>CM056574.1:115702873-120702873 GCA_029721435.1 Gymnothorax reevesii
TCTGCTTGTGCTTTTCAACCTTTTAACCTTTAAACCTTTTACATTCTCGTCTCCCTTGGGCTCTGTGACCATGGTTACTTGTGCCTTGTCATTATCATCATTAGAAGATGGCCTAGTATCAGAAGAACTATTGGCAGCGGCAGGAGCAAAAAGCTTGCTTATCATTCGCTGGTCCTTTCAATATCTGGTCAGTGCTGGTAACTGCTTTCCACAAAGTGCCATCCATAGTCTAGTCTACAGATAGACTCAGTATGTGGTCTCATGAGCCTGCGCACACATGAAAATCCATTATTTTTGCCAAGGAGCGAAATAAATGTGCTGTGCAATTCATCCGCTTGATGGTTTAGCCGGATTCTTAGCAAATTTGTGGACCCTTTTTGGCTCAGCGCTTAGAATGTTGAGGGTTTTTAAAGCCCCACTAGGAAGGAATTTCACCTTAAAATATCAGTTTCAAAGTCTATCTATGGGTGGGCTGGATCATTACAGTGAGAATGGCATCTCTCCCATTACCACAGATGGACCTGGTGGCCTGCATCTGGGACTATGTAACTTTTGACCGCGGGTCCCGCACTCTCGCGAGACGTACATTTTGCTTTACGGCAAACACAAGGTTTTGGATAAGGAGCATAAGGAAAACGCAGCTAGGCTAGCTCGCTAGCCCGGTATCGTGTCTGGAAAGATGGCAGAGGCAAAGAAGCAAAAAAGGACGGCGTTGGTGGAAGCCAGGATAATAAAGGACGAGTGACCGTGCACGGCATAAAACCAGAGTTAATATTGGACTGGCTTTTTTACAGTGGAGAGAGCTCATGGCAAAAGAGGGCTGCAAGTCGGACGCCGAGCTGGCAATGTTGCTGATTGAGACGCGAGTTATATGCTCGTGTTCATGCATTGTATTTGTCACACATTGTTTTTGTTGGCTGTGTTATCGTGTGTATTCGCAGTCACTATTTGGGTTATCAAAACGTCACTGATTGTAAGCCCATTCAAATAATGTAAACATGGTTAGCTGAGGAAGCATTCGCATTTCACCGGCAGAGTAAGCCCCTTTTCGGAGTGTTTTTTATAGCGAACTTTATGCTTCACGGCGCGAAAAGTTGTTGACTTACTAGCAACTCTTGTTTGAAAAAAAAAGACAGACCATATCAGCTTTGTACGCTGGTGTTATACCGTCATTATATTGATATTGTACCAAGCTACTACATCTCCTAACGTTACACTTAGGAGCGGTGCTTGCACATACTTTTTCGTAGAGCAATAGTTTTAATCCCGTTGAAGACTTCTATGTAAACACAATCATAACTAATAACTTTAGTTTAATAGTTTAACTTTAATAGTTATTGACATATAATTATCTGACTCACAGCTAATAAGAAAGCAACAAACGAAAGTTAGGGTGTAACGTTACATCCCCAAAATAGTTATTCATAAGGCATAGAGGGGTCATTTGTAAGCTAAAGCTATTTGTTATCATTGTATCATGTTTACGAGATGTCATGGATGACATTGAGTTATCTAATCCAACTTTGGTTGCAGGTTTACAATCAAACAACGAACAAATAAATTAAATAAATTAAGTCTGTCAAAATGAACGCATTAACGCAGATTAATGCATCATCATTATTAATCTGATTAAAAATTTTAATTAAGTAGAGAATTAAGCACAGGTGGAAGCAATGAGTGAAATACCAAAGCCAAAACCGAAAGAGGAAACATGATTGGACAACGAGACTCAGGCGTGCAGGCTGTCACACGACATCAGAGGAGCCAGGCGAGGGGGAATCAGTGGTCAGACCGTGGGAATGGAGCTGAAACACAAATCAAGAGAGACAAGGGGAAAACGCACAAACAAGCAGAACATTAAGTGTTATGTATTGTTATGTATTCCCTTCCTTCTTGAATCTCTTTGCTCATGCAAAATGAAACACAATTAATATCGATTAAAAATGAAACATATTTAATCGTGATTAATCAAAATTGATCCTGTGATTAATCTGATTAAAATTTGAATCATTTGACAGCACTAAAAGAAATGAATCAATGTTACTTCAGAAAGTTGCCTTTGTAATTGTCTTTCCACAGGTAGCCCAAACCTTATAAGTTTTGACCATTAGAAACGCATGTCTACCTGCAAGTAATAAATTACCCTGTCGATTGTAAATGCAGTGATGTAAGTTATATGTGACCTGCAGACATCAAGCCAACATTTTCTCTATTTACTAACATGCTCCACATGCAAACATTATGCTAAAGCTGGCGAAAAATGCAAGCAAAGTCATATTTGTGCCAAATTCCGGTAATACTACTGTACCTTGTCGGTCAACATTGTTCCTCTTTATATTGAGCGCTCCACAAGTCTCAGGGTGAAAAAAAATACATGTTCTCACGGGGAACGTCACCGGCAACAGCGCTCTGTGTGTTTTACGACAGTTGTGTTTTATGACTGCGGTGTTGCGCTTCTACTTGCTTTAGTGGCCTTTAGTGGCCGCTAGAGCGCACGAAACTGGGATTCCAACCTAGTGGGGCTTTAAGGATGACGCGCTAAAATTTTTGCATGTCGTTGAGACTCGGTAAAACCCCTCGTGGACCACCCTGGTCAGTGACGTGCCGTCAGAGGTAAGTTAGGTGAGGCAGAATCCTCACGATTAAACAAAGAATAACTCCCCATTACTTTGCTTGATTTGCAATGAGAGGATTCATTAACTAATTTGCTAAGATTAATCAGCAGAATGACAGGCCAATTTCAGTTTCCACAGCATTATTGCTCAGTGCATCGAACTGGAAATGCTCATGAGACAGAAAATGAACTCATATTTGCTTACAGGAAGCTGACAAAATGCCAGTAACAAATATTAAAACCTTTATTATGCTGCATTCAATGCTTGGTCAATATGTGTACTATAATGTTTTTCCCCTTAATTACATACTTTTTAATTGCATTCAAAAAAAAAAAACATAGGGAGTCCATTTTCAGCCTTCTTTCATACTCCAATGAACAAAAGGTTAAAATTGTACACAATGAGTTGAGATGTATTAAGATTTCCATCCTTGCAGTCTCAAATCAAAGCATTTAGGTACATGAATATTTGTCATTATCATCTCTTAGTCATGGCAGGCTTCATATAGATTAGGTCTTAACTGTTTGGTAAAAAAAAGTAAAAATTGATTTATTATCATTTAAGCATAGTACATGGAAATAGGTTGACAACATCCAGCAATAAAAGGCGAAGTCACTGTCTCTATTGTGAGAACAGCTTCCCATCTCTGACCGTCACTCCTGCAGTTGGGGAATGGTATGAAGGAGAGAACCAGTTTCTATTGTTTAGAACCCCGCAGCTGCAGGGTTTCAATGAGATAGGAAAGTAAGCGGCATATTTCACCTGTGTAAAGGTGTCACACTTACGTTCTTTGGTTGGACTGGGAGCGTCGAGGTGGGTTCAGGTTTTTGAACCAGATTCTCCGAAAGGCTGCTGGTGGTCTCTGTACAAGACCACAGTTAATAAACGCACGGGTGATCTCCAGTGGAAGATCATACGTGGGGCTGTAGCTACAAACAGACGTGACAGGCCTTGATCCTAGCGCTGGGGACATATGTCCTTTTTGTTTTCAAACAGAAACACTCCGCCTGAGGAAGATCTCTGTAGATTGAAACGTTGCCTAGCAAATAAATGTGTACTTTTGGGAGCGGGCAGTGTTTACTGACTATTTCCTCTTTTTTGCTCCAAACCGAAACACTCCGACATTTGTTTTTTTGATAGCTCAATGTGATATTTGTTGAAATTTCTGGTTTGGTGGAGTGTTTTTCCTATGATTTATGCATTTTGGGTCCCAGGTATTCTGCATGGAAAAAGGAATTATATGTATTACTTAATTTTATGGCAAAATTGGCAATTTGGTTTACTTGTAAGAATAAGATGCGGGGATCAGGCTCTATTGACCCTGTGCAGATGGTAAATGGTGTCATAGGTGCTCATCTTAAAGTTGAGCATGCTGATACATGCTTATATATACATGCTTGTCAATAATTTGGATGCATTTAATAATTGCTGAGCTGTGGGAGGGGTGTTTTGTGACACATTGGAGGATGGAAACCTGTCTTTGTCTTTTTAATGTGAGTTTTGAGAGATTTTGTTAACCAAGTACGATTGATAATGGTCCAATAAAGTTTTTTAAAAGATCTCTCTCTCTCTCTCTCTCCCTCTCCCTCCCTTTCTGTAATTTTATAATTACACACGTGGGATTTGCTGGGAAACAGGCTCTAGTTCAGTAATAGTTGATGCATCAGCTTCCTCCTGCTAAAACAACAGTTTGTCTCACTTTGGTGGAAGATTGTGGCAGCCTAGCTGAGGTTAGTGTAAATTTTATGACAGTTTGTGGCAGTTTCCAGCAGTTTTTTAGAACTTGTGGCAGTTAAGTGGCAGTTTGAGCCAATTTTGTGGCAGTTTTGCAGGAGTTTGTGGAATTTTTGTTGGGGGTGTTGGCAGCTATACAGCAGTTTATGGTGGTTAAGTGGTACACTGTTAGCCAGATATGGTCGAACCGACAATAAAAAATATGGTCACAGCCAACCATAAAATTTATGGTATAGATGTGACATACCATATGTTTTATGGTCATTGTACAACCATAAAAATAATGGTCAGATTTTTTTATTTTTAAGATTTTTTGGGGGATTTTTTTCCTAAATTTGCCTGTAATATGGTGGAGATAGACAGGAACGTTGGGAAGAAGAATGGTAAGATATGTGGCAAATGGGGGCCGCCAAGCCAATGTTTACATGGAGATTAAAAAGAAATTTTGAAGTATGTATTATGATTGGTCATTATAAGTGGAAAACTCATTGTAATATATTGCTGAACTTTAAAAATGTAAATAATTATGTATATATATGTATAATATATTGAAATAAATACATTGAAACTAATTAATACTATTGTCATTGCGTGACAATTTGCCTCTTGTAATTCCGTGACATTGACTTTTTGAAATTTCTTGCCCATGAAGGAGGGTTAAAGTCAATATTTGTTTCTATAACTTACAGTATTAACAAAAAACATCTTAAATATGAACATATTGAAGTTTCATAACTTATCTATGATAGCAACATCGCTTTCTGGATAGTTAAACACAGCATTAAAAAAACCACGTCACTTTTGTGTAATTCTGTGACGGAGTAGTTTTTGCTTGTTTCTTCTATGAAAAGATCTCAAAAAATATATTTTCAGTTAAAAAGATTAAAAAACAAGTTAATACCTTCAATATGACATATCTTACTTGATTTTATCTTATTTAGTTGTAGAGTTACAACCCAAAATGTAATGGGACTGTATTTCCGTGACAGCTTGGCAGCCCCCAAATGCCCCAGGCTGGAATCGAACCCGGGGTGCTGCGAGAAGGACGCAGCCTTTATGGTGCTCGCTCTTAGACCGATGAGCCACCAGGGTGCCCTCTTTGCCTGCTTTTGATACAAAATATGCTTACAAATTAGTTGCAAATATTATGCTATTATTATGTTTCATGCTCAATTAACTTTGTAGACCACACTGATTGTCATCCTTATTGATTTATTGATTGTCTTCTGTAGTACAGTGAATTGTGGACGTGGCTAACCACTAAAAGTACCAGCTGCTTTTGTTTTCATTATAAAACTGGGACACATTTGGAGAATTGATAAATGTAATTGAATCTATATTAGAACAGTGCCCTCTGATCTCAATGACACTCGGGTGCCCAACATTAAGCTCCTCCTTTTGCTCTTATGGAGGGATTGTTTAATTGTGACGACTGAAAAAAGGTATATTATAGAATACGCTGTGATTAATTTCACTTAATTATACAGGCCCATTTTAAGAGTCTGTTAGAGTTCATACTTAGCTCAGGAAAAGTAAACATCTTGTTGTTTAATTAGTGTTTTGAAATGTGAAACAATTGAGACTGCACTCCCTAACCTTGAGAAATACAGTATGTTCCTTGAACAACAAAATGCCTTGATTGTTATTTTGTGAATATCTGTCAGGAAAATAATCACATGAATTATGATGGATAAATCACAGTGGATTTGGCTACCTAAAAGTTGTCTTAGTTGGCCAGATATGATTGACAAGCATTTCTGTGGTTGAACAAAAATTCATGAGCATTTATGGTCACACACCAAGCAAACATAATTTTTATGGTCACCCATGTTTGATCACAATTGTTTTACCACCATTTTCATGGTCGCATTCCAAGTAACCACAATTTATATGGTCACCCATGGTCGATCAGAAATTTTCGACCAGCTTTTTTATGGTCGGTTTTAAGGTAATTATAATTTTTATGGTCGGACAGGGTGGACCACAAATTTGTGATCATCTTTTTTATGGTCACGTTTAATGTAACCATATTTTTTATGGTCAGGCCGACCATATTTGTTGGACAGTGTGGCTTGTGGCAGTTTTGTTGCATTTGTAGCAGTTCAGTGGTAGTTGGAGCCAGTTTTGTGGGAGTTTATGGCATTTTTGTTGAGGTTTTTAGCATATTTGCAGCACTTTATTGGCTGTTGACTGTTGACTGTTTTGTGGCTGAATGTGGCAGTTTTGTGGTGGATTGCAGAAGTATTGTTGGAATTTGTGGCAGCTGCTGGCAGATTTGTGGCTGTAGTGACTGATGACATAAACTAAACAGTAGCAGGATGAGTGGCTGAGTGACTCTGTCCTGTCAGTGTGCGTAGAGTTTTTAGGAGTGCGTTAGATGCATTGGTGAGCTTGGTGTGTGGGTAGTTTCAGTGCTCCTGTGTGACTGATGCGTCTGTGACATCAGAGTATCATTGAGTCAGGTGCTTCAGTGCTCCCCGTGTTTTAATAAACACAGTGCTTCAGAGAACTTGGCGTGCCTGAGCACACAGTGCTTCAGTGAACTCAGTTTCTCAATGAGCTCAGTCTTTTTGTGAGCTCAGTTCTTTAGTGACCTCAGTGTTTCAGTGAGCTCAGTGTTTTATTGAACAGAGCGTTTCAATGTTTCATTGAGCTTAGTGTTTCAGTGGGCTTTGTGCTTCCGTGGACTCCAGAAATGACAGACTAATGGGGGGCCTGTAGTTGCTTTGGAAACACCAGATGGGATGAGAATGCCCACTGATCAGGAGGACTCAATTAAAAGGGGATGATGTGGAGTGTGAATATGTGTGGGAGAGAGAGAGATTGTATGTGTGAGTATGCCAGCTTGTATACCTTTTCTTGTGAGAGAAAAGTCTTATGAGCATGATTGGGGTTGTGAGGAGATTTAACATAGTCTTCATAGAGGATTAGGGAGGAGTACTGCTAATTTATAAAAGTTAGAGTTAGGGTTAGGCATAATTTGGTTACAGTTAGGGTTTGGTAAAGGCTGTTCAGTCAGTGTCCTTCCAAGTATAGCTATACAAACATATGTGTGTGAGTGAGCGCGAACCATTACAGTTTAACTGCCCTTTGTCTTTCTCTCTCACTTACTCTTAGATTGTTTCACGTCTCTCTCCTACTCTCTTAAATAGCACACTTTCATTGCTGCATGTCAGCATTAGTTAGTTGTTTTATAAAATAGGCAGTAGGTCTGAACACAGAGAAAACAAACTCTCGCTAGGCTGCCTGACCGTACCCACTGGATGAAAGAGGACCCCATGACACACTTTGAATAACAGCCCCCTCATTTGCCTACAAGCTAATGGTAAGAGGAAATGCTGAAATATGAAAGCTTGGAAATATTAATCAGGGCAAGAAAGTTACAATGAAAGAATACATTACAAAAAGGAAAAAATGAAACTGAAATAATTATGGTTGGAAATGTACTAGTAAGGGGATAAATGCCACGACAGTCGGTTTTTACACCTCAGCCCTCAAGGCTGACGGGCTATTGCTATCCTTCGTGCGGTTGGGCGGGCGGGCGGTCGGACGTCTCCAAAAACTTTGACATCGGGCTGAGGGGTATTTTGTGCATTGCACGCCTATTTTTTTCTTTTTTTGGTTCATTAATGGTGTTCTCATTCATTTAGGGTCAGTTTTTACAGTGCTGTGAAAAAGTCTTTTCCCCCTTCCTGATTTCTTTTTTTTTTTTTGCATATTTGTCTCACTTAAATGTTTCTGTTTCCCCCCCCGTGAAATCATTCACTGACTGTGATTCACCACATTTTTCAATTTCACTAGCCACGCCCAGGCCTGATTACTGCCAGACCTGTTGAATCAAAAAATCACTTAAATAGAACCTTTCTGACAAAGTGAAGTAGGCTAAAATATGTCAAAAAGCAACATATCATGCAGCGATTTCAATAAATTCTGGAACAGATGAGAAACAAAGCCATTGACATCTATCAGTCTGGAGAGGGTTGCAAAGCCATTTCAAAGGCTTTGGGACTCAAGCTAACCATAGTGAGAGCCATAACTCACAAATGGAGAAAACTTGGAACAGTGGTGAACGCTCCCAGGAGTGGCTGGCTTACCAAAATTACTCCAAGAGCACATCAACAACTCATCCAGGAGGTCACAAAAGAACCCAGAACAACATCGAAAGAACTGCAGCCCTCACTTGCCTCATTTAAAGTCAGTGTTCATTATTCAACAATAAGAAAGAGACTGGGCAAAAATGGCATCCATGGGAAAGTTGCAAGGCAGCAACCACTGCTGACCAAAAAGAACACATCATCTCATCTCACATTTGCCAAAAAACATCTTGATGATCCCCATGACTTTTGGGAGAATATTCTGTGGACTGAAGCAACAAAAGTTGAACTTTTTGAAAGGTGTGCATCCTGTTACATCTGTCGTAAAACTAACACAGCATTTCATAAAAGGAACATCATACCAACAGTCAAACATGGTGGTGATGATGTAGCTGCTTTGCTGCTTCAGGACCTGGACAACTTGCTGTAATTGATGGGACAATGAATTCTGCTCTCTACCAGAAAATCCTGAAGGAGAATGTCCGACCATCAGTTCGTGACCTCAAGCTCAAGCGCACTGGGGTTATGCAATAGGCAATGATCCGGAAGACATTGGCGAGTCCACCTCTAAATTGCTTTAAAAAAAAAAATGAAGGTTTTGGAGTGGCTTGTCAAAGTCCAGACTTAAATCTCATTGAGGTGCTGTGGCATGACCTTAAACAGCCTGTTCGTGCTTGTAAACCCTCCAATGGGGCTGAATTAAAACAATTCTGCAAAGAAGAGTGGGCCGAAATTCCTCCACAGTGGTGTGAATGACTCCTTGCAAGTTATCGCACATGCTTGATTGCAGTTCAACCAGGAGAGACTCAAGTGAAATTAAAAAAATATTTATTATGCTTTGAGCATAAAGGGGTAACATGCTTATAATGAAATCAAGTCTTTGGCGCTTGGACTCTTTGGGAAGACTCGAAGATCAGGAGCACTGTCCGGAGCAGCCGCAGGAAATCCCCCGAAGAGTCCAGACACTGGTGGTGGTGGTGGCTTTTTTTTTTTTTTAATTATACGAGCTTACAAATGGAGAAAATCCCGTAAACTCTTCCCAAATCCAAATCTAGATCCTGATCCAGATCATCGCAGAGGAGCACCAAGAAAAGGTAGACACTCATCTGTAAAAAAGAAATCAAGTTAATCCTATCAACGGTTGAAGAGTTAGGCGAGCGGACAGATAGACGAACAGAATATATGCGGACTGCCGATTGCAATACCCTCGCTCCCCTTCGGGACGAAAGTAATAAATGCGAAGACAGCACTGACTGAAACAGGAATTAGTGGCAAAACAGAGAAACACCAACAAACATCCTCCGGCAAATCATGCAGTTTTAGAGCAGAGCAAAACTCTTCATATAGAACCTAATGGAATTCAAACAGGGCTGCATGGGAGGCTGAACCTAGAGAGGGGACTGTGATCGGAGATGAGCTGCTTTCAGGCCAAGGCTCCTGAAAACCTGGAAGTGTGACAAGATATTTGCGTAACCAGGCAAAGTAAATATATTGATTTATTTAGGGGTGATGATAGCCAGTAGTGGCTGGGGGCTGCATAACCCTGCATGCAATTAGTAGTGACAGCAGAAATACAGAAAAGAGCAAACCACCAACCACCAGTTATTTGCAAGCTTACCCTGGACTGAAAAGGCTTGGGAGATCTTTGGGCTTTGAACGTAGGATGCGTATGCTGAATATGACCAGCGGCCTAGTTGTTAAAGGCCGTACGTATACCTTACATAGCCGCTGAAGAGTGGCGCTTCTTCTGAACAAATGATCTAGGTGTTATTTGGGGCTATTAGAAATGGGCTTGGAAAAGATGGGTCGAACATCTTGCTCCAGACTGAACCCCAGCTAATAGACCTCTTATATAGTGGAGTTTAAAGAGAAGAACATAACCAGTGACAAACAAGACAATCAAAGATTCAGAAAAT
Source organism: Gymnothorax reevesii (assembly GCA_029721435.1). NCBI lineage: Eukaryota > Metazoa > Chordata > Actinopteri > Anguilliformes > Muraenidae > Gymnothorax > Gymnothorax reevesii. Next base: position 115,713,233 of record CM056574.1, read on the forward strand.
TGTTCCCAAATCCCGTCTAGATCTGGATCCAGATCATCTCAGAGGAGGACCTAGCAACGTTAGACACCCATGACCTAAAAAAAAAAAAGAAACTTCGAGATGATCTGATCAGTGGTTGGCGAGTTATGTGAGCAGACAGACATTACAATTACAAATTTACGAATAATTGCAATAGATACGCCGACAACACTGACTGAAATAGGTGTAAGTGGCAAAAGCAGAGAAATGCAAAACTTCCTCCAGCAAAATCATGCAGTATCAGAGCGAGACCCTTTCTCATGTAGAATCTAGTGAAATTTAACAAGGCAAAAAGGCGAGCTGAACCTAGGGAGGGTACTGGAGCACCCAGAGGAACCCTGCGCGAACACGGGGAGAATGCAAACTCCACATGTAAAGGCCCCAGGCTGGTTTCAAACCTACAAACTTCTTGCTGGGAGGCAGCTGTGCCGACCCTGTGCCGCCCTAACTTTTGACAATGATGTCGACTGCGGTTCCATTGACGCACGGAACTGCAATACGTTTGCGATGCCAGAACGTACTCCAAATGCAACGGCTACGGCAAAGGATAAATTTCGTGCAGTGCTGAGAATGGAGCTTAGGCAAAGCCAGAAGCCATTTACATGCGAACCACTGACCTTGAAAATAACCACCGAACCCGACCAAAGGGCAGCAGAGGCAAAAACTGAAGAGAACTGGAGGAACAACCACATTATAGAACGTCATGCCAATCCAATGAGTCGAGTCTTGTTCAGAATTTCGAATCGGGCGGCGGCCTTCATCCGGGGATATCACATCGAGCAGTTTGGCACGGAGGAGGCCGAACGCAGTAGATGGGAATTGAGCGCCAATAACAACCTCTTATGACCATGCGCCCTCAGACCAAGGGCATTTTATATGCATCATAAATGCAGCGCGTTTCTTAATGGCAACATCTTTGTTCGCCATGCGCTCAAGGGATGGATTCCGTTAAAACTCATTATAACGGTTTCCTAAACCGAACACGATTCAAGCACCAATCAAGTAGGCTACGAAAGCATCTAGCAAAATATAGGATAACAGTATTAGAGCTCTATCGCTAGCATTTCCACTGGATCTGTGCCATGCATACCAACGATTCGTCAATAAAAAGGGAAACCCACGGCATCCGACGATATACGCCAAAACATTATTAAACCGACAGTGCAGGAACCCCGGGCCTGCAATTTAAGAGCTACAAAGATGAGCATTTTTTCCCCCATTTTTATTGGCCCATATTGTAATGAAATTGATCGTGGGTAAATCTGCGCAGGCTATTTATTGCCGAATGTGTCCGTGTCATTTATTAATTCATTTTTAAAACCTGACCAGATAGCCTCCGAGCATGATGTTTTCCGCTGCTGTACCGGAGCATCTCAGCAAGCCGGAAAATCTTCACAAAGAAAGCCGATGAAACCTAGTAACGTCTCAAAAGCGAAACTCATTCTATACGGATTCACAACGCGGAGACCAACCATTTCGAAGTGTCTGCCTATTCCAACTCCGATGATCGCAATCGACAGCCAGCGAAAACGCAAAGTTCAGCATCTTCGAAAGCAGGGCATTATTAAGACCAAAAAAAAAAAAAGAGAGAAAGGATTTTTAATTGGAATAATGGACTACTAAATGTATGAACATGTACAGCATTCAATACATGGACGGGCTCCATTTGCATGAATTACTGCAGCAAAGCAGCGAGGCATGGAGGCGGGCAGCCTGTGGCAAAAAAAAAAATAGGTTTGCGCTGAAGTAGATGGCTGGAAAGCTGGCACGGAAAGTAACGCGCGTGGGGCAGCCAAAGCGAGGACTGGAAGATGCAGCCGGTGCATATGCGAGAAATGGAGGCGAGCAAAGATTGCAAGAGCGTGGCTAATCTCAGCGAGCGGCAGCATGGGCGAACTAGGGCGGAGAAAATAACATATTTAAAAGGACGGCAACAGAATGATTGGCTAGCGACGCGACTGAGGTGTGCCCTGGTTGGATAGAAGCAATCAGCTGCAATGCCAGCTGACTGCTCATTGACAGCCCCGGATATTGTCTGGAGAATCAGGAGTGAACATGCATGAACAAAATGGACGGGGTTGACGAGTGCGAAAGAGAGCGAGTCTTCCGGCCTGAACTTTCGCTAAGCTTCATTTGTCGCCGAGGATGGCACAGCCAGTTATTAGGTTTAGGGGGCAATTACTTTTTCACAGAAGGTCAAGTAGGTTTGGATAGCTTTTTCCCTCAATAAATGAAATAATTTTGTATTTACTTGGGTTATCTTTGTGTAATATTAAAATTTGTTCAATGATCTGAAACATTTAAGTGAGACAAATATGCAAAAAAAAAAAGAAATCAGGATGGGGGCAAATACTTTTTCACAGATGTATTTCTTTATACATTTTAGATTTCATCAGTTTTGGTCCTCCATAATCCTTTGAACCACAGAGCTTCCCTTTACTCCAGTGGCCCTTTCTGGGAAGATCTGTGCTAACACTGGTGATCTTTCCCTCTTCTTTCCCTCTCTCCCTCTTTCTTTCACTCCCTCTCTTTCCTTGCCACGCTCTGCGTCAGTGTAAAAGCTTGCGTTCTGTAAGCTGTAGGATTACTGCTTTTGTATGTTGCACATTCGTCTGTCAGTCCCTTCAACTCCTCAGTGTGGAGGCACTGCGATAAGACAGATATGGATAATCTTTTTTGCTGCCTAAATCCCCCCCAAATCTCCTATATTTCTCTCCTGCTCACCCCCACCCTCTCCTCTCCCCTTCCCTGCTTTAGCTGAGAGTGTTTGTGGCCAGGACCCTGCCAGTATCATTCCACCACTGCTGTAAATGAAGGCACCGCTGCTTCCACAGCTGAGAGATTTTCTCTCTCCACAGTCAGCTGACCCTCCCTGAGTGAACGATTCAGCAATACACTAAAAATAAGTGTGTAAAACCTGGAGAGGTATAATAAATGTAGGCATTAGATTAAGAAATGCATAAAGGAGAGCGTAAAACGCTCACAACAGTGTGTGTGTATGCGCGTGTGTGTCTGTGTGTGTGTGTGTGTGTGTGTGATAGAGAGAGAGAGGCATGCCAGTACAGCTCTCACAGGGAAAGTGTGTGTGTCTATGTGAGTGTGTGTACCTGGACAGCATAACTTGCCCTCCAATAATTGAACAATTGGCAAATATGAACAAAACTGGAAAGGAAATTATGCATTTATTATTCATCCTTGTGATATTTCAGAATATTAATAAAAGTATGACATTTGTTGTAGGAATTTTTTTGGTATAATACCCCTGGTATTAACCTCAGAATAGAACTCAGACGACTCCAAAAGAAATGAGACGGAGGCAGAGAGTGCAATATCCAAATCAAGGTCAGTTTACTTCATCTGCAGAGAAGGATCTTTGCACACAACAAGTCCAGTCAAACAGGGATAAAAACAGTTTCTTTCTCTGTGGTTTAAGTAAGAGTCCATCTTGACATCCTCCCCCCGAGCTGACTTACGCATCATGGTATCAACAGGAATGTTGCAGACGCACATAGCCCACGTAAAGCCGGCCTCAGAGTATGCAGACATCTTATCGTTCAGCATCCCAGACTCTTCTTGTTCTCTTTTTCCTGAGAACACAGAAACTTGGGAGAGAAAGATAACATCTTGGCCCTGTCAGGACCGCATGGCTCCAGATAAGCTATACGCCATGACGCACTGGTCAGATTTATGGAAACTTACAGTTATGCAGGCCCAGAAACATGCAAGAGTACACACTGAGGCCCAAGGAAAATTGAGCCAGAGCAAGCAAAGATAAACATTTAATAATTAAGCAAATGAATCAAATATTAAAAATGATTCCACACATTTAACTAAAACTTAATTACCATGAATGGAGATTTCCCTGCCTGTCTGTATGTATACCTGTTCTTCCATTGTCTTCACCACCATTCATCTGATCCACTTCACAGTTGCAGGGTGCGTTGCTAAGGACCAGAGGAAGAGCAGGGGTGAGTTTGAAGTCATTAGGCTGGCTGGTTCTTGTGTAATCTGAGAAAGCTGCAATATCATGCCGGCAGCAGTATTGACAGCCAAGCGATCTCTCTGTTCTGACCAAGCATGTTTTGAATGGGCAATAAACCACTGAGACAAATATATCTCTCAAAAATGTGTGCCACAATTATTGGACCCCCTATTTTTCATACAGCCTCCCATTGCCAAGATAATAGCTCTGGTTCTGCTCAGATAGTGTAAATGATGTTGGAGATGACATGACAAAGGATCTGAGACCATTACTCCATGCTGAGTCTCTCCATATAACTCATATTCCTAAGTCCATATTTATTGACTATCCTGTTAAACTCATCCAACCAGTTCTCTACTGTTGATGACCCATTTTCGTGTTGATTTTGATGCAAGCTTTATGTCATTATCCGGCTGCAGCATCCAATCGCAGAGCCAGTCAGGTTTTCACATGATGTCTGCCGCTACTTGGTGGAGTCTATGATTCCATGAATCCTAACCAGTTTCCTGGGCCTTAGGTAGAAAGTCAGCCCCATATCATCTGCATGTACCAGCAAACAGCACAGTGGGGACAAGGTTCTTTCACCCAAAGGTTATCTTTGTTTTAACACGCCTCTCTGGTGTTCATTGCCAAAGAGCTCTATTTTGGTCTCATCAAAACACATAAACCAGCTCTACTGAAATTTTCTGTACTGGCTTAGCAAACAGCTGATACATGAGTTTGTTATTTGATGACAATAGAGGATTTTATTGTCACTCAACAACTCGTTTTTGGGAATAATATTTATTTAATGATTCAAATTTTTTTGCCTCCAAAGATTTATTAATATTTTGAACAAAATATTAGGGGGAAAATGGAACCACATTTTTTTCTACTCAAATTTTCAGCTGATATTTTACAAGGGTGCCAATATTAGTGGAAGTTGTGGAATAATACACAACATCCTTTGCATTCTTATCATCTTATTATCATCAGTATTATTATCAAAACATCTTTTGTATTATTATTATTATTATTATCCTTTACTGCTTAAAACATTTTTTATGTCAATACCCTAAAGCTTATAATCCTATTTACCCAGAGTGTGTGTCTGTGTGTGAGAGGAACTGTACAGAGGACCATTGTCAACCGTGGCACAGGAATGCAAAGTTTCTGCCAAGACAGAAAACACCCAAGGGGCAGTCCAGAGTGGCATCAGGTGTCCCGTAACCGCCGTTCTGTGACCTGTCAAAAGTAGACTGGACAATACTATGTAGAAAGGCGGGAGCTGATTAGACAGCAGTTACAGACAGATCTACATCCAATTGATGTACAGCTAAAGGACTGTGGACTATAAGAACTGATGCCCAGGCGATGCCCAGGCAGAGCGCTCTCCGAACTGTGGCTAGGAGCATCCCTCTGTTACAGTTTGTAATTTTTACTCTTTGTCTGCTCTAAACAACTATTTTCAACATTTGGTCTACAATTCTCTTATTTCTAATCACTCTCTCTCTTGAACATGTCAAGTCTGATTTGACAAAAGGAGAAAAGCCCACAAAGGCACTCTAGCTATCATAATGTAATTGTTTGTGTGTGTGTGTGTGTGTGTGTGTGTGTGCGTGCGTGCGTGCGTGCGTGCGTGTGTGTGTGAGAGTGTGTCGAGCAGGCCAGCATAGCTTACATGGAGATATGTGTGATTGTCTGAGTGCATATGCATCTCTGGTATGTGTATGTGAGTGCAAGTTTTTTAGGCTAGCATTGCTATCAAATGGGAAGCATGTGTGTGTGTGTGTGTGTGTGTGTGTGTGTAAGTGTGTGCGTGTGTGTAAAGACTGAGTAATTAATGCAAAACCAGACAGAATTTCTGCTTTTATCCAGGAGATGAGATTTTTGTGAAGTTTGTGTTTATTGTTCTTTGTTTCCAAATGCATCCGTCCATCATCCTAAATGATTACTCTAGCATCCATCCATTATCCTACATCACTAATCCTAGGGGGCTGGGGCCTATACCAGTATACACTAGCAGTAATACACATTGGACTTTCAGCCAATTCATTGCTCTGGTCATATTAAATTCATTCACACAACGTCAACGTCGCCTCAGTATTGGATGTGGCAAGCATTGGAGAAGAGAGCACAAGTGTCCATGAGAGAAGATGTTTCATTCCTATGCTGCATGGAATTGCACTAAACGTTGTACACCCCATACAAAATCTGAGGGAATAACCTTTAACCGTAAGACTTAACAATGACCTTTGATAGTACTTCGCTCATAGACTGCATTATTTAGCCATTTTAACATAGTTTTGAGAGCATAATGTACTGATGTTGTGGTAAACACTGCTCCCGTGCATTCATTCATTCATTCATTCTTTTCATTCACATATTTTGATTTATTCTGCTCATGGCAGTATATATTTCCACCAAAAATATATACAGTTAATAATTTAACAACTCAGTTTACACATCCATAGTACAAAGGAGCAGAAAGAAACATTGTTTATGTAACCTGTTCAGAACATTAACAACGAATTCGAGCGGGCAAACTCGCCTTCAAACGATGAAGTCGTCATCCTGATTCCAAACTTTTTACTTTTCGCCACTGCTCAATTTTTACTCTTCGCTACAACTCAGTTTCTGAAGCTGACGCGCGTCAGATTTTTACTTTTCGCCACTGCTGAATTTCTGAAGTGTCAACTCAATAAAAACGCATTTGTCTTTTAGATTATTTAACTATTTCGCCTTGTCATGGTTAGTCACACATTAAGCGGCAACCTCACATGCAGTTGTCAACCTGCTTTTAATATAAGTTATCAAGCAGGCTACAGTTAGACAGAATCTAACTCAAGGTACACTGATGAGAACTTTACACTGCTAAGTTAGCTAGCTAGCTAATTCATTGCTTGGTAAAGTAAAATGAATCATAATCTTAATTTACTTGACGGCTAAATTTAGCAGGAAACTTACGCCTGTATATAACGTACAGTGCATTGTTACCTGACCGTCGCACTTTCCCATCACTTAAAATAAGCTTGATCGGTTGGTCCTTTTTTTTTTCTTTCAAACTTAAACGTTGTCTTGTTTAATATTTTTAGATTGTCACTCATGGCTTCTCGGTCGCGTTGACAGCTGTCACTGTTGATGCGACTGACGCTTTCAGTGGGCGTTTAAAAGCGTCAATGCAACGTTCGAAGTTTGATGCGCCGCGCCGCTTCGCGGCCAGTGGGCGTTGGGCTCAAGATTCTTGTTAATTACTGAGCTTACTTTTGTCATAGATTTCCCAAAGATAGTAACAGGAGGAAGCAGTGGGAAGTAGCTCTCCGGAGGGATGGGTTCAAGGCAAGCTCTTCCTCCATGCTCTGTAGTGAGCTCTTCAAGCCTGAGGACTTTGACAGAACTGTCAGGATGAGAGACGGAGTGATCCCTTCTGTCTTCAGTTTCCCTGCTCACCTCCACAGGGTATTTACATCACTAATGGCAGTATGATTAAGTAAATGAATGCCAAACAATGGTGTATTTTTTTTCTGAGTGTGAAGACATGTAATAAATTGTGAAAAATTAAAATATGTCCTTCACTTCAGCCTGTTGCTACTGGGTCGGCACTGAGTCGGCAAAGAAGGCTCAAAGGAGCCTCTCAGTGGACGGTGGCCAGTGTGAGGAGGATGAACCGCTGCCTGTATCCAGTGTTGTGAGGACCAGCTAGATGTGCCTCCAACTGTTAGGAGCATCAGGATCCTGACCTGGTGGTGGTGTTCAAATCTCTTGTTATCCCACCCACCTCCCACTCCGTCACTCTTTTCAGACATAGTCAGCAACACTTATGCAACCACATGAAACGTATCAGTGGGATTTCTTTAAAAAGGGACGGTGCATATTAATGAACATTTACATTTAAAACAGCACGTGAAAGTGCTGTTTTTATGTTTATATTTTCTCAGGGGGTTGGAATAACAGCCCTTTGGCACGCCAGTTTCAGGCCATTTTCCGCCGGATCATGGTGCGATGTGGGGTGTCTCCAAGTGCATCTGGAAATGTGGCGGTTCAGGACCAGACGGTGTCCCTGTCTGCGCTAGGATAATCATCTTTCCCAACAGCAGAAGCAACTGACGAAATCCCATCCCCTTTCGCCAACATTACTGCCACAGTGTCTGACCACAGCTACCTGCCAACCTGCTTTGGTGGCCTTGTTGACTCTTGTTTATATTTCAGGATTTGTGGTTCGCGGGGCGGCACGGTGGCACAGTGGTTAGCATTGCTGCCTCACAGCAAGAAGGTCGTGGGTTCGAATCCGGCCTGGGGCCTTTCTGTGTGGAGTTTGCATGTTCTCCCCGTGTTGCGTGGGTTTTCGCCGGGTACTCCGGTTTCCTTCCACAGTCCAAAGACATGCATATCAGGCTAATTGGAGACACCAAATTGCCCATAGGTATGAGTGTGAGAGTGTATGGCGTGTGAATGGTGTGTGCGCCCTGCGATGGATTGGCAAACTGTTCAGGGTGGGTCCCTGCCTTTGCCCGTAGTCAGCTGGGATAGGCTCCAGCTCGCCCCGTGACCCTAGTGAGGAATAAGCAGGTATAGAAAATGGATGGATGGATTTGTGGTTCGCCAAATTTTGAAGAAAATAATGAATGATGTGTGCCTTGGTAGCTTGGTGACTGATGCTGTGCCGACATCTTTCGACATGAGTTACCACTTGCTCGAGCTAAAAAACAAGGGGGGACTAATGGTTCCTTCTGAAGGCACGGTGAGGGTGGTCAGATCGGCTGAGCGCTTCATTCGCCAGTCTCTGTCTGGGCAGGCTGTCAAGGTGGCGCTTATCAATCAGTATGTCCGGGCAGACATTGGTGCTGAGGATCTGTTTGGTCTGGGTGTGCACATCCAGGAAACACAGTCTGGGATCGTCAACCGTCACTATGTTCTTATTTCATTGGTTGTTTTGTTGTTCCACAAACTTAGGCTGCACCACATAGCCAAACTGGACACGCTACAACTACAGAGTGGCAACACGAGGAAAAAAATGGCAAAACCATTCTTTTTAAGGGGTTTTAGAGCACTTTCTGGAAAAAGTGTTTAAGGTGTACATAGTTTATGTGTGTGCGTTTGTGTGCATGTCTGTTGTGTTCTCTTTGTGTCGCGCTTTTCACCGAATCACACCGTGCCTAACATCACTGAAAATGTAGGCTACAAAAATTAAAGAACACATACTGTATGAGGAAATACTTAAGTAAAAAAAGAAGAAGAAGAAAGAATCTAAACTGCCTTTTCAGCTGATTGATATCCTATGTGTATGTATTAATAGGTCAAGCAGATAAAGCGCACCATAATATGGTAAAACAGTTTGAAAAGCTCAGTCACCTCAGGCTTTAAATCAGCTTCCAGGGAGCAGACTCTCACCTCTGATAGAAAGATGAAAAATTAGACAAAAACTTATAACAGCCATGTGCGTATCATCATATATTGAAAATGATCGTGTTTAATATCTCTGTTTAGATAAAACCCTCATCTAAATGAATCTGTGTTTACAGTCATGTTAAAATGGCTGAACCTCAGCATCTTGATTGTGATTGTAACCTGAGCTTAATAACTCCCCTCCCCACGCACACAAAACTCTAGCCTATGAGGTGTTCTTCAAACTGCTATTTTGCTTTTGGAGGGAGAATTGAATTTATTACTGTGTCATATTAATGTGTCTAAATGTGTGAGAAATGAAAAATTAAAAATGAAAATGATATGTTCCAGAAGAAGATGTTCAGAAGATATGTAACAGCCACACTTGAACCATATTATAATAAAACCTATTCATGTCTGTGTGGGTCAATAAAGTTCTTATTTTAGTCATCTTTTAGTTTAAATACATTCATTTGGGTCCCTAATTATTTATCAAGTATAGTAATTTATGAGTGAATGAATAAATAAGAGGCATTAAAATAAATTGCTAGGGAGAAAGGCACTTAATGAAGTCCATTTACTTAGTTTACTGTGCAGCTTTGCCACATCCAATATGGCGGCAATGCTGACGTATCGCAGCAGCGGCCAAATCCGCTCCATGCGGCGTCTATGTATATATGTCTATGTATAAAGCAGCCAATTAGCTTTAGCAATTTAATATGTCTTTGGACTGTTGGAGTACACCGTAGTACAGGGATCTCCAAATCCGGCCCTCAAATCCAAATACAGTCCTGGTTTTCCTTCCTTACAGGCAATTAAGTGAACAATCAATGCTGCTAATTGGCCAGATTGTCATCTCACCTGACTCCCAGGTAAAGGGAGGGTGGAAAACCAGCAGTTCTCAGCCCTCGATGACCGTGATTTGAGGAACCCTGCGGTAGTTCCTGGAGCAGGTTCATATGACCATGGGGAGATGTGTTAACTCCTCACAGATAAGCCCGAGGCTGGTTTGGACCCAAGAACCTCTTGCTGTCCTCTTGCTGTCATGTGACTATGTAGATTCAGGAGACACAGATTTCATCATGTGCCCAGGTTGATTGTCCTTGTATGCTGGTAGGACAAGGATTAATCTTTTGTATTTTACTAGCTGAGCAAGCTGCTGTGTTCTCAGGATACACCGCCTGTGTTTTGTGTTGTTAATGTACTGATATTATCTGATTTTGTGTTATTTCTCATATGAGACCACATTCATCACAGACCTGGGGCAGGTCATCATGTCTCTCTGTGTAAATCCCGGCACATGCCTGAATTCCTAATGCTCGCAATCAGTCTAACTGGTTCAACACATGCAAAATGAACACTTTTGAAGAAGAAAATGCACCTCATATTTAGTTTAGACATATCTAAACCCTTGATATGCTGGAATACTCTGCAGAGCTCTGTCGAGCCTCTGTTTATTTATGACCTTCACCCGAGGTCAGCGCCTTCTTTGCTGTGGCCCAAAGAAAAAATCTGCCACCATCACAAAGCAGAATATACTCTTTGTATCCAGGAACATCTATTGTGTCAAGCAATGCTGCATACAGTGTATTGGTGTACAAACAGCTCCTTGCATGAATGCATTTATGGTTTCACTCAGCCAGTCGTGTTACCAGTGTAATGTGGTTTTGAGTTAGTGATTTTCAAAAATTAAAACATTATTTTCCTTTGTGTACTTTATATTAGAACAAAAATCTAAGGGCTACGGAGTTAGAGTGACATGGCAGTGCTTTGGGTTACAGCGTTTTCTCACATGAAAAAGATCGCAGAATAAAGTCAGGGAGTCTGCATTGGTTTTCTGTTTGGAGTTTGTTTGGTTTCCCCATGTTCGCGTGGGGATCTTCTGGGTACTCCACTTTCAGTAGTCCAAAGACATGCATGTCAGGTTAATTGGAGACTCTGAATTGCCCATAGGCATGAGTGTGTGACTGAATGGTGTGTGCGCCCAGCGATGCATTGGTGAGCTGTCCAGAGGGTGTCCATGCCTTTCGCCAAGTGTAAGCTTGGATTGTCTCCAGCTCCCTGGTGACCCTTGTGACGAGGAAGTGGTCTGATAATGGACGGATGGGCATTGAAGTGTGTTTTAGTTTCATAATTTCTGCTTGGCATGAACCCTTCTACGGTATTTGCACCATAAAAGGGATTTAAAAAAAATTTCCACAAATGAGCCAGCATTACTAATATCATAACATTTATGTCATAGAATAATAACTGAGATGTTCTCTGTCCTCCTAAAAAATTTGTGAATCATTGTTATTTGCATTTATTAGTTAGTTTGCTGTATCTTATTGTTTTTGAGAGCAAAGTACAAAGTCTCTTAACAGTTTTCCATGCAACCATCAACAGCAATATCCAATGTTATCAGTAAAAGAATAAAAAAGGCGTTGACACAAGCTTTGTCTTATTAATGTTACTTTAACTATTAAAGGACCCATATTATGCTGTATTTAGTTGTTGAAAACATTTCCAAAGGGTCTTTAAAATAGCGTTAAGAATTAAGATAGAAAAGAAAACCACACGCATCCCGACCTTTTGAGACCTCTTCTATCACCCCATCTGTGCGGGCCTGAAACATGAGCTGTTTTTAGTAGGTGGGGAAGCTATGCTAATGAGGCGCAGCTCTGATTGGCTGACTGGCTGCTTTGATTCCTGGGGAGTGGGGCCCGAAAAACCAGGAAACCAAGATGGCAGGTATTTCAGGACTGCTCTCTGCGGCATCTATTGCTGTGAGACCGTACTTTTTTGATCCCAAATCCGACCCCGAACAGGAGGAGGAAGCAAATGAAGTGTTGCAGCAACTTTTACAGCAGGATAACACTGGGTCTCATTCATGAAAACATTAGTAGTGTTGTGTTCCGTGGTCTGAGTGTCTGGTTAGTGAATTTTAGGTTTCTATTATTTTGGTATGTCAGTTTTTTAGTCCATGTCTTTGTGTTCACATTTCATTCCTCTCCCGTGTAGTCCAGTCCACGTTTTACCCATGTACTGTCTTTGCTTTCTCCCCGGTCGCGTCATTGTTTGTAGCAGTTTCTGTCTTAATTGATTGTGACACTATTTCGGGTGATTTAATGGATTCTGGGTTTCATCCTTCCTTCTGTTCTCGTTTACTAGTTTCCCCTTGCTTTCCTATACATACTAACATTACTAACAGTTTGTTGTTTTCTAAAATTACTAACCAGAACTAACCTTGTACGTAATACTACCCGGGATTGTATAGCTGCACTTACTTATTGACTAATTATCTCTCAGCAGTCGCTCTGTTATAGTCTCCGCCCCTCGCTTTACTGTTTACTGGCTTTGCTAAAAGTTTCCTGCAGAATCTCTGCATTTTTATAATCTATTCTGGCTCTTTCTGTACACTTAGGAGTCTTTTATCGAGTTTATTTTTCCCATCTTTGGGATTGTCTTGTGATCCTTGTCTGTGTGTTAATGTTAATCTGTTTTCATGTAATTGGTTTCCCTCATGTTCCACCCCTTGTTTATTAGATGAAGTTTCAACACCTGTGTCTGTGTGTGCCCCTGCCCTATATATCCCAGCTTTTTCTGCACGCGAGCAGATCTGACTTCACGCACACACCCTCATCCCCACTTCCACCCCCACTCTCACTTGCTCCCACTCCCTGTCCTGAGCACCAGCTGCCCTGCCTGTCCTGAGCACCAGCCAAGCCCAAGCCTTTGTCCCGAGCACCAGCCAAGCCCAAGCCATTGTCCCGAGCACCAGCCAAGCCCAAGCCATTGTCCTGAGCCCCAGCGTTCCTGCCTGCCCTGAGCTCCAGCACCCTGGCCCCTAAGCCCCAGCGTTCCTGCCTGCCCTGAGCCCCAGCATTCCTGCCTGCCCTGAGCCCTTTGTCCTGTCTGTCCCCCTCCTGATGTCCTCCCTTACCCTTTTCCTGGCCAGCTGTGCTACCCGAGTTAGCCATCTGCCAGCTGTGCCGACTGTCTTGTCCTGTGAGTACTCCCTAGCTTCCCGAGTTCCCGGTTCCGCGTCTGTCCCTCATTCTCGAGTCTGCCCCCCCTGGAGTTCTGTTTCCGAGTCTGCCCCCTGGTATTTGTTCCTAGTCTGCCCCCTGGTATCGTTAAAGTTTTTGGATTCTGGGTTCTCCCTTTTTCAGTGCGAGGCACGGTGTTTTTGTTGGCCGGAGTGCCCCTTTTTCCCCCTGGGTTATTTTCTGTGTTAATTTTAATAAATATCTTTTTGGATCCTCGCATCTGGCGTCTCACTCCCCTTTTGTGTCTCCCTTGTGTTTCCAGAAAAGTATTCCGAGTTTCCGAGTTCCCCTGTGTTTTCCCCCCTCGTATCCATAACAAGTAGATTTGCACATAAAAGCCTACGCTACTTAAAACCTACACCAGATTCGTGAACACCGCAGGAAACTCAGATCTGATCGTTAACACGTGTGTATGATCATGAATGCCAATTTATCGTAAAGTGACAGCGCGCTCCCAGTAATCAGCTATTAGCATAAATCCCCGCCCATGAATTGCCAATAACCACCATATAAGGAGGTGTAGATACATCCAGTTGACCTGTCAGTCATGGTGCAAAGAGAGAGAGAGAGAGAAAGAAAAAATAATTTTTCCGAAGCGGAGATAGAAATAATTTTGAGTGAAATGGAGTTAAGAAAAACATTTTATTTTCATCTGTTAGCAGTGGTGTGACAGGGACAGGCAAAGCCAAGGCCTGGAGGGAGGTGACAGATGCCGTTAATGTTGTCTCTGTAGTCCAAAGAACTATGTCTGAGGTGAAACGTAAATGGTCTGACATGAAACTGGAGGCAAAGAAAGGCATAAGTGCACACACACAAAAAAAAAAAACCATCAGCCACATGAGGAGGAGGCTCACAGTCACAACTCGTCCCATAAATAACAAAAGGTCACAAGTGACATTCCTGATGGAACCTGTTTCTCTGCACCACGAAGTACAGGTTTCTTCAGGAGTGTCACTGGTGACCTTTTGTTATTCATGCGACGAACTATCAACTGCAGACGAGCGCATCGCTGGCATAATTGGGGAGACCTCTCTGTCAGGAATTATACCAGATGGAGACAGCGACATGCGTCCACTTTAATTTTTTATTATCATCATACAGACACGGCGCTCGGCATACGCTTATCACGCACTGCGCGTAGGGCACCAACTGCCTGGGGGGGCACCAAAAAAATCAAGCCCATAAAAAAATTATAATAATAACAGTATTTAATATTTAAAATAAAAATTTGTAAAGCATGTTAATAAATATAAGTAATACAAAAATAACGTAGGCTTATTTACGCTAAAAAAGATTAATCTGCGCGGCCCTCTCATCGGTCTACCTTTGGTGCCCCCCCCCCTTCCTTCCACATTCCCAAGTAGTTTGCTCCATTATGCTTCAATCGCAAATTTTGCAGAAGTTTATTCCGGAGATCTGGACATGTCATCGAAAAGGCTTCAAGAGTCGGGGGCGGAAAAGGTAAAACAATGTTTTAATTAACAATTATTTATTTTGTAACAGCTACGTTTACATGAACACAATAATCCGATAACTGGGAATAATCGGGTAATGGCAATAATCTGATTTGACGCGTTTTCATGTACTTCAGTCATGTGATAATCGGAAAAACCTGGTTTACATGGTTCAGTCAATAGTTCCATTTCTTTCCAAGTACATGACGTAAAACTCTCCGCATAGGCCTTCCTCCACTCCTACCTAAAACCCGTGCTTGCTGGATGTGCGTTAGGAGTAAGGACTGGTGGGAGAGAGTGGTGCTCAATGAATTTTTTTAGACCCAAAATGGAGAGAGAATTTCAGGATGTCTCGGGGAGCGTTCGTGAAACTGTGTGATGAAATGAAGGATATCATGAGCCCAGAAGAGATGACCGCTGTACCTCTAGAAATGCGAGTGGCGATTGCGTTATATAAGCTCACTAGCTGCGGAGAGTAGGCCTATAGGCTGATAGCGAATCAGTTTGGTGTCCATAAAGCGTCTCTAGTTAGCTACATCCGTTTTTCTATTTGTACACATTCGCAGATGTATCCCTGTCAGTTTCCTCTGCTGAGCGAAGCTTCTCCAAACTTAAGCTCATTAAAACATACCTGCGCTCATCAATGGGCCAGGAGCGTTTAAGTGGTCTGGCTGTCATCAGCATCAATGGGGAAATTGCTCACAAACTGTCATATGATGACCTAATAGCTGATTTCGCAGCCCGAAAATGCAGACGTGTGCCTCTGTAGGGCCTCTAACAACTGGTGCTTGCATTTTAAAATATGTATTTAAAGTTCCTTACTCAGAACTGTGATAACAGTTAAAAACATGTTTATTTGTTAATAGTCGTGGCATTTTTTTTTAATTTAGATTATTTATTTTTATTTGAGTATTTGATGCCATTGTTAGTGTTTTATAAAGACTTAATTATTGTTATTTATCTCTTTATTATTATTATTATTATTTTATTTATTTTTTTTTTATCTCTATCTCAGTTTTTGAACCATTAATATTGACAACTTATTTTGTAAAATAAAGCAAAACTGACAAATACTCAGATATTGTTCATTTCTGTCAGGGGTGGGTGGGTATGTGGGGGGCACCACAAAGCATTTATGCTTAGGGCACCAAAATGGCTAGCGCCGGCCCTGTCATCATACAACAGGTAGAAAGAACGTGTAATCTATTGAGTCAATTCACAATCATGAACCTAATCTGGATCTTAAACCTGCCACTTGCCTACTAATTTAACTAAATGTGTTATTCTTAATCTTTTCTCATATTTAGGCTACAACACGTGTTTCAAAGGCATCTGTTGTGCATTGTGTGCGAAACAGAGTGCAATATGAATTTAAATGTTAATTTCCAATAGTGCACAAACGAGTAGACACTTCGCACATCTATTTCTAAAGACAGGTGCGTCGGACCTGGAGAAACAAAGGATAAATAAAAGAAAGGAAAACAGAGAAAAAGGAAAACAAAACAAACAAATTTGTCTGATGAAGGTTTAAGTACCGAAACATCACAATAAAACTTTTGCTATTTGCAAGTTAGACAGTGTGGGACTCCTTAATTTCCAATAGTGACAAGTATTATTTATGTGCATTCTTAAATTTACACAAGCACTATGCATGGTCAGCAGCATATGTAGATTTTGTTAGTAGCTACGAAAAGATCGGAGCTACTAAAATATTGATGATTGCGGAGATGCGCTTAAATGTCCATCTTCAAATTGTTTACACACAAATTTGTTCTGCTCACATTTCATCAATGAGACCCAATGAGTGGCAAGTGGAAATTTTAGTGTTTTGCCCGAACTGTCTCACCTTGCATGCCTGCGGTTGTAGCTGTACTGTTATATAGCCATGTTATCTACCCACTTAGCTATCCAGAAGAAACTAAAAGCTCCAATTAACCATTTCTACCAAAACAAAATTCCGACACCAAGCTACTAAATGAGTTCGTAGCAATAGCACAAATGATGTAAGCGTTGCTCAAATGGAGCTAGCGCATAGATAACTTCTACTGGGAAATAAACTGTATCCAACCTCCACTTTTTCAGCTTTTAATTAGCCCGAACAGTTTTCAAAGGTGGATGAAATTCCGACATAGCTGCTGCAGTGAAATTGTTTGTTAGACCAGACACGTTATAATGCATTTCGCAATTGCTTTCACTGCAGTAGGATCAGAGAGCTAGCCCACACCACAGCAATGTACCTGGATGAGCCTGGTCAGGGGTTAGGTAAAACGATCGTTTCACAGCAGCAGAAAAAAAGCCCAAACACATACCCTAAGCTCTGCAAAACCTACATCTGGTCTGCAGCCGTATCAGCCCAACTTTCCAGACATGCACAATCCCTGTCAAACTACCTTCAACTGCAGCAGCTATGGTCAGGTAACGTTATTATGAAACTGCCACCTTGATGCTAACCAAAGTAACACAAGCATGCCAATCTGCAAAAACTGCATACAGGTTAACCAGGAGCATTTTATAAGTACCATGGAAAGTGAACTAACGTGCGATAGTAACCAATCAGTGAAAACAATGACAGAGACAAACACTACCCTGCAATAAAGGTTTTACAGACAGTGCGTTCAGTTTCCGTGAGCAGTTGTTCCAAGAATCTAAATTACAAACAAGTTTAAAAAGTTTGTTTCAAATTAGGTCTGTGTTCACACACCGTCTGTTGAATGTCTGCTATTGTTATTTACTCTTGCATATTTAGGACACAAACATTAGCAACAATAACTTAGCTACGTTAGCCGCAGTGCTACAGCTATCACGTTAGGTAGGCTTATGCAGTAAAGCAACACAAAATGGTAAAAATTACAGTTTCCGCATCTGTCGTTGAGTCACGGACAGTCGGTACTGATCCAGGCTTTATCTTCAGATGTTTTTAAAAGCCTGCTTTTGAGGCCAATTGTTAGTGCTAACTATCGTTAGCGGTCCTGCTAGCCACCCATAACACGTCAGCTTCACTTACATTATTTGCTATTATATCATTACTTTTAGCTTGTGACTCTGAGGTCCTGATCGATGCAACTGTCCCAGGTTTGAGAAGCACCTAAGACGCATATCCAGCATCAAATGATCCTTTCTTGACAAAGCTGTCTTCAGTGAAATGCCGAGCACAAACAAGTGACTTTCCCTTTCAGTGTTGCTGTTTACCACCGCCCAACAATAAAGCTACCCACTGATTCCTGGTGGCATCAACTTTTGGAAGAGAAAATAGCCAAAAAAACACACACAAACAGCTTTAGAAGACATACTGATAAGTCCACATGTTAAAGGATTTGTGCTTGTTTGTGTCTGATAGAATAGATTCCGGGGAGGGAAGGTCCAGTTCCGTGATTTTCTCTGGCCAGGTCTGTCCTGATTGGACACAAAAACCTGACGCCAGGTTTTGCCCAGATCTCGTGAAGATCTTGGGACGAGCTGCTCATAGAGGAAATCACATTCAGGAAATCATGTCCTTGAATTACGGCAAAGCCCCTGTTTTTTTTGTTTAGAAACTTTGCAGAGGTTGAGTTTGGACATCCAACATTACAACAATACATGTATGTATTAAAAGAAGGATCTGCATAATAGGGGAACTTTAGCTAATGAATGATTGTACTTCCCTGCTGTTGCACTAATAAATCAAAAAGGAATTTAAGTGGTCAAACGTTCGCCATTCAACAGCTGCTCTCCCTCCAATGTTTCTACATCACAAAATCTGGGACAATATAACTTTCCTTGAATTTATTGGTAACACTTTACAATATGGGTACATCAATAATCATTAGTGACTGCAGAAATAAGCATTAACAAAAAATTAATTATCAGTTAAATAATTTGCCTTGTAATCATTTACTAAAGATGTTATTGTTAGCTGAGGTTTTACATTTATAGATGGTGGAATAGTTTAATAGCTTGATAAGGGATACTGAAGAGACGTTTTGCTTCACAATAAGGGAGACAAACACTGTTAATAAATGGATAGTTATGTTTACACAATGCTTATTCAGGACTGATGCATTGGTTCACTCTAAATTGACTGATATTTAAAGGGACAATGTATAACATTTACATTTTTTATATTTGCCAAAATCTAATTCTGCATTCATATATATGTCATCATTGGTGTATTATGACCTCCGCTAATAATCTGGTATATTCTTGTAAATGAAGGATTTTAGACTTGTTTCTACATTGGACGGGTAAGCTGGTAGGGGAGCGCCATGACAGTCAGCCATCTTGAAACTGTTGCTGCCGGCAAGGGACAAAGAGCACCAAACGCGGAATAAATCCGCATTTGCCCTGCCAGCCAGTGCAGAGTGATGGAGACGCCGGAGGAAATCAGGAGGAGAGGCTTTCGCAGCGACTTTGAAAATCAGTACTACTGCAGCATAATGCAGGACCATACATATGCAGCAGCAGCACAGGAGACCAAATCCTCATCCGCAAACAAAAAAAAAGAAAAATGAAAAAGAGAATTGAAAAGGCAGCACGACAGGCACGTTCAAAAAACAAGGGTGAACATCGGGCTAGCCTTCCCCAGGTGGAAGCAGCTAATGAGGGAGAAAGATTTTCTAAGGGACGCTGAAGTTGCCATTGACAAATAAGTCAGCTGTACTGCCTAAATTAGCCTAAAAGTAACTTTTTGTTCAGTTTTGTTACACAGTGTTTCTTGATACCATAAGCAACATAATAGTAGATCTTGCTAAAATACTTCATCCTCATTGTTACAGGTGGAACCGTATGTATACGTGGTTTCAGTAGCTTTCATAATTGTGGTAAATGCCAGCTTTCGAAGCCTACCCACCGGCTTTTACTGGCGGTGAAGCAGGTGGGTAGACTTTAGAAGCTGGCATTTACTGTTACTAAAAGCCGGCGTTTATCGCGACTAAAACTACTGAAACCATGTAGACATACAGGCTCATAACTACGAAAGGTGCTTATCTCCTATACATGAATGAAACGGCTAAACAGTTCCTAAAAATGCTTAATTTTTTTGTCATTTAGGACTAATGAATAAGCTACGCTTATGGGCATGTTTTAATAATGGGAAGGTGCCACCACCTGTTTTCAGTGCATCAATTTTCTGGGCTCGATCGGCAGACTTAGTTTTATTTTTCATTTGCCGCTTCTTCTTGTGCGGTCCGGAAAGAATGCTGTTATTGCACTTTATGATGTTGGCAGTGGCGCTAATCGAGCGGGGAATTGGGTGGGTTAGTTAGCTAGTTCTCAATCTTTTTCCTTTCTTTGACGCGTTTTCCAATCATCATAATTGACAGCTGAAGACACTGTTTCTCTCAATATGCGATCTAACAGCAATGAAATCGTGGGATAAAATCAGTATACAGTGGCATAGCCAGAACAGTGAATTGGGTTGCACAAAACATCTGTTTTAAACAATTATTAGTCCTGACCTGTTCTCAGTCATTTTCATAATTAACAAAAGGTTCACTCCGAGAGCACTCCACACTTAATCGGAGAGAACAAGCAGCACCTGTTAAGTAAGTAAGACGACAATTATTCATCTGGACACGTGTTTGCTACATTTAAATCCATGATGTTAGAAATTGTATTCCTGTCAACTGTCACACAAGTAGCTTTTATTAGCCTGTTTAACAGCGGAATGCCCATTTTTTATCAACCCGTGCAATACAGAGAGTGAAAGGCGATATTTCATTACAACGTGGACCAGTTCAATCGAGGCGAAGCATTAGCCTTTTAATAGCCTAAGTGCATTATTTCTCTGTACTGAATTAAGCCCATGATTGCATCGCTGTTGGGTCGCATATGGAGATAAACCTTGTCTTCAATTGTCAATGAAGATAATTTGAAAATGCCTCAATGAAGGAAAACAAGTTTTTGCCGCTAACATGGCAATATCCCCGCCGCCTCAATTTTATGTGTCCGGACGGACGGACGGACGGAGCCCAATGCTATATACCCCGCGTTGCACTAATCGCGCGGCGAGGGATAATGATCGAGAACTAGCCAGGACTAACTGTTGTCATAAAGGACGCGTCTGTGTCCCTTCCAATTCCCAGTTCGATTTGCGCTTCTGGATGCTGGTCCATGCAGCAGACTTCTTTTCGTTAGACTTCGCATCAGCCTTCCTGTCACAAATGACACCTGTCCGTGCTTTGACGGTCTTTATGAGGGTCCGCCTCATCCAACATAAAATTTTCAGGACGGTGGCTTTTGTCTGAAATTTTGCATCTTCAGCGCTAAATGTACACTTACTTCCCCTAATGCATTATGCAAGTAACAGGCCGAACAATAAAACGTGGTCAACTACACCGGACCGCTTGATTACGCGAGTAGAGCTAAACAAGTGCTTATCTAGGGTGAGTGTATTAATTTATCAAAAGTTTTTTGTAATGAGCGCCTAAAACTCTAGTTTAGCAATGCGCGAACAAATGTGTTTTAACTTGGTTCTTGCTCTATACGCGCAAGGACTTCGCGGTCAAGCTGATCGCAAGTGACGTGATGCCATGGGGGGCAAAAGGAAATTATTCCATAAGGAACTATTGAAACAGACACTGTAATAGATCCGTGAATACATTTTTTGACTACCGCAGATGATCAATATATTACCTGTTGATTTTTCTCTTCTAAATTGTCGGTGCCTTTTTCCACGGCAGAAACCATTTTTTAATATTAATTCAGGCTATGCGAACACCAAGGGGACCTTGTCTCTAAGAGCGTTCTCGTAAGCACTGCAGCTGCTGCGGTTCTCTGCGTGTAGCACTGGTCACGAGATTCCGTGCTGTCGGCTTATGTCATTACCAAGTCGGTAAAGTGAGCAGGTGTAACGACACCAGTGTTTTCAGTTATTGTATTTAATGAATGGCTTTGTTATATAGCGATTCGACTGCTTCTCCTGTCTTACATAACGTTACAGAATAGACAGTGAGGTAGCAAAGGCTGTTGTTGGTTTACTTGGGTTGGATGACGGGTATCTATTCGGTAACTATTCAAGGTGACATCCTATAAGTGTGCATGTAGCTAACGCTTGCTTTGCTTTTTCGTAGTATAACATGTTCAAGATGCACCTAAGCTGGGTTGTTTATTACCATTACTTTGAATATCTTACACCGATTCACGGTGCTGTGTTTTGCTGCTTCATGTATCATATCGAGGGCTGACTGTGATAAACAGTTATGTCCGGATCTTATGTATTGGGCATAAGTGTTTATTGCAGGCAGCCCTCGATATGCTGGCTTTCGGTTTAGTAGTACCAGTTCTATTAAAACATCCATGGTTTCATCAACGTTGACAGGGCTTTTTGATACACGGTGGCTGCCGTAGTTGCAATACTTGTTTAAAAAAGTGAGGCGCTAGAGTGCATTATTCGCTTGAATGTAATACATGATTCCAAGGCTGGATGGGAGTAATTCCTACACAATGTCCCTTTAATGCGTATTATTGGATAAACTATTCTCAAGTGAGATATCCTTATTGCAGTGTTGCCACTTTTTTTTCTGTACAGTGTTGATGTAAGTTTACCTGATTTAACTCCAAAAGTGCCTTAGTGCGATGATAATATTCCTAATCAGGGCATGCACATGCATCACTATTAAACGGCACAGTCTTTCCTGAGTCATCGTGCTGTGCTGTCATGCACCGTTCTTCTGTTCATCTGTTCCATGGTGTTCCTGGTTTTTTGCATGTTCTCCTTTCCTTTTGGCAGTTGGATTTGTTTGATCGAGTAATTGAGCTCTTACCTCCCAAATGGCTCTGTGCAATTCTCACACATTTCTTCACCTTTTACCCATTGTTTCCAGTTGTCTTTGTGTATTTCAGCTTGGATTCATCTTTCGTCTTTGCCAGATGGTCTTGTTCACACCTTCAGCCTCTCTCAGGTTGTCTCACATTTTTTTTGTATTCCTGAACCCTGGTTCTTTGTTCCTGTCTCACCTGATGTCTTTATTTAGTTTTCTTCTCTGGGGTCCCTTTATTCCAGCGTCACCACCTACACCTCCCTGTATACTGACTTCCTAGCTTCAACCCTGGCAGGGGTATTTGACCGCACTGTGCCTAATACCCAAAATCCTGGCTGCCTTCAGAGCAGTGCACAATTGACCTCGCGTTGCAGGGAAAAAAAATCATTGGGAGGGATTGCCAGTTTGGGATTATAGCATTGTTTGTTCAAGCGTCTCCTGTTGGCCAGCCGGGTGGTCGTCAGTAAAATTCTAAGCTTGCGCATGTTCAGGTATCCTCCGTCCTCGTTCTGAGCTTGCGTAGTTTCAATCTATGACTGTAAAAGAGGCAGCGGCTGACAGGCGCGGGCTTCGGAGGAGGGCCGCAAGTTGTCTCACTCTCATGAAATGGATGGCACCATAGGTTGCGTACCAGCAAGCTTATGTGGATAGTCCGTAAATTGGAGATGCCAAATTTGTAAAAATAATAATAATAATAATAATAATAATAAAATAAAATAATGGACTGTCTATGGACTGTCGCTGAGGTGGATCCAGGTTTTAAAGTGAGTAGTTTTTATGAGTAGTTTGCAACATGAAAAGCCAATAAGAATGAGGTTTGCGTGAGTTCCAATACAATGAAAGTGTATCCAGCCAATCAATGAGGTTTTTGAGTGAGTGACGGAAACTACATAAGTTACCCTGGATCCGCCCCTGTGTCGGCTTCTTGAATAAAGCTGTGGTTCACGCTCCTGGGTTCACTCTCCCTGATGCCACAAATATAGAACGACAGAAGCGCAGGTTTATGAAGGTGTGTACTTCTCAGAACAAACCTCTGGTTTGTGGGTTTAGTTTGCTGAGACATGGGGCCGCTGCTGCATACAGAATCGTGAGTAATCTCTCCCTACATCCTCAGTTGGAGCTGCAGACATCCTGTGCCCAGCTCCTAGGGATGATGTTGTGGTTGCAGGAGCAGTTCTATTGGATCGACCTTTGCTCTATTGATTACCATAGACTCACTTCTTTCTGCTAGCTGCATCCTGTATTGCTCAAATCTTCTGCCCAGTAGCTCAGTAATCCATCCATCCATTCTTTATACATAGGGGGAGCTGGAGCCTATCCCAGCTGACAATGGGCAAAAGCAGGGACCCACCCTGGACAGCTCGCCAATCTATTGCAGGGTGCGCGCACCATTCACATGCCATTTGCTCTCACACTCATACCTATGGGTAATTTAGCGTCTCCAGTTAACTTAAGTGCATGTGTTTGGACTGTGGCCGGAACTCGGAGGTACACGAGAACACGGGGAGAACATGCAAACTCTATGCAGAAAGGCCCCAGGCCAGATTTGAACCCATAAGCTTCTTGCTGTGAGGTGGAAATGCTAGCCACTGCACCACCCTGCCGCAGTAATGAATGCACCAAATTTAAAGCTTCATGTAACTCACTTTTCCCATTGAATTATTTTGTTTAGACTGTGGCCGCATCGATGTCTCCTGTATGCTAATACCAGCTCATCCAGTGTCTGTCATTACCTTAAGTCCAATTTTGCAGACATGAGCCATCTCCTTGGAAGCATTCTGCCTTCATACTGTTATGTCCCTGTTATCTGTCCTTTAAGCACATTTGCACATTCAAGGACACCATGTGCACTCGCCTTTGTGCTTTGTAAACTCCTTGCCATAGCATTCACAGGGCCCAAACAATGCGACACAACACAGAAGGCTAAGGAGAGTCTTTCCTTTAAGTGCCTATTTGGAGTGGCTTTGTCCTTTTAATAAAGAAGTCATTAGAAATTTTTTTTACCAGCTTGGCTTGAGTGCGTGGGGGAATATTTCTGTTGCAGAATGCCTCATTGTAAACTTGTAGTTTCTTTGGCTAGAGAGGACAAACACATTCAGCTAGGCTAACTCCCACCGCTTTGATTATGGCAGATGTTACTTCTGCAGCTGCAGGTTGTGTGTTGCTGCCTGCAACACATTCATTCTCCGCGGATGCCAACTGCTTCACCATGACTGCAGCCGATTGGATTACATTAGCTGCTGCCTGACTGTCCTCCTCAAATGTAGTTGTAGACAACTGTGTGTATTGACGGGGTAGTTGTTGAGGAAATATTGCTAGTTGAAGTGGAAAGAACTTCAGAATGTGGATTTTGGTGGGATTGGTGAGGAAGGACCCAGGCGCAGAGAGCAGGAATGGGCCAAAAAGAAGTTTATTTATGAAGACAAACAGAGGGGCGAGCAGGGTGAAAACCGGGCTGGATGAAAAGGAACAAAAAAATCAAAATGATAATCCTTAAAAAGAATGAGAGAACAAGAAATCAGAGTCCAGAAAATGAAAACTGAAACGAGCAGGGAAGAGGCTCAGGAAACAAGAAAACTCGAAAGGCAAGGCTCAAGACAGCACAAGACAGCACAAGGAAAAAGCAAGCAGAGACAAATGTGCGTTGAAGCAGAGAAAGAGACAGAATACATTTGCATGGACTGACAAGCAGATAGGACACTGTGGAGAGGCTTGAGGTAACAAACACGAAAACCAAGGAAACAATCACTGGGGAAGACTCAGAAACAAAAGGTTAACACAAATGTGTGCACTGAAGAAAGGAATCCAAACTTATGACGAGGTGGAAAATAAGACAAACAGTCGGAATCCTGGTATTTTTGAAAAAATTTGGCTCTGAGGCATGGATTGAATCGACTCTCCGGCAGGACTTCACCCTGTGCTGCTGTATTCTAGTATGCTCAAAAAAATTTTAAAAAGCAAAGTATATATTCTCAGCACCATTAAATATGTGCAGGTGAGGCATGTACTGTATTTGCATCAAATTGAAGAATCAATTGATTTTTATTGCTTTTCCAGTGAGGCACCAGTGGAAATAAAGAAAAGCGCGTGGTATTGCAATCCTGACGCGCGCCATGTGAACGCGCCAAGCACTTCAGTAATAACAAACATTGAGCTGTTTGTGATGTGTACAGTGACACTTGACTTGTTCTTTTTGTCGCGGTCAATAGCCTACATAAAGCCAACAAAAAAAAAAATTCTACTGCATCAAGAAACTGGAACGGCTTGTGACACAGGAGAGAGAAAAAGAGCCTTTGACTTTTTACGGGCAGATCTCAGCCGCTGAGAGGTGGTGCGTCATTTGCACTGTCACCGTTCACAATCACGGCTGTCTATCCCAGAATGGAGCACAGGCACTGTCACTGACCGACCCCGCTTAGGGCAGCCACGAGTGACGATGGCAGCCTGTACGTGACAGATTCCAGACAGCAACCAAAACTGATCATGAGACGAGGATTCCGAGACGATTGAGGGTGAGCGCAAGTACCGTTCGACGCTGTCTATGTGAGCAACACATGCATGCACACGGCTGTACAAAAAACCCATTTTTTGACCATTTACGCAAGGCTGTCCTTACCGTGGTCGGTCAGCAACACTGTTTTCCATTCTCAGACAGAAACAGGGAAATAAAGTTACACAAAAATAAGTAATTGTATGAGTACATTAATATATGATATGTTGTATGACTATATTTGCTAAAGCATGTATCTTATGTATGTGTGTGTGTCTAGGTACGTTTATGTATGTATATATATATATCTATATGCTGTATTGTGTATGTGTATGTATGTATGCATATGTTTATGTATACATATATATAATTATGATTAATGTAGGTATTGTGTAGGTATGTTCTTAATTTTCACTTCAATTTACTCATCTTTGTGTATGTTTACATTCTAATTTATGTCATTGTCCTTTCACTGTATCATCTGTAAATATGGGTTTAGGGTGTTGTGATGGGAGTAAAAGGGTGGGTGTGGGGTCTTTGAGAAATTTACTGTAATTGATTAAATTCAGTAGGCCCCCAAAATGGGGGGGGTGGTGGAGGGATTTAAAAAAAAAAAAAAAAAAAAGTTAAAACTGGTCACTTCTTGTTAGTAGCCACGCCTGCTAACCTACCGACCTGCAGAGCACAACTTTTGATCAGCATGGTCTCTCAATGTTTGTTAATAAATCTGGTTTTGAATGCAAAAAAAAAAAAAATTAAGTTACACAGGGGCAGGTGCTCACAGTCAGAAGTAAAGAGTTCCTACGCCTGTTGATGGGCAAAAAATGGGTTTTCTGTAGGGGCTGTGTCCACAAGTTTTTCTCACGTAGATGGCGTCAAACGGTACTTGCGCTCATCCCCAATCGTCTTGGACCCCTCATCTCATGATCAGTTTTGGTTGCTATCTGGAATCTGTCACGTATAGGCTCAAACCAGATGTGGTGCTCTTGAGCTGCCATCATCACTCATGGCTGCCCTAAGCGGGGTCGGTCAGTGACAGTGCCTGTGTTCCATTCTCAGATAGACAGCCAACTGATTGTTGAATGGTGACAGTGCAAATGACGCACCGACTCTCGGCGGTTGAGATCTGCCCGTAACATGCCAATGGTTTTCTTTTTCTCTCTCCTGTGTCACAATTCTTGATGCAGTAACATTTTTTTGTTTTTGGTTTTTTTTTTTGTTGGCTTTATGTTGACTATTGGCCACACCAAAAAGAACAAGTCAAGTGTCACTGCTCACATCAGGAACAGTTCAATGTTTGTTATTACTGAAGTGCTTGGCGCGTGCAAGTGGTGCATGTCAGGATTACAATACCACATGCTTTTCTTCATTTCCTCACGTGCCTCACTGGAAAAGCAATAACAATCAATCAATTTTTCAATTTGCCGCAAATACAGTACATACCTCACCTGTGCGTTTTGAATGGCGCTGAGTATATTTATCACCGGTGACAAGGATCAAAAGAGATGGAGTCCCATAATTGATGAAATAAAATAGGTAACACTTCAATAAGAGGACATTAGTTAATGCAGTAATAAGCATTAACTACCAATTACCTGATAACTAATGAATCAGAGAGCTAAATAAGCATAAGTTAATCTTAGCTAACCATTTATTAATGCTCTTTGACATCCTTATTATGAAGTTGAAAACATCCCTTAAGTAACATCTCAAACTATCAAACTATTCAGTAATGTGTTAATGAATACCTTAGCTAACATGGACACCGTTAATAAATGATTTGTTGACCCATTAGTTTACTATTCATTAACTGATAGTTCATGCATCTTACTGCACTAGCTAATGTAAATTAATGTACCCTTATTATAAAGTGTTACCATAAAATAAAACAAGTGGTGCCAGGCACAACCAGCCCCGCCCCTCACACATACTTTGACCTACTTTTCCTAAATGCAATAGGCATCTATTCTAGGTCAGTTTTAATCCCTAAACCCAATTTGAGGTGAATCTGACCATTAGTTTTGCTGCTAAAGTGTGAAAAAACAAAGAAAAAAACACACTCACCCACACACACAAACAAACCGAACCAAAAACAATACCCCTTGCCCTCCCCCTTCGGGCGGGGCTGGGTAATAAAATGTGAAAATATAGCATAGGCTACTTCAGGGACTGAAAGCACTGCCTGCACCGTGGCTTCCCATGGTTTTGGATACCAACAGTAAAATATAAGATAGAAGGAGTTCGATAAGCTCCATATCTGAGGTCTAATGTCAGAAACAACAGAAGAGACACAAATGATGTTGGAGACTTTGTTTTGTTTGCTGTTAAATGAGGCTTTTTGTATTTCCTCTAAATAGTCTTTGTAATATTTCTGAGTTATTATTTGGAAGAGAATTGAAATGGAACAGAAGACAAATGAAAACTTCATGTGTTCCAGAGGGCCGTCGATTTTCCGTAATCTTTTCAAATTGGAAGCTGTGAAATCATTAGTGCAGCGGCAGAGTTCTGCAGTATATATCCCTCTGATGGACCCATTCTCTCACTCTTTCCTTCTTTCTCTCCATCTCTCATTCTCTCTCACTCTTTCCCACTTTTTCTCTCTCTTTATCTCATTCTCTCTCACACTCTTTCATTCTCCCTCACTATCTCTTGCCATCGCTCAGTATCACTCACTTTCTCTCATTCTCTCACTCACTCTGTCTCATTTTCTCTCTCTTGCTCATTCACCCTCACTCTCTTACTTTCTCTCTCCATCTCTTATTCTCTCTCACTCTTGCCCACTTTGCCACTCTTACATATACCCTGAAAAAATAAAATAGATTAAAAAAATGAAGTAAGAGGCCACTCAAAATAATGACGTTTACTCAATGTAAATGATTTATTCAATTGTTTTGGGTTAAGTGTAAACATCAAATTAGGAAGTTTTGTTTCAATTTAAAAATAATAATTTTCTGCTATTGGAGTGAGAAAAAACACATTAAGTGCTTTGTTTCGCTTTTTTCAGAGTATAAACTTTGTAGGTTGCATTACGCCTGTGCAGATAATTTTTACACAATTACAACCACAGTGTAGAAAATTGAAAAATTAAAACTGAAAGTATCGGTTTTTTTAAGTATCTTTTAATAATGCATTTATTTTGATTTTGTCAAAAGGCAAGATAATATAATAAAATAAATGACCAGAGGAGGAACTTTCCTCTCAAAGAAACAATGAACATGTCAGTTTCCATCATTCACCACAGATTTTATAGCTCATATTTGAGGTCTTTTTGGGTCAGCAGTGAAAATGTACATTTTGTGGCCTCTCTATGACCTACTGCTGCACTCATAGGCACAGCAACCGGTTATAATAAAAATATTGCAGATGTATGTTTTTCAAAATTGTGAACTCATTCAAGGATGTACTCATTTACTCTGAAACAGTCCCCAATAAAGCAGTGGAAACAAAATGGCTTCATATGTCAAGTGACCACATTTTCCCGGGACCCTCATGGCATGACTCTCTCTTTCAAGAAACTTTGGCGTGGGTCATTCCACATGAAGTCAACTAGGTCTCCCATGGGCATAGTTATGGATGTTCTTCAAACTTTGGTAGAATGATACTTTGAGTGCCAAATGATGACATACCAAGTTTTAGCTCAACTGGCCAAATAATTTAGATTTTCTGGGGGGTGGCATGTGGGCATGGCACCCCAGTTGGGGAAATTAGGATTTTTGACATTTTCAACAGGCTGTAACTTAGGAAATAATTAAGCTAACCCCGTAATTCTTTCAGGACTTGTTCTCTGGGCACTGTACTACCTTTCATAGCTGTAACTCTTTCAAGGTTCCCACACTTTTATACCAGTGATTTTTCAAAACTTTTTCAAAAATTTTCCAAAATATTTTACCTAATTTCCATGACTTGGTTTAAAATAGATAAGGCCTATAATAGCGAACACAGAGCGCCATAATGAGCTTCTACAGTGTGCTAAGCCCTAAGCAGTGTAGCTCAAATGATGCATGGAGAATTGAAGGGAAGTTGTGTCTACCACCTATCTACCACCTATCCTAGGGCATCACACAATGGCATTAGGGCCAATGGCATCATTCTTGTATTTTCTCAATTATATTAAACAAACAAACAGAAATAAATAACCAAGTGCTATATTTAAATGCTCAAGAAGGCAAGAAACATTGAAGAGGTAACAAACAGATGCCATTTAATATATTCTGAGACAGATGTTGAACAATTACAAATTATTATTTAGAGTGTATTATCCTTGCTTGCGTGCATTGTTCGCAGACTCTGGGAGACGTCGAGTTAGCGAAGTTTAAATGACATGACGTGTAACCATTAAAGACTGTAACAGAGGAAAGGTTTATAGAAAAGCTAACCAAGGAAAAGTTTTAAAGAATAGCGGTCTTTTGGGAGGTTTTCTTTTCATATGAGCAATATGGAAAATTGTCAGTGCATTCGTCTGTAGGAGGCCTAGTGCTTATCGCAGTACAGAAAAAAAATGTTTCTTACAAAGCTGCAAACTAATTGTTCTCATAAGCGTGCACATACTTTTTTGAGAATATTTTCATTTTATACAAAGTAATATCTGCACATCATACTTGTTCTGATGGAAAAATACTTGAACTGCCCTCAGAAGGTTTTTATGAAGTGACAATAAAGGATCCAGGTTTTGGCCCACAGCATAACGTACTTTGCTGGTGAGCATGGTGGTATTGAAGTTTTCAGTGTACAAGTGAAGAGAAAGTTAAGGTTGACGTTCACCTTTTGACACCACAGTAGCCGCTAAATTTGACATTATTACCGAAGTGACTATATGCGCTTATTTAAGTGCGTCCAAGCACAAAAATTGATTGAAATTTGCGTTAGACGCACTTATAAACAGATGCGCATTGCTCCCTTGCCCACTCTTATTTTAAGTGCGTCCAAAGCTAAATTTTTTTTCTATGCCAAACTTATTTTAAGCGATACTTTTTCAGAAAACTGGAACGGTCATCAACTGGGGCCTATAAGTGTGGCCAAGAAAAAAATCAGCATTGGCCACAGGTAGAAGTGCGAATAACATCGGCCTTTTATTCAGTTGTGTGAGCCGAGTCCTATCAAATAAAGCTATCTGTCAACGACGTATGTTGTATTGCTACATTATATGGAAAGGAAATTTGAAAAAAATGCTAATTGGTGGAGTTAATGAAGCTTTCTTTACCCCCCAAGATCATCAAAATCACTTTGTGCAAGTTTTCTCAAACATAACAAATACCACAGTCATGAACCAAAGTGAATATTGTTTAAGATGTTGCACATGTTCGTACAGGATTACCAGTTTGAAATCTTGCATGATTAGTGAAAAAATTAATGGTGTGTTTTAAGCCAGAATTGGGGTCCTTTTCTTCACTTTTGCTCCCATTTTCTCAGAAAATTAAAAATCCGGCATTTACACGAACGTGCATCACAATAATGTTCAAACAGACACGCTTTAAAAATACAGAAAATATGTTATTTGGAATGAGAAAACCTACAGGAGAATTTCAAAGCAAATAGTGAAAATATTTTTCGTACACACCGTTCTGCCACAATCGGGAATCGGGTCTCTGCACCAAGTACTGCAGGATCTGGAGGGCAATACACTCTTTCTAATAATGAGTTGGACAGAATCATCAAGTGGTTAAGAAACCAGTGACTCTTGTAGTGGTACTGGTAAGAACTAAAGCATCCTAAGGGGCCATTCACAATTTTCAACAGCGCGGGGGTGGGGGTGGTGTTATCTGTGTACACTTCTTACATTTAAAAAAGAGAAAACACTGCAGGGAAACTTAATATTTTTACAGTACATTTTTTGGTGGAGGAGGATCTGAAAAAATGTTCTCTCTGTACACTTGTGAAAATGTTGAGAATTGTGAACGACCCTGTTGGGGTCACACGGAGGAAAACTTTCATATGTGAGGAAACAAAATGTAGCCAAGGATTTCCCATGACCACTTGCTGCCTGCAAGCCCCTCCAGCCAGCAGGCCAGGCACATAAAAGCAGTGGTCAATTATTTTCTCTCTCTTCTTCTCTCTTCTCTTAGCTCTTGTCTCTGGACACTCTCGTGGCTCTCTCTCCCTTAGAGAGGCTCCTGGACCCCTGGGTACTGCTCAGGCTAGGGTACTCCTCCCCCACCTCTTAGGCCCAGCATAGACCGGCCGTGCTACCAGGAGTAGACCAGCCTTGGAAGCAACAGCTTGCTATTGAGGAGCGGCCAGCCTCCCTCCTCTTCCAACAGCAAAGACACGGACTCTTGCAGCACTAGAACCACTCTTTCCAGCCAGATCAGCATCGCCCACGATCAGATCCTCCAGCAACCTCCAAACCTCCTTCCTCTACAAAGGACTGGTAGCGACTGGGCATTCAAACCTTCTTTTAAGGCTAAAACTGACTGTGCGTATTTTTTAAATAATAGTTGCTGTGATTGTTTTTAGGATTGTGTTTTAGTCGGACAGGATGGTAATAATGTGTAGCAGACAGGGTCTCGCATGCAAATAACCTCCTGTAAACTAACACAGCACCATTCTTGTGCGAAACACACACATTTTTTTATTTTAACTTAATACATAACACAACACAAAATTCAAAGTAATTTAAAATGACTTTCTTGAACTCTCTTTCTTGAACTTTCATTGTTGCTAAGACTTGGTCTTTGTTACAGTAGGGTTGCCCTCCCCCACTCAATTCTCACCTTTCTGGCATTTTACACTTTTCTTTTGTAATATTAAAATGCTCCTAATAAGCGTATGACACACTAAAATCCACCAGGTGCTGAAAGTCGTCAATATTCTATTCTCATACATTTCTGATAAAAGTCTGACCGATCATTTTCCTTGGTCTGAATAAAATGATTTGCTGAGCTTCCTGTCTGTCATCCGTCGCCGCATCCCTTCCAGTTGCCTACCACTGTCACCGCTTGCGAGTCGCACTCCTCTCTTGCAGAGCAGCAGAGCGGTAGAGACAAAACAGGTACTCAACAAAGTTAGCCTGCAAATAAAACAGCTGCAACTACTCCTAATTTAATGATTAACGTTACCGGGACAATTCTTGTGAGGTGAGAAGTTTTGACAGCAGTTTTGCAAAAAAATATGTGCGAATTCTGCCGAAAAACAACACATCTGGCTGCAAACAAACAGGCGCTGAAATGCTTTAATTACTATAATAACATTAATGGTTGTTCATCAGACGTTATGAGAGTATTTTATTTTATACCACATATAGAATTGAATATTATGTAATTACTGTACTGGTGCCTCTGAATCTGACTCCATTGCCCCGTCTCAAGATGCTTTCACACCGGACGTGAAATAGATTTCTCGTATGACAGATTACATTCAAAGTCAATGCAAAGACGCAAATATGCGCGAGATTCGCGTCTTTGCATCGGCTTTGAATGTAATCTGTCATACGAATAAATTTGTTTTGCGTCCGGTGTGAAACAACTTCATTCGCACTGCTCACTTTCTCACCGCACGCATCAGGGGAGGAGGGGAGCCCGAGGTCAAGCAGGGGGAAGATGGTGAGACTTAGGAGGGAGGCGGAGTTGCTCATGTTCAAATTTTTACTAAGTGCTGTGCCAGATGCCAGAAAGGTAAGAATTGCTTGAAGTCATCTCTCAAAACTTATCTCTACCATTTGGATTTTGCATAATTATTTTTGCAGTAACTTATTTTATCTTTTACTTTGATGTATTACTTTTATCCTTCTTTAATTGTTCTCTGGTTTTCTTTATTGTCCTTCTTTGTGAAGCAATTTGTGGTGATTGTTTTGAAAGGAGCTACATAAATAAAGTCATTATAATTATTATTGATTTTTTTTTTTGTGAGGCCTAGAAATCCACATACTGAGGCTGATTCTATTCCTTTCTTTTTTTTTCTGAAGTTGGTGAACATGAAAATCACGTCCATCGTACATCGGGGGGGGGGCAAGAGCCACACAGATTCCGGCAGAATTGTTTATGGCAAGGAGTCCGTTGGCCAAGACCTGAACCTGAGTTTTTCCTAGGAGTGGACAGAAGGTGTCCCTGCATATAGCTTCCATCTTGTCATTGAAGTCCCTGTTTGTGAGGTCCTAAGCAAGCTAAAGAGGGATTAGCAGCAGTAGCTGGGCCCATATACCACTCCAGTGGCATCAAAGACACTTCAGGAGTCTCCAGAGTCTGCAACCTGCTGAATCTTCAGGGCCTTTAGTGTCCGCCTCTGGTAGTGTCCCTGACCTGACTTTGGACAGCTGCTTTGGCTTTTGCAAGGGCTGCTACCTTGTTTTTGCAGTTGTTGTCTCTCCGCCACACAATAAAGGCTTGGAGTTTGATGCTGCTGAGTTTCCAGGTCATTCTTATCAAACCAGTCCTAGTGACACACTTGCACACATGCACTCTTACTCGGACAAACACGCAAACATGCTCATACACATGTAGACACACAATGTGATTCCCCTCCCCCAAGGAATTCCATTCCATGGCTGCCTGCCTTCATTTAATTATTCAGTTCTCCTTCCTAATTATCACACTTGGTTTTCATTAGTTAGGTATTATCCCCTTGTCTACTTAAGCCTTTGTTTGTATTAGTTTTGTTATTTCACTTTTTTAATTAAATAAGCTAAACACATACCTGCACCTAGGTCCTCAATCTCCATCTCTCTCCTGATGGCCCTCTAACACCTTTGGGTGCCAGGACGTTACGCAAACGCATACACACTCACACAGATTAACAAACGCACACTGAGACACACAAACACACTAGCACAAACATACTGATGCACACATGTAGAAACAAACTAATATACACATGCACACTCTCAGTCACACTAAAGCACACACTCACAAACAAATATTCAGGTACACAGTCATACACACACGCCTATATACTCTCACACACAGGGCCGGCGCACGCACTTTTGCCGCTCTAGGCGAATATCAATGATGCCGCCCCTCTAGTTGCAGTGTACCATGATAATAACACCACACAAATACCAATACGTCATACAAATAAAGCTAAAACAATAAGCCACACACAAAACGGAAAGCCCATCCAGAAATAGTGTGCCCAAAGTGTCAACAATATGCAATTAGCAGGCATTTTAGCGATCCATATGTAAATAAGGCCACTAAAAAGCCTGCCTATAACCAGACCAACACCGATAACCTCCTTTTAAAATATTTATAGCAGACACTTGACAACATACCGGCTAGCCCGTTTCCAAGTAAAAAAAATCTATTCACCACTTTCTCCTGTGAGGCAAACACACGCGCTTACACGCATTGAATGTCAGCAGGCAGGCATCATCAACAACGTTATATACATGAAATGCAATGTAAATTCGGTGTCTCCTAGACATTGCTTACCCACTGTAAAGAAACTGCCAGAGACCGAACTAGTGGCATTGCTGATGACCAGTAGAAAGTACTGGATTCTAAGGAGCCACCGAATTTACATTGCATTTCATGTCTCCGTGAATGCTGGAGATGATTTGTCAGATATTGCTAGCCAGCTATAAATGAACCTGGAGCGTTTAATATGAAACTACAGACCCATGTGCACACAATATGTAAATCCGTGTTGGCTCTGTATTTCTGCAGAGAGAATATTCCCGTACTCTCAACAGCGTATTTTCGTGCATGACTGAATTTGCGGGAGCGTGAAGTACCGCTCCAAACCTTTCTTGCACCAGTTTCAGCTGCAACCCCAACTGGAATAATAGCAGTCTATTCTCTTCGCCGGTATGTAATCATTTTGTGACTCTAGTTATTCTAAACCATTTAGCCATATGAAGGTGAAGTTTTAAGTTTTGAACAGCTCTTTCTTGCTAATTATTTTGATTTTGACTGAACGTAACATTACATTTGAAGCCTACGAGCTTAAACGTGTAGGCTTGCCAGATAAATACATGCACACATGCCGATTAGGAGAAAATGTGACAATCCTAACGAACGTTAGCATTACTGACCACGCAGAAGAAACGCTAGAAATTAGCGAGCGCATTCACTGATGATCTTGGGCTAACTCAGGGTTAACTGCTAAAGATTAATATGATGAGCTAAAACAAATAAACTGATGAAGAGCCTAAGTTTTGGTCAACGTTTATCGGTGTATTGTTCAGTGGGTTTAGAATTAGTTGAGGTGCGCTTCAAGCAACCAATCAGAGGCGCCAAATCGGGCCTAATGGATATAACGGGTAGAAAAAAAATTTGCGGCCGGGGAGGGGGCGTGTGCAGATGGTGTGTGTGCGTGTGTGTGTGAGCGCACGCGCACGTCTGTGTATGATTGACATATTCCTCAGCCTTTCAACATCTCCCAGAATGATTGAGCCTGCCGGTCTTTGTTTCTCCAAGATTGTACTCACTTGCCCCATTTTGCCGCTCCTGAGAAAGTGCCGCTCTAGGCAATTGCCTAGTTCGCCTATATGGCCGCGCCAGCCCTGCTCACACTCATAAACACATGCTCATACCCACATCTACACACACCTATGGACAATCACGCACACTTGAATGCGCACTCTTATCCAATACACTCACGCTCAGGGGCGCCGCCAGGAATTCTGGGCCCCATGTAAAAAAATCACAATGGGCAGCTGTTGTCACCACATCTCTAGGACCAAACTGACCCATAAAGCTTTACATTACTCCAACTCTGAAGGCTTGCAACTGTTTTGCTTCTGATAGTTCAATACTACCAGTGCAATATTTACTGCTAGTGAGTTGTGCATGCAACAGTCTGCACACAGTACGCAATTCACTATTTGATTTGACAGAACATAAAAAAATGTGCTAAAGGCCATCTTTTACAGTCTCAATGTAATTTTTATTGGAAAATTCCAAAATGGAAAATCATTTAACTGATAGCAAAAATGTTTGGAAGGACGGGTCCTAACTCAGTACATTGAAAGTTGGCATTACAATGAGAATTAAGCCTAGGGTCTTGGGACCTGTAATGCTAATATACCAGTGCTCAGCAGAGGAGTAAGAAGAACGCATATGCCTGACTCAACTCAAATTACAGATTTTCTTGTAATAAAAAAAATACCCCACTCAAATTCATAGAACTGGGTCCGATTTTTTCAGTTAAGCAAAAGTATCAATGTACAAGCTCTTGAATTTCTTTAAGTATAAAAGTAGATGTCACACTTTCTTAGCAGCAGGTTATACTGCGACACACAAACAAGAAAACTGTGCACCTCGACAATTGACAAACAATCATTTTTAAAACTGACAACTTCAAAGAATTCCCCTAAATAAAACCATGGATTTAGAATATGGTTTTCTGTGTGCATTCTGGCTGCCTCCTCAGTGATTGATGATCTTTCATCCTTAATACTGCTCAACGACTTTGTCACAATCATGACTGTGTTTATTGAATAACCCTCCCGTCTCTGTCAGCATCTCCACCTCTACCTCCACCGTGATACACCCATTATAAATTCAGTCGCTAGGTTGTCCGCCTATCAGTTCATACATTCATACATATGATTTGTCACCATTAAGATATGTTACGAATCTGCGTTTGATTGGCTGTCCAGCTGGATGCTAAAACATATAATGTAAAACAGAAACTCAACGGCAGGAAAATACAAGACCGTTCTATTTGCTCAGGTGCTGTGCCAAGGTAGTTATCCCTGATAAAAAGTGCTTGCCCTTCATTCAATAGCAAGACGTGTGCACTCCCCCGGACAGGGGAAACACTTTCTATTGGGGGTAACTACCTTGGCACGACACCGGAATGCTTGATACATAAATGATTGACCTGCGAGTCTACCTCTGCTGTAGCGAGCTCATTTGACTATGGACATTAAAGGAAAAGTTCACCCAAAAATGAAAATTGACTGTACTCACCCCGAGGCTAAACAAAGGGACCATGAATTTTTTCCTTCCGCAAAACACTTTTAGAGTTGCAAAGAAAAACAACATTGAAGACAAATCCAAATCAATTTAACTCCAGGGAGACCACTTTTTCAGGCCTAAAAAACATAATTATTAAACCACAAAATGCCTCCATACTGCTCGTGTAAGTGTCCGTAAGCCCCGACATTCAAATTTGACTCATTAAGACGTCTTTTCACTATATTTTAGCCTTAATATCCAATTTAGCCACTTAGCTAAAAGAGCTCAGTTCATTTTCGCGGAAGAAGTTTGCCTCGTTAAGTTGGCCGACCATATCAGTGAATATGAACATTCAAAACGGCAGTGCATTTTTTCAACTCGAGATGTTTAGGGCCGTTGCAGAATTTTTTTGCCCTCATGGGTCACCGTAGCTAGAGGTCTTGAATTTTAAACCTCTTCCATGAAAATGAACAAGGCGGCTACATTGGCCATTAAGGCTAAAAGTATCGAGAAAAGACTTCTATATGAGTCAAATTTGAATGCCAGGGCTTTCGGACCCTTGGTTTATGCCACAAGCAGTATGGAGGCATTTTGTGGTTTATATATGTTGTCTTTTACACTTGAAAAAGTGGTCTCTGTTGACTTCAATTGATTAGGATTTGTTTTCAATGCTGTTTTTCTTTGTAACTCCAAAAGTGTTTTGAGGAAGAAAGAAATTCATGGACCCTTCGATAAGCCTTGGCGTGAGGACATGATGAGTGAGTTTTCATTTTTGGGTGAACTTTTCTTTGAAGTTAACAGGTTAATTTCAACCACTCACAGACTGTAGGCTAGGCTACCCACCTATCTTGGAGAAAAACTGGGTCACATTGACACCCTTTCTTTTGCCTCTCTTCTCTCTCCTTTCTCTCTTTCCTTTTTTGAAAACCAGATTTTACTTTAGTACTAGGCAGCATTGTAGCGCTCTGGCACAACTACAGACAAGCTACGAAGCACCGTCACCAGTGAGTGCGCTAAGGCAGGACAAAATTCATGCAGATACGGGGGGTGGTCGGTCAATATGGATGTTTACTTTTTGGTCAATGTGGATATTTAACTTTTACTGCCAAAAACAAGTAAAACCAAAGAGATTGTTTTTGATTGTTTTCTGACTATATTTGAAAAAAAATATTCTCAACCCAGATAGAAAAATCATATTTTAATTTTCACCAATTATTTGGGGCCCCTGTCAGTCAGGGGCCTTCGAAATTG
The DNA here is from genome assembly GCA_029721435.1 of Gymnothorax reevesii. NCBI lineage: Eukaryota > Metazoa > Chordata > Actinopteri > Anguilliformes > Muraenidae > Gymnothorax > Gymnothorax reevesii. Next base: position 115,752,390 of record CM056574.1, read on the forward strand.
TCCTTACTTTTCCCCCCTATACGGCGCCTCTGCTCACACACACACACACACACGCACGCGCGCACACACACACACACACACACACACACACACAGGCACATGCATTTACACAGTCACACACACACACACACACACACATATACACACAGCAAATTTCACAGCATCTCAGCATTCCTTGTCCCTCACTTCCTCCAGTAATGAGTCAAAGTACCAAGCAGATTAAGGTAGCACATCATCTCCATAAGCAGCATCAAGGGACCATTATATTTATGAGCAAAATATACATAGCAGCACTAAAGATGATTGCAGACTCCAGTGTGGGTATGGGTTTAATGGCCAGCCGTAAAGGAGAGTGGTTTTATACATTTCTGTCCCATATTCATCACTATTAATGACGCCTGAATTGATAGTGAGCACTTGAATCTGTGATGGAATCTCTCCATCTTATCACCGATGGATTTCCATCTTATTGCAGATGCCTAATTACCTCCAAATTTGTTTGTCCATGCCTTCTCCCTTGAGCCAGTCACACACACACACACACACATGCAGGCATGCACGCACACACACACACAGACAAACACTCAATCAGACACAAAATCTTTCAAAATTTGAGTCCTCAAAACACTTCACAATAAGTGTGAATCCTAAAAAACTCTACTGAATGAGAGCAATAATTCAAAGTGTCATCATGAGATGCAATAAATGATGCGGGTCTAAAAATAAAAATTGATGTATCTTTCAATGGTCCACCTTGCAATTGTTTTATGAGGCCCAACTAAAAGCTCAAAATCACCAAGGGCCCAAAACCCCAAAGCCCCTTACCCACACATCCCCAAACCCCCAAAGCTTCATACCCCATCATCCCCAAACTGTTATGATTCTGCATCTGTCTGTTTCTGTATTTATATTTTTCGTGATTATTTCATCCATTCCATCACTGCATTGCACAGTCTCCCCTGTAATGTCTGATGTGATTTGTGTTATCATGCCAGTGCACTCCCCTGTCTGCGTGCAGACACACTTCGGGTGATTTTGGAAGTTTTCCGGTATTTCACAAACTTCCTTCAAATCTCGTTTTACCTTCCGTCCCGCTTTTCTGAAATTACCATATTAATTAACTGTTAGGCAGATTAGTTAGTTCTGGTAATTAAATGTAGACTAATCCCTTTATCTGTACATAAACTAACCAACTAACATTCATGTATTTTGATTAGGTGTGTAGATATCACTGTTTCCTAATATAACTGACTCTGCCCTGCTCTCCTCTGTTCTGTAATTCTGCCCTGTTTGCTTTCCCTGTACTCCGCTTTGATTACAGCTCACGCACCTCAGGTGCACTTCTCTCTCTGTCTTGGGATCTTAACTGTGCACTTAGAACTCCTTGACCGGAGCTGTTTATCTGTCATAGGCTGTCTGCGTGGATCCTGTCCGCGTTTTGTGTTTTGCCCATTGTTTGTGGTTTCGGACTTCCCCACTTGAGCTTACCTCTGAAATTAGTCTTACCCAATTCACCTGTTCCCTGCATAGCATGTGACTTCCCTCTTGTCTATTTAAAGTCTTCACTGCAGTTCATTCCTTGTCAGAACGCTGATCAATTTTCACCTGTGCAGAGCTCCTTGTATGCCTTTTGTTAATTGCTTCTTCATGACTGTTTTCCCCAACCTCGAGTTTGCCATTGCCCTTCTGTTCCTGTTTTGCCTTTTTGGATTTTCACCTTTTTCTGTCTGACCACGTTTACTGATTTTGGATGTCCTGTGTATGACCCTCTGCTCTGGATTACGACTATGATTTTGGCCTGCTGTCTTTGTACCGTCGCACTTCTGAATTACAGGTTTTGACCCCGACCTGCCTTGTCGACTTTGTTTTTTGGATTTGTTTTTGGCTTGGCAATCCTTGTGTCTTCTGGTCCTGACCCGTTTTGTAATAAAGGCTTATGATTTTTGTATTATCCCTGAGTTGCAACTGTATCATCACACAAACCCCCAAAGCTCGTACCCTAAAATCCCCAAACCCCCAATGCTCTATATTCTTAAAGCTCCAAACCCTGAAAGCTGTGTGACTTCCTATATTCTACTTATTATTGGAGCTCCTTCCGTATTAGGAATTTTCCCTTTTCTACTTTTGCTCTCTCTTGCGTTGCTTCTGTTTTTTTGGACTATTATACGTCCTTTGGAGGCGCGAGTACTTTCTTGTGGTCAGTGTAATTGTCTGTGTTTGTATTGCGTTCGTACTGCTCTTTCTCTCTCTGGCCGCTGCACTTGGCCTCTCAATTTTACCAGCCATTACATCTGTACCGTAAAATCCCCAAACCCGCAAAGTTGCATACCTCAAACGGTCCATACTTAAAAGACCCAACTACCCAAATTCTCAGAGTTCCATGCCCTGAAAGCTCTATACCCTAAAAGTTCCAACCCCCCAAAGCACTATGCCCTAAAAGCTCCAACCCCCAATTCTCTATACCTAAAATCCCCAAGGCCTGAATGCTCTGTACCCTAAAAGCCCTTACCTCCCAATGCTTTATACCCTTAAAGCTCCAAACCCCAAAAGCTCTGTACCCTAAAAGCTTCATACCCATTTGCTCCTCTAATACTGTTCTTCCCAGAGGACTCATGTGTCAGCACAATCACATCTCTTCACTTCACACTGTTAAAGCATCACAAACAGCGCCCTCCTTTAAGCAAACTATTTTCAGGAGAGCTAAATGGCAGGTAAGAATGTCTGTACACTTTGCCTAATGAAATAATTTATTATATGGTAATATTGCCACAACATATCCCATTGAATTTATTAAATGTAATGCTGTATGACAATTTTGTTGTTTATATTATTGTATATTGGAGAATGTAATGTATTCTGTTGTTAAATGAGACTGTGAGGTCTCAATGGGTTTCCCTGTATAAATCAAGGTTAAATAAATAAAACATAAAAAATTCTGAAGCTTGCCGGGCAGCATTTATATTTAACATTAAATCCTTCGCAGAGGAAGGAATGCACCTTATGGATCCAAACCTTGAGTGTGCCAACAGTCCTTTTGCACAAGTGTTGGACAGTTGCCCAGCCTCACCTCCTTTGGGGGGTTTTGGGTCTTGATCCACAGGACTCTTTATGTCATTTGGCATAAATGCAACTGAGTTGGGCCACTAGGCACAGAAGCTAATTAATTACCTCACAGAACTCATCCGAAAACATAAACTGCTGCCGTAATGTTACTCCTGGACTAAAATGAGAGGACTGTTGTTTCACATAAATGAACCACTCAGGCACAGAGATCAATACTACTCCAATCGGGGTTTTAGAGTGTAACATAAGCTTAGAGTGAATACATTCAGAAAATGCTGCATACTTCTGCCACTTGATATTTCAAACCTGCATTGCTTAGCAAGGACATTGATCTGCATTTTATCACCCTTCAGTGAGGACTAAGAGAGAGTGAAAGCGCTGCTCACACAATTTGGTTTGATTTCCTGTCTTCGACAGTTTCTCTGAACATTTTTTATTTTTTAAGCTAGATGAATTGTTAACCTTTACCAGCTTAGTCTGTATCTTTTCCCTTTTCAATGAAAAAGTTCTCTCTGTGCCTTAGACATATACAATACAATATTGACTCTAATATCCAGCGAGTGTGTCAATTACTCAAGATTTTCAACTTGTCTGATGGCAGGTGATATTCCCTCTGTAATCATCTTGAAGCATGAGCACATAGGAAGAAAAAAAAAATCAGCCCATTGCTTCTTACTCTGAAGTCAAATTTATCGTGTGGAGATAAAATATATATATTTATTTATTTATTTTTGTTTGAGGACAAGAAAATATTTCAACACCAGTATGTGAGTGCTCCAACTGCAATTTGCAATGAATTTCAATGCAGTCCATGAAACTGTCAGTGAAATATGATTGTCTACATCATGACATACTTATTAGCGGATTAGCAAGAGGCAACAAGAATTTAACCCCACTGGCCTCTGTTGCCCTGAGAACAAATCTGCTGAGAGTCTGCCAGCTGCACGCCCAGTCTGAATGAGCTCTTCTTGTTTTTCCACAGAGTCAGTTTAGTAGGACAGTTCCATCTTGCGTATTGACTAATGTCCTCCCTGTTAAAGGCTGAGTGAATGAGCAGGTAAAGGACACTTAACCTCCCCTCCTGTACTGGGTGACTTCTAATCACTCTGACCTTAGATTAGCACTAATTCTTGGAGAGGGCATGTGAATTATTCCTCTGCACAGTGAGGATCAAGAGCTCCCTTTGTGCTGTATTAATTCAGGTGGCGTGAAGGAGAGGAAGAACTGAAGCAGCGCGGGAATTGAAGAGCCTCTCGTGTAGCTGACAAATATCCTTCGCTAGCCGAATGCTCGGGAAGCCCTCGAATAGCGGCAGGAGATGCTTCTTACCTGAGTATTTCGCTTTCGATCTCTTCTGAGTCCACAGAATATACAGTACAAGGCTAGCCACAGACACTTTGAGAAGAATGGGAAGAAAGAAATCATGCAAAATTCAATTTGGAGGTTAAGTGGGCGAATGATGATTAGCAGCTTGCCTGTGAGAGAGCATGTGTGTGTGTTTGTGTGGGTGTTTGCACGTGTGTGTGTGTGTGTGTGTGTGTGTGCCTCTTCTTTTGTGTGTCTGTGTAATATCACCCTGACAAGTGCATGATTTTTGTTCCCGCAATGGTACGCAATGCTTCGTAGCAATGATTAAAGTCTTCGGGAATGAGCGTGAAGAGAGTGTGAAGGGTGCGTGCCATGTTGAGAATTTTGAAATGTTAAAAAATACAGCACACATTCAGCACGCAATGTTCGTGCCATGTGCGTGCCACTTGTGTGAGCCATGCTTGAACACTACGCATACTTGGGGTGAACACTGGCGACAGTGCATGTCAATGCGTGTCAATGTATGAGAGGCCTTGCAAGACCTTATTGATTATGGCCCTCTCACATACATACATTCTCCTTTCACATACATACATTCTCCTCTCACATACATACATACATTCTCCTCACATACTTATATTCTCCTCTCACATACATACATTCTCCTCACATACATATATTCTCCTCTCACATACATAGATTCTCCTCTCACATACATACATTTTTTGCTCTCGCATACATACATTCTCCTCTCACATATATACTTTATTCTCTCACATACATGCATTCTCCTCTCACATACATACATTGTCCTCTCACATACATACATTCTTCTCTCACATACATACATTCTTCTCTCACATATATACATTCACCTCTCACATACATTCATTCTTCTCTCACATACATACATTCTTCTCTCACATAGATACATTCACCTCTCACATACAAACATTCTTCTCTCACATACATGCATTCCCCTCTCACATACATACATTCTCCTCTCACATACATTCCCCTCTCACGTACATACTCTCTTCTCTCACGTACATACATTCTTCTCTCACATACATGCATTCTCCTCTCACATACATACATTCTTCTCTCACATACATGCATTCCCCTCTCACAACCATACATTCTCCTGTCACATACATACATTCTCCTCTCACAACCATACATTCTCCTCTCACATACATACATTCTCCTCTAACGTACTTATATTCTCCTCTCATATACATACGTTCTCCTATCGCATACATGAATTCTCCTCTCACATACATACATCCTTTTCTCATGTACATACATTCTCCTCTTACATACATACATTCTCCTCTCACATACATGCATTCTTCTCACACTTACATACATTCTCCTCTGACATACATACATTCTCCTCTCACATACTTACATTCTCCTCTCACATACATACATTCTCCTCTCACATACATACATTGTAAACCTCTCACATACATATGTTTTACTCTCACAAACATATTCTCCTTTCACATTCATATTTTTTATCTCTAAAGAGAATATGTGCATATGACAGAAGAACGTATTTATGTGAGAGTAGAATGTATGTATGTGAGAGGAGAATATATGTATGTGGGAGAAGATTGTATGTTTGTGAAAGAAGAATGTATGTATGTGAGAGGAGAATGTATATATGTATGCGAGAGCAAAAAATGTATGTATGTGAGAGGAGAATGTATTTATTTGAGAGAAAGTATAGTGGAAACGGAAGCCGTATAGTGGAATGGAAGCCCGGCCATTTAGCACGCTGTGATTGACTAAAATGGTCCTGATCTGCTCTGACGATCTGATGAAACTGCTTCTTCTTCTCTCCCGCGGTCACGGCGTAATGGAGGCAAATGAGGCAGGCACATATCAGCAAGTCATTGGCATTTTACAAAATACACTCAACAAAAATATAAACGCAACACTTTTCTTTTTGCTCCCATTTGTCATGAGATGGACTCAAAGATCTAAAATTCATTCCAGATACACAATATTACCATTTCTCTCAAACATTGTTCGCAAATCTGTCTAAATGTGTGATAGTGAGCACTTTTGCTTTGCTGAGACAATCCATCCCACCTCACAGGTGTGCCACATCAAGATGCTCATCAGACACCATGATTAGTGCACAGGTGTACCTTATACTGCCAACAATAAAAGGCCACTCTGAAATGTGCAGTTTTGTCTCACAGCAAAATGCCACAGATGGCGCAAGCATTGAGGGAGCGTGCAATTGGCATGCTAACAGCAGGAATGTCAACCAGATCTGTTGCTCGGCTCATTGAATGTTCATTTCTCCACCATAAGCCGTCTCCAAAGGCGTTTCAGAGAATATGGCAGTACATCCAACTGGCCTCACAACCACAGACCACGTGTAACCACACCAGCCCAGGACCTCCACATCCAGCAGGTTCACCTCCAAGATCGTCTGAGACCAGCTACTCAGACAGCTGCTGAAACAATTGGTTTGCATAACCAAAGAATTTCTGCACAAACTTTCAGAAACCGTCTCTGGGAAGCTCAACTGCATGCTCGTCGTCCTCATCCGGGTCTTAACCTGACTCCAGATCGTCGCCGTAACAGACTTGAGTGGGCAAATGCTCACATTCGATGGCGTCTGGCACGTTGGAGAGGTGTTCTCTTCACGATTGAATCTGGGTTTACATTGTTCAGGGCAGATGGCAGACAGCGTGTGTGGCGTCGTGTGGGTGAGCGCTTTGCTGATGTCAATGTTGTGGATCGAGTGGCCCATGGTGGTGGTGGGGTTATGGTATGGGCAGGCATCTGTTATGGACAAAGAACACAGGTGCATTTTATTGATGGCATTTTGAATGCACAGAGATACCGTGATGAGATCCTGAGGCCCATTGTTGTGCCATACATCCATGAACATCACCTCATGTTTCAGCAAATAATGCACGGCCCCATGTTGCAAGGATCTGTACACAATTCTTGGAAGCTGAAAATGTCCCAGTTCTTGCATGGCCAGCATACTCACCGGACATGTCACCCATTGAGCATGGATGGGATATGCTTGACTGGCGTATACGACAGCGCGTACCAGTTCCCACTAATATCCAGCAACTTTGCACAGCCATTGAAGAGGAGTGGACCAACATTCCACAGGCCACAATTGACAATCTGATAAACTCTATGTGAAGATGATGTGTTGCACTGCCTGAGGCAAATGGTGGTCACACCACATACTGACTGGTTCTGAGGCCCCAGACCCCCAATAAAGCAAAAACTGCACATTTCAGGGTGGCCTTTTATTGTGGACAGTCTAAGGTACACCTGTGCACTAATCATGGTGTCTGATGAGCATCTTGATGTGGCACACCTGTGAGGTGGGATGGATTGTCTCAGCAAAGCTAAATTGCTCACTATCACACATTTAGACAGATTTGTGAACAATGTTTGAGAGAAATGGTAATACTGTGTATCTGGAATGAATTTTAGATCTTTGAGTCCATCTCATGACAAATGGGAGCAAAAACAAAAGTGTTGCGTTTATATTTTTGTTGAGTGTATATTAGCTTCTCCTCAGATAGTCAGGAACATATCATCGTCTGTTGAGCAAATGAGAACAGGAACATCGAGGACAGAAACATCTAACACAGTTGAAAAACGGATGGCCAGTCTCTTCAGATCTGGAAGTGACTCCTGCTAAGTGGAACCCCGATCCATGAGATATGAAACCGCCCAGCATTTTGGAAATTGGCACCCCCGAACCAGAAAAAGGTGGGTAAGACAAACATAGAATGTAATTTTACAATGTTATTTGAGTTAATAGTACTGGCGTCATGTGCCTGAAAATAATTTTCCAGCACGATTTATATGAGTTGTGTTAGCTGATAAACATTGGCTGTTAGCCTGAGGACATACAGAAAACACATTAACTTTAGTTGAAATCCCAGTTGGACTTAAGAGCTGTGAAACTCAGTAAGATATAAAGAAGCGTTGTTTAATGCAAACCTACTTAAACACCATTTCTGTACATTAGCGTTACAGTCTATTTTTTGGTCTTGTAGACCTTAACTGACTTGCAATAGTCGGCTTGCTAGCTAGCAAGGTTTATGTCAAGGTTAATGTCAACCTGTGTGCATGCTATGACACGTGCGTGTCTTTGGGAATAGCACACAGCCAAGCTGTAAACCAGACCTGGGCATTGTACATATACAGACCTTTGTAATGGTTCTTTCACATAGCGCGGGGTTTGAGAGGTGCTCTGCACTGGGCACGGTGCAGACTCGCGCTAAGTAGGGTGCCGAGTAGGGCGCACGCATACAATGCGCGTACCTGTCGCTGGTTGCTGTTTCTTTAGATCTCTACCAGCCCCAGCACAGCTCGGCTGATCATTTGAATCACATATGCTGGAGCAGGGAGAGATCTAAAACCTGCAGGACTAGTGATCCTCCAGCACAGGTTTGAGAAGCACTGCTTGATATGTACGGAAATTACCTAGCTAAGTGGGCGAACTAGCTTTTGATTCAAGCAAGCTTACGTTTGCCAGCTATTTGAGCCATGCCAATACCAGTTATCAAGCTATATACTCGCTGTTCAACTCGAGCCAAGTTTGCTGGTGAAATGATGGCTATTCGCTAATCATCTTTTGTATTAAATAGCTTACCAAATATCTGTTAGCTAAGAAGGCTAGCGAGCTGGCTGGAGAACTAACGCAAGCTCGCTTGCTACCAAAGCCTTTCATTTCATTGCATTAAAGTGCCCCAAACATGCAAAACGGTTCAAATTCACGTATATCATGAAGTCAAGGTGAAATTTCACAAAGAAAATGATCACAGTGTCCAAAAATGACCAAAAAAAAAGCAAAACGGCAAAAACTAGTTGTGGTCGGAACACCCATCCGAATAACGCTACCTTGAGCACAGGGGCCGTGCGACGTCAACTGCAGGAATATTTCTTACAAATACGTGTTGGACTCATTAGGCATCATGGAAAATTCATTGAGTGACAGCGACAGGGAGTTAGAAAGTCCACATGAGACAGAGTCTGATATTTCTGATGCAGGAGAGATTTTGGAGGGAGCAAACGGGGCAAAAATCGAACCCAATCAGTTTGAACCAGATGCGGTTGCAGTAGCGGAAGGTGGAGATCAAACTGTCGGGGAGAACAAGGAATACATCGAAGGGCATCTTAAATTCACATTGGCATGTAAATAATTTACAAAATGAGGAACTTTATAAAATAAATTATGTATTACAACTTGCATGATGCGATCACCACGACAGTACCACATTACAGAATAGACAAGATACATAGGGCTGAGTTAGACATGTTGATCGATGCGTAGTTCAGCTATTCATGTAGAAGTACTGAGTGGTATAGCCATTGCTGTATGGTATTGAGCTGTCTTGCCATTGTTTCGTAACACCTGTTTTATCCCCGTGATCGTCGGCGCAAATTGTTCGTGCTGCCTGACCTTCGGTGCTCACACAGCAAAAAGTTCAGAGCTAAATGAACACTTGGAGTCTATTTGGATCCACTTGGAACTGCTCTTACCACACCATCGCATGTAATACAGCCAAGAACATAACCAATTGTTTAAAAAAAAAAGGCCAGGTTTTTATTTTATCGACATTTTATCTGTGTTTCTTGTATCTCTTTTCATGTGATATGCATATCATGCCTGAACGACCACGCAATCGCGTGTAATGTGCGTTCAGAGCTGTATGAAAGATTTTAAAAACATAATTTTAGTGTAAATATATATACATATTTCATCATGAAATCGTTAGACTACAGACAAGTGCCTGTGGTCCTCTGAAAGCTGCGGTTCTGTTATTTCATGTAGTATGAATGGCTTCTTGCTATGACGGTTGCGGAGAAACTCAATAAAGAAAAATGTGTGAATTTGCACGCACTTAGCATCCATGAGCACTGTGGGGGGAATTCCTTCACCGCGACAGCCCTAATTCGGAGATGTTTCACTTTCGTTCTGTGTTGAACATTTTGTAATAAATTGTGCTTATTGTGATTTCAAACGCTGCAAAGTTTATGAGTAAGTTTATGTGCCTTACTGCCCTCAGGTGGTTCTGATCAACCCTTTGGCTCAAGGAATGTAGAAATTAAATAGGTTCAATCCTGATATTTTTGGGAAGTGTTCTGTTTTAGAGTTCCTGGTTTCTGAAAATATGCTATTTAATGTCTCTGAAAGAATGGTATACTGGTTCAAGCTGTGAGGGCAGTGATTCAGAGGAAAATTGTGCAAAGCGTTCCAGTTTCTCAACAGCTTCTGAAGAAATGACTTCAGTCCAGATCAGCCAAGGCTTAGCTCCCCAGAACAGTACTTGAGGAAGTTATTGCCCTTCAGTCCAGATCAGCTCAGGCTCAGCCCCCCAGAACAATACTACAGGAAGTTATTGCCCTTCAGTCCAGATCAGCTCAGGCTCAGCCCCCCAGAACAATACTACAGGAAGTTATTGTCCTTCAGTCCAGATCAGCTCAAGCTCAGCCCCCCAGAGCAGGACTACAGGAAGTTATTGCCCTTCAGTCCAGATCAGCACAGGCTCAGCACCCCGAAGCAGCACTACAGGAAGTTATTGCCCTTCAGCCCAGATCAGCTCAGACTCAGCCCCCCAGAGCCACACTACAGGAAGTTATTGCCCTTCAGTCCAGATCAGCACAAGCTCAGCCCCCCAGAGCAGCACTACAGGAAGTTATGCCCTTCAGTCCAGATCAGCTCAGGCTCAGCCCCCCAGACCAGCACAACAGGAAGTTATTGCCCTTCAGTCCAGATCAGCGCAAGCTCAGCCCCCCAGAGCAGCACTCCAAGAAGTTATTGCCCTTCAGTCCAGATCAGCTCAGACTCAGCCCCCCAGAGCCACACTACAGGAAGTTATTGCCCTTCAGTCCAGATCAGCGCAAGCTCAGCCCCCCAGAGCAGCACTCCAGGAAGTTATTGCCCTTCAGTCCAGATCAGCTCAGACTCAGCCCCCCAGAGCCACACTACAGGGAGTTATTGCCCTTCAGTCCAGATCAGCACAAGCTCAGCCCCCCAGAGCAGCACTACAGGAAGTTATGCCCTTCAGTCCAGAACAGCTCAGGCTCAGCCCCCCAGAGCAGCACTACAGGAAGTTATTGCCCTTTAGTCCAGATCAGCACAAGCTCAGCCCCCCAGAGCAGCACTACAGGAAGTTATTGCCCTTCAGTCCAGATCAGCTCAGGCTCAGCCCCCCAGAACAATACTACAGGAAGTTATTGTCCTTCAGTCCAGATCAGCTGAGGCTCAGCCCCCCAGAGCAGCACTACAGGAAGTTATTGCCCTTCAGTCCAAATCAGCTCAGGCTCAGCCCCCCAAAGCAGCACTACAGGAAGTTATTGCCCTTCAGTCCAGATCAGCTCAGACTCAGCCCCCCAGAGCCGCACTACAGGAAGTTATTGCCCTTCAGTCCAGATCAGCTCAGGCTCAGCCCCCCAGAGCAGCACTACAGGAAGTTATTTCCCTGTGTTGCCTTCTACCTCAACAAACCAACCATCTGCAGATTAAAACAACTACCTTTCTGTTGTGGCTGCACTGTCTGAGGTGTCATCTGATGAGGAGGAATTGAACCATGCAATACTAGCAAGCCTGCAGAGTGAAAGGTTTGTACAGAATTAAAATCTCACATATATCATCTAAGTTAAAGCAATGTCAGATTTTTACCTCAAAATACTGTTTCCAAAATCTCTTTTATGGCACATCAGGTCTTATAGGAATATGCCACCTTTTAGGCCAATTTACTCATTTTCCACCTCCCCTAGAGTTAAACAGTTGAGCTGACTGATGTGTGACTAATCGCAACGCTTTGTATGTACAGTCGTTGGGCGGGCTGAGCCAACGAACAGCGGTTGTTTGAATTGGCTTGTTTGTTGCTCTGATTGGTTGTCACGCTATCCTATTGTGTGCAGAGACAGTTCAAAAGACAATGCTGATTATATCGCTAGTATAGTTGAAGTAGTTTAGCAGAAGGTTACAGCACTGGTAATGGTCAATGACACTTTCACTGTGTGTGGGGGGGGGCAGAGCAAAATGTTCTTTAATTTTGCATTAAGTAATTATATCCCAGAGGAATGGCGTTCCGCGGGATATAATGTTTTTGGTCCGACCACCGCCGCCGCCGCACTACGTGTTAACGCGATAACTTCAGTAAAATTTCAATTACAAATTACAATTTTTGCATATAAGTAAGTATCATAAAGAGGAAGAACTGATTCGATTTTGGACAATTTTCTATTTCTAGATTGGCCACCAGGGGCCAAAAACTGATTTACATGTTAATGCAATAACTGCAGTAAAATTTCAATTAGAAATTCCAAGTTTTTTGCAAATAAGTAACTACCATAAAGAGAAAGAACTAATTCGATTTGACAATTTACAATTTCTAGATTGGCCACCAGGGGCCAAAAACTGAAAAAATCACTGTTTTTATCATATCTCTGGAAATATTTGTCCGCTACAACCCGGTTTAAGACTTTGGTTTATGATAGATTGAAAGTATGGCTGGATTCGGGCGACCTTAAGAAATCTGAATATGATTTTATGAAGAATGACTTTCCTATCACTCCTGTCATCTATACTCTGCCCAAGATCCATAAATCCCTAACCACTCCTCTAGTGGGCAGACCCATTGTCAGCAGCATAGGGTCACTTCTAACATCTCTACCTTTGAGATGTTAAAAAGGATCAGTGTCTAAAACCATGGGTTACCTCTTTGCCATCCTATACCATTGAGACTCCATTGACCTGATTAATACACTTAAGACGATTGTGTTGCCAAATCAGGATTGCCTTCTTGCTACGTTAGATGTTACAAGCCTGTACACTAACATTCCGCATAGGGGTGGCTTAGATGCAGTGGCCTTTTTCCTTAATCAACTGCCACCCATGAACAAACCCAGTGTTGAATTTGTTACTGACTTGACTGAGCTAGTTTTGACCACTAACTATTTTCTTTTAAAAAATGATTTCTTTTTGCAAACTAAGGGGACTGCTATGGGTAGCACCATGGCTCCCAATTATGCAAATTTATACATGGGTTTCTTTGAAAAGAACTTTGTCTTAAATTCAGAGGTAAACATGTATTTTTCTAATATTGTTTTATACCGACGGTACATAGATGATATCTTTTTCATCTGGACTGGCTCTGTTGATTCTCTTGTGCAATTTCATCATCATTTGAACATCTGAATTTCACCCTTTATTTCAGTCCAGTAGAAATAAGTTTCCTGGATGTTATGGTGGTAAAGCAAGACTTTAATTTACAGACGGATCTATTTAGGAAACCTACTGACAGGGATAACCTTTTGCGTGGGGATAGTTTTCACCCCACTCATCTCATTAAGAGTCTTCCTATGAGCCAGTTTCATCAGGTTAGAAGGATTTGTAGCTCTGATACTAGCTATGAACACCAAGGCAACAATTTAAAAGAAAGATTCTTGGAGAGGGGCTACAAGCCACAATGGATTGATGCTGCAGCTAATAAATTCAAGACTGTGACTCAGGACAAATCCCTACAGCCGAAGATTAGGCTGAATAAGGCAACTCCCCCTCTCTGTGTGACTAAATAGAAAAATTATACAAACCCAAATCCAGTGAAGTTGGCACGTTGTGTAAATCGTAAATAAAAACAGAATACAATGATTTGCAAATCCTTTTCAACCTATATTCAATTGAATACACTGCAAAGACAAGTTACTTAATGTTCGAACAGGTAAACTTTGTAATTTTTTGCAAATATTAGCTCATTTGGAATTTGATGCCTGCAACATGTTTCAAAAAAGCTGGCACAAGTGGCAAAAAAGACTGAGAGAGTTGAGGAATGCTCATCAAACACTTATTTGGAACATCCCACTGGTGAACTGGCTAATTGAGAACAGGTGGGTGCCATGATTGGGTATAAAAGCAGCTTCCCTGAAATGCTCAGTCATTCACAAACAAGGATAGGGCGAGGATCACCACTTAGTGAACGAATGCGTGAGCTGATTGTCGAACAGTTTAAAAACAACATTCCTCAACAAGCTATTGCAAGAAATTTAGGGATTTCATCATCTACGGTCCGTAATATCGTCAAAAGGTTCAGAGAAACTGGAGAAATCACTGCACCAAAGCGACAAGGCCGAAAACCAACATTGAATGCCCGTGACCTTCGATCCCTCAGGCGGTGCTGCATCAAAAACCGACATCAGTGTGTAAAGGACATCACCACATGGGCTCAGGAACACTTCAGAAAACCACTGCCAGTAACTATAGTTCGTCACTTCATCTGCAAATGCAAGTTAAAACTCTACAATGCAAAGTGAAAGCCATTTATCATCAGCACCCAGAAACGCCGCCGGCTTCGCTGTGCCCAAGCTCATCTAAGATAGACTGATGCAAAGTGGAAAAGTGTTCTGTGGTCCGGCGAGTCCACATATCAAATTGTTTTTGGAAACTGTGGACGTCCTGTCCTCCAGACCAAAGAGGAAAAGAACCATCCGGACTGTTATAGGCGCAAAGTTCAAAGGCCAGCATCTGTGATGGTATGGGCGTGCATTAGTGCCCAAGGCATGGGCAACTTACAGATATGTGAAGGCACCATTAATGCTGAAAGGTACATACAGGTTTTGGAGCAACTTATGTTGCCATCCAAGCAACGTCTATTTCATGGACGCCCCTGCTTATGTCAGCAAGACAATGCCAAGCCACATTCTGCTCGTGTTACACCAGCATGGCTCCGTAGTAAAAGAGTGCAGGTACTAGACTGGCCTGCCTGTAGTCCAGACCTGTCTCCCATTGAAAATGTATGGCGCATTATGAAGCGTAAAATACGACAACGGAGACCTCGGACTGTTGAACAACTTAAGCTGTACATCAAGCAAGAATGGGAAAGAGTTCCACCCGAGAAGCTTCGAAAATTGGTCTCCTCAGTTCCCAAACGTTTACGGAATGTCGTTAAAAGGAAAGGCGATGTAACACAGTAGTAAAAAGGCCCCTGTGCCAACTTTTTTGCAATGTGTTGCTGCCTTTAAATTCTAAGTTAATGATTATTTGCAAAAAAAAATAAAGTTTCTTAGTTTGAACATGAAACATCTTGTCTTTTCAGTTTATTCAATTGAATATAAGTTGAAAAGGATTTGCAAATCATTGTATTCTGTTTTTATCAATGATTTACATAATGTGCCAACTTCACTGGTTTTGGATTTTGTACTTAAACATTGGTACATAGTAGAATCTGATTCAAGACTAGGACAGGTTTTTAACGAGCCACCTAGACTGGTATTTAGACGCCCTCCCAACATTAGAGACCAGGTAATGACAGCATATATACCCGAGAATAAATACGCTGGTGCCATCAATATCCCTGATGGTAACTACAAATGTGGGAGTTGTGCTCAATGTGGCTACACCATAAGATGCAAGACATACACACACCCACATAGTGGCAAACACATCAGGATCCATGGGGCCATTACTTGTAACACCACGTTTGTTGTCTATTTGATCAAATGCCCCTGTGGACTTGCATATGTTGGTAAAACTTGTAGAGCTTTACGCACACGCATCAGTGAACATCGCAGCAACATAAGATGTGGAGATGAAAAAAACCCAGTAGCGGCACATTTTAAAAAAGCTGGACACAACATAAGCTCCCTACGTTATGTGGGCATTGAAAAAGTCGAGCAGACACCTAGGGGCGGCAACCATGAACGCCTTCTCTTACAACGAGAGACGTATCACATATATGCCCTCAATACCATATCCCCCTATGGTCTTAATGAGGAGTTTGACATCAAGCCATTTTATAATTGATTTTAATCATATTTAATTGTTTCTTTTGTTTTTCTACAGCTGGTGACTGTGATATAGTCTGTTGTTCACATATACCACCATCATCTCTGCCTCTGTGATCAGTTCTCACTGAAGCCCATATGGAGGCCTTTTTTCCCTTTTTCCTTCTCCTTTTTCTTTAATTCCTTTTTTGGTGATGTGGATCTGTGTGGCACTTGTAGACTCTGGGGGGTTGGGATATTTTAATTCTATTATTAATCATCATTATGTCTTGCCACATAATTGCGCATATGCATTGTACATTTTTATGCTCTGGATATATCGAGAACTGAAGTGTATGTTACTTCTGTATACTTTACTACTCAATACTCATTGGTTGAAGGTCATCACGCTATGGTCAGGTTGATTGGCTGCCTGGGAAGAATGCCTTCTCCGGTATTTACATATATCCCCTCATACCTATGTGTTCTGTGAACACCTGACAAAGACCATTCTGGTCGAAACGTTGTGGAATAAATCACTGCGGGAGCAACAGTTACAGTGTGCGGGTATCTTCTTTCTCTTTAAGCCTTTCAATGCAGTCAAGGACAGAGGGTGAGACAAAGCTCGATCTACCATAGAGCTCGCAATAATGTTCCACCCAGCACTCCATCAGTCTTGATTTATCAGTAATGGTTTCACCAGTTGATGTTTTGAGTGGTGCCGACTTTGACTGTGTGGGTCCAATTGCCTTTTTGATGCCCTCAAACATGCCCCTAGAATTTCCTGTGTCAGCAGCTGACTGGATTTCAGCACAGAGATTAATCCAGAAGATGTCGGCACAGTTCTTACATTCTTCCTTCGCACGGCGCCTGGCCTCCCGGAGTGCTTCCAGAGAGCTATAGGTTGGATTACGCTGGTAGTTCTGCAGGGCATTCCTCTTTGCTTCGATGAGCGGCTGAAGAGTCGCGATGTTTGCATTGAACTAATCCTGGCTTTTGGGTATATTCCTGCCAAAAGCCTTTAATGCTGCAGCATGGGTGCTGTCCTTGATGTGGCACCAGTGGTCCACTGTATTAAGCTCCAGGCAGTCTCCGAGTTTCGAGCTCATGATGTCATTAAATACAGAGACATTTTCAGGGATGGCAGTGGCAGAAGCATTAATGCGAAGTTTTGCAGGTTGTCTCTGCTTTAACAGTGAGGTAAGTGCCTATTTTTAAACAGATTTCGGGATGGTCTGAGAACCCTTAGGGTGCTGGACAAAATCCATGCTCATCCCGACAGTTTTCGTTCCCTTCTGTGTTGGGTACCCTTAACCCTGGACTCAGGCCTGCTGGACAAGCTCTTCATCCTTTAGCCGATCTCAAGAGGGTACCAATAGATGGACTGCAGAAGATGCTGTCATTCCTTTTTGGTGTGACTATCTAAGTGATGCAGGAGGTTAATACATGCATTTTAAGTGTTTCTTTTATACAACAGTTCCATTACCAACTGATGAAGCTTTAAGACATCAAATGGTGTTTTTTTCAGAATCAGAAGTAATACAGCTTATCTGCCTCTCGACCAGTTAGAATTGAATGAATAACCACGCCAAACTGTTGATCAATGAATAATGCACACATCTTGTCATGATGTATAAAGGCTGAGTAGTTATGCATGTGTGGGTTTATCATTTTGCTCTGATGTAATTCCTGTTTTTTTCTCCTTTTTTGCCTTTTTAAATTCTAGCACAGGGAACCGAAAAACAGGAGTCCATCCTAATCTTTGCCACAGGAGCCAGTAGGATCCCACCACTTGGCTTCTCTCCACGGCCCTCAGTTGAATTTCTGCATCAAGACCCTGGCACAGACACAATATATAAACTACCCATCGCAAACACATGCATCAATTGTTTAAAGTTACCTTTGCACACATCATACAATGATTTTCAAGAGAACATGGACTTTGCTTTGGATAATACCCATTGCTTTAGTCTTGCTTAATTTGTGGTATGTAATGTAAATGTCAAGTTCAGACTCAAAATAATTGACTAATCTTCAAACTCTTAAAATGTCAGTTTTTGACATGTTTTTTGACTTTTGTGTTTAAATAAGCGGTTTACCTTATCTCTGTTACGCAGTGTTTAGTGTTTGCCCATTGCTTACACAGTAAAAGCAAATTTTACATTTTCTGCTTGCACTTTGGAAAAAAAAAATGCAGCTTTTAAAATTTTAAACACTTGGTTGCTTTTCCTTTACATCAAAAATGATACTTGTGTATATATTATGATGGAATGCTTATGAAGCATTCCATCATAATAGCTTATGATAACCAAGTTTCATCATTGCATGACAATTTTACTGAACATAAACACATTTGTGCAATAGTGAAAACTTAAAGTTCCTGTTTTCAGAAAGTTGTGAAACTTCAGGAAGAAAGTTGAAGGTAATACGGACATCTGTGTTGTATTTCTTTTTTCTCCATTGCTTGCAAAGTCCAAATACCTGTACCATGTTGTTATATTGCTGAGAGGCATGGTGTTTGTTCTTTTAAACTTTTCTGCTGTGCTGAACTCAGATGGAATAGGTGATAATTTCATTTCACATAAAAAAAAAAATGCAGCATTAATTGAGTGTGTTTATTGAACGTTCAATGAAGTTTGATCCCGTACACAAGTATCTCACTTGTTAACAAATTGAATGTTTGATTGTTACCTGGCCCCTCCCCTAGGGGGCCAGGTTAAGCAATGATTGTGTGTGTCTGTGTGTCTGTGTGTCTGTCTGTCTGTCACTCTGTCTGTCAGCCCGTGGCTGGGGCCAGGTCTGCTATCTCTGATTACCTTGTTAAAGTATGAGTTTCATAGTGTAAACCTCAGTATCTCAGAACCATTAAATCAATTTAAACATTAACTCACTACATACAAAATACCTTGTATGGAACTTTTATTTCTACTCTGCAATATCTGTTGAGGGTGTTAAGTATAGTACTTAATATCTGTGCTATTTTTAGGACTGCCTCTCAAGAAAGTGAACAAGGTTGCAAAACAAATCAATACCATGATAATCATCATCTTCAAATGGATCAAATGTCTGCTGAAGTCTATCCATTGATTGATGGTAATGTTAACTGATGGAACAACAACATTATTGATTGTCGGCAACTCAGAGAATGGTCTATCATAATCTGTACCAAATGTGCTGTCTATGTTGTAAATGCCATTCATTCCTGAGTTATGCATTCCTGCAGTGTTAATTATGCCCCTTTGCCACAGCTGGAGAGGGGTTTGCCCTCCTTGTGTGGAAAGATTATGGTTATTCCACTGATTTTGGAATTCTGTGGCTGCCCGTTGAATTTGTGGTAAATACGCATAATGAAAGCAAAATAAATGGAGCTCAGCTCATTAAGTGAATCTAATATACCATGCTCCTCCATAAAGTTGAAAGGATTACTAAAATGGAATGACACCACTCGATTTAGCTCTGCCCATAATCTTTCTATTCTTTGGTTATGCACAGACCTGCCAGTAATAACGCTATTTCAGCCTCTCCTGTAAAACATGAAACAGGCAACAGCAGTGTTTTCCATTCTGTGATCACATCTGACCCGGGATGGCATTCCAAAGGTCTGAATCCCTCTGAATAGTGACAAAACACAAGAAGCTCTGTTGTTATCTAGGCAAGCAAGGTACTGGGACAAAGTCTAAATTGTGAATAAAATCAAAAGGCAATGACTTTCAATTCACTCCAGTATACTCACGCCCGTATTTTATTCACAATAGAACAGAGATAACATAACAAATGTTGAAACTGAGAAATTTTAAAATTTCATCCACAAAATGAGCTCATTTGAAATTTGATGGCTGCTACAGGACTCAAAAAAGTTGGGACAGGGGCCTGTTTACCATGGTGTAGCATCCCCTCTTCTTTTGAACACAGAGTGGAGGCGTCTGGGCATTGAGGAGACAAGTTTCTTGAGTTTAGCCACTGGAATTTGATCCCACTCTTGTTTAATACAGGCTTCCAGCCGCTGGAGAGTTTTGGATCTCCTTTGACGGATTTTTCGTTTAATTTTGTGCCAAATGTTCTCAATCAGTGAAAGATCAGGACTACAGGCAGGCCAGTTCAGCCCACAGACTCTTCTACTATGAAGTCATGCTGTTGTAATAGCTGCTGTATGTGGTTTTGCATCGTCCTGCTGAAATAAACAAGGCCTTCCTTGGAATAGATGTCATCTGGAGAGGAACATATGTTTCTCTAAAATCTTTATATATCTAGTAAAAAGAATGCCGGTGCAGCACTGATATCTGCTAAATTCTCACATTTTATTGAAAAAGGTACATAACAATAGTGACTAACGTTTCCATGTAGACCCTACATCTTCATCAGAGTCCTTGGAGGAAATGAGTGAAGAAGCCTTTGATAAATTGTAATGAAATCCTCAACAGGTGTGCTTAAAGAGGGTGTGAGCTACCTGAATATTCACCCATATCAACCAAGGTGCTACACTCATTGCATCAATTGTAGAGCAACGCCCACTAACAAGTCAATAGTGATAAGATCAGTATTAACAGACATAAATAAAAATACATGCATAATCAAAAACATATCCTCATCATTATTCAATTTTAGAGAAAGCAAGATAGGTTTAATTCCTCATTTAGGCCTTGAGGTTCTAAAGTGCCTAGTGTGTGTATCCAAAATGCTTCCCTGCATAGGAGTTTTTTAATAATATCACCACCCCTAAGTGGGGGTGTGATTTTCTCAATCCCCAAAAATCTTAAAGACGCAGGGGAGCCATGATTTGCCATCTTGTAATGCCGCGCCATGGCATAAGCTAAATTCTGTGTCCGAATAGCTGTCTTATGTTCAGCCACCCTTAACTTCAACTGACGTTTTTTTTGGCCTATATAAGCCAGCCCATAAGGACACTTTAAAATATATATTACATGTGTACTATTGCAATTGATAAACGAAGAGAAAGGGAATCTTTTACCAGTGCGAGGATGTAAAAAATATTTCGCATTGGCCGAATTGGGACATTGCGCACAATATACACATTTAAAAAAGCCTTGAGGTGGACTGGGCAGCCAAGTGGTAGGGGATGGGATGGTCATATCAGAATGAACCAGTCGGTCTCTGATGTTACGAGCACGCCTAAATATAAACCTGGGCGGTTCGACGCTAAAAACTTTAAGTGTCGGGTACACTTGATGAATTGAATGATTTTTTGAGTTATGTGAATTCCACAACAAATTACTTGTCCTTTACTATGGAATATAATAATCAATCCATTGATTTTCTAGATCTTACCATTTTTAAGGACATGAATAATACTTTACAATCCACCATATACAGAAAACCCCTTAGCAGGAATTCCTTATTGAAAGCGGATAGTAATCACCCTTCTCATTTACTCCGCAACATCCCCGTAGGACAGTTCTTGCGAGTTCGGCGGAATTGTGGTATCATGACTGATTTTATGTCCAAAGCTTCTCATTTAGCTCATCGCTTTGAACAACGCGGTTATCACAAAGCGGACATTACTAAAGCATGGGATAGGGCTTTCAAGACGGAGCGCGCTGACCTGTTAAAGAAAAAATCCAAGTTACTTAGTACTACGTCTAGATTATCCTTCTCCACCTGCTATACACCGAGAGCTGGAAGAATAAAACAAATTATTTATAAACATTGGCATATTTTGAAATCTGACCCGACACTTAAAGTTTTTAGCGTCGAACCGCCCAGGTTTATATTTAGGCGTGCTCGTAACATCAGAGACCGACTGGTTCATTCTGATATGACCATCCCATCCCCTATCACTTGGCTGCCCAGTCCACTTCAAGGCTTTTTTAAATGTGGAAATTGTGCGCAACGATCCGATTCGGCCAATGCGAAATATTTTTTACATCCTCGCACTGGTAAAAGATTCCCTATCTCTTCGTTTATAAATTGCAATAGTACACATGTAATATATATTTTAAAGTGTCCTTGTGGGCTGGCTTATATAGGCCAAAAAAAACGTCAGTTGAAGTTAAGGGTGGCTGAACATAAGACAGCTATTCGGACACAGAATTTAGCTTATGCCATGGCGCGGCATTACAAGATGGCAAATCATGGCTCCCCTGCGTCTTTAAGATTTTTGGGAATTGAGAAAATCACACCCCCACTTAGGGGTGGTGATATTATTAAAAAACTCCTATGCAGGGAAGCATTTTGGATACACACACTAGGCACTTTAGAACCTCAAGGCCTAAATGAGGAATTAAACCTATCTTGCTTTCTCTAAAATTGAATAATGATGAGGATATGTTTTTGATTATGCATGTATTTTTATTTATGTCTGTTAGTACTGATCTTATCACTATTGACTTGTTAGTGGGCGTTGCTCTACAATTGATGCAATGAGTGTAGCACCTTGGTTGATATGGGTGAATATTCAGGTAGCTCACACCCTCATTAAGCACACCTGTTGAGGATTTCATTACAATTTATTAAAGGCTTCTTCACTCATTTCCTCCAAGGACTCTGATGAAGATGTAGGGTCTACATCGAAACGATAGTCACTATTGTTATGTACCTTTTTCAATAAAAAGTGAGAATTTAGCAGATATCAGTGCTGCACCGGCATTCTTTTTACTTCATATTGTTTTGGTCCTGTCCTGGTAGCACCGGATTATCTGGATTGACTTAATTGGCAGAAGCGCGGAGAACGCTCTTTTTTTCTATTACCTTTATATATCTGTTTTAGCATTCATGGTGCTTTTTATAACATGCAAGTGTCCCACAACATATGCACTAATGCATCCCCATACCATCAGAGATGCTGGCTTTTGAACTGAACACTGATAACAGGAGGGCTGGTCTTTCTCTTCTTAAGCCTGGAGGACACAAAGCCCATAATTTCCAACAAGAATGTCAAATTTGGATTCGTCTGACAACAGGACACTTTGCCACTTTGCTACAGTCCATTTTAAATGAGCCTTGGCCCACAGAACACAGTGGCACTTCTGGATCATGCTCAACAATAGCTTCCTTTTCGCATGATAGAGTTTTAGGTGGCATCTGTAGATGGTACGGCAGACTGTATTTACAGGCAGTGGTTTCCTGAAGTATTCCTGGGCTCATTTAGTAATGTCAATGACAGAATCACGCCGGTGAGTGATGCAGTGGCGTCTGAGGGCCCGAAGATCACGGGCATCCAGTAAAGGTCTTCAGCCTTGTCCCTTACACACAGAGATTTTTCCAGTTTCTCTGAATCTTTTGATGATGTTATGCACTGTCGATAATGACACCTTCAAAGCCTTTGCAATTTGACATTGAGGAACATTGTTTTTAAAGTATTCCACAATTTTTTTTACTCAAGCCTTCACGGGTTGGAGGGCCTCTGGTCATCTTTACATCTTATAGAGACTCAACTTCTCTAAGAAATCCCTTTCATAGCCTATCATGTTACACACCTGATGCCACTTCACTTAATTACTTGCTAAATAATCTTTTAGCTGATTCCCTCACATATTAATGACTTTTTCAGCCCTTTTTTGTTTGTATCCCAATTTTTTTGAGACCTGTTGCAGCCAGAAAATTTGAAATAACCTCATTTCGTGGATAAAAATGGAAAATATCTCAGTCTCAACATTTGAAATTTTAATCGATGTTCTATTGTAAATAACATATTGGATCAAGTGATCTGGAAGTCACTGCATTTTGATTTTATTCAAAATTTACACTTCGTCCCAACTCCTTCAGAATTGGGGTTGTAGATGATGGCTCGACTGAAACCATCTACACACCCATGGAACACCATCCTCCATCTCACAAGCTTGTGGTTTCCGTCAATGTGCCTAAAAGACATGAGTGATTTATGAGGGAGAAAAGGAGCAAATACAAGTCATAGGCCTAATCAATTATCAGAGCTGTAGTCTACTTGAGAATTGCGGACACACCTTATATCTACCTGAAAAAGTAGCCAGATCCAGACATCCCAACCTGCAGAAACTAATTTCAGAGAGGTGTCTATCAGTATTATATTCCACTCGACTAAATTCAATTCTACTCTATTTAATAGTGGCTTTTATAGTCCACTATTACCAAAGAGTGGTGTATACTTTGCTATTAGTCCATACTTGGGCTTCTACTGGTCTCATAATTTCATTAGCCCATGTGCAAAATGCACTGCATTGCAGATACCATTTTGCTGTTTTAAAATATCCTGAATTGTTCAGCTGTCTTTAAAACAAGCAGGGAAAACATGGTGCACATATTTCCACCAGACAAGCACAGTGAAAATATGATGTGATACATAAACCTACAGTGCATGAGCACACTTCACTTTAGGGTGAAATGCATTTGCATAAATACGACATGGGACTGATGCTCATAAACACTCTCTCTCCCTTGCTCCCCTGTTTTACCGTCAGTCACTTGCCCTGCTTGTCCCACTTGGAAGTGAATTTTGCGCGATTGCGCAAGACTTTATATCACTCGCGGGAGATTTTACATCAATCGCGGGTGTCCGTGAGCCACCATTTAAATACAGGAGGCTTCCGGAGACATGGGATGTGCATCAGATTAAAGGACTCTTCCCAGAGAGGGTAAAAGTGGAGGTATTCAATGACCTTTGCTCATACTGAAATGACGGATGATGAAGCCTTCACTTACCAAAACTGATTGGGGTTTCAAACGCTGTAAATTCATTGGCGTATTGCGCAACGTCTTCTGAAGGATCGTCCGATTGGGTCAATTTCTTGCAGACTCTGTCTAATGTGCCACCTTGGAATGCGCAATCCACGTGACCTCAAGCTCCCATGCACATATTGCTCATCTGCATTTGTTGTAGACTGGAGAACTTCTCGAACAACTCTGTTTAAGTTCTCATTGGAGAGCGTTGTATATGTCAGAGACTGAAGACCAAGCCGTTGTCTGTGCCTTTGCAGGGTCCAAGAGCTCATCGCTAAGCAGGTAGCAATGGACTGCCAGTTAATTCCGAGCGATAATAGGTGTAGAATTTGTTTCCTTGAAATACTGTATTGAGGCCTGCCAACAGAGCAGATGGCCTCCCGTGCATCAATGTCTGTGGCCATTGTTGATTTCAGAGACTACGATTTCAAACGATTTCAAACGTCGTGGCTCTTGGCCACGCTGTCTGTTCGTTGGCTGGTCCCGCGTTTTTTCTGCTGAGGTAATTGAGGCACAGCTCATGATGATCAGACGGAGCGGTGCAACGAAATGAAATTGAGCGGAAGTACGTGGGCTGGCGAAGTCAGGCTTAGTAGGGCCCTAGAGTTGTATTCAAATTAATTTTGAAGGATCCCTTCCATCAATCCAGATCAGTGAGTAAAAACTTTTTAGTAACATAGACCTAACTGAGTTGATATTTTTGTTTTTGAAATGTTTAGCTGGATATGATGCCAGCTGGCACAAAGAGGAAAGATCACATAACTCCTGTCCTGGCTTCACTCCACTGGCTGCCTGTTATATTCTTACTTTTTTGTTTTTCAGTCACTTCATGGTCTTGCACCTCAGTACATCAGTGACCTTCTTAAATCATATTCTGCCCCAAGGTCCCTCAGATCATCCAACCAGCTATTATTTTCAGTCCCGCGATCACAGCTGAGGCTAAAGGGTGATGGGGCCTTTTCTGTCGCTGCCCCTAGGCTTTGGAAGAGCCTTCACTTCCACATTCAGTCACGTCGAACTATTGCCAATTTTAGATCTTGTTTAAAATCCCATTTTAATGCCTTAGTTTTTCTGGCAACTTGAGTTTAATTTTTCTGTGTTATTTTGTGTTGCCATTTTTTCATGGAATTGTGCTGGCTTTGTCTCTTTTCATGGTCTGATTTATTTTTACTTATTTATTGTATGTAGTTTGTATTGTGCAGCACTTTAGATCAACTTAGTTGTGTCTATTGAAATAAAATTAACTTGACTAAGTTAGTCCCTGTGCTCATATATACATGCAAGTAATGTGCACGTTGATATCATTGGTTTGTTAGTAGCTGAGCTTGCTTGCTAGTGCTATAATGTAATGTTACTAGCCGACAAACCAATGTTAACTCAAATGTTATGTGCTAAAATGAAAATGCACTGAAGTTGTCACACTGAGTCATGCAGCCTTTTTCTATAATTTTGTTCCTGGTCCTCTTCACCTGAATCTGATTCAGGCTAAAACAGCTAAGATCTTATGATCCTGCAGCCATGCTTACCATAGCCTGATCCTGATGAGTTGATCTACACTTAGCCAATCAGTGCATTTGCTGATGAATATTAATTACCAGTGGGTGGTTACTTCCGCCCTGCAGTAAAATTTGATGTGTGTAAGGCAGGGACCGGAAAAGGCCTTCAGAAAAGTGAGGGGAAATCAGGGGAAATAAAATCATCTGTTATTACAGCCAATAAAAAAATCTGTTTTTCTCTGCCTGTTTGATTTTGATACTGGAAAACGCAATGCCAAAAGCTAGCTTACCCCTTCAAGCTGCCAGTGGGATTTTTGCAAGTCACCTTGCTTTCTCAGTTCAAGAAATTATACTGTTCTCTGTCCAAGCTTCTAAAAAGATTACAAAATATGTACTGTTTTTCTTTCTAAATATACTTTTTTAATAAAGATAAACTACCTTTAGTTGTGGCTGCTAGGCTGAGTTGAGGTCACACTGCTATGTATGTGCTTGTGTATAGCCAATTCTTGAGCTGATATAACTATCACTTACCTGTAAGTTGCTAAATAAATGTCAGATAAAACAACATGATCTTGTTTTACTAGCTAGTTTTAATAAACATTCTCTCATACCGTATATTTTCCAGCTCTTCTCACATGTACCAAAAGTACATTTACAAAACCCAAAACCAGTGAAGTTGGCACATTATGTAAATCGTAGATAAAAACAGAATATAATGATTTGCAAATCCTTTTCAACTTATATTCAGTTGAATACACTGCAAAGACAAGATGTTCAATGTTCAAACTGAGAAACTTTTTTTTTTTGGCAAATAATCATTAACTTAGAATTTAAAGGCAGCAACACATCGCAAAAAAGTTGGCACAGGAGCCTTTTTACCACTCTGTTACATCGCCTTTCCTTTGAACGACACTCAGTAAACGTTTAGGAACTGAGGAGACCAATTTTTGAAGCTTTTCAGGTGGAACTCTTCCCCATTCTTGCTTGAATTGCAGCTTAAGTTGTTCAACAGTCCGGGTTTTACGCTTCATAATTCACAACACATTTTCAATGGGAGACAGGTCTGGACTACAGGCAGGCCAGTCTGGTACCCGCACTCTTTTACTACGGAGCCATGCTGTTGTAACACGTGCAGAATGTGGCTTGGCATTGTCTTGCTGAAATAAGCAGGGGCGTCCATGAAAAAGACATTGCTTGGATGGCAACATAAGTTGCTCCAAAACCTGCATGTATCTTTCAGCATTAATGGTGCCTTCACATATGTGTAAGTTGCCCATGCCTTAGGCACTAATACACCCCCATACCATCACAGATCCTGGCTTTTGAACTTTGCGCCTATAACGGTCCAGACGGTTCTTTTCCTCTTTGGTCCGGAGGACACGACATCCAAAGTTTCCAAAAACAATTTGAAATGTGGACTCGTGAGACCACAGAACACTTTTCCACTTTCCATCAGTCCGTCTTAGATGAGCTTGGGCCCAGCGAAGCCGGTGGCGTTTCTGGGTGCTGTTGATAAATGGCTTTCGCTTTTCATTGTAGAGTTTTAACTCGCACTTGCAGATGTAGAGACGAACTGTAGTTACTGACAGTGGTTTTCTGAAGTGTTCCTGAGCCCATGTGGTGATGTCCTTCACACACTGTTGTCGGTTTTAGATGCAGTACCGCCTGAGGGATCGAAGGTCACGGGCATTAAATGTTGGTTTTCGGCCTTGTCGCTTACGTGCAGTGATTTCTACAGATTCTCTGAACTTCTTGACGATATTACGGACCGTAGATGATGAAATCCCTAAATTTCTTGCAATAGCTCGTTGAGGAATGTTGTTTTTAAACTGTTTGACTATCAGCTCACGCATTTGTTCACTAAGTGGTGACCTTCGCCCCATCCTTGTTTGTGAATGACTGAGCATTTCAGGGAAGCTGCTTTTATACCCAATCATGGCACCCACCTGTTCCCAATTAGCCCGTTCACCTGTGGGATGTTCCAAATAAGTGTTTGATGAGCATTCCTCAACTCTCTCAGTCTTTTTTGCCACTTGTGCCAGCTTTTTTGAAACATGTTGCAGGCAACAAATTCCAAATGAGCTAATATTTGCAAAAAATTACAAAGTTTACCTGTTCGAACATTAAGTAACTTGTCTTTGCAGTGTATTCAATTGAATATAGGTGGAAAAGGATTCGCAAATCATTGTATTCTGTTTTTTTAAGATTTACACAACGTGCCAACTTCACTGGTTTTTGGTTTTGTAACTTTTGAGAAGCAGGATGGCTCTGTATAATCACTGTTATAAACACACGTTTCGTTGGTTAATTTCACAATTGAATCAACACAGTGACAATTTGTATATTCTGTTTTCAAACCTGAACAAAAATTGCACTTTGAAAGTGGGCTATCAGTGATCATATCAATAACTGTTTGCAATTGGTGGGCCATGTAAAATGTAATGCAATACCAGCAGTTACTGCCATAAGGTCATATTTAAGTTCACAAAGGGTTAGAATGTTTCATGCGTCCATACTGATTTCTTTACTGTCCACAGCAAACTAGTCTTAAGTGTATGTACTGCAGTTACTTCAACAGCATTAAAATAAATTATTTAAATAATCGATTAGCCAGACAATATGCGTGGAATCTGAGGTAAGTTTCTAGATGTTATGTCTGAAAAACCTAAGTATTAAACCCCAGTCACACTAGACGCGGAATGAGCCGAAATGCCGTTGGTATGAAAATTCTTTGTATATTCCTGGACATTCGAAGTGCATTGTTAACATTCTGACTGCATTCTGAGTGCATTTCAAATATTCGGGCCCGATCTTGTGGCCGGCCCAAATGTTTTGCTCATGCTCAAAACTTTCCAGGTACATTGGAAGTGGAGAAATATCGAACGGCATTTGAAGTGTGTGCTCAGACTGCATATAAATATTCTTACGGCATTCCAACAGCATTCAAAACATTCTGATTCCATTCAAGGGAGACTCGAAACGGAGAGCCACGGCAAATCCTGCCAGAATGCACCTCGAATGAATTTCGATTGCTGCAGGAATCTATTTCGATATTAAAACAATTCACCTTAAAAATAATCCCTTAAAAATAATGAATGGCCATGACCCGTATACAATCCTTCATTTTAATTACCATTACAGAAACTCTGAAAATGCTCAACATTATCAGGTGTGGCCAGTTTTCATTAATAACACATACCTGTTAACCCTCACGCATTCAGCGTCAGTTTTAGTGGCATATTTACGTTCCCCTGCTGTAGTCAGCAGTTACTCAATCGACGCATATGGGACACTCGTGTTACATTCTAAATACATTCTGAGTATTCGAGCTGCATTCTGTTTAAATTCTTGGATGCTCCAACCATATTCCGCGGCCAATCCGGGAGCATTCTGATTGCATTAAAGGTGAGTTCGTACAGCATTCGAGGCACCTTCCAACCAGACTTCGGGTGGTGTTCAGGCAGCAATTGAACCACACTTATACAGCATTCGAAGTGTATTCTATATATTCTGACTGCACTCTAACAGCATTCTAAATATTCCAACTGCATTCCAACTTCATTCAAGCTGCATTCGAGAGCTAATCCACCCAGAATGTACAAGAATCATTTGAGGCAGGTTTGAAGCGCATTCTATGTATTCAAACGGCGTCCTTTCAAAGCTGCAAGAATTTTGGTCAATTAGAAATTCCTGCCCGAATGTTGCGCAAATTCTTCATTCCGGCTGGTTCTGCTTGATTCCTGCTGATTTTGAATCAGTGTGATGGGGGCATTAGAAAGAAAAGTGTCCAGGCTGCTGCTTCTGCCTGCCACTGTCTATGGTCCTGAAGCCAACACAACTGTGGTACTGGTCCCACACAAGGCTAAAGCCTGCCGGTATGAGTGTGTAAGTGAATGGTGTGTGCGCCCTGTGATGGACCGGCAAGCTGTCTAGGGTGAGTCCCTGCCTTTCACCCATGGTAAATTGGGACTTGCCCCTGCTCCACAGTACTTGATCAGGAAGGAAAATTTATAATAATAATAATTATTATCATTGTTATTAGTATTATCACAAACCCCAATTCCAATAAAATTGTGGCGTTGTGTAAAACGTGAACAAAAGCAGAATACAATGATTTGCAAATAATTTTCGACTTCTTTTCGATTGAGTTCACTACAAAGACAAGATATTTAATGTTCAAACTCATAAACCTAATTGTTTTTAGTAAATATTAACTCATTTTGAATTTGATGCCTGCAACATGTTCCAAAAAAGCTGAGACAGGGGCAACAAAAGACTGGTGAAGTTAAATAAAGCTCAAAAAACACCAGTTTGGAACATTCCAGAGTTATACAGTTGAATTGGAAACAGGTGAGTGTCATGATTAGGTATAAAAGGAGCATCCCCGAAAGGCTTTGTCATTCTCAAGCAAGGACGGGGCAAGGTTCACCACTTCGTGAGCAACTTTGTGGGCAAATAGTCCAACAGTTTAAGAACAGCTTTTCTCAATGTGCAATTGCAAGGACTTGAGGGATTTTATCCATCTACAGTACAAATATTATCAAAAGATTCAGAGAATCTGGAGAAATCTCTAGCCGTATGCAGCAAGGCCAAAAACCAACATTGAATGCTTGTGACCGTCAGTCCCTCAGATGGCACTGCATTAAAAACCAACATCGTTCTATAAAGGATGTTACCATGTGGGCTCAGGAACACTTTGGAAAACCATTATCAGTTAACACAGCTTGTCACTACATCTATAAGTGCAAATTAAAACTCTACCATACAAAGCGAAAGCCATATATGAGCAACACCCAGAAACACCGCCAGCTTCTGGGGTCTTCTCTTCCAGAACTCATCTGAGATGGACTGGCGCAAAGTTGAAAAGTGTGCTGTGGTCTGACGAATCCGCATCTCCAATTTATTTTTTTGGAAATCACATGTCTTATGGGCTAAAGAGGAAAAGGACCTGTCTAAGGTCGGGATCTAGGTCTGCGTGATCGCTAACCTTTGTGAATCTAGCTTGTGCATAAGTAGAAGCATCATAAGATGTGTTTATTATGTGTTCATTCTATCTGAAGCCTCGAGGTCCTGCAGGACTAAATGTACTGTCTGAGTTGTATGTACTATCAGGAGAAAGTCCCTGAGGAGCCTGCTGGACCGCGAGATAAGCCCTGAAGCAGATAACTGAGGGAGAGTCTCCCTTCAGGGTCAGGCATACATGGGATACATGCACTCAGCTGTGGGATGCTGAAAGAACATACATCTACATAAATCAGTGCCATAAGGAGGTGTTATCAATAATTAGTCCAAGAAATAAGAAGGAGAGTAATGAATTATTAGGAATATTCATTGAAGGGGCGTACATTTAAGGCATTGTGCTCATACATATATCCAAGCAAAGGAGGAATTCCTTTGTCCTTGTTCTGCACGTAATTTGGACCCTATATGCATTTAGTAAAGACTGGATCCTATTTTACCATCTCTGTCTCCGAGCGTTTCTTACAGGAATAAAATATACATTTCTGGAACACTCCCTGCTTATTTCAGCAAGTTAATGACAAGCCACATTCTAGTAGTAAAATGACCCTGAAGTAGTAAAAGAGTGTGAGTAATAAACTGGCCTGCCTGCAGTCCAGACCTGTCTCTCATTGAAGATGTGTGGTGCATTATGAAGTGCACAATACGACAGCTGAGACACTGGAGTGTTGAGCAAGAATTCCACATACAAAGCTTCTACAATTAGTGTCGTCAGTTCCCAGACGCATATTGAGTGCTGTTAAAAGGAAAGGTGATGTAAACATGCCCCAGTCCCAGCTTTTTTGGAACATGTTGCCAGAATCAAATTCAAAATGAGTGTATGTTGAACAAAAAAAATTATAAAATGTATCAGTTTGAACACTAACCCTTAAATGCCCAACTATAGTAAAAGTTGAAAGAAAAATCTATGTATTCTGCTAATATGTCCTGCAAAGGGGCTAATAACAACCCAATAGCAATTTTTAATTTTTGGTGACCTTTGACCTCATTTTAGTTTTGGGACATGTATGTCACTCTAAGTTTCTTGGATATAAAGAGAAATTTTGTCCATCATTGTCTTGGTAGTTGAAATATAGCTGAAGTATTAGGCAGTGCTTATTTTTCATGAGCTTACCTGTTTGTCTACTTTATCCAGTGATGAATGGGTGCTGATCCATCATGTGGATTCCACCATGCGATCGGCCATATTGGAAAGGTTAGCTGGTGCAGCAAGTGTAGTGTCAGTTCCACTTTTATGCATCAGATGGCAGCAATGATGGTATAAATATGTCACTATGGACATTAGGGTGCAAATTTTATGTAAGGTCAGTGGTTTTGACAACCCCCAAAATCGTGTGACTAATTTGTCACAGGGGGCATTTAAGGGTCAAATATCTTGTCTTTGTAGTGTACTGTTTAATATCAGTCAAAAAGGATTTGCAAATCATTGTATTCAGTTTTTATTCACATTCTACACAACGTCCCGAATTAATTAGATTTGGGGTTTGTATTATTATTATTATTATTATTAAATGCAATAACGTGCCTAATAATGCTTGTAATCCACAAAAAAGTAAATATTTATTATTGAAAAATATTGTGCTTTTTTATTATACACTCTTTTAGGCAAAGCGCCTAAGTATTACAAAGGAATTCTGACAACATAAACCACAGCAACAGAAAAAAATCAACGATTGAACCAACATGATTTTAAAAGGGTTTTAAGATATCATCCATTGAAATGTGTAGGTCTTGTTTTGGCCAACCCATTCCCAACTTCACAAACTAGTCCACTTCTGTCTCTTACTGGCTTGGAATATCACACTTACAGTAATACTGGGCCAATTTTTTAAATTAGTCTTTGGAGAGCAAAAAAAAATCCATGCCAAGGGCATTAAAAGCCATGGTTAATATATATTCCAGGAGCCTACTGTGCTCTTAAAAATGTGTATTTTTTTGCCAGTTTAAAGATATGATTTATAATGCAAAGCTATGACAAATTTACTTTTTTGGCTGCAGATGCAATAACACAATCTGCCACTGGGAAGGAACAACCTTCAGGTCTCATTCAAAACCCTATAGGTCTGGTAAGGACAGTTTTTACTCTCAAGTCTGCAGGAGCTGACTCTAAGGCAAATAGAATGCTTAAAAATGCTTTTAAGTCCTTGAAAATGACCTGGAAATTCTTACTTGGCAGCCATGATAAGTGTATTTGAATTTTCCGAATGCTGAGAAAAAAAAATTGAGGCAGATAAAAACAGATGGATGTTTTATCAACCAATATGCATCAGGCATATATGCAATGCATGTGATGTGGTTCTCCAAATATAAAAAAAAAACATGCAAAAGCAAATAAATGTGCAAACCACTATATTCAGGGTTTAACAACAGCAACCCAAACTCTTTCTTTACATCTGAAACTGACCTATAATCATGCTCCAAAGCTTCAAACTGACTCCACTGACCCGTTTCACTCGCGCTGCTCACTTCCTCGCGCCGCACTCTATATTTTTTTCATAGGAGAGTGAAAAAGGTCAATGGAGTCAGATTCAGAGGCACTGGTAAGAGAAAACTAACCAACAGTAATTACATAATATTCAATTCTGTATGTGGTATAAAATAAAATGCCCTCATAACGTTTTGTTACCTTTGTAGTCTGACAAACTACCATTAACGTTATTGTTGTAATTATAGCATTTCAGCACTTGTTTGTTTACAGTCGAATGCATCGTTTTTTTTTTCTGCCAGAGAGGCGCGCGACTCGCAAGCGGTGACAGCGGTAGGCAACTGGAAGGGACGCTGCGACGGATAACAGACAGGAAGCTCGGCGAATCATTTTATTCAGACCGAAGAAAATGACTGGTCAGATTTTTATCAAAAATATATGAGAATTGAATATTGAAGAGTTTCAACACCTGGTGGATTTCTTTTACATTTTAGTGTGCTATATGATTATTAGGAGCATTTTAAGATAACAAAAGAAAAGTGTAAAAATTCCAGAAAGGTAAGAACTGCTTTAACGTGGTGCTCCCACGTTATGGGAGCCATTGCACCATTATGCGAATATCACAGGCTTTGTGCCCCACCTACTACTGCTACCACTTCTGAAACTATACGTCATAATGAACACAAGACAATGGTGATTTGCCACTTTCTGACTATAATAGATAAACTTCGCTAGAGTCATTGTTCTACAGTCACACCATGTTTTCTTTTCCCCCTTAAACGTTTCACTTAAGTTTTCCCTTAATTTGGTTGAACCTTTATTTTCATATAACAGGACAATGTCACGTACACATAATCCGTTTCTGCTGGTTCCGTTTCTGCATGTAGTGTGGTTGACTGCTCTGGTTAACATGGTCACTGATTCAAAGCGCAACAAAAGCAGCACAGTTTCACTTCAGCTCTGCATCCACTCTGCAGCTGATATAAAGTCCTAGCTCGCTAGCTAGGCAAGTTTTCACATCGATCATATTATATCTGGCCATGGAGGGACTATTTGTTTTCAAAATGTGATGATTTTTCTTTACTTACAATGACCCTGGTATTGCAAAGCAGTGTCTTATGCGATTATCGCTGGCTAACATGAGAGTACCTCCATTTGCACAGCACTGAAATAACGCAACATAACTGTTGACACAGTGAATGAGGAGGCAAATGACATGATTGTGATTGATTATCAGTTATACTTTTAAATATTAAAATGATTGAACATGATTGCTAATGAACAAGGAAAAAATGTTGTGAATATACAAATGTTTCTACAGTAAATAAACTGACCTTTAAAGTTTATAGCATTTACACTACCAGTCTAAAGTTTTTGCAAACCCTAAGATCTTGTCAAGTCTTTATCTTAAATTAATGTTTACAACAAAGGAATCACTGGAACTGAAAGCTGGTTTATTGCAAGTAATAAATTTGCAAGAATAATCCACAAGGAATCCAGCACAGGTGATTGAAATAATCAGCTTACTGTCAACCCCCTGAAGTTGGCTGATAATGAGTAGATCATTTGAATCACCTGTGCTGGAGCAGGGAGAGATTTAAAACATGCAGGACCGGTAGGACTGCAGGAGTGGTGTGAGAAGCACTGGATTAGACCATCGTTACTGATCTGCTTAAATACTGACAAAATGACTGATCCTGGTTTTTCTTAATTTTTTTTTGTTATATACATGGTTTATGTTTATGTACCTTTCTGTAATACCACCAAAATGAGACTATTACACAAGAATAAAATTTAAAAAAATTGTAACAGTTACTGAAAATATTGGGGTGTGCAAAAACATTTGACTGGTAGTGTATTCATTGGTTCACTCATCTTCCAAAATCCATTTAAATTTAATAATTTTTCATTGTTTCTCGCTGCAAATTAGTCACTGAGTGTAATAGTGATCTAGTGACTCTAATTTTCCCATTTTTGAGTTAGACCCATATTTGACAAGTGAAAGGTAAAATATATTCAGGGCATAAGTGGTCTAGATGTCACAGTGATGCATCTTACTATACAGAGATTTTTAGCTATCCTCAATTCCATTAAGACAAAAAGAGTGAGTGCGACAGTGGTCTAACTCTTTGAACCCTTCAAAAGTCAAGGATATGAAAGATGATCTCAACCTTGTACTACCTGTCCACCACTTATTTTATCTGGGTTTGATCGAAGGTGAAGATGGCCCAAACTTTCATCCAGATGATGACAGCGAAGACAGCTGTGAGGAACAAGATTAGCTGATGGATGACTTTCTCAGTGGTCAGCAGGTTGTGATACAATGTTTTACTTTTGATCTGTATTCTCGGTTTATTTTGTGTTTCGAATTCCAAGGATGGCGGAAATTAAAGCTATTATTGAGTTATTAAAATTGTTATTAATTCACGTGTCTTAAGTCAGTAACATTAGTTAAGTCAGCCAGTGCAAGAGTGGTCTAACTTACAGTGCCATGAAAAAGCATTTGCTCCCTTCCTGATTCAGATATTTTTGCATAATTGTCACACTTAAAGGTTTCACATCATCAAACAAATTTCAATATTAGACAAAGATAACCCGAGTAAATACAAAATGCAGTTTTAAAATGATGATTTCATTTATTAAGAGGAAAAAAGCTATCCAAACCTACCTGGCCCTATGTAAAAAGGTAATTGCCCTCACTTGTTAAATTATGAATTGATTAACCACATTTGATCGATGGAACTCTAATTTCTGCTCTCTACCAGAAAACCTGAAGGAGAATGTGCAACCTAAAGATTGTGACCTCAAGCTCAAACGCATTTGGGTTTTGCAGCAGGACAATAATCAGAAACACACCAGCAAGTCCTCCTCTGAATGGCTTAAAACAAAAAAAAAACAAATTGAAGGTTTCTGAGTACCCCAGTCGAAGTCCGGACTTCTGATTGAGATACTGTGGCATGACCTTAAACAGGCCGTTCGTGCTCAAAAACCCTCCAATGTGGCTGAATAAAAACCACTCTGCATAGAAAAGTGGGCCAAAATTCTTCAACAGGGATGTGAAAGACTCATTATCAGTTATTGCAAATGTTTGATTGCAGTTGTCGTCGCCGACGGCGACTGGCACAACCAGTTATTAGGTTTGGGGGAAATTACTTTTTCACACCTGGTCAGGTAGGTTTGGATAGCTTTTTCCCCTTAATAAGTGAAATCATCATTTAAAAACTGCATTTTGTATTTACTCTGGTTATCCTCATCAAACGAATTTTAGTATTTGACAATCTTGTAAGACGGGAAATCCAGCTGGGACACGACAAAAGGCTGACAAACTGGTGGGGCCCAGGAACTGAGGCTCATCCTAAACTTCAAAGGACTGATGTTGCCTGCAATATGACAATAAACTGTTAGGTCTTCCTTCGGGAGAGTGGGTCGTTGACTTCCCAGGACGTTTGCTAAGGGGTGTCGAAGGAGGTGGAGTGTTTGTGGTTGTGTCTGTGGAAGACTGGGG
Organism: Gymnothorax reevesii; assembly: GCA_029721435.1. NCBI lineage: Eukaryota > Metazoa > Chordata > Actinopteri > Anguilliformes > Muraenidae > Gymnothorax > Gymnothorax reevesii. The sequence continues at coordinate 115,789,627 of CM056574.1, forward strand.
GGTTTATCACAGCCTGGGACAATAAGCAGGTCTCTGGTGATGCAAGGGGGGTGACCATCACAGTTCTCCCCCTGCCCTGGCTATGTCTTTCATGAAACTGGGCCCTAACTCATCTGTTTATATTTCTTGTCACTATAATAATGTCAATCCTTTTTCATATATTCTTTGTACTACTATGAAATAACTTATGTGCTTACTACCGAAATTGCCTGTACAATAATCCAATTTAAGAGCTTTTCATGACAAATGTATCAAATTGATACATACTCGTATCATGTTTGTTATTGTTATTCTCAGGAGAATTCCAGGAATTGAAATAAGTATGTTTCATTCTACTTGAAATTATGGTTCATTCCCTTTTGGAAACTCCTGAAAATTGGTCAGAATCCTTTTGGGTAATCATTATGTTCTTATCTCCCTGCTGAATTGTTTTATTACCTCCTACAAATGGTGGAAACCCAAAAACCAGGTCTGAGAGAGACAATCCACTCTGGGAAGATCGTATCTGATCTCTCCCTGCGTAGGTCAGTGCGTGCGTAGCCTATAGTTATGGAAGATCGCAGACAACTTCCCGCACGTGCATCTCTGTGAGTCGTGTGTAGCCAAAACAGGTTTGGTAAGAGACTCTAGCATTCAATTATTCTTTTCTAAATTAAGTATCGGACTAATTAAATTTACTATGTGGACCTACCTACCTGTTTAATAACAGTTTCATCAAATTCATCGGTTTCTTTCCTTTTAATAAATTGTCTTCTTGAAATTTGTGTTTTTTTAATGATTTTAAATCCATCTTGGTTCCTTTAGCCAAAATTATGGTTAAATACTTAGGGGAAATGGGTGCTGACTGAGACCTACTGTCAGAGGCCAGTTGCAGACAAAGTTTTTCGGGAGCTCTGGTAAGTTAGAATGGGGGCCACGTTCGACTGCTAATGGGAAAGGTGGGGTATTGGCTCTGGAGGTTTGGCTTAAGAGGACCCATGGGCGTAATACGCCAGTTCTTGTCAAATTCTCCTTAAGGAGCCCGATAGGTACTATTAGTATCATACTAGTTGACTTGGGTCTATAACTGTCGCGAGGGAAAGGTACTCGCGTATTACGGTGGCTGCTGGCTAACCAATGCAAGGCCCCCCAAACTAAGGTTTTGCGATTGTGTGGGTCCGGAAGCGCAATCATGTAAAATTGGCAAAAGACTGAGTATGGTATTATTATTATTCTAAAGTCAATTCATTAACAACTAAATTTTATATTCGTAATTAATTATATGGTGTCAGATCAATTGCAACCGTTGTGCATTTGTGCCCTGTTTTACGAACAGAAAAAACTGATTCAATTTTAGTATGATTTACACCAACCCAAAGGTTAACGCACCAGCCAGAAGAACGCGCTTAGCCTTCGCCTTTGGCAATTTTCGTCGTTGGTATTGCAGTGAGGTTTTACAATCTGAAACATTTAAGTGTGACAGATATGCAAAAAAATAAGAAATCAGGAAGGGGGCAAATCCTTTTTAATGGCAATGAATAAAAAGTGGCTTTTTCAGAAGATTTTGAGAAAGTAACCTCTGAAACATTACTTTTGCGGAAAAAAGTAGTGTTATCTTGAAAAGCATGGTCATAAAATCTCAGGTTAACAACAGATGGCATACCGTACACGTGTCCTGAATTTTTTCCCGGGCTTGAACTTTGGTTTAGATTATCTCAAAACTATGAAAAACGGAGTTAGACCGCTCTTGTCCTCACGGGCTCAAGTATTCATATTCATTATTAAATAAGATTAATCACAAATGTGATTAATTATTATTATATTGTGATTAATTATTAATTATATTCTTTTTATTGTTTGACAAAGTTAGTATATGCAATTTTATACAACAATAACTTGGAAAGTAGGCTGTCATTGGGAGACATTCTGAGGCGCACTGAGCTGAAGAAGAACAGAACTGGGACATCTTGGGATCTCCACAGCAGGAATATTCAGAGCCCAGTGCTGGATGCTGGTGTTGAGGTGGAATTTGAATTATCAGCAAGCAAACGTGATTCAAAAGTTAATATTAACTTGCAGCAGCTGAGAGTGTTGCAGCACAGCTGCAGGCAGAGGCATGTTTTCCTGCAGAGGCGGAGCATGATAGCAGCTTAAATAGCCCACATTACTTCAGAGTAGGTCACCAGGAGATGACTGATTCTTTGCATGACTTTATTCTCGTTAGTCATGTGACTTTGTTGATTTTTTCTCTCTTTCTCCCTCTCCCATTTTTTCTCTCTTCTTGCACTTTTATTGCTCTATCTCTGCTCTTGCTCACGTGTTGAAAGATTGGGGACGAGGATGACAGTGCAATGTTGTGCGTGGTGGCCTTGGCAAGTACAAGACATACTCTATGTGAGTGGTGGCTGGTGAGTTTGAAATGCCAAACACAACGGCCAGAATAAAAGGGGAAACCGCAGATGAGAGAGAGACACGAATAAAATAAGAGAGCGAGACTCGCGCTTCCAACGGACCTAAATGTCGTCCGAGGCAAGGAAGCAAGGCGAGCTCGACAGGACGAAAAGAAAGGGAAATAAAAGAGAGATTCTCTTGCTAACTCCTCAAATATGCAACTAAACCCTCTACAATTCTCTTACAAGAGACCTTACTGGCTTAAGTGCAAACTTAACACAAACATTCTATGAAGGGAAGTGAGGCGGAATTAGGGCTGAAATAGAATCCAGGCGACCACACCAATGAATGCCAGCTGGCCCAGGAATCCGATTGAGAGCAAAATGATATCGTCCCGGATGAGAGCGACAAAGAAAGCTCTCAAAGCCTCCAAACCAAGACAAGTGATCATCAGCGGATTGCCCTCCCCACCCTATGGCTCTAAATGGGGGTCTCTGGGAATGTGATCATCCACCTGTGAAATAGGATCCAGACAGTCCTCTTATAAAAGACCAGCCGACCCATCAGGGCACCTGCTATCCACAGGACTGTTAAAGCCATACTGAAGGAGTGGAAATATGACAGTTTTAATGTGCTTCAGGTGAAATCTCTCATTATTTCATTAGGTCACTGATATATCTTACAGTGTGCACTGTGCAGTCTCTCATTATTGTGTTTGGTCATTCATAAATGTCACAGGGTGTAAGTTCTCATCATTGTGTTAAGCTGCTCATATATCTCACAGCTGTGCTGTTTTTTGGGGATGATTTACTCCATTATCGAGCTTGAGATAGGGTATCATGTTCTCAATTGAGATGACACACTGATCAAAATAAAATAGTAAGGCAGAGCTATACACTGGAGGTGGACATCTAGCAGCGTGTCCGTGTGTGGGCGCGTGTGTGTGTGCATGTGCGTGCGTGAGTGTGTGTGTGTGTGCGTGTCTGCGCATGCATGTGTGTGTGTGTATGCGCACGCGCACAAGAGTGAAAGTGTTTGAGGTGATGTAACGGCAGTGAGGGGTGTCAGTGACAGGCAGGTTTGGGCAGGGAAACCGAGTTCAGGAGTAGATTCAACTGGTCTAACAGCCAGCATGAGTCAGAGTCAGATTAAATCAGTACCACACAGCCACTGAAGGCAAAACTACTTCCTTTATGAGACATGCCAGATGACTTGTAAGCACATCTCTATTCAGGGACATGTTAGGCATTTTGTTGAGCATCATAAATACTTCTCAAGGCCCAGACGTGGTAAATCTCTTCATTCAGAGTTGCTGCTGTAACTCGTGTAACAGAGATGCTGTCAAACGTTGTAGCAGACATTTCCCGGAAGCACTGTTGGGATGTCACTGTGGCTACGTCCCAATAGCCTTGTGGGAATTTTATAATGACAACATTTCCCAGAGAACCTATGCTAAATCCATGAAGACCACTTTTCCCAGGGGAAGGACTGAGGGCATAGGCACCACATCTAACAGCCAGTTAGATCTGAAAAGGGGACCTTGTGGTTCCTTCCAGGGTCATTTTTTCAACATACAATGTAGTCCGATAAGACTTTGGCAATCTTGCTTTTTTAAAAGGTGAAGGTTAGGATTTAAACTAATGGGAAGGCAATCGTGCTTTTTAAAAGGTTAAGGATAGGGCTCAGAATTTGTGACAGGTAGTCATGGGCTGCATTCAAACAGTCAAAAAAAAAAGCTGCGCGGTATCATAGAGCGGCTTTATCTGCTTTCTATTTTGACAGAATAGTTTGGTGTTCCCTATGCTAAAGGTGATGAGTTATGAAGCACCTTTCCTTTACATTTTGAGAATTCAAACACACTTTTCATGGCTGCCGCGTAAATAATTTCAGGTCATTCTCTAGGACAGGGGTCACCAACTCCGTTCCTGGAGGGCCACTATCCTGTAGGCTTCTGCTCTACCTGCAGTTCAGCACACCTGATTCAACTAATTAGCCACTCATTGGCCCAGCTCATGATCTTCTTAAGTTGCTAATTAGTTGAATCAGGTGTGCTGAACAGCAGGTAGAGCAGAAACCTTCAGGATAGTGGCCCTCCAGGAACGGAGTTGGTGACCCCTGCCTTAGGAGACAAGAACTTTCCAGAAAAGACTATTTCAATGCAGCCACGGTTTACATTTTAGGTTAGGGCAAAGCAATCTGCATTTTTAAAGGACAGTCATCAGTCACATTTGCAAATGTTAAACTGGTGATTGGAAATGGGGGTTGAACATCAGTCTCCTGTGGGAAAGTCTGCAGTTCTGTAGGCCCAACCAACCTACACAGACTCCGCCCCACACGGAATTTTTTTCTGTGTAAAAACATCATCCAACTGGTTCCTTTGCTTTTCTCTCACTTAAATATCAATATAGGCCTTAGCATCTGAACGTGATGCGAAAGGACTCCATATGTTCATTGTTTAATGACACTAATGGCTTCTGACCAAACGCAGATGTGAGATGAGTTGGGTGTGAGACTGGGATGGATCTATGGCTCCGATGCCTCAGCTTCACTCTTAGCCTTTATCAAGGTCCTTTAGGATTTGTTTATGGTGGATAGTGGTGGACAAAGTACACAAATACTAGACTTGAGTGTCAGCTCAAAAACCTAAGTACATTTTAAGGAAAGTGCTTTTGTACTTTAAAATAGAATGCAAGACTTCTATCTTAACTCAAGTACATTTTGTTAGAGATTAGCACAGTATTTGGTGCTTCATCGGCATCTTCCTCCCATATCCCAGCGTGCAGCCTTCTTCAGCCCACACTTATTTCCTACCTCTGCTTGTCAGGTGTGTGTGTGTGTGTGTGTGTGTGTGAGTGTGAGTGTGAGAGAGAGAGAGAGAGAGAGAGAGAGGAGTGCCACTGAAATTATTCCAGGAAGAATCTTGGACAGGTATGCCTCATACTGCTTTTTATTGTCAAGCTGCGTCAGCCATTGCTGGAGGAGGCAAATTGCACTCTTCCTGTTTGCGTGTGGGCCGGCCTCGACAAATGGGCTTGCGGCAACAAAGCATTAGTTTCCTCTCAGCTGAGTGCAGCTGCGAGAAGCATTCCCTGCTCTGACAGCCTGTGGTTTCCTCTTTTCTGCTGTTCTAAAAACAGAAAAAATACCCAGTCAGGTTTATCACTCCTACCGCTCCCTTCCGGCACTCAGACGATCCAATTTGTCCTTACCAATGCAGAGCTGATGGGGAGGAATTTATACCTCCGCTGTCACTGATTGAATCATTTCCTGTGTTTCGCTTGCATTTGTGCGCGGATGTGATCTTGTGATTTAGTATATGGACGTCAGGGGCGTAGCTGGGGATTTTGGGCCCCCAGAAAGAAAATTAGAAAGCACCCCCCCCCCGCACAGCCATTTATATATATATTTATGCATTTTTATGTATTTCTTACACTTTAAATTTCCTAGTATTAATAGCAATTGTTCATTTCCTTCACATCTGTGTTTATTAGCATATTCCCAAAGTAGGATATAACATCTACCATTTAAGCATCTAACCCCCACATTAGGACGATTCTTATAACACTGCATATACAGGTACTAATCGGAAAATTTGAATATCGTGTTAAAGTCGGTTTATTTTGGCAATTCAACATAAAAGGTAAAACTAATATATTTTATTGACTCATTACATTCAAAGTGAGATATCTCAAGCATTTGTTTGTTGTAATTTTGATGATTATGATTTACAGCTCATTAAAACTTCAAATACAAAAACTCAGAAAATTAGAATATTGTGAATGTAACCAATATTGTGTGTGAAACAACACACAGGCGGATGCTGGACATGGGCTTTAAATGTCGAATTCCTGTTGTCAAGCCACTCCTCAACAGCAAGCAACACCAGAGGCACCTTCGCTGGGCTAAAGAAAAGAAGAACTGGTCTGTTTCCCAGTGGTCCAAAGTCCTCTTTTCTAATGAGAGCAAATTTTGCATTTCATTTGGCAACAAAGGTCTAAGAGTCTGGAGGAAGACTGGAGAGGCACATGATGGAAAATGCATGAAGTCCAGTGTTAAGTTTCCCCAGTCTCTGATGACTGGGGGAGCCATGTCAGCTGCTGGTGTTGGTTCCCTGTGCTTTCTGAAGTCCAGAGTAAACGCAGCAGTCTACCAGAACATTTTAGAGCATTTCGCGCTTGCTTCAACGAACCAGCTTTATGGGGATGCAGACTTCATCTTCCAGCAGGACTTGGCACCTGCCCACACTGCCAAAAGTACCAAATCCTGGTTCAACAACCACGGGATTACTGTGCTTGATTGGCCCGCAATCTCACCTGACCTGAACCCCATAGAAAATCTATGGGGCATTGTCAAGAGAAAGGTGAACGAAAAGAGACCGAACAATAAAGAAGAGTTCAAGGCCGTGATTGAAGCATGCTGGTCTTCGATAACAGCTGAGAAATGCCACAGGCTGGTAGCATCCATGCCACGCCGGATTAAAGCAGTCATTCATGCAAAAGGGGCCCCAGCCAAGTACTAAGTACAGAAGCAAGATTTTTCCTTTCAGAGGCCTGACATTTTTGTATTTAAAAAAAAAAATCCTTTTTTTTTATCGATTTCATGTAATATTCTAATTTTCTGAGTTTTTGAATTTGAGGTTTTTTTAAGCTGTAAATCCTAATCAGCAAAATCAAAACAAATAAAAGCTTGAAATATATTGATTTGCAATATATTGATTGATTTGTTATTTGTCTATATAATATGTAGGTTTCACCTTTTAAGTTGAATTACAGAAATACATGAACTTTTTGAGAATATTCTCATTTTCTGGGTAGTACCTGTATATTTCTTGACTTCACCATTTGTCGTTCTTTATGTACCTTACATGATTGCTCTTAATAAAATCACAACGCATTAGGTTATTTCAAGTTTGAACAAGATTCCAACTGCCGGGTTTTATTTAGAGGTGAAAAAAGTACACAGCTATTGTACTCAAGTAGAGGTACAGTTACTCTGGTTAAAATTAATTTAAGCAAAACTGAAAGTACTGGGTCCGGCGGTTCAAAGCCCTGTTAATTTAATGGCTGGTTAGCGCTAAACACCTGACATTATGACCGCTCTCTAAATCAGATTCTAGCGAATGCTCTTCACTACTGAAACGAATCAAGTGGAAACTTACAAAATGCACCAAAAACGTACAAACATTTCTGCTTTCACTCAGAGATATAGATACTGTGGTTTAAACTTAATCACCGGTTAAAGTTAGCAAAGTTTTATACAAGCTTTGAACAAGCTGGTCTATAAATCTATTCAAGTGAAAGTAGAAAGTATTCAACACACATGCACACACTAAACAATTTTTGATAATCCGGCGATATGCTATAGTATTCGTAAAGCAACACTGACATATGAGGTTGCATTTGCTAAAGTTGTTTGGGTGCACGTTGTTTTAATAACAAGGAAAGGCAAAGTTGTGCATTACAATGCAGACAAAACAATAATTGGCGCCAATCTCGCACACTTACACATGCAATCACCTGAATAAATTCCAGGTATAGCCTATTGGAGACTGGCACGCAATCAGTGCACTTGCACATGAGAGCTTGCAGTATGAACGATCATGTGACATTATTTAACCATCCATCTACAACAAATACGATCAGGCAGATACATCATTGGACACATACACAAAGCACATTCGCCTATCTGTGCAAACAGGCAATCTCTCAAATTGAAAAAAGCGCCACTGCCGATGCTGACAAGCCAGACATCACCACAGCGGATGCTCTCTCGCTCTCTCACACACACATACACACACGCACGCAATCACCCGAACGTCTCCAACTCCAAGTCTAGGCTGCTTCACTGAGACCACAACCAACTACCAGACCAACATAATCATGCAGTATGCCGAAGCCAGAAAAGACACACGCACATTCGCACACACTCATCTATTCGTCCACTCGCCCACTTGATTCACTGTCAAACCAGTCGGCAAGTGGCTTGTGCTAGCAGGTGTAGCAGCTAACGATACATCAGCACCTGCTGCGTCAGAGGAGCACTCGGCCTCAACTTCGCATTGTTCTTCTGGGGGGGTCACTGATCAGAGGATCCTCTGCTTTGATAGTGAGAGTGGGCCCACTGTGCTGACTGCCCCAGCAGTCGGTGCCTCTTCATCTCTGAGTGCCACATTTTTGGATGTGAACCCAAACTGTACGAGTGATACACTCTGGTTTAGTTTTCGCTTGCTCGCCATTTTTAGTACGACTTCTCAACTTTATCTTTCTTCTGTCTAGCGCACATGGCTAATTTGCATACGTGCACAGGACCGGCTGGCTTCGCTTGGCAAAAAATAGAGCATATTTGTGAATAAATGTTTTTAATTCTGTATACTGGACATGGAGAGCTAAAAAAAAACATTTTAGCAAACATTAGTGACAGTAAAATAAATATTTTTTTATTTCTTCAGACAAAATTTGAGACTCCTTCAAATTTTGCTTTTGAGGCTTTCAGGGGGTCTCATGGATTTCGTATTTCGCACACTGCTCCAGCGACCTCCTGTCATGGTTTGGGAGCTTTGAGAGCTCCTTTTGTTACTCTCGTCCGGGATGATATAGTTTTGCTTGCCATCGGATTCCTGGGCCAGCTGGCATTAATTGGGGGCGTTACCCGGACTCTATTTAAGCTCCTGTTCTACCTCGTTCGTGTTGCTATAGTGTCATTGTGTCTTTGGCGCTTTAGCCGGTAAGGTCTTGTGAGAGAGAGTATTGTCAGGTTCTTAGCTGCATTACAGGATAAGTGTTAGTAAGTAAGGGAATATTTGGTTTATTTCCCTTTTCTTTTGAGCTCGCCTGTTTTGTTACCACGGACGGCGTCAGGTCCGTTGGTAGCGCGAGTCTCGTGATTTCTATCTGTTTCAGTCTCTCAGCACGTTGCTGGATTTCCTTTTATTTCTGGCCACTGCTCTTGGCGTCCAACTACCAACGCCCATCACACCTCCAGGCTTGAAGAGGTTGAAAGTCTTGAAGCTATAAACTTTGGGATCACTCCTCCTGTTTAGGCACCTTTCTCCCCCGCGCAGAGCAAGGGATGGACTATACCATTTGTACATTTCAGAAGGGGGAGCAGTAGCCTCTAGTATTTTATTTTACTCTATTTGAGACCAACTTTAATCTTTTGAGCAATCCATTTAGTTGCTTTTGATTCAATAATGACATTAATTAATAAGAAAAAATGAGATTCATAAAAATAATTACGCAATATTCATTCCAGGCTTCTCAAGGGTCCCACTCCCACTGTGGGCCCGGGAAATCAGTACCCTACGCTGCTGATGGGAGTGTGAATGTGGATGTGTGTATGTGTTTAAGCTTGTGTTTGGGTGTGTTTCTCCCTGCATATCTGTATGTGTCAGACTTTGCTGTGGATTACATTATAAAGAAACAGAACGGGGGGGTGGGGGGGGGGGGATGAGGGAGAGAGAGAGAGAGAGAGAGACAGAAAAACATACAATATTCTGGATTCCAAATGAATATTACTGCGGTGACTTTGTTCAGAAAGTTGGAAAAGCCAAACTCAGTATTTATGTCAGCTGCCTCCTAGCAACTAAGGTGGTGCTCCTGTGGCAGAAAGGCCTCAAAATACACCCTTGAGTTTATATACAGTATATATGGCAGGGAGAATTTGGCCAGATGTCAGTAACAGCCCAAGTAATCCAAACATTCAAAGAAATCAAAACAAATAAGTCCATAAATTAAGTCATGTATAATAAAGTGGAATGACACTAAGAAAAAGTATTGAACACATGAAAAAAAGGAGGTACAAAAAGGCATGGAAAGCCAAGAAACCAACTGAAATCTGTCAGTATGTAGAAAGCAATCCTGCCCCCTATTAGTACAAATAAATATCAGCTGGTTTTGTTCTAATTGATAGGCAATAAAAAGTTTCTTATTACCAAAGTGTTACACAAGAAGCATCTCATGATGTGCCAAAGCAAAGAGCTCTCTACCATTTTGCCCTGACGAAGGCTACCTGCCGAAACATGTAGGCATTTTATTGTTCTATTATGAACTAGCCAAGTAATAAAGGCTTTTTATGGTTATACCAGAAGAGTTGCCTTAGACCATTTGTTTGTTTGTTTCAGCTCTCTCAATATCTTTGCAACCTTGTTGCAAGACATACTGATGGCATCTTACAGACGTATTTCCAGACTTCTGAATGTTCCAGTGAGCACCGTTGGGGCCATAATCCAGAGGTGGAAAGAACATAATTTCATGATAAATCCGCCATGACTAGGTGCTCCTTAAGATTTCTGTCAGAGGAGTCAAAAGAATAATCAGAAGAGTTGTCCAAGAGCCAAGTACCACTCGTGGAGAGGTTTAGAAAAACCTGAAATTAGCAGGTGCAGTTGTTTCAATGAAAACAATAAGTAATGCACTCAACCGCCATGGCCTCTGTGCACACTCACTGCGCAAGACTCCATTGCGGAAGAAAAAGCATGTTGAAGCTCGTTGAAAGTTTGCTGCACATTTGGACAAGCCTATGAAATACTGAAAATATATTGTCTGGTCAGATGTGACCAAAATTGAACTCTTTGGATGTCATTGCAGACACCATGTTTGGAGGACAAAAAACACTACACATCACCCGCAAAACACCGTACCAACGGTGAAGTTTGGAGGTGGGAAAATCATGGTTTGGGGCTGGTTTTCAGTATATGATATTGGCAGACTTCATATAATTGAAGGAAGTATGAATGGAGAAAAGTACCGTGACATTGATTAGAATCTGCTGCCATCTACCAGGATGCTGAAGATGAACTGAATGTGGACATTTCAGCAATACAATGATCCCAAACACACAGCCAAGGAAAATCTCAATTGGTTTCAGAGAAAGAAAATAAAGCTGCTAGAATGGTGCCATCAATCACCCGACTAGAATTCAATAGAAAATCTATGGAAAGAACTGAAGATCAGAGTTTATAGAAGAGGCCCCCGGAACCTTCAAGATTTGAAGACAGTTTGTGTGGAAAAATGGGCCAAAATCACACCTGAGCAATGCATGCAACTAGTTTCTCCATACAGGAGGCATCTTGAATCTGTCATTACCAACCAAGGCTTTTCTACTAAGTATTAAATAAATTTCAATATGCGTGTTCAATGCTTTTTCCCTGTGTCATTCAACTTAATTGTTTTGATTTCTTTGTATGTGTGGATTACTTTGGATGTTACTGACATCTGGTGAAACTTTCATGTCAATAATCCCATTTGAAATATATTTATTGAGAAACACGTTGATGCGTTCAGTACTTATTTTCCTTGCTGTATTATGTTTTATTCCAAAAAACAAACAAAATGGATGAACCGCATCTCTCCTCTGGTGGGAGCACCTTTGATTGTATTTTCCCTTTGGGTGGGTTTCTGAGTGTGTGGAGTAGGGGGAGGGGGCATGTTTCTCTGGGGCTCCTCCCGGTCAGGTTCAAGGGGTGTGTTGGGAATTAATGCTGCAGGATGGTGGGTCCAGACCTGATAGACAGGGAATTGCAGACTATTAATCTTTCATTGTGAGGGTCTGGCAATGACACGAATTGCATGCAAGCACACTCAGACCTGCACATATGCACACATACATGTGCACACGCCTCCTAGAGTCCCCTTTCAAGTGCATCTAAAACTGATGAATCAGTTTCTTGAACTGATCTCCTCGCGCCCAGAGCCTGCAGTCAGACCACAAAGACTGGCCCTGATGAGGGGCTATTAGCTCTAATGCGAAGCATGCCAACCACAGATAATCAATGTCCTTCTTACACGTGCAGTTTTCTTTATAAGGCCACAAATAAACAGGGTGGACACATCTCATTTCTCACTCCCTGCTCGTGCCTGTGATTGATCCTCCTGTGGCTTAATAAGTCCTGCATTTGTCCTCAAAAGTGCTTTCATTCATCTTTAAATGGGGCGGCTTGAAAAATCCAGGACAAGCGTACCATGGGCACCATTTTCTCCTGATATCTGTAATGTATTATTACATACCATGACCTTACTGTATCTCTCACCCAAAGCACTACAAGCATGCATAAGCAATATGGACGGGAGAGTGATGTAAATATCACCCCTACTGTTATTGCCCTGACCTACCATGCTGGCAGTTAAAGGGATAGTTCACCCAAAAATCAGAATTTTTCGGTAAATGCGCTGTTCAGTAAGGAGTCTATTCTCCCATTTGCGCGTAAGTCCTTTTTTACGCGAATCGAGTGACGCGCATTCTCCCCAACGTGCTTTGATCACTCCCACAGCGCTTAACTTCAGATTGTAGGCGACCTTATGAAAGAGGTGCGACTGATCTAAAAGAGAGGTAGACTCTGTACCAAACTCATTGATTATGGCCATCACGAAAACATGGAAAAAGGATCTTTTAATGTATCCCCCAAACGAAGTTCAAGGATACTATGGATTTGGCCTCGTCATGCGTCCGCAGAGATTTTCTTGTGAACGCTCTACAGCCCACATAAGTGCACCGATTCCTTTCAAATTTTGCAGGGACATGTATTATGGTAAGTTCACGACACCTATTGATTTTGGGTACTCTGGGACCATCTGGGCCCAACTGGGGGGTCTTCGGGGGATACATGTGCTCGGTTGCCAAGTGCTCTAGTTAACCATGAAAATGCAGTTGTAGTCCATGGAAAACGCAAACCAGACTTTAAATTTAAATATGCCACTGTAATAGTAGGCCTATGTATGTCTGTGCCAATTACAAGAAGTATTGCTGACATCTCTTTTTGATTTCTTATTCTAGCCACCGTGAAATTAAAGCTATGCAAAGAAACAAATTGCCACGATAATGAAATAACAAATAAAGAATTTTGTGCTTCTCAACCAGCGCAATCAAAGCATTGAAAAGGCGCCCCTCCTACACCAGCCTGTTTGTTCCGTGGAAGACAGGGAAGGAGACAAATAAAGAGAACGTTCTAGTCACACAAAAATGACAATCAAAGACAGTTAATATAATCTCATTTAGAAATTACACTTACACTAAAGGACATGACAATGCTTTAACAAACAAAGGACACATTGCCCCCCCAAAAATCACACAATTCCATATCCGTAGCCTATTATGTCCCATTTGATTTGAGCAGCACATTCATTTGAACTTGTGCCCAGTACTTTATTATAATCAATCATCCCATTTACAGATAATTATTCTTCCCATGTCGGCTATTCTTTATTGGCTAAAATTGATTACGAAATGGGTAGTGCATTGGTATTGGCCAGGATAGGGATCAATCTAGAGTTTCTAATCATATCTTTATTCACACATTAAAATGCACGGTATTATCAATGGCAAAAAAAACAAACATATTTACATAGGCACGGCATAGTTAATTCAGATATTCTCAATCAGAAAATCAATCTCCTCCCTCGTGAGAATATCACACCTTTATAGAGCATCACAAACATATTGGGCAGTCACATTTGTTAACAGAACATGAAGACAACGTTGGCGACGTCGAGCCGAAGTCGAAAACCAAATTTCACAGATGAGCAGTTAGAGGTGTTGGTGAAATCAGTGAAGAGGCACCATGGGGTGTTGTATGGCAGGGGGGCACTGAAGGCTGATCCGAGGAAAACAGCTGCAAATCGTTCTGGATGTGGCTTCAGTGGGGAGATGTAAGCGCAGTATCCCCGATTTAAAGCATAAAGGGAGAGATCTGAGGGGTGCTGGAAAAGCCAGGCTCTCTGCACACCGGAGAAGTGTACATGCAACAGGTGGTGGGGAACCATCATCCCCAGTGCATTCACTGCACTAGAGGAGGTGGCATCCACTCTTTCTGCTGGGGAAGTGCATGGAGAAAAACTTGGAGTGGATGCAGATGAAGGAGGCTTATGAAAATGGTCATTTTTATTTGCTTATACTCAAATTATCATTGTGATAAATACTGGAAATAAGCTTAATATGGTTTCAAATATGCTTAATATGCGCGTATCATGATTGCACACAACCTGAACATTAATGCTGTGCTGACATCTCCGGTCTCCATACATATTCTCAGTAGTGGAGTAGGTTATGAATGCAACGTGAGTACAATCAATGGCTCCCACTACACTGAGGAACCCGGTGACCTGCGACCCCCCCTAAACACTACGTCTTTCAGCGGGTGTTTCAGGGAACTTCATGAAATGGCTGCAGCATGTGCAGCATAGCGTCAACAAACTGTGTCAGACTGAGGATTACGAAAGGGACCACAAGCGAGAACTAGTAAAATACAAAAATGAAGCTTTATTTCTGAAGGGGGGGAAACCCCCAACAGAGCAGGCAATGGTACAAAGTCCACAACCCACAATCAGAAACTAAAGGGCGAAATCCAAATTCATAACCAGGGCACCAATCACAAAAATCAGAGTCGTACAAAAAGGGTTTGGTAACAAAAAGGCGGCGAAGTACAGGGAGAAGGCAAAAATCGATAATCAAGGACGGTCCAGTCAGAAAGATAATCACAATGAGAAGAGGCACGTAATATACACTTCTGGGAGATCACGTGTTAACAGAAGTCAGGTGCAGGCAGTCAGACTGATTACAAGGGAGCAACACATTAGGGAGAACCTGATCACATGAAATTAGCAGAAACCAAAACGCGGACGGGGATCACGGGACAATCCTATTGACAAATACACTGCTCCAGTCCAGGAGTTCTAATGTGCCAAGATACTAAGCGAAAGGATAGCGTGTAGGTGTAGGTGTGGACAACCCACATAAACGCAGGAGAGAAGATTAGGGAAAGACAAGAGGCGGAGACTAGGACAGGGCGAATGCTGAGACCTCACCAGCCAGCAGATTTTAACATCATCCAAGCTGGAAAGGGCAAACCCGCTCCTTCACCCCCGAGTGCAGTTTTTGCAGGCGTGGGCTGATTTAAAGAGAAAGTGGATGACATTGCACTAGCGAGAGAGACGGCTCCAACGAAACGAAGGAAAAAAAAACACTGCTGCTATTATGAGAGGCTTGTGATACTGTTTTAGTTCAGGTGGAGGTGAGATTTCACAAGAGTGATCACCTTATAGCAGCAAAGCTTGTGGACTGCACACTTTTCAGTAAGTTCAGCGATTCATTTTCAAGTGCTGAATGTGAATGTGCTATCAAAATGTCGCCAGTTCGAAATAAAGTTAAGCTCGAAACTTAACTGAAATCACTGTACAGTCACTCAGAGTTGCACGCAGGGAATACTCTGTCACTGCTGCAGTTGATTTATGACAACAACCTCCAGGATGCCTTATCTTAGACTGTGTCACTGCTAGAAATCATCACAACACCAATGTCCACTGCTGAGAATGAAAAAGAATCAAAACATTTACAAGAAACACAATGGGGCAGCAGAGGTTAAATGCACTGGCTATGCAGTCCATTGAAAATGAATTTATCCATGGATTACGGGACTTTGACAGAAGGGTCATTGAGAGGTAGAAGTTTAACGTCTACATCTGCACAGAGGGGTTAAGCCCATGAACAACTGACAACAAAACACTCTCCCTGAGTTCCTGTATCTATATAGGAAAAAATATTGTGGCATTCACAATGTGTTTTATAGGTCACTGCCCAATGCTACAGTTGATCTTCCCAGTGTATACCCTAATTTTGGACACATTCCCACTCAGCAGCCAGGCTCCTGTAAAGCTGATATCCTTGCAGTGAAATTAAAACATGAGTCTGCGTGAAAATCAAGGAGAGCTTCACTGACACCCATCACCGCTGCTGCTGCTCCTACATTGTGGTCAATCTCAGGATAACATCTTCCCTCACTCATGAATAAGACCCAGAGACACTTAAACTCCCTCATCAGGGACAGTTTTCCACTCTGACTGAAGGGCCACAAGCCATCCTTATCTGGGAGAGAACCTTAGCTGCAGATTTGGAGGTGCTGGTCCTCATGCCCCCAGCATCCCTGTAGTGTTTGCATCATAACAGTACGATCAGAGATGCTGCCCCCATACTGTGTGTCCCCATGGAAACAGCACTTACTGTAGGTGTACAGGGACCATATGGCTTCCGGTAATTCCCCTCGTACCCCATACTCCCTCAGCACCTCCCCACTAAATACCCTTATGGGCATGGTACAGAGTACCGAGGTGATTGGTTTACTTGAGAGAGCCCAGAGACACCAAACTACTGACACAGCAATCGTGTGTACAGCATGTGGAGCAGAATTTTTGCAAAGTCCTCATGAATAAAAGCTTCATGCTGTTTTTGAAATTTGCTTCTGCATTTTGGATGAAAGAACTGCTTTAGTGATGCAAGTAAATGCAGAATAGGGTTCAGTGTCCTGTGCACAACTCTATTTTTGGCAGCATATGACACATTTCCTAAACACTGTTTTCCAGCAAGTGATTCTACCAGCTGGTAGCTGTGCTGAGACACAATGACAAACACATCAATAAAATGCAAATCACGCCCTCATATCTAAACAAGGCAATCAGAGATAGCAGACCTGGCTCCAGCCACAGGCTGACAGACAGAGTGACAGACACACACACACACACACACACACAGACATGATCATTGCTTAACCTGGCCCCCTAGGGGAGGGGTCAGGTAATGATACAGGTAACCAGAGCTATCACATGGGCTGTGCGAAATGTGTGACCGCACAGGGCTTCGCGCCTTCAGGGGGCCTCGGGGCTTGTGTGTAGTTTTAATTTATTTTTTTTTAAACAAATGAATACATATTTTGCATCAGTGCACTTGACTCAACACGCTCCTAAAATGACAATTCTCTGTGTCAGTTTCATTATTTACCATTTCATCTTGATGAAAGCTCACCCTGATCTTTTTTTTTTTTTACGTCACACGTTCTGTCTCGCTGCTCACTTCCCTTTCCTAACTGTGAGATTGCGCTCAGGGTCATACTGACGATATCAATAATTGACATTGGGGTAGCGAATTTTTTCATTTTTTTAAAGATAATTTTTTTGGGACTTTTTCCTTTATTTGACAGTCATACAGTGTAGAGAGACAGGAAGGTTGGGGAGAAGAATGAAGACATTCAGCTAATAACCTGAGCCGAAATCGAACCCAGGTCACTGCGGTGAGGACAGCCTTTATGGTGCGCGCTTAGACTGATGAGCCACTGGGGTGCGCAAAGCTTTTCAAAGTTAAAACTAATTTAAAAATATTTTTGGACCTACATGTCGCAGGAGAGACTATGCGAGCTCACCCTTCTGTCTAGTGAAAAAGACGTTGCATCCTGGCTGGATTATAGCTAAGGATTTAATTGTTGAGTTTGCGGCATAAAAGGCAAGTGACCGCCACATAATCAATGAATGGTGAGCGGGAATCAGTTGTTTTAAATTTATACTGCAGCAGAGCGTTTGTGAATGACTAGTATGAGAAAATATACGGCATCGTAAAATGTTAAACTGTCGGCGGTGTCAGCGGATACTACATCTTTGTTTTCCCTAGAAAGGAGTCAAAATAAGCGATTGTCACCAGTGAGTGTGAACCATTAGGTATTAATGTTTGTTGAATTGTAATTTGTGACGCACTGTAATACTTCAACATGCCAATATAAAGTGACAGCTGAACTGATTTGATGATAAAAGCCAATTGTTGTTCAGTTGATTTTTTTACCTTTAAAAGATTATGATATCCAAAAAATCGTAGTTGAAATTATTGCCACAATAAAGCTGTTTTACCCTAATAATGCATGTCATTTCATCGGGTATAACTAAAACAGCTATGTGCTTGCAGCCTGACATGATTAATGCGCATGCATGTGAGCTGGGCCTCGCGCATCAAGTCAGCACAGGGCCTCGCACCCCCCCTGCGACGGCCCTGCAGTGCATTTTGTTTTGCCTGTAAATGACAATAAAAAGGTTGAAAAATATTTGGACTATAATTAATGACAAATTTTGCACTGGATGACACTGACTTTTGATAATTTGCACTTCTAAATTGTATGCTGCCAAAATTTCACCCCATTATCCTTTAATTAACTGTTAAACTTGTTGACTGTAATGAGAGGGGTAGAAAAAAAAGCAAAAGTCACCAAATTATTGCCTATTCAGGGAAAGCCAAATTCTTGAGGAACCCATCACCAGATACGCATCACGTGTTTCAGAATTATATCACATATCTGCCAGGGAGCAGAGGCAGAACTCGTGCATTGACCTTTCCATAGAGAAGGATAATCCAGAGTCATAATCATAAGGAAGTCCAAATAGCCAAAACCGGGACGTAGAGACACCTAAGCCAAATTATAGCTTGTCCAGCGTCGGCAAGGAAGTGTCTACAGGCGCTGACACGGTGACATAGATGGAAAGCATGAATCCATAGTAGCTGCCTGACTTTGTTCGGGGCTTCAATAAATACAAATACAAAAAACATACTCATTCCAAACAGACTCAAATACTGACAGTATCCTGGGGCCATGGTCTGCGAACCCCAGTCTTTGGCTTGATCTGAAGATGAGGGCATCTTAAAATTTTTGTATAAATGATTCAGTGACCAACCTACACATGCCTTGCGAAAAAACATGTTTCAGATCAAGAAATAAGCCCAATGGAGCCTTCAGCAACTGCTCATGTGTATTATTTATGATAAATGAGAATCTAGTTATACAGCTTTAACAGCAATATCAGTGCAGTTAATTACATGGTGCATTGGGGTCTTTGCTGTTGGCCTGTCAGTATGCTTAATGAAGCAAGGGCCACCTCACTTGAAGAACCCAGCATGCATCTTTAAGAAGCCATTTTTAGTTATTAAACAGGGAATTGTTTTGAATAGACATGAGAATTGAACACAGGATTCAAGCTGAGTCTCAAAACACAGACCTGAGCTGGATTTCCACTCAAGGGATTTACATTCCAAGCAGAATCCTCTTTCATGTTCGGGCTGTTGTCATCTCTAAATACCTCAGATAGTATATTAGCATTTTGTTCCTCTCCTCTTGTGTTATTCAGTGAAATGCATGGAAAGTATGATCCTGGTGTTCCAAGGTCCCCTGGTCCGGACGACTCTCCTTCACATGCGGGCTGTGGACAGTTCCTAAGTCTCCAGGGCTCTCCAGCTGCTCCAGGCTCCAGCTCTTAGAAGAGCCATTTTTTCTGCAGCGTCTGCAGTCTTTAAATCGCTCCTTTGTCCTGCACCAGCTCACCACCACTTTGATTACGTAGCCACATATTGCTTCATTCAACTTTCACCCAGTAAGTTGACTGTAGAACTACTAATGCATGCAAGTTATAAAAATAGTGCCATGGGCGCTGTAGCTCATTTGGTATATTTCAGGCTTTTGCGTTTGTTTATGCTGGGATGCAACTTTGGGACAGTGGACATACCTTTTTAATTTGTGTTGGGGAAAAAAAATATATATACAGTATATATATATCGAGAGAAAGAGAGAGAGAGTAGTAAAGTGATGATGTCACACCGGTGTCAGAAGTAAAATTTCCCATTCATTACACCCATAAAGTTAATTTTTGAAGCACTTTCAAGCCTCCATCGATTTCAAGATTTTATGTCATATTTCTGAGTAACAATAAATGTCATTTTTCTTGACCAAATTCAGCTATAATTTTAATCAATTTCATTTTTTGCCAATCCTATTTTTAGTCTAGAAACTACACGTCCCATGATCCTCCTGATTTCCAGGCAGAACGAGTTCAAAATGCATTACAAATTACCTGCACCTAGCCAAAAGTATTTGTTTGCTTAGCCTGGTGAGACTGTGGCTGTGTTCGAAACCACGCTCTATGGTCTACATACACTATTGTTACTACTCACTAGCCATACTACACGCTACTCACTAAGAACAAAGTCTTCCTGTTGCTTCTTCTTATTATTATTCCTCAGTGAGTTTTTCTGGCGGTTTACATTGCGTTGCATCTTGGGCAATTTGGGTATGAATAGCGAGCTTACAATTTACCCAAAAAATATCTGCCCAATCTAGTTTACATGTGGGAACTTCTCGCGGACACTCACTCCCCACGCATAAGTGAACACCCTATCCCCTAACTCTGACATCATCAGTGGTACGAGGAGTATGTTAGTGCATGGTTTCAAACACAGCCAGAGAATTAGTCAGCCACTCTACCTTCTACTTAGTTATGCATACTTGCTAGCTTTCAAGTTTTACAACTAGCACCAATTTACTTTAATAGCCATGCATCTTTGGCCAACGTTTGTTTGCTTAAAAACTCAATAGCTAGCTAGCAAACGAGCTAATCAAAACAAAAGTTTTCATTACAGACTTCTTCTCAAATAATATAGGTTCAGCAGATCCTCTTATTGTGTGGGATACATTCAAATGTACCTTTAGAGGGCATGCAATACAATACTCTTCCTTCAAACAAAAGCAGTTTAGGGCAAAAGAGAAAAATCTAGCAAAAGAAATTGAAAAACTTACACGAGATAATGATAACTCTGTTATTATATCTAATGATATGTTTAACATCTTGGAAGAAAAACAGAATGAACTTGAAGAACTTTTTCAAGAAAGATCAATTAATATATATTTTAAAAAATAAAGCTAAGTGGATGGAAAAGGGTGAAAAATGCAACGAACATTTTTTAAATCTTCAATATAGAAATGCATCTAAAAAGAACATACAAAAACTACTCACAAATAAGGGTGAAACTCTGGTGACCCCAACAGACATATTAACAGAAGAAGAAAAATATTTTACTGAACTGTTTTCATTTCAGACTCCACCACTACCTCTAAATGATGCCCACTGCAAAGACTTTTTTCCCAAAAAACCATATTAAGCTTTTAGACATGCAAAGAGAGCCCTGTGAAGGCCTCATATCTGAAGACGAGCTCAGACAGGCAATTAAGTCATTTCAGCCGGGGAAAACACCTGGCATCGATGGCATGCCAATTGAGGTGTATCAGACTTTTTATCATAAAAAACCACTACTTACATGTTTTAACTACTCATATGATAAGGGTGTACTGTCTGAGACCCAACAAAGTGGTCTGATTTCGCTGCTATTAAAACAAGAAAGTAGTGGCCAATATAAAGACCCTGTTTATTTAAAAAAATTGCATCACCGTATGACCAAACAAAGTAATTTTTATAAAAATGGCTCCTTTTTATATCTTTAACAAGAATATAAAGTTTGATGATGACAGGTGATAGCTACAGTGAGTATAAGGGCAACTGAAATTTGATTGACTAATGTCGGCCATGATATGTCATTTAGCAATTCGTTCTTATAGATTTTCATTGCAGCCCTGACTAGCATGAAGCTTGCAAAATATCAAGTTGATTGGACAAACCGCTTAGGAGTTATGACCATTTCTTTGCTATAGCACCACCTAAGGACGCATTTACACTAATCAAACCATTTTTTATCTGTCCACCCATATATACCTCCCCACCAAATTTCACCTTGATCCCTTCAGTGGTTTGGCAAAAGAGGATCAAAGTTAACGCAGATGCCGACGCGGACAGCAACGCTGATGCCAATGATTCGATTGGCTGATGTTGACCATGTTTTTTCATTTATCAATTTGTTTTTATAGATTTTCATAGCAACCCTGACTAACATGAAGCATGCAAAATTTCAAGCTGGTCAGACGAATGGTTTAGGAGTTATGACCATTTGTTTGCTGTAGCGCCACGTATGGACAAATCTATGCCAAATTCGATATGTTTGAGTGACCGGGTCCATGGATAATAGATCTCAAGTTTGGTGAGGATTGGCCAGTGCATTCAGGATTTATAGCTCATTATATCCAAAGAAGCCATACCCTCAAAATTTATTGGCTTAGTCTGGCTACATAATTTCATGTAGCAGAATTATTTATGCTTGGATTTAAAATTTTGGTCTGAAGATGCTGTCGATCAAATTTTGTGCAAATTGATTGCATCGACTATGAAACAGAAATTAAAGTTTTTACAAACAAATCAAATGGCGGAAAATGTCCTATACACAAATGGAGGTTGAATAGTCTTGATCCACAGAATGTAACAAAAAAGAATTTTGTTTCTATGACTTACTCTTCAGATGATATAGCCTGAAATGAATTAAACATCTCTTTTGCACCACCAATGGACAGATTTGCAACAATTGAACAATTTATAATCTATACATCCATTTGTACCTCCCCACCAAATTTCACATTGATCCCTTCAGTGGTTTGGCATTAGAAGATCAAAGTTAACGGAGACACCAATGCCGACGCCCACGCTTCCGCTTGATCACATAAGCTCCCTATGGTCCGTTGGACCATGTGTGCCAATAAAGAACACACTTTTTGCTATCCATCTTTCATTTTTCTTCCCCATTTATGCCATGTGTCCCATTGATTGGCCTCATTTGCAATCTATCAGCAAGAGGGCAGTCAGTGGTTGGCAGATAAAGGTTTGCATGTCTCAGAGGTTGAAAAACCTAAATACTTTTACAGGCTTGTAGCTGAGAGTCTCATATTCTTCTGGTGCATAGTGACCAGCATGGTCAAGTAGCAAAGAGACCTGCAACCTTCATAAGCTTCAAGTGCTGCATGCCTCAGAGGCGGAGAGCCTCTGGATTTAGAGGCTCTAAGGGGTGGATGCTTTAAAGGCTGAGAGATGTGCATCCTGGACGGAATGTAAGCTTTGGAGCCTGGGATGGCACCTTGCTGTAGAGCAGGGGTCATCAACTACATTTATCCAAGGGCCAAATTTTTTCTAAGCAGACAGAAGTGGGAGCCGAATTTTCATTCATACACGTATTATATACTGTACCAATCAAAAGATTGGACACACTCTGCTAATGTCAAAGCCCTCTGTTTTTTGAGAAATTTAAATGGCTTAACTTCTCTATATAATATCAAATTGAATTATAATGTAATTATACACTAACTGTTTCCTGTTTCCATGCTATTACCTGGTAATCTGTTTCCATGTTATTACCTGGTAATTACTTATTTGTTACCAAGTAAATAGAGAAATATCTACCTGGAAATTACATAATTATTAAAGTGCAACTGTGCTGTAAAAGGAAGTGAGGTCTGTTTCCATGTTATTACCTGGTAATTACTCAGTATTTAGCTCGTAACTAGGAAACTATCACTTCTCCCCCTGAACAGCACACTGTATCTGTCAGGACATAAGAGTTCCCATATATAAATAACTATAAATAATAATTTCTCAGTAAACAGTCCCAGTCTTGGGAATTCACATCATCGTGTGTTTTCTGCAGACCAGTCTGGCCCATGTGGGTGCTTGCACTAGGTGGGTGTTTTCACTTTTCAGAGATCAAAAAGTGGAATGCCCACCCAGTTCTTGCGGCCAGACCAGTCTGCAGAAAACACATGATGACGTGAATTCCCAAGACTGGGACTGTTTACTCAGTAATTGTTATTTATAGTTATTTATCACATTATCTCTTATTTTTATTTTATTTTTTGAAAAAGAAGTCTATTCTGATTTTTAAAAAGTGACTGACTGTTAAGAATTTGCACTGTTTTGGAAATTGTTTTATAAGAATTTGAAATCCATTGGATTAAAACGTTTATCTTTGGCAGCTCTCTTGTTTTTGCACATCTGTCACAGCGAGGTGTTTTGAGTGAGGAAGTGTAATAATAATGCATTCATCTTAATGTAATTTGATGGCTGGTGATGGTGGTTTTTGATGGGAACTCTTATCTCCTGACAGATACAGTGTGCTGTTCAGGGGGAGAATCAGACTCACAGACACTGATTCATAGACACTGGTCGGTTTTGCGGCATTTTTGGTCCAAGTGTCTGGGGTAATGTGATAGTTTCCTAGTTACGGGCTAAATACTGAGTAATTACCAGGTAATAACATGGAAACAGACCTCATTTCCTTTTACAGTACAGCTGCGCTTTAATAATTATGTAATTTCCAGGTAGCTGTTTCTCTATTTACTTGGTAACGAATGAGTAATTACCTGGTAATAACATGGAAACAGATTACCGGGTAATAGCATGGAAACAGGAAACAGTTAGTGTATAATTACATTATAATTACCCAGTAATTAATACTTATTACCAGGTAGTTATTCGGTATTTGCCTGGAATTGCCTTGGTAATTACTTTAAAGGTACTAGGTAATTAGTAATATAGTTACCTTATAATTACATGGTAATTTTACAGTAACTACTTACCTGGTAATTACCATGTAAGTACCATGTAATTAACATACCGTAAAAGGAAGCATTACCATATGTAATGCATCTTGTAGCTCTCTGTGAGCAGTATCTTTTTCTTTTAAGTGTTTAGCTCTTTATCTGTAGAGTGTTGCCTTCTTTGTGTTCTGTCCAACCCTCTGTGCTTAGTGTGTGCAGTGCATACTTTTTTTGTGCAGTGTATAGCCCTCTGTAAGCAGTGTGTTGCCCTATGTGTGCAGTGGTTCCCTCTGTTGGCAGTGCGTTACATTCTGTGTGCAGTGTTTAGCCCTTTGTGCGCACTGCGTAGCCCTTTTTGTGATGTTTATCACCTTCTGTGTTTCCTCTTCAGTAGTGAGTATGTCTGTTTTCTGGTTACCTGATTTCAAAATGTCAGTGTTTCGACCTGTGATCCTAATAATAATAATAATAATAATAATAATAAATAATAATAATAATAATCCTGATTACACATAGGAGAAGCAAATTGAATCTTCAAATGACAAGTAGATGTCTTTATTCCAATAAATATTGACGCTCAATATTAAGTTTAATTTTGTTTAAGGCGAGACACGGCAGGCAAAAACATGGATTTTCCATGCAATGGTCAAATTTGAGATTTTGAGCTAGTTTACTGCATGAATATGTATTCTTTCAAACTGCAATAAAGAAAACATCAAAATTATAAATTTAGACGTTTATTTTATTACAATTTGTCTACCTGCGGCAGTGAGTTTCTTCCAAATTTACCAAAAAGTTAGCATTCCAAGGCAACGAACAGTACTTCGCCTCTTCACTGAAGTCTGTCGTGTTCGGTATCGTTGAAAAGCTCTGATTCTCCTGCACAAAGCTATGAAATCCAAATCAGGGCATTTCCTTTCTGTCAGTCACGAATTGTGAAAGTTCATATGGGGATTTAAAGCTAATGACAAAATCTCATTGGCTACTGCGGGTTTCTGCTAACGTGATTCGCTCAGATGCGTCACGTGGTGCGCTCTGACACTTCCCTCTTTAGCTTGCTGCAGAACCTTGGCTGCGTCCGTAGAGTTAAGTAATCACGTCCTATCATCTAATTCCGAACCACTTTTCTTTAAGCTCTGTGTAAAACGTCATTAGATAAAGGAAAGGTGTAAAGGGGCCTCTTTTACAGCTTAGGGAGAGAACCACGCTCATAAGAGAATCCGAATGCACTGATACTGGGCACAGTGATCACTCGCCTTCTGCCCCTCATGTTTGTTTGTTTGAGATTTGGTGGCATGCTTGCGTTCCTGTGCCGTGGTCAGCAATTACTTAATCAACGCAATGCATGTGTTCCATGATCGTTCAAGTTGTTTAAATCAAATAGGACAATTTGAAACGTTTTTATGCAATTCCATTGCTTTCAACCCATGAGTAAAGAAAAGCGTGAAAAGTCTGGAGTCATTTCCATATCACTAGCGGTGAAATCCACCGAAACGCATGTGAAACTGATAAACCATGCAAAAGTACTTCAATTCCGCTTGAGAGTCTCTTACAAACGCACTGGTTGAATGGTTGCTGACATACGGGACGGGATCGTGAATATGACACTTAAACAGCCAATGCGTGAAAGCTACTAGCCTTTTGTCCTAATTGCGCTGCGCCGGATCAACAAACTTTGATACAGAAAATCATGGGTTCTGCAGCAGTTTATTGCTCGAGTGCAGTAATTGCAAAGGGGAAACTCGTGCAGACGAAGCGTCTTTACATCTACACCAGTGGTTTTCAACGTTGTTCCTGGAGACCCACTGTGTATGCTGGCTTTTGTTCTAACCACAGTTGTTATCGCAGGATTTTAACGAGCTGTTCATTAGTCTTAATTAAGTGTATATAAAGCTTAGAGCAGTTATTTGCCCTCTTAATTCACAAGATAAGAGAAATATCCGTGTTAGCCATCCAGAATAAAAAATGCAATACCCATATTGCTATGCATTGGAAATAACAACATAAAATGAGAGAAAACAATGTAACTAATCAAATTAAATATGTACTTGGCTCCTACTTGGTGAAAACTAATTGGCACATCAAGACATATTTATTTGACTAGCAAATGGTAAAGAGTCAAACCAGCTTTGTGCTAATCTAATTAATTCACCTGAAATTTTTTGAACGAACTTGAACTTGAAACAGTTGTGTCCCTCAGCCCAATTTGGGGTTTACTGAGTTCTTCAGTGTCTAATTTGATCAGTTTTAAATGTTACAATGCTGTTACAATTTCTTGCAGTATAGAAATAAAACCACAATCTTCAAGGATATTTTATTCTTCATAGCATGTATGGATGTTTCTATGAAACATCTGGCTAAAAATAGTAAGTAACAACGCTAAATATGAAAAACAACTAATTAAGACATTAACAACTTGTTAAAATCTTGTGATAACAATTGTGGTTGGAAAAAAAATCAGCATACACTGTGGGTCCCTAGGAACGACGTTGAAGACCACTGCTCTACATGATTGTAGAGTGAGAGTACAAGTGTTGTTGCATTTGACGTGAGTTTTATCTGCAAGTTTGTGCAGTGTAGGCCAATATGTTTATTAGTTGAATAACTACAGGTGTAGGCCTTAGATGCCTGTTATGTTATTAAATTATCAATTTTCATGAGCTTAAAATATACCACATTACTATTTTTAAGGGTCTGAACATTTATTCTGTTTGTGAGCAATTTTTTCCAACAGAAATGCATTAAATTCCCCTATGTAAATCTTTGAATGCTGTTTTCTCAAAACAAGTTTTTTGTCATACTCCAAGTCTAACTTCTCTGCCTCTGTAGAAAATTTGTATACCAAACTTTGCAGTTATACATTTAGCAATATTTTGAAGATATTTACAGAGGGATTTGTTAATATATCATCCCTAGCCTGATTTATGAGACATTTTATTCCCAAAAATATGGCGAAAATGGATTTTTTGGATGGACAGTATATTTTGATTTTCTCAGTAATAAAAGCAGATATCCTTCAATCCCTCTGTAATTGTTTTTTCATCTTATATGTTAACAAAATGGAAAAAGAATTTCGCACCTGACTTTATCAGATGTTTAGATTTATCTTCCTAAAATATATGCTAATTAGCGCATATTTAATGAGATAATGCCTGATTTGCATATTTAAACATGAAAATTTCAAAAACTTGTAGTACAAATTTTTTTCATACTATTACAAGTAATCAACTGAGGAAGTTTCATGATGATGTCTATTATTAAAAATTTTTGCCCTATTCACCCGTAGTGTCTCGCCTTTATGTTCATTTTGTCCACAGAGTTCCTGAAGGTATCTTAAGCATCCTATGACACCCAACGGTTTGAAAAATTGCTTTTAAGCTGTTCTACAGTAGTTTTGTCATGTGAATTTAAATCTGACAGGTTTTTTTCATGAGAAGAGTAAAATGCAAATAAAAACCGGGCTTTTACAGTTGAAAAGTTGATGAAGTATCGACATGGCGATGTTTATTTTGACAAGCTGTCACCTCCAGGAAACATCAGAATTTTGGAGGTCGTCACAGGTACCCAACATGAAAATAATCCAGTCAATAGTTCTTAAGATATTCAAATTTATGATTTATGACCTTGAAATGAAGGTCAAGGTCACCAAAACAGCATGGTCCCTTTCCTCCACTGGGATGAATCTACTTACCAAATATGAAGATAATCTAGTCAAGGACTCTTAAGATATTCAAGTTTGTGTGCTCGTACGGAAGGGCCAAGATGCTCAAATTTAAGCTTTGTGACCTCGAAATGAAGGTGAAGGTCACCAAAACTGCATGGTACCTTTCACTCTCTGAGATAAACCTAGATATCAAATATGAAAAGAATCTAGTCCACGGTTCTTAAAATATCCACATTTATATGTTCGTACGGATGTACGGACGGACGGAGCCCAATACTAAACGTGCGGCAGGGGATAAAAATTATAAGTCCCCTACCGGAAACGGAGGGGACTATAGGATTGCACTCCGTCCGTCTGTCAGTCTGTTTGTCCGCATTCGTGTCCGCTCCATAACTTCAATACCGTATGACCTAGGAACATCAAAGTTGGTGTGTGGATGCATCTTGGGGAGAGGGTGTGTCATGTACCCTATTCAGGTCACTTTGGCCTACTTTTTAGGAAATATAATATGCAAACACTGGTAGGGGACTAGTATTGCGCAGCAATACGACATTCGCCAATAGGCGGTGCACTTGTTTTCATCTGTGGTTGCTTTTGAGGTCGTTTCAATCTATATCAGAGGGAGAAATTCCACCATAGATATCTAAAAATGCTGGGACAAACTTCTATGTTCAAATTTCCTGAATTGATTAAATGTTCTGCAGGCCAGATGAAAAGCCTTGGCGTGCCGGATGTGGCCTGCGGGCCGCCAGTTGATGATCCAGGCTGTAAAAGCTCAGAGGGCCACATGCTTTAGAGGATAAGAGAGCTTCATTATTTAGAGGCTAAGAGAGCTTCCTGCATTAGTGGATAAGAGGGCTTCAGACTTGAGAGGGTAAGGCAGCCTCATGCTTTAGAGGCTAAGAGAGCTCTATTTAGAGGCTGAGACATCTGCATTATTGAGAGTCTGAGATAACTATTTAGAAGCTTGGATACCGACATTATTCAGAGTTTGGACTGCGTGTGTTGTGCTCAAAAACTACTAAACATTATGCCATCCTGCATCTTATGGCAATTGATCATCTAACATCCCTTTCAGTCATGCGCGGAAAACAGTATGGCAGCAAATTAAAGACATTACCTGCGCGTTTGACAGGTGTGAAAGGGTCCCCTGGGCAATATTGGCAGGAAAGCACACAGATAATAGCTCATCTGTAGTAGCAAAAACTTGGTGTGAGCCCATGCAGCAGGACTCCTAATGGAGACTTTGTGTCTCACTTAGTTCTGACTACCAATTAAGCTCTGCATATTCTGCATAAAAAACACTGGCTGAAAGATAAAAACATTTAACTTAGTAATTCAGTTTAATTCAATTATATTTGCAGTCTGTTTTCCGGAAGAACTGTAAAAAAGACACTTTTCAATAAAAAATTGGAAATGACTTCTTTTCTACTGGCCATTATAAACATCGAGCATGTAATTATAATTTCATAAGCCATGTTTTCTGAGATATACAACCCCAATTCTGAAATAGTTGGGGACAAATTGTAAATTGTGAATAAAATCAATGACTTTTAAATCACACCAGCCAGTATTTTATTCCCAATACTGAGAAACTTTACAATTTTATCCACAAAATAAGCTCATTTCAAATTTGGTGGCTGCTACAAGTCTCAAAAAAGTTTGGACAGGGGTCTGTTTACCATGGTGTAGCATCCCCTCTTGTTTTTAACGCAGAATGGAGGTGTCTGGCCATTGATGAGACAAGTTTCTTGAGGTAACCCATTGGAATTAGATCCCACTCTTGTTTAATACAGGCTTCCAGCTGCTGGAGAGTTTTGGGTCTCCTTTGACGGACTTTTTGTTTAATTATGCACCAAATGTTCTCAATCGGTGAAAGATCAGGACTGCAGGCAGGCCAGTTCAGCACACTGACTCTTCTACTTCGAAGCCAAGCTGTTGTAATAGCTGAACTATGTAGTTTTGCATTGTCCCGCTGAAATACACAAAGCCTTCCTTGGAATAGATGTCGTCTGGAGGGGAGCATATATTGTTCTAAAACCTTTATATACCTTTCAGCATTCATGGTGCTTTTTAAAACATGCAAGTGTCCCACACCATATGAACTAACGCATCCCCACACCATCAGAAATGCTGGCTTTTAAACTGAACGCTGATAACAGGAGTGGTGGTCTTTCTCCTCTTTAGCCTGGATGACACATCGCCCATGATTTCCAACAAGAATGTCAAATTTGGACTCATCTGAGTTCAGGACACTTTGCCACTTTTTTGTCACTCAGACCATGTTAAATGAGCCTTGGCCCACAGAACACGGCGGGGCTTCTGGATCAAGCTCAACAATGGCTTCCTTTCCGTTTGATAGAGTTTTTGGCAGACTGTGTTTACAGACAGTGGTTTCTTGAAGTATTCCTGGGCCCATTTAGTAATGCCAATGACAGAATCATGCTGATAAGTGATGCAGTGGTGTTGAGGGCCCGAAGATCATGGGCATCCAGTAAAGGTCTTCCGCCTTGTTCCTTACGCACAGAGATTTTCCCAGTTTCTCTGAATCTTTTAATGATGTTATGCACAGTTGAGGATGCGACTGTCAAAGTCTTTGCAATTTGATGTTGAGGAACATTGTTTTTAAAGTATTCCACAATTTTTTTACGCAAGCCTTCACAGATTGGAGAGCCTCTGGCCATCTTTACTTCTGCGAGACTCAGCCTCTCTAAGACATCCCTTATGTAGACAATCAGGTTACACACCTGATGCCGGTTAACTTAACCCTATAATGCCCCCTGTATCATATATGATACACCAAATTTGAAGGACCATGCCCACCTGGTAAGATGGAACACAACCACGACTACTCAGTGTATCATATCTGATACACAGTGCTGCCACCTGGGAGGAAGAAGTGAGATTACAGGAGTCTCTCCCCTAGTCACTCACTTCAAGGTAGTAGCTCCCATGTGAATGGGATTTCATGAATTTCTTTGGACTTTGGCAATGAAGTTCGGCATTCCAAGGTAAACACAGGGCTTAAAGTTCTCCGTCCTGGGGACGGATTTCCATCCTGGTGATTCCCTAGGGGCTTTTTTAGATCGATGTAGATTTGCAAAAAAAAAAAAGTTATATGGGGGGTGGGGAGGGGCGGTAGCCATGGCCGCGATGTCAATGAAAAAAATGTTAAAATGCTGCATATATTTGCTAGTGAAGTGATTTCCAAACTGCGATGCATCCCTCCCCAAGGAAATAATGTAAATTTAAACATCTATGAAGATACGCAGCTCAGAGTGCACTCAGTAGGTTGCCGCTGGCTGCTGAGCTCTGATGTAACCTGACACCAAGCAATAGCTTAGCGTCAACTAGCTAGCGATTGTTGTGTCGTGTTGGAGTAACTTAAATGGCAGATCAGCAATGTGACTTCATGACTCATAGTGCTACGGATTTTGACGGTGAAGTTATGAAATTCGCTCAGTATGGATGACGATGTCCAAAAGATGAAATCTCAAGGAATAATGGCAGTCAGTGGATTTTTTTCTTTAACATCGAAAGAAGATTACACCATGTAAACATCAGGTATGATCTAAATATATAACGTTAGCGTATATTTACTGGGAAGGTAGCAGTGGCCAAATCCTCATCATAGAAGCGCACCAAAACATTCAGCACACGGTCCATGTTTGTACTGGTGGCCTTGACAGCATTTAGAGAAAAATAAATCATGTTCAACTTGTCTGATAACTGCTTTTTTTTATCTGAGTGGAAATTCCATGGATGTACACATACGACGCCTGTGTGTTTTAGTAGACCATGTACTAGTGAACTGTACCGTTATGAAACTGTATGAAACAGCAAACTTCTAATAAAGTCATCAATCAATGACTGTGCAACTGTGAACGAAAGGTCGTGCTCTGCGATAAATGTGCAGATACGCACTTTATGATTGCACACACGATCGGTCATTGATTCGTTGTTGTAATGTATGCTTACGCTATCTTGCATTAAAAAAGCATTGTTACGTGTGCAAATCTACTATTCTGGGTAATGTTTTAGATCAACCGCGTCTGCAACTACTGTATCATGATTGGTTGGTCTATTCACCGCGTTGCATTGTTTGACTCAAAATATTACCCACGTGTTGTCACTGCTGTGGTACCAGTTCAGTCTGCGAAAAATTATGGAGCGGTTAGTTGTGAAGGAAGGATCAGACGTGATTAATATTGACAGCACTGTCAAAAACAAATGGAGGTGGGCTTGGTTGGATGAGAAAGGTGACACAGGAAAGCCATTCAGGTCCTGGTGTCAAAAATTGAAGGAACCAGGAGCCTGTTTCTGTTGTGCTTGCAACAGAAAGCTGTTGTACAGTTCAAACGGCAAAAAAAAAACCGCTTTTCAAGCACAACAATGAACCAAGTTTCAGGTCAACACTGAAAAGAATGTCTGGTGTAGCCAAGCTTCAGGCTTTTACTTTTGTTGCAAAAAAAAAAAAAGAAAGAATGAATAGTATTTGCTTATCAGAATCTGAAACGGCTTGTTGAATTCTTGATGTTGTGACTTTTGCTTTTGATGCTAAAAAAGAGAATGAACAGCATTGTTTATCAGAGAATCTGAATAAAACGGCTTGTTGAATATTGATGTTGTTTTAGTTTTAATGCACAGTATTAATAATGGGAACCCTAAAATATAAAGTAAAAGGTCAAATGTTATCCACTAAAGGTACTAACATTTTCTTTTTGAGCCGCCAACCAGTGGGTTTTAAATGTCTTTAAATGTGTAATTGACTCGTGTTCTCCCTTGCAACCATTCCTCTCCCCTAATGCAAGGTGCATACTGGTTCATATGACTACTACTTTTTGCACACTGCTCAGCAGTGTGTAAAAACAATAACATGATTAGACTGTTTTGCTAGACTAGTGATAACTCAGTCTGAGCAGGTGCAGTTAGTATATTAAAGATTTGTCAATATTGCCAATGCAACATTACAGCCTGGTAATACTACTTTTTCTCTGCACTGGAATTTTTATTTAAAAGGTTGTAACAGCTTGCCTCCATTTAGTGTAAGTCAACATACAATTTGCTCCCACCCAAAAAGGCGTGTGGGGACTGGGGACCCCCCAAAATATACACGGTCTGTGTGCATTTCATGCGGGAAAACCACAAAATTTACACCGTTGGCCCTGCGGGTGCTTCGCGCCCACGCATGTGTACTCAAAACAAATTGCCTAGGTTGGCAGGTCTGCTGCTGCTACGCACTTTTGCTTTAAAGTCCTTCAGTAATTTTAATATTTGAAATAGACCAGACTAGTAATAGACAGACTACAACTTCAGCAGGTGTTTATGTTAAAATGAAGCACGAATTGTACACGTTCACAATTAAGGCATTTGAGAACTGTGAAGTCGCATATCACCCAATTAATTGGTGTGTGCTGGGCGCACAGTGTTGTTTATATTTCTCTTATATTGCCATTGCCTAGGACAGGGGACAGGGCTAGACCGTTGCAAGCTTAGAGCCCCTTTCAGAATGTCTTATCCCACGTCTGAAATTTTCAGTCCTGGGATTTTTTTTTGCTTTAAGCCCTGTAAACATTACGCAAAAACTTATTCTTATACATGTTAAGGGACAGCAATTGATAGTAGAGAGCATATAAATAATTTGAAATTTTGAGTGTTGATTTCTGGAGGGAAGCTGATTTTTGGCTGTATCAGATATGGTACTCTTGGAATTAGAAGAAGTTCTGTTCAATGTATATTTTGCTGCCACAAAACCTAATGATGAACAGTGGATCTGAATACTACCCTTCAATACTTCAAAAATATTACTGGGTCATATTTGTCCTATAATGATGTCTGTGACTGGGTATTATAGGGTTATTTACTAGCTAAATGTTCATTCAGATGATTCTCTTATATATTAATTGTTTTTTCAGCCCTTTTTTGCCTGTGTCCCAACTTTTTTGAGACCTGTTGCTGCCGGAAAATTTGAAATGAGCTCATTTGTGGATAAAAATGTAAAATGCCTCAGCTTAAACTTTTGAAATGTTATCTATGTTCTATTGTAAATAACATACTGGCTCATGAGATCTGAAAGTCATTACATTTTGATTTTATTCACAATTTACACTTTCTCCCAACTGTTTCGGAATTGGAGTTTTAATTTAAATGCAAAGCCTCAATGCTAAAAGTACTTAAATCACAAAATGTGCATTTTGAGAAAATGAAGAAAATATACTTGGGAAACTTTAAAAGACATTTCACCATTCTCACCTCACAATCTGTGAAAATGTGTAGGTACTTTTAACTCTTCAGTCGCTGAATTTGGAGGGTGTGGAGCCTCCTGGTAATCCCAACTGATTTAACTCCGGCTGTAGAACCGACAGTTTTCAATCGACAGAGCATAAGAAGAGAATTCTTATTTGCACTTATGTTGAGCTCCGAGGCAAAGCTTTTTTTATTCATTGTTCTCTGGCTTTGGCTCGAGAGCCTGTCCATTTTTCTTATGCTCTGCAATTAGCTTTCACTGCAGTATCGACATAATCATTTTTAATAGAGACAGTTCAATGTCAGTGCCTTTGAGCTTTGTTTGGGGGGGGGTTGAGGGCGGTGTGTGAAAGGCCACCCCATCCATCATCTGACTGTTTGTTACCCAAGAAAATTACAAAACCAGATATGACGTCCTAACAGTCCTTCCTCCAAGCAAGTCTATACACTCTAAGGTTAAAAATATCTGTTCAGTGGGATGCTCAATCATTTTGAGACTGCTCATTTTAAACCCAATCATAATTGAATTACCTGTTACCTATTCATGCATAAATGAATGGTTTTCACCACTGTAGCTTTCAAACGGGACCTTGTAAACAGGTTAGCAGGCGAGACGTTCTCTCCGCGTTCACATGCAGTACGTGTGGGAGTGAACGCAAGAGGGGTCTCTGCATACGTCCTGCTTATGTGAACTTTGTGAACGGCACGGTGGCACAGTGGTTAGCATTGTTGCCTCACAGCAAGAAGGTCGTGGGTTCGAATCCAGCCTGGGGCTTTTCTGTGTGGAGTTTGCATGTTCTCCCCGTGTTGCGTGGGTTTTCGCCAGGTACTCCGGTTTCCTCCCACAGTCCAAAGACATCCATATCAGGCTAATTGGAGATACCAAATTGCCCATAGGTGTGAGAGTGAATGGTGTGTGCGCCCTGTGATGGATTGGCAAGCTGTTCAGGGTGGGTCCCTGCCTTTGCCCGCAGTCAGCTTGGATAGGCTCCAGCTTGCCCTGTGACCCTAGTGAGGAATAAGCGGGTATAGAAAATGGATGGATGAAAGTTATACATTGACTAATTGTAACTTGAAAGAAAACTTATCTTCAAGTGAGTTAACTCACATTTTTTAATCTAATTTTAACCGGCCTGAAATGTATTATAGTGTGGGAGAAATATTGCAAAGAGAGACAACCCATGCTTGTGTCCTGCAAGCTTGGGTAAAATTGGAAACAGAAGGCTTGTTAACCTATAATTATGTACTTGCAAAGCCATTTGACTATTTTGGTCATACACCCATTTGCACTGAGTAACAGAAATTCTGGCCAGAGTCAGTGTTCTATTTCAATCCTCTGCATTTTTCTGTGGAATGCATGGAAATGCAGATCAGTTGTTCCTACACATGAAAGGCAGCTCTGAGAAAAATTAGAGTTCGAAGGATGTTTTATGCTTAAGACAACTGATGACAGTCTGCAATGTTACAATTGTTTGACAGGTACAAAACACTTTCAGATGAGAAAGTATTCCAGTAAGGTGCTCTCATTTGCCTCAGAATCTGCCGATGAAAATCCCTGTAATTACTGATTTAATGTATGAGGATCATTGTATATTTATAATAATGTCATGATAATGTTCAGGATAAAATGTTAACAATATATACCATCAAAAAATTAAAGTGTCAAATTCACTTAAAAATGTTATGTCAAGTGGTGCCACACTATGGCTTTAAGTTACTTTTACTTAAATTCTAGCTGTAACATTTTTTGGCCAGTTTAATGAATTATATTGAGTCAAATGTACTTATTTGAGTTCTGTGGAACCAGCTGACACAACATTATTAAGTAAATCTAACATTTGACTTTTTTTGAGTGCACATACTACATTCAGAAGCCTGAGGCTGTTCCAAATAAATGACATTTGTCTGACACCTAATTTTGAAGAGAAATAGCTTTTCAACACTTTGCAAATACACATCCTTAGTTTCAGAAAAGAAATGTCAGTTGCATTTTGATCACATGTTGTGACCCCTCCATGAGGTGCGATGGCTGGTGCCCTGATGTCCCTGAGCAGTATAACAGAGTAAGGCTCAGTGAAAAAATAAACATTCCTTTCTCTCAGTGTATTGAAAATCACTGGCTTACATGCTAACTTGAAGGTAATCAGAAAACAGTCACTGACAAAATAGGTCAAGGCTATTTATTATCCAAATGACAAATACTGCTACAAAAGTATGGGTTTTTCAGCCTGCACACAGTCAATCTTCATTTTTATCCTTACCACTGCCTCCACTATCAGTGCAAAATTGCTCTTGAACATCTTTTTGGTACATCCTGAGGCACATAAAAACCAGCCCTCATTCCAGCCAGACAGTAGAAATGCTTAAATAGCAGTAAATGTCCAAGCCACCAGTCAGCAATGGACTGCAATTGTGCACTTACTCACCGAGGCCTTAATCCAGCAGGTTGCCCTTTAAAACCTGAGGCTACCTAACTTGACTGAAGGTCAATCTACTGAGTGTGTCCTTTGTCGTTCTTATGCTGTAGCAAATGAATTCATCATAAATGTCCCATGCTACGCTAAGAAAGTACCTGAAATTCTTATTTTATGGAAATGTATACATCATGTACGTTTCAAGGGGATAAAATTGTGTGTGTGTGTGTGTGTGTGTGTGTGTGTGTGTGTGTGTGTGTGTTTATACAATTTTATACAATTAAATTTTACAATTTTATCCACAAAATGAGCCCATGTCAAATTTGAAGGCTGCTACAGGTCTCAAAAATGTTAGGACAGGGACCTGTTTTCCATGGTGTAGCATCCCCTCTTCTTATTAACACAGAGTGGAGGCATCTGGTTATTGAGGAGACAAGTTTCTTGAGTTAACCCATTGGAATTAGATCCCACTCTTGTTGAATACAGGCTTCCAGCTGCTGGAGAGTTTTGGGTCTCCTTTGACGGACTTTTTGTTTAATTATGCACCAAATGTTCTCAATCGGTGAAAGATCAGGACTGCAGGCAGGCCAGTTCAGCACACTGACTCTTCTACTTCGAAGCCAAGCTGTTGTAATAGCTGAACTATGTAGTTTTGCATTGTCCCGCTGAAATACACAAAGCCTTCCTTGGAATAGATGTCGTCTGGAGGGGAGCATATATTGCTCTAAAACCTTTATATACCTATCAGCATTCATGGCGCTTTTTAAAACATGCAAGTGTCCCACACCGTATGAACTAAGGCATCCCCATGCCATCAGAGATGCTGGCTTTTGAATTGAAGGCTGATGACAGTGGTCTTTCTCCTCTTTAGCCCCAAAGACACAACACCCATTATTTCCAACAAGAATGTCAAATTTGGACTCGTCTGACCACAGGACACTTTGCTACAGTCCATTTTAAAAGCTTTGGCCCACAGAACATGGATCATGCTCAACAATGGCTTCCTGTTTGCATGATGGAGTTTTAGGTGACATCTAGGGGTGGCATGGTGGACTGTGTTTACAGATACTGATTTCTTGAAGTATTCCTGGGCCCAGTTAGTAATGTCAATGACAGAATCATGCTGGTCAGTGATGCAGTGGCGTCTGAGGGCCCAAAGATCATAGGCATCCAGTAAAGGTATTCAGTCTTGTCCCTTACGAGAGACTCACCCTCTCTAAGACATCCCTTTTATAGCCAATCATGTAACACACCTGATGCCAGTTAATGTAATTCCTTGCTAAATATTCTTTCAGCTGATTCTCTTATATATTAATTGCTTTTCCAGCCCTTTTTTTGCCTGTATCCCTACTTTTTTGACACCTGTTGCTGCCAGAAAATTTGAAATGAGCTCATTTTGTGGACAAAAATGTAAAATGTCTCAGTTTCAACATTTGAAATGTTATGTATCTTCTATTATAATTGACATAATGGCTCATGTGATCTGAAAGTCATTGCATTTTGATTTTATTCACAATTGACACTTTGTCCCAACTATTTCGGAATTGGGGTTGTATACAGTAATAGTACTTTGACAATGCAAGTCCTATCATTTTTGACAGATCAGCACAATCTTATGGCCCTAAATTTAAACAATAAATTCTGGAGATTCTATCGTACTCTATCGTCCTGGAAGTACTCCAATAAAATTATGATTAGTCTTTTTATTGAACTGAAATTAACTATTTATCTTTTTTGGGGAGTAAAAATACAAATGTTTCATCCTACAGAGAGATATCAGAAAACACTGCGCTATCCTTTGCTACAATGTTCTCAAGTTAAAAAAAAAACATAGTATTTCTGACATTGTATCACAGAAATTTATTTAATTCTTGCAGTGGACTACATGTGGTGGAGGGTGCCAGTTGTTTAGTGATGTTAGCAGACTTGTGCTCCAGGAGAGGCTTTTTTTTCCTTGGTGGAAACGGCATGACCTGCCTAACTCAGCCTCTGATTGGTTTACCCTGATTTTCATACCCCGCCTGTAACCAATCTCACTCCTCATGCCTAAACCTAACCAACCCAAACAAGAAATAGAATGACAACTAGCCAATGAAAGGCAGAGAAAGGTAGGTTAAAACTTTGCTGTCCATGGGGGGGGGGGCTTGGAAGGTATTGGGGAGTAAAGCAAGGCACTATGTAGAGTGCATACACTTCCTCTGAATTTTTCCAAAGAATCCAACTCGATACAAATAAATTAATCCACAAGCCATAACAGGCAATTGAGAAAGTTAGGAAATGTCTCAGTTTTCAAGCTATGCTACAATCCATTCACACATCAGTTTTAGAAAGTGATTAACATGTGATAAGAATTGTAAAAGGAGCTTAAAGTGTGACTTCTTTTTCAAAACATTTCACAAGAAATACATAAATATTTCAAACTAAAATCTGACTATATTGAGCTTTCCAATTGAGCTTCGCTATACAGAAAGCAAAGCAATTGAGAGGTACTTTGGCCTGGTTGGAGCTTTAATTGAAATTGCATTTGCTCTGCTATGTGCTGTCTGCGGTGGTCTCTGCTGGATTCAAATTTGATAATAAAAGACATCATTAGCGCAATTTTAAAAAATCAATGCAGTTTAGAATATGATATATATATATATATATATATATATATATATGTTATAAGAGAAATCTCATTCTGAAGTAATCCTTTAACTGCCACACATTGTGTTTGGTGTTAAATCACAGAAAGCGACAGAATTCCATTAAGGCTTGTGCCGGATGAGCAGGGATAATATTGGGAGCAGGAGAGAAC
Source organism: Gymnothorax reevesii (assembly GCA_029721435.1). NCBI lineage: Eukaryota > Metazoa > Chordata > Actinopteri > Anguilliformes > Muraenidae > Gymnothorax > Gymnothorax reevesii. Next base: position 115,829,157 of record CM056574.1, read on the forward strand.
TGAGGATTACTCTTTCTTCTTACAGATATGGCCAGAAAGCCATAGTTCAATACAAGAGTCCATAAAGCACTTTATCAAAAGTGTCCTGAAATCTCCTGTTTTTCAGAGGGAATCCTCAGACACTTTGACTGTGATGCTTTAGGACTCGCAGGCCTTTTACAGAGCCTGGAATAAGGGACCCCAGGATGAGCTGGTGCAGCAGTAAAGCAGGCCTCCGGCATCCTGGAGCCAGATCGAAGCACACTGCACTTCATTGGAGTTGGGGCTATATTATGCGCAACTTTTTTTTTTTTAAATAAGCCTTTCCCTCTCAGTCACATGAAAATAGGAGTGCTGCTATTTTTACCACAGAAGTTATGTTTTTGCCGGCGTTGGTTTATCTGTCCGTCTGGTTGTGTTAAAGACTCAAAAAGTAATGAAAATTTGTGGGTGGGTTGCTATTGCATCTGGGATGGACCTGATTGAATTATATGGCTGTCAAGGCAGCCATCTTGAAATCTTATGACATGCGATAACTGAACTTTGCTCCCAGTGAAATCACTCAAATTTTGTGGGTTGACTGGTCTCACATTAGGGAAGGGACCTATCAGTTTTGAACGCGCGGCATTGAACAATGTCGCCGCCACGGGAGGCATCTCGAAATCCTATGTTTCAGATACCTTAAATACCTTCTTATAAGCCATGTTCTCTCAGCACAGTTTTGACTCTGCTGCCTTGGAGGAGGTTTGCACTCTCAGAGTGCCTCTAGTTTATTACATGGTTCTTCGACATTATCTCAACTTACATCAAAGTTATGTATAGTTATATAAGTTATTTAAAGTTATAATAATTGTGATTAATGTGTGTAATGTGTGATACTACTACTGCATATTTCAATCAGGGCAGACAATATACAAGAGTGATGGTAGTTAAACAGGCTGGAGTTTACTAATGAACACAGAATGTCGTCTTTGGTGCTTAGGCCATGGCAGAAAATCCAGGTATATCCTGTAGATTAATTAGCCCCCCCCCCCAGGGACAATGGCACCTTCAAGGGGGGGCTGGGGGGGCCACGAACCCCCCTGGAAAAATGCTGGCCGCCTCACTGGCCCCCCCAGAGCACTGACTGTATAAAAACTGGACTTAGCCTCTGTGACGTTACTCATAGGTTTCTGAATATCCACTGTGAAGCTCATTTAGTCGCCAATTTGGCACTTACCTCACTCCACCTACCAATGGTGGACCATTGCTGGAGCTGAGGCGAGCCGAATGGAGCCTGGTTGCTAAAACACGCCCCCCGAGCTTGAAGCTACCAAGCCAGCTACTGCTTACAAACTAGGCTGAGAAGCCAACTCAGTTTGATACTACATAGTTCGCTATGGCCGAGATGCTAGGTCATATCTGTCATAGTAAAGGAAAGGAGCCCGCCAAGTTGCTTGAGTTGGGGGGTCGAACGATGTTTATATCCGTGAAGTGATTGCGAGATGAACACTGTACACCGCTGGGAAGTTGTGACAGTTGGCTCACCCCGAGGGATACGAGCAGTGCTCAGCTCAGATTTTTGATGCACCTTAGTCACATTAATGGTGGTATGGCCAGTCAAAGGTGAACATTGCATAACGTAAGCTTACTAGCTAGCCTGGTGGTGGACCTTTATTTTCCTTCCTCACACAGACAAATATTTGATCTATCACCCTACATTTTGAATTCAGTGAATGCCGAATTAAATGGCTTCTGTGGCTAACATGCGCACGGGCATCTGGCTCCAAGGCTATACCATGATTATTTCAGCAGCTACCCAGCTAATCTATGACCTTTATATTAGCTGATGATACCAAAGCGACTTGCAACATTTCTTTCGCATCATCTAAATTAAGGTACTTCTGGACCTCAGCTTCACTTTTCACTTCGTTTTTTTTCACAATGTAAATGTTGCGTTACTGGACACCGAATATAGCCGAATGTGGCCAGCTAGTGACACGTTTTCCCTTTGGCTTATTAATTACGTTAATGTAGCTAGCGAGCTTGTGGATGATGGACTTAATGAAGAGACACATTTACCGACAGCTAGCTAGCTTGCTAGATAACTTGGGATAGGTTACATTATGTATAAAGCTAGCTAACTGGTAATTATATAAAACCTTTAATTTAACTTTGTCAGTGGTTGAGACTAAGAATAGTCTGAAAAGAAATGTTCATAGGCCAATATTTCAAATGTAATTACAATGGAGAACACTTACTAATACTATTTGAATTATTATCATTATTATTATATCCCTGAAGGGGGATATTATGTTTTTGGTCCGGCCGCCGCCACCGCACTACGTGTTAACGCGATAACTTCAGTAATATTTCAATTACAAATTCCAAATTTTCCACATAAGTAAGTATCATAAAGAGGAAAAACTAATTCAATTTTGGACAATTTACTATCTCTAGATTGGCCACCAGGTGCCAAAAACTGAAAAAAATCACTGTTCCGCGATAACTTCAGAAATATTTAAATTACAAATTTCAAGTTTTGCACATAAGTAAGTATCAAAATGAGGAAGAACTGATTCGATTTTGGACAATTTACAATTTCTAGATTGGCCACCAGGGGCCAAAAACGGGAAAAAAATCACTGTTTTTATCAAATCTCTGGAAATATTTGTCCGATTGACCTCAAATCAAGTGCAAATGAAATGTCATGACCCGAGGATGTGTCCCACGATGACGTTATACCTGTTTGGTTCAAAATTTTGACACAAGGTGGAGCTTTGTCACATAAAATTCACCATTTTTGCTATATCTTTGGAACTATTTCTCCAATTGACATGAAACTATGTGAAACTGCAAGGTCATGACCTCACAACGTGTCACATGATGACATCATACCTGTTTGGTTCAATATTTTGCCACCAGGTGGCGCTTTGTGATGGAAAATTACCACTTTGGCCATATCTTCAGAACCATTTGACTGATTGACCTGAAATTAAGTTCAAATGAAAGTCTATTCAAAGTATATTCAAAGATTGGGGAATTGGAGGATTGGGAGCGTTCGGGGATATACCCGCAGCCGTTGCCTCCGACGGCATAAGCCTCGTTATTATTATAGTTTTTGCTTAAAAAAAAAAGCTGAAACTACTGGAAATGCTTGTGTGTTTCTCCGAAAATCGAGGCAAACCTTTAGGATATATACAAATTCCATCCAAAAACACCATCTGACCATCCCTCTAAAAATTTTCTGGGGGCACCACTGCCCAGGGATCTAGACACTAGTGAATAATATATAACTTTTAGGTGGAGGAACTGGTTGAAGAAGAGTCAGGCTTTCTACTTGAGGTGGTGATGTAGAGCAGGGTCGTAGACACTTTGGTACTAATCTGCCGGGTAAAATGAGTGCAGAGAGAGAACTTAATCTACTTTAGTCTGACAACTTTAAAAATCTAACATATTCAAAGCCAACACCCCCACACCCCCAACCCTCAACCCCTTGATACAGGTAAATAAACTCCATCTAAACTTTTTGAGGCACACTAATTGGCTACTTCTGTCTCCGCCACTGAGGTGAGGGAAATGAGTGAAGGGCTGGGGGGGGGGGGCAAGATAACGAAACAATAAATTGATAATCAAAATCAGTGGAGACCAAACCAAAACCAACACAGATAGTTAGATTGCAATAAAAACAAATGCACAAGCAGTGGACATGATAAATGGAAGGGTTAAAAAGTGCTCTGTGTTTAAGTGGGTATTGGGAAGACCTGTAACTTCAGGATTATAAAGGGCTCAGTATGTAAGTGTGTAATGGAAAGAGCCATAATGTCAGGGTTATAAAGTGCTCTGTGTGTAGCTCGATATTGGGAAGGCCCAAAATGACAGGACTCAGTGTTCTGAGAGAAGTGTTTGACTGCAGTACATTTAATTTCACTCAAGGACTGCACAGTTTCCAATGGCTTCATTTCCAAAGAAACAACTGCACTTCTAAAAGTCAAAAAACTGCTCACTTTCACCCATCTGTGTTCCATCAGCTTTACCAGTGACTAACTGACAACAGCAAGCAGCTAAATGTCTCATTCTGGTATCCAGGAACCATACACCACGTCTCCAGAATAAGTCGAATATGCTCTGATATTGAGCAAATTTCATCCTGAAGGACAGGTAAACATTTGATCACTGCTGGACTTCTATTTGTGTCAAATTAAAACTTGAAAACGCACGGATTGGTTGTGGTCGAGGAGTCCCCACCGCACAGATGGCCTTAGTCAACATGCGATTCCCAGGATAAAGTAATGAGATCTGTCAGTTGTGTCTTAATGCAACTTAAATATTCCACGCATTAAACACAACAGAATTAAAGCTTTTTTTATCCATTCGCTAAACTGAGTGAGACAGATGAAGTTTACTGAAGGATTTCCAAGTACCAAACAGAGTCTTTCTTTTTTGTTCCTGAGTCAGCAGCTAACTTTTAAGGAATGAGAAAGTGTAAGTCAAATTATGAGGTTATCATGATGGAAATTTGGTTTTTTTGAATGATGTGAGCTCGCCAATGCAATGATGGAGTAATGGTTGGTGAGAGACCCACAACAGTCGAGAAATCAGGTCATCGACTCTGAAGGAAATCTCCAATGTGAGAGTGATCTAAAGAAGCAGGGCGGTCCACAATCCACAAGACCGATTGGTTACAATATCTGCCAGTGCCTACAGTGCCAACTGCAATGAACCACTGACCATTCACAATGAGCTATACAACATACATGGACAGTTTCCCCCTCTGTGCCAAAAAGCCTGTACTGCATGTTCAATCTATTTTCCAATTTGAGGGAGTCACTGTGACCTTGAGCATTTCCACAGAAGGGATAGTGCCCCGTATGCAGACACGCATGATTGCAGAGATGTAGCCTGTGTTGAGAGCACAGTATATAGAGATTAGCTCCAGCACTCAAAGAAAAGATCCTAATTTCATCATGCTACCATTACCCACAATCCTCAGCTCCCAGATCTCCTACAGGCAGGGATGCAAAACTTCTCTTTCTTTTTCTTCTGCCGTTTTTGCAATGCAACAGTGCAGTCAGGGGGCTTCAGATAAACGCAACGTCAAATGCAAAATCAGTAAATGCACTCTTCTCAGGACTGTCATTCAAGACCCGGGTAATGGACACTTAGAATAATGAGCAGAATTACTCATTTGTGGATTAACAGAGAGAGCCATTACAGTACTTGTTCAGTTTCAGCCACCTGTCGAGTTTTACTTCTTCCCACCTGACAATCTGCAGAAAAGAGCTTCTGAAATGGCCAGAGAGGCAGTACTGTGGAATAAAACCCTGAATGTGCTGTGGGTATCAAACACTGGTTTAGCAGCTGCTAATTAGTAAGTACCAGTGTAAGAGATAAACAAGCATTAACCTCTTATCCTTGTTGCACCAGCTAATTCCCACTTCTACCGCAGATAATACCATCCATAAACTTTTGACTATTTACACAGTCCTGTGCAAATCAGAGTCCATTAAACTCTCGCTTAACAACATGTTGCTAGTTCTATGCTGTTGCTCAATATTGGCTCTTTGTCTCGGCCATTACAAACTGCTGTTAAATTTGTGGACTCTTCCATTCATAAAATGTCAGAACATCATTACTGCCCATAATGAGCATTCAAAGTTCCAAATGCACAAAGTAATCTGATCAAGTGTTTACAAGGCTAATATTTTCTTATTACTGGGTACTCAGAGATTTAAACCACCTCATTCAACCTGACTGAATTATCTGTTGGGTTGGGGTAGTGCAAGCAGATAGAGCTGTTTCCATCAAGCATTCTATTCTGACTGAGCTTCAATGCCAATATTAATGGAATATTTAGCTCCAGAATAATGCAGTTTTAATTTTACCTGTATGGAATTGAGAAAGGTGACAATGATACTTAATCGCTGAACACATACAATTTATAAACAAAGAGTAGGCAAAGAAGTGGGATGTTCTTCAATGGCTAAGTCAGTGGTTCACAAACTCGGTCCTGGGGACCCACGCTGTCTGCTGGTTTTCATTTCCGCCATAATTGCAATCCCTGAGTTTTAATGAGGTGCGGATTTTTCTTAACTGCGCTACCTATACTTATATGGATTATTTACACTTTTAAGCCGCATTGTGTCAGAAATAGCTATTTATGCATATTAAATGTTAAACACATGTTAAAATTGGACCATATTACAAATTACTACTGTATATAGAGGAAAATTGCGACTCGTGAAACTGTAGAATCAATTGTCTTTAATTGTTGAAACTGCGGACATGTGGTCACTAAAACTAAATATTTATTTTGTAATGAAGATTTCTAAGAAAAAGCAGTAAAAAAAATTAAGGGCTTGTTAATCTGGTATCGTGAGTGTGGCTGGAACGAAAACCAGCGGACACAGTGGGTCCACTGGGCCGAGTTTGGTAACCCCTGGGCTAATTAATCAATTACCTGACCTGAATCCAACCTGTTCTCTTTCTCCATCTCTTTTCCTGTTCTTTCTATTCCTGTGTCTGTTCCTCTGTTTCACTCTCTTGCTATCTCTCCCTCTCTCTCTCTTTCCTGTTTCTTGGATGCAAGTGCAAGTCAAAGTACTTAACCAAAGTATACTGAGTCAAAAAAGAAACTTCACACTCATAAATTTGTAAATATTTTCTTGAAACTTTTAATAAAAAAGTTATTATCACTGGGGTAAATGCGTTGTCAAAGACATCATGACACACATCAACTCTGACGTGCACAGGTACGTAGCACGTGCGAGCGTACTTTAAGCTAAAACCATATTTTCTTGTGTTCCGAGTCATGTGACCATATGAGAGATGTGCAACTGAGCTCACGTTAGCACGTTAGAGTGACATCTGGGAAAAACAAGTTTTCACAGTTAATTGTTCATTGATTTTCAATGCCATGGCTGTCAAACATTCAGCGTGCATGTGCCATTGACATGCTGAATATTGAGACGTCAGTCACTGACGTTGCAAGGGTTATGGGATGCAGTCGATGGACTATCCATGATCTTCGGACACGTCTCCAACAAACTGGCACCAGAGCTGACCGACCTCGTTCTGGTAGCCCACTCGTGACTTCAAAAGCAGAAAACCGACAAATTGTCTCACGTCATTTGCATAATCGATTTGTCACTGCAACGTCCACTAGGAATGAATTGTTTACAGGTCCTGTGACTGCCCAAACCATACGTAATCGCCTGCACACTGCTCTTATTCAAGTTGTAACTTACCATTTTTACTCTTGGACATTTCCGAAGCATTTCCAGTGAACTGGTTACATTACGAACATTATTTTTATGATACACCATCTTTAATGAGTACAAAATTAAATAAAATCATTCTTTTAAAGCTCATTTCTTGTATGTTCAACTTATCGACCTCCAAACGAGTGTGAAGTTTTGGCAAGAGTATACTTGGATGCAAGTGCATGTACTTATTCTTAGGTATTATTCGGCATTAGGCCCAATAATATTATTAGGCCTAATGCCTAATATTAGGCATTATTAGGTAGTACTCAGATACAAATACAAGCACTATGGTATGCAAAAAAAATTCTTGCATTCAATTCTCAAAAGTAGTTGTCTCATAGAGCAAAAAAAGCAAACAGATAAAAGAAAATACATTCTAGAAGTGTTAAGGGCTGGAAAATTGTTTTCACATTTCCATTCATTTTCTGTTTATTTTGCTCATCAGGGATGCTAGAATATATTTTCATTTATCCATTTGCTTTTTTTGCTCTGTGAGACAAGTACTTTTCAGAATTGAATGCAAGTATTTTTTTTGCATACCATAGTGCTTGTATTTGTATCTGAGTACCACCTAACATTACCTGACATTAGGCATTAGGCGTAATATTATTAGGCCTAATGCCTAATAATACCTAAGAATAAGTACATGCACTTGCGTCCAAGTACTTTGGTCAAGTATTTTGAAATCTCTCTCAGCACAAAGGAGACAGATTGGTCAAGAACATCGAAAAGTACTAGAATACAAATACAAGTACTTAAGGCATTAATAGGAAGTACTAATGCAAGCACTTGGGTATTTTTAAAAAAAAAACTTGCTTCCAACTCTTGAAAGTACTTGAATCCAACTCTGCTTGGCAAGATGAATTTACTTATTTTGAGACTGAAAGCACTTATTTCCATCACCATTTTTCATAGTAAGACAAAAAATTTGTCCTTGATTTGAGGAAATTTTGACTAGCTTGCCAATGGATTTTCACTTTTCAAGCAAATAGTAGCTTATTTTTGTAATGGCTGGTAGTTTACGGAGACCAAGCACAACAACAGAGAGAAAGAGTAGCACGAACACAGTACAAACACAGAGAATAATATAGACCAAACGCAAGTACTCGCACATCCAAATGTCGTATAATAGTCCAAACCACGGAAGCAAAGCGAGTTAGAAAAAGGGAGAAGAAACTCAAACAATAAGAAGATAGAAAGTCATACAAAACCTGACTACAAATATCTTTGGCTATAGTGCGAATCTTAACATAGACACACTAGCGAAGGAGGTGTTCCGGACATGCTGCTTATATAGATTCTGGGAAGCGCCGCCCCAGCTCAATCAACCAGCTGGGTAAAGAATTTGATGGCCGAGGAATTCGATATTGTCCCGGAACGAGAGCCACAAAGAGTGGTTCAAACAACACGCACACCTCACAAATCATGATAATTTTAAGTTACTATTTGCTTGGCAAGTGAAAACTTTTACTTATTTTAAGTTACTATTTGCGTGACAATTGAACATTTTCCTATCCCATTGGCAAGCTAGTCAAAATTACCTCGAATCAAAGACAAATTTTTTTGTCTTACTAAAAAAAATGGTGATAGAAGTTAGTGCTTTAAGTTTTAAAGTAAGTAAATTCATCTTACCAAGTATTTTCATCTTTTGCAGTGTAATTTTGCTGTTTTTGCACTTCAGAGCCACCGTACTTTTCCTCACTCTGTGTCTCTGTCTGTTCTCTCTATCCTTCTAAGATCTTCTGTTTCACTCTGTCTCTCTGTTTATAATTTGTTCTCTATCCTCAAACCATGTCGACCACAGTCACACATTCCCCTACTTTGTAGCAATTTAATTTACCACCTCTCTGCTCCCCATGGAGCGCTTGATTGATTCCAGCCGTCATGTTCTGCAGAAAAAACATTAAAACAAAAACAAAATTAGTCTGAAGTTCACTCACCCAGGAACAGATGGAGATCCCTTACAACACTTTTTTTTTGGGCCGGGTTAGGGGACTACAAAGGTGGGTGGGTAGAGGGGGGTGGGGGTGATAATGAACTTCTCCAACAGGAGCTCTGATCAGGAGTGTACACTCAGCATGTGGTACACAGTTTTGGACCTGAATTAGCTGCTTGCATTGAACAGACAGACAGGCAAAAGCAAGGCGCTGTGCGTTATATGTGTGAATTAAATCGGTCTGTTTGCTTTTTCACATTTTAATGGAGTTATATCCTTAAAGGGATGCTCAGTGGGGAGGTCATGGCATGCCATTTTAAAAAACAGACTGGAAAAAACATGTTGCGGAAGGAAATGCAATTCAGACAAGTTATCATTAAACAAATGTCAACATTATTTACTTGGGACTTTTGCAACTAAATGTAATGCACTTTCATTACCATACAGCAAATGCAAACAAAGACAAGTCAAAAAGACTGAGATATTTTTGTGGAACAAATTATTATCCGATTTAGGCCTGAGGCCTATTCAAAAAACCCCGATGAAAAATTATGGGTGATTTTGAAAAGAACCCCTGAAAACCTGTGGTTTTCTGGAAAACAGCACTCAGGTGTCAACATCTAGTAAAAAGCTGATATCTCAGTCTCTGTAGCGGATCGAAACAAAATTAAAAAGGTGAGCTTACACCTGTGGCTTTCATAAAAACTATGTTTTTTATTTGTGCAAATCTTCATCACAATATTTAAAACACTGAACAAACTATAAAATATAATAAAACCAATACAATAAATAACAAATATCTATCTACATAACATGCACAGCTCAAATGGAGTAACGAGGCCTTATAAATAAAAGTATACGCACTGCACTAGAGAATAACAAACATTTTTTCTTATTCTGGAACAGGTGGCAGCAGTGGCGAAGACACGTCCCTTTTAGTCCTGGCTAGATCTCAATCATTTTCCTTCATTGGCGTCTTTTCCAATTATTGTAATTGGCAACTGAAGACACGGTTTCTCTCCACATCCGATCTAACAGCGATTAAATCGCGGGTTAAATTCAGCACAGCGGCGGAACAGAGAATTGGGTGCACAAAACAGTCCTTTAAAACTATTTTAAATCCTGACCTTTTTTCAGTCATTTTCATGATTAAACAAAGGTTCACTCCAAGAGCGCCCCGCACTTAACAGGTGCTGCTTGTTCTCCCTGATTAGGTAAGCTGACGATCATTCCTCTGGACGCGTATTGGCTGTATTTAAATCTACGTTATTCAAAATTGCATAGCCTACCTGTCAACTCTCACGCAAATGGCTTGAGCCGCACTCTTGTTATAACCTAGGCTATTTCAATGCCGAGTGCCACTGTTTTTTTTTTTTTTTAAATCAACCCACGAAATACCGAGAGTGAAAGTCCGCGTTTCATTGAAACATGGACCAGTTCAATCACGCAAAGCATTGGCCAGTCAATAAGTAAATTATTTTTCTGCACTGAATTTAGCCGATGATTTCATCGCTGTTAGATCGCAAATGGTGAGAAACCGTGTCTTCAGTTGCCAATTACGATATTGGAAAAGACTTCAATAAAGTAAAATAATTGAGATCGAGCCAGGACTAAAAGGGACTTGTCTTCGCCCCCGTAACTCCACCACTGGATGGCAGACATGATAAAGTGTCTGTTCAAATAAAATTAAAAAAAAACATAAAAATATAAAAAATAAAGTGTCTTGAAGTGTTACTCTGGCATCTGCCCTAGTATAAAGTGCCAGTAAAAGAACAGCTATGAGCCCGGAAATGGTCGGAAAAGTAATGAAAACAACAAAATGATGTATCCGCTTTCCCGGCCTGAAGGGTAGAAATGCGTAACAGCGTCCCTGGCTTTAAAGGTTAAAATGTGCACATGCTGTCCCGGTTTAAATAGGTTAAATTCATTGCTGTCATGTCTAGCATCATGTTCACATTTTAATGAAACAAAGAAAAATTCTACATAACTGCAGTATAACAGTTGTATATTCTCTGACAGCAGTGAGCTTATAATAATTCAACAGGGCTCTGTTGTGCAAGGTGAATTCTGGCTGTTCCTACTGGCTGGAACTAGCAGTGATGCTAATAAAGATGAAATTCCTAATAACTGCATTTAATTTACAGTTTCATCACCAGAAAATGAGTTTATTCTAACGCGCAAGGGATTCAATCGAGAATGACCTTTTAATTATTGCTTACATAAAATACTTTACCACATGCTAAACAAGAAGAAAAGGCTTTTCACTATGTTTCATCTTTATTTTACCAGGGATTTTTCCTTTGAGAATGTCCCTTTTTTCAAGGAAGCAATGGGAGAAATGCCTGATAGAACTGTTGCAAATGAGGAGGGACAGAGAGAAACAGGTTTAAAGCCCCTGGTTTAAAGGCGGAATCCCGAGCCCCACTGGGGGCTTAAAGCAGACACTCTTCAGTTACCATTCAAGTGACCTAACACTAGGCTTCTTCACTTAAGTGCTTTTTACACTGGCAAATTTTTTGCTTAGTCCTGGACTATTGGTGGGGTTAAGAGAGGCCTTAGCCCCACCGATAGTACCGGACTTTCCTTAGCCCTCTTTCTGTTTACACAGATTTTTGCAGAAGTGGGCTAGCCCCACTGATAGTCCCATACTAGCTGGCCCTGCAAAAAAGCAGGGCTAACCGCAGAATTGCAGTCCTGAGCAAGCCAGAATAAAAAGGTCAAAAAAATAGTCCGGGGTTAAGCGACGAGACAAAGGCCCATTGAAATTTAGCTTCATTCATAATACTGATAATTAAAAGTTAGTACTGATTTCACAAAATCAAGCCAGGTTTTTGTACTTGGATACTAATTAAAAAGTATTAGAAATCAACTGAGGCTTTTGCATTTGGATGTAATAATGGAAAAATTTCCAACTTAATTAAAATTTTGTTTGCTTTTCGGTTGAGAGGTGAAGTTCAACCAGTAGTGTTTATACCTCCGGTTCCACGGGAGGCTGATGATCTAGAACTTTGTCCATTTCATCAAAGAAAGGGCAGGCTTGTCTTCCCGCCCCACTTCACTGGTTGTTGTTCTTAGCATCCTTGTATTCTTTTTATAGTTTCTTTAGTTTGTCCCTCAGTTGGCCTGCACTTTGGTGGTATCCGGCCTTACTGATCATCTTTGCTATTTGTGATTGCAAGGTAGATATAAAAGATCAGGCCAGATCGAAAATCCGGGAATACACAGAAATCAGAATTAAAAGTGAAAAAAGGTTAAAGGATCTGGAAATGGATCTGTTTAATCAAAAATGGGATAATGTATTAGCAGAAAACGACCCGAATAGAGCGTATGAGGCTTTCCTGTGGACTGTAAATTCTCTGTATGATACAGTCAAAACAGTCAATAATCTGAAGAAAAACAAACAGAGAAGACCTTGGGTTTCAAAAGCACTGGCTAATGCCTGTAAGAAAAAAAATACTTTATACAAGCAGTTCCTGAGAGAAAGGACTGAGAAAGCGGAAGTAAGGTATAAGTCTTATAGAAATAAAATTACACGCTTGTTAAGGAAGCATAAAAAAGAGTATAATGACAAGCTTTTAGTAAGAAATAAACATTACACCAGAAATCTTTGGAATATAGTAAAGAATGTTTCTGGGAGGGCTCCGAAGAGGGAGTACCCTGCCTTCTTTAATATTCATGGTAAACAGGTAGAGAACATGGATCTAGTTGTGGAACATTTTAATAATTACTTAGTGAATGTTGGGCCAGAACTAGCAAAGGGCATCGAACCCTCACACCTAAGATGGGACTACCTTGATAAGGATGAGGAAGTACAAGACACATTGGCATTGACTCCTGTTACTGAATCCGAAATTAGATCAATTCTGAATAATTGTGCAGCTAAAACGTCTGTTGACGTAAACCAGTTAGATATGAAATTACTGAAAACACTTACCAACGCAATTGTAACTCCACTTGCGCATATATGTAATCTATCCTTCTCTTGCGGAGTGTTTCCAGATAAAATGAAGATAGCAAAGTTATCCCTCTCTACAAAAGTGGGGATAAATATGATTTCTCAAATTATCGACCTGTCTCAATTTTCACCTCAATGTTCAAAAATCTTAGAAAAACTCTTCAATGATAGATTGGACAATTACATTGATAAACACAAACTTCTATGTGACAGTCAGTATGGGTTCAGGAAAAAGCATTCGACAGCACTAGCCCGAACAGAACTTATTGAGATGATCAAAGATTCACTAGATTCAAAGCTCTATTCTATAGGTATATTTATTGACCTGAAGAAGGCATTTGACACTATAAATCACGATATATTGATTGAAAAACTGTATAAATTTTCATGATCTTACTTTCTGACGTTAAAACGTAGCGTACACGGACATTAACTCTGCTGTGATTTATCATCCTTATGATATTTTAACCATTACCAAACTGTTTTTTCTGGAAGCTGGGGGTGGGACTCTGATAATCGATTTCGCTTCTCCCGCAACCCTTTCGGTCATGATACATGTTGTGTCGTGTTGAAATTGTCATGAAATGTTTACAATCATGCTGAAATTTAAAAAAAAATTTTTTAAAAATAAAAAAAAACCATGCCTGCAGCCATGTCCCGAAACACCTTTTTGTTGCAGACCGTGCCGTCTAATTGCTTTTGCACATTACTGTCAGACCATGAGTTTAAGAAAAACAAAACTTCCATGGCCTCTCATTTTGATTGTTTTGCCATAACTGTTGAGGAAGACATACTTCTGTGTTAAATACTGCTACAGTTTGCGAATAAACAAGGTTGAATTTCCAAGACACATATAGCCTGGTATTGATACTACACTCGCTGTTAATAGTATGGCCTGCTTGACACAAACATAAGTACACATGCATGAACAATCGATCGCAAGCGCACACTACAGCATACGTTCACGCGCGCGGGGCATCCTTAGCCAGCTTTCGGAGATAGTACAGGGCTAAGAAAATGCTAGTGTAAACAGCTATGGTTTTCACAAGCCCCTGCTAAGCGCTTAGTGCGGGACTTTCTTTGTGAGTGTAAACAGCAAAAAAAGTGCAGGGCTATCGAAAGTCCCATATTAAGGAAAGTATGGGGTTAAGAAATGCCAGTGTAAAAACAGCTTAAATGTGTTGGTTGTCCAATGAAATACCTGAGTTTTTGTTCACAAAATGCATTACAGAGTACATGCAAAAGCCAGCACTTCATTCAGGGCCTGAGAAATATTTGCCGTCGGGGGCCAAAACCCTGTAGCCTCAGGTGTTTTCACAGGTTATGGTTTTGTCGTTGTGCCCTGCTTAAAGTGGACTTTAGCTGCACAGTTGCCAAAGGAAGGGGGCACTGCTGCAAAACATCAGAGGAAGCACCAGAGGTGCTTTTCTCAACCGCTTCTCTTTTCCGCTGTGAATGAGCACATTTCCTTCCCTTACCGTTCAACAGGAATCTCTCAGTCCCCGTGCATGTCTTTGGCCAACACAAGCAGGACAAACTCATATGCGTCCGTGTGAAAAGTCCGATCTGTGTGCTGCTGCTGAGAGGAAAAATCTCCCCTCTCATTCCCATTCAGTTCATACACCAGAGTTTCAGAGCATGCAGACTGAGCCATTAATTATCTGCTACACCACTGACTGAGGCTTTTCTATTCCTGTTTGGGTACAGAACTGTCTTTGCCTTTTCTATTCCTATATGGGAACAGAACAAAGAGTCATATCTGCACAGCTGAGCTATGGTTGGATCTGCACCTCCGCAAACAGTAAACAAATGCTCAAAAAGAAAATGGCACACATCACACAGGTCTGCACGACAAGCAACACAACTTCCTCAATATAAAATATAATCACACTCAGGTCTTGTTGTGGGACTGATCAGGAATAGAACTGGGAGTTCACTTACAAGAAACTTTGCATAGAAAATTTACCAATTTGCTTGTTTTTGACTGGCTCCTAACTGAGGACCATTAATCCTGGAGTGTGTGAACGCAAGGGCAGGACTCTTAGTATGAGGCATCATTACAGAAGATGCAGAATTAATTTTCTGATTGAAATTCATGACATCCAGGGTTCCAGTCCTTTATTTTTAGCTTGTTTTTTACACAGTGCGGTAAGTTGCTCTGATCTTAGCTCTTGTAGTGATTTTGGAAAAAGTTTGCTTGTTTATTCAGGACACCGAAAATTTTTGGATCTGCTTTTGTTTTTGTTTTTTTGAATTTTATTTATGGTTTTCAATTTAGATAACAAAAAACAAAAACATACAAAACACAACAAAAACAACAAGACACCTGTAGATGTTACAAAACATTCTGCCAAACAGAGAAAGAGTATGTGCTCATGTTGGTCCATAGCGAGAGAAAAACTGTCCGTGTATAAATTGAAGGCCAGAAATAGTCCATGCAGCATGTTAGTATGACCAGGCAGAATGCTGGAGAGTCTATGTAGCACAATAAAGCAAACTGAAAGGACCACAACACAAGCCAAAGGTCATAAGACCAGACATAGAGAGACAACAGGATTAAAATTAAGAAATAGAGGAAAATAGGGACACAGCAGGGCAGATTACAGTTTGTTACAATCAATTACACGTAAGACATTTTTCCTTCTTAATGTTCAATAAATGGTCTCCAGATCTTGAGAAACTTAAAGTGCATATCAGAAAGAGTGTATCTGAGCTCCTCAAGGTATAAACAGGAAACCATGTCATTCAACCATATTTTAAAGCATGGAGGGGACACCGATTTCCACTCTCTCAAAATAACTCTTTTCGCTATGACAAAAGCAAACATGAGGGCTTGTTTCAAGGCTCAAGGAAGAGTTATAGAGTGGTTGGAGTAACCTAGT
The DNA here is from genome assembly GCA_029721435.1 of Gymnothorax reevesii. Taxonomy (NCBI): domain Eukaryota; kingdom Metazoa; phylum Chordata; class Actinopteri; order Anguilliformes; family Muraenidae; genus Gymnothorax; species Gymnothorax reevesii. The sequence goes on from CM056574.1 coordinate 115,845,153, forward strand.
ATCACAAGCAGGCTGTCAAGAAGTAATTGTTTGTTGTATATGTCACTATACAAGTGAAAGATGTTATTCCAGAAAGTCCTGAGACACGGACAAGACCAAAAAAGATGTCCTAGAGTCTCATCAGCCATCTTACATTTATCACATGTAGCAGAGACAGTAGGAAAAATTCTATTCAATTTGGTTTTAGAAAAGTGTAACCGATGAACTACTTTAAACTGAATAAGCTGCAGCCGAGCATCTATAGAGCATGTCCTAATTCCAGCCAGCCCTTTCATCCAGAGTCCACCCGAAATCTCCTCACCAATGTCTTTAATTCACGCCTCCTTAATGTGCAGAGAAGAAGTTGCCAAATGAAAAAGACCAACAAACTGAGTGATTAAGTGTTTTGAAGTAGCCGTACTGGTGAGCAAATCATAAAAGTTGTGTTGATCTGGGAGAGTGTGAAACTGAGACAGAGACTGCCTGACAAAATTCCTGATTTGAAGGTAACAGAAAAAGTGACTTGGAGGAAGATCATACTTTGCCTGCAGCTGAGCAAAGGAGGCAAACGGTTATTGATATAGAGATGCTTAATGGTGGACAATCCTTTCTTGAGAAAACAGAGTCCACCAAAGTCCACAAGGAGACAAAGGGGAATGAGACGCCATATGCAGGGATCCAAAAATATTTATTAAATAAAACCAGAAAACTCGAAAGGGGAAAACGGGGCACTCCAGCCAACAGAAACACTGTGCAACTGCACTGAAGGAAGGAGAACTCAGGAATCCAAAACTAATAGGGAACTCTGGAACTGACAGGGGCAACTCGGAATGGGGAGCTCGGGAAGCTTGGGAACGGGGGAGCTCGGGACAGAGGATGGAGACAAAAGGCAGAGGGCAGGCACAGGACGAGAAGACGGGCACAGCTGGCAGGTGGCTAACTCGGAAGGCACAGCTGGCTGGGAGAAGGGTCTTGGAAAACATCAGGAGGGGGCAGACGAGATCGACTGGAACATCTCGGGGTGGCGACAGTAACATCTTGGAGCGGCGACAGGAACAGCTAGGAGTGGCGACAGGAACAGCAAGGAGCGGCGACAGGAACATCTTGGGGCTCGGGAGACGACTTGAACACTTAGGGCTAGGGAGACATCAGGGGGCACCAGGGGGCTCAGAGACGACAGGCAGGGCGGACAGGACTGAACGGCACAGCTGGCAGACTGGCATAGCTGGCAGGAGAAGGCTCTGGAAACAACAGGCGGGGGGCAGACTCAGACGGAACTGGAGCGGGAACGGCTGGCAGGGCAGGCTGGGCTGGGGCATGATGGCTGGAGAACAAAGATAAGATAATGGGGACCAGAGGGAAAGTGCACAGGGGCAAGGAGTGGTGTGGAGCGAAGTCAGATCTGAGACTGGCTGCTTGCTGGAGACATATATAGGGCAGGGGCACGGGCAGACACAGGTGCAGAAACTTAATATAATTAACAAGGGGTGGAACGTGAGGGAAACCTAATCACATGAAACAGATAAACATTAACATCCAGACGAGGATCACAAGACAATCCCAAAGACGGGATAAATAAACTAAATAAATATTTCACAGAGAATAGAAAGAGACAGGACAGATAAGATGAATGCAGAAGGTTCTGCAGGAAAACACAGCAAAGCCAGTGAAAGAAAAGCAAGAGGCGGAGACTAGAACAGGGCGAATGCTGAGAGATCAATAGTCAATTAGTAAGTGCAGCTATACAATCCCGGGTGCTCGTTAGTAGGTTAGCCTAATATACAATGTTAGTTTGGTTAGTAAATTCTAGAAAATAACAAACTGTTAGTAGGGGTTAGTAATATAGGAAAGCAAGGGGAAATTAGCAAACGAGGAAAGAAGGAAGGCTTCACCCGAAATAGTGTCACAATCAATTAAGACAGAAAACAGCTACAAACAATGACACGACCGGGGAGGAAGCAAAGACAGTACATGGGTAAGACATGGACTGGAATAACACGGGAGAGGAATGAAATGTGAACACTAAGACATGGACTAAAAACCGACATCACCAAAATAATAAAAACCTAAAATTTACTAACCAGACACACAGACCCACAGAACACAACACCCTAAGTATGTGAAATGATCAGTAGAAATTTTATATGGTAAATTATTAAGAAAGCTGGAATCAAGGCCATCCATTAAGGGCATAAGAATCCCAATTAATAGTAAACCCAGAAAGCTGCCCGAAATTATTAATCAGAGCAAGTAAGGCAGAGAGAGATGTCCTTACATCTGACAGAGTCATGACTACGTCATCAGCATACAGGCCAATGGTACACTCAGCTGTCCCACACATGATCCCAATAATTTGAGGGTTAGCTCGAATGGCGATAGCCAACGACTCAAGGGCCAAAGCAAAAAGCATCGGGGAAAGACAGCAACCTTGTCTGGTACCACGGTACAATGAGATAGAGGGAGAGCTAACTTGATTTGTCGAAAAAGAGGACTTAGGAGAGGCATAGAGCACGCGTAACATGGACATAAATTTTTCACCAAAGATGAATTTCATTAGAGTAGCAAACATGAATCTCCATTCAATTTGGTCAAAAGCTTGTTGTGCATCCAAAGAAATAACTGCAGAATTGGGTGGCCTGGTAGAATACATTATATTCAACAAACGACGAGTGTTAGAGAAGGAAAATGTTTCTGGAATGAAACCGGTTTGGTCGGGGTGGATTAAAGTGCTAATATGTTCCTTCAAACGGTTTGTCAGGACTTTTGCAATGATCTTTTGATCACTGTTTAATAAACTTAGAGGACAATATGATGTAACATTTGTGTCATCCCTATTTTTTTCTTCAGAAGAAGGCAAATATTTGCATCGTAGAGAGTGCTAGGGAATATTCCATCACTCACAGAGCAGTTTACCATACGGAGTATAAGGGGCGCAATCATATCTAAGTGGGATTTATAAAATTCTATACCGAACCCGTCTGGGCCACATGCCTTGCCACTGGGAAAAGAACGAATAGCAAATTTAATTTCTTCCCGGGTAAAATCTGAATCTAAGTCCTGCCTTGCAACTTCACTGAGAGTTGGAATATCTAATGCATCTAAAAAATCTGCTTTATCTTCATCAGTGGCTGTGCATTTAGAAGCATAAAGCTGAGTATAGTGATCAAAAAACCTATCATTAATCATTTTGAGGTCAGTTAGTAACTGTCCAGTAGGGGAGGAAATCTTGTGTATTGCCCTATCAGCTTGCACACCCTTTAACTGTCTGGCAAGCAATTTATCAGCCTTATCACCTATTCAAAATGTTTTTCTTTGAGCTTACGAATATAGTTTGAAACTTGTTCACCAAGGCTGTGGTTGTATTTATACTTTAATTTCAATATGGCATTCAAGGTATCAACAGATTTTGAGTTTCGATAGCTGTCTTCCAATGCAGCCAATTTGGTCTCGATATCAGACAGGGATCTGAGCCTTTTTTTTTAAATTGATGACTGATATGAGATGACGTGGCCTCTCATTACAACCTTAAAGGACTCCCACAGAAGTGAATCCGAGACTGCACCATTGTGATTTATAAGCAAAAACTCTGAAATTTTGGCCGATATATATAGTCACAAAAAGGTTTATCTGTATATAGCGAAGAGTGAAGTTTCCAGTTTTAATGGGGTGCATAAAGATTAAAATTAATTTTCATTAAGAGAGGGGCCTGGTCCGAAATTAGAATGCCATGGTAAGCTGAGCTAACAATGCTAGGGATTAATTTGGAATCAACTAAGAAGTAGTCAATTCTGGAAAAACTCCCATGTACGGGGGAGAAAAAGGAATATTGCCTCTCTGAAGTGTGCTGGAGTCTCCAAATATCGACCAGTTCTAGAGACTTCAGTAAATTGTTAAGAACTGAAACAGTTTTTAGTGACGCCACGGGTTTAGCTGAAGATCTATCCCAATGGGGGTCAAGATAGCAGTTAAAATCCCCGCCAATAATTATATTGCAGTCAGTATGCTCAGCGACCAAATTAAACACTTTACAGATTAAGTCAGGACAGTCAAAATTAGGGGCATAGATATTTAGCAGAGCTAAAGGAGCAGAATTTATTGTGCCAATAAGAACATATCTCCCACCTGGATCGGCAACCATAGAATTAAAGGTGAATTGAATAGTTTTGCGGACAAGAATGACAACCCCTCTTTCTTTGGAAGAAAAGGTAGATTGGTACATGCGATACCCATAAAGTTCGAAAACATCTCTGCTCTGTTGGTCGGATATGGGTTTCCTGTAGAAAAATACCTTGCCCTTACCTCTACAATTCCAGGAGGTGAAAGTAATAGGACTCATTCCTGGCCTAGATGAGTTATCATTTTGCATTTAACAGAAAAAGCAATGGACTAGAAGGACTGACAAGCAACGTAGATATGAATGGCAGTATAACAGATAATAACAAAAACAAACCCCAAAAAACACCCACTGCCGCAAAAAAGAATGGCGCATCCCAAACACTAATAGGGAGGCTGCCAGGTAACCGAGCAAACAAACCGCACATTTAGGAACCAGCCTATACTAACCGAACCGTGCAGTCTCCACTATGTATGATAGTTAACTGCGCATATTGATATATCAACCTACTAATTATGTCTCATATTTTAAAGAACAAGTTGGGAGACAAGGGAGTCTAAACCTCGCTGATGTGTGAGATAGGAAATAAAAAAGGATGCACACCGGGCTAATCAAATATTCGTGACATCTCAATAATAGAAAAGGAAAAAGGAGAAAAAATACAGAAGAGAAAACCCACCGGTGAACATTTAGCACATTGGAAAACACATTGTTAATCCAGATGTATGCCTGTATGCATGATAATAGTCTGCACTCGAAATTACATCAAGTAAGACAGGTCGTGCGTGAAGGAATAGCTACACAGTATACTGCCTTAGAAGAAAATAAGTCAGTTCAGATCTTATCAACTAAGGAGTCAGCAAACCATTCTGCATCAGTTGGTGACTCAAAAGTGTTGACCCTGTTGTCCATGAGCACCTGGAGCTTTGCTGGAAAACTTAGAGAGCACTTGGCACCGGCCTCCGCAAGCCTTTTCCTAACGCAGCTGAAGGACTGGCGCTGTGATGCCACTTCAGCCATGTAGTCAGGAAATATCGAGACCCTCTCACCATGGTAGCATGTTGGCGGCTGAGCCGGAGGATGCTGATCACGTCAGAATCATTGTGAACCTTGGCGATGATGACTCTCGGCCTCTCGTTAGCCTGGGGTTTCGGGCGCAGCGCACGGTGTGCACGGTCTATTTTCACAGGCTTGGTGAAGTTGTCATGGCCAAGTAGCTCCGGGATTAGGCGTGAGATGAATTCCGTAGGACGTCCGCTTTCTTCACCTTCTTTAATGCCCACGATCTTTATGTTAAGCCTGCGGGAGCGCTCCTCCAAATCGTTCACTTTAGCTCTGAGAAGGCCTGTTAGCCACCTGTAGCTCTTTGCATGTAGTTTCCAATACCGTGAGGCGACTGTCAGCAGCAGGCAGAGCCTCATCCATGTCATCCATGCGATGTTCCGCCTCGCGATGTTCCTTTCGAAGAGATAACAAACTAGCTTCAACTGAGTCGAAACGCCCCTCCATAGACTTCTTCAAGTCGTCCACGAGCCTGGAAACTTTAGCTAGCTCGGCGCCGTGGCCAGTGACTGCAGCTAGTATGACTTTGTTGCTAGCTGCTGGCGAGCTCGTCTGGGGTGCAGACCCAAGGCCTCGGCTGTCGTCTTTCTTAGGTGACATAGCAACAAAACGAGTACAACAAGTTGCGAGACAACTTAATAACTAAAGTGACAATAAATAATGCGCAGGTGCGATATTTTAACGGTATACTGGAAGACACGACACAGAGGTCCGGAAAACTACGTCTTCTCCATTACTGCGCAAGAGCGCCCCCTGCTTTTGTTTTTTGTCCTAATAATGATCAATGAATTCATTTGTATACGTGCAAAAAATTTCACATTCAATGTCTTACCAGTAATTACTGCAGGCTTTCTGCAGTATAGCACACGGCTCCGCCCCTCTAGTATGTGGCTATATAATCTGCCCTCTTGCTCCGCCTTTGGGGCATAACAGGCCTCTGCCTACTACTGTGCTGCATTACTCTGGTCTGCTGCTAATTAACATCCCACCTCTGCCCCAGCGTCTACCTACGGACTCTGAATCTCCACCTCCTGACCAGAGGTCGCGTTTCACTTTCTGATTGTCCGTCACAATGACGGACAGGGGCATAAAAATTCCATCATAATCAAATATTATCCGTCATTGTAATTTTATATTTTTCAGTGATAATTTTTTATTTTTAAAGATTATTTTTTTGGGAATTTTAGTTTGACAGTTGTGCATTGTACAGAGACAGGAAGGTTGGGGAGAAGAATGGGGAAGACATGCAGCAAATGACCTGAGTCAGAATCGAACCCAGGTCGCTGCGGGAGGCTCACAGCCTTTAATGGTACGCGCGCTTAGACCAATGAGCCACCAGGGTGCCCCAGTTTTCAGGTTGATAGATAGATAGATATTTTGGGTAAAGAAAACTGGACCTCATTAATTCATATCGGGTTATTTTCACCAGCCCCGAGGTTTACCCCAAGACATTGAATGTCTGTCGCCCCCAGTTTATTTTACACAGTATATACAAGATATATAGTATCGGGGGTGGTGTAAATCTTAAAATATGCGAAACATTAAAATAGCAATTACAAAGTTCATTTTTAAACATTAACATAGATTCAACGACAGCATCTACACTCATTAACACACACATAGGACTATAAAGGCCCACACACACACATATACACAAACACACACACACACCCACACACACAATAGGCATATTGATGACAGGGAGATTATTAAGCATGATATCAGTTTTGGCTAATATTGATGAGTAAAATGGTTTGATATTCGAGAACCAAACGATGCACAGGATGGGGCAGTTTTAACATGTTGAGGAAGTTCGCACCAAAGAATTGGGGCCTTATTTAGAAAACTCATGAAAACAGAATGTGACTTATATAGTGGGAGATGTACCTCATTTTGTTGCCTTGTGTTATAACTATGAACATCAGCATTAATATCAAATTTTGTCATAAGTCGGGGTGGTAAATTACAGTGTGCGATGCAAACATAAACCTAGCGAATTGGTTGCGATGGATGTCATCCAGTTTCATTATATGTAATTTTTTGAGTAAATTTTCAATGTTTGCATTGTATTTTGAGTGTGTTATGACACAAATGGCACCCTTCTGTAGGACATTCCAAGATTTCAAATAGGTTTTGTATGTAGTTTGCCATAGTATATTCCCATACTGGAGGTGAGGATGGATTAACGTGAAATAGAGAATTCTCAAATTGGATGATGATAGATAATTGTTACGTTTCTTCAGCGCGTATAACCTGCTTAAAACTTTTCTGACAATGGTTTATGTGGCATTGCCATTTTAGTTTTCCATCGATGAAAACACCAAGAAACCTAACACTCTCAACTTCTTCTATAATTTTCTCATCAATTTTTATATGACCAAGTATCGCATGCGGCTCATGTGATTGTCTGAAAATAATGTAATTTAATTTGGCATTCACTGAGAGCTTGTTACTTTTAAACCAGTCAGAAACTATAGCTAGTTGCCCGTTCATAACCATGAACAACTCGCACAAATTGCTACTAACGTAGTACAATGTTGTGTCATCGGCATAAAGTATTGTCTTGGCCTTACGAACATTGAACAGTATATCATTTATATAAATTAAAAACAGTCGAGTGCCCAACACTGAGCCTTGTGGCACCCCACAATACACTTGCTGTGTTTGAGAATTAACTCCTCAATACTGAACAAAATATTTGCGTTCAAGCAGATAACTTCGAAACCAGTCATGAGCTAGGCTCCTCACGCCATAGTGACTGAGTTAATTAAGGAGTATTTTGTGATCAATCATAATGGACGCCTTCGACAAATCCAAAAACGTGGCTATTGTGGTTTCATTTCTTTCCAAGCAAAATATCACTCACAAGGTCAGCAACTGCCAGCTCTGTGGAGTGATGTATTCTAAAGCCATACTGATTATAACAGAGTATTAGTTGTTTTGTTAGGAAAGCATACAGATGTCTGTGTGTTGCTTTTTCCTGTATTTTTGATATACTCGGCAACAAAGAAATTGGCCTGAAATTATTAAACAACTTTCGGTCTTTTGCTTTGTAAATGCCTTATACGATATTAGCAAGTTTATTACCTCATTTGGGTCAGCAGGTGACAGAATGAGTTTGGCAGTCGACCAGTGCCTAGGTAGTGTGATGGTGGGTATTGGGGCATACTGATAGTGTCAGCATACTTAGGCCCCACAGTAGTGAAAAATCACAGAACTGTTCAGATATTTTGGTCGGATTTTCTTCAATTTCATCTCCAACTTTAAATGTCTCTGAAATGCTTGACTTATTGTTCTGTTTTCCCACAAAATAATTAATTACACTCCAAGTTTTCCGTACATCATGTTTATAATGATATAATTTTTCTTTGAAATAGGTTTGTTTTGAAATTCTTTTAAATTTATTGAGCATGTTTCGATAATTACTAAATTTGGTATAAGAACGGTGGGATTTGGGTTTCTTTAGGTGATTTTTAAATAATTAATCTCGGATTTTGCATGATTTCATGATTCCTACTGTCACCCAAGGATCCCGGATTACTCTTTTTGCGGGGATTGTAATACTGAAGGATTGAAAGCAATGGAATTGCATAAAGACGTGTCAAATGGTCTTATTTCATTGAAACAATTTAAACAACCATGAAACACATGCATTGTTTCCAATCCCTGAGTAAAGAGAAGCAGGAGAAGTCTGGAGTCATCTTCGCTTTCCATAGTGAGGTCCACCTTCACGCAAGTGAAACTGAAACTTCAATGCACAATTTTCACTCCACGTGAGAAACTCATTAGTAAGCGTTCATTGAATAATTGCGGACTACGGTGAATAAGCCTGAAAAATGCTTGAGACCTACGCCGAATGCGTGAGACTTGGCATCTCTGTCATGCAAATCAAAGACAGTGCTCGACAAAATGGCCCTCATTTATCAAACTTGCGTAGCATCTGGTGTAGGTTCTGGTGTAAATATCAGCGGTTACCAGGTGTCACGTCTGATTTACTAAAAGTGTGTACGTCGCTGATTTTGGTGAAGAACTGGCGTGGGGTTGATAAATCAGGCGGCTGAAACCATCATAATTTTCATGACACGCCCCTATAAATCATGCTGTGGGAGGCATAGTCCTGCCCACTTTATGACATGGACTCTCAGAAGAAGGCAAAGGAGAAGAACTTCACTGAGGAGGAAATATAAATTATCACATCCAAGGTGGAGAAAAACTAAAGAATTTTTTTGGAAGCCTTAAGAGTGGCATAAAGGGAGCTCAGATGGCTGCAGTTTGGAAAACTATAGCTGGTGCGGTAAACCACGCTGGGGTGGAAAACCGGAGTGCAGCGGACGTTTGATTTAATTCATGAATACGAAGCGACTATTCGGATTTATTTAAGTGCGTCCAAGCACAAAAATGGATTGATAATTTGCTTTAGATGCACTTAAGTGTGGCCAAGATGCACATTTCTCCATTGCCCACACTTATTTTAAGTGTGTCCAAAGCTAAAAAATTTTTCTTGCCCAAACTTATTTTAAGCGCCACTTTCCATAAGTGGCACTAGAATGGTCATCAACTGGCACACATATGTCATGGTTTGGTTCAGCCAGCAGAAGGCAAGGGCACTGGTACCATGTATCCAAAACCAAATAAGGGACCCACTCGCTCAGGCAGAGTAAAGAATATAATATTCTCAAAGAATAAAAATGTAAAGAATAAAGACAGAGAGGAGCAGCGGCAAAAAGTATAGGGCTCCTGGACACAGAATGCAGCTGCATTGCCTGTTTGGCAGTGCAGCTCTTTAATACTCTTCAATGCACCTCCACCTCTACGAGCAACGGATGTGGTTCTGTAAAACCCCAAAAAAGCAATAACCAAAAGGCGGATATTGCCCGGGTTGAAGGCCTTACGTGTTCTCTTAGTCTAACTTGAATTAGAGCATTCTTCTGGCTGGTGTGAATCACAATATAATGGATATTTATTCACCGTCCAAGGACGGGGCATGAAAGCGCAATGGTTACGATATCTGACTCCATATAACAGTTAGAATACAAAATTTAGCAATAATCTCGTTAGAAATCTGACTCCAAATTAGAATTAGAATTGATAATTTTGAAACAGCATGCGTGAATCTCAGGGCAGTTACGCACCCAAACTCTGTCTGTGAAAACCATTGTCACTAAGCAGAACACCCCCTAGGGTTAAATTAGGCATCTCTGCCTGGTCTAATTCGACGATAAATCCATTGGATAGAAGAGACTGTCATGGTAGCAACATCAGGCAAATGGCTCTGAGTATGAACGTACCACGAACCTAGGTTTATGCATATCAAAGGGCCCCTTAGAAAGATTAACCAATAGCTAAATCTTAAGAGCCGGTAATTTCATATCCCCTTAATAGGTAGAACCCAATCTCAATCTAACTTAGAAGTATCGCTACCTACACATGTCTTGGTAGGAGTCTCCCTTTAAGTCCCAATCGCAACAAGGCCAGAAAGAATTTACAATGAGAACACGCAGGCTGGAAAAGGAATAACAATAATTAAATTTACCATGTAGGCACAACTTGAATCAAAGAAATAAATGATAAGCCAATTACCGTTACATATAATTTAGAAGGATTTAGAGTATTTTCATACCTGGAAAAGATGAATGACCACGTGGAGCTATAAGTCGCTCCACGTGGTCGGGGAGAACTCAAATATTCCCCCGCTCCGCAGAGCAAGGCAACAGGTGACTTACCCCAAGAGGAGACAGAAAAAGAAGCCCCCCCCCTCAGGATCTCATACCTTTAAAGGCTCCAAACCACACCTCCGAACAAGGTAGAGGGAAGGTTGGCCGAATCAGAGTTTTACTGGCCTAGGTGATAAGATAATTTGCACAGGGAGACTAGGGTAGTTGCTTGAATGAATCTTACAAACGAACCATAATTCCAAGGGAAATGAAACATGTTCCATTCAACTCCTTGGACTCCCCCGAGAATAAAGAGACTAAACATGATAGGAATGTGAGCTAAAATGATGCAGTTGTCATGGAAAGCCTTAAAATGGAATATTATAGCCCAATTGCGTTATCAATATATAAGAGGTTCCTTCCTAGGATATTGAACAGAAATATATTATGAATTTGGTAGAGGTTTAAGTTGTTTTAAGCCAATTGAAGTAGCTGCGCTTTAACTTCAATGAAACCAGTGAATTTGAGTTCCAGAGATGCTGGGCCTGCTAGACTTGATGGCTCCCACCCCCTGCCGTGGGGAACAAAGGATGCCACTCTCACCGGCAGGCAATAAGACCATTCTAGGGTTATAAAACTTTACTGCTGACTTTTTGAGCTGCACCAGATCAACCAAACATTCAGATTTTACATGCATAATGGGCATGTGTTCCAACAATATGATTTTTGGCATATGTTTTGAGTAAAATCAAGCAAAATGAAAATTTCAGGTTCTACAATCCACCCCCTGGCCCCAGGGGACACAAATCCACCCATGGGGCCACAAAGGATTATTCAAATAGTCTCTGATTGATGACTTGAGTGCTAAAGAATACCATGGAAGAAATTTGAGATATTACAGTACTTGAGTTTTCCATTACAGTTGCATCACTTGATAAAAATGGATTGTCACTTTGATCCTTTGAACCTCTTCCTCTCAATGCAATATAATACAAAATTTAGAGAAGTTTGGTTTGGGACCTCAAAAGAAAGAGATACCACCGGGGAATTTAACATAAAACATGGAAAAATTGGCACAAGACAAGAACGAAGCATTTAATTAAAAGTAATATCTAGGTTTGTTCTATGAGTCTATGTTCTGAAATTAGTTGATGTCCTAACCAAATCAATTTTATTCTGCCAAATAAATGAAAATTTGAAAAGTACTTTTTCCTAAAATCATGAACAATAGAGATCGCAGAACAAACCAGCACATAAACCAAAAACTTTCCCATTCTTGACTAGGGAAAGCAAAAAGATTGTATGCGCTGCTAAAACTAAGTAACCATCCAATTAGAAAAACCCAGTGGGAAAAATCCAATGGAGGTTACAATATTAAATCATTATGGGGTATCATTAAAGTGCCATTTAAACGTACACAGTTGCAGACAAGAAACAATGAATATTTACATGAGGTAAATGATGAAATATGGTAAAATGAGAACTTGCAAATCATAAAGACATTCAGCAATTTTGTTACATGATATGATCTTGCGATCAACTGAGAGAGTGGGGTTGACACACATAATAGGCTGGTCAGAAGCAGTTTTGAAGAATTTTCGATAAAATTATGAAAAACATTAGAAAGAAGACTTAGGCTAATTTGGATCATTGCATATGTAGTTTTACCTTACTTTAATGAACATAAGGCACACCATCTTTGGCCTTAAGTGTAAGGAACCTATATGCCCCAGCCCAATTAGTTGCCAGATTATAAAATAGAATTTAATTGATTCCTCACAACCCATTTTTGTATCAACTCGCACTCTTTACAAGTAAGTCACAAATCAACCACAAACACAACTACAGTTTGTCCATATGAAAATGTCCTCTGTACTGTTCCATTGTGAAGATGTAGTCCGAATCTTCAGCGGCCGCTCGCGGTGGTGCACATGTCAGTTGAGATTAGGGCGTGTGTCCTTTCAGCTGAGCAGAGGAGGAATGGGTTGTGTTTTGTCTGAGATGAAGATCCTGATATCAAAGTTAGTCGAAAGCATTATGGAGTTTCTGTTCCTTAGGTGAGTCTGGCCAAGTCCGGTCCTTGAATCTTTGGTGCCTGTATAGAGAAACTTGGAGAAGCATCCCGCCACATACACAACAAGATCAAAACACGACATGACCAAAGCAATGTTATTACTCCACCTGTAAGAATCAGAAAATGTTAGTTAATTGAAAACATTTTGGTGTGAGGTGCTCAGTGTGAGTTGAAATCTCCCTGAGCCAGCAAATTGTCCTGTAGGGAAGCAATAGATAAATTGGACCCAATGCCTGTAGTCACCCCACAATTCACATCTCCCCCGTCTGTGCAACCTTACGACGCTCCAAGGAGAACAGTGACTGAGGAGGTGCGAGTGACACCAGAAGTCCCATTGCCCCTGCTTCAAAAGAGGAAAAACAGATGTAGTTAATACCACAATTTTAGATGAAACAATGCTTTATGGCCTTCCTTTCACACCAGGACGAACCACAGACAAACATGGGGAAGAGTAAGTGGTGTAGATGAGGGTACCCGTGTGTGTGTGTGGGCGTGTGTGTGTGTGGGCACGCGCGCATGGGGGTGTGAATGACAGCTGCAAAGTGGGTCTGAGGAGGCCTGTTACCAAGAGCGGGTGTTTTATGGCCCCGCAATAGGGATGTTCATCCACCCCCTGATGCTCTCGGGTGTGAGGACTGTAAAAGAAAGAGCTATGCAGGGTGACTGTCTGCATAGTTAAGCCTGAAATGGTTAAAAAACAAAAAAAGAAATCAAATCATGCGTTTTGTCAGAACGCAGGCCCAAACTTTACATCTACTATGTTCTTGTTGAACATAGCTGACTCTGAAAAAGGGTGAAGGGGATCAGAGAGAAGGCAGAAGTAGAGGAAAGGCATGCTATAAAGAAATAAAGTAATTAATAGAAATATACCAATCATTGCCAAAAGTGACCAAAATCACCGGGTTCCAATACCTTGGGATAAATGTAAATTAAATAAAATTTTAAAACGGGAGGAAAATGCATCTCCCGAAAGATAATACATTGTAAGCAATTGAAAATTCAATTACGTACCTCAGTAAGGCTATAAATTGCTCTTCCAGTGAAGGCAGGCAATATAGACTTAAAGTCCCATTAGGTATTTAAAACTTCAGATGTTATTTGATACACAGAGGCAATGACGATATAGAAGTGGTCAAATAAATATTAATTTAGAGCAATGCATTTGGTGGTTCGTTAGATCCACACAAAACGCAATCAAATTAACCGGTTACTTCAAACATAAGGTTAGAAGGCAAGTAAGCTTGTTAGTGGAAAAGCCACTCTCAAGATGGCGGTCACAGGCAGGCACTTGATTGTACCACATGCAACAACATTGGTTCCGCCCTCCTTTCGGAAGGGAGGAAGGTCGGAAGTCAACATTAAACCGCGGCAGTCATTGGCCGATTTGAAGGGCGCCATTTTGCTCGTATTCAGAGTGAGGACTGTGTCAACCAACCAGCTAACAGGCTACGGATCACGTCACCCTATTACACGGATTGGCATGGGGGCTGTACCAGCCAACCAGCTCACCGGCGAATAGTCACGTGACCCCGTGGGCCGGCTAGGACTTCCCCCTCTGAGGAAGAACCAGCCCACATGCAAACTCGACCAATGGCGACTCCCAGATGAAACCACGTCATATTCCCCAGCAATTCGAGCCAAAATGGCGGGCCGTTCAACTTGATAACCTTTTGTGCAAAGGCAATATGGCAGCTTCAATGTGTACTACAGAGAAGCTCAAATTTAAAGCGAATTTCAAAGCTGCCATTTCAAATGCTCAATTTGGCGTAAATTGCAAAAATATTCAACATCTCCAATGATAAGCCCCTGCGTCGCTATGCTTAACACAAATGTCCAAACCGCCTAGCCCAGTTGCATAAGCACAAACACTCGGCGACCTGAAAACCCACGTGTCACAGCACAACAAGCCTTAGCTCACACGGAAGCTGCTGAAAATCTTGCTTGAGAAAAGCCGCATAACAAACCTATTCAAGAATTAAATCTATTCACTGTCCGTGTCCCGAAAGACTGCCGGCATAAAAACTTATAGAATTTACTAAACTTCAAAAGTCCACATGGTGCAGACTGCAACCTAATTTAAACTTTGAATACGAATTACAATTTTAGAAATGCCGATTGCAGCTCTCAAGGCGCTAGTCAAAGGAGCGCACCCACGGGGCAGTGAAACCGTATTAACTTTGCACAAAGTTTGACAAGACAAGAGAATGGAAAACATTCGCCAACTCAGCCGAACTAATGAGCGAGTCAAAGCACTAACAAACATACTTGCCACTACCCTGCGATAGTTAAGAAAAATACGGAAAACCAATGATACTTCGAAGCTACACTTCGCTTCCCCTACAAACAAGATTCATTCAAACAATAACTTCCAATATTGGGTCAAGATTACCCGGACAATTCCGACAAGACCTTGCACCAAATCAATCAAACATATACAACTGCCGATTACCTTCGGTACCCCTACGCAAACCTTCAAACGCAATATAGTTACACCACTTTCCGGTAGAAGTCAAGAGTATTCAATCCCCTCCGACTGCACACAGAAATCCAATCACTTCCAACTTGCCATTAAACCTTCTACTTAAAGCACGAAAATACCAAATGGCCCAAATGATTCTGAAGACACAGCAGTCAAGAGATAACGGAAAACAACGTAGTTTATACAAACATTTCCTCTATTTCACTTCATTCTCTGATCCCGGAAAGATAAAATTAAAACATGTGTCTGGTTTCTACGGTCCCAGGCCTATGGGGGATATCTCGATCCCTTAGCATCGGTCTTTTATGCGGTGAATTTTAACGAGGCAAAAATCACAGCATTACTTACCGAATTCGGATGACTGGTAGAGCCGTCCGGATCGCACAAACCAGGATCACTTCGGATGTAGATTCACCCATCAGCCAGCGGAAGGCAGAACACTTCGGAACGCGTTGCGAAACAGAACTATGCACTCACGACCATAGGCTTCGCCAGTATGGTACGCAAGCCATTACGCCGCAAGATGCAAAGGTTCTCGAAACGACAAATTGCACTTTTAATAATTATTAGACTATTTACGCGGGGTCACCAGCTGTAAAACCCCAAAAAAGCAATAACCAAAAGGCGGATATTGCCCGGGTTGAAGGCCTTACGTGTTCTCTTAGTCTAACTTGAATTAGAGCATTCTTCTGGCTGGTGTGAATCACAATATAATGGATATTTATTCACCGTCCGAGGACGGGGCATGAAAGCGCAATGGTTACGATATCTGACTCCATATAACAGTTAGAATACAAAATTTAGCAATAATCTCGTTAGAAATCTGACTCCAAATTAGAATTAGAATTGATAATTTTGAAACAGCATGCGTGAATCTCAGGGCAGTTACGCACCCAAACTCTGTCTGTGAAAACCATTGTCACTAAGCAGAACACCCCCTAGGGTTAAATTAGGCGTCTCTGCCTGGTCTAATTCGACGATAAATCCATTGGATAGAAGAGACTGTCATGGTAGCAACATCAGGCAAATGGCTCTGAGTATGAACGTACCACGAACCTAGGTTTATGCATATCAAAGGGCCCCTTAGAAAGATTAACCAATAGCTAAATCTTAAGAGCCGGTAATTTCATATCCCCTTAATAGGTAGAACCCAATCTCAATCTAACTTAGAAGTATCGCTACCTACACATGTCTTGGTAGGAGTCTCCCTTTAAGTCCCAATCGCAACAAGGCCAGAAAGAATTTACAATGAGAACACGCAGGCTGGAAAAGGAATAACAATAATTAAATTTACCAGGTAGGCACAACTTGAATCAAAGAAATAAATGATAAGCCAATTACCGTTACATATAATTTAGAAGGATTTAGAGTATTTTCATACCTGGAAAAGATGAATGACCACGTAGAGCTATAAGTCGCTCCACGTGGTCGGGGAGAACTCAAATATTCCCCCGCTCCGCAGAGCAAGGCAACAGGTGACTTACCCCAAGAGGAGACAGAAAAAGAAGCCCCCCCCCTCAGGATCTCATACCTTTAAAGGCTCCAAACCACACCTCCGAACAAGGTAGAGGGAAGGTTGGCCGAATCAGAGTTTTACTGGCCTAGGTGATAAGATAATTTGCACAGGGAGACTAGGGTAGTTGCTTGAATGAATCTTACAAACGAACCATAATTCCAAGGGAAATGAAACATGTTCCATTCAACTCCTTGGACTCCCCCGAGAATAAAGAGACTAAACATGATAGGAATGTGAGCTAAAATGATGCAGTTGTCATAGAAAGCCTTAAAATGGAATATTATAGCCCAATTGCGTTATCAATATATAAGAGGTTCCTTCCTAGGATATTGAACAGAAATATATTATGAATTTGGTAGAGGTTTAAGTTGTTTTAAGCCAATTGAAGTAGCTGCGCTTTAACTTCAATGAAACCAGTGAATTTGAGTTCCAGAGATGCTGGGCCTGCTAGACTTGAGGCTCCCACCCCCTGCCGTGGGGAACAAAGGATGCCACTCTCACCGGCAGGCAATAAGACCATTCTAGGGTTATAAAACTTTACTGCTGACTTTTTGAGCTGCACCAGATCAACCAAACATTCAGATTTTACATGCATAATGGGCATGTGTTCCAACAATATGATTTTTGGCATATGTTTTGAGTAAAATCAAGCAAAATGAAAATTTCAGGTTCTACAGTTCATTGTGTTGGAGGTGCAGACAGCAGGAGGGGGGAGGGACTGCAGGGTAGAACCATCACAGTACCCTCCCCCCAAGGCATGCCCACAGTACCCTCCCCCAAACAGCGCCCACATCGGGCGCCAAACCTCCAGACCACACTGAGGCGCCCAACCTCCAGACCACACTGGCGCCCAACCTGGCGCCTTCCTCTAGAACACACCTCCGGGCTACAGGGCATCCACTTCTGGGAACACTGGCACCACCTGCTGCCCACCTCCGGGAACACTGGCACCCACCTGGCGCCCACCTCTGGGAACACTGGCGCCCACCTGGCGCCAAACCTGGCGCCCACCTCTGGGAACACTGGTGCCCTCCTCCGGGAACACGCCCTCCTCCGGGACACACGCCCTCCTCCGGAACACACCTCCAGGCTACAAGGTGTCCACCTCCGGGCTACAGGGCATCCACCTCCGGGAACAACTGGTGCCACCTGGCACCCACCTCCGGGACACCTGGCGCCAACCCTGGAACTGCTCCCCAACTGGGCCCTGGAAAAACAAATCTGCCGCTGCTCCCCTCACTCAGCCTGGCTGGGTCCCAGGGTGGCAGTTGCATTCTGTCATGGTTTGGTCCCGCCGGCACTGGGACCATTTACTCTAAACCAAATAAGGGACCCATACGCACAGGCTGAGTAAAAATATAACAACAAATTTAATTTAAAGAATAAAAACCAGAGAGGAGCAGCGGCAAAAAGAACAGGGCTCCTGGACACAAAATGCAGCTGCACTGCCTGTTTGACAGTGCAGCTCTTTTATATTCTTTACTACACCTCCACCTCAACAAGCAACAGGTGTGGCTCGTTGAGGTGGAGGTGAAGACAGCAGGAGGGGGGAGGGACAACAGGGTAGAACCATCACATTATAAGGGTGATATTTCATGTTAGATAGCCTACATAATTGACAATCCAAATGCTTTACAAACAAGCACTAATGCTGCGGGTCTGTCTCACCCCGGCTGCCCCCGAAAACCTTAACCAGAAACTTTAACTTTGGTAAAAGTTTTTGTGGACAGACGCCAACGCCGCGGACGGAAAAAGCGGCGCCTATGTCTCGCAAATCCCTTCGGGGCGAGAAAAAAACAAGCACTAACGCTGCGGGTATGTCTCGCCCCGGCTGCCCCCGAAAACCTTAACCAAAAACTTTAACCTTGGTTAAAGTTTTTGTGGACGGACCCCGACGCCGACGCCGCGGACGGAAATAGCGGCACCTATTTCTCGCAAATCCCTTCGGGGCAAGACAAAAAGTGGTCAGATTTTAAAAAACAGGTTGTGGCGCTCAGGCTCAGCAAAACGCGGAGCGGTGGAGGCCAACCAGACTCCAACCTCCAGCTGTACCTCCAGCTGTCACAGTTCGAGGAGCGTATGAGTCCCCACCGCCTCGATCGGAGCTGCATGAGGATATTGTTAAAATACAGTCTGCAGAGATCACTCTTCATTGCACATTTATTAGTGTTACTCCATGACATTTTATTGGGTTCCGCACAAAACGAGCAGCCACTTTCCCGGAGGAGATCTTCTCTGTGCCGACAGTTTCTCTCACATCTGACAGAAGCTTATTTCTCTAACAATAGAAGATCTGCCATTGTCAAAATGTGATCATGGTCAAAGTGTCCGTAGGCCTATATATACTGATATATACTAAAAGAAACGCAAGTAAGCTAGTTAGTTAATGTTCTCTTATGGTTACTCAGTGAAAGTGACCACAAAATAAACAAAAATTTGATGAAACGAGTGTAAATGTGCACACGGAATAAATAATAAATTTGATTTACGAAAATAAGTGCATGCAAAATTCTTTTCCAGTCTGCCTTTTATTAGGCTAGCTTGCGTTTCTTTTGTTGTTCAATATATATCTGACTGGATGAGCATCTGACATACTACACTGCATTTTTGCCAAGCCACGCTTTGCGCTAAATCAAATTGATTGTAATCGTCAGCCGTCTGGCCTGACAAGCAGGTTGTCTCAAAATATAAGTTTAAATAATTTCTCAACACAGGTGTTTTATTTATTTATTTATTCATTCATTCATTCATTCATTTAATCATTCATTTATTAATATAGCCTATTAATCTATTTAGCCTTTTTAGTCATTTTACTAATAAGAGCAACAACAGCATGATGTCCGCATCGCTGCATATGGTTTATTACTTTTTTAACAGCTGCACTCATTCCTGCATGTTATTCGCTCGTTTCAAATCTGCGTACACCTGGTCAGACCTAGCGTGAGATTTTTGTGGACCGTTCTCTCACGCTCAGATTGATAAATGCCGATCTTTGCGGGAGATTTGGCTGACACCCATTTTTTTTGGTGTGCACACGTTTGATAAATAAGGGCATTATGACACCCACCACCAATTGCACAGGGGTGTAAATTACATTTGATCAAAATGATGGACGGCCGTCAAAATATTCCATCATTGTTAAAAAATCTGTCAGTGACGGAAAATATGCGGTTAACGCGACCTCTGCACATGACACTCCCTGGCCTCCTCTCCTCAGAGCCTTAAGACAGAGCTTCAATGCAAAAATATTATTGCATTAATTAGTTTATAGAGCAGTTTACAGTTTACATGCAACTTGACTGACAAAAATGACCTCTAACTCAATCAGTGACTCTCTGCTTTAAGCCCCGGTCACTCAGCGCTTTACGGCTTAATCACGGCCAAAACCCGTCAAAAAGTGGTCTTTCGTGAAGCAGACGATGTTGTTTGCGTTGATGTCGAGTTTAAGACGAGCTACAGTCAATTTATAGACGTGGCAGGACGCGGGGAAAAATCGGAATGGCGTCGGACCCGGAAAAAAGTTTTGAACTGCTCAAAACTTTAGCCCGCGGAGAACCATGGGCGGCACACGTGGTAAAGACGTGCAACACACTTTAAACAAACGTGAAACACACTTGATAATCCGTGTTCCGGCAGTGATTGAAACTTGGGGTGACGCCGTAAGACGCGAAAGTTTAGCGGTCGGTCACGGGCAGAGCACGGTCATCGGACGGGTGTTACGCGTTGGTGTCATGAGGAAATAGCGTGTGTTTAGCGACTTATCACTGACAAATGGATTTTTCGCATACATAGCACTACCTAAGCCCGTTAAACGACGTCATGAACAAGTTCTAAATACGATTGATCACGGTCTAATCACTTCTTATTTGTGGCATATAAATACCGTAATTTTCTGAGACCTCGGCACTTGCAGTCTAGATGTCAAGGGGTGAACATGAACCCTCAACGCCGTGATTTCCTCATCTTCATCCATCAAATGATGTTTGATATATGTACTGATGACATTACATATTGTATTAATGTAATAAATTGAAATGTAAAATGTGTTTGGCAGTTTACTAGATTAAAACTAAATTAAAACTATAGACTATAGAAGTAATTAATTGTGAATTGGAATAAATAAACTTTTCATATATTACAGTAAATTAAAATAAAGAAAAGGAAATAAAGATAGCAAACATAAAAATATAAAGTACATATGAAATGAAAGGAAAATATAAATTGGTTTAAGACAATTATCTTCTATTAAATGTTAGAAGATAACTGTCTTAATCCAATTTTTATTTTAATTTCCTGTGTACTTGGTCATTTTTTTTGTTTGCTATTGCTTTATTTTTTTTTTCATTATTTTTTTTTTTTTCTAAGTTCAAATTGCGTGGAGGTGTAGACTGTAGAAGATCTGCATCGGCAACTGTGAAGACCAGCTGTGCCCGCCGCCTTTATGCGCGGCAAGCCACGCTTCCGATGACGCCGAGCCGCGGTTACCCGTGCTTAGACAGTGCTTCAGCAGTGAAATGCCGCTGACGGCCATACCCCATACAAAGCACGGCCAAGCCAAAATTGACCAAAAATTACCACTTACGACCATTTCCACCAGATTTTTATAACTTTTTGTACGTGATTTAGACGTGAAGTGCTGTGTGACCGGGGCTTTAGTTATGTCCCTCGTAGAAACCATTCAAGTGTGCTTTGAGCCCAGATTTAAAGGTAGAGACAGAGTCTGGTCCCCAAATCTCAAAAAAAAAATCACTCCATCGGAGAGGACTCAGAAGGACAATGCTCTGCTGCCAACAGTAATTTTACTGCGGCCGAAATCACTCACTACTCACTATATAGTGCACTATATAGTGGGTTTGCCATTTTGTAGGGCTGTCCGAATTGTTTGTAAGAATTGTTATCCCCTATATGGTGAACTCATTACATCCCACAATCCACCACAAAATGTAGTCAGCATTCAATGGTCACTAACCCAGCTATACGTCCCATCACGCACTGTACACAAACTGAAAAGCTTTGAAAAGGCGGCATTTAGTCAATGGAGTTTAAAAACAGGCACGAGACTTTTAGTAGCTTCATGCGCCAAATTTTTTTTTTTTTAAATTGGAAACCAAGCAGCGCAGGGGGATCGTTTGTTTACACAGGATATAAATGGACATTTTGGTACAATTAAAATTAATTATACGTTAGAGGACAAAAAATAGTTGACGATGTTAAAAATTTATGGCAAATTTTATTATTTAAACGATAATGGTAAACACAAAAAGGTGGAAAATATATTCTATTCGGTTATTACAAAAATACGTCCCAATTCTTCAACTGAAGCTGAACCGGTACAATTTCATTTTGCGACAGCAATGACGCTTTTAACAGCTGCGATAAAACGAGCCTGGTAGTGTCCGAAAGCATTTCTTCCCTCTGCCAATGAGCTCACTATATAGTCTCCTACATTGTGCATCCCTTTATAGTGAGTAGGGAACGGTGAACGAGTGGGTGATTTCGGACACAGCCTTACTGTGCAGTACTCAGAAGTGCAGTATTTTGGGATGACAGAATTTATTCAGGAGTATAAGGGAGAGGGAGCTCCTTAGAGGGAGGTGGAACTAACTTAAAACCTCAAAATTAAGGCTTTATTTTTAAGTCAATGGGAAAACCAGTTGAAAATTGTTAATACTATTGTAATGTGGTCAAAGTATTTGAATAGGAGCAGCTGCATTTGGGTTCTGTTGAAGTTTCGTTGTACATCTGGAATAACAAAATCGTAGACTAACTTGTCAGCATCACACGCTGACAGGATTTTCCAAACCCCAGCAACATTTCTCCAGATAGAAAAAAGGTAGACCTGGAAGTGTTTCTGTGTACATTTCAAAGGATGGTTCAGGATCAAAAGTGACACCATGGTTTTTTATACTAAAATCAAAGCCATAAAAATGCTGTTAAGATGTCACAATATCAGTGTGTTTGTCCCTGATGGGCTTTGAGCCGACAACCAATATTTCAGTTTTGTCTGAATTTAGAGGGAAAGAATATTGGGTCATCGACATCTTGACATCTTTCAAGCAGGCTATCTTATAACAACCGGTAACATGAAATGTCTCAAAACTTTTCAAATACCCCAAAGTAAAAAGTGGGATATGGAACAATAATTTTGTCCATTTATTTCTGAAAAGATCTTAGCGTCAGAACTTGACAGGCAATAAGTTCATCATAACTCTCACTTCATGATATCACTTCAAAATGGGAAATTAAAATAAATGTGTCTACATACACAAGTTTTTGCACACCCCAATATTTTCTGTAATTGTTCCAATTTTTGATATTTTGTTCTCATATAATAGTCTCATATTGGTTGTACAACAGAAAGATTGGAAAACTGAAGCCCAATGTATAAACCATTTACATATACAACAAAAAAATTAAGAGAAACCAGGATCAGTCATTTTGTCAATATTTAAGCAGATCAGTAACGATGGTCTAATCCAGTGCTTCTCACGCCTCTCCTGGAGTCCCACCGGTCCTGCATGTTTTAAATCTCTCCCTGCTCCAGCACAGATGATTCAAATGCTCTACTCATCATCAGCCAACTTCAGTGGGTTGATAGTGAGCGGATCATTTCAGTCACCTGTGCTGGATTCCTTGTGGATTTTTCTTGTTAATTTATTCTTTGTAATAAACAAGTACTGGATTCCAGTGATTTCTTTATTGTAAAAATTCATGTAAGACAAGATCTTGACAAGATCAAAGACTTGACAAGATCTTAGGGTGCACAAAAACATTTGACTGATCGAAGTGCCGAGAGAGTGCAGTAACTGTCCAGCTCCACTGGGAGACTGGTGTAGCAAGACGGTTACTGCAAGTGGCTTGTGCCACCGTGCACTAAGAGCCCTATTTTAATAACCTAAGCGCACAGTCTGAAGCGTGTGGCGCAAGTGCATTTAGGGTGTGTCCAAATCTATTTTTGCTAGTTTAACGGAGGGTTATCCGGGCACAATGCAAGGTGCAAGGTTCAAAGGATTCGGACTTAATCTCTTAATTAATCATTGACGTGTTTTGGGCGTACTAAGAAATTAGCCAATCAGAGTGTCATCTCACATGCTCTTTAAAAGCCAGATGCCCTTGTACCTTCGTAGCTTGCTATTATAAGGGCATACGTGCCTAGTAGCAGGGAAAAAACATTGCAGATGAGAGGGTCTGACTAAACCATTACTTAAATCATATAAACAAGAACACAGCTCTTCAAAAATTTAATGAAAATATTTTAAGATATTGTTCCAAATAATCTTATTCATATCCTGATGTTAAAAATCATCATGGTGAATTTCCGGGGCTACTTTTGAACTTTTGAACAGTAAACTTGTAAATAAAACAAGCAAAAAAATTTCGGGTCGTGGGTAAAAAAAAATAATGAAGCGCTTCAGGGGAAAGGCCGACAGAAATTAAAACAAGTGAAAAGTACAGCCAGCGAAAAAGAGATGAAAACAATGTTATTTTGATTACACCACCGGAACCCCTTGAATAATATCCAACAGGAGTGAAATGAACTTGCTTCCAGTTGGCTGACAATTGAAGGTCAAGTCAGATACAATGAAGAAATTCAGATAAATTATGGATGGTGACAATGTTCCCATTGCTTTTGCTGCTACTAAACGGGTCATTTTTTGTGGCCATTTCATTTTTCAGCCAGACTGTAAATAAATATCAAGACATTTCAAGTGAAATTCGGAGATTTGTATTCGGTAATAGAAGCGGGACAGAGGGGTTGCAGGCACTGTATTAATGAATCAGGTCGGATTCAAAATAGATTTTTCAGATGACTGTGGATAATGGGTCATCCCATGCATGACTTATCCAGCGCATTTTCAGCACTTCAAACTTTCGTTCTGTTTCAGTTTGTGTTTTGTGTGATGGAAGGAAAATCCACTGTTCTGGATGACGTGTCATGTAATGAATACATTGGCTAACTATTGTCCCTGAACAGCCACCCCTCACGATGGGATCTTCTGGAGAGCAGCAGGAATGACAGAGCTCGTCAATATCAAGAAGTCGTAGCTTTATCCAGAAAAAATTGTGAACACCTACACGGATAATCTCACTTGTTGAATCCCAAATTACCTTATGGAACGGGTTCTCTTACAAATTAAATAGCCTGTATCACCTCATTCCCTGATGTGCACAGTCACACTAACCATTTTGAAATGCAATTTAAAAAATAAAAAAAAAACTATCTAGACAAAATCTTTCACTTTGTAAACTCTTTATTTTTAATTGGTTGCATGTGTGGGCATTGCTGCTCATCTCTGCTTGGGTAGTATGTAACAAACAAAATGCACACACAAAGAGTGTGTGTGCATTGTACACTCACCAACAAAGAGCAGTCAACTACTGACCATTGACTTTAGGCCAGGTTTTTGTTGGTCAAAAGCGCGATCACTTTTTGTGGTGTCAAGATAGAAATTCACTTGATCATGCCTCATTTTAAGACCGACATGCCCATGGGCGCTCAATTTGGTGCAAATGAATTGGCTATTCATGCTGCGAGGACCCTGGATGGGAAATTGGTAATTTTCGTCGGTCATAAAGTAGCAAAGACATTTGTAGTACGTTTTGAGCCCCACTGCGCTGGGTGTAAGATAGAGGCTAAAATTTTCTTGCCCTTGCTATAAGTGCCTCTATAAGCCCTTCAAGGAATAATCATCCAAATACTAAGCAGTACGTTTCTTAAACGTAAACTCTTTGTGCTGAATTAACATCAATTTTGTGCAGTCAAAAGAATAGCCCATCAATTCCTTGAAAATCCAGTATATGGCATCCTTCCATCTGTCTGTCTATCTATCTATCACTCTCATTCTTTTTAACTCGCAAAAATGAGAAAGCAAAATAATGCATTGTATATTTATCAAACAACTTGAACATGGCTTACACAGAGCCAAGTCAAAGTGAAGGTTTTTGTTTGTTTTTGAAAATGTTTATTTTCCTGAATAACATCTTTGTTTCTCTTTTTGTTCTATCATGGAGGATCAGATAAACATGGCGGTTTACTATCTGAAAGCATGGAAACCTGATCACTTTAATCTCAAAATATGTTAATAAACAAGAGCCATCTGGCAATGGCGGATCCCCCCGGCTGTAGGTTGTGTAACCTACAGGTTGCGTGGACAGACGGACGGACCGAAACCCCCAAAAGGCACAACTAGACCATAAGGAGAAGGTCCATACCAAATTTGGTGTTTGTAAGTGGTATAGTTTTCGAGTTCTGGTCCAGAAACAATTTTATTACGGACGGACGGACAGACGGACACACTGATCGCGATATCCCCCCGCATTATATGCCGGGGGATAAAAATACTCAACGTGCATTGTGTACCTGTCTATGTAAGCAAATATCAATAAGTGGGACTATCTGACTAAGCATCAATAGACAATGAAAATAGCAGCTTTTGGTCAGCCCTATTTGAAACCGGTGTTAGAACAAACCCTTCCCCCTAACCCTGACTCGAGCTCTCACCTTAAATATCAAAAAAGGGCGCCAAAAGCCTCTAATTTCGTCGTTTATTGATAATTGGTAATGTAGCATCACTATATGATGAGTCAGGTTGAGAATGTGTTGGATTTTAAGACCAACACGCCCATGGGTGCTCAGATAGGTGTGATCCCTTTCGCTGCTTAAACAATATGGGCCCTGGGCTGGAAAATGACGATTCCATTGGTCTTAAACTAGCAAAGGCACTTGCCTTGCAATTGGCACCACTTAAAACCAGGTATAAGGTTTTTATTTAATAAATGAGTTTATCAGAAAATATCTAACAATCTAAACTGGATTCCCATGTAGAACATCATTACCACAGCAAATCAGGTGTTATTCTCTCATATTCCTCTCATTTACACTGATTTATTTAATTCCTGTTTTCAAGCGCTTGCAGAAATTCAACGTTTCAATTAAAACAGTGTTTTTGTGATGAATCTCCCATTTTTAATTCCATGGAATTTGACATATTGATAGTCAATTATTTCTACTATTTCAACTCAATAATCAGAAAGGAACGACACGCTCAGAACTTACAGGGTAATTAATCACCATAACAGTGATGAATTTCACTTCACCTAGATTTGAGACAAAAATCAAAGCAATGTACACAGTTTATGAGGAAATGCCATTTGTGATTCCCTCAGGAAAAACAGCTCTCCAGTTAGTGTGGAATGTTGGTGTTGAACTGATTATCCATTTCAGTTTAAAAAGCTGAAAGAATCAGGGGCCAGATGGTTGATCAAACAATTATTTTCATGATTAAGTTCTTTATTATGTTTCTTCATAATTCTGTAATGTACAACACATTTTAGACCATACTCTTGGGTGGGCATTAGTAGAAGGACACAGTTAAAGCAGACGGCTTCTCCAGAGAGACCTAGTGGATTGTGAAATCAAAGGCCACCACTTTTCCAACTCTGAGACCGTATTTACACTGTAAGTTTTTTTGCCATGCGGTTACATGTATTTTATCAAGTGACCCATATCTGATTCACGCGATAACACTTGCCTACAACATCGGAAACAGCGCTTATGCCTACATTTAGGCTGCATCTCAAAGCCTAGGCAGCATCCTTCGAAGGCTGCATTTTTAGGGGTTATCAGTCATTTCCATTGGTCAAACTGATTTTTAGTTATAGGGATAAGGTTAAATTTAGGGTTAGAGTTAAGGTTAGGGTTAGGAAAAATAGAGATGACGCACTTAAACCAAAGCTGTTCATAACAGAGATAAAATGATGCCATGTCAGTGGGGCAGATGGAAGACAAACCCTAAAAATGCAGCTCTCGAAGGCTGCAGCCTACACTTTGAGATGCACCCTTAGTTTTTACTAAACTTTTGGCCACATGACTTCTGCACCAAGCAGTAACTGCTAAGCCAAAATAAAAATGGATGATGCCGACATATCGTCAGCCTTTTGATAAAACCTTGTATCTTCAAATTGATAAGAAACAAAAACTTGTGTCTACTATTCTTACATGCAAAATGAAACTTTAATTTTATTCATATTTTAACTTATATTTATATTCTTTTAAAAAAAATATAAAATTATTTTCCCGTAAAGTTTATCATTTTGAAGATGCAAGGTTTTATCAGCAGGCCGACGATATGTTTGATGATAATGTTGCGGTGCATGAAAACTTTGCCTAACATTGCAAGGACTTTATGATTTATGATGCCATTACTGCCCCTTCAGTCGTTCATAGGAATGTCTGGGTTTGATCAGCCTCCATGACCAGACTGCCAACTTCTCAAATATAAAACCTCGTTCATTTACCGTGCGTTCACTGTTAATGCAACAAAATAAGCAAAATGGTCGCAGACTTGATGACATAAGAGAAGCAATGCGTAAGAAAATCCGATCAGCCTGTTTTCACGGCAGTCGCATTGGCACATGTGCGATACTTTTCTGATTCATTTGCACAAATGAATGAGGCCTGTATCCAATCTCAAAATCTCCTGTTCCTGTTTACACTTTCAACGAGCATATCTGATCTGTACCACAGAATACTGCTGCACCAAAATAAGGTGCAGCCAGCCCTTAAATAACAGAAGCTCACCTCCACCTTAACGAGCCACACCTGTTGCCCATTAAGGTGGAGGCAAAGAATGCAGCAGGGAGGGCAGGGCCTGCAGGCCAACACCATGACACTTCTCACCATTTCTATAGTTGCTGCATGTCACAATATGATCAAGCTTAATGCTTTCTTTAGGCTTTTGTGCATTTATTTTTATCAGATGGATGTGAAACTGCTGTCATATTGATAGATATAGAACTGCAGATACAGTATGTGTATGAGTTGTGTAATTTGGGATCCTCTTTGTTATTGGTTTTTAACTGGCTGATGGATGTAAAGAAGTTGTTGGGCTTGGTTATTAAACAATTAGTATTTGTAATTAGTCTATCTGTGCAGGTATGGGGGTGGGTCTTGGGTCATGTGACCTTTCCCACATCACTCTATCTTTAAATGCATTCACCAGTTTTTGTCTGGTGTGCCCTGATGAAGACTGAATAGTTGAAATGTGTTGGTGTGTAGCCAAGTTTTATTGAAGGCTTTTTGTACATTTATCAGGAGTGCCTCAAACCTCAATTTTTTTATATAGCCCACAAGATGTGTCTGGAGAAAGGAGGACAGGAATCTGAAATTCTTGTTGGTTGGGCTAGATTAAATTCATTGTCACACAATGCAACCGTAGCGCTATTAATGTAGAGATGTAGCTGCAGAACTCATAACCTTCCAAAGGTGCACTGAACGTGCTTCCCAAAATCAATAGAAACCAGCTTTTTAATGTTTTCCACGGAATATTAAAGATGTAGTCGTTTTATTATTCTGTGTCTGTCATTTCCCTCCTTGGGACTGTGCTTGGTGTGATCTTTGGACTGTACAGTAGGATGGCAGAAGCAAAATTAATTGCAAAAAATATCACACTGGCACCTAAAATACACAACACAAGATAATATAATGGGATAAGAACATTACATAACTGTCCTTAAGTTTGTGATATAACTGTGATATTTCTCACAACTGTAAGACTTTTTTTTTTTTAGTGTAGAAGTCACTTTGATAATGGCATAATTCCCACTTTCTCCTGCTGTAAGACCTTATGTGTCTTTGTGACTCACACACATGTGGCCTTGTGCTCAATTATTGGCCTAATTGGCCTAGACCAGGGTAAATAGCGATGGTTTGGGGCTCAGGGGCTCATGGAGTTAGCTGTGGTCTGGCTAAATGCCGTAGACCTTTTAGTGTTAATAGAGCAGTGTTTCCCCAATGACATAGTTAACTGCGCTGCAGTCTAATACCCCGCCAAAGGGGTGTTCAGAAATAAACCAAAGACCGGTGAGCTAATTCCACATACTCTCATGTCCTCTACGAGTTTATCTTCTGAAATTATCTTTGAGAAGATGCCGATCTGTGACCAGGATCAGTGTCCCTTTATAAAATCATGATACGTACTATACTTTTAAAAAGCAACAGCTCCAAATTACCATTGTGTAAGTCTGTAAAAGCCAATGTATTTTGCTCGCTCGGGCTTTATCAGTCAAAAATGATGAAATATTGAAATACACATTTCGATGACTACTGAGAGGAATCTCATGCACTGCCTTTGAATTTGCACAGTACGATGAACAGATATTCAGCTGATATGGTAGGCAATAACAGATCTCAAAGAGACCTTGCGGAAGGGGGAGGGCAAGGAGTATTGTTATTGATTGGGTTTGTGTCTTTGTTTGTTAACACTTTATCAGCAAAACTAATGGCAAGATTCACCCCAAATTGGGTTTAGGGATTAACACTGACTAAGAATAGATCCCTATTGAGTTTAGGAAAAGTAGATCAAAGTATGTGCGAGGGGCGGGGTTTGTTGTGCCTGCCACCACTTGTTTCAAAAATATTAGTGTGTTAATAAATACTTTGGTGATTTCTTTTTTTCTATGAATAGAGATTTTACAACAATGAGAGATTTATACCATACGTGGGCATACAGACCACATCAGCAGTAATGCGGTGCCATTTTGTACAAGCATCAGTATATTTGCAGGTTTGTTTGTTGATAAGTTGAATACTGTGCTGGGAAAAAGTATTTACCCTTTCCAGATTTTGTCTATATTAGCATACTCGTCAGACTTAAATGTTTTAGATCTTCAGACCAATGTAAATATGAGAGAAAGATGGCCTGAATAAATTCAGAAGGCAGGTTTTAAATGACGTCACCGCAGCCTGCCCAATTCTCCTACCGCTGTCTGTGGTCCTGAAGTTGGTATAATCACAGCTGCATTCACGATCCCATGGGCTGTCCATGGTCCTGAAGTCTGTATAATCACAGCTGCAGTTACAGTTCCAGGGGCTGTCCATGGTCCTGAAGTCAGTATAATCACAGCTGCAGTTACGGTTCCAGGGGCTGTCCGTGGTCCTGAAGTTGGTACAATCAAAGCTGCAGTCACGATCCCAGGGGCTGTTCGCGGTCCTGAAGTCAGTATAATCACAGCTGCAGTTACGGTTCCAGGGGCTGTTTGTGGTCCTGACGTTGGTATAATCACAGCTGCAGTTTCGGTTACAGGGGCTGTCCGTGGTCCTGAAGTCAGTATAATCACAGCTGCAGTTACAGTCCCAGGGGCTGTTCGCGGTCCTGAAGTCAGTATAATCACAGCTGCAGTTACAGTCCCAGGGGCTGTTCGCGGTCCTGAAGTCAGTATAATCACAGCTGCAGTTACAGTCCCAGGGGCTGTTCGCGGTCCTGAAGTCAGTATAATCACAGCTGCAGTTACGGTTCCAGGGGCTGTCCGTGGTCCTGAAGTCAGTATAATCACAGCTGCAGTCACGGTTCCAGGGGCTGTCCGTGGTCCTGAAGTCGGTATAATCACAGCTGCAGCCACTCCTCTCCCACAATCCCAGTGCAACCTAATAATTGCAAAGAAAATGCTGGATCTATGAAAATGAGAACATGCAGGAAATTCCCCTGAAGGAAGTGAATTATTAATAACCTATCAAAGAACGAAATCAAATTTCCTTCCAAACCCCCGCCCCTCGAGGCATAGTCTAGTAATCGACTATGGTTGAAAATCGATCGAGCATGGTGGAAAAAAGGAGAAAATTAAACCGGAAATAAAATTGCTGGACCTACTTGTAAGGTAGGTCCAGCAACGGTAAATGGAAAGAGTTCAATGGGAGTTTGGCTTGTCTGCTTTACCCTCAAAGGGGGTGCAGGTTTACCAACACGAATGAAAACAGAGTTCCCATGCCTAAAAGCAAGTCTTCATTCACACTACAGAGGTTTACTTGCTTGATGCATATTGGGAAAGAAATGCAGGCAAATACCATGTCCCCTGAGGTTGCTGTCAAAGCATATTAGTCTGTGTGTTGAAAAAATGAGTGGATTATCAGCCAAGTGCATCAATGAAAGGTTCTGCACTGTGCTGCGTCTTTAAGAAGTAATCCACACCATCATGATTATCATGGTATCTGGGTACTGCATCACGGAATGAACGTGTCTGTAAATGAGCTGTTCTCAGTGCTGGTCACAGGTAAACTCAAGTTCAATTTCGATCCCCCTGCGTGTGGAAGGGTGTGAGTAGTCTTTTAATTATGGAGAATTGCATGCCGACTCTCTCCTTGTGCCTGGGTCTGCGCGTAAGTAGCGAACTTAGGTGGTCGGGAAGGGATGGCATCTGAATTCTTCCCACGCATGTGGTCCGATCTGCTCGCGTGCGTGTCTCCATTTTTCCAGGGATGACTTTATTCTTCCTTTTGAAATTGTGTGTAATTTGTAATTGGCTTAACGTTGATTTGTTTGATCTAAGTTTGTGCCTACCTGGTGATTAAATTATTGTTATTCCTTTCAGCTTGCATGGTCTCCGTGACTCTTAACACTTGTACATTCTTTCTAGCCATGTTATGACCGGTACTTAGGGGGCGATTCCTTACCATTCCAGACTAGCTATCTGATGTTGTAGGTAGTGATGGGTTTTAAGTTGTATTGCAGATTACGGTCTACCCCTAAAGGGTTTATGTAGTACAGGTCCTGGGGATTCGGCTCTTAAAGGTACACCTGGGCTCAAGCCGGTACCCGGCCAATCTTCTTAATGGGCCCTTCGGTGCACGTAAACCTGGGTTCGTGATATGTTTATGCTCAGTGCTACTTTGTTTATGCCTCAATGCTCTTATCATGATAATTTCTTCCATCCTCTAGAACTATCACCGAACTAAGATCCGGCAGCTACGTTTATTTCCCGAGGACGTCGCTGAGTAGCAATGGTTTTCACAGACGAGTCTGACGGCGTAGCCATCCCGAGATTTATGCATGCTGTCCCCAAACTATAAATTCTAATTTGGAGTCAGATATTTAATGAGGATATAACTAAATTTGGTATTCTAAATGTATTATGGAGTCAATTTAATTGTAACCGTTGTGCTTTTGGGCCCTGTTATTTTGAACGGAGGAGAATATCCATTCGATTGTGATTCACACCAGCTAGGAAGTTGCTCGAATTAACGCCAGCAAAAAAGAACGTGAAACCTTCAGCCTTCTGCAATGTCTGTATTTTGGTATTGTTTTGTGGGGTTTTACATAAATCCTTGTACATCCTCCCATCGATCATATGCAATGTAGAAATTCCCCTGGGCCGAGACACTGGTGGTGGTCATAAATTTCAAATGATAAACTCAGGAACTGGTCAGAAAAGGTTGGTTATTTTATTGAGCTGGCATTGGTTGAGAACAGGAAGGGCTCTCAGACTTGAATAAAGATAACAGAACATCAGTGCTTGAGTTTGAGAACCTGTAAAAGAAGATAGTCTTCCTGCTTGAATTTTTGCCAAGCTTAATTTGGTCCAGAAGTCTAGGCCCTTAGGCAGCCAGGGTTCAAAAGAACTGAGCTAGTTGTCAGCCCTTGGTACCTTCCCCCAGTCCAATGATCCATTTGCTTCCTTTACTTCCGTGGGTTTTTTTTTTTTTTTTTAAGATCCTCAGTATTCTCCTGCATAAGCTTTAAGACCATTGCAGAAAAGCCACATTCCTTTATAATGAAGTGGCCAATATATAATTTAAGTTCTGCAAACTTTACATCTATCTGTATGGTAATTGTTAGGAAGTAGACAGGTGAACACCAGATGCAGGAACTGAAGTGTTTATTGAAGCACAAAACACTAGGAGAAAAATAGGCAGACAAGCCAGAAACAACACCATGCGCATGCACTGAAAGTTTGGGAAAACTAAAGTACACTGCCCAAGGCAGGGGGAAACAAAGGTACTCACTCAAAGAGTGGCTAAATAAGAAAACAAAAACTGGAACTAACTACACTGACAGACTTGACAACGGGCGAGACAAGACCAGGGCGCAGCAAAAACAAGACCGAGAGAAATAGCACAAGGGAATACACAGGAGCTGAGATTTCACAGTGCAGAGCAGAGTCTAGCAAAGTTCCCTCTGATGATCCCTCCCATCTCTGCCACATATATAGTCATGAGATGAGGCGGGCACTCGAAAAGCAATCTTGACTGGAACAGAAACACATAGGATTAATAAACAATTACTGATCCGGGTTAACAATAATGACTCAAGACAAGACGCTGAGACCATCAATCAGACTAGACAGTTTAGATTAAGGTAGTCTAAACGTGACGGGTAAAAAGCACCATGAGAGAAGCAAAGGAAAGCACAGTTTTAAAGGCAGTAAATGAGGGAAAGCTTAAGCAGGAATTACTAAAGCTAGAAACACACGCACTTGCTAATGAGTTAATTAAGGTTAATACTACATGACAAAATATTTACAATCACCCTCAAATGAGTGCTGGTTAGTACGGGTTAGTAATTATCCTATCAGAGAACACATTCACTCAGAGTTTAGCGAGACCCAGAATTAAACACAGGTGGAAGCAATGAATAAAAAACCAGACCGAAACCGACAGAGGAAACATGATTGGACAACGAGACGCGGGCATGCTGAAGGCTGTCACGCGACATCACTGGAGTTTGGCAGAGAGGGAATCGATCATTAGATGGCAGAAATTAAGCCTGAAAAATAAAACGAAAGTAAGGCACAAGCACAAATAAGCAAATTCAGACCAAACCTGAACAAGATTAACCAGCTCTCTGAGACAGACACCACCTTTGAGCATTGTGTCACCTAGTTGCCAGCAGACAGTAGCTTCTTAATATTGACTGGAATTTTTGCTTAAAATTCTGAAAGAGAGAAACTCACGATGGCTGAGGATATTGCAACACTCATTTACCTTATGAGTGGGGAGAGAACCATCCTGTGCAAGCCTTTTAGGGTGCAGCCTCCAGTTTGTCCTTCTGCTGAAAAGCTGTAATGATAGTCCTCCATGTGAAAAGCAAGATAAGTGCTCAGGGAATACAGGTCCAATAAAAACATTAATTTATTTTTCACAACTGAAAAGGAGGCTTAAGGTAAAGCAGCTTAGCGTAGCCTTTACCTCCTCAGTGAATCTCTCACTGTTCATCTAAACACTGAAAATCTCCTCACAATGAGCGGAGGAAGAGACCACATAATTATTGTTGAAAGAACAGCATCTGCCATTATTCCAGCTCAGCTTTTGCCCTTTAAAGCATCATCAGAGGTTTACATAATGAGTGCATTAAGTACATTTAAAAATCAGAAGAAAGAAAATCATTCTAAACCTTGAACCCATCACCTCCTTTAACCCCCCTCCCACTCGATCCACAGCATAAAAAAGTACTTTGCATGTACCGAAGGTTACGTAAAACGATTGCGATGCATCTTGAGAACTTTCAGAGCCAAATATTGACTTATTTTTTTATTTTCTCCTGCCAATTGTGGCTGACTGGGTAATTCTTTCAAGGTGAACGCAGAGAACTTTCTATTTCAGTTTTCTAACTCTGTGGAAGATTCTTGGAGAGAGCATTGAAAATCCTTGGGAATCTTATCTCCTTACCCCACGCACACCCTCAGAGGAGAGAGATGGAGGAGTCTCAGAGAAATTAACTCTTCCTGTTCCCAATATAGCAGTTTCATACCCTGTATCATATGTAACCCCCTGTAAGCACTGCAAAGAGAAGATTTTCAGAAAAGAGAAGGGAAACATCTTAGAGGTAGAGCATACAGTATTTTTTTTTTTTGGGGGGGGGGGGTGTGATAGATTTCAGGATAGAGGGCTACATTTGGGGGTGATTTTGAAGGCTGGGTAACATTTAGTTGGAGGCGTATGTCATTTATGCTTTCCTTTCGCAAGCAGTGCAGATGGAAAGAACAGGCAGGTCCTGAGTGAGGAGTCCAGGTTTCGTCATGGTTTGTGAGGTGTGCGTGTGGTTTGGACTTTTCTTTGCGGCTATCGTCCTGGGAAGATATCGAATTCCCTGGCCATCAGATTCTTTACCTAGCTGCCTGATTGAGACGGGCCGGTGCCTTCTCGGACTCTCTATAAGCAGGAAATCGGGCACAGCCCCTTCGCGAGAGTGTCTGTTTTTAGCTTCGCACTTCAGCCGAAGATATCTGTAGTCAGGTTTTGTAAGTGTTGTGTTCCATGGTCTGTGTCTGGTTAGTTAATTTTAGGGTAACACTTTATATTGTGTACACATTATTAAGCATTAGTTTAGCATTAATAAATTTAAAGTTTGAAAATGCGATAATTCAGCATGTTATTGATGAGCTTACTAATGAAGAGAAAAAAATAACTGATTATAAGCTACTTACCAACGAGTATTCATGTTAAAAACATGATTTATAAATTATGAATTCAGTATTTACCAATCCATAACTAACATTCTTATTAATGATGAGTTTAGTAAGACATTTACAACTGTTTATAAACTACATACTAATGAGTATTAAGATGACAACAATGCTTTATACGTGATGAATTCAGTTTTTATCAATGCTTAACTAACACTTAGTAATGTGTACTCATTATAAAGTGTTACCAATTTTAGGTTTTTATTATTTTGGTATGTCAGTTTTTAGTCCATGTCTTAGTGTTCACATTTCATTCCTTTCCCGTGTTAGTCCAGTCCACGTTTTACCCATGAACTGTCTTTGCTTTCTCCCCAGTCGCGTCATTGTTTGAAGCAGTTTCTGTCTTAACTGATTGTGGCACTGTTTCGGGTGATTTAATGGATTCTGGGTTTCATCCTTCCTTCTGTTCTTGTTTGCTAGTTTCCCCTTGCTTTCCTATATGTGCTAACACTACTAACAGTTTGTTGTTTTCTTAAAATTACTAACCAAACTCACCTTGTATATAATACTAATCTACTAATGAGCACCCGGGATTGTATAGCTGCACTTACTAATTGACTAATTATCTCTCAGCAGTCGCCCTGTTCTTGTCTCCGCCCCTTGCTTTTCTATTCACTGGCTTTGCTAAATTTCTGCAGACCCTCTGCATTCTTATTATCTATTCTGGCTCTTATTCTTTCATCCAGTGTATTTATCCCGTCTTTCGGATTGTCTTGTGATCCCCGTCTGTGTGTTAATGTTTATCAGTTTCATGTAATTGGTTTCCCTCGTGTTCCACCCCTTGTTAATTATATTAAGTTCCTGCACCTGTGTCTGTGTGTTCCCCCTGCCTTTATCTGTCAGCCCTCAGCAAGCCAGTGTCAGATCTGACTTCGCTCCCACTCCAGCTCACACCTCTCCCGGCCCTGTGCACTATCCTCTGGTCCCCTCATCTTCTGTGTTTTTTTTCAGCCGCATCTCCAGCCCAGCCTGCCCTTCCTGCTGCCTCCAGCCCCTGGTGCTCCCTTTCTTCGAGTTCTGAGCCCTGCGTGCTACCTGCCCTGAGCCTTGCGTGCTACCTGTTCTGAGTCCTGTGTTCCAGTCGCCTTCGCCGTTTCCCAAGCCAGCATTCCTGCCGTCCTGTCTGCCTCCCTCCTGATGTTCTCCCTTACCCTTTTCCTGGCCAGCTGTGCTGCCCGAGTTAGCCATCTGCCAGCTGTGCCCACTGTCTTGCCTTGTGCCTTCCCTCTGCTAGCTTTCCGAGTGTCCCCTAGTCCCTAGTGTGCCCTTTTTCCGAGTTGTCCTGAGTTCTCCCCCGTTCAGTGCTTGGCACGGTGTCTTTTTTAGCCTGAGTGCTCCGTTTTTTCCCCTGTCTTATTCTGAGTTTGGTTTAATAAATTATTATTTTGGATCCCCACTCCTGGCGTCTCACTCCCCTTTTGTCTCCTTCAGTTCCCTTTGTTTCTAGCTCCGAGTTCAGTTCCTAGTCCAGTTCCGAGTTTTCCGAGTTCCCAGAGTTCCTAGTGTGTTTCTCTTCTGTTTTTTAGCAGTAAGACTTTTTATCTTCTGATTATTGGAGTTTCTTCTCCCTTTTTTCTATCTTGCTTTGCTTCCGTGTTTCGGAATATTATACGTCCTTTGGAAGCGCATCTACTTTCATTTGGTCTATATTATTCTCTGTTTGTAGTGTGTCTGTGTTGCTCACTTTCTCTCTTGTCATTGCTCTCGTTGACTGTTCAGAAGACAGTCTGCTAGCTGCCACAGCACTTGCCTTTGAAAAATCCGGTCTTATGTATATGATACACAAGATCTCGTTATTGCAATATTCTGAGAAATAAATGTTTTGTCCATAAAAAAGGTGTCCTTTTTTGGATTTTGCTGGTTAAAAAAATCAGGGCTGACAAAAACAAAAAAATTGTTTAAAAAAAATAGGCGTTTTCATCCATTACTTCATTCTTACTTCATGTATTAGCTTCCCATTAATTAATCATGTTTGTGCCCCCTTAACTAAAGTGGTAGGTATATTAGCTTGTAATTTTTGTCGTTGAATGTAATGAGTTAAAGCTTAATTTCTCATGAATTCATCATGTTTGTGCCCCCTCAACTAAAGTGGTGGACGTATGGTAGCTATCATCACAACAAACAGTACAAATGTTAGTCTATTGGGAATATTGAACAACACAAACTGAAGGTTAGTTGCTCATAAGTTCATTGGCTTATCTTAGGATAAGCTGCTTTCCATTAAAATGCGAGTCGTGCATGGATCCTGGCCATTTCGCAACAATGTCCAAAATATTGTATTCGGCATCAAATACTATCTGCGTGTTGATGGAATGAATTTTTTTCTATCACCTAATACCACTTCATCTTGGGTCGGAGATATAATTTGAATATGGGTTCAATAACACCGATGATACCAGGCATACCTGTAATGTGCATGAATTCAAGATTGATTCTGTGTTGCAGGCAAATGTCCATTGGAAACTGGATAAACTGTCGATTGAAATGGAGTTCACAGAGCGCATTGTTGAATTGAGCGACTGACAGATGATTGTGAAATCCCAAAATTGTCCGCGTTGCGAAGTTGCATTTTTCCGGTGGCCAAGTAACATAGTCTTGTCAAACATTTTATTTCGGGGCTTACTGGATTGTTTCTCATGGTTGGAGACGTAATTCTCTCCCTCACCAAGTCAACAACAAATAAAATCCCTTCACGATCGAT
Organism: Gymnothorax reevesii; assembly: GCA_029721435.1. NCBI lineage: Eukaryota > Metazoa > Chordata > Actinopteri > Anguilliformes > Muraenidae > Gymnothorax > Gymnothorax reevesii. Next base: position 115,883,968 of record CM056574.1, read on the forward strand.
CCTATATCTTTTCAACAACTCATCAATCATTCAGAATATCCAAGTCATTCCGTCTTTCAAGAGCAGCAGCCATTTTCCAATTCTTTGTGAATAGGTTTTAGCGAGTTAGGAGTCCTCTTGACTACTTTTAAGCTCTTCCAGACTTAGGAGCTACTTTTAAGCATAAAATGCTTTGTAAATAACACTTAGTAAAAATAAATAGGAGTCCTAAATTTACAACTGACGTGCCCATTTTTTTATTTTGTAGTTTCTCCTAAATCTAGCAGTTAGGACCTACTTTTAGCGCTAAGATGAGTTCTGAATATGGGCCCAGATAATTGCTTGGGGAACTAAGTGTCACACTCCAGTCATATTCATTTCATTGGTTCTGCTTTTTCCAGCGGTCTTGTGTGATTTTTTGTTATTTTCTCCTTCAATTGATTGATTGCCTTGTTTTTCTACCCATCCCTTTTGCTTTCTCATTGTCCCAGTGTCTAATTGCTGTCATGCGTATATAATTTGCTTGTGCACTGTCAGTTGTTGCTGTATTGTTCCGCCTGTTAGATGCTTTCTACCCTTGAGCCTTTAACCAAGCTTGCAGTCAGTTGGATGAGTTAGTAAACAAGTAAAACTCTAATTTAAGTATTAGAGCTATTTATTGGTGACATCCTCTCCCCGCTCTCCTTCCATCGCTAGAGCAGGGGCAGACACCCCAAAGGCACAGCCCTGGTGATTCTATGGATGTAAAGTTCTGCAGGCACATCAATCAGGTTCACCACTTAGCTTTTGGCCCCTGGACAGTCACCAATCAAGACTTGGAATCGCCTTGTAACTCTGTTGCCAATCGCATGACTCAGACTGCCTCCCATAATGGATTGCCTGAGCCCTCTTCAGTTCTTCATACCTTGTGCTCTGGCTCCATAATCGCCCTTGAGGCACTTTCAGCGGATCAGTTCGTGGTTCCTTTGAGTGCAGTTTGTAACGCAGAGGACATCAATTGTTCTAGTTTAGTGGGATTTTTACCCCATTCTTTGTTTATGTACTGCACATCTTCAGCAGCTAAGATGTCTGATGTCCACATTATCGTATTTAGCATCTCTTAAAGCAGATCACTGCTGTCTTTTTTTTAACTTAATTATCCATATCATCAAAACTTTTTTGGAAATGTGGTTGCATTTACAGGCCCTAAATTAAGCTAATCTAGCAAAGATTGCCCCAGAATTACATGATACACTCTGCTATACTGTGGGACAACGGAGCTCTGTGTTACTGGGTGAAGACAGAACCCTATGTTGATCACGGTGATGATGGCTTTTCGCACCATGGGCAGGTATTTTTGCTCTGCAGGCACATCTCCTGATTCGATTGGAAGCCCCAGGAGCTGCAGGACACACAGAAAAATAACAGGGTCACTGTGCTGATTCACAGGGCACTGACCTCCCACTGCTCACCCCCGGACTGAGCTCTGCTCCAGTCTTAGGCCAAATGAACCAGATTATACGGCCTACCACAGCCAACAGTCCACCAGCTCTCTAAATGCAAGATTGTGCTGCCTGCAGCATTGCAGTTTTGCATGCATACCGCACCAGCCCTACTTTCATAACGAAAGCTTCATGAAGTATTCACCACTGCAGATCCCCTGTCCTCTCGGAAAGGGGGGCCTTACATAACACCCTGTGCCATCTGTACCCTACCGTTGTCTACACAGTCAATTCACTTTGCCACTCATGTTTCCTCTTAACCAGTAGAGCCCTAAGGTGCCTGACCTAAACATAAACAGTGTACAAATCCTTCCCTTTCACCTCCCGAAACGTCCCTTATCCTGGACCTGTGAAGGACAGAGGTATCGCCGCTGCTACACTGACCACACTGTTACCACGTCCTCTGGTAACTCGGGATGCTCTAACTCCAGTGCCTGGGGAGTCACTGCCCCCTCCAGGCAAAATATGCCTTTTGTCTGTCACAAACAGCATTCATCCCAGTAGCATCTGCTGACATCTGGGCTGTGATCAGACCGCAGCCCCCTGATTGGTGTAGGTGAGCCAGCTTGCATATGCCTGCTGTCACAGACTGCTGCTGCTGGGTGACTGATTCCACTGCTGTCTGCTGTCATCAGAAAGAGCAGCAGATCCTGCCCTGTGAGTCCTGCTGACTCACTGAGTACAGCTGTTAGCTAAAGTCCACTGCAACCTCCCTCATCTGCCAGGGATATGATGTAAGTCACCTGACCAGCAAAGAAAAACAAAACATTGTCTCTTTTCTCCTTCTTGTCTCTACATGTCAAAGAAAAAATAACTTGACGCATCCACCTCCCTTGAGAGGGAGATCCGAGTTCTTTCCAAGCGCTGCCTTCATTTCAATCTGGCCAAAATGAGCCCAGATCTCTCTGCAGAACCATTGTTCTGTCTCACCCTATTTAGGCCGAATATTTTCTCCTCGACCTCTCTAATCCTCTCCTCTCAAACAATGAAAATGCTGTAGATAAGGTAGGATAGTTTTTTTCCCCTCCCTTCAAAAGATAAAATCATTATTTGAAAACTGCTAGAAATACAAGCTGAAATAGCCTGTTCTTGCTAATACCAACTACGCCACACTTCGCGTCAAACAGCAACACTTGAGGGGTAAGTAGACAGATTTTGCAGCTGATTTCCAGAGATATGCAAACAAACGAAAAATACTGTATGGATTTTTCTGTATCCTTATCTGGGACAGAAGGAGAAGGTTAAAAACTGGGGAAGGGTCCCTTTAAGTTTAGCTAGCTGGTAAACAGCTTAAGTTCAAAGCATTTGAAAATCAAAATTGCATGCTGTGCGTTTAGATATCTGAACTTTGTTGGATTACAGTTTATGGCAGTGGGAGATTTTGGCCTGATGAAAGCTGTGGTTTCGGAAGTTTATCCCTGTGTGTTGGTATGTAGCCTACTTTTTACTGTGATGCCACTCCCTGGGACCTGGCATTAAGGAATAATGATGCTTCCTCTGTTCATTCAAGAGTTTTTGCACTTTCTCTCTCAGAAGTGGATGAAAGGAGGAGGCATGGGGCATGTGTGTAAGCGTCGCATTTATGCTGTTTTGTTTGCTCGTCTGTTGTCACTCAAACAAGAAATTTTTGAAGAAACACTTTCAACTAATCCCAGCAGAGCAGAGAAACAGTGGTGGAATCATGAGATGAGGCCTCGGCCACTTGCCCAGAGGAAGTTCATAGTCTCTGAAAATCCCAGTGAGCCGTGTTTATTCATATTCATCTCCAATTATAATTGTGAGGCTTATTTCTCATTGTATGATGGGCACTTAACGGCCCACACTGTAATAAACTGGCACCTGCAATTTCAAATGCAATTTTACTATCAGTTTATAACAGAGATTCCATGTATGTGTAACTGTAAGTAGAGTCCTACGCACATTTAAGTATGTGAAACTACAAAATTTCTTGTGGGAACCTGGGTATGTATTTACAAAGAATCTTATCCAAGTACTGGGAGGACTCCTAACTGGTGCTGAGAATTCCTAACTAAGAGTTACCACTTCAAACTGATTGAGTGCAAAGGTGCTAAGAGAAACTCTAACTACAGACTTGAGTGAACTCCAACATTAAGAGTGGGGGGTGCGGTTGATGTTGTTGCTGAGGATGATGTCATGATTCATAGACAAGCTTATGCTCAATGCTGACAGTGATTTGGTTAATGGAAGACTGATCTCAGTCTGTATTCTGTGTACTTCCTGTCAAACTCATTCATTTATCATAAGGAAATTTTAATTGATTAACATATTATAGATTCACGGTATCCAGCTAGCAAACTAAGCTACCTCTTACGTGGTGACATCCAGCAAAGCTAGCGAGCTAAAATTACCTTTGGTCGTAATCTTAACCTCTCATATGACTGCTGTTACGTGTGTTAGACAACTATTAGAACATTACATATCTTTTGATTTAGCTGACGTTATGGCTCATCAGCTGTATGTACTGAAATACTGTGTAGGCGATAGTCTGGTCTACGTCACTCTCCTTATCAGTGCTAGTGAAGTGCTTCCTTCTGATGTAGATGATTTCTAATCTAGCCTGCATGTAACATTTTTAGATGAGTTTAGCCTACATTTAATGTCAAATGCAAGAAACTACGCAGTTTACTACTTGTTACTTATTCAGTGTTTATGACTGACACTACAAGTGTCTGTGAAGCTGTCTTTTTGAAATTCGTCGACATGGTGAACCAAAGACAATTATTATCACAGTGGTCATCTAATTATCCTACACTATTCTATTTTGTGAGACGGCTGCCTGAGGTGAAAGTTGTCCGAGGTTCGGTCAAACACTGCTTGCCCAATTGTAATGCACCCGAAAGTGGGTGAGGCTTGGGATCGGTCAATTGCACAAGGTCTAATATATTTACTAACCCAAGTCATACAAAAGTTAATTATCGAGCCCTACGCAAGCATAAAGTTCAGGGTTTTTTTTTATGATATTATCACAAAACAGGTGCTTGTCTTTGACAGTTGCTTTGCCATCTAATTCCTCATTATCCAGTAAATTGTTCAATTTAGTGACCATTCATCAATAATTTTACTTATCAAGAGCCTGCTGATATTTTGAAAGTTATTGGTACATTTGTTTAAATTTCTCTATTAATATTCTGCAGTTTCCCATATAGCATGCTATGACAATGAAACTTTAATTGTTCATAACATACATAACTATTTCTGACAAAATTGCCTAAAAGGGTACCGAAGAAAAAGTAACAACTCATTAAAATTCTATGGTTGCATTTGTGATTGAAATGAAAACCTGCATACACGCCGGTCCCCCAGGACTGAGTTTAGGAAGCTCTTCTCAAGCCATTGCCATGGACAGAAATGAGAAAGAGACCGGCAACTGTAGGAACTATTGCTTACCTGTTAGGCCAGAACCATACTGAGAGAAAAAGATACAGTACTACATTAAAAGCATGGGAGAGACTGTAAGGTTTCTTGCTGTTAATGACTTGCCCCTCCGTGGAACCTCTGACAGCCCCCTGTCTATGACTGACTGTGTTTACAAGGTCTTTGGTATCCCAGTTTTGAGGCGTATCCCGGCTTTGAGCATATCCGGGATATGATGTTTACATGGAACCAGGGGCGTATTTAGGGCCTGGCTACTGGGCTATAGCCCAGGGTATTTTTTCTTTAGCCCAGCGTCGTTTCTTACAGTTAAAAAATAAGACAAGTATGAACTTTGAGCTTTTGCAACCACTGAGTCTTTAACCTATACTATACTAATTTATTTGTGGCGTACGTTGGAAAGTTACCATAGTTACAGGGATGCTTATATGTCTGTTTCGTTCTCATTAAAGCATCCCTCTTCCACCCGCATGTATGTCTATGTTTGCACCCACAAAGTATATATATATTTTTTTTGAGGGGAGAAGGGGCAGGCGGGGCTGTGGGTGGCGTCCGGGATGTGGCGGGGGCATGGCCGGGGGGGCCAGGGTGTTGGGGATCATGGGCCTTATGCCTTCTTAAATAGAAATGGTAAGTATTATATATTATAATATTGTAATTGTTATTATTCTTAAATTTTTCCATTATTATTGTTATGGATGTAACAATATAGCAATTATTGTTCTAATTATTATTATAATTATTATTTTTACAATTATTGTTGATTGTTGTTGCTGTCGTCGTTTCTATGCCATCGTCATTAGCTCCACTAAAACATTAGACATAAACATCGCCACTAGCTCCACCTTAACAATTCCTACCACTATAACTATTTTTGACTATAATTATTATATCTAGTTATTATTATAACGATAAATAACTATAACTAATATAAATAAATATATTACGACTATTTTGAAGATATACCTGTGTACATGTACACACACACTCACACGTGCACACACACACACACACTTACACTTAGTTATCAACTTTTGTCTGCCATTTTATCGGTCTGTCTGTCTGTTTATGTGTCCTTTTATGTATGTGTAAAAGCCCGCGCCTCACACAATAAACATCTACACATCTGCCATTGATACACACCCTTACCCCCCACGTGGTCCTACCTGATACATACTTCATTCACCAATGTTTAATTTACATGCACTTATTTACTGGAATTCAAGTTGGGTTATCTCTTCTGTTATGATTATTATTTTTTTCTCTTTATTTTCTCCTTTATTTCCCTTTTTTCTCTTCAGTGTACTGTATATCTACATATTTGGTCCTTTTTCACTACAAATCTCATTTTGCACCCACAAAGTAAATGATGCCTGAAACATGACCTTTAGGAGCTAGCTAGTAGCACAACAACATCAAAAAAAGTGGATCTGAGAAAAACTTGAAACGATAAAGGTAATGTTTACGTATTAGATAAATGCCTTCCATTGTTGATTAAATTAAGGTACGTCATGTCGTTTGCATCTGGCAAAGTGAACAGTGAATTTTTCCTCGTTGTGGCTATCCACCACGACATCATCCAGCAAAATACTGTTCAGCTGACCGCTGGCCAATTATCGGAACCCCAAAGAAATATTATAATATTATGATATATTATAGATTTATAATTATAAGATTATAAATCTATAACCACATCATATTTATCATACTCTAATAAAAAGTCATTTTGCACCTGGACCAAGCAGTCACCGAGATTTTATACATGCTGCGTGATTAATCCTCAACATGCCAGACTACACACTAGAGTGGAAGGGAGCATCCAATCTGATCCATCACGATAGAAGAATAGTTGATTGATGTTGATACGAGCCATGGATGTATGCGTCCAGTGGCAAACGGTTTTATTTGGCAAGCTCGCATCAACATCAATCGCTAACCTTCTATCCTAATGGATTCGATTGGATGCGCTCTTCCACTCTGGTCTCAAGTCCTGCATGTGCATGTACGCGCAGCATATATGATGTCGGCGGTCTAGGAGCAAGGTGATTTATTTTCATTAGAGTACGATAAAGATGAGAAAAGCTGCGGTTCTTTGATCTAAAGTCTATTTTCTTTGGGGTTCCGATAATTAGCCAGCGGTCAGTTGAAAAGTATTTTGTTGATTGTAGCAGATGTTCAAAATACTAGTTCAGGGACAAACTTCCCCAATATCCTCCAGTGACCATCATATGCTTATCAGCGCAGTGCGTCACGAACAGTCTACGGTCACAAAGCAGTCTGACATCATCTTTACTTTCTGATATCACGAAATTTGCGCTCTGATCTGCAGTATTAGTCACCGAAGCCAAGGCGTAATAAATAGACTGTTGGACTTCTGCAGCAGACCGGTTAGTTTACTTGCTATTTAGCGTATTGTGGAGCACTTTAATCGTGTTTGTCAGATAAGCACTTACAAACTTGCTTTGTACACAACTCAGCTGACAGAGACATGTTTGAATGTGTTGCCAATCTCACTGATGCGTGAGTGTAGCCGTGCTGTGATTGGCTGTTGGCATGTACAATGGTACCACAGCCTGTACCAGAGCTATGATTGGCTGATGTACGTTATGGTACCAACCGACCTGCAGAAAAAGAGAAAAAAACTGAAGAGACTTCAACCAGCTGCTGACTGTTTCTTGAGTGATTTTATAATTTTTTTCTTCATTAAAGGCTGGCAATTTACAAGTGTTCTCCAGTGTCTTTTGTCCGCTTTAACTTGGTGGTAAGTTGAGGGTTACTGAATCGCACCTCATGAGCTCACTTCTTTCCTCCCTCTGGGCTAAGCCCCGGATCTCCTACCATCCTAGATCCGCCACTGCATGGAACACAGAGAAAACAGAGAAACAGAGAAACCCGGTAATTCATATCCCGGTATACATGAAAAATACCAGTGACTCGTTTTATGATCACTGCATCCTGCTTGCGCAGGCGTTTGTTACGTCTGGTGGGCAGCCATCAGAGACTGGGATAAGGCATATACACGCTGTAGAATCCCGGCTGGGATAAGGCATATACACGCTGTAGAATCCAGGCCTCTCATGGAGTACTCCAGGTAGCAAAACCAGGTTTCTTGAAACCGGGATAAGGGTATAATTCGGGATATGGTGTTTACATGCACAAACACAAAAATGGGATACTTTAAAAACCCTATCAAAACCGAGATACTAAAGACCTTGTAAACAGTCAATGATGATTTCTCTGCTGGGCTTTTCCTGAAGCTGTTTGTATACACACTCACAAAGGATGCTAAGCTTAGAGAGATCGCGAGTAGTATACCTCAAAATGCAAAGTATCCTCCTCATAGTTTGTAAAATAAGATTATTGAAACCCTGGCAAATTTGGTGTTGCTTCAGATTAAAAACAAATATGACCACGCTGACACAACAGGGTTTTGCATCAAAAGTGATAGGTGCAACATAGAAAACCTATCAATAATTTGTTTTTTTATGTAATTCTCTCCTTCCACTTTGAGTTCACTTGCACTTACACTTAGCACTCTCCTCTTCTAGTGGTGTGTAGCTACTCTTTTGTTTACTTGAGGTTCTTCATTGTAGCTTGCCATGCTTTAATTATTTTGTTATTTGCTTCGGATAATAGCGTCTGCTAAATGGAAATGTAAACATATTAAGTAATACTAAGCATTTTGAATAAGTAATGACAGTTTTTTTTTTTGTTGTTGTTGAGTGTATGACTGTGTGGAGGGATGGGATGGGGAGGTTGGTGGGGGGGGCTAGTTAGGCCTCAGTATACCGACATCTAGAAATTAAACCATCAGCACCCCCATTCAAAGCAGGCTGCATCCGGCCCTGCAGGCGTACATGCTAAATTTTGCCCCTTTTCTTGTGCGATGTCTGCATGGTATCATACGTATGTTCAGTATTAGCTTGCAAGGTGAACAACCCGTCAGCTAAATGACCTTATTAACACTGTGACCTCTATCAGAGCCTCTGATCTCCATAAACCTGTCAAGCCCAGCACAATACTGTTCTTTATATTAGCGCTGTGACATCTTTCAGAGCAATACTGTTCTTTTTAGTTGCGCTGTGATATCTTTCAGAGCCTTCAAACTCCATAAACCCGTCGTGCCCAGCATGATGCAGTTAAAACAGAAACACCACAGCTAATGTTACACCTGATTTTTAAACAGTCAGTGAGCTAACACTATCTAAAGCACGGCAGGATGTACTGCTTTCTACTGGGGATCTGTAGCGACATTCAGCTGAGTGAGTTTTCCGGCCATCTGTCTCACTCAACTCAGGAGAAGCAGCAGAAACAGTGGCTTTTTGTGCTAAAACTCTCAATGTTATCAGTCGTCCCTTGAGAATCAGCTGGCTCTATGTCCACTTTTCGCAGAAATAGAGTTAAGCATACCGGGACGTTCTAAAATCAGTTAGGTTTATGTCACTTAGTGCTTAGCTCCAACCCAAAGTCTACACCATATTAACACATAGAAGCAATAAGTTCTATATCCTGAGTAGGGCTCGTTTCAAATCAGGTGGTTCTATGTCCAAGGAACTCAGGGTCCGTACCTGGATTATGTGACATTTGCTCAAGGCCAAGGAGCACACGTAAAGCACAAAATGACCACTCCTCAGAAAAAACGTTCGATTTTGATCCCTTCTGAAAGACTAATGGATTATTTTGATGGGTAAGTTGTTCACCAAAAATGTATACACACTGTAATTGTTAATTTTGTCGTGTTATGACTGGTGTGGAAAAGTCACATTCGTCAATTTGCATGGACATAGAACTACTTAATTCTCAAACGATCAACTCTAGGCCTAGTGTGCTAATGTACAGTGCACTTAATATACAATTTATTAGCGACATTGGGGCAACCCAGGGTTATCAGGGGAGACCCCCCTACCCCCTACCCCACCCGCTCGCCTGCCCCACCCGAACCCCCACCCCACCCACCATTTAGGCCCTAGCTAGGCCTACCCCAATATTTTAGTTGATTTTAGAGGACATAGGTCAATGCTATTTTCACAGAAAATCACATTTTATCGGGGGGGGGCGACCCCCACACCCCCACCTAATTTTCTCCATACATAACTATGTTAAAAATTATGCCCCCTGTGGACAGAAAATACATGGAGGGAGTCACAAAATAGACTGACACTTTGCCGTTGATGCCTAAATAAGGCATTTCGATACCGGTACAGGTAAAGTTGCTTGTCCTCGAAACCTTATAAAGCTTTAATATCGAACATTATGATTGGTCTGAACAGGGCTATCATGAAACTAGTTTTGTTTAATGTTTGTTCAAAGTTGCTCATGTTCAAATTTGGCATTTTTGGTCGGGCAAGGCTGTCCCGTGTCAGGTCTAAATGAGAAAGGTGGCTCATTTATAAACTTGAGTCGTTTAAATGCATGTAGTTATTTAATATGTGTGTGTTTGAAGCATTTTGATGCCAAATTTTGCATTTCGTATATATACTTAATTTTTCTAATTTTTATTTTTCATGCTATTGATTCTGCTCAGTGAGCAATGCTGTCCGGTGTCACAGGTTCAAATGAGAAGGTGGCTCATTTATCAATCTGTTAATTTGATGCAATACTTTTATCTATGAGTGTATGAAGCATTTTCAATACTCATTAGTCCTCAGACTTATAAACATCGTTCATGGTGTCCCAGTACATTTTTTTGTGAAATAAGTATAAAATACAGGTAACCATTCATTGACTAAAACGTTCTTAGTTTGTTCATGACTTTTTTTTTTAATAACTCTGATGGACATAGAACTTCCTAATTTCGATCATACTTAAAACCCATAAAGGCACCAGGTCCTATGTGGACACCCACATCGCGTGGGTTTTCTCCGGGTACTCTGGTTTCCCCCACCCACAGAAACATGCATTGTAGGAACATTCCAACCACTACCCCAGACCAGGAACTGGCTTTAGAACTGGAGTTGGTCCCCGGGCGCTGCTCTGTGGCTGCCCACTGCTCCTAACTATAGGATGGGTCAAATGCAGAGGACAAATTACCCCCCGGGGTTCAATAAATTGTATCTTATCTTATAACTTGTTGACCAAGGGCAACTTCCATTGCTTGGAATCAGAAGGTTCTATGTCCATTTTTGACTGCTTATATCTCTAAGCCTATAGAGATTTTGAACATGTGTGCAATATGTTTAGGGGAACTTCCACAGTCAACAATATTCCAAACAAAATTAATTTTCATAACTGTCTAAACATCAGAGATAAGACAGTCGAAATTTTCAAACTCCATTTTCTCAAAATGAGGAAAAGTGGACATAGAACCAGCTGATTCTCAAGGGACGAGGTGTGGTCAGTTTTCATTAATAAAGCATACCTGTCAACTCTTGCATTTGGGGTGAGTTTTAGTGGTATATTTATGTTCATATGCTGTTTTCAGCAATTATTCAATCAATGCATATGTAAGAGATTCTTGCGCAGAATTGAAGTCGTCGCACATGGAAGTTTATCAGTTTTACGCGCCTTACGGTGGATTTCACCACTTGCAATTGGAAACTCATTACGACTCCGGACTTCTCATGCTTTTTGATTACTCAGAGGTTGGAAGCAATGCATTTGTTTCATGATCGTTTGAATTGTTTAAATTAAATAAGATCATTGCAAGCAATGGAATTGCATAAAGACGTTTCAGCAGGGGAATGTAAATATGCCACTAAAACTCATGCTGAATGTGAACAGGTATGCGTTATTAATATAAATGACCACAACTCATAATGTTGAGATTTTTCGTACTTTCTGTAATGGTAATTTAAATGAATAATTGAAATCAGGTCATGACCAATCATTATTTTTAAGGGATGGGTTTGAGCCTCCCCCATTGCCGCTGCTGGTGTAGAAGTGTTTACATAAGTTACTACCATGGCAGCTCCCCTCATCAATGGAATGTATTGATATGTTGTTTCCAGGGCAGCTACCCACTGTGTAGGGGTGCACTGATGTTTCATTAATAGGTTAGCTCCCCTCAATGTAGGAGTGTGCAGATGTGTTATTACCTGGGAATTTCCCCTCAGTGTTAGAGTGTATGGATCTGTCATTACCAGGGCAGCTCCCTAGCATATAGTAGTGTATAGATTTGCTATTACCAGGACAGCTGCTCTCAGTATTGGAGTGCATTGATGTGTTATTAGCAGGGCAGCTCCCCTCAGTATTGGAGTGTGTCGATGTGTTATTACCAGGGCAGCTCCCCTCAGTTTACTAGTGAATAGATGTGTTAGTTGCTAGGCATCTCTCCTCAGTGTAGACCTGAATGGATATGTTATTAGCAGGGCAGCTACCCTCAATGTAGGAGTGTAGAGATGTGTTATTACCAGAACAACTCCCTTAAATGTAGGAGTGTCTAGATGTGTTATTACTAAAGCTCTGATTAGAATGAGCCCCCACTGTGTCTATGCTCGAGGTGGATGTTGGGGTGAAGAATTGGCTGTGCTCTCCTCACTGGAACCTGTGCTGCTGACTCTCCTCCTAAGCCTTGGCTGCTGTCCGAGGTGCACAGCTCTTGCAGATGTGCCTTGCAATAGAATGAGTAAAAAAGATTGTGACTCCCTTTGCTTGATATAACTAACTGTAAATGTGGAGTGGAACAAGGCAAATGATTACTTTTCCTTTGACAGGACAAACAACCCTGCTATTAACTAATTTTATATCGCGAACAATTTACAGCAGTACATTCACATCTAGAATTATTTAGCAATCTAAAAAAAGATGTTTCAGCCTGGAAACAATATTCTATCTTTAAATGTATTTGGAATACCATTCACTTTTACTGCTATATTGTGCACTCATTTTTGTACTCCTTCTAAGTAATATCATTGTTTAAATGGATACTATGCAAATCACTTCACAATTATTGTAAACAAAATCAAAGTTGAGTACATACGTAAATTCATTTCAGATGAAAGAAAATAAATTGCATCAATTTGTCTCTTACAGTTTTATGTATGAGAAAACACTTTTTTTCTACCGCTGCATTTAGCATTGTTGAAGGAAAATTTTATCCTCTGAGGCAATAAAATATGAGAAATTGCATAAAAGGACACAGCCTTTATGGTACGCGCGCTTCGACTGATTGTCTTGTAAGCCCAACGAGCTGGCTAGGACTTTGCTACCTTCGTCTCTTTTCTTTTTGGCCAGAACAACTATGACGATATAATTTTGCACTAATAATATCAAAATACATATCTCAAGTCAGTAATTCAGTAATTTTGTGTGTCACTTTTACAAATATTTTCTTCTGCAAGACATACAACGTAATGTATAATATCTTGTGTGGAAGGTATGTTATGTCCTCGGACGTATGCTGTTGTGTATGTGCCTCTTGTTCTCCTCAGGTGGTCCTGCTAATGAGCGGCACGCGATTGGACCTGGCAACATGCAACAGGCTGCGGAAGCTGCCTTCTGCTTCCCTTCTCCGCCCCCTCAGTTGGCGGCGTTGGTTCGCGTGTTGTATTTAGCTTTTATTATGTGTCAACGTTTATTTGGTGAACCTGTTGCGAAATGGTAATTTATTCTCCAGTTGAATGCAGTTGTTGTGAGTTGACACGAGTTGCTGTGTATAGTTGACACGTTGAGAAGTTGTGTAATTGCTGAGCTTGAAGGGGTGGGTGCCATTTCTTTTGATTACTATTTTCTCCTGATTCTGTCAGGAAGATTAGGTAAGTTCATTTGTTTTTGTTTGTTTGGTCAGGTAGGTTAGTTTTTCATTTTTAGATCCCTTTTATTATTTTGGCGTTGCCCACCCTGGAGTTGAATAGCCCTTTTCACCTGTGTGAATGATATAATAAATACTCTGTTAATCTTCCTCGTAACCGTTGTGTGCCTGTGATCTCTGGGGATGGAAAAGGGGGGGCTCAATTAAGCTGTTTTACAGCTTGTGCCCTAGACTGGGGCCGCAACACGTACAACACAAGTCAAATTCTGGAAAATAAATGCTAAAAGCTCTTCCGATGAGTTGAGACCACTCTTTTCATCCACCCCATCCCCCAAAGGACACGACGACACAAGTAATTTACTATCGCGGGTGATGCAGTCTGAAAGACTTGGGATTGCTGTGTGTAAGCGGCTACTGTTGCTACACAGACACAAACAAAACCCTTAGCCAGTGGCGACAGCCAGCTGATTACTTTCATCTCCCGGATAACAGATTGGGCTTTTGGTCATAGAGGAACACATTTCTAACTGTTCAGTTTCAAACTAAAGGGCCGTGGAAAATGTGCCGTTAGTAAACATCAGTGCTACACATCTGTGGACTAAGTTGCATGTCTGCAGCTAGCGCTACTTAGCACATAAGGCAAGTACGACTCCTCTATGATTATCAAATCAAGCTCTAAACGTGACCTATAATGTTTTCTTACCTGGTCACTAGGAAATGAGCCGTGTCAGCATCCATTTTGAGTCCCAATTCAAGCTGGAGCTGCCTCCATGAGTCAAACACGTATCCGATGTTTATTCGGGCCCGGTTTTGGTCATACATTCTTTTCGACTCAAGAGATCCTGCTGATAAAACCTTTTTTTTTATTTTTCATATGGCTTTTTTGTGGGCTTTTCAGTGGGTTTTGAGTGGTGCTGGGTCGTTTGCTGGCTGTGGGAGAGTCAATTACTACCCAAACAGTATTGTGGATCCACCGCGCTTGTGTTCTTCCTGTATCCAAGGCAGTCGGGGACGCGCATGCAGCATCATTTGAAATTCAGCCCCCGAATTGCAGCGCATTATGCAGCACACAGCCCGTTAAAGGAAACAGAGAGATACGTTGGTGGGCTCATTCTTTTTGGTTTTGAACACTTCATCAACCATTAGCATTACAAAACATAAAATGCATGTTTATTTTTTTCAGGAATCCTACCCCAAGCTCCTTTAAAGCTTTAGTTTGCAAATCCATTCTCGTATCAGTTTTTCATGAGGATACAAGCCTTGAGTGATGCTTATTTTACATTACTTTGCCTTCGGCAGGAGTTTATGTCATTACAACCAAATTCTCTTTTAAGCATAGGCAACAAGCATAGCATAGCTGGATGTCAAACTTGAGCCATCTTCTCGGGTTCCACAGGCAGGACTTCCCCAGTCTGTGCATCCTGGCAAAACTGGCTCTCACAGGCGGCATCCACACTTCCGGAGTTTTTCTGTGCAGAACAGCATTCTGTCTACCTTCAGGAACCATCTTGGTCTCGAGACACAAAGAAAACTAATAGTAGTCAAACTGATGGCGCTGATAGTGATGTTAATTTTGACATGGCTTAAGAAGAGTGGAATAAGCTGAAAGATGGAAAATTATATGAACTCAAAGCGATGAAATCACACATGCACTCTAAGAAAAAAAGTTTTGTGAAGGGTACTCGTTGGCACCGAAAAGGTTTGCACTTGGAATGGTTACCTTCAAAGCCTATAGATGGACCTGAAACCTATACAGTAAGAAAAAAAGGTTTCAGCACCTTTTACAGGTGCGCACAATTACTACAAGAGCAGCAAGGTGCTTGTGAGCACCTTAAAAAGGGGTGGATACACACACCTTAAACAAAGCTCATGAACATCCTGAAAATCGGGTGAACATAAGCACCCCAAAAACGTGTTGATGAGCACCCTTGCATGGGATGAACGCGACAATCCTAAAAGGTGCTAACGAGCACCTCAAATAAGGGAGTAACGCAAAAACTCTGAAGGGTGCAGATGAGGACCCTTATTTGTGGTGACCACGCGCACCTTTCAGGTTCTTGTTTTCACCATTTCACAGGGTGCACATACGCACCTTTTCTAACGGGTGCTTGCCTGCACTTCTAAAGGTTCTCACTTATACCTTTTTTTTAAAGCACCGAAAAGGTGTTCTTTTTCCTCCCTTACAGATGCTTACCGTGGTTAAAACACCATGTGCCCACACATAAAAGGAAACATTCAGCCTCGACATATTCCTTAGCTTGTACACATGTATCAGTCATTGTTTTTCCTCTTAAAAGGGGCAAACAAGTGCATGTCAATGACTATCACATTACTGCCCAGTTCTGCACGTATTCATCCGCTGTTGGCTCCTCCACACTGACACTGGGAAGAAACTAAAAATATGAATCTGAATTTCATGTGAAGTAAATGCACTCGTTTATAAACCAGTTATCAAAGCAAATGGATAAAAGATATGATGAGAATAAATGGCCAAACAAATCCACACTGACCCCTTTGTTTTGTATTTGATGATTATTTTGTGTAAAGCTGTTTGTTTTGATAGTTCAGTTGTATTGGTGCCAAAAAGTTCAGTATTCAATCTTGTACAACATATTTCCTGAAGTGCGTCAATAATTTACACATGCCGGTATATTTATATATTCCAACTAAATGGAAACGTGGTTAATTTAAAAACATTCTTTAAGTAAATCCCACTCAAATTTTTTATTTGACTCGCAAAATTTTATATCAACTCAATATTTTACAAGCCAATGAGTCAATTGACTCATACTGTTTTGTACAATAAGAATATGAAAAAAGTAAAATATGAGGAATGAGCAAACTGGCTAAAATTTGGTTGAACATTTGGTTTGGTGCGGCCCACCCAGGCATAGTGAGATTTGGTAAGTGAGTCATGAATCATGATTCCTGAGTCTTAGTGAGTCTTTACATCCTCAGGTTACCATGTATAAGAATGAACCAAACCTCTGTTGCAGACAAAGCGCTTACTGAGCCAAAGAAGCAAATTTCAGCATCTGGAGTTTGCCAAATATCAATGGAGCAATGAGTGGAACTCACTTCTGCAGTCAGATTCGGCCGAAAGTGAATTTTGATATATTAACACCATTGACATTAGCCAAGAAATGAGAATTCTTACAAAAAGGTCAAATATGTACAGTGAGCTCCTGAATTATTGGCACACTGTGGTGAAAATGATCAAAATGAGGTGCGGAAAAAATTTATTTATTGTTTACCCTCACTGATCCTTCTATTGAGATATTCACAAAAATGTAAACTTTAAAGAAGCAAAATTCAACTAAATAATAAATCATTTTCTGTAATTCACACTCCTTCATTTAATACTTTGTGTGGCTTCCCTTTGCCGAGATGACAGCTCTGAGTGTTCTCCTGTCATGCTTGGCGAGGATGGTGAACATGTGGCACAGGATCAGAGAACATTCCTCCAAACAGAATCTCCCCAGAGCCTTCAGATTCTGAGGTCGATGCTTGTGCTTCTCCTCTTCAGCTCATCCCACAGATTTTCGAATGGGTTTAGGCAGTGGTGTAGTGGGGATTTTTTCATTGGGGGGGATGCACTTTGAGAGGCCAGGTTTATGACGTCATTGAAAAGATTACCAAACGCGCGCGCAAATGCGCCAAAACCCAGACATACACTGGAACCAAAGACCCTTTTGCGAAAAAGCTCAGCATTTAACCTCTTTGCTAGACCAATGGCTCCGTTATCAGCAAGAGCATGTTCTATATTAACCCTATAATGCCCAGACACAGACATCATTATAGGAAAAATATGACCCAGTAATATTTTTGAAGTATTGAAGGGTAGTATTCAGATCCACTGTTCATCATTAGGTTTTGTGGCAGCAAAATATACATTGCTGAACAGAACTTATAATTCCAGGAGTATCATATCTGATATGGCCAAAAATCAGCACCCCTCCAGAACTCAACACTCGAAATTTCAAATTATTTATATGCTCTCTTTCTTTAGCTATCCCTTAACATGTATAAGAATAAGTTTTAGTGTAATATTTACCTTGATATGCCGAACTTCACTGCCAAAGTCCAAGGAAATTCATGAATTCCCATTCACATGGGAGCTACTACCTTGAAGTAAGTGACTTGGGGAGAGACTCCTGTAATCTCACTTCTTCCTTCCAGGTGGCAGCACTGTGCATAACATATGATAGAGTGAGCAGCCGTGGTTGTGTTGCATCTTACCAGGTGGACATAGTCCTTCAAATTTGGTGTGTCATATACATTTGTATGATAAAGGGGGCATTAAAGGGTTAAGTGTGTTTTTGCGTTGTCATTATAAAATTCTATGCCTATTTTACAACGCTGCAGGCATAGAAACAATACACAAGTCACACGGCGCTACTGTCCACAACAAGTGATGTTTTTTGATGTCTACAAAACTAGAACCTCATTCAACGTCATATTAAAATGCTTAGAACATATTTTTGCGTTTTGATTGATATGTGAAAACCGAAGCATTGCTTAAAATTTATACATGAATCACTCTAGTAGGCTTTGCAACATCCTGAGATTAAAACACAAACATTGTATGTCAAATAAAATCGCGCTCATAAAAACATAGGAATAAATTAATTTGAGCTATTTTGAGAATAAATATAAATTTCCACAATGGGTCGGGATGGTCATCATGGGGATCGGTTGCCGGTCTCGTTCTGCTGTCTTCAGCTGAGCAGTGAAATCTCAACCAAGTGGTAACATATGGTGCTGGGTCCCACTGCTTTAGGGTGGCCCGTGCAGGTTGATGAACATCAGCGAAGACACCCTCTTGATGAGAAGTTTTGTGCGGGTCGGGGTAATAACCAGATTCATTTCGCTGAAACCCCTTTTGCACTCCGTGATTCTGCATGGGATGACTTTGGTGCAGTTCAACAAAGCCCTAAGATCATCAGGTGTTGCGTTCCCTGAGCTCTCGATATAGTCTCTGAACCCATTGATTGCAGTGAGGGTTGGCAGTCCGAATCTTTTGCAAAGCTTGCTTATCTCTACTTCTCCAAGTCAGGTGGCATGGTCTGTTTTACTGGCCAGTTCCCAGGGTCCAAGACTTTCAGCTGCGAGACTAAGTTGGTATAGTCTGACTCGGCCTGTGAAGTTGCAGAAGGTCCAGACGCAGTTGTAAACAACCACTGTCTCAGGTTGTTGCTTAAACTACTCAGGAACTGCTGCCGGTTAATGCATATGATTTTTGTGTTGTCTGTCAATGTGAGATTGCTAAATCAACATTTTGTCTGTTTCACACTTCAGGTACAGAATAAGCGTCATTGTACACCCCAGGCTGGTGGATTTATCAATAAGTTTGGAGACTTTACCTCCAATGTCTTGGACTCTCTGGCAGGCTTGCTTGCACATTTATGTGGCTAAGTGGTCCGTTATCTGCGCTACCCTATAACAGGAGTGGAGGTCTATTCCCATGTCAACCCCATTGCGGTATTGTAGGTCCAACAGTCCATAATGATCCGGTAATGGCTTGTTGTTCAGCGCCAGATAATAATCAGTGCGGAAAACAGCACAGCTGGCCTTCAAGTGCAAAGCGTTAAAATTGTCACACACTATCTCCAGTCTGCTTTTCAGCATTCTCCTTGATGCATTGAGCCGATACATGTCCATTAGAGCACTAGTGTTTCATGATCTTTTTGCGTAGAGATACTAGCATCTTAGCCTTATCGTCTCCACCATAGCTAACTTTACGGGAGCGCCACTCATCTTCAAGTCATGAGCCTGGCAATTTAAATACAGCCAGGTCCGTGATAGTAGAGCATACCTTACATCCCTCCTTTTTTCTCGCCCACATCTCCTCTGTCCATATAGCAAACGGCGAGCTGCTGTATGAAGTTGTAGAGCCAAAGGTAGAGCTGTAGTTTTCGGCAACAACTGTCTCAGCAGGTGTGCTGCTAGCATTAGCAGGGCTGGGGTGGATATTGTTGTTGTTGGCGGCACCTTTTCTAAAATAGAAGTCTATATTTTTCTGTCTACTACTTGTCATTGTAAGGCAGGGTTGGCAAGAACTAATCGCGGTATGGTATTGATTTTTGCAAAATTTTCACTGGACTAGGCTGGAACGTCTCCGGATGATGACGATTTTACATGTTAACCTTCGAATTTGTTTGCATATTACGGGGAGATATTTTGGGTTTTCTACTCTGTTTCCTTTTCATTCTGTTTTTGCAATTTACCCCAAATATAACCATATTTTCCTATTTCCTCATTCGGCCTTATTTTCCTCTATCATACTTTTTTTTTTCCCCCCTAACGGAGAGCTGGGTGGACGGCATCCCCCCGTACCCCGCCCACTACACCCCTGGGTTTAGGTTTGGGGACTGTGATGGTCAATTAACCATTTTTTGGTAGATTTGAGGTCTGCTGAAGATCACTGTCCATCTTGAATGTCCAATCATGGCCCACTTTTAGCTTCCTGGCAGAGGCTGTGAGGTTTTCAGTATCTGCTGGTATTTGATGGAGTCCATGACACCATGTAACTTAACAAGATAGAACCATCAAACCACTCTCCTCACAAAATATGAGGTCAATATACAGACAGATCATTTATATCTCCTGTCACATTCAACTTATTAATTGATTCACTCATACCAGAAATTAGTATTTTCAACAGTTCACACTCATAGATCTTCTTACACCCAATTTTTCTTCTCCTGATTTGTGGAACAAATTTATTTTAATTTCAACATTTTTTTTCTTTCAGTGATTTTATTTCAATGAAAAGGTTAGATTTTTGTAGATATTTTGAAAGAAAGACCAAGAGAATAAACAGCAGACACGTTTTGTTGCAGCCTTTTTTACTCGCATTCACTGAGGTTCTGAATAATTCTGGATGCATTGTAAGTAGGTGCTTGATTTTGGTCATGGGAACAGATTTCTGACCTGGGACGGTCAGGAAAGTGCTTGATAGTTGCTTTACTGGTCTGGTTATGGTCAATGACATAAAGAATTCCACTAATTCCCAGAAAATCTAGATGGAAAATGTGATGTTATCAGCCAAGACTTGTTTAAAGATGGATTTTCCAGCAGGACAATCACTACAAACACACTGTCCATCAAAATCTACACAGAAATGGACACTAACGACACTCATGTTCTGCTGTGGTCAGCTCAGTATCTGGGCTCTGGACCATCCTCATCTCAAGCTAGGTATATACTCCCAAATACGTTCATTTCTCTTTCATTCATAACAACATCATATGAACAAGAACTAAATACAGAATTTAAGTGATGGCTTATTTAAAGAATTATGCTAATTAGGTCCCAAGATGGCTACCACAATATGGAACTTGATCAAGGACCTCAGGCAGGATACCTCTAAAACCTTTTATTACTTTAATCTCAAATTTTCACTGATCATTTCGTATGACTATATATGTTCTGATCAGAGGGAAATAATATTTCTGTGAAAAATATGGGCATTTTAGTGTTTTTACTTTATTGGGTACCTAATTACCACAAAATCTGGAGTTACACAAATGATTTTCTCAAAATGCCTGATCAGTCCATAGACATGCATCTGTTCAACTTATATTCAAATTTCACAATGATAGCATGAGAGAAAGAGGAGAAATAGTGTTTGAGGCAATGCTTGGCAGGTCAAAATCAACATTTTTGAGAAACTGACAAAAAAGAACAGATTTCCATATTTTTGATAGTGCTATCAAGTACACACACTATGATTGGGCTCTTAAGCCTGAATTCCCCCAGTACTGAGGGTAATCAATGCACATAATAAATACAGTATGTTTCCTAATAGCATCATCGTCATACGGCATATCCTCGAAGAAACTCCGTGAAAAGCTTATGATGACCATTTTTACCTCATCCAAACACAATTCAATTAAAAGCAAGTAAATGAGCATGTCGCAAAACAAAAGATTATAAAAATCAGCGCTCCATTGCTAGCATTTCTGCTGAATTTGTGCTATGCCTAGAAAGCATACATCAAATGAATGAGAAAAGACCACCGAATCCCATGACATAAACCTTGTCTTTTTAAACAGACTCCACACTCAAATAACAGCAGGCATACACTTTACATTCTATGGCAATGAACGAAAAATTTTCCTTACCTTTGCTATTTCAGCGTTTGAGGGTAAATATGCAGTCTATTGTTAGTACAATGTGTCTGTGTTATATTGAAACTACATCTCCCAATCTCCATGCATGTTTTTTTTTTCGTGGGGCACTGCTTCAAATGTGGACAAGCCCTGAGCATTCCCATTGCACCAATGAATTTTCTCCTCTTGATTGGCTTGTAATGCAGTGAATTTGATTTTGTAGGTAATAATGTGACTCTGTGGGTTCCGATGTTCCCAATGAGCCTTCAACGACCGTAATCGGACAAACCTTGCATGAGATGGAGCCTTGTGTTCCTGGTGTGTGAAACTGAGAGTCCATGCATCATTACACACATATACTGACAAAGCGCTACAATATGAATGCTCAACCGATTTTTTCTTGACATTTTCCCAGCAATTATCCACTTAACATTCAGCAGACGTCATCAACGTTTCTCTGGCTTGCCGGCTGACCCATCATATGTCGATGAAGCAAAACTGGATGACTTATAGGAAACAGCTTAGTGGGTGATTGAGCTATTGCGCAGGTGACGCCATATTTTGAGCACACACAGTTGAGCATACACCAGAGCCAACACAGTTTTTGTGTTTGTAGTTGCTGGGGTGTTTGTTGTCATTGCTTTTTGACTTTTTCTGTGTTCCAGCTGCCAGGCAACATTACCAGAAAAACTCAAAGAGTGCAGCAATGAGCGCAGATATACAATCACCAAACCAGTTTTTTATTGACATTTTTGCTACGATTGTCCACTAAATACTCGACAATTGTTTTTGAAGTGGTCTTTCAAATTAATCCATGCGCAAATACTGTTATTGCGCTATTACACGCAAATACTGAGAGAACGCCGAAATACAAACGTAAAATTGGGGTGCATGACGTGTTTTGCTGACTCCCTCTTGAAATTTACAAAGCAGCATTGACGAGACTGTCCACTCAGCTACCAGAGTGGATAAGGCGTTGCGTTCAAATGCGGGAAATCTGGGATTCAAATCTTGGTTCAGCCCGAGGACTTTTTTTTTTGCAGCAGGGGCCTTGTTCTTGTATAAATAATTTTTGCCTTTTACCATTTTTATGGTACCATTCATATATGTGTATTAATAATTTTATTTATTTGCTTGTTTTATGGAAAATAAATCTGCTCCAGTGGAGTTGAACTTTATTTTCTTTGTATGTATTTTCTTTGAATGGGAAAATGTATGCAGGACTGATTGCAATAAAAAAATAATTAAGTAATTATAAAGAAAATTTAAAAATAGTTGTAATTAGATTAAATGTATGCCTGTAGCCACATGTAAGTGAAATATGATGAGTTATACAATTTATTACCTGAGAAATCTCAAATGGCACACAGTGTCAATTTGGAGATGCCACCTTGACATTCCCAAAGTAAAACCCGTCTAATTTTGCCCTGATTTATTTCATAAGAATGATTTTTGGCACGGATAATGGTGAGATTTTGTGCTGTCATTTTTTAGAGGTTTCAGACTGCAAAAAATAATATCAGAAGGGATAAAAGTAAAATATTGAATTTTGTTAGGTGCAAATGAGATGCTGTGTTCCATCTTCATTTACTGTGACTCAGTGACTTATATACTGATTTTTGCACATCATGACAAAAATCTCGAAGGTATTACCTTTATTATAATGACCATGATTATTCAAATGGACTGAGTAGTTGCAGTGATATAATCATTTTATTTTGGGCATGTCATTTTCGAGCCAGAGGCGCAGGGTTTAAGGGGTTAATTTGTGGATTATCTATGTTGATTATTTTATGTTCTCTCTTTTTTTACTGCATTCTACCATCATTGCTCAGCCACAGGAGTGAACAGATGTGATTCCTTTGCACCTTGCGCTGTCCACGACCTGATCCCAGCTCCAGCCCAGATCGGCTTCCTGCGTCTGCGACACTCACAAATACTGAGCCACTGAGCCGGACTCTTTCCAAGCACTCAGCTGCAATTGGCTGAGAGAGAGGATGAGGGAGGGGGAGGGGAGAGAGGGAGTGTTTGAGTGAGAGAGAGACTGTGAATGGAACAGCTGTAAACCAGAGAGAGCATCAGCATACAAGAGAGCAGCGCTAATCCGACCATCAGAGCAACAGGAGAGAGAGAGATTTTCAGAGATAGAGGGAGAGAAGAGCGAGTGAGAGAAATACACGTAACAGAAAACATCACCAAAGAGGACGAGAGAGAAATAAAGACTGAGGGAAGTGAAGGAGTAGAGCTGACAAGAGCTGTTATTGTGCTCTCACACTCCGCTGAAGTGTGATCTCTGACAGAGCGCCGTGACACTGAACTTCATCTGCCTCTCTGCAGCTCACGGACCCAGGGATGCCCCCCAGGATCTCCCTCCTCCTCCTCTTCCTCACGGTCCGGGCACATGGTAAGACGCTCTAAAGCTGCTTTCACTCGGTTTGGTCCTGTTTGTGGAGTGTGTCCTGTGCTGGGTACTGCTGGCGGCAGACTGGTGTTTGGATGAGCGGTGCTAACCCCACGCTGTGGGAGGATGTGCTCTCGGAGGTTTAGAGGGAACAGTTCAGAGCAGATCCTGCAGATGATGTCACTTAAGTGAGCGGGAACTCATCCCGCCGGGCACAAACCACAGAAACTGCCTTCCAGCGCTGCTCCCTGGATACTGTCTGTGTGAGAGGGAGAGAGAGAGAGAGAAAGAGAGGCAGAATGTGGGTGTGTGTGTCTGTGCATGTGTGTTTGAGACAGTGGATATATGTGTCTTTTTTTGTATGTGTATACATATGACATATATAGAATGACAGTGTTTAAGAAAGAGAGTGTATTTCTGTGCAAGTGTGTGGATGAGAGTGACAGTGGATGTATGTGTCTCTGTTTAAGTGCATGTTTGCATATGAAAGCTATAGAGAGAGTGACAGTGTGCAAGAAAGACAAAGTGTGTGTGTGTGGGTTGGTGTGGGTGGGTGCACGTGTGTGACAGAGGAACAGAGAGTGCCTGCGTTTGTGTGCATGTGTGAGAGGGAGTGGGTACGTGTGTTTGTAAGTGTGAGAGAGTGCATGTCAGTGTGTGTGTTTTTTTGAATGTGTGTGAGGAAAAAAGTGCATATGTGTGTGTGTGTGTGTGTGTGTGTGTCAGAGAGTTAGTGAAAGAGGGAGAGAGAGAGACAGCGAGAAAGAAAAAGAGCGGGCCTGTGTGTGTGTGAGGGAGAGTGTGTGTGCGTGTGCGCACGCGTGTGTGAGAAAGAGGGAGAGAGAGAGCGGGCCTGTGTGTGTGTGAATAGTGGAGGGGGAAGTCAGAAACAAAAAACTCCACTGATTGTAAAAAAATGAGACCAAGTAAAACAGAAGCGTTTGCCATGTACCTGAGCTGTGGGCTTGTACAGTCTGAGCTGAGATATTTTGCACTTACCAGAGGGAATGGATAGGGTGCGGTTACCTCTTTTGGCCACTAGATGGGTGTGTTCTGGGAAAACATCACTGCTGTGTCAGAAGCTCTGGAAAGTCAGTCATCCATGGGAGCCTGTACCCTGCTGTGAATGAGTGTGTTTGTGTGTGTGTGTGTGTTCCTGTGATTGCATGTAAGTGTCTGCATGTGCATGAGTGTCTGGTTGTTTATATGGAGCACAGGTTTTTCAGAGCCCTGAATAATAAATGCAATGGACAAATATTTGCCACCAATGAATGATTAAAACTTCATCAGTGAACGTAAGGAAAAATCCATAACACTGATCATTAAAGACAGTTTGTAACATCCCTGCACTCCGCCTTGTCAAATATGATAAAGCAGAGATTTAATGTAATGTTTTTTTCTCTTTCTCTTTTCTCTGTGCAGTTGTCAGATGAACCCTGCTTCAGACTGCAGCCCTACCCTGCTGTAAGCGTGCGAGAGGCACATGAGCATCAGATGTCACAATTACATTTGGATTCTCTTTTTTCTTTGATTTTTTAATCATTCTCTCTATCATTCTCTTCATTTCACTCCTTCTCTTACTCTTCTCTTCCTCCTATCTCTCATCATTTTCTCCAGGAACATGAATTATATTTCTCTCCAGGACACTGGGACTCCTGGGGAGGGAGCTTTTTGTCAATTTGGGGACTTGTAAAAAATCTGTGCTCCTGCGGCAGGTAAAAACGGGCCTCTCCGCATTTTGATTTTTTGCGGAGTCAGCCTGTATTCCAGTGCTTATTCACAAAAAAAACAATACCAAGCATGAAATGCTCAGATCCCCCGCCATGGGATGGCTGATATCTGTCCTAGAAACAAAACATGCAGGAGAAACCGACAGGCAGAAATATGAAAAGGCACATGTACACAATCAGATGGAGCCATATGTAAACTTTAGTTGAGAAATATTGAACGGTTTGATAGTTTTGGCCCAGAAAAAAAACAGGATGGTTGATATCTGGTCTGGAAACAAAATGCAGTGGAGGGACAGACAGGAGGACAGACAGAAGTATGAAAAGGCACAGCCACACAATAAGATGTATCCATGTACTCAATTCGGTTGTGAAATACTGAACGCCTTTGGAGTTTTGACCTGGGAAAGAGGCAGGATGGACGGATGGATGGACACGTGGAAGGACAACACTTATTCCAATATCCCCGTCCACTTTGTGATGGGGAGTAAAAATAACAACACGAAAATCCCAGAGAACAATTGTAGCCTCTAATTAATCTTAAAACTTCAGCGCATAAAAAACAAGAGAGTGCATAAATACCAAGCATGCAAGACCCTCTCTGCGTGCTAGCAACTTCAAAATGTGCAGAACTTCAACATGCCCTCGCCTGCTGGCAACTTCACCACGTGGACTCAATGTCAAAATCTGCTTGCAATTTCAACATATGCTCGCTCGTCAATTTGACTTTTGAGACTTTGTAGGCGGGACTTTCAATGCTGACCATGACCTTTGGCTGTCTTATTTCAGCACATGGTTGTTGACTGCCATAAAATACAGAATAGGAAATCAAAGATGGGCTCACACGCAGTTCCCTAAGAGGACTAGCAAGAGTTTTTTTAACTAACATCTTTCAGTGATCTCATTTTATAATGTTTGAAGGAAATGATTTCATCTGCTGTATATAGCGATGATGCTGTGTCATAGCTAGCTAAATATTTCATGTTAGAAAAGCCTGCTAACACTAGTCCCAACATTAATTATTGTACTTTGCTATGTTAGTATCAATTTTCCTGCAAATGGACACTTTTTCATTTACGTTACAATATTATGTTTCTGAGCTGTTTTTATTAATCAATCAAACAATATTTCTTCTATGGCGCTGCAGAGCCGGTGTTCTGCTAATTTATATTTCTTCTATGATGCTGAAGACCCGGTGTTCTGCTAATTTATATTTCTTCTATGATGGTGAAGACCCGGCGTTCTGCTAATTTATGCCAGCTGCTCAGCAGTTCTGCACATGCGCAGACCCAAAATCTTGGGCTGGGTTTCTTCACTCACACCTTAAATATCTTTACAGTTTTTTCAGTGTGCCTTTCTACTGGTAAGCATTTAAATAATTGAATGCACAAACTGACTTTTCTTTAAAATATAGACTTTAGATGATAATTAGATTGATGATAAAATAAGAATTTTGTCTTCAAACAAATACATCAAGCTCATTTTAATGTGCTAATGTCATATTAAGTTAGCAAATAATAAAGTTGCGATATAAATAAATGATAAAGTTGTAGACAACTACAATGTTACAAATAAACAAATAATTTAAAAAAATGTTTTCGGCATAAATAGATGCCTACTTGTGATGAGAGCAGTAAAAGTGTTAGGGGGCAAAGACTGTTTAAAAATAAATCATACAAACCCCAATTACATGTAAGTTGGGATGTTGGATGAAACGTGAATAAAAACAGAATACAATGATTTGAAAATCCTTTTCGACCTATATTCAATTGAGTACACTACAAAGACAAGATATTTAATGTTCAAACTGATGAACTTAATTTTTGTGTCGCCTGTGAAGCATAGCGGCTTACAGGGATCACTTTGTCCGGCATCTGTCTGTCCGTCTGTCTGTCTGTTCGGTAGTCACACTTTCAGTTGGTAGTCACACTTTCACATAAGCTTCGCAGACGACACGTGTTCACCTGAAGACTCCAGTTTCAAATAATATTCATTCGTTTTAAATTTGATGCCTGCAACACCTTCCAAAAAAGCTAGGACAGGGGCATGTTTACCACAGTTTCACTTCACCTTTCCTTTTAACAACACTCAATAAGCGTTTGGGAACTGAGGAACTAAATGTGGAAGCTTGGTAGGTGGAAATTATTTTCCATTCTTGCTTGATGTTCAGTTGGTGAACAGTCCGGGGTCTCCGTTGTTGTATTTTGCGCTTCATAATGCGCCACACATTTTCAATGGGTGACAGGTCTGGACTGCAGGCAGGCCTGTCTATTACCCGCACTAAGCCCATCTCAGAAGAGCTTGGGCCCAGAGAGGTCGGAGGCGTTTCTGAGTTTTACTGATTCATGGCTTACGCTTTGCATGGCAGAGTTTTAACCTGCACTTGTAGATGTAGCGATGATCTGTGTAAACTCACAGTGGTTTTCCAAAGTGTTTATGTCCACATGGTAATATCCTATACAGAATGATGACGGTTTTAATGCAGTGCCACCTGAAAGACCGACGGTCACAGGCATTCAATGTTGCCACTTATGTGATGAGATTTCTCCAGATTCTCTGAATTTTTTGATGATATTATGAAATGTAGATGATAAAATCCCTAAATTCCTTGCAATGACACATTGAGAAATGTTGTTCTTAAACTGTTGGGCTATTTACTCATGCAGTTGTTCATAAAGTGATGAGCCTCATCCCATCCTTGCTTGTGAACAACAAAGCCTTTGAGGGATGGTCCTTTTATACCTAATCATGACACTCACCTGTTTCCAATTAACCTGTTCACCAGTGGAATGTTCAAACAGGTGTTTTTTGAGCATTCCTCAACTTTCCCAGTCTTCTGTTGCCCCTGTCCCAGCTTTATTGGGACATGTTGCAGGCACTGAATTCAAAATCAGTGAATATTTTGAAATTAAAACCATTAAACTTTATCAGTTTGAACATTAAATATCTTGTCTTTGTGTAGTACTCAACTGAAAATAGGTCAAAAAGGATTTGCATACAGTATTCTGTTTTTATTCACATTTTACACAATGTCCCAACTTCATTGGAATTGGGATTTGTATATAAATACATAAATAGTCTAAATTTACTGAACAGCTAACATAGTAGTGGTGTACAACAGCATTAATAGCCTGTGCTAGCCCGTGCTTTTATTCATTTGCTCAAACGGCATCGAGTTGTATTTATAGGCTGAGAAACGCTGGAAGCATTAGCCTGAATATAACGAATATTTCCCAACCATATCGTCCCAACAAGGCATCAGACAACGGCTAAACCATGGCGTGCCAATAGCTCATTATGGATTTATATCAAATATTAAGACGCTGCTATGTCGCCGCTTTAGCTTCATCTGGTCAAGAAACCTACCTTCTGTCCTTCACCATTTGCATTAGCTAAATCACTTTCCCATTTTCAGCAGAAATAATATGTAAACTGAAGACTCAACTCTCAGCTGGGTCTTCAGCATCAGAAAAGAAATATTGTTTGAAGGAATTGATCACATCGTTATAGAGCTATACTACTTTGATTGGTATACAGTGTCTAGTTAGGCTGAAGAAATTTCATTTGCCTTTATTGCCTTAAAAATTTTTGATATCTTTGCCAGATTTGATTCAACAGTATTCCTAACAAGCCAAATAAATCAAAATTTCAACTTGCGAAATTCTCAACCAATGAGTGGCGTCTCCGCCCCTCCCTCACCATCCACATTCCTGCCACCTTGTCCACAGCCTCGTCACTTCTCATCTGGACTACTGTAAATCTCTCCTGTTCAGCCACTCTCACAAGTTTTTCTATAAACTTCAACTGGTCCAGAATTCAGCTACCTGTATGATGACTCGAACCCCCTCCATCCACCACATCACTCCCGTCCTCAAACAGCTCCACTGGCTCCAGGTTCAGTTCCGTATTCAATTTAAAGTCTTCCTGTTAACATTCAAGGCCTTCCCAACCTCGCCCCCCCATATCTATCCCATCTGCTCCATGTTTCCACTCCCTCCTGCTTTCTCAGATCCTCTTCCTTCTTACACCTGTCTGTCCCCTCCGCTCGTCTCACCACCATGGGGAGCGGAGCATTCAGCCTCTCTGCTCCCCGTCTCTGGAATTCATTACCACCCCAACTCAGAAATATCGATTCATTCCCCCATTCGCAACTCAAAACATATCTGATTAAAACTGCCAATTCCATCTGACGCCAATCGCTCTGTCACTTTTTATTTTTACCACTGTGCACTTTTATTGTATTATTTCTTCAAATGTGTATTTTCTGTACATGTATTTGTCTGTACGGTGTCCTTGAATGTCGAGAACGGCACCTTTAAATAAAATTTTATATTATTATTATTATTAAAGATGCAAGGGTTGACAGGAGCGTGCTTCGGAGGAGAGCCGCAAACAGTCTCGCTCTCCTGAGTTGGCATCAAGGGGTCGCATACGAGCAAACCTTGGACATAGTTCTCGAATTGGGCTTTTCAGATTCGGGTGGGATCGGAGATGCCAAATAAAATTTAAAAAAAATTTTTTAAATCAAAATCTCAATTTCTTTTTAATTTGTTTCAATGCTTTGTTTTTTGATGGAAAAGCACATGGAGACTGTATTTATTTAAAGTAAGCTGAATTTAGTGAAGTTACTGACATACTTTGTTCATGTGTATAATGATAATTACCCAGCTGTCTGACTCAGTATCTTAGCTGATGCAAATACGATTGTAACACCTCCTAAGGCAGACAGTCAGCCCCAAGACATCTTTCAGGTGAGCAATATAAAGACTGATGATCAACAGGCCAAAGACTGAGCCGTAAAGAAAGGCCATTTTGTTTCGCTGAAGGGCAGAATTTTTTTAAGTTGTTCCTCACACATTGCCCACTGAACTGTAGAAAGGAAGCCAACCAACTAGAGACTTGCTTGTAGAAACTGAATTCATAAAACTTTGAGAGATGGATGTCAAGTTTGACATCGAATGTCTTCCTCAGGTCAAGAACATAACAATTGATATTTTCAGTGAAAAAACTATTTGTTGTCTCTTTGTAGTATCTACAGTACAGTCGCAGTTAAAACCAAAGAAAAAGTCGTTAATCCGCCAGTACGGGGGCGTTAGGCCCTCAGTAGGACTGGGAAATCTCGTCGTGAGCTGTGCAGTAGGACCGGCGTATTGATGCGCATGAAGATGTAAGGAAACCTCCCGCCGCCTACCGCGCACGGGGTTGCTTGGCGATAGCCCGCTAGCCGGGTGTTTGTTTAATCATAATTGAGCCACGAGGGCGGTTGGGGCGGTCGTTTTGACAGTAGTCCGTACATGTAGATAATGGCACAGCTTGTTGGCGATTTATTTCCATATATGAATGCAAAAGTAACGTTACCATACATAAAATATTCATTTGCTTTGGCAGGGATGATGTTGCCGGTAATCATTTCTGCAAACCTTTTTATATTTGACAATACAGTTTGCTCAACCTGTGCTACGATTTAAAACTTCAGTGCGGTATAATACGCAATTGGATTATTAAATATCATGCTATTTTTGATAAGGATTTCCTTTGTCAGGTATCATTTCTGCAATATTTTTTGTTCCGGGATAATGTGTGCTTTTATGTGCTATTATTTTACACTCAAGTGCTGAAATAGGCTATATTATTTTTCCTGTTAGCCTACAAACATGTAATTTTGTAGCTTATATCCATTCCTATATCGAAGATTACCCGCACCCCGTCTCAGTAAACTTCATTTACGGAAAGAACTTGAATGTTTTTCAATTTATATATGGTTTCGTTTTAACATGCTAATCGGCAATTTTTAACCAGTTTTTCATGACAAAACGTTTTGCATCGTCTGTATTTGTTTTAATGTTTTGTCATAATCATTCAGATGTTCAAATATAATGTTTGCAAAGCTTGCAACTAGAAAAGAATTGCGTAAAATATGAATTTATTTCGACCTAAACGACTCTTGAATGAACCATTAAAAAAAAAAAGCAAGCAAAATAAACTATTTGGCGAACCTTACAAGGGTTATTTTTAGTAAGCTTACTATATATCAATCAATAAGGAAAACGTAATTAATAAAAATCTGCTCAATATTTTATCTCTACAGGACAATTATTTAAATGTCCCTTAAAACTGAAAGGCTCTTTCGTAAACTGAATTCACAGAATTAAAGCGGATACACCTGGCACTGATTCAATACAGCAGTTTGTGTCATTCCTATTTATTACTCATCCCTTGAAGCTCACTGTAGCCTTTTAAAGAATTAATGACCGCCTCAACGCATGGCAGAAATTTTCTATAAAATGCCCAACCATAAACTGACATCACATTCACAACTATGGAACCTATCACGATATGACGCATTTCCCCACTCTTTAGGACGAACATTGACACCTTGGCGAGAGACAACCTCGCACCTCTGCAGGTCCGAAAAGCATAATTTCGGAGAATAACGTGATCACACGCTATTAAGTTGTATATTGCCAATTTGTTTATTTTTTTGCAGTTGGCTTTTCAAAACCAATAAATCAATTGCGGCACACTTCGCTGAAGATCTACCCACAAACCCTCAGAATTGCAGACAGTTTCTGCAATAAAAAGAAGTATTTAAAATACAAAAAAAAAATTCCCTCAAGAATACAATTGCTTATATTACACTGTCAAATTTATCGGAATATTTTTTTTCTTATTCATGCTAGGCTTCTTAATCCGAGGAAATGATCAACCACACGCTTTCCACAGGTTGCATAAGCTCTCACGTCCACTTTCACAGACAGAGAAAATAAAAAGATATAATAAATAATGGCAAACACAAACGTAATTCTAACAGTCAAAATGCCCTCTATTTTATAACGAACAAGCGGTACTACATTCAGTTCTACGAAGCCACATGTTGTTATTCCTGGCGGTAAATTGTCCTGTGATACGGCTCATTGATTAGATCGTGGTTAGAAATGTGCGAGAAGGGCGTAATGTCCGAGGGAAGCAGGCGTGAACTAACGCTGTCTCTTCGGTTTTAACGGCGACTGTACTGTAGGTGTACAGCTAAACTGCAGAGTGTAAAATTGTGTTTGAATCTGAATGATAAACCAGTTGTTCATTTAGAATATACCAGGTTGAATGGAAAGGTTAGCTAGATCAATCAGCGGTTTTATAATGAAAGAACAGTATTGCACATTAAAAGCTGAGACCAAATTGAACATAAAGGTAACTTTGGCCTTTGACCTTGATAATTCCTCTAATATATCACAGATTTTGATTTCAGCCACCTCTCTAATGTCGAATGAATCAGATCAATCTATTATTTCACCATTATTTATATTATTTTTTAAGCAAGTTCCTCCACTAAATGAAAAAGTAGCTAGGTGTCCATTGATCTTCAGGTCTCACATCCTATTGATCTTGGATTGAATATCTGTCAGTTTTTTTTTTTAAATGTTTCCAAAGGGATCCAGAGATGCTTTGCCTGGCCTTTCGCAGCTGCCTCCTGTTGCTGCTTGTTTGTTGGTCTTTCTGCCCTCAGTTTGGCCTTCAGTAAGTGAAAAGCAGCTCAGTCAGGTTGAGTGTCTCCTAAACTTTTCTCTCTGACAGCAAACTGTTTACAATGAAAAAATCTAACGGCACACCGCTATGATATTTTGGCATTCTGCTTGCGCTACCTACCCTGCAGCGCAACCGAGGGACGAGATAACCACTCGAGCTTTCCAACCAGGTTTTAGGCTTTTATGTAATGATAAAATAAATGACTCTATGCAGTCTTTTCAGTTCAGCCCCCACTTCTCCAGATACTCAGATGTCACTTGAAACACTTCCTCACCTGTAGTTTTCTCTGGTAAAATTAGAGAAAAAAGTAATTTTCTTTCATTGTCTCCCCAGCGACATCTGAAATTAGCAAGTAATTGTGCATGTCCACTTACATCGGTTGTTTCATCCACCTGCAGCAAAAATTTTCCACTCCCTTTTATTTCGTCCATTACAACATCCTCTATATCTGCCGACATTTCTCCTTTTCGTCTGCCAGTTGTATTGTTTGAGAGAGGAACCTTCGATATTTCATTGGCAGCATTTTGACCCAACATGGTCCCAATGATAGCTTTGCATGCTGGCAGGATAAGGGGTTCGGCAATTGTGTGTGACGTGTTTGATTTTGCTACTAGTTCTGCGATGAGATAGCTAGCTTCTAATGCTTTTTTTGACACTAGCGGTTTTCATCATGAAACTAGCTTGTTTGTTCGTCTGGCTTCTCAACCGAATTTAATACTTACGGTCTTTTTTTTTTTTTTTTTCGCGAGAGAAGGGTGTTTGGTTGAAAAGAGTCTTTTTAATTCATTTGGCACCATAGCTTCGTTCGCCAGCTTTTTGCCACAAGCAAAACACCAGTATTGAGGTAGCAGGATCTCCAGGGAATATAAACCCATAATTCAGATATCCCTCACTATAAAGTCTGCTCACCCCTTTGATTTTCTTTTTCTGGCCAGCGCAGCAAGAGTGAGGTGGTTTGGGGTCTTTTGGGGCCTTTTCGAGGTTTTGGTCAGGAATTTATCCATTTTCGTTGTTATGTTTCACATAGCCTACACTGCTGTTTTAGCTGAGTTTTACCGGGGAATGTTAAATTTTTTGCGTTAGACGATATGTGATTGGCCAATCAGGAGAAGGAATTGTACAGTAGAATACATGATGCGGAAATATCGAGAAGAAATTTGAAATAGGCATTTTAATAAACTGAATTGAATTAATTAATAATGACATGAATTATTTTTATATCCTGTAAGTTCAGCCGTTTTATATTATTAGGCTATCAGAAAAAAAAAAAACTAAGTGGGTTTTTCTTGTGGCACACCTAGGAAGCTCTCACGGCACACAGTTTGGGAAACATTGCACTAATGCATCCCCGTACCATCAGAGATGCTGGCCTTTGAACTGAATGCTGATAACCGGAGGAGTGGTCTTTCTCCTCTTTAGCCCAGAGGACACGACTCCCATGATTTCGAAAAAAGAATGTCAAATTTGGACTTGTCTGACCACATGACACTTTGCCACATTGCTACAGTCCATTTTAAATGAGCCTTGGCCCACAGAACACGACGGCGCTTCTGGATCATGCTCAGCAATGACTTCCTTTTTGCATGATAGAGTTTTAGGTGGCATCAGTGGATGGCATGTCGGACTCTGAATACAGACCGTAGTTTCTTGAAGTATTCCTGGGCCCATTTAGTAATGTCAATGACAGAATCATGCTGGTGAGTGATGCAGTGGCGTCTGAAGGCCTACAGATCATGGGCATCCAGTAAAGGTCTTTGGCCTTGTCCCTTACGCACAGAGATTTTTCCAGTTTCTCTGAATCTTCTGGTGATATTTTGCACTGTCGATGATGAGACCTTCAAAGCCCTTGCAATTTGACAATGAGGAACGTTGTTTTTAAAGTATTACACAATTTTTTTTACTCAAGCTATCACAGGATGGAGAGCCTGTAGCCATCTTCACTTTTGAATGACTCAGCCTCTCCAAGAAATCCCCCTTTATAGCCAGTCATGTTACACACCTGATGCCCGTTCACTTAATTACTTGCTAAACTTAATTTTCTTTTAGCTGATTCTCTTATGTATTAATTGTTTTTTCAGCCTTTTTATACCTGTGTCCCAACTTTAATGAGACCTTTTGCAGCCAAAAAAATGAGAAATTTGCTCATTTTGTGGATAAAAATGTAAAATGACTCAGTTTCAACATTTGAAATGTTACCTATGTTCTATTGTCAAAAACACATTGGTTCGTGTGATCTGAAAGTCATTGCAATTTGATTTCTTTCCCAGTTTACACTTCGTCCCAACTATTTCAGATATTGGGCTTGTAGATGTACGTGTGCACATGTGCGTGCTTGTGTGTGTGTGTGCGTGTGGAGGGGGGAGTTCCACAATGTGCACTCAATGAAACTATAAAATGTTCTAAAGAGAGAATGCACCAAAGCCAAAAAGCCTCAGTATGAAAAAAAATGATCATATTTTTCTTTTATTAAACATTGAAAAATGGTACCACAGTTCCAAACACCACACATGGGATAAACTTTTCTTCAAAAAACCGATATACTGTAAATACAGAATTTCTCAGCCACTGTCTGTCATTCTCTCCTCCAATCAGATGAACTGTTTTGGGAGAGAAACCTCTCAACTGTAGCAGGAGATCAATGTAAATAAAACACGGCTCACTGGGATTTTCAGAAACTGAAACTTCCTTTGGGCAAGTGGCCGAGGCCTGATCTCATGATTCCACCGCTGTTTCTCTGCTCTGCTGGGATTAGTTGAAAGGGTGTCTTCGAAAATTCCTTGTTTGAGTGACAACAGACGAGCAAACAAAACAGCATAAACGTGGTCTCATACCAAAACAGACGGATAAAATTTCAAAACCACGGCTTTCACCCGGCCAGAATCCTCTCTGTGCTCTGCCAAGGTGTGTAATCCAATCAAGTTCAGACATCTTATGGTACTGCATGAAATTTTGATTTTTAAATGATCTCCATTCAAGCTGTTTGCCAACAATGGATCTCTGAAAAGAACTTAAAGGGACACTTCACCATTTTTTTTTACCTAATCTGTTTCTGTCCAACTTGGTGATACAGAAAAATCCATTGAGCATTTGTCAATTTTTAAAAAAATATATAGCAAACAAGCTAGCTATATTTCCAACAGCAGAAATTGCACCCCAAAATATGCGTGCAGAGGGTGTTATGGTCAAGGATACATTTTACAGAAAGCTGGCTAAATAATGTGCCCTCTGTGACTCCACCTTTTGATCCGCTTTCTAAGATTTTCATTAGTTTGCAGTTCTAGTGGACTGGAGCAAGCTTGTATGCCTCATTTCTGACAAACAACTTACGGTCGTAACAGCGTGAGATTGCTCACGATGGCACTTTTGTATACAACAGTTCTACACAAGCCACTTATTATTTAATGGCAATAGGCAACAACAGATTATGATTTTTTTTGTTTATTTAATCAGTTATGTGGCTTTGCCAGCACAAATAGTTCCACAAATGGATCGGTGCTACTGAGAGATCTGGGTTCATTTCAATGCGATAAAACAAAGCAGGCATTCTTAGAAGGGCTAGGATTTCCCTCTTAAGGCTGGTGTATGCCCCAAGTTGTTTTTTATTTGATATTGAGAGATAAAGGGGAGAAAAGAAACAAATGGTTTGTCTTTCTCTGCTGGCCAAGCGATTTACTGACTTACATCAGATCCCTGGCAGATGAGGGAGGCTGCAGCTAACAGCTGTACTCAGCCAAAGTGAGTCAGGAGGACTCAGAGCACAGGGCAGGATCTGCTGCTCTTCCTGATGACAGCAGACAGCAGTGGAATCAGTCACCCAGCAGCAGCAGTCTGTGACAGCAGGCATATGCAAGCTGGCTAACCTACACCAATCAGGGGGCTGCGGTCTGATCACAGCCCAGATGTCAGCAGATGCTACTGGGATGAACGCTGTTTGTGACAGACATTAGGAAGATTTTAGCCTGGAGGGGGCAGTGATACCCCAGGCACTGGAGGAGGGCATCCCTACTTCCCAGAGGTCAGTGTGGTCAGTGTGGCAGCAGCAGTATCACTATCCTTCACATTTCCAGGATCAGGGATGTTTCGGGAGGTGAAAATAGGTGCACACTGTTTATGTTTAGGTCAGACACCTGAGGGCTCTTCTGGTTAAAAGGAAATATCAGCGGCAAATCTGACTGATTGGACCATGATAAGGCATAGATGGAGGGTGTTCCGTTAATCGTGAGTCCTCAACAGCACTTGGGATCTGCAGTGGCACGTACTGCATGTTCACACCGGAGTGGGAGAAGACTTAGCGCAATATTGTGCATGCGAATTTCAGCAATACTGCTGCCAGCACAATCCTGCCGTTTGAGACCTCCTGGATTGCAGGTTGTGACAGGCAGTATAGTCTGGATCATTTGGCCTGAGGTCGGCGCTGATACGTCTTTCCAGTAAATCTGGGCTCCTCACTCAGGACCTGTCTATTCTGCACTGCTTGTAAAGGGAAAATATAAATGACATAAACCTCCAAATAAATGTTACCTAGCTTCCAAAATTGCCTGAAAGATAGCCCTCTTTCTTGAGATCTCCCCTCCCCACGCTCTCAAAAATACTTTATCCTCTTCCTTTAAGATGTCCCCCCTCCCTTTCTGAAAATCCTCTCTTTGCACTGCTGACAGAGGGTTTCATGGGGAACACGGCATGACACTGCTATATTGGGAACAGTAACAGCAAATTTCTCTGAGACTCCTCCATCTCTCTCCTCTGAGGGTGTGCGTGGGGTAAGGAGATAAGATTCCTGAGGATCTGCAATGCCCTCTCCAAGAATCTTCCTCAGTGTTAGA
Organism: Gymnothorax reevesii; assembly: GCA_029721435.1. Taxonomy (NCBI): domain Eukaryota; kingdom Metazoa; phylum Chordata; class Actinopteri; order Anguilliformes; family Muraenidae; genus Gymnothorax; species Gymnothorax reevesii. The sequence goes on from CM056574.1 coordinate 115,922,099, forward strand.
GGATTGAAATAGAAAGTTCTCTGCATTCACCTTGAAAGAATTACCCAGTCAGCCACAATTGGCAGGAGAAAATAAAAAAAATAAGTCAATATTTGGCATTGAAAGTTCCGAGGATGCATCACAATCGTTTTACGTAACCTTTGGTTCATGCAAAGTGCTTTTTCATGCTGTGGGTCGAGTGGGAGGAGGGTTAAAGGAGGTGACGAGTTTGAGGTTTAGAGTGATTTTCTTCCCTCTGATTTTTAAATGTACATAATACTCTCAATATGTAAACCTACGAAGATGCTTTAAAGGGCATAAGTTGCTCTCGAATAATGGCAGATACTGTTCTTTCAGTGGTAATTATGTGCTTTCTTCTTGTGTTCGAGGAGATTTTCAGTGTTTAGATGGACAGTGAGAGATTAACTCAGGAGGTAAAGGCTACGCTAAGTTGCTTTAGCTTAAGTCACCTTTTCACTGGACCTGCATTCCATGAGCATTTATTACGCTTTTCTTGTAGGACTATCACCAAATTTCCTCAGCGGAGGGACAAACTGGAGGCTGCACCCCGAAAAGAACACATAGGATGATTGTGCCCTTGGTCGGGAGAAAAGACCTAAATAATACTGAATGATACTGAGAAGAAAGTATAATATGGGATAAAATTTCAGGAGGAATCCTACTTTCTATTGGGAGCTCATTCTCCACTGATTATGATGGAGGAGAATTATGGGATGCATCAGAATGATCAGAAACTGCTATGAAGTTGTACACTCCTATCAGATATCATAATCAAATTAAATAGGGGGTGAACAGAGTTTATAAAAACTTCCAAACCCAATTACTCAAAGATAGCAAAATAAAGTGAATACTGGAATATGCACAGGCCACACAGTTGTGATGGATGTAAACTAATACAGTAGCAGTCAAAAGTTTGGGCAGATCCACATTTTCTTGTAATGAAAGATTGAAAAAAAAGAGAGAAATAAATCACTATATTGTAAAAGTTCAGAAATCAATCTCAATCTTTATTTTATCAAAATAACCTAAATTTAAGGGTCATGTGCATTGTATTGGCATTGATGTAGAGCAAGGGTGTCCAACCTTTTATGAGCCTATATTTACTTTTAAAGTTAGCTATGCATCGAGATCTACTGATCTGAGTTGGCTGTTTTTGTGTGATTTTCTGTGTTCTTTGGTATGGAAGGCTGTCATAGGTAAAACATAAGGCAATTATATCCCCAATATTTTCAAATTCGCCAAATAAATTATTTGCTATCATTTACCCAAAAGTCTTGCAAGACCTGCCATGCTTAGTATGGAAAAAACACAAAACTAATACGGAAAAATGACATTGCCCCTCGCGAGATTTTTGTTTGGCGCCTCACGTGACCTTAACATTACTGTGACACGGCAATGCATAGCAACAATTTCGCAATATGATCAAAAATCCCCATACATATAAATGTTATAGTGATATGTGATTATATTCCACGCTTGTGCACACCTTTACTGACCTAAATACGTCTTCGTCTTCCAAATTAGTGTCCGCAGTCAAGTGCAACTTCTAACCTTGAGATACTGCCCCTGGTGGCGGCAACATAAATTAAGGTGTTCCAATGGGAAATCTGGGGGGTTCCATGGTGAGACGTTACTTAAAGAGCACGAGCAGGTCATTATGTTTCTTCCACCACCACTGCGCCCCTGCACAGCCCTGAATTACAGACTTTGACTGAACCAATAATTGATGATTGATGGAAATCCGTTTGTAGATGGACGTCTAGCACCCATGCATATCACAGTAAGACTAGTTCTCTGCCATGGTGTAAACACCAGCGCGTGCGTTTGTTTATGTGCTTTGATCTCTGACACGGAACTCCCCTGACCAGCACTTGGAACCATGAGCACGCTTTATTTGGGCGCATGACCAACTGTAGGATCGATCTTAGGTCAAGTTTCAGGCATGCGCGGTTTGTATGTTGATAGTACTTTGCTTACCTTCAAGTGAGAATTTTCCTTATGTGTGATTAAGTGCAAAAAAGGTCTATTTTTGGATCGCAATCTAAATTTTACAAAATTCAAGTGTGTGAACGCCTCTTTTGTCACACCCCTCTGTGTGTTACCCCCCCTATCCTCCTAGGCCTGTCTTGTAATTTCCATGTTCCCTGCAGTCTTGTGGGACAATTGGCAATATCGTGCACACTGGTGCACAGATGTGCCTGAGGCTTTTAAACCCTGCTCCTCTGTCATTCTGTTCTCTGTCTTAATAGAGTCGGAGGCAGCGGAGCATTTGGAATCGTTACCTTTATTGAGCCGTATTTCTCCTCATGATGACCGTTTTGTCTGGCATTGGTGGCTTGCCCCGTGTTTTGTTGTTATGAAAATAAATTAAAATTTTGGTGGAAAATTAATGCCGTTTCTCCCCCTTTGTTGATTTGTTGCTCTCACTTACTATGTCACCATATTGAAAAATGGAATGTTTGCAGGACTTGAAATATCTTCAGGCAGTCGCTCTCAGGTGAGGTACATCAACACCTCACTCTTCTTGAAGGAGATGAAAATCATATAATACCCATGGAGGTGTTATGCTTCTGCCCTTCTGTGTGTTGTCTCGTGCTTATTTGTGCTTGTGTCTTACTTTCGTTTTATATTTCCAGCTTCCAGTTCGGCTGTCTGATTATCCACTCCCTCTCTGTCTCCAGTGATGTCCCGTGACTGCCTTCAGCATGCCTGCGTCTCGTCGTCCAATCACTTTTCCTCTTTCGGTTTCCGCTCTGGTATTTCATTCATTGCTTCCAGCTGTGTTTAATTCTGGGTCTCGGGAAACTCTGAGTGAATGCGTTCTCTGATAGGATATTACTAACCTGTACTAACCAGCACTTATTTAAGGGTGATTGTCAATATTTCGTCACGTAGTATTAACCTTTTTAACTCATTAGCGAGTGTGTGCGATTCTGGCTTTTGTACATTCAGTCTGTGCTGTCTCTGATTAACTGCATTTTAAAACCTGTGCTTTCCTTCGCTTTTTTGTGGTACTTTATACTTGTCACATTTAGATGACCTTAATCTAAACTGTCTAGCTTGATTGATGGTCTCAGCATCTTTTCTCGAGTCATTATCGTTAATCCGGTTCTCGGATGTAATTGTTCAATAATCCCATGTGTTTCTGTTTCCTTCCGAGATTCAATTTCGAGTCCTTGCCTCCTCTCGTGACTATTTATGTGGCAGAGCTGGGAGGGGAAAATCAGACGGATCCTCGTATTGACTTAGTCTACATGGTGAAATCTCAGCTCCTCATGCCTTCCGAGTTTCTCCCGTGTATTATTCCCGTTTATTATTCCCGAGTCTTATATTTTGCTGCGCCCCTGTCTTGTCTGCCCCGTGTTTAAGTCCCCCACTGTGTCCGTCAGTCTAGTTAGGTTCAGTTTTTCTTTTCTTAGTTTATCCACTCTTGGAGTGAGTATTTCTGTTTCCCCCTGCCTTTGGCAGTGTACTTCACTGCTCCGATTTGTTCAGTGCTTGTGCACGGTGTTTTGTTTCTGGTGTGTCTGCCAATTTTCCCTCAGTGTGTTGTGTTTAATAAACACTGCTGATCCTGCAACTGGTGTTCCTCTGACCTCTCCTTACAGGAGGACCTCTTCTATAAAGCACTGTGGGTTTGCTGTAATGATCTGTATAGCTAATGGAGGAGTGTATTGAGGATCTTTAAAAAAAAAATCTCAGTATTTGGATACCATGACGTATGGATCATATGACTTGAGGAAGGTGCCAAAGGCTGCCAACCCGCTCAATTCTTCAAAACCTGGCAGCCTAAGGGGCTGGATGTCAGTACCAAATAAAGCTTAGTGGAAATTCAAGCCGGAAGACTATGTTCTTCCACAGGTTCTCAAACTAAAGCACTGATTTTCTATTATACTCATTAAACTCTGACAGCCCGTCTTGTCCTCAGCCAATCCCAGCTCGATTAAATAACCAACCTTTTCCAACAAGTTCCTGAGTTTATTATTTGTCACCACCAGTGTCTAGGCTCCCTAGGAATTGCTACATTCCACATAATTTATGGTATCGTCTACGAGGATATAGTACATATTTTTACTGTCAAGGTCTAAGTACCAAAGACATATTCTTTGCTCCTTAATATAACTCTGTGTTTAGCTTCCATCACTCTTCCTTGTACTCTTTCTCTCCTGATGGAAATACAGCAGGGTAAAGATTGGCGAAGCTTGCAGGTCTAAGGTGCACTGATTGACAGCTGCTCCAGACTCGTAGTAATTAAGCTTCACGACTTCAGTGTCAAGCAGAAGATTATTCTGGCTGCAGAGGAAGGGCAGGTCTGCTACGATGCTTTCTCCATGAACCTGGAATTCTCATGAGTTGGACAGAGTGTGTGACCAGCACTAAGAACGGCTCATTCAGAGACAAATTCACTCTTTAATGCAGTACCCAAATGCCCCTCGTGTCAGAGATGACGGTGTGGATACCTCCCTAAAGATGACACAACACAGAACTTTCCATTGATGGACTTAGTTGATAATCTATATATCTTTTAAAAACTGCTGCCACTCTGAGAGGGAAGCAGACAAGCTAAGCCTGAATGAATATCTCTCCTCTTTTTTTTTTGCTTTGAAAACATCTTTTGCGTGAGTCCAACCATGCAAGTTTTATTTTGCAAAATTTTAGACCATACTAGGTCTATTACTAGGTTATGTCTCAAGGGGTGGGGGTTTTGAAGGAAATTAGATTTTCTAAACTCATGGTTAGAATATGTTCTCAAAGAGGTTATTAATAATTTACTTCCTTCAGGGCAGTGGTTCTCAAACTCGGTCCTGGCGGCCCACTGCGTAGGCTTGTTTTTGTTTAGACCACAGTTGCAGTCTTAGAACTTAAAGAGGTTATGGGAATTAATTTTAAAATCTCTGAAACCAAATTCAGTTCGATTTATGCACCGTCATAAACATTCTACGTTTACATTTTTCCAAAGTATTTTCTAATTACTGAGTTATGGCCATAGCAACGCACTTAGCAACCAAGACAAAAAGCTTTGACCATCTGTGGGAATTTCCAGTAGTGACGTCAATTCAAGAACAGCCTCTTTGCTTACTGTGCGGCATTGTGTATGTAGCGTGCATGGCGTGTAATCAGAAACGACAGTCACACTCACCCTCGACTCACCATGTAGTGAGTACGATTGAAATGTAACTGGAGTGTGAGAGGTCGAACGACCTACCTTTAAGCAAGGGAGCGGTCCCACTCCTTGCCAGGTGATATTCACAAACGCCACTCGAGCATAACTGGCAGTAGTGGGCACTGAATACCACAGGCGGTGCGTCGGCTGCTGCAAAGGGACGGTCAATTCTCACCCTTCAGTGCTGAATGACCTAAACCTGACGTAGTTTACTTTTCTTGATTTGAAAGTTTCTCAGACTGACTGGTAAAACGACAATGAAACGTTTATTAATAGCGTTGTAATATATTGCTTCACAAAATTGAGGCGTTCTTTCATACATAAATGATGACGTAAATATCAGCATGTTTACATAATTTCTGTGGTCGAGTGGCTCGCGAAAGGCGCAGGACAGCCCATGAGGCTCACTAAGCAACAAGCTGTGAAACTTGCCAGACATTTCCTTCTACATTCAGCAATTAAGAAAATAGAAAAGAATGGATTCTCGTGACTTACAGCTACATGAGCCTCGCAGACCAATCCACACGCGCCCCACGAGCTGCTGAGCACAGAATTTTCCAACCCATGAGTAAAGAAAAGCACGAGAATTCCGAATGCGTGAGAGTTGACAGATATGCGTCATTAATGAAAAGTGGCCACACCTGATAATGTTGAGAGTTTTCGGAGTTTCTGCAATGGTAAATTAATGAAATTAAATTATAATCCATCTTGGATTGTATGTTGTGTTCTTGAAATGACGTCCTACTTCCTTATTAGTCAATCTTCCGGGAAATTTGAATGATCTTCGGAATTGTACGAATAAATGTCAAAAAATGCGTTTAGAACACATTTTTCTCGCATATAGTTCTCATGGTACCTTTGATTTAGATAGTCAGAACATAAATAACAGGATTCCAGCAATTTCATACAGGACTTCCCATAACCACTTTAAACAAGCTGTTGATTTGCCTTTATTAGATGCATTCATGTTTAAAGCAGTTATTTGTCCTCTCAAGCCACATTTGACAAATGAACACATGCCATAAAGAATTAAAATTTCATATCCATAATGAGGGAATGTCAGCCTGCTGATAAAACCTTGAATCTTCAAAATGATAAACTTTACAGGAGAGCATAAAAAAATGTTCAATTTTGCATGTAAGAGTGCAGTTGAGCTGTGTGGGATGCCTATTTTTCTTCCAAATATGTATTTTGTATTTTGCTATGTTTATGTTGTAACTGTGGACATACAAGTTTTTGTTTCTTTATCAAATTTGGAGATACAAGGTTTTATCAGCAGGCCACCAATATGTTAGATACCAGTAGGAATAACAGCAGAGGGAAACAATTTGACGGAACCCTGAATCAACGTAAACAATCAATAGGTTCCTCATTGGTGAAACTGTCTACACATGGTTGCAAAAACCAACAATTTACTGTTTGTCAAATAAAGTCACACCTGTTTCGTTTCACATTCATTTTATTAAGTTCAGACAAATTATTTTGAAAGAATTCAAAACACCTGTGTTCAGCAACCCAATTTGGAGCTAACTGATTTTCTCGGAGTCTAGTTTGATCTGTTTAGAAAACTTTTTTACCTGTAAATCCTCACAATATGGAAAAGTAAGCATAACATGTTTGAGGGATTTTATTCTTCATGGCACAGTGGATATGTCCATATAATACACCTAAAGATGGTAAATAACTGCTCTAAACATGGAATGCAGCTAATTAAGACAAATCGACGCCTTGGTAAAAGTCAGATTGCAGTTGTCGTTGTAACAAAAACCAGCATACACAGTGGGGCGCCAGGAACGAGTTTGAGAACCACTGCTTCAGGGGAATATGTGCTCTTAGTTTCATGGATCAAGCATTTGCTTTATATCTTTTAGGTCAAGCTGGTATTGTGGGAGGGCGTTGGGCAGCAGGTTTTTAGTGCTTCATACTCGGTTCCATCATTTGGGGATGGCTATGAGTTGTGTTCATTTAAAGTTACACTTTTAAATGATCACTTCATTTATTGAAGGTAGACAGTTATTTATAACTTCTATCACCCGTGTGAAAAAAATTGTACCCTCAAATGTAATAAATGGTTTTGCCAAATTTAGTTATAACAACATTCAAACATTTGCAATAATTGGCAATGAGTCACTGCTATGGAGGAATTTGGCCCACATTCTTTGTAGAATTGTCTTATATCAGGCATATTGGAGAGCTTGCAAGCATGAGGTGTCTGTTTTAGGTCATGCCACTATATCTGAATCAGATTCTGGTCCCCGTTTTTGACAAGACCACTCCAAAACTTTCAGGGGTGGACTTGCTTGTGTGCCCTGCTGCATAACCCAACAGTGCTTGAGCTTTAGGTTGCAACCTGATGGCATGAAATTCTCCTTCAGGATTTTCTGGTCGAGAGGAGAATTCATGCTTCCATCAGTTACGGCAAGTTGCCTTGGTCCTGAAGAAGCTAAGCGGCCCCAGACCACTCACACCACCACCTCTGTATTTGACTGTTGGTATGATGTTCTGACTGTGGAATGCTGTGTCAGTTTTGGGCCAAATATAAGGAGATCTGTCAGCCTATATGAAGTTGATTTACCATTTAATAAAAAAGGGAAATGCATACTGTAAAATAAAGCATTACAGGAAGTATACAGTATAACAGTGCATTGCACATTGTCAAACTACATACCTGTTTTCTGTAAGAAATGACGTGATTGTTCTCCCAGCATTCAGCTGCACCCTTCAACCAGCTTCAGCCATTGTAAGGCCATGATTTATAACATGTTCTAGAGGTGTGGCCCGTATTTGATCTGGAGTGCTCCCATAACTTCTCCTACTGTTTTGCCTCCCCAGCCTTCCATCACATATCCTTACTCCTCCTCCTCTTCTTTCTGCTTGTTCCAACTGCTGAAATTATTGTTCCTCCATTTTCAAAAATGGACACAGTTTTGTGCTTTGCATATATATGCTTTTAAACTATGCATCTTTTGTTTAGAAAAAGATAACTTGAGTTATCTCAAAATAGCTTTGAAGACCTGATTTAAGTGGAAAACAAATGCAAAAAAGACTAAATCTGGAGGGGGACAAATACTTTTTCACAGCAGTGTGTTCAACTGATAAATAAAGCTGGGAATGTACTGATGCAAGAACAAAATGACAGTGCATTACTGCTGAAGTAGTCTGTATGCATGAAAATACATTTCTTATTATGTTCTGTAGCATCTATTTTTATCCTAAAAAGAAGATAAAATCACAGGTATTTTTTAACGCATTGTTCTCTTTGAAATTAGTTGTTTCAGTTTTCTTCTTTAAGACCTGTTATTGCCTGCTATAAAAGCTTAGTGTCTGTTTGTTGTACTGTGCAAATTCAAAGGCAGTATGTATGGTTTTCTCTCGCAGTTGACATCAAAATGTCTTTTTCAATATTTTGTCATTTTTGATTGATAAAGCCTGAGAAAGCAGAAGACACTGGCTTTTACAGACTTACACTACGGTAATTTCTAAATTTGGAGCACATTTTTAATTTTTAAAAAAGGGTCGCTGGTCCTGGCCACCAATATGCATCTTCTCAAAGATAATTTGGGAAGATAAATTGGAGTAACTCGTAGAGGATATAAGTGTATTGTATGTGGAATTTGCTCACCAGGCTTTGGTTTATTTCTGAACACCCCTTTGCCGGGGTATTAGACTGCAGCACAGTAAACTACATCACTGTGGAAACACTGCACTATTAATAGTAAAAGGTCTGTGGAATTTAGCCAGACCACAGCTAACACCATGAGCCCCTGAGCCCCAAACCATCTCTATTTACCCTGGTTAATTAGGTTGTGTGAGTTACAAAAATGCATAAGCCCTGAAAGCTGGAGAAAGTGGGAATTTCACCATATTCAAAGAGACAAAAAAATCTTTCACTTGTGAGACATGTCATTTACAAACACAAACTTGAGGACAGTTACGGATTGTTATTATCCTATCGTGATCACTTGTGTAGTTGTGTACTTTAGGTGTTAATGCAGTAACTCTGCTCCTGCCGTCCGACTGTAACATCCTAAAATCAGACAAAATGCAGTACGGAGAAAGGAAATGACAGACAGAGAATAATAAAATGGCTGTATCTTTAATATTCTGCCCAAAACAGAAAAGGGCATTTTATATTGATTTTGAGGAGCACATTCTGATTGCCTTTCGAAGGTTATGAGTTCTGCTGCTCCATCTATAATTTAATAGTGCTCAGGCTGCATTGTGTCATGATGACTTTAATCTGATCTGAATGATGAGAATGTCAGATGCCTGTCCTCCATTCCAGAGACACACATTGAGGGCTGCTTTAATTATGTACTTTTTCAAATGCTAACCCAAGAATACGGTCCAAAAATGTAAAGCAAATTACAGCATTATGAAGAGACATTATGAAAAAACTTCATAATGAAAATGGTAATTGATCGTTAAATTAACCATTCAGCGCTTGATTTGTTTCAGAATTTTAATTTGAAATGGATAATCAGTTAAACACCAACATTTCGTCCGCACTAACTGGTGTGCTATTTCTGTTGATAGAATAACAACACATAAACAATGTTTTACTTGAAAAATTTAATTCCTGCAAGCGCCATAAGACAGGAATTAAACTTATCAGTGTAAAAGAGAGAAATATGAGAGAATAACACCTGATTTGCAGTGGTAATGACGTTCTGATTTGGATTCCAGTTTACATTGTCAGGTATTTTCCGATAAAATCATCTGTTATATAAAAAAAACATCGGGCTCAATCCAATACCCGGCACAAAGTTGAGCCAAGTACAGCGCAAGTGCCTTTGCTAGTTTCAGACCAATGGAACAGTCCAGCGCCCATATAGATTAATTAGCAAAAAGACTCACACTCATCTGAGTGCCCATGGGCATTTTGGTCTTAAAATCCAACACATTCTCATCCTGACTCATTATATAGTGATGCTATCTGCCCAATTGTCATTATACGATGAAAATAGAAGCTTTTGAAATTTGATGTTTAATGTCAGGGTTCGGGTTCGGGGTAGGGGCTAGAGGGTATGGTTTGTTTTAACACTGGCATCAAATAAGGATCCCAAAAGCCTCTGTTTTTCATTGTGTATCCACGCAAGGTCAGGTAATGTCCCTATATGACAAATCGGGATGAGACTGAGCTCTAAAATCAGGTTGGGTCCGGTTGTGCACGAGGCAGAAAATTATGCAGCTAAGGTGAGTGAGCTCGACTATGCTTTAACAGATCAGAAATTTACCTTTTGCATAGTTGCCTGGTGCACTCTCACTGGCACAAACAGAGCTGCGTCAGCTGATGTAGACTCTGACTCTGAGTTTCCCGCCTACTAGTCCCACTTATTGATATATGCAGAGGTGGGGTTCTAGCTACCATGGTGCCCAGGGCGAGCGTCCCCTTTGAGGAAATTCCACCTCAGGAAAAACAGAACAAATCCATACGCACAAAAAAGTTTTATTGCCCATGTGCTGGGAACTTAAGTGACATTAATGAATGCACAAATAAAGCAATATTCACCCAATATGTACATACAAAGTAATAATAATAAATTTCAAAAATATGCAAAAATAAGTTTCTGACACCATATACACCTGTTAATTAACCCCTTTCTGCAGATGTAGATGCCCGCGTCTATAGACCTGCAAATTGGAAGTACGCTGTTACTGTACTCGATCACTAGATAGCACCCCCGGATCAGTTATTGAATGTTCACAAGCAAGCAGACCTCGAACGCGGTTCTGAATACGGTGAAGTTCACTCCACTCCCTGTTTTTTGAGAGCTGCATGAATTAAACTCCTCAGCTAAGCCTGATGTGCAAACTGGTCAGTATCCTTGCCCATAGTGTCGATTCAGCAGTTTGAAAAAACGATATCTTGACACAGAAAAAATCGTTATCCTTAGTAGCAACCAGTTTAGCCACAGTGAGCTAACAGTATTCCAATTAGTAGTTCATACAAATCAGTTTTCTGAGGCAAAAAAATCGACATGGTATTGATTCTCTCACATTCTATTGCCTATTACAGTTGTCCCATACAAAAAAAAATTGTAGTTCCCTACCGTGGATTTACGCGTAGATTCCTTCATTGCCAAATCCAGCGCTTCCTTATATCCACCCGAGTACTGGCGTTGATAGCCAATCACTCAACCATACACTCAAGCTCTTCTGCGTAGTTGTAGAGTTACACTTCATGGCCTCGTGAAGTTTCCCTGATAACAATGTATTGATTGGCTCGTTTCTTATCCTATTCCCGAGTGTTTAAACATTTTAGAGTAAGTGAAACACATTGATTGGACAAACACAGAGCATACAAACCAATGCGTATCAGCAGGCTCGGTTGTATCCTGTCTACGTTATGCACATTACGCGGCTAAAATAGACGGGATTTATAGAAAATCGGTTCGCAAAACTGGCCTTGAAGTGTTCAGTTACATTACAGGATTTAAATGAGAACGATATGCTCTATTGGAATTATTTCGAATGAAACAGGACCGGATGGTTCTTGCTACTGGGTACATCGGTCTCTATTTTATACAGTCAATGTCTCTGGAGGAGGGATTCACGAAAAAGGTCAGGCTGCTATTTTTGTTTGTTTTTTTTTTTCTGTTTCGGAATGTATATGTACTCAACAAAGTCGAATGTCGAGGTTTTTTTCCTGTTTAAAACGCGAACTGCCCGTGCATTTTGGTGTGGACCCCCGGTACGTTCATTGCTCGTTTCTTTTGAATCGGGAGACGCAATGGATTTGATATTCCCTGAAAGTGGAGTGTCTGTTCAGTTAAAGTAAGGTATATTTCAGAATTCAGATATTACTGTGTTCGTGAGGTGTACTTGCTCCTTATAAGTGTTGAAATGGGTTCGTGAGCTTTGAAGAGGGGACTGGTAGCTTTCATTACAGGGTGAATGTTCTGACCGTTTAATTAGCAGTTTATTTAATGCGTGTTTGTGCTGGCTTTGAAGAAAAATGGCCAAAACTCTAAACTTTATTATGGAGAAAAGGCACGTTCGTATTTGGAGAGGTTACTGGTGACCACTGATATTCAACTGCACTGATATTGATAAATTCATACTAAACTCAACCAGAAAATCATTTGTTCATATTAAATTTCATGCCTTAAAGCTTTAATTGTGTTAAATACATGATTTTTTTAATGATTTGACAGCAAATCATTTTGAGACGTTGGGGAGACACTTGGGTAGCTGTATAATTTGGCTAATAGCATGTAGGTAATCTAGAATGTAATGTTGAAGATGAACTCTACTTGTGCTCAAGGAGTTTATGATACCATAAATGTATAGTTTTAAGCCCCAGCAGTTTTTCAATCGTCAGAATTATTTTTTTTGCAATTTCAATGGTGAATTCTCATGAAGATTTTTTATGTTTGCTGCTCATTTTCTCTACCAAAATCATGAAAATAAACTGAAATACAATGTAATTCTAAATGCTGTAAGTGTCTTTCCTGAATTGAGCCACATTTTTCCTCTTTGTGAAGCTTAAATCTTGAATTATACAGCATTAAAGTGGGTAACCCATAAATAGCCAAATTTGGCTTCTGCACAAAGGGGTTAAATATAACTTACATTTTATCATGAATATTGTAGGACTATTATGCTTTCAGAATAGGAACCAGAACCATACAACTTCTGGCAACAGGCTGTAGACATCCCACTAAAATACCACAATCAGTGTATTACACATTAGATGCTTCCTTTAATTAGGTCTACAGTATTGAAAATGTCTTTTTATTAAACTCAGGACCTAGTCGGTACAATTAGTAAGCTTTAAAAGTGTATTTAGTGAAGGTTAACTAAATAATAAATGACATGTAAGGTCAGATTAAATTAGTTCTAACATTTTTTTCTTTCCAGCCAGACCCAGACTATCCATCATCCTTATTATCCTTATTAGAAATGATATCAATCTAATGTCATGTACGAGTCAAAGTGACTGTGACAATAGATTTTTGCCCTTTTCATGCGTGAGAAGAGCAACATAGGCTAACACAAAAACAGAGAGAATTACATATTCAATCTCCACCAATATTGGATTAAATCTGTACTTTTTTTGGCTTACCTTGATGTTTGGGTGCCCAGAAAAACATTTGGGTGTGCGAAAATGTCAAACGTGCATCCTGTCAAGAATATTTTGAGTTTAATTTCCAGTGCTGCTGTATAATGGCAGTAGCCACGTTACTGATGACAGATCAGGATGCTAGGGCATGTGCAGCATATGCTTTGGCAATATTATTATTAATTTCTTAACCCACTTCTCATGTATAAACCCTGCAAACTATAATATATTGGAGCCCCCAAAAATTGTTTTTGGCAAATTAAAAGCTGAAAAAGTTGAAGTTGGATACAGAATTCTGTCTGGACCCCCTTTTAAAATAGTTCTGGCAAATAAAAAGCTAAAAAAAAGTGGAGGTTGGAAACGGAATTATTAAATAATTATGAATGAATTATGAATAATTATTTAAATTATTCAGAAAAAAATTCTGCAAAACTATATTCTGATGGGACCATTTTTCAAAGAGAATATTTATTGAAAGCATACAAGCATACCAGCATCCATTGAGTTTGGCGGCATGGCTCTGTTCTCAGGGATCCCTGCTCGTCCAGGGTGGAACCAAAGGCAGGAAGGTGAAACTAACCCCCCCCATAGAACAGCGCCTACAACAACAATGACCTCAAAAAGAAGAGACATTGTTATTAAACTGCAGTTAAAGGAGAATTCCGGTGTGAAATCGACTTGGGGTGTATTGAAACATGATAACGAGAAGTAACCGTTGCCGAATACCCCAGCTCCGTACGCACTCAACATTTCAAAATTTATAGCTTTTTAGCCGAAGCTCCCAACAGGCTTACAATAGTATTGAATGGGGCATAGCGTAGCAATGCATAGAAATCGCAATTTTTTTCATCATTAACAAGGCTCAATGTAGCTCCACACTTCATCAGGAGAAATCTGAGGGCCCTGACATATAAAACGAGGCACTTAGAACTTTGAAAATGCACAGGTTGTTTATTAAAAAAAGACTATGCAAACGGTACTTTGAGGTTGTTTCCAGTCGGCTCCACCTTGAAAGTTACGAAAAGTCGATTGACGAGCACGAACGATTAGGAAAGATAGGGAAATAGATTGCAATCTATCTGTTATCAATCTACCAAAGCTTCTGAATTCCTGCAGCTCGCCAAATGGCATTTTTTTTCTGCATTTGCGTCCGACTGGCTTCAAAAGCCAAAAGATTCTAAGAAATGTTGTTTTGCCGATTCCGCGCGTTAAGGCTGCTTGTGCAAAAATTATACTGTCCACAGACATAGCCGCAATTGGCCGTTCCGGGGTTTAAGCCAATGAAGACTGTTCAACGATAAAAGTGGGATAAAAACCTTTGGCAGTTTCTTGACAACTATGTTAACAATAACTGACAGGTTTTATTTTGATCGGACAGGTGCTCATTAATTTACAGCCAGTTCTCTGACCGCCTACACTCTATTTTCCCAACATCGTTGCCCCTTGTTGGTCAATTTCTGTGGACTTCACCGGAACACAGGAAGTAAACAGAGGTATGTGCACTGAATGAATTAGCGCACCTTTTATGCATTTCTAGGTCAGCTACTGCAGTCAAAGTCACTGTGGTCACTTGAAAGGCTTAGGTTAACATGGCCAGGGACTTGAAATGACATCTTGATTGTGTTAAGAGGCTAAAAGCATGTTAAAAGCCTGCCCCATTTCAGCCGCTTAGGTGCAAACTCTAGCAGGAGCTAACTCGGTGTAGACAAAACCAAATTTCTTCATTTGTCTCGCCACTGACAGTACTCCTTCACCACAAACAACAAAGATAGGTGTTTAAATAAATTGACCGGAGTTCCACTTTTAGTTTTTCGCCAATTCTGACGAGCGATATTTCTTTTACGTACGCTGAAAGCTCATTAAATCCATCCACTCTCTATACCTGGAACTGGAGCCCATCTCAGCTGACTCTGGGCGAAAGACAGAGACCCAGCCTGGACAGTTCACCAATCCTTTGCAGGGTCCACACACCATTTGTTAGAATTTAATTTTAATATTTAAGATCGCGAGTGCATATTCTGCGCATGCCTTCGCAACTCGGTGTAACCCCAGTAACATGGCCGCTGCCGTTATATGCTGTTACCATGTCTGTCAACACTAGAAATTACACTCAAAATTTTCTTGACTAAATACACGCTTGACGTTTTTACAACCCAAATGTTTCTCTGGGTACTCAAACATCAAGGTAAGCCGTAAAAGTGCTGATTTTATTTGATATTAGTGGAGTTTGATTATGGAATTATTTACTAAATTCGAAGTACTCATATAATCAGCAGCCCAGTGAGAAAATATACATAAATTCAATCTTCGTTTCGTTCTCATCTGTTTCTTTCTTCTGAGTCTCTCGTATTTTCTCTGCACAGATGGAGTTCAGCCGCATCAGCGAATCTCCGCAGTTTAATTCCTGATGCTGCTCAATAACAGTGTGTCGCTCACATCTCATCTCGTCTAGCGTTTCCGACTCACTCAACACTTCTTGCTAATAAAGGCTGAACTACAAATACTATCTCTGTTTGTGCAGTGCTGTCATGCAAGTTCGGCGCATGCATAAAATAATATTTCAAACTTTGCTTCACAACAGTTGCTGAAAAGTTACAACACGAAGTATGAACATTTGCTATTGTTCCAATAATTCTTGATAATTAAGAATGTGCATGCAGTGGTAAATAAATGATTAGCTGTGCAGTTTTTTGGGCTGAATTTAAACCGTGCTGAAAGTGCTCATAAGGATGTAGTTAATGCAACTTAGCCAGGTATGCTGCCAGCATACATGAAGCAGCAAAACACAGTACCGTGAATCGGTGTAGGGTATTCAATGTAATGGAAATATACAATTCAGTTAAGGTGCATCTTGAACATTTTAGTATGAATAAGCAAAGCAAGTGTTAGCTGCCTGCACGCTTATAGGATGTCACCTTCAATAGTTACCGAATACACCGTTATCCAACAACAGCCTTTGCTACCTTCCTGTATATTCTGCAACGCTACCTAAAAGATAGGTGAAGCAGTCGAGTCACTACATAACAAAGCCATTTATCAAATACAATCACTGAAAACATTGATGTCGTTACACCTGGTCACTTTACGGACTTGATAATAACGTAAGCCGACAGAACGGAATCTCCTAACCAGTGTTGCATACAGAGACCCGCAGCTGCTGCACTGCTTACGACAATGTGCTTAGAGACAAAGTCCCCTTGGTGTTCATGTAGCCTGAATAAAATTTTTTTTAAATTGTCGCTGCCATGAAAAATTCACTGACAATTTAAAAGAGAAAAATCAACAGGTTATATATTGATAATTTGTGGTTGTCAAAAAAATTATTTTATTTTTCTATTGTTTCCTATGGAAATATTTATTTTTGCCCCTGTGGCATCACGTGATGAGCAATATCAGCTTGACCACTAAGCCCTTGTCGGCGTGCGTCTCAGACTTGGTTCAGTATCCAGTTCTAATAATACATCCATGCTTTGGACTGGTTGGGAGCGAAAGCCATTGGCTGAGAGTGAGAGGTTTATCAAAGCCCATCGCGGTCTAATGTCTGCGATCTTTCTGCACACATGTACATCGTATTTTATTTTTTCCCCTCGCCTATCGCCGTAAATCCAGCATGGTGCTGGATTCCCATAACCCCTGGTAATATTGCCATAATGTGGTTTAACGCTCAACCTATTTCTGACTAAGAATCAGGTTATAGATTGAGTTAAGCTGCAAAATGAGATTGTACAGATGGTAATTAATTGAAATTTCCAGAAGTTTGAAATATCGAATTTACTAAATTATTAAATTATCAGCACTTTGACGATATTATTATTATTATTGCTTGACGCAGCAACCAGTGTGCAACTACAATTCACTACAAATACAACCTGTTCTTCGGAAAGCTGAAAATATTATGATTGAGAGCAATCTTAGAATATAGATGAGGTTGCACTACTGAAAAAAAATCCTAGAACGGGAAATAGAATTCAGGGAAAGCACTGGGTTAATTAATCATTTATTTTAAGTTTTTTTTTTTTGGTTTTGCATCCATACAACATCACTTTTAAATACATTGTCAATGTAGCCCTTCAGTGCTCTAATTTCTCCATACTCTATATCACAGGCTAAGATTAGTCTTTATTATAGAGTAAATTGAGTGATTATTGATAAAGCTTGAAAGCAATTATTCGTTCAAGGGTCTGGGGCTCAGCGCATGTCATTTTAAAATCCCGTAATGCCGGCTTCACCACTAGGGGATGCTGGGTTTTAGGAAGTTAAGAGTACCTCAGCTGTAATGAAGAAAAAAAAAAGACATTGTCAAATATAAACAGAAAAACCTTCGCTTTGCTTTCACTTTGGGCCTACAGAAGCATGCTCAACTTTTTTGATAGATACAGTAAATATGCAATGCATTATATTGCTTTCCCATTTTTGTGTGAATTAAAATGAATGAAATTCAAATGCTTTTCCTGTGTCGTTTTTGAATGGGAACTAAAATCAGAAAACAACTTGGTTCTTGCCTATCTATCTATCTAGATCAATAGATGGATGGACAAATAGCTGGACAGATGGATCGATATTCACTTCCAAGGAATAGATGGGCTATACTCTTGATAGCTCAGTGTTAATGCAGCACAAAAAGTTTACGCGCTGATATTGTCATATCTTAACAGCATTTTATATGGCTTTGAGTTTAGTATCAAAAGCCATGGTGTCACTTTTGATCCTGAACCATCTTTCGAAATGCACATAGGAAAACTTTCGGGGCTGCTTTTTTCAAGAGATGTTGCTGAAATTTGAAATATCTTGTTAGTGTGTGACGCTGACAAGTAAGTCCATGCTTTTGTTATTTCGGATGTACAAATGTAATTTGTACAAATGTACTCATGTCAAGCAACTTCAGCTAGACCCAAATGCAGCAGCTCATATTCAATAGCTTTAACCACATTGCCCCATGAAAAACTGTTTTCTACTGGTTACCAGTTCAATCTCCCCATTGACTTAAAATAATTTTCATTTGATGCGTGATCAGAGAGACACCAGATGCGAGGTGGAAGGGAAAAGGGAAGTTATTAAAACAAAAGCAAACAGGCACGAGGGCCAACAAAAAACTTGGCCCAAAGGGTTGCAAAAGACAAACTAAGGAGAGCTTCACAGAGCGAAAAACTAAAGAGCAAAAAACGACAAAAACAAAAGGCACTAGAAACTCCAGGCAAGATTACCATAAACAGAAATAAAGACTAAAGATATCAATGACAAGACTTGGCTTGGAAAACAAAACACTATATACAAGGAGACAAGAACTATGAAACGCATGAGACTTGAGCAGAAACTTGGCAACAAAACTTGAGACACTGTCTGCCAGCCAACTTCCACCGCATCCAGATAAAGGCTAAGAAATCAGAACACATGAGGGGCAACACCTGGAGAAGGAGAACAAGAGGCATGGCAAGATCATGACATGGACTTAGATTGGATGACAAGACTTGCTCATTAAGAGAATGAGCGTGCTCAGCTTAAGTACCAATTAAGTATGCAGTTTGAAAGCAGCATGAATGTTAAGAACAGAAAAGCACAGCAAGACTTGAAATAGTAAAGCAGGAATCATGACAATAAACTCCCTGTCTAACTTAGTAGTATTAGTAATGTGCCTATCTAATGAATTACACCACCCAGTGAGTGTTAGTAAATGTTAGTAACTTAAAAACAGTAAATTGCCAATTAACCTTTGACAGCCCCGAATCAGCACAGCACAGAAGGAAGGGGAAACACCAAAGCCAACCAGAGCTCTGAAATGTGGAACAACGAAGGCACGGGGCCGAACGCAGACAAGCGGTGGAGTGGCTTGGCAGACCTGGCAAAAACAAAAACTTGGAAAAGTAAAAACATGGACAATAAAATACTTGATCCTGGTACCAGAAACTGTTAAAACTGACATGAACTATGACTGGACTATGGACTATGGAACATGAAACTGTTAAAACCATAAATGCTGTCCTGGCCAGAGGCCAGGACCCCAGAACACAACATCCTTTGAATTTGAGGTATTAAATGGGTTCCAACTCCATCCAAAGAGATCCCATATACTCCTGAACCTCTTTCTCCCCAAAGTATTGGAGTTCTGAGTACTGCACAGTAAGTAAAATTACTGTTGGAAGTGGAGCATTGTACTTTTGAGCCCCCTCCTATGGAGTGATTTTCCCCTGAAGGTTTGAGGAGCAGACTCACTCTAACTTTAAATCTGGGCTCAAAGCACACCTGAATGGTTTGGATAAGAGACATACTGTAACTAGAGCATAGAATCCCTGCTTGACAGAGAGGCAATTTTTGTTCGTCAAGTGACCTGTAATCTGTTAATTGCAGTATTAACTCATAGATACCATAATGATTTAGTGTTGAGGCTCTGACGCTGACACACCCTGCAGCCCGCTAAGTTTGAACTTTAGGAAAAGGGAACAGGGTGTGTCAGGCGGGGGACATTAGCCCTGAGCTTCTGGCTCGAAAAATTACATTCGCAAAATGAAATGATTATATCCCTGCAACTACTTGGTCCATTTGAATAATTTTGGTATCATAATAAAGGTAACACCATTTGGGATATCTGTCATGGTGTAAAAATCAGTGTTTATGTCACTGAGTCAGAGTAAATGAAGATGGAACACAGCATGAACGAAAGATTTAATTTTCCACCTAACAAAGTCTTTCCTCTTGCCTTGTGAACTTATTTAGTTGCAGTCTGAAACCTCTTAAAAATACAGCACAGAATTGACACCAAATTGGCAGTCCGGGTGCCTTGTGTGCCATTTCAGATTTCTTTGGTACCAGGCTGTAAAACTCATTTAATTCACTTATATGTCACAACAGGCATACATTCCATCCAAATACAAATACTTTTTTAATTTTTAAAACTTCTCAGTTTTTTTTAAATATTATTTCTGCGAGTCCTGTATTCATTTTCCCATTCAAAGAAAATACATACAAAGAAAATGAAGTTTGACTCCACTGGAGCAGATTTATATTTAAAAAAAAAAGCAAATAAACAAAATTATAAATACAAAGAACAAAAACCCCAGCAATTATTTATACAAGAATAATGTTTATACTGTCAAAATATATGCATGCCATCGCTGGACTTGAACCCTGGTTTTCCTAGGCACAGCGCTTTGCTTTAATCACTTGCCTACATCAGCTGACTAATTTCCATCCGTCAAATAACCAATATAATGAATGAGTCAAGAAAACACATTATGCACCTTACTTTAGTGTTTGTACCCCGCCTGTCTTAGTGCTTGTGCTTAGTGGCACAAGTAT
Source organism: Gymnothorax reevesii (assembly GCA_029721435.1). NCBI lineage: Eukaryota > Metazoa > Chordata > Actinopteri > Anguilliformes > Muraenidae > Gymnothorax > Gymnothorax reevesii. The sequence goes on from CM056574.1 coordinate 115,942,621, forward strand.
TCTCTGTCCGAAAAAGACTTTGAAAATGACTTGAATATTTACCGAATAATCATACCGAAAATACGACAAACAAACCAGCTGAGCATTTATATTGCCGCGCTATTTAAGTTTATGTAAATGGCCCATGGACTCAGCTTGATGCACTGGGAATGCAAGGCTCTGTCTTGGGCTAGGTTTATACGATTAAGGTGGTTTAGGGCTCGTTGGAAATGTCAGAGCCCATATAATCAAATGGCCTAAAGGGTTACTGACAGCATCTCAAGCCAATCACAGAGAGGGAAATACATTGTGAGCAACCGGAAAGCTCAGGAGCTGAAATCTTTTGACGCAGTGCCCCGAAAAAAAACACATGCATGGAGGCTGCCAGACCTAGTTTCGATATAACAGGGACACATTGGGCTAACATAGCAAGCGCAGATTTATCCTCGAACTGTTTTTTATTACAGAATATCAAAGGTAAGAAATGTATATTTTTTTAATGTAAGGTGAATGCCTGCTGTTCTTTGATTGTGGTGTCGATTTAAAATGATAATGTTTTTATCGTTGGATTTTGTGGACTCTCCTCTTTCATTTGATATATCGTTTGTATGCCTAGCACAACTTCAGAAGAAACAATAGCTATTGAGCACAGATATTATTTTATCCTATGTTTTGCTGCATGCTTGTTTACTCGCTTGGTGCTTGAATTGTGTTTGGTTGAGGTAAAAATGGCCAACAGGAGCTTTTTGCCTAGTTTCTTCCCGTTAAGTGGATATACCGCATGAAGATGTTGCTATAAGGAAAAATGCTGTATTTATGATGCCTAATGATCGCCCACGGTACCGGGGGCGTTTGGGTTTAAAAAGCCCACAGGAGGATGCTGGGATTGAGATGGGATGTTCATTAGCAGCAGGCAAGTGTGATGCAGCCGCAGACAGGGGCATGTTATGCTGCAAAGGCATATTGACTGAGTGCAGCAGGTGCACAAGCAGTCGCAGACCTAGCATTTAGCTCTTAAATGAGTCCTAAGTCGCGTACTTCAGAAGTCATAGTCATTATATTGTCATCATAGCCCAACATACTTAACCAACAAAAAAATATAATAAATTGCTTATTATCGCATTGCCTTAGTATTGTCCTTTGGGTCGTGGTATTACCCAATACGGCAACCCTCAGGCCAATACCAAGGCAATATGGAAATAAGCAATTAATAGCATATAATATAGCCCACTTGTCAGGGGCAGAGCAGGGCCTGATAAGCACGTGAGTGTCTAAGGGAATGTGAGCAAGTCTCAAGTTCTCTGCCAGAAATAGCTCTATAAGCTCAGCCACCTTTCTGTCAATGAATGTATTTTGTCAGAACATTCATATGGACCCAGTGCCACTGTGGATGCAGTACTAGTGCCAGTGGGGGTAGCTATGGCCTGAGTCAGCAGGGAGGTCCAGTTTTTGCTGCTGGCAAGCGTCCTCTAAATCCACTTGAAAATATGGGCACAGAGTATGCATTTAGTATGCCAGCAGGGCCAGATACTGCAGACTTTATCAATCATCCAAGTGAATTCTATGCTGCTGAGGGCCTGCAATAATTAGTAGAAAGACACTGAATATGAAACTTATGCATTCATATACTATAAATGAATACATTTTTAATTGGACAAAGCACAAACTCAAAAGAAAAAATTTTAGTTTCCTAAATTAACAAGCAAATGTCTCCCAAAATCACTGCAAGAGCTCAGAGCAGCGCAACCCAGTGCACTGTGTCAGAAAAAAGCTAAAAATAAAGAAATGAAACACTGGATGTCATGAATTTCAATCAGAAAATTAATTATGCCGCTTCTCTAGTGACACGACATTCTAAGAGTCATGATTTTGCTTATGCATACTCCAGGATCTACTGACCTGAGAAAGAAGCCAGTCAAAAACATGGAAACTTTCTTGTAGGTTAACTCCCAATTCTATTCCTGAGCAATCCCTCACCAAGACCTGAGTGTGATAATATTTAATGATGAGGAAGTTTTATTGCTTGTCGTGCAGTGTGGTGCGTGGCATTTTCTTTTTGAGCATTTGTTTACTGTTTGTGGAGGTGCAGATCCAACTATAGCTCAGCTGTGCAGATGTAACTCTTTGTTCTGTTTGCCTACAGGAATAGAAAAGGCAAAGACAGTTCTGTACCCAAACAGGAATAGAAAAGCCTCAGTCAGTGGTGTAGCAGATAATTAATGGCTCAGTCTGCATGCTCTGAAACTCTGGTGTATGAACACTATGGGCATTAGAGGAGAGATTCTTCCCCTCAGCAGCAGCACACAGATCGGACTTTTCACACGGACGCATATGAGTTTGTCCTGTTTGTGTTGGCCAAAGACATGCACGGGGACTGAGAGATTCCTGTTGAACGGGAATGGAAGGAAATGTACTCAGTCATGGCGGAAAAGAGATGCAGTTGAGAAAAGCACCTCTGGGGCTTCCTCTGATGTTTTGTATCCGCGCTCTCTTTAAGCAGGGCACAATGACAAAACTGTTACCCGTAGAAACACCTGAGGATACAGGGTTCGGGCTCCCATAGGCAAATATTTTCAAGCCCCTGGATGAAGAGCTGGCTTTTACCTGCTTTCAGTAATGAATTTTTGAGAACAATAACTCAGGGTAGGTATTTAATTGGACAACCTTCATATTTTAAGTGTTGTAGCCTAACGGTAGGTAGCTGAAGAGTGTCTGGTTTGGGACTCTGCGGGGCTTGGGATTTTGGCTCAATCTGGAGAGATGAGGTTGAGAAGAACTCTGCCTTTGGGCCCTTAAAGCAAGGCTCTTAATCCCAAAACCGCTCCAGGGGCATAACTCCTGTTTCTTTCCGTCCCTCCTCAATGCAACAGTTCTATCTGGAATTTTCCTGGGGCTAGAATAAAAATGTTCTCAATTAAACTTTCCCAAGAAAAATAAAGATGAAAAAATTGTGAAAAGCCAGATCTTTTTGTTTGGTGTTAGGTAAAGTATTTAATATAAGCAATAATTGAAAGGTCATTCTCGATTCAATCCCTTGCTGATTAGAGTAAACTAATTTTCTGGTGCTGAAACTGTAAATTAAATGCAGTTATTAGGAATTCCATTTTTAGCATCACTACTAGTTCCAACCAGTAGGAACAGCCAGAATTCTCCTTGCACCACAGAGCCCTTTTCAATTATTATAAGCTCATTGCTGTCAGAGAATATGAAATTGCTATACTGCAGTTATGTAGAATTATTCTTTGCTTCATTAAAATGTGACCCTCATACTAAACATGACAGCTGTGAAATTAATAATTTGTTCCGTAAAACATCTAAGTATATTTGATTTGTCTTTGCATTCGTTATATGGTTATGACAGTGCATGTTGACAATTGTTTAATGATAATTTATCTGTGAATAATGTAATTTTCTTTTCCAGAGTATGTTTTTCAGTCTGTATTTTAAAATGCCATGTCATGACTTCACTAGTGAGCATCCCTTTAAGTATATAACTCCATTAAAATGTGAAAAAACAATTAGACCGATTTCATTCACACATTTAGCGTCGCTACGGCGCTTCGCTTTTGCCTGTCTGTCTCTGCAATGCAGGCGGTATGCAATTAGGTTCCTGCTAATTGAAGTCCGAAACTGTGTGCCGCAAGCTGAGTGTACACTCCTGATCAGAGCTTCTGCTGTTGTATAAGTTTACAATAACCCCCCACCCCCTCTCCACCTACCCACCCTTGTCCCTTGTGGCCCCCTAACCCAGCCCTAAAAAAGTTATGTGAGGGGTGTCCATCTGATCCTGGGTGGGTGAACTTCAGACTAACTTTGCTTCAGCTTCACGATGTCTTCTAAAGAACATGACAGCTGCAAACATTCTAGTGCTTTTCGGGGAGAAGAGAGGTGATCAATTAAATTGGTACAAAGTGGGGCAATGTGTGACTGGGGTCAACATGGTTCGAGGATTAAAAAGAGGGAATTATGAGCAGAGAGAAACATAGTGTAACAGTGAAGGTCTTAGAGAGATAGTAAGAACAGATGGGGAAATGGAGGGAAGAAAAGTACGGTGGCTCTGAAGTGCAAAAACAAAAGTCAAAATTACAAAATAAAATACTGCCCAACAGAGCAAAAAAGCAAACACGTTGCTTGTACGCTGAAGAGCAAACACACACAAATATGTGAAAATAAATTTGTTGCCCAGTACACAAAGACAGGACAAAGAGAAATAGAAGATAGAGGGAGAGTTATGAAGATGGTAAAAGAGAGGAACAGGGAGTGGAATAATAAGGAACAGGTAAAGAGAGGAGAGAGAAGGAGAGAGAGTACAGACTGGAATCAGGTAAGGAAACTGACTTAGCCATTGTAGAACATCCCACTTGTTTGCCTGTTCTTCAGGTATATACTGTATGTATTTGGCATGGGTCATTAAGTGTCATTGTAATCTTTCTCAATTTTATGCTGGTAAAATTAAGACTGAGCCTTGTGCCCATACCCAATCAATAGCTGTGTTTATAGGGAGTCTAATATCTTGTTTATAATGGCATCAAAGCTTGATCAGAATACAATGCCTTGTGGAAACAGCACAGTAAAAATCCCAGTGTCAACTCCTTTAGATTTCATATGACTTCATCCCAGTCATCTTGGACTGAAATAAACTCTGTTGGAGTCAAATTAACCCTTTCATGCATATAGTACATTCAAATGCCTTGGACCATTTGATGGGACTTGATGCAATATTTTGTGTGTGTGTGTGTGTGCGTGCGTGCGTGTGTTTGGTTGTGTGTGTGTGTGTGTGGGGGGGGGGGGGGATGCAAGTGGGTGGTCATTCTGTCCATTATTTTGGACATTATGCTTGTGGGATGCACACTGCCATCCAGTATTTTGGACATTATGCATGCGGAGTGACAGAAATAATGTGAAGTTGAAACCTGGTCATTGATATGCATGATGATCTATCTGTATTCTGGACATTGCTTATTAGAGCCATTTACTCGGCTTGCATAATGTCCAGAGATGGGGACTCGAGTCACTGTGACTTGGACTAAAGTCGACTCCAGTCGCTGTTTTGATGACTTGTGACTTGACTTGACAAAAAATAAAAGACTTGGGACTCAACTCCGACTTGGAAGTTAAATACTCAGGATCTGACTTGACTTGAGACGTGATGACTTGAATGACTGGAGTGTTATTCAGGTCATGTTTTCGGTTTCAATAAAAAATAAATGAATTAATTTAAAAAATAATAATAGTAGCGCAGGCTGAGAATGGCATTGTCATGACTGGATCACTACCCCGTCAATCAGTCATGCCCTTTACACGTACCTTACATGTTTATTGGAGAAACATGCCCATAAATCAGATATAGGCATCAACATGTCAGTGGGAGGGGTACCGAAAGTCATCGTCTTCGGCTTTTTTTTTTTTTTGGAATTACCATTTTGATGGCAAAAGATGAACAGCACAGCGCAAGACATGCAGCATAAACATCTCGGACAGCCAGATGACAACTTAAAACTTTGTTTGTCATTTGAGGAGCCATTCTGCCCAGTAAGTGCTTGTCAATTAGCTAATATTATCCTATTAGCCTAGTTTGAAGGTGTAACGCAAACTTCAACAGCCAGTGTTTCCAAAAAAAGCGAGAACAACAGCTGATTCTCTTCCTACGGAAGCCAGCCTGACGAGCCCAATCCACATGAAAAAAAAATTATAGTAAATAAAATATATATACAGCCAACAAACCCAATAAAACGTCATTTTTGCTCATCTTGTTCACTTGCGGAATGGGATTACATAATAGGCGATTAAACCTCACATTGCGGGTCATTCACAGGGCATGTTTGGCATTTTTAGCACAATTTTAATTGTTTTAGTGCTGGCGCATTAAAACCGTAAGCTAAGTGGCTGAGTTGAGTGAATGCAGTTTATGTTCACGCAGCTTTGAAATTTGTAAATTGCGATTTGAGACATTACATGTGAATTCACTTTTTCCAATTTATTTCTTCAGTAATTTAGTTTTTCTTTTGTTTAGAAAAGGCTATATACTTAACATTGTTCGAATTAATTGAACTGGTTTATTCTGTATTGTGATGTCAAAGGAAAAACAAAGCATCCCTTACGGTAGTCTGCTGGGATGGACTATAACATCAGTGGTTTTCTTTAAGTACAAATTAAAAACCCAACAAATTAAATCAGTTGATAGTAACAATGAAAACGAAAATGACTCTGATTGAACCCAATTCTTTATTGAATGTTATTTCCACGTTGTGTCTATTTGAGAGACGCGATCAGAGTCCATAAGAATTTTCGACTTACTGATTGTAATAGTTTACAGTAAAACGATATTAGGACTTAACTTCTCTTGTTCACAAATGAGATGAACCAGGTTTATTAAATAAATCATAACCTACAAAGTGGAGAGTGTTAGGATATGGTCAAATACAAGCATCAGCCTATTGTGCAGTCATACTTAAACCTCGCAACTGAAACAGGAGAATTGGAAAGCGGAGCACAAGTTTAAGGCTCTGAACAGAGTTTAAAATGTTTGAATCCTCATTGGGAATCTTTTTCTCGGAACAGAAAGCTGTTACTTGCTTTTCTTTGGACTGAATTTTAAAAAATTTAAGTGCTTAGAGCTTTTGGTGTCTCGAGATAATACAAATGAAACACATACAGATGTTTCTGATGCTCTATAATATGTTTATTCTTTCAGATTTGTATTTGTTGTTTTTCTTGTTATTTGCAAGGCAACTAAAATATTTCAAATACAGTTGGCAGAAGTGAGGCAGAAGTGATCTTGTTTAAATTGAAAGGCATCAATAAATAATTTTATGAATTTATTTCTGTTTGTTTGATTCCATTATGTATTTTACTGAATCTCAGTAATTGGAATGCAAATCCAAAGTACTGACATACAGGTTGGACTCATTGGCCAATGATGTTTAGATTACTGACAGTTACTCATACCTTGTCTTTTCACTTTATTAAAATCAGATTCTCCGGGTAAAATTGCCATGATAAGGTGACTTGACTTGGACTTGACTTGACCTACTACAGGACTTGACTCAACTTGACTTGCCATAACCTGTGACTTGACTTGCCCAAGAAAAAATGACTTGGGACTTACTTGAGACTTAAGGATTAAGACTTGAGAATGACTTGGACCCATCTCTGATAATGTAAAATATTTTTGATAGAGCATAGACCCAACAAATAGACATGCTTCACATACAGCACCCTCCCTAATTATTGGCACCCCTGGTTAAGATGTGTTCTTTGGCTTCTATTAAATTCAGTGTTTTTTCTAAATAATATAGGACCACAATGAAAAAAAGAGGAAAATCCAACCTTTAATTCAAGAGCATTTATTCAGTGGGAAAAAAATCCCACATTAAGAAATAATTCTTTTACATCAACGCATATGTTCCACCATTATTAGCACCCCTGATGTTAGTACTTTGTACAACCCCCTTTTGCCAAAAAAACAACACCTAATCTTCTCCTATAATGTTTCATAAGATGGGTGAATACAGTGTTATGGCCCCAATTTGTTATTACATTTACAACACAACAGCAACAGCAAGGGATGACGGACACAATTTAAAACTTAAACCCATTAAATGAACAAAGACAACGTAACAACTAAACTAGTACCTACTCTAAAGACCAAGACTGATTTCCAAAAAACAGAAAATATTTACAGTCCCTTTTGTAGGTTGCTTGGTGATGTCCTGGGTGAGGGAAAAACTCTAACACAGGCAAAAATCTTCACAGGTCTTGAACAGAATGACAGGTCTGGTCACATGTATCCTTCTTCTTGCAATTTCTCCTACTACTTTACTGTCTCAATTATTTTCCTTATATACTCTTTTGCAGACCCCACCCACATTTAGAACTCTTTTTTTTAATTTTCGGGGACTTGCCCCAGACATGTCTGAAACATGTCCAAACATAGCTCCAGTCTGAGCGTAACAAAAAAAAGTTAAATGCTGCCATCTAGTGGCCTCTGTTCACATTACACCTCCATTCCAAAAGGGAAAAATTTTGACTCAAAAAGGCAAAATTTTTCTTTTCAATACAAAATGGTTAAGTGGACACTTGTCAATATATACATAATATACAATATTCAAATAAACACGTGATATATATATATACATATTCAAACACGGGATAAGCAATCAGCAATTACATTGTCTGTACCCTTTACATGCTTAATTTCCAAGTCAAACTCCTTTAAAATCAAACTCCAATTCAACAATCTCCGATTCTTGTTTTTCATCTTACTCAAAAACATTAACGGATTGTGGTCAGTGTACACAATCATTGGCTTTTGCCCTGTACAAACATAAACATCGAAGTGTTGTAAAGATAGAACCAGAGCCAACAGCTCCTTCTCTATTGTGGAATAATTCCTTTGGTGGCGATTGAACTTCCTGGAGAAGTATGCCACGGGATGCTCAATGTCATCAGAGTCACTTCTCTGTAGGAGCACAGATCCACAAGCTTGGTCGCTACCATCAACCGTGATGGAGAATGGTTTGTTGAAGTCAGGAGTTTTTAGCACGGGGAAGTGACACAGCAGAGACTTCAGGCGATCAAAGGCTCTCTGGCATGCATCATCCCAAGTGAACTTTACGCCTTTCTTCAGTTGGTTAGTTAGACTGAGAGCAATCTCAGCAAAGTTCTTGCAGAACTTGCGGTAGTACCCAATCATTCCAAGGAAGCGGCGCAAAGATTTTTGTTGTCAGGAACAGGAAAGTCCATGATGGCTTGGACTTTAGCATTTATGGGTGCCACCTTACCCTGGCCTATGACGTAGCCAAGATATGTGACAGTAGCACAACCAAAGTCACTCTTGTTCAGGTTAACAGTCAGGTTAGCCTGGGTCAGGCGCTGGAACAACGTCTCTACTTCTTTTAGATGTTCTTCCCAGGAGTCACTCCATGTGATCAGGTCATCGATGTATGCACCCGTGTGTGGCAATCCGGCGATTGTAGACCGTATCATCCTTTGGAATGTGGCTGGGGCATTTTTCATTCCAAAGGGTAGGACTTCATACTGGTACAACCCAGATGGTGTGGCAAAAGCAGAGATGCTCTTGGCCCTCTCAGTTAAAGGCACACACCAATAACCCTTCAATAAATCAATCCTGGTCAGAAACTTTGCTTGCCCTACCCTATCAATACAATCATCAATCCTAGGTATTGGAAACACATCAGTTCTAGTTACAGCATTGACTTTGCGATAATCTGTACAGAATCTAGTACTTCCATCAGCTTTTGGAACTAGCACACAGGGTGAACTCCAATCTGAGTTGGAGGGTCTGATAATATCATGTTCTAACATGTACTCAACCTCTTTCTCAGCAATCTTTCTCTTTTCAGGATTCATCCGGCACGGATGCTGTTTTATTGGTTTGGCATCACCAACATTTACATCATGAGAGGCTATAGAAACTCTTTTTGGAACATCAGGAAACAGATCCTCATATTTCTTGATCAACCTCTCAAACTGATCTCTCTGTGAGGGTTCTAAGTGCTGGAGTTTTACATCAAGATTTTGCAACACTTCAGAATTTGACAATTTACATGAAAGAACTTCAGCTTTAATTCTAGGTTCATCATCTTGAAACTCCCCCTCATCTTCACAAATCTCAGCCATAGGAGAATCTGAAGTGACAGCTGCAACCCTAGCATTTCTGTCATGATAAGGCTTCAGCATGTTAATGTGACACAATTGTTTTGGTTTTTTCCTATCTGGAGTCTTCACAATATAATTGAGATCATTGAGTTTTGTCAGAATTTCATAAGGACCATGAAATCTAGCCTGCAATGGATTGGACTGCAAGGGAAACAACACAAGGACCTTGTCTCCTGGTTTAAACTCACGGCTTCTAGCCTTATGATCATACCAAGTTTTCATTTTTCCCTGACTTGATTTCAAGTTCTCTTTGGCTAGGTCACAAGCTGCACACAATCTTTCCTAGAACTTGCTAACATAGTCTAACAGACTGATGTGCGGCTCTTCCTCTTGCCATTGTTCACTCAATAATAGCAAAAGTCCTCTCACTTCATGACCAAACACTAGCTCAAATGGACTTAAATCCAGTAGACTCCTGCACTGCTTCTCTAGCTGCAAACAACAGCAAATGAACACCTTCATCCCAGTCTTTCTCATGGTCATAACAATAAGTCCTCATCATTGTCTTGAGAGTGGAATGAAACCGCTCTAAGGCACCCTGACTTTCTGGATGATAGGCACTAGAAAGAATCTGCTTTGCACCTAGTTCATACACAACCTGCTGAAACAAACCAGAAGTGAAATTGCTACCTTGGTCTGACTGAATTTCCCTGGGAAGGCCAAACAACGTGAAGAACTTTATCAAAGCCTTTGAGATTGCAGTTGCCTTGATAATACGTAGAGGTATGGCTGAGTCCTGACTATTCAATGTACTGGACGGCACCACATCATCTTCTTCTTTAGCCTTCTTGGCCATAGCACGAGTCACTGCGCAAGAAGGATACAGAGATGGGTCCTCATCCCCATCTTCAGTGCTCGGCTGTGAAGTAAGATGTACAGGGGGAACTACTTTGCCCCCAGCCAGGTCATTGCCTAGCAACAGAGAAACACCCTTTATAGGTAGACTTGACATAAGTCCCACCTTTACCTGTCCTGTAACTAAATCTGACTTCAAGAATATAGAGTGCAGGGGTACAGATACAGTCCTCCCTTCAATACCTTGTACAAGTATGAAATCCCCTGAAGCGGTCTCATCACGTAACTCCAAGGAGTCCATCAACAAAAGTGACTGAGAAGCTCCGGTATCCCTTAAGCTATATATGGGGACAGGAGTAGTATGCTCATTCAGAGCCACAAATCCCTCTGACACAAATGGAAGAAATTCCTCCCTCACAAAGTCAGCAGTATCAGGTTTTTTAGCCCCACAAGAAGCAGGAAATTTAGCAGATCGGTTATGTACTACAGGGGTTTCTAACCTTGTCTTCACAAAGGCATTTGGTTTGGTATCCTTTTCTTTTTCTTTCTTAGCTTTTAGGAACCAATAGTTAGTTGTAACATGACCAGATTTCTTGCAATAACTGCAAACTAGACCACTTTTGTCACTGTCAACTTTCACACTTTGATCAGACCTGTTACTGGATTTCTGAGCACCATCACCAGATTTGTCTTTGTCTTTGGGTGAGGAATCTTGGGTATCACCGTAACCCTTTTTATGAAATTGGGACCATCTATTATTACTGCTAGACTGAAATTTGTACTTATGTGTGAGAACATATTCATCTGCGAATTTGGCCGCAGATTGCAAATTCAGTGCTTGCTTCTCATTAAGGTAGGTCTTAACATCATCCTTAAAACAGTTCTTGAATTCTTCAACTAACACCATCTCTTTTATTGAGTTGAAATCATCCTTGACCTCCATAGAAGTACACCAGCGCTCAAAGCAAACCTTCTTCTCATTATCAAATTCCACATAAGTCTGATTTTCAGATTTCTTCAGTCCTCTGAATTTCTGTCGGTAAGCCTCTGGAACCAACTCATAAGCTCTCAAAATAACCTTTTTGACAACCTCATAATCAGAGGAATCATCTGCAGACAAAGCTGAATAGGCTTGTTAAGCTTTACCCTTGAGGACAGTTTGCAACAGCAGAGGCCAGTGTTCTTTTGGCCGCTGACAACTTTTCGCTACTTTTTCAAAACACCGGAAATAGTTGTCAACATCCTTTTCCGAAAATGGAGGCACCAGTTTTACCTCCTGACTGGCACAAAATTTATTTTTAGTTTGAATTTTAATTTTTAGTTGCTCTATTTGGAGTCTTTCTTCTCTATCGAATTTCTCTAATTCAAAATCTCTCTGTCTTGCAAATTTTTCTAACTCAAATTCTCTTTGTTTTTCTTTTTCTTCCCTTTCAAATTCTCTTTGTTTTTCTTTTTCCTCCCTTTCAATCTCTAGCATTTTTAATTTAAGTTCCATTTCTATTTTTGGATTTTCCACTGGAAACTGTTCCAGATCTCCGGGTGCAAACACATTTTCATCAATGTAATATTCAACTATCCCTCGAGCCAGTCTTTTCGCATGGCTGGTTTTACCTCTGTCAGCTCTAAATGTCTGCAAATTTCTAGCAGTTCTGTCTTTTTAAAAGACTTCAAAACCTCAACGGTTGGCGATGCCAAGAAATCATCCATTGCTGTTGATCTGTCAATATATTTCTAAAGTAAAATTCAAAAAAACAATTTTACAATTTGAAATGTTAGATTTTTTAAATAAATTACTCACACAATGGTCTGTCCCGGACTTGAGCCCCCAATTTGTTATGGCCCCAATTTGTTATTACATTTACAACACAACAGCAACAGCAACAGCAAGGGATGACAGACACAATTTAAAACTTAAACCCATTTAATGAACAAAGACAACGTAACAACTAAACTACTACCTACACTAAAGACCAAGACTGATTTCCAAAAACAGAAAATATTTACAGTCCCTTTTGTAGGTTGCTTGGTGATGTCCTGGGTGAGGGAAAAACTCTAACACAGGCAAAAATCCACTAAAAGCTTCCCAGGTCTTGAACAGAATGACAGGTCTGGTCACATGTATCCTTCTTCTTGCAATTTCTCCTACTACTTTACTGTCTCAATTCTTTTCCTTATATACTCTTTTGCAGACCCCACCCACATTTAGACCTCTTTTTTTTAATTTTCGGGGACTTGCCCCAGACATGTCTGAAACATGTCCAAACATAGCTCCAGTCTGAGCGTAACAAAAAAAAAGGTAAATGCTGCCATCTAGTGGCCTCTATTCACATTACAACAGAAAGAGGGATCTTTGACCATTCCTCTTTGCACAATCTCTCTAAATCATCCAGTGACCTGGGTCCTCTCCTCTGCACTCTCCTCTTGAGCTCACTCCACAGGTTTTCAATGGGGTTGAGGTCTGGGGACTGAGATGGTCATGGGAGGAGCTTGATTCTGTGTCTGGTGAACCATTTCTGTGCAGATTTGGCTACATGTTTAGGGTCATTATCTTGCTGAAAGACCCAGTGAAGACCCATCTTCAGCTTTCGGGCAGAGGCCACCAGATTTTCCTTTAAAATGTCCTGGTATTTCAAAGCGTTCATGATGCCATGCACCCTAATAATGTTCCTAGGGAATTTTGAAGGGAAACAGGCCCACAGCATCACCGATCCTCCCCCATACTTCACAGTGGGCATGAGGTGCTTCTCTGCATACTCATCTTATGTGTTCCGCCTGACCCACTAAGAGTGTTAGAGCTTTTTGGCAACAATCTTGGTCTCATCTCACCAAAGCACATGGTCCCAGTTGAAGTCCCAGTACCGCTTAGCGAACTCCAGACATTTGCGTTTATGATTGTGAGTGAGGAAAGGTTTTTCCGTGTATGCATCCCAAACAGCCTGTTGGCATGTAGATAGCGCCTGATGACTGTTTTGGAGACTTTGTGACCCCAACATGCTACAATTTGTTGCAATTTGTTAACAGTGAGCTTTGGAGAACTTTTTATTTCTCTTAATATTCTCCTCACTGTGCATGGTGGCAAAATAACCTTGTGTCCTCATCCAGGCTTGTTTACCACTGTTCCAGTTTTAAACTTCTAAATGATTCCTCTAACAGTAGATATAGGCAGGTGCAGGCGAGTGGCTATTTTCTGTAGCCATTGCCTGACTTGTGAAGGTCGACACACATCTGCCTTTCTTAAATGGTGTGTTACTTTGTCTTTCCCACATTGGAGAGTGGATAAGAGAAATGGCCTCTGTGTCACGTCATATTTATACCCCAGTTAAACAGGAAGTGATGAATTACTAATTAATTGTTCTTAGATACTCTGATCAACGTTGTAAACTACTGCAGAAATTACAGAAATACTTCAATTACATTTAATTCCTAGGAATTGTTGGGGGAGCCAATAATTGTTGAACAGCTGATTTTATGAAAAATAATTATTTCTTAGTCAGGGATTTTTTTTCCCCCTTAAAATTCACTTGAGTTGAAGGTTACATTTTTCTACAATTTTCAGCATGAGAGTATTCTTCTGCAATAAAAATTTAATTTATTTTAATTAAATGTATGCAGCACACCAGAAGTAGGATGTTCCTACAATCAAGCAAGGTCAGAACGACACGTAGGGAGCATTCCCTATCTGTGGCTGGAGTCAGGGCATGGAATGTACTTGATGATAATATAAGGATGGCTGGAGAGCTGAAGGTCTTCAAATATTTGTTGAGATGTGCATATCTGAGTAACTATAAACATGTTTAATCTAGCGAATTGTATTTTGTTAATTGTATCCTGTCACTGGACGCTTCAGATTAACTGTCCGAAAGGCAACTCACATGCCCGACATGCCCGGATGGGACATTCCCGGCCGGTTACGTCATGGATTCATGGGGAAAGTGTCGTTCGCTGTGTTTGACAGTCCTGAACTGAGGATGTGCTTCCTCTCATCTACTCCAAATTAGCTGGAACAAATCGAATGATCAAGAACGGGGTTTTCGGGATAATGTCGCTTTGGATCAAGAGTGGCATTTGAATCTAAGTTATATGAACACTCACTTAATTAGCAATTCCAATTCTTATGATATTCATAAATTTTCATGATCTTACTTTCTGACGTTAAAAACGTAGTGTACATGGACATTTACTCTGCTGTGATTTATAATCCTTATGATATTTTAACCATTACCAAACTGTTTTTTCTGGAAGCTGGGGGCAGGACTCTGATCAGCGATTTCGCTTCTCCCACAACCCTTTCGGTCATGATACATGCTGTGTCGTGTTGAAATTGTCATGAAATGTTTACAATCATGCCGAAATAAAATAATAAAATAAAATTTTAAAAATAAAAAAAAATCATGTGACCAGTCAGAGAGGCACCTATTGAGGAAATTATTATCCGTCCAGTAAAATGTACATTTTGTGTTTTCAGGGTACCTATAAGCCTAGAGAAAATTAACCCCACTTAACTTGTCCAAAATATTGGACAACATGGAACGAAGGGTTAACAGTGAGATCTTAACTGTTCACCACTTAAATCCAATGGATAATTCAATCAAGGTGAATGGGGTGATGTAAAGTAATCAGTAACAGGAAACATTACCCTTGTAAACACTTGATCAGATTACCTTGTGCATTTAGCACTTGAATGCTCATTATATGCAGTATTGACATTCTGACATTTCATGGATGGAAGAGTCCCCAAATTTAAGAGCAGTTCATAATGGCCGGGACAAAGAGCCAGTATTGAGCAACTGAGCAGAACTAGGTAGATACTGTTAAGCAAGAGCTTAATGGACTCTGATTTACACAGGACTGTGGAAATAGTCAAAACTTTATGGATGGTATTACCTGCGGTGCAAGTGGAAATTAGCTGGAGCAGCAAGCATTAGAGGTTAATGGCTGTTTATCTCTTACACTGGTACTTACTAATTAGCAGCTACTAAACCAGTGTTTGATACCCACAACACATTCAGATCTTTGGGTTTTATCCCACAATACTGCCTCTCTGGCCACTTCAAAAGCTCTTTTTTGCAGTTTTCCAGGTGTGAAGAAGTGAAACGATACAGAAGGTTGAAACTGACCATGCACTGTAATGGCTCTCTCTGTTAATCAGTGCATGAGTAATTCAGTTCATTATTCTGAGTAAGCATTACCCGGTTCTTGAATGACAGTCCTGAGAAGAGTGCATTTACTGATTTTCCATGTGCCGTTGCGTTTAACTGAAGCCCCCTGACTGCACTGACGCACTGTAAAAAAGACACAAGAAAAATAAAGAGAAGTTTTGCATCCCCGCCTGTAGGAGATCTGGGAGCTGAGGATTGTGGGTAATGATAGCGTGATAAAATCAGGATCTTTTCTTTGAGTGCTGGAGCTAATCTCTATTAAGCTCTGTGCTCTGAACACAGGCTACATCTCTGCAATCATGTGTGTCTGCATACGGGGCACTATCGCTTCTGTGGAAATGCTCAAGGTCACTGTGACTACCTCAAATTGGAAAAGAGATTGAACATGCAGTACAGGCTTTTTGGCACAGAGGGGGAAACCGTCCATGTATGTTGTATAGCTCATTGGGAATGGTCAGTGGTTCATTGCATTTGACACTGCAGGCAATTGTTGTTGTATTGGTCTGAGTGTCTGGTTAGTCAATTTTAGGTTTCTATCATTTTGGTATGTCAGTTTTTAGTCCATGTCTTAGTGTTCAAATTTCATTCCTCTCCTGTGTAGTCCAGTCCACGTTTTACCCATGTACTGTCTTTGCTTTCTCCCCGGTCACGTCATTGTTTGTATCAGTTTCTGTGTTAATTGATTGTGACATTATTTCGGGTGATTTAATGGATTCTGGGTTTCATCCTTCCTTCTGTTCTCGTTTGCTAGTTTCCCCTTGCTTTCCTATACATACTAACATTACTAACAGTTTGTTTTCTAAAATTACTAACCAAACTAACCTTGTATATAATACTAATCTGCTAACGAGCACCCGGGATTGTATAGCTGCACTTACTAATTGACTAATTATCTCTCAGCAGTCGCTCTGTTCTGGCTCCGCCCCTCGCTTTACTGTTCGCTGGCTTTGCTAAAGTTTTCCCGCAGGATCTCTGCATTCTTATAATCTGTTCTGGCTCTTTTTCTGTACACTTAGGAGTCTTTTATCCAGTTTATTTATCCCGTCTTTGGGATTGTCTTGTGATCCTTGTCTGAGTGTTAATGTTTATCTGTTTTCTTGTAATTGGTTTCCCTCATGTTCCACCCCCTGTTAATTGGATTAAGTTTCAACACCTGTGTCTGTGTGTGCCCCTGCCCTATATGTTTGAGCAGTTTCTGCACGTCAGCAGATCTGACTTCACCCACGCATCACGCTCGCACGCATTCCCCCTCCCCCTCCCCCTCCCTCTGCCTCGTGCACTTCTCCTCTGGTCCCCTCAGGTTTTTCTGTGTCTCAAGTTCAGCCTCCTTCCCTGTCCAGCCTGCCCTTCTGCATTCAAGCCCCTGGTGCCCCCTGTCTCCTCCAGCGTCTTGTGTCCTTGTGCCAGTCTTCCTCCTGTCTCGAGTTGTCCTGAGCACCAGCCAAGCCCTGCCTGTCCTGAGCACCAGCCAAGCCATAGCCACAGTCCCAAGCCCAAGCCAAGCCATAGCCACAGTCCCAAGCCATAGCCCCAGCGTTCCTGCCTGCCCTGAGCCCTGTGTCCTGTCTGTCCCCCTCCTGATGTTCTCCCTTACCCTTCTCTTGGCCAGCTGTGCTAACTGTCTTGTCTTGTGAGTATGTCTAGCTTCCAGAGTTCTGTTTTTCTCAAGTCTCGTTCCATGTGTCAAGTCTTGTTCGGAGTCTGTTCCCCTGGTATGTTGTGTTTTGGATTCTTGAGTTCTCCTGCGTCAGTGCTAGGCACGGTGTTTTTGTTGGCCTGAGTGCCCCTTTTTCCCCCTGGTTTATTTCTGTGTTTATGTTAATAAAATTTATTTTGGATTCCCGCTTATGGCGTCTCACTCCCCTCTTGTGTCTCCCTTCCGTTCTAGCTCATGTTTCCAAGTTCACGCTCACGTTTCCACGTTCATGTTCCCCTAGTGCAAGGGTGTCCAATCTTATCCGTAAAGGGCCGGTGTGGGTGCAGGTTTTTGTCCTAGCCAGCAGTGCCACTGCACCTGATTCCACTAATTAACTAATCTGGGGTTTCAATCAGGACCTTGGTGGGTAGAATCAGGTGTGTTAGTGTTGGGTTCTAACAAAAACCAGCACCCACACCGGCCCTTTCTGGATAAGATTGGACACCCCTGCCCTAGTGTGTTCCACCCGTGTTTTTCGTAACAATTGTACCCAATCAGTCTTGCCGGTCGTAGACCGCTCTGCCTCTTTAAATCACACTGACATTGGAAATTTCCTTCAGAGCTGATGACCCGATTTCTCGACTGCCTTGGGGTTTCTCACCACACTTCACTTCATCATCGCATTCGTGAGCTGACATCATACAAAAAACCGCATTTCCATCTCGATATCCTCATCATTTTACCTACACTTTCTCCTTCTTTAAAAGTTTGCTGCTGACTCAGGAAAAATAGAAAAACTCTGTTTGGTACTTGCAAATCCTTCACTAAAGTTTATCCGTCTCACTCAGTTTACTGAGCGGATAAAAAAGCTACTATTCTGTTGCACTTAATGCGTGGAATGTTTAAGTTGCATAAAGTGTTCTCCTAAGGGACACAACTGACAGATCTCATTACTTTATCCTGGGAACCGCGCGTGGATTAAGACCCATCTGTGCAGTGGAAACTTCCTGACTACAATCAATCCATTTGTGCTCACTTTTAATTTGACACAAATGAAAGTCTAGCAGTGATCAAATGTTTACCCCTCCTTTAGGATGAAATGGGCTCAATATCAGAGGGTATTCGGCTTATTCTGGAGTCATGGTGCACAATTATTGGATGCCTGAATGTAACCTTCACCCATTTGCTGTTGTCAGTTAGTCACTTCTGAAGCAGATGGAATACAGATGGGCGAAAGCGTGCTTTTTTTGCTTTTAGAAGTGTAGCTGTTTCTTTGAAAATGAAGGCATTGGAAACTGTGCAGTTCTTGTATGAAATGAAATGTTCTGCAGTCAAACACTTCTCTCAAAACACTGAATCCTGTCATTACGGGCCTTCCCAATATCGAGCTACACACACAGCACTTTATAACCCTGACATTATGGCTCTTTCTATTTCACACCTACATACTGAGCCCTTTATAACTCTGATGTTAGGGTTTTTCCCAATACCCACTTACACACAGAGCACTTTTTAACCCTTCCATTTGTTATGTCCCGTGGGTGGGCTTTATTTACCTGTTCCTGATGGGGGAATATACCCTACCCACTGTTAGATCAGGACCAACATGTTCTGCAACCCTCCGTCCCTTCCCTTCCCTTGACCTTCTCATAAGGAAAGCTTGGACCTTCTCCGAAACAAGGATATACATAGATTTTTTTGGCACAGCCTAAGCTATGATTGTAAGTAAACATCAGCCTGCACAGTGGTTAGCATTGCTGCCTCACAGTAAGAAGATTGTGGGTTCGAATCCGGCCTGGGGCCTTTCTGTGTGCAGTTTGCACGTTCTCCCCGTGTTTGTGTGGGTTTTCCCCGGGTACTCCGGTTTCCCCCCACAGTCGAAAGACATGCATATCAGGTTAATTGGAGCCACTAAATTGCCCATGGGAATGGGCAGTGAATGGTGTGTGCGCCCTGCGATGGATTGGCAACCTGTCCAGGGTGGGTCCCTGCCTTTGCCCGTAGCCAGCTGGGATAGGCTCCAGCTCGCCCCGCGACCCTAGTGGGGTATAGAAAATGAATTTGAGGTCTTATTTAGCTTACTTTTCACATTACTTTAGATAATGTTGAAGTACCATGTCAATAAAAACAGCAGCACTCCGATTTTCATGTGACTGAGAAGGGAAGCTTAAAAAAATATATTGCAGATAGTACAACCCCAACTCCAATAAAGCAGCTGTACAGTGTGCTTCGATTTGGCTGTAGGATGCCACAGGCCTGCTTTACCTCCGCACCAGCTCATCCTGGGGTCCCTTATTCCTGGCTCTGTAAAAGACCTGGGAGACGTAAAGCATCACAGTTAAAGTGTCTGAGGATTCCCTCTGAAAAACAGGAGATTTCAGGATTTCAAGTACTTTATGGACTCTTGTATGGAATCGGGCTTTCTGGCCATTTCTGCAAGAAGAAAGAGTAATCCTCAGTTCTCTCCAGCTTCCAATATTATCCCTGCTCATCCGGCACAAGCCGTAATAGAACTCTGTCACTGACTGTGATTTAACACAAAACACAATTTGTGGAAGTTAAAGTGCAATGGCAGTATTACTAAAGAATGATATGCCTCTTACAATCTGTATCGGTGAGATCTGATGTACACTGATGAATTATGCTCTGCATTCATTAAAAAAAAATCGAGAAAATGAACTTTGAATGTCGGGGCCACATGAGCAGTATGGAGGCATTTTATCTTTCTCTGTTGTTTTTTTTATTATGTTGGTGAGAATGGTCACCCTTAACTTTCATTGCATTGGATTTGTTTGGACCGCTATGATCCTCTGAAACTCCAAAAATTTATGGTCTAAAAATCTTCACCCCACCCCTCCATCAGCATTGAGCTGAGTAGATGATTAGTGAATTTTCATATTTGGGTGGATTATCTCTTTAATTGTGATATCCCTTATGAAAAATTACTCTAGTTCCAAGCTATAGTCATCCTATCGTAAATGGATGGAATTTTTTGCCGCCATATAGTAGTATTACTATTGTGATACTATAATGGCTGGTAAAGGTGGAGTTTCAGATGCTGTGGCAGGCGAAGGTGCACCAAGCACGGAGCCGGCGCAGCTGAAAGTTGTAGAGCGAAAATTGGAAGAGAAAGGAGCTTGCGTCTCTAAATACACGAAAGACTTAAGTGCCAGAAACGAAGCGAGCAACCACAGAGGAAAACAAATCTAAAAAAACGAGAAACTAACAAGGCACCAGACAATTGTGCCATAAAAAAACTAAAGAAGCAAAGCTTCCCAGAAATAAAGACAATATATATACTGGCAAACTCTGACTAAAGATTTCTCGAGCCGAAACGAGTAACATAATATCAGACACCTCCAGCAAAGGAGGCGTGGCCACCTCCGGCTTAAATAGACTCCGGGGAAGGACCGCCCAGGAATAATCAGCCAGCTGGGAAAAAAATCTGATGGGGAAAGAAAACGATGTCCTCAGGGACGAGAGTAACAAAGAAAGCAAAAAGCACAAAAACAAATCATGACAGATACTACAGTTATTCACATTACAGCAATACAGTTATCTGGACTATAGTAATATCATGGGACTGTTAACTGTGGTAATACTATAGTTATAATGTTAGGGGTATATAGTACTACTATAGTCATCCTATGCAAACTATAGTAAAAGTGCAGTTGTGGCAAAAATATTATAGTATTACTCAAAATAAGTATAATTATCAATTAAAATGTATATATAATTATTTTTTCATCAGGGATTGTTAGGATAGCAACAATATATGTATTCTATCTGCTGTTTTAGTATTTTTTCCAGCAGTGTAGCCTAATTTGCACTTAGTCATTCAAATGCCTAAGTTGCACTTTGTTGCACTTAGTCAAAGTGTTTTAAGTGTTCAAAAGAATTGGTTAAATTAGCAAAAAAGTGCAGTCGCACACTCCTTGCCAAGATGTAATATCAATTTCTTCATTAAATTACAAACACTTCTTACGTCGAAGCATTGGTAATTGAATAATTTAGTAAATTGTTTATTATTGCACCGTGGCTATTAGGGTGCGATTGCCATTTTTCTCATTTGTAATTTCACCTTGGCAGTGGCGTAGCGTAGTGGCGCTGGGCCCCGGTGTGAGAATGGCGCAAGCCCCCAAACCCCCCCCCGGGCCTATCTTCGAAGCAGAGGTGTATACTAACGAAATAAATGTAAATCGTAACAGAGCTTTAGTTCTTTGAGGATTTGTACTTTACCTGAGTTATTTTTTAAACCTGGACTTTTACTCTACAACATTTAAAACTTAAAAATTATCATTTTACTTCGTTACTTTGACACTAGCCACTTCGTTACAAATTAAAATATGAACACAATTCATCGTTTAAGGTCTGGATTTGGCGTCTTCGAGAAGAACAACGGTGCTCGGCAGCAGGGTATGGGACACGGAGCCGCAAATTTATGACTGTAGTTACAATATTCTATCACTAGATGGCCCACCCGCATCAGTTATTGGATATTCACAGAAACAATCGTCCTCTGTAGCCAACCACTTCAGCTACAGTGAGCCAGTAGGTATCCAAATCAGTAATTAAGAAAAATCAGTTTTCTGAAAAATGAGACACCCATAATTATAAGGGCTATTAGAACCATGGACAATGAATATTTGCACTGCATCTCTACATCAGACAACACGTTAGGCTATTTGAACCATGAACAACAGTGACAATACATTGCCAATCAAAATGCAAAAAAGATCCATACGGCTGAACAGTCAACCATATTTCCCTAACAGCACAACAGTGGCCAAATCAAAAAGTAAACAGATAGATAGACACACATCCTGGCACAGCAGCCATTGAACCACAACCGGCAAGCTGATCACTCGCAGTAGCCTAATAAAAAACTGCACTCACTCATTCAGAAGTTAACTCTGGGTGCCTTCTGCTCTGCGAAGTCGTTGAGCAAGAGGGCAATGAGGTGGTAGCATTAGCCTCTAAGTCTGACTGCTGCGTGTCGCCGCTATCATTCACAACGCTAGCAGGAGCTGGATCTGGACCAGATGACTGTTTAAAAAATGTATTCAATTTCGCCAATTTGGAGTTCCGTACATCGAGCTCTTTTTTTCTTTTCTTTTTTGAGCACCGCTTTTGTGCTGCTCAACATGGTGCTCAAGACTTTTCACCTCTAATACTAAGCTAATGGGTTAGCTGATCTCTCAAAAAAGAACAATTCACGAGCAAGTGCGTAGCCTACGAAGCTACGATCAGAAAGGATTAAGTAAATGTCAACTAATTGGACAAACACATTTCCCAGCAGGCCATGTTCAATTGAAAATGTTGTGAATAAAACAATCAAATATATGATTAGTAATTGTGATTATAACGGACAAAGAATCATTACTGAAATACAAAAGACATATATCAAAAAAAGAGGAAAAATGGCCAATGTGTGTGTGGGGGAGAGGGGGGGTCTGTTACCATGACTGCGTTGTATGAAACAGTGGAGCAATATATTAACTCATCAATTCGCTTTCTATTGATAAAGTGAGGTTTAACAGAAGTTTCAGGAATGACATTGGTGATGTTGATTTTTCCTTATATGTTGTGACAAGAGGAAGAGTGGCCTAGCTAATCACTGTGGGCCCTAAGCGCTCGTCGGGGCCCCGGTTCAGCACACCGGCGGCACCGGCAATACCTACGCCGCTGCACCACGGTCAGGAACTGTCCAGCTCTCTGGTGTGCGTTCCTTCTTACTTCTGCCTTGTGAAAAAGAATACATTTAAATGTGGAAACATCCTCTTTCGCTCATTAAAACCTGTCCCTATTGAAAATTGGCGCAAACGGAATTCAGAATCTCCGTAAGCCATATTTCTCTCATACTGTATGTCATCATTTATGTGGATAGGAAAATGCCTGATAGACTAGTCTATGATGCAATGTACAATAATGCCCCTTAAAAAACAAATTAGCCTTTAATTATATCAATTAGTCTTCACAAGTGAGCAAATTAATGCTTGATAGATACTGCTGGTAGAAAAGTTAATGATCTGGAGTAATCAAACATTATAGAGGGAGGTTAATAAAGGGTTTCTGTACCTCCAATGGCAAGTCATTGAAACCCCTGGTATAATAAGAACATTTCTGAATGGTGATCCAGGTTGCCACCAAAATCTAACGGATTTGTGTTAAGATTCTGATCTGTCTGGTCATGTTTTATGGTTCTGGTTTTCTGGTTACGTTTATGTTCTGGTTGTGTGTTCATGATTGTCTTATTTATTCTTTTTGGTTTTTGTAATATTCAGGTTTTCGGTTCATTCCATGTTTCAGTTCCATTGCACTTGTCTCCCCTGTCTTGTGATCTAGTTGGTTTAGTCCGTCTTCCCTGTCTGTGTGCTCACTGACTTCGGGTGATTTAAATTAAGTTCTTTGTTTAAAAATATTCATTTGTATCTCGTTTTCTTCCTTCACCCTTCTGTTCTGATTACTAACAAGACTAACATTTGTATTTTGTATTATAGTCTACTAACACAACTAACCATGAATATATTCTATTACTAAATTACTAATGAGCACTCTAGTTTAAGCTGTAAAGCCGCACCGCTACTAATAGACTAATTACCTCTCCAAAATCGCCCTGTTATATTCTCCGCCCCTTGTCTTCCGCTTTGCTCTCCCTGAGTTTCAGCGAGAATCTCTCGCACGTGCTTAATTACTTTCCTGCTCTTGTTATCTGTGCACGTAGAACTCCTGGACCAGAGCTGTTTAAATGTTATAGGCTGTTGGTGTGATTTTCTGTCCGTATTTTGTCTCTCGCCAATTTCCGTGATTAGGGTTTCCCTCTTGTGATTCTCCCGATGTAATTAGCCTCATTCCCCACAGCTGATCTCTGTATAGCATGTGACCTTTACTGTGTGTATATTAGGAGTCTTTTCACTCACAGTTCTTGTCAGAATGTTGATCAATATTTATTTGGGCAGAGCTCCTCGTATGCCATTGATTATTGTTTTACTTCTACTGGATAGTCCGACCTTGATTCTTGCCATTGCCCTTTTTGTTCTGTTTTTGTCTGTCTGGATTTCGACCTATTTTTGTATGACCACGAGTTTTGTGTTTGGATGCCCTGTGTATGACCATTGGCTTTGCCCATCGACTACGACTTTTTGCCTATCGTTTTTGTACCTCTGCCCATCTGTCTCACTGGTTCTGACCCCTGTCTAGTCGATACTGTTTTTGGATTTCGTATTGTGGCTTGGCAATTTTTTTTTTCTGTGCTTTTTGGCTTTGACCCAGACTCCAATAAAGGCATACGTTTTTTGGATTTCTGTCTCTTGCGAGTGGTTCCTGAATAGTACCTTACAATTTGTCCTTGGGCAATGGCTGACACCTCCACAAAATATCATTGACATTGATGGGAAAAATTGAGAGATATTGTCCAGTCAAGTAAACAAACAAACAAACAGACATGGTTGAACCCCTACTATCCTGTTTCACTGGTGGAGGTAACTATTTCCTTTTTCATTTATTTTTTTCCCCCCAAAACTATCTTAATTGAATTTGCTTGTAATTACATTCCTCTCCAAATCCTGCTCGGAATTGTGCTCAAGAAGAGGATAAATAATAAGCTGGTCCCTCCCTGCTTTCAATACAAAAACAAATTAGTATAATGGCATAAAACCCTCTCAGAAGACTTTGATCATGAAGTAATGAGTATTTTCTTTAATCACAGGACACAATTGAAACTCAGGCATGTGTAAAACTAATATTGCTTTTGTAATTAGTCAGTTGCTGTGCACTTGCTTCTCACCAAAGAATGGTCACTTGGTATGCATCCTGTTTTCACACAGCTCAGCACTGCTATTGCAGCTCTACCCTTAATGGATTGTTCCTGTGATCACCACAGACAGCACATAGCAGAGCAAATGCAATTTCAATTAAAGCTCTACCCAGACCAAAGTACCTCTCAATTGTTTTGCTTCCTCTTCTGCAAAGCTTTATCGGAAAACTCAAAGTCCGGTTTTAGTTTGAAATGCATATTTTTAATGTATTTCTCCTGATACATTTTGAGACACAAATTGCACTGAAATCTCATTTTGCAACTCTTCTAAAGTGTAAATGACTTTCCAATGCTGATGTGTGGATGGACTGTAACGTAGCTTGGAACTGAGACCTTTCCCGACTTTCTCTATTGCCTCTAATTGCTTGTGGATTAATTTATTTGTATCGAGTTATAAGGAAAAATTCAAAGGACTTTTCTGCACGGTCCCTAATGTCTTGATTCACTCCTCAATTTCTCCCCCCCCCCCCCCCCCTAAGATAGCTAAGTTTTGACCCACTGTACTCTGCCTTTGATAGGTTAGTTCTCATTGTCTTCATTGGTTTGGTTGGTTAGGCGAGAGTGAGGAGTGAGATTGGTCAGAGGTAAGGTATGAACATCAGGGTAAACCCATCAGAGGCTGAGTAGGGTGGGTCATGCCTGTGCGATCCAAAGACTAAAAAAGCCTCTCCTTGAGTGCAACAAGTCTGCCAACATCACTAGACGACTGTGTTACGCCTCAGCCTTTGGGAATTCGGGTGCAACACGAAAAGATATGACCACAATGTGAAAAGCAAAGTGAGCAGTTTATTTTCTTACTCTCACACTTCAATTATCAGTTAAGCATAGCTTCAGAGTGAACCCAGGCCAACCTAACAAACCCCTGATTCGGATACTGATGCGCGAAAGAAACAGAAGAAAAATGCATACATTTGCTAGTCGGACTACCTGATGTAGCCAATAAATAGAAAAGTTTTCAAATAAAATGGCAGTTCACTCCTACCGCTTCATTATGCAGAAACAGTAGTGTAACCAACAGAGGTCTCGGAACACAAATTTACAGGTTATCAACAATGCAGTTCGGGGTTTATAGATCAACAACACTGCGGTTACCAGTTCTGGATTTTCACAAGTTTACAGGTAAAAAACAATGCAGTCAGCTAGCCACAATAAGCTTTGCATACACTGGCGCTCAAAAGTTTGGGATCACTTGTAAATTTTCTTGTTTTCCATGGAAACACGCATGAAATTAGTCTGAAATGGAAATATAGCAAATGAACAGAACATGCTGACATTGTCTGAGTTAGAAATAATGATTTTAATGGAAAATTATGAATACGTAATTCAAACTTTGCCTTCATCAAAAAAAACCCACCTTCACTGTTGATACTGAAACCGGTGTTTGACGAGAACTATTTAGCGCAGCTGCTAGTTGACAACCTGTGAGATGTCTTTTTCTTAAACACTTCTTGCACAGTTGTGCATCGG
Organism: Gymnothorax reevesii; assembly: GCA_029721435.1. Lineage (NCBI taxonomy): Eukaryota > Metazoa > Chordata > Actinopteri > Anguilliformes > Muraenidae > Gymnothorax > Gymnothorax reevesii. Next base: position 115,969,154 of record CM056574.1, read on the forward strand.
GGCCTGCCACTCCTTTTCTGTCCTTGTTAGTGCCAGTTTGTGCTGCTCTCTGAAGGGAGTAGTTGACAGCATGGTAAGAGATTTTAAGTTTTTAATTTCCCTCATTGAAGCACAACAATAGACTGACGGGTCTCTAAAGGAAGTTCTTTCTGGCCATTTTGCTGATGCTTCAGGTACTAAACCAACCTTGAGAATGCCATGCTCCCTTTTGCACTGCGCAACACATTTGCAGAAGGGTTTTCTAATAATCAATTAGCCTTATAAAATACTTAACTTGGATTAGCAGCCATACCAGAATTCTTTGAAAATCATCTGATTAATTTTAATTGTTTGTGAAATGGATAAAAATGTTTGTGAAATTCATGAAAATGTTTTTTTTTTGGAAAACAAATAAATTTGCGAGTGATCCCAAACTTTTGAGTGGCAATGTATGTTTTCGTCCAAGTAGGTACCTTACAGAATGAAACAACAATTACTACTGGGGACAAGTTTATGAGATCGTGTCAGACACATTTCATACTTCACACTCAAATAATGACAAAAATGCCGTTAACCCGAATGACGAGGAGCACCAACGCCAAGCCGCCTACATTGATCCTTTTTGTCTTCCTGCGGATCCAGGAGTTAGCCAAGCCCCCGGAGACAGCCAGTCCGCAATGTCCACACCTCTGTAGCTCAGCCAATCTGCGCTGGACCCAGTACCTGTCAATTAGCAGACTACTAGGATATTGGGACAGGAGCTCCACTTTACAACGGCAAGCAAAATGATAAACCCAAAATACGGCCAGGGCCGCAACAAACTGGCAGCCACCACAACAAAGACTCCACTGCAAGAATTTAGTAAATTCCCGTTAAGTGTCAGAAATGTGATTTTTTTTCAAAATAATGAACTCCAGAACCAATTGAGGAAGGATAATACAGTGTTTTCTTTAATCTTTCAATCGGATGAAACATGCCTATTTATACTCCCCCCAAAAAAGCATTATTGTTGAGGCTTGACTTAAATTCAATCGAAAGGCAAATTACAATTTTATTGGAATACTTTCCTGAATGTAAGAATTTATTATATGAATTCAGGGCCATGAGATAACATTGATAGGTCAAAAACGATAAGATTTGCATAGTCAATGTACCATTGATATATGGCATTGTCTAACTTTGAAGGTTCTATATTTGAGATTTATTAATATAGCATTATAACATTAACATAGCAGTAAGTGGGGCCATGTCCATGGAAGCATTACCGCTGCAGCAGTATACAAATGAAAGCAATCACATCTGTATGACATGCTGTACACTATATAAACAAGTGCAAAGTCACTGAACCTGCATCGCTGCGTGGGTGTAATGTAAAAGTATGCTTTGGTAAATAAATTCGCATTGATTGAGTGATGGTGAATTGTTATGATGATGATGACAACGATGATGATGATCAATATATAGATGCAGCCACAGAGAAAAGATAAACTGGAAAGGATTTTGGCGTAGCACACTCATCTTCAATAATTAACTGCCTTGGGTCACTTATTTTGCGAGTTATGTCGATAACGTTGTTTGGTGACTATCTTGTATTTTGATGTTGTGATATCATTTTCAATAATAACATGCAATACGTCAAGATGCGCTACCATGCCAAATTAAAAGTTCCTAGGCCACTTATTTTTCGTGTTATCTCGATTAGGTCATTTTTACAAAAACGGTGACGGCCATCTTGGATTTTAATGCAGCATGGCCATTTTCAAAAGCAACCTGCCTTAGGTGAAGATACATCAGCATACCAAATCAGAACTACCTACGACATATTTTTCGCGTTATCTCAATAATGTTGTTTACAAACAAAAATGGCAGCAGCCATCTTGAATTTTAATGCAGTGCACCCACTTTCAATAGTGAACTGCCTTAGGTGAGGATATATCAGCATACCAAATTAGAATTTCCTATGACACATATTTTTTTATGTCATCCCGATAAATTCGTTTTTACAAAAATGGCGGCGGCCATCTTGAATTTTGACGCAGTGTGCCCACTTTCGATAGCAAACTGCCTTAGGTGAAGATACATCAGCATACCAAATCAGAACTTCCTACGCGGCTTATTTTTCTCGTTATCTCGAAAACGTTGTTTTCACAAGAATGGTGGCGGCCACCTTGGATTTTGATGTTGCACAGGCATTTTCAAGATCGACCTGCCATAGGTCAAATTACATCAGGATACCAAATCAGACCTTCCGACGGCACATATTTTTCACATTATCTCGATAATGTTGTTTTTACAGAAATAGCGGCGGCCATCTTGGATTTTGACGCAGCACGGCCATTTTCAGGAACTGCCATAGGTCAAGATACATAAGAATATCGAATTCTAACTACTTATGAAGCTTATTTTTGATGTTACCTTGGTAACGTTGTTTTTACAAAAGCAGCAGCGGCCATCTTGGATTTTGACGAAGCACGCCCATTTTCAATTGCGACCTGCCTTGGGTCAAGATACATCATCATACCAAACTTCCTGGGCCAAAAATTTTTTGAGTTATCTCGATAACGTCTTACTTCGGAGGGACGGAATGGCAGACGGACAGTGGACCATAAAAATTCACCTGCCCTATTTGATGAGTTTGGCGCTCTCTCAAGAGATTTTTGTCCTTCGAGCATTTTTTGAAGTTCGGGTCCGGAAGTGGAAAAGGCATTCCTAGACCTGCTGCCTGCGGCGAGGCAGATAAAAATATAAATATAGGAATTTTATTGATTAACTTTGCCCATAACTTCTCCACAAGGGAATATCGCTGTGCCCCAATAAGCAGATGTTTCCCTCTTGAGCCCTTAGCTTCTGGCTGGAAAATGACATGCCCAAAATAAAATGATTATATCTAGGCAACTACATGGTCCATATTTGACATATGACATATTTATGATGAATTAATTTGCTAAAGGTAGTGAACAACAAGAGACAGACCCAGATGACTGACCCTCAGTGAAGTGATTTAACCTTAGGTTTTAAGGGGCAACCAACTAGATCAAGGTCTTGGAAAGTACATGTACAATTAGTTTCCCCAAGCTGAGGAGTTCAAGTATCTCCGGTACTTGTTCGCAAGCTAGGGTAAAATGGAGCATGGGATTGATCGGGATGGATCGCTGCAGCATCTGAAGTGAAGTGGGCGTTCTATCGGTCTGTTGTGGTGAAGAAGGAGCTGAGCATAAAAGCAAAAAGACTTGGGATCTCCCAGGTAGAGCTGGAGGAAGTGGCTGGGGAGGGGGGCACTTGGGCCTCTCTGCTTCGTCTGCTACCCCCACAACCCGGCCCCAGATAAGTGACAGAAGATGCATGGATGGATGAAAAAATCTAATTTCCAATGTCACACTCAAAAGCATTTTTGTGACAGTACTTTTGTGAAAAGGATTGTACAGATAAAATTGAATTAACTTGAACAATGAAGCAATGAAAAATTTTCAGCCTTCAGCCAGTGCCTTTTTTGGACTGTGCTTCGGTTTATTGGGAGTAAGAACTAAGTGACGCTGAAAATCCCCAGTAGGAGTCCTGCTGCATGGGTTCCCTCTTACATTTGTGCAACTACAGATGAGATATTATCTGTATGCTTTCCTGCCGATGTTCCCCAGGATCACAGTTTCACAGTGATCTGTGAAATTCACATCTTTAATTTGCAGCCATACTATTTTCTGTATGTGAATTAGAGGGATGTTAGATTATCAATTCTGATATGATGCAGGGTGGCATATTTTCTAGTTTTTGAACATAAAGCAGGCAGTCCAGAAAGAGGTAAAACCCACGCAGCTCAACCAATGACGGAGGAGCCGGAAGCGAAGGCATATGCGTGCGGATTCCCGCTGTACTGAGGCAATGGAACATGTGAATTAAATCTTTCATGTCTGCATCCCGCCTTGGACCTGGCCTGAGACTTACTTGAAGTATTCTAAGTAATTCTACATTTGAAAACGGGGCTATGCTAAATTCACGGAACCATCTAACCTAATGTTGCGCTGCGAATAATCCAAGGTGCACGTTGGAACAGTCGCAGAAACTGAACAAAACATCAGACATATCGGTGATTAGGGCAAACTAAGCATAACGATTACAACGTTACTCTCGTTTAAAATCTGACTCCAATTTAAAATAGATAAAGGACTGAAACATGCGTGAATCTCATGCGTGAATCAGACTCTTCTGTGAAAACCACTGTTACTCAGTTGACGCCCCCGAGCCATAGCAATTGCCAGGTCTTAGTTCAGTGATATTTCTCGAGGATAGAAGATATCACCATGATGGTAGCATCTTAGCTTAAACATATAATGAACCCAGATTTATGTACACCACAGGGCCCCTTTCAGGGATCGGCCAGGCACCAGCTTATAAGCCCAAGGGTGCCCTTAAAGCCAAATACCCAGAACCGGTACTACATAAACCCTTTAGGGGTAGAACGTAATTTGCAATCCAACTTAAAACCCATCACTACCTATAAACATCAGCTAGCTAGTCTGGAATGGCAAGAAATCGCCCCCTAAGTACCGGCCGTAACATGGCTAGAAAGAATAAAAGGGTTAAAAGTCACAGAGACCACGCATATTCACCAGGTAGGCTAAAGCTTAAATCTAACAAGTCAACGTTAAACTAATTACAAGTTACACACAATTTAGAAAATGAGAGAAAAGTCATACCTGGAGACAAAGGCTACCGGAGGAACAGTCGTGCGGGAAGTCCAAATTACGAGGCTTCACTAAGCTAGAAATAACGCACGGACCAACCTGTGGGAAGTCGGGTACGAGCTTCCCAGAATGGATTGTTTCTCTTTGCTTTAAGCCAAATCCTGTCTTTGATCCAGGCAGCATGGCCGTAAACACCTGGAGGGGGGGTTGAATCTGGTTTTTGGGTTTCCACCATTTGAAGGATGTAGTAAAACAATCTAGCAGAGAGAGAAGAATAGGGTGATTAGTCGAAAGGATTCTGACCAATTTTTCAGGAGTTTCCAATTCGCACCATAATTTCAATGGGAATGAAACTTACTTCATTCAACTCTTTGGATTCCCATGAGAATAACAAGACCAAACATGATATGAATATGTATTAATATGATGTGGTTTTCATGAAAAAATCTTAAGATGAATTATTGTACAGGTAAATTGGGTTCTAAGTAAGTGATTTCATTCATCTTCTATACCCGCTTATTCCTCACTAGGGTCACGGGACGAGCTGGAGCCTATCCCAGCGGGCTACGGGCAAAGGCAAGAACCCACCCTGGACAGGTTGCCAATCCATCGCAGGGCCATGGGCAATTTAGTGGCTCCAATTAACCTGATATGGATGTCTTTCGACTGTGGGAGGAAACCGGAGTACTCGGGGAAAACCCACGCAAACACAGGGAGAATATGCAAACTCCACACAGAAAGGCTATAGACCAGATTTGAACCCACGACCTTCTTGTTGTGAGGCAGCAATGCTAATGTCCAGTTATATTATAAGACTGATGACAGTAATATGATTCCAAGAGGGGCATTGTGTCAGCCAGGGCTTTGCAGCTACTCCCCCCCCCCCCCCCAAGTTTTATTGCTATCTGGCATGGCTCTGGGCCGAGCTTATCAGCCATTTGTCACTTACAGCCTCTGGACTGCCCCACGCATCAGCGTTTGCGGATCTTACAGAGGTATTGTTCAAAACCTACTCAAAGGCATAGATTAATTTTACTGGTTTACGAATGGAATAACCTTTTGTAAGATGAAAAATGCAATGAATTCTTACCTGCCATCTTACAAAGACTCAAACGAATGGATGTCTCTTAATCTCTAAAAACAGCTCTCATTGCTTCTAAAGTATGAAGCTCTCTTAGCCTCTAAAGAATGTGTAACAGGTAGGACAGTACCTGTATAACAGGGGAGCACTGGCGTTCTCTCCAGATGACAGGAAGACCCAGGATCAAGCCCCGGCCTTCCAGCACAATTTAGTTTAAGCTCACAGTGTTTTATATCAGTGATGGGGATAGAGACTGAAGGGGCTTTCCAAGTCATGGGTTATTGGAAACCCAAAATTGGAAAGGGGCATAGTCTTATGCGATATGGCACCACAGTAGCTGATATTTGGGCGCAGCTCTTACTACTGTATACGCAACTTAAACTTCTTCACTCACAGAACGGTTTGAAGTTTTCCAATATCTCCATATCGCTAAAACCCAAGGCTCTCTTGCTCTCTGCCTCTACACGCTGCTCATGTCTGCCTTTTCCAGCTGCTGATTGTCTGTGAACAGGTTATATCTAGAAAAGCATTTCAGGTAACTTTAAGTCCTTAAAATTTTCAGGGGTAATAATCTGCTACTATGACTTGAGGAATCTGGACTTATACTGGTGTCCCTTCAGTCTATCATGTATTTTTGGGCCCTTTCAGTTGTTTGAAATTTTTACCCTTTACCCTATGCTTAATATTTATGAAATAAAGCATTTCATAGAGTTTGAGCTTTCTATCGTTAACTATGTGCATTTTATAAAATAATGTTTGAATATGCCTTTGATGCCATTAAATGTTGTGTCCAAAAAATTATTTTATTTTCAAAAATTTATTTTGAGAAACTAAAGCAGAACACCATCACAAATATTTGATACGCTGATAACAGGCAGGCAATCTTTTGAAAACAGTCGATTTGATGTTGGTGGGAGGATTGCAAATGAGGCCAGTCAATGGGACATATGGGATAAATTGGAAAAAAATAAAGATGGTTGGCAAAAGAAAAAGAAATGAATTATACATCCATTTTATAACTAGTATGTCTAGATACCGTAGTTCTATGGTCAACTTACTGGGTGAAAGTTGTATGAAATAATGTGTTGCTTCGTTATCAAAGTGGTGGTGAGCAGGTTCCGGGCAAAGAGGCAGTTTAAAGACTGCAAACGCTGCAGAAAAAATGGCTCTTCAAAGAGCTAAAGTCTGGAGCAGCTGGAGAGCCCTGGAGACTGAGCAACTGTCTGCAGGCCACATGTGAAGCAGATTCATCTGGGCCAGGGGACCAAAGAACACCAGAATACTTTCCTGTTCTTTTCACTCAACATCTCAAGAGCAGAAGAAGAAACCGCATGTATGCAATCTGGGGTAATTACAGATGACAACAGCTCTCACATGAAAGATGATTTAGCTCGGAGGGAAAATCCCTTGAGTGGAAATCTAGCACAGGTCTGTGTTTTTTTAGACTTTCAGTTTGAATTCCCTGATCAACTCTCACATCTATTCAAAACAATTCCCTATTCAATAATTAAAAACCGCTTCTTAAAGATGCACGCTGGGTTCTTCAAGTGAGGTGGCCCTTGCTACATTCAGCATGCCGACTGGGCAAAAGGAAAAACACCTATGCACCATGTAATTAACTGCAGTGTTATTGCTGCTAAGTTGTATTAATACATTCTCATTTATCAATGAATAATATACTGTACATGAACAGTTGATGATGGCTTACTTCTTGACCTGAAACATTTTGTTTTGCGTGCAGTGCGAAAAATGCATAGTTCCCTCCTGTGGATTTATGGGTAGATTCCTCCATCGACGAAATCAGTGCTTCCTTGTATCCTCCTAAATACTCTCATTGATTAGCCAGACACCCAATTATTTTCTTATGCTCATCTGTGTAACGCACAATTGTAGTTCACGGCCACGTGAAACTTCCCTGGTAATGATATATTGATTGATACATTGCTTATCCAATTCCATCGAGTATAAACTTTTCACAGTAACTGAAAGACATTGATTGGTTCATCAGAAAAGTATTTAAACACTAGCATAATAGCAGTTGTATTCTCTCAGCTTTGTGCAGCTGAGAATGATGTGATTGCATGGAAAAAAAGACTTACAGAACCGACCCTGGACTGCTGAACTTATATTTGTGGGATGAAAATATGATTCTGAGATGTAAAATGGCAGTTATTCTGAATGGAACAGACCGGAGGGGTGACAGCAATGATTCTTTGGAGGAGAGATTCAATGATGAAGAGTATTCCCTCTTGAAGTGTCGAACTGTCTTTGTATGGTGTAGCTCTATCTTACTTCTAGTCAGCTGGCTAACTAGCCAGCTATGTCTTATTTTCGGTTCACCACTGTGATCACAGAGCTAGTTTGTCACATTGGTTAACAAGAGTATACTGCATTGTACAAGCATTTTGCTTGATCTGGCACTCTGTTTTAGAATTTATAAGGCATTCAACACAATAGATTGCCTTGGATATTACTGAGTTGTGAGTTATACTTTCTCTTCACAGCGTGTGAAAAGCATTCGCAAGCTTTTCTTATGAGTGACTAATCTGACCGTAAAATAAGCAGTCCCTTAAATGAATATGGGTGCTTGCTGAGGTTACTTTGTAGAAAAATGGACAAAACCCGGAACTGTATCATGGAGAAAAGGCATGTCTTCGGTTGGGAGAGGTTACTATTGACTGTTGATATCCAGCTGCGCCTATATTGATAAACTCAATTGATGATAAATTCAACCAGGAAATTCATATTGAATTTCATGGGTCAAAAGTTGATGTGCATTAAAAATATGATTATGGCTCTGGGAGTTTGGGAAGCCACCTGGAGTGCTGTCTTATTTGGCTTCTAAAGAGTAGATAATTTAGTATTTCATGCTCAGATGAAGAATACTTGTGGTCTAGGAGTTTATGATCCCAGAAATGTATTGTTTCAACCCCCAGCCATTTTCCAATCCTCAGCATAATTCTTTTACAATTTCAATGCTGAATTTTCATGAAGATTTTTTACATTTCCAGCCCCTTTTCTCTTCCAAAATCATGAAAATAAACTAAAGTACAATGGACTTCAAAAAGTCCCAAGTTTCTTATCTCAGTTGAGCCATATTCCCACTCTCTATGAAGCTTAAACCTTGAAGTATAAAGCATCAAATAGGGTAATGCCCATAAATAGCCATATTTGGCCTCTGTGCAAAGGGGTTAATTGACTGATGTTGTCATGGTTCTGGATTTGAGCGAGTGTTTCGGACTTATCTTTGTGGCTCTCGTCCCTGGACGATATTGAATTCCGTTTCAATCGGATTATTTACCCAGCTGGCTGATTGAATTGGGGCGGCGCTTCCCCGGACTCTATTTAAGCTGGATGTTTGCCGCGCCTCTTTGTTAGAGTGTTTGTTTGTAGCTATGCACTATCGCTGAAGATATCTGTGGTCAGGATTTGTTTGACTTTCTATCTTCTCGTGTTTATTGGAGTTTCCTCTCCTTTTTTTCTTTCTCGCTTTGCTTCCGTGTTTTGGACTATTATACGTTCTTCGGAAGCGTGAGCTCTTTCCAGTGGTCTGTATTATTCTCTATGTTTGTATTGTTTCCGTGCTGCTTGTTTCCCTCTTGTCGCTGCATCGGGCCTCCGAATTCTACTGGCCATTACTGATGTTTCCCGTTTTATAGCCACAGATCCCTGCACACTCGTCTTCCCTTGCACACTTATAGCCTATTTATTTTCTCCTTTGCTTCTGACTTTATATACCCCGCTCTGTGCGTTCTTACTAAGCAAGTTTGCGAGCCAGAATTTCAGTGGGTTATTCTCTTCCAGTTCTTCCAAGTCTTTGGTTGCACTCCTGGTTAGTTATTTATCACCCACCGCACGATTATAGCATTGGGCTCTGTCCGTCCGTACGGACACATAAAATTGAGGCAGCGGGGGATATTGCCATGTTAGTGGCAGACACTTGTTTTTTTTAACATTCATCGCTTTACCCACAGTGTACGATTCCGTGTTTGATTTTTGCTTTGTCTTTTTTGATTACTGATTTGTTTTGTCATTGGCTTTTGAGTACCTACATCCTGGTTTTGGCTATTTGGACTTTTTTATGATCATGCCTCTGAATTACCCTTCTGTACTGAAAGATCAACAATCGTTTTTGACCCTGCCTGTCAGCCCTGAATTTCAGTAAAGTTACTGAACTGAACTGGAGTCTGCACAAGTTTTGCCTCTGCTCCCTGTCAGATATGTGATATAATTCTGAAACACGTCATGTGAATCCGGTGATGGGGTCCTCAGGAATTTACACTTAACAAAAATATGAACGCACCACCAGATGTTTTGTGAATTTTATTACATATGGGATAATGTGAACCTCGGCAAATTTTACGACATGGTGGTAAAGACATCTATACTGATCATATTGATGTCTGTTACACCTTGATACACGCACAATCAAAAGTTTGGCAACAGTTTCAACAGGGCAGGGGTGGATACCATAAATTTCACAGTTTAGTATCGCGTATTTCCGCCACGCGCATCTCTCAATGCGACATGTCTCCTACGCATGAAGTTTACCAGAGTGTCTATGGTGGCCTGTGGAATGTTATTCCACTCCTCCTGGAGCGCTATCCAGAGTTGCCGAACATTACCTGGGAGTGGAACACGGTCCCGGATACGCCGATCCAGAGCATCCCAAACGTATTCTATGGGCGACATGTCGGGCGAATATGCGGGCCAGTCCAGCACCTGAACGTTCTGAGCTGTGAGGAACTAGGTGCAGACCATAGCAACATGAGGATGGGCGTTATGATGCTGGAACGTGACATGCTGTTGAACAAACGGTACTACAGTTGGTGCGAGGATCTCATCACGGTACCTTTGGGCGTTCAAGTTGCCATCGATGAAATCCAATGTCTGTGTCTCTGTCCAATCCCTGCCCACACCAAGACACCGCCTCCGCAATGGGCGACTCTCCGGGCGACATTTGTGTCAGCAAATCGTTCACCAACATGGCGCCACACACGACGTCTCCCATCCGCGTGATACAAGTTGAATCTTGATTCATCTGTGAACAGCACATTTCTCCATCGTGCCAAGGGCCACCGGAAGTGTGCGTTAGCCTATGCGAGACGTACGGCGGAGTACGTCTGTGAGGTCCAGCCCAAGGTGAGGGCGTCGAGCATGCAATTCTGCTTCTCGGCGGCGGTTGCGAACTGTTTGAGCAGAGATTCGTCTATTGTTCAGACCGACTGTCTCATCGGCCGTGCGTGTCGCTGGTCTGAAACGATCACGCAAGTGCACCAGCCGGATGTGACGATCCTGAGCAGGGGTGGTCACAAGTGGACGACGCCGATGAGGCCTGTTCGTAGTGCTTCCAGTCTGTCGGAAGCGCTGTCGTAGACGAACTATGGTACTGTAGTGAACATTCAGCTGTGCAGCGACCCCTCTGATGGACATTCCAGCATTCAACATGCCAATGGCATGCTCCCACATAATTTGAGACATCTGAGGCATGGCTGCGTCTAACTAAATCCAACATTTTGGTGTGGCCTTTTATAGTCCCCGGCCCAAGGTTTGTCTGAGTACTGCTCATTCTGTCTGAGCAGTGTCTGGGTACACCGCACTCGTTTACTCATACCAAACATTACACCAGTGAAAAAATACTCAATGTCTGAGCTGAACTCAAATTTTAGACATCAATCAATGGAAACATTCCTTTTGCAAATGAAAACAAATATATTTGGTATTTCATAACGGCATACTTGAAATGGTGGCAATATTTCAAGTGGTGCGTTTATATTTTTGTTCAGTGTAACTTTCCCTGAATTGGCAATAATTTGCAGACTCTTGCTTTTTCTCTTCAAAGTCTTTTGACCATTTTATTTCCATGTACAGGCAAAAAATTCATTGTCTTGCACCACTGTCTGTTGATTTATGTATGAGGGTTAATTTGCAATTTATTAAAGTTTTTATTGTATCCAAACAACTAGCAGCTAGTGAAATTGGTTGTTAAAAAAGGGTGCTTTAAACATGCACATGACACTGCCAAATGTACAGTACAGCACAGAGAACATTAAAACCATTCTGTACATAACTGAGACAGTTCTTTCATTCTATATACAGGGAAAAAAATTCAAAAACAGCTTAATGCTTTTATTCTTGAAGATTTGGCAGCAATGCAGCACCACATGCTGTACACACAACTGCTGTCAGTAGTTAAGGGCGTGGCTGTCTCCGCCTCACTGCTCATGATTGTGGCCCTCAGGGTATTAAGTGGGTGATGCTAACGGAGTATGGGGTACGAGGGGCATTACAACAAGCCATACAGTGTCTGTGCATCCACAGTGAGTGCTGTTATTATAGGGAAATACAGTATGGGAGGCACATCTGATCGTACTCTGATGGTGCAAACACTGCTGCAATGTCAGGGGGGCGTGGACCAGCACCTCCAAATCTGCAGCGAAGGTTCTATCCCAGAGAGAGACTGCTTTTGTCCTTTCAGTGAGAGTGAAAAACTGCACCTGATGGGGGAGTTTAAGTGTCTCTGGGTCTTATTCATGAGTGAGGGAAGATGTTATCCTGAGATCGACCACAATGTAGGAGCAGCAGCAGCAGTGATGGGTTTCAGTGAAGCTCTCAGACTCGTGCTTCCATGTCACTGCAAGGATATCTGCTTCACAGGAGCCTAGCTGTCACATAAGAAAGTGTCCAAAATCAAGGGATACACCTGGAAGAACTACAAAAGTACTTTAGCTTTGGGCAGAGACCCTTAAGACTGCTGTGAAGGCCATCATCATCTAAAATACGCCTGCCAAAGAGTCGCTAGTTTTCTCCAGCAATGATTTTCTACATACAACTGATCCCTCTCCTCAATGTCAATCATGTGATCTTTTTTTACTGGTACAGATAAACATAACATATTTACACCTCTTTCAAGTCCACCTTGCTTATGCATGCTTGTGGTGCCTTGGGTGAAAGATACATTAAGGTCACAGTTTGTAATAATCCATTACAGGTACACTAGTTCTGGCTGTTTCAAGCCGCCTCATTTAAAGATGAATGAAAACACTTTTTAGGACAAACGCAGGACTTATTAAGCCACAAGACACAGCAGGATCAATCACAGGCACTAGTGGGGAGTATGGAATGAGATGCGTCCACACTGTTTATCTGTGGCTTTATAAAGAAAACTGAACGTGTAAGAAGGAAATTCATTATCTGTGGGCGGCATGTTTCGCATCAGAGCCGATAGCCTCCGATCAGGGCCAGTCTTTGTGGTCTGACTGCGGGCTCTGGCCACGAGGAGATAAGGTCAAGCTTTCCCCTCTGTTTAAAGGAGACACTCTGATGTTGAGATCATCTCAGTCGCATAGTCATTATTAACAAACTGATTATTTTCCTTTGACAGCAAATTCTTGCCAGGAACTGATTCATCAGCAGTAATTGCTCTTGAAAAGGGACCCCAAGAGATTGTTTGTACATGTGTGTGTGCAGATCTGAATGTGTGTGAGTATGCGTGTGCATGTGTGTGTCTTTGTGCGCTCACGTGTGCTCTGTATCATTTCCAGACCCTCAAAATGAAGGATTAACAGTGTCCAGGTGTCTCTGTCTCCCGGATCCAGACCCACCACCCTGCGCATGGCTGATCCTGCACAACATTAAATCCCACAACCCCCTGGCCAGGGGAGGATTAAGGTGGTCATGGGCCCCTCAGCTACTCTTAGTGTGCCTTAGTGTGTTTTTCTTTCTAGACTTTCTGGCAGAGAAGTCCTTGATGCGGTGAAATCCAATTTACGGAGACAATTGTTCAGTAGACATCAAAGATAGGTGGTGTGGTGTTTTTTTGGCCCATTGTGGATCTCAGTCTGTTTGACTAATGCAAGTTTGGAAAAAGAGCGCTCCCTGCTGGCGTTCGTAACTGGAAGAGTCACGAACAGCCTGCGCGCGATGTCAACATTAGGAAACACTGCCTGTAGTTTCCTTTCTCTTATAAATTGCAGCAGTGACCTTGCTGAAGTGTCCTCATTTTCTTTGATAAATCGTCCGATTTCATCCGCAAAATCTTCCTCCAAATCACCTGCATATTTCTTCCGCAGATTAGTTGCTCCGGTGTGAAGACGTTGTATGGGAATGGATTTGATTTTGTCTAAAAATCCGAGTGTCTGCTGAATATCTTTGTAGAAGTGATACATCCTATCCAGCTTGACAATGAGAAGATCTATGGCGGCGATAAAAACAGTTGTTTTGAATTTGTTGCGGCCTGATGGCTCATTGTCTGATTCAGTGGATCCATCCGCTTGTTTTTCCTTTTTTTGTGTCTCCATGTGTCCATTTTGTAGACTTGGGACAAAGTTGGAGACATGTTTTTTGCATTACTCTCAAACCTGTCAAAATCATCCCGGGGATCCGGCCACATAATCTCTCAACAAGCTGACCAAATGTACAACATTACATAAATCTAGTTCAACTGTCTGAAAAGTAGTGCTGGTCTTGTGAAAACGCTGCAGTATGGCATTCCACATATTACACAGAATGGCATTCTTTTGTTAGTCCACCTTCGCATAGCGGCCTGGCCTCATCCTGTTAAGCAATGACACTAACCAAAGTCTTTCTTACCTTTAGCAGCGATTCTTGAATTCTTGCGTGATTCTGGAACAGTGCTTTTGCTGCTTGTGCATGAGCTGACCATCTAGTGCAGGGCTCCTCAAATCACAGTCCTCTGGAACTGCTGGTTTTCCACCCTCTCTTTACCTAGGAGTCAGGTGAGATGACAATCTGGCCAATAAGCAGCATTAATTGTTCAATTAATTGCCTGGAAGGTAGGAAAACCAGGACTGGATTTGGATTTGGAGAGCCCTGATCTAGTGTCTGAAAGACTTCTCAAAGTCTCGATCTTGTGGTTATCATTTGGCTCTAAATCTGCTGTAATTGTCCGCCGGCGGGAAGTGGATTTGGAGGAAAAATTAAAAAGTGTCTGCAAAAGTTAAAAAAAAAATCCTCTGTCTCAAGGCAGCAGTTAACGCTGTAAACTCCTACTAGATCAGAGGTGGGCAGCGAGGGCCGTATCTGTCCCTGGTTTTCACACCAACGTCTGGTCTTTAATTAGTTGACTGTTTCAATTAGCCAAACCATTTATGAAATCTGACGTTTCGTGCGCATTTCTTTAAATTATCATGAAACTACAAAGACTAGTCTTGTCTCCCTTCATATAACATTTTCCTTTGATCGACTCTTTGCAAAAATCTATATTTGTGCATGCAATCAATTAACTCAATTAGTCAGGGTAATTGATAGGAATAAAAACCTGCATACACACTGGCCCTCCAGCACCGTGATTGCCCACCCCTGTACTAGATTGAGTGTGTGTGCAGCGCTAGGTACCTAAAAGATTTAACTGCTTGATCCATGCTTGTAGGCCAATGTACACACAAGACATGTTGGCTGCATTATCATAGCACTGGCCTCTGCAGGTACTGATATCAATGCCCATCTCTGGTAAAATGCTAAGAACAGACTGGCAAAGTGACTCACTTTCCTGAATGACTCCAGATTGGCAGAAATTTGAAGAAAAAAAAAACGCCCTGCGATGCAGCCATCAGGCGACAAATATCGCACGATGAATGTGAGCTGGTCGATGTGCGTAACATCAGGAGTGGAATCAACAATGATCGAAAAAATTACTTTGCCACTTTTATCTGACGGATTATCTCTGCAAAGACCTGTTCTCCCGTTATTTCAATTAAGTCTATGCATGTTTTTGATGAGAGATAAGATGGCGTTCCCTTCCCAGCATTGCCGTATTTTTCAATATGCGCTTTCAAAAAGGGATCAAACTTGCTAATAAGTTCCAGCACACCCAAAAGGATCCCAGTATCTGGTTGCCCAAAAACATCACTGTGCCCCCTGAAAGGCACTCCTCGCTCTGCTAAAAACTTCACCACTGCCACCACCCTCTTTAAAACCTTGACCCAATATTCACATTCACTGTCAAATAGTTTATTTAATTCTGAATCTATTTGCCCTGCATCAGCACAGCGCATAACATATGTGACCATAGCCTCGCAGTAACATATGCCGTCATGTTCAGCTTTTTTTCAGTCACTATAGTCACAGCACTTCTTCAGTCCTTATAGCCTGCTGTAAGTGCAGACTGATTACTGCCCGCAAATAATTTACACGTGAAACAAAACATGGTGCCTTTTAAAAGGCGGTAAAGCAACCATTCTCTTGGCACAGTTTCACCATTTGCCAGTTTTCTGTCAAACAGGATTTTAGAAAATAATCTCTTTTAGTATTTATGTTAACATCCGCATCTTTGTTCTGGCATTTTTCAGGTCCCATTTCAATTTGGCTTTCATCTATTTTGTCCCAAAATGCAGGAACCGAGCTAAAGGAAGCAGGATTTGTGGGTCTGTGTGTCCTCTCTTCTGCCGCAACAGGTTAGGAGGGGCTGGGCATTTCCTCCATTTCTGCCGGCCAGGGTGTGACTGAGGTGCGAGCGAGTGAACTGGGGCTCCGCCTGCAACAAGCAGCGTTGGGTGGTTGACGTGCCTGACTTTTTCCCTCTGCTGAGTGAGATGATTGTTGAGAGGTCTCTGCATCGTTGTGGTCGCAGAAGTCAGTGTCGATTCCTTCATCACGGCTAACCTTAGAGCTGTGAAATAGAACCAGCTTTAAAAAATTAACCTGCGTGATATGCGTCAAATTTCTGGAATAAAGAAAGAATTCCGTATCCAACCTTCACATTTTTGCCTTTTTATTTTCAATTGCGATTTAAAAGGGGCACAAATATAGTTTGGGGCATTTAAAATTTAATATAAATATGTAATTAATATGCATCTACTGCGCAAGCCCAAGTAACCCAGTGTGTCATATGGCTGCTGCCGATATATTCCATTACCATGTTTTGCAGCACTAGGAATTCAACTGTAAATTATTTTCTTGTCTGGATGCACCTTTGATGCCTTTACACACCCAAATGCTTCTCTGGGTACCCAAACATCAAGGTAAGCCAAAAATAGTTCTGATTTCATTTGATATTCGATGTAGGCTGAATATGCTTACGTTACTCTTTCTTATCACTGAAATATTACTCGTTAGCCTACCGAGGAAATGAGCAAGCTGTGGCTACAGCAGGTGTCTCATCCTCTGCGCCTTGTTGTTGACTGACTTGACTGGATTAAGGCTTGAAATATCCAGACAATTTAGGGATTTGTTTTAAAAGCTCTCGGTCATGCTGTTCTTTCAAATGTTGCTGTTTGCGTTTTCATGCTCTACTCTTTAACTTTGACGTTTTGCTGCTTTGCTGGCTGGCAGAAGCAGTGACATTAATCAAAATAACTGACATGTGACCACTGCAGCTGATTGGATAGATGTGACATCACATCTATCCAATCAGCTGTATATTTCTGTTATGGGTAAATGCTTAGGTAAATTTAAAATGATTAAAAATAGTCTGGCCAATCCTGGGCCTCTGCTCACGTGAGGCCCCGAGGCTGCAGCCTAGGTCAGCCTGTGCATTAATCCGCGCCTACACACGGCGAGACATCCCCCCCCCTCCAAAAACACAAAAACCCATCCTAGGAAGGACACAATCAAAGGTGTTTCGACAGGAAGAGAGGTGCAGTTCATCCATTTTGTATGCTGTTTGGAATAAAACATAATAAGAGGCCCTTCCTGCCACAGGAGCCCCACTCAGTTGCTAGGAAACAGTTGATATAAATACTGAGTTTGGCTTTTCCACCTTTTCTGTTGAAAGTTACTGCAGTAAAATTCATTTGGAATCGAGATCTATTTTCCCTCTCTGTCTCTCCCTTTCTCTCTCTCTTCTGCTCTCCCCTTTCTTTTTGTTTATAATGTATACAATGACACATGCCGAAACACACAGTGACACATGCACATACACAAACAGACACACATATGCACACCCACATTCATGCACTTTCACTCATGCGGATAATCAGACACGCAATCACATCCACACACATCCACGCAAATGCAAGCAAAACACAGGAAATGATTCAATCAGTGACAGCGGAGGTATAAATTCCTCCCCATCAGCTCTGCATTGGTAAGGACAAATTGGATCGTCTGAGTGCCGGAAGGGAGCGGTAGGAGTGATAAAACTGACTGGGTATTTTTTCTGTTTTTAGAACAGCAGAAAAGAGGAAACCACAGGCTGTCAGAGCAGGGAATGCTTCTCGCAGCTGCACTCAGCTGAGAGGAAACTAATGCTTTGTTGCCGCAAGCCCATTTGTCGAGGCCGGCCCACACGCAAACAGGAAGAGTGCAGTTTGCCTCCTCCAGCGATGGCTGACGCAGCTCGGCGGTAAAAAGTAGGATGAGGCATACGTACCTGTCCAAGATTTTTACATGAACAATTTCGGTGACACTCTTCTGTCTCTCGTATAAGCACAAACACACACACACATAGACCTGTCTGACAAGCAGAGGTAGGAAATAAGTGCGAGCTGAAGAGGGCTGCCACATTGCACACTGGGATATGGGAGGAAGACGCCACTCGTTCCCAATGAAGAAGCAAATACTGCACTAATCCTTGGAGAAAAATGTTACTTGAGTTAAAGCAGACGTCTTGTATTTTATTCTTTAAAAAATTAAAAACAAAAGCGCAAACATTAAAACATACTTATGTGTCTGAGCTTTCACGCAAGTCTAGTATTTGTGTACTTTGTCCACCAAAAACAAACCAAATCTCCCCCTACTGATGTTTAGTCAGAATCCATGGTCGTCACTGTACAGTGAGAAAAGGAATACTTTCATATCACTTTTGGGCACTACAGCCTATATTAACGTTAAAGAAAAGGAAAGGAACAAATCAGATTACGTTTTTACATAGTAAAGAAATTCTAAGCTGGAAAGGATATTTGGGCCGGCTCACCGCAGACTTTCCCACTGGAGACTGATGTTTAATCCCCATTTCCAATCTCCATTTTAACATTTACAACTGCGACTGATGACTGCCTTTGGAAAATGCAGATTGCCGTTATCTTAACTCAACTGTATACCATGAATACTATCCCCAAACCCTCAATCTAAACCTTAACCTTAACCAGCAGGATTGCCTGAAGTTCATTGGGTGACCCTGCATGTTGAAAAATGATGTTAAAGGGGACTTTCAGATCTAGCTTGTTGTTAGATCTGGTGCCCTGGCCTGCACTCCTTCCCTTGAGTTGTGCAGTCTTCGTGAAATTACCACAGGGACTCTGGGAAATGTCATCATAGTAAAATCCCAGCAAGGCTATTTAGACATGTCGCCACAGTGAAATCGCTTCTGGGAATTGTAGTCTGTTGTGTTTCCATTTGGAGTGAAATTGTAATCTCAAAGGGCAGTAACCTCTTTGTTACATAAGCGGCATCAGCAACTCTGAGAAGGGAGATGTACTGGTTTCAGGCCTTGAAAATCATTTATCATCCGCAAGGAAATGCCCAACAGCTCCCTAAGTAGGGATATGCTTACGAGTCGTCTGTCATGTCTCATAAAGGATGTAGTTTTGCCTTCAGTGGGTGTGTGGTGCTGATTTAATCTGACTCTGACTCATGCTGGCTGTTAGACCAGTCACATCCACTCCTGAGTCTGTCTTCACTGCCAGAACCTGCCTGTCACTGACACCCCTCACTACCGTTACATCACCTCAAACACACTCACGCTCGTGCACGCGCGCACACACACACACACACACACACATACGCACACACACACACACCTCGCTAGATGTCCATTTCCAGTGCTTAGCTCTGCTTTATTATTTAATTTGGATCACTGTGTCATCTCAGTTGGGAACAGAACCCCGTATTAAAAGCTCTATAATGGAGTAAATCACCCCTAAAAACAGCACAGCTGTGAGATGTATGAGCGACTTAACACAAGAATAAGAACTTACACTCAATAAGATTTATGAATGGCCTAAACAAAATAATGAGAGACTACACACTGTAAGATATATCGTTTAACGTAATAACGAGAGATTTCACTTGGAGAATATAAAAAAAGTGTCATAAATTCCTCCGTCAACTTGCCTTTACCGGTCCTGTGGATGGCAGGCGGCTCAATGGATCAGAAGGGCAGTCCGTGGATCCTACTTCACAGGTGGATGATCACATTCACAGGGACCCCCAAATGGCATCATGGGGTGGGGGGTGGGAGGGTCAGCAGATCATCACATAGAGCATCCGTCACATTTGCCAAGGGTGCAACACGCTACACTGTACTCTCATGCCAGTTAATATTACCTGCTTTTGAATCACTCGTGCTAGCAGCTAATTAAAATTTCACTTTCAGCCCAGCATGCACCTGTGGGCTCTGCATATGCTTACTGTGCACTCTTTTCTCCTGAAGCACAGCGGGCCTCAGAATGTCTCCGGGTCAGAGCCTCCATTCTACTTTATCCTTCTACTTGTTTGAATACACTAAAACTGTTAAAAAATGAGAAATAATTTATATAATCATATGTCTTGTGATTAATTAATCTAAATTAATCACAAACATCAGTTTTTGTTGTGTGAAGCCTTTAAAAAATGTTTCAATTCAAATGGATTTTTCAGATGGAGAAAATCAAAAAAATGGATTTTATAAACTTTGAATGTCAACATCCATTTTATTTCCTGTTTATTGTTTCCCTGCTTGTATGTAGTCATTGCCATAACAATCAAAAATATGATGGCTCATCAGTTACTGTCATGCCATTTACTGCCATGTTCAGAGTGTTATCCACAACAATATGGCTGGTAATGCTTGTGCTCTGCAAATGGAGGTCTTCCCAAGTAAGCGAGCTACAGTCTCAGAAGACAGCAGTATGCAATGCCCGTGTCATTTTCAATAAAGTATATAACTGCATATTGACTTCAAATGATCCCTTCACAGCTGGGTAAGCTGTGTTTAATCACTGTTTCTGGTTAAAATATGACCACGACGATAGCTTGCCTAGCTAGCAGGCCAGGAGCACTTTAGCTGTGGAGCTGATGTGGAGAAAAAGTGAGGCTGTACTGTTTTACTACACTTTGAGTCAGTGACCATGTTAACCAGTGCAGCCTGCCACACTGCAAACAGAATCGAAATGACCAGACACAGAATATGATTGTGATATTGCCATACAGTATGAAAAAAATGCTGTTTCCAACTTTTTATCAACCAGTGGGAAAACGTTAGTGAGAACTCAGAGTTTAAGGGAGAGAAAAAAAAAAAACATGGTATCACTTTGTAGGAGCATTGCTGTCGCAAAGCTCATCCATTATAATGAAAAAGTTGTTAAACACCATTTTTTGGTTTCAACCCACCACAAGAAGTTGTGATATTTTTTTTCTGATATTTTTTCTTTTTTTTTTTCTTTTGGCATCTCCAATCCCACCCAAATCTGGAATGTCCAAGTGGTGAACTATGAACAAGGCTTTTGCATATGCGACCCCCGTTGCCAATTCAGGGGAGTGAAGACAGTTCACGGCTCTCCTCCGAAGCACGCACCCGTCAGCCGCTGCTTCTTACACACTCATTGGTTGAATCCACGCAAGTTCAGATCGAGGGCAAAGGATACCTGAACATGAACAGGCTTAGAATCCTCTGACGAGCGCCCTTCTGGCCAACAGGATGCGCCTGAGCAAGGAACAAGGCAACTTATATTACCCCTCCAGCAGTCCCTTCCCAATTTGCACCCCTGTAGCGCAATGGCCAATTGTGTGCTACTCTGAAAAGCTGCTGACCACTGCCAGTTGATATGACCGGGGCTTGAACGCGCCATGATAATCACTTCTGCTTCGCAATGCGATGCTTCCGAGTGAGCTATCCGGCAGCTAAAACCTGCAATATTTGCATATTTGAATATTCACAGCTCCAGAATTTCTTAATGATGGCGAAAGATTAAACTTACTTCCAGCCCCTTTTCAGGTTTTATTTTATTTATTTATTTATTTATTTATTTATTTATTTTGCGTGGGACACCTTGCTAAACAAAATCTTAATCCTAACGGATGTTTTTTTTTTTTACACTAAAGTCTGGAGGGGAATTTTAAATGAAGAACAAGTAGTTGCTCTACACATGTTTTATTGTTGAATGGAAAAGGCCTTTAAGCGGAGTACTTTACATGCATCGTGGGTCATGCTGCAGAGTGTGTATTTTTCCGGAGCAGTAAGCACACAATAAAAAATATAAGTTTTATTTCAGAGTCTGGACCACTGTGCTAACCACCAAAGCTGACTGGGGGGCAGTAAAGTTTTTCACATTCAGCCTAATCTTTTTTTTTTGTCGTTTCAGAAATTTAAAAGCATTCCTGAGCCGTAAGCACAGCATACTAGCACAAGCCAGCAACTGAAGTACAAAAAAACTGTTCCTGCGTTACGTGAAGCAAAGAGAAATGTAATTTCACAAACTGTTTTAAATGTGATAGGATATGAATTGAAAAAGCCAGTCCTCCAATGAAAAATACCACGTTAACTTCCATCACTTCCTGTCCATGTTTGTATCATGGGAGAAATACTTTATATTTGAAATATTTGTTTTCTGCTCTGTTATATTTGTAATGACTAACAATGACTTTTTTTTCATTTCTCCAGTAATCTGAAAAAACCTAGTAAGTTCATTGGAGCAATTTTCTTGCAATTTAAGAAAAACTTTTTGATTCCAGATTTTTTCAAAGAAATAAAAATGAAGTTATTTTGACAAGCTTCAAATAACACTAGCAGCTAGTGTTTTCAGATTTTCACCATCCTATAAGTGCAAATAAGGATTAAACTCCATCTCTACTATTTAGGACATACTAGATTTATCCAGATCACTGAAGATGTGTTGTTGGTTGCATCCAAACCTCCAAAGTATACACAGGAGAGTGCTCATTCCATTTGGGTTGACTGGTTTGAAGGTGAAGTGAGTGATTACAGGTCAGTTTCATATGCAAAGAAAGAGTTTGGATTGCTGTTGTAAAACCCTGTATATAGTGGTTTGTGTATTAGTTTGGTTTTGCATTTTTTTTATATTTTGATCACCCTATCACTATACATACATATTGCCTGATACATATTGATTAATAAAACACCCATGTACTTTTGTCTGCTTCAATTTCTTTTCTTAGCATAAAGAATTTGAACATTATCATGATGACTGTCATATGAGTACTTCCAGGTCATTTTCAAGGAGTTAAGAACATTCCGAAGCAAAAAAAAAAAGACTTTTTATGACCACAGAGTCAGCTCCTACCCACTCCAGAGTAAACCTGTCCTTACCAGACCCCGAGCATTTTAAATGAGAGGTGAAGGTCATCCTTACTCAGTGGCAGATTGTGTTATTGCATCTGCAGCAAAAAATGCAAGGTTTTCGTAGATTTACTTATAAATCATGTCTTTAAACTGGCAAAAAAAGACCCATTTTAAGTGCAAAGTTGGCTTCTGTAATATATCTTAACCATGGCTATTGATGTCCTTGGCACTGATTCCTTTTTTCCACTCCAAAAACTCATTTACAAATTTGGGCGGGTAATTTTTGCTTCATTCCAACCCAGTAAGCGTGCAGTAGTTTGTGAATTTAAAGGGATAGTTCACCCAAAAATGAAAATTCACTCATCATCTACTCACCCCAAGGCTAATAAAAGAGTTGTCATGGTTTAGGAATGCGTTTGTTTGTTGGACCTTTCTTTGTTCTATCTTCCGGGACGATTTCGAATTTCTTTTGCATCAAATTCCTGGCCCAGCTGGCTGATTGGGCTGGGGTGGAGTTTTGCAGAAAACCCTATATATATGACCGAGGGTTCGCCACGCCCTTCGTTCGAGTGTCTGTTTGTTGCGAGCACTTAGGCCGAAGATATCTCTAGTCAGTTTCTGTGTGACTAGATATCTTCCAAATATTTTGGGAGTCACTTCTCTGTAGGAGTTTTCTCTTTTCTAATTATTTTTCCCTCTTTGTGGACTTATATTGGTCCTTGAAAGCACAAGCTTTTACTGGAGGTGTACTGGTTACCTCCAGTAAAAGAATTATTTCTTAATGTGGGATTTTTTTCCCGCTGAATAAATGCACTTGAATTAAAGGTTAGATGTTCCTCTTTTTTCATTGTGGTCCTATATTATTTAGAAAAAAAACTGAATTTATTAGAAGCTAAAGAACACATCTGAACCACGGGTGCCAATAATTATGGAGGGCGCTGTATTCTATTCTAACCTGTTCAGTCCTCATGCAGAGGTCATTCAGGCTTATCCAATCAGACTTGACCCCTAAATCAACACAACGAGTCAGCATTTTGCTACTTGGTTTCATCCCAATGCCTTGAATAGGTCAGACAAACTGACTCAAACTCACAAATATGGACATGCTCAAATGTTATCCCTCCCTCTCACACACATACACACACACACAGCAAATTTCACAGCATCTCAGCATTCCTTGTCCCTCACTCCCTCCAGTAATGAGTCAAAGTACCAAGCAGATTAAGGTAGCACATCATCTCCATAAGCAGCATCAAGGGACCATTATATTTATGAGCAAAATATACATAGCAGCACTAAAGATGATTGCAGACTCCAGTGTGGGTATGAGTTTAATGGCCAGCCGTAAAGGAGAGTGGTTTTATACATTTCTGTCCCATATTCATCACTATTAATGACGCCTGAATTGATAGTGAGCACTTGAATCTGTGAATCTCCTCATCTTATTGCAGATGCCTAATCACCGCCAATTTGTTTGTCCATGCATTCTCCCATGAGCCAGTCACCTGATACTCTCACAAACACACACGCACACATACTCTCACACAAGCACACACACACATACACATCCTGTCATAGCCCCTCACTCACACGCACTCAAGCTCAGTTTAGTACAATCTCATAGACACTCAAAGGCACACACACACACACACACACACACACACACTATCACCCCAATAGCTCCAAAACCCCAATTCTTTATTGTCAGTGAGCAGACTCAGCACTCAGGACTCAAGCACAGACCATAGCTTCGTTGTGTTCAGCGAATTTTATTAGTCGCTGAACACAAGGTCAGGCAATCTGAGTCTTAGCCAGATGAGCAAAATTCAGTATTCAAGGGGTAATCCAAATTGTAATCAATGCACAATCCATAGGTCAGAAGCCAAACGGGGAGATTGCCAAAGCCAGAGAAGATCCAAGTCATAAAAAAGAGTCATGATCAGATTTTTAGAAAATAGTGAAGGACTGGCAATCTCAAAAAACCAGGGAAAATGAACAGAATCAAAATTGGGATGAACACAGGAATCAAAAGGCTTGTAGTGCTTACTTTCAAATCGGCAAACAAACTCACAAAGAAAAAAATAACAGAGTGGTGAGGAGCATGGCTATAAACAAGAGAATGAATGGACCAATTAACACAGGATGGGGAGAGGAGAGTGGGATTGCAGAGGAAAGCATGTGAGAAACTGAGTGGGCCATGAGACTTCAAAGCCAAAATACACGTAATAACTGAAATGCCACTGAATTCATGAAATATAAAAAACAAAGATAATAAACAGTGACTTACATATGAAGAGTTTGGTTCCAAAACGCAATATATCCATTTTACACATTTTGAGTAAATGAGCTTTTTCTATGTTGGAATCCATTGCATTTTATAGAAAATAACAAACTTTGGCAATGAAGAAATACAACTTATCGTATGAATTCCTAAAAACAGATGACTACACCATGTGCAAGAGCCACAGGACTATCAGTCTATGGCATTATCTCAATTTTTGTCATTTTGGTACTTATTGCGTTTTGGAACCAAACTCTTCATATATACCCTAGAAACCCCCAAAGCTCCATACCCTAAAGGCCCCAAAGCTTCATACCCAAAAGCGCCGAACCCCCAAGACTTCATAATCGAAAAGCCCAGCCCCAAACCCCCAAGACTTCATACCCGAAAAGCCCCGAATCCTCAAAGCTTCATATTCTAAAAACCCCAAACCTCAAAAACTTTGTATCCAAAATCATCCAAACCCCCAAAGCTCCACACCCTAAAACACCCAAATTTTCAAAACTCTATTCCCTGAAAGCTTCATACCCATACATAATTGCTCAGCTAATGCTGTTCTTCCCAGAGGACTCGCGTCTCAGCACAATCACACCGCTTATCTTCACTTCTCACTGTTAAAGCATCACAAAAAGTGGTCTTGTTCTACCGAACTATTTATGGGAGAGCTAAACGGCAGGTAAAAATGTCTTTACACTTTACCGAGTAAAATTATTTATTACATGTTAATGTTGCCATTGTCTCTGTTGAAAGTATGAAATGTATTGCTGTATGATCATTGTATTGTTTATATTATAGTATACTAGCTGTCAAGCCCGTCATTTATAACTTGTACTTGGATGAATTTGATGCCGTAGCGCCAAGCCCATCAAGTTGATTGATCAAGCCGTTTGGCCGGCATGGCACCTTCTCCGATCGGGAGGGGGAGGAGGGGGGGGGGACGTCATTGAACCCTGGCTTAGGTGTTAGTTTGGAAGCACAGGTATCACTGCGTGAAATTAGAAAAAAATCCATGCGCAAATATGGCGAACACACAGACACACACCATCTTCCTTATATATGAGAGATTGTACTTAAATGAGACTGAAGGCTCAATGGGTTTTCCTGTATAAATAAAGGGTAAATAAATAAAACATATTATGAAGCTTGCAGGGTAGCATTTCTATCGCAGAGGAAAGAATGCAATGCATGGTTTCAAACCCTGAAAATGCCAATAGTCCCATTACTCAAGGGCTGGACAGTTGCCCAGCCTCGCCTCTTTTGGGGGGTTTTGGGTCTTGAGCCGCAGGGCTCTTTATGTCATTTGGCACAAGTGCTACTGAGTTGGTCCACTAGGCACAGAAGCTAATTAATTACCAGACAGAACCAATCCGAAAAGGCTAACTGTTGCTGTGATGTTACTCCAGGACTAAAATGAGAGGATCATTGTTTCACGTAAACGAACCACCTGGGCATAGAGATCAATACTAATCCAATTGGGGTTTAATAGTTGAATGTAAGCTTAGAGTGAATACATTCGGAAAATGCTCCATACTTCTGCCACTTGATGTTTCAAACCTGTATTGCTTAGCAGAGACATTGATCCACATTTTATCACCCTTCAGTGGGAAGAGTGGGAGAGTGAAAACATAGCTGACACGATTTGGTTTGATTTTCTGCCTTTGAAATTTCTCTGAAAGTTTTTTTTTTTATTTGCCAGATGAATTGTTAACCGTTAGTTTGTATCTTTTCTCATTTTATTGAAAAAGTTCTCTCTATGCCTCAGACATATACCATACAATATTGACATTAACAACCAGCAATACAAGTGTCTCAATTACTCAAGGTGTTCTACTTGTCTGGTGGAGGATGATATTTCTTCTGTGTTCTTCTTGAAGCATAAGCACACAGGTAAAAAATCAGCACGCTGCCTCTGACTTTGATATCAAATCTATCATCTGAATTTTTTATTCTTTTTTTTTTTTTGTCTGAGGACTTGAAAATAATTCATGTAAGTGCCCCAACTGCAACTCACAATGAATTGCAATGCATTCCTTGAATTGTCAGTGAGATATGATTGTCCATAATATACAAACCCCCAATTCCAATGAAGTTGGGACGTTGTTTAAAACATGAATAAAAACAGAATGCAATGATTTGCAAATCTCATAAACCCACATTTTATTCTCAAT
Source organism: Gymnothorax reevesii (assembly GCA_029721435.1). Taxonomy (NCBI): domain Eukaryota; kingdom Metazoa; phylum Chordata; class Actinopteri; order Anguilliformes; family Muraenidae; genus Gymnothorax; species Gymnothorax reevesii. Next base: position 115,996,521 of record CM056574.1, read on the forward strand.
ACAACATAGACAACATATCAGATGTTGAAAGTGAGACCTTTTACCATTTCATGAAAAAATATTGGCTCATTTTGAATTTGATGACAGCAACACATCTCAAAAAAGTTGGGACAGGGCCTTCTTTACCATTGTGTAGCATCCCCTCTTCTTTTAAGAACAGACTGTCAATGTCTGGGAAGTGAGCAAACCAATTGCTGGAGTTTTGGAGGAGGGATGTTGTCCCACTCTTGTCAGATGTAGGATTCTCGCTGCTCAACAGTCCTGGGTATTCTAAGACAGATTTTTTGTTCCATGATGTGCCAAATGTTTTCTATTGGTGAAAGGTCTGGACTGCAGGCAAAAAATTTCAGCAATTTAGACAGCGAAGCCATGCTTTTGTAAAGGCTGCAGGATGTCGGCTAGCATTGTCTTGCTGAAATATGCAAGGCCTTCCTTTAAAGGGACGTTGCTGTAAAACCTCTTTATGCTTTTCAGCATTGATACTGCCCATCCAGATGTGTAAGCTGCCCATGCCACTGTCAGTAATGCAACCCCATACCATCAGAGGTGCAAGCTTTTGGACTGAGCGCTGACAACAAGCTGGATGGTCCCTCTCCTCTTCAGTCTGCATGACACAGCGTCCATGGTGCCCAAAAATAATTTCAAATTTGATTAATCTGATCAGAGAACAGTTTTCCATTTTGCCTCTGTCCATTTCAAATGAGCCTTGGCCCAGAAAAGACAGCGGCATTTCTGGATCGTGTTCACATATGGCTTCTCCATGCATGATACTGCTTTAAATTGCATTAGTGGATTGCATGGCAAAATGTGTTCACAGACAATGATTCCTGGAAGTGTTCCTGAGCCCTTGCAGTGAATGCCAGGGCAGAATTTTGCGTGTTTTTAATGCAGCGCCGCCCGAAGGCCCAAAGATCACGAGCATCCAATATTGACCTTCGGCCTTGTCCCTTGTGCACAGAGATTTCTGTAGATTCTGTAGAGTCTTCAGATGATATCATGTACTGTAAATGGTAAAATTGCAAAGATTTGGATTGTCTTATGTTGAGGAACATTTTTCTGAAATACACTGAACAAAAATATAAATGCTCCATGTCAGGTATTGAAGCCACATGGAGCTAACAACTCTAAGTGAGTGTATGTTGACTTTTACTTGAACAATAGGGATATTCCTCTTGATTTGTGAACAATTTTTTAATCCATCTCTCTGTCAGTGAGCATTTGCTCAGTGATGCAGGGATTTCACTCAGTACATGGGAGTGGCATTTCCAGACGGTGATAAGACAAAATGATCAGTACTCAGACACTTCTTATACTGGGGACAATAAAAGGCCACCCCAAAATGTCAAATTTTGTCAAAAGTCATCATGCCTCAGATGTCTCAGGTCATGCGTGAACATGCCCTTGGCATGCTGGACGCAGGGATGTCCACCAGAGCAGTCGCTGTGCAGCTGAATGTTAACTTTTAGATGATAGGCCATTTGAGAGTTTGTTTTTCGACAGACAGGCAGTACTACAAATCGGCCTCATCCACGTCAGCCACGTGTGACCACACCAGCACAAGTTCGCTAAATCCGGCTCGTCCATCTATAAGATAGGCTCAGATCAGCGACACGCACAGCGGATGAGACCGTTGGTCTGCACAACAGACGCATCACACCACAGACAGTCCGTGACCGCTTGCGAGAAGCCAACTTGCACGCTCGACGTCCTCACCGCGGTCTGGATCTCACTGCTGTCTGGCATCGGAAACAACTCGCATGGGCAAACGCACACGTGTGCTATTCACAGTCTAATCCTGGTTCCAGTTTTTTGTTAATAAAAACTCAAAAATTTGACATGGGGCGTTTATATTTTTGTTCAGTGTAGTTTCACCATTTTTACCCAGTTTTTCGCAGATTGGTGAGCCTCTGCTCATCTTTACTTCTTACTGACTCTGCCCCTCTAAAATGGTCTTTTAATGCCCAGTCTGACCTGTTGCCAATTAACCTAATAAGTTGTAAAATGCTTCTCCAGCTTACGAATGTGAATATGAATATGAAATTTAAGAATACCTTTTTACTCTTCCAGCCTTTTGTTGCCCCTGTCTAAACTTTTTTAAGATATTTTCCTGCCATCAAATACAAAATGAGCTAATATTTTTAATGAAATGGTAAAATGTCTCACTTTCAACTTCAGATATGTTGCATATGTTCAATCAAGAATAAAATGTTGGTTTATGAGATTTGCCAGTTGTTGTAACCTGTATTTATACTGATAGTCTCATTCTCAATAGAGTCCTGTTACATACGTTTGAGCAAACAGAAGTAGTTTTGGACAGACAGAAATACAGTATCGATGCAGCATTTTTTCATTTTGCTAAAAATCTTTCAAAACGTTCATAAAAGGTGATTTTAAGGCCAAAAAACTATCTTTCAAGTGGACTTTTATCATGTGAAGGCCTCGAGTGCATTCGTTTCGCGACACAAAACGCAATTTTCTCGTATTGCCAAATTTCATAATTTATTAGGCTTGTGGTGGGCATGAAATCCACATTTTTCAAGGTATTACACTGAAATTTTCACCATAGCATCAGTTTGTTATGTTCTATAAAATGACATAGCCATTTTGGGTAGGTAGATACATGGTGTATTTATGATCCATCTGCCAAGCAGGTTCTGCCACCCATTTCTAAAGTTCTATGAACATATAATTTTTCAAAATATTTTCCCATGAAAATACCCAGAATGAGTATGTCATTGTATAGCTGGTGATATTAGCTTCAAAACAAAAATAAGATTACAGGAAAATATGTAGAATTTCTGAGATATTGTTGTCACAAGATTTCGCATTTTTTTCCATTAATGTACGGTTTTCACGGTAACAAACTTATTAAATTTGATTAAAATCAAATTCCATTCTGAGCTTTTTTCAGTTGACACAATTTTTGTGTTTTTAGTGTTTAGAAGTATTTAAATTAAGTGAACCCAGGCTTGACCCCTTAATTTGCTGAAAAACAAGAACAAGTTTCCAGAGACTTAAAATAATAATTGCATTCTGTTTTTATTCACGTTTTACAAAATGTCCCAACTTCACTGGAATTGGAGTATGTACCAGACTGTTTTGGATTATCGAGAGGTAACCAGAGTATAACCTCATTGGTCTTCGCGGCCCTGGGAATCAATCTGCTGAGAGTCTGCAGGCTGCATACTCAACCTGAATGAGCTCTCTTTGTTTTTGTTTTTTTCCCCCTCAGAGTCAGTTTATTAGGGCAGTTCCATCTTGCTTATTGACTAATGTCCTCCCTGTTAAAGCCTGACTGAATGAGCATGTAAAGGACACTTAACCTCGCCTTCCATCCTGGGAGACCACTCAATTACCCTGAGCTTTGATTTGCTCTAATCCTTGGAGAGCACATGTTAATTCTTCCTCCACACATTGAAGATGGAGAGCACCTTTTGTGCTGTATTAATTCAGGTGGCATGAAGGAGAGGAGGAATTGCAGCACGAATTGAAGAGCCTCTCGTGCAGCTGCCAAATATCCTTCGCTAGCTGAATGCTCAGCGAGCCCTCGAATAGCAGCAGGTGACACTTTTCACCTGAATATTTTGCTTTCAATCTCTTCTGAGTGCGTAGAATATGCAACTCTAGCCAGAGACACTTTGAGAGGAAAGGGGGAAAAAATCGTGAAATTTAATTAGAAGGTTCAGTGGTTGAATAATTACTGGCAAGAAGCCTGTGAGAAAGTGTATGAGCGCGGGCGCGCGCGCGCGCGTGTGTGTGTGTGTGTGTGTGTGAGAGAGAGAGTGTGTGCATGCATGTGTGCCTTGATTGTGCGTGTGTATGCATGGGTATATGTAGATTTAGGTATGAGCATGTGTTTAAGAGTGTGTAAGAATGTATGCCTGAGTTTGTATGTCTGTGTAAGTGTGTGAATTTGTGCTTTTTTGCAAGTGTGCGGTTATGTGTGTCTGTCTGCACGCGTATATGAGCTTGTGTCCGCATGTGTGTACAAACCCCAATTCCAATGAAGTTGGGACATCGTGTAAAACATGAAAAAAAACAGAATACAATGATTTGCAAATCCTTTTCGACCTATATTCAATTGAGTGTGCTAAAAGACAAGATACTTAATGTTCAAACTGATCAACTTTATTATTTTTCTGGAAATATTCACTCATTTTGGATTTGATGCCTGCAACATGTTCCAAAAAAACCTGGGACAGGGGCATGTTTACCTTTCCTTTTAACAACACTCAAGCAGCGTTTGGGAACTGAGGACACTAATTGTTGAAGCTTTGCAGGAGGAATTCTTTCCCATTCTCACTTGATATACAACTTCAGTTGCTCAACATTGCAGGGTCTCCGCTGTTGTCATTTGTGCTTCATAATATGCCACACATTTTCAATGAGATACAGCTCTGGACGGCAGGCAGGCCAGTCTATTACCCGCACTAATTTATAACGAAGCCACACTGTGGTAACACGTGCAGAATGTGGCTTGGCATTGTCTTAGTGAAATAAGCAGGGACGTCCCTGAAAAAGACGTCGCTTGGATGGCAGCATATGTTGCTTCAAAACCTGTATGCACTTTTCAGCATGAATGGTGCCTTCATAGATGTGTAGGTTACCCAGGCCATAGGTACTAACACTAGCATGGTAAAGCCAGACTCTGCTACTTCACTTTGCTTTGTACGCAGAGTCTGGACAGTCGTCATTGACAAGTGTTTACTTCCTGGTGGGTGGGCACTTGTGTCATGGTTGTGCAGGTTGGCGTTGGTTTGGGAGCTGTCTTTGTTACACTCATGCAGGACGATATCGTTTTGCCCATATCGGATTCTTGGGCCAGCTGGCATTAATTGTGGGTGGCGCCCAGACTCTATTTAAGCCCAAGTTTCGCCTCGCCACCTTTGCTAGAGTGTCAGTGTTACCTTTGCACTGTAGCCCACAAGATCACTACCTAGAGAGGTGTTGAGGAATTTGTTGCAAAAAAGGAAAGTGTTAGTCAATAAAGGGAATCTTTCTCTTCCCTTTCCTCTGTCTGTGCACTGTCTGGTGCTTAATCGTTTGATCTCAGCTTCCGAGATTTTTTTAAAATTTCATTCTGTCTATTTCATTCCTGTTCATTTTTCGGAGGAGATTTATGTCATTTGGAAGCGCGAGCCCCTTTCTCTTGTTTTATCTACAAAACCCAAAACCAGTGAAGTTGGCACGTTGTGTAAATCGTAAATGAAAACAGAATACAATGATTTGCAAATCCTTTTCAACCTATATTCAATTGAATACACTGCAAAGACAAGTTACTTAATGTTCGAACAGGTAAACTTAGTAATTTTTTGCAAATATTAGCTCATTTGGAATTTGTTGCCTGCAACATGTTTCAAAAAAGCTGGAACAAGTGGCAAAAAAGACTTAGAGAGTTGAGGAATGCTCATCAAACACTTATTTGGAATGTTCCAAACAGATGTTTTTGAGCATTCCTGAACTTTCCGTTTTTTGTTCCCCCTGTCCCAGCTTATTTGGCATCAAATTCAAAATGAGTGAATATTTCCAAAAACGAAAGTCTATCAGTTTGAACATTAAATATCTTGTCTTTGTAGTGTACTCAATTGAATATAGGTAAAAAAGGAGTTGCAAATTATTGTATTCTGTTTTTATTCACATTTTCATTAGAATTGGTATTTGTATAAACTTGCTTGTGTGAGCGTGTTTGTGTGTCTTAGTAAGTGCCTGTTAATCTGTGTGAGTGTGTCTGCATGTGTGTATGAATGTGTGCGTTTGTTTGTGCGAGTAAGAGTACGTGTATGCAAGTGTGTCACCTGGACTGGTTTGAGGAGAATGACCTGGAAATTCAGCAGCATCAAATGCCAAGCCTTTATTGCGTAGCAGACAGATGTCAATGGCAAAAACAAGATAGCAGCCCATGCAAAAGCCTCATCAGCTCAGGGAAATCAAGTAATAGTGGTGCACAATAAAGGCCCTGGAGATTCAGCAGCATGTAGACTCAGGAGTCTCTGGGTATATGGGCCCAGCTACTGCTGCCAACACCCCTTTTGCTCGCCAAGGGCCTTCTTTCCGGGGACTCCACTGCCAAGATGGAAGGTTTGCACAGACACCTTCTCTACGTCCATAAACTGTGGTTCTGGTCTTGGCCAAGAGATTTCTTCACTTGCCATAAACAATTAAGCTAGAATCCATGCGGCTTCTGTCCAAACAGAAGCACTAATGGACAGGATTTTAATGAGTCACCAATTCCAGAAAAAAGCCAAGGAACAGAATCGACCTCATTACATGGATTTCATAGGCCTCACAAATAACAATAATAATTATAATGACTTTATTTATACAAATCCTTTCAAAATAATCACCACAAAGTGCACCACAAAGAAAGACCATAAATGAAACCAGAGAACAATAAAAAAGGATAAAAGCAACACATAAAAGATAAAAAAGAAAGTTACAGCAATAATGCTTATGCAAAAGGCAAATGCTTAAAATAAGTTTTTTTTTTTTTTTGAGAATATTTAAAAACAGACAGTGAAGTTTCTAGAGTAAGCCCCTCAGGTAAGCTATTCCAGAGGGTTGGGGCCCAAACAGCAAAAGCTCTGTGACCCCGGATCTTCAGCTTGGACTGAAGAGGAGTAACAGGGGCCTCATCAGAGGACCTCACGCTGCAGGCTGGTGAGTGAGGATTTAGAAGCTCAGCCAGATACAGTATCTCAGTGCCTAAAGACATGCAGACCCATTAACAATCACAGAGACACAAACAAGCTGACACAAACACACACTAACAGACACGCATATACATACACAAACACAGAAACACACTCTTAGACACACACACACACACAGACACACACACACACTTCCAGACAAACAAATACATCAAAGTCCCTTGAAAGAGAGAGTCACACCATGAAGGTCCAAGAAAAATGTGGTCACATGACATGGAGCTATTTCATTTCCTTTGCTTTGTCCGGCACTGTTTCAGAGTGAATGACTACATGCTTGAATGACTTCAAAACTTGGATTAACAAAGATACAAGTCCAAAATTTGTTAATATAGCGGGTTGAGGTGCCTATGCGGTGCCACTAGTGGGTCACAGAAAAGCCACAAAATATACGTTCACTGCTGACCCTAAAAGGCCTAAAATATGGGGTATAAAGTCCATTTTGAGGCATATAAACTGACATATTCATAATGTCAGAGGAAAATTCCTCCTCTGGTCATTTATCTAATCATTTTATCTCAGCTCTTGACAAAACTGAGTTAAATAAATGCATATTTAAAGATACTTTAAAAATTAGTGCTTTCAGTTTTAATTTTTAAACGTTTTTCCACACTGTGCCATTTTGGTTGTAACATAAAATAGCTGCTCAGGTGTAATGCAGTATAAATGGTTATACTCTGAAAAAAGTCAAACCAAGCAGTGGATCATTCAATGTGTTTTCTTTTTTCTTCGCTCCAATAGCTGAAGTATCCACCTTTTTCATGACTTTGTGACGATACCCATAAATCATAGTGGCTCTCAGTTCTTCTGTTCTGGTTGATGTGTTTGTTTACGGTTGCATAGCTGTAAAAGCCAGCCTTTAGCTAATACAAATGGAAACAAAACGGAGGTGGATACACAGTACGGATGTTTTAAAAAGTCATGAGGACAATTCCGTTATAGTGCCTCACCTGTCACTTCTCACGGAGTGGGTAGATGACATGAAACAATGGCCTGATGTTAGCTGCATCTTGTTAATTACTAACCACCGCCGAACAAAGTTGGCAGGAGGTATATGTGATTGATGCCGTTTGTCTGTTTGTAAGAGAAAATGACAACACAAAAAATGATGAATGCATATCACTGAAATTTTGTAAGTGGGTTACGTTACATTAGGGATGAATTCTGACAGCAATCGGTCAAACATGCTCACCACAGCAACCATCGCAAAATCCTATGTTGCAGATAGACAGATCTTACAAGAGTGGGGCGTCATATGAAAGTTATGATATGAGTTTAATGAGCAACAGCATAAAATTTACTCCATTACTTTCATAACTTTCTCGTTCTGTTATCACATAACTGACTTGCGTAATTTCATGGACAGCAAATGTAATTTCCCATCGCTCGGCTAACTCAGTCTCTGAGTCACAGACATTCATGCCTGAACAAGCAACGCTTTGTAAATTCAGTCAACTGAGTAGCGAGCTAATGTTAGCTCACTGGGTCCCAAACTAAAGTTACATAATTGTTTTGAAAAAGTATTGCGTGCACGCTACCTCGCTAAGTAACCTGAACTTATTATGACAGTTATGTCAGTGGCGCTTATCTAGCCTCCTGCAGCGCTAAGCCATACCGATTCAACCAACGTTACAATCGGTATTCAGTTTGTCTTAGTAATAACTGCGAGACCTAACGATCTCCGCCAATATAATTTTCGCAAAAGTGATATATCGGGTCACGTCAAAAATATGTCATGACCCGGGCTATGAGAAAAGTACTTCAGTTATATGATAAACCTTACATTTCTTAAGAGCCATGTTCACTCAGCAAGTTTGCGATTGTGCTGCCTTGGTGGACGTTTCCACACCAGGAGTGGCTCAAGTTACCTTGTGTTTTCCAAAGGCGTTGATGGCGAAGAATTGCTAAATTATAAGAGCACGCAAGCATATAATTACCTGCATGGCAACAAAATATGTAAAGTACTGCTCAAGAAACACAGCAACTTCATATTTCTGAAGGCAGCTGTTGAGCCCACCCAGAGTGTCAGTAAGGCTAAACATACAGTGTGGGTAATGCTGAGGGTAAGTAGGTCGACTGCTCGTGTATTGCCGAACAAGGGAAATCATGTAGTCGTGCAGCTGCTATTCTGAGGAAGGCAGCGTTATTCATTAAACCAAGGCTCTCTTCAGTTATCCAAACATCGGAACAAATAAGTATATTTACAAACACGTTATTGTGCTTTCGTTGCCGAAGATGAATATGGTTATGTTCAGCAATGAGTGGTTAAACGATGAACATCGTATTGATGTCATTATTTCTAATTTTTTTGTTGTTTGGGCTTGCTGGCTCGGTTTTTTGCTGTCATTGGCATCAAGGCTATCGGAAAAACAAAACCAAAAAGCGAAAGTAGGCATTCTGCCATGGCAGCGCCCATGGGCTACTGGTGAAACTTGAGGATACTTTCTCTTCATCTCTCTTTAGTGTAAATGAAGAGAGAGAAAGTGGGAAAGAGTGAGAGAATGAGAGATGAGAAAGTGGGGAAGAGAGAATATGAGAGATGAGAGAAAGTGGGAAGGAGAGAGAGAAAGTGAGAGAATAAGAGATGGAGAGAGGAAAAGAGTGAGGGAGAATATATCAGGGGGATATATACTGCAGAACTCTGCTGCTGCACAAATGATTTCATAGCTTCCAATTTGAAAAAATTATGGAAAATAGACACCCGTCTGGAACACATGAATTTTTCATTTTCATTTGTCTTCTGTTCCATTTTCATTCTCTCCCAAATAGTAACTCAGAAATATTACAAACACAATTTGAAAGAGATACAAAAATGCCTAATTGAAAAGCAAACAAAACAAGCAAAGCTTCTAACATCATTTGTGTCCCTTTTGTTGTTTCAGACGTCAGACAGACAGGGCACTAATTGAGCTCCTTCCATCTTCCAGTTAATTCTGCTGCTATCCATCGCCATCGCATGGGAAGTCGAAGTACCTCAAGTCCTTAAGTAGCCTATGCAATATTTTCATGCTTCCATTTATTTATTTAATTCTGTCATGAGTTACATGCCACACTGGTGATAAATACATATTTTCCTTTTTTTAAGAGCAGTGCCAGTTGTCGGGGTAATGGCCTCGTACAGAACACCAATGTTGGGAAAAATGCAATTTGCCTAATTAATTAATTAATTTGACTATCCAAAAAACTATGATATTGTAATATTAATATTAAATATTAATATAAATACCTCGGGGCACCACCCTTCCTCAGTGAAGGGAAAACGATAGCCAATGAATAAAACCTCAGTCTCAATATCCACTAAGCTATTCATTTGGAAATTGATTAATAATTAAATTAATAATTGTAACCAACTTACCCAATCAATAGTTAGATTGAAGGATTTGGAGTTCTATAGAAGAGCTTAGCAGTTCCGTTCACTCTTGTTCAACATTAATAACCACAGCATATGTCTTTAAAGGATATTTATTTAAATGAAACAAATGAAACACACAATCTAGACTACACTAAACACTATATACACAATGAAGGAGGTGTGTGTGTGTGTGTGTGTGTGTGTGTGTGCGTGTGCGGGTGTGGGTGAGAGAGAACAAAAGGATGATCTGAGGTGTGAGTGGGGGGGGGCCTTGCTGACCATGTGGAGTGGGGGAAGGCAACCCTACTGTAACAATGACCAAGTCTTTGTAGCAATGGAAAGTTTAGAGTTTAAAGTCAGTCAAATGACTTAAAATGCTCAATGTTGTTTGTGTTTGTGTGTATTACGTTAAAATTAAGAGATGTGTGTGTTTTGCACAGGAAAGGCGCCGTGTTAGTCTACAGGAGGTTATTTGCATGCAAGAGCTTGTCTGCTATACATTAATACCACCCTGTCCAACTAAAACACAATCCTAAAAACAATCACAACAACTATCATTTAACAAATACACACAGTCACTTTTAGTCTTTAAGGAAGGTTTGTGCCCAGTTGTTACCAGTCCTTAGTTGAGGAAAGAGGTTTGGTAGTTGCTGGAGGATCCAATCGTGGGAGATGTTGATCCGGCTGGAAGAGCGGTTCTGGTGCTGCAAAAGTCTGTGTCTTTGCTGTGGGAAGAGGAGGGAGGCTGGCCGCTCCTCAAAAGCAACCTGTTGCTTCCAAGGCTGCTCTACTCCTGGTAGCGTGGCTGCTGCTTCAACATGGCCAGTCTATGCTGGGCCTAAGAGGTGGGGGAGGAGGACCCCAGCCTGAGCAGTCCGCAGGGGTCCAGAAGCCTCTCCAAGGGAGAGACAGAGAGTCCAAGAGCCAAGAGAGAATCCAAGAGAGCAGAGAAGAGAGATAAAATGGTTGACCACTGCTTTTATGTGCCTGGCCTGCTGGCGGGAGGGGCTTGCAGGCAGCAAGTGGTCATGGGAAGTCCTGGACTCCATTTTGTCTCCTCACATATGAAAGACTTTCCTCTGTGTGACCCCAACACAGTTGATAGCAGCACAGGGAGAAGTTCTGCCAAGAAGTCGTAGAGAGACACCAGAAAACAAGGCACAGACTAGGCGGGAGGCAGGGTCAAAAATGAAATAATTTCCAAAGGCAATGATGCAGTGTTTAGGCCTGGCGGTTCTCTCCCCAAAGCCCCAGTCTCCCCACCATGGAGTGGGAGGAGAATCAGCTGTTGCAGGCATGCTGACGTGGTCGAGGGGTGTGGCCACGCCCCGGTTTCCCACAAAGTCAATGAAATCCATGAGTCAGGAATGAATTTCAGAATTTTTTTTCAAAATTGTCAGTATTCCATACATGCCAACTTTACTGCTTTAGGTGGTAGACTAACACTTCTGGGCCGTTCTTTTCAGAATGAAACGCTCTGAAAGCGGTAGTCTACCGCCAAAAGCGGTAACACCTGTTTAGTATTTTCTGCATTTCCTTTAGTTTGGTTTCTTTTTTTTTTGGCCACATGTTTGGGTTATCCTTTTTTAATGTGTATTGCCTTCCTCTATAATTGTTTCTTCAATGATCTTGTTTGTTACCCTGCCTTTTGTGCTCATGCCTTATCACACTGTGTCCCATCTGCTGGTTACTCTATTTTTTCCCTCTGTTCCCGCTCATCATTAGTTGTTTCTGCCCTGTGTCTTTCCTTGATTGAGTTTTCTTGTTACCTGGGCTACTTCCCTGCGTGTTTCGGTTTTCATGTTTTGTATTTTGATTTCTCATCCTCGCATTCTTTTTAAGGATTGGCATTTTTATTGTTTTTTTTCCCCCCTTTTCCTTCAGCCCAGTTTTTACCCTGCGTGCTCCTCTGTTTGTCTTTATAAACTCTTCTTAGGCTCATTCCTGCTGTCCGCACCTGGGTCCTTCCTCACCAATCTGAGAGAAAAAAATCCACATTCCAAAGTATTTTCCACTCCAACTAGTGATCACATTTCCTCAACAACTTGCCCATAAAAACACACAGTTGTCTGCATCTGAAGAGGACAGTCAGGCAGCAGCTAATGTAATCCAATGGGCTACAGTTGTGCTGGAATAGTTAGCCTCGTCGGAGAATGAATGTGTTGCAGGCAGCAGCACACAACCAGCAGCTACAGAAGTAACATCCCCCACAATCAAAGCAGTGGGAGTTAGCCTAGCTGAATGTGTTTGTCCTCTCTGAACAAAACACTCCACATTCACAAAAAGAGATGTTTAAGAACAGAGATATGCAGCAATGCATTCAAACAGTCAGTTTAAAAAATTTCCCTGTCTGCATTATGTAAAGGATAAAGATGCACAAACAGACACTTAAAGGAAGGACTCTTCTTAGCCTTCTGTGTTGTGTTGCATTGTTTGGGCCCTGTGACTGTTATGGCAAGGAGTTTACAAAGCACAAAGGTGAGTGCACATGGTGTCCTTGAATGTGCAAATGCGTAAAAAGGACAGATAACAGAAAAGTGACAGTGTTGTGGAGGAGATTACTTCCAAGGTGATGGCATGTGCCTGCAAAATTAGACACTGGGTGAGCTGGACCACGGCCTGGTATCAGCATACAGAAGAGATTGAGGCAGCTACAGCCGAAACAAAATAATTCAACAGGAAAAGTGAGCTAAATGAACCTGTAAATTTGGTGCATTCATTATTGGGCAGAAAATTTGTGCAGGACAGAATGCAGCTAGCGCAAAGAAGAGAGACTATGGTAATCAATGGAGCAAAGGGCCACCCAATATAACTGCTCCTATGACCTCTACATCTTCCCCAAAAGCTGGACACAGGATGTCTGCAGCTCCAACTGAGGATGTAGGGAGAGATTGCCCACGATTCTGCATGCAGCAGCAGGGGAGGCCTCATGTCTCAGCAAACTAAACCCACAAATCAGAGGTTTGTTCTGAGAAGTACACACCTTCATGAAGCTGTGTCTCTGTTGGTCTATATTTATGGCATCATCAGAGAGATGTTTCTCCATTCTTCAGGGCCTGGAGAAATAAAATTGGCAGTGTCAGGAATGGTAGGACAGCAGGAATCAATCAAGAGGCTCAGGGAGAGTGAGCCACAACTTTTTCGAGAAGATGACAGTCCATGGTTTGATGCACAACGAACATATAATGCGTGTAAGACAACCTGGTGTCCAGGAACAGGCTAAGGTTGAGCGGAGAGAGTGAGGATCTTGGGTAACAGACACTGTGTCGTCAAACATCCATGCAGGAGATGAAGCTAGGAAGTCAGTACAAAGGGAAGTGGAGGAGCTGAGGCTGGAATAATGGGACATTGGAGAGAAAAAAAAAAAACAAATGAAGGCCTGGGGTGAGACATGAACAGGAAGGACTGGAGACAGGAATCAGGATTCAGGAAAAGGAAAAACATGTGAGACAACCTGAGACAGGCTAAAGGTGTGAAAAAACTATCTGGCAGAGATGTGAAGATGGACCCAAGCTCAAATACACTGAGACAACAGGAAATAATGGGAAACAAGTGGGAGAAATGCGCAAAAAATGCACAGAGGGATTGGGGATGCAAGGAGACCATTAATAAATCAAACAAAACCAACTGCCATCATGAAATGGAGAACATTTAACAATGAGACGAGAAAAAACGAGAAACACCATGTAACTGACGATCACAAGCATATGACAGGACAGCACAGCATGATGACTCAGATGGCTCAGTGTTTCCTAACGGTGATGCAAGAACACAGTGACATTTTGCAAAATTTAAACATACATGCCCTGATTAGGACCATTATCAATATCACACAAGAGCGCTAAAGCACTTTTGGAGTTCTATCAGGTAAACTGACATCAACATCGTTCAGAAAAAAGTGCCAAAACTTTACAATAAGGCTACATTACTTGAAAATAGTTAATGCAGTGATAAATATTAAGTATCAGTCAATTAAGAGTGAACTAATGCACAGGGCTGTCAATTCTCACGCATTGAGCGTGAGACACACACATTTCAATAAGTCCATACGCTCACATGCCACACATGACATTTCTCAAGATTAGAAGGGATAAAACTCGCCGCGCATTAGTAACATAGACTGTATATAAAAGAGATTAGTAATCTATGAATGGATGAGGCGAAGGCAGATAGGTTGCTGATTCAAGCAGAGCAATCAGCCAATCAGAAAATAGTATTTCTTGTTGCCAGGTGAAATAGCCACGCCGCAATCATGTCTTCCACACACGCGCGAATGCTGCTATTGTGTGCACACGTCAAAGAAGAGCTGGAAGTGGAATCCGAAATCAGGTAATCACTTCACTTAACACTAGAACTGCCATGACGGTCATTTTGACCGTTTTGAAATTTGTTTGCGTCATAACTTTTCAAAATAAAAGACTACAACCTTGAGGGTCCCTGACTTTTCCTAAAAGTGTCAATATTTTAACGTGCAATTGATTTGAAATAGATTACACCTACGAAGCATAAAATACCACCAAATCTACCTATTACAGCCATTAGCGGTCTCACTGACCGTATAGTTTTGCGGCTCTTATTTTTTTCGAAAAAATTATCTTTTGGGTGCCTAGCAACTAACCAATGCCACTGTCAGGAGTTGGTAGAGTAGAGCCATCTAGAATTATTTTATTGGGCAGCACTGGCAAAAAGTTTGAGCCAGCAATAGCGGGAGACACTGGCACCAAAACGGAGGCAGTGCCAGGTCCGCAGAAGCTGCTCACAAATTAAGACGCTCGTCACCTGCTGAAGATGCGTCAGACCCGTCTGTGGGAATTGCTCCAGGAGAACGGAGGTTACCTACGCAGACAATTACGAGTAGACTAAATGCTACGCCTGGCCATGTTTGTGTTCGACCTTCACAAAATGCAAATTGATAGCTATCCGCTTTTCTTGATCTTTTTATTCGTCTGTTTTCTTTCGTTGAAGATAGACAACAGTTTTTATTCGGTCTCTCTTTTGAAAATTAGTCAGATGGATCAAACAGATTCACGCTTCATTTCCACACCAGAGATAAAATAGTGCTTGTAGTCAGTGAGCAAATCAATTCCATGACCATTGACAGTGTGAATTAAATATTGCATGCACGATCAAGACTGTCCGACACGAAATGCAAAATACTTCATGTCCGGTAGACAACAGAAAGTAAAAGTATTGATATGAGAGCAGATTTATAACAAAATAAAGAATAAAAATATATCACCAACAAACAGAACGTCCAAACAAGATGGCCCGCAAATAAATAAATTGCAGTGTTCATTGGTTGTTTTGTTTGTTGTAAATTTTTTTTTTATTCTTTACTTCGTTATCAATCTGTTCTAATCGTCCTCTTTTTTTAGGCTGAAGGACACGGAGTATTTTGCATTTAGGCCTAATATCCGACAGGCATTGAACGGACTTCATTGTATTTATAAAAATTGCCCAAATAAATTGATTGCAGAGCACACTGGTTGTTCTGATTGTCTTTGATTGAAATTTTCGGTACACATCTTGAAGAAATGAGCCCTCTGATCAAAACATTCACGTTTAATATCTAAAAGATTCAGCAGATTTTATGAGATTAAAAACAATAATCGACTGTCGGACACGAAGTTATAGTGAAACTATCCGACTGTCGGACTCGGAGTTATATGAAAACCCTGTCCGACTTTCAGACACATGGACATTGCGTAAATAAAAAGGTAATCAGAAAAAAAAAAGTTCAGCACCTACCTATTGTTTTCTAATCCGTGTGATTGTTCCGATTAATTATTTCATAATAAATAAGATATTCCATATAAATGTTGAATCCGAATGTGTATTAATCAATATAGATGTTTTTAATTGTTGTTTTTGTCGTTCTGAATTGTTTAATTATTTCTTGACCCAAAAATATCGTTGTGAATGTTTACAATAAACCCCCTTTCACATTGGACTCGAACGAATTTTTCGTAGACAGATCACTTTCAAAAGTCAATGCAAAGACGCGAATCCGCGCGAAACACGCGTATTTGCGTCTCTGCATTGAATCTGAATGTAACCTGTCTTGCGAAAAATTCGTTTCGCGTCCGGTGTGAAAGCAGCTTAATTCATGTTAATTATACATAATTCTATTACCTAAATATTCATACATGTATTATTAAACTTGTTAAAACGTAATGCTGGTGTTGTTTCATTCTTTTAAGATACATGGTAACATACAAGATGCATTAATTGCTTAATTAGGTGCTCAGAGAGACGGATTAGAATGCTTCGAACCTAACGGTCCAAATGACCGTTCATGGTAGTTCTAGTAGTGATAAAATTTCGGCGCTTCTAGTGTTAATTAATTTTTTTTTTTTTTACAATAGCTGCTTATTAAAGTCGAGGAACTATGCAAGATATTTGCTTTACGGATCATTTTTTACCTCAATTTAACAGCTTTGGACGGTTAGGGAACGTGTCAATATACTGAACGCATTCAAATTTGAAAAGGCGTTCAAAAATGAACAAGTCTCCGTTCGTTTATTTCAAGGGAACTCTTGCGCTTCAACCATGATAAAATTCATGTGCGGTGCTCTCAAGGCATGGACAAGTTCAAACCAGAAGGAGCAATGGGTCACTTAAATGAAAGGAACCCAAGGAATGCCTGGAGCACTCAAATATTGATTGATTAAGATTTTACTGGTGCAAACAGACAAACGTTTTGACGCTACTGCATCATCTTCAGAGTCAAAGAGTTATTGCTGTAATCATTGAGAATATAGAGCGTCCTCCTGAGAAAAGTCGGTTTCTGATTTGATAATCAGTGAAGTGGGAGTTGTAATACTTCAGCCAATACCCATATGCCAGCAATTCAGGGGTGTTGAAATGTAACACCCTGTGAATTCAATTCTTTGCAAGCCATCAAATACAATAAACAAGCTGTCATTCTTATTAAGAAATATTTTGATTAAAGAAAACACGGCAGATTTAATTCATCATTCAAGCCATTAGGTTCAAGGGTGTTTATTGTGTATATCCAAAATGCCTTTCTCCTCAAAAATTATGATTAAGATCTCCACCTACTAAAGACAAGTGCAAAGATTTCGGCATTTTGAAGCCAAAATCAAGACGCTAGTAGATCCTAAGACTTTTAATATGGTCTCAGACAAGATTATAATTTCCCTCAAAACCTTTCAAAAAGAGCTGCAGAGCTACAAAATGAAAAAAAAAAAAAAAATCAAAGGGACACAAACGATAATGCAGAAGGGACAGTTTATGATTGGACGGAAAGAAAGAAGACTTTTCGTAGATCCTGCCGACAGCCACAAGACAGATGAAGCGCCCTCTACCTCAGCCAACGAATGGGATTCCCCTCAAACCACACAGAGAGTCTCCGTGTATCCCAACCTTTTTTAGGCCATTCCAAATCTCGTCTTCCAGGGCAACGAGGAGGGGCATGAGGGGGCAGGGGAGGCGCTCCTCTGGTACTGAATTTACGCTGCTCCAAACGCAACCGGAACAGACTGTGATCAACATCCCTGGACTAGACCTGAGGAGACTGAAATATCAAGTACGAGCTTGTCTTTTTGTCCTACTAATTGCGTAGACCCTTTTAAATTGAAAGTGGACACATTTGAGTTTCCTAAGAAGTCTACAGCTCACATATTTTTTCCTCACCTAATGTAAATGTCTTGAACAAAGGCGATGTCATTCTAAGAAATGCTTGTGATACAAGTCTGGTTGTTAGAGAAGCTACCCCATTCAGAAAGAAATCTCGGTTTGTCCCACATCTGAATCTTAATTCCTCCATTATTACCTATGGCCATTTGGTAGACAATGATTTATCAAATCTCTGTAAAAAGGTATGTGAAAAAAGTACAAAAATGAATTTATTGTAGGCTGAGGTGAAATGTTTAAATGATCTTAATAAAAGAAAATATATAGGGTTCTAAATTCGTAGACCAGGCGCAGGCGCGGCGAATGGGGGAAGCGCCGCGCCAACGGGGTGTGTCCAGGCATATATTGTAATTTCGTGCCCGGTGCAGTCTGGCGCAAGTGTTCCTCTGTCCCTCCTGCCGCTGCAAGCAGCAAAGAGGGAGGAGAGAAGCCTTGGGGGTTTTCAAGAGCAGGCTTGACCTAAGACTTGATACCACTGAGTCATTCAGTATCTGAAGGGATATATTCACAATAGTATAAAGAAACTGGCGAGCTTAGTTGGGCTGAAAGGCCTGTTCTTGCCATTCATGTTATGCTATGTTATGTTATGTTAGGCCTTGAGTGGGTTTAACACAGCCGGGTCCAATCTTTGCTCCTCTCCTCACCTTTAAAATTGGAATAAAGAACTCTCTGTCCTATATCTGCATGATGCCTGAATGTTGCATTTTACATTGCTGCTTCAGGCATGTTTTCTGCACCGCTAACGTCTATATTAAGCATTACGAATATGAGTTTGAATATGAGCTGACTGGTTAGGGCATTTGCAAATTATTACCATTAGCGAACTTTAATGGAATTTCAAAACTAAACTTACATCAGATCATTCAAACTTATGAAGTTGGAATGAAATATGACGGTTGCTCATTTATTTCTTCTCCCTGCATCACTGGGAAGAGAAACGATGGATAGCATGTTCCTATCATTACATCCTGTTGCTGCTTAAAATTTTGGGATAAACATACATGGACAACAATGCAAAATACGTTACACATCTATTTTCAATATGTGATCTTAACTCAGTAGGAGATCATAGCAATCAGGCTGTATTCCTTTCCCCCACAAAAAATGGTAAAACCTAAGTGACAATAATAGTAGTATTAAGCCGCTTGCTCACTGGACTCAAAACTAATTTTTCACACGACAGATGGCGTTCAACGCACCTTCTATGTGTCGGAAAGTCTGACAGAGTTTTAACATATGTCGGTGTCCGACAGTCGGATGGTTTCAATATAACTCTGTGTCCGACAGACGGTATTGTTTTTAATTTCTTCAAATCTACTGAATCTTTTAGATATTAAACGTGAATGTTTTGATAAGAGGGCTCAGTTCTTCAAGATGAGTACGGATAGTTTCAATCAAAGTTTCTGTTTAAGCTCTGCTCAATAAAGTGAGTCGACATTGGCGCGGGACAATCTACAATGCCTGTCGGACATTTAAATGCAAAATACTCTGTGTCTGACAGCCAAAAAAAAAATGGCTCGTATTCAGTGTGCAAGCGGCTTTACTGAGCATTAAACGCAAGCATTATATATATATATGTATGCACTGCCTGATGTGTGCATATTGGCAGTTTATGGTTGGCTGAGAAAGATGTGAAGTTGTTAGTTTGCATCACAGATTCAGCTGCGTTGATTAAGCCAGGTCAAGTTTCCAACCGCCTTTAATCTGACATCAGGACGATCAATATAGATACTATGATACTATAATTTATGTCCTGATTCAGATAGTTTTATTAAATAGTGGTTGCTGTAATTATTCATTGCATTGAACTGTGCCTGACATTTTGGAAACCTGCCTGCGAAGTTCCGGTAACGTGTGCGCACTGTACGTTGGTCAGCCAAATTACCACTGCACAGAAAGTAAACCAGATTGGAGCTGGTGAGCTCTCTGCGCAATTTCCACGGAGACTTGATCCAAGAAATTGTCACTGCGTCATGATGAATATGTAACACCCCCCCTACTACGCCGCCACACCCATCTCGACGCATGTCCATCTACCGAATTGCCAAAGTGGCTGCGCAAGGTGTTGCACCACACAAAATTATCACTGTGTGGGCTACGCCACGGTGCACCAAGAAACTAGAGCCCATTGTCATCCGCTCGGCAGATAAAAGTGGTTCCATTGTGGTAATGAATGTTCAAAAATATAATGAGAGCATTTTGTCACAACTGAATGATGAAAATTGTTCCCTGCCTTTAAAGTTGAATCCGGTTGAACAATTCAAAATGGAAATTGACCAGGTCTTGGAATCCGCGTTCTCAAGCGGTTGGATTACGAACAAATAAAAACTATTTATGATAGTTTAATATCTTGTTTGTCCTGTCTTTTATGGGCTTCTTAAAATCCATAAATCTCATACTAATCCACCTATTAGACCGATTGTTTCAAGCATAGGGTGTTTAATGGAACCTCTGTCGCAATATTTACATTTCTAGGGTTCCTTTTATTTAAGTGACCCATTGTTCCTTGAAGTCTCAGTTCGTGTTCAGCTAAAAAATGAACGTTAGAGAGTTCAAAAATGAACAAGCATGTGTTCATTGTTGACCGGACGGAAACAAAAAACGAACGCAGCAACCCTCTCTCGTGTTACAAAATGAATCTGCTCTCCACTTCGCAAAATTTACTCCAATATGTTTAAATATTTCTTTCTTACGTGAAAAAATTCCCCGTCTCCCATCCTGCAGAATTTAGAAATATATTGTAAGGTACATGCCTGTTAAATGACGGTTTTCACGTCGACTAAAAAATCCTACCAAATCTCTAGTTTCGGGATTATATCTTTAGCGAACGTCAGTCTTCCGCTATACGCTTACACTTTTCGCTGAGTTAAATAAGATGCTTTAACACATTCCACACTCAAGACCGGAGATAAAAGTACCATTGAATCACAATTTGAGTTCAGTCAGCCAAAACATTCAAATGTTGCGGTGTGAATACTTTACTGGAATGAACATCGCTTCCGTGTGGTGTCAGTTTTTCACTTTTTCATTCTTATATAAAAAAAAACATTTAACAATTCCAAATCATGATGTGACCACTATGCAATTTGCCTGCAAAAGATTGTAAAAAAATTAAATACAATAAAATTTGACTTTATGCATTGTATCACATCATCTCTGCGACAGCCCAAGTTTAATTCTACTATTCTGTGAGTATAAGAACTAGGATAACTTAGTCCCGCTCATATCGAATTGATAAATTATCCCTGATATTAATCCTTTTTTTAAAAACCTGTGAATGCGCAAGCCAAAAAAAAAAAAGCCACACTTTACAGCCCACTACGGACACGATGAGTTCTGGAATGATATTCAGATTTTGTTCCATTGTCTCGCAGATTTTGCAGGCTACCATTTGTCATATATTGTTCTAATTTATTGTACAGTATTTTTTTCAGATTGAAGGCACGCCACATGAAACCGCCGCCAGAGCTGGAGAGGACAAGTCCAGATCTAGATAAGCATATGAGCAAAGTAAAACTTCTGCATGTGCACAGTATTATAAAATCAGCATGTCTGAATGTTAGTCAATATTTATCTCAAAATCTGATTGATTTCTTTTACATTTTAGTGTACCGTACGCTTATTTGGAGCATTTTAAGATTACAAAAGAAAATTGTAAAAATGCCAGAAATGTAAGAATTGCTTTAATTTGTTCAGTCGAATAAGTTAAATATGTTTTTGTTCAGAAAACTGGAATATGTTTTTGTTCAGAGAATTGAAGTAGGTCGCATAATCCCATTCCTGAAGCGTCACCGAAATTGGCAAATGATGTTTAGCAAGCGGAATGTAGCCAGTGTATGAAACAAAAACCTAACAATGACAATGAGAACTATATCACTTTATGGAACTGTGAATTTGAAATGAGCCTGTACTAGCGTTTACATAATCCGTCATCCATACTCAGTCGTCGTTCACAAAAGAATATCCACGCCCATAATCCAAAAACTCACTTCACACATAGATGAATGCATCAGGCCTTGGGCAGGCATCGGGAAATGAACACATCGGAAAATGAACAAAATGGTGTTCATCATCTAACGCAGTGACCAGGTTTGCAGCCTCGAACGCATCCAAAAATGAACGCGCTCACTGTTCAGAAAATTGACAAGATGAATTGACTTGTAACTTGTTGCAGGGAGAGAGGGGGTTCTCTGCCATCCATGTAGTGTATTTTGGCTAAAAACAAACTCTGCTCTGATCTGGTGTCACAGGTGGTACCGCAACATCTCTTGTTTGTGACAGACAAAATGATACAAATACACAACAGAATTATTTAATTTAGCCTCGATCATACTGGGGAATGCCACTGAAATTTAAAAAAAGTACAGATATGTCTAAACATTACCTTAGTCATAACCTAACAACTACTCTCAAGAGTAAATGCTAGCAAGTTGAAATCAAATTTTTAAGCTCATGTCAAATAACATTCGCGAATGCCGTAGCTGGCCAGCTAAGTCATATTCTTGACACTAAGCACAGCTGTTAGCTGTGTTGTAAAATGCTTCATGTAGCAAAGTAAAAGGAAATATCCACGCAACATGCAGATATAAGATATATACTTGTATATCGCAACGTTTAATTGGTCGCCTACTTAGCCACCACTTCTGACAACAAGATGTGACGGATAACCCGATCAGCATTCATTCTGCAAATAGCCTACAACACTCACAAAACTTCTGTGACCGCGCCCACATCGGAGACAAAGGAAGTGTGAGCAATTTCTTCCGGGGGGGGGAGAAAGAATGGAGAGTCACTTCCTCTTTGTGTTCAGTGTTCAATATGTCCATGAATTGGTCATGAATATAGAATGCTCAATAACTGATCCTGGTGTGCCATCTAGAATATCGTAGAATATTGAATATAATACACATTATTATAGTATATTGTAACTGCGTGCATTAATTTGCAGCTCCACGTCCACTGGCAGACACATCTGCACACAGATACACCGTTGTTCTCGAACACGCCAAATCCAGATAATCCGTCAAAGACAAATTAAATTAATATTTTGATTTGAAACGAGAAACTAAGTTGCCAGTGTCAAAATAACGAAGTGAAAGTATACTTTAATCCTTTGTACTAGTACTAGTACGAGTGTTAAAGTAAAAGTCTCGGTTTAAAAAAAAATCTTGAGGTACGTACAAATCCTCTGTACTGTAACGCTACAATGTACCTTTGAAAACGGGAGTATCATGCCCCCTTCCCGACGAAAATCTCACTCTAGCCTGCATTCAAAACTTGAGGGCCCTGCTAATGCATCAGTACTGAATAAGCAATTACTCATTTATGAAGGTTGCTTGTCTCCCTTTTTATGAAGTTGAAAACATCCCTTCAGTATGCCTTAAAAAACACTTTGAACTACTATTAATTATTGGCTTTGGGTGAAGGTCATACTGAGGCTTGACACAGCTCAGCAGGGTATTCCAGCAGATGTAAAGTTTATTTCTTCGAAAGAGGATTTTCATCATCAAAAGTGTTCATTTTGCACATCAAACCAGTTGGACTGATAGCGTGCATTAGGAATTCGGAAATATGCCAGGGTTTATTCAGAGAAACGAGATGACCTGTCCCAGGTCAGCGTGGAATATGGTTTCATAAGAGAAATAACACAACATCAGATAATATCAGTTCATTAAAAACAAACACAGAAATGTATCCTTTGAACACAGCAGCTTGCTCAGCTTGTAAAATTCACAGGATAAATCCTTATCCCATTAACTAGGATGATCAACCCAGACACATGATAAAATCTGTGTCTCCTGCATCTGTGCCCTATTCCCTCAAAATGTCTGAGTCACAGCACAGCAAGAAGGTCCTGGGTCCAGATCGAGCCTTGGGCCTTTCTGTGAGGAGTTAGTGCATCTACCATGATCATATGAGTTCGCTCCAGATATGCCAGTGTCCTCTGACAATCCAAAGACATGTCAAATTTGAAAAGCTATTTGGCGGCCATAGACTGTTTATTGGTAGTGTTACAACCCTCTTGTGAATCCCTTGTGTGGCTCTTTGCAATTTAGCAGCTTGAATATCTATTAAGTGTATGTGTGCTGAGATTGTTTTTGTCCTGTGCGTCTCTATCCCTCAGCTGAATCTCGTTATGCGGTCATGCGCTTAACGAAGGCATAACGGGTATTTAAGCACTTTAGTTCATGTGCAAGTAGCTGAATTGTAAACTCACTTTCATGCAAGTTATCATAGTCAGTAATCGTGTTTCCATCCACCAATTTTAATACGCATTTTGAATTCGCGCCTCAAAAAAACGTAAATGGAAATGCCCAAAATAAGCATCAACTTGAAATAGCGCATCAATTTTTTTATGCGCAAGAAGGAGGTGGAAAATTTTCCATAGCGATAAAGATAAATGAGCTTTAGTGCAGTGGAAACAAGTAAGTGAAAAAGTTATGCAAATAAATGATGACGTTTACCCAGTACGTCATTTTTGCTTGCCTACGTTTCCATGGGGAGAACGACGAGGCATTGGCGTTGTGTAAAATCAGGTCTTCCCACAACTGCATGCATGAGGTGTACTGCAGCCTTATTAGTAAACTACAAAACCCAAAACCAGTGAAGTTGGCACGTTGTGTAAATCGTAAATAAAAACAGAATACAATGATTTGAAAATCCTTTTCAACCTATATTCAATTGAATACACTGGAAAGACATGTTACTTAATGTTCGAACAGGTAAACTTTGTAATTTTTTGCAAATATTAGCTCATTTGGAATTCGATGCCTGCAACATGTTTCAAAAAAGCTGGCACAAGTGGCAAAAAAGACTGAGAGAGTTGAGAAATGCTCATCAAACACTTATTTAGAACATCCCACAGGTGAACTGGCTAATTGGGAACAGGTGGGTGCCATGATTAGGTATAAAAGCAGCTTCCCTGAAATGCTCAGTCATTCGCAAACAAGGATGGGGCGAGGGTCACCACTTAGTGAACAAATGCGTGAGCTGATTGTCGAACAGTTTAAAAACAATATTCCTCAATGAGCTATAGCATGAAATTTAGGGATTTCATTATCTACGGTCTGTCATATCGTCAAAAGGTTCAGAGAATCTGGAGAAATCACTGCACATAAGCGACAAGGCCGAAAACCAACAATGAATGTCCGTGATCTTCGATCCCTCAGGCGGTACTGCATCCAAAACCGACATCAGTGTGTAAAGGACATCACGACATGGGCTCAGGAACACTTCAGAAAACCACTGTCAGTAACTGCAGTTCGTCGCTACATCTGCAAGTGCAAGTTAAAACTCTACAATGCAAAGCGAAAGCCATTTATCAACAGCACCCAGAAATGCCGCGGGCTTCACTGGGCTCAAGCTCATCTAAGATGGACTGATGCAAAGTGGAAAAGTGTTCTGTGGTCTGACGAGTCCACATTTCAAATTGTTTTTGGGAACTGTGGACGTCGTGTCCTCCGGACCAAAGAGGAAAAGAACCATCCGGACTGTTATAGGCGCAAAGTTCAAAAGCCAGCATCTGTCATGGTATGGGGGTGTATTAGTGCCCAAGGCATGGCCAACTTACACATATGTAAAGGCACCATTAATGCTGAAAGGTACATACAGGTTTTGGAGCAACATATGTTGCCATCCAAGCAACGTCTTTTTCATGGACGCCCCTGCTTATTTCAGCACGACAATGCTAAGCCACATTCTGCACGTGTTACAACAGCATGGCTCCACAGTTAAAAAGTGCGGGTACTAGACTGGCCTGCCTGTAGTCCAGACCTGTCTCCCATTGAAAATGTGTGGAGCATTATGAAGCGTAAAATACGACAATGGAGACCCCGGACTGCTGAACAACTTAAGCTGTACATCAAGCAAGAATGGGAAAGAGTTCCAGTGTATCCAAAGAGTTTGCAGTGTATTCAATTGAATATAAGTTGAAAAGGATTTGCAAATCATTGTATTCTGTTTTTAGCTATGATTTACATAACGCGCCAATTTCACTGGTTTTGAGTTTTGTAGTTTGCTATCTTGCTACACTGGTGTGCTAGTTATAATGTTAAAGTGTTTTGTTATCACTTTAGCTAGCAAACTAGTGGTTAACTGGGTAGAAGCGAACTGTGAACTTATTAACAGGCTAGCTCGCTACACTGGTGTGCAAGCTGGAACATTAAAGACTTAGTGTGCGCTAGCTAGCTAACTAGTTAAAGTGATTACTTTCATTTTTGCCACAGCTTTCTCGTTTCTTTTCCTTTTCGTTTGTCGCGCTCATTGACGTCATCACGTGTGCCATCTTCTTACACAGAGACAATGGCAACTGACTCGAGAATTAGTGCCACCTATGGCACCAACAGCTTATCTCGTGAAACAAAAGCGCATAACTTGTAGATGGAAACGTGCCCAAATGCGTATTTTCTTTTGCCACATTCACGGAAATGCGCCTAATGTTTGGTGCTAAAACTCATCTGTCTTTGTCTAAGGCAACTAGTACTTTTGTGGCAGCTCTTTCCAAAGAAGTCATTCTGATCAGTTAGTTGATTTGAACAACCTTCCAATCCTAATCAGGGTTGTGACCGAGTTCAAGTTAACTCTACTCAAGTCTGTTCTTGTTCATCTACTGAAGTTAATAAGAACAAGCATCCAATCTTAATCAGGCTACAAGACGGGGACCGTGCTCTTGTTAACCCGTCCAGTTTGCTCTCTTTGTCCAGTTTGTTTGGAACAAGCTTTCAATCCTGAACTGGAGCCAGGACTGGGACCACGTTCCCCTCAAGTAACCTCTCCATCCATGGCGGCAGTTCAGTGTTGGCAGAGCCTGTGTAACACCTGGGAGCATACCGGAAGCCTGGCCAGTGATTGTAGCTCAATCTTAGCTGGTAACAACTGTGCTGAAATTTCTGTCCTCCACAGGGTTCTTTTTCCGATATTCCACCTTGGGGATCTGCCCCCAATCTGTCCTGTATTGCTGTCAATAAGCCACCCGTTGAATTGCCTCATAAGCCCACACTCAAATAAACATGCATAAGCGCACAGATGTATACACACTCACACAATCACGCACTTCTCCATGTAAGCTATGCTGGCCTGCTACACACACATACTCGAACAATTACACTGTGACAGCTAGAGTTCCCTCCACTAATATTGGCACCCTTGGAAAATGTCTGCTAAAAATTTTCTAACTTTTCATGGTTTATATGTTCAGATGAGACCAAACTAGAGCTTTTTGGCAATGAAAACCAGAGAGTAATTTTAAAACAAAGGGAGTCATTTGGTGAAAGGACCAAATCCCCACTGTGCTGTATGTGGGTCCATTATGATGTTGTAGGGCTGGTTTTCTTCCAAAGGTCCTGGACAGCAATTAGGATTCATGGTACTATGGATTCCATGAGTTCCAGTTGACATTAATTGAAAACCTGACTGGCTCTGTGAATTCAAATTCAATTTATTTGTATAGCGCTTTTCACAGATAAACTGTCACAAAGACGCTTTACAGTCAGAGATGAGTTACTGAAAGGGCAGTGCCCAGCCTATTCCCCACTTCAGCAAATGAGGCAAAAAACTCCCGGTAGGGAGAAAAATCCTAAAACAGTGGTGAGAAAAAACTCCCCAGTGGGAAGAAATCTCAGGAGGAACCTGGCTATAGTGGGGAAGCCCATCCTCCGCGGGCTAGCTAGTTAATAAGAAGATAATGACAATAGAGTTCCATAAAAGTCCATCTAAACAGTGCTATCAGTTGCTGGAGGAAGTGGCATGCCAAGGATGGTGCAGGACTGGATCAGGACAGCAGCAGCCAGAGCTCATGGTGAGGGACAGGGCTCAGATGGTCCAGGACTCAGGGTTGTGGAGGGAAAGATCCTCGGAGAAAGACAGAAAAAAGTGGGGTGAGGCACTGGATAAAACTACTGCATATTAATAAAAATACAGTCCTGTGTCATGTGCCAAATGAGAATTTAGGAGCTGACTGGTCAGGAAACAGTCAACACCGCTCCATCCACTTCCAGCAGCACAGAGGCCCTACACTTATTCCAGGAAGATCACTTCAGATTTTCTAGACACTAGTACCAAATGGACCTCCCCGGTGACTAAGGCTGTAGCAAGCCCCACTGGCACCGTTAATGCATGCTCAGTGCCACCGGTTCCACGTGGACTTGCTTAACAGTACACCAGTACCATATGGACCTCCCCAGTGACTAAGGCTGTAGCAAGCCCCACTGGCACCGTCAATGCTGGCTCAGTGCCACCGGTTCCACATGGATTTACATAACACTGGCTTCCAATATCGTGAACATGTCATAAATCAAGGTTGTAGTCAGTCCCACCAGAGCCAACACATAACTAATCATGAACTAATCATAGGCTTGACTAAAAAGATAAGTTTTCAGCCTACTCTTGAAGACAGAGAGTGTGTCCGAAGCCCGAATTTGTCTTGGGAGATTGTTCCATAGAATTGGTGCTTTATAAGAGAATGCTCTGCCTCCAATTGTAATTCTAGATAAATTTGGAATTTTCAAGTAGTCAGCACCTTGTGAACGAAGTAATCTTGGTGGGGAGTAAGGAATGAGAAGACTGCAAAGATATTCCGGGGCCAAGTCATTTAAGGCTTTGTAAGTTAGTAATAGTATTTTGTACTCAATTCTAAATTTTACAGGCAGCCAATGAAGATTTTTGAGCACCGGGCTAATGTGATCATATTTCTTAGTCCTAGTCAGAACCCTAGCTGCAGCATTCTGCACTAATTGAAGACGTTTCAGGGCTTCAGTGCTAGTGCAACCGGACAGTAAGACATTGCAATAGTCCAGCCGAGAAGAGACAAATGCGTGAACCAATTTTTCAGCATCTTTAAGAGACAACATTTTTCTAAGTTTAGATATGTTTCGAAGATGGAAAAAAGCCACTCGGATGATATTGTTGATGTGAGCCTGGAAAGAGAGTTCTGAATCAAGAGTCACACCAAGGTTTTTAACGACAGCTCTGGCAGAAACAGAGAGGTCATCTAAGTTAAGAGAGAACTTAACGAATGAGTCTCTTAAGACATTTGGGACCCAGTGCCAATATTTCAGTCTTATCTGGGTTTAGTGAAAGAAAATTTTGCGTCATCCAAGCTTTAACAGCTTTCAGACACATCTCTAATCTAGTAACCGGATCATTTTTACCCGGTTTAAAGGATATATAGAGCTGCGTGTCGTCTGCATAGCAATGGTATTTAACATCAAGTGTACTTATGATTTTTCCAAGCGGAAGCATGTATAGTGAAAAAAGCAAAGGGCCCAGAACAGATCCTTGAGGTATTCCAAAGTTAACCCTGGAATACTCTGAACACTTGTTATTTACCCGGACAAACTGAGATCTATCAGACAAATAAGACTTAAACCATGAAAGGGCAAGTCCAGAAATACCAGCTGATTTTTCCAACCTACGAAGAAGAATATGGTGGTCTACTGTATCAAAGGCGGCACTTAAATCGAGAAGGACGAGAACAGAAATGCGGCCACTATCCATAGAGAGAAGCAGATCATTTACTACAACAGTGAGGGCTGTTTCGGTGCTGTGATGCTTTCTATAGGCAGACTGAAAACTGTCAAATACCTCATTAGTTTGCAGGAAAGAAGAGAGCTGTTGGGCAACACATTTTTCAAGGATCTTAGATAAAAATGTGAGGTTTGAGATTGGCCTATAATTGGCTAGGACTGTGGGATCCAAATCTGGTTTTTTAAGAATGGGCAGGAGTTCTTTCATTAGCTTTGTGGGAATGGGATCCAAGATACAAGTAGATGATTTGGAAGTAACAACTAATTTGGCTAGTTCACTCAGGGATATAGGAGAAAGGGACTCAAACTGGTTTGTGTGTAATGTGCAAGACTCCATATCATGAGAAACGCCATCGCAAACTGGTAAGAAAGCAGTGATCTTCTCTCTAATTCCAATAATTTTGCCATGAAAGAAATTTAAAAAATCATCACTGCTGCAAGAGACTGGAATTTGAGGGTTACTTGCAGCATGATTGTTAGTTAACTTAGCCACGGTTTTGAACAGAAATCGAGAATTATTTTTATTTTCCTGCATGAGATTTGAAAAGTAACAGGACCTTGCACAAGAAAGAGCATGCTTATATGCAACAAGGCTCTCTTTCCAAGCACTATGGAATACCTGGAATTTAGTGGAGCGCCATTTGCGTTCTAGATGACGAGATTTTTGCTTTAGTGTCCTTGTCTGGTCAGTGTACCATGGGGCTGGCCTCTTCTTCTGAGTAATCTTTTTATATTTCAGTGGCGCGACTACATTAAGGGTACAACGGAGAGCATCAGCAAACTTTTCTGCTGTATCGTCAATAGAGGAGGCACTGACTGGATGCTCAAAATAAGATGGGAAAACCTCAGTGAATTTTGTAGAAGTTGTTGCAGTAAAAGTACGACCAGTGTACATCCTAGTTTCTAACAATGCAGGGTGGGTCAATTGTAAGCAGAAGGTGATAAGAAAATGGTCAGACAAACTGGGATTATGTGAATGAATCCTGACCTGCCCAATGTTAATGCCAAAGCTTAAGATCAGGTCTAAAGTATGACCATGAAAATGAGTTGGGCCCACAACACTCTGAGCGAAGCCTACTGACTCCAAAATGTTAGTGAATGCGGATGTTCGAGAATCATCTGCCCTCTCAAAGTGCAGGTTAAAGTCGCCCAATATAACTACTCTATCATAGCTTAAAACTAAGTCTGAAAGGAATTCTGAAAAATCTTGAATAAAGGCAGAGTAAAGGCCAGGGGGCCTGTAGACTGTCACCAAAGCTAAAGGGTGATCAGAGGCAGGGCCGGCACCTGTATCCAGCACTGAAAAATTCATCGCTAAAACCTCAAATGTATCAAATTTATACTGTAGTTTTGGCACTGAGTGAATGGAATCACTATAAATAGCTGCAACACCACCACCTCTCCGGCCCAGGCGGGGGTTTTGAGTGTATATAAACCCAGGTGGAGATGCTTCATTCAAAGATACGTTTTCATCTGGTCTCAGCCATGTTTCTGTGAGACATAGCATGTAAAGATAACAATCAGAGATTAATTCGTTCACAAGAGCTGCTTTAGAGTTCAAGGATCTAATATTTAATAGACCAATTTTGAGAGAATATTTATTTATTGGTGGATTGATACAGTTGGTGTTAATGCAAATCAAGTTTTTGTGATGTACTCCGCGATTCTTCTTTCTTAATTTAATTGGAATTCGAGGAACAGACACAATCTCTATAGGGTTTGACCTAATCAACGGTTTATCAAAGCTGAATGTCAGGAATTTAGATTTAACTCTCTGCAGTCAATTACGACAATTTAAGTCGTAGGCCAGATTTCTCGACAGAAGTGCAGTGCCCTCACGAGATGGGTGAACACCGTCCCTCCTCAAAAGACCGGGTCTTCGTCGGAGAGCTCACCAATTGTCCACGAAACCGATGTTATTATCTACGCACCACTCAGACAACCAGCGATTGAGCGAGTCCAATCTACTGTACATTTCATCACTACATCGGATCGGGTACGGACCAGAGAAAGTCACTGACCGTGACATCTTTAGAGCTTGGGCACAGGCCGACTTAAAACTGCTCTTTGTGATCTCCGATTGTCGTAATCGAATATCATTTGTACCGGCGTGGATAATAATTTTGGAGAACTTGCGTTTGCCCTGATCGAGTAATTTCAGATTCGCCTCGATATCAGTCACACGAGCGCCAGGAATACAGCTCACTGTGGTCGCCGGTTTAAACACCCTTACATCTCTAACAATGGAATCCCCGATAATTAGTGACTTTTCCGGTACTCGTTCATCTGGCTCCAATTCTTCGAGGGGAGCAAATGAATTAAACAGTTTAACGGGAGAGGGACTGGGTGGCTGCACAAGTTTCTTTCCCCTACGTTTACCTCGAACTGTTACAAACACATCACGCTGTGAAGAAGCTGCCGCAGCAGGTAAGTAACGAGAAACCGAAAGAGAACTAACATTTACACTCGTTTCAGGCTGGACCAAGAAAGAATCAATGAAATCCTCATTCGACCTAATGTTCTGCAGCGTTTCTATGCGATCTTCCAGCTGTAAAAGCTTTTCAGTTAAGCTAGCATATGAGATACATTTCTTGCAAATGAAAGAGCCACTAAGCGCAGAGGAGTCGTAACAAAACATATTACACTCAGAGCACAAGACAGGAAAAGAGGTCGGCGAACAAGGGGAAGCCATCATGGTTATTAACTTACGTTTGTAGGATGCCGCGTCGCCCAAGTCCAAGTTCACCTCACGGGCGAATTGCAGAAGTATAGGCAGTGAAAAAGCGCGAAATTTACGACTGTTTTCCGTCAAAGGCAGAAAACTATCAGAAAACAGAAAAAAAATCAACGTAATATTAACAGAAAAAAGGGATAGAAACGCTCAGCACAATAGGTGCTACCAAGACCTATAGGACACGTGCCAACGTGAGACAGGAACAGGAAGCCAACTACTGTCTGTCAAAGGAAGTGAAAAAAAGCACTGAATGGATCCTCTAACAGGGTAATGACCCAAAGCCTGAACCAAAGCCAACACAAAGAATGGTTCACTGACCACAGAATCAAAACCTTGCCGTGGCCATCTCAATCTCCTGACCTAAACCCAGTAGAAAACCTATTTGATAAGCTGAACCGGACAATCAATAAATGTGCGCGTGAGGGATATGAGGGATATGAAGAGATTTAGCAGGGAGGGGTCGTCTGAGATCTTCTCCAACATGATTTTACACTAGAGGAGAAGACTCAGAGCTGTAATCATGCCAATGGGAGGCTGCGCAAAGTTTTAAATAGAGGGGGTCCAATAAAAACTGTGGCACACATTTAAAACTTGCCTGATAGAGACAGGGAGATTACTTGGCCATCGGTACTGCTGGTTGCATTGTGTTCCAGCTTTCTCAAGATTTCTCAAGAACCGCCCAACAAACTTCACAGTCGCTGCTGCATTTCCTTGGGTCCTCAGCAATATACCGGCCAAGTGTGAAGACCATCAGACGAATGGTAGTTGAGATAATTGAAGACATACATACAGACACCCAGACCGAGAAATCTCCAAATATGGTCAGCTGATTTTTCTTTCAACCAGAGTGTTTTAGTTGAATGTTATACTTTAATTACTATTCTGAAATATAATGAGAAATAATAATAAATTCATAATTTCATTTCCAGTTTTGAACATATTTGCCAAGTTTTCAATTAGTGGAAGGCACTTTATGTTGGCCTGATATACGTGATCATAGACACACACACCTTTTCTCACACACCTTTCCCCATTTAGAGCTGCACTGGCCTGCTTCTCACACACGGGCACACACACACAGACATACACACACATGAAAGCATGGACACACACACACACACCCACATATATATACAAACACACACACACACACACACACACACACACTGTTGTGAGTGCTTTATGCCCTCCATTCTACATTTCTTATTTTTTTAAATGAAGGCATTAAATTAAGTGCTTGATACCTGTCCAGGTTTTACACACTTATTTTTAGTGTATTGCTGAATCGTTCACTCAGGGAGGGTCAGCTGACTGTGGAGAGAAAATCTCTCAGCTGTGGAAGCAGTGGTGCCTTCATTCACAGCAGTGGTGGAATGATACAGGCAGGGTCCTGGCCACAAACACTCTCAGCTAAAGCAGGGAAGGGGAGAGGAGAGGGTGGGGGTGAGCAGGAGAGAAATGTAGGAGATTTGGGGAGGATTTAGGCAGCAAAAAAGATTATCCATATCTGCCTTATCGCAGTGCCTCCACACTGAGGAATTGAAGGGACTGACAGACGAATGTGCAACATACAAAAGCAGTAATCCTACAGCTTACAGAACACAAGCTTTTACACTGATGCAGAGCATGGCAAGGAAAGAGAGGGAAAGGCAGGGAGGGAGAGAAAGAGGGAGAGAGGAAAAGGGAGGGAGGGAGAGAAAGCGATAGATTGCCAGTGGGAGCACAGAACTCTTCAGAAGGGACTGCTGGAGTAAGAGCCAGCTTTGAGAGCCATGGGAGTATGGAGGATTGAAACGGTCAAAATCCAAAACATATTATAAAATGAATGAATAACTCAATAAATAAATGAATGTGCTATTAAATGCACCAATAATTAAATGCATTGTCTTTTTACATCCATTTATGCATTATTTTGCCGCACTATTTTCCTCCTCTACTCTTATTTCCCAAGGTTCGTATTTTAGTGTTTTTCTATTAGCTTGTAGGCAAGTGAGGGAGCTGTCATTCAAAATGTGTCGTGGGGTCCACTTTTGCCTCTAGGTTGATCAACATCAGAGTTCAAAGATGGACAATAGTTGCTTTGGTTCCACACCTCTCTCACTGAAGAGGTGGCTGCCTCCAAGGATGAAACTGCTTGATGATGTTTATTTTTTGTCATTTTACAAGAGAACAGGCCTCATCAAGGGAGAAGTATCAGTAGCTGCGTTACAATTACAGTTTTGCCCAAAATAAAATCAGTATTTCTCGGGTTTTGATAAAGTACAATTGCAACTTGCTGCTGTTTCCATTGAAAGGTATTTTTCATAATTTACGGTAATTCTCGTTAAGTCGCCCGTCCCGCAATACTGCACACAGTATGGACGGCCAAAACATTGTGCATGTTGGTACAGTAATGGTTGCTGCTACTACTGTTGCCGTGGCAATTTTTAACTGAAGCCGAAGGCAGCGGGTAATTTTTCGAGGGCAGAGTCCTTATGTGCGGCAGCGGCCAGGAATGAGGGATTTCTGGGAGGTGATCATGACCGAGGAGCTCATTGATGAACTCTGGAACCAGAACTTAAGGACGACCCGCGAAACGTTCCATCGGCTCTGCGAGGTTATCGCACCAGATGTGGTACCAGACGTGTCTAATGATGTCACAATTACCTAAAAAAGCGCTTCCATTACAGTTTTGCTATAAAGTTCTTTATTGACACGTCTGAAAAACCACTTCATGAGAGCATAAAATCTTTTTATCGATATTTGAGAGTTTTTTTGAAAATTGGGCGCTTCCATTGCCAGTATTTTAATGCGATATTTAGGTTTTGCGCCTTTCTAGTGGTAACGGAAATGCAGCTACTGATAAAACCAGTGTTGAAGACAAGCACTGTTTTATCTCTGGTATGGAAATAAAGCGTGATTCTGTTCTGTCCATCTGACTAATTTTCAAAAATGTTGAAATCATCCGACTGTCAGACACGGAGTTATATTAAAACTCTGTCCGACTTTCGGACATTTGATGACGCCATTGTGTGCTTAGCACCTATGTTTCATTCCAGAGTTATCCCATACACTTCTATTAAGTCGCTTTTGTGAAAGTATCTGAGGAATTATTCATTTTCGTGTTAATGGCTTTGGATTCAATTACCTGCTAATTCAATAAATGACTACAAGTAAATATCACGTCTGTTTGAGTTTATTTGCGTTCCATTACTTATCAGACTCAAGATTTGTACTGTACATCAACCATCTACAATGTGTGATCCAGGAATTTGAGATCCTTTTTATCCCATAAATGTTTATAGTATTATTAAGAAAGTTAAGCGCGAGCTTCTTGCTGGCCGTCTATTGAAGTCAATGGGATAAGCTGGCTAGCATGCTAAAGCATTTTGCCATTAAATTAATAAATTCAAGTTTCTACAAAAACAGTAATTTTTTATTTTAATTACAAAAAGGGTTAGCATGCTACCTAGCGAATTATTTATCCTATTGACTTGAATAAACCGCAAACTAGAAGCAAATGCGATGGTCATCGGTTCCGAGCTGGAGGATTGGAAGCATTACCGTGTCTGCCAAGGAATGGAATCTGACCGATCGTGACGCGGGAGAGAAGCTGTATTACATGTGTATAATGCCAAACCTGTGTCTCACGGGTTGTATCATACCGATTTTTCATCATTTGTGGGATAAAAAAAATAATCAGACAACCTGTTTGGAAAATGTGACAGGGCACAGGCGTGCAGTACAATGATGTTTCAGAGCAGGAACATTATCAAATTGCGCGCAGCATAGGACTGAACACTCAAAAACATTAGACAAAATAGTTGTTTGGACTAAAACCCTTTTCCCTTGTATTTGACCAAAATCCAGGAACACAGTGAGATGGCATTTTCAAAGAAATACTAAAACAAGTACTCTACAAAATTACTCTTTGGCCCTGATAGCTTGTCAACAACTCAAGACCAGTTCTTGCGCTTACGTCATTTCCGCCTTCTTGCTCAGCGGCCTGAGCATCGATTTATTTTCATGGCGGTAAATTCATATGTATCAAATATTTGACAAATGAGGTCAGATCTCTCCCGCTTATGTTTGTGGATGAAAAACTTCTACATATGTCATACATAGTAAGAAATTGTTATAAATATGTGGCACGAACACATTAAGTTAATGTTCTACACTGTGGATATTAGCGGAAAAATTGAGAAGTTTCTCAAGCATAAGTATGACCAGCACTGTTAATGTCATACTACCAAAAACTACTAAAATTCAGCAAAAATATAACCCTGATTATATTAGATTTGGTTTTTATGAATGGAGGTGACGACACTGAGCCCAGAGCGCAATGAAGCTTAGCGGAAGTTCAGTCAGGAAGACTCTCTCTCGCGCATGTCAACTCCATTTATTTTACTCACGAATTTTCACTCGTAAATCTTTGCAGTCAATTGAGCTGTCTGCTGGCATAGCAGCTGATCTCTTCCATCCAACTGGGGCACACCTCTGTCGAGTCATTACCCAATTGTTCCGCTGCTGTCTTTTTAAAAATTTTAATTCTCTCTACCCTAGTTCGCCCATGCTGCCATTCGCTGACAATCTCCCTCCCCAATGCCACCCTACTCATTGGACCTCCTGCACTGCTGCTCCAACTGCACCAGCCTTCAGCAACCACCGACACCAGTGTCTGGACTCCAAGCGCCAAATACTTGTTTGATTCTTAGTGTTATGGCCCCAATTTGTTATTACATTTATAACACAACAGCAACAGCAAGGGATGACAAACACAGTTTTAACAACTAAAACACATTTAATTTTTAACAAAGACAAAGACTAATAACAACCTACAACTAAAGACCAAGATTGATAAATAAGAAAAAAACAGAAATAATTACAGTCCCTTTTTGGTGGGGTGGCTTGGTGATGTCCTGGATGAAGAAAATGCTCAAACACAGGCAAAGAAATCCACAAAAGAAACGTCACAGGTCTTGAACAGAATGGCAGGTCTGGTCATCTTCTTGCAATTTCTCCTACTACTTTACTGTCTCAATTATTTTCTTTATATACTCTTTTGCAGACCCCACCCACATTTAGACCTCTTTTTTTAAATTTTCTGAGACTTGCCCCAGACATGTCCAGGACATGTCTAAACATGACTCCAGTCTGAGCTTAACAAAAAAAGGTAAATACTGCCATCTAGTGGCCTATATTCACATTACACCTCCATTCCAAAAGGGAAAAATTTTGACTCATAAAGGCAAAATTTTTCTTTTCAATACAAAATGGTTAAGTGAACACTTGTCTATATATACATATCATACAATATTCAAACACATGATTTATATATACACATTCAAACACGGGATAAGCAATCAGCAATTACATTGTCTGTACCCTTCACATGCTTAATTTCCAAGTCAAACTCCAGTAAAATCAAACTCCAATTCAACAATCTCCGATTC
Organism: Gymnothorax reevesii; assembly: GCA_029721435.1. NCBI lineage: Eukaryota > Metazoa > Chordata > Actinopteri > Anguilliformes > Muraenidae > Gymnothorax > Gymnothorax reevesii. The sequence continues at coordinate 116,033,924 of CM056574.1, forward strand.
TTGTTTTTCATCTTACTCAAAAACGTTAACGGATTGTGGTCAGTGTACACAATCATTGGCTTTTGTCCTGTACAAACATAAACCTCAAAGTGTTGTAAAGAAAGGACCAGAGCCAACAGTTCCTTCTCTATTGTGGAATAGTTCCTTTGGTGGCGATTGAACTTCCTGGAGAAGTATGCCACGGGATGCTCAATGTCATCAGAGTCACTTCTCTGTAGGAGCACAGATCCACAAACTTGGTCGCTAGCATCGACCGCGATGGAGAACGGTTTGTTGAAGTCAGGAGATTTGAGCACGGGGAAGTGACACAGCAGAGACTTCAGGCGATCGAAGGCTCTCTGGCATGCATCATCCCAGGTGAACTTTACGCCTTTCTTCAGTTGGTTAGTTAGACTGAGAGCAATCTCAGCAAAGTTCTTGCAGAACTTGCGGTAGTACCCGATCATTCCAAGGAAGCGGCGCAAAGCTTTTTTGTTGTCAGGAACTGGAAAGTCCATGATGGCTTGGACTTTTGCATTCATGGGTGCCACCTTACCCTGGCCTATGACGTAGCCAAGATAGGTGACAGTAGCACAACCAAAGTCACTCTTGTTCAGGTTAACAGTCAGGTTAGCCTGGGTCAGGCGCTGGAACAACGTCTCTACATCTTTTAGATGTTCTTCCCAGGAGTCACTCCATGTGATCAGGTCATCGATGTATGCACCCGTGTGTGGCAATCCGGCGATTGTAGACTGTATCATCCTTTGGAACGTGGCTGGGGCATTTTTCATGCCAAAGGGTAGGACTTCATACTGGTACAATCCAGATGGTGTGGCAAAAGCAGAGATGCTCTTGGCCCTCTCAGTTAAAGGCACACACCAATAACCCTTCAATAAATCAATCTTGGTCAGAAACTTTGCTTGCCCTACACTATTAATACAATCATCAATCCTAGGTATTGGAAACACATCAGTTCTAGTTACAGCATTGACTTTGCGATAATCTGTACAGAATCTAGTACTTCCATCAGGTTTTGGAACTAGCACACAGGGTGAACTCCAATCGGAGTTGGAGGGTCTGATAATATCATGTTTTAACATGTACTCAACCTCTTTCTCAGCAATCTTTCTCTTTTCAGGATTCATCCGGTATGGATGCTGTTTTATTGGTTTGGCATCACCAACATCTACATCATGAGAGGCTATAGTAACTCTCTTTGGAACATCAGGAAACAAATCCTCATATTTCTTGATCAACCTTTCAAACTGATCTCTCTGTGAGGGTTCTACGTGCTGGAGTTTTACATCAAGATTTTGCAACACTTCAGTGTTTGACAATTTACATGAAAGAACTTCAGCTTTAATTCTTGGTTCATCATCTTGAAACTCTCCCTCATCTTCACACGTTTCGACCATTGGAGAATCTGAAGTGACAGCTGCAACCCTAGCATTTCTGTCATGATAAGGCTGTAGCATGTTAATATGACACAATTGTTTTGGTTTTCTCCTATCTGGAGTCTTCACAATGTAATTGAGATCATTGAGTTTTGTCAGAATTTCATAAGGACCATGAAATCTAGCCTGCAATGGATTGGACTGCAAGGGAAACAACACAAGGACCTTGTCTCCTGGTTTAAACTCACGGCTTCTAGCCTTATGATCATACCAAGTTTTCATTTTTCCCTGACTTGATTTCAAGTTCTCTTTGGCAAGGTCACAAGCTGTACGCAATCTTTCCTTGAACTTGCTAACATAGTCTAACAGACTGATTTGCGGCTCTTCCTCTTGCCATTGTTCACTCAATAATAGCAAAGGTCCTCTCACTTCATGACCAAACACTAGCTCAAATGGACTGAATCCAGTAGACTCCTGCACTGCTTCTCTAGCTGCAAACAACAGCAAATGAACCCCTTCATCCCAGTCTTTCTCATGGTCATAACAATAAGTCCTCATCATTGTCTTGAGAGTGGAATGAAACCGCTCTAAGGCACCCTGACTTTCTGGATGATAGGCACTAGAAAGAATCTGTTTTGCACCTAGTTCATACACAACCTGCTGAAACAATCCTGAAGTGAAATTGCTACTTTGGTCTGACTGAATTTCCCTGGGAAGACCAAACAATGTGAAGAACTTTATCAAAGCCTTCGAGATTGCAGTTGCCTTGATGTTACGTAGAGGTATGGCTTCGGGGAATCTGGTAGATGCACACATGATTTTCAACAAGTACTGATTTCCAGATCCAGTCTTGGGTAATGGACCAACGCAATCAACAATGACCCTAGAGAATGGCTCCCCAAATGCTGGGATAGGCTGCAATGGAGCTACAGGTGGGTCTAACTGGTGTTTTCCAACTACCTGACAAGTGTGACAGGTTTTGCAAAAGTTGGAAACGTCTTTCCGAAGCCCAGGCCAAAAGAAGTGTTTCATGATCTTATCAACAGTCTTGTTAACACCAAGATGACCTCCTAAAGGTAAACTATGAGCCATTGTTAAGATCTCATTCCTATAGACCTTCGGAACAACAATTTGCCTGACCACTGCCCAATCTGCATTGGCAGGGATATCAGGAGGGCGCCACTTCCGCATCAACACACCATCCTTGAGATAATACCCAACTGGAACTGCATCTATTTCTTTTTCAGGAAGGGCTCTCCTCTTTAGTACACCAATTTCAGGATCATTAGTTTGCTCCTCAATCAACCGCTTTCTGGACAGAGACAAGTCTCCAGACACATCAGAATCACCAGACCCATCTGGCTGGCTGAATAGAGAACTGATAAAAGTATCTGATAAGTCCTCAAACGGAGAAACCATAATAGGCCAATCAGAGTCATGAGGCGAACCACCTGAGTCCTGACTATTCAATGTACTGGACGGCACCACAACATCATCTTCTTTAGCCTTCTTGGCCATAGCACGAGTCACTGCGCAAGAAGGATACAGAGATGGGTCCTCATCCCCATTTTCAGTGCTCGGCTGTGAAGTAAGATGTACAGGGGGAACTACTTTGCCCCCAGCCAGGTCATTGCCTAGCAACAGAGAAACACCCTTTATAGGTAGACTTGACATAAGTCCCACCTTTACCTGTCCTGTAACTAAATCTGACTTCAAGAATATAGAGCGCAGGGGTACAGATACAGTCCTCCCTTCAATACCTTGTACAAGTATGAAATCCCCTGAAGCGGTCTCACCACGTAACTCCAAGGAGTCCATCAACAAAAGTGACTCCGGTATCCCTTAGGATATATATGGGGACAGGAGTAGTATGCTCATTCAGAGCCACAAATCCCTCTGACACAAATGGAAGAAATTCCTCCCTCACAAAGTCAGCTGTATTAGGCTTTTTAGCCCCACAAGAAGCAGGCAATTTAGCAGATTGGTTAACTACTACAGGGGTTTCTAACCTTGTTTTCACAAAGGCATTTGGTTTGGTATCCTTTTCTTTTTCTTTCTTAGCTTTAAGGAACCAACAGTTAGTTGTAACATGACCAGATTTCTTGCAATAACTGCAAACTAGACCACTTTTGTCACTGTCAGCTTTCACACTTTGATCAGACCTGTTACTGGATTTCTGAGCACCATCACCAGATTTGTCTTTGTCTTTGGGTGAGGAATCTTGGGTATCACCGTAACCCTTTTTCTGAAATTGGGACCATTTATTCTTACTGCTAGACTGAAATTTGGACTTATGAGTGAGAACATATTCATCTGCAAATTTGGCAGCTGATTGCAAGTTCAGTGCTTGCTTCTCATTAAGGTAGGTCTTAACATCATCTTTAACACAGTTCTTGAATTCTTCAACTAACACCATCTCTTTTGGTGAGTTGAAATCATCCTTGACCTCCTTAGAAGTACACCAGCGCTCAAAGCAAACCTGCATCTCATTAGCAAATTCAACATAAGTCTGATTTTCAGATTTCTTCAGACCTCTGAATTTCTGTCGGTAAGCCTCTGGAACCAACTCATAAGCTCTCAAAATAACCTTTTTGACAACCTCATAATCAGAGGAATCATCTGCAGACAAAGCCGAATAGGCTTGTTGAGCTTTACCCTTGAGGACAGTTTGCAACATCAGAGGCCAGTGTTCCCTTGGCCACTGGCAACTCTTTGCTACCTTTTCAAAACACTGGAAATAGTTGTCAACATCCTTTTCTGAAAATGGAGGCACCAGTTTTACCTCCTGACTGGCACAAAATTTATTTTTAGTTTCAATTTTAATTTTTTAGTTTCTCCATTTGGAGTCTTTCCTCTCTATCCAACTTCTCTAATTCAAAATCTCTCTGTCTCTGTCTCTCTCTTTCTGCTCTTTCCTCTTTCTCTCTCTCAAATTCTCTTTGTTTTTCTTCTCTTGCTAATTTTTCTAACTCAAACTGCCTTTGTTTTTCTTTTTCTTCCCTCTCAAATTCTCTTTGTTTTTCTTTTTCCTCCCTTTCTTTTTCTCTTTCCTCCCTTTCAATCTCTAGCATTTTTAATTTAAGTTCCATTTCTATATTTGGATTTTCCACTGGAAACTGTTCCAGATCTCCTGGTGCAAACACATTTTCATCAATGTAATATTCAACTATCTCTCTAGCCAGTCTTGCTTTTCGCATGGCTGGTTTTACCTCTGTTAGCTCCAACTGTCTGCAAATTTCTAGCAGTTCTGTCTTTTTAAAAGACTTCAAAACCCCTACGGTTGGTGATGCCAAGAAATCATCCATTGCTGTTGTCAATATATATCTAGGAAAATTCACAAAAACAATTTCACAATTTGGAATGTTAGATTTTCAATAAATTACTCACACAATGGTCTATCCCGGATCTTGAGCCCCCAATTTGTTATGGCCCCAATTTGTTATTACATTTATAACACAACAGCAACAGCAAGGGATGACAAACACAGTTTTAACAACTAAAACACATTTAATTTTTAACAAAGACAAAGACTAATAACAACCTACAACTAAAGACCAAGATTGATAAATAAAAAAAAAACAGAAATAATTTCAGTCCCTTTTTGGTGGGGTGGCTTGGTGATGTCCTGGATGAAGAAAATGCTCAAACACAGGCAAAGAAATCCACAAAAGAAACGTCACAGGTCTTGAACAGAATGGCAGGTCTGGTCATCTTCTTGCAATTTCTCCTACTACTTTACTGTCTCAATTCTTTTCCTTATATACTCTTTTGCAGACCCCACCCACATTTAGACCTCTTTTTTTTAATTTTCTGAGACTTGCCCCAGACATGTCCAGGACATGTCTAAACATGACTCCAGTCTGAGCTTAACAAAAAAAGGTAAATACTGCCATCTAGTGGCCTATATTCACATTACATTAGCATGTTACTATGTTATGCTCAAAGCATAATAAATATTTTCCTGATTTTACTCGAGTCTCTCCTGATTGAAATGTGTCGAGTGTGATTTAACAAAGTCTAATGAGGCGCTCAAATCTTCAAAGCTGAAGCGACATTTCGAGAATTAGAGACATCCAACCCTCGCTGGAAAGGCGGTGGAGTACTTCAAAAGACAAGAGTTTGTCACTAAAGTGACTATATCCCCCGCCGTTAGGTCACCAAAACTAACTGGTGTCTGCGCATTCCCAGTTGGAAGGTTGGTACCAAAAAGAATTGAAATAGGTTGACTCCTTCTTGAGATATCACGCTGACAATGTTCAGGACGGACGGACGGACGGAGCTGAATACTATATCCCCTGCTTCGCGCTAAACGTCCGGCGGGGGATAAAAAGAGAGCAGGCTTCAAACACAAAAAAAGACCATTTTGACATGAGCAACACAATCAAAAAGTGCTTTGAATGCGAGTTACTTAGTAGCTAGACGTGTGGTACAGATCAAGAAGGGCTTTACAATCACGGAGGAACTGGTGCTGCCGGCTGCGGTTGATTTTGGAGATGGCCTCGGACATACAGAACCAGGTCCTGCAAAGAATGAAAGGTCACCCGTTCCTTTCATTACAACTAGATGAATCGCCGGACATTAGTAATGCAGCATTATTGCTGGTTTTGTGCATTATCCTTGGAGCGGTATTCTGCAAGAGGACATGCTTTTGTGTGGAGAGCTACCAACTCAAACCACGGCCTAGGAATGCTTTTGGTGCCTGGATGAATTCTTCACCCAAAATGGCCTGGAGTGGAAGAATTGTGTTGGTGTCTGCAGTGATGGTGCAGCATCCATGACTGGGAGAAATAGCGGCAGATACTTGATTGGGCATCTGAGGCTGTGTGGACACATTGTTTTCGTGCCTCCAAAAAATGTCACCAGCCCTGCGGCTGTGAAAACCATAAACTTCATAAAAAAGACGGCAGTTAACTCGAGACGTTTTTCTCAGTTGTGCGAGCGCATGGACGCTGATCACATCCAACTCCTGTACCACAGAGAGGTGAGATGGCTCTCAAGAGGACAGATCTTCAGCCGCCTGTTTGAATTGAGGAATGAGGTTCATGCGTTTTTGTCAGAGAAAACATCCTGGTTCGCACAGCACTATGGGGATCTGAAATATCAGGCAAAGCTAGCCTATCTATGAGACATTTTTTCTGTACTCAACCAGCTAAACCTCATCCTCCAAGGGAGAACTAGCAGTAAGTGGAAGCCTTCAAACGAAAATAATTATTGTGGAACAGGAGGTCCCAGGAGGAGAGGGTGTACATGTTACCGCTCTTGAGCGAAATATTAGAGAATTCCCCTAATGTGACCATCACTAATGTAGCGTCTCAGCATCTCACGGAGCTGGCGAAGAAATTCGCTGAGTACTTCCCTGAGGATCCCAGGGAGGGAAATTTGTGAATTGTGGATCCATTCTCTGCTGACTGCACACCACATGACATTGCAGACAGCACCATGAAATTGCAATGGGCGAATGCAGACCTGGGCTCTTTCTGGATAGCCATTTCAAAGGAGTACCCATGCCTTGCACTGGGAGCTGGGAAATTCCTTATTCCATTTACAACCACATACCTCTGCGAATCAGGATTCTCATGGATCTTTTGGCGTCTGAGAGGCAAGCTCAAGTGTCTCATTGACTGCTACCAACATGTATGGAAGTAAGCATCCTCCTTGCCTACCATACATAGCCTATCAAGGTTTCCGTTAGATTGGTTTGATTAGTTACCTTGGACATATAGAATTGTCCCACTCTTACACATAGGCTATCAGAAGGCCTGTAAAGCAGTAGGTTGACAAAGGAAATCCTCAGTTTGTCTTTTAATGTTCTGGCTTCCATTGTATGAACAGAAAAATTAACAATAAAATAGAATGGGCCCAAATAAAACAAAGGAATAAATTTAACAGAAAACTAGGCTGCATGGTCTTTGTCATACCATCATTTTAGGGTTTCACAATGAAAAACATACAAGTAAATCACCATAGGCACATGAAAAATCAAATTATACAACATGTATAGCAAGTTGAGCAAGACAGTACGGGTAGCCTGTGCTCAAATGAAAAATACTTTGTCACTGAAAATTTTACTCCACCTATCTTAGCCTAGGCTATTGATTTAATGAATTTGTCAATTTGTTTGCATATGTGCATTGTTTATTGAATGCTCATTTCAAACACATCCGTGAAAGCTTTCGTCTTTACTTCAGAGATAAATTGATAATGGCTCAAGAAGGTGATTAGCGAAAGCCCCCGAAAGGTGGGGTTGAAATCATGTCACTCTGTTCTGCCTTAATGTAACTAGTTTCTTTTGCTGCTTGGCCAAATTAGTCAGAGTTAATGTTGAATTGGAGTGACACACCCTCAGCTGAAATGAAATGAGTTTATTTAGAGGCAGATTTTTGTTATAGTGCTGACACTGGAAAGCCATTGCCTACGATGGCGTCTGGCACGTTGGAGAGGTGTTCTCTTCACGGATGAATCTCGGTTTACATTGTTCAGGGCAGATGGCAGACAGCGTGTGTGGCGTCGTGTGGGTGAGCGCTTTGCTGATGTCAATGTTGTGGATCAAGTGGCCAATGGTGGTGGTGGGGTTATGGTATGGGCAGGCAAGAACACAGGTGCATTTTATTGATGGCATTTTGAATGCACAGAGATACCGTGATGAGATCCTGAGGCCCATTGTTGTGCCATACATCCATGAACATCACCTCATGTTTCAGCAAGATAATGCACGGCCCCATGTTGCAAGGATCTGCACACAATTCTTGAAAGCTGAAAATGTCCCAGTTCTTGCATGGCCAGCATACTCACCGGACATGTCACCCATTGAGCATGTTTGGGATGTGCTTGACCGGCGTATACGACAGCGCGTACCAGTTCCCACTAATATCCAGCAACTTCGCACAGCCATTGAAGAAGAGTGGACCAACATTCCACAGGCCACAATTGACAATCTGATAAACTCTATGCGAAGAAGATGTGTTGCACTGCATGAGGCAAATGGTGGTCACACCAGATACTGACTGGCTCTGAGTCCCCAGACCCCCAAGAAAGCAAAAACTGCACATTTAAAGGTGGCCTGTTATTGTGGACAGTCTAAGGTACACCTGTGCACTAATCATGGTGTCTGATGAGCATCTTGATGTGGCACACCTGTGAGGTGGGATGGATTGTCTCAGCAAAGCAAAAGTGCTCACTATCACACATTTAGACAGATTTGTGAACTATGTTTGAGAGAAATGGTAATATTGTGTATCTGGAATGAATTTTAGATCTTTGAGTCCATCTCATGACAAATGGGAGCAAAAACAAAAGTGTTGCGTTTATATTTTTGTTGAGTGTATAACTATCAATCCATGAAAAAATAATTTTTTTTCCCCAGTGAATATTCTAGTTACAATATGATTGAGCTCGCAAAGAAGTTTTGTGTTGCTATGTTCGGTATTTAGTCAGTTTTGGGAAATCACAATGTCTAGAAAACATAAGTGAGATCTCATGTATTTTCAAGGAAATGGAGAGAATACTAGCAAAAAACGTTTTAATTTTGAGAGCGAAATGTCCAGAGTATGAATAAATTTTGATTATACATTTTATTTTGTTGGTAATAGTTGTATAATCCCATTATTACACGTGAAGGTGTGCTTGACCGTCATTGTGTGTATTGTAAAACAATTTAAGACCACAAAGGAAAAACTATTCAAATGTATCATTTTTGTATATTTTACATATTAATATAATATTTATTATATATATATATATATATTTTTTTTTTTTTTAAATATATATATATAATATATATATGGCATATTTTTTCAGTGCTTTGTTTCCAAAATTGTTTGAAATTTTTAATTCATAATTTCTCCTCAGCTTGAAAATGTGACTCTGATCATTTTTCCATTGTAGTTTTCAATGAGTTTACTGAAGCACTGAGTTCACTGAAATACTGAATTTTCTAAAGCACTGAGCTCAAGAAAACATTTAAACATTAAGCTCACCAAGACACCGAGTTTACTGAAGCACTAAGCTCCATGAAACACTGAAACACTATGTGAAGTAAAACACTGATATGCTAAACTCACTGAAGTACTGAGTCCACTGATACATTGAAACACAAAGCTCACTAAAACACTGAGCTCACTGAAACTGAAAGTCGGATTACTGAAGCACTGAGTGCACTGAAATATTGAGTTCAATGAAACATTGAAACACGATGCTCACAGAAACACTGAGCACACAAAAGCGCCAAGTTCATAGATGCAATGAGCTCAGTGAAAAAAAAAGTTCACAGGAGCACTACGTTCACAGATACATCAAGCTCTCTGAAGAATTGTGCTGATTGAAAGGCCAGGCGCACTAAATGCACCCAGCACACTCCCAACTCAGCACACACTGACAGGACAGATTCACCCAGCCACTCATCACTGCTTAGTTATGTCACAAATCACACCAGCCACTGCCAGTAACTGCCACAATCTACCATCAAAGTGAAACAACCTTCCACCCCTGATGAGCTTGCTGGCACTGCTGTGTTAGCAGGAGAACTCTGATGCACCCTGCTAGGTTCGAATCGAGTCCAGACCATTAGTCTCCTCTAAGCCCTTAATGCACCCCCCGCCCCCCTGCAAAAAAAAAAAAAAACTCTCCTTCCTGTAGCTACTAATTGGGCCTGGAGTCTCAGGATCAAAGTGGAGCTCTGTTCAGCCTCAACTAATTCAGTTCTACAGCCTGTTCCCCAGCAAATCCCATGTGTGCAATTATGAAATTACAGAAAGGGAGGGAGAGGGAGAGACTTTGACTTTTGAGTCCCTTTATTATAAAAATATAAAAAAGATACATAAGAAACATTATCCAACTAAATAAACAGCACAACCATCAAAAAAAATTAAACAATAAAAAAGAACCAAAAAGAATACGCAAATAATGACTTTTAGACAAGAAAAAGATACGCACTTGATTACGCAGAAAAACAGAACCACTCCACTAAGATCAAAATGAAATTGATTAAATCCCTCTTTCCCCCTCATGGGATACATTCATTGTACCCCTCCTCTGTGCACACACACACACACACTGCCCCCCCAACAGCCCAGACTCTTTTGAACCCTTCAAGATCTTTTGTCATTTCAGCATGAGCGTACTCCACCCTTAGTCGTGAGGAAATAAATTGTCTAAAAAGCATTTTAGCACAAACAGACCCATTTGAGTGAATGTTATTTCCCATAGTCAGCCGAATTGCCAACTTAGCTTGTCCAAATTTAAAATTTGCTAGGCAGCATTTCCACCTTTGTTTAAAGGAATAACCTGGGCCTGTAAGGTTCCGTGGTTCTGTGTGTTTTTGGTTAGTTAATTTTAGGTTATTTATTCAGTGATGTGAGTCTGATGTCTAGTGTTGCACATTTCAGATTTCCCTAGTATTACTCCAGTCCTTGTCTAACCCATGTACTGTCTTTGCTTTTTCCCCGGTCGCGTCACAGTCCGTCAGTTTCTGTCTTAATTGATTGTGACACTATTTCGGGTGATTTAATGGATTCTGGGTTTCAACCTTCCTTCCGTCTCGTTTGCTAGTTTCCTCTTGCTTTCCTATAATTACTAACAAAGTACTAACAGTTTTTTTTGTTAAAATTACTGACCAAAACTAATATTGTGTATATTATACTAACCTACTAACGAGCACCCGGGGTTGTACAGCTGCACTTACTAATTGACTAATTACCTCTCCGCGTTCGCTCTATTCTTGTTTCCGTATCTCGTTTCCTTATTGGCTTAGCTATGCTTTCTGCAGTGTCTCTGAATCTTTATTTTCTATTCTGATTCTTATCCTATTCACTTAGGAGTCTTTTTATTTAGTTTATTTGTCCCGTTGAGGGGGAGTCTTGTGATCCGCGTCTTTGTGTTAATGTTTTTCCGTCCTTTGTAATTGAGTTTCCCTCGTGTGATTACCCCTTGCTAATTGCATTATTTTCAGCACCTGTTGTCGAGCTGCGTGTGTCTTCCCCCTCCCCTTTATATTCCTATGCAGCAGGCACTGAGGCAGACGGGACTTTACGTTGCACACCTAGCCGATGCCTTTCTGAGTTTCCACACACTCACTGCGAGATGCGTGTGTTCCGGGGCCTGGACGCTGTGTGGGCAGTGCCCAGTCGTGATTGGGACTCGCCCGAGCCGTCTGTATCCGCTGCGCTTCCTGAGTTCCCGGTGTTCGCTGCGCGCTGCACCTTCTGCACCGGTGGGATCTTCCGGGTTCCCTGTGCCCGCTGTACCATCTGCGGCAGTTGGTTCTTCCGAGTTCCCGGTGCCACAGTGCGATGCTCCATTCTGCGCCAGCTAGATCTCCGAGTCACCGGACCCATTCTGAGATGTGTGCTGTTTCCCGTGATGTCCCCGTCCGAGTCACCTGACCCATTCCGAGATGTGTGCTGTTCTCTGTGATGCCCCCGTCCGAGTCACCTGACCCATTCCGAGATGTGTGCTGTTCTCTGTGATGCCCCCGTCCGAGTCACCTGACCCACCCCGAGATGTGTGCTGTTTCCCGTGATGTTCCTGTCCGAGTCACCGGACCCATTCCGAGATGTGTGCTGTTCTCTGTGATGTCCCCGTCCGAGTCACCTGCCGCACTCCGAGATGTGTGCTGTTTCCCGTGATGTTCCTGTCCGAGTCACCGGATCCATTCCGAGCCGCGGGCTCGTCGCGAAGCCGTCTTCTCCTGAGCAACATCTCCAGCCCTGTGTTTCCCTGTGCTCCAGTCCAGTTTCAGTGCCCTTAGTTATTCTATTCAGTGCTTAGGCACGGTGGTTTTGTTTGGCCTGTGCGCCCCCTTTTGGTTTTTTTCCCTGCCCTGCCTGGGTTTTTCATGAGAAATAAACTCCTGAGTTCCCGCACCTGGCGTCTTACCCCACTTTCTTAACAGGGCCAGAAAGAAAGACATAAGGAGAAAACTCTATTCCCAGTTTTTCATATGTCTCCGTCAGCAATAAAATCAACTGCACTAGTCTAGTACACTGCACAAAGACATGCGCTGCTGTCTCAGTTCCGGAGCACAAAGGGCACTCCCTACTTCGCCCTGGGTTGAGATGTGCCAGATAAGTATTTGTGGCGAAAGCCTCATGACCTATCCTCCACTGCAAGTCTCCTGTCCTTTTTTGGTGATGGTTGTTTATAAAAACATCCCCAAGCCCCCTTTGTGAGACCGCTACTACCAAGAAGGTCAATCCATTTGCTTTGTTTGAAGTGCCTTAATTAATTTAGCTAGCATCTTCACGCACACCGCATACAGCTGTTTTTTTTCCCCACATACACAAATACCCCCATCTCTGGTGATTGAAAAGACAGCAATTGTCCTTCCTCCTCCTGCCAATCCCCAACCTCAGCTGTGACCTGCAGGCCAGGGAAAACCTGCTCATCACTCCCCTCCTTAGAAGCCAACCTGTTGTCAGCAATACCCAGCACTGCATCAGGCAGAGCTCCCTTTATTCCATCCAGTATTTTCAGGATAGTTCTCACTGAGAGGAACTCTGTTTGCTCGGCCACAAAACAGGCAGCTATCCATCATAGCGGGCCCCAAAGGTGACCCAACTTGCAAAGACCAGCTCCCCAGAAGCAATTCTGCAGGGTATGCGAAAACTCCACTGGGGCTGGTATTAACTGATTACGGAATAGGGGCTCTTCTTGGACCCACTGCCTTGAGACCATGTCCCATTCATGGCAGTAACGCAGGCTCTTCCAAGCCTTCAACACAGACTTATAGAACGCTGTACCACCACCTGGGTACACATTCTCAGGCTCCATAAGGAACCAGTGACGGTCCAACCCTCCTTGTCCCATCCTTCTTAGCAGGCTACAAGCTGGTTACTTCCAACAAACCTTGTCATGATACAGTCGCCTTTGAGCTGCCTGCAGGCAGAAAGCTGCCACTCTGCTCTCCAGGTCTATCAGGCCCTGCCTCCCTTCCTGGAGTGGCAGATATAGGACTCCAGCCTACAGCCAATGGTACCCTGACAAGAAAAAAATTGACCATGGCCTGCTGTACTGCTTTTAACAAGTCACCTGGGGGGGGGGGGATACTGCCACCTTCTGCCACAGTGTCGCTGCTACTAAATGATTAATTTTTAGAGCCCTGCCCCTACATGATAACCGGGGCAAGAGCCACCTCCATTTAGCTAATTTTCTGGAAACTTTGCCTCTAATGCATTCCCGATTTTTTTTTTCATAAACTCATCATTTCCTATGGAAATTCCTAAAACTTTAATTCCCTGCCGGTTCCATTGGATATTTTCAGGGAGGGTAGGGAGGGCCCTTACTCTCCAAGTGCCACCTAACAAAGCCTAATTTTTTTTTCCAATTGACCTTTGCAGACATGGCCTGCTCGAAAACATGCAAACATTCTTCCATGGCCGTCTCATCTCCCGGATTTTTTATCAGCACTGTAACAACGTCAGCACAAGCTGACACAGGATACATCGCTGTATCGGCCCCAGGAATCCCCACACCCTTCACTCTTTTACATATAAGATTCAGCAATGGCTTGATTGCAAGAGAGTAGAGCTGACTAGACAAAGGACAGTTGATATCCATGATCAACTCTATCGAAAGCTTTTTCTTGATCAATGGATATCAGACCAAACTCTAGGCAACATTCTCTTGATAAATCCAGCATACCCGTAATTAAAAATAAATTATCCCGAATAGTTCGCTCCCGGATACAATATGTCTGATCAGCATGTATGAAGAACTTCCCTCCAATCCCTGTTTTTCAGGAGTTGCATGAATTAAACTCCTCAGGTAAGCCTGATGTGCAAACTGGTCAATATCCTTGCCCATAGTGTCGATCAAGTAGTTTGAAAAAACTTAGTTCTCTGTAGCAACCATTTTAGCCACAGTGAGCCCACAGTATTCCAATTAGTGGTTAAAAAATACGTTTTGTGAAGCAAAAAATCTGACATTGTATTGATTTTCTCACATTCTACTGTCAATTACAGTCATCACACACAAAATATGCGTTGTTCCCTCCCATAGATTAACACGTAGATTCCTCCATTTACAAATTCAGCGCTTCCTTTTATCCACCCAAGTACTGGTGTCGATCGCCAGTCACCCAATTACATACTCAGATTCATCTGCGTGACTCTACAGTTATAGTTCACACCCTCGTGAAGCTTCCCCGGTAACAATGTATTAATAGACTCGTTTCTTATCCAATTCCCGAGTGTTTAAACTTTCCTCAATAACTGAAATACATTGATCGGACAGTAAGAATAGGATACAAAGCTAAGCGTGAAAGTAAGGTCGGTTGCGTTCTTCGAATGTTGGCCACGGTAGCGCAGCTGAAAATGATGCGATATCAAAGAAACAAAGACACCCGAAACCGGCCTGAAGAGTTCAGTTTCATTTACGAGATAAATGTTGTATGGACGCGGTCAATGGGAATTATTCCGAATGAAACAGTACTGGAGGGTTCCTTCTACCCGATTCATCTGTACCTGGAGGAGGGCATCAATGAAGAAAACAGGTTATACTTCTACTCTGTTTGCATTTTGCTCTAATATGGCTTTTTGCTGTAAAATTTATACCGCGTTTAAAGACATCGAATGCCGAGGTTTTTGTTTCTCCAAATGCATTCAGCTCATGCACATCGCTAGATCCCTTGGTACGTTCATTACACCATTCTGTTGAATATGGAAACATATGTCGTTTGATTTTTCCTGAAAGTGACATTTCTGTTCTGTTAAAATAAGGTATATTTCAGAATTCAGATATTACTGAGTTAGTGAGTTTTTACCCTTATAAGGTGTAAGGTTATGAGCTCGGATGTGAGAGCGGTTAGCTTTTCATTGCAGCGCAAATGTTATAGCTGTTTAATCAGCACTTTATTTAATGCTTGGGGGACTTCGAAGAAAAATGGACAATATTGTTAACTTTATTATGGAGAAAAGGCATGTTTTGTGTTTGGAGAGGTTACTGGTGACCAATGATGTTCAACTGCACTGATATTGATAAATTCATGCTAAACTCAACCAGAAAATCATTAGTTCATGCTGAATTTCATGCCCCAAAAGTTAATTTGTGTTAAATATATGATTAATGTATGATTTGACAGTGAACCATTTTGATGGATCTCAGACTTTGGGGAGACACCTGGATAGCTGTCTAATTTGGCTCATAGCAAGCGGGTAATCTAGAATATAATGTTCAAGATGAATTGTACTTGTGGTCAAGAAGTTTATGATTCCAGAAATGTATAGTTTTAAGCCCCAGCAGTTTTTCAATTGTCAGTATTATTATTTTTTTTTTTGCTAATTCAAAGTTGAATTTTCATGAAGATTTTATGTGTTTGCAGCCCCTTTTCTCCACCAAAATCATAAAAATAAACTGAAATACGATGAGATTCTAAATGCTTCAAGTGTCTAGACTCAATTGAGCCAAAGTTTTTGTGCCTGTAAAGCTGCAATCTTGAATTATAAAGCCTTGAATCAGGTAACACCTAAATAGACAGGGAGCTGAATGCAAACCATTTGTTTCTTATCCTTCACTTTCTTCTCCAAAATGAAAAAAAAATGAAGTAGGAGCATTGATATCATTTAAAAAAGTATAATGAGCCCTCGCCATTGCCCCTTGTGCTCTATGGCGCAATATATAACCCAACTCACTGCGCATATGCGCTAATGAAGAGCATAGATGTTCATCATTATCACCCGCCATCTGCCTTTCCAAGCTTAAAATGTCCTTCTCAAGTCTTCCCACCTCCCTGTTCAACTCCTGAGAGACAAAAGCAGAATATTGCTGACAGAAAACTCTGATCTGAGCCTTTCCCATTTCCCACCATTTCATTACAGACTCATACTGGGATTTATTTTTTCTCGATTCTTTCCAAACTGTGCCGAACTTTTCACAAAGGATACATCCTGTAATAACTCATAATTAAATTTCCAGTAAGATTTTTGACCTTTAGTTAGTGTTGAACATTTGGAAATACTACAGAGATGATGGTCTGAAAATCCATAAGGTGTTATACTGGCTTTAACAGCTCTATTACAGATATTTTTACACAAAAAAAAGGCGATCAAGTCTTGCAGTGCACAACCTATTTCCAACAGATCTGATCCATGTGTACTGCTTAGTAGTTGGGTGCTTAACTCTCCACACATCCTGCAGGTTACATTTCTTTAGGATGCCGTCCAAGACATAAGCAAAGCCTAGATTCGGTTCCTCCCCAATCCTATCATGCAAAAAGTTAGCAGCACAATTAAAATCCCCCCTAAAACAATGATTTTCTCTTGATCAATTCTACCTAGTTCTACTTCTAGTTTATTGTAAAATATCACTCTCTCCGCGCCAACATTTGGAGCATAAATATTGCAATTCATTATGAGAGCATTCACTATCAGAACACTTTCAATATTTAACTTATATTGCAAAAAGTATTGCTACCCCTGAACTCATATTTGTACCAAGGCTAAAGACAGATTCTCCTATCCTCCAAATCCCCCAATGAAGCTCATTATTACAATCAGTGTGCATTTCCTGAAGGAACATTACATTTACTTTCTTTCTGTCAATGAGGTCAGAGAGAAAAAATCTTTTCCCCACCTCTCTGCCACCCCTCATGTTGAGGGAGCCCAGAGAGAGTACAGCTATGAGTGAGAGGGAAAAAAGAAAAGAAAACAAGACTACCAAGGGTGTTCTGCACCCAAAGGTTGTGTGTTTTTTATTCATAATTTTAGAAGGTGCTCAACCAAACAACCTGGGATAGCTTTTAACCCCCTAATACCCCCTTTCCACACAACCGTTCTAGCTACCATTCTCAGCCATCTACCGATCAGACGCTAGAAGAATGGCCGTTTTTGGCATTCTTGCATTCCAGTAGCGATCTGTTAACAACCATAACAATGCTGTTGGGTTCTAATACAGTTCATGTGCTGACCATGTTAAGTCCATACAGCGTGTGCATAACGATCTTTACCGTTTTAGTACCGATCACTAGCGTTCCAGCAACATTCCTTTCAGATCTCACACCGTTACTGTATCGAGTGTTCCGTCCTCTACCGTTCGTTACTGATTTTACAGCGACCGTAGCGTGTCATCTCAAAAACCGAATGACACTTAATGACAACGTTTATGACATTGACATAATGTTTATGACACGTTCATGACTATGTCATGTCACTCTTATGACGATATGTTACCATTGCCGTCAAGGGCGTAATAATGGTGTTGACATTGGTGGGGACATAATTTGCCTCCCATGCCTCCCTATGTCATAACCTAACCTACTCAAAATACAGCCTCATCAATCAGCAATACAGTGTGTTGCTTAATTTCCACATGAAATATACCTGTCTGCCTCATGGAGACTGATCTGCAGAGCTGCTGTGTTGTGGCTGTAAAACAAAATCTATGATCAAGAAACAGTACCTATTTTTGTCTCTTGTTGCATAATAATAATAATAATACATTTTCTGCTGGCTGGCTGGCTGTTTATTGCATTAATAATACATTGTCCTTCTATATTATTACTCATCTAACCATTCCATCTAAAGCTCTATTAGGACGGGACTAGTTTTATGGGGGGACGTGGGGTAAAAATGCATTCAGATGCATCAACATGCATTGAGGAGATGGCGGTCACGTGACAACTGTCACAACTCACAACAGCGCGAGCGTGAAGATCTACCCCTCTCACGTTCTGTTCTCTCGTCCGAATAGGGCTAAAGATGAGCGGATTCTCAAAATTATGTAAAGATTTTCTGTTCTTATTTCACTCCGCTCTAAGAGACTTTTAGCATGATTAATGTTTCAGTAGAATCCGTGTCAGACTGCAACGCACCCCCCCTTCGAAACGACAAGCATGGGAATGGGAAGCACGGAAGTTATTAGGCTACTGCATGCTGAGGTTCATGCTGTGCTACAGAAAAACAATGAAATCGAGCGCTTGGAAGAGAAAATGCGTCGCGGTCTGAACAGGTTTTTACAAGACTATTTCGTGTGAGTAACTTACCATTGACTGGGTGAAATAATGTCTAATGTCCGCCTTTTTTCTTTTCCTGCCCGAGTCAGACATGATTCCCCGAGCCAGCGACAGTAGACGCTGTCATTACGCTGTTATTTTTTATTTTCACCGCGTAGCCTACCAACTTACCAATGACAACCCAGTCATGATGATGGATACAAGAAGGGGAGCCAATCACAGATAGCAAGGCTGTCCCCACCAATGACACGCCGTCTTTGAGAGGCGGAACTAAGGAGGGGAAAATTAACCTTTTGTGTCCCGAATGCCGTGCAATGCCCCATTCAAAATTGGTATGGTGGACATTTTAAACACATCAAAATATTGGTATGGACACGTCCATAGCGTCCATACGCATTTTTACGCCCATGGTTGCCGTAACAATCTACAGAGGTTATAAAAGCGAGACACATATCAAACATGTATTCAGTTGTCATCCCAACCGTTCCTACGAAGGAGTTCCGTTAACGTCCAGTGCTGTTTTCAAAAAGGCTCCATTAAGGTTCCCTCCCGACCTCTCCCGTTCTGGTACCATTCCTTGATCGGTAGGGGAACGGTAGCTAGAACGGTTGTGTGGAATGCGGGTATTAGGATTGCTTAAACTTTTAAAACTCAAACAGTTTTGCAGCGCTTTTAAGTCAATAACGTTTCTGGCTCGAAAGGACGTCTAACCCCACAGTCTTCATGTAATATTTTGCTGACTGAATAAATTTCTTTCCGTCCGAAAAATATCGTCCATCATCCTCCCGCATTTTATCCAATGTATTACTCCCTACATCATCTTTAGTCATAACGACCTCTTCCCCTACCTCTGAAACAGCCCCACTCATTTCGGAGACTCCCTGTGCAGGTACTACCCCCTGAGAATCCTATCCGCTAACCCCAGCAATTTTATCTGCACTTTCCGTGGCAGTTCATCCTTTCACTAGACTGACCCGTATCTCCCCTCTGTCGGCTACTTTCCGATCTGATAACATCAGACCTCCCAACTCTGTTCTCTGTCTGATTTCTATCAGGCAAACTCTCCTGGCGATCAACCACAGCCTGGTCATCTGCCGTGCTCGTACCCTCACCGGCATCCGCGTCTGGATCACTCCCTGGCTCCGGGCTTAGCAGGTCGGCCTGTGCTTCGGCTTTCCACTGGCCTGAGAAGTGGGCGCTCGGCTAGCTTCTTTTCCTGCACCTTATTCATTTTCCCAATCCGGCATACTCTCACCCTGATAATTATGAGGGCATTCTCGCTTCAGATCCCTGATGTCTCCACATTCAAAGCATCTCAAGCTATCAGTGCTTGCAAACACCATGAACGAACCTTCCCCATGTCTTAACCTGAACGACACATCCAGCGTCTGTGAAGACGAATTTAAAAAACGTGGATATCTGTCTTCTAAACGGCAGAACATGTTTTAACTCATTTGTCTTACACCCCAAAGGAATCATTCTCATCGGCCCTGCAAATTTACCAAAATGCAGAAGCTCTTTTTCAAAGGCTTCATTCTTAATAAAAGGTGGCAAATTTGAAATTGTTACCCTTGTTGCGGGAGCGGAGAGTGGATTAACCTGCACATCGACGCCTTTAGTCCATAAACCACTAGCAATTAGTTTTGTGACAAAACTAACTCTTATAAAAGAAAATCACAATGGCTTTCATGCTACCCTCCACCTCAGAGAGAGAGAGAGAGATTTGAAAGTTCCTTTATTGGAACATTACTCCAATCTATTTACAAATACATTTGAATGTCATCACAGACACATACATATCAATAAATATACATCACAACAACTTGTCAGCAAATAAAAGATGATTCTCCTGCACTGAGCGCAGCATATCACCATATGCCCACATTAGGCTGAACTGATCAAGGTTGCTCATTTCTTTATCATAGTTAAAATCAATTGTCACTCTGGCTTTTATCATTCTTCAAAACAGCAGTGCAAAATCAACATCTACCAAGTCATCAACTTTTCTTTTCCTGCTCATGTATATGGCCATCAATAATAAATGCAGTTCATATATATATATATATATATATATATATATATATATATATATATATATATATATATATATATATGTAAAATAAGACTTTGAATATCAAAGTTCTAACGCCAAAGCACGAGATAAGTCACAAGAGGACAATCTCACATGGTTTTCCGCAAAAGTCTATTTCTTAAACCATGCACAAGTGAGGAACATTGTCCTCCACCAATGTTCATCAGTACCTTCTGAATGGCCTCAAATGTGTACTTCAGTTCCTTTGGATAGTCTATATTGAGGGCAAAAAGAAGACCCATCAGCAAAGCAATGGCACACGGGATGTTCTTCATATCAGACAGAACCACTGCTTCCTCAAGGACCACTGATGTGTCAATGATGTCTTCTCCATCTTGGACCATCACAACACCGACTTTCATCCCTTTGGTGAATCTGCCCTCAACATCTGTGGCCTACACAAGAATTCAAAGACAGCAGAAATATATTACCATCTCTATTTGTTCTGGCAGCAATGTATATGCAGTATCTTAACATCAACAGGGAGCAAGAAAATGTAGGATTTGATTTTAGGTAAAGATGCATCCTTGTGACAGTTTGTAATTTCCATTTCTCCTATGTGACAATGACTTAAATGTGGCCAACAATGATTTTTCTACAGATAAATGAATAAAAAAAAAAAGCTGTACTGTGAACTGTGAGCTCTGCATGAGTCACTGTTTTTTTTTTGTTTTTCCCCCTCCCCAAAATGAAACACTGAATGCAATAATGTGCCTCTTGAATATGTTAAATTGTTTGTTGGACATCAAAGCTCTATGGCATGAGTCATAAGCTTGAGCAGTAGAGTACCACAGTGTGTGATCTCGATAAAATTATATTTCCAATTACCTCTGATCTGTTATACAGTGACCAGTTTGGTGTGGTGTTCAGACTAGAGCTGCAATGATTAATGATCAACTAATAACTATTTTGATATTCGATAATCTGTTGGTGTCATTTTTAATGTAATATTCCGAATGATCTGATATTAGCTTCTGAAAAGAGAATTTTCTGGTTTCTTTGCTCCTCTACACTGAATTTTCTTTGAGTTGTTGACAAAACAAGACATTTGAGTCGGTCATCTTGGGCTTTGGAAAAGACATTTTCAACATTTTCTGACCTTTAATAGATCAAGCAACTAACTAATTAATCAAGAAAATAGGTGA
This sequence comes from Gymnothorax reevesii, assembly GCA_029721435.1. Classification (NCBI taxonomy): domain Eukaryota; kingdom Metazoa; phylum Chordata; class Actinopteri; order Anguilliformes; family Muraenidae; genus Gymnothorax; species Gymnothorax reevesii. The sequence continues at coordinate 116,055,476 of CM056574.1, forward strand.
GAAAGAAAATCACTGTTATTTGCGGCCCTTATTCAGATGTGCGTTTCCTGTGTTCATTAGGTCTGTTCTGTGGGGTCTTTTTCCTTTAGACCAGTGCAGTGCTCCTTGCAGCTGATGCACCACACAAACATTTCAAAACCCAAAAATCTTTGATCTTTGGGGAACACAAGGAAATAGCAAAGACCTTGGAGAAGAGACTGGAAAACCAGTCACCGGAGTGGGAAGGGGTGAAAATCATTGACTGGAAGTAAGTGGGAGGCCACATTCATATTCGCCATCACGGGCCATATTAGAACAGAAACAGGGCAACCATTTCACGCATGTTAATAGCTATTAACCGACTAAAGAGAACAAACCTGCGTACCATTTGCCAATTTAGACTAAACCTGGTGTCATATCTGGATATTTTTTTTTAATCAAGCCTTCTTGCACTGCAATAAAAAGTTAAACAATGCTTACCTCAACAGTCTTAAAAAAACTTGAGGGATCCTCCTTGAGAAAGTGAGGAAGGCCCAACAAAACAACTGTTCTCTTTCGATTTATGGAGTTCTGTTAAAAAAATAAAAAAACAGGACAAATAAAAGCACTGCTTGTAGACAGTTAATTATTAACTATGCATTAACTTGCATCAAACTAATGTAAATTGCTGTAATATCAAAACAAGGCCATTTTTTCCCTAAATTTGATCAATAATACCATTTGGCCATTCTAATTAGAACATTCAAGCAGAAAATGATATACTACGGTACAACTAAACACCTCACAGCTATACCTACGACAGAAATAGCCAGAGGGGAAGGCATAGCACGTTCTTCCTCAGTTGGTGTGAATCGAGATAAAACAGATGTCAATGTATTTTCTTTCTCTGTTCGTAGGAACGGGGTGCATAGCATAGCGGTTATAGCTTATCTGACTCCATATAAAATTTAGAATATAAAATTTGGTTTTTGTCAATCGCGGTTACAATTAAACCATGCATGCTATTAATTTGATCTGACTCCAATTTATGAATTTAGAGCTCTGTTGTGCATCGGACTCATAACTGGTCTCTATACCTTATGTCCGAACTCAGAGGCTGGCAGAACTATTCTGCCCGGTGGTATGATGTAGAGAATAGCGATGACTAGTGACGACGAGGCCATAATTAATGTACAATTAAAACTTTTGAAGTGTACCACAAAGAGGCGTTCAGTGACTAAGTATAACACATAAAAAAAATAAATAAATAAATAAAAAGGGCGGTGCGCAGGAACTCTGAAGTTCAACAGCACATTCTCGAAGCCAATCAAAACAACACAAATTGCAGCATGGAACACCACTGTGTATCCTGCAGGAAGGACTGGGATGCCTAAAACTCTATTATGCAAAAAGGAAGCCATTTTTGAGCATGATCCAGAACTGCCACTGTGTTCGGTGGGCCAAGGCTCATTTAAAATGGACTGTAGCAAAATGGCAAAGTGTGCTGTGGTCAGACGAGTCCAAATTTGACATTCTTGTTGGAAATTATGGGCGTCGTGTCCTCCGGGCTAAAGAGGAGAAAGACCGCCCCTCCTGTTATCAGCGTTCAGTTAAAAAGCCAGCATCTCTGATGGTATGGGGATGCATTAGTGCATATAGTGTGGGACACTTGCATGTTATAAAAACCACCATGAATGCTGAAAGGTATATCAAGGTTTTAGAGCAACACATGCTCCCCTCCAGATGACACCTATTCCAGGGAAGGCCTTGTGTATTTCAGCAGGACAACGCAAAACCACATACTGCAGCTATTACAACAGCATGGCTTCATAGCAGAAGAGTCCGTGTGCTGAACTGGCCTGCCTGCAGTCCTGATCTTTCACCGATTGAGAACATTTGACACATAATTAAACGAAAAGTATCAAAAGGAGACCCAATACTCTCCAGCAGCTGGAAGCCTGTATTAAAACAAGAGTGGGATCAAATTCCAATGGCTAAACTCACGAAACTCCTCTACTCAATGCCCAGACACCTCCACTCTGTGTTAAAAAGAACAGGGGATGCTACACCATGGTAAACTGGCCTCTGTCCTAACTTTTTTGTGTGGCCTGTTGCAGCCATCAAATTTGAAATGAGCTTATATTGTGGATAAAATTGCAAAATTTCTCAGTTTCACCATTTGCCATGTTGTTATCTCGATGTGATAGTGAATAAAATGCTGGCTGGTGTGATTTGAAAGTCGTTGCATTTTAATTTTACTCACAATTTACACTTTGTCCTAACCATTTCGGAATTGGGGTTGTATATTGTGAGGAAGATGGTAATGTGGAAGGCATAGAAGAACAAACATTAAAACACTTACATCATCCTTGAGAGATCTTATCAGCCTGGTCAGGCCCACTATGCTTTTTTTTGCTTTGTACAGCTCAAGGAACCTTTCCAGATACTGTCCAAGCCCAGCAAAGAAGGAGCCCTTCAGGTCAACAGATGTAAGGCGAGCAAATTCTGCCTCAATCTGTGGATGAAGGGCAACAAAAAGAAGTCAGAGTATGCTTTTAATTAGTGCATTATCTGAACACTGAGTTTAGGTTTAAAGAGATAGTTTGGATTATTTGAAGAGGAACTGGGTCATTCCATATGAAATCACCCAAGCTCCCATCTTGATGGCCTCAGAAATGCTTCATTTGTAATATTTTGTTGCCTGTGATGAGCAAATTAAATTGCAGTGGTTTCAAGTTGATATCTCATTCCGTTCTCATTTTATGGGCCCCCGAAAAAGGGGGCGTGGCCCACGTTAACTCTCTGGTCACAGTTTGTGACCTTTTTCAAGGGTTATAACCAATGAACTAATAAGGATACAAATTTCGTTCTTTCAGGATATGTTTATTCTGTTTAATAGTCTGCAACAAACCTTTTAATATAGTGATTAACCCTTTGAGTGCTTTGCAATTAACCCCTAAACATTGAAATTTGGTGCCAAACATTTCAAACTAAATATTATGCAAGTATCCTTAGAATGTCCCCTTTGCCATTTACATTGTTGATAGTATACCTGACGAAGTTACAAATGAAGGTATAAATATCTTTTTATCTTCATCCAATTTGGAGAAACATTAACCCCTTTTCAGCTAATTACTGAAACGGTGCACTTTTTGACCCTCATTTTGACCATGTGGGCCTCTTTGGATTTTTTGATCAAATGAAAGCTTATTCAAAGAACTTCAAAATGCAACACAATCAAACTTGGAACAAATACTCCTACTTGGAAAAATAAGACCCCCTTTAAGGGCTATTTGCACATTGGCACAACTACTCTCAGTGTATGTAAATGTACAATAATGTACAGGAAATACTGAACTTTACTCATTTATTTCTACTTTCAGTTGCATGCTCTTTGATCATTTGCAGCCTGTATCATTTTCTTGTATTTGTTTTCCCAGAAATTTCAAGATAATTTGATTGAATAGGCAGAATTGTTGCTAATGTGGATGAAACCCTTCAAACCGTACCTGCCCCTTCATGCCCTTTATTTGCGAAAATGACAATCCTGTGGAGCTAAAATATTGTACCCCTGGTTGATTTGTTGCCTGCTTATATGATGGCCAGTGGTGGTTGGCCAATATCTTAGAGCAATCCCTTGAAAACGAGCATGTTAAAGTATCTTTTATGCATCCAAATGGCCCTGCACTACAATTCTCTTGGCCACCAAGGCAGGATCTTTGTTGGGTACCACTGAAGCATATCATGTTGGTTGATGCTCCTTGCATGAGTGGCAAGGGCAGGAATTATATAATCGCCAAGAAAGAGCTGGACCGAATCTCAGTGTGGTTTGAAAAATTGGATTCAGCAAAATAATATGCATTAACATTTGTATCATGTTTGCCATATCTGCCTTTCTTCTCAACGTTTCCCTGTCCATTTACAGTGGGGAAAATAAGTATTTGACCCCTCGCTGATTTTGCAGGTTTGCCCACTTACAAAGAATGCAACGATCTATAATTTTAATCAAATATACATTCTAACAGTGAGAGACAGAATCATAAAAAAAAATTCCAGAAAATCACATCATATGAATTTATAACTAGAGTGCTCAGGTGAACACATGTGTCGCCTGCGAAGCTTATGTGAAAGTGTGACTACCAACTGAAAGTGTGACTACCGGACGGACAGACAGACGGACGGACGGACGGACAGACAGACGCCAGACAAAGTGATCCCTATGTGCCGCTATGCTTCGCAGGCGACACAAAAATTAATAACCATCTGAAGAGGGAAAATATTGACCCTCTACCGAACTGCAAGTATTTGGGTCCCACAAGCCAGTTAGTCTTTCTTTAAGACATACCTCCAATCCCAACTAATTATTTACATCAAATACACCTGCCTCACCTCATTACCTGTATAAAAGACACCTGTCCAATCCCAAACAACCAGATTCCAACATCTCCACCATGGGCAAGACCAAAGAGCTGTCTAAGGACTTCAGGGACAAGATTGTTGACCTACACAAGGCTGGGATGGGCTACAAGAGAATCGGAAAGCAACTTTGAGAGAAAAGATCAACTGTCGGTGCAGTTATCAGGAAATGTAAGAAGTACCACACTGCCGCCAACTTCCCTCGGTCTGGGCCTCCATGCAAGGTCTCGCCTCGTGAGATGTCCCTGATCATGCGAACGGTGAGGAATCACAAGGGGGGAACTGGTTAATGAACTGAAGGCAGCTGAGACCACAGTTACAAAAGAAACAGTTGGTAACACACTACGCAGTCATGGATTGAAATCCTGCAGCGCATGCAAGGTCCCCCTGCTCAAGAAGGCACATATACAGGCCCACCTGAAGTTCGCCATTGACCACCTGGATGACTCAGAGGAGGTCTGGAAGAAGGTGATGTGGTCAGATGAGACCAAAATAGAACTTTTTGGGCTCAACTCAACTCGCCGTTTTTGGAGGGCAAAGAACACAGAGTACAACCCAAAGAACACCATCCCCACCGTCAATCACAGTGGTGCTTTTCAGCCAAGGGGATGGCACAACTCCATTGCATTGAGGGAGAATGGACGGGGCCATATACTGTGGAATTCTGGACCAACAGCTCCTTCCCTCAGTGAGAGAGCTGAACATGGGTCGAGGATGGGTGTTTCAGCACGACAAATACCCTAAGCACACCGCCAAAGCAACAAAAGAGTGGCTGAAGAAGAAGTACATCAAGGGTCTGGAGTGGCTTAGTCAGTCTCCAGACCTGAATCCAATTTAAAATCTTTGGAGGGAGCTTAAAATTCGGGTTGCAAGGCGACAGCCTCGGGACCTGAATGATTTGGAGGCTGTCTGCAGGGAGGAGTGGGCCAAAATCCCTGCCAAAATGTGCACAAACCTTGTCAACAACTATACAAATTGGTTGACATCTGTGCTGGCCAGTAATGGCTTTTCTACAAAATATGAACATACTGTTTGTCCAGGGGGTCAAATACTTATTTTTGACCAAAAATTTGCAAATAAATTCCTAAAATGCATGCAATGTCTTATACCACTTTTTTGGTGATATTCTGTCATTCACTGTTAAAATAAACCTATCATTAAAATTATAGACTGTTGCACTCTTTGTTAGTGGGCAAACCTGCAATATCAGCAAGGGGTCAAATACCACTGTATGTACATTATCCTGTACACTGAGAGTAGTTGTGCCAATGTGCAAATAGCCCTTAACGGGGGTCTTATATTTCCAAGTTGGAGTATTTGTTCCAAGTTTGATTGTGTTGCATTTTGAAGTTCTTTGAATAAGCTTTCATTTGAGGCCAACTTTTTGAAAATCAAAACAGGCCCACATGGTCAAAAAGTGCATCGTTTCAGTAATTAGCTGAAAAGGGGTTGATGTTTCTCCAAATTGGATGAAGATAGAAAGATGTTTATACCTTCATTTTAAACTCCGTCAGGTATACTGTAAACAATGTAAATTGCAAAGGGGACATTCTAAGGATACTTGCATAATATTTCATTTGAAATCAACACGTTTAGCACCAAATTTCAATGTTTAGGGGTTAATTGCAAAGCACCCAAAGGGTTAATCACTATATTTAATAGTCTGCAACAAACGTTTTAACAGAATAAACATATCCTGACAGAATGAAATTTGTATCCTTATTAGTTCATTGGTTATAACCCTTTGAAAATGGTCACAAACTGTGACCAGAGGGTTAACGTGGGCCACGCCCCCTTTTCGGGGGCCCTTAAATGAGAACGGAATGAGATATCAACTTGAAACCACCTGCAATTTAATTTTCTCATCACAGGCAACAAAATATTACCAAATGAAGCATTCTGAATGGAACTTTCTTACTTTGACTGATATTAATATCGTAAGCATATTTAAACTCGACAGGATGACACAAATAAACTCACCAAAAAAACATGTTTGTTTCTAAAATTGTATATTTAATACCGTCATTTTTCAATCTACATCAGTGGTGACTAGAATGTAGGCCCAACGGTATGTAGTCTAAATTTCATACCACGGTATTCCTAATAATTACTGTGAGGAACCATTAACCGGACATTTCCCCTCATCCTGAAGATGAGTGGTCTTCAAAGTTGTTTCTGGGGACCCACTGTGTATGCTGGCTTTTGTTCCAACCACAGTTGTTATCGCCTGATTTTAACGAGCTGTTCATTTGTCTTAATTAAGTGTATTAAATGTTTAGAGCAGTTATTTGCCCTCTTAATTCAGAAGATAACAGAAATATCCATGTTTGCTATCCAGAATAAAAAAATGCCATACCCTCATTGCTATATGCATTGTAAATAACAGCATTAAATGAGAGAAAACAATGTAAACCAATCCAATTAAAGATGTACTTTGCTCCTAATCGGTGAAAACTAATAGGCACATCATGGCAAATTTATTCGACAAGCAAATGGTAACAAGTCAAACCAGTTTTGTGTTATGTTAATCTAATTAATTTAATCTGAAGTTTTTGAAAGAACTTGAAACAGTTGTGTCACTCAGCCTAATTTGGGGTTTACTGAGTTTCTCAATGTCTAATTTGATGTGTTTCAAATGTTACAATGCTTGAAATTTCCAGCAGTATAGAAATAAAACCACAATCTCCAAGGGCATTTTATTCCTCATAGCATGTATGGATGTGTCTATGTAACATTTGGTTGAAAATAATAAGTAATCTGCACGCTGCAAGCTCCCAAAAATACATATTTATTTACTGAGCAACGTTTCGATCTACGGAGATCTTCCTCAGGCAATTGACAAAAAAGAGACAAGCCTCTCCTATGAAGAAAAGACTTACGTTTCACTTAGAATTTAGATCCTCTTCAAATTAACTTTCTTGATCTTCTGATTTCCAAAGACGATAAAATGATAAAATCCAGCCTCTATAGAATACCTACAGGTGGAAAATACTATCCGTAATGGTTAAAGTTTCTATTCCATCTCCCTTAAAAAGAGTTTACCGATAAGTCACTTTAATTGGATACGACGCATCTGTTGCTCTGATCATAATTACAACACACAAAGTGCATTTCTTATCCAGAGATTTAGAGAGAGACGCAATGCTAAAAAATTGATCTTAAATGCGGCTGACAAATTCAAGAATGTTGACCAAGTAGAATATCTCAATAGACAGTACTACCACGCCAGACAATTTTTAACCGGCTAATATCTGTTTTTTTGGAGTGATTTTTTTGTGAGCTGTTCAGTAGACCTTGTTGTGCTCCTGTATTTTAACTTTAATGACTTGGTTGCATTTTTTGCTTCTGAAACTTTTTTTGCGTTTGACATTTTTTTCTTTTTTTTGTTGGTGTGATTAAAAATACCTTTTATATTGAATTGTTCTCGGGCCCTTCAATGCGCCTTGTGTATTTGTATTGCATAATTCCTTCTATTTTTTTTACACAGGCCAACACTTAAAATTAGGACCCTTTTTACATTTCCTCATGTAGGGTTTTTTTCCATATATTTTCAGTAATTTGTAATGTTGTGATTTGTGTGCTGTATATTATATAACGTTTATTCTTCTGTGATTGCCATCTTGAGACTTCATAATTGCCTGCTGATTAACAGGTGTGAATGACTGTCCTTTCTTCAGAGGAGAGGCTTCTCTCTTTTTTGTGAATTGTCTGAGGAAGATCTCTGTAGATCGAAGCTTGCTTAATAAATAAATTTGTATTTCTGGGAGCTTGCCACGTGAAGACTGTTTCCTCTTTCTTTGCCCTATTTTTAAAGTTTTTTTTTTTTTTAAATCTTTCCCTGTATTTTTATTGGATGTGCGCTCACTGCCTCCACTTTACTAAAAACATTTCATAACAATGCTAAATATTAAAAACTAGTTGAGACATTAACTGCTTGTTAAAATCCGGTCCTCCCTCTGCCACGTCTTCACTACAAACACATGTTGCTGCGCCGGTGTAGAAGACTTAGATGAAGTTTTGCGTGTTTTCCTCACAGTGGTTATCCAGTGCCGTTGCCGGACCTGCCAAGGTGGGGAGGGAGAGGCTGGTGCAAAAGTAGGATAGTCTGAAAAACGTCATGACGTAGCATTTTGATCCGTGCACGTGCCCTCACAAATGAAGACTTGACGTAAGTTCTGATAGGCCATGGAGTCAAGCCTACTATCAGAGGAGCAGCTACCTGCTAGGGAGTCACCTGAGAAACACATGACTGTCATCTGATCTAGCCGCCTGATGATTGCTTGGCCGGTAATATACTATTCTACTTAAGCTCGCCTTCAGGAAGCTGCTCCTCCGTGTGCTTTCTTTGTGCCTTCGGCATAAGGTGTTGGACTTGGTGATAAGTTGGGCCATTAATGACCCAGATTTTTCTTCTGCCTGCTCAGCAAGATGGTCTGCATCAATTTGAAGTGTGTTGCAGGATTCTGATCTTTTTTCTTCAGCTCTTCGACTTTGTCCTTAGCTGCCATTCTTTTCAGTGTCTGTGTGGCATTTTCTTCTTTCAGACGTTGTTGCACAAAGTGTATTCTGTATTTTGACCTGACGGAAGCAACGGAAGCCAGGAGCTCCATAGTCAGAGAACATTTAGAACACCCCCACAAACACTGACCGTGTCGCAGATCAACCTGAGACCCTCCATCGGCTCTTCATGTATATAGCAGGTTTCAACCTGCTTGTTGACTGAGAATCCTCTCTCCACTGTGACTTGTCCATTGGACAGGAGCAGAAGGATTTGACAGAACTTTGAACTTCAGGGAAAGACTTGAGTGCTGACTGCAGGAACACATCAACCCGCTGTTCAGTGGCTGAAAGGAGAGGAAAGGCTCATCTCTAGCCTCAACACTGAGAAAGCTCTCAAACTGATGGATGATCACATTACCTGCAACAAGGGAATTAAATAAGTAATTACGAATGTGTTCAATTTTATTCAACATTTGGTTCATCATTCACTTGACAAACATGGCTCACAGCATCTGCACATACAAAAGCATAAGCTATGTAATAGCTTTCTTAACCATGGTAACCAGGCCCTGCATACACTCATTCCTGAAGATGAGCACAGAAAGCTCCCCTACCCTTCGTCAGCTGCAGGGGAGTGAGGTCCTCTTCACAAACCGCCTCAGTAGGCTCAGAAGATATAGCAAACAATCAGTGGAAAAACTCTTCATATAGATGAATCATATTCAATATACACATTATTGTAATTATTACTTTTATCAGCTCACTCAGACCTTTGGCCAAGAAGGGCAAAACTGGCTCATCAGTCTGATACTTGGTCAGGACGGGGTTGAAGGTCCTGGATGCGGCCAGGAAGAACTGCAGTTTGGCACTGATGAGGGGATCAGCTTGTGCCGCCTCAGTGGTGTCATAGGAGGCAGTGCCCAGGTGGGGGAGCTTCTTATGCTTCACAGCATCCACATACTGCATAATCAAAACAACTTTATTAACATAGTTGGAAACTCAAAGTACTTCATATGGGGTTTCTTAGGGTGAAGCAAAAAAGCCACTTCAGGGTAACAATAAAAATTCTTTCCTGACCACTCCTGATAAGAGCATCATGCAAGCTCCTGAAAAATATTCAAATATATTTGCTGCATTACTAAACAAAACATAACAAAATACATGTCCATAAAACACAGTACTTTAAAAGATATGTTGCACTAAAATTGAGGGAAACAGTAAATAATCATATTACCTTCTAAATCATTGGCCATACTTGAGCTGCCCTCTCTGCCTCAGGCAGATTCTAAAACCCATCTGTGGCCACGGAATGGCAGCGGAAAGGTGGTGGACTCAGTCAAGGCAGTGAAGTCCTCTCTCCTAGCTGGAACATTGTGGAAGAGGAAGTGGAGAGCTTGAAGGAGCTAGTCCAGCTGCCACATTGTGAAGCCTGCCTTCACTGCATTGTGCAGGGTGTGAAGGCCACAGCTTCCATCCTTCACCAGTTGAGCTCCATACAGCTCTGCATGCTCCTTCTGAAGAAGGTCTCCCAACTTTAAATTGACATTGGGACCATCCATACTGACGGAGATAAGCTGCCTCACATTGCTGTCGGATTGTTTCAATATAACTCCGTGTCTGACGGTCGATTATTGATTATAATTTATTCAAATCTTCTGAAACTTTTAGACATTAAATGTGAATGTTTTGATAAGACGGCTCATTTCTTCAAGATGAGAACCGCTCAAAGCTCTGCTCAATATAGTGAGTAGACACTGGCGCGGGACTTCGTGCATTTATGATGAATTTAGCGACTGTTGGACAGAGATCCTAAAATACTCCATGTCCCACAGTCATGGGAAAAGTTTTTTCCAGCAATTACTAGACGTATAAAAACGTAGCAACGTTTATGTTCGACCTTTATAAAACACAAATTGTAGCTATCAACTTTTCTTGGTCTTTTAATTCATCTGTTTTCTTCCGTTGAAGATAGACAAGTCTATCCGGTCTCGCTTTTGAAAATTTGTCAGATGGATCGAACAGATTCTCGCTTTATATCCGCATCAGAGATAAAATAGTGCTTGTAGTCAGTGATCAATTCCATGACCATTGATACTGTGAATTAAATTTTAAAAAAATTCTCCGAACACTTCTGAATGACATCACACAAAGTGTTTAAAAAAATCATTCTTTCACTGCTCAGAACTGGAGCATAAACATTCACAGAAACCAGCTTCACATTTTCATATTGCACTATGACCTTCAGAATATGACCACACATGATTTCTTCTACCTCACCAGAGTGAGGAGTGAAGCTCCTTGAGAAGTAGACAGCCACCCCACCACTATTACATGTTTAATGACTAAAAAAAACCTCTCCCGGCCACTCCTTAATCCAATTACGTTCATTCTCACCATCACTGTGTGTTTCTTGAACAAAAATCACATCCTCATTCTTTATTTCAAATAGTTTAAAAAGAGAAGCCCTTTTCACATTGCATCTTGCTCCACTGATATTTAAGGAATCTTTTTTCAAACTACCCATGGGAAGAAAAAGACAGATCAACAAGACAAGAAACGGCACAGTTAGAATATGAACCAGCTCTCTAAAATCCATCATCTTCGATTAACTGGGCCTTGACCCTTGTCACTATTTTCTTTAACCTCCATTCTACCGGCCAATTTTACATACACAAACTACCAGGCGGGGTCCGTATGGACCCACAAGGGAATACCTTGAAATCATTGCAGTGAGAACAAATTCAATGCTGCAAACACATGACTTTATTGAAGAACAAAATCCACTACTGCTGAATATCAATGATGTATTATAAATGCAATAACATTGCAATAATATTGCAATAACTAGCATACACTTAGCAAATTATAGCACCACAAAAGATTTTATGGCATTATATACATGATTTTTGCAGCTCACACAGCTGTAAAACATTCTGGATTACAACTTGTCTTTTCTGACAGAATTTAAAATAAAAAAAAGTTATTGTAGAATAAGTTTTGTTGTTTTTGTTCAGAATCTGCCTTAAGGCCTCTGCTGCTGTTTATCTAGCTTGTCTTTGTTGGCCATTATGAATCTGAAACAACCAAAAAGAAGTAAACTTTCAGTGCGCTATACAATTATAAAATAAAAGACAGATAAGTTTTACTCTGGGGTCCGGTTGTACCTCAGTAACAAATGAATTATACCTTCACAATGCCAAAAGCTGATCTTCCGGTGCTGTAGTGTTTTAATTAATACATAAATTCTGACAAATTATAAAACGGTGAGGCAGTATGTCACATATTTTTAAAATAGCAAACAAATATGTAGGTGCAGGGTCCAGATGGAGCCCGCTTGGGAGGATGAAGGTTGATTGATAAACCTCTTGATCGCTAAATGAATCATCGTCCTTCCTCAGCTGTGCCACAAACCTAACAAAGGTTTATCGCTCAGTCTTCACAGCCCTTTGGCCTTTAGTTTGCTGCAAAACGTCTTCATTTTCTCAACAGGATAAAAAAAATTAAATCTTTTTCCTGTGAGGGCGTCAAATCAGTCTTCAGCAACGTCTGACAGCTTTTCCAGGGATTTCTTTCTTCCAGTGAGTGCTGCTTTGCTCTTTGTCATGTTATGGCCCCAATTTGTAATTACATTTATGACAGCAAGGGATGACAGACACAATTTTAAAATTTTCAATCAAACAAAGACTTAACTAATCTAATATCCACTCTACTGACCAAGATTGTTAAATACAAGAACAAAAATATTTCCAGTCCGTTTGGTTGGGTTTCTTGCTGATGTTCCGGGTGAGGAAGATGCTCCAACACAGGCAAAATTCCACTAAAAGCTTCACAGGTCTTGAAAAGAGTGACAGGTCTGGTCAAATGTATCCTTCTCCTTGCAATTTCTCCTACTACTTTACTCTCTCAATTTTCCTCCTTATATACTCTTTTGCCGACCCCTCCCACCTTTTAGACTTTTTTTAAGTCTCTGGGACTTTCTGTTTCAGGCATGCCCAGGACATGTCCAAACCTAGCTCCAGTCTGGGCTTAACAAAAGAAAGGTCAATACTGCCATCTAGTGGCTTGTATTCACATTACAGTCAGAAAATTTTTTCTTCTTATTAGATCTACCCAGTGAAATTTTGCCTTCACACATTTTCATCCATTAGTATATTTTCAAAGTTTTGCCAGGAACATTCAATTTGTTTATCGCTTTTTTCCTCACTGCTCTAGACTGCCTTTCGCTACTAATCGTTTCACTTTCAGCTTGTTGCGTCTCCATTTCCTGCTTGTTTGCCTCAGGCGCTTGTTTATTCGCAACAGACTGCAGCGCATCTGACGCCCCACTTTCAAACACCAGCAGCTGGGTGTTAGATGGGCCCGGCTCTACAACGGGCTGCACCTCGGCTTGCTCAAGTGAACCATCAGTCTGCATGGCCGATCCGGTCAGTTCGACCAAACCTGCCCAATCTCTAGCCTCAGGGCAGGACCAAACCAAGTGCCCTTCCTCCCCACCGCCAAAACACTTCACAGTATCAGAAGTTATGAACACAACTTAGTTGAAATTATCGACTTTAAAATTAAACGTCAGGCTTAAATTAGACAAATTGTCTTTCAATATCTTAAACACCTGTCTTCGACGACAAACCACGTTTTAATTTAGGCGATTTACATCCCAGCAAAACCATTTTAATAGGTGACACCAGCTGCCCATAAAGTGACAGTTCTTTTGGACAACTCATAATTTTTTATAAACGGAGGTGAATTTGAAATCATGATTCTATTAGCTGGATTGACCAGCTAGAGAACAGGTGTAAAGGTATCGCGAACCACAATGCCATTTTAAACAATCTTTTCAAGATTGGCCACATCATCAAGGAAGATAATTTATCCGAGAGGCAGATTTCACACCGTCAAACCCGACAACCTCTCCAACAGCATAGCTCGCCTCCTCCACTGAACAGCCAACATTCGGCAAGATCTTCACCGCATGTCAGTGTTGTGTTCCGTGGTCAGCGTGCCTGTTAGTTTATTTTAGGGTTTCATTATTTTGGTTTTGTCAGTTTTTAGTCCATGTCTCAGTGTTCACATTTCATTCCTCTCCCGTGTTAGTCTAGTCCACGTTTTACCCATGTACTGTCTTTGCTTTCTCCCCGGTCGCGTCATTGTTTGAAGCAGTTTCTGTCTTAAATGATTGTGGCACTGTTTCGGGTGATTTAATGGATTCTGGGTTTCATCCTTCCTTCTGTTCTCGTTTGCTAGTTTCCCCTTGCTTTCCTATGTATTAACACTACTAAGAGTTTGTTGTTTTCTTAAAATTACTAACCAAACTAACATTTTATATAATACTAATTTACTAACGAGCACCCGGGATTGTATAGCTGCACTTACTAATTGACTAATTATCTCTCAGCGGTCGCCCTGTTTTTGTCTCCGCCCCTTGCTTTTCTATTCACTGGCTTTGCTAAATTTTCTGCAGACCCTTTGCATTCTCATTATCTATTCTGGCTCTTATTCTGTACACTTAGGAGTCTTTTTATCCAGTTTATTTATCCCGTCTTTGGGATTGTCTTGTGATCCTTGTCTGTGTGTTAATGTTTATCTGTTTCATGTATTAGGTTTCCCTTATGTTCCACCCCTTGTTAATTATATTAAGTTCCTGCACCTGTGTCTGTCCATGCCCCCTACCTTATATCTGTCAGCCTCAAGCAAGCCAGTTCAGATCTGACTTCGCCCGCTCCCACTCCCGCTCCCATCACTTCTCCCGGCCCTGTGCACTATCCTCTGGTCCCCACACTTCTTCTCTGTGTTCCAGTCAGCCGCTTACCCAGCCCAGCCTACCCTTCCTGCTGCTCAGCCCCTGGTGCCCTTGTCCTCCAGAGCCCAGTGTGCCTGTCCCCTTCGCCGTCTCCTGAGCCCAGTGTGCCTGTCTCTTTTGCCACCTCCAGAGCCCAGTGTGCCTGTCTCCTTCTCCATCTCCAGAGCCCAGTGTGCCTGTCTCCTTCGCCATCTCCAGAGCCCAGTGTGCCTGTCTCCTTCGCCATCTCCAGAGCCCAGTGTGCCTGTCTCCTTCGCCATTTCCAGAGCCCAGTGTGCCTGTCTTCTTTGCCATCTCCAGAGCCCAGTGTGCCTGTCTCCTTCGCCATTTCCAGAGCCCAGTGTGCCTGTCTTCTTTGCCATCTCCAGAGCCCAGTGTACCTGTTTCCTTCGTCGTCTCCAGTCCTCAGTGTGCTGGCCGCCTTCGCCGGCTTCCCAGCCAACGTTCCTGCCGTCTTGTCTGCCCCCCTCCTGGCCAGCCGTGCCATCCGAGTTAGCCATCTGCCAGCTGTGCCTACTGTCTCGTCTTGTGCCTGCCCTAGACCCTGCTTCCCAGTGTCCCCTAGCTCCAGTTCCCTAGTGTCCCCTTTCCGAGTCTGCCCCCTAGCTCCTGTTCTGAGTCTGCCCCCTAGTGTGTCTAGTTTTTGGATTCCTTAGTTCTCCCCTTTCAGTGTAGTTGCATGGTGGTTATGTTGGCCTGAGTGCCCCATTTTTTGCCCCCTTCTCTGGTTTTCTGTTTGTTTAATAAATTATTATTTTTGGATCCCTGCTCCTGGCGTCTCTCTCCTTTTCGTCTCTCCCAGTTCCGAGTGTTCCGAGTTCAGTTCCGAGTCTTGTTTCCGGGTTTTCCAAGTTCCCAGTGCTCCTAGTGTTGCCCTCCCCAAACCCTTAACAGTCAGCTTTTCAAGTTCAGCATGACTGCTGACGACAGGCATAATGCCTGACTACCAAACCAACGCCAACAAACACAAATGAACAACAAATGTACACAAAAAACATAAAAAACCAACAGTGATAGAAATATAGTAAAGATTGAAACTCACTCGCTCCGTAGAACACTCACCCATCCTCAAACACGCTCACGCATGCCCACAAGAGCGAGAGAGAGAGAGTGAATGCAAGAAAGCAAGAAATGGAGAGTGAGAGAAAGAAAGGGAGAGTGAAAAAGCAAGAGAGGGAAAGAGATAAAGCAAAAGAGTGTGTGAATGAGGGAGAGTTTGAGAGAGAAAGTGAGAGAGAGGAAGTGAGAGAGAGGGAGCTAGAGAGTGAGGGGGAGAAGGAGAATCAAAGAGCAGGAAATAGATAGAAAAGGTCAATAAAGAGAGAGAGTGAGAGTGAAGCAGAGAGAGAGTGAGAGAGGAGTGAGAAAAGAGAGGAGGAGAACAAGGGAGAATAAGAGAGAAAGAAAGAGAGAGGCAGCCGCTGCTGTTTGAAGCTGCCTGAAATCTCGGTTGTTTGGTGGCCTTCAGTACCTTATTAGCTGTGTCTGCGCCACAGGAATTGTACTGAGAGCCTTTCAGGGAGTAAATCCTGCTAAAGCTGTAATAATCTGTCAGCTGAGGAGTGTGTCCCAGGCAGACGAGAGACCCTGATCCACTGGATCAATAGCTCTCTCAAGCAGGGATTTCAGTGGCTGTCGGTCCCATCACTGTGACAGCAGGCCTCATGTACGCTCACAAACCGCACACGTGCACTGCCACAGGGGCAGATAGGAACACAATAGCCGCAGATGATGAAGAAACAATAAGGCAGGGTCTGCCGCCACTAACCTTGACCCCTAATCCTAACCTTAATTAAGGGATGGAAAGGATTTTGAGCAAGGATCAGTGCAAAAATGCCGTTTTCTTTTTTCTCGTTCAGCAAGCACATGAAGAGTTGGAAGACATGGGAATCTGAAATCACTTCCGATAAGGACTGCACAGTTCTCAATATTGTTTTTGTAACAAGGAAGTGTCATTAACAACATGCTTCTCTTTTTCCAGGATACCCTAGAGAGATGCCGGAAAGCTGTTCAATCATTGTCACCGTTGGAATCCTTATTGCATCCTCACTGGATTGGATATCTCTGGTATGCAGCTCTGATCTGCTGCTCTGCGCTCGATTGCTTTGTTCCTGATACACACTTCTTATTTTGAGCTAATGGAGAGTTATTGAACAATATTATTATTGTTTGAAGCTCAGACGAAGATTTACGTTGGTTTTAAAGGGTTTTTGAGGACTCATTTTTTGAATCATTGTTATTGGAAAGGGCTAATTAGCTAAGCCCTTGTTAAAAGAGGCTATTCATTTCTGTGGTTTCTGTTGCATCTGCTACTCAAAGCTACTCAAGTTTATATATTGTGGTCCTCCTGCTTCTGACTTGGCAGTAGTAATTTTTATTGTTATTTTGGGAGAAGTAGCGTGATAGCTGAGGTATAAAACATCTTCAAAGCTATGTGATGGCTGAAAAGTGATTCCTAAGGTGAGTTTGTCTACCATTAACAAAACTTTGTTGACCACCTTGAGATCGAAATTCTTGGTCTGGAGGACCATTTTGCACCGCTATATAACTAAAAGTGGACAGAATGCAATAACCTAAGAAGTATATTATTTATAGAGCTGGCATCCAGGCCACAGATGGGAAGAGCGGAGACCTTACAGCAGGGAGGGAGAGAAAGTTGCGTGACAGTAGGGCACAAGCACAGGCAAGAATGTGCACACCATACCTAACTGTGCGCGGACTTTATATTATTATTTTGTTTGACGTGGATTCTTAGCTTGTCCTGTACCTGCATAGAAGTGGACGAGCATGCTCTATTCTCGTATATATTTTAACCAAACTGGGACCAATGACACAGGCAAGGGTCAGTTTGAGGTTGTCCAAGACAAACTGGTTGAATTAGCAGAAAAAATAAGGGGCAGGTCCTCCATGGTAGTGATCTCTAGAATCAGGCCTGCAGCTCGCATCCGAACCAGGTGCACTTAGCCCTGGACCTCCCTTCTAAAACCTGGTGCACTTAGCCCAGGATCTCCCATCTGTATTCTGGTGCACTCAATTCCAGAGCTCTCCTCTAACCCCTGGTGCACTCAGGCCTAGAATTCACATCTGAAATCTACCGATTTCAGCCCTGGAGCTCCCATCTGAAACCTGGTTCATTCAGCCCTGGAGCTCCCATTTGAAACCTGGTTCAACTCAGCCCTGGAGCTCCAATCTGACAGTGTGTCACATAAAAGATCAAGCCTGCTCCACTTGCCTGATGTAGCACCTCCATGTATTCCTCTCAGTAAAGGAGCTGCCAGGTGTGAATTTTTTTACCCACTGAGTTCCCCTGGCTCTCCATTTTTATGGTGGCTAATCACACGCAACGCTTCACAGTGAAGTCCAGTTTTCTTTCTTCCACTGCGGCTGCTAAGAATTAATGAGAAGGAAAAAACCTCTTTTTTCTCCACATGGTGGCACGATGACAAAGTGATTGTGGAGGTCACATTTTCTGCCAGTTTACTTCCTGGTTACTGTCAGCTTGCATCGGTCAACTCTCTGGAGCTGCGTGACATATGGTTACTCTTTTAATTTTTTACATCGATTAAAATGTCTGGGTTACAAAAACATTACATTTTACACCAGAAATGTCCTCTTGACTGCTGACCCGAGCCGCATATTGCACAGAATTAATTTCATTTCCGTGTCAGTCATGACACGGAAATGAAAGGGGACCGACGGCAACCACGACCGCTCCAACTACTTCCGCGATTACGAAGACCCAGATGGCTGGAGAGGCGGGTTTAGGTAACCTGAGAACACTGGCCAGGTGTTCCCAGTTACCTTATGCCAACTGAGCTGCACCTGCAAAACAGAGCCACAAGTACCTATGGAAAGACTAAGGCCCCATGGCCGTCACACTTATGCATTTCCAAGTCTTATAAACTGTAATCTAAGCAGATCCTCACCAACAAATGGTGCTAAACATTTGATTTACAGCTGCAGGGCCAGACCTCAAACACTCCCCTTCCACTCATACCCAATCCCCACCTTTACTACCGCTTCTATTACAATCCCGTTTACATGTCTAACCCTCCCACTGGTCTAGCTGTGCCTTTGTCCCCCTGCTCTGTAAAAGAGGACCCTGGGGATCACTGAGCTTAGGAGCTACAGTGAATTCTTCACCATTATCTGACACACACCACCGAGCTTTTGTACCTTTGTCCATACATCTTGTTCATCCACAAATTAAATTGCTTTCAATTGTTAACTTTGGCTCAGAAACTGTCATTTTTGGCATTCAGCTGATGGTTGTGATTGTGCGTTTCTTAGCGAGGAAACAGACATGTACTGCATGTTGAAATTATTGCGCTATATAAACGGAATGCTGTCTCAAGAGAGTAACAGTTTGTTCATCACTGAAGGTGATAGATAAAATGTGATAAAAATAAAATCAATTGAGGGCACAAAATTGTGTCATTTCAAGATCACATTCTTCGTTTAGCTAGCGCCCAACTAGACCCTATACACCAGGTGGCGCTCATGTGAACAAACAGCCTTCTAAACCTACAAGACTAATGTGAGTCCCCTCAGGACCAATGAGAGGAGAATACATTGAATCATGTCAGGATGGGGGACATTGATTTTGAGGCAGCATTCACAGATCATTCTCCCATTCTCTCTCTTTCATTTAGCTCTTTGTGTTACCCAATATTAGCCTATTCATCGACCACCCATCCTGCTCGCAAATCTGAAATCCATGACAGCTTTGTGAAAGCGATCAGTGACATTGAATTAAAGCAGTAAATTTAATGGCGAGATAAGAACCTGCCAGAACATAATCAATGTCGGATATTGTGCTCCGCGGTTTGAGATGCAAATTGAGGAGTGAGTGATGGCCCTATGCTCAGGTGCTGTGAAGGAGACTTGTAAATGAGGCCTGAACTCCAGAGGCAAAACTCCAGCTGACTAACACTGTCACAAAGCAGCGTCCGTCGAGATTCACAAAATTATAATGGACATTAAGCAAGCCCATTCTATCATAGTGAAAGTTTTGATTATAATGACTCAATTCTTCCATTTAGACTGAATTGAAATAAATGTCTGATTTCATCTTATAAAGGGGTATCCCTTGCAAAAACAAACAGAGAGGTCTCTATGGTAAGACATCCACTTGCACCAGTCAACTTTCCGTGAGAAAGAGGAGGGTATGTGCTCTAAAGTTAAGATGAGGCAACCACGTTTCAGCTTTTTATCACCATGACAACATTGACGGATAGGCCAATTATATTGCAAATTTTTGCTGAGATAATCTCATTTACAAGCTGTTCTTTGATAGCTGGCATTTAACATCTGCCACAGTTGGAAACCTTTTTGCAAACTCATGTATTACCCGAGAGTATCACCTGTAGAAAAACACATAACAAACATTTTCACAAGTCCTCTGCTTCCTTTTGCAGTTCACAAGCGCCTCATTTTCCAACAGCGATAATTGTTCTTAAAGTCAATGAGGTTCTTGATGAGCATTCCCTCTTGAGAAACTAGAGCCTTGTGTTGTGCTCTGTATGTGCCCTCTGTTTGCCCCATGAGTGACCTAAATGTGCACTAAGACTGCTCAATATGTTCCCTATGAATCATCAACGAGTGCCCTACATGTGCACAATGAGTGCCCTATATGTGCCCTATGAGTTCTCCATTACATAATATAACATAACATAACATGAATGGCAAGAACAAAGCCTTTCAGCCCAACTAAGCTTGCCAGTTTCTTTATACTATTGTGAATATATCCCTTCAGATACTTAATGACTCAATGGTATCTAGCTTTAGGTCAAGCCTGCTCTTGAAAACCCCCAAGGTCTCTGCCTCAACAATATGGTCAGGTAAGCTATTCCACATTGAAATTACTCTTTGGGTGAAGAAATATTTCCGAATATCAGTACTAAATTTACCTTTGGTCAACTTCCATTTGTGACCCCGAGTTCTACTAACAACACTTGGCCGAAGGAATCCTACATGATTCACTTTGTTAATCCCTTTAACATATTTAAATACCTCAATCAAATCACCCCTGAGTCTCCTTTTCCTAAGACTAAAGAGATTAAGGATTTTCAGCCTCTTCTCGTAGCTTTTATCTTTTATACCTGGAATAAGCTTAGTGGCTCTTCTCTGAACTTTTTCTAGAGCCTCTATATCTCTCTTAAAGTATGGTCCCCAGAACTGTACACAATACTCCAGGTGTGGTCTAACGAACGTGTTGTACAGAAGAAGCATCACCTCCTTATATTTGTACTCAATACTTTTGGCAATGTATCCTAGCATCTGATTAGCTTTTTTAACTGCTACGGCACAATGGCTAGAACCTGTGAGGGTTTGGTTAACAATCACTCCCAGATCTTTCTCTTGTGCAGGACATTCCAGTTTTAAACCTCCCATGAAGTAATCCCGTCTAATGTTTTTATTACCTACATGTACAACTTTACACTTTGCTAGATTAAATTTCATTTGCCACATTTCTGCACAATCCAAATCGTCCTGAATCACTTTAGTGGACCCTAAACTATTTGCCAAACCCCCCAATTTAGTTTCAACTGCAAATTTAACTAATCTGCTCTCAATATTCCTATCAAGGTCATTAATGTAAATGAGGAATAGCAGGGGTCCCAACACCGATCCCTGGGGGACGCCACTCCCCACCATACCCAGCTCAGATGAGATATCACTGACCACTACTCTTTGTGTTCTGTCCTGTAACCAGTTTTGAATCCACTTCAGAATACCTCCTGTAACTCCAATAGAGCTCATTTTAAAAATTAGTCTCTTATGCGGTACTGTATCAAATGCTTTCTGAAAATCCAAGTATATGATATCATAAGTCCTGCTCTGGTTGTAAGTCCTGGTGGCCTCTTCAAAAAATTCCAGAGGGTTTGTTAGGCATGACCTTCCCTTCCGAAAACCATGTTGGCTATCACTCAAGATACTGTTACGTTCAAGATATAAGTCCAGCACATCTTTTATGATAGATTCCAATATTTTGCACGAAATGCAAGTTAAACTCACTGGCCTGAAGTTTCCTGGCTCGGTGCGGTCCCCTTTCTTATATACTGGTATTATATTGCCCTGTTTCCAATCATTTGGTATTTCTCCAGTTTCTAAAGACCATCTGAAGTTGTCGGATAGCGGCTTAAAGATGAACTCACCAGCTTCCCTGAGAACTCTAGGATATAAGCCAACAGGACCCGCCGCCTTATCTGTTTTTAGTTTATGCAACTTGTCTAATACTTCGTTTTCCCGAACCTCAATTTCCGCTAAATAATCTTCAGCATTTGACATGCCCTCTGGCCAAATAAAGACCCCCCCGAGGTAAAATTCTCAACAAAGTAACTGTTTAAGGCATCCGCAATATGCTTGTTATCATATAGCAGCGATCCATTTTTATTCTTTATGCACTTAACCTGCTCTTTAACTTTCCTTTTTCTGCTACAGAACTGAAAGAAGCGCTTAGGGTTAGTTTTTGCCCCTTCTGCAATTTGTCTTTCATACAGTCTTCTAGCCTTCCTCAGCTCTTTTTTTTACCACAGCCCGCATTTTACAGTATTCAGCCCTAGAATTCTCATTGTTATCCTTTATGTACATCTTATAAAGATTCCTCTTTTCCCTCAACATCCTACGAATACTTATGGTTATCCACTGAGGATTCTGCTTTTTCAGCTTACTTTTGGACACCTTCGGAATGAATCTGCATTGTGATTCAAGTAAAACCCCCTTAAATCTTTCCCACATCTCATTTACAGACTTACAGTCCAGGAGTGTCTCCCAATTTATTTCAGCTAGATATGAGCGCATCCTGTCAAAGTTTGCTCGCCTAAAATTGAACATTTTTGTTTTAGAATGCACCTTTTTAACTTCCCATGAAACATCAAAATTAACAGCAGAGTGATCGCTTGTCCCAAGTGGCTCCAGTACCTCAACATTGCTAATTCTATCGGAGTCATTACAGAGCACTAAGTCTAAAATTGGCTTCTCTCTGGTAGGTTTATTAACATACTGCACCAAAAAATTATCATTTATAACATCTAGAAATTCTTCCTCCCCCCTACCCTGTCCTTTCACCATTTCCCAATTGATACCAGGATAATTTAAGTCTCCCATGATAATAGTCCCACCACTGCTACAAGCTTGCGTCATCCTCCTAAAAAGCATTTCATTGATTGTACTGTCCAAAGCTGGCGGTCGATAGCATACTCTTATGTTTAAACCTGTCTCGTGTTTGCCAATGAGCCTGACCCAGATATCTTCGCAGGAATAGGAATGTTCAATTTCGGGAATTTCCTGTACATTAATATTTTCGTTCACATAGAGTGCTACGCCTCCTCCTCGCCTATTACATCTATCCTTCCTAAAGAGCTTATAACCTTCTATATTATATTCATCTCCATCCTCTTCACATAGCGATGTCTCTGTTATCCCAACTATGTCATAGCCCTCACTGATCACTACTGCCTCAAGTTCTGGAAATTTATTTCTTATGCTTCTTGCATTTAAATAAAAACATTTCAGGTTATTACTAATATTCTTCCCCCTTGATTTCCCATGTGGCCGCCGCCTTGAGCCCCCCTCTACGCTTTGTTGCTTTAAAAGTAAAACATCGATAGTGCATGTTACGCTGTCAGCTTCCATCGGGGCAGTCTGCATTTCCCTATTTGTAACACTCACTAACCTCCCTGCCCCCTAAACAAGTCCCTAGTTTAAATAATCATGTGCTACCCTCAACATACGCTGGCCCAGTGCAAAGGTACCCCTCCGGTTCAGGTGCAGCCCGCCAGGCTTGAACAGGTCACCCCTGTCCCAGAAAAAGTTCCAGTGCCCCATAAACCTATACCCCTCTTTCCTACACCAGGTTTGTAGCCACGTGTTAAACCTCCAGATAGAATTCTGCTTACCTCTGCTTGCACAAGGTATCGGTAGAATCCCGGAGAACACTACCGTTGAGGATCTGCTCCTAAGCTTCTCAGCTAATTCCACAAATTTGCATTCCAGAACCTCAAACCTACCCTTACCTATGTCATTTGTCCCAACATGGACCATGACAACTGGATCCCTCCCCGCTCTGGCCAGGAGCTTGTCCGCACGCTCCAGGAGGTCTCCTACATGGGCACCAGGCAGGCAACATACCGTACGAGACTCCTTGTCGCCCGAATAGACTAAGGTATCTATTCCTCTAAGTATTGAGTCCCCCACTGTTAATAACTCTCTTTTCTGAGGGGTAGAGGCCAACAGGGTGCCCTGCTGCTCATCAGTCCCCTCACTGTCAGGGTCAGGGGCCAGGTCGAGTTCCTGCAAGGGCTGGAATCAGTTGGACACCTCAACCACTGGAGGAGCTGTCGCTGTACGGTGTGCACGCCCTTTCCTGCGCTGCCGACCTACAGTCACCCAACTTTCTCTCCCTGCCTGCTCTGGGATCCCAGTACCACCCTGCTTCGGCGTACACACCATTTCTCTAAACAACCTACTACTTAGTTCCTCTAGGAACTCTACTGATTGCGAACTATGTTGCGCCGCCAACTGGCCCTGAAGATCAAGGATCTTGCTCTCCAGATGCTCAATTAGCTGGCACCGGTGCCAGACAAACCCACCCTGGAAATCTCCCCAATAAGTGCCCTTTGAGTTCCCTCCTTGTGTTCAATGAATGCCCCAAGTAAATATGTCCCACGTGTGCATCATTAGTGCCCTATATGTGCCCTACATGTGCACTATAAGTGCCCTTTATTTGCTATACATGTACAGAATGAGTGTCCTAATTATGCCCTAAATGTGTACTTTGAGACCGCTAAATGTCCCCCATGTTTCCTCCATAAGTGCCCTATATGTGCCATGCATGTGCATTATAAGTGCCCCATTTGTGCCCTATGAGTGCTTGATGAGTGCTCTCTTTCATACCCAGGTTACTCATTCACTCTACCATAGTCTGATTCACTTAGGATTCTAATGCACCCCCCACAGTCAAGAACCTTCCTCCACTGCCTCCAAACAAAATGCAGGACAGACACTATACATTTATCATATTTCTAGTCTTTCAGAGTGAATTCTTGGCATGTTTACATGTCTGAATAACAACATGTACAAACCCCAGTTCCAATGAAGTTGGGACATTGTGTAAAACGTGAATAAAAACAGAATACATTGATTTGCAATTCCTTTTCGACCAATATTCAATTGAGTACACTGCAAAGACAAGATATTTCTTGTTTATACTGATACACTTTATTTATTTATTTATTTGGTAATATGCTCTCATTTTGAATTTGATGCCAGCAACACAGTCCAAAAAAGCTGGGACAGGGGCAACAAAAGACTGGGAAAATTAAGGAATGCTAAAAAAACACCTGTTTGGAACATTCCACGGGTGAACAGGCTAATTGGAAAAATTTTAGTGTCATTATTAGGTAACAAAGAAGCATCCCTGAAAAGCTGAGCCGTTCACTGGCAAGGATTGGGCGAGGTTCACCACTTTGTGAACAACTGCGTGTGCAAATAGTCCGTCAGTTTAAGAACAACGTTTCTCAATGTGCAATTGCAAGAATTTCATCATCTACAGTCCATAATATCCTCTAAAGATTCAGAAAATCCGGAAAAATCTCTACCCGTACGCAGCAAAACCAAAAACCAACATTGAATTCCCATGACCGTCGGTCCCTCAGGCGGCACTGCATTAAAAATCAACATTATTCTGAAAAGGATATTACCATGTGGGCTCAGGAACACTTTCGGAAAAACCAATGTCAATTAACACAGTTCGTCACTTCATCTACAAGTGCAAAAGAGTAAAAACTCTACCATGCAAAGCGAAAGCCGTATATCAGCAACACCTAGAAATGCTGCCGGCTTCTCTGGGCCAAGCTCATCTGAGATGGACTGACGCAAAGTGGAAAAATGTGCTGTGGTCTGACAAGTCTACATTTCAAATTGTTTTTGGAAATCATGGACATTGTGTCCTCCGGGCTAAAGAGGAAAAGGACCATCTACACTGTTATCAGTGCAAAGTTCAAAAGCCAGCATCTGTGATGGTATGGGGATGTGTTAGTGCCCATGGCATGGGTAAATTGCACATCTGTGAAGGCACCATTAATGCAAAAAGGTACATACAGGTTTTGGAGCAACATATGCTGCCATCCAAGCAACATCTTTTTCAGGGATGTCCTGCTTATTTCAGCAAGACAATGCCAAGCCACATTCTGCACCTGTTACAACATCATGGCTTCTTTGTAAAAGAGTGCGGGTAATAGACTAGCCTGTCTGCAGTCCAGACCTGTCTCCCACTGAAAATGGGTGGCGCATTATGCATCCCAAAATACGACAACGGAGACCCCAAATTGTCGAGCAATTGAAGTCGTAGATCAAGGAAAATCGGAAAGAATTCCAGCTACTTTTGTACAAAGCTTCAACAATCAGTGTCCTCAGTTCCCAAACACTTATTGAGTGTTGTTATAAGGAAAGGTGATGTAACACTGTGGTAAACATGCCTCAGTCCCAGCTTTTTTGGAATGCGTTGCAGGCATCAGCATTAAATTCAAAATGAGTGAATATTTCCAAAAAAGCTCAAAAATGGATCAGTTTGAACATTAAATATCTTTTCTTTGTCGAGTACTCAATTGAATATAGGTTGAAAAGGATTTTTAAATCATTTTATTCTGTTTTTATTCACGTTTTAATCAACACCCCAACCTCATTGGAATTGGGGTTTGGATATTTTTTTCATCGCATATCGCATGGAAATAAGTCAGAGATAAATATTTTATCATTGTATTCTTTTTTAAATGCAGTCTTGATTTGTTTCCTCAAGATTGCACAACAGACATTAATCTCTTAATAGCAGTTAACAGAGCAGCTGGGCCTTGTAAATATTTCAGCATACCAGCAGGGCAAACAGACAAAGCAAATTGAATTTGTATCACACACTCGCATGCACAAACCCATATAAACCCACATATGGCAAACATTGTGGTGGAGGAGTGAAGGCAAATGGATTGAAAGCCATATTTTAATTAGATTGGGGACAGCATGACCTCACTTCAGATAATTGCTGTCTGTTTCACAGTTTGGTGAGATCTGAGCTACCTTTAACTCCTTGGATGAGACCTCAGAGCTCCCTCTCTATAAGCAACACACTGCTGACTTCCTGCGTTAAAGCGCAGGACTCGGCAATCATATAGTACACTGTACTCAAAGCGAAATTTTCCATTCAAGCCTGGCTTGTTTTGACACAGACATGGCCCTGGTATGAGGCTGATGAGACTGGTGTGATGAGATACGTGTCTGGGGAGACGACAGGGTAGAAACAGGAGGGAGTCATAACAGAGGGAGACAGTGATGGTGGAGGTGATCTGAAGGAGCCACAATATCTCTGCAGCCTTCTCATCAAAGAAATCAACAAACAGGAGGGCTGTTTAGAAAAAATAAATAATGGAAAGCAGTTAATGAGGATGAGAAAAGGAGTTCTAAATTTCAAGCGGATGACAGATTTCCGCTGTGGTGATATACGAAAAAGGAAACTGCCACCAGAAGAGATTATCAGGAAGACAGGTCAGATTGGGCCCTGGACCCCCATTTCCTCTCAGTAAGCTCGGCCTCTTTGTGTAGAGAGTGTTACATGTCCACAGGGAGGGAAGGGGTGTATGAACTGGCCTACAAACTATAGCACAGAGAGACTGAAATGCAGAGCATGGAGAGGAAAGGAGAGGTGAACTTGCAGTGGGAAATGCAGAGATGATTCCAGAGGGTGAAGAGAAGCCATGACTCTGGAGGATAAAGGGAGAGGTAAGAGGGAGCAGGTATTACAGGGGACTGCAATTGTTTGGGTGGATAGAAGGGCAGGAGAACTGGAGTAAGAGTGAGGGAGAATAAAACAATAAGGTGGTCTGACTGATGCTGAGGGGTCTTGGTCAGCTTGAGTAAGGAGCAGTTCCTCAGGGTCACCAGGTCTGGTATATCGCCAGCCTCAAGGGTTGGAGATGAGAACAACAAGGAAAAGGCAAATAAATGGAGTGGAGGCAGGCATGCTGTAAAAAAATAATAATACTTTGGGTGACTTTAAAAAATTAACCTAACCAGCTGGAAAGCATTTCGTAGTTTGTTCAACTTCACAATGAAGTGGTTCCACAGGCTCGTTTATGAAAAAAAAAAAAAGGAACTTGAAATTGTGGGAAATGTTTTGCATTTCAGTGAGCTTTGATTACTGTGCAGCAGTCTGAGAGGCTTCCAAGTGGATGTCTCCTCGGAGGGTCAGAGGGGTACTGTCCTCAAGGAAAGGACTGAGTAAGGTGTCTCGCTCATTTAGAAAGCTTTCTGGAGAGAATCATTTGCAATAATGTAGGATACACTGCTGGAGCAGAGTGATATTTAAATAAAAAATAGCCAAATTCCCATCTCCATCAATCCTTTACCGGCACTGAAACCTGTCTTTCCAGAGAAACAAACAGCTCTGGATTCCTTTCTTCACCTCTCTTCCTTCTTTTCCTCTCAGTTACAGACACTGCTTATGGAATCCTAGCTAGCTCTTCTTTTTTTCTGTGAAATGATCTCTTGACTTGAAATTGTTGGGGAGGGTGTTTTGGGGCTGAACTGACTGACAGGTTTTTAATGGGGTTTGCAAAGATTAGTTGTTTAAAGCTGGACACGCTTTCAGCGGCTATAGCTATGACCGCTGCTAAGAAAGAGGGCCAAGTAGAGTAGTACTTTAGAATCTTTTAATCCTCACATTGTCCTAATTTTCCATGTCTTATTTTTATGCTTGCCTTGGGCTTAGTCAATGAATTGAGATTAAAATCCTACATTTAGATAGAAAACTGACTGGAACAGACAGCTGTAAAATGCTTGTTGCCATGCGGGCGCTATGTCTTTTCATAATTTCCTCTTCAATACGGGAGAAACAGTAATAAGGTTTTTTTTAATGCCCAGATCATAAAACACCTCACTGATTTCTCGGGCCATTTTGTGTTGGGTCACAGGCTAAACGCAGATAAATCAAGTTAGCGATTACAAAAACAAGGTTTTTTTCTCTTTTAAGTTCTCAATGTCACAAATTGAGTTATGGGGTCTGTTATGGCTGAAGAGAAACATACAGTACTGTGCAAAAGTCTGAGGCACATTTAAAGCAATTTCACAGGGCAAATATGTGTACAAAAATAATAAAACCAAAGTTTCTAATTACTGAAAAATGTACTCTCCAAAGTAGGAAACTGTTAAAAACTAAATCAAATTCAAATTTGGTGCGAATACAGTTTTCCTAAAAATTTTAGACACTGTCTTGTTGTACTATGGTTTAAAAGATGATTGGCTTTGCGCTTGTTCCAAGCAGCGTGAAAAAATTGCCACTATTCCAATGCAGGCTGACTGTCTTAACTGGCATCTGTAGCCCGGCACCCCGAGCAACGTAAGATGCGCGTGAGAAAATAGGTTACATTTTCAGTGGAGCAACGCCCACTAGTGACGTGCGTCAGTTTTTCCATTTTCACCACTGTTAAATTTCTTGAATGTAAACTCAACAGAAACAAATTTGTCTTTTAGGTTATTTAACAATTTCGCCTTGTCACGGTTGGTGGCACACGTTTAACAGAAACTTCACATGCAGTTGTCGAAAAGGATCAAACAGCTTTTTAACCAAGTTGTGGTTTTTGAAAGGAAATCAATTATTCTGCGGGCAATAAAGTTATCATGCGATCTACAGTTAGACAGTACCTAATTCAAGCTACCTTGTGAAGAACTTGACACAACAAGTTAGCTAACTAAGAAACTCGCTGCTTGGTGAAGTAAATCATATTGCTAAATTACAACACGACTAAATCTAGACGGTAAATTATGCTTATATGTATTGTACAATGCACAGTAAGCTGAACGTCGCACTTTGCCATGGCTTAAAATAAGCTTTATCGGTAGGTGTTTTCAAAAGTAACATTGTCTCGATGAATATTTTGACACACATAACTTGTCAATATCTGTCAATATTGATGCTATTAACGCTTTAAATGGCCTTTTAAAAATGTTTGGTGTTTGACACAATGCTTCGCCGCCAGTGGGCATTGGGTTTATCCCTCCAAGTCATTGCAGACAGCCATGAGGATGTGGACATCAGGGCTCTGTCAAGATTACATTACCTGTATCAACTGTTTTTAATGAATAACAAACAAGTATTTGTAAAATTTATTTTTAAATAAGAATTTGGAATTTCAAATATACTTTTTATCTTCAGCAACACCAATGTGGAAAAAAAAAGTGAACATCTAAAGCCAGATTAAAATTTTTACAATGTAGGGTGCCTTATCATTTGCGTAGAATTGTACATCTTCTATAAATAGGGGTGCACATAATTAGTGCGCTGGTGCACATATGCAGCAAAAAACAAAAATTGCATGGTAGAAAACTTGAAAGAAAAGCTCAATTGCGCACCAACATATTTGGCATTTTTGACTGGTTTACTTCGGCAACTGGAATACGATTTTTCTCCATACATCTTTGGTAAGACAAAAAACATTTGGAGAAGTGTGCTCATTAATCATTAGCTTTCAAAGTTTACTCAGCTTTGACCCAAATTAGCAAGACATCTCGGAAAGGGGAAAAAACGTGGCACACAGGCCAAAATAACCACCGTGCTCCGGGACTGAAAGGGGGAGTAACTCAGGAATCCAATAACAAAACTCAGGAACACAAGGGGGCAGACTCGGGGCAGACTCGGAACAGACTGGGGCAACTCGGGAACAGACTGGGGCAACGCGGGAACACCAGGAGGCTCGGAGACATCAGGCGGGGGGCAGACACAGGACTAGGCGACGGGCACAGCTGGCAGGTGGCTGACTCGGGAGGCACAGCTTGCGAGGGGTAGGCTCAGGAACACAACAGGCGGGGGGCAGACTCGGACGTCTCGGGAATACCAGGAGGCTCGGGGCAACTCGGGAACACCAAGAGGCTCGGGTCAACTCGGGAACACCAGGAGGCTCAAGGCAAATCGGGAACACCAGGAGGCTCCGGGCAACTCCAGAACACAGCAGGCGGGGGCAGGCTGGGATGGGGCATGAAGGCAAATGGAATAAACACAGAGAGCGATGGGGACCAGAGGGAACGTCAGTGGGGGCAAGGAGTGGTGCGGAGGCGGTGTGAAGTGAAGCGAAGTCAGATCTCCAGTGACTGCTGTGCTAGGAACATTTATAGGGCAGGGGCACGGACAAACACAGGTGCAGAAAATTAATATAATTAACAAGGGGTGAAACACGAGGGAAACCTAATAACATGAAACAGAAAAACATTAACACACAGATGAGGATCACAAGACTCTCCCAAAAACAGGATAAATAAACTGAATAAATATGTCACAGTGCATAGAGAGAGAAGCAGGAGAGATGAGATAAATGCAGAGAGTCTGCAGAAAGCACGGCAAGGCAAGTTAAAGGAAAGCAAGAGGCAGAGACAAGAACAGGGGGAATGCAAAGAGGTCGTAAGTTAATTAGTAAATGCAGCTGTACAATCCCAGGTACTCGTTAGTACGTTAGTCTAATATACAATGTTAGTTTTGGTTAGTAAATTTTAGAAAACAACAAACTGTTAGTACGGGTTAGTAAGATAGAAAAGCAAGGGGAAAATAGCAAACAAGAACAGAAGGAAGGCTGATAGTGTCACAATCAGTTAAGACGAAAACTACAACGAACCGATGACGTGACCGGGGAGAAAGCAAAGACCAGACATGCGTAAGACGTGGACTGGAACAACAGGGGAGAGATATGAAATGTGAAACACTAAGACATCAGACTAAAAACGGACATCACAAAAATAATAAAAACCTAAAATTGACTAACCAAAACACACAGAGACCCACAGAACATAACAGTGTGTGCTTTGGAGAAGAACAGAAAAAGGCAGCAGGCTGAATTAACTGTGAGCATGCTTGTACGTCTTTCATTGGTGTTAGCCAATCACAGCTCTCACATGCTGTGTCAATGTGGTTGTCAATCACTGCATTCACAGGCCAATCACAGCACACAAATCCAGCCAGAATGTGCTAGCCAATAACACGTGCTTTGTAGCATCTCACCCTGCAGATACCATAGTCAGCAATTGGTGGCCACAGTGCAAACACAGCTGTCAGATGAGAGTGCATTGCTTGGAATCTCTCAGAGATATCTTAGGTCAGGGCTCAGCTTTCCTCACAGTTGTTGAAGCTATGACCTTCAGCTATGAGTACTGTATAAACAGACACCAAACATCCCTTGGGCCAGCGAAAACTCATCGAATTGGGTGCAATGTTGAGAATGATGAAAGTGACTGTCATTTATGCAGTCACTGTTTCAGACTCTTGTATGAAAGAAAGCGTGGGCTCTAAAGAGAGTATGCTGAGGGCAGTGTCAGTGTGTTTTTGATAGGCTTTGTGCATTCCTTCTCACTGATGCATTCTATTGAAGCAATGGTGTTGGTAAAATGGGGTCAATCTGATCTGTCACTTCACCGCCTCAGGTGAAAAAAACCTGGTCATGGCGCAGCAGACTTCTTCCAACAGAATTACTAACAGGCAGGAGGCTTCTTTATTCAGTTTGACAGGAATTAAACTAGATTAAAAAGCAAGCCACTGAGTGGAGAAAGAAATTGCAGCAGTGATTAAGTACTTGCCAGTGCATGGGATTTCAGTGCAGGCAGACCACTGTTGCTTCTTTTGTTTGTCTTACTCATAATGTAAATACTCCACCTTTAAAGCTGTAAAATTTAACCAAAGCCATGGGCTGCCTGTAACAATTGAGTTTCGCTTGTTAAAAAACAAAACATTTGCTTTGTTTAAAGTGATGAATCATTGCTTTGCAATGTATCACACTGTACAACATAACATAACTTATAACAGGATTGGTGAGAACAGACCATTCAGCTAAACATTACACGCAATTTCCTGTTACTAATGTATACTTAAGATTCTTAAGGATTAGATTGTAGCTAGCACTGTATTTAGTCTGATCTTGAAAACTCCTGGAGCCTCTACCTCTGCAACACTGCCTGGCAAGCTATTCCATACTGTGACCACTCACTGCGAGAAAAAATATTTCCTAATATCGGTGATAAATTTTAACAAAGCTAAATTCAATTTATTAACTCTTTTTCTGCAAACAGAATGTAACCTAAATCATTCTGCATAGTTGAATTTGCTAATCCCTTAAAAATAATCAAATCAATCATTCATCCCTCAAGCATTATTCATCCTCCTGCAAACAGAAACTATCATAGTCTCTCTTGATGCAGAAAAGGCATTTGACAAGGTAAATTGGAATTTTTTTATTTGCAACCCTGGAGAGGTTCGGCTTTGGAGAATCATTTGTTTGGTGGATTAAGACGTTATACACAGCACCTTCAGCTACCGTCATCACCAATGGGCAGGCATCACAAAATTTCACACTTCACAGGGGAACTAGGCAAGGATGCCCACTCTCTCCCTATAGATTTACCATTTTTATCGAGCCCTAAGCGGCAGCAATTCACCTAAACAGTAACATTCGTACTATTGTATTTGACAACCCCCCTCGTATCATTAATAGAAACCACCTTACTCACTGAATCATTCTCCAAAATGTCTGGTTACTCTATAAACCGGGCCAAATCAACTATCCTCCCACTTAGGATTAAGTGTTGGGAAGCAGCAGCCCATATACAGCCTATCCCACTGTACACCAGCCACATCACTTATCTGGGAATTCCCATCTCCCCCAGGCTGTCAGAGCTGTTCAATTTAAACTTCACCCCAGTGCTAAAAACCATAAAGAATTATCTCCAATGCTGGGTGAATTTACCACTATTGCTAATAGGCAGAATAGCAACTATCTATTCTCAATGATTCCAATTCAACCCACTGCTACCTGGTTTAAATCATTAAACTCCATCATTAACAAATATTACTGGAAAAACAAGACATTAAGGATCAAACTAGCAACCCTACAGAAACCTAAATACCAGGGAGGATTAGAAGCCCCTCATTTTTTCTGTTATTTAGTGGCAAACCAGCTCCAATACATAACAAAATGGATCCATCAAAATCAATCAGACAAGATATGGCTCAATATAGAAAGTACACTTGGCGAGTAAATTCAGATCTCTGACTTACCATTTCTCAGTCAATCGGTTAAGCACCACTCATGCTTCAAAGCACTAACAATAGCAACCTCTCTGACAGCCTGGAGGAAATACCATAAAATCACAGCCACCACACTTGCTCCTTCACTCAACACTCCCATTTGGAACAACCTTGACCTTCATATAAATAAAAAACCACTTCACTTTCAATCATGGGTTGATAAAGGAATCACACATCTTAGACATATTTTCAGTAATGACACCCTGGTCCCATTCTCCGACCTTGTCCAGTAGTACAGCATTGGAAAGAATCATTTCCTTGAATATTTACAGCTCAAAACCTTAATTCGATCCAAAATTAGTACTACTTTAGACCTGAACTTTCAATCTTCATCATTAGGTTTAATAAATATTACATCTTCAAATAAAATTCTATCCAAAATATATAGAATAATATCACACTCGGACAAAACAATATCAGTACCCACAATAAAATGGGAACTGGAACTTTCTGTTACTCCCAGTGCTGACTTCTGGAACCAAATCTGCGAGAACATCTATTCCACGAGTGACAATACTAACATGCAGCTTATATAATACAAGATAATTCACAGAGTTCAACTCACTGGGCACAGAATGTTCAAAATGGGATTGGTGCAATCAGAAATTTGTCAACACCGTTTGCAAAACACTCCTGACACACATACACATGCCACCTGGCACTGTACACCGGTAAAACATTTTTGGATCCAAATTATTTCCACACTATCCAACCTCCTGGGCTGCCCTATCCCGTTATCCCCCTCTCTCTGCCTACTAGGAGACACGTCAGTAGTCAGCTTAAATTATAAATCCAAAAGATCACTCTTGTTGGCCCTAACTATCGCAAAGAAAACCAACCTCTTGAACTGGAAGTCCAAAGACAGCATACACATCTCACACTGGAAAAACCTTCTGCTGGATTACATCTCTCTGGAAAAACTCTGCCTCTATTAATGATGCTTCATCACATCATGATCCTACCTGGCAACTATTTACAGACTTCCTACATTCCTTACTTTCATGTATCCATTCAGTTATCTTCCTTGCAGCATTGTGTCCTTTTTGCCTGACCACCAATGCCAAAGTCCATGCCACACCAATAATATAACGTATGATCTAATCAACTCATTCCTTCCCCACTTTCCCCATACTACCACTGTAACCGTTATTTTTTCTGATTATTTATGCACACATGCATGTTTCCAGATATACTCAGTAACTTGCGTGTGTGTGTGTTTTTTTTTTTTATTCTGCTAAGTGGCCTGCAATCATTGTAATTGTCTGCCCTGCATAATTTTCTTTATGCTTGTTGTGTTAATGTCTTGTCTTGTCCAAGTGTTTGAATTTGACTCAGAAAAGTATGTCTTGTCTATGTATGGATGTTTGTCCTCTCTGTCTTTAGTTGTATGTTTTATGTTTGCCACCCCTGTCTGGTTGTAGCATTAACCTTTTTTTCTTATTTCTTAATAAAGATGTGTTAAAAGCCTTAAAATAAATTCAATTTTTATTGCAGATGCATACTCTCACACTGAAAATTGTAGAAAAATGTAACCTTCACCTCAAGTAAATTTTAAGTGGAAAAAAAAAATCCCTGACTAAGAAATAATTTTTTTTTCATAAAATCACCTGTTCCACAATTATTGGCACCTCTAACAATTCCTTGTAAATAAATATAATTGAAGTATTTCTGTCATTTCTATAGTAGTTTACAAAGTTGATCAGAGTATCTAGGAACATTTAGTTAGTAATTCATCACTTCCTGTTTCTCCGGGGTATAAATATGATGCAACACAGAGGCCATTTCTCTTATCCACTCTTCAACATGGGAAAGACAAAGGAACACACCATTCAAGTAAGGCAGATGTGTGTCGACCATCACAAGTCAGGCAATGGCTGCAAGAAAACGCCTGCACCTCCCCATATCTACTGTCAGAGGAGTCATTAAGAAGTTTAATGAATGAAGTTTAACTGGAACAGTGGCAAACAAGCCTGGACGAGGGCGAAAAAGGTTATTTTGCCACCACGCTCAGTGAGGAGGATGGTAAGAGAAATAAAAAGTTCTCCAAAGCTTACTGTTAAAGAATTGCAACAAATGGTAGTATCTTGGGGTCACAAAGTCTCCAAAACAACCATCAGGCGCTATCTACATGCCAACAAGCTGTTTGGGAGGCATGCACGGAAAAAACCTTTTCTTACTCAATCATAAACGGAAATGTCTGGAGTTCGCTAAGTGGTACTGGGACTTCAACTGGGACCATGTGCTTTGGTCAGATGAGACCAAGATTGAGCTTTTTAGCAACAAACACTCTAAGTGGGTTTGGCGGAACACGAAAGATGAGTATTCGGAAAAGCACCTCATGGCCACTGAATTACGGGGGAGGATTGGTGATGCTGTGGGCCTGTTTCTCTTCCGGAGGCCCTGGGAACCTTGTTATGGTGCATGGCATCATGAACGCTTTGAAATACCAGGACATTTTAAATCAAAATCTGGTTGCCTCTGCCATAAAGCTGAAGACGGGTCGCCACTAGGTCTTTCAGCAAGATAATGACCCTAGACATGTGGCCAAATCTACACAGAAATGGTTCACCAGACACAGAATCAAGCTCCTCCCATAGCCATCTCAGTCCCCAGACCTCAACTGTTGTTCTGGGGTTCTGGCCTTTGGCCAGGACAGTATTGTTTATGGTTTTAACAGTTTCATGTATCAAGATTTCATAGTTCATAGCCATAGTTCACGTCTAAGATTTAACAGTTTCTTGTATTAGGATTACACATTTCATGGTTCATAGTTATTGTTCATGTTTTTGTTTTTGGCAGGTCTGCCAAGTCACTCCACCGCTTGCCTGCGTTCCGCCTCGTGCCTTTGTTGTTGCATATTTCAGAGCTCTGGTTGGCTTTGGTATTTCCCCCTTCCTTCTGTACTGTGCTGGATTCGGGGCTGTCTAAGCTTAATTGACAATTAACTGTTATTAAGTTACTAACATTTACTAACATTCACTGGGTGGTGTAATTCTTAGATAGGCATTACTAATATTACTAATTTAGACAGGGAGTTTATTGTCATGATTCCTGCTTTGCTATTTCAAGATCTAGCTGTGCTTTTCTGTTCTGAACATTCGTGCTGCTTTCAAACTGCATACTTAATTGGTACTTAAGCTGAGCACGCTCATTCTCTTAATGAGCAAGTCTTGTCATCCAATCTCTGTCCATGTCCAATGATCTTGCCATGCCTCTTGTTTCTCCTTCTCCAGGTGTTGCCCCTCATGTCTTGATTTCTTAGCCTTTATCTGGATGCAGTGGAAGTTGGCTGGCAGACAGTGTCAAGTTTCAAGTCTTGTTCCAAGTTCATGGTTGCAAGTTTCCAGTCTTGTTGAAGTCTCTTGTCAAGTTTCACGCTCATTATTATAGTTCTCGTCTTTTTGTATATAGCCATAGTCTTGTTGTTTATTTTTGTTCTTGGATTTCCAGTGGTTTTTTTGTTCTTGCTGTTTTTTTCTCTTTAGTTCATAGCTCTGTGAAGCTCTTCTTAGTTTGTATTTTGCAACCCTTTTTTGTTGGCCCTCGTGCCTGTTTTTTCTTTTTTCAATAAATCCCCTTTTCCCCTCCACCTCGCATTTGTTGTCTTCCTGATCGCATATCATCAACCCCATTGAAAACCTGTGGAGTGAGCTTAAGAGGAGAGGACCCAGGTCGCTGGATGATTTAGAGAGATTGTGCAAAGAGGAATGGTTGAAGATCCCTCTTTCTGTATTCTTTCCTCTTGTGAAACATTTGATGTAAAAGAATTATTTCTTAATGTGGGATTTTTTTTCCACTGAATAAATGCACTTGAATTAAAGGTTAGACTTTCCTCTTTTATTCATTGTGGTCCTATGTTATTTAGGGGGAAAAAAAACTTTTTTTTTTTTTATCAGAAGCTAAAGAACACATCTTAACCAGGGGTGCCAATAATTGTAGAGGGTGCTGTATTTTGATTATTTGAAACATTTAATTGAGACAAACATGAAAAAAGAGAATAAATCAGGAGGAGGGTAAATACTCTTTCACAGCAATGTGAATTCATTGCTTTAATATAGCACCAATTTGGCAATACATAGGTTAAAATTGAATTTATAGACAATGTCCTTTAGAAGGATTAATACACAGGAATTCCTTTGCTTTGACTACCTAGGCCAGGACTGAATTTTTCTGCACAGAGTAGTGAGCACACTGACTCGGACAACATTCACTAGAATGCTGGCTCACTTTGGAGCTAATTTGAATGTGCCTGTATTTGCAAGGCAAGGTAAAGGACAAATGGGGAGTCCACTTGCAAAGCCTGTTAAGTCAAGTTGGTCCATTTTTTCAAGAAATCTGATTTTTTGTTTGGCATAGAAATTATCTTCCATAGATACCAATTTTCACTATACTGAAACTATTACCCTTGTGGACATAATCCATGATGCAATTTCCTTTTTTTTTTCCCAGAAATGACTTCAGTTTTGCAACACAAAGTTTTGACTTAGCAGGTTTTGAAAGTGGTGTTGAAATTTAGCTATTTTGACAGTGTTTTAAGCAGGCCCGTTGCTCAACAGATGAAGGTATTTGACTCTGGACCCACTCCACATGCAAGAAATGCCTTTTAAGACATGCAAGGATATCATTCAAACTCAGAATAGTCCTTACCTTTCAAGTTTTAGAAGCTTTCTTTTTGAACCGTTATGAGGAGATTTGTTTGCATTTTCTGTGATCAAAACAAATCTTGAGTCTGCATCCCCCAATTTGAATTAGAGAAAACAAAAGCTGAACAGGCTATAAAAGCTCAACTGTGATTGTTTCCTTCTAGCGAACGAAAACAGAATCACGTTTCCACATTGGCTGATGACTTAGCAGAATTTGACAGTTTTCCTCCTTGACTTGGCTGGTTTTGACTGTTTCACCTTTTCTGTTACAATTTATAGCGCTATTTAGTAGGTTATGAAAGTGTAGCTATCAGTATGACGTGCAGGTGCCTGAAAGAGAGGCTGAAAGGGAGGTGTAGTGCCTTCCATTAAGTCACTTCATCATGACGCCTCAGGGGTTTCAATAGATTCCACAATTCCACAAAAAAAGGGCTTTATTCTTTCATGCAAAACGGTAACTAAACGTTAATTAAACTCTTCAAACAAAACAGTAAATTAAACTCCGTCTTTATTGCTTTCAAAATAAAATAAAATCAAACAAAGTAACCGACTTAAATCTATTGAAAAACCTTTTGCCTGCTGGCGTCTCCAAACATTCCACTCTGACCACAGTTCTTTCTCTAATGCCACGGTGGCTTAATTGGCACAACCCTTGATGTGCCACAGAGGTACACAGGTCTTCACAGTTTTGCCAGCAGGTGTCATCACCTCAAACAAACAGTAACAATGGCTCCTACAGGAGGTAACTCATTTATTTTCAAAACTTGACTTAGCAGGATTTGCAAGTGGACTCCTCAGATGAGGATTGAATCTGATATATATCAGATCCAGTATACTTGTAAATGGTCAAATATCTTCCTCTTTTAGTATTCTTAGAGGATGTTGACAAGGAGGCCCTCTGTTACCATACATTTTTCTTCCTTGTGCTGAGATACTTGTATGGTTGGCTCGTAAACATGAAAATATTAAGGGTATTTCAGTGGTGATGGTGAACACTGCATATCACAGTATGTGGATGATACAAGTTTTATTCTTGATGGTCGCGAGAAATCATTTAGATCAACTGTGATCATCTTGAGCCAATTTGCAAAATTATCAGAGTGTAAGAGGGAAGCCAGGAGATAACATGGACATGCGACCAAAAGGGCCTATTGCCCTCTGTTCCTAACATAGTAGGGTAATAAAGGCATTAGAGTTCATACTTCTTCCACAGCTGGCATCGTCTCCAGTCAGGCATGGCTGGGAACAGTGGGGTAGTAAAGTCATCAGGGTCCAGACACCCTCTAAAGCTGCACCCCCCCAATTCTACCTCTGAGATAAGGAGGCCTGGTACTGGACACTTCAGCATGGGTGATTGAGCGCATCAAAGATGGGGAGGGGAGCGCATGGCTTGGTTGCTGCAAGGAATTTCTCTCACAGCAGGGTGTGACCTGTGCTCTCTGCCCTATTAGTGCCATAGTGACCTCTTCTGGACACACTGTCACCGCACCTTTTCATTTCATCACTGTGACAGTTCCGAGTTAAACCCACTGTTACACTGTTTAAACTGCCCTCATGTCATCACTGAATTACTGTATTATACCTGGGGTAATAGTGATGTGAATTTCATGGGGAATGGATCTGTTGGGAAGGAAATACATAATAATTACATCATCATAATTCTGTATGTAATCGTGTTTGGTATGCATCTCTTCAGCTAAATTCAAGGAGTTGAATGAGATGCATTTCATATCCACTGAATTTCAAGAAAACATAGTTTTTGTTCCCTAGCAATAATTTGTCCTGAACCAGAGTTATCTCTTGAGGTGTATTTACAATCATCTCTCCCCCTTTGCAGAAGTGCTTTGCGACCCCTCCCTGAGGTCTGTCTCTAAGGGTCCTTGCACGGATTTAAGAACTTTTCTTATTTCCTCCGGAGGGGGAAGTCTAATTCCGATTTGGGCCATCTGGGCGGCCTGATCAAAGGCGCCACCAACCTTAAATCTGAGAGAGACGACCTAGTCTAGGAAGCTCGTATCCGACTTCCCATACATTGGTCCGTGCGTATTTCTAGTTTAACGGTTTCATAATTCGGACTCTTGCACAACCATTTGTATGTAGCCTTTTTGTCAGGTATGACTTTCCTCTCATTTTCTAAACTGTTTGTGACTTGTAATTGGGTAATGTTGATTTGCTCGATTTAAGCTCTTGCCTACCTGGTGAATAAACTATTGTTATTTCTTTAAACGTGAGTGGTCTGAGTGGCTTTTAACTCTTGTACATTCTTTCTAGCTACGTCACGCCGGAGACGAAGGGGTTATGCTCAACCAAGGACTGACTGATCAGCGGTTTTGGGATGAGAATCAGTTTTAATCAAGTTAGATAGGCAGCCAGGATCGACCAACATAAAGGACTCATGTTTGCCGGCACCGGGATTTTAACCTGAAGAGAACCCATGGATGAAAAGTTGGTTATGTGTTAAAATTCCTATGAAGGAGTCCATGGACGGACTGAATCTGGATTCTCTGTAATTCAAGCCAAAAGATGCTGTTGCAGTGATGGCTGACTTATAATCCGCTGGTATTACCGACGAACCTAAGCTGCGGAAGTAATACTGACACCCGGGGGTATATATTTTAGTGACGTAGGCTGGCATCTATCATCCAGGGATAATCTCCCCGAAGTCCATGCAGGTGTTCCCTAAATTATCAATTCTAATTCTAATTCTTATTTGGAGTCAGATATTTAACGAGGATATAACTAAATTTTGTATTCTAAATTTATTATGGAGTCAGATTTGAAGCGAGAGTAACATTGTAATCGTTATGCTTAGTTTACTTAAATCACTGATAAATCTGACGTTTTTAGTTACAGCGTGTATCCCAATGTGTACCTGGGATTATTCGCAGCACGACATTAAATTAGATGATTCCGTGATTTCGGCATAGCCCCGTTTTCGAACGGAGAACTATTCAGAACACCTCAGGTAAGTCTCAAACTGGGTCCAAGGCGGGACACAGGCATAAAAGATTTAATTGAAATGTTCCATTGCCTCATAACAGCTGGATTCTACACGCATAAACCTTCGCCTCTGGCTCCTCCGTCGTTGGTCGAGCTGTGTGGGTTTTTCAAGAGCTTAACATTAATTTTGATAAATTGGACAGTGTATGGATTGGATCACGAAAGGAAGAAACCTTAGGTCACTATTTAAATGTAACCCCACAACATTTAAAATTATTGGGATTACTTTTAGTACAGAGTTGTCTCGTATGCCTGAGATGAATTACAAGTCAAAATTATCTGAAATACAGGAAACAATGACTAAATGGATGAAAGGCATCTTGACTCCCCTTGGTAAGATTGCTCTTATAAAAGCCAGAGATATGCGGTGAGGTAAGGCAGTGAACCAGACTTATATCACAGGATTTTGTGAACCTGTTCCCGTGTACTAACCCTGATTGACAATCAAAACCTATAGGCCTATAGGAAGCCCGCATACTGATAGAGGAGATAATGACAAAAAGATTCATTCACAAACATGCTTCAATTCAAGACTATTCAGATTTCCATCCTTGCAATCAATTAGGAAAAAATCTCGGCTCTCGGTAATTCTGTATATCGTTTAAACATTTTGTTAATCAGATTATGAAAGAAGACTGAAAATAAACGCTTGCTTTTATTTGGGGGGGGGGGGGGGGTGTTGTAAATGTGCATATTTAAAGGAGAATACATTGTATATTGATTAAGCATTGAACTCTGCATTAGTTGAACTGTTTTTAAATTTATTGATAACATTGCTTCGGTTTCCTGGAAGCAAGTCCGAGCAAATCTGCGGTCTAGTGAGCATTTCAGGTTCAATATACTGAGTAATAACACTGCGAAAACTTAAGCTGGCCCATCATTCTGCGTAATAGTCTTACTAAACTAGTTAATCGTCTGATTGCTAATCAAGCAAAGGGATTCTGCCTCACCAAACTAAACTCCGACCGCACTTCACTGATAAAAGCCGAACTTAAATCTAAATGGAATCACTTGCTGCTTACTTTATGATTTTCTCAGTAATATACAAAATATGCTGTTTCAGTTTCTGTGGAATGAAAAAAAAAAAGAT
This sequence comes from Gymnothorax reevesii, assembly GCA_029721435.1. Classification (NCBI taxonomy): domain Eukaryota; kingdom Metazoa; phylum Chordata; class Actinopteri; order Anguilliformes; family Muraenidae; genus Gymnothorax; species Gymnothorax reevesii. The sequence continues at coordinate 116,097,994 of CM056574.1, forward strand.
AAGATCAGAAGAGATTTAATTTGTAAACCAATCTGTGAAGGTGGCCTTGGTATGATTGATATTAGAAAGTATGTTTTATCGTTGGAGATTATGGAGATAAATTACTGCTAAAACCTAATATACAAACTGAACATGATTTACAGATGTACAACGATTCACAAACAAATACAATGTGATTTGCAAATATAAAAATGATTCACGTGCAAACAAAGTGTGGTTAGCAAACATAAAAACGGTTTGCTAACAAATACATTGCGATTTGCAAATATGAAAATGATTCACGTACAAACAAGGTGTGATTTGCAAATATAAACAAGAGCCATCTGGCAATGGCGGATCCTCCCGGCTGTAGGTTGTGTAACAACCTTTAAAAGGCACATCTACACGTCATGATTGACATGTGTGTCAAGTTTGGTGAAGCTAGCACATATAGTTTCCGAGATATGGCCTGGACAAACTCATGTTTACAGACGGACGGACAGACGGACAGAGCGATAGCTATATCCCCCCGCATTATATGCCGGGGGGATAAAAACAATTTGCCAACAAATACAGTGTGATTTGCAAACACAAAACACAATTAAAAAACGAATGTATTTAGTTTTACAAATACAAAACGTACCGATTACAAGTACACAACGTGAACCATTTCCTACAAGTGCAAATCACTTTTGGCAGTTTTCTACCGGTGACATGGTGCCGATTTTCTCACTTGGTATAAATGGTAAGAGAATGTGTGTAACACTGTAATACTAAGAAGTGCATATTTTCCCTGGGAATGCCTCTTCATTTGTAACAGGGATTTTTGTGAAATTTAAAAAAAAAAAATGCTGATTTAATTCAGACTATAATCAACCGAGCCTTCATTGTAATGAATGAAATGTGTGTTTTGTACTGTAAAGTCCTTACACACATACATTCGATATATACAATTATTAATTGACCGAAGGTTGGTGCTTAGTTGAAAATCTAGTCTCCTCCATGCTGTATGTGGCATAGAGGAAAGATCAGGGAGAACATCATTAAAATTCAAGGATCAGAAAAGCTATGATCCCCCAAAATATACAGTTAATCTGAATTAATGATTGGTGGCCAAAGGAGCTTTCACCAGGTAAACTGATATCAATTAAACAGCTAAATCTCAGATTTACCAGAAGGATGAGAATCATCAGCCAGCATTTTACCCCTCTTATCAGGCTTAGTAAATGCACTGATCAGGCAGTTTCCCTGCATCTCAAACAGTACATAATGCACTCAGGCTTAACGCAGGCGCCACAGTGGGCAGAGCAGGCAAAATCACACAGCTGCGGGAGTACAACTGTGGAACACAGTCAGCGGCTTTCATCCAATCTCTCTCTTCCAGGAGTAAATGATGCCGCAGAATAAATGCTGCAGCACAGAAGTTTAGCTGACATTTAGAGGACTAAACTGCACTGGATTGCATTATTAACCATTCTGGATTAGCAACACAATTTGTTTACACTTCATTAAACTGAAATCGGTGGGAAAAGAAGCGCACTATGGTCTCAAGCATTGAAAAATGAGGGAAATCCGTAAAAAAATGATTATAATTGGCACAGACCTGATTGCCTGTAAAAGGCTAATAGAAAGGTACCGGTCAGGTTCAGATCGGCCTTCTATTCACAGCTGCTGAAACGCCCCGCTGTTATCATTGTGGCAAATTTAATTATCTATTGATCACTAATCCTGGTTACGCACAGGATTAGCTTATGTCTGCCTGGGGAGAGCTGTAAACTCGGGAGTGCTGATCTAGAGATTGAGTTGCTTGTGTCGGGATGTTGAAAAAAGACTGGTTGTTTGGTATTGAATTAATTGTTGCTTTTTAGATAGGCTTTAGTATTAAATGGATTGTGAAAATATGGATGTGGGAAAAAATGAGTTGAAAATAAAACTAATGAACTAATTTTAGTAAGCGAGATGAAAGCAATCGTTGAAGCTAGGAAGTCAATGGAATTTTTCATGATATACATGGCGCTTAGTGAAAGTTCAGGCAGGAAGACCCTCTCTCTTGCGCACGTCAACTTTGTTTATTTTATTCACGCATGTTCACTTATAAATCTCTGCAGTCATTGTCCGGGGCTGTCAATTGAGCTGTCTGTTGGCGTAGTAGCTGATCTCTTCTATCCAACCAGGGCACACATCTGTTGCGTTGCTAGCCAATCATTCTGGTGCTGTCTTTTGAAAAAAAATGTCATTATCTCCACCCTAGTTCATCCATGCTGCCTTTTGCTGACCCTCCTCCTCCCCAACACCACCTTACCTATCGGACCTCCTGCACTGCCGCTCCAGATCCACTAGCCTTCAGCCACCACCGCCTCGACTCTTCCGGGGGATTACCTGCTGCTGCTCTGAGCAGCGCTCCTGCTCTACACGAGTCTTCACAAAGTGACTAAGCGCTAAAAACCGTTTTGATTTTAAGCATGTTACTCCTTTATGCTCAAAGCATAATAAATATTTTTCCAATTTCACTTGAGTTTCTCCTGATTGAAATGATATCAGGGGATTTTTGGAAAGAGCTTGGTAATGTAAAAAATGAGAGGGTGAGCAGAAGCGATATTTCCATCATAGAATGCATTAATAAGAAACAAAACGAAAAGGCTTTAAAACTAAAGGTAGATGATCTTAAACCTGTGATGTGTTTTCAAATGAATTCACAAGCTACCATGAGGGGCATGATAAGGGGGGTACATGACAGCTTTAAATAGATCCCAACTCTTTTGTGGAATTAGAGGGAGTATGGGGAGCAAGACGTCTGAAAAGTTATTGAGATGGAAATGCGCGAGATAGCCTTGTCTCATGGTTTAGTCCCGCCGGCAGAAGGCAAGAAGCCAGCAGGGACTGGGGCCATGTACCCAAAAGCTGTACAAGGGACCCAAACGCACAGACTGAGTATAAAATACAAACTCTTCAATATATAATGAAATAAAAACCAAGAGGGAAGCAGCAGAACAAATACATGACAGGACTCCAAAAAGAAAATACTGCTGCACTGCTCTGAGGCACAGCCAACCCTAAAGTAACAAAACTTCACCTCCACCTTAATGAGCCACACGTGTTGCCTGCCAAGGAGGAGGAATGCAGCAGGGGGAGGGACTGCAAGGCCAAACCCTTACAGTACCCTCCCCCCAAGGCACGCCTCCTGGTGCCTGCCACAGGAGCCACACGGCGCCCACACCTGGCGCCCTCCTCCGTACCAAACTGTCGCTCATCCTCAGGACCACACTGGTGCCCATCTCTTACATTATTTTGGCTCAGAGCCTCTTGACAATAGGCTAAAATCTAACTTGTTTGTTAAAATATGTGAGGTAACTTAAGTAACGTTTACAAAAGTACAAGTTACAATAAATTAAACTTTATTCCTTTTCAGATGTATCAGCACACAGAATGTATGCAAGAAATTTTAGGGGTGTAAAGATACTGATTAATCAATATTTTTCAAGGCATAGGACCACCTGGGGCAAACATCCAAGCTTTTGCTTTTCCTTTCTTAAACCCGACGCAGTCTTGAACGAAAGAGGCAAACATCAAGCGGCATGAGAAATGGTTCCGGAAAAAAAAACTTGACTGACATTAGTATACTGACCAAAAAAAGAAACGCAGTTACGTAATCCGGTGCCAAATTTCAACAAACCAATTGAGAAAGATGCTTTTGCTCTGAGTTATTTTTGGAGGTGAATACTTCTACCACGCAGATTTTTGCGGTCATAGAGCATATTCTGGAGCCGCCATTCGTCTGGAACCAAACAATTGGCAATGCTTGGGTTCGAGTACTACCATTGTCCTAACACTCCCATTTTGGTTTTGAGTTCCTCGTAGCGCTAGAGCCGATAAAAGTCCAACCGAAAATGAGTAAAAATCAGACAGGTTATAATGCTACTACTAACAGAAGTTCAACAAGAACGCGTGATTTGGATGCTACAGGCCGGAAGTCAGGTAGATAGAGTTGCCTGTCAATTTGGCGAGCATTCTGCGACAATCAGTTGCCTCAGAGCCAGGTTAATGCCACTGGACATACGGCCGATCGCCCCAGATTCGGTAGGCCACGTGTTACGACTCCAGTGTCTGACCGTCATGCCACGACCGACCGTCTGCTATACACAGAACCAACCTTCATTTGGTTGAGGGAAACCTCAACGCCATCCATTTCCGCAATTAAATTCTCTGTCAAGCCATCCTTCTGTTTGTCCGACGTCACCGGCCAACAGGACGACCCGCGTCGGCACATGGCACGTATCTGTATGGAGTTCCTTTGGGCCGAAAATGTTCAAATCCTTCCCTGTTCAGCGTTTTCTCAAGATCTTTCACCTAAAGCACACTTGTGGGACATTCTGGATAGAGCGATCCGGAGACTTCAACCACCGCCAGCAGCAGTACGTCAGCTAAGACTAGCACTGACCGAAGAGTGGAACAGCATTCCTCAAGCAACAATCAGACATCTGGTTGGACATTCTGAAAAGCGGATGAAACGTGAATGAGAGATATAAATTATCAGTCACACGAATGGCGTGGCAATGACAATCGTGTTCGTGCAAATCTGTGCTATTCTATGGTCATTTAAATTTCAAAATGCAGCAATCAAACATTATGTCTTATAAACAGCTCTACTCATTCAACTCAGAGTACACAAATACACCATTTGATTGCTAATCAAGAAAAGTAAACGGGAACAGGTATACTTTTCTTAGAGTTGGCTAATTGGTTAATAGGAGACGATTTTGTTTTCAATTGCTTGGCTCCTCTCCGCAGGTAGCTGAAAAATACTGATGTCAGTCAAGTTTTTTTACGGAAGCATTTCCCATGCCCTTTGATTTAGGCACTTTCGTTGAGGACAGTACAGGGTTAAGAAAGGACAAGGGAAAGCTCGGATGTTCGCCCCATGGTAGCAGGTGGTGTTACTACGCATAAAAAAACATTGATATAGAATCGTTACACCCCTAATAAATATGAGATGAGAAGTAATGACCTTCTGTTATCAGTTTAATTTACCACTGTATAGAGTCATTAAGGATATCTATAACCACTTCAAATACCTGCTAAAAAAATATTACAGAGTTATACTTTTCCCACTTTTTGAGTTAAATCTTTTGATCAACTTCAGTCCCAATCAATACTATCAAACGCTGAATAATTTTCAGGATGTTAACCCTTTATAAACACAAAAAAGGAGTTATTTTCCAAGTGACAAATGATGGGGGGCTGGGCTTTGTTTGAAATATCACAGTCTTAGGTACGTAAAAAATTAGCTACAACATTGACTTTAATGCATAAAGCATTTTTACGCAGTTTCAGATTTAAAATTTAGGCCTCTGCCCTAATCGGCAATTAGATGACAAAAATGTTTACGGGCCGTTTTTTCCCAGTCTATAAACTACCTCTGCATTTATTTGAAACATATGTCTGTATGAGGGAGGCTTTTCATTATTTTTGAATGATTTATTAAATGAGTTGATGTGACATTTAGCATTTGAGTGATAGAGAAAAATCAGGTACTTCATTATACAGACAGATAGATGCACATTTAATGCATAAGGACTTCTGGCACTCCGCCACATCCAGCTAGTAAATAATTGGGACCTGTTTTTCTTTAAAGTTTTACGGTATATTGAGCTGGAACAAATAAATGGTAACTCTTCATGTGATTGAGAGATAGAAAATCTCTCATCTAAAATAAATGTTTTTCTTACCAATTTACAGCCGCGGGTATTGACGAGGAGGTTTTGAAAAGCCTTAGCTGGGATGACCTGAAGGACCTTTTCCTGGCCCTAAACATTTTCTCAGAAGAAAGAACCTTTGGGATTGCCTTAGGCAAAAGGAATAGAGAGATATCATTATATAATGGGATTATTACTGTCTGAATTATCTCATATAACTAATGCTCTTAAACGTGTTTGTTTTAATCCCCCACAATTGTTTCAGTTTGAAAGTATGAATGGCCAAGATACCAATACCTGTGGTGGAAATGGGATTATACCCTCAACTAGTGATGTGTCTCCATGCCAGCCTCAAGCGCTCACTGAAACTTCTGATAAAACAATGAAAATGCCAGACCCGCCAGAGTACATGGTGTACACAGATTCAGAGTTAGACTTGGCGCGCAGTCAGTCCTTCGCATTGCTCCTTGATGGAAAGGAAAAGAACTTTGACATCTTGCAGTTCAGACTTGTAAGGAACACAATCACCAGTATGGTTGCAATGCTCCGAGCTATTCCCATGGGGAAAGAAGTAAAATACCCCTCTAAACTCGAAAATTATGTTGCAGAAGATGGTTGACTATTAACCTAGGCAAATATACTTATTTTAAAATGATTAAAGTATCTTCCCCAGAAAAAGCATCCCCACCGCAGCTAACCCCCTGTGTGCCAAGAAAGTTAAAAAATAGCACTGTGACCTCAATACTGCCACCTGAGTTAACCTCAGGCTCCTCATCCAGGACTGTGACCTCTCCTGCACGTGCACAGACTGTTGTTGGTAAGCCCACCATCACCCTTCGCCACGTCTCAGCTTTCTGTTCATGATATTAGTTGTCAGAGTGGCAAGCCGGAGTTTGTTGAAGATTAAATTAAAAGATTTTGGGTGTTACTGAATACACTTTTTCTAACTTAAATTTTTCAGCTCATCCAGTCGTCTTTATGGATGTGAGGGGTTCAAACCATTTCTTATATCGTCCTTGCTTTAACTGATTTAACCCATTACTTTACAGTGAAGAATTTCAAACATGTATTTAACCTAATGGTCATGTTTCACAATATAATTTTTATGAAGAAATTAAGTTAATGAAATGAAATGGACTAAGTAATCAACCAGTTTAGAAATTTTGAGAATTCCATTGAGAAATCGCTGCTCTTTTCGGGCATTTATTGCTTTTAAGACTTGCAGTGAAGAGAAGTGCTACTTCTGATTGGTGTGCCTCACAGTCTTTATGCAAGTTTCTTTTTGCATTTATCAAACACAGTGAGGGGAGTAGTGATGCAGGGTTTCATTTTTGTCCCTATTGACTTTTCAATGAAATTATGGTCTGTATTTTAGAAATTGATATGAACAGATTTCTATTCTCCGATGAAACTGTAAAAGTGTTTACAATGAAATGTCATCGCCTAAGTCTCCTATTTTATCATGCAGGCGCCGCACTACAGAACATTGAGCAACATGTACAAGAAGCCTAATGCAAAACCCAACCAGAGCGATGATGCCCAACTTTTGGACCTTGAATTTGAGGCCAGACGAGCTATCATTAATGCAGATGTTACAAAGGGAGAGGACTGCCAAGCAAAAATCTTTGAGGCATATCCATGCTTCAAAGACATTCGAAATGTAAGTATATTTTATACCCTTGCTGGAATGCTGTGCTTTTGCCTGTGTAAGCCATCCTATTTAAAGGCCCGGTCACACCGCCCAAACTTTGCTGGAGCGTTCCTGGAGCGGTAAAAAAAAATTCATCACCGCTCGTAACCGTTCACCACCGTTTAACAAAAGTTGGCCCCCGTTAAAGCAACGCCGTATACGCTCGGCCACCGCTGATGATTATCGAGGGGCCCTCCTACCGCTCCGAAAGTTTTGAGCTGCACAAAATATTGCGAGCGGTGAGGAGGGGGCAATTTTCCGCCCCGGCAAAGTTCACCCCCTCTCCACCAACGCCTAATCAAAGTTTGGCACCGCTAAACGCAAGTTCGTGGACGCTTGGGTTAGCTAGGCCAACGCAGAAACCTTGAACGCTGGACCACCGCTGCTTCGCCAGTGTTGCCCGGGGGGCGATTAAACGTTGCACAAACTTCGGTGGAGCGGTTGTAAGCGTTTTGCAAGCGGACACGGGGTTGCTGGAACGGTGTCGGGCGTTGAAGCAGCGAGCCATGGCGGCGATGAACTTTGGTTTGGCGTTGGTATAGAGGTGTCGGAGCGGGACCAGAATTTGGCTATAAATACGGGGAGAAATGGACCAGGAGCTCATTTGGAATCGAGCTGCCATTGAGTTCAGACCTCATCTATATCGAAATTGCTCAAAGTTACAGTAAAACTGTATCACCATGGATGCTGAGAGACTTGTTATGATTGGTGCACTAGTCCAGCAGCAGAATCAGAACCTCCTCAGATTGCAACAAGCTGTTGACAGAAGGAGAAGCGAGAGAAGAAGGAGAGACAGAGTTGTGTCCATCAGAACTTGTATCAAAAGGATCCGTTCAGCTCCGTAATCACAAGCGGTATGCCGCTAAACCAACTTTATACCCCCACCGAGCCAAAGCCCGCATGCGCAGAACGCCGCTATACCAACGCTCGCGTCACCGCTAAACCAACGCTCGCTACCGCTAAACCAACGCTAAAGCAACGCTGGCTTCAGCGGTGCGCCGCTAAGCCAACGCCCGTGTTTTCGATTTTTTTCCCATTTTGTGCGCGGTGACGAGCATTGTCGAAATTCGGCCCCCCCTCCCTACCGTTCAAGGAACGCTCCAGCAAAGTTCGGGCGGTGTGACCGAGCCTTTAAGCTTGCTCAGTAAATAAATAACATGGCACAATTTTGTCTTAGGCCATGGATGAGCTGCATCGCATCCTTTCTGTCACCAACTGCAAATACATATAAGAAGTGAAGGGAATATGGACAGACTTTTTTGCTAAGGTGCAGATCTATGGTGTACAGAAGAAAGCCCTGAACCCCCTTTCCCCTTGGACCTGCGTGGAGGTAAGTTGTTTTTCTATATACCAAGTCTATTTTTTGTAAGTTACCGGACCAATGTGTGCGCCATACTCAAATCATGAACCTACCATTTTTCTGTTCCACAATTGATTTCATTGTCGCCCTCTTCAATGTGCTCCCATCACTATTCCCTTCACCAATTCCACCACCAAAGCGCCTCGGAAATGCCAGTGAGGCTCTTCTTCATATGCTTTAGGTGACAATTGTTATGAAGGTCCTTTACCTTCCACTGCAAAGTGTCGTCCACACAGATTCCAGGACACATTACAGACTGTTGTGCATTTTCATACTTAAAAATAGCTCCTTAGAGGTTCGGCTCAGTAGAGATCAAATTAAAATATTCATGTTCACAGTTCATACGTTGAATTTTAAACCTAGGTTGCAGTCTCAGACATAAACTAATTCAGGTTTGTTTCTTCACATAAGTAAATCACATTCTAAGCGGTTTAAACTGTTGATTGCTCGCTTGATTAATTCATTCGTTGTAACCTGATCAGTTCAGCATAAAAATTACTGTTCAATGAGCATATTCTTTTAATCAGGTTCGATGCACAGCTCTACTTCTCTTCAAACTTTTCATCACACTGGTCCTTTTCACTCTATTCCAGCCAGGTGAGGACCCCGCACTCTACCTGGAGAAAAGACCTATCTCCTCCCCGGTGCTATTATTTGACGGGACAACCAGCATTGTTTCTGTGGGAAACTTACCTGTCGGCACTCTCCCACTGGAGGATTTCTGGGAAGGAATGTTTGTGTTAATGGCGTACTACTACTACACTTTGCACTTAATGTACCCAGAATGCATTGCCACACTTCTCTCTATCATTCAGACTGAGATAATTGGTGATACGATCCACGATAAAGATGCCACTAGGGCATATAAGAAACCAATGGCTGAATGGAAATCATTCATTGACAAATAAGCTAATGTGAAGCAGCATTGTGTCAGGTCAGTTGTTGTTGTTCGCAGTGCCTTTCAGCTGTTTTGTGCCTGACTTGGTTTGCAACTCAAAGTTTCCCTCAGTGTCAACAAAAGGACGTTTATAGCGGGGAAAATAAGTATTGAAAGCGTCAACAATTTTCCCAGTAAATATACAGTACTGTGCAAAAGTCTTAGGCACCCTGCACTTTTTTAAATTTAAATCTGGCTTCAGTTGTTTACTTTTTTTCACAGCTGTCTGAAATTTTGTGGAGGGAGAGACGGAAGTGACACAGTCAGTCTACAGAAGAACGGGGGCAAGTTTTCCACTCTGCTTGGAACAAGCGAAAAGGCAATTATCTTCTAAAACTATCACAATAGGACACTGTCCCAAATTTTTTTGGCAAAGGGTAGTCAAATCATATATTGATTTGATTTAGTTTGTCACAGTTTACTGCTCTGTATAACAAAATTCTTTGTTATAAGAAACGGTTAATTTCATCATTTTTGCAAGCATAATTGCCCTATGAAAATGCACTAAATGCACTCAAGACTTTCACACAATGCTGTATTTCTAATGGGGCTTTTGACATGAAATTTTCATCAGATGTCAGTAACAACCCAAGTAATCCATACATACAAAGAAATGAAAACAAATTAGTGCATGAATTAAGTTATGTGTAATAAAATTGAATGACATGGAAAAAGTCCCATTAGAAATATATTCACTGAGAAATGAGTTGACACATTCAGTGCTTATTTTTCCCCACTATCGACCACCGGGGTTTTTCAGATCTTGATCCCCCCCCAGAGGTCTCAGATTTCATGTGAAACATTTGAGGGATAACTGTTGAGACAATGTCTTTAATATTGAGTTTAAACAACTGTGACACTTTTGATGCGTCAGTTTTTTTTTTAAATGTTTGAATAAATTATAATGAGATCATAATTGCTGTCCTGGTTGTGGTTTTCAGTAGAATCAGATAATATGGATATTCTAAGAGTAAGGACTGGTTTCAAATTTTTTGATTTAGTTTTAATATGAATTTGGGTTTATTTCAAGATTAGCAAACTTGTATTGAGATATTGCGTAATCATGCTTTACTAGTACTGAGTAGTTTTTCACTTAAATTAGTGATAATTTACTTGTTCTTAAGCCTTACTTTGCTAGAATTAAGCATGGCAAAAAAAAAACTTGCTTACATTTAGTATATCGCTCTTACTATTGTGCTATAGGAGATTTGATTAAGTAATTTGATCTGACAATAAGCATTTTCAGCTTATTTTAATCCTTTTGGATACTTACTCTGGCCGACTTATTTCTAGATTTATTAATTTTATTCTAAGTTTTCTCGTTAACCCTTTTACGCCCAATGTGTCGTTGCCAACCCAGATTTGTGCGTCATTTTGAAAGTACCGTAATTACTTTAAATTTTGTGCAATAGAAAAAATTCCAACTGTTCCTGAAAGCTGAGAAGCTGTGCTTCAGCCCAAGTACATGATACTTTGGTAAACACGACAGCATGATTCTCTGCATAGATTTTTGCATTAGGCCTTAAAAGATTAAGTAAAATTAACTAGCTGCATGGACAGACAATTTCTCTAGTTTTGAGAAATTTTCTTGACAAATTTAACATTTATATCTTATTATTAGATTGACAATTTTTGCCATGCAGAAAGACATTGTCGTCAGCTGTTACTGTCGGCTGTTGTCTCGTCAAGCTGGACGCTGAAGGGACACCCACGTAATGTAGCGCACAGCTGTTACTCGAGTGTCGAGCGACATCTCTCGTATGGGCCAGGCCACACTATCATTGCTGAGCGGGATGGCCTTGATGACTACTGCAGGGTCCCGCTTCATGACTGTGGAGATAGTCTCCTTTATTACTGGAATAACCAGAGACACCCCTACAGTGAAAGATGAGCCTGACTTGGCGATTAGTAAAGCAATATTGTAGGAGGCCACCAACCTGCTTTCAGTTTGACTGACGCTCCAGGCGAACAGGGGGTTGATTGTTGGGCACCTTGAATGCTGATCCCTCAGTGACTTGATCTTTTGATATCTTGTGAGGATGTAACCGCAAGAGTTTCATGGCCTCATCAGAGAAAACCTGAGTGCATAGCAGGCACATACCTAATTGCCTGTTTGTTGGTGAATGAATGTATCCATAATTGATATTATTTTCATTATACTGTTGCCACTTTTTCTTGCTATCCGCGATGTTAGATTGTGTTAATAGACCCATTTACTGTTTGTAAACAAAGCAGCCTGCTCGCGCATCTTGGCAACGGAAGTATGGGGGACCATAATAGCTTGTCAAGCTATGCAAGGGCATTAGCCATTAGAGATTGCGAATTCTACCTGAACAAATTAACTTTGACAAATGCCAAAAGATTTCCAATCCTTACGGTATCAGTGAGTGGGTAGATGACGTTAGTTAGTGGCCCAGTATTCAGTGGCCTGATATATATACCCATTTGATTGAGAAACCTACCATGCACACTAGGGAGGAACTACGAGCATACAAGTCACTGGATGCTTATGACTGCGATATCTGTGGACATAAGCAGAATGTAAATACCACGACAGACTTGGAGTTTTGTGTCTCAAAATCAGAGGTCCTTCCTGGTCAAACGCAAGGGCATGAAACCGCTGTGTATGCAGAGATGCCATTACGTCTTAGGCGTGAGTTTCTCCTCTTAGAGGCATTCGCGTTTCTGTGCCCTAGTCAGCAATTATTCAATCAAAGCGCACTGAGCAAATTCACTCGCAGAATTTAAGTCATTGTGCATCAAGCTGTTCAGTTTCATGTGCATTACTGATGATTTCCCCACTAATGACAATGAAATCGAATATGACATGGGAATTCTCAGGCATGTCTTTACTGAGGGAATAAAAACAATGGAATTGCACAAAAACGTTTCAAATGGTCTTATTTCATTAAAACAATTAAAACGATCATCTAACAACTACAATGTTTCCAATCCCCGAGTAAAGAGAAGCACGGGAAGTCCGGAGTCATCATCGCTTTCCATGTTACTTATGATTAGGTCCACCGTTATGCAAGTGAAACAAAAACTTAAATGCACAAGGATTTTAATTTCGCATGATAATCTCATTAAGCATTCAATGAATAATTACGAACTACGGTGAATAAGCCTAAAAAATGCGTAAGACCTACGCCAAATGCATGAGACTTGGCATTTCTGTGTATGATGCATGGGTTATAATAAAAATATGAGAGTGACACGCATGGCTTTGTAAAGGCATGTGGAGAAGATTTAGGTGAGTTAGCTGATGTGACTTGTTCAAATGGTGCATTCTGCAGAGACAATAATTCCATGTAAAAGGCTAAAAATATACCCTAATAACAAGCCATGGGTTACAGAATCTATCAAATCCAGCATACAGGCTAAGAAACTTAGCTTCAACTATGGGACTGTCTCAGAATCAATTAATACTCCATGATAATTACCCACACTAGTTGGATCCATCCATACTTCATTTTTAAAACAAACCACAAGCATTTTTTCATTTGCTAAATTATGCATTATGCAAAGCAGCTTTCAAGGAAAATTAACTGCATCACAGTGGAATTAATAACAAAATGAACATTGGTGCAAGACTGCCAGAATTAAAGGAAATAAGTACCAAGGCGAGGAAGATATTACTGTTAAAAAGCATGACAATAAAAACACATTCCCAATCAGTCACTCCTAAAAGCAGCAGTAAGTGCATTATCTGAGTTTCAGCGCATGGCAGTGGCATTATCTTTAAGTCAAAATGTTTACAAGGAGTCAAACCATGACTCACACCAGCAAGAGTAACTGCCATCATAAAAATTACATTTTCAAAGAACTTCAGTATGCAGTGTTTGAATTGATTAATGGGATTTTCCATTATGCTGAGGAAAGGCCCAATAAGTCAGAGGTGTTTTCTCAGGGTAAGAGAAGCTTACGTTGTCATTTTCAAAATAGGTTTTACTCATCACCGGCTGCCTTAAAACTACTTGGTTACCATGTAAGAGGTCTTTATACTTTAGAGTTTCAGTGTTTGTTCAAAATTATAAAGCACACAAATAACAGTTGAACATAATCTGTTTAGAACACATACCTTGCTTTTTTAGTTTCTTAGAATCATCTAATAGATGTCAGTATAGGACTCAGTTTACAGGCTATAAGTGTTTGTCTTCTTGAGACACATAAGAAGAGTAATGAAAAGGACCTGTGAGAAAGAGCTGTATTACTCATTGCCCACTTAGAAAAAGAATCAGTTATGCAACTCATTGATGTCTAAAAATTAAGTTTGGAATATGCAGTAAAACAAGAACCAGGTGGCACCTGGTTTAAAGACTCCGTAGGTCAGCTAAATCAGTGAGAAATGTGGAGATTGTAGGCTGTGAGAATTGTAACGTATGTAGCACATAATGAAAATGGAAAAATTTGCCTGGGACAAAATCGTTTTCTTGGAAGGCTGAGTTCATAAGTAACTTTGATGAGAAACTGACAGTATCTGGCCAAATTTCTGGCCAATGTTGTGCCATGTGTCAGCTTGCTATTGTCATGGTTTTGCCCCCACCGGCTGCAAACAGGAACCGGCAGGCACTGAGACCATGTACCCAAAAAGTGGATAAGGGACCCACACGCACAGGTAACCTGTATGATACAGTCGTTATGTTGCGCTCCTCATTGACTGACTGTCGCAATACTAACGCCTGTACGGGAAAAGCTCTAAAAGTGCTTCGCGCGGCCTCGTTATGAGTTGGAGGCTTCTTCTTCTTATTTTTGGTTTTATGGTGTTTACAGACCTGTTGGTGTATTACCACCAAGTACTGGATTCATTCAACATAAATTTCCCTATTCCTCTTACATCGAATTCCCACCAAAGCCTCGCCAAAGTGAAAGGTGCACTGTCTAACAATGCGTTTGCATTCTGCATGTGTTCAGTGTGATTACACTTTTGATTTGTGTAATCTACGAGCCGAATGTAGACGCAATGCACTGGCTTTTGAAGAAGGATTGGTCCAGCCAAAAAATTTCAGACAAAGCGCCGCGAGGTAGCTTTCCTTTAACGCCCTGATGGGAGCGATCGTCAAAGCCACCTAGCGGACGCAGGGCGTAAATCATTAACGTTACACGCACAGGCTGTGTACAAAAATAGAGATCTTTAATGAAACTGATAAAAACACAATACAAAGCTCAGGGGAGCAGCGGCACAACAACACAGGCATCTCAGGCATCAGAAGGCAGTGCAGCTTTTGAATATTATTCCCTTCACCTGCACTTCAACGAGCCACTTCTGTTGCTCGTTGAACTGGAGGCGAAGACAGCAGGAGGGGGGAGGGACTGCAGAGCAGAACCATGACAGCTATGACCCGCAGAGCGTGGATGGACAAGCAGTAGCTCATATCGATGCATGAAATAAACATACTGTACTGGAGATGCTGCATTTTTCAAACTTGTTAAACAATTTAGACACTATCTTACTGGACTGTAGAATTTTTCTACTGGTGTAAATTGTGCTACCACAACATCGAAAAAATGCACTGTTATCAATGTGTTTAGTGGTGCAGTAACGCAATTTAGAGGCACAAATAACTGGTGTGGTATCACACAGTATTTTTATTTTTTATCACATGGGTGTTACAATATGCCACATTGAAATTACAAGCTACAAGCACAAATGTTGACCCTAGTTTATAGCCTGAGATTGACTAGCTAATCTCTGACTGTTGCACAGTGTTTATTTATTGTTATATTGAAAATTGTGTTGATTTTATTGTTTTATATGTTTTATCTCTTTGTTTTTACCACTGTGAAGCACTTTGTGATTTTAAGCTAAGAAAGGTGCTAGACAAAAAATACTTACTTACTGACTTATTTATTTAGCTAAACACTACATTACCTACTGACTGGCCAAGAAGCAAGTTTCCTTCTGACAATGTCGTGAACGAAAGTGAAACGGTTCATTCAGGGGTCGAAAGCTTGTAGTGTGTTTTGGAGAGGAAAACAAGCCATGTCTGTCTTTTTGGTCTAGCACAGTGGTTACTAGCTACATGGCTCATGTTGGCAAACTCTGCCATAATTCCCTAACTGACACAAAAACTGTAAGTGATCAATTAACAATGTTAAAGCAGAGCAGCACTGGAGGAGATTACAATTCATTAGCCAAACTGCAGCTATTTCCATAAGAGGAAAACAAATGAACTCACCAACCACTTCATGTGGAGGCTACTGTCTTGTACACTTTACAGAGACCAGACCATAGACTGTATAAAAAGATGGACGACGCAACCGTGACGTCTCCCATTGGCTTCAGCATACCCTTTAGGAAGCCTTGATTTTGGCAATTCGAACAGCGCCATTTTGTCATTTTGAAACAGGATCTGAGTCCTATCGGACGACTGCTTGAATTGAAGATCCAGAGAGGAGCGAGGGGTGGATCTACATGTGGATCTGACCATATCTGAAGAGGACCAGAGGATAGCCACAATCCTAAAGCATATTCTGGCTTTATCCTTTATTCTCGTGTTATGGCCCCAATTTGCTACGACATATAAGACATCAAGGGATGACAGACAAAATTCAAAATTTTAAAACTAAAACAGACTTAATTCAACAAAGACTAACACTAACCTACAATTTATACTACTGACCAAGATTGATAATATACAAGAAAAAAAGAATTTTTACAGTCCCTTGAGATGGGGTTGCTTGGTGATGTTCCGGGTGAGGAAAATGATCCAACACAGGCAAAAATCCACTAAAAGCTTCACTGGTCTTGAAAAGAGTGATAGGTCTGGTCAAATGTATCCTTCTCTTTGCAATTTCTCCTACTACTTTACTCTCTCAATTTTCCTCCTTATACACTCTTTTTCAGACCCCTCCCATCTTTTAGACTTTTTTTTTAATTCTCTGGGACTTTCAGTCTCAGACATGGCCAGGACATGCCCAAACCTAGCTCCAGTCTGGGCTTAACAAAAAAAGGTCAAAACTGCCATCTAGTGGCTTTGTTTCACATTACACTAGTCTATTTGGGACCATAATTTACAAGAATGAACATCATGATATATCGAAGGAACTTGGAACTTGCAATAGATACCATAAAATAATGTGGGAAATCATTATTGAAACAAGTGGTGCCAGGCACAACAAACCCCGCCCCTCGCACATACTTTCACCTACTTGTACAAAATTCAATAGGTATCTATTCTGGGTCAGTGGCAATCCCTTAGCCAAATTTGTGGTGAATATGCCTATTGGTTTTGCGGCTAGAGTGTTAACAACAAACACACAAACAAACACATAAACACGCAAACAAACACACAAACAAACCGAACCAAAAACAATACTCCTTGCCCTCACCCTTTGGGTGGGGCAGGTAATGATAAATCAGGTGGGAAAGTAGGGTTATTTCCTCATAGACTTTAATAACATTGAACTTCTTTCTGCAACCACCAATATTAAATATAATGCAATTGTGAGAGATATGCGCATTGGCCTCTGTGATGGCCACAGCCACTCAATAACAACTGGTGGTAAAACTGTACATTCTTCACTTCATTATTAAGTACACAGTTAATTTCATTTGCAGTCACCGATCCCTCAAAAAAAAATCATTTTCATATTTTCAAGTTTATATTATAGATTTTTTTTTCATGTAATTTGTTCATTTTAGCCTTACATGTTTAAATGGAGTGCGCACATTTTTACATTGTAAGGTTAGACAATTAATTTCTTTGTTTTAATCATTGTTTCTTTTGTTCTTTGAGTTACCGAGCATGTGGGACTTCCTGGAAGAGCAAAGTTGTGGCCGAGGGCAAAGGACTGTGAAATCCTGTTGCCAGCTCATCAGGCCATACCATGTGCTGCTGTGTTGAAGGGGGGGATTTGGGTTTAGTTATTTTTCCTTTGTATTAGTTATAATCAGTGGCCATTTTTGTTTTCCACTTGTGTCTTTAAAGGAGAATTCCAGTGTGAAATTGACTTGGGGTGTATTGAAACATGATAACGAGTACTAAACTTTGCAAAATATCCCACCTCTGTGCGCACGCAACATTTCGAAATATATAGCTTTTTTAGCCGAATCTCCCAACAGGCTTACAATGGTAGTGAATCGGGCGTAGCGTTGCCATGCAAAGAAATCGCTATTTATTTCATCATTAACAAGGCCCAAAGTAGCTCCACACTTCATCGGTAGAATTCCAAGGGCCCTGACATTTAAAACGAGGCGCTAAGAACTTTTTAAATAAAATACCTGTGCATTTTCAAAGACTATTTATGCAAACAGTACTTTGAGCTAGTTTCCAGTCGCCTCCATCTTGAAAGTTACGATAAGTCGATTGACGAGCACGAACGAATAGGAAGGATAGGGGAACAGATTGCAATCTGTTCGTTCGTGCTCTTCAAACGACTTATTGTGACTCTCAAGATGGATACTTGATACTTTTGTTTATGAGTTTATATAACACCAAATAGACTCCAACAAAATAATTGTAGTGTATGTCTAACATGCAAACCCGGTGGCTGCGGGTGCTGTGTCCATCTTTTCATACAGTCTATGGACCAGACTGGGCATTTTATATCTGCATAGGTTGCACAACAATTCTTGGACTTCTCACTGCACCCCTAGCGATGAAAACAGATATTACACCACACATTCATGTTTTGTTAAGGTGTACCCATCAGTCAGAAAGGGATAAAGGCTCACACTGGCCATACACCTTGGTTAAAAAACAAAAAATATAGTGCGTCTGGAGGGGCAAAGAGTTTAAAATAAGCTTTGAATTTACAATTTGGAGGACTGTTATGAGTACTTGAGAAGTAATCACTAAAAGGAAGCTGAAGATAATGAGATGCTGGCTCATAAAATCAAATGTGGAGCTCAGAATCGCACCACCATCCCACCTGAGGCTCTGGCTTCTCTCTGGAGGAGACAGTCAGCATGTCTCTCACAGGCTGCTGGCACTGCAGTGGTCAGGTGAAAGAGGGTCTAATTTCCTGTACTCTGCTTTCTGATGAAAGTTATAGAAGAAGAAATGTATGAGTCCACTGGCTGACCCCATGTCACCCCAGATAATGATGGGTGCCTGCAAAAGCTTATCAGAGTGTGGTATCTTCTGTAATTCTGCACCTTCTGTAAATCACACACACATACACACACACACTCAAAGACAAGCACACACACAGTACATGCACTGACACATACATACAGTACATATATGCCAATGAACCAAAAATATTAATATCCCTCACATATGAAGTGAATTTTGCTATCTAGTAACGACAGTGCATACGATGGTCTTGGAAGAGACATTTGACTCTAAGTGAGCAGTTAGTTCTCCTTGTTGACAAGTTGGGCGTGGAAAGAATGAAACTGGAGCAGTTTCCTGTTTAACCCGGCGCACCGTTAGAAGTGCCTGGAATGAGTACACGAGCATCAGATCAGGACTTTGGAGCAATGTAAAAATGTTGCTTTGTCCAATGAGGCCTGTTTTCTTTTACATCATGGACAATTTTTAGCAATTGTGCACTATTAACCTGGCAGGAGATGGAACCAGAATGCACTGTGTGGAGAAGGTAAACTGGTGGGGGGAGTGTGATGCTCTAGGAAATGTTCTGCCAGCAAACCCTGTGTGTAGGTGTTCATGAGGGCATCACATGTCTACATGACATATGACCAAAAGCACATTTGGCAGGTGGTCAATATATGTTGGCTCATTGGTGAACATGTACCTCATTCTGTGGCGACTGAACAGTATCCTTGTCCTGCGCCTCAAACAGCCGCCGTTGTGTCTGGCAGCCAGCTATACCGGAAGCAATTTATCTGTAAACAAAAACACATATAGCCTTCTTGGGTCTGAAAATCATTAAATGGACTCAGTGATATTATCTGCATCACAATGATTTTTTCATCAAGGAAAGTGAGATTTTATGAAGCTGAGTGACTCAATGCTAAATGAAGTTGCTTGCAGAATCTGGCACAAAAAGTGAGATCTTTTGTTCTGTATTTTTTAATGGCATCTTGAGACAAAAAAGTAATTTCGTTGAGTAGGCAAATGTGATGGCCGTCCAGATCATCCACTGGGGACCAATGACTCAGAGCTTCTGTCCTGCAGATGCAAGAAAGAGGATCAGCAGATTCTCGTGCTTCAGTTTTAACAGTCCCACGCTCCAGTGTGCTTAAGTGGTGCTCAGCCAATCTGTGCCTATAAGCACAGCTGCACACATTGAGGCTAATTCTGACCCAACACTGCACACTCTGAGGCTATCCCTAACCCAACACTGCACACTCTGAGGCTATCCCTGACCCAACACTGCACACTGAGGCTATCCCTGACCCAACAGTGCACACTCTAAGGCTATCTCTGACCCAACATTGCACACTCTGAGGCTATCCCTGACCCAACACTGCACACTCTGAGACTATCTGTGACCCAACATTGCACACTCTGAGGCTATCCCTGACCCAACACTGCACTCTCTGAGGCTATCTCTGACCCAACACTGCACACTCTGAGGCTATCCCTGACCCAACACTGCACACTCTAAGGCTATCTCTGACCCAACATTGCACACTCTGAGGCTATCTCTGACCCAACATTGCACACTCTGAGGCTATCCCTGACCCAACACTGCAGACTCTGAGGCTATCTCAGCTCAACTCTGCTGTTCTTCATCATTGTTATATGACTCTTTTCAGCTCCTTCATCATTGCTGGACTACATTGCTCCAAATCATATTTGCCTTCCCTGGCCATTTTCGTTCATCTCAATCTTGTTTTAATGGGTTTTTGAGCAATTTTTGCTAGAATTTGAGCTTGGAGAATTGTGCGTTAATTGAGTTCTAGTGTTGATGATTGAATTTAATAACACTGACCATCTGTGCTCTCGAAATGAAAACATGAAGAAACCAGAGTTCTGCAGTAATTTGTGTGAAGAGTTCAGCAAAAATTCTGCAACATAATGTGACAGCAGGTGAATAGTGGTAATAAATTCTGTGAAATGCATCTTGCTTTAGGCAGCAATGAAATGGTCTGGGATGTTTTGCTCATAAAAATCATTTTGAAAGTCATTGAGAGACACAGTACTATTGTTTGTTTTTTTATGTAGAATGCTTTATAGATCTAAATGTGTTTGCTAAGGTGTATAATCCAAAAACATATTTATACATCCATTTCCAAAAAAAAATATTCATCTTTTTTTTCTGGAGATCAGACAATGGTATTTAGTGCAACACTAAAAATAAAAAATAGCTTCTCACAAGATTTTTGGAGGGTTTCACACTTTTTATAGTGTTTTCCATCGAGCACCTCACCACTCAATAGATCTTTAGAAATGTATATACTTTTCACTCATGTCTCAGTTGTCTGAAGACTCTTTGTTTTGAGAGGAGGAAAAATTTGGAGAAATTGAGCCATCCTCTCAGAAAATGTGTGTTATCGACGGAAAGAGACTGTAATCAGGCTGTTTTTGAAGAGCAGGGTCCGGCGAGATTCATTACTGTGGGTCTGTTTGTTCTCAGAGTGACTGAGGTACAGTAGGTGGAAGAAGTAAGACATAATTTCTTGTACAGACCCGACTTTCCAATGAAAAACCCCTTTTGTGTGGTCTCAAGAAGAACGGCTCACTCTTGTGTTCAGGCAAAATCTTTCCACCGTCCCTTTGTGAATGTTGAATAACAAGGCTTTTTAGGAACTTAAGAGAGATAAAACTCTGTGTGGGGAAGTGCTTTGACGCAGCACACTCATCAATCTGTGCATTTTTCAGATCGCTGCTCCTCAGGCATTTTTCATTTTAGCAGAGAAGTTAGACTGCTCCCAAGCTCATTGCTGTGAACTTAAAAGACATCCATGTAATTTTTTTGCTAACTATCTAATTTCTTATTATAGCTTTTATTTATTTATTGCCATTAGAATATGTATTTTTTAAATGAGGACTATGCAGGGAGCCAAATCTTTGCGAGCATCGATGGAGGGGTTGAGAAGTGTAATGGCTGACCCCTGCCTGTGGTGAAAGGGGAGACGGCCCAGTGCTGGTCCTGGATATCATGAATTCAAAAGCTTGTCTGCTTTAGTGAAAGTGTTGATTTTGTGCATATTAAGTGTAAAAGGCCCAGCCGGGCAGGGATGATTGAGTTTCTAATCAGCGTTCGCTCTTTCCGCAGAAGGTCTAATTAAAGAATAAATGGGCAGTAATCTCTGATTCTGTCCTCTGAAATGTTTTGCTTAATTTTAGCTCCATGTTTTATGTGGGAAGCCTAAGGACTGTAATGGTGTGCCTGCCAGCACGTCTCCTCACCCATCGCTGACATCGCTCTCTCTCCCTCCCTCCCCCCTTATCTCCCTCTCTCCCCCTTCTTTCACTCTCCCTCCGCTCTCTTTCTTCCTCCCCCTCTCTCTTTCTCTCTTTCTTTTCTCTCTCTCTTCCTCGCCCCTTCCCTCTGTAGGGTGTGATCTATATTTTCTGACAGTTTAATGAGCATTTTCCCATTTCTGGGAGTCTCATCGCATCATTAAAAATAAGTGTAAAAAATGGGGTGAATAATACATCTAAGAGGGAGACATCTACAGCAACATCAGACAAGATCTCACATACACTCACACACCCACAAACACACACACGCACACACGCTCTCTCTCACACACACACTCACACACTACAACGCAAAAACACTCACAAACTAATAGATACAAATACATTCACACCCACATACGCACGCACACACACACAAAAACACTCTTTCTCAAACAAACATACACATTCAGACACACATAGAGACACACACATACTTACAAATATACCCAAACAAACACACACACAGTCTCAAAAACACACATGCACACGCATTCTCACCCACATACACTTGCATGTACAAACACTCTCTTACATACAAACACACACACATACACACATTCACTCTCACACGAACAGAAACACACATACACACAAACTGACCCACACACAGAAATACAAACTGTCTCACAAACACACTCTCAAAAACATAAACCACACTTGTTTATAAATAAAAAAAAACAGACAAACTCAGGCACAAACTCTTACATACACACCCAAATTTGCTGGCACTCACACACGCACTCAATCACACTCACTCCAGCTGGCCAATTTGATTTGATGGATGCACGATGGGTCACCATGGACACCTAGACCATACTGGCATGAATTCCTGGCTGCAGTGACTGTTCTCCAAGCCAAGAGGACTTCACTAAAGCACACCCCCCCTTCTCTTAAAAGCCCCCAGCAGACAGAACAGCCTTTGGGCAGAAGACCAAGATGAGATGCCGTGCTCAGTCAAGTCAGGGGCAGATAAATTGGTGCTGCGGTGTCCATACGGGATGCGCGGTCCTATGAGATAATGTCTAGATAAAATTGCACCTTCATCAGTTCAGTTTGTCTGGTCTCAGCCAGACCCTCTTTATCCTCTTGTGGAGAGGCCCAGACCCCACGCTGATCTAGGTGGAATCGTTTCCTTCGCAGACTCATTAAAACTTCATATGAGGAGTAACTGGATGCTGAAGCCCCATTCACATACAGGCGATTTACAGTTTTCATGCCCCCGCCCTCCAAAGAGGAAAGGGGACATTATGTCGACACCATGTCCGTCCGTCATCCGTCCGTCATCCGTTAACTTCTCGTTTCCGTGGGATAACTATAGAATCCCTCGTCGGATTGATGCCATTTCTTAATGGCGTATAAGGAGTGGCTAGAGGAAGGTTCCTTTCGAAAACCACTACTTATCGATATCTACTTTGGCCGCCACAGCAGCCATCTCAATATATGCCCTTGATCAACATACAGGCGGGGCCATATGCCACGCTCTGCGTTGCTCTTGTTTTCATTTGCTGAAGCACAATTTTGAAAACAGGGCCCGGTTTTTCAAAACACTTCACACAATTAGCAGAGCACCACACCCAAGTAGCACAACACCTCAGATCATCTGCAAAATGGAACACTTAAGTCAAAACTATTCAATTTCTGATAAAACCCCTATTTCCTTGTCATAAACACATCCATCATATGGTCTAATTCGGTTTGAATCAGTTAAACACTCCTGTGCTCAACCTAAAACACTTTTAGCATTTACACAGCGAAAGTGTCAAAATAAATCACCAACACAAAATGACATCAATTGTGCAGACTAATGAAAATATTTAATTCTTTTCATATACTCAAGTCAGTCAATACAGAATATTTGACATCCCACTGAATGGGAGCCACAGTCTGAGCTGCCAGGATAACTACCTCAGGAAAAGGGTCGTGACCGGGGCGGTCGTGAATCCACGACAAAGCATCGGGCTTGATGTTTTTAGACCCTGGGTGATAGGTTAATGTAAAGTTAAGGCGGTTGAAAAACAACAACCGCCGTGCCTGCCAAGAATTACATTGTTTAGTCTGTTGGATGTGTTGGAGATTTTAATGATCCATCCAAACCACAATGTTCAGCCCCCTCCAACCAATGGCGCCACTCCTCTAAGGACAACTTGGCGACTAACAACTCCCGGTCACCAATGCTGTAATTCCGTTCGGCCGCCGACAACAACCGGGAGAAGTAGGCACATGAGTGCAACTTATTGTCCTGAAGGGTCGCTGGGACAAAATGGCACCTACCCTTACTTCCGACGCATCCACCTCCAAAACAAATGGGAGGGAGGGGTCGGGCAAAACGAGAATGGATTCTGAGCTAAATCATTTCTTTAACTCCTGAAAAGCAGCCTCAGCTGCCGGAGTCCAAGCAAACAATGAGGAGGTATTCTTCTTAGTGAGCGCGATAATGGGGGCAGCTACCATGCTATATTATGGATAAATCTCCTATAAAAATTAACAAACCCCAAAAACCGTTGCACCTCCTTAACGTTTTGAGGGGCAGGCCAATCCCTGACCACTGACACTTTGTCAGGATCCATGCAGACCGACCCTTCCAAAATAATGAAGCCAAGAAATAAAACTGTCTTGGCATGAAAAACGCATTTCTCAGCCTTGACAAAAAGCTTGGCTTTCAGGAGGACCTCAAGCACTTGTCTGACATGTTGTTTATGCTCCGAGAGAGTTGAAGAGAAAATCAGAATATTGTCAAGGTAGACAAAGACAAATCTCTCCAACATTTCTCAAAGGACGTCATTAAGGAGTGCCTGGAACAGAGAGGGGACATTAACCAATCCAAATAGCATGACCAAATATTCGTACTACCCGTAATGCGTATTAAATGCCGTTATTACACTTGTCCCCCTCATGGATATGAATCAAGTTATAAGCATTCTGGAATTCTAGCTGGGTAAAAAATCAACGCCTCCTGCCGCCGTTCAAATGTGGAGTTCACCAACGGAAGTGGGTTTTGGTTTATAATAGTGATACTATTCAAGCCCCTGTAATCAATATTATATATACAGACCGCCATCTTTATTGCCCACAACAAAGAACCCCGCTCCGGCAGGAGACGTGGAGGGCCGAATAAATCCATTAACCAGAGCCTCCTGAATATATTCTCGCATAGCCTTTCGTTCAGGCCCTGACAGCGAGTATAATGAACCCCTGGGGGAAGTGGTACCCAAGTGGAGATTGATCACGCAATCGAACGTGCGATGAGGAGGTAAAGTTGAGGCCTGTTGTTTGCTAAAACCTCCGCAAGATCAGCATTATCGTCAGAAACATTAGGAGGCAGACAAAAGTTCAGAGCAGCCTTTAAATTCTCACCCTGTTCAGAACCTACCTCCTCTAAGTCAGATTCCGAGTCAAAGAAATCCTCCAAATAGCAATCCTCCCCTGGCTGCCGCCAGTCAAATTGAGGATCCCACTCCAACCCCTTTTTGTAGATTAGGAGGGTTGTGTGAGGCAAACTCCTCAGAGTCACTCCAGGAGTCAGCCTCCCCCATAGGTCGATGCCTGGGATGACATGTCAAACTATGCCTACAGTGGGACCTACAATCAATCCCCCACTGAACGATCGGGTTATCCTGACTTCCCCAAATGATATGAGGCCTATGTTCCCGTAGCCACGAGTGTCTGAAAACGACAGGGAGAACAGGAGAACTGATAATAAAAAACCAGACCTCCTCAGAATGGCCACCAAAAGAGATGAACATTGTCAATGATTCAGAAACTTCAGTTATAAATCCAGTTTCCAGAGGGCGACCGTCCAAAAATCTAACAGATTGTGAATTTAAAAGAGGGTGGATAGGAATGGAATGTCTCCTAGCCCACTCTGCATCCATAAACCAATCCACGGCACCAGAGTCCACAAATGCTTCGATAAATATATCTCTGACTGTGGGGAGAATATTAACAATTCTACAGAGATTAAAGTTCAGAAGGAAAATTGGGTCTGTCCCTCTACCACCGCCCATACCGCTAGTGGGACTTCCCGTTTTCCTGAAGCTCAGGGCAGCGTGGATGGATATGTCCCGGTTTGTTACAATTATAGCAGATTATATGTTTGCGAATGGGCTTACGAGCCGGACTCTTATATGAGCCATCAACCTGCATAGGCTCACCAGGAGTGGAAATTTCAGTGGGCAGAATGGGAACTTTGAGCATGCGGCAAGTAGCATTAGCCCAGTTGCCAGCAAGAGCCAATGCAGTACATCTCCCTGTTACGTTCGCGGATGCGATTATCAATTCGCATCGCAGAGCGAACCAACGAATCTAGAGACAAACAAGGCTCCAATGTAGCCAGAGCGTCCTTAACCTCTTCTGCCAAAGCATGAACGAACATTGTCGCTTCTGGTCAGCCTGTCTTTGTAGTCAAGGAGCGAAATGTGATTGAAAATGCAACGACGCTGTCAGAGTGCTGCCTTAGATGCATTAAAAGCGTAGCCGTGTCCTGGCCACAAACATCCTGATCAAACTCCGATACCATTTCTCTAACAAGAGTCTCCACAGTATTTACTACTGGTGAATTAAATCGAATAAGTGGGCCGACCCAAGTGAGTGCTGTGTCGGTTAACAGGGATAAAATAAATGAAACCCAAGACTCTTCATTCATGAACCGTGAAGGCTGCACATTAAAAAATATCTCACATTAGGCAATGAAATATTTACATATTCCTGCCTCGCCTCCATATCTTCTGGGTGATTGAAGCTTTGGCTTTGGGGAGAATGTACGGACAGGGCTCTAATACTCTCAGTGACAGTTAACAGAATGTTCTCCTGTCTCTTTATGGCATTCGCCTGAAGGCGAACTCCTTCTGCCAACTCTGCCTGTTGTTTGTTCAGACTAACAAGACCCTTGCCATAACTGAAGAGAGCCGCTTACTGGTTAGCCACAACTCTCTGTAACGCAGCCATTGCTGACGACTCCATTCTTTCTAGAGTGTTCTGTAATGGTCGGTAGTATACAGAGGCCAAGCGCAATGACAGAGAGAAAGAGTGTAGCACGAACACAGTACAAACACAGAGAATAATATAGACCAAACGCAAGTGTTCGCACTTTTAAAGGATGTATAATAGTCCAAACCACGGAGGCAAAGCGAGATTAAAAAAAAGGAGAAGAAACTCCAACAATCAGAAGATAGAAAGTCTTACGAAACCTGACTACAGATATCTTCTGCTATAGTGCGAAGCTCAACACAAACAGTAGCGAAGGAGGCGTGCCGGACATCCTGCTTATTTAAATTCTGGGGAAGTGCCGCCTCAGCTCAATCAACCAGCTAGGTAAAGAATTCGATGGCCCAGGAATTCAATATTGTCCCGGGATGAGAGCCGCAAAGAAAGGTCCAAACAACAGGCTCACAAACCATGACAATTTCAATAAAACATTCATAACAAAACATTTTTCAGTTTTCATATACTATTACTGAATGTATCATTGTACTGTAAGCTTACAGTAGAACAAAAACATAAATTAAGTATCCAATTCAGAACTGAAAAAAAGAAGAAAACTAAATATCATCTCTCCGCATAGCTGGATCTAGCCACAGGACTTCATCAACATCACAGGCTATATTTTAATTTGCAAGGAAACGTGTGAAGAATCTTCTGTAGTGATGAATCCACCATTGTATCGATGCTCCATCAATTTGATCACATGCTTCCTCCATAGCTTGAATGAGGGGCATCTGGACATAGGGCTGGAGATCGTAAACCTACCACCGCCATGCTGAGAAGAACTCCTTGATGGAGGTTCGGAGGGGGGTGTATGGTGGAAGGTATTGAACTGTAAATTGTGGGTGTTCATGAAACCAATTTTGAACCAGAGTGGAATGATGGAAAGACACATTATCCCAGATGACAACATATTGCATCTGGTCTCTTTGGTTTGCTGCTGTGATAATATTGTGTAATCCGTCAAAAATGTAAGAATGAGGTCAGAGTTGTAAGGACCCAAGTTGGCATGGCGGCCCAGGACCCGATACTGTGAAATGGCAACACAAAGGGTAATGTTACCCCCATGTTGCCCTGGTACATTGACAATAGTCCTGTGGGCAATGATGTTTCTTCCCCTTCTCACTGCTGTCAGGATAAATCCAGCCTCATCAATGCATATAAACTCATGTGGGACATCCTCGCATCTATTTGCAAAACTCTCTGAAATACAGCAAAAGATCACATTACGGAGATCAATATACTATAGGTCTGCTATACAGTATATTTACATACACAGTAAAAAGGTTTCTCTAAGTCTGATTGGATTAGCAGCCAAACTCTTTCACTCTCATGGGTTTATAAAAACATGGGACTCTGCAATTAAATATAATATTGTTTGCCTCATTAATATTTTTCAATCTTCACTTTTGTTTTCAACTAAGTATAAGATTGCAGACTATGGCGAAAGTACGCAATATGCAACATAAGGCATTAAACTCCTTCTGCGTGTGAGTTGACAGGTATGCAATTTGGAATAATGCTGATTTAAATGCACCAAATTACTCGTACAAATGAATGATTGTCGATGAGCCTAAAGACCACCTTAATAATGAAAAAAAAACACGTCTTTTTGTTGATAGTAGAAGCTTTCATCATAAGAAAATAAAATAAATTCAATGACGTCATCTAAATAGGATAAATTAATTCTAAATAACAAAGCTGACATTAAATTATGTATGATATTGTCAATATAATGGAGTATATGTTAAAAAGAAAATCTGGAAACTACATTGATGAAACCGATAGAGGCGATTTTTTTGTCGGACATACCTGTTAGAAAACCGCTGCCATGGAAATGGCGAAGATGGTGGACTTTGCCCATTGGTATTCATGGGGGTCAGTCATGTGACTTTATTTTCCTGGCTGCCATCTTTAGGACCATAGCACACACAGGGGAAATGGCTTGCCAGATGAAAATTGCTCATCTCTCTGCGGAAGAAAGGCAACGTTACTTCAATAAAACAGGTACTTTTGATTTGGATCCATATGTGCTTCCAATGGGATTACTGACGCCGTTGAAGTCTGCTGCTGACTCGCCGAGCATTGTTTTTGACAACATTTTCATATTCTCCGCCAATCAGAGTTTGCGGTTAATTACCATACCAAAATGTTTACCATGATAATGGTGGCGTTCAAGTGTGATAACTTGAAATTGAAAAACTATTTGTATAGCGCTTTTCAGAGATAAACTGTCACAAAGACGCTTTACAGTGAGAGATGAAGTTACTGAAAGGGCATTGCCCAGCCTATTCCCCACTACAGCAAATGAGGCAAAAAACTCCCAGTAGGGAGAAAAATCCTCGAACAGAGGTGAGAAAAAACTCCCCAGTGGTAGGAAATCTCCGGAGGAACCCGGCTATAGTGGAGAAGCCCATCCTCCGCGGGCTAGCTAGTTAATAAAAAGATAAAGCAAAATAGGATCAAATGATAATACAGTTCCATTAAAGTCCATCTAAACAGTGGCATCAGTTGCTCATTAAGTGGCATGCTGAGGATGGTGCAGAACAGGATCCGGACTGCATCAGGACAGCAGCAGCCAGCGCTCATGGTGAGGGACAGGAAAGTGACAATCAGGGTTCTGTTGATGCTGGTCAGCCCCGACCAGCACTCGGAATGCACTGACCACCACTCAGCTTTTCCCGACCGGCACTCTTTTTTCAAAGTTAAAATGAGCGCATCCAGCGTCCAATAAAACCGCAGAAATAATACATCAATGACCCAAAATATGTTCCCCCTTCTATTATTGTCAGAATAGCGAACTTTCATTTTCGACCCATTCCCTGGCATCCTGGCCACGCCCTGGCTAGTTCTCAATCATTTCACTTTATTGTCGCGTTTTCAAATTATCTTGATAATCTATTGGCAATTGAAGACACGGCTTCACTCCATATGCAATTTAACAGCAATGAAATAAAGGGCTGAATTCAGTACAGAAACATAATTTACTAGGCCTACACTTTATGAAATACAAACTGCTCTGAAACTTCCGCACTACCTTTTCCGCACATCAGGCGATTTAACTTGAGCTTCTTGACCATTTAAATTCTTTGTTTAAAACTGAAACACCCGTGGAAGGTCGATAGTCAGGTTAGGAGATGGTAGACATTTTCCGTCCAAGCACTCCTAGTGTCCTGGGCAGAACCCTGGACAATCGGTTGCTCTCAGACCCAAATTTTGGACAATTAAAGAAAGAGTTATTTGTTATGACTGAGGCGATGAAGCATTGTTCACACATTTGTAATAAAGGCATTGTGCATGGTGATACTTCATTAGAAGTGCCATACTCATGCAACTGTCACCTAACTAGCTTGCTCCATAGCAGGTCTTTTAATCTGCATGGCGCAATATTTATACTTTAATTCTGATCAAGGTGGTATATTTAAGACAACACCTGCATGTTGTAATATGGCTGTGATTGTATTGATTAACTCATAAAGCTCTTGTTCTAGATGTCCGACCACATCAACACTGGCAACAGGCTTCATCACTCATAATTATTCCATCGGCCATTTTATTCATTTACACATTCCTATATTTAACAGAAGTTCAATCAATAATTTTCTTTTGTCAGAGAGATAGTGATAATGAGTAGATATGAATTTTTAGCTTATCTGTTGTAGCATCTGTAATTCTCCCTCTCCCTCCATTTCTCCTATCAGCATGGTCAATGTCATAATTTTCGCTGTGTTCTAGGATGATTACCAAGGAAGGCATCAGATATCCAAAGAAGAGCTGGATAAGGTTCTTTCATTGAAAACCATCTTTACTGAAGCTGCATCTATCCTTTCAGTCTCAAGGCTGACTTTCAATAAGTTTTAAAATTCAAGCCTTTATTTTAACTCAGAACCCACTGAGGGAGACCTTCATTTTCGGTGAGGCAATTATTAAAACATCAAATCATACAAAAAAAGGAGGGAATACAAAACAATGAGTAAAAATTAATTAATTAATTAAAATTTTAATCAAGAATTTACCAAGAAGTTGTTTCAGTATAAACACCAACCAGTGCCTATGTCGCCTCGTTTCAAGAGATGACCAACCAACCATATCATATAAAAGACAGTGGTGAGTTTTTTAATAACTTGCACCTGTGACAAATCTCGGGGCGGAATGATAGACTGAATCAAGCGGCTTTAACGTTGTAGCGGCAGCATGTCTATAAATTACATCTCCCTAATCCGGAACAGACAAGAAATTTGCTTCCACAATGCTTTTCCTGCGGGACATGGGAAAGCAAGATTTGTTCTGTACAAGAAGCCAATTTTCTGACGGAGTTTAGTGACAAGGTTCCAATATGATTTTTGAAATTGAATTTATGATCAATCCATATTCCAAGATACTTGTACTCAGAGACACTCTCATTGGAGGAGTCATTTGCCATGGTGATGCATAGACTATCAGGGTCAATATTTTTTGCATTTGTAAAAAGTCTTACTTACATTTAAAATGAGTTTAAGGCTTAAGAGTGCCTCTTGCAGGGCATTAATTGCTATCTGGAGTTCTTCAGTCGCCAGTTGCACAGAATCTGCTATACAACAGACAATTGTATCATCAGCATAAAAATGGGCAGTTTTTTAGTGTAGAGGCAATATCATTTATGTACAAAGTAAAAAAGACAGGACCCAAAATCGAGCCCTGCGGTATACCTTTTGAGATGGGTAACAGCTCTGATTGGAAATTTCCTGCCTTCACACACTGACACCTCTCATGCAGATAGCTCTGAAAGAATTTACAAGTAGTAATATCCGTACCAATATTTGAAAGTTTTTGTAGGAGCAAGTGATGGTCTACGGTAGCAAATGCCTTAGAAAGCTCTACAAAAAGGGCAGCACAATGCTTGTTTCTATCTTACGCAGTTAATATGTCATTTGTAACGAAAGTGACAGCAGTGATTGTGCTGTGATTTGATCTAAACCCAGATTGAAGAGGACTGAGAATTGAATAAGACGAGAAGTAGGATTTGAGTTGAGTGTCAAGTAAGGTTTCAAAAATTTTTGCCAAATATGGTGGCTTAGAAATTGGCTGGAAATTATTTAACTCATTAGTGGTGCCACCTATATGTAATGGAGTTACATGAGCAGTCTTCCAGGCCATAGAGAAACAACCTGAGGCAATACAAAGATTAAAACCTGAGTTGACTGTTCAATGATGGATGGAGTTGCTAATTTTATCAAGTAAGGATCAAGATTATCCTCTCCAGTCAGACATCTGGCATTTATAGCTTGCATAGCATCCAGAACGTCAGTAGATGAGAAGGGTCGGAAGGTGAAAGAGGAAGTGGAATCCATTTTACCCACACGTTTCAAAAGAACTTGGGAAGATCAGAGTAGATTTTTTCAAATAAGTGGCCGACACGTATGAAGTGCTAAAGATTGAACAAATATCTTTTTGATCAGCAATTTTACAGTCATTTAATTTAATAGGAAGTGAGGCACTAGATTTTCCATTTATGGAGTTTACTGCTCTCCAAAACTTGGCTGGATTAGAAGATGAATTAGTAATTAGATTCAGATAGTAGGTAGATTTAGCCTTTCCTAAAGCTGCAGTGCAACCATTACGAGCTCGTCTGAAAGAGAGCCAGTGACTAGGATCACCAGATTTTCTAGCCAGGGCCCTGGCTGAGTTTCTCAATTTAAACTCAGTGTACAACTCTGGGGTAAACCAAGGAGTTATTCTGTCTTTAATTCTAATCTTTTTGAGTGGAACATGAGCATTAACAACTGAGTTGAATGTCTCATGACAGAGGCGGAAAAGAGGAGTACTTGCGCGGGGCTACATGGGGCACGAAATTGCAACATACGCCTGGACACACCCCGTTTGCGCGGCGCTCCCCCTATTCGCCATGTCTAGGCCTGGTCTACGAATTTAGAGCCAAGTGTGTTAATCTAATAAAGGCTCCTTAGACTCAAAAGTAACACTTGGGACACTCTGGTGGCTCATCGGTCAAAGCGTGCACCATTAAGGCTGTGGCCTTCCTGCAGTGACCTGGGTTTGACTCTGGCTCGAGTCATTTGCCGCATGTCTTCCCCACTCTTCTCCCAAGCTTTCCTGTCTCTCTCCCCTGTGGGACTGTGAGGTAGCATTCAGGAACCAATCGCAAGACCCAGGAGATCCAGCAAAATAGTATATTATTGAAGCTGAGGGGTGAACCCCCGCAGGGCAGAAGGCAACGGGGCAGAGTCCACAATCCAAAATCAGAATCTCAGGGGCTTAATCCATATCATACACAGGGCAGCAAACACAATAGTCAGGGTCGGGCAAAACAGGTTCGTTACACAGGTGCAGTGAAATCCAAGACAAAGCCAAAATCGTAAACAGGGACCGTCCAGTCAGAAGTGTAACGCAAAGAGTTCAAGGCATAAAAGATTGTAGCACAAGAAAAACGTTCTGACAAGAGCTGGTTTGTGAAATCACTGCTTAAATACATGTAGGGGAGGTCACATGCTATGATAGGGAACAGGTGAAATGGATCAGACAAATTAACTGGGGAACAGACATGAGGAATTACCTTACCACATGAAATTAGCTGAAGCCAAAACGCGGACAGGGATCACAAAGACAGGCTATAACAAACACACGACTCCGGTTAGGGAGTTCTAACATGCACAGACAATGAGGCAGAACAGAGTTAAACAGGTGCGGAGAATCCGCTGAAGCGCAGCAAAGTAAATTGAGTAAACATAAGGGGCGGAGACTGGAATAGAGCGAGTGCTGAGAGCTCGTTAGCCAATTAGTGATGTGCAGCTATACAATCCCTTGTGCTTTACAGTGAGTTAGTACGATAAACAATGTTAGTTAGTGTAAGTAAGTTATCTAAAATAATAAACTGTTAGTATTGTTAGTAAAGATAGAAAAGAAAGCCGAAGGAAGCAAACGAGATTGGAAGGAATGTTTGGAAACGCAGAAACCATGAAATCACCTGAAACTGTGGGACACAAGACTGGGGAATAAAACTGTCACATAACATATGACCAGACAGGGGAGACAATGTGCAATGCAGGGCCTGGGAAAAACAAAAACCAGAATGATAGCTAAACAGTGAATATGGGAAATGGCAGGCAAGGACATAACAGAGAAAGACAGGCAAGATACCAAACATGGCATGGAATCAGGGTAACAACAAAAACATGGTCAGGCAACAGCAGAATCATAACAGGGACGATCGAATAAAGGAAAAAAATCCCCCCAAAAAAACTAACACAAAATGGTTTTATTATCAAAATACATTAAGTGATTACCTGACCATATTAATCTTCCACTTCCAGTTCATCTGCAACCTGTCCACGCTCTCAGAGCATCCACGCACATTCGAGGAGCACGTTCTAGCAGTTCAAACCTTCAGACCCAGCAACAAGAAATATTATTCTCTGATTGGCTGATAGCTCGCTAATTCAAGACAGCTGTATGGATGGACTAAGCAGAAAAACCTGACTTGGCCTCTGAGGTTTCATCACTTCTCAAAGTGAGAAATGTCATATGTGGTGTGTGAGCGTGTGTCTCACGCCCAATGCGCAAGACTGGAGAGCCCTTTCATTGTTGCAGCATGTCTGCAGCAAGCATCTTCCTGTCATGTTGACGTCAAAGAGAGGGATATCCTCAACTGAGAATGTTCATGCCTGAAATAATCAATCCATTATGAAAAGTATTATGTTTTTAAATAACTGATTTATTGACAAATTTCTTTATTTCTTATTTTAGTCCTAAAATGCACTAGAAGAAGTTTGAAATGCATGTAACTCTTAAAAGTTATATGCTAATTAGCTCAGTGAGAAGAAGGATACGAGGCTATTTGGTATCAGAGATTATTGGTTCAAATGTCAAACAATGCAAAATGTCCGATTTAATCCCCCTTTTATTTTTATCCTCCATTTTTTGCCGCTTGTTGCGCAGAATTGCCTCAATTTGCCTGGCCTTGATATCGCTGTAAAGTGGCTTTAATTTTGGCTTCGAGTAGATTCTGTCTGTATACCTCGGTCTCTGGGGGGAGATCTTAAAACACTCAAGGTCCCTGAACGATGAGAAGACCATTATACCTTGCAGTTACTTGCTTTGGGCCCCAGTAATCCCTAGTCATAGCTATTTTTTATGTAAAATGACTGTGCTTAATAGGACTGCTAGCCTCTGTGTTCTTCCACCGGATTGGGCTGCACAGATGTTTTGGTCCGGCAGAGATAAGGTATAGACCAGTTATGAGTCTGACGCCCAACTGAGCTCTAAATTAATTAATTGAAGTCAGATCAGTTTTATGGGAATGCATAATTTCATCGTAACCACAAAGGGTTAACAAAAATTTATATCCTAAATTTGATATGGAGTCATATGTATTGGAACCGTTAAGATATGAGCTGCAGCATCCACCAGACACGCTTCAGGCTCACTTGAAAGCGGAACGTGAGTCGCTGTCATCACGTTTGACCTGAGGCAGTGGTCTAGTGCTAACACTGTAACCAGACCCCATTTTTACAATGGAGACCTTTTAGCCTTTATTTCATCCTTGCAGTGTAGGCAAACACACTAAGACCTTCCACCTCTCATCTAGGACCCTCCTTGGCTTAGATGCACTATGTTTACACCCACATGGTTATATCACTTAAAGCTGAATGACAGGTCTTGATGCAGTGCCTTCAAAGTGATCAGAGATCACAGAGATTCAGCTTAGGCTTGTGCCCATGCACTTTACAGACTGCAGTTTCTCCAGATTCCTTGAATCTTTTAACATGTTATGTACCACAGAGAGTGATATATCCACATCTCTTCCAACCTCTCTTTGAGGAACACTGTTGTAAAACCTTCCTATGATTTTTGCATGTATTGCTCAGCAAATTGGCGATCCCTAGCCCATCTTTGCCCTGAAGGACGGAGCCTTTCCTGGATGCTGTGATTACATAACAATCTCCTGCTGACAACAGCCATTTCAAACCACACAATTATTCTTTTTTTTTTCTTTTTAACTAGGCTACCCATGTCCCAATATTTTTGGAGTGAGTTGCAAGCCTGAATGGCAGAAATGGATGCGCATTGGCAAATGAAAGTAAGTTGACCAGAAAAAAACCCCGAAATCTTAATTATCCTCATACTGTCTGTATTGAAATACAAAACCCAAAACCAGTGAAGTTGGCACGTTGTGTAAATCGTAAATAAAAACAGAATACAATGATTTGCAAATCCTTTTCAACCTATATTCAACTGAATACACTGCAAAGACAAGTTACTTAATGTTCGAACAGGTAAACTTTGTAATTTTTTGCAAATACTAGCTGATTTGGAATTTGATGCCTGCAACATGTTTCAAAAAAGCTGGCACAAGTGGCAAAAAAGACTGGGAGAGTTGAGGAATGCTCATCAAAGACTTATTTGGAACATCCCACAGGTGAGCGGGCTAATTGGGAACAAGTGGGTGCCATGATTGGGTATAAAAGCAGCTTCCCTGAAATGCTCAGTCATTCACAAACAAGAATGGGGCGAGGGTCACCACTTAGTGAACAAATGCATGTGCTGATTGTCGAACAGTTTAAAAACAACATTCCTCAACGAGCTACTGCAAGAAATTTAGGGATTACGGATCTTCGGTCCGTAATATCGTCAAAAGGTTCAGAGAATCTGGAGAAATCACTGCACGAAAGCGACAAGGCCGAAAACCAACATTGAGTGCCCGTGACCTTCAATCCCTCAAGCGGTACTGCATCAAAAACCGACATCAGTGTGTAAAGGACATCACCACATGGGCTCAGGAACACTTCAGAAAACCACTGTCAGTAACTGCAGTTCGTTGCTACATCTGCAAGTGCAAGTTAAAACTCTACAATGCAAAGCGAAAGCCATTTATCAATAGCACCCAGAAACGCCGCCGGCTTCGCTGGGCCCAAGCTCATCTAAGATGGACTGATGCAAAGTGGAAAAGTGTTCTGTGGTCTGACGAGTCCACATTTCAAATTGTTTTTGGAAACTGTGGACGTTGTGTTCTCCGGACCAAAGAGGAAAAGAACCATCTGGACTGTAATAGGCGTAAAGTTCAAAAGCCAGCATCTGTGATGGTATGGGGGTGTATTAGTGCCCAAGGCATGGGCAACTTACACATATGTGAAGGCACCATTAATGCTGAAAGGTACATACAGGTTTTGGAGCAACATATGTTGCCATCCAAGCAACGTCTCTTTCATGGATGCCCCTGCTTATTTCAGCAAGACAATGCTAAGCCGCATTCTGCACATGTTACAACAGCATGGCTCCGTAGTAAAAGAGTGCGGGTACTAGACTGGCCTGCCTGTAGTCCAGACCTGTCTCCCATTGAAAATGTGTGGCGCATTATGAAGCGTAAAATAAGACAACGGAGACCCCGGACTGTTGAACAACTTAAGCTGTACATCAAGCAATTATGGGAAAGAGTTCCAACTGAAAAGCTTCAAAAATTGGTCTCCTCAGTTCCCAAACGTTTACTGAGTGTCGTTAACAGGAAAGGCAATGTAACACGGTGGTAAAAAGGCCCCTGTGCCAACTTTTTTGCAATGTGTTGCTGCCTTTAAATTATAAGTTAATGATTATTTGCAAAAAAAAAAAAAAAGTTTCCCAGTTTGAACATTAAACATCTTGTCTTTGCAGTGTATTCAATTGAATATAAGTTGAAAAGGATTTGCAAACCATTGTATTCTGTTTTTATTTACGATTTAAATAATGTGCCAACTTCACTGGTTTTGGGTTTTGTACGAGTCAAAGTAAACCATCAAAGTCAGCTTTGTGAAAAATGGGTTGTAAATGCTCAGCTGATCACCGAAGTTTCTTACTCCACTTTTACTTTGTATGCTGTTCGCATCAAGTCCAGTTTGGGGACAGGCGAACCAAAATTATAAAGCATCGAGTACTTGTATAATGAATATGAATATTGACACACGCCCAAGCATCACTTAAGTAAAGGAAAGGCTATGTTTACTAACAAATACTGACGCATTATGAAGTAAAATGAAAAATCCCAAGCTAACCACATTTGTTAGCGAATTTGGCTGGTCTGATAAGCCTGCGATTTAAACTATAAGTAAAATCTGAAAACAAATTTTTTGGTACTGCAGTCTTCAAGGCTGCTGTTTAGCATAATATTAAATGTTCATAAGTGTATAAAATGTCTCACAGCAAATTAATCTTAAAATTATCAGCAAAATCTAGGCCTGTACCTGAACTCCTTAAGACTAGTAACACCACTACTTTGGTGAAACAAGCAGCCATGCTGATGCTACCAGTTTTGCTTTTGTTGCCGACATGTATCAGGGGTGTGGCCAGTTAGCATATGATCCAAACATTTAGATGTTATATTTAACATTTAGATTTAGCATTTAATATCTGCTTCTCTAGTCCCTTTGTTTCCTATTGTTAATTGTTGTGTATATTTAAGTTCTTGGTCTGCATTCATTCCTCGCTGGAGGGATCCATCCTGTATCCATCCTGTAGCCATCCTGCACTGTTCAAAGGCCTCTTTACTACCACTGTTGGAAATGCTTTCATCAGATTTCTTCCCTGGCAGTCCTGCTCAGCCTTACAAGATGGATAAGCCTCCAAGCCTCATTGTTCGAGAGTGAGCTGCACCCATTTAGCCCTGTACCCCTGGATTACCTTCCTGGTATAGACTTCAGGCCTGTCTCTGACCGGGCTTGCTTTTCCCGACTAATCTTGTTTGCCCATCGCTTGACCTAGACTGTCCCTAAAATCCGTCAGCAGAATCCCATTTGAGTTTGTATCTTCTGTTTGTGTGATCTATGGCCTGGCAGTTACCAATATTAAACCTATCCCTCGTGTCTTTTTGGAGATTAGCACCTGGTTCTTTCACTGCTGCTCATAAACTTGGCCTGAGTTGCATGGTGCTGTCTAATGTCCACTACATCAGAGCACCATCAATGCTGCAGTTGCTGTCCAACAAATTAGCGTTGGGACATCACCTTCTTTCTTATGACTGAAAGTGTTTGTTAGTGTTTATATACCATGGTCTGGGTGAATACTCTTTTTCGATTGGCTGGTAGGTATTGATTAAAACCATGGAACCGCACAAGTAGTTCGGCCTACGGTAGTTTCACTACCGTTACACAAACAGTGCTCTGATAAATCCAATGAATTTTATCGCTTACTTCAGTACGTTTCGTCACGTTTCTTGTCTTCGAAATTGTAAAGACGAACGTGATCGGTACGAAGGTACGGTATGGTATAGTACCGCGCCGCATACATGCATCCATGCAGCAGCTGTATTGTATACTAAATATTGAACTATACATGCATATGCTCAAGCGCTTGTTCGGTGAACATGGAGCGGTTTCTGGTTCTTCCCGGGACATCGAAACGACCAAATCCACGGCCACTGCAATCTGAACCTAAACCACCACCCCAGATTAAACAGAAAAAAATACAAACTGTACAAAAGAAGTAGACCATTCTTTCGTGGAAATTGGACTGGCTCGAGATTGAATCTCGCCCTGCGACAGCCGCAGCCACACTAGGCTCAGCATCGCCGTTGACCATGTACTGCAAAGCATGCCGAGCTTTCCCTCCAACCCCCCGGGGCGGACAGTCGAAATTCGCGTCTGTTGATCCGCACATCGAGGGAACAACAAACATCAAAAAGTTGGTGGAGCGGCACCAGTAAACAAGTGCCCACAAAATTGACTATAGTGAGTTTACATGAATTAGTGCCATATTACTTCAGTTTGGTTTAACTTGAAGTCTTAAATTTATTTATTGAGTCAGACATGTCATTGAGCTTGAAGCCTTGAGACTTTGAGTCATGAGTGACATTCTAACGTTAGTTCGTTACTTAGACTATCAAAAAAGGACTTGTCTAACTTAAGTTAAATAACAATTAACAATTGCATTCATTCAGTATGGTATTGTCACTCTGCAATTTGCAATCTATAGATCATTTAAATTCTTTATTCTTCTTGTTATCTTGTTCTTGCATGCCTCATGAAACAAACTTTCAGTGTCCAAAAATAGTTTTTCTAGGCCCAAGGTGTTTATTGTTCTGTGGAAGTGGAACCTCATTATGAGGCCTTATGGACCATCAGGATAACCTTGTTATATCAAGTTTCTCATTATATCAGGCCTCAGGGGTAGAAAAAAAATTAGAAATATAGAGAGATGGGAACAGAAAAATTACCTTGTCAAAACTGTTATAAATAGGTTTTATTAAATATGACGTCTTTATAACAAGGTTCCACTTTACCAACAGTCCAACAGCGACAGATTCATAAGCTAATCTAGGACACCTGATGCTATTTACACTTGTCCCTTTGTTCTAGATAATTGCACAAAAAAGTAGCCCCTAAAAAAACAAAAATAGCCCCCAAAAATTCTAATAGAGCCCCAAGGCTATAAAAAAGTAGCCCTTAAAAAATAAAAATTAATTTTTTCCCTGTTCCTCCATGGGGCTTTCCCCGTTTGGCCCAGGTGGGTTACCAACCCCCACTATTTCCGGAGACTGAGAATGATTCTGAGATTCCCTCAGTCAACCAGTTCATTCGTCGCTGTCGGTCGGTTTGGACTAGTGTCCATTCTTCTCTGTTGCGCTCGGGATGCAAACAAAAATCCTTCGCTGATAGAAGGCGTCGTTTGGCCCCATCTTATCGGGTTGGGCAGAGAGTTTGGCTGTCTACCCGGGACCTCCCCTTGAAGGTAGAATCCCGAAAACTGGCGCCCTGCTATATCGGCCCGTTCAAAATAGTGCGAAAGATCAATCAGGTTACGGTCCACTTGAAGCTCCCGAGATCTTTACGCATACATCTGTCATTCCACGTCTCTCGGACTAAGTTGATTAGCACTAGCATCCTGGCACCCGCCGACACACCCCCGCCCCCGCCACAAATGGTTGAGGGGGGGGCGGTTTATACCATGCGCCGCATTCTGGCCGAGAGGCGTGTAGGTCGTGGGGTCCAGTTCCTTGTAGACTGGGAGGGATATAGTCCCGAGGTCCCTTCGCGGGATATTCTGAATCCCTCGCTTATTTTGGAGTTTCGGACACGGGGTTCCTTGGGGACTTCTGGAGCTGTACCTTAGAGGGGAGGGTCCTGTCGTCGTTTAGAAGCTTTGAGAGCTCTTTTTGTTGCTCTCGTCCGGGACAATATCGTTTTGCTCCCAATCGGATTCCTGGGCCAGCTGGCATTAATTGGGGGTGTTGCCTGGACTCAATTTAAGCTCCAGTTTTGCCTTTGCTAGAGTTTCAGTGTCATATTTGTGCTTTAGCTGGTAAGGTCTTGAGACAGAGCACTGTTAAGGACTTAGTTGCATATTTGAGGCCTAGTGATAGTAAGAGAGGGAATCTTTGTTTTATTTTTCCCCTTTTCTTTTGTTATCTTCCAGCTCGCCTATTTTTCTACCTCGGACGGCGTCATTTTCAGTCTGTTTAACGGTCGTTTTACAGTCAGGGTACACCATGCAGTCTCACGAGGGTCAAAAATAAAAGTGGTTTAATCAGAACAGTTTTGATGGTTTTTCGTAGCCAAGAGGTACCTCATCATGTTTTTTTGTGTTTTGAGGCATTCAGGTGCCGAAATATTTTGCAGGGCCTGCCAACATTCAGATATATGCTGAAAAATGGAAAACTATGTTCATTATTAAATTTTCCTCTTGAGAAGAAAAATTGCACTCCAGTATCAATCAATCTGCTAATGTGCATGTGCATAAGGACAATCACTAGTAAAAGCATCACCAGGATTTGAAATGTTCGTGGTTGCTGTTGAGTAAATGGACAGATGTTCCTTTTTTCGGAGAGGAATTTTTTGACGGAATCGCTACCGCCATGTAGTCAAATCTGCCAGCACCGGATGGTTTTGCAAGTACAGAGGAAATGAATGAACTTTGTGCTGACTATTTTAGTGAATTTTATCAGCAGTTATTGAATTCCTTGGCCAAGTTCTATGATAAAACTGACACCCCTGTTTCGGAGAGGACATTTTTTGACGGAAATGACACGATTATTGATTAGACGGTCTCATGATCAACTGACTGTTTGTGTGATAACCAAACCAAAGTTGGGTGTAGACCATTAAATAATGCGCACCATTGTTGTATGTCATTCAAAAACCCAGTGCTGCCGGTGGTGAAACATTAGAGAAAATGAGATGAAACTGGCAAAATCATCCCAAAATGACACATTTTAGCATATTTTTGGCATAAATTATGCATTTTGAATAATTTTTTCGACGTGGTAAGTAGAACTGGGAGAGCCTATTAATGTGACACAGCTGTATTTAAGTACCATTATAATCCACCAATGTAATTGTGTCACAAGTGTGATTTTCAGCCATGTACCCTGACTGTAAAACTACCCTTAAGTCTCTTAGCACGCTGCGGTTTTTGCCTTTATTTCTGGCCGCCAATTTCTAGCAGCCATCACAAATGGAAGTACATTCAACAACATTGAAAATGTCAGAATGAAATTCTGTGAGGGGGACTTCTTTGCATCCTTCCTTGAAATCAAACTAAACTTCCTGCTCAATAATCTAATAAAAGTCTGTCACTTCGCTCATGCCAAGACAACCCCAATTTTGTTCAAGCTACTAAGTTCAGAGTGAACTTATCTCTGTGAAAAGGACACTCCTTATGAGTTCACTGATTAGTGCAGAAACAGACATGTGAACAGACTGAGTGTCTACAGTCTTCTGGGTCTGCATCACTGTGTACAACTCTGCACTGATCCAGTGCCACAAATAAATATCCAATTTCCTGTTTCCTTCTCAGGGTATTAATTGTTCCTATTAGTGGCTTAACACTCAGCTTTGAAGCTGGATGGAATTCGCTACACTGTCATCGGGGAGATAGGAGAAGGAAACAGTTCTGTGAACAACATCCCAATTAACAGGGAAAGCGCTAATCAGTGTACCTGCTCCACACACCTTCATTAGATGAACTTTGCTATGTTTCCTGTCTGTCTTTCTTCATTTTTCCAGTAGAAGCATGATATTCAGGTTCATTAGTCATACTCCCAAAGACCTGCAAGGGATTCTGTTCCTTGGTGCAAAATCTTGCTGTCTCACTAATTAGTGCCCATTAGTCCCCGAATCGTATCCATGACACCTGAAATTCATGCGGCAGTGCTCAATCCAGTCCGTGAGGCCAGCCTTAATTACCTTACAGGTATTATTCCAAATAGCAGAAGCCGAAACTACATCTGCACCCTGTGCTTAACACACAAATTTATTCTCAGTGCAGCAGCATCCATGCAATGCTGCAACATACAGCCAAGCTAGTCAATGACACTCAATACAGCTTTTCACATGGCAAACAAGGCGTTGTACTCAACTCGCTTCTCAAAGATTGTTTTATTGTTGGCCTAATTAATCACAAAATTCCACTGTGCCCCAGACATAACAGAAACAGCCTGAGCTACACCTCTTTGTTCGCCCAAAATCCACACCGGTTCAAATCCTAGTAAAATATGCATCTCGGGTGAATTGACACCCGAGCTACCACAGCAAGTGCCAGTTTTGCTAAGCCAAAAATCAGATTCATTTTTCCAACCATAAAAAGTGTGCATGTTTTTCCTTCATTTGATGGCTACCTATGGCTCTTATGCCCGTGTGTGTAAAATCGCTTCGAGAGTCTCGCATGAATAGAAGCTCTATTCACAGAACCAAACTGGTACCAGTGCCTGCATTAGCACTGATCCGTTATTATTAATGCCAGAATAAGCTGTTCCCCTTATGCTCGAGTTGCATATTGTTCCTCAGCTGCATTAATTTGAATGCACCCTTTCGACACCGCCTCCGGCTTCCGCCTCTCAGTACAGAGGGGCCGTACATAATCAGAGACACTCTCGACCTGAAGCATTCTACTGCTAAAATCCATTTACCAGAAACAAACAATATAAATTGATAAATATATCAATAAATACTTCTCTATACGAGCAACACAGCACCGTGCGGCTGCTCTGAATAATTACATCCAGGATTTCAATTACAGAGAGGAATTATTCTGGAGATATAAATGCGACTGCTTTCCTAGGGCTTGTATTAACTCTGGGTTTGCAATAATGACCCCAATTGGACTCTGTGCCTGCAGACAGATACCGTTATTAGACCAAATTAAATTAACAGTTTAATTATTCCAGGTTTCCATTTGGCATTTAAACCCTTAAGTCTGCTCATCATCTTGTGTTTTAAACCCACAAGAGAGCAGGACTTTATTCAGCTAGCAAGGCACTGAATGTTGATACGACTGGCCGGCAACAGCCAGTTTTTGATGGTTTTTAACGTTGTGGTATTTCTGACTTGGATGTTAATGAAGTTGTTATGAACTACACAATAGGAACCACTTGCGGAGCCACGACCGAAGCTCAAAGGGGGTATTTTTTGGGAGCAATAGTTAATAGAAAAGAAGAGAGCCTGGGAAAACTGAAGCTGAAGGGCAGTTTGAGTCAAGCGATTGGCATGCAGCTGTAGAGGGACGTATCCGAGCCATGGTCAAGACAGTCCAGGGGTCAGACGCCAGCTGGTCAATTCAGTGCTCCAGTGGCCTGACTATTTCCAAGCAGGCTTCTTTTTAGGAACACAATCCCTATTCTGGAGACCACAGGAGAACAGGAAAGTGTTCCAGATAAAGTGTTCAATTAATCTAGAAAACTGAACTCAAACAG
The DNA here is from genome assembly GCA_029721435.1 of Gymnothorax reevesii. NCBI lineage: Eukaryota > Metazoa > Chordata > Actinopteri > Anguilliformes > Muraenidae > Gymnothorax > Gymnothorax reevesii. The sequence continues at coordinate 116,142,603 of CM056574.1, forward strand.
ACACAGGCTGCTAGACTGAGGGTTGAAAATAAATTAAAGGCAGAATGTGACAAATGTTAATTGAGGGAAAAACAGAAAAAACGAATGGCTTCTGACAGAAATTAGAAGGGATCGGTATGAATGCATTCTGCATCGGAAGCCTTTGCTGAGACTTTCCTAAAACAACAAGTGAGCAATATACAAAGTCAAAATAGTCATTTTATGAAAACAATGTCAAGGCTATAGAGCTCAGTCTCATCGCGACTTGTCATATAGAGACACTACCTGACCAAGCGCGATATACTTTGAAAATAGGAGCATACAGCGTCCGTATTTGATGCCAGTTTAAAACAAGCTCTAACCCCGAATCTTTAACCCGAGCTTTCACCCTAAATCCCAAATAAGGACGCAAAAAGCCTCCTTTTTTGTCGTGTATCGACACCTAGTTAGGTAGTATCACAATATGATGAGTCAGGATAAGGATGTGTTGGGCTGTAAATTGCCATTAAGCCATTAACCACACAGGTGTACAATGATTTTCATACAATGGAGTGTCATATTATACATTTGCCTCTCTCACCAATACTATTATTACAGCCCCCAGACGAAGTTGGGCAACCACTATGGATTTACGCATGTTGTCTCCGCTGCCGCATCCATAGACACTTCATTGTGGGCGCTCGACAGGCTGTAATTTTTGACCAATTTCTGTCATATTTGGTAGTAAGAGAAAAATTAATTCGGTTTTTAGGCCATCGGCCCATTTACACAGATTACAGCAATTAAATACTGAGCATGAACAAGATTATATAGTTAGGGCTCTAACTTCCTGGCACAGCGCAGGTGGTAGCGTGGCGGAGCCCGCGCAGTGGTAATTTCGTCCGGCGCAGCCCTTGGTAGACGAATGTGCGCCGAGATGGGTGTGGTGGTGTAGTAGGGGGAGATGTCACATATTCATCAAGACGCAGTGACAATTTCGTAGAAGAAGTCTCCGCTGGAGTTGCGCAGAAAGCTAGCCATCTCCAAACTGGTTTAATTTCTGTGTAGTGGTAATTTGGCTGACCGGCGCAGAGTGCGTACACATCACCGAAACCTCACAGGCAGGTTTCCAGAATGTCAGGTACATTTCAATGCAAGAAATAATTACAGGAAGCACTATTTAATGTAACTATCTGGATAAGCTCCGTGTCCGTAAGCCATAAAAGTTCTAATTTTTCCGAGTATTCCAGGAATTATTAGACATGCAAACTTATGCTTGTGTTCGACCTTCACAAAATGCAAATCGATTGCTATCGATTTTTCTTGGTCTTTTTAGCCTATTCTTCTGTTTTCTTCCATTGAAGATAGACAGCAGTCTTTATTCGGTCTTTCATTTGAAAATTAGTCAGACGGATCGAACAGATTCACGCTTTATTGAGCAGAGCTTAAACAGAAACATTGAAATTCTCGGTACTCATCTCGAAGAACTGGGCCCTCTTATCAAACCATTCACATTTAATATCTAACAGAGTCAGTAGATTTGAAGAAATGAAAAACAATAATAGACTGTGGGACACAGAGATTTATTACAACCCTGTCACACTTTCGGACACAAGACGCAATCTGTCGAGTGAAAAATTAGCGTCCAGTGTGCAAGCGGCTTAATACTACGCTACTATTATTGTCGCTTAGGTTTTATCGTCTTTAGAGGGGGAAAGGAATACAGCCTGATTGCTATGATCCCGTACTGAGTTAAGATCACATATTGAAAATAAATGTGTCACGTATCTTGCATTGTTGTCCATGCTTGTTAATCCCAAAATTTAAAGCAGCAAAAATTTGTAATAATAGGAACACGCTATCCATCGTTTCTCTTGCCATTGAGCAAGATTTGACTCGGCTGTGTCGCCTTCTTTGCCAACTTGCACTGGAAGGAGGGACAGAGGCGGGACAGAAGAGCACTTGCGCCAGGCTACGCCGGGCACGAAATTGCCACATACGCCTGGACACACCCCGTTGGCGCAGCGCACCCCCCATGCGCTGCGCCTGCGCCGCACCCCTGCGCCTGGTCTACGAAATTAGATCCCTTAGTGTTTTCAAACTTGAAGTAGACAAACATGTCATAGTCAAGATCTATATTAAGGCATGATTTTGTATATGAATAGCCTCTTTTACAAACTTAGCACAATGTAGAAGCACAGAATTATTTTGTCACGGTTTGGTCCTGCCGGCATAAGGCAATAAGTCGGCGGGCACTGGGACCATGTACCCAAACTAAACAGAAGGGACCCAAAAGCACAGGCTGAGTAAAAATATAAATAAATATTTAATTAGAGTTAAAAACCAGAGATGAGAGCAGCGGCAACTAATAGGGCTCCAAAACAGACAGAGTAAAAACACAGAATGCAGCTGCACTCCCTGTTTGGCAGTGCAGCTCTTTTATACTCTTAACAGCACCTCCACCTCAATGAGCAGCAGCTGTGGCTCGTTGAGGTGGAGGTGCAGACAGCAGGAGGGGGGAGGGCCTGCAGGGCAGGACCATCACAAATTTTCACTATTTAGCCAATTTTGGTAATTATGGAAAGCAGATATGTTATTATCATAATTTGGTAAATATTTGTTTTTAACAGAATGATAAAGTGGGCAGTGAAACAGAAAGTGAAGCTCGTCTTCATGCACACCCACACCACTTATTTTTACATCTAACATTACAAAATAAGGGCAATTCATGTAATCTGAACAAACATATATACCTTCTGTACTCCCTTATATTTACATTTCATACATAATATTCAATATCTAACTATGACTTGATTACTTTTTAATGTAGAATATGAATAGAAAGAGAGATTTTGCTTAAAATATTTTGTTTTTCACAATCAATCAGACATATTTTAAAATAATGAAGAAATTGGTTAACATTTCCAACTTCTTGATAAAACCAAACAAATCCAAGTCCATGAGAACATACTAGATTTTATGTAACTTGCCCATGTAGATCACCCAGCAGCATCCAGATTGAACATAAGAACTGTTTAAGATACCTATAATGACATATTAAGCAACTTACACCAAAAAGATATACATCTGACAGAATAATCTACACAGATACCATACCTGCAGCACTCAGGTAATGCTGCTTTATTAGATACATGTCTACCAACATCCAGCAAATACTGGAGTGGAATTTGTTCATAATTTGGCAATCATAGAAACCCCATATTTCAGAACCGTACAGTAATATTGACTGAACTTTGCTATCGAAAACCTTAAATAGAGCAGATGCAGATATACTTGGAAATTTATAAGTCAGCTTTTTTATGCAGAGTAGAGCCTTGTTTGCTTGAGTGGATAGAGTCCTGCACATTCTGTCCAGGAAAGTCTTGTAGAGAACATATATATATATATATATAAATATACTCAGTTCCATTAGAACCTCAGTTAGATTTGCCTTCGTTAGCAGGATTTAATAATCCAGCTTCAAGTTACAGGCATAAAAGAACAACAATAGAAAGAACATGTCTGTATGATGCATTATTGAGAGATTTTCCGTCACTGCATAAGTTACAGTCTATGACACTGGTGGGCAATCACGGTCCTGGAGGGCCGGTGTGTATGCAGGTTTTTATTCCTATCAATTACCCTGACTAATTGAGTTAATTGATTGCATGCACAAGTATAGATTTTCGCAATGATTCGATCAAAGGAAAATGTTTTATGAAGGGAGACAAGACTAGTCTTTGTAGTTTCATGATCATTTAAAGAAATGCGCATGAAACGTCAGATTTCATAAATGGTTAGGCTAATTGAGACAATCAACAAATTAAAGACCAAATGTTGGTGTGAAAACCAGGGACAGATACGGCCCTCGCTGCCCACCTCTGGTCTATGACCTTGGGAGGTCTTTTTGCGATTTCGCATCACTAGAATTGCGTGTGCCTGCCTCGAACATCAACACAGGCAACACATCACAGGCGCATGGATGACATAAGGCGGGCAATTCTGGCTAATGGAATCATGTCTTACTCCTCCTGAACCACTGCAGCCAGTTCACGACGGTTGCGAGGCCCTGGAGTGCGCTGACTTACAGCCCCTTTGAGCTGATCCCAAAGGTGTTCGATGGGAGACTGATCAAGTGAATATGGTGGCCATTCCATCACATCAACATTGTTATTGGCAAGGTATGCTTGCATTGCGCGAGCAGCTTGTGGGCGAGTGTTATTGTCTTGAAACGTTGCGACATCTGGATGTGCGACAAGAAATGGCAGCAGAACTGGACGCAAGATGAGGGTCAATGTACCGCTGTGCTGTCAGAGTGTCATCAACAATGACTAAGGCCATTCTAAAACGGGTTGATATAGCGCCCCACACTAGCACACTTGGAAGACCTCAACGGTTACCTTGGCGTACACAAGCATCAGCAAAGTGCTCACCCCAACGTCGCCACACTCTCCCTCGCCCATCTGGTCTGTAGAGACATATTCTGCTATTTACTGCTATTTATTGTTGTACTCTGTGTTTATGTTTGTTTATTTATTTAATTCCTGTTGTTGTTTTGCTGCTGGTTGTGAAACAAGTTGCCCCTCGGGGATAATAAAGATATCCTTGATCCTTGATCTGCTCTCGACTGAAAAGGCCCAAGTGTTCCACTGGGCTAGATGTCATCTTTGGTGCTGTTGCGCCCATGCTAGCCGGTTATCAAGGTTGTGTGGTGTCAGGATGCTTCCCCTATAACAGTGGTTTTCAAATTCGATCCTGGCGCCCCCCTGTGCATATTGGTGTTTGTTCCAACCACAATTGCAATCTTAGGATTTTAACAAGCTGTTGATTTGTTTTAATTAGGTGCATTTATGCAAATATCCACATTGAGATATATTGTAAATATTGGCAGAGGGAAACAATTTAACCAAACATTTAATCAACATAAATCAAAAGGTTCCTCATTGGTGAAACTCTTGACACATGGTGGCAAAACCCGACAATTTATTTGGCAAACAATGGACTCACACCTGTTGTGTTTTCTGTTGAATTTATTTGGTTCAGGCAGGTTATTTGGGAAAAACTCAAAACATCTGTGTCCAGAAACCTAATGTGGAGCTTATTGAGTCTAATTTGATCTGTTTAAAAATGTTTACAACTGAAAATCCTAGCAATATTGAAAATTAAGCACATTTTCAAGGGTTTTTATTCTTCATAGCAGAATGGATTTGTCCATCCAAATGTGACTTAAGATGGTAAACAACAACTCTAAACATGGAATGCTGCTAATTAAGACAAAGTAACAGCTTTTTAAAATCCTAGAATTGCAGTTGTGGCTGGAACAAACACCACCATACACATGGGGGCGCCAGAACCGCTGCCCTATAGACTCGCCTTGCACGAGGACTGTTTGTGCGCAGTCGGCAATGCATTGTGTTTGCACTCACTCACTGGTTGCTGCATCCAGGTGTTTCTCTTGCTGTTTGCACAGCAGAACCTGTGACGCAATCCATAGCAGCAGTCGTCACGTGTGGTTGCCCTGCTCGTGGTCTTTCTGCAACTGATCCAGTTAGTCTCTCTCTGCTGCAAATGCGAATTATTGTGGTATGATGGCAACCCATCAGACGAGCCACCTCACTGTCGCTGAGACCTGCATATAAAAGCCCCATAGTATGCTCTCTTTGTTGGTTTGACAATCGCGGCATAATGGCTTTCCAACTTGAATTTTGGCGGTTATCATAGTCCCCTTAAGTAGAAAGGGGGCCACACCCTAAATTTTTACTCAAACACAACCAATCACCATTCCGAAAAATGAGCGATAAATTCATATTCACATATTTTCTACTTGGGACGGGCATTTGACAAGCAACAACACAAGCAAGAGTTCATGTTCAACCATTGGACCAGTAAAGTAGGCCTTCTGTTCCCACTCAAGTGTTTGGAACAAAAATATTGACAAAAAATAACTGTTTCTAATGGCACTGAGTATAGTTATAATAAGTTGCTGTTTTGTGTCATATTTGGTATGGACATGTGTTACACTTCACTTATGACACCTATCGATTTTGGCTGCCATGGCGACAGTACTGGCTGAAAAATATGCAAATTAGTGGCAAAACATAGAGATTTCCTTGTGGATGTTCTACAGAGTGTAATTTTTTACCGATTACTTTCATATTTGATAGGTTTTAAGTGTAACACATGACCCTATGGATTTAGGTTTCCATGGTAACATAATTGCCCGGATAATATGCAAATTTGTGGTAAAACATTGAGATTTCCTTGTGGACGCACCAGGCTGCAATTTTTCACCGATTACTTTAATATGTGGAATGGACATGTGTTACACCTCACTTATGACACCTATCGATTTTGGTTGCCATGGCGACAGTTTTGGCTGAATAATATAGAAATTAGTGGCAAAACATTGAGATGTCTTGTGGAAGCGGTACAGGCAGCAATTTTTGACCAATTGCGTTCATATTTGGTATAGACTCGTGTTATACTTCACTTATGACACATATCAATTTTGGTTGCTATGGCGACAGTATTGGCTGAATAAAATGCAAATTAGTGGCAAAACATTGAGATTTCCTTGTGGACACAGTACAGGCTGCAATTTTTCACAAATTACTTTCATATTTGGTACGGACATGTGTTCTACTTGATTTATCATTGAGTTTTCAAAATTCATATCTTTATCAAAACTAAACTGGCAAATACATGTAAATTGGTATACTGTATGACCTGACCAAATATTATATGCTTCTTCTGCGGATTTTGGATTTGAAAGCACCGATATTTATAATGTGAATCTCCATCTACAACACAGTTGTTTCCTATGCTGCCCTCTATCCTTTTCTCCACAGTATGAGGAACGGTAAACTAGGAACAGTAAACTGAGGTAAATGAAGAATAACCTGAGGACAAAACTGAGATTTCACAAAGTTGTTGCCCACTGAGCAAATTCAGAATGCATTGTTGTTAACTCCAGCAGCTGTTATCGGTTCTTAATACTTCACTCCTCAGTATAGTTTCTCCTTAATATACTGAATAAAGTTCTGTAGTAGTGATCAACGGTGTGTTTGTATCCTTCTGGCAGAAGATAAGTGCACTTTTACACTGTGCCCTCGGCGACTGAGGTCCCAAAATCATGTACAGCCCATTAACACTGACATAAATGCCGAGCTTGTAAGAGACAAAGTAAAGAATGAATTTATTACCCTCGATAATTACAGTATGTAGATAATTTGTCTTTAAAAGCATGCCACGCAGAATGAAAATGATTAACGGCCTTAAATCTGATGACCCTCTTGTGGAAGACAACTTGCATTGTAATTTCAAGCGGTCATGTCTGACAGAGGCCAGTGACTCCTCTTGTCCTGAGGATAAAAGGGTAATAATGGCCGACACATTAGTGCATTTCAAGCTTATGAATTACTTTCAGTCAAGATAATTTCTTTCCACTCTTCATTTTAATTTTTAATCAACTTACATTGAGGCAATGTTTATCAGAGCAATATTTTCATCAAATAATAAGAGCTGGCCTGTTAACGTCAAATACAGTATGTTTATGCGCCTAATGGATTTTGAAGAACCGAATAGCAGCTCATTGCTAAACCCAGTTACAGAAAATAGAGTGGTTAGAACACATAAAACATTAAATACTGAGAGCAGGACTGGCTGATTGAGGCCATTTTCTAAAGCAGTGCTTGTGCTAAACCAGGTGAAATGGCTGTAATGCACTGCAAGCTTTCCTCAGAAAATCAAATGAAAACATCAAAACACATCCATTACAGGATAAACACAAGCACAGCAATTTATAAACAACCCAAGACTGACTTCTGACTTTTTAATGATCCTACAGAAATAAAACATTTTCAACCAGTGTTTGGAGAGCCTTTATTGAGAGGAGAAAATAATAACAGCATTACAGAGATATAGGGGAATAAGATAGGAGAAAATAGAGATTAGAGTAACTGAGGGGGGGGAGAGAGGGGAGTACAGAGAGGAGTGAGAGAAAGGAGGAGAGATAGGAGTATGTAAGAGGAGGAGAGTAAGAGACGGGAGGAGAGAGATAGGAGTCAGAGAGGAGAGGAGAGAGATAGGAGTCAGAGACAGGAGGAGATGGGAGTAAGAGAGAGGAGGAGAGAGATAGGAGTAAGAGAGGAAAGGAGATAGGAGTCAGAGAGGGGAGGAGAGAGATAGGAGTAAGAGAGGAGAGAGATAGGAGTAAGAGAGGGGAGGAGATAGGAGTCAGAGAGGGGAGGAGAGAGATAGGAGTAAGAGAGGAGAGAGATAGGAGTAAGAGAGGGGAGGAGATAGGAGTCAGAGAGGGGAGGAGAGAGATAGGAGTAAGAGAGGAGAGAGATAGGAGTAAGAGAGGAGAGGAGATAGGAGTCAGAGAGGGGAGGAGAGAGATAGGAGTAAGAGAGGGGAGGAGAGAGATAGGAGTCAGAGAGGGGAGGAGAGAGATAGGAGTCAGAGACAGGAGGAGATGGGAGAAAGAGAGAGGAGGAGACATTAGAGTAAGAGAGAAAATCAAGTCATACTCTAATGCATTTTGGCCAATACTCTGCTATTGCCCAGCCAGTCTCACTGCAAACAATGTGGATGCACTTTTTCACATTAAGTGGTCTGAGACTGGCAGTAATTGGAGAAAGCACGAAAACAGGGTTGTTGCATTTTGGAGAGATTTCTTACAGGATTTAGAGGGTAAGCACATATTTTCCTTTTGTAGTGACAACAGTAGATGCTTTGCTGTCTGTTTTTTGAGCTTAAGTATTAATCCTTCCTCTACCATTTTTCTCATAATTGTCTGTTCACGGCTGAGTATGTTGATCAGTTGTTTCAGTCTCTTTCAACAAACATTTGTAAGATTTTTAGCTTGTAATGTATTTATTACAGTGTGTTCAAAGTAATTCATATAACTATTATTCATACATTAGCGCCGCCACCCCCCTCCCCATCCCCACGTGAGGCATGGGCCGAGAGCCTGTTTCAAGGTGTACAATGATATGAGAAAGTTATGGTCTCAAAACCACTAACATTTTCTGTCATACTGTCCTGTAGGTATGGGCAGTTTTTTGATGTGATTAGTGACAGAAAGTGCAAATCAGAAATCCATCAACTAGTGCATAGCACATCAGCTAGCGTGGTATCAGCCATAATTCTAAAATATGCTGATTAACAATTTCAATAGATTTTTTTTCAACCGAAACATTTCAAAATAATTAATTTTAGAGCTGTAATTACAATACCGCTATACATTGAAACTGTGACATTTTTGCACAAGGTTATTGTCAGTATCTCATATTGGCCAATATCTAGACCACACACATTTTTCTCTCTCTTTTCCAATATTACTACAGGCTCTTTTCCCATATATCAGTGTAAAGTGTCTGTTATTTAATGTTTATTTTCAAAGTTTTCTACATGTTTTGCATGTCTTGTTTTCTTTTGAAAATGCAAATGTTTTTTTGTCAGTCTTTGGGGACTGGTTTTAAGGATGATTGGCGGACTTCCTGAGTGATGAATGGATTTTAATTTTTTGTCTTTGCTTTGTTGCAGAATAAAAGGATGCAGACACTACTCCTCCTGGGGATGTTCTGGCATTTGCCACTGGGGCAAGCAAGGTGTCGGCCATTGGCTTCTCTCCCCAGCCCGGTGTGGAATTCCTCCATGACGGAGGGAAGTACCCAGTCGCAAACACGTGTGTAAGTTGTTTGTGATTGCCGTTGTATCAGCAGTATCAGGAGTATAACGAGGCAATGGGGTTTGTTATCTGAAACATTCATATTTTAGGCCATACCAAAACCATAAGAGTACGTAAATACCCCCACAGTTTAGGCATTCCCAAAACGATGAGGGTGCTATGTTAATGCCAGTTGCCTTCTTTATCTCTACCATAAGCAATAAGAGAAAGAAATATCATTTCTTGATGGATGGACATGCTGTCAATTTGCTGAGGTGAGCGTATGCCTCAATGAGTATGTTTGAGCGGTTTTTCTTTCTGGAATAAATAAATACTTTCTCAAATCCTGTGTCACACACCATAATGTTGAAATCGCGGCTCTGTGAAAGCTGTTTTATCACCTCCAGCACTCCGTATTCTCCTTTACCCTAAAAAGAGTAGTAAATGACACTGGCTATATGTGGCCATTCTGTCAGTCATGGGGGGGGGGCTGGAGGGACTGCAAGATTATCTCCAGCCATCAAATTTTTGTTTCACATGACATGCTTTGCGTGTTTTCAATCTGTTATCCCAAATACTTTGCCTCCTTAATCTTCAATATTCCTAATAACTCTCCACTTTTCCAAAGACGACAAAGCCATATACTGTAGACAAAATATTTTTACCTGTGTCTTTCCCACCTCCCACCTGATAGGAGAAAGAGAGGGGAGGAGAGAGATAAGAGTAAGACAGGAGGAGAGAGATAGGATTAAGAGAGGGGAGGAGAGAGATAGGAGTAAGAGAGTGGAGGAGAGAGATGGTGTTGTACTTTATTTTGTTTATTTTATTTTTCCTTTTTCCAATCACCTACCATTATCTCCATGCCTCCTGTAAATGTTTTGTATTGTCCTGTGTCGTTTCTGTACTGTATCACAGGGGACGGGAGGGGGGGCAAACAGCAGGCTAATTATGAGTCAAAACATTTGCCAGCCAAGCAGGGCTTCATGTGTTTAATTACCTGTTTTGTCAGCAGAGACAGAAGGGGAGACCCTGAAGGAATCGCTTGAGCTGAGTTGTTTTATGTTTTAAGTTGCTGATTGGGAAGCTGCCGTAGCAATTAAGCTCATTTGTTTTATCCTGTCTTTTAGTTGACAGACTAAATACAAAATAAGGGCCAAAATCAGAGCCTGCTCAGTGAATTCAATACAGGAGAGATATAGGAAAACAAAAGGGGAAATAAAAAAACAATGCCGCTATCGCTGGTATCGACCCATCATGCTTGGAGATGTTCAGTGTCGCTGGAAATAGCTGTTCATTATCTCGCGCACAGAGTGCTGCAGTGGGCTCATTTCAGGGATAGAAAACGCTCTTTATTTCTTTTGCTGCTGATTAAAAAGATCAGGAACCACTCAGTTACTGAAATCACTTGTATCACTTATTTTTCACGGTTATAGTATACCGATTTTAAGATACTTACTTTTGCTTCAAAAAGAACAGAGCGCACCAATCAGCTTACCTGATACCTTCTCTAGAGGAAACCTGCAGCACATCATAAACAATCAATGTTAGACTGAGCAAAGACAGCATGTTGTACTGCAGCTGGATGCCCCAGGATGTCAGCCTTATTCAGCGAGTTGACATCAGAATGACGGAACGACAGCAAGGCAAAGACCGTCTTATTTTTCTGTGGTTTCAGAGATGTTCACCTGGAGAAGACAGCGGGGGCAGTTTTGGGCGGGTGGAGAATTGATGTCCTTTGCTGGGTACATGGGATCGCAAAGAAACCACTTTGTCTTCCTCAAGTCTCAATACTGCCCTGAACTCCCTCAGCCCTGTCCGCAGATCACTGTATCTGTGACATCCATCATCTGTGCCAACAGACACGACAAAGGTGCACCTGCAGTGTTTGGGAATGATGCTGTGTGTGAAAGTGGACAGATAATGTATGTACGAGGAAAGATAGTTTGTTTGTGAGGGGCGATATTGAGTGTGTGAGGGGGAGAGACTGTGTTGGAGAAATGTGTGTCAGGGCAAAACTAATTTGGCATCAGCTCTTTGGGGGGTTTGGGGTTGGTAGTATGACTTTCCAAATTTAAATCTGTAAATGATCAGCTAAAGACTGAAGAGTCAGGAGATGGGAGGATTCAAACTGCCAGATAGCTCACTCAGTTAAAGCACCGCATTGCGGGCAGATGTAACTATCATGGCATGGGTTCAAGCCCTGGTCGTACCAACCAGTAGAGGTCGGCAGCTTTTTCAGAAGTAGTGCCCAATTAGCCATTGCGCACAGGGATGCAAATTGGGAAAGGTCTGCCGGGAAGGGTAATATCAACAACAACAAAAAAAGGTCTCTTTGTTCGTTGCTTAATTGCCTCGTGTTGACCAGTCGGGCGCTTGTCAGAAAGATTCTAAGCTTGTTCATGTTCGGGTATCCTCTGCCCTTGTTTTGAACTTGCGAGGATTCAACTAATGAGTGTAAAGAAGCAATATTGATGGGCAAGTGCTTCAGAGGAGAGCCGTTGAACCATCCCTCTCTACTGAACTGGAAACAAGGGGTTGTATTCGAACAAGGCTTGTACATAGTTCCTCAACTGGGCATTCCAGATTTGGATGGGATAGGAGAAGCCAATTTTTTTTTTAAAGAGAAAAAAAGGAGAGGGGAGGATTCCATATGCAGCATCACCTGAATTCCACAGAGTGAGTGGGGGCTCTGGAGGACTAAACACAGTTTAGACAGAATTACCCTGATAGATACAAGAGAAAAAGAAGACGGGTTATTACTGCCTCACGCTTTAACAATATTATAAAAGGTGTGATTAAATAGTTCATGCAACCTTGTTCTATTTACTTTTGAAGCACTGTTTAACATCACACCTTATTCATAGGGAGATTCCAGCATACGGCATTCACAGTGTCTGGATTTAAGAATATGAGTTATGAAAGCGATTTTCTTCCTGATTCTGTGGCAAAACTGCTGTAAAAAGGGATGGTAGGACAGCCTTGTGATTGGTGGGGAATTAGGTGTTAAACAATAAGCAAATTTATCATTTTCTACACATTATGGAATTTCCAAAATACATTTCAGCGTGTTTACGATCTTGAAGTTTCTCCAAATCATGAACAATTCACCAGCGGTGGAGGTCACGGTCAAAAACAGCCTCTTCAGGAAGGGTCTGCATCCAAATGTTCTCTCATTTCACGTCAGTAGAGAGTGGTATTTAAGTGAGAGAGTAGTATTTAAAGGGAGCAATCACTCACAGTGGGTGCAGTTAGGGGACTGTTGCCACCTCCACCTCAGCGTCCACCTGTTTGGTTCTGCTCACATCGAGGGGATTTTGATTTCTGTTTATGACTATGTTTGTTGTGCCTAGGTAGGACATTCCTCCAGAGCAGAACCACCGCCAAAATACAATGAAAAGCTTATACCCATAAAAAAATTGTACTATTTTATTCAAATGTGAGTTTTCCTGACTGAACAGTACAAATGGAGGAAGCAACAACATTATCACCGTAATAGCTATCACCTAGGACTAGCTAGCTTGTCGCTCCGGTAGAGAGCATCAGCAGCGGGTCACTCACTTTAGCGCTGCCGTGCACTCAGAGTCATTTCAACAGAATTTGTATTTCCTGGAAGGAGAATTGTCATGGTGTGATTTGACAAAACGTTTCAATGAGGTTTGTTTGAAAATGGAGATGGTTGCATTGTTTCAAAGGAATGGACCTCATTCTTAGTTTTATCTGCACAACCTCAGTGACAATTTGTTCACTAAAGGGGGATTTATCAACTGGGAAAAGGCAAAAGAAAGAACTTGGTCAGCATGAGTTGTCAGACCTGCACTCTGATTAATTACGTGAGTTTGCGATGCTTTAAGTAACTCCGGTCAGCGCTATGTTTTGGGAGTTTGCAGCTAGGAATCAACATGCTGCAAGAACAGTGTTGTAGCATTTGTTCAGATCGGCTAAACGCACGGGCCATGAAGGAATACCGCTCAGAGGGCACAGTCATTGCGACATGTACTGTAGCAGCATGTGTGAGAGAATGCGCTCGTTACCGAAAGCTTGAGAATGGCTTTTACATACCCGCTGTAAAAAGATGTTTTCAAAAAATCGTTGGTTTGGGAGAATTTTAAGAGTGCTGATTATGATCCCAAAGGTAACAATTATTTTCGCCTTTTATGGGATTAGTCTGCTGCCTGGACGTTGGTGAAGTGACAAGTTATATTCATTAAGGATAGTTGATTGAATAAAAAATTACATTATTAAACGCAATGAATCACTATTCAAATAGAGGATTTTGTCCGAGGATTATTTGTTTATTTTGGGGGCTGACGACCTCCGGTAGCTCATGAAACGGCGCATAATAGCTTGGCTTACAAAGTGAAGTCCTTCTGCGCCAATGTTTTATAGGGCGCGACAGGAAGTTATCTCTGTTTTAAATGTTAAAAATGCTGAATTACGGAATTACCCAACCTCAACTTTTTAAAGCGTTTTATTTTCCAGAAAAATTTTAACAGGGGGCTCGCTATTATATTTTGGAGGGTTTCAGTTGTTAGAAGGGGGTACACGTCATCCCTATAGTAATGTGCCTATTTTCAATGTAGCCTGTCAGTGGTTTCTTGCTCATTTCCTCATGAATAATTCCTTAATCATGATACGATTATGTATTTGTCTTGATAATTCAAATAACAAATTGTTTGATTGTGAATTAGGTGATGTCAAACCGGGAGGGGTTGTGAGCCGTCATGTGTGACAGGCAAATCCCTTTACCAGGAGTTGGGGTTCAGGAGGTTGGAAAAAATTAGGAAACAAAGCATGATAACTTTTAAAATGGCACAGGCGTATAAAACAAAGGAACCTATTGGGGTAGATCATAAAAAATACAGACCCCAGGGCAACAAAGTGATTATTAATTATTACTTTTTTGTAATCAGTTAAGATTTATAAGGCGAGTATACTTTTATTCCAGTACTCGTTTACATCCTTAGTTACTATGACCACTGTTGCAAAGACCAACTTTATCATAAGGCCCTCATGCAGCACTATTAAAAAAAAAAAATGATGTCCCTCTTCTACTTTCGGTTGGCAGCCCCCCCAATTCAAACATCTTCCCTCGTGCATGGTGTCCCTGTTCAGGATTGCTTGATTAATAACCACATAGTTTATTCACTAAATAATCTAGATTCAAAACCAATACATAAGCCTGGGATGATCAAGAAAGTATTAAGAAATGATAGATCACTTAAGGGCTTCATCGAAAATGTGCTTAACAGTGATATTGTATGGATGCAAAAGAACCAAATAATAATTTAAGAAATTACTAATTAACCTTGAGTTTTACCTAAATTCAATCTCCCATTCCAGTATTTTTTCAGCAATGCAACCTAATTAAGTTTATGCATTTTGTAGTAATATTTTCTGCGACACAAAGAATTGGTTGTATTTGCAGGGAAGCCAAGCTGCAAACTGGTTGCTGGAACAGAAGATAATAATTAATTTATTAACTCACCAATGCTTTTTACTTTGAAGTGTTGTTAATTGAATAATTTAGTAAACTGATTTTTAGTGCATCATCTTTGATGCACAGCATTTAAAATCATTTAATATGCATGCCATGCCTCAAACTTTCAAGGTAGCAAAGTCATTTATGAGCTCTTTACAGACTAGCTTCTACAAAGCCCAAAAGCAGTGAAGTTGCCACGTTATGTAAATTGTAAATAAAAACATAATACAATGATTTGCAAATCCTTTTCAACCTATATTCAATTGAATACACTGCAAAGACAAGTTACTTAATGTTCGAACAGGTAAACGTTGTAATTTTTTGCAAGTATAATTTGATGCCTGCAACATGTTTCAAAAAAGCTGGCACAAGTGGCAAAAAAGACTGAGAGAGTTGAGGAATGCCGATCAAACACTTATTTGGAACATCCCACTGGTGAATGGGCTAATTGCACGTTAAATCACTGCTCGTAAGCGACAAGGCCGAAAACCAACGTTGAATGACCGTGACCTTCGATCCCTCAGGCGGTACTGCATCAAAAACCGACATCACAGTGTAAAGGACATCACCACATGGGCTCAGGAACACTTCAGAAAACCACTGTCAGTAACTACAGTTCATCGCTACATCTGCAAGTGCAAGTTAAAACTCTACAATGCAAAGCGAAAGCCATTTATCAACAGCACCCAGAAACGCCGCCGGCTTCGCTGGGCCCAAGCTCATCTAAAACGGACTGATGCAAAGTGGAAATGTGTTCTATGGTCTGACGAGGCCACATTTCAAATTGTTTTTGGATACTGTGGACGTCATGTCCTCCGGACCAAAGAGGAAAAGAACCAACCGGACTGTTGTAGGCGCAAAGTTCAAAAGCCAGCATCTGTGATGGTATGGGGGTGAATAGTGCCCAAGGCATGGGCAACTTACACATATGTGAAGGCACCATTAATGCTAAAAGGTACATACAGGTTTTGGAGCAACATATGTTGCCATCCAAGCAACATCTTTTTCATGGACGCCCCCGCATATTTCAGCAAGACAATGCCAAGCCACATTCTGCACATGTTACAACAGCATGGCTCCGTAGTAAAAGAGTGCGGGTACTAGACTGGCCTGCCTATAGTCCAGACCTGTCTCCCATTGAAAATGTGTGGCGCATTATGAAGCGTAAAATACGACAAAGGAGACCCTGGACTGTTGAACAACTTAAGCTGTACATCAAGCAAGAATGGGAAGGAGTTCCACCTGAAAAGCTTGTAATATGAATATAGGCCACTAGATGGCAGTATTTACCTTTTTTTGTTAAGCTCAGACTGGAGTCATGTTTAGACATGTCCTGGACATGTCTGGGGCAAGTCTCAGAAAATTAAAAAAAAGAGGTCTAAATGTGGGTGGGGTCTGCAAAAGAGTATATAAGGAAAAGAATTGAGTCAGTAAAGTAGTAGGAGAAATTGCAAGAAGATGACCAGACCTGCCATTCTGTTCAAGACCTGTGACGTTTCTTTTGTGGATTTCTTTGCCTGTGTTTGAGCATTTTCTTCATCCAGGACATCACCAAGCCACCCCACCAAAAAGGGACTGTAATTATTTCTGTTTTTTCTTATTTATCAATCTTGGTCTTTAGTTGTAGGTTGTTATCAGTCTTTGTCTTTGTTAAAAATTAAATGTGTTTTAGTTGTTAAAACTGTGTTTGTCATCTCTTGCTGTTGCTGTTGTGTTATAAATGTAATAAGAAATTGGGGCCATAACAAATTGGGGGCTCAAGGTCCGGGATAGACCATTGTGTGAGTAATTTATTGAAAATCTAACATTCCAAATTGTGTAATTGTTTTTGTGAATTTTCCTAGATATATATTGACAACAGCAATGGATGATTTCTTGGCATCACCAACCGTAGGGGTTTTGAAGTCTTTTAAAAAGACAGAACTGCTAGAAATTTGCAGACAGTTGGAGCTGACAGAGGTAAAACCAGCCATGCGAAAAGCAAGACTGGCTAGAGAGATAGTTGAATATTACATTGATGAAAATGTGTTTGCACCAGGAGATCTGGAACAGTTTCCAGTGGAAAATCCAAATATAGAAATGGAACTTGAATTAAAAATGCTAGAGATTGAAAGGGAGGAAAGAGAAAAAGAAAGGGAGGAAAAAGAAAAACAAAGGCAGTTTGAGTTAGAAAAATTAGCAAGAGAAGAAAAACAAAGAGAATTTGAGAGAGAGAAAGAGGAAAGAGCAGAAAGAGAGAGACAGAGACAGAGAGATTTTGAATTAGAGAAGTTGGATAGAGAAGAAAGACTCCAAATGGAGAAACTAAAAATTAAAATTGAAACTAAAAATAAATTTTGTGCCAGTCAGGAGGTAAAACTGGTGCCTCCATTTTCAGAAAAGGATGTTGACAACTATTTCCAGTGTTTTGAAAAGGTAGCAAAGAGTTGCCAGTGGCCAAAGGAACACTGGCCTCTGATGTTGCAAACTGTCCTCAAGGGTAAAGCTCAACAAGCCTATTCGGCTTTGTCTGCAGATGATTCCTCTGATTATGAGGTTGTCAAAAAGGTTATTTTGAGAGCTTATGAGTTGGTTCCAGAGGCTTACCGACAGAAATTCAGAGGTCTGAAGAAATCTGAAAATCAGACTTATGTTGAATTTGCTAATGAGAAGCAGGTTTGCTTTGAGCGCTGGTGTACTTCTATGGAGGTCAAGGATGATTTCAACTCACTAAAAGAGATGGTGTTAGTTGAAGAATTCAAGAACTGTGTTAAGGATGATGTTAAGACCTACCTTAATGAGAAGCAAGCACTGAACTTGCAATCAGCTGCCAAATTTGCAGATGAATATGTTCTCACTCATAAGTCCAAATTTCAGTCTAGCAGTAACAATAAATGGTCCCAATTTCAGAAAAAGGGTTACGGTGATACCCAAGATTCCTCACCCAAAGACAAAGACAAATCTGGTGATGGTGCTCAGAAATCCAGTAACAGGTCTGATCAAAGTGTGAAAGCTGACAGTGACAAAAGTGGTCTAGTTTGCAGTTATTGCAAGAAATCTGGTCATGTTACAACTAACTGTTGGTTCCTTAAAGCTAAGAAAGAAAAAGAAAAGGATACAAAACCAAATGCCATTGTGAAAACAAGGTTAGAAACCCCTGTAGTAGATAACCAATCTGCTAAATTGCCTGCTTCTTGTGGGGCTAAAAAGCCTAATACAGCTGACTTTGTGAGGGAGGAATTTCTTCCATTTGTGTCAGAGGGATTTGTGGCTCTGAATGAGCATACTACTCCTGTCCCCATATATATCCTAAGGGATACCGGAGCTTCTCAGTCACTTTTGTTGATGGACTCCTTGGAGTTACGTGATGAGACCGCTTCAGGGGATTTCATACTTGTACAAGGTATTGAAGGGAGGACTGTATCTGTACCCCTGCGCTCTATATTCTTGAAGTCAGATTTAGTTACAGGACAGGTAAAGGTGGGACTTATGTCAAGTCTACCTATAAAGGGTGTTTCTCTGTTGCCAGTCAATGACCTGGCTGGGGGCAAAGTAGTTCCCCCTGTACATCTTACTTCACAGCCGAGCACTGAAAATGGGGATGAGGACCCATCTCTGTATCCTTCTTGCGCAGTGACTCGTGCTATGGCCAAGAAGGCTAAAGAAGATGATGATGTGGTGCCGTCCAGTACATTGAATAGTCAGGACTCAGGTGGTTCGCCTCATGACTCTGATTGGCCTACTATGGTTTCTCCGTTTGAGGACTTATCAGATACTTTTATCAGTTCTCTATTCAGCCAGCCGGATGGGTCTGGTGATTCTGATGTGTCTGGAGGCTTGTCTCTGTCCAGAAAGCGGTTGATTGAGGAGCAAACTAATGATCCTGAAATTGGTGTACTAAAGAGGAGAGCCCTTCCTGAAAAAGAAATAGATGCAGTTCCAGTTGGGTATTATCTCAAGGATGGTGTGTTGATGCGGAAGTGGCGCCCTCCTGATATCCCTGCCAATGCAGATTGGGCAGTGGTCAGGCAAATTTTTGTTCCGAAGGTCTATAGGAATGAGATCTTAACAATGGCTCAAAGTTTACCTTTAGGCGGTCATCTTGGTGTTAACAAGACTGTTGATAAGATCATGAAACACTTCTTTTGGCCTGGGCTTCGGAAAGACGTTTCCAACTTTTGCAAAACCTGTCACACTTGTCAGGTAGTTGGAAAACACCAGTTAGACCCACCTGTAGCTCCATTGCAGCCTATCCCAGCATTTGGGGAGCCATTCTCTAGGGTCATTGTTGATTGCGTTGGTCCATTACCCAAGACTAGATCTGGAAATCAGTACTTGTTGACAATCATGTGTGCATCTACCAGATTCCCCGAAGCCATACCTCTACGTAACATCAAGGCAACTGCAATCTCGAAGGCTTTGATAAAGTTCTTCACGTTGTTTGGTCTTCCCAGGGAAATTCAGTCAGACTAAGGTAGCAATTTCACTTCAGGATTGTTTCAGCAGGTTGTGTATGAACTAGGTGCAAAACAGATTCTTTCTAGTGCCTATCATCCAGAAAGTCAGGGTGCCTTAGAGCAGTTTCATTCCACTCTCAAGACAATGATGAGGACTTATTGTTATGACCATGAGAAAGACTGGGATGAAGGGGTTCATTTGCTGTTGTTTGCAGCTTGAGAAGCAGTGCAGGAGTCTACTGGATTCAGTCCATTTGAGCTAGTGTTTGGTCATGAAGTGAGAGGACCTTTGCTATTATTGAGTGAACAATGGCAAGAGGAAGAGCCGCAAATCAGTCTGTTAGACTATGTTAGCAAGTTCAAGGAAAGATTGCGTGCAGCTTGTGACCTTGCCAAAGAGAACTTGAAATCAAGTCAGGGAAAAATGAAAACTTGGTATGATCATAAGGCTAGAAGCCGTGAGTTTAAACCAGGAGACAAGGTCCTTGTGTTGTTTCCCTTGCAGTCCAATCCATTGAAGGCTAGATTTCATGGTCCTTATGAAATTCTGACAAAACTCAATGATCTCAATTACATTGTGAAGACTCCAGATAGGAGAAAACCAAAACAATTGTGTCATATTAACATGCTAAAGCCTTATCATGACAGAAATGCTAGGGTTGCAGCTGTCACTTCAGATTCTCCTATGGTCGAAACATGTGAAGATGAGGGGGAGTTTCAAGATGATGAACCAAGAATTAAAGCTGAGGTTCTTTCATGTAAATTGTCAAACACTGAAGTGTTGCAAAATCTTGATGTAAAACTCCAGCACTTAGAACCCTCACAGAGAGATCAGTTTGAAAGGTTGATCAAGAAATATGAGGATTTGTTTCCTGATGTTCCAAAGAGAGTTACCATAGCCTCTCATGATGTAGATGTTGGTGATGCCAAACCAATAAAACAGCATCCATACCGGATGAATCCTGAAAAGAGAAAGATTGCTGAGAAAGAGGTTGAGTACATGTTAAAACATGATATTATCAGACCCTCCAACTCCGATTGGAGTTCACCCTGTGTGCTAGTTCCAAAACCTGATGGAAGTACTAGATTCTGTACAGATTATCGCAAAGTCAATGCTGTAACTAGAACTGATGTGTTTCCAATACCTAGGATTGATGATTGTATTGATAGTGTAGGGCAAGCAAAGTTTCTGACCAAGATTGATTTATTGAAGGGTTATTGGTGTGTGCCTTTAACTGAGAGGGCCAAGAGCATCTCTGCTTTTGCCACACCATCTGGATTGTACCAGTATGAAGTCCTACCCTTTGGCATGAAAAATGCCCCAGCCACATTCCAAAGGATGATACAGTCTACAATCGCCGGATTGCCACACACGGGTGCATACATCGATGACCTGATCACATGGAGTGACTCCTGGGAAGAACATCTAAAAGATGTAGAGACGTTCCAGCGCCTGACCCAGGCTAACCTGACTGTTAACCTGAACAAGAGTGACTTTGGTTGTGCTACTGTCACCTATCTTGGCTACGTCATAGGCCAGGGTAAGGTGGCACCCATAAATGCTAAAGTCCAAGCCATCATGGACTTTCCAGTTCCTGACAACAAAAAAGCTTTGCGCCGCTTCCTTGGAATGATCGGGTACTACCGCAAGTTCTGCAAGAACTTTGCTGAGATTGCTCTCAGTCTAACTAACCAACTGAAGAAAGGCGTAAAGTTCACCTGGGATGATGCATGCCAGAGAGCCTTCGATCGCCTGAAGTCTCTGCTGTGTCACTTCCCCGTGCTCAAATCTCCTGACTTCAACAAACCGTTCTCCATCGCGGTCGATGCTAGCGACCAAGCTTGTGGATCTGTGCTCCTACAGAGAAGTGACTCTGATGACATTGAGCATCCCGTGGCATACTTCTCCAGGAAGTTCAATCGCCACCAAAGGAACTATTCCACAATAGAGAAGGAACTGTTGGCTCTGGTCCTTTCTTTACAACACTTTGAGGTTTATGTTTGTACAGGACAAAAGCCAATGATTGTGTACACTGACTACAATCCGTTAATGTTTTTGAGTAAGATGAAAAACAAGAATCGGAGATTGTTGAATTGGAGTTTGATTTTACAGGAGTTTGACTTGGAAATTAAGCATGTGAAGGGTACAGACAATGTAATTGCTGATTGCTTATCCCGTGTTTGAATGTGTATATCATGTGTTTGAATATTGTATGATATGTATATATAGACAAGTGTTCACTTAACCATTTTGTATTGAAAAGAAAAATTTTGCCTTTATGAGTCAAAATTTTTCCCTTTTGGAATGGAGGTGTAATGTGAATATAGGCCACTAGATGGCAGTATTTACCTTTTTTTGTTAAGCTCAGACTGGAGTCATGTTTAGACATGTCCTGGACATGTCTGGGGCAAGTCTCAGAAAATTAAAAAAAAGAGGTCTAAATGTGGGTGGGGTCTGCAAAAGAGTATATAAGGAAAAGAATTGAGACAGTAAAGTAGTAGGAGAAATTGCAAGAAGATGACCAGACCTGCCATTCTGTTCAAGACCTGTGACGTTTCTTTTGTGGATTTCTTTGCCTGTGTTTGAGCATTTTCTTCATCCAGGACATCACCAAGCCACCCCACCAAAAAGGGACTGTAATTATTTCTGTTTTTTCTTTTTTATCAATCTTGGTCTTTAGTTGTAGGTTGTTATCAGTCTTTGTCTTTGTTAAAAATTAAATGTGTTTTAGTTGTTAAAACTGTGTTTGTCAACCCTTGCTGTTGCTGTTGTGTTATAAATGTAATAAGAAATTGGGGCCATAACAAGCTTCAAAAATTGGTCTCCTCAGTTCCCAAATGTTTACTGAGTGTCGTTAAAAGGAAAGGCGATGTGACGCAGTGGTAAAAAGGCCCCTGTGCCAACTGTTTTGCAATGTGTTGCTGCCTTTAAATGCTAAGTTAATGATTATTTGCAAAAAAAAAAAAGTTTCTCAGTTTGAACATTAAACATCTTTGCAGTGTATTCAATTGAATATAAGTTGAGAAGGATTTGCAAATCATTGTATTCTGTTTTTATCTACGATTAACATAACGTGCCAACTTCACTGGTTTTGGGTTTTGTAGAATGGCAATTATCTAATTAAACAAAATCAAAACCTTATTGAAATGCCACTCACAGCTAGATAAACAACAGTGCATTCTACTTCAAGATTGAATTTCAAGAAATTTCAGTAAATCATTCATTGCAACACAGCAAATTGGAAGCCCATTTGCTCAGTAAATTCATTCACTCTTTTACTCAATTCTTACTCTGAATGTTATTCTGCATTGTGGTAAAATCATTGGTTGCGGTCAGAGTTTTATTTTTACATGAGCAGCATCAACATTTGGACCTGAGATGGTAAAACCGCATTTTTAGAAACTTTTTTTTTGGCATATCAAGCCAAACAGACGCGAACGCAGAAAAAATGTATATCTTTTTGAGAGCTGCAAGAATTCAGAAGCTTCGTAAGATGTTGACATTTTCGACTCTAATTTCGTAGACCAGGAGTAGGTGCGGCGCAGGCGGGGCGAATGGGGGGTGCGTTGCGCCAAGGGGGTGTGTCCAGGCGTATGCTGCAATTTCGTGCTCGGCGTAGCTTTGTGCAAGTACTCCTCTGTCCCGCCTCTGTCCCTCCTTCCAGCGCAAGTTGGCAAAGAAGGCGTGTTTGGGTATAACACAGCCGAGTCGAATATTGCTCATTGGCAAGAGAAACGATGGATAGCGTGTTCCTTTTATTACAGCCTGTTGCTGCTTAAAATTTTGGGATTAACGTGCATGGACAACGATGCAAGATGCGTCACACATTTATTTTCAATAAGTGATATTAACTCAGTACGAGATCACCTAAGTGACAATAATAGTAGCCTAGTATTAAGCCGCTTGCACACTGGACGCGAAACAAATTTTTCGCTCGACAGATTGCGTTGAAAGCAGTGTCTTGCGTCCGAAAGTCTGACAGGGTTTTAATATATATCCTTGTCCGACAGTCTACTATTGTTTTTAATTTCTTCAAATGTACTGACTCTTTTAGATATTAAATGTGAATATTTTGATAAGAGGGCTCAGTTCTTCAAGATGAGTACCGAGAATTTCAATCAATGTTTCTGTTTAAGCTCTGCTCAATAAAGTGAGTCGACATTGACGCGAGACAATGTACAATGCCTCCGTGTCTGACAGCCAAAAAAGAAAAGAAGATGACGATTAGAACAGATTGAGAACGAAATTTAGAATAAAAAGAAACATTTTAACAACAGAATATCCAACGCAAACTGCGATTAATTTATTTGCTGGTCATCTTTTTTGAATGTTCTGTTGGTTGGTGATGTATATGAATTTTTGTTCTTCATTCCGTTATAAATCTGTTCTCATATCAATACTTTTATTTTTTGCTGGGTGCCGGACATGGAGTATTTTGCATTTCGCGTCGAACAGTCTTGATCGTGCATGCGATAATTTATTCACACTGTCAATGGTCATGGAATTGATTTGCTCTAATTGCAAGCACTATTTTATCTCTGCTGTGGAAATAAAGCGTATTTGTTCGATCCATCTGACTAATTTTCAAAAGAAAGACCAAATAAAGACTGTTGTCAATCTTCAAAGGAAGAAAACAGATGAATAAAAAGACCAAGAAAAGTCGATAGCTCTTTTCATTGATTTTGACTGTAATCAGTCGTGCGAAAAATTTGTTTCGCGTCCAGTGTGCAAGCGGCTTTACCAAGCATAGAACGCAAGCATTATATACGCACTGCCTGATGATGAGGCACTTTGTGTTTGGCTGAGAAAGATGCGAAGTCGTTAATTTGCATCATTGATTCAGTTGCGTTGATTAAGTCAGGTCGAGTTTCCATCGCGTGCCAACTGCCTTTGATCTGACATCAGGACAATCGATATAGATACTATAATTTATGTGCTGATTCAGATAGTTACATTAAACAATGGTTGCTGTAATTATTTACTGTATTGCAATGTGCCTGACATTCTGGAAAGTGAGGTTTTGGTGACGTGTGCGCACTGCGCGCCGGTCAGCCAAATTACCACTGCAAATAGAAAGTGAGCCAGGTTGGAACTGGCGAGCTTTCTGCGCAACTGCAGGAAGACTTTTTCTACGAAATTGTCACTGCGTCTTGATTAATAAGTGACACCTCCCCCTACTACGCCGCCACACCCATCTCGGCGCACATTAGTCTGCGCACGGTGTTGCACCTCACGAAATTACCACTGCACGGGCTGCACCGGACGAAATAACCACTGCGTGGGCTGCGCCACTCTTCGCCACCTGCGCTGCGCCAAGAAATTAGAGCCCGTTATATATTAGGTCTTCCATTAATGTGGATAGGAAAATGCTTCTTGATAATTCCAATGAATAATAGTAATGCAAGCTGAGGGGAATGGATGAGGATTGATTCTGGCAACTGAACAAATGAAGCCTAACTTGGTAATTAGGAAACCTAAATGGGAACAGGTTTGGAGATGGCACTGCTCTGACCTTGCCTTGAGATGCATAACATGTCAACTCCAGGATGAAACAGTCATATTTGAAACATATTTGCTGAAGTAAATTATTTATTTTATTTTATTATTTCTGTTATGTATTTCCTGTGTAAAAAATTATGAAGTGAACAGTTAAATGAATGAATATCAGCGAGTCGGTAACCCTCAATTCATATCTTGCTCCAAACTCTAAGGGCTTTAAATTCGTAGACCAGGCGCAGGCGCGGCAAATGGGGGAGCCGCGCCAACGGGGTGTGTCCAGGCATATGTTGCAATTTCGTGCTTGGTGTAGCCTGGTGCAAGTACTCCTCTGTCCCGCCTCTGTCCTTCCCTTCGGCGCAAATGGAAAAGAAGGTGGAGAAAAGGCTTTAGGGGTTTTAACACAGCCGAGTCAACTCTTCACCAATAACATGAGCTCCTCTCCTCACCTTTTAAGTGTTGAAATAGAGAAGCCTCTGTCCTATATCTGCATGTTGCCTTAATGTTGCATTTTACATTGCTGCTTCAGGCATGTTGTCTGCACCGCTTACGTCTATATTAAGCATTACTAATATGAGGCATTCTCAAATTATTACCATCAGCGTACTTGAATGGAATTTCTAAACGAAACTACGTCAGATCATTCAAACTTATGAAGTTGAAATGAAATACGGCGGTTGCTCATTTATTTCTTCAGCCTGCATCATTGGGAAGAGAAAATATGGAGAGCCTGTTCCTACTGCTTCACCCTGTTGCTGCTTAAAATTTTGGAATCCACATGAATGGACAACAATGCAAGATACGGTTCGGTGTTTATGATTTTGTCCTTTATTTATTCTTTAAGGTTATTGTATTACTCAGGTTTTTTATTTTATTCCATTTCTCAGTTCCAATGCACTTGTCTCCCCTTTCTTGTGATATAGTTGGTTCAGTCCGTCTTCCCTGTCTGTGTGCGCACTAACTTCGGGTGATTTAAATGAATTCCGGTGTTTAAAATATTCCTTCAATTCTCGTTTACTTCCTTTGTCTTTCTGTTCTGATTACTGACAAGACTAACATTTGTATTTTGTATTATATATCTTTATATATGATGTATATAGATTACTAACTTACTAACGAGCACTCTAGTTAAATCTCCAAAGTTGCACCACTACAAATTTAGACTAATTCCCTCCAAGCAATCACCCTGTTCTAATCTCCGCCTCTTGCTACGCTCTTTCTGTCTTCGTCTGAGTTTCAGCGAGATCTCTCGCACGCGCTTAATTCTTTCCTGCGCTCATTTTCTGTGCATGTAGAACTCCTGGACCGGAGCTGTTTTAATGTCATAGACTGTTTGTGTGATTCCCGTTCGTGTTTTGTCTTTCACCAGTTTTCGTGGTTAGGGCTTCCCTCATGTGTTTCCCCCTTTGTAATTGGTCTGATTCTCTACACCTGATTCCTGTATAGGATGTGACCGTCCATGTGTACATTTAAGCTGTCATTTCCCTCACAGCTCTTGTCAGTATGTCGCTCAATATTTCATTGTGCAGAGCGCCTCTTATGCCATTGAGTGTTGTTTTTCTTCTACTGTTTTAAAAAAAAACTTTGATTCTTGCCATTGCCATTTTTGTATTTTTTTTGTCTTCCTGGATGTTACGACTGCGGTCGTAAGGTATTTTATTATATACTGTACCTTGTTGATGCCCCAAACTTGCTGTGCCTGCAGTGTGTGCTGAGTTGTCTTCCACCTAATTAGGTGTGCCAGTACCTGCCACTGATTCGCTGCTCCAGTTCTCTTGTGGCCTGGTGATAGGTTGCGGTGGAGCCGGTCCTCGATTTAAACCAGCCGAAGTGACGTCATCGGAGCAGCAGGGGGGAACCCCGTCACCCTCGGATCGCAACCGGCCACGTCTTTTCTTGTAAAAGCTCTAATGTGTCAGTTTGTATGCTGATTAGAGTAAGGGCGAACCTTTGAAGTTTTCTTTTCTTGGGGGCTCGTCAAATTTTTTTTTTTTCCTTTGTGCTTTGGTAAGTTTTTACATTTTCTTGGCTGGCAGTTTTTTCTTGGTGTGTGGGGTAAGGTTCGTGTAGGGTTATAATCGAAATGGAGTTTTCTATTGATTTCGTGACCAGTCCTTCCTGGGAGAAAATTAACAAGTGCAAAAAGGCTGATTTGATGATCCTTGCTAATTTTTATAACGTTCAGGTGTCTTACTGTGCCCGCAAAGCAGACATCAAACAGATTCTCAGTGAGAAGCTGGTGGAGAGGGGTGTTCTCTTTGCACTACCCGAGACGGAGAAAAAGGCCATATCACCTGCGGAGGAGGCGAAAGCCGCGGAGGCTGCTGGCGCACTCCCCGTTGCAGAGGAGCCTGATCTAGCCGTAAATACAGCGGGTATGTCCACTGCGGATCTCCGCTTAGCTCTGCGCATAAAAGAATGAAAATAAAAAGATTGACACGGAGAATAAGAGGCTTGAATTGGAAGCCATGCACCTCCGCATTACAGCGTTAGAGCTTGAGAGACTAACACCTGCTGCCTCCACGCCTAAGTCTGTTATTAATCAGAGCACTGTGGGATGACATGCTGGTTTTGACATAAGCAAACACATTGCTTTAGTGCCTCCATTTCGTGAGTCTGAAGTAGACTCTTACTTCAGCGCTTTCGAGCGCATAGCAGCTGCTTTAAGCTGGCCCAGGGGGTTTTGGTCACTGTTATTACAATGTAAACTCGTGGGAAAAGCACAAGAGGTGTGCGCTAGTTTAACCATTGAACAAAGTCTCGACTATGAAACCTTGAAAAAAACTGTGCTTCAGGCTTACGAGCTTGTCCCTGAAGCCTACAGGCAAAAATTTAGAAACAGCGATAAAACTGCCAACCAAAATTATGTTGAGTTTGCAAGAGAAAAAAGCGTTCTTTTCGACAAGTGGTGCCAGGCATGCAACGTTAAATCCCTAAAGGATTTAAGGGAGTTAATCTTGCTCGAGGAGTTTAAGAAATGTCTGCCGGAACTAATTGTTGTTTATTTAAATGAACAAAAAGTGTCTTCGTTGACTAATGCCGCCATTCTCGCTGATGAATTTATTTTGACCCACAAGATTGTTTTTTTTCTGTTGCAAATTCACGCGGTCAAAACCCTACATCTGAGTACAAAAACAAGTCTCCAAAATCTGTGCGTAAAAGCGCACCCTCAGCTGCTGTGGAGAGCCGCGAGTGCTTCTATTGTCACGAGTCTGGTCATTTGATTGCGGCTTGCCCGCAGCTAAAGAAAAAGCAGACTAAAGCTTCTAAATTCCTCCCTGGTGTAGGCTTTATCACCCGCACCGCTCCGCCTGTTTCAAATTCTGATTTGGACTCTCCCCTTGAGCTGAAACCCGGAGTTGATCCTCGTTTTCAGCCGTTTATTTCTCAGGGTTTTGTCTCGCTTACAGGTGATGGGAAAGATAGTCCCTGTGACAATTTTGCGTGATACTGCAGTGTATCAATCTTTTTTGTTGGAAGGTGTCCTGCCACTCTCAAACGAGACCTCGTGTGATTCAGATATTTTGGTATGGGGAATTAAAATGAGTGTTGTTAAAGCCCCGCTGCACATGGTTCATTTACATTCTCCTCTTGTGTCAGGACGAGTTAAAGTAGCCGTGCGCCCACGGTTGCCGATCAGTGGCGTCTCGTTCATTTTGGGAAATGATTTAGCTGCAGGGAAGGTGTTTCCTCCACCCAAGGTTGTTGATAACCCTGTTCTTGATGCGTTTTCCTCCGACCCCCCTGCTGTCTCTGTGTCAGATGTGTACCCTGCATGCGCAGCGACGCGCGCGCAGGCTCGAAAACTGGGTGATATTGTAAACCTTTCTGAGTCTTTCATGACTAACTTGGACAATGAGGAAAATTGTAATAAGCCTGAAAAACAGAAGCCAGAAAAATGTGACAATGTTAATGATTTGTTTCCTTCTGATTCTGAGTTGAGCTTAAATGTAACTAAAGAAATGTTAATTGATGCTCAGAAAAAAGATCCTAGTCTTGCTCTGTGTCCCTCCTCTGCTGTAACTGCGACTGATAACCAATCATCTGTTTTGTATTTTTTTGAAGATGGTGTGCTAATGAGGAGGTGGAGTCCTGATTCAAGTGAGCTGCATTCTGTAAGTCAGGTTGTGGTCCCAAAAGAATACCGGCCTCACATTCTCAGCCTTGCGCATGATTCCGTTTTCGCTGGTCGTTTGGGTATTAAGAAAACCTATCTGCGAGTGTTGCGTAATTTCTTTTGGCCAGGCTTAAAATCAGATGTAGCTAAATATTGCCGCTCCTGCCATACCTGCCAGGCGGTGGGTAAACCAAACCAACCCATTCCACCGGCGCCACTGCACCCAATTCCTATGCTTGGAGAGCCCTTTGAACATGTGATATTGGACTGTGTGGGCCCGCTGCCCAAAACTAAATCTGGTCACCAGTATATCCTAACAATCATGTGTGCTGCAACCCGCTACCCTGAGGCAGTTCCTTTGCGCACAGTAAAGGTAAAACCTGTGGTAAAAGCTCTGACCAAATTCTTTTCCACGTTTGGGCTACCTAAATCAGTGCAAACTGATCAAGGCACAAATTTTACATCAAACATATTTGTGCAAGTAATGGCAGAACTAAAAATAAAACATA
Source organism: Gymnothorax reevesii (assembly GCA_029721435.1). Taxonomy (NCBI): domain Eukaryota; kingdom Metazoa; phylum Chordata; class Actinopteri; order Anguilliformes; family Muraenidae; genus Gymnothorax; species Gymnothorax reevesii. The sequence continues at coordinate 116,172,272 of CM056574.1, forward strand.
AAAAGTCCAGTTCTTTCCACCCTGAGTCGCAAGGTGTCTTGGAGCGTTTTCATCAGACACTTAAATCCATGTTGCGCAAATTTTGCCTCGAGTCCAACAAAGAGTGGGATGAAGGCCTTCCTCTTCTCCTCTTTGCTGTGAGAGAGACCCCGCAGGAGTCTCTAGGTTTTAGTCCGTGTGATCTTGTGTTTGGCCTTACAGTTCGTGGACCCCTGCGGCTTCTCAAAGAAAAGTGGCTGTCCGGGTCTCCAAAACCTGAACATAATGTGCTTGATTATGTCTGTTCATTCCGAGAGCGCCTCCATCGGGCATGTGATTTTGCGCGTGAGAATCTGGCTCAGGCCCAAAACAAAATGAAGCACCGATTTGATAAAAAATCCAAGCCTCGAAACTTTCAGCCTGGAGACAAGGTACTTGTGTTGCTCCCGCTACCTGAATCTAGTCTCCAGTCCAGATTCTCCGGTCCGTATGTTGTGGAGAGAAAAGTCAGTGACACTGATTATGTAATTCTTACTCCCGATCGTAGAAAAAAATCTCGTGTGTGTCACATTAATATGATAAAGTGTTATTTTTCGCGTGACAATGTTCCTGAGCCCTCTCTTGCTGCACCTGTCTTTGTGTCCTCCGTGTCTTCAGAGTACAACCCCTCTGAAGACGGGTTGACCGAAAAGAGTGGTTCAGTGCCACCCACTCGTTTAAAAAACTCGGAGATATTAAATGACTTGGAGTCTTTCTTATCTCATCTACCCGATTCTGCACGTGCTGAATTGATTGTATTAATTGAAAATAATTTGTTGTTGTTCTCTGACCATCCACGTCAAACATCTGTATTATTTCACGACATTGATGTGGAGGGCCATAAGCCTATCAAGCAGCATGCTTACCGCGTTAACCCCACAAAAAGAGCTTTAATGCAGCAAGAGGTATGCTATTTAGTAGAGCACAAGTTGGCTGTCCCCAGTATGAGTGCATGGAGCTCCCCGTGCGTCCTTGTTCCAAAGCCCGACAGCACCCCTCGTTTCTGTAACGATTACCGAAAAGTCAATGCCGTCACAAAACCTGATTCGTTCCCTCTACCGAGCATGGAGGATTGCATTGATAGAGTAGGCTCCGCTAAGTTTGTGACCAAGCTAGACCTGTTAAAAGGTTACTGGCAAGTCCCTTTAACTCCGCGGGCCTTAGAAATATCCGCGTTTGTGACACCAGACACCTTCCTCCAGTACACAGTTATGCCATTTGGCCTATGCAACGCTCCCGCGACATTCCAGCGCCTTATGCAATGTGTGCTGGCTGGAGTTTCAAACTGCGAGGCGTATCTTGATGACGTGGTAGCCTATTCTTCCAGCTGGTCTGACCATCTTGCCACGCTGACACAAATTTTCAGCTGTCTCACTAAAGCCTCTCTCACGGTTAACCTCGCTAAATGTGAGTTTGGAAAAGGCACGGTGACTTATTTGGGTAAGCAGGTAGGGCAGGGGCAGGTGCGTCCTGTGGCAGCTAAAGTCCAGGCGATTATTGATTTTCCCGTGCCACAAACAAAAAAATGTTTGCGTCGTTTTCTTGGTATGTGTGGCTATTACCGAGGATTTTGCCGCAATTTCTCTGAGGTAGTGGCTCCTCTCACAAGTCTTGTTAGCCCGAGCAAAAGTTTTGTTTGGTCCGCTGCGTGTCAAGCTGCTTTTGAGGCAGCCAAAGCACTGTTGTGTAGTGCGCCCGTCCTCGCCGCCCCAAATTTCTCTCGTTCTTTTAAATTGGAGGTTGATGCGAGTGCGCTTGGTGCAGGTGGCGTTCTTCTGCAGGAAGATGCACAGGGCATTGATCATCCCATCTGTTACTTCTCAAAAAAATTTCAAAAGCATCAGCTGCATTATAGCACTATCGAGAAAGAAGCCTTATCTCTATTGCTATCCCTGCAAAATTTTGAGGTTTACCTCGGGTCCACCTCTCAACCAATTAAAGTGTTCACTGACCACAACCCGTTGACTTTTTTGCAACAGATGCGCAACTCGAATCAGCGTCTCATGCGCTGGTCTCTTCTCCTGCAGGATTTCAACTTGGAGATCCTTCACAAGAAGGGATCAGAAAATGTCATTGCAGATAGTTTGTCAAGGTCTTTCTCTTGAATTGAACATCATAGGGGGATGTTCAATTCTTGGGAAAGGGGGTGTTACGACCGCGGTCGTAAGGTATTTTATTATATACTGTACCTTGTTGATGCCCCAAACTTGCTGTGCCTGCAGTGTGTGCTGAGTTGTCTTCCACCTAATTAGGTGTGCCAGTACCTGCCACTGATTCGCTGCTCCAGTTCTCTTGTGGCCTGGTGATAGGTTGCGGTGGAGCCGGTCCTCGATTTAAACCAGCCGAAGTGACGTCATCGGAGCAGCAGGGGGGAACCCCGTCACCCTCGGATCGCAACCGGCCACGTCTTTTCTTGTAAAAGCTCTAATGTGTCAGTTTGTATGCTGATTAGAGTAAGGGCGAACCTTTGAAGTTTTCTTTTCTTGTATAGGTTGTTTTCACCATGAGGTAAACAACCTACTTGTTTCTATGAACGTGTATGTGCAAAATAAATTACCTTACTAACGGACTTTTGAAATTTAGTCTTCGTGGCTGCTTGGGATCCGAGTGTTGCGGGGTGTATTTCATGTTGTGTCCTAGCCACCCCTAGACGGGGCATAACACTGTATTTCGACCCATTTTTGTATGACCACGATTACTGGATTTGGATGCCCTGTGGATGACCCTTGGCTTTGTTCATCGACTACGACTTTTTGCCTGTCGTTTTTGTACCTCTGCTTGTCTGTCTTCCCGGTTCTGACTCCTGCGTGTCTAATCGACATTGTTTTTGAATTAAGTATTGTGGCAAGGCAATTCTTGCGGTTTTTTTTTTTTTTTTTGGGTTTGCACTCGGATTTAATTAAAGGATACGTTTTTTTGGATTGCCCTCTCTTGCGTGTGGTTCCTGTAGGCACCGTCACAAAACTGGGACTTTTACTGTCCTACATTTAAAAGATAAGTATACTTTCACTTCGTTACTTTGACACTGGCAAATTAGTTACTCGTGTCAAGTTAAAATATTAATTTAATTCATTTATGAACATCTGCATGTTCGAGAAGAACAACAGTATCTTGTGTCCGCCAGTGGACATAGAGCTGCAAATTCATGCACGCAGTTACAATATTCTATCAGTAGATAGCACAGCAGGATCAGTTATTGAATATTCAAGCTGCCAGTAAACTAAAAGAAGTAACTTAATTCCCCTCCAGTATCTGTACTTTTATTTCAGTGGAACTCCCCTGAATAATAAAGGCTAATTTAAACAATTCTTGTGTATTTTTATTGTTTCTTTTGTCTGACACAAACAAGAGATGTTGCGGTACCACCTCTGACACTGGATCGGAGCAGGGTTTGTTTTCAGCCAAAATGCACTACGTGGCAGGCAGAGAGCCCCCACTCTGCCTGTAATAAGTTACAAGTCAATTCATCTAAGCATAACTGTCCAAAGCTGTTCTTTTGAGGAAAGAATGATCCATAAAGCAAATATCCTACATAGTTCCTCGACTTTAATAAGCAGTTATTGTTTTAAAAAAATAAGTGAACTGATTTCGGGCTTCCACTTCCAGCTCTTTGTGTGCACACAATAGCAGCATTCACGCGCATGTGGAAGACGTGATAACGGCTCTGTTATTTCACCTGGCATCAAAAAATACTATTTTCTGATTGGCTGACAGGTTGCTGATTCTAGCAGAGAAGTCTTCCTTTGCCACATTCATTCATAAATTACTAATCTCTTTTATTTGCAGTCTGTTACAAATGTTCGGCGAGTTTTATCACTTCTCAGCGTGAGAAATGTCATGTGTGGCATGTGAGCGCATCAACTTATTGAAATGCGTGTGTCTCACTTGAGAGCCCCGCCATACAGTCATCATGCTCAGTTATTTCGAAGGTGGTAAGAAATAGATTCTTGTGTCACGATGGCAGCTGATATCCGCAGTGCTGCCCCCCTCTTGAAGCAACCGATTAACTCCGACTGAATAGGACAGTAATCGAGGGAGAAAACGAAACGATCAATGAAAACGAAGCTCATTTTATCTGCAATTCAGTCTAGTTTTAGTTTTGCATTGTTCAATGTAGTTTTTATTTAGTTTTCTTTCCTTTTAAATTGACATTATTAATCAACTAAATTTTTTCACTGTTAGTTTTAGTCTTAGTTTTAACTATAATAACTCTGCTTGAGACAAGACGCTGTGACAAACTAGACAGTTTAGATTGAAATAATCTGAATGTGACGAGTAAAAAGTACCACGTGAAAAGCAAAGGAAAGCACAGCTTTAAACGATGTTAATAAGGGAAAGCTTAGGAAGGAATTACAAAAGCTGGAAAGACTCGCACTCGCTAATGAGTTAATGCTACGTGACGAAATATATACAATCACCCTCAGTTAAGTGCTGGTTAGTAAGAAGATTGAAACCCAGAAACCAATAAATCACCCGAATGAGTGGCACACAAGACAAGGGACCGTGAGCAAAGATACACACATGACAAGACATGGGAGACAAAGTGCAAAGCATGGAAATGAAAACATGGCATGGAAACCTAATGATCTAAACATGAAAAATAAACAAGAAATCTAAATTACCAAAACACAAAACACAATCCTAAGAATAGTCATAAGGCAGGCAGTGGTCACTATTCACAAAAAGCATACATGGCTAAGCCAGGCACAGACCTTAAACATGGCAGCAGAATCGCAGATCACAACAGCAAGAGAGAATCAATCGTCAGACGGTGGGAATGAAAGCTGAAAAATACACAAAGTGAGTGAGGCACGGGAGAAAAGCAAAAGCACAAATGTAGAAGTAATAAGCACAAAGACAAAACAGCACACATGAGGCAGAACCATAACAGAATGCTTGCTTGAAGCAGGAAGTGCATATCAAGTATCAGCATGCAAGACTGATGTAGCAGCAGGAAATGTTTTTGGCAGCAGCAGAGAGTGATGCAGTGCAGCAGCAGGACGAGCAATTTATACAACTTTGACAAAGTAGGACAGCAGCTTTAATCACCTGCCTTACAGAGGAGCAGAGCTGTGAAATATATGTATAGGAGTATCTTTGAGAACAAGGGCATGTCTTGAGCCATAATGCCATAATCTGTGCCCTATTTGTGACGAGGTATATTGGTGACAAACTGCATGTTACTCACATTCACATGTTTTAACATGCATAAGTTCATGTGCATGTTTAGACCATTCAAAACATACTGTTGTTCTGACTTGGTTAAAAGTCAAAATGTAAAGTCATGCTAAAAGAACCATTCTAGTTTTTCAGTTTCATACCCAAAGATCAAAAAAGAACACTGAGTCATCAAATAACACCAAAACCACAGAACAGTAAGATCATGCTTTCTGAGTATCTTCATGTTAAACAGACCTGACTAAATTATGTATCACAGCTATAATGACATCAAGCTATTCTCCATGACAGTGACCTTCCAACAAGACAAAAGATGATGACATTGCACGAGGAAAACTTGAACCCAGTAAATGCAGCGGCAATTTGCAAAAGCTGCTCAGTTAGGGGGCATTAGTTCAAACCTCCTCATTAACACAGTAAACGTTCTGGTTTCCTTTAGGGTTTCAATCACAGAGCACTTCGCCAAAACATCTTACAAATTCATGCAGCTGTTTTAAACTTGTGGAATTCATGCATCCATTTCAATATACATGACACCAATATAACCTCACCATTACATGCTCTTCCCTGAACAATTATTTTTATTTGTCCTGTTTGAAAGTAAAGTTGAAGAATTTTTTTTTTTTTTTGCAATGAAAGTGTACTGAATGACCAGTAAAATTTCAGTGTCATTGAAAATTATTTCAAAAACATGAGTCTAATTTTATGCAAACTCACTTATAATGCAGGTCTCAGAGTGGTTGAATAGTGATTGAGATTAAACCCAGAAACTTGTCCTAAAGGGGGACAGAAATTAATTGTTGGGTCTTATGAAGATAATTATTTCCACGTTTATTATTCCTGTCTTGTTCTGATATGTATAAATGCTGTCTGCATTTCTCATTCAGGTGGCAATGTAATTCCCCAGAGGAGATTAATAAAGTACTCACTCCTCTGTTTTAATTTACTCCAAATAAAAAAGCACTGAAAAATGAGAGAGCCTGTCTACCTGCTCATTAGATCTCAGAAAAATACCATTATGAAAATGTGCATCGCTGCGCAGTTAACTGGGGACAGCTTATTGAGGAAAGAAAATAATACACAAATCACAATAATAATCACATAATACCGACACAAAAAAAAGATACTACCTATTCTAAGTGCACGAATCTAACTTTAATCATGTGTTTTTATGAGCACATTGGGAAGTGCTGAAGTGGAAAGTAGACTACTTTATTATAGTGAAATAAGCATCATGTTGGGAAAGCTGACTGGGCGTTTAGACTGGCGGTTGTTAAAAGCACCATGTTTGGAAGCTGACTGGGTGTTGAGACTGGAGGCTGTTAAAAGTGTCTTGTTGGGGAGAGATACTGGGCCTTTTGACCCCTGACAGGCTTTGATTCACAGGCAAGGCTGTAGCTAAGACTTTTCATACACTGAGGTCAAAAATGGTCCCCCCCAACATAAATATTTGGCACACAAGTTTGGTGAACAGCACATATATTTTCAATAAAAACTGAACCTGGGGGGAGGAGCAAGTATCTCAGGCCCTCAAACTTAATTTTGGAGCAAGTTTGAGGGCCTGAGATATGCATTTGGAGAGCAAATAAACCCATCAGAAAAGGTGCTGAACTCTTGGCTTAAGCTACTATTCTTTACTCAGTGTGTTTAGTTTACCTGTACTGTGGCCTGGAAAAAGAAAAACACCAATCATACAAATTTTTTCCAAATGTAATGCATTTATTATTCTGTAACTAATTGAGATAGAGCTCTGAGACTTGGTATGCAAACTGTCGGTCAACTTTCTGAAGACCACCAAAAATATCAAAGTCACAATGATTGTATTAAATGTTTTCATAACCTTGGAAGTTTGCTTCAGAATGAAAAGTGTGTATTTTGGGTCATTATAATGGGTATATATCTCAAAAGGGACACAAGTGATCAGTGTCATATTTTTAGTGCTTGAAGGCATTGATCTTGGGTCCAACATCTTAAAAAATTGGAGATGTAAAACTCTTCCTTTAGACAGTACATATTTATTCAGGAAACTGTGAGTGGTGCCAGGTTTATTTTGTCAATCAATGGCTTTCTGGGTATTGAAGTTTAAGCTGTGGAACTCTACCTTGCATTTATCAATTAGTCTAACCTATAAATAGAACAAACTCTGCGATTTCTGACCAAAATCTCTATGCCAGGTGTTTCACACTCCTACATGTCAAGAAAAGCTACGTTGATTTGAGATACTACTGTTTATCCCATAAATGTCAGCGTTGTATTATTTGGGAGATGGAAAAATAGCATGGACGTTACCTTCCGGTTGGCAGTCTATTCAAGTCAATGAGAAGAATAATTTGCTAGTAGGCATGCTAATGCTTGGGCATTCAATTATTAAATTCAAGCATCTTCAACAACAGTTATATGTGTAGCTTATTACTTTGCTGGCCAAAATAATTACAATCCTAGCTAGCAAATTATTCATTCCACTCACTGTCAATTAGGAACTAACACCAGGGTTTGCTAACACAGTCCATGGTTTGCTAACATATTAGTTGACGTCCGCCAGTAAACAAAATCTGACCAATGCGACGCGAGAAAGCTGTATCACACGTGTCTAATACCATACCTGTATCTCATCGGTTGTATCACATTGATTTTAATCATTTATATAGGATAATAAATTAAATGAAACCTTAAGGAAAAAATACAGAGTACATGACCTCGATGTCCTCAATGGTTCAGTGTAAGATACTGGCATGTTCACAGGATGAGCTGTGAGCTCCTGCTATCAGAACAGATAGAAAATACTTCACCCTCTCAGGCAATGGTGTACTTTGAGGCTTAAAATGGTCAATCTGGGGGCTTGCTCAGTCCCATCAACAAATCCCTCATTTATCATACACACAGTTGGGCACTTTTGCAGTTCAACTAAGGACAGTCTTAGTTCACAATACCCACAACTGAAGGGCATTTCATGTCAAATCAACAGATTTTAGAAGTTTTTTTCCTACTAACAATCTTGGATTTGTTTCATGCTTCTTGGTGATAATATTATTTGCGGGGGATATAGTATTCAGCCCTGTCCGTCCGTCCATACGTACGTCCATCCATCCGTTCGTCCCGAACATTGTCTGCACGATATCTCAAGAAGGAGTCAATCTATTTCAATTCTTTTTGGTACCAATCTTCCTACTGGGAATGCGCAGACACCAGTCGGTTTTGGTGACCTAACGGCGGGGGATATAGTCACTTTAGTGACAAACGAGTCGTTTTCTATTAATTTCAGTGTGATGGTGCGTTCAGTAACCACACGCAAGAGAGGGAAAACCAAAAAACGTATGCCTTTATTGTAGTCCGAGTCAAAGCCAAAAGATGCAGGAATTGGCAAGCCACAATACGAAATCCAAAAACAGTATTGACTAGACAGGCAGGGGTCAGAACCAGTAAGACAGATGGGCAGAGGCACAAAAACGATAGGCAAAAAGTTGTAGTCGATGGGCAAGGCCAAGGGTCATACACAGGGCATCCAAACACAGAACTCGTGGTTATACAAAAATAGGTTGAAATCCAGAAAGACAAACTCAGCACAAAGAAGTATTGATCAACGTTCTGACAAGAGCTGTGAATGAAAAGACTGCTAATATACACTCACAGGAAATCACATGCTTAACAACACAAAGGTGCAGGAAGTCACACTGATTACAAAGGAGGCAAACATGAGGGAGAACCTAATCACATGAAATAGGCAACAGCCAAAACGCGGACAGGGATCACGAGACAATCCTACAGACAGATATACTGTTCCAGTCAAGGAGTTCTCACCTGCATAGATAATAAGAGAAAGGACAGCGTGAGCTGGTGTGGAGAATCCACAGAAACGCATTAGAACAGGGAAAGTGCTGAGAGCTTGTTAATCAATTAGTAAGTGCAGCTATACAATCCCTTAGTGCTCGTTAGTAAGTTCGTATTATATACAATGTTAGTTTGTGTTAGTAACTCTAGCAAAAATAACAAACTGTTAGTATGGGTTAGTAATACAGAAAAAGCAAAGTGAAGGAAGTAAACGAGATTGGAAGGAATGTTTGAAATCCAGAAACCATTAAATCACCCGAAAGAGTGACACGCAATACTGGGGCTGTGAGCAATGACAAGACATGAGACCAGACAGGGGGGAGACAAAGTGCAATGCATGGCAGAAACAAAAACATGGACCGGAATAAAACTATGGTAAAATACAAAACTAAACTAGACAATAAATGAACAAATCTAAGTATCCAAATCACAATACATAATCCAAGGCATGGTCAGTCGATACAGAGATCGGAAAAAACATCATAAACATGGCCAACAGAGCAGAATCACAACACTCACTTCGGGGCAATGAAATCGCAACACCAGTTTGGATTCAAATAATTTTGTGACTCAAATTTATTTTCTTATTTTAACAATTCAAATATGTTGGGTGGGTTGACTTTGATTAATTAAATGCGTTAATGGGCCGATTTGGACAAAAATAAACAGATGCCTTAAACATAACAAGCATAAGTTGAAAAGAAAAATCACAACAAGACTGAACGGAACTCACATTTAAAAATAAACTCAAAAGAACAGTCAGTATTGGGTGTGACCCCCACGAACATCCACACAGCAGTACAATGTCTCCTGATGGACCTGACGAAGTGTCTTAGGTTGTCGGGGAGGTTGTTGCCACTCTGTCTGTAGTGTATAGGGGAGTTGCTGCCTGGTTTGAGGCCTGGGTACTCTTGATGAAAGAGCTCGTCCCAGTTGGACGTATTACTCCTAAAACGTACTGATGCTGGACGTACTACACCCAAAACGGTGAGCCACTTGCCAGGCGCTTAGTCCAGCCTCTAGCATACCCAGGGCCCTGTTCCATTGTTCAGTCAACAGACGTGGGTAATCCTAATGACTACGAAGTCTGTCAATCAAACCATCTTTTGGCCACACACGAGTAGTCCATCATCACATTTATAAAATCAAGTACCAAAAATCTGAGTTCCACAGCAATGCTGACTGCCTCTCCAAGCTACTGCTACCTGTGACTCATGCAGGGCCAAAGCAAGCAGACATCTATTTCCAGCAGATGAAAGAGGCACCTATCGCTCGTACTCAACCGAAACAGCACACAAGAAGGGGACCAGTGCTGTCAGAGCTCATGGATATTGTGATCAGTGGAGGAGAAAAAGAGTATTTCCCTGAGCTGAAGCTATACCTCTCAAAGAGGAATGATCTTTCTGTCTGAGCTGCTATGTTTGCAGTCCAGGAGAGGCTGAGACATGCCATGCACTTTGGCCCCCCACTCAGGAAAGGCCACCTACTCAGTACATATCAAAATACAGGAGCAGCTTTTTCTTGTATCGGAGATGACACAAAATAAAAAACTAAAATTGTCTTTAAAGCCCTAAGACAAAGACAAATAAAATGCAAATAAATGGTAATTTTTTTATCCTCAGTCAACCTCAAGAGAAAAAGACGCAAACAAAAAGGACTCTCAACACCTGCTTAACTGCTACTAAGTGCTCTCTATTTACAGTGTGGTATTTACAAGATCTCAAGCTAATTATCAGTGCTCTCTTGCTACAAACAACAAATGACAATTTGCCTCACACATTACAATCACTCACTTCTCGGATAGGTAATGATGTTATGTCTGATGCCAAGGCTCCGAAACTGGCTTCCAGCTTGATGGAGGATTTTTTTTGAAGCCACTGAACCTTGGTTTGCATCACTCTGGGAAAAAAGATGACTGTGGACGTTTGAACCACTTTCTGCTTCATTCGAAACCAACTGACAAACAGGGTTTGACAGGGGGTACTTTGAAAATTTTGACTTTAATTCAATACTTTGTCAGTTAGTTAGTGTGTTCAATTTTTGCAGGAAAACAGGTTCTATCCTACATGTTGTGGGGGGTAAAAATGAAAAACGAAAAGGACATAATTGACCACATATGGGTCTGTGAAATGCCACTGCTGTTTTCAGTGAATCTTGCGATTTAAAATAAACCTGAATTTCCACAAGGTTTCCAACAATCCCAAATACATCCTGTTCAATAACAAGGAAATGTGTAAAAAATGATGCACACTGCATTGCACACTGTTATAAACTGACTGAATTTAACAGTTAAATTAACGTATTGCTTCCTGGTTATTTTAACTGTTAAGTGGAGTCCTGCCTGCATTTAACTATGGTTTACACTTAACACACGCAAAATTACAGATAAAATGACTGGCAAAAAAGATACCAATTTATAACTGTAGATAATTTTCCATTTGATGGAAGATTAGTGAAGGTCGCAAACTTTCCGGCAGAATCTCTTGGATATGTTGAACTTCATGTTTGAAAGGATTTTGGAGGTGTTTTGTATAAAGTGTACAGACAACCGTAAAGATTTACTTTACACTTATGGCGACGAATGAGGAGATGATTCCAGAGCAGGGAACTCAGGTAAAGTTTTTTCGTTGCCGAAAAATTCACTGTTTTACCTTATTTCAGAACAAAAAATTTAAAAAAATAATCGTTGCACCCTCCTCTCACCTTTGAGAATAGTAAATTTAGGGGTGGATGTTTACTGGAGATGACCTTGGGAGGGTCATACTAACCAGCTCAGTCCCTCAGAGGGGAGAAAAGCTGCTGATCCATCTCTCCTGAATGGCTTCTTCCATCAGTGCTGATTTAAGCCAGATCCAGAGCTGCAGGGATAACTGAGGCCAGTCATAGAGGGGCATATTTAACGGGGAGAGAGAGGATTCAGCATTCTCAAATTCTGCTTCTATGACTGATAGGGAATTTAATTAAATCTATTTACAGCCACTCAGCCTTGAAAAAATAGGAAATTCACGCTCCACTCTGGGGACTTAAACAGAATAACTGCGAATGCCTCTTCACACCCCTCAGCATGAGGAAAAATTGAATTTGATCGTTCAGATCGCTGGTGAAAATAAGAAATCATTTATAAGTAGCACCTGGAAGAGAGCATTTGCATGTCTTAAAAGATTTTTGGGCACGCAGGCTAATTTGTCAGCGTACATTGATTATCATTATCCTGCAGAGACAGCGTGATAAATGCCCTCCTCTTGTCTCAGTTGGCTCATTAACATCAGGTATAAATGAAAAAAAAAGACAAGTTAATTACCAATTCTTTCTTATTTACCAGCCGTATTGTTATAGTTTGCTTAATCATGCAGCAGGCTGGTGCTAAAACCTACGTGTGCAATGCGCTAACGTACTAAAGAATATGACCAAGTGCAGTAGGTCAAATATTCTCTGACCCACATATCTGGCACGTAATGGGAGGTATTTTTCTGGAGTGTTTACAGTTAATGCTGGAACAGAGCAGAATATATCACAGTAATCCGCTCAGCCTTGTCCAGGCGGCAGAGACGCAAATTCTCCCTCCTGTATATGCTAATGCAGTCACCTCAGAGTTACTAAACATAGTTCAACTGCAGGAGCCAGCTAGTGCTGGCTGGATGAAGTCTGGAATCTCCTCACTTTGTTCATAAGTTAGCGACAGATGCATAATGCAATGAGCGGGGATTAAGTTTGGCTTTGCTCCTGTGCCTGCCCGAGGGAGCTCAACTGCTGTACCATATTCATATCCAGTCTGAGTGGGCGCTTCACACCTGTGTTTGGCTCTCGCTGTTTAATTGAAGATCGCGTAAATGAATATCCCCCGGATGTGAGTGAAATCCTCTCCACTGGCAGTCCACGGCTACTTTATTACACTCAATTACTTCTGCCACAGTTTGTGTACAGTTTATTGCTGCTCTTTGACATTTAAATCACTGTACACAGCGGTAATGACCCGCGGTCCTGCTCACTACTCCAGACAGAAATGAGCTCTCAGTGTAAGAGGCAGCTGGAGAGGACCCTGCCAATTAGATCCTGTTCCATTTCTCTCCAACTCTCCCCGACTCGAGAAGTCAGTAAGTTATCATTAACTTTCAGACACTGCCTTTTGGACCTTGCTGGAAAAAAAAATAAATAAAAACTGCTCTAGTGCTCGGCTTCAGTCAGATGCTAAATTTTTTTGTGCGTGAAGGGGGTAAGACCAAAAACATTGACATTTTGGCGGCTTAACAATCATTTAAATAATATGCAGTGAAAGAACAGTATTGATATTTTTTGTGCTTTTGTAAATTTCCCAGTTTTTCCGATACTCTTGGAGGAGTACATGGATGAGGTCAATGCATTCTTCACAGCCTCCTTCTAGTCTGACACTGTTCAGTAAATACAGTACAATGAGATAAGACAGTCTATTTCTCTTTTTGAAATAAAACAATATCCATTCTGCTTCAAACCAGCTTAGCTTCTTACAGGGACTATGCATCCTTATCTGATTGTATGTTGAGAATTTTGAAAAGTCAAGACTAGGGAGTGTTAAGGTCATCATGCATGCTCAGTGCATTTATAAAAAACCTAAAAATGAGATTTTACTCTGATTGCACTGATGATTTTGTCATTTCACTTTTCTTATATTCCGCTGATTGTGATTGAAAGTGGTTGACCTCAGTTCAAGCACAGTGTAATTAACACATCTGAACCATGCAGGAGTAACTCGATTTACATGAGAAGCCTTTACCATTTCATGTTTGCAACTACAAACCCAACTCAGAAAAAGTTGGGGCAGTTAGGAAAATACAGATAAAAATGAAAAGCAGTGACTTCTAAATTTACTCTCACTTGTATTTAATTGCAGGTAGTATGAACACAAGATATGTCATGTTTTGTTCCGCCAATTAAATCTTGGCCGACTCTGTCGTGGCCACACGCGCGCATGTGGGAGTAAGGCTAAATCCCTCCCCTCAGTAAGGACCCCTTTACCTTAGAATCCAAAAGATCAGATTACACTGGAGACACAGCCATTTAAATTTTGCAGCCCCCAATTTTTCAGAGCCCAAAAGGAGAGATTGGAAGGGGGTGATGTATTACGATGGAAATCAGGTGATGAAACAATAGGATGGAAGACTTTATACACTTCAGCATTCACCACCAGAATGCATATGGACCACAGAGCAGAGACCAATTTGAAACTAGAAAAGTGCAGTTACAGGGAAACTGCGTGGGCAACCTGGAAGCTTCCAATAATGTGAGGTTCGAATTGCTAACATTGTGAGGTTAAAGCTGCTGGAAATGAGTTAAAAGTCTCTGAAAATTGAAATTATTTGTGATAGTGGGATATTGTATCGTTTAAATGAATAGTTTGCATTTTTTGACATGAAGTTGTATGAAAGCACTTATTTAGGAAGACCTCTGCAAGATGCAATGTTACCACACATCAAACCTACTTCATATATATATTTGAGATAAATTGATGATGTTGCCGACTGAAAAATTGGCATAAAAATACGTTGGCTACTTAAGAAAAACTATGCGCGACATACTTTTGTACAAAGAGGAAGGGGCTATTCACCCCGCAGCGGGGTGAGTTCAGGGGAAAAAAAATCAGCTATCTACCCTAGAGCGGGGCCAATAAGAGAAGCGGTTCTGCTATTTGCACCACGGCATAGTGCATAACAGAAGAACTTCTGCTATTTGCCCAGCAGCTGGGACAATAAGAGATTTCATTTTATAATCCGCCCCACTCTTTGAAGTTTCGCGGGAAGTGCTGCTAGGCAAATAGCCTCTTCCTAATTAAAAAAAAAAACATGCTCAATAAAAGGCTATGCATTGTCAAACTTTTCCAATGAGTTAATTTATTTTCCATTCAATAAAAAGCTAAATTATTTTAAACATCGAAAGGTTAGAGTGCAGACTCCATTTTGACGCAAATGGATTTGGACTGTTTATTTCTGCAGCGAAGCAAAGACTACTAATGCAGCGAACTTTGTGGATAACTACCGACTCATTTCAAACGATGCAGCGGCTGTTCATGGATATTTACCGGTATAATAGTGTGTTTTGGACTAAAAACTTTACTTGGTTACATTTACTGGAGCTTCGTGGATGTAACAAGACCATGTTTGAGGGGATATGTTTGACTGGAGGAGTGCTAGGACGCATCATTGGTAAGTTACATCAGTTTTGTAACTGTTCGTTTGTTTGTTTGTGGTCTGACATAGGCTTGATTAAAGCTGCTGTGATGATTATACTTTGAAATGGTTGGCACTACTCGAATCTCAAGAATCTTAGCTTTCCGACGATATGCGGCATGAGTATCTCAGTTGCATACAAGCTGTGTAAATGACGTAGTATGTTTTTAACTTCCCTGACGGCCCGATTATGGGCCGTCGGAGTGGCAACGGGTTAAAGAAAGAAAGAAATAAAGAGTGAGAAGAACATGAGTGCCCAAGCTTCCAGCCCAATGATTATTTTTCATATCGTGGTGACTGGCCTGAGGGAACAGAGGACAATAAGATACATACAGTGTTACTCAGGACAGGCATTATTAACCCTTACAAGGCAATATCAAATTGTGTGTCAAGAAGTGTTGTCATCTTCTCTGGGCTTGCAGGCGTCTGGAAATGGCATCAGACATATCCATATTTCAGATCTTTTAGGAAGTATTGTCTCCTGGAAAATGAAGGTATGCTTGTTTACATTAGTTTTTTTTTTAAGTCAGTACGAGAATCTTCTCAGCCCCCAGTATAAGTTGCCCGAGTGTATTCACACAACAAGACTCTGGGTCAACGGTCGTTTTGAGAATGTATGACTATGTCCCCGGTCACTGCATGGCTGCATATCCTTGGCAGAGAAGAAGTTAAAGAAACAGCGTTCATATTTACGGCCAGCTCTCCTCTGATTGTCATGTAGGCTTATTAGCAAGTATTTGTGGATCAAAGTATGTGATACATCTAATGTAAATGCAAATGAGGACAGAAATATTCACTCCATTTCAAATGCATGAACATTTTACATTCTTGTTTCCTGCTGCATATGGCGGCTAAAAACAGTAATAACTCTGAGTAACTGTGGCTTTCCTAAGAACATGTTGGCCAGTGGGAAAACAGTGACCCAGGCCCTCCTAACACATTGGAACCAGCTGAGCTGATGGACCTGACTGACTTCCTTTCTCCCTCTCAGTTACAGGTGATATGTTGGTGGGCGAGCGTGTGTGTGTGTGTGTGTGCTGGTTAGTGTCTGTGTGTGCGTCCTTTTGTATGAGTATGTTGGTAGGAATATTTTGTGTTTGCGTGAATGTGGGTGTTTGTGAGTACATGTGTGTGTTTGAGTGAGCATGTGTATGTAGCAGTGAGTGTGTTGGGAGGTGTGCGTGTACGTGCGCATGAGTGTTTGTATGTCTGTGTTTGAGTGCTAGTGTGTTTTTGTGTATGTAGGTGTTGGTGCGTGCACTTTTGAGTTTGTGAATGTGTGTGTGTGCGTGTGTGTACATAGGTCTATGTTTATGTCTGAGTGTGAGAGAGTAGGTGTATTCATATGTATGCATATGCATATCTGCGTGTGTGAGTGTGTCTGTGTTTTTGTTTGTGTGTGTGTCTGTGTGTGTGTCTATTTGCGCGCGCATGTGTATATATGTGAGTGAGTGAAGCTGTGTTTTTGTGTGTATGCATGTGTGTGTGCGCGTGTATGTGTATGCGTGTGTATGTGTATGCGTGTGAATGTGTGTTTGTATGAGTGGGTGGATGCATGGTATATCTGTGTGTGAGTGCAGATGTGTTTGTGCGTGTGCATATCTGTGCGTGAATGTTGGTGTGTGGGTGGGGTGCAGATGTATTTTCAAAGAGGTCCTGTATAACGGTGTACGTGATAATTAATGCTGAAGAGAAAATTCTCATTTATTATGCTAGAAATAACAATACAACTCTGACAAACAAGGAGTACAAGGTGTTAAAGAGATCACAATTACATAAATCATTAATAACTCAAAACTTCATTATATTTTCAGCACAGGGCATGCATATGGTGACATGAGTGTCGATTCTACTTAATTAAGCAAAGCAAGAGTGACTGTGTGGAGTACGTGGTATTGAAAAGGACCCAGCATCAAAACACATTGTCAGACCCTTGCAAACACTTTAAGAAGAACAAATCTATCAAGGATATGGACTGGAGTCCTCTGAGGAAAGGTAGAGGGTAGAGATGTGTTTGACTGGAAAAAGTGTAACTTGGCCCTCGAACAAAAAAATGTGGGGGTGCAATTCAGAGAAAGTGACCTTTTACACTGAAATTCAGAACCACCTCATTAGGCACCTGGATGTAATCTTTTAGAGAGAAAGCTTAAACTAAAGATCAGTTTAAAGAACGATCCACAGGTGACCTTAAATCTCAGCATACATGCTTCCTTTTAATCAGCACAGACCACAAATGCTTGAAAAAGCGATACTTAGAAATCATGAATGCTACTCAGTATTTGAATATTTTAAAAAGGGGAGACGGAATTTACTTGCATTTCAACACAGAAACACTGTTTGTTCGCAAATTGAGTCTAGAGCACACTCATCATTTCTATCATTGAAACTGGTGGCCGATTTGATCTTTTTTTAAATTTAGTTTCCATGTTCTGTGTCTCCGAAGACCTGAAGAGAAATTAAGTGGAAATGACCCACAGCAGCACGAAATGACTGGTTCCATATAACCTCAACCTTAGGTTGTTGATTGCAGCATTCACCATTTGCAGTTCAAAAGCCAAAGGATATGATATACTTAACTATGTACATTATCACAATAAGAACAAGAAGAGCACCGCCAACGGTGCATAATATGCCTGTCATGAACATGGATCAGGAAGTAGACAGACAACATGATACCAATATCCAACAGACAACAGCCCCATGTGAGCTTTGACCTTTGTCCGTGACCTTGACCTTGGAGGGAGGGCCGTAAACATGGTACGCGACACTCCGCTCAGTGATGGTACACGTGTGTGAAATATCATGGATGTATCTGAAGCGGTTGAGAAGTTATGCTCCCGACAAGCCCCATCTGGGCCCCATGTGACCTTTGACCTTTGCCAGTGACCTTGACCTTGAACGGGTGAACGAAATCATGGTGCGCGACACAGTGCCTAGTGATGGTGCACGTGTATGTGAAGTATCACGAATGTAGCTCAAGCGGCTCAGGAGTTATGCCCCGGACAAGGAATTGCTAACAGACAACAGACGGACGGACGGGGGTGATGACATAATACGTCCCGTCTTAAGACGGGCATATTATAATAATAATAATAATAATAATAATAATTGTAACGCATTCCACAAATTCATGTAATTGTGGATCTTACTTTTGTAGACTTCCAAAAAAATGGATTTATTTTTTGGATAAACCATGGGCCGATAGAACCGGAAGTGAAATAATGCTAACAAAGCTGGTTATGGATTTGTGTTTACATCACACGGTTACTCCTTATAATGGCTTTATGTAAGTTATTTTTTTTTATTTTATGCTTGACAGGAGCCCTCTGCTGGATATGGGACCCTAAGCCACTTAGTTTGCTTGTAGTTATGCGAGCCTTTCCTGTAGTAAATGTGATTAACATATATATGCAGGGCTCTAATTTCCTGGCGCAGCGCAGGTGGCGTAGCGAGGCGCAGCCCGCGCAGTGGTCATTTCGTACGGCGCAGCCCGCGTAGTGGTAATTTCGTGAGGTGCGCAGCCTTTGGTAGACGAAGGTGCGCCGAGATGGGTGTGGCGGCGTAGTAGGGGGAGGTGTCACATATTCATCAAGACGCAGTGACAATTTCGTAGAAAAAGTCTCCACTGGAGTTGCGCAGAAAACTCGCCAGCTCCAACCTGGTTTAATTTCCGTGCAGTGGTAATTTGGCTGACCGGCGCAGAGTGCGCACACGTCACTGAAATCTCACAGGCAGGTTTACAGAATGTCAGGCACATTTCAATGCAAGAAAAAATTACAGGAAGCACTATTTATTGTAACTATCTGAATAAGGACATAAATGATAGTATCTATATCGATTGTCCTGATGTCAGGCGGTTGCCACGCGTAATGGAAACTTGACCTGGCTTAATCAACGCAACTGAATCTGTGATGCAAACTAACGACATCTTTCTCAGCCAACCACAAACTGTATAATATATATATATATCGAATGCTTGCGTTCTATGCTCATTAAAGCCGCTTGCACACTGGACGCGAAACGAATGTTTCGCACGACTGATTACAGACAAAGTCAATGCAAAGACGCGATAGTCGGACAGGGTTACCCTCTATAAAAAGGGTAATTTTTCTGAGTATTCCAGGAATTATCAGACGTGCAAACTTGGCTATGTTTGTGTTCGGCCTTCACAAAATGCAAATTGATAGCTATCGACTTTTCTTGGTCTTTTTAGCCTATTCATCTGTTTTCTTCCGTTGAAGATAGACATCAGTATTTATTCGGTCTTTCTTTTGAAAATAAGTCAGATGGATAGAACATAAGATAGACATCAGTATTTATTCGGTCTTTCTTTTGAAAATAAGTCAGATGGATAGAACAGATTCACGCTTTATTTCCACAGCAGAGATAATATAGTGCCTGAGAAAATCAATTCCATGACCACTGACAGAGTGAAGAAATCATCGCATGCACGATCAAGACTGTCCGACACGAAATGCAAATTACTCCATGTCCAGCAGCCAGCAAAAAGTATAAGTACTGATATGAGAACAGATTTATAACGAAATAAAGAATAAAAATATATCAGCAACAAACGTGATATCAAACGAAGATGACTCGCCAATAAATAAATCGCAGTGTTCATTGGATGCTCTGTGGTTAAAATGTTTCTTTTTATTCTTTATTTCATTATCAATCTGTTCTAATCGTCCTTTTTTTTTTTGCTGTCAGACACGGGGGCATTGTACATTGTCTCGCGCCAGTGTCGATTCACTTTATTGAGCAGAGCTTACACAGAAACATTGATTGAAATTCTCGATACTCATCTTGAAGAACTGAACCCTCTTATCAAACATTCACGTGTAATATCTAAAAGAGTCAGTAAATTTGAAGAAATTAAAAACAATAATAGACTGTCGGACACAACGATTTATTAAAACCCTGTCAGAACTTTGGACACAAGACGCAATCTGTCGAGTGAAAAATTCGTTTCGCATCCAGTGTGCAAGCGGCTTAATTCTAGGCTACTATTATTGTCACTTATGTTTTATCGTCTTTAGTGGGGGAAAGGAATGCAGCCTGATTGCTATGATCTCGTACTGAGTTAAGATCACATATTGGAAATAAATGCGTAACGTATATTGCTTTGTTGTATATCCATGTTAATCCCAAAATTTTAAGCAGCTACAGTTTGTAATAATAGGAACACGCTATCCATCGTTTCTCTTGCCAGTGAGCAAGATTTGACTCGGCTGGGCCGCCTTCTATATTCTAACACATTAAAGGTGAGGTGAGGAGCTCATTTGACTGGTGAAGATTTGACTCGGCTGTGTTATACCCAAACACGCCTTCTTTGCCAGCTTGCGCTGGAAGGAGGGGCAGAGGCGGGACAGAGGAGTACTTGCGCCAGGCTACGCCGGGCACAAAATTGCCACATACGCCTGGACACACCCCGTTGGCGCGGCGCACCCTCCATGCGCCGCGCCTGCGCCTGGTCTACGAAATTAGAGCCCGCAACCTGTATATATATATGTATACACACTCAACTAAAATATAAACGCAACACTTTTGTTTTTGCTCCCATTTGTCATGAGATGGACTCAAAGATCTAAAATTCATTCCAGATACACAATATTACCATTTCTCTCAAACATTGTTCACAAATCTGTCTAAATGTGTGATAGTGAGCACTTTTGCTTTGCTGAGACAATTCATCCCACCTCACAGGTGTGCCACATCAAGATGCTCATCAGACACCATGATTAGTGCACAGGTGTACCTTAGACTGTCCACAATAAAAGGCCACCCTGAAATGTGCAGTTTTTGCTTTATTGGGGGTCTGGGGACTCAGAACCAGTCAGTATCTGGTGTGACCACCATTTGCCTCATGCAGTGCAACGCATCTTCTACGCATAGAGTTTATCAGATTGTCAATTGTGGCCTGTGGAATGTTGGTCCACTCCTCTTCAATGGCTGTGCGAAGTTGCTGGATATTAGTGGGAACTGGTAGGCACTGTCGTATACGCCAGTCAAGCACATCCCAAACATGCTCAATGGGTGACATGTCCGGTGAGTATGCTGGCCATGCAAGAACTGGGACATTTTCAGCTTCCAAGAATTGTGTACAGATCCTTGCAACATGGGGCCGTGCATTATCTTGTTGAAACATGAGGTGATGTTCATGGATGTATGGCACAACAATGGGCCTCAGGATCTCATCATGGTATCTCTGTGCATTCAAAATGCCATCAATAAAATGCACCTGTGTTCTTTGTCCATAACAGATGCCTGCCCATACCATAACCCCACCACCACCATGGGCCACTCGATCCACAGCATTGACATCAGCAAAGCGCTCACCCACACGACGCCACACACGCTGTCTGCCATCTGCCCTGAACAATGTTAACCGTGATTCATCCGTGAATAGAACACCTCTCCAACGTGCCAGACGCCATTGAATGTGACCATTTGCCCACTCAAGTCTGTTACGGCGACGATCTGGAGTCAGGTTAAGACCCCGATGAGGACGATGAGCATGCAGTTGAGCTTCCCTGAGACGGTTTCTGACAGTTTGTGCAGAAATTTTTTGGTTATGCAAACCAATTGTTTCAGTAGCTGGTCTCAGAAGATCTTGGAGGTGAACCTGCTGGATGTGGAGGTCCTGGGCTGGTGTGGTTACACGTGGTCTGTGGTTGTGAGGCCGGTTGGATGTACTGCCATATTCTCTGAAACGCCTTTGGAGACGGCTTATGGTGGAGAAATGAACATTCAATGCCCGAGCAACAGATCTGGTTGACATTCCTGCTGTCAGCATGCCAACTACACGCTCCCTCAATGCTTGCGCCATCTGTGGCATTTTGCTGTGAGACAAAACTGCACATTTCAGGGTGGCCTTTTATTGTGGACAGTCTAAGGTACACCTGTGCACTAATCATGGTGTCTGATGAGCATCTTGATGTGGCACACCTGTGAGGTGGGATGGATTGTCTCAGCAAAGCAAAAGTGCTCACTATCACACATTTAGACAGATTTGTGAACAATGTTTGAGAGAAATGGGGGCTCATTTGATTGGTGAAGATTTGACTTGGCTGTGTTATACCGAAACATGCCGTCTTTGCCACACTGAAAAAAATAACATTGGATTTACTCAATTCAATAGTGGACATTTGTTGCACACAGATTGTTTGCTTTGGCAGCAACTAACAGAATTGTGTTAAATAAACACAAATTATTTATGTTCAAAAAGAATTCCAAGAATTGTGTACAGATCCTTGCAACATGGGGCCGTGCATTATCTTGTTGAAACATGAGGTGATGTTCATGGATGTATGGCACAACAATGGGCCTCAGGATCTCATCATGGTATCTCTGTGCATTCAAAATGCCATCAATAAAATGCACCTGTGTTCTTTGTCCATAACAGATGCTTGCCCATACCATAACCCCACCACCACCATGGGCCACTCGATCCACAACATTGACATCAGCAAAGCGCTCACCCACACGACGCCACACACGCTGTCTGCCATCTGCCCTGAACAATGTTAACCGTGATTCATCCGTGAATAGAACACCTCTCCAACGTGCCAGACGCCATTGAATGTGAGCATTTGCCCACTCAAGTCTGTTACGGCGACGATCTGGAGTCAGGTTAAGACCCCGATGAGGACGATGAGCATGCAGTTGAGCTTCCCTGAGACGGTTTCTGACAGTTTGTGCAGAAATTTTTTGGTTATGCAAACCAATCGTTTCAGTAGCTGGTCTCAGAAGATCTTGGAGGTGAACCTGCTGGATGTGGAGGTCCTGGGCTGGTGTGGTTACACGTGGTCTGTGGTTGTGAGGCCGGTTGGATGTACTGCCATATTCTCTGAAACGCCTTTGGAGACGGCTTATGGTGGAGAAATGAACATTCAATGCCCGAGCAACAGATCTGGTTGACATTCCTGCTGTCAGCATGCCAACTACACGCTCCCTCAATGCTTGCGCCATCTGTGGCATTTTGCTGTGAGACAAAACTGCACATTTCAGGGTGGCCTTTTATTGTGGACAGTCTAAGGTACACCTGTGCACTAATCATGGTGTCTGATGAGCATCTTGATGTGGCACACCTGTGAGGTGGGATGGATTGTCTCAGCAAAGCAAAAGTGCTCACTATCACACATTTAGACAGATTTGTGAACAATGTTTGAGAGAAATGGGGGCTCATTTGATTGGTGAAGATTTGACTTGGCTGTGTTATACCGAAACACGCCGTCTTTGCCACACTGAAAAAAATAACATTGGATTTACTCAATTCAATAGTGGACATTTGTTGCACACAGATTGTTTGCTTTGGCAGCAACTAACAGAATTGTGTTAAATAAACACAAATTATTTATGTTCAAAAAACACACTTTGTGTTAGTACTTTGTGTTGACACAGTGTAATGGAAATGTGATTCAATAAAGTGATTTCAACTCTTTGATCATTTTACTCCCTACACAATTTGATCACTTGACTACTAGGTTTTTCAATCCCTTTACTGCAACACTATTTGACCCCTTAACTTTAACAATATCTGTTATCTTTATTCCAATGTCAATTACATATTTTAGTAATTGTACATTTAATTTAATAAATGTATACAGTTTTAAATAATCTACTGTAAATTTAGAATGGAACTTAAATGTAAATACAATAAACATTTATTTTTTTTCCCCCCAGATTGAAAGTGATTTAACAGTTTTGTTTCAAAACCTTTGTTTGAGGATCTGACATAAACAGCAGGTGTCCCAACTCTAAGTGAAGCCAGAATTTCTCATAAACAAACAATAGGGATGCACTGGCTGACGTGGCTTTGAAATGAAACATTAGCATTGACCAGAAATTAACATTCCAATATGACATGTTTTATGTGTAAAGTTGGAAGTAGTTTTCTAATTTTACCCAGTGAATGTGTACATTTTAAAAAGCATTGCATTGTATGTTGGGATCTAGTCTGATAAGTGTAGGCATAATATGTTTATTTCACAACAGGAGAGACAATGTTCTCTGCAATTAGGTGGGAATATACTGTATGCATGTACATAAGTATTGGCATTGGCCAAAAATATCAGCAAAAAATCCAATATTGTGCGTTCCTAATATACATCAGGTTGGCCTGCCTCACTAAGGCACAGTCATTACGTTTACATGATGATTTTTAATTCCGAATAAAAACTCCCAAATTAAATAATTCGAAATTTTAAAAAATTGTTGCGAGTTTACATGGAATACATGTTAATTCAGAATTATTAATTCCATGGGGCGGGGAAGGCTTCTGATTGGATAGGGTTAGATAGGGGCAGGCACTCAAAATTCCTTGTCTACGACACTATGACCATAGCAACAAAGAACATGTTCTCTTTTCGAGCTGACCAACATTGAAGCAATCGCTTTAATGTTTGAATTTTTTTGCTTTGTTTGGCAAAGCAGCTGTATGACACCAGTCTCATGCTTTTTACTCATCAAGGATTGGACTATTCAATAAACACCATGTTAACTACATTAACAACATCCACTCACCCTCACCCTTTAGCGATAATAGCTAACTAGTAGTTGTATAGCCCCATCTGGGACCTCACGATCTACACTATACAGCTACGAAGCGAGGGCCCTAGTTGTAACGTTAGTAGAAGTACAATAGCAGCCGTAACGTTACTAGTGGTTTGTTGTAACAAAGGTTAAATGTAGACTGACATTTGCTAACTAGCTAGCTAGTAGTAACCTTAATGTTAACGTTTATGTAACTTTAACGTTAAACAGAAGATAAGGGTTGGCTAACTTCACGTACCGTCGTTCTCGTTCTCCACCTCATAGCCGGCATCTACGACGTAAATGTCAGCGGTGGCCATCGGTCTCGTTCCCAGCACTTTGTCCATGTCGTCGAAATAGGGGAACGAGGAGGGATCCGACCCGCTAGTCTTATTTTTGGCTTTCGCCTTATTATGTTCTTCTTTTAAAAGTTTCCATTTGTTCAAAACTTGGACAACGTCCCTGCCCCCAAAGCCAGCCTTGAACATCCTTTCACTGACTAATTTATATAGGTCTGCGTTTCGGTTTTTTCTATCGTCTGCTCTTTTCATTATGTCAAATTCTTAAAATGTATTTATCAAAAATAGTGTTTCAGCGTGGGACCAGCGCTTACTCCTTGCAGCCTTTTTTTTTTTTTGTTTTATGTTTGCATGGAAGTGAGCATGCGCACAACGACCGGGATGGGTTAATTCCGAATTATTAATTCGTGAAGCGTTTACATGAACGGAGAATTGTTTTATTCGGAATTAAAAATGGAATAAACCTGCCACTTAATTCAGAATTAAGTTTATTCGGAATTAGTTTTATTCGTGTTTTTCAGGTGTTTACATGACAAAGTTTATTCGGAATTAACGTTAATTCTCTTTTAAATTTGGAATTAAAGGTCCATATTAACAGGGTCACTGATAAAAGTACACTGTGTATACCTGAAGGTGCAAATATATAGGAGCTGTCCTCTACGGCGAAGGAGGAACAAAGACAAAGGTTAGCCTCAGTGGACATCAAAAACTTTAATTAACACTGACCTTATTGTTGCAGCCATCTTTGCTCCACACAAAACAAGAACAACTGTTGTCAGTCTTAACTCTTTCCTTTCCTCTCACTGAGTCATAGGTCTGTGTTCCATTAACACATATCCCAAAACAAGTGCACCTTGTGCAATGCAACATTGTTAAGATTTTTCCACAATGTATCACATGACCAAACACGTAAAGATCCGCACAGCAACTGCAACTGTAAAACTAGGGATAAACCAATTATCCGCCTGGCCAATAATATATTCAGTATTTTTACAATAATTATCAGTTATGTTGTCTGATTGCTGATAAAATTAATTAATTTAAAATGGCAATAAATTGCACCACATTTCTAATAATTTAGGATGTATTTTTCAGAATGTTTCTTTAATCTTTGTTTCATGTTGGAGTTTGTGTTCTTCAAAGTTTTGACACCAAGCTTTTTTTTTTACTGCACATAAACTATTGCCCGTTCCAAACATCGGGTATTGTTCTCCTTCATTACTAATAATCATTATTGGCCGTGAAAAAAAACATATTGGTTGATCCCTAGTAAAAATAACAAATGAGAATACAATGTGCCTAGAACTTGACAGTAATTAAAACTGTATAACATCAATACTGGCGGCAGGAGGACCAGCCACCCCACTCAGTCCAGGAATGTAGAGTCTCTTACATGAACACTTTTCAAAGAGCAGTGAGCCAAGAACGAGAACAGTGAGCTCTCCTTACTGCTGTAGCTAAGTGCTCAAGCTTTTTGGGCCTTTCTTACTGGAGCATTTTAGTTTTCAAGCTTTGGGCCTTTCTTGATAGTTCAGTTGCATTTACCTCCATTATTATCTTTTGAATGACTTCAAAGGTGTAGCGGAGCTTTGATGGCTGCCTCATATTTAAGGAATAAAAAATCCCAAACAGCACGGCAGATGCCAGGGCCACATACTCAAGATCTTGAAGCACCACTTCACCCTCAATGATGACCCCGACGTCAGAATGGTCACTGCCGGGAGTCTCCCTGGCGACATAGATCCCAACTGTTGTTCCCTCTATGGCACTAAGTGTGTTGGCCTCAGTCATGTGCTGGTGAAAGAAAAGAATTCCTTTAAGACTTTTTTTGAAAAAAACAAAAAAAAAAAAAACAAATCTCATTAAAAAACTTCATTTCTGAAACCATGCAGATTATTTCAACCATTACATCATAGCTATGAATTGAATAAATTAAACTCTTGTAAATTAGGGTATTTATTATTTTTAAACATTTTTTAACAAACTCCTCCTCCTTTTGCACACACTCACCATGTATTCCTGCCCCAGATCATCAGGGTCCTCGTTGAGGTAGATGCAGAGTCCTTTTATGATGCCCTCCCTGCCAGCATCAATGTCATCCTCAAGATTTGGAATAAAGAATAGAGTGACATTTTAACTTAAACGGTCAAAAGCATGGGTGAAAGTGGGCAAAGACTAAAATAATTTATTTTGTACACTTTTTTTTTTTTACACTGCCCTTGTAGTGATTAAACAAATTGGTTGTGTTAGCTTCACCCACCAAAATTGTTACTCAGCAGTGTTTACATCTGACTTTTTTTAATTTGTTGTAGTATTCACTTATCCTTAAATGTGTTCCAACATCAGGTTCAGCATTTTTTAAAGGAATAGTTTACCCTACAATGAAAGTTCAGTCATTATCTAGTCACTCCCATGCCAATAGAAGGCCTGGTGTAATCCTGGGGCGGGGGGAAACGAGCCGCTTGTTAATGGCACTGAAAAACAGCAAAGGTGGAATATTAATGAGTTTAAATGTATCAGTACAAAGGGTTTTTTTAATTTCATAGCTTTTACGGGAATTTCATGTCTGTGAGAAGCCTGGCCCTTCTTTCACATGACTGTATACAGGTGCTGGTCAACCAATTAGAATAATTTGAAATAGTGCAATCGTAAAATATTTAAATGCATTTTTTGTGCAGAAAGCAAATCAGGTGTTCACCGCGCCTGTCCGACTTGTTAGAGTAATCACAGAACTCGCTACCTGTAAAAAATTTGCTCAGCTGAGCTTTCCAAAAGGCCCATTTAGGCCATTTAACTGTGACACTGGTGTTTCATTGAATTAAAATAATTCATAAGTCATTTCATTGAATTAGAATAAGTGCTCGAATTTTTGTTTTCTGTGAAGAGTGTTCACTGTGCAGTATAAAGTCAGGGTTGAGTAGAATTTCTAAGTTGCAAAATCAATCATGGATAAGCAGCGCGACCTCTCAACGGGAATAGTGACTCAAATTCAACCCTTCGCCAACAAGGCTTGACCCAAACTAAAATTGCTGAGCAGCTCAGCATCAGCCAGTCTTCCATCTGCAAAGCTCTCAAGAAAGACTGGAGCAAGCACACCAACTGTTCTGGCTGAAGTGCTCACTATCACACATTTAGACAGATTTGTGAACAATGTTTGAGAGAAATGGTAATATTGTGTATCTGGAATGAATTTTAGATCTTTGAGTCCATCTCATGACAAATGGGAGCAAAAACAAAAGTGTTGCGTTTATATTTTTGTTGAGTGTAATAAAAATAATTATAATAATCATCATCATCTTCGTTTTCTGTCCTGCCCAGCCAATAAGGTCATTCCCATTCTCAACGCAGTGCCAAGACGTACCCGCGTATTTTGGCCTGCAAATCACTGATAGATTATTACCTTGCAGGAGGATGGCCAATTGCTGAACGATGCGAGGATGGATTCAGACAATGTTTTTCATAATTCTATTCATTTTACAGTTGTCGCTGCATACAAGATTGTGGACATGAACTGTATGGTCATGGAAATCAGTCAACTCACAGCAGCTCAGTTATTTTATAGGACACGAAAAATCAATAATGTGATGCTTAAAATCAAATAATTACACATAACATGATTTTAAGTATTTGAGTTAATATATTTCAAAATCGACAGAAATTTGCAGTCAAGAAGTTGGTTTATCGGCGTCAGGAAAGTTGGTTCTTCTGTGGGGTAGTAGAACTTTTGAGCAGTGCCACTCACTCAAGACCTGCCTGCTGTGGTAACAGTCATTAGACACATCGGGCAACGACCGAAACCCAATAATTTCAGTCGGACATCGCACTATGATCTGACCAGGAAAGTTTTGTAACAAAGCTGAATTTATTCACTGGACTGTGAGTGAATAACATACGGGCAAATGCACATGATACTTAATAATTTCCCACATCCATTTTTATAAAAACTAATTTTTATGTCACATTTTGGTGTCCTTATTTGAGCCAAAAAAATCATTTTAATTAATTTAATTAAAAAAACCTACTGGTAATGTCATCCTCACCATATCTCTTATGTGTGCTAAACAAAATAAACATTAATGAATAGCATTTTTTGGGGGGGGAAATGTACTGTTACTCCAAATGTTTTGCCTGTACACATTCCACAAAAGACAATGGCAATATATGACACGGAAAAAGAGTGTACAGATGCTGAACAGGTGGCATCATTATGTTTGTGTATACAGTAAAAGGCAGATCAACAATAAGACCAGCTGTTTAGAGGCAAGTGGTCAAGGCCTGCCATTTTTTTGAAAAATTTAATGACAGACTGAACAATACAGCAGTTTTTACAGCCCGTCAGCTTGGCACCATTTTTCTTGAAGCCAATACAAATATGCAATCTGAAGTGTTTTATGTGGTGTGATGGTCTGCCAGCTGCCAATTTCTGTTGAAGCCAATACAAGAGAAACGGCATTATGTCAAGACACTGTGAGAGAGAAACTGTAGGGCCAGCAAAGCACTCAAGATGAGCTGTGACTTGGGAACGTGAGGCAGATACTTTCAGGTTGTCTGAGGTAATTCGCCTGCTAGGTGACATGCTCCCATGATGGTGACTCCAGCTTTGCACGTGAGGGTTGAGCCACAGTTTGAGGACATGAGGTAAATCAAAGCATCACTGATGCTTGCCTGCTATTCAATGTGCCCCTGTAGTCATGGCATTTAGTGGGCAGGCATGAGATGATTTACGGACAAAGTATCCCACTACTTGCTTGCTTGCCGGGCAAAGCGCTCAGCAATCATGGCATAATCATCACACGGGAACTAACTTACATACAATCATGCAAAAAAAATCTATTGGCCAAAATTACAAGGAAAACAGGCCAGTTTAGAAAGGTAATGCAGATCATGAGTTTATTTATTGCATGCAAGGTAGAGCTCAGCTTGAACCATCATGGCAATTCCAGTACAAGCAGGTATGGCTGATCTGTGCAGTACCCTTTCAACATTATTGTCTGGTGGAGAATATTTGTTGGAACTACTTTCCACCTGAAGTGATATGAGACTTTAAATTACTAAGCACTCCTGTAACTCACATTTCAAGGCAAATTGAATGTAGTAGTATTTGCAATCTAGTACCTTAAAAAGCCTATCCAAACCCCTTTTCTCACTTGAAATTCCTATCAAACAAAAACACACCCCTGAATTGTCCTCCTGATGCTAATATGAATATTGTAATTGTGGGATGTGTTGCCAAAAAGTGGATCAATCAGCACTGAAATAGATCTACACTTGCAAAGGTGAGCAATTTGACACTTTTTTTTGGACACTGCAAGAGTTTTTTGTAACTTCGAAAGAATTAGCTTACATGATATAGCCACAGTAAACGACAGGCAGCAGCGACCCCAAGAGGTGGGAGTTCCTGGTGTTCTGTGAGATGTATTTGTTACAACTGAAGTGAATTGTGTTCTGTGTCCTGTTCTGACAGCAGGGTGACTAACACACAGCCCATTTGCATATATAATATTACAATTCTGATGGAGTGTCTTGTTGTAATTTCCCCAAGTCGGCTACCTCTGATGCATGGCTTCATTCCATTTGCGAATGAGCAGAAGAGATGCAGGCTGGTAAGCCATTGTGCTCTCACTGCTAATCAGATCTCCCTCCTTCTGCCTGCCATTTTAAACAATATTCAGTATCATCAGTCTGCAAAAGCGCAATATGACCTTCAGAACGGGCGCATATCCGTGACCGATACAGACCCATATCTCCTCAAGCACACAATGTGCTGCCATATTTCCAAATGCATAACCTTTTAGCAAGCAAAATCCATGTCGATAAGAACAAAAGTCAGTATACAGCATGAATCTAGCAGGGTGTCTGCAGTACACTTGACATCTCAAATTTGGGAAGTTGGTGATTTAAGGGGTCTTCAGGGTAAAGTGTAGAAATAACCATAATAATGTAAAAACTAAGAAAAAAACATACTTAACATGATTTTAACCTCATTAAATTTTGTATTTTGATAAAAATGAACATTTTTGCCATGATAACGGCACATTAATGACAAAATCTGAAAATATTTTGTGGCACTGATAATTCAATAACCCACGGTCATATTTTACTCAAATTAGTCTAATATGAAAGTTTTAAGATAATTCTATTGTTATGGCCCCAATTTGTGATTCGATTTACAACGCAACAGCAACAGCGAGGGATGACAGATACAGTTTTAACAACTAAAACACATTTAATAAACAAAGACAATAACTAACAACTAACTAACCTAAAGACCAAGATTGAATACAAAAACATAAATATTTACAGTCCCTTTTTGTGGGGTGACTTGGTGATGTCCTGGATGATGAAAATGCTCAATCACAGGCAAAGAAATCCACAAAAGAAACGTCACAGGTCTTGAACAGAATGGCAGGTCTGGTCATCTTCTTGCAAATTCTCCTACTACTTTACTGTCTCAATTCTTTTCCTTATATACTCTTTTGCAGACCCCACCCACATTTAGACCTCTTTTTTTTTAATTTTCTGAGACTTGCCCCAGACATGTCCAGGACATGTCTAAACATGACTCCAGTCTGAGCTTAACAAAAAAAAGTAAATACTGCCATCTAGTGGCCTATATTCACATTACACCTCCATTCCAAAAGGGAAAAATTTTGACTCATAAAGGCAAAATTTTTCTTTTCAATACAAAATGGTTAAGTGAACACTTGTCTATATATACATATCATACAATATTCAAACACATGATATATATATACACATTCAAACACGGGATAAGCAATCAGCAATTACATTGTCTGTACCCTTCACATGCTTAATTTCCAAGTCAAACTCCTGTGAAATCAAATTTCAATTCAACAATCTCCGATTCTTGTTTTTCATCTTACTCAAAAACATTAACGGATTGTGGTCAGTGTACACAATCATTGGCTTTTGTCCTGTACAAACATAAACCTCAAAGTGTTGTAAAGAAAGGACCAGAGCCAACAGCTCCTTCTCTATTATGGAATAGTTCCTTTGGTGGCGATTGAACTTCCTGGAGAAGTATGCCACGGGATGCTCAATGTCATCAGAGTCACTTCTCTGTAGGAGCACAGATCCACAAGCTTGGTCGCTAGCATCGACCGCGATGGAGAACGGTTTGTTGAAGTCAGGAGATTTGAGCACGGGGAAGTGACACAGCAGAGACTTCAGGCGATCGAAGGCTCTCTGGCATGCATCATCCCAGGTGAACTTTACGCCTTTCTTCAGTTGGTTAGTTAGACTGAGAGCAATCTCAGCAAAGTTCTTGCAGAACTTGCGGTAGTACCCGATCATTCCAAGGAAGCGGCGCAAAGCTTTTTTGTTGTCAGGAACTGGAAAGTCCATGATGGCTTGGACTTTAGCATTTATGGGTGCCACCTTACCCTGGCCTATGACGTAGCCAAGATAGGTGACAGTAGCACAACCAAAGTCACTCTTGCTCAGGTTAACAGTCAGGTTAGCCTGGGTCAGGCGCTGGAACAACGTCTCTACATCTTTTAGATGTTCTTCCCAGGAGTCACTCCATGTGATCAGGTCATCGATGTACGCACCCGTGTGTGGTAATCCGGCGATTGTAGACTGTATCATCCTTTGGAACGTGGCTGGGGCATTTTTTATGCCAAAGGGTAGGACTTCATACTGGTACAATCCAGATCGTGCGGCAAAAGCAGAGATGCTCTTGGCCCTCTCAGTTAAACGCACACACCAATAACCCTTCAATAAATCAATCTTGGTCAGAAACTTTGCTTGCCCGACACTATCAATACAATCATCAATCCTAGGTATTGGAAACACATCAGTTCTAGTTACAGCATTGACTTTGCGATAATCTGTACAGAATCTAGTACTTCCATCAGGTTTTGGAACTAGCACACAGGGTGAACTCCAATCGGAGTTGGAGGGTCTGATAATATCATGTTTTAACATGTACTCAACCTCTTTCTCAGCAATCTTTCTCTTTTCAGGATTCATCCGGTATGGATGCTGTTTTATTGGTTTGGCATCACCAACATCTACATCATGAGAGGCTATAGTAACTCTCTTTGGAACATCAGGAAACAAATCCTCATATTTCTTGATCAACCTTTCAAACTGATCTCTCTGTGAGGGTTCTAAGTGCTGGAGTTTTACATCAAGATTTTGCAACACTTCAGTGTTTGACAATTTACATGAAAGAACTTCAGCTTTAATTCTTGGTTCATCATCTTGAAACTCCCCCTCATCTTCACACGTTTCGACCATTGGAGAATCTGAAGTGACAGCTGCAACCCTAGCATTTCTGTCATGATAAAGCTTTAGCATGTTAATATGACCCAATTGTTTTGGTTTTCTCCTATCTGGAGTCTTCACAATGTAATTGAGATCATTGAGTTTTGTCAGAATTTCATAAGGACCATGAAATCTAGCCTGCAATGGATTGGACTGCAAGGGAAACAACACAAGGACCTTTTCTCCTGGTTTAAACTCACGGCTTCTAGCCTTATGATCATACCAAGTTTTCATTTTTCCCTGACTTGATTTCAAGTTCTCTTTGGCAAGGTCACAAGCTGCACGCAATCTTTCCTTGAACTTGCTAACATAGTCTAACAGACTGATATGCGGTTCTTTCTCTTGCCATTGTTCACTCAATAATAGCAAAGGTCCTCTCACTTCATGACCAAACACTAGCTCAAATGGACTGAATCCAATAGACTCCTGCACTGCTTCTCTAGCTGCAAACAACAGCAAATGAACCCCTTCATCTTAGTCTTTCTCATGGTCATAACAATAAGTCCTCATCATTGTCTTGAGAGTGGAATGAAACCGCTCTAAGGCACCATGACTTTCTGGATGATAGGCACTAGAAAGAATCTGCTTTGCACCTAGTTCATACACAACCTGCTGAAACAATCCTGAAGTGAAATTGCTACCTTGGTCTGACTGAATTTCCCTGGGAAGGCCAAACAACGTGAAGAACTTTATCAAAGCCTTTGAGATTGCAGTTGCCTTGATGTTACGTAGAGGTATGGCTTCGGGGAATCTGGTAGATGCACACATGATTGTCAACAAGTACTGATTTCCAGATCTAGTCTTGGGTAATGGACCAACGCAATCAACAATGACCCTAGAGAATGGCTCCCTTAATGCTGGGATAGGCTGCAATGGAGCTACAGGTGGGTCTAACTGGTGTTTTCCAACTACCTGACAAGTGTGACAGGTTTTGCAAAAGTTGGAAACGTCTTTCCGAAGCCCAGGCCAAAAGATGTGTTTCATGATCTTATCAACAGTCTTGTTAACACCAAGATGACCTCCTAAAGGTAAACTATGAGCCATTGTTAAGATCTCATTCCTATAGACCTTCGGAACAACAATTTGCCTGACCACTGCCCAATCTGCATTGGCAGGGATATCAGGAGGGCGCCACTTCCGCATCAACACACCATCCTTGAGATAATACCCAACTGGAACTGCGTCTATTTCTTTATCAGGAAGGGCTCTCCTCTTTAGTACACAAATTTCAGGATCATTAGTTTGCTCCTCAATCAACCGCTTTCTGGACAGAGACAAGCCTCCAGACACATCAGAATCACCAGACCCATCTGGCTGGCTGAATAGAGAACTAATAAAAGTATCTGATAAGTCCTCAAACGGAGAAACCATAGTAGGCCAATCAGAGTCATGAGGCGAACCACCTGAGTCCTGACTATTCAATGTACTGGACGGCACCACATCATCTTCTTCTTTAGCCTTCTTGGCCATAGCACGAGTCACTGCGCAAGAAGGATACAGAGATGGGTCCTCATCCCCATCTTCAGTGCTCGGCTGTGAAGTAAGATGTACAGGGGGAACTACTTTGCCCCCAGCCAGGTCATTGCCTAGCAACAGAGAAACACCCTTTATAGGTAGACTTGACATAAGTCCCACCTTTACCTGTCCTGTAACTAAATCTGACTTCAAGAATATAGAGCGCAGGGGTACAGATACAGTCCTCCCTTCAATACCTTGTACAAGTATGAAATCCCCTGAAGCGGTCTCATCACGTAACTGCAAGGAGTCCATCAACAAAAGTGACTGAGAAGCTCCGGTATCCCTTAGGATATATATGGGGACAGGAGTAGTATGCTCATTCAGAGCCACAAATCCCTCTGACTCAAATGGAAGAAATTCCTCCCTCACGAAGTCAGCTGTATCAGGCTTTTTAGCCCCACAAGAAGCAGGCAATTTAGCAGATTGGTTATCTACTACAGGGGTTTTTAACCTTGTTTTCACAAAGGCATTTGGTTTGGTATCCTTTTCTTTTTCTTTCTTAGCTTTAAGGAACCAACAGTTAGTTGTAACATGACCAGATTTCTTGCAATAACTGCAAACTAGACCACTTTTGTCACTGTCAGCTTTCACACTTTGATCAGACCTGTTACTGGATTTTTGAGCACCATCACCAGATTTGTCTTTGTCTTTGGGTGAGGAATCTTTGGTATCACCGTAACCCTTTTTCTGAAATTGGGACCATCTATTGTTACTGCTAGACTGAAATTTGGACTTATATGTAAGAACATATTCAGTGCTTGCTTCTCATTAAGGTAGGTCTTAACATCATCTTTAACACAGTTCTTGAATTCTTCAACTAACACCATCTCTTTTAGTGAGTTGAAATCATCCTTGACCTCCATAGAAGTACACCAGCGCTCAAAGCAAACCTGCTTTTCATTAGCAAATTCAACATAAGTCTGATTTTCAGATTTCTTCAGACCTCTGAATTTCTGTCGGTAAGCCTCTGGAACCAACTCATAAGCTCTCAAAATAACCTTTTTGACAACCTCATAATCAGAGGAATCATCTGCAGACAAAGCCGAATAGGCTTGTTGAGCTTTACCCTTGAGGACAGTTTGCAACATCAGAGGCCAGTGTTCCTTTGGCCACTGGCAACTCTTTGCTACCTTTTCAAAACACTGGAAATAGTTGTCAACATCCTTTTCCGAAAATGGAGGCACCAATTTTACTTCCTGGCTAGCCCGAAATTTATTTTCAGTTGCTATTTTAATTTTTAGTTGCTCCATTTGGAGTCTTTCTTCTCTATCGAATTTCTCTAATTCAAAATCTCTCTGTCTTGCAAGTTTTTCTAACTCAAATTCTCTTTGTTTTTCTTTTTCTTCCCTTTCTTTCTTCTCTTCTCTAGCTAATTTTTCCAACTCAAACTGCCTTTGTTTTTCTTCCCTTTCAATCTCTAGCATTTTTAATTTAAGTTCCATTTCTATTTTTGGATTTTCCACTGGAAACTGTTCCAGATCTCCTGGTACAAACACATTTTCATCAATGTAATATTCAACTATCTCTCTAGCCAGTCTTGCTTTTCACATGGCTGGTTTTACCTCTGTCAGCTCCAACTGTCTGCAAATTTCTAGCAGTTCTGTCTTTTTAAAAGACTTCAAAACCCCTACGGTTGGTGATGCCAAGAAATCATCCATTGCTGTTGTCAATATATATGTATTCAATTAAAAAAAAATTTTTTGACAATTTGAAATGTTAGATTTTCAATAAATTACTCACAAAATGGTCTATCCCGGACCTTGAGCCCCCAATTTGTTGTGGCCCCAATTTGTTATTAGATTTACAACGCAACAGCAACAGCAAGGGATGACAGATACAGTTTTAACAACTAAAACACATTTAATAAACAAAGACAATAACTAACAACTAACTAACCTAAAGACCAAGATTGAATACAAAAACATAAATATTTACAGTCCCTTTTTGTGGGGTGACTTGGTGATGTCCTGGATGATGAAAATGCTCAATCACAGGCAAAGAAATCCACAAAAGAAACGTCTCAGGTCTTGAACAGAATGGCAGGTCTGGTCATCTTCTTGCAAATTCTCCTACTACTTTACTGTCTCAATTCTTTTCCTTATATACTCTTTTGCAGACCCCACCCACATTTAGACCTCTTTTTTTGAAATTTTCTGAGACTTGCCCCAGACATGTCCAGGACATGTCTAAACATGACTCCAGTCTGAGCTTAACAAAAAAAAGGGTAAATACTGCCATCTAGTGGCCTATATTCACATTACACCTCCATTCCAAAAGGGAAAAATTTTGACACATAAAGGCAAAATTTTTCTTTTCAATACAAAATGGTTAAGTGAACACTTGTCTATATATACATATCACTATGTATATATATTCACATTATACAATATATGTACCTATATTCACATTACACTATGAAATGGCGTAGAATTTTTTTTGTTTTGAACATTTATCAATATTTAAAGAGCTCTGTTATATAACCATAATGAAAATCCCTATCATCAACTTGCTTTTTAAATTTTTAAAATTAACCCCCTTGGGATGCACCTTTCTAGAATATTATTTCATTGATATCCAACAGATACAACTTCAGTCCAAATTCCAAGTCCATCAGATGAACACAAGGTTGAAAATTAGTCAAAATTGTCATTTTCAGTAATTTGCATTTAAAGTCACAAGTACCAATTGAGGCAGAGGAAAAAAATTGATTCTTGGTATTTACTGCCTGGCATCTCACTGCATTCCTTTATTTATCTTATGTGAAAATCAAAAGTCTTGAAATTTTAAAAATCTAATTTTTACCCCGAACAAGGAGGTTCAGGAGATAGGGCATCAACAGGGTGCGTTATTCCTGTAGATGGTGTTGATTTTTCATTCAATTATTAAGTTTAAGTTAATTGGCTAAACTGTGAGTTGCGGGGAGTCTCCCGAGTGCAGGCTGTCCCCAGCTATGCTTTCAGTTTTCTGTTGTTTCAGCCATTTGATCAAAGCGCTGTGTTCCTTAGGCAGAAGTAATTTTGGGAGTTTGGCCATCCTACCCTCTGGTTTTGTGCTTTTCTTGCAGATTGCAGCATTTTTGGTCTGACTCTTGACTTCATGACTAATGCTGCAGCAAACCAGTCCCAGCCTGGGAACTTTAACCCCCAAACACTAGAGGCCTTGCTGAGACAGACAAATAAGCCTCAAACACTCAAAGACATCCACATATTAATATGGAACCAGGTATACTACAGCTCAACCGAGATCACCACTGTGTCTGCTGCGGTGTGTGGAGAGGGGTGCAGGCGTGTGTGTGTGTGTGTGTGTGTGTGTGGGGGGGGGGCACAGGTATGTGTTTGGGTGGGTGTAGGGGGTTGGTGTGTGTGTGTGTTAGGTATGTTTATGAATAATAATCATAATAATACATTTTATTTATAGGCGCCTTTCAAGACACTCAAGGTCACCATACAGAGGTCAAACAATTTAAATACATTATAAAATACACACACATACACAAGAAGATAAAATAGATAATAAAGGAGTACTTTAAGGATAAAAGCAGTGCAGATCATTTAAATTAAAGAACTTCAGACCTAAAGTGAATAAGCCTGTCTGAAGAGGTTTTTAGCCAGGATTAGAAAATAGTGAGAGAGATCGAGGTCTTGATTTCACGTGGGAGAGAGTTCTGGGGGGGGGGGGGCAACGGCTGAAGGCTCCTGACCCCATGGTGACTAAACGTGCGGGTGGAAGAATGAGTTGGATGGATGAAGAAGACCTGAGAGTGCGAGAAGGTGTGTTGAGATGGATGAGTTCAGTTAGGTGTGTGGGAGCAAGGTTATTGATTACCTTGAATGTGAGGAGCAGAATCTTGTAGATGATGCGGAATTTGACAGGAAGCCAGTGAAGTTGTTGTAGGACAGGTGTTATGTGACTAATGGATGAGGTACGAGTAAGAATGTTTGAGTGAGTGTGGGTGAGTGGGGCTGCAGGTGGGTGAATGTTGGGGAAGCAAGTGTGTGTGTGTGTGTGTGTGTGTGTGTGTGAGAGAGAGATAGCAGTTGTACATGGGGGTGCACACTGAATGGATGATCACTTTTGAAGTTAAACTCAGACGACAGTTGTAAACTATTACATTTTACAGCACCCCCACCCCCACACAGATGAGGTTTTGTGCAAACTTGCGGACGTAGTTTATTGTGCATATTGTTTTGGGCGGGGAGTTAAATTCCTGGCCAGAGACAGATCCACAGCAGGCCCATTCTCTGTTTTACAGCTCAGTGACTTTAAGTGTCTGAGGCGCTTGTTTTCTGCACAGCGATTACACACACTCTCATTTAACAAGGGTCTCGGTTACAGCAGCCAGCGCCAAGCGCTGGCTCATTTAGAGAAAAACAGAGACACACTCAGCTCCGCGCTAATGCTCCTTCACACACTCCTTTACCAAAGCAAGGAAAGCAGACGGACCTTTATTCTTGAGACACATTTTTCCCAATAATGATCCCCCATTTTCCGACACCGCAAACAAACAGAGGAATAACACAACTCTCGAAAGAGAGAGAGAGGAATAACAGGAGTGCGAACGGCCTCCCAAGAGCTCAAACCGCCGGTGCTGTGATGCGTTTCGCAGTCCCTGGTTGATCTGTTGCTCACCAAATCTAACGGAAATAGTAGCGCGGTTATGGAGGAAACAATGTAAGCCCAGTGCAGTGAACCAGACTGCTGGCACGTTAAAATTTAAATGGCCCATCGACTGCCCACTCTGAGCGAGAGCAGAATACTAAAATATTACCTATCAGGAACCAGCAACCATTGACCTCGAGTGACAGCACAGCATTACAAACAGGAATTTGCCAAATCCTCACCATCGCTACATGGCATATTGCCAATATTTTTCCCCCCACCACAAAGTGGACGGGAATATAGGAATGACTGTTGTCCTTCTGCATGTCCATCCATCCGTCCATCACGTGTCTTTTCCGGGCCAGAGCTCCTAAATCGCTCAACATTTAACATAACATGTCATAACATGAATGGTAAGAACGCGCCTTTCAGCCCAACTAAGCTCGCCAGTTTCTTTATACGATTGTGAATATATCCCTTCAGATACTGAATGACTCATGGTATCTAGCTTTAAGTCGAGCCTGCTCTTGAAAACCCCCAAGGTCTCTGCCTCAACAATATGGTCAATATTTCTCAAAGACATTTAACGTAAGGATACTTCTTATTGTGTAGCTGTGCCATTTAATACTTCTGCCTGCCCCCTGTCCATCTGTCAGTCCCTCCACTGTGTTTTGTTTCCAGGCAAGAGATCAGCCATCCTGCTCTGTCCCGAGCCTGAACTCCTACACTGTTCAAGGTTCCTCGATGAAAGCTCACATATGGCTTCATCTTATTTTGTAGATGTGCCATTTCACACTTCTGTCCATCCTCGTTATCTGTCCCTCCACCGTATTTTGTTTGTAGGCTAAATATCAGCTATCCTGCGAGGGGGGATATGAAAATTGCAAAGGACATAAATAAGTCCGCACACTGGGTGTCGCTCCCAATGTGTTTAATTATCACCAGTAAAACCTGTCACGTTTTGGGCGATAGCCCTTCGTCAGACATGACCACACAGAGGCATCCACCTGCATAAATCAATCAGTGTGATCACCTGACAGGTCATGTGAATCCATTCTCAAAAAAAATGTGAAAAACAAAAAAGGTGATACCAAGGCGTGAAAAAATAGAAGTATATCAAAACACTTGATGATTACATGAAAAACATCAGGCATGAAATGGAAAAATCAAGACAAAAATAGTCTGCATTTAGAGGCACCTCTGCTACTCTAAATTGTGGTGATGTAGATATTTTAAATATTATCCACAGCAAAATTGAGAAAAACAATATTAAAACATGGAAACAATATCAGCTAGAGCAGTGAGGCCTTAACACACTCACACACCAACATACAGCCACAGGCTTGAGAAATCATAACAACATGACCGAATCACATAACAAGAGTACTGAACCAATTATAAAGTCACATTGCAAAAGTCATAAAAAGGGCCTTAAATCAAACTCTTCATTTAGTCCTTTTGGAGCAAGGGTCCCTAGAGTATAGATCCAAAAGGCCTCACGTCTCAATAATATGCCTGAATCCTCCATTAAGCTAGGGAAAACCCTGTAATTACTTCTATTGTTTAGAATGTTTATGTTGTATATATTATATTTATATAACTGTATTATATTTATTTGTATTGAACAGCCCCAAAACATTTCCAAAAAATATTTGGAACGCAGAATAAAATGTAAAAAAACCAGAACACAGTAATTTTCATATCACTTGAACTTTGTATTTATTTGAAAATAGTAGACTATAGTAATATTGAGTTATAATAAAGACAATATATCAGATGTTGAAACTAAAAAAATGTATTGTTTATTTTGAAAAATATCTGCTCATTCTGAATTTTATGACAGCAACACTTTTCAAAAAAGTTGGAATGGGACGATAAGAGATGGTAAAAGTTGTATGATGCAAAAAAAAAAAGACAACTGGCAAAACAAAAAACTCACTGCTAATTAGATTATTTAGC
Source organism: Gymnothorax reevesii (assembly GCA_029721435.1). Taxonomy (NCBI): domain Eukaryota; kingdom Metazoa; phylum Chordata; class Actinopteri; order Anguilliformes; family Muraenidae; genus Gymnothorax; species Gymnothorax reevesii. The sequence continues at coordinate 116,213,694 of CM056574.1, forward strand.
AACTGATCAGTAACATGATTGGGTATTAAAAGTCTTTCATAAGGAAATGTAGTGAGGGCTTTACCACTCTTAGGAAGACTGCATGGGGAATTTGTTCAAGAATTTGGAGATTTCACGGTGGTTAGCACTACTGCCTCACAACAAGAAGGTCGTGGGTTCAAATCTGGCCTGGGGCCTGCGTGGAAAAAACTCCAGTTTACCCCACCCACAAAAAGATACAATATAGGAACACTCCTGTATGGCTGTGTGCGAATGTTTGCTGGTGGTTGGAGGGGCCGTAGGTGCATACTGACAGCCACACTTCCGTCAGTCTGCCCCAGGGCAGCTGTGGCAACAAAAACATAGTTTACCACCATCGGAGCGTGAATGTGTGAGTGAATGAATAATTGTGAAGCGTCTTAGAGTGCACAGAAAAGCGCTATATAAAACTGATATAAAATATCATTAAAAGATTCAGAGAATCCAGAAAAATCTCTGTACGTATGGGAAAAGCTCTAAAGCCAATTTTGAATGGCTGTGATTTTCAGGTGCTCAGGTGACACTCCATTAAAAACAGACAGGATTCTGTACTGTAAATCACGACATGGACTCAGAAGCTATTCTGTAAACCATTGTCAGTAAAAGCAGTTTGTTGCTGCATCCACAAATGCAAGTTATAACACTGCCAAGACGAGATTAAACTAAACATGGCTCCATATTAAAAGAGTCTGATCGGTAAATATTCTGCCTACAGTCCAGACCTGTCACTGACAATATTTGTCACATTATGAAACGAAAAATATGACAAAGAAGGCTGCAAAGTATTGAGCAGCTGAAATCCAACATAAAACAAGAATAGGAAAACTTTTTGCTCTCAGAACTATAGCAGTTGGTCTCCTAAGTTCCCAAATGCTTACAGAGTGTTGATTGAAGAAAACTTGATGCAAGAACCCAGTCTCATCCCGATGCGTCATATATTGATGCTACCTGACCAAGCGTTTGATAGGGAATCAGTCGACACCAGAAGCGGGAAAAGGAAATGAGGATTTATTAAACAAAAAACAAAACAGGCACGAGGGCCAACAAAAAACTTGGCCCAAAGGGTTGCAAAAAACAAACTAAAGTATGCTGCACAGAGCTATAAACAATAAATGCAAAAAGGCAAACAACAAAAAGGGACTGGAAACTCCAGGCAAGATACTCAAGAAAAATAAATAACAAGACTAAATATATATACACAAAACAAGAGGCTAGGACGAGACTTGAAACTAGAAATGCTAGGGAATCGTGACAAGAACTTGGCTACACTTGCACATGCAAAGAGACGCGAGACACTGTCTGCCAGCCAACTTCCACCGCAACCAGATAAAGGCTTGGTAATCATGACATGAGGGGTAACACCTGGAGAGAGAGAGAGAAACAAGAGGCATGGCAAGATCAAGACATGGACAAGATTGGTTGACATGACCTGCTCATTAAGAGAATGAGCGTGCTCAGCTTAAGTACCAATTAAGTATGCAGTTTGGAAGCAAGCATGAATGTTAAGAACAGAAAAGCACAGCAAGATCTTGAAATAGCAAAGCAGGAATCATGACAATAAACTCCCTGTCTAAATTAGTAATATTAGTAATGTGCCTATCTAAGAATTACACCACCCAGTGAGTGTTAGTAAATGTTAGTAACTTAAAAACAGTTAATTGTCAATTAAGCTTAGAGAGGCCCGAATCCAGCACAGCATGGAAGGAAGGGGAAATACCAAAGCCAACCCAGAGCTCTGAAATGTGCAAGAACGAAGGCACGGGGCGGAACGCAGACAAGCGGTGGAGTGGCATGGCAGACCTGGCATGAACAAAAACATGGAAAAGTAAAAACATGGAATGTGAAATCCTGAAACAAGAAACTGTTAAAACTATGACTATGAACATGAAACTATGAAACTATGAACTATGAAATCTTGAACATGAAACTGTTAAAACCATAAGCAATACTGTTCTGGCCAAAGGCCAGAACCCCAGAACACAACAGCGTTGCTTATAGCATCCTTTATTGACGCCAGTATGAAATGAACCCTACACCCTATGCCCTAACCCCTACCCCCTGACCACTAACCCTTAAACCAAACCCTAACCCTAACTGTGAAATAATGATTAGAATGAGTTGGATGCAACACAGAGGTAAACATGCCCCTGTGCCCACTTCTTTGGAATGTGTTGCTGCTATCAAATTCAAAATATGCACATTCTGTATTTTCTAAAAAATAATAAAATATCTCTGTTTCAACTGATATATTATCCAATAAATATAAAGTTCAAATGATTTGTGTTTATTTCCATTTTCCACAGCATCCCCACTTTAAAAAAAGGGGGGGGGGGGTTGTATTAGTTTTATACCACATATATTACTGTTGTAATTATTCCAGTTTTTATCTCCGTTTGTGAGGTTATGTGATATTAAAATAAAGAAAATCTATTAGCCTGAAGTAATCAGCAGTTTCTGTCTACATGTATGAATGCATTGTGCTGCAATAAAGCAAAAATCTTGCCAAGGGCTGCAAATTGGTAAGGGCCAGCTCTGTCATAAAACATTCACATCGCCTCTTCCTGCACTGCCCGAGTGCTCAGGATCAGTGTAATGTAACTATATTGACAGCTATGGCAACAAGCATTTGTGCCAAATGCCTTGAATCCTGAAAACCCCAGAATGATGTGGCTGTAAATGGTCTGAGATCACTAGTCCTCACATTTTTGGAATATTCTACCACAGCAAACAGCCTGTCAAAGCTTGCAAACCAATTTGTTTTCTGCAGAAAGTTTCTGGACATTTATGGTCAGCCATTTGTCCCCCATTGAATTGAGATGGGTCAGCCATCTTGTGCCCCACTATGGTGAGTTGGGTCAGTCATTTCCTGCCATGCCATGCTGAGATGGGTCAGCCATTTTGTGCCCCACTATGGAGAGAGTGGTCAGCCATTTTCTGCCCTATCACAATGAGGCACGTTCCTTTCTCCCCTGTGCTTAAAGTTGTATGCGTTTGACTGCAGCCCACAATGAGAGGAATTTGAATCTATGTAGCAAGATGTTAACCCTGCTGCCTGCTCATTCATCTGACTTCCACCCACAATATATGGATTTTAAACCCATGAGGACTGATGATAAAACTTTTTACCAGTAGTGTATATGGAATATTTTCTCTGATGTTGCAGTCATTGTGTTCGCAGTTATGTTTTTCAAGAACATTTTTACAAACCAGGAGATTGCTGCATCTTATTAGGGAAATGAGAATTAAAGCCTTTCAGAATCTGTGTTTTATAATAATTCACTTGTGTTTTTTGTGACAGAGGTATAAGAGAAGAGGTCTCACTAGCCTGGATGTGTGTGGGTTTTTTGTCGCTGAATTCTTAACATTAGTTTAAATACCCATTGGACATATATTAAACAACTTTATACTGCATAATAGGGGACCTTTAATAATAAAAGCTTTATCATCCGTATCAAAACAGTAATGGAAACTGTCATTTCCTGTTTTACAGCAACATCTAATGTCCTGTACCTCTTTAACAGCATGAGGTTAAAAAAGAGGCTCTCATTAGAAACCTGAATTGCTTGCTTTCCCTTGAGTGTTCTGACAAAAAACAGCTGAACACCTCGGCAATTTAATGAAGAATCACATCCACGAACACAAGTGCTCTGCTTATATAACCAAACAAACACGATTGATTAATATTGGTTGATTAACAGCACAAACAGTGATCCCAGCTAGTCTCACCACTTCAGCTGGTACATAAATTAGTTTGCTGAACATGCTCGTGGTGTGTATTGAACAAATCTACAGTGAATTTGCCAACTCCCAGAGCTATGAAAGGAGCGACATACAGCTAGTAAAGGAAATTCCTGCACTAATGTAAAAATCCGCTTAATTTAATGAATAAGAGGTACAACTCACATTTCGCTTGTGCGTACTTTGTAGAATTCGACTGTATATGGGAAATTCTTTTATTTAATATTAGTTTTGTGCAAAAGTTGTTTTTCACTTTAAAGGTATTGTTGGTAATCCTGTTCAGAAACACTTTTCATTATACTGGGTGAAATGGTCCATCTGTCCTGAGAGAAGTCAATACATTATGTATTCAGAAAAAGGAACAAAAAGAATCAGACCTCTGTGTCGGCTGCAGGACTGTAAAAACGGTAAAAACTCTGACAAATCCCTGCCATTCGGTCCGAATGGAAAGAATCAATCAGATGCCTTCTGCTGCCCACGCCACCCTCTGTCCCTCCCTCCTCCCCGCGTGCACGCTCATCACGTTTCACCGCTGCCGGAAATATTCAGCCAGTGGTTGTCGGTAATACACCTTTGGTATTAAACGCCATAAAACTCCAAAGAAGAAGATGGAAACTTTTTCGTTACTGAGAACTTTGCGGATTGGAGTGGGGGCATTGTTTACACGCATGATCAGTTTATTGCCCAATGTAAACCTGTGCTGTTGCCTGGAGACAGACCTCTGATCCTGCAGGAGGTATGGAGGGGACGCCAGGGTTGCAGATCTGGAGTCAAGCAGAAGGAGAGAAGGAGAAGACAGAAGCCAGTGGTCCCAGCGATTATAATGGGAAACAAGACGGATGAGCGCACGGTGCTGGTGAAGACCCAGAGGGAATATCGTGAGTGTAGCATTTTCTTTACTTCAGTGAAACATGGCTAAACTCGCTCAAGAAGGGAGGTGGGTTTGCACTTTATGTGAGTGAGAGGTGGTGTTATCATGAACACGTGAACGTGAAGAAGCACCTCTGTACCCTGGACATTGAACTGCTTGCTGTGGAAATGCACCTGTTTTATTTACCAAAGGAGTTAACGTTCACCTCTGTGATTGCCGTTTACGTTTCTCCGTCAGCTGATGCAGCGGTGACCAATGACTCGAAATGTGTGTATTTGCGTCTTTGCATTGACTTTCAATGTACTTTGTCGTGCGAAAAATTCTTTGGGGCGGGCCCTCTGGCGCTAATTAACCGCTGAAATCTCAGTGCGCATGTCCAACACGGTCTCAATAGATCGCTGTGGGGCACAATCACGACCGCCCCACACTGAGACCATCCAATTAAAATATTCGGATGATTTGCCGTCAGTACGTAATGTGCAGTAGTTCAACCACAGCTAGCTTGATTGGCTATTTTTGTTAGTTACCAACTTACCAAGAAAAATTAATGAACGAAGTAGACTTTTTAATCAAAGTAAAATTTAGCACTTGGCCACTTGAGCAAAAATTAAAAATAAAACATTTAGGACTTCACCAGAAAGCGGATTTTAACATCATCCAAGCTGGAAAGGGCAAACCCGCTCCTTCATCCCCGAGTGCAGTTTTTTTTACCAGCTGATGCCAGAAGTGGACATTCTATAACACACTGCAAAAACGAAACATTGATGCAGCTACGGTCAACTGCGCCATGGGGAGCTTCAGAGAAGGCATGGGCTGATTTAGAGAGAAAGTGGATGACATTGCACAAGCGAGAGAGATGGGTCCAACGAAACGAAGGAAAAAAACACTGCTGCTGTTATGAGAGGCTTGTGATACTGTGTTAGTTCAGGTGGAGGTGAGGTATCACAAGAGTGATCACCTTATAGCCGCAAAGCTTGTGGACTGCACACTTTTCAGTAAGTTCAGCGATTCATTTTCAAGTGCTGAATTTGAATGTGCTACCAAAATGTGGCCAATTCAAAATAAAGTTAAGCTCGAAACTTAACTGAAATCACTGTACAGTCACTCAGTGTTGCACGCAGAGAATACTCTGTCTCTGCTGCAGTTGATTTATGACAACAACCTCCAGGATGCCTTATCTTAGACTGTCACTGCTAGAAATCATCACAACACCAATGACCACTGCTGAGTCAGAGAGAAACTTTTCAAAATGAAAAAGAATCGAAACATTTACAAGAAACACAACGGGGCAGCAGAGGTTAAATGCACTGGCTCTGCTGTCCATTGAAAATGAATTCATCCATGGATTACGGGACTTTGACAGAAGGGTCATTGAGAAGTTTTCTCAGAGGAAAGATCGACATGCATCTTTTCCTTTCAAGACATGAGAAAAATGGTGAGAGGCTACGTATAACTGGTCTGTTGTGCCCCACTGGAGTTTTCATGCCAGAGATGCCACTGGATACAACAACTATAAAAAAAAGCAATTAAGACGTGAAATTGAACTTGAGTGCATTAGAAGTACAGACGGACGATTCAGGCTGCTTTTGAAGTATTGGGTGGAGATATTTGAGGGGTACGATTGTGTTATAAATGGCATCAACCTCGTCACTCCATATTTCTGTGTTAGTTAATCACTGTTATGAGAGTCCCCTTGATTGTGTTCATTAAATTTTTGTAGCCCAGAGCATTGGCTTATGCAATGGTAGCATGACTCCAATAAAACCATAATTTTCTTTCTAAACTAGACAATGTGTATGTGTATAGCGTATAGCCAGCGTGGCGACTGGACTTTTTGCAGCACAGAACAAACCAAAATAAACAGCATAACTAATATGCATCGATGAAAGACATCACCTTCATGCGACATTAGCTTAAAAAAATAATGATTTAAACATGGGATTTAAAACGATGAACGACTGGGAGATCTGGAAGAAATCTATTAAGAGTTCTGTGTTCACTGTATTACAACTATGGAGCATCTGGGTACTTTCAGGGTACACAACTGGTGTGACGTCTCGGAAAATGAGACTGGTCATGGTCGAAGAAGAACAACATTTGGAAAGTGAATATCAAGTAGCATGAAACTTTTTTTCTCGTTATGTGAGTGCATACCTTCAACATATCATGAAATTGCCATAATGGACCGATTTTATGGGTACTTATTTTCTTTGAATCCCTACTTTAAAGGGCTTGTCCTTAAACACTGTATTCACCAATTAAAAGAGGCTTTTACTAGGCTGTTCCAGTATTCTCTGGATACCGCCACCATTCCTATATCATGGAAAAGGTCAATATTCAAACCTGTGACCAGGAAAATGGGAGGGAGGATGATAAGTGACCTCCAACCAAAAGAACTTACTTGCACCCCGTGCAAGAATATAGAAAGAGATTTAGTAAAGCGCTTAACCTCTGCTGCTGCCAGTAAATTAGACCCTCTTCACTTTGCTTAGAAAAGTCATAGAGGAGTGGATGGTGTAATTCTAACTCTAATTAACACCACCACAACACATTTTCTCCAGCCAAATGCAAATGCCAGAGTATTATTTTTAGACTTCTGATCTGCTTTTAATGCAATGATAACACATTTTCTAAATGAATGAGTCTAAATGAACTAAAGGTTAACATTGGCCTCATTCTCAGGATAAGGCTTTGATGGCATTAAAGGTCAGGAATATTTTGCATTGTTAAAAGTTTTATAGATGTAGAAATATTTTGTCCGTGTGAGAAAAAGTTTAGTGCACAGAGATAGAATTTGTATGTAAACGTTTGGGCACCCCAGTTTTTGCCCCGTCCTGATTTCTTACTTTTTTGCATATTTTTCACACTTAAATTTTTCAGATCATCAGACAAATTTTAATGTGAGACAAAGATAAACCGAGTAAACACAAAATGTAGTTTTTAAAACGATGATTTCATTTATTGAGGGGAAAAAGCTATCCAAACCTACCTGGCCCTATGTGAAAAAGTAATTGCCCCCCCCCTCCTTAAATCATGATTTTACTGTGATTAACCAAATTTTTTGAGTCCCATTTCACAAGCCACTCCCCGGCCTGATTACTGCCAGACCTGTTGTTGAATCAAGAAATCACTTAAATAGAACCTGTCTGACAAAGTGAAGTAGACTAAAAGATCTCAAAAAGCAACAGAAATGCCGCAAACTAAAGAAATTTAAGAAGAGATGACAAACAAAGAAATTGAAATCTATCAGTGTGAAAAGAATTGCAAGGCCATTTTTAAGGCTTTGGGACTCCGGCGAATCACGGTGAAAGTCATTATCTACAAATAGAGAAACCTTGGACAGTGGTGAACCTTCCCAGTAGTGGCCGGCCTACCAAAATGACTCCAAGAGCGCATTGACGACTCATCATGGCGGTCACAAAATAACCTTAAACAACATCTGAAGAACTGCAGGCCTCACTTGCTTCAGTTAAAGTCAGTGTTCATTATTCAACAATAAGAAAGAAACTGGGTGAAAATTGCATCCATGGGAGACTTCCAAAATGAAAACCACTACTGACAAAAAAGAACAGAAAGTCTCATTATTTTATTTGCACAAATACATCTTGATGATCCACAAGACTTTTGGGAAAACATTCTGTGGACTGACGAAAATAGTTTAATTTTCTGGATGGTGTGCGTCCCGTTACATCAGGTGTTAAACTAACACAGCATTTCATAAAAAGAACATCATACCAACAGTCAAACATGGTGGTGGTAGTGTGATGGTTTGGGGCTGCTTTGCTGCTTCAGGACCTGGACAACTTGTCATAATTGATGGACCGATGAATTCTGCTCTCAACCAGAAAATCCTGAAGGAGAATGTCCAACCATCAGTTTGTGACCTCAAGCTCAAGCACACTTGGGTTATGCAGCAGGACAGTGATCCGAAACACACCAGCAAGTCCACCTCAGTATGGCTTTAAAAAAAAAAAATGAAGATTTTGGAGTGGTCTAGTCAAAGTCCGGACTTAAAGGTGGCCTAGAATGGTTGAACGGGGTATTTATCCTTGTTCAGTGAGGTGACGTACACACCTCAAAATTTTGGTTTGGTCTGTAATGCCTCAGAGGCTTCCCAAAACCCTCCCTCAAAAAGTTATGTTAGGGTGGGGATTTTGAACTCGTTGTTTTGCACCTATTTAATGACCTATCGGGCTTAACTGGCAACCTCATTATGAAATGCAAAGCTGGCTTTGCTGCCGAAAGCAAAGCCAGTCATAATCGCATTCCATGTTACTTGCGGTGAAATTCACCTTTACGCAAGTGAAACTGAAACTTCTGGCACAAGGATTTTAATTCCACGTGAGAATCTCATTAATAAGCATTCATTGAATAATTGCGGACTACTGCGAATAATCCAAAAATCTAGACCCACATGTTTTGGTGTTGACGCACCAGGCGAAACATCTTCACAAATTAAAGGCACAGATGCCGACCTCCCACCGTCTTAATGTGAACGTGGCAGGATCATTGGCAACAATGATCTTCACGTATTTATTTCAGATCTCGTTTCAAAGCTGTTGTTGAGTGATAATCACATCATACAACATTGGCTAGACTGCTTACCAAACTGTGTGCCATGAGAGCTTCCTAAGTGTGCCGCGAGAAAACCCATTTACTGTTTTTTCCTGATAGCCTAAAACGGCTGAACTGACGGGATATAAAAATAATAATTCATGTCATTATCAATTCATTCAATTCTGTTTATTATAATGCCTATTTAAAATTCCTCCTCGATATTTCCATATTGTGTATTCTACTGTACAATTCCTTCTCGTGATTGGCTATTAGGGTGTCACTTTTTCAAAAAATCAAGTTCGAACAAATTTAAAATGACCCGTAATTTGTTTGAATAAATTCAAACCCCCCCCCAAACACCACAACACAGCCTCATTATTTTCGTTACTTTATTAAATTTACAGCCGGTTTTACATCTCATTCCTCTCATTCTAGCGATCAAATATTTTTTTTTAACGGCTGCATTAACGTAAAATGCATTAAAAGTGCAACAGTATTCGTAACACAGAATACACAACAAAACCTGACTACAAATATCTTCGGCTATAGTGTATAGCAACAAACAGACACTAGCAAAGAGGCGTGGCGAACATGCGGCTTATATAGAATCCGGGGAAGCGCCGCCCCAGTTCAATTAGCCAACTCAGTAAAGAATTCGATTGAACTGGAATACGATATCGTCCTGGGACAAGAGCCACAAAGAAAAGCCCTAAACACACGCACAAACATCCAGAACATCCAGAATGACAGGACTCCCCCACTTCCCAAAAAGCCCCGAGCACAGAACTCCGAAATAAGATGAGATAAGATATCCTGAGCAGGGACCCAGCACCGCTCTTCAGGACACCAAACCCTCTGGCTAACCTGATAAGCCGGTGCAAAACGGTGCCTCCTATCAGCGGCTGCCTACCATTTATCCACCACCATGGGGACAAACAGCCAGACGGCTCCCCACCAGAGCCTGGGTCGGGCCGCAAGGCCTCCCACACAACTGACTCAGTATCCCACTGTATGGGAGCCACAATCCGAGCTGCCTGAACAACCGGCCTTGAAAAAGGATCAAGGCCCGAGCGGTCATTAATCTGTGACAAGGCGCCAGGCTTAGTTTGGAGCCGGGGCGATAAGCCAACACAAAAGTCAAAGCGATTGAAAAACAATGGCCACCGCACCTCCCAGGAAAAACGTTGTTGCCTAGTCTGCTGGACACACCGGAGATTCCTGCGATTCATCCAAACCACAAACGGATGTTCAGCCCCCTCCAACTAATGGCACCACTGTTCTAAAGCCAATTTAACAGCGAAAAACTCCCGGTCACCAATACTATAATTCCGTTCAACCGGTGATAACGACCAGAGAGAAGTAGGCGCATGGGTGCAACTTATTGTCCCTAAGGGGGTGCTGGAACAAAGTGGCACCCACCCCGACCTCCGAAGCGTCAACCTCCACCACAAATGGGAGGGAAGGGTTGGGCAAAACGACAATAGGTTCAGAGCTTAGTCGTTTCGTCAACTCCTGAAAAGCAGCCTCTGCTGCTGGAGACCAAGCAAATGAGGAGGAGGAATTCCTCTTAGGAAGCGCAATGAAGGGGCAGCCACAGCACTAAAATTGCAAATTAACCTCCTATAAAAATTAGAAAAGCCCAAAAATCGTTTAACCTCTTTAACATTGTGAGGGGCGGGCAATTTCCCTACCCCTGCCAACTTGTCAGGGAATAGTTTGATCCCACTATCGTAAACACGATGCAGGCGCAAAGACAAAGCCCGTTGTTTGCCAAAATCCTCTGCGAGATCAACATCATCATCCGACACGTTGGGAGGTAAACCAAGGTTCAGCGCGGCTCCTACACACCAAACATGTTCAGAACCCGACGCCTCCCCTTGGGTTGAAATTCGGGGCGACTTGCCAGAATCTCACTACAGTGAGACCTACATTCAGAGCCCCACTGGACGATTGGGTTACTCTGCCTGCCCCAAAAAATCTGTGGCCTGTGCTTCAGCAACGACTAATGACCTAAATCCACAGGACAAGCTGGGGAATTGATTCAGAAGAAAACAAATTTTCTCTGAATGACCACCAAAAGGGATGAACATAGTCAAAAAATCGGAGACCTCGATTATAAGCCCATCTCCCAACAGTCGACCATCCAAAGCTTTGATCGAGTGCGAATGTGAGAGAGAGCAGATGGATATGGAATGTTTTCTAGCCCACTCTGCATCCATAAAACAATCAACAGCCCCCGAATCCAAAAAGGCTTTACCCCATATTCTGTTCTTCCCCATAGTCAACTTTTCTGAAGTAAGAGTTCAGGCTTATGAGCCAGGTTCTCATACGAGCCATCAACCTGCATGGGCTCACTAGAACTGGGCATTTCAATGGGCGGAGTTGGGGGCTGTATGCCTGTTTAACAGAACATTAACCTCGTTGCTATCAAAAGCTAATGCAGTACGTTTCTCCTTGTTTCGTTCGCACATACGATTATGAACTTGCACCGCAGTATGAACAAACAAATCTAAAGAAACGCAAGGCTCTAGTGTAGCCAGGGCATCCGTAACCTCCTCAGCCAAAGCCTGAACAAACACTGTCATAAGAGATGCTTCTGCCCACCCAGTCTCTGCGGCTAAGGGGCGAAACGAGATGGAGAAATCAGCAACACTATTTGAACTCTGCTTCAAATTCATTAGATCACTTGCTGCATCCTGACCATCAACATCCTGATCAAAAGCATTAATCCATTCTCATCAAGAGTTTCCACTGAATTTACTACCGGCGATCTAGCTCCAATGAGTAGCCCCACCCAAGTGAGGGCTGTGCCAATCAACACTGATAAAATAAATGAAACCTGTGATTCTTCATTTGAGAACCGTGAGGGTTGCACTTTAAAAAATATTTCACATTAAGCAATGAAATCTTTATATTTTCCTGCCCTGCCTCCATATCTTGGGGGTAACTGGAGTTTAGGCTCTTGAGGAAGGTGTACTGATTGTGCTTGTGAAATATTTTGTGTTATCAAAGCAGACAATGCTCTAATCCACACAGAGAAATTTTTCTGTGACTTTTCTGTGTCTGCATAGCCTGCTGCTGAAGGCAAAGTCTCTCTGTCAGCTCCGTCTGCCAACTGCCTAAGCTAGAAAGACCCTGGCCATACACAGTAAGGACAGACTGCTGGTCTGCGACAGCGCTCTCTAGCGTAGCCGCTGTTGGTGACTCCGTGTCTGGCTGGAGTGTTCTGTAATCGTCGGTGGAATGCGGAGGCCAGGTGCAACGACCAGAGAGAAAAAGAGTAGAACGGACACAGTACAAACACATAGAATAATACAGACCAAACGAAAGTACTTGCGCTTTCAAAGGACATATAATAGTCTAAACCACGGAAGCAAAGAGGGAAAGAAAAGGAGAGATGAGACTCCAATAATTAGAAGATAGAAAGTCAAACAGCACCTGACTGAAGTGCAAATCCTTAAATACACTGCAAAGACAAGATGTTTAATGTTCAAACTGATAAACTTTTTTTTTTTTGTTGCAAATAATCATTAACTTAAAATTTAAAGGCAGCAACACATTGCAAAAAAGTTGGCACAGGGGCCTTTTTACCTCTGTGTTACATCGCCTTTCCTTTTAACGACACTCATTAAACGTTTGGGAACTGAGGTGACCAATTTTTGAAGCTTTTCAGGTGGAACTCTTTCCCATTCTTGCCTGATGTACAGCTTAAGTTGTTCAACAGTCCGGGGTCTCCGTTGTCGTATTTTACGCTTCATAATGCGCCACACATTTTCGATGGGAGACAGGTCTGGACCACAGGCAGACCAGTCTAGTACCCGCACTCTTTTACTACAGAGCCAAGCTGTTGTAACACGTGCAGAATGTGGCTTGGCATTGTCTTGCTGAAATAAGCAGGGGTGTCCATGAAAAAGACGTTGCTTGGATGGCAACATATGTTGCTCCAAAACCTGTATGTACCCTCCAGCATTAATGGTGCCTTCACATATGTGTAAGTTGCCCATGCCTTGGGCACTAATACACCCCCATACCATCACAGATGCTGGCTTTTGAACTTTGTGCCTATAACAGTCCGGATGGTTCTTTTCCTCTTTGATCCGGAGGACACGACGTCCACAGTTTCCAAAAACAATTTACAATGTGGACTCGTCAGACCACAGAATACTTTTCTACTTTGAATCAGTCCATCTTAGATGAGCTTGGGCCCAGCGAAGCCGGCGGCGTTTCTGGGTGCTGTTGATAAATGGCTTTGGCTTTGCATTGTAGAGTTTTAACTTGCACTTGCAGATGTAGCGACGAACTGTAGTTACTGACAGTGGTTTTCTGAAGTGTTCCGGAGCCCATGTGGTGATGTCCTTTACACACTGATGTCGGTTTTTGATGCAGTACCGCCTGAGGGATCGAAGGTCACGGGCATTCAATGTTGGTTTTCGGCCTTATCATTTACGTGCAGTGATTTCTCCAAATTCTCCAAACCTTTTGACGATATTACGGACCGTAGATGATGAAATCTCTAAATTTCTTGCAATAGCTCGTTGAGGAATGTTGTTTTTAAACTGTTCAACAATCAGCTCACGCATTTGTTCACTAAGTGGTGACCCTCGCCCCATCCTTGTTTGTGAATGACTGAGCATTTCAGGGAAGCTGCTTTTATACCCAATCATGGCACCCACCTGTTCCCAATTAGCCCATTCACCTGTGGGATGTTCCAAGTAAGTGTTTGATGAGCATTCCTCAACTCTCTCAGTCTTTTTTGCCACTTGTGCCAGCTTTTTTGAAACATGTTGTAGGCATCAAATTCCAAATGAGCCAATATTTGCAAAAAATTACAAAGTTTACCTGTTCGAACATTAAGTAACTTGCCTTTGCAGTGTATTCTACTGAATATAGGTTGAAAAGGATTTGCAAATCATTGTATTCTGCTTTTATTTATGATTTACACAACGTGCCAACTTCACTCGTTTTGGGTTTTGTAGAATCCGGGGAAGCACCGCCCCAGTTCAATCAGCCACCTGGGTAAAGAATTCGATTGAACAGGAATTCGATATCATCCCAGGACGAGAGCCACAAAGAAAAGTCCAAAACACACGCACAAACATCCAGAACCATGACAAGACGACAGATAAAGCCCAGAGCATTGTTAGAGATGACTCCCATCTTTCATTTTGTCAATCTGCACTAATGAATTCAGTGTGTGCTATCAAGGAACCAAAAATGTTTTAGGGTATTTTTCTAAATGACATTCCAAATGACATTATCTTTCTAAACTCTCGATTGTTTTTTTTTCCTTTTTTTCCTTTTCTATTTTTCCATTTATTTTACTCATACATTTTTACTTGATATTTGTTTTCATTAGAAAATCTTATTTATTTTACTTGTATGCTCGTGCATTGTCTCCTTTTGTGTTCTTGTCTACCGCGTGGCTTTATGTCCTGAGCCATGCCACGTGAGCCAACAATGATTTTTCACTTCTTGTGAATAATAAAGTTGCATTATATTGTATTCGCACACCCCCACACGCACACAGAAGGCAAAGGATATTCATCACTTTTGCTGTCAGCATTTTTAAGGTTCAAATGGTATTGGTACCAAAATATATTTGTACTTATTTTAAAGAACACTCTTTCAACCTCAACAGTTCCCAAACCAGAAATATATACTCAGTCTCCAGTCAAATTCAGAGAGCAATGAGACTGCTTCACCAGACCTCTTCTTCCACTGTAAAAATAATATCTGCAACAAAATGAAATTTAAAGACTGAAAGGGAAAATAAATCCAACACTAAAAGGACATTTTATCATCATTCAGCAGACACTCCCACCTAGAGTGACTAGCTGAAATGTCAAGATTGGGGCAGTATGAATTGATGTGTTAGCCACACACTGGGCATATGCTTTTTTCACTGAAAGATTAGTAATACAGGACAATTTTTTAAATGCCATACTGCAATTCAATCACTCAAAATATGCTCCAAGAATATCTTGGATATCCTAAAGGCCCACTTTTTGTGACCTTTGTGGGTACCTGCTGGTACTGTATAACCACAGGGAAAAAAAACAAAGCAAAGTAAGAAACCAACCAACCATGTATGCCTTATTATCTGGAGATGTGTATCAGTTACCTAGATGCTTTTAGGGTTCTGCCTTGCAGTCCCTCCCCCTGTTGCATTCTTTCACCTCCACCTAAAAGGGCAACAGGTGCAGACCATGAAGGTGGAGGTGATTGCAGAGTATAAAGGGCTGGTGCAGCCCATGAAGGTGGAGGTGATTGCAGAGTATAAAAGCGCTGGTTATTGCCAGTTCCTAGTGCCTCTGCATTTTGTTTTATCCTGGTCATATGTTTGGTGCTGCTCTTGGTGTAAGTAGTTTTTATGCCCCCGCCCTCCAAGGAGAAAAGGGGACATTATGTCGACACCATGTCCGTCCGTCGTCCGTCGACTTTTCGTTTCCATGGGATAACTATAGAATCCCTCGTCGGATTGATTCCATTTCTTAATGGCACATTGGGAGTGGCTAGAGGAAGGTTCCTTTCGAAAACCAGTGGTGTGCAATATCTAATATGGCCGCCACAGCAGCCATCTCAATATGCCCTTGATTAACATACAGGCGGGGGCGTCTGCCACGCTCTGCGTTGCTCTTGTTGTTTAAGAGGTTATATTATTAAATCTTTTATCTTTTTACCAGCCAGGCATTTAAGATTTGTTTTTATCTTCAGGCCCATGTTCATGGTTCGCGCCGTATTACCATTTGACGAATCCATGACAAATGCAAAACACAGACATAAAAATCTAAAGAACCACATGCGGTTATAAATTCTGTAATTTTACAGTACTTTGATTCACAGTTCAGACAGGAAACTCTCGTCAGAGTTAACCTTTTATTTGGAATGACATAAATTTGAATTTGGCGGTGACTCTGGACAAGTGATACTCTGGAACAATCTGAGCAAGCATGACACAGACACAGATTCCAGGAGATCACAACCCCTAAACTTGCGCTCCTGCAGGGAGCAGATGAGCAGAGTCACCCACGGGATCTGTACGTGAAATGCGTTTCCATGCATTAAATTCTGAATACGAATAACAAACGAGCTCATTCTACTATCAAGGAATAGAAGATATGACATTGATTGGAGCATTTGTAATGGCCGCTAGAATTGAGAGGCCAAGTGCAGCGGCATGAGGGAAATAAAGTAGCACGGACACAATACAAATACAGAGAATAATACAGAGCATACGACAGGGACAGTCCTCACGCAAAAGGATGTCCAAACATCCAACAAAATGGCAGCAAATCGAAAGAGAAAAAAGGAGAAGAATCTCGGGAGCTGAGAAAAAAAGGCACCTTAAATAGTGCGACGCAAAGGATAGAGAAGAAAAGGAATATCCCTAGAGGGATAGAAACTCCTATTATAACGAGAAGATGCAAAGTCGCATAAATACTGACTACAAATATCTCCGGCTAAAGTGAAGACCTGGGTGCAAGAAGTACTTTAGTCACAAAATAACACTTGAGATATTAAGGGTCAACATTTTGAAAACATGCTGCACATACTGTTTTTAAAAGATAACCTTCAGTGGCACCTGCTGCTTGTCCTAGGGGTTATGCAAAGTAGACAGACACGTTTTTGTGGAAAAATAATGCTTTATTACAAAAAAAAGAAAAGAAGGAAGGTTGAAATCCAGAATCCAATAAATCACCTGAAGAGTAACACGCAGGACTGGGGCTGTGTGCAATGACAAGACAAGAGACCAGACGGGGGAGACAAAGTGTAATGCATGATGGAAAACATGCAACGCATGCAAAACTGCAGGGTGTCCGTATACTTTTGGCTATGTGTGTTGCCTGGAGCTTCTGAAATCAAGAATTCGACAATCCAGGTTCAAAAGTAAAAATCCTTCCAGTATTTAGCGCCCTCCTTCTGGAGCTGGTAATTAGAAAAACACTTCCATAGATAAAGAAGCTCATGGGTGGTAAAAGTAAAGTAAAACATGGCAGGACTTTTACGGTCTGAAAAAGGACTGTCTGTACAGTGACATCACCCCACCTCTGTGAAACGAGCTGAGATGTTATGATTCTGTGACCTGTGCAGATCTCATTCAGCATGAATCTGAGCTGATGTGCCTCTGGAATCACAAACAGTGGCAATGAGCAGCCATGAACTTTTCCGGAAAGCCATAACTTGAATCTGACATTAAACAAACATCAAACCAACTACTCCGAGCCTCCATCTCACCCTACACCCCAACTAACTGCATCTGCTTTTTTTCCCTCCATAACCTTTTTTCAATCGCTTTTAATTCTGTGCGTAATCATCAAACTCAGCTAAGGTCAAAGTGATCGCCAGAAGCTACAGATTCAAGTTCACACCTGTCTCCCCGTTCTAATACTGATTGATTAAAACAAGACAAACACAATTTCTCCATAGATGTCCTCTTTACTTGCATCTCTTAATATTCCTTGCAGCAGATATACACATTCATCATAATTACTGGAAAAGCCTTTATCTTGTTCTGGTTAAAAAAAAAAAAAATAAGTGTATGCAACCTACTCTAATTAAATTTTCTGTTCATGAAAAAGCTGACAGTGTATATACAAGGGGATTCATTTTCAATGAATTTGTGCATTATAAATCATTCTATCTTATTTACCTGTGCAGTAAGTAGGCCGGTGGTGGAATTTGTTTTGAAACATTGAATACTAAAAATCAACATTACAAAAAAAGTATTTTGCAGTATCCAATGTGATGCTCATTAAAAATGCATCATGAGCACTTGCTTATACAAAGAGCCAGCCAATAAAAATGTAACTAGATGTGAGATGGACATGACTCGGCCCTTTGGGTCAAAATATAGACAGCCATGTAAGTACAGACAGCAAACAGCAGGTCCACAGGGAATTTACAGTGAAATAAACATGATATCCACACTGAGGATGCTGTTCATTAAAAAGTAAATAAAACACGCAAATAATGTGGACTCCTGCGCCATACTCCTTTCTTGTATAAAATAGTAAGAATATATTAATCATCGCAAAATTAAAAATTGAACCCAATGTCACAGTTTTAGTTGTCAATGATGTTTTGAGTCAAGCAATGCTGGCACCACCCCTGTAACAGTAATTTATGAGCTGCACAGCACCGGAATGACTGAAAATTTTACTCTAATTTACTTTGAATGTGCTGAAAATAAATATTACTCATCACAGAAAACTCATTAAAAAGTGCGAACAGAGGCGGAAGAAAAATATAAAGCAGAACTGTCCAACTGCTCTTTCTCAGATTTTCTCCAGGTTCATATAATGAGGTCGAGGGTCAGTGATGGATCCGTTCTGGAACATTACATGGTACTGCGAATGTTTTGCTGCGTTAATGATGTCTCAGCACTTGCACCTGTTTGTGTTGAGCCTGTTTCTTCTGATTCTCAGCCAGGTTTTCTCACTCAGGGAATAAGCTCCCTAATGCTGGAATGATCCATGGATTTGTCTAGAGGAATATCGAGGTCTAACTCTTTTCCAAAGAGTTAATGCTACACAACCCCTCCATATCACGGGCATCAAAACTGAAGGAAGCAGCACCCTTTTAAAATGCTTCCCAGAACTAATCAGCACTAATCACCGTGATTGCTTTGAATGGAAATGAATCCAATTCATATTTTAGCAGCTGCCAGTTATTCAAGGACTGATTATTATTTTCCCACATTTCTAGGCCACGATGAATTAGAACAGGGATCTGCTGTCAATTATTCAGGTAAGCTCATTATAGCTGTGGTTTCGTTCATTTTGGGACTATTATATACTTATTAATCCATTATTCTGATGAGAAGGAAATGGGAAGATAAGAGTATAGAAACTGGGTAAAGATCAGCAGCCCCAGTGTAGGTCGGTCAGAGCAGTTGGGTCAGACCCAAAACAAGTCAACCTTCAGGCTTAAACTCCACATGATCATGATGATCATGTCCAGTCTGATGAATAACAATTTAGGCTTTGTGAACAAAAAATAAGTGAATTATTGTTTCTTAATTAAGGCGTACTGCTTAAATACAGCAGTAAATCACTACGAAGATTGGTGAGAATTGAAATGTATTCATTCCGCCCAATATGCACACCTTAATTGCACAGTCAAACTGATTATAAACAACCTGATTATTATTGGTTATACTGCATTGGTATCCCGACTTGTATCAATCATGCAAACCCCACCCAATTTTAACTCACATTATTGATGGGACTTACATTTCTCTGAGTTCCCTCCATGACGCTTGCAGAGGTTTTGGTTCTGAAGCTTGAACACAGACCTTTGCATTGAAAGGGAAACTCCATCACTCTGTCTGTTTTGAGTACACGGGGGTTGGAATCAGAGTGGCTCTGTATCAGTACCTCTGAATCTTTCCTCTTTTGGCTCATGGAGGTTTGGGTTTGAGCAGGTCTATAGCAGTGCCTCTGAATCCTATTCCAAGCTTTATTAAGTTAATCAGAGACAAAACAAAGTTTGATCGTTTGTCATCACATGGTGTGTGAGACAGCTGAGTATCTTCCTGGAGCCGCGAATCTCAAATCAAATGAGATTTTTGTGACAATAAGAGGAGCTGCAGACTGATTTATGTTCCTTCCACCAACAGACTTCAGCTTATATATACACACACGCGCGCGCGCACACACACACATACACACATTCATGCACTTATACATGCACATACACTCACACAGACACACAAACACACACACGCATAAATACACACAACACACACACACATGCATAAATACATGCTCAAAAACCCACACAGACACATAAACACATTCATATACATGTACACACACGTACACTCATACATGGCGATACACAAAGACACACAAGCACCCACACATACACACAAACACACATGCACACACACACATGCGCTCATACACACACACACACGCGCGCGCGCTCGCACATACATCCCTGTAACCATTTGTTGATCTTGTGAGATGGGGCAAGTGTCCCCTGATCGAACTAGTATTTTCTTACGTCATTGGTCGAGGCCTTGATGGCAGAAAGGAGCCACCCTTGTCTTGCGATGGTGCTGCTGGCCTTATTAGCATTCTGCAGGGGCAAGCAACACTCTGCCATCTCCACAACATGAGCCGTTCCTCCCCAAACACAATCACCCAGAGAAGGGGCACTGCAGGGTCAGGCCCTGGGGGGCAGCCGTGTTTTTGTACCAATGGTCAGCCTACAGCATCCTGCCTGAGGTTATACTTCTGTGTTTCTGTTCAAATGGGGCCATTTTCTCAGGCCATCCTGAGTCTTATTAAAGTTACATTTGTATAGTTTGAATAAACACTATGTATGCATGTAATTCTGCTTACACAATGCCAGATGAGAAAAAGTTTGGCTGGTACGTTCCATTGAAATTTAAACTGAAAGCAGACTTGTAAATAATCGTTGATCTTTTTGATGAGGAAAACAATACAACACCCCGTTATTTGATGTTCCACTATTTTGATTTTAATTATTTTTCAAAATAAACACATTTAAATATTTATTTCTGGCAACAGATTTTTTAAAAAATGGAACCGCAAAATATGAATCTCTTTGTTATTTAAACTTTCAGCAACTGATAATATGGAAGTGTAAACGAAAGTTCAATCACGAGACGTAGGATTCTCATGCAATTACACTTACCCAATCAGCGCCTTCGGTCTTCTCTATATGGGCTTCTGATGTGTTCCTGTCTGCTGTTGTACTGATTCCGCATCGCCCACCGCCTCCCCACCACCACCAACTTCTGACTCCGGCCTCTTCAGCATCTACTTCATCCGTGTGACCCTTCTGTCCTGCTACCCAGGCAGATCAGCGCCTCTCCTCGCTTGAGGGTCCTCGAGGACGGAGTCATCGCCAAATCCTGAATTTCTTTCATGTCATTGCATTGTTAATAAATCTCCTTTCCTTAAAATCCGGAGTCTTCGTGATTGAAATCATGTTATTCAGTGTTTCAGGATGATTTTTTTCCCTTTCCTTCATTAACCAAGATTAAAGGTGTGCAACAGTAGGGAGTCTTATTTGTGGCATTTTCCATGTTAAAATGGGCCACACTTTTTCTATTGGGGACAATTTGGGACTACAGGCAGGCCAGTCCAACAGTCCAACAGGCCAGAATTCAGTTTTGCATTGTTTTGTTGAAATATGCATGGGTGTCCCTGGGAAAGTCATCTTGAAGGCATTGTGTTGCTGCAAAATCTCAGTGTACCCTTCATCATTAACGGTGCCTTCCAAAAAATAAGTGACCCTTGCCAACTGCATAGCATGACAGAGCATGGCTTTTTAACTTCTCAATAACAGTCTGGCTGATCATTTCTTTTTTTGGTCCAGGGCACAGTGTCCATTTCTTCCAAAAAATGAGACCTGAAATATTTGATTTATCTTACCATGATACAGGTTTCCACTGAGTGACAGTCCATTGCAGTCTCTCAGCCCAGAGAAGCTGATGGCTCAGGACACTGATGACATCAGGCCTCCTTTTCGCACAGTGACACTTTAACGGGTATTTGGGGATGAAGCTAGTCAGTATTGCAGTACTTGACAAAGGTTTGCCAAAGAAATTCTGAGCCCATGTGGTTATTTCTCATACAGATAATTGACAGTCTGAGTCATCAGAGATCACAGTTAATTCCCTTACCCTTGCAATGCAGGGAAATTCCTTCAGACTCTATTAATCTTAATTACTGCAAGGTGTGAAATAAACAAATCCTTTTAAATCCTCCTTTGAAGAACATTGTTTTTAAAACATGCATTTCTGGCCTAACCGGCGATCTCTGCTCCATCTTTACTCCTGAAGTACTTGGCCTTTCCTCGATGCTGTTTTTGTTCCATAAGAGTGATTGCAGTTATTTGCTGACAGAAGCTTTTTCAAGTCACATCATGATTGAAATTTTTTTCTCAGTGCTCATCCTAAATTGCCCTCACGGCAAATTTTTTTTTGGAATGCACTGCAGGCATGAATTTTGGGAACAGAAGTATATTTACAGATAAAATTACGTTAAATGGTCAAAAAATTAAAAATATTTTCATACTTTCTTTAACAAAATACAAGGCAAAATGAATTTAAAAATACGTACCTTCTGTATTTATGTGCATTGGTGGAACCATCCCAACTTTTTCCTAGTTGGGGTATTAATACAGAATTTTCATCACTTTGGTTCTGTACACCATCACAATGGATTTTAGATGAATTGTTCAAAATATTCTGGCAGGACAGACCTTCAGCTTTCAGTTTAGTATCTTTTACAAAAATACTGCATACACTGTGTTGGAATTAAACATTTTTACTCAGTCACCCCCCCCCCCCCCCCCCCCAGTACACAGTCAGATCTTCCGCAAGTGTTTTCACATCCTCACCACAGCTGAAGCACCTATTACTAAAACCCCATAAGTCACACTTTACTAAAACCCCACAAGTCAAGTCAAGTCATCTGTGCTTCAGTCCTTTTTCAAACATTCACGAAATCATCAGAAAGATGAGACATGCAGTTCTTAATTGGATCCCATCAGAGGACTGACAGCACAGAACATTCCTCAGGAGGGTTGTGCTCGTATTAAGGCGAGGAGCACTGCATGTAGTGGTGGTGATTCACCCTCTTCTCTGTCACTGGGAAGGTAAAGACAAACATCATGCTGAACAGAATTTGCTGGAACACCTCAAAACGCACTCCCCCAGAATCAGCATGTGTTTTCAGGAAAGGTAGATATAGCACTCACATGACACTCTAAAATGCTCTAAAAGGCACTTGACATCATTAAGATGTCAGATGGAATGCAAACCAGGGGTTTCACTGCAGCCCTTCTGAGACAATCCTTCCGCATTAAGGTTGGATGTGAGCCAGGCAGTGTCCTGGAACCAGTCTTATTCAACCGCACACTCCCTGGTGTCTCCCACCTCTTCCACCATACCCTGTGCATTCTGTCGAGTTCTGTGGTACCACCTTTATGGCCATCACTAAATCCACAACAGGCCAGCTGCACAAGCTACACTATGCAGATGACTGTGGTATGATATCAAACTCCTCTTATTCTATGTGACTATCTCTGCACACAACCTCTGCCCTGTATTAGTCCCCCTCCCTCACATCCATGGTGTCCGACGTCAGCTCCCCCACTCCCTGCGCAGTTCTCTCAATTAAGGATTAAACCATCCAACAAAATCTGGGCTGCCATGCATGATGCATGGGAGAATTTGTCCCCCATAAAGTACTTTTCTGACTAGCTACGACCGGCTCCACCTTAGGTACTGTTGCTAGGCCCCACATGTTATGCAGCTCAGTTTCACATTGACAACAGCACAGCAGAAGTTTGAGCACCACTCTCTCGCTCGTATTCCCGAAAATATTGCGGTTCATTTCTTACCAAATTCGTCTAACTTGTCCGGCAAAGTCCTCCAGAGAGGCCTCGATCATTTCATGCAAAGATATATCCATGACTGTCGGTGCTGTCGGGGCAGGCAAGACCTTCATAAGATCCGTAAATCTGATTGGTAGTGATTCTGTACTTGATTGACAGGTCGGAAAAGGTCCATTAACCTCCACAGCCACATGAGTTGCTGAACTCCACCCCCAACCTCCCCAGCATTTATGGACTGTTGCTCACAGTAGGAAGTTAAGGGGACTGTGAATTTAAAACTATATTTGCAAAACCTAACAAACCATGAGCCCCAGGTTACTCAAGCACCACACCACAAATGCAGTGGCAAAATGGACCTGAACACTGTGACCTTCATTAGCGACAATACACCCCACTGAAATCAAGTTTTTCATCAGTGAACTCAAGGCTCAATATTACCTGAAAAGGGTCAGTATGAGAGCACATTTTATTTAGATCAATGCAAAAGACACCTGATTCAACAAGTCAGCCACTTGTAGTCTTCAATCAAGAGCTTGAAAAGTAAAAACAGGGGTGTTTCTCAATGTCCGTGAGACCTTATGACATTATATTGTTTGGTTCCGATGAAGCAAGACCGATTAAAGCACCAGGAAGTAGCTATAGTTCTCTTTTTCACTATCAAGAAAAAAAACACAACAATACAGGCCTGCCGGCAAGTAATGGATAATATCCCATCATTCATGAGCAAAGCTGAATTTTTAGCACAGCTATTCCTATGATGAATGTTGTTACAATCTGTGTAAAAATCATAATGAAGCACAAAACATCCAAATATAAATGGAAGGAGTCTCTGACTCTGTCTGTCTTTTGATTTTATTGAAAACATTTCATCTGGTAAACTTCACACTTTTAGTGAGTGTATTGCTGAGGACCCAAGAAGGTGTAATCACCAGTGTGGTATTGTTTGGATGGGAGGTTCTCAAGAAACCTGCAAGCAGCAATGCTGAAGGCCAGGCATTCGATAGCCATGTTTTGAACCGGCACTGCACTTCTAGTATATGAAAATCGCCATCTCCGTTCTCATTTTTAGCATAAAACATATGATAGAATGTCATAAAAGCTTAGGTGCTCTGAGTCAGGCAAATCAATCTATGTGCAGAATTTTTACTGTTATTTAAATAAGCATTAATTGTACAGCCTAATGTAAGAGATGTTACACCCAGCAGCTGGACATTTTCTGGACAGCCCGCTGCTGCCTGATTGTACAACATCACACCACATGCCTGTACTGTTTCTCAGTGCATTTGTTTCTGGTTCTGGAAGTGCAGACATTATTCGCAAGAATTTTGCATTCAGAACTAGGAGGCCAAAGATGGACTTCTAGTGGGACAATGGGGGCTTTTCTTTGTACTAACATGTCTCAGTGCATCTCTCAATCTCAACTCTTCCTTACATCTCAGCTCCTTGCCGCAAGGATGTGAGAGTGAGAGAGAGAGAGAGAGAGGCGCAAGGAAGAGACGCAATGACGGATGAGCTGAAAATTCCAGATGAGAAATCATTTTGGCAATGATGTCTTGTCTCATGATCAAAGACTTACTGTATGTGTAGGATAATTCCATGTTCCCTTGCTCTAAGTTCCTCCAAAAGCCCCCTCTCACCTCACTTTGAATCTCTTTGAGGTGCATTCAGGGGATCGGATAATCCATGATGGGTGAGGTGGAACAATCACCAGGAGAAGGAGGAGGAGAGAAGACATAAGGAAGCATAAGTTAGCATAATGAAAAGCACCCAACGACCCAGAGCACAGTTCAAATCTATGTAGAGCTAATTCTGGGACCAAAAAAAAAAAAATCAATGTTCAACAAGGAGCATCTTGGTCACCGGTGTTCAATCTGATCATAAACCATCAGGCTGTCTTGAACAGGGCAGTTGATGAGTGCAAACCCAGCAGTGCAACTGACCTACAGAGAACCTGCATTAAGGAATGGTAAAAAAAGTCCCTCAAATGATTTGCAAATCTCATAAACCCATATTTTATACACAATAGAACATAGACAACATATCACATATTGAAAGTGAGATATTTTACCATTTCATGAAAAATATCACCTCATTTTGAATTTGATATCAGCAACACGTCTAAAAAAAGCTGGGACAGGGACAACAAAAGGCTGGAAAAGTGGTCCTAATAAGAAAAAAAAATCCAGCTGGAGGAGCATTTTGAAACTAATTCTTGAGAGGCAGAGTCTCTCAAAGTAAAGATGGACAGAGATCTATCAATTTGCAAAACACTGCTTCTAAAAATTGGGGATCAATTTCATGAAAATGTTCCTCAATGTAATCTTGCAAAGGCTCTGAATCCCCAGTACATAATATCATCAAAAGATTCAGAGAGTCTGGAGAAATCTCAATGCGCAAGGGACAAGTTAGAAGGTCAATATTGGATGCTCATGATCTTCGGACCCTAAGGTGGTACTGCATTAAAAACAGGCAAGATTCTGCATTTAAATACACGGCATGGGCTCAGGACAACATACATAAATCATTGTCTGTGAAGACAGTTCGCCAGGCAATCCGCAAATGCAATCGAAAGAGCTGTATCATGCAAAGAAGAAACCATAAGTGAACACGATCCAGAAACGCTGCCGTCTTCAGTGGGCCAAAGTTCAGAATGGAAAACTGTTCTGTTGTCATATTAATCAAATTTTTAAATTCTTTTTGGAAACCACGGATGCCGTGTCATGCCGTCTAAAGAAGTGAAAGACTATCCAGCTTGTTATCAGCCCACAGTTCAAAAGCCTACATCTCTGTGGTATCGGGTTGCATTAGTGCTTACGGCGTGGGGAGATTACACATCTGGAAAGGTATCATCAACGCTGAAAAGAGGTTTGACAACAGCATATGCTCTCATCCATGTCTCTTTCAGGGATGGCCTTGAATATTTCTGCATAACAATGCCAAACCATTTACTGCCTCTATCTTAACAGCTTGGCTTCTCAGTTGAAGAGTTTGAATGCTTAACTGGCCTACCTGCAGTCCAGACCAAGGGCGTAAGTTTGAGAATTTTAGGAAGGCTTTGATTATATGGTGTTTGCAATGGCTTGCCTGTTGAAGAAAAATCTTGAACAAATGCCAAATTACAGTTTTCTTCATCACGCAACTATAGTACTGGCCCAACTCATGTTATATATTTGATATTACCTTAGGTATGTTTCACTTTTGCAGAAATTTCATAGTTTTAGAGCATCAGAAAGAATACATTATTCCATGCAATGTTATTAATATTCAGCCAAACTGAATGCCAAGTGTAATGCTGGGAACTTGAATCAGCACGACTGAGCAAAGTAGCAGGCTAGCTAAGTGCCTCTCTCAGAACTAAGTGTGCTTGCAGTACCTTTCCATAGATAACCAGCACATAACATCAAACTAACTAGTCAGACAGTTAGCTATTTAAAGTGAAATCTTGCTAGCTATCTAAAGTTACTTTTTATTGGAAAATACTGTCAACTAATGTTAGTTAATCATGTTCGCTAGTTTCTATAAGTGGACTAAACCTGGATCCTGTCACACATTGGCTAGTAGTCAGGTTGCTAGCTCTAGTACACATAACACAGGTGAATATATCAAATTATGAGGTGAATTTCACTCTAGAAATACCGTGATGGTGCTCTTATTAATGTAATATTTTGTATGCAGAAACCACGTAAGTGAGCTGTTGAGGATACAGGTGGATCAGAGCTTCAGGTGTAATTATCCAGTCATAATTAACCCCAGAAGCTGCTTGATAAGCAAATTATTTGAATCACCTGGGCTGGAGCAGGGAGAGATCTAAAGCATGCAGGATAAGGGGTAGGCCAGGAGAGGTTTGGGAAACACCGCCCTAAGGTAATATCACTTTTGCTAAACTTTCATTGGCTAAGAGTGTTGGGGAAAAAAATCACAGTACGTAACACTGTTAATACTTAGCTGAACTGAATAACAAGTGTAACGTTGGTTAAATCGGTATGGCTCAGTTTGATCGCAAGCTAGTTAAGTGCCACTTTACCAACTTTCTCGTTCATCCGCGAATGTCTGTGACTCAGTGACTGACTAAGCAGAGCAATGTATTTAGCGGAGTGCTAACGTACAATGGGTGCTAGCAGAAATTACAATTGTTTTCCATTAAATTACGCAATACAGTTACGTGATAAATAGAATCCTATACTCTTGGTCATGTCGTGAGAAAATTATGAAACTCATTGAGTAAATTTTCGGTTTGTTCCTCCCGAAAGCTTGCAAAAAACATAAAATTTACTCAACTCATCTCATAACATGACACGCCCACTCATGTAAGATCCTCTATTTATACCATATTTAGAGAATTTATTTATTTATTTGGGTCCCAATAATTCTGGAGCCCACTTTATGCTGAAATTCCCTTCATCACCTTTTGACTACTTGTAAATTATCCCCCACAAATTGCAGTGTGCCCACGGTACAGTACCAGTGAAAAGTTTGGACAAACCCACATTTTTCCTACAATACATGTTTAAAGAAACAAGCACCATTCATCTTGGAAAAAAAAGAAAGAAATAGTTCTTAAGTCAATCAAGTTAACCAGCATTTTTGTCATAATTTCTGAGCATATTCAAATTTCTTTTTCTTTAACTAGGGAAGTTGTTCAGCTTTAATGAGTTTGCAGCTGAGCGGCCATCTATGTTCCCAATGATTTGCTGCACTTGTGGTTATTTGCTTTTCTTTGACCTTTTTGCCCAATAAGTCCCAAAACAGCTTGATTTTAATTTGGCTGTAGGAAAATGGATGGCGCCTGTTATTTATTTACTTTGTAAAATATGGCTTCTTTGAGAATAACACATTTTTGGACACTATTCAAACAAGAAAAATATTCTCTTTTTACTTCTGAATGTTTACCTCTCACAAGACTCCCTTCGAGATTGTATAGAGATGTTAAGGCATTTAAATTTCTCTAAAAACAGAGGGCTGTGACATTAGCAAAGTGCGTCCAAACATTTGACTGGTACTGTATGTCATTACACAACATACTTTTCTTACAAAGGTTAAATTACCATGGGGGAAAATGAAAGTGCTGTACTTGCAGAAACTAACCCTGTTTACCAGAGAGTTACCGCACTGCAGGCTTCCATTTTCAGTCTCCTGTGGCAAACCAGACTCTACCAATTAAAAATTCCGTGTACAAACAGCTTTTATGCTGGAGAACAAGGTGTGCTCTTCGAGACTTTGAGAGAAAATGTACAGGACTGTAGTCCTCCAGGACCAGGGTTAGCATGTACAGTGCCCCGCTAATGATGTTCTGAAAAGCTTCTTGCAGTCCAAATTGCCATGCATAAGTTCACCTTTTCACATAGAGGATGCATTGTACTTCTAAAAATCTTTCCTATTATGTGAATTTTTTTTTAAGAGCTAGGGGTAAGGGCTTTTTTTGGGGGGGGGGGGCTAGGGTCAGGCTGTAATGTGTTACTTCATTTCAGTACAAAGAGGACACACTGTGCTTTTAATACTATGTAAATATTCATTTTAGGTTTAGCGGGTAGAGTTCAAGTTAGAGGTTAGGGTTTGGTTGTAACGTGCAGTTTCACCCTACCACAAAGAGGACGCACAGTGCTTTGAAAAACCCTCCACTGACTTAAACAATAATGTCCCAATCCAAAATCCAACCACCACTTTCTTAACACCATGACAAAGGCCTCACCCTTCTGCCTGTACCTTTCCAAGCAGAAGTATTCTCTACATTCATTCCTTTTTTTATTCTTGCTTTTGTCATTATGTTGTTGGAGAAATGGAAAATAAATGTGCAAAAATACCTCTCTCTCACCCAGCCCATGTGCAGAGGGTTTGTGGCCAGCCAAAACAGAGCCCTCTCTAAATGGTGTATTCGATGTTCCAAGCAAAGACAACATACTCCAAATTTCCTGGTTACATGAATTCAGTCTGACTGACATCCACAGAATAAAATAATCTTAAACAACTCAACAAACTGAGTCATGTCCTCCAGGACACAGAATGAGCTTATTTACAATCTAATTTATGCAGACGTACCGTCTTTAAAGGGGGCCTAACATGCTGATCCTTCTTTTAATACATATTTGTAATATTATAATGTTGGTTGCCCATGCTCAACCTGAAAAGTTTCTGAACTAAAGAAACAGGGATTTTGCCATAATCCAAGAACGTGATTTCGTGAGCGTGAAGGGACAAGGCCGAAAACCAACATTGAATGCCTGTGACCTTCGATCCCTCAGGCGGTACTAGATCAAAAACCGACATCAGCGTGGAAAGGATATCACCACATGGGCTCAGGAACACTTCAGAAAACCACTGTCAGTAACTACAGTTCTTTGCTACATCTGCAAGTGCAAGTTAAAACTCTACAATGCAAAGCGAAAGCCATTTATCAACAGCACCCAGAAACGCCGCCGGCTTCGCTGGGCCCAAGCTCATCTA
Organism: Gymnothorax reevesii; assembly: GCA_029721435.1. Taxonomy (NCBI): domain Eukaryota; kingdom Metazoa; phylum Chordata; class Actinopteri; order Anguilliformes; family Muraenidae; genus Gymnothorax; species Gymnothorax reevesii. The sequence continues at coordinate 116,243,695 of CM056574.1, forward strand.
AGATGGACTAATGCAAAGTGGAAAAGTGTTCTAGGGTCTGACGAGTCCACATTTCAAATTGTTTTTGGAAATTGTGGACGTTGTGTCCTCCGGACCAAAGAGGAAAAGAACCATCCGGACTGTTAAAGGCGCAAAGTTCAAAAGCCAGCATCTGTGATGGTATGGGGGTGTAATAGTGCCCAAGGCATGGGCAACTTACACATATGTGAAGGCATCATTAATGCTGAAAGGTACATACAGGTTTTGGAGCAACATATGTTGCCATTCAAGCAACATCTTTTTCATGGACGCCCCTGCTTATTTCAGCAAGACAATGACAAGCCAAATTCTCCATGTGTTACAACAGCATGGCTCCGTTGTAAAAGAGTGCGGGTACTAGACTTGCCTGCCTGTAGTCCAGACCTGTCTCCCATTGAAAATGTGTGGCGCCTTATGATGCGTAAAATACGACAACGGAGACCCCGGACTGTTGAACAGCTTAAGCAGTACATCAAGCAAGAATGGGAAAGAGTTCCACCTGAAAAGCTTCAAAAATTGGTCTCCTCAGTTCCCAAACGTTTACGGAGTGTTGTTAAAAGGAAAGGCGCTGTAACACAGTGGTAAAAAGGCCCCTGTGCCAACTTTTTTGCAATGTGTTGCTGCCTTTAAATTCTAAGTTAATGATTATTTACAAAAAAAAAAGTTTCTCAGTTTGAACATTACACATCTTGTCTTTGCAGTGTATTCAATTGAATATAAGTTGAAAAGGATTTGCAAATCATTGTAATCTGTTTTTATCTACGATTTACATAACGTGCCAACTTCACTGGTTTTGGGTTTTGTAGATAAATGTCACTAAAAGAGGAAAAAAGGGGGGAAATGAGAAAAAAAGGAGAAAAACACAGGGATACAGGGTCAGCATGTACTTACAGAAAAAACAGATATAAAGAAACAACCAGAGAGATTCTGATATTTTAGTCCAGTGAGATTGATTGCATTGTTCCAAAGTGGGAGATGAGAGGCTGCCAATATTTGTAGAATTTGTCAGTGGAGCCACATAGAGCAAATTCGATCTTTTCAATTTTCAAAAATGACAGTCAGCCCCGCAGTCAGGATGTGTTTGAAGGGGGTGAACGATTTTTCCATAAAAGAAGAATCCGACGTCGGGCAATCAATAATGCAAAAGAGATAACATTAAGTTGTTTAGCTGACATTATAACTTCCTCCCCAGGTATACCAAAAATAGCAATCTGAGGTGATGGGACCAGTGTCAGCTCCAATATTTCTGACATAAGAACAAAGAAAGACCTCCAGTATTCTGCCAAGCTCGGGCACGACCAAAACATGTGAGTCAGGTTCGCTGGCGCTTGAGAGCACCTGTCACAAATATCAGAGGGGTTTTGGTAAATCTTTGATAGTCTGCCCTTGCTAAAATGGGTCCTGTGGAGAACCTTAAACTGAATAAGGCTGAGCCTTGCACGAGAGAAGGATGAGTTTATTGCATGTAGTGCATTGCTCCACCACTCATCAGTCAAAGTGATACCCAGTTCGGCTTCCCAACCAGTCTTGATCTTGTAGAGAGCTGGGGGAGTTTCTACTGACAGATGGTTATATATAAAAGAGACATGCCCCCTTGTCCTGTCTATGGCTGGAAGTAGATGGTCAACCCCTGAGGCCACCGGAGCCTGCGGAAATGTCAAGGTCTTGGATTTGACAAAGCTGCAAAATATCTGAACAAGTCAGAGTGATGAAGGTTAAATGTGGAGCATAACTGTGTAAAACTAACAAAAACACCATCAATGTAAAGGTCCCCTAGGCAAGACAGGCCTCGTCTGCTCCAGGCAGCAAACTTTGAGTCAATCCTGGCTGGTTGAAATAAATGATTGTCACAGACGGGAGTGGCTAGTGGCAAAGAAGTCCACCCAAATTTATGTCTGACCTGTCGCCAGATTTTCAAAGTGTTAATAACCTTGGGGTTAGTGGAGTACTGTCTCGGTCTAATTGGAAGACTGCTACATACCAAAGCATTTAAGGATGAAGAGTGACAAGAACTAGCTTCTAGTTGGACCCAATCATTATCTGTGTCTGAAATACAGCGTGCAATCTTATGCAAATTGGCTGCCCAGTAATATAATTGAAAATTAGGCAGACTAAGTCCTCCCTGTGACTTCCCTCTCTGGAGGAGGGATTTACAAATTCTTGGATTTTTACCTTCCCATATAAAATCCAAAATCATTGTGTCCAATTGAGAAAAGAAATGTTTAGGTAAATAAATGAGAAAACATTGAAATAAGTACAAATATCTGGGGAGCACATTTATTTTCACAGACTGCACTCTACCTACGAGAGAGAGAGAGGCAGACAGCTCCAACTTTGTTGGTCAGACTTTACTTTAGTTGATAGAGCTGCAAAATTTTCCTCACAAAGGGAGCGGATGGAGCTGGTGACAATAGTTCCTAAGTATTTAAACCTTAAGATGAATCATTTAAAGGGGATACTAGACTGTAATATTCCACGAGCGAACTGAGTAATATGAAAGCATTCACTTTTCTAGATATTTAATTTGTACCCGGAGAACGTGCTAAAGGATGAGAGAGTGGTTAAAAAGTGTGTAATAGAAGCTACTGGATCGGAGACATAAAGGAGCGAGTCATCTGGATACAAAGAAACTTTGTGCTTTACTCCACCTCTTTTGATACCAGAGAACAACTTATTTGTTTTAAGTGCAATTGACAGAGGTTCAATAATAATAGAAAAAAGGAGGAGAGACATTGGACATCCCTGACATGTGCCGCGTGAAAGAGGAAAGCATTGTGATTGCTGGGTGTTGGTACGTACACAGGCCTGTGGGGAGGTATATAATAAATGAATCCAGGATACAACATTATCACCAAACCCAAGTTGATTTAATGTAAAAAACAGATGACCCCACTCAACCCTATCAAAAGCTTTTTCCACATCGAGCGAAGTTACCACCTCTGGACTAGACAAATAGGCTGGTGAGTGAATTATGTTAAGATGTCTCCAAATGTTTGTGAAAGAATGGCGATTTCTGATAAACCCTGTTTGGTCAGTTGAAATAATAGAAGGTAAAACTGCTTCAAGTCTACAAGTTAGGCTTTGGCAAGCATTTTTTCATCCACATGAAGGAGTGAAATAGGTCGATAAGAGGAGCATAGCCTAGGATTTTTATCTTTCTTAAGGATTATTGAGATCAATGCTTGGTTGAGTGTCAGCGGTAATATACCCTTTTGAAAAGACTCTGCAAACATTTCTAAAAGCAATGGTGCCAACTGATGTGAAAACTTCTTGAAAAATTCCACAGGGTAGCCATCCAGCCCCAGAGACTTCCCACTCTGCATTGACTTGATAGCATCAGTTATTTCATGAAGAGTTAGGGGTGCCTCTAATTTTTCTTGATGTTCTGGTGTTAATTCGGGAACACTAAGTTTACTAAAGAAATTTAACATGTCAATCTCATTTCCAGATGAGTGTTGATTTGTAAAAATTGGAGTAGTAGGTTTTAAAAAACTCACTAATTTTGTTAGGATTAGTTGTCAGTTAACCTGAATTGTTTCTAACTTCAGAAGTTTGTTGTGAGGCCGCCCTGCCCTTCAACTGGTATGCAAGAAGGCACCCAGCCTTGTCCTCATGGTCATACAATATTCCGTGGGCTTTTAATATCATCTTTTCTGCCTCCCTTGTGGACAGAAGATTGAGCTCAGTTTGGAGGGCAAGCCTCTCCTTGAACAGCTCAGGAGATGGTAATATGGAACAAATCAGCTATTTCCTCCATAAGTTCACATTGTCGTTGTTTTTATGCTTTGTTAGTATGGGCAGTATATGAAATTATCTTGCCCCTAAGATGTTTCCCATAATAACAAAGGGCTAGTATTTTCATTTTTATTGGTATCCACAAAGAAGCCAATTGATTGACTGAGAAGCATACAGAATTTGGCTTCAGATAGAAGTGTGGAATCAGGTCTCCAAGTGCGGATGCGCCATATGTTCCTGATTAATCTGTAACCTTATGAAGGAAGCTTTCAGTTGCAGATCTTGTTTTATAGGACAGCTTTCTCGTCCTGTATCATGAAAGGTAATTGTGTCAGAGCCTTCAGTCCTGCGAGCATGGCTAGTCCTTCAAGTCTACAGGGATCCTGATGAAACACTTGGAATGTGGATATTTGAGGAGCCACTATTTTTTAATGACTTTCTCAAGAGTGAAGTCTTATCGTCAGCGAGCGTAAGATCTGCTCTGTGAAAAGCTGGCTGTGTCAAAGTGGGACACCTTATGAAAGCCACACAATCATCTCTCAATGTCCTGAGGCAGATGACTAATATCAGGCCCTCCAGGCTGCTGTCCAGGATTGTCAGAGTTCTGTGCCTCTTTGTCTGCACCCTTCAGAACGTTTGCTGAAAACTGTACTCTATCTGATCAATGGGATAATGAATGTGAGTACAGCTTCCCATCTGACAGTCACTCCTGTAGTTGGGGAATGGCAGGAGGGAGAGAACCAGCTTCTGTCATTTAGTACCCCGCAGCTGCAGGGTTTGAAAGAGATGGGAAAGAAAGCAGCATATGTCACCTGTGTAAAGGTTTTACACTTGCACTCTTTGGCTTGGCTGGGAGTGTCGAGGTCTGAGGTTTTTGGCTCAGATATTTCCCCAAAATGCTGCTGGCAGCCTCTGTATAAGACCCCAGTTGACAAAAGGACAGGTGATCCCCAGTGGAGGATTGTACATGGGGCTACAGCTACAAGCAGACATGTGGCATGCCTGGACCTTAGTACTGGGGAGGGATGTCTTTTTTGTTTTCAAACAGAAACACTTACTCATGTATTTATTGATTGCTCAAGGTTACTGGGTTTACTGCAGCTATTGGAATTTTGGTTTGCTGGTTTAGGGGAGTGTTTTTCTCACAATTTATTTATCTTTGGCCCCAGATATTCCGTTAAGGAAAAAACAGGTACACATACTACTCAACTTTATTTCAGGAATGGCAAAATTAGCAATTTGGCTGACACGTAAGAATAAGAAGCAGGGATCAGGCTCTGTTTACCCTGTACAGATGGTTAAAGGTGTCATAGCTGCTCGTCTGAAGGTTGAACATTCCTATTATAAATTTTGAACAATCTGGATGCTTTCAGTCATCTTTGGGCTGTGGGTGGGGTTTTGTGTGACGTATTAGAAGATGGAAGCCTGTCTTTGTCCTTTTAGTGGTGGTTTCTTGTGATCTTGTTGTTGGCTGAGAACCAATGAAGGTGGTTCAATAAATGTTTTTTTTAGTCAAGTCTTTCTCTCTCTCTCTCTCCCACTGAGTGGGTAAAGCCAGCGTGAGGCACAGACTCTCTAGATATAGCAACACTGATCGATGTGGTCATTGCCCAATTAGCATCCTTCATTACTCCAGAAATCAATGTTTAGTGATGTTCACTTGAGCTTCAGGCTTATTTGTGATGCTTCATGTGCAGCCCTTCACATCTTGTCGTTTCTGTGATACTTGGCCTTCCTGATTCAGAGCTCCTGAAGCTGAGAGCTTCAACTGCCTTTGTAATGGTTTTAGGAGATCAACCTCTGATCTTGAAACCACAAGATCTGAGGAGAATCAATGTAATCCCAATCAGCAACTCAATACTCTAATGAAGTCAGCAGTTACACGTTACATGTTACAGGTGAATAATATATAAAATAGCCATAGCTGTAATACTTACAGGTAAAAAGTATATTTTGGACAAATGCTTAATAGAAAAAGGCAATAACCACAGCTCTCTATTTTTCTCATGCTCTAGTGTTCGACTTCAGCAAATGACAACACAAATTAACTGGGACTGAGTCGCTGAACAAGCTAAACACCAGCTGGTGAAAAGGTGGGCGCGTCACTGACAGCTGAGAGACTGCAAAAAAAAATGCATTGCACTGGAACTGAATTACAAAATGAAAAATCATCATGCACATAATTATGTGGGTATGTCACTAAAAGGATTTTTTCCCCTTAGTTGAACCTTTGAAGCCATTTCATCTGAAGCAGAACAGAGGTTGGTTAAATTCCACAGCTGCACACTGGCCTGTAGGACATAACATCTTCACTAAGAACTGCATTGACTGCAGTTCAACACGATTACAGACTGAGAAAATGTAAGTGGCCAATTCAGTGCATTAGTCAGTGAGAAATGAACACCTGGACAGGGTTCACAACAATAAACACACAGGAAGGGTTAAATAGTGATTATATAATGATAGAACGTATACAAATAGACTAAATGTAGGCTATCTGTGTGTGAGTGTATGCCTATGGGTGTTTGAGTAAGTCTGAGTGCCAAAAGGAGGGGTTAAGCTGATCTAAAATAGCAGACTGATGATGTGGCAGTCTGAGGCTAGGTTTACACTATGACAGTGTGAACAGAAGACGCAAAAGTGGCGTTGCGTCTTCACTTTTTATCTCGCGTTCAGACGAGCGTTCTTGGGAGGAAATCTGTGTGCATACGATGACGCAAAAAATGTGTAGAAATCGATTGGGTATGCATGCCAGACGGCTAGGTGGTGCGGTGATACACTAACACAAACGCCGCCATGCCTACGCGCATGCGTAGAATCTTCCTTCTTCTCGTCACTGTGCCGCGAAATCACAAAATATGGCTACCGGTAACAAGAAGAACTTCGTCTGGTCAGGTCCTCCTCAGATCCTCCTCTGTTCGCCAATAGCATGTGTACAGATTCTGTACATTTGTAGTAACGATTCCTGTACATTTATTATGGCTGCCAGAGTAGCCCGAAGGTCTGAAGCATGGATGTAATCCGACATGTTTGTTTACTGCGTGACGTAAACGCCTACGCGACGTGAGCAGAACAGCAGATCTGAGCCAGTTTTGCATCTTGGCCAGTTTAGACGGAAACGCTACACCGGAGCGTATTCAAGTTTTCCGCTTTCGAGGGTGGTTTGAGATTTTTGCGTCTTCAAGCCCCAAAAACGCTGTCACCATATAAACAAAAGGCACTTCCGTTTAAATATTTTGTCGTCTTTACTCGCAAGCGTCTTCGTGTAAACTGGGCCTGAGAACCACGTGTGCTTGAGAGTGGAGGAGGTGAGAGGGAGAACAAAGACCTGGATAGCACAGGCGCGAGATTTAAAAAAGGACTCCTGCACGAGTCTGGCCAGAAAGCAGTGTTTCCCACTCAGTAAGCCAAGTGTAGTGAACAGAAAGTAGCTGAAAAGAGAATATGAGAATGAAGAGTGAGAGATGATGAGATAGAGAAAGAGAGCAAAAAAGAAGGCGCAGGTGAAGTCTAATAGACAAGTTCGGCTTAAGCCCAGAAGTCTGCACGTGCATGTGCTATAGAGCTGGTGTGGGGCAAAAGGAAATATCGTGGCTACTTTTTGTGTGGTGGGGTGCACAAACCAGTATCATAAAGACGGGGGCATGAGGTTTTTTAGTGTTCCTCCTGACAAGAGACGACGACAGGCGTGGATTCGAGCTATAAATCAGAAGAACTTTGTTGCGAATGATCGCACTAGAGTCTGCAGTACTCATTTTGTCAGCGGATGGCTGACAAAATGGCTAACTTCGTTGACCCAAATGGAGTTGACCTCGCTCTGTGTTTCCCTACAAACAAAAGGATCTCACACCAACGCGAGCTACAAGGAAAGAGCGTTTTGATCAGATGAATATAGTTAAATAATTTAACATCAACCAGTACCGTAAGTTGGCCCACTAATCGACGAAGAAATATTTCATCTGTTGTTGTTTGTTATTGTTGTTGCAGTGTCCAGTTTTTGTATCCACATTTTGAAAAGGGACTGGCTTTGTTTGATCCTATGGACTATATAAGACTTTGTGTTGAGTTTAACATCTACTTAAACAAATATCAAGCCAAAGGGGAATTTTAATGCCATATGACATTTACATTTCAGGTCAGCCCTTGGGGGTTACATTATAGAACTTGTGGTGTGGTTTTCATTTCGCTGCTTGCACTAGTCACTTGGCTTCCTTGCTACATATAGCTAACAATATTGATTTTGCTAGCCAGGTAGTTTTGCGGATATGAAATGTCATCATCACCAATATGATTAGGTCCCACGCCAGAAGTCAGCTGATGGCTGCAGTGTTCTTGCAATAAATTTGCATTTTTCAAAACCAGCAAGCACACATGATCCTAACCTCCTCAACATGGATAAGTGCGCATGTAAAATACAAGGTCATGTCATTACTGTTTGACTGAACGCTACGCATTTGATTTAGATTTTCATCTGTGCTGAAAATAACAACGACAAGGACTTACCTTGACAGTATTTCACTGATCTAGTCTCTCAAGTCTCTGTTGCGCTGAAGAAATCAATGCTTTCAGTTTGTGGGAGAAAAATAGTGGAGCATAGTCTAGCTACATCGTAAGGGGAAAATGATTTCGGATCCAACCTCCATCTTTGCCAGCTTTTTATTTGCCAGAACGATTTTAAAAGGGGGACCAATATGTTATTGGGATTTTTTATCAGTGAGAAGGGGGTTTAGAATTTAACATTAATATTTAATATCACGGATGCATATGCTGCACCTGCCCTAGCAACCCGGTGTGACATCAGTGACATGACAGCTGCCGTTAACAATATGGTACTGACACAAATAGCAGCACTTGAAACTAAACTCATTATTTCCTTAACTGGACGTACACTTGATTTGTATATATATATCCTAATGTTTCCCTGGGTACCCAAACATGAATCGATATTGGCGTAGGTTGAATACAGAATTCACAATCTCCAGACACAAAATGTATGCTGCACACCCTAGAATGCTCCTGAGCAAAAAATATTCCTGTTCATAGTCGAAATCCACACTAAGCTGCCTTTCACCACGGGGAAAGCGAAAGAACTTATAATTCCCCACCTTTTCATTATGATTTGTGCACCTTCTGCCCCACATAGTCTGCACTCCATGCGCATGCGCACTCCAAATCTCGCTTTTTCACGTCCTTAAACCGAAAGGGTCCATAGGAGAGATTTGCTAGCTGCGGCAGGCTGAATAATCATTCAGACAAGCCAAAACGTCCCAATTCAATTCAAACTTTCTCAACAATCCTAATGATTTACGCCGAGCAAAGCCACAATGTAAAACTAAGCAATCCGTGGTTTGAAATGAATTCTCTCAAAGATCTGATATTTATCAGGTTAGCAATGCAGCAATGTGGAGTAAATGTCAGGGATTTCCAGGCAAATTCTCTTTTAAATACCAAAGTTTTACATTCAGTGCAACAGTAAGATGCAGTACATGAAACCAGCAAGCAAAGAAAATACAGCTCAAGGTATACAGTAATAATTACGTACAAACATTGACAATTAGCATAGAAACGGCGTTTTACATTCTAGCTAAATCTGCCCAGATGCGATGCCCGAATGAGTGACCCAGTTCTCCAGCTTCGTTGACGGTGTCCGAGTGAAACCTAGGGCGGCTGTCCTTTATTCCCTTACGCTCATCAGCGGAAAGGACTGGCGTTTGCTTTTCCAGGCACAATGATGCACGGGAAAATGCAGAAAGTTTGCTGACTTGTTGATCGAGAAAAGCAAAAAGGGAAGCTGGTCGCCTTTTCTTTTCTTCCAAAAACTTAAAGAAATTGAGAGAAAAAAAAGAAATTCTACTTTCGTCTTGCAGTGTAAATTCTTTTTAACTGGTTATTGAATAGATAGGCATGTAGGCAACTTGAGTAATTATGGCGTAGAACATAGTTAATCATACCCTACCGTGGCCAACTGGAGAGGTCCGAAAATCTTTGGTCCTTGTTCTGTTCCGACGAAAATTTTCAGTCAGATGGATGCGCACCTTTGATCTCTATTAATTATGCCGTAGCAAAGTCGAGAGAGAGCGAATAACGGGTCGCTTGAGGTCTTATAGGAGGTTTGATGTCATTATATTTTATTGCATTAGAGATAATGCTTTTGGAATTCTTGGAAATGTAGTTTAAATGGCTGTTCTTTGTGGTTTGCAGCCATTATGGCAGGCTTAGGCCCAACATAAAGTATCTATCCATCTCAGAAAACAAATGAAAAGCTCTTTATCCGTTGAACCATATACATTGCCCATCCCAAAAAAAGTTGCACACTATAACATTTTGTTGGGCCACCATTATCTTTTTGGCTGAGATATTGCATTGACAAAAGGTGAGTGAAACCACTCCTTTAAGCCTTCTCCAACACATACCAAAGCCTTTTAGGCACAGAAGGAATGATGGCTAGAAGATGAGCCTGGTATCAAAATGTACAATGTTGTAGATCAAAATGAGATCTTTCACATGTCATTAATTGATACAATCAGTCTATCACACATAGTGATATGACCTCTTGAGGTTTTCCTAGCATGCACTTTTTCAAGTTTTCTCTGGTGAATTACAAGAAAACACATGACACGCCCAATGTTCCAATACTTATTTTTACTACACTATATATTTATTAAATTGGTGCAGTGTTGCTATTGAAACGTCCATAGTTCCCATGACATTAAACCTTGAAGTTGGTTACAAAACAAATCTCATTGAATAATCCAGATTTTTCCTTAAGATTGTAACACGTAAAGTGGGGATACAATTGATTTAATTGAAGTTTTTAGCAGTGTTCCAATATGTCTCTCAGCTATCTCTAATATACATGAATTCAAGAGGGCTCAGAAATGTTCAAAAAAAATGATGCTAGAAATTTTTACCTCTCCCTGTGTAATTTTAAAACCTGTAACTCAAAAAATTTTACCAAGATCAAAGTAAAATTTGAAAAGGATTCATTAAATATACTTAAGTTATTGCACTGTAAAAATCAGCTGATTCAAAGGGGGTCAGGTGGCAACTTTTTCAGATTTGTTTGATTTAGCTGGTCCTAAGCACAGTAGCTCAGTGACATCATAGGGTGGAGGGAGGTGAGGGGATCCTAGCTTTGCAATGGAGCAGAGAATCCCGGACTTTTTATGACCTTCGAGCCTAAGTGCTAGACATTAAAATCAAATGTGTGTTTTTTTTTTTGTTTTTTTTTTACTTTTGACGCATAAATTGACGGTAATGTAGTGCTTGCAAGAGACCCAAGAGAAACTGAAAAAAAAAACCTTCTTGGAAACTTCCCTGCAAGTGCCTGTGAGCCCTGAGAATCAGTCCCATTTCAGCAGCGAAGCCAGGATACCACCACAGTGTGGATGTGTCTGTGTGCAGGGTCATAAATATGATAAAACCCACTTCTTTTGTTCACAGATTATCTGTGAAATATGCCATCTGCATGTCTTTGCCGATCAAAGGAACTCTGGACATTTCATTACTTGCAAGCGCGCTCAGATGAAATCAAAGCCTCCCCTTGCAGTGCTCAATCGATCAAAACCGATGTGGGGTGGGATCTTTTTTCCTCATCTGATTCCATACCGAGGCTGCATTTGCACAACACAGAGCTGAGTTCCTGATCTGGCGTTGATTACCACAGATCAACAGGAGTATCAGAAGCTCAAACCTTCCTTCTCCTCCCAAACAATCATAAGAGCCGGAAGGAACGGGGAAGGAAAAAGGATCACAGTTCTTCCTGTTTGCACGTCTGGATTGGCTGGATCAAAAATGCTGGTCCACAAGCGGAGATGCTGGGAGCAGACTGTGATCGTTTTCCATCTCTTCGGTGGCCATTCTGTGATTCCACTCTCCAACTGCTGTCTCGCTCCTTATTCTGGCCTGATAAATACTGAAGGTGCTCAAACTTAACTTTGAAAAAGTGACACAAAAACATGCACATTCCTAAAATTAGATACATTTTCCTTTAACTGTGACGAGTTGAGAAAATTAATTCTTGTCTCTTTCAAGAACTGATAAGAGCAAGTCTGTGACAGCTTTTTAAAAATAGTTGTAATTAGGCATGAGTTTGAGTAAATATAATAGAATGTTTCATCCAGCACAATCACACCAGATAGCAAACCAGCCTGATTGATCTTATTAAGAACAATTTAAACTGCTTCAGCTTTATTAGGTTGTTAATTCAGCTGAAATTGAAAAAGAATTTGTTACATTTCACAGTGGCTGAAGGAGGTGTCTTGGGGGCAGACTGACCCTGACTGTGGCTGAAGAAGGTGCCCTGATGATGTTTGCTCCGAGTAGGATTGTGTCGATTTAAACTGTCTATCCATCCACTGTTTTCGGCTTATCCGGGGGTGGCTTGTGGGGGTAACTGACAAAGTAAAGAGGCCCAGGCGCCCCCCTCCCCAGCCACCCCCTCCAACTCTACCTGGAGGACCCCAAGCCATTCCCAGGCCAGCCGAGAGATATAGTCCCTCCAGCTTGTCCTGGGTCTACCTTGTGGCCTGCTCCCTGTTGGAAATGCCTTGAAAATCTCTAAAGGGAGGTGTCCAGGAGGCATCCGGACAAGATCCCCGAACCAGCTCAACTGAATCCTCTGGACTTGGAGGAGCAGCGGTTCTGCACTGAGCCGCTCCCGGATGTCCGAGCTCTTCACCCTATCTCTAAGGGTCAGCCCAGCCACCCGATGGAGAAAGCTCATTTCGGCCGCTTGTATTTGTGATCTTATTCTTTCGGGCACTACCCAAAGCTTGTGACCATAGGTTAGGGTTGGAACATACATCAACCAGTAAATTGAGAGCTTCGCTTTAATGTTCAACTTCTTCTTCAATCTCACGCTCCATCCTACCCTCATTTGTGAACAAGATCCCAAGATACTTGAACTCCCCAACTTGAATGGTGTTACGCCCTTATCTAGGGGAATGCCGACGCAACACCAAAGACTATGACCACAATGTGAAAGCAAAAAGGGAGCGATTTTATTTTTACGTTTCTTTTTCTCACTCTTTAACAATCGGGGAAGCTTAACTTCAGAGCGAGCCCAGGCCAAAATAATAAATAAAAAAGAGCTAACTTCCCGATTCGAATTCTTTTACGCGAGAACGAAAACAAAAGAAATATACATATATTCGGACTCCCTGATCTAGCCAATAAACAGGAGAAAAGATTTCAAATAAAATGGCAGCTCACTCCTACAGCTTCACTATAGTGAAATAACAGTGTAACCGACGGAGGTCTCACAGATTTATAGGTTAACAACAATACAGTGAACAATTCGTGGTTTTGTCAATTAACAGAAATGCGGCTACCAGGGCTGGATCACAAGTTTACAAGTTAATAATGCAGTCAGCCGATCAAGATGATATAAAACAAATGCGGCTACTATGACTGGGTGTTAGAATACAAGTCTACAAGTTAACAACAATGCAGTTAGCAATCCGCAATAAGCTTTTCTCATTTTTCCGTCTAGATAGGCACTATACAGAATGAAACAACAATTATTACCGGACACAAGTTTTCGAGATCAAAACACATTTCATAGTTCGCACTCAATTACAAATGGTGTTAACCCAAAAGGTGAGCCCCAACGCCAAGCCGCCTGCGTTGAGTCTGCGGGTTTCCTGCGGATCCAGTGGTTATATAGCCAAGCTCCCAGAGACAGCCAATCCGTGACAACCACACCTCTGCAGCTCAGCCAATCTGCGCTGGATCCGTACCTGGCAATGAGCAGACTGCAAGCATTGAGACAAGAACTCCATTTTGTAACAATAAACTGGCAAATGAAAAATAAAATAAAATAAACCCGAAATACGGCCAGGGTCGTAACAAATGGGACAATCCACTTTTTTCTGGAAGAGAACCATAGCCTCAAATTTGCAATTGCTGATCCTCATTCTGACCGCTTCACACTCAGCTGTGAACCGCTCCAGTTTGTGTTGGAGGTCACAGCATGATAATGCTAACAGGATCACATCATTTGTAAACAGCAGAGATGAAATCCTCGGCTCTCCAAACTGGACACCCTCCAAACCTTGCCTGCGCCTTGATATCCTGTCCATGATAATCATGAACAGAATAGGTAACAAGGCACACCCTTAGCGGAGTCCAACGCCAACTGGAAACGAGTCTGACTTAATGCTGAAAATGCGGACACAACTCCGGCTTTAGCACTGGGATCGAACGATCAAATTAACGGCTATGGAGCCCTATCCTCTTGCAGCACCCCCTACAGGATACCTTGTGGGACATGGTCATAAGCCTTCTCCAAGTCCACAAAACGCATGTAGACTGGATGGGCAAACTCCCATGACCCCTCCAGTATCCGTGCAAGGGTAAAAAGTAGCCTGTCAGGTCACATACCCTTTCGTTCAATTTCGCTCCACTACCAAGGGCACTAAATAATTTTTACTTCATATAATAGATTTATTCGTAGTAAGTAAGAATCCATGTAGTTCACCCTCTGAAAACCTGCCAATTTTGTGCTCTCGGTGGTGAAACCCCGGGAGTATTTTGCGGTGGTGGCGCAGTGATCTCTGTTGTGGACGTAGTGCCATTAGGTCGGGAGTGGTGTGATTTTGGTCACATGAGCCGATCAGGTAGCTGCTTTCTCCTCACCATAACAACAAGATATCAACAATGGCGACGACAACATCGGAGAGCGAAGAAGACCGAAAGGATAAAAAAGTTAGAATGTGCAGAAAGTGGGAAATAAACAATGTTATATGCATCTTTTATCTGTTAAGAATGAGGACGTCTTGGACTTTACTTATCAACGGTGGGACACGTACAGAACCTGCTTGAGAAAGTGGCTTTGTCTTCATGGTGCAAACAAGGATCTTACAGAAATTTACAAACATCTTACAGAAATTTACAAACATTGCTTGGATATAGATTTTGAGAATATTCCTGGCGACGCTGGGTTTCACACTACATGCTACCAGCGTTTGACCGATAAACAGAAATTGTTAAAGGCTGAGAATAAATCTGCACGGGCGGGGGGAGAGCCATCTGTAGCCGCGAGCCATTCAGCCCCCCCGGAGAGTACAAGTGAAGTTGCAGAAGCGTCTGAAACTCCCCGAAAAAACTTCGTTCCTGTTCAGGTTTGCCCATCGCTTCTGCTGGCCCAGTCCTTCCAGCCATCTGCATCATTTGTAGAAAATTTTCAAAGTATGCTCGTCTGGGATCGGAAGGCAAACGGCAGAGGGATCATCTCGCCAAAGCAGAAACATTGTCGGCAGGTATGTGCCACACACGCGCGTGCACTTCTATTATTAATATGACCAATATTTAGTGGGATTGAAAATAATTTGTTGCTAGGTTATCTTTTAAGGCTATAGCTTAGTAAAAACACAAGCTGCTGAATGATTTATCGAGTGAATACAGCAGTGGTTACCAAACTCGGGTTAGCTGTGCCCATCACAGAGAGTCATAAATCACAGCTACACCCTCCCCCTCACACCCCTCTCTCTCACCAACCTCAACAAACACTTTACTTGTAAATCTGTGATGTGCATATGCTGTTAAAAGAGGTGATGTGACAATAATACTTATTCTAATTCTTTTTTGTGTAAAGGCAGGTTGCTGCAGGCAGCTGAGATGAAGAAAGAAGAAAGACTCTTCCATTCTTCTGCATATCCAAGACAAAGACTGTGTTGCAATGGAGGTGCGATACCATAACTCTTGTTACAGAGATTATACCAGGTTCTTAACAAAGTCAACAGCAACAGAAACTGCAACCAGGGACAAAGAGATATGAGTTATTACATAGCATTATTTCATTGTCACATTGCTAAAATTACACATTTCAAAAGTAAAGCATTGTTCAACAACATGTCGCTTGTATTCCGTTTGCCTTTAGAGAAAGCATTGAAAGCATCGCTCTTTGCACATGTTAAATGTGTGTGTGTTTGTGTGTGTGTGTGTTTCAGACAACCCTATGCTGAGAGCTACAAACTCTTTTGTGAACAAGTAATCCGTCGAAGGATTATTGTTGACAAAGATGTGCTGAGAATGGACAAGCTAAGAAGGTTGTTTGTGAACACAGTTAAGAAACACGAGGATCTTGATGCCTCAGACTACAGGTAACTTATAAATCTTCACACTGAAAGGGTTTTTTTAGATTTAGTCTCTAAAAAAGGGCTTTGAGAGTATGTTTAAACAAATTTGGTTTTCATTGGTGTGTGCGTTTGTGTGAATGAGAAATACAAGCGTAAGAGTGAATGGGGGTGTGTGTGAAGTGAATATTGGTGTCTTGTGCTCATCTTTCCCTTTAACTTTATGTCTCAGGCAGGATATACTGAAAAGAAGATTGAGGCGTGATTTCCCCCAGCTGGTTTTTCACACCCCTTTGCAGCGCAACACCTCTGAAATGGTTTTTATAGAGACATTATCAACAACTGACAAACTTTTAGACAGGGTACCTCAGTCATCAGACACATCAACTACTGAGTCTACTGAGGTAAGCCAAGAAAGTGACACTGAACACATGGCTAGTGCAACATCTGGTCGGAAAATCACAGAGCATACAAGGACACTTCACAGTCCTGGGCTGATATTGAGGAGCGTTCTAAGCGAATCACCCGGTCTGAAATGCCCATGGCCTCCCACAGCAGAAGATTTAATTGTATCTGAAGCAAAATCTGTTGTGCCTGTTGAACTATACAATCTAATTGCCTGGATTATCGGTGCAACAGAAGAACCAACACTAGCCGGTTATGTTGATATCCCTGATGATGTGAATCTAAAAGTTATATCTCTTTGTCAAGACATTGTGTATCTTGCATCCTAAGCAGACACCTAAATCATTGTGTCTTGGTCTAACTGTTCGCCATTTAACAGGTTCATCAAATGTTCTGTCACGACTGAATAGATTAGGACATTGTTCTTCATGGGACACAGTTGTCAGTCTAGACACGAGCCTTGCTCAGCTACAGCTTTTAGAAGGTAGACAAAATACCAAAGGGATTTGCACAGAAGGCACCTACCATACTGGTGTGGGACAACACTGATTTTGGGGAGGAGACACTGTCAGGTCATGGAACTACTCACCATACAAATGGCATTATGCTGCAAAGTTCTGTGGCTGAAACAGACAGACAGACAGCCACTACAGAAGGCAGTTAAATCATTCAAACCACCTCCTAGCTACCCTATTGAACATTACCAACAGTCTAAAAGGCATGGGGCCACAGAACTTGAGTCTCCATGGCAGTGTTGCAGTCGATGCAGAAACTTACCGGTTGAACACTGTGTCTGCTGCCAAAACCGAACTTGCATATGCTTTAGTAAAGTACACAGATGCTGAAGCATGCACAGTGCCAAGTTGGACAGGTTTTTACACAGTGCTTCAAAGTGCCACTCTGCCAAAGTCAGCACTGTACTATCTTCCAGTCATTGAGGCTTAACCGACAGAGATGGCCACAGTTAACACTATTTTGAAGCGAAGTGTTGAAGTTGCTGATCAGCTAGCGCTGGACTATGTGGTGGTAGTTTTTGACCAAGCTATATATGCCAAAGCTCAGCAAATCCGCTGGAAGGATTAGGAATTGACAAAGCGTCTTGTGATTAGACTTGGTGAGTTTCATACTTGCATGTCCTTCCTAGGTATTATAGGAAAAAGGTTTTGTGATGCAGGACTGCAGGAAATTCTCATTGAGTCTGAAGTTGTTGCCCCAGGATCCATCAATGGTGTGATCATTGGTCACCAATACAACCGCAGCATAAGGGCACACAAACTAATGTATGAGAGTCTGCAACGTGCTCGTTACGGTGCATTCCTAGTCTCTTTGACACCAGAGGAGCGTGATGACTGCATGGCTGTCATCAGAGAGATCAAAGACACATTCCCAGAAAGAACTATGGATGTTTTGTGAGCAAACGAGAAATTTGACCATTTGTGTTCAAAGTATGCAATCTTTGTGGAAAAAAGAACAAAGGAAAACCCAACGTTTGCCTTCTGGAGTTCGTACATCGAAATGGTACAACTACTCCTTCTGTTTGTGAGAGCAACATGAGAATCAGACTGGCAGCTTCACCTGTCAACAGTGCGCTTGATGATGGCATGGTATTTTGCTTATGATCGTGTTAACTATGCAAGGTATTTGCCTCCTTACTGTCTAGAAATGGTCAATTTGCCTTTCACACATCCTTCTTGTCACAAAGACCTCAGTGTTAAAAGTCAGTGGACTGTCCAACATCATAATTCCCATGGATTTGCCTCCATTGCTTGTGACCAACAGGAGTAGGTAACAGATCAAGGATCATTGATGTGTCTAGGTTGTCCGCAGCTCTTGGCCCCAGTGTTTGTTCTGCTCTTATTGGCATCCATACGTTCACAGGTTGTGACTCGACGAGCGCCTTTCATGGCAAAGGCAAAACAAAGACATACCTGACTGCGTTCACTCATCTGGGTAGCAGTTTTAACCTTGACCAGTCTACATTCAAGGCATTGAGCAAATATGTGTCCCATCAGTATGACCAGTCAACTGCCAAAAATGTAAACGATGCAAGATACAAGGCATTCTGTATGGCATCGTCAGCTTTGCCAGAACTGTCCATTCCTCCAACAAGTGATGCTCTCTACCAACACTGCTAAAGGGCAAACTACCAAGCAGCAGTAATGTGACATTCTCTGACTGGTATGATGTGTGCCCTTTCACCCATTGGCAATGGATATGACATTGAGGATGGTGAATTAACAGTAAAGTGGATGACCAGATATCCTGCCCCAGATAATGTGCTACAGGTAGTCCACTGTGGTTGCAAGATAAGCAAGTGTGAGACGGAAAGATGATCATGCTTGTCTGCCAAAATGTCTTGTACAGATTTATGCCACTGCCAGAACTGTGAAAATATTTCAAAGGAAACAGAAAGAGGTACATGGGATGATGACACTGATGAAAGTGATATTGATGAGTAATTACCCACCATGTAAAATCTGACATTTTTGTTTCATTATCAAGATGTTTCTCTCCATTTTAACACTTTTAAAGCATAAATAAAAATGCCTGTATTCCCTTTTTCCATAAGACAGACCTTTGTTTAATAAGACTGCCAAAAAAGATGGATGTTCCAATGAAGTACCATGGTTTTATTGTGAATGCACATTTGATTTTTATTTGATTTTTTATTTCAATTTTTTTGTGTGTGGGGCAGGGGTGGGGTGGGGTGTAAATGACATGCTGTGACACAATATGATACTTTAACTAGAAATCACTCAGAGAGCACAGAACCTCCGCCAGGGGGCAGCAAAGCCAAAAGCACGGCGATTGGAACTCTGGCCCATTGGAAAGACTTGAAATCTTGAACTTTGGCGTATATATCTCAGCAGTACTTTGGTCTAGATATGCCAAAATTTAATCACCTCTTCCTTGAGTTAATACCCACCTACCCCGAAAATTTCGTCAAAATCTGGCCATAAGTTTTTGAGTTATTTTTTACACAAACAAACCAACAAACAAACAAACCAACAAACAAACGGCACCGAAAACATATACCTCCTCAGCGGAGTTTAATAAATATAAATGTTACAATAATCTGGGCTCTTAATGCATCTACAGGTAGTCCATTTTGCCTTGTTCCAGTTTTGTGGTGCATGGTTGTATTTTCAGCCTTGTTTGGCCAATGTGGGCTGCTACTTGTGTACCTTTCATTACATAGTAGGTTGTGAACTGCTTTCATATATGTAACATAAGCCTTTAGCTAAATGTAACATATGTGCTTTAAGTGCTGGTGTCACTTCTAGTTGAAGTGTTTTTTTGCACAAATTTGCTACATTTAATGATCTAAATTCACATATGAGTATACTAAACCACCAATACTAGTTTCTGATGTTAGGTACATGTATTTATGATATCTGAGAAAGATTTTGTGTTGCCAAATTTAATGTAAGACATTTTACGACCAAAAACTGCAGCACAAGATTTTCGTTTTTTGTTATTTACCTATATATATATTTCTGGCTTGTGACAAAATTGGTGCAGGGAAACCTTGGGTGAACTTTTTACCCAAAGTTCAGAAGGGTATTATCTATTAAAAATACACTGAACAAGTAGTGCCCAGACAGTGGAACAAAACTCATTTTCTAGGCACTTTTTTGGGGTCCACCCTAAGGCCTAAAGTTAGTCCACTGTTCCAAGGCTGGAACGGAACCTGCATTGCTCCTCCTGAATCCTAGGTTCGACAATTGGGTGGAGCCTCATTTCCAGCACCCTGGCATTGGCATTTCCTCGGAGGCTGTGTGATCCCCCTCTAGTTGGAGCACACTCTCTGGTCCCCATTTTTAAAATTGGGGACCACCAGCCCAGTCTGCCAATCCATGGGTACTGTACCCGACATCCACGCAATGTAGAACAGGGGTGTCAACCATGACAGCCCACCAGCATCCAGGCTCTTCAGCATCTCAGGATGAATCTTGGCCATCCCTAAAAACAGCCTGGGCAAAGCCCTGTCTCCCCTTCCTGAGTCCTCTTATGGTTTGCCAGAACCTCTTTGAGGCCACCTGAAAGTCCTTCTATATAGCCTCCCTGAACTCTCCCCAAGCCCAGGTTTTTGCTTCAGCAACTACTATGGCTGCAGTTCTTCTAGCCCGCTGGTACTTGTCTGCCGAGTTGGGGGTCCTCTGGGCCAACCAAGCCTGAAGGACAACCTTCTTCAGCTTGACAGCCTCCCTCACCGCTGGGGTCTACTAATGGGTTCTTGGGTTGCTGCCACGACTGGCACTGACAACCTTCAGGCCATAGCTCACGGCAGCCACTTCCACAATTGACTTTGAACAGGGTCCACTCAGACTCCATGTCCCCAGCCTGGGATATGCGAAGAGCTCTTCCGGAGGTGTGAGTTGAAAATTGTCTGGACAGGGTCCTACCAAACGTTCCCAGTCCACCCTTACAACACGTTTAGGCTTCCCAGGTCTGTTTGGCAGTCTTCCCTGCCATCTGATCCAACTCACCACCAGGAGGTGATCATTTGACTGCTCAG
The DNA here is from genome assembly GCA_029721435.1 of Gymnothorax reevesii. Taxonomy (NCBI): domain Eukaryota; kingdom Metazoa; phylum Chordata; class Actinopteri; order Anguilliformes; family Muraenidae; genus Gymnothorax; species Gymnothorax reevesii. Next base: position 116,264,449 of record CM056574.1, read on the forward strand.
CCCCTCTCTTCACCCTAGTGTCCAAGACATATGACCGCAGAACTGATGACATGATTTCAGAATCGATCATCAACCTTTTACCAAGGGGGTTCTGGTACTAAGTACACTTATGAACACCCTTATGCTCAAATATGGTGGTTTTTTTTGGATAATCCATAACCAGCACAGAAATCCAATAACAAAGCACCGTTCGGATTCAGATCAGGGAGGTCATCCCTTCCAATCAATCCTCTCCGAGTGTCTTCGTCGTTGCCCACGTGAGCGTTGTAGTCTCCCAATAGAACTGTGGAATCCCCAGTAGGAGCCTTTTCCAGGACCCCACCCAGGGATTCCAAGAAGAATGGATACTCTGAACTGCTGTTTGATGCGTAATAACAAACAACAATCAGAGCATTCCCCTCCGCAACCCGCAAGCGAAGTGCAGAGACCCTCTCGTTCACTGGGATTGACTACAACACGACTGCACTCAGTCGAGGGGGCACTAGTATCTCCATGCCTGCTTGCCGCGTCTCACCTTGGGCAACTCCAGAAAAGGATTAGGGACACCGGGGCCCCCTCCTGGAACCAGGCCTGGGAGGGGAGCTTGCAGGCGAGCGCCTGGTGGCCGGGTTTTTCCCGGGACCCGGCCGGGCTTAGCCCGAAGAGGCGATGGGGAGCTGCCTCCACGTGGACCCACCGCCCGCCAGGAGAGGAGTAGGGGACGGGGGCAAAGAAAATTGGGTGGCAGGCGGGGGCAAGGGCCATTGAGTTCTGGGCCCAGGTCATTGAATCTGGCTCTAGGGACATGGAACGTCACCACACTGGTGAGGAAGGAGCCGGAACTTGTGCGGGAGGTTGAGCAGTACCAGCTAAATACAGTCGTACTCATCTCTACGCACATCTCTGATCCAAAACTAAGCTCCTTGATAGGGCTAGGACCTTCTCCAGGCAAGGTTCTTATTTCTGTTGGGGGGCTCTTTATAGGAAACTAGCAAATCGCTTTTCGTCTGACCCCTCACCTGGGACCAATTTGCCGTTGGAGGCCCTACCGGGAGCTAAGCTCCAGACAACACAGCTCCTAAGATTCCAGGGGGATGCAAACTCCTCCACCACGATAAGATAGCGATTCATGGAGGAGGATTTAAAGTATAGATTCCATAAATATGCCTTGATCTACCGAGAAGGAGCTAGTCTAAATATATGAATTTGTAAGATGGGATTCAAAAAATGACCAGATCACAGCAATCAATTGAAATGTGATACAAAAAGAAAACTACAGCTCAATTTGTCCACAGCGCACACGTTTCAGTGTAGGGTACAGCCCCCCGGTGGGTGAAGGTTGAGTGAACAGAGAAGGATCTGGCTTCATGTCCTTAGGTTATAAACGCTGGAGCTCTGGAGGGGGTAGCAGGAGAACTGCTCTCTCGACACACACCTCGCCTCTCATTTCCATTTTTAATGGAAGCCATTTTCAACTTTCTCCATGGTGATTTCTGTTCCCTGTGAAGCTGCCACAGTAATTTCCCCAGAAATTAAGAAATGCAAAACTTACATTTCCTTTGCTCATATGGAGAAGCAGAGTCTGGTGCGGTTAGGCTGGGGCTGAAAGCTCCAGACCCTCTGGCTCCAGATCCGGCGTGTGCTAGCACAGCATGTGAAGCTGACTCAACACATTGCCACAGGATTAGCACAGCAGAGCTGACGCTAAATCAATTCTTCCCACAGTGGGAAGCACAAGAAAAGATGCTCCAGCCGGCCTCATGATCTGCAAAGGAATGTTTGTCAGCACCACGGATGGAAGGGGTCCTTCCCACGCTGGGATGTACAAAATACTACTGGTACATATTTGGTTACCACCCCTCCCTGTCCGTCTCAGCTGTAATCATCTCATCACCTCCACTCAACCCTGCCCGCACCTGCAGGCACATGCAGAGGACCTCCCTACTGGAGCACCTGGATTTGCCAATGAACTCAATTCTTCAGCCATGTGTAACTGCTTATGAGTGAAATTAGCTGGAATTCTTGGATGATAGAAACACGGGGCAGTATACTTTTATGGGCACTTTCTGACCCTTTTCCAAATGGATTTTTAGAAAAATCATATCCAGTTGGAATGCACTGGACAGAGGTATTAACATAACTTTAGTTAGCCCATTTCAAATGGAGTTCAAAGGTAATTAATGTAAATTAGCCCACAGAAATAGATTCATTAGGCACCAATCTATTGATTGATCTGAGAGGAGATAAAGATTTGCATTTGTTAGTCACAGATTCCCCTGAAAAAAGAAGGCACTGCATCATGAATTGAATATTAGTCAGTATCTTGTGTGACTGCAAAAGGTCTCATGCAACTCAACACACTGAATTTATCAGATGACTGCGACCTTTGGACTGCTGTCCCACTCCTGTGCAAAAGCTGTATGGAGTAAGTTGGATATAGGTGGGAAATGGAAAACACTGCCGTACACACCAGTTCAGAGCCTCCCAAGCATGTTCAATGGGTAGAAAATCAGGAGAAAACAGGCCCCAGAAATACTGGGATATTTTTAGCTTCCTGTTTAAGTGTTTGTAACATGGGGCCATGTATTATCACGCTGAACATGGGTTGATGGCGGATGCATGGATGAATGTCATGATAGTGGGTCTTGGGATCTCATCACAGTATCTCTGTGCATTCAAATTGCCAGAGATAAAACTGACTTTAGTTTTCTGCCCATAGGATATGTCTGCCTGCACTAGCACTCCACTGCCATGGGTCTCTTTGTTTATTATGTGAGCATCAGCAAACTGTTTTCCCCTGGAATGTCCCACACACTGCCTGCCATCTGCCCTGTACAGTTAAAACTGTGATTCACCAGGGAAGAGGAGCATTCTCTACTGAGCAAGTGGCTATTGAAGCTGACCTAATACACTTCCTCATGTTGATTCTGACACCGAACTGCAATCAAATGAAGACCTGGAAAGGATGTTGAGCATGTGGATTAACTACCCTGAGGCAATTTCTGGCAGTTTGGGCAGAAATTATGTAGTTTTGTAAATCAACTGTTTCATCAGCTGACAGTGTGGCTGGTCTCAGACGATCACCACCTGTGAAGAAGTTGAATGTGGCGAACCTGGGCTGGTGCGATTACAAGTGGTCTGCCGGTTGGACTAACTTCTGAAATCTCTGAAACAATGCTCTTGACCTGTGTGCACATTTCAAACATTTCCACAAAAATAGAATACAGTTTCCCGGGTGTACCAGCAGTATTTCAGGTAAAAAAGTCACAGAAAATATTAATTGTGGTGTGGTACTCTATACTGCAGATTCAAGGTGAGGAGCACTCGCATCTGTTCAGTTACCTGATTAAGCCCCAGTCATTCAATCTTACTCCCAAAAAGTCAATTTATCTACATATACTGTATAAAAAAATCCTGAGCCAGCAGGCTGGATGGGTCTGTTTGAGCTCCACTACAGAAAAACTCTCTGTAATTCAGGAGCCTCCTTCATTAGTTACTAAACAGTGCTACTGCATCTATTTAAATACAGCTGAATAAATCAAAGTAACATGAATATAGCAGCAGTTTTCTGCTTAGCTACATAGCAATATAAATACAAGCATATTCCCTGCAATATAATCCATCCTTCTAAATAAAAAAATACATGTGTAAGGAATAGTTATATATTTAAAATAGATTTGTAAACTGTAAAGCAAATGCAGTTCTTCACCTCAAACAATGATGTAACACCACTTAACAAACACCTACATGAAAATCCCAAATTAATGGCATGTGCTGGTCAGAAACATCATCTGTACTGCAGGCCAAACTTGCATACATTCAAATGAACAATTATACAGTACAGTTCCTACACCAAGATCGTTTCAGCATAACATAAATCAACAAAGTGTTAGAGGTGCTTAATTAGGTTAAATTTGGCTCCCAAAAATGTAAAAAAAATACTAGTTAGCATTTCCTCTGGCACTTTTTATCAGATTTAGAGCAATATTTGTGAACTTTGTCCTATTTAGTTTTTGTCTAAAAATATTTTAAATGGAGTGTTAAGCTTAAATCTGGATGCAAAATGCTGAATTTAAATTTTAAATGCTAAATCTAAATGTAATATGTTAAATCTAAGGGCTCTAATTTCTTGGTGCAGCACAGGGCGGTGCAGTGTGGCTCAGTCCAAGCAGTGGTAATTTTGTCCGGTGCAGCCCGCGCAGTGGTAATTTTGTGCGGTGCAACACCATGCGCAGCCACTTTGGCAATTTGGTAGACTGACATGCGCCGAGATGTGTCTGGCGGCGTAGTAGGTGGAGGTGTCACATATTCATCAAGACGCAGTGACAGTTTTGTAGAAAAAGTCTCTGCTGAAGTTGCGCAGAAAACTTGCCAGCTCCTTACTTTCTGTGCAGTGGTAATTTGGCTGACTGACACACGGTGCACACACGTCACCGAAACCTCGCAGGCAGGTTTCCAGAATGTCAGGCACATTTCAATGCAATAATTAATTACATCAAGCACTATTTAATATAACTATCTGAATCAGGACATAAATTATAGTATCTGTATCGATTATCCTGATTTCAGATTAAAGGCGGTTGGCACGCGTAATGGAAACTCGACCTGGCTTAATCAACGCAGCTGAATCTGTGATGCAAATGAACAAATTCACATCTTTCTCAGCCAACCACATATATATTGCTTGCGTTCAATGCTTAGTAAAGCCGCTTGCATACTGGACGCGAAACAAATTATTACAGTCAAAGTCAATGCAAAGACGCGAATACACTCGTCTGTTTATTCTACTGTTTTCTTCCGTTGAAGATAGGCAACAGTCTTTATTCGGTCTCTTTGTTGAAAATTAGTCAGATGTATCGAATAGATTCACGCTTTATTTCCACACCAGAGATAAAATAGAGCTTGTAGTCAGAGACCAAATCAATTCCATGACCATTGACATTGTGAATTATATATTGCATGCACGATCAAGACTGTCCGACATGGAATGCTCCAAGTCCGGCTGCCAGCAAAAAGTAAAAGTATTGATATGAGAACAGATTTATAACAAAATAAAGAATAAAAATATACCACAAACAAACGGAGCATCCAATAAGATTGCCCGCAAATAAATAAATTGCAGGGTCCATTGGATGTTGTTTGTCGTTAAAATGTTTCTTTTTATTCTTTATTTCGTTATCAACATTGATTGAAATTCCCGGTACTCGTCTTGAAGAACTGAGCCCTCTTATCAAAACTTTCACGCTTAATATCTAAAAGATCCAGTAGATTCGAAGAAATTAAAAACAATTATCGCCTCTTGGTCACAAAATTATATTGAAACCATCCGACTATCGGACAAGGAGATATATTAAAACCCTGTTCGACTTTCGGACACGTGGACACTGCGTTCAACGTAGCAACGCAATCTGCCGTGCGAAAAATTTGTTTCGCGTCCAGTGTCCAAGCGGCTTAATACTCCTATTATTGTCACGTAGGTTTTATTGTTTTTAGTAGGGGAAAGGTATACAGCCTGATTGCTATGATCTCGTATGGAGTTAGGATCACATTTTGAAAATAAATGTGAAGCATGACTTGCATTGTTGTCCATGCATGTTAATGAGAAAATTTTAAGAAGCAACAGGGTGTAATCATAGGAACACGCTATCCATCATTTCACTTCCCAATGATGCAGGCAGAAGAAATAAATGAGCAACCGTCGTATTTCATTCCAACTTTGTAAGTTTCAATGATCTGACGTAGTTTTCGTTTTGAAATTCCATTCCAGTTCGCTTATGGCAAAAATTTGAGAATTCCTCATATTCGTAATGCTTAATATAGACGTAAGCGGTGCAGAAAACAAGCCTGGAGCAGCAGAGTAAAATGCAACATTAACGCATCATGCAGATATAGGACAGGGGCTTCTTTATTTCATCACTTTAAAGGTGAAGAGAGGAACTCATTTTATTGGTGAAGAGTCGACTCAGCTGTGTTAAACCCATTTAAGCCTATTCTCCTCCCTCTTTGCCACATGCTCCGGAAGTAGGGACAGAGGCGGGACAGAGGAGTACTTGTGCCAGGCTTCACCGGGCACAAAATTGCAACGTACGCCTGGACACACCCCGTTGTTACGGCGCTCCCACTATTTGGCGCGCCTGCGTTGTGCCTGCACCTGGTCCTTGAATTTAGAGCCCTAAATATTTAATGTTAGATCTGATGTTAAATATTGAATGTAAACATAAAATGTGAAATCTAAGTGTTAAATCTAAATATTAATTGCTAAATCTAAATAGTAAATTCTAAATCAAATGTTAATTTATAAATCTAAATGCTTAATCTAAATGTAAAGTATTAAATATAAATGATAAATATAAATGACAAATGTCAAATCAAAATGTTACATTCTAAATGTAAATGTTACATGCTAAATCTAAAAGTTAAATCTGAATATTAAATGCTGAATATAAATAGAAAATGTTACATATTTAATTATGTTACATGTTAAATATTAAATGTTAAATGTACACGTTAAATGGGGGCGCTCGAGAGCAGCAACATGTGAAGACGTATTTTCTCTGAGCTCCGCATGAATACGATAATTTCACTGAATCTCAACCTCTAAAACATCACCAAACCTACTCGAAACCAATCATAAACCCTTAAGATGAGATAGCTGCACTTTTTTTTTCTTTCCTATCCGCTTTCTTTCCCATTTACCGCCAACCAACGTCTGCGGTCATGTCCAAGGCCAGGCCGAAACCAGCTACAACTAAAGCCCCGGACTCTCCCGACAGGGGACCCCCCCCGAGGGACACGCCTGGTTTGGCCGTCGATACCATCATGGAAGCCATCAAAGCCTCTGAGCAGTCAGTCCTGACTAAAATAGAAGGCTCGGTGAGTGTGCTGTCGGCGGACTTGCATACTAAAATAGAAAGCCTTTCTAAAGAGCTGCGTGGGGAAATAGCAAAGGTTAGCTCCGAGCTACGCGAAGCGCTAGACAATGCTAACCAGGAGCTGAAGCTACATGCTACATCGATACGCAGTCTGGAGGACGGAGCTAACCAATACTCAGACCGGGTCGTTGAGCTAGAAACAGAGCTCGCGTCACTGGCATCTCAAGTGAAACATCTGACAGCCAAGACGGAGGACTTGGAATCAAGGCAACGCAGAGACAATTGTCGTATTATCGGCGTGGATGAAAGTTTCGGGGATGTCCGTATGGAGCAGCCGGTGGCTAGGCTGCTACAGGACTCACTGGGTCTGGACTATACCCCGACACTCGATCGTGCCCACAGAAGCCTACAGCCGAAACCTAAGCAGGGGGACAGCCCGCGGCCGATTATTGTCAAGTTCCACTATTTCCGGGAGAAAGTGGATGTCCTGCGAAAAGCGGTAAGCCAGCGACCCATTCAGCACAATAACAGGCAGATTTTCATCTATCCGGACTACACTGCTGCCGTGAGGAAGCGTCGGGCTGCTTTCAGAGAAGCAAGAGAGCTGCTGAGCCACTGCCCTAACACCAGATTTGGCCTCCTGTTTCCTGCGACGTTAAAAATCACTGCCTCAAGCGGTGAACAGAGGTCATTCAATAACCCAGTCGAAGCAAAGGAGTACATTATTGGCCATCTACAGACTGGGGGCTCAGGTAACTGAGAGGTTGCAAACCTCACTCTCACAGAAAATGCTACGATGTAACATGTGTGACTCACAGGCAGCGTTGTTATGCTGCAAGTCCTGAAAGCTGACACTGTTTTGTGAATTAGCTCATGAATAATCAATACGTGGACAGTCAGCTTTCTCTCTCACTATGATACTTAATCACTTTTTTCTTGCTGCCACTCAGTTATTTATTTTATTTTCAAAATTGTGGGGAAGCATGTGGGACTCAATCAAAATAGATTTGCAATCCGATCAGCACTTTCTCCACTTTTGGCTTAATGTTAACTAGTGCGGTTGATTTTTGTTCCCCCCCCCCCCTTTTTTTTTTTTTATTTTTTTTTTTAATGTGTGTTTGTTTACTTGTTTGGTACTGTTTGTGTTTGTTGCAGCTTTTTATTTATTTTCTACATATGGCAATTCTAAGGTTACTGATATTGGAAATACTAGTTTTGAGGGCAGTTACCCCTCATCATCGTCCAACTTGTGCGGAGCTCTTTCAGGGATTAGTTAAGTTCCAAGTGTTCTTGTTGATGGTTTGCTCACCTGTAGATGGAGCAACCCACTTTAATGGGCTGATAGCCTGCTGGGATGGGGACCAAAAGTTTCTATTTTCATATTATTATTTTTTAGTTTTTTATGAGTGTGTTTTAAGTTGGTTTGAATTGTGTATTAGTATTGTTAGACCCAAATATCTTTTCCAAGGACTTGATGACATTGCATATCTTTGTAAGCTTGAAATGACATGATGGCACAGAGACAGATAAACAGAGCTCCTCGCTCTATTTCTTTCATCTCATGGAATATTAGAGGCATGGGTAACGCAATTAAACGCAATAACATTTTTAGCCATTTGAGATCACTTAACCCAGACATTATATTTCTACAAGAGACACATTTAAAGGTCAATCATCATACAAGGCTGAGGAATAGCTGGATCGGGCAGGTCTACCATTCTAATTTTAATCATAACTCTAGGGGTGTTGCAATCCTTTTTAAGAAGGGAGTCCAATTCAGCCATACCAAAACGATTACAGATTCCAATGGTAGATTCATTATATTAATAGGTAAGCTTTGTAATTCCCCAACTATTCTCGTAAATATCTATGGTCCCAACTGGGATGACCCTCAGTTCTTTACCAGACTAATTGCCTCTTTACCTGATGTCAACACCCACCAGCTTATTGTAGCTGGAGATCTGAATTGCGTATTACACCCGCGTCTGGACAGATCTAATCCCCAACCGGGCAGCCAACTATCTAAATCTGGTGGCGTTCTTGAGTCTTTTATGCAGTCTTACTGCCTCGTAGATCCATGGAGGAAACTACACCCGGATAAGAAACAATTCTCATTCTTCTCACCTGTCCACAAAAGCTATTCAAGGATAGACTATTTCTTAATTAACAACAATCTCTATCCACACGTCACTAACTCACAATATCACAGTATTGTAGTATCGGATCACTGTCCAGTGCAACTGGACATCCATTTTCCAGATAATGTCCGACCCCAACGAACGTGGCAACTTGACCCCTCTCTGTTACTATGTACTGAATTTAGGAAATTTGTTGCAGAGCAAATTGACTCTTTTTTTGAGACAAATGACTGTTCAGATATGTCACGACGTGTTCTGTGGGAAACGCATAAAGCTTACATTAGAGGACAGATAATTTCATATACCGCCCATCTCAATAAACAACGCAACGCACACCTCTTAGAAATTAAGCAATCCATTTTGGACATTGATAATAAATACTCAATATCCCCTACATCAGAGTTACAGAAAGAACGCGCTTTGCTTCAAATGGAGTTCAATAGCCTCTGCACCGATCAGGCAGTAAGAAACATACTTAAAACCAAGCAAAAATTTTACGAACATGGTGAGAAAGCAGGTCGACTTCTCACCCATCAACTCCGTCAATCAAGCAGTAATTCCCAAATTACAGAAATAAACGTTGGCGCAGGTCTAACTACATGTGACCCAATACTTATTAATAGTCAATTTAGAAAATATTATTCAGACCTATATACATCGAATACAGATGCAAATACATGTTCAATACAATCCTTTTTGGATTCTTTAGATGTTCCCACTCTTGAACCAGATGCTCAAACCTCGCTTGATCAACCTCTCACTGCCGAAGAGATACAAGCTGCAATTAAATCCATGCAGAATGGACGGGCCCCGGGTCCCGATGGGTTTCCCATCGAATATTACAAGGCATTTGCACATAAATTAGTACCGGTCCTGAAAGCAATGTACGACGAAACTTTAGAAAATGGCAACCTACCACCAACCCTCACCCAAGCAACTATATCGCTAATATTGAAAAAAGACAAGAATCCACTTGACTGCTCATCTTACAGACCCATCAGTCTTCTCTGTTGCGACTACAAAATTCTGACTAAATCGCTGGCAAACCGGTTAAATGATGTGATACCAACGCTCATCCATCAGGACCAAACTGGTTTCATTCCAGGTCGGCAAGCATTTTTTAATATGAGGCGGCTCTTCAGCGTAATGTACTCCACCCACCCGATTCAACAGCCTGAGGTTATTCTTTCACTTGACGCCGAAAAGGCCTTTGATAGAATAGAGTGGGTATACCTACACTCAGTCATGAAGAGATTTGGATTTGGTGAAACTTTTTGTAATTGGATCAAAATTCTCTATGGCACGCCAACCTCAGCTGTTAAGACAAATGGCCTAATATCAACATACTTTCCGATTTTTAAAGGGACACGTCAGGGCTGCTGCTTGTCGCCATTCTTGTTTGATTTAGCCATAGAACCTCTTGCTATAGCACTGAGAGGTGATGAGAGAATTAAGGGCATTACGAGAGGAAATGCAATTCATAAGGTCGCGCTCTATGCGGACGACCTACTCCTTTTTGTCACAGATCCGATCCAGTCTATTCCCCACCTTTTACTCTTATTACAGAAATTCGGAAGTTTTTCAGGTTACAAATTAAATTTAACAAAAAGTTTATTATTTCCAATTAATGACATGAGCAAAGCACTGAATTATGGCTCCTTCCCTTTTAAAACTGAACGTCAGGCCTTTAAATATCTAGGTGTGAATGTAACCAGCTCATTCAAAGCACTCAAAGCAGCTAACTTCGACTGCTTATTGGAACACACAAAAAAAGATCTGGAAAGGTGGTCACGCCTCCCGATTTCATTAGCTGGCCGCGTTAATGCCCTCAAGATGACCGTCTTGCCAAGATTCCTGTATCTGTTTGTGGCGGTACCTGTTTGGCTCCCAAAACTCTTCTTTGTGAAATTAGATAAATGTATTTCAATTTTTATATGGAACCATTCAATACCCTGAATGAAGAAAATATACCTCGAAAGGCCTAAACCTGGAGGAGGATTGGGTCTCCCAAATTTTCTTTACTACTATTGGGCGTCGAATATTTCCAAATTGACATATTGGATATCAACATTTTCTGATAATGATGGGCCCACCTGGGCAACAATGGAGCTCTCATCACATGCTTCAATATCACCAATTTCTCTTGTAACAGCTCCACTCTCACTGTGCACCTACAGTAAGACTTTTTCCAATCCTGTTGTTTCGAGTACCATTAGAATCTGGATTCAATTTTGCAAGCATTTTAATGTTAATCAGATGAGCGGCCTTTCCCCCTTGTCTCATAATCACCTTTTTGCACCTTCACAAACTGACTCGAATTTTGCTGGTTGGCGTCGACACGGACTGGTCTATTTTGAGGATCTATTTGATGAAAATTCCTTTCTATCCTTTGAATTCCTTGTAAAAGAACACAATATTCCTAAATCACATTTTTTCCGGTATCTTCAAGTTCGTAGTTTCGCGTCCAAACATTTTCACTCTTACCCCAAGCCGCCAGACAAAGATTTTTCGCATGATTTGCTGAACTTAAACCCGTGGAACAGGGGTTTAATCTCTAAGACTTATAAAATACTCAAGAACATCGACCCTCCATCACAAACTAGGATACGAGAAGCCTGGGAACGGGACTTGGGTATTGCAATTACAGATGATATATGGGCCCAATGTATTACTAACATACACTCCTCTTCTATATGTGTTAGGCATGGGTTGCTACAATTCAAGGTACTTAACAGAACTCACTACTCCAACGACAGACTGGCAAAAATATATCCATCCGTTCAGCCCATCTGTCCCAGATGTGCTACCTCAGTGTCGCTAGGTCATATGTTTTGGTCTTGCCCCCGCCTTATAAATTTCTGGTGCTCTATATCTGATTGTTTATCAGCTTTATGTAATACACCGCTTAATCCTAACCCATTCACAGCTATTTTTGGTGTCATTCCCAGGGTCACACACACCACAAATGCACAAAAGAGAGCAGTAGCGTTCGGTAGCCTCATAGCGCGCAGGCTGATCTTAATGAACTGGAAATCCAACAAATGTCCATCCTTTAGAAGATGGGTCCAGGAGGTGCTGTCCCTACTTCAACTGGAAAAAATCAGACATAGTTTAAACGGGACAGATGATAAGTTTGCAAGAGTGTGGTCTTTGTTTATTGAATACGTAAAAAAGTCAAATTTCTAAATAACTAATAGATCATGCCCTTCAACGATGTGTATAACTGATCTGTTTGACTGATTAGCCGGTATTGTATTCACTGACAGCTTTGTTGATCATTCTTGTCACTCTCTCTCTTCGCTTTTTTTTTCCTTTTCTGTCTTTTGAATTATGTCACGCCTTGACTATGCCAAAGTGAGTATCGTTGTCATTATTCTAAGATCACTATGTCCATTGCAAGTCTGAAATTTTGTCTAATATCGATGGGTCCTTCCTATGTTTTTTTTTTTTTTTCCCCCACTTGTGTACTTTGGTCCCGAGGGTGGGTATATGGGGAGGGTTTTGGGGTGGTATACGGGTCTATGTTTTCTGACTTTTTGTATGACTGTTTATGTTTAACTGTTTATATAATAGATAAACTGTTAAATAAAGTCTTTAAAAAAAAAAAAATGTACACGTTAAATGCTTAATCTAAATAACTAATGTAAAATCGAAATGTTTAATGCTGAATGTTGAAAGCTAAATGCAACACTTACATTTCAGGTTTCTTACTTAAATGTAAATGTTAAATATTAAATCTAACATTTAAAATTTACATTTTGTATTTATTATTTAGATATAGCATTTAACATTTACATTTAGCATTAAACATTTGATTTAGAATTAAATGTCGAGATTTAACGTTTATTTAGATTTAACATTTAGTTTTAACATTTACATTTAACATGTACTATTTAAATTGAACATTTACTGTTTAGATTTAGCATTTAACATTTAGATTTACCATCTACATTTAGATATAATGTGACCGTTACATTTAAAATACAACTGTATTTTTTAGAAGCTCACAAATATTGCTGTAAATCTGGTGAAAAGTTCCTAAGAAAATGCACAACTATTGTTGAAACACTTTTTTTTGCAAAATGCGGCAAAATCTTGCAGTTATTTTCAGTGTGCACCGTTTTACAATTGGCAGCCCATAGTGTGTTTTGGTACTTATAAAAATATTTTGAGTTTCTTGAATTGTCTATCGACCACCACCCTCTTACATGCATAGGTGGCTTCATTTGTTTCCCAGGAAACAAATCCTTCCTGAATCACTGCACAAATTATCATTGATTCTGAATGAATCTACATTTTGCCTATTTTGGGCAATAAAAATAATTTTTTCGACTTGGCAGGGATTCTTGGTAGGCAGGCAGCGTTTCAGACCTTGTTCCGTTGTAGGGTAAACACTGGAATATGTTTAGAAACAGAGAGGCGGTTTGGGCTACTGTACAGCACTAGAGCCACTCTCAATGAATTTTCCTAGTTCAGACACAAAAGCAGTACAAATGGAGCAGGTCCTCTGTGTAGCCTTGAGGTAGTTTGCTTGACTGCTTACAGCTGATCTAGAGACATGGAGTTTGGAATAACTCTGCCTTCGAGCCCTTGAGCAAGGCCTTTAACCCCAAAATTGCTCCAGGGGCTTTACCCCTATTTCTTTCTTTGCCTCCTCACTTGTTATGGTTCTGTCCGACATCTCTCTCAGGGCATCACTGAAAAAGAAAAACATGGTCTTGATGCAACTTTTCCTGTTTTAATAAAGGAAAAAAAAAAAAAGGCAGTACCCCTCAGCCCGGACATATTGAGGCACAAGGCACACCTTCGACCAAAGCGAATCCACGTATGCAAAACCCAATCAGTTTGAGGGAAACAGCCCGGACAAAGTTTTGAAAGTCAAGGTCACTGAGCAAAGGTGAATGGTCGGTCCGGTACGAAACCTCGACTAGGCACAGCTACCCATCAAGGCGAGTCCACATATGCAAAATGATGTTCCTAACCCAAGCAGTTTGAGAGAAATGGCCCGGACAAAGTTTGGAATGTCAAGGTCACTGAGCAACGATCAAAGTGCATTCGGGTACGAAACCTCAACGAGGCACGGCTTCCTACCAGGGTGAGTCCACTTACACAAAATGAAGTTCTTAACCCAAGTGGTTACAGAGAAATGGCCTGGACAAATGGCAATGCAGACACCTGTCTGCAAAGGGGCCAATAATACCCCGTCTGCGCCTTAGTCAAGGCTGAAGGGGTAAAAAGACTTCTGTCGCCAAGCCAAAGTAGGGCCCTTATCCAAAGGCTACATTACTCCACCTTGGGAGTTTCACCCTAAGACATGTTTATAGTCCCTGTGTAAATAAATTATCCCACTGAGGTAAGTTTTTAAAGGAAGAAGAACAGAGACACAACATCAATTTCGGAGGTGAAGTTTTATTACTAATGCCATAACCCTGAGACAAAAAGGCAGTTTATGCTTACTTTGTCAAACAGTGACAAAGTAAAAACAATAACAACAGAGTCAATTGCAAGATCTTGTTATCTTCTTTATAGCAGAATGAAGCTTTATTTGGGTAATTAACAGTCCTGGGCAGAGGTGGCTGATGGTCCGATGGAGTCGATTCCAAAAGGTCAATCCATGAGAAGTAGGAAAGACAGGGAAGAACAATGGTTACTCTGACAAAAGAGACAGACGACGACAGAAACAGGCAAAACAAACAAAGGGCAGGGGCAGAGAAGGATCTGTAATGGAAGGAAAACACTGACAAAAACCAATGGAGGGGAGCTCAATGCACAAAGGCACATTTAACAATCTTACAAAGGAGACAAGTATAGACATTAGATGCAGTGAAATGATGAACACTGAGGAACAGGTGAGGGTAAAGGAGTGTGGAATGTGCAGAGGGAGGGACCAAGCAATAGCACAGTAATTGAATAATGAGAATCAACGACCAAAACAAAACCTAAACAAACACAGACATCTTTGTCGTCTAAGAAAATCTGTCTGTTGATCTGAAATGTTTAGTGTGACAAATATTCAAAAATTCAAGGCATTGGGAAGGGTTCAAATTCTTTTTCACAGCCCTACATTCCCCAAAAGTAACCAATAAAATGTGTTAAAACTCCCAGGCAGAAGTGAATATGGATTAAAGCTATGAGCTGAAGGGTAAATTTTGAAATGACTAACATTTCTATCTCAGAATTTGATGATTGATGCGACAGATGATCTCATTTATATTACTGCTCACAGGACCAGCTGATGCCATGAAGAAAAATATCATTAAAATTTGCATCCATAAGCAGCTGGCGGAAATACAGGCATACAGAAAACACTTGTAATATTATTCAAATGTTCATCTGATCTGGCAAATATGAATAATTTCTCAGACTTTATTTCTCAAAGATTTTTTTTCGTCCTTTCTTTGCATAGTTGTTTAATTAAAATTATTTTTCTCCAAACTTTCCAAGCATTAACAGACAAAACTTTTTGATCAGCAGCAAGTTTTTTCTCTAAACTAAATCCTTTTATTCTGACAGTATTCTTTGAAAAGAGTGACCAGCTTAGTGCATATTGTAACAAACACCATCAACACAGTGTGCAACCAAAGCCCTGAATCACACTCTGATATACCCAATCCCCCCCACCACATACACACAGATAAACACAAACAAACTCACACACACACACACACACACACACATTATGATAAATACAAACCTTCACACACACATACACTTGCGCACACACATACATAGACACACAGAAAAACAGAATCCTTCATGCTCAACCACATTCACAGACATACGCACACATAAACCCTCTCTCACTCACTGATAATGGCAAGCCCTCTCTCTCTCACACATAAAGATTAATATGAACCCTCACATACACACACACACACTGATAAATAAGAACCCCCACCACACACACACACACACATGAACCATAAACCCCCTCTCACACACACAGATAAGCATCACCATTCCACACACTGATAACCACAATCTCTCAGCCTCACATATAGATAAACACATACCCTCAAACACACACACACACACACACACACACACACACTAATAAACATTCTCACGCATACACTGATTAAGCTTCTCTGATCACTTTAGAGAGATAGGGAGTGAAAGACACTGTCAATTTCAGCAATATTTCAATATTTTAGTTTTATGGACTCAGGTATAATGGACGCATCCATTATTTGATCCCTATACTTCACAGGATCATTGAAAAGCAGCAGCATGTCAGATGTGCCTGTATGTCAGAAACCATGAGAATATGATGGTGATCAGCAGTAACAGCTCAGGATTCAGATACAGGCTGCTGGAGCCGCTACTGCATATCAAAGGGGCCTGAGAGAAGAGAGATGTTTTTTCCTCTTCTGCCTGTATAATGTTTAGAGCGCCTGCCCCAGCCTCTACGGTCCCCTCCTCATGACTGCTAGAGGCCTCCTCAGCAGGGACACAGTTCAAACGCTGCTCACCTCCGCTAACCCTGAACTGGAGGGGAAATCAGTGTTAAAATGCTTGTTTGCCCCTGTGAATAAACAGCCCTATTTCCTGTGATTTGTAGTGTAAAACTTCAGCTGGGCCTGGGGAGCGAACTCCACTCAGTCTCTTCATCTCTAAGGAGCAGTAACATGATGGCAGTTCACCACAACTGCCACAACAAAGTCAGCTCCAGGACTGACCTCTCTTCACCTCTGGTCAGTTAGTTTGTTAGACTCCTGACATCTCAAAATTCCTGACAATTTGGGATGAAGGATAAGTCAATGGAATAATACCCTAGTATGGCTGCCATTAATCATGAAATTCTGACTAAGTTCCTGCCATAGAGAGCCATTGTATGATGAGCAGAATGGATATTCGGAGAGGAGAGGAACACTGCAAGATTCTGATTTATTCCCTGTGTGAGAGTAGCACATAAGCTTAACTATTACATCACTCACACAGGCCCACATGCACTTGTTCACCATTTCACACAACTGCACCCGCATACAAGAAGGTCAGACAAACTCAAAGCAGAGGCCAGACCCAGTCATAAAGATGTCCAGATGGCCACTGTATGTTCACAGAATGGGGATTGTGCTGAACTTAGGGAAAGAGTGGAGTTTCGGTATGGAAACACAACACAGTAGCAGCAGGTGTATGAGACTGTATGGGGATCTTGGGTGGCACTAATCACTTCAGGGTGTCGGTCAGGACAATTTTAATGTGCAGGTAAGAGCAGAATGAAAACAGAGTCCAGGAGTAAGGTTTCAGCTCTTTATGAAATCTGTGCATGTGTGTGGTTACTGCGATGTAAACACAACAATACAGGTTGATTAGAAATAAAGCACATCTTAAACATAAAAATATACTGAGCTGGATATATATCTCTAACCAGATAACAACTGAAATTACTTTACCAGATTAGTTATGAAAGTCAGCATTGATCAATTAACACAGAATGAACATTAAGATATGCAACATAAATAGAACAGACAGTGTCACTGATCAAATAGCATTCAGTACGCAGTGTATAAACAACAGAGGTTAGTAACACAGCAAATAAACTTCTCAGGCTATTGCTAATTAGCGGCTAATTCCATATCACTCATTAGCAGCTAACTGTTCATATTATAAAATCCGACGGCGAACTATTACTAAGTCACCAATTGACTCAAAGATAAACAGAATCAAAAGTGTAACACATGTAAAACAACATTACTCACGGCTATATGGACGCACACACTGCAGAGAATATTCAGCCGACGTTTGCACTGAGCCAATCGATACGTCTGTGGTGCGTTTTAAGGATCTGGAAACGTAATCGTGCCAAGAGTGGGATTAAGTAAATGAAGCCAAGCCACAACTCAAAGATTCAGCCTCCTCTCAAGCCCTTTTAGGATCGAAGCGTAGTAGCAGTGATTTAACATTAATCAGCTGGTCGGCGAGTAATTATCCACTGTTCACCTAGCTGCAGTAATTACCGTTTACCATAAAGTCAAGTTTTTGTCACTGACTTATAAAGCCACAATAAGGCAGCTCAGTGATACAGCACGCAAATTAGAAAATCATCAAACTAACACAAAGATTTTTTTTTCATGTGCGGCATAAGCTTTACTACAGCAGGCATTCAGTCCTGGTACTGCTCGGCAACACCCAGATTTGACCTGTTATGCCCCCAACACAAAAATTTATTAACTCAACATTTGGACTCGTTGAACATATGTCCCCTAAACACAGGGATTTTATGAAAGTATGCCCCAGACAAAATTTTACTAGAACATACCCCTAACTCAGGGGCTCTATCAGGCAGGGGCGGATTTAGATATGGGCGACATGGGCAGGCCCATCTTGACAGGGGGTGCCTGTGGAAGTGCAAAAAAAAAAACAAAAAACATTTTCTGCCGTTACTTGATTAGATAACTCCAGTGGGTGTATTTAAAATATGTGCCTGGGTGCCCTCTTGCCAACTCGGTGGGCTGCATGTTCTGGCAAAGACATGCCTCTCCAGAGAAAGAAGGGAAGGGTCAAGCCATATGCATACGTAGACACCTTTATTAGCAGCTTAGCAAGCACCTCTGCTCCAGATCTGCCCCGGCTCTGCCAACTCCAGCTGATCCGGCTCAGAGCCGGGGCAGATGCGGAGTGGAGGAGCTTGCTATCTCAGGTGTATGTATATATATATATATATATATATATATATATATATATATATATAAATATTATCCACATGGAGCACGAAGAAAACATTCTTATCTTCAGTGACTATGAATCTCGGCAAGTTAGTTAAGCTATGATTGCAGTTAGATGATCAAGAGGGGGTAATGGAATCAACGTTAGAGTCGTTAAATGAACTGAGTTCGTTATGTGGTAGAAAAAAATCCTCTGCCGTCAGGAATTGTAAAGCATGGTCTGCCTTTTGTCTTCTGAAGGCGGGAGACCGCGGAAAAAATAATGATAACGTTACCCCGAGATCAATGCCCACAAATGGCTATTTAATGCCTTTAAAGCGAAACTATTGTCATCCTGCAAAAAAAATGAAATAATGTCAATCAATAGTTTATAATGTATAGAAGGTACGTACAAAGTTTCAAAGCTATCCAATACTGTTTAGTTTACTTAAAAAAATTTTGATACTCTCAATGGCGCAGCTATTTTGTCCAGTCACATGACCGATCTCAACAGAAGTGATGTCAGTTGTGTGCATTGACAGTAGTAATCTCCACTTTGTACCCACTGATCTATATAGAATAACTATACCCACTGATCTATATAGAATAACAATACATAGTTATTCTATATAGATCAGTGTTTGTATCTCGTGTTCGATAGGTTTCCTTTTTCCATCATTTCATCGTGAAATGCCATATTGTATCGCTAAACACTGTGCTGTTTCGGATAGAAACAATCTGCGAAATGCTAGATTTCACAAGTCGCCAGCTGGCAAGAAAAGGAAGCGTCTACGGATGCCGTGGCTTGCGAAATGTGCACATCCTGAACCAAAAGATCAACAGGTCCGTGTGTTGTGAAGTGAACACTTCACAAACCAGTAGGACTACTCGAATAATCTGATAAAGCATTCCATGGGTTTCGCAAGTAAACTGATACTGAATAATGTTGCAGCAACAAGCCTACTTTACTAGGACCTACTGCATATGAACTTCAAGGCTTGTACCTTACTCCATGACTGTGGATGTGCTAACAGGCTAGTGATCGCCAACATGATTACCACGCCACAGAGGCACCAAAAGGAACACATAAAAGTAAATAATTCCTTGGTAAATAAAATATGAAAACCACTGAATCACCTTAGTTTGATTGCGTTTTAATATTTTATGGAATGTTTGTTCATAACAAAAATCGGTAGTGGTGTACATGTGTCCGCTCATGTCTCTAGCTAAATAGCTAAAGTTGGCATTATTATGAAACTGATTTTCCCTTGACAGTGCTGTATTTTAAGACGCCCAAAATGTCATTTTTGTTCAGCAGTGAAGTTGCTGCATGTTAGCGCTCCCCCAGTATCAGTGCGCACTAACGGTAAGTGCACAGATCTCTGAAACATGGCAACATTTGTCAGTGACTAGACCTTGATCATTTTTATTTTATGATTAACGATCGATTAACAGCATAAAACGCGTGAATTGCGAATGAAACATTCATGCTATTTCCATCTGTCAGGGAAATTATGTCATCATAGCCATAGTTGGGAGGCAGAGCATAAAAATCGCGCCAGAATAAAATCTTGGCTGTTTTCAGCATGATTCACGTATCTTTTCATACCCTACAAAATTAACATGCCTGTTATTAAAATAATCTGGGTTTACAGCCTTTATAAAGCAGGCCATATCATTTGTTTCTGTGAACAAGTTTCTTTGACATTCCTGTGTTCTGTCATTGCTGGGACTCCAGAGAATTCCCGACAGCTCATTAGTTTCCCAGCATATACACAATGCATGTGTAGCTACTGTCTTCTGTTTCATTATCCCCACTAACATATTATCAATCAATCAATCAACAGACAAATGAAAAAAATAATAAAAAATCCTTTATTTACAATTATTGAGCGAATCTAGTCGACTCGACACTCGAGACAGCAACATTGAATGAACGAGAAGGATAAGCGACTGAATGTGCCATACGTACGTGACCTCAGGGCCATGATTTATGATCATGTGACTCCTGCAAAATGGTTATATTGGCGGCCTCTGTGGAGAGCTTTGACAGTTCAGCGAAAAAGTGTCATAATATCAAAATGCCAGGGGGACAGTTACTGATTTTTTTCATGAACAATACTTCATTGAAATATAGTGTTTTATTAGGTATGTTCAATGACTGGAGTGTCCTTTTAAAAGCCTTAGTTTTCGGTTTTAATACTTTCTTGACCCTGTTAAAAGTGTCAGCTTTCATTGCTAGCTGAGGTTACTGTTACCGATGACGTGGGCTTAACTTTTAACTGAGAAAGAATTTTGTTTCCAACCTGCAGCTTTTCGCCTTTTTATTTGGCAGAACGATTTGAAAAGGAGGCACCAATATTGCTGGGGGGGTTTTATTAGTGAGAAGAGTTTTTAGATTTTAAGGGGAGGTTCGCCTAGGGTGCCATGGTAGCTTGAACTGCCACTGCTACCAGGGTATACCCTGAACTCAGAGGCTTTACCAATATATACCCCCAAAACATGGATTTTACCCTGGTATGCGCTTGAATCAGGGATTTCACCAAGATAAGCTCCCAACACAAAAACTTTAACAAATACAAGGGTCTGCTTTTGACTCACAGAGTTCACCAAGGTATGTCACCAACAGATGAACTACACCAACAGAGTATGCTCCCAACACAAAGACCTTACCAGGGTATGCCCCCAATACAGGCACTTTACCATGGTATGCACTCGACACAAGGATTTTACCGAGCTATGCTCCTGACATAAAGACTTTCCAATGGTAAGCCCTCAAGAAATAGACTTTACCAGAGTATACTCCCAACACAGGAACTTAACCAGGGTATGCCCTTGACGCAAGGATTTTACCAGGACATACCACTGACAAACAGGCTTTGCCAGGGTATGCCCCCGACCAGTGCTTTAAGTGGAAAAAAAGAAGTGCCGGTACTCCCCCTTTTCAACTACTGGCAAGTAAATTAGGCGGTGGGTGGTCGGTACCAGCAGATCATTCAGTGGTACATTCAAATGCTAGAACATGATGCTGATTTTAAGAAAAATTGTTTTAAAACTCCACTAAGAGTTTTAAAAAGTAGTTTCTTGTTAAAATCCATCTATGAATTATCTGCCGACAAAACACGTCCAATTGAAAGGAGAAGTTGCCCAACACTCCGAGCACAATGACACAGTTCTCTGGATTTTTGGGTGAGGCATGATATAGCCTAGAGTGTAGAGCTTGTCAAAGAAAATCTTACAGTGGTTAAGTCCACCAACCTCCTTGAGGACATCGCCAAATGCCAATTCCAGATGATGATTTGAGCAGTGCCACACAAACAGGTCTGGAAATCTGGTGCAAAGTTGTGCAGCAACTGTTCGGTATCACTTATGCTCCATCACATACAAATGCCACAAAACACTCACGCAAGAAGTAGCTATCAAAGCCATTTTAATGAAGACATGCTGGCAGTTTCTCTGTTATATCATTTGCCGTGGTACCATCCAACTCAAGCTGGTCAAAAAATATGGTGTCTGGCTGTGCATTGGTAATAGTTGACCACAAACACACTACCAACACAGACTTTCCACTGACTGTGGTGCATTCAATTAATCAATGCACACAATTTTTGTCTGTTTTTGACTATGTCATCAGCCACTTTTTTTGTAATCATGCTAGCTAGCTAATAGTTGAAGAAACCAATATGGCATTCAGTGCACCACACTCTCCAGTTTCCCATATTATACGACACGTAGATCCAACTGAGCAATCTGATTGGTCAATTAGACGTTTAGAATGTTCTCAAATGAGGACAGTACGGGTCGCGTGTGCTGAAATGAAAAGTACCTCATCACTGAAAATATTACTCTGCCTATCTCTGGTGCCTGGGCCATTGATTAAATTAATTGGTTTGTATTTGTACTTTGAAATGAACATTTAATAAATCAACAGATTTGTGAAAACTGCTTATTTCGGAGGTAATTTCATATAAGTCTGAAAAGGTGATTAGTGAAAGCCCCCGAGAGGTGGGGCTGAAATATTTAACTCTGTTCAGCCTTAATTTTGCTAGTTACTTTTGCTGCTTGGCCACATTAATCAGAGCTAACGTTAATTAAGCATTACTTCTCGCGAGGATGTGCTTGACCGTCATTCTTGTCACGACAGTGATGCGGCCAGCGCCTCATTCCCTTCTCACTGAAGTGACAAGAATGACAGTCAAGCACACCCTCCAGTGTAATAAAGCGATCATACAACTATTACCACTAAAATAAAATGTATAATCAAAATTTATTCATACTATGGGCATTTCGCTCTCAAAATATAAAATTTTTTTTGCGAGTATTCTCTCCGTATCCGTGGAAATACACGAGTTCTGACGTTAACTAGCCCTTGTGAGGCAGCCAATTTGGGCCTGTTTTCTAGACATCGTGATTTCCCAAAACTGAATAAATACCGCACATTGCAACACAAAATTGCTTTGCTAGCTCAATCATGTTGTAACTAGAATATCTGCAGGAAAAAAAATATTTTTTTCATGGACTGATAGTTATACTTCTGCCGACATCAGTAATTTTTAGGCTTACAGGTGCCGTGACAACAACTCCGCTCATCTTTATCGAACAAACTTATATTCACGGTTTTATTTAAATAAAGGGAAATGGCTTTCCAGTGTCGGCGCCAGAACAAAATCTTTAGATTAACTTACCAGCAGATGTTTCATTTCAGATGGGGGTGTGTCACTACAATGAATATAATTGATAAATCTGAGCCATTTTCTTTTAAATTAAAGGGTCTAGTGCCGTATTTTCAACACATATATAACTGGAATGCATATAAGAATACGAATCAATGGGTTATTTTGCATGAGACCATGTGATTATAAAGTTGTTGGGAGAGTTGTTTTACTCATCACACTCAACGTTAGTGCGGCCGATTGGTTGTATTCAGTAATGACGACGAATTGCTGATGGCTTGCCTACAAACACCATCATGAATTGGTTATTTGTCGAAAGGACGTGACATAACGTAATGTTGATGGGCAAACAGTAAACTCGTCTTTTCTGTTCTCTAGCCAGCTGGCGTTGGTTTATGTATTTGGTTGTGGATATTTTGAGGATTAATATCGAGTCCATGAAAGTTAATAGTTTGAAACATCATCTGGCATGCAAGTTATCATTGGACTCAGCTATGCTTGCCACCGCGTGGCGAAAGTGCCGGTAAACATTTGAAGCAGTGATAATATAAAAGATGATGAAATTCTACGTGTTGGCAGGTAGCTAGCTGGCATGATTACAAACACCCCCACCAAATTAGCTTGGTAGCTAGGTGAGCTAAAACCCTCACCGCAGCAACACCCATCCACAATGACTCCGATTTGTAACCAACATTACTTGCTACTTTCCACTGATCGTTCGCGATGAGACTGCTAATGCACCACGAGGCTCGCTCAAATAATGTTTAGAAGACTTGCCACTCCTCCTTAAGATCTCCTTGCGAGTGAACGTCTCGCGAGTAAAGGGACAGACGTGCGGCGCGTACTAGTGCACAGTGGGTAATGTAGTATAGCCATCAGATCATGAATCGCCTAGAGAGAAATAGAGCAGGGCAGGGTACTACGAGCTCGTGTGAAGTCCCAGTACGCCCAAAAAAGTCCCGGTACGCCAGGGGCTAAAATCTAGAAGTGCCTGTACGCCGTACCGGTGCGTACCGGCCCACTTAAAGCACTGCCCCCGACACATAGAGTTGATTAGGGAAGAAAGGGAGGGATGGAGGGAGAGGAATATAAAGGGAGAGGTGGAGAGATACAATGAAAGGGAGAAATCGCAAACTCCCTTACAGATGAAATTTGTACTACACTTTATTTAAATAATTTAAGATGTCTTAGAAAGCAGCAAAATGACGGAGTAGCAAAAACTGGTTGAGCCAGCGACAGTTTTTCCATTTATGTTCTAACTGCATCATCACAGTAGGCATGAACCAAGCCTCTCTTTTTCATTTGTACAAGAGGGATGACACCACTGCTGGGTGGAGACACTGCACAAAAACATACACTGACACCCTCACATGGAGAGGGATTTCAGTGCTGGGAATCAGGTGCTGAACCGTGTGCTGAAATTTTCAGCTTAACATGGAAAGTGGGTCTAAGGCATAACGGAGAGGGTTGGAGTGCCCTCCTCAGGCTGTCATTACTGACTCTTGGATGGAGTTATTCTACAGAGACTCTGTTTTCTGATTTTTTAAGGAGACTTTAAGATTCCAGTAATTTGAAGTGGCTGTAAAATTGTGTTTTGAAAAGTGGGCATAATTTTGCACTTGTTTTAAAGGGGCTCAAAGTTTTCTGTTAATTGAAAGGGACTCTAAGCTTGCTGCTATGCTAAAATATCTCTACAATTTTTTAGAAAACCCTTTGAGTTTGCTGTCATATTCAAGAGGCTCTAAGTTTGCTTGAGTTTTGTTTCAGTGCGTGGATCCTGAATCCCCAGGTCTATAGTAAATTGCATTGTGTCGTGTCTTGGCAGCATTTTAGTGACTTACCTTGTTCCCGCATCACTTGAGCCCTGATTATTAGCGGCGGTTTGGAGATGGGGGCTAATTGAAATGTCAGTCAGTGCAGAACTGAGGTCCCTCCGTGGTGCAGAAGAGAGAAATCGAGGGAGTAAAAAATAATCTGTTATTTATCTGTATAGTGATGTTCTAAGGCTCTTACCACTGCAGCTGCCAGGATGGCTACTGATGTAGTGCAGGAACGGAATGAAAAATTAAAAGTACATTTCAGGATTTTTTCCCCACTGATACAGGTGAGTGTTTAATAAATGTAGAGAAATAAAATCAGGCAGTAAAAGCTTGGTAATTTATACAAATTTTGTGGGAAACAAAAGCCCACAGCAGCACACTTCTCTGAGGACAGGTCAGAGGTTTATATAGCACGGCACTTAATGACTGTTTTACCCTTTATCTGCAAAGGAAATGAGCAAAAATGAAGGAAAATGCTTTTTCTCTGAATTGAAAGTCCCTTGTTATTACTGCAGCCATGAAGCCCGTAGATGCAGCAGGAGTTTGGCAGATTGCACTGCTGGCTCTAATATTACAGGTGAGAATCAGGGGAGCCTCAGTGATTAAAGAGTAAATCAGGAGAGCTCGGCCGATTCTGTGTAATCTTGTTCACTTTATTACTCGCCGATGTATATTTTCACAACCTTTCCACTGAGCCATGTGAGATTATGGAAATCGTTTAGTAATGCCATGAGTGCAAAATACATTTCAGCACTTCCTGCTCTGCCAACCAAAAATATAAAAAAATCATGTATGTGTTTGTAAATTTTCTCTTTCGTTCTAAGTGACTCCATACAAAGACAATAAAAAACTTCATTTGGGAGAAGATTGATGTTAAAGAGATGAAAATGCAGCCCTAATGAAGCACTAATGAAATTAGAGTACAGATATTGAGACAATAATGGAGATCGGGTGACATCACTGTTATGCTGGAAAGAGGATGTACAGTACCGGTCAAAAGTTTGGACACATTTTGCTAATGTCACAGCCCTCTGTTTTTGAGAGAAATTGAAATGGCCTGACTTCTCTATATAATCTCAAATGGAATCTTGTAAGCGGTAAACAGAAGTTAAAAAAGAATAATTTACTAGTTTGTATAGTGTCCAAAATTTTGGAATTCTGAAAGAGGCCATATTTTACAAAGTAAACAGACATACAAACTCCTTCCATTTCCAATGGGCAAATTAAAGTCAAGCTGCTGGGAATAAAAGGTAGAAGGAAAGCCACATGTGCAGCAAAGTTAGAGAGCCACGCGGCTGCAAACTCATTGTAGCCATACGACTGCCCTTGTAAAAAAATTAATTAATTAATAAATAAATAAAAAATGAGTATGCTCAGAAAATATGGCCATAAATGCAGGCTAGTTTGATGGATTTAAGAATTTGATCTTTTTTTACAAAATGGCAGGAGAGTATTTCCTTATGAATTGTAAGAAAAATGTGGGTATGTCCAAACAAAACAAGAAAATAATGGAGGTCGAGTGATGTAGAGTGACGTCAAAAATACAGTAATATAGCTCATATGAGATTAAAGGGATGTTATAGAGACAATGATGAGGTTTACATGTCAGGACAGTGATGTTATATTGACAATAATGAAGCTCGCATGAAATTACAGTAATGTTTTAATGTTCAGAATGAGGCTCACATTAGATTAGACTGGAGATATCAAGATGATGATAAAGAGGCTGATACGAGACCAGACTGATATTATAGACAATAATAAGCCTAAAATAGAACAAGGCAATCAGAGATAGCAGACCTGGCCCCCGCCACGGGCTGACAGACTGACAGACACACACACAGACATGATCATTGCTTAACCTGGCCCCCTAGGGGAGGGGCCAGGTAATAAGATAAGATAATAAGATTTTCTAGAAACAATATTGAGGCTTACACAAGATTTTTGAGATGTTACAGCAGGGCTGCCAGCAATTACGCGTTCAAATTGTTTAAATGAGATAAGACCATTTGAAACGTTTTTAATTCCATTGCTTCCAACCTCCAGTAAAGAAAAGCATGAGTCAGGAGTCATAATTGATTTCCATGTTACTAGTGGTGAAATCCACCGTATGTGAAACTGATAAACCTCCAAACCCAAGGACTTTGATTCCACCTGAGAATCTCCTTCAAACACGCTGATTGAATAATTTCTGACTACAGCACGGGAATGTGAATATGCCACTGAATCTCACGCATTTCTCATGCCAAATGCGTGAGAGTTGGCAGCCCTGTTACAGAGACAACAATGAGCCTCACATGTGATTAGAATGATGGTATAAGAATGGGAAAGAGGCTCACGTGAGATTGGAATGATGTTTAAAAAACAATAATGAGAATTAAATAACATTAAAGAAATGTTGTACAAATGAACATAAGACTCAAATGAGATGAGGGAGAAGTTATAGAGACAATAATGAGCAATAACTGAGATTAAAGACATGCTATACAATTGAGAATGAGGCTCAAATAAGATTGCAGAGATGTTATAGAGACAGAAATGAACTCCACATGAGATTGGAGTGATGTACAGACATAAGAATGACGCTCACATAAGATTAAAATAACACTGTCGAGCTGAAAATGAGGCTTCCATGAAATCAAGGTGATGTTATAGAGATGGGGATGAGGCACGCATGACATTACAATGATCCATCAGAGGCAATACTAAGGGTCACTTGAGACATTCTAGAAATAAGAGTGAGGCTCACAGTCAGACAGAAAATCATAAGGCTCAAATGTGATTAGTGTGATGTTATAAATTGGCAAAATATAAATCTCCTTTGATACTCTGAGGCATTAGCCTTGGCCAAAGTTGTCACCTTGTCCTTTTACGGAATCAGTCCATCATTGAAAATGATGTGTCAGTACCTGGGTGAATCAATAAGGAATGGTATTTATTCCCTATGTTTATATGTTAGCTGTAGAAGTAAAAATAATGCAATTGGAAAACAATATTCAAACTAATATTCTTTGCAAACATCTCAATGGGTGGGGGGTCTGATCTATAGGGCTGAGGGGGGCTCCAGGTTTTCACTCCAACCGAGCAGAAGCACACCTCATACAACAAATCAACTGTACAGGCTGAGATCAGTTGATTGAATTAGATCCATCAGCTCCGCTTCTGCTCGGTTGGATTGAAAACCTGAAGCCCCTCGGCCCTTCTTATGAACCAAATTGACAGCCCTGCCAGAGAGAATAGTACAGTAGTTACATCAAATTCTGGGCAAATTGAGGCACTTAGTTTTTGTGTGTTGTTTTCAGCTAAGTCGATGTCGGCAGATACGAATTATCCAAGCAAAGTTGTTGGAGATGGCTCATGCAAGACTGACTTAGCCTCCTAGTCTAATTCAAGTCCTCCTAAGAATGGAGGCGTTTGTAGAAGTTTCACCATAAAGAGGTGGAACAGTATTCTGGGCTATAGTTCCTTAAAGAAAGGGGCCCACATGGCACATTGCTAAATGTGCAGCATTTTCTTTTGCGTGGGTGGGGATGTGTGTGACATGAAGCAGCATGCCGTGGGAGACAGGCGCATTGTTAGGGACTGCACAAACAGATGGCAAAAGGGCTCCATATAAATCACACATGCAGATGATATATGTATCCAGGATCATGATAATACCATGTCTTTCATAATGACTCAGTTTAGGATAAAAATGGCAAGGATAATTCCGAACAATTAGCCTTAATGACAAATAGTAAACTATAGGCCCATGAAGTGTATTATTGGATCGCTGTTTTATCTGGTTTATAGACCGTAGGTAATTTTGAATATCACACTCAGATGTTGCACACTTTTGGTCAGGGAGTTTATGATCCTGGAAATGTATCATTTTACCACCCAGCCATTCCTCATTTCTTGGGTTTTTTTTTCAATCTCATTGCAGAATTTACATGAAGATTTTTTTGTGTTTGCAGTCCTTATTCTGTACTATAATTATGAAAAAAAAACTTTGCTAAGATGGTATTTTAAATGTTCCATGTGTCCTCATTGATTTAAGCCATTTTTCCTCTCTCTGTGAAGCTTAAATCTTGAATTATAAAGCCTTTAATTGGGGACCTCCAGAAATTGCCAGATTTGGCCTCTGCGCAAAGGGGTTACGCTTCTCATCCCGAGAAGCAGCGCCTCAGAGCACTTGCTTAACAACCCTCCCCCTCCCCAGCTCCACCTGTCTATTTTTAGCATTCTTTAATCCTGTTATTTTAGGCCTAAATTACCATTCAATAATGATGTCTCTTCTTTTTGAAGTCATTGTTGCTGTAGGCTGTGTTCTATGGAGGGTTAGTGGCAGCTCCCTGCCTTTGGTTCCACGTTTGGACGAGCAGGGATACCTGAGAACTGAGCCATGTTGCCAAACCGAATGTATGCTTGTATGACTGTATGCTTTCAATAAATATTCACTTTTTGACTAAGTGGTCCTATCAGAAATAGATTTGTTTTTGATCACAGTTAAAAGTCCAAATTTTTCTGCATCTTTACGATGGGAGACTGAAAGTTAATATTAAAGGACAAATAAGTTCCAATATGAGTTACTAGAGGAGGCAACATAAAGATAAACTTGATAAACTAGCAAGACAAATTTCACATCTTCATTACCTTTATGCCACCTCACATTCTTCAGACATATACAGGGAACATCTTGTTTCACAATCTGAATTTGATATTCTTACCTAATATTCTTACCTGTTAAACTACAGAATCTCTTAAGATTTAAGAACACCTGTTATGAATAAGGTGACAAAACTGGTATGCTCCCAGCACATCAGTAAAGACGAACACGATCTTCACGCCAAATTATCCAAATTAGAACATCATCTGGTATCACCTCAGAACCCAAAAGAATTAACAGTGAGTTTAATATGCATACACTTCGCTCTATGCATTTGAACATTACACTAAAATTGTGTATGCCACCTTATTAGTGCCGTGTGGAAGGTACTTAAAGATAATAAGGAAAAAAATTTGAAAAGTACAAAACCCAAAACCAGTGAAGTTGGCACATTGTGTAAATCGTAAATAAAAACAAAATACAATGATTTGCAAATCCTTTTCAATCTATATTCAATTGAATACACTGCAAAGACAAGTTACTTAATGTTCGAACAGGTAAACTTTGTAATTTTTTGCAAATGTTAGCTCATTTGGAATTTGATGCCTGCAACATGTTTCAAAAAAGCTGGCACAAGTGGCAAAAAAAGACAGAGTTGAGGAGTGCTCATCAAACACTTATTTGGAACATCCCACAGGTGAACGGGCTGATTGGGAACAGGTGGGTGCCATGATTGGGTTTAAAAGCAGCTTCCCTGAAATGCTCAGTCATTCACAAACAAGGATGGGGCGAGGGTCACCACTTAGTGAACAAATGCGTGAGCTGATTGTCAAACAGTTTAACAACAACATTTCTCAACAAGCTATTGCAAGAAATTTAGGGATTTCATCATCTACAGTCCGTAATATCGTCAAAAGGTTCAGAAAATCTGGAGAAATCACTGCACATAAGCGACAAGGCCGAAAACCAACATTGACTGCCCGTGACCTTCGATCCCTCAGGCGGTACTGCATCAAAAACCGACATCAGTGTGTAAAGGACATCACCACATGGGCTCAGGAACACTTCAGAAAACCACTGTCAGTAACTACAGTTCGTCGCTACATCTGCAAGTGCAAGTTAAAACTCTACAATGCAAAGCGAAAGCCATTTATCAACAGCACCCAGAAACGCTGCCGGCTTCGCTGGGCCCAAGCTCATATAAGATGGACTGATGCCAAGTGGAAAAGTGTTCTGTGGTCTGACGAGTCCACATTTCAAATTGTTTTTGGAAACTGTGGACGTCGTGTCCTCCGGACCAAAGAGGAAAAGAACCATCCGGACTGTTATAGGCGCAAAGTTCAAAAGCCAGCATCTGTGATGGTATGGGGGTGTATTAGTGCCCAAGGCATGGACAACTTACACATAAGTGAAGGCACCATTAATGCTGAAAGGTACATACACGTTTTGGAGCAACATATGTTGCCATCCAAGCAACGTCTTTTTCATGGACGCCCCTGCTTATTTCAACAAGACAATGCCAAGCCACATTCTGCACGTGTTACAACAGCATGGCTCCGTAGTAAAAGAGGGCGGGTACTAGACTGGCCTGCCTGTAGTCCAGACCTG
The DNA here is from genome assembly GCA_029721435.1 of Gymnothorax reevesii. NCBI lineage: Eukaryota > Metazoa > Chordata > Actinopteri > Anguilliformes > Muraenidae > Gymnothorax > Gymnothorax reevesii. Next base: position 116,295,774 of record CM056574.1, read on the forward strand.
TCTCCCATTGAAAATGTGTGGCGGATTATGAAGCGTAAAATACGACAACGGAGACCCCGGACTGTTGAACAACTTAAGCTGTACATCAAGCAAGAAGGGGAAAGAGTTCCACCTGAAAAGCTTCAAAAATTGGTCTCTCAGTTCCCAAACGTTTATTGAGTGTCGTTAAAAGGATAGGCAATGTAACACAGTGGTAAAAAGGCCCCTGTGCCAACTTTTGCAATGTGTTGCTGCCTTTAAATTGATTATTTGCAAAAAAAAAAAAGTTTCTCAGTTTGGACATTAAACATCTTGTCTTTGCAGTGTATTCAATTGAATATAAGTGAAAAAGATTTGCAAATCATTGTATTCTGTGTTTATAAGCAATGATCGTGTGTGTGTGTGTGTGTGTGTTTCTGTCACTCTGTCTGTCAGCCCGTGGCTGGGGCCAGGTCTGCTATCTCTGACTGCCTTGTTATCTACGATTTACATAAAGTGCCAACTTCACTGGTTTCGGGTTTTGTAATTTTGGCCATGTTTTTAACTGCTGAGAACACAAAATCACTGAGTTGGCTCAGAAATTTTTTGGAGATAATTAGTTTCCACAAAACAATTGATTGCACCACAAAATCTGGGTTTACAGTGTACAGTTTTGGCTTTGGTGAGACACATTGCACTCTCCCCCTTCTTGGCTGGTAATGGAATCCAGGTTTTCCAAACCAGTATCACTTGTAGCTCTAGCTCACCCTTCTATTTTACATCCTTCTTAATATAATAGTCAAAACTACTTTGAAAATCTGGAGTCAATTCTGATGCTTTTTTGGTTTATTAACATTTTCATCTATAGGATGCGCTCATATCTAAGCAAAATAAAATGGGAGACACTCCTGGACTGTGAGTGTTTAAATGAGATGTGGGAAACATTGAAGGGGGTTTTACTTGATTCACAATGCAAATTCATTCTAAAGGTGTACAAAAGTAAGCTGAAAAAGCAGAATCCTCAGTGGATGACCACAGCTATTGGTAGGAGTTTGAGGGACGTACATAAAGGATAACAATGAGAACACCAAGGCTGAATACTGTAAAATGCAGGCTGTGGTCAAAAAAGAGCTGAGGAATGTGTTATGGCCCCAATTTGTTTTGACACTTATGACAGCAAGGGATGACAGACAAAATTTTAAAACTGAAACAGATTTATTTAAACAAAGACCAACACAAACCTACAATGTATACTACTGACCAAGATTGATAATATACAAGAAAAAAAATATTTACTGTCACTTGAGATGGGGTTGCTTGGCGATGTTCCGGGTGAGGAAAATGCTCCAACACAGGCAAAAATCCACAAAAAGCTTCACTGGTCTTGAAAAGGGTGACAGGTCTGGTCAAATGTATCCTTCTCCTTGCAATTACTCCTACTTATATACTCTTTTGCAGACCCCTCCCACCTTTAAGACTTTTTTTTTAATTCTCTGGGACTTTCCATCTCAGACATGCCCAGGACATGTCTAAACTTAGCTCCAGTCTGAGCTTAACAAAAGAAAGGTCAATTCTATTCACATTACAAATGCTAGAAGACTTTATGAAAAACAAATTGCAAAAGGGGCAAAAACCAATCCTAAGTGCTTCTTTCAGTACTGTAGCAGAAAAAGGAAAGTAAAAGAGGTTAAGTGCATAAAGAATAAATATGGATCGCTGCTATGTGATAACAAGGATATTGCGGATACCTTAAACAGTTACTTTGCTGAGAATTTTACCTCAGAGAGGGTCTTTATTCGGCAAGAGGGCATGTCCACTGCTCAAGATTATTAAGCAGAAATTGAGGTTAGGGATAACAAAGTATTAGACAAGATGCAGAAACTAAAGGCAGACAAGGCCTTTAGGGTCCTGATGGCTTATATCCTAGAGTGCTCTGGGAAGTCAGTGAGATCATCTTTAAGTCGCTATCCGCCATCTTCAGACTGTCTTTAGAAACTGGAGAAATACCAAATGATTGGAAACAGGGCAATATTATTCCATTAAATAAGAAAGGGGACCGTACTGAGCCAGGAAATTACAGGCCAGTCAGTTTAACTTGCATTGCAAGCAAAATACTGCAATCTATCATAAAAGATGAGCTGGACTTATTTCTTGAACGTAATAATATCTTGAGGGATAGCCAACATGGTTTCCGTAAGGGAAGGTCATGACTGACAAACCATCTGGAATTCTTTGAAGAGGCCACCAAGACTTATGACCAGAGCAGGGCTTATGACATCACATACTTGGATTTTCAGAAAGCATTTGACACAGTACCACATCAGAGACATTTTTTTTTAAATGAGCTCCAATGGAGTTACAGGAGGTCTTCAGGAGTGGATTCAAAACTGGTTACAAGACAGAACACAAAGAGTGGTGATCAGTGGTATCTCGTCTGAGGTAGGTATGGTGGGGAGTGGCGTCCCCCAGGGATCGGTGTTGGGACCCCTGCTGTTCCTCATCTACATTAATGACCTTGATAGGAATACTGAGAGCAAATTAGTTTAAATTGATTAAATTAAATTGATACTAAATTGAGAGGTTTGGCAAATAGTTTAGAGTCCACTAAAGTGATTCATGATGATTTGGATAGAATCCAGAATTGGGCAGAAATGTGGCAAATGAAATTTTTTGTAGCAAAATGTAAAGCTGTACATGTAGATTATAAAAACATTAGACAGGATTACTTCAAAGGAGGTTTAATACTGGAATGTGCTCCTTCGACCAAATGTTGTGAGTAGAACTCGGGGTCACAAATGGAACAAGGGTAAATTTAGCACTGATATATCTTCACCTAAAGAGTAATTTCAATGTGGAGTAGCGTGCCTGACCATATCATTGAGGCAGAGACCTTGGGAGTTTAAGAGCAGGCTTGACTTAAAGCTAGATACATTGAGTGTTTGAGTATCTGTAAGTGATATATTCACAACAGTATAAAGAAACTGTCGAGCCTGGCTAGGCTGAACTGCCTGTTCTCGCCATTTATACTATGTTATCTTTTGCTCCATTAACAGCAAACCACACCTTCCCCCATCAATGACTGAGGATGCTTTTAAAATATGATCTAGTCTTGGTATACAAACACTCTGGGACCTCTACATTGATAATACATTTGCCTCCTATCAGCAGTTATCTGAGAAATATAGTCTTCTGAGAAATTACTTTTTTAGGTATTTACAAGTTAAAAGTTTAATTAACAATAAATTTCCTCACTTCCCTTACAGGCCGGAAACAACTCCATTGGATGGCTTTCTTCCACCTATCCCTAAGTTGAAAGGCATGTTGTCCTATCTTTATTGTGAGACACACTCTCAAAGGCCTTGCAAGAGACTTAGGATAGATACAGGACTTTTCGTATTTTAGTATAGTCTTTATAAGACCTCTTTCTTAGCTGGGGGAGCAGTTCCGGGGTTGGCGCCAGGTGTCCCAGAGGTGGGTGCCAGTTGTGCATCAGTATTCCCGGAGGAGGTTGCCAGGTTGGCACCAGGTGGGCGCCAGTGGTCCTGGAGGTTGGGCGCCCCAGTGTGGTCCGGAGGTTGGGCACCGTTTGGCACCTGGCATGCCAGGAGGCGTGCTTTGGGAGTTACTGTGAGGGTTCTGTCATGCAGTCCCTCTCCCATCCTGCTGTCTGCACCTCCACCTCAACAAGCCAGATCTGTTGCTCCATGAGGTGGAGATGTAGTTTAAAGTATAAAAGAGCAGCTGCAATCTGTGCGCTGGAGCCCAGTTCTTTTTGCCGCTGTTCCTCTCTGTTGTTTATTCAAATTAAATATGTTTTGTATTCAGCCTGTGTGTGTGGGTCCCCTATTTGGTTTTGAGTACATGGTCCCAGTGCCTGCCAGCTTCTTGCCTTCTGCCGGCGGGACCAAACCATGATATTTACTTGGTTCGAATAAACTTTGGCACAGATTATCGTGAGTTTCTGTATGGTGAGTAATCTTTTGTAGGTTTCAGATTGCTGCTGAATAATTTCGAAAAGGATAGAAGTAAAACTTTGTTGGGCGCACATGAGATGTTTTTTTTCCCCCTGGCTGTAAATATTCCAGTATTTCTTTGTTTGTTCTGAACCCTGGGCAGTCGTTCGCTGTTTGAATTTGCATCTCTTTGATAAAGAATTTAATGGCACTCTTGTCCCTGGCTCTGTCCTCTCCTGCATTTTGCTCCACTCTTTTACTCCAGCTTGGAGACTTCTTTGACAAAAATGTTCAAGTATCTTGTATTCTTTATGGCATTAATGGGAAGTTCTGTAAAAAAAAATGACTTGAAAGAGTAAATAATTTCTCTCAACATGGAATGCAACTAATTGAGACAATATAACAGCTTATTAAAATTCTACGATAGTGCAATTGACAATGGAACAAAAACCAGCATGCAGTGCACCCCCAGGACTGACGTTTGGGACTGATGCTGTAATATATCGGTCCTCTGTGTTCTTGTTTGGTGATTGTTGTCAATTTAGTCAAACAAATTTGGTTTTGATATATTCTCTCGCTGGAGAAAATACCCATGTCATTCAAAAAATTATTTCAGTTGGAGCCATTACACACATAGACAGGTGAATAATTTCCTGTCACTAGTCTGCATCCCACAAATATAGAGTAATACTTTATTTCACAGAGTTCCAGCTGCTGGTGTCAGTTTGACAAAATAAAAAAGTGTAATAGTCACGACAGCCTCTGTCAATGTTAGACTGGATAATAACTTAAAGGCAGCCAGTCTCAAAACTTCCTCAATCCAATATACAACTTGCAATGTGATGTCAGTGTCCTTCCTTTAGAATCCGCTAGACAATATTAAAAAGACATTGATTTAATATAATCATTTCCTGACTGTGTTTCTCCTGCTGGAACAGGATATTACCCAGCCTGTTTTCGGAAATGCTGTTATTGGAATTTGGCGGTAAAAGTGGAGGTTGCAGATACGCGTAGTTCCAGATGGGATTTTTCACACCTGCTCCTTCAATGGCTGTCGTCCTTCAAACAAGAGAAGCTAAAAGTGGGTGCGTTCTCTGAAAATGTGATTAATGCGGAGAGTGAAACCACAACGAAAACAACAAAGAATGATGTCATACAATGAGCTCCTTCGAGTCGGAAGGCACAGAGTATTATTTTACGGCTGAGCATAGCGACTGCATTTCTGCTGTAAACAACCTGTGAAATCAAAGTCCGCGCATTACTCTGAAAATTGACAGCACTTTTCAAATTTCCTTAAAACATGACATTTGATTGCCTTGCCATTGACACAGGCTTCTTTAGAACCACGGAACACAGTGGTTTCATTCAGGTTGTTTCCATGTTTAGGTGCGATAGTCAGTCAGAGCCTTGAAAAGCCTAAATCTTTCAGTTCAACAAAGACACAGTGTTGAAACTTTGAGTGTGAATTTGGCAAGTGTTTGCCAGCAGTACGCTTGATAAATACACGTTGTGCATCGTAGGCAAATTATGTGAGGGACAGATTAATATCCAGGCAGTGGTCTACATGGCCACTGTTGTTACATCAGAATTTAATTATAACAGCATCAGAACAAGGAAGTGAAATCTGCTGCCTTGGTCCAACTATGAATGCAGATCATTGTATGTGTCACTGACTTTGCCCAGACAGGATAGCTGAAGTTGTTTTTGCAGTTCTGAAGGTGAACACTATCCCAGACATCATATGGTTTGTTTATTGATTACCAGCAATCTTTCATTGTATTTCCTTTAGGCTGACGAGCTTGTAATACTTGGATGTGTCCCGCACACTTAAAGGTGACATAGAATGGTTGAACGGTATATTTATCCTTGTTCTGTGATGTGACATATAGACAACAAAATTTTGGTTGGGTCTGTAATGCCTCAGAATCTTCTTAAAAACCTCCATCAAAAAGCTTTATTAGGGTGGGGGATTTTGAATGCATTATGAAACACAATCACTTGATGCTGATTGGCTGGCTTTGCTGCCAGTCAAAAGAATGTAACTTCGCCCAGAGCGATACGGAAAATGGAAAACACTCGCCCACTTCGGAGCGTAGACTGATCAACTTTCAGCAGGTATGACACATTCAGAGATTCAGCCATATGTTTGAGCCCGAATCGGATGAGGACACTGAACTGTAGGAAGAACCAGACCAGCAAAGGCTGGATTTAGGGAAGTATTTTTAATTTTTTTTTTTTTGAAACAAGCTGCCAGGGCAGCTTATGGATTCGGAATGCATCTCTTGCATTGACGTTCCTGTGCTGTAGTCAGCAAGTATTCAATCAAAGCGCACATGCAGAACCTCTTTTGTGAAATATAAGTCTTGTGCAATAAATTAATCCGTTTCACATGCATCACGGTGGATTTCCCCATTAGTGAAACGGAAATCGATTTTGACTCAGGAATTCCCACGCTTGTCTTTATTAAGGGATTGGAAGCAATGGAATTGCATAAAGACGTATATGCAAATTTTTTTAGGGGAAGGAAACGGAATGAGAGTCAGGGAGCAGTGAGATTTATGTTACATCATATGTATCCGTTGTTCAGATTGGCCCATTTTCTGGCGGTTATCTTTAAAAGAGGAATTTCTATGAAATGGAGATGTTCAGAATGTCTAGCACTTTTTGTATGTTCTTGAATGCGGGTAGACTACGTGATTCAACATAGACAAGGTACAAACGTTTTTTGATACTATGTCACCTTTAAACAACTTTAGTGTTTCTGGGCACATTATTCCCACAGCAACATAATGCAGTCCTGTAGTACTTAAGATTGTGTTGATAACAAGCATCTTTTTTTTACCTTGTAGGACATGTCGGATTCCCATAGAGCCTTATTCGGAATTTTCTATTAGCCAAAACTGCAGCAACACAGACGCACAATCTCTCACCAGCAAATGGATTATTTCAGTGAAATCTAGTCAATAATATACCATAGCCAAAATTCAACATTATCTGCAAGAGCTTGGGACTGTACTGACAAATGGCAATTGTACCTACTCATGTCGAAACTCTAAATCCACTGGTATAAAGAGCTGTATCTTGTTGATGATGCTGCGGGACCTTATAATTCAGAAAGTGAAGCTGGGGAGATATCATAAGCAGCGTTTTCACATCTCTCCTCAGTCACCTGTCGTCCTTTGAACATTGCTAACATCTCCAGGGATTTTGGCACCGGGCTTGTCAGATCAATTTAATGGGAGTTGAAGTATCGGCTCTAATGAATTCTTAACTTTGGAGTCGAGCGTCAAATATTCCAAAGTTGCACATCCCTACTAAGCAGTTCACCGGGGGGGGGGAAAATGCTGTTTACTTTACAGGGAATTGAACATGAGGTTCTGATTGGTTTATCATATGTCATGACCAAAACACACCAACTACCCTACAATTTTCATAATGTGAAAATCTTTCTTTTTACTGAAAGGCATAAGTATATGTTTTTAATATTATTTATCAAAACCGTCCCCTCCATTTTATCCCTGTTTCCCATCCTATTGTGTAGATAATCTCACCTGAGCGACTGCCAAATCGTCATGAAGGGATCAAGAAAGTTTATTTTCTCTGACACACCAGCACTGTATAGTTTTAAGATTTGCCATGTCTCTTGTGACTATGCATTTTCAGTTTAATCGTGGCCACAGTAGTGCTACTTGGCAGAGGAAAAGAGACTGGGAGTTTGGGATGATGGAGGTTAAAGGAGCTCGCCGTCTTTCAGTCCTGAAGATGGTGAAGAACCGTTCCAGGAACACATTGATGCCCATTATCAAAAAACACATTCAAAGGGGGACAACTGTTTACAGTGACAATTGGAGAGCATATCTGAATGCACTCCAGCCACAAGGATACGGACACCTTACTGTTAACCATATAGAACATTTTGTTGATCCCCAAACTGGTTGCCACACGCAACATATTGAACGGGCCTGGCTAGCCATCAAGGCACAGGTATCACGATTCAGGGGCAACAAGACCACAAAACTTTTCAGAGAACACTTGAAATTCATCCAGTGGCACTACTGGCTGGGAAGAAGAAATAGTTGATCCATGATATTAGACAAGTGTACAAGTTTAGATTTAATTGAAGTTGCAGTTAGCAGCAATGTATGATTTTTTTTACTCCAGACAGCCCCTGCTATTAAAAAGTTTGCTGATGTTTTTTCAGTGATGAAAAGTAGGTTATTTCATTGAACCTGTAAATTTTAATTCAATACTATTGTGCAATCACTGCTTGGGAAGCATTTAGAACATGTCAAAAGATGATGTAGCACGTTGAACTGTTGTGTCTTAGCAATTAAGACAATGGTATAAAAAAATAAATATTTGAAAAAATTTCCTTATTCTACCCCACCAAAGGGACAGCCTGAAAGGTTTTTCAGTTTACCACATCCAATTAAGTATTCAATATTTTCCAAATGGAAAGGGATTAAGGGGCCCTAGGCTCTTGTAATATATTAATTAAGAGTAATATTAACATCGTGATGCAGTAAATGCTGTGTACTAATCAATACTACCTACAGGACAATACACTTCATATGAATAATTACACTATAATAAGAACACTGTAGTGGACATTTTGTAACCTTGTATATGAGTGTTATGAATAATACATGATCAGTTCCTGTTTAATTATCATTCAATTACAATTAATTTAACACAGTAATGACCAATGTAACTGCACTACTGTTACATCTGGCTTAGCTTACGGTTTAAGCTTTGCATGTGTTATGGCCCCGATTTGTTATGACATTTATACAACAGCGAAGGATGACAGAAAAAAATTTTAGAACTTAAACACATTTAATTTTTAACAGACAATTAACTCTCTACTCTAATGACCAAGATTGATAACAGTTTTTTTCTGTCACTAACCAGCATTTGTCCACTCTGAAAGGTTTTTCAGTTTACCACATCCAATTAAGTATTCAATATTTTCCAAATGGAAAGGGATTAAGGGGCCCTAGGCTCTTGTAATATATTAATTAAGAGTAATATTAACATCGTGATGCAGTAAATGCTGTGTACTAATCAATACTACCTACAGGACAATACACTTCATATGAATAATTACACCATAATAAGAACACTGTAGTGGACATTTTGTAACCTTGTATATGAGTGTTATGAATAATAAATGATCAGTTCCTGTTTAATTATCATTCAATTACAATTAATTTAACACAGTAATGACCAATGTAACTGCACTACTGTTACATCTGGCTTAGCTTACGGTTTAAGCTTTGCATGTGTTATGGCCCCGATTTGTTATGACATTTATACAACAGCGAAGGATGACAGAAAAAAATTTTAGAACTTAAACACATTTAATTTTTAACAGACAATTAACTCTCTACTCTAATGACCAAGATTGATTACAGTTTTTTTCTGTCACTAACCAGCATTTGTCGAATCAGTTAACACATTTTCAAAACTCTAAACACAATTAGCACAGCATCGGACTTTTGTGGCCATATCATTCACACATTTCATGTCGTTTTCACACAATATGCAGTCAGTGAACACATTTCCACAATGCTTACATTTTCTTAAGAGACTCGCTATACCTCCCAACAAAATTATGGATTGTTTTTGTATTATTTACGAATGTTAACACACAACATCCTACAATAGCAAAAACAATATTCCAAACCTTAGATACAGTATAAAAACCTCTACTTCTGCAATGATATAAGTCCAAAAACAATATATCTCAGCTGATAATAAACAAACAATTGAATAATTGACAAACAGCCGATTTATGTTGGGTAAATTGGGCTAACCACAGCTGATTCCAGTCTGGCTTAAACTCAGAGGCAGGGGTTATTTTTTTCTATTGCATTGACACGTATAAAAGGAGGACTTTGAGGAGTGATTTTTTTTGGAAGCAGTAGAAGAAAAAGAAAAACATTGTTATGTCTGGACGAGGAAGCGTACGAGCAAGGGGCCCAGGGAGAGGCGCAGATGCTGGGAGAGGTGCAGTGAGGGGGGCAGGTCTAGTGAGAGGAGCAGGCCCAAGGAGAGGGCAAGGTAGAGATATAAGAATGCGTGGTGGTGGCATTCCAAGGGCTGTAAGAACGGTTGTCACGGATGAAATTCGTGCCACTATCATAGACCATGTCATCAACCATGGTCTTTCACTAAGAGAGGCTGTTGAAAGAGTGCAGCCCAATTTGAGGCAGTCAACAGTTGCCTCCATTATACGCATTTTTTAACAAACCAACAGGTATGTATTGCATTTCACATGGATTGATTGTATTCTCACTTGACATGTCAATACAGAAAGGCCATACAGTAACGCTAATATTTAATTTTTTGTCCCTCTTAAAGGATGCAACGTCTTCCTCCCTCTGGGGGAAGAGGAAAGCTCCTCAATAATGATCAAGAGCTTGCCATTGTGGACATGGTTGTTGCAAATAATGCAATAAAACTCCATGAACTGCAAACTCGGATTGTAGAAGACTATGAGATGTTTGAAAATGTTGACAGCATCAGCCTCACAACCATTGCACGGACATTGTCCAAACAGAGTGCTGATGAAGCAGCTCTACACTGTTCCCTTTGAGAGGAACAGTGAGAGAGTCAGGGAGCTACACCGACAATATGTCCAGGTACAGTGTATATTCAATTCAATGTCCAGTTCTAGACGCTTTGCACTTTGCAAGCAGCTAACCTAGACAGTACAGTACTATAATAGGTTGCAATATAGTATGGCATACAGCAATGACATGATTTGCATAAACTTTGTTTCAGAGAGTTATGGAATTGGAGGCCAACCAGGCACCTCATGACTTCATATACATTGATGAGGCAGTATTCAATCTGGCCAAAAGGCGTCGTCGTGGACGAAATGTTATTGGACAAAGGGCCACAGTTGATGTGCCAGGACAGAGAGGGGCAAACATAACCATGTGTTCTGCAATTGCAAATGCAGGATTGCTGCTTCACAGATGTCAGGTTGGACCCTACAATACAGAGCGCCTCCTTGCCTTTCTTGATGATCTCCACCAGCACCTCATTCCACAGCAGGATCAGGAAGGGGAAAACATGAGGACCTTTGTAATCATCTGGGACAATGTGGCATTCCATCATTCACAAGCAGTTGACATGGTTTGAAGCCCACCCAAGACTAGTGCGTCTCTTCCTTCCACCCTATTCACCTTTCCTCAACCCCATAGAGGAGTTCTTTTCTGCATGGAGGTGGAAGGTTTATGACCATCAGCCACATGACCAGATGTCCCTCCTTGAAGCCATGGATGCTGGCTGCAGGGACATCACAGCTGATAACTGCCAAGGGTGGATCCGGCATACTAAACGGTTTTACCCCAGATGCATCACCTTGAATAACATTAGATGCGATATTGATGAAAACATGTGGCCTAACCCTGAAGACCGCAGAGATTAGATACTGTAATAATTTTGTGCTTTTTTATCTGAGCTTTTTGCTGTTTTTTTCGTTTTTTTTGTTTCGAATTCTCTTTTGTGTTTCATGGATTTTTTGTTCACTTTAAGTAGTACTGTAAAAATGTTCTGTTCTATCTTACTGTAAACAGTATATCTACTGTACCTCTTGTAATAAACAGTAGAGGAAAAAAATGATTTGCTTTTTACTGAAATGCTTTTGAATGTGAACATTACATGTGTACATACAGTTCCCAACCAAGAAATTTAGTGTAAAAATGGTGGATTGCATGTTTTGCATGCAAATACCTGTAAAACTGAAACTGAAACACAAGTCTATGCAGTTTTTGTAATGTCAACAATAGCCAGTGTTTTGAGACCTGGTGTATTTTGACTGACTGCATATACCTTGTGAAGTGAAAACAAGTGTTATTCTTTGACAAAATAATTTCATTGTGAGTCAGATTTCCAGCGTTTTGGTAAAAGTTGTTTGTACAGAGAAAGGTGTGTTCTATTTTGAAATGAAGAGTTAGTATATATTTAACAATATGTGTTTTTGAGAAAAAAATTATCCATTTGGCCAATTGTGCTTTGTAGGTGTGAGTCTGTGTTAAGAGTTTAGAAAAAGTATCAGAAGTATGGGCAAGCGCTTGTTAGCGATTGAAAAAAACTGTAATAACAAGAACAAATATATTTACGGTCCCTTTTTGTTAGGTTGCTTGGTGATGTCCTGGGTGAGGAAAATTCTCCAACACAGGCAAAAATCCACAAAAGAAACTTCACAGGTCTTGAACAGAATGACAGGTCTGGTCACATGTATCCTTCTCCTTGCAATTTCTCCTACTACTTTACTGTCTCAATTCTCCCCCTTATATACTCTTTTACAGACCCCTCCCACCTTTTAGGCTTTTTAAAATTTTTTCTCTGGGACTTGTTTCAGACATGCCCAGATCATGTCCAAACCTAGCTCCAGTCTGGGCTTAACAAAAAAAAGGTAAATACTGCCATCCAGTGGCCTATATTCACATTACACATGTGTTTGGTAAAGAGGTATACACTTCGTATTAAGAAGAAAATTCCGGTGGAGTTACCTTGTTACTACACTGATGTTACACAATCATGACCCAGAAATTACACTTTAGATTAAGTGAACAGTTTCAGTGGAGTTACCATGCTAGTATACTATTATTACACAGCAATGATTAATGTTTAACACTATACATTAAGTGAAACGGTTACCGTGGAGTTACCATGTAACTATAGTGATATTACATAATCATGACCCACTGAATTACATTTTGGATTAAGTGAACAGATTGTGTGGAGTTACCATGTTACTACGGTGATGTTACACAATTGTGACCCAGAAATTACACTTTAGATTAACTGAACAGTTCCTGCGGAGTCACAATGTAACAACGCTGACGTTACACAAAAATGACTCAAGAATTACACTTCAGATTAAATGAACAGTTTCTCTGGTCTTTGAAAGTAAGTACACTGATATTACAAGGTGAGTCCAGCCTACTTCAGCGGTAATTCTAATTTAACATTGGCCCTGCAGGTTGTAAGTACATTGCATTTACACTGTAATTAAACATAATTTCCACTAAGTTTCAACTGTATTTACAATTGGTAGGTACAAGATTGAAGAGCTCTGTGGAAGTAGAAAACACTGATGTGAATACGTTGTTACAAAGTGTAGTTACATAAGTCCTGTTACACATGTACTTACCGATGTGAAAAAGAGAGTTACCAAATTCTCATTACACATTTGTACTTACACATAACATAACATTGAGTGCATTGTTACATATGTCTAAATACACAGGTATTAGAGCTGTAGATACGATGTACCAGTGTGTACTTACAGTGTAGTTACTTAGTACCTACTCACCTAGTTACCATGTAAGTACACAGGCATTAGAGACACTTAATATAAAGTGGGACCTATAATTCTATTAGAGGCAGTTAGGAGTAGTAGTCATGAAGTAGAAACGCTTTTCTTATGGATTACAACTTACGCATTTATTGTGAGAAAATATTTATTAATACATTCAGGGCTTAAAGCAAAAAAAATCCCAGGACTGAAAATTTCAGACGTGGGATAAGACATTCTGAAAGGGGCTCTAAGCTTGCAACGGTCTAGCCCTGTCCCCTGTCCTAGGCAATGGCAATATAAGAGAAATATAAACAACATTGTGCGCCCAGCAAACACCAATTAATTGGGTGATATGCTACTTCACAGTTCTCAAATGCCTTAATTGTGAATGTGTACAATTCGTGCTTCATTTTAACATAAACACCTGCTGAAGTTGTAGTCTGTCTATTGCTAGTCTGGTCTATTTAAAATATTAAAATTACTGTAGGACTTTAAAGCAAAAGTGCGTAGCAGCAGACCTGCCAACCTTGGCAATTTTTTTGAGTACACATGCGCGGGCGCGAAGCACCCGCAGGGCCCACGGCGCAAATTTTCGTCCCCACACGCCTTTTTGGGTGGGAGCAAATTGTATGTTGACTTACACTAAATGGAGGCAAGCTGTTACAACCTTTTAAATAAAAATGCTAGTCCAGAGAAAAAGTAGTATTTCCAGGCTGTAATGTTGCATTGGCAATATTGACAAATCTTTAATATACTGACTGCATCTGCTCAGACTTAGTTAACACTAGTCTAGCAAAACAGTCTAATCATGTTATTCTTTTTACACACTGCTGAGCAGTGCATACCATGTGCACTGTATCTCCACTAATATCAAGCAATGCAGGGTTCTCCTTCCTGACCATTGTCTCCACTCCAGGCTTCTTTCCTCTCATGAAAGCACAGTTGTCCAGCAGAATGCTGACAGCTTGGTTCCAGTTTAGGCGATAGGATTTTATGACATCTGTCAGCTCGATTGTGAGGGCTGTTGTATCAGCAATATTGGCTTTTCTTGAGGCCAAGTGATGAGTAACAACTTTGCCCAAATCCTCATCATAGTAGCGCACCAAAACGTTCAGCACACGGTCCATGTTTGTGTAGGTGGCCTCATCAACATTTAGGGAAAAATAAATGTCGTTCAGCTTGTCAGATAACTGCTTTTTTATCTGAGTGGAGACTCCGTGAGTGCACACATATGACGCGTATGTGTTTGAAACTGTTAATCTAGACAGTGCATTTTTGTCCTGTGCAACAGTTTTAATCAGCTCAGCAAGTGGCTGTGCTACCGTGAACGAAAGATCGTGCTCTGCAATAAATGTGCAGACACGCACTTTATGATTGCACACACGATCTGTCATTGATTGGCGAGCATCCTCACTCGTTGTTGACGCACCTGGTAGCACTGTACAGTGTTGGAGAGCACTGGCAGCAGCCCTGTGACCTGGTTCATTGTTGTGCTTGAAAAGCTTTTATTGCCGTTTGAACCGTACAACAGCTTTCTGTTGCAAACACAACAGAAACAGGCTCCTGGTTCCTTCAATTTTTGACACCAGGACCTGAATGGCTTTCCTGTGTCACCTATCTCATCCAACCAAGCCCACCTCCATTTGTTTTTGACAGTGATGTCAATATTAATCACGTCTGATCCTTCCTTCACAACTAACCGCTCCATGATTTTTCGCTGACTGAATCGGTACCACAGCAGTGACAACACACGTGGGTAATATTTTGAGTCAAACAATGCAACGCGGTGAATACACCAACCAATCATGATACAGTAGTTGCAGACGCGGTTGAACTAAAACATTACCCAGAATAGTAGATTTTGAACACATAACAATGTTTTTTTAATGCAAGATAACGTAAGAATACATGACAACAACGAATCAATGACCAATCGTGTAAGCAATCATAAAGTGCGTATCTGCACATTTATCGCAGAGCACGACCTTTCGTTCACAGTTGCACAGTCATTGATTGATGACTTTATTAGAAGTTTGCGGTTTCATACAGTTTCATAACGGTACAGTTCACTAGTACATGGTCTACTAAAACTAAAACACACAGGCGTCATATGTGTACATCCATGGAATTTCCACTCAGATAAAAATACAGTTATCAGACAAGTTGAACATGATTTATTTTTCTCTAAATGCTGACGAGGCCACCAATACTAACATGGACCGTGTGCTGAACGTTTTGGTGCGCTTCTATGATGAGGATTTGGCAGTGGCGTACCGTCAGATGTCAGGAAGGCCTTCAGTAACATTACCTTTCCTGGATAATTGCTCTTAAACTGTTTGCGATCAGGTTTGCCTGATTAACAATCAAACAGTTAACAGAACAGCCACCACCAATGCATAACACGTAATGATCAAGAAATGTTAATGACAAAGCGATTGGCTTTGTTGATATAGTTGATGTGATTCCGCAAGGATGACAATCTGAAAAAAACCGAAACTTTCGTGGACTCGGCAACAATTATTTTTGTTATCACTCAGCTGTGCATCGTACCTAACAACGCTCTTTAGCTGTCACTACATTCAGACTATAGAACGGATTCTCATGGCTTATTGCTCAATGAACCTCCCAAACTAATTTATGCAAATCCAGAAATTATAAAGACATAGGCTATTGATAGTTTCCGTAGCCATTGGCGTGCGGAAGTAAACGACATACCATTTCGTAACGCAATGTATAACAAGACTTTCAAAAATAAATTAGATTCTCGTCTTCCAATCAGTCTGAGTAACTGTTTCTAATCAGGGAGGTAAACTGCGAGAGGTGTCTGTCATGAAGAGGTGAAAGGTGAGGTTATTGCTGGCCCTGTGTTTCTGCCAACGGAGCGTCACTGGGTTTTGGCCACTGCTACCTTCCCAGTAAATAAAGGCTAACGTTATATATTTAGATCATACCTGATATTCACTTTCGATGTTTAAGAAAAAATCCACTGACTGCCATTATTCCTAGTGATTTCATCTTTTGGACACCATCATCCATACTGAGCGAATTTCATAACTTCACCGTTAAAATCCGCAGCACTATGAATCATGAAGTCACATTGCTGATCTGCCATTTAAGTTACTCCAACACGACACAACAAACGCTAGCTGGTTGACGCTAAGATAATGCTTGGTGTCAGGTTACATCAGAGCTCAGCAGCCAGCGGCACCCTACTGAGTGCACTCTGAGCTGCGTATCTTCATAGATGTTTAAATTTGCATTATTTCCTTGGGGAGGGATGCATCGCAGTTTGGAAATCACCTCACTAGCAAGTATATGCAGCATTTTAACATTTTTTTCATTGACATCGCGGCCATGGCTAGACCCCCCCCCCAATATAACTTTTTTTTTTTGCAAATCTGCATCGATCTAATAAATAGCCCCTAGGGAATATCCAGGACGGAAATCCGTCCCCAGGACGGAGAACTTTAAGCCCTGTACATTTACTATAATTTCTCGTTTGTTGCCCAAAATTTAAATCTTGCTTGTGTCACTGTGAATGTCGATAAATTTGCCGTGGCGAAATATCAACAAATTAGCTCAAGATCTAAAACAACTTATCTGCGCTGCAAAGAACACCTTTCCGTACGCCGACATCTTCGTCCCAACCATAAATTTCTCCCACTCCTTCGGAATCAGAGACGCGACAACCTTGAAAGTCCTAAACAAGCTCATACTAGAAACACCCCACCACATTCCAAGACTTGGTATGATCCACTTCAGCACCGCTCGATACAAAATCCATTGGACCAGAAGAACAGCCCAGGCCATCCTACAATATTGGCTCAATTTTTTAGGCTAAATCCTAAATCTCCCAATACCAACCAAGACAAAACCATCATAAATTTGTCCGAAACCTACACCCTAAATCCAGCCACAAAAAATCTCCTCCAAAGAGGCCTCAACTTCATCCCCTCACCTTCCACAAGAGACCAGAGAATTCCCCTCAGACTAGAGCTCAAGAACTACCATAGAAGACTCAACCTAACTACCTACTCAACCTAACTACCTACTACAAGATGGCCGCCAGCATGGAGTGCTGAGTTACTCCCTGCACCAAACTTCCCAAAAATGCCATTTTTTGCGATCTGATCAGAAAGCAACTGAATATCTCTCAAACTGGATCTACCTGCTGATGAAACAGTAGAGGAATTGGAAGCCTACATTGACGCGTTCTATCATAAAAACGTCATGTCGGCGAACAACAAATCCGACTGCAAACGCACTCGCAGTGAGATGGGCTCAAGCGACATGGATGACTCATCCTCCGATATCCGTGAGTCCCTGAACGCGATAAAATATCAACTCCAGAAGCTCAATCTACTTGAACAACTGACAATTGATGTCAAAGACTTAAAAGCTTCTGTCGAGTTTAACAACTCACTCATCGAGGTGCTTAAGGCTGACAATGCCTCTCTCAGGATGGAAGTAAACGATCTTAAACGTCTGACAGGGGAACTACAAAAAGAAAAAGTCAAAATGTCTAATGCCATTCTCGACCTTCAATGCAGAAGTATGAGAGACAATATAATCATACATGGGCTCTCCGAAGTCCAAAATGAAACTTACCATAGTTCAGAAGAACTGTTAAAGTCATTCCTGGCAGGCAATCTGCAAATGCAGTCGGAGGAAATCGAAGCTATCCGCTTTTCCCGCGTCCACCGCCTGGGGAAATTCAAACCGGACCAGCAGAAGCCCCGTCCTATCGTGGCCAAAGTCATCGACTCTAAGATGAAGATTGCCGTCATGTCCAAAGCAAAAAAACTGAAGGGATCCTCGTATGCCATCAGTGACCAGTATCCTGCAGAGATCATGACCAGACGCAGGCTGCTGTATCCGATCATGGCGCAGGCGAGACAGAACAACAACAAGACTCGCTTAATCGTTGATAAACTCTATATCGATGGCAAGCTGTACAGGAATCCACGCATCACAGACTGGCTTTATGGTAGCAAAGAATTAGTTTCGCACGAGGATGAGGAGGACCCACGGAGTCTCACTGTTGGCCACTGTACACAGCATGCTACCCCAGCTGATGTAAACACGGACGACCGCTGATGACGTCAGCCACGCGACGGCATCCCCATTACCATGATAACCGTGGTTACCACTGAACACTCCATGCAGAACGCTGCGTGATATCAGTTCCTCTATTTCGTATGTATCCATCTGTCTCTTGGCCTCACTACTCTATCCACTCTCAGACAATAACTTTGATAAATGTGACCTGATCTCTCTTTCTTTCTCTTTCTCTTTCTTTCTCTCTTTCTCTTTTTACACCAGTTATTATCATGGTTTTTCAGTTTCATTTTTTTTTTAAATCATTTATATTAATTTTTTTCCTCTTTTTTTTTCTTTCTTTTTTCCATTATTATTATTACTATTATTTTTATTTTTTTTTTATTTATTTATTTATTTTTTTTCTCTTCTCATTTTGGCTAGGGAAATGCGTTTAACTTTGGACAACTCACCGGCATGCTTGGGCCTATAGGTTTAAGGCTAACATGGATGGCCTTGGGTTATTTTTGTTTTTTGTTATCTTGGGTACCATTTCTTTTTGTTTATGTGTTTGTTTATGTTTGTCTTGTGCATGTCCTGTCTATATATGTCTGCCTTATGTATGTAATCATCAACACACTGCACTTTGTGATCTATGCAGGTGGTTTTGTGACAGTACTCCTAAACTGCAAATATCTATATGGATAGTGCGAAAGGGCTTAAAATTATACACATCAATATCAGGAGCCTTAAACATAAAATTGATCTATTTAGACCATGGGTTGAGCAACACAAACCTAATATAATTACATTATCTGAAACCTGGCTCAACGACAAGATATCTAACAATGAAATCAAATTAACAAACTATGTCCTATATAGAGCAGATAGAGGCACAAGGGCCGGAGGTGTAGTCACATATGTCTCATCCAATCTTGCTTCTGAGCTAGTTGTGCCCACAGTTGAGCCTTTACATTTTGAAAGTATTTTTGTGAAAGTCATACTACACGAAAGCAAATATTTAACAATTGGAAACATTTACAGGCCCCCTTCAGCTCCAGCTGATTCCTTTAACTGTATAGTATCCACCATCAACTCCATCAAAGATAAAAATGAGCTGGTACTCCTGGGAGATTTTAATAAGGATTGGGCAGACAAATCCGCTAATACAGCTAAGAACACTATGAGGATTTTGAACTTAGCACAACTTATTAGTGTGCCCACTCGAGTCACGCCTACTAGTCAATCCTTACTCGACTGGATTTTGGTGTCACATCCTAACAGATACATCAAATCAGGAATCATGTCTGACTGCTTTAGTGACCATTGCACTATTTTTTGCATTTGGAAAATTAAACTACCCAAACTCCCTCCAAAACTAATCAAAATTAGGCAAGATAAGAAACTCAATATTGACGCATTTATTCATGATCTAATCTCTATTAACTGGGACCGTTACAAAATCATTTCTAATGTTCACGATGCATGGGAATTTTTGCACTCTGAACTTACAAAAACTATTGACAAACATGCCCCCTTCAAAACTATTAAAGTCAAGGGCAGTCATCTTCCTTGGATCACATCAGATCTTATAAGCATTTTCAGGCAGAGAGACAAAGCATGGGCTGTGTATCGCAGGACAAGAGATCCTGCTGACTGGGAGACATACAGATTGCTGAGAAACAAAAGCAAAACTGCTACTAGAAACTCAAAATCACATTACTATAATGAATCCCTTACCAGCGATTATAAAAATCCTAAGCAATTCTGGAAAAAAATTAAAACATTAACCAATGCACCTGACAAATCTGTTCATCATAATCAGCTAAAAGTCAACAACACCATATTACACAATCCTCTTCCAGTAGCTCAAGCCTTTAATCAACACTTCTCCTCAGTCTGCAGTGCTACATCTGATCCCTATGTCCTTAACAATACACCACGCTGCCCCAGCACATTCTCCTTCAGGAGAGTCTCACCTGTTGAAGTCCTGAATGCAATCAAAGAGCTTAAAGCATGTAGTAGTCCCGGCTTAGATGGTGTTGAAGCCAAATTTTTGAAACTTGCGCAACACATTCTCATGTACCCTCTCTGCGACCTTTTTAATTTATCCCTCTCTACCCATGACATACCCTCTATTTGGAAATGGTCACGTATCACACCACTCCACAAAGCAGGCAACCAACTTGATCCCAACAACTACAGACCAATATCAATTATTTGTTCAATAGCTAAAGTCTTCGAAAAATTAATCTACTACCAACTGTTCACTTATCTCACCAAACACAATATCCTGTCTCCTGTTCAATCTGGTTTTCGTCCAAATCACTCAACAACTACTGCCCTACTTAAACTTACCAACGACATACACTCTGCATCTGCTAATCGCAAAATTACCGGTGCAATATTTATTGACCTTACTAAGGCATTTGACCTTGTTGATCACTACCTACTACTGGACAAACTATATTCTATTGGTATGACACGAAATTCTTTACTCTGGTTTAATGCATATCTGCATAATAGAAAACATTGTGTTGTCATTCAGGGTACCAAATCCGACCTAGTAGTTCAGGAACGTGGCGTGCCGCAGGGCTCAACCCTAGGACCACTCTTGTTTTCAATATTTATTAATGGTCTTCCTTCCCTTTTCTCTGGCTGTAACTGTCAACTCTATGCTGACGACACAGTCATATATACTTCACAACTTAACCTTTCACAGACTCAGTCAACATTGCAGGTCAATTTCAATTATCTAGAATCATGGCTCATAGCGAATAAATTACTTATCAACAAAACTAAAACAAACCTGATGCTCTTTGGTACCAAACGAAATCTTACAGCACAAACTAACAATCAATCTTTAAATATTTCTTGCCTTGATGGTACTCAACTGTTTAAAGTTCAACAAATTAAATATCTTGGCCTTTGGCTTGACCCTGATCTATCATTTAAATTTCATATTGATAACATTGTCCGGAAAATCAACTTCAGCACTGGTGTTCTCTACCGTAACAAAAAATGTTTTACTTTTACAGTAAGAAAAAAACTTGTTCAACAACTCATATTACCAATTCTTGATTATGCAGACATAGTGTACCAAACTGCCACCCCTAAAGCAAACCTTTTCCCTCTCAATGCAGTATACAACCGCCTATGCAGATTTATCCTTGACTGTCCATATACGACCCACCACTGTACCCTGTATGAAAACCTCAACCTACCATCTCCCACTTCAAGAAGACAGCAGCACTGGCTGCAGTTTATCTTCAAATGCATTCACTTTACCTACCCACAATATCTGAAACAACTGCTCATACCATACACATCATCACATCAACTTAGACACTGTTCACAGGTTTACTTTAATATACCCACATCAGCTGGCAAAAAATCATTTATGTTTAAGGCTCCCTGTGACTGGAACAACCTACCTGTCCATATCCGTTCGATAACGTCTTTTCAATTGTTCAAAACTGCGCTGTCCTCTCATCTTGAAACTACCTGCTCTTGCTTTCACTAATCATCAATATCATAATAATAGAACAATTATGCAATGATCCATCTGTTTTGTCTTTGTGTCTTGTTGTTTTGTTCTCGTTTATGTTGTGTTGTTTTGTGTTCTTTTGTTTTTCTGTCTAGTTGATTTGTCTGTATAATATTGTCTGTCTTAATGAAGTGTATTTGTATTAAGAGGACACCCTCGAAAACGAGATGGTTTCATCTCAAGGGATTGTTCCTAATAAAGAATTTACAACAACAACCAAGAACAAGACCAAGACGAAAGACCTTTTGGAAGCCGATTCTGCCCACCCTCCAACTGGGAACCAAGCCTACAAGAAACACCAGAAGAATTGCTTAACCTCATTGACCTTGACCACCAAACGATTGACCAACTTCAACCTCTTCCACCAGAGGACAACCTCGACTAAAGAGAAAGGGAAGCACTCTCAAAACTCCGAAAGGAAACATCCATCATCATTAATCCGGCAGACAAAGGCGGCTGTATTTTCATTATGGACAGAAATCTCTACATCCAAGAAGCCCTTAGACAATTAACAGACACAAACTACTATGTCCCACTGACTATATACCTGGAAATGGGCAAAAAATTAAACCAAATCCTTCAACGAATGATGAAGAAGTTCATTTTCAAGAAACAAAAGAAACACAAAGGCCAACAACAACCCAGATAACGTCTCTACTATCTTCTACCCAAGGTCCACAAGACCCCGGATACCTGGCCTCTACCCCACTGAATGCCAACCGGTAGACCCATCATCTCAGACTGCGGAAGCGAAACGTACCAGATAGCTGAATTACTCACCTGCTACTTAACTCCTCTCGCAAACAAACATCAGAGTTACATCAAAGATACAACACACTTTCTAGAAAGAATCAGAAACCCCCAGATTCAAGAACCTTGCCTCCTTTTCTTTTTGGACGTTGATAGCCTCTACACCAACATTGAAACTTCGACAGGCTTAGAAGCAGTCAGAAAGATGATGACTAGATACCCAGACCCTTCCAGACCGGATCGCTCAATATTGGAACTCCTGGAACTCAGTCTCTCTACCAATGACTTTAATTTCAACAACCAAACCTACCTTCAAATTAAGGGCATCACCATGGGCAAGAAATTTGCCCCACTTTATGTGGACATTGATATGGCTAATTGGGAAGAAACAGCCTTAGCAAAATGCACCCAAAACCCATCACTATACCTTAGATACCTGGACCACATTTTTGGAATTTGGCCCCATTCAGAAAGTGACTTCTAGAATATCCTAAGTATTCTGAACAACCATCACCCATCAATCAATCTCAAATCGGTAACTAACCCACAACAGATCGACTTCCTTGACGTCACCATCTTCAAAGACCCTAATTCCAGCGGAAAACTCCTCACCAAAGTCTTCTTCAAAACTACGGATACACACGCCCTCCTTCACCGGAAAAGCTATCACCCCAAACACACCTTCAAGGGTATCCTCAAATCACAACTCCTCCGCTTCAGCAGAATATGTTCCAAAAAAGAAGATTTCGAAAAGGCCAAACAAATTATTTTTCAAGCACATAAATCAAGATTTTACTCAAGAACTTTTCTTAGACAGTGTCATGTTCTATAAATGGAATTCGGTCAGTTGTCTCCCCCTAGTGGTGCCAATGTTTTTTTTTCCTACAAGTTTTAAAGAAAGTATTCTTCACGAGTTTCGTGATCTCACCTCCTTTGTTTATTTTCATTCTGTGTACCAGCATTTTCGGTAGGTTTCTCAAACTTTTTATGTAGTATTGTACGAATTTGAATAACTGAGGTCTTTGTGTCCTCTCAGATGAATATATTTGCAGTCTTTAGGTTTCTAGTATGAGCTATGAGTTAGCTATGTGGAATTTAGCCTCCGCTAAGCACCGTTTGCTAATTTGAATGAGCTGCATCGCTTACTTTATCTTCGGAATGATCTCATGTCAGGATTTATTTCTCCTTTTGCAGTTTTACCCTTTTCTAACAATAAAGCCAAGATCTGAACCCACGTCTTGTTGATTGGGAAGGAGTTTAGCTGCCTGTCAAATCATACACCGTGTGACAGAGGACAGAACAGACAGATTGAACGAGAATTCAACCAACCTCCATCCCAAAAGCGAAGAAAATCTACAATAGTACCATTCATCACCACATTCTCTCCTTACACAAGCGAAGGCTCCATCAGAATAAAAAAAAATTTTAACTCCAAACTACAAAATGACCCCCTATTCAATCAAATCCGAATCACATCCGCATCATTTCTTCTGAATGCGGATGTGATTCGGTATAAGTTTTGGTACGAGCAAAACTTCCGAAACAAGTAGCCAAACCAACCCACTCCAGAAGAAAAACTATGACCAACCTCATCAACAAGAATTCAACCTACCTACCGAAGTTGTCACCTCTTCAGAATTCCAACTGTGTCTATCTGGTAACTTGCCGGAAGTGCGGAATGCTATACATCGGTGAAACCAGGAACTCCTTGAAGAGCTGCCTCGACAACCATAGATACAACATCAAGCACAACAAAAAATCCGACACCCACCTCGTCCAGCATTTTCAAAGACACCACCTGAGGAATTTACAATTGCATAGATTGGATCACAAACAACAATGGAGCACCATGGAAAGAAAAAGGAAGGAACACCACTGGATCCAAACTCTTGGTACGAAATGGCCCGACGGCCTCAATGAATAGCCAGTAAACCACACCTATCTTTTTTCTATCAGTATGAAATTGTTCATACCAAAATAAAGTTTTCTTCCCCCAAAAAATGGAGGAAAAATTCCAAGACCAATGATGAGTGGCTACCGGGAAAACCTTAATATTCACTCCATCGGATACCGGAGAACCACCTGAGAACTTCGACATCCCTCCTTATTAAATTAACTCCCTTAAAGTAACCCTCAAAATAACGATACACCAATCCGGCGAAACACGGAAGTAAATCAGTGCCGCCATTGCTGCGTTGCCCTGCTGCAGGAAGTAGCGTATTAGTCTCGTAGCGGTTGTTGCAGACGTTAGCTGTAGTTGCGAAAATGTTCTTCAATTTCTTTTTTTTTTAGTACGTATGCTATTCAGTAATGCCGGGAAGAAAGTGTTGTGTGTTCGGCTGTTTTAACAACGGTGTGAAATTACAGGCCTGGAATAAAACCGCTTGTGAAATTCACAAACCTTTACTGCACATTGACTGCCCATGTTTATGGCCTTACGGA
This sequence comes from Gymnothorax reevesii, assembly GCA_029721435.1. NCBI lineage: Eukaryota > Metazoa > Chordata > Actinopteri > Anguilliformes > Muraenidae > Gymnothorax > Gymnothorax reevesii. The sequence continues at coordinate 116,320,777 of CM056574.1, forward strand.
TTACATAGGTTTCCTGGTCGAGCGGAGGACCAAGATCTGCGTCAAAAGTGGATTCAGCTTGACGCGCTCGGAACGCAAAGCTGTAGCTCAGACTAGGTCTCTACGATTACGGTGGTTTAGCGTTCGTTAGAATCATCAGGACTCATACTATCAAATTCCTTCCGGCATAATCTTCCTGACATATGCTATCGGCTTACGATGCTAAGAAAGTACATTGCCATGAAGCGAAAGGCTACTGAGTTGAGATACTCGAAGCAACGCCCTGGGGAGCAACACGGAGGATCCGGGCAGGACTAGTTTCGTTATAACACGAACCCATTGGGGTAACATTAGCAAGCGCAGATTTACCCTCGCGCAGTTTTATTATTGCTAAATGTCAAAGGTAAAAATTTTTTTCTGCTCATCTCTGTAGACTGTAAAGTGTATGCCTGCTGTTCTTTCAATGTGGTGTCGGTTTAAAATGACCGGGCTCATATCTTTGCATTCTGCGGACTTTCCTCTTTTATTTGAGGTATGGTTTTTATGCATACCACGAATTCAGTAGAAATCCTGGCGATGCAGCGCTGATATGATTTTAGCTTATGTTCTGCTGCATGCTTATTTACTTGCTTGGTGCTTGAATTGTGTTCGGTTGAGGTAAAAATTGTTTACATGAGCTTTTGGCCGGGTTTCTTCGCGAAATGTGGATATGCCACCCCACATGTCGCGATTTTTAAAAAATGCTGTATTTATGACGCATAATAGCCGTCCCCGGTACCAATGTTCTTAAGGATCTCAGTTCTGAAGGGGTTAATATCCGTTTTATTATCATCACATACATGTCTTAATACATTACGTTGTCAATAAATTACCTGCATCGGTAAGTTTTGGCCACTGCCTGACGTCATCCACCCAATGATCTCTTTCCTTTGCCATTGTTTATATATCTGTCACCTCATATTTTCACGAGCAGGATGCAGTTAAAGTCCATTAGGTGGCACCGGCAAGTCGCAGACGTAGCCACGCAACAAGCCTAACCATACCTAAACCCAGTTACAGCAGTTACTGGGTTACAACATTCTAACACGAGATAGCACACCGGGCTCAGTTATTGAATATTCACTTGCAAGCCAAGCTCAAACACTATTTAGAATATGTTTATCCGGAGTTACATGAATTAAACTCCTCAGTTAAGCCTGATTTGCAAACTGCTCATTATACTTGCCCATAGTATCTATCCAGCAGTTCAAAAAAAGATCACTTGTGACAGGAAAAATCGTTGTCCTCTGTAGCAAGCACCTCAGCAACAGTGAGCCAATGTATCCCAATTAGTGGTAAAGAAAAATAAGTTTTCTGAAGCAAAAATTGAACATAGTAGAATGGCATAGTATCAATACTATCAACTAGGCTTCACACATCACAAATGCGTGGTTCCCCACCTTACATTTATACGTAGATTACTCCATCGAGAAATTCAGCATTCCTTTGTATGCTCCTAAGTACTCAGGTTGATAGCCAATCATTCAATTATTTACTTAGGCTGATCTGCATAACTGCACACTTATACAACCCCAATTCTGAAATAGTTGGGACAAAGTGCACATTAAAAAAAAAAATCTAAACGCAATGACCCTGATTCTATTGCTAGAAGGGAGAGTGAATTCAACCGATTTTGGCACATTTTCATCCTGAGCTCATTTTTAATTCGAGCCAGTCCGGAGAATGACCGTTCCCCTTCACAGTTTGTTATTGGCAGGGTCAAAAACAGTCTGAGTGCTATGTAAACATTTGGAAAAGTGGACTGTAAATTAAAATTTACCATTTAGCATTGAATTTGGGCATTTTTGTTCTTCTGAAATGAATGTTTTGTACTGTGTGTATGTCAATGTCATGTTACTGCAACTGCTCGTGGCTTGGAACCGCTGCAGTATTGTATCCCAAAAGTGTGCCATGAAAGCTATCTCTAGGGCGTCCAGCTTCCCACAGAGTGCAGAGGCCTCGCTTCTAGTTTCACGTTTCTCCTGTGAATCTTTGGAAATATTGTTCAATGCCTCTCTCAATTGTGCATAATATTTCCAAAGAGCCTTTGTTCATTCAGCTCTTGAACTCCAGCGAGTGCCTGACAAACATTTCAGAGTGAGTTTCACATCTGTATCACGGAACACCTTTCCCCACCTGTGTGTTGACGAGGCATAAAATGTGTACATTGATTGCAGAAAGTCAAAGAAACGCCCAGCTTCTGGGCTACTGTCAACAGCATTGACACCGACTAAATTCAATGAATGTGCTGCACAGGGGACATGATAAATCAATGGGTTTATTTGTTTCAGATGAGCTTGGACTCCATTGTACTTTGCTTGCATTGTCATAAGACTGGCCTCGACAGTTAGTTAAGTCTAGGCCCAGGTTCTCCACCATTGACAAAACAGTCAGCCAAACTGTTCCCACCATGATTTTCAATAGGCTCAAAAGCTAGAAAACGCTCAACTACTCCTCCACCATTATTTACAAACCTGAAAATAGAAGTGAGTTAGTCCACATGAGCAAGGTCTGGAGTGGAGTCAACGATAACAGAGAAGTATTTGGCCTCTTTAATCTCGCTGATAATTGCATTCTTTGTTCTTTCTCCCATTAAGTGGATAAATTTCTCACAGATTGTGGATGAGAGGTAGGACACGGAGCCTTTGCCCTTGCCTCCAAACCTTTGGAGATGGTCAGCTAGAAAAGGGTCAAATTTGGCCAACAGTTCGACAATCCCCAAGAAATTACCATTGTGAGGTGATGCCAACCACTCAACATCTCCCCTGAAAGCAAGGCCCTTCTCCCCCAAAAACTGAATTACAGGAAGGACTCTTTTCAAAACTTCCCGGCAGTATTGCCTCTCTGCATCAATTTGTTTAACAAGATCAGAATCAACTCTTCCTGTGTTTTTGGAGCAACTGTGTAATGCTGACATGCAAGCCCTATGCTCCTTTCTCCTCTCGTGCTCACCGATATGCTCAGAATGTTTCCAATCAAAAACTCGCGGACAAACGCATTGTGCTTACATGAAAACAGTATGCAAGCAAAACAAAAGATGTAACCAGATGAAGGGGAGTAAAGTAGCCACTGCCAGATCATAGACTGGCCATTAGGTAGACAGCATTTGATTAAGGAATTTGTGGAACTCCTACTGATGCCCCCCATGGTCCTATCCCTACTTGAGGCAGGGTACTTTAGTCATGGTTCTGGTTTTTGATCACGTTTTATGTGCTGGTTTTGTGTTCATGAGTATTGTCTTTTACTTATTCTTTTTGGTTTTTGTAACATTCAGGTTTTTTGGTTCTTTCCACGTTTCAGTTCCATTGCACTTTTTGTCTCCCCTGTCTTGTGATCTGGTTGGTTCAGTCCGTCTTGCCTGTCTGCGTGCTCACTGACTTCGGGTGATTTAAATGAAGTCTGGTGTTTAAAACATTCCTTCGTATCTCGTTTTTTCCCTTCACCCTTCTGTTCTGTTTACTATCAAGACTAACATTTGTATTTTGCATTATAGTCTACTAACACAACTAACCATGTATATATATATATATGACTATTGATTACTAATGAGCACTCTAGTTTACGTTGTAAAACCGCACCGCTACTAATAGACTAATGACCTCTTCGCAATCACCCTGTTCTATTCTCCGCCCTTTGCTTTTCGCCGTCCGCTCCCTAAGTTTCAGCGAAAATCTATCGCAAGAGCTTAATCGCTCTCCTGCTCTTGTTATTCTGTGCATGTCGAACTCCTGGACCGGAGCTGTTTAAATGTCATAGGCTGTCTGTGTGATTCCCATTCGTATATTGTCTCTCGCCAATTTTCGTGGTAAGGGTTTCCCTCATGTGATTCTCCCGATGTAATTAGCCTCATTCCCCACAGCTGATCTCTGTATAGCATGTGACCATTCCTGTGTGAATATTAGGAGTCTTTTCACTCACAGCTCATGTCAGATCGTTGATCAAAATTTCTTTGTGCAGAGCTCCTCGTATACCATTGGTTATTGTTTCACTTCTACTGGATAGTCCGACCTCTTGCCATTGCCCTTTTTGTACTGTTTTTGTCTTTCTGGATTTCGACCTATTTTTGTATGACCACGAGTTCTGTGTTTGTTGCCCTGTGTATGACTATTAGCTTTGCCCATCGACTACGACTTTTTGCCGATCATTTTTGTACCTCTGCCCATCTGTCTTACTGGATCTGACCCCTGCCTGTCTAGTCGATACTGCTTTTGGATTTCGTATTGTGGCTTGGCAATTCCTGTGTTTTTTGTCTTTGACTCGGACGTCATTAAAGGCATATGTTTTTTGGATATCTGTCTCTCACGTGTGGTTCCTGAACTGTACGTTACAACTTTTCACTTCGATTTTGAAAAGCAGCTGCTCCTTTACTAACCAGAATCGACTTGACCTGTTCAGTAATGGCGCTTAGCCATAAAGCAGGGTCATTTAACCGTTTCACACCAGGAGTTTGAGCCCCTAGCTCCTAATGTGATACTGGTCTCAGTGTACTCCTCCTGATTTGATGAGACTTTCTCAGGCGATGCCTGGTCTGACAGTGAGTCTCCTGTCCTAAGAGTGCACAAGTCTGTAATGGTTGTGGTATTTGGCCATAAAGCAGGGTCAATAAGAGGTTCATGACCAGAGTTGGTGTCCCCAGCTTCTCGTGTGAAACTGGGCTCCATGCAATCCTCCTCACTTCGAAAGCTTTTCTCAGCAGGGGCGGATTTAGGAATTCTGAGGCCCTGGGGAAAGAACAATTTTGAGGCCCCACCCCCCAAATCAAACCCATACATCTGTTAATAATGAGAAAATCGATCATATGCAAGGAAAAACATTTTTTTATTGAACACGACATGAAAATGATTGAAAAAATAGGTTGATGTCTGATGTAATATATACGTATCTGGCACACAATATCAATCCCAACAATATTTACAATATTTCTTTTTTTACATTTTGCGGCTTTCTTTCTTTTTATGTGCGCCAGATGCTTGTTGCGGGGTAAAGGTGCCGCTATCAACACAACCACTACAGCCAGGGCTAGAGCTAGCATTGCTGCTGTCAAACGCCAGCTCATTGCTGCTGCGGGCTCTGGCTTCTTCGGTTGAACTTGTGAAGAAGGTGGTTAATTTGGGAAGCTTTTGAACAAATCTTTCATTTTCCTTCTTTCTCTTTCTTTTCTCCCCACCGCTTAGAAATCATTTCATTCTGTGAACACAGATATGTGTTGCTCTTTTAAAAAAGTAATCGACTTTGGTATTCTATATACTGTATTCCCGCCCGGCTCGCTCAAGTCGTTGTCTAGGCTACCTCAGACGCCAGAGCTCGAGCGAAGCCGGACAGCTGTATATAATGTCACGTCACTGACTGTTGTTTTTCGCTGGGATTACACGCATTGAGAATATATTAGAATATATGCCTACTCTCAACAAGAATAATGCTTAGTAATATTGCTTTTATCACTGTCATAGCAGTGTGATTCTCAAATATGCATTCATTGACAATCAATTATGATGAATTGGTGAATAAATGCAGGAAAACAGCCAGGATCCATGAACTTGACGTTACGTTCCATTCCATTGGCGCTGCATTCAGACATATATTTATATATATATATATTACAGTTTCTTTGAATGCAGAGGATGAAAAGCAGCAAGCAGGTAAATAAGTTTCCCACCATTGAAAGGCTTGGAATGACTACCACTTGAGTGGCAGTTAGTTAAGATCCTTAACATTAAAAACGACATATTTGGGAGCTTTGAAAGTGCATAAACACTGACTAAATGGGAGTGGAAATGAGACCAGTCAAAGGAGAGCTAGATGCTAGCCAGCAGACCTGTTGTCAATAACACAGTGAAGCTATGACAACTAGTATATTACACAACCATTTAAAAAGCCAGAAAATGCTTCCCACTACGCTGGTACAAGAACGAGGGCCTTAGGATTGACAACGAGGCAATTTTTAACTTGGCACATGAAAACACAATTTATTAGACAACGCATTCTGGTGGCTGTGGTGCTCAAAAGCATTCATGCAGCCTATGGTAGCAGTGAGGCACACAGTGGCTTCACCTAGCGCTAGGGCGTGTATGTTCTGAAAGCTCATTTACATATAGTTGTGACGTTTCACCGAACGAGGCTCCTGATTGGACGAGGCCCCAACTGAGGCTCCCGATTGGCCGAGGCCCTGGGCAACTGCCGTGTTTGCCCTATCGAAACACTGCCTATGTTTCTCAGTTGATGCCTGGTCTGAGTGTGGGCCTGAGGCTGACAGGCCGAGTCGACACTTCATTGGGTCTGTGAGGGCTCCAGTATGATCAAACCAGTGGTGATCTCTTCATTGCTGCAAATCGGGCTACTGATGACATTATCAATATTTGAATCTTGAGGCTTGTCTAAAAAGTTAATAATCAAAGGCACATTTTTTAAAAATTCGGCCTGCTTTGCCTCCCTTTTTTTTTTTGGCTTTTCGTTATGAAGCCCCACTTTTTAGCTCGCCGGGACAAGTAACGTCCGGAGAGCAATTGTCGTACCCCCTGCGTCCGCGTGCAGACAAACTTTAACCTTGCCCCGGCGAGCTTAGTGGTCTTTCTGACAACTCTTGTTTGTTTACAATCCATACTACTGATGCAAAGTGTAATGTTAGAGTGTTATATCTATTGGATTCTCACGGGGACTTTCACAATTGATTGTGGTAATATAACAATAATATTACACAGTAGAAACAAGTACCCGCATGACAATACAAGGCAACAAGCCTTAAAACAGAGCGTTGAAAATGCTTTAGCCTTTTACAAAGGCTTTGAGCCTTTGAAGGTGCAGTGTAGTTTCTAATAATACAATATAAATGGATATAAGCCTTTGTAAAGGCTGTTGAATGTTAAACTGCTGAACAAGACAGGTTGAATACAACTCAAGCTGAAAGGTCAGGTTGTGAGGAGTGTTGAAGCAGGGGGCTATATATAGAGGGAGCCCAAGTCTCCGCCCCTTCATTCAGTCCATTGGAAAATCGATATTGGAATTCCACTTAGACCTCCAAATTTGTTCACTGAAAATGCAGTAGCCCTTACAATGGGCTTTAAGTCTTAAGGTACACAATTATTACAATACAATATAATGTAAATGTCAATGAGCTTTTTAATAGGGTGTTGGATGCTAAATATGATAGTCAAGGAAAGGTTTTAATGTAAGAACGTTGTTAGGAGTTTCGATTGATGGATTTAACAATATTGCATTTTCACTTAAACTTCCAAAATTTCTGCCATGTGAGGAGTTTCGATAAAAGCAATGCCAAGTGTAATGTAGGAGTGTTGTATCGATATTGGATTTTCACTTGGACTTCACTTTGTTGGCATTGGTGTGTACAGTACACCCCTTTACAGTGGGGACATATGGAAGCGAAGTCTGCAAAGTAAAGCGGGGTGAAACTCAGCGTTCTGAAAGGTGAATATCTACCAGTCGACTACTCTCCTCGAAGATAACTATAGTTTATAATGACACGTGAGTCTGCTGTGTATTGTGACTGGACCACCGTACAGCCCGCCCCTGAGTCTAGCTCGGCTATTGGACACTTGCTTCACGATATGGTCGCGACCAGCGGCGGCTCGTCAGCCGTAACAAAGGGAAGCCAGAACCTCGCCCTTCAAAGCTTAGTGACTTCAACATTTCGTAGTTCACTTTTCTTTATCAGCAGTTGCTCATACGAATTGGTTGAAGGACAATCAAATTTATTTTCGATAGCAAATGACGACGCAAATTATCAACACGTCTTTATAAATTAGTTTGCGAGGCTTCTTTCACAAGAAGCCACGACGGTCCATTCTCTACAATCTTAATATAGAAGAAAAGAATGCGATGTTGCACAGCTTATTGCTTAATGAGCCTCACTAATCAATTTGCGCATCTATGCCGTTTCATGAGCTTCTTGAGCGCGGAATTTATAGCGTAGGCCTATGGTAATTTATGTCGTAATTTATGTGTGAAAGAAAACCCCTCATAATTTCGTGGTGCAATGTATAATAATGCGATCGCAAATAAATTTGACTCAACTGACTGTTTTTCTAACAATTCGTATGAGCAACTGCTGATCAAGAAAAGTAAACTGCGAAAGGTTCAAGTCATTAAGATTTGAAGGACGAGGTTTTGGCTTAAGTTTGTTACGGCCGACGACCCTCCACTGTTTAAATGAATGATTGAAAACAGGTGATAAACAATCATTAACATTAAGGGATTGTTTGGGCTTCCCCTGTTGCCAATTCACGAGCCGCCACTGGTCGCGACGCACGATAAATCTGCATGGAGTTAGAGATTTCTGAACTTTTGGACGTGTCGCAATGACAGTTTTGATGCACTCCAAGGACCATGTCGCATTTTGTACACACAATACTGTGCGGGAGCGAAATTGCTTCTCATAGAAAATAGGTCCAGCTTCTACTAGCTGTCTACTGGGGCCAGCGTTAGGCCCAGGATTTGCTTGCCGTGTGCACATTTTATGCCCGAATGCGTTGCCATGCGTATTTTATGTCGATGTTACGCGTGGTAGCACACCTGAACACAAGGTACGCAGACATGTGCACATGTTGCAATATTGACACAACCGCGAGGGGCGATCTTCCGAAATTCCATGTTGAGCTCGTGGTAGAGTCAAACAATGGTGGAAAATATTAATGAGAGTCTGATTGGCTATCTGCTCCCTACATGATACCACCAGTATCCAATGTTGCCAATTTAGCGACTTTTGGCCTTCTCTGGCGACTAAAACCTCATCTAGCGACTTAGCGGCTTTTTAGGTGGATCTGGCGACTTTAAAAAACACATCTCTCAAGTGTCAAAATCATTGTTTTTCAATGTAACTTCAGCTCTGCACCGCCACCAGAAGCTTATTTCATGGTTAAGCAGCACTGCACATTAGCCCCGATCTCGAAACTGTACCCTTTAGGATTGTCAACATAGCCATGTAGACACATTTTCTTGAGATCAGTGAGTCGTGCGTGACGTTATGACATCATAGTAACGTCATGACGTAATCTAGCGACTTTTCAGATAGCCAATAGAGACTTTTGGTGATTTGTTTTTGGCAACTTTACCAGTACCAGTGCTCTGATCGTTCTGCTGCAAGTATGTGCGGTTGCGCAGGTAAATTAAGTCACACAGCTAGCATATCCTGGGGCTTAGGGCTCACTGAAAGGACTTTCATTCAAAACCCTTGGTAAATCAGAGGCCCTCTGTAAGAACATTTGTAATCAGAGGGCTGTCTTAACAGTATGCTCTCCCATTAGGGCTCTCCCTAGGGCCCCCATATAGGCAGAAGTCGCGACCCTTAACAGGGGCTTTCATAATCATTGGGCCCTCTGAATCCATTTTCCCCTACTTCCTTGAACCCCAAGTTGGTAAACATTAGGTCTCCCTAAGGAGTATTCACGAGAGGCACTACAGTAGGGCCAGCCCAGGGGCCATCTGACTGCCGTCCCCCATAGCCCAGGGACCCTCTGACTGCCGTCCCCCGTAGCCCAGGGGCCTTCTGAGTGCCGTCCTCCGTGGCCCAGGGGCCCGCTGATTTCCGTACCGTGTAGCCCAGGGGCCCTCTCACCGCCGTCCCCCATAGCCCAGGGGCCCTCTGATCGCCGTACCCCATAGCCCAGGGGCCCTCTGATTGCCATCCCCCATGGCCCAGGGGCCCTCTGATTGCAGTCCCTGTCCCCCACCCCCGCCCCGCCCCGCCCCGCCCAATTCATATCACCCTTCTCTCTCGGTTCTCTGCAGATATGCCCTATAACAGTGTGAGTCGTCATAAGATCCTAGAGAACAGAGGCCCTCTGACATCGCAATTGGCATTGGCATTGGCATCTGCATCGCTTTAACCCCCCCCCGTAATATGGCCCAGCACATCACATCACGCACACTTATGATATACATTTACTATTTAGACATTCCAGTTTTAGTTTCTGGAAGCGTGCAATCTTTAAAAGTGGTCCAAGTACCGTACACAGAATCATTAATCCATTTATATATCGCTTTATTTGCCATTGTTCCCCAATTAATTTCAAGTTTCTGTTGCTTTGTGACAGACCATATATTTCAGATATATATCATCATATGTTTATTATTATCTCCGCCAAGGCGATTATGCGATCGAGTCTGTTTATTTACACTGAACAAAAATATAAACGCACCACCAGATGTTTTGTGAATTTTATTACATATGGGATAATGTGAACCTCAGCAAATTTTACGACAAAAGATATAAGATAAAGATATCTATACTGATCATATTGATTTCCGCTACACCTTGATACACGCACAATCAAAAGTTTGGCAACAGTTTCAACAGGGCAGGGGTGGATACCATAAATTTCACAGTTTAGTATCGCGTATGTCCGCCACGCGCATCTCTCAACGCGACACATCTCCTACGCATGGAGTTTACCAGAGTGTCAATGGTGGTCTGTGGAATGTTGTTCCACTCCTACTGGAGCGCTATCCGGAGTTGCCAGACATTACCTGGGACTGGAACACAGTCCCGGATACGCCGATCCAGAGCATCCCAAACGTGTTCTATGGGCGACATGTCGGGCGAATATGCGGGCCAGTCCAGCACCTGAACGTTCTGAGCTGTGAGGAACTGGGTGCAGACCCTAGCAACATGAGGACGGGCGTTATCATGCTGGAACGTGACATTATGCTGTTGGACAAACGGTTCTACAGTTGGTGCAAGGATCTCATCGCGGTGCCTTTGGGCGTTCAAGTTGCCATCGATGAAATGCAATGGAGTTCTCTGTCTGTGTGCAATCCCTGCCCACACCATGACACTGCCTCCGCCATGGGCGACTCTCCGGGCGACATTTGTGTCAGCGAACCACACACGACGTCTCCCATCCGCGTGATAAAAGTTGAATCTTGATTCATCTATGAACAGCACATTTCTCCATTGAGTCAAGGGCCTCCAGAAGTGTGCATTAGCCCATGCGAGACCATTCCGGCGGTGTACATCTATGAGGTCCAGCCCACGGTGAGGGCATCGAGCATGCAATTCTGCTTCTCGGAGGCGGTTGCAAACTGTTTGAGCAGAGATTCGTCTATTGTTCAGACCGACTGTCTCATCGGCCGTGCGTGTTGCTGGTCTGAAATGTTCACGCAAGTGCACCAGCTGGATGTGACAATCCTGAGCAGGGGTGGTCACACGTGGACGACGCCGATGAGGCCTGTTCGCAGTGCCTCCAGTCTGTCGGAAACACTGTCGTAGACTAACTATGGTACTGTAGTGAACATTCAGCTGTGCAGCGACCCCTCTGATGGACATTCCAGCATTCAGCATGCCAATGGCACGCTCCCTCATAATTCGAGCAATCTGAGGCATGGCTGCGTCTTACAAAATTCAACATTTTGGTGTGGCCTTTTATAGTCCCCGGCCCAAGGTTTTATCTGAGGACATGTACACAGGTAGCCGGGTATTTTTAAAAACGAATATTCCCCCCCTTCGTTTATAAAATAAAATTTATCCACACATAACCGAATATCTGCGTTCTCAATAAGCCTCCAAATCTGTAGATGGCATTATTTCCCCAAATCCTACCCAATCACATCAGAATAGCCCTCTGTTGGCGTCACACCGACCACAATGTTGTCCGTCGCCTGTGCTCTTGGAGCAGTAGTTGGGCTTCTAAAATTAAACATGTGTAGAGCGCCTGCACAATAGTTCACGCTATCACAGCTTTCAAGGCACTACTCCGATCCATTACTCTTTGTCCATGCTTCTGCTCTGGCTTCTGCAGTAAATAAAGGTCGCACGTTTGACGTCAGAGCAGATTTGTTGTCATTTTGGCGCAGGTTGTGACGTTCGAAAACCCAAAACTCTGGTTATTTCTGTCTACACGCAAATGCATTAACAGAGTTTTCAAAAATCTTCACTTTGCCCGGAGTTCTTTTAAACATTCTTTTTTGATGCGTTGTCATGTGGATGACAGGTCAAAACGTAGGAACATATTTTCGATTTATTAGATACCCGGCCACGTGTGGACAAGGTCGGAGTACTCTGCACTCGTTTACTCATACCAATCATTACACCAGTGAAAAAAATACTCAATGTCTGAGCTGAACTCAAATTTTAGACATCAATCAATGGAAACATTCCTTTTGCAAATGAAAACAAATATATTTGGTATTTCATAACGGCATACTTGAAATGGTGCCAATATTTCAAGTGGTGCGTTTATATTTTTGTTCAGTGTATTTATTTATTTATTTATTATTATTATTATTATTATTATTATTAATTTAATCCTGTCTGTGGACAGGATTTCTCGGAAACTACTGGACGGATCTTCATGAAATTTTCACCAGAGATAGATCTTGGTCCAGGGACGAATCCATTAAATTTTGGTGATGATCAGGATCCGGATTTGGATTCTCATGAGTAATTGAGTTTACTGAGTGTGGTTCTGTGCAGCCGGCTGCAACCATGAGGGCGGATGGACCCTCGGAGCGGCCATCCGTAAATCGGCACGAGTAAATCATAGGAGCTATATCGAGTAATACCTCACAGGTAAGCTTTTGTGATGAATGATCTGACATTGTTTTCACTTGGACGTCATTGCTAGACGAGAATGGGTTGCTTTACACACACAAATCCCAATTAAACTTGTCGCATGCGTGGTCCTAAAATCTTCCCAAGAGACAGATCTTGCATTTGGCAAGATGAGAAATCTCGGATTGCTCTTGTTTATAATATACTGTTGACTTCCTTTGTTTTCCCCAACTATCAGTACAGCCAACCCAAGCTGCTTTTCGTGTAATTCCGTTAGAGACATTTTTACAGAATGCAATCTTTAATTTGTTACCCATTTCTACTGCTCAAAGTCCACCAAATTCAACGCTTTTATACATCAGTTCTCGTTTCGTGACTTCTCTATTATTTCCCCAAATTAGTTTGACACACATTTTATTTAGTTTAGCAATATATTCATCTGTTGGAGGTAAAAGTGTGGCTAAAAACATGAGCTTCGAGAGTATAAAAGTCTTGATAAGATTTATTTTCACCTTGTACGTAGTCTGTCGGCTTTTCCATTTTTCAGCTTCTTCTGAGACATCTTGTTTTTTCTTTTCCCAATTACGCTTTACACAATCTCCCTGAGCAATAAAAATGCCCAAGATCTTCACTTCATCTTTTAATTGAATACTGAGGCGCGGTTGTCTATCTTCAATTCCGACCCAAACACATTGGGTTTGTGAGTGATTTCCCTTTGCACCCGCAGCTTGTTCATTCTGGTTGAATTGATCATGAATCGCATTCAATTCTTCCTGGCTTTTAACAAATACAGTTACGTCATCAGCATATGCCATCACCTTCACAGTTTCGTTTTCATGTGCTTGTACTCTGGAAATTCTTGCATCACAATTTATACTCTTCAACAAAGGACTAATTGCAATAATATAGAGGGCAGCCTTGTTTAACACCTCTAAATTTCAAAAGAATCAGACAGACCACCAATGACGTTCACTCTGACTGTTGATTTTGCATGAAGTAATTTAACCATCTTAATGAATTCAGAAGGAAAACCGTATTGTTCCATGACACACCATATATAGTCACGCGAGAGAAAGTCAAATGCCCTTTTCTGATCGAATCCTTCGATAAAAAAGCTAGGATTGTTCAGCTTCGGATGAGAGATTAATTCCCTTATCATGCATAAGTTATCCCATATTACACAACCTTTAATCGCTCATGTCTGTTGTTTCTCAATGATGTTGTCAAGCACTTTACTTAATCTGTTCATCACAACTTTTGCAAACGCCTTGTATTCCATATTCATCAAAGTAATTTGTCTCCAATTGTTCAAATCTGATTCGTCCCCTTTTTTATAGAGCAAAGTCCTTGATAAAAATCATCATGCATTTTTAAATTTACTATTCTTTCATTAAACGCAAGTGTTAACACATCAATTATATCTTCACAGAATGTTTAAAAAAATTCAGCTGGCAAACAATCCGGACCAGGAGAATATTTCAGATTTAACTGCAAGATAGCGGGCATCACTTCTGCCTTTCCAATTTCACCCGTTAGCACCTCAGATCGGAAATCAGATTCTTCGTCAACAAATGCTAAAAACATTTTCATATCTTCTAGATTAGTAGGCATATCATCATACATTTCTTTAAAATCTCCGACAACTGTTTTTCTAATATCGTCATCACTTTGGGCAATTGCACTATCTTTTGTTTCAAGATGCTTTATACATTTCTTTTCTCTACGTTCCTGAAACCGTTCTATTATTTTCTGGATAGTAGGGTTATTATCCGTGTTAGCCTCATAACCTGCCTGAATTTTAACAGAATCTAAAAATTCATTATACATATTCAATTTCTCATTGATTTCTTCAAGGGAAATTTTGTCTTGTACAGATCTATTAGTTTTGCACATAAGGTCTACATAACATTTCATATAATCGTCAGATTCCTTGTTTCGTTCTTGATTCAATAGTTTAGTTTTATATATATATATTTTTTTTTTTTACTCTTTTCTTAGGCCCGTATTCAGAAACGACACTCACACTCACCCTACACTCACCATATAGTCAGTACGATTGAAATGTAACTGGAGTGTGAGAAAGAGATCGACCGACCACTAATCGAGGGATCGGTCCCACCTCTCGCCAGTTGCTATTCACAAACGCCACTCGAGCATAACTGACAGTAGTGGGCACTGGGTACCACAGGCGGTGCGTTGGCTGCTGCAAAGGGACGCTCAGTCCTCACCCTTCAGTGCTGAATGACCTAAACCTGACGCAGTTTACTTTTCTTGATTAGAAAGTTTCTCGGGCTAATCGGTAAAACGACAATCAAATTTATTTTTATAGCATCGTCATACATTGCTTCACAAACTTGAGGAATTTCTTTTGCACATAAATGACAACGTAAATATTTGCATGTCTTCATAAATTCTGCGGTCGAGTGGCTCGCGAAAGGCGCAGGACAGCCCGCGAGGCTCACTCAGCAACAAGCTGTGAAACGTGCCGAACATTTCCTTCTACACTCAGCGGTTAAGAATGTAGATAAGAATGGAGTCTCGTGACTTACAGCTACATGAGCCGCGCAGACCGATCCACACGCGCCTCACGAGCCGCTGAGCGCAGAATTTTCTAACCCATCAGTAAAGAAAAGTGCGAGAAATCCGAATGCGTGAGAGTTGACAGATATGCGTCAATCGTGAAAACTGGCCACATCTCATAATGTTGAGAGTTCTTTGAGTTTCTGCAATGGTAATTTAAATGAATTGAAAACAGGGCGATAGCCTAATTATCAAAACTCATTCTACAAAAAGTGGAACTGGCAATATATGATAATCCTTTGGATTTTTGTGGTTAAAGTAAATAAAATTTTATTAAATTATTGGATATGACCTTTTTTCAATCATTATTTTTAAGGGATGGTTTTGAGCTTCCCCTGTTGCCAGTCCACCAGTAGGTACTGGTGGGTACACAAATGCTAACCTCAAGCTCACCACAGTGCAGTTGGTAAACACTGAAACCAGGTGGCCAGTTAGTAAGTTACCGGCATCTTTATCATTGTTAGAGTTAAAATTTGCATATTTGCGATTGCGTTGAGCACGTGGCTGTAAATGATCCAGAGTTTCCAATGTTTGTGACCACCTTCAAGCCATGATAACGAAATTCCGGCGCAAGTTAGTGCGGCTCAAGGGAGGTGTTCCCTGCACTCAACCTACACTCAAAAAGAGACGCTATTTTCAGTGTGAGTGAGGTCTCTGAAAGCAAATTAGTGTTAAGGCAACCTCTGACTCATTTAGTATAACCTGACACTAACTAAGTTTTAGTACTCACTTGTACTCAATTAGTGTGAGTGTCGTTTCTGAATACTGGCCTTAATCTCCTACCAGAGCTCTATACTGGATTGCGCTAAGACATTGAGGTCTTGTACCCTTTTAATTTCTTCTTTAACACCCATAACGAAAGATTGGTTACGTGGCCAGTCCACATTCATTTTCCAACAAGTTTTCCTTCCGTCGGCTTTCATATCGCCGGAGCTTCTCACAGCCAAATGATCAGAATTCACACAGAGCTCAGTTTTATAAGACAACACGTAAATATTCTCAGAAACATATATTCAATCAATCCTCGTTTTTACTTCTGAATCGAAACGTGTAAATCCCACCATAGTTAAATGTAACACTCGAAGAGCATCAATCATATTATAACTTTCACAAGTTTCTTTAAGGTTTTCCCAACTTTTGATAAATGGAACTCTGATGAGGCCATTCGTTTATTGCTATCGGTGACAGTGTTAAAGTCACCTGCCATTATATTTGCATGGCCTCCACATAAGACTTCTTTCAGTTTATTAAATAAACTAATTTTCCTAGAGCGATCTTGAGGTGAATATGCACATATCGGCGTTAGTTCAAGCCCCATTATCTCGAACATTTTGCCCTTCTTACCCATTTCTAATGTAATGTGAATATAGGCCACTAGATGGCAGTATTTACCTTTTTTTATTCAGCTCAGACTGGAGCTCTGTTTGGACATGTTTCAGACATGTCTGGGGCAAGTCCCCGAAAATAAAAAAAAGGTCTAAATGTGGGTGGGGTCTGCAAAAGAGTATATAAGGAGTAGAATTGAGACAGTAAAGTAGTCGGAGAAATTGCAAGGAGAAGGATAAATGTGACCAGACCTGTCATTTCTGTTCAAGACCTGTGAAGTTTCTTATGTGGATTTTTGCCTGTGTTTGAGCATTTTCCTCACCCAGGACATCACCAAGCCACCCCACCAAAACAAGGGACTGTAAATATTTCAGTTTTTCTTGTAAATCAATCTTGGTCTTAATTGTAGATAGTAGATTAGTTAGTTGTTATTGTCTGTTTAATTAAATGTGTTTAAGTTTTAAATTGTGTCTGTCATCCCTTGCTGTTGTGTTGTAAATTGTAATCACAAATTGGGGCCATAACAAATTGGGGGCTCAAGTCCGGGACAGACCATTGTGTGAGTAATTTATTGAAAATCTAACATTTCAAATTGTAAAATTGTTTTTTTGAATTTTCCTAGATAAATATATTGACAGATCAACAGCAATGGATGATTTCTTGGCATCACCAACCGTTGAGGATTTGAAATCTTTTAAAAAGACAGAACTGCTAGAAATTTGCAGACGTTTAGAGCTGACAGAGATAAAACCAGCCATGCGAAAAGCAAGACTGGCTAGAGAGATAGTTGAATATTACATTGATGAAAATGTGTTTGCACCAGGAGATCTGGAACAGTTTCCAGTGGAAAATCCAAATATAAAAATGGAACTTAAATTAAAAATGCTAGAGATTGAAAGGGAGGAAAAAGAAAAACAGAGAATTTGAAAGGGAAGAAAAAGAAAAACAAAGGCAGTTTGAGTTAGAAAAATTAGCAAGAGAAGAGATTGAAAGGGAGGTGTTATGGCCCCAATTTGTTTTTACATTTACAACACAAACAGCAACAGCAACAGCAAGGGATGACAGAAACTGTTATCAAAACTTGAACACATTTAATCAACAGACAAAGACAATAACAACTAACTAACAACTAATGACCAAGATTGAATAAAAAAAAACAGAAATATTTACAGTCCCTTTTTGTGGGGTGGCTTGGTGATGTCCTGGATAATGAAAATGCTCAAACACAGGCAAAGAAATCCACAAAAGAAACGTCACGGGTCTTGAACAGAAATGACAGGTCTGGTCACACGTATCCTTCTTCTTGCAATTTCTCCTACTACTTTACTGTCTCAATTCTTTTCCTTATATACTCTTTTGCAGACCCCACCCACATTTAGACCTCTTTTTTTTAATTTTCTGAGACTTGCCCCAGACATGTCCAGGACATGTCTAAACATGACTCCAGTCTGAGCTTAACAAAAAAAGGTAAATACTGCCATCTAGTGGCCTATATTCACATTACACCTCCATTCCAAAAGGGAAAAATTTTGACTCATAAAGGCAAAATTTTTCTTTTCAATACAAAATGGTTAAGTGAACACTTGTCTATATATACATATCATACAATATTCAAACACATGATATACACATTCAAACACGGGATAAGCAATCAGCAATTACATTGTCTGTACCCTTCACATGCTTAATTTCCAAGTCAAACTCCTGTAAAATCAAACTCCAATTCAACAATCTCCGATTCTTGTTTTTCATCTTACTCAAAAACATTAACGGATTGTGGTCAGTGTACACAATCATTGGCTTTTGTCCTGTACAAACATAAACCTCAAAGTGTTGTAAAGAAAGGACCAGAGCCAACAGTTCCTTCTCTATTGTGGAATAGTTCCTTTGGTGGCGATTGAACTTCCTGGAGAAGTATGCCACGGGATGCTCAATGTCATCAGAGTCACTTCTCTGTAGGAGCACAGATCCACAAGCTTGGTCGCTAGCATCGACCGCGATGGAGAACGGTTTGTTGAAGTCACGAGATTTGAGCACGGGGAAGTGACACAGCAGAGACTTCAGGCGATCGAAGGCTCTCTGGCATGCATCATCCCAGGTGAACTTTACGCCTTTCTTCAGTTGGTTAGTTAGACTGAGAGCAATCTCAGCAAAGTTCTTGCAGAACTTGCGGTAGTACCCGATCATTCCAAGGAAGCGGCGCAAAGCTTTTTTGTTGTCAGGAACTGGAAAGTCCATGATGGCTTGGACTTTAGCATTTATGGGTGCCACCTTACCCTGGCCTATGACGTAGCCAAGATAGGTGACAGTAGCACAACCAAAGTCACTCTTGCTCAGGTTAACAGTCAGGTTAGCCTGGGTCAGGCGCTGGAACAACGTCTCTACATCTTTTAGATGTTCTTCCCAGGAGTCCCTCCATGTGATCAGGTCATCGATGTACGCACCCGTGTGTGGCAATCCGGCGATTGTAGACTGTATCATCCTTTGGAACGTGGCTGGGGCATTTTTCATGCCAAAGGGTAGGACTTCATACTGGTACAATCCAGATGGGGTGGCAAAAGCAGAGATGCTCTTGGCCCTCTCAGTTAAAGGCACACACCAATAACCCTTCAATAAATCAATCTTGGTCAGAAACTTTGCTTGCCCTACACTATCAATACAATCATCAATCCTAGGTATTGGAAACACATCAGTTCTTGTTACAGCATTGACTTTGCGATAATCTGTACAGAATCTAGTACTTCCATCAGGTTTTGGAACTAGCACACAGGATGAACTCCAATCTGAGTTATAGGGTCTGATAATATCATGTTTTAACATGTACTCAACCTCTTTCTCAGCAATCTTTCTCTTTTCAGGATTCATCCGGTATGGATGCTGTTTTATTGGTTTGGCATCACCAACATCTACATCATGAGAGGCTATAGTAACTCTCTTTGGAACATCAGGAAACAAATCCTCATATTTCTTGATCAACCTTTCAAACTGATCTCTCTGTGAGGGTTCTAAGTGCTGGAGTTTTACATCAAGATTTTGCAACACTTCAGTGTTTGACAATTTACATGAAAGAACTTCAGCTTTAATTCTTGGTTCATCATCTTGAAACTCCCCCTCATCTTCACACGTTTCGACCATTGGAGAATCTGAAGTGACAGCTGCAACCCTAGCATTTCTGTCATGATAAGGCTTTAGCATGTTAATATGACACAATTGTTTTGGTTTTCTCCTATCTGGAGTCTTCACAATGTAATTGAGATCATTGAGTTTTGTCAGAATTTCATAAGGACCATGAAATCTAACCTGCAATGGATTGGACTGCAAGGGAAACAACACAAGGACCTTTTCTCCTGGTTTAAACTCACGGCTTCTAGCCTTATGATCATACCAAGTTTTCATTTTTCCCTGACTTGATTTCAAGTTCTCTTTGGCTAGGTCACAAGCTGCACGCAATCTTTCCTTGAACTTGCTAACATAGTCTAACAGACTGATATGCGGCTCTTTCTCTTGCCATTGTTCACTCAATAATAGCAAAGGTCCTCTCACTTCATGACCAAACACTAGCTCAAATGGACTGAATCCAGTAGACTCCTGCACTGCTTCTCTAACTGCAAACAACAGCAAATGAACCCCTTCATCCCAGTCTTTCTCATGGTCATAACAATAAGTCCTCATCATTGTCTTGAGAGTGGAATGAAACCGCTCTAAGGCACCCTGACTTTCTGGATGATAGGCACTAGAAAGAATCTGCTTTGCACCTAGTTCATACACAACCTGCTGAAACAATCCTGAAGTGAAATTGCTTCCCTGGTCTGACTGAATTTCCCTGGGAAGGCCAAACAACGTGAAGAACTTTATCAAAGCCTTCAAGATTGCAGTTGCCTTGATGTTACGTAGAGGTATGGCTTCGGGGAATCTGGTAGATGCACACATGATTGTCAACAAGTACTGATTTCCAGATCTAGTCTTGGGTAATGGACCAACGCAATCAACAATGACCCTAGAGAATGGCTCCCCAAATGCTGGGATAGGCTGCAATGGAGCTACAGGTGGGTCTAACTGGTGTTTTCCAACTACCTGACAAGTGTGACAGGTTTTGCAAAAGTTGGAAACGTCTTTCCGAAGCCCAGGCCAAAAGAAGTGTTTCATGATCTTATCAACAGTCTTGTTAACACCAAGATGACCTCCTAAAGGTAAACTATGAGCCATTGTTAAGATCTCATTCCTATAGACCTTCGGAACAACAATTTGCCTGACCACTGCCCAATCTGCATTGGCAGGGATATCAGGAGGGCGCAACTTCCGCATCAACACACCATCCTTGAGATAATACCCAACTGGAACTGCGTCTATTTCTTTTTCAGGAAGGGCTCTCCTCTTTAGTACACCAATTTCAGGATCATTAGTTTGCTCCTCAATCAACCGCTTTCTGGACAGAGACAAGTCTCCAGACACATCAGAATCACCAGACCCATCCGGCTGGCTGAATAGAGAACTGATAAAAGTATCTGATAAGTCCTCAAACGGAGAAACCATAGTAGGCCAATCAGAGTCATGAGGCGAACCACCTGAGTCCTGACTATTCAATGTACTGGACGGCACCACAACATCATCTTCTTGAGCCTTCTTGGCCATAGCACGAGTCACTGCGCAAGAAGGATACAGAGATGGGTCCTCATCCCCATCTTCAGTGCTCGGCTGTGAAGTAAGATGTACAGGGGGAACTACTTTGCCCCCAGCCAGGTCATTGCCTAGCAACAGAGAAACACCCTCTATAGGTAGACTTGACATAAGTCCCACCTTTACCTGTCCTGTAACTAAATCTGACTTCAAGAATATAGAGCGCAGGGGTACAGATACAGTCCTCCCTTCAATACCTTGTACAAGTATGAAATCCCCTGAAGCGGTCTCATCACGTAACTCCAAGGAGTCCATCAACAAAAGTGACTGAGAAGCTCCGGTATCCCTTAGGATATATATGGGGACAGGAGTAGTATGCTCGTTCAGAGCCACAAATCCCTCTGACACAAATGGAAGAAATTCCTCCCTCACGAAGTCAGCTGTATCAGGCTTTTTAGCCCCACAAGAAGCAGGCAATTTAGCAGATCGGTTATCTACTACAGGGGTTTCTAACCTTGTTTTCACAAAGGCATTTGGTTTGGTATCCTTTTCTTTTTCTTTCTTAGCTTTAAGGAACCAACAGTTAGTTGTAACATGACCAGATTTCTTGCAATAACTGCAAACTAGACCACTTTTGTCACTGTCAGCTTTCACACTTTGATCAGACCTGTTACTGGATTTCTGAGCACCATCACCAGATTTGTCTTTGTCTTTGGGTGAGGAATCTTGGGTATCACCGTAACCCTTTTTCTGAAATTGGGACCATCTATTGTTACTGCTAGACTGAAATTTGGACTTATGTGTGAGAACATATTCATCTGCAAATTTGGCAGCTGATTGCAAATTCAGTGCTTGCTTCTCATTAAGGTAGGTCTTAACATCATCCTTAACACAGTTCTTGAATTCTTCAACTAACACCATCTCTTTTAGTGAGTTGAAATCATCCTTGACCTCCATAGAAGTACACCAGCGCTCAAAGCAAACCTTCTTCTCATTAGCAAATTCCACATAAGTCTGATTTTCAGATTTCTTCAAACCTCTGAATTTCTGTCGGTAAGCCTCTGGAACCAACTCATAAGCTCTCAAAATAACCTTTTTGACAACCTCATAATCAGAGGAATCATCTGCAGACAAAGCCGAATAGGCTTGTTGAGCTTTACCCTTGAGGACAGTTTGCAACATCAGAGGCCAGTGTTCCTTTGGCCACTGGCAACTCTTTGCTACCTTTTCAAAACACTGGAAATAGTTGTCAACATCCTTTTCTGAAAATGGAGGCACCAGTTTTACCTCCTGGCTAGCCCGAAATTTATTTTCTGTTGCTATTTTTATTTTTAGTTGCTCCATTTGGAGTCTTTCTTCTCTATCGAATTTCTCTAATTCAAAATCTCTCTGTCTCTGTCTCTCTCTTTCTGCTCTTTCCTCTTTTTCTCTCTCAAATTCTCTTTCTTTCTCTTTTTCCTCCCTTTCTTTTTCTCTTTCCTCTCTTTCTTTCTCTTTTTCCTCCCTCTCAAATTCTCTTTGTTTTTCTCTTTCCTCCCTTTCAATCTCTAGCAGTTTTAATTTAAGTTCCATTTCTATATTTGGATTTTCCACTGGAAACTGTTCCAGATCTCCTGGTGCAAACACATTTTCATCAATGTAATATTCAACTATCTCTCTAGCCAGTCTTGCTTTTCGCATGGCTGGTCTGTCAGCTCTAAATGTCTGCAAATTTCTAGCAGTTCTGTCTTTTTAAAAGACTTCAAAACCTCTACGGTTGGTGATGCCAAGAAATCATCCATTGCTGTTGTCAATATATATGTATTCAATTAAAAAAAATCAATTTTACAATTTGAAATGTTAGATTTTTAATAAATTACTCACAAAATGGTCTCTCCCGGACGAGCCCCCAATTAGTTATGGCCCCAATTTGTTTTTACATTTACAACACAAACAGCAACAGCAAGGGATGACAGAAACTGTTATCAAAACTTGAACACATTTAATCAACAGACAAAGACAATAACAACTAACTAACTAACTAACTAACTTCTTTTCCTTATAAACTCTTTTGCAGACCCCACCCACATTTAGACCTCTTTTTTTTAATTTTCTGAGACTTGCCCCAGACATGTCCAGGACATGTCTAAACATGACTCCAGTCTGAGCTTAACAAAAAAAGGTAAATACTGCCATCTAGTGGCCTATATTCACATTACACTTTTTTTTTTTTTTTTTTTTTTAAAAAACTTGAACACATTTAATCAACAGACAAAGACAATAACAACTAACTAACAACTAATGACCAAGATTGAATAAAAAAAAACAAATATTTACAGTCCCTTTTTGTGGGGTGGCTTGGTGATGTCCTGGATAATGAAAATGCTCAAACACAGGCAAAGAAATCCACAAAAGAAACGTCACAGGTCTTGAACAGAAATGACAGGTCTGGTCACACGTATCCTTCTTCTTGCAATTTCTCCTACTACTTTACTGTCTCAATTCTTTTCCTTATATACTCTTTTGCAGACCCCACCCACATTTAGACCTCTTTTTTTTAATTTTCTGAGACTTGCCCCAGACATGTCCAGGACATGTCTAAACATGACTCCAGTCTGAGCTTAACAAAAAAAGGTAAATACTGCCATCTAGTGGCCTATATTCACATTACAGAGGAAAGAGAAAAACAAAGAGAATTTGAGAGGGAAGAAAAAGAAAAACAAAAAAGTTTGAGTTAGAAAAATTTGCAAGACAGAGAGATTTTGAATTAGAGAAATTCGATAGAGAAGAAAGACTCCAAATGGAGCAACAGAAAATAAATTTCGGGCTAGCCAGGAGGTAAAACTGGTGCCTCCATTTGCAGAAAAGGATGTTGACAACTATTTCCAGTGTTTTGAAAAGGTAGCAAAGAGTTGCCAGTGGCTAAAGGAACACTGGCCTCTGATGTTGCAAACTGTCCTCAAGGGTAAAGCTCAACAAGCCTATTCGGCTTTGTCTGCAAATGATTCCTCTGATTATGAGGTTGTCAAAAAGGTTATTTTGAGAGCTTATGAGTTGGTTCCAGAGGCTTACCGACAGAAATTCAGAGGTCTGAAGAAATCTGAAAATCAGACTTATGTGGAATTTGCTAATGAGAAGAAGGTTTGCTTTGAGCGCTGGTGTACTTCTATGGAGGTCAAGGATGATTTCAACTCACTAAAAGAGATGGTGTTAGTTGAAGAATTTAAGAACTGTGTTAAGGATGATGTTAAGACCTACCTTAATGAGAAGCAAGCACTGAATTTGCAATCAGCTGCCAAATTTGCAGATGAATATGTTCTCACACATAAGTCCAAATTTCAGTCTAGCAGTAACAATAGATGGTCCCTATTTCAGAAAAAGGGTGACGGTGATACCCAAGATTCCTTACCCAAAGACAAATCTGGTGATGGTGCTCAGAAATCCAGTAACAGGTATTGCAAGAAATCTGGTCATGTCACAAGTAACTGTTGGTTCCTTAAAGCTAAGAAAGAAAAAGAAAAGGATACCAAACCAAATGCCTTTGTGAAAACAAGGTTAGAAACCCCTGTAGTAGATGACCGATCTGCTAAATTGCCTGCTTCTTGTGGGGCTAAAAAGCCTGATACTGCTGACTTTGGGAGGGAGGAATTTCTTCCATTTGTGTCAGAGGGATTTGTGGCTCTGAATGAGCATACTACTCCTGTCCCCATATATATACTAAGGGATACCGGAGCTTGTCAGTCACTTTTGTTGATGGACTCCTTGGAGTTACGTGATGAGACTGCTTCAGGGGATTTCATACTTGTACAGGGTATTGAAGGGAGGACTGTATCTGTACCCCTCCACTCTCTATTCTTGAAGTCAGATTTAGTTACAGGACAGGTAAAGGTGGTCAAGTCTACCTATAAAGGGTGTTTCTCTGTTGCTAGGCAATGACCTGGCTGGGGGCAAAGTAGTTCCCCCTGTACATCTTACTTCACAGCCGAGCACTGAAGATGGGGATGAGGACCCATCTATGTATCCTTCTTGCGCAGTGACTCGTGCTATGGCCAAAAAGGCTAAAGAAGAAGACGTTGTGGTGCCGTCCAGCACATTGAATATTCAGGACTCAGGTGGTTCGCCTCATGACTTTGATTGGCCTACTATGGTTTCTCCGTTTGAGAACTTATCAGACACTTTTATCAGTTCATTGTTCAGCCAGCCAGATGGGTTTGGTGATTCTGATGTGTCTGGAGACTTGTCTCTGTCCAGAAAGCGGTTGATTGAGGAGCAAACTAATGATCCTGAAATTTGTGCTCTAAGGAGGAGAGCCCTTCCTGATAAAGAAATAGACGCAGTTCCAGTTGGGTATTATCTCAAGGATGGTGTGTTGATGCGGAAGTGGCGCCCTCCTGATATCCCTGCCAATACAGATTGGGCAGTGGTCAAGCAAATTGTTGTTCCGAAGGTCTACAGGAATGAGATCTTAACAATGGCTCATAGTTTACCTTTAGGAGGTCATCTTGGTGTTAACAAGACTGTTGATAAGATCATGAAACACTTCTTTTGGCCTGGGCTTCGGAAAGACGTTTCCAACTTTTGCAAAACCTGTCACACTTGTCAGGTAGTTGGAAAACACCAGTTAGACCCACCTGTAGCTCCATTGCAGCCTATCCCATCATTTGGGGAGCCATTCTCTAAGGTCATTGTTGATTGTGTTGGTCCATTACCCAAGACTAGATCTGGAAATCAGTACTTGTTGACAATCATGTGTGCATCTACCAGATTCCCCGAAGCTATACCTCTACGTATCATCAAGCCAACTTCAATCTCGAAGGCTTTGATAAAGTTCTTCACGTTGTTTGGCCTTCCCAGGGAAATTCAGTCAGACTAAGGTAGCAATTTCACTTCAGGATTGTTTCATGCCTATCATCAAGAAAGTCAGGGTGCCTTAGAGCGGTTTCATTCCACTCTCAAGACAATGATGAGGACTATGTTATGATCATGAGAAAGACTGGGATGAAGGTGTTCATTTGCTGTTGTTTGCAGCTAGAGAAGCAGTGCAGGAGTCTACTGGATTCAGTCCGTTTGAGCTAGTGTTTGGTCATGAAGTGAGAGGACCTTTGCTATTATTGAGTGAACAATGGCAAGAGGAAGAGCCGTACACCAGTCTGTTAGACTATGTTAGCAAGTTCAAGGACAGCTTGTGTGCTGCTTGTGACCTAGCCAAAGAGAACTTGAAATCAAGTCAGGGAAAAATGAAAACTTGGTATAATCATAAGGCTAGAAGCCGTGAGTTTAAACCAGGAGATAAAGCTCTTGTGTTGTTTCCCTTGCAGTCCAATCCATTGCAGGCTAGATTTCATGGTCCTTATGAAATTCTGACAAAACTCAATGATCTCAATTACATTGTGAAGACTCATGATAGGAGAAAACCAAAACATTTGTGTCACATTAGCATGCTGAAGCCTTATCATGACAGAAATGCTAGGGTTGCAGCTGTCACTTCAGATTCTCCTATGGCCGAGATTTGTGAAGATGAGGGGGAGTTTCAAGATGATGAATCTAGAATTAAAGCTGAAGTTCTTTCATGTAAATTGTCAAATTCTGAAGTGTTGCAAAATCTTGATGTAAAACTCCAGCACTTAGAACCCTCACAGAGAGATCAGTTTGAAAGGTTGATCAAGAAATATGAGGATTTGTTTCCTGATGTTCCAAAGAGAGTTTCTATAGCCTCTCATGATGTAGATGTTGGTGATGCCAAACCAATAAAACAGCATCCGTACCGGATGAATCCTGAAAAGAGAAAGATTGCTGAGAAAGAGGTTGAGTACATGTTAGAAAATGATATTATCAGACCCTCCAACTCAGATTGGAGTTCACCCTGTGTGCTAGTTCCAAAACCTGATGGAAGTACTAGATTCTGTACAGATTATCGCAAAGTCAATGCTGTAACAAGAACTGATGTGTTTCCAATACCTAGGATTGATGATTGTATTGATAGAGTAGGGCAAGCAAAGTTTCTGACCAAGATTGATTTATTGAAGGGTTATTGGCGTGTGCCTTTAACTGAGAGGGCCATAAGCATCTCTGCTCTTGCCACACCATCTGGGTTGTACCAGTATGAAGTCCTACCCTTTGGGATGAAAAATGCCCCAGCCACATTCCAAAGGATGATACAGTCTACAATCGCCGGATTGCCACACACGGGTGCATACATCGATGACCTGATCACATGGAGTGACTCCTGGGAAGAACAACTAAAAGATGTAGAGACGTTGCTCCAGCGCCTGACCCAGGCTAACCTGACTGTTAACCTGAACAAGAGTGACTTTGGTTGTGCTACTGTCACCTATCTTGGCTACGTCATAGGCCAGGGTAAGGTGGCACCCATAAATGCTAAAGTCCAAGCCATCATGGACTTTCCAGTTCCTGACAACAAAAAAGCTTTGCGCTGCTTCCTTGGAATGATCGGGTACTACCGCAAGTTCTGCAAGAACTTTGCTGAGATTGCTCTCAGCCTAACTAACCAACTGAAGAAAGGCGTAAAGTTTACTTGGGATGATGCATGCCAGAGAGCCTTCGATCGCCTGAAGTCTCTGCTGTGTCACTTCCCCATGCTCAAATCTCCTGACTTCAACAAACCATTCTCCATCGCGGTCGATGCTTGCGACCAAGCTTGTGGATCTGTGCTCCCACAGAGAAGTGACTCTGATGACATTGAGCATCCCGTGGCATACTTCTCCAGGAAGTTCAATCGCCACCAAAGGAACTATTCCACAATAGAGAAGGAGCTTTTGGCTCTGGTTCTATCTTTACAACACTTTGATGTTTATGTTTGTACAGGGCAAAAGCCAATGGTTGTGTAAACAGACCACAATCCGTTCATGTTTTTGAGTAAGATGAAAAACAAGAATCGGAGATTGTTGAATTGGAGTTTGATTTTACAGGAGTTTGACTTGGAAATTAAGCATGTGATGGGTACAGACAATGTAATTGCTGATTGCTTATCCCGTGTTTGAATATGTATGTATATATATATATATATCACGTGTTTATTTGAATATTGTATGATATGTATATATAGACAAGTGTCCACTTAACCATTTTATTTTGAAAAGAAAAATTTTGCCTTTATGAGTCCAAATTTTTCCCTTTTGGAATGGAGGTGTAATGTGAATATAGGCCACTAGATGGCAGTATTTACCTTTTTTTATTCAGCTCAGACTGGAGCTCTGTTTGGACATGTTTCAGACATGTCTGGGGCAAGTCCCCGAAAAATAAAAAAAAGAGGTCTAAATGTGGGTGGGGTCTGCAAAAGAGTATATAAGGAGTAGAATTGAGACAGTAAAGTAGTCGGAGAAATTGCAAGGAGAAGGATAAATGTGACCAGACCTGTCATTTCTGTTCAAGACCTGTGAAGTTTCTTTTGTGGATTTTTGCCTGTGTTTGAGCAATTTCCTCACCCAGGACATCACCAAGCCACCCCACCAAAACAAGGGACTGTAAATATTTCGGTTTTTCTTGTAAATCAATCTTGGTCTTCGTTGTTGATAGTAGATTAGTCAGTTGTTTTTGTCTGTTTAATTAAATGTGTTTAAGTTTTAAATTGTGTCTGTCATCCCTTGCTGTTGCTGTTGTGTTGTAAATTGTAATAACAAATTGGGGCCATAACACTAACCACGATCTAACCAATGAGCCGAATCACAGGACAATTTACCGCCAGTAATAACCACATGTGGCTCCGCGGAACTGAATGTAGTACTGCTACCGCTTTTGGTATTTTAAATATGTCTTTTTATTGCAGAAACTGTGATTCTGAGAGTGTTGGGTAGATCTTCGCAATTGATTTATTGGTTTTGAAAAGCCAGCTGCAATATAAATAAACAAATTGGCAATATACAACTTGCCTGTGAGCTTATGCTCACATTATTCTCCGAAATTATGCGTTTTCGGACCTGCAGAGGTGTGAGGTTGTCTCTCGCCAAGGAGTCCATCTTTGTCCTAAACTTTGGGGAAATGCGTCGTTTCGTGTCAGGTTCCATAGTTGTGAATGTGATGTCAGTTTATGGTAGGGCATTTTATAGAAAATTGCTGCCACGCGCTGACCAGGTCATTAATTCTTTAATAGGCTACAATGAGCTTAAAGGAAATATTAGGGTGACAATGAGCGATAAACAGAGATGACACGAAAGAGCCATTCAGTTTTAAGTGACAATGCCCTTTAGAGAAACGACATTGAGCAGATCTTTTTTTAAATTCCATTTCCTTATTGATAGATATAAAATAAGCTTACTAAACATTCTGTGTAAGGTTCCGCAAATAGTTTATTTTGCTTTTTTTTAGTGCATTCAAGAGTCGTTATGGTTGAACTAAATTCATATTGTACGCAATTATTTTATAGTTGCAAGCTTTGCGAACATTAGGCTATGTTTGAACATCTGAATGGTTATGAGAAGTCATTAAAATAAATACAGACGATGCAAAACGTTTTGAAAAATTGGTTAAAAATGGCCAATTAGCATTTTAAAACGAAACAGTATATAAATCTAATAACATTCAAGTTCTTTACCTAAAGGAATTTTACTGAGACGGGGTGCGAATAATCTTCGATATACAGTGGGTTGACCGGTTCTGCAATTTGACCGATTCCACAATTTGCAGAAATCTAACTTTTTTTTGCGGGAAAACAACTTCTCTGACAGCCTTGAGTTTGACACCGCCAGAACGGTAAATTATTGAGGATTTAACTCTTAACTATTGTCCCGAGATATTCGGCTTCATAGAGAAATAAATGCCCGATAACTGTTGCTTGCCGTTGCAGCAGTAGGCTACCAAATCAACGCTTGTGATAAGGCGCACTGTGCAGTGTGTGGCCGTTAAACACGTGTATTCCTGGGATTCATCACATTATTTGTGTCATTATGATCAGAAATTATCGTATAATTGACCTTATAAATCCCAATGTCGTACTAGTGATACTTTTTCATCAACACCCATTGGGAGTGACTGCTTGTCATTTGACTAGTTCCGCAAACGCCATTTTGTAGGTTTTCAAACTTGTTTATTCTTGCTTATTTTTTCTGAAATAATTTTATGAAAGTTTATTGTAGTCAGTGTAAAATAATACATTTTCCCTCCCTCCATAACTGTACTGTTTTTCTGTGGCTCAACGGGCTGATCATGACTCATGTCCTGTGTTATTCTGAACTTGTAGTCTCATCCTGATAATTTTAACGTATACTTGGCATTTACTAGGCCTACTTTAATTGGAAAGAGTAGAAAGAATCATCCGTAGTCGCTGATTGCAGTTGACAATCGATGGATGCACAAATCATCGTGAACTGAGGCCAGCGCACGTGGATTCCAGCTTACACAATGTCGACACAGGGAACAGTTAGCCATAAATTTGACCAATTATTGTGATATCCCCTATAGAGTAATGCTGGCTAAAATTGGTGGAAAATACATGCGTCTGTTTCGTTGTGGCCAGGTGTTAAAGGAATTTTAACATTATATTCCTCGTATCACCATCACATAAGAAACCCAGACTACTCAGGGAAAAAATCAGTCAGAGGCAGAGAAGTTAATATTCAAGCCAAAGTCCGTTTACTTTTCTGCAGCAAAGGATCCCCATACAAGTCAAGTCAAGATGGAGGATGATACAGTTAGTCTCTCTCTGGTTTTTGTAGGGGTACTCCATGACGTTCTACTCCCCCCGCACTGATTTACACATCAGGATGTAATCTGGAGACCCCTCGCTGTCTTATGCCACCTACGTCACGCTGTCGTAAGGCTGCACACATACATCTCGTTGGGGAGGAGAGCACCTGTCTTCTCTATCAGCCCCGGCTCCAGTTTATCTTGTTATGCATTCCGGAGCTTTCTATAAACGCAAACTTAGAGAAAGAGAAAAACATCTTGTCCTTGGTACAGACATTCAGCTTTGCATGACTTTAGATAGGCTATATGTCATGACGCACTGGAACAGTTATGCAGGCCCCTGCTAAATCAGAAATATGCAAGCACACACACACTCTAGGCCTAAAAGGTTATGAAAGAAAGTAAAGTAGGAGCCAGCAAGGATAAACAATTAATAATAATTAAATCAATCAATAAAAAAATGATTCCACACCAGGGGCACGCAATAATGCCAATGAACAAAGAATATCGTAAGTTCGGCTTGACAAAGGGAGCAGTTTGCGAAACTGGAAATTATTTGTGGAACCAATCAAAGGACGTGCCACTGAAAAATGACTGTGCAAAGCTTTATTCCTAATGACTGAAGAAAACTAACTGATCCACAAAAAGCGTGAGTAATTTCCGCAAATTCGTGAACAGATAACTTTCCGTCAACGAATTCTGTATCGATACCAGACACTTTAAACAAATTCCATTTGCGGAACCGGTCCACGTGCTGTAGGAATGAATAGGCTATACTAAATATCAGGTTTGCAACAGGAAAAATAATATATTTCGGCACTTGAGTGTAAAATAGGCCATAAAACCATGTATTATCTCCGAACATAAAATATTGCAGAAATGATACCTGACAAATAAAATCCTCACTAAAAACAGCATGATATTTAATAATCCAATTGTGTATTATATCGTACTCAAATTTTAAATAGTAGCACAGGTTGAGCAAACTGTATTGTCAAATATAAAAAGGTTTGCAGAAATGATTACCGGCAACATCACCCCTGCCAAAGTAAATTAATATTTTTTGTAGGCATACGTTACTTTTGCAATCATATATGGAAATAAATTGCGGACAAGCTGTGCCATTATGTACATGTACGGACTACTGTCAAAACGACCGTCCCAACAGCCCTCGTGGCTCAGTTATAATCGCCCAGCTACCCCGTGCGTGGTAGGCGGCGGGAAGTCTTCTTTCGTCTTCATGCGCGTCAATACGGCGGTCCTACTGCACGGCTGATGGCGAGATTTCCCGGTCCTACTGAGAGTTTAACGCCCCCGTACTGGCGGATTAACGACTTTTTCTTTGGTTTTAACAGCGGCTGTACTGTACGTTTCTGGTTATTTAAAATGCAATCAAGTATCAGCAATCTTCCAGCAACAAGCTCTCTTTTTTTTAATAATTACAACATTCTTAGTGGTGAACAGGATACCTACATGGTCAGCTCTATCTCCGCCAATTGAAATTTCCGCCACACCATTTCTCCATAGTTTCTTTACATTTTCAACGTCTACAATTGTATTCAAACGAACTTTGAATAACTTTGAAGAACTTTACAACTTCGCTGCTGAATTTCCATGAAGATTTTTTATGTTTTCAGCCCTTTTTCTCGAAAAAAATAAATAAAATCGTGGAAATAAACTGAAATATGATGTAATTCTAAATGCTTCAAGTGTCTTGACTCACTCGAGCCATTCCTTTCTCTGAAGCTGCAATCTTGAAATATAAAGCCTTGAATAAGGTAACACATAAATAACCAGATTTGGCATCTGAGCAATGGGGTTAATAAGGATTATAGAAAAATCAGTGCTCGAGTTTGAGAACCTGTCAAAGAAATTAATCTTCCTGCTTGAATTTCCACTAAGCTTTATTTGGTTCTGCGATCCAGGCCCTTGGGCTGCGACGGTTTTAAGAATTGAGCGGGTCAGCAGCCCTCTGCACCTTCCTCAAGTCATACGATACATATGTCATGGTATCCAAATACTGGGATGATTTTTTTAAAGATCCTCAATACACTCCTCCATTAGCTATACAGATCATTACAGCTATCCGCATTGCTTTAAAAAGAAGTCACATCATCTTCCATGGGTATTATAAGATTTTTAACTTCTTCAAGAAGAGTGCAGTGTTGATGTATCTGACCTGAGAGAGACAGCCTGAGGATATTTCAAGTCCTGCAAACTTTCTGTCTTTCAGTATGGTAATCTTATTGGTTAAAACCTGACCAAGAATAACAAGATCCCTTGAGACAAGTGTCATCTTTGAGCACCTAGTCTCATAGCTGGCTTGCAGACTGTAGCTTCTTAGTTTTGTCCCAAATTCTGACTGAGGGGAATGGCAATGCCCGAGGATATTGCGACAAAAAAGTAGTTTATAATAAAATGGAACCATAAAAATGTCACAGTACCTCACAAAGCAGGAGCCTGGGAAGCGATGTCTACTGAGGAAGACAGTATCATTTGACCCCTAAATGTTGGGTTATTTTGATTAAATTAAGATTTAGAGTTATTTGAAAAACTACAACGTAGCGATTTATTTCTTTTTTTTTTTCCCCCAGTCTTTGAATACATAAGAATAAGGGCCTGATCAAACTTTTGACTGGTACTTTGAATCTCCAGCTGTATGTGGTGTGTACACATCCACTTTTCTTGGCTTTATTAGTCTTTCATTAATCTGGTTTATACATTTTTTTTTTCAGTCTATTGCCCATGTAATTAATCTGAACATGACTTTGAAGACGAGTGTAGGACTTCTTGGCGGTTTCTGATCTTTTTGATGCATCCCATAATTCCTCCTCGATTATGACCAGCGGAGAAAGGGCTCCCGCCTGATAGTGGGATCCCTCCTGAAACTTTGACCCCTATATTAGTTTCTTCTCAGTATTATTCATGGCTATTCTCCTGACTGGGGAGCGAAACACCCTGTGCGATCCTATTGGGGGGCAACCTCCAGCATGTCCCTCTGCTTTGGTGATAGTCCTCCATGAAAAGCACAATAAATGCTCATGGAATGCAGGTCCAGTGAAAACATGAATTTATAATCTTCAACTGAAAAGGTGACTTATGGCAAAACAACTTACCGTAGCCTTTACCTCCTCAGTAAATCTCTCACTGTCCATCCAAACACTGAAAATCTTCTCGAAATGAACACAGGAAGAACCCACGTAATTACCACTGAAAGAACAGCATCTGCCATTATTCCAGTGCAACTTCTGCCCTTTAAAGCATCATTGGAGGTTTACATAGTGGGTGTAATAAGTACTTTTAAAAATCAGGGGAAAGAAAATTATTCTAAACCTCGACCCCGTCACCTCCTTTCGCCCCCCTCCCACTCGACCCACCACATAAAAAAGCACTTTGCATGAATCAGAGCGATTGTGATGTATCCTAAGAACTTTCAGAGCCAAATATTGACTTATTTTTTATTTTCTCCTGCCAATTGTGGCTGGCTGGATAATTCTTTCAAGGTGAACGCAGAGAACTTTCTATTTCAATCCTCTAAAAAGATTCTTTGAGAGGGAATTGTACTGTAAATCCTTGGGAATCTTATCTCCTTACCCCACGCACACCCTCAGAGGAGAGAGATGGAGGAGTCCATCTGAGTCCATTCAGAGAAATTAACTGTTCCTGTTCCCAATATAACAGTTTCATACCCTACTCCTCATGAAACTCTGTGTCAGCAGTGCAAAGAGAGGACTTTCAGAAAGCGAGGGGGTACTTATTACAGGCAGAGCATACAGTATTTTTGGGGGGGGGTGGAGATGGCTAAGAGGCCATGTACACACGTAGCCGGGTATTTTTAAAAACGAATATTCCCCCCCTCCATTTATAAAAAAAATCTATCCACACATAACCAAACATCTGCGTTCTCAATAAGCCTCCAAATCTGTAGATGGCATTATTTCCCCAAATCCTACCCAATCACATCAGAATAGCCCTCTGTTGGCGTCACACCGACCGCAATGTTGTCCGTCGCCTGTGCTCTTGGAGCAGTAGTTGGGCTTCTAAAATTAAACATTTATAAAGCGCCTGCACAATAGTTCACGCTATCACAGCTTTCAAGGCACTACTCCGATCCATTACTCTTTGTCCATGCTTCTGCTCTGGCTTCTGCAGTAAACAAAGGTCGCACGTTTGACGTCACTGCAGATTTGTTGTCATTTTGGCGCAGGTTGTGACGTTCGAAAACCCAAAACTCCGGTCATCTCTGTCTACACGCAAATGCATAAGCGGAGTTTTCAAAAATCTTCACTTTGCCCGGAGTTTTTTTAAACATTCTTTTTTGATGCGTTGTCATGTGGATGACAGGTCAAAACGTAAGAAAATATCCTCGATTTAGTAGATACCCGGCTACGTGTGGACAAGGTCTAAGTTTCGGGATGATTTTGGAGGCTGGGTAACATTTAGTTGGAGGTTTATCTCATGTATGTTTTCCTTACATACATGTGGTGAAGATGGGGAGAATAGGCAGGTCCTGACTGAGGAGCCCAGGTTTATAGGAAAGATGTGTCCTGATTTAAACTTAGGAGAATATTTTCCTGTCCACTCAGTGTGTCTGCTGTTCAGACATAGAGACTGGTGAGTGAGGAATGTTTAGAAGAATGTTTAGATGGTGGTTGGAGGACAAAATTCACCGAGCAACAGCTAAACTACCTCTGCTGTTTACCTCTGTTTCGCTGGAAAATTACATGTTGATGCCAACTTTCGCCACTAGGGCGCAGCCATGTTTTAAAAATGTAGGTGCTACATCATCAGAATGGTTTATGGATGTTTTAGCTTGATGTTAGCTTAATCTTAGCTTTGGTGCTAAGTATCAAATAAACATGGCAGATCTTGGAAAAAGAACAGGGGGATCATTTTGTATTGCCCCTGGCTGTTCAAATGAATATTATCGGGTAAAAGAGAGCGGCAAATCAGTTCATTTTCATGTTATTCCTGTGAACAAGCCTAAACTGCTCCGAATATCAAACTCCAAACGCTTTTACACGCCCACTAGAAGCATCTGTTGCATCAATATTAATGGATGACAACAGGACCGAGAAGCAAGCCATGGATGTCACTCTCTAAATATTAAACAAGACAACGTTTCATTTTGAAAAAACCTACCGTTAAAGCTTATTTTAAGTCATGGCAAAGTGCAACAGTCAGGTTACTATGCACTATACTTTAAATACGGGCATAATTTTCCTCCTACATTTAGCCGTCTAGTAAATTAAGAATCACTTTACACAGCAACGAATTAGCTAGCTAGCTAACTTAGCAGTGTAAAGTTCTTAGTAGTGTACCTTGAGTAAGGTACTGTCTAACTGTCGATCGCTTGATAACTTAAATGCCCGCAAAATAACGGATTTCCTTTCAAAACTGCGACTTGGTTAAAAAGCAGGTTGACAACTGCATGCAAGGTTGCTGCTTACTGTGTGCCACTAACCATGACAAGGCGAAATAGTCAAGTAATCTAAAAGGCAAATGTGTTTTTTATTGTGTTGACACTTCAGAAATTGAGCAGTGGCGAAAAGTAAAAATCTGACATGTCTCATCCCTCCAGTTGGCGTTGGGCTTAAATGTTGCATTCACCCCAATGTAAACAACATAGAATGTTGTAAACAGCCATTCTTGTGATGTCATGATGTTCTGAAAACAAAGATGGCAGCACCCAGGCTGAAAACATTAACGTTAATGCTACTTTTTTGTGCTCATTTGAAAGTAGAGGTCAGAGGAACACCAGGTGCAGGATGCAGAAGTGTTTATTAAACAAAAAACACTAAGGGAAAAATGGCAGACACACCAGAAACAAAACACCGTGCACAAGCACTGAACAAATGGGAGAACTGAGGTACACTGCCAAAGGCAGGGGGAAACAGAAATACACTCTCCAAGAGAGGATAAACTAAGAAAACAAAAACTGAACCTAACTAAACTGACGGATACACTGGGAGACTTATATATGGGGCAGAACAGACTAGAGCGCAGCAAACAGAAAGACTCGGGAACCATACACGGGAGACATTCAGAAGGCATGAGGAGCTGAGACTTCACCATGTAGCACAGAGACAATACGGAAGATCCGTCTGACAATCACATCCAATGCTGCCACATATATAACCACGAGAGGAGGCGGGGACTCGGAATGCAATCTCAGACTGAAACAGAAACACATGGGATTAATAAACAATCACACGGAAACCGGGTTAACAATAATGACTCGAGACAAGACGCTGAGACGATCAATCAAGCGAGACAGTTTAGATTAAGGCAATCTAAACGTGACGAGGAAAAAGCACAGCTTTAAATGTAGTTAAACAGAGAGCTCAGACTGAATGCAGAGAAGCCAGAATCGCACACGCTCGCTAAAGGAGTTAATAAAGGTTAATACCACGTGACGAAATATTTATAATCACCCTTAAATAAGTGCTGGTTAGTACGTGTTAGTAATATCCTATCAGAGAACGCATTCACCCAGTTTCGCGAGACCCGGAATTAAACACAGCTAGAAGCAATGAATGAAATACCAAATCCGAAACCGAAAGAGGAAATGTGATTGGACAACGAAACGCAAGCATGCTGAAGGCAGTCACGCGACATCACTGGAGACAGATTGGTAGAGGATTGTCAGACGGCTGAACTGAGATCTGGAAATATAAAAACGAAAGTAAGCACAAGCACAAATAAACACGGTTTAACACATGAAAGGCAGAATCACAATATTATTCTAAATAATGGCTTATATTCCGGACTGTATTTTTATTTATGGTATATTTAAATAATTAACTGGTGCCAAGGAATGTGGCAGCCCATGAAGCGGGATAGTGACTCAGTGACTTCTTTCCAAAAATGATTAATGGGTGTGCAGTGCCAGGTGGCGTGAATGTAAGTGTTAGGACAGTTTTGTGTGCAATGTGGGCATATTTCTGATGTGAAACCTATTTTAAACATTTTTTGCCCAGGGTAGTGAGATCTATGGAGTATCTTATACTGTATAAGTTGTAGGTTAACATTTTTAGTCTTGAAATAAATATTTTTACAAATTTCAGTACAGAAGTCAGCATCAGGAGCAATGGAGAGGTCTTGTTCCCACTTTGTTGAAGGTAGAGATATGGTTTTGTCAATTTGTGATATTATTTTATATATTTTGGAGAGAAGTTTTTTTGGGGAGGATATACTCATAAATTCTGAAATTATTGGGGGGAGGCATAGACTGGTGGTTTTAATATTAATTTTCGACTGAATAGAAGATTTGGGTTGTAAATATTCCAGAAATTGATCACTCCTGATGCCGAGCTCCTGGACAGATGGGGAAATGATACCAGGGTGTTAGTATGAAAAATATGTTTAAGATGCGTGATGCCCTTTTCTGCCCATGTGTGGAAGTTAAGTGGTTTTTTATTACTCAAAAAGTCTGGATTATTCCAAATGGGGGTGAAATTGGATGGCGAGAGAGAGGAGTTGGTGATTTTGTGAAATTTCCACCAGGCTGTCAGAGTTGACGCTATTGTTATTGTATTGAAACAGGAATGACGTTTGATCAATTGACTGAGAAATGGAGTATCTGAAATCTGGATGTCTTTACAGAGTGTTTGTTCTATGTCTAGCCAGGTGCAGTCTGAATGATTGGGGTGTGTCCACCTGAATATATACTGCAGTTGATTTGCCAGAAAGTAGTGATTGAAATGTGGTGCAATTAGGCCGCCTTGTAGTTTTGGTTTTTGAAGTGTGGTCAGTTTGATCCTCTGT
Source organism: Gymnothorax reevesii (assembly GCA_029721435.1). Taxonomy (NCBI): domain Eukaryota; kingdom Metazoa; phylum Chordata; class Actinopteri; order Anguilliformes; family Muraenidae; genus Gymnothorax; species Gymnothorax reevesii. Next base: position 116,359,208 of record CM056574.1, read on the forward strand.
GTTTTATTTTTCTAGTAGAATTTAGTGACTGCAGAGTCTAGAGTGTTAAACCAGGTGGGAGAAGGGTACGTTGGAATCATTGAAAAAAGATAATTTATTTTAGGAAGTATTGTCATTTTAATAGTTGATATTCTACCCAGAATGGATTGTGGAAGGTTCATCTAACGCTGGCGATCGTCATCTATTGTTTTTAGTAGTGGAGTGAAATTGAGTTTAGTCAGCTCCGACAGCCTGGGGGAAACATTGATGCCTAAATATGTAATGTGGCCCGTGCATAGAGGAATAGGTGATATGTGGGCTGCCGCATCCCATCTGGTGTTATGCAATGGGAGGATAGAGGATTTATTCCAGTTTATAGAGTACTCGGTGATCTTGGAGAATGATTCAATGAGTTTAATCGTTTCTTGTAGTGATGATTGAGGGTTTTGAAGAAAGAGTAAAATGTCATCAGCATACAAACTAATCTTATGCTGTGCTTGGGGTGTTTGAATTCCTTGGATATGGGGGTTTTGACGGATGGCTGCTGCTAAGGGCTCGATGAAAATGGTAAATAAAGAGGGAGAGAGTGGGCAACCCTGCCTAGTCCCCCTGCGCAGAGTGAAGCTTTGTGATGTTAGTCCATTTGTGGTGATGGTGGCTGAAGGTGCAGTGTAAAGAATCTTGATCCAGTTAATAAATGATTCCCCAAAGCCAAATGTTTGTAACGTGGTAAAGAGAAATTTCCAGTTTACCCTGTCAAAAGCTTTTTCTGCATCTAAAGTGGCTATGATGGTGTCTTTCTGTTGTAATGATGAATAATGGATTAAATTAAACAGTCTCCGTGTATTATTGGAAGCCTGTCTGCCTTTGATGAAGTCGGTCTGATCTGGATGAATTATGTAAGAAATGACTTTTTCTATCCTATGAGCAAGAACTTTACTGATGATTTTTATGTCTACATTGATTAAGGAGATGGGGCGGTATTTTGACGGCAGGGTGTGATCCTTATTAGGTTTTGGGAGGAGTGAAATTACGGCTGTGTTCATATGTGCTGGAAATTTTGAATTTTGTTTTATTTCAGTTATTGCTTTAATGAAGAGTGGGGCTAAGATGGACCAGAAGTGTTTATAGAACTCAGCAGGGAAGCCATCAGGACCTGGTGCTTTGTTGTTTGGCATGAGGTTGAGGGCAGTGAAGAGTTCTTTTTCTGAAATTGGTGAGTCTAGTGTATTGACTTGTTCTGTATTTAGCCTTGGAAGTTTAATATTCCTAAGAAATTAATTTATGTTCTCCTGTTTTGGATCATTTTCAGATGAATATAGTTTAGCATAAAAGTTTCTGAAAATTTTATTTATTTCCTGTGGTGTGTTGGTAGGCTTCCCCGCTGAGTCCTTTATGGTGAAAATTGTTGCTCTTTCTTTGTTTCGTTTAATTTGATTTGCCAAGTATTTACCAGATTTGTTGTTATGATGAAAATTTTCTTGTCTGAGTCTATGAATTAGAAATTGAGTTCTTTTATTTATAATGTCATTTAGTTGTAGTTGATATTTTCTTAATTCATTTTGAGTTTCTTCTGTTGAGTTATTTGCGTTCAACGTTTCTAGTTGTTTGATTTTTTGTTCTAGTCTGACTTCTTGTTCTTTATCTTTCTTCTTTTTATGGACGGAAAATGAAATGATTTTGCCTCTTAGAACTGCCTTACCTGTTTCCCAAAGAAGTGTAGGTGATGATCCTGGGATATCATTTATTTCTAGGAAGGATGCCCACTCTCTATTAAGGTAACTGTCAAACTCTGGGTCTTTAAGTAAAGATATATTAAAGCGCCATCTAGGGATGTATTTATGTTGATTGTTGGGATTCCATATAATTGTAACTGGTGCGTGATCGCTGATAATGATGGGGTGGATTTTTGAATCGGTGATGTCTGATATAATTGAGTTACTGGTCAGAAAAAAGTCAATGCGGGAGTAGGAATGATGGACTGGTGAGTAAAAAGTGTATTCTCTGGTAGTTGGGTGTTGTGACCGCCAACCATCACCAAGACCAAAATCACTCATGAACTGTTTTATTGTCTCGGTGGATTGCCAGTTGCGTTTATTGCTTGTATTATTAGATCTGTCAAGTGATGAGTCTATAATTGAATTAAAATCGCCTCCTATTATGACTGGGCAGTTGGAAATGTTTGAGATAGAAGAAAAGAAGTTGTGAAAAAAGGATGAATCATCAGTGTTCGGGCCATAAATATTACCAATTGTTAGCGGGTTATTGTTGATTGATATGTTAATGATCATAAAACGTCCTTCAGGGTCTGTGATGGTTATATTATGGACAAATGAGATTTTTTTGTTAATTAATATACACACACCTCTTTGTTTTGAATTGTAATGGGCGGAGAATGAGTGGACAAATTGTGATGTTTTTAATTTGTTATGGTCTATATGTGAGAGGTGAGTTTCTTGCAATAAACAAATATCTCCATTTAAATAGTCCAGGTGATTGAGTACTTAGATTTTTTTTGTCTGAGAGCCAATACCACAGATGTTCCAAGTTACAAATTTGAGGGGTGGCATGTTGAACAGGTTGTTATATAGAGCTCAACGCTGGTATAGGCGTATCTGTGTCTGTGTGCGTGTGCGCGTGCGTGTGTGTGTGCGCGCATGGCGCCAATACAAACAAATAACAAAACAGTGCAATAAAACAAACAACAAAATAGAGCAATAAAACAGGCAAAAAAGAAGAAAAAAAAACGCATAGCCACAAAGCTAGAAAGAGAACTGTGCAGTGAGATTTGGGTGCAAATTAAATAGCAATTTACAATACAATAATAATACAATAATAATGTTAGAACATTTTTAGAATAGCCAGGGGGTGATGTCCTTATCTTTGAATAACTGACCGTCAATGTATAATTTGTCCACTGATATGACTGCTTTCTTACCTTCTTTCATCATTTGTTTACGGATGGGTAGAAGCTGTTTGCGTCTGTGGTTGATTTCTGGTGGGTACTGGTTGTTGAGTCCATAGTCCCTACCTTTTAACTGTCTGCCTTGCTGTTGTACCAGTTCTTTTTGTTTGAAGTGCTCGAATTTGACGATAATGGGCCGTGGTCGAGGGGCGTTGCTGTATTTCTGTCCCAAACGGTGAACGCGGCGAAATGTGATGAGATTGACGGTTTCAATGGGGAGTTTAAGCTGTTTAACCATGAAATCCTTTACTGCTGCTTCCGAATGGTCTGCGTGTTGTTCGGGAATGCCGGTGAAGATCAAATTGTCTCTCATACTGCGTGACTGTAAGTCCAGAATCGTTTCTTTCATGATCTTGTTTTCGGTAGTAACAGAGGCAAGCTGAGTGACGACAGAGGAGAGCTGGGTCGACATGGCTGAGACGGAGTGCTGGAGTGATTTGTTTTCCTTTGTAAGTGAGTCTATTTGTTGTTGGCTGTATTCAAGGCTGTGGCGGAGTTGTTGAAATTCTCTGTGTAGTACCTCGATTAACGCCACTCTGGCGTCCAGTCCGGTAAGTTTATTGTCTATGGATATGAGCATGTCGTTTACCTCGGAGCAGCAGGGTGGTTTCGGCGATGTTGATGGTGAAGAATTAGTAGAGGTAGCTGAGGCAGGTGAATCCTGTGTACGTGGTTTCTTGGATTTTTGCGAACGCCCCATGATGCAGAATCTGTTGTAGCAGTTGTCGATGTAATCTTCCAGGTGATCCAGGTCAGTAGTGTAATCCAGATTATGTAGTTATAGAGAAAAAGAAAGAAGAAATTAAAAAATTAAAGCGAGGGGGGAAAGGGAGAAAAGGGAAAAGTCTATAAAGTTTATAAAAAGTTTGTAGAGCTGAAAAGTTTGTTTTCGGTTTTTAGCTATCTAGCAGCAAGCTGCCATGCTCAATCGCGCACCGTCTCGTGCACAGTAACGTGAGCGTTCACAGAGGCATCGTGCTTGTCTCACCTGAGTGGCTGAGCGGTAAGCTACAACTTGAATAAGAGCAGTGCGCAGGCGATTACGGATGGTGAAGAATTTCTTATCTATAGTCACATTGCACGGGTAAGTGCAAGGATGCTTCCATGTCGTTCCAGCATTTTGAAAAGCTACGCTTGCTGAGAGGGATATAAAGCACTAGCTGGAACTAGCATTTAGCCACAACGCGTTTTCGTTCAGAGCCAGCCTGACTGAAACGAAGAAGGAGATCAGCGACATGTGCTTGTCACTGCCCCGGAAAATTGTAAGGCCTGCACTGCACTTGAGTTCATAATGGAGGACCATACTTCCTGTGGCCGAACCACAGGAGAAGGAATCCTCATCTTCAAAAAAGCGAAAAAGGGAATTAAAAAGATAACCTTACCAGGCGAATAAAACAAAAAAGAAGGTAAACATCGGTGTAGCTTTTCCCAGGTGGAAAGAGCTAATGAAGGATAAAGACTTTCAAAGGGACGCTGAAGTTGCCTGCTTTCTTCTCGACAGGTAACTAAATGTTACTGTCTAAATTACAAGCTTTTTTCATTGCTTGGTTGTGTAATTTGTTATATAGGCAGCATAACAGTAGGACGTATAGGTACACAGCGTCATTGTTGAACAGCAGCATAGATTATGTTTGATGGGATAAGGATTGCATTTCATCATGCCCACTACCTCCATCAGTACATTTCTTAGGAAAATAGACAACGGAGGTAAATGATGGTCTCACGCCTGCCATCAAATGGTAATGTTGTTTTTTGACAGGCGTCTCTGGGTAAATATAAGAAGACAGACTCATGTTTGACAGTTGAAGGTAGCAATTTTAGTGATTTATCCACTGAATTTCAGTCAAATTTTGAGTTTAATTTTGTTGTGCTGCTATACGTGGTAATCCATATTACTGATGATACACCAGGTTGCTCGGGCACACGCACCACGTATTTGCAATATCAATATTCTAAAGCCCATTCTGAATAATAAAATCCCCCAAAACATATTGGCACCTCCTTTTAAAATTGTACTGGCAAATAAAAAGCCAGAAAAAAGCGGAGATTGGATATGGAATTCTTTCTACGTAAGAGTTAACTACCCGTTCTTTCTGTATATTTCCTCATTTAAAACTACCAAGGAGTATACTGCAAAGCGCAGTTTTGGAATTTTGGCATACTCGGGTATGGTATGATATTACTCGTGAGGAAGCTGGCCAGCGAGGAGAGGGAACCATCGCATTGTGGCACGGTACCGAACAATCATACCTTGTGCAAAAGTGGCCTGAGCATTTGTATTAAAAACAAACACTCGGCCATTGACTGCAGTTCAGCGTGCTAAGCTTGGAAGCTGCCAACACAAGTGAAGAAACGTCAGTGCGCATGTGCGTTGTAAATATAGCCACTTCCTTGTTTGAGATAACGAACCTCATCACCCGAAGGAGTGTTCGATGAAGTGGTATTGGAGGACATGATATCATAGCTTCTTGGCACATAACGACTACCATAGTTGCAACATTCCTTTGAAAAAGCGAGGCGCTAGAGAGCACTATACGTTTTAATGCAAAATACAGTTTCACTGCTTGATGGGAGAAATTCCACCACAATGTCCCTCTAAATGACCATTATGTAAACTCTGAAAATACTCAACATTATCAGGTGTGGTCAGTTTTTCTCAGTTAGGAATCACAAGAAGGAAAACGCGTAATGTTGATATGGAATCGCATTTCAATCAACGGTATTCATTTGCTGATATTTGTGGCTAATTTTTGCTTTTTTGTATTGATGCAATAATTATAAAGCTAAGAATACATAGAGGAAGATGTGCTTAAAGCGAACACATTGTAGTTCATCATTTCTGTGATGAAAATAAAACATTATCTATTTAATTGTTGCAACATTGCATTAAGAAGGAGGCACTGTGTTTAACTGCCAACAGGTTATTATGAAAAAGTTGGTGATCAAGGAAATTGATTGAAAAAATCATTTGCTAAACACTTGCTCAAACCAGATTGCAAATGCAGGACCTACAGAGCTTTAGAAAAAATTCAAACACTTGTCCATCTTTATAAATCTGTCTTTCAGGAAAAGTTTGGATGATGACAGTGATGTGTAAATATTGACATGTATTAAATAGAAAACGGAAAAAAAACAATATAACTAATTTTTTTGTACTCAATTGTTTCATTTTTTCTAATCAAAATTTTATGCCTGCAACATACACCAGAAAAGTAGGGACAGGGGTGTGTTTACAATTATGTCACATCACCTTTCCTTCTGACAGACTACCAAGTAATTGCTTGGGAAGCAGTGTCACATCCAGTCACATCCCTAATTGGCTCTCCTTGTTCAGCTGTCCTGGGTGGTTTTGCATTATTGTCTCTTTTCACTGATTTATTGCCTCCCTTCATTCCCTGCCCATCTCATGCTCTTGTGTTTTCCTCACCCTCATGTCTAATTGTTGTCATGTGTATTTAAATAAGTTGCTTGTGCTCTGTCAGTTATCGCTGGATTGTTCTGCATGTTTCAAACTTTCTACCCTTGAGCCTTTATCCAAGTTCGGAGTTGGTTGGATGAGCTGGTAAATTATTAAAAACGTCATTCAAGTATGAAAGCTATTTATTAGGGGCACTCTCACAATTGCTCTCCTGCCACCTCCAGAGCAGGGACACCCCATTGGCACAGACCTGGTGATTCTGTGGATATGCAGTTCTGTGACTTCTGAACCCTGAACAAACTCTAAACACAGTATGGAATCGCCTCTTTCACTCAGTTGCCAATCACCTGACTCGGGCTGGCCTCCACTACAAATCACCTTTGCTCTCTTCAGTTCTTCAAACCTTCTGTTCTCAATAAATGCCCTTAAGACACTTTCAGTGGATGGTTACTTCTAGTGAAGATTGTAACACAGAGGTTGTTCCAGTTCAGTAGTATTTTCCCCCTGTTCTTTGTTTACATACTGAAGATCTTCAGAAGCTTAGATGTCTGGTGTCTTCATTGCCATTTTTGGTTCCTCTTAGAGCTAATCACTGCTTTCTTTTTTACAGACAGTATCCTTACCATCCAAACACATATGGAAATGCAGATGTATTCATAGGCAAAAAATTGAGCAAATCTAGTAAAGCTTGCGCCAGGATTTCATGATACACTCCGCTGCACTATGGGCAAATGGAGCTTTGTGTTACTCTGGGTCAGTGGTTCTCAAATTCGGTCCTGGCGCCCCCCTGTGTATGCTGGTTTTTGTTCCAGCCGCAACTGCAATTCTAGGATTTTAACAAGCTGTTGTTTTGTTTTAATTAGGTGCATTTATGCAAATATCCACAGGTTCCTCATTGGTGAAACTCTTAACACATGGAGGTAAAACCCGACAATTTACTTGGCAAACAATGGAGTCACACCTGTTGTGTTTTCTGTTGATTTTACTTGGTTCAGGCAGGTTATTTGGGAAAAACTCAAAACACCTGCATTCAGAAACCTAATTTGGAGCTTATTGATTTTCTCAGAGTCTAATTTGATCTGTTTAAAAAAGTTTTCACCTGAAAATCCCAGCAATATTGAAAATTAAGCACAAGATGTTCAAGGGTTTTTATTCTCCATAGCAGAATGGATGTGTCCATCCAAATGTGACTTAAGATGGTAAATAACTACTCTAAACATGGAATGCTGCTAATTAAGACAAAGTAACAGCTTATTAAGATCTTAGAATTGCAGTTGTGGCTGGAACAAAAACCAGCATACACAGGGGGGCGCCAGGACCGAATTTGAGAACCACTGCTCTGGGTGAAGGCAGAGCCTTATATTGATAACTGTGATGATGGCTCTTTGCTCCATGGGCAGGTAAGTCTGGACTGCAGGCACATCTCCTGATTCGAGTGGAAGCCCCAAAGCCAACAGAAAAAAAACAGGGTCACTCTGCTGATGTACAGGGCACTGACCTCCCACTGCTCACCCCCAAACTGAGCTCTGCTCTGGTCTCAAGCGAAATAGACCAGATTATACTGCCCGCCACAGCCAGGAGTCCACAAGCTCTCAAAGATTGTGCTGGCTGCAGTATTGCTGAGTTTTCCTTGTGTAATATTTTGCACAGCCTTCTCCCACTTCAGGATCAACATGGCTCAGTGATACCTTCATAGTCAAAGCTTTATGCTGTTGGGGATTAAGGGGTATGGTGATGGGACTAAACTAGGGATATTTGGCAATGATGCCCATGAAATAGTGGTGGTTTTGTTCAAGATGAAACAAACATGAAGACAACATGCTGCACATCTAAAGTAACAAACAAACAAAAAAACACACACACACACACACACAAATACATGCACCACACAAATATATGTTGGGTTTTCATGTCTCGTGGGGACAGTCCATAGACTTGCATTCATTCCCTAACCCCTTTCCCTGACCTTAACCCTCAACAATACTTACCTAACCCTGACCATATCCCAACCCTAAACTTAGCCCCAAACCCTAAAATAGCTCAATTTCCTCAGGGGGACCTATAAATGTCCCCATAAGGATAAAGAAATCTGGAATTCCATTTCCTATGGAGACATTTTTTCCCCACAAGAGTAGGTAAACATGGACCCCACACACACGCACATGCGCGCGTACACACACAGACACACACACACACACACACTCCAGGTGTCAACATAGCACCAAGAACCTGTCTGCTCCCACTTTTCCAACACTCATTACTCTCTTTAGTGCGTAAAACGACAAAATTTCTTGTTGGAACCTGGGGCGGTGTTTACAAGTCTTGTCAAAGTACTAGGACTCCTAAATGGTGCCGAGAATTCCTAACTAAGAGTTACCCCTTCAAATTGACTCAGTGCAGAGGCGCTAATATTTTTCAAATATAAAATGTTAAATGGTGTGGCGGGAGCAAAATCAGAGCTATATGTAACTTCAAAGTAGACGTATTGATTTGAAACTATCAAAAAATTGTCGTATTTAGTATCATCCGAAAGGCCATGCAAAAATCACTCTATCAACATTTTTCACCTGGAGGTGATAGTGGAATAGAGTAATCATGGATGAAAAACGGGCTTTTAGTAACCCCCAATATCGCCCTTGAACCGCACTGTGAATGGGACCAAGAGCTGTGACGTCACCTTGTGGAGATTTTGGTTGGAATGAAAACCTGCAGCCTCTTAGCCCTCCATGGCCCCAGTTTGACACCCCTGCTGTACTAGACCAAGGCTGGTTAGGCTGTGCTGGTAGATCTAGAACAGGGATGGTTTGGCTTTGCTGGTGGCTCTATAGGGATGGTTTTGCTGTGCTGGTGGTTTTAGAACAGGGATGGTTACGTTGTACGAGTGGCTGTAGAGCAGGTATGTTAGGTTTGGTGGTGGCTGTAGGGCATGTATGTTTTGGCTGTGCTGATGGCTCTGAAGCAGGGTTGGTTTGGATATGCTGGTGGCTGTAGAGCAGGGTGATTCACATGATCAGGTTGTCATCAATCAGCTTTAGGGGGTGATTAACGAGCTGATCATTTGAATAACCTGTGCTGATTTGAATAACCTGTGCTGAAGCAGGGAGAAATCTAAAACATGCAGGACAGGTGGGCCTCCAGGAGAGGTTTGAGAAGCACTGCTCTAGGGCATGTATGCTTTGGCTGTGCTGGTGGCTCTAGAGCAGGCATGGTTTGGGTGTGCTGATGGCTCTTGAGCAGAGTGGGTTTAGGTATGTTGGTGGTTCTAGTGCAGGGATGGTTTGGCTGTGCGTGTGGCTCTAGAGCAGGTATGGTTTGGCTTTGGTAGTGGCTTTAGGGTAGGGATGGTTTGGTTATGCTGTTGGCTGTTGTGCGGGGTGGGTTTGGATATGCTGGTGGTTCTAGTGCAAGGATGGTTTGGCTGTGCTGGTGGCTGAAGACCAGGGATGATTTGGTTATGCTATTGGCTGTGGAGCAGGGATGGTTTGGCTATGCTGATAGCTCTAGAGCAGGTATGATTTGGCTGTGCTAGTGGCTCTAGAGCAGGGATGGCTTGACTGTGCTTGTGACTCTAGAGCAGGGTTACTTTGACTGTGCTTGTGGCTATTGAGTAGGGATGGTTTAGCTGTGCTAATGGGTCTAGAACAGAGATGGTTTGGCTGTACTGGTGGCTCTAGAACAGGGATGTTAGGCTTAGTGATGGCTCTAGGGCACATATGCTTTGGATGTGCTGGTAGCTCTTGAGCAGGCATGATTTGGCTGTGCCAGTAGCTCTAAAGCAGGGTTGGTATGGATATACTGGTGGTTCTAGTGCGGGGATGGTTTTGCTCTGCTGGTGGCTGTAGACAAGGCATGGCTTGACTGTGCTGGTGACTCTAGAGCAGGGATGGTTTGGCTGTTCTGGTGAGTCTAGTGCTGGATGGTTTGGCTGTGCTGGTGGCTCTAAAACAGGTAGTAGCTTTAGGGCAGGGATGGTTTGGTTATACTCTTGGATGTAAAGCAGGGATGGTTTGGCTGTGTTGGTGCCTCTTCAGCAAGGATGGTTTGTTTGGCTGTGCTCGAGCTACAGGATAATCTTTCCTCCAGCAGCTTTTCTTGCTGTTGAATTTATTGGGACTGAGGGTCTACAAGACACACTAATACAATGCTAAGAGCAGCAGTCTTTATGGAAAACCAAAAAAATAGATCTCATGCACACACACACACACACAGACACACAGACATAAACTCACATACACATATACACACACTGTAATGCGAATAGAAGCCACTAGATGGCAGTATTGACGTTTTATTTTGTTAAGCCCAGACTGCAGCTAGGTTTGGACATTTCCTGGGCATGTCTGAGATGGAAAGTCCCAGAGAATTAAAAAAAGTCTAAAAGGTGGGAGGGGTCTGCAAAAGAGTATATAAAGAGGAAAATTGAGAGAGTAAAGTAGTAGGAGAAATTGCAAGGAGTAGAATACATTTGACCGGACCTGTCACTCTTTTCAAGACCTGTGAAGCTTTTTGTGGATTTTTGCCTGTGTTGGAGCATTTTCCTCACCCGGAACATCACCAAGCAACCAAACCAAAGGGACTTTAAATTTTTTTTTTTCTTTTATATATTAATCTTGGTCAGTAGAGTAAAAAGTAGATTAGTTAAAAGTCTTTGTTTAATTAAATGTGTTTAAGTTTTAAAATTGTGTCTGTCATCCCTTGCTGTCGTAAATCTAATAACAAATTGGGGCCATAATAACACATACACACACACTCATAAACACTAGATGTCTCATTCATGAAACGTGAGCAAAACAAATTTGTGTGTAAACTGTTCGCAGACGGAAATTTATCTGCATCTCCACATTCATCAATATCTTAGTAGCTCCGATCTTTTCGTAGCAACTAACAAAATCTATACATGCTGCTGACCACGCGTAGTGCTTGTGTAAATTTAAGAATGCACATAAATAATGCTTGTCACTATTGGAAATTACTATTTTAATTCATATTGCACTCTGTTATGAACACAATACCCAGATGCCTTTGAAACACATGATATAGCCTAAACATGACAAACCATTGAAAATATAACAGATTTAGTTAAATTAGTCGGCAACTGGCAGGTTTAACATCCAGATTAGGTTCATGATTGTGAATTATTTATGTGAATTCACTCAATAGATCACACTTTCTTTCTACATGTTGAATGATGATAGTAAAAAAATAAAAGTGGAGGCATGTCACCGTCTCTGGCAGGTGTAATTCCTGACAGAGAGATCTCCTCAATGATGCCAGTGATGCGCTCGTCTGCAGTTGATAGTTGTGACTGCGAACCTCCTCCTCTTGTGGCTGAGGTTTTTTTTTGGTGTGCTTATGCCTTTCTTTGCCTCCAGTTTCATGTCAAACCATTTACACTTCACCTCGTTCTTTGTACTGCAGAGACAACATTAACGGCATCTGTCACCTCCCTCCAGGCCTTGGCTTTGCCTGTCCCTGTCACATCACTGCTAACAGATGAAAATGTTTTTTTTTTAACTCCACTTCATCCATAATTATTTCTATCTCTGCTTTGGAAAAATTCATTTTTCTTTCTCTCTCTTTCTTTGTTTGCACCATGACTGACAGGTCCACTGGATGCATCTACACCACCTTATATGGTGGTCGTTGGCAATTCATTGGGGGGGGGTTTATGCCAATAGCTGATTACCGGGAGCGTGCTGTCACTTTACGATAAATTGGCATTCATGATCATTTACAAGTGTTTATGATCAGATCTGAGTTTCCCGTGTTGTTCATGAATCCGGAGTAGGTTTGTAGTAGCGTAGGCTTTTATGTGTAAATCTACGCATAAATTTACTAACGTTTCATGAATGAGACCCAAGGACTATGAAGAGTTTCATCGCAAAACGCAATAAATGCCACTTTCAAAATTTTTGAACCACCACTACAAGAAAATCATCATTGACAGGCCAGTTGTCATGCCAAGTTCAGCCCTTAACAACACATAATATATCCCTGTGTTAAGCATGCTTGAACATCAGCTTTCATTCCAAAGCACAATAAACGCTAAGCCGGTTTAACTGTTATATATCCATGCAGCTAATCAGTGATGGAGAATCCTGCAGTGGTGGCTGGCCAATAGAGGGCGCTAGAGTTACCTCATTACCATGAATAAGACATATAAAAAATTAAATAAAAATGAAATAATAAAATAGAAATATTTTGAACTAAATGTATGTCTATATTTAAATTTTTAGTTAATCTGTGTTGTCTGATTGGTGACGTGTTTCTGCCCTGGGGCGTAAAAATCTTTGCCCATAGACTCTCGTTAAAAGTTGTACATGCGCAGTATCTCCTCCTCAATACAAGAGACAGGACCATGTTGATGCGCACCTCACCTGCGCCCAGAGCTGAATGCAGCTGGATTTACATACCGCCACCCTCCTTCCAGCTAATTTTTTTTCCCCACAGGAGTTGCTCATGTGCATACAGCCAATCAGCAACCTTGTTCCAGACCACTGAAGGAGTGTTGCGAGACAGTGAAATTTTTATGTCTTTACTGGCCTTGCACCCACGTATGGTCTCAGAAACACTGACTGCACAGTTCAAGCCCAGAGTACTGCGGATACATCGTAGATACCTGCCTTACTCTCAGCAAAACTGTCAGCCAAATCATACGACTAGCCTGCCATTTAGATAAACGAATTATTATGAATGTGTTTGTTCAAATAGTGAAGCTGGTAATATGAGTTGGTTACAATCAGCATAGTCTAGCAATACCCAACTCGCCACTTTTTATCTTGCACTGATCTGGCATATTAATAATAAACTAGTTGGTGATACTGAAAAAAAATTTGATCAATATAAAGTAGAAATAAACGAGATTACATCAGCTTATTCTTGAAAATATGAATACTCAGTTTATTTTTATCTAGCCTAGCTATTGAACTTCATTGGCAGGTTGGGCAAGTGGTGTTAATGAATTGCGTTCACACTTTGCTGTCGGCTGTTAATATACACTGAACAAATATATAAATGCCCCATGTCAAATATTGATGCCACATGGAGTTAACAACTCTAACTGAGCATATGCTGACTTTTACTTGTACAATAGGGATACTTCTCTTGATTTGTGTACCATTTTTTAATGAGCAGTCAGTACATGGGTGTGACATTTCCAGACGGTGCTCAGGCAGAATGAGCAGTACCCAGACACTCCTTATACTGGGTAAAATAAAAGGCCACTCCAAAATGTCAAATTTTGTCAAAAGTCATCATGCCTCAGATGTCTCAGGTCATGCAGGAACGTGTCATTGGCATGCTAGATGCAGGGATGTCCACCAGAGCAGTCTGTATGAAGTTCCTTGAAGCAGAGCACATTCTAGTTCTGGACTGGCCTGCATATTCGCCGCAGATGTCGCCCATAGAGCATCTTTGGGATGTCCTGGATCGACATGTCAGCGACTGTGTTCCAGTTCTGGATAATGTGCGCCAGCTCCGTGTGGCCTTCCGGGAAAAATGGGATAACATTCCACAGGCCACGATGGACAACCTGATCAACTCCATGCGAAGGAGATGTGTTGCTCTGAGAAACGCAAATGGTGGACACACAAGATATTAAACTTTCAATTTCTTCAACCTGACCACCAATGTGTTGCAGATGCCATTATCAAGATGTAATGGACGGAGATCTGAAGATTAGTCATTAACAAAAATGAATTTTGATTTTGATAGAAACTCAAAAATTTGAAATGGGGAGTTATCTTTCTGCATATAAAACAATTTTAAGTAGACAGCCAGAGCTACACTCAGGCAGATGGGTGTGGCACAGCCTAATGATTTTATACTTTGAAAGAGCTTATGAATCATTGAATCTTTGTGTCCTTCATTTGAAAATACGGTGGCCGTTTCCAAACCTGTCAATCGTTTTAAATGTTTCCAGCCAGGATTGATAAAAATCATCTGTTCAGAATGTAAACACCGTGCGTCCAGGCCAAGGAGGGTCCAAGATGAGGCGGATGGTCTCAGCATGTTTGCCTAAACTGCAAGGGAAAATAAAGGCTTACAGGTCTCCATTATAATAATAGGGTCTGGCTACAGCTTCAACGTTAGGCCACTGCCTCAGGCCAAACGTGATGACGTCCTTCGCGTTCCGCTTTTAAGTTAGCCTGAAGCGTGTCCACACGGATGCCGCAGCTCCAGTATCTTGGCGGTTAGAGGGCTTCTGACTCCATATCAAATTTAAGATACAAAATTTTAGTTGTAACCATTTGCAGTAAAGATTAAATTATGCGTTTGCATAAATTATGATCTAACTCCAATTTATAAATTTAGAGCTATGTTGTGCATTGGACCCATAACTGGTCTATACCTCACTCCGCTGGACCGAAACATTTGTACAACCCAATTCAGTGAATTAACTCAGAGGCTGGTGATCTTATTAAGCGCAATAATTTGACGCAGAAAATAGCTATGACTAAGGATTATCAGGGCCCGAAACGAGATCTCCGCTGAGGGACCGATTCCTATTTAGTATATCAGAATTCTCCTCGATAACTCTGTTCAGGGACCGATTCCTATTCGGTATACTGGATACTCTCGGCGCCAATCAAAATAATACTCATCACAGCGTGGAAAATTCACCTTATAACGCAGACCAAGCGTATTGAACAGGCATGCGATTACAGTCCTATGTTACTCAATTAGGAGCCAGGTCTCCGATATGGGAAATATATGTTCATTTAGAGTCAGAAACACACAACAAATTTATTTTGCCAGGTAAGCACGAGCGTAAATCACAAAACCAATTACATCTTTACAGAAAATATTAAGAAGTAGTCAAATCATACCTGGTGCAGCTCACAACTACACACATGCACAAAGTACACTGTGGGAAGATTGAATACAAGCTTCCTCGACTTCTTTGTACCCCCCTCTTTTATTCCCAAACTCCAGACTGCGTCCTGTGGCGGGGTCATAGGACATTCGAGTAATTCAAACCAGGGAGGCTCCCCCTCTCTCAGAGGGGCTTTGGGAGGAGACATGACCAAAAGGAAAACTGAAGTATATTTCTTTTCAAAGTTATTGAATGAGGGCTTGGCACAATTTCAATTCCTTCGAAATAAACCCCATGCGATTCTGGAAATTTAGAGGATTAAAATGCTGCCAAACACAACCTGTTTGCGTTAGAGTTGGTCATGAAACGTCCGATACAATACAGAATTCGAGGATAATCCGCATTAACGCTAGTACTTAGCTCTTATCATACAGTATAACAGAAATACACATTATTTTTGTAACATTGTGAGTGAAATGAGTGTTCTAACTCTGAAATAAAAATTCTTTAGAAATTCCTACATGGAAGGCAATGCACTCTGGTGTTGTCAGGCACGGGCAGCACAGGCCAAAGGTTTGCGGTAAGAAGTTTTTTGGTGGTTCGCAAGACATTCGGCGCCAACCATTACCCCAGAGATTGTCCTTCCACTCCAAGGCCGGTGGCCACTTCAACTGTGGCAAACTAAGTTGGTGCCAAAGAGACCCTAGTTGAGTCTGTTCCCATGACCCTGGAGGGTCTCTGCCAGGTGCTGGGGCCCTTAAAACAAACAGGGTCTGATTGCCAGAATCCTGACTATGTGCCAGATGCACTTAGTCCTCTCTGCCTTTCCTTGCCGCTTAGAAGAGCATTCATATTTTCTAATAAGCTGACAATTTCGGTTATTTTGACATTATTAGAGCAAGGCCAGTGAAGAGAGAAAAAAATTTTAACTGCTCGAGACACTCCTTCAGAAGTCCAGCACAAGGTCGCCGATTGGCTGTACGCAAATAAGTTTCTATTGGTGTCCGGAACTCTAGTGGGAAAAAAAAGTCTGCTTCCCACCGTGGGGCCGACGTCACAGCCGTCTGTCATAAAGTGCGGCTGATTGACAGGTCGAGTTTGGGAGTTGAGACAGAGAAGCAAAATGGAGAAAGAGAAGTTAAATAATTCAGTGAAGTCACATGGCTATTTTGGAGTTATAGTCCCCCCTGGAGAAAACTCCTCCAGCTGCCACTGGGATCCCACGCTGTCAACATGCTCCATTTCTGTAGCAGCTCTTGTTTTGGGCAAAACAGAAAATATGATTGTTATTCCTATGCTGTAAGCTTAGTGGAAAAAAAAAGATTCCCAAATATATCCATCAAGAATGCGATTCCCATCAGGAGACAGTTTTCTTCCCGCTGACCGAGTTTTTGGCTAGAGTGAGCAACAGATTCGCAAAAAAGACCATGTACAACACGTGGAGGAATATTACAAAATATGAAGGAAACAAGGGCATGTTTATCACTGTGATGTTGACTGGCAGGCATTTGATTTCCAAAGGACGCTTCTGTGGATTTATTGCATTTTGCCAAATAATCCTAACAAAGTTCACATTTTCGCAAAATTCATTATTGATACATTTAACTGCCTCATGATATAGTGTTTTAACTTGTTTTGAAAGACATATGAGCAAATAAGAAAGCACTTCTATACTTACTTTACCCATGGCTCGTCATATTCTCCCACTCGCACACATGCAGATGTAGTACTGTCGTCCCTGTATGATTACACCTGGCTCTGCTGCCACCTGCTGTCCTGACCCAGCCACTGCAGGGCAAGTCTCTGAGTCCCTCACCAGGCTCCTGTTGCCCCCCTCTGTCCTGCCCCAGCCCTCAGGCTCCTGCATCTCCAATGCACTGTCACTGTCAGCACTCACCTGGCCCTCAGTCTTTACTGAGCCGCACTACGCACGACCTGAAGTGCATTTGAAACATGCTCACCAAGGCAGGATTATCCTCTGGGTTTCTCATATTGTTATTTTTATCCCTTCCTACAAAGTGCATGGGGATATAGGAATGAATCTCATCCTTCCACGTGACTATTTATCCGTCCATCATGCTTCTCTTCCAGGTCAAAACTCCAAAGGCCTTCAATATTAAACCGAATTGAGTACTGAATACATCTTATTGTGTGGCTGCGCCTTTTCATACTTCTGTCTGTCCTCCTGTCTGTCCCTCCTCTGCATTTTGTTTCCAGACCAGATATCAACCATCCTGTTTTTTTTCTGGGCCAAAACTATCAAACTGTTCAATATCTCTCAACCAAATTTTACGCATGGTTTCATGTGATGATAAGCAAATGTGCCTTTTCATATTTATGTCCGTCGGTTTCTCCTGCATGTTTTGTTTCTAGGCCAGATATCAGCCATCCTATGGCGGGGGATCTGAGCATTTCATGCCTGTTATTGTTTTTTTTATTTTGTGAAAAAGCACTGGAATACAGGCTGATCCTGCAAAAAATATTGCGGAGAGGCACGTTTTCACCTGCCACAGGAGCACAGATTTTTTCCAAGTCCCCAAATTGACAAAAAGCTGCTTCTCCAGGGGTCCCAGTGTCCTGCAGAGAAATATAATGTTCCTGGAGAAAATGGTGAGAGATAGGAGGAAGAGAAGAGTAAGAGAGGGAGTGAGATGAAGAGAATGATCGAGAGAATGATTGAAAAATCAAAGAAGAAAGAGAATCCAAATGTAATTTTGACATCTGACGCTCATGTGCCTCTCGCACGCTTACAGCAGGGTAGGGCTGCAGTCTGAAGCAGGTTTCATCTGAAAACTGCACAGAGAAAAGAGAAATGGAGAGAAAGAAAAAAAACAGTTGAACCAGAGTTTTTTATTTCATTTAATCTCTGCTGTATCATGTTTTACAAGTTAAAGTGCAGGGATGTGACAAATGCTCTGTAATGATTAGAGTTATGAATTTTTCCTCATGTTCACTGATGAAGTTTAAATCATTCATGGCTGGCAAATATTTGTTCATCACATTGATTATTCAAGGCTCTGAAAAACTTGTGCTCCCTATAAACAGGCAGACATACTCATGCACATGCAGACACTTACATGCAATCACACACACACACACACACACACGCGCGCGCGCGCACACACATTCAAACATACACACACAGTTCACTGAAAGGGTCAGGCTCACATGGATGGCTGAGTTTCCAGAGACTGACCCAGCAGTGATGTCTTTCCCAGAACACATCTATCTTGTGGCCAAAAGAGGTAACTGCACCCTATCCATTCCCTCTGAAAAGTCGACGATATCTCAGCTCAGACTATGCACACACATGCCTACTTCTTTCTCGCGCTCCCTTTCTCTCTCCGAGGTGGAGGGTGTGTTGGAGGCTGTGCTGGCTGTTTGGCTATTTTCTATACTTTCCTACTTTCTCTTTATGTTTTTTTCCCCGCTGGTGTTAATTGTATATAACTTGTTTCACGTTGGTGCTATCTGGGGTTCGTATATAGGTGTGTGGGTGAACGTTTTTGGGGGGGATTTCTGTGGGTTTTTGTTTGTCTTTGAGACGCCGATATGGCGTCTTAGTCTGATCATGGAGTCAGGTGCGTACAGGAGTCTGGAGCGTCTGCAGAAGACGTGCTTATTGCTATTTCAGAGCAGGTAAGAGGTGGAAATATAGATTCTGCCTCACGTATGAATAAAGCAGTTGTGGTTTTTTGAAAAAGGCCAGTTTAGTGGCAAATTTAATTGCAAGTGGTTTGTGGGTGAAGGATATGTTTGTTCAGGTCACGCCGTTAGTGGCGCCTGCGACCAAGGTTACTATGTCAAATGTTCCGCCGTTTATCAAGAATATGTGAGGTTGCGTTCAGGAGCCAAGCACAGGAACCAAGCGATCCAGCAAACTTGTATTTTATTAAAGCTGGGAGGTGAATCTCCGCAGGGCAGAAAGCAACGGTACAAAGTCCACAATCCAAAATCAGAATCCCAGGGGCGTAATCCAAATCATACACAAGGCAGCAAACACAAAACTCAGGGTGGGGCAAGACAGGTTTGTTACACGGATGCAGAAAAATCCAAGACAAAGCCAAAGTCAGAAACAGGGACGGTCCAGTCAGAAGTATAAGAAAAAGAGTACCAGGCATATATGATCGCAGCGCAAGGAAAACATTCTGACAAGAAGAAGTAGGCCTGTACGAGCCTAGTGGCCCATCGGGCTGGTGCTTAACCCCAGTTTCCATGGCATGAAGCGACTAAGAGTATTACTACTCCCCCTGGATGGGATGCCAATCCATCGCAGGTACTCCCCCAGCTCTTAGACAAGTCTCCCTGCCTATTTGCTGGTACTCATTTATACACCTGGGTGGAGTGAGGCGTGGAGTGTGGTAGTAAAGTGTTTTGCCCAAGAACACACTGCGAAGGCCGTGGCCGGGGCTCGAACTCGGGACCTTACAATCTCAAGTCAAGCCTTGGCGTCCTTTAGCACTTCTTTGTACTGATTTTAAAATACTCTCAATAGCAATAGCAAACAGAATTAAGGCTGTTTTAGCAACGCTGGTGCATAAGGACCGGTCCTATTGCATCCCTGGCTGTACAATCTGGGATAATCTGTTTTTAATTAGAGATATTATGGACTTGACTAATATGTTCAATCTAAAATTTTGGTAAATTGGCAATAGAACAAGAAAAAGCATTTGATTGAGTTGATCATAGATATCCTCTGAAGACCCTTAAGGCTTTTGGGTTTGGAGAGGGTCTGGTCTCATGGGTGGGCCTCATGTACACTGATGTGTCCTGTTTGGTGAAGGCAGCAGGGGGGCTCAGTAAGCCGGTGAGTGTGCACAGAGGCATCAGACAGGGGTGCCCTTTATCTAGGGTTCTGCACACTTTGGCCATAGAGCCACTTTCGTGTCAGTTGCGGAAAAGGGTGGCAGGGCTGAAGGTACCAGGTGCATCATTAGATACAGACATAATCAAGGTTTCAGCGTAAGCAGATGATGTTACTGTGGTTTTGTCAAGTAATCAGGATTTTAATGCTCTAGAAGGGTGCATTGAGGGTAATGAGCAGGCCTCCTCTGCTAAGGTAAATTGGGATAAGAGTGAAGCGCTGCTCTGTGGGCGATGACAGGATAGGCCACCACCCATGCTGCCAGGAGACTTGGTCTAGAAGAGGGAGGGTTTAAAGGTTCTGGGGGTGTATTTGGGCACTAGACAGTACATGATGAAGAACTGGGAGGGTGCACTGGACAAAGCATGCGCTAGGATGTCTAAGTGGAAATGGCTTCTTTTCTGATGTCCTATTGGGGGAGGGTTCTGATCCTTAACAATTTGACTGCGTCTGCCCTTTGGCATAAATTTTCTGTTTAACACCACCAAAGGAGTTTTTATTGAAATTGCAAAAAATGCTCATTAATTTTTTCTGGTCGGGCCAGCACTGGCTCAGGGCAGCCGTGCTGTATTTACCCCTGCAGGAAGGAGGGCAGGGGCTAATGGACTTGGAAAGTCGTATTACGGCTTTCCGCCTGAAATCAGTTCAAAGACTCCTGTATCACGATGATGTGAGCTGGAGGGAGACGGCCTGCGCGCTGCTCAGGAGGGCAGGTGGCTGGGGACTGGATCGGCGCTTGTTTTTAATGGGCCTAAAAGGAGTGAGCATGACAGGCTTGTCGGACTTTTATGGCACTATGCTGAGGACCTGGACATAAACTTTTGTTATTCAAAGAGGGGCCCTCTGGGGACTGGAGGAGCCACTTTTTAATAACCCGCTGCTGAAGCTGGTTCCACAGGTGATGGCTGGTCTAAGGGGCCCGTTCATGAGGGCTGGGACACTTGTGGAGCTTGGAGGAGAGTCGCTGGAGAGACGCAGGGGCTGTAGCTGTGCAGCTGGGAGTGCGCTCTGTGCGGCTGGTGCCGCGGGTCCTGAGTGGTGTTCAGGCCGCTGTGGATGCTGGCCTTGTCTTTGGGTCTAAAGAGACCCTTCCTTTCCCTCCAGTCAGCGTGCAGGCGGCACTGGGGGACTGGCAGGAGGAACAAGGAAGGATTTTAACTTTCAAAACACCTACACTTGGTGTGGTTGAGGAAATGGGGAAAAAAGGCTCTTATGTGGCAAGTGTTAAGGTTTGGCACCTTCCCTCCCTTGGGGAGGTGAGGGCAGGTGTTTTGCAGGGTTTGGGGTTCAATTTTTTCCTCTCTGTGAGGAACTGGAGGCTGCTTTCTAAAGCTCCTCTGCCTAAACAGTCTGGAGACCTCCATTGGAGGCTCATATATGGAGCCATAGCCACTAACAGACACCTGGCGCACTTTGACCGTGCACATGGGGAGGTCTGTGCTGTCTGTGGAGTAGGGGAATCTGTCGCTCATCTGTTTCTGCATTGTAACCGGCTGGGTCGGCTTTTTACTCTGTTGAGGGATCTTTGTGAGAGGCTTAGGGTGGTTTGGGACTCAAAGAATTTTACCCTGGGCCCAGGTTACAATGTAAAACAGAAATATACACTTACTGCGGTTAATTTTTTATTTGGGCAAGCAAAGATTGCAATCTGGCTGACCAGGAGAAACAGTACGGGAAGGGCAGGTCACTGAGCCATTGCTGCTTTTTAAAGGGATGATTTCAGAATGTCTTCGTATTGAATACAAGTATTTTAGTTTAACAAATAATGTTAACTTATTTAGAAAAGTCTGGTGCATTGATGATGCTATATGTCCTATTGACAATGAAGGTGGCTATAAAATCTGTTTTTAGGTATTAGTAGCTCATGAATAGATTGTAAAATTGGAAGGTCTGGTTTTATCTGTTTTTTATGGCACTTTTTAATATTTATTTTGATAGTTTATTTTTACCATTTTTATTTTATTATTTTCTTTTAATTTTCTGTTTTAGCAGTTTTTATTTCAGTCTTGCATCGGGTTATGTTCTGTTGTTTTTTTTCTCTTGTTTTTCAGCCTTTTTTTGCTTGGTTTAAAAAAACTTTCTCTTTAGCCAAACTCCAAACTTTCTGTTTGATTTATGATGCATTCTGTTTTATACTGTTAAACCAATTGGTTCAATAAATAGGACTTTAAAAATCATCTCTCTCTCTCTCTCTCTCAATTCAATTTCTAAAGCTTTATTAGAATGACATAAAGGTATGTGTTGCCAAAGAAAAGAGAAATAGTACAGGTATATATACAGAGAACACATGGGAACTAACAAACAGCAGTTACATCTAACAACTATATATATTTTAAACCGTATTACCTTATTTGGAATGATCTAAAAATAAAATAAAAATCGAGAGAGACTAACAATTTTCAGGTAATAAAGGGCTGGTACTGTCCCTCCGGCTGTGCCACGTGGCTACATATTGTGCTGCCAGGGTTTGGAAGCATCGTTCTTCTCCCAGAAGGATTTGCATTTTTTGGGAGTCAGGTAGGTTGGAAATTTGGTAACAGATTGTTGAATTTTGGAAGAACTGTTCTCTAATATGAAGGTAATTGTCACAGTGTAGGAGGAAGTGCAGCTCTGTCTCCATTTGCTGTCGGTCACAGTGTGAGCACAGCCTCTCCTCCCTGGGCAGCCAGGACTGCCTGCATCAACCCGTTTCTATCGCCAAGGTGCGGTCACTGAGTCTGTACATCGTCAGTATTTTCATTTGTTTGTAATTTTTTACTGTGCTCAGGCAGTCTTCCACAATGTAGTCTCTTTTTAGGGCCAAATAACATATTATTTGCTTTGAAGTTTTGTTTGATTTTCACAATAGGTGATATAATTTAGTTTGTGTTGTGTTATAATGTGGTTGGGTCGAATTGAGTTGGTATTGATGCTGTCCTGAGGCTAGATGGTGTTAGTAGGGGTTAGTGAACTGAGCCTCAGGACCAGCTGCGTGAGTGGACTCTTCTCTGGGCTCAGCTCTTGGCATCTCAGGACTTCATAATGATACGAGTAAGAGTTGCTGTTTTTTAGCTGTTTCCAGAATTTGATGGCTCTTTTTTGGATATTGATGAGTAGAGGATATTGGCCAAATTCTGCCCTGCATGCGTTGTTTGTTGTTTTCCTCTGCACATGGAGGATGTTTCTGCAGAACTCTGCATGCAGGGTCTCAGTCGGATGTGTGTCCCAAAGAGCAAAATCTTGGTTTGTAAGCGGACCTCACACTTCACTGCCAGACAGTGCAATTGGTTCAATTATGGATTTGAATATTTTCAGCCATATCCTGATTGGTAGATCTAATTTAATTTGTTTCTTGATGGCGTAGAAAGACTCTTTTAGTTCATTCGCAGCCAGCTTGAAGCTCCCTGTTGATCTTATCTTTATCTGAGATATGTGTAGTTTTGTGTGTTTTCAATATTTGTGTTCCCTAGTGTGAAGTTGTGTCTGGTTTCCTGAGATCTGGATCTTTTCTGGAAAATCATGATTTTTGTCTTTTTTAGATTTACTGCAAGGCCCCAGGTCTTGCAGAGCAGATCTAACAGGTCTAGGTGCTGCTGCCGCCCCTATTTGGTGAGCGACAGCAGGACCTGATTGTCTGCGTATAACAAAAATTCAATTTTCCTGTCCTGTAGAGTAAGACCAGGGGCAGCTGATTGTTCTAGAGATTTGGCTAGTTCATCAATATAAATGTTAGACAGTGATGAGCTTAGACTGCAGCCCTGTCTCACTCCACTTTCCTGGTTGAAGTTTGTTGGTTGTTTGTTTATTTGTTTCCAATTTTAATTGCACATTTATTTCCAGTATACATTTATTTAATAATATCATATGTTTTTCCCCCTACATCACTTTCTAGGAGTTTATATAATAATCCATCATGCCAGATTGAATCAAAACCTTTTTGGAAATCAATAAAGCAGGCAAATATTTTCTACTTGTTTTGGTGGACATTTTAGTTTATTAGGGTGTGTAAGGTGTAAATATGATCAGTTGTGCGGTGCTTTGGTAAAAATCCAATTTGACTTTTACTCAAGACATTGGCCCTCATTTATCAAACTTGCGTAGGATCTGGTGTAGATTCTGGTGTAAATATCAGCATTTGCCAGGTGTCACGTCTGATTTACTAAAAGTGTGTATGTCGCTGATTTCGGTGTAGAACTGGCGTGGCGTTGATAAATCTGGCGGCAGAAACCATCGTAATTTACATGACACGCCCCTATAAATTCATGCTCCAGGAGGCTTCGTCCTGCCCACTTTACGACATGGACTCTCGAACGACGGCAAAGAAGAAAGAACTTCACTGAGGAGGAAATACCGTCAGCCTGCTGATAAACCTCGTATCTACAATTTGATGAGAAATGACTTTCATCGTGAAATGATGTCCACGATAATAATATAACCATTGCAAATACAGAATTTCATTGATTGGATACATTCTTGGGAAAATAGTCATCCTACTCGAGCACAGCTCAACTGCATTCTTACATGCAAAATAAGACCTTTTTTTTTTTTTTTTTTGCTCTTCTGTAAAGTTTATCATTTTGAAGATACAAGGTTTTATCAGGGGCGGCACGGTTAGCATTGCTGCCTCACAGCAAGAAGGTCGTGGGTTCGAATCCGGCCTGGGGCCTTTCTGTGTGTAGTTTGCATGTTCTCCCCGTGTTGCGTGGGTTTTCGCCGGGTACTCCGGTTTCCTCCCACAGTCCAAAGACATGCATATTAGGCTAATTGGAGACACCAAATTGCCCATAGGTATGAGTGTGAGAGTGAATGGTGTGTAAATGGTGTGTGCGCCCTGCGATGGATTGGCAACCTGTTCAGGGTGGGTCCCTGCCTTTGCCCGTAGTCAGCTGGGATAGGCTCCAGCTCGCCCCGTGACCCTAGTGAGGAATAAGCGGGTATAGAAAATGGATGGATGGAAGGTTTTATCAGCAGGCCGACGATAGATGGAGAAAAACATAATTTTTTTATTTGGAAGTCTGAAGAGTGGCATAAAGGGAGCCTGGAAGGCTGCTGTAAACACCATTGGGGTGGAAAACCGGAGTGCAGCAGAGGAGTGATTTAATTCATTAGTTAATTGAAGTGAATATTCGCACTCCAAGTACATAAATTGACCAAAATTGTTGTTAGACGCACTTATTATTGTGGCCAAGATGTACATTTCTCCATTGCACATACTTATTTTAAGTGTGTCTAAAGCTAAAATTTTTTTGTTGGCCAAACTTACAGCGCCCTCCATAATTATTGGACCCCCTGTTTAAGACGTGTTGAAAGCCTTAAAATAAATTCAATTTTTATTGCAGAACCATACTCTCACACTGAAAATTGTAGAAAAATCTAACCTTCAACTCAAGTGAATTTTAAGGTAAAAAAAAAAATCCCTAAGAAATAATTATTTTTCATAAAATCACCTGTTCAACGATTATTGGCACCCCAAACAATTCCTAGGAAATAAATGTAATTGAAGTATTTCTGTCAATGATACAGTAGTTTACAAAGTTGATCAGAGTATCTAGGAACATTTCATTAGTAAATCATCACTTCCTGTTTCCCTGGGGTATAAATATGAGGTGACACAGAGGACATTTCTCTTATCCACTCTTCAACATGGGTAAGACAAAGGAACACACCATTCAAGAAAGGCAGATGTGTGTCGACCTTCACAAGTCAGGCAATGGCTACAAGAAAATAGCCACTCGCCTGCACCTGCCCGTATCTACTGTCAGAAGAATCATTAAGAAGTTTAAAACAACTGGAACAGTAGTAAACAAGCCTGGACGAGGACGCAAGGTTATTTTGCCACCACGCACAGTGAGGAGGATGTTACGAGAAATAAAAAGTTTGGTAGCATCTTGGTAGCATCTTGGGGTCACAAAGTCTCCAAAACACCCATCAGGCGCTATCTACATAACAACAAGCTGTTTGGGAGGCATGGACGGAAAAAACCTTTTCTCACTCACAATCATTAACGCAAACGTCTAGAGTTCGCTAAGCAGTACTGGGACTTCAACTGGGACCGTGTGCTTTGGTCAGATGAGACCAAGATAGAGCTTTTTGGCAACAAACACTCTAAGTGGGTCTGGCGGAACACAACAGATGAGTATGCAGAAAAGTACCTCATGCCCACTGTGAAGTATGGGGGAGGATCGGTGATGCTGTGGCCTGTTTCTCTTCCAGAGGCCCTGGGAACCTAGTTAGGGTGCATGGCATCATGAACGCCTTGAAATACTGGGACATTATAAATCAAAATCTGGTGGCCTCTGTCCGAAAGCTGAAGATGGGTCGTCACTGGGTCTTTCAGCAAGATAATGACCCTAAACATGCGGCCAAATCTACACAGAAATGGTTCACCAGACACAGAATCAAGCTCCTCTCATGGCCATCTCAGTCCCCAGACCTCAACCCCATTGAAAACTGTGGAGTGAGCTGAAGTGCAGAGGAGAGCACCCAGGTCGCTGGATGATTTAGAGAGACTGTGCAAAGAGGAATGGATGAAGATCCCCCTTTCTGTATTCTTCCATCTTGTGAAACATTATAGGAGAAGATTAGGTCCTGTTTTGTTAGCAAAAGGGGGTTGTACAAAGTATTTACATCAGGGATGCTAATAATTGTGGCACGCATGATGTGATGTAAAAGAATTATTTCTTAATGTGGGATTTTTTTCCCACTGAATAAATGCACTTAATTAAAGGTTGGATTTTTCTCTTTTTTTCCATTGTGGTCTTATATTATTTACTTTTGTAGAAAAAAATTGAATTTATTGAATTTATTAGAAGCTAAAGAACACATCTTAACCAGGGGTGCCGATAATTATGGAGGGCGCTGCATTTTAAGCGGTACTTTCTAAGCGGCACTGGAATGGTCATCAACTGGCACAATTACAAGTGTGGTCAAGAAAAAAATTTAGCATTGGCCACACGTATAAGTGCGAATAACATTGGTCTTAATAAATTCAATGTATAGATCCATGGGTCGCACTTTAGATGAAGTATTGCTCATAAAGGCTTTATACAGAATGCAAAATGCCTTCATAAATGACACATAATGTCTTCATAAATCATGCAGAAGCAAATGTCATGCTTTGTAAAAGGTGAAATAATTCATCCTTATTCAGCATGTGATGCCAGATGTGACAATGACAATGTCACTTAGCTGACAATGTCACCCTTAATGACATTTATTCACTAGCTAAGTGACATTATCAGTTATATCACATCTGGCAAAATTGAGGCGTTTCTTTCGCACATAAATGACGACGTAAAATATCAGCATGTCTTCATAAATTCTGTGGTCGAGTGGCTCGCGAAAGGCACAGGACAGCCCGCGAGGCTCACTAAGCAACAAGCTTTGAAACGTGCCGGACATTTCCTTCTACATTCAGCAATTAAGAATATAGAAAAGAAAGAAAATCCGTGACTTAGGGCTGAATGAGCCTCGCAGGCTAGCGCCACATGGCGTTCCTCGAGCCTGTTGAGCGCAGAATTTTCCAACCCACGAGTAAAGAAAAGCACGAAAAATCTGAATGCGTGAGAGTTGACAGACATGCATCAGTCATGAAAACTGGCCACATCTGATAATGTTGAGAGTTTTCAGAGTTTCTGCAATGGTAATTTAATGAATTGAAAACAGGGCAATAATTATCAGTGCTCATTCTAACTTAACAAGTAGAACTGGCGACAAATGATAATCCTTATGATTTTTGGAGTTCGAGAAAATAAAATTTTATTAAATTATTGAAAACAGGTCATGTCCAATCATTATTTTTAAGGGATGGTTTTGAGCTTCCCCTATTGCCAGTACACCAGGAGCCACTGGTGGGTACATAAATGCTAACCTGGACTTCACCAAAGTGCTGTTCGTAAACAAAGAAACCAGGTGGTCAGTCAGCAAGTTACCGGCATCATTATCATCATTATAGTTAAAATTTGCATAGTTGTAATAATGTTTGTAACCAACTGAAAGCCATGACAACGAAATACCGGCGCATATTAGTGTGACTCAAGGGAGGTGTTCCCTCCACTCAGCCTTCACTCAGAAAGAGACACTATTTTCAGTGTGAGTGAGGTCTCTGAAAGCAAATGAGTGTAAGGGCAACCTCTGACTCATTTAGTGTAACCTGACACTAAGTTTTAGTACTCACTCATACTCAATTGGTGTGAGTGTGATTTCTGAATATTAGCCTTACCCATATGTATGTACAAACTGTATGCTAACCTGCCAACAACACGACGGAGACTGGAAGCCTGTTGCCTATTGCTCAAGTCGTCTGTCTGAGGCAGAAACCAGATACGCCCAGTTCTAAAAAGAGTGCCTGGCACGTGAAAGGTTTAAGAAGTACCAGGCTCACCACTGATCATAAGCTTGCCGCTAATGAATAAAAAAGACCTGGACAATGTTCCTGTACGGTGCCAGACTGGCATCATATGCTGTCATTTGCCGCTAAATACCGGAGCAATAAGGTACCGAGGTAAGAATCAGGAGACACTTTGTAGTTTGTGAATGATGAGTACACTAAAGCTTATGAAGAAGTTCATTCTCATTAACCATTATGTGTGTTCTAATTGCATATATCATTTTATAGCGTTGGAACAACGGAAGTTCAGGAGGCAAGGGAAGCACGCCAGTCACTGCCCCTCTGCTAACCAACTGGCCTACTTAAATCAGCTGTTCGCCGTCGGCCAGCTCCCTGTTTCACATTGGCTCGCTCGCCTTGCTGCACGCTCACCTCCGTTAGCTGTTTCGTCCCTCCATGGAATCCCTTTCCAACCTCTTCTCCTCTGGCGCACCGTCGGCGAATGCCTCATCTCCCGGGCTCAGGCGCACGCCTTCGGCCACCCCCCCCCCTTCCCCCGCCTACCTCCCCAGCGGCCGGGTTGGCCCCGCAGACGCCACGCGGCTCCCCTCTCCCCGGACCGCTCCTCGTCCTCCTCGTGCTCCGGCTGTGACCCCCGCCAACCGGACCCCCGGCCTGCGCACGCTCCCGCTCCGCCACCCCCGCAGTCGGCCTGCCCGGCTTCCACTGCTTGCCATCGGCGACTGCACCATCGCGGGCCTCCAGTGGCAGCTCCTCGCCCGTGGCGCCCGCTTTCCCCCCAACGAGGCGTGGGGCGATGACGTCACCCGCCGTCCGGCACATGCGTTAAAAATTTTAACGGCGTGAATACGGCAAGGAATTAACGCTGCGTTAACGCGTTAATTTGGCCACCATTAAAATATATATATGTTCTGAATTAAATATAAGATATGTGTATATTCTCATCACACACTAACCTCACCTGCCGTTCTCATGGTCTGCCGATGGACTTGGATAACAGACTCCACATTCTCCACTACACAATTCAACAGCTGTAATTGCACACATTGGTGCGTCTTGTTTTATTATTATCGGAATAATAGGTATTATTATAGGTAATTTATGAACTTTTTCCAGATGGTTCGGTTTTGTTGGGCGATTTTCTCGCCTTCCATATTAAGATTCCTTTATCCTGTGCCATTTGCTTCAGAATTGTTGTGTTTTGCACATTGTGAGAACAGAAAGACTGGTGTTTATGGAAATTCTAATATGAAAAGTACAGTGTTGTTGTTTTTTTTCTTAACCTTTTGTGTTGAGGCATTCTCTGTTCGGGGCTCTATAATAGTCAGCCTCTCTGATCTGGCATTCCCTGGGATGCTCTGTCCAGTCCTCCCCTGGTTATAAGCGGCCAGGATTGTATTACCCCCTCCCCGTGTTAAATGTTTTATTTTTGTCGACTGTGTATTTTTTGTGTAATATTGAAATTTTAATGTTTTCTATATCACATTTTTTGTTTCTGATATTGTGTTTAATGCATTAATTGATTTGAATCCCCATTTTACTATTGTATTTTTTTATGATAGAAATCATGGTTATTGCCATTTTAATTGGTGAACTTCAGTTTTTATTACAGTTGGTGTGACGATGCTTCATGGGTCTCATTTGTAGTCCTTTAGCGGCCATAACCAACATAGGTGATATCACCAGCAAGTCCTCAATATGGCCACTAGGACTACAAATGAGATCGATGCATATGAAATAACTGATAAGCAAGCGTGGGCATAATGCAGGCGTAGTCTGGGCGGTTTTGGGCGAAGTGGTGAGGGCATAGTTAGGGCGAAGTGAGGGGCCTATTCAGGATCCCATTTGGGCCTGTGCTGGGTCAGTGTGGGTTGTGGGGGCCAAGTCTGGGCTAAGTTTAGGCTGCCCCTGCTGGGCCAGCACTTAGGGGCCCACAGTTTGCCAATGAGCAAGCCCTCTAGGGCCCAGTTCAGGCTGCCCGCAGGGGGCCCAGAAGCCAGCCCACTAGGGCCCAATGCGGGCCCCGAGGACGAGTGCTTGCAGGGAACCTTCTTAAAGAAACAGACTGTAGACCTCCAGTGGAGGATTTTACGTGGTGCCTTCGCCTCGTTTGCTCTTATCTT
This sequence comes from Gymnothorax reevesii, assembly GCA_029721435.1. Taxonomy (NCBI): domain Eukaryota; kingdom Metazoa; phylum Chordata; class Actinopteri; order Anguilliformes; family Muraenidae; genus Gymnothorax; species Gymnothorax reevesii. The sequence goes on from CM056574.1 coordinate 116,389,701, forward strand.
GGTCATTAATCTTTCTGTTTCTAATAAGTGTTCTTTTTGTGATCTCCGCGAGACTATCTTTCATGTTTTTCCTGAATGTCAGAGACTCACTGGGTTTATCACTCTTTTAAATTGCGTTTTTAGTTCATTTAGTGAAACATTATCAGTAACTAGTTTCATTTTCTGCGCAGATTGTAAAAACATAAATTGCACAAAGTGGCGATTGCTTAACTTTCTTTCTGGAGAATCCAAACTTGGCATATAGATTACTAGAATAAACAAAATAGAAGGCGAGGCAGATCAGGAGGCTGCATCTGTGTGGCTTTGTAACATCAGAGCCAGGAAGTTCCAATTTTACAAAATGATGGGTGATTTGGAAACTTTTAAGCAACAGTGATGCTATAAGGACATAATAGGCAGTCAGTGATGATGAATTGCATTTTGCATTACTTTAATGTATCAGTGTTTACAAAAAGGGAGTACTTTTTGTGACACTTTTCTGAGATGTGCAAGAATGTGATTATGTAAATAAAGTATTCTAATAAAGATCATATACTCTCTCTCTCTCTCTCTCTCACACACACACACACACACAACCTCGCCCAGAGTATCCAGGGCAGTGCTGGAGGACAGTTTCTTCGGTTTGTGGCGGGATGCGTTCCCTCTCACTAAAGCAACATCGTTCACAGGATATGCTCTAAAGCTGTTCGCTCTAAACACCCAGGAGCAGGTCCACCCGCAGCCCAGGGTTAAACGTGCAGCTGAGCCCCAGACCCCCATTTTACTCCATCTCTAAAAGCAGGGGCTCCTCAACTAATCAAGAACACCCCCCTCACACCAGTCTGCCGCGAGCGCTCCCCAGCACAGGAAACACTCCACAAACAGGACCAAACCGAGTGAAAGCAGCTATAGAGGGTCTTACAATGTGCCTGGACTGTGAGGAAGAGGAGGAGGAGGGAGATCCTGGGGGGCATCGCTGGGTCCGTGAGCTGCAGAGAGGCAGATGAAGTTCAGTGTCACGGCGCTCTGTCAGAGATCACACTTCAGCGGAGTGTGAGAGGACAATAACAGCTCCTGTCAGCTCTCCGTCTTCACTTCTCTCAGTCTTTATTTCTCTCTCGTCCTCTTTGGTGATGTTTTCTGTTATGTGTATTTCTCTCACGCGCTCTTCTCTCTCTCTCTCTCTGTCTCTCCAGTCACTTCAGCAGTTGGATTAGCGCTGTTCTCCTCTGGGATGATTTTCTCTCAGGTTTACGGCTGGTCCATTCTCAGCTTCTCTCTCTCACAGTTCTTCACTCATTCAAATGTTCCTCCCTCACTCCCCCTCCCCTGCTCTCTCTCTCAGCCACTCACTGCTCTGAGTTCACAGAGAGATCCTGGCTGAGTGGCTCAGTATTTGCGAGTGTCATGGACACGGAGAGCCGATTGGGACGGGAGCAGGGATCATACCGTTGGCAGCATCAGGTGAAAACAGGAATCTTTTCACTCCCGCGGCTGAATTATGATGGTGGAATACAGTAAGGGCCAAAATTATTGGCACCCTGGGAAAAAAAAACAGATAATCGACAAATTTAACCCAGTCATGTAGGTAAAATTACATATTTTTGTTGATGCTTTTATTATGAAAGTAAATTTTTAAAAATCTACTTGTAGCGTAGCTGCTAAGATTAATGGTATCCCAGTTGTAATACTCTTTACAAACAACTCTGGCAAAGAGCAGTGTACAAAGTCTTAAGATTTGTGATAAGGCATAGGGCTGGGTATTGCCACGGACTTCCTGAATCGATTCGATTTCAATTCACAAGGTCCCGATTCGATTCGATTTCTGATTTGATTCAATATTGATTCACTGGAGGATATTTCAGCCACAGTGCCTGTTTTGCTTCAATATGAAAGGGAGTCTTAGAGAACTAATGGCAGAAAATATACTTTCAGTTGAATGATAAATAAGAAACCTTCTAACTAGGCACAATATTTTAAATATTAAAGTTCACACTAAAAAGTGACCCCAAACTTGTTTCCTGAAAATACTTACTTTATAATAAAAATATAATAAAATAAATACAATACTTTATTGACCCACACATTTGATGAATCAACATAATAAAGTGCAACATACACTTAACAGTCAGTAGACTTTTATTCTCTGAAACTAGGTCAATATTACATGCTTCACTTTGTAAGTTCATTTTCCAGTAAATGTTATTGAATTTAAACCAATATCCTTGCCCAAAATACCCCACATGGACATGTTCAACTGTACAGAAATAAATATTACGATACATTCAACAAAGGAAATAATATTAGATTTTTTATTCGAAAACTGGTTCAAATGGTGGACGAAAATTGGGACGTTTTTTATTACTAAACTTCCACCCGACGCCGTTATTGAAAATACATCTCCCAACACATGTAGTTGAGCTTAAAATAAAGATCTGATACCAAAATGTATATCCAACCTGTTGTGTTCTGGGGTCCTGGCCTCTGGCCAGGACAGCATTTATGGTTTTAACAGTTTCATGTTCAAGATCTCATAGTTCATAGTTCATGTTCATAGTCACAGTTTTAACAGTTTCTTATATCAGGATCAAGTATTTCATCATTCATGTTTATTGTCCATGTTTTTACTTTTCCAAGTTTTTTTTCTTGCCAGGTCTGCCAAGCCACTCCACCGCTTGTCTGCGTTCCGCCCCGTGCCTTCGTTGTTGCACATTTCAGAGCTCTGGTTGGCTTTGGTATTTCCCCTTCCTTCTGTGCTGTGCTGATTCGGGGCTGTCTAAGCTTAATTGACAATTAACTGTTTTTAAGTTACTAACATTTACTAACACTCACTGGGTGGTGTAATTCTTAGATAGACACATTACTAATATTACTAATTTAGACAGGGAGTTTATTGTCATGATTCCTGCTTTACTATTTCAAGTCTTGCTGTGCTTTTCTGTTAACATTCATGCTTGCTTCCAAACTGCATACTTAATTGGTACTTAAGCTGAGCACACTCATTCTCTTAATGAGCAAGTCTTGTCCACCAATCTCTGCCCACGTCATGATCTTGCCATGCCTCTTGTTTCTCCTTTTCCAGGTGTTGCCCCTCTTGTCTTGATTTCTTACCCTTTATCTGGATGCGGTGGAAGTTGGCTGGCAGACAGTGTCTCAAGTCCTTGTTTGCAAGTTTTGTTGCCAAGTTTCTGCTCAAGTTCTAGTTCATGTTTCCAAGTCTTGTTATTTATTTTTGTTCTTGGATTTCTTGAGTTTCCAGTGGTTTTTTTGTTCTTGCCATTTTTGCTATTTAGTTCATAGCTCTGTGAAGCTCTACTTAGTTTGTGTTTTGCAACCTTTTGGGCCGAGTTTCTTTGTTGGCCTCATGCCTGTTTGCTTTTGTGTAAATAAATTCCTTATTCCCCTTCACCTCGCTCCTGGTGTCTACCTGATCTCGCATCACAACCTTGATTTTGTTCTCTCATTACTTGTAGCTTGAAAATCTGGCCTCAATTTACCGTGCCGTGCGTAACCGGTCGAGTCCACTGCAGTTACTTATGGATCACTGTAGATTTTTACCGTCAACAGGTAGTTTCGCATTTGCAGCATGCTTTACATCAATGAAACACTGCTTGATGTACATTTATATGACACATAGTCAAAATACCTCTTCCTGCAATTAACTCATTCATTATTATGCTCTACGTTGGGAAATTCATTACTCAAGTATTTTATTTTTTGAACTGGGACTTCTATTTTTACTCTACTACATTTAAAAGATAAAAAGTATACTTTTACTTTGACACTGGCAACTTCGCTACTCATTAAAAATTAAAATATGAATGTAATTCATAATTCCACGTGAAGTAGGCGCAGAAAGCTGACGTCAACTACTGCCCTGATTAGCCAGCAGGTGAAACTAAAGAGCCTGGAGGAAGAAAGGAAAGCCCTCTTGTTGGATGTGAACAAGAAGAACCCTCAGCTGATAGAAAATAAAATGGAAAGATCCTTTGCCTATAGAAACAGGAAGTAAGCATAAAGGTCCGTATAGGATTTAGCCACTTCCGCCCTACCTCCGTTTATCAGTCAGACCCGTTGAACACACCTGCAACAGATCTCGCAGATTGACAGTCTCCTGACAGACCTGTGCCAGATATGGGCTGTAAACAGTAGGTGTTTTGTGGATCCGGTTCAGATCTAGTCCGGATCTGTTCCAGAACTGTAAAGTGGATCCGTGCCGGATCTGAGCCAGGGAGCAAAATTATCTGGAGCGGATCGTTTTCAGGATGTTGGACTACGTCCGGCGCATATCCGGCCCGGATCTATTTGCTGTCTGGGTAAGGACATGGCCTTCGAAGCACAGTTGTGAGACAGATGGCAAGCCCTTTTCTCTGTGAGAGAGGTAAAACATTACTGATTTTTGGTTTATATTTTAAGTTGTTATAGTTGTATATGTATCAATGAATAACTTGCTGAAAATATTTTTAATTAAACATTGAAAACAGATATCATAGTCCCAAACATCACGCAAGGGATAAACTTTTTATCAAAATACCCAATATAAATACTGAATTTCTGGGCTGTTTAGTGCCTGTCATTCTCTCCACCAATCAGATGAGAAGGAAGCCTCACAATTATAATTGGAGATGAATATGAATAAACATGGTTCACTGGGATTTTCAGAGACTATGAACTTCCTCTGGGCAAGTGACTGAGGACTGATCTTGTTTCCACTACTGTTTCTCTGCTCCGCTGGGATTTATTTAAAGTGTTTCTTTAAAAATTCCTTGTGTGAGTGACAACAGACGAGCAAACAAAACAGCATAAATGCGACGCTTACACACATGCCCCATGCCTCCTCCTTTCATTCACTTCTGAGAGAGAAAGTACAAAAACTCTTGAATGAACAGAGGAAGCATCAGTATTCCTTAATATTAGTTCCCAGGGAGTGGCATCGCAGTAAAATGTAGGCCACATACCAACACACAGGGATAAAATTCCAAAACTGCAGCTTTCATCAGGTCAAAATCTCCCACTGCCATGAACAGTAATCCAATAGAGTTCAGATTATCTTAAGATACAGCGTGCAATTTTGATTTGTAAATGCATTGTACTGAAGCTGTTTGCCAGCTAAGAATCACTGAGCTATACTTATAGGGACCCTTGACCAATTTTTAAACTTATCTCCATCTACGTAAAGCGTACAGAAAAATCCATACAGTGCTTTTCTTTTTTTGTATATCTCTAGAAATCAGCTGCAAAATCTGATAAAATACTTACCTCTCAAGTGTTGTCATTTGATGTGAACAGTGACATAGTTGGAGTTAGCAAAAATGTCAAGCCATTTCGGTTTGGATTTCTATCAGTTATCAAATGATTATTTTTTTATTGAAGGGATAAAAAAACTATTCTACCTTATCTGCAGCATTTTCATTGTTGGAGAGGAGAGGATTATAGAGGTTGAGGAGGAAACATTCGGCCTAAATAAGGCGGGACAAAACAGCGATCCTACAGAGACATCTGGGCTTATTTCGGCCAGACAAAACAAAGGCGGCACTTATTAGAGCTAGGATTTCCCTCTTAAAGGAGGGAGGTGGGTGCTTAAAGTTGTTTTTTCTTTGACATGAAGAGAGAAGAGGGAGAAAAGAGACAATGTTTTTGTTTTTCTTTGCTGGTCAGGTAACTTACATCAGATTACTGGCGGATGAGGGAGGCTGCAGTGGACTTAAGCTAACAGCTGTACTCAGCCAAAGTGAGTCAGGAGGACTCAGAGCACAGGGCAGGATCTGCTGTTCTTCCTGATGACAGCAGACAGCAGTGGAATCAGTCACCCAGCAGCAGCAGTCTGTGACAGCAGGCATATGCAAGCTGGCTAACCTACACCAATCAGGGGGCTGCGGGCTGATCACAGCCCAGATGTCAGCAGATGCTACTGGGATGAACGCTGTTTGTGACAGACATTAGGGAGATTTTAGCCTGGAGGGGGCAGTGACACACTAGGCACTGGAGGAGGAGCATCCTCAGCTCCCAGGGGTCTGTGTGGTCAGTGTGGCAGCAGCGGTGCCTCTGTCCTTCACAGGTCCAGGATAAGTGACGTTTCGGGTGGTGAAAGGGAAGGATTTGTTTATGTTTAGCTCAAGCGACCGAGGGCTCTACTGGTTAAAAGGAAACATGAGTGGCAAAGTGAACTGACTGTGTAGACAATGGTAGGGTACAGATGGCACAGGGTGTTATGTAAGGCCCCCCTTTCGGAGAGGACGGGGGATCTGCAGTGACGAATACTGCATGAAGCTTTGGTTACGAAAGTAGGGCTGGTGCGGTATGCATGCAAAACTGCAATACAGCAGGCAGCACAATCTTGCATTTAGAGAGCTGGTGGGCTGCTGGCTGTGGTAGGCCATATAAACTGGTTTATTTTTAGCCCTGAGACCAGAGCAGAGCTCAGTTTGGGGGTGGGCAGTGGTAGGTCAGTGCCCTGTGAATCAGCAGAGTGACCCCGTTATTTTTCTGTGGGCCCTGGATGTTCCACTTGAATCAGGAGACCTGCCTGCAGCGCAGAATTACCTGCCCATGGAGCGAAGAGCCATCATCGCAGTGGTCAAGAAAAGGCTCTGCCTTCATCCAGAGGAACGCAGGCCTCCATTCTCCCATAGTGCAGCAGAGTGTATCATGTGACTCTGGGGCTAGATTAGCTTAATTTAGGGCCTGTAAATGCAACCTCATATCCAAAAAAGTTTGGATGATATGGATAATGTAAAAAGACAGCAGTGATTAGCTTTCGGAGGTGCTAAATATGACAATGAGGACATCAGACATCTGAGCAGCAGAAGATGTAAAGTATTTAAATAAAGAACAGGGGAATGATCCTACTAAACTGGAACTATTGGTGTCCTCTTTGTTGTGAACTGCACGAGAAGGAACCATGAGCAGATCCACTGAAAGTGCCTCAAGGGCGTTTATTGAGCCAGAACACAAGGTATGAGGACCTGAAGAGGATTCAGGCAATCCGGTATGGGGGTAGTTAGAGTCAGGCGATTTGCCACAGAGTTACAGGAGCGGTTCCAAGCCTTGGTAGGTGACTGACCAGGGGTCAGAAGCTGGGTGGTCAAGCTGATTGATGCGCCAGCAGAACTGTATATCCACAGAATCACCAGGGCTATGCCTTTGGGGTGTCTGCCCCTGCTCTTGCAATGGCAGGAGAGCAGGGAGAGGGTGTCCCTTAATGTAGCTCTAATACTTACATTATATTTTTACTTGTTTACCAACTCATCCAACTGGCTGCAAGCTTGGACAAAGGCTCAAGGGTAGAAAGCATCTAACAGGCAGAACAATCCAGCAACAACTGACAGAGCACAAGCAAATTATCTATTCAATTAGACATAAGGACAAGGAATATACAAACCCCAATTCCAATAACGTTGGGACGTTGTGTAAAATGTGAATAAAAACAGAATACAATGATTTGCAAATCTCATAAACCCACATTTTAGTCACAATAAAAGGTAACACTTTACAATAAGGGTAAAACAATTAACATTAGTCATTGCAGTAATAAGCATGTACTAACAAGTAATTCACATTTAACTAATGCACCTGGTAATCATTTACAAATAATATTCATATGAACTAAGGTATTAATTTATAAATTATGGTTTAATAGTTTGAAGTGCTACATAGGGGATACTTAAGGGATGTTTTCAACTTCAAAATGAGGGATACACAGAAAATTAATAAAAGTTCAACGAAACTTTATGTGTGGAATAATCACCATGCCTAGATGTGCCTTTTAGGGTTTGCACCTTTCTCAGAATTTTATTTTTGCCCGTTTCCATGGAAACACTGCTCAAAATCAGCATAGAAATTGTCTCCGGAGCAGAACTTAAAAACTACTTAAGCTAGCTCAACGAAACTTTATGTGTGGAATAATCACCATGCCTAGATGTGCCTTTTAGGGTTTGCACCTTTCTCAGAATTTTATTTTTGTCCGTTTCCATGGAAACGCCACTTAAAATCAGCATAGAAATAGTTTCCGGAGCAGAACTCAAAAATTACTGAATCCAGCTCAACGAAACTTTATGTGTGGAACAATCAACATGCCTAGATGTGTCTTTTAGGGTTTTCACCTTTCTCAGAATTTTATTTTTGCCCGTTTCCATGGAAACGCAACTTAAAATCAGCATAGAAATTGTTTCCAGAGCAGAACTCAAAAACTACTGAACCCAGCTCAACGAAACTTTATGTGTGAAATAATCAACATGCCTAGATGTGCCTTTTAGGGTTTGCACCTTTCTCAGAATTTAATTTTTGCCCGTTTCCATGGAAACGCAACTTAAAATCAGCATAGAAATTGTTTCCAGAGCAGAACTCAAAAACTACTGAACCCAGCTCAACGAAACTTTATGTGTGAAATAATCAACATGCCTAGATGTGCCTTTTAGGGTTTGCACCTTTCTCAGAATTTAATTTTTGCCCGTTTCCATGGAAACGCAACTTAAAATCAGCATAGAAATTGTTTCTGGAGCAGAACTCAAAAACAACTGAACCCAGCTCAAAAAAACTTTATGTTTGGAACAATCAACATGCCTAGATGTGCCTTTTAGGGTTTGCACCTTTCTCAGAATAGAATAGTAGGCGGGGGATAAAGCCGACTCTGTATGCTTGTGTTAACTGTTGTACCCTTATTGTAAAATGTTACCCAATATAGAATAGATAACATATCAGATGTTAAAATTGAGACATTTTACCATTTCATGATAAATATTAGCTCATTTTGAACTTGAAGGCAGCAACACGTCTGAAAAACGTTAGGACAAGGGCAACAAAAGGCTGTGAAAGTAAGTGGTACTTAAAACACAGCTGGAGAAACATTTTGCAACTAATAAGGTTCTTTAGCAATAAGTCGATAACATGACTTGTCATGGTTTTGGAGGCTGGTGGTGGTTTTGAGAGCTTTCTTGGTTGCTCTCGTCCAGGACAATATCGGTTTGCCCACAATCGGATTCTTGGGCCAGCTGGCATTAATTGTGGCATCGCCCGGATTCTATTTAAGCCCAAGTTCTGCCTCGCTGTCCTTGCTAGAGTGTCAGTGTTTTGTTTACACTTCAGCCGGTAAGGTCTCTTGTGAGAGAGCTATTGAGATATTAGCTGCAAAAGAGGAAAGTGCTAGATTGCAAGGGAATCTTTCTGTTTTTCCTCTTTCTGGGCGCCGTCTATGTTGTGATTCTGCCTTGACCATGTTCATGCCTTGCCTATTCTGACTGCCTTTAGTGTTTTTTGACCATTGTTCATGTCTGACTATTCTTTGTATTATGTATTGTGTATTGGTTACTTTGATTTGTCATGTTTTATCTTCGTTTACTTTTCCATGTTGTATTTTTTTTGCCATATTATCATTCCGGTTCATGTTTTCCATTTTGCTTTGCACTTTGTCTCCCCCATCTGGTCTCATGTCTTGTCACTGCACACAGCCCCCGTCTTGTGTTTCACTCTTCGGGTGATTTATTGGATTCTGGTTTTCAAACTTCCCTTCGATCTCGTTTGCTGGCTTCCCTCTTCTTTTCTTTCTACTAACAGTTTATTGTTTTCTCCTGAGATTACTTACAACAACTAACCTTGTATATAATACTAACTTACTAACGAGCACCAAGGATTTGTATAGTTGCACTTACTAAATGATTAACAAGCTCTCAGCACTCGCCCTGTTCTAGTCTCCGCCTCTTTGCTCTTCCTGATTACCTTTGCTGCCTTTTCTGTGAAAGCTCACATCTGATCGCGCTGTCCTGTTTTGCATTATCTATGCACGTTAGAAACTCCGTAACTGGAGCTGTTTATCTTTGTATAGGTTTGTCCCGTGATCCCTGTCCACATTTTGGCTTCTGCCAAATTCCAAGTGATTAGGTTCTCCCTCCTGTGCTACTCCTTTGTAATCAGTCTGACTGTCTGCACCTGTGTCCCTTACCATGTGATCTCCCCAGAAGTGTATATTAGGTGTCTTCTCACAGCCAGTCTCTGTCAGATCATTTTCCTAGTCTTCTTGTGCCACGTTTCTTTTCGCCTTGATTAGTCAGTGTTTATCTTTCTGACTGGACTGCCCGACTTGATTTTTGCCTTTGTGATTTTGGATTATTGTTGCATCTGTGAGTTTTGACCTTTTTCTGCCCGACTACAAGATCTATGTTTGCTGCCCTGGTTACGATTCAGATTACGCCCATTGGATTCTGGTTTTGCTTCTTTGACATTCCTGTACCTGTGAACCAGACCTATTTCAGTCCGACTACGATTATTGTGATTGCTGCCCTGGTTTTCGATTCTATTTTTGCCCAACTGGATTTTGATTTTTGGAGTGTGGACTTTGTACTTTTGCCTTCTGCCCAGCGGGGGTCCTCCCCCTTTATTAATAAAGCAAGTTCTACTGCATTGCCTGGTTCTCGCGACTGGTTCCTGATCGCACCATTGGTTTCCGAGATTTTTTTCCCTTTCAATTTGTTCTGTCAAACTGTTCTGTCCTTTGGAAGCACTAGTCTCCCTCTCTGATTTTTCAGTGTTAGTCTCTTATTTTGTCATCCTTCATTTCGCTCTGGCCACAGCATTTGGCATCTCAAATATCCGACCATCCCAGTACATTCTAGCCAGACATGGAGACCTTGGCTGTGGCCGAGATCGAAAAGGTTGTTACCAGCCAGCAAGCTATGCTGTCTGGTTTTGGCAAAGGGCTTTCCAGCCTGGGTAACCGGCAGACTGCTTTAGCTTAGAGACTCCGCCTTCCGGAGAATTTGTTGCAGAATCAGGAGAGTGGTCTATTAAGCTTGACTGAGAGTATCAGAGCCCTGTTTACACAAGTTTCACAAAATGTTGCAGAAGCACCACACCTTCCCCGAGAACCAAAGTTACATTTGCCCCAAAGATATAGCAGCGAGGCCAGGAAATGTAAACATTTCATTGCACAATGTGAGATATTTTCTTAAGGCTCAGCCGTCACGTTTTGTTCACGAAGATTCTCAGGTGGCATTTATATTATCCCTGTTGGCTGGCACAGCACTAACTTGGGTCGGCCCACTACTCAGATCTAATTACCGGTTGTCAATTCTGTGAAGGCTCTTGTTAGGGGGATAGTGTCAGTGTTTGATCAGGATGTTTGTGGTCAGGACGCGGCTACGCGTTTCAAGCATCTGAAACAGGGCAAAGAAACTGCTGCAGAGTTTTCAATTGTATTTCGCTCCCTAGCGATAGAGACAGGCTGGCCAGAGTCTCCTCTTATGACTGTGTTCAGTCATGCTCTCTCTTAGGAGATAAAAGATGCATTGGCTGCATTGGAGCCCCGTTCAACTTTAGATTCTTTGGTTCGCACGGCTGTGAGAATTAACAATCGCATCCATGAACGTAATAGGGAGAAACTAAACAGATTGCCGCTTGCGGACAACGGGGCCAAGGTTGCTAGTGGTGAGTGTCCGGCTTCTATTCCATCCACTGAAAATTCCACTCCGGTTCAGACCATGTAGGTAGATGGCTCGTTTGAGAGCTGGACTCATCAACCTGCTCGCAGAGGAATAATATGCTATAATAATAATAATAATAATAATTGTAATAAACTAGATCATATTTGCCCACGTTGCCCGAAGGTTCAGGGAAACGGGAAAATCCCTCTGGCGGTTTGGGAGGCGTTAGACTGGCAGACCCAATTTCCCTTCCGAACTTGAACTTCTGAAATTAGTCTTTGTTTATCTTGACGACATTTTGATTTTTTCTCAAACGCTCTCAGAGCATAAACAATACGTCAGATGTGTGCTTGAGGCCCCCCTAAATGCAAAGCTTTTTTGTTAAGGCTGAGACATGTGTTTTTCACGCCCAAACTGTCTCATTCCTTGGCTTTATTGTCTCCAAGGGAACGGTCCATACGGACCCTGAAAAGGTGGCTGCGGTCAAAAATTGGCCTGCTCCTCAAAGTGTTAAGGAGGTCCAATGCAAGAGAGATAATATTATTCGCCTACTGTCATGATTGATGATGACTGATGATTGATGGATTTTTGATGAGTATATGAGTTCATATGAATTAATTTAAAAAGAGGTTATTATAGTTTATTTTGTATTTGTCCCCTTCTCCTAATCTCTCCCTCTCTCTCTGGAGTGAGATTCAGCACCGTCCCCAAGCCCCCTTCCCTCTTACCCTCCCTCTTGCATGCTCTGGTGCGGGGATACAATTTTATACATTTTAGTGTGTTTTAGCATGTTTTACGTTTTTTTGTGGGGATAAACCTTTTAAAGCATTTATGAACTTATGTTATAGTTTAGTGTTTTTTAAACGTATTATTTGCATGGTTGGGGGGAGTGAAAGTGTTAAAAGTGGTAAAACTTTATTTCAAGAGAGTTTTGTTGGCTGTGTGGGGTAACAAAAGAGAGTCTGATTTCGGAGAGTGCTATAAAGTTGTTGGCGAAATGTTGGTAAAACAGTGTTTTAAAGCAGAATAAAATGAGAGCAAGAAGTGTTAAAACAGGAAAATAAAGTGATGGTGAGAGCATGCCGAAAATAGCGGTGAATAAGTGTGTGTAAAGGAGAAAGAAAGAAAGAAAATTATTTTCCAGTTTTTCGGCGCGATTTGCGTGGAAAGAAAAGTTACCAAAAAGTTGTAATGTAGTTGACGAAAGAGGCTGCGAAATAAGGCTAGTTTCCCTGTAGAGGGTTAATTCCGTAAGTCTTCTTCCCTGGTCTCTGTCTCTTCCCTCTGTGTCTCTGACTGCGGACAAACGCGTTGTAAGTGAGCAGATCCCATGGGGGAGGGGTTTGCAGTCTGTGAGTTGGTAGGGCTTGCGGGGAGGGGGTAGCCACTGAATGATTGATTGAATTGATGTGGCGAACGACTTCTGTCAAAAAACAATAGTACAATGAAACCAGGGGGCAGGGTTGAATCCGCTGGGTGTTTGCGTTTGCGTATGTGTATTGATGGATGGTGTCCAAAGCGCATGCCCTGATTAATTAAATTAAAGTCAAAGCCAGTCTTCAAGACTTGTATAAAACGTGGTCTTTAAGCTCATCTAACTTGTATCTACCTGGTAGGACCAGGAAAACTGCGTTCTGCTGCTTCGTCCCACCTAGATCCGCCCTCTAAAGAGCTGGCCACTTAGAAGAAAGTGGGCACACAGGGAGTGGGGGCCATAGCGGAAGACCCACCTCAATGAGGGGTTTCAGGCAGAGACTACTATGGACTAAAAATGGGTTTTTTTAGGATGGTAGTGTGAGCGAAATACCCGAAGTACCCTTTTTTTACTTTACCCGATCAGGAGTACTCTAGGGGTGTCAAAGACCAAAATATAAACTTGAAAAAAAAGCGTAATAGGTCACTTTTAAGGAAAAGATGATTCAATTTTAGGAGGTCAAGGGCATGCAAAAGGTCAAAAACACATTCAAAAAATATTTTGCGCGATGACTACAGGACTGCATAAAGACGGGGGTTGCTAGCTAATCTGACAAAAATAACAATGAGTACATTGGCGGAGGTACTTGTGCTCTCTGAGGGCAAGTTGTATTCTGTTTTTAGTCACGTTTTGCACAATGACCCAACTTCATTGGAATTGGGGTTTTTACAAGAGCTCAAGGGGGGCAGGGAGAAAAGATTTTTTTTAAAAAAGATACTCGGATGTGACACTCGGTTCCCCCAACAATTACTTGGAGGTCTGTTGCAAGGAAAGATGATGTAACACAGTTGTAAACACACCCCTGTTCCAACTTTTCTGGATCACGAGTAGGCATGAAACATGGAATTGAAAATAAAACAATAGAGAAAAAAATGTATTTGTATTTTCATACTGTTTTAATACAAATGCATTTAATGCAAATCAAAAACAATGTGCAAATCATCGTCTTTTTTATTTACATTTTCTATTTTGTCCCAACTTTTTTTGAAATGTGGTTGTACCAAAATCAACAAGTGTTTCTCAGCTGCATTGGTCCTGCATTTGGAACCTGGTTAGGACCAAGGTTATTATAGTTTTGACATTTTCATTAGTTTTTATTTTTATTTAGTTTTTCAGTTTGCTTTTTTATTTCAGTTTAGTTTTTGTTAGCTGAACAAATATAAATGAAAAAAATCACATTTATCTCACCCCAGGCTAGAGTGAGATTTGGGGAGTGGTTGTGATAACGGCGCTGCGATTTCACCTGGCAACAAGAATAAAGGAATAAGTCCTGAGAAGCAGTGGGTTTCAGTGATTTTATAACGGCGGAGGTGCGCTCTAAGGCACAAAGCACAACGGAATGCCTTTGTGCCCCTCCACCGTTATAAAATCACTGTAACCCACTACTTCAAGGGGCTTATTCCTTTTATAAAACGGTTACCCTACATATAACTAGCCCATTAAATAAACACACTAGAAAAAAAAATCAACAATTTATTGGTAATAATGCAACAATTAAATAGAGAACTTCTTCCACCAAGCAAGATAGAGTGGACAGAATGGGTGGCCAGCAACACAGACGCTAAGATTGCTTTTTCATCTAACGCCATCAGGCTATTTGGGCTCGCTAATGTAGATATACTATGAAAGCAGGCCATTTTGAATGTTTCCTTCAGTCTATCGAAGACCCCGATAAATAATCTTACGTTCGTTTAGGTTTTCGAGTTTCCTTGTTCTCAACCTGGACAAATCATTACAACCAGCAGCGAGAGTAGAGAACGATTGACTTTTGTTCTCCACACTTTCCGGTGTCCAGGAAAATATGTTGAATTGTGCATTAGTTTGCTAGCCACCTTTAAGAAGTCCCCCCATCCTTTCTGAATGTCCTTTCTGCACTGCTGACTGAAGGTTTCATGAGGAACAGGGTTAGAAAGTGCCATTGGGAACAGGAACAGTTAATTTCTCTGACGCTCCTCCATCTCTCTCCTCTGAGGGTGTGTGTGGGGTAAGGAGATAAGATTCCTGAGTATTTGCAATGCCCTCTCCAAAAATCTTCCACAGCGTTAGAGGATTGAAATAGAAAGTTCTCCGGGGTCACCGTGAAAGAATTATCTAGTCAGCCACCATTGGCAGAAGAAAATAAAAAATAAGTCAATATTTGGCTCTGAAAGTTCTGAGGATGCATCGCAATCATTAATGTGACCTGCGGTTCATGCAAAGTGCTTTTTTATGTAGCAGGTCGAGTGGGAGGGGGGTTAAAGGAGGTGACGGGTTTGAGATTTAGAAGGATTTTCTTTCCTCTGATTTTAAATGTACTTAATGCACCCATCATGTAAACCTCTGATGATGCTTTCAAGGGCAAAAGCTGAGCTGGAATAATGGCAGATACTGTTCTTTTAGCAATAATTTTGTTTTTTCTTCCTGCGCTTATTGTGAGGAGATTTTCAGCATTTAGATGGACAGTGAGAGATCCACTGAGGAGGTAAAGGCTACGTTAAGCTGCTTTGCCTTGAGTCACCTTTTCAGTTGTGAAAATAAATTAATGTTTTCACTGGACTGGCATTCCATGAGCACTTATTGTGCTTTACACATGGAGGACTACACAGTAAAAATCATAGTGTCAATTTTACTCTTTAAGAGTTGAATTTAACTCTCTGTCAGATAACATTTGGTCCCACTCAAAATCAGTGTAAATTTTACTCTACAGCCAGTGTAAGATTTTTATAGTTAATTTTACTCTATTTTGTGTCAAAATTAACAACGAGGTGTGTAAAAATATTTGACTCTATAGGGAATCATCACCCTGCAGAGTAGATTTCGTCCTTGTGTGGAAGTGGGAATTGACTCTCACTTTTGACACTTCCATTTAGACGATTTCACTCTGCATAGTGCTATAAGTACTCTATCCAGAGGAAAATGGGTTTACTCTGGAATATTGACACTCCATTTTTTACTGTGTATCATCCCAAATCTATAGCAGACGGACAAAATGGAGGCTGCACCCCAAAAAGCTTGCGCAGGATGGTTTTTTCCCCCATTTGGGAGAAATACCCTGAATAATACTTAAAAGAAACTAATATATGGGAGAAAAAAATATAGGAGGAATCAAGAGGGTGCCCATTCTCTACAGGTCATTATTGAGAAATTATGGGATTTAGCAGATTGATCAGAAACTGCCATGAAGTTGTACACTCGTCCCAGACATCATGTTCTGATTAAATAAGTAAATAAGTCAAAATATACAATGTTAGTGTTGGTTAGTAATTAGCAAAAATAACAAACTGTAAGTATGTGTTAGTGAGGTAGCAAAAGTAAGAGGAAGGAAGAACACGAGGTGATGGAAGAAGATTGAAATCCAGAAACCAATAAATCACCTGAATGAGTGGCACGCTAGACTAGGGACTGTGAACAAATACAACACTCAAGACAAGACGGGGGAGACGAAGTGCAATGCATGGAAATGAAACATGGCATAGAAAGGAAACATGGCATGGAATGCTATGAATAACTAAAACATGAAAATAATAAAACATGAAATCCAAATTACCAAAACCCAATACATAATCAAAGAATGGTCAGACATACGCAGAGGTCAAGAAATACATGGGTCAGTCCAAACATGACACTAGGCCAGGCACAGAACTTGAACATGAGCATGGGCATGAAACATGGAACATGGCATGGCAAAGACAAAAATGCAGAATCACAACATGTTGGACTAAAGGAAGATACCAAGGGCTGACAACTGTCTCCGTTCTTCGAACTCTGGCTGCCTAAGGGGCTGGACTTCTGTACCAAATGAAGGTTGGCAAAAATTCAAGCAGGAAGACTATCTTCTTTTGTGGGTTCTTGAACTCAAGCAGTTGTTTAACTCTGACAACCCTTCTTGTCCACAACCAATCACTACTTAATGAAATAACCAACCTTTTCTAACCAGTGCCTGAGTTTATATGTTGTATATTTTTGACCGCCGCCAGTGTCTTGGCCCAGGGGGAATTCCTACATTCCATATGATCTATGGGAGGATGTAAAAGGATATACATAGATTTTCTTCAGGGGAATCAGTGCCAGAGACGATATTCTATGCTCCTTCACCCTTTACCTGCCCTACCCAACCTTTATGTAGAACATGTTAAGGCACTGAAACTGCTTAAACTGCTCAACAGGCAGTTAAGGGGTAAATAAACATCAGCCTGTTTAACTCCTGTCACTCTTCGTGGTTTTTTGTCTCTCCTGATTGAAATAAGGCAGGGTGAAGATTGACAGAACACAGCGGCCCTTGGGTGCACTGATTGACAGCTGCTCCAGACCCATGTCATCGTTTCACGACTTCAGTGCCATGCAGAATATTCTACCGGCAGTGAAGGAAGGGCTGATCTGCTATGAAGGATGTGCTTTGTCCATTTAGCTGGACTTCTCACCGAACGTTCAATCGGCAAAACATGAGTTTAACTGTGTGTGTGACCAGCACTGAGAACAGCTCATTTACAGACACATTCATTCCATGATGCAGTACTCAAATACCCTTCATGTTAGTCAGGATGGTGTGGATTACTTCAGTACTGAACTTTTCATTGATGCGCTTGGCTGATAATCCACTCATGTTTTCAACACACAGACTAATATGCTTCGACAGCAATCTCAGGGGACATGGTATTTGGCTTGCACTTCTTTCCCAGTATGCAACAAGCATGGAAACCTCTGTAGTGTGTATGAAGACCTGCTTTTAGGCATGGGAACTCTGTTTTCATTAACCCGAGGCGCGGCGGTGGGTTACAGTAGTCTGTCATTCTGTGGGTCTGTCTGTCATTTCGGTCTATTTGAGCTCTCCTCGTGACTCAAACTTCGCAATTTTTGTACATAGTTACACTAATAATCTTCATAGAAACATTTAAAATATGGCCGATTTTTCGAACAAGCCTTCGTTCGGTAGAAAAAGCAGGCAAAAGCTAAGAAGCTTAAGTTTCGCAACACGTAACGTACGATATACCGGTACGCGATAATGTGGCCGTGGGTGGGGTCAAGAGTGGGTTAAAAGCTCACACCTTAGCGCCGAGGGTTTAGCACTTCAGTGCTCTAGTTAGTGTTGGTAAACCCACACCCCCTTTGAGGGTAAAGCAGAAAAGCCAAACTCCCATTGAGCTCTTTCCATATTCCTTTGTCTTTAAAGCACATCTTTCAAGTTGGTCCAGCAATTTTATTACCAGTTTAATTTAGTCAATACTGTCACTTATTACTTGACTATGCCTCAAGGGGTGGGGGTATTGAAGGAAATTAGATTTTATTCTTTGATAGGTGATTGATAATTCACTTCCTTCAGGGGAATTTCCTGCATGTTCTCACTTTGATGGATCGAGAATTTTCCTTTAAGGTCACACAGAGATTGTGGGAGAGGGGTGAGCTGTTGGTGTTTAGTATTTTAGATATGACTTCAATTGTTTAAAGATGGTAATGTATCTGGTGTTTGTTATGTCTGTTGTTGCTATGACTTTAATGCCATTCCTTTGCGACAGTCTACCTCTGCTGGTCGTGTGCACTTGGCCACCCATACTCCAGGCAATGGGTAAAGCACTTGCTCCATTTATTTTTCTTATTGCTCATCATGAACTGCATATAATAGTCTGACTTAACATTAAAGCCCCATGATAACTTCTCATAGTTACATATTCACTTTTTGCTATTATTTTATGTTTTGGCCATAACAAGACCTGTCACGGGGAGTAGCAGGACCCAAATGCAACACAATCAATGACGTTTTACTGGTCTTTATGCCCCCGCCCTCCATAGAGGAAAGGGGGCATTATGTCGACACCATGTCCGTCCGTCGTCCGTCATCCGTTAACTTTTCGTTTCCGTGGGATAACCATAGAATCCCTTGTTGGATTGATGCCATTTTTTAATGGCATATGGCAAGTAGCTAGAGGAAGGTTTCTTTCGAAAACCAGCGTTGTGCAACATCTAATATGGCCGCCACAGCGGCCATCTCAATATGTCCTTGGTCAACATACAGGCGGGGGCATATGCCACACTCTGCGTTGCTCTTGTTAATGATATTTGACCACAGGTAAACAGAATGCAGAGTGGGGTAGCTTGGTGCAGATCCAGATCAGGAACTCATGGATCTTGAGTGGAGCTCTTCCGAGAACTCACTGGAGCAGGTGCCAATGGTGGGACTTCAACCCGCGTCACCCACGCCGCAGGCGGGAGATTTACCACTAGGTCACTGGGGCTTGCCAGAGGCTCGGCAGACTGGACCGTGTCCATGCAAGCATGCAGCGGAGCGGCAAGACAGGTGGCTTGGACAGGGGCTTGGAAGACGGCAGACAAGAACCAGGAAGCACACAGGCTGAGCTCAGAGTCAGAGGCAGAAGGCAATCAGGTTTACTAGGGCAAGAAGGAGAGGACTTAGTCAGAGGCAGGCAGAGTCGATTCCAGGATGTCAGACCGAAGACAAAGCCTGGAGAGTAGGGCATGCTGTAACGACAGTCTGGCACAGAATTAGTGAAACAGGGCTGCTTATATACTGGCAGGGTAATGAGACTCAGCTGAGAACACTTGCAGTGGAAGGGGTGTGGCCAGGCAGAAGGAGAGGCAGCAGCAGAGCAGACTGTGACAGACCCCCCCAAAAGAATCGAGACATGCCTAAAAATGGGACCTTGTGAATGTTTTTGAAAATTCAGTGTACTGGCCAGCACATCTGTGGTGGGGGATCTTCATGTCACAAGTCCAAATTGTTGCCATGGAAACAGAAAAAATAAAATTCAAAAGCAGTTCAAAACCTCAAAAGGCACATCTACATGTTATGGAGAGACACTATATCAAATTTGGTGAGAATCGGTCGAACAGTTTCAGAGTTATGCTCCGGAAACAAATGGGAACGCCGACGCCGATGCCAACGGGAATTCAGGCAAAAACAATATGCCCCCCCCCCCAGGAAGGGGAAACATAATGATACATTTTACGTACCATGGTATCGGAAACTCAAGGCACTCCACTGAACCTGACTAGAGCCTCCACAGAACAAATAGGAAAATCCATGGTTGAAATCCAAACCACTGATAGCGAAGATGTGTTGATGATCTGCATGCAGGTAATTTAGCTAGCTATGTCTTCTGGCCTCCCACCAGATCAGGAAAAATTATGAAAATATCCAGATGCTGTGCTTTGAAAAAATATTTCCCCCCTTCCTCTATTTCTACTTATGTATTTTATGCAAATGTTTCATATCATCCAATTAATTTTAATATAAGAGTGAAACAATGTGAATATACAGCTTTTAAATGACCACTTGCCTTTCTGAAGGTAAAGAGTGATGAGTAATCTATATTGCCCCTGTTAAAAAAAAAAAACAATTAACCCCCAAACCCTTATAAATGCAAATGCAACTGCAAATGTTTGCAATAGGCTTCTTACTTTGCTGGTGAGAAATTTTGGCTCACTGTTTCTTGCAGATTGTTTTAATTCAGCCAGACTGGAGGGGTTTCGAGTATGAATGCACAACTCAACAGTGCTCGAGTTTTTGGTCACAATCTGATGGCCAGACATCAGGATTTTCTGGTCAAGAGAATTCATGGTTCCATCAGTTATGACGAGGTGCCCTGGTCCTTTAGCAGCAAAGCAGCCCCAGATCATCATGCAACTACCATCTTGTATTGCTGTTAGTATGATATGCTTATTTTAAAATGCTGTGTTAGCTTGACGCCAGATATAACAGGACCCACACCTTCCAAAAGGTTCCACTTTGGACTGATCAGTGCTCAGGATGTTATCTAAAAAGTTTTTAGGGTCAGCAACATGTTTTTGGCAAATGTGAGAAAAGTCTTTGTCTTCCTTTTGTTCAGCGGTGGCTTTCACCCTGCAGCTCTCCCGTGGATGCCATTTTTGCCCGTGTTTTTCATATTGTCGAATTATGATCACTGCCCTTAACCCTTGTATGGTGTTTGGGTCTGTGGGACTCGTTTTCAGTTTTCATCAAACCATGTTTGCTGTTTATATGACTTGTAATTGGGATGAAGTAAACATCTGTTGAGCATTTTAACATAAAACAACACAACCCAAAACTCTAGTGGGTCCCAGACCCATGAACACTGGCTGAGTAACAAAAATCCTCACACCATAAAAGGGTCAATTGATGCAAGTGAAGCCTGCAGGTATTAAGATATTAGTCTGGGTTCTTTTGTGACCTCTTGAATGAGGTCGATGCAATCCTGGAGGAATTTTGGCAGGCTAGCCACACCTTAGAAGGTTCACCGTTGTTCCCCTGGTATTTTCTCTGTTTACAGATGTTAGCTATAAGATATTAGTGGTTATTAGACAGGTTGTATTTAACTGAGTTTCACATTCAACTGGTCTGGCAGTAATCATGCTTGTGTGTGTCCACTGAGATTGAAACCAATTATCAATTAAATTTGTTGAATTGATTAATTTAGTTACTAAGCGGGCAAGTACTTTTTCTCAGTGCCAGGGGGGATTGGATAGCTCTTTGCCCCAAAAAATGGCAGGGGCTTCTCTAAACTACTGTACATGCATAGATCCAAAAGTAGATGAAGAGACCAAAGACAAGAGTGCAGTTCACCTGTTAATGAAGGAGGCAGCAAAACCAATCAAAAAAGTGCAACCCACAGGGCAGGACATCAAGACAAACTCTCAAAAAATATTAGGAGCTTCGGAATAGCTAGCAGAAAAAAAACATGATTGGGGATAAAAAATAATAGGAAACAAACTAGAATCTAAATTTGTAAAGAGATGAAACTGACTGGTACAAAGAAAGAGCACAAAGCAGAAGGAATAATCAGCGAAAGAAGCTGATGTCACCCTCCTTAAATAGGGCTCCATTACACCCACATGACATGGCCCATTCACTCGTGGGTAGTTAAACATCAGTGATTACCCCTGGGCGTTCTATCATGTTGCCGAGATTGTGCTTCAGGAGCACGGACAGCCCCTGGGACCTTGACTGGAGCCGGGATTATACCGACTTCAGAACAATGGACAGCGGTTGGAGATTTGGGTGGACTGCGGTGGCATCTTTTAAAAACTGAGTTTATTCAGGCAATTTTTCTCTAATATTAAAATTGGTCTGAAGATCTGAAATATTTAAGTCTGACAAATATGCAAAAATAGACAAAATCTGGGAGGGTAAAATACTTTTTCCCAGCTCAGTATTCAACTTATCAACAAAAAAACCTGCATATGTACTGATCCGAGTACAAAATGGCAGCGCATTACTGCTTATGTTGTCTGTATGCGCATATATAGTATACATCTCTCATAATTTTATCTAAAATCTCTTTTCATCCAAAAAAAATCACAGAGGTGTTTATTAACACATTCATTTTGACATGAGTTGTTTAGTATGCTCTTTGATATCTATTATTGCCTGTTGTAACAGCTAAATATCTGCTCATTGAGCTGTGCGAATTCAAAGGCAGTGCATGAGATTCCCCTTACAGTAGGCAATGTGTATTTCAATATTTCCTCATTTTTGACTAATAAAGCCCAAGCAAGCAAAGGACACAGGCTTTTACAGACCTACGCAATAATGATTTAGAGCAGTTTTCAGCTGTTGCTTTTTAAAAGTGCAGTGCATTTGTCATTTTATAAAGGGACACTGATCCTGGTCCCAGATATGCATCTTCTCTGGAGATAAACTCGTAGAGGACATGAGAGTATGTGGAATTAGCTCACCGGGCTTTGGTTTATTTCTGAACACCCCTTTGCCGGGGTATTAGACTGCAGCACAGTAAACTACATCACTGGGGAAATACTGCACTATAAACACTAAAAGGTCTGTAGTATTTAGCTGGAACATAGCTAACACCATGAGCCCCTGAGCCCCTAACCATCTCTATTTACCCTTGTTTAGGAAGAACAATCAGGGCGATTAACGATCACAAAACCACAGCTGTGTGAGTCATAAAGACACACAACCTCTTACAGCAGAAGAAAGTGGGAATTATGCTGTATTCAAAGTGACGTCTACACTGGAAAAAAAGAGAGACTTACGGTCGTGAGACATATCACTGTTAAACACAAACTTACGGACAGTTATGTATTGTTATGATCCTATTATGTCCTCACTTGTGTTATCGTGTATTTTGGGTGTCAGTGTGATATTTGTGGTATTTTTTTGCAATTAATTCTGCTTCTGCCATCCTACAGTACAGTCCAAGGATCACACCAAACACAGTGCCAAGGACGGAAATGTCAGATAGAGAATAATAAAATGACTACATCTTTGATATTCTGCAGAAAATATAAAAAGCCATCTTCCATTGATTTTGGGAAGCACGTTCAGAGTCACCTTTGGAAGGTGATGAGTTCTGCAGCTCATCTCTAAATTAATAGCGCTAAGGTTGCATCTTTTCACGGTGAATTTAATCCGGTCCAAACGACGAGAATTTCAGATGCCTGTCCTCCTTTCTCAAGACACATATTGTGGGCTGCTGTCCTTCTTCAAATGCTAACCCAAGAGTACGGCATGAAAATTAATTGTACATTACAGTGTTATGTACAGGCATTATTGAGGAATTCATGATGAATATGATAATTGATTCTTTAATTAGCCATTCAGCCCTTTAAGCTTTTTCCACTTGAAACTGGCAATCAGTTAAACACCAACATTTTACACTAACTAGTGTGCTGTTTTTCCTGGTAGAATCACAAGTGCCATTTCTTCATAAGCTGTGTAATTCAGGTGAAGTGAAATTCATCACTGTTATTGTGATTAATTACCCAGTAAATTCTAAGCATGTCATTACTTTCTGAATATTGAGTTGAAATAGTAGCAATACTTAAATATCAATTTGTCAAATTCCATGATAGAAAAACTGCAAATTTATCACAAAAAACAATGTTTTAATTGAAATATTGAATTTCTGCAAGTGCCTTAAGACAGAAAATTTAACTAATCAGTGTAAGCAGGAGAGAATATCTCCTAATTTGATGTGGTAATGATGTTCTGATTGGGATTCCAGTTTTGATTGTTATATATTTTCTGATAAAATCATCTGTCTTATAAAAACTATCGGGCTCAATCTTATACCTGGCACAAAGTGGTGCCAAGTGCAACGCGAGTGCCTGCTAGTTTCAGACCAAGGGAACTGTCATTATTCAGTCCAGTGCCCACATTGTTTAAGCAGCAAAAGGGCTGATAGCCATCTGAGTGCCCATTGGCATGTTGGTCTTAAAATCCAACACATTCTTAACCTGACTCATCATATAATGATGCTACCTGAAAAATTCTCAATATATGACAAAAATAAAGGCTTTTGTCACCCTTATTTGATGTTTAAGGTTAGGGTTCGGGTTTGGGATTTGGGAGTAGGGTTTTTTTTTAACACTGGCATCAAATAAGGACGCCTAAAGTCTCTACTTGTATTTTCATTTTATACTGACACCTGGTCAGGTAGCGTCACTATATGACAAATCGGGATGAGATTGGGCTCTTAAATCAGGTTGGGTCAGATTGCACATGTGGCAGAAAATTACACAGCCAAGGTGAGTGAGCTCGACCGACCTTTAACAGAACAGGATTTTAAATTTTGCATTGTAGCCTTTCCCAATTTATGTATTCTCCCTGGCGCAGACTCAGCCGCTTCAGCTGATGTTGACTCTGACTTGAGTTTTCTCCCTGAACTAGTCCCACTTATTGATATATGCCTACATAGACAGGAACAGAAGTGATCAGGTTCCTATACTTTCAGCAATCAAACCCCGCTGCGTTTACCTGATACTTCATGACAGAACAAAAGGATTTTTAGGAGAACCAAAGCTACAATTAAGAAAAAGAGATATTTTCAAAAACAAACAAACAGACAAAAAACTTTTGCTTTGACTTGGCTCTGCGTAAGCCATGTTCAACCTTTTTTCAAGATAAATATGCAATGCATTATATTTTCCCCCATTTTTGTGTGAGTCGAAAGGAATGAAATAGCTAGCTAGCTGGATAGATAGATGGATGGATGCCATATTCTGGTCTTCTGAGGAATTGATGGGCTCTATTTTTGACCACTCAAAATTGTAGTTAATTCTTCACAAAGAGTTTACATTTCAGAAATGTACCCTGTCAGCATAGCATTTGGATGATTATTGCTTGAAGGGCTTATTGAGGTACTTACGTAGACGCACTTATTTTAAATTCCCATTCTAAAGTGATGGTTATGAGGGTTATGATGAACTCAGTCTGTCAAGTTCTGATGCCAAGATCTTTTCAGAAACAAACGGACAAAATTATTGTTCCAGAAGTGGCTTTTTCCTGTGGGGTGTTTGATAAGTTTTGAGGCAAAAGACAAGACCAGTCGTTTTAAGATAGCCCGCTTGAAAGATGTCAAAATCTGGATGACCCAATATTCTTTTCCTCTGAATTCAGTCAAAACGGAAATATTGGTTGTAGGCTCAAAGCCCATCAGGGACAAACATACTGATATTGCGATATTTTAACAGTGTTTTATAGCTTTGTTTTTTGTATAAAGACCATTGTGCCACTTTTGATCCTGGACAATCTTTTGAAATGCATATAAAAACACTTCCAGGGCTGCTTTTTCCCTACCTGAGAAATGTTGCTGAAGTTTCAAAAATATTGTGTGATGCTGACAAGTAAGTCGATGCTTTTGTTATTCCAGATATACAAATACATGTACAGATACTGCAAGTGGGCCACTTCAGTAGGACCCAAATGCAGCTGCATGTATTCAATTCCTTTCACCGCATTACCCCAGGATAAACCATTCTCTGCCGGTGACCAATTTAATTGCCCATTGACTTGAGGTTTTAAGTAAGTTCCACCTCCCTCTAAGGAGCTCCCTCTCCCATACAATCCTGAATAAATTCTGTCATCCCAAAGTAATGCACTTCTGAGAACTGCACAGTAAGTAAAGTTACTGTTGGCAGCAGAACATTGTCCTTCTGAGCCCCCTCCTATGGAATGATTTTCCCCTTAAGATTTGGGGACGTCTCTATCTTTAAATCTGGGCTCAAAGCGCACTTGAATGGTTTTGTTAAAGGACATAACTAGACCAGAGAGTCACTGATTGACTGAGAGATCATTTCTGTCAGTAGGGGGGACATGAAAACTGTAAATTGCTCAATTAACTAATAGATGCAATAATATTTTCATATTGAGGCTACGTCTTGAGGCTCTGAGGAGATGAGGGCAGGGAGTGTCAGGCGGTGGAGATTCAGAGTCCGCAGGTAGATGCTGGGGCAGAGCTGGGATGTTAATTAGCAGCAGACCAGAGTAATGCAGCACAGTAGTAGGCAGTGGCATATTATGCCCCAAAAGCGGAGCAAGAGGGCAGATTATATAGTCACATACTAGAGGGGCAGAATAGAGTGTTATACTGCAGAGGGCCTGCAGTAATTACTGGGAAGACATTGAATGTGAAAATTTTGCACTTATACAAATGTATTCTTTTTTTATTATTAGGACAAAGAACAAACACAGACTGAAAAACTTTTAGTGTCTTGAATAAACAAGCAAAGGTTTCCCAAAATCACTGCAAGAGCTCAGATCAGCACAGCCCTCCACAGTGTGTCGGAAAAGGCTAAAAATAAAGAAATGGAACCCTGGATTTCATGAATTTCAATCAAGATATTAATTATGCAGCTTCTCTATGACATCCTGGGAGTCATGACTTTGCTGACACATACTCCAGGATTAATGGTCCTCAGTAAGAAGGCAGTCAAAAACAAGCAACTTGGTAAATTTTCTTTGCAAAGTTTCTTGCAAATTAATTCCCAGTTCTATTCCTGAGCAGTCCCACACCAAGACCTGAGTGTGATTATATTTAATGATGAGGAATTTGTGTTGCTTGTCGTGCAGACCGGTGTGGTGCGTGGCATTTTCTTTTTGAGCATTTGTTTACTGTTTGTGGAGGTGCAGATCCAACCACGGCTCAGCTGTGCAGATGTAACTCTTTGTTCTGTTTGCATACAGGAATAGAAAAGGCAAAGACAGTTCTGTACCCAAACAGGAAAAGAAAAGTCTCAGTCAGTGGTGTAGCAGATAATTAATGGCTCAGTCTGTATGCTCTGAAACTCTAGTGTATGAACAGAATGGGAATGAGAGGAGAGATTCTTCCCTTCTGCAGTGTGGCACACAGATCTTGCTTCACAATCAGATGTGGTTGAGTTTATCCTGCTTGTGTTTACCTGAGACATCCAAAGGGCCTGAGATCTGATTCCTGACGTGCAGTAAGGGAAGAAAGTATGCTCATTCACGGCGGAAAAGAGACACGGTCAAGAGAAGCACCTCTGGGGCTTCCTCCAATGTTCTGTGGCAGAGATCCCTTCCTTCGGCAACTGTGCAGCTAAAGCAGGGCGTAACGACAGAGCCATAACCCGTAAAAACACCTGAGGCTACTGAGTTATGATCTCAGAAGGCAAATATTTTTAAACCCTTGGATGAAGTGCAGGCTTATGCCAGCATTCTGTAAGGGATTTTTGAGAACAAAAACACAGAGTAGGTATTTCATTGGACAACCTACACATTACTACACAATACTACACAAGTGAAGTAGCTTTGTGGTTGGTAGTTGGACTGGTAACTGAAGAGTGTCTGGTTTAAACCCTCAGTGGGGCTTGGGATTCTGACTCGAACTGGAGAGATGAAGTCGAGAAGAACTCTGCCTTTGGGCCCTTGAGCAAGGCTCTTAACCCAATAACTGCTCCAGGGGCTTTACCCCTGTTTCTCTCTATCCCTCCTCATTTTCAACTGTTATATCAGGGCTTACTTGAAAAGAAGAAATATTCTCAATGGAACTATCCCTGTTTGAATAATGATGAAAAAATAGTGAAAAGCCTTTTCTTCTTGTTTATTGTTAAGTCAAGTATTTTATGTAAGCAATAATTAAAAGGTCATTTTCAATTGAATCCCTTGCTCTTTAGAATAAAACCATTTTCTTGTGCTGAAACTGTAAATTAAATTCAGTTATTAGGAATTCCATTTTTAGCATCTCTGCTAGTTCCAACCAGTAATAACAGCTAGAATTTCCCTCACCCAGTAGAGCCTGTTGAATTGTTACAAGCTCACTGCTGTCAGAGTATATGTAGCAGCTATACTGCAGTTATGTAGAATTATTCTTTATTTCATTAAAATGTGAACATGATGCTACTTAGGATCAACACCAGTGATTTTAATAATTTATTCCATAAAAGATCTCAGTCTGTTTGATTTGTCTTTGTTCGCATTTGCTGGATGGTTATGAAAATGCATTACACTGAATAGTCGCCAAAGTCCTAAGTAAATAATGTTGACATTTGTTTAATGATAACTTGTCTGTAAATAATGTTTTTTTTTTCCGGCGGCATGTTTTTTTCTGTCTTTTAAAATGGCATGCCATGACCTCTCCAGTGAGCAACGCTTTAAGGATAAAACGCCAATAAAATGTGGGAAAAAAACAGACCGATTTAATTCAAACACATAGCGCATGGTGCCTTGCTTTTTCCCGTCTGTCTCTTCAGTGCAAATTTCGGGTCCAAAACTGTGCTCCGCATGCTGAGTGTACACTCCTCATCAGAGCTCCTGCTGTTGTATAAGATCATTATCACCCCCCCACCCACCCTTGATGCCCCCAAATCCAGCCCTCAAAAAGATATCTTAGGGGTGTCCTTCATTCATCCGTCCTGGGTGGGTGAACTTCAGACTTGTTTTAGTTTTAATGTATTTTCTGAAAAATGTGACTGCTGGAATCAATCAAGTACTCTTTAGGGGGCAGAGAGGGGGTAAATGAAATTGCTACCAAGCAGGAGAATGTTTGACTGTGGTCGACATGGTTCAAGGACAGAGAGTGAATTATAAACAGATCTTTGAGGGATAGAGAGAACAAAATGAGGAAAACAGACCAGAACAAAACAGAGAAGCAGAAGGGGGGAAAAGTATGGCGCAAAAACAAAACTCAAAATTACAAACCAGAACTTGCTGTCTCACAGAGCATTAAAGCAAACACATAAAGGAAAATATATTCAAGCAGCCCTGATGTGCAAAACACTCGTATGAAGGGAAACACCCAGGGAAAAACAGGAAGGGAAAATGTGAAAACAAATGTGCAGCCCTTCACACAAACACACAGCAGAGAGAAACGGGGGACAGAGAAGGACAGATAGGAAGAGAGTGAAAGAGAGGAAGAGACAGGAATAGAAAGAGCAGGAAAAGAGAGGAAGAAAAAGAAAAGATTGGATTCAGGTCAGTTGATTGACTTACCCCAGGGGTTCCCAAACTTGTGTCAGCTGGTTTTCGTTCCAGCCACACTCACGATTCCAGAATTAATAAGCTGTTAATTTTTTTCAATTAATTGCTTTTCAGGACAGAGAGACCTTTCATTCTCTTAAATCACTTTGACAGAAATGGCAATGTAGTTCATGATGTTTAAAGACTCAAAGTTTATATTATGCTTATTTTATGACAAGTATGGAAGCCAAGCCTAGGTGGCAATAAGTTTTAAATCAAAATCATGACTGTGGTGAATCAATAAGCTGCTAAATAGTCTTCTGAACAAAGTTTTTTGAGTTCTTTCCAAATGTTTTTCCTGAAATCAATCACAAAAATAACTCCAAACAGGTTTGACTCATAATATATGAAGACAACAATAGAGAAAATGATCAGTCATATTTTCACATTGTGGAGAAATGATTCATAAAAAATTCATATGATTGAAGAAATAAAGCACTGAAAAAATAAGCAAAAAATATAAAATATACAAAATATAACAATAATGCATAATATTATTATATATTATTATAAACATTATAATAACATATAATAAATAAAATATACAAAAATGCCAAATTTGGACTTGCTCATTTTTCCTTTGTGTTCTTTAATTAATTTGGTTTGTCTTTGAAATCGTCATGGTTAGTTTCAGTGACCACATGTCTACAGTTTCAACAATTAAAAATCAATTGATTCTACAGTTTCAAGAGTCACAATTTTCCTATCTTTTTATGCAAAAAAGTAATTTGTAATAATATTACAGTTTTCATATACAGCTCTACAGAAATAGCTATTTCTGACATAATGTGGCTTAAAAGTGTAAATAACCCATATAAGTATGGGTAGCGCAGTTAAGAAAAATCTGCACCTCATTAAAATTCTGGGATTGCAATTACGGCGGGAACGAAAACCAGCAGACAGCGTGGGTCCCCAGGACCGAGTTTGTGAACCACTGACTTAGCCATTGAAGGACATCCCACTTCTTCGCCTACTCTTTGTTTGTAAATTGTATGTGCTCAGCGATTAAGTATCATTGTCACCTCTCTCAATTCCATACAGGTAAAATTAAAACTGCATTCATCCGGAGCCTAATATTCCGTTAATATTGGCATTGAAGCTCAGTCAGAATAGAATGCTTGATGGAAACAGCTCTATCTGTTTGCACTACCCCGACTCAACAGATACACTACCTGACAAAAGTATTAGGACGATCCTCATTCTCACTCAACCTTTGATGTACGTGCTATATTACACATGTGAGCGTTGTAGGAATTTAATGGTGTCCTAAAATGTACATGTAAACATCACAGAACATTATTTGAACATTTGGGGATGCTACAGATATACAAATTGGCATATTTTTTCTCTGCATAAAAAACTCTCACTTTGGGTCTGTAATAAATAAGAGATATTATAATAAATAGTGCTTGCAAGATGGTAATCTTCAAATTAACAAGTTTGGAATTGTGTCTTTGTTATAATGGAAGACCACGGCTACTATTAGTTCAATCAATATGATCAGGTGTGGCACATGGGGTGATTTTGATTCTCTATAAAAGGGGGGTCAAGACTTAGAATAATTCAGTTTGGTGTATCCAAAATGGGGTCTGTATTTTAATTTGAATAAACAACTATTTCCAAATATGATACATTCACTATTTTCAACTGCACTGTAAGAAAATCACACACATAAATAGTGACGTCCTAATACTTTTGTCAGGTAGTGTAATTCAGTCAGGTTGAATGAGGTGGTGTAAATCTCTGAGTACCCAGTAATAAGAAAATATTAGCCTTGTAAACACTTGATCAGATTACTTTGTGCATTTGGAACTTTGAATGCTCATTATGGGCAGTAATGATGTTCTGACATTTAATGGATGGAAGAGTCCACAAATTTAACAGCAGTTTGTAATGGCCGGGACAAAGAGCCAATATTGATCAACAGCACAGAACTAGCAAGATGTTGTTAAGCTAAGAGTTAAATGGACTCTGATTTGCTCAGGACTGTGTAAATGGTCAAAAGTTTATGGATGGTATTATCTGCGGTAGAAGTGGGAATTAGCTGGAGCAGCAAGGATAAGAGGTTAATGCTTGTTTATCTCTTACACTGGTACTTACTAATTAGCAGCTACTAAACCAGTGTTTGATACCCACAGCTCTTTCAGTGTTTTATTCCACAGTACTGCCTCTCTGGGCATTTCAGGAGCTCTTTTCCGCAGTTTGTCAGGTGAGAAGAAGTGAAACTCGACAGACAGCTGAAATTGAACAAGCACTGTAATGGCTCTCTCTGTTAATACACAAATGAGTAATTCTGCTCATTATTCTAAGTGTCCATTACCCGGGTCTTGAATGACAGTCCTGAGAAGAGTGCATTTACTGATTTTGCATTTGACGTTGTGTTAAAGCCCCTGACTGCACTGTTGCATTGTGAAAAAGACAGAAGAAACAGAAAGAGAAGTTTTGCATCCCTGCCTGTAGGAGATCTGGGAGCTGAGGATTGTGGGTAATGGTAGCGTGATAAAATCAGGATCTGTTCTTGGAGTGCTGGAGCTAATCCCTATAAGCTCTGCGCTCTGAACGCAGGCTAAATCTCTGCAATCATGCGTGTCTGCATACGGGTCACTATCGCTTCTGTGGAAATGCTCAAGGTCACTGTGACTCCCTCAAATTGGAAAGAGATGGAGTACAGGCTTTTTGGCAGAGAATAGAAAGCCGTTCATTTCATGTTTGTTGTACAGCTCATTGCAAATGGTCAGCGGTTCATTACAATTGGCACTGTAGGCGATGGCAGATATTGTAACCAATCGGTCTTGAGGATTGTGGACCGCCCTGCTTCTTTAAATCACTCTCACATTGGAGATTTCCTTCAGAGCCGATGACCTGATTTCTCGACTGTTGTGGGTCTCTCACCAACCATTACTCCATCATCGAATTGTATGCTGACATCATAAAAAAAAAAACACATTTCCATCTCGATAACCTCATCATTTTACCCACACTTTCTCTTTCCTTAAAAGTTTGCTGCTGACTCAGGAAAAAAAAAGAAAGACTCTGTTTGATACTTGCAAATCCTTCAATAAACTTTTCCTCTCTCACTCAGTTTACCAAACGGATAAAAAAAAGTTTTTTTCTGTTGTATTTACTGCCTGGAATATTGAAGTTGCATAGAGTGTTTTCCTAAGCGACACAACTTTTAGCCTGGGAACCGCATGTTGATTAGGGCCCATCTGAGCAGGGGACACTCTCTGACCACAATCAATTCATGCATTTTCGAGTTTTAATCTGACTCAAATAGAAGTCCAGCAGTGATCAAATGTTTACCCCTCCTTTAGGATGAAATGTGCTCAATATCAGAACATATTTGACTTATTCTGGAGATATGATGCATGGTTCCTGGATACCAAAATGTGAAATTTTGCTGTTGTCATTTAGCGACCCCTGAAGCTGATAGTGCAACCCCAACTCCAATTAAGTGGCTGTACAGTGTGCTTCGATCTGGCTCCAGGATGCCGCAGGCCTGCTTTACTGCTGCACCAGCTCATCCTGGGGTCCCTTATTCCAGGCTCTGTAAAAGGCCTGCGAGACCTAAAGCATCACAGTCAAAGTGTCTGAGGATTCCCTCTGAAAAACAGGAGATTTCAGGACACTTTTGATAAAGTGCTTTATGGACTCTTGTATTGAACTATGGCTTTCTGGCCATATCTGTAAGAAGACAGAGTAATCCTCAGTTCTCTCCTGCTCCCAATATTATCCCTGCTCATCCGGCACAAGCCTTAATAGAACTCTGTCACTGACTGTGATTTAACACAAAACACAATGTGTGGTGGTTAGAGTGCGATGGCAGTATTACTAAATAATGATATTCTTCTAATAATCTGTATTGGAGAGGTCAGTTCTACAGTGATGCATCCTCTTATAATCTGTATCGGTGAGGTCTGCTGTACAGTGATGTATCATATTCTAAACTGCTTTGATGAAAATACATCATGCTAATGATGTCTTTTATAGTCAAATTTGAATGTTGGGGTTTACAGGCACTTGGATTACGCCACATAAAGAGAATGAGGGCATTTTCTCTTCTTTTGTGTTGCTTTTTTACGTTGTAGAGAATGGTCACCATTAATTTCCATTGCACTGGATTTGCTTGCTGTTTTCTGGTTTTTTTCTCGAAAGTGTTTTATGGACTGAATAATTTGTCTCATTCTTACCTTAGCATAGAGGTGAGTAGATGATAAGCAAATCTTCATTTTTGGTGAATTATCTCTGAAGTAATGATATTGCTTAGATGGCAATAATACAAATAATTACTTAATCCAAAACTTTCTCTGTATTCCATCTCATGTTTTAGTTTTTTCTTTTCAGCAGTGAAGCCTAACTTTTAAGATGGGACTTAATCAAAATGCTTTCAGTGTTCAAAAGAACAGGCTACATTTGCGGGGAAGTGCAGTGGCAAACTCATTGCTGTGATAAGATAATAAGGAATTTGTTAAATTACCAACACTTCTGATATCAAAGCGTTGGTAATTCTATAATTTAGTAGTTTTAGGACTCAGGTGGGAAGATGGATCTGGTTTATTATGCCTTCGTGGCACAGCAGGAAGACAGTAAAACACAATACAACAGAAGGAAACGAGGTTCCCAGATTAGAATATTCGTCATGCATATATTGAGTCAAAAAAGAAACTTCACACTCATGAATTTGTAAATATTTTCTTGAAACTTTTAATAAAAGAGTTTTTATTATCACTAGGGGTAAATGCGTAGTCAAAGACATCATGACACACATCAACTCCGACGTGCACAGGTACGTAGCATTTGCAAGCGTACTTTAAGCGTAAACCATGTTTTCTCGTGTTCCTAGTCACGAGACCATATGAGAGATGAGCAACTGAGCTCACGTTAGCACATTAGAGTGACATCTCGGAAAAACAAGTTTTTACTGTTAATTATTCATTGATTTTCAATGCCATGGCTGTCAAACATTCTGCGTGAACGTGCCATTGGCATGCTGTATACGGAAACGTCCGTCACTGACGTTGCAAGGGTTATGGGATGCAGTCGACGGATTATCTATGATCTTCGGACACGTCTCCAACAAACTGGCACCACAGCTGACCGACCTTATTCTGGTAGCCCACGTGTGACGTCAAAAGCAGAAGACCGACAAATTGTCTTACGTCATTTGCATACACCATCTTTAATGAGTACAGAATTAAATAAAAATAATTATTTAAAACCTCTTTTCTTGTATGTTCAACTTATCAACCCCCAAATGAGTGCGAAGTTTTTATTTTGGCTGAGTATATAACTGGGACTAAAACAACAGTACTATGTATTACAGATAGAAAAGAAAAAGGAAATGAGGGTTCTGTATTACAATAAAAGCGGTGACCGTAAAACCTGTAAGGAACAGCGCTTAAATGAAGAGTTTTACAAATACATTGAAATGCAGGAGTCTAAAGTCTAAACTGGACGACAATGGGCTTGTGAAACTTCGCACAGAATAAATGCAAAGGTCTCTTTTAAATAGAGAACACCATTGCAGGGAGACAATAGGTAACAGATGCAGACAATCGGGAGGAGTGTGGAATGCGGTCCAGGTCTTAATAGGTTGGTGATTTAGAGGGATGGAGGCATGGCATTACACAGCCGCCCTTTTTCACATTTGTAATTTTTCCATGGTCAGCAACTCTGTAACTCTGGTGTGCATTCCCTCTCTCCTCTATCTTGTAAAAAAAGATACATTTAGAATTGGAAACATATTCATTGGCTTATAAAACCCTGGGCCAGTCAAAAATTGGCACAAAAGGAATTTTTTCAGACACTTTGGAAGGCATATTTCCATTTTATGTCATCATTAATATGGATTGGAAAATAACTAGCCTATATAATGCAATATATGATAATGCCCCAAAAACAGCTGCTGATTGTACCGATTAGTCTCCACAAGTGAGCAAATTAATGTGCAATTGTTAATTAGGGAAAGTAAATGAGAACTGGTTTGGAGTAATCATGCATTATTGGGGAAGGTCACTTAATTGGTTTCCATACCTGTGATGGCAAGTCATTGATGGTCCCTGGTATAATAGAAAAATTCCTGGATGGGGATGGTGATCCAGACGACCCATCTAATGGATTTGTCGTTGAGCAATGGCCTACACCTTCCACAAAATATCATTGACATTCATTGGGAAATTTGGGAGATATTGTCCAGACAAACAAACAAACAAACAGACATGGTTGAATAAATCACCTCTGCTCAGCTTCACTGGTGGAGGTAACTATTTCATTTTCAATTTATTTTTTCCCCCAAAACGGTCTTAATTGAATTTGCATGTAATTACATTCCTTTCCAAATCCTGCTCAGAATTGTGCTCAAGAAAAGGATTAAATATGAGCTGGTCCCTCTTTGCTTTTAATACAAAAAAAAACTAATTAGTGTAATGGTTTAAAACCCTTTCAGAGGACTTTGATCATGATCATGAAGTAATGAGTATTTTCTTTAATCACAGGACACAATTGAAACTCAGGCATGTGTAAAACTAATATTGCTTTTGTAATTAGTCAGTTGCTGGGCACTTGCTTCTCACCGAAGAATGGTCACTTGGTATGCATCTTGTTTTCACACAGCTCAGCACTGCTATTGCAGCTCTACCCTTCATGGATTGTTCCTGAGATCACCACAGACAGCACATAGCAGAGCAAATGCAATTACAATCAAAGCTCTACCCAGACCAAAGTACCTCTCAATTGTTTTGCTTCCTCCTCTGAGAAGCTTAATTGGAAAACTCAATAAAGTCCACTTTTAGTTTGAAATACATTTCTTATGTATATCTCCTGATAAATTTTGAGATAGAAATTGCACTTAAAGCTCCTTATCAAGTGTTAATCACTTTCTCTGACTTATGTGTGAATGGATGGTAATATAGCTGGAAAACTGAGACCATTCCCAACTCAATAGCCTATAGTTGCTTGATGATTGACTTATTTGTATCAAGTCGATGTTATGATTCTGCTCTGGCTGACCATGTTTTTGCCTATGACTCAGATTCCATGCCATGTTTTTGATCTGTCACTGTTACTATTCCGGTTCTTGTTTTGTTCCATACCATGCATTGCACTTTGTCTCCCCTGTCTGGTCTTAGGTCGTGTGATGGCTCATTTCCCTGGTACTGTGTGCCATGCTTTTAGGTGATTTCATGGTTTCTGGGTTTCCAAACATTCCTTCCAATCTCATTTGCTTCCTTCACCTTACTGTTCTATCTTTGCTTACCATACTAACTGTTTATTATTTTGGATAAATTACTAACATTAACTAACATTGTTTATTGTACTAACTTACTAACAAGTACTAGGGATTGTATAGCTGCACATTACTAATTGACTAACAAGCTCTCAGCACTCGCTCTGCTCTAGTCTCCGCCCCTTGCCTTCACTCACTTTACTTTGCTGTGCTTCTGCAGATCCTCTGCACCTGTTTAACTCTGTTCTGCCTCTCTTTATCTGTGCACGTTAGAACCCCCTAACCGTGTGTTTGTTATAGGCTGTCTTTGTGATTTCTGTCCGCGTTTTGGCGTTGGCCAATTTCATGTGGTTAGGAACTACTTCTTGTTCATCCCTCTGTTAATTAGTCTAATCCAGCTCACCTGTTCCCTATCATAGCATGTGACTTCACCTACGTGTATTGAAGCAGTCATTTCACTAACAGGTCTTGTCAGAACGTTTTCCTTGTGCTGTGATTGTTTTTGCCTTGTGCTCTTAGTGTTATACTTCCGACTGGAACGCCGCGGATTTTGATTTTGGCTTTGTCTTTGATATTCCTGCACCCGTGTAACGAACCTGTTTTGCCCGACCCTGAGTTTGGTGTTTGCTGCCCTGTGTACGATTTGGATTTCGCCCCTGGGATTCTGATTTTGGATTGTGGACTCTGTACCATTGCTTTCTGCCCTGCGGGGGTTAACCCCCCAGTTTTAATAAAATACAAGTTTGCTGGATTTCTTGGTTCTTGCGCTTGGTTCTTGAACGCACCCTCACAGTTGAATTTTTTTCAAAAAATTCAAAGGACGTTAATGCACGCTCCCTATGTTACAATGGTCGGCAGTACAGGCAGCAAAGACGTCAGCCAACTTGGAGTGAGTATGCAAAAATGGTGGTTTATTTGTTCCCCAGTGACAGTAGTGCAATTACTTACAAAATAGAAAAATACCAAAATAATAATAATAATAATAAAATTTCAAAAAAAAAAAAATCCATTTGATGAAGCCGTCAGAAATATCTAAACAAATGCACAGACTGACAATTGTGCAGTATTTGGCTACACCAAACAACTGGTCCAAATCACAGCACTTGTTCACAGTTCCTCTCCTCCAGAACTCTGACCCAACTCCTATTCAACCCTTCCATTAACCCAAAACCACACCCCCGGGATATAGCATTTTAATTTTAATTCAATATCAAAACACTGCATATTCTAGTTTAAATATCCACAAACAATTCAATATAATTCCGGATCAAAAATCCTCTCTAAAATTATCAGGAGAGTACCATAAGCATATTAAAGCATTTTTACATGCCAAATCGCAAAAGCCAAAAATTCCCCACTGCCCCTTTAAGAAACATTGGTACACGCATTCAGTGCATTGCGTGAAATAGAGGCGTCAGACCACTACTTCAGGGCCGTGAAATGCAGAGATAGCCAAACTCAAGCATTTCTCACAGACTCTCTAGGACTCTGTATTAAATCTACCCCCTATTGTCTTAAAAACACCTGCATCCAGCAGAGATATTTCAGGACTGTGGGAGCATATCGATCAGGGTGTCCCCAAATTCACCCTAAAACGGCCGTCCTGAACTCACCCTGTGCCAAACAATGCCATAGGGTCATCAACCAGAGATCTACAGAACTGCGCCCTAGGAATGGGAGATTCGAAGGATTAAAGTGTGTTAATACTAATTTCACCCACAATGTTACAAATATGTGTATTTCTGTTATATTGCAGGATGAGAGCTGATTAATAACATTACTACGGATTATCCTTTGTAATTCTGTATTGTGCCGGACATTTCATGGCGCACATTTAGAAGAGATTAAAATTGTACTTAACCTTCATTCAATCAGTATGAGAAGAAATATACTTCTACATCTCCTCATGGTAATGTCCCCTCCGAAATTCCCTCTGAGGAGGGGTTGCCGTCCTGAGTACCCAAATGACTTATGACCCTGCTGTAGGAAGCGCTTCTTGAGTTCAGGCATAAAAGGTAGGAAAACTAATCGAGGAGGATCGCAACCGACTTCCCACACGTGCATCTCCATGCCGTGTACAACCAATAGTAGTTATGGGAGGTCGTAGACTACTTCCAACACATGCATCTGTATGTGTGTAGCCGTTATCATATTGGAAGATTGCATTCAACTTCCCTACGTGCGTCTCTAGGAATCGGTCCCTGAACAGAATTACCAGGGAGAATTCTGTTATACCGAATAGGAATCGGTCCCTGAGCAGAGATCTCGTTTTGGGCCCCGGTAATCCCTAGTCATCGCTAATTTCTATGTCAAATTATTGTGCTTAATAATACCACCAGCCTCTGAGTTAATTCATCAAATTGGGCTGCACAGATGTTTTGGTCCGGTGGAGTATGGTATAGACCAGTTATGGGTCCAATGCAAAACGTAGCTCTAAATTCATAAATTGGAGTCAGATCAGTATTTATGCAAACGCATAATTAAAGTTCTATCCTAAATTTAATATGGAGTCAAATGAATTGTTACTGTTACCACATTAGGACTGCAGCATCCACTAGACACGTTTTAGGCCATTTATAAGCAGAACGTGAAGGAAATCATCACTTTTGGTATGAGGCAGTGGCCTAGCGCTGAAGCTGTAGCCAGGCCCCATTATTAAAATAGAGACCTGAAAGACTTCCTTTGCCTGGCTGTTAAAAAGAAAATAATTCTTTGTGAAAACCAACTCTGCCAATACCACCAAAAACTCCATATGGGGATGTGGGGAAGATATGAGCTCCAAAAAATGTCTTAAGGCCACCAGGCCCTCTATATGTGGTATATTCGTATATAACGATATATCAATATAACGATATAAAAATATTTGCTGAAATGTTGGAGTATATTTTTCTAACATCTTCAAATACTTATTTGCACTAAGTGCTTCTCAATGCAATGCTTTTTAAATTTATAAGCCCATTGTAGGCCCTAATTTATATTGTTGATGGATTTGTCAATTGAGACAATTCAACCCATGTTGATGATTTTCTACAGGCTAAGTTACAGGCTAAGAAATTACAGGCTAAGAGGCAATGACAACGCAACACCGTTTTGGATTCAAATAATTTTGTGACTCAAATTTATTTTCTTATTTCAACAATTCAAATATGTTGGGTGGGTTGACTTTGATGATAAATGTGTTAATG
This sequence comes from Gymnothorax reevesii, assembly GCA_029721435.1. Lineage (NCBI taxonomy): Eukaryota > Metazoa > Chordata > Actinopteri > Anguilliformes > Muraenidae > Gymnothorax > Gymnothorax reevesii. The sequence goes on from CM056574.1 coordinate 116,429,185, forward strand.
GGCCGATTTGGACAATAATAAACAGAAGCATTAAACATAACGAGCACATAAGTTGAAAATGAAAATTCAGAACAAGACTGAACAGAACACACATCTAAAAATGAACTCAATAGAACAGTCAGTGACCCCCACAAACATCCACACAGGCAGTACAACGTCTCCTCATGGACCTGACTAAGCGTCTTAGGTCGTCTTTAGGAAGTTGTTACCACTCTGCCTGTAGTGCATTCTGGAGTTGCTGCCTGGTTTGAGGTCTATAGGTACTCTTGATGAAAGAGCTTGTCCCAGTTGGACGTACTACACCCAAAACGTAATGATGCTGGACATACCACACCCAATCACCAGTCAGGTGATTCATTCAGGGAGCGAAGCAATTAATGCTTCGGACATCATATGTCACATGATTTTTTCTGCTCCGAAGCAAACTTTGACACAGTGGTTCTATGCTACAGGTTTGAAGCACGTATCAACGCTTCAGTGTCATACTGCCATCGCTAACGTGCACTACTACTCTGCAAAGGCCGTAATTGTTTTGCTGCTCTGGCGTGAGTGCCATCATTGATCTTGTGCTCCATTGCTGTAACTCTAAGTTGTCCTCCTCTCCTGCCTGTCCACCCCTGGACTCCCAGGACCCGTCTGCCTGAACGCTAGTGTGCTGTATGTGAATTTCATTCCACGCTCGCTTTTGTTGCCTAAAGGGCCGTAGCTATATTTTACTGCACTCCAGTGTGAGTGTGTCCTCTGCTGTCTTTGGTGCCGGTGCTCATTTTGTGACTCTCTCCTAGCGCTGGAGTACTCGCCCTGGTGTTCTGCAGTACTGTCCTGGAAGCGAGTGGCTGCACCTGAAACCCCCTCAACACTCGCTGTTGCTGTCCAAAGTGCTGTAATGACTTTCGGGTGATCTGACGACCCTCCTGACGTGGTTCAAATACTATCGCCCCACCCACTTCCGCCGGGGACACTTAGAGCGAGCCACACGGAAGTCACACTAGATCAGAGCTTTCTCCACCAGCTCAAAGACTGTAGAGACTGAATTGTGTGGATTATTTTAAATTTCCGACAAGTATTTCCCACAAGAGTTATTAGCCCAGCCCATAAAGGATTTTTTTTTTTTTTATTTAAACTTTGGCTGCCTGTTGTGTTTCTGCTACTGGGACCTGGGTCATTGGTTAAAGCTGGCCACTTAGGTGACACATATCAATGTGTCTAATCATGCAGTAAATACATCCCAAAATCCACAGATTTCATATTGGTTTTTAAGAAAGGCACTGTGAACAGAAACTTGAAGTTGCTTCCAAATTTTTGACCTGTATTGGCCTTGCTTTCAAACTTCTGGCCTGTAGTGTATGTGTATGTGTATTTTTTTCCCCCTTAACTTCCATTATGTATAGATTTCCAACAATTAAGTGCAGGTACTTTCTTAGCGTAGCATGGCATATTTGTGATGAATACATTTGCTACAGTGTAAGAACGACACACGACAGACTCATGAGTCATGTGAAGTAGCATCAGGTTTTAAAGGCCAACCTGCTGGATCAACGCCTCGGCGAGTAAGTGCACAAATGCAGTCCATTGCTGACTGTTAGCTGGGATATTAACTGCTATTTTAGCATTTCTGCTGTCTGTGGGGAATGAGGGCGGGTTTTTCAAATGCTGCAGGATGTACACAGAGATGTACGAGAGCAATGTTACGCTGATAATTGGAAGCAGTGGTAAGGGTAAAAATGGAGATTGACTGTGTGTAGGCTGACAAATCCATACTTTTGAAGCAGTAATTCTCATTGTTTGGATAATAAATCACAGTGAGCAATTTTGCCGACAAATTTTTTTCTATATGCTTTCACATTAACAGGTGCTTGTGATTTCGAATGGACAGAGAGGAATTTTTTTTAAGACTTTGAAGCAGTCAGGAATCTTTTACTGAACCTAATTCAGTAATATTGATTTGTGAAGTCCCTTTGTCTTCAAGATATCCAGCCATCGCAACTTGGGAAGGGATCACAACAAGTTGCATCAAAGTGCAACTGACATTTCGTTTCTGAGACTGAGGACTTGGTTTTGGAAAGTGTTGAAAAGTGGTATCTCTACCGAAATAGGTGTTAGACAAATGCCATTTATTCAGAACAGCCTCAGGCCCTCTGAATGTAGAAACATTCTATCCTGAACATATCACAATATTGTTATAAATATACAATGTTCCTCATATATTTCATACGTAATTTCAGAGATTTTCTTTGTTGAATACACTGAGGCAAATGGGAGCGTGCACCTAGCTGGACGGCTTACTTGTCTGACAGTGTTTTGTGCTTGTCGGACAATTGTAACGTTGCAGACTGTCGTTGGTTGTCTTCCATTTTCATTGACTACATTGACTGAGAGTTCTGTTGTTGACATGGAAATAGAGATTCAACTGATTTTTAATACAATAGCTTTGGAAAAAGACTAGTTGGTTAAAGATATTATATAATAAATAAATAGTACTACAAACCTATTTCCAGAACAGTTTAGGTGCTGTGTAAAATGTAAATAAAAACAGAATGCAATGACTTGCGCATCCTTGAAACCCTATATTAAATCAAAAATGGTTCAAAGGCAATATATCAAATGTTAAAATAGCGTTATTTATTGTTTATAATGCATGATGCCAGCATCATATTTCAGAAAAGCTGGAAAAGGGGCAGCAAAAGATTGGAAATGTTTTATAATGCTAAAAAAGCACCTGGTGGAACACCTCACAACTCATTAGATTAATTGGCAATGGTTCAGTGACATGAATGGGTAAAAAAAGAGCATCTCATAGGCTGAGTCTTTCAGATGATGGTGAAGGCTTCACCACTCTGTGACAGACTGCATAGGAAAACTGTCCAACAATTTACGAATGGAATTGCAAAGAAACTGGAGATGTAATCATCTATGATATGTAACATCATAAAGTTATTCAGAGAATCTGGATAAAATGCCTGTATGCAAGGAAGAGGGCCAAATACCCATATTGAATGGCCATGATCTGTCAGTGTCACTCACACTGTGTGCGAATGTTTGGTGGTGGTCGAAGGGGGCGCATACTGGCAGCCACGCTTCCGTCAGTCTGCCCTAGGGCAGCTGTGGCTACAAAAACGTAGTTTACCACCATCAGAGCGTGAATGTGTGAGTGAATGAATAATGTATCCATTGTGAAGCGTCTTTGATGCATTTTTGATGCATTGTTATTATTAACACTCTAGCAAGGGAATTGAGGCGGAACTAGGGCTTAAATAGAATCCGGGCCCAAAAATTCGATTGAGAGCAAAACGATGTCGCCCCGGACGAGAGCAGCAAAGAAAGCTCTTAAAGCCATCAAACCACGACAGGACCTCCCTCTAAGGGACAGCTCTAGAAGTCCCTTGGGAATCCCGTGCACAAAACTCAGAAATGAGTGTGGGATCCAGAATATCCCAAGAAGGGACCCAGCGCTGCTCCTCGGGGCCATATCCCTCCCAGTCGACAACAAACTGGGCCCCACGACTAACACGTCTCTCGGCCAGAATGCGGTGCACAGTGTAAACCGGCCCCCCCTCAACCATTCTTGGTGGCGGCGGAGGTGTGTCGGCAGGTGGAAGGACACTAGTGCTAACTGGCTTAATCTGAGAGATGTGGAATGACGGATGGATGCGTAAAGATCTCGGGAACTTTAACTGTACCGTGACCGGATTGATCTTCTGCACTATCTTAAACGGGCGAATATAGTGGGGCACCAGTTTTCAGGATTCTACCTTCAAGGGGAAGTCCCGGGTAGACAGCCAAACTCTCTGCCTGACCCGATAAGATGGGGCCAAACGACCCCTTCTATCAGCGATGGATTTTTGGTTGAGCCCTGAGCGCAACAGTGAGGAACGGACCCTGGTCCAAACCGACCGACAGCGACGAATGAAATGGTTGACCGAGGGAACGTTGGAATCGTTCTCAGTCTCAGGAAACAGAGGGGGTTGGTAACCCACCTGGGCCTCAAACGGGGAAAGACCTGTGGAGAAATTACTCAGTGACTTATGGGAATACGCGGCCCAAGCTAAAAATCGACTCCATGAGGAGGAATTATCAGCCACCAAACATCGAAGAGTGTTTTCTAAAGACTGATTAGTACATTCAGTCTGCCCGTTAGTCTCTGGGTGAAACCCAGAGAAGAGACTCAGGGTGGCTTCCGACTGCTTGTAAAATGCCTGCCAGAATCTGGCTGTAAACTGAGGGCCTCGGTCAGAGACCACATCCTGCGGAAGTCCATGCAGCCGGAACACATGGTTAACACAAGAAGGGCCGTCTCCCGCACTGAAGGCAACTTGGGTAGCAGGACAAAATGGGCAGCCTTAGAAAAATAGTCAACCACGACCAGGATGACAGTGTTGCCATCAGATACAGGCAGCCCTGGTACGAAGTCCAACTTAATATGTGTCCAAGGGCATCTAGGAACGGGCAAAGGTCACTGCAGACCAGAGGGAGGGAGGTGGGAAGTCTTGTTCCTGGAGCATGTGCCACAAGCAGCAACAAATTCCGAATGTCTCTCATCATACCAGGCCACCAAAAATACCGAGCCAGGACCTACTTAGTCCAATGGGCCCCCGAGTGCCCAGCCAAGTGGGAAGAATGTCCCCACTGGAGGACCTGTGGCCTAACTGTAGGCGGAACAACCAAACATCCAGGAGGCTCCCCCCCAGGACTAGGGTTAGTCTTTAAAGCCTCCTGAACTACTGCCTCAATCTCCCACTGAATGGGTGCATTAGCCTGAGCAGCCGGAATAACTGGCTCCGGGGTAGAATCGCTAGAGCGGTTGTAAATCCGTGACAGGGCGTCAGGCTTAATGTTTTTAGAGCCCCGGGGATAGGTCAGCGTAAAATCAAAGTGGTTAAAGAATAATGACCACCGGGCCATCCGGGAATTATGTCACTTGGTTTGCTGAATATACTGGAGGTTTTTATGGTCAGTCAACACCACAAAAGGGTGCTCCCTCCAACCAGTGGCGCCACTCCTCAAGCGCCAGCTTGACCGCCAATAACTCCCTGTCACCAATGCTGTTATTGCATTCCGCGGCGGCCAAAGACCGGGAAAAATATGCGCATGGGTGAAGCATATTATCGAGGGCGCTGGGACTAAATAGCACCCACGCCCACCTCCGAAGCATTTACCTCCACAACAAATGGGAGGGAGGGATCGGGCAAAGCCAGAATAGGCTCTGAGCAAAAACTTTAATTTCTGAAAGGCAGCATCAGCTGTTGGAGACCAAAAAAACACTGAGGATGTATTCTTCTTTGTGAGTGCAATATTGGGGGCAGCAACCGTGCTAAAATGACGGATAAACCTCCTGTAAAAATTAGCAAAACCCAGGTAACGTTGAACCTCCTTAACACTCTGAGGCACAGACCAATTCCTGACCGCAGCCACCGTGTCCGGGTCCATACGAACTGACCTCTTAGAAACAATAAAGTCCAAGAATGAGACAGTTTGGGCATGAAAAAACACATTCCTTAGCTTTAACAAAAAGTTTGGCATTGAGGAGGGCCTCAAGCACACGTCTGACGTGTTTTTTATGCTCTGAGAGTGTTGAAGAAAAAATAAAAATGTCATCAAGATAAACGAGACGAATTTCTCCAACATCTCTCCGAGGACGTCATTAATGAGTGCCTGTAACGCCGAGGGGGGGTTAACCAATCCGAACGGTAAGACCAAATATTCGTAGTACCTGTCATGAGTATTAAATGCTGTCTTCCATTCGTCCCCCTCCCGAATACAAACCAAATTATAAGCATTATCATTTTAAGCATACAAAAAATGGCACCTCCTGCAGACGTTCAAACGCAGAATTCATTAACAGAAGGGGGTATCAGTTTTTAATGGCGATCTTATTCAAACCCCTATAATCAATACAGGGTCTCAGACCGCCATACTTCTTTCCCACAAAAAAAATCCCACTCCGGCAGGAGACGTGGACGGCCGAATAAAACCATTAGCGAGAGCTTCCTGAATATATTCTCGCATGGCATTACGCTAAGGTCCTGACAGCGAGTATAGCGAACTCCTAGGCGGAGTTGTACTGGGGTAGAGATTGATCTCGCAGTTGTACGGACGATGGGGAGGTAACATTGATGCTCGTTGCTTACTAAACACTTTGGCGAGATTAGCATAGTCCTTAGGAACATTAGAAGGCAAACTAAAAAGTTCAGGGTGGCCCCAAATTCCTCACCCTGCTACGAATCTAATGTCTCTGTGACTGATTCAGAATCGCTAAAATCCTCTAAAAGGTAATTGTCCTCTGGCTTTTGCTAACCAAACTGAGGATCCCACTCCAACCCCTCCTCAGCCCCCTTTTCTAGTTTAGGAGGGTACGGTGAGATAACCTCTTCACTCTCTCTCCAGGCATCATCCTCCCCCGTAACTCGATGTCTGGAAAAACAAGTTTCATTATCTCTACAATGAGAGTTGCAATTGGTGCCCCAGCGGACAATAGGATTGTTCTGTTCCCCCCAACTGATGCAAGGTTTATGTTCCCGTAACCATGAATGCCCTAAAACATTGTGACAAGAACTGATAACTGATAATAACTGATAATAAAAAACCAGATCTCCTCAGAGTGGCCACCAAAGATAATGAACATATTTAGCGGCTCAGAAACTTCAGTTATAACTCCCATTCCAATGCTGTGAAAGGACGGAATGCTTCCTAGCCCTAGCAAGTTTTGAATACTCAAGTTCAGTATCTAAAACGTCTCTTAAGAAGTGGAGATAAAGAGAAGAAATAAGTTCACATTACTTAACGGAGCTATCATGTTTGACAGTTCAAGTCTGCAGGATATATGCGGAGACCCTCGACGTGTTCCCTCCCACGCGTACAGCACAAACACATAGAGAACCTCTTGTCTGCCCTCCCGTTTATAAGGTCCAGATTGAGAGCTACAGTAGAGAAAACCTTTCATTTAAATGGATGAATTGGTAACAGTCAATTCAATTATGATCAAGTTTAAAATGAGCAATCTCAAAATGATTGAGCATCTCACTAAACAGATATATTTTGACCTCAGAGTGTATAGACTAGCATGGAGGAAGAACTGCAAGGATTTGATGACTGGTTTTGTCATTTTCTTGGGTAATAAACATTCAGATGATGGATGGGGTGACCTTTCACTCCCACCCCCAAACAAAGCTCGAAGGCACTGACATTGAACTGTCTCTATTAAAAATGATTATGTCGATACTGCAGAGAAACCTGATTATAGAGCATAAGAAAAATGGACAGGCTCGCAATCCAAAACCAGAGAACAAGACAAAAATAAGCTTTGCTTCTGAGCTCAACTTAAGGGCGAATAAGAATTGCCTCCTTATGCTCTGTTGAATTCAAGCCGTCAGTTCTGCAGCTGGATTCAAATCAGTCAGAATGATGAGGAGGTTACACTCCTGTCAAATTCAGTAACTTCAGACACATTTTCACGGACCATGATTTAAGTACTTACAGCATTGAAACTTTGCATTTATATAATCTTTCAGAAAACATAGCTTACAAAATTATAATGATGTGGTAGATGTTCAAAATAGCCAGTAAATAAGAAGTCATTTCCAATTTCCAACTGAAATCTTCTGTTAAGCAGACTGTGCAAATATAACTTAATCAAATTAAATTACTAAGTGAAATGTTTTTGTGTTTCTGCCAGTGTATCTTTATTTATTTATTTATTTTTTGGAGTATGCAGAGCTTAATTGGTAGTCAGAACTAAGTGAGACACAAAGTCCCCATTAGCAATCTTGCTGCATGGCCCCACACTACAAAATTTTTGCTACTACAGATGAACTATTATCTGTTTGCTTTCCTGCCAATATTCCCCAGGAGACCCTTTCACACCAGTCAAACACGCAGGTAATGTCTTTAATTTGCTGCCATGCTGTTTTCTGTGCATGACTGAAAGGGATGTTAGATGATCTATTCTTTTTTAAATTTGGCATCTCCAATCCCACGTGAATCTGGAATGCCCAACTGGGGAGCTATGAACAAGTCTTGCTCATATGCGACCCCTTCCTGCCAACTCAGGAGAGTGAAGACAGTTTGTGGCTCTCCTCCGAAGCACACGCCTATCAGCCTGCTGCTTCTTAAACACTCATTGGTTGAATCCTCATAAGTTCAGAATGAGGGCGGAGGATACCCGGACATGAACAAGCATAGAATCTTCCCGCCCAGCAGGACGCCCGTAAGCAAAGAACAAAAAGACCATTTTTATATACCATTCCCGGCTAACCCTTCCTAATTTGCATCCTGTTGCACAATGACCAGTTGTGCTCTACTCTTAAAAAGCTGCCGACTGCTGTTGGTTGGTACGACCGGCGCTTGAACCCGCGCCGTGATACTCACTTCTGCTTCGCAATGCAATACTTTAACTGAGTGAGCTATTCGACAGCTAGATGATCAATTCTGATAAGAAGCAGGGAGGCATAATGCTTTGTAGTTTTTGAGCACAAAGCATGCAGCCCTCTCAGGCTCAAAATAATGCAGGTCTCTCAGCCTCTAAATACAGTCATCAGAGACTCTCAATAATGGAGGTCACTCAGCCTCTAAAAGCAGTTCTCTTAGGGGTCTACTCTCCCATGCGCGTAAGTCGAAAAAAGCGTGTAGCTACGCGCTTTTCATCCTACGCGTATTCTCCCCACGACTTAAGTCTGTGCATTACGCGCCCCGAAGGCAGTTATGCGCTTCGAGCGGAGCAAGGCCAAAATTTGGGCGTTTTTCAGTCAAATAACGCTAACGCGTATTCTCCCCCTAGCTTACGCGCTTTTCTGTGAAGCACTTTGGAAGGCTTTATTAAGGTCAAGCACCAATATAAGGCGAAATACAATATTGCGTTTGATGTCGGTTATAGGCCGAATTTTTTTAACATTTAATTTATTTTATTTATCATGGTAAAGGTTGAGACATTATTTCTTATTTCTAAACTACATTTCTCATAACCATAATAAATTATCAAACAAAATCATCACATGATATTACGCAACGGCCTGTTCTCCATCATTCAAACATACCCTCAAAACATAAAACCAAAACACCTGTCCTGCATTTGCTTGCACTCTTGCGTGATTGGGAAAGAGTAAGAGGAGCGCGCCGAGCTGGAAGACGACCACGCATATATCGGCCTCGTTTGGACATCCTGGGACAAACAAACATCGAGTGCATCCAGCGCTTTCGTCTCGATTGTGAGGCAATTATCTATCTTTGCCGACTTCTGGATGGACAGCTATCCAGCCGCAGCAATCATCCTAAGAACATACTTGTGGTCATCAAGTTCACAACTGCGCTGTCGGTCCTGGCATCTGGGTAGTTCCAGAGAGTGGCCGGTGATGTCATGCACATATCACAGGCATCTGTGTCAAGGTGTCTGTCACATTTTGTTGATGCTATGCTGTACCACATCAGCCACTTCATATAGTTCCCCGAAACACCCCCTGAAAGACGGAGAGTTGGGGGGGGGTCTACCCGGTATACTGCACAAGTCGCCGGGTTCCCCAGTCTTGTGGGAGCCATTGATTGTACTCACAGTGCAATCAGAACCCCTTCCACTAATGGGAATATGTACAGAGACCGTAGACATCAGCACAGCATTAATTTTCAAGTTGTGTGCGATCATGATGCGTGGATATTAAGCATCTGCACTAAATTCCCTGACTGGCCCCATGACGCTATGTACAGCGCAACTACTTGAAATGCCAAAAAATACAATAAATATTTGAAACCATATTAAGCTTGTTTCCAGTATTTATCACAATGACGTTTTGAGTAAAGGCAAATAAAAATGACCTTCATCCGTATCCACTCCAAGTTCTTCTCCATGTACTTCTACTGCAGAAAGAGTGGATGCCTTCTCCAGTGCAGTGAAATGCACAGAGGATGATGGTTGCCCAGCACCCGTTGCGTGCACACTACTCAGGTGTGCAGAGAGCCTGGGTTTAGAGTGCTCCACAGATCCCTTTATTTATGCTTTATAGGTGCCCAGTGTAAGAATTGAGGTCAAAATATCCAAAAAAAATAGCTAGACACAACAAAGGAATGAGAAGAAATAAGGGCAATGATGTCATAAAAAAGATAACAAGGCATAGTGCTGCAGAGATATCGGCCTGGATTAGCATGCTAAATCACTAGCTGCGCACCATCCTGTGCCATAATACCAGTCTCTGCCATGGGTGGCAGTATGCGGGCAACATAACAACCAGCCAAACGGAAATGCACAAATCAATTGCACGGCTTGAGGGCGTACTTGATTTCAATCGTGTGGAAGGTACATTAGCTAAGAAGCTTAAAATGAGTTCATGATAATGAACTCTAAATGAATGCACGAAATGTAACGGAAAACTTTGCATAATGTAATGAAATAAGACGGAATGTTTTTTGTGACTAATGATTGCTAGAAGAGGTCTTGCTAATGAAGACTGCATATCAGGCAAACTGGTTGCATACTGTGAAATTAGCATCAGGTGGGCAGTATACATAACGTTCTAAAATGATCTTGTCCCTAGTTTTACTTGTACATGTGCAGCTAAGATTAGTTCATAATTTTGAACTCCGCTATAACTGTTTTGACGATGTACGGTAAAGTAATGGACAACTAACTGTGGCGATCGACTGGCCAGCTGATTTTGGAATCAGAGACTGGTTATGCTAAAGTCCGGGATTAGATAGATTTATTCATGAAAATGTTGGTTCAGCATTAGCACTTAACATTAGCTAACGTTATGTTGACGCTAGCTTGCTCAACAGCAGCGAATGTTATCTAGCAAATAAATTTATTTAGAATGAACAATGTCACGTAATTTGGACATATATACTGGATCAGGTGAACGGGAGTAGCTTGAAGATGTCATAGTACAGAATCACTTGACATCAACTGACGTTCATTCATGTGTTTATATCTCAGAGTTTTGGAGTCAGAGCAGCCCTGTTTGGATTGTAGATAGTCGGCTATGGGGTCGTTGGGAAGGTGGGGGCGAATCATGGACAGTAGGCTTGATGGGAGGAGAGACTGTGCCATTTCTCGATTGTTACACTAGGGTATCCCAACTCACTTTCTGCAGGTATAATGCCCTCTTTTCCTTTGGATTGTGAACAGTATGAATTTAATTTTTGGCTGTCCATTACACGGGGCACCTTTAAATCGGGGATACTGCGCTTACATCTCCCCACTGAAGCCACATCCAGAACGATTTGCAGCTGTCTTCCTTGGATCAGCCTTCAGTGCCCCCTTGCCCTACAACACCTCATGGTGCCTCTTCACTGATTTCACCAATACCTCTAACTCCTCATCGGTGAAATTTGGTGTTCGACTTCGGCTCAACGCCGCCATCATTGTCTTTATGTTCTGTTAACAAAGGTGACTGCCCTATATGTTTTTGATAATCTAAAAAGTTGTGATATTCTCACTTGGGAGAAGATTGATTTTCTAATTGGGGATATCTGTCTTAATAAACCTGAGTCAATGTAAAAAAAAATTTTTTTTTAATTTTTTTACCAATTTTAATACTGTGTATTTTAATGTGTGAATAAAGATATTTTTAAATACCCTAGATTGAGCCCTATCCTGGCCAATACCAATGCACTACCCATTTGTTAATCAATTTTAGCCAATGAAGAATAGCCGACATGGGAAGAATCATGATCAGTAAATGGGATAGTTGAACTTGTGCCTTGTACTTTATTATAATCAAGTGAATGTGTCGCTCAAATTAAATGGGACATAGTAGGCTACGGATATGGAATTGTGTGATCGTTGAGGCGGTTCGGGTTGGGGCCGGGTGACCGCATGCGGTGTAAGAATCCGTTGTTTGTTCAAGCATTGCCATGTCCTTTAGTTGCAAACCTGACATCGGAGTAGTTTGAGATTTCAAGGGCGCAGTTTCTAAATGAGATCATATAAACTGTCATTGATTGTTATCTTTGTGTGACTAGAATGTTCCCTTTACTTGTCTTCTTCCCTTTCTTCCACGGAACAAACAGGCTGGTGTAGGAGGGGCACATTTTCAATGCTCTGATTGCGCTGGTTGAGAAGCGCAAAGTTATTCTTGTTTAAATATTCTATGGTTGTAAAACGTACTTTGCGCATTATTTTATGTATTTTGCATAGCTTTGATTTGCTTCATGCTTTTTAAATATCGCGGTGATAAAGCTTGAAATTTGCAGACTTGCTGTGACGTCAACTCTGCCAGGGTTTATCCACCTCCTTGGGCTACTTCAACTCTGCTTAAAATGAAAGTAAACTTGTGTCATTTGACATCATTTGGGTAGTGAGCGCGATGGTTCTGTTGCAACACGGTTCAATCGCGTATACACAGGTGGCAATCAAACTTAGCCCTTCGTATCCATGTTGTCAAGTGTCCAAAACAAATCAAACTTGAGTTTTGAAATTGCCATCTCTAGCAGTATTAATTATACATCAGGAGATAATGCACAAGTTTTGCTCGCTGAGGATTTGTACGCTTCATAAATACTGTTTATGCGGTTCAGCACGGTTTGTCTCCACACTGGCCTTGCGCTTTATGGGCTGCTGCGGCCTCATCGTTGAATGGCTAACTGGGAAACGTCATCTGATGTTCCGCATGGGGCCTCTTGTTCTATTGTTTCTTTGCATTTTTGATGGTCATACAAGTGGACTGTGTATCGAGCATTAGCCTCCTGTTCTGATTTATCTTTGACTCTTTACGTATTTTAAAAAAATTAAATCCTTAGTGCAATTTCTTGATCATTTTTATTTAAAGTGGTTGGTTTCTCAATGCTTTCAGCAACGGTATGTTTGGCACAGAAAATTGTTCATGTTAATTTTAATAATTAAAGCTATTGTCTACAATTTTTCCCAGCCACTCATAGCAAAAGGAACCAAGAAAATCCACTCTCTCTGGAGGCTGCAGGCACGCAAAGAAGTCAATCAATAGGAATTGTTCGAGCCGAATAAGCATTTCCCTGGCTTGGTTCCGCAACTCCTTTTTTGCTGCCGTGCACCTACCTCCCTTGTTCAAATTTGGCGCTCCGGTTCTCCTGCCCTCCCTCTTCCACTGTGCCCCGGAGCCACCCTGCTTAGACATCATGGTCGCCAAGGGCCGAAAAACGCCAAAGAAGAAGAACAACAACAAACTGCAGAGACATGGAGGAGGAAAGCTATGGACAACCGCCTGTTCCACCTCTACTTGCCCCACTAACTAAGAGGACTAGAAAAAGAAGGCTCGCGGCTGAAAAGGCTGAAAGGAGGAGAAAGCTGGATCAAGCCAGATCTCAAAGGAGAATAAATATAGGAGAAGCCTTTCCATTGTGGAGACTGCTACGGGACTTGCTGAGCCTAAGGAACGATGCAGTCACTGTGGCGTTTCTGTTGGACAGGTAATCATTTGTTTTATTGTAGAAGTTGATTTTTTTTCCTGTAATATTGATCGTACGTTGCGACATCGATAACTCATAGATAAGCATTAGGTCAGTGCTGGCCTTAATGCAGTGAAAGCTAACCTCAGTAACATTATTTCTGTCAGCCTAAAATGCCGGTATGTTGTGAGCATTTGTTATGAGAACAGGAGACAAATCTCGATGGGGGGATGGTATTGGACACAATGCTGGACTTATATGCTAATATGCTTTACACATGGGTTTTACAAAGACTGTGTGAAGGTTTATTTGCTTGATAGAGATCCACATTGCAGTGTCAATGCTAGTTACAGTTCGCCTCTATGTACACCTCATATGCTAATATAGTTAACATGTTCACACATTGTATGCGCAAAATCACCATTTGTTTGGTTGAAGCAGCTCAGCGCTTTTGTCATTATGAACATGAGAAGCTAACGTCAGCAATTCTTTGCCTCCACATCAAACTGGCGCTCTGTGGGCGGCAAACCTGCTCTCTTCTCAGTGGGAGGGGGCTAGTCGGTTTCCGCGGGGATGAGACAATGCTTTCAGGGGAGGGCGCATGGCTTCGGAAGAAGCACAGAGGGAGTGGGGGATTTGTGAGGGGTGGAGAAATCGTGGACTGTAGCTTGAAGTAATTTGGATAACTATGGCCGAAAATAGATTAAGCGTTATTCAGATGATGGTTTCTTTACTGCTGTCAAATGACTGGACAAAATCGTAAATGCCATTTATGTTTAAATCAATTGCTGTTATGGTGCTTGAATTCTACTTGTTTCCAACAGTCGTGTTGCAACTACTCATTTTATCTAATCCTAGCAGGTGTTGCCATTACTAGCAGTATCCAGTTAACGTAACACATTGCAAATGACATCGCATACACCTCGTGACAATGAACCAAACAACAAATGCTAGCAACTGGAGTGCTCAGCGATTCTTAAGAGAATTTGTATTCAGTGTATGTGGTTCCAACCAAAATTTCTACTAAACGCTATGGAATGATCAGGACCCAGAGTAGCCAGTCCAGTTTGCATTGGAATATCTGATCAAGCCAGTCATACTCAGCCTTGTTTGAATATAAATTAATATCATATTTGCACTAACTTTCTAAATCTCCATGTTTTGCCCATAATTTGCCAGGAATGTTTTTGCATAATTGTACATGCACTAGTCCCCAAGTTTGGGTAGAATTATGCTTGCTCTTTGTTTGCTTGGCAAGAAAGCCTTGGGTTGCTTACTAACATTAAGCTTACGTCCTCAAGCTTTGGAATATCTTGTGCACGTTCAGCAATGCCATAGTGCAGCGACAGTTTGCTGATACTTCAATATTTACCCCACGTCAGCAAACTAGCTAATGCTTTGGTCATCTGGCCATCATTTCATTCGAAATTACTTTGGCTCTGCCTGCACAGAATGACTTATAGCCTCTAACTGTGCTAGTTGGTTAACTCAAAAGCCACAAATACAAGACCTCATGGTCTCTGGCCCCAAAGGCACACTGTCATTAGCCTCTGGTCTTTGGGTTATGCCTGTATCATTGGTTTTCTGGGGGATTCTAGCAGCTTTTTCAGCTTTCAGATTCATGAAGGCTCTTAATATTTTGCAATCATGGTATTTTTATACGCCGAGGCGGTCGTATATTGGCGTCATCTGCTCCGTTTGTCCGTCCATCCGTCCGTTCATCTGTTAACATTTGGCTTGTCCGCAAATTTGTGTGCAAAGCTTCAGGCCGATCGGGACGAAACTCCCCAGGAACATTACCTGGGTCAGGGTCTAGACATCGAATGTCACACACACAGGTCACACATCGAGGTCAAAGGTCAAATTTATACCAAAATGTCAGCGGCGTATAATGTACCAGCTCCTGGTGCTCTTGTTATTGTTATATCAACTTTATTGACTACACAATGTTATCTCGTAGTATATCCTCAGCACAGCTCCCACCTGTAATTTAATTAATTAATTTAATTAATCTCTAGTAATTGCCTGGTTTTGTGTTATCTCCATGTCTGCGGCAGGGGCCTGCCT
This sequence comes from Gymnothorax reevesii, assembly GCA_029721435.1. Taxonomy (NCBI): domain Eukaryota; kingdom Metazoa; phylum Chordata; class Actinopteri; order Anguilliformes; family Muraenidae; genus Gymnothorax; species Gymnothorax reevesii. Next base: position 116,444,596 of record CM056574.1, read on the forward strand.
TGAGCATACTGCTGCTCGTCTGAGTGACTGTCCGCAAGTGGCATGCGAGGACCGAGGAACACCAGGAGCATACTTTCCCATGCTTTTGACTGAATAACACTAGAGCAGAAAAGGAAAATGGAGGTATGCTATCTGATGTAATTAGACATGACAACAGCCCTTACATGAAAGAGGATTCTGCTCGGAATGAAAATCCCTTGAGTACAAATCCAGCTCAGGTCTGTGTTTTGAGACTCTATTTGAATCCTCTGTTCAATTCTCACATCTCTTCAAAACAATTCCCTGTTTAGTAACTAAAAATGACTTCTTAAAGATGCACGCTGGGTACTTCAAACGAGGTGGCCCTTGCTTGATTAAGCATGGTGACATGACAACAGCAAAGACCCCAATGCACCATGTAATTAACTGCACTGATATTGCTGTGAAAGCTGTATAACTACATTCTCATTTATCAATAGATAATACACATGAGCAGCTGCTGAAGGCTCCATTGGGCTTATTTCTTGATCTGAAACATTTTTTTTTGCATTACATTATGAAGGTTGGTCACTGAATCATTTACACAAACATCTTAACGTGCCCTCACATTCAGATCAGGGTTAAGACTGGAGTTCCCAGACCAGGGTCCCAGGATACTGTCAGTATTTGCATCTGTTTGGTATTTTTATGGTTTTTTTTTTTTTTTGCATTTGTGTTTATTTTTCATGTTCACTATTCATTGCTTTATTGTACAAAAGTATTAGTTTAATCTTTTGCCTTCTCCATGTGCTTTTTGTCTCCTCTCCCTCCCGTGCCCAGCTCATAGTTCACTGTTTAATTACCTCCGCCAAGGAGGTTATGTTTTTGGTGGCGTTTGTTTGTTGGTTTGTTTGTGTACAACATAACTCAATACGTTATGGACAGATTTTGTTGAAATTTTCAGAGAAGGTGGGTATTAAGTCAAAAAACAGGTGATTAAATTTTGGCATATCTAGTCCAAAGTACTGCTGAGATATACGCCAAAGTTCAGATTTCAAGTCTTTCAAATGGGCCGGAGTTCCATTCGCCATGCTTCTGGGTTTTGCTGCCCCCTGGCGGAGGTCTGCGCTCTCTGTGTGCTTTTCTAGTTGATTGATGTTATCCGTTTTGTAGCCACACATCCCTGCACGGCTGCCTTCCCCTGCACATGCGAAGCCTATTTATTTTCTTCTTTGCTTCTCCCTTTATATACCCCTCTCTGGACATTCTTACTTTACAACTTTGCAAACCAGAATTTCTAGGTGTTACTTACTTACAGTTCCTAGTTCTTCCAAGTCTTTGGTTGCAGTCCTGGGGCCTCATTTATCAACCTGTGCGTAGAAGATGTTCTAAATTCTTTCGTAGGAATGAAACTTAGAATGTGTGTAAGTACAAAAAAAGCCGTATTTATCAAATGTGCAGACACCGGTCGTACGCACACTAGTAAGTAATATGTGATGATAAATCCCGCCAGTTCTAAACTGCCATGCTAGTGCATGGTTAGGCTCATTTGCATTCAGAATAGCCTCCAGTTGACCATATATGGTAGCAGCAATCCCTTTAAGAATGCGTGAATGGATTTTTTTCCCTCACCGAAATCATGGCAAAGAGGACGAAGAAGAGGAATACCTCCGACACTGAGATTGGGGTGCTTGTAGGAGAAGTTGAAACCAAAACATACTGTTTGGAAGACTCAATGCAGGTGTGATCATTTTCTAGAAAAAATGCTGTGGGAGAAGGTAACGACTGCTGTTAATTCTGTTGGGTCAGCGGAAAGAGCAGTCTCAGTCATTAGCCACGGCTTCAGTGGATGTCCCTGACTACCTACAGAGATGTTATAATAAGCCATATGAAGCCCCGAAAATAATTTTTAAAATGTTGTAACACTCACCAACAAGCCAGCCATCCTCAACAGCTCCTGCTTGGAGGCGCACATCCACAGAGCTGTTCTGCCGAATGTTGTGCGTTCCTCCAGGCCACCGGGCAAAAAACTTTAAACAGAGACATATTTGTATTGCAGATTATTTTCATTGATTGAATGACATCCTTTCCTGTTCACGTAACTGAATTTATTATGTGATGGTGCTTATATTGCGATGTGGGTGCAATCTATGGCTTCAATCATGCTTGGGAATCCGGCGATGGCGCGAAATCCTTGTTTAATTTCGGCTTCTTGATGATGTCTGTATGGGAACTGGATGTAAGTTGGGGCCAGAGAAATTATTGCATCCAACACTGCCGGCATGATTCTGCTTAGTGTCGGCTGCGAATTGCCACGTATGTCTCCAGTCTCTCGCTGAAATGTTCCGGTGGCCAAAAATCCCTGGGTGGACAGGAGCTGGATGTCCACTGAATCTGTTTCTGCCATCTCTCCCCACTTAGGCACTCCTTGGATGGAGCTGTTTTTGTTTAAGGATGTCTTGTGAAACTAGTCTTTGTCATTGTTTCCTATATTGTGTTGTTAATTGCCTCTTGTGTTTTCCCATCTCAATTAATGTTTAGATTATCACTCACATATGTCACCCTGCCTAGCTTGTTACCTCTCTTCTGTATAAAAGTCCTACACTTCAGCTCGTTCAGTGTCAGGACATTGATCAACATTTCCTGAGCCCAGTATCCCGTATATGCCAGTGATCTGTTTTTGATATAGTGACACCTGTTCCATTTGACTCTGATACCTATCTGTGCCTGCCTGGATTTGTTTGCCTTCTGTTAAAGGAATAGTTCACTATTTTTGAAGTGAGGTTGTATGAGCTACAAATTGCCACTATGTACATTAGATGCAATAGAAAGCTCCCTGCTCTCCCCAGTTAGCTGCATCTGCGCATAGTGCTGGGCAGAGACTTACGCGATATACTGTTGTGAACGGTTTTTTCAGGTCCTACCTGAAAATAATACACCACTTTAATTGTACGCAATATCATATCCGTGTTTGCAGAATTCATTTTTCCAGAGAGGATCTTGTGAGGCCACATTCAGGGAAATCTCAACGGTGCACGCTGCAGAGCACTGCCTTCACCCATGTATCAGGTAAAAGAGTGAAACACCTGCGAAAAAGTCTAATGTAACATTGCAGCATAAATTGATATTATACAGGGCCTACGCAGCCACATACTGTGTATCTGCTGCGCCGGTTATGATAGGGAATTTTTTTCTTATTTGAGTGAAATTCTATGCCATTGAAATGCTGTCTTTGCCACAAACCGCTAAAAGTCTGACCCAAACAGCTGATCGCTACAATGCGCACAGTTAGCTACGATGCACCTGCGCGGAGAAATTTGTCAGTTGGTTCGTTTTTTTCAAGCAGATGAAGCGCAGTAAATTTTTGTTATATAATATACAATTAAAGTGGTGTATTATTTTCATATAGGACCTCTTTTAGGCCACGAAAATAAGTTGTTACTTTAGGGTCGTTCATAACAGTGTATCGTCTAAATCTCCACCCAGCACTATGCGCCGGTGCGGCAACCTGGGAAAGATCAGAGAGCTTTCTACTGCATCTGATGTACGTAGTGGCAATTTGTAGCTCATAAAACCTCACGTCAAAAAAAGTGAACTATCCCTTTAATTACCTATTACTGTATTACCACGATTCCTGTCTTTTGCAGCCCTGGCTTTCGACCCCTGATTTCGGACTCTTGATTTTTCCTCTGGTTTGTGACTGTGTGCTGTGTTCTGTGCCTTTTTTGGTTTTGACCTCCCGCCTGTTTTTGGAATCTGTTTCTTGATTACCCTTCTACTGCATCACTGTGATCACCTGGTTTGGACTCATCCTGTTAATAAAGGGTACAATTTTTTCCATCTCGGACTGCTTGCTTTTGGTTCCTTTCCTCAGACGTTACAGAGGGAAGATGTTACCCTAAGATTGACTATAATGTAGGAGCAGCAATAGCAGTGATGGGTTTAAGAGAAGCTTCCCTTGATCTCTACGCAAACCCATGTTTCCATGTCACCGCAAGGATATCAGCTTTACAGGAGCCTAGCTGCTGTGTGGGAAAATGTCAAAATAGGGTATACAGTTGGAAGATCAAGTGTAGCACTGGGCAATGATCTATGAAACGCATTCAGGAGGCCACAATATTTTTTCCTATATGGATACAGGAACTCAGGGAGAGTGTTTTGTTGTCCATTGTTAATGGGCTTTTTACAATATAAGTCATGTAAAGAGTCGCTGCCTTTTTCTCATTTTCCAAATGCAACTGTTCCCTTCCCTCATCTTTTTGTAGAACTGGTCAATGATCTTTGTTTATATTGGTTCAGTTCTGCATAATATGCACTACATTCTATTATTTGATTTGTAGTGATTTTCATTGTTTTCCTATTAATTTTACAGCCTAGAATGAAACCAAGGCCTGGTTATATAGGTGTGTGAGTGAATGCATAGACCCTCACTGTGGCAATTAAGCACATTGGTGCAAAAAGGCTTGTATCCTGCCCATCAAACAGGCTTTAAATTGTTTAGAGGAGCACAGCACTGAAGGAGGAAAGCAAAGATGAAGAAATTACAGTTGAGGGTGGCAAGGTGGAGACTCCAGACTCCATCCTTCAGATCAGGTTCACAATTTATTAAACTTAGAAACAGGATCAGACGTTCCAGCTTCTCAACGAACAGGCAGAGTGCAGCATAAATCGAAAAGTCAGAATGGAGGTTGTTAAACAGACTTTAATCCAAAAACCAGAAACGCCCGCGTTTGAACACCCTCGGCCTGACGGTGCACACACGGACAGACAGACAGACGAACAGACAGACGATGAACTGATGACAATACCCTTCGGCCTGAAGTCGGGCCGAGTGTAACCAGTTGAGCTGAATGCAGTATAGAGGTAGAAACAGTATAATTCACCAGAAAATATTCGAGGTTGTAACCAGAAGTAATCAGGCACAATGGACAATCCAAAACTCGTGAGCCTGGGGTGAAGCAAATAAAGCGCGAGAACACAGAACTGGGAAATAAAGGCTAATAAATGACTGGTAAACGGTGACAGACTCGCACTGACTAAAACTGAGGGCTTAAATACACCAGAGCTGATGACAAAATACAAAGCAGGTGAGCACAGGGGGTCAGAACACTAAGGGGGTGTGGTGACAAACAGGGAGGTAATGAACATATTAGTACACTGAATGGGCAGAGCGGAGTGGAAAATAAAGCCACCCGGAGGGATAAAAACAAAAGACAGCAAAATAAACCAAATAAGAATATAAAAATACTGACATAAATCATTAAGGCTTAATGGAGACCACACTGTCAGCTGACATCCAACGTTGAGGGTACCTGGCAGATTAAATGCCAGCATGGTAGGTCAGGGATATAACAGTAGGGGTGATATTTACATCACTCTTTGTCAATATTGCTTACACATGCTTGCAGTGCTTGGGGTGAGAGATACAGTAAGGTCACAGTATATAATAATACATGACAGATATCAAAAGAACATGGAGCCCATAGTACACTTGTTTAGGCAGTTTCAAGCTGCCCCATTTAAAGATGAATGAAAGCACTTTTGAGGACAAAGGCCAGACTTATTAAGCCACAAGGGGATTAATCACAGGCACGAGCGGGGAGATGCACCCACCCTGTTTACCTGTGGCTTTATGAATATAACTGAATATGTAAGAAGGGCATTGATTATCTGATGGCGGCATGTCTCGCATCAGAGCTAATAGCCTCCAATCAAGGCCAGACTGTGTGGCCTGATTGCAGGCTCTTGGTACTGGGAGATCAGGTCAAGGCTACACCCGTGCTTAAAGGAGACATACTGATTGCTTCAAATTCTCTCAGTCATGTAATCATTTTTATCAGAGAGATCATGTTCCTTGAATAGCAAATTTTTGCAAGGAGCGATGCATCAATCGTAAATACTCCTGAAAGCAGACCCCAAGAGGTGTTTACACATGTTTGTGTGCATATGTGCATGTGTGTATGCGCTTGCATGCTATTTACATCATTGCCAGACCCTTAAAATGATGGATTAACAGTCTCCAATTCCCTGTCTGCCAGGCTTGGACCCACCATCCTGCAGCATTAACTCTCATCACACCCCCTGGACCTGACAGGGGGGAGCCCCAGAGCACCGCACAAAGCCCCCCTCCCCATGCCACACACACAGAAACCCTTCCATGGGGCAAACACAATGAAAGCTGCTCCTACTGGAAGAGAGATGCAGTTCATCAATTTTGTATCTTGTTTGGAATAAAACGTAATAAGTGACCCTTTCTGCCACAGGAGCAGCACCTCAGTTGCTCGGAGGCAGCTGATATAAATACTGAGTTTGGCTTTTCTACCTTTTCTGAAGAAAGTTACTGCAGTAAAATTCATTTGGAATCCAGAATCTGTTTCTCTGTCTCTGTCTCTCTCTGCATCTCTCTCTCTCTCTCTCAACATAACATAACATGAGTGGCGAGAACAGGCCGTTCAGCCCAACATGGTTAGCCAGTTTCTTTTAACTATTGTGAATATTCTTCAGATACTCAATGTCTCAATGGCATCTAGCTCTAAATCAAGCCTGCTCTTGAAAATTGCCAAGGTTTCTGCCTCAACAATGTGGTCTGGCAAGCTGCTCCACATCAAAATTACTCTTTGGGTGAAAAAATATTTCCAAATATCAGTGCTAAATTTACCCTCGGTCAACTTCCATTTTTGACTCCGAGTTCTACTAACAGAATTTGGCCGAAGGAATCCCAAATAATTCACTTTGTTAATCCCTTTAACATATTTAAAGACCTCAATCAGATCACCCCTGAGTCTCCCCTGAGACAATAGGGCTGTGCTGTAGCACTGTTCGTTGGTGATCATTCTGCTTGAGTGAGAGAGGAAGACGTGCAGGATTGAAGCTGAGGATTTACTCTTGTGTAAACAAGGTTTTCTGAAAATAATTTGTGTGTTAAGACTCAAACAATAATAGAGATTAGACGATTTGCTCCCGAGGTATAACCTTTGTTGCAGTAGGGACAGGGAGAATCTTCCCCCCCTATGTTCTTCTTCCCCTTTTTTCCTCCTGTAACAACTCGGTGAGCAAACAGCCAAATTAAGTTGCTAATCTGGTCAAACAAAGGTGATGGGGGTTTTTTGGGGGGGGTTTGAGTCTCCGGGGAGCAAAGCAAAGTAGGGTAAAGTAAAATAAATTTAAATGCTAAATTTAGAGAATAAATTAAATGCTAAATAATTGTCTAAGTGAATTGTGCGATATACAAAGTAAAACAGTTGTTTTCAAGGACTTTCGTACTGTTGCCTGGTTTTTCTGAAGCTGATTTAGCAGACAAACTCCAGCAAGCTCTTAATGCCAAGAATTTTATCGAATTACCTGGATATCTAACTATAACCTGGCTTAGTTTCATACTGGGTGGCTTGGCTTTCATACAGTCTTCTAGCCAGTAAATATTGACGTTCACCGGGGTTTTTTAGTCCCCTTCATTCTCTATCCTGACTGCATTACCGCATAAACGCATTGCCAAGCTTGAATATTAACGCGAACTGGGGTTTTTTGCATTTTATTATTGCTGAAGGGCTCTTCTGATTAACCCATTGTAAATACCCTATCTTTGTATTTTCTTTCGGTTGCTGTGCCTTGATAAACTTATTAAAGTTTAACTGCTTGTTTGAGTGCTTAGCGACAGCTTGTTGGGGGAGGTACTGTGTTTAGTTCGCTCACATAGTAAACGACTTAATTAAAACGGACCGAATAAACAAAGGGAACCGGGGCTTTACCCTTTCCTCGGTTACCCATGGTTGTGTTTGCGGGTAGCTAGCTAGATAAGTACTATTTGCATTTTTGGTCGGTAATCTGAGATTTAATATTTAGTTAGTAGGGCAGCAGTCACTTGACTCGTCCATTCGGTTAGGTTGGAATTTAAACTGTAAGTTTTACCGGAGTGCTCCGCCTCCTGCCCTCCTCCAGGTTCTCCTGGGCGTTGGATCCAGTCTATTTTATCTGGGTTCTCAGCTAAGCCCTGTGATATTTTTAGTTTAGCATATTAATTGTACTAGGACTAGATAAACTCAAGCCGGCTTATGAGGAGTGCTAATTACATATATAGTTTGGCTCAATTTGGTATTTCATTTCTGTTAACTGAAACTAAGCCCCTGTTAAAAAAGGCTTATAATACATTTACATAGTTTCCCCAGGGTTTCAATTGTGACTGCTGCTTAGGGCTTCCTAGGTTAAAAAATTAATAAATTGTGGTTCCTCGGCTTCTATCTCGGCATTAGTAATTTTCTTTTACCTAGGGTGAGCAAGGTCATTAGGTAGGGGGTTCAAAATGTGGCCAAAACTATATGACGGTTGCAGATTGATCGCACTTTTGGAAAGAGATTTCCAGGGTGGGTTCGTCTGCCACCGGTGCCAGCTAATTGAGCATCTGGAGAGCAAGATCCTTGATCTTCAGGGCCAGTTGGCAGCACGACATTGTTCGCAATCAGTAGAGTTCCTAAAGGAACTAAGTAGCATGACGTTTAGAGAAATGGTGTGTACGCCAAAGCAGGGTGGTACTGGGATCCCAGAGCAGGCAGGGAGAGAAAGTTGGGTGACTAGGTCGACAGCGCAGGAAAGGGCGTGCACGCCGTGTAGCGACAGCTCCTCCAGTGGTTGAGGTGTCCAACCAATTCTGGTCCTGGCAGGAACTCAAATTGGCCCCTGACCCTGAGAGTGAGGGGACTGATGAGCAGTAGGACACCCTGTTAGTCTCTACCCGTCAGAAAAGAGAGTTAGTGATAGTGGGGGACTCAGAACTTAAGAGGAATAGATAGCTTAGTCTGGAGTCTCGTACAGTGTGTTGCCTTCCTGGTGCCCAGGTAGGAGACCTCCTGGAGTGTGTGGACAAGCTCCTGGCCAGAGCGGGGAGGGATCCAGTTGTCATGGTCCATGTTGGGACAAATGACATAGGTAAGGGTAGGTTTTAGGTTCTGCAAGGCGAATTTATGGAATTAGCTGAGAAGCTTAGGAGCAGATCCTCAACGATAGTGTTCTCCGGGATTCTGCCAGTACCACGTGCAAGCTGAGGAAAGCAGAATTTTATCTGGAGGTTTAACACACGGGTACAAACCTGGTGTAGGAAAGAGGGGTACAGGTTTATGGGGCACTGGAACTTTTTCTGGGACAGGGGTGACCTGTTCAAGCCTGACAGGCTGCGGGTTACCTTTGCACTGGCCCAGCGTATGTTGAGGGGAGCATAGGATTATTTAAACTAAGGACTTGGGGGGCAGGGAGGTTAGTGAGTGTTACACATAGGGGAATGCAGACTGCCCCGATGGAAGCTGACAGCGTTACATGCACTATTGATGATATACTTTTAAAGCAACAAAGCATCGTGGGGGGCTTGAAGCAGCAGCCGCATGGCAAATCAAGGGGGAAGAGCATTACTAATAACCTGAAATGTTTTTATTTAAATGCAAGAAGCATAAAAAATAAATTTCCAGAGCTTGAGGCTGTTATGGTTAGTGAGGGCCATGACATAGTTGGGATTACAGAGTCATGGCTTAGTGAAGAGGATGGAGAAGAATATAATATAGAAGGTTATAAGCTCTTTAGGAAGGATAGATGTAAGAGGCGAGGAGGGGGGTGTAGCAATCTATGTGAATGAAAACATAAATGTACAGAAAATTCCCGAAATTGAACATTCCTTGTCCTGTGAAGATATCTGGGTCAGGCTCATTGGCAAACATGAGACAGGTTTAAACATAGGAGTATGCTATCGACAGCCAGCTTTGGGCAGTACAGTCAATGAAATGCTTTTTAGGAGGATGACGCAAGCTTGTAGAGGTGGAGGGACTATTATTATGAGAGACTTAAATTATCCTGGTATCAATTGGGAAATGGTGAGAGGACAAGGTAGGGGGGAGAAAGAATGTCTAGATGTTATAAATGATAATTTCTTGGTGCAGTTTGTTAATAAACCTACAAGAGAGAAGGCAATTTTAGACTTAGTGCTCTGTAATGACCCCTATAGAATTAGCAACGTTGAGATACTGGAGCCACTTGGGACAAGTGATCACTCTGCTGTTAATTTTGATGTTTCATGGGAATTTGAACGGTTTATTCAAAAATAAAAATGTTCAACTTTAGGCGAGCAAACTTTGACAAGATGCGCTCATATCTAAGTGAAATAAAATGGGAGACACTCCTGGACTGAGAGTCTGTAAGTGAGATGTGGGAAAGATTTAAGGAGGTTTTACTTGAATCACAATGCAGATTCATTCCAAAGGTGTCCAAAAGTAAGCTGAAAAAGCAGAATACTCAGTAGATGACCAAAAGTATTCGTAGGATTTTGAGAGAAAAGAAGAATCCTTATAACATGTACATAAAGGATAACAATGAGAACACTAAGGCTGAATACTGTAAAATGCTGGCTGTGGTAGAAAAAAAAGAGCAGAGCAATGCTAGAAGACTGTATGAAAGACAAATTGCAGAGGGGGCAAAAACTAACCCTAAGCGCTTCTTTCAGTACTGTAGCAGAAAAGGGAAAGTTAAAGAGCAGGTGAAGTGCATAAAGAATAAAAACGGATCGCTGCTATATGATAACAAGGATACTGCGGATGCCTTAAACAGTTACTTTGTTGAGTATTTTACCTCAAAAGTAGTATAAGTAGTATGCCTATTTGCTGGTACACATTTATACACCTGAGTGGAGTGAGGCGTGGAGTGTGGGAGTAAAGTGTTTTGCCCAAAAACACACCGCAAAGGTCGTGGCCAGGGCTTGAACTCAGGACCTTACAATCTCAAGTCAAGCCTACTTGACCACTGCACTACCACGTCTCCATTTTGCCTCAGAAGGGGTCTTTATTCGGCCAGAAGGCATGTTAAATGCTCAAGATTATTTAGCGGAAATTTAGGTTCGGGATAAAGAAGTACACTGCCCGGCCAAAAAAAACGTCACCGTTTGGAAATTAATGAACAAATTCTAGATTTGGATCATTATTGCGGTTACTAATATGTTTCAGCTGGCAAGAATCATTTTTCCCCTGACTGATGAAGCGCATCGCTACTCATTGCTCAAAAAATCATGTCGGAAGACACATCCCTTGCTGGTGAAAAAGATGTTACAGTATTTCAGAACAGGCAACTTATTGGCCTGCATTTAGCAAAGAAACTCATGAATGCAAAAACAAGTATGAAGAATCATTTTCACAAACATATTTGCCACCACAAAGTCCTGATCTTAGACGCAGTAAAAGTTATTGGGATGTGCTCAAGAAAGACCACCGAGTGGTTCAACCATTATGTCGAGAAGACAAGATCTCGGCCAAAAATTATGGCATGTATGATCGAAAATAAATGTTCTGGCATTGCATAAAGTTGTCAAAACAATGAGAAAATGAATTTGCACTGTAATCAAAGCTACAGGGGTTCCAACTAAATATTTGAGTGTGCGACTTTGTTTTTGGCCGGGCAGTGTATGAGACCAGTTGCATAAATTAAACGCAGATAAGGCGGTGGGTCATGATGGCTTATATCCTAGAGTGCTCAGGGAAGTTGGTGAGATCATCTTTAAGCCGCTATCCTATCTTCAGAAGGTGTTAAGAAACTGGAGAAATACCAAATGATTGTAAACAGGGCAATATAATACCAATATATAAGAAAGGGGACCGTACCGAGCCAGGAAATTACAAGCCAGTCTGTTTAACTTGCATTGCATGCAAAATATTGGAATCTATCATAAAAGATGAGCTGGACTTATTTCTTGAATGTAACAGTATTTTGAGGGGTAGCCAACATGGTTTCCGTAAGGGAAGGTCATGCCTGACAAACCCTCTGGAATTTTTTGAAGAGGCCATCAAGACTTCATATACTTGGATTTTCAGAAAGCATTTGATACAGTACCACATAAGAGACTAATTTTTAAAATGGGCTCCATTGGAGTTACAGGAGGTATTCTGGAGTGGATTCAACACTGGTAACAGGACAGAACACAAAGAGTGGTGGTCAGTGACATCTCATCTGAGCTGGGTATGGTGGGGAGTGGCGTCCCCCAGGGGTCGGTGTTGGGACCCCTGCTGTTACTCATCTACATTAATGACCTTGATCGTAATATTTGGAGCAGATTGGTAAAATTTGCAGATGCTACTAAATTGGGGGGTTTTGCAAATAGTTTAGAGTCCACTAAAGTGATTCAGGATGACTTGTATAGAATCCAGAATTGGGCAGAAATGTGGCAAATGAAATTTAATGTAGCAAAATGTAAAGTTCATGTATGTAATAAAAACTTTAGATGGCATTACTTCTTGGGAGGTTGAAAACTGAAATGTGCTGCTCAAGAGAAAGATCTGGGAGTGGTTGTTGACCAAACCCTCCCAGGCTCTAGCCATTCTGCCGTAGCAGGAAGGAGAAATATATAAAGGAGAGACTGCCTGTTTGTTTTTTGAATACTGCATCTTTCATTCACCTGAAAATTGATTAAAGAGCACAAGGAGAGAACAATTTGTGGTTGCTTTGCTTCTTTCTGTGCATACTGTAAAAATACTTTGTACTTGTACTTGCAGTTTTGATACTTAAAGATACTTATGGTACTTAAGTACAATGGCGCAGCCAGCCGGAATCCTGTATGCACTGTGCGTACAATTTTTTTGAAGGTGTGAAAAAAAAATATTTTAAAGTTTTTTTTTTTAATTGTTTTTGGGGAGGGGATAATAAAGATGCTGGTTTTTAATAGGCTAAACATGCTGAGTCCACTTATTTTTTCAGCCACTTGATTGAAGGCTAACATAAAGGCCAATGATTGTCATTTACGTCATCTGTCGCTAAGTGATTTTGAATTCTGGCGCTATATTCTTCTACACTACATAGCCTACCGCCTATGTGGTTAATACGGTTCGGTTCGGTAATGTTATAGAAAAGTCGAAAAGACAGACAGCGAGAATGAAGGCGCTAACAGCAATCAGACAGGACAGGAAGATGAGGTAGCTAGCTATGCTCCTAGCTCTTATGGCTCTCTCCCTCTTTTCGTGTCTTTGCCTGGTGAGCCTTCACGTTTTGCTGGGATGTGTTTCTGTGTCTCTGGTGCGCCGTCACCATAACGTTTTTCTGGGCTGTTTTATGTGGTTCTGTCTGGTGCGCTGTCACCATAACGTTTTGCTGGGCTGTTATCATCTGTGTTTCTGTACGCTGTCACCATCCTCTGCTGTAAAGTGTGGAATCATTTTTTGATTCATTTAATTATTATTAATTGTTCATCCTTGCTTGCTCCTACTTTACTTTCTTTCATAACCTTTTAGGCCTAGAGTGTGTATGTGCTTGCATATTTCTGATTTAGCAGGGGCCTGCATAACTGTACCAGTGCGTCATGACATATTGCCTATCTAAAGTCATGCAAAGCTGAATGTCTGTACCAAGGACAAGATGTTTTTCTCTTTCTCTAAGTTTGTGTTTATAGAAAGCTCCGGAATGCATAACAAGATAAACTGGAGCCGGGGCTGATAGAGAAGACAGGTGCTCTCCTCCCCAACGAGATGTATGTGTGCAGGCTTACGACAGCCTGACGTAGGTTGAATAAGACGAAGAGGGCTCTCCAGATTACATCATGATGTGTAAATCAGCGCGGGGGGAGGAGAACGTCATAGAGTACCCCTACAAAAACCAGAGAGAGACTAACTGTATCATCCTCCATCTTGACCTGAGCTTCTGTATGTGGGGATCCTTTTTTTTCTGCAGAAAAAAAGTAAACGGACTTTGGCTTGAATATTAACTGCTCTGCCTCTGACTGATTTTTTTCCCTGAGTAGCCTGGGTTTCTTATGTGAAGGTGATACGAGGAATATTATGTTAAAATTCCTTTAACATTGGGGGCATCGTCCGGGGTTCCAATATCTCACCTGCACTCCCTGGAGAATCGGCGCCGACTGAAATTCCGTGCACGGTCGTCTTGAGAGACGTTAAAGAAGGGAAAGTCCTCAACCCGGAGCGACTAGCAAGGCTCCTTGGGTGTGTAGTGAGGCCAGGAGGGAGGTTCTCCAAGGTGTGTGGTGGAGGTGCGGGTGAGTGACGGAATTCTTACTGAATTTGGCTTAGTTGCTGTGTGAGACAGAGGAGTTAATATTGCCAATTATGGGACAGACGAACAGTAAGTGTGGTGTTGTCGTTCTTGTAGTAAGGACTGCTGTTCTGGGACAAATGTTGACGTGACTTTGACTGAAACTGGGAAATTTGTTGAAAGTTGACATAATGGTTCTGGGAATCATTGTGGGTAAAGGAGTTTGGGTTAAGTTGAAATAGAGCATTGTCTGCGTATGTTATCAAAGCAACAATGGTGTAAGATCGTAAGAAAATTTAAGCCTTGGATCTTTTCCAATGTGAATGAATGTGAGAGAGGAAAGTGCACTGAGGTGTGTGTGCGCGCGTGTGTGTGTGTCCTGAGCTCAGATTGCGTTTCTGTGTGGAAATCAATGTGAATGAACCTAACTCTGTGAGTGTCTCTAAACAACTGCATTGCTGGCATATTTGTTAGTTCTGTCTTTGTTAGATTGAATGCAATTGTCATTATATTCCATGAAGTGCTCATATAAATGTCTACAATGAAATTTGCTTTTCAAAATAATTTAAGGTGCCTGTTGATTAGCCAATATTTACAGTACTTTATGGAATCCTCACTGTAACTACAGCATTAGTAAAAAGTGAAATTTCTAAGAAAGAAGTGTAAATAAGCAGTGCAAATTTGTAGGAGTTAAGCCATTTTACTGACTATGGAGTAGTTAAAGGACAAAGTTGCAGAAGTACACAGAATAATTATTCCTTATGAAACCGAGCAAAAGTCACTATTTCTTGATAAAATAAATGCTAACTCCTCCTAAATGATCGGTTACTATAAACAGTGGGAAGTTTAGATGAAGTAATAATTGAATGTAAATTATACAAACATGGACAAGTGTTTCTAATGTTGTGGCTTACTGAATTTCTTTAAAATGAAAGACAAAGTGAATATTTAAATGCTCTAATATTTGGCAGTAGTAATACATTGCAGAGAAAACTACCAGTGATATCCTCTATGAGCATGAATTAATTACACTATTTACACTTAATTTGTGAAATATTTTTAAAGAGCTAGAAAATCTAAGCACTTTTCTATAAATAATTAGGCTGTGTGAGATTGGTGTGCTAGAAGCATATCTCTGAAAAGGAAATTAAGCGAAAGTGGAAACAAAAATAACAGCGTGTTCAAAAGTTGCCAAAGTACTGTTTAACAAATTTATACAATAAGAGACTGTGTGCAAATTCATTTGATGCAGAACAGAAGTGTTTTCTATCAAGCATTGAAAAATTGCAATTGCTATCTGTGGGTGATGAACAAATGTGACTGAAAGTTTCCCTGATCAAAGAAATGCAATTAAAAATCTTTTCTCCATTTTGAACAGGAATTGTCAACGAGTGTCTTCATGGCAAAGGAACTGAGAAGTGAACCTTAATGTGTTTGTTTAATTTTTACAGGGAATGATCCGAACGAGTTGAATTAAAACAAAATTGTACATTATTGTTTGTCTCTAACTCCTATCGGAACTTTTCCACAGAAAGCACTGCTGAAGAGAAGTGAATTGCTGGCCAGCTGGGAATGCTTCAGCTTTAGAGTTTACCTTCTAAAATAGATCTGGGGAAATACAATTTGAAGTATTAACACAAGACTAAATTCAAAAGTCCTCTAGTAACGTGATCACATAATACCTTGCTTGCGATTTCTAAATTTATTTTTGAATAAGTACCGTTCTATACTAGGAGGTGACTAAAATATAAACTTTTTTTTTTTTGGAAATTGTAACATAGTCTAAAGTGACTCCACCCGGTTCTGCTGATGATGTAGGAAAATGTAAAAATGTTTGGGGCTAATAAGCCCTGACTGTGCATTTCCTCCATGCTGTTAGCGGAACCCTAGCCTGAGGTGGATTGCTTAATCACAATTCATTGAGAGGAAAAAATAAAAATGTATTCTCCATTGTGTAAAAGAAGTCCTATCTAATAATACCCTTCCCAATGGAAAGCCTATATTACCAAAATCCCTCTTCCATATTGCTGTAGGTTTGGTGCATGGGCAATGCCATGTACCAAGAGGGGGGGACCAAAGGGTTAATAGATGAGAGTACTATCACTTCTTTACTAAAAAGTTTTTAATATATACACTTAACGCCATGTAAAGTGAAGAAGTGATGTGGTAGTATTGATATGATCTTTATCTAAATGAAGTGAGAAGCTATAGATGCCATTACAAGTGGAAAATTTTGAGTAGAGAAATTGTTCCTAGATAAGTGATTCCAAAAGCATTCTATAGCGATAATGGGCCAGAATTTAGAAATGAAGAACTGGCTCGTTTGGGAGTAAAAATTGAGAATAGAATTGAAAAAACTTGCATATCATCCACAATTAGCAGGATTAGTGGAGAGAACTAATAGAACCCTGAAAGCAAAACTGCGCAAAGCCATGGCAGAAACTAAATGGAATTAAGTAGCATGTCTGCCATTATATTAACTAGCATGAGGATAACCCCACAAGCAGGGATTGGGGTTGTCACATTATGATGCAGTATGTGGGGTAACCTTTTGAGTTGCCACATTTATTTATTTATTATTATTATTATTATTATTATTAATAATAATATTTATATTATTATTATTCATTAAATAGAAGAAGCGACTCTGGCAGAGGATATGAATAGAATGTTGACTAACAAAAGTGAGATGCGAAATATGCTTCCTCCTAGATCAGTAGCGGAATTGCCGCCTGGTGAGATAAAGCCTGGAGATTGGATCCTGGTGCGAAGTGTCGGAAAAAAGCGGAAGTGGAGTGAACCGGCGTGGAAGGGTCCATATTAAGTGCTCCTGACCACACCGACTGCCGTAAAAATCCAGGAGAGGGAGGCGTGGATACATCAGTCACATTGTAAAGGTGGTGTCTCCTCCTCCAGCGGGTGTGTAGGTACATCTGGGTGAGTCAGGATAGACTTGGAGGGAGTCCGGCTACAAAGGGGGGCGTGGCATATAGAGCCCACCCGTCTCAAACCCGGTGAAGAGTTTTGTTTTTTTTTGTGATCAATTTTTCTTTTATTAAACAATACAAAATAACAATTCACAAATATTATGCATTCAATTAAATACTGAAAAACATAAAAGCACCCCCCCCCCCCCAAAACAAATTTAAAAAAAAAAGGAAAACCCCCTATAACCCTCCCCTTCCCACCCTCATTCCAGACCATTTTATGTTCTTCTAACAAGCTTTTGAGGTTCACAGAAAGCAAAGTCCACATCTCTATTGTTGACCCCTTCGCCCCATGCACTCGGGCTGTCGATAATTCTAGATACACTATATCTAGGTATGTGAGGACCCAGACCCTACGTGAAAGGGAATGGGGCGGCTTCCAGCGCATTGCAACCAATTTTTTTGCTGCTGTAAGCCCAGCTAATACTGCTCGTTTCTTGGCCAGGGATAAGCCCAGATTAGACAGGTCATTTAGAATGAGTGTGCCTGGTGCATGAGGCACGTTAATCTCAAATATCTCTGATAAATTAGAGGCAACCATCTCCCAAAACCTGGACACCGGCAGGCAGTCCCAAAACATATGAAAATAAGTACCCTCAGCCATTACATCACATAAAGTACAACTCGGATCAGGAATTATTTTCATTGAACAGAGCTTCCTTGGTGTGAGGTAAACCCTACGTACGAAATTATAATGTATGTGCTGGTGGTCGGGATTCCTGGAAGAAATTAGAATGTTGGACCAAACATTATCCCAGTCAAAGTCCGGATCCAGATCCGGGATATCGGCCCTCCATACTGCATCTAATGCCAGGGGTCTATAAGCATGTTGTGAAACGAACCGGTAGAATTTGGAAACAAAGCCAGTTGTACCATTAGAAGTGTTTAAAACTTTCTGTACTGGGTGTGGATTTAAAGGACCTTGCAGTGGAACACCATTGGCCCTTAAAGCTGACCTCAACTGTAAATCAAAGAAAAAGGAAGAACGAGGTAAATCAAATTCTGTACACAGATCCTGAAAAGAACGCAGGCCTTCATTTCCATAGATATTCCTTAATGTCTTAACCCCTTTCACTTTCCACGGATGAAACTGGATGGGCTGTCCGCCAATCAACAGTCTGGCATTATTAAATAATGGGGAACGTGGGTTCCATGCATAGGGGCAGCCACACAGTTTCTCCACTGCACTCCAGACAGACAGCAATTGTGATACAATAGGGCCAAACCTGCGGCGACATTGAGTGATAGGAATGTTAGAATACAGAAGATCTTGGAGGGAGTAGGGATGTACTAAGCTCTCCTCCAGGGCCCGCCATGACACTGATGTCTCTGGCTGGAACCAGGTTAATAAAGGTCTAAGTGTAAAGGGCCAATAATAGTGTTTAAAATTGGGGAGAGACAGACACCCGGCCAGTCTCTCACGCTGCATCGTAGAGATCTTAATGCGCGGGCGTCTATTCCACCACAGAAATTTAGTCATGGCTGTTTGTAGCTTGCTCCAATAGTGATTTGGTGGAGGAAGAGGTAACATCAAACTAAAAAAATTTACTCTGGGTAGAATGTTCATTTTAACTATTGATACACGACTACGAAGTGAATTGGGCAGCGAAGACCATTTATCTAGATCAGAAATTATTTTCCGAAGCGTGTTACCATAGTTATGTTTAACCATTGCCTGTACTGAGGGGAAGACATCTATCCCCAAGTATGTAAAAGTTTTAACTACTGGGATGGAAGGGACGGATGCGTCAATCATTGCTTGATTCAGTGGTAACAAAGCCGATTTCTGCCAGTTTATCTTGAATCCAGAAATTTGGCTGTATCGATCAAAAATGGACAATATTTGCGGTATACACTGAGTAGCATTGTCCAAATACAATAGTACATCATCCGCGTATAATGAAACGTGATGTGGCGTTCCATTAATAGAAATTGGAGATAGAGTGGGCGTCTGACGAATAGTTTGTGCTAGGGGCTCCAAAGACAGAGCAAACAACAAAGGACTTAACGGACAACCCTGCCTTGACCCTCTTGAAATGGCAAAGGATGGAGAGCATAACTTGCCTGTAAGCACCTTAGCTGTTGGATTGTTATACAACACCTTGATCAGATTGATAAAAGGGGCGCCAAACCCCATTGCTCCAAGTACCGACCACAAAAAGGGCCATTCTAGGCGGTCGAAGGCCTTCATCGCATCGAGCGAAAGAACAGCTGCTGGGGAAGGTAGATTTTGGGCGCCATCTATAACATGCAAGAGCCTCCTTACATTGTCGGCGGCCAGCCTTGACTTTATAAACCCTGTCTGATCCCTATGTACTAATTTCGTCATATGAGCTTGAAGTCGCCTAGCCAACACTTTGGCATAGATTTTTAAATCAGCATTCAGGTCCCTGCCTTTTTTAAGAAGCAAGGATAATAAGACCGTATTGACGTCTCTCAAAAATGAACCCTCTTTAATAGAAAACAATATCATTTCTGTGAGCAGGGGGCCGAGCAGGGGCCAAAATGTAATGTATAGGTCAGGTGGAATACCATCTGGGCTTGGCGATTTGCCCTTCCGCATATCCATCACCGCCTTCTCAATTTCCTGGTGTGTGATAGGTGCATTCAGATTTTCAGAATCACTGTCAGAAAGACGCTCCACATGGATATTGCCTAAAAAGTCATCGCAAGCAGACTGGACAAAGTTATTCTCTGAGCTATACAGATCCTTGTAGAAAGAGACAAAGGTTGCATTCACCATCATGGGATCAGTTAAAACAGTGCCATCTATGGACTTAACACCAAAAATATCCGCAAAATTTTCATTTGTCCGAAGCCTCAAGGCCAGCAGATGGCTAGGTCTGGCGGAGTGAAAGTAATAAGTCTGCCTGGTCCTGTGCATTAGAAATTCCGATCGACGCCTGAGGAGGGAATTAATTTCTTTTTTAATTACATCTTTTTGTAGTGCGACAGCATCGCTGTAATGGCTTTGTAAATTAGCGTCTAGAGTAGCGTACTGTAATTCTAATGCTTCCAATTTAGCTGCACGTTCCTTGTTTCTAGTGGATGCGTACAGAGTGGTGTTACTTCTGATAAAGCCCTTCACTGCCTCCCATAAAATTCTTGGATCAGCCACTGACCCCATATTAAATTCCAAAAACTCACGTAGGTTAGTCTCAAACTGGGACTTATAAGCTTCGTCTCGCAGCAGTGAGGAATTAAAACGCCATCTAGGTGCTCTAGCTGGGACAGCCCTTAGTGTTATAGAATAATAGGCGGGTTTGTGATCAGACCATGTAACTGGTATATAAAAAGCATCTTGAATATTAGAAAATAGATCTTTGGATGCAAAAAGGAAATCTATCCTAGAAAAGGATTTATATCTACCGAAAAAAAAGAATAATCTTTCAAAGAGGGGTTCATCGCACGCCACACGTCTATCATATTTGCTTGGTCCGCCCACTGGCGTAATGCATTAGAGGCGAGATGTTGGTCTCTGCTTTCCGCCCCGCCCGTTTTATCCATATTAATATCCCATACTGAATTGAAGTCTGCACCCATGACCAGACGAAAACCGGTAAGATCCCGTAAAGTTTTGGTTAATAAGTCATAAAAGCCAGCATCATAAGTATTAGGTGCATAGGCCGAAATAAATGCAATATTCTGTCCGTCCAGCCGAATTTTAGCAATGGCCATCCGCCCCTGTTTGTCCACCCATGAGTCAATGAAATCAAATCTTAATTTGCGTCTACAGACTACCATTACACCTTTGGTTCTTGTAGAAGCAGATGAAAAGACAATAGGGTGATACAGCCTGTTTGCAAAGCGGGGGGCATCCTTGTGGAGTAAATGTGATTCCTGTATCATAGCAAAGTCAACATTCCTCTTCTGCAAAAATCCTAATATCGTGGTCCTTTTATGTGGGATATTGAGGCCCCTGGCATTTATGGAAATCAAATTAAGTTTGGTCATATAGAGGGTAGTGGAAGCCTACAGTATAAAATATAGACACCTCATTAGGCAGAGTACGGTGGACTGGATCCTCAAAATTTCCCTCCCCCGAAAGGAAACATACTAAATCAAAAACAAACCCAAAAACATCCCAAAAGAAATGAAGAGATGCATCACTCTTCGTCATTTCTGATAAGTCCACAACTGGACAACCAACTAAACCCTTGGAGGTAACTAACCGTCTAAGTGGTGGCAGCACCATCACACACCATAAAAACAAGTGATAATAATATGTTTTAACTGCTATAACTAACTGTAGAGCACTGCGTTGTGAGTCACCCGACTATCTACAATGGAGCCATCACGACATAAAATGATCAGACATAATAATAAGAAATGAATAGAAAAATGTACAAAAAATAGCCTCCTTAGCAATGTTTCTCACGCGCTCCTTTTGCTGGAATCGCAAAAAACGCACCACGAACGGCCTCGGTGGAGCTCCAGGCATGACTGTGGCCAGAGAACGGTGAGCTCGTTCTAAGTCCAGGCCCCCTGCGAAGTCCGTCTGGAGGATCTCCGGCAGCGCTGACCTCAAGAAGGATAGAGCGTCTTTCTCCTCAGAGCGCTCCGGAAATCCATAATGCGTAAATTTAGTCTCCTGTCTCGGTCCTCATATTCCACCAGCTTAGCGTTCAGCTTCTCTACCATGGAGGCTGGGGCTAGCGGAAAATTGCGACGCTGGTCCTCCGCATCTTCCAGCATATCAAGCCACGCCTCAGCACTAGTCACTCGGGTAAGCACGTCGGCTAGCTTCTCCTCCACTGCGACAACGGCTCTTCGCGTTTCCGAGAGTTCTTTCCGAAGGTCAGTAAAATGCTTTGTTTGGTCTTCAGATAGCTTTTGGAGAAGCTCGAGAACCGCAGCGTTAGATGCAGGCTCCAGCATCGAACTCGTCGGAGAAACACTTCCGGCTTTCAAGCTAGCGTTAGCCTTGGAACCCTGTTGGTGTTGGGTTGCATTAACTTCGGTTTTCCGAGAATTCGGCATTTTTTGGCTGAAAAGATAAATATTGGGACTGATAGCACGTAATTGCGATGGAATTATCAACGATGGTAAGCTATTTAAGCAAAAATGGTGATGGTGCAGGAGCCACGAACTCAAGCAGCCATCTTCCTCGGTGTTCCCAGAATTCCACCCGGTGAAGAGTTTATTTACGCTCCAAGTCAGTAGAGACTCCGCGACTTATTCATTTAAAAAAAAAAAAAAAAGGGTTTAATGAAATGGCTTATCTCTCCCTGTGTCTGTTCATTTTTAAACATATGTTGCACCTACAATGAATGTGAACAGTATAGTTAAATGCGCCATGGCAGTGTCTACTGCATGTAATGGATTAGTTTCAATAGACCCCAGTTTACCCCCACTTTATACAGTCGATGTGTCGAAGAAAATGGCACAGGCTTTGTGGGGGTAACCTAGGGGTGCTAGGGGAAACTATTGATTTTGTGTGGGTATCCACAAATAAATGACAGGAACAATTCGGAATGACCAACCGCCCTGGGGGAAGGGTTAGCGTCTGGGGAGCCATTTCCCTATGATGAAATTAAGTTTTTTGCATTAAAGGCTGCACCGACGAGTGCTTGGAAAACCCTAATTGTAGATGATACACCAACTTCTTTTCTATGTGACACGGGGGCATGTTGAACTGTTATCAGAAAAGTAAGTGCAATTTTTTTTCCACATCGGCTCAGCACTAATATGACACAAATGCAGGCCTGCTGTGCGCACTGCCGCTATGTATTTACTTTTAATTTTAAATTGAAATTAACAGGTCGGCTAATCATAAACAGAATTTTCTGACCTAAATGTCGTGGGTTCAAATGCATCAAATTCTCGCATCCAGTTGATGCTCTGGCAGCTAGCCAGGGTGCAGGGGTGGGGGGGTGGGGGGGGGCTGTGCGTACTATGAAATTAAATCCTGGCGGCGCCACTGCTTAAGTACATTTAATATGAGCTACTTGAGCTACCAAAGTAACTTTCAGTTATGGTACTTCTACTTTTACTTTGCTTTTTTTTCAGTATTTTTTATACCTCTGGTTTCTGATCCATTTGGTATCAAGTACTGAATTGTATCATTTCAGTATCGTTTTGGTTTCCAGTATTTTTTTGGTATTGAGTATCGTGATACTAAATTTGGTTTTGATATCGAAGTCAAAAGTTTGGTATCGTGACAACACTAGTGTGTCCAGTTGGAGTGGAATAGCATTCTCAACGTTCGGCAGCATCTCTGTTGCATGAGTCACAACAGCAACTCTGAAAAGAGAGATTTACCAGATTTGGGCCTTGAAAAGTATTTATCATGCAAGGAAATGCCTAACACTTCCCTGAGTGGGGATGTCTACTAAAAGTCATCTGTCATGTCTCATTGAAGGATGTAGTTTTGCCTTCAGTGGCTGTGTGGTGCTGATTTAATCTGACTCTGACTCATGCTGGCTGTTAGACCAGTCACATCCACTCCTGAGTCTGTCTTCACAGCCAGAACCTGCCTGTCACTGACACCCCTCACCGCCATTACATCACCTCAAACACACTCACTCTTGTGCGCGCATACACACACATCTCGCTAAATGTCCATCTCCAGTGCTTAGCTCTGCTGTACTATTTTACTTGGATCTCTGTGTCATCTCTATTGAGAACATGACCCGCCATCACAAGCTGTATAATGGAGTAAATCATCCCCCAAAACAGCACAACAGTGAGATTTATGAGCAGCCTAACACAATAATGAGAGACCGCACTCTGTTAGATATATTGGCGGGCTAATAAAATAATGAGAGTTCACCTGGAGGATATAAAAAACTGTCATATTTCCACTCCTTCAGTATGCCTTTAACAGTCCTGTGGATAGCAGGTGCCCCGATGGGTCGGCTGGTCTTTTATAAAAAGACTGTCTGTGGATCCTATTTCACAGGTGGATGATCACATTCACAGAGGCCCCCAAATAGGCCCATTGGGTGGGGAGGGCAATCTGCAGATTATCACACAGAGTATCCCTCACACTTGCCAAGGCCATCACGCATGACACTGTCCTCTTATCCACGTCCCAGATCTTTTAACACATGTGAGCAAGAGCACAGATGGAGAAACAAAGGTCGTGTCCCAATTCAGCGGCTGCATCTCGAAGGACGCAACCTTCGCAGTCTACGAAGGCCACGTCCTTATTAGACCACGAAAGCCGAACCGAGCGGTCTTTGAAATGAGATAGTCTAGTCCATGGAGAATTCGCAGTTGGCGTCTCGTGGCATCCCGCCCTTACCTTCGCGTCCGGAAGCCCTGTTCTCGTCGCCTAGCAACCTTGACAGCAACAGCTGACAATCTGGACCCTGCAGCGTAACTTGCGAGATGGATTGTTTTTTTTTTTTTTTTGTTTTTTTTAATTATTGAAGGAGATGGAAGAGATGCTTCGCCGCCGATGGGTGATTTATCTGAGGCCGAGAGAGCCATGTCTCAGTAAAATACATGTTGAGGATTGTACTTTGAGCCAACAATTAAAAGTTGCTCATCAGACTACTCCCGTCAGCCTAATTAATGAATGGCTAATACCATTTGACTTTGACCATAAAGCCATTTATTCAAAATAACCTGGGGTGGAATGTAACTTTGTGCCTTTACTTAACTGCTAATTCTAGATACCTGTACTTTTCATAATTTCCATTTTATTCAAATTTATGCTACTTGTCCTCTATATCTTACGGGCAAATTGTGTACTTTCCAGCAACTCATTTATTTTTCTAATCACTAGCTTTATCCAGCTAGTTACGTTTCAGATGACTAATTTCCATACCCTTCCTGTTCAGTAAAAACCATGTAGCTATCCCAAAATGTGTTGATGTGGAATGATAATGCTTTAAACCAGGGGTCTCCAATCTTTCCAGAAAGGGCCAGTGTGGGTGCAGGCTTTCATTGCAACCAAGCAGCTACACACCTGATGCTACTAATCAAGCTTATTAGCAAAGAGTCCAGGGGTTGATAGTTTCAGGTGTGTAATTGCTTGGTTGCAATGAAAGCCTGCACCCACACTGGCCCTTTCTGGGAAAGATTGGGGACCCTTGCTTTAAACGAACAAACATTTAAGAGTGACATTCCTTTGTGGATTTACAGCATTCTCTAACCCCAAATTCAATATGGAAATCAGCTAAATGAATCATCACAAAGCAAAAAAATTAGGCTTTCTTTCATCAAACTACAAAAACCAGAAGTATATTGAGTAATAATAATAATGCATCAATTTTATATAGCGCTATATATATATATATATATATATATATATATATATATATATTGATATTAAAGAAAACCATTGCTATTTTTAAAACGGCTGAGTAGATTGACAGGCTTTGACTTTTACCTATCCAAGTTCTCCACAATAAATCTCTTTTGTTCATTTACCAAGTTTTCTTCTTTCCCTAAACCAGCCCAGACCCCAGTACTGCAGGGTCAACCTCAGTGTCCCTGTGCTGGACATTCTTTGGTGAAGAAGACTGCGGGCCTGATTTTCGGCTGAGCAGGCAGGCCCTGGCAGTGCTGCTGGACCTCCTCAATTGGGAACGGCGACGCGGATGGGGCGCCACATTCGGGACCTTGCTTTTTTTTGTTTTTGGATGACAAGTGTATACTTATACAGATAATTTTAAGACTTTTTTAAAAACACTCAGTGGTTTTGATATGGATTTCATACATTTGTCGTAAATAGTCGCCAGTTAAAAATTAATTAAGAATAATGAATGGATTTAACAAAACTTTATTTTTTTTAAATTATTATTTCTGCACCATTTTCTCCAGTCGAGACAAGTGCCTGTCCATTCTCTCCCTGCGTTCTTGAGCTCTCCTCTCCCTGCCATCTCATGTCATCTCTCAAGAGCCCTTGTTCTTGTTCCCTCCTGCTGTCGCTCCTCCTCCTCTGCCATCAGGTCACCTGAAGCAGAAACCTCATCATAACATTGAGCCACAATGAGCCTCTGCAAACTATACTCGTGACCATAAAACAATACACAGAAATGTATCAATTTTCAGTGATTTAATTTCATTTGGAACAATTAATTCACCCTCAGCTATGTGCTGAGCCAACTGAAATGCACTCATTGACAGTGAGCAATACTTCATAATGCAGAAAGAAAAAAACATATCACTCAGTGCTGCGTTTTTTTATGGTCATGAATATAACTTCCCGTGCATAAAAAAGCTGTAAAATTTCCACAGTATAGCTATGATATAAACCAACATTTGAACCTCTAAAGTAAAGTAAAGTAAACTGAAGACATTTATGGCTTCACAGCAGTGGAGCTGCTGAACAGAAAACAGGAGGGACAGAAAATTTCCCCTGAAAAGTCTGATTATAAACCTGTTTTAAATCTTAAAACTCTTAATATTCCTGCTGTGGAGATCCTGAGACTTCCCCCTTCTCTTCCCCTTTGGCTCAGTGGGCCTCAATGTGTTTTGAAGTGAGAGCATAAGTTACTGTTTTATCAATTAGCATATACAACCCCATTCCAAAATAGTTGGGACGAAGTTGTGAATAATAAATTGTGAATAAGATCAAAATGCAATGACTTTCCGATCACATGAGCCAATATGTTATTTACAATAAAACACAGATAACATTTCAAATTTTGAAACTGAGACATTTTACATTTTCATCTACAAAATGAGCTTATTTCAAATTTTAAATAAGTGGGGACACAGGGAAAAAAAGGCTGAAAAAGCAATTAATTTATAAGTGAATCAGCTGAAGGAACATTTGGCAAGTAATTAAGTTAACCGGCATCAGGGGTGTAACATGATTGGCTGTAAAAGGGATGTCTTAGAGAGGCTGAGTCTTTCAGAAGTAAATATGGCCAGATGCTCTCTAACCTGTGAAGGCTTGCATAAACAACTGTCCAATACTTTTAAAACAATGTTGCTCAATGTCAAATTGTAAAGGCTTTGAAGGTCTCATCATCGACAGTGCATGACATCATGAAAAGATTCAGAAAAACTGGGAAAATCTCTGTGCATAAGGAACAAGGCCAAAGACCTTTACTGGATGCCCGTGATCTTCGGGCCCTCAGACGCCACTGCATCACTCAGCGGCATGATTCTGTCTAAACTTTTGCTAAAGATTAGAAAGACGACCCCTTCTGTTATCAGTGTTCAGGTCAAAAGCCAGCATCTCTGATGGTATGGGAATGCAATTGTCATGGTTTGTTAGGTGTGCGTGTTATTTGGATCTTTATTTGCAGCTCTCATCCCCGGACGATATTGAATTCCTGGGTCATCAAATTCTTTACCCAGCTGGTTGATTGAGCTGGGCAGCGCTTTCCCAGAATCTATATTAGCAGGATGCCCGGCACGCCTCCTTCGCTAGCGTGTCTGTGTTTGGCTTCGCACTATAGCCGAAGGTATCTGTAGTCAGGTTTTGTATGACTTTATATCTTCTAATTGTTGGAGTTACTTCTCCCTTTTTCTATCTTGCTTTGCTTCCGTGGTTCGGACTATTATTCATCTTTTGGAAGCGCGAGTACTTGTGTTTGGTCTATATTATTCTTTGTGTTCGTACTGTGTTTTTGCTTCTCTCTTTTCCTCTGTCGTTGCGCTTGGCCTCCGTACACTACTGGCCATTACAGCATTAGTGAATACGGTGTGGGAAACTTGCATGTTTAGAAAGCATCATGAATGCTGAAAGGTATATAAAGGTCTTAGAGCAACATATGCTCCCCTCCAGATGACACTATTCCAGGGAAGGCCTTGTGTATTTCAGGAGGACAATGCAAAACCACATACTGCAGCTATTACAACTGCATGGCTTCGTAATAGAAGAGTCCACGTGCTGAACTGGCCTGCCTGCAGTCCTGATCTTTCACTGATTGAGAACATTTACTGCGTAATTTAACGATAAGTCTTTCAAAGGAGACCCAAAACTCTCCAGCGGTTGGAAGCCTGTATTAAACAAGAGTGGGATCAAATTCCAATGGCTAAACTCAAGAAACTTATCTCCTCAATGCCCAAATGCCTCCACTCTCTGTTAAAAAGAAGAGGGGATGCTACACCATGGTAAACAGGCCCCTGTCCCAACTTTTTTGAGACCTGTAGCAGCCATCAAATTTGAAATGAGCTCATTTTGTGGATAAAATTGTAAAATTTCTCAGTCTCAACAATCGCTATGTTATCTCTGTCCTATTGTGAATAAAATACTGGCTGGTGTGATTTGAAAGTCATTGTGTTTTGATTTTATTCACAATTTACGCTTTGTCCCAACTATTTCGGAATTGGGGCTGTACTAAAAATATTGCAATTACATGATATGCAAATAATCTAAATAACACATATATTATATGATAAACATTTAAAGATATCTAAATTTAAATGGATTTTGGAAGATGAGTGAACCAATAAAGAGACATTAACTTGAAAGGTCAATGTTTATATTCTTTCCAGTATATTCACAACATTTTTGTCCTGTTCATAAACAATCATGGCCATTGCTAATAAGAATGACGGATAATCAATCACAATCATGTCATTTGCCTCCTTGTTCAGTGTGTCTACAGTTATGTTTGCTTGCTTATGTTTGCTTGTGATTTCAGTGCTGTACCAATAGAGGTACTCTCAAGTTAGCCGGCGATAATCGCACAAGACACTGCTATGCAATACCAGGGCAATTCTAAGTAAAGAAAAAAACATCACATTTTGAAAACAAATAGTCCCTCCATGGCCAGATAAGTTGTGTTTAATCACTGTTACAGGCTATAATATGCTCGTTGTGAAAACTTGCCTAGCTAGCGAGCTAGGAGTATATCAGCTGCAGAGTGGAAGCAGAGCTGAAGTACAACTTTGCTGCTTTTGTTGCGCTTTGAATCAGTGACCATGTTAACCAGAGAAGCCTGCCACACTACATGCAGAAACGGAGCCCGCAGATACAGAATATGTGTATGTGACATTATCCTACACAATTAAAAAATACAAGTAAAAAGTTAAGAGTTTAAGGGCTAAAAAATGTAATGTTGTAACACAATCACTCTTGGGAAGTTCATCTATCATGGTAAAAAAACAGTCAAATCACCATTGTCTTGTGTTCATTATGACATACATTTTTAACCTACAGGAGGAAGTGGTAGTGAGTGGGGCACAAAGTCTGTGATATTTGCATATTTGAACATTCTCACATCCAGAATTTCTTAATGAGGGCAAAAGAGAAAACTCTCTTCCAGCCCCTTTTTTTTGTGTGTGGTGTGATGCCCCCTTGTGGGGTATCAAGGAATTTTCTGTGTTAACCTGTGTCTTTGTTCACCCTCAGGCACTGATTGCTGTTACTGAGTGCAGCTGGGTCAGTGCACTGAGGCTATTTAAGAGAGCTGCAGTCTTTCACTCCCCTCTCTGCTCTTCCCCTTCAGCACCTGTTCTGGTTTGTCCTTTGAAATGTTATTTTTTGTTGATTTTTTTGTTGTTTGCTTCTCCAAAATTTATACGTTAAACTAGTTCTCTGTTGTATTTTGACTTAACCACATCTGGCTTCGTTGGAGGTACCATTAACGCATATTTTTGGTTACTTGTTTTGCCTAAGTGTGGTGTCATGTGTTTCCCGTGTTGGGTCATGACTGTGCAGAGTAGTTTTTTAACACAAGTCTGGAGGTGAACTTTACATTTGGAACAACTAGTTGCTTTACTCATGATTTATTGTTGAATGGAAAAGGCTTTTAAATGCAGTACTTTATATGCATCGTGGGTAATGCTGCAGAGTGTGTGTGTGTGTGTTTTAAGGAGCTGTGTACACACAAAAAAAGTAAAGTTTTATTCCAGTTCATGGACATGGTTTTTTTTTTTTTTTTTCTTTTCTGTCTTTGCAGATATTTTAAAGGCATTCATGTGCTGTAAATACAGCATTCTAGCACAAGTCAGCATCTGAAGTAGAACAAACTGTTCTTGGGTTTTGTGAAGAAAATAGAAATGTAGTTTCTCAAACTGTGCTTATAATGTGTTGGGGTTTAATTGAGAGAGCCTGTTGAGTGAAAAACACTCATTTACATCACTTGCAGACCAAATGGGGGGGGGGGAGAATGGTAAAATGTCTCACTTTCAACATCAGATATGTTGTCTATGTTCTGTTGGGAATAAATTATGGGTTTGAGATTTGTAAATCATTGCATTCTGTTTTTATTCACGTTTTACCCAATGTCCCAACCTCACTGGAATCGGGTTTGTAATTTATTTAAATGCTGTTGAAGTAACAGCAGTGCATACACTTAAGACAACTGTGCTGTGGACAGTCATAAAATCGGTTTGGACACGTGCAACATGCTAAGTCTTAGTGAAATTAAATATGACCTTATGGTAGTAACTCCTGGAAATGCATCAAATTTGACAAAAACAACCAGCTGCAAACGATTATTGATATCTGGATTCCAAAATTATCGTTAATGGATGCCCATGATCTTCGGGCCCTCAGACGCCACTGCATCACTCGCCGGTATGATTACTAAATGGGCCCAGGAATACTTCAAGAAACCACTGTCAGTAAACACAGTGCACCGTGCCATCCACAGATGCCACCTAAAACACTATCATGCAAAAAAGAAGCCAATGTTGAGAGTGATCCAGAAGTGCCACCGTGTTCTGTGGGCCAAGGCTCATTTAAAATGGACCGTAGCAAAGTGTCCTGTGCTCAGACGAGTCCAAATTTGACGTTGTTGTAAAGCATGGGCGTCGTGTCCTGTGGGCAAAAGAGGAGAAAGACCACCCCTCTTATCAGCTTTCACTTCAATAGTCAGCATCTCTGATCTGAACTGGCAAGGATTCAACCAATGAGTGTATGAAAGTGGTGGCTGACAGATGCATGCTTCGCAGGAGCGCCGCAAGCTGTCTTCAGTCTCCTGAGTTGGCGACAGGGGGTCGCATACAGTATGTTAAAGCTTTGTCCATAGTTCCCCAACTGGACATTCAAGATTCGGGTGGGATTGGAGATGTCATAATTTTTATTTAATAAAAGTTATGTCTTTCAACATTTGAAATTTTGTCCATGTTCTATTGTAAATAGCATATTGGCTCATGTGATCTCAAAGTCATTGCATTTTGATTTTATTTACAATTTACACTTCGTCCAACTATTTTGGAATTGGGGTTGTAATATTCATCAGCAAATGCACTGATTGGCCAAGAACAGATCGACTCGAGGTGCCCGGGGATCAGGCTATGGTAAGCATGGCTGCAGGATCGGTAAGGCCTTATCTGATATAGCCTGAATCATATTCCGGTGAAAAGGTCCAGGAACAAAATTATGGAAGAGAGTTGCATGACTTTTTAGTGTGATAATGTCAGTGCATTTTCATTTCAGTACATAACATTTTAGTTAATGGTTTGCCAGCTATTATCATTACATTACAGTGCTAGTCAGCAAGCTCAGCTGCGAACAAACCAATGATATTAATGTGCTCATTGCATGCATGTATGGATGAACACAGAACTAACTAGCAGCAACATAGCCAGCTAACCTTTTCAAAAATAAAATTTTCGTCTCAGTTAGGTTTACTAGTGCAGTGCCCATAGAAAGTATATATTCCTATAGAAAAGTGGGAGCTTAAGTAAGTTTTTCATGGATGGCCAATTGAGGCTGTGTTCGCCTCTGAGTCCAGCGTTTATTTGTCAGAGGAAGATGGGGACAAAATAAACTGCTAGTGCAGCATTTCGAACGGTATCTGGCAATAGGTTAGATACGCTAGCAAGTGAAATCACAGGGAACAGAATGGACAGTGCTCTCAAAATTAATGTGATAAAGCAACGAATAGCCTATCCACAAGCGCATGCTATAAAAAAAAAACTCGGAGTGTCAATCAAGACTGCACATGCACTACTTTGAATGGTAAAGAAGATCTGGACATGAGAATAACATTTTGAAAACATACTTTGGTATGGGAACATTAGGCAATACTTTAGCCAATCAGACCCTGTTCTAGCCACGTCAGCAGGCACGATGAGCAGATGAGAACAGCATGGTGAAACTTAATAAATAGCCTACTTACAGATGAGAGTCCCATCAGCCTATGTAAACTTTCCGATGACCAAGAGCGGTATGGCAGTAGCATATGGGAATCTTTGAACTTTTTTCCTAAGGCGTGGCTATAGCTGAGAGCGAGAGCGCGACAGGCTAGATAGGTGAAACAGGCATATGAGATTGTAACATTTTGAAAATTAATCGAAAAAGCTTCAAAATGAAGGATGCACACCATTGTGCCATGCACAAGCCATATCAGAAAGCTTCTCCCGATCTGATAGAGAGATTTGCGAGCCACAGACACACACACACAGGACACAGAGACGCTTCTTGATTTACAGATAGATGTTATTGAAATGTTTTCACCCACTGATCTGGACTGATGGAAGGGATCCTTCAAAATGAATTTGGAGACAACTCCAGCGCCCTACAGCTCTGATTCTGTATGCACTCTGGTGTAAAATGTGCTGTACACACTTGACTCAGGTAGAAGAAAAAAATCCAAATCTAAAATCCATCCCATTGTCTAGCTGTGCAGTGATTTGTTTGATGCACTGCAGCCAGGAATAATGCAGTTTGCATGGCTGGTTTCCATCAACATGGCTTCATTCTCATTTCACACTCATCGCCCAATGGCATACCTGAGAAGAAGTGGGCAGTATGGAGATGGGGTTTTGCAAATGTTTAGCTCCAAGACTATTGGTAATTCAGTTCTGACAAAGAAATTGGATCTAATTCCTACTGGGTTGTCAAGCTGGGAGGCCGTCTAGTTGTGGGTGAACTTTTGAAATGGCTGTGAAAAGCAACTTCATATTATCATGCTTTTACTTCTCTGAGTTTATAAATAAAAACGCAAAACACAATCAAAATGCATTTACACAAAGTGGATCCTTTAATATCAGGATATGGCTGCCATCTCAAATAATCAAATGCAGCTCTCTGCTCAAGGCAGTATAACAATAGAAAGTTTTGTCTCAAACTCATTAGCTGATGCCAAACTGCAAGGATGGCTCTTTTCATAGCCCAATCTACCTTATGCATGACTGAACACCACCACTATATCTGTGATGTCGTTGAATATGCACCTTATTCTCAGACCTTATGCAGAGGTTATCTAGGTTTGGCCAATGTGACCAGACCCCGAAGCCCACACAGTCTAGATTTTGCGATTTGGTTCCCTCCCAAAACCTAAACTGAGTCGGACTCACAAACTGACGCAAACTCACACATAAATATGTACACACTCAAATGCTCACACACGCTCACACACACACACACACATGCAGACACACTCACTCACAGAATGCACACACACACACACACGCTTAAACAGACACGCACATAGGAAGAGGCAAATACACACTTCCACATGCATACTCACACAGTCTTACACACACACATGCACACACACATGCAGAGACACAGACACACACAAGCACAGACACGCACACATGCAGAGACACAGACACACGCACGAACGCATGCACACACACGCACACACAGCAGAGTTCACTGCATCTCAGCATTCCTTGTCCCTCACTTCCAAGCAGATTAAAGTAGCATGTCTTCTCTATAAGCAGCATCAAGGAACCATTATATTTATGAGCAAAATATACATAGCAGCACTAAAGATGATTGCAGACTCCAGTGTGGGTATGGGTTTAATGGCCAGCCGTAAAGGAGAGTGGTTTTATACATTTCTGCCCCATATTCATCACCCTTAATGACGCCTGAATTGATAGTGAGCACTTGAATCTGTGAATCTCCTCTTATTACAGATGGATTTCAATCTTATTGCAGATGCCTAATCAACTCCAAATTGTTTGTCCATGCCTTCTCCAACAAGCCCGTCACACACACGCATACACACACACACATGCAGTCACAAGCCTTCCCTCACACTCATCCAAACTCACTCTAAAACACAAACACATGCTCACACCCTCGTACTTCTTCACACTCACAAGCAGAAGTACTTGCCCTCACACACTTACAGTTTCTGTCGATTGCTCAAACGCTATTTCCAAAATTCTGCTCACAGTGCCAAAACTCTACACACAAGCACACTACACACAACACTTGAAGATAAACCACTGACTTCTATGGCAAACTCAAACTCTGCCATCTAAACTGAACAATCCTTTGTCAAAATGTTATTTTGGTGTCAGACTGATATACACTTCCATCATTTCAACACACTTTAAGATCAGTGGCAAGACACTAATAAACTTTACACAAAAGACTATAGGCTTCACTGTTTTTATTTTTTCACTAAGGGGTCTATTCTCCCATGCGCTTAAGTCGAAAAAAGCGCGTAGCCACGCGCTTTTCAGCCTACGCGTATTCTCCCCTCGACTTAAGTCTGTGCATTACGCGCCTTGAAGGCAGTTACGCACTTGGGGCGGAGCAAGGCCAAAATCGGGGCGTTTCCGGGTGTTTCTCATGCTAATAACACTTACGCGTATTCTCCCCCTGACTTACGCGCTTATTCTGTTAAGCGCTTTTGAAGGCTGCATTAAGGTCAAGCGCCAACGTTAGGCGAAATTGAATATTGCGTTTGATGTCGTAATAGGCCGAATTTTAACATTACTTTTATTTTATTTAACAAGGTAAAGGTTGAGACATTTAATATTCGATTGTTCTTCCTTATTTCTAAACTACATTTCTCAAAGCCATGATAATTTATCAAACGAAATCATCATATGATATTACACATCAGCCTCTTCTCCAATCAGTTAAATTACAAACGCAAAACAATTAATTAATACGAGTATACATAAGACCATCATTCTACCATGCTCTCAAAATCTAAAGCCAAAATGCCAGTC
The DNA here is from genome assembly GCA_029721435.1 of Gymnothorax reevesii. NCBI lineage: Eukaryota > Metazoa > Chordata > Actinopteri > Anguilliformes > Muraenidae > Gymnothorax > Gymnothorax reevesii. The sequence goes on from CM056574.1 coordinate 116,479,320, forward strand.
CTGCATTTGCTTGCACTCTTGCGTGATTGGGAAAGAGTAAGAGGAGCGCGCCGAGCTCGAAGACGAACACGCATATATCGGCTTCGTTTGGACATCCTGGGACTAACAAACATCAAGTGCATCCAGCGCTTTCGTCTGGACCTTGCATGAGGCAATCATCTATCTTTGCCAACTTCTGGATGAACAGCTATCCAGCCGCAGCAATTATCCACAAAACATACCTGTGGTCATCAACGTCAGAACTGCGCTGTCGCTCCTGGCATCTGGGTCGTTTCATATGGAATTATATTTGTGCCACAATCCTGAGCGAGCAATTGGACATTTTGAGCGCGGAAAAATATATTTCGCAAGCACAAAAATCTTGTTTAGAGAAAAAATAAATTTTGTGAGCAAACAAAACCTTCTGATTGGGCTAACAAAACTATTCTGTGCTCAACAAATATTTCTGCATGTTTGCTTTGATCAATATAAACGTGCAATATTAATCCCCTTCCCTCAGTTTCACTCTATACCCTCTCGCAAACTCATGTTCTGCGCGCTGGCAGACCGCAGCATGCTCGCTCAAAGCATGTCTCTCCCTCTCTCTCAGTCTGACCTCTCTGTGTGCGCTCAGCTTCACCTGCGCGCTCGCTCGAGCTGTGCAGAGTGTTACAAATGTGCCACAATTCTGATTGGCTGCCTCGGTCTCCAATTAGATGCATTATGCCCAACCACCAAAGAATAAGGGAAAAGGTAATGACGAAATTCGTCTGCGACTGGATAATAGTGCTGCCCTTGTTTGGGACGGGTTAAGGTTAATGTTATATCTCTATGTATCTTGAGACATCCACTGTTGTGTGACTCGTGTCCCTCTTTAGCAACACTGGCTGCTGCTAACTATAGCATTGCACAATGTCTTCTGAACATCAAAACCAAAATGCCACACCGCAGCCACGAGCACCACGTTTTATGGACCTTTATGAAATTTTGTTGGTTAGTCTGTACACATTCGGCTTGCGAACCAAGTTAGCAATCTAGTTAGGTTGCTAGCGTCAGGTCAGCCAACTAATGTCCGGAGAAAAGCAGAAGCTTACAGACATTAAACGTTACTTCCATGATAGCTGGCGAACTTGACAATCTTAAAAAAAGAATAGTTTTGGCACCTTTATCCCAGCTGATTTATTTCAACACCCCTGAAGAAGGAACTTTGCCGATATGTCTGTCGCCATAAACTGAAATAGGCTACACTTATAACCTGCATTTCAAGTCTGATCATCTAATGTTACACATCCACAAGTGAAGTACACGATCATCCTTGATTAATTTTGTGAAAGCAAAGACACGTGTTTTATGCAGTGATTGACATCTCATTCTAATGCTTAAACACTATTAGCAATCAGTTTTACTTGAAATAGCGGAGCAAGTGCAGGTGTGATAAACGATATTAATTAGGGGTAATATTGCATTTTGGTGTAGCTAACAAAACCAGGGTGCTGCTGCCGTTCCCGGTGTTGGTGTTGCTGTGCTGGCTTAATACTGCAGCATGGATGTATATACAGAACGAAAGATAATGTGGTGTCAAATTACAGCAGTTGTGATTCTTTAGTGATATTTGGGGTACTGCTTTAGACAAATAACCTGAAAGCATAATCTAAACCTATGTGGAATACATTTGGAAAAACCTGGAAGTTTATTCTCAAATGAACCAACCGGAAAAATAACCTCTAACGCGGCGAGTGCTTCGAACCACGGGAACGCCGGTGCCAGCGTCGGCTCAGCTCACCAGTATCATCTGGCACTAATGTTCGTGAAATATGCAGAAACAGATCACGGTAATAACACACGATGCGCGGCTGAAGAGGCCCATCAGTCCGGAGCCAGGGAGCCGGCGCCCGGTGGTGCAATGCCGGCCTTCATAACTGCCAGCGGGGACACGCGCATCAAAGCCCCGCGTTGCGCCACCGAACGCACGCTTTCACGAATATTAGCGCCAGGTGATACTGGTGAGCTGAGCTGACGCTGGCACCAACGGTCCCGTAGTTCGAAGCACTCTCCACGGTAGAGGTCATTATTTCGGTTGGTTCATTTGTGAATGAACGTCAAGGCAAACTTTTATGTCGATAGACTTATCTGTAAAGTGCCTTCTTCAGGCGTTATATGTTGAAATGAATCAGCCGGAGAATGGTGCCAAAGCTATTTTTTAAGATTGTCGAGTTTGCCAGCTATCATGGAAATAACATTAACGTCAGTAATCTTCTGCTTTTCTCCAGACATTAGTTGGCTGACCAGACGCTAGCAACCTAACTAGATAGCTAACTTGGTTCGCAAGCCGAAGGTGTACAGACTAACCAACAAAATTTCATAAAGGTCCATAAGACATGGTGCTCGTGGCTGCGGTGTGGCATTTTGGTTTTGATTTTCAGAAGACATTGTGCAATGCTATAGTTAGCAGCAGCCAGTGTTGCTTAAGAGGTATGAGTCAAGAGTCACACAACAGTGGATGTCTCAAGATATTAGAGACTTAACATTAAACTTAACCTGTCCTAAACAAGGGCAGTACTGTTATCCAGTCACAGACGAATTTCGTCATTACCTTTCCCCCTTTTCTTTGGTGGTTGGGCATAATGCATCTAATTGGAGACCGAAGCAGCCAATCAGAATCGTGGCACATTTGTAACACTCTGCACAGCTCGAGCGAGCGCGCAGGTGAAGCTGAGCGCACACAGAGAGGTCAGACTGAGAGAGAGGGAGAGACATGCTTTGAGCGAGCATGCTGCGGTCTGCCAGCGTGCAGAACATGAGTTTGCGAGAGGGTATAGAGTGAAACTGAGGGAAGGGGATTAATATTGCACGTTTATATTGATCATCGCAAACATGCAGAAATATTTGTTGAGCACAGAATAGTTTTGTTCGCCCAATCAGAAGGTTTTGTTTGCTCACAAATTTATTTTTTCTCTAAACAAGATTTGTGTGCTTGCGAAATATATTTTTCTGCGCTCAAAATGTCCAATTGCTCGCTCAGGATTGTGGCACAAATATAATTCCATAGTTTCAGAGAGTCGCTGGTGATGTCATTCACATCACAGGCGTCTGTGTCAAGGTGTCTGACGCAGTTCGTTTACGCTTCAAGTTCTTCTCTATGCACTTCCACTGCAGAAAGAGTGGATGCCATCCCCTCCTCCCGTGCAGTGAAATGCACAGGGGATGATGGTTGCCCACCACCTGTTGCGTGTACACTTCTCCGGTGTGCAGAGAACCTGGCTTTTACAGCGCCCCGCAGATCTCTCCATTTATGCTTTAAATCGGGGATACTGCGCTTACATCTCCCCACCGAAGCCACATCCAGAACTATTCGCAGCTTAATTCCTCGGATCAGCCTTCATTGCTTGCTTGCCATACAACACCAACATCTGTGAAATTTGGTTTTCGGCTTTGGCTCGACGTCGCCATCATTGTCTTCATGTTCTATTAACAAATGCGACTGCCCTGTATGTTCGTGATAATCTAAAAAGTTGTGATATTCTCACGAGTGAGGGGATCGATTTTCTAATTGAGGATAGCTGTATTAACTAACTCGTGTCCTAGTAATTTTTTACCATTGGTAATACTGTGTAATTTAATGTGTGAATAAAGATGTTATTAAATAGGCTTCTCTACATTGAGCCCTACCCTGGCAAATACCAAAGCACTATCCATTTGTCAATCAATTTTAGCCTTTAAGGAATAGCCGACATGGGAAGAATCATTATCAGTAAATGGGATAATTGATTATGATAAAGTATTAGGCACAAGTTCAAGTGAATGTGTCGCTCAAATCAAATAGGATAATAGGCTATGGATATAGAATTCCGTCATTACTGAGGCGGTTTCGGGGCGGGGAGATGACCGCGTGCGGGGTAAGAATCCTTGTTAAAGCGTTTCCATGTCCTTTAGTTGCAAACCTGACATCGGAGTAGTTTTCAAGTGCGCAATTTCTAAATGAGATCATATAAACTGTCTTTGATTGTCTTTGTGTGACTAGAATGTTCCCTTTGTCTTCTTCCCTGTCTTCCACGGAACAAACAGGCTGGTGTAGGAGGGGCACATTTTCAATGATCTGATTGCGCTGATTGAGAAGCGCTAAATTCTTTATTAATTATTTCATTATCGCGGCAATTTGTTTGTATGCATAGCTTTAATGCCATGGTGGCAAGAGTAAGAAATAACAAGTGTTTGTCACTAACATATTCCCCGCCGCCGCAATTTTATGTGTCCGTACGGACGGAGCCCAATGCTACACTGCCCGGCCAAAAAAAAAAAAGTCACCGTTTGGAAACTAATGACCAAATTCTATAATTGGATCATTATTGCGGTTATTAATATGTTTCAGCTGGAAATAATCATTTTAACCCTGAATGATGAAGCGTGTTGCTACTCATTTCTTAAAAAATCATGTCGGAAGACACATCCCTTGATGGTGGAAAAGATGTTACAAGATGTTATAACGGGCAAGTTATTGGCTTGTATTTAGCAAAGAAAACCATGAATTAAAAAAAATCAAGTATGAGGAATCATTTTCACAAACAAATTTGCCACCACAAAGTCCTGACCTTAAACATATTAAAAGTTACTGGGATGTGCTCAAGAAAGACCACCGAGTGGTTCAACCATTATGTCGAGAGGATAAGATCTCGGCCAAAAATTATGGCATTTCTGATAGAAGATAAATGTTCTGGCATTGCATATAGTTGTCAAAACAATGACGAGACGAATATGCAGTGTAATCAAAGCCACAGGGGTTCCAACAAAATATTTGAGTGAGCGACTTTTTTTTTTGGCCGGGCAGTGTATATCCCCCACTTTGCGCTAATCGCACGGCGGGGGATAAATAAAGAGATGTCTGAATTACGTCTTGTAATTGGTACGGCCTACTATTACAGCGGCATATAAAACCTCGTATCTTCACAATGACAAACTTCACAGGAAAATAAAAAATAAATATTAAATAAAATAATAATAATTATTATAATAATACAAATGGATAAATATAGTTTTAAATAAAAATGTTTAATTTTGCATGTAAGAATAGTGGACATACGAGTTTTCGTTTCTTATCAGTTTGGAGATACGAGGTTTTATCAGCAAGCCGACGATATTCAAATTTAAAGTCTGGTTTGCATTTTCCATGGACCACAAATGCGTTTTCATGGTTAATCAGAAAATCCTTTTTCCATGTTTTCCTGATAGCCATAATCAATGAGCTTTGTACAGAGTCTGCCTCTCTTTTGGATCAGTCACACCTCTTTCATAAGGCCGCCTACATTCTGAAGTTAAGCGCTGTGGGCATGATCGAAGCGAGTAGGGGAGAATACGCGTAACTCAAAAGCGCTTAACTCGAAGCGCATAAAAAAAGACTTACGCGCTAATGGGAGAATAGACCCCTAAAAGAATAATTTTTTCACGATTGCTTTCAGACTAAAATTAAAACTTTCCCACAATTAGCAAAACCTTACACTCAAGGAGCAAAACATTGGCCCAGATTTGCCCAACTGCAAGCACATTGTCAGCTTCACACTTTATGCAAAACACTACGCACAGTGATTTGCAAAACTACACAAACTTGAATACATTTGACACACAAATTTATCATGATGTCATTTCCCTGCAATTTCAAAGCAAAGACTTTCAAATGAACACACTTATGAACCACAGACACACCAATCAGGTTTAAACACTATGAAAAGGCAACAGGTAAGTCGACCTCTCTTCAACAAAAATAGATGGTGTCAGAGGAACAGGGAGAGTGAGGATGAAGGGGGGAATCCTGAGAGAACAAGGTGGAGGTAGGGGAACCGGAAGACCTGGAGGTGGGGTTGTCATGGTTTTGCCCGCGCCGGATGAAGACAAGAAGCCGGAGGGCACTGGGACCATGTACCCAAAAAGAGACAGAGGACCCAAATGCTCGCGCTGAGTATAAATATAAACAATCTTTAATTTAAATAAAACATAAAACAGGAGGGGTGCAGCAGCACACACAGACATAGCAGGGCTCCAAACACAAAATGCTGCTGCACCAGTTTATGGCACAGCCAGCTCTTAAATAACAAACCTTCACCTCCACCTTAACGAGCCATACCTGGTGCCCGTCAAGGTGGAGCTGAAGAATGCAGCAGGGGGAAGGGCCTGCAGGGCAGGACCATCACAGGGGTAGGAAGTGCACAAAGAAGAAGACTACCAAATCTGTCTAATGAATTTCGTGGTACACTTGTGGACCAAGAAATAAACCACGGACTAACTCTGAGGGAGGCTGGACTGAGAGTACAGCCAGTGGCGCAGATAGAACTGAGAACTATGGGGGACACAGACACGTCCTTTATGACAACAATTAGTCCTGGCTAGTTCTCAATCATTTTCCTTCATTGACGCGTTTTCCAATTATTGTAATTTGCAACTGAAGACGATTTCTCTTCCCATATCTGATCTAACAGCGATGAAATCGTGGGATAAATTCAGTACAGTGGTGGAGCCAGAACTGAGAATTGGGTGCGCAAAACATCCGTTTAAAACAATTATTAGTCCTGACCTGTTCTCAGTTATTTTCATAATTAACAAAAGGTTCACTTCGAGAGCACTCCACACTTAAGAGGGGCTGCGAGTTCTCTCCAATTAAATAAGACGGCTATTATTTATCTGGACGCGTATTTGCTGTATTTAATCAGCGTTATTCAAAATTGCAGTCCTGTCGACTCTCATGCAAGTAGCTTGAGCCACACTCATTTTATAGCCTATTTAACTGCCGAGCGTCACTTTTTTTTTTTTTATCAACGCACGCAATACCGAGAGTGAAAGGTTATATTTCATTACAATGCGGACCAGTTCAATCAAGGCAAAGCATTGGCTTATTAATAAGTAAATTATTTTTCTATACTGAATTTAGCCCATGACTTCATTGCTGTTACATCTCATGGAGAGAAACCGTGTCTTCAGTTGCCAATTATGATAATTGGAAAACGCGTCAATGAAAAAAATGATTAGTAGCCAGGACTAGTTGTTGTCATAAAGGACGTGTGTGTGTCGACCCCAATTCCCAGTTCTCTCTATGCGACTGAGTACAGCCGAACCTAAGCTGGTACACGATGGCATCAATAGTTGGGACATTTCGCCAAGAGCACAGGTAAGAAACTTATCTTCTGTCAGCAGAAAATCCATAGCTTTCTGAATGTACAATAGCAATAGTTTTGGTATTTAATCCTATATCATTTTCCAGTAAGCTACATGTATTTTGTTTGGCCTACATAGGTTTGAACGCCAAGAACACCAAGGAGGGAGGGGCCCCATATTCACACAGGAGCGAGAGAGATAGATAGATAGATAGATAGATATACTTAATTGAACCCCGTGGGGTAATTCGTCCTCTGCATTTGACCCATTCAATAGCTAGGAGCTGTGGGCAGCCACAGAGAGTGAGATCATAAACCTCGTTTTGGGCAATAATCAGACATGGAGAAATTCAAACCCATATTTTCAATGATCACAAAATTTTCAATAATGTCCAACAGGTCTCTCTGTCAACAATAGTCTGCATCTTTAAAAATGAAACAACTGTATAGAGTGCCATTTAAAAGAAATTGAGACAGGGTGAAAGCCTTGCGGTGTTAACATGCGGAGGTAAGTTTTGTTCACTGACTGTAGTATTGTGTACTGCACACATAAACTTTTTTACTGTACATGCAATTTTACTGTATAGCAGACCTACAGTATATTGATCTACACAATGTGATCTTTTGCTGAGAGTTTTGCAAATGGATGTGGAGGAAGTCCCACAGTTTATAGAGTTTTTGATGAGCCTGGATTTAACCTGACAGCAGTGAGAAGAAGGGGAAGAAACATCACTGCCCACAGGGCTATTGTGAATGTACCAGGGCAACATGGGGTTAACATTACCCCATGTGCTGCCATTTCACAGAATCGGGTCCTCGACCGCCATGGCAACTTGGGTCCTTACAACACTGACCTCATTCTTACATTTTTAGACAGATTACATAATATTATCACTGCAGCAAACCAAAGGGACCTTCTGCTCTGGTCCAAAACTGGTTTAATCAACACCCACAATTTACAGTTCAATACTTTCAACCATACTCGCCCCTCCTAAACCCCATCGAGGAGTTCTTCTCAGCATGGCGGTGGTAGGTTTACGATCTCCAGCCCTATGTCCAGATGCCCTTCATTCAAGCTATGGAGGAAGCATGTGATCAAATTGATGGCGCATCAATACAAGGGTGGATTTGTCTCACCAGAACATTCTTCCCACATTTCCTTGCAAATGAAAATATAGCCTGTGATGTTAATGATGCCCTGTGGCCAGATCCAGCTATGCGAAGAGAAGATATTTAGTTTTTTTTTAATGCTACAGTCCTACTGTAAGCTTACAATACAATGGTACATTCATATTTTCATTAGTCTGCACAACTGGTGTCATGTAGTGTTGGTGAATTTATTTTTACACTTTCTCGGTGTAAATGCTAAAAGTGTTTTAGGTTGAGCACAGAGTGTTTAACTGATTCAAACAGAATCAGACCATATGATGGATGTGTTTATGTTATGACAAGAAAATAGAGTTTTTATAAGAAATTGTATAGTTTTGACTAAAGTGTTCTATTTTGCAGATGATCTGAGGTGTTGTGCTACTTGGGTGTAATGTTGTGCTAATTGTGTGAAGTGTTTTGAAAAACCGGGCCCTGTTTTCAAAATTGTTCTGAAACAGTTGAAAAAGACAGTAATTACAGATTTCAGATCAGAATTCCTTGGAGTGTAGAAGAGAAAGCAAGACTTTTACATTTTTGTTTTTCTCCACAACAAATGGTTTCCAACAACCAGACATGAAATGGCAATAGAATCACTATTAGGCATCAACTCAAAAACATGAGTATACATTACTATACAAAAAATACAGAAAAGCAAAAACAAAACAATGCTACAGTAAAACATCAATAAAATTATGACTGTACCATAAATATTGCAAAATGCTTGTAAATTATGATAGAATCACAGAAGATGTCTTCCAGCGCCAGGCAGCAGGTGAAATAGCGCTGTGGGTGCCTGATCCATCCCTGGATGGATCCCATGTCTATGTCCTCAGTTGCCTCTTCCATCGTCTGCAGGACAGCCATGCGGGCTTGTGGTTGTCAGTCATAATCATTCCACCTCCAGGCTGAAAAAACTCCTCAATAGGGTTTAGGAATGGGGAGTAAGGTGGCAAGTAATGGACTGAGAAATGGTGATTATGACAGGTGAACCAGTCCTGGAACAGAGCAGACTGGTGGAAGCTAACATTATCCCAAATTAAAACATACCTGGGCTGCACTGGTCCATCCTGAACACGAATGTTCTGAAGAGACTCCAGAAACGTGATTATTTTGTGAGTATTGTAGTGGTCTAGCTTTGCATGATGGTGTCTATCCCCTCTAATACTGATGGCAGCACACAGGGTTATATAACCCCCCCCCCAGTGCCCTGGAACACGGACAATCGTCCACTGTCCAATAAAACTACGCCCCCGCCTGCTTGTTTTGCTTAGATCAAACCCAGCCTCATCAATATACACAAACTCAAGAGCATGGGCAGCGGCTTCCATGTACAAGAATCTCTGTAACCAAAAATATATATAATTACTGGATATGTATTGTGAATAGCATTATTGTATATTGGCAATATTTTTTATTATGTAATGTGTTCTGTTGTTAAATGACAGTGAGTTCTCAATGGGTTTCCCCATTCCCCATGGGTTTCGCTGTATTAAATCAAGGTTAAACTACTGGTGGCAGGCACTACAAACCCCGCCCCTCACACATACTTTGACCTACTTTTTCGAAATTCAATAGGCATCTATTCTGAGTCAGTGTCAATTCCTAAACCCAATTTGGGGTGAATCTGGCCATAAGTTTTGCTGCTAAAGTGTTAACAAACAAACAAACAAACAAGCCGAACAAAAACAATACCACTAGCCCTCCCCCTTTGGATTGGGCGGGGTAATAAATAAAACATAAAATAATTATGAAGCTTGAAAGGCAGCATTTATATTCAACAACAAATCTTTTGCAGAGGAAGGAATGCAACATATGGTTTCAAACCCGGAATGTGCCAATAGCCCCGTTACCCAAGTGTTGGACAGTTGCTCAGCCTCACCTCCTTTGGGGGGTTTTGGGTCTTGAGCCACAGGACTCTTTATGTCGTTTGACACAAATGCAACTGAGTTGGGCCACTAGGTGCAGGAGCTTAGCAAAAATCATCCAAAAAGGCAAACTGTTGCTGTGATGTTACTCCAGGACTAAAATGAGAGGACTATTGTTGCACATAAAGGAACCACTCGGGCACAGAGATCAATACTAATCCAATCGGGGTTTTAGAGTTTGATGTAAGCTAAGAGTGAAGACATTCAGAAAATGCTGCATACTTCTGCCACTTGATATTTCAAACCTGTGTTGCTTAGCAAGGACATTGATCTGCATTTCATCACCCTTCAGTGAGAACTAAGAGAGTGTGAAAGCACTGCTCACACAATTTGGTTTGATTTCCTGTCTTTGCCAGTTTCTCCTAAAGTTTTTTACTTTTTTTGATGAATAGTAAACCTTTACCAGCTTAGTCTGTATCTTTTCTCTTATCACTGAAAAAGTTCTCTCTGTGCCTTAGACATATAGAATATTGACACTAATATCCGGCGTGCGTGTCAATTACTCAAGGTTTTCAACCTGTCTGATGGCAGGTGATATTCCTTCTGTAATCATCTTGAAGCATGAGCACACAGGAAAAAAAAAAGTCAGCTCAGTGCTTCTTACTTCGAAATCAAATCGATCATGTCGATTTTTTTTGTCTGAGGACAAGAAAATAATATAACTGCAGTGTACGAGTGCTCCAACTGGAATTTGCAATGAATTTCAATCCATTCCTTAAAACTGCCAAAGGAGGCAATCGAGAGGCAACACGAATTCAACCCCACCGGCCTCTGCGGCCTGAGAACAAATCTGCTGAGAGTCTGCCAGCTGCATGCCCAACCTGAATGAGCTCTTCTTGTTTTTCCACAGAGTCAGTTTAGTAGGACAGTTCCATCTTGCGTATTGACTAATGTCCTCCCTGTTAAAGGCTGAGTGAATGAGCAGGTAAAGGACACTTAACCTCCCCTCCTGTACTGGGTGACTTCTAATCACTCTGACCTTAGATTAGCTCTAATTCTTGGAGAGGGCATGTGAATTATTCCTCTGCACAATGAAGATGGAGAGCGCCTTTTGTGCTGTATTAATTCAGGTGGCGTGAAGGAGAGGAGGAACTGAAGCAGCGCGGAAATTGAAGAGCCTCTCGTGTCGATGACATAAATCCTTTGCTGGTCGAATGCTCAGGAAGCCCTCAAATGGCAACAGGAGATACTTCTCACCTGAGTATTTTGCTTTCAATCTCTTCTTAGTGCACAGAATATACAAGGCTAGCCACAGAGACTTTGAGAGGAAAGGGAAGTGAGAAATTGTGAAATTTCATTTGGAGGTTAATTGGGTGAATAACTATCAGCAGCATGCCTGTGTGTGGATCGGCATGTGTAGATGAGGTTAAGAGGATGTGTTTACATGTCTCTGAGAGTTTAAGTGAGTGTATGTGTGTCTGTGTATATGTCTGTGAGTGTGTGCTTGTGTATATGAGCTTGTTTCTGCGTGTGTGCTTAACCCTTAGTACCCGAGCGTCCCCCAATTGGGGGACTTTGAGGGGTATTAACAAACACAGCATGAAATAATGCACTAATCTTGAAAGAATATAGCGAAATTGCACATCAAATTAAACAGCAGAACCGGGGCTACACGACTGTATAAACGTTTTTACATGTTCTAAACACAGCTCAAATAACAACTAAATTAATTACGACATATCAAACTCTGTTCAGCTCCGCTGCATCAACCCACTCGACATATTGCAAGCTCTACCGCAACCTAGGTTCATGCAGCATGCACAAGCGAGGCGTCAAATGAAAGCTAAGACTCCACAGATTCCAATGCTGTAATGCAAATTGATCTACTCCAAAGTTTCGGAGAGATAGAGGCCAAAGAATCATAAAAACTGACATCGCTTTTTCAAACTATCGTAGTAAAATTTATTTTTCCTTCGCTGTTCGGGCGAGAAAATCTTATTTTTCCGTAAAATTCACACTTGATTCAGTTAGTCCTATTACCTGTGTTGCGTTCCAAAACTTTCCGGCTTTAGCCGACAGCGTTAGTGACCCAGGGGAAGCCTTACAATGTCCGTATGCATCAGGGTATTTTTCGCGAAGACGTGTGTTCTTCTAATTCTGATTGGCAGACAGTACTGTCAATCTCATTTTGGTGAATATAGCTTCATTCTATTGGTTCTAACGATTTCAACGAGTTGTCAATCGCCCAAATCGACGAATCCGTGGCGGAGATAGAGCCAAGCGTATTCACTATGTGTACAAACCAGCAAACTCGATTTACGCAGGATACCCGTATTACGCATAGGATAGCTGAACGCAGAGCGCACGGCATTGACTTTGTTGTAGCTTGTTTCTAGACAGGTTGATTCTTTTTATCGATATTTTATTACACTTTGTGAGAAATATGGCCAAGCAGGGGCCTAGCAGACGTTTCACAGCCGAAGAGGTTTTGAAATTACTGGAGGAGAACGCTGACAGTACGCTATGTATCGAGGATTCTTCGTCAGAGGACGAAGATCTTATGCAACCGGAGTAACGTTATGCAGAAGACAGTGGTGACTCCGATTACCGTCCTCCATCTTCTGAAAGGTATGGAATGTCATATAAATGTTGTATCGAAAGCTTTATTGCTGTAAAAATTTCAATATGTTTGGAGCTAGCTGCTTTTTTTCGGGCCAAAATGCAGGCTTAGTGGTGTGGCCTGATGTTATGAAATGTGACGTTCGGTGTCTGTTGGTGTTTGTATGTGTATATGTTTATGTATATGTTTGACTGTATACGTATGTGTATGTATAAGATAAAGGAGAGTCGGTATAAAGCAGGCACGGGCTGGTCCCAGTCGCTGAAAATAAACACTACTTACGAAAGTGGGGCAATTTACGCAATATGGTTCCCATATTCCTATAGTCTTAGGACAAAGCTGATTGACAGACGTTTTGGGCTTAGCTCATTCTCAATGTCTCCAAGTGAAATTTTCTGAAAACAGAAGACTGAAACATCAGTCTTTGAGTGTGCCTTCTTTTCCCTTTTATGTATGAGTATATGCATATATGTATATGCTTTGTGTGTGTTTTTACAAGTTTAAATTTTTATGGAAATATTTGTTTTGCAATTTCAAAGTTTCAAAATAGCATATTGTAGAATAGTGTAAATATTTTAGAAGTTTTACAATTTTTTTTACTGTTGGTATTGTTGCTGAAATATTTGCTGTTTTATCAAAATAAATCTGCTCCATTTGGAATCAACATTCAGTTGCTTTGTGAGGTTCAATTTTTCAAATGGGAAATATACAGAGGTCTGGTTGAATTTTCAAAAAATTGCCAAAAACAGTTGTATTTGGATGTATTGATCACCATTAGAAATATAAAAATGAAATGTATAGTGTTGTACATGAGAAAACTCAAATGGCACAGATGGTGCCAAATTGTGCCAAAATGGCCACTTTGGAGACCTCGGTTGAACTCTCTGTGCTAAAAACTCTCTAGTTTTGTTCTACTTCACTTTATCTGAGTCAGCCTTTGCAGAGATAATGTTCTTATGTTGTATTATGGTCTGATAAAGGTTTAGAGCTGACACTGCATCATTTTCAATGGGATATTCATCCTGAAAATGATTTTTTTTTTTAGGCGGATCTACATTTTTAAAATTTTTGCATGTGCCATCTTCATTTACTCTTCACCAGTATCAAATATACTCATATTAACTCATCTCAACAAATCTCACAAGTGTCCCATTTACTATGAAACCAAAATTATTCAAATAGACCTTGTGGTTGCAGAGATATACCCATTTTCTTATGGGTTTGCAATATTCAAGCAGAAACCTTAAAAATAGGCTCATGGCTTAAAGGGTTAAGTATGTTTGTGCTACTGCGTTTGTGTGGCTCAGTGTGTGTGTGTGTGTGTGTGTGTGTGTGATGTCCTGTCACCAAAGGTTGATAAAAGTGAGCCAGAATACTGATGAGACTGATGGAGAATGAGTACCCAGGTGTAGGAATTTTGATTTTATTAAAAAAAGAAAATGAAATTACAAACTAATACAAAACCTCAGGGATAACTAGGGCTTCAACAGACAAGGGGATAATACTGAACCAATGAAAACCAGGCATGATAATTAAGAGAGAGAACTTAGGAGATAATTGAATAATTAAATGAATGCTGGTAGTCATGGAACCAGAATGCCGAGGGGGAAAGGCATTACAGTACCCCCACTCCGCACTCAAGGCACATGCCTGCATTGCACCTGGAGAGCTGGGGTTGGCGAAGCTCCAGAAGCAGCCAGTGGCTGGGAGCGCGCCTGGAGCAGCTGGTGGCTGGGAGTGCGGCTGGAGCAGCCGGGTGGCCGGTAGTATGCCTGTTCTTCCAGGGAACTTGGAGTGAACAGGGAAATGCTGGCCACTAGAGCCGAGACGACAGGCCGCTGGAGCCACGGAGGATGCAGGTCGCTGCAGCGACAGGAGATACAAGCCACTGGAGCCTCTGAAACGGCCATAAATACAGCCCATGATCAGGACCTCTGGAGGGACGGGGGAGCAAGGAACTCAGAGCTCAGCATGTGCAAGTAAGTGTACATTCAGACACATTTACTGTAATCCAGACTGTCCACAGTACTGCCACATCCTATTGTGAATAACATTACTCTACAGTACAGAGTCAGAAGTGCATACAGTAGACCTATATGTACTTTACAGTATAGCACTGTCTCAGTAGGACTTACAAAATTCCACATATTGTATTTCTACAGAGAGTATTTGACTTGGAATCCTTGAACACACCCCACAGCCTGCTTCATCGACAAAGAGGAGAAGGAGAGGCTGAAACAGGATCGGACAGCGTGCCATTGTGGAAGTCCCTGGCCAACGTGGTGGCAGTATAACAGTCTGTGCTGTTATCAGCAACCATAGGGTTCTACATCACCATGTTACACTCAGGCCATGTAACACCCAGCACCGACTTACATTTCTTGCTGATCCAAGGGATAGATTACATGTATTTCAGCAGCAGGTTCAAGAGCAGAATGAGCATCCCAATCCCACCTACGTGATAATGTGGGACAATGTCAGTTTCCACCGAGCTGGTCAGATAAGGGAATGGTTCAATATCAATCCCAAGTTTATGAACTTGTACCTCCCTCCATACCCGCCTTCCTAAATGCGACTGAAGAGTTTTTCTCCTCTTTGAGGTGGAAGGTATATGACTGACAACCCTACACCAGAGTAAATTTGATGCAGGCCATGGATTTAGCCTGTGGGGATATAGGTGAGGAGTCATGTCAGGGCTGGATACAGGTTCAGGTTCAGGTTACTGTATTTATGCCTGTAGGTAGATTTGTTTTGCAGTCAGGGAGTGCGGTTACAACGTCCATTTCAAACACAGGTCACAGGACAGAAGCAACAAGGAACAATACAGGAAAAATGAAGGTTGTTTAAAACCTCCCAAAACATAACAAACCCCTCCCACCCATCCCCTGAAAAGTAAAACAATATGCCAGAAACAAAGATAAAACATAAAGCATTAAAAGTGCTCAAAGTTCTGTCAATAAAATAGAAATTGGCATAAAAGAGGGTGATGCACCATCCATTAAGATCAAAATTAAAAACTCAAATCAACAGATCTCAAATAAGCCTGGGTAAAAACCAAATTTAAGATTCAAATGTAGGAATAAATATAAAGAGCATAAAAAAATAGACACGTGTGCAAAATAAGACTACAACTTTTTCAGCTCAGAAATACCAGCAGGAGCAAAGCTGTTTTTATACTGCTTTGTTCTGCACCTAGGAACTAAAAACCTCCGTCCAGAGGGGAGAAGCTAAAATTCACAGTGTAAAGGGTGGGAATCATCATTTAAGGCAGAGTCAGCTATCCTCTGCAACTGCTCAGAATACAGGGATGCTGGACAGAGCTGAGGCTCGCCAATCAGTCGACTTGACCATTTCACTGCCTGACTCAAGGAATTTTTATCTTTCAGAGACGTGTGACCGAACTAAGACACCAAGGAAAAGGACAAGATTGATTCTATAAAAGCCCGATAGAACATGGTCATTTGTGTTCGGTCAGTGTGAAAGTACGTCAGTTTCCTTAAGCAATGCAACCGCTGGTGAGCCTTTTTACACACCACTTCACAGTTAGCTTCAAAGTTCAGTTTTGAGTCCATGATCGTCCCGAGGTATTTATATGACTGCACACACTCAATGGTCTGACCTTTGATTGAAGTTACACAGTTCTGTTGAGGTCTCTTCCTAAAATGAATTCAGCTGAAGGTACCTCACTCCAAGAAACAAAATTGTCAACATTTGGGCAGTGGCTGCACTCTTTCTCCTTAAGTAAACTTACAAGAACAGAGTCATCAGCATACTTTATGATGGCTCTGCTGTCATATTTGCCCTGACATGTATTTGTGTACAGGACGAACAACAGAGGTGACAGCACACACCCTTGTGGAGACCCTGTGGATGTATATTTTTGATTATTTACCCTGACCCTTTGTGTCCTGTCAGTTAAATAGTTAAGGATCCAGCCCACCTGATTGTTACTTAAATTCAATTTCTCTACCAGCCTTTCAATCAAAATGTGGGCCTGGATGGTGTTAAAGGCAGAATAAAAGCCTGGTGTGAGTCCCATTTGGATGAGTCCCATCCAAGTGTTTTAAAAGCATATTTAGAAGCGTTACAGTAGCATCATCCACTCCTCTGTTAAGGCTGTAAGCAAACTGCATTGGATCCAGGGCAACTTCTGTTGTCCTAAGGATCTCAGACCTGACCAGTTTCTCTAAAATCTTCCTTAAAACTGAGGTGAGAGCAACCGCTCAAAAATCATTTAATGACTTAGGACAGCTGAATTTAGGGACTGCGACAGCATTTTTCCGAATGTTTGGAACATGTTGTGTCTGTAGGGACTAGTTGAATATAAAATGAGAGACTGGACTCAGTTCAGTGCGCGATTTCAGTTAAGGAACACAGATATTATTTGGGCCATGTTGTTTGTGGGCTTTTACAGCGAGACAGGCTTTTTCAACTTCTTCAGACGTTGCCTGAGGCCACCACGTTTGCCCCGCTTCCTTTTCTTCAACACTCTAGTCCCACTCGCTTCATTAAAGTTTCTAAGATTAAAATCCGGTATCTTAACCATGAGGTCAGCCAGCTGGGCTAAAGTGGCTAAATTTAGCTCCAGCAGCACATCCCTGGTGTATTGAGTCCTCACCATTCTCACCTGGCACACTGCCCTGCAGACATTACAGGTGAGCAGCCAGAATAAAATAAGCCACAGTGGGGCTATGTAGAGAAGATCCATCGTTGGCAAATGAAACCAGGAGCACCAAAAAACCACTAGAAACCACTAGATGGCGCTCGGAACACAAGAGGTTTCTTCCCGTTTCCTCAGAAGGGAATCAATTGCTTGTGATGTCAACGAAGTGCTCTGGCTTGATCCAGCCCAAAGACGAGATGATGACCAATGATCACGTTTACAGTCCTTTCATTTCTAACATTTTATGAACTTTACAGTACAGGCCGTAGACTGTAGGTGTAGTGTAATATGATTTCATTAGTAGTATTACTGTAATGTAAAGCATTTTTTTTTACTGTAGTACCTTCCACAATACTTTATTTGTAGTCTATGTACACTAAATAATGAGTGTGAGTTTTTTTTTGTGTGTGTGTGTGTGTGTGTGTGTGTGTGTAGATGCAGAATGCATTTGCAGTGCTGTAAACAATAAATACTGCAAATTGTATGTCCCTGAACATTGTGCTCTCCATTTTTTTGATGATTTTGGCAATTACTGTCATGTTTCATGAGTCATGATTGCTCAATAGATTTTGGCTGATTGCAGGTTGATATCAACAAAGAACAGAATTACAGAATCACAGAACAGGGGAAGTTATGACTGCAATTAGTAGTTATTCATCATTTCCATTTATTTTTTATTTTTTTAGTTTTCCAATGATCGTAACTGGCAACCGAAGACACGGTTTCTCTCCATGTGTGATCTAACAGCGATTAAATCATGGGCTGAATTCAGTACTGTTGCGGAACAAGAACAGAGAATTGGGCCGAGAGCGCTCCACAATTAACAGGTGCGGCGTGTTCTCCCAGTTAGGTAAGACGACAATGATTGTTGTCTTACCTAATCGTCGAGAACAAGCAGCACCTGTTAAGCGTGGAGTGCTCTCGGAATGAACCTTTTGTTAATTATGAAAATGACTGAGAACACGTCAGGACTAATAATTGTTTTAAACAGAAGTTTTGTGCAACCCAATTCTCTGTACTTGTTCAGCAACTGTAATGAATTTAGCCCACGATTTAATCAGTTAGATCACACGTAGAGAAACAGTGTCTTCGGTTGCCAGTTAAGATCATTGGAAAACGCCTCAATAAAGGAAAATGACTGAGAACTACTAATTGCAGTCATAAAGGGACGGGGTTTGGCCCCTCCGCTGGCTACGCCACTGGATGTAGGGTACAGTATTGTACTTACAGTATCAATAGGAGTACCAGGAGGAGGAAGAACAAAAAAAAAAGACCAAAGAGAGTAAAACAAAAAAGTAACTTCTGATCAATTTTGAGCTAAGATAGAGCATGTTTTTATTCATCAAAAGGCAATGAAAGAAAAGTCTAAAATTTGTTTTGCGATTCAAAATGTACTTCCCTTGTTTTGAACAAGATGTTTTATATTTTTTGGTGTAGTGTCTACTGACCGCTTGATAGTGTTTGACATTTTGATAGCTTTGTTCATGATTTGAGAGCAGATTTTGGTTTTGAGTACAAGGTTAAACTGTTTGGAGGTGAAAGTTTGATTTTGAAAGGGGAGTCATAGGTTTTGTGATTAGTGTTTGAGGTCATGATTTTGTATTTAAAGTTTTGAGAAAATTGAGCAAGGTTTCATAAATTGTGTTTTAGCAATTGAGAAAAACTGTATTAAATAAGGGCAGGTTGCCACGGAACCGGAATGCCTCGGGGAGAGGTGTGTCTGCATGTGTGTATGAGCATGTGTGCGTGTTTGTGCGAATGAGAGTGTTGCGTGCAGGTGTGTCGCCAGGATTAGTTTGATAAGAATGACTTGTAAATTCAGCAGCATCAAACTCCATGGCAGTGTCATCAACTGCAAAAATAAGACTGCAGCCCATGCAAAAGCCAAAGCAGCTGTCCAAACTCAGGTCAGGGACACTATCAGAGGTGGACACTAAAGGCCCTGAAGATTCAGCAGGTTGCAGACTCTGGAGACTCCTGAGGTGTCTTGGATGCCACTGGAGTGGTATATTGGCCCAGCTACTGCTGCCAACCCCCCTTTAGCTTGCTTAGGACCTCACAAACAGGGACTTCTCTGACAAGATGGAAGCTATGCACGGACACCTTCTGTCCACTCCTAGGAAAAACTCAGGTTCAAGTCTTGGCCAGCAGACTCCTTCACTTGTTATGAAGAATTCTGCCAGAATCTGTGTAGCTGTCACCCCAACAAAAGTACTGTGGACATTATTTTCTTGATTCACCAACTCCAGGTACAGAACAGAAGCTAAGGAACAGAATCAGCCTCAGTGCGCAAGAAATAATAGTAATTATTATGAAGGTCTTTCCACCTTCTCACTCTCACACTACAAGGACAGGCAGACCAAAACACTGCCAACTTCCCTTGGGAACTTCAACCAAAAGATAAGCATGCACATCACTAAAAAGGACTGGAAAATTTTACAGTTGAGAGAGGAAAAATACAGTCAGATGAATAGGATCCAAGTAGATATATGAATGATTCAATTGATTATGTTTTCAGTAACAACTTATGATATTACTGAACAAATATTGATTAAAGCCACAGAAATAAAATACATCATCTGATTATGTTTTCAGTTGAAATAAACAGAAGCCTGCTTAGTAATCAACACTACAGTAGCCGGCTGCTTGTGTATGTGAGCTGCTCATGCATGTGTGAATTGAATTGCTCGATTGTGTGCGTGTCTGTGTGTGAACTGCTTGTATCTGTGTGTGTGTGCGCATGTGTACACGTGCTGCTTGTGCCTGTGCATGTGTCTGTGTGCACTGCTCCTGTGTGTGAACTGCTTGTATGTGTGTGTGTGTTTTATGTGTATGTGTCTGTGTGCACTGCTCATGTGTGCGAACTGCTTGTACGTGTATGTGTGTGTGTGTGTGTGTGTGCACTGATTGCATATGTGTGTGTCTGTGTGTTTGTGTGTGTAAGTGTTACTGCTGCATACATAATATCAATACTGATTATGATTCTTGATTATGGTTATTCAATATGGTTAGGAATATGATGAGAAATATTGAAATATAATCCTCAACACAACTAGCCCATGAAAGCACACAGGTGTCTGCACCTGAAGAGGACAGTCAGGCAGCAGCTAATGTTATCCCATCGGCTGCAGTAGTGGAGGAACAGTTAGTTTTGTCGGAAAATCAATGTGTTGCAGGAAGCAGCACACAACCTGCAGCTACTGAAGTAACATCTTCCACAATCAAAGCAGTGGGAGGTAACCAAGCTAAATGTTTTTGTCCTCTCCTGCCAAAAAACCCTCAAGTTCACAATCAGGCTTTCTGGAACAGAAATATTCCCCCACGCACTCAAACCAAGCTGGCAAAAAAAATTCTAATGGCTTCATTATGTCAAGGACAGAGCTGCACATACAGGCACTTAGAAGGCTAAGGAGAGTCCTTCCTTTGTGTTGTGAAGCACTGTTTGGATGCTATTAAAGCTATGCCAAGGATTTCACAAAGCACAAAGACGAGAGCACTTTGGAGCACATGGTGCCCTTGAATGTACAAGAGAGATGACAGAGTGGAGAAGAAAACTTCCAATGTAATGAAATGCGCCTTCAAAATTGGACCTATGGTGGAGACAGACACTGAGGGTTAGCTGGACCCCGGCCTGGTATCAGCCCACAGAAGGGATCGAGGCAGCCACAGCCGAAACAAAATAACTCAGCAGGAAAAGACAGGAAATAGGACTCAGTAGTAAAAAAATGTGAGACAACCTGAGACAAGGGCAAGGTGAGAACAAGACCATCTGGCAAAGACGTGAAGATGAGACCCAAGCTCGAATGCACAGAATCAACAGGAAACAATGGGAAACAGGTTGGAGAAATGCACGAGAAAAGCACAGAGGGATTTGGGAGGGAAGAGGACAATTTATCCATCAAACAAAACCAACTGCCAAAAGGAAAGAACATGCAAAAAACCAGAAACACCATGTAACTTACGAACAGAAGCACAGGACAGGACAGCGCAGCACGATGACTCAGGAAGGGCTGAGCCGTCCAACAGTGATGCAAGACCACAGAGACATTTTGATAAATTTAAACATACATGCCCTGATAAGGAATATTATCAGTATCACATCACCGCACTGAAGCACTTTTGGAGTTACATCAGGTAAACATTACTTAATTAAACATTACTTGATTAAACATTACTCAAACAATTGTGAATGCAAGAATAAGCATTAAATATCAGTCAATTAAGAGTGAACAAATGCTTCAGGGCTGAATAATCACTATGTGCACATAACTAACCATTTATTAGTGTTGCTTGCCTCCCTTCTTGTGGAGCTGAAAACATCTCTTCAGTATCCCTAAAGAAACACTTCAAACTATTAACTATTCTTTCATGTATAAATTTAAAACCTTAATGAACATAAACATCTTCAGTAAAGGATTACAAGACATATTATTTAACTGTTAATTAATTGTTAGTTTATGGTTATTAATGCAGTAACTAATGTTAATTGACATATCTGTGTTGTGAACACTTGTAGCACCTAAAAACTGAGAAAGGGCACCTTTTTCTGAGATATTCCTATGAAAATAATGGATGGATGGGCTATTAAGTGTGGTGCTTTATTTTCATAATTTCTGCTTGGCATGAGCCCTTTTATTTGCACCATAAAAGGGATAAACAAAATGTAAAACTTTAAAGAGACAGGACTGAAGTGAAGCACTTTGCATTCACTGACAATAAGATGCACCAAACTATCAATTAAACACAATAACAATGATCCAAAAATTTTGAAAGAGGACAAAGAACTTCTCAGTTATGATATTATAAGATGACTATCATGATATTAGCAATATTGGCTTATCTGGGGAAATTTCGTTAATCCCTTTTATGGTGCAAATAAATGCCAAGCGGAAATGACGAAAATAAGGCACCACACTTCATTGCCCACCCCTCCATTATCAGACTGATTCTTCTTCACAAGGGTCACCAGGGAGCTGGAGCCTGTCCCAGCTGACTCTTGGATGAAAGGCAAGATCTCACCCTGGACAGATCACCAATGCATCGCAGGACGCACACAGAATTCACTCAAACACTCATGCATATGTGCAATTATGAGTCTCCAATTAACCTGACATGCATGTCTTTGGACTGTGAGAGGAAACTAGAATACCAGGAGGAAACCCGTGCGGACTTGGGGAAACCATGCAAACTGCCAGACATGAATCCATGATCTTTTTCATGTCAGGAAACACTGTTACCCAAAGCGCCGCCATGTCACCCTTACTCCATAGCCATTATATTTTCTCTGTGAAGCACACAAAGCAAATTAATATTTTATCTTTTGAAACTCGCCAACTAGGAACCACATTACACTGGAAACACGACTGGCTGAGTGTAGACATATACAGCGCCCTCCATAATCATTGGCACCCCTGGTTAAGATGTGTTCTTTAGCTTCTAATAAATTCAGTTTTTTCTAAATAATATAGGACCATATGAAAAAAAAGAGGAAAATCCATCCTTTAATTCAAGTGCATTTATTCCGTGGGAAAAAAATCCCACATTAGGAAATAATTCTTTTACATCAAATCATGTGTGCCACATTTAATAGCAAGGGAGAGTTAGTTCTTGCCAAAAAAACAGCACATAATCATCTCCGATAATGTTTCACAAGATGGGAGAATACAGAAAGAGGGATCTTGGACCATTCTCTTTGCACAATCTCTCTAAATCATCCAGCGACCTGGGTCCTCTCCTCTGCAGTCTCCTCTTCAGCTCACTCCACAGGTTTTCAATGGGGTTGAGGTCTGGGGACTGAGATAGCCATGGGAGGAGCTTGATTCTGTGTTTGGTGAACCATTTCTGTGTAGATTTGGCCACATGTTTAGGGTCATTATCTTGCTGAAAGACCCAGTGACGACCCATCTTCAGCTTTCGGGCAGAGGCCAACAGATTTTGATTTAAAATGAACGCTCTGAAATACCAGGACATGATGCCATGCACCCTAACAAGGTTCCCAGGGCCTCTGGAAGAGAAACAGGCTCACAGCATCACCCCCATACTTCACAGTGGGCATGAGGTTCTTTTCTGCATACTCATCTTTTGTGTTCGGCCAGACCCACTTAGAGTGTTTACAGCCAAAAAGCTCTATCTTGGTCTCATCTGAGCAAAGCACATGGTCCCAGTTGAAGTCCCAGTACCGCTGCGTTTATTATTGAGTTAGAAAAGGTTTTTTCCGTGCATGCCTCCCAAACAGCTTGTTGGCATGTAGATAGCGCCTGATGGTTGTTTTGTTGACTTTGTGACCCCAAGATGCTTCCATTTATTGCAATTCTTTAACAGTGAGCTTTGGAGAACTTTTTATTTTTCTTACCATCCTCCTCACTGTGCATGGTGGCAAAATAACCTTGCATCCTCGTCCAGGATTTACCACTGTTCCAGTTGTTTTAAACTTCTTAATGATTCCTCTGACAGTAGATATAGGCAGGTGCAGGTCAGTGGCTATTTTCTTGTAGCCATTGTCTGACTTGTGAAGGTCGACACACATCTGCCTTACTTGAATGGTGTGTTCCTTTGTCCTTCCCATGTTGAATACTGGATAAGAGAAATGGCCTCTGTGTCACGTCATATTTATAGCCCAGGGAAACAGGAAGTGATGAATAAGTAAGTGAAAACAGGAAGTGATGAATAAGTAAGTGTTCCTAGATAACTTTGTAAAGTACTGTAGAAATGACAGAAATACTTCAATTACATTTATTTCCGAGGAATTGTTAGGGGTGCCAATAATTGTTGAACAGGTGATTTTCTGAAAAATAATTTAAAAAAAAAAATCTTAGTTCAAGGATTTTTCCCCCTTAAAAGTCAGTTGAAGGTTACAGTTTTCGACAATTTTCAGTGTGAGTGTTGTGATCTGGGGTCCTGGCCTTTGGCCAGGACAGCATTTATGGTTTTTACAGTTTCATGTTCCTAGTTTCATAGTTCATGTCACAGTTTTTAACAGTTTCGTGTTTCAGGATTTTACATTGCATAGTTCACATTCATTGTCCATGTTTTCACTTTTCCATGTTTTTGATTTTGCCAGGTCTGCCAAGCCACTTCACCGCTTGTCTGCGTTCCGCCCCGTGCCTTCGTTGTTGCACATTTTCAGAGCTCTGGTTGGCTTCGGTATTTCCCCCTTCCTTCTGTGCTGTGCTGGATTTGGGGCTGTCTAAGCTTAATTGATAATTAACTGTTTTTAAGTTACTAACATTTACTAACACTCACTGGGTGGTGTAATTCTTAGATAGACACATTACTAATATTACTAATTTAGACAGGCAGTTTGTTGTCTTGATTCCTGCTTTGCTATTTCAAGATCTTGCTGTGCTTTTCTGTTCTGAACATTCATGCTGCTTTCAAACTGCACACTTAATTGGTACTTAAGCTGAGCACGCTCATTCTCTTAGGGGTCTATTCTCCCATTAGCGCGTAAGTCTTTTTTTTCGCGCTTCGAGTTAAGCGCTTTTGAGTTACGCGTATTCTCCCCTACTCGCTTCGATCACGCCCACAGCGCTTAACTTCAGAATGTAGGCGGTCTAAAGAAAGAGGTGTGACTGATCCAAAAGAGAGGCAGACTCTGTTCAAAGCTCATTGATTATGGCTATCAGGAAAACATGGAAAAAGGATTTTCTGATTAACAATGAAAACGCATTTGTGGTCCATGGAAAACGCAAACCAGACTTTAAATTTGAATATCGTCGGCCGGCTGATAAAACCTCGTATCTCCAAACTGATAAGAAACGAAAACTCGTATGTCCACTATTCTTACATGCAAAATTAAACATTTTTATTTTAGACTATATTTATCCATTTGTATTATAATAATAATAATTATTATTACTATTTTATTTTATATTTATTTTTTATTTTCCTGTGAAGTTTGTCATTGTGAAGATACAAGGTTTTTGTATGCCGCTGTAATAGGAGGCCGTACCAAGTACAAGACGTAATTCAGACATCTCTTTATTTATCCCCGTCGCACGATTAGCGCGAAGCGCGGGATATAGCATTGGGCTCCGTCCGTACGGACACATAAAATTGCAGCGGCGGGGGATATGTTAGTGACAAACACTTGTTATTTCTTACTCTAGCCACCATGGCATTAAAGCTATGCATACAAACAAATTGCCGTGATAATGAAATAATAAATAAAGAATTTAGCGCTTCTCAATCAGCGAAATCAGATCATTGAAAATGTGCCCCTCCTACACCAGCCTGTTTGTTCCGTGGAAGACGGGGAAGAAGACAAAGGGAACATTCTAGTCACACAAAGACAATCAAAGACAGTTTATATGATCTCATTTTGAAATTGCGCACTTGAAAACTACTCCGATGTCAGGTTTGCAACTAAAGGACATGGAAACGCTTTAACAAGGATTCTTACCTCGCACGCGGTCATCTCCCCGCCCCGAAACCGCCACAGTAATGACGGAATTCCATATCCATAGCCTATCATCCTATTTGATTTGAGCAACACATTCACTTGAACTTGACACTAATACTTTATTATAATCAATTATCCCATTTACTGATAACGATTCTTTCCATGTCAGCTATTCTTTAAAGGCTATAATTGATTAACAAATGGATAGTGTTCTGGTATTTGCCAGGGTAGGGCTCAATCTAGAGTAGCCTATTTAATAATATCTTTATTCACACATGAAATTACACAGTATTACCGATGGTAAAAAATATTACTAGGACTCGAGTTAGTTAATTCAGATATCCTCAATGAGAAAATCAATCCCCTCACTCGTGAGAATATCACAAATTTTTAGATTATCACGAACATATAGGGCAGTCGCATTAGTTAATAGAACATGGAAGACAATGATGGCGACGTCGAGCCAAAGCCGAAAACCAAATTTCACAGATGTTGGTGTTGTATGGCAAGCAAGCAATGAAGGCTGATCCGAGGAATTAAGCTGCGAATCGTTCTGGATGTGGAATTCGGTGGTGAGATGTAAGCGCAGTATCCCCGATTTAAAGCATAAATGGAGAGATCTGAGGGGCGCTGTAAAAGCCAGGTTCTCTGCACACCGGAGAAGTGTACACGCAACAGGTGGTGGGCAACTATCATCCCCTGTGCATTTCACTGCACAGGAGGAGGGGATGTCATCCACTCTTTCTGCAGTGGAAGTGCATGGAGAATAACTTGAAGCCCCAACGAACTGCGTCAGACACCTTGACACAGACGCCTGTGATGTGAATGACATGACCAGCCACTCTCTGAAACGACCCAGATGCCAGGAGCGACAGCGCAGTTCTGACGTTGATGACCACGGGTATGTTTCGTGGATAATTGCTGCGGCTGGATAGTTGTTTATCCAGAAGTCGGCAAAGATAGATGATTGCCTCATGCAAGGTCCAGACGAAAGCGCTGGATGCACTCGATGTTTGTTTGTCCCAGGATGTCCAAACGAAGCCGATATATGCGTGTTCGTCTTCGAACTCGGCGGGCTCCTCTTACTCTTTCCCAATCACGCAAGAGTGCAAGCAAATGCAGGACTGGCATTGTGGCTTTAGATTTTGAGGGCATGGTAGAATGATGGTCTTATGTATACTCGTATTAATTAATAGTTTTGCGTTTGTAATTTAACTGATTGGAGAAGAGGCTGATGCGTAATATCATGTGATGATTTCGTTTGATAACGAAATTTGCTTTGTGAAATGTAGTTTAGAAATGAGGAAGAACAATCGAATATTAAATGTCTCAACCTTTACCATGTTAAATAAAATAAAAGTAATGTTAAAATTCTGCCTATAACTGACATCAAACGCAATATTCAATTTCGCCTAATGTTGGCGCTTGACCTTAATACAGCCCTCAAAAGCGCTTAACAGAAAAAGCGCGTAAGCCAGGGGGAGAATACGCGTAAGTGTTATTTGCATGAGAAACGCCCGGAAACGCCCCGATTTTGGCCTTGCTCCGCCCCAAGCGCGTAAGTGACTTCAAGGCGCGTAATGCACAGACTAAAGTCGAGGGGAGAATACGCGTAGGCTGAAAAGCGCGTAGCTACGCGCTTTTTTCGACTTAAGCGCATGGGAGAATAGACCCCTTAATGAGCAAGTCTTGTCCACCAATCTTTGTCCATGTCATGATCTTGCCATGCCTCTTGTTTCTCCTTCTCCAAGTGTTGCCCCTCATGTGTTCTGATTTTTAGCCTTTATCTGGATGCGGTGGAAGTTGGCTGGCAGACAGTGTCTCAAGTTTGTTCCAAGTTCATGTTCCTAAGTTCTTGCTCAAGCTCATGTTCAAGTCTTTGCTTTTCATAACCATAGTCTTTTTGTATATAGCATTCTGTTTTTTCTTATCATAGATATCTTTTGTCTTTTATTTCTTGGATTTCTGCCTGGAGTTTCCAGTGGCCTTTTGTTTTGCTGTTTTTTGATCTTTTCGTTCCTAGCTCTAAAGAGAGCTTCACAGTTAGTTTTTTGCAACCCTTTGGGCCAAGATTTTTGTTGGCCCTCGTGCCATTTTTGTTTAAGTTCACTAAATTCCCTTTCCCTTCCACCTCGCATTTGGTGTCTTCCTGATCACGCATCAGTGAGAGTATGCTTCTGCAATAAAAATTGAATTTATTTTATGGCTTTTAACACATCTTAACCAGGGGTGCCAATAATTATTGAGGGCGCTGTCAGCGTTTGTACAAGGAGCTGTTTGTACACCAGTACATTTGATGCAGCATTGCTTGACTCAAAGTTGAACACAATAGATGTTCCTGGATACAAAGAGTATATTCTGCTTTGTGATGGTGGCAGATTTTTCTGTGCCACATCAAAGAAGGCGCTGACCTCAGGTGAAGGTCATAAATAAACAGAGGCTCGACAGAGCTCTGCAGAGTATTCCAGCAGATCTAGAGTTTAGATATGTCAGAGATGCATTTTCTTCTTCAAAAGTGTTCATTTTGCATCCAGTTGGACTGATTGCGTGCATTAAAAATACAGGCATGTGCCAGGATTTACACAGAGAGACATGATGACCTGCCCCAGGTCTGTGATGAATATGGTCTCATACGAGAAATAACAAAACATCAGATAATATCAGTACATTAATAACACAAACAAAAGCAGTGTATCCTGACAACACAGCAGCTTCCTCAGCTCGTAAAATACAAAAGATTAATCCTTATCCTACCAACATACAAGGACAATCAACCTGGGCACATGATGAAATCTGTGTCTCCTGCATCTGTGCCTCTCTCCCTCAAAATTACTGAAGAGTCACAGGACAGCAAGAGGGTCCTGGGTCCACACCAGCCTTGGGCTTATCTGTGAGGAGTTAACACATCTCCCCATGGTCACATGAACCTGCTCCTGGTACTCTGGTGTCATCCCACAGGCCGAAGATATATTAAATTGCTTAAGCTAATTGGCCGTTATACATGAGTGTGTTAATGAATTGAACGTAAATGGCTCACAGTCAGAAGTGTATTCCTGCCAATGCATCCTGGGACAGGCTCCAGCCCCCTCATGGGTCAGGAGTAAGCGAGTAGGATAATGGATGAATGCTGAAGTAACTGGGTAGGATAATAGATGGATGCAGGGATAATAGAGGGATGCATTTTTGAGGAAACAAATAAAAATAAACACAAATTCACAAAAATCTCATCTCCTGGATAAAGGCAGAAATTCTGTCTGAATTTGCATTAATTATTCAGTCTTCTCTCATTCACACACACACACACACACACACACACACACACACATTTGTTTTCTTGTTTTGTGGAGACTTTCTATAGACTTCCATTCATTCCCTAATCCATAACCTCCCCCTAACCTTGTCCCAACCCTAACATTAATTCTGAACCCTAAAGTAGCTCAATTTTCTACTAGGGGCCTGAAAATGTTCCCACAAGTACAAAGAGTCAACATGGACAATGGAGGATATGGAGAGACTCAGCATAGAGTAATGGTTTTAGATCCTTTGTCATGTCATCTCCAACATCATTTACACTGAGCAGAGCCAGAGCTATTAACTTGGCAATGGGAGGCTATATAAAAAATAGGGGGTCCAATAATTGTGGCACACATTTTTGAGAGACATATTTGTCTCAGTGGTTTACTGCCCATTCAAAACACGCCTGATCAGAACAGAGAGGTTTCTTGGCTGTCGATATTGCTGCCGGCATGATATTGCTGCTTGAAGCTTTCTCAGATTACACAAGAACCAGCCCGCCTAATGACTTCAAACTCACCCCTGCTCTTCCTCTGGTCCTTAGCAACGCACCCTGCAACTGTGAAGTGGATCAGATGAATGGTAGTGAAGACAATGGAAGAACAGGTATACGTACATACACACAGACAGACATCTCCAATCATAGTTTGATGATTTTTCTTATAACTGGAGTGTTTTAGTTAAATGTCATACTTTTATGAATATTCTGAAATATCACAAGGATGAATAATAAATGCATATTTTCATTTCCAGCTTTGTTCATATTTACCAAGCGTTCATTCAATTACATTACATTACAGGTTCTTAGCTGGCGCTCTTATCCAGAGCGACGTGCAAAAGTGCAAAAAATCGGTACAAAAGTGCAGAGCTCCTGGAGGCAAGTACAAGTGCTAACAGTAAAAGTGACAGAGAACACATTCAGTTGTTACAGGTTCAAATCTATAGGAAAACACCAAATAAACTAATAAAAAGACCAAGTAAAGGGCAACAAAATCAAGTAAAGGGCACAAAGCAGTATGGGATGTAATGTCAGAGGATTCAGGGCAGTGGAGTCGGGGAAAGGTGGAGCCCGAAGAGGTTCAGGCTGCGCTCGAAGGTCCTCAAGGATTCTGACGTTCTTACCTCAATAGGTAGATTATTCCACCAATGAGGAACCAGGAAAGACAGTAGCCAAGAGCGGGAAGGGCAGGTGCGGAGAGGGGGTGGAGCCAGGCGACCAGAAGTAGCAGAGCGGAGTGCTCTGGCAGGGGTGTAAGGTCTGAACAGTCTCCGGAGGTATGCTGGGGCTGTTCCGTTGACTCCCTGGTAGGCTAGCGCCAATGTCTTAAATTTGATGCGAGCTGCGACAGGCAGCCAGTGGAGCTTTGTGAGCAGGGGAGTGACGTGGGAGTGTCTCGGGAGGTTGTCAACCAGGCGAGCTGCAGCGAGCGAGCTGTTCAATTATTGGAGGGCTCTTTATGCTGGCCTGGTACACGCAATCATAAAGACACACACCTTTTCTCACGTGCACATTCCCCATTAGAGCTGCACTGGCCTGCTTCTCACACGCACACAGAAGCACACACACACACGCACACACACAGAGATACACACGCTGCTGAGTGCTTCATGCTCTCCTCTATGGACTTCCTAATTTAATGCCTTCATTTAAAAAAAGGGCTTCATACCTGTCCAGTTTTTACAAACTTATTTTTAGTGCCTTGCTAAAGCGTTCACTTAGGTAGGGTCAGCTGACTGTGCGGAGAGAGAAAATCTCTCAGCTGTGGAAGCAGTGGTGCCATCATTCACAGCAGTGGTGGAATGAAACTGGCAGGGTCCTGGCCACAAACACTCTCAGCTAAAGCAGGGAAGCGGAGAGGAGAGGGTGGGGGTGAGCAGGAGAGAAATACAGATTTTGGGAGGACTTAGGCAGCAAAAAAAAGGGACCTGTCTTATCACAGTGCCTCCACACTGAGGAGTTGAATGGACTGACAGACGAATGTGCAACATACAAGAGCAGTAATTCTACAGCTTACAGAACACAAGCTTTTACCCTGATGCAGAGCATGGCAAGGAAAGAGAGGGACAAAAGAAAGAGCCCGGATACACACACATACTCACACACAAACAAACTCTCTCTTACACACACTCACATTACACATCACAGCCTTGTAAGTATGTCCTCCAAATCAGTGAGCATTCCTGGTGTTTGCAAAGCAATGAAAGGTCTGGCATTTCTTGAGTGCGTAGAAGCACAGAGCTCACTGAAGCACCGAGCCCGCTCAAACACTGAAACACTAAGCTCACTGAAGCACTGAGTTCACTGAAACACTAAGCTCACTGAAGCACTGAGTCCACTGAAATCCTATGCTCTCTAGAACCTTGAGCTCACTGAAATCACTGAAACACTAAGCTCACTGAAGTACTGGGCTCACTGAAACACTGAAATGCTACTGTCACGAAAACACTTCGTTTATTGAGGCACTGAGTTCATCGAAATACTGAAGCACTAAGCTCAGTAAAATATTGTAACATTATGCGCACTGAAACACAGTTCACTGAAGTTGTAAGCTCCATGAAACATTGAAACACTATGACCAAAAAGACACTGAGCTCGCTGAGCCACTGGGCTCACAGAAGTACTGAGCTCACATAGAGACTGAGCTCATTGAAAATATGAGTTCACAGAAGCACTAAGGTCACAGATACACCAAGCTCTTTGAAGCACTGTGCTTACAGAAACACAAAGTGTACTGAGGCACCCAACTCAATGATGTTCTGATGTCACAGATGATCCATTCACACTGAAGCACTGAAACCACCAACACACCAAGCTCTCCAATGCATCTAGCGCCTTCCTAAAAACTCACACTCAGCCACTCATCCTGTCACTGCTTAGTAATGTCATAAGTCACTCCACCCCCAAATCTGGTTGTAACTGCTGCAAACTTTGACAAAACTGCCACAATCTGCCCCAAAAATAAGTAATGAAAAACTGCCACTAAACTGCTGAAAATCTGCTGAAATATAATGCCACAAAACTACCATAAACTGCCGCAAAGGTAGCTCAAACTGTCACTAAACTGCCACAAATGCCATAAAAACTGCCACTAAACCACCAAAACTGCCATATAACAGCCAAAAAATGCCACAAACTCCCACTGAACTGAAACAAAATCCGCTCAGTAAACCGCCACAAAATTGCCAAAAACCTCAACAAAACAAACAGCAAAAAAACTGTCACAAAATTGGCACTATCCTCAGCAAGACTGGCACTATCTGCCACTCCCTGATGCTTGCTGATCCTGCTGTTTTAGGGGGAGGATGCTCATGGATCCTGCTCTGTGCGAGTCTGGATATTCAGACCATTAGTCTGCTCTGGCCCCTTAATGCCCCCACCCCAAATTCCTAATTAAACCCAGAATCTCAGGCTCAAAATGGAGCTCTTCTGAGCCTCAACCAATACAGTACTACAGCCCGTTCCCCAGCAAATCCCATGTGTGTAATTATGAAATAACTGAAAGGGAGGGAAGGAGAGAGAGAGACTTCGACTATTAAACTCCATTTTAATTCATTATCAAATCAGCACAATCCTACAAAAGTCCTCCGCAAACAACATCCATAAACAACAGAAAAACGACTGAAGAAAAAAGCTAAGGGAAAAAAAGAAAAAGAAAAGGGGAAAAAACACACCCATAAATAATATCAAAAATGTATGAATAGTCTCCCATCATCAACTGAACACAAAACATCCTCTAAGCACTATCGGTTTACAAATGAGTCAACATCATTAACAAATAAATAATATGTGAATTCGAGCCTTGAGGTGACCAGGAAACGCCACCACTGCACCACATCAGTCAGTCCCGTATTTTCCTTACGGTGTTTCCTGGTGTTTAAAATTGCCATTTTGGCTTGTCCAATGACAAAGTTCATCAGTTCAGCCAGAGCACGTTTTGCACGAGAATATTTGGGGCAAAAAATAAACATTGATTTTTTGAAAATAGCATTCAGTTTTGAAAATGTTTCAGTCAAAAGACAAAAAAGAGCTGTGAGCCTCCTACAATCTAAAAAAAATGTGTTAAAGACTTTCTTCAGTCCCACAGAACAGACACCCTGCAGCAATACTGGAGTCGAATCTGTGCAGAAACCTGCCAGTAGTAACAATCCTGTGGAGAATCTGCCACTGCAGGTCACCTGACCTTTTCTGCAGTGTGGGTTTATAGATCGTCCTCCAAGCTGGAACAATGTCCTGACCACCCCCAAAAACCTTCAGCCACTTGGACCTGGGCAGAGTCTGAAGGGAGGTTACGTGGATGACCTTTACACTCCAGCTGTATAACAGCTTCTTCTCCGCCTCCGGGAATAGTACGGACCGGGATGAGCGCCCTTTTAAAAACTGTCCAAGGTCGGGTTCCGCAGATGGTCCCACCCAAAAAGAAGGGCATTCTGTGCCCAAAATTGTCCCGCACCCCTCAGCTCGAGCTTCTTCAATCAGCTCCAGCATGTTCAGAGAGAGACAGCTCTTCGCACGAGACAGGAACGGTTTACACAAACGAACTGACCGAACCACCAGGGCTTCAGCCAGCTCCACCGCTAATACCCATCGTCAACTCTACAGGAGCAAAAGGTCCTTCAGTTTGATCACTCCCCGCTGGGTGAAGTGCTGCAGCGAGTTTCCAGCCTGCAGAGCAGCATCTGGGAAGAGCGGGTTAAAGAAGAGGCACTCCTGCAGGTGCGAATCCCGAGTTACGCCATCCTCTCGCCACTCCACCCTCAGCAGCCCCCAGGCATTCCGCACACTTTGGTAAAACTTAGGCAGCACATCTGTGCCGACCTTGCAGAGGTCTAACCCAAAACAGCTGCCAATCACAACCCAGGCCTCCCACCCGTCTCAGGAACAGGAACGCCCCAGGTCTACAGCTCAGGTCTTCAGCATAAAGCAGTCTCTGAGCAGACTGAAACCGGAATGCAGCCACCCTGCTGCTCAGATCAATCAATCCCTGCTTTCCTTCCGCCACTGGCGGGTACAGAATGGTTAGCCGCAACCAATGGTGCCCATCCCAGAAGAATGATAAGAGCACTGACTGGATAACTTTCAACAGTCTGGTCGGAGGGTCCAGGCAAACCAACCTGTGCCACAGCATGGAGGCCACCAGATTACTGATCACCAGGGCTCTCCCTCTGTAGGACAGCTGCGGCAACAATCACCTCCACAGAGACAGTCTTGCTTAGACTTTGTCAAGCATTCCCTCCCAATTTTTCAATTCGTACTCCTGGTTTCCCAAGAATACGCCCAAAACTTTAAGATCAGCCCTCCCCCACTTTAGGGGCCGGGGCAGAACTGGAGAGCCAACACCCTCCCACTGCCCTATCAGCAGAGGATCACATTTCCCCCAGTTTATCTTTGCATTGGAGGCTTTTTGGAATACCTCTAAACAGTCACAGAAGATGTCCAGGTCTTTTTGGTCATTTAAAAAATCGGTCACGTCATCTGCATTCACTGACAGCTGTATCCTATATGCAGACTGGATGGAGGGAGGTGTCTTGCCAGTCAGTCTTTTCCTTAAATGACAAGCAAAGGTTCATTGGCCAGTGAGCACAACAGCCCTGACAAAGGGCAGCCTTGCCGAATGCCTCTCCTCATTGCAAAAGGAGGACAATGTGTTATTAATTTTAACCATGCTGGATATATTTCTGTACGTCAATTTAAAGTAGGCTTTGAAATTCGGTCCAAAGCCAAACACGTCCAAAGTTTTAA
This sequence comes from Gymnothorax reevesii, assembly GCA_029721435.1. Lineage (NCBI taxonomy): Eukaryota > Metazoa > Chordata > Actinopteri > Anguilliformes > Muraenidae > Gymnothorax > Gymnothorax reevesii. The sequence continues at coordinate 116,514,170 of CM056574.1, forward strand.
ACATAAAACCATGATGAACACCAGTGGCGTTGCAAAACATTTTGGGGCCCCCCGCAGGTAAGACTATGGGACCCCTCTCTAAGCCCTATCTAAAACAATAATAGAGTGACATGGGATAGACATTTTGGCCACTTAATGCTTTAAAAAATGTTTATTTTTCAGGCATCACAAATTTTAACAAGTGGCTTTTTGTGTAACATTAATGAATGTGATATTTGACCTTCAAATCATTGTCAGTGTCACTAAATGAAGGTTCACACACATTTATAAGACTGCATATGTCTGTAATACAATCCGAAGATAATCTAAACCTCTGAAGCGGTTTTTGTAATACAGTTGTACAAGAATTGAAAATTTAATGTCAATTGTGAACTTTAAAGGTCAAAGAAGGTCAAGTTGTAGTCACCAAATAGATTTCGTATAAAACTATATGTCTATCAAACAAACCTTGGCTCTGTGACCATTTTGGTGATACAAGTCATTGTAATTTCACTCTGTCAAGTGTAACCTTTGAATGTCACTGAATGAAAGGTCATATATGACTTCATAGATGTCAGTAACACAAACCTGGGCCCTGTTTGTGACCATTTTAGTGATACAAGCCATTGGCGAAACAAGTCTTTGAAATTTAAAATTTTGAAGTTTGACCTTTGAAAGTCACCACATCAAGTTTAAGGTCACTGAGTTAAAGTTCATATCTAACTTCCTGTAAGTGCTCAATACACATATATTTTCTATCTTCAACATTTTCTTTTTTTTTTGCTTCTTTGTTCTTCGTTTCAGATTTTAAACTCTGGCTATGTGAATATTTCAAGTGCAACAACTCATTCTTGGACAATCCAGCCAAGCACAGGCAACATCCATTAACCAATCACAATGGCTTTTATTTATTAAAGATATTTTAATATCCCCGTCCAGCTTAAGATCCTTTATGAACAAAGCAATCCGAGCGCTTTCCAAACATTACTAGTGTTTCTCCCGATGGATTTTATGATCCTGAGCTTTGTCCGCTTGCTACGGAGGTAGTTACATGAAAACCATCCTTGAACTGACAGCTTGTTTTTCACGTAGGTCTGTGTGGCAAGCTTGCTTCTCAAGTCTATCAGATAGCTTGCTGACAAAACTAACAAGCGAGTTCATAAAATTATTCGCGATCCAGTCGAAACTCGATTAAACCAATACAGTAATGCAAACGATGTTTGGTTTGTGTTTCTTGCTCCGATGAAGGATGCTGCACTAACGTTACTAGCCAGCTAGCTAGCTTCTAAAAGAGCTACATGGATACAGCATCGTTTACTAGGTACACAACGAGCTGGGGATCCTATTCATTTTCAATGGACACCGGACGCCTTGCAGCATTAGCATTCGCAGCTCTTGGTGTGTACCCACAGTTAGTAGCTGTTTTATAAAGCTTTATTTCATCAGTGCTCATGCTTGCCAACATTGCTCGATATTTTTGGCTTAGAAGGGTACTGCACTAACGTTACTCGCCGGCCAGCTGCTATAATTTTTTTGGACAAAAATAATGGTAAAATTAGCATATGATAAAAAGTTCAACTGCTCCACCTGCCACGAAGCATGACGCTAAGCTACTCAGCTGGGCTGTAACAGGGCTGGGCTGTTTGTCCGCTGTCTGCCTGGACTCATAGCTGTGCGGCGAGTTGTAAACGTTGGCCGGGTCTGTTGGTGAGCCGGATGGGTCGGCTGTAAAGGGATCGGGGCCTGACTGCGCTGTCTGCTTGCCCTTTCGCTCTCATTTTGTTTAATTCTAATAGCACTCGGGTATTTGCGCTTCAGGTTACTTCCTGCTTTGTTTCGGGTGCTGCCCAACCAGCCAATGAGCATTGGCAAAGATGATGAACAGCCGGCAAGCCCTATCGCAGATGAGAAAAAAATATTGGAACGATACACATGACGGGTCGCGTAAAAAAAAAATCAAGTAGGACAAGTCCCCCCCCCCCCCCCCCCCCGCTACGCCTGTGGTCAGGATTGTACTTTATGACACCATGCAGAATTCTTTTATGACATCAAACAGGAGTACAAGGCCCATATAAAAGGAACTTGCAGCCAACAGACTAGAGAATCAGCAGACACCTCATGGATATGGACTTTGCGGTGATCGGGATCACCTCAGGAAGGCGTTAGATTCTAGTGAGCAACGCAAATGAAGCTGCTTTCACAATGGACGCGAAACGATTTTTTCGCACGACAGATTACATTCAAAGTCCATGCAAAGACGCGAATCTCGCGCGTATTCGCGTCTTTGCCTTGTCTTTGAATGTAATCTGTCATACGAAAAAATTTGAAAGACAGGTGTGGACTGCTGCTGGTGATCTCTGACATCATCACTCATAAGAATCCCAAGGATCAGCTTTTCAGATCTGATCACATGAAGGACAAAATCGAGGAACAAAAACAAATCAGCTACAGTTCTCCTCAGCCCGAGTGCAGATTCAGTTCTCCTCAGCCGAGTGAAAGTCCAGTTCTCATCAGTCAAGTGCAGGTTCAATTCTCATCCGCCCGAATGCAGGTCCAGTTCGCCTCAGCACGAGTGCAGGTACAGCTCTCCTCAGCCAGAGTGCAGGTTCAGTTCTCTTTAGCCCGAGTGCAGGTTCAGTTCTTCACAGCCCTCATGGAGTTTCAGTTCTCATCAACACGAGTGCAGGTCCAGTTCTCCTCAGCCCGGGTGCAGTTTCAGTTCTCCTCAGCCCGAGTGCAGGTGCAGTTCTCCTCACCCTGAGTGCAGGTCAAATTCTCCTTAGCCCAAGTGCAGCTCCAGTTCTCCTCAGCACAAGTGCAGGTCCGTATCTCCTCAGACTGAGTGCAGGTTCAGTTCTCCTCAGCCTGAATACAGGTTAGGTTCTCCTCAGCTCGAGTGCAGGTTCAGTTCTCCTCAGCCTGAGTGCAGGTTAAGTTCTCCTCAGCTCGAGTGCATGTTCAGTTATCACCTGCCCAAGAGAAGGTTCAGATCTCCTCAGCCAGACTGCAGGTCCAGTTCTCCTCAGCACGAGTGCAAGTACAGCTCTCCTGAGCCAGAGTGCAGGTTCAGTTCTCTTAAGCCTGAGTGCAAGTTCAGTTCTCCTCAGCCCGGGTGCAGTTTCAGTTCTCCTCAGCCCGAGTGCAGGTGCAGTTCTCCGCACCTTGAGTGCAGGTCAAATTCTCCTCAGCCCGAGTGCAGGTCCAGTTCTCCTCAGCCCATGTGCAGGTCCAGTTCTCTTCAGCCCGAGTGCAGGTCCAAATCTCCTCAGACTGACTGCAGGTTCAGTTCTCCTCAGCCTGAATGCAGGTTAGGTTCTCCTCAGCTCGAGTGCAGGTTCAGTTCTTCTCAGCCTGAGTGCAGGTTCAGTTCTCCTCAGCTCAAGTGCATGTTCAGTTATCACCTGCCCAAGTAAAGGTTCAGATCTCCTCAGCCAGACTGCAGGTCCATTTCTCCTCAGCCCTAGTCCAGGTCTAGTTCTCCTCAGCCCAAGTCCAGTTTCAGTTCTCCTCACCTTGAGTGCAGGTAAAATTCTCCTCAGCCCGAGTGCAAGTCCAGTTGTCCTCAGCCCATGTGCAGGTCCAGTTCTCCTCAGCCCGAGTGCAGGTCCTAATCTCCTCAGACTGACTGCAGGTTCAGTTCTCCTCAGCCTGAATGCAGGTTAGGTTCTCCTCAACTCGAGTGCAGGTTCAGTTCTTCTCAGCCTGAGTGCAGGTTCAGTTCTCCTCAGCTCGAGTGCATGTTCACTTATCACCTGCCCAAGTAAAGGTTCAGATCTCCTCAGCCAGACTGCAGGCCCATTTCTCCTCACCCCTCGGCCAGGTCTAGTTCTCCTCAGCGCAAGTCCAGGTGCAGTTCTCTTCAGCCCTAGTGCAGGTACAGTTCTCCTCAGCACAAGTGCAGGTCGAGTTCTCCGGAGCGCGAGTTAAGGTCCAATTCTCTTCAGCCGTAGTGCAGGTCCAGTTCTCCTCAGCCTGAGTGCAGGTCCAGTTCTCCGAAGACCGAGTGCAAGTTCAGTTTTCCTAAGCCTGTGTACAGATGCACTTCTCCTCAGCCCGAGTGCAGGTGCAGTCCTCCTCACCCCGAGTGTTGGTGCAGTTCTCCTCACCCTGAGTGCAGGTCAAATTCTCCTCAGCCCGAGTGCAAGTCCAGTTCTCTTCAGCCCAAGTGCAGGTCCAGATCTCCTCAGCTCCAGTGCAGGTCCAAATCTTCTCAGACGAAGTGCAGGTTCAGTTCTCCTCAGCCTGAATGCAGGTTAGGTTCTCAGCTCGAGTGCAGGTGCAGTTCTCCTCAGCCTGAGAGCAGGTTCAGTTCTCCTCAGCCTGAGTGCAGGTTCAGTTCTTCTCAGCACTAGTGCAAGTCGAGGTCTCCACACCGCGAGTCCGGGTCCAATTCTCTTCAGCCGGAGTGCAAGTTCAGTTTTCCTCAGCCTGTGTACAGATGCACTTATCCTCAGCCCGAGTGCAGGTGCAGTTCTCCTCACCCTGAGTGCAGGTCAAATTTTCCTCAGCCTGAGTCCAAGTCCAGTTCTCTTCAGCCCAAGTGCAGGTCCAGTCCTCCTCAGCCCAGGTGCAGGTCCAAATCTTCTCAGACTGAGTGCCGGTTCAGTTCTCCTCAGCCTGAATGCAGGTTAGGTTCTCCTCAGCTCGAGTGCAGGTGCAGTTCTCCTCAGCCTGAGTGCAGGTTCAGTTCTCCTCAGCCTGAGTGCAGGTTCAGTTATCACCTGCACGAGTGAAGGTTCAGATCTCCTCAGCCAGACTGCAGGTCCAGTTCTCCACAGCCTCCCAGGTCCAGTTCTCCTCAGCCCAAGTCCAGGTGCAGTTCTCTTCAGCCCGAGTGCAGGTACAGTTTTCCTCAGCCCGAGTGTTTGGTCCAGTTCAACTCAGCTCGAGTTCAGGTCCAGTTCTGCGCAGTCTGAGTCCAGGTCCAGTTCTCCTCAGCCCAAGTCCAGGTGCAGTTCTCTTCAGTCCGGATGCAGGTACAGTTATCCTCAGCCGAGTGTCTGGTCCAGTTCATCTCAGCTCGAGTGCAGGTACAGTTCTTCTTCGCACTAGTGCAGGTCCAGTTCTCCTCAGCCCAAGTCCAGGTGCAGTTCTCTTCAGCCCCAGTGCAGGTACAGTTCTCCTAAGACCCAGTGCAGGTACAGTTTTCCTCAGCCCGAGTGTTTGGTCCAGTTCACCTCAGCCCGAGTGCAGGTACAGTTCTCCTCAGTAATAGTGCAGGTCGAGTTCTCCGCAGCGCAAGTCCAGGTCCAATTCTCTTCAGCCAGAGTGCAGGTCCAGTTCTCCGCAGCCCAAGTTCAGGTCAAGTTCTCCGCAGCCCAAATCAAGGTGCAGTTCTCTTCAGTTCGAGTGCAGGTACAGTTTTCTTCAGCCCCAGTGTCTGGTCCAGGTCACCTCAGCCCGAGTGCAGGTACAGTTCTCATCAGTAATAGTGCAGGTCGAGGTCTTCGCACCGCGAGTCGAGGTCCAATTCTCTTCAGCCGGAGTGCAGGTCCAGTTCTCCTCAGCGTGAGTGCAGGTCCAGTTCTCCTCAGCCGGAGTGCAGGTCCAAATCTTCTCAGACGAAGAGCAGGTTCAGTTCTCAGCCTGAATGCAGGTTAGGTTCTCCTCAGCTCGAGTGCAGGTGCAGTTCTCCTCAGCCTGAGTGCAGGTTCAGTTCTCCTTAGCTCGAGTGCATGTTCAGTTATCACTTGCCCGAGTGAAGGTTCAGATCTCCGCAGCCAGTCTGCTGATCCAGTTCTCCTCAGCCCGAGTCCAGGACCAGTTCTTATCAGCCTAAGTCCAGGTGCAGTTCTCTTCAGCCCAAGTGAAGGTACAGTTTTCCTCAGCCCGAGTGTCTGGTCCAGTTCACCTCAGACTGAGTGCAGGTACAGTTCTCCTCAGCAATAGTGCAGGTCGAGTTCTCCGCAGCGCGAGTCCAGGTCCAATTCTCTTCAGCCAGAGTGCAGGTCCAGTTCTCCGCAGCCCGAGTCCAGGTCCAGTTCTCCTCAGCCCGAATCCAGGTGCAGTTCTCTTCAGTCCGAGTGCAGGCACAGTTTTCCTCAGCCCGAGTGTCTGGTCCAGTTCACCTCAGCCCGACTGCAGGTACAGTTCTCCTCAGCAATAGTGCAGGTTGAGTTCTCCGCAGCGCGAGTCCAGGTCCAATTCTCTTCAACCAGAGTGCAGGTCCAGTTCTCCGCAGCCCGAGTTCAGGTCCAGTTCTCCTCAGCCCAAATCCAGGTGCAGTTCTCTTCAGTCCGAGTGGAGGTAGAGTTTTCCTCAGCCCGAGTGTCTGGTCCAAATCTCCTCAGCCCGAGTGCAGGTACAGTTCTACTCAGCACTAGTGCAGGTCGAGGTCTCTGCACAGCAAATCCAGATCCAATTCTCCTCAGCCTGAGTGCAGTTCCAGTTCTCCTAAGACCGAGTGCAAGTTCAGTTTTCTTCAGCCTGTGTACAGATGCACTTATCAGCCCGAGTGCAGGTGCAGTTCTCCTCACCTCGAGTGTTGGTGCAGTTCTACTCACCCTGAGTGCAGGTCAATTTCTCCTCAGCCCGAGTGCAAGTCCAGTTCTCTTCAGCCCAAGTGCAGGTCCAGTCCTCCTCAGTCTGAGTGCAGGTCCAGATCTGCTCAGACTGAGGGCAGGTTCAGTTCTTCTCAGCCTGAATGCAGGTTAGGTTCTCCTCAGCTCGAGTGCAGGTTCAGTTCTCCTCAGCCTGAGTGCAGGTTCAGTTCTCCTCAGCTCGAGTGCATGTTCAGTTATCACGTGCCCAAGTGAAGGTTCAGATCTCCTCAGCCAGACTGCAGGTCCAGTTCTCCTCAGCCCGAGTGAAAGTTCAGTTCTCATCAGCCCAAGTGCAGGTTCAATTCTCATCCGCCCGAATGCAGGTCGAGTTCGTCTCAGCACGAGTGCAGGTCCAGTTCTTCTCAGCCCTGGTAGAGTTTCAGTTTTCATCAACACGAGTGCAGGTCCAGTTCTCCTCAGCCGGGTGCAGTTTCAGTTCTCCTCAGCCCGAGTGCAGTTCTCCTCACCTCAAGTGCAGGTTCAGTTATCACCTGCCCAAGTAAAGGTTCAGATCTCCTCAGCCCGAGTCCAGGTCCAGTTCTCCTTAGCCTAAGTCCAGGTGCAGTTCTCTTCAGCCCTAGTGCAGGTCCAGTTCTCCTAAGACCGAGTGCAAGTTCAGTTTTCCTCAGCCTGTGTACAGATGCACTTATCCTCAGCCTGAGTGCAAGTGCAGTTCTCCTCACCCTGAGTGCAGGTCAAATTCTCTTCAGCCTGAGTGCAAGTCCAGTTCTCTTCAGCCCAAGTGCAGGTCCAGTCCTCCTCAGCCTGGGTGCAGGTCCAAATCTTCTCAGACTGAGTGCAGGTTCAGTTCTTCTCAGCCTGAGTGCAGGTCCAAATCTCCTCAGACTGAGTGCAGGTTCAGTTCTCCTCAGCCTGAATGCAGATTAGGTTCTCCTCAGCTCGAGTGCAGGTTCAGTTCTCCTCTGCCTGATTGCAGGTTCAGTTCTCCTCAGCTCGAGTGGATGTTCAGTTATCACCTGCCCATGTGAAGGTTCAGATCTCCTCAGCCAGACTGCAGGTCCAGTTCTCCTCAGGCCTAGTGAAAGTCCAGTTCTCATCAGCCCATGTGCAGGTTCAATTCTCATCCGCCCGAATGCAGGTCCAGTTCGCCTCAGTCAGAGTGCAGGTTCAGTTCTCTGTAGCCCGAGTGCAGGTCCAGTTCTTCTCAGCCCTGGTAGAGTTTCAGTTCTCATCAACACGAGTGCAGGTCCAGTTCTCCTCAGTCCGGGTGCAGTTTCAGTTCTCCTCAGGCCGAGTGCAGTTCTCTTCACCCTGAGTGCAGGTCAAATTCTCCTCAGCCTGAGTCCAAGTCCAGTTCTCTTCAGCCCAAGTGCAGGTCCAGTCCTCCTCAGCCCAGGTGCAGGTCCAAATCTTCTCAGACTGAGTGCAGGTTCAGTTCTCCTCAGCCTGAATGCAGGTTAGGTTCTCCTCAGCTCGAGTGCAGGTGCAGTTCTCCTCAGCCTGAGTGCAGGTTCAGTTCTCCTCAGCCTGAGTGCAGGTTCAGTTATCACCTGCAAGAGTGAAGGTTCAGATCTCCTCAGCCAGACTGCAGGTCCAGTTCTCCACAGCCTCCCAGGTCCAGTTCTCCTCAGCCCAAGTCCAGGTGCAGTTCTCTTCAGCCCGAGTGCAGGTACAGTTTTCCTCAGCCCGAGTGTTTGGTCCATTTCAACTCAGCTCGAGTTCAGGTCCAGTTCTGCGCAGTCTGAGTCCAGGTCCAGTTCTCCTCAGTCCAAGTCCAGGTGCAGTTCTCTTCAGTCCGGATGCAGGTACAGTTATCCTCAGCCGAGTGTCTGGTCCAGTTCATCTCAGCTCGAGTGCAGGTACAGTTCTTCTCCGCACTAGTGCAGGTCCAGTTCTCCTCAGCCCAAGTCCAGGTGCAGTTCTCTTCAGCCCCAGTGCAGGTACAGTTCTCCTAAGACCCAGTGCAGGTACAGTTTTCCTCAGCCCGAGTGTTTGGTCCAGTTCACCTCAGCCCGAGTGCAGGTACAGTTCTCCTCAGTAATAGTGCAGGTCGAGTTCTCCGCAGCGCAAGTCCAGGTCCAATTCTCTTCAGCCAGAGTGCAGGTCCAGTTCTCCGCAGCCCAAGTTCAGGTCAAGTTCTCCGCAGCCCAAATCAAGGTGCAGTTCTCTTCAGTTCGAGTGCAGGTACAGTTTTCTTCAGCCCCAGTGTCTGGTCCAGGTCACCTCAGCCCGAGTGCAGGTACAGTTCTCATCAGTAATAGTGCAGGTCGAGGTCTTCGCACCGCGAGTCGAGGTCCAATTCTCTTCAGCCGGAGTGCAGGTCCAGTTCTCCTCAGCGTGAGTGCAGGTCCAGTTCTCCTCAGCCGGAGTGCAGGTCCAAATCTTCTCAGACGAAGAGCAGGTTCAGTTCTCAGCCTGAATGCAGGTTAGGTTCTCCTCAGCTCGAGTGCAGGTGCAGTTCTCCTCAGCCTGAGTGCAGGTTCAGTTCTCCTTAGCTCGAGTGCATGTTCAGTTATCACTTGCCCGAGTGAAGGTTCAGATCTCCGCAGCCAGTCTGCTGATCCAGTTCTCCTCAGCCCGAGTCCAGGACCAGTTCTTATCAGCCTAAGTCCAGGTGCAGTTCTCTTCAGCCCAAGTGAAGGTACAGTTTTCCTCAGCCCGAGTGTCTGGTCCAGTTCACCTCAGACTGAGTGCAGGTACAGTTCTCCTCAGCAATAGTGCAGGTCGAGTTCTCCGCAGCGCGAGTCCAGGTCCAATTCTCTTCAGCCAGAGTGCAGGTCCAGTTCTCCGCAGCCCGAGTCCAGGTCCAGTTCTCCTCAGCCCGAATCCAGGTGCAGTTCTCTTCAGTCCGAGTGCAGGCACAGTTTTCCTCAGCCCGAGTGTCTGGTCCAGTTCACCTCAGCCCGACTGCAGGTACAGTTCTCCTCAGCAATAGTGCAGGTTGAGTTCTCCGCAGCGCGAGTCCAGGTCCAATTCTCTTCAACCAGAGTGCAGGTCCAGTTCTCTGCAGCCCGAGTTCAGGTCCAGTTCTCCTCAGCCCAAATCCAGGTGCAGTTCTCTTCAGTCCGAGTGGAGGTAGAGTTTTCCTCAGCCCGAGTGTCTGGTCCAAATCTCCTCAGCCCGAGTGCAGGTACAGTTCTACTCAGCACTAGTGCAGGTCGAGGTCTCTGCACAGCAAATCCAGATCCAATTCTCCTCAGCCTGAGTGCAGTTCCAGTTCTCCTAAGACCGAGTGCAAGTTCAGTTTTCTTCAGCCTGTGTACAGATGCACTTATCAGCCCGAGTGCAGGTGCAGTTCTCCTCACCTCGAGTGTTAGTGCAGTTCTACTCACCCTGAGTGCAGGTCAATTTCTCCTCAGCTCGAGTGCAAGTCCAGTTCTCTTCAGCCCAAGTGCAGGTCCAGTCCTCCTCAGTCTGAGTGCAGGTCCAGATCTGCTCAGACTGAGGGCAGGTTCAGTTCTTCTCAGCCTGAATGCAGGTTAGGTTCTCCTCAGCTCGAGTGCAGGTTCAGTTCTCCTCAGCCTGAGTGCAGGTTCAGTTCTCCTCAGCTCGAGTGCATGTTCAGTTATCACGTGCCCAAGTGAAGGTTCAGATCTCCTCAGCCAGACTGCAGGTCCAGTTCTCCTCAGCCCGAGTGAAAGTTCAGTTCTCATCAGCCCAAGTGCAGGTTCAATTCTCATCCGCCCGAATGCAGGTCGAGTTCGTCTCAGCACGAGTGCAGGTCCAGTTCTTCTCAGCCCTGGTAGAGTTTCAGTTTTCATCAACACGAGTGCAGGTCCAGTTCTCCTCAGCCGGGTGCAGTTTCAGTTCTCCTCAGCCCGAGTGCAGTTCTCCTCACCTCGAGTGCAGGTTCAGTTATCACCTGCCCAAGTAAAGGTTCAGATCTCCTCAGCCCGAGTCCAGGTCCAGTTCTCCTTAGCCTAAGTCCAGGTGCAGTTCTCTTCAGCCCTAGTGCAGGTCCAGTTCTCCTAAGACCGAGTGCAAGTTCAGTTTTCCTCAGCCTGTGTACAGATGCACTTATCCTCAGCCTGAGTGCAAGTGCAGTTCTCCTCACCCTGAGTGCAGGTCAAATTCTCTTCAGCCTGAGTGCAAGTCCAGTTCTCTTCAGCCCAAGTGCAGGTCCAGTCCTCCTCAGCCTGGGTGCAGGTCCAAATCTTCTCAGACTGAGTGCAGGTTCAGTTCTTCTCAGCCTGAGTGCAGGTCCAAATCTCCTCAGACTGAGTGCAGGTTCAGTTCTCCTCAGCCTGAATGCAGATTAGGTTCTCCTCAGCTCGAGTGCAGGTTCAGTTCTCCTCTGCCTGATTGCAGGTTCAGTTCTCCTCAGCTCGAGTGGATGTTCAGTTATCACCTGCCCATGTGAAGGTTCAGATCTCCTCAGCCAGACTGCAGGTCCAGTTCTCCTCAGGCCTAGTGAAAGTCCAGTTCTCATCAGCCCATGTGCAGGTTCAATTCTCATCCGCCCGAATGCAGGTCCAGTTCGCCTCAGTCAGAGTGCAGGTTCAGTTCTCTGTAGCCCGAGTGCAGGTTCAGTTCTCATCAGCCCAAGTGCAGGTCCAGTTCTTCTCAGCCCTGGTAGAGTTTCAGTTCTCATCAACACGAGTGCAGGTCCAGTTCTCCTCAGTCCGGGTGCAGTTTCAGTTCTCCTCAGGCCGAGTGCAGTTCTCTTCACCCTGAGTGCAGGTCAAATTCTCCTCAGTCCGAGTGCAGGTCCAGTTCTCTTCAGCCAAGTGCAGGTCTAGTTCTCCTCAGCCCGAGTGCAGGTCCAAATCTCCTCTGACTGAGTGCAGGTCCAGTTCTGCTCAGCCTGAGTGCAGGTTCAGTTCTCCTCAGCTCGAGTGCATGTTCAGTTATCACCTGCCCAAGTAAAGTTTCAGATCTCAGCCAGACTGCAGGTCCATTTCTCCTCAGCCCGACTCAAGGTCCAATTCTCCTCACCCCAAGTCCAGGTGCAGTTCTCTTCAGCCCTAGTGCAGGTACAGTTCTCCTCAGCACAAGTGCAGGTCCAGTTCTCCTATGACTGAGTGCAAGTTCAGTTTTCCTCAGCCTGTGTACAGATGCACTTATCCTCAGCCCAAGTGCAAGTGCAGTTCTCCTCACCCTGAGTGCAGGTCAAATTCTCTTCAGCCTGAGTGCAAGTCCAGTTCTCTTCAGCCCAAGTGCAGGTCCAGTCCTCCTCAGCCTGGGTGCAGGTCCAAATCTTCTCAGACTGAGTGCAGGTTTAGTTACCTCAGCCCGAGAGCAGGTTCAGTTCTCATCAGCCCAAGTGCAGGTCCAGTTCTTCTCAGCCCTGGTAGAGTTTCAGTTCTCATCAACACGAGTGCAGGTGCAGTTCTCCTCAGCCCGGGTGCAGTTTCAGTTCTCCTTAGCCCGAGTGCAGTTCTCCTCACCCTGAGTGCAGGTCCAGTTCACTTCAGCCCAAGTGCAGGTCCAGTTCTCCTCAGCTCGAGTGCAGGTCCAAATCTCCTCAGATTGAGTGCAGGTTCAGTTCTCTTCAGCCTGAGTGCAGGTTCAGTTCTCCTAACCTCGAGTGCATGTTCAGTTATCACCTGCCCAAGTAAAGGTTCAGATCTCCTCAGCCAGACTGCAGGTTTATTTCTCTTCAGCCCGAGTCCAGGTCCAGTTCTCCTCAGGCCAAGTCCAGGTGCAGTTCTCTTCAGCCCTCGTGCAGGTGCAGTTCTCCTCAGCACAAGTGCCGGTCGAGTTCTGCACAGTGCGAGTCCAGGTCCAATTCTCTTCAGCCGGAGTGCAGGTCCAGTTCTTCTCAGCCTGAGTGCAGGTCCAGTTCTCCTAAGACCGAGTGCAAGTTAAGTTTTCCTCAGCCTGTGTACAGATGCACTTCTCCTCAGCCTGAGTGCAGGTGCAGTTCTCCTTACCCCGAGTGTAGGTGCAGTTCCCCTCACCCTGAGTGCAGGTCCAATTCTCTTCAGCCGGAGTGCAGGTCCAGTTCTTCTCAGCCTGAGTGCAAGTCCAGTTCTCCTAAGACCGAGTGCAAGTTAAGTTTTCCTCAGCCTGTGTACAGATGCACTTCTCCTCAGCCAGAGTGCAAGTCCAGTTCTCTTCAGCCCAAGTGCAGGTCCAGTTCTCCTAGCCCGAGTGCAGGTCCAAATCTTCTCAGAGTAAGTGCAGGTTCAGTTCTCCTTAGCCTGAATTCAGGTTAGGTTCTCCTCAGCTCGACTGCAGGTGCAGTTCTTCTCAGCCTGAGTGGAGATTCAGTTCTCCTCAGCCTGAGTGCAGGTTCAGTTCTCCTTAGCTCGAGTGCATGTTCAGTCATCACCTGCCTGAGTGAAGGTTCAGATCTTTGCAGTCAGACTGCAGGACAAGTTCTCCTCATCCGAGTCCAGGTCCAGTTCTCCTCAGCCCAAGTCCAGGTGCAGTTCTCTTCAGCCCCAGTGAAGGTGCAGTTTTCCTCAGCCTGAGTGTCTGGTCCAGTTCACCTCAGCCCGAGTGCAGGTACAGTTCTCCTCAGCAATAGCGCAGGTCGAGTTCTCCGCAGCGGAAGTCCAGGTCTAATTCTCCTCAGCCAGAGTGGAGGTCCAGTTCTCTGCAGCCTGAGTCCAGGTCAAGTTCTCCTCAGCCCAAATCCAGGCGCAGTTCTCTTCAGTCTGAGTGCAGGTACAGTTTTCCTCAGCCCAAGTGTCGGGTCCAGTTCACCTCAGCCCGAGTGCAGGTACAGTTCTCCTCAGCCTGAGTGCAGGTCCATTTCTCCTAAGAACGAGTGCAAGATCAGTTTTCCTCAGCCTGTGTACAGATGCACTTCTTCTCAGCCAGAGTGCAGGTGCAGTTCTCCTTACCCCGGGTGTAGGTGCAGTTCTCCTCACCCTGAATGCAGGTAAAAATCTCCTCAGCCGAGTGCAAGTCCAGTTCTCTTCAGCCCAAGTGCAGGTCCAGTTCTCCTCAGCCCGAGTGCAGGTCCAAATCTTCTCAGACTAAGTGCAGGTTCAGTTCTCCTCAGACTGAATGCAGGTTAGGTTCTCCTCAGCTCGAGTGCATGTTCAGTTATCCCCTGCACGAGTGAAGGTTCAGATCTCCTCAGCCAGACTGCAGGTCCAGTTCTCCTCAGCCCGCGTCTAGGTCCACTTCTCCTCAGCCCAAGTCCAGGTGCAGTTCTCTTCAGCCCGAGTGTCTGGTCCAGTTCACCTCAGCCCGAGTGCAGGTACAGTTCTTCTGAGCACTAGTGCAGGTCCAGGTCTTCGCACTGCGAGTCCAGGTCCAATTCTCTTCAGCCGGAGTGCAGGTCCAGTTTTTCCTCAGCGTGAGTCCAGGTCCAGTTCTCCTAAGACCGAGTGCAAGTTCAGTTTTTCTCGGCCTGTGTACAGCTGCACTTATCCTCAGCCGGAGTGCAGGTGCAGTTCTTCTCACCTCGAGTGTAAGTGCAGTTCTCCTCACCCTGAGTGCAGGTCAAATTCTCCTCAGCCCGAGTGCAGGTCCAGTTCTCCTCAGCCTTATTGCAGGTCCAGTTCTCCTCAGCCCAAATGCAGGTTCAATTCTCATCCGCCCGAATGCAGTTCCAGTTCGCCTCAGCACGAGTGGAGGTACAGCTCTCCTCAGCCAGAGTGCTGGTTCAGTTCTCTTTAGCCCTAAGGCAGGTTCAGTTCTTCTCAGCCCTGGTGGAGTTTCAGTTCTCATCAAGACGAGTGCAGGTCCAGTTCTCCTTAGCCCGGGTGCAGTTTCAGTTCTCCTCAGCCCAAGTGCAAGTGCAGATCTCCTCATCCTTAGTGCAGGTCCAGTTCTCCTCAGCCCAAGTGCAGGTCCAGTTCTCCTCAGCCCGAGTGTAGGTCCAAATGTCCTCAAACTGAGTGCAGGTTCAGTTCTCCTCAGCTCAAGTGCATGTTCAGTTATTACCTGCCCAAGTAAAGGTTCAGATCTCCTTAGCCAGACTGCAGGTCCATTTCTCCTCAGCCCGAGTCCAGGTCCAGTTCTCCTCAGCCCAAGTGCAGATGCAGTTCTCTTCAGCCCTAGTGCAGGTACAGTTCTTCTCAGCACAAGTGCAGGTCGAGTTCTCCGAAGCGCGAGTCCAGGTCCAATTCTCTTGAGCCAGAGTGCGGGTCCAGTTCTCCTCAGCCTGAGTGCAGGTCCATTTCTCCTAAGAACGAGTGCAAGATCAGTTTTCCTCAGCCTGTGTACAGATGCACTTCTCCTCAGCCAGAGTGCAGGTGCAGTTCTCCTTACCCCGGGTGTAGGTGCAGTTCTCCTCACCCTGAATGCAGGTCAAAATCTCCTCAGCCGAGTGCAAGTCCAGTTCTCTTCAGCCCAAGTGCAGGTCCAGTTCTCCTCAGCCCGAGTGCAGGTCCAAATCTTCTCAGACTAAGTGCACGTTCAGTTCTCCTCAGACTGAATGCAGGTTAGGTTCTCCTCAGCTCGAGTGCATGTTCAGTTATCCCCTGCACGAGTGAAGGTTCAGATCTCCTCAGCCAGACTGCAGGTCCAGTTCTCCTCAGCCCGCGTCCAGGTCCACTTCTCCTCAGCCCAAGTCCAGGTGCAGTTCTCTTCAGCCCGAGTGCAGGTACAGTTCTCCTCAGCAATAGCGCAGGTCGAGTTCTCTGCAGCGGAAGTCCAGGTCCAATTCTCCTCAGCCAGAGTGGAGGTCCAGTTCTCCGCAGCCCGAGTCCAGGTCAAGTTCTCCTCAGCCCAAATCCAGGTGCAGTTCTCTTCAGTCTGAGTGCAGGTACAGTTTTCCTCAGCCCAAGTGTCGGGTCCAGTTCACCTCAGCCCGAGTGCAGGTACAGTTCTTCTCAACACTAGTGCAGGTCGAGGTCTCCGCACTGCGAGTCCAGGTCCAATTCTCTTCAACCGGAGTGCAGGTCCAGTTCTCCTCAGCGTGAGTGCTGGTGCAGTTCTCCTCACCTCGAGTGTAGGTGCAGTTCTCCTCACCCTGAGTGCAGGTCAAAATCTCCACAGCTCGAGTGCAAGTCGAGTTCTCTTCAGCCCGAGTGCAGGTCCAGTTCTCCTCAGCCCAAGTTCAGGTCCAAATCTTCTCAGACTAAGTACAGGTTCAGTTCTCCTCAGCCTGAATGCAGGTTAGGTTCTCCTCAGCTCGAGTGCAGGTGCAGTTCTCCTCAGCCTGAGTGCAGATTCAGTTCTCCTCTGCCTGAGTGCAGGTTCAGTTCTCCTTAGCTCGAGTGCATGTTCAGTTATCACCTGCCCGAGTGAAGGTTCAGATCTCCGCAGTCAGACTGCAGGACCAGTTCTCCTCAGCCCGAGTCCAGGTCCAGTTCTCCTCAGCCCAAGTTCAGGTGCAGTTCTCTTCAGCCCCAGTGCAGGTGCAGTTTTCCTCAGCCTGAGTGTCTGGTTCAGTTCACCTCAACCCGAGTGCGGGTACAGTTTTCCTCAGCAATAGTGCAGGTTGAGTTCTCAGCAGCGAGAGTCCAGGTCCAATTCTCCTCAGCCAGAGTGCAGGTCCAGTTCTCCGCAGCCCGAGTCCAGGTCCAGTTCTCCTCAGCCCAAGTCCAGGTGCAGTTCTCTTCAGCCAGAGTGCAGGTACAGTTTTCCTCAGCCCGAGTGTCTGGTCCAGTTCACCTCAGCCCGAGTGCAGGCACAGTTCTTCTCAATAGTAGTGCAGATTGAGTTCTCCGCAGTGCGAGTCCAGGTCCAATTCTCTTCAGCCGGAGTGCAGGTCCAGTTCTCTTCAGCTGGAGTGCAAGTCCAGTTCACCTAAGACCGAGTGCAAGTTCAGTTTTCCTCAGCCTGCGTTTAGATGCACTTCTCCTCAGCCCCAGTGAAGGTTCAGATCTCCTCAGCCAGACTGCAGGTCCAATTCTCCTCAGCCTGAGTCCAGGTCCAGTTCTCCTCAGCCCAAGTCCAGATGCAGTTCTCTTCAGCCAGAGTGTCAGGTCCAGTTCACCTCAGCTCGAGTGCAGGTACAGTTCTCCTCAGCACTAGTGCAAGTCCAGTTCTCCTCAGCCCAAGTGCATGTTCAGTTCTCCTCAGCCTGAATGCAGGTTAGGTTCTCCTCAGCTCTAGTGCATGTTCAGTTATCACCTGCCCGAGTGAATGTTCAGATCTCCGCAGTCAGACTGCAGGACCAGTTCTCCTCAGATCGAGTCCAGGTCCAGTTCTCCTCAGCAAATCCAGGTGCAGTTCTCTTCAGCCCCAGTGCAGGTACAGTTCTCCTCAGCAATAGTGCAGGTCGAGTTCTCCGCAGCGCAAGTCCAGGTCCAATTCTCCTCAGCCAGAGTGCAGGTCCAGTTCTCCGCAGCTCGAGTCCAGGTCAAGTTCTCCTCAGCCCAAGTCCAGGTGCAGTTCTCCTCAGCCCAAGTCCAGGTGCAGTTCTCTTCAGCCCCAGTGCAGGTGCAGTTTTCCTCAGCCCGAGTGTCTGGTCCAGTTCACCTCAGCCCGAGTGCTGGTACACTTTTCCTCAGCAATAGTGAAGGTCGAGTTCTCCGCAGCGCAAGTCCAGGTCCAATTCTCCTCAGCCAGAGTGCAGGTCCAGTTCTCCGCAGCCCGTGTCCAGGTCAAGTTCTCCTCAGCCCAAATCCAGGTGCAGTTCTCTTCAGTCCGAGTGCAGGTACAGTTTTCCTCAGCCCAAGTGTCTGGTCCAGTTCACCTCAGCCCGAGTGCAGGTACAGTTCTTCTGAGCACTAGTGCAGGTCCAGGTCTTGGCACTGCGAGTCCAGGTCCAATTCTCTTCAGCCGGAGTGCAGGTCCAGTTTTTCCTCAGCGTGAGTCCAGGTCCAGTTCTCCTAAGACCGAGTGCAAGTTCAGTTTTTCTCGGCCTGTGTACAGCTGCACTTATCCTCAGCCCGAGTGCAGGTGCAGTTCTTCTCACCTCGAGTGTAAGTGCAGTTCTCCTCACCCTGAGTGCAGGTCAAATTCTCTTCAGCCCGAGTGCAGGTCCAGGTCTCCTCAGCCTGAGTGCAGGTCCAGTTCTCCTGAGCCCAAGTGCAGGTTCAATTCTCATCCGCCCGAATGCAGTTCCAGTTCGCCTCAGCACGAGTGCAGGTACAGCTCTCCTCAGCCAGAGTGCTGGTTCAGTTCTCTTTAGCCTTAAGGCAGGTTCAGTTCTTCTCAGCCCTGGTGGAGTTTCAGTTCTCATCAAGACGAGTGCAGGTCCAGTTCTCCTCAGCCCGGGTGCAGTTTCAGTTCTCCTCAGCCCAAGTGCAGGTCCAGTTCTCCTCAGCCCGAGTGCAGGTCCAAATCTCCTCAAACTGAGTGCAGGTTCAGTTCTCCTCAGCTCGAGTGCATGTTCAGTTATTACCTGCCCAAGTAAAGGTTCAGATCTCCTCAGCCAGACTGCAGGTCCATTTCTCCTCAGCCCGAGTCCAGGTCCAGTTCTCCTCAGCCCAAGTGCAGATGCAGTTCTCTTCAGCCCTAGTGCAGGTACAGTTCTTCTCAGCACAAGTGCAGGTCGAGTTTTCCAAAGCGCGAGTCCAGGTCCAATTCTCTTCAGCCAGAGTGCAGGTCCAGTTCTCCTCAGCCTGAGTGCAGGTCCATTTCTCCTAAGAACGAGTGCAAGATCAGTTTTCCTCAGCCTGTGTACAGATGCACTTCTCCTCAGCCAGAGTGCAGGTGCAGTTCTCCTTACCCCGGGTGTAGGTGCAGTTCTCCTCACCCTGAATGCAGGTAAAAATCTCCTCAGCCGAGTGCAAGTCCAGTTCTCTTCAGCCCAAGTGCAGGTCCAGTTCTCCTCAGCCCGAGTGCAGGTTAGCTTCTCCTCAGCTCGAGTGCATGTTCAGTTATCCCCTGCACGAGTGAAGGTTCAGATCTCCTCAGCCAGACTGCAGGTCCAGTTTTCCTCAGCCCGCGTCCAGGTCCACTTCTCCTCAGCCCAAGTCCAGGTGCAGTTCTCCTTAGCCCGAGTGCAGGTACAGTTTTCCTCAGCCCGAGTGTCTGGTCCAGTTCACCTCAGCCCGAGTGCAGGCACAGTTCTTCTCAATAGTAGTGGAGGTTGAGTTCTCCTCAGTGCGGATCCAGGTCCAATTCTCTTCAGCCGGAGTGCAGGTCCAGTTCACCTAAGACCGCAAGTTCAGTTTTCCTCAGCCTGCGTTTAGATGCACTTCTCCTCAGCCCCAGTGAAGGTTCAGATCTCCTCAGCCAAACTGCAGGTCATATTCTCCTCAGCCTGAGTCCAGGTCCAGTTCTCCTCAGCCCAAGTCCAGATGCAGTTCTCTTCAGCCAGAGTGTCAGGTCCAGTTCACCTCAGCTCGAGTGCAGATACAGTTCTCATCAGCACTAGTGCAGGTCCAGTTCTCCTCAGCCCAAGTGCATGTTCATTTCTCCTCAGCCTGAATGCAGGTCAAGTTCTCCTCAGCTCCAGTGCAGGTACAGTTCTCCTCAGCCAGAGTGCAGGTCCAGTTCTCCGCAGCCCGAGTCCAGGTCAAGTTCTCCTCAGCCCAAATCCAGGTGCAGTTCTCTTCATTCCGAGTGCAGGTACAGTTTTCCTCAGCCCAAGTGTCTGGTCCAGTTCACCTCAGCCCGAGTTCAGGTACAGGTCTTCTCAGCACTAGTGCAGGTCGAGGTCTCCGCACTGCGAGTCCAGGTCCAATTCCCTTCAGCCGGAGTGGAGGTCCAGTTCTCCGCAGCCCGAGTCCTGGTCCAGTTCTCCTCAGCCCAAATCCAGGTGCAGTTCTCTTCAGTCCGAGTGCAGGTACAGTTTTCCTCAGCCCGAGTGTCTGGTCCAGTTCACCTCAGCCCGAGTGCAGGTCCAGTTCTCCTCAGCTCGAGTACAGGTCCAAATTTCCTCAGACTGAGTGCAGGTTCAGTTCTCCTCAGCCTGAGTGCAGGTTCAGTTCTCCTCAGCTCGAGTGCATGTTCAGTTATCACCTGCCCAAGTAAAGATTTAGATCTCCTCAGCCAGACTGCAGGTCCAGTTCTCCTCAGCCCGCGTCCAGGTCCACTTCTCCTCAGCCAAGTCCAGGTGCAGTTCTCTTCAGCCCGAGTGCAGGTACAGTTTTCCTCAGCCCGAGTGTCTGGTCCAGTTCACCTCAGCCCGAGTGCAGGCACAGTTCTTCTCAATAGTAGTGGAGGTTGAGTTCTCCGCAGTGCGAGTCCAGGTCCAATTCTCTTCAGCCGGAGTGCAGGTCCAGTTCTCTTCAGCCGGAGTGCAAGTCCAGTTCACCTAAGACCGCAAGTTCAGTTTTCCTCAGCCTGCGTTTAGATGCACTTCTCCTCAGCCCCAGTGAAGGTTCAGATCTCCTCAGCCAGACTGCAGGTCATATTCTCCTCAGCCTGAGTCCAGGTCCAGTTCTCCTCAGCCCAAGTCCAGATGCAGTTCTCTTCAGCCAGAGTGTCAGGTCCAGTTCACCTCAGCTCGAGTGCAGGTACAGTTCTCATCAGCACTAGTGCAGGTCCAGTTCTCCTCAGCCCAAGTGCATGTTCATTTCTCCTCAGCCTGAATGCAGGTCAAGTTCTCCTCAGCTCCAGTGCAGGTGCAGTTCTCCTCAGCCAGAGTGCAGGTCCAGTTCTCCGCAGCCCGAGTCCAGGTCAAGTTCTCCTCAGCCCAAATCCAGGTGCAGTTCTCTTCATTCCGAGTGCAGGTACAGTTTTCCTCAGCCCAAGTGTCTGGTCCAGTTCACCTCAGCCCGAGTGCAGGTACAGTTCTTCTCAGCACTAGTGCAGGTCGAGGTCTCGGCACTGCGAGTCCAGGTCCAATTGCCTTCAGCCGGAGTGCAGGTCCAGTTCTCCGCAGCCCGAGTCCTGGTCCAGTTCTCCTCAGCCCAAATCCAGGTGCAGTTCTCTTCAGTCCGAGTGCAGGTACAGTTTTCCTCAGCCCGAGTGTCTGGTCCAGTTCACCTCAGCCCAAGTGCAGGTCCAGTTCTCCTCAGCTCGAGTACAGGTCCAAATTTCCTCAGCCTGAGTGCAGGTTCAGTTCTCCTCAGCTCGAGTCCAGGTGCAGTTCTCTTCAGCCCCAGTGCAGGTGCAGTTTTCCTCAGCCCGAGTGTCTGGTCCAGTTCACCTCAGCCCAAGTGCTGTTACACTTTTCCTCAGCAATAGTGAAGGTCGAGTTCTCCGCAGCGCAAGTCCAGGTCCAATTCTCCTCAGCCAGAGTGCAGGTCCAGTTCTCCGCAGCCCGTGTCCAGGTCAAGTTCTCCTCAGCCCAAATCCAGGTGCAGTTCTCTTCAGTCCGAGTGCAGGTACAGTTCTTCTGAGCACTAGTGCAGGTCCAGGTCTTCGCACTGCGAGTCCAGGTCCAATTCTCTTCAGCCGGAGTGCAGGTCCAGTTTTTCCTCAGCGTGAGTCCAGGTCCAGTTCTCCTAAGACCGAGTGCAAGTTCAGTTTTTCTCGGCCTGTGTACAGCTGCACTTATCCTCAGCCCGAGTGCAGGTGCAGTTCTTCTCACCTCGAGTGTAAGTGCAGTTCTCCTTACCCTGAGTGCAGGTCAAATTCTCTTCAGCCCGAGTGCAGGTCCAGTTCTCCTCAGCCTGAGTGCAGGTCCAGTTCTCCTCAGCCCAAGTGCAGGTTCAATTCTCATCCGCCCGAATGCAGTTCCAGTTCGCCTCAGCACGAGTGCAGGTACAGCTCTCCTCAGCCAGAGTGCTGGTTCAGTTCTCTTTAGCCCTAAGGCAGGTTCAGTTCTTCTCAGCCCTGGTGGTGTTTCAGTTCTCATCAAGACGAGTGCAGGTCCAGTTCTCCTCAGCCCGGGTGCAGTTTCAGTTCTCCTCAGCCCAAGTGCAGGTGCAGTTCTCCTCACCCTTAGTGCAGGTCCAGTTCTCTTCAGCCCAAGTGCAGGTCCAGTTCTCCTCAGCCCGAGTGCAGGTCCAAATCTCCTCAAACTGAGTGCAGGTTCAGTTTTCCTCAGCTCGAGTGCATGTTCAGTTATTACCTGCCCAAGTAAAGGTTCAGATCTCCTCAGCCAGACTGCAGGTCCATTTCTCCTCAGCCCGAGTCCAGGTCCAGTTCTCCTCAGCCCAAGTGCAGATGCAGTTCTCTTCAGCCCTAGTGCAGGTCCAGTTCTCCTCAGCCCGAGTGTAGGTCCAAATCTTCTCAGACTAAGTGCAGGTTCAGTTCTCCTCAGACTGAATGCAGGTTAGATTCTCCTCAGCTAGAGTGCATGTTCAGTTATGCCCTGCACGAGTGAAGGTTCAGATCTCCTCAGCCAGACTGCAGGTCCAGTTCTCTTCAGCCCGAGTGCAGGTACAGTTTTCCTCAGCCCGAGTGTCTGGTCCAGTTCACCTCAGCCCGAGTGCAGGCACAGTTCTTCTCAATAGTAGTGGAGGTTGAGTTCTCCGCAGTGCGAGTCCAGGTCCAATTCTCTTCAGCCGGAGTGCAGGTCCAGTTCTCTTCAGCCGGAGTGCAAGTCCAGTTCACCTAAGACCGCAAGTTCAGTTTTCCTCAGCCTGCGTTTAGATGCACTTCTCCTCAGCCCCAGTGAAGGTTCAGATCTCCTCAGCCAGACTGCAGGTCATATTCTCCTCAGCCTGAGTCCAGGTCCAGTTCTCCTCAGCCCAAGTCCAGATGCAGTTCTCTTCAGCCAGAGTGTCAGGTCCAGTTCACCTCAGCTCGAGTGCAGGTACAGTTCTCATCAGCACTAGTGCAGGTCCAGTTCTCCTCAGCCCAAGTGCATGTTCATTTCTCCTCAGCCTGAATGCAGGGCAAGTTCTCCTCAGCTCCAGTGCAGGTGCAGTTCTCCTCAGCCAGAGTGCAGGTCCAGTTCTCCGCAGCCCGAGTCCAGGTCAAGTTCTCCTCAGCCCAAATCCAGGTGCAGTTCTCCTCATTCCGAGTGCAGGTACAGTTTTCCTCAGCCCAAGTGTCTGGTCCAGTTCACCTCAGCCCGAGTGCAGGTACAGTTCTTCTCAGCACTAGTGCAGGTCGAGGTCTCCGCACTGCGAGTCCAGGTCCAATTGCCTTCAGCCGGAGTGCAGGTCCAGTTCTCCGCAGCCCGAGTCCTGGTCCAGTTCTCCTCAGCCCAAATCAAGGTGCTTTTCTCTTCAGTCCGAGTGCAGGTACAGTTTTCCTCAGCCCGAGTGTCTGGTACAGTTCACCTCAGCCCGAGTGCAGGTCCAGTTCTCCTCAGCTCGAGTACAGGTCCAAATTTCCTCAGACTGAGTGCAGGTTCAGTTCTCCTCAGCCTGAGTGCAGGTTCAGTTCTCCTCAGCTCGAGTCCAGGTGCAGTTCTCCTCAGCCCAAGTCCAGGTGCAGTTCTCTTCAGCCCCAGTGCAGGTGCAGTTTTCCTCAGCCCGAGTGTCTGGTCCAGTTCACGCCAGCCCGAGTGCTGGTACACTTTTCCTCAGCAATAGTGAAGGTCGAGTTCTCCGCAGTGCAAGTCCAGGTCCAATTCTCCTCAGCCAGAGTGCAGGTCCAGTTCTTTGCAGCCCGTGTCCAGGTCAAGTTCTCCTCAGCCCAAATCCAGGTGCAGTTCTCTTCAGTCCGAGTGCAGGTACAGTTTTCCTCAGCCTAAGTGCCTGGTCCAGTTCACCTCAGCCCGAGTGCAGGTACAGTTCTTCTGAGCACTAGTGCAGGTCCAGGTCTTCGCACTGCGAGTCCAGGTCCAATTCTCTTCAGCCGGAGTGCAGGTCCAGTTTTTCCTCAGCGTGAGTCCAGGTCCAGTTCTCCTAAGACCGAGTGCAAGTTCAGTTTTTCTCGGCCTGTGTACAGCTGCACTTATCCTCAGCCCGAGTGCAGGTGCAGTTGTTCTCACCTCGAGTGTAAGTGCAGTTCTCCTTACCCTGAGTGCAGGTCAAATTCTCTTCAGCCCGAGTGCAGGTCCAGTTCTCCTCAGCCTGAGTGCAGGTCCAGTTCTCCTCAGCCCAAGTGCAGGTTCAATTCTCATCCGCCCGAATGCAGTTCCAGTTCGCCTCAGCACGAGTGCAGGTACAGCTCTCCTCAGCCAGAGTGCTGGTTCAGTTCTCTTTAGCCCTAAGGCAGGTTCAGTTCTTCTCAGCCCTGGTGGAGTTTCAGTTCTCATCAAGACGAGTGCAGGTCCAGTTCTCCTCAGCCCGGGTGCAGTTTCAGTTCTCCTCAGCCCAAGTGCAGGTGCAGTTCTCCTCACCCTTAGTGCAGGTCCAGTTCTCCTCAGCCCAAGTGCAGGTCCAGTTCTCCTCAGCCCGAGTGCAGGTCCAAATCTCCTCAAACTGAGTGCAGGTTCAGTTCTCCTCAGCTCGAGTGCATGTTCAGTTATTACCTGCCCAAGTAAAGGTTCAGATCTCCTCAGCCAGACTGCAGGTCCATTTCTCCTCAGCCCGAGTCCAGGTCCAGTTCTCCTCAGCCCAAGTGCAGATGCAGTTCTCTTCAGCCCTAGTGCAGGTACAGTTCTTCTCAGCACAAGTGCAGGTCGAGTTCTCACAAGCGCGAGTCCAGGTCCAATTCTCTTCAGCCAGAGTGCAGGTCCATTTCTCCTCAGCCTGAGTGCAGGTCCATTTCTCCTAAGAACGAGTGCAAGATCAGTTTTCCTCAGCCTGTGTACAGATGCACTTCTCCTCAGCCAGAGTGCAGGTGCAGTTCTCCTTACCGCGGGTGTAGGTGCAGTTCTCCTCACCCTGAATGCAGGTCAAAATCTCCTCAGCCGAGTGCAAGTCCAGTTCTCTTCAGTCCAAGTGCAGGTCCAGTTCTCCTCAGCCCGAGTGCAGGTCCAAATCTTCTCAGACTAAGTGCAGGTTCAGTTCTCCTCAGGCTGAATGCAGGTTAGGTTCTCCTCAGCTCGAGTGCATGTTCAGTTATCCCCTGCACGAGTGAAGGTTCAGATCTCCTCAGCCAGACTGCAGGTCCAGTTCTCCTCAGCCCGCGTCCAGGTCCACTTCTCCTCAGCCCAAGTCCAGGTGCAGTTCTCTTCAGCCCGAGTGCAGGTACAGTTTTCCTCAGCCCGAGTGTCTGGTCCAGTTCACCTCAGCCCGAGTGCAGGCACAGTTCTTCTCAATAGTAGTGGAGGTTGAGTTCTCCGCAGTGCGAGTCCAGGTCCAATTCTCTTCAGCCGGAGTGCAGGTCCAGTTCTCTTCAGCCGGAGGGCAAGTCCAGTTCACCTATGACCGGAAGTTCAGTTTTCCTCAGCCTGCGTTTAGATGCACTTCTCCTCAGCCCCAGTGAAGGTTCAGATCTCCTCAGCCAGACTGCAGGTCATATTCTCCTCAGCCTGAGTCCAGGTCCAGTTCTCCTCAGCCCAAGTCCAGATGCAGTTCTCTTCAGCCAGAGTGTCAGGTCCAGTTCACCTCAGCTCGAGTGCAGGTACAGTTCTCATCAGCACTAGTGCAGGTCCAGTTCTCCTCAGCCCAAGTGCATGTTCA
Source organism: Gymnothorax reevesii (assembly GCA_029721435.1). Lineage (NCBI taxonomy): Eukaryota > Metazoa > Chordata > Actinopteri > Anguilliformes > Muraenidae > Gymnothorax > Gymnothorax reevesii. The sequence continues at coordinate 116,538,804 of CM056574.1, forward strand.
TTTCTCCTCAGCCTGAATGCAGGTCAAGTTCTCCTCAGCTCCAGTGCAGGTCCAGTTCTCCTCAGCCCGAGTGCAGGTCCAAATCTCCTCAAACTGAGTGCAGGTTCAGTTCTCCTCAGCTCGAGTGCATGTTCAGTTATTACCTGCCCAAGTAAAGGTTCAGATCTCCTCAGCCAGACTGCAGGTCCATTTCTCCTCAGCCCGAGTCAAGGTCCAGTTCTCCTCAGCCCAAGTGCAGATGCAGTTCTCTTCAGCCCTAGTGCAGGTACAGTTCTTCTCAGCACAAGTGCTGGTTGAGTTCTCCGAAGCGCGAGTCCAGGTCCAATTCTCTTGAGCCAGAGTGCGGGTCCAGTTCTCCTCAGCCTGAGTGCAGGTCCATTTCTCCTAAGAACGAGTGCAAGATCAGTTTTCCTCAGCCTGTGTACAGATGCACATTCCTCAGCCAGAGTGCAGGTGCAGTTCTCCTTACCCCGGGTGTAGGTGCAGTTCTCCTCACCCTGAATGGAGGTCAAAATCTCCTCAGCCGAGTGCAAGTCCAGTTCTCTTCAGCCCAAGTGCAGGTCCAGTTCTCCTCAGCCCGAGTGCAGGTCCAAATCTTCTCAGACTAAGTGCAAGTTCAGTTCTCCTCAGACAGAATGCAGGTCCAGTTCTCCTCAGCCCGCGTCCAGGTCCACTTCTCCTCAGCCCAAGTCCAGGTGCAGTTCTCTTCAGCCCGAGTGCAGGTACAGTTCTCCTCAGCAATAGCGCAGGTCGAGTTCTCTGCAGCGGAAGTCCAGGTCCAATTCTCCTCAGCCAGAGTGGAGGTCCAGTTCTCCGCAGCCCGAGTCCAGGTCAAGTTCTCCTCAGCCCAAATCCAGGTGCAGTTCTCTTCAGTCTGAGTGCAGGTACAGTTTTCCTCAGCCCAAGTGTCGGGTCCAGTTCACCTCAGCCCGAGTGCAGGTACAGTTCTTCTCAACACTAGTGCAGGTTGAGGTCTCCGCACTGCGAGTCCAGGTCCAATTCTCTTCAACCGGAGTGCAGGTCCAGTTCTCCTCAGCGTGAGTGCTGGTGCAGTTCTCCTCACCTCGAGTGTAGGTGCAGTTCTCCTCACCCTGAGTGCAGGTCAAAATCTCCACAGCTCGAGTGCAAGTCCAGTTCTCTTCAGCCCGAGTGCAGGTCCAGTTCTCCTCAGCCCAGGTTTAGGTCCAAATCTTCTCAGACTAAGTACAGGTTCATTTCTCCTCAGCCTGAATGCAGGTTAGGTTCTCCTCAGCTCGAGTGCAGGTGCAGTTCTCCTCAGCCTGAGTGCAGATTCAGTTCTCCTCTGCCTGAGTGCAGGTTCAGTTCTCCTTAGCTCGAGTGCATGTTCAGTTATCACCTGCCCGAGTGAAGGTTCAGATCTCCGCAGTCAGACTGCAGGACCAGTTCTCCTCAGCCCGAGTCCAGGTCCAGTTCTCCTCAGCCCAAGTTCAGGTGCAGTTCTCTTCAGCCCCAGTGCAGGTGCAGTTTTCCTCAGCCTGAGTGTCTGGTTCAGTTCACCTCAACCCGAGTGCGGGTACAGTTTTCCTCAGCAATAGTGCAGGTTGAGTTCTCAGCAGCGAGAGTCCAGGTCCAATTCTCCTCAGCCAGAGTGCAGGTCCAGTTCTCCGCAGCCTGAGTCCAGGTCCAGTTCTCCTCAGCCCAAGTCCAGGTGCAGTTCTCTTCAGCCAGAGTGCAGGTACAGTTTTCCTCAGCCCGAGTGTCTGGTCCAGTTCACCTCAGCCCGAGTGCAGGCACAGTTCTTCTCAATAGTAGTGCAGGTTGAGTTCTCCGCAGTGCGAGTCCAGGTCCAATTCTCTTCAGCCGGAGTGCAGGTCCAGTTCTCTTCAGCTGGAGTGCAAGTCCAGTTCACCTAAGACCGAGTGCAAGTTCACTTTTCCTCAGCCTGCGTTTAGATGCCTTTCTCCTCAGCCCCAGTGAAGGTTCAGATCTCCTCAGCCAGACTGCAGGTCCAATTCTCCTCAGCCTGAGTCCAGGTCCAGTTCTCCTCAGCCCAAGTCCAGATGCAGTTCTCTTCAGCCAGAGTGTCAGGTCCAGTTCACCTCAGCTCGAGTGCAGGTACAGTTCTCCTCAGCACTAGTGCAAGTCCAGTTCTCCTCAGCCCAAGTGCATGTTCAGTTCTCCTCAGCCTGAATGCAGGTTAGGTTCTCCTCAGCTCTAGTGCATGTTCAGTTATCACCTGCCCGAGTGAATGTTCAGATCTCCGCAGTCAGACTGCAGGACCAGTTCTCCTCAGATCGAGTCCAGGTCCAGTTCTCCTCAGCAAATCCAGGTGCAGTTCTCTTCAGCCCCAGTGCAGGTACAGTTCTCCTCAGCAATAGTGCAGGTCGAGTTCTCCGCAGCGCAAGTCCAGGTCCAATTCTCCTCAGCCAGAGTGCAGGTCCAGTTCTCCGCAGCTCGAGTCCAGGTCAAGTTCTCCTCAGCCCAAGTCCAGGTGCAGTTCTCCTCAGCCCAAGTCCAGGTGCAGTTCTCTCCATCCCCAGTGCAGGTGCAGTTTTCCTCAGCCCGAGTGTCTGGTCCAGTTCACCTCAGCCCGAGTGCTGGTACATTTTTCCTCAGCAATAGTGAAGGTCGAGTTCTCCGCAGCGCAAGTCCAGGTCCAATTCTCCTCAGCCAGAGTGCAGGTCCAGTTCTCCGCAGCCCCTGTCCAGGTCAAGTTCTCCTCAGCCCAAATCCAGGTGCAGTTCTCTTCAGTCCGAGTGCAGGTACAGTTTTCCTCAGCCCAAGTGTCTGGACCAGTTCACCTCAGCCCGAGTGCAGGTACAGTTCTTCTGAGCACTAGTGCAGGTCCAGGTCTTCGCACTGCGAGTCCAGGTCCAATTCTCTTCAGCCGGAGTGCAGGTCCAGTTTTTCCTCAGCGTGAGTCCAGGTCCAGTTCTCCTAAGACCGAGTGCAAGTTCAGTTTTTCTCGGCCTGTGTACAGCTGCACTTATCCTCAGCCCGAGTGCAGGTGCAGTTCTTCTCACCTCGAGTGTAAGTGCAGTTCTCCTCACCCTGAGTGCAGGTCAAATTCTCTTCAGCCCGAGTGCAGGTCCAGTTCTCCTCAGCCTGAGTGCAGGTCCAGTTCTCCTCAGCCCAAGTGCAGGTTCAATTCTCATCCGCCCGAATGCAGTTCCAGTTCACCTCAGCACGAGTGCAGGTACAGCTCTCCTCAGCCAGAGTGCTGGTTCAGTTCTCTTTAGCCCTAAGGCAGGTTCAGTTCTTCTCAGCCCTGGTGGAGTTTCAGTTCTCATCAAGACGAGTGCAGGTCCAGTTCTCCTCAGCTTGAGTGCAGGTCCAGTTCTCCTCAGCTCGAGTACAGGTCCAAATTTCCTCAGCCCGAGTGCAGGTCCAAATCTCCTCAAACTGAGTGCAGGTTCAGTTCTCCTCAGCTCGAGTGCATGTTCAGTTATTACCTGCCCAAGTAAAGGTTCAGATCTCCTCAGCCAGACTGCAGGTCCATTTCTCCTCAGCCCGAGTCCAGGTCCAGTTCTCCTCAGCCCAAGTGCAGATGCAGTTCTCTTCAGCCCTAGTGCAGGTACAGTTCTTCTCAGCACAAGTGCAGGTCGAGTTTTCCAAAGCGCGAGTCCAGGTCCAATTCTCTTCAGCCAGAGTGCAGGTCCAGTTCTCCTCAGCCTGAGTGCAGGTCCATTTCTCCTAAGAACGAGTGCAAGATCAGTTTTCCTCAGCCTGTGTACAGATGCACTTCTCCTCAGCCAGAGTGCAGGTGCAGTTCTCCTTACCCCAGGTGTAGGTGCAGTTCTCCTCACCCTGAATGCAGGTAAAAATCTCCTCTGCCGAGTGCAAGTCCAGTTCTCTTCAGCCCAAGTGCAGGTCCAGTTCTCCTCAGCCCGAGTGCAGGTTAGGTTCTCCTCAGCTCGAGTGCATTTTCAGTTATCCCCTGCACGAGTGAAGGTTCAGATCTCCTCAGCCAGACTGCAGGTCCAGTTTTCCTCAGCCCGCGTCCAGGTCCACTTCTCCTCAGCCCAAGTCCAGGTGCAGTTCTCCTCAGCCCGAGTGCAGGTACAGTTTTCCTCAGCCCGAGTGTCTGGTCCAGTTCACCTCAGCCCGAGTGCAGGCACAGTTCTTCTCAATAGTAGTGGAGGTTGAGTTCTCCTCAGTGCGGGTCCAGGTCCAATTCTCTTCAGCCGGAGTGCAGGTCCAGTTCACCTAAGACCGCAAGTTCAGTTTTCCACAGCCTGCGTTTAGATGCACTTCTCCTCAGCCCCAGTGAAGGTTCAGATCTCCTCAGCCAAACTGCAGGTCATATTCTCCTCAGCCTGAGTCCAGGTCCAGTTCTCCTCAGCCCAAGTCCGGATGCAGTTCTCTTCAGCCAGAGTGTCAGGTCCAGTTCACCTCAGCTCGAGTGCAGATACAGTTCTCATCAGCACTAGTGCAGGTCCAGTTCTCCTCAGCCCAAGTGCATGTTCATTTCTCCTCAGCCTGAATGCAGGTCAAGTTCTCCTCAGCTCCAGTGCAGGTGCAGTTCTCCTCAGCCAGAGTGCCGGTCCAGTTCTCCGCAGCCCGAGTCCAGGTCAAGTTCTCCTCAGCCCAAATCCAGGTGCAGTTCTCTTCATTCCGAGTGCAGGTACAGTTTTCCTCAGCCCAAGTGTCTGGTCCAGTTCACCTCAGCCCGAGTGCAGGTACAGTTCTTCTCAGCACTAGTGCAGGTCGAGGTCTCCGCACTGCGAGTCCAGGTCCAATTCCCTTCAGCCGGAGTGCAGGTCCAGTTCTCCGCAGCTTGAGTCCTGGTCCAGTTCTCCTCAGCCCAAATCCAGGTGCAGTTCTCTTCAGTCCGAGTGCAGGTACAGTTTTCCTCAGCCCGAGTGTCTGGTCCAGTTCACCTCAGCCCGAGTGCAGGTCCAGTTCTCCTCAGCTCGAGTACAGGTCCAAATTTCCTCAGACTGAGTGCAGGTTCAGTTCTCCTCAGCCTGAGTGCAGGTTCAGTTCTCCTCAGCACGAGTGCATGTTTAGTTATCACCTGCCCAAGTAAAGGTTTAGATCTCCTCAGCCAGACTGCAGGTCCATTTCTCCTAAGCCCTAGTGCAGATACAGTTCTCCTCGGCACAAGTGCAGGTCGAGTTCTCAGCAGCGTGAGTCAAGGTCCAATTCTGTTCAGCCAAAGTGCAGGTCCAATTCTCCTCAGCCTGAGTGCAGGTATAGTTCTCCAAAGTCCGAGTGCAAGTTCAGTTTTCCTCAGCCTGTGTACAGATGCACTTCTCCTCAGCCCGAGTGCAGGTGCAGTTCTCCTTACCCTGAGTGTAGGTGCAGTTCTCCTCACCCTGAATGCAGGTCAAATTCTTCTCAGCCCGAGTGCAAGTCCAGTTTTCTTCAGCCCAAGTGCAGGTCCAGTTCTCTTCAGCCCGAGTGCAGGTCCAAATCCTCTCAGACTAAGTGCAGTTTCGGTTCTCCTCTGCCTCAATGCAGGTTAGGTTCTCCTCAGCTTGAGTGCAGGTGCAGTTCTCCTCAGCCTGAGTGCAGGTTTGGTTCTCCTCAGCTCCAGTGCAGGTGCAGTTCTGCTCAGCCTGAGTGCAGATTCAGTTCTCCTCAGCGTGAGTGCAGGTTCAGTTCTTCTCAGCTAGAGTGCATGTTCAGTAATCACCTGCCCGAGTGAAGGTTCAGATCTCCGCAGCCAGACTGCAGGTCCAGTTCTCCTCAGCCCGAGTCCAGGTCCAGTTCTCCTCAGCCCAAGCCCAGATGCAGTTCTCTTCAGCCCCAGTGCAGGTACAGTTTTCCTCAGCCCGAGTGTCTGGTCCAGTTCACCTCAGCCCGAGTGCAGATTCAGTTCTCCTCTGCCTGAGTGCAGGTTCAGTTCTCCTCTGCCTGAGTGCAGGTTCAGTTCTCCTCTGCCTGAGTGCAGGTTCAGTTCTCCTTAGCTCGAGTGCATGTTCAGTTATCACCTGCCCGAGTGAAGGTTCAGATCTCTGCAGTCAGACTGCAGGACCAATTCTCCTTAGCCCGAGTCCAGGTCCAGTTCTCCTCAGCCCAAGTTCAGGTGCAGTTCTCTTCAGCCCCAGTGCAGGTGCAGTTTTCCTCAGCCTGAGTGTCTGGTTCAGTTCACCTCAACCCGAGTGCGGGTACAGTTTTCCTCAGCAATAGTGCAGGTTGTGTTCTCAGCAGCGAGAGTCCAGGTCCAATTCTCCTCAGCCAGAGTGCAGGTCCAGTTCTCCGCAGCCCGAGTCCAGGTCCAGTTCTCCTCAGCCCAAGTCAAGATGCAGTTCTCTTCAGCCAGAGTGCAGGTACAGTTTTCCTCAGCCCGAGTGTCTGGTCCATTTCACCTCAGCCCGAGTGCAGGCACAGTTCTTCTCAATAGTAGTGCAGGTTGAGTTCTCCGCAGTGCGATTCCAGGTCCAATTCTCTTCAGCCGGAGTGCAGGTCCAGTTCTCTTCAGCTGGAGTGCAAGTCCAGTTCACCTAAGACCGAGTGCAAGTTCAGTTTTCCTCAGCCTGCGTTTAGATGCACTTCTCCTCAGCCCCAGTGAAGGTTCAGATCTCCTCAGCCAGACTGCAGGTCCAATTCTCCTCAGCCTGAGTCCAGGTCCAGTTCTCCTCAGCCCAAGTCCAGATGCAGTTCTCTTCAGCCAGAGTGTCAGGTCCAGTTCACCTCAGCTCGAGTGCAGGTACAGTTCTCCTCAGCACTAGTGCAAGTCCAGTTCTCCTCAGCCCAAGTGCATGTTCAGTTCTCCTCAGCCTGAATGCAGGTTAGGTTCTCCTCAGCTCTAGTGCATGTTCAGTTATCACCTGCCCGAGTGAATGTTCAGATCTCCGCAGTCAGACTGCAGGACCAGTTCTCCTCAGATCGAGTCCAGGTCCAGTTCTCCTCAGCAAATCCAGGTGCAGTTCTCTTCAGCCCCAGTGCAGGTACAGTTCTCCTCAGCAATAGTGCAGGTCGAGTTCTCTGCAGCGCAAGTCCAGGTCCAATTCTCCTCAGCCAGAGTGCAGGTCCAGTTCTCCGCAGCTCGAGTCCAGGTCAAGTTCTCCTCAGCCCAAGTCCAGGTCCAGTTCTCCGCAGCCCGTGTCCAGGTCAAGTTCTCCTCAGCCGAAATCCAGGTGCAGTTCTCTTCAGTCCGAGTGCAGGTACAGTTTTCCTCAGCCTAAGTGTCTGGTCCAGTTCACCTCAGCCCGAGTGCAGGTACAGTTCTTCTGAGCACTAGTGCAGGTCCAGGTCTTCGCACTGCGAGTCCAGGTCCAATTCTCTTCAGCCGGAGTGCAGGTCCAGTTTTTCCTCAGCGTGAGTCCAGGTCCAGTTCTCCTAAGACCGAGTGCAAGTTCAGTTTTTCTCGGCCTGTGTACAGCTGCACTTATCCTCAGCCCGAGTGCAGGTGCAGTTCTTCTCACCTCGAGTGTAAGTGCAGTTCTCCTTACCCTGAGTGCAGGTCAAATTCTCTTCAGCCCGAGTGCAGGTCCAGTTCTCCTCAGCCTGAGTGCAGGTCCAGTTCTCCTCAGCCCAAGTGCAGGTTCAATTCTCATCCGCCCGAATGCAGTTCCAGTTCGCCTCAGCACGAGTGCAGGTACAGCTCTCCTCAGCCAGAGTGCTGGTTCAGTTCTCTTGAGCCCTAAGGCAGGTTCAGTTCTTCTCAGCCCTGGTGGAGTTTCAGTTCTCATCAAGACGAGTGCAGGTCTAGTTCTCCTCAGCCCGGGTGCAGTTTCAGTTCTCCTCAGCCCAAGTGCAGGTGCAGTTCTCCTCACCCTTAGTGCAGGTCCAGTTCTCCTCAGCCCAAGTGCAGGTCCAGTTCTCCTCAGCCTGAGTGCAGGTCCAAATCTCCTCAAACTGAGTGCAGGTTCAGTTCTCCTCAGCTCGAGTGCATGTTCAGTTATTACCTGCCCAAGTAAAGGTTCAGATCTCCTCAGCCAGACTGCAGGTCCATTTCTCCTCAGCCCGAGTCCAGGTCCAGTTCTCCTCAGCCCAAGTGCAGATGCAGTTCTCTTCAGCCCTAGTGCAGGTACAGTTCTTCTCAGCACAAGTGCAGGTCGAGTTCTCCGAAGCGCGAGTCCAGGTCCAATTCTCTTCAGCCAGAGTGCAGGTCCAGTTCTCCTCAGCCTGAGTGCAGGTCCATTTCTCCTAAGAACGAGTGCAAGATCAGTTTTCCTCAGCCTGTGTACAGATGCACTTCTCCTCAGCCAGAGGGCAGGTGCAGTTCTCCTTACCCCGGGTGTAGGTGCAGTTCTCCTCACCCTGAATGCAGGTCAAAATCTCCTCAGCCGAGTGCAAGTCCAGTTCTCTTCAGCCCAAGTGCAGGTCCAGTTCTCCTCAGCCCGAGTGCAGGTCCAAATCTTCTCAGACTAAGTGCAGGTTCAGTTCTCCTCAGACTGAATGCAGGTTAGGTTCTCCTCAGCTCGAGTGCATGTTCAGTTATCCCCTGCACGAGTGAAGGTTCAGATCTCCCCAGCCAGACTGCAGGTCCAGTTCTCCTCAGCCCGCGTCCAGGTCCACTTCTCCTCAGCCCAAGTCCAGGTGCAGTTCTCTTCAGCCCGAGTGCAGGTACAGTTTTCCTCAGCCCGAGTGCCTGGTCCAGTTCACCTCAGCCCGAGTGCAGGCACAGTTCTTCTCAATAGTAGTGGAGGTTGAGTTCTCCGCAGTGCGAGTCCAGGTCCAATTCTCTTCAGCCGGAGTGCAGGTCCAGTTCTCTTCAGCCGGATTGCAAGTCCAGTTCTCCTAAGACCGCAAGTTCAGTTTTCCTCAGCCTGCGTTTAGATGCACTTCTCCTCAGCCCCAGTGAAGGTTCAGATCTCCTCAGCCAGACTGCAGGTCATATTCTCCTCAGCCTGAGTCCAGGTCCAGTTCTCCTCAGCCCAAGTCCAGATGCAGTTCTCTTCAGCCAGAGTGTCAGGTCCAGTTCACCTCAGCTCGAGTGCAGGTACAGTTCTCATCAGCACTAGTGCAGGTCCAGTTCTCCTGAGCCAGAGTGCATGTTCATTTCTCCTCAGCCTGAATGCAGGTCAAGTTCTCCTCAGCTCCAGTGCAGGTGCAAATTTCCTCAGCCAGAGTGCAGGTCCAGTTCTCCGCAGCCCGAGTCCAGGTCAAGTTCTCCTCAGCCCAAATCCAGGTGCAGTTCTCTTCATTCCGAGTGCAGGTACAGTTTTCCTCATCCCAAGTGTCTGGTCCAGTTCACCTCAGCCCGAGTGCAGGTACAGTTCTTCTCAGCACTAGTGCAGGTCGAGGTCTCCGCACTGCGAGTCCAGGTCCAATTGCCTTCAGCCGGAGTGCAGGTCCAGTTCTCCGCAGCCCGAGTCCTGGTCCAGTTCTCCTCAGCCCAAATCCAGGTGCAGTTCTCTTCAGTCCGAGTGCAGGTACAGTTTTCCTCAGCCCGAGTGTCTGGTCCAGTTCACCTCAGCCCGAGTGCAGGTCCAGTTCTCCTCAGCTCGAGTACAGGTCCAAATTTCCTCTGACTGAGTGCAGGTTCAGTTCTCCTCAGCCTGAGTGCAGGTCCAGTTCTCCGCAGCTCGAGTCCAGGTGCCGTTCTCCTCAGCCCAAGTCCAGGTGCAGTTCTCTTCAGCCCCAGTGCAGGTGCAGTTTTCCTCAGCCCGAGTGTCTGGTCCAGTTCACCTCAGCTCAAGTGCTGTTACACTTTTCCTCAGCAATAGTGAAGGTCGAGTTCTCCGCAGCGCAAGTCCAGGTCCAATTCTCCTCAGCCAGAGTGCAGGTCCAGTTCTCCGCAGCCCGTGTCCAGGTCAAGTTCTCCTCAGCCCAAATCCAGGTGCAGTTCTCTTCAGTCCGAGTGCAGGTACAGTTCTTCTGAGCACTAGTGCAGGTCCAGGTCTTCGCACTGCGAGTCCAGGTCCAATTCTCTTCAGCCGGAGTGCAGGTCCAGTTTTTCCTCAGCGTGAGTCCAGGTCCAGTTCTCCTAAGACCGAGTGCAAGTTCAGTTTTTCTCGGCCTGTGTACAGCTGCACTTATCCTCAGCCCGAGTGCAGGTGCAGTTCTTCTCACCTCGAGTGTAAGTGCAGTTCTCCTCACCCTGAGTGCAGGTCAAATTCTCTTCAGCCCGAGTGCAGGTCCAGTTCTCCTCAGCCTGAGTGCAGGTCCAGTTCTCCTCAGCCCAAGTGCAGGTTCAATTCTCATCCGCCCGAATGCAGTTCCAGTTCACCTCAGCACGAGTGCAGGTACAGCTCTCCTCAGCCAGAGTGCTGGTTCAGTTCTCTTTAGCCCTAAGGCAGGTTCAGTTCTTCTCAGCCCTGGTGGAGTTTCAGTTCTCATCAAGACGAGTGCAGGTCCAGTTCTCCTCAGCCCGGGTGCAGTTTCAGTTCTCCTCAGCCCAAGTGCAGGTGCAGTTCTCCTCACCCTTAGTGCAGGTCCAGTTCTCCTCAGCTTAAGTGCAGGTCCAGTTCTCCTCAGCCCGAGTGCAGGTCCAAATCTCCTCAAACTGAGTGCAGGTTCAGTTCTCCTCAGCTCGAGTGCATGTTCAGTTATTACCTGCCCAAGTAAAGGTTCAGATCTCCTCAGCCAGACTGCAGGTCCATTTCTCCTCAGCCCGAGTCCAGGTCCAGTTCTCCTCAGCCCAAGTGCAGATGCAGTTCTCTTCAGCCCTAGTGCAGGTACAGTTCTTCTCAGCACAAGTGCAGGTCGAGTTCTCCGAAGCGCGAGTCCAGGTCCAATTCTCTTCAGCCAGAGTGCAGGTCCAGTTCTCCTCAGCCTGAGTGCAGGTCCATTTCTCCTAAGAAAGAGTGCAAGATCAGTTTTCCTCAGCCTGTGTACAGATGCACTTCTCCTCAGCCAGAGTGCAGGTGCAGTTCTCCTTACCCCGGGGGTAGGTGCAGTTCTCCTCACCCTGAATGCAGGTCAAAATCTCCTCAGCCGAGTGCAAGTCCAGTTCTCTTCAGCCCAAGTGCAGGTCCAGTTCTCCTCAGCCCGAGTGCAGGTCCAAATCTTCTCAGACTAAGTGCAGGTTCAGTTCTCCTCAGACTGAATGCAGGTTAGATTCTCTTCAGCTCGAGTGCATGTTCAGTTATCCCCTGCACGAGTGAAGGTTCAGATCTCCTCAGCCAGACTGCAGGTCCAGTTCTCTTCAGCCCGAGTGCAGGTACAGTTTTCCTCAGCCCGAGTGTCTGGTCCAGTTCACCTCAGCCCGAGTGCAGGCACAGTTCTTCTCAATAGTAGTGGAGGTTGAGTTCTCCGCAGTGCGAGTCCAGGTCCAGTTCTCTTCAGCCGGAGTGCAGGTCCAGTTCTCTTCAGCCGGAGTGCAAGTCCAGTTCACCTAAGACCGCAAGTTCAGTTTTCCTCAGCCTGCGTTTAGATGCACTTCTCCTCAGCCCCAGTGAAGGTTCAGATCTCCTCAGCCAGACTGCAGGTCATATTCTCCTCAGCCTGAGTCCAGGTCCAGTTCTCCTCAGCCCAAGTCCAGATGCAGTTCTCTTCAGCCAGAGTGTCAGGTCCAGTTCACCTCAGCTCGAGTGCAGGTACAGTTCTCATCAGCACTAGTGCAGGTCCAGTTCTCCTCAGCCCAAGTGCATGTTCATTTCTCCTCAGCCTGAATGCAGGGCAAGTTCTCCTCAGCTCCAGTGCAGGTGCAGTTCTCCTCAGCCAGAGTGCAGGTCCAGTTCTCCGCAGCCCGAGTCCAGGTCAAGTTCTCCTCAGCCCAAATCCAGGTGCAGTTCTCTTCATTCCGAGTGCAGGTACAGTTTTCCTCAGCCCAAGTGTCTGGTCCAGTTCACCTCAGCCCGAGTGCAGGTACAGTTCTTCTCAGCACTAGTGCAGGTCGAGGTCTCCGCACTGCGAGTCCAGGTCCAATTCCCTTCAGCCGGAGTGCAGGTCCAGTTCTCCGCAGCTTGAGTCCTGGTCCAGTTCTCCTCAGCCCAAATCCATGTGCAGTTCTCTTCAGTCCGAGTGCAGGTACAGTTTTCCTCAGCCCGAGTGTCTGGTACAGTTCACCTCAGCCCGAGTGCAGGTCCAGTTCTCCTCAGCTCGAGTACAGGTCCAAATTTCCTCAGACTGAGTGCAGGTTCAGTTCTCCTCAGCCTGAGTGCAGGTTCAGTTCTCCTCAGCTCGAGTCCAGGTGCAGTTCTCCTCAGCCCAAGTCCAGGTGCAGTTCTCTTCAGCCCCAGTGCAGGTGCAGTTTTCCTCTGCCCGAGTGTCTGGTCCAGTTCACGCCAGCCCGAGTGCTGGTACACTTTTCCTCAGCAATAGTGAAGGTCGAGTTCTCCGCAGCGCAAGTCCAGGTCCAATTCTCCTCAGCCAGAGTGCAGGTCCAGTTCTCCGCAGCCCGTGTCCAGGTCAAGTTCTCCTCAGTCCAAATCCAGGTGCAGTTCTCTTCAGTCCGAGTGCAGGTACAGTTTTCCTCAGCCCTAGTGTCTGGTCCAGTTCACCTCAGCCCGAGTGCAGGTACAGTTCTTCTGAGCACTAGTGCAGGTCCAGGTCTTCGCACTGCGAGTCCAGGTCCAATTCTCTTCAGCCGGAGTGCAGGTCCAGTTTTTCCTCAGCGTGAGTCCAGGTCCAGTTCTCCTAAGACCGAGTGCAAGTTCAGTTTTTCTCGGCCTGTGTAAAGCTGCACTTATCCTCAGCCCGAGTGCAGGTGCAGTTCTTCTCACCTCGAGTGTAAGTGCAGTTCTCCTTACCCTGAGTGCAGGTCAAATTCTCTTCAGCCCGAGTGCAGGTCCAGTTCTCCTCAGCCTGAGTGCAGGTCCAGTTCTCCTCAGCCCAAGTGCAGGTTCAATTCTCATCCGCCCGAATGCAGTTCCAGTTCGCCTCAGCAAGAGTGCAGGTACAGCTCTCCTCAGCCAGAGTGCTGGTTCAGTTCTCTTTAGCCCTAAGGCAGGTTCAGTTCTTCTCAGCCCGGGTGGAGTTTCAGTTCTCATCAAGACGAGTGCAGGTCCAGTTCTCCTCAGCCCGGGTGCAGTTTCAGTTCTCCTCAGCCCAAGTGCAGGTGCATTTCTCCTCACCCTTAGTGCATGTCTAGTTCTCCTCAGCCCAAGTGCAGGTCCAGTTCTCCTCAGCCCGAGTGCAGGTCCAAATCTCCTCAAACTGAGTGCAGGTTCAGTTCTCCTCAGCTCGAGTGCATGTTCAGTTATTACCTGCCCAAGTAAAGGTTCAGATCTCCTCAGCCAGACTGCAGGTCCATTTCTCCTCAGCCCGAGTCCAGGTCCAGTTCTCCTCAGCCCAAGTGCAGATGCAGTTCTCTTCAGCCCTAGTGCAGGTACAGTTCTTCTCAGCACAAGTGCAGGTCGAGTTCTCCGAAGCGCGAGTCCAGGTCCAATTCTCTTCAGCCAGAGTGCAGGTCCAGTTCTCCTCAGCCTGAGTGCAGGTCCATTTCTCCTAAGAACGAGTGCAAGATCAGTTTTCCTCAGCCTGTGTACAGATGCACTTCTCCTCAGCCAGAGTGCAGGTGCAGTTCTCCTTACCCCGGGTGTAGGTGCAGTTCTCCTCACCCTGAATGCAGGTCAAAATCTCCTCAGCCGAGTGCAAGTCCAGTTCTCTTCAGCCCAAGTGCAGGTCCAGTTCTCCTCAGCCCGAGTGCAGGTCCAAATCTTCTCAGACTAAGTGCAGGTTCAGTTCTCCTCAGACTGAATGCAGGTTAGGTTCTCCTCAGCTCGAGTGCATGTTCAGTTATCCCCTGCACGAGTGAAGGTTCAGATCTCCTCAGCCAGACTGCAGGTCCATTTCTCCTCAGCCCGCGTCCAGGTCCACTTCTCCTCAGCCCAAGTCCAGATGCAGTTCTCTTCAGCCATAGTGCAGGTACAGTTCTTCTCAGCACAAGTGCAGGTCGAGTTCTCCGAAGCGCGAGTCCAGGTCCAATTCTCTTCAGCCAGAGTGCAGGTCCAGTTCTCCTCAGCCTGAGTGCAGGTCCATTTCTCCTAAGAACGAGTGCAAGATCAGTTTTCCTCAGCCTGTGTACAGATGCACTTCTCCTCAGCCAGAGTGCAGGTGAAGTTCTCCTTACCCCGGCTGTAGGTGCAGTTCTCCTCACCCTGAATGCAGGTCAAAATCTCCTCAGCCGAGTGCAAGTCCAGTTCTCTTCAGCCCAAGTGCAGGTCCAGTTCTCCTCAGCCCGAGTGCAGGTCCAAATCTTCTCAGACTAAGTGCAGGTTCAGTTCTCCTCAGACTGAATGCAGGTTAGGTTCTCCTCAGCTCGAGTGCATGTTCAGTTATCCCCTGCACGAGTGAAGGTTCAGATCTCCTCAGCCAGACTGCAGGTCCAGTTCTCCTCAGCCCGCGTCCAGGTCCACTTCTCCTCAGCCCAAGTCCAGGTGCAGTTCTCTTCAGCCCGAGTGCAGGTACAGTTTTCCTCAGCCCGAGTGTCTGGTCCAGTTCACCTCAGCCCGAGTGCAGGCACAGTTCTTCTCAATAGTAGTGGAGGTTGAGTTCTCCGCAGTGCGAGTCCAGGTCCAATTCTCTTCAGCCGGAGTGCAGGTCCAGTTCTCTTCAGCCGGAGTGCAAGTCCAGTTCACCTAAGACCGCAAGTTCAGTTTTCCTCAGCCTGCGTTTAGATGCACTTCTCCTCAGCCCCAGTGAAGGTTCAGATCTCCTCAGCCAGACTGCAGGTCATATTCTCCTCAGCCTGAGTCCAGGTCCAGTTCTCCTCAGCCCAAGTCCAGATGCAGTTCTCTTCAGCCAGAGTGTCAGGTCCAGTTCACCTCAGCTCGAGTGCAGGTACAGTTCTCATCAGCACTAGTGCAGGTCCAGTTCTCCTCAGCCCAAGTGCATGTTCATTTCTCCTCAGCCTGAATGCAGGTCAAGTTCTCCTCAGCTCCAGTGCAGGTGCAGTTCTCCTCAGCCAGAGTGCAGGTCCAGTTCTCCGCAGCCCGAGTCCAGGTCAAGTTCTCCTCAGCCCAAATCCAGGTGCAGTTCTCTTCATTCCGAGTGCAGGTACAGTTTTCCTCAGCCCAAGTGTCTGGTCCAGTTCACCTCAGCCCGAGTGCAGGTACAGTTCTTCTCAGCACTAGTGCAGGTCGAGGTCTCCGCACTGCGAGTCCAGGTCCAATTCCCTTCAGCCGGAGTGCAGGTCCAGTTCTCCGCAGCCCGAGTCCTGGTCCAGTTCTCCTCAGCCCAAATCCAGGTGCAGTTCTCTTCAGTCCGAGTGCAGGTACAGTTTTCCTCAGCCCGAGTGTCTGGTCCAGTTCACCTCAGCCCGAGTGCAGGTCCAGTTCTCCTCAGCTCGAGTACAGGTCCAAATTTCCTCAGACTGAGTGCAGGTTCAGTTCTCCTCAGCCTGAGTGCAGGTTCAGTTCTCCTCAGCTCGAGTGCATGTTCAGTTATCACCTGCCCAAGTAAAGGTTTAGATCTCCTCAGCCAGACTGCAGGTCCATTTCTCCTCAGCCCTAGTGCAGATACAGTTCTCCTCGGCACAAGTGCAGGTCGAGTTCTCAGCAGCGTGAGTCAAGGTCCAATTCTGTTCAGCCGAAGTGCAGGTCCAATTCTCCTCAGCCTGAGTGCAGGTCCAGTTCTCCTAAGTCCGAGTGCAAGTTCAGTTTTCCTCAGCCTGTGTACAGATGCACTTCTCCTCAGCCCGAGTGCAGGTGCAGTTCTCCTTACCCTGAGTGTAGGTGCAGTTCTCCTCACCCTGAATGCAGGTCAAATTCTTCTCAGCCCGAGTGCAAGTCCAGTTTTCTTCAGCCCAAGTGCAGGTCCAGTTCTCTTCAGCCCGAGTGCAGGTCCAAATCCTCTCAGACTAAGTGCAGTTTCGGTTCTCCTCTGCCTCAATGCAGGTTAGGTTCTCCTCAGCTTGAGTGCAGGTGCAGTTCTCCTCAGCCTGAGTGCAGGTTTGGTTCTCCTCAGCTCCAGTGCAGGTGCAGTTCTGCTCAGCCTGAGTGCAGGTTCAGTTCTTCTCAGCTAGAGTGCATGTTCAGTTATCACCTGCCCGAGTGAAGGTTCAGATCTCCGCAGCCAGACTGCAGGTCCAGTTCTCCTCAGCCCGAGTGCAAGTACAGTTCTCCTCAGCAATAGTGCAGGTTGAGTTCTCCGCAGCGCAAGTCCAGGTTCAATTCTCTTCAGCCACAGTGCAGGTCCAGTTCTCCGCAGCCCTAATCCAGGTCAAGTTCTCCTCAGCCCAAATCCAGGTGCAGTTCTCTTCAGTCCGAGTGCAGGTACAGTTTCCTAAGCCCAAGTGCAGGTACAGTTCTTCTCAGCACTTGTGCAGTTTGACTTCTCTTCACCGCAATTCCAGGTCCAATTCTCTTCAGCCGGAGTGCAGGTCCAGTTCTCCTAAGACCGAGTGCAAGTTCAGTTCTCCTCAGCTCGAGTGCATGTTCAGTTATCACCTGTCCAAGTAAAGGTTCAGATCTCCTCAGCCAGACTGCAGGTCCATTTCTCCTCAGCCCGAGTCCAGGTCCAGTTCTCCTCAGCCCAAGTGCAGATGCAGTTCTCTTCAGCCCTAGTGCAGGTACAGTTTTTCTCAGCACAAGTGCAGGTCGAGTTCTCCGAAGCGCGAGTCCAGGTCCAATTCTCTTCAGCCAGAGTGCAGGTCCAGTTCTCCTCAGCCTGAGTGCAGGTCCAAATCTTCTCAGACGAAGTACAGGTTCAGTTCTCCTCAGCCTGAATGCAGGTTAGGTTCTCCTCAGCTCGAGTGCAGGTGCAGTTCTCCTCAGCCTGAGTGCAGGTGCAGTTCTCCTCAGCCTGAGTGCAGGTTCAGTTCTCATTAGCTCGAGTGCATGTTCAGTTATCACCTGCCCGAGTGAAGTCTAGATCTCCGCAGTCAGACTGCAGGACCAGTTCTCCTCAGCCCGAGTTTAGGTCCAGTTCTCCTCAGCCTGAGTTCAGGTGCAGTTCTCTTCAGCCCCAGTGCAGGTGCAGTTTTCCTCAGCCTGGGTGTCTGGTTCAGTTCACCTCAACCCGAGTGCGGGTACAGTTTTCCTCAGCAATAGTGCAGGTTGAGTTCTCAGCAGCGAAAGTCCAGGCCCAATTCTCCTCAGCCAGAGTGCAGGTCCAGTTCTCCGCAGCCCGAGTCCAGGTCCAGTTCTCCTCAGCCCAAGTCCAGGTGCAGTTCTCTTCAGGCCGAGTGCAGGTACAGTTTTCCTCAGCCCGAGTGTCTGGTCCAGTTCACCTCAGCCCGAGTGCAGGCACAGTTCTTCTCAATAGTTGTGCAGGTTGAGTTCTCCGCAGTGCGAGTCCAGGTCCAATTCTCTTCAGCCGGAGTGCAGGTCCAGTTCTCTTCAGCCGGAGTGCAAGTCCAGTTCACCTAAGACCGAGTGCAAGTTCAGTTTTCCTCAGCCTGCGTTTAGATGCACTTCTCCTCAGCCCCAGTGAAGGTTCAGATCTCCTCAGCCAGACTGCAGGTCCAATTCTCCGCAGCCTGAGTCAAGGTCCAGTTCTCCTCAGCCTAAGTCCAGATGCAGTTCTCTTCAGCCAGAGTGTCAGGTCCAGTTCTCCTCAGCCTGAGTGCAGGTACAGTTCTCCTCAGCACTAGTGCAAGTCCAGTTCTCCTCAGACCAAGTGCATGTTCAGTTCTCTTCAGCCTGAATGCAGGTTAGGTTCTCCTCAGCTCTAGTGCATGTTCAGTTATCACCTGCCCGAGTGAATGTTCAGATCTCCGCAGTCAGACTGCAGGACCAGTTCTCCTCAGATCGAGTCCAGGTCCAGTTCTCCTCAGCAAAATCCTGGTGCAGTTCTCTTCAGCCCCAGTGGAGGTACAGTTCTCCTCAGCAATAGTGCAGGTCGAGTTCTCCACAGCGCAAGTCCAGGTCCAATTCTCCTCAGCCAGAGGGCAGGTCCAGTTCTCCGCAGCACAAGTCCAGGTCAAGTTCTCCTCAGCCCAAGTCCGGGTGCAGTTCTCCTCAGCCCAAGTCCAGGTGCAGTTCTCTTCAGCCCCAGTGCAGGTGCAGTTTTCCTCAGCCCGAGTGTCTGGTCCAGTTCACCTCAGCCCGAGTGCTGGTACAGTTTTCCTCAGCAATAGTGCAGGTCGAGTTCTCCGCAGCGCAAGTCCAGGTCCAATTCTCCTCAGCCAGAGTGCAGGTCCAGTTCTCCGCAGCCCGAGTCCAGGTCAAGTTCTCCTCAGCCCAAATCCAGGTGCAGTTCTCTTCAGTCCGAGTGCAGGTACAGTTTTCCTCAGCCCAAGTGTCTGGTCCAGTTCTCCTCACCCTTAGTGCAGGTCCAGTTCTCCTCAGCCAAAGTGCAGGTCCAGTTCTCCTCAGCCCGAGTGCAGGTCCAAATCTCCTCAAACTGAGTGCAGGTTCAGTTCTCCTCAGCTCGAGTGCATGTTCAGTTATTACCTGCCCAAGTAAAGGTTCAGATCTCCTCAGCCAGACTGCAGGTCCATTTCTCCTCAGCCTGAGTCCAGGTCCAGTTCTCCTCAGCCCAAGTGCAGATGCAGTTCTCTTCAGCCCTAGTGCAGGTACAGTTCTTCTCAGCACAAGTGCAGGTCGAGTTCTCCGAAGCACGAGTCCAGGTCCAATTCTCTTCAGCCAGAGTGCAGGTCCAATTCTCCTCAGCCTGAGTGCAAGTCCATTTCTCCTAAGAACGAGTGCAAGATCAGTTTTCCTCAGCCTGTGTACAGATGCACTTCTCCTCAGCCAGAGTGCAGGTGCAGTTCTCCTTACCCCGGGTGTAGGTGCAGTTCTCCTCACCCTGAATGCAGGTTAAAATCTCCTCAGCCGAGTGCAAGTCCAGTTCTCTTCAGCCCAAGTGCAGGTCCAGTTCTCCTCAGCCCGAGTGCAGGTCCAAATCTTCTCAGACTAAGTGCAGGTTCAGTTCTCCTCAGACTGAATGCAGGTTAGGTTCTCCTCACCTCGAGTGCATGTTAAGTTATCCCCTGCACGAGTGAAGGTTCAGATCTCTTCAGCCAGACTGCAGGTCCAGTTCTCCTCAGCCCGCGTCCAGGTCCACTTCCCCTCAGCCCAAGTCCAGGTGCAGTTCTCTTCAGCCCGAGTGCAGGTACAGTTTTCCTCAGCCCGAGTGTCTGGTCCAGTTCACCTCAGCCCGAGTGCAGGCACAGTTCTTCTCAATAGTAGTGCAGGTTGAGTTCTCGACAGTGCGTGTCCAGGTCCAATTCTCTTCAGCCGGAGTGCAGGTCCAGTTTCTTCAGCTGGAGTGCAAGTCCAGTTCACCTAAAACCGCAAGTTCAGTTTTCCTCAGCCTGCGTTTAGATGCACTTCTCCTCAGCCCCAGTGAAGGTTCAGATCTCCTCAGCCAGACTGCAGGTCATATTCTCCTCAGCCTGAGTCCAGGTCCAGTTCTCCTCAGCCCAAGTCCAGATGGAGTTCTTTTCAGCCAGAGTGTCAGGTCCAGTTCACCTCAGCTCGAGTGCAGGTACAGTTCTCATCAGCACTAGTGCAGGTCCAGTTCTCCTTAGCCCAAGTGCATGTTCATTTCTCCTCAGCCTGAATGCAGGTTAAGTTCTCCTCAGCTCCAGTGCAGGTGCAGTTCTCCTCAGCCAGAGTGCAGGTCCAGTTCTCCGCAGCCCGAGTCCAGGTCAAGTTCTCCTCAGCCCAAATCCAGGTGCAGTTCTCTTCATTCCGAGTGCAGGTACAGTTTTCCTCAGCCCAAGTATCTGGTCCAGTTCACCTCAGCCCGAGTGCAGGTACAGTTCTTCTCAGCACTAGTGCAGGTCGAGGTCTCTGCACTGCGAGTCCAGGTCCAATTCCCTTCAGCCGGAGTGCAGGTCTAGTTCTCCGCAGCCCGAGTCCTGGTCCAGTTCTCCTCAGCCCAAATCCAGGTGCAGTTCTCTTCAGTCCGAGTGCAGGTACAGTTTTCCTCAGCCCGAGTGTCTGGTCCAGTTCACCTCAGCCCGAGTGCAGGTCCAGTTCTCCTCAGCTCGAGTACAGGTCCAAATTTCCTCAGACTGAGTGCAGGTTCAGTTCTCCTCAGCCTGAGTGCAGGTTCAGTTCTCCTCAGCTCGAGTGCATGTTCAGTTATCACCTGCCCTAGTAAAGGTTAAGATCTCCTCAGCCAGACTGCAGGTCCATTTCTCCTCAGCCCTAGTGCAGATACAGTTCTCCTCGGCACAAGTGCAGGTCGAGTTCTCAGCAGCGTGAGTCAAGGTCCAATTCTCTCCAGCCTGAGTGCAGGTCCAGTTCTCCTAAGTCCGAGTGCAAGTTCAGTTTTCCTCAGCCTGTGTACAGATGCACTTCTCCTCAGCCCGAGTGCAGGTGCAGTTCTCCTTACCCTGAGTGTAGGTGCAGTTCTCCTCACCCTGAGTGCAGGTCAAATCCTTCTCAGCCCGAGTGCAAGTCCAGTTCTCTTCAGCCCAAGTGCAGGTCCAGTTCTCTTTAGCCCGAGTGCAGGTCCAAATCCTCTCAGACTAAGTGCAGTTTCGGTTCTCCTCTGCCTCAATGCAGGTTAGGGTCTCCTCAGCTTGAGTGCAGGTGCAGTTCTCCTCAGCCTGAGTGCAGATTCAGTTCTCCTCAGCCTGAATGCAGGTTAGGTTCTCCTCAGCTCGAGTGCAGGTGCAGTTCTCCTCAGCCTGAGTGCAGATTCAGTTCTCCTCAGCGTGAGTGCAGGTTCAGTTCTTCTCAGCTCGAGTGCATGTTCAGTAATCACCTGCCCGAGTGAAGGTTCAGATCTCCGCAGCCAGACTGCAGGTCCAGTTCTCCTCAGCCCGAGTCCAGGTCCAGTTCTCCTCAGCCCAAGACCAGATGCAGTTCTCTTAAGCCCCAGTGCAGGTACAGTTTTCCTGAGCCCGAGTGTCTGGTCCAGTTCACCTCAGGCCGAGTGCAAGTACAGTTCTCCTCAGCAATAGTGCAGGTTGAGTTCTCCGCAGCGCAAGTCCAGGTCCAATTCTCTTCAGCCCGAGTGCAGGTACAGTTCTCCTCAGCCTGAGTGCAGGTTCAGTTCTCCTCAGCTCGAGTGCATGTTCAGTTATCACCTGCCCAAGTAAAGGTTTAGATCTCCTCAGCCAGACTGCAGGTCCATTTCTCGTCAGCCCTAGTGCAGATACAGTTCTCCTCGGCACAAGTGCAGGTCGAGTTCTAGCAGCGTGAGTCAAGGTCCAATTCTGTTCAGCCGAAGTGCAGGTCCAATTCTCCTCAGCCTGAGTGCAGGTCTAGTTCTCCTAAGTCCGAGTCCAGGTCCAGTTCTCCTCAGCCCAAGCCCAGATGCAGTTCTCTTCAGCCCCAGTGCAGGTACAGTTTTCCTCAGCCCGAGTGTCTGGTCCAGTTCACCTCAGCCCGAGTGCAAGTACAGTTCTCCTCAGCAATAGTGCAGGTTGAGTTCTCCGCAGCGCAAGTCCAGGTCCAATTCTCTTCAGCCAGAGTGCAGGTCCAGTTCTCCTCAGCCCAAATCCAGGTGTAGTTCTCTTCAGTCCGAGTGCAGGTACAGTTTCCTAAGCCCGAGTGTCTGGTCCAGTTCACCTCAGCTCGAGTGCAGGTACAGTTCTTCTCAGCACTTGTGCAGTTTGACGTCTCTTCACCGCAAGTCCAGGTCCAATCCTCTTCAGCCGGAGTGCAGGTCCAGTTCTCCTAAGACCGAGTGCAAGTTCAGTTCTCCTCAGCTCGAGTGCATGTTCAGTTATCACCTGTCCAAGTAATGGTTCAGATCTCCTCAGCCAGACTGCAGGTCCATTTCTCCTCAGCCCGAGTCCAGGTCCAGTTCTCCTTAGCCCAAGTCCAGGTGCAGTTCTCTTCAGCCCTAGTGCAGATACAGTTCTGCTCACCACAAGTGCAGGTACAGTTCTCCGCAGCGCGAGTCCAGGTCCAATTCTCTTCAGCCGGAGTGCTTGTCCAGTTTTCCTCAGCCTGAGTGCAGGTTCAGTTCTCCTCAGCTCGAGTGCATGTTCAGTTATCACCTGCCCGAGTGATGGTTCAGATCTCCGCAGTCAGACTGCAGGACCAGTTCTCCTCAGCCCGAGTCCAGGTCCAGTTCTCCTCAGCCCAAGTCCAGGTGCAGTTCTCTTCAGCCCCTGTGCAGGTACAGTTCTCCTCAGCAATAGTGCAGGTCGAGTTCTCTGCAGCGCAAGTCCAGGTCCTATTCTCCTCAGCCAGAGTGCAGGTCCAGTTCTCCGGAGACTGAGTCCAGGTCAAGTTGCTCTCAGCCCAAATCCAGGTTCAGTTCTTTCAGTCCGAGTGCAGGTACAGTTTTCCTCAGCCCAAGTGTCAGGTCCAGTTTACCTCAGCCCGAGTGCAGGTACAGTTCTTCTCAGCACTAGTGCAGGTCGAGGTCTCTGCACTGTGAGTCCAGGTCCAATTATCTTCAGCCGGAGTGCAGGGCCAGTTCTCCTCAGAGTGAGTGCAGGTCCAGTTCTCCGAAGATCGAGTGCTAGTTCAGTTTTCCTCGGCCTGTGTACAGATGCACTAATCCTCAGCCCAAGTGCAGGTGGAGTTCTCCTCACCTCGAGTGTAGGTGCAGTTCTCCTCACTCTGAGTGTAGGTCAAATTCTCCTCAGTTCGAGTGCAGGTCCAGTTCTCCTCAGCCCAAGTGCTGGTCCAGTTCTCCTCAGCAAGTGCAGGTCCAAATCTCCTCAGACTGAGTGCAGGTTCAGTTCTCCTCAGCCTGAAGGCAGGATAGGTTCTCCTCAGCTCGAGTGCAGATTCAGTTCTCCTCAGCCTGAGTTCAGGTTCAGTTCTCCTCAGCTCGAGTGCATGTTCAGTTATCACCTGCCCAAGTAAAGATTCAGATCTCCTCAGCCAGACTGCAGGTCCATTTCTGCTCAGCCCGAGTCCTGGTCCAGTTCTCCTCAGCTCAAGTCCAAGTGCAATTCTCTTCAGCCTAGTGCAGGTACAGTTTTCCTCAGTCCGAGTGTCTGGTCCAGTTCACCTCAGCCAGAGTTGAGGTTCAGTTTTCCTCAGCACTAGTGCAGGTCGAGTTCTCCGCAGTGCGTGTCTAGGTCCAATTCTTTTCAGCCAGAGTGCAGGTCCAGTTCTGCGCAGTCCGCGTCCAGGTCCAGTTCTCCTCAGCCAAAGTCCAGGTGCAGTTTTCTTCAGTCCGGGTGCAGGTACAGTTTTCCTCAGCCCGAGTGTCTGGTCCAGTTCACCTTTGCCCGAGTGCAGGTACAGTGCTTCTCAATAGTAGTGCAGTTCGAGTTGTCCGCAGCGCGAGTCCAGGTCTAATTCTCTTCAGCCGGAGTGCAAGTTCAGTTCTCCTAAGACCGAGTGCAAGTTCAGTTTTCCTCAGCTGGCGTTTAGATGCACTTCTCCTCAGCCTGAGTGAAGGTTCAGATCTCCTCAGCCAGACTGCAGGTCCAATTCTCCTCAGCCTGAGTCCAGGTCCAGTTCTCCTCAGCCCAAGTCCAGATGCAGTTCTCTTCAGCCAAAGTGTCAGGTCCAGTTCACTTTAGCTCGAGTGCCGGTACCGTTCTCCTCAGCACTACTGCAGGTCGAGTTCTCTGCAACGCGAGTCCAGATACAATTCTCTTCAGCCGGAGTGCAGGTCCAGTTCTCCTCAGCCTGAGTGCAGGTCCAGTTCTCCTAAGACAGAGTGCAAGGTCAGTTTTCCTCAGCCCCTGTACAGATGCACCTCTCCTAAGCCCGAGTGTAGGTGCAGTTCTCACCTAAAGTGTAGATGCAGTTCTCTTCACCCTGAGTGCAGGTCAAATTCTCCGCAGCCCGAATGGAGGTTCAGTTCTCCTCTGCCCGAGTTAAAGTCCAGTTCTCATCAGCCCAAGTGCAGGTTCATTTCTCATCCGCCCGAATGTAGGTCCAGTTCACCTCATCACGAGTGCAGGTACAGCTCTCCTCAGCCAGAGTGCAGGTTCAGTTCAATTTAGGCCCAGTGCAGGTTCAGTTCTCATCAGCCCAATTGCTGGTCCAGTTCTTCTCAGCCCTTTTGGAGTTTCAGTTTTCATCAACACGAGTGCAGGTCCAGTTGTCCTCAGCCCTGCAGTTTCAGTTCTCCTCAGCCCGAGTGCAGGTGCGGTTCTCCTCACCCTGAGTGCAGGTCAAATTCTCAGCCCGAGTGCAGGTCCAGTTCTCCTCAGCCCGAGTGCAGGACCAAATCTCCTCAGAATGAGTGCAGGTTCAGTTCTCCTCAGCCTGAGTGCAGGTTCAGTTCTCCTCAGCTCGAGTGCATGTTCAGTTATCACCTACCCAAGTAAAGGTTCAGATCTCCTCAGCCAGACTGCAGGTCCATTTCTCCTCAGCTCGAGTCCATGTCCAGTTCTCCTCAGCTTAAGTCCAGGTGCAGTTCTCTTCATCCCTAGTGCAGGTACAGTTCTCCTCAGCACAAGTGCAGGTCGAGTTCTTTGAAGCGCAAGTGCAGGTCCAATTCTCTTCAGCCAGAGTGCAGGTCCAGTTCTCCTCAGCCTGAGTGCGGGTCCATTTCCCCTAAGACCGAGTGCAAGATCAGTTTTCCTCAGCCTGTGTACAGAGGCACTTCTCCTCAGCCTGTATGCAGGTGCAGTTCTCCTTACCCTGGGTGTATTTGCAGTTCTCCTCACCCTGAGTGCAGGTCATAATCTCCTCAGTCGAGTGCAAGTCCAGTTCTCTTCAGCAAGTGCAGGTCCAGTTCTCCTCAGCCCGAGTCCAGGTCCAAATCTTCTGAGACTAAGAGCAGGTTCAGTTCTCCTCAGTCTGAATGCAGGTTAGGTTCTCCTCAGCTCGAGTGCATGTTCAGTTATCACCTGCACGAGTGAAGGTTCAGATATCCTCAGCCAGACTGCAGGTCCAGTTCTCTTCAGCCCGAGTCCAGGTCCAGTTCTCATCAGCCCAAGTCCAGGTGCAGTTCTCTTCAGCCCGAGTGCAGGCACAGTTCTTCTCAATAGTAGTGCAGGTCGAGTTCTCCGCAGTGCGAGTCCAGGTCCAATTCTCTTCAGCCGGAGTGCAGGTCCAGTTCTCTTCAGCCGAAGTGCAGGTCCAATTCTCCGAAGATCGAGTGCAAGTTCAGTTTTCCTCAGCCTGCGTTTAGATGCACTTTTCTTCAGCCCGACTGAAGGTTCAGATCTCCTCAGCCAGACAGCAGGTCCAATTCTCCTCAGCCTGAGTCCAGGTCCAGTTCTCCTCAGCCCAAGTCCAGATGCAGTTCTCTTCAGCCACAGTGTCAGGTCCAGTTCACCTCAGCTCGAGTGCAGGTACAGTTCCCCTCAGCAATAGTGCAGGTCCAGTTCTCCTCAGCCCAAGTGCATGTTCGGTTCTCCTCAGCCTGAATACAGGTTAGGTTTTCCTCAGCTCGAGTGCAGGTTCAGTACTCCTCAGCTCGAGTGCATGTTCAGTTATCACCTGCTGGAGTGAAGGTTCAGATCTCCGCAGTCAGACTGCAGGACCAGTTCTCCTCAGCCCGAGTCCAGGTCCAGTTCTCCTCAGCCCCAGTGCGGGTACAGTTCTCCTCAGCAATAGTGCAGGTCGAGTTCTCCGCAGCGCAATTCCAGGTCTAATTCTCCTCAGCCAGAGTGCAGGTCCAGTTCTGCGGAGCCCGAGTCCAGTTCAAGTTCTCCTCAGCCCAAATCCAGGTTCAGTTCTTTCAGTCCGAGTGCAGGTACAGTTTTACTCAGCTGAAGTGTCTGGTCCAGTTCACCTCAGCCTGAGTGCAGATTCAATTCTCCTCAGCCCAAGTCCAGGTGCAGTTCTCCTCAGCCCAAGTCCAGATGCAGTTCTCTTCAGCCCCAGTGCAGGTACACTTTTCCTCAGCCTGAGTGTCTGGTCCAGTTCACCTCAGCCCGAGTGCAGGTACAGTTCTCCTCAGCAATAGTGCAGGTCCAGTTCTCCGCAGCGCAAGTCAGGGTCCAATTCTCTTCAGCCAGAGTGCAGGTCCAGTTCTCCGCAGCCCGAGTTCAGGTCAAGTTCTCCTCAGCCCAAATCCAGGTGCAGTTCTCTTCAGTCCGAGTGCAGGTTCAGTTTCCTCAGCCCGAGTGTCTGGTCCAGTTCACCTCAGCCCGAGTGCAGGTACAGTTCTTCTCAGCACTAGTGCAGTTCGAGGTCTCTGCACCGTGAGTCCAGGTCCAATGCTCTTCAGCCTGAGTGCAGGTCTATTTCTCCTCAGCCCAAGTGCAGGTACAGTTCTTCTCAGCACTACTGCAGTTCGAGGTCTCTGCACCGCGAGTCCAGGTCCAATTCTCTTCAGCCTGTGTACAGATGCACTTCTCCTCAGCCCGAGTGCAGGTGCAGTTCTCCTCATCCCGAGTGTAGGTCCAGGTCTCCTCAGCATGAGTGCAGGTCCAAATCTTCTCAGACTAAGTGCAAGTTCAGTTCTCCTCAGCCTGAATGCAGGTTAGGTTCTCCTCAGCTCGAGTGCAGGTTCAGTTATCCTCAGCCTGAGTGCAGGTTCAGTTCTCCTCAGCTCGAGTGCATGTTCAGTTATCACCTGCCCAAGTGCAGGTTCAGCTCTCCTCAGCCTGAGTGCAGTTCCAGTTCTCCTCAGTCCAAGTGCAGGTTCAATTCTCATCCTTCCAAATGCAGGTCCAGTTCGCCTCAGCACGAGTGCAGGTACAGCTCTCTTCAGCCAGAGTGCAGGTTCAATTCTCTTAGACCGAGTGCAGGTCCAGTTCTCCTCAGCCCGAGTGCAGTTTCAGTTCTCCTCAGCCCGAGTGCAGGTGCAGTTCTCCTCACTCTGAGTACACGTCAAATTGTCCTCAGCCTGAGTGCAGGTCCAGTTCTTCTCAGCCCGAGTGCAGGTCCAGTTCTCCTCAGCCCGAGTGCAGGTCCAAATCTCCTCAGACTGAGTGCAGGTTCAGTTCTCCTCAGCCTGAATGCAGGTTAGGTTCTCCTCAGCTCGAGTGCAGGGTCATTTCTCCGCAGCTCGAGTGCATGTTCAGTTATCACCTGTTCAAGTAAAGGTACAGATCTCCTCAGCCAGACTCAGGTCCATTTCTCCTCAGCCCGAGTCCAGGTCCAGTTCTCCTCAGCCCAAGTCCAGCTCAAATTCTCTTCAGCCGTAGTGCAGGTCCAGTTCTCCTAAGATCGAGTCCAAGTTCAGTTTTCCTCAGCCTGTGTCCAGATGCATTTCTCCTTAGCCGGAGTGCAGGAGCAGTTTTCCTCACCTCGAGCGTGGGTGCAGTTCTCCTCACCCTGAGTGCAGGTCAAATTCTCCTCAGCCCGAGTGAAAGTCCAGTTCTCTTCAGCCCAAGTGCAGGTCCAGTTCTCCTCAGCCCGGATGCAGGTCCAAATCTTCTCAGACTAAGTGAGGGTTCAGTTCTCCTCAGCCTGAATGCAGGTTAGGTTCTCGTCAGCTCGCGTGCAGTTGCAGTTCTCCTCAGCCTGAGTGCAGGTTCAGTTCTCCTCAGCCTGAGTGCATGTTCAGTTCTCCTCAGCTACAGTGCATGTTCAGTTATCACCTGCCCGAGTTGAGGTTCAGATCTCCGCAGCCAGACTGCAGGACCAGTTCTCCTCAGACCGAATCCAGGTCTAGTTCTCTTCAGCCCGAGTGCAGGTACAGTTTTTCTCAGCACTAGTGCAGGTCGAGGTATCCGCACCCCGAGTCCAGTTCCAATTCTCTTCAGCCGGAGTGCAGGTCCAGTTCTCCTCAGACTGAGTGCAGGTCCAGTTCTCCTCAGCCTGAGTGCAGGTCCAGTTCTTCTAAGACCGAGTGCAAGTTCAGTTTTCCTCAACCTGTGTACAGATGCACTTATCCTCAACCCGAATGCAGGTGCAGTTCTCCTCATCTCGAGTGTAGGCGCAGTTCTGCTCACCCTGAGTGCAAGTCAAATTCTCCTCAGCCTGAGTGCAAGTCCAGTTCTCTTTAGCACAAGTGCAGGTCCAGTCTTCCTCAGCCCGGGTGTAGGTCCAAATCTTCTCATACTGAGTGCAGGTTCAGTTCTCCTCAGCCTGAGTGCAGGTTCAGTTCTTCTCAGCCTGAATGCAGGTTCAGTTCTCCTCGGCTTGAGTGCATGTTCAGTTATCACCTGCACCAGTGAAGGTTCAGATCTCCTCAGCCAGACTGCAGATCCAGTTCCCCTCAGCCGAGTCCAGGTCCAGTTCTCCTCAGCCCAAGTCCAGGTGCAGTTCTCTATAGTCCGAGTGCAGGTACAGTTTTCCTCAGCCCGAGTGTCTGGTCCAGTTCACCTCAGCCCGAGTTCAGGTTCAGTTTTCCTCAGCACTAGTGCAGGTCGAGTTCTCCGCAGCGCGAGTCCAGGTCCAATTCTCTTCAGCCAGAGTGCAGGTCCAGTTCTCCGCAGCCTAAGTCCAGGTCCAGTTCTCCTCAGCCCAAATCCAGGTGCAGTTCTCTTCAGTCCGGGTGCAGGTACAGTTTTGCTCAGCCCGAGTGTCTGGTCCAGTTCACCTCAGCCCGAGTGCAGGTACAGTTCTTCTCAATAGTAGTGCAGGTCGAGTTCTCCGCAGTGCGAGTCCAGGTCCAATTCTCTTCAGCCGGAGTGCAGGTCCAGTTCTCCTCAGCTCGAGTGCATGTTCAGTTATCACCTGCCCGAGTGAAGGTTCTGATCTCCGCAGCCAGACTGCAAGTCGAGTTCTCCGCAGCGCGAGTACAGGTCCAATTCTCTTCAGCCAGAGTGCAGGTCCAGTTCTCCTCAGCCCAAGTGCAGGTCCAAATCTCTTCAGCCTGAATGCAGGTTACGTTCTCCTCAGCTCGAGTGCAGGGTCATTTCTCCGCAGCTCGAGTGCATGTTCAGTTATCACCTGTTCAAGTAAAGGTACAGATCTCCTCAGCCCGACTCAAGGTCCAATTCTCCTCACCCCAAGTCCAGGTGCAGTTCTCTTCAGCCCTAGTGCAGGTACAGTTTTCCTCAGCCCGAGTGTCTGGTCCAGTTCACCTCAGCCCGAGTGCAGGAACAGTTCTCCTCAGCACAAGTGCAGGTCGAGTTTTCGGCAGCGCGAGTCAAGGTCCAATTCTATTCAGCCAGAGTGCACGTCCAGTTCTCCTCAGCCTGAGTGCAGGTCCAGTTCTCCTTAGACCGAGTGCAAGTTCAGTTTTCCTCAGCCCGTGTACAGATGCAATTCTCCTCAGCCCGAGTGAAAGTTCAGATCTTATGAGCCAGACTGCAGGTCCAGTTCTCTTCAGCCTGAGTCCAGGTCCAGTTCTCCTCAGCCCAAGTCCAGGTGCAGTTCTCTTCAGCCCTAGTGCAGGTTCAGTTTTCCTCAGCCCGAGTGTCTGGTCCAGTTCACCTCAGCCCGAGTGCAGGAACAGTTCTCCTCAGCACAAGTGCAGGTCGAGTTTTCCGCAGTCGAGTCCAGGTCCAATTCTCTTCAGCCGTAGTGCAGGTCCAGTTCTCCTCAGCCTGAGTGCAGGTCCAGTTCTCCTAAGACCGAGTGCAAGTTCAGTTTTCCTCAGCCTGTGAACAGACGCACTTCTTCTCAGCCAGAGTGCAGGTGCAGTTCTCCTCACCCCGAGTGTAGGTGCAGTTCTCCTCACCCTGAGTTCAGGTCAAATTCTACTCAGCCTGAGTGCAAGTCCAGTTCTCTTCAGCCTAAGTGTAGGTCCAGTTCTCTTCAGCCCGACTGCAGGTCCAAATCTTCTCAGACTAAGTGCAGGTTCAGTTCTCCTCAGCCTGAATGCAGGTTCGGTTGTCCTCAGCTCGAGTGCAGGTGCAGTTCTCCTCAGCCTGAGTGCAGGTTCAGTTCTCCTCAGCCTGAATGCAGGTTATGTTCTTCTCAGCTCAAGTGCAGGTGCAGTTCTCCTCAGCCTGAGTGCAGGTTCAGTTCTCCTCAGTCCAAGTCCAGGTGCCGTTCTCTTCAGCCTAAGTGCAGTTACAGTGCTCCTCAGCACTAGTGCAGGTCGAGTTCTCCGCAGCGCTAGTCCAGGTCCTATTCTCTTCAGCCGGAGTGCAGGTCCAGTTCTCCTCAGCCTGAGTCCAGGTCCAGTTCTCCTCAGCCCTAGTGCAGGTTCAGTTTTCCTCAGCCCGAGTGTCTGGTCCAGTTCTCCCCAGCCCGAGTGCAGTTACAGTGCTCCTCAGCACTAGTGCAGGTCGAGTTCTCCGCAGCGCTAGTCCAGGTCCTATTCTCTTCAGCCGGAGTGCAGGTGCAGTTCTCCTCAGCCTGAGTGCAGGTTCAGTTCTCCTCAGTCCAAGTCCAGGTGCCGTTCTCTTCAGCCTGAGTGCAGGTACAGTTTTCCTCAGCCCGAGTGTGTGGTCCAGTTTTCCCCAGCCCGAGTGCAGTTACAGTGCTCCTCAGCACTAGTGCAGGTCGAGTTTTCCGCAGCGCTAGTCCAGGTACTATTCTCTTCAGCCAGAGTGCAGGTCCAGTTCTCCTCACCCTGAGTGCAGGTCCAGTTCTCCTTAGACCGAGTGCAAGTTCAGTATTCCTCAGCCTGTGTACAAATGCACTTCTCCTAAGCCCGAGTGAAGATTCACATCTCCTCAGCCAGACTGCAGGTCCAGTTCTCCTTAGCCCAAGTCCAGGTGCAGTTCTCTTCAGCCCGAGTGCAGGTACAGTTTTCCTCAGCCCGAGTGTCTGGTCCAGTTCACCTTACCCCGAGTGCAGGTACAGGTCTCTTCAGCACAAGTGCAGGTCGAGTTCTCTGCAGCCGAGTCCAAGTGCATTTCTCTTCAGCCCGAGTGCAGGTCCAGTTCTCCTCAGCCCAAGTGCAGGTCCAGTTCTCCTCAGCCCTAGTGCAGGTCCGAATCTCCTCAGACTGAGTGCAGGTTCAGTTCTCCTCAGCCTGAATGCAGGTTAGGTACTCTTCAGCTCGAGTGCAGGTGCAGTTCTCCTCAGCCTGAGTGCAGGTTCAGTTCTCTTCAGCCCAAGTCCAGGTGCAGTTCTTTTCAGCCCGAGTGTCTGGTCCAGTTCACCTCAGCCCGAGTGCAGTTACAGTGCTCCTCAGCACTAGTGCAGGTCGAGT
Source organism: Gymnothorax reevesii (assembly GCA_029721435.1). Taxonomy (NCBI): domain Eukaryota; kingdom Metazoa; phylum Chordata; class Actinopteri; order Anguilliformes; family Muraenidae; genus Gymnothorax; species Gymnothorax reevesii. Next base: position 116,569,317 of record CM056574.1, read on the forward strand.
TCTCCGCAGCGCTAGTCCAGGTCCTATTCTCTTCAGCCGGAGTGCAGGTCCAGTTCTCCTCAGCCTGAGTGCAGGTCCAGTTCTCCTTAGACCGAGTGCAAGTTCAGTATTCCTCAGCCTGTGTACAAATGCACTTCTCCTCAGCCCGAGTGAAGATTCACATCTCCTCAGCCAGACTGCAGGTCCAGTTCTCCTTAGCCCAAGTCCAGGTGCAGTTCTTTTCAGCCCGAGTGCAGGTACAGTTTTCCTCAGCCCGAGTGTCTGGTCCAGTTCACCGTAGCCCGAGTTCAGGTACAGGTCTCCTCAGCCAAGTGCAGGTCCAGTTCTCCTCAGCCCGAGTGCAGGTCCGAATCTCCTCAGACTGAGTGCAGGTTCAGTTCTCCTCAGCCTGAATGCAGGTTAGGTACTCTTCAGCTCGAGTGCAGGTGCAGTTCTCCTCAGCCTGAGTGAAGGTTCAGTTCTCTTCAGCCCAAGTCCAGGTGCAGTTCTTTTCAGCCCGAGTGTCTGGTCCAGTTCACCTCAGCCCGAGTGCAGTTACAGTGCTCCTCAGGACTAGTGCAGGTCGAGTTCTCCGCAGCGCTAGTCCAGGTCCTATTCTCTTCAGCCGGAGTGCAAGTCCAGTTCTCTTCAGCCTGAGTGCAGGTCCAGTTCTCCTTAGACCGAGTGCAAGTTCAGTATTCCTCAGCCTGTGTACAAATGCACTTCTCCTCAGCCCGAGTGAAGATTCATATCTCCTCAGCCAGACTGCAGGTCCAGTTCTCCTTAGCCCAAGTCCAGGTGCAGTTCTTTTCAGCCCGAGTGCAGGTACAGTTTTCCTCAGCCCGAGTGTCTGGTCCAGTTCACCTTAGCCCGAGTGCAGGTACAGGTCTCTTCAGCACAAGTGCAGGTCGAGTTCTCTGCAGCCGAGTCCAAGTGCATTTCTCTTCAGCCCGAGTGCAGGTCCAGTTCTCCTCAGCCCAAGTGCAGGTCCAGTTCTCCTCAGCCCGAGTGCAGGTCCGAATCTCCTCAGACTGAGTGCAGGTTCAGTTCTCCTCAGCCTGAATGCAGGTTAGGTACTCTTCAGCTCGAGTGCAGGTGCAGTTCTCCTCAGCCTGAGTGCAGGTCCAGTTCTCCTAAGACCGAGTTCAAGTTCAGTTTTCCTCAGCCTGTGTACAAATGCACTTTGACGCACCCACACGACGCCACACACGCTGTCTGCCATCTGCCCTGTACAATGTAAACCGAGATTCATCCGTGAAGAGAACACCCCTCCAACGTGCCAGACGCCATTGAATGTGAGCATTTTCCCACTCAAGTCTGTTATGGCGACGATCTGGAGTCCGGTTAAAACCCCGATGAGAACGACGAGCATGCAGTTGAGCTTCCCTGAGACGGTTTCTGACAGTTTGTACTGAAATTCTTTGGTTATGCAAACCAATTGTTTCAGCTGCTGTCTAAGTGGCTGGTCTCAGACGATCTTGGAGGTGAACCTGCTGGATGTGGAGGTCCTTGGCTGGTGTGGTTACACGTGCTCTGCGGTTGTGAGGCCGGTTGGATATACTGCCATTTTCTCTGAAACGCCTTTGGAGACGGCTTATGGTGGAGAAATGAACATTCAATGCCCGAGCAACAGATCTGGTTGACATTCCTGCTGTCAACAAGCCAATTGCATGCTCCCTCAATGCTTGCGCCATCTGTGGCATTTTGCTGTGAGACAAAACTGCACATTTCAGAGTGGCCTTTTATTGTGGACAGTCTAAGGTACACCTGTGCACTAATCATGGTGTCTGATGAGCATCTTGATGTGGCACACCTGTGAGGTGGGATGGATTGTCTCAGCAAAGCAAAAGTGCTCACTATCACACATTTAGACAGATTTGTGAACAATGTTTGAGAGAAATGGTAATATTGTGTATCTGGAATGAAGTTTAGATCTTTGAGTCCATCTCATGACAAATGGGAGCAAAAACAAAAGTGTTGCGTTTATATTTTTGTTGAGTGTATATTGATTATATGATCCCACTCTTGTTTTATACAGGCTTCCAGCTGCTGGAGAGTTTTGGGTCTCCTTTGACGGACTCTTTGTTAAATTATGTGCCAAATGTTCTCAATTAGTGAAAGATCAGGACTGCAGGCAGACAAGGTCAGCACATGGGCTCTTCTACTACGAAGCCATGCTGTTGTAATAGCTGCAGTATGTGGTTTTGCATTGTCCTGCTGAAATACACAAGGCTTTCCCTGGAATAGATGTTGTCTGGAGGGCAGCATATGTTGCTCTAAAACAGTGTTTCTCAAACCTCTCCTGGAGGACCACCTGCCCTGCCTGTTTTAGAGCTTTCCCTGCCCCAGCACAGGTGATTCAAATAATCAGGATGTTATCAATGAGCTTTAGAGGGTCAATAATGAGCTGATCATTTTAATCACCTTTTCTAAAACAGGGAAAGATCTAAAACATGCAGGACAGGTGGTCCTCCAGGAGAGGTTTGAGAAGCACTGCTCTAAAACCTTTATATACCTTTCAGCATTCATTTTGCTTTTTAAAACATGCAAGTGTCCCACACTATATGCACTAATGCATCTTCATACCATCAGAAATGCTGAACTTTTGAACTGATCACTGATAACAGGAGGAGTGGTCTTTCTCCTATATAGCCCGGAGGACACAACGCCCATGATTCCCAACAAGAATGTAAAATTTGGACTCATCTGACCACAGGACAATTTGCCACTTTGCTACATTCCATTTTAAATGAGCCTTGGCTCACAGAACTTGTCGGATCATGCTCAACCATGGCTTCCTTTTTGGATGATAGAGTTTTTGGTGGAATCTGTGGATGGCATGGCGGACTCTGTTTACAGACAGTGGTTTCTTGAGGTTTCTCTGAGACTTTTGATGATGTTATGCACTGTAGATGGTGGGACCTTCAAAGCCTTTGCAATTTGATGTTGAGGAACATTGTTTTGAAGGTATCCCGTAATTGTTTTTATGCAGGCCTTCACAAGTTGGAGAGCCTCTGGCCATCATTACTTTTGAGAGACTCAGCCTCTCTTCGACATCCCTTTTATAGCCAATCATGTTACACAGCTGATGCCAGTTAACTTAATTACTTGCTGAATGTTCTTTTAGCTGATTCTCTTTTAATTGCTTTTTCCAGCCCTTTTTTGGCAGTGTCCCATTTTTTTTAGACCTGTTGCCACCAGACAATTTGAAATAAGCTAATTTTTTGGATGAAAATGTAAAGTTTCTCAGTTTCAACATATGCTATGCTAACTCTGTTCTATTGTGAATGTTGAAATGTTATTGATGTTCTATCGTAAATAACATATTGGCTTGTGACATGAAAGTGATTGCATTTTAATTTTATTCACAATTTACACTTTGTCCCAACTATTTCAGAATTAGGGTTGTGTGTATGTATATATCCAATTTTGCGAACCTTGAAATACAAAAGAAGAAATGAAGCCTCAGCATAAATTTTACAGACTATGGAGTCAAGCTCTTTTTTTCTACTGTAGAATCACCTGAGTGCACATGACCATCACCTGACTACCTGGTCAGATGTTTGCTTGACCAGTAATAGGCAGGTTTATGTTACTTTGCATCCTCAATAGCTCTTCACACCATTTGGCAACCCTCCTCCACCCATCAAGTAAATAATTCATTTATCTGTTTCCTTATGAATAAGTTGCCAAGGGGAGCTTAATGGGGGGGGGGGGGATTGGACGCTGAGAGAGTGTCAGCCGCAGCTCAGCTTTGGATGGGCAAGGATTTCTCACAGCACAGCCATGATGTGACGCCCAGTGTATGCATGTATGGCTTCAATAAATGTCTTCCTTTTTTTGACAAAGTGGTCCTATCATTATTTCTTTTTTAAATTCCTTCATGGCGGAATACAGAACTCAGAGATGACAACCTGCATAGAGCCCTGAGTGAGGACCACGGGATCAAAGTAACCACTGAGAACATACATCACAATCTATGTAAAAATATCATTCAATGTACTATAGTCCATCCACAAGTCATGTGTTCATGGAAAACAATTTTTGCAATTTTGCAAGTATTGCAGTCTCATTTGAAAAATAAGTTTTAAAAATGTGCTCTGGTTATGATACAGCTTGTGTGTTCATTAACAGCAAAACAAGGTGGCTCTTTCACTATATATTCATATGATGTACTATATAATACTGTATTCAGAGTCAGCTGTATATATGCCCAAATCTTTCATTTCTACCTGTTCAAAATCCCTTCCCCCTGTACTGATGAGAAAGTGAAACTATCTTTTGTGCACTGGGAAACGCCCACAACTGCAGAAATAAATACACATCTAACCCTCCATTCCACTGCATAGTCTCCTTACTGACCTATACTGACAGCAACAAGTGAGGATCATTATTAAATCGAAGTTCTAAAAGGCATTTGTTAGTACTTTTGGAAGAAAATCCCTCAGCTTGTGGTAAATATTATTATTATTATTATTATTATTATTATTAAGCCTGGCAACTATTGCTTGTCAACTATTCAAAATCAATCAAGCTCGATACATTTAAATAAAAAATTAGAGGGAACAAGTCAAAAAATATATATTTTAGAGGGATTTGATTTTGAAATGCCACATCAGAATGTCCTCACACTGTTTCAGTAACATGGTGAGGTGGAGAACTGTCATGCTGTAATGAAATTTGTCTGTGGCAACAAGGGGTTCCTTTTAATTTAACACCTATCTGCCCTAATGTGGTGTGAGGTTCTGCTTTTCAGTTTGTAATTTCATTCTGAAGTGAAATTTGTTTGCGGAAACAAAAAGTTTCTCAATAGCAGTCTGTGGTTTTTGAACATGAATGTCTGATTGATCTCTGGAAATGAATTTAAAGTTATTAATTTTCTTTTCTTTTTTTTGTGGAAGTAGTTATTAATTTCCACAATTCACTCAACTGACCCGAAAAAAGCCTTGATTTTCATAGCCGCAATCTTTTTTGAAGTGCAGTTCGTAGGCATAATTAGAACCTTTTGTTTGTATTATCAAAAATTTTGAATTTTTGATTCACCTTAACTTAAATTTTATTTATTTATTTATTTCTATTTAATTTATTTTTTTATCTACTTTTTATCTGTTTGTGTATTAATGCAGTTATGATTGACAGACTGACTGACAATGCATGTGAAATCACATTCACTGTAAGGTAGCTTTATTTTGAAATCACTTTTGACACGGTGTTACCATAATGTGTAGTATACTCACATACTCCAAAACGACAGTGTTTTTCACTGACCAAATCAAATTCATGTGCTCAGAAACATAGTCAACGAAAACAGGTAAACTTCCATAAAATCCTTCAGTGATGAGGATAATAGAGAAGCGACTGGTGCGCTGAACAGGGCACTCAGCATATTCCGTGCAATTCTGCAAGTCTACAAAGCCTTAACTATCTCATAAAATTAGGCTATATTGACATGAGTCACAAACCAGACATAAACTATCTGAGAGAAATATTAACCATTTTACTTACTGTTTCAATTTTCTTTCAGCTATAACTTACAGTAACTTAACGCAGTGATTTTAATGTAAAAATTCCAGTTAAATTCAAATAACTAGCATTTTTTTCTGAATTACCTATTTACAATGATCAGCCATAACATTATGACCACTTGCCTAAAAACAGCCCTGACTCATTGAGGTGTGGACCCGACTAGACATTTGAAGGTGTGCAGTAGTATCTGGCACTAATATGTTATTAGCAGATCCTTTAAGTCCTATATGTTGCAAGGGGGGGGGGGGGGGGGGGGGGATCCTCCACGGTTTGGACTTGTTTGCCCAGCTCATCCCACAGATGCTCAATTGCATTGAGATTTGGGGAATTTGGAGGCCAAATCAACACCTTGAACTGATTGTTGGGTTCCTCGCACCATTCCTGAACCATTTTTGCAGAGTGGCAGGGTGCATTATCCTGCTGAATGAGGCCAATGCCATGAGGGAATACAGTTTCCATGAAGGGGTGTACTTAGTCTGCGACAATGTTAAGGTAGGTGGTACATATCAAAGGAACATGCAGATGATTGGCAGGACCAAAGGTTTCCTTGCAGATTATTGCCCAAACCATCACACTGCCTCCGCTGGCTTGACGTCATCCCATAATGCATCCTGGTGCCCTGTCTTCTCCCGGTAAACAACGCCCATAAACCTGGCCATCCACATGATGTAAAAGAAAATGTGATTCATCATACCAAGCCACCTTCGTCCATTGCTCCATGGTCCAGTTCTGCAGCTCACGTGCCCATTGTAGGCGCATTTGGTGGTGGACGGGTCAGCATGGGCACTCTTACTGGTCTGTGGCCATGCAGCACCATACGCTACAAACTGCAATATAATGTATGTTCTGACACCTTCATTTCAGAATCAGCATGGATTTATCTATCACAGTCAGCTACAGTAGCTCCTCTGTTGGATTGGACCACATGGGCCAGCCTTCACTCCCATGCACATCAGTGAGCCTTGGCTGCTCATGAAACTGTTGCTGGTTAACCAGTTTTCCTTACTTGGATCAATTTTGGTAGGTACTCACCACTGTAGACTGGGAACACCCCACAAGAGCTGCAGTTTTGGAGTTGTTTTGATCCAATTGCCTAGCCAACGCAATTTGGCCCGTGTTAAAGTCACTCACATTCTTTTGCTGGCCCATTTTTCCTGCTTCCAACATATCAACTTCAAGGAAATATAAGAAAATATTCATTTGGAGCCTAATATATCCCACCCACTGGCAGTTGCCATTGTAATGAGAAAATAAATATTATTCACATCACCTGTCAGTGGTCATATTGTTATGGCTAATCAGTGTATGACAGAAAGGTTTCAAAATAGTCTTGAGCAAGTGAGTGAGTAATGTCGCTCTACTAGTAAGCCAACGGTTACAGAAATTCCTTTTATGTATTAGAGGGGTTAAGCAACAGTGAAATGTACCCTGAAATGCCAATGGCGCGACCAGAAGAAGTTTGTGCAATGTTAGCAGTAACGGCTCCACGAAACACAATGTGCTTAAATAAAGACATTAGTAAACTTTACAAAATAGTACCTGTCAAATATTTTTCCTCAGCCCAGTATTTTCTGTAATTGTAAAAAAAAAAAGTATAAAACAGGTGCTTCCCATCCTTAAATGTGATTGGATGAGCTGCGTTCCATGCCGGTATAAAATCCGTGTAACCCACTGTATTCTGAGGCAGACTGCAGCACAAAATATACCTGCGTGCCTGGCCTAACAACCAACTACTCTGTGCTCGACTGACTTGTTAGTTTACGTTTGTTTCAAGACATGTAGGTCGCTATTTCAGTGTTAGTGAAGTTAAAGGTAAAGTCAACCACTATTGTAATAAGTTATTACAATAGCAGGCACGAATGCACGGTAATCTCAAACACTATTGTCATAAATAATTATAATAGCTGGCGCAAATGCACGGTAAACTCAACTAGGGGGCGCGAATGCACAGTGAACTCAACCACTATTGTAATAAATTATTACAATAGCGGGCGGAAATATTCAGCAAAATCAACCACTATTGAAATAAAATATTACTATATATTCATACTACACTATATATTCACATGGTCAAGTTCACAATGAAAATGTTACCAAACATTTTGACTGATTATGGTTTTGACCAGTTCTGGGGCCTGGGATCAATCGCCTTCCCTAAAAGTAAACTTACAGTGCCATTAACTATGTAGTAGTAGTAGTAGCAGTTTTTGTGTTGTTGTTGTTTTCATTCATTGGCGTATTTTACGCTTCATAATGCGCCACACATTTTCAATGGGAGACAGGTCTGCACTACAGGCAGGCCAGTCTAGTACCCGCACTCTTTTATTACGGAGCCATGCTGTTGTAACACGTGCAGAATGTGGCTTGGCATTGTCTTGCTGAAATAAGCAGGGACGTCCATCAAAAAGACGTTGCTTGAATGGTAACATATGTTGCTCCAAAACCTGTATGTACCTTTCAGCATTAATGGTCTCTTCAAATATGTGAAAGTTGTCCATGCATTGGGCACTAATGCACCCCCATACCATCACAGATGCTGAATTTTGAACTTTGTGCTTATAACTGTCTGGATGGTTCTTTTCCTCTTTGGTCCGGAGGACACGACGTCCACAGTTTCAAAAAACAATTTGAAATGTGGACTCGTCAGACCACAGAACCCTTTTCCACTTTGCATCAGTCCATCTTAGATGAGCTTGGGCCCAGCGAAGCCAGCGGCGTTTCTGGGTGCTGTTGATAAATGGCTTTCGCTTTGCATTGTAGAGTTTTAACTTGCACTTGCAGATGTAGCAACGAACTGTAGTTACTGACAGTGGTTTTCTGAAGTGTTCCTGAGCCCATGTGGTGATGTCCTTTACACACTGATGTCGGTTTTTGATGCAGTACCGCCTGAGGGATCGAAGGTCACGGGCATTCAATGTTGGTTTTCAGCCTTGTCGCTTACGTGCAGTGAATTCTCCAGATGCTCTGAACCTTTTGACGATATTACGGACCGTAGATGATGAAATCCCTAAATTTCTTGCGATAGCTCCTTGAGGAATGTTGTTTTTAAACTGTTCGACAGTCAGCTCACGCATTTGTTCACTAAGTGGTGACCCTCACCCCATCCTTGTTTGTGAATGACTGAGCATTTCAGGGAAGCGGCTTTGATACCCAGTCATGGCACCCACCTGTTCCCAATTAGCCTGTTCACCTGTGGGATGTTCCAAATAAGTGTTTGATGAGCATTCCTCAACTCTCTCAGTCTTTTTTGCAACCTGTGCCAGCTTTTTTGAAACATGTTGCAGGCATCAAATTGTAAATGAGCTAATATTTGCAAAAAATTACAAAGTTTACCTGTTCGAACATTAAGTAACTTGTCTTTGCAGTGTATTCAATTGAATATAGGTTCAAAAGGATTTGTAAATCATTGTATTCTGCTTTTATTTAGTTTACACAACGTGCCAACTTCACTGGTTTTGGGTTTTGTACATTACATTAATATATATTATATATTTTGTTCCTACCACACAAAAGGAGAGTTTTGGACTATTGGACCAACATGAGCAACAATGATGGGTTATATTCAGGGATTTAATATTTTCATATTTTTGACAATAAATTTGGTTACCATGGTAACCATTTTGTATTTTCACCAATCTGACCCGGTGGTATCATTATCTAGTAAGTCAAACTATGAAAAAAAACATGATGGCTTGCAATTATTAACCCCTTTCTTAGAATTTTGCTATTCTAAATACAAAATGACATAGGTCTTCTTTCAGTATCTTTTCTTCAGACTTTCAAGCACTTTAAACCCAGTGTGAACTATCAACAGCAATATCCAATATTATCAGTAAGAAATTACAAAATTAAACTAATCCTGAAAATAAAACTAATCAAGGGTAGACACGAGCTTTGCCTTATGATTGCTACTTCAATATTAACTAATGAATAATTGTACACCCCTGGCTGTTGCACAAAGAAATCAATCAGGAATTTAAGTGGTCAAACGTTTACCATTCAACAGCCGCTCTCACCTCAATATTTCTACATAACAAAGTCACAGACAATAAAACTTTCCTTGAATTTATGGTAATGGATATTGCTGTTGACGGTTACATGGAAAACTTTTAAGAGACAGGACTGAAGTGAAGTACTTTGCAGTCACAGACAATAAGATACATTAAACTAACACAATAGCAATGATCCACAAATTTTGAAAGAGGACAAAGAACTTCTCAGTTATGATATTATAAGATGACTATCATGATATTAGCAATGTTAGCTCATCTTGGGAAATTTTGTTTATCCCTTTTATGGTGCAAATAAAAGGGGTCATGCCAAGCGGAAATGATGAAAATACAGCACCACACTTCATTGCCCACCCCTCCATTATCAGACTGATTCCTCTTCACAAGGGTCACTAGGGAGCTGGAGCCTGTCCCAGCTGACTCTTGGATGAAAGGCAAGATCTCACCCTGGACAGATCACCAATGCATCGCAGGACGCACACAGAATTCACTCAAACACTCATGCATATGGGCAATTATGAGTCTCCAATTAACCTGACATGCATGTCTTTGGACTGTGAGAGGAAACTGGAATACCAGGAGGAAATCCGTGCGGGCTTGGGGAAACCATGCAAACTGCCAGACATGAATCCATGATCTTTTTCATGTCAGGAAACACTGTTACCCAAAGCGCCGCCATGTCACCCTTACTCCATAGCCATTATATTTTTTCTGTGAAGCACACAAAACAAATTAATATTTTATTTTTTGAAGCTCACCAACTAGCAACCACATTACACTGAAAACACAACTGGCTGAGTGTAGACATATAAGCATTCATGCAAGGAGCTGTTTGTACACCAGTACACTGTATGCAGCATTGCTTGACTCAAAGTTGAACACAATAGATGTTCTTGGATACAAAGAGTATATTCTGCTTTGTGATGGTGGCAGATTTTTCTGTGCCACATCAAAGAAGGCGCTGACCTTAGGTGAAGGTCATAAATAAACAGAGGCTCGACAAAGCTCTGCAGAGTATTCCAGCATATCTAGAGTTTAATTATGTCAGAGGTGCATTTTCTTCTTCAAAAGTGTTCATTTTGCTTGTGTTGAACCAGTTGGACTGATTGCATGCATTTGGAATTCAGGCATGTGCCAGGATTCACAGAGAGAAACATGATGACCTGCCCCAGGTCTGTGATGAATATGGTCTCATATGAGAAATAACACTACATCAGATAATATCAGTACATTAATGACACAAACAAAAGCAGTGTATAATGAGAACACAGCACCTTGCTCAGCTCGTAAAATACAAAAGATTAATCCTTATCCTACCAACATACAAGGACAATCAACCTGGGCACATGATGAAATCTGTGTCTCCTGCATCTGTGCCTCTCTCCCTCAAAATTACTAAAGAGTCACAGGACAGCAAGAGAGTCCAGGGTCCAAACCAGCCTTGGGCTTATCTGCGAGGAGTTAACACATCTCCCCATGGTCACATGAACCTGCTCCAGGTACTCTGGTGTCATCCCACAGGCCGCAGATATATTATACCGGGTGGCTCACACGGTAAAGGCACTGTTCTGCAGTGCAGAGGTGATCACCACGTCGCGAGTTCAAGCCCCGGCGTACCCACCGGCAGGGGTCGGCAGCTTTTTCAGAGTAGCGCACAATTGGCTATCGCGCTACAGGGTTTCAAATTAGGAAGGGACTGCCGGATTTGGGTATATAATGACAGCTTTGTTCGTTGCTCCAGCGCCTCCTGTTGGCAACACGGGCGCTCGTCAGGAAGACTCCGGGTTGGTTCATGTCCGGGTATCCTCCGCCCTAGTTCTGATATTGCGAAGATTCAACCAATGAGTGTACAAGAATCAGTGGCAGACAGGCACGTGCTTCGGAGGAGAGCCGTGAACTGTCTCACTATCCTGAGTTGGCAGTAAGGGGTCGCATACGAGCAAGCTTTGTACATAGTTCCCCAATTGGGCATTCCAGATTCGGGTGGGATTGGAGATGCCAAATTTATTTTAAAAAAAAAATACATGAGTGTGTTAATGAATTGAACGTAAATGGCTCACAGTCAGAAGTGTATTCCTGCCAATGCATCCTGGGACAGGCTCCAGCCCCCTCATGGGTCAGGAGTAAGCGAGTAGGATAATGGATGAATGCTGGAGTAACTGGGTAGGAAAATAGATGGATGCAGGGATAACACTGCCCTAAAACGGGCAGAGTGCAGTTCTGAGAAAAATGAGTTTAAAGTATTTTTGTTGTCCAGTCAACTGTATTAAACTTAGGATTCTGAAAATTGGTCAAATTCTTGCTTTTGGAAGTAGTAATCAAGCTGTGTAAAAATATACCTGATATTTTACCCTTATTTCAGAGTTACCTCTGTCTGTCTGTGCATTGAGGCAAAATATAAGCCTTCCATACAACGCAAGAAAGAGGTAACTCCCATTGGTTTGTGAAATGGTTTCTGATCACTATGAGATCACTCACTGATACTGTATTATAATAATAATAATCTACAAAAAGCTAGTGTATAGCACAATAACATGTAATATATAGATCATAAAATGGATTGTAAATGATTGTCTATATGGGTATTAACATGTGAAAATATCTTCACAGCTTGCATACCATTTACATTTCACTTCGCAAGGAATTAGCATTTTTGAAGCGAAGTGGAGACGAATGTGTGCATCAGATGATGAAAGACATGAATATATTGTAATATATCGATGGGCGAAAGCACCGTAACAACGATGTATTTAAGGTGTGCGAAAAGTGGAGAGAGGCTGGTTTTGTGTTAACTGCCAAGCGCCGACCAAATTCAGCATCGCTGGAAAACTCTGAAGGCGGCATATTCCTAAGCGAAAAAAATAAAGGCAGTGACTCTTTTTACGCCAGTAGCAATCTTACTCCAATTACATATTCTTAGGATCTTCTGTATTTTCATGCACAAGGTAGGAAATCAGGACTTGGAGCCATAGACTGATTTATACAGTCTATGTTTGTACAACGGCATTAACTATGATGTATCATCTGACGTTCGCTTGCGAGACGGCTGTAACATCACTTATGCTTTCTAGCGAGTTGCTCAATTTAGCTAACGGGTTAGGTAGACTGTAATTTTAGGTTCAACGTTTGATCGCTAATATTTGTGGAACTGTCAGGTCGTCACTCTCCATAATCAATAGTGAGTAGTGATTCGTGTCCTGTGGAAGAGCTGATAGCTGCACGAAGTTCATCCTTGCAAGGAATCCAAGAGTACAAGCTGGCTAATAACTAATCCTAACGTTACCTAACTTGAGTAGAGGATATGCTGACTGAAACTTAAAGTAAGTAAGCCGGCTAGCCAGTCTAGTAATGATAACCACAAGGCACAAAGCGAAAGCGGGATGTTTTCAACCCAGTTGAGTAGCAGTTTTTTTCGGATACGGAAGTTCATAAGAATAGCAAATTACAGTAAGTTCACGACTGGCGTAAAAATAGCCACTGGCAAAAGGAAAACAATACCAGCGGCCCTGATCTAGCCAGTTTCATTTATTTCGCGGTCATGGATGAAAACTCAGGTGGTGTAACTCAAGGTGCGCACAGTAGAGCTTATTGATGTACGTTCTGCAATGATAAAAAGCGGTATCTCAAGTGCGCCTACTTGGGCGTGTTGCGCATTCTATACACAGCAATAACAAGGTAACTCGTGTTACGGTGTTCTCTTGTTGTTTCACCGCAATTTTTGGGAGTTACCGTGAAAACAACCCACAAATATATCCTAAATAAGATAAGGTTGAGTCAAGATATTTATCCACATGATGTAGCAGACCTTTAATGTCCCAAAAATGACAAAATCTCATTTTTGACAAAAAATGAGTTACCCTTTTCTTTCGTTGTACGGCAGAATAGAGGGATGCATTTTTGAGGAAACAAATAAAAATAAACACAAATTCACAAAAATCTCATCTCCTGGATAAAGGCTGAATTTCTGTCTGAATTTGCATTAATTATTCAGTCTTCTCTCACTCACACACACACGTTTGTTTTCTTGTTTTGTGGAGACATTCTATAGACTTCCATTCATTCCCTAATCCATAACCTCCCCCTAACCTTGTCACTACATAACATTTCTAGTGGGGACCCGAAAATGTTCCCACAAGTACAAAGAATCAGTATGGACGATGGAGGATATGGAGAGACTCAGCATGTAGTTATGGTTTTAGATCCTTTGTCATGTCATCTCCAACATCATTACCCATGCCCGACAAGGCGGCGTGGGTATACAGTTTAGCACCATCTGTCTGTCTGTGTGTGTGTCTGTCCGCGCGACAGCTCGGCCTCCACTGAAGCTAGGGTAGAGCTGTCAGAAGATCCGGGATCCGGCTCAATTAACCGACCCTCTAATATCACTCACGAACCACGGATCTAGACGTCTATTTAACCGGCTCAGTTGAGTCCTACAGTTGGCAAAGAAATGACACATATGCGACTTGAGCACAACTAGTGGATCCAAGAAGTAGCACAAGCATAGGCACTCAGCCACTCACTCGCTCAGTTGGCACTCGGCAGAAAAACGAAACTGAACTTCTCTGAGTCTCTGACTCAACTGCAAGGATCCAACCGACTTAACTTAACCGAGATCCGTCACTCGTGGTTGATCCTGAGTTTCGTTTCACTCGCGGCTCGCTGCTTTCGGATAGCTCCTGGCTTCACTCGCGGCTCGCTGCTCTCGGTTGGCTCATGGCTTCACTCGCGGCTCACTGCTCTCGGTTGGCTCATGGCCTCACTCGCGGCTCGCTGCTCTCGGTTGGCTCATGGCTTCACTCGGCTCCCTGCTTTCGGTCAGCTTGAGTATGAATCCCTGCTTGCTCGCGGTCCTGCACAAACTGCAGCAGAGGGAATACCCTGCATACCCCAATGGCGGTCTCGCACACAGACACGAGTTTGCCATGTTGTTGACTTCTATGACTGTCATATAAGCTTGTTGCCTATGTTGTGTCAACGATGTTATGGCCCCAATTTGTAATTAGATTTACAACGCAACAGCAAGGGATGACAGACACAGTTTTAACAACTACAACACATTTAATTTTTAAAACAAAGACAATAACGACTAAGCAACTAACAACTAAGACCAAGATTGAATTATGTACAAAACATAAATATTTACAATCCCTTTTCGTGGGGGTGGCTTGGTGATGTCCTGGATGATGAAAATGCTCAAACACAGGCAAAGAAATCCACAAAAGAAACGTCACAGGTCTTGAACAGAATGGCAGGTCTGGTCATCTTCTTGCAATTTCTCCTACTACTCTACTGTCTCAATTCTTTTCCTTATATACTCTTTTGCAGACCCCAGCCACATTTAGACCTCTTTTTTTAAATTTTCGGGGACTTGCCCCAGACATGTCCAGGACATGTCTAAACATAGCTCCAGTCTGAGCTGAATAAAAAAAAGGTAAATACTGCCATCTAGTGGCCTATATTCACATTACACCTCCATTCCAAAAGGGAAAAATTTTGACTCATAAAGGCAAAATTTTTCTTTTCAATACAAAATGGTTAAGTGAACACTTGTCTATATATACATATCATACAATATTCAAATAAACACAGGATATATATATATACATATTCAAACACTAAATAAGCAATCAGCAATTACATTGTCTGTACCCTTCGCATGCTTAATTTCCAAGTCAAACTCCTGTAAAATCAAACTCCAATTCAACAATCTCCGATTCTTGTTTTTCATCTTACTCAAAAACATTCACGGATTGTGGTCAGTGTACACAATCATTGGCTTTTGTCCTGAACAAACATAAACCTCAAAGTGTTGTAAAGAAAGGACCAGAGCCAACAGTTCCTTCTCTATTGTGGAATAGTTCCTTTGGTGGAGATTGAACTTCCTGGAGAAGTATGCCACGGGATGCTCAATGTCATCAGAGTCACTTCTCTGTAGGAGCACAGATCCACAAGCTTGGTCGCTAGCATCGACCGCGATGGAGAACGGTTTGTTGAAGTCAGGAGATTTGAGCACGGGGAAGTGACACAGCAGAGACTTCAGGCGACCGAAGGCTCTCTGGCATGCATCATCCCAGGTGAACTTTACGCCTTTCTTCAGTTGGTTAGTTAGACTGAGAGCAATCTCAGCAAAGTTCTTGCAGAACTTGCGGTAGTATCCGATCATTCCAAGGAAGCGGTGCAAAGCTTTTTTGTTGTCAGGAACTGGAAAGTCCATGATGGCTTGGACTTTAGCATTTATGGGTGCCACCTTACCTTGGCCTATAACATAGCCAAGTTAGGTGACAGTAGCACAACCAAAGTCACTCTTGCTCAGGTTAACAGTCAGGTTAGCCTGGGTCAGGCGCTGGAACAACGTCTCTACATCTTTTAGATGTTCTTCCCAGGAGTCACTCCATGTGATCAGGTCATCGATGTACGCACCCCTGTGTGGCAATCCGGCGATTGTAGACTGTATCATCCTTTGGAACGTGGCTGGGGCATTTTTCAAGCCAAAGGGTAGGACTTCATACTGGTACAATCCAGATGGTGTGGCAAAAGCAGAGATGCTCTTGGCCCTCTCAGTTAAAGGCACACACCAATAACCTTTCAATAAATCAATCTTAGTCAGAAACTTTGCTTGCCCTACTCTATCAATACAATCATCAATCCTAGGTATTGGAAACACATCAGTTCTAGTTACAGCATTTACTTTGCGATAATCTGTACAGAATCTAGTACTTCCATCAGGTTTTGGAACTAGCACACAGGGTGAACTCCAATCTGAGTTGGAGGGTCTGATAATATCATGTTCTAACATGTACTCAACCTCTTTCTCAGCAATCTTTCTCTTTTCAGGATTCATCCGGTACGGATGCTGTTTTATTGGTTTGGCATCAACAACATCTACATCATGAGAGGCTATAGAAACTCTTTTTGGAACATCAGGAAACAAATCCTCATATTTCTTGATCAACCTTTCAAACTGATCTCTCTGTGAGGGTTCTAAGTGCTGGAGTTTTACATCAAGATTTTGCAACACTTCAGTGTTTGACAATTTACATGAAAGAACTTCAGCTTTAATTCTTGGTTCATCATCTTGAAACTCCCCCTCATCTTCACACGTTTCGACCATTGGAGAATCTGAAGTGACAGCTGCAACCCTAGCATTTCTGTCATGATAAGGCTTTAGCATGTTAATATGACACAATTGTTTTGGTTTTCTCCTATCTGGAGTCTTCACAATGTAATTGAGATCATTGAGTTTTGTCAGAATTTCATAAGGACCATGAAATCTAGCCTGCAATGGATTGGACTGCAAGGGAAACAACACAAGGACCTTGTGTCCTGGTTTAAACTCACGGCTTCTAGCCTTATGATCATACCAAGTTTTCATTTTTCCCTGACTTGATTTCAAGTTCTCTTTGGCAAGGTCACAAGCTGCACGCAATCTTCCCTTGAACTTGCTAACATAGTCTAACAGACTGATGTGCGGCTCTTCCTCTTGCCATTGTTCACTCAATGATAGCAAAGGTCTTCTTACCTCATGACCAAACACTAGCTCGAATGGACTAAATCCAGTAGACTCCTGCACTGCTTCTCTAGCTGCAAACAACAGCAAATGAACGCCTTCATCCCAGTCTTTCTCATGGTCATAACAATAAGCCCTCATCATTGTCTTGAGAGTGGAATGAAACCGCTCTAAGGCACCCTGACTTTCTGGATGATAGGCACTAGAAAGAATCTGCTTTGCACCTAGTTCATACACAACCTGCTGAAACAATCCTGAAGTGAAATTGCTACTTTGGTCTGACTGAATTTCCCTGGGAAGGCCAAACAACGTGAAGAACTTTATCAAAGCCTTTGAGATTGCAGTTGTCTTGATGTTACGAAGAGGTATGGCTTCGGGGAATCTGGTAGATGCACACATGATTGTCAACAAGTACTGATTTCCAGATCTAGTCTTGGGTAATGGACCAACACAGTCAACAATGACCTTAGAGAATGGCTCCCCAAATGCTGGGATAGGCTGCAATGGAGCTACAGGTGGGTCTAACTGGTGTTTTCCAACTACCTGACAAGTGTGACAGGTTTTGCAAAAGTTGGAAACGTCTTTCCGAAGCCCAGGCCAAAAGAAGTGTTTCATGATCTTATCAAAAGTCTTGTTAACACCAAGATGACCTCCTAAAGGTAAACTATGAGCCATTGTTAAGATCTCATTCCTGTAGACCTTCGGAACAACAATTTGCCTGACCACTGCCCAATCTGCATTGGCAGGGATATCAGGAGGGCGCCACTTCCGCATCAACACACCATCCTTGAGATAATACCCAACTGGAACTGCGTTTATTTCTTTATCAGGAAGGGCTCTCCTCTTTAGTACACAAATTTCAGGATCATTAGTTTGCTCCTCAATCAACCGCTTTCTGGACAGAGACAAGTCTCCAGACACATCAAAATCACCAGACCCATCCGGCTGGCTGAATAGAGAACTGATAAAAGTATCTGATAAGTCCTCAAACGGAGAAACCATAGTAGGCCAATCAGAGTCATGAGGCGAACCACCTGAGTCCTGACTATTCAGTGTACTGGACGGCACCACATCATCTTCTTCTTTAGCCTTCTTGGCCATAGCACGAGTCACTGCGCAAGAAGGATACAGAGATGGGTCCTCATCCCCATCTTCAGTGCTCGGCTGTGAAGTAAGATGTACAGGGGGAACTACTTTGCCCCCAGCCAGGTCATTGCCTAGCAACAGAGAAACACCCTTTATAGGTAGACTTGACATAAGTCCCACCTTTACCGGTCCTGTAACTAAATCTGACTTCAAGAATATAGAGCGCAGGGGTACAGATACAGTCCTCCCTTCAATACCTTGTACAAGTATGAAATCCCCTGAAGCGGTCTCATCACGTAACTCCAAGGAGTCCATCAACAAAAGTGACTGAGAAGCTCCGGTATCCCTTAGGATATATATGGGGACAGGAGTAGTATGCTCATTCAGAGCCACAAATCCCTCTGACACAAATGGAAGAAATTCCTCCCTCACAAAGTCAGCTGTATCAGGCTTTTTAGCCCCACAAGAAGCAGGCAATTTAGCAGATTGGTTATCTACTACAGGGGTTTCTAACCTTGTTTTCAAAAAGGCATTTGGTTTGGTATCCTTTTCTTTTTCTTTCTTAGCTTTAAGGAACCAACAGTTAGTTGTAACATGACCAGATTTCTTGCAATAACTGCAAACTAGACCACTTTTGTCACTGTCAGCTTTCACACTCTGATCAGACCTGTTACTGGATTTCTGAGCACCATCACCAGATTTGTCTTTGTCTTTGGGTGAGGAATCTTGGGTATCACCATAACCCTTTTTCTGAAATTGGGACCATCTATTATTACTGCTAGACTGAAATTTGGACTTATGTGTGAGAACATATTCATCTGCAAATTTGGCAGCTGATTGCAAATTCAGTGCTTGCTTCTCATTAAGGTAGGTCTTAACATCATCTTTAACACAGTTCTTGAATTCTTCAACTAACACCATCTCTTTTAGTGAGTTGAAATCATCCTTGACCTCCATAGAAGTACACCAGCGCTCAAAGCAAGCCTGCTTTTTATTAGCAAATTCAACATAAGTCTGATTTTCAGATTTCTTCAGACCTCAGAATTTCTGTCGGTAAGCCTCTGGAACCAACTCATAAGCTCTCAAAATAACCTTTTTGACAACGTCATAATCAGAGGAATCATCTGCAGACAAAGCCGAATAGGCTTGTTGAGCTTTACCCTTGAGGACAGTTTGCAACATCAGAGGCCAGTGTTCCTTTGGCCACTGGCAACTCTTTGCTACCTTTTCAAAACACTGGAAATAGTTGTCAACATCCTTTTCCGAAAATGGAGGCACCAATTTTACCTCATGGCTAGCCCGAAATTTATTTTTAGTTTCAATTTTAATTTTTAGTTGCTCCATTTGAAGTCTTTCTTCTCTATCGAATTTCTCTAATTCAAAATCTCTCTGTCTTGCAAATTTTTCTAACTCAAATTCTCTTTGTTTTTTTTTTCCTCCCTTTCTATTTTCTCTTCTCTTGCTAATTTTTCTAACTCAAACTGCCTTTGTTTTTCTTTTTCTTCCCTCTCAAATTCTCTTTGCTTTTCTTTTTCCTCCCTTTCAATCTCTAGCATTTTTAATTTAAGTTCCATTTCTTTATTTGGATTTTCCACTGGAAACTGTTCCAGATCTCCGGGTGCAAACACATTTTCATCAATGTAATATTCAACTATCTCTCGAGCCAGTCTTGCTTTTCGCATGGCTGGTTTCACCTCTGTCAGCTCTAAATGTCTGCAAATTTCTAGCAGTTCTGTCTTTTTAAAAGACTTCAAAACCCCTACGGTTGGTGATGCCAAGAAATCATCCATTGCTGTTGTCAATATATATGTATTCAATTAAAAAAAATCAATTTTACAATTTGAAATGTTAGATTTTCAATAAATTACTCACAAAATGGTCTATCCCGGACCTTGAGCCCCCAATTTGTTATGGCCCCAATTTGTAATTAGATTTACAACGCAACAGCAACAGCAAGGGATGACAGACACAGTTTTAACAACTAAAACACATTTAATTTTTAAAACAAAGACAATAACGACTAAGCAACTAACAACTAAGACCAAGATTGAATTATGTACAAAACATAAATATTTACAATCCCTTTTCGTGGGGGTGGCTTGGTGATGTCCTGGATGATGAAAATGCTCAAACACAGGCAAAGAAATCCACAAAAGAAACGTCACAGGTCTTGAACAGAATGGCAGGTCTGGTCATCTTCTTGCAATTTCTCCTACTACTCTACTGTCTCAATTCTTTTCCTTATATACTCTTTTGCAGACCCCACCCACATTTAGACCTCTTTTTTTTAATTTTCGGGGACTTTCCCCAGACATGTCCAGGATATGTCTAAACATAGCTCCAGTCTGAGCTGAATAAAAAAAAAGGTAAATACTGCCATCCAGTGGCCTATATTCACATTACAATGAATACTGTGATCCACCCCATATCCATTTTCACCATAAGAGAATAAAATAGTAATAATAAAAATAAAATAAAATATTCTTTCGTAGTGGTTAATGGTTACCATGGGAGCGTCACTATTTAGAACATCAGCGTTTTTTTGCAGACGTAATACGACTGACGACCTGTCTTTTTGCTTAAGCTATTCATTTATTGACAAACAATGAAAACGTGTTCCAGCGTGAAGGAAAAACAATACACATTTCATTTTCAAGTAATGCGTTCTGCATTCTGAATTGCAGACTGTATTCTGCATTTGGGCCTGTTATAATGTCGAATTCCTCACAAACATTGAATCGGTAGTTCCGTTCTAAAAATAATAAGCCGCAATAGGCGAAATCCGCGAAGTAGGATTACTTCTTTATTTTTAACTTTATTTTTTTACAATTATTATATAGATGATTTGAGGCTGTAACTCCCCCCACCCACAAATACAGCTTCAGAGTCACACAGCTAGCGAACGAAGATTTATATAAATTTTACATGCTGAGCGCATTCTGTACAGGAAACACGACACAGAGGATATTGATTGACAATGTTATACAGTCCCGTAGCCAATTAGGGGGCATAGCACAATGCGCTGTTATAGCAAGGGACCACTGTATAATGTAAAATAATATGATGTAATTTAATGTAATATAATAATGTTTTATTTCTAGATTTCTTTTTTTCTTGGAGGTGGGGGTTTCTGCATGTTGTGATGACTGTAATATTATTAATAATAATGATAATAATAATAACAACAACAACAATAATAAGAGCCCTTTTGTAGAACTAGTAATTTGTGTGTTGATTTATTTGCATTTTAAATAAAAAATTACCAATACTCCAACCCTTAGTACACCACCTTCCTTACCTGGTCATTAACATTCTGCTGAATGGGCCTACTTGCAGACTTTAGAAATATACCTCAAGGTTCATGGTAGGTATACGTTAGCACCCTCCTCAAGGGTGATATGGATTTCAACGCTCGAGCCGGTAGGCGAGAGCGTTAAATCCATATCACCCGCAGAGAGGGGTGCTAACCTACTTACACCACGTGGGCAACGAATGGACTCGTCCATTCTTAAATGCACGTGTGTTACCTGCACGGATCTACCCAAGGCTTATTTGGTCCAGCTGTCAAATATCATACCCGGTTGTTGTCCAAATAGTAACCTCTGTTATCCAAATAGCAACCTCTGCACGTGCAGTGAGGAGGTTGATACACAGAAAAGCAACCTGCCAGAACAATGGACATAACATACCCTAGTGGTGTAAGAGAAAATAGTAACACATAAAGGTAATGTGTGTATGCTTTTTTTATGGCTCGAGTCAATGTACCATGGTTTTTGCAAAAATTTAATCGGGCCATTTTGTGTCAAGTGACTCGCACAACCCGGCTCATATTACCGAGTGACTCAGAATGATCCGAATCCCTCAAATGATCCGAGTCAAACATAGCTAAGCTAGGGTGACCAAACTTTGTGGGGTAGATGATCCTAGGGTACCCTGTCCAAATTTGCATTTTAAGGTCCAAAGGTCAAAAGTCAAGGTCAACAAGAGATGTGGGTTAGCATCTCGATAGAGTGCGCATCATCTAGTTTACACGATCAGAGAAGAGCCAGAAATGTTATCTTGGCAATAGGAGGCTATATTAAATATAGGGGGTCCAATAATTGAGGCACACATTTTTGAGACATATTTGTCTCAGTGCCCATTCAAAACACGCCTGATCTGAACAGAGAGGTTTCTTGGCTGTCGATATTGCTGCCGGCATGATATTGCTGCTTGCAGCTTTCTCAGATTACACAAGAACCAGCCAGCCTAATAACTTCAAACTAACCCCTGCTCTTCCTCTGGTCCTTAGCAATGCACCCTGCAACTGTGAGGTGGATCAGATGAATGGTGGTCAAGAGATTTGAAGAACAGATATACATACATACAGACAGACAGAGATATCACCGGTCATAGTTTGATGATTTCTTTTAACTGGAGTGTTCTAGTAAAATGTCATACTTTTATTAATATTCTGAAATATCACAAGGATGAATAATAAATGCATATTTTCATTTCGAGTTTTGTTCATATTTACCAAGCGTTCATTTCATGCCACATTACAGGTTCTTTGCTGGCGCTCTTATCCAAAGCGACTAACAAAAGTGCAAAAAATCGGTACAGAAGTGCAGAGCTCCTGGAGGCAAGTACAAGTGCTAACAGTAAAAGTGACAGAGAACACATTCAGTAGTTTCAGGTCCAAATCTATAGGAAAACACCAAATAAACTAATAAAAAGACCAAGGGCAACAAAATCTAGTAAAGGGCACAAAGCCGTGTGGGATGTAATGTCAGAGGATTCAGGGCAGTGGAGTCGGGGAAAGGTGGAGCCCAAAGAGGTTCAGGCTGCGCTTGAAGGTCCTCAAGGATTCTGACGTTCGTACCTCAATAGGTAGATTTTTCCACCAATGAGGAACCAGGAAAGACAGCAGCCTAGAGCGGGAAGGGCAGGAGCGGAGAGGGGGTGGAGCCAGGCAACCAGAAGTAGCAGAGCGGAGTGCTCTGGCAGGGGTGGAAGGTCTGAACAGTCTCCGGAGGTATGCTGGGGCTGTTCCGTTGACTCCCTGGTAGGTTAGCGCCAATGTCTTAAATTTGATGCGAGCTGCGACAGGCAGCCAGTGGAGCCTTGTGAGCAGGGGGGTGACGTGGGAGTGTCTCGGGAGGTTGTGAACCAGGCGAGCGAGCTGTTCAATTATTGGAGGGCTCTTTATGCTGGCCTGGTACACGCAATCATGAAGACACACACCTTTTCTCACGTGCACTTTCCCCATTAGAGCTGCACTGGCCTGCTTCTCACACACTGCTGAGTGCTTCATGCTCTCGTCTCTCGATTTCCTAATTTAATGCCTTCATTTAAAAAAAAAAAAAAAAAAAAAAAAAAGCGCTTCATACCTGTCCAGTTTTTACAAACTTATTTTTAGTGCCTTGCTAAAGTGTTCACTTAGGGAGGGTCAGCTGACTGTGCGGAGAGAGAAAATCTCAGCAGTGGAAGCAGTGGTGCCTTCATTCACAGTAGTGGTGGAACAATACTTGCAGGGTCCTGGCCACAAACACTCAGCTAAAGCAGGGAAGGGGAGAGGAGGGTGGGGGTGAGGAGGAGAGAAATAGGAGATTTGGGGAGGACTTAGGAAGGGGAAAAAAAAAAAAAAGACCCATCTTTTCACAGTGCCTCACACTGAGGAGTTGAATGGACCTCCTGAGGTAGCGATCTGGAACCAAATGCGAGGACACAGGATTGCAAAAATAAAGAGTTTTACTGAGCAAGGGGGGGGGGGTAACCCCCACAGGGCAGAAGGTGACAGTACAGAGTCTGCAATCCAAAAGTCAAATTCCAGTGGGACAGAAAAGGGTTCGTAACCAGGGCACCAAAGACAAAAATCGTAGTCGACAAAAACTGATTCGGTACACAGGCAGTGGTTTGTGGGAGAAGCAAACTCATAAGCCAGAGGACAGTCCGAATCGTAAACAGGGCAGCAATCCACAAAATCAAAGTCGGGCAGAAATGGGTCAAAAAACACAGATGCAACAAGTAATCAAAAAGGGGCAAACCAAAAATCGGTAGTCGGGCAATCCAGTCACAATCACAAACTCATTGAATACAAGGCGTGGAAACAGCAGCACGGGAAACAATCTGACAGAGAATGGCTGTGAGAAGACACCTAATATACACTTCTGGGGAGATCACATGGGCAGGAACACAGGTGCAGGTAGTCAGACTGATTACGAGGGAGAAGCACATGAGGGAGGGCCTAATCACATGAAATTTGGCAAAAGCCAAAACGCGGACAGGGAACACGAGACATTCCTGTAGACAAACATACGGCTCCAGTCACGGAGTTCTAACGTGCATAGATAATAAGAGAAAGGACAGCGCGATTAGGTGTGGAGCTCCCACAGAAAATGCAGCAAAGAAGATTAGGGAGAGAAAAGAGGCGGAGACTAGAACAGGGCGAGTGCAGAGAGCTTGTTAATCAATTAGTTAGTGAAACTATACAAATCCTTGGTGCTCATTAGTAAGTTAGTATTATATACAAGGTTAATCATTGTTAGTAGCTTCTGGCGAAAATAATAAACTGTTAGTGCTGTTTGTGGATAGAAAAGTGGAGTGAAACCAGGTAACGAGATCGGAAGGAAGTTTGAAAACCAGAATCCAATAAATCAGCCGAAGGATGACACACAAGACTGGGGCTGTAAGTGAAGGCGAGACGAGAGACCGGACAGGGGAGAAAAAGTGCCATGCAAAATGGAAAACATGAACCGGAATGAAACTATGGTAGAATGCAAAATGTGGAAAAGTAAACTAAGACAATACATGAACAAATCGAGGCAGCAAAATAACAGTACATAATCCAAAGAATAATCAGGCATGACAGAGAATCAAATAAACAATAAAACAAATATCAAAACAAGGCATGAACATGGCAGGCATGGCAGAATCATAACATTGTCTTCTCTGCAAAGAAAAAAACTTTATTGAGAACAACGTTTCGGTCGTGTGACCTTCATCAGGTTGAAAGTCACACGACCGAAACGTTGTTCTCAATAAAGTTTTTTTCTTTGCAGAGAAAACAGTGTGCGGGAGTTTTTCCATTTTGATTTTGCCGACCTTTGGTCCTCTCCTATGCACCTGTCTACCTACTAGGTGTGCAAAAGCCTTCCTAACGAGAATCATAACATTGACAGATGAATGCGCAACATACAAGAGCAGTAATCCTACAACTTACAGAATGCAAGCTTTTACACTGACGCAGAGCATGGCAAGGAAAGAGAGAGAGAGGGAAAGAAAGGGAAGGAGGGAGAGAAAGAGATATATTGCCAGTGCGAGCACAGAAAAGCCCAATGGAGTGAGGGGAAGCTTTGTGGGCTGAAACATCCTCACAAGAGTTGGTTCTCACAAATGAAGGTATTCAAGCCCGGATACACACACATACTCACACACGAACAAACTCTCTCTTACACACACTCACATTGCACACCACTGCCTTTTAAGTATGTCCTCCTAATCAGTGAGCATCCCTGGTGTTTCCAAAGCAATGTCAGGTCCCAATGAGTCTGGCATTTCTCGAGCGCGTGGAAGCACAGAGCTCACTGAAGCGCCAAGCCCGCTCAAACACTGAAACACTAAGCTCACTGAAGCGCCGAGCCCGCTCAAACACTGAAACATTAAGCTCACTGAAGCACCGAGCCCACTCAAACACTGAAAGACTAAGCTCACTGAAGCACCGAGCCCACTCCAACACTGAAACACTAAGCTCACTGAAGCAGCGAGCCCACTGGATCACTAAGCTCTCTGAAGCATCAAGCCCACTGAAACACTAAGAAAGAGGGAGAATGAGATAAAAAGAAAGACAGAGATTGTCAGCACTGTTTGAAGCCGCCTGAAATCCCGGTTGTTTGGTGGCCTTCAGTACCTTATTAGCTGTGCCTGCACCACAGGAATTTTAGTGGGAGCCTTTCAGGGAGTAAATCCTACGAAAGCTGTGATTGAAGCACTGATTACTAAAACCCCACAAGTCAAGTCAAGTGTGACTTATGGGGTATTAGTAATAAGTGCTTCAATTGTAAGGGATAGTGAAGAGTGGACACGCTAGAGTGCACAATACTGTTGAAAAGCTTAGGCATGAAGACCTTAACCACAAAAGTCTCGAAGGAGACAGACTAGAAGGGACCAACCCCTAAAATATCGCAACTCAAAAGTAACACTCCTGTGGGAAAATCCCAAGACAAAGAAAAATAAAGAAACTGAGGAGAGTTGCCATGAACAGCCCTTAAGTTAGAAAGAGCTAGGTGCGAAGTACCACACAGATACTTAAACACCAAAGACCCTCGGCAGATAAAGGAGGATAAACTCCGCATGCAAAATAAAGGACTCAGGGAAAGGTAACACGCTGTTTAGTAAATACTACGCGATAACTACCCGCAAATCAGCTAACAAAACCTCTGCCTAATCTGACAAAGTGTGAAGACGACACTAACGCAAAGAAGTGCTGGAGCCCTGGGTAATATAAAGACTTCACACACCTGAAACCAAATACTAACTAGAATGGTTTTTACACGTAAATACAGATGTCTCCCCCTTCCCCCATTTCACAATTTAGAGTTATGGTCCGGAAACAAGTCCCACCCTTCAATATGCCTAAGTTCAAATTGTTGCCATGGAAACAGAAAAATTAAAATTCAAAAGCAGTTAAAACCCTCAAAAGGCACATCTACATGTTATGGAGAGACACTATATCTAATTTGGTGAGAATCGGTCGAACAGTTATGCTCCGGAAACAGATGGGAACACCAACGCCAACGGGAATTCAGGCAAAAACAATACGTCTCCCCCCCAGGAAGTGGCAGACATAATAATCAGCCACACCCAGCTGTCAGCAGATCGACTGCAAACAGATAGGAAAAGATTACTCATTAGCCAAAAGAACGTTGTAGCTCCTTCACGATAGTACAAAGGAAACAAACAAAAGATGTCAGAAACCCCACAAACAAGACCAAACCAGTCCTGTCAACAAAGAAAAATTACCCAGAAGCTGAAAGCAGCTCCAAACAAGGCAGAAAAAAATCACAGATAAAACCTGCAACCATGACGGTAATAATCTGCTGAGGGGGCAGACGAGAGACCCCGATCCACTGGATAAATAACTCTCTCAAGCAGGGTTTTCAGCGGCTGTCGGTTCCATCACTGTGACATCCGGCCTCGTGTAAACTCATGAACCTCTCACGTGCACTGCCCCAGGGAGCACAACAGGAGCAGATTATGGACATACTCTAAGGCCAGGGTCTATTGCCACTTGCCGTAATCCTAACCTTAACCCTCACCCTTCAAACGGACTGCACATGAAGAGTTGGAGGGCATGGGAACCTGATATCACTTCTCTGGAGGAGTGTGGTGCTCAGCTTTGTTTTTGTAATACGAGAGCTTAACTAAGAACTTGCTTCTCTTTTTCTGAGACATGCCAGAGAGAACACATACAAGCAATGTGAACATTGGAATCCTTATTGCATCCATATTCGATCGAATCCCTCTAATCTGCTGCTCTGGGGTGTGTTTCCTGAAATCACACATGCTAATATACATAGTTGGGCTCATTGACTTTGAATGGGCAAACTATATAAGTTGCAAACTTAGTTAGCAACTACGCTTTTATGAAACACACCCCTGATCTGCTTCTCAGTGATCCATTGCATTATTCCCGAGACAGACTTCCTGTTATGTGCTTCTGAAGAGTTACTGGAGTTGTTTGGAGCTAAGGGTTTTGTTGCACCTATCTGTTATTTCAATCAGGAGAGACTCAAATGAAACCAGGAAAAAAATAATTATGCGTGGAGCAAAAGTGGCAGTAACATGCTTAGAATTAGACAAGTCTTTGGAGCTTGGAGTCTTTGGGAAGACATGAAAAGCCCTGTAGAGTCCAGACACTGGTGGAGGTGGAGGTGATGGCTGAAGGCTGACGAAGCTGGAGCGGCAGTACAGAAGGTCTGATGAGAGCAGGGTGGCGTTGGAGAGGAGGGTCAGCTAACAGCAGCATGAGCAAACTAGGGCAGAGAAATTACATTTTTTAAAAGAAAGCAGCAGAATGATTGGTGAGCGATGCGACTGTGGTGTGCCACGGTTGGATAGATCGGCTTCTACGCCAGCTGACTGCTCAATTGACAGCCCCAGACATTGCCTGCAGAGAATTATGAGTGAACATGCATGTGAATGATAAGAAAATAAATGGAGTTGAAGTATGCAAGAGTGATTTTTCTGATCACTTTCACTAACTTTCACTTAGCTTCATATTATTGATGTTAGCTAGGGATAATTAGCTCAGCCCTTGTTAAAAGAGACTATTAATTTCTGTGGTGTCTGTTGCATCTGCTACTCAAAGCCGCTCTTTACAAATTGAGGTCCTCCTTCTTCTGCCTTGGCTTTAGTAATTTTTATAGTTTTTTAAGGAGAAGTAGGGTGAAAGCGGAGGTTTAAAACATGTCATTAAGGCTATGTGACAGTTGAAGGAGGATTGTACTGCTGATCCAGGGTGAGTAGACAGCACCAATGAAACCTCGTTGACCACCTGTAGATCAAGATTCTCGGTCTCGAGGACCATTTTGCAGCACTAAATAATTTGAAGGTCACCTATTATGCTGTATTTAGTTGTTTAAAATATGTCCAGTGAGTCTTTAAAATAATGTTAAGAATTCAGTAACAAAAAAAAAAAACCACACACATCCAGGCCTAGTGAGACCTCTTCTCTCACCCTGTCTGTGCCGGCCTGAAACACAAGAGGTTTGGAGTGGGCAGGGAGACTAGGCTAATGAGACACTGGTCTGATTGGCTTCCTGGCTGCTTTGAGTCCGGGGGAGGGTGCTGACTCGAAAAACCAGGAAACCAAGATGGCAGATATTTCTGGACAGCTCCCCACGGCATGTATTGCCGTGAGACCGCACTTGTTTGATCCCGAATCTGATGCCAAAGGGGAGGACGAAGGAATTGAAGTATTGCAGCAATGTTTACAGAAAGATTTCAATGAGTGGCAAGTTGAAATTTTAGTGCTTTGCTCGTTCTGTCTCGCCTTGCATGCTTGTGATTGTAGCTGTACTGTTATATAGTCATGTTATATACCCACTTAGCTATCTGGAGGAAACTTTGCTATACTGGGGCTATGAGCAATCACAAGACACGAAACCAGACAGGGGGAGACAAAGTGCAATGCATGGCGAGAAACAAAACAAGAACTGGAATATAACTGCAAAGGTGGAATATGGCAAACAAACTGAGACAAGGTAAAAACAAAACATGGCATGGAATCCAAATCGCAATATCAAATCATGGTCGGTCAAAGCAGAATTCATAATCATACATGGCAATCAAGGCAGAATCACAACAGTACCCCCCCTTCTAAGAAACGCCTCCTGACGTTTAACCTCGTAGGTCTAGAGTGAACAGCATTGAAGTCCGTGATCAAAGTCTTATCCAGAATGTAGCTGGCAGGAACCCAGCTACGGTGTTGCCTTCCCAGTCAACGAGGTACTGGTATCCTTGCCCTCTGTGTCGACAGTCCAGCAAAGAGCGGACAATGTAAGCTTCACCTCCATCGATGATGCGGGTGGGTGGCGGGGGATCAGGACCTGCAAAAAGGGGGTGGGAAACAGCAGGTTTGAGACATATGGAACGTTGGGTGAATGCGGCACACAGAAAGGGGCAGACGGAGGTGAACAGCAGTGGGACCAAGCACTTTCTCAATAGTGAATGGGCTGATGAACTTAGGAAAGAGTTTACCCCCACTCTCCCTTAAGGCAATGTCCTTGGAGGACAGCTAAATGCACTGCCCTGGTCGGTAGGATGGGGCGGCAGTGCGTCTCTTGTCCACCAGGGCCTTCATGCGGGCCACTGACCTAAGCAGCGCCTCCCGGGTATTCTTCCAGGTGCGTCTGCAGCGACGAACGAACTCCCAAGCAGAGGGGACAGCCCCCTCCTCCTCCTGGCAGGGAAACAAAGGGGGTTGATAGCCAAGACAAGCTTTAAATGGGGATAGTCTGGATGCAGCAGAGGTGTGACTGTTGATAGCACATTCTGCCCAGGGAAGTTGGTGGCTCCAGGAGGAAGGGTTCTTTAGACAAATGCATCTTAGGACAGTCTTTAGGCATTGATTGGCCTGCTCGGTCTGGCCGTTGGTCTGGGGATGAAAACCGGATGATACACTGACTGATATACCAAGCAAATTACAGAATGCCTTCCAGAATTTAGCAGTGAATTGGGGTCCACGATCGGATGTGATGTCTGTAGGGATATTATGTAATCTAATAACGTGCTGGATAATGAGGTTGGCTGTTTCTTGGGCAGAAGGGAGTTTAGTGAGGGGAATGAAATGGACTTTGGAAAAGTTTTGGAAAATCTATCTATAATAGTGAGGATGGTAGTGAAGTGGCTGGATGGAGGAAGGCCAGTGATGAAATCTAAAGCAATGTGTGACCAGGGGCGGTGGGGAGTGGGCAGGGGTTGTAATAAGCCGTGTGGGGGATGGGCGAAAACCGAGCAGGCAGCAACATAATTTTGGACGTCTTGATTAATATCAGGCCACCAGAAACAATGTGTACTGAAATCAAGGGCACAACGGATTCCTGGGTGACAAGAGAGGTTAGAAGCATGTCCCCAGTCCAGGACCCGGGGGCGCAAATTAACTGGAACGAATAGGCAGCAGGGGCGGTTCCGGGATTTTGGAATAGGGGGGGCGCAGTTACCATCAGCCAAAGGCCGACGCAGTTGAAGGCGAGCGTCAAAGACGCAAAGCCACGAGGGGGCTGGGGGGTCTCCCCCAGAAAATTTTGAATTTTAGATGCGCTTAGGTGCGATTTCCAAGCATCTGGGTGGCATATTTTACTGATCTATTTGTTCATTTTTTTCAGAGTAATTGACTATGTCAAACCTTCAAGATACCTCAGAATTCAGAAAAAAATCTTCTCTGTCTTTCTTTGTCCCCCTCCCCCAAAAATTGAAGGAAAAACCCCTCAAAATGGTGTTATTGGGCCCGAATTAACATCCCATCAAAAGAAAAATCAACAATTGACAGAGATTAGTCTACTAAATCAATGGAACGTTTTGGAAGTTACATGCCAATGCCTTGCTACTCTATTAGGATCAAGGTATTAACTTTATCGATGAATAGATGAACAATGAAGTTCTGAACTGCTGAATGATATTCCTGCACCCGCCTCCTGCATCAGCAGTTTATCAATTGAAAAAGATGTAATGACTCCTGTAGGCTATCGTACGACAATGGCGAGTACCGGTTCTAATTCATATCTTCTTTGATTTCATATCACATTAATGACATGTGTAGTCAGTTTTATTGAAATAGGCCTATTGACCATTTCTGCAGGAGAAGGAAGGATAACAAATATAAACTGTGCAGAATTCACCGAAAATTAGATTCACTAAGATCTGATTTGTGAAAATAACCTGCTACAGCGTGTCCGGGGCTGCTCCAACTTGTCCCATATACTCGGGACATGTTGAAAAAATTGCACTTCTGCGGGTTCTGGCTAAACTTGGCTCCCGGTAAACCTACCTGCAGACTGACTCACTGGCTGTCCATAATCACAACTGATGAATTTAGGCTATGACCTTTATGAACGAAAAATATTTCGGTTGCATCTGTATTTGTATCTTTCATGGAGTGAATGGCTAACAGTATTGGGTTGTTCCCGGACGCCTTACTGTTCATTAAAATCCAAAACTTCTTTGAAAAAAAAAAATGCAATTTCAAGTGCGCAAGGACTGTATTTAATTACTTTTCATGATATTTAATCACATTTGCAGTTTTGATTAATCCAATCATAGACAGTACAGTGTTTTCACATTTGCTAAAACTCCTTCATGGCCTGGATGACAGGGTCACCTTTAAAGATATATGTTTTTGAGGCAAACGTTAGGAAAAAAACGATTGGTATTCTTTAGTACTGCCTTTTTTTTTCAAAATCGTTGAATTTAACAACAAGTCGCATAAATGCTAATTAATGTTCACACAAACATTCAGATTCCACTTTTTCCACACTCATTCTAAATGATTTCAACCCCTTGCACAAGGCTTTAATCTGTGTCAACAGCAGTCTAAATATCCAGGGGTAAATTATATACCAGCAGAGTAGCAAGGTCAGTTGGACAAGGATTATGTGCACAGTTAGACTTAATTTAAAACCAAACATTCTGTTCCAGTTTGGGTTACTTTTGGTGCAGTGAAATAACTTTA
Organism: Gymnothorax reevesii; assembly: GCA_029721435.1. NCBI lineage: Eukaryota > Metazoa > Chordata > Actinopteri > Anguilliformes > Muraenidae > Gymnothorax > Gymnothorax reevesii. The sequence continues at coordinate 116,601,637 of CM056574.1, forward strand.
CCATTAAAATGCTATGGAAATGTTTCTAGCAGGTTTTTAAGAAATATTTCCAGCGATAAAAAAGCAATCTACTGCTTCTTTGAGTTGCAACCGAACCGGAATCAATGGCCTCCCTTAATAAGTATAAAAGGTTTTAATCAAGTAATTATCCGAATTTTCACCCTATAATTTGGATGTTGTAGGGAGTTTGCAATGCGCCTGAAAGAGATACGCACAAGTCGATAATAGAATTTCGACCTGGCCGTCAGTATGGCTATAGCACAAACTATATAACTCCAACATAGAGGACGGCTGTGATGCATTGCATGGTAAAACAATCAGGTTTTTAAAATTAGAATTACCTTTCTTCCGAGAAAACAGGTCCGTTAAAGTCAACTGAGATCGTTTGTCTGCCATGATACTTGCTGCAGTCAAAAATGACTGAAAGCGAATTCGAACCGCCGACACGGGTGCACGTAATGCATCACTAGCTTGTCACTGAATTACTTATGAAACACCTTACGTATCATCTAGGCTTACTTGGATCAAATCTGCTTTCTCTTATTAGTCAGTGGGTCGTCAGGCTTACGGGAAAGATTACAACACATACAACGCACGTGTTGGATTGCTGGTGTTCTTGTTCCCCTTTACAGCGTCTTGTCAGAGGATATAGGAGCAAAAAAAAATTGTTGGTCATCGAAAAAATAGGGGGGCGTGTGCCAGGTGCGATTCGCGCCTAGGCAGTGATCAGGACCTGCACTGGGTGCAGCAGAGTCATTCTGGGCATTTCTCACCTCTGTCTCAACGTCCATTTCAATGGCATTAACAAAAGTCTCTTTAGAGAGGATGGCTTCTGGACTGGGCTCTTCATTATCCATCCCAAAGCAGCAGGACAAGGCATCATGTTTCACATTCTTGATGCCGGGGCGATAGGCAAGGTGGAAATTTAAATGAGAGAGAAATAGCGCGCACCTGGCTTGTCGAGGAATGAGTCTCTTGGCAGACTAGAGGTACTCCAGGTTCTTATGGTCCGTCCAAACGAGAAACGGAAGTTCAGCTCCCTCCAGCCACTGCCTCCACTCCTCCAATGCTGGCTTGACCGCCAACAGATCTTGGTTGCAGATGCCATAATTGCGTTCCGAGGGGCTGAAGGGGTGGGGCAGTAGCAGGCGCTGGCACGGGAGCAGGAGTGATAGCTGTGGGTTGTTGGGTAGCTCAGAGGGATTTTTCACCTTGTATGGAGCGGGTTAGGTCTGCCATCTGGTGGGACATGGCCTGCATATGTTGCATCAAAGCCCGTAGCTGCTGCTGTTGAAATTCCAGCTGGGTGCCCTGTTCCTTTACTGCAGCCTGCAGCGGTTGGATACTTGCTGGTTCCATGCTTTATTAGGAATGAAGGCAAGTTCTGAGAGGCCGTTAGTCAATTAGTAAAGTGCAGCTATACAATCCCTAGTGCTTGTTAGTAAGTTAGTACTACAAACAATGTTAGTTTTGGTTAGTAACTTTTACTAAAATAACAAACTGTTAGTACTTGTTAGTAATATAGAAAAGCAAGGTGAAGGAAGCAAACAAGATTGGAAGAAATGATTGAGTCCCAGAAACCATTAAATCACCCGAAAGTGTAGCACGCAATACCGGGGCTGTGAGCAATCACAAGACTTGAGAACAGACAGGGGGAGACAAAGTGCAATGCCTGGCTAGAAACAAAACGAGAATCGGAACTGCAAAGGTTGTTAGAAATCGCTGATTTGTATGTTTGTTTTTAGTATGTTTTAGAAGTTTTTATTGCTATTTATTTATTTATCATATTTATTCGTTTAAGTTTGTATGTTTCTGTTACGATTGCGCTGTCTTTAGTCTTGAACGTTTTCCTTTCGTTTCCGTCTTGTTGCGTCTTGTCAGTCTTCACACTCTCTTCCCTATACTTCGGTGAGGTAATTCCACTTCCTTCTCTCTGGCTGTTCTCATTGGCTATCCGCACCGAAGAATAGTTAGCGAGGCACGGGTGATTAGTTAGATCAGAGTTAGAACTCCACCTGTTTCCCCTCGCTTTCCTATCACCGTCCTTGCTTTTTTAGTTCCGCCTCCCTCTACAGCTATCCTGCATTCGAGCTGGGATTACACTGATTAGTTTGTGTTTCAAAGACGCATTTTTACCGCAGCTCCCTGTCGACTCGTTTCTTCCCATAGCTCGCTTTGGTTATGTCTCGTTTCTGCGCTTTCTTGGTTTCGATTGTTGATTGCTCGTTTTCTGTGAATTCTCCCGTAAGTCTCGTTATTGATTGTTTGGATTACGTTGTTTGATAACTGGTTGATTGCTTAGTACTTCGTTCCCCCTAATTCCCATTTTGCACCCATCTGTTTAGATTCTCCTGTGTTATTCCCTTATCCCACCCAATTCCCTTTTCCTTCTCCTTCCATTCCCTGAGCTCAACCCCTACTATTACTGTCTTTGTGCGGATTGATTCTCTGGTTACTGAACTACTTGCTTGTACCCCTGACTCTGATTCTGACTATTCTACATTACCCTGTTTGCCTGGCTATCGATCTGTTTCTGTTTTTGACCATGAGCTGTATTAATCCTAATAAACGCCCTGCCGATGCTGAACTGCATTTGGAGTCCATGCCCGTTCCTTTCGAAGGTGGAATATGGCAAACAAACCGAGACAAGGTAAAAACAAAACATGGCATGGAATCCTAATTGCTATATCAAATCATGGTCAGACAAAGCAGAATACATAATCAGACATGGCAATCAAGGCAGAATCAAAACAGTGGTCAGTTTTCATTAATACTGCATACCTGTCAACTCTCACGCATTTAGTGTGAGTTTTAGTGCCATATTTATGTTCCCCTGCTGTAGTCAGCAATTATTCAAACAATGCATATGTAAGAGATTCTTGTGCGGAATTAAAGTCCTAGCACATGGAGTTTTATCAGTTTCATGTACTTTACAGTGGATTTCACCACTAGTAATTGGAAACTGATTATGACTCCGGACTTGACATGCTTTTCTTTATTCAGGGGTTGGAAGCAATGCATGTGTTTCATGATCGTTTAAATTGTTTCAATGAAATAAGATCATTGGAAGCAATATAATTGCATAAAGGTTTAAGAAATGATCTTGTTTCATTTATACAATTTAAATGATAATGACACCCATGCATTCTGCTTATCTGGTATAAAAGTCTTCCCACCTTTACTACCTCTTCTGTTACCATCTTGTCCCTGTGTCCCACCCTCCCATCTCTCTGGCTGTGCCTTCGTCCCCCTGCTCTGTACAGACAGGGTCCTGGGGGGCTCACTGACCCCAGGAGCTACAGTTAGTTCTTCATCAAGGTCTTCCACAGACCACAGACCTGTCCTAGCCATATATCTTGTCCATCTGCAATTCCTTGCATTCAGTTGTTCACATTCAGTTGATGGGTTTTCATGGTGCGGTTTTTAGCTAGTAAACAGACATGTATGCTGAAGTTATTGTGCCATATAAATGGAGTGCTGACCCAAGAGAGGAACAGTTTGTTCATCTTTGGGGGTGATAGAACAACTGAAACGCTCCTGTCTGTGAGAAATTTGTAAATTTGTTATTGATTTTATGTTTGTCACAGCGCATTATTGATGGGGAAAAAATGCAAGATTTCAAAATAATATCCTCCCTTTAGCTTGTGGCCAGCCAGACCCCAAACACCAGGCGGTGCTCATGTGAATAAGCGGCCCTCTAAACCAATCAAGAAAATGTTTCCCCTTTGAACCAATGATAGGTAAGTACACTCACTCATATGGGCATGGGGGACATTGATTTTGTGGTAGATTTTGCAGATAATTTTCTCCTATTCTCTCTCTCACACTCACTTAGGTCTTTGTGCTAGCCAATATCAGCCTATTCATCGACCACCCATCCTACTCACAGATCTGAAATCTATGATAACTCTGTGAAAGTGATCAGTGACATTGAATTAAAGCAGTAAATTTAATGGCATGATAAGAACCTGCCAGAACATAATCAATGTTGGATATTGTGCTCCGCGGTTTGAGATGCACATTGAGGAGTGATTGATGCCCCTATGATCAGGTGCTGTGAAGGAGACGTGTAAATGAGGCCTGAACTCCAGCTGACAAACACTGTCACAAAGCAGCGTGCGTCGAGATTCACAAAATTATAATGGGCATTAAGCAAGCCCATTCTATCATAGTAAAAGTATTGATTTGCAAAATACACAGGGCATTAGGCAAGCTCATTCTATCAAATTCGAAGTATTGATTAAAATGACTCACTTCTGCCATTTATACTGAATTGAAATAACGGTCTGATTTGCATTTAATAAAGAGTTATTCCTTGTAAAAACAGAGAGGTCACTACGGTAAGCTTTCCATCTGCACCAATCAACTTTCCTTGAGGAAGAGGAGGGTATCTGCTCTAAAGTGAAGAAGAACTAACCATGTCGCAGCTTTGCATCACCGTGACGACATTGATGGATAGGCCAATTATATTGCAAAAGTTTGCAGACATAATCTCCTTTACAAGCTGTTCTTTGACAGCTGGCATTTAATATCTGCCACAGTTGGAAACCTTTTTGCAAACTCATGTGTTACCCAAGAGTATCACTTGTAGAAAAACACATAAACATTTTCACAAGTGCTCTGCTTTTTCTTGCAGTTCCTTAGCACTGAGAATTTTTTTTTCAAGTCAATGAGGTGCTAATCAGCATAAACCAAAGCTGAAACTTCCCTTCTGAGAAACAGGAGCCTTGTGTAGTGCCCTGTGTGTGCCCTCTGTCTGCCCTTTGAGTGACCTATTTGTGCACTATGACTGTCCAATATGTTCCCTATGAGTCCTCTATGAGTTTCCTATAAGTGGTCTTCTTGCATTCTGTGTATCTGTGCCCTACATTTGCAATAGGAGTGCTATACGATATGTGCCGCGTGAGTGCCCAGTGAGCGCATGATGAGTGGCCTATATCGTACCCTGGTCAGTCATTCTCTCCACATAAGTGTGATTCACTTAGGATGCTAATAAATTTCCTACTGTCAAGCACCTGCCCCCACTGAAACAACGAGCAGGACAGACACTGTAGTTTCGCCATATTAACCAGGGTGCGCGCTACCTGCTCGCCACGTCGCCAATGGAGAAGTGGTGTGGCATGTGGTGATCGAAAATTGACCTCAAAGCGCCACGTTGGCGAAAGTCTAATGGAGAGAGTGGCAAACTAATAACCTAAGGTTTTGTGCCACTCTGCCCACTCGCCATCATATTTGATTCATACATGGTTCATACTTTATCAGTTGTTGCATTTATTTTGTTGCCCTTTTCTTGCACTTGATTCTGTCACCCTTTTGTTACAGTTGACTCTGCCCTTTGTTACCTTGACGTCCGACGAGGTTGAAGAAACTGGTGAGATGGGTGAGACGGGTGGGCAATTGACTGCCAGGCAAAACAAAGCTAGCGCAATTACAGACAGCTTGTGTACGAAGTCAAACCCATCTACAGCAAACCTCAGGAAGCCATTACTTCCCTGAACAAAACCGTGCAAACTAAATTCACCGCAATCTCAGACAGCAGGAATGCCATGCAAGCTACTTTGGCAACAGTGACCGGGAAAGTACATGACATGGATGAGGCAGTGAATAAACACGAGGACAAGCCAACTGCACTGGAGGGCCTCGACCATTCCCCGCAAGATGGTCTGAATGAGCAAAGCAAGAAAATGGCGGATCTTTAATCATGGTCAAGACGCCAGAATGCTGGGATCATTGTGATTCCTGAGGGAGCAGAGAAGGAAAAGCCTGTGGAGTTCATCACTAAGCTGATTCCTGCTCTGCTCGGAGCCAAACACTTCACAGATTTTCCAGTGCTTGTGGACTGTCAGCGTCCCCAGCGCCAAGGTCATCACGCTCAGCGATGTCCTCTCCGCTCCCAATTTGGCAGAAGTCACTACTTCCGCACTACTTCAGTCCACAACCAACTTCTCTAAGGCTCCAGGAGTTCTGGTGTTAAAACACCTACACCTGGAGAAGCACCCGCTGCAGATTCATCTGCTCTCTTTCCTACTGCATTATCTTTCCCCGCCCCCCTCCCCTTTCCCGTTTCTCAACGTTATTAAAAATGTGCTTCTTCCTACAGGTCCGCCGCTTCCACTAACTACTTTGGCTGGCCGTCGTAGTTTCCCTCACCTCAGTTTCAGTACACACTAGCCACCGCCATGCCTCCCATCATGGTATTAGCCAGAATGGAATCTCAGGGAGTCTCATCCCTGCGACCACGCCAACCTGGTTAAGACAAAACCACCTATGGTAGTGGTTCATCCCATCGAACCAGCTTGTTGGAAACAAAATAAATAACTGATGGCTATTTTGTACCATTAACACAGAAGAAAGAGAGAAAGGCACCACTTCAATTCAAAACGCCAGATTTAATTAAACAAGAAACTCATCTTAAATATACAGCCGTACTTGCATCAAAACATTTAGTGCATTAGTGTATTTGGTTCACGAAAGGGATCTGTATATAAAAGAAAATCGGCATAATTGAAACCTCAAACCTAAATAAATTCATTGTTGTCCTTTATCGCAGGGAAAACTTAAGTGATCTTAGATGATAGGCTTGCGCTAAGTGCGAACAGCCTCAATTTCATATATCCCAAAGAATTCTGGGAAAAACCTAAGGATGTCTCAAATGCCAAATGCCTTAGACACAATTCAAGCCTGAAGACAATGCTACTATTTGTACATCCGCCAATGTACCTTATCGTTTTTTTCTGTCATTTCCTGGTGTTACAGCATGTAGACTAGATTTAGTTGCCACCCTGCAGCTATTTGCTATTTAGCCAAGTGAACAATGAGACAGCAAACCTTTACCTTGTTGTAGTAAGTTACGAATATAACTATGTTCAATGATTATGAAAAGGGGTTGCATGAAAGTAAATCAGTTTACTTATCAGATACTGTCTTTTGGTTAAACCTAAATTCTTACTAAATGTGGGACCAGCCACAAATAGAAATTTTAGTCATAGGTGTTGGTTGTGATGTCCAATTATAATTTGGGAGTTGGTTCAAATTGTTTTCAAGAGAAAAAAACAATAATAATAATAATAAAAAATCCATGACTCATACTTAGCAAGGTGTTATAGATTACAGCTATGATGATATGTTTTCACATACACCGGTGCAGGGTTAGGCTTGAGGAGTGAAAGATTATCAGAATGAGTGGGGTGGGGAGGAAGAGGGGTTAGGGTGGTTGGTAATGAAGCCTACGTGATCTAGGTCACCAGGCACTAGATCAGCCAATATCAAAGTTCAATTGCAACAGCTGAGTTTCACCCAGTAGACGGCAGGCACTATGCATATTTATAGCACAAAATATAAAATTAAAATACAAGCCCAATTCTAAAATAGTTGGGACAAATTGTAAATTGTGAATACAATCAAAACGCTGTGACTTTCAAATCACACCAGCCAGTATTATATTGATTATATGATCCCCCTCTGGTTTAATACAGGCTTCCAGCTGCTGGAGAGTTTTGGGTCTCCTTTGACGGACTCTTTGTTAACTTATGTGCCAAATGTTCTCAATGAGTGAAAGATCAGGACTGCAGGCAGGCCAGTTCAGCACATGGGCTCTTCAACTACGAAGCCATGCTGTTGTAATAGCTGCAGTATGTGGTTTTGCATTGTCCTGCTGAAATACACAAGGCCTTCCCTGGAATAGATGTTGTCTGGAGGGCAGCATATGTTGCTCTAAAACCTTTATATACCTTTCAGCATTCATTTTGCTTTTTAAAACATGCAAGTGTCCCACACTATATGCACTAATGCATCTTCATACCATCAGAAATGCTGGCTTTTGAACTGAACACTGATGACAGGAGGGGTGGTCTTTCTCCTATATAGCCCGAAGGACACAACGCCCATGATTCCCACATGAATGTCAAATTTGGACTCACCTGACCACAGGACAATTTGCCACTTTGCTACATTCCATTTTTAATGAGCCTTGGCTCACAGAACTTGTCGGTGCTTCTGGATCATGCTCAACCATGGCTTCCTTTTTGGATGATAGAGTTTTTGGTGGCATCTGTGGATGGCATGGCGGACTCTGTTTACAGACAGTGGTTTCTTGAAGTTTCTCTGAGACTTTTGATGATGTTATGCACTGTAGATGATGGGACCTTCAAAGCCTTTGCAATTTGATGTTGAGGAACATTGTTTTTAAGGTCTCCCGCAATTGTTTTTATGCAGGCCTTCACAAGTTGGAGAGCCTCTGGCCATCATTACTTTTGAGAGACTCCGTCTCTCTAAGACATCCCATCCGGCAGCTCAGCTTTGGATGGGCAAGGATTTCTCACAGCACAGCCATGATGTGACACCCAGAGTATGCATGTATGGCTTCAATAAATGTCTTCCTTTTTTTTGACAAAATGGTCCTATCATTATTTTTTTAAAAATTCCTTCATGGTGGAATACAGAACACAGAGATGACAACCTGCATAGAGCCCTGAGTGAGGACCACAGGATCAAAGTAACCACTGAGAACATACATCACAAACTATGTAAAAATATCATTCAATGTACTATAGTCCATACACAAGTCATGTGTTCATGGAAAACAATTTTTGCAATTTAGCAAGTTTTGCAGTCTCATTTGAAAAAAAGTTTTAAAAATGTGCTCTGGTTATGATACAGCTTGTGTGTTCATTAACAGCAAAACAAGGTGGCTCTTTCACTATATTCATATGATGTACTGTATGATACTGTATTCAGAGTCAGCTGTATATATCCCCAAATCTTTCATTTCTACCTGTTCAAAATCCCTTCCCCCTGTACTGATGAGAAAGTGAAACTATCTTTTGTGCACTGGGAAACGCCCTCAACTGCAGGAATAAACACACATCTAACCCTCCGCTCCACTGCATAGTCTCCTTACTGACCTATACTGACAGCAACAAGTTAGGATCATTATTAAATCTAAATTCTAAAAGGCATTTGTTAGTACTTTTGGAAGAAAATCCCTCAGCTTGTGGTAAATATTATTATTATTATTATTAAGTCTGGCAACTATTGCATGTCAACAATTCAAAATCAATCAAGCTCGATACATTTAAATAAAAAATTAGAGGGAACAAGTCAAAAATATAACTATTTTAGAGGGATTTGATTTTGAAATTCCACATCAGAATGTCCTCACACTGTTTCAGTAACATGGTGAGGTGGAGAACTGTCATGCTGTAATGAAATTTGTCAGGGAAACAAGGGGTTCCTTTTAATTTAACACCTATCTGCCCTAATGTGGTGTGAGGTTCTGCTTTTCAGTTTGTAATTTCATTCTGAAGTGAAATTCGTTTGCGGAAACAAAAAGTTTCTCAATAGCAGTCTGTGGTTTTTGAACATGAATGTCAGATTGATCTCTGGAAATGAATTTAAAGTTATTAATTTTCTTTTCTTTTTTTTGTCGAAGTAGTTATCAATTTCCACAATTCACTAGCCGCAATCTTTTTTGAAGTGCCGTTCGCAGGCATGATTAGAACCTTTTGTTTGTATTATTATAAATTTTGAATTTTTGATTCACCTTAACTTAAATTTCATTTATTTATTTCTATTTAATTTATTTTTTTAATATACTTTTTATCTGTTTGTGTATTAATTCAGTTATGATTGACAGACTGACTGACAGTGCATGTGAATTCACATTCACTGTAAGGTAGCTTTATTTTGAAATCACTTTTGACACCATAATGTGTTACCATAATGTGTAGTATACTCACATACTCCAAAACGACAGTATTTTTCACTGACCAAATCAAATTCATGTGGTCAGAAACATAGTCAACGAAAACAGGTAAACTTCCATAAAATCCTTCAGTGATGAGGATAATAGAGAAGCGACTGGTGCGCTGAACAGGGCACTCAGCATATCCCGTGCAATTCTGCAAGTCTACGAAGCCTTAACTGTCTCATAAAATGAACCAGAACACGATGAAATTGAGCAACTCAAGAGTTTTACTGAGAGTAATTAGGCTATATTGACATGAGTCACAAACCAGACATAAAGTATCTTAGAGAACTATTAACCCTTTTACTTACTGTTTCAATTTTCTTTCAGCTATAACTTACAGTAACTTAACGCAGTGATTTTAATGTAAAAATTCCAGTTAAATTCATATAACTAGCATTTTTTTCTGTATTACCTATTTACAATGATCAGCCATAACATTATGACCACTTGCCTAAAAACAGCCCTGACTCATTGAGGCGTGGACCAGACTCGACATTTGAAGGCGTGCAGTGGTATCTGGCACTAATATGTTATTAGCAGATCCTTTAAGTCCTATATGTTGCAAGGGGGGGGGGGCTTCCACGGTTTGGACTTGTTTGCCCAGCTCATCCCACAGATGCTCAATTGCATTGAGATTTGGGGAATTTGGAGGCCAAATCAACACCTTGAACTTATTGTTGGGTTCCTCGAACCATTCCTGAGCCATTTTTGCAGAGTGGCAGGGTGCATTATCTTGCTGAATGAGGCCAGTGCCAAGAGGGAATACAGTTTCCATGAAGGGGTGTTCTTGGTCTGCGACAATGTTAAGGTAGGTGGTACATATCAAAGGAACATGCAGATGATTGGCAGGACCAAAGGTTTCCTTGCAGATTATTGCCCAAAGCATCACGCTGCCTTCGCTGGCTTGACGTCATCCCATAATGCATCCTGGTGCCCTGTCTTCTCCCGGTAAAAAACGCCCATAAACCTGGCCATCCACATGATGTAAAAGAAAATGTGATTCATCATACCAAGCCACCTTCGTCCATTGCTCCATGGTCCAGTTCTGCAGCTCACGTGCCCATTGTAGGCGCATTTGGTGGTGGACGGGTCAGCATGGGCACTCTTACTGGTCTGTGACCATGCAGCACCATACGCTACTAACTGCAATGTAATGTATGTTCTGACACCTTCATCTCAGAATCAGCATGGATTTCTTAATCACTGTCAGCTACAGTAGCTCCTCTGTTGGATTGGACCACATGGGCCAGCCTTCACTCCCCATGCACATCAGTGAGCCTTGGCTGCTCATGAAACTGTTGCTGGTTAACCAGTTTTCCTTACTTGGATCAATTTTGGTAGGTACTCACCAATGTAGACTGGGAACACCCCACCAGAGCTGCAGTTTTGGAGTTGTTTTGATCCAATTGCCTAGCCAATGCAATTTGGCCCGTGTTAAAGTCACTCACATTCTTTTGCTGGCCCATTTTTCCTGCTTCCAACATATCAACTTCAAGGAAATAAACGAAAATATTCATTTGCTGCCTAATATATCCCACCCACTGGCAGTTGCCATTGTAATGAGATAATAAATATTATTCACATCACCTGTCAGTGGTCATATTGTTATGGCTGATCAGTGCATGACCTATAGGTTTCAATATAGACTTGAGCAAGTGAGTGAGTAATGTCGCTCTACCAGTAAGCCAATGGTAACAGAAATGCCTTTTATGTATTAGAGGGGTTAAGCAACAGTGAAATGTACCCTGAAATGGCTATGGCGCGACCAGAAGAAGGTTGTGCAATGTTGGCAGTAACGGCTCCACGAAACACAATGTGCTTAAATAAAGACATTAGTAAACTTTTACAAAATAGTACCAGTCAAATATTTTTCCTCAGCCCAGTATTTTCTGTAATTGTAAAAAAAAAAAAAAATATATAAAACTTTTTTTTTTAAGGAAGTCCCATCCTTAAATGTGATTGGATGAGCTGCATTCCATGCCGGTATAAAATCAGTGTAACCCACTGTATTCTGTGGCAGACCGCAGCACAAAATATACCTGCGTGCCTGGCCTAGCAACCAACAACTCTGTGCTCGACTGACTTGTTAGTTTACGTTTGTTTCAAGACATTTAGGTCGCTATTTCAGTGTTAGTGAAGTTAAACGTAAAGTCAACCACTACTGTAATAAGTTATTACAATGGCGGGCGCGAATGCACGGTAATCTCAAACACTATTGTCATAAATAATTATAACAGCTGGCGCGAATGCACGGTAAACTCAACTAGCGGGCGCGAATGCACAGTGAACTCAACCACTATTGAAATAAATCATTACAATAGCGGGCGGAAATATTCAGCAAAATCAACCACGATTGAAATAAAATATTACAATATATTCATACTGCACTATATATTCATATGGTCAAGTTCACAATGAAAATGTTACCAAACATTTTGACTGATTATGGTTTTGACCAGTTCTGGGGCCTGGGATTATTCACCTTCCCTAAAAGTAAACTTACAGTGCCATTAACTATGTAGTAGTAGTAGTAGTAGTAGTAGCAGTTTTTGTGTTGTTGTCGTTTTCATTACGGGTAGTTTCTGGAAACTGTTGAAGCCATCGAAATTGGGATTGAATCTTATTTTCTTTCTTTGGTTGATTTTGTTAAATATTTCCGCCTGCCATTGTTATAATTTATTTATACAACAGTGGTTGAGTTTACTGTGCATTTGTGCCCGCTATTGTAAGAACTTATTACTCTAGTGACCGTGATTACAAAAGTGGATGCAACAGTGGTATGTGAATTAGAGACTACTAAGCAGCATCGTCTCATGTGCCAGAAATTGTGAGGCCAAGCCTCAATTGATGTACACCCAAAACCTTTGAAGTTGGCACGTTAGGTAAATCGTAGATAAAAACAGAAAACAATGATTTGCAAATCCTTTTCAACTTATATTCAATTGAATACACTGCAAAGACAAGATGTTTAATGTTCAAACTGAGAAACTTTATTTTTTTTTTTGCAAATAAATTTGCCAGGATTTACAGAGAGAAACATGATGACCTGCCCCAGGTCTGTGATGAATATGGTCTCATATGAGAAATAACACAACATCAGATAATATTAGAACATTACTAACACAAACACAGCCAGTGTATCCTGAGAACACAGCACCTCGCTCAGCTCGTAAAATACAAAAGATTAATCCTTATCCTACCAACATACAAGGACAATCAACCTGGGCACATGATGAAATCTGTATCTCCTGCATCTGTGCCTCTCTCCCTCAAAATTACTGAAGAGTCACAGGACAGCAAGAGGGTCCTGGGTCCACACCAGCCTTGGGCTTATCTGCCAGGAGTTAACACATCTCCCCATGGTCACATGAACCTGCTCCAGGTACTCTGGTGTCATCCCACAGGCCGAAGATATATTAAATTGCTAAAACTAATTGGCCGTTATACATGAGTGTGTTAATGAATTGAACGTAAATGGCTCACAGTCAGAAGTGTATTCCTGCCAGTGCATCCTGGGACAGGCTCCAGCCCCCTCATGGGTCAGGAGTAAGCAAGTAGGATAATGGATGAATGCTGGAGTAACTGGGTAGGATAATAGATGGATGCAGGGATAATAGAGGGATGCATTTTTAAGGAAACAAATAAAAATAAACACAAATTCGCAAAAATCTCATCTCCTGGATAAAGGCAGAAATTCTGTCTGAATTTGCATTAATTATTCAGTCTTCTCTCACTCACACACACATACACACATGTTTGTTTTCTTGTTTTGTGGAGACATTCTATAGACTTTCATTCATTCCCTAATCCATGACCTCCCCCTAACCTTTTCCCAGCCCTAACATTAATTCTGAACCCTAAAGTAGCTCAATTTTCTAGTGGGGACCCGAAAATGTTCCCACAAGTACAAAGAATCAATATGGACGATGGAGGATATGGAGAGACTCAGCATGTAGTAATGGTTTTAGATCCTTTGTCATGTCATCTCCAACATCATTACCCATGCCCGACAAGGCGGCGTGGGTATACAGTTTAGCACCATCTGTCTGTCTGTGTGTGTGTGTGTGTGTGTGTGTGTGTGTGTGTGTGTGTGTGTGTGTGTGTGTGTGTGTGTGTGTGTCTGTCCGCGCGACAGCTCGGCCACCACTGAAGCTAGGGTGACCAAACTTTGTGGGGTAGATGATCCTAGGGTACCCTGTCCAAATTTGCATTTTAAGGTCCAAAGGTCAAAGGTCAAGGTCAACAAGAGGCGTGGGTTAGCATCTCTATAGAGTGCGCATCATCCAGTTTACACAATGAGAGAAGAGCCAGAAATGTTATCTTGGCAATAGGAGGCTATATTAAATATAGGGGGTCCAATAATTGAGGCACACATTTTTGAGAGACATATTTGTCTCAGAGCCCATTCAAAACACGCCTGATCAGAACAGAGAGATTTCTTGGCAGTCGATATTGCTGCCGGCTGGATATTGCTGCTTGCAGCTTTCTCAGATTACACAAGAACCAGCCAGCCTAATAACTTCAAACTCACCCCTGCTCTTCCTCTGGTCCTTAGCAATGCACCCTGCAACTGTGAAGTGGATCAGATGAATGGTGGTCAAGAGATTTGAAGAACAGATATACATACAGACAGACAGACAGAGATATCACTGGTCATAGTTTGATGATTTTTCTTTTAACTGGAGTGTTTTAGTTAAATGTCATACTTTTATTAATATTCTGAAATACCACAAGGATGAACAATAAATGCATATTTTCATTTCCAGTTTTGTTCATATTTACCAAGCGTTCATTCCATTACATTACATTACTTTACAGGTTCTTAGCTGGCGCTCTTCTCCAAAGCGACTTACAAAAGTGCAAAAAATCGGTACAAAAGTGCAGAGCTCCTGGAGGCAAGTACAAGTGCTAACAGTAAAAGTGACAGAGAACACATTCAGTTGTTACAGGTCCAAATCAATAGGAAAACACCAAATAAGCTAATAAAAAGACCAAGTAAAGGGCAACAAAATCAAGTAGAGAGCACAAAGCCGTGTGGGATGTAATGTCAGAGGATTCAGGGCAGTGGAGACGGGGAAAGGTGGAGCCCAAAGAGGTTCAGGCTGCGCTCGAAGGTCCTCAAGGATTCTGACGTTCGTACCTCAATAGGTAGATTATTCCACCAATGAGGAACCAGGACAGACTGCAGCCTAGAGTGGAAAGGGCAGGAGCGAAGAGAGGGTGGAGCCAGGCAACCAGAAGTAGCAGAGCAATGTGCTCTGGCAGGGGTGTAAGGTCTGAACAGTCTCCGGATGTATGCTGGGGCTGTTCCATTGACTCCCTGGTAGGCTAGCGCCAATGTCTTCAATTTGATGCGAGCTGCGACAGGCAGCCAGTGGAGCCTTGTGAGCAGGGGAGTGACGTGGGAGTGTCTCGGGAGGTTGTGAACCAGGCGAGCTGCAGCGAGCGAGCTGTTCAATTATTGGAGGGCTCTTTATGCTGGCCTGGTACACGCAATCATAAAGACACAAACCATTTCTCATGTGCACATTCCCCTTTAGAGCTGCACTGGCCTGCTACTCACACGCACACACAAGCAGACACACACACACACGCACGCACGCACACACACACACACAGAGATACACACGTTGCTGAGTGCTTCATGCTCTCCTCTGTGGACTTCCTAATTTAATGACTTCATTTAAAAAAAAGGGCTTCATACCTGTCCAGTTTTTACAAACTTATTTTTAGTGCCTTGCTAAAGCGTTCACTTAGGGAGGGTCAGCTGACTGTGCGGAGAGAGAAAATCTCTCAGCTGTGGAAGCAGTGGTGCCTTCATTCACAGTCGTGGTGGAATGACACTGGCAGGGTCCTGGCCACAAACACACTCAGCTAAAGCAGGGAAGGGGAGAGGAGAGGGTGGGGGTGAGCAGGAGAGAAATACAGATTTTGGGAGGACTTAGGCAGCAAAAAAAAGGGACCTGTCTTATCACAGTGCCTCCACACTGAGGAGTTGAATGGACTGACAGACTGATGTGCAACATACAAGAGCAGTAATTCTACAGCTTACAGAACACAAGCTTTTACCCTGATGCAGAGCATGGCAAGGAAAGAGAGGGACAAAAGAAAGAGCCCGGATACACACACATACTCACACACAAACAAACTCTCTCTTACACACACTCACATTGCACATCACTGCCTTGTAAGTATGTCCTCCTAATCAGTGAGCATTCCTGGTGTTTGCAAAGCAATGAAAGGTCTGGCATTTCTTGAGTGCGTAGAAGCACAGAGCTCACTGAAGCACTGAGCCCGCTCAAACACTGAAACACTAAGCTCACTGAAGCACTGAGTTCACTAAAAACATTTAAACACTAAGCTCACTGAAGCACCAAATCCACTGGAACACTAAGCTCTCCGAAGCATCTAGCCCACTGAAACACTAAGCTCACTGAAGCATCGAGCCCACTGAAACACTGACTTCACTGAAGCACTGAGTCCACTGAAATCCTATGCTCACTAGAACCTTGAGCTCACTGAAATCACTGAAACACTAAGCTCACTGAAGTACCGGGCTCACTGAAACACTGAAATGCTACTGTCACGAAAAACACTTCGTTTATTGAGGCACTGAGTTCATCGAAATACTGAAGCACTAAGCTCAGTGAAATATTCTAACATTATGCTTACTGAAACACAGTTCACTGAAGTTGTAAGCTCCATGAAACATTGAAACACTATGACCAAAAAGACACTGAGCTCGCTGAGGCACTGGGCTCACAGAAGTACTGAGCTCACATAGAGACTGAGCTCATTGAAAATATGAGTTCACTGAAGCACTAAGGTCACAGATAGACCAAGCTCTTTGAAGCACTGTGCTTACAGAAACACAAAGTGCACTGAGGCACCCAACTCAATGATGTTCTGATGTCACAGATGATCCATTCACACTGAAGCACTGAAACCACCAACACACCAAGCTCACCAATGCATCAAGCGCCCTCCTAAAAACTCACACTCAGCCACTCATCCTGCCACTGCTTAGTAATGTCATAAGTCACTCCACCCCCAAATCTGCTTGTAACTGCTGCAAACTTTGACAAAACTGCCACAATCTTCCCCAAAAATAAGTAATGAAAAACTGCCACTAAACTGCTGAAAATCTGCTGAAATATAATGCCACAAAACTACCATAAACTGCCGCAAAGGTAGCTCAAACTGTCACTAAACTGCCACAAATGCCATAAAAACTGCCACTAAACCACCAAAACTGCCATATAACAGCCAAAAAATGCCACAAACTCTCACTGAACTGCAACAAAATCCGCTCAGTAAACCGCCAAAAACCTCGACAAAACAAACTGCAAAAAACTGTCACAGAATTGGCACTATCCTCAGCAAGACTGGCACTATCTGCCACTCCCTGATGCTTGCTGATCCTGCTGTTTTAGGGGGAGGATGCTCATGGATCCTGCTCTGTATGAGTCTGGATATTCAGACCATTAGTCTGCTCTGGCCCCTTAATGACCCCCCCCCAAGTTCCTAATTAAACCCAGAATCTAAGGCTCAAAATGGAGCTCTTCTGAGCCTCAACCAATACAGTACTACAGCCTGTTCCCCAGCAAATCCCATGTGTATAATTATGAAATAACAGAAAGGGAGGGAAGGAGAGAGAGAGACTTTGACTATTAAACTCCATTTTAATTCATTATCAAATCAGCACAATCCTACAAAAGTCCTACGCAAACAACATCCATAAACAACAGAAAAACGACTGAAGAAAAAAGCTAAGGGGAAAAAAAGAAAAAGAAAAGGGGAAAAAACACACCCAAAAATAATATCAAAAATGTATGAATAGTCTCCCATCATCAACTGAACACAAAACATCCTCTAAGCACTATCGGTTCACAAATGAGTCAACATCATAAACTAATAAATAATATGTGAATTCGAGTTTTAGCCTAAAGGTGACCAGGAAACGCCACTACTGCACCACATCAGTCAGTCCCGTATTTTCCTTACGGTGTTTCCTGGTGTTTAAAATTGCCATTTTGGCTTGTCCAATGACAAAGTTCATCAGTTCAGCCAGAGCACGTTTTGCACGAGAATATTTGGGGCAAAAAATAAACATTGATTTTTTGAAAATAGCATTCAGTTTGAAAATGTTTCAGTCAAAAGACAAAAAAGAGCTGTGAGCCTCCTACAATCTAAAAAAAATGTGTTCAAGACTTTCTTCAGTCCAACAGAACAGACACCCTGCAGCAATACTGGAGTCGAATTTCTGCAGAAACCTGCCAGTAGTAACAATCCTGTGGAGTATCTGCCACTGCAGGTCACCTGACCTTTTCTGCAGTGTGGGTTTATAGATCGTCCTCCAAGCTGGAACAATGTCCTTACCACCCCCAAAAACCTTCAGCCACTTGGACCTGGGCAGAGTCTGAAGGGAGGTTGCGTGGATGACCTTTACACTCCAGCTGTATAACAGCTTCTTCTCCGCCTCCGGGAATAGTACGGACCGGGATGAGCGCCTTTTAAAAACTGTTCAAGGTCGGGTTCCGCAGATGGTCCCACCCAAAAAGAAGGGCATTCTTTGCCCAAAATTGTCTCGCACCCCTCAGCTCGAGCTTCTTCAGAGGGAGACAGCTCTTCGCACGAGACAGGAACGGTTCACACAAACGAACTGACCGAACCACCAGGGCTTCAGCCAGCTCCACCGCTAATACCCATCGTCCTCTCCAGAAGCAAAAGGTCCTTCAGTTTGATCACTCCCCGCTGGGTGAAGAGCTGCAGCGAGTTTCAAGCCTGCAGAGCAGCATCTGGGAAGAGCGGGTTAAAGAAGAGGCACTCCTGCAGGTGCGAATCCCGAGTTACACCATCTTCTCGCCACTCCACCCTCAGCAGCCCCCAGGCATTCCGCACACTTTGGTAAAACTTAGGCAGCACATCTGTGCCGACCTTGCAGAGGTCTAACCCAAACAGCTGCCAATCACAACCCAGGCCTCCCACCCGTCTCAGGAACAGGAACGCCCCAGGTCTCCAGCTCAGGTCTTCAGCATAAAGCAGTCTCTGAGCAGACTGCAACCGGAATGCAGCCACCCTGCTGCTCAGATCAATCAATCCCTGCCTTCCTTCCGCCACTGGCGGGTGCAGAATGGTTGGCCGCAACCAGTGGTGCCCATCCCAGAAGAATGATAGGAGCACTGACTGGATAACGTTCAACAGTCCGGCCGGAGGGTCCAGGCAAACCAACCTGTGCCACAGCATGGAGGCCACCAGATTACTGATCACCAGGGCTCTCCCTCTGTAGGACAGCTGCGGCAACAACCACCTCCACAGAGACAGCCTTGCTTAGACTTTGTCAAGCATTCCCTCCCAATTTTTCAATTCCTACTCCTGGTTTCCCAAGAATACGCCCAAAACTTTAAGATCAGCCCTCCCCCACTTTAGGGGCCGGGGCAGAACTGGAGGGCCAACACCCTCCCACTGCCCTATCAGCAGGGCATCACATTTCCCCCAGTTTAACTTTGCATTGGAGGCTTTTTGGAATACCTCTAAACAGTCACAGAAGATGTCCAGGTCTTTTTGGTCATTTAAAAAATCGGTCACATCATCTGCATACACTGACAGCTATATCCTAAATGCAGACTGGATGGAGGGAAGTGTCTTGCCAGTCAGTCTTTTCCTTAAATGACAAGCAAAGGTTCATTGGCCAGTGAGCACAACAGCCCTGACAAAGGGCAGCCTTGCCGAATGCCTCTCCTCATTGCAAAAGGAGGACAGTGTGTTATTAATTTTAACCATGCTGGATATATTTCTGTACGTCAATTTAAAGTAGGCTTTGAAATTCGGTCCAAAGCCAAACACGTCCAAAGTTTTGAATATAAAACCATGATGTACACAAGTGGCGTTGCAAAACATTTTGGGGCCCCCCGCAGGTAAGACTATGGGACCCCTCTCTAAGCCCTATCTAAAACAATAATAGAGTGACATGGGATAGACATTTTGGCCACTTAATGCTTTAAAAAATGTTTATTTTTCAGGCATCACAAATTTTAACAAGTGGCTTTTTGTGTAACATTAATGAATTGTAGAATAAATTCACACAACGGAACAGTTTAAACAACATTCTGTACAAAATAAAAGTAGCCAAAAAAGAACAAAAAAAAAAAAAAAAAAAAAAAAAAAAAGAAGGACCAAGGGTCCTGCAGCTTACCAGCAAGCAATCTTATAGTAATGATACAACTCATGAAATTTCCATGTGATATTTGACCTTCAAATCATTGTCAGTGTCACTAAATGAAGGTTCACACACATTTATAAGACTGCATATGTCTGTAATACAATCCGAAGATAATCTAAATATCTGAAGCGGTTTTGGTAATACAGTTGTACAAGTAATTGAAAATTTAACATCAATTGTGAACTTTAAAGGTCACAGAAGGTCAAGTTGTAGTCACCAAATAGATTTCTAATAAAACTATATGTCTATCATACAAACCTTGGCTCTGAGACCATTTTGGTGATACAAGTCATTGTAATTTCACTCTGTCAAGTGTAACCTTTGAATGTCACTGAATGAAAAGTCATATATGACTTCATAGATGTCAGTAACACAAACCTGGGCCCTGTTTGTGACCATTTTAGTGATACAAGCCATTGGCGAAACAAGTCTTTGAAATTTAAAATTTTGAAGTTTGACCTTTGAAAGTCACCACATCAAGTTTAAGGTCACTGAGTGAAAGTTCAAATATAACTTCCTGCAAGTGCTCAATACACATATGAATACACATCTTCAACATTTTCTTTTTTTTTTTTACTACTTTGTTCTTCGTTTCAGATTTTAAACTCTGGCTATGTGAATATTTCAAGTGCAACAACTCATTCATTTTATTGGACAATAAAGCCAAGCACAGGCAACATCCATTAACCAATCACAATGGCTTTTATTTATTAAAGATATTTGAATATCCCCGTCCAGCTTAAGATCCTTTATGAACAAAGCAATCCGAGCGCTATCCAAACATTACTAGTGTTTCTCCAGATGGATTTTATGATCCTGAGCTTTGTCCGCTTGCTACGGAGGTAGTTACATGAAAACCATCCTTGAACTGACAGCTTGTTTTTCACGTAGGTCTGTGTGGCTAGCTTGCTTCTACAGTCTATCAGATAGCTTGCTGACAAAACTAACAAGCGAGTTCATGAAATTATTCGCGATCCAGTCGAAACTCGATTAAACCAATACAGTAATGCAAACGATGTTTGATTTGTATTTCTTGCTCCGATGAAGGATGCTGCACTAACGTTACTAGCCAGATAGCTAGCTTCCAACAGAGCTACATGGATACAGCATCGTTTACGATGGGTACACAACGAGCTGGCGATCCTATTCATTTTCAATGGACACCGGACGCTTTGCAGCATTAGCATTTGCAGCTCTTGGTGTGTACCTACAGTTAGTAGCTGTTTTATAAAGCTTTATTTCATCACTGCTCATGCTTGCCAACATTGCTCGGTATTTTTGGCTTAGAAGGGTACAGCACTAACGTTACTCGCCGGCCAGCTGCTACAATTTTTTTGGACAAAAATAATGGTAAAATTCGCAAATGATAAAAAGTTCAACTGCTCCACCTGCCACGAAGCATGACGCAAAGCTACTCAGCTGGGCTGTTTGTCCGCTGTCTGCCTGGACTCATAGCTGAGCGGCGAGTTGTAAACGTTGGCCGGGTCTGTTGGTGAGCCGGATGGGTCGGCTGAAAAGGGATCGGGGCCTGACTGCTTGCCCTTTCGCTCTCATTTTGTTTAATTCTAATAGCACTCGGGTATTTGCGCTTCAGGTTACTTCCTGCTTTGTTTCGGGTGCTGCCCAACCAGCCAATGAGCATTGGCAAAGATGATGAACATCCGGCAAGCCCGATCGCAGATGAGAAAAAAATATTGGAACGATACACATGACGGGTCGCGTACATGGACTGTATATAAAAAATTCTATATTAATTATATATAATCTTTCATTTACAGTCTATGGGCACGGAGCGACATCGAACGGAAGGGGCCCCGCCCTCTGCGCCCTGCTGCCACTGACGGAAACCCAAGTTGAAAAAAATCAAGTAGGCCCAGTCCCCCCCCCCCCCCCCCCCCCCACTACGCCTGTGGTCAGGATTGTACTTTCTGACACCATGCAGAATTCTTCTATGACATCAAACAGGAGTACAAGGCCCATATAAAAGGAACTTGCAGCCAACAGACAAGAGAATCAGCAGACACCTCATGGATATGGACTTTGCAGTGATCGGGATCACCTCAGGAAGGCGTTAGATTCTAGTGAGCAGCGCAAATGAAGCTGCTTTCACAATGGACGCGAAACGATTTTTTCGCACTACAGATTACATTCAAAGTCCATGCAAAGACGCGAATCTCGCGCGTATTCGCGTCTTTGCCTTGTCTTTGAATGTAATCTGTTATACGAAAAAATTTGAGTGACAGGTGTGGACTGCTGGTACTCTGCTGCTGGTGATGTCTGACATCACCACTCATAAGAATCCCAAGGATCAGCTTTTCAGATCTGATCACACGAAGGACAAAATTGAGGAACAAAAAGATATCAGCTCCAGTTCTCCTCAGCCCGAGTGTAGGTTCAGTTCTCCTCAGCCAAGTGAAAGTCCAGTTCTCATCAGTCAAGTGCAGGTTCAATTCTCATCCGCCCGAATGCAGGTCCAGTTCGCCTCAGCACGAGTGCAGGTACAGCTCTCCTCAGCCAGAGTGCTGGTTCAGTTCTCTTAAGCTCGAGTGCAGGTTCAGTTCTCACCAGCCCAAGTGCAGGTCCAGTTCTTCTCAGCCCTGGTGGAGTTTTTGTTCTCATCAACACGAGTGCAGGTCCAGTTCTCCTCAGCCCGGGTGCAGTTTCAGTTCTCCTCAGCCCGAGTGCAAGTGCAGTTCTCCTCACCCTGAGTGCACGTCAAATTCTCCTCAGCCCGAGTGCAGGTCCAGTTCTCCTCAGCCCAAGTGCAGGTCCAGTTCTCCTCAGCCCAATGCAGGTCCAAATCTCCTCAGACTGAGTGCAGGTTCAATTCTCCTCAGCCTGAATGCATGTTAGGTTCTCCTCAGCTCGAGTGCAGGTTCAGTTCTCCTCAGCCTGAGTGCAGGTTCAGTTCTCCTCAGCTCAAGTGCATGTTCAGTTATCACCTGCCCAAGTGAAGATTCAGATCTCCTCAACCAGACTGCAGGTTCAGTTCTCCTCAGCTCGAGTGCATGTTCAGTTATCATATGCCCAAGTAAAGGTTCAGATCTCCTCAGCCAGACTGCAGGTCCATTTCTCCTCAGCCCAAGTACAGGTCCAGTTCTCCTCAGCCCAAGTCCAGGTGCAGTTCTCTTCAGCCCTAGTGCAGGTACAGTTCTCCTCAGCACAAGTGCAGGTCGAGTTCTCCGCAGCGCGAGTTCAGGTCCAATTTTCTTCTGCCGTAGTGCAGGTCCAGTTCTCCTCAGCCTGATTGCAGGTCCAGTTCTCCTCCGCCTGAGTGCAGGTTCAGTTCTCCTCAGCTCGAGTGCAGGTACAGTTCTTCTCAGCACTAGTGCAAGTAGAGGTCTCCGCACCGCGAGTCCAGGTCCAATTCTCTTCAGCTGGAGTGCAGGTCCAGTTCTTCTCAGCGTGAGTGCAGGTCCAGTTCTCCTAAGACCGCATGCAACTTCAGTTTTCCTCAGCCTGTGTACAGATGCACTTATCCTCAGCCCGAGTGCAGGTCCAGTTCTCCTCAGCCTGAGTGCAGGTCCAGTTCTCCTAAGACCGAGTGCAAGTTCAGTTTTCCTCAGCCTGTGTACAGATGCACTTCTCCTCAGCCAAAGTCCAGGTGCAGTTCTCTTCAGCCCTAGTGCAGGTCCAGTTCTCTTCAGCCCAAGTGCAGGTCCAGTCCTCCTCAGCCCGGGTGCAGGTCCAAATCTTTTCAGACTGAATGCAGGTTCAGTTCTCCTCAGCCTGAATGCAGGTTAAGTTCTCCTCAGCTCGAGTGCAGGTTCAGTTCTCCTCAGCCTGAGTGCAGGTTCAGTTCTCCTCAGCTTGAGTGCATGTTCAGTTATCACCTGCACGAGGGAAGGTTCAGATCTCCTCAGCCAGACTGCAGGTACAGTTTTCCTCAGCCCGAGTGTCTGGTCCAGTTCACCTCAGCCCGAGTGCAGGTACAGTTCTTCTCAATATTAGTGCAGGTCGAGTTCTCCGCCGCGCGAGTCCAGGTCCAATTCTCTTCAGCTGGAGTGCAGGTCCAGTTCTCTTCAGCCGGAGTGCAAGTTCACTTTTCCTCAGCCTGCGTTTAGATGCACTTCTCCTCAGCCCAAGTGAAGGTTCAGATCTCCTCAGCCAGACTGCAGGTCCAATTCTCCTCAGCCTGAGTCCAGGTCAAGTTCTCCTCAGCCCAAGTCCAGATGCAGTTC
The DNA here is from genome assembly GCA_029721435.1 of Gymnothorax reevesii. NCBI lineage: Eukaryota > Metazoa > Chordata > Actinopteri > Anguilliformes > Muraenidae > Gymnothorax > Gymnothorax reevesii. The sequence goes on from CM056574.1 coordinate 116,625,788, forward strand.
TCTTCAGCCAGAGCGTCAGGTCCAGTTCACCTTAGCTCGAGTGCAGGTACAGTTCTCCTCAGCACTAGCGCAGGTCGAGTTCTCTGCAGCGCGAGTCCAGATACAACTCTCTTCAGCCGGAGTGCAGGTCCAGTTCTCCTAAGACGGAGTGCAAGGTCAGTTTTCCTCAGCCTCTGTACAGATGCACATCTCCTCAGCCCGAGTGTAGGTGCAGTTCTCACCTTAAGTGTAGGTGCAGTTCTCCTCACTCTGAGTGCAGGTGAAATTCTCCTCAGCCCGAGTGCAAGTCCAGTTCTCTTCAGCTCAAGTGCAGGTTTAGTTCTTCTCAGCCCGAGTGCAGGTCCAAATCTTCTCAGACTAAGTGCAGGTGCAGTTCTCCTCAGCCTGAGTGCAGGTTCAGTTCTTATCAGCTCGAGTGCATGTTCAGTTATCACCTGCCCGAGTGAAGGTTCAGATCTCCGCAGCCAGACTGCAGGACCAGTTCTCCTCAGCCCGAGTCTAGTTCCAGTTCTCCTCAGCCCAAGTCTAGGTGCAGTTCTCTTCAGTCCGGGTGCAGGTACAGTTTTCCTCAGCCCGAGTGTCTGGTCCAGTTCACCTCAGCCCGAGTGCAGGTACAGTTCTCCTCAGCCTGACTGCAGGTCCAGTTCTCCTAAGACCGAGTGCAAGTTCAGTTTTCCTCAGCCTGTGTACAGATGCACATTTCCTCAGCCCGAGTGCAGGTGCAGTTCTCCTTACCCCGAGTGTAGGTGCAGTTCTCCTCACCCTGAGTGCAGGTGAAATTCTCCTTAGCCCGAGTGCAAGCCCAGTTCTCTTCAGCCCAAGTGCAGGTCCAGTTCTTCACAGCCCGAGTGCAGGTCCAAATCTTCTCTGCCTGAAGGCAGGTTAGGTTCTCCTCAGCCCGAGTGCAGGTCCGAATCTTCTCAGACTAAGTGCAGGTGCAGTTCTCCTCAGCCTGAGTGCAGATTCAGTTCTCCTTAGCCTGAGTGCAGATTCAGTTCTTCTCAGCTCGAGTGCATGTTCAGTTATCACCTGCCCGAGTGAAGGTTCAGATCTCCGCAGCCAGACTGCAGGACCAGTTCTCCTCAGCCCGAGTCTAGTTCCAGTTCTCCTCAGCCCAAGTCCAGGTGCAGTTCTCTTCAGTCCGGGTGCAGGTACAGTTTTCCTCAGCCCGAGTGTCTGGTCCAGTTCACCTCAGCCCGAGTGCAGGTACAGTTCTCCTCAGCCTGACTGCAGGTCCAGTTCTCCTAAGACCGAGTGCAAGTTCAGTTTTCCTCAGCCTGTGTACAGATGCACATCTCCTCAGCCCGAGTGCAGGTGCAGTTCTCCTTACCCCCAGTGTAGGTGCAGTTCTCCTCACCCTGAGTGCAGGTGAAATTCTCCTTAGCCCGAGTGCAAGCCCAGTTCTCTTCAGCCCAAGTGCAGGTCCAGTTCTTCACAGCCCGAGTGCAGGTCCAAATCTTCTCTGCCTGAAGGCAGGTTAGGTTCTCCTCAGCCCGAGTGCAGGTCCGAATCTTCTCAGACTAAGTGCAGGTGCAGTTCTCCTCAGCCTGAGTGCAGATTCAGTTCTCCTTAGCCTGAGTGCAGATTCAGTTCTTCTCAGCTCAAGTGCATGTTCAGTTATCACCTGCCCGAGTGAAGGTTCAGATCTCCGCAGCCAGACTGCAGGACCAGTTTTCCTCAGCCCGAGTCCAGGTCCAGTTCTCCTCAGCCCAAGTCAAAGTGCAGTTCTCTTCAGCCCCAGTGCAGGTACAGTTTTCCTCAGCCCGAGTGTCTGGTCCAGTTCACCTCAGCCCGAGTGCAGGTACAGTTCTCCTCAGCTTGAGATCATGTTCAATTATCACCTGCCCAAGTGAAGGTTCAGATCTCCTCAGCCAGACTACAGGTCCAGTTTTCCTCAGCCCGAGTGAAAGTCCAGTTCTCATCAGCCCAAGTGCAGGTTCAATTCTCATCCGCCCGAAATGCAGGTCCAGTTCGCCTCAGTACACGTGCAGGTACAGTTCTCCTCACCCAGAGTGCTGGTTCAGTTCTCTTTAGCCCGAGTGCAGGTTCAGTTCTCATCAGCCAAGTGCAGGTCCCGTTCTTCTCTGCCCTGGTGGAGTTTCAGTTCTCATCAACACAAGTGCAGGTCCAGTTCTCTAGCCCGGGTGCAGTTTCAGTTCTCCTCAGCCCGAGTGCAGGTGCAGTTCTCCTCATCCTGAGTGCAAGTCAAATTCTCCTCAGCCCGAGTGCAGGTCCAGTTCTCCTCAGCCCAAGTGCAGGTCCAGTACTCCTCAGCCCGAGTGCAGGTCCAAATCTCCTCAGACTGAGTGCAGGTTCAGTTCTCCTCAGCCTGACTGCAGGTCCACTTCTCCTAAGACCGAGTGCAAGTTCAGTTTTCCTCAGCCTGTGTACAGATGCACTTCTCCTCAGCCCGAGTGCTGGTGCAGTTCTCCTTACCTCGAGTGTCGGTGCAGTTCTCCTCACCTTGAGTGCAGGTGAAATTCTCCTCAGCCCGAGTGCAGGTTCAGTTCTACTCAGCCCAAGTCAAGGTGCAGTTCTCTTCAGCCCCAGTGCAGGTACAGTTTTCCTCAGCCCGAGTGTCTGGTCCAGTTCACCTCAGCCCGAGTGATGGTACAGTTCTCCTCAGCAATAGTGCAGGTCGAGTTCTCCGCAGCGCATGTCCAGGTCCAATTCTCTTCAGCCAGACTGCAGGACCAGTTCTCCTCAGCCTGAGTCCAGGTTCAGTTCTACTCAGCCCAAGTCAAGGTGCAGTTCTCTTCAGCCCCAGTGCAGGTACAGTTTTCCTCAGCCCGAGTGTCTGGTCCAGTTCACCTCAGCCCAAGTGCAGGTACAGTTCTCCTCAGCAATAGTGCAGGTCGAGTTCTCCGCAGCGCATGTCCAGGTCCAATTCTCTTCAGCCAGAGTGCAGGTCCAGTTCTCCGCAGCCCGAGTCCAGGTCTAGTTCTACTCAGCCCAAGTCCAGGTGCAGTTCTCTTCCGCCCTAGTGCAGGTACAGTTCTCCTCAGCACAAGTGCAGGTCTAGTTCTCTTCAGCTGGAGTGCAGGTCCAGTTCTTCTCAGCGTGAGTGCAGGTCCAGTTCTCCTAAGACCGAGTGCAACTTCAGTTTTCCTCAGCCTGTGTACAGATGCACTTATCCGCAGCCCGAGTCCAGGTCAAGTTCTCCTCAGTCCAAGTCCAGGTGCAGTTCTCTTCTGCCCTAGTGCAGGTACAGTTCTCCTCAGCACAAGTGCAGGTCTAGTTCTCCGCAGCGCGAGTTCAGGTCCAATTTTCTTCAGCCGTAGTGCAGGTCCAGTTCTCCTCAGCCTGAGTGCAGGTCCAGTTCTCCTCCGCCTGAGTGCAGGTTCAGTTCTCCTCAGCTCGAGTGCAGGTACAGTTCTTCTCAGCACTAGTGCAAGTAGAGGTCTCCGCACCGCGAGTCCAGGTCCAGTTCTCTTCAGCCGGAGTGCAGGTCCAGTTCTTCTCAGCGTGAGTGCAGGTCCAGTTCTCCTAAGACCGAGTGCAACTTCAGTTTTCCTCAGCCTGTGTACAGATGCACTTATCCTCAGCCCGAGTGCAGGTCCAGTTCTCCTCAGCCAGAGTGCAGGTCCACTTCTCCTAAGACCGAGTGCAAGTTCAGTTTTCCTCAGCCTGTGTACAGATGCACTTCTCCTCAGCCCAAGTCCAGGTGCAGTTCTCTTCAGCCCTAGTGCAGGTCCAGTTCTCTTCAGCCCAAGTGCAGGTCCAGTCCTCCTCAGCCCGGGTGCAGGTCCAAATCTTCTCAGACTGAATGCAGGTTCAGTTCTCCTCAGCCTGAATGCAGGTTAAGTTCTCCTCAGCTCGAGTGCAGGTTCAGTTCTCCTCAGCCTGAGTGCAGGTTCAGTTCTCCTCAGCTTGAGTGCATGTTCAGTTATCACCTGCACGAGTGAAGGTTCAGATCTCCTCAGCCAGACTGCAGGCACAGTTTTCCTCAGCCCGAGTGTCTGGTCCAGTTCACCTCAGCCCGAGTGCAGGTACAGTTCTTCTCAATATAAGTGCAGGTCGAGTTCTCCGCCGCGCGAGTCCAGGTCCAATTCTCTTCAGCTGGAGTGCAGGTCCAGTTCTCTTCAGCCGGAGTGCAAGTTCACTTTTCCTCAGCCTGCGTTTAGATGCACTTCTCCTCAGCCCAAGTGAAGGTTCAGATCTCCTCAGCCAGACTGCAGGTCCAATTCTCCTCAGCCTGAGTCCAGGTCAAGTTCTCCTCAGCCCAAGTCCAGATGCAGTTCTCTTCAGCCAGAGCGTCAGGTCCAGTTCACCTTAGCTCGAGTGCAGGTACAGTTCTCCTCAGCACTAGCGCAGGTCGAGTTCTCTGCAGCGCGAGTCCAGATACAACTCTCTTCAGCCGGAGTGCAGGTCCAGTTCTCCTAAGACGGAGTGCAAGGTCAGTTTTCCTCAGCCTCTGTACAGATGCACATCTCCTCAGCCCGAGTGTAGGTGCAGTTCTCACCTTAAGTGTAGGTGCAGTTCTCCTAAGACGGAGTGCAAGGTCAGTTTTCCTCAGCCTCTGTACAGATGCACATCTCCTCAGCCCGAGTGTAGGTGCAGTTCTCACCTTAAGTGTAGGTGCAGTTCTCCTCACTCTGAGTGCAGGTGAAATTCTCCTCAGCCCGAGTGCAAGTCCAGTTCTCTTCAGCTCAAGTGCAGGTTTAGTTCTTCTCAGCCCGAGTGCAGGTCCAAATCTTCTCTGCCTGAAGGCAGGTTAGGTTCTCCTCAACCCGAGTGCAGGTCCAAATCTTCTCAGACTAAGTGCAGGTGCAGTTCTCCTCAGCCTGAGTGCAGGTTCAGTTCTTATCAGCTCGAGTGCATGTTCAGTTATCACCTGCCCGAGTGAAGGTTCAGATCTCCGCAGCCAGACTGCAGGACCAGTTCTCCTCAGCCCGAGTCTAGTTCCAGTTCTCCTCAGCCCAAGTCCAGGTGCAGTTCTCTTCAGTCCGGGTGCAGGTACAGTTTTCCTCAGCCCGAGTGTCTGGTCCAGTTCACCTCAGCCCGAGTGCAGGTACAGTTCTCCTCAGCCTGACTGCAGGTCCAGTTCTCCTAAGACCGAGTGCAAGTTCAGTTTTCCTCAGCCTGTGTACAGATGCACATCTCCTCAGCCCGAGTGCAGGTGCAGTTCTCCTTACCCCGAGTGTAATTGCAGTTCTCCTCACCCTGAGTGCAGGTGAAATTCTCCTTAGCCCGAGTGCAAGCCCAGTTCTCTTCAGCCCAAGTGCAGGTCCAGTTCTTCACAGCCCGAGTGCAGGTCCAAATCTTCTCTGCCTGAAGGCAGGTTAGGTTCTCCTCAGCCCGAGTGCAGGTCCGAATCTTCTCAGACTAAGTGCAGGTGCAGTTCTCCTCAGCCTTAGTGCAGATTCAGTTCTCCTCAGCCTGAGTGCAGATTCAGTTCTTCTCAGCTCGAGTGCATGTTCAGTTATCACCTGCCCGAGTGAAGGTTCAGATCTCCGCAGCCAGACTGCAGGACCAGTTTTCCTCAGCCCGAGTCCAGGTCCAGTTCTCCTCAGCCCAAGTCAAAGTGCAGTTCTCTTCAGCCCCAGTGCAGGTACAGTTTTCCTCAGCCCGAGTGTCTGGTCCAGTTCACCTCAGCCCGAGTGCAGGTACAGTTCTCCTCAGCTTGAGATCATGTTCAATTATCACCTGCCCAAGTGAAGGTTCAGATCTCCTCAGCCAGACTACAGGTCCAGTTTTCCTCAGCCCGAGTGAAAGTCCAGTTCTCATCAGCCCAAGTGCAGGTTCAATTCTCATCCGCCCGAAATGCAGGTCCAGTTCGCCTCAGTACACGTACAGGCACAGTTCTCCTCACCCAGAGTGCTGGTTCAGTTCTCTCTAGCCCGAGTGCAGGTTCAGTTCTCATCAGCCAAGTGCAGGTCCCGTTCTTCTCTGCCCTGGTGGAGTTTCAGTTCTCATCAACACAAGTGCAGGTCCAGTTCTCTAGCCCGGGTGCAGTTTCAGTTCTCCTCAGCCCAAATGCAGGTGCAGTTCTCCTCATCCTGACTGCAAGTCAAATTCTCCTCAGCCCGAGTGCAGGTCCAGTTCTCCTCAGCCCAAGTGCAGGTCCAGTACTCCTCAGCCCGAGTGCAGGTCCAAATCTCCTCAGACTGAGTGCAGGTTCAGTTCTCCTCAGCCTGACTGCAGGTCCACTTCTCCTAAGACCGAGTGCAAGTTCAGTTTTCCTCAGCCTGTGTACAGATGCACTTCTCCTCAGCCCGAGTGCTGGTGCAGTTCTCCTTACCTCGAGTGTAGGTGCAGTTCTCCTCACCCTGAGTGCAGGTGAAATTCTCCTCAGCCCGAGTGCAGGTTCAGTTCTACTCAGCCCAAGTCAAGGTGCAGTTCTCTTCAGCCCCAGTGCAGGTACAGTTTTCCTCAGCCCGAGTGTCTGGTCCAGTTCACCTCAGCCCGAGTGCAGGTACAGTTCTCCTCAGCCTGAGTGCAGGTACAGTTCTCCTCAGCAATAGTGCAGGTCGAGTTCTCCGCAGCGCATGTCCAGGTCCAATTCTCTTCAGCCAGACTGCAGGACCAGTTCTCCTCAGCCCGAGTCCAGGTTCAGTTCTACTCAGCCCAAGTCAAGGTGCAGTTCTCTTCAGCCCCAGTGCAGGTACAGTTTTCCTCAGCCCGAGTGTATGGTCCAGTTCACCTCAGCCCAAGTGCAGGTACAGTTCTCCTCAGCAATAGTGCAGGTCGAGTTCTCCGCAGCGCATGTCCAGGTCCAATTCTCTTAAGCCAGAGTGCTGGTCCAGTTCTCCGCAGCCCGAGTCCAGGTCAAGTTCTCCTCAGTCCAAGTCCAGGTGCAGTTCTCTTCTGCCCTAGTGCAGGTACAGTTCTCCTCAGCACAAGTGCAGGTCTAGTTCTCCGCAGCGCGAGTTCAGGTCCAATTTTCTTCAGCCGTAGTGCAGGTCCAGTTCTCCTCAGCCTGAGTGCAGGTCCAGTTCTCCTCCGCCTGAGTGCAGGTTCAGTTCTCCTCAGCTCGAGTGCAGGTACAGTTCTTCTCAGCACTAGTGCAAGTAGAGGTCTCCGCACCGCGAGTCCAGGTCCAGTTCTCTTCAGCCGGAGTGCAGGTCCAGTTCTTCTCAGCGTGAGTGCAGGTCCAGTTCTCCTAAGACCGAGTGCAACTTCAGTTTTCCTCAGCCTGTGTACAGATGCACTTATCCTCAGCCCGAGTGCAGGTCCAGTTCTCCTCAGCCTGAGTGCAGGTCCAGTTCTCCTAAGACCGAGTGCAAGTTCAGTTTTCCTCAGCCTGTGTACAGATGCACTTCTCCTCAGCCAAAGTCCAGGTGCAGTTCTCTTCAGCCCTAGTGCAGGTCCAGTTCTCTTCAGCCCAAGTGCAGGTCCAGTCCTCCTCAGCCCGGGTGCAGGTCCAAATCTTCTCAGACTGAATGCAGGTTCAGGTCTCCTCAGCCTGAATGCAGGTTAAGTTCTCCTCAGCTCAGTTCTCCTCAGCCTGAGTGCAGGTTCAGTTCTCCTCAGCTTGAGTGCATGTTCAGTTATCACCTGCACGAGTGAAGGTTCAGATCTCCTCAGCCAGACTGCAGGTACAGTTTTCCTCAGCCCGAGTGTCTGGTCCAGTTCACCTCAGCCCGAGTGCAGGTACAGTTCTTCTCAATATTAGTGCAGGTCGAGTTCTCCGCCGCGCGAGTCCAGGTCCAATTCTCTTCAGCTGGAGTGCAGGTCCAGTTCTCTTCAGCCGGAGTGCAAGTTCACTTTTCCTCAGCCTGCGTTTAGATGCACTTCTCCTCAGCCCAAGTGAAGGTTCAGATCTCCACAGCCAGACTGCAGGTCCAATTCTCCTCAGCCTGAGTCCAGGTCCAGTTCTCCTCAGCCCAAGTCCAGATGCAGTTCTCTTCAGCCCGAGTGCAGGTACAGTTTTCCTCAGGCCGAGTGTCTGGTCCAGTTCACCTCAGCCCGAGTGCAGGTACAGTTCTCCTCAGCAATAGAGCAGGTCGAGTTCTCCGCAGCGCATGTCCAGGTCCAATTCTCTTCAGCCAGAGTGCAGGTCCAGTTCTCCGCAGCCCGAGTCCAGGTCAAGTTCTCCTCAGCCCAAATACAGGTGCAGTTCTCTTCAGTCCGAGTGCAGGTGCAGTTTTCCTCAGGCCGAGTGTCTGGTCCAGTTCACCTCAGCCCGAGTGCAGGTACAGTTCTCCTCAATACTAGTACAGGTCGAGTTCTCCGTAGCGCGAGTCCAGGTTTTATTCTTTTCAGCCGGAGTTCAGGTCCAATTCTCTTCAACCGGAGTGCAGGTCCAGTTCTCCTCAGCGTGAGTGCAGGTCCAGTTCTCCTAAGACCGAGTGCAAGTTCAGTTTTCCTCGGCCTGTGTACAGATGCACTAATCCTCAGCCCGAGTGCAGGTGCAGTTCTCCTCACCTCGAGTGTAGGTGCAGGTCTCCTCACCCTGAGTGCAGGTCAAATTCTCCTCAGCCCGAGTGCAGGTGCAGTTCTCCTAAGCCCAAGTGCAGGTCCAGTTCTCCTCAGCCCAAGTCCAGGTGCAGTTCTCCTCAGCCTGAGTGCAGGTTCAGTTCTCCTCAGCTTGAGTGCATGTTCAGTTATCACCTGCACGAGGGAAGGTTCAGATCTCCTCAGCCAGACTGCAGGTACAGTTTTCCTCAGCCCGAGTGTCTGGTCCAGTTCACCTCAGCCCGAGTGCAGGTACAGTTCTTCTCAATATTAGAGCAGGTCGAGTTCTCCGCCGCGCGAGTCCAGGTCCAATTCTCTTCAGCTGGAGTGCAGGTCCAGTTCTCTTCAGCCGGAGTGCAAGTTCACTTTTCCTCAGCCTGCGTTTAGATGCACTTCTCCTCAGCCCAAGTGAAGGTTCAGATCTCCTCAGCCAGACTGCAGGTCCAATTCTCCTCAGCCTGAGTCCAGGTCAAGTTCTCCTCAGCCCAAGTCCAGATGCAGTTCTCTTCAGCCAGAGCGTCAGGTCCAGTTCACCTTAGCTCGAGTGCAGGTACAGTTCTCCTCAGCACTAGCGCAGGTCGAGTTCTCTGCAGCGCGAGTCCAGATACAACTCTCTTCAGCCGGACTGCAGGTCCAGTTCTCCTAAGACGGAGTGCAAGGTCAGTTTTCCTCAGCCTCTGTACAGATGCACATCTCCTCAGCCCGAGTGTAGGTGCAGTTCTCACCTTAAGTGTAGGTGCAGTTCTCCTCACTCTGAGTGCAGGTGAAATTCTCCTCAGCCCGAGTGCAAGTCCAGTTCTCTTCAGCTCAAGTGCAGGTTTAGTTCTTCTCAGCCCGAGTGCAGGTCCAAATCTTCGCTGCCTGAAGGCAGGTTAGGTTCTCCTCAACCCGAGTGCAGGTCCAAATCTTCTCAGACTAAGTGCAGGTGCAGTTCTCCTCAGCCTGAGTGCAGGTTCAGTTCTTATCAGCTCGAGTGCATGTTCAGTTATCACCTGCCCGAGTGAAGGTTCAGATCTCCGCAGCCAGACTGCAGGACCAGTTCTCCTCAGCCCGAGTCTAGTTTCAGTTCTCCTCAGCCCAAGTCTAGGTGCAGTTCTCTTCAGTCCGGGTGCAGGTACAGTTTTCCTCAGCCCGAGTGTCTGGTCCAGTTCACCTCAGCCCGAGTGCAGGTACAGTTCTCCTCAGCCTGACTGCAGGTCCAGTTCTCCTAAGACCGAGTGCAAGTTCAGTTTTCCTCAGCCTGTGTACAGATGCACATCTCCTCAGCCCGAGTGCAGGTGCAGTTCTCCTTACCCCGAGTGTAGGTGCAGTTCTCCTCACCCTGAGTGCAGGTGAAATTCTCCTTAGCCCGAGTGCAAGCCCAGTTCTCTTCAGCCCAAGTGCAGGTCCAGTTCTTCACAGCCCGAGTGCAGGTCCAAATCTTCTCTGCCTGAAGGCAGGTTAGGTTCTCCTCAGCCCGAGTGCAGGTCCGAATCTTCTCAGACTAAGTGCAGGTGCAGTTCTCCTCAGCCTGAGTGCAGGTTCAGTTCTCCTCAGCTTGAGTGCATGTTCAGTTATCACCTGCACGAGTGAAGGTTCAGATCTCCTCAGCCAGACTGCAGGTACAGTTTTCCTCAGCCCGAGTGTCTGGTCCAGTTCACCTCAGCCCGAGTGCAGGTACAGTTCTTCTCAATATTAGTGCAGGTCGGGTTCTCCGCCGCGCGAGTCCAGGTCCAATTCTCTTCAGCTGGAGTGCAGGTCCAGTTCTCTTCAGCCGGAGTGCAAGTTCACTTTTCCTCAGCCTGCGTTTAGATGCACTTCTCCTCAGCCCAAGTGAAGGTTCAGATCTCCACAGCCAGACTGCAGGTCCAATTCTCCTCAGCCTGAGTCCAGGTCCAGTTCTCCTCAGCCCAAGTCCAGATGCAGTTCTCTTCAGCCCGAGTGCAGGTACAGTTTTCCTCAGGCCGAGTGTCTGGTCCAGTTCACCTCAGCCCGAGTGCAGGTACAGTTCTCCTCAGCAATAGAGCAGGTCGAGTTCTCCGCAGCGCATGTCCAGGTCCAATTCTCTTCAGCCAGAGTGCAGGTCCAGTTCTCCGCAGCCCGAGTCCAGGTCAAGTTCTCCTCAGCCCAAATACAGGTGCAGTTCTCTTCAGTCCGAGTGCAGGTGCAGTTTTCCTCAGGCCGAGTGTCTGGTCCAGTTCACCTCAGCCCGAGTGCAGGTACAGTTCTCCTCAATACTAGTACAGGTCGAGTTCTCCGTAGCGCGAGTCCAGGTTTTATTCTTTTCAGCCGGAGTTCAGGTCCAATTCTCTTCAACCGGAGTGCAGGTCCAGTTCTCCTCAGCGTGAGTGCAGGTCCAGTTCTCCTAAGACCGAGTGCAAGTTCAGTTTTCCTCGGCCTGTGTACAGATGCACTAATCCTCAGCCCGAGTGCAGGTGCAGTTCTCCTCACCTCGAGTGTAGGTGCAGGTCTCCTCACCCTGAGTGCAGGTCAAATTCTCCTCAGCCCGAGTGCAGGTGCAGTTCTCCTAAGCCCAAGTGCAGGTCCAGTTCTCCTCAGCCCAAGTCCAGGTGCAGTTCTCCTCAGCCTGAGTGCAGGTTCAGTTCTCCTCAGCTTGAGTGCATGTTCAGTTATCACCTGCACGAGGGAAGGTTCAGATCTCCTCAGCCAGACTGCAGGTACAGTTTTCCTCAGCCCGAGTGTCTGGTCCAGTTCACCTTAGCCCGAGTGCAGGTACAGTTCTTCTCAATATTAGTGCAGGTCGAGTTCTCCGCCGCGCGAGTCCAGGTCCAATTCTCTTCAGCTGGAGTGCAGGTCCAGTTCTCTTCAGCCGGAGTGCAAGTTCACTTTTCCTCAGCCTGCGTTTAGATGCACTTCTCCTCAGCCCAAGTGAAGGTTCAGATCTCCTCAGCCAGACTGCAGGTCCAATTCTCCTCAGCCTGAGTCCAGGTCAAGTTCTCCTCAGCCCAAGTCCAGATGCAGTTCTCTTCAGCCAGAGCGTCAGGTCCAGTTCACCTTAGCTCGAGTGCAGGTACAGTTCTCCTCAGCACTAGCGCAGGTCGAGTTCTCTGCAGCGCGAGTCCAGATACAACTCTCTTCAGCCGGAGTGCAGGTCCAGTTCTCCTAAGACGGAGTGCAAGGTCAGTTTTCCTCAGCCTCTGTACAGATGCACATCTCCTCAGCCCGAGTGTAGGTGCAGTTCTCACCTTAAGTGTAGGTGCAGTTCTCCTCACTCTGAGTGCAGGTGAAATTCTCCTCAGCCCGAGTGCAAGTCCAGTTCTCTTCAGCTCAAGTGCAGGTTTAGTTCTTCTCAGCCCGAGTGCAGGTCCAAATCTTCGCTGCCTGAAGGCAGGTTAGGTTCTCCTCAACCCGAGTGCAGGTCCAAATCTTCTCAGACTAAGTGCAGGTGCAGTTCTCCTCAGCCTGAGTGCAGGTTCAGTTCTTATCAGCTCGAGTGCATGTTCAGTTATCACCTGCCCGAGTGAAGGTTCAGATCTCCGCAGCCAGACTGCAGGACCAGTTCTCCTCAGCCCGAGTCTAGTTTCAGTTCTCCTCAGCCCAAGTCTAGGTGCAGTTCTCTTCAGTCCGGGTGCAGGTACAGTTTTCCTCAGCCCGAGTGTCTGGTCCAGTTCACCTCAGCCCGAGTGCAGGTACAGTTCTCCTCAGCCTGACTGCAGGTCCAGTTCTCCTAAGACCGAGTGCAAGTTCAGTTTTCCTCAGCCTGTGTACAGATGCACATCTCCTCAGCCCGAGTGCAGGTGCAGTTCTCCTTACCCCGAGTGTAGGTGCAGTTCTCCTCACCCTGAGTGCAGGTGAAATTCTCCTTAGCCCGAGTGCAAGCCCAGTTCTCTTCAGCCCAAGTGCAGGTCCAGTTCTTCACAGCCCGAGTGCAGGTCCAAATCTTCTCTGCCTGAAGGCAGGTTAGGTTCTCCTCAGCCCGAGTGCAGGTCCGAATCTTCTCAGACTAAGTGCAGGTGCAGTTCTCCTCAGCCTGAGTGCAGATTCAGTTCTCCTTAGCCTGAGTGCAGATTCAGTTCTTCTCAGCTCAAGTGCATGTTCAGTTATCACCTGCCCGAGTGAAGGTTCAGATCTCCGCAGCCAGACTGCAGGACCAGTTCTCCTCAGCCCGAGTCTAGTTCCAGTTCTCCTCAGCCCAAGTCCAGGTGCAGTTCTCTTCAGTCCGGGTGCAGGTACAGTTTTCCTCAGCCCGAGTGTCTGGTCCAGTTCACCTCAGCCCGAGTGCAGGTACAGTTCTCCTCAGCCTGACTGCAGGTCCAGTTCTCCTAAGACCGAGTGCAAGTTCAGTTTTCCTCAGCCTGTGTACAGATGCACATCTCCTCAGCCCGAGTGCAGGTGCAGTTCTCCTTACCCCGAGTGTAGGTGCAGTTCTCCTCACCCTGAGTGCAGGTGAAATTCTCCTTAGCCCGAGTGCAAGTCCAGTTCTCTTCAGCCCAAGTGCAGGTCCAGTTCTTCACAGCCCGAGTGCAGGTCCAAATCTTCTCTGCCTGAAGGCAGGTTAGGTTCTCCTCAGCCCGAGTGCAGGTCCGAATCTTCTCAGACTAAGTGCAGGTGCAGTTCTCCTCAGCCTGAGTGCAGATTCAGTTCTCCTTAGCCTGAGTGCAGATTCAGTTCTTCTCAGCTCGAGTGCATGTTCAGTTATCACCTGCCCGAGTGAAGGTTCAGATCTCCGCAGCCAGACTGCAGGACCAGTTTTCCTCAGCCCGAGTCCAGGTCCAGTTCTCCTCAGCCCAAGTCAAAGTGCAGTTCTCTTCAGCCCCAGTGCAGGTACAGTTTTCCTCAGCCCGAGTGTCTGGTCCAGTTCACCTCAGCCCGAGTGCAGGTACAGTTCTCCTCAGCTTGAGATCATGTTCAATTATCACCTGCCCAAGTGAAGGTTCAGATCTCCTCAGCCAGACTACAGGTCCAGTTTTCCTCAGCCCGAGTGAAAGTCCAGTTCTCATCAGCCCAAGTGCAGGTTCAATTCTCATCCGCCCGAAATGCAGGTCCAGTTCGCCTCAGTACACGTGCAGGTACAGTTCTCCTCACCCAGAGTGCTGGTTCAGTTCTCTTTAGCCCGAGTGCAGGTTCAGTTCTCATCAGCCAAGTGCAGGTCCCGTTCTTCTCTGCCCTGGTGGAGTTTCAGTTCTCATCAACACAAGTGCAGGTCCAGTTCTCTAGCCCGGGTGCAGTTTCAGTTCTCCTCAGCCCAAATGCAGGTGCAGTTCTCCTCATCCTGACTGCAAGTCAAATTCTCCTCAGCCCGAGTGCAGGTCCAGTTCTCCTCAGCCCAAGTGCAGGTCCAGTACTCCTCAGCCCGAGTGCAGGTCCAAATCTCCTCAGACTGAGTGCAGGTTCAGTTCTCCTCAGCCTGACTGCAGGTCCACTTCTCCTAAGACCGAGTGCAAGTTCAGTTTTCCTCAGCCTGTGTACAGATGCACTTCTCCTCAGCCCGAGTGCTGGTGCAGTTCTCCTTACCTCGAGTGTAGGTGCAGTTCTCCTCACCCTGAGTGCAGGTGAAATTCTCCTCAGCCCGAGTGCAGGTTCAGTTCTACTCAGCCCAAGTCAAGGTGCAGTTCTCTTCAGCCCCAGTGCAGGTACAGTTTTCCTCAGCCCGAGTGTCTGGTCCAGTTCACCTCAGCCCGAGTGCAGGTACAGTTCTCCTCAGCCTGAGTGCAGGTACAGTTCTCCTCAGCAATAGTGCAGGTCGAGTTCTCCGCAGCGCATGTCCAGGTCCAATTCTCTTCAGCCAGACTGCAGGACCAGTTCTCCTCAGCCCGAGTCCAGGTTCAGTTCTACTCAGCCCAAGTCAAGGTGCAGTTCTCTTCAGCCCCAGTGCAGGTACAGTTTTCCTCAGCCCGAGTGTATGGTCCAGTTCACCTCAGCCCAAGTGCAGGTACAGTTCTCCTCAGCAATAGTGCAGGTCGAGTTCTCCGCAGCGCATGTCCAGGTCCAATTCTCTTAAGCCAGAGTGCTGGTCCAGTTCTCCGCAGCCCGAGTCCAGGTCAAGTTCTCCTCAGTCCAAGTCCAGGTGCAGTTCTCTTCTGCCCTAGTGCAGGTACAGTTCTCCTCAGCACAAGTGCAGGTCTAGTTCTCCGCAGCGCGAGTTCAGGTCCAATTTTCTTCAGCCGTAGTGCAGGTCCAGTTCTCCTCAGCCTGAGTGCAGGTCCAGTTCTCCTCCGCCTGAGTGCAGGTTCAGTTCTCCTCAGCTCGAGTGCAGGTACAGTTCTTCTCAGCACTAGTGCAAGTAGAGGTCTCCGCACCGCGAGTCCAGGTCCAGTTCTCTTCAGCCGGAGTGCAGGTCCAGTTCTTCTCAGCGTGAGTGCAGGTCCAGTTCTCCTAAGACCGAGTGCAACTTCAGTTTTCCTCAGCCTGTGTACAGATGCACTTATCCTCAGCCCGAGTGCAGGTCCAGTTCTCCTCAGCCTGAGTGCAGGTCCAGTTCTCCTAAGACCGAGTGCAAGTTCAGTTTTCCTCAGCCTGTGTACAGATGCACTTCTCCTCAGCCAAAGTCCAGGTGCAGTTCTCTTCAGCCCTAGTGCAGGTCCAGTTCTCTTCAGCCCAAGTGCAGGTCCAGTCCTCCTCAGCCCGGGTGCAGGTCCAAATCTTCTCAGACTGAATGCAGGTTCAGGTCTCCTCAGCCTGAATGCAGGTTAAGTTCTCCTCAGCTCAGTTCTCCTCAGCCTGAGTGCAGGTTCAGTTCTCCTCAGCTTGAGTGCATGTTCAGTTATCACCTGCACGAGTGAAGGTTCAGATCTCCTCAGCCAGACTGCAGGTACAGTTTTCCTCAGCCCGAGTGTCTGGTCCAGTTCACCTCAGCCCGAGTGCAGGTACAGTTCTTCTCAATATTAGTGCAGGTCGAGTTCTCCGCCGCGCGAGTCCAGGTCCAATTCTCTTCAGCTGGAGTGCAGGTCCAGTTCTCTTCAGCCGGAGTGCAAGTTCACTTTTCCTCAGCCTGCGTTTAGATGCACTTCTCCTCAGCCCAAGTGAAGGTTCAGATCTCCACAGCCAGACTGCAGGTCCAATTCTCCTCAGCCTGAGTCCAGGTCCAGTTCTCCTCAGCCCAAGTCCAGATGCAGTTCTCTTCAGCCCGAGTGCAGGTACAGTTTTCCTCAGGCCGAGTGTCTGGTCCAGTTCACCTCAGCCCGAGTGCAGGTACAGTTCTCCTCAGCAATAGAGCAGGTCGAGTTCTCCGCAGCGCATGTCCAGGTCCAATTCTCTTCAGCCAGAGTGCAGGTCCAGTTCTCCGCAGCCCGAGTCCAGGTCAAGTTCTCCTCAGCCCAAATACAGGTGCAGTTCTCTTCAGTCCGAGTGCAGGTGCAGTTTTCCTCAGGCCGAGTGTCTGGTCCAGTTCACCTCAGCCCGAGTGCAGGTACAGTTCTCCTCAATACTAGTACAGGTCGAGTTCTCCGTAGCGCGAGTCCAGGTTTTATTCTTTTCAGCCGGAGTTCAGGTCCAATTCTCTTCAACCGGAGTGCAGGTCCAGTTCTCCTCAGCGTGAGTGCAGGTCCAGTTCTCCTAAGACCGAGTGCAAGTTCAGTTTTCCTCGGCCTGTGTACAGATGCACTAATCCTCAGCCCGAGTGCAGGTGCAGTTCTCCTCACCTCGAGTGTAGGTGCAGGTCTCCTCACCCTGAGTGCAGGTCAAATTCTCCTCAGCCCGAGTGCAGGTGCAGTTCTCCTAAGCCCAAGTGCAGGTCCAGTTCTCCTCAGCCCAAGTCCAGGTGCAGTTCTCCTCAGCCTGAGTGCAGGTTCAGTTCTCCTCAGCTTGAGTGCATGTTCAGTTATCACCTGCACGAGGGAAGGTTCAGATCTCCTCAGCCAGACTGCAGGTACAGTTTTCCTCAGCCCGAGTGTCTGGTCCAGTTCACCTCAGCCCGAGTGCAGGTACAGTTCTTCTCAATATTAGAGCAGGTCGAGTTCTCCGCCGCGCGAGTCCAGGTCCAATTCTCTTCAGCTGGAGTGCAGGTCCAGTTCTCTTCAGCCGGAGTGCAAGTTCACTTTTCCTCAGCCTGCGTTTAGATGCACTTCTCCTCAGCCCAAGTGAAGGTTCAGATCTCCTCAGCCAGACTGCAGGTCCAATTCTCCTCAGCCTGAGTCCAGGTCAAGTTCTCCTCAGCCCAAGTCCAGATGCAGTTCTCTTCAGCCAGAGCGTCAGGTCCAGTTCACCTTAGCTCGAGTGCAGGTACAGTTCTCCTCAGCACTAGCGCAGGTCGAGTTCTCTGCAGCGCGAGTCCAGATACAACTCTCTTCAGCCGGACTGCAGGTCCAGTTCTCCTAAGACGGAGTGCAAGGTCAGTTTTCCTCAGCCTCTGTACAGATGCACATCTCCTCAGCCCGAGTGTAGGTGCAGTTCTCACCTTAAGTGTAGGTGCAGTTCTCCTCACTCTGAGTGCAGGTGAAATTCTCCTCAGCCCGAGTGCAAGTCCAGTTCTCTTCAGCTCAAGTGCAGGTTTAGTTCTTCTCAGCCCGAGTGCAGGTCCAAATCTTCGCTGCCTGAAGGCAGGTTAGGTTCTCCTCAACCCGAGTGCAGGTCCAAATCTTCTCAGACTAAGTGCAGGTGCAGTTCTCCTCAGCCTGAGTGCAGGTTCAGTTCTTATCAGCTCGAGTGCATGTTCAGTTATCACCTGCCCGAGTGAAGGTTCAGATCTCCGCAGCCAGACTGCAGGACCAGTTCTCCTCAGCCCGAGTCTAGTTTCAGTTCTCCTCAGCCCAAGTCTAGGTGCAGTTCTCTTCAGTCCGGGTGCAGGTACAGTTTTCCTCAGCCCGAGTGTCTGGTCCAGTTCACCTCAGCCCGAGTGCAGGTACAGTTCTCCTCAGCCTGACTGCAGGTCCAGTTCTCCTAAGACCGAGTGCAAGTTCAGTTTTCCTCAGCCTGTGTACAGATGCACATCTCCTCAGCCCGAGTGCAGGTGCAGTTCTCCTTACCCCGAGTGTAGGTGCAGTTCTCCTCACCCTGAGTGCAGGTGAAATTCTCCTTAGCCCGAGTGCAAGCCCAGTTCTCTTCAGCCCAAGTGCAGGTCCAGTTCTTCACAGCCCGAGTGCAGGTCCAAATCTTCTCTGCCTGAAGGCAGGTTAGGTTCTCCTCAGCCCGAGTGCAGGTCCGAATCTTCTCAGACTAAGTGCAGGTGCAGTTCTCCTCAGCCTGAGTGCAGGTTCAGTTCTCCTCAGCTTGAGTGCATGTTCAGTTATCACCTGCACGAGTGAAGGTTCAGATCTCCTCAGCCAGACTGCAGGTACAGTTTTCCTCAGCCCGAGTGTCTGGTCCAGTTCACCTCAGCCCGAGTGCAGGTACAGTTCTTCTCAATATTAGTGCAGGTCGGGTTCTCCGCCGCGCGAGTCCAGGTCCAATTCTCTTCAGCTGGAGTGCAGGTCCAGTTCTCTTCAGCCGGAGTGCAAGTTCACTTTTCCTCAGCCTGCGTTTAGATGCACTTCTCCTCAGCCCAAGTGAAGGTTCAGATCTCCACAGCCAGACTGCAGGTCCAATTCTCCTCAGCCTGAGTCCAGGTCCAGTTCTCCTCAGCCCAAGTCCAGATGCAGTTCTCTTCAGCCCGAGTGCAGGTACAGTTTTCCTCAGGCCGAGTGTCTGGTCCAGTTCACCTCAGCCCGAGTGCAGGTACAGTTCTCCTCAGCAATAGAGCAGGTCGAGTTCTCCGCAGCGCATGTCCAGGTCCAATTCTCTTCAGCCAGAGTGCAGGTCCAGTTCTCCGCAGCCCGAGTCCAGGTCAAGTTCTCCTCAGCCCAAATACAGGTGCAGTTCTCTTCAGTCCGAGTGCAGGTGCAGTTTTCCTCAGGCCGAGTGTCTGGTCCAGTTCACCTCAGCCCGAGTGCAGGTACAGTTCTCCTCAATACTAGTACAGGTCGAGTTCTCCGTAGCGCGAGTCCAGGTTTTATTCTTTTCAGCCGGAGTTCAGGTCCAATTCTCTTCAACCGGAGTGCAGGTCCAGTTCTCCTCAGCGTGAGTGCAGGTCCAGTTCTCCTAAGACCGAGTGCAAGTTCAGTTTTCCTCGGCCTGTGTACAGATGCACTAATCCTCAGCCCGAGTGCAGGTGCAGTTCTCCTCACCTCGAGTGTAGGTGCAGGTCTCCTCACCCTGAGTGCAGGTCAAATTCTCCTCAGCCCGAGTGCAGGTGCAGTTCTCCTAAGCCCAAGTGCAGGTCCAGTTCTCCTCAGCCCAAGTCCAGGTGCAGTTCTCCTCAGCCTGAGTGCAGGTTCAGTTCTCCTCAGCTTGAGTGCATGTTCAGTTATCACCTGCACGAGGGAAGGTTCAGATCTCCTCAGCCAGACTGCAGGTACAGTTTTCCTCAGCCCGAGTGTCTGGTCCAGTTCACCTTAGCCCGAGTGCAGGTACAGTTCTTCTCAATATTAGTGCAGGTCGAGTTCTCCGCCGCGCGAGTCCAGGTCCAATTCTCTTCAGCTGGAGTGCAGGTCCAGTTCTCTTCAGCCGGAGTGCAAGTTCACTTTTCCTCAGCCTGCGTTTAGATGCACTTCTCCTCAGCCCAAGTGAAGGTTCAGATCTCCTCAGCCAGACTGCAGGTCCAATTCTCCTCAGCCTGAGTCCAGGTCAAGTTCTCCTCAGCCCAAGTCCAGATGCAGTTCTCTTCAGCCAGAGCGTCAGGTCCAGTTCACCTTAGCTCGAGTGCAGGTACAGTTCTCCTCAGCACTAGCGCAGGTCGAGTTCTCTGCAGCGCGAGTCCAGATACAACTCTCTTCAGCCGGAGTGCAGGTCCAGTTCTCCTAAGACGGAGTGCAAGGTCAGTTTTCCTCAGCCTCTGTACAGATGCACATCTCCTCAGCCCGAGTGTAGGTGCAGTTCTCACCTTAAGTGTAGGTGCAGTTCTCCTCACTCTGAGTGCAGGTGAAATTCTCCTCAGCCCGAGTGCAAGTCCAGTTCTCTTCAGCTCAAGTGCAGGTTTAGTTCTTCTCAGCCCGAGTGCAGGTCCAAATCTTCGCTGCCTGAAGGCAGGTTAGGTTCTCCTCAACCCGAGTGCAGGTCCAAATCTTCTCAGACTAAGTGCAGGTGCAGTTCTCCTCAGCCTGAGTGCAGGTTCAGTTCTTATCAGCTCGAGTGCATGTTCAGTTATCACCTGCCCGAGTGAAGGTTCAGATCTCCGCAGCCAGACTGCAGGACCAGTTCTCCTCAGCCCGAGTCTAGTTTCAGTTCTCCTCAGCCCAAGTCTAGGTGCAGTTCTCTTCAGTCCGGGTGCAGGTACAGTTTTCCTCAGCCCGAGTGTCTGGTCCAGTTCACCTCAGCCCGAGTGCAGGTACAGTTCTCCTCAGCCTGACTGCAGGTCCAGTTCTCCTAAGACCGAGTGCAAGTTCAGTTTTCCTCAGCCTGTGTACAGATGCACATCTCCTCAGCCCGAGTGCAGGTGCAGTTCTCCTTACCCCGAGTGTAGGTGCAGTTCTCCTCACCCTGAGTGCAGGTGAAATTCTCCTTAGCCCGAGTGCAAGCCCAGTTCTCTTCAGCCCAAGTGCAGGTCCAGTTCTTCACAGCCCGAGTGCAGGTCCAAATCTTCTCTGCCTGAAGGCAGGTTAGGTTCTCCTCAGCCCGAGTGCAGGTCCGAATCTTCTCAGACTAAGTGCAGGTGCAGTTCTCCTCAGCCTGAGTGCAGATTCAGTTCTCCTTAGCCTGAGTGCAGATTCAGTTCTTCTCAGCTCAAGTGCATGTTCAGTTATCACCTGCCCGAGTGAAGGTTCAGATCTCCGCAGCCAGACTGCAGGACCAGTTCTCCTCAGCCCGAGTCTAGTTCCAGTTCTCCTCAGCCCAAGTCCAGGTGCAGTTCTCTTCAGTCCGGGTGCAGGTACAGTTTTCCTCAGCCCGAGTGTCTGGTCCAGTTCACCTCAGCCCGAGTGCAGGTACAGTTCTCCTCAGCCTGACTGCAGGTCCAGTTCTCCTAAGACCGAGTGCAAGTTCAGTTTTCCTCAGCCTGTGTACAGATGCACATCTCCTCAGCCCGAGTGCAGGTGCAGTTCTCCTTACCCCGAGTGTAGGTGCAGTTCTCCTCACCCTGAGTGCAGGTGAAATTCTCCTTAGCCCGAGTGCAAGTCCAGTTCTCTTCAGCCCAAGTGCAGGTCCAGTTCTTCACAGCCCGAGTGCAGGTCCAAATCTTCTCTGCCTGAAGGCAGGTTAGGTTCTCCTCAGCCCGAGTGCAGGTCCGAATCTTCTCAGACTAAGTGCAGGTGCAGTTCTCCTCAGCCTGAGTGCAGATTCAGTTCTCCTTAGCCTGAGTGCAGATTCAGTTCTTCTCAGCTCGAGTGCATGTTCAGTTATCACCTGCCCGAGTGAAGGTTCAGATCTCCGCAGCCAGACTGCAGGACCAGTTTTCCTCAGCCCGAGTCCAGGTCCAGTTCTCCTCAGCCCAAGTCAAAGTGCAGTTCTCTTCAGCCCCAGTGCAGGTACAGTTTTCCTCAGCCCGAGTGTCTGGTCCAGTTCACCTCAGCCCGAGTGCAGGTACAGTTCTCCTCAGCTTGAGATCATGTTCAATTATCACCTGCCCAAGTGAAGGTTCAGATCTCCTCAGCCAGACTACAGGTCCAGTTTTCCTCAGCCCGAGTGAAAGTCCAGTTCTCATCAGCCCAAGTGCAGGTTCAATTCTCATCCGCCCGAAATGCAGGTCCAGTTCGCCTCAGTACACGTGCAGGTACAGTTCTCCTCACCCAGAGTGCTGGTTCAGTTCTCTTTAGCCCGAGTGCAGGTTCAGTTCTCATCAGCCAAGTGCAGGTCCCGTTCTTCTCTGCCCTGGTGGAGTTTCAGTTCTCATCAACACAAGTGCAGGTCCAGTTCTCTAGCCCGGGTGCAGTTTCAGTTCTCCTCAGCCCGAGTGCAGGTGCAGTTCTCCTCATCCTGAGTGCAAGTCAAATTCTCCTCAGCCCGAGTGCAGGTCCAGTTCTCCTCAGCCCAAGTGCAGGTCCAGTACTCCTCAGCCCGAGTGCAGGTCCAAATCTCCTCAGACTGAGTGCAGGTTCAGTTCTCCTCAGCCTGACTGCAGGTCCACTTCTCCTAAGACCGAGTGCAAGTTCAGTTTTCCTCAGCCTGTGTACAGATGCACTTCTCCTCAGCCCGAGTGCTGGTGCAGTTCTCCTTACCTCGAGTGTCGGTGCAGTTCTCCTCACCTTGAGTGCAGGTGAAATTCTCCTCAGCCCGAGTGCAGGTTCAGTTCTACTCAGCCCAAGTCAAGGTGCAGTTCTCTTCAGCCCCAGTGCAGGTACAGTTTTCCTCAGCCCGAGTGTCTGGTCCAGTTCACCTCAGCCCGAGTGCAGGTACAGTTCTCCTCAGCAATAGTGCAGGTCGAGTTCTCCGCAGCGCATGTCCAGGTCCAATTCTCTTCAGCCAGACTGCAGGACCAGTTCTCCTCAGCCTGAGTCCAGGTTCAGTTCTACTCAGCCCAAGTCAAGGTGCAGTTCTCTTCAGCCCCAGTGCAGGTACAGTTTTCCTCAGCCCGAGTGTCTGGTCCAGTTCACCTCAGCCCAAGTGCAGGTACAGTTCTCCTCAGCAATAGTGCAGGTCGAGTTCTCCGCAGCGCATGTCCAGGTCCAATTCTCTTCAGCCAGAGTGCAGGTCCAGTTCTCCGCAGCCCGAGTCCAGGTCAAGTTCTCCTCAGCCCAAGTCCAGGTGCAGTTCTCTTCCGCCCTAGTGCAGGTACAGTTCTCCTCAGCACAAGTGCAGGTCTAGTTCTCCGCAGCGCGAGTTCAGGTCCAATTTTCTTCAGCCGTAGTGCAGGTCCAGTTCTCCTCAGCCTGAGTGCAGGTCCAGTTCTCCTCCGCCTGAGTGCAGGTTCAGTTCTCCTCAGCTCGAGTGCAGGTACAGTTCTTCTCAGCACTAGTGCAAGTAGAGGTCTCCGCACCGCGAGTCCAGGTCCAGTTCTCTTCAGCTGGAGTGCAGGTCCAGTTCTTCTCAGCGTGAGTGCAGGTCCAGTTCTCCTAAGACCGAGTGCAACTTCAGTTTTCCTCAGCCTGTGTACAGATGCACTTATCCTCAGCCCGAGTGCAGGTCCAGTTCTCCTCAGCCTGAGTGCAGGTCCACTTCTCCTAAGACCGAGTGCAAGTTCAGTTTTCCTCAGCCTGTGTACAGATGCACTTCTCCTCAGCCCAAGTCCAGGTGCAGTTCTCTTCAGCCCTAGTGCAGGTCCAGTTCTCTTCAGCCCAAGTGCAGGTCCAGTCCTCCTCAGCCCGGGTGCAGGTCCAAATCTTCTCAGACTGAATGCAGGTTCAGTTCTCCTCAGCCTGAATGCAGGTTAAGTTCTCCTCAGCTCGAGTGCAGGTTCAGTTCTCCTCAGCCTGAGTGCAGGTTCAGTTCTCCTCAGCTTGAGTGCATGTTCAGTTATCACCTGCACGAGTGAAGGTTCAGATCTCCTCAGCCAGACTGCAGGCACAGTTTTCCTCAGCCCGAGTGTCTGGTCCAGTTCACCTCAGCCCGAGTGCAGGTACAGTTCTTCTCAATATTAGTGCAGGTCGAGTTCTCCGCCGCGCGAGTCCAGGTCCAATTCTCTTCAGCTGGAGTGCAGGTCCAGTTCTCTTCAGCCGGAGTGCAAGTTCACTTTTCCTCAGCCTGCGTTTAGATGCACTTCTCCTCAGCCCAAGTGAAGGTTCAGATCTCCTCAGCCAGACTGCAGGTCCAATTCTCCTCAGCCTGAGTCCAGGTCAAGTTCTCCTCAGCCCAAGTCCAGATGCAGTTCTCTTCAGCCAGAGCGTCAGGTCCAGTTCACCTTAGCTCGAGTGCAGGTACAGTTCTCCTCAGCACTAGCGCAGGTCGAGTTCTCTGCAGCGCGAGTCCAGATACAACTCTCTTCAGCCGGAGTGCAGGTCCAGTTCTCCTAAGACGGAGTGCAAGGTCAGTTTTCCTCAGCCTCTGTACAGATGCACATCTCCTCAGCCCGAGTGTAGGTGCAGTTCTCACCTTAAGTGTAGGTGCAGTTCTCCTCACTCTGAGTGCAGGTGAAATTCTCCTCAGCCCGAGTGCAAGTCCAGTTCTCTTCAGCTCAAGTGCAGGTTTAGTTCTTCTCAGCCCGAGTGCAGGTCCAAATCTTCTCTGCCTGAAGGCAGGTTAGGTTCTCCTCAACCCGAGTGCAGGTCCAAATCTTCTCAGACTAAGTGCAGGTGCAGTTCTCCTCAGCCTGAGTGCAGGTTCAGTTCTTATCAGCTCGAGTGCATGTTCAGTTATCACCTGCCCGAGTGAAGGTTCAGATCTCCGCAGCCAGACTGCAGGACCAGTTCTCCTCAGCCCGAGTCTAGTTCCAGTTCTCCTCAGCCCAAGTCCAGGTGCAGTTCTCTTCAGTCCGGGTGCAGGTACAGTTTTCCTCAGCCCGAGTGTCTGGTCCAGTTCACCTCAGCCCGAGTGCAGGTACAGTTCTCCTCAGCCTGACTGCAGGTCCAGTTCTCCTAAGACCGAGTGCAAGTTCAGTTTTCCTCAGCCTGTGTACAGATGCACATCTCCTCAGCCCGAGTGCAGGTGCAGTTCTCCTTACCCCGAGTGTAATTGCAGTTCTCCTCACCCTGAGTGCAGGTGAAATTCTCCTTAGCCCGAGTGCAAGCCCAGTTCTCTTCAGCCCAAGTGCAGGTCCAGTTCTTCACAGCCCGAGTGCAGGTCCAAATCTTCTCTGCCTGAAGGCAGGTTAGGTTCTCCTCAGCCCGAGTGCAGGTCCGAATCTTCTCAGACTAAGTGCAGGTGCAGTTCTCCTCAGCCTGAGTGCAGATTCAGTTCTCCTCAGCCTGAGTGCAGATTCAGTTCTTCTCAGCTCGAGTGCATGTTCAGTTATCACCTGCCCGAGTGAAGGTTCAGATCTCCGCAGCCAGACTGCAGGACCAGTTTTCCTCAGCCCGAGTCCAGGTCCAGTTCTCCTCAGCCCAAGTCAAAGTGCAGTTCTCTTCAGCCCCAGTGCAGGTACAGTTTTCCTCAGCCCGAGTGTCTGGTCCAGTTCACCTCAGCCCGAGTGCAGGTACAGTTCTCCTCAGCTTGAGATCATGTTCAATTATCACCTGCCCAAGTGAAGGTTCAGATCTCCTCAGCCAGACTACAGGTCCAGTTTTCCTCAGCCCGAGTGAAAGTCCAGTTCTCATCAGCCCAAGTGCAGGTTCAATTCTCATCCGCCCGAAATGCAGGTCCAGTTCGCCTCAGTACACGTACAGGTACAGTTCTCCTCACCCAGAGTGCTGGTTCAGTTCTCTCTAGCCCGAGTGCAGGTTCAGTTCTCATCAGCCAAGTGCAGGTCCCGTTCTTCTCTGCCCTGGTGGAGTTTCAGTTCTCATCAACACAAGTGCAGGTCCAGTTCTCTAGCCCGGGTGCAGTTTCAGTTCTCCTCAGCCCAAATGCAGGTGCAGTTCTCCTCATCCTGACTGCAAGTCAAATTCTCCTCAGCCCGAGTGCAGGTCCAGTTCTCCTCAGCCCAAGTGCAGGTCCAGTACTCCTCAGCCCGAGTGCAGGTCCAAATCTCCTCAGACTGAGTGCAGGTTCAGTTCTCCTCAGCCTGACTGCAGGTCCACTTCTCCTAAGACCGAGTGCAAGTTCAGTTTTCCTCAGCCTGTGTACAGATGCACTTCTCCTCAGCCCGAGTGCTGGTGCAGTTCTCCTTACCTCGAGTGTTGGTGCAGTTCTCCTCACCCTGAGTGCAGGTGAAATTCTCCTCAGCCCGAGTGCAGGTTCAGTTCTACTCAGCCCAAGTCAAGGTGCAGTTCTCTTCAGCCCCAGTGCAGGTACAGTTTTCCTCAGCCCGAGTGTCTGGTCCAGTTCACCTCAGCCCGAGTGCAGGTACAGTTCTCCTCAGCCCGAGTGCAGGTACAGTTCTCCTCAGCAATAGTGCAGGTCGAGTTCTCCGCAGCGCATGTCCAGGTCCAATTCTCTTCAGCCAGACTGCAGGACCAGTTCTCCTCAGCCCGAGTCCAGGTTCAGTTCTACTCAGCCCAAGTCAAGGTGCAGTTCTCTTCAGCCCCAGTGCAGGTACAGTTTTCCTCAGCCCGAGTGTATGGTCCAGTTCACCTCAGCCCAAGTGCAGGTACAGTTCTCCTCAGCAATAGTGCAGGTCGAGTTCTCCGCAGCGCATGTCCAGGTCCAATTCTCTTAAGCCAGAGTGCTGGTCCAGTTCTCCGCAGCCCGAGTCCAGGTCAAGTTCTCCTCAGTCCAAGTCCAGGTGCAGTTCTCTTCTGCCCTAGTGCAGGTACAGTTCTCCTCAGCACAAGTGCAGGTCTAGTTCTCCGCAGCGCGAGTTCAGGTCCAATTTTCTTCAGCCGTAGTGCAGGTCCAGTTCTCCTCAGCCTGAGTGCAGGTCCAGTTCTCCTCCGCCTGAGTGCAGGTTCAGTTCTCCTCAGCTCGAGTGCAGGTACAGTTCTTCTCAGCACTAGTGCAAGTAGAGGTCTCCGCACCGCGAGTCCAGGTCCAGTTCTCTTCAGCTGGAGTGCAGGTCCAGTTCTTCTCAGCGTGAGTGCAGGTCCAGTTCTCCTAAGACCGAGTGCAACTTCAGTTTTCCTCAGCCTGTGTACAGATGCACTTATCCTCAGCCCGAGTGCAGGTCCAGTTCTCCTCAGCCTGAGTGCAGGTCCAGTTCTCCTAAGACCGAGTGCAAGTTCAGTTTTCCTCAGCCTGTGTACAGATGCACTTCTCCTCAGCCCAAGTCCAGGTGCAGTTCTCTTCAGCCCTAGTGCAGGTCCAGTTCTCTTCAGCCCAAGTGCAGGTCCAGTCCTCCTCAGCCCGGGTGCAGGTCCAAATCTTCTCAGACTGAATGCAGGTTCAGGTCTCCTCAGCCTGAATGCAGGTTAAGTTCTCCTCAGCTCAGTTCTCCTCAGCCTGAGTGCAGGTTCAGTTCTCCTCAGCTTGAGTGCATGTTCAGTTATCACCTGCACGAGTGAAGGTTCAGATCTCCTCAGCCAGACTGCAGGTACAGTTTTCCTCAGCCCGAGTGTCTGGTCCAGTTCACCTCAGCCCGAGTGCAGGTACAGTTCTTCTCAATATTAGTGCAGGTCGAGTTCTCCGCCGCGCGAGTCCAGGTCCAATTCTCTTCAGCTGGAGTGCAGGTCCAGTTCTCTTCAGCCGGAGTGCAAGTTCACTTTTCCTCAGCCTGCGTTTAGATGCACTTCTCCTCAGCCCAAGTGAAGGTTCAGATCTCCTCAGCCAGACTGCAGGTCCAATTCTCCTCAGCCTGAGTCCAGGTCCAGTTCTCCTCAGCCCAAGTCCAGATGCAGTTCTCTTCAGCCCGAGTGCAGGTACAGTTTTCCTCAGGCCGAATGTCTGGTCCAGTTCACCTCAGCCCGAGTGCAGGTACAGTTCTCCTCAGCAATAGAGCAGGTCGAGTTCTCCGCAGCGCATGTCCAGGTCCAATTCTCTTCAGCCAGAGTGCAGGTCCAGTTCTCCGCAGCCCGAGTCCAGGTCAAGTTCTCCTCAGCCCAAATACAGGTGCAGTTCTCTTCAGTCCGAGTGCAGGTGCAGTTTTCCTCAGGCCGAGTGTCTGGTCCAGTTCACCTCAGCCCGAGTGCAGGTACAGTTCTCCTCAATACTAGTACAGGTCGAGTTCTCCGTAGCGCGAGTCCAGGTTTTATTCTTTTCAGCCGGAGTTCAGGTCCAATTCTCTTCAACCGGAGTGCAGGTCCAGTTCTCCTCAGCGTGAGTGCAGGTCCAGTTCTCCTAAGACCGAGTGCAAGTTCAGTTTTCCTCGGCCTGTGTACAGATGCACTAATCCTCAGCCCGAGTGCAGGTGCAGTTCTCCTCACCTCGAGTGTAGGTGCAGGTCTCCTCACCCTGAGTGCAGGTCAAATTCTCCTCAGCCCGAGTGCAGGTGCAGTTCTCCTAAGCCCAAGTGCAGGTCCAGTTCTCCTCAGCCCAGGTGCATGTCCAAATCTCCTCAGACTGAGTGCAGGTTCAGTTCTATTCAGCCTGAATGCAGGTTAGGTTCTCCTCAGCTCGAGTGCAGGTTCAGTTCTCCTCAGCCTGCGTGCAGGTTCAGTTCTCCTCAGTTTGAGTGCATGTTCAGTTATCACCTGCCCAAGTAAAGGCTCAGATCTCCTCAGCCAGACTGCAGGTCCATTTCTCCTAAGCGCGAGTCCAGGTCCAGTTCTCCTCAGCCCAAGTCCTGGTGCAGTTCTCTTCAGCCCTTGTGCAGGTTCAGTTCTCCTCAGCACAAGTGCAGGTCGAGTTCTCCGCAGCGTGAGTCCAGGTCCAATTTTCTTCAGCAAGAGTGCAGGTCCAGTTCTCTTCAGCCCAAGTGCAGGTCCAGTTCTCCTCAACCCGAGTGCAGGTGCAAATCTTCTCTGCCTGAATGCAGGTAAGGTTCTCCTCAGCTCGAGTGCAGGTGCAGATCTCCTCAGCTTGAGTGCATGTTCAGTTATCACCTGCACGAGTGAAGGTTCAGATCTCCTCAGCTAGACTGCAGGTCCAGTTCTCCTCAGCCCGAGTCCAGGTCCAGTTCTCCTCAGCCCTAGTCAAGGTGCAGTTCTCTTCAGCCCCAGTGCAGGTACAGTTTTCCTCAGCCCGAGTGTCTGGTCCAGTTCACCTCAGCCCGAGTGCAGGTACAGTTCTCCTCAGCTTGAGATCATGTTCAGTTATCACCTGCCCAAGTGAAGGTTCAGATCTCCTCAGCCAGACTGCAGGTCCAGTTTTCCTCAGCCCGAGTGAAAGTCCAGTTCTCATCAGCCCAAGTGCAGGTTCAATTCTCATCCGCCCGAATGCAGGTCCAGTTCGCCTTAGCACGAGTGCAGGTACAGTTCTCTTCACCCAGAGTGCTGGTTCAGTTCTCTTTAGCCCGAGTGCAGGTTCAGTTCTCATCAGCCAAGTGCAGGTCCCGTTCTTCTCTGCCCTGGTGGAGTTCTAGTTCTCATCAACACAAGTGCAGGTCCAGTTCTCTAGCCCGGGTGCAGTTTCAGTTCTACTCAGCCCGAGTGCAGGTGCAGTTCTCCTCATCCTGAGTGCAAGTCAAATTCTCCTCAGCCCGAGTGCAGGTCCAGTTATCCTCAGCCCAAGTGCAGGTCCAGTTCTGCTCAGCCCGAGTGCAGGTCCAAATCTCCTCAGACTAAGTGCAGGTTCAGTTCTCCTCAGCCTGACTGCAGGTCCACTTCTCCTAAGAACGAGTGCAAGTTCAGTTTTCCTCAGCCTGTGTACAGATGCACTTCTCCTCAGCCCGAGTGCTGGTGCAGTTCTCCTTACCTCGAGTGTAGGTGCAGTTCTCCTCACCCTGAGTGCAGGTGAAATTCTCCTCAGCCCGAGTGCAGGTTCAGTTCTACTCAGCCCAAGTCAAGGTGCAGTTCTCTTCAGCCCCAGTGCAGGTACAGTTTTCCTCAGCCCGAGTGTCTGGTCCAGTTCACCTCAGCCCGAGTGCAGGTACAGTTCTCCTCAGCCCGAGTGCAGGTACAGTTCTCCTCAGCAATAGTGCAGGTCGAGTTCTCCGCAGCGCATGTCCAGGTCCAATTCTCTTCAGCCAGACTGCAGGACCAGTTCTCCTCAGCCCGAGTCCAGGTTCAGTTCTACTCAGCCCAAGTCAAGGTGCAGTTCTCTTCAGCCCCAGTGCAGGTACAGTTTTCCTCAGCCCGAGTGTATGGTCCAGTTCACCTCAGCCCAAGTGCAGGTACAGTTCTCCTCAGCAATAGTGCAGGTCGAGTTCTCCGCAGCGCATGTCCAGGTCCAATTCTCTTCAGCCAGAGTGCTGGTCCAGTTCTCCGCAGCCCGAGTCCAGGTCAAGTTCTCCTCAGTCCAAGTCCAGGTGCAGTTCTCTTCTGCCCTAGTGCAGGTACAGTTCTCCTCAGCACAAGTGCAGGTCTAGTTCTCCGCAGCGCGAGTTCAGGTCCAATTTTCTTCAGCCGTAGTGCAGGTCCAGTTCTCCTCAGCCTGAGTGCAGGTCCAGTTCTCCTCCGCCTGAGTGCAGGTTCAGTTCTCCTCAGCTCGAGTGCAGGTACAGTTCTTCTCAGCACTAGTGCAAGTAGAGGTCTCCGCACCGCGAGTCCAGGTCCAGTTCTCTTCAGCCGGAGTGCAGGTCCAGTTCTTCTCAGCGTGAGTGCAGGTCCAGTTCTCCTAAGACCGAGTGCAACTTCAGTTTTCCTCAGCCTGTGTACAGATGCACTTATCCTCAGCCCGAGTGCAGGTCCAGTTCTCCTCAGCCTGAGTGCAGGTCCAGTTCTCCTAAGACCGAGTGCAAGTTCAGTTTTCCTCAGCCTGTGTACAGATGCACTTCTCCTCAGCCCAAGTCCAGGTGCAGTTCTCTTCAGCCCTAGTGCAGGTCCAGTTCTCTTCAGCAAGTGCAGGTCCAGTCCTCCTCAGCCCGGGTGCAGGTCCAAATCTTCTCAGACTGAATGCAGGTTCAGGTCTCCTCAGCCTGAATGCAGGTTAAGTTCTCCTCAGCTCAGTTCTCCTCAGCCTGAGTGCAGGTTCAGTTCTCCTCAGCTTGAGTGCATGTTCAGTTATCACCTGCACGAGTGAAGGTTCAGATCTCCTCAGCCAGACTGCAGGTACAGTTTTCCTCAGCCCGAGTGTCTGGTCCAGTTCACCTCAGCCCGAGTGCAGGTACAGTTCTTCTCAATATTAGTGCAGGTCGAGTTCTCCGCCGCGCGAGTCCAGGTCCAATTCTCTTCAGCTGGAGTGCAGGTCCAGTTCTCTTCAGCCGGAGTGCAAGTTCACTTTTCCTCAGCCTGCGTTTAGATGCACTTCTCCTCAGCCCAAGTGAAGGTTCAGATCTCCTCAGCCAGACTGCAGGTCCAATTCTCCTCAGCCTGAGTCCAGGTCCAGTTCTCCTCAGCCCAAGTCCAGATGCAGTTCTCTTCAGCCCGAGTGCAGGTACAGTTTTCCTCAGGCCGAGTGTCTGGTCCAGTTCACCTCAGCCCGAGTGCAGGTACAGTTCTCCTCAGCAATAGAGCAGGTCGAGTTCTCCGCAGCGCATGTCCAGGTCCAATTCTCTTCAGCCAGAGTGCAGGTCCAGTTCTCCGCAGCCCGAGTCCAGGTCAAGTTCTCCTCAGCCCAAATACAGGTGCAGTTCTCTTCAGTCCGAGTGCAGGTGCAGTTTTCCTCAGGCCGAGTGTCTGGTCCAGTTCACCTCAGCCCGAGTGCAGGTACAGTTCTCCTCAATACTAGTACAGGTCGAGTTCACCGTAGCGCGAGTCCAGGTTTTATTCTTTTCAGCCGGAGTTCAGGTCCAATTCTCTTCAACCGGAGTGCAGGTCCAGTTCTCCTCAGCGTGAGTGCAGGTCCAGTTCTCCTAAGACCGAGTGCATGTTCAGTTTTCCTCGGCCTGTGTACAGATGCACTAATCCTCAGCCCGAGTGCAGGTGCAGTTCTCCTCACCTCGAGTGTAGGTGCAGGTCTCCTCACCCTGAGTGCAGGTCAAATTCTCCTCAGCCCGAGTGCAGGTGCAGTTCTCCTAAGCCCAAGTGCAGGTCCAGTTCTCCTCAGCCCAGGTGCATGTCCAAATCTCCTCAGACTGAGTGCAGGTTCAGTTCTATTCAGCCTGAATGCAGGTTAGGTTCTCCTCAGCTCAAGTGCAGGTTCAGTTCTCCTCAGCCTGCGTGCAGGTTCAGTTCTCCTCAGTTTGAGTGCATGTTCAGTTATCACCTGCCCAAGTAAAGGCTCAGATCTCCTCAGCCAGACTGCAGGTCCATTTCTCCTAAGCGCGAGTCCAGGTCCAGTTCTCCTCAGCCCAAGTCCTGGTGCAGTTCTCTTCAGCCCTTGTGCAGGTTCAGTTCTCCTCAGCACAAGTGCAGGTCGAGTTCTCCGCAGCGTGAGTCCAGGTCCAATTTTCTTCAGCAAGAGTGCAGGTCCAGTTCTCTTCAGCCCAAGTGCAGGTCCAGTTCTCCTCAACCCGAGTGCAGGTGCAAATCTTCTCTGCCTGAATGCAGGTAAGGTTCTCCTCAGCTCGAGTGCAGGTGCAGTTCTCCTCGGTTTGAGTGCATGTTCAGTTATCACCTGCACGAGTGAAGGTTCAGATCTCCTCAGCTAGACTGCAGGTCCAGTTCTCCTCAGCCCGAGTCCAGGTCCAGTTCTCCTCAGCCCTAGTCAAGGTGCAGTTCTCTTCAGCCCCAGTGCAGGTACAGTTTTCCTCAGCCCGAGTGTCTGGTACAGTTCACCTCAGCCCGAGTGCAGGTACAGTTCTCCTCAGCTTGAGATCATGTTCAGTTATCACCTGCCCAAGTGAAGGTTCAGATCTCCTCAGCCAGACTGCAGGTCCAGTTTTCCTCAGCCCGAGTGAAAGTCCAGTTCTCATCAGCCCAAGTGCAGGTTCAATTCTCATCCGCCCGAATGCAGGTCCAGTTCGCCTCAGCACGAGTGCAGGTACAGTTCTCTTCACCCAGAGTGCTGGTTCAGTTCTCTTTAGCCCGAGTGCAGGTTCAGTTCTCATCAGCCAAGTGCAGGTCCCGTTCTTCTCTGCCCTGGTGGAGTTTCAGTTCTCATCAACACAAGTGCAGGTCCAGTTCTCTAGCCCGGGTGCAGTTTCAGTTCTACTCAGCCCGAGTGCAGGTGCAGTTCTCCTCATCCTGAGTGCAAGTCAAATTCTCCTCAGCCCGAGTGCAGGTCCAGTTCTCCTCAGCCCAAGTGCAGGTCCAGTTCTGCTCAGCCCGAGTGCAGGTCCAAATCTCCTCAGACTGAGTGCAGGTTCAGTTCTCCTCAGCCTGACTGCAGGTCCACTTCTCCTAAGACCGAGTGCAAGTTCAGTTTTCCTCAGCCTGTGTACAGATGCACTTCTCCTCAGCCCGAGTGCTGGTGCAGTTCTCCTTACCTCGAGTGTAGGTGCAGTTCTCCTCACCCTGAGTGCAGGTGAAATTCTCCTCAGCCCGAGTGCAGGTTCAGTTCTACTCAGCCCAAGTCAAGGTGCAGTTCTCTTCAGCCCCAGTGCAGGTACAGTTTTCCTCAGCCCGAGTGTCTGGTCCAGTTCACCTCAGCCCGAGTGCAGGTACAGTTCTCCTCAGCAATAGTGCAGGTCGAGTTCTCCGCAGCGCATGTCCAGGTCCAATTCTCTTCAGCCAGACTGCAAAACCAGTTCTCCTCAGCCCGAGTCCAGGTTCAGTTCTACTCAGCCCAAGTCAAGGTGCAGTTCTCTTCAGCCCCAGTGCAGGTACAGTTTTCCTCAGCCCGAGTGTCTGGTCCAGTTCACCTCAGCCCAAGTGCAGGTACAGTTCTCCTCAGCAATAGTGCAGGTCCAGTTCTCCGCAGCCCGAGTCCAGGTCAAGTTCTCCTCAGCCCAAGTCCAGGTGCAGTTCTCTTCCGCCCTAGTGCAGGTACAGTTCTCCTCAGCACAAGTGCAGGTCTAGTTCTCCGCAGCGCGAGTTCAGGTCCAATTTTCTTCAGCCGTAGTGCAGGTCCAGTTCTCCTCAGCCTGAGTGCAGGTCCAGTTCTCCTCCGCCTGAGTGCAGGTTCAGTTCTCCTCAGCTCGAGTGCAGGTACAGTTCTTCTCAGCACTAGTGCAAGTAGAGGTCTCCGCACCGCGAGTCCAGTTCCAGTTCTCTTCAGCCGAAGTGCAGGTCCAGTTCTTCTCAGCGTGAGTGCAGGTCCAGTTCTCCTAAGACCGAGTGCAACTTCAGTTTTCCTCAGCCTGTGTACAGATGCACTTATCCTCAGCCCGAGTGCAGGTCCAGTTCTCCTCAGCCTGAGTGCAGGTCCAGTTCTCCTAAGACCGAGTGCAAGTTCAGTTTTCCTCAGCCTGTGTACAGATGCACTTCTCCTCAGCCCAAGTCCAGGTGCAGTTCTCTTCAGCCCTAGTGCAGGTCCAGTTCTCTTCAGCCCAAGTGCAGGTCCATCCTCCTCAGCCCGGGTGCAGGTCCAAATCTTCTCAGACTGAATGCAGGTTCAGTTCTCCTCAGCCTGAATGCAGCTTAAGTTCTCCTCAGCTCAGTTCTCCTCAGCCTGAGTGCAGGTTCAGTTCTCCTCAGCTTGAGTGCATGTTCAGTTATCACCTGCACGAGTGAAGGTTCAGATCTCCTCAGCCAGACTGCAGGTACAGTTTTCCTCAGCCCGAGTGTCTGGTCCAGTTCACCTCAGCCCGAGTGCAGGTACAGTTCTTCTCAATATTAGTGCAGGTCGAGTTCTCCGCCGCGCGAGTCCAGGTCCAATTCTCTTCAGCTGGAGTGCAGGTCCAGTTCTCTTCAGCCGGAGTGCAAGTTCACTTTTCCTCAGCCTGCGTTTAGATGCACTTCTCCTCAGCCCAAGTGAAGGTTTAGATCTCCTCAGCCAGACTGCAGGTTCAATTCTCCTCAGCCTGAGTCCAGGTCCAGTTCTCCTCAGCCCAAGTCCAGATGCAGTTCTCTTCAGCCCGAGTGCAGGTACAGTTTTCCTCAGGCCGAGTGTCTGGTCCAGTTCACCTCAGCCCGAGTGCAGGTACAGTTCTCCTCAGCAATAGAGCAGGTCGAGTTCTCCGCAGCGCATGTCCAGGTCCAATTCTCTTCAGCCAGAGTGCAGGTCCAGTTCTCCACAGCCCGAGTCCAGGTCAAGTTCTCCTCAGCCCAAATACAGGTGCAGTTCTCTTCAGTCCGAGTGCAGGTACAGTTTTCCTCAGGCCGAGTGTCTGGTCCAGTTCACCTCAGCCCGAGTGCAGGTACAGTTCTCCTCAATACTAGTACAGGTCGAGTTCTCCGTAGCGCGAGTCCAGGTTTTATTCTTTTCAGCCAGAGTTCAGGTCCAATTCTCTTCAACCGGAGTGCAGGTCCAGTTCTCCTCAGCGTGAGTGCAGGTCCAGTTCTCCTAAGACCGAGTGCAAGTTCAGTTTTCCTCGGCCTGTGTACAGATGCACTAATCCTCAGCCCGAGTGCAGGTGCAGTTCTCCTCACCTCGAGTGTAGGTGCAGGTCTCCTCACCCTGAGTGCAGGTCAAATTCTCCTCAGCCCGAGTGCAGGTCCAGTTCTCCTAAGCCCAAGTGCAGGTCCAGTTCTCCTCAGCCCAGGTGCATGTCCAAATCTCCTCAGACTGAGTGCAGGTTCAGTTCTCCTCAGCCTGAATGCAGGTTAGGTTCTCCTCAGCTCGAGTGCAGGTTCAGTTCTCCTCAGCCTGCGTGCAGGTTCAGTTCTCCTCAGCTCGAGTGCATGTTCAGTTATCACCTGCCCAAGTAAAGGCTCAGATCTCCTCAGCCAGACTGCAGGTCCATTTCTCCTAAGCGCGAGTCCAGGTCCAGTTCTCCTCAGCCCAAGTCCTGGTGCAGTTCTCTTCAGCCCTCGTGCAGGTTCAGTTCTCCTCAGCACAAGTGCAGGTCGAGTTCTCCGCAGCGCGAGTCCAGGTCCAATTTTCTTCAGCAAGAGTGCAGGTCCAGTTCTCTTCAGCCCAAGTGCAGGTCCAGTTCTCCTCAACCCGAGTGCAGGTGCAAATCTTCTCTGCCTGAATGCAGGTAAGGTTCTCCTCAGCTCGAGTGCAGGTGCAGTTCTCCTCAGCTTGAGTGCATGTTCAGTTATCACCTGCACGAGTGAAGGTTCAGATCACCTCAGCTAGACTGCAGGTCCAGTTTTCCTCAGCCCGAGTCCAGGTCCAGTTCTCCTCAGCCCAAGTCCAGGTGCAGTTCTCTTCAGTCCGGGTGCAGGTACAGTTCTCCTCAGCCCGAGTGTCTGGTCCAGTTCACCTCAGCCCGAGTGCAGGTACAGTTCTCCTCAGCCTGACTGCAGGTCCAGTTCTCCTAAGACCGAGTGCAAGTTCAGTTTTCCTCAGCCTGTGTACAGATGCACATCTCCTCAGCCCGAGTGCAGGTGCAGTTCTCCTCACCCTGAGTGTAGGTGCAGTTCTCCTCACCCTGAGTGCAGGTGAAATTCTCCTCAGCCCGACTGCAAGCCCAGTTCTCTTCAGCCCAAGTGCAGGTCCAGTTCTTCACAGCCCGAGTGCAGGTCCAAATCTTCTCTGCCTGAAGGCAGGTTAGGTTCTCCTCAGCCCGAGTGCAGGTCCAAATCTTCTCAGACTAAGTGCAGGTGAAGTTTTCCTCAGCTTGAGTGCAGATTCAGTTCTCCTCAGCCTGAGTGCAGGTTCAGTTCTTCTCAGCTCGAGTGCATGTTCAGTTATCACCTGCCCGAGTGAAGGTTCAGATCTCCGCAGCCAGACTGCAGGACCAGTTTTCCTCAGCCCGAGTGTCTGGTCCAGTTCACCTCAGCCCGAGTGCAGGTACAGTTCTCCTCAGCTTGAGATCATGTTCAGTTATCACCTGCCCAAGTGAATGTTCAGATCTCCTCAGCCAGACTGCAGGTCCAGTTTTCCTCAGCCCGAGTGACAGTCCAGTTCTCATCAGCCCATGTGCAGGTTCAATTCTCATCCGCCCGAATGCAGGTCCAGTTCGCCTCAGCACGAGTGCAGGTACAGTTCTCCTCACCCAGAGTGCTGGTTCAGTTCTCTTTAGCCCGAGTGCAGGTTCAGTTCTCATCAGCCAAGTGCAGGTCCCGTTCTTCTCTGCCCTGGTGGAGTTTCAGTTCTCATCAACACAAGTGCAGGTCCAGTTCTCTAGCCCGGGTGCAGTTTCAGTTCTACTCAGCCCGAGTGCAGGTGCAGTTCTCCTCATCCTGAGTGCAAGTCAAATTCTCCTCAGCCCGAGTGCAGGTCCAGTTCTCCTCAGCCCAAGTGCAGGTCCAGTTCTCCTCAGCCTGAGTGCAGGTCCAAATCTCCTCAGACTGAGTGCAGGTTCAGTTCTCCTCAGCCTGACTGCAGGTCCACTTCTCCTAAGACCGAGTGGAAGTTCAGTTTTCCTCAGCCTGTGTACAGATGCACTTCTCCTCAGCCCGAGTGCTGGTGCAGTTCTCCTTACCTCGAGTGTAGGTGCAGTTCTCCTCACCCTGAGTGCAGGTGAAATTCTCCTCAGCCCGAGTGCAGGTTCAGTTCTTCTCAGCCCAAGGCAAGGTGCAGTTCTCTTCAGCCCCAGTGCAGGTACAGTTTTCCTCAGCCCGAGTGTCTGGTCCAGTTCACCTCAGCCCGAGTGCAGGTACAGTTCTCCTCAGCAATAGTGCAGGTCGAGTTCTCCGCAGCGCATGTCCAGGTCCAATTCTCTTCAGCCAGACTGCAGGACCAGTTCTCCTGAGCCCGAGTCCAGGTTCAGTTCTACTCAGCCCAAGTCAAGGTGCAGTTCTCTTCAGCCCCAGTGCAGGTACAGTTTTCCTCAGCCCGAGTGTCTGGTCCAGTTCACCTCAGCCCAAGTGCAGGTACAGTTCTCCTCAGCAATAGTGCAGGTCGAGTTCTCCGCAGCGCATGTCCAGGTCCAATTCTCTTCAGCCAGAGTGAAGGTCCAGTTCTCCGCAGCCCGAGTCCAGGTCAAGTTCTCCTCAGCCCAAGTCCAGGTGCAGTTCTCTTCTGCCCTAGTGCAGGTACAGTTCTCCTCAGCAGAAGTGCAGGTCTAGTTCTCCGCAGCGCGAGTTCAGGTCCAATTTTCTTCAGCCGTAGTGCAGGTCCAGTTCTCCTCAGCCTGAGTGCAGGTCCAGTTCTCCTCCGCCTGAGTGCAGGTTCAGTTCTCCTCAGCTCGAGTGCAGGTACAGTTCTTCTCAGCACTAGTGCAAGTAGAGGTCTCCGCACCGCGAGTCCAGGTCCAGTTCTCCTCAGCCAGAGTGCAGGTCCAGTTCTTCTCAGCGTGAGTGCAGGTCCAGTTCTCCTAAGACCGAGTGCAACTTCAGTTTTCCTCAGCCTGTGTACAGATGCACTTATCCTCAGCCCGAGTGCAGGTACAGTTCTCCTCAGCCTGAGTGCAGGTCCAGTTCTCCTAAGACCGAGTGCAAGTTCAGTTTTCCTCAGCCTGTGTACAGATGCACTTCTCTTCAGCCCAAGTCCAGGTGCAGTTCTCTTCAGCCCTAGTGCAGGTCCAGTTCTCTTCAGCCCAAATGCAGGTCCAGTCCTCCTCAGCCCGGTTGCAGGTCCAAATCTTCTCAGACTGAATGCAGGTTCAGTTCTCCTCAGCCTGAATGCAGCTTAAGTTCACCTCAGCTCAGTTCTCCTCAGCCTGAGTGCAGGTTCAGTTCTCCTCAGCTTGAGTGCATGTTCAGTTATCACCTGCACAAGTGAATGTTCAGATCTCCTCAGCCAGACTGCAGGTACAGTTTTCCTCAGCCCGAGTGTCTGGTCCAGTTCACCTCAGCCCGAGTGCAGGTACAGTTCTCCTCAGCCTGACTGCAGGTCCAGTTCTCCTAAGACCGAGTGCAAGTTCAGTTTTCCTCAGCCTGTGTACAGATGCACATCTCCTCAGCCCGAGTGCAGGTGCAGTTCTCCTTACCCCGAGTGTAGGTGCAGTTCTCCTCACCCTGAGTGCAGGTGAAATTCTCCTCAGCCCGACTGCAAGCCCAGTTCTCTTCAGCCCAAGTGCAGGTCCAGTTCTTCACAGCCCGAGTGCAGGTCCAAATCTTCTCTGCCTGGAGGCAGGTTAGGTTCTCCTCAGCCCGAGTGCAGGTCCAAATCTTCTCAGACTAAGTGCAGGTGAAGTTCTCCTCAGCCTGAGTGCAGATTCAGTTCTCCTCAGCCTGAGTGCAGGTTCAGTTCTTCTCAGCTCGAGTGCATGTTCAGTTATCACCTGCCCGAGTGAAGGTTCAGATCTCCGCAGCCAGACTGCAGGACCAGTTTTCCTCAGCCCGAGTCCAGGTCCAGTTCTCCTCAGCCCAAGTCAAGGTGCAGTTCTCTTCAGCCCCAGTGCAGGTACAGTTTTCCTCAGCCCGAGTGTCTGGTCCAGTTCACCTCAGCCCGAGTGCAGGTACAGTTCTCCTCAGCTTGAGATCATGTTCAGTTATCACCTGCCCAAGTGAAGGTTCAGATCTCCTCAGCCAGACTGCAGGTCCAGTTTTCCTCAGCCCGAGTGAGAGTCCAGTTCTCATCATCCAAGTGCAGGTTCAATTCTGATCCGCCCGAATGCAGGTCCAGTTCGCCTCAGCACGAGTGCAGGTACAGTTCTCCTCACCCAGAGTGCTGGTTCAGTTCTCTTTAGCCAGAGTGCAGGTTCAGTTCTCATCAGCCAAGTGCAGGTCCCGTTCTTCTCTGCCCTGGTGGAGTTTCAGTTCTCATCAACACAAGTGCAGGTCCAGTTCTCTAGCCCGGGTGCAGTTTCAGTTCTACTCAGCCCGAGTGCAGGTGCAGTTCTCCTCATCCTGAGTGCAAGTCAAATTCTCCTCAGCCCGAGTGCAGGTCCAGTTCTCCTCAGCCCAAGTGCAGGTCCAGTTCTCCTCAGCCCGAGTGCAGGTCCAAATCTCCTCAGACTGAGTGCAGGTTCAGTTCTCCTCAGCCTGACTGCAGGTCCACTTCTCCTTAGACCGAGTGCAAGTTCAGTTTTCCTCAGCCTGTGTACAGATGCACTTCTCCTCAGCCCGAGTGCTGGTGCAGTTCTCCTTACCGCGAGTGTCGGTGCAGTTCTCCTCACCCTGAGTGCAGGTGAAATTCTCCTCAGCCCGAGTGCAGGTTCAGTTCTACTCAGCCCAAGTCAAGGTGCAGTTCTCTTCAGCCCCAGTGCAGGTACAGTTTTCCTCAGCCCGAGTGTCTGGTCCAGTTCACCTCAGCCCGAGTGCAGGTACAGTTCTCCTCAGCAATAGTGCAGGTCGAGTTCTCCGCAGCGCATGTCCAGGTCCAATTCTCTTCAGCCAGACTGCAGGACCAGTTCTCCTCAGCCCGAGTCCAGGTTCAGTTCTACTCAGCCCAAGTCAAGGTGCAGTTCTCTTCAGCCCCAGTGCAGGTACAGTTTTCCTCAGCCCGAGTGTCTGGTCCAGTTCACCTCAGCCCGAGTGCAGGTACAGTTCTCCTCAGCAATAGTGCAGGTCGAGTTCTCCGCAGAGCATGTCCAGGTCCAATTCTCTTCAGCCAGACTGCAGGACCAGTTCTCCTCAGCCCGAGTCCAGGTTCAGTTCTACTCAGCCCAAGTCAAGGTGCAGTTCTCTTCAGCTCCAGTGCAGGTACAGTTTTCCTCAGCCCGAGTGTCTGGTCCAGTTCACCTCAGCCCAAGTGCAGGTACAGTTCTCCTCGGCAATAGTGCAGGTCGAGTTCTCCGCAGCGCATGTCCAGGTCCAATTCTCTTCAGTCCGAGTGCAGGTCCAGTTCTCCTCAGCCCAAGTGGATGTCAAAATCTCCTCAGACTGAGTGCAGGTTCAGTTCTCCTCAGCCTGAATGCAGGTTAGGTTCTCCTTAGCTCGAGTGCAGGTTCAGTTCTCCTCAGACTGAGTGCGGGTTCAGTTCTCCTCAGCCTGAATGCAGGTTAGGTTCTCCTCAGCTCGAGTGCAGGTTCAGTTCTCCTCAGCTTGCGTGCAGGTTCAGTTCTCCGCAGCGCGAGTACAGGTCCAATTCTCTTCAGCTGGAGTGCAGGTCCAGTTCTCTTCAGCCAGAGTGCAAGTTCACTTTTCCTCAGCCTGCATTTAGATGTACTTCTCCTCAGCCTAAGTGAAGGTTCAGATCTCCTCAGCCAGACTGCACATCCAATTCTCCTCCGCCTGAGTCCAGGTCCAGTTCTCCTCAGCCCAAGTCCAGATGCAGTTCTCTTCAGCCAGAGCGTCAGGTCCAGTTCACCTCAGCTCGAGTGCAGGTACAGTTCTCCTCAGCACTAGTGCAGGTCGAGTTCTCTGCAGCGCGAGTCCAGATACAATTCTCTTCAGCCGGAGTGCAGTTTCAGTTCTCCTCAGCCTGAGAGCAGGTTCACTTCTCCTCAGCTCGAGTGCATGTTCAGTTATCACCTGCCCAAGTAAAGGTTCAGATCTTCTCAGCCAGACTGAAGGTCCATTTCTCCTCACCCCGATTCCTGATCCAGTTCTCCTCAGCCAAGTCCAGGTGCAGTTCTCTTCAACCCTAGTGCAGGTACAGTTCTTCTCAGCCCGAGTGCAAGTCCAGTTCTCTTCAGCCCAAGTGCAAGTCCAGTTCTTCTCAGCCGGAGTGCAGGTCCAAATCTTCTCTGCCTGAAGGCAGGTTAGGTTCTCCTCAGCCTGAGTGCAGGTCCAAATCTTCTCAGACTAAGTGCAGGTGCAGTTCTCCTCAGCCTGAGTGCAGATTCAGTTCTCCTCAGCCTGAGTGCAGGTTCAGTTCTTCTCAGCTCGAGTGCATGTTCAGTTATCACCTGCCCGAGTGAAGGTTCAGATCTCCGCTGCCAGACTGCAGGACCAGTTCTCCTCAGCCCGAGTCCAGGTCCAGTTTTCCTCAGCCCAAGTCAAGGTGCAGTTCTCTTCAGCCCCAGTGCAGGTACAGTTTTCTTCAGCCCGAGTGCAGGTACAGTTCTCCTCAGCTTGAGAGCATGTTCAGTTATCACCTGCCGAAGTGAGAGGTTCTGATCTCCTCAGCCAGACTGCAGGTCCAGTTTTCCTCAGCCCGAGTGAAAGTCCAGTTCTCATCAGCCCAAGTGCAGGTTCAATTCTCATCCGCCCGAATGCAGGTCCAGTTCGCCTCAGCACGAGTCCAGGTACAGTTCTCCTCACCCAGAGTGCTGGTTCAGTTCTCTTTAGCCCGAGTGCAGGTTCAGTTCTCATCAGCCTAAGTGCAGGTCCAGTTCTCCTCAGCCCGAGTGCAGGTCCAAATCTCCTCAGACTGAGTGCAGGTTCAGTTCTCCTCAGCCTGACTCCAGGTCCACTTCTCCTAAGACCGAGTGCAAGTTCAGTTTTTCTCAGCCTGTGTACAGATGCACTTCTCCTCAGCCCGAGTGCTGGTGCAGTTCTCCTTACCTCGAGTGTAGGTGCAGTTCTCCTCACCCTGAGTGCAGGTGAAATTCTCCTCAGCCCGAGTGCAAGTCCAGTTCTCTTCAGCCCAAGTGCAGGTCCAGTTCTTTTCAGCCCGAGTGCAGGTCCAAATCTTCTCTGCCTGAAGGCAGGTTAGGTTCTCCTCAGCCCGAGTGCAGGTCCAAATCTTCTCAGACTAAGTGCAGGTGCAGTTCTCCTCAGCCTGAGTGCAGATTCAGTTCTCCTCAGCCTGAGTGCAGGTTCAGTTCTTCTCAGCTCGAGTGCATGTTCAGTTATCACCTGCCCGAGTGAAGGTTCAGATCTCCGCAGCCAGACTGCAGGGCCAGTTCTCCTCAGCTCGAGTCCTGGTCCAGTTCTCCTCAGCCCAAGTCAAGGTGCAGTTCTCTTCAGCCCCAGTGCAGGTACAGTTTTCCTCAGCCCGAGTGTCTGGTCCAGTTCACCTCAGCCCGAGTGCAGGTGCAGTTCTCCTCAGTATATAGTGCAGGTCGAGTTCTCCGCAGCGCATGTCCAGGTCCAATTCTCTTCAGCCAGAGTGCAGGTCCAGTTCTCCGCAGCCCGAGTCCAGGTCAAGTTCTCCTCAGCCCAAATCCAGGTGCAGTTCTCTTCAGTCCGAATGCAGGTACAGTTTTCCTCAGGCCGAGTGTCTGGTCCAGTTCACCTCAGCCCGAGTGCAGGTACAGTACTTCTCAGCACAAGTGCAGGTCGAGGTCTCCGCACTGCGAGTCCAGGTCCAATACTCTTCAACCGGAGTGCAGGTCCAGTTCTCCTCATCGTGAGTGCAGGTCCAGGTCTCCTAAGACCGAGTGCAAGTTCAGTTTT
This sequence comes from Gymnothorax reevesii, assembly GCA_029721435.1. NCBI lineage: Eukaryota > Metazoa > Chordata > Actinopteri > Anguilliformes > Muraenidae > Gymnothorax > Gymnothorax reevesii. Next base: position 116,667,514 of record CM056574.1, read on the forward strand.
CCTCGACCTGTGTACAGATGCACTTATCCTCAGCACGAGTGCAGGTGCAGTTCTCCTCAGCCCTAGTGTAGCTGCAGGTCTCCTCACTCTGAGTGCAGGTCAAATTCTCCTCAGCCCGAGTGCAGTTCTAGTTCTTCTCAGCCCAAGTGCAGGTTCAGTTCTCCTCAGCCCAAGTGCAGGTCCAAATCTCCTCAGACTGAGTGCAGGTTCAGTTCTCCTCAGCCTTAATGCAGGTTAGGTTCTCCTCAGCTCGAATGCAGGTTCAGTTCTCCTCAACCTGAGTGCAGGTTCAGTTGTCCTCAGCTCGAGTGCATGTTCAGTTATCACCTGCCCAAGTAAAGGTTCAGATCTCCTCAGCCAGACTGCAGGTCCATTTTCTCTGAGCCCGAGTCCAGGTCCAGTTCTCCTCAGCTCAAGTCCAGGTGCAGTTCTCTTCAGCCCTAGTGCAGGTACAGTTCTCCTCAGCACAAGTGCAGGTCGAGTTCTCCGCAGCGCGAGTCCAGGTCCAATTTTCTTCAGCCGGAGTGCAGGTCCAGTTCACCTCAGCCTGAGTGCAGGTCCAGTTCTCCTCAGCTCGAGTGCAGGTGCAGTTCTCAGCCTGACTGCAGGTACAGTTCTCCTCAGCAATAGTGCAGGTTGAGTTCTCCTCAGCTCAAGTCCAGGTGCAGTTCTCTTCAGCTCAAGTGCAGGTTTAGTTCTTCTCAGCCCGAGTGCAGGTCCAAATCTTCGCTGCCTGAAGGCAGGTTAGGTTCTCCTCAACCCGAGTGCAGGTCCAAATCTTTTCAGACTAAGTGCAGGTTCAGTTGTCCTCAGCCTGAATGCAGGTTAGGTTCTCCTCAGCTCGAGTGCAGGTGCAGTTCTCCTCAGCCTGAGTGCAGGTCCAGTTCTCCTCAGCCTGAGTGCAGGTCCAGTTCTCCTCAGCCCAAGTGCAGGTCCAGTTCTCCTCAGCCCAAGTGCATGTCCAAATCTCCTCAGACTAAGTGCAGGTTCAGTTCTCCTCAGCCTGAATGCAGGTTAGGTTCTCCTCAGCTCGAGTGCAGGTTCAGTTCTCCACAGCCCGAGTGCAGGTCCAAATTTTCTCAGACTGAGTGCAGGTTCAGTTCTCCTCAGCCCGAATGCAGGTTAGGTTGTCCTCAGCTCGAGTGCAGGTTCAGTTCTCCTCAGCCCGGGTGCAGTTACAGTTCTCCTCAGCCTGAGAGCAGGTTCACTTCTCCTCTGCTCGAGTGCATGTTCAGTTATCACCTGTCCAAGTAAAGGTTCAGATCTTCTCAGCCAGACTGAAGGTCCATTTCTCCTCACCCCGATTCCCGATCCAGTTCTCCTCAGCCAAGTCCAGGTGCAGTTCACTTCAACCCTAGTGCAGGTACAGTTCTCCTCAGCACAAGTGAAGGTCGAGTTCTCCGCAGCGCGAGTCCAGGTCCAATTTTCTTCAGCCGGAGTGCAGGTCCAGTTCTCCTCAGCCTGAGTGCAGGTCCAGTTCTCCTCAGCTCGAGTGCAGGTGCAGTTCTCAGCCTGACTGCAGGTACAGTTCTCCTCAGCAATAATGCAGGTTGAGTTCTCCGCAGCGCGAGTCCAGGTCCAACTCTCTTCAGCCAGAGTGCAGGTCCAGTTCTCCGCAGCCCGAGTTCAGGTCCAGTTCTCCTCAGCCTAAATCCAGGCGCAGTTCTCTTCAGCCCGAGTGCAGGTACAGTTTTCTCCAGCCCGAGTGTCTGGTCCAGTTCACTTCAGCACGAGTGCAGGTACAAATCTCCTCAGCAATAGTGCAGGTTGAGTTCTCCGCAGCTCGATTCCAGGTCCAACTCTCTCTAGCCAGAGTGCAGGTCCAATTCTCTGCAGCCCAAGTGCAGGTCCATTTCTCCTCAGCCCGAGTGCAGGTCCAAATCTTCTCAGACTAAGTGCAGGTTCAGTTTTCCTCAGCCTGAATGCAGGTTAGGTTCTCCTCAGCTCGAGTGCAGGTGCAGTTCTCCTCAGCCTGAGTGCAGGTCCAGTTCTCCTCAGCCTGAGTGCAGGTCCAGTTCTCCTCAGCCCAAGTGCAGGTCCAGTTCTCCTCAGCCCAAGTGCATGTCCAAATCTCCTCAGACTAAGTGCAGGTTCAGTTCTCCTCAGCCTGAATGCAGGTTAGGTTCTCCTCAGCTCGAGTGCAGGTTCAGTTCTCCACAGCCCGAGTCAAAGTCCAGTTCTCATCAGCCTAAGTGCAGGTCCAGTTCTCCTCAGCCCGAGTGCAGGTCCAAATTTTCTCAGACTGAGTGCAGGTTCAGTTCTCCTCAGCCCGAATGCAGGTTAGGTTGTCCTCAGCTCGAGTGCAGGTTCAGTTCTCCTCAGCCCGGGTGCAGTTACAGTTCTCCTCAGCCTGAGAGCAGGTTCACTTCTCCTCTGCTCGAGTGCATGTTCAGTTATCACCTGTCCAAGTAAAGGTTCAGATCTTCTCAGCCAGACTGAAGGTCCATTTCTCCTCACCCCGATTCCCGATCCAGTTCTCCTCAGCCAAGTCCAGGTGCAGTTCACTTCAACCCTAGTGCAGGTACAGTTCTCCTCAGCACAAGTGCAGGTCGAGTTCTCCGCAGCGCGAGTCCAGGTCCAATTCTCTTCAGCCGGAGTGCAGGTCCAGTTCTCCTCAGCCTGACTGCAGGTCCAGTTCTCCTAAGACCGAGTGCAAGTTCAGTTTTCCTCAGCCTGTGTACAGATGCACTTCTCCTCAGCCCGTGTGCAGGTGCAGTTCTCCTTACCCGAGTGTAGTTGCAGTTCTCCTCACCCTGAGTGCAGGTGAAATTCTCCTCAGCCCGAGTGCAAGTCCAGTTCTCTTCAGCCCACGTGCAAGTCCAGTTCTTCTTAGCCGGAGTGCAGGTCCAAATCTTCTCTGCCTGAAGGCAGGTTAGGTTCTCGTCAGCCCAAGTGCAGGTCCAAATCTTCTCAGACTAAGTGCAGGTGCAGTTCTCCTCAGCCTGAGTGCAGATTCAGTTCTCCTCAGCCTGAGTGCAGATTCAGTTCTCCTCAGCCTGAGTGCAGGTTCAGTTCTTCTCAGCTCGAGTGCATGTTCAGTTATCACCTGCCCGAGTGAAGGTTCAGATCTCCGCAGCCAGACTGCAGGACCAGTTCTCCTCATCCCGAGTCCAGGTTCAGTTCTACTCAGCCCAAGTCAAGGTGCAGTTCTCTTCAGCCCCAGTGCAGGTACAGTTTTCCTCAGCCCGAGTGTCTGGTCCAGTTCACCTCAGCCTGAGTGCAGGTACAGTTCTCCTCAGCAATAGTGCAGGTCCAGTTCTCCGCAGCGCATGTCCAGGTCCAATTCTCTTCAGCCAGAGTGCAGGTCCAGTTCTCCGCAGCCCGAGTCCAGGTCAAGTTCTCCTCAACCCGAGTGCAGGTGCAAATCTTCTCTGCCTGAATGCAGGTAAGGTTCTCCTCAGCTCGAGTGCAGGTGCAGTTCTCCTCAGCTTGAGTGCATGTTCAGTTATCACCTGCACGAGTGAAGGTTCAGATCTCCTCAGCTAGACTGCAGGTCCAGTTCTCCTCAGCCCGAGTCCAGGTCCAGTTCTCCTCAGCCCAAGTCCAGGTGCAGTTCTCTTCAGTCCGGGTGCAGGTACAGTTTTCCTCAGCCCGAGTGTCTGGTCCAGTTCACCTCAGCCCGAGTGCAGGTACAGTTCTCCTCAGCCTGACTGCAGGTCCAGTTCTCCTAAGACCGAGTGCAAGTTCAGTTTTCCTCAGCCTGTGTACAGATCCACATCTCCTCAGCCCGAGTGCAGGTGCAGTTCTCCTTACCCCGAGTGTAGGTGCAGTTCTCCTCACCCTGAGTGCAGGTGAAATTCTCCTCAGCCCGACTGCAAGCCCAGTTCTCTTCAGCCCAAGTGCAGGTCCAGTTCTTCACAGCCCGAGTGCAGGTCCAAATCTTCTCTGCCTGAAGGCAGGTTAGGTTCTCCTCAGCCCGAGTGCAGGTCCAAATCTTCTCAGACTAAGTGCAGGTGAAGTTCTCCTCAGCCTGAGTGCAGATTCAGTTCTCCTCAGCCTGAGTGCAGGTTCAGTTCTTCTCAGCTCGAGTGCATGTTCAGTTATCACCTGCCCGAGTGAAGGTTCAGATCTCCGCAGCCAGACTGCAGGACCAGTTTTCCTCAGCCCGAGTCCAGGTCCAGTTCTCCTCAGCCCAAGTCAAGGTGCAGTTCTCTTCAGCCCCAGTGCAGGTACAGTTTTCCTCAGCCCGAGTGTCTGGTCCAGTTCACCTCAGCCCGAGTGCAGGTACAGTTCTCCTCAGCTTGAGATCATGTTCAGTTATCACCTGCCCAAGTGAAGGTTCAGATCTCCTCAGCCAGACTGCAGGTCCAGTTTTCCTCAGCCCGAGTGAAAGTCCAGTTCTCATCAGCCCAAGTGCAGGTTCAATTCTCATCCGCCCGAATGCAGGTCCAGTTCGCCTCAGCACGAGTGCAGGTACAGTTCTCCTCACCCAGAGTGCTGGTTCAGTTCTCTTTAGCCCGAGTGCAGGTTCAGTTCTCATCAGCCAAGTGCAGGTCCCGTTCTTCTCTGCCCTGGTGGAGTTACAGTTCTCATCAACACAAGTGCAGGTCCAGTTCTCTAGCCCGGGTGCAGTTTCAGTTCTACTCAGCCCGAGTGCAGGTGCAGTTCTCCTCATCCTGAGTGCAAGTCAAATTCTCCTCAGCCCGAGTGCAGGTCCAGTTCTCCTCAGCCCAAGTGCAGGTTCAGTTCTCCTCAGCCTGACTGCAGGTCCACTTCTCCTAAGACCGAGTGCAAGTTCAGTTTTCCTCAGCCTGTGTACAGATGCACTTCTCCTCAGCCCGAGTGCTGGTGCAGTTCTCCTTACCTCGAGTGTAGGTGCAGTTCTCCTCACCCTGAGTGCAGGTGAAATTCTCCTCAGCCCGAGTGCAGAATCAGTTCTACTCAGCCAAGTCAAGGTGCAGTTCTCTTCAGCCCCAGTGCAGGTACAGTTTTCCTCAGCCCGAGTGTCTGGTCCAGTTCACCTCAGCCCAAGTGCAGGTACAGTTCTCCTCAGCAATAGTGCAGGTCGAGTTCTCCGCAGCGCGAGTCCAGGTCCAATTTTCTTCAGCCGGAGTGCAGGTCCAGTTCACCTCAGCCTGAGTGCAGGTCCAGTTCTCCTCAGCTCGAGTGCAGGTGCAGTTCTCAGCCTGACTGCAGGTACAGTTCTCCTCAGCAATAGTGCAGGTTGAGTTCTCCTCAGCTCAAGTCCAGGTGCAGTTCTCTTCAGCCGGAGTGCAGGTCCAGTTCTCCTCAGCCTGAGTGCAGGTCCAGTTCTCCTCAGCTCGAGTGCAGGTGCAGTTCTCAGCCTGACTGCAGGTACAGTTCTCCTCAGCAATAGTGCAGGTTGAGTTCTCCGCAGCGCGAGTCCAGGTCCAACTCTCTTCAGCCAGAGTGCAGGTCCAGTTCTCCGCAGCCCGAGTTCAGGTCCAGTTCTCTTCAGCCTAAATCCAGGCGCAGTTCTCTTCAGCCCGAGTGCAGGTACAGTTTTCTCCAGCCCGAGTGTCTGGTCCAGTTCACTTCAGCACGAGTGCAGGTACAGTTCTCCTCAGCAATAGTGCAGGTTGAGTTCTCCTCAGCTCAAGTCCAGGTGCAGTTCTCTTCAGCCCTAGTGCAGGTACAGTTCTCCTCAGCACAAGTGCAGGTCGAGTTCTCCGCAGCGCGAGTCCAGGTCCAATTTTCTTCAGCCGGAGTGCAGGTCCAGTTCTCCTCAGCCTGAGTGCAGGTCCAGTTCTCCTCAGCTCGAGTGCAGGTGCAGTTCTCAGCCTGACTGCAGGTACAGTTCTCCTCAGCAATAGTGCAGGTTGAGTTCTCCGCAGCGCGAGTCCAGGTCCAACTCTCTTCAGCCAGAGTGCAGGTCCAGTTCTCCGCAGCCCGAGTTCAGGTCCAGTTCTCCTCAGCCTAAATCCAGGCGCAGTTCTCTTCAGCCCGAGTGCAGGTACAGTTTTCTCCAGCCCGAGTGTCTGGTCCAGTTCACCTCAGCACGAGTGCAGGTACAGATCTCCTCAGCAATAGTGCAGGTTGAGTTCTCCGCAGCGCGATTCCAGGTCCAACTCTCTTCAGCCAGAGTGCAGGTCCAATTCTCTGCAGCCCAAGTGCAGGTCCATTTCTCCTCAGCCCGAGTGCAGGTCCAAATCTTCTCAGACTAAGTGCAGGTTCAGTTGTCCTCAGCCTGAATGCAGGTTAGGTTCTCCTCAGCTCGAGTGCAGGTGCAGTTCTCCTCAGCCTGAGTGCAGGTCCAGTTCTCCTCAGCCTGAGTGCAGGTCCAGTTCTCCTCAGCCCAAGTGCAGGTCCAGTTCTCCTCAGCCCAAGTGCATGTCCAAATCTCCTCAGACTAAGTGCAGGTTCAGTTCTCCTCAGCCTGAATGCAGGTTAGGTTCTCCTCAGCTCGAGTGCAGGTTCAGTTCTCCACAGCCCGAGTCAAAGTCCAGTTCTCATCAGCCTAAGTGCAGGTCCAGTTCTCCTCAGCCCGAGTGCAGGTCCAAATTTTCTCAGACTGAGTGCAGGTTCAGTTCTCCTCAGCCCGAATGCAGGTTAGGTTGTCCTCAGCTCGAGTGCAGGTTCAGTTCTCCTCAGCCCGGGTGCAGTTACAGTTCTCCTCAGCCTGAGAGCAGGTTCACTTCTCCTCTGCTCGAGTGCATGTTCAGTTATCACCTGTCCAAGTAAAGGTTCAGATCTTCTCAGCCAGACTGAAGGTCCATTTCTCCTCACCCCGATTCCCGATCCAGTTCTCCTCAGCCAAGTCCAGGTGCAGTTCACTTCAACCCTAGTGCAGGTACAGTTCTCCTCAGCACAAGTGAAGGTCGAGTTCTCCGCAGCGCGAGTCCAGGTCCAATTTTCTTCAGCCGGAGTGCAGGTCCAGTTCTCCTCAGCCTGAGTGCAGGTCCAGTTCTCCTCAGCTCGAGTGCAGGTGCAGTTCTCAGCCTGACTGCAGGTACAGTTCTCCTCAGCAATAATGCAGGTTGAGTTCTCCGCAGCGCGAGTCCAGGTCCAACTCTCTTCAGCCAGAGTGCAGGTCCAGTTCTCCGCAGCCCGAGTTCAGGTCCAGTTCTCCTCAGCCTAAATCCAGGCGCGGTTCTCTTCAGCCCGAGTGCAGGTACAGTTTTCTCCAGCCCGAGTGTCTGGTCCAGTTCACTTCAGCACGAGTGCAGGTACAAATCTCCTCAGCAATAGTGCAGGTTGAGTTCTCCGCAGCGCGATTCCAGGTCCAACTCTCTTCAGCCAGAGTGCAGGTCCAATTCTCTGCAGCCCAAGTGCAGGTCCATTTCTCCTCAGCCCGAGTGCAGGTCCAAATCTTCTCAGACTAAGTGCAGGTTCAGTTTTCCTCAGCCTGAATGCAGGTTAGGTTCTCCTCAGCTCGAGTGCAGGTGCAGTTCTCCTCAGCCTGAGTGCAGGTCCAGTTCTCCTCAGCCTGAGTGCAGGTCCAGTTCTCCTCAGCCCAAGTGCAGGTCCAGTTCTCCTCAGCCCAAGTGCATGTCCAAATCTCCTCAGACTAAGTGCAGGTTCAGTTCTCCTCAGCCTGAATGCAGGTTAGGTTCTCCTCAGCTCGAGTGCAGGTTCAGTTCTCCACAGCCCGAGTCAAAGTCCAGTTCTCATCAGCCTAAGTGCAGGTCCAGTTCTCCTCAGCCCGAGTGCAGGTCCAAATTTTCTCAGACTGAGTGCAGGTTCAGTTCTCCTCAGCCCGAATGCAGGTTAGGTTGTCCTCAGCTCGAGTGCAGGTTCAGTTCTCCTCAGCCCGGGTGCAGTTACAGTTCTCCTCAGCCTGAGAGCAGGTTCACTTCTCCTCTGCTCGAGTGCATGTTCAGTTATCACCTGTCCAAGTAAAGGTTCAGATCTTCTCAGCCAGACTGAAGGTCCATTTCTCCTCACCCCGATTCCCGATCCAGTTCTCCTCAGCCAAGTCCAGGTGCAGTTCACTTCAACCCTAGTGCAGGTACAGTTCTCCTCAGCACAAGTGCAGGTCGAGTTCTCCGCAGCGCGAGTCCAGGTCCAATTCTCTTCAGCCGGAGTGCAGGTCCAGTTCTCCTCAGCCTGACTGCAGGTCCAGTTCTCCTAAGACCGAGTGCAAGTTCAGTTTTCCTCAGCCTGTGTACAGATGCACTTCTCCTCAGCCCGTGTGCAGGTGCAGTTCTCCTTACCCGAGTGTAGTTGCAGTTCTCCTCACCCTGAGTGCAGGTGAAATTCTCCTCAGCCCGAGTGCAAGTCCAGTTCTCTTCAGCCCACGTGCAAGTCCAGTTCTTCTTAGCCGGAGTGCAGGTCCAAATCTTCTCTGCCTGAAGGCAGGTTAGGTTCTCGTCAGCCCAAGTGCAGGTCCAAATCTTCTCAGACTAAGTGCAGGTGCAGTTCTCCTCAGCCTGAGTGCAGATTCAGTTCTCCTCAGCCTGAGTGCAGATTCAGTTCTCCTCAGCCTGAGTGCAGGTTCAGTTCTTCTCAGCTCGAGTGCATGTTCAGTTATCACCTGCCCGAGTGAAGGTTCAGATCTCCGCAGCCAGACTGCAGGACCAGTTCTCCTCATCCCGAGTCCAGGTTCAGTTCTACTCAGCCCAAGTCAAGGTGCAGTTCTCTTCAGCCCCAGTGCAGGTACAGTTTTCCTCAGCCCGAGTGTCTGGTCCAGTTCACCTCAGCCTGAGTGCAGGTACAGTTCTCCTCAGCAATAGTGCAGGTCCAGTTCTCCGCAGCGCATGTCCAGGTCCAATTCTCTTCAGCCAGAGTGCAGGTCCAGTTCTCCGCAGCCCGAGTCCAGGTCAAGTTCTCCTCAACCCGAGTGCAGGTGCAAATCTTCTCTGCCTGAATGCAGGTAAGGTTCTCCTCAGCTCGAGTGCAGGTGCAGTTCTCCTCAGCTTGAGTGCATGTTCAGTTATCACCTGCACGAGTGAAGGTTCAGATCTCCTCAGCTAGACTGCAGGTCCAGTTCTCCTCAGCCCGAGTCCAGGTCCAGTTCTCCTCAGCCCAAGTCCAGGTGCAGTTCTCTTCAGTCCGGGTGCAGGTACAGTTTTCCTCAGCCCGAGTGTCTGGTCCAGTTCACCTCAGCCCGAGTGCAGGTACAGTTCTCCTCAGCCTGACTGCAGGTCCAGTTCTCCTAAGACCGAGTGCAAGTTCAGTTTTCCTCAGCCTGTGTACAGATCCACATCTCCTCAGCCCGAGTGCAGGTGCAGTTCTCCTTACCCCGAGTGTAGGTGCAGTTCTCCTCACCCTGAGTGCAGGTGAAATTCTCCTCAGCCCGACTGCAAGCCCAGTTCTCTTCAGCCCAAGTGCAGGTCCAGTTCTTCACAGCCCGAGTGCAGGTCCAAATCTTCTCTGCCTGAAGGCAGGTTAGGTTCTCCTCAGCCCGAGTGCAGGTCCAAATCTTCTCAGACTAAGTGCAGGTGAAGTTCTCCTCAGCCTGAGTGCAGATTCAGTTCTCCTCAGCCTGAGTGCAGGTTCAGTTCTTCTCAGCTCGAGTGCATGTTCAGTTATCACCTGCCCGAGTGAAGGTTCAGATCTCCGCAGCCAGACTGCAGGACCAGTTTTCCTCAGCCCGAGTCCAGGTCCAGTTCTCCTCAGCCCAAGTCAAGGTGCAGTTCTCTTCAGCCCCAGTGCAGGTACAGTTTTCCTCAGCCCGAGTGTCTGGTCCAGTTCACCTCAGCCCGAGTGCAGGTACAGTTCTCCTCAGCTTGAGATCATGTTCAGTTATCACCTGCCCAAGTGAAGGTTCAGATCTCCTCAGCCAGACTGCAGGTCCAGTTTTCCTCAGCCCGAGTGAAAGTCCAGTTCTCATCAGCCCAAGTGCAGGTTCAATTCTCATCCGCCCGAATGCAGGTCCAGTTCGCCTCAGCACGAGTGCAGGTACAGTTCTCCTCACCCAGAGTGCTGGTTCAGTTCTCTTTAGCCCGAGTGCAGGTTCAGTTCTCATCAGCCAAGTGCAGGTCCCGTTCTTCTCTGCCCTGGTGGAGTTACAGTTCTCATCAACACAAGTGCAGGTCCAGTTCTCTAGCCCGGGTGCAGTTTCAGTTCTACTCAGCCCGAGTGCAGGTGCAGTTCTCCTCATCCTGAGTGCAAGTCAAATTCTCCTCAGCCCGAGTGCAGGTCCAGTTCTCCTCAGCCCAAGTGCAGGTTCAGTTCTCCTCAGCCTGACTGCAGGTCCACTTCTCCTAAGACCGAGTGCAAGTTCAGTTTTCCTCAGCCTGTGTACAGATGCACTTCTCCTCAGCCCGAGTGCTGGTGCAGTTCTCCTTACCTCGAGTGTAGGTGCAGTTCTCCTCACCCTGAGTGCAGGTGAAATTCTCCTCAGCCCGAGTGCAGAATCAGTTCTACTCAGCCCAAGTCAAGGTGCAGTTCTCTTCAGCCCCAGTGCAGGTACAGTTTTCCTCAGCCCGAGTGTCTGGTCCAGTTCACCTCAGCCCAAGTGCAGGTACAGTTCTCCTCAGCAATAGTGCAGGTCGAGTTCTCCGCAGCGCGAGTCCAGGTCCAATTTTCTTCAGCCGGAGTGCAGGTCCAGTTCACCTCAGCCTGAGTGCAGGTCCAGTTCTCCTCAGCTCGAGTGCAGGTGCAGTTCTCAGCCTGACTGCAGGTACAGTTCTCCTCAGCAATAGTGCAGGTTGAGTTCTCCTCAGCTCAAGTCCAGGTGCAGTTCTCTTCAGCCGGAGTGCAGGTCCAGTTCTCCTCAGCCTGAGTGCAGGTCCAGTTCTCCTCAGCTCGAGTGCAGGTGCAGTTCTCAGCCTGACTGCAGGTACAGTTCTCCTCAGCAATAGTGCAGGTTGAGTTCTCCGCAGCGCGAGTCCAGGTCCAACTCTCTTCAGCCAGAGTGCAGGTCCAGTTCTCCGCAGCCCGAGTTCAGGTCCAGTTCTCTTCAGCCTAAATCCAGGCGCAGTTCTCTTCAGCCCGAGTGCAGGTACAGTTTTCTCCAGCCCGAGTGTCTGGTCCAGTTCACTTCAGCACGAGTGCAGGTACAGTTCTCCTCAGCAATAGTGCAGGTTGAGTTCTCCTCAGCTCAAGTCCAGGTGCAGTTCTCTTCAGCCCTAGTGCAGGTACAGTTCTCCTCAGCACAAGTGCAGGTCGAGTTCTCCGCAGCGCGAGTCCAGGTCCAATTTTCTTCAGCCGGAGTGCAGGTCCAGTTCTCCTCAGCCTGAGTGCAGGTCCAGTTCTCCTCAGCTCGAGTGCAGGTGCAGTTCTCAGCCTGACTGCAGGTACAGTTCTCCTCAGCAATAGTGCAGGTTGAGTTCTCCGCAGCGCGAGTCCAGGTCCAACTCTCTTCAGCCAGAGTGCAGGTCCAGTTCTCCGCAGCCCGAGTTCAGGTCCAGTTCTCCTCAGCCTAAATCCAGGCGCAGTTCTCTTCAGCCCGAGTGCAGGTACAGTTTTCTCCAGCCCGAGTGTCTGGTCCAGTTCACCTCAGCACGAGTGCAGGTACAGATCTCCTCAGCAATAGTGCAGGTTGAGTTCTCCGCAGCGCGATTCCAGGTCCAACTCTCTTCAGCCAGAGTGCAGGTCCAATTCTCTGCAGCCCAAGTGCAGGTCCATTTCTCCTCAGCCCGAGTGCAGGTCCAAATCTTCTCAGACTAAGTGCAGGTTCAGTTGTCCTCAGCCTGAATGCAGGTTAGGTTCTCCTCAGCTCGAGTGCAGGTGCAGTTCTCCTCAGCCTGAGTGCAGGTCCAGTTCTCCTCAGCCTGAGTGCAGGTCCAGTTCTCCTCAGCCCAAGTGCAGGTCCAGTTCTCCTCAGCCCAAGTGCATGTCCAAATCTCCTCAGACTAAGTGCAGGTTCAGTTCTCCTCAGCCTGAATGCAGGTTAGGTTCTCCTCAGCTCGAGTGCAGGTTCAGTTCTCCACAGCCCGAGTCAAAGTCCAGTTCTCATCAGCCTAAGTGCAGGTCCAGTTCTCCTCAGCCCGAGTGCAGGTCCAAATTTTCTCAGACTGAGTGCAGGTTCAGTTCTCCTCAGCCCGAATGCAGGTTAGGTTGTCCTCAGCTCGAGTGCAGGTTCAGTTCTCCTCAGCCCGGGTGCAGTTACAGTTCTCCTCAGCCTGAGAGCAGGTTCACTTCTCCTCTGCTCGAGTGCATGTTCAGTTATCACCTGTCCAAGTAAAGGTTCAGATCTTCTCAGCCAGACTGAAGGTCCATTTCTCCTCACCCCGATTCCCGATCCAGTTCTCCTCAGCCAAGTCCAGGTGCAGTTCACTTCAACCCTAGTGCAGGTACAGTTCTCCTCAGCACAAGTGAAGGTCGAGTTCTCCGCAGCGCGAGTCCAGGTCCAATTTTCTTCAGCCGGAGTGCAGGTCCAGTTCTCCTCAGCCTGAGTGCAGGTCCAGTTCTCCTCAGCTCGAGTGCAGGTGCAGTTCTCAGCCTGACTGCAGGTACAGTTCTCCTCAGCAATAATGCAGGTTGAGTTCTCCGCAGCGCGAGTCCAGGTCCAACTCTCTTCAGCCAGAGTGCAGGTCCAGTTCTCCGCAGCCCGAGTTCAGGTCCAGTTCTCCTCAGCCTAAATCCAGGCGCAGTTCTCTTCAGCCCGAGTGCAGGTACAGTTTTCTCCAGCCCGAGTGTCTGGTCCAGTTCACTTCAGCACGAGTGCAGGTACAAATCTCCTCAGCAATAGTGCAGGTTGAGTTCTCCGCAGCGCGATTCCAGGTCCAACTCTCTTCAGCCAGAGTGCAGGTCCAATTCTCTGCAGCCCAAGTGCAGGTCCATTTCTCCTCAGCCCGAGTGCAGGTCCAAATCTTCTCAGACTAAGTGCAGGTTCAGTTTTCCTCAGCCTGAATGCAGGTTAGGTTCTCCTCAGCTCGAGTGCAGGTGCAGTTCTCCTCAGCCTGAGTGCAGGTCCAGTTCTCCTCAGCCTGAGTGCAGGTCCAGTTCTCCTCAGCCCAAGTGCAGGTCCAGTTCTCCTCAGCCCAAGTGCATGTCCAAATCTCCTCAGACTAAGTGCAGGTTCAGTTCTCCTCAGCCTGAATGCAGGTTAGGTTCTCCTCAGCTCGAGTGCAGGTTCAGTTCTCCACAGCCCGAGTCAAAGTCCAGTTCTCATCAGCCTAAGTGCAGGTCCAGTTCTCCTCAGCCCGAGTGCAGGTCCAAATTTTCTCAGACTGAGTGCAGGTTCAGTTCTCCTCAGCCCGAATGCAGGTTAGGTTGTCCTCAGCTCGAGTGCAGGTTCAGTTCTCCTCAGCCCGGGTGCAGTTACAGTTCTCCTCAGCCTGAGAGCAGGTTCACTTCTCCTCTGCTCGAGTGCATGTTCAGTTATCACCTGTCCAAGTAAAGGTTCAGATCTTCTCAGCCAGACTGAAGGTCCATTTCTCCTCACCCCGATTCCCGATCCAGTTCTCCTCAGCCAAGTCCAGGTGCAGTTCACTTCAACCCTAGTGCAGGTACAGTTCTCCTCAGCACAAGTGCAGGTCGAGTTCTCCGCAGCGCGAGTCCAGGTCCAATTCTCTTCAGCCGGAGTGCAGGTCCAGTTCTCCTCAGCCTGACTGCAGGTCCAGTTCTCCTAAGACCGAGTGCAAGTTCAGTTTTCCTCAGCCTGTGTACAGATGCACTTCTCCTCAGCCCGTGTGCAGGTGCAGTTCTCCTTACCCGAGTGTAGTTGCAGTTCTCCTCACCCTGAGTGCAGGTGAAATTCTCCTCAGCCCGAGTGCAAGTCCAGTTCTCTTCAGCCCACGTGCAAGTCCAGTTCTTCTTAGCCGGAGTGCAGGTCCAAATCTTCTCTGCCTGAAGGCAGGTTAGGTTCTCGTCAGCCCAAGTGCAGGTCCAAATCTTCTCAGACTAAGTGCAGGTGCAGTTCTCCTCAGCCTGAGTGCAGATTCAGTTCTCCTCAGCCTGAGTGCAGATTCAGTTCTCCTCAGCCTGAGTGCAGGTTCAGTTCTTCTCAGCTCGAGTGCATGTTCAGTTATCACCTGCCCGAGTGAAGGTTCAGATCTCCGCAGCCAGACTGCAGGACCAGTTCTCCTCATCCCGAGTCCAGGTTCAGTTCTACTCAGCCCAAGTCAAGGTGCAGTTCTCTTCAGCCCCAGTGCAGGTACAGTTTTCCTCAGCCCGAGTGTCTGGTCCAGTTCACCTCAGCCTGAGTGCAGGTACAGTTCTCCTCAGCAATAGTGCAGGTCCAGTTCTCCGCAGCGCATGTCCAGGTCCAATTCTCTTCAGCCAGAGTGCAGGTCCAGTTCTCCGCAGCCCGAGTCCAGGTCAAGTTCTCCTCAACCCGAGTGCAGGTGCAAATCTTCTCTGCCTGAATGCAGGTAAGGTTCTCCTCAGCTCGAGTGCAGGTGCAGTTCTCCTCAGCTTGAGTGCATGTTCAGTTATCACCTGCACGAGTGAAGGTTCAGATCTCCTCAGCTAGACTGCAGGCCCAGTTCTCCTCAGCCCGAGTCCAGGTCCAGTTCTCCTCAGCCCAAGTCCAGGTGCAGTTCTCTTCAGTCCGGGTGCAGGTACAGTTTTCCTCAGCCCGAGTGTCTGGTCCAGTTCACCTCAGCCCGAGTGCAGGTACAGTTCTCCTCAGCCTGACTGCAGGTCCAGTTCTCCTAAGACCGAGTGCAAGTTCAGTTTTCCTCAGCCTGTGTACAGATCCACATCTCCTCAGCCCGAGTGCAGGTGCAGTTCTCCTTACCCCGAGTGTAGGTGCAGTTCTCCTCACCCTGAGTGCAGGTGAAATTCTCCTCAGCCCGACTGCAAGCCCAGTTCTCTTCAGCCCAAGTGCAGGTCCAGTTCTTCACAGCCCGAGTGCAGGTCCAAATCTTCTCTGCCTGAAGGCAGGTTAGGTTCTCCTCAGCCCGAGTGCAGGTCCAAATCTTCTCAGACTAAGTGCAGGTGAAGTTCTCCTCAGCCTGAGTGCAGATTCAGTTCTCCTCAGCCTGAGTGCAGGTTCAGTTCTTCTCAGCTCGAGTGCATGTTCAGTTATCACCTGCCCGAGTGAAGGTTCAGATCTCCGCAGCCAGACTGCAGGACCAGTTTTCCTCAGCCCGAGTCCAGGTCCAGTTCTCCTCAGCCCAAGTCAAGGTGCAGTTCTCTTCAGCCCCAGTGCAGGTACAGTTTTCCTCAGCCCGAGTGTCTGGTCCAGTTCACCTCAGCCCGAGTGCAGGTACAGTTCTCCTCAGCTTGAGATCATGTTCAGTTATCACCTGCCCAAGTGAAGGTTCAGATCTCCTCAGCCAGACTGCAGGTCCAGTTTTCCTCAGCCCGAGTGAAAGTCCAGTTCTCATCAGCCCAAGTGCAGGTTCAATTCTCATCCGCCCGAATGCAGGTCCAGTTCGCCTCAGCACGAGTGCAGGTACAGTTCTCCTCACCCAGAGTGCTGGTTCAGTTCTCTTTAGCCCGAGTGCAGGTTCAGTTCTCATCAGCCAAGTGCAGGTCCCGTTCTTCTCTGCCCTGGTGGAGTTACAGTTCTCATCAACACAAGTGCAGGTCCAGTTCTCTAGCCCGGGTGCAGTTTCAGTTCTACTCAGCCCGAGTGCAGGTGCAGTTCTCCTCATCCTGAGTGCAAGTCAAATTCTCCTCAGCCCGAGTGCAGGTCCAGTTCTCCTCAGCCCAAGTGCAGGTTCAGTTCTCCTCAGCCTGACTGCAGGTCCACTTCTCCTAAGACCGAGTGCAAGTTCAGTTTTCCTCAGCCTGTGTACAGATGCACTTCTCCTCAGCCCGAGTGCTGGTGCAGTTCTCCTTACCTCAAGTGTAGGTGCAGTTCTCCTCACCCTGAGTGCAGGTGAAATTCTCCTCAGCCCGAGTGCAGAATCAGTTCTACTCAGCCCAAGTCAAGGTGCAGTTCTCTTCAGCCCCAGTGCAGGTACAGTTTTCCTCAGCCCGAGTGTCTGGTCCAGTTCACCTCAGCCCAAGTGCAGGTACAGTTCTCCTCAGCAATAGTGCAGGTCGAGTTCTCCGCAGCGCATGTCCAGGTCCAATTCTCTTCAGCCAGAGTGCAGGTCCAGTTCTCCGCAGCCCGAGTCCAGGTCAAGTTCTCTTCAGCCCAAGTCCAGGTGCAGTTCTCTTCCGCCCTAGTGCAGGTACAGTTCTCCTCAGCACAAGTGCAGGTCTAGTTCTCCGCAGCGCGAGTTCAGGTCCAATTTTCTTCAGCCGTAGTGCAGGTCCAGTTCTCCTCAGCCTGAGTGCAGGTCCAGTTCTCCTCCGCCTGAGTGCAGGTTCAGTTCTCCTCAGCTCGAGTGCAGGTACAGTTCTTCTCAGCACTAGTGCAAGTAGAGGTCTCCGCACCGCGAGTCCAGGTCCAGTTCTCTTCAGCCGGAGTGCAGGTCCAGTTCTTCTCAGCGTGAGTGCAGGTCCAGTTCTCCTAAGACCGAGTGCAACTTCAGTTTTCCTCAGCCTGTGTACAGATGCACTTATCCTCAGCCCGATTGCAGGTCCAGTTCTCCTCAGCCTGAGTGCAGGTCCAGTTCTCCTAAGACCGAGTGCAAGTTCAGTTTTCCTCAGCCTGTGTACAGATGCACTTCTCCTCAGCCCAAGTCCAGGTGCAGTTCTCTTCAGCCCTAGTGCAGGTCCAGTTCTCTTCAGCCCAAGTGCAGGTCCAGTCCTCCTCAGCCCGGGTGCAGGTCCAAATCTTCTCAGACTGAATGCAGGTTCAGTTCTCCTCAGCCTGAATGCAGGTTAAGTTCTCCTCAGCTCAGTTCTCCTCAGCCTGAGTGCAGGTTCAGTTCTCCTCAGCTTGAGTGCATGTTCAGTTATCACCTGCACGAGTGAAGGTTCAGATCTCCTCAGCCAGACTGCAGGTACAGTTTTCCTCAGCCCGAGTGTCTGGTCCAGTTCACCTCAGCCCGAGTGCAGGTACAGTTCTTCTCAATATTATTGCAGGTCGAGTTCTCCGCCGCGCGAGTCCAGGTCCAATTCTCTTCAGCTGGAGTGCAGGTCCAGTTCTCTTCAGCCGGAGTGCAAGTTCACTTTTCCTCAGCCTGCGTTTAGATGCACTTCTCCTCAGCCCAAGTGAAGGTTCAGATCTCCTCAGCCAGACTGCAGGTCCAATTCTCCTCAGCCTGAGTCCAGGTCCAGTTCTCCTCAGCCCAAGTCCAGATGCAGTTCTCTTCAGCCCGAGTGCAGGTACAGTTTTCCTCAGGCCGAGTGTCTGGTCCAGTTCACCTCAGCCCGAGTGCAGGTACAGTTCTCCTCAGCAATAGAGCAGGTCGAGTTCTCCGCAGCGCATGTCCAGGTCCAATTCTCTTCAGCCAGAGTGCAGGTCCAGTTCTCCGCAGCCCGAGTCCAGGTCAAGTTCTCCTCAGCCCAAATACAGGTGCAGTTCTCTTTAGTCCGAGTGCAGGTACAGTTTTCCTCAGGCCGAGTGTCTGGTCCAGTTCACCTCAGCCCGAGTGCAGGTACAGTTCTCCTCAATACTAGTACAGGTCGAGTTCTCAGTAGCGCGAGTCCAGGTTTTATTCTTTTCAGCCGGAGTTCAGGTCCAATTCTCTTCAACCGGAGTGCAGGTCCAGTTCTCCTCAGCGTGAGTGCAGGTCCAGTTCTCCTAAGACCGAGTGCAAGTTCAGTTTTCCTCGGCCTGTGTACAGATGCACTAATCCTCAGCCCGAGTGCAGGTGCAGTTCTCCTCACCTCGAGTGTAGGTGCAGGTCTCCTCACCCTGAGTGCAGGTCAAATTCTCCTCAGCCCGAGAGCAGGTCCAGTTCTCCTAAGCCCAAGTGCAGGTCCAGTTTTCCTCAGCCCAGGTGCATGTCCAAATCTCCTCAGACTGAGTGCAGGTTCAGTTCTCCTCAGCCTGAATGCAGGTTAGGTTCTCCTCAGCTCGAGTGCAGGTTCAGTTCTCCTCAGCCTGCGTGCAGGTTCAGTTCTCCTCAGCTCGAGTGCATGTTCAGTTATCACCTGCCCAAGTAAAGGCTCAGATCTCCTCAGCCAGACTGCAGGTCCATTTCTCCTAAGCGCGAGTCCAGGTCCAGTTCTCCTCAGCCCAAGTCCTGGTGCAGTTCTCTTCAGCCCTCGTGCAGGTTCAGTTCTCCTCAGCACAAGTGCAGGTCGAGTTCTCCGCAGCGCGAGTCCAGGTCCAATTTTCTTCAGCAAGAGTGCAGGTCCAGTTCTCTTCAGCCCAAGTGCAGGTCCAGTTCTCCTCAACCCGAGTGCAGGTGCAAATCTTCTCTGCCTGAATGCAGGTAACGTTCTCCTCAGCTCGAGTGCAGGTGCAGTTCTCCTCAGCTTGAGTGCATGTTCAGTTATCACCTGCACGAGTGAAGGTTCAGATCTCCTCAGCTAGACTGCAGGTCCAGTTTTCCTCAGCCCGAGTCCAGGTCCAGTTCTCCTCAGCCCAAGTCCAGGTGCAGTTCTCTTCAGTCCGGGTGCAGGTACAGTTTTCCTCAGCCCGAGTGTCTGGTCCAGTTCACCTCAGCCCGAGTGCAGGTACAGTTCTCCTCAGCCTGACTGCAGGTCCAGTTCTCCTAAGACCGAGTGCAAGTTCAGTTTTCCTCAGCCTGTGTACAGATGCACATCTCCTCAGCCCGAGTGCAGGTGCAGTTCTCCTCACCCCGAGTGTAGGTGCAGTTCTCCTCACCCTGAGTGCAGGTGAAATTCTCCTCAGCCCGACTGCAAGCCCAGTTCTCTTCAGCCCAAGTGCAGGTCCAGTTCTTCACAGCCCGAGTGCAGGTCCAAATCTTCTCTGCCTGAAGGCAGGTTAGGTTCTCCTCAGCCCGAGTGCAGGTCCAAATCTTCTCAGACTAAGTGCAGGTGAAGTTCTCCTCAGCCTGAGTGCAGATTCAGTTCTCCTCAGCCTGAGTACAGGTTCAGTTCTTCTCAGCTCGAGTGCATGTTCAGTTATCACCTGCCCGAGTGAAGGTTCAGATCTCCGCTGCCAGACTGCAGGACCAATTTTCCTCAGCCCGAGTCCAGGTCCAGTTCTCCTCAGCCCAAGTCAAGGTGCAGTTCTCTTCAGCCCCAGTGCAGGTACAGTTTTCCTCAGCCCGAGTGTCTGGTCCAGTTCACCTCAGCCCGAGTGCAGGTACAGTTCTCCTCAGCTTGAGATCATGTTCAGTTATCACCTGCCCAAGTGAATGTTCAGATCTCCTCAGCCAGACTGCAGGTCCAGTTTTCCTCAGCCCGAGTGAAAGTCCAGTTCTCATCAGCCCAAGTGCAGGTTCAATTCTCATCCGCCCGAATGCAGGTCCAGTTCGCCTCAGCACGAGTGCAGGTACAGTTCTCCTCACCCAGAGTGCTGGTTCAGTTCTCTTTTGCGCGAGTGCAGGTTCAGTTCTCATCAGCCAAGTGCAGGTCCCGTTCTTCTCTGCCCTGGTGGAGTTTCAGTTCTCATCAACACAAGTGCAGGTCCAGTTCTGTAGCCCGGGTGCAGTTTCAGTTCTACTCAGCCCGAGTGCAGGTGCAGTTCTCCTCATCCTGAGTGCAAGTCAAATTCTCCTCAGCCCGAGTGCAGGTCCAGTTCTCCTCAGCCCAAGTGCAGGTCCAGTTCTCCTCAGCCCGAGTGCAGGTCCAAATCTCCTCAGACTGAGTGCAGGTTCAGTTCTCCTCAGCCTGACTGCAGGTCCACTTCTCCTAAGACCGAGTGCAAGTTCAGTTTTCCTCAGCCTGTGTACAGATGCACTTCTCCTCAGCCCGAGTGCTGGTGCAGTTCTCCTTACCTCGAGTGTAGGTGCAGTTCTCCTCACCCTGAGTGCAGGTGAAATTCTCCTCAGCGCGAGTGCAGGTTCAGTTCTACTCAGCCCAAGGCAAGGTGCAGTTCTCTTCAGCCCCAGTGCAGGTACAGTTTTCCTCAGCCCGAGTGTCTGGTCCAGTTCACCTCAGCCCGAGTGCAGGTACAGTTCTCCTCAGCAATAGTGCAGGTCGAGTTCTCCGCAGCGCATGTCCAGGTCCAATTCTCTTCAGCCAGACTGCAGGACCAGTTCTCCTCAGCCCGAGTCCAGGTTCAGTTCTACTCAGCCCAAGTCAAGGTGCAGTTCTCTTCAGCCCCAGTGCAGGTACAGTTTTCCTCAGCCCGAGTGTCTGGTCCAGTTCACCTCAGCCCAAGTGCAGGTACAGTTCTCCTCAGCAATAGTGCAGGTCGAGTTCTCCGCAGCGCATGTCCAGGTCCAATTCTCTTCAGCCAGAGTGCAGGTCCAGTTCTCCGCAGCCCGAGTCCAGGTCAAGTTCTCCTCAGCCCAAGTCCAGGTGCAGTTCTCTTCTGCCCTAGTGCAGGTACAGTTCTCCTCAGCACAAGTGCAGGTCTAGTTCTCCGCAGCGCGAGTTCAGGTCCAATTTTCTTCAGCCGTAGTGCAGGTCCAGTTCTCCTCAGCCTGAGTGCAGGTCCAGTTCTCCTCCGCCTGAGTGCAGGTTCAGTTCTCCTCAGCTCGAGTGCAGGTACAGTTCTTCTCAGCACTAGTGCAAGTAGAGGTCTCCGCACCGCGAGTCCAGGTCCAGTTCTCTTCAGCCGGAGTGCAGGTCCAGTTCTTCTCAGCGTGAGTGCAGGTCCAGTTCTCCTAAGACCGAGTGCAACTTCAGTTTTCCTCAGCCTGTGTACAGATGCACTTATCCTCAGCCCGAGTGCAGGTCCAGTTCTCCTCAGCCTGAGTGCAGGTCCAGTTCTCCAAAGACCGAGTGCAAGTTCAGTTTTCCTCAGCCTGTGTACAGATGCACTTCTCCTCAGCCCAAGTCCAGGTGCAGTTCTCTTCAGCCCTAGTGCAGGTCCAGTTCTCTTCAGCCCAAGTGCAGGTCCAGTCCTCCTCAGCCCGGGTGCAGGTCCAAATCTTCTCAGACTGAATGCAGGTTCAGTTCTCCTCAGCCTGAATGCAGGTTAAGTTCTCCTCAGCTCAGTTCTCCTCAGCCTGAGTGCAGGTTCAGTTCTCCTCAGCTTGAGTGCATGTTCAGTTATCACCTGCACGAGTGAAGGTTCAGATCTCCTCAGCCAGACTGCAGGTACAGTTTTCCTCAGCCCGAGTGTCTGGTCCAGTTCACCTCAGCACGAGTGCAGGTACAGTTCTTCTCAATATTAGTGCAGGTCGAGTTCTCCGCCGCGCGAGTCCAGGTCCAATTCTCTTCAGCTGGAGTGCAGGTCCAGTTCTCTTCAGCCGGAGTGCAAGTTCACTTTTCCTCAGCCTGCGTTTAGATGCACTTCTCCTCAGCCCAAGTGAAGGTTCAGATCTCCTCAGCCAGACTGCAGGTCCAATTCTCATCAGCCTGAGTCCAGGTCCAGTTCTCCTCAGCCCAAGTCCAGATGCAGTTCTCTTCAGCCCGAGTGCAGGTACAGTTTTCCCCAGGCCGAGTGTCTGGTCCAGTTCACCTCAGCCCGAGTGCAGGTACAGTTCTCCTCAGCAATAGAGCAGGTCGAGTTCTCCGCAGCGCATGTCCAGGTCCAATTCTCTTCAGCCAGAGTGCAGGTCCAGTTCTCCGCAGCCCGAGTCCAGGTCAAGTTCTCCTCAGCCCAAATACAGGTGCAGTTCTCTTCAGTCCGAGTGCAGGTACAGTTTTCCTCAGGCCGAGTGTCTGGTCCAGTTCACCTCAGCCCGAGTGCAGGTACAGTTCTCCTCAATACTAGTACAGGTCGAGTTCTCCGTAGCGCAAGTCCAGGTTTTATTCTTTTCAGCCGGAGTTCAGGTCCAATTCTCTTCAACCGGAGTGCAGGTCCAGTTCTCCTCAGCGTGAGTGCAGGTCCAGTTCTCCTAAGACCGAGTGCAAGTTCAGTTTTCCTCGGCCTGTGTACAGATGCACTAATCCTCAGCCCGAGTGCAGGTGCAGTTCTCCTCACCTCGAGTGTAGGTGCAGGTCTCCTCACCCTGAGTGCAGGTCAAATTCTCCTCAGCCCGAGTGCAGGTCCAGTTCTCCTAAGCCCAAGTGCAGGTCCAGTTCTCCTCAGCCCAGGTGCATGTCCAAATCTCCTCAGACTGAGTGCAGGTTCAGGTCTCCTCAGCCTGAATGCAGGTTAGGTTCTCCTCAGCTCGAGTGCAGGTTCAGTTCTCCTCAGCTCGAGTGCATGTTCAGTTATCACGTGCCCAAGTAAAGGCTCAGATCTCCTCAGCCAGACTGCAGGTCCATTTCTCCTAAGCGCGAGTCCAGGTCCAGTTCTCCTCAGCCCAAGTCCTGGTGCAGTTCTCTTCAGCCCTCGTGCAGGTTCAGTTCTCCTCAGCACAAGTGCAGGTCGAGTTCTCCGCAGCGCGAGTCCAGGTCCAATTTTCTTCAGCAAGAGTGCAGGTCCAGTTCTCTTCAGCCCAAGTGCAGGTCCAGTTCTCCTCAACCCGAGTGCAGGTGCAAATCTTCTCTGCCTGAATGCAGGTAAGGTTCTCCTCAGCTCGAGTGCAGGTGCAGTTCTCCTCAGCTTGAGTGCATGTTCAGTTATCACCTGCACGAGTGAAGGTTCAGATCTCCTCAGCTAGACTGCAGGTCCAGTTCTCCTCAGCCCGAGTCCAGGTCCAGTTCTCCTCAGCCCAAGTCAAGGTGCAGTTCTCCTCATTTCGAGTGGAGGTGCAGGTCTCCTCACCCTGAGTGCAGGTCAAATTCTCCTCAGTCAGAGTGCAGGTCCAGTTCTCCTCAGCCCAAGTGGATGTCAAAATCTCCTCAGACTGAGTGCAGGTTCAGTTCTCCTCAGCCTGAATGCAGGTTAGGTTCTCCTCAGCTCGAGTGCAGGTTCAGTTCTCCTCAGACTGAGTGCAGGTTCAGTTCTCCTCAGCCTGAATGCAGGTTAGGTTCTCCTCAGCTCGAGTGCAGGTTCAGTTCTCCTCAGCCTGCGTGCAGGTTCAGTTCTTTGCAGCGCGAGTACAGGTCCAATTCTCTTCAGCCGGAGTGCAGGTCCAGTTCTCTTCAGCCGGAGTGCAAGTTCACTTTTCCTCAGCCTGCATTTAGATGCACTTCTCCTCAGCCTAAGTGAAGGTTCAGATCTCCTCAGCCAGACTGCACATCCAATTCTCCTCCGCCTCAGTCCAGGTCCAGTTCTCCTCAGCCCAAGTCCAGATGCAGTTCTCTTCAGCCAGAGCGTCAGGTCCAGTTCACCTCAGCTCGAGTGCAGGTACAGTTCTCCTCAGCACTAGTGCAGGTCGAGTTCTCTGCAGCGCGAGTCCAGATACAATTCTCTTCAGCCGGAGTGCAGTTTCAGTTCTCCTCAGCCTGAGAGCAGGTTCACTTCTCCTCAGCTCGAGTGCATGTTCAGTTATCACCTGCCCAAGTAAAGGTTCAGATCTTCTCAGCCAGACTGAAGGTCCATTTCTCCTCACCCCGATTCCTGATCCAGTTCTCCTCAGCCAAGTCCAGGTGCAGTTCTCTTCAACCCTAGTGCAGGTACAGTTCTTCTCAGCCCGAGTGCAAGTCCAGTTCTCTTCAGCCCAAGTGCAAGTCCAGTTCTTCTCAGCCGGAGTGCAGGTCCAAATCTTCTCTGCCTGAAGGCAGGTTAGGTTCTCCTCAGCCTGAGTGCAGGTTCAAATCTTCTCAGACTAAGTGCAGGTGCAGTTCTCCTCAGCCTGAGTGCAGATTCAGTTCTCCTCAGCCTGAGTGCAGGTTCAGTTCTTCTCAGCTCGAGTGCATGTTCAGTTATCACCTGCCCGAGTGAAGGTTCCGATCTCCGCTGCCAGACTGCAGGACCAGTTCTCCTCAGCCCGAGTCCAGGTCCAGTTTTCCTCAGCCCAAGTCAAGGTGCAGTTCTCTTCAGCCCCAGTGCAGGTACAGTTTTCTTCAGCCCGAGTGTCTGGTCCAGTTCACCTCAGCCCGAGTGCAGGTACAGTTCTCCTCAGCTTGAGAGCATGTTCAGTTATCACCTGCCGAAGTGAAGGTTCTGATCTCCTCAGCCAGACTGCAGGTCCAGTTTTCCTCAGCCCGAGTGAAAGTCCAGTTCTCATCAGCCCAAGTGCAGGTTCAATTCTCATCCGCCCGAATGCAGGTCCAGTTCGCCTCAGCACGAGTCCAGGTACAGTTCTCCTCACCCAGAGTGCTGGTTCAGTTCTCTTTAGCCCGAGTGCAGGTTCAGTTCTCATCAGCCAAGTGCAGGTACCGTTCTTCTATGCCCTGGTGGAGTTTCAGTTCACATCAACACAAGTGCAGGTCCAGTTCTCCTCAGCCCGGGTGCAGTTTCAGTTCTCCTCAGCCCGAGTGCAGGTGCAGTTCTCCTCAGCTTGAGTGCATGTTCAGTTATCACCTGCACGAGTGAAGGTTCAGATCTCCTCAGCCAGACTGCAGGTACAGTTTTCCTCAGCCCGAGTGTCTGGTCCAGTTCACCTCAGCACGAGTGCAGGTACAGTTCTTCTCAATATTAGTGCAGGTCGAGTTCTCCGCCGCGCGAGTCCAGGTCCAATTCTCTTCAGCTGGAGTGCAGGTCCAGTTCTCTTCAGCCGGAGTGCAAGTTCACTTTTCCTCAGCCTGCGTTTAGATGCACTTCTCCTCAGCCCAAGTGAAGGTTCAGATCTCCTCAGCCAGACTGCAGGTCCAATTCTCCTCAGCCTGAGTCCAGGTCCAGTTCTCCTCAGCCCAAGTCCAGATGCAGTTCTCTTCAGCCCGAGTGCAGGTACAGTTTTCCTCAGGCCGAGTGTCTGGTCCAGTTCACCTCAGCCCGAGTGCAGGTACAGTTCTCCTCAGCAATAGAGCAGGTCGAGTTCTCCGCAGCGCATGTCCAGGTCCAATTCTCTTCAGCCAGAGTGCAGGTCCAGTTCTCCGCAGCCCGAGTCCAGGTCAAGTTCTCCTCAGCCCAAATACAGGTGCAGTTCTCTTCAGTCCGAGTGCAGGTACAGTTTTCCTCAGGCCGAGTGTCTGGTCCAGTTCACCTCAGCCCGAGTGCAGGTACAGTTCTCCTCAATACTAGTACAGGTCGAGTTCTCCGTAGCGCGAGTCCAGGTTTTATTCTTTTCAGCCGGAGTTCAGGTCCAATTATCTTCAACCGGAGTGCAGGTCCAGTTCTCCTCAGCGTGAGTGCAGGTCCAGTTCTCCTCACCTCGAGTGTAGGTGCAGGTCTCCTCACCCTGAGTGCAGGTCAAATTCTCCTCAGCCCGAGTGCAGGTCCAGTTCTCCTAAGCCCAAGTGCAGGTCCAGTTCTCCTCAGCCCAGGTGCATGTCCAAATCTCCTCAGACTGAGTGCAGGTTCAGGTCTCCTCAGCCTGAATGCAGGTTAGGTTCTCCTCAGCTCGAGTGCAGGTTCAGTTCTCCTCAGCCTGCGTGCAGGTTCAGTTCTCCTCAGCTCGAGTGCATGTTCAGTTATCACGTGCCCAAGTAAAGGCTCAGATCTCCTCAGCCAGACTGCAGGTCCATTTCTCCTAAGCGCGAGTCCAGGTCCAGTTCTCCTCAGCCCAAGTCCTGGTGCAGTTCTCTTCAGCCCTCGTGCAGGTTCAGTTCTCCTCAGCACAAGTGCAGGTCGAGTTCTCCGCAGCGCGAGTCCAGGTCCAATTTTCTTCAGCAAGAGTGCAGGTCCAGTTCTCTTCAGCCCAAGTGCAGGTCCAGTTCTCCTCAACCCGAGTGCAGGTGCAAATCTTCTCTGCCTGAATGCAGGTAAGGTTCTCCTCAGCTCGAGTGCAGGTGCAGTTCTCCTCAGCTTGAGTGCATGTTCAGTTATCACCTGCACGAGTGAAGGTTCAGATCTCCTCAGCTAGACTGCAGGTCCAGTTCTCCTCAGCCCGAGTCCAGGTCCAGTTCTCCTCAGCCCAAGTCCAGGTGCAGTTCTCTTCAGTCCGGGTGCAGGTACAGTTTTCCTCAGCCTGAGTGTCTGGTCCAGTTCACCTCAGCCCGAGTGCAGGTACAGTTCTCCTCAGCCTGACTGCAGGTCCAGTTCTCCTAAGACCGAGTGCAAGTTCAGTTTTCCTCAGCCTGTGTTCAGATGCACATCTCCTCAGCCCGAGTGCAGGTGCAGTTCTCCTAACCCCGAGTGTAGGTGCAGTTCTCCTCACCCTGAGTGCAGGTGAAATTCTCCTCAGCCCGACTGCAAGCCCAGTTCTCTTCAGCACAAGTGCAGGTCCAGTTCTTCACAGCCCGAGTGCAGGTCCAAATCTTCTCTGCCTGAAGGCAGGTTAGGTTCTCCTCAGCCCGAGTGCAGGTCCAAATCTTCTCAGACTAAGTGCAGGTGAAGTTCTCCTCAGCCTGAGTGCAGATTCAGTTCTCCTCAGCCTGAGTGCAGGTTCAGTTCTTCTCAGCTCGAGTGCATGTTCAGTTATCACCTGCCCGAGTGAAGGTTCAGATCTCCGCAGCCAGACTGCAGGACCAGTTTTCCTCAGCCCGAGTCCAGGTCCAGTTCTCCTCAGCCCAAGTCAAGGTGCAGTTCTCTTCAGCCCCAGTGCAGGTACAGTTTTCCTCAGCCCGAGTGTCTGGTCCAGTTCACCTCAGCCCGAGTGCAGGTACAGTTCTCCTCAGCTTGAGATCATGTTCAGTTATCACCTGCCCAAGTGAAGGTTCAGATCTCCTCAGCCAGACTGCAAGTCCAGTTTTCCTCAGCCCGAGTGAAAGTCCAGTTCTCATCAGCCCAAGTGCAGGTTCAATTCTCATCCGCCCGAATGCAGGTCCAGTTCGCCTCAGCACGAGTGCAGGTACAGTTCTCCTCACCCAGAGTGCTGGTTCAGTTCTCTTTAGCCCGAGTGCAGGTTCAGTTCTCATCAGCCAAGTGCAGGTCCCGTTCTTCTCTGCCCTGGTGGAGTTTCAGTTCTCATCAACACAAGTGCAGGTCCAGTTCTCTAGCCCGGGTGCAGTTTCAGTTCTACTCAGCCCGAGTGCAGGTGCAGTTCTCCTCATCCTGAGTGCAAGTCAAATTCTCCTCAGCCCGAGTGCAGGTCCAGTTCTCCTCAGCCCAAGTGCAGGTCCAGTTCTCCTCAGCCCGAGTGCAGGTCTAAATCTCCTCAGACTGAGTGCAGGTTCAGTTCTCCTCAGCCTGACTGCAGGTCCACTTCTCCTAAGACCGAGTGCAAGTTCAGTTTTCCTCAGCCTGTGTACAGATGCACTTCTCCTCAGCCCGAGTGCTGGTGCAGTTCTCCTTACCGCGAGTGTAGGTGCAGTTCTCCTCACCCTGAGTGCAGGTGAAATTCTCCTCAGCCCGAGTGCAGGTTCAGTTCTACTCAGCCTAAGTCAAGGTGCAGTTCTCTTCAGCCCCAGTGCAGGTACAGTTTTCCTCAGCCCGAGTGTCTGGTCCAGTTCACCTCAGCCCGAGTGCAGGTATAGTTCTCCTCAGCAATAGTGCAGGTCAAGTTCTCCGCAGCGCATGTCCAGGTCCAATTCTCTTCAGCCAGACTGCAGGACCAGTTCTCCTCAGCCCGAGTCCAGGTTCAGTTCTACTCAGCCCAAGTCAAGGTGCAGTTCTCTTCAGCCCCAGTGCAGGTCCAGTTTTCCTCAGCCCGAGTGTCTGGTCCAGTTCACCTCAGCTCGAGTGCAGGTACAGTTCTCCTCAGCATTAGTGCAGGTCGAGTTCTCCGCAGCGCATGTCCAGGTCCAATTCTCTTCAGCCAGAGTGCAGGTCCAGTTCTCCGCAGCCCGAGTCCAGGTCAAGTTCTCCTCAGCCTAAATCCAGGTGCAGTTCTCTTCAGTCCGAGTGCAGGTACAGTTTTCCTCAGGCCGAGTGTCTGGTCCAGGTCACCTTAGACCGAGTGCAGGTACAGTTCTTCTCAGCACTAGTGCAGGTCAAGGTCTCCGCACTGCGAGTCCAGGTCCAATTCTCTTCAACCGGAGTGCAAGTCCAGTTCTCCTCAGCGTGAGTGCAGGTCCAGTTCTCCAAAGACCGAGTGCAAGTTCAGTTTTCCTCAGCCTGTGTACAGATTCACTACTCCTCAGCCCGAGTGCAGGTGCAGTTCTCCTCATTTCGAGTGGAGGTGCAGGTCTCCTCACCCTGAGTGCAGGTCAAATTCTCCTCAGCCTGACTGCAGGTCCACTTCTCCTAAGACCGAGTGCAAGTTCAGTTTTCCTCAGCCTGTGTACAGATGCACTTCTCCTCAGCCCGAGTGCTGGTGCAGTTCTCCTTACCTCGAGTGTAGGTGCAGTTCTCCTCACCCTGAGTGCAGGTGAAATTCTCCTCAGCGCGAGTGCAGGTTCAGTTCTACTCAGCCCAAGGCAAGGTGCAGTTCTCTTCAGCCCCAGTGCAGGTACAGTTTTCCTCAGCCCGAGTGTCTGGTCCAGTTCACCTCAGCCCGAGTGCAGGTACAGTTCTCCTCAGCAATAGTGCAGGTCGAGTTCTCCGCAGCGCATGTCCAGGTCCAATTCTCTTCAGCCAGACTGCAGGACCAGTTCTCCTCAGCCCGAGTCCAGGTTCAGTTCTACTCAGCCCAAGTCAAGGTGCAGTTCTCTTCAGCCCCAGTGCAGGTACAGTTTTCCTCAGCCCGAGTGTCTGGTCCAGTTCACCTCAGCCCAAGTGCAGGTACAGTTCTCCTCAGCAATAGTGCAGGTCGAGTTCTCCGCAGCGCATGTCCAGGTCCAATTCTCTTCAGCCAGAGTGCAGGTCCAGTTCTCCGCAGCCCGAGTCCAGGTCAAGTTCTCCTCAGCCCAAGTCCAGGTGCAGTTCTCTTCTGCCCTAGTGCAGGTACAGTTCTCCTCAGCACAAGTGCAGGTCTAGTTCTCCGCAGCGCGAGTTCAGGTCCAATTTTCTTCAGCCGTAGTGCAGGTCCAGTTCTCCTCAGCCTGAGTGCAGGTCCAGTTCTCCTCCGCCTGAGTGCAGGTTCAGTTCTCCTCAGCTCGAGTGCAGGTACAGTTTTTCTCAGCACTAGTGCAAGTAGAGGTCTCCGCACCGCGAGTCCAGGTCCAGTTCTCTTCAGCCGGAGTGCAGGTCCAGTTCTTCTCAGCGTGAGTGCAGGTCCAGTTCTCCTAAGACCGAGTGCAACTTCAGTTTTCCTCAGCCTGTGTACAGATGCACTTATCCTCAGCCCGAGTGCAGGTCCAGTTCTCCTCAGCCTGAGTGCAGGTCCAGTTCTCCAAAGACCGAGTGCAAGTTCAGTTTTCCTCAGCCTGTGTACAGATGCACTTCTCCTCAGCCCAAGTCCAGGTGCAGTTCTCTTCAGCCCTAGTGCAGGTCCAGTTCTCTTCAGCCCAAGTGCAGGTCCAGTCCTCCTCAGCCCGGGTGCAGGTCCAAATCTTCTCAGACTGAATGCAGGTTCAGTTCTCCTCAGCCTGAATGCAGGTTAAGTTCTCCTCAGCTCAGTTCTCCTCAGCCTGAGTGCAGGTTCAGTTCTCCTCAGCTTGAGTGCATGTTCAGTTATCACCTGCACGAGTGAAGGTTCAGATCTCCTCAGCCAGACTGCAGGTACAGTTTTCCTCAGCCCGAGTGTCTGGTCCAGTTCACCTCAGCACGAGTGCAGGTACAGTTCTTCTCAATATTAGTGCAGGTCGAGTTCTCCGCCGCGCGAGTCCAGGTCCAATTCTCTTCAGCTGGAGTGCAGGTCCAGTTCTCTTCAGCCGGAGTGCAAGTTCACTTTTCCTCAGCCTGCGTTTAGATGCACTTCTCCTCAGCCCAAGTGAAGGTTCAGATCTCCTCAGCCAGACTGCAGGTCCAATTCTCATCAGCCTGAGTCCAGGTCCAGTTCTCCTCAGCCCAAGTCCAGATGCAGTTCTCTTCAGCCCGAGTGCAGGTACAGTTTTCCCCAGGCCGAGTGTCTGGTCCAGTTCACCTCAGCCCGAGTGCAGGTACAGTTCTCCTCAGCAATAGAGCAGGTCGAGTTCTCCGCAGCGCATGTCCAGGTCCAATTCTCTTCAGCCAGAGTGCAGGTCCAGTTCTCCGCAGCCCGAGTCCAGGTCAAGTTCTCCTCAGCCCAAATACAGGTGCAGTTCTCTTCAGTCCGAGTGCAGGTACAGTTTTCCTCAGGCCGAGTGTCTGGTCCAGTTCACCTCAGCCCGAGTGCAGGTACAGTTCTCCTCAATACTAGTACAGGTCGAGTTCTCCGTAGCGCAAGTCCAGGTTTTATTCTTTTCAGCCGGAGTTCAGGTCCAATTCTCTTCAACCGGAGTGCAGGTCCAGTTCTCCTCAGCGTGAGTGCAGGTCCAGTTCTCCTAAGACCGAGTGCAAGTTCAGTTTTCCTCGGCCTGTGTACAGATGCACTAATCCTCAGCCCGAGTGCAGGTGCAGTTCTCCTCACCTCGAGTGTAGGTGCAGGTCTCCTCACCCTGAGTGCAGGTCAAATTCTCCTCAGCCCGAGTGCAGGTCCAGTTCTCCTAAGCCCAAGTGCAGGTCCAGTTCTCCTCAGCCCAGGTGCATGTCCAAATCTCCTCAGACTGAGTGCAGGTTCAGGTCTCCTCAGCCTGAATGCAGGTTAGGTTCTCCTCAGCTCGAGTGCAGGTTCAGTTCTCCTCAGCTCGAGTGCATGTTCAGTTATCACGTGCCCAAGTAAAGGCTCAGATCTCCTCAGCCAGACTGCAGGTCCATTTCTCCTAAGCGCGAGTCCAGGTCCAGTTCTCCTCAGCCCAAGTCCTGGTGCAGTTCTCTTCAGCCCTCGTGCAGGTTCAGTTCTCCTCAGCACAAGTGCAGGTCAAGTTCTCCGCAGCGCGAGTCCAGGTCCAATTTTCTTCAGCAAGAGTGCAGGTCCAGTTCTCTTCAGCCCAAGTGCAGGTCCAGTTCTCCTCAACCCGAGTGCAGGTGCAAATCTTCTCTGCCTGAATGCAGGTAAGGTTCTCCTCAGCTCGAGTGCAGGTGCAGTTCTCCTCAGCTTGAGTGCATGTTCAGTTATCACCTGCACGAGTGAAGGTTCAGATCTCCTCAGCTAGACTGCAGGTCCAGTTCTCCTCAGCCCGAGTCCAGGTCCAGTTCTCCTCAGCCCAAGTCAAGGTGCAGTTCTCCTCATTTCGAGTGGAGGTGCAGGTCTCCTCACCCTGAGTGCAGGTCAAATTCTCCTCAGTCAGAGTGCAGGTCCAGTTCTCCTCAGCCCAAGTGGATGTCAAAATCTCCTCAGACTGAGTGCAGGTTCAGTTCTCCTCAGCCTGAATGCAGGTTAGGTTCTCCTCAGCTCGAGTGCAGGTTCAGTTCTCCTCAGACTGAGTGCAGGTTCAGTTCTCCTCAGCCTGAATGCAGGTTAGGTTCTCCTCAGCTCGAGTGCAGGTTCAGTTCTCCTCAGCCTGCGTGCAGGTTCAGTTCTTTGCAGCGCGAGTACAGGTCCAATTCTCTTCAGCAGGAGTGCAGGTCCAGTTCTCTTCAGCCGGAGTGCAAGTTCACTTTTCCTCAGCCTGCATTTAGATGCACTTCTCCTCAGCCTAAGTGAAGGTTCAGATCTCCTCAGCCAGACTGCACATCCAATTCTCCTCCGCCTCAGTCCAGGTCCAGTTCTCCTCAGCCCAAGTCCAGATGCAGTTCTCTTCAGCCAGAGCGTCAGGTCCAGTTCACCTCAGCTCGAGTGCAGGTACAGTTCTCCTCAGCACTAGTGCAGGTCGAGTTCTCTGCAGCGCGAGTCCAGATACAATTCTCTTCAGCCGGAGTGCAGTTTCAGTTCTCCTCAGCCTGAGAGCAGGTTCACTTCTCCTCAGCTCGAGTGCATGTTCAGTTATCACCTGCCCAAGTAAAGGTTCAGATCTTCTCAGCCAGACTGAAGGTCCATTTCTCCTCACCCCGATTCCTGATCCAGTTCTCCTCAGCCAAGTCCAGGTGCAGTTCTCTTCAACCCTAGTGCAGGTACAGTTCTTCTCAGCCCGAGTGCAAGTCCAGTTCTCTTCAGCCCAAGTGCAAGTCCAGTTCTTCTCAGCCGGAGTGCAGGTCCAAATCTTCTCTGCCTGAAGGCAGGTTAGGTTCTCCTCAGCCTGAGTGCAGGTTCAAATCTTCTCAGACTAAGTGCAGGTGCAGTTCTCCTCAGCCTGAGTGCAGATTCAGTTCTCCTCAGCCTGAGTGCAGGTTCAGTTCTTCTCAGCTCGAGTGCATGTTCAGTTATCACCTGCCCGAGTGAAGGTTCAGATCTCCGCTGCCAGACTGCAGGACCAGTTCTCCTCAGCCCGAGTCCAGGTCCAGTTTTCCTCAGCCCAAGTCAAGGTGCAGTTCTCTTCAGCCCCAGTGCAGGTACAGTTTTCTTCAGCCCGAGTGTCTGGTCCAGTTCACCTCAGCCCGAGTGCAGGTACAGTTCTCCTCAGCTTGAGAGCATGTTCAGTTATCACCTGCCGAAGTGAAGGTTCTGATCTCCTCAGCCAGACTGCAGGTCCAGTTTTCCTCAGCCCGAGTGAAAGTCCAGTTCTCATCAGCCCAAGTGCAGGTTCAATTCTCATCCGCCCGAATGCAGGTCCAGTTCGCCTCAGCACGAGTCCAGGTACAGTTCTCCTCACCCAGAGTGCTGGTTCAGTTCTCTTTAGCCCGAGTGCAGGTTCAGTTCTCATCAGCCAAGTGCAGGTACCGTTCTTCTCTGCCCTGGTGGAGTTTCAGTTCACATCAACACAAGTGCAGGTCCAGTTCTCCTCAGCCCGGGTGCAGTTTCAGTTCTCCTCAGCCCGAGTGCAGGTGCAGTTCTCCTCATCCTGAGTGCAGGTCCAAATCTCCTCAGACTGAGTGCAGGTTCAGTTCTCCTCAGCTTGAGTGCATGTTCAGTTATCACCTGCACGAGTGAAGGTTCAGATCTCCTCAGCCAGACTGCAGGTACAGTTTTCCTCAGCCCGAGTGTCTGGTCCAGTTCACCTCAGCACGAGTGCAGGTACAGTTCTTCTCAATATTAGTGCAGGTCGAGTTCTCCGCCGCGCGAGTCCAGGTCCAATTCTCTTCAGCTGGAGTGCAGGTCCAGTTCTCTTCAGCCGGAGTGCAAGTTCACTTTTCCTCAGCCTGCGTTTAGATGCACTTCTCCTCAGCCCAAGTGAAGGTTCAGATCTCCTCAGCCAGACTGCAGGTCCAATTCTCCTCAGCCTGAGTCCAGGTCCAGTTCTCCTCAGCCCAAGTCCAGATGCAGTTCTCTTCAGCCCGAGTGCAGGTACAGTTTTCCTCAGGCCGAGTGTCTGGTCCAGTTCACCTCAGCCCGAGTGCAGGTACAGTTCTCCTCAGCAATAGAGCAGGTCGAGTTCTCCGCAGCGCATGTCCAGGTCCAATTCTCTTCAGCCAGAGTGCAGGTCCAGTTCTCCGCAGCCCGAGTCCAGGTCAAGTTCTCCTCAGCCCAAATACAGGTGCAGTTCTCTTCAGTCCGAGTGCAGGTACAGTTTTCCTCAGGCCGAGTGTCTGGTCCAGTTCACCTCAGCCCGAGTGCAGGTACAGTTCTCCTCAATACTAGTACAGGTCGAGTTCTCCGTAGCGCGAGTCCAGGTTTTATTCTTTTCAGCCGGAGTTCAGGTCCAATTATCTTCAACCGGAGTGCAGGTCCAGTTCTCCTCAGCGTGAGTGCAGGTCCAGTTCTCCTCACCTCGAGTGTAGGTGCAGGTCTCCTCACCCTGAGTGCAGGTCAAATTCTCCTCAGCCCGAGTGCAGGTCCAGTTCTCCTAAGCCCAAGTGCAGGTCCAGTTCTCCTCAGCCCAGGTGCATGTCCAAATCTCCTCAGACTGAGTGCAGGTTCAGGTCTCCTCAGCCTGAATGCAGGTTAGGTTCTCCTCAGCTCGAGTGCAGGTTCAGTTCTCCTCAGCCTGCGTGCAGGTTCAGTTCTCCTCAGCTCGAGTGCATGTTCAGTTATCACGTGCCCAAGTAAAGGCTCAGATCTCCTCAGCCAGACTGCAGGTCCATTTCTCCTAAGCGCGAGTCCAGGTCCAGTTCTCCTCAGCCCAAGTCCTGGTGCAGTTCTCTTCAGCCCTCGTGCAGGTTCAGTTCTCCTCAGCACAAGTGCAGGTCGAGTTCTCCGCAGCGCGAGTCCAGGTCCAATTTTCTTCAGCAAGAGTGCAGGTCCAGTTCTCTTCAGCCCAAGTGCAGGTCCAGTTCTCCTCAACCCGAGTGCAGGTGCAAATCTTCTCTGCCTGAATGCAGGTAAGGTTCTCCTCAGCTCGAGTGCAGGTGCAGTTCTCCTCAGCTTGAGTGCATGTTCAGTTATCACCTGCACGAGTGAAGGTTCAGATCTCCTCAGCTAGACTGCAGGTCCAGTTCTCCTCAGCCCGAGTCCAGGTCCAGTTCTCCTCAGCCCAAGTCCAGGTGCAGTTCTCTTCAGTCCGGGTGCAGGTACAGTTTTCCTCAGCCTGAGTGTCTGGTCCAGTTCACCTCAGCCCGAGTGCAGGTACAGTTCTCCTCAGCCTGACTGCAGGTCCAGTTCTCCTAAGACCGAGTGCAAGTTCAGTTTTCCTCAGCCTGTGTTCAGATGCACATCTCCTCAGCCCGAGTGCAGGTGCAGTTCTCCTTACCCCGAGTGTAGGTGCAGTTCTCCTCACCCTGAGTGCAGGTGAAATTCTCCTCAGCCCGACTGCAAGCCCAGTTCTCTTCAGCACAAGTGCAGGTCCAGTTCTTCACAGCCCGAGTGCAGGTCCAAATCTTCTCTGCCTGAAGGCAGGTTAGGTTCTCCTCAGCCCGAGTGCAGGTCCAAATCTTCTCAGACTAAGTGCAGGTGAAGTTCTCCTCAGCCTGAGTGCAGATTCAGTTCTCCTCAGCCTGAGTGCAGGTTCAGTTCTTCTCAGCTCGAGTGCATGTTCAGTTATCACCTGCCCGAGTGAAGGTTCAGATCTCCGCAGCCAGACTGCAGGACCAGTTTTCCTCAGCCCGAGTCCAGGTCCAGTTCTCCTCAGCCCAAGTCAAGGTGCAGTTCTCTTCAGCCCCAGTGCAGGTACAGTTTTCCTCAGCCCGAGTGTCTGGTCCAGTTCACCTCAGCCCGAGTGCAGGTACAGTTCTCCTCAGCTTGAGATCATGTTCAGTTATCACCTGCCCAAGTGAAGGTTCAGATCTCCTCAGCCAGACTGCAAGTCCAGTTTTCCTCAGCCCGAGTGAAAGTCCAGTTCTCATCAGCCCAAGTGCAGGTTCAATTCTCATCCGCCCGAATGCAGGTCCAGTTCGCCTCAGCACGAGTGCAGGTACAGTTCTCCTCACCCAGAGTGCTGGTTCAGTTCTCTTTAGCCCGAGTGCAGGTTCAGTTCTCATCAGCCAATTGCAGGTCCCGTTCTTCTCTGCCCTGGTGGAGTTTCAGTTCTCATCAACACAAGTGCAGGTCCAGTTCTCTAGCCCGGGTGCAGTTTCAGTTCTACTCAGCCCGAGTGCAGGTGCAGTTCTCCTCATCCTGAGTGCAAGTCAAATTCTCCTCAGCCCGAGTGCAGGTCCAGTTCTCCTCAGCCCAAGTGCAGGTCCAGTTCTCCTCAGCCCGAGTGCAGGTCTAAATCTCCTCAGACTGAGTGCAGGTTCAGTTCTCCTCAGCCTGACTGCAGGTCCACTTCTCCTAAGACCGAGTGCAAGTTCAGTTTTCCTCAGCCTGTGTACAGATGCACTTCTCCTCAGCCCGAGTGCTGGTGCAGTTCTCCTTACCGCGAGTGTAGGTGCAGTTCTCCTCACCCTGAGTGCAGGTGAAATTCTCCTCAGCCCGAGTGCAGGTTCAGTTCTACTCAGCCTAAGTCAAGGTGCAGTTCTCTTCAGCCCCAGTGCAGGTACAGTTTTCCTCAGCCCGAGTGTCTGGTCCAGTTCACCTCAGCCCGAGTGCAGGTATAGTTCTCCTCAGCAATAGTGCAGGTCAAGTTCTCCGCAGCGCATGTCCAGGTCCAATTCTCTTCAGCCAGACTGCAGGACCAGTTCTCCTCAGCCCGAGTCCAGGTTCAGTTCTACTCAGCCCAAGTCAAGGTGCAGTTCTCTTCAGCCCCAGTGCAGGTCCAGTTTTCCTCAGCCCGAGTGTCTGGTCCAGTTCACCTCAGCTCGAGTGCAGGTACAGTTCTCCTCAGCATTAGTGCAGGTCGAGTTCTCCGCAGCGCATGTCCAGGTCCAATTCTCTTCAGCCAGAGTGCAGGTCCAGTTCTCCGCAGCCCGAGTCCAGGTCAAGTTCTCCTCAGCCTAAATCCAGGTGCAGTTCTCTTCAGTCCGAGTGCAGGTACAGTTTTCCTCAGGCCGAGTGTCTGGTCCAGGTCACCTTAGACCGAGTGCAGGTACAGTTCTTCTCAGCACTAGTGCAGGTCAAGGTCTCCGCACTGCGAGTCCAGGTCCAATTCTCTTCAACCGGAGTGCAGGTCCAGTTCTCCTCAGCGTGAGTGCAGGTCCAGTTCTCCTAAGACCGAGTGCAAGTTCAGTTTTCCTCAGCCTGTGTACAGATTCACTACTCCTCAGCCCGAGTGCAGGTGCAGTTCTCCTCATTTCGAGTGGAGGTGCAGGTCTCCTCACCCTGAGTGCAGGTCAAATTCTCCTCAGTCCGAGTGCAGGTCCAGTTCTCCTCAGCCCAAGTGGATGTCAAAATCTCCTCAGACTGAGTGCAGGTTCAGTTCTCCTCAGCCTGAATGCAGGTTAGGTTCTCCTCAGCTCGAGTGCAGGTTCAGTTCTCCTCAGACTGAGTGCAGGTTCAGTTCTCCTCAGCCTGAATGCAGGTTAGGTTCTCCTCAGCTCGAGTGCAGGTTCAGTTCTCCTCAGCCTGCGTGCAGGTTCAGTTCTCCGCAGCGCGAGTATAGGTCCAATTCTCTTCAGCCGGAGTGCAGGTCCAGTTCTCTTCAGCCGGAGTGCAAGTTCACTTTTCCTCAGCCTGCATTTAGATGCACTTCTCCTCAGCCTAAGTGAAGGTTCAGATCTCCTCAGCCAGACTGCACATCCAATTCTCCTCCGCCTGAGTCCAGGTCCAGTTCTCCTCAGCCCAAGTCCAGATGCAGTTCTCTTCAGCCAGAGCGTCAGGTCCAGTTCACCTCAGCTCGAGTGCAGGTACAGTTCTCCTCAGCACTAGTGCAGGTCGAGTTCTCCTCAGCGCGAGTCCAGATACAATTCTCTTCAGCCGGAGTGCAGTTTCAGTTCTCCTCAGCCTGAGAGCAGGTTCACTTCTCCTCAGCTCGAGTGCATGTTCAGTTATCACCTGCCCAAGTAAAGGTTCAGATCTTCTCAGCCAGACTGAAGGTCCATTTCTCCTCACCCCGATTCCTGATCCAGTTCTCCTCAGCCAAGTCCAGGTGCAGTTCTCTTCAACCCTAGTGCAGGTACAGTTCTTCTCAGCCCGAGTGCAAGTCCAGTTCTCTTCAGCCCAAGTGCAAGTCCAGTTCTTCTCAGCCGGAGTGCAGGTCCAAATCTTCTCTGCCTGAAGGCAGGTTAGGTTCTCCTCAGCCTGAGTGCAGGTTCAAACCTTCTCAGACTAAGTGCAGGTGCAGTTCTCCTCAGCCTGAGTGCAGATTCAGTTCTCCTCAGCCTGAGTGCAGGTTCAGTTCTTCTCAGCTCGAGTGCATGTTCAGTTATCACCTGCCCGAGTGAAGGTTCAGATCTCCGCTGCCGACTGCAGGACCAGTTCTCCTCAGCCCGAGTCCAGGTCCAGTTTTCCTCAGCCCAAGTCAAGGTGCAGTTCT
Organism: Gymnothorax reevesii; assembly: GCA_029721435.1. NCBI lineage: Eukaryota > Metazoa > Chordata > Actinopteri > Anguilliformes > Muraenidae > Gymnothorax > Gymnothorax reevesii. The sequence goes on from CM056574.1 coordinate 116,704,594, forward strand.
CTTCAGCCCCAGTGCAGGTACAGTTTTCTTCAGCCCGAGTGTCTGGTCCAGTTCACCTCAGCCCGAGTGCAGGTACAGTTCTCCTCAGCTTGAGAGCATGTTCAGTTATCACCTGCCGAAGTGAAGGTTCTGATCTCCTCAGCCAGACTGCAGGTCCAGTTTTCCTCAGCCCGAGTGAAAGTCCAGTTCTCATCAGCCCAAGTGCAGGTTCAATTCTCATCCGCCCGAATGCAGGTCCAGTTCGCCTCAGCACGAGTCCAGGTACAGTTCTCCTCACCCAGAGTGCTGGTTCAGTTCTCTTTAGCCCGAGTGCAGGTTCAGTTCTCATCAGCCAAGTGCAGGTACCGTTCTTCTCTGCCCTGGTGGAGTTTCAGTTCACATCAACACAAGTGCAGGTCCAGTTCTCCTCAGCCCGGGTGCAGTTTCAGTTCTCCTCAGCCCGAGTGCAGGTGCAGTTCTCCTCATCCTGAGTGCAGGTCCAAATCTCCTCAGACTGAGTGCAGGTTCAGTTCTCCTCAGCCTGACTTCAGGTCCACTTCTCCTAAGACCGAGTGCAGGTGCAGTTCTCCTCATCCTGAGTGCAGGTCCAAATCTCCTCAGACCGAGTGCAGGTCCAGTTCTCCTCAGCCCAAGTGCAGGTCCAGTTCTCCTCAGCCCGAGTGCAGGTCCAAATCTCCTCAGACTGAGTGCAGGTTCAGTTCTCCTCAGCCTGACTGCAGGTCCACTTCTCTTAAGACCGAGTGCAAGTTCAGTTTTTCTCAGCCTGTGTACAGATGCACTTCTCCTCAGCCCGACTGCTGGTGCAGTTCTCCTTACCTCGAGTGTAGGTGCAGTTCTCCTCACCCTGAGTGCAGGTGAAATTCTCCTCAGCCCGAGTGCAAGTCCAGTTCTCTTCAGCCCAAGTGCAGGTCCAGTTCTTTTCAGCCCGAGTGCAGGTCCAAATCTTCTCTGCCTGAAGGCAGGTTAGGTTCTCCTCAGCCCGAGTGCAGGTCCAAATCTTCTCAGACTAAGTGCAGGTGCAGTTCTCCTCAGCCTGAGTGCAGATGCAGTTCTCCTCAGCCTGAGTGCAGGTTCACTTCTTCTCAGCTCGAGTGCATGTTCAGTTATCACCTGCCCGAGTGAAGGTTCAGATCTCCGCAGCCAGACTGCAGGGCCAGTTCTCCTCAGCTCGAGTCCAGGTCCAGTTCTCCTCAGCCCAAGTCAAGGTGCAGTTCTCTTCAGCCCCAGTGCAGGTACAGTTTTCCTCAGCCCGAGTGTCTGGTCCAGTTCACCTCAGCCCGAGTGCAGGTGCAGTTCTCCTCAGTGTATAATGCAGGCCGAGTTCTCCGCAGCGCATGTCCAGGTCCAATTCTCTTCAGCCAGAGTGCAGGTCCAGTTCTCCGCAGCCCGAGTCCAGGTCAAGTTCTCCTCAGCCCAAATCCAGGTGCAGTTCTCTTCAGTCCGAATGCAGGTACAGTTTTCCTCAGGCCGAGTGTCTGGTCCAGTTCACCTCAGCCCGAGTGCAGGTACAGTTCTTCTCAGCACTAGTGCAGGTCGAGGTCTCCGCACTGCGAGTCCAGGTCCAATACTCTTCAACCGGAGTGCAGGTCCAGTTCTCCTCATCGTGAGTGCAGGTCCAGTTCTTCTAAGACCGAGTGCAAGTTCAGTTTTCCTCGACCTGTGTACAGATGCACTAATCCTCAGCACGAGTGCAGGTGCAGTTCTCCTCAGCCCTAGTGTAGCTGCAGGTCTCCTCACTCTGAGTGCAGGTCAAATTCTCCTCAGCCCGAGTGCAGTTCTAGTTCTTCTCAGCCCAAGTGCAGGTTCAGTTCTCCTCAGCCCAAGTGCAGGTCCAAATCTCCTCAGACTGAGTGCAGGTTCAGTTCTCCTCAGCCTTAATGCAGGTTAGGTTCTCCTCAGCTCGAATGCAGGTTCAGTTCTCCTCAACCTGAGTGCAGGTTCAGTTGTCCTCAGCTCGAGTGCATGTTCAGTTATCACCTGCCCAAGTAAAGGTTCAGATCTCCTCAGCCAGACTGCAGGTCCATTTTCTCTGAGCCCGAGTCCAGGTCCAGTTCTCCTCAGCTCAAGTCCAGGTGCAGTTCTCTTCAGCCCTAGTGCAGGTACAGTTCTCCTCAGCACAAGTGCAGGTCGAGTTCTCCGCAGCGCGAGTCCAGGTCCAATTTTCTTCAGCCGGAGTGCAGGTCCAGTTCACCTCAGCCTGAGTGCGGGTCCAGTTCTCCTCAGCTCGAGTGCAGGTGCAGTTCTCAGCCTGACTGCAGGTTGAGTTCTCCTCAGCTCAAGTCCAGGTGCAGTTCTCTTCAGCCGGAGTGCAGGTCCAGTTCTCCTCAGCATGAGTGCAGGTCCAGTTCTCCTCAGCTCGAGTGCAGGTGCAGTTCTCAGCCTGACTGCAGGTACAGTTCTCCTCAGCAATAGTGCAGGTTGAGTTCTCCGCAGCGCGAGTCCAGGTCCAACTCTCTTCAGCCAGAGTGCAGGTCCAGTTCTCCGCAGCCCGAGTTCAGGTCCAGTTCTCCTCAGCCTAAATCCAGGCGCAGTTCTCTTCAGCCCGAGTGCAGGTACAGTTTTCTCCAGCCCGATTCCCGATCCAGTTCTCCTCAGCCAAGTCCAGGTGCAGTTCACTTCAACCCTAGTGCAGGTACAGCTCTCCTCAGCACAAGTGCAGGTCGAGTTCTCCGCAGCGCGAGTCCAGGTCCAATTCTCTTCAGCCGGAGTGCAGGTCCAGTTCTCCTCAGCCTGACTGCAGGTCCAGTTCTCCTAAGACCGAGTGCAAGTTCAGTTTTCCTCAGCCTGAGTGCAGGTCCAGTTCTCCTCAGCTCGAGTGCAGGTGCAGTTCTCAGCCTGACTGCAGGTACAGTTCTCCTCAGCAATAGTGCAGGTTGAGTTCTCCGCAGCGCGAGTCCAGGTCCAACTCTCTTCAGCCAGAGTGCAGGTCCAGTTCTCCGCAGCCCGAGTTCAGGTCCAGTTCTCCTCAGCCTAAATCCAGGCGCAGTTCTCTTCAGCCCGAGTGCAGGTACAGTTTTCTCCAGCCCGAGTGTCTGGTCCAGTTCACTTCAGCACGAGTGCAGGTACCGATCTCCTCAGCAATAGTGCAGGTTGAGTTCTCCGCAGCGCGATTCCAGGTCCAACTCTCTTCAGCCAGAGTGCAGGTCCAATTCTCTGCAGCCCAAGTGCAGGTCCATTTCTCCTCAGCCCGAGTGCAGGTCCAAATCTTCTCAGACTAAGTGCAGGTTCAGTTGTCCTCAGCCTGAATGCAGGTTAGGTTCTCCTCAGCTCAAGTGCAGGTGCAGTTCTCCTCAGCCTGAGTGCAGGTCCAGTTCTCCTCAGCCTAAGTGCAGGTCCAGTTCTCCTCAGCCCAAGTGCATGTCCAAATCTCCTCAGACTAAGTGCAGGTTCAGTTCTCCTCAGCCTGAATGCAGGTTAGGTTCTCCTCAGCTCGAGTGCAGGTTCAGTTCTCCACAGCCCGAGTCAAAGTCCAGTTCTCATCAGCCTAAGTGCAGGTCCAGTTCTCCTCAGCCCGAGTGCAGGTCCAAATTTTCTCAGACTGAGTGCAGGTTCAGTTCTCCTCAGCCCGAATGCAGGTTAGGTTGTCCTCAGCTCGAGTGCAGGTCCAGTTCTCCTCAGCCGGGTGCAGTTACAGTTCTCCTCAGCCTGAGAGCAGGTTCACTTCTCCTCTGCTCGAGTGCATGTTCAGTTATCACCTGTCCAAGTAAAGGTTCAGATCTTCTCAGCCAGACTGAAGGTCCATTTCTCCTCACCCCGATTCCCGATCCAGTTCTCCTCAGCCAAGTCCAGGTGCAGTTCACTTCAACCCTAGTGCAGGTACAGTTCTCCTCAGCACAAGTGCAGGTCGAGTTCTCCACAGCGCGAGTCCAGGTCAAATTCTCCTCAGTCCGGGTGCAGGTCCAGTTCTCCTCAGCCCAAGTGGATGTCAAAATCTCCTCAGACTGAGTGCAGGTTCAGTTCTCCTCAGCCTGAATGCAGGTTAGGTTCTCCTCAGCTCGAGTGCAGGTTCAGTTCTCCTCAGCCTGCGTGCAGGTTAAGTTCTCCTCAGCTTGAGTGCATGTTCAGTTATCACCTGCCCAAGTAAAGGCTCAGATCTCCTCAGCCAGACAGCAGGTCCATTTCTCCGCAGCGCGAGTCCAGGTCCAATTCTCTTCAGCCGGAGTGCAGGTCCAGTTCTCTTCAGCCGGAGTGCAAGTTCACTTTTCCTCAGCCTGCGTTTAGATGCACTTCTCCTCAGCCCAAGTGAAGGTTCAGATCTCCTCAGCCAGACTGCAGGTCCAATTCTCCTCCGCCTGAGTCGAGGTCCAGTTCTCCTCAGCCCAAGTCCAGATGCAGTTCTCTTCAGCCAGAGCGTCAGGTCCAGTTCACCTCAGCTCGAGTGCAGGTACAGTTCTCCTCAGCACTAGTGCAGGTCAAGTTCTCTGCAGCGCGAGTCCAGATACAATTCTCTTCAGCCGGAGTGCAGCTCCAGTTTTCCTCAGCCTGAGTGCAGGTCCAGTTCTCCTAAGACAGAGTGCAAGGTCAGTTTTCCTCAGCCTCTGTACAGATGCACATCTCCTCAGCCCGAGTGTAGGTGCAGTTCTCACCTTAAGTGTAAGTGCAGTTCTCCTCACTCTGAGTGCAGGTCAAATTCTCCTCAGCCCGAGTGCAGGTTCAGTTCTCCTCAGCCCGAGTGAAAGTCCAGTTCTCATCAGCCTAAGTGCAGGTCCAGATTTTCTCAGACTGAGTGCAGGTTCAGTTCTTCTCAGCCTGAATGCAGGTTAGGTTCTCCTCAGCTCGAGTGCAGGTTCAGTTCTCCTCAGCCTGAGTGCAGGTTCAGTTCTTCTCAGCTCGAGTGCATGTTCAGTTCTCATCAGTCAAGTGCAGGTTCAATTCTCATCCACCTAAATGCAGGTACAGTTCTCCTCACCCAGAGTGCAGGTTCAGTTCTTCTCAGCCCTAGTAGAGGTTCAGTTCTCGTCAACACAAGTGCAGGTCCAGTTCTCCTCAGCCCGGGTGCAGTTTCAGTTCTCCTCAGCCTGAGAGCAGGTTCACTTCTCCTCAGCTCGAGTGCATGTTCAGTTATCACCTGCCCAAGTAAAGGTTCAGATCTTCTCAGCCAGACTGAAGGTCCATTTCTCCTCACCCCGATTCCCGATCCAGTTCTCCTCAGACAAGTCCAGGTGCAGTTCTCTTCAACCCTTCTGCAGGTACAGTTCTTCTCAGCACAAGTGCAGGTCGAGTTCTTCCCAGCGCGAGTCCAGGTCCAATTCTCTTCAGCCAGAGTGCAGGTCCAGTTCTCCTCAGCCTGACTGCAGGTCCAGTTCTCCTAAGACCGAGTGCAAGTTCAGTTTTCCTCAGCCTGTGTACAGATGCACTTCTCCTCAGCTCGAGTGCAGGTGCAGTTCTCCTTACCCCGAGTGTAGGTGCAGTTCTCCTCACCCTGAGTGCAGGTGAAATTCTCCTCAGCCCGAATGCATGTCCAGTTCTCTTCAGCCCAAGTGCAAGTCCAGTTCTTCTCAGCCGGAGTACAGGTCCAAATCTTCCCTGCCTGAAGGCAGGTTAGGTTCTCCTCAGCCCGAGTACAGGTCCAAATCTTCTCAGACTAAGTGCAGGTGCAGTTCTCCTCAGCCTGAGTGCAGGTTCAGTTCTTCTCAGCTCAAGTGCATGTTCAGTTATCACCTGCCCGAGTGAAGGTTCAGATCTCCGCTGCCAGACTGCAGGACCAGTTCTCCTCAGCCCGAGTCCAGGTCCAGTTCTCCTCAGCCCAAGTCAAGGTGCAGTTCTCTTCAGCCCCAGTGCAGGTACAGTTTTCCTAAGCCCGAGTGTCTGGTCCAGTACACCTCAGCCCGAGTGCAGGTACAGTTCTTCTCAGCACTAGTGCAGGTCAAGGTCTCCGCACTGTCAGTCCAGGTCCAATTCTCTTCAACCGGAGTGCAGGTCCAGTTCTCCTCAGCGTGAGTGCAGGTCCAGTTCTCCTAAGACCGAGTGCAAGTTCAGTTTTCCTCGGCCTGTGTGCAGATGCACTAATCCTCAGCCCGAGTGCAGGTGCAGTTCTTCTCACCTCGAGTGTAGGTGCAGGTCTCCTCACCCTGAGTGCAGGTCAAATTCTCCTCAGTCCGAGTGCAGGTCCAGTTCTCCTCAGCCCAAGTGGATGTCCAAATCTCCTCAGACTGAGTGCAGGTTCAGTTCTCCTCAGCCTGAATGCAGGTTAGGTTCTCCTCAGCTCGAGTGCAGGTTCAGTTCTCCTCAGCCTGCGTGCAGGTTCAGTTCTCCTCAGCTTGAGTGCATGTTCAGTTATCACCTGCCCAAGTAAAGGCTCAGATCTCCTCAGCCAGACTGCAGGTCCATTTCTCCTCAGCGCGAGTCCAGGTCCAGTTCTCCTCAGCCCAAGTCCAGGTGCAGTTCTCTTCAGCTCTAGTGCAGGTACAGTTCTCCTCAGCACAAGTGCAGGTCGAGTTCTCCGCAGCACGAGTCCAGGTCCAATTCTCTTCAGCCGGAGTGCAGGTCCAGTTCTCTTCAGCCGAAGTGCAGGTCCAGTTCTCCTCAGCCCGAGTGCAGGTCCAAATCTTCTCAGACTAAGTGCAGGTTCAGTTCTCCTCAGACTGAATGCAGGTTAGGTTCTCATCAGCTGGAGTGCAGGTGCAGTTCTCCTCAGCCTGAGTGCAGGTCCAGTTCTCCTCAGCCTAAGTGCAGGTCCAGTTCTCCTCAGCCCGAGTGCAGGTCCAAATCTTCTCAGACTAAGTGCAGGTTCAGTTCTCCTCAGCCTGAATGTAGGTAAGGTTCTCATCAGCTCGAGTGCAGGTGCACTTCTGCTCAGCCTGAGTGCAGGTCAGGTTCTCCTCAGCCCAAGTGCAGGTTCAGTTCTCCTCAGCCTGAATGCAGATTCAGTTCTCCTCAGCTCGAGTGCATGTTCAATTATCACCTGCCCAAGTTATTGTTCAGATCTCCTCAGCCAAACTGCAGGTCCATTTCTCCTCAGCACGAGTCCAGGTCCAGTTTTCCTCAGCCGGAGTGCAGGTCCAGTTCTCTTCAGCTCAAGTGCAGGTCCAGTTCTCCTCAGCCCAAGTCCAGGTGCAGTTCTCTTCAGCCCTAGTGCAGGTACAGTTCTCTTCAGCACAAGTGCAGGTCGAGTTCTCCGCAGCGCGAGTCCAGGTCCAATTCTCTTCAGCCGGAGTGCAGGTCCAGTTCTCCTCAGCCATAGTGCAGGTCCAAATCTTCTCAGACTAAGTGCAGGTTCAGTTTTCCTCAGCCTGAATGCAGATTAGGTTCTCCTCAGCTCGAGTGCAGGTGCAGTTCTCCTCAACCTGAGTGCAGGTTCAGTTCTCCTCAGCTTGAATGCATGTTCAGTTATCACCTGCCCGGGTGAAGGTTCAGATCTCCGCAGCCAGACTGCAGGTCCAGTTCTCCTCAGCCTGAGTCCAGGTCCACATCTCCTTAGCCCAAGTCCAGGTGCAGTTCTCTGCAGCCGGAGTGCAGGTACAGTTCTCCTCAGCAATAGTGCAGGTCGAGGTCTCCGCACTGCTAGTCCACGTCCAGTTCTCTTCAGCCTGAGTGCAGGTCCAATTCTCCTAAGCCCGAGTGCAAGTTCAGTTTTCCTCAGCCTGTTCACAGATGCACTTATCCTCAGCCCGAGTGCAGGTGCAGTTCTCCTCAGCCCAAAAGCAGGTGCAGTTCTCCTCATCCTGAGTGCAGGTCAAATTCTCCTCAGCCCGGGTGCAGGTCAAATTCTCCTCAGCCCGAGTGCAGGTCCAGTTCTTCTCAGCCCAAGTGCAGGTCCAGTTCTCCTCAGGGCAAGTGCAGGTCCAAATCTCCTCAGACTGAGTGCAGGTTAGGTTCTCCTCAGCTCGAATGCAGGTTCAGTTCTCCTCAGCCTGAGTGCAGGTTCAGTTCTACTCAGCTCGAGTGCATGTTCAGTTATCACCTGCCCCAGTAAAGGTTCAGATCTCCTCAGCCAGACTGCAGGTCCATTTCTCCTCAGCCCGAGTCCAGGTCCAGTTCTCCTCAGCCCAAGTCCAGGTGCAGTTGTCTTCAGCCCTAGTGCAGGTACAGTTCTCCTCAGCACAAGTGCAGGTCGAGTTCTCTGCAGCGCGAGTCCAGGTCCAATTCTCTACAGCCAGAGTGCAGGTCCAGTTCTCTTCAGCCGGAGTGCAAGTTCACTTTTCTTAAGCCTGCGTTTAGATGCACTTCTCCTCAGCCCAAGTGAAGGTTCAGATCTCCCCAGCCAGACTGCAGGTCCAATTCTCCTCAGCCTGAGTTCAGGTCCAGTTCTCCTCAGCCCAAGTCCAGATGCAGTTCTTGACAGCCAGAGCGTCAGGTCCAGTTCACCTCAGCTCTAGTGCAGGTACTGTTCTCCTCAGCACTAGTGCAGGTCGAGTTCTCTGCAGCGCGAGTCCAGATACAATTCTCTTCAGCCGGAGTGCAGGTCCAGTTCTCCTCAGCCTGAGTGCAGGTCCAGTTCGCCTAAGACGGAGTGCAAGGTCAGTTTTCCTCAGCCTCTGTACAGATGCACATCTCCTCAGCCCGAATGGAGGTGCAGTTCTTACCTTAAGTGTCGGTGCAGTTCTCCTCACTCTGAGTGCAGGTCAAATTCTCCTCAGCCCGAGTGCAGGTTCAGTTCTCCTCAGCCCGAATGAAAGTCCAGTTCTCATCTGCCCAAGTGCAGGTCCAGTTCTCCTCAGCCGAGTGCAGGTCCAAATCTTCTCAGACTGAGTGCAGGTTCAGTTCTCCTCAGCCTGAATGCAGGTTAGTTTCTCCTCAGCTCGAGTGCAGGTTCAGTTCTTCTCAGCCTGAGTGCAGGTTCAGTTCTCCTCAGCTCGAATGCATGTTCATTTATCACCTGCCCAAGTGAATGTCCAGATCTGCTCAGCCAGACTGCTGGTCCAGTTTACCTCAGCCCGAGTGAAAGTCCAGTTCTCATCAGTCAAGTGCAGGTTCAATTCTCATCCGCCCAAATGCAGGTCCAGTTCGCCTAAGCACGAGTGCAGGTACAGTTTTCCTCACCCAGAGTGCAGGTTCAGTTCTCTTTAGCACGAGTGCAGGTTCAGTTCTCATCAGCCCAAGTGCAGGTCCAGTTCTTCTCAGCCCTGGTGGAGTTTCAGTTCTCATCAACACAAGTGCAGGTCCAGTTCTCCTCAGCCCGGGTGCAGTTTCAGTTCTCCTCAGCCCGAGAGCAGGTTCAGTTCTCCTCAGCTCGAGTGTATGTTCAGTTATCACCTGCCCAAGTAAAGGTTCAGATCTCCTCAGCCAGACTGAGGGTCCATTTCTCCTCACCCCGATTCCCGGTCCAGTTCTCCTCAGCCCAAGTCCAGGTCCAGTTCTCCTCAGCCGAGTGCAGGTCCAAATTTTCTCAGACTGAGTGCAGGTCCAGTTCTCCTCAGCCTGAATGCAGGTTAGGTTCTCCTCAGCTCGAGTGCAGGTACAGTTCTCCTCAGCACTAGTGCAGGTAGAGTTCTCTGCAGCGCGAGTCCAGATACAATTCTATTCAGCCGGAGTGCAGGTTCAGTTCTCCTCAGCCCGAGTGAAAGTCCAGTTCTCATCAGCCCAAGTGCAGGTCCAGTTCTTCTCAGCCCGAGTGCAGGTCCACATTTTCTCAGACTGAGTGCAGGTTCAGTTCTCCTCAGCCTGAATGCAGGTTAGGTTCTCCTCACCTCGAGTGCAGGTTCAGTTCTCCTCAGCCTGATTGCAGGTTCAGTTCTCCTCAGCTCGAGTGCATGTTCAGTTATCACCTGCCCAAGTGAAGGTTCAGATCAACTCAGCCAGACTGCAGGTCCAGTTCTCCTCAGCCCGAGTGAAAGTCCAGTTCTCATCAGTCAAGTGCAGGTTCAATTCTCTTCCGCCCGAATGCAGGTCCAGTTCGCCTCAGCACGAGTGCAGGTACAGTTCTCCTCACCCAGAGTGCAGGTTCAGTTCTCTTTAGCGCGAGTGCAGGTTCAGTTTTCATCAGCCCAAGTGCAGGTCCAGTTCTTCTCAGCCCAGGTGGAGTTTCAGTTCTCATCAACACAAGTGCAGGTCCAGTTCTCCTCAGCCCGGGTGCAGTTTCAGTTCTCCTCAGCCAAGAGCAGGTTCAGATCTCCTCAGCCAGACTGAAGGTCCATTTCTCCTCACCCCGATTCCAGGTCCAGTTCTCCTCAGCCCAAGTCCAGTTGCAGTTCTCTTCAACCCTAGTGCAGGTACAGTTCTCCTCAGCACAAGTGCAGGTCGAGTTCTCCGCAGCGCGAGTCCAGGTCCAATTCTCTTCAGCCGGAGTGCAGGTCCAGTTCTCCTCAGCCTGAGTGCAGGTCAAATTCTCCTCAGCCCGAGTGCAGGTCCAGTTCTTTGCCGCCCAAGTGCAGGTCCAGTTCTCCTCAGCCCAAGTGCATGTCCAAATCTCCTCAGACAGAGTGCAGGTTCAGTTCACCTCAGCCTGAATGCAGGTTAGGTTCTTCCAGCTCGACTGCAGGTTCAGTTCTCCTCAGCCTGCGTGCAGGTTCAGTTTTCCTCAGCTTGAGTGCATGTTCAGTTATCACCTGCCCAAGTAAAGGCTCAGATCTCCTCAGTCAAACTGCAGGTCTTTTTCTCCTCAGCGCGAGTCCAGGTCCAGTTCTCCTCAGCCTAAGTCCAGGTGCAGTTCTCTTCAGCCCTAGTGCAGGTACAGTTGTCCTCAGCACAAGTGCAGGTCGAGTTCTCCGCAGCGCGAGTCCTGGTCCAGTTCTCTTCAACCCAAGTGCAGGGCCAGTTCTCCTCAGCCCGAGTACAGGTCCAAATCTTCTCAGACTAAGTGCAGGTTCAGTTCTCCTCAGCCTGAGTGCAGGTGCAGTTCTACTCAGCCTGAGTGCAGGTTCAGTTCGTCTCAGCTCGAATGCATGTTCAGTTATCACCTGCCCGAGTGAAGGTTCAGATCTCCGCAGCAAGACTGCAGGTCCAGTTCTCCTCAGCTTGAGTCCAGGTCCAGTTCTCCTTAGCCCAAGTCCAGGTGCAGTTCTCTGCAGCCCGAGTGCAGGTACAGTTCTCCTCAGCAATAGTGCAGGTCGAGGTCACCGCACCGCGAGTCCAGGTCCAGTTCTCCTCAGCCTGATTGCAGGTCCAGTTCTCCCTAGACCGAGTGCAAGTTCGGTGTTCCTCAGCCTGTGTACAGATGCACTTTTCCTCAACCTGAGTGCAGGTGCAGTTCTCCTCAGCCTGAAAGCAGGTGCAGTTCTCCTCATCCTGAGTGCAGGTCAAATTCTCCTCAACCCGAGTGCAGGTCCAGTTCTTCTCAGCCCAAGTGCAGGTCCAGTTCTCCTCAGCTAAGTGCAGGTCCAAATCTCCTTAGACTGAGTGCAGGTTAGGTCTTCCTCAGCTCGAATGCAGGTTCAGTTCTCCTCAGCCTGTGTGCAGGTTCAGTTCTACTCAGCTCGAGTGCATGTTCAGTTATCACCTGCCCAAGTAAAGCTTCAGATCTCCTCAGCCAGACTGCAGGTCCATTTCTCCTCAGCCCGAGTCCAGGTCCAGTTCTCAGCCCAAGTCCAGGTGCAGTTCTCTTCAGCCCTAGTGCAGGTACAGTTCTCCTCAGCACAAGTGCAGGTCGAGCTCTCCGCAGCGCGACTCCAGGTCTAATTCTCTTCAGCCGGAGTGCAGGTCCAGTTCTCCTCACCCTGAGTGCAGGTCCAGTTCTCCAAAGACGGAGTGCAAGTTCACTTTTCCTCAGCCTGCGCTTAGATGCACTTCTCCTCAGCCCAAGTGAAGGTTCAGATCTCTCCAACCAGACTGCAGGTCCGATTCTCCCCAGCCTGAGTCCAGGTCCAGTTCTCCTCAGCCCAAGTCCAGATGCAGTTCTCTTCAGCCAGAGCGTCAGGTCCAGTTCACCTCAGCTCAAGTGCAGGTACAGTTCTCCTCAGCACTAATGCAGGTCGAGTTCTCTGCAGCGCGAGTCCAGATACAATTCTATTCAGCCGGAGTGCAGGTTCAGTTCTCTTCAGCCCGAGTGAAAGTCCAGTTCTCATCAGCCCAAGTGCAGGTCCAGTTCTTCTCAGCCCGAGTGCAGGTCCACATTTTCTCAGCCGGAATGAAGGTTAGGTTCTCCTCAGCTCGAGTGCAGGTTCAGTTCTCCTCAGCCTGAGTGCATGTTCAGTTATCACCTGCCAAAGTGAAGGTTCAGATCTGCTCAGCCAGACTGCAGGTCCAGTTCTCCTCAGCCCGAGTGAAAGTCCAGTTCTCATCAGTCATGTGCAGGTTCAATTCTCTTCTGCCCGAATGCAGGTCCAGTTCGCCTCAGCACGAGTGCAGGTACAGTTCTCCTCACCCAGAGTGCAGGTTCAGTTCTCTTTAGATCGAGTGCAGGTTCAGTTCTCATCAGCCCAAGTGCAGGTCCAGTTCTTCTCAGCCCAGGTGGAGTTTCAGTTCTCATCAACACAAGTGCAGGTCCAGTTCTCCTCAGCCCGGGTGCAGTTTTAGTTCTCCTCAGCCGAGAGCAGGTTCAGATCTCCTCAGCCAGACTGAAGGTCCATTTCTCCTCACCCCAATTCCAGGTCCAGTTCTCCTCAGCCAAAGTCCAGATGCAGTTCTCTTCAACCCTAGTGCAGGTACAGTTCTCCTCAGCACAAGTGCAGGTCGAGTTCTCCGCAGCGGGAGTCCAGGTCCAATTCTCTTCAGCCGGAGTGCAGGTCCAGTTCTCCTCAGCCTGAGTGCAGGTCCAGTTTTCCTCACCTCGAGTGTTATTGCAGGTCTCCTCACCCTGAGTGCAGGTCAAATTCTCCTCAGCCCGAGTTCAGGTTCAGTTCTCCGCAGCCCAAGTGCAGGTCCAGGTCTCCTCAGTCCAAGTGCATGTCCAAATCTCCTCAGACAGAGTGCAGGTTCAGTTCTCCTCAGCCTGAATGCAGGTGAGGCTCTTCCAGCTCGAGTGCAGGTTCAGTTCTCCTCAGCCTGTGGCAGGTTCAGTTTTCCTCAGCTTGAGTGCATGATCAGTTATCACCTGCCCAAGTAAAGGCTCAAATCTCCTCAGCCAAACTGCAGGTCCATTTCTCCTCAGCGCGAGTCCAGGTCCAGTTCTCCTCAGCCTAAGTCCAGGTGCAGTTCTCTTCAGCCCTAGTGCAGGTACAGTTCTTCTCAGCACAAGTGCAGGTCGAGTGCTCCGCAGCGCGAGTCCAGGTCCAATTCTCTTCAGCCGGAGTGCAGGTCCAGTTCTCTTCAGCCCAAGTGCAGGTCCAGTTCTCCTCAGCCTGAGTGCAGGTCCAAATCTTCTCAGACTTAGTGAAGGTTCAGTTTTCCTCAGCCTGAATGCAGGTTAGGTTCTCCTCAGCTCGAGTGCAGGTATAGTTCTCCTCAGCCTGAGTGCAGGTCCAGTTCTCCTCAGCCCAAGTGCAGGTCCAGTTCTCCTCAGCTCGAGTGCAGGTGCAGTTCTCCTCAGCCTGAGTGCAGGTTTAGTTCTCCTCAGCTCGAATGCATGTTCAGTTATCACCTGCCCGAGTGAAGGTTCAGATCTCCACAGCCAGACTGCAGGTCCAGTTCTCCTCAACCCGAGTCCAGGTCCAGTTCTCCTTAGCCCAAGTCCAGGTGCAGTTCTCTGCAGCCCGAGAGCAGGTACAGTTCTCTGCAGCAATAGTGCAGGTCGAGGTCTCCGCACCGCGAGTCCAGGTCCAGTTCCCCTCAGCCTGATTGCAGGTCCAGTTCTCCCTAGACCGAGTGCAAGTTCAGTGTTCCTCAGCCTGTGTACAGATGCACTTTTCCTCAGCCCGAGTGCAGGTGCAGTTCTCCTCAGTCCAAGTGCATGTCCAAATCTCCTCAGACAGAGTGCAGGTTCAGTTCTCCGCAGCCCAAGTGCAGGTCCAGGTCTCCTCAGTCCAAGTGCATGTCCAAATCTCCTCAGACAGAGTGCAGGTGCAGTTCTCCTCAGCCTGAAAGCAGGTGCAGTTCTCCTCATCCTGAGTGCAGGTCAAATTCTCCTCAACCCGAGTGCAGTTCCAGTTCTTCTCAGCCCAAGTGCAGGTCCAGTTCTCCTCAGCCCAAGTGCAGGTCCAAATCTCCTCAGACTGAGTGCAGGTTAGGTTCTCCTCAGCTCGAATGCAGGTCCAGTTCTCCTCAGCCTGTGTGCAGGTCCAGTTTTCCTCACCTCGAGTAAAGGTGCAGGTCTCCTCACCCTGAGTGCAGGTCAAATTCTCCTCAGCCCGAGTGCAGGTCCAGTGCTCCGCAGCCCAAGTGCAGGTCCAGTTCTCCTCACTCCAAGTGCATGTCCAAATCTCCTCACCCAGAGTGCAGGTTCAGTTCTCCTCAGCCTGAATGCAGGTGAGGTTCTTCCAGCTCGAGTGCAGGTTCAGCTCTCCTCAGCCTGCGTGCAGGTTCAGTTCTCCTCAGCCTGCGTGCAGGTTCTGTTCTCCTCAGCCTGAGTCCAGGTCCAGTTCTCCTCAGCCCAAGTTCAGATGCAGTTCTCTTCAGCCCGAGTGTCAGGTCCAGTTCACCTCAGCACAAGTGCAGGTCGAGTTCTCTGCAGCGCGAGTCCAGATCCAATTCTCTTCAGTCGGAGTGCAGGTCCAGTTCTCCTCAGCTCGAGTGCAGGTGCAGTTTTCCTCAGCCCGAGTCCAGGTCCAGTTCTCCTCAGATAAGTCCAAGTGCAGTTCTCTTCAGCCCTTGTGCAGGTACAGTTCTCCTCAGCACAAGTGCAGGTTGAGTTTTCTGCAGCGCGAGTCCAGATACAATTCTCTTCAGCCGCAGTGCAGATCCAGTTCTCCTCAGCCCGAGTGCAGGTCCAGTTCTCCTAAGACGGAGTGCAAGTTCACTTTTCCTCAGCCTGCGTTTAGATGCACTTCTCCTCAGCCCAAGTGAAGGTTCAGATCTCCCCAGCCAGACTGCAGGTCCGATTCTCCCCAGCCTGAGTCCAGGTCCAGTTCTCCTCAGCCCAAGTCCAGATGCAGTTCTCTTCAGCCAGAGCGTCAGGTCCAGTTCACCTCAGCTCGAGTGCAGGTACAGTTCTCCTCAACACTAGTGCAGGTCGAGTTCTCTGCAGCGCGAGTCCAGATACAATTCTATTCAGCCGGAATGCAGGTTCAGTTCTCCTCAGCCCAAGTGAAAGTCCAGTTCTCATCAGCCCAAGTGCAGGTTCAATTCTCATCCACACCAATGCAGGTCCAGTTCGCCTCAGCACGAGTGCAGGTACAGCTCTCCTCAAACAGAGTGCAGGTTCAGTTCTCTTTAGCCCAAGTGCAGGTCCAGTTCTTCTCAGCCCTGGTGGAGTTTCAGTTCTCCTAAGCCGAAGTGCAGGCCCAGTTTTCCTCAACCCGGGTGCAGTTTCAGTTCTCCTAAGCCCGAGTGCAGGTTCAGTTCTCCTCACCCTGAGTGCAGGTCAAATTCTTTTCAGCCAGAGTGCAGGTCCAGTTCTCCTCAACCCAAGTGCAGGTCCAGTTCTCCTCAGCCCGAGTGCAGGTCCAAATCTCCTCAGACTGAGTTCAGGTTTAGATGCCCTTAGCCAGACTGCAGGTCCAGTTCTCCTCATCTGGAGTGAAAGTCCAGTTCTCATCAGCCCAAGTGCAGGTTCAATTCTCATCCGCCCGATTGCAGGTCCAGTTCGCCTCAGCACGAGTGCAGGTACAGCTCTCCTCAGCCAGAGTGCAGGTTCAGTTCTCTTTAGCTCGAGTGCTGGTTCAGTTCTCATCAGCTCAAGTGCAGGTCCAATTCCTCTCAGCCCAGGGGTAGTTTCAGTTCTCATCAACAGGAATGCAGGTCCAGTTCTCCTCAGCCCGAGTGCAGGTGCAGTTCTCCTCACCCTGAGTGCAGGTGAAATTCTCCTCAGCCCGAGTGCAGTTCCAGTTCTTCTCAGCCCAAGTGCAGGTCCAGTTCTCCTCAGCCTAAGTGCAGGTCCAAATCTCCTCAGACTGAGTGCAGGTTCAGTTCTCCTCAGCCGG
This sequence comes from Gymnothorax reevesii, assembly GCA_029721435.1. Classification (NCBI taxonomy): domain Eukaryota; kingdom Metazoa; phylum Chordata; class Actinopteri; order Anguilliformes; family Muraenidae; genus Gymnothorax; species Gymnothorax reevesii. Next base: position 116,720,427 of record CM056574.1, read on the forward strand.
AATGCAGGTTCAGTTCTCCTCAGCCCGAGTCCAGGTCCAGTTCTCCTCAGCCCAAGTCCAGGTGCAGTTCTCTTCAGCCCGAGTGCAGGTGCAGTTCTCCTCAGCCTGAGTGCAGGTCAATTTCTCCTCAGCTCAAGTGCAGGTCCAGTTCTCCTCAGCCCGAGTGCAGGTCAAAATCTCCTCAGACTGAGTTCAGGTTCAGATCTCCTTCGCCAGACTGCAGGTCCAGTTCTCCTCATCTGGAGTGAAAGTCCAGTTCTCATCAGCCCAAGTGCAGATTCAATTCTCATCCGCCCGATTGCAGGTCCAGTTCGCCTCAGCCCGAGTGCAGGTACAGCTCTCCTCAGCTAGAGTGCAGGTTCAGTTCTCTTTATCCCAAGTGCTGGTTCAGTTCTCATCAGCTCAAGTGCAGGTCGAATTCCTCTCAGCCCTGGGGAAGTTTCAGTTCTCATCAACACGAATGCAGGTCCAGTTCTCTTCAGCCCGAGTGCAGGTGCAGTTCTCCTCACCCTGAGTGCAGGTGAAATTCTCCACAGCCCGAGTGCAGTTCCAGTTCTTCTCAGCCCAAGTGCAGGTCGAGTTCTCCTCAGCCCAAGTGCAGGTCCAAATATCCTCAGACTGAGTGCAGGTTCAGTTCTCCTCAGCCTGCATGCAGGTTAGGTTCTCCTCAGCTCGAATGCAGGTTCAGTTCTCCTCAGCTCGAGTGCATGTTCAGTTATCACCTGCCCAAGTAAAGGTTCAGATCTCCTCAGCCAGACTGCAGGTCCATTTCTTCTGAGCCCGAGTCCAGGTTCAGTTCTCCTCAGCTCAAGTCCAGGCGCAGTTCTCTTCAGCCCTAGTGCAGGTACAGTTCTCCTCAGCACAAGTGCAGGTCGAGTTCTCCGTAGCGCGAGTTGAGGTCCAATTCTCTTCAGCCGGGGTGCAGGTCCATTTCTCTTCAGCCGGAGTGCAAGTCCAGTTCTCCGAAGACCGAGTGCAAGTTCAGTTTTCCTCAGCCTGCGTTTAGATGCACTTCTCCTCAGCCCGTGGTTCAAATCTCCTCAACCAGACTGCAGGTCCAATTCTACTAAGCCTGAGTCCAGGTCCAGTTCTCCTCAGCCCAAGTTCAGATACATTTCTCTTCAGCCCGAATGTCAGGTCCAGTTCACCTCAGCTCGAGTGCAGGTCCAGTTCACCTCAGCTCGAGTGCAGGTCGAGTTCTGCGCAGCGCGAGTCCAGATCCAATTCTCTTCAGCCGGAGTGCAGGTCCAGTTCTCCTCAGCCTGAGTGCAGGTCCAGTTCTCCTAAAACGGAGTGCAAGGTCAGTTTTCCTCAGCCTCTGTACAGATGCACTTCTCCTCAGCCCTAGTGTCAGTGCAGTTATCACCAAAAGTGTAGTTGCAGTTCTCTTCACCCTGAGTGCAGGTCAAATTCTGCTCAGCCCGAGTGCAGGTCCAGTTCTCCTCTGTCAAGTCCAGGTCCAGTTCTCCTCAGCCTGAGTGCAGGTCCAAATCCCCTCAGACTAAGTGCAGGTTTAGTTCTCCTCAGGCCAGGTGGAAGTCCAGTTCTCATCAGCCCAAGTGCAGGTTCAATTCTCATCCGCCCGAATGCAGGTACAGCTCTCCCCAGCCAGAGTGCAGGTTCAGCTCTCCTTAGCCCGAGTGCAGGTTCAGTTCTCATCATCCCTGGTGGAATTTCAGTTCTCATCAACGCGAGTTCAGGTCCAGTTCTCCTCAGCTCGGGTGCAATTTTAGTTCTCCTCAGCCGAGTGCAGGTGCAGTCCTCCTCACCCTGAGTGCAGGTCAAATTCTCCTCAGCCCGAGTGTAGATCCAGTTCTCCTCAGCCCAAGTGCAGATCCATTTCTCCTCAGCCCGAGTGCAGGTCCAAATCTCTTCACACTGAGTGCAGGTTCAGTTCTCCACAGCCTGAATGCAGGTTAGGTTCTCCTCAGCTCGAGTGCAGGTTCAGTTCTCTTCAGCCTGAGTGCAGGTTCAGTTCTCCTCAGCGCGAGTGCATGATCAGTTATCACCTGCCCAAGTGAAGGTTCAGATCTCCTCAGCCAGACTGCAGGTCCAGTTCTCCTCAGCCCGAGTGAAAATCCAGTTCTCATCAGCCCAAGTGCAGGTACCATTCTCATCCGCCCGAATGCAGGTCCAGTTCGCCTCTGCACGAGTGCAGGTACAGCTCTCCTCAGCCAGAGTGCAGGTTCAGTTCTCTTTAGCCTGAGTGCAGGTTCAGTTCTCATCAGCCAAGTGCAGGTCCAGTTATCCTCAGCCCGGGTGCAGTTTCAGTTCTCTTCAGCCCGAGTGCAGGTGCAGTTCTCCTCACCCTGAGTGCAGGTCAAATTCTCCTCAGCCCGAGTGCAGGTCCATTTCTCCTCAGCGGAAGTACAGGTCCAGTTCTTCCCAGCCCGAGTCCAGGTCCAAATCTCCTCAGACTGAGTGCAGGTTCAGTTCTCCTCAGCCTGAATGCAGGTAAGGCTCTCCTCAGCTTGAGTGCAGGATCAGTTCTCCTCAGCCCAAGTGCAGGTCCAGTTCTCCTCAGCCTGGGTGCAGTTTCAGTTCTCCTCAGCCCGAGTGCAGGTGCAGTTCTCCTCACCCTGAGTGCGGGTCAAATTCTCCTCAGCCCGAGTGCAGGTCCAGTTCTCCTCAGCCCAAGTGCAGGTCCAGTTCTCCTCAGCCTGAGTGCAGGTGCAAATCTCCTCAGACTGAGTTTAGGTTCAGTTCTCCTCAGCCTGAATGCAGGTCAGGCTCTCCTCAGCCAGAGCGCAGGTTCAGTTCTCTTCAGCCCGAGTGCAGGTTCAATTCTCGTCAGCCTTAGTGCAGGTCCAGTTCTTCTCAGCCAAAGTGCAGGTTAGGTTCTCCTTAGCCCGAGTGTCTGGTCCAGTTCACCTAAGCCTGAGTGCAGGAGCAGTTCTCCTTAGCACAAGTGCAGGTTCAATTCTCATCCGCCCGAAGGCAGGTCCAGTTCGCCTCAATACGAGTGGAAGTACAGCTCTCCTCAGCCAGAGCGCAGGTTCAGTTCTCTTCAGCCCGACTGCAGGTTCAATTCTCATCAGCCTAAGTGCAGGTCCAGTTCTTCTCAGCCCTGGTGGAGTTTCAGTTCTCATCAACACGAGTGCAGGTCCAGTTCTCCTCAGCCCGGGTGCAGTTCCAGTTCTCCTCAGCCCGAGTGCAGGTGCAGTTCTCCTCACCCTGAGTGCAGGTCAAATTCTCCTCAGCCCGAGTGCAGGTCCAGTTCTCCTCAACCCAAGTGCAGGTCCAGTTCTCCTCAGCCCGAGTGCAGGTCCAAATCTCCTCAGACTGAGTGCAGGTTCAGTTCTCCTCAGCCTGAATGCAGGTTAGGTTCTCCTCAGCTCGAGTGCAGTTGCAGTTCTCCTCAGCCTGAGTGCAGGTTCAGTTCTCCTCAGCTCGAATGCATGTTCAGTTATCACCTGCCCGAGTGAAGGTTCAGATCTCCGCAGCCAGACTGCAGGTCCAGTTATCCTCAGCCAAGTGCAGGTCCAGTTCTCCTGAGCCCGAGTGCAGGTCCAAATCTCTTCACACTGAGTGCAGGTTCAGTTCTCCTCAGCCTGAGTGCAGGTTCAGTTCTCCTCAGCTCCAGTGCATGTTCAGTTATCACCTGCCCAAGTGAAGGTTCAGATCTCTTCAGCCAGACTGCAGGTCCAGTTCTCCTCAGCCGGAGTGAAAGTCCAGTTCTCATCAGCCCAAGTGCAGGTTAAATTCTCATCCGTGAAATGCAGGTCCAGTTCGCCTCAGCATGAGTGCAGGTACAGCTCTCCTCGGCCAGAGTGCAGGTTCAGTTCTCTTTAGCCCGAGTGCAGGTTCAATTCCCATCAGCTCAAGTGCAGGTCCAGTTATCCTCAGCCCGGGTGCAGTTTCAGTTCTCCTCAGCCCGAGTGCAGGTGCAGTTCTCCTCAGCGGAAGTGCAGGTCCAGTTCTTCCCAGCCCGAGTCCAGGTCCAAATCTCCTCAGACTGAGTGCAGGTTCAGTTCTCCTCAGCCTGAATGCAGGTACGGCTCTCCTCAGCTTGAGTGCAGGATCAGTTCTCCTCAGCCCAAGTGCAGGTCCAGTTCTCCTCAGCCTGGGTGCAGTTTCAGTTCTTCTCAGCCGGAGTGCAGGTGCAGTTCTCCTCACCCTGAGTGCGGGTCTAATTCTCCTCAGCCCGAGTGCAGGTCCAGTTCTCGTCAGCCCAAGTGCAGGTCCAGTTCTCCTCAGCCCGAGTGCAGGTACAAATCTCCTCAGACTGAGTTTAGGTTCAGTTATCCTCAGCCTGAATGCAGGTCAGGTTCTCCTCAGCTCGAGTGCAGGTTCAGTTCTCCTCAGCTCGAGTGCATGTTCAGTTATCACCTGCCCAAGTTAAGGATCAGATCTCCTCAGCCAGACTGCAGGTTCAGTTCTCCTCAGCCCGGGGTCCAGTTTCAGTTCTCCTCAGCTCGAGTGCAGGTGCAGTTCTCCTCACCCTGAGTGCGGATCAAATTCTCCTGAGCCTGAGTGGAGGTCCAGTTCTCCTCAGCCAAAGTGCTGGTACAGTTCTCCTCAGCCCGAGTGCAGGTCCAAATCTCCTCAGCCCGAGTGCAGGTTCATTTCTCCTCAGCGGAAGTGCAGGTCCAGTTCTTCCCAGTCCGAGTCCAGGTCCAAATCTCCTCAGACTGAGTGCAGGTTCAGTTCTCCTCAGCCTGAATGCAGGTGCGGCTCTCCTCAGCTTGAGTGCAGGATCAGTTCTCCTCAGCCCAAGTGCAGGTCCAGTTCTCCTCAGCCTGGGTGCAGTTTCAGTTCTCCTCAGCCCGAGTGCAGGTGCAGTTCTCCTCACCCTGAGTGCGGGTCAAATTCTCCTCAGCCTGAGTGCAGGTCCAGTTCTCCTCAGCCCAAGTGCAGGTCCAGTTCTCCTCAGCCCGAGTGCAGGTGCAAATCTCCTCAGACTGAGTTTAGGTTCAGTTCTCCTCAGCCTGAATGCAGGTCAGGTTCTCCTCAGCTCGAGTGCAGGTTCAGTTCTCCTCAGCTCGAGTGCATGTTCAGTTATCACCTGCCCAAGTTAAGGATCAGATCTCCTCAGCCAGACTGCAGGTTCAGTTCTCCTCAGCCCGGGGTCCAGTTTCAGTTCTCCTCAGCTCGAGTGCAGGTGCAGTTCTCCTCACCCTGAGTGCGGATCAAATTCTCCTCAGCCTGAGTGGAGGTCCAGTTCTCCTCAGCCAAAGTGCTGGTACAGTTCTCCTCAGCCCGAGTGCAGGTCCAAATCTCCTCAGACTGAATGCAGGTTCATTTCTCCTCAGCCTGAGTGAAAGTCCACTTCTCATCAGCCCAAGTGCAGGTTTGATTCTCATCCGCCCGAATGCAGGTCCAGTTGGCCTCAATACGAGTGCAGGTACAGCTCTCCTCAGCCAGATCGCAGGTTCAGTTCTCTTCAGCCCGAGTGCAGGTTCAATTCTCATCAGCCTAAGTGCAGGTCCAGTTCTTCTCAGCCAAAGTGCAGGTTAGGTTCTCCTTAGCCCGAGTGTCTGGTCCAGTTCACCTAAGCCTGAGTGCAGGAGCAGTTCTCCTCAGCACAAGTGCAGGTTCAATTCTCATCCGCCCGAATGCAGGTCCAGTTCGCCTCAATACGAGTGCAAGTACAGCTCTCCTCAGCCAGAGCGCAGGTTCAGTTCTCTTCAGCCCGACTGCAGGTTCATTTCTCATCAGCCTAAGTGCAGGTCCAGTTCTTCTCAGCCCTGGTGGAGTTTCAGTTCTCATCAACACAAGTGCAGGTCCAGTTCTCCTCAGCCCGGGTGCAGTTCCAGTTCTCCTCAGCCCGAGTGCAGGTGCAGTTCTCCTTACCCTGAGTGCAGGTCAAATTCTCCTCAGCCCGAGTGCAGGTCCAGTTCTCCTCAGCCCAAGTGCAGGTCCAGTTCTCCTTACCCTGAGTGCAGGTCAAATTCTCCTCAGACTGAGTGCAGGTTCAGTTCTCCTCAGCCTGAATGCAGGTTAGGTTCTCCTCAGCTCGAGTGCAGGTTCAGTTCTCCTCAGCCCGAGTGTCTGGTCCAGTTCACCTAAGCCCGAGTGCAGGAACAGTTCTCTTCAGCAGAAGTGCAGGTCGAGTTCTCCGCAGCGCGAGTCAAGGTCCAATTCTCTTCATCTGGAGTGCAGGTCCAGTTCTCCTCAGTCTGAGTGCCGGTCCAGTTCTACTAAGACCGAGTGCAAGTTCAGTTTTCCTCACCTCGAGTGTAGGTGCAGTTCTCCTCACCTTGAGTGCAGGTAAAATTCTCCTCAGCCCGAGTGCAAGTCCAAATCTTCTCAGACTAAGTGCAGGTTCAGTTCTCCTCAGCCTGAATGCAGGTTAGGTTCTCCTTAGCTTGAGTGCAGGTGCAGTTCTCCTCAGCCTGAGTGCAGGTTCAGTTCTCCTCAACCTGAATGCAGGGTAGGTTCTCCTCAGCTCGAGTGCAGGTGCAGTTCTCCTCAGCCTGAGTGCAGGTTCAGTTCTCCTCAGCCCAAGTCCAGGTGCCGTTCTCTTCAGCCCGAGTGCAGGTGCAGTTCTCCTCAACCTGAGTGCAGGTTCAGTTCTCCTCAGCCCAAGTCCAGGTGCCCTTCTCTTCAGCCCGAGTGCAGGTACAGTTTTCCTCAGCCCGAGTGTCCGGTCCAGTTCACCCCAGCCCGAGTGCAGTTACAGTGCTCCTCAGCACTAGTGCAGGTCCAGTTCTCCGCAGCGCGAGTCCAGGTCCAATTCTCTTCAGCTGGAGTGCAGGTCCAGTTCCCCTCAGCCTGAGTGCAGGTCCAGTTCTCCTTAGACCGAGTGCAAGTTCAGTTTTCCTCAGCCTGTGTACAAATGCACTCCTCCTCAGCCCGAGTGAAGATTCACATCTCCTCAGCCAGACTGCAGATCCAGTTCTCCTCAGCCCGAGTCCAGATCCATTCCTTTTCCCGAGTTCAGGTACAGTTCTCCTTAGGACTAGTGCAGGTCCAGTGCTCCTCAGCCTGAGTGCAGGTCCAGTTCTCCTAAGACCGAGTGCAAGTTCAGTTTTCCTCAGCCTCTGTACAGATGCACTTCTCCTCAGCCCGAGTGCAGGTGCAGTTCTCCTCACCTCAAGTGTAGGTGCAGTTCTCCTCACCCTGAGTGCAAGTCAAATTCTTCTCAGCCCGAGTACAGGTCTAGTTCTCCTCAGCCTAAGTGCAGGTCCAGCTCTCCTCAGCCCGAGTGCAGGTCCAAATCTCCTCAGACTGAGTGCAGGTTCAGTACTCCTCAGCCTGAATACAGGTTAGGTTCTCCTCAGCTAGAGTGCGGGTGCAGTTCTCCTCAGCCTGAGTGCAGGTTCAGTTCTCCTCAGCCTGAGTACAGGTTCAGTTCTCCTCAGCTCAAATGCGTGTTCAGTTATCACCTGCCCGAGTGAAGGTTCAGATCTCCTTAGCCAGACTGCAGGTCCAGTTCTCTCTAGCCTGAGTCCAGGTCTAGTTCTCCTTAGCCCAAATCCAGGTGCAGTTCTTTTCACCCCGAGTGCAGGTACAGTTTTCCTCAGCCCGAGTGTCTGGTCCAGTTCACCTCAGCCCGAGTGCAGGTATAGTTCTCTTCAGCACAAGTGCAGGTCGAGTTCTCTGCAGCCGAGTCCAGGTGCATTTCTCTTCAGCTCGAGTGCAGGTCCAGTTCTCCTCAGCCCAAGTGCAGGTCCAGTTCTCATCAGCCCAAGTGCAGGTCCGAATCTCCTCAGCCTGAATGCAGGTTAGGTTCTCTTCAGCTCGAGTGCAGGTGCAGTTCTCTTCAGCCTGTGTGCAGGTTCAGTTCTCCTCAGCCGAAGTCTAGCTGCAGTTCTCTTCAGCCCGAGTGTCTGATCCAGTTCACCTCAGCCCGAGTGCAGGTACAGTTCTCCTCAGCACTAGTGCAGGTCGAGTTCTCCGCAGCGCGAGTCCAGGTCCAATTCTCTTCAGCCGGAGTGCAGGTCCAGTTCTCCTCAGCCTGAGTGCAGGTCCAGTTCTCCTAAGACCGAGTGCAAGTTTAGTTTTCCTCAGCCTGTGTACAAATGCACTTCGACGCACCCACACAACGCCACACACGCTGTCTGCCATCTGCCCTGAACAATGTAAACCGAGATTCATCCGTGAAGAGAACACCTCTCTAACGTGCCAGACGCCATTGAATGTGAGCATTTCCCACTCAAGTCTGTTATGGCGACGATCTGGAGTCAGGTTAAGACGCCGATGAGAACGACGAGCATGCAGTTGAGCTTCCCTGAGACGATTTCTGACAGTTTGTACAGAAATTCTTTGGTTAAGCAAACCAATTGTTTCAGCAGCTGTCTAAGTAGCTGGTCTCAGACGATCTTGGAGGTGAACCTGCTGGATGTGGCGGTCCTGGGCTGGTGTGGTTACACGTGCTCTGCGGTTGTGAGGCCGGTTGGATGCACTGCCATATTCTCTGAAACGCCTTTAGAGACGGCTAATGGTGGAGAAATGAACATTCAATGCCCGAGCAACAGATCTGGTTGACATTCCTGCTGTCAGCATGCCAATTGCATGCTCCCTCAATGCTTGCGCCATCTGTGGCATTTTGCTGTGAGACAAAACTGCACATTTCAAACATTTCATTTCACATTTCACATTGCATATCGTGGACAGTCTAAGGTACACCTGTGCACTACTCATGGTGTCTGATGACCATCTTGATGTGGCACACCTGTGAGGTGGGATGGATTGTCTCAGCAAAGCAAAAGTGCTCACAATCACACATTTAGACAGATTTGTGAACAATGTTTGAGAGAAATGGTAATATTGTGTATCTGGAATGAAGTTTAGATCTTTGAGTCCATCTCATGACAAATGGGAACAAAAACAAAAGTGTTGCGTTTATATTTTTGTTGAGTGTATATTGATTATATGATCCCACTCTTGTTTAATACAGGCTTCCAGCTGCTGGAGAGTTTTGGGTCTCCTTTGACGGACTCTTTGTTAAATTATGTGCCAAATGTTCTCAATTAGTGAAAGATCAGGACTGCAGGCAGGCAAGTTCAGCACCTGGGCTCTTCTACTACGAAGCCATGCTGTTGTAATAGCTGCAGTATGTGGTTTTGCATTGTCCTGCTGAAATACACAAGGCTTTCCCTGGAATAGATGTTGTCTGGAGGGCAGCATATGTTGCTCTAAAACCTTTATATACCTTTCAGCATTCATTTTGCTTTTTAAAACATGCAAGTGTCCCACACTATATGCACTAATGCATCTTCACACCATCAAAAATGCTGGCTTTTAAACTGAACACTGATAACAGGAGGGGTGGTCTTTCTCTTATATAGCCCGAAGGGACACAACGCCCATGATTCCCAACAAGAATGTCAAATTTGGACTCACCTGACCACAGGACAATTTGCCACTTTGCTACATTCCATTTTAAATGAGCCTTGGCTTACAGAACTTGTCGGCGCTTCTGGATCATGCTCAACCATAGCTTCCTTTTTGGATGATAGAGTTTTTGGTGGCATCTGTGGATGGCATGGCGGACTCTGTTTACAGACAGTGGTTTCTTGAGGTTTCTCTGAGACTTTTGATGATGTAATGCACTGTAGATGATGGGACCTTCAAAGCCTTTGCAATTTGATGTTGAGGAACATTGTTTTTAAGGCATCCCGTAATTGTTTTTATGCAGGCCTTCACAAGTTGGAGAGCCTCTGGCCATCATTACTTTTGAGAGACTCAGCCTCTCTAAGACATCCCTTTTATAGCCAATCATGTTACACAGCTGATGCCAGTTAAATTAATTACTTGCTAAATGTTCTTTTAGCCGATTCTCTTTTAATTGCTTTTTCCAGCCCTTTTTTGGCAGTGTTCCATTTTTTTTAGACCTGTTGCCACCAGACAATTTGAAATAAGCTAATTTTTTGGATGAAAATGTAAAGTTTCTCAGTTTCAACATATGCTATGTTAACTCTGTTCTATTGTGAATGTTGAAATGTTATTGATGTTCTATCGTAAATAACATATTGGCTTGTGACATGAAAGTTATTGCATTTTGATTTTATTCACAATTTACACTTTGTCCCAACTATTTCAGAATTAGGGTTGTGTGTATGTATATATCCAATTTTGCGAACCTTGAAACACAAAAGAAGAAATGAAGCCTCAGCATAAATTTTACAGACTATGGAGTCAAGCTCTTTTTTTCTACTGGAGAATCACCTGAGTGCACATGACCATCACCTGACTACCTGGTCAGATGTTTGCTTGACCAGTAATTGGCAGGTTTATTTCACTTGGCATCCTCAATAGCGCTTCACACCATTTGCTTGGCAACCCTCCTCCACCCATCAAGTAAATAATTCATTTATCTGTTTCCTTATGAATTAGTTGCCAAGGGGAGCTTAATGGGGGGGGGGTTGGACGCTGAGAGAGTGTCAGCCGCAGCTCAGCTTTGGATGGGCAAGGATTTCTCACAGCACAGCCATGATGTGACACCCAGTGTATGCATGTATGGCTTCAATAAATGTCTTCCTTTATTTGACAAAGTGGTCCTATCATTATTTTTTTTTTTAATTCCTTCATGGTGGAATACAGAACACAGAGATGACAACCTGCATAGAGCCCTGAGTGAGGACCACAGGATCAAAGTAACCACTGAGAACATACATCACAAACTATGTAAAAATATCATTCAATGTACTTTAGTCCATACACAAGTCATGTGTTCATGGAAAACAATTTTTGCAATTTTGCAGGTATTGCAGTCTCATTTGAAAAATAAGTTTTCAAAATGTGCTCTGGTTATGATACAGCTTGTGTGTTCATTAACAGCAAAACAAGGTGGCTATTTCACTATATATTCATATGATGTACTATATAATACTGTATTCAGAGTCAGCTGTATATATGCCCAAATCTTTCATTTCTACCTCTTCAAAATCCCTTCCCCCTGTACTGATGAGAAAGTGAAACTATCTTTTGTGCACTGGGAAACGCCCTCAACTGCAGAAATAAATACACATCTAACCCTCCACTCCACTGCATAGTCTCCTTACTGACCTATACTGACAGCAGCAAGTTAGGATCATTATTAAATCTAAATTCTAAATGGCATTTGTTCGTACTTTTGGAAGAAAATCCCTCAGCTTGTGGTCAATATTATTATTATTATTATTATTATTATTATTATTAAGCCTGGCAACTATTGCTTGTCAACTATTCAAAATCAATCAAGCTCGATACATTTAAATCAAAAATTAGAGGGAACAATTCAAAAATATATAAATTTTAGAGGGATTTGATTTTGAAATGCCACATCAGAATGTCCTCACACTGTTTCAGTAACATGGTAAGGTGGAGAACTGTCATGCTGTAATGAAATTTGTCTGTGGCAACAAGGGGTTCCTTTTAATTTAACACCTATCTGCCCTAATGTGGTGTGAGGTTCTGCTTTTCAGTTTGTAATTTCATTCTGAAGTGAAATTTGTTTGCGGAAACAAAAAGTTTCTCAATAGCAGTCTGTGGTTTTTGAACATGAATGTCTGATTGATCTCTGGAAATGAATTTAAAGTTATTAATTTTCTTTTCTTTTTTTTGTAGAAGTAGTTATTAATTTCCACAATTCACTCAACTGACCCGAAAAAAGCCTTGATTTTCAAAGCCGCAAACCGAAGTGCAGTTTGCAGGCATAATTAGAACCTTTTGTTTGTATTATTATAAATTTTGAATTTTTGATTCACCTTAGAAATAAATAAATAAAATTTAAGTTATTTAATTTATTTTTTTATCTACTTTTTATCTGTTTGTGTATTAATTGATTGACAGACTGACTGACAATGCATGTGAAATCACATTCACTGTAAGGTAGCTTTATTTTGAAATCACCTTTGACACGGTGTTACCATAATGTGTAGTATACTCACATACTCCAAAACGACAGTGTTTTTCACTGACCAAATCAAATTCATGTGCTCAGAAACATAGTCAACGAAAACAGGTAAACTTCCATAAAATCCTTCAGTGATGAGGATAATAGAGAAGCGACTGGTGCGCTGAACACTCAGCATATCCCGTGCAATTCTGCAAGTCTACGAAGCCTTAACTATCTCATAAAATGAACCGGAAAACGATGAATTTGAGCAACTCAAGAGTTTTACTGAGAGTAATTAGGCTATATTGACATGAGTCACAAACCAGACATAAAGTATCTGAGAGAAATATTAACCATTTTACTAACTGTTTCAATTTTCTTTCAGCTATAACTTACAGTAACTTAACGCAGTGATTTTAATGTAAAAATTCCAGTTAAATTCAAATAACTAGCATTTTTTTCTGAATTACCTATTTACAATGATCAGCCATAACATTATGACCACTTGCCTAAAAACAGCCCTGACTCATTGAGGCGTGGACCCCACTCGACATTTGACGGTGTGCAGGGGTATCTGGCACTAATATGTTATTAGCAGATCCTTCAAGTCCTATATGTTGCAAGGAGGGGGGGGGGGGGGCTTCCACGGTTTTTACTTGTTTGCCCAGCTCATCCCACAGATGCTGAGATTTGGGGAATTTGGAGGCCAAATCAACACCTTGAACTTATTGTTGGGTTCCTCGAACCATTACTGAGCCATTTTTGCAGAGTGGCAGGGTGCATTATCCTGCTGAATGAGGCCAATGCCAAGAGGGAATACAGTTTCCATAAAGGGGTGTACTTGGTCTGCGACAGTGTTAAGGTAGGTGGTACATATCAAAGGAACATGCAGATGATTGGCAGGACCAAAGGTTTCCTTGCAGATTATTGCCCAAAGCATCACACTGCCTCCGCTGGCTTGACGTCATCCCATAATGCATCCTGGTGCCCTGTCTTCTCCCGATAAAAAACGCCCATAAACCTGGCCATCCACATGATGTAAAAGAAAATGTGATTCGTCATACCAAGCCACCCTTGTCCATTGCTCCATGGTCCAGTTCTGCAGCTCACGTGCCCATTGTAGGCGCATTTGGTGGTGGACGGGTCAGCAAGGGCACTCTTACTGGTCTGTGACCATGCAGCACCATACGCGACAAACTGCAATGTAATGTATGTTCTGACACCTTCATTTCAGAATCAGCATGGATTTCTTTATCACTGCCAGCTACAGTAGCTCCTCTGTTGGATTGGACCACATGGGCCAGCCTTCACTCCCCATGCACATCCGTGAGCCTTTGCTGCTCATGAAACTGTTGCTGGTTAACCAGTTTTCCTTACTTGGATCAATTTTGGTAGGTACTCACCACTGTAGACTGGGAACACCCCACAAGAACTGCAGTTTTGGAGTTGTTTTGATCCAATTGCCTAGCCAGGGCAATTCGTGTTAAAGTCACTCATATTCTTTTGCTGGCCCATTTTTCCTGCTTCCAACATATAAACTTCAAGGAAATATAAGAAAATATTCATTTGCTGCCTAATATATCCCACCCACTGGCAGTTGCCATTGTAATGTGATAATAAATATTATTCACATCACCTGTCAGTGGTCATATTGTTATGGCTGATCAGTGTATGACCTATAGGTTTCAATATAGACTTGAGCAAGTGAGTGAGTAATGTCGCTCTACCAGTAAGCCAATAGTAACAGAAATGCCTTTTATATATTAGAGGGATTAAGCAACAGTGAAATGTACCCTGAAATGGCTATGGCGCGACCAGAAGAAGGTTGTGCAATGTTAACAGTAACGGCTCCACGAAACACAATGTACTTAAATAAAGACATTAGTAAACTTTTACAAAATAGTACCAGTCAAATATTTTTCCTCAGCCCAGTATTTTCTGTAATTGTAAAAAAAAAAAAGTATAAAACAGGTGCTTCCCATCCTTAAATGTGATTGGATGAGCTGCGTTCCATGCCGGTATAAAATCAGTGTAACCCACTGTATTCTGTGGCAGACCGCAGCACAAAATATACCTGCGTGCCTGGCCTAGCAACCAACTACTCTGTGCTCGACTGACTTGTTAGTTTACGTTTGTTTCAAGACATTTAGGTTGCTATTTCAGTGTTAGTGAAGTTAAAGGTAAAGTCAACCACTTTTGTAATAAGTTATTACAATAGCGGGCGCGAATGCACGGTAATCTCAAACACTATTGTGTTATGGCCCCAATTTGTTATTACATTTACAACATAACAGCAACAGCAAGGGATGACAGACACAGTTTTAACAACTAAAACACATTTAATTTTTAACAAAGACAAAGACTAATAACAACCTACAACTAAAGACCAAGATTGATAAATAAGAAAAAACAGAAATAATTACAGTCCCTTTTTGGTGGGGTGGCTTGGTGATGTCCTGGATGAAGAAAATGCTCAAACACAGGCAAAGAAATCCACAAAAGAAACGTCACAGGTCTTGAACAGAATGGCAGGTCTGGTCATCTTCTTGCAATTTCTCCTACTACTTTACTGTCTCAATTCTTTTCCTTATATACTCTTTTGCAGACCCCACCCACATTTAGACCTCTTTTTTTTTTAATTTTCTGAGACTTGCGCCAGACATGTCCAGGACATGTCCAAACATGACTCCAGTCTGAGCTTCACAAAAAAAGGGTAAATACTGCCATCTAGTGGCCTATATTCACATTACAATTGTCATAAATAATTATAATAGCTGGCGCGAATGCACGGTAAACTCAACAAGCGGGCGCAAATGCACAGTGAACTCAACCACTATTGTAATAAATTATTACAATAGTGGGCGGAAATATTCAGCAAAATCAACCACTATTGAAATAAAATATTACTATATATTCATACTACACTATATATTCATATGGTCAAGTTCACATAGAAAATGTTACCAAAAATTTTGACTGATTATGGTTTTGACCAGTTCTGGGGCCTGGGATTAATCGCCTTACCTAAAAGTAAACTTACAGTGTCATTAACTATGTAGTAGTAGTAGTAGTAGTAGTAGTAGTAGCAGTTTTTGTGTTGTTGTTGTTTTCATAATGGGCAGTTTCTGGAAACTGTTGAAGCCATCGAAATTGGGAATGAATCTTATTTCTTTCTTTGGTTGATTTTGCTGAATATTTCCGCAGTTTTAATTGTTCTTAATAAGATCAATCAGGCTGGTTTGTTATCTGGTGTCATTGGGCTGGATGATAGTCTATTATATTCACTAAAACTTGAGCTTAATTACAACTATTTTTAAAAAGCTTTCACAGACTTGTTCTAATCACTTCAAAGAGACAAGAATACATCTCAACTTGTCACAGTAACTGGACATTCATTTAAGGAATGTACCTGTTTTTGTGTCCGTTTTCAAAGTTAAGTTTGAGCACCGTGAAATTTTTTTTAGACTTGAATAAAGTGCGAGACGGGAGCTGTCGTATGGAATCACAGAATGGCCACCTTAGAGATGGAAAATGATCACAGACTGGAAAATGATCGCATCCCCAGCATTTTTGATCCAGCCTATACAGACATGTGTAAACAGGAAGAACTGTGATCCTTTTTCCTTCCCCGTTCCTTCCGGCTCTTATGATTGTTTGGGAGGAAAAGGAAGGTTTGAGCTTCTAATACTCCTGTTGATCTGTGGTAACTGATGCCAGATCAGGAACTCAGCTCTGTGTTGTGCAAATACAGCCTCGGTATGGAATCAGATGAGGAAAAAAGATCCCATCCCACATCGGTTTTGATCGATTCAGCACTGCGAGGGGAGGCTTTGATTTCATCTGAGCGCGCTTGCAAGTAATGAAATGTCCTGAGTTCCTTTGATCGGCATAGACACGCAGATGGCATATTTCACAGATAAAAGGCACTTCTTTTGTTCGCAGATTATCATAATTATGACCCTGTACACAGACACATCTACACTGTGGTGGTATCCTGGCTTTGCAGCTGAATTGGGACTGATTCTCAGGACTCACAGGTGCAAGAAATAAAGTTTCCCAGAGGGTTTGAGAACATTTTCCTGTTCCTCTTGGGCCTCTCCACTGCAGGTTAGTCTGACCTCTATTTTTGAGCTGAAAGCCCCCTCATTTCTTCCCCTTTCCTGTTACCCCATTACCCTGTCTCGGCCGTTATGTTGACCCTTACTTCATACTTCATTCATGAAGGACGATACCATCGTTGACAGGTCACTAAGCCTATTTTCTGCTTACTCTCAGTAAGGGTTATTCATGAAGACGTATTTGGTCGAGATTAAAGGCTAAACGAGAACTTCTGTGAGATTTTTCCCTCACTTATTTGTTTGTCAATTTATGCTACCAACAAAAGTTAAGACGTATTATCTCCAACAGAAACATGACTTCGCCGTGTTGTCAGTTTGGTACCCTTGCTACTTATCTCTTCTTGAAGGAGAGCAATTTAGTCCTTTCTCTGTATGGCATGATTCTTGCGTCTTCTACTGCAGTTTTGTTTCTCTCTGGATGGATTTCAATATCTGATTAAGCATGCACAGTAGCGAGCTATGTCATATCCTTAAAATATAAGGGGAATTTGCTGTTGGCCCTGCTGACTGCCGTTCGTGAATCCGTCTCCTGTTCTGAAAATTACAGTCCTTTAGCTATCCGGACCTTAGGGATTATCACTGCGAGAAGTAACAGTCCCTTCATGAATCTGGCCCCAGCTAGGTGCAATCATAAATTACATCATCATTTGTATGGTATGGGAGGGACCCGTTACAAAGTCAAACTATGACTTCTATATAAGGATGCAAATGTATAAAATGCTCTGTAGAGCACTGAAAAAAGAAGACTAATGGGGATCCAGGATCTTACATGCATGGACCCATTTTGCCCCCCCTCTAAGAACAAGGTTATCTAATTTACCCCCTCCTGTTGGGATATTATCTTATATTTCTGTAGTAGCCTGTCTTTGGTGGAAGGGCGAGAGACTTTGGATGCTGGCTGACTGTTTTTTTGCAGCTGCTCATAAATATATTCACACCAGTTTTCAGATCTCCATTTACAAGGTTTCAAAACTGGTAACAAAATTTTACTCTGAAAATGTGTTGTTGAAACACCGTAAAAACAGAGCTGTAGTTGTGAAGAACAAAAAGAAGAAAAAACAAGGAAAAGTTGTAGAGATTTGGAATGAAAATTCAAATATAAAATAATGTTTTCAGAGATTTTACTTTTTTTTCAGCCTTTCAAAACACTACAACACCTTCAAAATTTAGTTCCAAAGTTTCAAATCTTTTGTACGCTTTCAAACACAGTTTTTTTCTGTCAGTTTCGCTTCAGGGCAGTGTTTTAGCTCCATAGACATCTTCACGATCTTCAAGACAAGTCTCACATCCAAATCCAAATCCTAATACACGTGTTTTACTTTTGATGTATCAACTAACAGCAGCGTAACTCTTGCAGTATAGCAACATTTTAAGGAAGTGTTATATGCAATGTGAGCATTAATTTGCTCAGAGATTGATCAAAATCAGTTACATTTCTAAATTGTCATCCCATTCCAGTGCAATTAATGATAATTAATTTTGGAGTATTATAAAATTTCTATTGAATGTCACAGATAAGATTTTTCATTGTGGTACCTAGGGATGATTGTACTGGGTTTCAATGGACTTAGAACTTTTGGTTTGTTTTCTGAGGTGGATGAAAATACATAGGTACTTTATAAGCCCACTAATTTTACTAATCTTTACTGTAAAAATGGTATAATATAATTTTATTCAATTAAATCGCACAAACATTTGTGCCATGACTCAAAACAGTTGTTTAGTGGTAAAACGTTGGATTATTTTATGCTCATATTGGGCTGTTTTGAGAGTCAGTGTGGGCAGCTCATATTTGGCTTCACAGAAAATCAGTGAATCAGCTCCGCTCTTTCCTGTCGCTCGGAAAGCTCCCTTCCTCTCCTGTTTATTAACATCCAAACACAAATGAGATCACTACATTACAGTGAGATCTCTGGCATGTTTCCACTTCAGACCGGCTCACCCAAACACAAAGTGTGAGGATCCTGGACTCTCCGCCCCCAACACAGACTTCACCTCTTCCCATAGAGAGGTGGGGTCACCACCTCCTTTTGTTTTGAGGAAGTCCTTCTGCTCACAGTTCAGATATGCTGTTTTAAACCATGGACCTTCTCCAATACACTTTCATAATGTCACTGAGCGTGATGGGACAGAGTGTTATTCATAGAGGAACTTCAAGCAGCTGGTCTTCCCTTTATCTAAAGAGTTTCAGCCAGACTGACCTTTCAGTGAATAGCACTATCACAAATAAATTCATTTTCCAGCCGTAATGCGTTTCACCCACAGTAAGTAAATACATACAAATCAATGAATTAGCAAAAGCCTAAGGTGTGTGCATGCGCCTGTGTGTGTGTGGGGGGGGGGGGGACTGAATATTAATTGCGACCCTGAATTTTAATTGCGGACCATGCTAAATGTGGTGTTAATTTCTCCCTGCTAATGCACTGAATTAGCCACTAACATTTTCTCAGCTTGTAAACATGTTTACTGCCAACAATTCAGTCATGGGCTTTTACTAATTTCCGTTCTACCTCTGAAGAAGTGGATATAAAGTTTCAACTTCAAGAAGAAAACTGAGCAGAGCGTTAGTTCAGGCAGGCCATGGAGTCACGCCCAGCTCGCAAGCCCGCCTTCATTAGCAAAGGCACAAAGCGCAAGCCAAGCCTACATCAGCTGACAGGTGAGCTGATTCCCTCCAGGCACTCAATTGGCTAATCTTAAACATGGCACCATATTTAAAGATGCTTTGCCTGCATTTGATTGTCACTTTCAGTGCTCATTTGCAACCTGCCTCCATCCCCAGGTCCTCCTTTACACGTTTATCTGACTTAAGTCAATGACGACGCAGGTCACTGATGCTGCTGGGGTTACCCTGATGTTACCCTGGGGGTTTGCAGCTGCCCGCTCCGCCAATGGCATTCACACGTATGCATGTGACAGAGGGTTTTTTGGCTCTCTTTGAAGTGGCTTTTCATGCATACATGTGGTAGGGTGGAGAGGCCCCAGAACATGCCACCAAATTCAAATATTGCAAATAAATTTGCTGCAAATGATAATATAATTTAGGGTTTTGAAAAAGTGGACCTGACTGGAAGATTTTTTTTTTTTTTTGGCAGTCTCTCAACCTGTCTCTCAACCTATTCACCAGCTGGAGTTTAGCTTGTTCAGCGTCTCAAACCTGGTTAATTTGTATTGTCGGCTGCTGACGGTGAAAACTGGTGCATGAGGGGAAAAAAATGTGGAGAGATCTGTGGTTATTGCCTTTTTCTAGAGAGCAAAAATGAACTCATCACCTCTAAGTATTGGCTATGGCTCTTATATTTTATTCACGTGTAACATTTAGAGTAACTGCTGACTGCACTCTCATTATCCAGTCTGCCATCTGCTCTTAGTCATGAGTACAAGAAAGATCAATCCACCCTGTGTTTTAGTTGAATGCAGGTTTGAATTGAGCACTGGTTTTGATGTGAGGTTTGAGATGTCTTCACTGAAAGACAGGGCATTTCTTGACCTAATTACAGCCTTGAGTAGCTGATTGGGATTACATTGATTTCCCTCAGACCTTGCGGTTTATGGATCACAGGCTGATCTCCCAAAGCCATGACAAGGGCAGTTGAAGCCCTCAGCTTCAGGAGCTCTGAATCAGGAAGACAAGTATCACAGAAAAATTGAGATCTGAAGTGCTGCATGTGTAGCCTCACAAATAAGCCTGGGGCTCAAGTAAACATTGGTAAACATTGATTTCTGAGAAATGAAGCATGCTAGTTGGGTAATGATCACATCGATCAGTGTTGCTGTATCAAGAGAGTCTGTGCATCATGCTGGCTTTATCCACTCTGTAGGAAAGAGAGAGAAAAGGGGGTTACTCCTATGGGACAGGAATCCTGAAATCTGCTCCTCTAATCCAAATCTAGCCCAAGCTTTCTTCTTTCCCTTCCTGGCCATTTGGTGGACAGTTAGAGCGACTAATTGGCCAGATTATCATCTCTCCTGACTGAGGAATAGAAGGGGTAGAAAAACTGTCATTCTCAGCCCTTATTTAGGATAAAGGACCAAAGATTAATGTGGCTGTGATGGTTTTGTTCTGCCCAATGGTTCAAGAGTTTGTGGTTCCAAAGATCACGTCAGCTTGAGTGAACATGAGTTGGAGATTACAATCTCCAAGCAAATAAAATATTCAAACCACCCTCAGCTCTAATTTATGTATACTACATTTACCCCATCTCAGAGCTGGCATCATTTGACTGCAGTTGGTTGCTGGTGACCACTTGGGACTGAAGATGGAAATGAACCGAACTCTTTGCGGTGGGCCGCTCTTAAGAGTTTTAAACAATTCAGGTTACAGAAGTTAAACAGTACAGGTGATTTCAAAAGTCAAAACAGCTAAAACAGCTACTGCTGCAAAGCCTCTGGGAATGGTTTCAATGTACAGTGTCAGCCATTAAGAAGACTGCACACTGATGACCTTTAAAGTCAATGCTTCTGCATAAATTAGATGGTAAATAAGCTCATTCTGTTTCCTGGAGGACATGACTCAGTTTATTGAGTTTTTTTTTAATTGTTTCATTCTATGACGGTAAGTCAGACTGAATTAATATCACCAGGCAAGACGGTGAATTTGGAGAATGTTGTTTTTGCCTGGAACACCCAAAAGAGCATCCGGCTCATTGAGAGACGGCACTATTCTGGCTGGCCACAAACCCTCTGCACATGGGCCAGGTGAGAGAGAGGTATTTTTGCCCAGTTATTTTCCATTTCTCAAACAACATAATGACAAAAACAAGAAAATAAAGGAGTGGAGAGAAAAGTTCTCCCAAGCCTGCCCTTGGAAAGGTACATGCAGACGGGTGAGGCCTTTGTCGTGGTGTTGAGAAAGCTGGGGTTGCATTGTGGATAGGGACGTATTTATTAAGGTCAAATTGCACATTAAACCTAAACCCTAACCCCTTACCCCTTATGCCAAAGTCAATAGTCGCTTATTGGGGAGGATTTTTAAAAGCACGGCATGTCCTCTGTGTACAGAAGTGAAGTTACACATTACAGCCTGACCCTAACCCCTAACCCTAAAAAAAATCACATATGAAGGAAGATTTTTAAAATTGCAATGCATCATCTGTGTGGTGACGTCAAATTATGCATGAAAATGCAGACCGCAGGATGCTTTTCAGAACATCATTAGCAGAGCACAGTACATGCTAACCCTGCTCCTGGAGGAATACAGTCCTGTACGTTTTTTTTACTCAAACTCTAGAAAAGCACACCTTGTTCCCCAGCTGAAGACCTACATGGAATTGTTAATTTGTAGAGTTTGTGGTTTGCCACATGAGACTGGAAATGAAAGCCTACTGCGAGGTAACTCTCTAGAGAACTGGGTTGGTTACTGCTAGTACAGCACTTTTCTCCATGGCAAGTTTTCCTTTATAAGACAAGTATCTTGTGTAATGACATACTTCTGCCACATTACAATTTGTGGGGGAAAATTTACATGACGTCCAAAGGGTGATGATTGGAATTTCAGTGTAAAGTGGGCTCCAGAATTATTGCTACCCCTGTGATTCACTAAATTTACTATAATGCCCCTCGTCCTAGACATTCCCATTTTCCCCCGGCTACCTGCCTTCTAATTATTCAATCACCCCCCTACTCTCTCTGATGATGACACCTGGTTTATATTTGGTAATTATCATTCCCACTACTTAGTCAGTTTTCCCCTTCACAGGCAGGCCTCACAATAGGTTTGGCTTCATCAGAACAAAGTTAATCAAGCCAGCTGTTTTGTGGTTAGGGACACTAGCCCGATAGTAAGAATTTGCGTCTTCTTTAGTCCGAAAGCCCTCCGGTCGAGAAATGAGGACTTTACATAAATAGCTGGCTATTTCGGGAACTAGACCAAGATTAATTGGGAAAATTTCCAGATCAAATTAGCGGGGTATTTAAGTCTTCAGTACAAAATAGCCAGCTAGTTTGACATTGAGCTAATTTCAAAACTGCAAAATAGCTAGTTTATTTGAAACTTTGTTCTGATGAAGACACACCTACTGTTACACCTTTTAGTTTAGATCACTATCGTTTGGTTTATATTACCTTGGAATTTTTACTCTGTTTTCTGATGCACTTTTTGTGATGTATCGTTCAGGAACCAGTCGCGAGAACCAAGCAGTGCAGCAAAACTGCTCAAGGAACATGGCAAGGAATCTAAATCACAATACAAAATACAGAGCATGGCCAGACAAGGCAGAATTCATAATCAAAACATGGTCAGGCAGATCAGGATCATAACAATTTATTCGGTCCTTCAGTCTTTTTCACTCTCCTGGTGACCTTACTACATCTCTGGACACCAGGAGCATTACATTTACTAAATAAGCTCTGAAAATAAATATTCACATTATAAAAACTAAATCAATATGCCTACATGTGAGAACTACTGAGCTTTTCACTCGTTTAAATGGAGCCACCATAAATTCTTTATTCATTTAATTAAAAAGCAATCTCCTCTAAATCACAATTCACAGCACTTCAGGTTTTGTATCAGTACAGTCACCTCTGGCAAAGATTACTTAATTGAGTTTTTTTCCTGTAATGTACCGGGTACATTACAGGAAAAATTCTGTCAAATTCCTAGGTTTGCACTTCGTATCAGAATATGCTGTATACAACAGCCAATCAGATTACTTGTGTCAACAAAGCCACACGAGGAAACATGGCGATGCCTATGGCATTGGATGATTTTTAGGTGAACTGCCCGTCTCACCAGGACAGTTGTTCTCAAACTGTGTGCTGCCTTGAGGCAAGTCCAGGTGTGCCATGGGATTCTGTGACAACAACAGTATATTAAGTAACGATTAAACAGAAAATGAGTGTGTTTAATAGTGTTGTGGTTTTGCTGCAATAAATTGAACATCTGACACTCCAGCTGAAGTGATTACCATTTGTGATCAACCTGGTTTGAACGGGTGTATTGCTGTTTTGATGCAATTTTAAAATGTATCATTTTTGATATATATTTAATGAATAAAATGCAGAAGTTGTTTTGCACGTCATTTGGCATAATTAAACTAGGCTTATGGCACGCGCCCCTCGTGTCAGTACTTTAAACTAGGCTTATGGCACGCGCCCCTCGTGTCAGTACTTTTCCACAGACAGTTTCTTACAGCCTAATGCTGAGTACAAAATAAGCAGTTAGATTTTAAACAAGTATTTGTATATATTAAGCAGTAAAACTATAATGTAATAAAATCGAAGTGCTCTAAACACTGCAACAAGGAATTTTAAAACCATAACAGTAACAACAAAAATTCCTTCACACAATTATTAGTACCAAACCTGACAGAGTCATTAAGGGGTCTATTCTCCCATAAGCGCGTAAGTCTTTTTTTACGCGCTTCGAGTTAAGCGCTTTTGAGTTACGCGTATTCTCCCCTACCCGCTTCGATCACGTTCACAGCGCTTAACTTCAGAATGTAGGCGGCCTTATGAAAGAGGTGTGACTGATCCAAAAGAGAGGCAGACTCTGTACAAAGCTCATTGATTATGGCTATCAGGAAAACATGGAAAAAGGATTTTCTGATTAACAATAAAAACGCATTTGTGGTCCATG
The DNA here is from genome assembly GCA_029721435.1 of Gymnothorax reevesii. Lineage (NCBI taxonomy): Eukaryota > Metazoa > Chordata > Actinopteri > Anguilliformes > Muraenidae > Gymnothorax > Gymnothorax reevesii. The sequence continues at coordinate 116,743,888 of CM056574.1, forward strand.
GAAAACGCAATCCAGACTTTAAATTTGAATATTGTCGGCCTGCTGATAAAACCTCGTATCTCCAAACTGATAAGAAACGAAAAGTCGTATGTCCACTATTCTTACATGCAAAATGAAACATTTTTATTTTAAACTATATTTATCCATTTATATTATTATTATTATTTTATTTTATTTTATTTTACATTTATTTTTTATTTTCCTGTGAAGTTTGTCATTGTGAAGATACGAGGTTTTATATGCCGCTGTAATAGTAGGCCGTACCAATTACAAGACGTAATTCAGACATCTCTTTATTTATCCCCCGCCGCGCGATTAGCGCGAAGCGGGGCATATAGCATTGGGCTCCGTCCGTACGGACACATAAAATTGCGGCAGCGGGGGATATGTTAGCGACAAACACTTGTTATTTCTTACTCTAGCCACCATGGCATTAAAGCTATGCATCCAAACAAATTGCCGCGATAATGAATTAATAAATAAAGAATTTAGCGCTTCTCAATCAGCGCAATCAGATCATTGAAAATGTGCCCCTCCTACACCAGCCTGTTTGTTCCGTGGAAGACAGGGAAGAAGACAAAGGGAACATTCTAGTCACACAAAGACAATTAAAGACAGTTTATATGATCTCATTTAGAAATTGCGCACTTGAAAACTACTCCGATGTCAGGTTTGCAACTAAAGGACAAGGAAACGCTTTAACAAGGATTCTTACCCCGCACGCGGTCATCTCCCCGCCCCGAAACCACCTCAGTAATGACGGAATTCCATATCCATAGCCTATCATCCTATTTGATTTGACCGACACATTCACTTGAACTTGTGCCTAATACTTTATTACAATCAATTATCCCATTTACTGATAATGATTCTTCCCATGTCAGCTATTCTTTAAAGGCAAAAATTGATTTAAAAATGGATAGTGCTTTGGTATTTGCCAGGGTAGGGCTCAATCTAGAGTAGCCTATTTAATAATATCTTTATTCACACATTAAATTACACAGTATTACCAATGGTAAAAAATTACTAGGACTCGAGTTAGTTTATACAGATATCCTCAATTAGAAAATCAATCCCCTCACTCGTGAGAATATCACAACTTTTTAGATTATCACGAACATACAGGGCAGTCGCATTTGTTAATAGAACATTGAAGACAATGATGACGACGTCGAGCCAAAGCCGAAAACCAAATTTCACAGATGTTGGTGTTGTATGGCAAGCCAGCAATAAAGGCTGATCCGAGGAATTAAGCTGCGAGTCGTTCTGGATGTGGCGTCGGTGGGGAGATGTAAGCGCAGTATCCCCGATTTAAAGCATAAATGGAGAGATCTGCGGGGCGCTGTAAAAACCAGGTTCTCTGCACACCGGAGAAGTGTACACGAAACAGGTGGTGGGCAACCATCATCCCCTGTGCATTTCACTGCACAGGAGGAGGGGATGGCATCCACTCTTTCTGTAGTGGAAGTGCATGGAGAAGAACTTGAAGCGCCAACGAACTGCGTCAGACACCTTGACACAGACGCCTGTGATGTGAATGACATCACCAGCCACTCTCTGAAACGACCCAGATGCCAGAAGCGACAGCGCAGTTCTGACGTTGATGACAACGTGTATGTTTTGTGGATAATTGCTGCGGCTGGATAGCTGTTCATCCAGAGGTCGGCAAAGATAGAGGATTGCCTCATGCACAGTCCAGGCGAAAGCGCTGGATGCACTCGATGTTTGTTTGTCTCAGGATGTCCAAACGAAGCCGATATATGCGTGTTCGTCTTCGAGCTCGGTGCGCTCCTCTTACTCTTTCCCAATCACGCAAGAGTGCAAGCAAATGCAGGACTGGCATTTTGGCTTTAGATTTTGAGGGCATGGTAGAATGATGGTCTTATGTAGGCTATACTCGAATTAATTAATTGTTTTGCGTTTGTAATTTAACTGATTGGAGAAGAGGCTGATGCGTAATATCATGTGATGATTTCGTTTAATAAATTATCATGGCTTTGAGAAATGTAGTTTAGAAATAAGGAAGAACAATCGAATATTAAATGTCTCAACCTTTACCATGTTAAATAAAATAAAAGTAATGTTAAAATTCGGCCTGTAACCGACATCAAACGCAATATTCAATTTCGCCTAATGTTGGCGCTTGACCTTAATACAGCTCTCAAAAGCGCTTAACAGAAAAAGCGCGTAAGCCAGGGGGAGAATACGCGTAAGTGTTATTTGCATGAGAAACGCCCGGAAACGCCCCGATTTTGGCCTTGCTCCGCCCCAAGCGCGTAAGTGCCTTCAAGGCGCGTAATGCACGGACTTAAGTCGAGGGGAGAATACGCGTAGGCTGAAAAGCGCGTAGCTACGCGCTTTTTTCGACTTAAGCGCATGGGAGAATAGACCCCTAAGAGATCCTGCGTGGTTCAATGGATAAAGCAAATTTCGTTACCGATTCACACGCGTCTTATGAAATTGTGGGTCGTATCTTTCATAGTGAGGGAGTTTTTTTAATTTAGTTTTTTCTTTTTGTAATGGAAACATGTGCTTTGTGATAAACAAGTGATTCATTAAATTATTTAGACAATTCTGAGCCACGTTGTCTCCTTTCATATGTGTTTGTTCAAAATATTAACTTGAGGATACCCACCTTCTTCACAGGCTTAGAAATACACACGGACAAAAAATGGAATATTAAAAGTTGGCATATTTATTCCTTTTTCAGAATGTTAAATTATTTAACTGATTCAAGAACAAAAAATGGCATGAGTGCACAGAAAAAAATTAATTCTGGGGGCCATGAATGGAGATGCATAGCAGAGGATGTGAATGGAAATGGATGGACTATGATGGCATCACTAAAAGGAAGGCTGCAGCTCTAAGGAGTGAGCTACAGAGGACTGGTGGTGGGAGCACTGGTCTGCTGGCCTCCTTTTCTGAGTTTTGTCCATGCCAAGCTCAGAAGTGCTGGAGGAAGTCCCATGGCCATTGTCGTAATGGGCATTGTTGTATGCGATATGCACTAAAATGGGTGTCTTCCGCCCTCTGCTCACTTCCTCCTGGCCCATTTACACCTTGCCCCCAACCGTTTGATTCCCAGGGCCACTCAACATTGGGCACTCCCATGCAGGACCCCTCAACATCGGCCATCACTGGGCCCCTCCACATTGGGCCCCTCTGGCATGGGCTTTGCTGCATCAGGGCCGCTCTTTCCCTTGAGTCTCTAGTATCCCCTCAGACTGTCAGAATCTCTTCAGTCTAAGTCTATACAGCTTGGCTCTCACACCAAGTGTCCAGCTCCCTGAAGATGAGGCAATCACTGTAAAGGATGCTGAAAACTACTGTGCATTCTACAGGCCAAGAATGAATGACTAATGTAATGTGAATATAGGCCACTAGATGGCAGTATTTACCTTTTTTTTTTATTAAGCTCAGACTGGAGCTAGGTTTAGACATGTCTTGGGCATGTCTGGGGAAAGTCCCAGAAAATAAAAAAAAAGAGGTCTAAATGTGAATGGGGTCTGCAAAAGAGTATATAAAGAGTAGAATTGAGACATTAAAGTAGTAGGAGAAATAGCAAGAAGAAGGATACGTGTGACCAGACCTGTCATTTCTGTTCAAGACCTGTTAAGTTTCTTTTGTGGATTTTTGCCTGTGTTTGAGTTTTTTTTTCCTCACCCAGCACATCACCAGGAAACTGTAAATATTTCAGTTTTTTGTATTCAATCTTGGTCAGAATATTGGTTTAGTCGTTATTGTCTTTTTTAAAAATTAAATGTGTTTAAGTTTTAAAACTGTGTCTGTCATCCCTTGCTGTTGCTGTTGTGTTGTAAATTGTGATAACAAATTGGGGCCATAACAAATTGGGGGCTCAAGGTCCGGGATAGACCATTGTGTGAGTAATTTATTGAAAATCTAACATTTCAAATTGTGAAATTGTTTTTGTGAATTTTCCTAGATATATATTGACAACAGCAATGGATGATTTCTTGGCATCACCAACCGAAGGGGTTTTGAAGTCTTTTAAAAAGACCGAACTGTTGGAAATATGCAGACATTTGGAGCTGACAGAGGTAAAACCAGCCATGCGAAAAGCAAGACTGGCTAGAGAGATTGTTGAATATTACATTGATGAAAATGTGTTTGCACCAGGAGATCTGGAACAGTTTCCAGTGGAAAATCCAAATATAGAAATGGAACTTAAATTAAAAATGCTAGAGATTGAAAGGGAAGAAAAAGAAAAACAAAGGCAGTTTGAGTTGGAAAAATTAGCAAGAGAAGAGAAGAAAGAAAGGGAACAAAGAGAATTTGAGTTAGAAAAATTTGCAAGACAGAGAGATTTTGAATTAGAGAAATTCGATAGAGAAGAAAGACTCCAAATGGAGCATCTAAAAATTAAAATTCAAACTGAAAATTGATTTCGGGCTAGCCAGGAGGTAAAATTGGTGCCTCCATTTTCGGAAAAGGATGTTGACAACTATTTCCAGTGTTTTGAAAAGGTAGCAAAGAGTTGCCAGTGGCCAAAGGAACACTGGCCTCTGATGTTGCAAACTGTCCTCAAGGGTGAAGCTCAACAAGCCAATTCGGCTTTGTCTGCAGATGATTCCTCTGATTATGAGGTTGTCAAAAAGGTTATTTTGAGAGCTTATGAGTTGGTTCCAGAGGCTTACCGACAGAAATTCAGAGGTCTGAAGAAATCTGAAAATCAGACTTAAGTGGAATTTGCTAATGAGAAGAAGGTTTGCTATAAGCGCTGGTGTACTTCTATGGAGGTCAAGGATGATTTCAACTCACTAAAAGAGATGGTGTTAGTTGAAGAATTCAAGAACTGTGTTAAGGATGATGTTAAGACCTACCTTAATGAGAAGCAAGCACTGAATTTGCAATCAGCTGCCAAATTTGCAGATGAATATGTTCTCACACATTTCAAAGTCCAAATTTCAGTCTAGCAGTAACAATAGATGGTCCCAATTTCAGAAAAAGGGTTATGGTGATACCCAAGATTCTTCACCCAAAGACAAAGACAAATCTGGTGATGGTGCTCAGAAATCCAGTAACAGGTCTGATCAAAGTGTGAAAGCTGACAGTGACAAAAGTGGTCTAGTTTGCAGTTATTGCAAGAAATCTGGTCATGTCACAACTAACTGTTGGTTCCTTAAAGCTAAGAAAGAAAAAGATAAGGATGCCAAACCAAATGCCTTTGTGAGAACAAGGTTAGAAACCCCTGTAGTAGATAACCGATCTGCTAAATTTCCTGCTTCTTGTGGGGCTAAAAAGCCTGATACTGCTGACTTTGTGAGGGAGGAATTTCTTCCATTTGTGTCAGAGGGATTTGTGGCTCTGAATGAGCATACTACTCCTGTCCCCATATATATCCTAAGGGATACCGGAGCTTCTCAGTCACTTTTGTTGATGGACTCCTTGGAGTTACGTGATGAGACCGCTTCAGGGGATTTCATACTTGTACAGGGTATTGAAGGGAGGACTGTATCTGTACCCCTGCGCTCTATATTCTTGAAGTCAGATTTAGTTACAGGACAGGTAAAGGTGGGACTTATGTCAAGTCTACCTATAAAGGGTGTTTCTCTGTTGCTAGGCAATGACCTGGCTGGGGGAAAAGTAATTCCCCCTGTACATCTTACTTCACAGCCGAGCACTGAAGATGGGGATGAGGACCCATCTCTGTATCCTTCTTGCGCAGTGACTCGTGCTATGGCCAAGAAGGCTAAAGAAGAAGATGTTGTGGTGCCGTCCAGCACATTGAATAGTCGGGACTCAGGTGGTTCGCCTCATGACTCTGATTGGCCTACTATGGTTTCTCCGTCTGAGGACTTATCAGATACTTTTATCAGTTCTCTATTCAGCCAGCCGGATGGGTCTGGTGATTTTGATGTGTCTGGAGACTTGTCTCTGTCCAGAAAGCGGTTGATTGAGGAGCAAACTAATGATCCTGAAATTTGTGCACTAAAGAGGAGAGCCCTTCCTGATAAAGAAATCGACGCAGTTCCAGTTGGGTATTATCTCAAGGATGGTGTGTTGATGCGGAAGTGGCGCCCTCCTGATATCCCTGCCAATGCAGATTGGGCAGTGGTCAGGCAAATTGTTGTTCCGAAGGTCTACAGGAATGAGATCTTAGCAATGGCTCATAGTTTACCTTTAGGAGGTCATCTTGGTGTTAACAAGACTGTTGATAAGATCATGAAACACTTCTTTTGGCCTGGGCTTCGGAAAGACGTTTCCAACTTTTGCAAAACCTGTCACACTTGTCAGGTAGTGGGAAAACACCAGTTAGACCCACCTGTAGCTCCAATGCAGCCTATCCCAGCATTTGGGGAGCCATTCTCTAAGGTCATTGTTGATTGTGTTGGTCCATTACCCAAGACTAGATCTGGAAATCAGTACTTGTTGACAATCATGTGTGCATCTACCAGACTCCCTGAAGCCATACCTCTACGTAACATCAAGGCAACTGCAATCTCAAAGGCTTTGATAAAGTTCTTCACGTTGTTTGGCCTTCCCAGGGAAATTCAGTCAGACCAAGGTAGCAATTTCACTTCAGGATTGTTTCAGCAGGTTGTGTATGAACTAGGTGCAAAGCAGATTCTTTCTAGTGCCTATCATCCAGAGAGTCAGGGTGCCTTAGAGCGGTTTCATTCCACTCTCAAGACAATGATGAGGACTTATTGTTATGACCATGAGAAAGACTGAGATGAAGGTGTTCATTTGCTGTCGTTTGCAGCTAGAGAAGCAGTGCAGGAGTCTACTGGATTTAGTCCATTTGAGCTAGTGTTTGGTCATGAAGTGAGAGGACCTTTGCTATTATTGAGTGAACAATGGCAAGAGGAAGAGCCGTACACCAGTCTGTTAGACTATGTTAGCAAGTTCAAGGAAAGATTGCGTGCAGCTTGTGACCAAGCCAAAGAGAACTTGAAATCAAGTCAGGGAAAAATGAAAACTTGGTATGATCATAAGGCTAGAAGCCGTGAGTGTAAACCAGGAGACAAGGTCCTTGTGTTGTTTCCCTTGCAGTCCAATCCATTGCAGGCTAGATTTCATGGTCCTTATGAAATTCTGACAAAACTCAATGATCTCAATTACATTGTGAAGGCTCTAGATAGGAGAAAACCAAAACAATTGTGTCATATTAACATGCTGAAGCCTTATCATGACAGAAATGCTAGGGTTGCAGCTGTCACTTCAGATCCTCCAATGGCTGAGATGTGTGAAGATGAGGGGGAGTTTCAAGATGATGAACCTAGAATTAAAGCTGAAGTTCTTTCATGTAAATTGTCAAATTCTGAAGTGTTGCAAAATCTTGATGTAAAACTCCAGCACTTAGAACCCTCACAGAGAGATCAGTTTAAGATCAAGAAATATGAGGATCTGTTTCCTGATGTTCCAAAAAGAGTTTCTATAGCCTCTCATGATGTCGATGTTGGTGATGCCAAACCAATAAAACAGCATCCGTACCGGATGAATCCTGAAAAGAGAAAGATTGCTGAGAAAGAGGTTGAGTACATGTTAGAACATGATATTATCAGACCCTCCAACTCCGATTGGAGTTCACCCTGTGTGCTAGTTCCAAAACCTGATGGAAGTACTAGATTCTGTACAGATTATCGTAAAGTCAATGCTGTAACTAGAACTGATGTGTTTCCAATACCTAGGATTGATGATTGTATTGATAGAGTAGGGCAAGCAAAGTTTCTGACCAAGATTGATTTATTGAAGGGTTATTGGTTTGTGCCTTTAACTGAGAGGGCCAAGAGCATCTCTGCTTTTGCCACACCATCTGGGTTGTACCAGTATGAAGTCCTACCCTTTGGCATGAAAAATGCCCCAGCCACGTTCCAAAGGATGATACAGTCTACAATCGCCGGATTGCCACACACCGGTGCGTACATCGATGACCTGATCACATGGAGTGACTCCTGGGAAGAACATCTAAAAGATGTAGAGATGTTGTTCCAGCGCCTGACCTAGGCTAACCTGACTGTTAACCTGAGCAAGAGTGACTTTGGTTGTGCTACTGTCACCTATCTTGGCTACGTCATAGGCCAGGGTAAGGTGGCACCCATAAATGCTAAAGTCCAAGCCATCATGGAATTTCCAGTTCCTGACAACAAAAAAGCTTTGCGCCGCTTCCTTGGAATGATCGGGTACTACCGCAAGTTCTGCAAGATCTTTGCTGAGATTGCTCTCAGTCTAACTAACCAACTGAAGAAAGGCGTAAAGTTCACTTGGGATGATGCATGCCAGAGAGCCTTCGATCGCCTGAAGTCTCTGCTGTGTCACTTCCCCGTGCTCAAATCTCCTGACTTCAGCTAACCGTTCTCCATCGCGGTCAATGCTAGCGACCAAGCTTGTGGATCTGTGCTCCTACAGAGAAGTGACTCTGATGACATTGAGCATCCCGTGGCGTACTTCTCCAGGAAGTTCAATCGCCACCAAAGGAACTATTCCACAATAGAGAAGGAGCTGTTGGCTCTGGTCCTTTCTTTACAACACTTTGAGGTTTATGTTTGTACAGGACAAAAGCCAATGATTGTGTACACTGACCACAATCCGTTAATGTTTTTGAGTAAGATGAAAAACAAGAATCGGAGATTGTTGAATTGGAGTTTGATTTTACAGGAGTTTGACTTGGAAATTTAGCATGTGAAGGGTACAGACAATGTAATTGCTGATCGCTTATCCCGTGTTTGAATATGTATATATATATCATGTGTTTATTTGAATATTGTATGATATGTATATATAGACAAGTGTTCACTTAACCATTTAGTATTGAAAAGAAAAATTTTGCCTTTATGAGTCAAAATTTTTCCCTTTTGGGATGGAGGTGTAATGTTAATATAGGCCACTAGATGGCAGTATTTACCTTTTTTTTTTATTAAGCTCAGACTGGAGCTAGGTTTAGACATGTCCTGGGCATGTCTGGGGAAAGTCCCAGAAAATAAAAAAAGAGGTCTAAATGTGGGTGGGGTCTGCAAAAGAGTATATAAAGAGTAGAATTGAGACAGTAAAGTAGTAGGAGAAATTGCAAGAAGAAGGATACGTGTGACCAGACCTGTCATTTCTGTTCAAGACCTGTGAAGTTTCTTTTGCGGATTTTTGCCTGTGTTTGAGTTTTTTTTTTCCTCTCCCAGCACATCACCAGGAAACTGGAAATATTTCAGTTTTTTGTATTCAATCTTGGTCAGAATATTAGTTTAGTCGTTATTGTCTTTGTTAAAAATTAAATGTGTTTAAGTTTTAAAACTGTGTCTGTCATCCCTTGCTGTTGCTGTTGTGTTGTAAATTGTGATAACAAATTGGGGTCATAACACTAACGTAATGGAAAAAAATATATTTATGTATTATTAAATATAATATAATTATAAATTATATATATATATATATATATATATATGACCTCTGTCTCCCCCTCTCTTTCTTTTTACCAATGCTTTCCCCTCTACTACCGTAAGCAAATGGATATAATGGTTTCTACCATATGCACAGTCGGAGGTGGGCGAACAACATCCTCTCCCATTGATACATTAAAATATATGAAGGTGAACAGCAAGATCACATGTTCTTCCTATAACTATCTACAGGAAGTTGCCACCTTGATAGATTTCCTCAACAATCATACTGCCGTCTTGAACCTGGATCCCTCCATCTACAATGTAATTAACCACCTCTAACAACAAACACATTGGAGCGAAATAGTGTTGAACTACAAGAAGGCCGAAGTTAAGCATTACTGAACAATTAAGTTTCTTTGCTAATGGACACAAAGGCAACAAGAGATAAAATTTCCAAAGATGCAACCATTGGCCTACACATGAAAAGAGAAAGACAACAAGAAGAGCACCGCCAACGGTGCATAATACGCCCGTCATGAACATGGATCAGGAAGTGGACAGACAACATGATACCAATATCCAACAGACAACAGCCCCATGTGAGCTTGTCTGTGACCTTGACCTTGGAGGGAGGGCTGTAAACATGGTACGCGACACTCCGCTCAGTGATGGTACACATGTGTGTGAAATATCATGGTTGTATCTGAAGCGGTTGAGAAGTTATGCTCCGGACAAGCCCCATCTGGGCCCCATGTGACCTTTGACCTTTGCCAGAGACCTTGACCTTGGCTGGGTGAACGAAATCATGGTGCGCGACACAGCGCCTTGTGATGGTGCATGTGTATGTGAAGTATCACGAATGAAGCTCAAGCGGCTCAGGAGTTATGCCCCGGACAAGAAATTGCTAACAGACAACAGACGGACAGACGGACGGACGGGGGTGATGGCATAACACGTCCCGTCTTAAGACGGGCGTATAATAATAATAATAATAATAATGATAATAATACTAATAGAAAGTGCTTTTCCAACTAGCTACTTTTTCAAAACACTGTTTTGATGTTATATATGTTTGTACAGCATGATTATCAAACATTTTCAGCTACTGACCTCACAATCACCCTTCGTGGACTACATTTTCCGAAGCCATCGTCAGGAAATCAGCTTCCAACTACAACTTGAGAACTGTAGCTGGAACTACACAACTTAATGACAGTGGTTGTGAAGGTTTGTTCGAACTATGGCTTTGGGAAGCGCTTGCGTCGCAACTGTGCAGTTTGAACCTTGTAAGTTTCTAATTTAGCAAGCAATTATGATTTAGGGAAATGCACCCCAGAGGAAACAGGCTCAGCAAAAACAGGTGCAAGTGCTTAGACATTACTAACGCAGCAAAACATTTGCAGCACCATGTGATGTCCCAGAACGGATCCATCACTGACCCTCAACCTCATTATATGAACCTGGAGAAAACCTGAGAAAGAGCAGTTGGACAGTTATTTATATTTTACTTCTTTCTCTGTGCGCACTTTTTAATGAGAGTTTACTATGATAAATAATATTTATTGCACATTCTAAGTAAATTAGAGTTAATTTTTCAATCGTTTCGACACAGTGCAGCTGATAAATTACTGCTACGGGGCGGTCCCAGCTTTCCCACCATTGCTCATCTCAAAATGTTATTGACAGGCCGGACAACTAATACTGTGAGCAAGGGTTTAACTCTAACTTTGCTAAGATTAATATATTCTTGCTATTATATGCATGTAAGGGGTATGGAGCAGGAGTCCACATTATTTGTGTGTTTTATTTACTTTTTGATGAACAGCATCTGGGATATGCACATCATGTTTATTTCACTGTAAATTCCCTGTGGACCTGCTGTTTGCTGTCCATTCTGAGATTGCTGTGTACATTTTGACCCAAAGAACAAAGCTGCGTCCATCCCAGATCTAGTTACAACTTTATAGCCTGGCTCTTTGGAAAAGCAAGTGCACATCATGCATTTTTAAGAAGCATCACATGGGGAACTGCAAGATTTAATTTTTTTTTCTTTTTTTTAAGTTGATTTTTAGCAGTAAATGTCTCAAAACAAATTTTACCATACTTAATGCCCTGGTAAATAAGACACTGTGATTAATAACGCACAAATCCATTAAAAATGACTCTCAATTTTATCCATTATGTCAGCTTTTTATGAACAGAGAATTTAATAAGAGTAGGTTGCATACACATTTTTTACCTGAACAAGAAATGGCTTTTCCATTCATTATGATAAATGTGCATATCTCTTGCAAGGAATATTAAAAGAGGCAAGGAGAGCGAGCTTCTATGTAGAAATTGTGTTTGTCTCGTTTTAATCAAACCGTATTAGGCTGGGTAGACTGGTGGGAACTTGCATCTGTAGCTTCTCACAATCACTTTGACCTTAGCTGAGTTTCATGATTACGCACAGAATTAAAAGCGAGTGAAGAAATGTTATGAAGGGACAGAGGGCAGATTCTTTTAGTAGGGATGTAGGGTAAAATGGAGCTTGAGAGTTGTTAGTTTAATGTAAATTTAATGTTAGCTCTGGCTTTTTAAGGAAACACATGGAAACACTCTGCCACTGGCACAATTCCAGAGGCACATTGGCCTAGATTCATGCTGAATGAAATGTGCACCGGTCACTGAATAGTGACATCTTCCCCTTTTCAAGGAGATGGGGTGATGTCACTGTACAGATAACCCGGTCAGAACGTAGAAGTCCTGCCATGTTTACGTCCACCCATGAGCTTAGTTGGCTGCTTCACAAAGTAATTTTAACCTGCAGGGTTTTTCTTATCACCAATTGCAGGCAGTGGTAGCAAATAACTGGGACGACTTTTACTTTTGAACCTAGATTGTCGACTTTTTGATTTCGGAAGCTTCAGGCGGCACACAATACCTTGCCAAAAGTATCTGAACACTCTGTTTGTTTGCAAGCATTGCACTGGGCAACTTATTTCAAATGAAAAAATACTGTTGTTAAGGGAGACTGTTACATTCCAGGTGACGCTCCAGCAGTCACCAGCCCTCCCCCCCAACACACCTCAATCTCATGTGAACGGAAACACTGCCCAAGTTCCCTTACATCACTGGCAAACTGTAATGTGATGCAATAGTAATGCTTTTCCAACCAAATTTCTGGTGCCGTATCAATGTACATGACTTTGAAGCAAGATGATGGATGAGTACATGTCCTGATACTTTTGAACAGTGATGGAGAGCAGGGGGGGAAGAGGAGAGAAACTTTAGTTAATGATGCCCTTCAAGCACTTCTTCACATGCCTCTCATATCTAATTGTGTAACTCATTTAGCTCACGCTAATATGTGACTCCTCTCTTGTGTAACTCATTAACTCATTTAACTTGTGTCTATAAGTGACTCACCTCAGGTGTAACTCATTAAGGCTCATTTAGCACACGCTTTTATGTGACTCCCCTGTTGTCTGATGCATAAAGACTTATTTAGGTCATGCATATACGTGACTACCCTCATGTGCGACTCATTTAGACTCATTTAGTTCATGCTTACATGTGACTCCCCTCATGTGTGATTTATTAAGATTTGTGGCACACAGTTAAATGTGATTCTACTCTTGTGAGACTCATTCCGACTCATTTAGCTCAGTCTTATATGTGACTCTCGCCTTGTGTGACACGTTAAGACTCATTTATCTCATGCTTATATATTACTGTCCTCATGTGCAACGCATCAACTGATTTAGCACACGCTCATATGTGACCCACCTCTGGTGTGACTCATTAAAACTCATTTAGCTCATGCGTTTATATGACTCCCCTCATGGGTGACTCATTAACTCATTTAGCTCGCACTTATATGAGACTCCCCTCGTGTGACTCATTAAGACTCACTAATCTCACACTTATATGTGACTCATTAATGTATTTAGCTCATGCTTTTTTGTGACTTCCATTGTGCGGGACAAGGACTCAGGAAAGCCCCGCCGCGCTCAATTATTTGGGAATCATTTATTCCCGGAGACCTCACTGCTGACCGACCGAACACCGGAGTAACCTCCTGACCGCTGTCAGGAAATGATGCGGGACTGAAAGAGTGATCAGGCTCGCACTGACCCAAAAAGTAAAAAATAAATAAATATAAATAATAATATTTATTTCATAAATAAAATATGATGAAAATTACATGCATGGTAATACATAAACCAGGAATGCACAATAAATCATTTCATAGAGATGTAAAAATTAAAAAATGTAGTCCAGCATAATTACTATCGTGTCTTGTGCAGTTTAGCCTCCTCATATTAGCTCTTAATTAGAATTTAAATAAATGCTAGGGATGTAACGATTCTGAATCAATGTTTTTTTAAAGCGTAGCAACACCACCTGCTACCATGGGGAGAACATCCAAGCTTTCCCTTTTCCTTTATTAACTCCGGTGAAGTCCTGAACAAAAGTGCATAACATCAAAGGGCATGGGAAAAGCTTCCAGAAAAAACTTGACTGACGTCAGTATTTTACGGCTAGAGGAGCGGGTGAAGCTAGATCCGTAGTAGTTAAAGTACGCTGTGCGACTAAAATCTCGTAAAATCTCATTTCCGTGATCCTCGGTAATTACTAGTCAATAAATGGATGAGGCTAGATCCAGAGTAGTTCAAGAATGCTGTGTGACTAAAATCTCGTAAAATCTCATTTCCACGATCCTCGGTAACTAGTAGTCAATAAATAGCATCATGGTTTTAGTGCCTTCGAGTTATTCCAATAATGAAAATGACTGAAACGTGTTTTAGTCATTTTAAAGAGCATGTTCCCTTTGTTGATTGCTTTGAATTCTTGGTTTGGTTTTGCTTTTGACTACAATGCTTGTTTAATCCCATGCTAATTTTTATTATGCAGAGGGAGGGAGTTTAATTTTCAACAATTTCTTAATTTGTTTGGGGTTTTAATAATCCCATGAAAATGGAGGATCTACGTTATCAATTCAATAATGACTTATGTAAACTTCATGACTTTCAGAAAGGATGGAGGACTGGCAGATGACTATCAATGAGTATTAACCGACGGCACAATTAGTCCCTGCATTATTAAAAGCAGCATATTCAGTGTAGCATCTTAGAAAATCCACCGGACATAATTACAATTCATCTGTTTATCATTTTAATGTCCATCTGCACTTATGTATTAGTGTTTAGTGATTAGTTCAAAAATACTTTTTCATTAACTTCTTGCATGCAGAAGGTATAAACTTCTCTAGGCTTGCATGTACAGTAATATTTTTAGGAAGGGCTCATTAAACACTCTACATCCAAGCATAAAAAGACACATTAAAACACAAATTTATCTCATTATACACATATATTTTATTTATTCTTTTTATTTTGCACTTACAGTGCCGTGAAAAAAGTATTTACCCCCTTCCTGATTTTTTTTTTTCCACACAGTATGTCACACAAATGTTTCAGATCAGCAAATAAATTATAATATTAGACAAAGACAACCAGAGTAAATACAAAATGCAGTTTTTAAATGATGATTTAACTTATTAAAGGCAAAAAGCTATCCAAACCTACCTGGCCTGGTGTGAAAAAGTAATTGTCCCCTAAACCTAATAATTGGTTGTGCCACCCTCTGCGACAACAACTACAAGCAAGTGTTTGAGATAACTGGCAATAAGTCTTTCACATCGCTGTGGAGGAATTGTGGCCCACTCTTCTCTGCAGAATGTTTTAATTCAACCACATTGGAGGGTTTTTGAGCATGAACGGCCTGTTTAAGGTCATGCCACAGCATCGCAATCAGATTTAAGTCCAGACTTTGCTTAGACCGCTCCAATTCTAATTTGTTTTTCATAGCTGCGTTTGACTTGCAATCATGATATTTTGATGTGTTAGCTTTCAATACATTATTTCGTGTTTAGGTAGCTAGCTAACTTCATGTTTATTGCTAGCTAGCCAACTCAACTGACTAGCTGGCATAGCATTGTGTTGCGCAGATATAAACTCCATTTATATTCCCCACTTGTAACTTTGCTTCACCAGAGAAACTCCACACAGGAATGAAACACCTGGCTTCAGTCCCCGGTATCTCATGTTCTCATATTGAACTCCACACTGGAATGATAACAGGGGTATAACAATTCTGAATCAATGTTTTTTTTTAAAGCATAGTAACACCACCTCCTACCAGGGGGTGAACATCCGAGCTTTCCCTTTTCCTTTATTATCCCCCGTGTTGTCCTGAACGAAAGTGCCAAACATCAAAGAGCATGTGAAATGCCAATAGAACAGCAGATTTGCATGAACACGATTGCAACTGCCTTGCCATTTCGTGCGACTGTGATAATTTATATCTCACATTCCGCTTTTCATAACGTTTTTCCACCTTGTGTATTTTTTAGACGCTTAAACTCCAGGCCAACCTGATAACAAATCTGTTTTAAATTAATCTTGAATAATGTCCTAAAATGCAACAATGATGTAAATTCAGAGGAAGATTTTTTTCTAATTATTCAAATTGGCATTATTTCAATCTAACACTGTCACCCAGTTAGGTTTGTCTGCATTTCACCATCACATCTTAATCGTTATAGGCTACTGGCTAAATTTCTTGATTGTTATTTAGGCCAAGTACATGGGAGCAGATTTAAGGAAGGGCGGAGGACCTGAAATTAGCGAAATCTAAGCTCAGGCTTCTTCCCGACGGCATTTTAAGCCACTTCAGGCGAATATGTTTCAAGAAATTACAGGCGACTGCCTACACACCCCATGATGACAAGTTTTCTCATGACAGTTTCAAAAAAAATCCTTGTTCAACATTGCCACATCCCACCTCAGCATTTCATCTATCATTGTAGTATTTTAAGGAGATTTATAATGATAAAATAAAGATAAGAGATTTATTTTCAGATCACCCTGGATTTAAAGCATCTAAAAAATACACAAGGTAGAAAACTTTAAAGCGGATGAAACGTGAATGTGAGGTATAAATGATCACAATTACACAAAATGGCCAAATACATGTTCTTGCAAATCTATGCCCATTTAACTATCAGAATGCGGCAATCAAACATGCTGGGCTCTAATTTCCTGGCGCAGCGAGGCGCATCCCGCGTATTGGTAATTTCGTGAGGTGCGCAGCCTTCGGTAGACGAAGGTGCGCCGGGATGGGTGTGGTGGCGTAGTAGGGGGAGGTGTCACATATTCATCAAGACGCAGTGACAATTTCGTAGAAAAAGTCTTCGCTGGAGTTGCGCAGAAAACTCGCCAGCTCCAACCTGGTTTAATTTCCGTGCAGTGGTAATTTGGCTGACCGGCGCAGAGTGCGCACACGTCACCGAAATCTCACAGGCAGGTTTACAGAATGTCAGGCACATTTCAATGCAAGAAAAAATTACAGGAAGGACTATTTATTGTAACTATCTGAATAAGGACATAAATTATAGTATCAATATCAATTGTCCTGATGTCAGGCGGTTGCCACGCGTAATGGAAACTTGACCTGGCTTAATCAACGCAACTGAATCTGTGATGCAAACTAACGACTTCACATCTTTCTCAGCCACAAAACTGTATAATATATATATATTGAATGCTTGCGTTCTATGCTCATTAAAGCCGCTTGCACACTGGACGCAAAACGAATTTTTCGCACGACTGATTACAGACAAAGTCAATGCAAAGACGCGATAGTCGGACAGGGTTTTAATATTGCTCCGTGACCGAACGTCATAAAAGTTCTAATTTTTCCGAGTATTCCAGGAATTATTAGACATGCAAACTTAGCTATGTTTGTGTTCGGCCTTCACAAAATGCAAATTGATAGCTATCGACTTTTCTTGGTCTTTTTAGCCCATTCATCTGTTTTCTTCCGTTGAAGATAGACATCAGTTTTTATTCGGTCTTTCTTTTGAAAATTAGTCAGATGGATCGAACAGATTCACGCTTTATTTCCACAGCAGAGATAGTATAGTGCGTGAGCAAATCAATTCCATGACCACTGACAGAGTGAAGAAATCATCGCATGCACGATCAAGACTGTCCGACAAGAAATGCAAAATACTCCATGTCCACCAGCCAGCAAAAAGTAAAAGTATTGATATGAGAACAGATTTATAACGAAATAAAGAATAAAAATATATCAGCAACAAACGTGATATCAAACAAAGATGACCCGCCAATAAATAAATCGCAGTGTTCATTGGATGCTCTGTTGTTAAAATGTTTCTTTTTATTCTTTATTTCATTATCAATCTGTTCTAATCGTCCTTTTTTTTTGGCTGTCAGACACGGAGGCATTGTACATTGTCTCGCGCCAGTGTCGACTCACTTTATTGAGCAGAGCTTAAACAGAAACATTGATAGAAATTCTCGGTACTCATCTTGAAGAACTGAACCCTCTTATCAAAACATTCACGTGTAATATCTAAAAGATTCAGTAGATTTGAAGAAATTAAAAACAATAATAGACTGTCGGACACGATGATTTATTAAAACCCTGTCAGACCTTTGGACACAAGACGCAATGTGTCGAGCGAAAAATTCGTTTCGCGTCCAGTGTGCAAGCGGCTAAATACTAGGCTACTATTATTGTCACTTATGTTTTATCGTCTTTAGTGGGGGAAAGGAATGCAGCCTGATTGCTATGATCTCGTACTGAGTTAAGATCACATATTGGAAATAAATGTGTAACGTATCTTGCTATGTTGTATATGCATGTTAATCCCAAAATTTTAAGCAGCTACAGTTTGTAATAATAGGAACACGCTATCCATCGTTTCTCTTGCCAGTGAGCAAGATTTGACTCGGCTGGGTCGCCTTCTGTATTCTAACGCATTAAAGGTGAGGTGAGGAGCTCATTTGACTGGTGAAGATTTGACTCGGCTGTGTTATACCCAAACACGCCTTCTTTGCCAACTTGCGCTGGAAGGAGGGGCAGAGGCAGGACAGAGGAGTACTTGCGCCAGGCTACGCCGGGCACGAAATTGCCACATTCGCCTGGACACACCCCGTTGGCGCGGCGCACCCCCCATGCGCCGCGCCTGCGCCTGGTCTACGAAATTAGAGCCCGCTGTCTTAATAAACATCTCTACTCATTCAGCAAAGTAAATAAGCGAATCCCCTTTTTGATTGTTAATTGAGTAGAGAGGGACAAGATTAGAGTAACCTAACTGCTTAAAAGGAGACCATTCTGTCGTCCTTTACTTGGCTCCGTGCAGCATGTCGCCAAAAAATACTGATGTCTGTGAAGTTTTTCTCCGGAAGCATTTCTCATGCCCCTTGATGTTTGGCTCTTTAGTTCTAGACTGTGTCAGGTTTAATAAAGGAAAAGGGAAAGCTCGGATGTTCACCCCATGGCGTTCCTATACCTTAAAATGATTGATTCAGAATCATCACACCCCTAGGAATGTAACTGCTGGCTTCAGTCCCTGGTATCTCGTGGTCTCATGTTAAGCTCCACACAGGAATGGAACACCTGGCTTCAGTCCCCAGTATCTTGTTTTCTCATGTTAAAAGGCAAAACAGCAGCGTGCTGAGAGACTAAAAACGGATAGAAATAGCGAGACTCGCACTACCAACGGACCTAACGCCGTCCGTGGTAGAAAAACAGGCCAGCTCAAAGAAACCAAAAGAAAAGGGAAAATAAAACAAAGATTACCCTTGCTCACAATGACTTAAACCTGTTATGCAGCTAAAGTCCCTGACAATACTCTCTCTAGAGACCTAACCGGCTAAAGCGCAATACAGACACTGACACTCAAGCAACAAGAGCGTGGTAGAACAGGAGCTTAAATAGAGTCCGGGCGATGCCCCCAAATAATGCCAGCTGGCCCAGGAATCCGTTCGCAGTGGCGGCGGAGGTGTGTCGGCAGGTGCCAGGACGCTAGTGCTAACCGGCTTAATCCGAGAGACGTGGAATGACGGATGTATGCGTAAAGATCTCGAATCACGAATTTCTCCAACATCTCTTGAAGCACGTCATTGACGAATGCCTGGAACACCGAGGGAGCATTAACTGCCGAGTGAGCTATCCGGCAGCTGAGCTTCTTGAATATATTCTCGCATGGCCCTACGCACAGGTCCTGATAGCGAATATAGCGAATCCCGAGGCAGAGTTGTCCCAGGATAGAGATTGATTTCACAATCGTAAGGACGGTGAGGAGGTAATGTAGATGCTCGTTGTTTACTAAAAACCTCAGCAAGATCAATGTAATCCCTGGGAACATTCGGAAGCAAGTCAAAGTTCAGGGTAGCCCCAAATTCCTTACCCTGCTCAGAATCTAATGACTCTGTGACTGATTCCGAATCCCTAAAATCTTCCAAAAGGTAATCGTCCTCTGGCTGTCGCCAGTCAAATTGAGGATCCCATTTCAACCCCTCCTCTGCCCCTTTTTCTAGTTGTTATAGCCCTAATTTTTTATGACATTCACAACAGCAAGGGATGAGACAAAATTGTACGAACTTTAACAGATTTAATAAAACCAAACTAACAACAAAGCTACAATTTATACTACTGACGAAGATTGATTATATACAAGAAAAAAAAATATTTACAGTTCCTTGAGATGGGGTTGCTTGGTGATGTTCCGGGTGAGGAAAATGCTCCAACACAGGCAAAAATCCACAAAAAGCTACACAGGTCTTGATAAGAGTTACAGGTCTGGTCAAATGTATCCTTCTCCTTACAACTTCTCTTACCACTTTACTCTCTCAATTTTTCTCATATACTCTTTTGCAGCCCCCTCCCACATTTAGAATTTTTTTTCCTCTCTGGGACTTTCCATCTCAGACATGCCCAGGACATTCCCAAACCTAGCTCCAGACTGGGCTTAACAAAAAAAGTCAATACTGCCATCTAGTGGCATTTGGTCTCATTAAATAGTCTAGGAGGGTGCGGCGAGATAACCTCCTCACACTTGCTCTCGGCATCAGCCTGCCCCATCGCTTGACGTCCAAAAGAACCATTCTCATTAGTTCTACGATGAGAATTACACTTGGGAGCCCAGTAAACGATAGGATTAATCCTCCCCCCCCAACTGATACAAGGTTCATGTTCCCGCAACCATGAATGCCCCAAAACTATAGGAAAAGTGGGGGACCTGATAATAAAAAACCGAATCTCCTCAGAGTGGCTACCAAAGAAAATGAACATTTTTAGTGGTTCCGAAACTTTGGTTATAACTCCCGTTCCCAGCGGCCGACTGTCCAAAGTTCTTACAGAACGTGATTGTGAAAGCGCAACAGTAGGAATGGAGTGCCTCCTAGCCCACTTAATATCCATATCCAATCAACTGCACCCAAGTCCACGAATGCTTCAATCTCTTTAAATCTCTTGCTCCCCACAGTAAGTTCCACAGGGATTAATGTTCGGAAGGGAAATTGGATCTGCCCCTCTAGCGCCCCCTGAATCGCCAGAGGGGTTTTCCGTTCCCCCCGAAGCTTAGGACAAAGTGGACGGATATGACCTGGCTTATTACAAGTAAAGCAGATTACTCCTCTGTGAATAGGTCTCTTAGTCTGACGGTCAAATGAACCATCAACCTGCATGGGCTCAACCGGAGTAGAATCTTTAATGGATGGAATAGGAGGTGCATATTCGCCACGAGCAATTTTAGCCCCATTGTCAGTCAGCAGTGATCTATTTAGCTTCTCCCTGTTGCGTTTGCGAATGCGGTTGTCGATTCGCACCGCAGTGAGAACTAAGAGGTCTAAAGTTGAACAGGGTTCTAAAGTAGCCAGCACGTCCTTAATCTCCTCCATAAGGGCATGGCTAAATACTGTCACCAGAGGAGCCTCGTGCCAGCCTGTCTCTGTGGCCAGAGAACAAAAAGCAATAGAAAACTCAGCTGCGCTTTCTTTGCCCTGTTTTAGGTGCATTAAATGAGTAGCTGCTTCTTGACCACAAATGTCTTGATCGAATACAGACACCATCTCCCTAACAAGGGCATCTACAGAATTTACGACCAGTGAGTTTGATCTGATTCCTGGGCTGACCCAATTGAGCGCTGTGCCAGCCAACAGGGATAATATAAATGCACCCCGAGAACCCTCATTAGCAAATCGCGACGGCTGAGCCTTAAAAAAAATTTCACACTGGGCGATAAAATTCTTACACTTTCCGGCCTCGCCACTATATCTTTGGGGCAGTTGTAACTTAGGTTCTCGGGGAGGATGTATGGATGGTGCTTCTGCAACTTTTTGTGAAGCTTGAGTAGTTAGAGATTTAATGCTCTCAGTCAAGCTTAACAGAACACTCTCCTGATTCTGAAGAGCAGTCTCTGGAAGGTGGAGTCTCTCAACAAGTTCAGATCGCTTATTGCCAAAATCTAAAAAGCGCTTTAGCGAATCCAACCAATGTCTGTTGTTGGCTGGCAATAGCCCTCTTAATTTCAGACACCACTGGCGTCTCCATGGTGGCTAGTGTATTATGATGGCTGCTGGAAATTGGACGCCAAGAGCAGCGGCCAGAAATAAAAGGCAAAACAGCAGTGTGCTGAGAAACCAAAAACAGATAAAAATAGTGAGACTCACACTACCAACTGACCAGACGCTGTCTGTGGAAGAAAAACAGGCCAGCTCGAAGAAACCAAAAGAAAAGGGAAAATAAAAGAAAGATTTCCTTGCTCACTATGACTTAAACCTGATATGAAGCGAAGTCCCTGACAATACTCTATCTAGAGACCTTACCGGCTAAAGCGCATTAGAGACACTGACAGTAGCAACGAGACCGAGGCAGAACAGGAGCTTAAATACAGTCCGGGCGACGCTCCCAATTAATGCCAGCTGGCCCAGGAATCTGACAGGGCATAAAACGATATTGTCCCGGACAAGAGCAAGAAAGCTCTCAATACCTCCAAACCATGACATGAGGTTATGCTTCAGGTTTTGTCTGTTCAAATATTTTTCAGGTTTTTGTCTGTTGAATATAAACGCAACACTTTTTTGCTCCCATTTGTCATGAGATGGACTCAAAGATCTAAAATTCATTCCAGATACACAATATTACCCTTTCTCTCAAACATTGTTCACAAATCTGTCTTAATGTGTGATAGTGAGCACTTTTGCTTTGCTGAGACAATCCATCCCACCTTACAGGTGTGCCACAGTTTTGTCTCACAGCAAAATGCCACAGATGGCGCAAGCATTGAGGGAGCATGCAATTGGCATGCTGACAGCAGGAATGTCAACCAGATCTGTTGCTCGGGCATTGAATGTTCATTTCTCCACCATAAGCCGTCTCCAAAGGCGTTTCAGAGAATATGGCAATACATCCTACCGGCCTCACAACCGCAGAGCACGTGTAACCACACCAGCCCAGGACCTCCACATCCAGCAGGTTCACCTCCAAGATCGTCTGAGACCAGCTGCTGAAACAATTAGTTTGCATAACCAAAGAATTTCTGCACAAACTGTCAGAAACCGTCTCAGGGAAGCCCAACTGCATGCTAGTCGTCCTCATTGGGGTCTTAACCTGACTCCAGATCGTCGCCGTAACAGACTTGAGTGGGCAAATGCTCACATTTCCATGGCATCGAGCACATTGGAGAGGTGTTCTCTTCACGGATGAATCTCGGTTTACATTGTTCAGGGCAGATGGCAGACAGCGTGCGTGGCGTCGTGTGGGTGAGCGCTTTGCTGATGTCAATGTTGTGGAACGAGTGGCCCATGGTGGTGGTGGGGTTATGGTATGGGCAGGCATCTGTTATGGACGAAGAACACAGGTGCATTTTATTGATGGCATTTTGAATGCACAGAGATACCGTGATGAGATCCTGAGGCCCATTGTTGTGCCATACATCCATGAACATCACCTCATGTTTCAGCAAGATAATGCACGGCCCCATGTTGCAAGGATCTGTACACAATTCTTGGAAGCTGAAAATGTCCCAGTTCTTGCATGGCCAGCATACTCACCGGACATGTCACCCATTGAGCATGTTTGGGATGTGCTTGACCGGCGTATACGACAGCGCGTACCAGTTCCCACTAATATCCAGCAACTTCGCTCAGCCATTGAAGAGGAGTGGACCAACATTCCACAGGCCACAATTGACAATCTAATTAACTCTATGCAAAGAAGATGTGTTGCACTGCATGAGGTAAATGGTGGTCACACCAGATACTGACTGGTTCTGAGTCCCCAGACCCCCAATAAAGCAAAAACTGCACATTTCAGGGTGGCCTTTTATTGTGGACAGTCTAAGGTACACCTGTGCACTAATCATGGTGTCTGATGACCATCTTGATGTGGCACACCTGTGAGGTGGGATGGATTGTCTCAGCAAAGCAAAAGTGCTCACTATCACACATTTAGACAGATTTGAGAACAATGTTTGAAAGAAATGGTAATATTGTGTGTCTGGAATTAATTTTAGATCTTTGAGTCCATCTCATGACAAATGGGAGCAAAAACAAAAGTGTTGTGTTTATATTTTTAAACACACAGTTGTAACATTCAATGCAATGCAGTAGTTGATCTTTTCTACAGAACTATTCTGTCGCGGAAGGATATATATGTGGTCGCAGCAGCTGAAGGCAGCTGGAGGTTGTTGAGGAGTTTATCACTGCTGCTAGCCAATCAGAATTGAGTATCCAAGCTTGCAGTTGTAGAATTCCAAATTCCTTTCTTTTCCAGGTCTGATGACAAAAAAGAAGGGGTCACTGGTGCCCCGTCTTCTCTGGCAGGTGGAGGATTATGCTAAAAATGTTCCCCTTTCAGTTTCGAACCGTGTCATATATGCTTGCCATCATGGCAAACAATACAAGTCCAAAAGTGCAAAGGTATTTCAGTACACAGCGTACACTAACCTGGCGAGACGATACTGATCTCGTGAACTCGCATTCAATTCCGCTCATGCTGTAGGCAAATGGTCTGGTCTTGACCAGGCTAACACACAGCATATGTGTAACTACAAAAACGTTGTTTATAGATACGTGATCACTTGTTTTGTATTCGTTTATGGATTGGTCTTAGCAAGACCATCTGTCATTTGTGACCCCGTGAATCTAGTATTTTAGGAATGTGGTTAACTGGCAATACAGTGGCGGGAACTACATGAGGACCTGTTTCTAGTTACATTTCCCAATTATTGTGGCCAGAGACCATTAACTTGTAACATCCTTAGCCTTAAGGTAAATCTGACTTTAATTGTAGGTTGGATAAGTTGGTAACACGATTCAATTTTTCAGCCTGAGGAGAACGGTGAGCATCCCTACTCCAACAGTTGGCATGTTGTGTAAATCGTAAATAAAAACAGAATACAATGATTTGCAAATCCTTTTCAACCTTTATTCATTGAATACACTTCAAAGACAAGTTACTTAATGTTCGAACAGGTAAACTTTGTAATTTTTTGCAAATATTAGCTCATTTGGAATTTTATGCCTGCCACATATTTCAAAAAACCTGGCACAATTGGCTAAAAAGACTGAGAAAGTTGAGGAATGCTCATCAAACACTTATTTGGAAAATCCCACAGGTGAACAGGCTAATTGGGAGCAGGTGGGTGCCATGATTGGGTATAAAATCAGCTTCCCTGAAATGCTCAGTCATTCACAAACAAGGATGGGGCGAGGGTCACCACTTAGTGAACAAATGCGTGAGCTGATTGTCGAACAGTTTAAAAAAAACATTCCTCAACGAGCTATTGCAAGAAATTTAGGGATTTCATCATCTACGGTCCGTAATATCGTCAAAAGGTTCAGAGAATCTGGAGAAATCACTGCACGTAAGCGACAAGGCCAAAAACCAACGTTGAATGCCTGTGACCTTCAATCCCTCAGGCGGAACTGCATCAAAAACCGACATCAGTGTGTAAAGGACATCACCACATGGGCTCAGGAACACTTCAGAAAACCACTGTCAGTAACTACAGTTTGTCGCTACATCTGCAAGTGCAAGTTAGAACTCTACAATGCAAAGCGAAAGCCATTTATCAACAGCGCCCAGAAACGCCACCGACTTCGCTGGGCCCAAGCTCATCTAAGATGGACTGATGCAAAGTGGAAAACTGTTCTGTGGTCTGACGAGTCCATATTTCAAATTGTTTTTGGAAACTGTGGACGTCGTGTCCTCTGGACCAAAGAGGAAAAGAATCATCCAGACTGTTATAGGCGCAAAGTTCAAAAGCCAGCATCTGTGATGGTATGGGGGTGTATTAGTGCCCAAGGCATGGGCAACTAACACATATGTGAAGGCACCATTAATGCTGAAAGGTACATTTTGGAGCAGCAGATGTTGCTATCCAAGCAACGTTTTTTACATGGACGCCCCTGCTTATTTCAGCAAGACAATGCCAAGCCACATTCTGCATGTATTACAACAGCATGGCTCTGTAGTAAAAGAGTGCGGGTACTAGACTGGCCTGCCTGTAGTCCAAACCTGTCTCCCATTGAAAATGTGTGGCGCATTATGAACGCGTAAAATACGACAATGAAGACCCCGGACTGTTGAACAACTTAAGGTGTACATCAAGCAAGAATGGGAAGGAGTTCCACCTGAAAAGCTTCAAAAATTGGTCTCCTCAGTTCCCAAACGTTTACTGAGTGTCGTTGAAAAGAAAGGTGATGTAACACAGTGGTAAAAAGGCCCCTGTGCCAACTTTTTTGCAATGCGTTGCTGCCTTTAAATTCTAAGTTAATGTTTATTCGCAAAAAAATAATAATAATAAAGTTTCTCAGTTTGAACATTAAACATCTTGTCTTTGCAGTGTATTCAATTGAATATAAGTTGAAAAGGATTTGCAAATCATTGTATTCTGTTTTTATCTACAATTTACATAACGTGCCAACTTCACTGGTTTTGGGTTTTGTATATCAAACATCATTTGATGGATGAAGATGAGGACATCACTGCGTTGAGGGTTCATGTTCACCCCTTGACATCTAGACTGCAAGTGTGGAGGTCTCAGAAAATTATGGTATTTATATGCCGCAAATGAGAAGTGATACAGAAGTGATTAGGCAGTGATCAATCGTATTTAGAACTTGTTCGAGACGTCGTTTAACGGGCTTAGGTAGAGCTATCTACGCGGAAAAATCCATTTGTCAGTGATAAGCCACTAAACACACACTATTTCCCGTGATACCAACGCATAACACCCGTCCGATGATCGTCCTCTGCCCGTGACAGACCGCTTAACTTTCACGTCTTACCGCGTCTCCCCAAGTATTAATCACTGCTGGAACACGGATTATCACGTGTGTTACACGTGTGTTTCAAGTGTGTTGCACGTCTTTACCACATGTGCCGCCCTTGGTTGTCCGCGGGATAAAGTTTTGAGCAGTTCAAAACTTTTTTCCGCGTCCGACGCCGTTCCAATTTTTCCCCGTGTCCTGCCACGTCTATAAATTGACTATTGCTCATCTTAAACTCGACATCAACGCGAACAACATCGTCTGCTTCACGGGAGATCACTTTTTGACGGATTTTGGCCGTGTTTAAGCCGTAAAGCGCTGTGTGACCAGGGCTTAACACTGTTTATTGTGTTACACTTTTTACCATGAACATGAAAATAACTTGATGATGCATGTCCCTATCTCTACCTATCTCTATCCCTCTCTAGTTTTCATTTATGAGAATGTTATGATTTCTTCCAGATATGACTTTTTTGCTGTGGAATTGGGAGCTTCAAAAAACAAAAAACAAACAGCTATGGATGGTGTTTTGGACTCTATTAAAAATACTCAAGCACAAGTACCTCTGGGATCATACACATAAAACTCCTTCTGGCAGATGCACACCAGAACCATAACTTGGATTGTGGTTTCTCAAATAATATTCATCCAGTGGTGCGTGAGAAAATATACAAGTACGTTTCCCTTGGGATAACCGCAGTGCCATTTCTCAAAAAAGCCCTCCAAGCATTTATTGAAAAAGAGGTGCGTCATCCTGGAAATGTTCAGCCACAACCACAGGACGAATCCTACTTTCCTTCACGTCATACTATACAGAATCATGTTCATCTAGCATTACTTGTTGGCAGGTACTCTGGCCTGGATCAGTTGAATATAGAAGAGAAAATGAGAACATGGAAGTTGGCTGACCCAAGCGCTCAGTTTTTTTTTTTAGAAAATGTCCCAAACTGTCTGTAGGAGCTGACGGTGATGGTGATGATGATGAGCAAGCACAAGCTGTGAAAAACAACCGACAAGGCGCCTTTCTTTTTGTTCATCAAAATGCAGAACAGCAGCGATTACTGCAGCTCTATCGGGAAATGGTCCTCCTTGTCTCCACATACAGAACATTCAAATATGCATCACCCCTTTTTTTGGTTGTTGTTCGAACAAATGTGGGATATAACCTCATTGCAGAGTTCATCTGTGAAAATGAAATGACAAATGCCATAGCAGAAGCCCTGTATATTTTAAAGCAATGGAATGTGAAATGGGAACGAAAATACTTCATGACAGATCATTCAGAGCAGGAATAACAAGCACTTCAGTTGGTGTTTCCTGATGCCCACCGATATCTGTGCTCTTTCCACCGGAAGCAAGCCTGGATTCGATGGACAAGAGAAGGTAATAACCTTTAGGTCATCATTGGGTAAGCAAGCTTTTGTTCAATGCTTTTGTTATGGCTGCACGACTTGTTAGTCAAGCAACTGTACGTTAAATGTCTTGCCCAAGAACATGACATATAGACAGTGTGAGTCAGGGCTTGAACCAGAAACCATTGCTTGTTATTGGAAGGCTATTAGTAATATTGATATTAGACTTATAAGTCAACTTTTTAGGAGCAAAAATAGTTTATTGACACTCACTGGAAAAGTCAACTTTTGCTGGACCAAGCAACTTGTCTGATGATGATAGACGTGAACTGCTGGACCACCTCAGGGAGATAGCAAATGCTTCCAGTAAGGCAGAGTGTGCTTGGGAGGTCGAGAAGTTGTGGGACAGCAGACTTTATAAGTCTAACGAAGAGGTCAGGAACTATGTAGAAAGAAGATGGCTCTGCATAATGGAGGTAAAGTGCAGCAAAGAACATTTTCCCACATGTAATAGGCATTCTAGGCAGGAAATATTTTTATAGCATTATTGTTTATATTCTGTCATATGATCCTGTCTTTATTACATCCCACAGGATTGCTGCGTATCCAATTCTCTGACCCACTTTTCTTTTTTCAGAGGTGGTGCCGAGCATATGCACCTGATGAATACCATGTCACTGTCACGACAAACAATGGAGAGAAGTGACTGAACAAGTCCTTGAAGGCCTTTTACGTCAAAATTTCAGACACAGGAACAGTTTCTTCATTATTGGGAACAGTAGTCTGTGAGTTTGTCCCGGAACAGCTGTGATCATACAACAGATTGAATATCATGTACAGCAGTTAGTACAAGTCCTACAATGAACTTGCCCCAGAATTCCTGAAAAATCGTCCCAGAAGCTTTGTTGAACACTTCATGAAGAGTTATGAAGCAGCTTCCTACTATTCCAGTGAGCACATTCATCAGCTTTAAAATGGATGTTTTGAGGGCAAGAGTGAGACTTCTTCTAAGTCAGGGGTGGGCAATCACGGTCCTGGAGGGCCGGTGTGTATGCAGGTTTTTATTCCTATCAATTACCCTGACTAATTGAGTTAATTGATTGCATGCACAAATATAGATTTTCGCAATGATTCGATCAAAGGAAAATGTTTTATGAAGGGAGACAAGACTAGTCTTTGTAGTTTCATGATGATTTAAAGAAATGGTCATGAAACGTCAGATTTCAAAAATGGTTTGGCTAATTGAGACAATCAACTAATTAAAGACCAGACGTTGGTGTAGAACCAGGGCCCTCGCTGCCCACCTCTGTTCTAAGTGGTACAGTGTGGACCTTGGTGACGAAGGAAAATCATCATTTTGTGAATGTTTTTCATTTAAGACAACTTTTTTACCAAGTAAACACATTTTTGCCATTTTTGAGAACACTGCCAAATCATGGGACGACTTGAATCCTGCATACATTAACAGTCCATATGCGACCTTGGATTTGGCTGCCTCTGGTCACACCAATTGTCAGGGTGCTGATATGCTGAACTAGGACTCAACATTGGTCAGGGAAGACAAGATACATTGAGAAGAGTGCAGTGCTCAGGGAAGTGCTCAGGAGTGCTCAGGGAATACTGGCATAGCAGCCGCACAGTTGCGAGAAGAGCTGAAGGTTTTAAAGCATCTATCTTATCTTTGCAGGGATAAGGATGCCATTCAGAATGCAGCTGTGACTGCTAATAATCTTTCTGAAATGTTGAAGACTTTCATTCCCAAAACTGATAGTTTGTTGATGAATCAAGCTGACGACATTGCTCAACAGCAACTCTGTCTTCTGCCCAGCCGCGTCAAGAAGTTGCAAGTGCAATCTGAAACGGCAAACCAAGAGAACAGAGGACCAAGAGCAGGACAGGCTAACAGTCAAAAAACTTGTTACAGAGGGCAACAGAAATGGCATGTTTATATTCTTTTCTCCATTTTATGCTTTACAGCACAGATTGATTTAGAGGGCTGCTCATTTGAATTTTGACAACTGTTTGTTTCACATAAGCAGTTGCACTACTGGAAGAGCTTAACGGTTACAAACAGGGTCTTCCTAAGGGAGGCAGGTATTATGTATGTGGGAAAGTGCTTGATATCAAAGAACTTGCAAATCTTGAGCATACAGGATGGTTAAATGACAATGTATTACTTACCAAATAATTATAACAGTATATCTATGGCATCATCAACAGTAAACTTTTATCATGCTGCAATTTTGTGAATAGGGGAAAGGAAATAGGTGCAAATGGTTAAATTGAATGTAATGATTTTGCAGGTCATGAATGCATACTTGGAAGTTCTGAGACTAGAGAACAACAGTGATCCAGACACCACTGACCACATTTTTGTAAGGCTCTCGTATATAGCTGTCCTATGGGAGGCAGGCAGATTGAACACCCGGATGTTTAAGAAGGTGATTCATGAACGTTTGAGACAGATTTCATTTCCCGATTTGATGTGCAGTGTCTTATAAAAAGAAAAAAAAACCACAACAATATACAACACTTACCTGCACTGCTGTAGATTTTGTTTACACAGCTAGATCTTGAACAGCTATACACAATCAATAATCGATGTAAGGGATCTTGGTAACACTTTAGAATAACCATTGTCTATTAACCATTTATAAACCATTAAAGTCTATTAATCATGAACAATAAATAGATGCTTAAACATATGATTAATAAATGGCTAATTAATGTTTCTAAATTATCAAATAAATCATGAACAATTCATTTATTAAACAGTTTTAAACACATACATGCTTGAATTATGATTCATATACATGGTTAATAAATGACTTATAAATCATGAATTGTTCATGATTAATAAACTATTAAATAATGGCTTATAAATGGTTAATAGGCAATGGTTATTCTAAAATGTTACCGGGATCTCTCTTACAGGAAATCGGTTTCTTACTCATTCACTTTATGTACTACAGGTTCCCTTTTCCAAGTTCAGATGGATATTTATTCCAATCAATGTGAATGGCAACCATTGAGTGCTCCTGGCAGTAAATGTCCCTAAAATGAAGGTGTCGGTGTTGGATTCATATCACGCGGACAACAGGAAATATGTGAAAATGTGGATATAAGTGTAGTGTCCATAAGTGGCTCTATGTAACCACTGTCATTGAAAAAACTGACTTGAGAATCGCGATTAATTGTCTATATCTAACCTATATTACAGGGAATATATGAAACAACGTGCTCAGGTAACCAAAGAGATATATGGGGAATGGAGAAATGGCCAATTGTCATCTGCAAGTCAAGACGACGGCAGCTCTTGTAGTGGTAGAGCCAGGGAGCTATTTTGCCTGCCTGAAATTATTGTGCATTTATGCCAACTAGTGCAAATTGCCCGTAGCAAAGGATGGGGCTGTTGGCACAGGCTGGGGATGCTGAGAGTGCTGGGGTAGTGAGGAAGTTACTTTCAAAATGTAACATTATATCATCTCATTGTAGAATCTTTGTGTTCTTTCTCTTTAAAGAATGCTCTTGCTTTGACTAAGGAGTTCTAATCAGAAACATTGAGCCAGGTCCATGCAGTTGGAATGCAAGGACTGGTTGCTGTGAAGTTAGTTCACAATGCCAAGGAACCCTCATCACATAGGGACATGTGTGAACTTGCTTGGTGTGAAAAGCCTAAAACTTGGCAATCCATGTGGGTGCCTTGT
This sequence comes from Gymnothorax reevesii, assembly GCA_029721435.1. Lineage (NCBI taxonomy): Eukaryota > Metazoa > Chordata > Actinopteri > Anguilliformes > Muraenidae > Gymnothorax > Gymnothorax reevesii. Next base: position 116,775,414 of record CM056574.1, read on the forward strand.
GATGTCTGTGGACAATGGTTCAGTTGTGCTCGCATAATGAGAAAGGCAACTGGTGATTTCATGTGCGAAGTTTGCAAATCGCACTGCCAATAAATAATGATAATGCAGTTACCCATGATTTCATTTCCTAATGCCTTTTCCACTCGAGTTACTTTGTAACATTCATTGTTTTGATGCATAGTCTGATATTTGTAATTCTAACCATGCTGGAAACATTTGATTAAAGGGGTTGTTGAAAATAATTTTAATGGATCATTCATTAAAATTGATTCACAATCAAAGCTGACATTGCACAGGCAATATTACATGGAATACCAGGGACTGAAGCCAGGTGTTTCATTCCTGTATGGAGTACATAAGGACACGATTGATGAGAAAAAATTAAAGTATTTCACAAGAAAACACAAAGGTTTATTTCCATAGTGGTCCTTTAGGGCTAGTTGGTAAGTGTTCTGTGTGGTTGCCTGAGTGCGTATTTTCATATGGGCAATTTCACACTATCTTAGGCCATCTATGTCTCGTGGTCAAAATTTGAAATACATTTTGTTATAGTTGGTCACTCAAGGCAAATAGCTTTAATTTTTTTGTGACACTTTGAACTGTTAGTATTGTGATATAAAATATATGTGGACACACACAAAAAAAGCTACAACAGTTCATGTAAATTATACATTTTTATGAGACACAATATTCCATCCAATATTTGGACACATTTGGACATTATAGGAAAAGTACTCAGCCGATTTTGTTGGAACCTGGCATGATGATTGTTCATGAATTGCTTTACCAAATACCTAACATCATCAGCCATACACAGCATAAAGTAGGAATTACTGCTCATTTTTGAAGTATTGTTAATGGCCTAGGTTAGCGTAAAATTGCCCATATGTTCTCTGTAATATACAGAGTACAAATGAAAACGCACCACTCACGAAATCTGGATTAGCTCCACGGATTGATATGTGAAGTATATACGTATGATGCATTTGAGATAATGAATGATTTAAGAAGACATGTAAACATCATTCAATTTCATTCACGATAATGTTAATGCACGAGAGAGGTTTAACTGGTGTAGGGGTCAAACAGGAAAGTCAATAACGGGTGTGACCGCCATTTGCATTGACACATGCGGTGCATCGTCGTCGCATGGAGTTGATCAGTCTCTGGATAGTGCTCTGAGGGATAGCATTCCACTCCTGAACAAGGGCAACCTCAAGTTCTCGGATGTTGTCCATCTGGCGTCGACGTGAAAGACGTCGTCCAATTTCATCCCATAAGTGCTCGATAGGGGAGAGGTCAGGTGACAGAGCTGGCCACTGAAGCACGGGGATGTTCTGCTGTGCAAGGTACTGCATGGACACCCTTGCAGTGTGTGCCCTAGCGTTGTCCTGTTGGAACATGTGGACATCGTGGTGTTGGTTGAGGAACGGCACACCATGGTTCTGCAGCACCTGGTCCCGGTATTAGACGCCGTTCACCCTTCGTCCGCAAATATGGAGAGGGGTTCTGTGACGATAGCTTATTCCACCCCACACCATAACGCTGCCACCACCCCAACGGTCCGTTTGAACGACACAATCGGCGTTATAACGTTCACCACGTCTCCACTGTAGACGCTAGTTTCGGTGACGATCCGTCAATATGGGACCGAAATAAGGACATCATGCACGCAGGCCTGCAGCTCGCAGACGGTTCCGTACGGTGTTGGGGTGAATGAATTCACGTCGTCCTTGGACTTGAGGAGCCGTTCTTGTCGCTGGTAGTGTTCGTTCTCGGACATGATCCCGTACGATCTGACGGTCCTGACATGCCATTGTCACACGTTGTTCACCCGGTCGAGGACGGTCCCGAGTGCTCCCCGTTAGCAGAAACCTTTGATGGAGTCTTGTGATCGTTGTGTGTGCGCAGTGTAGTCGTCTGGCAATTTCCCTGGTGCTGGCGCCAATTTGAAGCATGTCTATGGCACGTTCCCGTTCAGGGGCTGTAAGTCGCGGCATAGTGTCGACGTTTCACAAGTGTCAGTGAAGAAGTGAAATTTATTCGGATTCACATGCTTTTAAAGGCAATGTTTGCTCAAATTCAGAGTGAAATTCATTTTTTTCCGTGGTGTGCATGCAAGATGTTCCGTTTTTGCAAAAAATTGCCTAGCGTTACAGTTAACTTGAAATTCTTGCATTTCTTGCACCTGGCATGTCGAGTGACGTCACTGTAGTGTTGTTGTTGTATAAAAATTATATTGAAGTTCATTTGAACTTAAATATTGACTTTTTTCAAGTGGTGCGTTTTCATTTGTACTCAGTATATAAGTCAGATACAATTTCTTGTGATTCGTGGGGCTGCTAATCATTACATTACAGTCATTTAGCAGACGCTTTTCACAAAAGCAACTTACAAAATTGTTTTTAACGTATGAAAAATAAAGGTACTACTGGTTTCCAGAACTCACAAGTGTGAATCTTTCTAAAATAAGTGGCTAGGAGCATAGCCAAGTGCCTAAGGCAAGGTGCAGTGATAGTTATCTATGATACCATCTAAGAGTACAGAGGTGAAAGCTGGGGGAGGGAGTAGGGAATGATTAAGGAAGATTGGGAAGGTGTGGGGTTGGGGCGAGCAGATGCTTAAGAGAAAGGATCATGATAGTGCTTCTTGAGGGAGCCTGACGTCAGTGGGGAGTGCAATCCACTGCAGAGCCAGGACAGAGAAGAGCCGTGACGGTGTCGATTGACGGCAGGGGCCCTGGCGTGATAGCGCAACCAGGTACCCCGAGGAAGTAGAGGGAAGCGGTCGGAGGTTTGAACATGGCCTGGAGGTAGGAGGGGGCTGTTCCTTTCATCAAGGGCCTCTTGACTCATGATGGTTGAAGAGGCAAACAGTTGTCACCGGCATCTGTGAAACAAAAACAAAAAAACTATTTTTCATTTCAATTAGTTCTCATGAGTGATGGCACAAGAAACTGCTTTATTCATCTTCACTGTTTGGGCCTGTGAATTTTTCCTTCTATGGAATACTCTAAACTATCATTATCTACTCTGCTGGCCTAGCCTATATGTGCCTACTCTAATCTTCCCTAGCTACTCAACTTCACTCTTGCCAGATACAACCATCCTGGCTAAGTGATCACACTGTCAAGTGGGCTGTGTCAGGCTACCTCTAGCTTACTCTATTCTTTTCCAGCTCTACTCCAACCCACCTTTTCAAAGTGACTGGTGGCTCTGTGATGAGGGTGTAGTTCTCACCAGTGCCTCTCTTGGTAGCAGCGTGCCTTCTTGTTTCTCGCTGTATTGCAGATGGAGATGTGGAGCTTTATAACGCCATTCTGCTCCCTCACGCATGCACCTGTAACAGGTGTGATGGTGGACTGTGTGACATGAGAGCCAGGTGTTTCATTCCTGTGTGGAGTTTCTCTGGCAAGTTAAAGTTCATCTGCCAAGCTCATGGTCAGCTCAGTGGGATATGCTGCAGCAAGAGATTCGGCCCTTAAAGTGAGCTCACTGTTGGACATATTATCAGGCATGAAAAGAACATGAAAAAGATTGTCAAGTGTGTGTGTGTATGCAGTTAACCGATGGTTGAGACAGGACACAAGTATGTCAATTAGAACATTGAACGTTTCAATCCGAAACTTTTCTTTTCCACTAAATTTAACACCTGGCTGTGCACTGTGTGTCAACAGCAGTCAACACAGACTAAATTCAATGAATGTGCTGCACAGGGGACATAACAAATCAATGGGTTTATTCGTTTCAGATGAGCTTGGACTCCATTGTACTTTTCTGACATTTGTATTACTTGCATTGTCACAAGACTGGCCTCGACAGTTAGTTAAGTCAAGGCCCAGGTTCTCCACCATTGCAACAACACACTCAGCCAAACTGTTCTCACTATGATTTTCAATAGGCTCAATAGCCAGAAAACGCTCAACTACTTCTCCACTATTATTTACAAACCTGAAAATAAAAGTGAGTTGGTCCACATGAGCAAGGTCTGGAGTGGATTCAACGATAACAGAGAAGTATTTGGCCTCTTTAATTTCGCTGATAATTTCTTACTTTGTTCTTTCTCCCATTAAGTGGATAAATTCCTCACAGATTGTGGATGAGAGGTAGGACACAGAGCCTTTGCCCTTGCCTCCAAACCTTTGGAGATGGTCAGCTAGAAAAGAGTCAAATTTGGCCAAGAGTTCAACAATGCCTAAGAAATTACCATTGTGAGGTGATCCCAACCGCTCATCATCTCCCCTGAAAGCAAGGCCCCTCTCCCCCAAAAACTAAATTAGAGCAACAACTCTTTTCAAAACTTCCCGCCAATATTACCTCTCTGCATCAATTTGTTTGACAAGATCAGAATCAACTCTTCCTGTGTTTTTGGAGCAACTGTGTAATGCTGACATGCAAGCCCTATGCTCCTCACTCCTCTAATGCTCACCGATACGCTCGGAATGTTTCCAATCAGAAAACCCGTGGACAAACGCATTGTGCTTACTTGAAAACAGTATGCAAGCAAAACAAAAGATGCAACCAGATGAAGGGGAGTAAAGTAGCCACTGCCTAGTCACAGACTGGCCATTAGGTAGAGAACATTTGATTAAGGAATTTGTTAAACTCCTAGTGATGCCCCCCATGGTCCTATCCCTACTTGAGGCAGGGTACTTTTCACTCTGATTTTGAAAAGCAGCTGCTCCTCTACTAACCAGAATCGACTTGACCTGTTCAGTAATGGCACTTGGCCATAAAGCAGGGTCATTAACCGTTTCACACCAGGAGTTTGAGCCCCTACACAGTAAAAAATGGAGTGTCAATATAGCAGTGTAAACCTATTTTCCTCTGGATAGAGTAGTTATAGCACTATGCAGAGTGAAACCGTCTAAATGGAAGTGTCAAAAGTGAGAGTTAATTCCCACTTCCACACAAGGACAAAATCTACTCTGCAGGGTGATGATTCCCCGCGAAAGTTCTGGCACTGTTGGAATTTGTCTCTCTCCCTGCGTGGTAAGTTTGTTTGAATATTTTTAAGTTTTTGCCGTCAATATAAGTATTTTACCGATTATGACGAACATTTTGCAATACACTGATGCTGATGATAGACGATTGTAGGTGTATTTAGTTAAATTAGGCATGCATAGACTTGGGCTAGTTAGCTAATCAATATTTTTTGCTAATCAATATTTCTCACTGACTTAAAATCTAGATGCATTCGACTGCAATACTACGTCAAGATTTTGGAAGTAAGGAATAGTTGATTTAAATGAAAACAAATCCGACTGCATTTGCTTGTTGACGCTGTGAGACATGGTGAAAATTAAGTTTTTCAGTCGTGTGGGTGACATTGGGTTAACGTAGCCCACCAAAATGTAAGCTAGCTAGCTTGACAACGTGGTTTCTGCCCAATGCCATATTAAAATAGCATTAGCACTGCAACGGTTCACAAATTCACTTGACAACGTGCCCAATGATTTTCAAGGTGTTATGTTCTCGTGATTAATTTGTGCCTCTGAAAGCAGAAATAGTCGAGTGATGACAACATAATGACAAAGAAAGCCATTAACCCTCTTAATGCGCAGGATTGCGACTAGATTGCCATGTTAATACCCCACTCCTACAGATGTCAGAAATGTTATACTTCAGTCCTAGCTTGCAATTTCGACACCAGCATTGTCGTTTTTGTCGAGGAATATCCACTGAAAACTTCCGCGAAAGTAGGCCTACCCGAAATACGGAACTATCAGTTGCTGTCAGTGTGTTGTAGGAACCCGTGGCTGGAACATGACAGAGAAGAACGCAAACAGGGGCATTAAGCTAATATTTTCATTAAATAAACACCTCGATGCTGGCCAAAAGGTAACTTGTCATGGTGGTGTGTAGGCTACTGGCACTATAATTTCGAGTAATGCCTGCAGGAATTTATATCATGTTTCCTATGTCTACCCATGGTTGTCTAGGCATCTGCGACACACAGCTTGAGGCAGTTCAAACAAAAGACATTACTGGGCAAACACACCGTGAAATATTGCAATAGTTTTGTAGAAGAGATAATGTTATTGTTGCCATTTTGCGGATAGGCTTGCCGGACTTCATTTTCCACTCAAATAAACGCGGAAAGCGAACTATTTACCAGAGTTACGACATTTGTGGATTGGCTTGCCGAAATATTTGCGGTAGCCTTTATTTTTATTTTTTCACTTTTGCGAGTCTCGCCACGCTCGTGCGCTGCGCAATGGTGCTGTTATATGAAGAGCAAGACCATGTCTGTTCTGTTTTATATGTTTTAGGCCCGATGTTCATTGTAAGGCACGGTAATCTTTGTTACAATGTCAGTGTAAGACCTAGAGAAGTCGGGCGAGTCAATAAAAATATGTAATGCCCATTTTAATTTCTGCTGAGGAAGAGATAGTGACTAGGGAGTGGGTGTGGTGATTGGTGGCATGTGTGAATGTGATGGGTATTAACAGTTATTCGACCTTTCTCAAATTTAACAGAAAATGCTGCAACGTGTCTCATTTGGTGGAGTCCAGAAGTGCATCAAGATGCCTGATCTGACCTTTGGTGATTTCTTGAGAGAAGGTTAGTCACTTAATTTGGATTGCTTAATGTGCTCAAGTGGTGGCATACTGCAATTAATTGTCATCAGTGCACTGTTTTTCATTTTGTGCACTGTTTATTATAGTGAGTCTGAAATTTAACATCCCCGAAGACAGACGGTTGGACCTCAAAGTTTATGACCAGTCTAACACAGAGGTAGACTCTGAGGTTTTTGAGGAGCTCATAAAAGAGTTCCATGGACCTTTCCTAGTTACACTGGCCAATGAAGCACCTGGTAATTGTTCATATGATTTACATACACATCATTTAGGTGGACGTGATAAACTATGTAATAATTGTTTTAATATTTTCCAATGCTCAGGTAACCGTCAGCTCACATCATCTCCATGTTCTACTGCATCTGATGACACAGTGATCCTCAACTTCTCCCTGCTCGACCCAGCTGAGGAACCTGTTGCATCCCAAGGCAGTCAACCTAAAAGGCCTTGCCACATCAACTATGAAGCAAAAGCCGTGAGTTTGTGGGTGTGGGTGGATAGGGTGTTTAATTTGCATACGGTGCTTCATGTTTGTTTCAGAATTAACAAGTGTTTTTCAAAATATATCACTGCACATTCTTTTTGCTGATTGAAAAAATCCTGACTACAAAGCCTGGAGGTGATCGTATCATGGAGAAGTATGCAATAACAAAATCAATCACAGTTTCAACCAGAAGACAGCTCATCAACATACTTACCGCAGAAATGACGGAAACACATGGGTAATGGGTGAAATGTGTTATCATGAGACATTTAAATATTATTTCAATTATTGTTTCGGTTATGTTGTTCAGTGTTATCTAATAATGTTAATTTTTGAAAACTTCAGGACCTCGCCGCCCCGCGGTGTGAAAGTGATGTATGCGCAGGGGATTATCGCTCTGTTTCCATATCTTGAAGACCCATATTCACAGAATGGCTACGTAAGTAAAGGTTTTACAATATATTTGCCCTTGAAACTGTTGCTCGTATGAATGTATGTATACCTCATACTGTGCATACATTATAAATAGGAACACTACTACGATCCGGAAAGTGGTTCAGGATACATTGCATGGCGGTTGAAGACCATTCAACGAAAAGCTTCAGAGGAAAGAGGTCCAGCAGTTAGATCTCCTAAAGGTAATATTTATCATGAGGGTGAATTATCAAGCTGTGAAATGTGTTTAACGGAGGATATAAAGGAGGATATAAACAGTAACAACAAAATTCTTTTGTTCTAAAGTTGGTGGGCCAGGCCATGGACGTACTAGACCCTTTACTGCCAAAGTCCTGACTGATGAGGAAGCGGAGTCCGCTATCTTTTTGCTGAGACATTCTGCAGATGGGGAAACCATCCTTGAAAAGATGAAAATCATCTCAGTTATCGCTACGCGATGGTCAATGATCATGACAAATCAGCAGAGGTCTTCTCAGTTTTTCCACGGTTCCTGGACCTACCGGACTGGTAAGACATCTACATTAACTTAAGAGTGAGACGTATTGTAAAATGTAGCGTAAGGTACCAACTCCAGTTGTCCTCCTTTTCTTCTTTTCTTCTTTTTCAAATCGCTGGTAGAGCAGGTTTTCAGAGTGATATTTGGCGAGCAGACTGCCAATAAGTTCCTGGAGAGATGGCCTACCACTTTCAAAGCAAGAAAGGAAAGCCATGGACTGGTTCCCTCCACAGACCTTCTTGATTTGATGCACAATGCTGAGACATCCACTGAAGTTGAAAATGGTAAGTCTTTGAATGTGGAGAAGCGTGTTGCTAAGTATATTGAGAACGGTGGAAAATTATGGCTTGGTGTTAACATGATACTTCTTGGCCTTTAGGCTGGTACAGTGACGCTGCTGCTACATCTGCTACCACCATCCGCACAGGGACGAAAGAGGCCAGGAAAGATATCAGCATCTAATGCTGTAGACCACCTCATCAAATTCCAAAAGGTACACTAGACTAATACTTGATAATTATTCAAACCATTATCCATCCCACCACCCCCCCCACCCCATCAATAACATTCATACCCCATACATCACACCACCCCTCAGCCCACCCTTGCCAACAACACTACATACCCGCAAACATCACCCCACTATCCCCCACCCCACCATTTAACATCACACCACTGTACAGCCCACTGACACACCTCAAACACCACCTCACCTCACATTTATCACTACTGTTATGTATGATAATTTTTTGTACAGCTTTATATTCCATTTGTAAATGAAGATTTGTTACATGCTGTTTTGCTGCCCTGCTGGTCAGCTATATTTATTTTGTTCATTGGCACCATCTGGTGGCGTACTTGTAAAATCATTAAGAAAAGTCTAGTAATTTCTCGAAGCTTCTGGCACTTTCCTGCTTGGAGGGGGCGGGATTTCCCTAGAATCCTGTGGATCTTTCTGGAAGGTTGCTAGACTATAAAAAGGCTGTGATATGAAGCACAGGAGAGACTGACAACAAAGAGAGCAGACAGCAGAAGAGAGCAGACCAGAGTTTTGTTTTGGCAACAGTTAAATAGTGGCAGTGTTATTAGAGAATTTAAATAGTGGATAATTTTTGTACAACTTTTTTTGTAAAGAATAAATTTGTTTTAGTTGTACTTTCCCGTTTTCTTTGTTGTGATTTTTCCAAGTCATAACAAATTGGAGGTTCTACCGAGATTGGATTCACCGAAGATTATTATTTTAAATCTTTTGACTAGTTTAAAAACCAGCAATCATGACTTTTGATGTGGAAAGTTTTTTGAAAACTCCAACCCAGGAATTAATTTTGTTGGCAAAGAAGAAGGACTTGCTACAAATAGCCTCAACCCTTGGATTATCTGATGTGAAGTCATCAATGAAGAAACAAGAAATATTCAACATTTTGGTGCAACATTTCATCGATGAAGATATCTTTGGGGAAGAAGCAGCAGAATTAATTAAAGCTGTGGAAGTGCCTGCAACGGAGCTGCAAAGGCTTGAATTTCAGCTGCGCCTGAAAGAGCTGGAGATGGAAGAAAGAAGGTTGGAGAAACAACTCGAAATAGAAGAAAAAAGAATGCAGTACGAATTGGAAATGAAGAAAATAGAAGCAGGTACTGTTCCAAAATCTTCTGGACTTTCTGATCATTTTGATGTGGTTAAGCATATCAGACTTGTTCCTCCTTTCTTAGAAAATGATGTTGACCAATACTTTACCCATTTTGAAAAAATTGCTGAAAATTTGAAATGGCCAAAAGAGCATTGGACAATGATGTTACAAAGTGTTCTTACTGGTAAAGCTAGAAAAATCTATAACCAGTTATCTGTCCAACAGTGTGCTGATTATGATTTTGTCAAATCTGCCATTCTGAAGGGTTATGAATTAGTCCCTGAGGCTTACAGGCAAAAATTTAGGAATTCTTGCAAGGAAGCCAGTCAAACTCATGTTGAATTTGGCAGGTTAAAGGAACAGTTGTTTGATCAGTGGTGTAATTCCATGAAAGTTGAAAAAGATTTTGATAGAATGAGGCAACTTATTCTGGTTGAGGAATTCAAAAGGTGTGTCCAGCCTGATATTAAGACTTTCCTTGAAGAAAAACAAGCCATTACTTTGCAAGATGTTTCTACGCTAGCTGATACTTATGCATTGACTCACAAGACTTCTTTTGTCCAAAAATCTACTTTTTCTAAATTTCAAAGCAAGTTTCAGTCCAAGACTACTTCTAATAACACTTCTAATGATTCTAAGGCCACTTCTGAGAGGAAACCTTCCAGTGAGAAGCAATCCTCTGATTCTTTACCCTCTGTGTCTTGCCATTACTGCAAAAAGCAAGGTCACCTTATTTCTGAGTGTTATGCTCTCAAGAAAAAACAACAACGAGAAGAAACCAAGCCAACTGCTTTGACAAAGAGAGAATCTCTTGTATCAATGGTCAGTTCACCTGATCTTCTACCTTCTGTGTCTGATTCTGTTATGGAAGGTTTTGAGCCATTCATCACTGATGGTTCTGTTTCATTTTCACATGATTTTTCCTCATCTGCTCCTGTTCGAATTCTAAGGGATACTGGGTCTTCCCAATCTCTTATTCTTGCAGATATTCTGCCTTTCTCGGACAAATCGTCTACTCAGGCTAATGTCCTTATTCAAGGAGTAGAATGTGGTTTTACAAGTGTACCTCTCCATAATGTTCATCTCAAATCAGACTTAGTCTCTGGGCCTGTTACTGTTGGTGTTAGGTCTTCTCTTCCTTTCAAAGGCATTCATTTGCTTCTTGGTAATGATCTTGCTGGGGATAAGGTTGTACCCTACCCTATTGTAACTGACACTCCTTTGATTCATCAAGAATCTGACTCTATAGAGGAGGAAATTCCAGACCTCTATCCTTCATGTGCAGTTACTCGTTCTATGGCCAAAAAGGCTATTCAAGATGATGCTGATCTGGACTTTAACCTGGCTGACACCTTCATTGGGCAGTCTTTTCATCAGGAACCTTCCAGTCCTGAGATGTCTGGGAAATCTTCAGACTTGTCCTTGTCAGGTCATTCTTATGACATTTTGTCTCGTAAACAACTTATTCATGAGCAACAACAAGCTCATGATCTAGCGCATCTTCTACCACAGGCTGCAAGTGAACAAGAGGCTACTCAAGTTCCTGTCTGTTTTTACTACAAAAATGGTGTGCTTATGAGAAAGTGGCGTCCACCTGATGTTCCTGCAGATGAAGAGTGGATGATCACCCATCAAATTGTTCTTCCAAAGTCTTATCGTCAAGAAACTCTTAGTCTGGCCCATGACAATCCTATGTCAGGTCATTTGGGTATCAAGAAGACCCTTCAACGTGTCAGAAACCACTTCTTCTGGCCTTCTATGAGGTCTGATGTGCAGGAGTACTGCAAATCCTGTCATACTTGTCAAATGGTTGGGAAGCCGAACCAGAATATTCCAAAGGCTCGACTTAAGCCCATTCCCGCTTTTGAAGAACCTTTCAGTCGGATCATCATTGACTGTGTTGGACCATTGCCGAAGACTAGGTCTGGTTGTGAGTACTTACTGACTATCATGTGTGCTTCCACCCGGTTTCCTGAGGCAATTCCACTTCGTAATATCAAGGCGAAGACTATCATCAAGGCTCTAACCAAGTTTTTCTGCTAAGTTGGTCTTCCTAAGTCTGTTCAGTCTGATCAAGGATCAAATTTCATGTCTGGCATATTTCAACAAGTTATGCATGACCTTGGTATTAAACAATACAGGTCATCAGCTTACCATCCTGAGAGTCAAGGTGCTTTGGAGAGGTTCCATCAAACCCTGAAGAACATGATAAGGACCTACTGCCTTGACACAGAGAAAGATTGGGATGAAGGTGTTCATCTTCTTCTGTTTGCTGCCCGTGAAGCTGTTCAGGAGTCTCTTGGGTTCAGCCCTTTTGAGCTCGTTTTTGGGCATACAGTCCGTGGACCTCTGAAGCTACTGAAGGAAAAGTTGCTCGCTGAAGATGATGTCCCAATGAACTTGCTTCGGTATGTCTCTGACTTCCGTAATCGTCTCTCTAAAGCCTGTGACTTTGCTAAGTCTAATCTCAAAGAAGCTCAGGGCAAAATGAAAGCCAGATATGACCTTCATTCAAAAGATAGAAGTTTTAAAAGTGGTTACAAAGTTCTTGCACTTTTGCCAGTTCCTGGAAACCCTCTAAGAGCCCGATATTTCGGCCCTTTCACTGTCCTCAAAAAGGTCAGTGATCTAAATTACGTAATTTCAACTCCTGGAAGGAGGAAACAAAAACAAATGTGTCACATCAATATGCTCAAAGAATACATTGATAGAGACACTCAGCAAAAGCCAGTCAATGTGGTAAATACAGTTGAACTGGAAAATTCCGAAGATTGTGACTGCCCCTTAGAAAATGAACCTGGTCCAGTCAAACTTGAAAATTCAGACATTCTTCAAAATATTGACAGCAAGTTGTCCCACCTGGACCCTTTTCAACAACAGCAGCTAAAGCAGCTCATATTTGAATATAGACACATTTTCCCTGACGTTCCATCAAGGACTGATTTGGTTTACCATGATGTCATCCTACAAGATGATGCCAAGCCTGTGAAACAGCATCCCTACAGAATGAATCCAGAGAAGCAGAAATATCTTAAACAAGAAGTCAAATATCTGCTTGAAAATGACTTTGTTGAACCAAGTTACAGTGACTGGAGTTCTCCATGCATCCTAGTTCCCAAACCCAATGGAACATATAGAATGGTGACAGACTACAGAAAAGCGAATGCTCTATCAAAAACGGACTCATATCCTATTCCCAGGATTGATGACTGCATTGACAAAGTTGGACAGTCAAAGTATGTCACAAAATTTGATCTCCTCAAGGGCTTCTGGCAGATCCCTCTAACTGATAGAGCAAAGGAGATCTCTGCCTTCGTCACGCCAGATGGATTATACCAATATAAGGTCATGCCATTTGGAATGAAAAATTCTCCAGCCACCTTCCAACGTCTGGTAAACAGAGTGATTGCTGGACTGCCAGGATGTGAGGCCTATATCGATGATATTATCATCACCAGTGACAGCTTCCAAGAGCACCTCACCTACATCAGAAACTTCTTTCAGAGAGTGAGTGATGCTAAGCTGACTATCAACCTTGTTAAAAGTGACTTTTGTGAAGCTACAGTTGTTTACTTAGGTCATGTTGTAGGACAGGGTCAAGTCAAACCAGTTGATGCAAAAGTCAAAGTTATCACTGAATTTCCTGAGCCAACAACTAAAAGACAGCTCATGAGATTTCTAGGGATGGCTGGCTACTACAGAAAATTCTGTAAAAATTTCTCGATCATCTCTGAACCTTTGACGAATTTACTGAAGAAAAATGCAAAATTTGTCTGGGATGAAAAATGTCAAAATTCGTTTGACCAGCTAAAAGCTATTCTCAAAAATGCACCAGTTCTCTTATCTCCCAATTTCAAAAAGGAGTTCAAGTTGGCAGTTGATGCCAGTGACATTGGTGCAGGTGCAGTTTTACTGCAAGAAGACACTGATGAAGTAGATCATCCTGTTTGTTACTTTTCCAAAAAGTTTGATAAACATCAGAAAAACTACTCAACAATTGAAAAAGAATGTTTGGCACTTGTTTTGGCTTTACAACATTTTGAAGTCTATTTGACTTGTTCAGCTACTTCCATCAAGGTCTTCAGTGATTACAATCCCCTCACATTCTTGCACAAGATCAAAAACAAGAATCGAAGATTACTGAGATGGAGTTTACTTTTGCAAGAGTATGATTTGGACATTTCTCACATCAGGGGAAAAGATAATGTAATCCCAGATACACTTTCACGCATGTAATTTTATTTCTTTTCGTGATTGTGAAAAACGTAATTTTACTTTTCTATTTGATTGTGAGACTTACACTGTTTGTTATGTATATGATTGTTATCATGATCAATAATACGTTTGTGTAAAGTTCAATATTGTTCTGATTGTAAAGCTGTGTTAATTTTAACAAAAGAAAGCTTTTAGCAAACCTTTCTTTTCTTAAAGAGGGGAGGTGTTATGTATGATAATTTTTTGTACAGCTTTATATTCCATTTGTAAATGAAGATTTGTTACATGCTGTTTTGCTGCCCTGCTGGTCAGCTATATTTATTTTGTTCATTGGCACCATCTGGTGGCGTACTTGTAAAATCATTAAGAAAAGTCTAGTAATTTCTCGAAGCTTCTGGCACTTTCCTGCTTGGAGGGGGCGGGATTTCCCTAGAATCCTGTGGATCTTTCTGGAAGGTTGCTAGACTATAAAAAGGCTGTGATATGAAGCACAGGAGAGACTGACAACAAAGAGAGCAGACAGCAGAAGAGAGCAGACCAGAGTTTTGTTTTGGCAACAGTTAAATAGTGGCAGTGTTATTAGAGAATTTAAATAGTGGATAATTTTTGTACAACTTTTTTTGTAAAGAATAAATTTGTTTTAGTTGTACTTTCCCGTTTTCTTTGTTGTGATTTTTCCAAGTCATAACACTACCCCCCACCCCCCCACACATACACAGCCTCAAACATGAGTCCACTATCGAGCCCACATCTTCAAACATTACTCCACTACCCTTACACTTTCTAACATCATTTTACACCTGGTCACCCTCACTTTACTACCTCAGGCCAACACCACTCCACATCACACCATGAAACCTGAGTCCACCGCTAGTAATTCTATGCATGTGACATAACATTATTAACCCGTTAAGACACTGCATTATAAATTTGCTGTTACCAGAATGGCAATAACCAATACGTAGTGGATTACTAAATGCCCTGTGTTGTGTCATAGCAGTGTGGTGGTTAACTTTTAATGACTATCACAGCGTACCACTGGTGGCACGGCGTGCATCATGGGATTACATCCTTAAATTGTTCAGAATTGAGAGTGATGTCATGTTATTGTTCTAATAATTAGTGTTGTTGAATGTGTTTTGTCGTAGACGAGAACAAGCCAGCAGCAGCATCTAGACAACATCACTCAAAGCCGTCAGCCCTACCTCCTTGCACAGGGACCCACAAAAAGCAGCATTCATTCCTTCTTCGTTGCCATCGACAAGCATGCACTTCCATGCCAAGCCACCACCTCAGTCGAAGCCCTGGATGAACTCTTCAACGCCCACTTTGTCTTTGGTACATCTTACAGTCCTGTTTTGAACAACTTTTTCACTTTTCTCCAAACTACCATTTACAACATTGACGTGGGGAAAACTAAGGAAACGCCAAGAGTTGCAGAGTTGCGAGCTAGAATGGTGCGTTAGACTCAATTAAACAATGAGATGCTTTCTTTGCAGTAATGATCTTGGTGAAGCAAACAATCTTGTAAAGCATCTCAAAGTAATACATGTACGGGAAGGACTCTTTATCTTCAATGTGGCCAAGGGGGATGCTCACGTTTTTTCAATTGTTTTTCTCGTTTTAGGAAGCATCTGAACAAGTGTCATGTGAATAGTGAGTGTGATGTTACTGCTGATGCTGAACCACCACACTGTCAAAGTGTTTGGGATAGTGGAAATGCAAATCCAACAGAAGAGGCATATGGGGCAGAGGTTGAGTCAGTACCAGCATTATCCTCACAGCACCTTGTACATAGTTGTGCCTCTGTCATTTCAGATCTAAAGGCAGCAGGTGTTGCCCAGTCTGTTGTTAATTCTGTTGTGACGTCTTTGGAGGATATTGTGCGGGAAATTCATGAGCATGCAAAAGAGTCAGTCATCCAGTGTGTATTTTGTAATCAAAGAGAAACTGAAATATGCAAAAACATTGAGGAATGTCTTAACCAATTAGAGAATCAGTTTACAGCTCTAAATTCAGAATACAAACAGTCAAAATTTATGACCAGCAAGTGGGAAACTGTGGAACCAGTAGAGCTTGTAATTGGCTCAAGATTTGACTTAAGGCCCAATAAAAAGACAGGAACATATGACCAAGTAGTAGTTAAAGACACATTTATGTATATTCCAATTTTATTGACATTAAAATCAATATTCAAAAGTGAACACGCCAGAGAAATGCTCAGAAGCCCACACACGACTGATTCAAAACTCAGAGATATTTGTGACGGATCTTTTTTCAACACTCATCCTCTATTTTCATCAGAGAGACACACTATACAGATACAAATGTTTTATGACGACTTTGAGATTGCCAACCCCTTGGGTTCCAAGAGGGGAGTTCATAAAATGGGTGGAATCTATTTTACTTTGAGGAATTTCTCACCAAAGTGGAATTCTATTTTGGCCAATATACATCTTTGTGCCTTGTTTCATGCGGAGGATGTAAAGCGTTACAGTTTTAGTGCAGTTTTAGATCCTATTGTTCGTGATCTCAAACAGTTAGAGAGTGATGGCATTGATATTCCATTGTATGGTGGTTGTGTTTGTGGCAGTGTTATACAGGTCACTGGAGATAATTTAGGCCTACATAGTTTGTTTGGTCTGGTTGAGAGTTTCAGTGCAAGGTATTGCTGTAGATTTTGTTTAGCTGAAAAAGAGGACTTCCAAACTGAATTCTCCGAAGAGGCTCCAAAAATTGTGTTGCGCACCAAAGAGGCCCACAGTGCTCACTGCCAAGAAATGGCAAATAAGCCATCTCTTCCTCATGTATTTGGTGTGAAGAGATCAAGCTTACTGAATTCACTTACATATTTTCACACAACTGAGAACTACTCAGTTGATGTTATGCATGATCTGTTAGAAGGTGTCGTACAGTTTGAATCAAAGCTGCTGTTTTTGTATTTGGAAGAACATATTACACCGGCGGAACTGAATTCAAGAATATTAAGTTTTGATTATGGTTTCATGGAGAGATGTAATAGGCTAGTGGCTGTGAATTTAAGTGCAGAGTCAAATGATTTGGGACTAAACGCAATTCAGTCATGGCGCTTGCTGAGGAATGTTCCCCTTATATTTGGAGATTTGGTAGCCTCAAACCAACACTGGACCCTGCTTTTTTGTTATTACAGATAGTAAACATTGTATTCTCTCCCATGTTATCACAAGGCCTGTGTGTGTACTTGAAACATTTGATTGTTGAACATCATAAACTGTTTAAGGAGGTATATCCTCAGAAAAAACTTTTACCAAAGCACCATTTCCTAATACATTATCCTCGCTGCATTCAGAAAATAGGACCTGTACTCCATAGCTGGTGCATGCGTTATGAAGGTAAGCACAATTTCTTTAAGAAACAGCTGAAGTCCTTTAAAAATGTCACAAAAACGTTGGCCAGAAAGCACCAAAATCATATGGCACACAAGTGGCGATCCTTCACAACCTTTATTCGCTTGGACAATGGTCCAGGAAAAATTGTGCCTTTAAATATGATCAATGGTGGTTCAGTAATTGCTATGCAGATGAAAATGTCCAATTGTGACAAGGTAACTAAAGTAACATGGGCTAAGCTCTATGGGTTTGTATACCGCCGACACCTAGTCATTCATGGTGAAGTTCTTAATGAAATGCCTCTGTTTTACCAGATTGAATCAGTTGTGATCATACAGGACAAACCGGTGCTGCTCACCATACCTTTATTTACAGTAGCTTTTCAAGAACATTTTTTTGCTTATGAAGTGACTCGGACAAAGAAAGATTTTGTTGCTTTTCATGTTGTTGATCTTCCTTATCCAAGACCTTTTGATATACAAATGTCGTGTGGAGAGGATGACACCACTATGTACATTGTCCCATATTGTTATCTCTGAGGAGTTATTAGGAAATAAATGGTGCTACAGTACTTTGATTGCGTGTATTGTCTTATATTATAGCAGTTAAAAACATTACTATTTCAATAATATAAAATGAAATAAATATACACCATATAGTGTATATTATTATATGAGTAATATACACTATATAGTGTATTTTAAGAATAGAAACTACTCTATGTAGTGAAATAATTTTACTCTGGCAGTGTAAAGACATCATTGTTAATTTTGACACAATATAGAGTCAGATTAACTCTGAAAATCTTATACTGTCTATAGTGTTAAATATTTTTACACACCTCATTGTTAATTTTGACATGAAATAGAGTAAATTTAACTCTAAAAATCTTACACTGGCTATAGAGTAAATTTTACACTGATTTTGAGTGGGACCAAATGTTATCTGACAGAGAGTTAAATTCAACTCTTAAAGAGTAAAATTGACACTATGATTTTTACTGTGTAGCTCCTAATGTGATACTGGTCTCAGTGTGCCCCTTCTGATTTGACGAGACTTCTCAGGCGATGCCTGGTCTGACAGTGAGTCTCCTGTCCTAAGAGTGCACAAGTCTTTAATGGTTGTGGTATTTGGCCGTAAAGCAGGGTCAATAAGAGGTTCATGACCGGAGTTGGTGTCCCCAGCTTCTGGTGTGAAACTGGGCTCCGTGCAATCCTCCTCACTTGGAAAGATTTTCTCTTTGGTGATGCCTGGTCTGAGTGTGGGCCTGAGGCCTGAGCCTGACAGGCCGGGTCTACGCTTGATTGGGTCTGTGAGGGCTCCGGTATGATCAAACCAGTGGTGATCTCTTCATTGCTGCAACTCGGGCTACTGATGACATTATCAATATTTGAATCTTGAGATTTAAAAAAAAAATCGGCCTGCTCTGCCTCCCTATTTTTTTTTGGCTTTTGGTTTTGAAGCCCCACTTTTTTGTTTGCAATCCATACTACTGATGCCAAGTGTAATGTTAGAGTGTTATATCTATTGGATTCTCACGGGGACTTTCACAACTGGTTGTAATAATATAACAATAATATAATACAGTATAAACGATTACCCACAATACAATACAAGGCAACAAGCCTTAAAAAAGGGTGTTGGAAATGCTTCAGCCATTTACAAAGGCTTTGAGCCTTTGAAGGTGCAGTGTTGTTTTTAATAATATAAATGGATATAAGCCTTTGAAAAGGCTGTTGAATGTTAAACTGCTGAACAAGACAGGTTGCACAGGTTTTTTTTATTATTATTTATTTATTTAACCAGGGAAGTCCCGTTGAGATTGAAATCTCTTCTTCAAGGGAGCCCTGGGGGAAGAGGTGGGGAGGGACAGAGGAATTCCACAGCCACATAGATCAGGGGATGATTAGGTGGCAGATTGAAAGAGCCAGGTTGGGACTTGAGCCATGACACCGGGGAACCCCCTACTCTTATCGAAGAGTGTCATAGGATCTTTAATGACCACTGTGAGTCAGGACCTCGGTTTAACTTCTCATCCGAAAGACGGAGTCTCCTTCAGTACAGTGTCCCCGTGACTGCACCAGGGCATTGGGGATTATCCTGCCAGAGGGAAAATCACCACCTACTGGCCCACCAACACCTCTTCCAGCAGCAACCTGGTTTTTCCTCAGTGGTCTCCCATCCGAGTTCTGGCCAAGCCCACTTCTGCTTAGCTTTAGCCACGCAGCTGAAGCAGATCAAATTGTGGTATGGCTGCTGGCCATACATAGGTTGAATACAAAGGAAGTTGTCAAGCTGAAAGGTTAGGTTGTGAGGAGTAGTGAAGCAGGGGTCTATATATAGAGAGAGCCCATGTCCCCGCCCCTTCATTCAGTCCATTGGAAAATCGATATTGGAATTCCACTTAGACTTCCAAATTTATTCACTGAAAATACAGTAGCCCTTTCAATGGCTTTAAGTCTTACACTATTATTACTATACAATACAATACAATATAATCTAAATGTCAATGAGCTTTTTAATAGGGTGTTGGATGCTAAATCTGATAGTCTAGGAAAGGTTTTAATGTAAGAATGTTTTTAGGAGTTTTGATAGATGGATTTAACAATATTGGATTTTCACTTTAACTTCCAAAATTTCTGCCATATGAGGAGTTTCGATAAAAGCAATGCCAAGTGTAATATGGGAGTGTTGTATCGATATTGGATTTTCACTTGGACTTCACTTTGTTGGCATTAGTGTGTACAGTACACCCCTTTACGGTGGGGACATATGGAAGCGAAATCCGCAAAGTGAAGCGGGGCGAAACTCAGCGTTCTGAAGGTCAATATCCACCAGTCTACTACTCTCCTTGAAGATAACTATAGGTTATAATGACACGTGAATCTGCTGTGCTTTGTGACTGGACCACTGTACAGCCCGCCCCTGAGTCTAGCTCGGCTATTGGACACTTGCTTCACGATATGGTCGCGACACGCAATAAATTTGTACAGAGTTAGAGATTTCTGAACTTTTGGACGTGTTGCAATGACAGTTTCGATACACTCCAAGGACCATGTCGTATTGTGTACACACAATTACTGTGTGGGAGCGAAATCACTTCTCATAGAAAATAGGTCCAGCTCCTACTAGCTGTCTACTGGGGCCAGCGTTAGGCCCAGGATATGCTTGCCGTGTGCACATTTTATGCCCGAATGCGTTGCAATGCGTATTTTATGTCGATGTTACGTGTGGCAGCACACCTGAACACAAGGTATGCAGACATGAGCACATGTTGCAATATTGATACAACCGCGAGGGGCGATCTTCCAAACTTCCATGTTGAGCTTGTGGTAGAGTCAAATAATGGTGGAAAATATTAATGAGAGCCCAGTTGGCTATCTGCTCCCTACATCATACCGCCAGTATCCAATGTTGCCAATTTAGCGACTTTGTCGCTAGATTTAGCGACTTTTGGCCTTCTCTGGCGACTAAAACCTCATCTAGCGATTTAGCAGCTTTTTAGGTGAATCAGGCGACTTTAAAAAA
Source organism: Gymnothorax reevesii (assembly GCA_029721435.1). Classification (NCBI taxonomy): domain Eukaryota; kingdom Metazoa; phylum Chordata; class Actinopteri; order Anguilliformes; family Muraenidae; genus Gymnothorax; species Gymnothorax reevesii. The sequence continues at coordinate 116,796,169 of CM056574.1, forward strand.
CACATCTCTCCAGTGTCAAAATCATTGTTTTTCAATGTAACTTCAGCTCTGCACTGCCACCAGAAGCTTATTTCATGGTTAAGCAGCACTGCACATTAGCCCCGATCTCGAAACTGTACCCTCTGGGATTGTCAGCATAGCCATGTAGACACATTTTCTTGAGATAAGTGAGTCGTGCATGACCTTATGACATCATCGTAACATCATGACGTAATCTAGCGACTTTTCAGATAGCCAATAGCGACTTTTGGTGATTTGTTTTTGGCAACACTACCAGTATCGTGCATGGTGCTCTGATCGTTCTGCTGCAAGTATGTGCGGTTGCGCACGTAAATTAAGTCACACAGCTAGCATATCCTGGGCCTTAGGGCTCGCTGAAAGGACTTTCATTCAAAACACTTGGTAAATCAGAGGCCCTTTGTAAGAACATTTGTTATCAGAGGGCTCTCTTAACAGTATGCTCTCCCATTAGGACTCTCCCTAGGGCCCCCACATAGCCAGAAGTCGCAACCCTTAGCAGGGGCTTTCATAATCATAGGGCCCTCTGAAACCATTCCCCCCAACATCCTTGAACCCCTATTTGGTAAACATTAGGGCTCCCTTAGGAGTATTCACGAGAGGCACTACAGGAGGGCCAGCCCAGGGGCCCTCTGACTGCCGTCCCCCATAGCCCAGGGGACCTCTGACTGCCGTCCCTCGTGGCCCAGGGGCCCTCTGATTGCCGTCCCCCATGGCCCAGGGGCGCTCTGATTGCCGTACCCCATAGCCCAGGGGCCCTCTGACTGCCGTCCCCCATAGCCCAGGGGCCCTCTGATTGCCATACCCCATAGCCCAGGGGCCCTCTGCTTGCCATACCCCATAGCCCAGGGGCCCTCTGCTTGCCGTACCCCATAGCCCAGGGGCCCTCTGATTGCCGTCCTTGTCCTCCCCGCCCAATTCATATCACCCGTCTCTCTCGGTTCTCTGCAGATATGCCCAATAACAGTGTGAGTAGTCATAAGATCCTAGAGAATAGAGGCCCTCTGACATCGCAATTGGCATCGGCATCAGCATCTGCATCGCTTTGGGCCCCCTTGGGCCCCTGGGCGTCGGCCCCACTGGCCCGGTCCGTAATATGGCCCTGTTCTCTGATGAAGTAAAGTTACAAGTGGTGAATGTAAATGGAGTTTATATCTGCGCAACACAATGCTACGCCATCTAGTCAGTTGAGTTAGGTAGCTAGCAATAAACATGAAGTTAGCTAGCTAACTAAACATGAAATAATGTATTGAAAGCTAACACATCAAAATGTCATTATTGCAAGTCAAACGCAGCTATGAAAAACAAATTGGAACGTAATGTAAAGTTTAGATACCAAAAACCTTTGAAAACTGCGCGCAATTGTCGTCACTCCCCCTCTGGTTTCATCTGAAGCCACTCCCAAATCCACACCAATCAAATGACATCAGACTTGAAAGTCCTGGGTTTTAGTGAATCCCATCATCACAAATTGTTCATTCCACTTCAGCTCAGCTGCTGGACTAGTCTTGTCGCACTTCCGGCGAGATTTCAGTCTACTCTCGCACAGCGTACTTGAACTACTCCGGATCTAGTTTCACCCTAGAGGAGCAAAGCAAAGGAAAACGAATTGGTCATCCTATTAACCAATTAGGCAACTCTAAGAACTGATCCTGTTTACCAGATTAGCAATTAATGGTGGATTCGTTTACTCTTTAAGATGAATGAGTCGAGCTGTTTATTAAGACAACATGTTTGATTGCTGCATTTTGAAATCTAAATGGGCATAGAACAGCACCGCTTGAACACGATTGCCATTGCCACAGCATTTCATGCGACTGTGATAATTTATATCTCACATTCACGTTTCATCCGCTTTTCAGAATGTTTTCCACCTTGTGTATTTTTTAGGCCCTTACACTCCAGGTCGATCTGATAACAAATCTGTTTTAAATTAATCTTGGATAATGTCCTAAAATGCTACAATGAGAGATGTAATTCAGAGCAAAATTTTTTTCTAATTATTCAAATTGGAATTCATTCAATCTAACACTGTAGCCCAGTTAGGTTTGTCTGCTTTTCACCATCACATCTTAATCGTTATAGGCTACTGGGTAAATTTCTTGATTGGTATTTAGGCCAAGTACACAGGAGCAGATTTAGGGAAGGGCGGAGCTCCTGCATTTCGTGAAATCTAAACTCTGGCTTCTTCCCGACGGCATTTTAAATTGTTTTAAACTGCTTCAGGTGTGTATGTTTCAAGAAGTTACACACAACTGCCTACGCACCCCATGACAGCAAGTTGTCTCATCACACTTTAAAAACAAGAGCCATGTGGCAATGGCGGATCCCCCCGGCTGTAGGTTGGTTGTGTGGACAGACAGACAGACCGAAACCCCTAAAAGGCACAACTAGACCATAAGGAGAAGCTCCATACCAAATTTGGTGATTGTAAGTGGTATAGTTTTCGAGTTCTGGTCAGGAAATGATTTTATTACAGACGAACGGAGAGACGGACGGACGGACAGACACACTGATCGCTATATCCCCCCGCATTATATGCCGGGAGAATAAAAATCCTCGTTCAACATCGCCACAACCTAACTCAGCATTTCATCTCATTGTGGTATTTTTAGATCTATCATGATAAAATAAAAATAAATTCATATTCAGATCGCCCTGGATTTCAAGCGTCTAAAAAATACACAAGGTGGAAAACATTAAAGCAGGTGAAATGTGAATGTGAGCTATAAATGATCACAATCACACAAAATGGCCAAATACGTGTTCTTGCAAATCTATGGCCATTTTACTTTCAAAATGCAGCAATCAAACATGGTGTCTTAATAAACAGCTCTACTCAGTCAGCAAGGTAAAAAAGCGAATTGCCTGTTTGATTGCTAATGAGCAAAGTAAACGGGGACAAGATTAGAGTAACCTAATTGCTTAAAAGGAGACATTTCTGTTGTCCTTTACTTGGTTCCATGCAGCATGTCGCCAAAACTTTCAAGTTTTTTTTCCCGAAAGCATTTTTCATGCCCTTTAATGTTTGACACTTTCGTTCAAAACTGCATTAGGTTTAATAATGAAAAGGGAAAACTCGGATGTTTGCCCAAGGGGGTAGGAATACACCCGGAAGTTGAAGCTCAATTGAACGCTCAAAGTAGATAGCAGATGATCAACTAGCAGTAGCTTCTCCATTCACCACCATTCATTTTGCCTGACTTTTGACATCAAATAACTTTACACTAAAAACATTATGAGCCTTCATGTCAGCGATAATATTTTCTACAGAGAAACTACATTTTGTAGCAGACGTCTTTACTTTGTATGTAACATTATGGTCCGATAGTAAGCATTTTTAGCCGATGGCACCAGGCTAGGCTAAAAGGCAAGTGAAATGCTGGTGCACTGAGTGCACTGACACTCAGCGACGTAACTTTATTTCAGAACTCTTCAGCAAATGAAGATAATTCTGGTGACAAGTACGTGGTTTTGTCCGTTTAAATTTTCTAATCGGACAGTCTATTTTTTTACAGCAAGTTGCGTGACCGTGCTACTAAAATATGAAAGTAAATTTGTGTCTTTATTATTCAACCATAAAAAGTTGCTTCAACCAAAAAACATATTTTCTATAAAAAAAAAAACCTTTTCAATCAAAGAAAAAAAGTGTTTGAATGCAAAAATAAAATTGAGACCCAAAAAAATTGCAAACACACTGTTTCTTTGATTGAAAAGGTTTTTTTTTGACTGAAGTGAGTTATTATTTGATTGAAAATACTTTTTTGGTTAAAGCAACTTTTTTTTTTGGTTCCATGTTATGGGTAGGACATTTGTGTCTTTATTATTTAATCCCAAAATATATCACTTCAATTAAAAAAAATGTTTTCAATCAAAGAAAATAAGTGTTCAAATGATTTTTTTTTGGATCTCAATTTTATTTTTGCATTTTGCATTTAATTTGCATTTGCAAACACTTAATTGAAAGGGTTTTTTTATTGAGAATATGTTTTTTGTGAAAAAAGTGAAAAAAGTTTTGAAGTCGTTTTTTTTCTCGATTGAAGTGAAAAAAGTTTTGAAGTCTTTTTTTTCAATTGAAGTGAAGAAAGTTTTGAAGTCATTTTTTTTCGATTGAAGTGAAAAAGGTTTTGAAGTCGGTTTTTCTCGCAGTCGGCAGATGCTTCCCCATTGGTCAGACATGTTTGAGTGACAAGTTTCTACGCCAATGACGTTTGAAATAGGAATCTCTTTCTTGAACGAGGAATTCGCCATTTGCAATGTACAGTTATGCGGTGAAAATCCGTCTTCCGTCCTTTCGATATGCACAAACTTTTCTAACTACTGCAGCGGATGGAAAAGCGCACAACTGTTAATTGTAATGACCGATACATTACCGTTGTTTAAATTTGTGGGGAATTCATTTTCGTTGGAATTGACCTTAAATGAAGGACCCAAAACACCATTTATATTTGCAATTATGTTTTCATCATTTAATCAGAAAGTGGGTCAATACATAATCAAGAGAAATCATATGCATGTAATCAAATAAAGGTAATAAACATCAAAGACAATAATAATCAAACCATCAGACGAAACAGTAGGTAAAAACAATACAATAAGGTAAATTCATGTACACAGATACAGACAAATGAAAGATAGGCTTCAAACCATCAAATAATACAGAAACCATACACAACTGATGATCTTTAGCAAAGAATTGGAAAGAAGAATAGTCAGATAAACAGAAGCACTAGCCGTATAGAGGACCAGTGGGCTGAGAGAGAGAGCAGCCCAGAGCTCTTCCAAGTCCCCATCTTTATAGCTCGTTGTCCCTTTGTTGTTAATCTTCCGACTTTTTATGATCTCCAGCTGCAAAACTCCCTCAGACTAAAGATATGCATGAACTCTATCCAACTGGGGACTTCCAAACTCATGAGCCTCACGCGGCTTTCACGCCACACATATTTTACCCAGGAACATAACCCATTTCTGACCCTTATGATGTCTGTCCTCCTGTAAGAATTAATACCCGGAAGGAGGATTCACTGTAGAATCTTTTTAGTCAGGGCCAATAAATGAATGGCGCAGCTGGGGTTTTCAAAAGGCATGGAATGCGGACTCCCTTTTACTAGTCAGGCTCCTTATGTTCTTTCAATATGAGGCACTAAGAGTCCCTTCTGAAATGAAGCACCATACACTCAGTTTCATTCTGTTTTAGATTGATACAATGTTTCAGTTTATTTCAAAGGATCAAACAGTTTATAAGTTTGATCCTTAATACATTTGGATACATAATGCTTGATTAATGATGTATTCAGATATATAATGAATACAACAATTGAGTAATGGCTAATTATGATCATGCTTATGGTAATACTTCTGATAATATATTGATAATACATTTCAATGGTCAAGCATTTAAAGAAACTTGATTATTAAGGTTAAATAGATTAATATTTTCCCACAGAATGTAGCTTGAAGTGTTTCCGTTCGCAGATTAAACTCCAAACCCGTGGGCGACATATGGAGCCCGCTTGAATGTGAGGTCTTCAACCGCGTTAATTTGGAAGCCTCAAAATAACCGCGATGTTAGCGCTCAGGCTTCCCACCGAGAGCAGCTCCCCTCGAATAGTCCCTTTGAAATTCATCGCTGAACATTACATATGTCTGTAATGGTTAGATATGAATTGTAATTTGTTTGTGGTACATCTAATGCAGTGGGTCTCAACAAGGGGGAAGCAATCCCCTCCTGAAATGTTATTTTTTAGATTACATCACCTGCAGTCATATAATTTGCCTTAAAATAGATTTATTGAGCGTAGCTATTTGTGGGTATCAGAGCGTCAAAGTGTCAGCAGCATCAACAATGGAGAAGCGTAATGCGCCACAGGCGGGTGAAAAGGAGCCCCGAGCTAAGCTTTGGAAATAAATTTATCAAGAGGACGGCTGCTTTTCCTAACCTGGACAGTGTGTGTGTAACAGTTTATGCAAAAACAGAACATTGTAACATTAGATTCCGAACGATCCTGTCACACGTCTGGATATTCAAATAATCAATGAAGTTACGGTGTTGTGCCTCGTTCTTAAAAGCGCAGAGACACGCACATAGCCTATTATTTCTGCTGCAGGAGGATCTGTGCCGCAGGCATTTATTTAATAAGCCAGACGCATATTTTCTTGGTGGAATCCTGTAGCTACTTTCACTTCGTGCACCTGCAGACCCCTTTTTTCTGCAGAAGGAAAGAGAAGTAAATCCATATTGCCGAAAGTAAGGGCGATATTTCCAAAGCTTATCTCGGAGTGCCTTTTCACCTGCCGACACCTTACTTTTCTCCGTTGATGATGCTGAGGACACTTTGACACCCATAAATACCCTCAATAAAATCTATTTTAAGGCAAATTAAATGACTGCAGGTGATGTAATCTAAAAAATAAAATAAAATCATTCCAGGAGGGGGTTGCTACCCTCTTGTTGAGACCCACTGCATTAGATGTTAGTTACCATAAACGAATTACATTTCATCTGTCATAGGACAGGAGGACAATGCCCTGTGACTTGCAAAAGTCAATAGCTACCACAGAGAGGTGTGATGCATGATTGTCTCAGAGTAGCAGCAACTTTGACTCCGGGGTCACGCGGGTGTGTCTTGAAAAATGCGGAAAAAGGCCAAAAAATCTGTTTCTTCCATCCATCCCGATCCATTGGCAGAACCAGTGCAGCCAGGGGGACCATCCTGGATGAAGTGGTCATGGAACTTCTTCCTTGGGAAGATAAAGTAAGGGGGAGCAAAGTTGCCATGTGCGTTGGCAGCCAATGTCTCTCTTTCCCCGGAGGTCACAGCACCGACCTGGCGCTGGCCCTTGGTGGCAATGACTTTGTCTGGAACTTGAACCGTTGTGGTACCTGAAATAATGAGTGAAATGAATTAGTGCTAGTGCAAATCACTGTTGCTTTTAAATTTATCGAAATTTTTACATTTTTACCTGTTTCATTCATGTTCCAGATGTCATTTGCCTCAAAATTATAGCGGGTGAGGACAGTCTTTAGGTTGTTAAAAAACGCGGTCACGCGCGTCTTGTTGCAGCTGGTGGAACGGGACATGTTGGTGGCTTATGATCGACGGATGGACAGGGTTTTGTTGTGCTTGAGGAAGGAGGTGAGCCAATCCTTCCCTGGCATCTAGTTTTCTTCCATGAACATGGAGTTTTGAGGCCAATGTTTTTGGCCAGCTCATATGCAAACTTTCGCACCTAAAAAAAGGCATAAAAAAGAGGTTAATTCCCAGATAGCAAGCACTTCCGCTCCGGATTTGCCCCAGCTCCTGCTGATCCGGCTCAGAGCCGGGCCAGATCGAGAGCGGAGGTGCTTGCTATATGGCGGCAGTGGTGTAGCTCTGTCTGCAGTGTTACGTGCACCTCTTTAGGACTCAGGTCAAAATATATATTGGCTGCTCTCTTTATATATGCCTACAGTCTCTTCTCCTGTTCTTCTGTGAAGACTTTGTTGTGAGCCCTGTACCCCGGGGCCCTGGTCTGCTGCCCTCCTGCCTCTGCCCTCCTCTTGCAGTACCTGAACAGGGTGACATGCACCTCTGCTGCCCTCCATATACTCTCGCCTCCTCGGACATCAAAAAAGGCCCCTGCATAAACCTCCGGGTCAACCATTCCTCTCTGAGTAGTTCTGACCCTAACTCTTGGCATTTTCTGTCGGTAAAACATAACACACATTTTTGTTGAGCTTTTAAACACAAAATGCGGCCTCATTAGCAGAGAGGGACAAACGTAACTGTTGCTACTTCAGTCCCGACGGTGACTCCTGACATTTGAACAAGGATTACTTCCGAAGTGGAAAAATTCTGACATTTCAAACTTCATCATATGTTACAGAATTAAATCACCTATCATTTCATCATAAATATGACACATGGAGCGATAAAGACAATCTTTAATTCAAAAAAGTTTAGCATTCTTCTGAATTTACTCATCGCTGTGGAAACCAGTCTTCTCGGTCTTGTGCCGTGAGGAAGACTGGATGCCTCTAGAACAGGGCTGCCCAACCCTGTTCCTGGAGTGCTACCATCCTGAAGGTTATCACTCCAACCAATGCAAACCACACCTGCTTTCCAGTTACAGATGTTGACGAGCTGCTAATGAGCTGAATCAGGTGCGTTGGATTAGGGTTGGTAGCTCTTCAGGAACAGGGTTGAGCAGCCCTGCTCTAGAATGTTCGCGGGTCTGGAGAGGGGCGCGAGCTGCACGTGCTGACCTAGTATGATGCATCAAAGTGCGGATGGCTGTGAGTAAATCGCTGTGTTACTTTTGTCCAGAGTTACTTTCGCACCGGAGCTTCTCTACGTGTTTAAGGGGGGGAAATATTATCGTAAACATACAGACCACACATTGAACTCCGCATAAGAAAGGTTTTAATATTTGTTAATGGCATTGCATTAGCTTCCTCTAAGCAAATATGAACAAGCTTGCCGTCTCGTGACCATTTTAAGTTCAATGCACTGAGCAAAAATGTCGTGGATGGAACTAACACGCCATTCTGCCATTAAGTCTTGTAAATTATTAAATCAATCTTCAGATTACTAATCAAGCAGATTGACAGAGTTATCGTTTGTTTAACAGTGAGAATTCTGCCTCCCTAAACTGACCTCGGATGGCACATCACTGGATACATGATGTTCAGCGACGAATTTCAAATGGACTATACAAGAAAAGCTGCTCTCGGTGGGGAAGCCTGAGCGCTGTCACTGCAGTCATCTTTGAGGCTTCCCAGTTAGTGCGGTTTGAGACCTTACATTCAAGTGGGCTCTATATGTCATCCACGGGATTGGAGTTTAACTATGGACACATTTGAAACTGCATTCAAACGTCAGTAATGTATCAGTAATTACAACTTACTTTTGTGCGATTTTCCATCCGCCGCCGTTGTTTGAAAAGTGTCCATATCAATAGGACGGAGGACATATTTGCCGCAAACCTGTACTCTAAAAATTTTGGGTTGAATATAACCCAAATTGGGTTGTTTCTGCTACCCAGCACTGGACCTAATATGGAAAAACCCAATGCTTGGTTACTTTGACCTTGCATAATGGGTTGTACAATCAACCCAACTGCATAGGTTGACTGTACAACCAAATTTATGAGATGTTATCACTCGACACTGGGTTAAGAAAACCCAAATTTAAGTTTTGTGAATATTGGTGTTTCTGAATTTTTCCTCCCCTATTACAACTCGTATACATTACTACTGACCAAGTAACACAGTGTTTTGCATATTCTGACCTTTATTTCTTCATCATAGGCAACAGCTGCTTCCCATTCAAGCAGGATAATACTGATCTTGCAAAATTTCTAAACATACTTGAGTTAACCGCAATCATTAAAATGATCAGTGTATTTTCTTTTTCAATGAAAACAGTACAGCATTATCCACGAAAGGAATCTCCATTCAATTTCCTGGTCAGAAGTCTTAAAACCTTTCACAGTTAGTTATATACAGTACAAGTGGAAGTTTAAGTAACATTTGGGTCAAGATGGCCATATAGTATCACGTGGTTAAAATACTGCTCAGGCAGACAAAAGAAGAGCCTTAAGATCACACACAACTGTTTGTGAAGAGAATGTCCAGTACATTAAAAACTTCACTCATCAAGGAGAGTAGGTTTGCTTAAATGCCTATCTTCTAAAAACAAATACTTGAGAGCATTGGCTGTGGTCTTCAAGGCCAAGTAAAAAAGGGAAGGAAAATCAACAAAACAAAGAACCACAATATTGAGCATTTGACAAATAAATACTAACAAAGAAGGAGAATTGAACGTGCACTTGGGCTGCGGAGAAATGAACCTGCAAATAGGCTGAGGAAAACTGGACCTGCACTCTGGCAGATGAGAACTGAAACTGCACTCCGGCTGAAGATAACTGAACCTGCATTCGGGCTGATGAGAAGTATACCTGCCCTTGGGCTGAGGAGAACTGAAGCTGCACTCGGGCTGAGGAGAATTTGACCTGCACTCAGGGTCAGGAGAACTACACCTGCACTTAGGCGAAGGAGAACAGAACCGGCACTCAGGATGAAGAGAACTGTACCTGCACTTGTGCTGAAGAGAACTGTACCTCCACTTGTGCTGAGGTGAACTGGACCAGACACTCGGGCTGGAGAAAACTATACCTGCACTCAGGCTGAAGAGAACTGCACCTGGATTTGGGCTGAGGAGAACTGTACCTGCACTCGGGCTGAGGAAAACTGGACCTGGACGTGGGCTGAAGAGAACAGGACCTGCAAACAAGCTGAGGAGAATCTAACCTGCATTCATGCTGAGGAGAACTGAACCTGCACTCAGTCTGATGAGTTTTGGACCTGCACTCAGGCTGAGGAGAACTGAACCTGCACTTGGGCTGAGGAGAACTGGACCTGGACTCGGGCTGAGGAGAATTTGACCTGCACTCAGGGTGAATAGAACTGCATCTACATTCGAGGTGAGGAGAACTGCACCTGCTTACGGGCTGAGGAGAAGTGCATCTGTACAGAGGCTGAGGAAAACTGAACTTGCACTCGGTCTTAGGAGAACTGGACCTGCACTCAGGCTGAGGAGAACTGGACCTGCACTCGGACTGAGGACAACAGGACCTGCACTCGGGCTGAGGAGAATTTGACCTGCACTAGTGCTGAGAAGAACTGTACCTGCACTCGGGCTGAGGTGAACTGGACCAGACACTCGTGCTGAGGAAAACTGTACCTGCACTCGCACTGAAGAGAACTGAACCTGGACTCGGGCTGCGAAGAACTGGACCTGCACTCTGGCTGAAGAGAATTAGACCTGGACTCGCGCTGCGGAAAACTCGACCTGCACTAGTGCTGAGGGGAACTGTACCTGCACTCAGGCTGAGGAGTACTGCACCTGCACTCGAGCTGAGGAGAACCTAACCTGCATTCAGGCTGAGGAGAACTATACCTGCACTTGGGCTGCGGAGAACTGGACCTGCACTCGAGATGAAGAGAACTGGATCTGCGCTTGGGCTGAAGAGAAATGCACCTGCACTCGGCTGCGGAGAACTTGACCTGCACTTGAGCTGAAGAGAACTGTACCTGCACTCGGATGAGGAGATTTGGACCTGCACTTGGACTGAGAAAAAATGGACCTGCACTCGGGCTTAAGAGTACTGGACCTGCACTCAGGCTGAGGAGAACTGCACCTACATTCAAGCTAAGGAGAACAGAACCTGCACTCGGGCTGAGGAGAACTGGACCTGCACTTGGGCTGCGGAGAACTGGACCTGCACTCGAGATGAAGAGAACTGGATCTGCGCTTGGGCTGAAGAGAAATGCACCTGGACTCGGCTGCGGAGAACTTGACCTGCAATTGAGCTGAAGAGAACTGTACCTGCACTCGGATGAGGTGAACTGGACCAGACACTCGGGCTGAGGAAAAATGTACCTGCACTCGGGCTGAAGAGAACTGCAACTGGACTTGGGCTGAGGAGAACTGGACCTGAATTCGGGCTGAGGAGAACTGGACCTGCACTCCGGCTGAAGAGAATTGGACCTGGACTCGCGCTCTGGAGAACTAGACCTGAGGAGAACTGTATCTGCACTCGGGCTGAAGAGAGCTGCATCTGGACTTGGGCTGAGGAGAACTGGACCTGGACTCAGGCTGACGGAGAACTGGACCTACAGTCTGGCTGAGGAGATCTGAACCTTCACTAGGGCAGGTGATAACTGAACATACATTCGAGCTGGGGAGAACTGAACCTGCACACAGGCTGAGGAGAGCTGCACCTGCACTCGAGCTGAGGAGAACCTAACCTGCATTCAGGCGAAGGAGAACTGAACCTGCACTCAGTCTGAGGAGATTTGGACCTGCACTCGGGCTGAGGAGAACTGTACCTGCACTCGAGGTGAGGAGAAGTGCATCTGTACAGAGGCTGAGGAAAACTGAACTTGCACTCGGTCTTAGGAGAACTGGACCTGCACTCAGGGTGAGGAGAACTGCACCTACACTTGAGGTGAGAAGAACTGCACCTGCACTCCAGCTGAGGAGAAGTGCATCTGTACAGAGGCTGAGGAAAACTGAACTTGCACTCGGTCTAAGGAGAACTGGACCTGCACTCAGGCTGAGGAGAACTGGCCCTGCACTCGGTCTTAGGAGAACTGGACCTGCACTCCGGCTGAAGAGAACTGGATCTGCACTCCGGCTGAAGAGAATTGGACCTGGACTCGCGCTGCAGAGAACTCGACCTTCACTAGTGCTGAGAAGAACTGTACCTACACTCGGGCTGAGGAAAACTGTACCTGCATCCCGGCTGAAGAGAACTGCACTTGGATTTTGTCTAAGGAGAACTGGACCTGCACTCTGGCTGAAGAGAATTGGACCTGGACTCGCGCTGCGGAGAACTTGACCTGCACTTGTGCTGAGGAGAACTGTATCTGCACTCGGGCTGAAGAGAACTGCACCTGGACTTGGGCTGAGGAGAATTGGACCTGGACTCGGCTGAAGAGAACTGGACCTGCAGTCTTGCTCAGGAGCTCTGAACCTTCTCTCGGGCAGGTGATAACTGAGCATGCATTCGAGCTGAGGAGAACTGAACCTGCACTCAGGCTGAGGAAAACTGCACCTGCACTCGAGCTGAGGAGAACCTAACCTGCATTCAAGCTGAGGAGAACTGAACCTGCACTCAGTCTGAGGAGATTTGGACCTGCACTTGGGCTAAAGAGAACTAGACCTGCACTTGAGTTGAGGAGAACTGGACCTGCACTCGGGCTGAGGAGAAATTGACCTGCACTCGGGGTGAGGAGAACTGCACCTGCACTCAGGCTGAGGAGAAGTGCATCTGTACAGAGGCTGAGGAAAACTGAACTTGCAGTCGGCCTTAGGAGAACTGGACCTGCACTCAGGCTGAAGAGAATTGGACCTGCACTCCGGCTGAAGAGAATTGGACCTGGATCGCGCTGCAGAGAACTCGACCTGCACTAGTGCTGAGAAGAACTGTACCTGCACTAGTGCTGAGGAGAACTGTACCTGCACTCGGGCTGAGGATAAGTGCATCTGAACAGAGGCTGAGGAAAACTGAACTTCCACTCGGTCTTAGGAGAACTGGACCTGCACTCAGGCTGAGGAGAACTGGAACTGCACTCCGGCTGAAGAGAATTGGATCTGGACTCGCGCTGCGGAGAACTGGACCTGCACTATTACTGAGGAGAACTGTACCTGCACTCGGGCTGAAGACAAGTGCATCTGGACTTTGGCTGAGGAGAACTGGACCAGGACTCGGGCTGAGGAGAACTGGACCTGCAGTCTGGCTGAGGAGATCGGAACCTACACTCGGGCTGAAGAGAGGTCCATCTGTACACAGGCTGAGGAAAACTGAACTTTCACTCGTTCTTAGGAGAACTGTACCTGCACACAGGCTGAGGTGAACTGGACCTGCACTCGGTCTTAGGAGAACTGGACCTGCACTCCAGCTGATAAGAACTGGACTAGCACTCCGGCTGAAGAGAATTGGACCTGGACTTGCGCTGCGGAGAACTCAACCTGCACTAGTGCTGAGAAGAACTGTACCTGCACTCGAGCTGAGGTGAACTGGCCCAAACACTCGGGCTAAGGATAAGTGCATCTGTACACAGGCTGAGGAAAACTGAACTTGCACTCAGTCTTAGGAGAAATGGACCTGCACTCAGGCTGAGGATAACTGGACCTGCACTCCACCTGAAGAGAATTGGACCTGGACTCGCGCTGCGGAGAACTCAACCTGCACTAGTGCTGAGAAGAACTGTCCCTGCACTCGAGCTGAGGTGAACTGGACCAGACACTCGGGCTGAGGAAAACTGTACCTACACTCGGGTTGAAGAGAACTGCACCTGGATTCTGGCTGAGGAGAACTGGACCTGGACTCGGGCTGCGGAGAACTGGACCTGCAGTCTGGCTGAGGAGATCTGAACCTTCACTCGGGCAGGTGATTGAGAACTGAACCTGCACTCAGGCTGAGGAGAACTGCACCTGCACTCGACCTGAGGAGAACCTAACCTGCATTCAGGCTGAGGAGAACTGAACCTGCAGTCAATCTGAGGAGATTTGGACCTGCACTCGGGCTGCGGAGAACTGAACCTGCACTCCGGCTGAAGAGAATTGGATCTGGACTTGCGCTGCGGAGAACTCGACCTGCACTAGTGCTGAGAAGAACTGTACCTGCACTCAGGCTGAGGTGAAATGGATCAGACACTCGGCCTGAGGATGACTGTACGTGCACTCAGGCTGTTGAGAACTGCATCTGGACTTGGGCTGAGGAGAAGTGGACCTGCACTAGTACTGAGAAAAACTGTACCTGCACTCGAGCTGAGGTGAACTGGACCAGACAATCGGGCTGAGGATAAGTGCATCTCTACACGGGCTGAAAAAAACTGAACCTGCACTCGGTCTTAGGAGAACTGCACCTGCACAAAGGCTGAGGAGAACTGGACCTGCACTCAGTCTTAGGAGAACTGGACCTGCACTACAGCTGAAGAGAATTGGACTTGGACTCGCGCTGCGGAGAACTCGACCTGCACTAGTGCAGAGAAGAACTGTACCTGCACTAGTGCTGAGGAGAACTGTACCTGCACTCGGGCTGAGGATAAGTGCATTTGTACACAGGCTGAGGAAAACTGAACTTGCATTCGGTCTAAAGAGAACTGGACCTGAACTCAGGCTGATGAGAACTGGACCTGCACTCCGGCTGAAGAGAATTGGACCTGGACTCGCGCTGCGGAGAACTGAACCTGCACTCGACCTGAAGAGAACCTAACCTGCATTCAGGCTGAGGAGAACTGAACCTGCAGTCAGTCTGAGGAAATTTGGACCTGCACTCGGCTGAGGTGAACTGGACCTTCACTCGGGCTGAGGAGAATTTGTACTGCACTCAGGGTGAGATGAATTGCACCTAAACTCGAAGAGAGGAGAACTGCACCTGCACTCGGGGTGAGGAGAAGTGCAAATGTACAGAGGCTGAGGAAAACTGAACTTGCACTCAGTGTTAGGAGAACTGGACCTGCACTCAGGCTGAGGAGAACTGGACCTGCACTCCGGCTGAAGAGAATTAGTTCTGGACTTGCCCTGCGGAGAACTCGACCTGCACAAGTGCTGAGAAGAACTGTACCTGCACTCAGGTTGAGGAGAACTGGACCTGCACTCCGGCTGAAAAGAATTGGACCTGGACTCGCGCTGCGGAGATCTCATCCTGCACTAGTGCTGAGAAGAACTGAACCTGCACTCGGGCTGAGGTGAACTGGACCAGACACTCGGGCTGAGGAAAACTGTACCTGCACTCCGGCTGAAGAGAATTGGACCTGGACACGAGCTGCGGAGAACTAGACCTGCACTCGGGGTGAGGAGAAGTGCATCTGTACAGAGGCTGAGGAAAACTGAACTTGCACTTGGTCTTAGGAGAACTAGACCTGCACTTGGGCTGAGGAGAACTGAACCTGCACTCCAGCTGAAGAGAATTGGACCTGGACTCGCGCTGCAGAGAACTCGACATGCACTCGTTTTGAGAAGAACTGTACCTGCAGTATTGCTGAGGAGATCTGAACCTTCACTCGAGCTGAGAAGTGCATCTGTACACAGGCTGAGGAAAACTGAACTTGCACTTGGTCTTAGGAGAACTAAACCTGCACTCGGGCTGAGGTGAACTGGACCAGACACTCGGACTGAGGAAAACGGTACCTGCACTCGGGCTGAAGAGAACTGCACCTGGACTTGGGCTGAAATGAACTGGACCTGCAGTCTGGCTGAGGAGATCTGAACCTTCTCTCCGGCTGAGAGGTGCATCTGTCTACAGGTTGAGGAAAACTGAACTTGCACTCGGTCTTAGTTGAACTGGACCTGCACTCAGGCTGAGGAGAACTGGACCTGCACTCCGGCTGAAGGGAATTGGAACTGGACTTGGGCTGCGGAGAACTTGACCTGCACTAGTGCTGAGAAGAACTGTACCTGCACTCGGGCTCAGGTGAACTGCACCTGGAATTATGCTAAGGAGAACTGGACCTGGACTCAGGCTGAAGAGAACTGGACCTGCAGTGTGGCTGAGGAGATCAGAACCTTCACTCGGGCTGAGAAGTGCATCTGTACACAGGCGGAGGAAAAATGAACTTGCACTTGATCTTAGGAGAACTGGACCTGCTATCAGGCTGAGGAGAACTGGACCTGCACTCTGGCTGAAGAGAATCGGACCTAGACTCGAATGCGGATAACTCGACCTGCACTAGTGCTGAGGATCACTGTACCTGAACTCGAGCTGAGGTGAACTGGACCTGCAGTCTGGCTGAGGAGATCTGAACCTCCACTCCGGGTGAGAAGTGCATCTGTACACAGGTGGAGGAAAAATGAACTTGCACTCGGTCTTAGGAGAACTGGACCTACACTCATGCTGAGGAGAACTGGACCTGCACTCGAGCTGAGGAGAACCTAACCTGCATTCAGGCTGAGAACTGAACCTGCACTCAGGCTGAGAAGAACTGGACCTGCACTCCGGCTGAAAAGAATTGGACCTGGACTCGCGCTGCGGGGACCTCGACCTGCACTAGTGCTGAGAAGAACTGTACCTGCACTCGGGCTGGGGTGAACTGGACGGGACATTCGGGCTGAGGAAAACTGTACCTGAACTCCGACTGAAGAGAATTGGACCTGGACACGGGCTGCGGAGAACTGAACCTGCACTCAGGCTGAGGAGAACTGCACCTGCACTCATGCTGAGTAGAACCTAACCCGCATTCAGGCTGAGGACAACTGAACCTGCACTCAGTCTGAGGAGATTTGGACCTGCACTCGGGCTGAGGAGAACTGGACTTGAACTCGGGCTGAGGAGAATTTGACCTACACTCAGGGTTAGGAGAACTGCACCTACACTCAAGGTGAGGAGAACTGCACCTGCACTCGGGGTGAGGAGAAGTGCATCTGTAAAGGGGCTGAGGAAAACTCAACTTGCTCTCGGTCTTAGGAGAACTGGACCTGCACTCAGGCTGAGGAGAACTGAACCATCACTCCAGCTGAAGAGAATTGGACCTGGACTCGTGCTGCAGAAAACTTGACATGCACTCGTGTTGAGAAGAACTGGACCTGCAGTCTGGCTGAGGAGATCTGAACCTTCACTCGGGCTGAGAACTGCATCTGTACACAGGCTGAGGAAAACTGAACTTGCACTCGGTCTTAGAAGAACTGTCCCTGCACTCCGGCTAAAGAGAATTGGACCTGGACTCGGGCTGCGGAGACCTAGACCTGCACTAGTGCTGAGGAGAACTGTACCTGAACTCGGGCTGAAGTGAACTGGACCAGACACTAGGGCTGAGGATAACTGCACCTGCACTCGGGCTGAAGAGAACTGCACCTGGACTAGGGCTGAGGAGATCTGAACTTGCCTCGGTCTTAGAAGAACTGGACCTGCACTCTGGCTGAAGAGAATTGGACCTGGACTCGCGCTGGGGAGAACTCAACCTGCTCTCGGGCTGAGGTGAACTAGACCAGACACTCGGGCTGAGGAAATCTGTACCTGCACTCAGGCTGCAGAGAACTGCACCTGAACCTGGGCTGAGAAGAACTGAAACTGCACTCAGGCTGAGAACTGCACCTGCACTCGAGCTGAGGAGAACCTAACCTGCATTCAGGCTGCGGAGAACTCGACCTGCAGTAGTGCTGAGGAAATTTTTACCTGCACTCGGGCTGAAGAGAACTGCACCTGGACTTGGGCTGAAGAGAACTGAACCTGCACTCAGGCTGAGGAGATCTGTACCTGCACTCGAGCTTAGGAGAACCTAACCTGCATTCAGGCTGAAGAGAACTGAACCTGCACTCAGTCTGAGGAGACTTGGACCTGCACTCGGGTTGAGGAGAACTGGACCTGCACTTGGGCTGAGGAGAAGTGCATCTGTTCAGAGGCTGAGGAAAACTGAACTTGCACTCGGTCTTAGGACAACTGGACCTGCACTCAGGCTGACGAAAACTGGACCTGGACTCCGGCTGAAGAGAATTGGACCTGGACTCGCGCTGCGGAGAACTCGACCTGCACTAGTGCTAAGAATAACTGTACCTGCACTCGGGCTGAAGAGAACTGCATCTGGACTTGGGCTGAGGAGGACTAGACCTGGACTCGGACTGAGGTGAACTGGACCTGCAGTCTGGCTGAAAAGATCTGAACCTTCACTCGGGCTGAGGAAAAGTCCATCTGTACACAGGCTGAGGAAAACTGAACTTGCACTCGGTCTTAGGAGAACTGGACCTGCACTCTGGTGAAGAGAATTCAACCTGGACTCGCGCTGTGGAGAACTCGACCTGCACTAGTGCTGAGAAAAACTGTACCTGCATTCAGGCTGAGGTGAACTGGACCAGACACTTGGGCTGAGGAAAACTGAACCTGCACTCGGGCTGAAGAGAACTCCACCTGGACTTGGGCTGAAGAGAACTGAACCTGCACTCAGGCTGAGGAGAACTGCACCTGCACACAATCTGAGGAGATTTTGACCAGCACTCGAACTCAGGAGAACTGGACCTGCACTTGGGCTGAGGAAAAGTGCATCTGTAAGGAGGCTGAGGAAAACTGAACTTTCACTCGGTCTTAGGACAACTGGACCTGCACTCGAGCTGAGGAGAACCTAACCTGCATTCAGGCTGAGGAGAACTGAACCTGCACTCAGTCTGAGGAGATATGAACCTGCACTCGGGTGAAGGAGATTTGGACCTGCACTCGAGCTGAGGAGAACTGGACCTGCACTTTGGGCTGAGGAGAAGTGCATCTGTACAGAGGCTGAGGAAAAGTGAACTTGCACTCGGTCTTAGTAGAACTGAACCTGCACTTAGGCTGAGGAGAACTGCACCTGCACTCGAGCTGAGGAGAACCTAACCTTCATTCAGGCTGAGGAGAACTGAACCTGCACTCAGTCTGAGGAGATTTTGACCTTCACTCGGCTGAGGAGAACTGCAGCTGGACTTGGGCTGAAGAGAACTGAACCTGCACTCGGGCTGAGGAGATCTGGTCCTACACTCGAGCTTCGGAGAACCTAACCTGCATTCAGGCTGAGGAGAACTGAACCTGCACTCAGTCTGAGGAGATTTGGACCTGCACTCGGGTTTAGGAGAACTGGACCTGCACTTGGGCTGAGGAGAAGTGCATCTGTTCAGAGGCTGAGGAAAACTGAACTTGCACTCGGTCTTAGGAGAACTGGACCTGCACTCAGGCTGACGAAAACTGGACCTGCACTCCGGCTGAAGAGAATTGGACCTGGACTCGCGCTGCGGAGAACTCGACCTGCACTAGTGCTGAGAATAACTGTACCTGCACTCGGGCTGAGGTGAACTGGACCAGACACTCGGGCTGAGAATAACTGTACCTGCACTCGGGCTGAAAAGAACTGCATCTGGACTTGGGCTGAAGAGGACTAGACCTGGACTCGGATTGAGGTGAACTGGATCTGCAGTCTGGCTGTACAGATCTGAACCTTCACTCGGGCTGAGGGGAAGTCAATCTGTACACAGGCTGAGGAAAACTGAACTTGCACTCGGTCGTAGGAGAACTGGACCTGCACTCAGGCTGAGGAGAACTGGACCTGCACTCGGGCTGAGGTGAACTGCACCTGGATTTGGGCTGAGGAGAACTGGACCTGCACTTATGATGCGGAGAACTGGACCTGCACTCTGGCTGAAGAGAATTGGACCTGGACTCGCGCTGCGGAGAACTCGACCCGCACTTCTGCTGAGGAGAACTGGACCAGACACTCGGGCTGAGGATAACTGTACCTGCACTGGGGCTGAAGAGAACTGCATCTGGACTTGGGCTGAGGAGGCTGGACCAGGACTCGGACTGAGGAGAACTGGATATGCAGTCTCGCTGAGCAGATCTGAACTTGCACTCGGGCTGAAGAGAACTGCATCTGTACACAGGCTGAGTAAAACTGAACTTGCACTATGTCTTAGGAGAACTGGACCTGCACTCGGGATGAAGAGAACTGGATCTGCACTTGGGCTGAATAGAATTGTACCTGGACCCGGCTGCGGAGAACTCGACCTGCACTTGTGCTGAAGAGAACTGGACCTGGACTCAGGCTGAGGTGAACTGGACCAGACACTCGGGCTGAGGAAATCTGTAACTGCACACGGGTTGAAGAGAACTGCACCTGGACTTGGGCTGAGGAGAACTGGACCTGGACTCGGGCTGAAGAGAACTGAACCTTCACTCAGGCTGAAAAGAACTGCACCTGCACTCGTGTTGAGGAGATTTGGACCTGAACTCGGGCTGAGGAGAACTGGACCTGCACTCGGGCTGACGAAAACTGCACCTGCACTCGAGCTGAGTCGAATTTGACCTGCACTCAGGGTGAATAGAACTGCACCTACACTCGAGGTGAGGAGAACTGCACCTGCACTCGGGCTAAGGAGAAGTGCATCTGTACAGAGGCTGAGGAATACTGAACTTGAACTCGGTCTTAGGAGAACTGGACCTGCACTTGGGCTGAGGACAACTGCACCTGCACTCGAGCTGAGGTGAACCTAACCTGCATTCAGGCTGAGGAGAACTGAACCTGCACTCAGGCTGAAGAGACCTGGACTAGGGCTGAGGAGAACTGGACTTGGACTCCGACTGAGGAAAACTGGACCTGCACTTGGGCTGAGGAAAACTGCACCTGCACTCAAGCTGAGGAGAACCTAACCTGCATTCAGGCTGAGGAGAACTGAACCTGCACTCAGGCTGAAGAGACCTGGACTTGGGCTGAGGAGAACTGGACTTGGACTCGGACTGAAGAAAACTGGACCTGCACTTGGGCTGAGGAAAACTGCACCTGCACTCGAGCTGAGGAGAACCTAACCTGCATCACGGCTGATGAGAACTGAACCTGCACTCGAGCTGAGGAGAACCTAACCTGCATTCAGGCTGAGGAGAACTGAACCTGCACTCAGGCTGAGGAGAACTGCACCTGCACTCGAGCTGAGGAGAACAGAACCTGCATTCAGGCTGAGGAGAACTGAACCTGCACTCAGGCTGAGGAGAACTGCACCTGCACTCGAGCTGAGAAGAACTTAACCTGCATTCAGGCTGAGGAGAACTGAACCTGCACTCAGGCTGAGGAGAACTGCACCTGCACTTGAGCTGAGGAGAACCTAACCTGCATTCAGGCTGAGGAGAACTGAACCTGCACTCAGTCTGAGGAGTTTTGGACCTGCACTCGGGCTGAGGAGAACTGGACCTGCACTTGGGCTGAGGACAACTGCACCTGCACTCGGGCTGAGGAGAACTGCACCTGCACCCGAGCTGAGGAGAACTTAACCTGCGGTCAGGCTGAGGAGAACTGAATCTGCACTCAGTCTGAGGAGATTTGCCACCTGCACTTGGGCTGAAGAGAACTGGACGTGCACTCGAGCTGAGGAGAATTTGACCTGCACTCAAGGTGAATAATACTGCACCTACACTTTAGATGAGGAGAACTGCACCTGCATTCGGGCTGAGGAGAAATGCATCTGTACAGAGGATGAGGAATACTGAACTAGCACTCGGTCTTAGGAGAACTGGACCTGCACTCAGGCTGAGGAGAACTGGACCTGCACTCCGGCTGAAGAGAACTGGACCTGGACTCGCGTTGCGGAGAACCCGACCAGCACTAGTGCTGAGGAGAACTGTACCTGCACTCGGGCTGAAGAGATCTGCATCTGGACTTGGGGTGAGGAGAACTGGACCTGCAGTCGGGCTGAGGAGATCTGAACCTTCACTCGGGCTGAGGAGAACTGCAACTTTACACAGGCTGAGGAAAACTGAACTTGCACTCGGTCTCAGGAGAACTGGACCTGCACTCAGGCTGAGGAGAACTGGACCTGCACTCCAGCTGAAGAGAATTCGACCTGGACTGGCCCTGTGGAGAACTCAACCTTCACTAGTGCTGAGGAGAACTGTACCTGCACTCGGGCTGAGGAAAACTGAACCTGCACTCGAACTGAACAGAACTGCACCTGGACTTGGGCTGCGGAGAACTGAACCTGCACTCAGCTGAGGAGAACTGCACCTGCACTCGAGCTGATGAGAACCTAACCTGCATTCAGGCTGAGGAGAACTTAACCTGCACTCAGTCTGAGAAGATTTGGCTCTGCACTTGGGCTGAGGAGAACTGGACCTGCACTGGGGCTGAGGAGAATTTGACCTGCACTCAGGGTGAATAGAACAGCAACTACACTCGAGGTGAGGAGAACTGCACCTGCACTCGGGCTGAGGAGAAGTGCATCTGTACAGAGGCTGAGGAAAACTGAACTTGCACTTCGTCTTAGGAGAACTGGACCTGCACTCAGGCTAAAGAGAACTGGATCTGCACTCCGGCTGAAGAGAATTGGACCTGGACTCGCGCTGCGGAGAACTTGACCTGCACTAGTGCCGAGGAGAACTGTACCGGCACTCGGACTAAGGTGAACTGGACCAGACACTCGGGCTGAGGATAACTGTTCCTGCACTCAGGCTGAAGGGAACTGCATCTGGACTTGGGCTGAGGAGAACTGGACCTGGACTCGGGCTGAGGAGAACTGGACCTGCAGTCTGGCTGAGGAGATGTGAACATTCACTGGGGCTGAGAAGTGCATCTGTCCACAGGGTGAGAAAAACTGAACTTGCACTCGGTCTTAGGAGAACTGGACCTGCACTCAGGCTGAGGAGAACTGGACCTGCACTTCGGCTGAAGAGAATTGGATCTGGACTCGCGCTGCAAAGAACTTGACCTGCACTAGTGCTGAGAAGAACAGTACCTGCACTCGGGCTGAGGTGAACTGAACCAGACACTCAGGCTGAGGAAAACTGTATCTGCACTTAGGCCAAAGAGAACTGCACCTGGATTTGGGCTGACGAGAACTGGACCTGGACTCGGGCTGAGGAGAACTGGACCTGCACTTCGGCTGAAGAGAATTGGACCTGGACTCGCGCTGCAAAGAACTTGACCTGCACTAGTGCTGAGAAGAACAGTACCTGCACTCGGGCTGAGGTGAACTGGAGCAGACACTCAGGCTGAGGAAAACTGTACCTGCACTCGGGCTGAAGAGAACTGCATCTTGACTTGGGCTGAGTAGAACTGGACCTGCAGTCTGGCTGAGGAGATCTAAACCTTCACTCCGGCTGAGAAGTGCATCTGTACACAGGCTGAGGAAAACTGAACTTGCACTTGGTCTTAGGAGAACTGGACCTGCACTCAGTCTGAGGAGAACTGGACCTGCACTCCGGCTGAAGGGAATTGGAACTGGACTTGCGCTGCGGAGAACTCGACCCGCTCTACTGCTGAGAAGAACTGTACCTGCACTCGGCCTGAGGTGAACTGCACCCGGACTTGAGCTGAGGAGAACTGGACCTGGACAAGGGCTGAAGAGAACTGGACCTTCATTCTGGCTGAGGAGATCAGAACCTTCACTCGGGCTGAGAAGTGCATCTGTACACAGGCTGAGGAAAACTGAACTTGCACTTGGTCTTAGGAGAACTGGACCTGCACTCTGGCTGAAGAGAATTGGACCTGAACTTGCGCTGCGGAAAACTCGACCTGCACTAGTGCTGAGAAGAAATGTACCTGAACTCGGGCTGAGGTGAACTGAACCAGACACTCAGGCTGAGGAAAACGGTACCTGCATTCAGGCTGAGGAGAACGGGACCTGGACTTGGGCTGAGTAGAACTGGACCTGCAGTCTGGCTGAGGAGATCTGAACCTTCACTCCAGCTGAGAAGTGCATGTGTACACAGGCTGAGGAAAACTGAACTTGCACTCGGTCTAAGGAGAACTGGACCTGCACTCAGGCTGAGGAGAACTGGACCTGCTCTCCGGCTGAAGAGACTTGGACTTGGACTCGCGCTGCGGAGAACTCAACCTGCACTCGTGCTGAGAAGAACTGTACGTGCACTCGGGCTGAGGAGAACTGGACCTGCAGTCTGGCTGAGGAGATCTGAACCTTCACTCGGGCTGAGGAGAAGTGCATCTGTACACTGGCTGAGGAAAACTGAACTTGCACTCGGTCGTAGGAGAACTGGACCTGCACTCAGGCTGAGGAGAACTGGACCTGCACTCCGGCTGAAGAGAATTAGACTTGGAATCGCGCTGCGGAGAACTCGACCTGCACTAGTGCTGATAACTGTACCTGCACTCGGGTTGAGGAGAACTGGACCTGCAGTCTGGCTGATAAGATCTGACTGAGGACTGAGGAGAACTGCATGTACATAGGCTCAGGAAAACTGAACTTGCACTCGGTCTTAGGAGAACTTGACCTGCAGTCAGGCTGAGAACTGAACCTGCACTCAGTTTGAGGAGATTTGGACCTGCACTCGGGCTGAGGAGAACTGGACCTGCACTAGTGCTGAGGAGAACTGTACCTGCACTCGGGCTGAGGTGAACTGCACCTGGATTTAGGCTGAGGAGAACTGGACCTGCACTTGTGATGCGGAGAACTGGACCTGCACTCTGGCTGAAGAGAATTGGACCTGGACTCGCGCTGCGGAGAACTCGACCTGCACTTGTGCTGAGGAGAACTGGACCAGACACTCGGGCTGAGGATAACTTTACCTGCACTGGGGCTGAAGAGAACTGCATCTGGACTTGGGCTGAGGAGGCTAGACCCGGACTCGGACTGAGGAGAACTGGATATGCAGTCTCGCTGAGCAGATCTGACCTTCACTTGGGCTGAGGAGAAGTGCATCTGTCCACAGGCTGAGGAAAACTGAACTTGCACTCGGGCTGAAGAGAACTGCATCTGTACACAGGCTGAGTAAAACTGAACTTGCATTTTGTCTTAGGAGAACTGGACCTGCACTCGGGATGAAGAGAACTGGATCTGCACTTGGGCTGAATAGAAATGTACCTGGACCCGGCTGCGGAGAACTCGACCTGCACTTGTGCTGAAGAGAACTGGACCTGGACTGAGGCTGAGGTGAACTGGACCAGACACTCGGGCTGAGGAAATCTGTAACTGCACTCGGGTTGAAGAGAACTGCACCTGGACTTGGGCTGAGGAGAACTGGACCTGGACCCGGGCTGAAGAGAACTGAACCTTCACTCCGGCTGAAAAGAACTTCACCTGCACTCGTGTTGAGGAGATTTGGACCTGAACTCAGGCTGAGGAGAACTGGACCTGCACTCGAGTTGACGAAAACTGCACCTGCACTCGAGCTGAGTAGAACTGCACCTGCACTCGGGCTAAGGAAAAGTGCATCTGTACAGAGGCTGAGGAATACTGAACTTAAACTCGGTCTTAGGAGAACTGGACCTGCACTTGGGCTGAGGACAACTGCACCTGCACTCGAGCTGAGGTGAACCTAACCTGCATTCAGGCTGAGGAGAACTGAACCTGCACTCAGGCTGAAGAGACCTGGACTTGGGCTGAGGAGAACTGGAATTGGACTCGGACTGAGGAAAACTGGACCTGCACTTGGGCTGAGGAAAACTGCACCTGCACTCGAGCTGAGGAGAACCTAACCTGCATCAAGGCTGATGAGAACTGAACCTGCACTCGAGCTGAGGAGAACCTAACCTGCATTCAGGCTGAGGAGAACTGCACCTGCACTCGAGCTGAGGAGAACTTAACCTGCATTCAGGCTGAGGAGAACTGAACCTGCACTCAGGCTGAGGAGAACTGCACCTGCACTCGAGCTGAGGAGAACTGAACCTGCACTCAGTCTGAGGAGTTTTGGACCTGCACTCGAGCTGAGGAGAACTGGACCTGCACTTGGGCTGAGGACAACTGCACCTGCACTCGGGCTGAGGAGAACTGCACCTGCACCCGAGCTGAGGAGAACTTAACCTGCAGTCAGGCTGAGGAGAACTGAATCTGCACTCAGTCTGAAGAGATTTGCCACCTGCACTTGGGCTGAAGAGAATTGGACGTGCACTCGAGCTGAGGAGAATTTGACCGGCACTCAAGGTGAATAATACTGCACCTACACTTTAGATGAGGAGAACAGCACCTGCATTCGGGCTGAGGAGAAATGCATCTGTACAGAGGATGAGGAATACTGAACTAGCACTTGGTCTTCGGAGAACTGGACCTGCACTCAGGCTGAGGAGAACTGGACCTGCACTCCGGCTGAAGAGAATTGGACCTGGACTCGCGTTGCGGATAACTCGACCAGCACTAGTGCTGAGGAGAACTGTACCTGCACTCGGGCTGAGGTTTCCTGGACCAGACACTCGGGCTGAGGATAACTGTACCTGCACTCGGGCTGAAGAGATCTGCATCTGGACTTGGGGTGAGGAGAACTGGACCTGCAGTCGGGCTGAGGAGATCTGAACCTTCACTCGGGCTGAGAAGTGCATCTGTCCACAGGCTGAGAAAAACTGAACTTGCACTCAGTCTTAGGAGAACTGGACCTGCACTCAGGCTGAGGAGAACTGGACCTGCACTCCGGCTGAAGAGAATTTGACCTGGACTCGCGCTGTGGAGAACTCAACCTTCACTAGTGCTGAGGAGAACTGTACCTGCACTCGGGCTGAGGAAAACTGAACCTGCACTCGAACTGAAGAGAACTGCACCTGGACTTGGGCTGAGGACAACTTGACCTGGACTCGGGCTGCGGAGAACTGAACCTGCACTCAGCTGAGGAGAACTGCACCTGCACTCGAGCTGATGAGAACCTAACCTGCATTCAGGCTGAGGAGAACTGAACCTGCACTCAGTCTGAGAAGATTTGGCTCTGCACTTGGGCTGAGGAGAACTGGACCTGCACTGGGGCTGAGGAGAATTTGACCTGCACTCAGCGTGAATAGAACAGCAACTACACTCGAGGTGAGGAGAACTGCACCTGCACTCGGGCTGAGGAGAAGTGCATCTGTACAGAGGCTGAGGAATACTGAACTTGCACTTCGTCTTCGGAGAACTAAACCTGCACTCAGGCTGAAGAGAACTGGATCTGCACTCCGGCTGAAGAGAATTGGACCTGGACTCGCGCTGCGGAGAACTTGACCTGCACTAGTGCTGAGGAGAACTGTACCGGCACTCGGACTGAGGTGAACTGGACCAGACACTCGGGTTGAGGATAACTGTTCCTGCACTCAGGCTGAAGGGAACTGCATCTGGACTTGGGCTGAGGAGAACTGGACCTGGACTCGGGCTGAGGAGAACTGGACCTGCAGTCTGGCTGAGGAGATGTGAACATTCACTGGGGCTGAGAAGTGCATCTGTCCACAGGGTGAGAAAAACTGAACTTGCACTCGGTCTTAGGAGAACTGGACCTGCACTCAGGCTGAGGAGAACTGGACCTGCACTCCGGCTGAAGAGAATTGGACCTGGACGCGCGCTGCAAAGAATTTGACCTGCACTAGTACTGAGAAGAACAGTACCTGCACTCGGGCTGAGGTGAACTGAACCAGACACTAAGGCTGAGGAAAACTGTATCTGCACTTGGGCTAAAGAGAACTGCACCTGGATTTGGGCTGACGAGAACTGGACCTGGACTCGGGCTGCGGAGAACTGGACCTGCTATCTGGCTAAAGAGAATTAGACCTGCGCTCGCGCTGCGGAGAAATCGACCTGCACTTGTGCTGAGGAGAACTGTACCTGCACTCGGGCTGAGGTGAACTGGACCAGACACTCGGGCTGAGGAAAGCTGTACCTGTGCTCGTGCTGAAGAGAACTGCACCTGGACTTGGGCTGAGGAGAACTGGACCTGGACTCGGGCTGAGGAGAACTGGACCTGCAGTGTGGCTGATAAGATCTGAACTTTCACTCGGGCTGAGGAGAACTGTATCTGTACACAGGCTGAGGAAAACTGAACTTGCACCCGATCTTAAGAGAACTGGACCTGCACTCCTGCTGAAGAGAATTGGACCAGGAGTCGCGCTGCGGAGAACTCGACCTGCACTAGTGCTGAGGAAAACTGTACCTGCACTTGTGCTGAGGTGAACTGGAGCAGACACTCAGGCTGAGGAAAACTGTACCTGCACTAGTGCTGAAGAGAACTGCTCCTGCACTAGTGCTGAGAAGAACTGTACCTGCACTCGGGCTGAGGTGAACTGGACCAGGCACTCGGGCTGAGGATAACTGTACCTGCACTCGGGCTTAAGAGAACTGCATCTGGACTTGGGCTGAGGAGGACTGGACCTGGACTCAGGCTGAGAAGAACTGGACCTGCAGTCTGTCTGAGGGGATCTAAACCTTCACTCGGGCAGGTGATAACTGAACATGCACTCGAGCTGAGGAAAACTGAACCTGCATTCAGGCTGAGGAGAACTGAACCTGCACTCAGTCTGAGAAGATTTGGACCTGCACTCGGGCTGAGGTGAACTGGACCTGGACTCGCGCTGCGGAGACCTCGCTGAGAAGAACTGTACCTGCACTCGGGCTGAGGTGAACTGGACCAGACATGCGGGCTAAAAAAAACTGTACCTGCACTCAGACTGAAGAGAACTGCACCTGGAGTTGGGCTGAGGAGAACTGGACCTGGACTCGTGCTGTGGATACCTGGACCTGCACTCTGGCTGAAGAGAATTGGACCTGGACTCGCGCTGGGGAGAACTCGACCTGCACTAGTGATGAGGAGAACTGTACCTGCACTCGGGCTGAGGTGAACTGGACCAGACACTCGGGCTGAGGAAAACTGTTCCTGCACTCGGGCTGAAGACAACTGCACCTGGACTTGGGCTGAGGAGAACTGGACCTGGACTCGGGCTGAGGAGAACTGGACCCTGGACTCGGGCTGAGGAGATCTGAACCTTCACTCAGGCAGGTGATAACTGAACATGCACTCGAGCTGAGGAGAACTGAACCTGCATTCAGGCTGAGGAGAACTGAACCTGCACTCAGTCTGAGAAGATTTGGACCTACACTCGGGCTGAAGAGAACTGGACCTGCACTTGTGCTGAAGAGAACTGCATTTTTACACAGGCTGAGGAAAACTGAACTTGCACTCGGTCTTTGGAGAACTGGACCTGCACTCAGGCTGAGAAGAACTGGACTTGCATTCCGGCTGAAGAGAATTCGACCTGGACTCGCGCTGTGGAGAACTCGACCTGCACTAGTGCTGAGGAGAACTGTACATGCACTAGTGCTGAAGAGAACTGCTCCTGCACGAGTGCTGAGAAGAACTGTACCTGCACTCGGGCTGAGGTGAACTGGACCAGACACTCGGGCTGAGGATAACTGTACCTGCACTCGGGCTTGAGAGAACTGCATCTGGACTTGGGCTGATAAGGACTGGACCTGGACTCAGGCTGAGAAGAACTGGACCTGCAGTCTGTCTGAGGAGATCTGAACCTTCACTCGGGCAGGTGATAACTGAACATGCACTCGAGCTGAGGAAAACTGAACCTGCATTCAGGCTGAGGAGAACTGAACCTGCACTCAGTCTGAGAAGATTTGGACCTGCAATCGGGCTGAGATGAACTGGACCTGGACTCGCGCTGCGGAGACCTCGACCTGCACTAGAGCTGAGAAGAACTGTACCTGTACTCAGGCTGAGGTGAACTGGACCAGACACGCGGGCTAAGGAAAACTGTACCTGCACTCGGACTGAAGAGAACTGCACCTGGAGTTGGGCTGAGGAGAACTGGACCTGGACTCGAGCTGTGGAGACCTGGACCTGCACTCTGGCTGAAGAGAATTGGACCTGGACTCGCGCTGCGGAGAATTCGACCTGCACTAGTGATGAGGAGAACTGTACCTGCACTCGGGCTGAGGTGAACTGGACCAGACACTCGGGCTGAGGAAAACTGTACCTGCACTAGTGCTGAAGAGAACTGCTCCTGCACTAGTGCTGAGAAGAACTGTACCTGCACTCGGGCTGAGGTGAACTGGACCAGGCACTCGGGCTGAGGATAACTGTACCTGCACTCGAGCTTAAGAGAACTGCATCTGGACTTGGGCTGAGGAGGACTGGACCTGGACTCAGGCTGAGAAGAACTGGACCTGCAGTCTGTCTGAGGGGATCTGAACCTTCACTCGGGCAGGTGATAACTGAACATGCACTCGAGCAGAGGAAAACTGAACCTGCATTCAGGCTGAGGAGAACTGAACCTGCACTCAGTCTGAGAAGATTTGGACCTGCACTCGGGCTGAGGTGAACTGGACCTGGACTCGCGCTGCGGAGACCTCGCTGAGAAGAACTGTACCTGCACTCGGGCTGAGGTGAACTGGACCAGACATGCGGGCTAAAAAAAACTGTACCTGCACTCAGACTGAAGAGAACTGCACCTGGAGTTGGGCTGAGGAGAACTGGACCTGGACTCGTGCTGTGGATACCTGGACCTGCACTCTGGCTGAAGAGAATTGGACCTGGACTCGCGCTGGGGAGAACTCGACCTGCACTAGTGATGAGGAGAACTGTACCTGCACTCGGGCTGAGGTGAACTGGACCAGACACTCGGGCTGAGGAAAACTGTACCTGCACTCGGGCTGAAGAGAACTGCACCTGGACTTGGGCTGAGGAGAACTGGACCTGGACTCAAGCTGAGGAGAACTGGACCCTGGACTCGGGCTGAGGAGATCTGAACCTTCACTCAGGCAGGTGATAACTGAACATGCACTCGAGCTGAGGAGAACTGAACCTGCATTCAGGCTGAGGAGAACTGAACTTGCACTCGGTCTTTGGAGAACTGGACCTGCACTCAGGCTGAGAAGAACTGGACTTGCACTCTGGCTGAAGAGAATTCGACCTGGACTCGCGCTGGGGAGAACTCGACCTGCACTAGTGATGAGGAGAACTGTACCTGCACTCGGGCTGAGGTGAACTGGACCAGACACTCGGGCTGAGGAAAACTGTACCTGCACTCAGGCTGAAGAGAACTGCACCTGGACTTGGGCTGAGGAGAACTGGACCCTGGACTCAGGCTGAGGAGAACTGAACCTGCACTCAGTCTGAGAAGATTTGGACCTACACTCGGGCTGAAGAGAACTGGACTTGCACTTGTGCTGAAGAGAACTGCATTTTTACACAGGCTGAGGAAAACTGAACTTGCACTCGGTCTTTGGAGAACTGGACCTGCACTCAGGCTGAGAAGAACTGGACCTGCACTCCGGCTGAAGAGAATTTGTCCTGGACTCGTGCTATGGAGAACTCGACCTGCACTAGTGCTGAGGAGAACTGTTCATGCACTTGGGCTGAGGTCAACTGGAGCAGAGACTCGGGCTGAGGAAAACTGTACCTGCACAAGTGCTGAAGAGAACTGCTCCCGCATTAGTGCTGAGAAGAACTGTACCTGCACTCGGGCTGAGGTGAATTGGACCAGACACTCGAGCTCAAGAAAACTGTACTTGCACTCGGACTGAAGAGAACTGCACCTGGAGTTGGGCTGAGGAGAACTGGAGCTAGACTCAGGCTGTGGAGACCTGGACCTGCACTCTGGCTGAAGAGAATTTGACCTGGACTCGCGCTGCGGAGAATTCGACCTGCACTAGTGATGAGGAGAACAGTACCTGCATTCGGGCTGAGGTGAACTGCCCCTGCACTAGTGCTGAGAAGAACTGTACCTGCACTCGGGCTGAGGTGAACTGGACCAGGCACTCGGGCTGAGGATAACTGTACCTGCACTAGGGCTTAAGAGAACTGCATCTGGACTTGGGCTGAGGAGGACTGGACCTGGACTCAGGCTGAGAAGAACTGGACCTGCAGTCGGTCTGAGGAGATCTGAACCTTCACTCGGGCAGGTGATAACTGAACATGCACTCGAGCTGAGGAAAACTGAACCTGCATTCAGGCTGAGGAGAACTGAACCTGCACTCAGTCTGAGAAGATTTAGACCTGCACTCGGGCTGAGATGAACTGGACCTAAACTCGCGCTGCGGAGATCTCGACCTGCACTAGAGCTGAGAAGAACTGTACCTGCACTCGGGCTGAGGTGAACTGCACCTGGAGTTGGGCTGAGGAGAACTGGACCTGGACTCGTGCTGTGGATACCTGGACCTGCACTCTGGCTGAAGAGAATTGGACCTGGACTCGCGCTGGGGAGAACTCGACCTGCACTAGAGCTGAGAAGAACTGTACCTGCACTCGGGCTGAGGTGAACTGGACCAGACACGCGGGCTAAGGAAAACTGTACCTGCACTCAGACTGAAGAGAACTGCACCTGGAGTTGGGCTGAGGAGAACTGGACCTGGACTCGTGCTGTGGATACCTGGACCTCCACTCTGGCTGAAGAGAATTGGACCTGGACTCGCGCTGAGGAGAACTCGACCTGCACTAGTGATGAGGAGAACTGTACCTGCACTCGGGCTGAGGTGAACTGGACCAGACACTCGGGCTGAGGAAAACTGTACCTGCACTCAGGCTGAAGAGAACTGCACCTGGACTTGGGCTGAGGAGAACTGGACCTGGACTCGGGCTGAGGAGAACTGGACCCTGGACTCGGGCTGAGGAGATCTGAACCTTCACTCAGGCAGGTGATAACTGAACATGCACTCGAGCTGAGGAGAACTGAACCTGCATTCAGGCTGAGGAGAACTGAACCTGCACTCAGTCTGAGAAGATTTGGACCTACACTCAGGCTGAAGAGAACTGGACCTGCACTTGTGCTGAAGAGAACTGCATTTTTACACAGGCTGAGAAAAACTGAACTTGCACTCGGTCTTTGGAGAACTGGACCTGCACTCAGGCTTAGAAGAACTGGACTTGCACTCCGGCTGAAGAGAATTCGACCTGGACTCGTGCTGTGGAGAACTCGACCTGCACTAGTGCTGAGGAAAACTGTACCTGCACTAGTGCTGAAGAGAACTGCTCCTGCACTAGTGCTGAGAAGAACTGTACCTGCACTCGGGCTGAGGTGAACTGGACCAGACACTCGGGCTGAGGATAACTGTACCTGCATTCGGGCTTAAGAGAACTGCATCTGGACTTGGGCTGAGGAGGACTGGACCTGGACTCAGGCTGAGAAGAACTGGACCTGCAGTCTGTCTGAGGAGATCTGAACCTTCACTCAGGCAGGTGATAACTGAACATGCACTCGAGCTGAGGAAAACTGAACCTGCATTCAGGCTGAGGAGAACTGAACCTTCACTCAGGCAGGTGATAACTGAACATGCACTCGAGCTGGGGAGAACTGAACCTGCATTTAGGCTGAGGAGAACTGAACCTGCACTCAGTCTGAGAAGATTTGGACCTACACTCGGGCTGAAGAGAACTGGACTTGCACTTGTGCTGAAGAGAACTGCATTTTTACACAGGCTGGGGAAAACTGAACTTGCATTCGGTCTTTGGAGAACTGGACCTGCACTCAGGCTGAGAAGAACTGGACCTGCACTCCGGCTGAAGAGAATTCGACCTGGACTCGCGCTGTGGAGAACTCGACCTGCACTAGTGCTGAGGATAACTGTTCATGCACTTGGGCTGGGGTCAACTGGAGCAGACACTCGGGCTGAGGAAAACTGTACCTGCACAAGTGCTGAAGAGAACTGCTCCTGCATTAGTGCTGAGAAGAACTGTACCTGCACTCGGGCTGAGGTGAACTGAACCAGACACTCGAGCTAAAGAAAACTGTACTTGCACTCGGACTGAAGAGAACTGCACCTGGAGTTGGGCTGAGGAGAACTGGAGCTAGACCCGGGCTGTGGAGACCTGGACCTGCACTATGGCTGAAGAGAATTGGACCTGGAGTCGCGCTGCGGAGAATTCGACCTGCACTAGTGATGAGGAGAACTGTACCTGCACTCGGGCTGAGGTGAACTGGACCAGACACTCGGGCTGAGGAAAACTGTACCTGCACTAGTGCTGAATAGAACTGCTCCTGCACTAGTGCTGAGAAGAACTGTACCTGCACTCGGGCTGAGGTGAACTGGACCAGGCACTCGGGCTGAGGATAACTGTACCTGCACTAGGGCTTAAGAGAACTGCATCTGGACATGGGCTGAGGAGGACTGGACCTGGACTCAGGCTGAGAAGAACTGGACCTGCAGTCTGTCTGAGGAGATTTGAACCTTCACTCGGGCAGGTGATAACTGAACATGCACTCGAGCTGAGGAAAACTGAACCTGCATTCAGGCTGAGGAGAACTGAACCTGCACTCAGTCTGAGAAGATTTGGACCTGCACTCGGGCTGAGGTGAACTGGACCTGGACTCGCGCTGCGGAGACCTCGCTGAGAAGAACTGTACCTGCACTCGGGCTGATGTGAACTGGACCAGACACGCGGGCTAAGGGAAACTGTACCTGCACTCAGACTGAAGAGAACTGCACCTGGAGTTGGGCTGAGGAGAACTGGACCTGGACTCGTGCTGTGGATACCTGGACCTGCACTCTGGCTGAAGAGAATTGGACCTGGACTCGCGCTGGGGAGAACTCGACCTGCACTAGTGATGAGGAGAACTGTACCTGCACTCGGGCTGAGGTGAACTGGACCAGACACTTGGGCTGAGGAAAACTGTACCTGCACTCAGGCTGAAGAGAACTGCACCTGGACTTGGGCTGAGGAGAACTGGACCTGGACTCGGGCTGAGGAGAACTGGACACTGGACTCGGGCTGAGGAGATCTGAACCTTCACTCAGGCAGGTGATAACTGAACATGCACTCGAGCTGAGGAGAACTGAACCTGCATTCAGGCTGAGGAGAACTGAACCTGCACTCAGTCTGAGAAGATTTGGACCTACACTCGGGCTGAAGAGAACTGGACCTGCACTTGTGCTGAAGAGAACTGCATTTTTACACAGGCTGAGAAAAACTGAACTTGCACTCGGTCTTTGGAGAACTGGACCTGCACTCAGGCTGAGAAGAACTGGACTTGCACTCCGGCTGAAGAGAATTCGACCTGGACTCATGCAGTGGAGAACTCGACCTGCACTAGTGCTGAGGAAAACTGTACCTGCACTAGTGCTGAAGAGAACTGCTCCTGCACTAGTGCTGAGAAGAACTGTACCTGCACTCGGGCTGAGGTGAACTGGACCAGACAATCGGGCTGAGGATAACTGTACCTCCATTCGGGCTTAAGAGAACTGCATCTGGACTTGGGCTGAGGAGGACTGGACCTGGACTCAGGCTGAGAAGAACTGGACCTGCAGTCTGTCTGAGGAGATCTGAACCTTCACTCAGGCAGGTGATAACTGAACATGCACTCGAGCTGAGGAAAACTGAACCTGCATTCAGGCTGAGGAGAACTGAACCTGCACTCAGTCTGAGAAGATTTGGACCTGCACTCGGGCTGAGGTGAACTGGACCTGGACTCGCGCTGCGGAGACCTCGCTGAGAAGAACTGTACCTGCACTCGGGCTGAGGTGAACTGGACCAGACACGCGGGCGAAGGAAAACTGTACCTGCACTCAGACTGAAGAGAACTGCACCTGGAGTTGGGCTGAGGAGAACTGGACCTGGACTCGTGCTGAGGAGATCTGAACCTTCACTCAGGCAGGTGATAACTGAACATGCACTCGAGCTGAGGAGAACTGAACCTGCATTCAGGCTGAGGAGAACTGAACCTGCACTCAGTCTGAGAAGATTTGGACCTGCACTCAGGCTGAGATGAACTGGACCTGGACTCGCGCTGTGGAGATCTCGACCTGCACTAGAGCTGAGAAGAACTGTACCTACACTCGGGCTGAGGTGAACTGGACCGGACACGCGGGCTAAGGAAAACTGTACCTGCACTCGGACTGAAGAGAACTGCACCTGGAGTTGGGCAGAGGAGAACTGGACCTGGACTCGGGCTGTGGAGACCTGGACCTGCACTCTGGCTGAAGAGAATTGGACCTGGACTCGCGCTGGGGAGAAGTCGACCTGCACTAGTGATGAGGAGAACTGTACCTGCACTCGGGCTGAGGTGAACTGGACCAGACACTCGGGCTGAGGAAAACTGTACCTGCACTCAGGCTGAAGAGAACTGCACCTGGACTAGGGCTGAGGAGAACTGGACCTGGACTCGGGCTGAGGAGAACTGGACCCTGGACTCGGGCTGAGGAGAACTGGACCCTGGACTCGGGCTGAGGAGATCTGAACCTTCACTCAGGCAGGTGATAACTGAACATGCACTCGAGCTGAGGAGAACTGAACCTGCACTCAGTCTGAGAAGATTTGGACCTGCACTCGGGCTTAAGAGAACTGCATCTGGACTTGGGCTGAGGAGGACTGGACCTGGACTCAGGCTGAGAAGAACTGGACCTGCAGTCTGTCTGAGGAGATCTGAACCTTCACTCGGGCAGGTGATAACTGAACATGCACTCGAGCTGAGGAAAACTGAACCTGCATTCAGGCTGAGGAGAACTGAACCTGCACTCAGTCTGAGAAGATTTGGACCTGCACTCGGGCTGAGATGAACTGGACCGAAACTCGCGCTGCGGAGATCTCGACCTGCACTAGAGCTGAGAAGAACTGTACCTGCACTCGGGCTGAGGTGAACTGGACCAGACACGCGGGCTAAGGAAAACTGTACCTGCACTAGGACTGAAGAGAACTGCACCTGGAGTTGGGCAGAGGAGAACTGGACCTGGACTCGGGCTGTGGAGACCTGGACCTGCACTCTGGCTGAAGAGAATTGGACCTGGACTCGGGCTGTGGAGACCTGGACCTGCACTCTGGCTGAAGAGAATTGGACCTGGACTCGCGCTGGGGAGAACTCGACCTGCACTAGTGATGAGGAGAACTGTACCTGCACTCGGGCTGAGGTGAACTGGACCAGACACTCGGGCTGAGGAAAACTGTACCTGCACTCAGGCTGAAGAGAACTCCACCTGGACTTGGGCTGAGGAGAACTGGACCTGGACTTGGGCTGAGGAGAACTGGACCCTGGACTCGGGCTGAGGAGATCTGAACCTTCACTCAGGCAGGTGATAACTGAACATGCACTCGAGCTGGGGAGAACTGAACCTGCATTCAGGCTGAGGAGAACTGAACCTGCACTCAGTCTGAGAAGATTTGGACCTACACTCGGGCTGAAGAGAACTGGACTTGCACTTGTGCTGAAGAGAACTGCATTTTTACACAGGCTGAGGAAAACTGAACTTGCACTCGGTCTTTGGAGAACTGGACCTGCACTCAGGCTGAGAAGAACTGGACCTGCACTCCGGCTGAAGAGAATTCGACCTGGACTCGCGCTGTGGAGAACTCGACCTGCACTAGTGCTGAGGAGAACTGTTCATGCACTTGGGCTGAGGTCAACTGGAGCAGACACTCGGGCTGAGGAAAACTGTACCTGCACAAGTGCTGAAGAGAACTGCTCCTGCATTAGTGCTGAGAAGAACTGTACCTGCACTCGGGCTGAGGTGAACTGGACCAGACACTCGAGCTAAAGAAAACTGTACTTGCACTCGGACTGAAGAGAACTGCACCTGGAGTTGGGCTGAGGAGAACTGGAGCTAGACTCGGGCTGTGGAGACCTGGACCTGCACTCTGGCTGAAGAGAATTGGACCTGGACTCTCGCTGCGGAGAATTCGACCTGCACTAGTGATGAGGAGAACTGTACCTGCACTCAGGCTGAGGTGAACTGGACCAGACACTCGGGCTGAGGAAAACTGTACCTGCACTCGTGCTGAAGAGAACTGCTCCTGCACTAGTGCTGAGAAGAACTGTACCTGCACTCGGGCTGAGGTGAACTGGACCAGGCACTCGGGCTGAGGATAACTGTACCTGCACTAGGGCTTAAGAGAACTGCTCCTGCACTAGTGATGAGGAGAACTGTACCTGCACTCGGGCTGAGGTGAACTGGACCAGGCACTCGGGCTGAGGATAACTGTACCTGCACTAGTGCTGAATAGAACTGCTCCTGCACTAGTGCTGAGAAGAACTGTACCTGCACTCGGGCTGAGGTGAACTGGACCAGGCACTCGGGCTGAGGATAACTGTACCTGCACTAGGGCTTAAGAGAACTGCATCTGGACATGGGCTGAGGAGGACTGGACCTGGACTCAGGCTGAGAAGAACTGGACCTGCAGTCTGTCTGAGGAGATTTGAACCTTCACTCGGGCAGGTGATAACTGAACATGCACTCGAGCTGAGGAAAACTGAACCTGCATTCAGGCTGAGGAGAACTGAACCTGCACTCAGTCTGAGAAGATTTGGACCTGCACTCGGGCTGAGGTGAACTGGACCTGGACTCGCGCTGCGGAGACCTCGCTGAGAAGAACTGTACCTGCACTCGGGCTGAGGTGAACTGGACCAGACACGCGGGCTAAGGAAAACTGTACCTGCACTCAGACTGAAGAGAACTGCACCTGGAGTTGGGCTGAGGAGAACTGGACCTGGACTCGTGCTGTGGATACCTGGACCTGCACTCTGGCTGAAGAGAATTGGACCTGGACTCGCGCTGGGGAGAACTCGACCTGCACTAGTGATGAGGAGAACTGTACCTGCACTCGGGCTGAGGTGAACTGGACCAGACACTTGGGCTGAGGAAAACTGTACCTGCACTCAGGCTGAAGAGAACTGCACCTGGACTTGGGCTGAGGAGAACTGGACCTGGACTCGGGCTGAGGAGAACTGGACACTGGACTCGGGCTGAGGAGATCTGAACCTTCACTCAGGCAGGTGATAACTGAACATGCACTCGAGCTGAGGAGAACTGAACCTGCATTCAGGCTGAGGAGAACTGAACCTGCACTCAGTCTGAGAAGATTTGGACCTACACTCGGGCTGAAGAGAACTGGACCTGCACTTGAGCTGAAGAGAACTGCATTTTTACACAGGCTGAGAAAAACTGAACCTGCACTCGGTCTTTGGAGAACTGGACCTGCACTCAGGCTGAGAAGAACTGGACTTGCACTCCGGCTGAAGAGAATTCGACCTGGACTCGTGCTGTGGAGAACGCGACCTGCACTAGTGCTGAGGAAAACTGTACCTGCACTAGTGCTGAAGAGAACTGCTCCTGCACTAGTGCTGAGAAGAACTGTACCTGCACTCGGGCTGAGGTGAACTGGACCAGACAATCGGGCTGAGGATAACTGTACCTGCATTCGGCTTAAGAGAACTGCATCTGGACTTGGGCTGAGGAGGACTGGACCTGGACTCAGGCTGAGAAGAACTGGACCTGCAGTCTGTCTGAGGAGATCTGAACCTTCACTCAGGCAGGTGATAACTGAACATGCACTCGAGCTGAGGAAAACTGAACCTGCATTCAGGCTGAGGAGAACTGAACCTGCACTCAGTCTGAGAAGATTTGGACCTGCACTCGGGCTGAGGTGAACTGGACCTGGACTCGCGCTGCGGAGACCTCGCTGAGAAGAACTGTACCTGCACTCGGGCTGAGGTGAACTGGACCAGACACGCGGGCGAAGGAAAACTGTACCTGCACTCAGACTGAAGAGAACTGCACCTGGAGTTGGGCTGAGGAGAACTGGACCTGGACTCGGGCTGAGGAGATGTGAACCTTCACTCAGGCAGGTGATAACTGAACATGCACTCGAGCTGAGGAGAACTGAACCTGCATTCAGGCTGAGGAGAACTGAACCTGCACTCAGTCTGAGAAGATTTGGACCTACACTCAGGCTGAAGAGAACTGGACCTGCACTTGTGCTCAAGAGAACTGCATTTTTACACAGGCTGAGGAAAACTGAACTTGTACTCGGTCTTTGGAGAACTGGACCTGCACTAAGGCTGAGAAGAACTGGACTTGCACTCCGGCTGAAGAGAATTTGACCTGGACTCGCGCTGTGGAGAACTCGACCTGCACTAGTGCTGAGGAGAACTGTACATGCACTTGGGCTGAGGTCAACTGGAGCAGACACTCGGGCTGAGGATAACTGTACCTGCACTCGGGCTTAAGAGATCTGCATCTGGACTTGGGCTGAGGAGGACTGGACCTGGACTCAGGCTGAGAAGAACTGGACCTGCAGTCTGTCTGAGGAGATCTGAACCTTCACTCGGGCAGGTGATAACTGAACATGCACTCGAGCTGAGGAAAACTGAACCTGCATTCAGGCTGAGGAGAACTGAACCTGCACTCAGTCTGAGAAGATTTGGACCTGCACTCGGGCTGAGATGAACTGGACCAAAACTCGCGCTGCGGAGATCTCGACCTGCACTAGAGCTGAGAAGAACTGTACCTGCACTCGGGCTGAGGTGAACTGGACCAGACACGCGGGCTAAGGAAAACTGTACCTGCACTAGGACTGAAGAGAACTGCACCTGGAGTTGGGCAGAGGAGAACTGGACCTGGACTCGGGCTGTGAAGACCTGGACCTGCACTCTGGCTGAAGAGAATTGGACCTGGACTCGGGCTGTGGAGACCTGGACCTGCACTCTGGCTGAAGAGAATTGGACCTGGACTCGCGCTGGGGAGAACTCGACCTGCACTAGTGATGAGGAGAACTGTACCTGCACTCGGGCTGAGGTGAACTGGACCAGACACTCGGGCTGAGGAAAACTGTACCTGCACTCAGGCTGAAGAGAACTCCACCTGGACTTGGGCTGAGGAGAACTGGACCTGGACTTGGGCTGAGGAGAACTGGACCCTGGACTCGGCCTGAGGAGATCTGAACCTTCACTCAGGCAGGTGATAACTGAACATGCACTCGAGCTGGGGAGAACTGAACCTGCATTCAGGCTGAGGAGAACTGAACCTGCACTCAGTCTGAGAAGATTTGGACCTACACTCGGGCTGAAGAGAACTGGACTTGCACTTGTGCTGAAGAGAACTGCATTTTTACACAGGCTGAGGAAAACTGAACTTGCACTCGGTCTTTGGAGAACTGGACCTGCACTCAGGCTGACAAGAACTGGACCTGCACTTCGGCTGAAGAGAATTCGACCTGGACTCGCGCTGTGGAGAACTCGACCTGCACTAGTGTTGAGGAGAACTGTTCATGCACTTGGGCTGAGGTCAACTGGAGCAGACACTCGGGCTGAGGAAAACTGTACCTGCACAAGTGCTGAAGAGAACTGCTCCTGCATTAGTGCTGAGAAGAACTGTACCTGCACTCAGGCTGAGGTGAACTGGACCAGACACTCGAGCTAAAGAAAACTGTACTTGCACTCGGACTGAAGAGAACTGCACCTGGAGTTGGGCTGAGGAGAACTGGAGCTAGACTCGGGCTGTGGAGACCTGGACCTGCACTCTGGCTGAAGAGAATTGGACCTGGACTCTCGCTGCAGAGAATTCGACCTGCACTAGTGATGAGGAGAACTGTACCTGCACTCAGGCTGAGGTGAACTGGACCAGACACTCGGGCTGAGGAAAACTGTACCTGCACTCGTGCTGAAGAGAACTGCTCCTGCACTAGTGCTGAGAAGAACTGTACCTGCACTCGGGCTGAGGTGAACTGGACCAGGCACTCGGGCTGAGGATAACTGTACCTGCACTAGGGCTTAAGAGAACTGCTCCTGCACTAGTGATGAGGAGAACTGTACCTGCACTCGGGCTGAGGTGAACTGGACCAGGCACTCGGGCTGAGGATAACTGTACCTGCACTAGGGCTTAAGAGAACTGCATCTGGACATGGGCTGAGGAGGACTGGACCTGGACTCAGGCTGAGAAGAACTGGACCTGCAGTCTGTCTGAGGAGATTTGAACCTTCACTCGGGCAGATGATAACTGAACATGCACTCGAGCTGAGGAAAACTGAACCTGCATTCAGGCTGAGGAGAACTGAACCTGCACTCAGTCTGAGAAGATTTGGACCTGCACTCGGGCTGAGGTGAACTG
Source organism: Gymnothorax reevesii (assembly GCA_029721435.1). NCBI lineage: Eukaryota > Metazoa > Chordata > Actinopteri > Anguilliformes > Muraenidae > Gymnothorax > Gymnothorax reevesii. The sequence continues at coordinate 116,837,679 of CM056574.1, forward strand.
GACCTGGACTCGCGCTGCGGAGACCTCGCTGAGAAGAACTGTACCTGCACTCAGGCTGAGGTGAACTGGACCAGACACGCGGGCTAAGGAAAACTGTACCTGCACTCAGACTGGAGAGAACTGCACCTGGAGTTGGGCTGAGGAGAACTGGACCTGGACTCGTGCTGTGGATACCTGGACCTGCACTCTGGCTGAAGAGAATTGGACCTGGACTCGCGCTGGGGAGAACTCGACCTGCACTAGTGATGAGGAGAACTGTACCTGCACTCGGGCTGAGGTGAACTGGACCAGACACTCGGGCTGAGGAAAACTGTACCTGCACTCAGGCTGAAGAGAACTGCACCTGGACTTGGGCTGAGGAGAACTGGACCTGGACTCGGGCTGAGGAGAACTGGACACTGGACTCGGGCTTAGGAGATCTGAAGCTTCACTCAGGCAGGTGATAACTGAACATGCACTCGAGCTGAGGAGAACTGAACCTGCATTCAGGCTGAGGAGAACTGAACCTGCACTCAGTCTGAGAAGATTTGGACCTACACTCGGGCTGAAGAGAACTGGACCTGCACTTGTGCTGAAGAGAACTGCATTTTTACACAGGCTGAGAAAAACTGAACTTGCACTCGGTCTTTGGAGAACTGGACCTGCACTCAGGCTGAGAAGAACTGGACTTGCACTCCGGCTGAAGAGAATTCGACCTAGACTCGTGCTGTGGAGAACTCGACCTGCACTAGTGCTGAGGAAAACTGTACCTGCACTAGTGCTGAAGAGAACTGCTCCTGCACTAGTGCTGAGAAGAACTGTACCTGCACTCAGGCTGAGGTGAACTGGACCAGACACTCGAGCTAAAGAAAACTGTACTTGCACTCGGACTGAAGAGAACTGCACCTGGAGTTGGGCTGAGGAGAACTGGAGCTAGACTCGGGCTGTGGAGACCTGGACCTGCACTCTGGCTGAAGAGAATTGGACCTGGACTCGCGCTGCGGAGAATTCGACCTGCACTAGTGATGAGGAGAACTGTACCTGCACTCGGGCTGAGGTGAACTGGACCAGACACTCGGGCTGAGTAAAACTGTACCTGCACTAGTGCTGAAGAGAACTGCTCCTACACTAGTGCTGAGAAGAACTGTACCTGCACTCGGGCTGAGGTGAACTGGACCAGGCACTCGGGCTGAGGATAACTGTACCTGCACTCGGGCTTAAGAGAACTGCATCTGGACTTGGGCTGAGGAGGACTGGACCTGGACTCAGGCTGAGAAGAACTGGACCTGCAGTCTGTCTGAGGAGATCTGAACCTTCACTCGGGCAGGTGATAACTGAACATGCACTCGAGCTGAGGAAAACTGAACCTGCATTCAGGCTGAGGAGAACTGAACCTGCACTCAGTCTGAGAAGATTTGGATCTGCACTCGGGCTGAGGTGAACTGGACCTGGACTCGCGCTACGGAGACCTCGCTGAGAAGAACTGTACCTGCACTCGGGCTGAGGTGAACTGGACCAGACACGCGGGCTAAGGAAAACTGTTCCTGCACTCAGACTGAAGAGAACTGCACCTGGAGTTGGGCTGAGGAGAAGTGGACCTGGACTCGTGCTGTGGATACCTGGACCTGCACTCTGGCTGAAGAGAATTGGACCTGGACTCGCGCTGGGGAGAACTCGACCTGCACTAGTGATGAGGGGAACTGTACCTGCACTCGGGCTGAGGTGAACTGGACCAGACACTCGGGCGGAGGAAAACTGTACCTGCAATCGGGCTGAAGAGAACTGCACCTGGACTTGGGCTGAGCAGAACTGGACCTGGACTCGAGCTGAGGAGAACTGGACCCTGGACTCGGGCGGAGGAGATCTGAACCTTCACTCAGGCAGGTGATAACTGAACATGCACTCGAGCTGAGGAGAACTGAACCTGCATTCAGGCTGAGGAGAACTGAACCTGCACTCAGTCTGAGAAGATTTGGACCTACACTCGGGCTGAAGAGAACTAAACCTGCACTTGGTCGGAAGAGAACTGCATTTTTACACAGGCTGAGGAAAACTGAACTTGCACTCGGTCTTTGGAGAACTGGACCTGCACTCAAGCTGAGAAGAACTGGACCTGCACTCCGGCTGAAGAGAATTCGACCTGTACTCGCACTGTGGAGAACTCGACCTGCACTAGTGCTGAGGAGAACTGTACATGCACTTGGGCTGAGGTCAACTGGAGCAATCACTCGGGCTGAGGAAAACTGTACCTTCACTAGTGCTGAAGATAACTGCTCCTGCACTAGTGCTGAGAAGAACTGTACCTGCACTCGGGCTGAGGTGAACTGGACCAAACACTCGGGCTGAGGATAACTGTACCTGCACTCGGGCTTAAGAGAACTGCATCTGGACTTGGGCTGAGGAGGACTGGACCTGGACTCAGGCTGAGAAGAACTGGACCTGCAGTCTGTCTGAGGAGATCTGAACCTTCACTCGGGCAGGTGATAACTGAACATGCACTCGAGCTGAGGAAAACTGAACCTGCATTCAGGCTGAGGAGAACTGAACCGGCACTCAGTCTGAGAAGATTTGGACCTGCACTCGGGCTGAGATGAACTGGACCTGGACTCGCGCTGCGGAGATCTCGACCTGCACTAGAGCTGAGAAGAACTGTACCTGCACTCGGGCTGAGGTGAACTGGACCAGACACGCGGGCTAAGGAAAACTGTACCTGCACTCGGACTGAAGAGAACTGCACCTGGACTAGGGCTGTGGAGACCTGGACCTGCACTCTGGCTGAAGAGAATTGGACCTGGACTCGCGCTGGGGAGAACTCGACCTGCACTAGTGATGAGGAGAACTGTACCTGCACTCGGGCTGAGGTGAACTGGACCAGACAATCGGGCTGAGGAAAACTGTACCTGCACTCAGGCTGAAGAGAACTGCAGCTGGACTAGGGCTGAGGAGAACTGGACCTGGACTCGGGCTGAGGAGAACTGGACCCTGGACTCGGGCTGAGGAGATCTGAACCTTCACTCAGGCAGGTGATAACTGAACATGCACTCGAGCTCAGGAGAACTGAACCTGCATTCAGGCTGAGGAGAACTGAACCTGCACTCAGTCTGAGAAGATTTGGACCTACACTCGAGCTGAAGAGAACTGGACTTGCACTTGTGCTGAAGAGAACTGCATTTTTACACAGGCTGAGGAAAACTGAACTTGCACTCGGTCTTTGGAGAACTGGACCTGCACTCAGGCTGAGAAGAACTGGACCTGCACTCCGGCTGAAGAGAATTCGACCTGGACTCGCGCTGTGGAGAACTTGACCTGCACTAGTGCTGAGGAGAACTGTACATGCACTTGGGCTGAGGTCAACTGGAGCAGACACTCGGGCTGAGGAAAACTGTACCTGCACTAGTGCTGAAGAGAACTGCTCCTGCACTAGTGCTGAGAAGAACTGTACCTGCACTCGGGCTGAGGTGAACTGGACCAGACACTCGAGCTAAAGAAAACTGTACTTGCACTCAGACTGAAGAGAACTGCACCTGGAGTTGGGCTGAGGAGAACTGGAGCTAGACTCGGGCTGTGGAGACCTGGACCTGCACTCTGGCTGAAGAGAATTGGACCTGGACTCGCGCTGCGGAGAATTCGACCTGCACTAGTGATGAGGAGAACTGTACCTGCACTCGGGCTGAGGTGAACTGGACCAGACACTCGGGCTGAGGAAAACTGTACCTGCACTAGTGCTGAAGAGAACTGCTCCTGCACTAGTGCTGAGAAGAACTGTACCTGCACTCGGGCTGAGGTGAACTGGACCAGGCACTCGGGCTGAGGATAACTGTACCTGCACTCGGGCTTAAGAGAACTGCATCTGGACTTGGGCTGAGGAGGACTGGACCTGGACTCAGGCTGAGAAGAACTGGACCTGCAGTCTGTCTGAGGAGAATTGAACCTTCACTCGGGCAGGTGATAACTGAACATGCACTCGAGCTGAGGAAAACTGAACCTGCATTCAGACTGAGGAGAACTGAACCTGCACTCAGTCTGAGAAGATTTGGACCTGCACTCGGGCTGAGGTGAACTGGACCTGGACTCGCGCTGCGGAGACCTCGCTGAGAAGAACTGTACCTGCACTCGGGCTGAAGTGAACTGGACCAGACACGCGGGCTAAGGAAAACTGTACCTGCACTCAGACTGAAGAGAACTGCACCTGGAGTTGGGCTGAGGAGAACTGGACCTGGACTCGTGCTGTGGATACCTGGACCTGCACTCTGGCTGAAGAGAATTGGACCTGGACTCGCGCAGGGGAGAACTCGACCTGCACTAGTGATGAGGAGAACTGTACCTGCACTCGGGCTGAGGTGAACTGGACCAGACACTCGGGCTGAGGAAAACTGTACCTGCAATCGGGCTGAAGAGAACTGCACCTGGACTTGGGCTGAGGAGAACTGGACCTGGACTCGGGCTGAGGAGAACTGGACCCTGGACTCGGGCTGAGGAGATCTGAACCTTCACTCAGGCAGGTGATAACTGAACATGCACTCGAGCTGAGGAGAACTGAACCTGCATTCAGTCTGAGAAGATTTGGACCTACACTCGGGCTGAAGAGAACTGGACCTGCACTTGTGCTGAAGAGAACTGCATTTTTACACAGGCTGAGGAAAACTGAACTTGCACTCGGTCTTTGGAGAACTGGACCTGCACTCAGGCTGAGAAGAACTGGACGAGCACTCCGGCTGAAGAGAATTCGACCTGGACTCGTGCTGTGGAGAACTCGACCTGCACTAGTGCTGAGGAGAACTGTACATGCACTTGACTGAGGTCAACTGGAGCAGACACTCGGGCTGAGGAAAACTGTACCTGCACTAGTGCTGAAGAGAACTGCTCCTGCACTAGTGCTGAGAAGAACTGTACCTGCACTCGGGCTGAGGTGAACTGGACCAGACACTCGGGCTGAGGATAACTGTACCTGCATTCGGGCTTAAGAGAACTGCATCTGGACTTGGGCTGAGGAGGACTGGACCTGGACTCAGGCTGAGAAGAACTGGACCTGCAGTCTGTCTGAGGAGATTTGGACCTACACTCGGGCTGAAGAGAACTGGACCTGCACTTGTGCTGAAGAGAACTGCATTTTTACACAGGCTGAGGAAAACTGAACTTGCACTCGGTCTTTGGAGAACTGGACCTGCACTCAGGCTGAGAAGAACTGGACCTGCACTCCGGCTGAAGAGAATTCGACCTGGACTCGCACTGTGAAGAACTCGACCTGCACTAGTGCTGAGGAGAACTGCTCGTGCACTAGTGCTGAGAAGAACTGTACCTGCACTCGGGCTGAGGTGAACTGGACCAGGCACTCGGGCTGAGGATAACTGTCCCTGCACTCGGGCTTAAGAGAACTGCATCTGGACTTGGGCTGAGGAGGACTGGACCTGGACTCAGGCTGAGAAGAACTGAACCTGCATTCAGGCTGAGGAGAACTGAACCTGCACTCAGTCTGAGAAGATTTGGACCTGCACTCGGGCTGAGGTGAACTGGACCTGGACTCGCGCTGCGGAGACCTCGACCTGCACTAGAGCTGAGAAGAACTGTACCTGCACTCGGGCTGAGGTGAACTGGACCAGACACGCGGGCTAAGGAAAACTGTACCTGCACTTAGACTGAAGAGAACTGCACCTGGAGTTGGGCTGAGGAGAACTGGACCTGGACTCGGGCTGTGGAGACCTGGACCTGCACTTTGGCTGAAGAGAATTGGACCTGGACTTGCGCTGGGGAGAACTCGACCTGCACTAGTGATGAGGAGAACTGTACCTGCACTCGGGCTGAGGTGAACTGGACCAGACACTCGGGCTGAGGAAAACTGTACCTGCACTCGGGCTGAAGAGAACTGGACCTGCACTTGTGCTGAAGAGAACTGCATTTTTACACAGGCTTAGGAAAACTGAACTTGCACTCGGTCTTTGGAGAACTGGACCTGCACTCAAGCTGAGAAGAACTGGACCTGCACTCTGGCTGAAGAGAATTCGACCTGGACTCGCGCTGTGGAGAACTCGACCTGCACTAGTGCTGAGGAGAACTGTACATGCACTTGGGCTGAGGTCAACTGGAGCAGACACTTGGGCTGAGGAAAACTGTACCTGCACTAGTGCTGAAGAGAACTGCTCCTGCACTAGTGCTGAGAAGAACTGTACCTGCACTCGGGCTGAAGTGAACTGGACCAGACACTCGGGCTGAGGATAACTGTACCTGCACTCGGGCTTAAGAGAACTGCATCTGGACTTGGGCTGAGGAGGACTGGACCTGGACTCAGGCTGAGAAGAACTGGACCTGCAGTCTGTCTGAGGAGATCTGAACCTTCACTCGGGCTGGTGATAACTGAACATGCACTCGAGCTGAGGAAAACTGAACCTGCATTCAGGCTGAGGAGAACTGAACCTGCACTCAGTCTGAGAAGATTTGGACCTGCACTCGGGCTGAGATGAACTGGACCTGGACTCGCGCTGCGGAGACCTCGACCTGCACTAGAGCTGAGAAGAACTGTACCTGCACTCGGGCTGAGGTGAACTGGACCAGACACGCGGGCTAAGGAAAACTGTACCTGCACTCGGACTGAAGAGAACTGCACCTGGAGTTGGGCTGAGGAGAACTGGACCTGGACTCGGGCTGTGGAGACCTGAACCTGCACTCTGGCTGAAGAGAATTGGACCTGGACTTGCGCTGGGGAGAACTCGACCTGCACTAGTGATGAGGAGAACTGTACCTGCACTCGGGCTGAGGTGAACTGGACCAGACACTCGGGCTGAGGAAAACTGAACCTGCATTCAGGCTGAGGAGAACTGAACCTGCACTCAGTCTGAGAAGATTTGGACCTGCACTCAGGCTGAGGTGAACTGGACCTGGACTTGCGCTGCGGAGACCTCGCTGAGAAGAACTGTACCTGCACTCGGGCTGAGGTGAACTGGACCAGACACGCGGGCTAAGGAAAACTGTACCTGCACTCAGACTGAAGAGAACTGCACCTGGAGTTGGGCTGAGGAGAACTGGACCTGGACTCGGGCTAAGGAGATCTGAACCTTCACTCAAGCAGGTGATAACTGAACATGCACTCGAGCTGAGGAGAACTGAACCTGCACTCAGTCTGAGAAGATTTGGACCTACACTCGGGCTGAAGAGAACTGGACCTGCACTTGTGCTCAAGAGAACTGCATTTTTACACAGGCTGAGGAAAACTGAACTTGCACTCGGTCTTTGGAGAACTGGACCTGCACTCAGGCTGAGAAGAACTGGACTTGCACTCCGGCTGAAGAGAATTCGACCTGGACTCGCGCTGTGGAGAACTCGACCTGCACTAGTGCTGAGGAGAACTGTACATGCACTTGGGCTGAGGTCAACTGGAGCAGACACTCGGGCTGAGGATAACTGTACCTGCACTCGGGCTTAAGAGAACTGCATCTGGACTTGGGCTGAGGAGGACTGGACCTGGACTCAGGCTGAGAAGAACTGGACCTGCAGTCTGTCTGAGAAGATCTGAACCTTGACTCGGGCAGGTGATAACTGAACATGCACTCGAGCTGAGGAAAACTGAACCTGCATTCAGGCTGAGGAGAACTGAACCTGCACTCAGTCTGAAAAGATTTGGACCTGCACTCGGGCTGAGGTGAACTGGACCTGGACTCGCGCTGCGGAGACCTCGACCTGCACTAGAGCTGAGAAGAACTGTACCTGCACTCGGGCTGAGGTGAACTGGACCAAACACGCGGGCTAAGGAAAACTGTACCTGCACTCAGACTGAAGAGAACTGCACCTGGAGTTGGGCTGAGGAGAACTGGACCTGGACTCGGGCTGTGGAGACCTGGACCTGCACTCTGGCTGAAGAGAATTGGACCTGGACTCGCGCTGGGGAGAACTCGACCTGCACTAGTGCTGAGGAAAACTGTACCTGCACTAGTGCTGAAGAGAACTGCTCCTGCACTAGTGCTGAGAAGAACTGTACCTGCACTCGGGCTGAGGTGAACTGGACCAGACACTCGGGCTGAGGATAACTGTACCTGCATTCGGGCTTAAGAGAACTGCATCTGGACTTGGGCTGAGGAGGACTGGACCTGGACTCAGGCTGAGAAGAACTGGACCTGCAGTCTGTCTGAGGAGATCTGAACCTTCACTCAGGCAGGTGATAACTGAACATGCACTCGAGCTGAGGAAAACTGAACCTGCATTCAGGCTGAGGAGAACTGAACCTTCACTCAGGCAGGTGATAACTGAACATGCACTCGAGCTGGGGAGAACTGAACCTGCATTTAGGCTGAGGAGAACTGAACCTGCACTCAGTCTGAGAAGATTTGGACCTACACTCGGGCTGAAGAGAACTGGACTTGCACTTGTGCTGAAGAGAACTGCATTTTTACACAGGCTGGGGAAAACTGAACTTGCATTCGGTCTTTGGAGAACTGGACCTGCACTCAGGCTGAGAAGAACTGGACCTGCACTCCGGCTGAAGAGAATTCGACCTGGACTCGCGCTGTGGAGAACTCGACCTGCACTAGTGCTGAGGATAACTGTTCATGCACTTGGGCTGGGGTCAACTGGAGCAGACACTCGGGCTGAGGAAAACTGTACCTGCACAAGTGCTGAAGAGAACTGCTCCTGCATTAGTGCTGAGAAGAACTGTACCTGCACTCGGGCTGAGGTGAACTGAACCAGACACTCGAGCTAAAGAAAACTGTACTTGCACTCGGACTGAAGAGAACTGCACCTGGAGTTGGGCTGAGGAGAACTGGAGCTAGACCCGGGCTGTGGAGACCTGGACCTGCACTATGGCTGAAGAGAATTGGACCTGGAGTCGCGCTGCGGAGAATTCGACCTGCACTAGTGATGAGGAGAACTGTACCTGCACTCGGGCTGAGGTGAACTGGACCAGACACTCGGGCTGAGGAAAACTGTACCTGCACTAGTGCTGAATAGAACTGCTCCTGCACTAGTGCTGAGAAGAACTGTACCTGCACTCGGGCTGAGGTGAACTGGACCAGGCACTCGGGCTGAGGATAACTGTACCTGCACTAGGGCTTAAGAGAACTGCATCTGGACATGGGCTGAGGAGGACTGGACCTGGACTCAGGCTGAGAAGAACTGGACCTGCAGTCTGTCTGAGGAGATTTGAACCTTCACTCGGGCAGGTGATAACTGAACATGCACTCGAGCTGAGGAAAACTGAACCTGCATTCAGGCTGAGGAGAACTGAACCTGCACTCAGTCTGAGAAGATTTGGACCTGCACTCGGGCTGAGGTGAACTGGACCTGGACTCGCGCTGCGGAGACCTCGCTGAGAAGAACTGTACCTGCACTCGGGCTGATGTGAACTGGACCAGACACGCGGGCTAAGGAAAACTGTACCTGCACTCAGACTGAAGAGAACTGCACCTGGAGTTGGGCTGAGGAGAACTGGACCTGGACTCGTGCTGTGGATACCTGGACCTGCACTCTGGCTGAAGAGAATTGGACCTGGACTCGCGCTGGGGAGAACTCGACCTGCACTAGTGATGAGGAGAACTGTACCTGCACTCGGGCTGAGGTGAACTGGACCAGACACTTGGGCTGAGGAAAACTGTACCTGCACTCAGGCTGAAGAGAACTGCACCTGGACTTGGGCTGAGGAGAACTGGACCTGGACTCGGGCTGAGGAGAACTGGACACTGGACTCGGGCTGAGGAGATCTGAACCTTCACTCAGGCAGGTGATAACTGAACATGCACTCGAGCTGAGGAGAACTGAACCTGCATTCAGGCTGAGGAGAACTGAACCTGCACTCAGTCTGAGAAGATTTGGACCTACACTCGGGCTGAAGAGAACTGGACCTGCACTTGTGCTGAAGAGAACTGCATTTTTACACAGGCTGAGAAAAACTGAACTTGCACTCGGTCTTTGGAGAACTGGACCTGCACTCAGGCTGAGAAGAACTGGACTTGCACTCCGGCTGAAGAGAATTCGACCTGGACTCGTGCTGTGGAGAACTCGACCTGCACTAGTGCTGAGGAAAACTGTACCTGCACTAGTGCTGAAGAGAACTGCTCCTGCACTAGTGCTGAGAAGAACTGTACCTGCACTCGGGCTGAGGTGAACTGGACCAGACAATCGGGCTGAGGATAACTGTACCTCCATTCGGGCTTAAGAGAACTGCATCTGGACTTGGGCTGAGGAGGACTGGACCTGGACTCAGGCTGAGAAGAACTGGACCTGCAGTCTGTCTGAGGAGATCTGAACCTTCACTCAGGCAGGTGATAACTGAACATGCACTCGAGCTGAGGAAAACTGAACCTGCATTCAGGCTGAGGAGAACTGAACCTGCACTCAGTCTGAGAAGATTTGGACCTGCACTCGGGCTGAGGTGAACTGGACCTGGACTCGCGCTGCGGAGACCTCGCTGAGAAGAACTGTACCTGCACTCGGGCTGAGGTGAACTGGACCAGACACGCGGGCGAAGGAAAACTGTACCTGCACTCAGACTGAAGAGAACTGCACCTGGAGTTGGGCTGAGGAGAACTGGACCTGGACTCGTGCTGAGGAGATCTGAACCTTCACTCAGGCAGGTGATAACTGAACATGCACTCGAGCTGAGGAGAACTGAACCTGCATTCAGGCTGAGGAGAACTGAACCTGCACTCAGTCTGAGAAGATTTGGACCTGCACTCAGGCTGAGATGAACTGGACCTGGACTCGCGCTGTGGAGATCTCGACCTGCACTAGAGCTGAGAAGAACTGTACCTACACTCGGGCTGAGGTGAACTGGACCGGACACGCGGGCTAAGGAAAACTGTACCTGCACTCGGACTGAAGAGAACTGCACCTGGAGTTGGGCAGAGGAGAACTGGACCTGGACTCGGGCTGTGGAGACCTGGACCTGCACTCTGGCTGAAGAGAATTGGACCTGGACTCGCGCTGGGGAGAAGTCGACCTGCACTAGTGATGAGGAGAACTGTACCTGCACTCGGGCTGAGGTGAACTGGACCAGACACTCGGGCTGAGGAAAACTGTACCTGCACTCAGGCTGAAGAGAACTGCACCTGGACTAGGGCTGAGGAGAACTGGACCTGGACTCGGGCTGAGGAGAACTGGACCCTGGACTCGGGCTGAGGAGAACTGGACCCTGGACTCGGGCTGAGGAGATCTGAACCTTCACTCAGGCAGGTGATAACTGAACATGCACTCGAGCTGAGGAGAACTGAACCTGCACTCAGTCTGAGAAGATTTGGACCTGCACTCGGGCTTAAGAGAACTGCATCTGGACTTGGGCTGAGGAGGACTGGACCTGGACTCAGGCTGAGAAGAACTGGACCTGCAGTCTGTCTGAGGAGATCTGAACCTTCACTCGGGCAGGTGATAACTGAACATGCACTCGAGCTGAGGAAAACTGAACCTGCATTCAGGCTGAGGAGAACTGAACCTGCACTCAGTCTGAGAAGATTTGGACCTGCACTCGGGCTGAGATGAACTGGACCGAAACTCGCGCTGCGGAGATCTCGACCTGCACTAGAGCTGAGAAGAACTGTACCTGCACTCGGGCTGAGGTGAACTGGACCAGACACGCGGGCTAAGGAAAACTGTACCTGCACTAGGACTGAAGAGAACTGCACCTGGAGTTGGGCAGAGGAGAACTGGACCTGGACTCGGGCTGTGGAGACCTGGACCTGCACTCTGGCTGAAGAGAATTGGACCTGGACTCGGGCTGTGGAGACCTGGACCTGCACTCTGGCTGAAGAGAAATGGACCTGGACTCGCGCTGGGGAGAACTCGACCTGCACTAGTGATGAGGAGAACTGTACCTGCACTCGGGCTGAGGTGAACTGGACCAGACACTCGGGCTGAGGAAAACTGTACCTGCACTCAGGCTGAAGAGAACTCCACCTGGACTTGGGCTGAGGAGAACTGGACCTGGACTTGGGCTGAGGAGAACTGGACCCTGGACTCGGGCTGAGGAGATCTGAACCTTCACTCAGGCAGGTGATAACTGAACATGCACTCGAGCTGGGGAGAACTGAACCTGCATTCAGGCTGAGGAGAACTGAACCTGCACTCAGTCTGAGAAGATTTGGACCTACACTCGGGCTGAAGAGAACTGGACTTGCACTTGTGCTGAAGAGAACTGCATTTTTACACAGGCTGAGGAAAACTGAACTTGCACTCGGTCTTTGGAGAACTGGACCTGCACTCAGGCTGAGAAGAACTGGACCTGCACTCCGGCTGAAGAGAATTCGACCTGGACTCGCGCTGTGGAGAACTCGACCTGCACTAGTGCTGAGGAGAACTGTTCATGCACTTGGGCTGAGGTCAACTGGAGCAGACACTCGGGCTGAGGAAAACTGTACCTGCACAAGTGCTGAAGAGAACTGCTCCTGCATTAGTGCTGAGAAGAACTGTACCTGCACTCGGGCTGAGGTGAACTGGACCAGACACTCGAGCTAAAGAAAACTGTTCTTGCACTCGGACTGAAGAGAACTGCACCTGGAGTTGGGCTGAGGAGAACTGGAGCTAGACTCGGGCTGTGGAGACCTGGACCTGCACTCTGGCTGAAGAGAATTGGACCTGGACTCTCGCTGCGGAGAATTCGACCTGCACTAGTGATGAGGAGAACTGTACCTGCACTCAGGCTGAGGTGAACTGGACCAGACACTCGGGCTGAGGAAAACTGTACCTGCACTCGTGCTGAAGAGAACTGCTCCTGCACTAGTGCTGAGAAGAACTGTACCTGCACTCGGGCTGAGGTGAACTGGACCAGGCACTCGGGCTGAGGATAACTGTACCTGCACTAGGGCTTAAGAGAACTGCTCCTGCACTAGTGATGAGGAGAACTGTACCTGCACTCGGGCTGAGGTGAACTGGACCAGGCACTCGGGCTGAGGATAACTGTACCTGCACTAGTGCTGAATAGAACTGCTCCTGCACTAGTGCTGAGAAGAACTGTACCTGCACTCGGGCTGAGGTGAACTGGACCAGGCACTCGGGCTGAGGATAACTGTACCTGCACTAGGGCTTAAGAGAACTGCATCTGGACATGGGCTGAGGAGGACTGGACCTGGACTCAGGCTGAGAAGAACTGGACCTGCAGTCTGTCTGAGGAGATTTGAACCTTCACTCGGGCAGGTGATAACTGAACATGCACTCGAGCTGAGGAAAACTGAACCTGCATTCAGGCTGAGGAGAACTGAACCTGCACTCAGTCTGAGAAGATTTGGACCTGCACTCGGGCTGAGGTGAACTGGACCTGGACTCGCGCTGCGGAGACCTCGCTGAGAAGAACTGTACCTGCACTCGGGCTGAGGTGAACTGGACCAGACACGCGGGCTAAGGAAAACTGTACCTGCACTCAGACTGAAGAGAACTGCACCTGGAGTTGGGCTGAGGAGAACTGGACCTGGACTCGTGCTGTGGATACCTGGACCTGCACTCTGGCTGAAGAGAATTGGACCTGGACTCGCGCTGGGGAGAACTCGACCTGCACTAGTGATGAGGAGAACTGTACCTGCACTCGGGCTGAGGTGAACTGGACCAGACACTTGGGCTGAGGAAAACTGTACCTGCACTCAGGCTGAAGAGAACTGCACCTGGACTTGGGCTGAGGAGAACTGGACCTGGACTCGGGCTGAGGAGAACTGGACACTGGACTCGGGCTGAGGAGATCTGAACCTTCACTCAGGCAGGTGATAACTGAACATGCACTCGAGCTGAGGAGAACTGAACCTGCATTCAGGCTGAGGAGAACTGAACCTGCACTCAGTCTGAGAAGATTTGGACCTACACTCGGGCTGAAGAGAACTGGACCTGCACTTGAGCTGAAGAGAACTGCATTTTTACACAGGCTGAGAAAAACTGAACCTGCACTCGGTCTTTGGAGAACTGGACCTGCACTCAGGCTGAGAAGAACTGGACTTGCACTCCGGCTGAAGAGAATTCGACCTGGACTCGTGCTGTGGAGAACGCGACCTGCACTAGTGCTGAGGAAAACTGTACCTGCACTAGTGCTGAAGAGAACTGCTCCTGCACTAGTGCTGAGAAGAACTGTACCTGCACTCGGGCTGAGGTGAACTGGACCAGACAATCGGGCTGAGGATAACTGTACCTGCATTCGGCTTAAGAGAACTGCATCTGGACTTGGGCTGAGGAGGACTGGACCTGGACTCAGGCTGAGAAGAACTGGACCTGCAGTCTGTCTGAGGAGATCTGAACCTTCACTCAGGCAGGTGATAACTGAACATGCACTCGAGCTGAGGAAAACTGAACCTGCATTCAGGCTGAGGAGAACTGAACCTGCACTCAGTCTGAGAAGATTTGGACCTGCACTCGGGCTGAGGTGAACTGGACCTGGACTCGCGCTGCGGAGACCTCGCTGAGAAGAACTGTACCTGCACTCGGGCTGAGGTGAACTGGACCAGACACGCGGGCGAAGGAAAACTGTACCTGCACTCAGACTGAAGAGAACTGCACCTGGAGTTGGGCTGAGGAGAACTGGACCTGGACTCGGGCTGAGGAGATGTGAACCTTCACTCAGGCAGGTGATAACTGAACATGCACTCGAGCTGAGGAGAACTGAACCTGCATTCAGGCTGAGGAGAACTGAACCTGCACTCAGTCTGAGAAGATTTGGACCTACACTCAGGCTGAAGAGAACTGGACCTGCACTTGTGCTCAAGAGAACTGCATTTTTACACAGGCTGAGGAAAACTGAACTTGTACTCGGTCTTTGGAGAACTGGACCTGCACTAAGGCTGAGAAGAACTGGACTTGCACTCCGGCTGAAGAGAATTTGACCTGGACTCGCGCTGTGGAGAACTCGACCTGCACTAGTGCTGAGGAGAACTGTACATGCACTTGGGCTGAGGTCAACTGGAGCAGACACTCGGGCTGAGGATAACTGTACCTGCACTCGGGCTTAAGAGATCTGCATCTGGACTTGGGCTGAGGAGGACTGGACCTGGACTCAGGCTGAGAAGAACTGGACCTGCAGTCTGTCTGAGGAGATCTGAACCTTCACTCGGGCAGGTGATAACTGAACATGCACTCGAGCTGAGGAAAACTGAACCTGCATTCAGGCTGAGGAGAACTGAACCTGCACTCAGTCTGAGAAGATTTGGACCTGCACTCGGGCTGAGATGAACTGGACCAAAACTCGCGCTGCGGAGATCTCGACCTGCACTAGAGCTGAGAAGAACTGTACCTGCACTCGGGCTGAGGTGAACTGGACCAGACACGCGGGCTAAGGAAAACTGTACCTGCACTAGGACTGAAGAGAACTGCACCTGGAGTTGGGCAGAGGAGAACTGGACCTGGACTCGGGCTGTGAAGACCTGGACCTGCACTCTGGCTGAAGAGAATTGGACCTGGACTCGGGCTGTGGAGACCTGGACCTGCACTCTGGCTGAAGAGAATTGGACCTGGACTCGCGCTGGGGAGAACTCGACCTGCACTAGTGATGAGGAGAACTGTACCTGCACTCGGGCTGAGGTGAACTGGACCAGACACTCGGGCTGAGGAAAACTGTACCTGCACTCAGGCTGAAGAGAACTCCACCTGGACTTGGGCTGAGGAGAACTGGACCTGGACTTGGGCTGAGGAGAACTGGACCCTGGACTCGGGCTGAGGAGATCTGAACCTTCACTCAGGCAGGTGATAACTGAACATGCACTCGAGCTGGGGAGAACTGAACCTGCATTCAGGCTGAGGAGAACTGAACCTGCACTCAGTCTGAGAAGATTTGGACCTACACTCGGGCTGAAGAGAACTGGACTTGCACTTGTGCTGAAGAGAACTGCATTTTTACACAGGCTGAGGAAAACTGAACTTGCACTCGGTCTTTGGAGAACTGGACCTGCACTCAGGCTGAGAAGAACTGGACCTGCACTCCGGCTGAAGAGAATTCGACCTGGACTCGCGCTGTGGAGAACTCGACCTGCACTAGTGCTGAGGAGAACTGTTCATGCACTTGGGCTGAGGTCAACTGGAGCAGACACTCGGGCTGAGGAAAACTGTACCTGCACAAGTGCTGAAGAGAACTGCTCCTGCATTAGTGCTGAGAAGAACTGTACCTGCACTCGGGCTGAGGTGAACTGGACCAGACACTCGAGCTAAAGAAAACTGTTCTTGCACTCGGACTGAAGAGAACTGCACCTGGAGTTGGGCTGAGGAGAACTGGAGCTAGACTCGGGCTGTGGAGACCTGGACCTGCACTCTGGCTGAAGAGAATTGGACCTGGACTCTCGCTGCGGAGAATTCGACCTGCACTAGTGATGAGGAGAACTGTACCTGCACTCAGGCTGAGGTGAACTGGACCAGACACTCGGGCTGAGGAAAACTGTACCTGCACTCGTGCTGAAGAGAACTGCTCCTGCACTAGTGCTGAGAAGAACTGTACCTGCACTCGGGCTGAGGTGAACTGGACCAGGCACTCGGGCTGAGGATAACTGTACCTGCACTAGGGCTTAAGAGAACTGCTCCTGCACTAGTGATGAGGAGAACTGTACCTGCACTCGGGCTGAGGTGAACTGGACCAGGCACTCGGGCTGAGGATAACTGTACCTGCACTAGTGCTGAATAGAACTGCTCCTGCACTAGTGCTGAGAAGAACTGTACCTGCACTCGGGCTGAGGTGAACTGGACCAGGCACTCGGGCTGAGGATAACTGTACCTGCACTAGGGCTTAAGAGAACTGCATCTGGACATGGGCTGAGGAGGACTGGACCTGGACTCAGGCTGAGAAGAACTGGACCTGCAGTCTGTCTGAGGAGATTTGAACCTTCACTCGGGCAGGTGATAACTGAACATGCACTCGAGCTGAGGAAAACTGAACCTGCATTCAGGCTGAGGAGAACTGAACCTGCACTCAGTCTGAGAAGATTTGGACCTGCACTCGGGCTGAGGTGAACTGGACCTGGACTCGCGCTGCGGAGACCTCGCTGAGAAGAACTGTACCTGCACTCGGGCTGAGGTGAACTGGACCAGACACGCGGGCTAAGGAAAACTGTACCTGCACTCAGACTGAAGAGAACTGCACCTGGAGTTGGGCTGAGGAGAACTGGACCTGGACTCGTGCTGTGGATACCTGGACCTGCACTCTGGCTGAAGAGAATTGGACCTGGACTCGCGCTGGGGAGAACTCGACCTGCACTAGTGATGAGGAGAACTGTACCTGCACTCGGGCTGAGGTGAACTGGACCAGACACTTGGGCTGAGGAAAACTGTACCTGCACTCAGGCTGAAGAGAACTGCACCTGGACTTGGGCTGAGGAGAACTGGACCTGGACTCGGGCTGAGGAGAACTGGACACTGGACTCGGGCTGAGGAGATCTGAACCTTCACTCAGGCAGGTGATAACTGAACATGCACTCGAGCTGAGGAGAACTGAACCTGCATTCAGGCTGAGGAGAACTGAACCTGCACTCAGTCTGAGAAGATTTGGACCTACACTCGGGCTGAAGAGAACTGGACCTGCACTTGAGCTGAAGAGAACTGCATTTTTACACAGGCTGAGAAAAACTGAACCTGCACTCGGTCTTTGGAGAACTGGACCTGCACTCAGGCTGAGAAGAACTGGACTTGCACTCCGGCTGAAGAGAATTCGACCTGGACTCGTGCTGTGGAGAACGCGACCTGCACTAGTGCTGAGGAAAACTGTACCTGCACTAGTGCTGAAGAGAACTGCTCCTGCACTAGTGCTGAGAAGAACTGTACCTGCACTCGGGCTGAGGTGAACTGGACCAGACAATCGGGCTGAGGATAACTGTACCTGCATTCGGCTTAAGAGAACTGCATCTGGACTTGGGCTGAGGAGGACTGGACCTGGACTCAGGCTGAGAAGAACTGGACCTGCAGTCTGTCTGAGGAGATCTGAACCTTCACTCAGGCAGGTGATAACTGAACATGCACTCGAGCTGAGGAAAACTGAACCTGCATTCAGGCTGAGGAGAACTGAACCTGCACTCAGTCTGAGAAGATTTGGACCTGCACTCGGGCTGAGGTGAACTGGACCTGGACTCGCGCTGCGGAGACCTCGCTGAGAAGAACTGTACCTGCACTCGGGCTGAGGTGAACTGGACCAGACACGCGGGCGAAGGAAAACTGTACCTGCACTCAGACTGAAGAGAACTGCACCTGGAGTTGGGCTGAGGAGAACTGGACCTGGACTCGGGCTGAGGAGATGTGAACCTTCACTCAGGCAGGTGATAACTGAACATGCACTCGAGCTGAGGAGAACTGAACCTGCATTCAGGCTGAGGAGAACTGAACCTGCACTCAGTCTGAGAAGATTTGGACCTACACTCAGGCTGAAGAGAACTGGACCTGCACTTGTGCTCAAGAGAACTGCATTTTTACACAGGCTGAGGAAAACTGAACTTGTACTCGGTCTTTGGAGAACTGGACCTGCACTAAGGCTGAGAAGAACTGGACTTGCACTCCGGCTGAAGAGAATTTGACCTGGACTCGCGCTGTGGAGAACTCGACCTGCACTAGTGCTGAGGAGAACTGTACATGCACTTGGGCTGAGGTCAACTGGAGCAGACACTCGGGCTGAGGATAACTGTACCTGCACTCGGGCTTAAGAGATCTGCATCTGGACTTGGGCTGAGGAGGACTGGACCTGGACTCAGGCTGAGAAGAACTGGACCTGCAGTCTGTCTGAGGAGATCTGAACCTTCACTCGGGCAGGTGATAACTGAACATGCACTCGAGCTGAGGAAAACTGAACCTGCATTCAGGCTGAGGAGAACTGAACCTGCACTCAGTCTGAGAAGATTTGGACCTGCACTCGGGCTGAGATGAACTGGACCAAAACTCGCGCTGCGGAGATCTCGACCTGCACTAGAGCTGAGAAGAACTGTACCTGCACTCGGGCTGAGGTGAACTGGACCAGACACGCGGGCTAAGGAAAACTGTACCTGCACTAGGACTGAAGAGAACTGCACCTGGAGTTGGGCAGAGGAGAACTGGACCTGGACTCGGGCTGTGAAGACCTGGACCTGCACTCTGGCTGAAGAGAATTGGACCTGGACTCGGGCTGTGGAGACCTGGACCTGCACTCTGGCTGAAGAGAATTGGACCTGGACTCGCGCTGGGGAGAACTCGACCTGCACTAGTGATGAGGAGAACTGTACCTGCACTCGGGCTGAGGTGAACTGGACCAGACACTCGGGCTGAGGAAAACTGTACCTGCACTCAGGCTGAAGAGAACTCCACCTGGACTTGGGCTGAGGAGAACTGGACCTGGACTTGGGCTGAGGAGAACTGGACCCTGGACTCGGCCTGAGGAGATCTGAACCTTCACTCAGGCAGGTGATAACTGAACATGCACTCGAGCTGGGGAGAACTGAACCTGCATTCAGGCTGAGGAGAACTGAACCTGCACTCAGTCTGAGAAGATTTGGACCTACACTCGGGCTGAAGAGAACTGGACTTGCACTTGTGCTGAAGAGAACTGCATTTTTACACAGGCTGAGGAAAACTGAACTTGCACTCGGTCTTTGGAGAACTGGACCTGCACTCAGGCTGACAAGAACTGGACCTGCACTTCGGCTGAAGAGAATTCGACCTGGACTCGCGCTGTGGAGAACTCGACCTGCACTAGTGTTGAGGAGAACTGTTCATGCACTTGGGCTGAGGTCAACTGGAGCAGACACTCGGGCTGAGGAAAACTGTACCTGCACAAGTGCTGAAGAGAACTGCTCCTGCATTAGTGCTGAGAAGAACTGTACCTGCACTCAGGCTGAGGTGAACTGGACCAGACACTCGAGCTAAAGAAAACTGTACTTGCACTCGGACTGAAGAGAACTGCACCTGGAGTTGGGCTGAGGAGAACTGGAGCTAGACTCGGGCTGTGGAGACCTGGACCTGCACTCTGGCTGAAGAGAATTGGACCTGGACTCTCGCTGCAGAGAATTCGACCTGCACTAGTGATGAGGAGAACTGTACCTGCACTCAGGCTGAGGTGAACTGGACCAGACACTCGGGCTGAGGAAAACTGTACCTGCACTCGTGCTGAAGAGAACTGCTCCTGCACTAGTGCTGAGAAGAACTGTACCTGCACTCGGGCTGAGGTGAACTGGACCAGGCACTCGGGCTGAGGATAACTGTACCTGCACTAGGGCTTAAGAGAACTGCTCCTGCACTAGTGATGAGGAGAACTGTACCTGCACTCGGGCTGAGGTGAACTGGACCAGGCACTCGGGCTGAGGATAACTGTACCTGCACTAGGGCTTAAGAGAACTGCATCTGGACATGGGCTGAGGAGGACTGGACCTGGACTCAGGCTGAGAAGAACTGGACCTGCAGTCTGTCTGAGGAGATTTGAACCTTCACTAGGGCAGATGATAACTGAACATGCACTCGAGCTGAGGAAAACTGAACCTGCATTCAGGCTGAGGAGAACTGAACCTGCACTCAGTCTGAGAAGATTTGGACCTGCACTCGGGCTGAGGTGAACTGGACCTGGACTCGCGCTGCGGAGACCTCGCTGAGAAGAACTGTACCTGCACTCAGGCTGAGGTGAACTGGACCAGACACGCGGGCTAAGGAAAACTGTACCTGCACTCAGACTGGAGAGAACTGCACCTGGAGTTGGGCTGAGGAGAACTGGACCTGGACTCGTGCTGTGGATACCTGGACCTGCACTCTGGCTGAAGAGAATTGGACCTGGACTCGCGCTGGGGAGAACTCGACCTGCACTAGTGATGAGGAGAACTGTACCTGCACTCGGGCTGAGGTGAACTGGACCAGACACTCGGGCTGAGGAAAACTGTACCTGCACTCAGGCTGAAGAGAACTGCACCTGGACTTGGGCTGAGGAGAACTGGACCTGGACTCGGGCTTAGGAGAACTGGACACTGGACTCGGGCTTAGGAGATCTGAAGCTTCACTCAGGCAGGTGATAACTGAACATGCACTCGAGCTGAGGAGAACTGAACCTGCATTCAGGCTGAGGAGAACTGAACCTGCACTCAGTCTGAGAAGATTTGGACCTACACTCGGGCTGAAGAGAACTGGACCTGCACTTGTGCTGAAGAGAACTGCATTTTTACACAGGCTGAGAAAAACTGAACTTGCACTCGGTCTTTGGAGAACTGGACCTGCACTCAGGCTGAGAAGAACTGGACTTGCACTCCGGCTGAAGAGAATTCGACCTAGACTCGTGCTGTGGAGAACTCGACCTGCACTAGTGCTGAGGAAAACTGTACCTGCACTAGTGCTGAAGAGAACTGCTCCTGCACTAGTGCTGAGAAGAACTGTACCTGCACTCGGGCTGAGGTGAACTGGACCAGACACTCGAGCTAAAGAAAACTGTACTTGCACTCGGACTGAAGAGAACTGCACCTGGAGTTGGGCTGAGGAGAACTGGAGCTAGACTCGGGCTGTGGAGACCTGGACCTGCACTCTGGCTGAAGAGAATTGGACCTGGACTCGCGCTGCGGAGAATTCGACCTGCACTAGTGATGAGGAGAACTGTACCTGCACTCGGGCTGAGGTGAACTGGACCAGACACTCGGGCTGAGTAAAACTGTACCTGCACTAGTGCTGAAGAGAACTGCTCCTACACTAGTGCTGAGAAGAACTGTACCTGCACTCGGGCTGAGGTGAACTGGACCAGGCACTCGGGCTGAGGATAACTGTACCTGCACTCGGGCTTAAGAGAACTGCATCTGGACTTGGGCTGAGGAGGACTGGACCTGGACTCAGGCTGAGAAGAACTGGACCTGCAGTCTGTCTGAGGAGATCTGAACCTTCACTCGGGCAGGTGATAACTGAACATGCACTCGAGCTGAGGAAAACTGAACCTGCATTCAGGCTGAGGAGAACTGAACCTGCACTCAGTCTGAGAAGATTTGGATCTGCACTCGGGCTGAGGTGAACTGGACCTGGACTCGCGCTACGGAGACCTCGCTGAGAAGAACTGTACCTGCACTCGGGCTGAGGTGAACTGGACCAGACACGCGGGCTAAGGAAAACTGTTCCTGCACTCAGACTGAAGAGAACTGCACCTGGAGTTGGGCTGAGGAGAAGTGGACCTGGACTCGTGCTGTGGATACCTGGACCTGCACTCTGGCTGAAGAGAATTGGACCTGGACTCGCGCTGGGGAGAACTCGACCTGCACTAGTGATGAGGGGAACTGTACCTGCACTCGGGCTGAGGTGAACTGGACCAGACACTCGGGCGGAGGAAAACTGTACCTGCAATCGGGCTGAAGAGAACTGCACCTGGACTTGGGCTGAGCAGAACTGGACCTGGACTCGAGCTGAGGAGAACTGGACCCTGGACTCGGGCGGAGGAGATCTGAACCTTCACTCAGGCAGGTGATAACTGAACATGCACTCGAGCTGAGGAGAACTGAACCTGCATTCAGGCTGAGGAGAACTGAACCTGCACTCAGTCTGAGAAGATTTGGACCTACACTCGGGCTGAAGAGAACTAAACCTGCACTTGGTCGGAAGAGAACTGCATTTTTACACAGGCTGAGGAAAACTGAACTTGCACTCGGTCTTTGGAGAACTGGACCTGCACTCAAGCTGAGAAGAACTGGACCTGCACTCCGGCTGAAGAGAATTCGACCTGTACTCGCACTGTGGAGAACTCGACCTGCACTAGTGCTGAGGAGAACTGTACATGCACTTGGGCTGAGGTCAACTGGAGCAATCACTCGGGCTGAGGAAAACTGTACCTTCACTAGTGCTGAAGATAACTGCTCCTGCACTAGTGCTGAGAAGAACTGTACCTGCACTCGGGCTGAGGTGAACTGGACCAAACACTCGGGCTGAGGATAACTGTACCTGCACTCGGGCTTAAGAGAACTGCATCTGGACTTGGGCTGAGGAGGACTGGACCTGGACTCAGGCTGAGAAGAACTGGACCTGCAGTCTGTCTGAGGAGATCTGAACCTTCACTCGGGCAGGTGATAACTGAACATGCACTCGAGCTGAGGAAAACTGAACCTGCATTCAGGCTGAGGAGAACTGAACCGGCACTCAGTCTGAGAAGATTTGGACCTGCACTCGGGCTGAGATGAACTGGACCTGGACTCGCGCTGCGGAGATCTCGACCTGCACTAGAGCTGAGAAGAACTGTACCTGCACTCGGGCTGAGGTGAACTGGACCAGACACGCGGGCTAAGGAAAACTGTACCTGCACTCGGACTGAAGAGAACTGCACCTGGACTAGGGCTGTGGAGACCTGGACCTGCACTCTGGCTGAAGAGAATTGGACCTGGACTCGCGCTGGGGAGAACTCGACCTGCACTAGTGATGAGGAGAACTGTACCTGCACTCGGGCTGAGGTGAACTGGACCAGACAATCGGGCTGAGGAAAACTGTACCTGCACTCAGGCTGAAGAGAACTGCAGCTGGACTAGGGCTGAGGAGAACTGGACCTGGACTCGGGCTGAGGAGAACTGGACCCTGGACTCGGGCTGAGGAGATCTGAACCTTCACTCAGGCAGGTGATAACTGAACATGCACTCGAGCTCAGGAGAACTGAACCTGCATTCAGGCTGAGGAGAACTGAACCTGCACTCAGTCTGAGAAGATTTGGACCTACACTCGAGCTGAAGAGAACTGGACTTGCACTTGTGCTGAAGAGAACTGCATTTTTACACAGGCTGAGGAAAACTGAACTTGCACTCGGTCTTTGGAGAACTGGACCTGCACTCAGGCTGAGAAGAACTGGACCTGCACTCCGGCTGAAGAGAATTCGACCTGGACTCGCGCTGTGGAGAACTTGACCTGCACTAGTGCTGAGGAGAACTGTACATGCACTTGGGCTGAGGTCAACTGGAGCAGACACTCGGGCTGAGGAAAACTGTACCTGCACTAGTGCTGAAGAGAACTGCTCCTGCACTAGTGCTGAGAAGAACTGTACCTGCACTCGGGCTGAGGTGAACTGGACCAGACACTCGAGCTAAAGAAAACTGTACTTGCACTCAGACTGAAGAGAACTGCACCTGGAGTTGGGCTGAGGAGAACTGGAGCTAGACTCGGGCTGTGGAGACCTGGACCTGCACTCTGGCTGAAGAGAATTGGACCTGGACTCGCGCTGCGGAGAATTCGACCTGCACTAGTGATGAGGAGAACTGTACCTGCACTCGGGCTGAGGTGAACTGGACCAGACACTCGGGCTGAGGAAAACTGTACCTGCACTAGTGCTGAAGAGAACTGCTCCTGCACTAGTGCTGAGAAGAACTGTACCTGCACTCGGGCTGAGGTGAACTGGACCAGGCACTCGGGCTGAGGATAACTGTACCTGCACTCGGGCTTAAGAGAACTGCATCTGGACTTGGGCTGAGGAGGACTGGACCTGGACTCAGGCTGAGAAGAACTGGACCTGCAGTCTGTCTGAGGAGAATTGAACCTTCACTCGGGCAGGTGATAACTGAACATGCACTCGAGCTGAGGAAAACTGAACCTGCATTCAGACTGAGGAGAACTGAACCTGCACTCAGTCTGAGAAGATTTGGACCTGCACTCGGGCTGAGGTGAACTGGACCTGGACTCGCGCTGCGGAGACCTCGCTGAGAAGAACTGTACCTGCACTCGGGCTGAAGTGAACTGGACCAGACACGCGGGCTAAGGAAAACTGTACCTGCACTCAGACTGAAGAGAACTGCACCTGGAGTTGGGCTGAGGAGAACT
The DNA here is from genome assembly GCA_029721435.1 of Gymnothorax reevesii. Taxonomy (NCBI): domain Eukaryota; kingdom Metazoa; phylum Chordata; class Actinopteri; order Anguilliformes; family Muraenidae; genus Gymnothorax; species Gymnothorax reevesii. The sequence continues at coordinate 116,862,288 of CM056574.1, forward strand.
GGACCTGGACTCGTGCTGTGGATACCTGGACCTGCACTCTGGCTGAAGAGAATTGGACCTGGACTCGCGCAGGGGAGAACTCGACCTGCACTAGTGATGAGGAAAACTGTACCTGCAATCGGGCTGAAGAGAACTGCACCTGGACTTGGGCTGAGGAGAACTGGACCTGGACTCGGGCTGAGGAGAACTGGACCCTGGACTCGGGCTGAGGAGATCTGAACCTTCACTCAGGCAGGTGATAACTGAACATGCACTCGAGCTGAGGAGAACTGAACCTGCATTCAGTCTGAGAAGATTTGGACCTACACTCGGGCTGAAGAGAACTGGACCTGCACTTGTGCTGAAGAGAACTGCATTTTTACACAGGCTGAGGAAAACTGAACTTGCACTCGGTCTTTGGAGAACTGGACCTGCACTCAGGCTGAGAAGAACTGGACGAGCACTCCGGCTGAAGAGAATTCGACCTGGACTCGTGCTGTGGAGAACTCGACCTGCACTAGTGCTGAGGAGAACTGTACATGCACTTGACTGAGGTCAACTGGAGCAGACACTCGGGCTGAGGAAAACTGTACCTGCACTAGTGCTGAAGAGAACTGCTCCTGCACTAGTGCTGAGAAGAACTGTACCTGCACTCGGGCTGAGGTGAACTGGACCAGACACTCGGGCTGAGGATAACTGTACCTGCATTCGGGCTTAAGAGAACTGCATCTGGACTTGGGCTGAGGAGGACTGGACCTGGACTCAGGCTGAGAAGAACTGGACCTGCAGTCTGTCTGAGGAGATTTGGACCTACACTCGGGCTGAAGAGAACTGGACCTGCACTTGTGCTGAAGAGAACTGCATTTTTACACAGGCTGAGGAAAACTGAACTTGCACTCGGTCTTTGGAGAACTGGACCTGCACTCAGGCTGAGAAGAACTGGACCTGCACTCCGGCTGAAGAGAATTCGACCTGGACTCGCACTGTGAAGAACTCGACCTGCACTAGTGCTGAGGAGAACTGCTCGTGCACTAGTGCTGAGAAGAACTGTACCTGCACTCGGGCTGAGGTGAACTGGACCAGGCACTCGGGCTGAGGATAACTGTCCCTGCACTCGGGCTTAAGAGAACTGCATCTGGACTTGGGCTGAGGAGGACTGGACCTGGACTCAGGCTGAGAAGAACTGAACCTGCATTCAGGCTGAGGAGAACTGAACCTGCACTCAGTCTGAGAAGATTTGGACCTGCACTCGGGCTGAGGTGAACTGGACCTGGACTCGCGCTGCGGAGACCTCGACCTGCACTAGAGCTGAGAAGAACTGTACCTGCACTCGGGCTGAGGTGAACTGGACCAGACACGCGGGCTAAGGAAAACTGTACCTGCACTTAGACTGAAGAGAACTGCACCTGGAGTTGGGCTGAGGAGAACTGGACCTGGACTCGGGCTGTGGAGACCTGGACCTGCACTTTGGCTGAAGAGAATTGGACCTGGACTTGCGCTGGGGAGAACTCGACCTGCACTAGTGATGAGGAGAACTGTACCTGCACTCGGGCTGAGGTGAACTGGACCAGACACTCGGGCTGAGGAAAACTGTACCTGCACTCGGGCTGAAGAGAACTGGACCTGCACTTGTGCTGAAGAGAACTGCATTTTTACACAGGCTTAGGAAAACTGAACTTGCACTCGGTCTTTGGAGAACTGGACCTGCACTCAAGCTGAGAAGAACTGGACCTGCACTCTGGCTGAAGAGAATTCGACCTGGAATCGCGCTGTGGAGAACTCGACCTGCACTAGTGCTGAGGAGAACTGTACATGCACTTGGGCTGAGGTCAACTGGAGCAGACACTTGGGCTGAGGAAAACTGTACCTGCACTAGTGCTGAAGAGAACTGCTCCTGCACTAGTGCTGAGAAGAACTGTACCTGCACTCGGGCTGAAGTGAACTGGACCAGACACTCGGGCTGAGGATAACTGTACCTGCACTCGGGCTTAAGAGAACTGCATCTGGACTTGGGCTGAGGAGGACTGGACCTGGACTCAGGCTGAGAAGAACTGGACCTGCAGTCTGTCTGAGGAGATCTGAACCTTCACTCGGGCTGGTGATAACTGAACATGCACTCGAGCTGAGGAAAACTGAACCTGCATTCAGGCTGAGGAGAACTGAACCTGCACTCAGTCTGAGAAGATTTGGACCTGCACTCGGGCTGAGATGAACTGGACCTGGACTCGCGCTGCGGAGACCTCGACCTGCACTAGAGCTGAGAAGAACTGTACCTGCACTCGGGCTGAGGTGAACTGGACCAGACACGCGGGCTAAGGAAAACTGTACCTGCACTCGGACTGAAGAGAACTGCACCTGGAGTTGGGCTGAGGAGAACTGGACCTGGACTCGGGCTGTGGAGACCTGAACCTGCACTCTGGCTGAAGAGAATTGGACCTGGACTTGCGCTGGGGAGAACTCGACCTGCACTAGTGATGAGGAGAACTGTACCTGCACTCGGGCTGAGGTGAACTGGACCAGACACTCGGGCTGAGGAAAACTGAACCTGCATTCAGGCTGAGGAGAACTGAACCTGCACTCAGTCTGAGAAGATTTGGACCTGCACTCAGGCTGAGGTGAACTGGACCTGGACTTGCGCTGCGGAGACCTCGCTGAGAAGAACTGTACCTGCACTCGGGCTGAGGTGAACTGGACCAGACACGCGGGCTAAGGAAAACTGTACCTGCACTCAGACTGAAGAGAACTGCACCTGGAGTTGGGCTGAGGAGAACTGGACCTGGACTCGGGCTAAGGAGATCTGAACCTTCACTCAAGCAGGTGATAACTGAACATGCACTCGAGCTGAGGAGAACTGAACCTGCACTCAGTCTGAGAAGATTTGGACCTACACTCGGGCTGAAGAGAACTGGACCTGCACTTGTGCTCAAGAGAACTGCATTTTTACACAGGCTGAGGAAAACTGAACTTGCACTCGGTCTTTGGAGAACTGGACCTGCACTCAGGCTGAGAAGAACTGGACTTGCACTCCGGCTGAAGAGAATTCGACCTGGACTCGCGCTGTGGAGAACTCGACCTGCACTAGTGCTGAGGAGAACTGTACATGCACTTGGGCTGAGGTCAACTGGAGCAGACACTCGGGCTGAGGATAACTGTACCTGCACTCGGGCTTAAGAGAACTGCATCTGGACTTGGGCTGAGGAGGACTGGACCTGGACTCAGGCTGAGAAGAACTGGACCTGCAGTCTGTCTGAGAAGATCTGAACCTTGACTCGGGCAGGTGATAACTGAACATGCACTCGAGCTGAGGAAAACTGAACCTGCATTCAGGCTGAGGAGAACTGAACCTGCACTCAGTCTGAAAAGATTTGGACCTGCACTCGGGCTGAGGTGAACTGGACCTGGACTCGCGCTGCGGAGACCTCGACCTGCACTAGAGCTGAGAAGAACTGTACCTGCACTCGGGCTGAGGTGAACTGGACCAAACACGCGGGCTAAGGAAAACTGTACCTGCACTCAGACTGAAGAGAACTGCACCTGGAGTTGGGCTGAGGAGAACTGGACCTGGACTCGGGCTGTGGAGACCTGGACCTGCACTCTGGCTGAAGAGAATTGGACCTGGACTCGCGCTGGGGAGAACTCGACCTGCACTAGTGCTGAGGAAAACTGTACCTGCACTAGTGCTGAAGAGAACTGCTCCTGCACTAGTGCTGAGAAGAACTGTACCTGCACTCGGGCTGAGGTGAACTGGACCAGACACTCGGGCTGAGGATAACTGTACCTGCATTCGGGCTTAAGAGAACTGCATCTGGACTTGGGCTGAGGAGGACTGGACCTGGACTCAGGCTGAGAAGAACTGGACCTGCAGTCTGTCTGAGGAGATCTGAACCTTCACTCAGGCAGGTGATAACTGAACATGCACTCGAGCTGAGGAAAACTGAACCTGCATTCAGGCTGAGGAGAACTGAACCTTCACTCAGGCAGGTGATAACTGAACATGCACTCGAGCTGGGGAGAACTGAACCTGCATTTAGGCTGAGGAGAACTGAACCTGCACTCAGTCTGAGAAGATTTGGACCTACACTCGGGCTGAAGAGAACTGGACTTGCACTTGTGCTGAAGAGAACTGCATTTTTACACAGGCTGGGGAAAACTGAACTTGCATTCGGTCTTTGGAGAACTGGACCTGCACTCAGGCTGAGAAGAACTGGACCTGCACTCCGGCTGAAGAGAATTCGACCTGGACTCGCGCTGTGGAGAACTCGACCTGCACTAGTGCTGAGGATAACTGTTCATGCACTTGGGCTGGGGTCAACTGGAGCAGACACTCGGGCTGAGGAAAACTGTACCTGCACAAGTGCTGAAGAGAACTGCTCCTGCATTAGTGCTGAGAAGAACTGTACCTGCACTCGGGCTGAGGTGAACTGAACCAGACACTCGAGCTAAAGAAAACTGTACTTGCACTCGGACTGAAGAGAACTGCACCTGGAGTTGGGCTGAGGAGAACTGGAGCTAGACCCGGGCTGTGGAGACCTGGACCTGCACTATGGCTGAAGAGAATTGGACCTGGAGTCGCGCTGCGGAGAATTCGACCTGCACTAGTGATGAGGAGAACTGTACCTGCACTCGGGCTGAGGTGAACTGGACCAGACACTCGGGCTGAGGAAAACTGTACCTGCACTAGTGCTGAATAGAACTGCTCCTGCACTAGTGCTGAGAAGAACTGTACCTGCACTCGGGCTGAGGTGAACTGGACCAGGCACTCGGGCTGAGGATAACTGTACTTGCACTAGGGCTTAAGAGAACTGCATCTGGACATGGGCTGAGGAGGACTGGACCTGGACTCAGGCTGAGAAGAACTGGACCTGCAGTCTGTCTGAGGAGATTTGAACCTTCACATGGGCAGGTGATAACTGAACATGCACTCGAGCTGAGGAAAACTGAACCTGCATTCAGGCTGAGGAGAACTGAACCTGCACTCAGTCTGAGAAGATTTGGACCTGCACTCGGGCTGAGGTGAACTGGACCTGGACTCGCGCTGCGGAGACCTCGCTGAGAAGAACTGTACCTGCACTCGGGCTGATGTGAACTGGACCAGACACGCGGGCTAAGGAAAACTGTACCTGCACTCAGACTGAAGAGAACTGCACCTGGAGTTGGGCTGAGGAGAACTGGACCTGGACTCGTGCTGTGGATACCTGGACCTGCACTCTGGCTGAAGAGAATTGGACCTGGACTCGCGCTGGGGAGAACTCGACCTGCACTAGTGATGAGGAGAACTGTACCTGCACTCGGGCTGAGGTGAACTGGACCAGACACTTGGGCTGAGGAAAACTGTACCTGCACTCAGGCTGAAGAGAACTGCACCTGGACTTGGGCTGAGGAGAACTGGACCTGGACTCGGGCTGAGGAGAACTGGACACTGGACTCGGGCTGAGGAGATCTGAACCTTCACTCAGGCAGGTGATAACTGAACATGCACTCGAGCTGAGGAGAACTGAACCTGCATTCAGGCTGAGGAGAACTGAACCTGCACTCAGTCTGAGAAGATTTGGACCTACACTCGGGCTGAAGAGAACTGGACCTGCACTTGTGCTGAAGAGAACTGCATTTTTACACAGGCTGAGAAAAACTGAACTTGCACTCGGTCTTTGGAGAACTGGACCTGCACTCAGGCTGAGAAGAACTGGACTTGCACTCCGGCTGAAGAGAATTCGACCTGGACTCGTGCTGTGGAGAACTCGACCTGCACTAGTGCTGAGGAAAACTGTACCTGCACTAGTGCTGAAGAGAACTGCTCCTGCACTAGTGCTGAGAAGAACTGTACCTGCACTCGGGCTGAGGTGAACTGGACCAGACAATCGGGCTGAGGATAACTGTACCTCCATTCGGGCTTAAGAGAACTGCATCTGGACTTGGGCTGAGGAGGACTGGACCTGGACTCAGGCTGAGAAGAACTGGACCTGCAGTCTGTCTGAGGAGATCTGAACCTTCACTCAGGCAGGTGATAACTGAACATGCACTCGAGCTGAGGAAAACTGAACCTGCATTCAGGCTGAGGAGAACTGAACCTGCACTCAGTCTGAGAAGATTTGGACCTGCACTCGGGCTGAGGTGAACTGGACCTGGACTCGCGCTGCGGAGACCTCGCTGAGAAGAACTGTACCTGCACTCGGGCTGAGGTGAACTGGACCAGACACGCGGGCGAAGGAAAACTGTACCTGCACTCAGACTGAAGAGAACTGCACCTGGAGTTGGGCTGAGGAGAACTGGACCTGGACTCGTGCTGAGGAGATCTGAACCTTCACTCAGGCAGGTGATAACTGAACATGCACTCGAGCTGAGGAGAACTGAACCTGCATTCAGGCTGAGGAGAACTGAACCTGCACTCAGTCTGAGAAGATTTGGACCTGCACTCAGGCTGAGATGAACTGGACCTGGACTCGCGCTGTGGAGATCTCGACCTGCACTAGAGCTGAGAAGAACTGTACCTACACTCGGGCTGAGGTGAACTGGACCGGACACGCGGGCTAAGGAAAACTGTACCTGCACTCGGACTGAAGAGAACTGCACCTGGAGTTGGGCAGAGGAGAACTGGACCTGGACTCGGGCTGTGGAGACCTGGACCTGCACTCTGGCTGAAGAGAATTGGACCTGGACTCGCGCTGGGGAGAAGTCGACCTGCACTAGTGATGAGGAGAACTGTACCTGCACTCGGGCTGAGGTGAACTGGACCAGACACTCGGGCTGAGGAAAACTGTACCTGCACTCAGGCTGAAGAGAACTGCACCTGGACTAGGGCTGAGGAGAACTGGACCTGGACTCGGGCTGAGGAGAACTGGACCCTGGACTCGGGCTGAGGAGAACTGGACCCTGGACTCGGGCTGAGGAGATCTGAACCTTCACTCAGGCAGGTGATAACTGAACATGCACTCGAGCTGAGGAGAACTGAACCTGCACTCAGTCTGAGAAGATTTGGACCTGCACTCGGGCTTAAGAGAACTGCATCTGGACTTGGGCTGAGGAGGACTGGACCTGGACTCAGGCTGAGAAGAACTGGACCTGCAGTCTGTCTGAGGAGATCTGAACCTTCACTCGGGCAGGTGATAACTGAACATGCACTCGAGCTGAGGAAAACTGAACCTGCATTCAGGCTGAGGAGAACTGAACCTGCACTCAGTCTGAGAAGATTTGGACCTGCACTCGGGCTGAGATGAACTGGACCGAAACTCGCGCTGCGGAGATCTCGACCTGCACTAGAGCTGAGAAGAACTGTACCTGCACTCGGGCTGAGGTGAACTGGACCAAACACGCGGGCTAAGGAAAACTGTACCTGCACTCAGACTGAAGAGAACTGCACCTGGAGTTGGGCTGAGGAGAACTGGACCTGGACTCGGGCTGTGGAGACCTGGACCTGCACTCTGGCTGAAGAGAATTGGACCTGGACTCGCGCTGGGGAGAACTCGACCTGCACTAGTGCTGAGGAAAACTGTACCTGCACTAGTGCTGAAGAGAACTGCTCCTGCACTAGTGCTGAGAAGAACTGTACCTGCACTCGGGCTGAGGTGAACTGGACCAGACACTCGGGCTGAGGATAACTGTACCTGCATTCGGGCTTAAGAGAACTGCATCTGGACTTGGGCTGAGGAGGACTGGACCTGGACTCAGGCTGAGAAGAACTGGACCTGCAGTCTGTCTGAGGAGATCTGAACCTTCACTCAGGCAGGTGATAACTGAACATGCACTCGAGCTGAGGAAAACTGAACCTGCATTCAGGCTGAGGAGAACTGAACCTTCACTCAGGCAGGTGATAACTGAACATGCACTCGAGCTGGGGAGAACTGAACCTGCATTTAGGCTGAGGAGAACTGAACCTGCACTCAGTCTGAGAAGATTTGGACCTACACTCGGGCTGAAGAGAACTGGACTTGCACTTGTGCTGAAGAGAACTGCATTTTTACACAGGCTGGGGAAAACTGAACTTGCATTCGGTCTTTGGAGAACTGGACCTGCACTCAGGCTGAGAAGAACTGGACCTGCACTCCGGCTGAAGAGAATTCGACCTGGACTCGCGCTGTGGAGAACTCGACCTGCACTAGTGCTGAGGATAACTGTTCATGCACTTGGGCTGGGGTCAACTGGAGCAGACACTCGGGCTGAGGAAAACTGTACCTGCACAAGTGCTGAAGAGAACTGCTCCTGCATTAGTGCTGAGAAGAACTGTACCTGCACTCGGGCTGAGGTGAACTGAACCAGACACTCGAGCTAAAGAAAACTGTACTTGCACTCGGACTGAAGAGAACTGCACCTGGAGTTGGGCTGAGGAGAACTGGAGCTAGACCCGGGCTGTGGAGACCTGGACCTGCACTATGGCTGAAGAGAATTGGACCTGGAGTCGCGCTGCGGAGAATTCGACCTGCACTAGTGATGAGGAGAACTGTACCTGCACTCGGGCTGAGGTGAACTGGACCAGACACTCGGGCTGAGGAAAACTGTACCTGCACTAGTGCTGAATAGAACTGCTCCTGCACTAGTGCTGAGAAGAACTGTACCTGCACTCGGGCTGAGGTGAACTGGACCAGGCACTCGGGCTGAGGATAACTGTACCTGCACTAGGGCTTAAGAGAACTGCATCTGGACATGGGCTGAGGAGGACTGGACCTGGACTCAGGCTGAGAAGAACTGGACCTGCAGTCTGTCTGAGGAGATTTGAACCTTCACTCGGGCAGGTGATAACTGAACATGCACTCGAGCTGAGGAAAACTGAACCTGCATTCAGGCTGAGGAGAACTGAACCTGCACTCAGTCTGAGAAGATTTGGACCTGCACTCGGGCTGAGGTGAACTGGACCTGGACTCGCGCTGCGGAGACCTCGCTGAGAAGAACTGTACCTGCACTCGGGCTGATGTGAACTGGACCAGACACGCGGGCTAAGGAAAACTGTACCTGCACTCAGACTGAAGAGAACTGCACCTGGAGTTGGGCTGAGGAGAACTGGACCTGGACTCGTGCTGTGGATACCTGGACCTGCACTCTGGCTGAAGAGAATTGGACCTGGACTCGCGCTGGGGAGAACTCGACCTGCACTAGTGATGAGGAGAACTGTACCTGCACTCGGGCTGAGGTGAACTGGACCAGACACTTGGGCTGAGGAAAACTGTACCTGCACTCAGGCTGAAGAGAACTGCACCTGGACTTGGGCTGAGGAGAACTGGACCTGGACTCGGGCTGAGGAGAACTGGACACTGGACTCGGGCTGAGGAGATCTGAACCTTCACTCAGGCAGGTGATAACTGAACATGCACTCGAGCTGAGGAGAACTGAACCTGCATTCAGGCTGAGGAGAACTGAACCTGCACTCAGTCTGAGAAGATTTGGACCTACACTCGGGCTGAAGAGAACTGGACCTGCACTTGTGCTGAAGAGAACTGCATTTTTACACAGGCTGAGAAAAACTGAACTTGCACTCGGTCTTTGGAGTACTGGTCCTGCACTCAGGCTGAGAAGTACTGGACTTGGACTCCGGCCGAAGAGAATTCGACCGGGACTCGTGCTGTGGAGAACTCGACCTGCACTAGTGCTGAGGAAAACTGTACCTGCACTAGTGCTGAAGAGAACTGCTCCTGCACTAGTGCTGAGAAGAACTGTACCTGCACTCGGGCTGAGGTGAACTGGACCAGACAATCGGGCTGAGGATAACTGTACCTCCATTCGGGCTTAAGAGAACTGCATCTGGACTTGGGCTGAGGAGGACTGGACCTGGACTCAGGCTGAGAAGAACTGGACCTGCAGTCTGTCTGAGGAGATCTGAACCTTCACTCAGGCAGGTGATAACTGAACATGCACTCGAGCTGAGGAAAACTGAACCTGCATTCAGGCTGAGGAGAACTGAACCTGCACTCAGTCTGAGAAGATTTGGACCTGCACTCGGGCTGAGGTGAACTGGACCTGGACTCGCGCTGCGGAGACCTCGCTGAGAAGAACTGTACCTGCACTCGGGCTGAGGTGAACTGGACCAGACACGCGGGCGAAGGAAAACTGTACCTGCACTCAGACTGAAGAGAACTGCACCTGGAGTTGGGCTGAGGAGAACTGGACCTGGACTCGTGCTGAGGAGATCTGAACCTTCACTCAGGCAGGTGATAACTGAACATGCACTCGAGCTGAGGAGAACTGAACCTGCATTCAGGCTGAGGAGAACTGAACCTGCACTCAGTCTGAGAAGATTTGGACCTGCACTCAGGCTGAGATGAACTGGACCTGGACTCGCGCTGTGGAGATCTCGACCTGCACTAGAGCTGAGAAGAACTGTACCTACACTCGGGCTGAGGTGAACTGGACCGGACACGCGGGCTAAGGAAAACTGTACCTGCACTCGGACTGAAGAGAACTGCACCTGGAGTTGGGCAGAGGAGAACTGGACCTGGACTCGGGCTGTGGAGACCTGGACCTGCACTCTGGCTGAAGAGAATTGGACCTGGACTCGCGCTGGGGAGAAGTCGACCTGCACTAGTGATGAGGAGAACTGTACCTGCACTCGGGCTGAGGTGAACTGGACCAGACACTCGGGCTGAGGAAAACTGTACCTGCACTCAGGCTGAAGAGAACTGCACCTGGACTAGGGCTGAGGAGAACTGGACCTGGACTCGGGCTGAGGAGAACTGGACCCTGGACTCGGGCTGAGGAGAACTGGACCCTGGACTCGGGCTGAGGAGATCTGAACCTTCACTCAGGCAGGTGATAACTGAACATGCACTCGAGCTGAGGAGAACTGAACCTGCACTCAGTCTGAGAAGATTTGGACCTGCACTCGGGCTTAAGAGAACTGCATCTGGACTTGGGCTGAGGAGGACTGGACCTGGACTCAGGCTGAGAAGAACTGGACCTGCAGTCTGTCTGAGGAGATCTGAACCTTCACTCGGGCAGGTGATAACTGAACATGCACTCGAGCTGAGGAAAACTGAACCTGCATTCAGGCTGAGGAGAACTGAACCTGCACTCAGTCTGAGAAGATTTGGACCTGCACTCGGGCTGAGATGAACTGGACCGAAACTCGCGCTGCGGAGATCTCGACCTGCACTAGAGCTGAGAAGAACTGTACCTGCACTCGGGCTGAGGTGAACTGGACCAGACACGCGGGCTAAGGAAAACTGTACCTGCACTAGGACTGAAGAGAACTGCACCTGGAGTTGGGCAGAGGAGAACTGGACCTGGACTCGGGCTGTGGAGACCTGGACCTGCACTCTGGCTGAAGAGAATTGGACCTGGACTCGGGCTGTGGAGACCTGGACCTGCACTCTGGCTGAAGAGAATTGGACCTGGACTCGCGCTGGGGAGAACTCGACCTGCACTAGTGATGAGGAGAACTGTACCTGCACTCGGGCTGAGGTGAACTGGACCAGACACTCGGGCTGAGGAAAACTGTACCTGCACTCAGGCTGAAGAGAACTCCACCTGGACTTGGGCTGAGGAGAACTGGACCTGGACTTGGGCTGAGGAGAACTGGACCCTGGACTCGGGCTGAGGAGATCTGAACCTTCACTCAGGCAGGTGATAACTGAACATGCACTCGAGCTGGGGAGAACTGAACCTGCATTCAGGCTGAGGAGAACTGAACCTGCACTCAGTCTGAGAAGATTTGGACCTACACTCGGGCTGAAGAGAACTGGACTTGCACTTGTGCTGAAGAGAACTGCATTTTTACACAGGCTGAGGAAAACTGAACTTGCACTCGGTCTTTGGAGAACTGGACCTGCACTCAGGCTGAGAAGAACTGGACCTGCACTCCGGCTGAAGAGAATTCGACCTGGACTCGCGCTGTGGAGAACTCGACCTGCACTAGTGCTGAGGAGAACTGTTCATGCACTTGGGCTGAGGTCAACTGGAGCAGACACTCGGGCTGAGGAAAACTGTACCTGCACAAGTGCTGAAGAGAACTGCTCCTGCATTAGTGCTGAGAAGAACTGTACCTGCACTCGGGCTGAGGTGAACTGGACCAGACACTCGAGCTAAAGAAAACTGTACTTGCACTCGGACTGAAGAGAACTGCACCTGGAGTTGGGCTGAGGAGAACTGGAGCTAGACTCGGGCTGTGGAGACCTGGACCTGCACTCTGGCTGAAGAGAATTGGACCTGGACTCTCGCTGCGGAGAATTCGACCTGCACTAGTGATGAGGAGAACTGTACCTGCACTCAGGCTGAGGTGAACTGGACCAGACACTCGGGCTGAGGAAAACTGTACCTGCACTCGTGCTGAAGAGAACTGCTCCTGCACTAGTGCTGAGAAGAACTGTACCTGCACTCGGGCTGAGGTGAACTGGACCAGGCACTCGGGCTGAGGATAACTGTACCTGCACTAGGGCTTAAGAGAACTGCTCCTGCACTAGTGATGAGGAGAACTGTACCTGCACTCGGGCTGAGGTGAACTGGACCAGGCACTCGGGCTGAGGATAACTGTACCTGCACTAGTGCTGAATAGAACTGCTCCTGCACTAGTGCTGAGAAGAACTGTACCTGCACTCGGGCTGAGGTGAACTGGACCAGGCACTCGGGCTGAGGATAACTGTACCTGCACTAGGGCTTAAGAGAACTGCATCTGGACATGGGCTGAGGAGGACTGGACCTGGACTCAGGCTGAGAAGAACTGGACCTGCAGTCTGTCTGAGGAGATTTGAACCTTCACTCGGGCAGGTGATAACTGAACATGCACTCGAGCTGAGGAAAACTGAACCTGCATTCAGGCTGAGGAGAACTGAACCTGCACTCAGTCTGAGAAGATTTGGACCTGCACTCGGGCTGAGGTGAACTGGACCTGGACTCGCGCTGCGGAGACCTCGCTGAGAAGAACTGTACCTGCACTCGGGCTGAGGTGAACTGGACCAGACACGCGGGCTAAGGAAAACTGTACCTGCACTCAGACTGAAGAGAACTGCACCTGGAGTTGGGCTGAGGAGAACTGGACCTGGACTCGTGCTGTGGATACCTGGACCTGCACTCTGGCTGAAGAGAATTGGACCTGGACTCGCGCTGGGGAGAACTCGACCTGCACTAGTGATGAGGAGAACTGTACCTGCACTCGGGCTGAGGTGAACTGGACCAGACACTTGGGCTGAGGAAAACTGTACCTGCACTCAGGCTGAAGAGAACTGCACCTGGACTTGGGCTGAGGAGAACTGGACCTGGACTCGGGCTGAGGAGAACTGGACACTGGACTCGGGCTGAGGAGATCTGAACCTTCACTCAGGCAGGTGATAACTGAACATGCACTCAGGCTGAAGAGAACTGCACCTGGACTTGGGCTGAGGAGAACTGGACCTGGACTCGGGCTGAGGAGAACTGGACCTGGACTCGGGCTGAGGAGAACTGGACACTGGACTCGGGCTGAGGAGAACTGAACCTGCACTCAGTCTGAGAAGATTTGGACCTACACTCGGGCTGAAGAGAACTGGACCTGCACTTGAGCTGAAGAGAACTGCATTTTTACACAGGCTGAGAAAAACTGAACCTGCACTCGGTCTTTGGAGAACTGGACCTGCACTCAGGCTGAGAAGAACTGGACTTGCACTCCGGCTGAAGAGAATTCGACCTGGACTCGTGCTGTGGAGAACGCGACCTGCACTAGTGCTGAGGAAAACTGTACCTGCACTAGTGCTGAAGAGAACTGCTCCTGCACTAGTGCTGAGAAGAACTGTACCTGCACTCGGGCTGAGGTGAACTGGACCAGACAATCGGGCTGAGGATAACTGTACCTGCATTCGGCTTAAGAGAACTGCATCTGGACTTGGGCTGAGGAGGACTGGACCTGGACTCAGGCTGAGAAGAACTGGACCTGCAGTCTGTCTGAGGAGATCTGAACCTTCACTCAGGCAGGTGATAACTGAACATGCACTCGAGCTGAGGAAAACTGAACCTGCATTCAGGCTGAGGAGAACTGAACCTGCACTCAGTCTGAGAAGATTTGGACCTGCACTCGGGCTGAGGTGAACTGGACCTGGACTCGCGCTGCGGAGACCTCGCTGAGAAGAACTGTACCTGCACTCGGGCTGAGGTGAACTGGACCAGACACGCGGGCGAAGGAAAACTGTACCTGCACTCAGACTGAAGAGAACTGCACCTGGAGTTGGGCTGAGGAGAACTGGACCTGGACTCGGGCTGAGGAGATGTGAACCTTCACTCAGGCAGGTGATAACTGAACATGCACTCGAGCTGAGGAGAACTGAACCTGCATTCAGGCTGAGGAGAACTGAACCTGCACTCAGTCTGAGAAGATTTGGACCTACACTCAGGCTGAAGAGAACTGGACCTGCACTTGTGCTCAAGAGAACTGCATTTTTACACAGGCTGAGGAAAACTGAACTTGTACTCGGTCTTTGGAGAACTGGACCTGCACTAAGGCTGAGAAGAACTGGACTTGCACTCCGGCTGAAGAGAATTTGACCTGGACTCGCGCTGTGGAGAACTCGACCTGCACTAGTGCTGAGGAGAACTGTACATGCACTTGGGCTGAGGTCAACTGGAGCAGACACTCGGGCTGAGGATAACTGTACCTGCACTCGGGCTTAAGAGATCTGCATCTGGACTTGGGCTGAGGAGGACTGGACCTGGACTCAGGCTGAGAAGAACTGGACCTGCAGTCTGTCTGAGGAGATCTGAACCTTCACTCGGGCAGGTGATAACTGAACATGCACTCGAGCTGAGGAAAACTGAACCTGCATTCAGGCTGAGGAGAACTGAACCTGCACTCAGTCTGAGAAGATTTGGACCTGCACTCGGGCTGAGATGAACTGGACCAAAACTCGCGCTGCGGAGATCTCGACCTGCACTAGAGCTGAGAAGAACTGTACCTGCACTCGGGCTGAGGTGAACTGGACCAGACACGCGGGCTAAGGAAAACTGTACCTGCACTAGGACTGAAGAGAACTGCACCTGGAGTTGGGCAGAGGAGAACTGGACCTGGACTCGGGCTGTGAAGACCTGGACCTGCACTCTGGCTGAAGAGAATTGGACCTGGACTCGGGCTGTGGAGACCTGGACCTGCACTCTGGCTGAAGAGAATTGGACCTGGACTCGCGCTGGGGAGAACTCGACCTGCACTAGTGATGAGGAGAACTGTACCTGCACTCGGGCTGAGGTGAACTGGACCAGACACTCGGGCTGAGGAAAACTGTACCTGCACTCAGGCTGAAGAGAACTCCACCTGGACTTGGGCTGAGGAGAACTGGACCTGGACTTGGGCTGAGGAGAACTGGACCCTGGACTCGGCCTGAGGAGATCTGAACCTTCACTCAGGCAGGTGATAACTGAACATGCACTCGAGCTGGGGAGAACTGAACCTGCATTCAGGCTGAGGAGAACTGAACCTGCACTCAGTCTGAGAAGATTTGGACCTACACTCGGGCTGAAGAGAACTAAACCTGCACTTGGTCGGAAGAGAACTGCATTTTTACACAGGCTGAGGAAAACTGAACTTGCACTCGGTCTTTGGAGAACTGGACCTGCACTCAAGCTGAGAAGAACTGGACCTGCACTCCGGCTGAAGAGAATTCGACCTGTACTCGCACTGTGGAGAACTCGACCTGCACTAGTGCTGAGGAGAACTGTACATGCACTTGGGCTGAGGTCAACTGGAGCAATCACTCGGGCTGAGGAAAACTGTACCTTCACTAGTGCTGAAGATAACTGCTCCTGCACTAGTGCTGAGAAGAACTGTACCTGCACTCGGGCTGAGGTGAACTGGACCAAACACTCGGGCTGAGGATAACTGTACCTGCACTCGGGCTTAAGAGAACTGCATCTGGACTTGGGCTGAGGAGGACTGGACCTGGACTCAGGCTGAGAAGAACTGGACCTGCAGTCTGTCTGAGGAGATCTGAACCTTCACTCGGGCAGGTGATAACTGAACATGCACTCGAGCTGAGGAAAACTGAACCTGCATTCAGGCTGAGGAGAACTGAACCGGCACTCAGTCTGAGAAGATTTGGACCTGCACTCGGGCTGAGATGAACTGGACCTGGACTCGCGCTGCGGAGATCTCGACCTGCACTAGAGCTGAGAAGAACTGTACCTGCACTCGGGCTGAGGTGAACTGGACCAGACACGCGGGCTAAGGAAAACTGTACCTGCACTCGGACTGAAGAGAACTGCACCTGGACTAGGGCTGTGGAGACCTGGACCTGCACTCTGGCTGAAGAGAATTGGACCTGGACTCGCGCTGGGGAGAACTCGACCTGCACTAGTGATGAGGAGAACTGTACCTGCACTCGGGCTGAGGTGAACTGGACCAGACACTCGGGCTGAGGAAAACTGTACCTGCACTCAGGCTGAAGAGAACTCCACCTGGACTTGGGCTGAGGAGAACTGGACCTGGACTTGGGCTGAGGAGAACTGGACCCTGGACTCGGCCTGAGGAGATCTGAACCTTCACTCAGGCAGGTGATAACTGAACATGCACTCGAGCTGGGGAGAACTGAACCTGCATTCAGGCTGAGGAGAACTGAACCTGCACTCAGTCTGAGAAGATTTGGACCTACACTCGGGCTGAAGAGAACTGGACTTGCACTTGTGCTGAAGAGAACTGCATTTTTACACAGGCTGAGGAAAACTGAACTTGCACTCGGTCTTTGGAGAACTGGACCTGCACTCAGGCTGACAAGAACTGGACCTGCACTTCGGCTGAAGAGAATTCGACCTGGACTCGCGCTGTGGAGAACTCGACCTGCACTAGTGTTGAGGAGAACTGTTCATGCACTTGGGCTGAGGTCAACTGGAGCAGACACTCGGGCTGAGGAAAACTGTACCTGCACAAGTGCTGAAGAGAACTGCTCCTGCATTAGTGCTGAGAAGAACTGTACCTGCACTCAGGCTGAGGTGAACTGGACCAGACACTCGAGCTAAAGAAAACTGTACTTGCACTCGGACTGAAGAGAACTGCACCTGGAGTTGGGCTGAGGAGAACTGGAGCTAGACTCGGGCTGTGGAGACCTGGACCTGCACTCTGGCTGAAGAGAATTGGACCTGGACTCTCGCTGCAGAGAATTCGACCTGCACTAGTGATGAGGAGAACTGTACCTGCACTCAGGCTGAGGTGAACTGGACCAGACACTCGGGCTGAGGAAAACTGTACCTGCACTCGTGCTGAAGAGAACTGCTCCTGCACTAGTGCTGAGAAGAACTGTACCTGCACTCGGGCTGAGGTGAACTGGACCAGGCACTCGGGCTGAGGATAACTGTACCTGCACTAGGGCTTAAGAGAACTGCTCCTGCACTAGTGATGAGGAGAACTGTACCTGCACTCGGGCTGAGGTGAACTGGACCAGGCACTCGGGCTGAGGATAACTGTACCTGCACTAGGGCTTAAGAGAACTGCATCTGGACATGGGCTGAGGAGGACTGGACCTGGACTCAGGCTGAGAAGAACTGGACCTGCAGTCTGTCTGAGGAGATTTGAACCTTCACTCGGGCAGATGATAACTGAACATGCACTCGAGCTGAGGAAAACTGAACCTGCATTCAGGCTGAGGAGAACTGAACCTGCACTCAGTCTGAGAAGATTTGGACCTGCACTCGGGCTGAGGTGAACTGGACCTGGACTCGCGCTGCGGAGACCTCGCTGAGAAGAACTGTACCTGCACTCAGGCTGAGGTGAACTGGACCAGACACGCGGGCTAAGGAAAACTGTACCTGCACTCAGACTGGAGAGAACTGCACCTGGAGTTGGGCTGAGGAGAACTGGACCTGGACTCGTGCTGTGGATACCTGGACCTGCACTCTGGCTGAAGAGAATTGGACCTGGACTCGCGCTGGGGAGAACTCGACCTGCACTAGTGATGAGGAGAACTGTACCTGCACTCGGGCTGAGGTGAACTGGACCAGACACTTGGGCTGAGGAAAACTGTACCTGCACTCAGGCTGAAGAGAACTGCACCTGGACTTGGGCTGAGGAGAACTGGACCTGGACTCGGGCTGAGGAGAACTGGACACTGGACTCGGGCTGAGGAGATCTGAACCTTCACTCAGGCAGGTGATAACTGAACATGCACTCGAGCTGAGGAGAACTGAACCTGCACTCAGTCTGAGAAGATTTGGACCTACACTCGGGCTGAAGAGAACTGGACCTGCACTTGAGCTGAAGAGAACTGCATTTTTACACAGGCTGAGAAAAACTGAACCTGCACTCGGTCTTTGGAGAACTGGACCTGCACTCAGGCTGAGAAGAACTGGACTTGCACTCCGGCTGAAGAGAATTCGACCTGGACTCGTGCTGTGGAGAACGCGACCTGCACTAGTGCTGAGGAAAACTGTACCTGCACTAGTGCTGAAGAGAACTGCTCCTGCACTAGTGCTGAGAAGAACTGTACCTGCACTCGGGCTGAGGTGAACTGGACCAGACAATCGGGCTGAGGATAACTGTACCTGCATTCGGCTTAAGAGAACTGCATCTGGACTTGGGCTGAGGAGGACTGGACCTGGACTCAGGCTGAGAAGAACTGGACCTGCAGTCTGTCTGAGGAGATCTGAACCTTCACTCAGGCAGGTGATAACTGAACATGCACTCGAGCTGAGGAAAACTGAACCTGCATTCAGGCTGAGGAGAACTGAACCTGCACTCAGTCTGAGAAGATTTGGACCTGCACTCGGGCTGAGGTGAACTGGACCTGGACTCGCGCTGCGGAGACCTCGCTGAGAAGAACTGTACCTGCACTCGGGCTGAGGTGAACTGGACCAGACACGCGGGCGAAGGAAAACTGTACCTGCACTCAGACTGAAGAGAACTGCACCTGGAGTTGGGCTGAGGAGAACTGGACCTGGACTCGGGCTGAGGAGATGTGAACCTTCACTCAGGCAGGTGATAACTGAACATGCACTCGAGCTGAGGAGAACTGAACCTGCATTCAGGCTGAGGAGAACTGAACCTGCACTCAGTCTGAGAAGATTTGGACCTACACTCAGGCTGAAGAGAACTGGACCTGCACTTGTGCTCAAGAGAACTGCATTTTTACACAGGCTGAGGAAAACTGAACTTGTACTCGGTCTTTGGAGAACTGGACCTGCACTAAGGCTGAGAAGAACTGGACTTGCACTCCGGCTGAAGAGAATTTGACCTGGACTCGCGCTGTGGAGAACTCGACCTGCACTAGTGCTGAGGAGAACTGTACATGCACTTGGGCTGAGGTCAACTGGAGCAGACACTCGGGCTGAGGATAACTGTACCTGCACTCGGGCTTAAGAGATCTGCATCTGGACTTGGGCTGAGGAGGACTGGACCTGGACTCAGGCTGAGAAGAACTGGACCTGCAGTCTGTCTGAGGAGATCTGAACCTTCACTCGGGCAGGTGATAACTGAACATGCACTCGAGCTGAGGAAAACTGAACCTGCATTCAGGCTGAGGAGAACTGAACCTGCACTCAGTCTGAGAAGATTTGGACCTGCACTCGGGCTGAGATGAACTGGACCAAAACTCGCGCTGCGGAGATCTCGACCTGCACTAGAGCTGAGAAGAACTGTACCTGCACTCGGGCTGAGGTGAACTGGACCAGACACGCGGGCTAAGGAAAACTGTACCTGCACTAGGACTGAAGAGAACTGCACCTGGAGTTGGGCAG
Organism: Gymnothorax reevesii; assembly: GCA_029721435.1. Taxonomy (NCBI): domain Eukaryota; kingdom Metazoa; phylum Chordata; class Actinopteri; order Anguilliformes; family Muraenidae; genus Gymnothorax; species Gymnothorax reevesii. The sequence goes on from CM056574.1 coordinate 116,881,866, forward strand.
AGGAGAACTGGACCTGGACTCGGGCTGTGAAGACCTGGACCTGCACTCTGGCTGAAGAGAATTGGACCTGGACTCGGGCTGTGGAGACCTGGACCTGCACTCTGGCTGAAGAGAATTGGACCTGGACTCGCGCTGGGGAGAACTCGACCTGCACTAGTGATGAGGAGAACTGTACCTGCACTCGGGCTGAGGTGAACTGGACCAGACACTCGGGCTGAGGAAAACTGTACCTGCACTCAGGCTGAAGAGAACTCCACCTGGACTTGGGCTGAGGAGAACTGGACCTGGACTTGGGCTGAGGAGAACTGGACCCTGGACTCGGCCTGAGGAGATCTGAACCTTCACTCAGGCAGGTGATAACTGAACATGCACTCGAGCTGGGGAGAACTGAACCTGCATTCAGGCTGAGGAGAACTGAACCTGCACTCAGTCTGAGAAGATTTGGACCTACACTCGGGCTGAAGAGAACTAAACCTGCACTTGGTCGGAAGAGAACTGCATTTTTACACAGGCTGAGGAAAACTGAACTTGCACTCGGTCTTTGGAGAACTGGACCTGCACTCAAGCTGAGAAGAACTGGACCTGCACTCCGGCTGAAGAGAATTCGACCTGTACTCGCACTGTGGAGAACTCGACCTGCACTAGTGCTGAGGAGAACTGTACATGCACTTGGGCTGAGGTCAACTGGAGCAATCACTCGGGCTGAGGAAAACTGTACCTTCACTAGTGCTGAAGATAACTGCTCCTGCACTAGTGCTGAGAAGAACTGTACCTGCACTCGGGCTGAGGTGAACTGGACCAAACACTCGGGCTGAGGATAACTGTACCTGCACTCGGGCTTAAGAGAACTGCATCTGGACTTGGGCTGAGGAGGACTGGACCTGGACTCAGGCTGAGAAGAACTGGACCTGCAGTCTGTGTGAGGAGATCTGAACCTTCACTCGGGCAGGTGATAACTGAACATGCACTCGAGCTGAGGAAAACTGAACCTGCATTCAGGCTGAGGAGAACTGAACCGGCACTCAGTCTGAGAAGATTTGGACCTGCACTCGGGCTGAGATGAACTGGACCTGGACTCGCGCTGCGGAGATCTCGACCTGCACTAGAGCTGAGAAGAACTGTACCTGCACTCGGGCTGAGGTGAACTGGACCAGACACGCGGGCTAAGGAAAACTGTACCTGCACTCGGACTGAAGAGAACTGCACCTGGACTAGGGCTGTGGAGACCTGGACCTGCACTCTGGCTGAAGAGAATTGGACCTGGACTCGCGCTGGGGAGAACTCGACCTGCACTAGTGATGAGGAGAACTGTACCTGCACTCGGGCTGAGGTGAACTGGACCAGACACTCGGGCTGAGGAAAACTGTACCTGCACTCAGGCTGAAGAGAACTCCACCTGGACTTGGGCTGAGGAGAACTGGACCTGGACTTGGGCTGAGGAGAACTGGACCCTGGACTCGGCCTGAGGAGATCTGAACCTTCACTCAGGCAGGTGATAACTGAACATGCACTCGAGCTGGGGAGAACTGAACCTGCATTCAGGCTGAGGAGAACTGAACCTGCACTCAGTCTGAGAAGATTTGGACCTACACTCGGGCTGAAGAGAACTGGACTTGCACTTGTGCTGAAGAGAACTGCATTTTTACACAGGCTGAGGAAAACTGAACTTGCACTCGGTCTTTGGAGAACTGGACCTGCACTCAGGCTGACAAGAACTGGACCTGCACTTCGGCTGAAGAGAATTCGACCTGGACTCGCGCTGTGGAGAACTCGACCTGCACTAGTGTTGAGGAGAACTGTTCATGCACTTGGGCTGAGGTCAACTGGAGCAGACACTCGGGCTGAGGAAAACTGTACCTGCACAAGTGCTGAAGAGAACTGCTCCTGCATTAGTGCTGAGAAGAACTGTACCTGCACTCAGGCTGAGGTGAACTGGACCAGACACTCGAGCTAAAGAAAACTGTACTTGCACTCGGACTGAAGAGAACTGCACCTGGAGTTGGGCTGAGGAGAACTGGAGCTAGACTCGGGCTGTGGAGACCTGGACCTGCACTCTGGCTGAAGAGAATTGGACCTGGACTCTCGCTGCAGAGAATTCGACCTGCACTAGTGATGAGGAGAACTGTACCTGCACTCAGGCTGAGGTGAACTGGACCAGACACTCGGGCTGAGGAAAACTGTACCTGCACTCGTGCTGAAGAGAACTGCTCCTGCACTAGTGCTGAGAAGAACTGTACCTGCACTCGGGCTGAGGTGAACTGGACCAGGCACTCGGGCTGAGGATAACTGTACCTGCACTAGGGCTTAAGAGAACTGCTCCTGCACTAGTGATGAGGAGAACTGTACCTGCACTCGGGCTGAGGTGAACTGGACCAGGCACTCGGGCTGAGGATAACTGTACCTGCACTAGGGCTTAAGAGAACTGCATCTGGACATGGGCTGAGGAGGACTGGACCTGGACTCAGGCTGAGAAGAACTGGACCTGCAGTCTGTCTGAGGAGATTTGAACCTTCACTCGGGCAGATGATAACTGAACATGCACTCGAGCTGAGGAAAACTGAACCTGCATTCAGGCTGAGGAGAACTGAACCTGCACTCAGTCTGAGAAGATTTGGACCTGCACTCGGGCTGAGGTGAACTGGACCTGGACTCGCGCTGCGGAGACCTCGCTGAGAAGAACTGTACCTGCACTCAGGCTGAGGTGAACTGGACCAGACACGCGGGCTAAGGAAAACTGTACCTGCACTCAGACTGGAGAGAACTGCACCTGGAGTTGGGCTGAGGAGAACTGGACCTGGACTCGTGCTGTGGATACCTGGACCTGCACTCTGGCTGAAGAGAATTGGACCTGGACTCGCGCTGGGGAGAACTCGACCTGCACTAGTGATGAGGAGAACTGTACCTGCACTCGGGCTGAGGTGAACTGGACCAGACACTCGGGCTGAGGAAAACTGTACCTGCACTCAGGCTGAAGAGAACTGCACCTGGACTTGGGCTGAGGAGAACTGGACCTGGACTCGGGCTGAGGAGAACTGGACACTGGACTCGGGCTTAGGAGATCTGAAGCTTCACTCAGGCAGGTGATAACTGAACATGCACTCGAGCTGAGGAGAACTGAACCTGCATTCAGGCTGAGGAGAACTGAACCTGCACTCAGTCTGAGAAGATTTGGACCTACACTCGGGCTGAAGAGAACTGGACCTGCACTTGTGCTGAAGAGAACTGCATTTTTACACAGGCTGAGAAAAACTGAACTTGCACTCGGTCTTTGGAGAACTGGACCTGCACTCAGGCTGAGAAGAACTGGACTTGCACTCCGGCTGAAGAGAATTCGACCTAGACTCGTGCTGTGGAGAACTCGACCTGCACTAGTGCTGAGGAAAACTGTACCTGCACTAGTGCTGAAGAGAACTGCTCCTGCACTAGTGCTGAGAAGAACTGTACCTGCACTCGGGCTGAGGTGAACTGGACCAGACACTCGAGCTAAAGAAAACTGTACTTGCACTCGGACTGAAGAGAACTGCACCTGGAGTTGGGCTGAGGAGAACTGGAGCTAGACTCGGGCTGTGGAGACCTGGACCTGCACTCTGGCTGAAGAGAATTGGACCTGGACTCGCGCTGCGGAGAATTCGACCTGCACTAGTGATGAGGAGAACTGTACCTGCACTCGGGCTGAGGTGAACTGGACCAGACACTCGGGCTGAGTAAAACTGTACCTGCACTAGTGCTGAAGAGAACTGCTCCTACACTAGTGCTGAGAAGAACTGTACCTGCACTCGGGCTGAGGTGAACTGGACCAGGCACTCGGGCTGAGGATAACTGTACCTGCACTCGGGCTTAAGAGAACTGCATCTGGACTTGGGCTGAGGAGGACTGGACCTGGACTCAGGCTGAGAAGAACTGGACCTGCAGTCTGTCTGAGGAGATCTGAACCTTCACTCGGGCAGGTGATAACTGAACATGCACTCGAGCTGAGGAAAACTGAACCTGCATTCAGGCTGAGGAGAACTGAACCTGCACTCAGTCTGAGAAGATTTGGATCTGCACTCGGGCTGAGGTGAACTGGACCTGGACTCGCGCTACGGAGACCTCGCTGAGAAGAACTGTACCTGCACTCGGGCTGAGGTGAACTGGACCAGACACGCGGGCTAAGGAAAACTGTTCCTGCACTCAGACTGAAGAGAACTGCACCTGGAGTTGGGCTGAGGAGAAGTGGACCTGGACTCGTGCTGTGGATACCTGGACCTGCACTCTGGCTGAAGAGAATTGGACCTGGACTCGCGCTGGGGAGAACTCGACCTGCACTAGTGATGAGGGGAACTGTACCTGCACTCGGGCTGAGGTGAACTGGACCAGACACTCGGGCGGAGGAAAACTGTACCTGCAATCGGGCTGAAGAGAACTGCACCTGGACTTGGGCTGAGCAGAACTGGACCTGGACTCGAGCTGAGGAGAACTGGACCCTGGACTCGGGCGGAGGAGATCTGAACCTTCACTCAGGCAGGTGATAACTGAACATGCACTCGAGCTGAGGAGAACTGAACCTGCATTCAGGCTGAGGAGAACTGAACCTGCACTCAGTCTGAGAAGATTTGGACCTACACTCGGGCTGAAGAGAACTAAACCTGCACTTGGTCGGAAGAGAACTGCATTTTTACACAGGCTGAGGAAAACTGAACTTGCACTCGGTCTTTGGAGAACTGGACCTGCACTCAAGCTGAGAAGAACTGGACCTGCACTCCGGCTGAAGAGAATTCGACCTGTACTCGCACTGTGGAGAACTCGACCTGCACTAGTGCTGAGGAGAACTGTACATGCACTTGGGCTGAGGTCAACTGGAGCAATCACTCGGGCTGAGGAAAACTGTACCTTCACTAGTGCTGAAGATAACTGCTCCTGCACTAGTGCTGAGAAGAACTGTACCTGCACTCGGGCTGAGGTGAACTGGACCAAACACTCGGGCTGAGGATAACTGTACCTGCACTCGGGCTTAAGAGAACTGCATCTGGACTTGGGCTGAGGAGGACTGGACCTGGACTCAGGCTGAGAAGAACTGGACCTGCAGTCTGTCTGAGGAGATCTGAACCTTCACTCGGGCAGGTGATAACTGAACATGCACTCGAGCTGAGGAAAACTGAACCTGCATTCAGGCTGAGGAGAACTGAACCGGCACTCAGTCTGAGAAGATTTGGACCTGCACTCGGGCTGAGATGAACTGGACCTGGACTCGCGCTGCGGAGATCTCGACCTGCACTAGAGCTGAGAAGAACTGTACCTGCACTCGGGCTGAGGTGAACTGGACCAGACACGCGGGCTAAGGAAAACTGTACCTGCACTCGGACTGAAGAGAACTGCACCTGGACTAGGGCTGTGGAGACCTGGACCTGCACTCTGGCTGAAGAGAATTGGACCTGGACTCGCGCTGGGGAGAACTCGACCTGCACTAGTGATGAGGAGAACTGTACCTGCACTCGGGCTGAGGTGAACTGGACCAGACAATCGGGCTGAGGAAAACTGTACCTGCACTCAGGCTGAAGAGAACTGCAGCTGGACTAGGGCTGAGGAGAACTGGACCTGGACTCGGGCTGAGGAGAACTGGACCCTGGACTCGGGCTGAGGAGATCTGAACCTTCACTCAGGCAGGTGATAACTGAACATGCACTCGAGCTCAGGAGAACTGAACCTGCATTCAGGCTGAGGAGAACTGAACCTGCACTCAGTCTGAGAAGATTTGGACCTACACTCGAGCTGAAGAGAACTGGACTTGCACTTGTGCTGAAGAGAACTGCATTTTTACACAGGCTGAGGAAAACTGAACTTGCACTCGGTCTTTGGAGAACTGGACCTGCACTCAGGCTGAGAAGAACTGGACCTGCACTCCGGCTGAAGAGAATTCGACCTGGACTCGCGCTGTGGAGAACTTGACCTGCACTAGTGCTGAGGAGAACTGTACATGCACTTGGGCTGAGGTCAACTGGAGCAGACACTCGGGCTGAGGAAAACTGTACCTGCACTAGTGCTGAAGAGAACTGCTCCTGCACTAGTGCTGAGAAGAACTGTACCTGCACTCGGGCTGAGGTGAACTGGACCAGACACTCGAGCTAAAGAAAACTGTACTTGCACTCAGACTGAAGAGAACTGCACCTGGAGTTGGGCTGAGGAGAACTGGAGCTAGACTCGGGCTGTGGAGACCTGGACCTGCACTCTGGCTGAAGAGAATTGGACCTGGACTCGCGCTGCGGAGAATTCGACCTGCACTAGTGATGAGGAGAACTGTACCTGCACTCGGGCTGAGGTGAACTGGACCAGACACTCGGGCTGAGGAAAACTGTACCTGCACTAGTGCTGAAGAGAACTGCTCCTGCACTAGTGCTGAGAAGAACTGTACCTGCACTCGGGCTGAGGTGAACTGGACCAGGCACTCGGGCTGAGGATAACTGTACCTGCACTCGGGCTTAAGAGAACTGCATCTGGACTTGGGCTGAGGAGGACTGGACCTGGACTCAGGCTGAGAAGAACTGGACCTGCAGTCTGTCTGAGGAGAATTGAACCTTCACTCGGGCAGGTGATAACTGAACATGCACTCGAGCTGAGGAAAACTGAACCTGCATTCAGACTGAGGAGAACTGAACCTGCACTCAGTCTGAGAAGATTTGGACCTGCACTCGGGCTGAGGTGAACTGGACCTGGACTCGCGCTGCGGAGACCTCGCTGAGAAGAACTGTACCTGCACTCGGGCTGAAGTGAACTGGACCAGACACGCGGGCTAAGGAAAACTGTACCTGCACTCAGACTGAAGAGAACTGCACCTGGAGTTGGGCTGAGGAGAACTGGACCTGGACTCGTGCTGTGGATACCTGGACCTGCACTCTGGCTGAAGAGAATTGGACCTGGACTCGCGCAGGGGAGAACTCGACCTGCACTAGTGATGAGGAGAACTGTACCTGCACTCGGGCTGAGGTGAACTGGACCAGACACTCGGGCTGAGGAAAACTGTACCTGCAATCGGGCTGAAGAGAACTGCACCTGGACTTGGGCTGAGGAGAACTGGACCTGGACTCGGGCTGAGGAGAACTGGACCCTGGACTCGGGCTGAGGAGATCTGAACCTTCACTCAGGCAGGTGATAACTGAACATGCACTCGAGCTGAGGAGAACTGAACCTGCATTCAGTCTGAGAAGATTTGGACCTACACTCGGGCTGAAGAGAACTGGACCTGCACTTGTGCTGAAGAGAACTGCATTTTTACACAGGCTGAGGAAAACTGAACTTGCACTCGGTCTTTGGAGAACTGGACCTGCACTCAGGCTGAGAAGAACTGGACGAGCACTCCGGCTGAAGAGAATTGGACCTGGACTCGTGCTGTGGAGAACTCGACCTGCACTAGTGCTGAGGAGAACTGTACATGCACTTGACTGAGGTCAACTGGAGCAGACACTCGGGCTGAGGAAAACTGTACCTGCACTAGTGCTGAAGAGAACTGCTCCTGCACTAGTGCTGAGAAGAACTGTACCTGCACTCGGGCTGAGGTGAACTGGACCAGACACTCGGGCTGAGGATAACTGTACCTGCATTCGGGCTTAAGAGAACTGCATCTGGACTTGGGCTGAGGAGGACTGGACCTGGACTCAGGCTGAGAAGAACTGGACCTGCAGTCTGTCTGAGGAGATTTGGACCTACACTCGGGCTGAAGAGAACTGGACCTGCACTTGTGCTGAAGAGAACTGCATTTTTACACAGGCTGAGGAAAACTGAACTTGCACTCGGTCTTTGGAGAACTGGACCTGCACTCAGGCTGAGAAGAACTGGACCTGCACTCCGGCTGAAGAGAATTCGACCTGGACTCGCACTGTGAAGAACTCGACCTGCACTAGTGCTGAGGAGAACTGCTCGTGCACTAGTGCTGAGAAGAACTGTACCTGCACTCGGGCTGAGGTGAACTGGACCAGGCACTCGGGCTGAGGATAACTGTCCCTGCACTCGGGCTTAAGAGAACTGCATCTGGACTTGGGCTGAGGAGGACTGGACCTGGACTCAGGCTGAGAAGAACTGAACCTGCATTCAGGCTGAGGAGAACTGAACCTGCACTCAGTCTGAGAAGATTTGGACCTGCACTCGGGCTGAGGTGAACTGGACCTGGACTCGCGCTGCGGAGACCTCGACCTGCACTAGAGCTGAGAAGAACTGTACCTGCACTCGGGCTGAGGTGAACTGGACCAGACACGCGGGCTAAGGAAAACTGTACCTGCACTTAGACTGAAGAGAACTGCACCTGGAGTTGGGCTGAGGAGAACTGGACCTGGACTCGGGCTGTGGAGACCTGGACCTGCACTTTGGCTGAAGAGAATTGGACCTGGACTTGCGCTGGGGAGAACTCGACCTGCAGTAGTGATGAGGAGAACTGTACCTGCACTCGGGCTGAGGTGAACTGGACCAGACACTCGGGCTGAGGAAAACTGTACCTGCACTCGGGCTGAAGAGAACTGGACCTGCACTTGTGCTGAAGAGAACTGCATTTTTACACAGGCTTAGGAAAACTGAACTTGCACTCGGTCTTTGGAGAACTGGACCTGCACTCAAGCTGAGAAGAACTGGACCTGCACTCTGGCTGAAGAGAATTCGACCTGGACTCGCGCTGTGGAGAACTCGACCTGCACTAGTGCTGAGGAGAACTGTACATGCACTTGGGCTGAGGTCAACTGGAGCAGACACTTGGGCTGAGGAAAACTGTACCTGCACTAGTGCTGAAGAGAACTGCTCCTGCACTAGTGCTGAGAAGAACTGTACCTGCACTCGGGCTGAAGTGAACTGGACCAGACACTCGGGCTGAGGATAACTGTACCTGCACTCGGGCTTAAGAGAACTGCATCTGGACTTGGGCTGAGGAGGACTGGACCTGGACTCAGGCTGAGAAGAACTGGACCTGCAGTCTGTCTGAGGAGATCTGAACCTTCACTCGGGCTGGTGATAACTGAACATGCACTCGAGCTGAGGAAAACTGAACCTGCATTCAGGCTGAGGAGAACTGAACCTGCACTCAGTCTGAGAAGATTTGGACCTGCACTCGGGCTGAGATGAACTGGACCTGGACTCGCGCTGCGGAGACCTCGACCTGCACTAGAGCTGAGAAGAACTGTACCTGCACTCGGGCTGAGGTGAACTGGACCAGACACGCGGGCTAAGGAAAACTGTACCTGCACTCGGACTGAAGAGAACTGCACCTGGAGTTGGGCTGAGGAGAACTGGACCTGGACTCGGGCTGTGGAGACCTGAACCTGCACTCTGGCTGAAGAGAATTGGACCTGGACTTGCGCTGGGGAGAACTCGACCTGCACTAGTGATGAGGAGAACTGTACCTGCACTCGGGCTGAGGTGAACTGGACCAGACACTCGGGCTGAGGAAAACTGAACCTGCATTCAGGCTGAGGAGAACTGAACCTGCACTCAGTCTGAGAAGATTTGGACCTGCACTCAGGCTGAGGTGAACTGGACCTGGACTTGCGCTGCGGAGACCTCGCTGAGAAGAACTGTACCTGCACTCGGGCTGAGGTGAACTGGACCAGACACGCGGGCTAAGGAAAACTGTACCTGCACTCAGACTGAAGAGAACTGCACCTGGAGTTGGGCTGAGGAGAACTGGACCTGGACTCGGGCTAAGGAGATCTGAACCTTCACTCAAGCAGGTGATAACTGAACATGCACTCGAGCTGAGGAGAACTGAACCTGCACTCAGTCTGAGAAGATTTGGACCTACACTCGGGCTGAAGAGAACTGGACCTGCACTTGTGCTCAAGAGAACTGCATTTTTACACAGGCTGAGGAAAACTGAACTTGCACTCGGTCTTTGGAGAACTGGACCTGCACTCAGGCTGAGAAGAACTGGACTTGCACTCCGGCTGAAGAGAATTCGACCTGGACTCGCGCTGTGGAGAACTCGACCTGCACTAGTGCTGAGGAGAACTGTACATGCACTTGGGCTGAGGTCAACTGGAGCAGACACTCGGGCTGAGGATAACTGTACCTGCACTCGGGCTTAAGAGAACTGCATCTGGACTTGGGCTGAGGAGGACTGGACCTGGACTCAGGCTGAGAAGAACTGGACCTGCAGTCTGTCTGAGAAGATCTGAACCTTGACTCGGGCAGGTGATAACTGAACATGCACTCGAGCTGAGGAAAACTGAACCTGCATTCAGGCTGAGGAGAACTGAACCTGCACTCAGTCTGAAAAGATTTGGACCTGCACTCGGGCTGAGGTGAACTGGACCTGGACTCGCGCTGCGGAGACCTCGACCTGCACTAGAGCTGAGAAGAACTGTACCTGCACTCGGGCTGAGGTGAACTGGACCAAACACGCGGGCTAAGGAAAACTGTACCTGCACTCAGACTGAAGAGAACTGCACCTGGAGTTGGGCTGAGGAGAACTGGACCTGGACTCGGGCTGTGGAGACCTGGACCTGCACTCTGGCTGAAGAGAATTGGACCTGGACTCGCGCTGGGGAGAACTCGACCTGCACTAGTGCTGAGGAAAACTGTACCTGCACTAGTGCTGAAGAGAACTGCTCCTGCACTAGTGCTGAGAAGAACTGTACCTGCACTCGGGCTGAGGTGAACTGGACCAGACACTCGGGCTGAGGATAACTGTACCTGCATTCGGGCTTAAGAGAACTGCATCTGGACTTGGGCTGAGGAGGACTGGACCTGGACTCAGGCTGAGAAGAACTGGACCTGCAGTCTGTCTGAGGAGATCTGAACCTTCACTCAGGCAGGTGATAACTGAACATGCACTCGAGCTGAGGAAAACTGAACCTGCATTCAGGCTGAGGAGAACTGAACCTTCACTCAGGCAGGTGATAACTGAACATGCACTCGAGCTGGGGAGAACTGAACCTGCATTTAGGCTGAGGAGAACTGAACCTGCACTCAGTCTGAGAAGATTTGGACCTACACTCGGGCTGAAGAGAACTGGACTTGCACTTGTGCTGAAGAGAACTGCATTTTTACACAGGCTGGGGAAAACTGAACTTGCATTCGGTCTTTGGAGAACTGGACCTGCACTCAGGCTGAGAAGAACTGGACCTGCACTCCGGCTGAAGAGAATTCGACCTGGACTCGCGCTGTGGAGAACTCGACCTGCACTAGTGCTGAGGATAACTGTTCATGCACTTGGGCTGGGGTCAACTGGAGCAGACACTCGGGCTGAGGAAAACTGTACCTGCACAAGTGCTGAAGAGAACTGCTCCTGCATTAGTGCTGAGAAGAACTGTACCTGCACTCGGGCTGAGGTGAACTGAACCAGACACTCGAGCTAAAGAAAACTGTACTTGCACTCGGACTGAAGAGAACTGCACCTGGAGTTGGGCTGAGGAGAACTGGAGCTAGACCCGGGCTGTGGAGACCTGGACCTGCACTATGGCTGAAGAGAATTGGACCTGGAGTCGCGCTGCGGAGAATTCGACCTGCACTAGTGATGAGGAGAACTGTACCTGCACTCGGGCTGAGGTGAACTGGACCAGACACTCGGGCTGAGGAAAACTGTACCTGCACTAGTGCTGAATAGAACTGCTCCTGCACTAGTGCTGAGAAGAACTGTACCTGCACTCGGGCTGAGGTGAACTGGACCAGGCACTCGGGCTGAGGATAACTGTACCTGCACTAGGGCTTAAGAGAACTGCATCTGGACATGGGCTGAGGAGGACTGGACCTGGACTCAGGCTGAGAAGAACTGGACCTGCAGTCTGTCTGAGGAGATTTGAACCTTCACTCGGGCAGGTGATAACTGAACATGCACTCGAGCTGAGGAAAACTGAACCTGCATTCAGGCTGAGGAGAACTGAACCTGCACTCAGTCTGAGAAGATTTGGACCTGCACTCGGGCTGAGGTGAACTGGACCTGGACTCGGGCTGCGGAGACCTCGCTGAGAAGAACTGTACCTGCACTCGGGCTGATGTGAACTGGACCAGACACGCGGGCTAAGGAAAACTGTACCTGCACTCAGACTGAAGAGAACTGCACCTGGAGTTGGGCTGAGGAGAACTGGACCTGGACTCGTGCTGTGGATACCTGGACCTGCACTCTGGCTGAAGAGAATTGGACCTGGACTCGCGCTGGGGAGAACTCGACCTGCACTAGTGATGAGGAGAACTGTACCTGCACTCGGGCTGAGGTGAACTGGACCAGACACTTGGGCTGAGGAAAACTGTACCTGCACTCAGGCTGAAGAGAACTGCACCTGGACTTGGGCTGAGGAGAACTGGACCTGGACTCGGGCTGAGGAGAACTGGACACTGGACTCGGGCTGAGGAGATCTGAACCTTCACTCAGGCAGGTGATAACTGAACATGCACTCGAGCTGAGGAGAACTGAACCTGCATTCAGGCTGAGGAGAACTGAACCTGCACTCAGTCTGAGAAGATTTGGACCTACACTCGGGCTGAAGAGAACTGGACCTGCACTTGTGCTGAAGAGAACTGCATTTTTACACAGGCTGAGAAAAACTGAACTTGCACTCGGTCTTTGGAGAACTGGACCTGCACTCAGGCTGAGAAGAACTGGACTTGCACTCCGGCTGAAGAGAATTCGACCTGGACTCGTGCTGTGGAGAACTCGACCTGCACTAGTGCTGAGGAAAACTGTACCTGCACTAGTGCTGAAGAGAACTGCTCCTGCACTAGTGCTGAGAAGAACTGTACCTGCACTCGGGCTGAGGTGAACTGGACCAGACAATCGGGCTGAGGATAACTGTACCTCCATTCGGGCTTAAGAGAACTGCATCTGGACTTGGGCTGAGGAGGACTGGACCTGGACTCAGGCTGAGAAGAACTGGACCTGCAGTCTGTCTGAGGAGATCTGAACCTTCACTCAGGCAGGTGATAACTGAACATGCACTCGAGCTGAGGAAAACTGAACCTGCATTCAGGCTGAGGAGAACTGAACCTGCACTCAGTCTGAGAAGATTTGGACCTGCACTCGGGCTGAGGTGAACTGGACCTGGACTCGCGCTGCGGAGACCTCGCTGAGAAGAACTGTACCTGCACTCGGGCTGAGGTGAACTGGACCAGACACGCGGGCGAAGGAAAACTGTACCTGCACTCAGACTGAAGAGAACTGCACCTGGAGTTGGGCTGAGGAGAACTGGACCTGGACTCGTGCTGAGGAGATCTGAACCTTCACTCAGGCAGGTGATAACTGAACATGCACTCGAGCTGAGGAGAACTGAACCTGCATTCAGGCTGAGGAGAACTGAACCTGCACTCAGTCTGAGAAGATTTGGACCTGCACTCAGGCTGAGATGAACTGGACCTGGACTCGCGCTGTGGAGATCTCGACCTGCACTAGAGCTGAGAAGAACTGTACCTTCACTCGGGCTGAGGTGAACTGGACCGGACACGCGGGCTAAGGAAAACTGTACCTGCACTCGGACTGAAGAGAACTGCACCTGGAGTTGGGCAGAGGAGAACTGGACCTGGACTCGGGCTGTGGAGACCTGGACCTGCACTCTGGCTGAAGAGAATTGGACCTGGACTCGCGCTGGGGAGAAGTCGACCTGCACTAGTGATGAGGAGAACTGTACCTGCACTCGGGCTGAGGTGAACTGGACCAGACACTCGGGCTGAGGAAAACTGTACCTGCACTCAGGCTGAAGAGAACTGCACCTGGACTAGGGCTGAGGAGAACTGGACCTGGACTCGGGCTGAGGAGAACTGGACCCTGGACTCGGGCTGAGGAGAACTGGACCCTGGACTCGGGCTGAGGAGATCTGAACCTTCACTCAGGCAGGTGATAACTGAACATGCACTCGAGCTGAGGAGAACTGAACCTGCACTCAGTCTGAGAAGATTTGGACCTGCACTCGGGCTTAAGAGAACTGCATCTGGACTTGGGCTGAGGAGGACTGGACCTGGACTCAGGCTGAGAAGAACTGGACCTGCAGTCTGTCTGAGGAGATCTGAACCTTCACTCGGGCAGGTGATAACTGAACATGCACTCGAGCTGAGGAAAACTGAACCTGCATTCAGGCTGAGGAGAACTGAACCTGCACTCAGTCTGAGAAGATTTGGACCTGCACTCGGGCTGAGATGAACTGGACCGAAACTCGCGCTGCGGAGATCTCGACCTGCACTAGAGCTGAGAAGAACTGTACCTGCACTCGGGCTGAGGTGAACTGGACCAGACACGCGGGCTAAGGAAAACTGTACCTGCACTAGGACTGAAGAGAACTGCACCTGGAGTTGGGCAGAGGAGAACTGGACCTGGACTCGGGCTGTGGAGACCTGGACCTGCACTCTGGCTGAAGAGAATTGGACCTGGACTCGGGCTGTGGAGACCTGGACCTGCACTCTGGCTGAAGAGAAATGGACCTGGACTCGCGCTGGGGAGAACTCGACCTGCACTAGTGATGAGGAGAACTGTACCTGCACTCGGGCTGAGGTGAACTGGACCAGACACTCGGGCTGAGGAAAACTGTACCTGCACTCAGGCTGAAGAGAACTCCACCTGGACTTGGGCTGAGGAGAACTGGACCTGGACTTGGGCTGAGGAGAACTGGACCCTGGACTCGGGCTGAGGAGATCTGAACCTTCACTCAGGCAGGTGATAACTGAACATGCACTCGAGCTGGGGAGAACTGAACCTGCATTCAGGCTGAGGAGAACTGAACCTGCACTCAGTCTGAGAAGATTTGGACCTACACTCGGGCTGAAGAGAACTGGACTTGCACTTGTGCTGAAGAGAACTGCATTTTTACACAGGCTGAGGAAAACTGAACTTGCACTCGGTCTTTGGAGAACTGGACCTGCACTCAGGCTGAGAAGAACTGGACCTGCACTCCGGCTGAAGAGAATTCGACCTGGACTCGCGCTGTGGAGAACTCGACCTGCACTAGTGCTGAGGAGAACTGTTCATGCACTTGGGCTGAGGTCAACTGGAGCAGACACTCGGGCTGAGGAAAACTGTACCTGCACAAGTGCTGAAGAGAACTGCTCCTGCATTAGTGCTGAGAAGAACTGTACCTGCACTCGGGCTGAGGTGAACTGGACCAGACACTCGAGCTAAAGAAAACTGTTCTTGCACTCGGACTGAAGAGAACTGCACCTGGAGTTGGGCTGAGGAGAACTGGAGCTAGACTCGGGCTGTGGAGACCTGGACCTGCACTCTGGCTGAAGAGAATTGGACCTGGACTCTCGCTGCGGAGAATTCGACCTGCACTAGTGATGAGGAGAACTGTACCTGCACTCAGGCTGAGGTGAACTGGACCAGACACTCGGGCTGAGGAAAACTGTACCTGCACTCGTGCTGAAGAGAACTGCTCCTGCACTAGTGCTGAGAAGAACTGTACCTGCACTCGGGCTGAGGTGAACTGGACCAGGCACTCGGGCTGAGGATAACTGTACCTGCACTAGGGCTTAAGAGAACTGCTCCTGCACTAGTGATGAGGAGAACTGTACCTGCACTCGGGCTGAGGTGAACTGGACCAGGCACTCGGGCTGAGGATAACTGTACCTGCACTAGTGCTGAATAGAACTGCTCCTGCACTAGTGCTGAGAAGAACTGTACCTGCACTCGGGCTGAGGTGAACTGGACCAGGCACTCGGGCTGAGGATAACTGTACCTGCACTAGGGCTTAAGAGAACTGCATCTGGACATGGGCTGAGGAGGACTGGACCTGGACTCAGGCTGAGAAGAACTGGACCTGCAGTCTGTCTGAGGAGATTTGAACCTTCACTCGGGCAGGTGATAACTGAACATGCACTCGAGCTGAGGAAAACTGAACCTGCATTCAGGCTGAGGAGAACTGAACCTGCACTCAGTCTGAGAAGATTTGGACCTGCACTCGGGCTGAGGTGAACTGGACCTGGACTCGCGCTGCGGAGACCTCGCTGAGAAGAACTGTACCTGCACTCGGGCTGAGGTGAACTGGACCAGACACGCGGGCTAAGGAAAACTGTACCTGCACTCAGACTGAAGAGAACTGCACCTGGAGTTGGGCTGAGGAGAACTGGACCTGGACTCGTGCTGTGGATACCTGGACCTGCACTCTGGCTGAAGAGAATTGGACCTGGACTCGCGCTGGGGAGAACTCGACCTGCACTAGTGATGAGGAGAACTGTACCTGCACTCGGGCTGAGGTGAACTGGACCAGACACTTGGGCTGAGGAAAACTGTACCTGCACTCAGGCTGAAGAGAACTGCACCTGGACTTGGGCTGAGGAGAACTGGACCTGGACTCGGGCTGAGGAGAACTGGACACTGGACTCGGGCTGAGGAGATCTGAACCTTCACTCAGGCAGGTGATAACTGAACATGCACTCGAGCTGAGGAGAACTGAACCTGCATTCAGGCTGAGGAGAACTGAACCTGCACTCAGTCTGAGAAGATTTGGACCTACACTCGGGCTGAAGAGAACTGGACCTGCACTTGAGCTGAAGAGAACTGCATTTTTACACAGGCTGAGAAAAACTGAACCTGCACTCGGTCTTTGGAGAACTGGACCTGCACTCAGGCTGAGAAGAACTGGACTTGCACTCCGGCTGAAGAGAATTCGACCTGGACTCGTGCTGTGGAGAACGCGACCTGCACTAGTGCTGAGGAAAACTGTACCTGCACTAGTGCTGAAGAGAACTGCTCCTGCACTAGTGCTGAGAAGAACTGTACCTGCACTCGGGCTGAGGTGAACTGGACCAGACAATCGGGCTGAGGATAACTGTACCTGCATTCGGCTTAAGAGAACTGCATCTGGACTTGGGCTGAGGAGGACTGGACCTGGACTCAGGCTGAGAAGAACTGGACCTGCAGTCTGTCTGAGGAGATCTGAACCTTCACTCAGGCAGGTGATAACTGAACATGCACTCGAGCTGAGGAAAACTGAACCTGCATTCAGGCTGAGGAGAACTGAACCTGCACTCAGTCTGAGAAGATTTGGACCTGCACTCGGGCTGAGGTGAACTGGACCTGGACTCGCGCTGCGGAGACCTCGCTGAGAAGAACTGTACCTGCACTCGGGCTGAGGTGAACTGGACCAGACACGCGGGCGAAGGAAAACTGTACCTGCACTCAGACTGAAGAGAACTGCACCTGGAGTTGGGCTGAGGAGAACTGGACCTGGACTCGGGCTGAGGAGATGTGAACCTTCACTCAGGCAGGTGATAACTGAACATGCACTCGAGCTGAGGAGAACTGAACCTGCATTCAGGCTGAGGAGAACTGAACCTGCACTCAGTCTGAGAAGATTTGGACCTACACTCAGGCTGAAGAGAACTGGACCTGCACTTGTGCTCAAGAGAACTGCATTTTTACACAGGCTGAGGAAAACTGAACTTGTACTCGGTCTTTGGAGAACTGGACCTGCACTAAGGCTGAGAAGAACTGGACTTGCACTCCGGCTGAAGAGAATTTGACCTGGACTCGCGCTGTGGAGAACTCGACCTGCACTAGTGCTGAGGAGAACTGTACATGCACTTGGGCTGAGGTCAACTGGAGCAGACACTCGGGCTGAGGATAACTGTACCTGCACTCGGGCTTAAGAGATCTGCATCTGGACTTGGGCTGAGGAGGACTGGACCTGGACTCAGGCTGAGAAGAACTGGACCTGCAGTCTGTCTGAGGAGATCTGAACCTTCACTCGGGCAGGTGATAACTGAACATGCACTCGAGCTGAGGAAAACTGAACCTGCATTCAGGCTGAGGAGAACTGAACCTGCACTCAGTCTGAGAAGATTTGGACCTGCACTCGGGCTGAGATGAACTGGACCAAAACTCGCGCTGCGGAGATCTCGACCTGCACTAGAGCTGAGAAGAACTGTACCTGCACTCGGGCTGAGGTGAACTGGACCAGACACGCGGGCTAAGGAAAACTGTACCTGCACTAGGACTGAAGAGAACTGCACCTGGAGTTGGGCAGAGGAGAACTGGACCTGGACTCGGGCTGTGAAGACCTGGACCTGCACTCTGGCTGAAGAGAATTGGACCTGGACTCGGGCTGTGGAGACCTGGACCTGCACTCTGGCTGAAGAGAATTGGACCTGGACTCGCGCTGGGGAGAACTCGACCTGCACTAGTGATGAGGAGAACTGTACCTGCACTCGGGCTGAGGTGAACTGGACCAGACACTCGGGCTGAGGAAAACTGTACCTGCACTCAGGCTGAAGAGAACTCCACCTGGACTTGGGCTGAGGAGAACTGGACCTGGACTTGGGCTGAGGAGAACTGGACCCTGGACTCGGCCTGAGGAGATCTGAACCTTCACTCAGGCAGGTGATAACTGAACATGCACTCGAGCTGGGGAGAACTGAACCTGCATTCAGGCTGAGGAGAACTGAACCTGCACTCAGTCTGAGAAGATTTGGACCTACACTCGGGCTGAAGAGAACTGGACTTGCACTTGTGCTGAAGAGAACTGCATTTTTACACAGGCTGAGGAAAACTGAACTTGCACTCGGTCTTTGGAGAACTGGACCTGCACTCAGGCTGACAAGAACTGGACCTGCACTTCGGCTGAAGAGAATTCGACCTGGACTCGCGCTGTGGAGAACTCGACCTGCACTAGTGTTGAGGAGAACTGTTCATGCACTTGGGCTGAGGTCAACTGGAGCAGACACTCGGGCTGAGGAAAACTGTACCTGCACAAGTGCTGAAGAGAACTGCTCCTGCATTAGTGCTGAGAAGAACTGTACCTGCACTCAGGCTGAGGTGAACTGGACCAGACACTCGAGCTAAAGAAAACTGTACTTGCACTCGGACTGAAGAGAACTGCACCTGGAGTTGGGCTGAGGAGAACTGGAGCTAGACTCGGGCTGTGGAGACCTGGACCTGCACTCTGGCTGAAGAGAATTGGACCTGGACTCTCGCTGCAGAGAATTCGACCTGCACTAGTGATGAGGAGAACTGTACCTGCACTCAGGCTGAGGTGAACTGGACCAGACACTCGGGCTGAGGAAAACTGTACCTGCACTCGTGCTGAAGAGAACTGCTCCTGCACTAGTGCTGAGAAGAACTGTACCTGCACTCGGGCTGAGGTGAACTGGACCAGGCACTCGGGCTGAGGATAACTGTACCTGCACTAGGGCTTAAGAGAACTGCTCCTGCACTAGTGATGAGGAGAACTGCACCTGCACTCGGGCTGAGGTGAACTGGACCAGGCACTCGGGCTGAGGATAACTGTACCTGCACTAGGGCTTAAGAGAACTGCATCTGGACATGGGCTGAGGAGGACTGGACCTGGACTCAGGCTGAGAAGAACTGGACCTGCAGTCTGTCTGAGGAGATTTGAACCTTCACTCGGGCAGATGATAACTGAACATGCACTCGAGCTGAGGAAAACTGAACCTGCATTCAGGCTGAGGAGAACTGAACCTGCACTCAGTCTGAGAAGATTTGGACCTGCACTCGGGCTGAGGTGAACTGGACCTGGACTCGCGCTGCGGAGACCTCGCTGAGAAGAACTGTACCTGCACTCAGGCTGAGGTGAACTGGACCAGACACGCGGGCTAAGGAAAACTGTACCTGCACTCAGACTGGAGAGAACTGCACCTGGAGTTGGGCTGAGGAGAACTGGACCTGGACTCGTGCTGTGGATACCTGGACCTGCACTCTGGCTGAAGAGAATTGGACCTGGACTCGCGCTGGGGAGAACTCGACCTGCACTAGTGATGAGGAGAACTGTACCTGCACTCGGGCTGAGGTGAACTGGACCAGACACTCGGGCTGAGGAAAACTGTACCTGCACTCAGGCTGAAGAGAACTGCACCTGGACTTGGGCTGAGGAGAACTGGACCTGGACTCGGGCTGAGGAGAACTGGACACTGGACTCGGGCTTAGGAGATCTGAAGCTTCACTCAGGCAGGTGATAACTGAACATGCACTCGAGCTGAGGAGAACTGAACCTGCATTCAGGCTGAGGAGAACTGAACCTGCACTCAGTCTGAGAAGATTTGGACCTACACTCGGGCTGAAGAGAACTGGACCTGCACTTGTGCTGAAGAGAACTGCATTTTTACACAGGCTGAGAAAAACTGAACTTGCACTCGGTCTTTGGAGAACTGGACCTGCACTCAGGCTGAGAAGAACTGGACTTGCACTCCGGCTGAAGAGAATTCGACCTAGACTCGTGCTGTGGAGAACTCGACCTGCACTAGTGCTGAGGAAAACTGTACCTGCACTAGTGCTGAAGAGAACTGCTCCTGCACTAGTGCTGAGAAGAACTGTACCTGCACTCGGGCTGAGGTGAACTGGACCAGACACTCGAGCTAAAGAAAACTGTACTTGCACTCGGACTGAAGAGAACTGCACCTGGAGTTGGGCTGAGGAGAACTGGAGCTAGACTCGGGCTGTGGAGACCTGGACCTGCACTCTGGCTGAAGAGAATTGGACCTGGACTCGCGCTGCGGAGAATTCGACCTGCACTAGTGATGAGGAGAACTGTACCTGCACTCGGGCTGAGGTGAACTGGACCAGACACTCGGGCTGAGTAAAACTGTACCTGCACTAGTGCTGAAGAGAACTGCTCCTACACTAGTGCTGAGAAGAACTGTACCTGCACTCGGGCTGAGGTGAACTGGACCAGGCACTCGGGCTGAGGATAACTGTACCTGCACTCGGGCTTAAGAGAACTGCATCTGGACTTGGGCTGAGGAGGACTGGACCTGGACTCAGGCTGAGAAGAACTGGACCTGCAGTCTGTCTGAGGAGATCTGAACCTTCACTCGGGCAGGTGATAACTGAACATGCACTCGAGCTGAGGAAAACTGAACCTGCATTCAGGCTGAGGAGAACTGAACCTGCACTCAGTCTGAGAAGATTTGGATCTGCACTCGGGCTGAGGTGAACTGGACCTGGACTCGCGCTACGGAGACCTCGCTGAGAAGAACTGTACCTGCACTCGGGCTGAGGTGAACTGGACCAGACACGCGGGCTAAGGAAAACTGTTCCTGCACTCAGACTGAAGAGAACTGCACCTGGAGTTGGGCTGAGGAGAAGTGGACCTGGACTCGTGCTGTGGATACCTGGACCTGCACTCTGGCTGAAGAGAATTGGACCTGGACTCGCGCTGGGGAGAACTCGACCTGCACTAGTGATGAGGGGAACTGTACCTGCACTCGGGCTGAGGTGAACTGGACCAGACACTCGGGCGGAGGAAAACTGTACCTGCAATCGGGCTGAAGAGAACTGCACCTGGACTTGGGCTGAGCAGAACTGGACCTGGACTCGAGCTGAGGAGAACTGGACCCTGGACTCGGGCGGAGGAGATCTGAACCTTCACTCAGGCAGGTGATAACTGAACATGCACTCGAGCTGAGGAGAACTGAACCTGCATTCAGGCTGAGGAGAACTGAACCTGCACTCAGTCTGAGAAGATTTGGACCTACACTCGGGCTGAAGAGAACTAAACCTGCACTTGGTCGGAAGAGAACTGCATTTTTACACAGGCTGAGGAAAACTGAACTTGCACTCGGTCTTTGGAGAACTGGACCTGCACTCAAGCTGAGAAGAACTGGACCTGCACTCCGGCTGAAGAGAATTCGACCTGTACTCGCACTGTGGAGAACTCGACCTGCACTAGTGCTGAGGAGAACTGTACATGCACTTGGGCTGAGGTCAACTGGAGCAATCACTCGGGCTGAGGAAAACTGTACCTTCACTAGTGCTGAAGATAACTGCTCCTGCACTAGTGCTGAGAAGAACTGTACCTGCACTCGGGCTGAGGTGAACTGGACCAAACACTCGGGCTGAGGATAACTGTACCTGCACTCGGGCTTAAGAGAACTGCATCTGGACTTGGGCTGAGGAGGACTGGACCTGGACTCAGGCTGAGAAGAACTGGACCTGCAGTCTGTCTGAGGAGATCTGAACCTTCACTCGGGCAGGTGATAACTGAACATGCACTCGAGCTGAGGAAAACTGAACCTGCATTCAGGCTGAGGAGAACTGAACCGGCACTCAGTCTGAGAAGATTTGGACCTGCACTCGGGCTGAGATGAACTGGACCTGGACTCGCGCTGCGGAGATCTCGACCTGCACTAGAGCTGAGAAGAACTGTACCTGCACTCGGGCTGAGGTGAACTGGACCAGACACGCGGGCTAAGGAAAAGTGTACCTGCACTCGGACTGAAGAGAACTGCACCTGGACTAGGGCTGTGGAGACCTGGACCTGCACTCTGGCTGAAGAGAATTGGACCTGGACTCGCGCTGGGGAGAACTCGACCTGCACTAGTGATGAGGAGAACTGTACCTGCACTCGGGCTGAGGTGAACTGGACCAGACAATCGGGCTGAGGAAAACTGTACCTGCACTCAGGCTGAAGAGAACTGCAGCTGGACTAGGGCTGAGGAGAACTGGACCTGGACTCGGGCTGAGGAGAACTGGACCCTGGACTCGGGCTGAGGAGATCTGAACCTTCACTCAGGCAGGTGATAACTGAACATGCACTCGAGCTCAGGAGAACTGAACCTGCATTCAGGCTGAGGAGAACTGAACCTGCACTCAGTCTGAGAAGATTTGGACCTACACTCGAGCTGAAGAGAACTGGACTTGCACTTGTGCTGAAGAGAACTGCATTTTTACACAGGCTGAGGAAAACTGAACTTGCACTCGGTCTTTGGAGAACTGGACCTGCACTCAGGCTGAGAAGAACTGGACCTGCACTCCGGCTGAAGAGAATTCGACCTGGACTCGCGCTGTGGAGAACTTGACCTGCACTAGTGCTGAGGAGAACTGTACATGCACTTGGGCTGAGGTCAACTGGAGCAGACACTCGGGCTGAGGAAAACTGTACCTGCACTAGTGCTGAAGAGAACTGCTCCTGCACTAGTGCTGAGAAGAACTGTACCTGCACTCGGGCTGAGGTGAACTGGACCAGACACTCGAGCTAAAGAAAACTGTACTTGCACTCAGACTGAAGAGAACTGCACCTGGAGTTGGGCTGAGGAGAACTGGAGCTAGACTCGGGCTGTGGAGACCTGGACCTGCACTCTGGCTGAAGAGAATTGGACCTGGACTCGCGCTGCGGAGAATTCGACCTGCACTAGTGATGAGGAGAACTGTACCTGCACTCGGGCTGAGGTGAACTGGACCAGACACTCGGGCTGAGGAAAACTGTACCTGCACTAGTGCTGAAGAGAACTGCTCCTGCACTAGTGCTGAGAAGAACTGTACCTGCACTCGGGCTGAGGTGAACTGGACCAGGCACTCGGGCTGAGGATAACTGTACCTGCACTCGGGCTTAAGAGAACTGCATCTGGACTTGGGCTGAGGAGGACTGGACCTGGACTCAGGCTGAGAAGAACTGGACCTGCAGTCTGTCTGAGGAGAATTGAACCTTCACTCGGGCAGGTGATAACTGAACATGCACTCGAGCTGAGGAAAACTGAACCTGCATTCAGACTGAGGAGAACTGAACCTGCACTCAGTCTGAGAAGATTTGGACCTGCACTCGGGCTGAGGTGAACTGGACCTGGACTCGCGCTGCGGAGACCTCGCTGAGAAGAACTGTACCTGCACTCGGGCTGAAGTGAACTGGACCAGACACGCGGGCTAAGGAAAACTGTACCTGCACTCAGACTGAAGAGAACTGCACCTGGAGTTGGGCTGAGGAGAACTGGACCTGGACTCGTGCTGTGGATACCTGGACCTGCACTCTGGCTGAAGAGAATTGGACCTGGACTCGCGCAGGGGAGAACTCGACCTGCACTAGTGATGAGGAGAACTGTACCTGCACTCGGGCTGAGGTGAACTGGACCAGACACTCGGGCTGAGGAAAACTGTACCTGCAATCGGGCTGAAGAGAACTGCACCTGGACTTGGGCTGAGGAGAACTGGACCTGGACTCGGGCTGAGGAGAACTGGACCCTGGACTCGGGCTGAGGAGATCTGAACCTTCACTCAGGCAGGTGATAACTGAACATGCACTCGAGCTGAGGAGAACTGAACCTGCATTCAGTCTGAGAAGATTTGGACCTACACTCGGGCTGAAGAGAACTGGACCTGCACTTGTGCTGAAGAGAACTGCATTTTTACACAGGCTGAGGAAAACTGAACTTGCACTCGGTCTTTGGAGAACTGGACCTGCACTCAGGCTGAGAAGAACTGGACGAGCACTCCGGCTGAAGAGAATTCGACCTGGACTCGTGCTGTGGAGAACTCGACCTGCACTAGTGCTGAGGAGAACTGTACATGCACTTGACTGAGGTCAACTGGAGCAGACACTCGGGCTGAGGAAAACTGTACCTGCACTAGTGCTGAAGAGAACTGCTCCTGCACTAGTGCTGAGAAGAACTGTACCTGCACTCGGGCTGAGGTGAACTGGACCAGACACTCGGGCTGAGGATAACTGTACCTGCATTCGGGCTTAAGAGAACTGCATCTGGACTTGGGCTGAGGAGGACTGGACCTGGACTCAGGCTGAGAAGAACTGGACCTGCAGTCTGTCTGAGGAGATTTGGACCTACACTCGGGCTGAAGAGAACTGGACCTGCACTTGTGCTGAAGAGAACTGCATTTTTACACAGGCTGAGGAAAACTGAACTTGCACTCGGTCTTTGGAGAACTGGACCTGCACTCAGGCTGAGAAGAACTGGACCTGCACTCCGGCTGAAGAGAATTCGACCTGGACTCGCACTGTGAAGAACTCGACCTGCACTAGTGCTGAGGAGAACTGCTCGTGCACTAGTGCTGAGAAGAACTGTACCTGCACTCGGGCTGAGGTGAACTGGACCAGGCACTCGGGCTGAGGATAACTGTCCCTGCACTCGGGCTTAAGAGAACTGCATCTGGACTTGGGCTGAGGAGGACTGGACCTGGACTCAGGCTGAGAAGAACTGAACCTGCATTCAGGCTGAGGAGAACTGAACCTGCACTCAGTCTGAGAAGATTTGGACCTGCACTCGGGCTGAGGTGAACTGGACCTGGACTCGCGCTGCGGAGACCTCGACCTGCACTAGAGCTGAGAAGAACTGTACCTGCACTCGGGCTGAGGTGAACTGGACCAGACACGCGGGCTAAGGAAAACTGTACCTGCACTTAGACTGAAGAGAACTGCACCTGGAGTTGGGCTGAGGAGAACTGGACCTGGACTCGGGCTGTGGAGACCTGGACCTGCACTTTGGCTGAAGAGAATTGGACCTGGACTTGCGCTGGGGAGAACTCGACCTGCACTAGTGATGAGGAGAACTGTACCTGCACTCGGGCTGAGGTGAACTGGACCAGACACTCGGGCTGAGGAAAACTGTACCTGCACTCGGGCTGAAGAGAACTGGACCTGCACTTGTGCTGAAGAGAACTGCATTTTTACACAGGCTTAGGAAAACTGAACTTGCACTCGGTCTTTGGAGAACTGGACCTGCACTCAAGCTGAGAAGAACTGGACCTGCACTCTGGCTGAAGAGAATTCGACCTGGAATCGCGCTGTGGAGAACTCGACCTGCACTAGTGCTGAGGAGAACTGTACATGCACTTGGGCTGAGGTCAACTGGAGCAGACACTTGGGCTGAGGAAAACTGTACCTGCACTAGTGCTGAAGAGAACTGCTCCTGCACTAGTGCTGAGAAGAACTGTACCTGCACTCGGGCTGAAGTGAACTGGACCAGACACTCGGGCTGAGGATAACTGTACCTGCACTCGGGCTTAAGAGAACTGCATCTGGACTTGGGCTGAGGAGGACTGGACCTGGACTCAGGCTGAGAAGAACTGGACCTGCAGTCTGTCTGAGGAGATCTGAACCTTCACTCGGGCTGGTGATAACTGAACATGCACTCGAGCTGAGGAAAACTGAACCTGCATTCAGGCTGAGGAGAACTGAACCTGCACTCAGTCTGAGAAGATTTGGACCTGCACTCGGGCTGAGATGAACTGGACCTGGACTCGCGCTGCGGAGACCTCGACCTGCACTAGAGCTGAGAAGAACTGTACCTGCACTCGGGCTGAGGTGAACTGGACCAGACACGCGGGCTAAGGAAAACTGTACCTGCACTCGGACTGAAGAGAACTGCACCTGGAGTTGGGCTGAGGAGAACTGGACCTGGACTCGGGCTGTGGAGACCTGAACCTGCACTCTGGCTGAAGAGAATTGGACCTGGACTTGCGCTGGGGAGAACTCGACCTGCACTAGTGATGAGGAGAACTGTACCTGCACTCGGGCTGAGGTGAAGTGGACCAGACACTCGGGCTGAGGAAAACTGAACCTGCATTCAGGCTGAGGAGAACTGAACCTGCACTCAGTCTGAGAAGATTTGGACCTGCACTCAGGCTGAGGTGAACTGGACCTGGACTTGCGCTGCGGAGACCTCGCTGAGAAGAACTGTACCTGCACTCGGGCTGAGGTGAACTGGACCAGACACGCGGGCTAAGGAAAACTGTACCTGCACTCAGACTGAAGAGAACTGCACCTGGAGTTGGGCTGAGGAGAACTGGACCTGGACTCGGGCTAAGGAGATCTGAACCTTCACTCAAGCAGGTGATAACTGAACATGCACTCGAGCTGAGGAGAACTGAACCTGCACTCAGTCTGAGAAGATTTGGACCTACACTCGGGCTGAAGAGAACTGGACCTGCACTTGTGCTCAAGAGAACTGCATTTTTACACAGGCTGAGGAAAACTGAACTTGCACTCGGTCTTTGGAGAACTGGACCTGCACTCAGGCTGAGAAGAACTGGACTTGCACTCCGGCTGAAGAGAATTCGACCTGGACTCGCGCTGTGGAGAACTCGACCTGCACTAGTGCTGAGGAGAACTGTACATGCACTTGGGCTGAGGTCAACTGGAGCAGACACTCGGGCTGAGGATAACTGTACCTGCACTCGGGCTTAAGAGAACTGCATCTGGACTTGGGCTGAGGAGGACTGGACCTGGACTCAGGCTGAGAAGAACTGGACCTGCAGTCTGTCTGAGAAGATCTGAACCTTGACTCGGGCAGGTGATAACTGAACATGCACTCGAGCTGAGGAAAACTGAACCTGCATTCAGGCTGAGGAGAACTGAACCTGCACTCAGTCTGAAAAGATTTGGACCTGCACTCGGGCTGAGGTGAACTGGACCTGGACTCGCGCTGCGGAGACCTCGACCTGCACTAGAGCTGAGAAGAACTGTACCTGCACTCGGGCTGAGGTGAACTGGACCAAACACGCGGGCTAAGGAAAACTGTACCTGCACTCAGACTGAAGAGAACTGCACCTGGAGTTGGGCTGAGGAGAACTGGACCTGGACTCGGGCTGTGGAGACCTGGACCTGCACTCTGGCTGAAGAGAATTGGACCTGGACTCGCGCTGGGGAGAACTCGACCTGCACTAGTGCTGAGGAAAACTGTACCTGCACTAGTGCTGAAGAGAACTGCTCCTGCACTAGTGCTGAGAAGAACTGTACCTGCACTCGGGCTGAGGTGAACTGGACCAGACACTCGGGCTGAGGATAACTGTACCTGCATTCGGGCTTAAGAGAACTGCATCTGGACTTGGGCTGAGGAGGACTGGACCTGGACTCAGGCTGAGAAGAACTGGACCTGCAGTCTGTCTGAGGAGATCTGAACCTTCACTCAGGCAGGTGATAACTGAACATGCACTCGAGCTGAGGAAAACTGAACCTGCATTCAGGCTGAGGAGAACTGAACCTTCACTCAGGCAGGTGATAACTGAACATGCACTCGAGCTGGGGAGAACTGAACCTGCATTTAGGCTGAGGAGAACTGAACCTGCACTCAGTCTGAGAAGATTTGGACCTACACTCGGGCTGAAGAGAACTGGACTTGCACTTGTGCTGAAGAGAACTGCATTTTTACACAGGCTGGGGAAAACTGAACTTGCATTCGGTCTTTGGAGAACTGGACCTGCACTCAGGCTGAGAAGAACTGGACCTGCACTCCGGCTGAAGAGAATTCGACCTGGACTCGCGCTGTGGAGAACTCGACCTGCACTAGTGCTGAGGATAACTGTTCATGCACTTGGGCTGGGGTCAACTGGAGCAGACACTCGGGCTGAGGAAAACTGTACCTGCACAAGTGCTGAAGAGAACTGCTCCTGCATTAGTGCTGAGAAGAACTGTACCTGCACTCGGGCTGAGGTGAACTGAACCAGACACTCGAGCTAAAGAAAACTGTACTTGCACTCGGACTGAAGAGAACTGCACCTGGAGTTGGGCTGAGGAGAACTGGAGCTAGACCCGGGCTGTGGAGACCTGGACCTGCACTATGGCTGAAGAGAATTGGACCTGGAGTCGCGCTGCGGAGAATTCGACCTGCACTAGTGATGAGGAGAACTGTACCTGCACTCGGGCTGAGGTGAACTGGACCAGACACTCGGGCTGAGGAAAACTGTACCTGCACTAGTGCTGAATAGAACTGCTCCTGCACTAGTGCTGAGAAGAACTGTACCTGCACTCGGGCTGAGGTGAACTGGACCAGGCACTCGGGCTGAGGATAACTGTACCTGCACTAGGGCTTAAGAGAACTGCATCTGGACATGGGCTGAGGAGGACTGGACCTGGACTCAGGCTGAGAAGAACTGGACCTGCAGTCTGTCTGAGGAGATTTGAACCTTCACTCGGGCAGGTGATAACTGAACATGCACTCGAGCTGAGGAAAACTGAACCTGCATTCAGGCTGAGGAGAACTGAACCTGCACTCAGTCTGAGAAGATTTGGACCTGCACTCGGGCTGAGGTGAACTGGACCTGGACTCGCGCTGCGGAGACCTCGCTGAGAAGAACTGTACCTGCACTCGGGCTGATGTGAACTGGACCAGACACGCGGGCTAAGGAAAACTGTACCTGCACTCAGACTGAAGAGAACTGCACCTGGAGTTGGGCTGAGGAGAACTGGACCTGGACTCGTGCTGTGGATACCTGGACCTGCACTCTGGCTGAAGAGAATTGGACCTGGACTCGCGCTGGGGAGAACTCGACCTGCACTAGTGATGAGGAGAACTGTACCTGCACTCGGGCTGAGGTGAACTGGACCAGACACTTGGGCTGAGGAAAACTGTACCTGCACTCAGGCTGAAGAGAACTGCACCTGGACTTGGGCTGAGGAGAACTGGACCTGGACTCGGGCTGAGGAGAACTGGACACTGGACTCGGGCTGAGGAGATCTAAACCTTCACTCAGGCAGGTGATAACTGAACATGCACTCGAGCTGAGGAGAACTGAACCTGCATTCAGGCTGAGGAGAACTGAACCTGCACTCAGTCTGAAAAGATTTGGACCTACACTCGGGCTGAAGAGAACTGGACCTGCACTTGTGCTGAAGAGAACTGCATTTTTACACAGGCTGAGAAAAACTGAACTTGCACTCGGTCTTTGGAGAACTGGACCTGCACTCAGGCTGAGAAGAACTGGACTTGCACTCCGGCTGAAGAGAATTCGACCTGGACTCGTGCTGTGGAGAACTCGACCTGCACTAGTGCTGAGGAAAACTGTACCTGCACTAGTGCTGAAGAGAACTGCTCCTGCACTAGTGCTGAGAAGAACTGTACCTGCACTCGGGCTGAGGTGAACTGGACCAGACAATCGGGCTGAGGATAACTGTACCTCCATTCGGGCTTAAGAGAACTGCATCTGGACTTGGGCTGAGGAGGACTGGACCTGGACTCAGGCTGAGAAGAACTGGACCTGCAGTCTGTCTGAGGAGATCTGAACCTTCACTCAGGCAGGTGATAACTGAACATGCACTCGAGCTGAGGAAAACTGAACCTGCATTCAGGCTGAGGAGAACTGAACCTGCACTCAGTCTGAGAAGATTTGGACCTGCACTCGGGCTGAGGTGAACTGGACCTGGACTCGCGCTGCGGAGACCTCGCTGAGAAGAACTGTACCTGCACTCGGGCTGAGGTGAACTGGACCAGACACGCGGGCGAAGGAAAACTGTACCTGCACTCAGACTGAAGAGAACTGCACCTGGAGTTGGGCTGAGGAGAACTGGACCTGGACTCGTGCTGAGGAGATCTGAACCTTCACTCAGGCAGGTGATAACTGAACATGCACTCGAGCTGAGGAGAACTGAACCTGCATTCAGGCTGAGGAGAACTGAACCTGCACTCAGTCTGAGAAGATTTGGACCTGCACTCAGGCTGAGATGAACTGGACCTGGACTCGCGCTGTGGAGATCTCGACCTGCACTAGAGCTGAGAAGAACTGTACCTACACTCGGGCTGAGGTGAACTGGACCGGACACGCGGGCTAAGGAAAACTGTACCTGCACTCGGACTGAAGAGAACTGCACCTGGAGTTGGGCAGAGGAGAACTGGACCTGGACTCGGGCTGTGGAGACCTGGACCTGCACTCTGGCTGAAGAGAATTGGACCTGGACTCGCGCTGGGGAGAAGTCGACCTGCACTAGTGATGAGGAGAACTGTACCTGCACTCGGGCTGAGGTGAACTGGACCAGACACTCGGGCTGAGGAAAACTGTACCTGCACTCAGGCTGAAGAGAACTGCACCTGGACTAGGGCTGAGGAGAACTGGACCTGGACTCGGGCTGAGGAGAACTGGACCCTGGACTCGGGCTGAGGAGAACTGGACCCTGGACTCGGGCTGAGGAGATCTGAACCTTCACTCAGGCAGGTGATAACTGAACATGCACTCGAGCTGAGGAGAACTGAACCTGCACTCAGTCTGAGAAGATTTGGACCTGCACTCGGGCTTAAGAGAACTGCATCTGGACTTGGGCTGAGGAGGACTGGACCTGGACTCAGGCTGAGAAGAACTGGACCTGCAGTCTGTCTGAGGAGATCTGAACCTTCACTCGGGCAGGTGATAACTGAACATGCACTCGAGCTGAGGAAAACTGAACCTGCATTCAGGCTGAGGAGAACTGAACCTGCACTCAGTCTGAGAAGATTTGGACCTGCACTCGGGCTGAGATGAACTGGACCGAAACTCGCGCTGCGGAGATCTCGACCTGCACTAGAGCTGAGAAGAACTGTACCTGCACTCGGGCTGAGGTGAACTGGACCAGACACGCGGGCTAAGGAAAACTGTACCTGCACTAGGACTGAAGAGAACTGCACCTGGAGTTGGGCAGAGGAGAACTGGACCTGGACTCGGGCTGTGGAGACCTGGACCTGCACTCTGGCTGAAGAGAATTGGACCTGGACTCGGGCTGTGGAGACCTGGACCTGCACTCTGGCTGAAGAGAATTGGACCTGGACTCGCGCTGGGGAGAACTCGACCTGCACTAGTGATGAGGAGAACTGTACCTGCACTCGGGCTGAGGTGAACTGGACCAGACACTCGGGCTGAGGAAAACTGTACCTGCACTCAGGCTGAAGAGAACTCCACCTGGACTTGGGCTGAGGAGAACTGGACCTGGACTTGGGCTGAGGAGAACTGGACCCTGGACTCGGGCTGAGGAGATCTGAACCTTCACTCAGGCAGGTGATAACTGAACATGCACTCGAGCTGGGGAGAACTGAACCTGCATTCAGGCTGAGGAGAACTGAACCTGCACTCAGTCTGAGAAGATTTGGACCTACACTCGGGCTGAAGAGAACTGGACTTGCACTTGTGCTGAAGAGAACTGCATTTTTACACAGGCTGAGGAAAACTGAACTTGCACTCGGTCTTTGGAGAACTGGACCTGCACTCAGGCTGAGAAGAACTGGACCTGCACTCCGGCTGAAGAGAATTCGACCTGGACTCGCGCTGTGGAGAACTCGACCTGCACTAGTGCTGAGGAGAACTGTTCATGCACTTGGGCTGAGGTCAACTGGAGCAGACACTCGGGCTGAGGAAAACTGTACCTGCACAAGTGCTGAAGAGAACTGCTCCTGCATTAGTGCTGAGAAGAACTGTACCTGCACTCGGGCTGAGGTGAACTGGACCAGACACTCGAGCTAAAGAAAACTGTACTTGCACTCGGACTGAAGAGAACTGCACCTGGAGTTGGGCTGAGGAGAACTGGAGCTAGACTCGGGCTGTGGAGACCTGGACCTGCACTCTGGCTGAAGAGAATTGGACCTGGACTCTCGCTGCGGAGAATTCGACCTGCACTAGTGATGAGGAGAACTGTACCTGCACTCAGGCTGAGGTGAACTGGACCAGACACTCGGGCTGAGGAAAACTGTACCTGCACTCGTGCTGAAGAGAACTGCTCCTGCACTAGTGCTGAGAAGAACTGTACCTGCACTCGGGCTGAGGTGAACTGGACCAGGCACTCGGGCTGAGGATAACTGTACCTGCACTAGGGCTTAAGAGAACTGCTCCTGCACTAGTGATGAGGAGAACTGTACCTGCACTCGGGCTGAGGTGAACTGGACCAGGCACTCGGGCTGAGGATAACTGTACCTGCACTAGTGCTGAATAGAACTGCTCCTGCACTAGTGCTGAGAAGAACTGTACCTGCACTCGGGCTGAGGTGAACTGGACCAGGCACTCGGGCTGAGGATAACTGTACCTGCACTAGGGCTTAAGAGAACTGCATCTGGACATGGGCTGAGGAGGACTGGACCTGGACTCAGGCTGAGAAGAACTGGACCTGCAGTCTGTCTGAGGAGATTTGAACCTTCACTCGGGCAGGTGATAACTGAACATGCACTCGAGCTGAGGAAAACTGAACCTGCATTCAGGCTGAGGAGAACTGAACCTGCACTCAGTCTGAGAAGATTTGGACCTGCACTCGGGCTGAGGTGAACTGGACCTGGACTCGCGCTGCGGAGACCTCGCTGAGAAGAACTGTACCTGCACTCGGGCTGAGGTGAACTGGACCAGACACGCGGGCTAAGGAAAACTGTACCTGCACTCAGACTGAAGAGAACTGCACCTGGAGTTGGGCTGAGGAGAACTGGACCTGGACTCGTGCTGTGGATACCTGGACCTGCACTCTGGCTGAAGAGAATTGGACCTGGACTCGCGCTGGGGAGAACTCGACCTGCACTAGTGATGAGGAGAACTGTACCTGCACTCGGGCTGAGGTGAACTGGACCAGACACTTGGGCTGAGGAAAACTGTACCTGCACTCAGGCTGAAGAGAACTGCACCTGGACTTGGGCTGAGGAGAACTGGACCTGGACTCGGGCTGAGGAGAACTGGACACTGGACTCGGGCTGAGGAGATCTGAACCTTCACTCAGGCAGGTGATAACTGAACATGCACTCGAGCTGAGGAGAACTGAACCTGCATTCAGGCTGAGGAGAACTGAACCTGCACTCAGTCTGAGAAGATTTGGACCTACACTCGGGCTGAAGAGAACTGGACCTGCACTTGAGATGAAGAGAACTGCATTTTTACACAGGCTGAGAAAAACTGAACCTGCACTCGGTCTTTGGAGAACTGGACCTGCACTCAGGCTGAGAAGAACTGGACTTGCACTCTGGCTGAAGAGAATTCGACCTGGACTCGTGCTGTGGAGAACGCGACCTGCACTAGTGCTGAGGAAAACTGTACCTGCACTAGTGCTGAAGAGAACTGCTCCTGCACTAGTGCTGAGAAGAACTGTACCTGCACTCGGGCTGAGGTGAACTGGACCAGACAATCGGGCTGAGGATAACTGTACCTGCATTCCGCTTAAGAGAACTGCATCTGGACTTGGGCTGAGGAGGACTGGACCTGGACTCAGGCTGAGAAGAACTGGACCTGCAGTCTGTCTGAGGAGATCTGAACCTTCACTCAGGCAGGTGATAACTGAACATGCACTCGAGCTGAGGAAAACTGAACCTGCATTCAGGCTGAGGAGAACTGAACCTGCACTCAGTCTGAGAAGATTTGGACCTGCACTCGGGCTGAGGTGAACTGGACCTGGACTCGCGCTGCGGAGACCTCGCTGAGAAGAACTGTACCTGCACTCGGGCTGAGGTGAACTGGACCAGACACGCGGGCGAAGGAAAACTGTACCTGCACTCAGACTGAAGAGAACTGCACCTGGAGTTGGGCTGAGGAGAACTGGACCTGGACTCGGGCTGAGGAGATGTGAACCTTCACTCAGGCAGGTGATAACTGAACATGCACTCGAGCTGAGGAGAACTGAACCTGCATTCAGGCTGAGGAGAACTGAACCTGCACTCAGTCTGAGAAGATTTGGACCTACACTCAGGCTGAAGAGAACTGGACCTGCACTTGTGCTCAAGAGAACTGCATTTTTACACAGGCTGAGGAAAACTGAACTTGTACTCGGTCTTTGGAGAACTGGACCTGCACTAAGGCTGAGAAGAACTGGACTTGCACTCCGGCTGAAGAGAATTTGACCTGGACTCGCGCTGTGGAGAACTCGACCTGCACTAGTGCTGAGGAGAACTGTACATGCACTTGGGCTGAGGTCAACTGGAGCAGACACTCGGGCTGAGGATAACTGTACCTGCACTCGGGCTTAAGAGATCTGCATCTGGACTTGGGCTGAGGAGGACTGGACCTGGACTCAGGCTGAGAAGAACTGGACCTGCAGTCTGTCTGAGGAGATCTGAACCTTCACTCGGGCAGGTGATAACTGAACATGCACTCGAGCTGAGGAAAACTGAACCTGCATTCAGGCTGAGGAGAACTGAACCTGCACTCAGTCTGAGAAGATTTGGACCTGCACTCGGGCTGAGATGAACTGGACCAAAACTCGCGCTGCGGAGATCTCGACCTGCACTAGAGCTGAGAAGAACTGTACCTGCACTCGGGCTGAGGTGAACTGGACCAGACACGCGGGCTAAGGAAAACTGTACCTGCACTAGGACTGAAGAGAACTGCACCTGGAGTTGGGCAGAGGAGAACTGGACCTGGACTCGGGCTGTGAAGACCTGGACCTGCACTCTGGCTGAAGAGAATTGGACCTGGACTCGGGCTGTGGAGACCTGGACCTGCACTCTGGCTGAAGAGAATTGGACCTGGACTCGCGCTGGGGAGAACTCGACCTGCACTAGTGATGAGGAGAACTGTACCTGCACTCGGGCTGAGGTGAACTGGACCAGACACTCGGGCTGAGGAAAACTGTACCTGCACTCAGGCTGAAGAGAACTCCACCTGGACTTGGGCTGAGGAGAACTGGACCTGGACTTGGGCTGAGGAGAACTGGACCCTGGACTCGGCCTGAGGAGATCTGAACCTTCACTCAGGCAGGTGATAACTGAACATGCACTCGAGCTGGGGAGAACTGAACCTGCATTCAGGCTGAGGAGAACTGAACCTGCACTCAGTCTGAGAAGATTTGGACCTACACTCGGGCTGAAGAGAACTGGACTTGCACTTGTGCTGAAGAGAACTGCATTTTTACACAGGCTGAGGAAAACTGAACTTGCACTCGGTCTTTGGAGAACTGGACCTGCACTCAGGCTGACAAGAACTGGACCTGCACTTCGGCTGAAGAGAATTCGACCTGGACTCGCGCTGTGGAGAACTCGACCTGCACTAGTGTTGAGGAGAACTGTTCATGCACTTGGGCTGAGGTCAACTGGAGCAGACACTCGGGCTGAGGAAAACTGTACCTGCACAAGTGCTGAAGAGAACTGCTCCTGCATTAGTGCTGAGAAGAACTGTACCTGCACTCAGGCTGAGGTGAACTGGACCAGACACTCGAGCTAAAGAAAACTGTACTTGCACTCGGACTGAAGAGAACTGCACCTGGAGTTGGGCTGAGGAGAACTGGAGCTAGACTCGGGCTGTGGAGACCTGGACCTGCACTCTGGCTGAAGAGAATTGGACCTGGACTCTCGCTGCAGAGAATTCGACCTGCACTAGTGATGAGGAGAACTGTACCTGCACTCAGGCTGAGGTGAACTGGACCAGACACTCGGGCTGAGGAAAACTGTACCTGCACTCGTGCTGAAGAGAACTGCTCCTGCACTAGTGCTGAGAAGAACTGTACCTGCACTCGGGCTGAGGTGAACTGGACCAGGCACTCGGGCTGAGGATAACTGTACCTGCACTAGGGCTTAAGAGAACTGCTCCTGCACTAGTGATGAGGAGAACTGTACCTGCACTCGGGCTGAGGTGAACTGGACCAGGCACTCGGGCTGAGGATAACTGTACCTGCACTAGGGCTTAAGAGAACTGCATCTGGACATGGGCTGAGGAGGACTGGACCTGGACTCAGGCTGAGAAGAACTGGACCTGCAGTCTGTCTGAGGAGATTTGAACCTTCACTCGGGCAGATGATAACTGAACATGCACTCGAGCTGAGGAAAACTGAACCTGCATTCAGGCTGAGGAGAACTGAACCTGCACTCAGTCTGAGAAGATTTGGACCTGCACTCGGGCTGAGGTGAACTGGACCTGGACTCGCGCTGCGGAGACCTCGCTGAGAAGAACTGTACCTGCACTCAGGCTGAGGTGAACTGGACCAGACACGCGGGCTAAGGAAAACTGTACCTGCACTCAGACTGGAGAGAACTGCACCTGGAGTTGGGCTGAGGAGAACTGGACCTGGACTCGTGCTGTGGATACCTGGACCTGCACTCTGGCTGAAGAGAATTGGACCTGGACTCGCGCTGGGGAGAACTCGACCTGCACTAGTGATGAGGAGAACTGTACCTGCACTCGGGCTGAGGTGAACTGGACCAGACACTCGGGCTGAGGAAAACTGTACCTGCACTCAGGCTGAAGAGAACTGCACCTGGACTTGGGCTGAGGAGAACTGGACCTGGACTCGGGCTGAGGAGAACTGGACACTGGACTCGGGCTTAGGAGATCTGAAGCTTCACTCAGGCAGGTGATAACTGAACATGCACTCGAGCTGAGGAGAACTGAACCTGCATTCAGGCTGAGGAGAACTGAACCTGCACTCAGTCTGAGAAGATTTGGACCTACACTCGGGCTGAAGAGAACTGGACCTGCACTTGTGCTGAAGAGAACTGCATTTTTACACAGGCTGAGAAAAACTGAACTTGCACTCGGTCTTTGGAGAACTGGACCTGCACTCAGGCTGAGAAGAACTGGACTTGCACTCCGGCTGAAGAGAATTCGACCTAGACTCGTGCTGTGGAGAACTCGACCTGCACTAGTGCTGAGGAAAACTGTACCTGCACTAGTGCTGAAGAGAACTGCTCCTGCACTAGTGCTGAGAAGAACTGTACCTGCACTCGGGCTGAGGTGAACTGGACCAGACACTCGAGCTAAAGAAAACTGTACTTGCACTCGGACTGAAGAGAACTGCACCTGGAGTTGGGCTGAGGAGAACTGGAGCTAGACTCGGGCTGTGGAGACCTGGACCTGCACTCTGGCTGAAGAGAATTGGACCTGGACTCGCGCTGCGGAGAATTCGACCTGCACTAGTGATGAGGAGAACTGTACCTGCACTCGGGCTGAGGTGAACTGGACCAGACACTCGGGCTGAGTAAAACTGTACCTGCACTAGTGCTGAAGAGAACTGCTCCTACACTAGTGCTGAGAAGAACTGTACCTGCACTCGGGCTGAGGTGAACTGGACCAGGCACTCGGGCTGAGGATAACTGTACCTGCACTCGGGCTTAAGAGAACTGCATCTGGACTTGGGCTGAGGAGGACTGGACCTGGACTCAGGCTGAGAAGAACTGGACCTGCAGTCTGTCTGAGGAGATCTGAACCTTCACTCGGGCAGGTGATAACTGAACATGCACTCGAGCTGAGGAAAACTGAACCTGCATTCAGGCTGAGGAGAACTGAACCTGCACTCAGTCTGAGAAGATTTGGATCTGCACTCGGGCTGAGGTGAACTGGACCTGGACTCGCGCTACGGAGACCTCGCTGAGAAGAACTGTACCTGCACTCGGGCTGAGGTGAACTGGACCAGACACGCGGGCTAAGGAAAACTGTTCCTGCACTCAGACTGAAGAGAACTGCACCTGGAGTTGGGCTGAGGAGAAGTGGACCTGGACTCGTGCTGTGGATACCTGGACCTGCACTCTGGCTGAAGAGAATTGGACCTGGACTCGCGCTGGGGAGAACTCGACCTGCACTAGTGATGAGGGGAACTGTACCTGCACTCGGGCTGAGGTGAACTGGACCAGACACTCGGGCGGAGGAAAACTGTACCTGCAATCGGGCTGAAGAGAACTGCACCTGGACTTGGGCTGAGCAGAACTGGACCTGGACTCGAGCTGAGGAGAACTGGACCCTGGACTCGGGCGGAGGAGATCTGAACCTTCACTCAGGCAGGTGATAACTGAACATGCACTCGAGCTGAGGAGAACTGAACCTGCATTCAGGCTGAGGAGAACTGAACCTGCACTCAGTCTGAGAAGATTTGGACCTACACTCGGGCTGAAGAGAACTAAACCTGCACTTGGTCGGAAGAGAACTGCATTTTTACACAGGCTGAGGAAAACTGAACTTGCACTCGGTCTTTGGAGAACTGGACCTGCACTCAAGCTGAGAAGAACTGGACCTGCACTCCGGCTGAAGAGAATTCGACCTGTACTCGCACTGTGGAGAACTCGACCTGCACTAGTGCTGAGGAGAACTGTACATGCACTTGGGCTGAGGTCAACTGGAGCAATCACTCGGGCTGAGGAAAACTGTACCTTCACTAGTGCTGAAGATAACTGCTCCTGCACTAGTGCTGAGAAGAACTGTACCTGCACTCGGGCTGAGGTGAACTGGACCAAACACTCGGGCTGAGGATAACTGTACCTGCACTCGGGCTTAAGAGAACTGCATCTGGACTTGGGCTGAGGAGGACTGGACCTGGACTCAGGCTGAGAAGAACTGGACCTGCAGTCTGTCTGAGGAGATCTGAACCTTCACTCGGGCAGGTGATAACTGAACATGCACTCGAGCTGAGGAAAACTGAACCTGCATTCAGGCTGAGGAGAACTGAACCGGCACTCAGTCTGAGAAGATTTGGACCTGCACTCGGGCTGAGATGAACTGGACCTGGACTCGCGCTGCGGAGATCTCGACCTGCACTAGAGCTGAGAAGAACTGTACCTGCACTCAGGCTGAGGTGAACTGGACCAGACACGCGGGCTAAGGAAAACTGTACCTGCACTCGGACTGAAGAGAACTGCACCTGGACTAGGGCTGTGGAGACCTGGACCTGCACTCTGGCTGAAGAGAATTGGACCTGGACTCGCGCTGGGGAGAACTCGACCTGCACTAGTGATGAGGAGAACTGTACCTGCACTCGGGCTGAGGTGAACTGGACCAGACAATCGGGCTGAGGAAAACTGTACCTGCACTCAGGCTGAAGAGAACTGCAGCTGGACTAGGGCTGAGGAGAACTGGACCTGGACTCGGGCTGAGGAGAACTGGACCCTGGACTCGGGCTGAGGAGATCTGAACCTTCACTCAGGCAGGTGATAACTGAACATGCACTCGAGCTCAGGAGAACTGAACCTGCATTCAGGCTGAGGAGAACTGAACCTGCACTCAGTCTGAGAAGATTTGGACCTACACTCGAGCTGAAGAGAACTGGACTTGCACTTGTGCTGAAGAGAACTGCATTTTTACACAGGCTGAGGAAAACTGAACTTGCACTCGGTCTTTGGAGAACTGGACCTGCACTCAGGCTGAGAAGAACTGGACCTGCACTCCGGCTGAAGAGAATTCGACCTGGACTCGCGCTGTGGAGAACTTGACCTGCACTAGTGCTGAGGAGAACTGTACATGCACTTGGGCTGAGGTCAACTGGAGCAGACACTCGGGCTGAGGAAAACTGTACCTGCACTAGTGCTGAAGAGAACTGCTCCTGCACTAGTGCTGAGAAGAACTGTACCTGCACTCGGGCTGAGGTGAACTGGACGAGACACTCGAGCTAAAGAAAACTGTACTTGCACTCAGACTGAAGAGAACTGCACCTGGAGTTGGGCTGAGGAGAACTGGAGCTAGACTCGGGCTGTGGAGACCTGGACCTGCACTCTGGCTGAAGAGAATTGGACCTGGACTCGCGCTGCGGAGAATTCGACCTGCACTAGTGATGAGGAGAACTGTACCTGCACTCGGGCTGAGGTGAACTGGACCAGACACTCGGGCTGAGGAAAACTGTACCTGCACTAGTGCTGAAGAGAACTGCTCCTGCACTAGTGCTGAGAAGAACTGTACCTGCACTCGGGCTGAGGTGAACTGGACCAGGCACTCGGGCTGAGGATAACTGTACCTGCACTCGGGCTTAAGAGAACTGCATCTGGACTTGGGCTGAGGAGGACTGGACCTGGACTCAGGCTGAGAAGAACTGGACCTGCAGTCTGTCTGAGGAGAATTGAACCTTCACTCGGGCAGGTGATAACTGAACATGCACTCGAGCTGAGGAAAACTGAACCTGCATTCAGGCTGAGGAGAACTGAACCTGCACTCAGTCTGAGAAGATTTGGACCTGCACTCGGGCTGAGGTGAACTGGACCTGGACTCGCGCTGCGGAGACCTCGCTGAGAAGAACTGTACCTGCACTCGGGCTGAAGTGAACTGGACCAGACACGCGGGCTAAGGAAAACTGTACCTGCACTCAGACTGAAGAGAACTGCACCTGGAGTTGGGCTGAGGAGAACTGGACCTGGACTCGTGCTGTGGATACCTGGA
Source organism: Gymnothorax reevesii (assembly GCA_029721435.1). Taxonomy (NCBI): domain Eukaryota; kingdom Metazoa; phylum Chordata; class Actinopteri; order Anguilliformes; family Muraenidae; genus Gymnothorax; species Gymnothorax reevesii. Next base: position 116,922,244 of record CM056574.1, read on the forward strand.
CCTGCACTCTGGCTGAAGAGAATTGGACCTGGACTCGCGCAGGGGAGAACTCGACCTGCACTAGTGATGAGGAGAACTGTACCTGCACTCGGGCTGAGGTGAACTGGACCAGACACTCGGGCTGAGGAAAACTGTACCTGCAATCGGGCTGAAGAGAACTGCACCTGGACTTGGGCTGAGGAGAACTGGACCTGGACTCGGGCTGAGGAGAACTGGACCCTGGACTCGGGCTGAGGAGATCTGAACCTTCACTCAGGCAGGTGATAACTGAACATGCACTCGAGCTGAGGAGAACTGAACCTGCATTCAGTCTGAGAAGATTTGGACCTACACTCGGGCTGAAGAGAACTGGACCTGCACTTGTGCTGAAGAGAACTGCATTTTTACACAGGCTGAGGAAAACTGAACTTGCACTCGGTCTTTGGAGAACTGGACCTGCACTCAGGCTGAGAAGAACTGGACTAGCACTCCGGCTGAAGAGAATTCGACCTGGACTCGTGCTGTGGAGAACTCGACCTGCACTAGTGCTGAGGAGAACTGTACATGCACTTGACTGAGGTCAACTGGAGCAGACACTCGGGCTGAGGAAAACTGTACCTGCACTAGTGCTGAAGAGAACTGCTCCTGCACTAGTGCTGAGAAGAACTGTACCTGCACTCGGGCTGAGGTGAACTGGACCAGACACTCGGGCTGAGGATAACTGTACCTGCATTCGGGCTTAAGAGAACTGCATCTGGACTTGGGCTGAGGAGGACTGGACCTGGACTCAGGCTGAGAAGAACTGGACCTGCAGTCTGTCTGAGGAGATTTGGACCTACACTCGGGCTGAAGAGAACTGGACCTGCACTTGTGCTGAAGAGAACTGCATTTTTACACAGGCTGAGGAAAACTGAACTTGCACTCGGTCTTTGGAGAACTGGACCTGCACTCAGGCTGAGAAGAACTGGACCTGCACTCCGGCTGAAGAGAATTCGACCTGGACTCGCACTGTGAAGAACTCGACCTGCACTAGTGCTGAGGAGAACTGCTCGTGCACTAGTGCTGAGAAGAACTGTACCTGCACTCGGGCTGAGGTGAACTGGACCAGGCACTCGGGCTGAGGATAACTGTCCCTGCACTCGGGCTTAAGAGAACTGCATCTGGACTTGGGCTGAGGAGGACTGGACCTGGACTCAGGCTGAGAAGAACTGAACCTGCATTCAGGCTGAGGAGAACTGAACCTGCACTCAGTCTGAGAAGATTTGGACCTGCACTCGGGCTGAGGTGAACTGGACCTGGACTCGCGCTGCGGAGACCTCGACCTGCACTAGAGCTGAGAAGAACTGTACCTGCACTCGGGCTGAGGTGAACTGGACCAGACACGCGGGCTAAGGAAAACTGTACCTGCACTTAGACTGAAGAGAACTGCACCTGGAGTTGGGCTGAGGAGAACTGGACCTGGACTCGGGCTGTGGAGACCTGGACCTGCACTTTGGCTGAAGAGAATTGGACCTGGACTTGCGCTGGGGAGAACTCGACCTGCACTAGTGATGAGGAGAACTGTACCTGCACTCGGGCTGAGGTGAACTGGACCAGACACTCGGGCTGAGGAAAACTGTACCTGCACTCGGGCTGAAGAGAACTGGACCTGCACTTGTGCTGAAGAGAACTGCATTTTTACACAGGCTTAGGAAAACTGAACTTGCACTCGGTCTTTGGAGAACTGGACCTGCACTCAAGCTGAGAAGAACTGGACCTGCACTCTGGCTGAAGAGAATTCGACCTGGACTCGCGCTGTGGAGAACTCGACCTGCACTAGTGCTGAGGAGAACTGTACATGCACTTGGGCTGAGGTCAACTGGAGCAGACACTTGGGCTGAGGAAAACTGTACCTGCACTAGTGCTGAAGAGAACTGCTCCTGCACTAGTGCTGAGAAGAACTGTACCTGCACTCGGGCTGAAGTGAACTGGACCAGACACTCGGGCTGAGGATAACTGTACCTGCACTCGGGCTTAAGAGAACTGCATCTGGACTTGGGCTGAGGAGGACTGGACCTGGACTCAGGCTGAGAAGAACTGGACCTGCAGTCTGTCTGAGGAGATCTGAACCTTCACTCGGGCTGGTGATAACTGAACATGCACTCGAGCTGAGGAAAACTGAACCTGCATTCAGGCTGAGGAGAACTGAACCTGCACTCAGTCTGAGAAGATTTGGACCTGCACTCGGGCTGAGATGAACTGGACCTGGACTCGCGCTGCGGAGACCTCGACCTGCACTAGAGCTGAGAAGAACTGTACCTGCACTCGGGCTGAGGTGAACTGGACCAGACACGCGGGCTAAGGAAAACTGTACCTGCACTCGGACTGAAGAGAACTGCACCTGGAGTTGGGCTGAGGAGAACTGGACCTGGACTCGGGCTGTGGAGACCTGAACCTGCACTCTGGCTGAAGAGAATTGGACCTGGACTTGCGCTGGGGAGAACTCGACCTGCACTAGTGATGAGGAGAACTGTACCTGCACTCGGGCTGAGGTGAACTGGACCAGACACTCGGGCTGAGGAAAACTGAACCTGCATTCAGGCTGAGGAGAACTGAACCTGCACTCAGTCTGAGAAGATTTGGACCTGCACTCAGGCTGAGGTGAACTGGACCTGGACTTGCGCTGCGGAGACCTCGCTGAGAAGAACTGTACCTGCACTCGGGCTGAGGTGAACTGGACCAGACACGCGGGCTAAGGAAAACTGTACCTGCACTCAGACTGAAGAGAACTGCACCTGGAGTTGGGCTGAGGAGAACTGGACCTGGACTCGGGCTAAGGAGATCTGAACCTTCACTCAAGCAGGTGATAACTGAACATGCACTCGAGCTGAGGAGAACTGAACCTGCACTCAGTCTGAGAAGATTTGGACCTACACTCGGGCTGAAGAGAACTGGACCTGCACTTGTGCTCAAGAGAACTGCATTTTTACACAGGCTGAGGAAAACTGAACTTGCACTCGGTCTTTGGAGAACTGGACCTGCACTCAGGCTGAGAAGAACTGGACTTGCACTCCGGCTGAAGAGAATTCGACCTGGACTCGCGCTGTGGAGAACTCGACCTGCACTAGTGCTGAGGAGAACTGTACATGCACTTGGGCTGAGGTCAACTGGAGCAGACACTCGGGCTGAGGATAACTGTACCTGCACTCGGGCTTAAGAGAACTGCATCTGGACTTGGGCTGAGGAGGACTGGACCTGGACTCAGGCTGAGAAGAACTGGACCTGCAGTCTGTCTGAGAAGATCTGAACCTTGACTCGGGCAGGTGATAACTGAACATGCACTCGAGCTGAGGAAAACTGAACCTGCATTCAGGCTGAGGAGAACTGAACCTGCACTCAGTCTGAAAAGATTTGGACCTGCACTCGGGCTGAGGTGAACTGGACCTGGACTCGCGCTGCGGAGACCTCGACCTGCACTAGAGCTGAGAAGAACTGTACCTGCACTCGGGCTGAGGTGAACTGGACCAAACACGCGGGCTAAGGAAAACTGTACCTGCACTCAGACTGAAGAGAACTGCACCTGGAGTTGGGCTGAGGAGAACTGGACCTGGACTCGGGCTGTGGAGACCTGGACCTGCACTCTGGCTGAAGAGAATTGGACCTGGACTCGCGCTGGGGAGAACTCGACCTGCACTAGTGATGAGGAGAACTGTACCTGCACTCGGGCTATGGTGAACTGGACCAGACACTCGGGCTGAGGAAAACTGTACCTGCACTCGGGCTGAAGAGAACTGCACCTGGACTTGGGCTGAGGAGAACTGGACCTGGACTTGGGCTGAGGAGAATTGGACCCTGGACTCGGGCTGAGGAGATCTGAACCTTCACTCAGGCAGGTGATAACTGAACATGCACTCGAGCTGAGGAGAACTGAACCTGCATTCAGGCTGAGGAGAACTGAACCTGCACTCAGTCTGAGAAGATTTGGACCTACACTCGGGCTGAAGAGAACTAAACCTGCACTTGTGCTGAAGAGAACTGCGTTTTTACACAGGCTGAGGAAAACTGAACTTGCACTCGGTCTTTGGAGAACTGGACCTGCACTCAAGCTGAGAAGAACTGGACCTGCACTCCGGCTGAAGAGAATTCGACCTGGACTCGCGCTGTGGAGAACTCGACCTGCACTAGTGCTGAGGAGAACTGTACATGCACTTGGGCTGAGGTCAACTGGAGCAGACACTCGGGCTGAGGAAAACTGTACCTGCACTAGTGCTGAAGAGAACTGCTCCTGCACTAGTGCTGAGAAGAACTGTACCTGCACTCGGGCTGAGGTGAACTGGACCAAACACTCGGGCTGAGCATTACTGTACCTGCACTCGGGCTTAAGAGAACTGCATCTGGACTTGGGCTGAGGAGGACTGGACCTGGACTCAGGCTGAGAAGAACTGGACCTGCAGTCTGTCTGAGGAGATCTGCACCTTCACTCGGGCAGGTGATAACTGAACATGCACTCGAGCTGAGGAAAACTGAACCTGCATTCAGGCTGAGGAGAACTGAACCTGCACTCAGTCTGAGAAGATTTGGACCTGCACTCGGGCTGAGATGAACTGGACCTGGACTCGCGCTGCGGAGATCTCGACCTGCACTAGAGTTGAGAAGAACTGTACCTGCACTCGGGCTGAGGTGAACTGGACCAGACACGCGGGCTAAGGAAAACTGTACCTGCACTCAGACTGAAGATAACTGCACCTGGAGTTGGGCTGAGGAGAACTGGACCTGGACTCGGGCTGTGGAGACCTGGACTTGCACTCTGGCTGAAGAGAATTGGACCTGGACTCGCGCTGGGGAGAAGTCGACCTGCACTTGTGATGAGGAGAACTGTTCCCTTACTCGGGCTGAGGTGAACTGGACCAGACACTCTGGCTGAGGAAAACTGTACCTGCACTCAGGCTGAAGAGAACTGCACCTGGATTAGGGCTGAGGAGAACTGGACCTGGACTCGGGCTGAGGAGAACTGGACCCTGGACTCGGGCTGAGGAGATCTGAACCTTCACTCAGGCAGGTGATAACTGAACATGCACTCGAGCTGAGGAGAACTGTACCTGCACTCGGGCTGAGGTGAACTGGACCAGACAATCGGGCTGAGGAAAACTGTACCTGCACTCAGGCTGAAGAGAACTGCAGCTGGACTAGGGCTGAGGAGAACTGGACCTGGACTCGGGCTGAGGAGAACTGGACCCTGGACTCGGGCTGAGGAGATCTGAACCTTCACTCAGGCAGGTGATAACTGAACATGCACTCGAGCTCAGGAGAACTGAACCTGCATTCAGGCTGAGGAGAACTGAACCTGCACTCAGTCTGAGAAGATTTGGACCTACACTCGAGCTGAAGAGAACTGGACTTGCACTTGTGCTGAAGAGAACTGCATTTTTACACAGGCTGAGGAAAACTGAACTTGCACTCGGTCTTTGGAGAACTGGACCTGCACTTAGGCTGAGAAGAACTGGACCTGCACTCCGGCTGAAGACAATTCGACCTGGACTCGCGCTGTGGAGAACTTGACCTGCACTAGTGCTGAGGAGAACTGTACATGCACTTGGGCTGAGGTCAACTGGAGCAGACACTCGGGCTGAGGAAAACTGTACCTGCACTAGTGCTGAAGAGAACTGCTCCTGCACTAGTGCTTAGAAGAACTGTACCTGCACTCGGGCTGAGGTGAACTGGACCAGACACTCGAGCTAAAGAAAACTGTACTTGCACTCAGACTGAAGAGAACTGCACCTGGAGTTGGGCTGAGGAGAACTGGAGCTAGACTCAAGCTGTGGAGACCTGGACCTGCACTCTGGCTGAAGAGAATTGGACCTGGACTCGCGCTGCGGAGAATTCGACCTGCACTAGTGATGAGGAGAACTGTACCTGCACTCGGGCTGAGGTGAACTGGACCAGACACTCGGGCTGAGGAAAACTGTACCTGCACTAGTGCTGAAGAGAACTGCTCCTACACTAGTGCTGAGAAGAACTGTACCTGCACTCGGGCTGAGATGAACTGGACCAGGCACTCGGGCTGAGGATAACTGTACCTGCACTCGGGCTTAAGAGAACTGCATCTGGACTTGGGCTGAGGAGGACTGGACCTGGACTCAGGCTGAGAAGAACTGGACCTGCAGTCTGTCTGAGGAGAATTGAACCTTCACTCGGGCAGGTGATAACTGAACATGCACTCGAGCTGAGGAAAACTGAACCTGCATTCAGGCTGAGGAGAACTGAACCTGCTCTCAGTCTGAGAAGATTTGGACCTGCACTCAGGCTGAGGTGAACTGGACCTGGACTCGCGCTGCGGAGACCTCGCTGAGAAGAACTGTACCTGCACTCGGGCTGAGGTGAACTGGACCAGACACGCGGGCTAAGGAAAACTGTACCTGCACTCAGACTGAAGAGAACTGCACCTGGAGTTGGGCTGAGGAGAACTGGACCTGGACTCGTGCTGTGGATACCTGGACCTGCACTCTGGCTGAAGAGAATTGGACCTGGACTCGCGCTGGGGAGAACTCGACCTGCACTAGTGATGAGGAGAACTGTACCTGCACTCGGGCTGAGGTGAACTGGACCAGGCACTCGGGCTGAGGAAAACTGTACCTGCAATCGGGCTGAAGAGAACTGCACCTGGACTTGGGCTGAGGAGAACTGGACCTGGACTCGGGCTGAGGAGAACTGGACCCTGGACTCGGGCTGAGGAGATCTGAACCTTCACTCAGGCAGGTGATAACTGAACATGCACTCGAGCTGAGGAGAACTGAACCTGCATTCAGTCTGAGAAGATTTGGACCTACACTCGGGCTGAAGAGAACTGCATTTTTACACAGGCTGAGGAAAACTGAACTTGCACTCGGTCTTTGGAGAACTGGACCTGCACTCAGGCTGAGAAGAACTGGACTTGCACTCCGGCTGAAGAGAATTCGACCTGGACTCGTGCTGTGGAGAACTCGACCTGCACTAGTGCTGAGGAGAACTGTACATGCACTTGGGCTGAGGTCAACTGGAGCAGACACTCGGGCTGAGGAAAACTGTACCTGCACTAGTGCTGAAGAGAACTGCTCCTGCACTAGTGTTGAGAAGAACTGTACCTGCACTCGGGCTGAGGTGAACTGGACCAGACACTCGGGCTGAGGATAACTGTACCTGCATTCGGGCTTAAGAGAACTGCATCTGGACTTGGGCTGAGGAGGACTGGACCTGGACTCAGGCTGAGAAGAACTGGACCTGCAGTCTGTCTGAGGAGATTTGGACCTACACTCGGGCTGAAGAGAACTGGACTTGCACTTGTGCTGAAGAGAACTGCATTTTTACACAGGCTGAGGAAAACTGAACTTGCACTCGGTCTTTGGAGAACTGGACCTGCACTCAGGCTGAGAAGAACTGGACCTGCACTCCGGCTGAAGAGAATTCGACCCTGACTCGCGCTGTGGAGAACTCGACCTGCACTAGTGCTGAGGAGAACTGTTCATGCACTTGGGCTGAGGTCAACTGGAGCAGACACTCGGGCTGAGGAAAACTGTACCTGCACAAGTGCTGAAGAGAACTGCTCCTGCACTATTGATGAGAAGAACTGTACCTGCACTCGGGCTGAGGTGAACTGGACCAGACACTCGAGCTAAAGAAAACTGTACTTGCACTCGGACTGAAGAGAACTGCACCTGGAGTTGGGCTGAGGAGAACTGGACCTGGACTCGGGCTGTGGAGACCTGAACCTGCACTCTGGCTGAAGAGAATTGGACCTGGACTCGCGCTGCGGAGACCTCGACCTGCACTAGAGCTGAGAAGAACTGTACCTGCACTCGGGCTGAGGTGAACTGGACCAGACACGCGGGCTGAGGAAAACTGTACCTGCACTCAGGCTGAAGAGAACTGCACCTGGACTTGGGCTGAGGAGAACTGGACCTGGACTTGGGCTGAGGAGAACTGGACCTGCACTCTGGCTGAAGAGAATTGTTCCTGGACTCGCGCTGGGGAGAAGTCGACCTGCACTAGTGATGAGGAGAACTGTACCTGCACTCGGGCTGAGGTGAACTGGACCAGACACTCAAGCTAAAGAAAACTGTACTTGCACTCGGACTGAAGAGAACTGCACCTGGAGTTGGGCTGAGGATAACTGGAGCTAGACTCGGGCTGTGGAGACCTGGACCTGCACTCTGGCTGAAGAGAATTGGACCTGGACTCGCGCTGCGGAGACCTCGACCTGCACTAGAGCTGAGAAGAACTGTACCTGCACTCGGGCTGAGGTGAACTGGACCAGACACGCGGGCTAAGGAAAACTGTACCTGCACTCGGACTGAAGAGAACTGCACCTGGAGTTGGGCTGAGGAGAACTGGACCTGGACTCGGGCTGTGGAGACCTGAACCTGCACTCTGGCTGAAGAGAATTGGACCTGGACTTGCGCTGGGGAGAACTCGACCTGCACTAGTGATGAGGAGAACTGTACCTGCACTCGGGCTGAGGTGAACTGGACCAGACACTCGGGCTGAGGAAAACTGTACCTGCACTCAGGCTGAAGAGAACTGCACCTGGACTTGGGCTGAGGAGAACTGGACCTGGACTTGAGCTGAGGAGAACTGGACCCTGGACTCGGGCTGAGGAGATCTGAACCCTCACTCAGGCAGGTGATAACTGAACATGCATTCGAGCTGGGGAGAACTGAACCTGCATTCAGGCTGAGGAGAACTGAACCTGCACTCAGTCTGAGAAGATTTGGACCTACACTCGGGCTGAAGAGAACTGGACTTGCACTTGTGCTGAAGAGAACTGCATTTTTACACAGGCTGAGGAAAACTGAACTTGCACTCGGTCTTTGGAGAACTGGACCTGCACTCAGGCTGAGAAGAACTGGACCTGCACTCTGGCTGAAGAGAATTCGACCCTGACTCGCGCTTTGGAGAACTCGACCTGCACTAGTGCTGAGGAGAACTGTTCATGCACTTGGGCTGAGGTCAACTGGAGCAGACACTCGGGCTGAGGAAAACTGTACCTGCACAAGTGCTGAAGAGAACTGCTCCTGCACTATTGATGAGAAGAACTGTACCTGCACTCGGGCTGAGGTGAACTGGACCAGACACTCGAGCTAAAGAAAACTGTACTTGCACTCGGACTGAAGAGAACTGCACCTGGAGTTGGGCTGAGGAGAACTGGAGCTAGACTCGGGCTGTGGAGACCTGGACCTGCACTCTGGCTGAAGAGAATTGGACCTGGACTCGCGCTGCGGAGAATTCGACCTGCACTAGTGATGAGGAGAACTGTACCTGCACTCGGGCTGAGGTGAACTGGACCAGACACTCGGGCTGAGGAAAACTGTACCTGCACTAGTGCTGAAGAGAACTGCTCCTGCACTAGTGCTGAGAAGAACTGTACCTGCACTCGGGCTGAAGTGAACTGGACCAGGCACTCGGGCTGAGGATAACTGTACCTGCACTCGGGCTTAAGAGAACTGCATCTGGACTTGGGCTGAGGAGGACTGGACCTGGACTCAGGCTGAGAAGAACTGGACCTGCAGTCTGTCTGAGGAGATTTGAACCTTCACTCGGGCAGGTGATAACTGAACATGCACTCGAGCTGAGGAAAACTGAACCTGCATTCAGGCTGAGGAGAACTGAACCTGCACTCAGTCTGAGAAGATTTGGACCTGCACTCGGGCTGAGGTGAACTGGACCTGGACTCGCGCTGCGGAGACCTCGCTGAGAAGAACTGTACCTGCACTCGGGCTGAGGTGAACTGGACCAGACACGCGGGCTAAGGAAAACTGTACCTGCACTCAGACTGAAGAGAACTGCACCTGAAGTTGGGCTGAGGAGAACTGGACCTGGACTCGTGCTGTGGATACCTGGACCTGCACTCTGGCTGAAGAGAATTGGACCTGGACTCGCGCTGGGGAGAACTCGACCTGCACTAGTGATGAGGAGAACTGTACCTGCACTCGGGCTGAGGTGAACTGGACCAGACACTCGGGCTGAGGAAAACTGTACCTGCACTCAGGCTGAAGAGAACTGCACCTGGACTTGGGCTGAGGAGAACTGGACCTGGACTCGGGCTGAGGAGAACTGGACCCTGGACTCGGGCTGAGGAGATCTGAACCTTCACTCAGGCAGGTGATAACTGAACATGCACTCGAGCTGAGGAGAACTGAACCTGCATTCAGGCTGAGGAGAACTGAACCTGCACTCAGTCTGAGAATATTTGGACCTACACTCGGGCTGAAGAGAACTGGACCTGCACTTGTGCTGAAGAGAACTGCATTTTTACATATGCTGAGGAAAACTGAACTTGCACTCGGTCTTTGGAGAACTGGACCTGCACTCAGGCTGAGAAGAACTGGACTTGCACTCTGGTTGAAGAGAATTCGACCTGGACTCGTGCTGTGGAGAACTCGACCTGCACTAGTGCTGAGGAAAACTGTACCTGCACTAGTGCTGAAGAGAACTGCTCCTGGACTAGTGCTGAGAAGAACTGTACCTGCACTCGGGCTGAGGTGAACTGGACCAGACACTCGGGCTGAGGATAACTGTACCTGCATACAAGCTTAAGAGAACTGCATCTGGACTTGGGCTGAGGAGGACTGGACCTGGACTCAGGCTGAGAAGAACTGGACCTGCAGTCTGTCTGAGGAGATCTGAACCTTCACTCAGGCAGGTGATAACTGAACATGCACTCGAGCTGAGGAAAACTGAACCTGCATTCAGGCTGAGGAGAACTGAACCTGCACTGAGTCTGAGAAGATTTGGACCTGCACTCGGGCTGAGGTGAACTGGACCTGGACTCGCGCTGCGGAGACCTCGCTGAGAAGAACTGTACCTGCACTCGGGCTGAGGTGAACTGGACCAGACACGCGGGCAAATGAAAACTGTACCTGCACTCAGACTGAAGAGAACTGCACCTGGAGTTGGGCTGAGGAGAACTGGACCTGGACTCGGGCTGAGGAGATCTGAACCTTCACTCAGGCAGGTGATAACTGAACATGCACTCGAGCTGAGGAGAACTGAACCTGCACTCAGTCTGAGAAGATTTGGACCTACACTCGGGCTGAAGAGAACTGGACCTGCACTTGTGCTCAAGAGAACTGCATTTTTACACAGGCTGAGGAAAACTGAACTTGCACTCGGTCTTTGGAGAACTGGACCTGCACTCAGGCTGAGAAGAACTGGACTTGCACTCCGGCTGAAGAGAATTCGACCTGGACTCGCGCTGTGGAGAACTCGACCTGCACTATTGCTGAGGAGAACTGTACATGCACTTGGGCTGAGGTCAACTGGAGCAGACACTCGGGCTGAGGATAACTGTACCTGCACTCGGGCTTAAGAGAACTGCATCTGGACTTGGGCTGAGGAGGACTGGACCTGGACTCAGGCTGAGAAGAACTGGACCTGCAGTCTGTCTGAGAAGATCTGAACCTTCACTCGGGCAGGTGATAACTGAACATGCACTCGAGCTGAGGAAAACTGAACCTGCATTCAGGCTGAGGTGAACTGAACCTGCACTCAGTCTGAAAAGATTTGGACCTGCACTCGGGCTGAGGTGAACTGGACCTGGACTCGCGCTGCGGAGACCTCGACCTGCACTAGAGCTGAGAAGAACTGTACCTGCACTCGGGCTGAGGTGAACTGGACCAAACACGCGGGCTAAGGAAAACTGTACCTGCACTCAGACTGAAGAGAACTGCACCTGGAGTTGGGCTGAGGAGAACTGGACCTGGACTCGGGCTGTGGAGACCTGGACCTGCACTCTGGCTGAAGAGAATTGGATCTGGACTCGCGCTGGGGAGAAGTCGACCTGCACTAGTGATGAGGAGAACTGTACCTGCACTCGGGCTGAGGTGAACTGGACCAGACACTCTGGCTGAGGAAAACTGTACCTGCACTCAGGCTGAAGAGAACTGCACCTGGACTAGGGCTGAGGAGAACTGGACCTGGAGTCGGGCTGAGGAGAACTGGACCCTGGACTCGGGCTGAGGAGATCTGAACCTTCACTCAGGCAGGTGATAACTGAACATGCACTCGAGCTGAGGAGAACTGAACCTGCATTCAGGCTGAGGAGAACTGAACCTGCACTCAGTCTGAGAAGATTTGGACCTACACTCGGGCTGAAGAGAACTGGACTTGCACTTGTGCTGAAGAGAACTGCATTTTTACACAGGCTGAGGAAAACTGAACTTGCACTCGGTCTTTGGAGAACTGGACCTGCACTCCGGCTGAAGAGAATTCGACCTGGACTCGCGCTGTGGAGAACTTGACCTGCACTTGTGCTGAGGAGAACTGTACATGCACTTGGGCTGAGGTCAACTGGAGCAGACACTCGTGCTGAGGAAAACTGTACCTGCACTAGTGCTGAAGAGAACTGCTCCTGCACTAGTGCTGAGAAGAACTGTACCTGCACTCGGGCTGAGGTGAACTGGACCAGACACTCAAGCTAAAGAAAACTGTACTTGCACTTGGACTGAAGAGAACTGCACCTGGAGTTGGGCTGAGGATAACTGGATCTAGACTCGGGCTGTGGAGACCTGGACCTGCACTCTGGCTGAAGAGAATTGGACCTGGACTCGCGCTGCGGAGAATTCGACCTGCACTAGTGATGAGGAGAACTGTACCTGCACTCGGGCTGAGGTGAACTGGACCAGACACTCGGGCTTAGGAAAACTGTACCTGCACTAGTGCTGAAGAGAACTGCTCCTACACTAGTGCTGAGAAGAACTGTACCTGCACTCGGGCTGAGGTGAACTGGACCAGACACTCGGGCTGAGGATAACTGTACCTGCACTCGGGCTTAAGAGAACTGCATCTGGACTTGGGCTGAGGAGGACTGGACCTGGACTCAGGCTGAGAAGAAATGGACCTGCAGTCTGTCTGAGGAGATCTAAACCTTCACTCGGGCAGGTGATAACTGAACATGCACTCGAGCTGAGGAAAACTGAACCTGCATTCAGGCTGAGGAGAACTGAACCTGCACTCAGTCTGAGAAGATTTGGACCGGCACTCGGGCTGAGGTGAACTGGACCTGGACTCGCGCTGCGGAGACCTTGCTGAGAAGAACTGTACCTGCACTCGGGCTGAGGTGAACTGGACCAGACACTCGGGCTGAGGAAAACTGTACCTGCCCTCGGGCTGAAGAGAACTGCACCTGGACTTGGGCTGAGGAGAACTGGACCTGGACTCGGGCTCAGGAGAACTGGACCCTGGACTCGGGCTGAGGAGATCTGAACCTTCACTCAGGCAGGTGATAACTGAACATGCACTCGAGCTGAGGAGAACTGAACCTGCATTCAGGCTGAGGAGAACTGAACCTGAACTCAGTCTGAGAAGATTTGGACCTACACTCGGGCTGAAGAGAACTGGACCTGCACTTGTGCTGAAGAGAACTGCATTTTTACACAGGCTTAGGAAAACTGAACTTGCACTCGGTCTTTGGAGAACTGGACCTGCACTCAGGCTGAGAAGAACTGGACCTGCACTCCGGCTGAAGAGAATTCGACCTGGACTCGCGCTGTGGAGAACTCAACCTGCACTAGTGCTGAGGAGAACTGTACATGCACTTGGGCTGAGGTCAACTGGAGCAGACACTCGGGCTGAGGAAAACTGTACCTGCACTAGTGCTGAAGAGAACTACTCCTGCACTAGTGCTGAGAAGAACTGTACCTGCACTCGGGCTGAGGTGAACTGGACCAGGCACTCGGGCTGAGGATAACTGTACCTGCACTCGGGCTTTAGAGAACTGCATCTGGACTTGGGCTGAGGAGGACTGGACCTGGACTCAGGCTGAGAAGAACTGAACCTGCATTCAGGCTGAGGAGAACTGAACCTGCACTCAGTCTGAGAAGATTTGGACCTGCACTCAGGCTGAGGTGAACTGGACCTGGACTCGCGCTGCGGAGACCTCGACCTGCACTAGAGCTGAGAAGAACTGTACCTGCACTCGGGCTGAGGTGAACTGGACCAGACACGTGGGCTAAGGAAAACTGTACCTGCACTTAGACTGAGGAGAACTGCACCTGGAGTTGGGCTGAGGAGAACTGGACCTGGACTCAGGCTGTGGAGACCTGGACCAGCTCTCTGGCTGAAGAGAATTGGACCTGGACTCGCGCTGGGGAGAACTCGACCTGCACTAATGATGAGGAGAACTGTACCTGCACTCGGGCTGAGGTGAACTGGACCAGACACTCGGGCTGAGGAAAACTGTACCTGCACTCGGGCTGAAGAGAACTGCACCTGGACTTGGGCTGAGCAGAACTGGACCTGGACTCGGGCTCAGGAGAACTGGACCCTGGACTCGGGCTGAGGAGATCTGAACCTTCACTCAGGCAGGTGAAAACTGAACATGCACTCGAGCTGAGGAGAACTGAACCTGCATTCAGGCTGAGGAGAACTGAACCTGAACTCAGTCTGAGAAGATTTGGACCTACACTCGGGCTGAAGAGAACTGGACCTGCACTTGTGCTGAAGAGAACTGCATTTTTACACAGGCTGAGGAAAACTGAACTTGCACTCGGTCTTTGGAGAACTGGACCTGCACTCAGGCTGAGAAGAACTGGACCTGCACTCCGGCTGAAGAGAATTCGACCTGGACTCGCGCTGTGGAGAACTCGACCTGCACTAGTGCTGAGGAGAACTGTACATGCACTTGGGCTGAGGTCAACTGGAGCAGACACTCGGGCTGAGGAAAACTGTACCTGCACTAGTGCTGAAGAGAACTGCTCCTGCACTAGTGCTGAGAAGAACTGTACCTGCACTCGGGCTGAGGTGAACTGGACCAGGCACTCGGGCTGAGGATAACTGTACCTGCATTCGGGCTTAAGAGAACTGCATCTGGAGTTAGGCTGAGGAGGACTGGACCTGGACTCAGGCTGAGAAGAACTGAACCTGCATTCAGGCTGAGGAGAACTGAACCTGCACTCAGTCTGAGAAGATTTGGACCTGCACTCAGGCTGAGGTGAACTGGACCTGGACTCGCGCTGCGGAGACCTCGACCTGCACTAGAGCTGAGAAGAACTGTACCTGCACTCGGGCTGAGGTGAACTGGACCAGACACGTGGGCTAAGGAAAACTGTACCTGCACTTAGACTGAAGAGAACTGCACCTGGAGTTGGGCTGAGGAGAACTGGACCTGGACTCGGGCTGTGGAGACCTGGACCTGCACTCTGGCTGAAGAGAATTGGACCTGGACTCGCGCTGGGGAGAACTCGACCTGCACTAGTGATGAGGAGAACTGTACCTGCACTCGGGCTGAGGTGAACTGGACCAGACACGCGGGCTGAGGAAAACTGGACCTGCACTTGTGCTGAAGAGAACTGCATTTTTACACAGGCTGAGGAAAACTGAACTTGCACTCGGTCTTTGGAGAACTGGACCTGCACTCAAGCTGAGAAGAACTGGACCTGCACTCCGGCTGAAGAGAATTCGACCTGGACTCGCGCTGTGGAGAACTCAATCTGTACTAGTGCTGAGGAGAACTGTACATGCACTTGGGCTGAGGTCAACTGGAGCAGACACTCGGGCTGAGGAAAACTGTACCTGCACTAGTGCTGAAGAGAACTGCTCCTGCACTAGTGCTGAGAAGAACTGTACCTGCACTCGGGCTGAGGTGAACTGGACCAGACACTCGGGCTGAGGATAACTGTACCTGCACTCGGGCTTAAGAGAACTGCATCTGGACTTGGGCTGAGGAGGACTGGACCTGGACTCAGGCTGAGAAGAACTGGACCTGCAGTCTGTCTGAGGAGATCTGAACCTTCACTCGGGCAGGTGATAACTGAACATGCACTCGAGCTGAGGAAAACTGAACCTGCATTCAGGCTGAGGAGAACTGAACCTGCACTCAGTCTGAGAAGATTTGGACCTGCACTCGGGCTGAGAGGAACTGGACCTGGACTCGCGCTGAGGTGAACTGGACCAGACATGCGGACTTAGGAAAACTGTACCTGCACTCGGACTGAAGAGAACTGCACCTGGAGTTGGGCTGAGGAGAACTGGACCTGGACTCGGGCTGTGGAGACCTGGACCTGCACTCTGGTTGAAGAGAATTGGACCTGGACTCGCGCTGGGGAGAACTCGACATGCACTAGTGATGAGGAGAACTGTACCTGCACTCGGGCTGAGGTTAACTGGACCAGACACTCGGGCTGAGGACAACTGTAACTGCACTCAGGCTGAAGAGAACTGCACCTGGACTTGGGCTGAGGAGAACTGGACCTGGACTTGGGCTGAGGAAATCTGAACCTTCACTCAGGCAGGTGATAACTGAACATGCACTCGAGCTGAGGAGAACTGAACCTGCATTCAGGCTGAGGAGAACTGAACCTGCACTCAGTCTGAGAAGATTTGGACCTACACTCGGGCTGAAGAGAACTGGACCTGCACTTGTGCTGAAAGAAACTGCATTTTTACACAGGCTGAGGAAAACTGAACTTGCACTCGGACTTTGGAGAACTGGACCTGCACTCAGGCTGAGAAGAACTGGACCTGCACTCCGGCTGAAGAGAATTCGACCTGGACTCGCGCTGTGGAGAACTCGACCTGCACTAGTGCTGAGGAGAACTGTACCTGCACTTGGGCTGAGGTGAACTGGACCAGACACTCGGGCTGAGGAAAACTGTACCTGCACTAGTGCTGAAGAGAACTGCTCCTACACTAGTGCTGAGAAGAACTGTACCTGCACTCGGGCTGAGGTGAACTGGACCAGGCACTCGGGCTGAGGATAACTGTACCTGCACTCGGGCTTAAGAGAACTGCATCTGGACTTGGGCTGAGGAGGACTGGACCTGGACTCAGGCTGAGAAGAACTGGACCTGCAGTCTGTCTGAGGAGATCTGAACCTTCACTCGGGCAGGTGATAACTGAACATGCACTCGAGCCGAGGAAAACTGAACCTGCATTCAGGCTGAGGAGAACTGAACCTGCACTCAGTCTGAGAAGATTTGGACCAGCACTCGGGCTGAGGTGAACTGGACCTGGACTCGCGCTGCGGAGACCTCGCTGAGAAGAACTGTACCTGCAGTCGGGCTGAGGTGAACTGGACCAGACACAGGGGCTAAGGAAAACTGTACCTGCACTCAGACTGAAGAGAACTGCACCTGGAGTTGGGCTGAGGAGAACTGGACCTGGACTCGGGCTGTGGATACCTGGACCTGCACTCTGGCTGAAGAGAATTGGACCTAGACTCGCGCTGGGGAGAACTCGACCTGCACTAGTGATGGGGAGAACTGTACCTGCACTCGGGCTGAGGTGAACTGGACCAGACACTCGGGCTGAGGAAAACTGTACCTGCACTCGGGCTGAAGAGAACTGCACCTGGACTTGGGCTGAGGAGAACTGGACCTGGACTCGGGCTGAGGAGAACTGGACCCTGGACTCGGGCTGAGGAGATCTGAACCTTCACTCAGGCAGGTGATAACTGAACATGCACACGAGCTGAGTAGAACTGAACCTGCATTCAGGCTGAGGAGAACTGAACCTGCACTCAGTCTGAGAAGATTTGGACCTACACTCAGGCTGAAGAGAACTAAACCTGCACTTGTGCTGAAGAGAACTGCATTTTTACACAGGCTGAGGAAAACTGAACTTGCACTCGGTCTTTGGAGAACTGGACCTGCACTCAAGCTGAGAAGAACTGGACCTGCACTCCGGCTGAAGAGAATTCGACCTGGACTCGCGCTGTGGAGAACTCGACCTGCACTAGTGCTGAGGAGAACTGTACATGCACTTGGGCTGAGGTCAACTGGAGCAGACACTCGGGCTGAGGAAAACTGTACCTGCACTAGTGCTGAAGAGAACTACTCCTGCACTAGTGCTGAGAAGAACTGTACCTGCACTCGGGCTGAGGTGAACTGGACCAGGCACTCGGGCTGAGGATAACTGTACCTGCACTCGGGCTTTAGAGAACTGCATCTGGACTTGGGCTGAGGAGGACTGGACCTGGACTCAGGCTGAGAAGAACTGAACCTGCATTCAGGCTGAGGAGAACTGAACCTGCACTCAGTCTGAGAAGATTTGGACCTGCACTCGGGCTGAGGTGAACTTGACCTGGACTCGCGCTGCGGAGACCTCGACCTGCACTAGAGCTGAGAAGAACTGTACCTGCACTCGGGCTGAGGTGAACTGGACCAGACACGTGGGCTAAGGAAAACTGTACCTGCACTTAGACTGAAGAGAACTGCACCTGGAGTTGGGCTGAGGAGAACTGGACCTGGACTCGGGCTGTGGAGACCTGGACCTGCACTCTGGCTGAAGAGAATTGGACCTGGACTCGCGCTGGGGAGAACTCGACCTGCACTAGTGATGAGGAGAACTGTACCTGCACTCGGGCTGAGGTGAACTGGACCAGACACTCGGGCTGAGGAAAACTGTACCTGCACTCGGGCTGAAGAGAACTGGACCTGCACTTGTGCTGAAGAGAACTGCATTTTTACACAGGCTGAGGAAAACTGAACTTGCAGT
Source organism: Gymnothorax reevesii (assembly GCA_029721435.1). NCBI lineage: Eukaryota > Metazoa > Chordata > Actinopteri > Anguilliformes > Muraenidae > Gymnothorax > Gymnothorax reevesii. The sequence goes on from CM056574.1 coordinate 116,940,667, forward strand.
CGGTCTTTGGAGAACTGGACCTGCACTCAAGCTGAGAAGAACTGGACCTGCACTCCGGCTGAAGAGAATTCGACCTGGACTCGCGCTGTGGAGAACTCGACCTGTACTAGTGCTGAGGAGAACTGTACATGCACTTGGGCTGAGGTCAACTGGAGCAGACACTCGGGCTGAGGAAAACTGTACCTGCACTAGTGCTGAAGAGAACTGCTCCTGCACTAGTGCTGAGAAGAACTGTACCTGCACTCGGGCTGAGGTGAACTGGACCAGACACTCGGGCTGAGGATAACTGTACCTGCACTCGGGCTTAAGAGAACTGCATCTGGACTTGGGCTGAGGAGGACTGGACCTGGACTCCGGCTGAGAAGAACTGGACCTGCAGTCTGTCTGAGGAGATCTGAACCTTCACTCGGGCAGGTGATAACTGAACATGCACTCGAGCTGAGGAAAACTGAACCTGCATTCAGGCTGAGGAGAACTGAACCTGCACTCAGTCTGAGAAGATTTGGACCTGCACTCGGGCTGAGAGGAACTGGACCTGGACTCGCGCTGTGGAGACCTCGACCTGCACTAGAGCTGAAAAGAACTGTACCTGCACTCGGGCTGAGGTGAACTGGACCAGACACGCGGGCTAAGGAAAACTGTACCTGCACTCGAACTGAAGAGAACTGCACCTGGAGTTGGGCTGAGGAGAACTGGACCTGGACTCGGGCTGTGGAGACCTGGACCTGCACTCTGGCTGAAGAGAATTGGACCTGGACTCGCGCTGGGGAGAACTCGACATGCACTAGTGATGAGGAGAACTGTACCTGCACTCGGGCTGAGGTTAACTGGACCAGACACTCGGGCTGAGGACAACTGTACCTGCACTTAGGCTGAAGAGAACTGCACATGGACTTGGGCTGAGGAGAACTGGACCTGGACTCGGGCTGAGGAGAACTGGACCCTGGACTCGGGCTGAGGAGATCTGAACCTTCACTCAGGCAGGTGATAACTGAACATGCACTCGAGCTGAGGAGAACTGAACCTGCATTCAGGCTGAGGAGAACTGAACCTGCACTCAGTCTGAGAAGATTTGGACCTACACTCGGGCTGAAGAGAACTGGACCTGCACTTGTGCTGAAGAGAACTGCATTTTTACACAGGCTGAGGAAAACTGAACTTGCACTCGGTCTTTGGAGAACTGGACCTGCACTCAGGCTGAGAAGAACTGGACCTGCACTCCGGCTGAAGAGAATTCGACCTGGACTCGCGCTCTGGAGAACTCGACCTGCACTAGTGCTGAGGAGAACTGTACATGCACTTGGGCTGAGGTCAACTGGAGCAGACACTCGGGCTGAGGAAAACTGTACCTGCACTAGTGCTGAAGAGAACTGCTCCTGCACTAGTGCTGAGAAGAACTGTACCTGCACTCGGGCTGAGGTGAACTGGACCAGACACTCGGGCTAAAGAAAACTGTACCTGCACTCGGACTGAAGAGAACTGCACCTGGAGTTGGGCTGAGGAGATCTGGACCTAGACTCGGGCTGTGGAGACCTGGACCTGCACTCTGGCTGAAGAGAATTGGACCTGGACTCGCGCTGCGGAGAATTCGACCTGCACTAGTGATGAGGAGAACTGTACCTGCACTCGGGCTGAGGTGAACTGGACCAGACACTCGGGCTGGGGAAAACTGTACCTGCAATCGGGCTGAAGAGAACTGCACCTGGACTTGGGCTGAGGAGAACTGGACCTGGACTCGTCTGAGGACAAATGGACCTGCAGTCTGGCTGAGGAGATCTGAACCTTCACTCGGGCAGGTGATAACTGAACATGCACTCGAGCTGAGGAGAACTGAACCTGCATTCAGGCTGAGGAGAACTGAACCTGCACTCAGTCTCAGAGGATTTGGGCCTACACTCGGGCTGAAGAGAACTGGACCTGCACTTGTGCTAAAGAGAACTGCATTTTTACACAGGCTGAGGAAAACTGAACTTGCACTCGGTGTTTGGAGAACTGGACCTGCACTCAGGCTGAGAAGAAGTGGACCTGCACTCCGGCTGAAGAGAATTCGACCTGGACTCGGGCTGTGGAGAACTCGACCTGCACCAGTGCTGAGGAGAACTGTACATGCACTTGGGCTGAGGTCAACTGGAGCAGACACTCGGGCTGAGGAAAAGTGTACCTGCACTCGGGCTGAAGAGAACTGAACCTGCACTCTGGCTGAGGAGAGCTGTACCTCTACTCGTGCTGAGGCGAACTGGACCTGCATTCAGGCGGATGAGAACTGGACTTTCACTCGGGCTGAGGAGAACTGGACCAGCAGTCTGGCTGAGGAGATCTGAACCTTCACTTGGGCAGGTGATAACTGAACATGCACTTGAGCTGAGGAGAACTGAACCTGCGCTCGAGCTGAGGAGAACCTAACCTGCATTCAGGCTGAGGAGAACTGAACCTGCACTCAGTTTGAGGAGATTTGGACCTGCACTCAGTCTGAGGAGATTTGGACCTGCACTTGGGCTGAGGAGAACTGGACCTGCACTTGGGCTGAGGAGAAGTGGACCTGCACTCAGGGTGAGGAGAACTGCACCTGCACTCGGGCTGAGGAGAACTGAAACTCAGGCCCGTCGCCGGGGGTGGGCGAATTGAGCAGTCGCCCATGGCCTCGCGCTCTCATGGGCCTCGCACCTGACCAATTAGATCGCAGATTTTGATTATCTATAAATCTTTAATATTAAATATTGATATTTTATTCATTTTATTGATCTTTATTTTATTTGTTTTTCGTTACAATACGCAAATACACAGCTTCTTAGAATAAAACTAAAGTAGATAAAAATCCTTTTTTTACATTTTACTTAATGACGTCGTTTCGGAGGCTCGTAGCGGGTCGACAGCTATCTGCCTAGAACATTGACTGTAGGCCCAGAACGGAGTGGTAATGTCGGCAGCATCCCGCAAGCGTGACTGCTTTCGTAAATTTCAATTAGGTGCTGAGAAACGAAAGAAGCTAAGACAGACAGAAGAGTTCAACAAGACACTTCGTGGTACTTTGGATCGGTTTGTGAGTCATTCTAAAGATGTGGCCGAGCAGCAGCAGACACTTGGATAGCGAGGGTGAGGAGACAACAGACGCCAATGCTAATGTTGTTAGCACCAACCAAGACAGTAGGCCAAACGTTTCCGATTGTGAGCCAACAACAATGTTACAATTGGAGGGAAGCCGCGAAAGGGAGGAGGATATCCCAGGTAAGGAACAATAAATGTATAATATGTGCTTAATTTGTTCCATTGTAAATTAAATCATTGCGTGTACTAAAGTTGAGCTGACTTCTCTTGACAGGCGATAGCAACCACGTTACTACAAGAACGGAAGACCACCCAATGACAGCTGATGTGAGTGACAAAGTGTCAGTGCAGACAGATCTGAGCGACCCAGCCACTTGGCCTACACATCTTAATGGCCAGGTAGTGGACTTGCTCGTCCAGAAGGGACCAGTCAAGGTGTGCAACTACGACTTCCCCTTGGCCCTGGACAAAAGACATTTTTCTGAGGAGTTCTATGCACGCAAATTACCTAATGGAGAAAAGACTAATAGAGACTGACTTGTGTATTCCAAGTGAAGAGACTGCGTGTTTTGTTTTTGTTGTAAGATTTTTGGTTCATGTCGGTCCAATCTTGCTAATGGGGGAAATAATGATTGGAAACATTTGTCAGCTGTGCTAAAACAGCATGAAACATCCCGTGATCACATATCCAGTGCTACCAAGTGGATTGAGGCGAAACGCAGATTTGGAACAGAGACATGTATTGACCAGTCGCTTCAAGGGAAAATATCAAGGGAAAAGGCACATTGGCAAGACGTTTTGACGTGCAGCTGTGCAGTTCTTAGCAGAAAACAATCTGGCTTTTCGAGGAACAAATTGTAAATTGTACGAAGAGAATAATGGTCACTTCTTGAAGTTGATTGAAATGATCTCTAAATTCGACGCTCCGATGAGCAAGCATGTTCGGCGCATCAAAGACAATGAAACTCGAGCACATTATCTAGGGCGTCAGACTCAAAATGAGTTAATCTCTCAGATGGCCACAAACGTCAGAAATTCAATTGTGAATAACACTAAGAAAGCGAAATATTTTTCAGTGATCCTCGATTGTACCCCTGATATGAGCCATCAAGAGCAGATGTCACTTGTTCTCCGTTTTGTGAATATGACATCAATGGATGTAAGCGTTGAAGAACATTTCGTCGAATTTCTTCCAGTGCATGATCAAACAGGGAAGGGCCTGTCAGATGTTCTTTTGGCAGCACTTAGTGAGATTGGCCTTGACATTAACGACTGTCGTGGCCAGGGGTACGACAACGGGGCAAATATGAAGGGGAAACGTGAGGGGGTCCAAGCTCATGTATTGCGTCTCAATTCTCGAGCTTACTTCATGCCTTGCGGTTGTCACAGTCTAAATTTGACCCTAAGAGCTAGGGGTCTAAGAGCTGTCCAAAGGCGATGTCCTTGTTTGGTATCGCGCAAAGACTGTACACTATTTTCGCAAGCTCCGCCAAATGCTGGGAAATACTCAAAGCGAAAGAGCTATATCTCACTCTAAAACCTCCGTCTGAAACTCGCTGGGAATGTCGCGTGGAAAGTGTAAAAGCCATACGCTTCCAAACAAGTGAAATCGTTGATGCTTTGCTTGACGTTTCGAAGGAAAGTAATGACGCCAAAATTAAAAGCGAAGCCATGTCACTGGCTAATGAAATGCAAAACTTTGAATTCATTTTGACTTTGGTGATATGGTATGATGTTCTGTTTGCTGTGAACACTGTAAGTAAGACACTTCAGTCCAGCGACATGCAGCTAGATGTGGCCTTGTCACAGCTAAATGGACTAATTGACTACATGCAAAAATACAGAGATAATGGATTTGTGTCAGCAAAGGTTTCTGCGTCAGAAATAGCTCTTGAGATGGATATTGATCCAGAACTGAAAGCAGCGCGACGAATTAAACGCAAACGGGATGAAAATCAAAATGAATATACCCCAAACGCAGAGCAAGCGTTTGTAACTGACTATTTTTTAGTTGTCGTGGACCAGGCTCTCACTGCTCTAAGAACACGTTTTACAGAAATGCGTTGGTTTGGGGAAAGGTTTGGATTTCTTTTTGATATCAAAAAGCTTTGTGGCATGGAAGAGATCTGCACACACACTGCGCAAGACTGGGCGATGCTTTGAGCACGCCAGAATCCCATGACATACATACACTGGACCTTTTCCAGGAGTTGAAGGTACTTCGAGACATAATTCCAAACGGGACGCATACTGCCCTAAAAACCCTTCATTTCCCTTCAGGGGATTGAAGGAACATTCCCAAACTGCGAAACTGCGCTCAGGCTTCTACTGACAATTCCAGTAACTGTGGCATCCGGGGAGCGGAGCTTCTCAAAACTTAGACTAATTAAAAATTATTTGCGCACTTCCATGTCGCAGGACAGACTATGTGGACTCACGCTCTTATCAGTTGAAAATTACGTTGCCTGCACATCGGACTACAAGGATTTAATTGCGGAGTTTGCGGTAAAGAAAGCCAGGAAGGTCGTGTTTTTCTAAGCTGTTTATATTGAGTCAATCCGATTTACTAGCGCTTTTGGAACAATGCTCTCCAGTTTCTGTATGGACATGTGAGAAGTTTCGTGAATGTTGATATCGAGAAGCTACATGCCAAGCCAATTTACTTTTGAAATGCTCATGTAAATTTTATGCCTGTGTTGTTCTGATTGGCTAAATAATAAATGATTTATGGCCAACGATGTATATGTGTATGCTGGTAATTATATATTGTATCCATCAGACATAGCCTATTTGTTATTATTTGAACTGAATACCAACAGTACGTGAAAACTTGGTTATTTTAAAAAGGCCTCGCACCAGTCAGTTTTGCTCAGGGCCCCGCCCTCCTCTTGGGACTGCCCTGCTGAAACGAGTAGGGTATAGCTGCAACCTCGGAGACCGCAGTTTCAGGACCGCACATTCAGGACCCCTGGTTTCTCCGAACAGCGCCACTCACCTTAGGAGGCTGCATTACTTGTACAAAGAGACGACGACGAGTATGACGACGAGCAACAAACTGGGAAGTGAGTACTGAGAAAGTTTTATTTGTTTGTCATTAAAAATGAAGTCCTTTGCATGAATTTAACTGGAAAATAAACGTCGGCTTTGTAAGTATGTAGTAAGTTTGCACAAGTTTAGCTTAGTGCAACATTAATAAGGTTATGAGAGGTTGTTGCAACTGTGTTAGCATGTTTAATATAACGTATTTAGCTAACGCTACCTATTTGATATCGCCATATTGTCCTTTCGGCTAAGACTATTGTTTGATACAACTATTTTATTTAGCTTTTGGACAACTGTCATTTCACAATCAACAGGTAGGATTACTTAAAACTATGCAGCTGGTTGTGGTCACTTATAATTAACCTTCGTAAGGAAATACGATTTTCTAGATTTTCTATGAAATTATCAGAATTTTTTTTTGGACTAATTATGTGATCTCAATCTTTTAAAGATGCATATAACTGTCCAGGAAGGCAGAACATTGCCGGAAATCTCAAGATGCACTACATGCTGCAGACAATTTCATTGCCTATTCTGTCGCTCAACTGTGTTCCACTCAAACGAAGTTAAGCAAAGTGAAAGCTCATTTGAAGAGCCATTGCAACAGAGCTACTCTCCATGAAGGTAACGTTTGAGAACATTGTCACAGGAAATGCAAATTAAGTTAGTGTCTGAATTAAATGGGTATTTGTTAGTGAACACTAATATGAGCTAATTTCTTGCCTGATCATAGCCCATACCAGTAAGCCAACCGATCATTTTACTATTTTTTTTATTTTAAAAATAACTTCATATAACATGTAGTTCATGCAAATCCAAGGATCGGCAGGGCTCTGATGAAGTGAGTAAAGATGGATGACTTAATTTTCCTAAGCTCTGAAGCAAGTAAATCTGACATCAGTATTACAATGAAAACAAACACTAACTCTGACTCTTCAAATGCTCATTTATTTGGTCTTCCAGAAACTTCACAAACATAACTAAACTTTTCTAAGATGTTGCCTCTAAATTCTAATTCAGCCCTTTGACAGCATGTTTAAGTTCAACAATTTGAGTAGATATTCATCAGCATCAATATTTATCATACCCCTTTATTAAAAATGAGTCTGAGACACACTTTTGAATAATAAACTAATATAATAATTATTGTTACAGGGTACACTGTTCACAGATGCGGGTTAAACTGCTGACCACAGTGGCATTACCATTGCATCTACTGCCAGTCAACAGTTTTATGTAAACAGGACTTCATTAATCATCTGTCTCTTTGCAGTAAGAACACCTCGGCCATAACTGCAACCATCCCAGCTCCAGCAATCACCACCATTACCACTCCAGTGGCCACCAGCATCCCAGCTCCATCTACCACCACCAACTCCACTCCAACTGCGACAGTCATCTCAGCTACAGTAACCCCCACCATCCCAGCTCCTGCAACTACTAGCCTTCCCACTCCTGTGGCCACCAGCATGTTTATGTTGTTTATATAATTGTTTATATTTGTTCATTGTGTGGATAAAATAAAAAAACAAGTCATTCTTGTTTCTTCCCTCTTTCTAACCTTTAAAATATCTGGTTGAAATATAGATAGATCAGTTCTGTTAGTCTCACACCAAATCATAACAGAAGTCTGTGTCTTTTAAGGCACATTTTTACATGGAGGTCTGTATGTGCTTTCACTTTTTCCCTCAGTATCATTAGCTAATTCTGCTAATAATACAATTTTCAAGTCTTTGCAACTAAGGTCAATTTCATGGCAAAGTAGTGTTTGTATGGAATATGTATTTAAGTCTTTGGAAGAAAGTATTAATTGGGTGGAATCACCCTTTAAAATGGCGAATAATTAATCAAAATATTACTTGGCCGGAATCAACCTTTAAAATTATGACAAACAAATTTTTTTAGGTAGAATCAACCTTTAAAAATATAAATAATGAATCAATGTATTTGGGTGTAATCCAACTTTACAAAAATACACGATAAGAGTATTTGGTGGAATAAATTTTGAAACCCACAACAAAAAGTATTTGGTTGCAGCAATCATTTAAGTCAGTAGGAGGCGCTGTGGCAAAAAAGCCAGGGTCTTGAATTTGCGGTCCTACAACTGCTGTCCTGAAACCAGCCTCCAACGGGAGGGGGCGCTGTGGCAAAAACACCAGGGTCCAAGAACTGCGGTCCTGAAAGTGCAGCCTCCTGGCCGAAACCAGCCTCCGAACAGGAGGGGGCGCTGTGGCAAAAACACCAGGGTCCTAGAACTGCGGGCCTGGAAGTGCGGTCCTGAAAGTGCAGCCTCCAGGCCTGCAGGGATGTAGTATTGGCTAAAACTGCACCCGGGCTGAAGAGAACTGGACCTGCACTCGCGTTGATGAGAACTGAAACTCCACCAGGGCTGAGTAGAACTGGACCTGCACTTGAGCTGATGAGAACTGAACCTGCACTCGGGCTAAAGAGAACTGAACCTGCACTCTGGCTGAGGAGAGCTGTACCTGCACTCGTGCTGAGGCGAACTGGACCTGCATTCGGGCGGATGAGAATTGAACCTGCACTTGCTGATGAGAACTGAACTTTCACTCGGGCTGAGGAGAACTGAGCCTGCACTCGGGCTAAGGAGAACAGTAGCTGATTTCTTTTCGTTCCTCGATTTTGTCCTTCATGTGATCAGATCTGAAAAGCTGATCCTTGGGATTCTTATGAGTGGTGATGTCAGAGATCACCAGCAGCAGAGTACCAGAAGTCCACACCTGTCACTCAAATTTTTTCGTATGACAGATTACATTCAAAGACAAGGAAAAGACGCGAATACGCGCGAGATTCGCGTCTTTGCATGGACTTTGAATGTAATCTGTCGTGCGAGAAAATCGTTTCGCGTCCATTGTGAAAGCAGCTTCATTCGCGCTGCTCACTAGAATCTAACGCCTTCCTGAGGTGATCCCGATCATCGAAAAGTCCATATCCATGAGGTGTCTGCGGATTCTCTTGTCTGTTGGCTGCAAGTTCCCTTTATATGGTCCCTGTACTCCTGTTTGATGTCATAGAAGAATTCTGCATGGTGTCATAAAGTACAATCCCGACCACAGGCGTAGCGGGGGGGGGGGGGGCTTGTCCTACTTGATTTTTTTCAACGTGGGTTTCCGTCAATGGCAGCAGGGTGCAGAGGGCGGGGCCCCGTCGCTACGCGCCCATAGATTGTATATAAAAGATAATATATAATTAATGTAGAATTTTTTTATATACAGTCCATGTACGCGACCCTTCATGTGTATCGTTCCAATATTTTTTTCTCATCTGTGATAGGGCTTGCCGGCTGTTCATCATCTTTGCCAATGCTCATTGGCTAGTTGGGCAGCACCCGAAACAAAGCAGGAAGTAACCTGAAGCGCAAATCCCCAAGTGCTATTAGAATTAAACAAAATGAGAGCGAAAAGGCAAGCAGACAGCGCAGTCAGGCCCCGATCCCTTTACAGCCGACTCACCAACAGACCCGGCCAACATTTACAACTCGCCGCTCAGCTATGAGTCCAGGCAGACAGCGGACAAACAGTCCAGCCCTGTTACAGCCCAGCTGAGTAGCTTAGCGTCATGCTTCGTGGCAGGTGGAGCAGTTGAACTTTTTTTATCATATGCTAATTTTACCATTATTTTTGTCCAAAAAAATTATAGCAGCTGGCCGGCGAGTAACGTTAGTGCAGTACCCTTCTAAGCCAAAAATACCGAGCAATGTTGGCAAGCATGAGCACTGATGAAATAAAGCTTTATAAAACAGCTACTAACTGTGGGTACACACCAAGAGCTGCAAATGCTAATGCTGCAAAGCGTCCGGTGTCCATTGAAAATGAATAGGATCGCCAGCTCGTTGTGTAGGCCTACCCATAGTAAACGATGCTGTATCCATGTAGCTCTGTTGGAAGCTAGCTAGCTGGCTAGTAACGTCAGTGTAGCATCCTTCATCGGACCAAGAAACACAAATCAAACATCGTTTGCATTACTGTATTGGTTTAATCGAGTTTCGACTGGATCGCGAATAATTTTATGAACTCGCTTGTTAGTTTTATCAGCAAGCTATCTGATAGACTTTAGAAGCAAGCTAGCCACACAGACCTACGTGAAAAACAAGCTGTCAGTTCAAGGATGGTTTTCATGTAACTACCTCCGTAGCAAGCTGACAAAGCTCAGGATCATAAAATCCATCGGGAGAAACACTAGTAATGTTTGGAAAGCGCTCGGATTGCTTTGTTCATAAAGGATCTTAAGCTGGATGGGGATATTAAAATATCTTTAATAAATAAAAGCCATTGTGATTGGTTAATGGCTGTTGCCTGTGCTTGGCTTTATTGTCCAATAAAATGAATGAGTTGTTGCACTTGAAATATTCACAGAGCCAGAGTTTAAAATCTGAAACGAAGAAAAAAAGTAGCAAAAAAAAAGAAAATTTTGAAAATAGAAAATATATGTGTATTGAGCACTTACAGGAAGTTATATATGCACTTTCACTCAGTGACCTTAAACTTGATGTGGTGACTTTCAAAGGTCAAACTTTAAAATTTTAAATTTCAAAGACTTGTTTCGCCAATGACTTGTATCACTAAAATGGTCACAAACAGGGCCCAGGTTTGTGTTACTGACATCTATGAAGTCATGTATGAACTTTCATTCAGTGACATTCAAAGGTTACACTTGACAGAGTGAAATTACAATGACTTGTATCACCAAAATGGTCACAGAGCCAAGGTTTGTATGATAGACATATAGTTTTATACGAAATCTATTTGGTGACGACAACTTGACCTTCTGTGACCTTTAAAGTTCACAATTGACGTTAAATTTTCAATTACTTGCACAACTGTATTACCAAAACTGCTTCAGAGGTTTAGATTATTTTAGGATTGTATTACAGACATATGCAGTCTTATAAATGTGTGTGAACCTTCATTTAGTGACATTGACAATGATTTGAAGGTCAAATATCACATGGAAATTTCATGAGTTGTATCATGACTATAAGATTGCTTGCTGGTAAGCTGCAGGACCCTTGGTCCTTCTTTTTTTTTTTTTTGTTCTTTGGCTACTTCTGTTTTGTACAGAATGTTGTTTAAACTGTTTCGTTGTGTGAATTTATTCTAAAATTCATTAATGTTACACAAAAAGCCACTTGTTAAAATTTGTGATGCCTGAAAAATAAACATTTTTTAAAGCATTAAGAGGCCAAAATGTCTATCCCATGTCACTCTATCATTGTTTTAGATAGGGCTTAGGGAGGGGCCCCATAGTCTTACCTGCGGGGGGCCCCAAAATGTTTTGCAACGCCACTGGTGTACATCATGGTTTTATATTCAAAACTTTGGACGTGTTTGGCTTTGGACCGAATTTCAAAGCCTACATTAAATTGATGTACAGAAATATATCCAGCATGGTTAAAATTAATAACACACTGTCCTCCTTTTGCAATGAGGAGAGGCATTCGGCAAGGCTGCCCTTTGTCAGGGCTGTTGTGCTCACAGGCCAATGAACCTTTGCTTGTCATTTAAGGAAAAGACTGACTGGCAAGACACTTCCCTCCATCCAGTCTGCATATAGGATACAGCTGTCAGTGTATGCAGATGATGTGACCGATTTGTTAAATGACCAAAAAGACCTGGACATCTTCTGTGACTGTTTAGAGGTATTCCAAAAAGCCTCCAATGCAAAGTTAAACTGGGGGAAATGTGATGCTCTGCTGATAGGGCAGTGGGAGGGTGTTGGCTCTCCAATTCTGCCCCGGCCCTTAAAGTGGGAAAGGGCTGATCTTAAAGTTTTGGGCGTATTCTTGGGAAACCAGGAGTACGAATTGAAAATTGGAAGGGAATGCTTGACAAAGTCAAAGCAAGACTGTCTCTGTGGAGGTGGTTGTTGCCGCAGCAGTCCTACAGAGGGAGAGCCCTGGTGATCAGTAATCTGGTGGCCTCCATGCTGTGGCACAGGTTGGTTTGCCTGGACCCTCCGGCCGGACTGTTGAAAGTTATCCAGTCAGCGCTCCTATCATTCTTCTCGGATGGGCACCATCGGTTGCGGCTAACCATTCTGTACCCGCCAGTGGCGGAAGGAAGGCAGGGATTGATTGATCTGAGCAGCAGGGTGGCTGCATTCCGGTTGCAGTCTGCTCAGAGACTGCTTTATGCTGAAGACCTGAGCTGGAGACCTGGGGCGTTCTTGTTCCTGAGACGGGTGGGAGGCCTGGGTTGTGATTGGCAGCTGTTTGGGTTAGACCTCTGCAAGGTCGGCACAGATGTGCTGCCTAAGTTTTACTAAAGTGTGCGGAATGCCTGGGGGCTGCTGAGGGTAGAGTGGCGAGAGGATGGCGTAACTCGGGATTCGCACCTGCAGGAGTGCCTCTTCTTTAACCCGCTCTTCCCAGATGCTGCTCTGCAGGCTGGAAACTCGCTGCAGCTCTTTACCCAGCGGGGAGTGATCAAACTGAAGGACCTTTTGCTTCTGGAGAGGACGATGGGTATTAGCGGTGGAGCTGGCTGAAGCACTGGTGGTTCGGTCAGTTCGTTTGTGTGAACCGTTCCTTTCTCGTGCGAAGAGCTGTCTCTCTCTGAACATGCTGGAGCTGATTGAAGAAGCTCGAGCTGAGGGGTGCGAGACAATTTTGGGCACAGAATGCCCTTCTTTTTGGGTGGGACCATCTGCGGAACCCGACCTTGAACAGTTTTTAAAAGGGCGCTCATCCCGGTCCGTACTATTCCCGGAGGCGGTGAAGAAGCTGTTATCCAGCTGGAGTGTAAAGGTCATCCACGTAACCTCCCTTCAGACTCTGCCCAGGTCCAAGTGGCTGAAGGTTTTTAGGGGTGGTAAGGACATTGCTCCAGCTTGGAGGACGATCTATAAACCCACACTGCAGAAAAGGTCAGGTGACCTGCAGTGGCAGATTCTCCACAGGATTGTTACTACTGGCAGGTTTCTGCACAGATTCGACTCCAGTATTGCTGCAGGGTGTCTGTTCTGTGGGACTGAAGAAGGTCTTGAACACATTTTTTTTAGATTGTAGGAGGCTCACAGCTCTTTTTTGTCTTTTGACTGAAACATTTTCAAAACTGAATGCTATTTTCAAAAAATCATTGTTTATTTTTTGCCCCAAATATTCTCGTGCAAAACGTGCTCTGGCTGAACTGATGAACTTTGTCATTGGACAAGCCAAAATGGCGATTTTAAACACCAGGAAAAACCGTAAGGAAAATACGGGACTGACTAATGTGGTGCAGTGGTGGCGTTTCCTGGTCACCTCAAGGCTAAAACTCGAATTCACATATTATTTATTTGTTAATGATGTTGACTCATTTGTGAACCGATAGTGCTTAGAGGATGTTTTGTGTTCAGTTGATGATGGAAAACTATTCATGCATTTTTGATATTATTTATGGGTGTGTTTTTCCCCTTTTCTTTTTCTTTTTTTCCCTTAGCTTTTTTCTTTAGTCGTTTTTCTGTTGTTTATGGATGTTGTTTGCGGAGGACTTTTGTAGGATTGTGCTGATTTGATAATGAATTAAAATGGAGTTTAATAGTCAAAGTCTCTCTCTCTCCTTCCCTCCCTTTCTGTTATTTCATAATTACACACATGGGATTTGCTGGGGAAAGGGCTGTAGTACTGTATTGGTTGAGGCTCAGAAGAGCTCCATTTTGAGCCTGAGATTCTGGGTTTAATTCGGAATTTGGGGTGGGGGCATTAAGGGGCCAGAGCAGACTAATGGTCTGAATATCCAGACTCGCACAGAGCAGGATCCATGAGCATCCTCCCCCTAAAACAGCAGGATCAGCAAGCATCAGGGAGTGGCAGATAGTGCCAGTCTTGCTGAGGATAGTGCCAATTTTGTGACAGTTTTTTGCTGTTTGTTTTGTTGAGGTTTTTGGCAATTTTGTGGCGGTTTACTGAGCCGATTTCGTTGCAGTTCAGCGGGAGTTTGTGGCATTTTTTGGCTGTTATATGGCAGTTTTGGTGGTTTAGTGGCAGTTTTTATGGCATTTGTGGCAGTTTAGTGACAGTTTGAGCTAGCTTTGCGGCAGTTTATGGTAGTTTTGTGGCATTGTTGAGGATTTTCAGCAGATTTTCAGCAGTTTAGTGGCAGTTTTTCATTACTTATTTTTGGGGCAGATTGTGGCAGTTTTGTCAAAGTTTGCAGCAGTTACAAGCAGATTTGGGGGTGGAGTGACTTATGACATTACTAAGCAGTGACAGGATGAGTGGCTGAGTGTCAGTTTTTAGGAGGGCGCTTGATGCATTAGTGAGCTTAGTGTGTTGGTGGTTTCAGTGCTTCAGTGTGAATGGATCATCTGTGACATCAGAATATCATTGAGTCGGGTGCCTCAGTACACTTTGTGTTTCTGTAAGCACAGTGCTTCAAAGAGCTTGGTGTATCTGTGACCTTAGTGCTTCAGTGAACTCATATTTTCAATGAGCTCAGTCTCTGTGTGAGCTCAGTACTTCTGTGAGCTCAGTGCCTCAGCGAGCTCAGTGTCTTTTTGGTCATAGAGTTTCAATGTTTCATGGAGCTTACAACTTCAGTGAACTGTGTTTCAGTGAGCATAATGTGAGCATAATATTTCACTGAGCTTAGTGCTTCAGTATTTCGATGAACTCAGTGCCTCAATAAACAAAGTGTTTTTGTGACAGTAGCATTTCAATGTTTCAGTGAGCTCGGTACTTCAGTGAGCTTAGTGTTTCAGTGATTTCAGTGAGCTCAAGGTTCTAGTGAGCATAGGATTTCAGTGGACTCAGTGCTTCAGTGAAGTCAGTGTTTCAGTGGGCTCGATGCTTCAGTGAGCTTAGTGTTTCAGTGGGCTAGATGCTTCAGAGAGCTTTGTGTTCCAGTGGATTTGGTGCTTCAGTGAGCTTAGTGTTTAAATGTTTTAGTGAACTCAGTGCTTCAGTGAGCTTAGTGTTTCAGTGTTTGAGCGGGCTCGGTGCTTCAGTGAGCTCTGTGCTTCTACGCACTCAAGAAATGCCAGACCTTTCATTGCTTTGCAAACACCAGGAATGCTCACTGATTTGGAGGACATACTTACAAGGCTGTGATGTGTAATGTGAGTGTGTGTAAGAGAGAGTTTGTTTGTGTGTGAGTATGTGTGTGTATCCGGGCTCTTTCTTTTGTCCCTCTCTTTCCTTGCCACGCTCTGCATCAGGGTAAAAGCTTGTTTTCTGTAAGCTGTAGAATTACTGCTCTTGTATGTTACACATTCGTCTGTCAGTCCATTCAACTCCTCAGTGTGGAGGCACTGTGATAAGACAGGTCCCTTTTTTTTGCTGCCTAAGTCCTCCCAAAATCTGTATTTCTCTCCTGCTCACCCCCACCCTCTCCTCTCCCCTTCCCTGCTTTAGCTGAGAGTGTTTGTGGCCAGGACCCTGCCAGTGTCATTCCACCACTGCTGTGAATGAAGGCACCACTGCTTCCACAGCTGAGAGATGTTCTCTCTCCGCACAGTCAGCTGACCCTACCTAAGTGAACGCTTTAGCAAGGCACTAAAAATAAGTTTGTAAAATCTGGACAGGTATGAAGCCCTTTTTTTAAATGAAGGCATTAAATTAGGAAGTCCATAGAGGAGAGCATGAAGCACTCAGCAGCGTGTGTGTGTGCGTGCGTGCGTGTGTCTGTGTGCTTGTGTGTGCGTGTGAGAAGCAGGCCAGTGCAGCTCTAATGGGGAATGTGCATGTGAGAAAAGGTGTGTGTCTTTATGATTGCGTGTACCAGGCCAGCATAAAGAGCCCTCCAATAATTGAACAGCTCGCTCGCTGCAGCTCGCCTGGTTGACAACCTCCCGAGACACTCCCACGTCACCCCCCTGCTCACAAGGCTCCACTGGCTGCCTGTGCAGCTCGCATCAAATTTAAGACATTGGCGCTAGCCTACCAGGGAGTCAACGGAACAGCCCCAGCATACCTCCGGAGACTGTTCAGACCTTACACCCCTGCCAGAGCACTCCGCTCTATTACTTCTGGTCGCCTGGCTCCACCCCCTCTCCGCTCCTGCCCTTCCCGCTCTAGGCTGCTGTCTTTCCTGGTTCCTCATTGGTGGAATAATCTACCTATTGAGGTTTGAACGTCAGAATCCTTGAGCACCTTCAAGCGCAGCCTGATAACCCTCCTCTTCAGACTCTACCTTTCCCCGACTCCACTACCCTGAATCCTCTGACATTACATCCCACACTGCTTTGTGCCCTTTACTTGATTTTGTTGCCCTTTATTTGGTCTTTTTATTAGTTTATTTGGTGTTTTCCTATAGATTTGAACCTGTAACAACTGAATGTGTTCTCTGTCACTTTTACTGTTTGCACTTGTACTTGCCTCCAGGAGCTCTGCACTTTTGTACCGATTCTTTGTACTTTTGTAAGTCGCTTTGGATAAGAGCGCCTGCTAACAACCTGTAAAGTAATGTAATGTAATTGAATGAACGCTTGGTAAATATGAACAAAACTGGAAATGAAAATATGCATTTATTATTCATCCTTGTGATATTTCAGAATATTAATAAAAGTATGATATTTAACTTAAACACTCCAGTCAAAAGAAAAATCATCAATCTATGACCGGTGATATCTCTGTCTGTATGTATATCTGTTCTTCAAATCTCTTGACGACCATTCATCTGATCCACTTCACAGTTGCAGGGTGCGTTGCTAAGGACCAGATGAAGAGCAGGGGTGAGGTTGAATTTATTAGGCTGGCTGGTTCTTGTGTAATCTGAGAAAGCTGCAAGCAGCAATATCATGCCGGCAGCAATATCGACAGCCAAGAAACCTCTCTGTGTTGATCAGGCGTGTTTTGAATGGGCACTGAGACAAATATGTCTCTCAAAAATGTGTGCCTCAATTATTGGACCCCCTATATTTATTATAGCCTCCTATTGCCAAGATAACATTTCTGGCTCTTCTCTGATCGTGTAAACTAGATGATGCGCACTCTATAGAGATGCTAACCCACGCCTCTTGTTGACGTTGACCTTTGACCTTTGGACCTTAAAATGCAAATTTGGACAGGGTACCCTAGGATCATCTACCCCACAAAGTTTGGTCACCCTCGCTTCAGTGGTGGCCGAGCTGTCGCGCGGACAGACAAACACACACAGACACACACACACACACACATGCACACACACACACACACACACACACACAGACAGGTGCTAAACTGTATATCCACGCCGCCTTGTTGGGCATGGGTAATGATGTTGGAGATGACATGACAAAGGATCTAAAACCATTACTACATGCTGAGTCTCTCCATATCCTCCATCGTCCATATTGATTCTTTGTACTTGTGGGAACATTTTCGGGTCCCCACTAGAAAATTGAGCTACTTTAGGGTTCAGATTTAATGTTAGGGTTGGGAAAAGGTTAGGGGGAGGTTATGGATTAGGGAATGAATGGAAGTCTATAGAATGTCTCCACAAAACAAGAAAACAAACGTGTGTGTGTGTGTGTGTGAGTGAGAGAAGACTGAATAATTAATGCAAATTCAGACAGAATTTCTGCCTTTATCCAGGAGATGAGATTTTTGTGAATTTGTGTTTATTTTTATTTGTTTCCTCAACAATGCATCCCTCTATTATCCCTGCATCCATCTATTATCCTACCCAGTTACTCCAGCATTCATCCATTATCCTACTCGCTTACTCCTGACCCATGAGGGGGCTGGAGCCTGTCCCAGGATGCATTGGCTGGAATACACTTCTGACTGTGAGCCATTTACGTTCAATTCATTAACACACTCATGTATAACGGCCAATTAGCGTTAGCAATTTAATATATCTTCGGCCTGTGGGATGACACCAGAGTGCTCAGTCATTCACGAACAAGGATGGGGCGAGGGGCACCACTTAGTGAACAAATGCGTGAGCTGATTGTCGAACAGTTTAAAAACAACATTCCTCAAGGAGCTATCGCAAGAAATTTAGGGATTTCATCATCTACGGTCCGTAATATCGTCAAAAGGTTCAGAGAATCTGGAGAAATCACTGCACGTAAGCGACAAGGCCGAAAACCAACATTGACTGCCCGTGACCTTCGATCCCTCAGGCGGTACTGCATCAAAAACCGACATCAGTGTGTAAAGGACATCACCACATGGGCTCAGGAACACTTCAGAAAACCACTGTCAGTAACTACAGTTTGTCGCTACATCTGCAAGTGCAAGTTAAAACTCTACAATGCAAAGCGAAAGCCATTTATCAACAGCACCCAAAAACGCCGCCGGCTTCGCTGGGCCCAAGCTCATCTAAGATGGACTGATGCAAAGTGGAAAAGTGTTCTGTGGTCTGACGAGTCCACATTTCAAATTGTTTTTTGAAACTGTGGACGTCGTGTCCTCCGGACCAAAGAGAAAAAGAACCATCCGGACAGTTATAAGCACAAAGTTCAAAAGCCAGCATCTGTGATGGTATGGGGATGTATTAGTGCCCAATGCATGGACAACTTTCACATATGTGAAGGCACCATTAATGCTGAAAGGTACATACAGGTTTTGGAGCAACATATGTTACCATCCAAGCAACGTCTTTTTCATGGACGCCCCTGCTTATTTCGGCAAGTCAATGCCAAGCCACATTCTGCACGTGTTACAACAGCATGGCTCCGTAGTAAAAGAGTGCGGGTACTAGACTGGCCTGCCTGTAGTCCAGACCTGTCTCCCATTGAAAATGTGTGGCGCATTATGAAGCGTAAAAAACGGCAACGGAGACCCCGGACTGTTGAACAGCTTAAGCAGTACATCAAGGAAGAATGGGAAATAGTTCCACCTGAAAAGCTTCAAAAATTGGTCTCCTCAGTTCCCAAACGTTTACTGAGTGTCGTTACAAGGAAAAGCGATGTAACACAGTGGTAAAAAGGCCCCTGTGCCAACTTTTTTGCAATGTGTTGCTGCCTTTAAATTCTAAGTTAATGATTATTTGCAAAAAAAAAAAAAAAAGTTTCTCAGTTTGAACATTAAACATCTTGTCTTTGCAGTGTATTCAATTGAATATAAGTTGAAAAGGATTTGCAAATCATAGTTTTCTGTTTTTATCTACGATTTACATAACGTGCCAACTTCAAAGGTTTTGAGTGTACATCAGTTGAGGCTTGGCCTCACAATTTCTGGCACAAGAGACGATGCTGCTTAGTAGTCTCTAATTCACATACCACTGCTGCATTGGCTTTTGTAATAACAGTCACTAGTGTAATAAGTTCCTACAATAGCGGGTGCGAATAGTAAAATCAACCACTGTTGTAATAAATTATAACAATAGCAGGCGGAAATATTCAGCAAAATCAACCAAAGAAAGAAAATAAGATTCATTCCCAATTTCGATGGCTTCAACAGTTTCCAGAAACTGCTCGTAATGAAAACAACAACAACACAAAAACTGCTTCTACTACTACTACTACTACTACTACATAGTTAATGGCACTGTAAGTTTACTTTTAGGGAAGGCGAATAATCCCAGGCCCCAGAGCTGGTCAAAACCATAATCAGTCAAAATGTTTGGTAACATTTTCATTGTGAACTTGACCATATGAATATATAGTGTAGTATGAATATATAGTAATATTTTATTTCAATAGTGGTTGATTTTGCTGAATATTTCCGCCCGCTATTGTAATAATTTATTTCAATAGTGGTCGAGTTCACTGTGCATTCGCGCCCCCTAGTTGAGTTTACCGTGCATTCGAGCCAGCTATTATAATTATTTATGACACTAGAGTTTTTCAGATTACCGTGCATTCGTGCCCGCTATTGTAATAACTTAATACAACAGTGGTTGACTTTACCTTTAACTTCACTTACACTGAAATAGCGACCTAAATGTCTTGAAACAAAGGTAAACTAACAAGTCAGTCGAGCACAGAGTAGTTGGTTGCTAGGCCAGGCACGCAGGTATATTTTGTGCTGCGGTCTGCCTCAGAATACAGTGGGTGACACTGATTTTTATACCGACATGGAACGCAGCTCATCCAATCACATTTAAGGATGGGAAGCACCTGTTTTATACTTTTTTTTTTTTACAATTACAGAAAATACTGGGCTGAGGAAAAATATTTGACTGGTACTATTTTGGAAAAGTTTACTAATGTCTTTATTTAAGCACATTGTGTTTCGTGGAGCCGTTACTGCTAACATTGCACAAACTTCTTCTGGTCGTGCCATAGCCATTTCAGGGTACATTTCACTGTTGCTTAACCCCTCTAATACATAAAAGGCATTTCTGTAACCATTGGCTTACTGGTAGAGCGACATTACTCACTCACTTGCTCAAGTCTATATTGAAACCTATAGGTCATACACTGATCAGCCATAATAATATGACCACTGACAGGTGATGTGAATAATATTTATTACCTCATTACAATGGCAACTGCCAGTGGGTGGGATATATTAGGCGCCAAATGAATATTTTCTTATATTTCCTTGAAGTTGATATGTTGGAAGCAGGAAAAATGGGCCAGCAAAAGAATGTGAGTGACTTTAACACGGGCCAAATTGCGCTGGTTAGGCAATTGGATCAAAACAACTCCAAAACTGCAGCTCTTGTGGGGTGTTCCCAGTCTACAGTGGTGAGCACCTACCAAAATTGATCCAAGTAAGGAAAACTGGTTAACCAGCAACAGTTTCATGAGCAGCCAAGGCTCACTGATGTGCATGGGAGTGAAGGCTGGCCCATGTGGTCCAATCCAACAGAGGAGCTACTGTAGCTGACAGTGATAAAGAAATCCATGCTGATTCTGAAATGAAGGTGTCAGAACATACATTACATTGCAATTTGTAGCGTATGGTGCTGCATGGTCACAGACCAGTAAGAGTGCCCATGCTGACCCGTCCACCACCAAATGCGCCTACAATGGGCACGTGAGCTGCAGAACTGGACCATGGAGCAATGGACGAAGGGTGGCTTGGTATGATGAATCACATTTTCTTTTACATCATGTGGATGGCCAGGTTTATGGGCTTGTTTACTGGGAGAAGACAAGGCACCAGGATGCATTATGGGATGACGTCAAGCCAGCGGAGGCAGTGTGATGCTTTGGGCAATAATCTGCAAGGAAACCATTGGTCCTGCCAATCATCTGCATGTTCCTTTGATATGTACCACCTAACTTAACATTGTCGCAGACCAAGTACACCCCTTCATGGAAACTGTATTCCCTCATGGCATTGGCCTCATTCAGCAGGATAATGCACCCTGCCACTCTGCAAAAATGGCTCAGGAATGGTTCGAGGAACCCAACAATAAGTTAAAGGTGTTGATTTAGCCTCCAAATTCCCCAAATCTCAATGCAATTGAGCATCTGTGGGATGAGCTGGGCAAACAAGTCCAAACCGTGGAAGCCCCCCCCACCCCCCCTTTTAACATATAGGACTTAAAGGATCTGCTAATAACATATTAGTGCCAGATACCACTGCACACCTTCAAATGTCTAGTCGGGTCCACACCTTAATGAGTCAGGGCTCTTTTTAGGCAAGTGGTCATAATGTTATGGCTGATCATTGTAAATAGGTAATACAGAAAAAAATGCTAGTTATTTGAATTTAACTGGAATTTTAACATTAAAATCACTGCGTTAAGTTACTGCAAGTTATAGCTGAAAGAAAATTGAAACAGTAAGTAAAAGGGTGAATAGTTCTCTCAGATTATGTCTGGTTTGTGACTCATGTCAAAATAGCCTAATTACTCTCAGTAAAACTCTTGAGTTGCTCCATTTCATCATATTCCGGTTCATTTTATGAGATAGTTAAGGCTTCGAAGACTTGCAGAATTGCACGGGATATGCTGAGTGCCCTGTTCAGCCCACCAGTCGCTTCTCTATTATCCTCATCACTGAAGGATTGTATGGAAGTTTACCTGTTTTCGTTGACTATGTTTCTGAGCACATGAATTTGATTTGGTCAGTGAAAAACGCTGTCGTTTTGGAGTATGTCAGTATACTACACATTATGGTAACACCGTGTCAAAAGTGATTTCAAAATAAAGCTACCTTACAGTGAATGTGATTTCACATGCATTGTCAGTCAGTCTGTCAATCATAACTGAATTAATACACAAACAGATAAAAAGTAGATAAAAACTAAATTAAATAGAAATAAATAAATAAATAAAATTTTAGTTAAGGTGAATCAAAAATTCAAAATTTATAAAAATACAAACAAAAGGTTCTAATTATGCCTGCGAACTGCACTTCAAAAAAGATTGCGGCTATGAAAATCAAGGCTTTTTTCGGGTCAGTTGAGTGAATTGTGGAAATTAATAGCTACTTCTACAAAAAAAAGAAAAGAAAATTAATAACTTTAAATTCATTTCCAGAGATCAATCAGACATTCATGTTCAAAAACCACAGACTGCTATTGAGAAACTTTTTGTTTCCGCAAACAAATTTCACTTCAGAATGAAATTACAAACTGAAAAGCAGAACCTCACACCACATTAGGGCAGATAGGTGTTAAATTAAAAGGAACCCCTTGTTGCCACAGACAAATGTCATTACAGCATGACAGTTCTCCACCTCACCATGTTACTGAAACAGTGTGAGGAAATTCTGATGTGGCATTTCAAAATCAAATCCCTCTAAAATATATATATTTTTGACTTTTTGTTCCCTCTAATTTTTGATTTAAATGTATCGAGCTGGATTGATTTTGAATATTTGACAAGCAATAGTTGCCAGACTTAATAATAATGATTTACCACAACCTGAGGGATTTTCTTCCAAAAGTACTAACAAATGCCTTTTAGAACTTAGATTTAATAATGATCCTAACTTGTTGCTGTCAGTATAGGTCAGTAAGGAGACTATGCAGTGGAGTGGAGGGTTAGATGTGTGTTTATTTCTGCAGTTGAGGGCGTTTCCCAGTGCACAAAAGATAGTTTCACTTTCTCATCAGTACAGGGGGAAGGGATTTTGAACAGGTAGAAATGAAAGATTTGGGCATATATACAGCTGACTCTGAATACAGTATTATATAGTACATCATATGAATATATAGTGAAAGAGCCACCTTGTTCTGCTGTTAATGAACACACAAGCTGTATCATAACCAGAGCACATTTTTAAAACTTATTTTTCAAATGAGACTGCAATACTTGCAAAATTGAAAAAATTGTTTTCCATGAACACATGACTTGTGTATGGACTATAGACAGTACATTGAATTATATTTTTACATAGTTTTTGATGTATGTTCTCAGTGGTTACTTTGATCCTGTGGTCCTCACTCAGGGCTCTATGCAGGTTGTCATCTCTGTGTTCTGTATTCCGACATGAAGGAATTAAAAAAAATAATAATGATAGGACCACTTTGTCAAAAAAAGGAAGACATTTATTGAAGCCATACATACATACATTGGGTGTCACATCATGGCTGTGCTATGAGAAATCCTTGCCCATCCAAAGCTGAGCTGCGGCTGACACTCTCTCAGCGTCCAACCCCCCCCATTAAGCTCCCCTTGGCAACTTATTCATAAGGAAACAGATAAATGAATTATTTACTTGATGGGTGGAGGAGGGTTGCCAAGCAAATGGTGTGAAGAGCTATTGAGGATGCCAAGTGAAATAAACCTGCCTATTACTGGTCAAGCAAACATCTGACCAGGAAGTCAGGTGATGGTCATGTGCACTCAGGTGATTCTCCAGTAGAAAAAAAGAGCTTGACTCCATAGTCTGTAAAATTTATGCTGAGGCTTCATTTCTCCTTTTGTACTTCAAGGTTCGCAAAAATGGATATATACATACACACAACCCTAATTCTGAAATAGTTGGGACAAAGTGTAAATAATGAATAAAATCAAAATGCAATAACTTTCATGTCACAAGCCAATTTGTTATTTACGATAGAACATCAATAACATTTCAACATTCACAATAGAACAGAGTTAACATAGCATATGTTAAAACTGAGAAACTTTACATTTTCATCCAAAAAACTAGCTTATTTCAAATAGTCTGGTGGCAACAGGCCTAAAAAAAATGGGACACTGCCAAAAAAGGGCTGGAAAAAGCAATTAAAAGAGAATCAGCTAAAAGAACATTTAGCAAGTAATTAAGTTAACTGGCATCAGCTGTGTAACATGATTGGCTATAAAAGGGATGTCTTAGAGAGGCTGAGTCTCTCAGAAGTAATGATGGCAAGAGGCTCTCCAACTTGTGAAGGCCTGCATAAAAACAATTACGGGATGCCTTAAAAACAATGTTCCTCAACATCAAATTGCAAAGGCTTTGAAGGTCCCATCATCTACAGTGCATAATATCATCAAAAGTCTCAGAGAAACTTCACGAAACCACTGTCTGTAAACCGAGTCCGCCATGCCATCCACAGATGCCACCAAAAACTCTATCATCCAAAAAGGAAGCCATGGTTGAGCATGATCCAGAAGCGCCAACAAGTTCTATGAGCCAAGGCTCATTTAAAATGGAATGTAGCAAAGTGGCAAATTGTCCTGTGGTCAGGTGAGTCCAAATTTGACATTCTTGTTGGGAATCATGGGCGTTGTGTCCTCCGGGCTATATAGGAGAAAGACCACCCCTCCTGTTATCAGTGTACAGTTCAAAAGCCAGCATTTCTGATAGTATGAAGATGCATTAGTGCATATAGTGTGGGACACTTGCATGTTTTAAAAAGCAAAATGAATGCTGAAAGGTATATAAAGGTTTTAGAGCAACATATGCTGCCCTCCAGACAACATCTATTCCAGGGAAAGCCTTGTGTATTTCAGCAGGACAGTGCAAAACCACATACTGCAGCTATTGCAAAAGCATGGCTTCGTAGTAGAAGAGCCCATGTGCTGAACTGGCCTGCCTGCAGTCCTGATCTTTCACTAATTGAGAACATTTGGCACATAATTTAACAGAGTCCGTCAAAGGAGACCCAAAACTCTCCAGCAGCTGGAAGCCTGTATTAAACAAGAGTGGAATCATATAATCAATATACACTCAACAAAAATATAAACGCAGCACTTTAGTTTTTGCTCCCAATTGTCATGAGATGGACTCAAAGATCTAAAATTCATTCCAGATACACAATATTACCATTTCTCTCAAACATTGTTCACAAATCTGTCTAAATGTGTCATAGTGAGCACTTTTGCTTTGCTGAGACAATCCATCCCACCTCACGGGTGTGCCACATCAAGATGGTCATCAGACACCATGAGTAGTGCACAGGTGTACCTTAGACTGTCCACAATAAAAGGCCACTCTGAAATGTGCAGTTTTGTCTCACAGCAAAATGCCACAGATGGCGCAAGCATTGAGGGAGCATGCAATTGGCATGCTGACAGCAGGAATGTCAACCAGATCTGTTGCTCGGGCATTGAATGTTCATTTCTCCACCATAAGCCGTCTCCAAAGGCGTTTCAGAGAATATGGCAGTACATCCAACCGGCCTCACAACCACAGACCACGTGTAACCACACCAGCCCAGGACCTCCACATCCAGCAGGTTCACCTCCAAGATCGTCTGAGACCAGCAACTCAGACAGCTGCTGAAACAGTTGGTTTGCATAACCAAAGAATTTCTGTACAAACTGTCAGAAACCGTCTCAGGGAAGCTCAACTGCATGCTCGTCGTTCTCATTGGGGTCTTAACCTGACTCCAGATCATCTCCATAACAGACTTGAGTGAACAAATGCTCGCATTCAATGGCATCTGGCACGTTGGAGAGGTGTTCTCTTCACGGATGAATCTCGGTTTACATTGTTCAGGGCAGATGGCAGACAGCGTGTGTGGCGTCCTGTGGGTGCGTCGAAGTGCATTTGTACACAGGCTGAAAAAACTGAACTTGCACTCGGTCTTAGGAGAACTGGACCTGCACTCGGGCTGAAGAGAATTGGACTGGACTCGCGCTGCGGAGAACTCGACCTGCACTAGTGCTGAGGAGAACTGTACCTGCACTCAGGCTGAAGAGAACTGCATCTGGACTTGGGCTGAGGATAACTGTACCTGCACTCGGGCTGAAGAGAACAATATCTGGACTTGGGCTGAGGAGAAATGGACCTGGAATCGGGCTGAGGAGAACTGGACCTGCACTCCTGCTGAAGAGAATTGGACCTGTACTCGCGCTGCGGAGAACTCAACTTGCACTAGTGCTGAGAAGAACTGAACCTGCACTCGGGCTGAAGTGAACTGGACCAGACACTGGGGTTAAGGAAAACTGTACCTGCACTCAGGATGAGGAGAATTTGACCTGCACTAGCGCTGAGAAGAACTGTACCTGCACTCGGGATGAGGTGAACTGGACCAGACACTCGTGCTGAGGAAAACTGTACCTGCACTCGTACTGAAGAAAACTGCAACTTGACTTGGGCTGATGAGAACTGGACCTGGACTTGGGCTGCGGAGAACTGGACCTGCACTCTGGCTGAAGAGAATTGGACCTGGATCGCACTGTGGAGAACTGTACCTGCACTCGGGCTGAGGTGAACTGGACCAGACACTCGGGCTGAAGAAATCTGGACCTGCACTGAAGCTGAAGAGAACTGCACCTGGATTTGGGCTGAGGAGAACTGAACCTGCACTCAGGCTGAGAACTTCACCTGCACTCGAGCTGAGGAGAACCTAACCTGCATTCAGGCTGAGGAGAACTGAACCTGCACTCGGGCTGAGGAGAACTGGACCGGCACTCGGGCTGAGGTGAACTGGACCAGACACTCGTGCTGAAAAAAACTGTACCTGCACTCGTACTGAAGAGAACTGCACCTTGATTTGGGCTGAGGAGAACTGGACCAGGACTCGGGCTGAGGAGAACTGGACCTGCACTCGGGCTGAAGAGAACTGGCCTGGACTCGCGCTGCGGAAAACTCGACCTGCACTAGTGCTGAGGAGAACTGTACCTGCACTCAGGCTGAGGTGAACTGGACCAGACACTCGGGCTGAGAAAACTGTACCTGCACTCAGGCTGAAGAGAACTGCATCTGGACTTGGGCTGAGGATAACTGTACCTGCACTCGGGCTGAAGAGAACTACATCTGGACTTGGGCTGAGGAGAAATGGACCTGGAATCGGGCTGAGGAGAACTGGACCTGCACTCCTGCTAAAGAGAATTGGACCTGTACTCGCGCTGCGGAGAACTTGACTTGCACTAGTGCTGAGAAGAACTGTACCTGCACTCGGGCTGAAGTGAACTGGACCAGACACTGGGGTTAAGGAAAACTGTACCTGCACTCAGGATGAGGAGAATTTGACCTGCACTAGCGCTGAGAAGAACTGTACCTGCACTCGGGATGAGGTGAACTGGACCAGACACTCGTGCTGAGAAAACTGTACCTGCACTCGTACTGAAGAAAACTGCAACTTGACTTGGGCTGATGAGAACTGGACCTGGACTTGGGCTGCGGAGAACTGGACCTGCACTCGGGCTGAGGAGAAATGGACCTGGAATCGGGCTGAGGAGAACTGGACCTGCACTCCGGCTGAAGAGAATTGGACCTGCACTCAGGCTGAGGTGAACTGGACCAGACACTCGGGCTGAGAAAACTGTACCTGCACTCAGGCTGAAGAGAACTGCATCTGGACTTGGGCTGAGGATAACTGTACCTGCACTCGGGCTGAAGAGAACTACATCTGGACTTGGGCTGAGGAGAAATGGACCTGGAATCGGGCTGAGGAGAACTGGACCTGCACTCCGTCTGAGGAGATTTGGACCTGCACTCGGGCTGAGGACAACTGGACCTGGACTCGCGCTGTGGAGAACTGTACCTGCACTCGGGCTGAGGTGAACTGGACCAGACACTCGGGCTGAGGAAATCTGTACCTGCACTGAAGCTGAAGAGAACTGCACCTGGATTTGGGCAGAGGAGAACTGAACCTGCACTCTGGCTGAGAACTGCACCTGCACTCGAGCTGAGGAGAACCTAACCTGCATTCAGGCTGAGGAGAACTGAACCTGCACTTAGTCTGAGGAGATTTGGACCTGCACTCGGGTTGAGGAGATTTGGACCTGCACTCGAGCTGAGGAGAACTGGACCTGCACTTGGGTTGAGGAGAAGTGCATCTGTACAGAGGCTGAGGAAAACTGAATTGCCCTCGGCCTTAGTAGAACTCAACCTGCACTTGAGCTGAGGAGAACCTAACCTGCATTCAGGCTGAGGAGAACTGAACCTGCACTCAGTCTGAGGAGATTTGGACCTGCACTCGGGCTGAGGGGAAATGGACCTGCACTTAGGCTGAGGAGAACTGGACCTGCATTTGGGCTGAGGAGAATTTGACCTGCACTCAGGGTGAGTAGAACTGCACCTACACTCGCGGTGAGGAGAACTGCACCAGCACTCAGGCTGAGGAGATGTGCATCTGTACAGAGGCTTAGGAAAACTGAACTTGCACTCGGTCTTAGAAGAACTGGACCTGCACTCCGGCTGAAGAGAATTGGATCTGGACTCGCGCTGCGGAGAACTCGACCTGCAGTAGTGCTGAGGAGAACTGTACCTGCACTCGGGCTGAAGATAACTGTACCGGCACTCGGGCTGAAGAGAACTCCACCTGGACTTGGGCTGAGGAGAACTGAACTTGCACTCAGTCTTAGGAGAACTGGACCTGCACTCTGGCTGAAGAGAATTGGACCTGGACTCGCGCTGCGGAGAACTTGATCTGCACTTGTGCTGAGGAGAACTTTACCTGCACTCGGGCTGAGGTGAACTGGACCAGACACTCAGGCTGAGGATAACTGTACGTGCACTCGGGCTGAAGAGAACTGCACCTGGATTTGGGCTGAGGAGAACTGGACCTGCACTTGTGCTGCAGAGAACTGGACCTGCACTCTGGCTGAAGAGAATTGGACCTGGACTCGCGCTGCGGAGAACTTGACCTGCACTTGTGCTGAGGAGAACTGTACTCTCACTCGGGCTGAGGTGAACTGGACCAGACACTCGGACTGAGGAAAACTGTACCTGCACTCGGGCTGAAGAGAACTGCACCCTGACTTGGGCTGAGGAGAACTGGACCAGACACTCAGGCTGAGGAAAACTGTACCTGCACTCGGGCTGAGGTAAACTGGACCAGACCCTCAGGTTGAGGAAAACTGTACCTGCACTCGGGCTGAAGAGAACTGCACCTGGATTTGGGCTGAGAACTGGACCTGCACTTGAACTGCGGAGAACTGGATCTGCACTCCGGCTGAAGAGAATTGGACCTGGACTCGCGCTGCGGAGAACTTGACCTGCACTTGTGCTGAGGAGAACTGTACTCTCACTCGGGCTGAGGTGAACTGGACCAGACACTCGGACTGAGGAAAACTGTACCTGCACTCGGGCTGAAGAGAACTACACCTGGACTTGGACTGAGGAGAACTGGACCTGGACTCGGGCTGAAGAGAACTGGACCTGCACTTGGGCTGCGGAGAACTGAACCTGCAGTTCTCATGATGAAGAGAACTGGACCTGCACTCCTGCTGAAGAGAATTGGACCTGGACTCGCGCTGCGGAGAACTTGACCTGCACTTGTGCTGAGGAGAACTGTACTCTCACTCGGGCTGAGGTGAACTGGACCAGACACTCGGACTGAGGAAAACTGTACCTGCACTCGGGCTGAAGAGAACTGCACCCTGACTTGGGCTGAGGAGAACTGGACCAGACACTCAGGCTGAGGAAAACTGTACCTGCACTCGGGCTGAAGAGAACTGCACCTGGATTTGGGCTGAGAACTGGACCTGCACTTGTACTGCGGAGAACTGGACCTGCACTCTGGCTGAAGAGAATTGGACCTGGACTCGCGCTGCGGAGAACTTGACCTGCACTTGTGCTGAGGAGAACTGTACCTGCACTCGGGCTGAGGTAAACTGGACCAGACCCTCAGGTTGAGGAAAACTGTACCTGCACTCGGGCTGAAGAGAACTGCACCTGGATTTGGGCTGAGGAGAACTTGACCTGCACTTGTGCTGCGGAGAACTGGACCTGCACTCTGGCTGAAGAGAATTGGACCTGGACTCGTGCTGCGGAGAACTTGAACTGCACTTGTGCTGAAGAGAACTTTACCTGCACTCGGGCTGAGGTGAACTGGACCAGACACTCAGGCTGAGGATAACTGTACCTGCACTCGGGCTGAAGAGAACTGCAGCTGGATTTGGGCTGAGGAGAACTGGACCTGCACTTGTGCTGCGGAGAACTGGACCTACACTCTGGCTGAAGAGAATTGGACCTGGACTCTCGCTGTGGAGAACTTGACCCGCACTTGTGCTGAGGAGAACTGTACCTGCACTCGGGCTGAGGTGAACTGGACCAGACACTCAGGCTGAGGAAAACTGTACCTGCACTCAGGCTGAAGAGAACTTCACCTGGATTTGGGCTGAGAACTGGACCTGCACTTGAACTGCGGAGAACTGGATCTGCACTCCGGCTGAAGAGAATTGGACCTGGACTCGCACTGCGGAGAACTTGACCTGCACTTGTGCTGAGGAGAACTGTACTCTCACTCGGGCTGAGATGAACTGGACCAGACACTCGGACTGTGGAAAACTGTACCTGCACTCGGGCTGAAGAGAACTGCACCTGGACTTGGGCTGAGGAGAACTGGACCTGGACTCGGGCTGAAGAGAACTGGACCTGCACTTGGGCTGCGGAGAACTGGACCTGCACTCTGGCTGGAGAGAATTGGACCTGAACTCGCGCTGCTGAGAACTCGACCTGCACTAGTGCTGAGGTGAACTGGACCAGACACTCAGGCTGAGGAAAACTGTACCTGCACTAGGGCTGAAGAGAACTGCACCTGGATTTGGGCTGAGAACTGGACCTGCACTTGTACTGCGGAGAACTGGACCTGCACTCTGGCTGAAGAGAATTGGACCTGGACTCGCACTGCGGAGAACTTGACCTGCACTTGTGCTGAGGAGAACTGTACCTGCACTCGGGCTGAGGTGAACTGGACCAGACTCTCAGGTTGAGGAAAACTGTACCTGCACTCGGGCTGAAGAAAACTGCACCTGGATTTGGGCTGAGGAGAACTGGACCTGCACTCTGGCTGAAGAGAATTGGACCTGGACTCACGCTGCGGAGAACTTGATCTGCACTTGTGCTGAGGAGAACTTTACCTGCACTCGGGCTGAGGTGAACTGGACCAGACAATCAGGCTGAGGATAACTATACCTGCACTCGGGCTGAAGAGAACTGCACCTGGATTTGGGCTGAGGAGAACTGGACCTGCACTTGTGCTGCGGAGAACTGGACCTGCACTCTGGCTGAAGAGAATTGGACCTGGACTCTCGCTGCGGAGAACTTGACCTGCACTTGTGCTGAGGAGAATTGTACCTGTACTCGGGCTGAGGTGAACTGGACCAGACACTCAGGCTGAAAAAAACTGTACCTGCACTCAGGCTTAAGAGAACTGCACCTGGATTTGGGCTGAGAACTGGACCTGCACTTGAACTGCGGAGAACTGGATCTGCACACCGGCTGAAGAGAATTGGACCTGGACTCGCGCTGCGGAAAACTTGACCTGCAATTGTGCTGAGGAGAACTGTACTCTCACTCGGACTGAGGTGATCTGGACCAGACACTCGGACTGAGGAAAACTGTACCTGCACTCGGGCTGAAGAGAACTGCACCTGGACTTGGACTGAGGAGAAGTGGACCTGGACTCGGGCTGAAGAGAGCTGGACATGCACTTGGGCTGGAGAGAATTGAACCTGGACTCGCGCTGCGGAGAACTTGACCTGCACTTGTGCTGTGGAGAACTGTACTTCACTCGGGCTGAGGTGAACTGGACCAGACACTCAGGCTGAGGAAAACTGTACCTGCACTCGGGCTGAAGAGAACTGCACCTGGATTTGGGCTGAGAACTGGACCTGCACTTGAACTGCGGAGAACTGGACCTGCATTCTGGCTGAAGAGAATTGGACCTGGACCTGCGCTGTGGAGAAATTGACCTGCACTTGTGCTGAGGAAAACTGTACCTGCACTCGGGCTGAGGTGAACTGGACCAGACACTCAGGTTGAGGAAAATTGTACCTGCCCTCGGGCTGAAGAGAACTGCACCTGGATTTGGGCTGAGGAGAACTGGACCTGCACTTGTGCTGCGGAGAACTGGACCTGCACTCTGGCTGAAGAGAATTGGACCTGGACTCGCGCTGCGGAGAACTTGACTTGCACTTGTGCTGAGGAGAACTGTACTTCACTCGGGCTGAGGTGAACTGGACCAGACACTCGGGCTGAAGAAAACTGTTCCTGCACACGGGCTGAAGAGAACTGCACCTGGACGAGGGCTGAGGAAAACTGGACCTGGACTTAGGCTGAAGAGAACTGGACCGGCAGTCTGGCTGCGGAGATCTGAACCTTCACTCGGGCAGGTGATAACTGAACATGCATTTGAGCTGAGGAGAACTGAACCTGCACTCTGGCTGAGGAGAACTGATCCTGCACTCAGGCTGAGGAGAACTGCACCAGCACTCGAGCTGAGGAGAACCTAAACTTCACTCAGGCTGAGGAGAACTGCACCTGCACTCGAGCTGAGGAGAACCTAACCTGCATTCAGGCTGAGGAGAACTGAACCTGCACTCAGTCTGAGGAGTTCTGGACCTGCACTCGGGCTGAGGAGAACTGGACCTGCACTCGAGCTGAGGAGAACCTTACCTGCATTAGGCTGAGGAGAACTGAACCTGCACTCAGTCTGAGGAGATTTGGACCTGCACTCGGGCTGAGGAGAACTAGTCCTGCACTTGGGCTGAGGAGAACTGGACCTGCACTCGGGCTGAGGAGAATTTGACCTGCACTCAGGGTGAATAGAACTGCACCTACACTCGAGGTGAGGAGAACTGCACATGCATTCGGGCTGAGGAGAAGTGCATCTGGACAGAGGCTGAGGAATACTGAACTTGCACTCGGTCTTAGGAGTACTGGGCCTGCACTCAGGCTGAGGAGAACTGGATCTGCACTCTTGCTGAAGAGAATTGGACCTAAACTTGCGCTGCGGTGAACTCGACCTGCATTAGTGCTGAGGAGAACTGTACCTGCACTCGGGCTGAGGTAAACTGGACCAGACACTCGGGCTGAAAATAACTGCATCTGGACTTGGGCTGAGGAGAACTGGACCTGGACTCGGGCTGAGGAGAACTGGACCTGCAGTCTGGCTGAGGAAATCTGAACTTTCACTCGGGCTGAGGAGAATTGCATCTGTAAACAGGCTGAGGAAAACTGAACTTGCACTCGGTCTTAGGAGAACTGGACCTGCACTCGTGATGAGGAGAACTGGATCTCCACTTGGGCTGAAGAGAAATGTACCTGGACTCGGCTGCGGAGAACTCGACCTGCACTTGTGCTGAAGAGAACTGTACCTGCTCTCAGGCTGAGGTGAACTGGACCAGACACTCGGGCTGAGGAAAACTCTACCTGCACTGGGGCTGAAGAGAACTGCACCTGAACTTGAACTTAGGAGAACTGGATCTGGACTTGGGCTGAAGAGAACTGGAACTGCAGTCTGGCTGAGGAGATTTGAACCTTCACTCGGGCAGGTGATAACTGAACATGCATTTGAGCTGAAGAGAACTGATCCTGCACTCATGCTGAGGAGAACTTCACCTGCACTCGAGCTGAGGAGAACCTAACCTGCGTTCAGGCTGAGGAGAACTGAACCTGCAGTCAGTGTGAGGACATTTGAACCTGCAGTCGGGCTGAGGAGAATTTGACCTGCACTCAGGGTGAATAGAACTGCACCCTACACTCGAGGTGAGGAGAACTGCACCTTTATTTGGGCTGAGGAGAAGTGCATCTGTACAGAGGCTGAGGAATACTGAACTTTCACTCGTTCTTAGGAGAACTGGACCTACACTCAGGCTGAGGAGAACTGGACCTGCACTCCAGCTGAAGAGAATTGGACCTTGACTCGCGTTGCCGAGAACTCGACCTGCACTAGTGCTGAGGAGAACTGTACCTGCACTCGGGCTGAGGTGACCTGTACCAGACACTTGGGCTCAGGATAACTGTACCTGCACTCTGGTTGAAGAGAACTGCATCTGGACTTGGGCTGAGGAGAACTGTACCTGGACTCAGGCTGATAAGATCTGAACTTTCACTCGGGCTGAGGAGAACTGTATCTGAACACAGGCTGAGGAAAATTGAACTTGCACTCGGTCTTAGGAGAACTGGACCTGCACTCAGGCTGAAAAGAACTGGACCTGCACTCAGGCCGAAGAGAATTGGCCCTGGACTCGCGCTGCGGAGAACTCGATCTGCATTTCTGCTGAGAAGTGTACCTGCACTCGGGCTGGGGTGAACTGGACCAGACACTCAGGCTGAGGAAAACTGTACCTGCACTCGGGCTGAAGAAAACTGCACCTGGACTGGGGCTGGGGAGAACTGGACCTGGACTCAGGCTGAGGAGAACTGGACCTGCATTTGGGCTGCTGAGAACTGGACCTGCACTCGTGATGAAGAGAACTGGATCTGCACTTGGGCTGAAGAGAAATGTACCTGGACTTGGGCTGAGGAGAACTGGACCTGGACTCGGGCTGAGGAGAACTGGACCTGGACTCAGGCTGAGGAGAACTGGACCTGTATTTGGGCTGCTAAGAACTGGACCTGCACTCGTGATGAAGAGAACTGGATCTGCACTTGGGCTGATGAGAAATGTACCTGGACTCGGCAGCAGAGAACTCGACCTGCACTTGTGCTGAAGAGAACTGTACCTGCAGTTGGGCTGAAGAGAACTGCACCTGGACTTGGGCTGAGGAGAACTGGACCTGGACTCGGGCTGAGGAGAACTGTACCTGCAGTCTGGCTGAGGAGATCTGAACCTTCACTCGGCCAGAAAGTGCATCTGTACACAGGCTGAGGAAAACTAAACACCTACACTCTAGGTGAAAACCTACACTCTAGGTGAGGAGAACTGCACCTGCATTCGGGCTGAGGAGAAGTGCATCTGTACAGAGGCTGAGGAATACTGAAATAGCACTCGGTCTTAGGAGAACTGGACCTGCACTCAGGCTAAGGAGAACTGGACCTGCACTCCGGCTGAAGAGAATTGGACCTGGACTCGGGCTGTGGAGAACTCGACCTGCACTAGTGCTGAGAAGAACTGTACCTGCACTCGGGCTGAGGTGAACTGGACTAGACACTCGGGCTGAAGAGAACTGCACCTGTATTTGGGCTAAGGAGAACTGAACCTGCACTCCATCTGAAGAGAATTGGACCTGGACTCGCACTGCAGAGAATTCGACATGCACTAGTGATGAGAAGAACTGTACTTGCACATGGGCTGAGGGGAACTGGACCAGACACTCGGGCTGAGGAAAACTGTACCTGAACTCGGCTGAGGTGAACTTGACAGGACACTCGGGCTGAGGAAAACTGTCCCTGTACTCGGGCTGAAGAGAACTGCACCTGGACTTGGGCCGAGGAGAACTGGACCTGCACTCAGGCAGAGGAGAACTGCACCTGCACTCGAGCTGAGGAGAACCTAACCTGCATTCAGGCTGAGGAGAACTGAACCTGCACTCAGTCTGAGGAGTTTTGGACCTGCACTCGGGCTGAGGAGAACTGAACCTGCACTTGGCTGACGACAACTGCATCTACACTCGGGCTGAGGAGAACTGCACCTGCACTCGAGTTGAGGAGAACTTAACCTGCATTCAGGCTGAGGAGAACTGAATCTGCACTCAGTCTGAGGAGATTTGCCTCCTGCACTCGGGCTGAGGAGAACTGGACCTGCACTTAGGCTAAGGAGAACTATACGTGCACTTGGGCTGAGAAGAATTTGACCTGCACTCAAGGTGAATAATACTGCACCTACACTCTAGGTGAGGAGAACTGCACCTGCATTCGGGCTGAGGAGAAGTGCATCTGTACAGAGGCTGAGGAATACTGAACTAGCACTCGGTCTTAGGAGAACTGGACCTGCACTCAGGCTAAGGAGAACTGGACCTGCACTCCGTCTGAAGAGAATTGGACCTGGACTCGGGCTGTGGAGAACTCGACCTGCACTAGTGCTGAGAAGAACTGTACCTGCACTCGGGCTGAGGTGAACTGGACCAGACACTCGGGCTGAAGAGAACTGCACCTGTATTTGGGCTAAGGAGAACTGAACCTGCACTCCGGCTGAAGAGAATTGAACCTGGACTCGGGCTGTGGAGAATTCGACCTGCACTAGTGCTGAAAAGAACTGTACCTGCACTTGGGCTGAGGTGAACTGGACCAGACACTCGGGCTGAGGAAAACTGTACCTGCACTCGGGCCGAAGAGAACTGCACCTGGACTTGGGCTGAGGAGAACAGGACCTGCAGTCTGGCTGAGGAGATCTGAACCTTCACTCCGACTGAGAAGGGCATCTGCACACAGGCTGAGGAAAACTGAACTTGCACTCAGGCTTAGGAGAACTGGACCTGCACTCCATCTGAAGAGAATTGGACCTGGACTCGCACTGCAGAGAATTCGACATGCACTAGTGATTAGAAGAACTGTACTTGCACATGGGCTGAGGGGAACTTGACAGGACACTCGGGCTGAGGAAAACTGTACCTGTACTCGGGCTGAAGAGAACTGCACCTGGACTTGGGCCGAGGAGAACTGGACCTGCACTCAGGCAGAGGAGAACTGCACCTGCACTCGAGCTGAGGAGAACCTAACCTGCATTCAGGCTGAGGAGAACTGAACCTGCACTCAGTCTGAGGAGTTTTGGACCTGCACTCGGGCTGAGGAAAACTGGTCCTGCACTTGGCTGACGACAACTGCATCTGCACTCGGGCTGAGGAGAACTGCACCTGCACTCGAGTTGAGGAGAACTTAACCTGCATTCAGGCTGAGGAGAACTGAATCTGCACTCAGTCTGAGGAGATTTGCCTCCTGCACTCGGGCTGAGGAGAACTGGACCTGCACTTGGGCTAAGGAGAACTGGACGTGCACTTGGGCTGAGAAGAATTTGACCTGCACTTAAGGTGAATAATACTGCACCTACACTCTAGGTGAGGAGAACTGCACCTGCATTCGGGCTGAGGAGAAGTGCATCTGTACAGAGGCTGAGGAATACTGAACTAGCACTCGGTCTTAGGAGAACTGGACCTGCACTCAGGCTAAGGAGAACTGGACCTGCACTCCAGCTGAAGAGAATTGGACCTGGACTCGCATTGCGGAGAACTCGACCAGCACTAGTGCTGAGGAGAACTGTACCTGCACTCGGGCTGAGGTGAACTGGACCAGACACTCGGGCTGAGGATAACTGTACTTGCACTCGGGCTGAAGAGAACTGCATCTGGATTTGGGCTGAGGAGAACTGGACCTGGACTCGGGCTGCGGAGAACTGGACCTGTACTCTGGCTGAAGAGAATTGGACCTGGACTCGCGCAGCAGAGAACTCGACCTGCACTTGTGCTGAAGAGAACTGTACCTGCACTCAGGCTGAAGTGAACTGCACCTGGACTTGGGCTGAGGAGAACTGGACCTGGACTCGGGCTGAGGAAAACTGGACCTGCAGTCTGGCTGATAAGATCTGAACTTTCACTTGGGCTGAGGAGAACTGCATCTGGACAGAGGCTGAGGAAAACTGAACTTGCACTCAGGCTTAGGAAAACTAAACCTGCACTCCGGCTTAGGAGAACTGGACCTGAACTACGGCTGAAGAGAATTGGACCTGGACTCGCGCTGCGGAGAACTCGACCTGCACTAGTGCTGAGAAGAACTGTACCTGCACTCGGGCTGAGGTGAACTGGACCAGACATTCGGGCTGAGGAAAACTGAACCTGCACTTGGGGTGAAGAGAACTGCATCTGGACTTGGGTTGAGGAGAACTGGACCTGGACCCGAGCTGAGGAGAACTGGATCTGCAGTCTGTCTGATAACATCTGAACTT
The DNA here is from genome assembly GCA_029721435.1 of Gymnothorax reevesii. NCBI lineage: Eukaryota > Metazoa > Chordata > Actinopteri > Anguilliformes > Muraenidae > Gymnothorax > Gymnothorax reevesii. The sequence continues at coordinate 116,978,510 of CM056574.1, forward strand.
TCACTCGGGCTGAGGAGAATTGCATCTGTACACAGGCTGAGGAAAACCGAACTTGCACTCGGTCTTAGGAGAACTGGACCTGCACTCAGGCTGAGGAGAACTGGACCTGCACTCAGGCCGCAAAGAACTGGACCTGCACTCCGACTGAAGAGAATTCGACCTGGACTCGCGCTGTGGAAAACTCGACCTGCATTAGTGCTGAGGAGAACTGTACTTGCACTCGGGGTGAGGTGAACTGGACCAGACACTCGGGCTGAGGAAAACTGTACCTGCACTAGGACTGAAGAGAACTGCACCTGGACTTGGGCTGAGGAGAACTGGACCTGGACTCGTGCTGCGGAGATCTGAACCTGGACTTGCTGAGGAGAACTGGACCTGGACTCGGGCTGAGGAGAACTAGACCTGCAGTCTGTCTGATAACATCTGAACTTTCACTCGGGCTGAGGGGAACTGGACCTACACTCAGGCTGAGGAGAACTGGACCTGCACTCCGGCTGAAGAGAATTCGACCTGGACTCGCGCTGTGGAGAACTCGACCTGCACAAGTGCTGAGGAAAACTGAACCTGCACTCGGAGTGAGTTGAGCTGGACCACACACTCCGGCTGAGGAAAACTATACCTGCACTCTGACTGAAGAGAACTGCACCTGGACTTGAGCTGAGGAGAATTGGACCTGGACTCGGGCTGGGGAGAACAGAAGCTGCACTCAGGCTGAGGAGAACTGCACCTGCACTCGAGCTGAGGAGAACTGAACCTGCGCTGAGTCTGAGGAGATTTGGACCTGCACTCGGTCTGAGGAGACCTGGACCTGCACTCGGGCCGAGGAGCAGTGCATCTGTACAGAGGCTGAGGAAAACTGAACTTGCACTCGGTCTTAGGAGAACGGAACCTGCACTCAGGCTGAAGAGAATTGGACCTGGACTCGCGGTGCAGAGAACTCGACATGCACTCATGTTGAGAAGAACTGTACCTGCACTCAGGCTGAGGTGAACTGGACCAGACACTCCGGCTGAGGAAAACTATACCTGCACTCGGACTGAAGAGAACTGCATCTGGACTTGGGGTGACGAGAACTTGACCTGGACTCGTGCTGAGGAGAACTGGACCTGCAGGCTGGCTAAGGAGATCTGAACCTTCACTCGGGCTGAGAACTGCATCTGTACACAGGCTGAGGAAAACTGGACTTACACTCCGGCTGAAGAGAATTCGACCTGGACTTGCGCTGTGGAGAACTCGACCTTCACTAGTGCTGATGAGAACTGTACCTGCACTCGGGCTGAGGTGAACTGGACCAGACACTAGGGCTGAGGAAAACTGTACCTGCACTCAGGCTGAGGAGAACTGCACCTGCACTCGAGCTGAGGTGAACCTAACCTGCATTCAGCCTGAGGAGAACTGAACCTGCACTCAGTCTGAGGAGATTTGGACCTGCACTCGGGCTGAGGAGAACTGGAACTGCACTTGGGCTGAGGAGAACTGGACCTGCACTCAAGCTGAGGAGAATTTGACCTGCACTCAGGGTGAATAGAACTGCACCTACACTCAAGGTGAGGAGAACTGCACCTGCACTCGGGCTGAGGAGAAGTGCGTCTGTACAGAGGCTGAGGAAAACAGCACTTGCACTCGGTTTTAGGAGAACTGGACCTGCACTCAGGCTGAGGAGAACCGGATCTGCACTCTTGCTGAAGAGAATTGGACTTGGACTCGCACTGCGGAGACCTCGACCTGCACTAGTGCTGAGAAGAACTGTACCTGCACTTTGGCTGAGATGTGCATCTGTACACAGGCTGAGGAAAACTGAACTTGCACTTGGTCTTAGGAGAACTGGACCTGCACTCAGGCTGAGGAGAACTGGACCTGCACTCCGGCTGAAGAGAATTGGACCTGGACTTGCGCTGCGGAGAACTCGACCTGCACTAGTGCTGAGGAACACTGTACCTGAACTAGGGCTGAGGTGAAATGGACCAGACACTCGGGCTGAGGAAAACGGTACCAGCACTCAGGATGAAGAGAACTGCACCAGGACTTGGGCTGAAGAGAACTGGACCTGCAGTCTGGCTGAGGTGATTTGAACCTTCACTCCGGCTGAGAAGTGCATCTGTACACAGGCTGAGGAAAACTGAACTTGCACTCAGGCTGAGAAGAACTGCACCTGCACTCGAGCTGAGGAGAACCTAACCTGCATTCAGGCTGAGGAGAACTGAACCTGCACTCAGGCTGAGGAGAACTGGACCTCCACTCCGGCTGAAAAGAATTGGACCTGGACTCCCGCTGCGGAGACCTCGACCGGCACTAGTGCTGAGAAGAACTGTACCTGCACTCGGGCTGAGGTGAACTGGACAGGACACTCAGGCTCGGGAAAACTGTACATGCACTCCGGCTGAAGAGAATTGGACCTGGACACGGGCTGCGGAGAACTGAACCTGCACTCAGGCTGAGGAGAACTGCACCTGCAGTCATGCTGAGTAGAACCTAACCTGCATTCAGGCTGAGGAAAACTGAACCTGGACTCAGTCTGAGGAGATTTGGACCTGCAGTCGGGCTGAGGAGAACTGGACTTGCACTCGGGCTGAGGAGAACTGCACCTGCAGTCATGCTGAGTAGAACCTAACCTGCATTCAGGCTGAGGAAAACTGAACCTGCACTCAGTCTGAGGAGATTTGGACCTGCAGTCGGGCTGAGGAGAACTGGACTTGCACTCGGGCTGAGGAGAATTTGACCTACACTCAGGGTAAGGAGAACTGCACCTACACTCGAAGTGAGGAGAACTGCACCTGCACTCGGGGTGAGGAGAAGTGCATCTGTACAGAGGCTGAGGAAAACTGAACTTGCTCTCGGTCATAGGAGAACTGGACCTGCACTCAGGCTGAGGAGAACTGAACCTGCACTCCAGCTGAAGAGAATTGGACCTGGACTCGCGCTGCAGAGAACTCAACATGCACTCGTGTTGAGAAGAACTGTACCTGCACTCGGGCTGAGAAGAACTGGACCTGCAGTCTGGCTGAGGAGATCTGAACCTTCACTCGGGCTGAGAAGTGCATCTGTACACAGGCTGAGGAAAACTGAACTTGCACACAGTCTTACGAGAACTGGACCTGCACTCAGGCTGAGGAGAACTGGACCTGCACTCGAGCTGAGGAGAACCTAACCTGCATTCAGGCTGAGGAGAACTGAACCTGCACTCAGGCTGAGGAGAACTGGACCTGCACTCCGGCTGAAAAGAATTGGACCTGGACTCGCGCTGCAGAGACCTCGACTGGCACTAGTGCTGAGAAGAACTGTACCTGCACTCGGGCTGAGGTGAACTGGACAGGACACTCGGGCAGAGGAAAACTGCACCTTCACTCCGGCTGAAGAGAATTGGACTTGGACACGGGCTGCAGAGAACTGAGCCTGCACTCAGGCTGAGGAGAATGGCACATGCACTCATGCTGAGTAGAACCTAACCTGCATTCAGGCTGAGGAGAACTGAACCTGCACTCATTCTGAGGAGATTTGGACCTGCACTCCGGCTGAGGAGAACTGGACCTGCACTCAGGCTGAGGAGAATTTGACCTACACTCAGGGTGAGGAGAACTGCACTTACACTCAGTGCTTGAAGTGGGAAAAAAGAAGTGCAGGAACCCTGATTTTCTGAGAACCATCCCGGTCATTAAAAAAGGTTTAGGGTTAGTTGAAAAGTTGAAAACACGTTATTTTTTAAATTGGAAACTTAAAACGTTTTTTTACATTCATGCATTTAGTAAACATGGCTCTGAAGGACAATGCTCTACTCTTTTCATTTTGTGCTACAGTACTTGTTTGAACAGATGTGTTTTCACTATAATTCTGATATTAGGCCTATTTTTGAATGAACCTTTAGTATGTGGGCAGCTGGAGTAAGAATCACAACCGTATTGTCAAGATGTTTAAGTTTTTTGCAATCTCAGTGTCTGACAGTCTATTTTTGTTTTTAATTTCTTCAAATCTGCTGACTCTTTAAGATATTAAACGTGAATGTTTTGATAAGAGGGCTCAGTTCTTTAAGATGAGGGCCGAGAATTTCAATCATTGTTTCTGTTTAAGCTCCGCTCAATAAAGTGAGTCGACACTGGCGCGAGACAATGTACAATGCCTCCGTGTCTGACAGCCAAAAAAAAGAAGACGATTAGAACAGATTGATAACGAAATAAAGAATTAAAAGAAACATTTTAACAACAGAACATCCAATGAACACTGGGATTTATCTATTGGCGGGTCATCTTGTTGGATATCCCGTTCGTTGGTTTTTATTCTTTATTTCGTTATAAATCTGTTCTCATATCAATACTTTTACTTTTTGCTGGCTGGTGGACATGGAGTATTTTGCATTTCCTGGCGGACAGTCTTGATCGTGCATGCGATAATTTCTTCACACTGTCAATGGTCATGGAATTGATTTGCTCTCTGATTGCAAGCACTATTTTATCTCTGCTGTGGAAATAAAGCGTGAATCTATTCGATCCATCTGACTAACTTTCAAAAGAAAGACTGAATAAAGACTGCCATCTATCTTCAACGAAAACAGACGAATAGGCAAAAAAGACCAAGAAAAGTCGATAGCTATCAATTTGCATTTTGTGAAGGTCGAACACAAACATGGCCAAGTTTACACATCTAATAATTCCTGGAATACTCGGAAAAATTAGAACTTTTCTGACTTTCGGACACGGAGCTATATTAAAACCCTGTCCGACTATCGCGTCCTTGCATTGACTTTGTCTGTAATCAGTCGTGCGAAAAATTTGTTTCGCGTCCAGTGTGCAAGCGGCTTTAATGAGCATAGAATGCAAGCATGCGATATATATATATATATATATATATATATATATATATCAGAGCACTTTACTCATGTCATTGTTTGGATTGTCTGGCTAGAAGTCACCAGTCAAACAACATAGGATAGTTTGCAAAGCCTGCTCAAACTCTTAATAACAACACAGAACTGCATAATAATAATCGTACCACCAGCCAACGACGACTGAGAAGTGTTTTGTGCTTAAGAGTTTAAAGGACGAAACACTGTTCCAGCGTGTTGGCTGGTTAGATTGTGATGTTAGTTTAAAATCCTTTATTGAGAGCTCGTTGAGCAGGTTTTGCGAACCAGTTGGCAAGTCATTGAATTATTTTTCATGCTGGTGGCTAGCTAGCTAATGTTAGCACAAACAACAACACTGGACCCGTCTTGGTCGCACTTAATAGAATAGAATAGAATAGAACGCCTTTATTGTCATTTCACAGAGTGACAAGAGATTCAAAGCTGTCCCATAGAGTGCACATACACATAGGAATTCCCTGAGTGGATATAAAATTATGATCGACTTACTGCAGATGAATCCTCGCGGTCTCGTCTTTTCAACGATGTGTTCCTTGTCTTCATAACCGTAGTAGGTGTTTTACAATCCAGCAGTTAATATTGGCAGCAAACATTTACCATTTACAGCTGTGGTTTGGACCGTAAGGTCCCACTTGCCAACCACAGCAGTGCAGACTTGAATGAGCGCGCCCTCAGTACCTATGGCAATAACTCAGAAGTGGTAGCTAGGCAACCAATTTGTTGTCAAATGTGGGATTTTCTTTTATTGGTGCGCTCATGTGAATGAACGACAAGCAACCCAGACAATGGAATAATCTAGGCTATCGAATGAACCGCAATCTTTGATGAAAATATATAATGTGTAATGTAATGTAAAATAAAGAAGTGCCGGAACTGTGTTCCGGTGCGTTCTGGCCAACTTCAAAGTGCAGGAACGCATATGATAAAAATACAGAAGTACCGGAACTGCGTTCCGCTGCGTTCCGGTCCACTTCAAGCACTGCTTACACTCGAGGTGAGGAGAACTGCACCTGCACTCGGGGTGAGGAGAAGTGCATCTGTTCAGAGGCTGAGGAAAACTGAACTTGCTTTCGGTCTTAGGAGAACTGGACCTGCACTCCAGCTGAAGAGAATTGGTACTGGACTCGAACGCAGAGAACTCGACATGCACTCGTGTTGAGAAGAACTGTACCTGCACTCGGGCAGAGAAGAACTGGACCTGCAGTCTGGCTGAGGAGATCTGAACCTTCACTCAGGCTGAGAACTGCATCTGTACACAGGCTGAGGAAAACTGAACTTGCACTCGGTCTTAGGAGAACTGGACCTGCACTCAGGATGAGGAGAACTGGACCTGCACTCCGGCTGAAGAGAATTGTACCTGCACTCGGGCTGAGGGGAACTGGACCAGACACTCGGGCTGAGGAAAACTGTACCTGCACTCGGGCTGAAGAGAACTGCAGCTGGACTTGGGCTGATAAGAACTGGACCTGGACTCGGGCTGAGGAGAACTGGACCTGCAGTTTGGCTGAGGAGATCTGAACCTTCACTCGGGCTGAGAAGTGCATCTGTACACAGGCTGAGGAAAACTGAACTTGCACTTAGTCTTTAGAGAACTGGACCTGCACTCAGGCTGAGGAGAATTGGACCTGGACTCGCGCTGCGGAGAACTTGACCTGCACTTGTGCTGAGGAGAACTGTACCTGCACGCGGGCTGAGGTGAACTGGACCAGACAATAAGGTTGAGGAAAACTGTACCTGCACTCGGGCTGAAGAAAACTGCACCTGGACTTGGGCTGAGGAGAACAGGACCTGCAGTCTGGCTGAGGAGATCTGAACCTTCACTCCGACTGAGAAGTGCATCTGCACACAGGCTGAGGAAAACTGAACTTGCAATCCGTCTTAGGAGAACTGGACCTGCACGAGGGCTGAAGAGAACTGCACCTGGATTTGGGCTGAGGAGAACTGGAACTGGAATCGGACTGAAGAGAACTGGACCTGGACTCCGGCTGAGGAGATCTGAACCTTCACTCGGGCTGAGAAGTGCATCTGTACACAGGCTCAGGAAAACTGAACTTGCACTCAGGCTTAGGAGAACTGGACCTGCACTCCGGCTGAGGAGAACTGGACCTGAACTCCGGCTGAAAAGAATGAAACCTGTACTCCCGCTGCGGAGAACTCGACCTGCATTTATATTGAGGTGAACTGTACCTGCACTCGGGCTGAGGTGAACTGGACCCGACACACAGGCTGAGGATAACTGTACCTGCACTTGGGCTGAAGAGAACTGCATCTGGACTTGGGCTGAGGAGGACTGGACCTGGACTCGGACTGAGGAGAACTGGACCTTCAGACTCGCTGAGGAGATCTGAACCTTCACTAGGGCTGAGGAGAAGTGCATCTGTACACAGGCTGAGGAAAACTAAACTTGCACTTGGTCTTAGGAGAACTGGACCTGCACTCAGGCTGAGGAGAACTGGACCTGAACTCGGGCTGAGGAGAACTCGACCTGCACTTGTGCTGAAGAGAACTGTACCTGCACTCAGGCTGAGGTGAACTGGACCAGACACTCGGGCTAAGGAAAACTCTACCTGCACTCGGGCTGTAGAGAACTGCACCTGAACTTGAACTGAGGAGAACTGGACTTGGACTTGGGCTGAAGAGAACTGGACCTGCAGTCTGGCTGAGGAGATTTGAACCTTCACTCGGGCAGGTGATAACTGAACATGCATTTGAGCTGAAGAGAACTGATCCTGCACTCATGCTGAGGAGAACTTCACCTGCACTCGAGCTGAGGAGAACCTAACCTGCGTTCAGGCTGAGGAGAACTGAACCTGCAGTCAGTGTGAGGACATTTGAACCTGCACTCGGGCTGAGGAGAACTGGACCTGCACTCGGGCTGAGGAGAATTTGACCTGCACTCAGGGTGAATAGAACTACACCCTACACTCGAGGTGAGGAGAACTGCACCTTTATTTGGGCTGAGGAGAAGTGCATCTGTACAGAGGCTGAGGAATACTGAACTTTCACTCGTTCTTAGGAGAACTGGACCTACACTCAGGCTGAGGAGAACTGGACCTGCACTCCAGCTGAAGAGAATTGGACCTTGACTCGCGCTGCCGAGAACTCGACCTGCACTAGTGCTGAGGAGAACTGTACGTGCACTCGGGCTGAGGTGACCTGTACCAGACACTTGGGCTCAGGATAACTGGACCTGCACTCAGGCTGAAGAGAATTGGCCCTGGACTCGGCAGCAGAGAACTCGACCTGCACTTGTGCTGAAGAGAACTGTACCTGCAGTCGGGCTGAAGAGAACTGGACCTGGACTTGGGCTGAGGAGAACTGGACCTGGACTCGGGCTGAGGAGAACTGGACCTGCAGTCTGGCTGAGGAGATATGAACCTTCACTCGGGCCAAAAAGTGCATCTGTACACAGGCTGAGGAAAACTGAACTTGCACTCGGTCTTAGGAGAACTTGACCTGCACTCAGGCTAAGGAGAACTGGACCTGCACTCCGGCTGAAGAGAATTGGACTTGGATTCGTGCTGCGGGGAACTCGACCGGCACTAGTGCTGAGAAGAACTGTACCTGCACTCGGGCTGAGGTAAACTGGACCAGACACTCGGGCTGAAGAGAACTGCACCTGGATTTGGGCTAAGGAGAACTGAACTGGCACTCTGGCTGAAGAGAATTGAACCTGGACTCGGGCTGCGGAGAACTCGACCTGCACTAGTGCTGAAAAGAACTGTACCTGCACTTGGGCTGAGGTGAACTGGACCAGACACTCGGGCTGAGGAAAACTGTACCTGCACTCGGGCCGAAGAGAACTGCACCTGGACTTGGGCTGAGGAGAACAGGACCTGCAGTCTGGCTGAGGAGATCTGAACCTTCACTCCGACTGAGAAGTGCATCTGCACACAGGCTGAGGAAAACTGAACTTGCACTCCGTCTTAGGAGAACTGGACCTGCACTAGGGCTGAAGAGAACTGCACCTGGATTTGGGCTGAGGAGAACTGGAACTGGAATCGGACTGAAGAGAACTGGACCTGGACTCCGGCTGAGGAGATCTGAACCTTCACTCGGGCTGAGAAGTGCATCTATACACAGGCTCAGGAAAACTGAACTTGCACTCAGGCTTAGGAGAACTGGACCTGCACTCCGGCTGAAGAGAACTGGACCTGAACTCCGGCTGAAAAGAATTAAACCTGTACTCGCGCTGCGGAGAACTCGACCTGCATTTATATTGAGGTGAACTGTACCTGCACTCGGGCTGAGGTGAACTGGACCCGACACACGGGCTGAGGATAACTGTACCTGCACTTGGGCTGAAGAGAACTGCATCTGGACTTGGGCTGAGGAGGACTGGACCTGGACTCGGACTGAGGAGAACTGGACCTGCAGACTCGCTGAGGAGATCTGAACCTTCACTAGGGCTGAGGAGAAGTGCATCTGTACACAGGCTGAGGAAAACTAAACTTGCACTTGGTCTTAGGAGAACTGGACCTGCACTCAGGCTGAGGAGAACTGGACCTGCACTCCAGCTGAAGAGAATTGGACCTTGACTCGCGCTGCCGAGAACTCGACCTGCACTAGTGCTGAGGAGAACTGTACGTGCACTAGGGCTGAGGTGACCTGTACCAGACACTTGGGCTCAGGATAACTGGACCTGCACTCAGGCTGAAGAGAATTGGCCCTGGACTCGCGCTGCGGAGAACTCGATCTGCATTTCTGCTGAGGAGAACTGTACCTGCACTCGGGCTGGGGTGAACTGGACCAGACACTCAGGCTGAAGAAAACAGTACCTGCACTCGGGCTGAAGAGAACTGCACCTGGACTGGGGCTGAGGAGAACTGGACCTGGACTCAGGCTGAGGAGAAATGGACCTGCATTTGGGCTGCTGAGAACTGGACCTGCACTCGTGATGAAGAGAACTGGATCTGCACTTGGGCTGAAGAGAAATGTACCTGGACTCGGCAGCAGAGAACTCGACCTGCACTTGTGCTGAAGAGAACTGTACCTGCAGTCGGGCTGAAGAGAACTGGACCTGGACTTGGGCTGAGGAGAACTGGACCTGGACTCGGGCTGAGGAGAACTGGACCTGCAGTCTGGCTGAGGAGATATGAACCTTCACTCGGGCCGAAAAGTGCATCTGTACACAGGCTGAGGAAAACTGAACTTGCACTCGGTCTTAGGAGAACTTGACCTGCACTCAGGCTAAGGAGAACTGGACCTGCACTCCGGCTGAAGAGAATTGGACTTGGATTCGTGCTGCGGGGAACTCGACCGGCACTAGTGCTGAGAAGAACTGTACCTGCACTCGGGCTGAGGTAAACTGGACCAGACACTCGGGCTGAAGAGAACTGCACCTGGATTTGGGCTAAGGAGAACTGAACTGGCACTCTGGCTGAAGAGAATTGAACCTGGACTCGGGCTGTGGAGAACTCGACCTGCACTAGTGCTGAAAAGAACTGTACCTGCACTTGGGCTGAGGTGAACTGGACCAGACATTCGGGCTGAGGAAAACTGTACCTGCACTCGGGCCGAAGAGAACTGCACCTGGACTTGGGCTGAGGAGAACAGGACCTGCAGTCTGGCTGAGGAGATCTGAACCTTCACTCCGACTGAGAAGTGCATCTGCACACAGGCTGAGGAAAACTGTACCTGCACTCGGGCTGAGGTGAACTGGACCAGACACTCAGGTTGAGGAAAACTGTACCTGCACTCGGGCTGAAGAAAACTGCACCTGGATTTGGGCTGAGGAGAACTGGACCTGCACTTGTACTACTGAGAACTGGACCTGCACTCTGGCTGAAGAGAATTGGACCTGGACTCGCGCTGCGGAGAACTTGAACTGCACTTGTGCTGAGGAGAACTGTACCTGCACTCGGGCTGAGGTGAACTGGACCAGACACTCAGGTTGAAGAAAACTGTACCTGCACTCGGGCTGAAGAAAACTGCACCTGGATTTGGGCTGAGGAGAACTGGACCTGCACTTGTGCTGCGGAGAACTGGACCTGCACTCTGGCTGAAGAGAATTGGACCTGGACTCGCGCTGCGGAGAACTTGACCTGCACTTGTGCTGAGGAGAACTGTACTTCACTCGGGCTGAGGTGAACTGGACCAGACACTCGGGCTGAAGAAAACTGTTCCTGCACACGGGCTGAAGAGAACTGCACCTGGACGAGAGCTGAAGAGAACTGGACCGGCAGTCTGGCTGAGGAGATCTGAACCTTCACTCGGGCAGGTGATCACTGAACATGCATTTGAGCTGAGGAGAACTGAACCTGCACTCTGGCTGAGGAGAACTGATCCTGCACTCAGGCTGAGGAGAACTGCACCAGCACTCGAGCTGAGGAGAACCTAACCTGCATTCAGGCTGAGGAGAACTGAACCTGCACTCAGTCTGAGGAGTTCTGGACCTGCACTCGGGCTGAGGAGAACTGGACCTGCACTCGGGCTGACCAGAACTGCACCTGCACTCGAGCTGAGGAGAACCTTACCTGCATTAGGCTGAGGAGAACTGAACCTGCACTCAGTCTGAGGAGATTTGGACCTGCACTCGGTCTGAGGAGAACTAGACCTGCACTTGGGCTGCGGAGAACTGGACCTGCACTCGGGCTGAGGAGAATTTGACCTGCACTCAGGGTGAATAGAACTGCACCTACACTCGAGGTGAGGAGAACTGCACATGCATTCGGGCTGAGGAGAAGTGCATCTGGACAGAGGCTGAGGAAAACTGAACTTGCACTCGGTCTTAGGAGTACTGGACCTGCACTCAGGCTGAGGAGAACTGGATCTGCACTCTTGCTGAAGAGAATTGGACCTAAACTTGCGCTGCGGTGAACTCGACCTGCATTAGTGCTGAGGAGAACTGTACCTGCACTCGAGCTGAGGTGAACTGGACCAGACACTCGGGCTGAAGATAACTGCATCTGGACTTGGGCTGAGGAGAACTGGACCTGGACTCGGGCTGAGGAGAACTGGACCTGCAGTCTGGCTGAGGAAATCTGAACTTTCACTCGGGCTGAGGAGAATTGCATCTGTAAACAGGCTGAGGAAAACTGAACTTGCACTCGGTCTGAGGAGAACTGGACCTGCACTTCGGCTGCGGAGAACTGGACCTGAACTCGTGATGAAGAGAACTGGATCTCCACTTGGGCTGAAGAGAAATGTACCTGGACTCGGCTGCGGAGAACTCGACCTGCACTTGTGCTGAAGAGAACTGTACCTGCACTCAGGCTGAGGTGAACTGGACCAGACACTCAGGCTGAGGAAAACTCTACCTGCACTCGGGCTGAAGAGAACTGCAGCTGAACTTGAACTGAGGAGAACTGGACCTGGACTGGGCTGAAGAGAACTGGACCTGCAGTCTGGCTGAGGAGATTTGAACCTTCACTCTGGCAGGTGATAACTGAACATGCATTTGAGCTGAGGAGAACAGATCCTGCACTTATGCTGAGAACTTCACCTGCACTCGAGCTGAGGAGAACCTAACCTGCGTTTAGGCTGAGGAGAACTGAACCTGCAGTCAGTGTGAGGACATTTGAACCTGCACTCGGGCTGAGGAGAACTGGACCTGCACTCGGGCTGAGGAGAATTTGACCTGCACTCAGGGTGAATAGAACTGCACCCTACACTCGAGGTGAGGAGAACTGCACCTTTATTTGGGCTGAGGAGAAGTGCATCTGTACAGAGGCTGAGGAATACTGAACTTTCACTCGTTCTTAGGAGAACTGGACCTACACACAGGCTGAGGAGAACTGGACCTGCACTCCAGCTGAAGAGAATTGGACCTTGACTAGCGCTGCAGAGAACTCGACCTGCACTAGTGCTGAGGAGAACTGTACCTGCACTCGGGCTGAGGTGACCTGTACCAGACACTTGGGCTCAGGATAACTGTACCTGCACTCAGGTTAAAGAGAACTGCATCTGGACTTGGGCTGAGGAGAACTGGACCTGGACTCAGGCTGAGGAGAACTGGACCTGCATTTGGGCTGCTGAGAACTGGACCTGCACTCGTGATGAAGAGAACTGGATCTGCACTTGGGCTGAAGAGAAATGCACCTGGACTCGGCAGCAGAGAACTCGACCTGCACTTGTGCTGAAGAGAACTGTACCTGCAGTTGGGCTGAAGAGAACTGCACCTGGACTTGGGCTGAGGAGAACTGGACATGGACTCGGGCTGAGGAGAACTGGACCTGGACTCAGGCTGAGGAGAACTGGACCTGCATTTGGGCTGCTGAGAACTGGACCTGCACTCGTAATGAAGGGAACTGGATCTGTACTTGGGCTGACGAGAAATGTACCTGGACTCGGCAGCAGAGAACTCGACCTGCACTTGTGCTGAAGAGAACTGTACCTGCAGTTGGGCTGAAGAGAACTGCACCTGGACTTGGGCTGAGGAGAACTGGACCTGGACTCGGGCTTAGGAGAACTGGACCTGCAGTCTGGCTGAGGAGATCTGAACCTTCACTCGGGCCAAAAAGTGCATCTGTACACAGGCTGAGGAAAACTGAACTTGCACTCGGTCTTAGGAGAACTTGACCTGCACTCAGGCTGAGGAGAACTGGACCTGCACTCCGGCTGAAGAGAATTGGACCTGGACTCGGGCTGTGGAGAACTCGACCTGCACTAGTGCTGAGAAGAACTGTACCTGCACTCGGGCTGAGGTGAACTGGACCAGACACTCGGGCTGAAGAGAACTGCACCTGGATTTTGGCTAAAAAGAACTGAACCTGCACTCCGGCTGAAGAGAATTGAACCTGGACTCGGGCTGTGGAGAACTCGACCTGCACTAGTGCTGAAAAGAACTGTTCCTGCACTTGGGCTGAGGTGAACTGGACCAGACACTCGGGCTGAGGAAAACTGTACCTGCACTCGGGCCGAAGAGAACTGCACCTGGACTTGGGCTGAGGAGAACAGGACCTGCAGTCTGGCTGAGGAGATCTGAACCTTCACTCCGACTGAGAAGTGCATCTGCACACAGGCTGAGGAAAACTGAACTTGCACTCCGTCTTAGGAGAACTGGACCTGCACCAGGGCTGAAGAGAACTGCACCTGGATTTGGGCTGAGGAGAACTGGAACTGGAATCGGACTGAAGAGAACTGGACCTGGACTCCGGCTGAGGAGATCTTAACCTTCACTCGGACTGAGAAGTGCATCTGTACACAGGCTCAGGAAAACTGAACTTGCACTCAGGCTTAGGAGAACTGGACCTGCACTCCGGCTGAGGAGAACTGGACCTGAACTCCGGCTGAAAAGAATTAAACCTGTACTCGCGCTGCGGAGAACTCAACCTGCATTAATATTGAGGTGAACTGTACCTGCACTCGGGCTGAGGTGAACTGGACCCGACACACGGGCTGAGGATAACTGTACCTGCACTTGGGCTGAAGAGAACTGCATCTGGACTTGGGCTGAGGAGGACTGGACCTGGACTCGGACTGAGGAGAACTGGACCTGCAGACTCGCTGAGGAGATCTGAACCTTCACTAGGGCTGCGGAGAAGTGCATCTGTACACAGGCTGAGGAAAACTAAACTTGCACTTGGTCTTAGGAGAATTGGACCTGCACTCAGGCTGAGGAGAACTGGACCTGCACTTCGGCTGTAGAGAATTGGACTTGGATTTGTGCTGCGGGGAACTCGACCGGCACTAGTGCTGAGAAGTACTGGACCTGCACTCGGGCTGAGGTGAACTGGACCAGACACCCGGGCTGAGGAAAACTGTACCTGCACTCGGGCTGTAGAGAACTGCACCAGGACTTGGGCTGAGGAGAACTGGACCTGGACTCGGGCTGAGGAGAACTGGACCTGCAGGCTGGCTGAGGATATCTGAACCTTCACTCGGGTTGAGGAGAAGTGCATCTGTACAGGGGCTGAGGAAAACTGAATTTGCACTTGGTCTTAGGAGAACTGGACCTGCACTCAGGCTGAGGAGAACTGGACCTGCACTTCGGCTGTAGAGAATTGGACTTGGATTCGTGCTGCGGGGAACTCGACCGGCACTAGTGCTGAGAAGAACTGGAATTGCACTCGGACTGAGGTGAACTGGACCAGACACTCGGGCTGAAGAGAACTGCACCTGGATTTGGGCTTAGGAGAACTGAACCTGCACTCCGGTTGAAGAGAATTGAACCTGGACTCGAGCTGAGGAGAACTGAACCTGCACTGAGTCTGAGGAGATTTGGACCTGCACTCGGTCTGACGAGACCTGGACCTGCACTCGGGCTGAGGAGAAGTGCATCTGTACAGAGGCTGAGGAAAACTGAACTTGCACTCGGTCTTAGGAGAACTGGACCTGCACTCAGGCTGAAGAGAACTGCACCTGGATTTGGGCTGAGGAGAACTGGACCTGCACTCAGGCTGAGGAGAACTGGACCTGCACTCAGGCTGAGGAGAACTGGACCTGCACTCAGGCAGAAGAGAATTGGACTTGGACTCCCGTTGCGGAGAACTCGACCTGCACTAGTGCTGAGGAAAACTGTACCTGAAATCGGGATGAGGTGAACTGGACCAGACATTCGGGCTGAGAAAAACTGTACCTGCACTCGGGCTGAAGAGAACTGCACCTGGACTTGGGCTGAGGAGAACTGAACCTTCACTCGGGCTGAGAAGTGCATCTGTACACAGGCTGAGGAAAACTGAACTTGCACTCGGTCTTAGGAGAACTTGACCTGCACTCAGGCTGAGGAGAACTGGACCTGCACTCCGGCTGAAGAGAATTGGACCTGGACTCGGGCTGTGGAGAACTGGACCTGCACTAGTGCTGAGAAGAACTGTACCTGCACTCGGGCTGAGGTGAACTGGACCAGACACTCTGGCTGAAGTGAACTGCACCTGGATTTGGGCTAAGGAGAACTGAACCTGCACTCCGGCTGAAGAAAATTGAACCTGGACTCACGCTGTGGAGAACTCGACCTGCACTAGTGCTGAAAAGAACTGTACCTGCACTTGGGCTGAGGTGAACTGGACCAGACACTCGGGCTGAAGAGAACTGCACCTGGATTTGGGCTTAGGAGAACTGAACCTGCACTCCGGTTGAAGAGAATTGAACCTGGACTCGCGCTTTGGAGAACTCGACCTGCACTAGTGCTGAAAAGAACTGTACCTGCACTCGAGCTGTAGAGAACTGCACCAGGACTTGGGCTGAGGAGAACTGGACCTGGACTCGGGCTGAGGAGAACTGGACCTGCAGGCTGGCTGAGGATATCTGAACCTTCACTCGGGCTGAGGAGAAGTGCATCTGTACACAGGCTGAGGAAAATTGAATTTGCACTGGGTCTTAGGAGAACTGGACCTGCACTCAGGCTGTGGAGAACTGGACCTGCAGTCAGGGTCACGAGAACTGCGCCTTCACTCGAGCTGAGGAGAACTGCACCTGGACTCGGGGTGAGGAGAAGTGCATCTGTACAGAGGCTGAGGAAAATTGAACTTGCTCTCGGTCTTAGGAGAACTGGACCTGCACTCAGGCTGAGGAGAATTGGATCTGCACTCCAACTGAAGAGAATTGGACCTGGACTCGCACTGCAGAAAATTCGACATGCACTAGTGATGAGAAGAACTGTACTTGCACATGGGCTGAGGGAAACTGGACCAGACACTCGGGCTGAGGAAAACTGTACCTGCACTCGGGCTGAAGAGAACTGCAGCTGGACTTGGGCTGATAAGAACTGGACCTGGACTCCGGCTGGGGAGAACTGGACCTGCAGTCTGTCTGATAACATCTGAACTTTCACTGGGGCTGAGGAGAACTGGACCTGCACTCAGGCTGAGGAGAACTGGACCTGCACTCCGGCTGAAAAGAATTCGACCTGGACTCGCGCTGTGGAGAACTCGACCTGCACTAGTGCTGAGGAGAACTGTACCTGCACTCGGGGTGAGGTGAACTGGACCAGACACTCAAGCTGAGGTAAACTGTACCTGCACTCGGACTGAAGAGAACTGCACCTGGACTTGAGCTGAGGAGAACTGGCCCTGGACTTGGGTTGCAAAGAACTGAAACTGCACTCAGGCTGAGGAGAACTGCACCTGCACTCGAGCTGTAGAAAAAACCTAACCTGCATTCAGGCTGAGGAGAACTGAACCTGCACTCAGTCTGTGGAGATTTGGACCTGCACTCGGGCTGAGGAGAACTGGACCTGCACTTGGGCTGAGAACTGGACCTGGACTCGGGCTGAGGAGAACTGGACCTGCACGCTGGCTGAAGAGAATTGGACCTGGAATCGGGCTGAGGAGAATTTGACCTGCACTCAGGCTGAGGAGAACTGAACCTGCACGCAGTCTGAGGAGATTTTGACCTGCACTCCGGCTGAGGAGAACTGGACCTGCACTCGGGCTGAGGAGAATTTGACCTGCACTCTGGCTGAAGAGAATTGGACCTGGACCCGGCTGCGGAGAACTCGACCTGCACTTGTGCTGTGGAGAACTGTACCTGCACTCGCGCTGAGGTGAACTGGACCAGATACTTGGGCTGAGGAAAACTGTACCTGCTCTCGGGCTGAAGAGAACTGCACCTGCACTTGTGCTGAGGAGAACTGTACCGGCACTCGGGCTGAGGTGAACTGGACCAGACACTTAGGCAGAGGAAAACTGTATCTGCACTCGGGCTGAAGAGAACTTCATCTGTACACAGGCTGAGGAAAACTGAACTTGCACTCTGTCTTAGGAGAACTGGACCTGCACTCGTGATGAAGAGAACTGGATCTGCACTTGGGCTGAAGAGAAATGTACCTGGACCCGGCTGCGGAAAACTCAACCTGCACTTGTGCTGAATAGAACTGGACCTGGACTCAGGCTGAGGTGAACTGGACCAGACACTTGGGCTGAGGAAATCTGTGTCTGCACTCGGGCTGAAGAGAACTGCACCTGGACTTGGGCTGAGGAGAACTGGACCTGAACTCGGGCTGAAGAGAACTGGACCTGCAGTCTGGCTGAGGAGATCTGAACCTTCACTCGGGCTGAGGAGAACTGAACCTTCACTCAGGCTGAGGAGAACTGCACCTGCACACAGGCTGACGAAAACTGCACCTGCACTCGAGCTGAGGAGAAGTGCATCTGTACAGAGGCTGAGGAATACTGAACTTGCATTTGGTCTTAGGAGAACTGGACCTGCACTCAGGCTGAGGAGAACTGGACCTGCACTCCGGCTGAATGGAATTGGACCTGGACTCGCGCTGCGGAGAACTCGACCTGCACTAGTGCTGAGAAGAACTGTACCTGCACTCAGGCTGCGGTGAACTGGACCAGACACTTGGGCTGAGGATAACTGTACCTGCACTCGGGCTGAAGAGAACTGCATCTGGACTAGGGGTGAGGAGAACTTGACCTTGACTCGGGCTGAGGAGAACTGGACCTGCAGTCTGGCTAAGGAGATCTGAACATTCACTCGGGCTGAGAAGAGCACTGTACACAGGCTGAGGAAAACTGAACTTGCAGTCGGTCTTAAGAGAACTGGACCTGCACTCAGGCTAAGGAGAACTGGACCTGCATTCCGGCTGAAGAGAATTGGACCTCGACTTGGGCTGAGGAGAACTGGACCTGGACTCAGGCTGAGGAGAACTGCACCTGCACTGGAGCTGAGGTGAACCGAACCTGCACTCAGTCTGAGGAGATTTGGACCTGCATTTGGGCTGAGGAAAAATGGACCTGCACTCGATTAAGAGAACTCGACCTGCACTAAGGCTGAGGAGAACTGCACCTGCACTCAGGCTAAGGAGAACAGGACCTGCACTAGAGCTGAGCAGAACTGGACCTGCACTTGGGTTGCCGAGAACTGGACCTGCATTCGTGATGAAGAGAACTGAATCTGCACTTGGGCTGAAGAGAAATGTATCTGGACTCGGTAGCGGAGAACTCGACCTGCACTTGAGCTGAAGAGAACTGTACCTGCACTCGGGGTGAGGTGAACTGGACCAGACACTCGGGCTGAGGAAAACTGTACCTGTACTTGGGCTGAAGAGAACTGCACCTGGACTTGACCTGAGGAGAACTGAACCTGGACTCGGGCTGAAGAGAACTGGACCTGCAGTCTGGCTAGGGAGATCTGAACATTCACTCGGGCTGAGAAGAGCATCTGAACACAGGCTGAGGAAAACTGAACTTGCACTCGGTCTTAGGAGAACTGGACTTGAACTCAGGCTGAGGAGAACTGGACCTGCACTCCAGCTGAGGAGAACCTAACCTGCATTCAGGCTGAGGAAAACTGAACCGGCACTCAGGCTGAGGAGAACTGTATCTGCACTCGGCTGAGGTGAACTGGACAGGACACTCGGGCTGAGGAAAACTGTACCTGTAGTCGGGCTGAAGAGAACTGCACCTGGACTTGGGCCGAGGAGAACTGGACCTGCACTCAGGCAGAGGAGAACTGCACCTGCACTCGAGCTGAGGAGAACCTAACCTGCATTCAGGCTGAGGAGAACTGAACCTGCACTCAGTCTGAGGAGTTTTGGACCTGCACTCGGGCTGAGGAGAACTGGACCTGCACTTGGCTGACGACAACTGCATCTGCACTCGGGCTGAGGAGAACTGCACCTGCACTCGAGTTGAGGAGAACTTAACCTGCGTTCAGGCTGAGGAGAACTGAATCTGCACTCAGTCTGAGGAGATTTGCCTCCTGCACTCGGGCTGAGGAGAACTGGACCTGCACTTGGGCTAAGGAGAACTGGACGTGCACTCGGGCTGAGAAGAATTTGACCTGCACTCAAGGTGAATAATACTGCACCTACACTCTAGGTGAGGCGAACTGCACCTGCATTCGGGCTGAGGAGAAGTGCATCTGTACAGAGGCTGAGGAATACTGAACTAGCACTCGGTCTTAGGAGAACTGGACCTGCACTCAGGCTAAGGAGAACTGGACCTGCACTCCAGCTGAAGAGAATTGGACCTGGACTCGCATTGCGGAGAACTCGACCAGCACTAGTGCTGAGGAGAACTGTACCTGCACTCGGGCTGAGGTGAACTGGACCAGACACTCGGGCTGAGGATAACTGTACTTGCACTCGGGCTGAAGAGAACTGCATCTGGATTTGGGCTGAGGAGAACTGCACCTGGACTTGGGCTGAGGAGAACTGGACCTGGACTCGGGCTGAGGAAAACTGGACCTGCAGTCTGGCTGATAAGATCTGAACTTTCACTTGGGCTGAGGAGAACTGCATCTGGACAGAGGCTGAGGAAAACTGAACTTGCACTCAGGCTTAGGAGAACTAAACCTGCACTACGGCTGAGGAGAACTGGACCTGAACTCCGGCTGAAGAGAATTGGACCTGGACTCGCGCTGCGGAGAACTCGACCTGCACTAGTGCTGAGAAGAACTGTACCTGCACTCGGTCTTAGGAGAACTGGACTTGCACTCAGGCTGAGGAGAACTGGACCTGCACTCCAGCTGAGGAGAACCTAACCTGCATTCAGGCTGAGGAAAACAGAACCGGCACTCAGGCTGAGGAGAACTGTATCTGCACTCGGCTGAGGTGAACTGGACAGGACACTCGGGCTGAGGAAAACTGTACCTGTAGTCGGGCTGAAGAGAACTGCACCTGGACTTGGGCCGAGGAGAACTGGACCTGCACTCAGGCAGAGGAGAACTGCACCTGCACTCGAGCTGAGGAGAATTTAACCTGCATTCAGGCTGAGGAGAACTGAACCTGCACTCAGTCTGAGGAGTTTTGGACCTGCACTCGGGCTGAGGAGAACTGGACCTGCACTTGGCTGACGACAACTGCATCTGCACTCGGGCTGAGGAGAACTGCACCTGCACTCGAGTTGAGGAGAACTTAACCTGCGTTCAGGCTGAGGAGAACTGAATCTGCACTCAGTCTGAGGAGATTTGCCTCCTGCACTCGGGCTGAGGAGAACTGGACCTGCACTTGGGCTAAGGAGAACTGGACGTGCACTCGGGCTGAGAAGAATTTGACCTGCACTCAAGGTGAATAATACTGCACCTACACTCTAGGTGAGGAGAACTGCACCTGCATTCGGGCTGAGGAGAAGTGCAACTGTACAGAGGCTGAGGAATACTGAACTAGCACTCGGTCTTAGGAGAACTGGACCTGCACTCAGGCTAAGGAGAACTGGACCTGCACTCCAGCTGAAGAGAATTGGACCTGGACTCGCATTGCGGAGAACTCGACCAGCACTAGTGCTGAGGAGAACTGTACCTGCACTCGGGCTGAGGTGAACTGGACCAGACACTCGGGCTGAGGATAACTGTACTTGCACTCGGGCTGAAGAGAACTGCATCTGGATTTGGGCTGAGGAGAACTGCACCTGGACTTGGGCTGAGGAGAACTGGACCTGGACTCGGGCTGAGGAAAACTGGACCTGCAGTCTGGCTGATAAGATCTGAACTTTCACTTGGGCTGAGGAGAACTGCATCTGGACAGAGGCTGAGGAAAACTGAACTTGCACTCAGGCTTAGGAGAACTAAACCTGCACTACGGCTGAGAAGAACTGGACCTGAACTCCGGCTGAAGAGAATTGGACCTGGACTCGCGCTGCGGAGAACTCGACCTGCACTAGTGCTGAGAAGAACTGTACCTGCACTCGGGCTGAGGTGAACTGGACCAGACACTCGGGCTGAGGAAAACTGAACCTGCACTTGGGGTGAAGAGAACTGCACCTGGACTTGGGTTGAGGAGAACTGGACCTGGACTCGAGCTGAGGAGAACTGGACCTGCAGTCTGTCTGATAACATCTGAACCTGCACTCGGGGTGAGGAGAGGTGCATCTGTACAGAGGCTGAGGAAAACTGAACTTGCTCTCGGTCATAGGAGAACTGGACCTGCACTCAGGCTGAGGAGAACTGCATCTGTACACAGGCTGAGGAAAACTGACCTTGCACTCGGTCTTAGGAGAACTGGACCTGCACTCAGGCTGAGGAGAACTGGACCTGCACTCAGGCCGCAAAGAACTGGACCTGCACTCCGACTGAAGAGAA
Source organism: Gymnothorax reevesii (assembly GCA_029721435.1). Lineage (NCBI taxonomy): Eukaryota > Metazoa > Chordata > Actinopteri > Anguilliformes > Muraenidae > Gymnothorax > Gymnothorax reevesii. Next base: position 117,000,273 of record CM056574.1, read on the forward strand.
TTTGACCTGGACTCGCGCTGTGGAGAACTCGACCTGCACTAGTGCTGAGGAGAACTGTACTTGCAGTAGGGCTGAGGTCAACTGGAGCAGACACTCGGGCTGAGGAAAACTGTACCTGCACTAGGACTGAAGAGAATTGCACCTGGACTTTGGCTGAGGAGAACTGGACCTGGACTCGTGCTGCGGAGATCTGAACCTGGACTTGCTGAGGAGAACTGGACCTGGACTCAGGCTGAGGAGAACTAGACCTGCAGTCTGTCTGATAACATCTGAACTTTCACTCGGGCTGAGGGGAACTGGACCTACACTCAGGCTGAGGAGAACTGGACCTGCACTCCGGCTGAAGAGAATTCGACCTGGACTCGCGCTGTGGAGAACTCGACCTGCACAAGTGCTGAGGACAACTGTACCTGCACTCGGAGTGAGTTGAGCTGGACCACACACTCCGGCTGAGGAAAACTATACCTGCACTCTGACTGAAGAGAACTGCACCTGGACTTGAGCTGAGGAGAATTGGAACTGGACTCGGGCTGGGGAGAACAGAAGCTGCACTAAGGCTGAGGAGAACTGCACCTGCACTCGAGCTGAGGAGAACTGAACCTGCACTGAGTCTGAGGAGATTTGGACCTGCACTCGGTCTGAGGAGACCTGGACCTGCACTCGGGCTGAGGAGAAGTGCATCTGTACAGAGGCTGAGGAAAACTGAACTTGCACTCGGTCTTAGGAGAACTGGACCTGCACTCAGGCTGAAGAGAATTGGACCTGGACTCGCGGTGCAGAGAACTCGACATGCACTCGTGTTGAGAAAAACTGTACCTGCACTCAGGCTGAGGTGAACTGGACCAGACACTCCGGCTGAGGAAAACTATACCTGCACTCGGACTGAAGAGAACTGGAACTGCACTTGGGCTGAGGAGAACTGAACCTGTACTCAAGCTAAGGAGAATTTGACCTGCACTCAGGGTGAATAGAACTGCACCAACACTCAAGGTGAGGAGAACTGCACCTGCACTCGGGCTGAGGAGAAGAGCGTCTGTACAGAGGCTGAGGAAAACTGAACTTGCACTCGGTTTTAGGAGAACTGGACCTGCACTCAGGCTGAGGAGAACCGGATCTGCACTCTTGCTGAAGAGAATTGGACTTGGACTCGCCCTGCGGAGACCTCGACCTGCACTAGTGCTAAGAAGAACTGTACCTGCACTTTGGCTGAGATGTGCATCTGTACACAGGCTGAGGAAAACTGAACTTGCACTTGGTCTTAGGAGAACTGGACCTGCACTCAGGCTGAGGAGAACTGGACCTGCACTCCGGCTGAAGAGAATTGGACCTGAACTTGCGCTGCGGAGAACTCGACCTGCACTAGTGCTGAGGAACACTGTACTTGAACTAGGGCTGAGGTAAAATGGACCAGACACTCGGGCTGAGGAAAACTGTACCTGCACTCAGGATGAAGAGAACTGCACCAGGACTTGGGCTGAAGAGAACTGGACCTGCAGTCTGGCTGAGGTGATCTGAACCTTCACTCCGGCTGAGAAGTGCATCTGAACACAGGGTGAGGAAAACTGAACTTGCACTCAGGCTGAGAAGAACTGCACCTGCACTCGAGCTGAGGAGAACCTAACCTGAATTCAGGCTGAGGAGAACTGAACCTGCACTCAGGCTGAGGAGAACTGGACCTGCACTCCGGCTGAAAAGAATTGGACCTGGACTCCCGCTGCGGAGACCTCGACCGGCACTAGTGCTGAGAAGAACAGTACCTGCACTCGGGCTGAGGTGAACTGGACAGGACACTCGGGCTGAGGAAAACTGTACCTGCCCTCCGGCTGAAGAGAATTGGACCTGGACACGGGCTGCGGAGAACTGAACCTGCACTCAGGCTGAGGAGAACTGCACCTGCAGTCATGCTGAGTCGAACCTAACCTGCATTCAGGCTGAGGAAAACTGAACCTGCACTCAGTCTGAGGAGATTTGGACCTGCAGTCGGGCTGAGGAGAACTGGACTTGCACTCGGGCTGAGGAGAATTTGACCTACACTCAGGGTAAGGAGAACTGCACCTACACTCGAAGTGAGGAGAACTGCACCTGCACTCGGGGTGAGAAGAAGTGCATCTGTACAGAGGCTGAGGAAAACTTAACTTGCTCTCGGTCATAGGAGAACTGGACCTGCACTCAGGCTGAGGAGAACTGAACCTGCACTCCAGCTGAAGAGAATTGGGCCTGGACTCGCGCTGCAGAGAACTCAAAATGCACTCGTGTTGAAAAGAACTGTACCTGCACTCGGGCTGAGAAGAACTGGACCTGCAGTCTGGCTGAGGCGATCTGATCCTTCACTCCGGCTGAGAAGTGCATCTGTACACAGGCTGAGGAAAACTGAACTTGCACTCAGGCTAAGAAGAACTGCACCTGCACTCGAGCTGAGGAGAACCTAACCTGCATTCAGGCTGAGGAGAACTGAACCTGCACTCAGGCTGAGGAGAATTGGACCTGCACTCCGGCTGAAAAGAATTGGACCTGGACTCCCGCTGCGGAGACCACGACCGGCACTAGTGCTGAGAAGAACTGTACCTGCACTCGGGCTGAGGTGAACTGGACTTGCACTCGGGCTGAGGAGAACTGCACCTGCAGTCATGCTGAGTAGAACCTAACCTCCATTCAGGCTGAGGAAAACTGAACCTGCACTCAGTCTGAGGAGATTTGGACCTGCAGTCGGGCTGAGGAGAACTGGACTTGCACTCGGGCTGAGGAGAATTTGACCTACACTCAGGGTAAGGAGAACTGCACCTACACTCGAAGTGAGGAGAACTGCACCTGCACTCGGGGTGAGGAGAAGTGCATCTGTACAGAGGCTGAGGAAAACTGAACTTGCTCTCGGTCATAGGAGAACTGGACCTGCACTCAGGCTGAGGAGAACTGAACCTGCACTCCAGCTGAAGAGAATTGGACCTGGACTCGCGCTGCAGAGAACTCAACATGCACTCGTGTTGAGAAGAACTGTACCTGCACTCGGGCTGAGAAGAACTGGACCTGCAGTCTGGCTGAGGAGATCTGAACCTTCACTCGGGCTGAGAAGTGCATCTGTACACAGGCTGAGGAGAACTGAACTTGCACTCGAGCTGAGGAGAACCTAACCTGCATTCAGGCTGAGGAGAACTGAACCTGCACTCAGGCTGAGGAGAACTGGACCTGCACTCCGGCTGAAAAGAATTGGACCTGGACTCGCGCTGTAGAGACCTCGACTGGCACTAGTGCTGAGAAGAACTGTACCTGCACTCGGGCTGAGGTGAACTGGACAGGACACTCGGACAGAGGAAAACTATACCTTCACTCCGGCTGAAGAGAATTGGACCTGGACACGGGCTGCAGAGAACTGAGCCTGCACTCAGGCTGAAGAGAATGGCACATGCACTCATGCTGAGTAGAACCTAACCTGCATTCAGGCTGAGGAGAACTGAACCTGCACTCAGGCTGAGGAGATTTGGACCTGCACTCGGGCTGAGGAGAACTGGACCTGCACTCAGGCTGAGGAGAATTTGACCTACACTCAGGGTGAGGAGAACTGCACTTACACTCGAGGTGAGGAGAACTGCACCTGCACTCGGGGTGAGGAGAAGTGCATCTGTTCAGAGGCTGAGGAAAACTGAACTTGCTTTCGGTCTTAGGAGAACTGGACCTGCACTCCAGCTGAAGAGAATTGGAACTGGACTCGAACGCAGAGAACTCGACATGCACTCGTGTTGAGAAGAACTGTACCTGCACTCGGGCAGAGAAGAACTGGACCTGCAGTCTGGCTGAGGAGATCTGAACCTTCACTCGGGCTGAGAACTGCATCTGTACACAGGCTGAGGAAAACTGAACTTGCACTCGGTCTTTGGAGAACTGGACCTGCACTCAGGCTGAGGAGAACTGGACCTGCACTCCCGCTGAAGAGAATTGTACCTGCACTCGGGCTGAGGTGAACTGGACCAGACACTCGGGCTGAGGGAAAACTGTACCTGCACTCGGACTGAAGAAAACTGCACCTGGACTTGGGCTGAGGACAACTGGACCTGGACTCGGGCTGCAGAGAACTGAACCTGAACTGAGGCTGAGGAGAACTGCACCTGCACTCGAGCTGAAAGAGAACCTAACCTGCACTCAGTCTGAGGAGATTTGGACCTGCACTCGAGCTGAGAAGAACTGAACTTGCACTCGGTCTTAAGAGAACTGGACCTGCACTGAGGCTGAGGAGAACTGGACCTGGACTCGAGCTGAGGAGAACCTAACCTGCATTCAGGCTGAGGAGAACTGAACCTGCACTCAGTCTGAGAAAATCTGGACCGGCACTCGGGCTGAGGAGAAATGGACCCGCACTTGGGCTAAAGAGAACTGCACTTGCACCCGGGCTGTGGAGAATTTGACCTGCACTCTGGGTGAGGAGAACTGCACCTACACTCGAGGTGAGGAGAACTGCACCTGTACTCGGGCTGAGGCTAAGTGCATCTGTGCACAGGCTGAGGAAAACTGAACTTGCTCTCGGTCTTAGGAGAACTGGACCAGCACTCAGGCTGAGGAGAACTGGATCTGCACTCCAGCTGAAGAGAATTGGACCTGGACTCACGCTGCAGAGAACTCGACCTGCACAAGTGCTGAGGAGAACTATACCTGCAGTCTGGCTGAGGAGATCTGAACCTTCACTCGGGCTGAGAACTGCATCTGTACACAGGCTGAGGAAAACTGAACTTGCACTCGGTCTTAGGAGAACTGGACCTGCACTCAGGCTGAGCAGAACTGGACCTGCACTCCGGCTGAAGAGAATTCGACCTGGACTCGCGCTGTGGAGAACTCGACCTGCACTAATGCTGAGGAGAACTATACCTGCACTCGGGCTGAGGTGAACTGGACCAGACACTCGGGCTGAGGAAAACTGTACCTGCACTCGGGCTGAGGAGAACTGGACCTGCACTTGGGCTGAGGAGAACTGGACCTGCACTCAAGCTGAGGAGAATTTGACCTGCACTCAGGGTGAATAGAACTGCACCTACACTCGAAGTGTGAACTGCAACAGCACTCGGGCTGAGGAGAAGTTCGTCTGTACAGAGGCTAAGAAAACTGAACTTGCACTCGGTTTTAGGAGAACTGGACCTGCACTCAGGCTGAAAAGAACCGGATCTGCACTCTTGCTGAAGAGAATTTGGACCTAAACTTGCGCTGCGGAGAACTCGACCTGCACTAGTGCTGAGGAGAACTGTACCTGCACACGAGCTGAGGTGAACTGGACCAGACACTCGGGCTGAGGATAACTGTACCTGCACTCGGGCTGAAGAGAACTGCATCTGGACTTGGGCTGAGGAGAACTGGACCTGGACTAGGGCTGAGGAGAACTGGACCTGCAGTCTGGCTGAGGAGATCTGAACCTGCACTCGGGCTGAGAAGTGCATCTGTACACAGGCTGAGGAAAACTGAACTTGCACTTGCTCTTAGGAGAACTGGACCTGCACTCAGGCTGAGGAGAACTGGACCTGCACTCCAGCTGAAAAGAATTGGACCTGGACTTGCGCTGCTGAGAACTCGACCTGCACTAGTGCTGAGGAAAACTGTACCTGAACTCGGGCTGAGGGGAACTGAACCAGACACTCGGGCTGAGGAAAACGGTACCTGCACTCGGGCTGAAGCGAACTGCACCTGGACTTGGGCTGAGGAGAACTGGACCTGCAGTCCGGCTGAGGAGATCTGAACCTTCACTCCGGCTGAGAAGTGCATCTGTACACAGGCTGAGGAAAACTGAACTTGCACTTGGTCTTAGGAGAACTGGACCTGCACTCAGGCTGACGAGAACTGGACCTGCACTCGAGCTGAGGAGAACCGAACCTGCATTCAGGCTGAAGAGAATTGAACCTGCAACCAGGCTGAGGAGAACTGGACCTGCACTCTGGCTGAAAAGAATTGGACCTGGACTCGCGCTGCGGAGACCTCGACCTGCATTAGTGCTGAGAAGAACTGTACATCCACTCGGGCTGAGGAGAACTGGGCAGGACACTCGGGCTGAGGAAAACTGTACCTGCACTCCGGCTGAAGAGAATTGGACCTGGACTCGGGCTGCGGAGAACTGAACCTGCACTCAGGCTGAGGAGAACTGCACCTGCAGTCATGCTGAGTCGAACCTAACCTGCATTCAGGCTGAGGAAAACTGAACCTGCACTCAGTCTGAGGAGATTTGGACCTGCAGTCGGGCTGAGGAGAACTGGACTTGCACTCGGGCTGAGGAGAATTTGACCTACACTCAGGGTAAGGAGAACTGCACCTACACTCGAAGTGAGGAGAACTGCACCTGCACTCGGGGTGAGAAGAAGTGCATCTGTACAGAGGCTGAGGAAAACTTAACTTGCTCTCGGTCATAGGAGAACTGGACCTGCACTCAGGCTGAGGAGAACTGAACCTGCACTCCAGCTGAAGAGAATTGGGCCTGGATTCGCGCTGCAGAGAACTCAACATGCACTCGTGTTGAAAAGAACTGTACCTGCACTCGGGCTGAGAAGAACTGGACCTGCAGTCTGGCTGAGGCGATCTGATCCTTCACTCCGGCTGAGAAGTGCATCTGTACACAGGCTGAGGAAAACTGAACTTGCACTCAGGCTAAGAAGAACTGCACCTGCACTCGAGCTGAGGAGAACCTAACCTGCATTCAGGCTGAGGAGAACTGAACCTGCACTCAGGCTGAGGAGAATTGGACCTGCACTCCGGCTGAAAAGAATTGGACCTGGACTCCCGCTGCGGAGACCACGACCGGCACTAGTGCCGAGAAGAACTGTACCTGCACTCGGGCTGAGGTGAACTGGACTTACACTCGGGCTGAGGAGAACTGCACCTGCAGTCATGCTGAGTAGAACCTAACCTCCATTCAGGCTGAGGAAAACTGAACCTGCACTCAGTCTGAGGAGATTTGGACCTGCAGTCGGGCTGAGGAGAACTGGACTTGCACTCGGGCTGAGGAGAATTTGACCTACACTCAGGGTAAGGAGAACTGCACCTACACTCGAAGTGAGGAGAACTGCACCTGCACTCGGGGTGAGGAGAAGTGCATCTGTACAGAGGCTGAGGAAAACTGAACTTGCTCTCGGTCATAGGAGAACTGGACCTGCACTCAGGCTGAGGAGAACTGAACCTGCACTCCAGCTGAAGAGAATTGGACCTGGACTCGCGCTGCAGAGAACTCAACATGCACTCGTGTTGAGAAGAACTGTACCTGCACTCGGGCTGAGAAGAACTGGACCTGCAGTCTGGCTGAGGAGATCTGAACCTTCACTCGGGCTGAGAAGTGCATCTGTACACAGGCTGAGGAGAACTGAACTTGCACTTGGTCTTAGGAGAACTGGACCTGCACTCAGGCTGAGGAGAACTGGACCTGCACTCCGGCTGAAAAGAATTGGACCTGGACTCGCGCTGTAGAGACCTCGACTGGCACTAGTGCTGAGAAGAACTGTACCTGCACTCGGGCTGAGGTGAACTGGACAGGACACTCGGACAGAGGAAAACTGTACCTTCACTCCGGCTGAAGAGAATTGGACCTGGACACGGGCTGCAGAGAACTGAGCCTGCACTCAGGCTGAAGAGAATGGCACATGCACTCATGCTGAGTAGAACCTAACCTGCATTCAGGCTGAGGAGAACTGAACCTGCACTCAGGCTGAGGAGATTTGGACCTGCACTCGGGCTGAGGAGAACTGGACCTGCACTCAGGCTGAGGAGAATTTGACCTACACTCAGGGTGAGGAGAACTGCACTTACACTCGAGGTGAGGAGAACTGCACCTGCACTCGGGGTGAGGAGAAGTGCATCTGTTCAGAGGCTGAGGAAAACTGAACTTGCTTTCGGTCTTAGGAGAACTGGACCTGCACTCCAGCTGAAGAGAATTGGAACTGGACTCGAACGCAGAGAACTCGACATGCACTCGTGTTGAGAAGAACTGTACCTGCACTCGGGCAGAGAAGAACTGGACCTGCAGTCTGGCTGAGGAGATCTGAACCTTCACTCGGGCTGAGAACTGCATCTGTACACAGGCTGAGGAAAACTGAACTTGCACTCGGTCTTTGGAGAACTGGACCTGCACTCAGGCTGAGGAGAACTGGACCTGCACTCCCGCTGAAGAGAATTGTACCTGCACTCGGGCTGAGGTGAACTGGACCAGACACTCGGGCTGAGGGAAAACTGTACCTGCACTCGGACTGAAGAAAACTGCACCTGGACTTGGGCTGAGGACAACTGGACCTGGACTCGGGCTGCAGAGAACTGAACCTGAACTGAGGCTGAGGAGAACTGCACCTGCACTCGAGCTGAAAGAGAACCTAACCTGCACTCAGTCTGAGGAGATTTGGACCTGCACTCGAGCTGAGAAGAACTGAACTTGCACTCGGTCTTAAGAGAACTGGACCTGCACTGAGGCTGAGGAGAACTGGACCTGGACTCGAGCTGAGGAGAACCTAACCTGCATTCAGGCTGAGGAGAACTGAACCTGCACTCAGTCTGAGAAAATCTGGACCGGCACTCGGGCTGAGGAGAAATGGACCCGCACTTGGGCTAAAGAGAACTGCACTTGCACCCGGGCTGTGGAGAATTTGACCTGCACTCTGGGTGAGGAGAACTGCACCTACACTCGAGGTGAGGAGAACTGCACCTGTACTCGGGCTGAGGCTAAGTGCATCTGTGCACAGGCTGAGGAAAACTGAACTTGCTCTCGGTCTTAGGAGAACTGGACCAGCACTCAGGCTGAGGAGAACTGGATCTGCACTCCAGCTGAAGAGAATTGGACCTGGACTCACGCTGCAGAGAACTCGACCTGCACAAGTGCTGAGGAGAACTATACCTGCAGTCTGGCTGAGGAGATCTGAACCTTCACTCGGGCTGAGAACTGCATCTGTACACAGGCTGAGGAAAACTGAACTTGCACTCGGTCTTAGGAGAACTGGACCTGCACTCAGGCTGAGCAGAACTGGACCTGCACTCCGGCTGAAGAGAATTCGACCTGGACTCGCGCTGTGGAGAACTCGACCTGCACTAATGCTGAGGAGAACTATACCTGCACTCGGGCTGAGGTGAACTGGACCAGACACTCGGGCTGAGGAAAACTGTACCTGCACTCGGGCTGAGGAGAACTGGACCTGCACTTGGGCTGAGGAGAACTGGACCTGCACTCAAGCTGAGGAGAATTTGACCTGCACTCAGGGTGAATAGAACTGCACCTACACTCGAAGTGTGAACTGCAACAGCACTCGGGCTGAGGAGAAGTTCGTCTGTACAGAGGCTAAGAAAACTGAACTTGCACTCGGTTTTAGGAGAACTGGACCTGCACTCAGGCTGAAAAGAACCGGATCTGCACTCTTGCTGAAGAGAATTTGGACCTAAACTTGCGCTGCGGAGAACTCGACCTGCACTAGTGCTGAGGAGAACTGTACCTGCACACGAGCTGAGGTGAACTGGACCAGACACTCGGGCTGAGGATAACTGTACCTGCACTCGGGCTGAAGAGAACTGCATCTGGACTTGGGCTGAGGAGAACTGGACCTGGACTAGGGCTGAGGAGAACTGGACCTGCAGTCTGGCTGAGGAGATCTGAACCTGCACTCGGGCTGAGAAGTGCATCTGTACACAGGCTGAGGAAAACTGAACTTGCACTTGCTCTTAGGAGAACTGGACCTGCACTCAGGCTGAGGAGAACTGGACCTGCACTCCAGCTGAAAAGAATTGGACCTGGACTTGCGCTGCTGAGAACTCGACCTGCACTAGTGCTGAGGAAAACTGTACCTGAACTCGGGCTGAGGGGAACTGAACCAGACACTCGGGCTGAGGAAAACGGTACCTGCACTCGGGCTGAAGCGAACTGCACCTGGACTTGGGCTGAGGAGAACTGGACCTGCAGTCCGGCTGAGGAGATCTGAACCTTCACTCCGGCTGAGAAGTGCATCTGTACACAGGCTGAGGAAAACTGAACTTGCACTTGGTCTTAGGAGAACTGGACCTGCACTCAGGCTGACGAGAACTGGACCTGCACTCGAGCTGAGGAGAACCGAACCTGCATTCAGGCTGAAGAGAATTGAACCTGCAACCAGGCTGAGGAGAACTGGACCTGCACTCTGGCTGAAAAGAATTGGACCTGGACTCGCGCTGCGGAGACCTCGACCTGCATTAGTGCTGAGAAGAACTGTACATCCACTCGGGCTGAGGAGAACTGGGCAGGACACTCGGGCTGAGGAAAACTGTACCTGCACTCCGGCTGAAGAGAATTGGACCTGGACTCGGGCTGCGGAGAACTGAACCTGCACTCAGGCTGAGGAGAACTGCACCTGCAGTCATGCTGAGTCGAACCTAACCTGCATTCAGGCTGAGGAAAACTGAACCTGCACTCAGTCTGAGGAGATTTGGACCTGCAGTCGGGCTGAGGAGAACTGGACTTGCACTCGGGCTGAGGAGAATTTGACCTACACTCAGGGTAAGGAGAACTGCACCTACACTCGAAGTGAGGAGAACTGCACCTGCACTCGGGGTGAGAAGAAGTGCATCTGTACAGAGGCTGAGGAAAACTTAACTTGCTCTCGGTCATAGGAGAACTGGACCTGCACTCAGGCTGAGGAGAACTGAACCTGCACTCCAGCTGAAGAGAATTGGGCCTGGATTCGCGCTGCAGAGAACTCAACATGCACTCGTGTTGAAAAGAACTGTACCTGCACTCGGGCTGAGAAGAACTGGACCTGCAGTCTGGCTGAGGCGATCTGATCCTTCACTCCGGCTGAGAAGTGCATCTGTACACAGGCTGAGGAAAACTGAACTTGCACTCAGGCTAAGAAGAACTGCACCTGCACTCGAGCTGAGGAGAACCTAACCTGCATTCAGGCTGAGGAGAACTGAACCTGCACTCAGGCTGAGGAGAATTGGACCTGCACTCCGGCTGAAAAGAATTGGACCTGGACTCCCGCTGCGGAGACCACGACCGGCACTAGTGCCGAGAAGAACTGTACCTGCACTCGGGCTGAGGTGAACTGGACTTACACTCGGGCTGAGGAGAACTGCACCTGCAGTCATGCTGAGTAGAACCTAACCTCCATTCAGGCTGAGGAAAACTGAACCTGCACTCAGTCTGAGGAGATTTGGACCTGCAGTCGGGCTGAGGAGAACTGGACTTGCACTCGGGCTGAGGAGAATTTGACCTACACTCAGGGTAAGGAGAACTGCACCTACACTCGAAGTGAGGAGAACTGCACCTGCACTCGGGGTGAGGAGAAGTGCATCTGTACAGAGGCTGAGGAAAACTGAACTTGCTCTCGGTCATAGGAGAACTGGACCTGCACTCAGGCTGAGGAGAACTGAACCTGCACTCCAGCTGAAGAGAATTGGACCTGGACTCGCGCTGCAGAGAACTCAACATGCACTCGTGTTGAGAAGAACTGTACCTGCACTCGGGCTGAGAAGAACTGGACCTGCAGTCTGGCTGAGGAGATCTGAACCTTCACTCGGGCTGAGAAGTGCATCTGTACACAGGCTGAGGAGAACTGAACTTGCACTTGGTCTTAGGAGAACTGGACCTGCACTCAGGCTGAGGAGAACTGGACCTGCACTCCGGCTGAAAAGAATTGGACCTGGACTCGCGCTGTAGAGACCTCGACTGGCACTAGTGCTGAGAAGAACTGTACCTGCACTCGGGCTGAGGTGAACTGGACAGGACACTCGGACAGAGGAAAACTGTACCTTCACTCCGGCTGAAGAGAATTGGACCTGGACACGGGCTGCAGAGAACTGAGCCTGCACTCAGGCTGAAGAGAATGGCACATGCACTCATGCTGAGTAGAACCTAACCTGCATTCAGGCTGAGGAGAACTGAACCTGCACTCAGGCTGAGGAGATTTGGACCTGCACTCGGGCTGAGGAGAACTGGACCTGCACTCAGGCTGAGGAGAATTTGACCTACACTCAGGGTGAGGAGAACTGCACTTACACTCGAGGTGAGGAGAACTGCACCTGCACTCGGGGTGAGGAGAAGTGCATCTGTTCAGAGGCTGAGGAAAACTGAACTTGCTTTCGGTCTTAGGAGAACTGGACCTGCACTCCAGCTGAAGAGAATTGGAACTGGACTCGAACGCAGAGAACTCGACATGCACTCGTGTTGAGAAGAACTGTACCTGCACTCGGGCAGGGGAGAACTGGACTGCAGTCTGGCTGAGGAGATCTGAACCTTCACTCGGGCTGAGAACTGCATCTGTACACAGGCTGAGGAAAACTGAACTTGCACTCGGTCTTTGGAGAACTGGACCTGCACTCAGGCTGAGGAGAACTGGACCTGCACTCCCGCTGAAGAGAATTGTACCTGCACTCGGGCTGAGGTGAACTGGACCAGACACTCGGGCTGAGGGAAAACTGTACCTGCACTCGGACTGAAGAAAACTGCACCTGGACTTGGGCTGAGGACAACTGGACCTGGACTCGGGCTGCAGAGAACTGAACCTGAACTGATGCTGAGGAGAACTGCACCTGCACTCGAGCTGAAAGAGAACCTAACCTGCACTCAGTCTGAGGAGATTTGGACCTGCACTCGAGCTGAGGAGAACTGAACTTGCACTCGGTCTTAAGAGAACTGGACCTGCACTGAGGCTGAGGAGAACTGGACCTGGACTCGAGCTGAGGAGAACCTAACCTGCATTCAGGCTGAGGAGAACTGAACCTGCACTCAGTCTGAGAAAATCTGGACCGGCACTCGGGCTGAGGAGAAATGGACCCGCACTTGGGCTAAAGAGAACTGCACTTGCACCCGGGCTGTGGAGAATTTGACCTGCACTCTGGGTGAGGAGAACTGCACCTACACTCGAGGTGAGGAGAACTGCACCTGTACTCGGGCTGAGGCTAAGTGCATCTGTGCACAGGCTGAGGAAAACTGAACTTGCTCTCGGTCTTAGGAGAACTGGACCAGCACTCAGGCGGAGGAGAACTGGATCTGCACTCCAGCTGAAGAGAATTGGACCTGGACTCACGCTGCGGAGAACTCGACCTGCACAAGTGCTGAGGAGAACTATACCTGCAGTCTGGCTGAGGAGATCTGAACCTTCACTCGGGCTGAGAACTGCATCTGTACACAGGCTGAGGAAAACTGAACTTGCACTCGGTCTTAGGAGAACTGGACCTGCACTCAGGCTGAGCAGAACTGGACCTGCACTCCGGCTGAAGAGAATTCGACCTGGACTCGCGCTGTGGAGAACTCGACCTGCACTAATGCTGAGGAGAACTATACCTGCACTCGGGCTGAGGTGAACTGGACCAGACACTCGGGCTGAGGAAAACTGTACCTGCACTCGGGCTGAGGAGAACTGGACCTGCACTTGGGCTGAGGAGAACTGGACCTGCACTCAAGCTGAGGAGAATTTGACCTGCACTCAGGGTGAATAGAACTGCACCTACACTCGAAGTGTGAACTGCAACAGCACTCGGGCTGAGGAGAAGTTCGTCTGTACAGAGGCTAAGAAAACTGAACTTGCACTCGGTTTTAGGAGAACTGGACCTGCACTCAGGCTGAAAAGAACCGGATCTGCACTCTTGCTGAAGAGAATTGGACCTAAACTTGCGCTGCGGAGAACTCGACCTGCACTAGTGCTGAGGAGAACTGTACCTGCACACGAGCTGAGGTGAACTGGACCAGATACTCGGGCTGAGGATAACTGTACCTGCACTCGGGCTGAAGAGAACTGCATCTGGACTTGGGCTGAGGAGAACTGGACCTGGACTAGGGCTGAGGAGAACTGGACCTGCAGTCTGGCTGAGGAGATCTGAACCTGCACTCGGGCTGAGAAGTGCATCTGTACACAGGCTGAGGAAAACTGAACTTGCACTTGCTCTTAGGAGAACTGGACCTGCACTCAGGCTGAGGAGAACTGGACCTGCACTCCAGCTGAAAAGAATTGGACCTGGACTTGCACTGCTGAGAACTCGACCTGCACTAGTGCTGAGGAAAACTGTACCTGAACTCGGGCTGAGGGGAACTGAACCAGACACTCGGGCTGAGGAAAACGGTACCTGCACTCGGGCTGAAGCGAACTGCACCTGGACTTGGGCTGAGGAGAACTGGACCTGCAGTCCGGCTGAGGAGATCTGAACCTTCACTCCGGCTGAGAAGTGCATCTGTACACAGGCTGAGGAAAACTGAACTTGCACTTGGTCTTAGGAGAACTGGACCTGCACTCAGGCTGACGAGAACTGGACACTGCACTCGAGCTGAGGAGAACCGAACCTGCATTCAGGCTGAGGAGAACTGAACCTTCACCCAAGCTGAGGAGAACTGGACCTGCACTCTGGCTGAAAAGAATTGGACCTGGACTCGCGCTGCGGAGACCTCGACCTGCATTAGTGCTGAGAAGAACTGTACATCCACTCGGGCTGAGGAGAACTGGGCAGGACACTCGGGCTGAGGAAAACTGTACCTGCACTCCGGCTGAAGAGAATTGGACCTGGACTCGGGCTGCGGAGAACTGAACCTGCACTCAGGCTGAGGAGAACTGCACCTGCAGTCATGCTGAGTCGAACCTAACCTGCATTCAGGCTGAGGAAAACTGAACCTGCACTCAGTCTGAGGAGATTTGGACCTGCAGTCGGGCTGAGGAGAACTGGACTTGCACTCGGGCTGAGGAGAATTTGACCTACACTCAGGGTAAGGAGAACTGCACCTACACTCAAAGTGAGGAGAACTGCACCTGCACTCGGGCTGAGGAAAACGGTACCTGCACTCGGGCTGAAGCGAACTGCACCTGGACTTGGGCTGAGGAGAACTGGACCTGCAGTCCGGCTGAGGAGATCTGAACCTTCACTCCGGCTGAGAAGTGCATCTGTACAGAGGCTGAGGAAAACTTAACTTGCTCTCGGTCATAGGAGAACTGGACCTGCACTCAGGCTGAGGAGAACTGAACCTGCACTCCAGCTGAAGAGAATTGGGCCTGGACTCGCGCTGCAGAGAACTCAACATGCACTCGTGTTGAAAAGAACTGTACCTGCACTCGGGCTGAGAAGAACTGGACCTGCAGTCTGGCTGAGGCGATCTGATCCTTCACTCCGGCTGAGAAGTGCATCTGTACACAGGCTGAGGAAAACTGAACTTGCACTCAGGCTAAGAAGAACTGCACCTGCACTCGAGCTGAGGAGAACCTAACCTGCATTCAGGCTGAGGAGAACTGAACCTGCACTCAGGCTGAGGAGAATTGGACCTGCACTCCGGCTGAAAAGAATTGGACCTGGACTCCCGCTGCGGAGACCACGACCGGCACTAGTGCTGAGAAGAACTGTACCTGCACTCGGGCTGAGGTGAACTGGACTTGCACTCGGGCTGAGGAGAACTGCACCTGCAGTCATGCTGAGTAGAACCTAACCTCCATTCAGGCTGAGGGAAACTGAACCTGCACTCAGTCTGAGGAGATTTGGACCTGCAGTCGGGCTGAGGAGAACTGGACTTGCACTCGGGCTGAGGAGAATTTGACCTACACTCAGGGTAAGGAGAACTGCACCTACACTCGAAGTGAGGAGAACTGCACCTGCACTCGGGGTGAGGAGAAGTGCATCTGTACAGAGGCTGAGGAAAACTGAACTTGCTCTCGGTCATAGGAGAACTGGACCTGCACTCAGGCTGAGGAGAACTGAACCTGCACTCCAGCTGAAGAGAATTGGACCTGGACTCGCGCTGCAGAGAACTCAACATGAACTCGTGTTGAGAAGAACTGTACCTGCACTCGGGCTGAGAAGAACTGGACCTGCAGTCTGGCTGAGGAGATCTGAACCTTCACTCGGGCTGAGAAGTGCATCTGTACACAGGCTGAGGAGAACTGAACTAGCACTCGAGCTGAGGAGAACCTAACCTGCATTCAGGCTGAGGAGAACTGAACCTGCACTCAGGCTGAAAAGAACTGGACCTGCACTCCTGCTGAAAAGAATTGGACCTGGACTCGCGCTGTAGAGACCTCGACTGGCACTAGTGCTGAGAAGAACTGTACCTGCACTCGGGCTGAGGTGAACTGGACAGGACACTCGGACAGAGGAAAACTGTACCTTCACTCCGGCTGAAGAGAATTGGACCTGGACACGGGCTGCAGAGAACTGAGCCTGCACTCAGGCTGAAGAGAATGGCACATGCACTCATGCTGAGTAGAACCTAACCTGCATTCAGGCTGAGGAGAACTGAACCTGCACTCAGGCTGAGGAGATTTGGACCTGCACTCGGGCTGAGGAGAACTGGACCTGCACTCAGGCTGAGGAGAATTTGACCTACACTCAGGGTGAGGAGAACTGCACTTACACTCGAGGTGAGGAGAACTGCACCTGCACTCGGGGTGAGGAGAAGTGCATCTGTTCAGAGGCTGAGGAAAACTGAACTTGCTTTCGGTCTTAGGAGAACTGGACCTGCACTCCAGCTGAAGAGAATTGGAACTGGACTCGAACGCAGAGAACTGGACATGCACTCGTGTTGAGAAGAACTGTACCTGCACTCGGGCAGAGAAGAACTGGACCTGCAGTCTGGCTGAGGAGATCTGAACCTTCACTCGGGCTGAGAACTGCATCTGTACACAGGCTGAGGAAAACTGAACTTGCACTCGGTCTTTGGAGAACTGGACCTGCACTCAGGCTGAGGAGAACTGGACCTGCACTCCCGCTGAAGAGAATTGTACCTGCACTCGGGCTGAGGTGAACTGGACCAGACACTCGGGCTGAGGGAAAACTGTACCTGCACTCGGACTGAAGAAAACTGCACCTGGACTTGGGCTGAGGACAACTGGACCTGGACTCGGGCTGCAGAGAACTGAACCTGAACTGAGGCTGAGGAGAACTGCACCTGCACTCGAGCTGAAAGAGAACCTAACCTGCACTCAGTCTGAGGAGATTTGGACCTGCACTCGAGCTGAGGAGAACTGAACTTGCACTCGGTCTTAAGAGAACTGGACCTGCACTGAGGCTGAGGAGAACTGGACCTCGACTCGAGCTGAGGAGAACCTAACCTGCATTCAGGCAGAGGAGAACTGAACCTGCACTCAGTCTGAGAAAATCTGGACCGGCACTCGGGCTGAGGAGAAATGGACCCGCACTTGGGCTAAAGAGAACTGCTCTTGCACCCGGGCTGTGGAGAATTTGACCTGCACTCTGGGTGAGGAGAACTGCACCTACACTCGAGGTGAGGAGAACTGCACCTGTACTCGGGCTGAGGCTAAGTGCATCTGTGCACAGGCTGAGGAAAACTGAACTTGCTCTCGGTCTTAGGAGAACTGGACCAGCACTCAGGCTGAGGAGAACTGGATCTGCACTCCAGCTGAAGAGAATTGGACCTGGACTCACGCTGCGGAGAACTCGACCTGCACAAGTGCTGAGGAGAACTATACCTGCAGTCTGGCTGAGGAGATCTGAACCTTCACTCGGGCTGAGAACTGCATCTGTACACAGGCTGAGGAAAACTGAACTTGCACTCGGTCTTAGGAGAACTGGACCTGCACTCAGGCTGAGCAGAACTGGACCTGCACTCCGGCTGAAGAGAATTCGACCTGGACTCGCGCTGTGGAGAACTCGACCTGCACTAATGCTGAGGAGAACTATACCTGCACTCGGGCTGAGGTCAACTGGACCAGACACTCGGGCTGAGGAAAACTGTACCTGCACTCGGGCTGAGGAGAACTGGACCTGCACTTGGGCTGAGGAGAACTGGACCTGCACTCAAGCTGAGGAGAATTTGACCTGCACTCAGGGTGAATAGAACTGCACCTACACTCGAAGTGTGAACTGCAACAGCACTCGGGCTGAGGAGAAGTTCGTCTGTACAGAGGCTAAGAAAACTGAACTTGCACTCGGTTTTAGGAGAACTGGACCTGCACTCAGGCTGAAAAGAACCGGATCTGCACTCTTGCTGACGAGAATTGGACCTAAACTTGCGCTGCGGAGAACTCGACCTGCACTAGTGCTGAGGAGAACTGTACCTGCACACGAGCTGAGGTGAACTGGACCAGACACTCGGGCTGAGGATAACTGTACCTGCACTCGGGCTGAAGAGAACTGCATCTGGACTTGGGCTGAGGAGAACTGGACCTGGACTAGGGCTGAGGAGAACTGGACCTGCAGTCTGGCTGAGGAGATCTGAACCTGCACTCGGGCTGAGAAGTGCATCTGTACACAGGCTGAGGAAAACTGAACTTGCACTTGCTCTTAGGAGAACTGGACCTGCACTCAGGCTGAGGAGAACTGGACCTGCACTCCAGCTGAAAAGAATTGGACCTGGACTTGCGCTGCTGAGAACTCGACCTGCACTAGTGCTGAGGAAAACTGTACCTGAACTCGGGCTGAGGGGAACTGAACCAGACACTCGGGCTGAGGAAAACGGTACCTGCACTCGGGCTGAAGCGAACTGCACCTGGACTTGGGCTGAGGAGAACTGGACCTGCAGTCCGGCTGAGGAGATCTGAACCTTCACTCCGGCTGAGAAGTGCATCTGTACACAGGCTGAGGAAAACTGAACTTGCACTTGGTCTTAGGAGAACTGGACCTGCACTCAGGCTGACGAGAACTGGACCTGCACTTGAGCTGAGGAGAACCGAACCTGCATTCAGGCTGAGGAGAACTGAACCTGCACCCAGGCTGAGGAGAACTGGACCTGCACTCTGGCTGAAAAGAATTGGACCTGGACTCGCGCTGCGGAAACCTCGACCTGCATTAGTGCTGAGAAGAACTGTACATCCACTCGGGCTGAGGAGAACTGGGCAGGACACTCGGGCTGAGGAAAACTGTACCTGCACTCCGGCTGAAGAGAATTGGACCTGGACTCGGGCTGCGGAGAACTGAGCCTGCACTCAGGCTGAGGAGAACTGCACCTGCACTCGAGCTGGGAAGAACCTAACCAGCATTCAGGCTGAGGAGAACTGAACCTGCACTCAGTCTGAGGAGATTTGGACCTGCACTCGGGCTGCAGAGAACTGGACCTGCACTCGGGCCGAGGAGAATTTGACCTACACTCAGGGTGAGGAGAACTGCAACTGCACTCGAGGTGAGGAGAACTGCACCTGCACTCGGGTTGAGGAGAAGTGCATCTGTACAGAGGCTGAGGAAAACTGAACTTGCTCTCGGTCTTAGGAGAACTAGACCTGCACTCAGGCTGAGGAGAACTGAACCTGCACTCCAGCTGAAGAGAATTGGACCTGGACTCGCGCTGAGGGGAACTGGACCTGCAGTCTGGCTGAGGAGATCTGAACCTTCACTCGGGCTGAGAACTGCATCTGTACACAGGCTGAGGTAAACTGAACTTGCACTCGGTCTTAGGAGAACTGGACCTGCACTCAGGCTGAGGAGAACTGGACCTGCAGTCTGGCTGAGGAGATCTGAACCTTCACTCGGGCTGAGAACTGCATCTGTACACAGGATGAGGAAAACTGAACTTGCACTCGGTCTAAGAAGAACTGTACCTGCACTCGGACTGAGGAGAACTGGACCTGCAGTCTGGCTGAGGAGATCTGAACCTTCACTCGGGCTGAGAACTGTATCTGTACACAGGCTGAGGAAAACTGAACTTGCACTCAGTCTTAGGAGAACTGGACCTGCACTCCGGCTGAAGAGAATTCGACCTGGACTCGCGTTGTGGAGAACTCGACCTGCACTAGTGCTGAGGAGAACTGTACCTGCACTCGGGCTGAGGTGAACTGGAACAGACACTGGGGCTGAGGAAAACTGTACCTGCACTCGGGCTGAGGAGAACTGGACCTGCACTTAAGCTGAGGAGAACTGGACCTGCAGTCTGGCTGAGGAGATCTGAACCTTCACTCGGGCTGAGAACTGTATCTGTACACAGGCTGAGGAAAACTGAACTTGCACTCAGTCTTTGGAGAACTGGACCTGCACTCAGGCAGAGGAGAACTGGACCTGCACTCCGGCTGAAGAGAATTCGACCTGGACTCGCGTTGTGGAGAACTCGACCTGCACTAGTGCTGAGGAGAACTGTACCTGCACTCGGGCTGAGGTGAACTGGAACAGACACTCGGGCTGAGGAAAACTGTACCTGCACTCGGGCTGAGGAGAACTGGACCTGCACTTGGGCTGAGGGGAACTGGACCTGCACTCAAGCTGAGGAGAATTTGGCCTGCACTCAGGGTGAATAGAACTGCACCTACACTCGAGGTGATAACTGCACCTGCACTCGGGCTGAGGAGAAGTTCGTCTGTACAGAGGCCAAGAAAACTGAACTTGCACTCGGTTTTAGGAGAACTGGACCTGCACTCAGGCTGAAAAGAACCGGATCTGCACTCTTACTGAAGAGAATTCGACCTAAACTTGCGCTGCGGAGAACTCGACCTGCACTAGTGCTGAGGAGAACTGTACCTGCACACGAGCTGAGGTGAACTGGACCAGACACTCGGGCTGAGGATAACTGTACCTGCACTCGGGCTGAAGAGAACTGCATCTGGACTTGGGCTGAGGAGAACTGGACCTGGACTAGGGCTGAGGAGAACTGGACCTGCAGTCTGGCTGAGGAGATCTGAACCTGCACTCGGGCTGAGAAGTGCATCTGTACACAGGCTGAGGAAAACTGAACTTGCACTTGCTCTTAGGAGAACTGGACCTGCACTCAGGCTGAGGAGAACTGGACCTGCACTCCAGCTGAAGAGAATTGGACCTGGACTTGCGCTGCTGAGAACTCGACCTGCACTAGTGCTGAGGAAAACTGTACCTGAACTCGGGCTGAGGGGAACTGAACCAGACACTCGGGCTGAGGAAAACGGTACCTGCACTCGGGCTGAAGCGAACTGCACCTGGACTTGGGCTGAGGAGAACTGGACCTGCAGTCCGGCTGAGGAGATCTGAACCTTCACTCCGGCTGAGAAGTGCATCTGTACACAGGCTGAGGAAAACTGAACTTGCACTTGGTCTTAGGAGAACTGGACCTGCACTCAGGCTGACGAGAACTGGACCTGCACTCGAGCTGAGGAGAACTGAACCTGCATTCAGGCTGAGGAGAACTGAACCTGCACCCAGGCTGAGGAGAACTGGACCTGCACTCTGGCTGAAAAGAATTGGACCTGGACTCGCGCTGCGGAGACCTCGACCTGCATTAGTGCTGAGAAGAACTGTACATCCACTCGGGCTGAGGAGAACTGGGCAGGACACTCGGGCTGAGGAAAACTGTACCTGCACTCCGGCTGAAGAGAATTGGACCTGGACTCGGGCTGCGGAGAACTGAGCCTGCACTCAGGCTGAAGAGAACTGCACCTGCACTCGAGCTGGGAAGAACCTAACCAGCATTCAGGCTGAGGAGAACTGAACCTGCACTCAGTCTGAGGAGATTTGGACCTGCACTCGGGCTGCAGAGAACTGGACCTGCACTCGGGCCGAGGAGAATTTGACCTACACTCAGGGTGAGGAGAACTGCAACTGCACTCGAGGTGAGGAGAACTGCACCTGCACTCGGGTTGAGGAGAAGTGCATCTGTACAGAGGCTGAGGAAAACTGAACTTGCTCTCGGTCTTAGGAGAACTAGACCTGCACTCAGGCTGAGGAGAACTGAACCTGCACTCCAGCTGAAGAGAATAGGACCTGGACTCGCGCTGAGGGGAACTGGACCTGCAGTCTGGCTGAGGAGATCTGAACCTTCACTCGGGCTGAGAACTGCATCTGTACACAGGCTGAAGAAAACTGAACTTGCACTCGGTCTTAGGAGAACTGGACCTGCACTCAGGCTGAGGAGAACTGGACCTGCAGTCTGGCTGAGGAGATCTGAACCTTCACTCGGGCTGAGAACTGCATCTGTACACAGGATGAGGAAAACTGAACTTGCACTCGGTCTAAGAAGAACTGTACCTGCACTCGGACTGAGGAGAACTGGACCTGCAGTCTGGCTGAGGAGATCTGAACCTTCACTCGGGCTGAGAACTGTATCTGTACACAGGCTGAGGAAAACTGAACTTGCACTCAGTCTTAGGAGAACTGGACCTGCACTCAGGCAGAGGAGAACTGGACCTGCACTCCGGCTGAAGAGAATTCGACATGGACTCGCGTTGTGGAGAACTCGACCTGCACTAGTGCTGAGGAGAACTGTACCTGCACTCGGGCTGAGGTGAACTGGAACAGACACTCGGGCTGAGGAAAACTGTACCTGCACTCGGGCTGAGGAGAACTGGACCTGCACTTGGGCTGAGGAGAACTGGACCTGCAGTCTGGCTGAGGAGATCTGAACCTTCACTCGGGCTGAGAACTGTATCTGTACACAGGCTGAGGAAAACTGAACTTGCACTCAGTCTTTGGAGAACTGGACCTGCACTCAGGCAGAGGAGAACTGGACCTGCACTCCGGCTGAAGAGAATTTGACCTGGACTCGCGTTGTGGAGAACTCGACCTGCACTAGTGCTGAGGAGAACTGTACCTGCACTCGGGCTGAGGTGAACTGGAACAGACACTCGGGCTGAGGAAAACTGTACCTGCACTCGGGCTGAGGAGAACTGGACCTGCACTTGGGCTGAGGGGAACTGGACCTGCACTCAAGCTGAGGAGAATTTGACCTGCACTCAGGGTGAATAGAACTGCACCTACACTCGAGGTGATAACTGCACCTGCACTCGGGCTGAGGAGAAGTTCGTCTGTACAGAGGCTAAGAAAACTGAACTTGCACTCGGTTTTAGGAGAACTGGACCTGCACTCAGGCTGAAAAGAACCGGATCTGCACTCTTGCTGAAGAGAATTGGACCTAAACTTGCGCTGCGGAGAACTCGACCTGCACTAGTGCTGAGGAGAACTGTACCTGCACACGAGCTGAGGTGAACTGGACCAGACACTCGGGCTGAGGATAACTGTACCTGCACTCGGGCTGAAGAGAACTGCATCTGGACTTGGGCTGAGGAGAACTGGACCTGGACTAGGGCTGAGGAGAACTGGACCTGCAGTCTGGCTGAGGAGATCTGAACCTGCACTCGGGCTGAGAAGTGCATCTGTACACAGGCTGAGGAAAACTGAACTTGCACTTGCTCTTAGGAGAACTGGACCTGCACTCAGGCTGAGGAGAACTGGACCTGCACTCCAGCTGAAAAGAATTGGACCTGGACTTGCGCTGCTGAGAACTCGACCTGCACTAGTGCTGAGGAAAACTGTACCTGAACTCGGGCTGAGGGGAACTGAACCAGACACTCGGGCTGAGGAAAACGGTACCTGCACTCGGGCTGAAGCGAACTGCACCTGGACTTGGGCTGAGGAGAACTGGACCTGCAGTCCGGCTGAGGAGATCTGAACCTTCACTCCGGCTGAGAAGTGCATCTGTACACAGGCTGAGGAAAACTGAACTTGCACTTGGTCTTAGGAGAACTGGACCTGCACTCAGGCTGACGAGAACTGGACCTGCACTCGAGCTGAGGAGAACCGAACCTGCATTCAGGCTGAGGAGAACTGAACCTGCACCCAGGCTGAGGAGAACTGGACCTGCACTCTGGCTGAAAAGAATTGGACCTGGACTCGCGCTGCGGAGACCTCGACCTGCATTAGTGCTGAGAAGAACTGTACATCCACTCGGGCTGAGGAGAACTGGGCAGGACACTCGGGCTGAGGAAAACTGTACCTGCACTCCGGCTGAAGAGAATTGGACCTGGACTCGGGCTGCGGAGAACTGAGCCTGCACTCAGGCTGAGGAGAACTGCACCTGCACTCAAGCTGGGAAGAACCTAACCAGCATTCAGGCTGAGGAGAACTGAACCTGCACTCAGTCTGAGGAGATTTGGACCTGCACTCGGGCTGCAGAGAACTGGACCTGCACTCGGGCCGAGGAGAATTTGACCTACACTCAGGGTGAGGAGAACTGCAACTGCACTCGAGGTGAGGAGAACTGCACCTGCACTCGGGTTGAGGAGAAGTGCATCTGTACAGAGGCTGAGGAAAACTGAACTTGCTCTCGGTCTTAGGAGAACTAGACCTGCACTCAGGCTGAGGAGAACTGAACCTGCACTCCAGCTGAAGAGAATTGGACCTGGACTCGCGCTGAGGGGAACTGGACCTGCAGTCTGGCTGAGGAGATCTGAACCTTCACTCGGGCTGAGAACTGCATCTGTACACAGGCTGAGGTAAACTGAACTTGCACTCGGTCTTAGGAGAACTGGACCTGCACTCAGGCTGAGGAGAACTGGACCTGCAGTCTGGCTGAGGAGATCTGAACCTTCACTCGGGCTGAGAACTGCATCTGTACACAGGATGAGGAAAACTGAACTTGCACTCGGTCTAAGAAGAACTGTACCTGCACTCGGACTGAGGAGAACTGGACCTGCAGTCTGGCTGAGGAGATCTGAACCTTCACTCGGGCTGAGAACTGTATCTGTACACAGGCTGAGGAAAACTGAACTTGCACTCAGTCTTAGGAGAACTGGACCTGCACTCCGGCTGAAGAGAATTCGACCTGGACTCGCGTTGTGGAGAACTCGACCTGCACTAGTGCTGAGGAGAACTGTACCTGCACTCGGGCTGAGGTGAACTGGAACAGACACTGGGGCTGAGGAAAACTGTACCTGCACTCGGGCTGAGGAGAACTGGACCTGCACTTAAGCTGAGGAGAACTGGACCTGCAGTCTGGCTGAGGAGATATGAACCTTCACTCGGGCTGAGAACTGTATCTGTACACAGGCTGAGGAAAACTGAACTTGCACTCAGTCTTTGGAGAACTGGACCTGCACTCAGGCAGAGGAGAACTGGACCTGCACTCCGGCTGAAGAGAATTCGACCTGGACTCGCGTTGTGGAGAACTCGACCTGCACTAGTGCTGAGGAGAACTGTACCTGCACTCGGGCTGAGGTGAACTGGAACAGACACTCGGGCTGAGGAAAACTGTACCTGCACTCGGGCTGAGGAGAACTGGACCTGCACTTGGGCTGAGGGGAACTGGACCTGCACTCAAGCTGAGGAGAATTTGACCTGCACTCAGGGTGAATAGAACTGCACCTACACTCGAGGTGATAACTGCACCTGCACTCGGGCTGAGGAGAAGTTCGTCTGTACAGAGGCCAAGAAAACTGAACTTGCACTCGGTTTTAGGAGAACTGGACCTGCACTCAGGCTGAAAAGAACCGGATCTGCACTCTTACTGAAGAGAATTCGACCTAAACTTGCGCTGCGGAGAACTCGACCTGCACTAGTGCTGAGGAGAACTGTACCTGCACACGAGCTGAGGTGAACTGGACCAGACACTCGGGCTGAGGATAACTGTACCTGCACTCGGGCTGAAGAGAACTGCATCTGGACTTGGGCTGAGGAGAACTGGACCTGGACTAGGGCTGAGGAGAACTGGACCTGCAGTCTGGCTGAGGAGATCTGAACCTGCACTCGGGCTGAGAAGTGCATCTGTACACAGGCTGAGGAAAACTGAACTTGCACTTGCTCTTAGGAGAACTGGACCTGCACTCAGGCTGAGGAGAACTGGACCTGCACTCCAGCTGAAGAGAATTGGACCTGGACTTGCGCTGCTGAGAACTCGACCTGCACTAGTGCTGAGGAAAACTGTACCTGAACTCGGGCTGAGGGGAACTGAACCAGACACTCGGGCTGAGGAAAACGGTACCTGCACTCGGGCTGAAGCGAACTGCACCTGGACTTGGGCTGAGGAGAACTGGACCTGCAGTCCGGCTGAGGAGATCTGAACCTTCACTCCGGCTGAGAAGTGCATCTGTACACAGGCTGAGGAAAACTGAACTTGCACTTGGTCTTAGGAGAACTGGACCTGCACTCAGGCTGACGAGAACTGGACCTGCACTCGAGCTGAGGAGAACTGAACCTGCATTCAGGCTGAGGAGAACTGAACCTGCACCCAGGCTGAGGAGAACTGGACCTGCACTCTGGCTGAAAAGAATTGGACCTGGACTCGCGCTGCGGAGACCTCGACCTGCATTAGTGCTGAGAAGAACTGTACATCCACTCGGGCTGAGGAGAACTGGGCAGGACACTCGGGCTGAGGAAAACTGTACCTGCACTCCGGCTGAAGAGAATTGGACCTGGACTCGGGCTGCGGAGAACTGAGCCTGCACTCAGGCTGAAGAGAACTGCACCTGCACTCGAGCTGGGAAGAACCTAACCAGCATTCAGGCTGAGGAGAACTGAACCTGCACTCAGTCTGAGGAGATTTGGACCTGCACTCGGGCTGCAGAGAACTGGACCTGCACTCGGGCCGAGGAGAATTTGACCTACACTCAGGGTGAGGAGAACTGCAACTGCACTCGAGGTGAGGAGAACTGCACCTGCACTCGGGTTGAGGAGAAGTGCATCTGTACAGAGGCTGAGGAAAACTGAACTTGCTCTCGGTCTTAGGAGAACTAGACCTGCACTCAGGCTGAGGAGAACTGAACCTGCACTCCAGCTGAAGAGAATAGGACCTGGACTCGCGCTGAGGGGAACTGGACCTGCAGTCTGGCTGAGGAGATCTGAACCTTCACTCGGGCTGAGAACTGCATCTGTACACAGGCTGAGGAAAACTGAACTTGCACTCGGTCTTAGGAGAACTGGACCTGCACTCGGACTGAGGAGAACTGGACCTGCAGTCTGGCTGAGGAGATCTGAACCTTCACTCGGGCTGAGAACTGTATCTGTACACAGGCTGAGGAAAACTGAACTTGCACTCAGTCTTAGGAGAACTGGACCTGCACTCAGGCAGAGGAGAACTGGACCTGCACTCCGGCTGAAGAGAATTCGACCTGGACTCGCGTTGTGGAGAACTCGACCTGCACTAGTGCTGAGGAGAACTGTACCTGCACTCGGGCTGAGGTGAACTGGAACAGACACTCGGGCTGAGGAAAACTGTACCTGCACTCGGGCTGAGGAGAACTGGACCTGCACTTGGGCTGAGGAGAACTGGACCTGCAGTCTGGCTGAGGAGATCTGAACCTTCACTCGGGCTGAGAACTGTATCTGTACACAGGCTGAGGAAAACTGAACTTGCACTCAGTCTTTGGAGAACTGGACCTGCACTCAGGCAGAGGAGAACTGGACCTGCACTCCGGCTGAAGAGAATTCGACCTGGACTCGCGTTGTGGAGAACTCGACCTGCACTAGTGCTGAGGAGAACTGTACCTGCACTCGGGCTGAGGTGAACTGGAACAGACACTCGGGCTGAGGAAAACTGTACCTGCACTCGGGCTGAGGAGAACTGGACCTGCACTTGGGCTGAGGGGAACTGGACCTGCACTCAAGCTGAGGAGAATTTGACATGCACTCAGGGTGAATAGAACTGCACCTACACTCGAGGTGATAACTGCACCTGCACTCGGGCTGAGGAGAAGTTCGTCTGTACTGAACTTGCACTCGGTTTTAGGAGAACTGGACCTGCACTCAGGCTGAAAAGAACCGGATCTGCACTCTTGCTGAAGAGAATTCGACCTAAACTTGCGCTGCGGAGAACTCGACCTGCACTAGTGCTGAGGAGAACTGTACCTGCACACGAGCTGAGGTGAACTGGACCAGACACTCGGGCTGAGGATAACTGTACCTGCACTCGGGCTGAAGAGAACTGCATCTGGACTTGGGCTGAGGAGAACTGGACCTGGACTAGGGCTGAGGAGAACTGGACCTGCAGTCTGGCTGAGGAGATCTGAACCTGCACTCGGGCTGAGAAGTGCATCTGTACACAGGCTGAGGAAAACTGAACTTGCACTTGCTCTTAGGAGAACTGGACCTGCACTCAGGCTGAGGAGAACTGGACCTGCACTCCAGCTGAAGAGAATTGGACCTGGACTTGCGCTGCTGAGAACTCGACCTGCACTAGTGCTGAGGAAAACTGTACCTGAACTCGGGCTGAGGGGAACTGAACCAGACACTCGGGCTGAGGAAAACGGTACCTGCACTCGGGCTGAAGCGAACTGCATCTGGACTTGGGCTGAGGAGAACTGGACCTGCAGTCCGGCTGAGGAGATCTGAACCTTCACTCCGGCTGAGAAGTGCATCTGTACACAGGCTGAGGAAAACTGAACTTGCACTTGGTCTTAGGAGAACTGGACCTGCACTCAGGCTGACGAGAACTGGACCTGCACTCGAGCTGAGGAGAACTGAACCTGCATTCAGGCTGAGGAGAACTGAACCTGCACCCAGGCTGAGGAGAACTGGACCTGCACTCTGGCTGAAAAGAATTGGACCTGGACTCGCGCTGCGGAGACCTCGACCTGCATTAGTGCTGAGAAGAACTGTACATCCACTCGGGCTGAGGAGAACTGGGCAGGACACTCGGGCTGAGGAAAACTGTACCTGCACTCCGGCTGAAGAGAATTGGACCTGGACTCGGGCTGCGGAGAACTGAGCCTGCACTCAGGCTGAAGAGAACTGCACCTGCACTCGAGCTGGGAAGAACCTAACCAGCATTCAGGCTGAGGAGAACTGAACCTGCACTCAGTCTGAGGAGATTTGGACCTGCACTCGGGCTGCAGAGAACTGGACCTGCACTCGGGCCGAGGAGAATTTGACCTACACTCAGGGTGAGGAGAACTGCAACTGCACTCGAGGTGAGGAGAACTGCACCTGCACTCGGGTTGAGGAAAAGTGCATCTGTACAGAGGCTGAGGAAAACTGAACTTGCTCTCGGTCTTAGGAGAACTAGACCTGCACTCAGGCTGAGGAGAACTGAACCTGCACTCCAGCTGAAGAGAATAGGACCTGGACTCGCGCTGAGGGGAACTGGACCTGCAGTCTGGCTGAGGAGATCTGAACCTTCACTCGGGCTGAGAACTGCATCTGTACACAGGCTGAGGAAAACTGAACTTGCACTCGGTCTTAGGAGAACTGGACCTGCACTCAGGCTGAGGAGAACTGGACCTGCAGTCTGGCTGAGGAGATCTGAACCTTCACTCGGGCTGAGAACTGCATCTGTACACAGGATGAGGAAAACTGAACTTGCACTCGGTCTAAGAAGAACTTTACCTGCACTCGGACTGAGGAGAACTGGACCTGCAGTCTGGCTGAGGAGATCTGAACCTTCACTCGGGCTGAGAACTGTATCTGTACACAGGCTGAGGAAAACTGAACTTGCACTCAGTCTTAGGAGAACTGGACCTGCACTCAGGCAGAGGAGAACTGGACCTGCACTCCGGCTGAAGAGAATTCGACCTGGACTCGCGTTGTGGAGAACTCGACCTGCACTAGTGCTGAGGAGAACTGTACCTGCACTCGGGCTGAGGAGAACTCGACCTGCACTTGGGCTGAGGAGAACTGGACCTGCAGACTGGCTGAGGAGATCTGAACCTTCACTCGGGCTGAGAACTGTATCTGTACACAGGCTGAGGAAAACTGAACTTGCACTCAGTCTTTGGAGAACTGGACCTGCACTCAGGCAGAGGAGAACTGGACCTGCACTCCGGCTGAAGAGAATTCGACCTGGACTCGCGTTGTGGAGAACTCGACCTGCACTAGTGCTGAGGAGAACTGTACCTGCACTCGGGCTGAGGTGAACTGGAACAGACACTCGGGCTGAGGAAAACTGTACCTGCACTCGGGCAGAGGAGAACTGGACCTGCACTTGGGCTGAGGGGAACTGGACCTGCACTCAAGCTGAGGAGAATTTGACCTGCACTCAGGCTGAAAAGAACTGCACCTACACTCGAGGTGATAACTGCACCTGCACTCGGGCTGAGGAGAAGTTCGTCTGTACAGAGGCTAAGAAAACTGAACTTGCACTCGGTTTTAGGAGAACTGGACCTGCACTCAGGCTGAAAAGAACCAAATCTGCACTCTTGCTGAATAGAATTGGACCTAAACTTGCGCTGCGGAGAACTCGACCTGCACTAGTGCTGAGGAGAACTGTACCTGCACACGGGCTGAGGGAAACTGGACCAGACACTCGGGCTGAGGATAACTGTTCCTGCACTCGGGCTGAAGAGATCTGCATCTGGACCTCGGCTGAGGAGAACTGGACCTGGACTAGGCCTGAGGAGAACTGGACCTGCATTCTGGCTGAGGAGCTCTGAACCTCCACTCAGGCTGAGAAATGCATCTGTACACAGGCTGAGGAAAACTGAACTTGCACTCGGTCTTAGGAGAACTGGACCTGAACTCAGGCTGAGGAGAACTGGACCTGCACTCGGGCTGAAGAGAACTGCATCTGGACTGGGGCTGAGGAGAACTGGACCTGGACTCGGGTTGAGGAGAACTGGACCTGCAGTCTGGCTGAGGAGATCTGAACCTCCACTCGGGCTGAGAAATGCATCTGTAAACAGCCTGAGGAAAACTGAACTCTCACTCGGTCTTAGGAGAACTGGACCTGCACTCAGGTTGAGGAGAACTGGACCTGGACCTGGGCTGAGGAGAACTGAACCTGGACTCGGGCTGCGAAGAACTGGACCTGCACTTTGGCTGAGGAGAACTGGACCTGGTTTCACGCTGCGGAGAACTCGACCTGCACTAGTGCTGAGGAGAACTCTACCTGCACTCGGGCTGAGGTGAACTGGACCAGACACCCGGGCTGAGGAAAACTGTACCTGGAGTTGGGCGGAAGAGAACTGCTCCTGGACTTGGGCTGAGGAGAAGTGGACCTGGACTCGAGCTGAGGAGAACCTAACCTGCATTCAGGCTGAGTAGAACTGAACCTGCACTCAGTCTGAAAAAATCTGGACCGGCACTCGGGCTGAGGAGAAATGGACCTGCACTTGGGCTGAATAGAACTGCACTTGCACCCGGGCTGTGGAGAATTTGACCTGCACTCTGGGTGAGGAGAACTGCACCTACACTCGAGGTGAGGAGAACTGCACCTGTACTCGGGCTGAGGATAAGTGCATCTGTGCACAGGCTGAGGAAAACCGAACTTGCTCTCGGTCTTAGGAGAACTGGACCAGCACTCAGGCTGAGGAGAAGTGGATCTGCACTCCAGCTGAAGAGAATTGGACCTGGACTCGCGCTGCCGAGAACTCGACATGCACAAGTGCTGAGGAGAACTCTACCTGCACGGGCCGAGGTGAACTGGACCAGACACTCGGCCTGAGGAAAACTGTACCTGCACTCGGGCTGAAGAGAACTGCACCTGGACTTGGGCTGAGGAGAACTGGACCTCGACTCGGGCTGAGGAGAACTGGACCAACAGTCTGGCTGAGGAGATCTGAACCTTCACTCGGGCAGGTGATAACTGAACATGCACTCGAGCTGAGGAGAACTGAACCAGCACTCAGGCTGAGGAGAACTGCACCTGCACTCAGTCTGAGAAGATTTGGACCTGCACTCGGGCTGAGGAGAACTGGACCTGCACTTAGGCTGAAGAGAACTGGACTTGCACTCGGGCTTTGGAGAATTTGACCTGCACTCTGGGTGAGGAGAACTGCACCTACACTCGAGTTGAGGAGAACTGCACCTGTACTCGGGCTGAGGATTAGTGCATCTGTACACAGGGTGAGGAAAACTGAACTTGCACTCAGGTTGAGGAGAACTGGACCTGAACTCAAGTTGAGGAGAAATGGACCTGCACTCCGGCTGAAGAGAATTGGACCTGCACTTGCGCTGCGGAGACCTCGACCAGCACTAGTGCTGAGAAGAACTGTACCTGCACTCGGCCTGAGGTGAACTGGACCAGACACTCGGGCTGAGGAAAGGT
The DNA here is from genome assembly GCA_029721435.1 of Gymnothorax reevesii. NCBI lineage: Eukaryota > Metazoa > Chordata > Actinopteri > Anguilliformes > Muraenidae > Gymnothorax > Gymnothorax reevesii. The sequence continues at coordinate 117,031,810 of CM056574.1, forward strand.
GTACCTGCACTCGGGCTAAAGAGAACTGCACCTGGATTTGGGCTGAGGAGAACTGGACCTGGACTCAGGCTGCGGAGAACTGGACCTGCACTCTGGCTGAAGAGAATTGGACCTGGACTCGACCTGCACTTCTGCTGAGGAGAATTGTACCTGCACTCGGGCTGAGGAGAATTTGACCTGCACTCAGGCTGAGGAGAACTGCACCTGCACTCGAGCTGAGGAGATTCTAACCTGCACTAGGCTGAGGAGAACTGATCCTGCACTCAGTCTGAGGAGATTTGGACCTGCACTCGGGCTGAGGAGAACTGGACCTGCTCTTGGGCTAAGGAGAACTGGACCTGCACTCTGGCTAAAGAGAATTTGACCTGCACTCAGGGTGAGGAGAACTGCACCTGCACTCCGGCTGAGGAGAACTGGACCTGCACTCGGGCTGAGGAGAATTGGACCTGCACGCAGGGTGAGGAGAATTGCACCTACACTCGAGGTGAGGAGAACTGCACCTTCACTCGGGCAGGTGATAACTGAACATGAACTCGAGCTGAGGAGAACTGAACCTGCATTCAGGCTGAGGAGAATTGAACCTGCACTCAGTCTGAGAAGATTTGGACCTACACTCGGGCTGAAGAGAACTGGACCTGCACTTGTGCTGAAGAGAACTGCATCTGTACACAGGCTGAGGAAAACTGAACTTGCACTCGGTATTTGGAGAACTGGACCTGCACTCAGGCTGAGGAGATTTGGACCTGCACTCGGGCTGAGGAGAACTGGACCTGCACTCAGGGTGAGGAGAACTGCAGCTGCACTCGGGCTGAGGAGAACTGAAACTGCACCCGGGCTGAGGAAAACTGGACCTGCACTCGTGTTGATGAGAACTGAAACTCCTCGAGGGCTGAGAAGAACTGGACCTGCACTTGGGCTGATGAGAACTGAACCTGCACTCGGGCTGAAGAGAACTGAACCTGCACTCTGGCTGAGGAGAGCTGTACCTGCACTCGTGCTGAGGCGACCTGGACCTGCATTCGGGCGGATGAGAATTGAACCTGCATTTGGGCTGATGAGGACTGGACTTTCACTCGGGCTGAGGAGAACTGGACGTGCAGTCTGGCTGAGGAGATCTGAACCTTCACTTGGGCAGGTGATAACTGAACATGCACTTGAGCTGAGGAGAACTGAACCTGCAGTCAGGCTGATTAGAACTGAACCTGCACTCGAGCTGAGGAGAACCTAACCTGCATTCAGGCTGAGGAGAACTGAACCTGCACTCAGTCTGAGGAGATTTGGACCTGCACTCAGTCTGAGGAGATTTGGACCTGCACTCGGGCTGAGGAGAACTGGACCTGCACTTGGGCTGAGGAGAAGTGGACCTGCACTCAGGGTGAGGAGAACTGCATCTGCACTCGGGCTGAGGAGAACTGAAACTCAGGGCCGTCGCAGGGGGTGGGCGAATTGAGTGGTCGCCCATGGCCTCGCGCTCTCATGGGCCTCGCACCTGACAAATGAGATTGCAGATTTTGATTATCTATAAATCTTAAATATTAAATATTGATATTTCATTCATTTTATTGATCTTTATTTTATTTGTTTCTCGTTACAATACGCAAATACACAGCTTCTTAGAATAAAACTAAAGTAGATAAAAATCCTTTTTTTACATTTTACTTAATGACGTCGTTACGTAGGCTCGTAGCGGGTCGACAGCTGTCTGCCTTGAACATTGACTGTAGGCCCAGAACAGAGTGGAAATGTCAGCAGCATCCCGCAAGCGTGACTGCTTTCATGAATTTCAATTAGGTTCTGAGAAACGAAAGTAGCTTAGACAGACAGAAGAGATCAACAAGACACTTCGTGGTACTTTGGATCGGTTTGTGAGTCATTCTAAAGATGTGGCCGAGCAGCAGCAGACACATGTGGATAGCGAGGGTGAGGAGACAACAGACGCCAATGCTAATGTTGTTAGCACCAACCAAGAAAGTAGGCCTCATGACGTTTCCGATTGTGAGCCAACAACAATATTACAATCGGAGGGAAGCCGCGAAAGGGAGGAGAATATCCCAGGTAAGGAACAATAAATGTATAATATGTGCTTAATTTGTTCCATTGTAAATTAAATCATTGCGTGTACTAAAGTTGAGCTGACTTCTCTTGACAGGCGATAGCGATAGCAACCACGCTACAACAAGAACGGAAGACCACCCAATGACAGCTGATGTGAGTGACAAAGTGTCAGTGCAGACAGATCTGAGCGACCCAGCCACTTGGCCTACACATCTTAATTGCCAGGTAGTGGACTTGCTCGTCCAGAAGGGAACAGTCAAGGTGTGCAACTATGACTTCCCCTTGGCCCTGGACAAAAGACATTTTTCTGAGGAGTTCTATGCACGCAAATTACCTAATGGAGAAAAGACTAATAGAGACTGGCTTGTGTATTCCAAGAGAAGAGACTGCGTGTTTTGTTTTTGTTGTAAGATTTTTGGTTCATGTCGGTCCAATCTTGCTAATGGGGGAAATAATGATTGGAAACATTTGTCAGCTGTGCTAAAACAGCATGAAACATCCTGTGATCACATATCCAGTGCTACCAAGTGGATTGAGGCGAAACGCAGATTTGGAACAGAGACATGTATTGACCAGTCGCTTCAAAGGAAAATATCAAGGGAAAAGGCACATTGGCAAGACGTTTTGACGCGCATTATTGCAGCTGTGCAGTTCTTACCAGAAAGCAATCTGGCTTTTCGAGGAACAAATTTTAAATTGTACGAAGAGAATAATGGTCACTTCTTGAAGTTGATTGAAATGATCTCTAAATTCGACGCTCCGATGAGCGAGCATGTTCGGCGCATCAAAGACAATGAAACTCGAGCACATTATCTAGGGCGTCAGACTCAAAATGAGTTAATCTCTCAGATGGCCACAAACGTCAGAAATTCAATTGTGAATAACACTAAGAAAGCGAAATATTTTTCAGTGATCCTCGATTGTACCCCTGATATGAGCCATCAAGAGCAGATGTCACTTGTTCTCCGTTTTGTGAATATGACATCAATGGATGTAAGCGTTGAAGAACATTTCGTCGAATTTCTTCCAGTGCATGATCAAACAGGGAAGGGCCTGTCAGATGTTCTTTTGGCAGCACTTAGTGAGATTGGCCTTGACATTAACGACTGTCGTGGCCAGGGGTACGACAACGGGGCAAATATGAAGGGGAAACGTGAGGGGGTCCAAGCTCATGTATTGCGTCTCAATTCTCGAGCTTACTTCATGCCTTGCGGTTGTCACAGTCTAAATTTGACCCTAAGAGCTAGGGGTCTAAGAGCTGTCCAAAGGCGATGTCCTTGTTTGGTATCGCGCAAAGACTGTACACTATTTTCGCAAGCTCCGCCAAACGCTGGGAAATACTCAAAGCGAAAGAGCCATATCTCACTCTAAAACCTCCGTCTGAAACTCGCTGGGAATGTCGCGTGGAAAGTGTAAAAGCCATACACTTCCAAACAAGTGAAATCGTTGATGCTTTGCTTGACGTTTCGAAGGAAAGTAATGACGCCAAAATTAAAAGCGAAGCCATGTCACTGGCTAATGAAATGCAAAACTTTGAATTCATTTTGTCTTTGGTGATATGGTATGATGTTCTGTTTGCTGTGAACACTGTAAGTAAGACACTTCAGTCCAGCGACATGCAGCTAGATGTGGCCTTGTCACAGCTAAATGGACTAATTGACTACATGCAAAAATACAGAGATAATGGATTTGTGTCAGCAAAGGTTTCTGCGTCAGAAATAGCTCTTGAGATGGATATTGATCCAGAACTGAAAGCAGCGCGACGAATTAAACGCAAACGGGATGAAAATCAAAATGAATATACCCCAAACGCAGAGCAAGCGTTTGTAACTGACTATTTTTTAGTTGTCGTGGACCAGGCTCTCGCTGCTCTAAGAACACGTTTTACGGAAATGCGTTGGTTTGGGGAAATGTTTGGATTTCTTTTTGATATCAAAAAGCTTTGTGGCATGGAAGAGGGAGATCTGCACACACACTGTGCAAGACTGGGCGATGCTTTGAGCACGCCAGAATCCCACGACATACATACACTGGACCTTTTCCAGGAGTTGAAGGTACTTCGAGACATAATTCCAAACGGGACGAATACTGCCCTAAAAACCCTTCATTTCCTTAAGGGGATTGAAGGAACATTCCCAAACTGCGAAACTGCGCTCAGGCTTCTACTGACAATTCCAGTAACTGTGGCATCCGGGGAGCGGAGCTTCTCAAAACTTAGACTAATTAAAAATTATTTGCGCACTTCCATGTCGCAGGACAGACTATGTGGACTCACGCTCTTATCAATTGAAAATGACGTTGCCTGCACGTCGGACTACAAGGATTTAATTGCGGAGTTTGCGGTAAAGAAAGCCAGGAAGGTCGTGTTTTTCTTAGCTGTTTATATTGAGTCAATCCGATGTACTAGCACTTTTGGAACAATGCTCTCCAGTTTCTGTATGGACATGTGAGAAGTTTCGTGAATGTTGATATCGAGAAGCTACATGCCAAGCCAATTTACTTTTGAAATGCTCACGTAAATTTTATGCCTGTGTTTTTCTGATTGGCTAAATAAAAAATGATTTATGGCCAACGATGTATATGTGTATGCTGTTAATTATATATTGTATCCATCATTAAAGACATAGTCTATTTGTTATTATTTGAACTGAATACCGACAGTACGTGAAAACTTGGTTATTTTAAAAAGGCCTCGCACCAGTCAGTTTTGCTCAGGGCCCCGCCCTCCTCTTGGGACTGCCCTGCTGAAACTGCACCCGGGCTGAAGAGAACTGGACCTGCACTCGTGTTGATGAGAACTGAAACTCCACCAGGGCTGAGTAGAACTGGACCTGCACTTGAGCTGATGAGAACTGAACCTGCACTCGGGCTAAAGAGAACTGAACCTGCACTCTGGCTGAGGCGAACTGGACCTGCATTCGGGCGGATGAGAATTGAACCTGCACTTGCTGATGAGAACTGAACTTTCACTCGGGCTAAGGAGAACTGTAGCTGATTTCTTTTTGTTCCTCGATATTGTCCTTCATGTGATCAGATCTGAAAAGCTGATCCTTGGGATTCTTATGAGTGGTGATGTCAGAGATCACCAGCAGCAGAGTACCAGCAGTCCACACCTGTCACTCAAATTTTTTCGTATGACAGATTACATTCAAACAGGGGCGTAATTTTCACTGGCAGTTGGGGGGGACGGAGACACGGCCTTTATGACAATTAGCCCTGGCCAGTTCTCAATCATTTTCCTTCATCGACGCGTTTTCCAATTATCGTAATTGGCAACTGAAGACACGGTTCCTGCCCATATGCGATTTAACTCTACTCTTTAGGCCTAAGTATTAATGCAACACTGAACTTTTTGCAGCCCATAATGAACAGGTGCTGCTTGTTCTCTCCGATTAAGTAGGACGGCAATCGGTCATCAGGATGCGCATTTGCTGTGTTTAAATCAACGTTATTCAAAATCGCTTACCTGTCGACTCCCAGGCAAGCAGTAAATTAATTTTCTGAACTTAATTTACCCGACCATATCATCGCTGGATGCAGTTAGATCGCACATGGAGAGGAACCGTGTCTTCAGTTGCCAATTACGATAATTGGAAAACGCGTCAATCATGGAAAATGATTAAGGACTTGACAGGACTAATTGTCATAAAGGCCGTGTTTCCGTCCCCCCCAACTCCCGTTAAAATTACGCCCCTGCCAAAGACAAGGCAAAGACGCGAATACGCGCGAGATTCGCGTCTTTGCATGGACTTTGAATGTAATCTGTCGTGCGAGAAAATCGTTTCGCGTCCATTGTGAAAGCAGCTTCATTCGCGCTGCTCACTAGAATCTAACGCCTTCCTGAGGTGATCCCGATCATCGAAAAGTCCATATCCATGAGGTGTCTGCGGATTCTCTTGTCTGTTGGCTGCAAGTTCCCTTTATATGGTCCCTGTACTCCTGTTTGATGTCATAGAAGAATTCTGCATGGTGTCATAAAGTACAATCCTGACCACAGGCGTGGGGGGGGGGGCTTGTCCTACTTGATTTTTTTCAACGTGGGTTTCCGTCAATGGCAGCAGGGTGCAGAGGGCGGGGCCCCGTCGCTACGCGCCCATAGATTGTATATAAAAGATAATATATAATTAATGTAGAATTTTTTTATATACAGTCCATGTACGCGACCCTTCATGTGTATCGTTCCAATATTTTTTTCTCATCTGTGATAGGGCTTGCCGGCTGTTCATCATCTTTGCCAATGCTCATTGGCTAGTTGGGCAGCACCCGAAACAAAGCAGGAAGTAACCTGAAGCGCAAATCCCCAAGTGCTATTAGAATTAAACAAAATGAGAGCGAAAAGGCAAGCAGACAGCGCAGTCAGGCCCCGATCCCTTTACAGCCGACTCACCAACAGACCCGGCCAACATTTACAACTCGCCGCTCAGCTATGAGTCCAGGCAGACAGCGGACAAACAGTCCAGCCCTGTTACAGCCCAGCTGAGTAGCTTAGCGTCATGCTTCGTGGCAGGTGGAGCAGTTGAACTTTTTTTATCATATGCTAATTTTACCATTATTTTTGTCCAAAAAAATTATAGCAGCTGGCCGGCGAGTAACGTTAGTGCAGTACCCTTCTAAGCCAAAAATACCGAGCAATGTTGGCAAGCATGAGCACTGGTGAAATAAAGCTTTATAAAACAGCTACTAACTGTGGGTACACACCAAGAGCTGCAAATGCTAATGCTGCAAAGCGTCCGGTGTCCATATAAAATGAATAGGATCGCCAGCTCGTTGTGTAGGCCTACCGTTAGTAAACGATGCTGTATCCATGTAGCTCTGTTGGAAGCTAGCTAGCTGGCTAGTAACGTTAGTGCAGCATACTTCATCGGAGCAAGAAACACAAATCAAAAATCGTTTGCATTACTGTATTGGTTTAATCGAGTTTCGACTGGATCGCGAATAATTTTATGAACTCGCTTGTTAGTTTTATCAGCAAGCTATCTGATAGACTTTAGAAGCAAGCTAGCCACACAGACCTATGTGAAAAACAAGCTGTCAGGTCAAGGATGGTTTTCATGTAACTACCTCCGTAGCAAGCGGACAAAGCTCAGGATCATAAAATCCATCGGGAGAAACACTAGTAATGTTTGGAAAGCGCTCGGATTGCTTTGTTCATAAAGGATCTTAAGCTGAATGGGGATATTAAAATATCTTTAATAAATAAAAGCCATTGTGATTGGTTAATGGATGTTGCCTGTGCTTGGCTTTATTGTCCAATAAAATGAATGAGTTGTTGCACTTGAAATATTCACATAGCCAGAGTTTAAAATCTGAAACGAAGAAAAAAGTAGCAAAAAAAAGAAAATTTTGAAGATAGAAATTATATGTGTATTGAGCACTTACAGGAAGTTATATATGAACTTTCACTCAGTGACCTTAAACTTGATGTGGTGACTTTCAAAGGTCAAACTTCAAAATTTTAAATTTCAAAGACTTGTTTCGCCAATGACTTTATCACTAAAATGGTCACAAACAGGGCCCAGGTTTGTGTTACTGACATCTATGAAGTCATATATGAACTTTCATTCAGTGACATTCAAAGGTTACACTTGACAGAGTGAAATTACAATGACTTGTATCACCAAAATGGTCACAGAGCCAAGGTTTGTATGATAGACATATAGTTTTATACGAAATCTATTTTGTGACTACAACTTGACCTTCTGTGACCTTTAAAGTTCACAATTGACGTTAAATTTTCAATTACTTGCACAACTGTATTACCAAAACCGCTTCAGAGGTTTAGATTATCTTAGGATTGTATTACAGACATATGCAGTCTTATAAATGTGTGTGAACCTTCATTTAGTGACATTGACAATGATTTGAAGGTCAAATATCACATGGAAATTTCATGAGTTGTATCATTACTATAAGATTGCTTGCTGGTAAGCTGCAGGACCCTTGGTCCTTCTTTTTTTTTTTTTTGTTCTTTGGCTACTTTTCTTTTGTACAGAATGTTGTTTAAACTGTTTCGTTGTGTGAATTTATTCTACAATTCATTAATGTTACACTAAAAGCCACTTGTTAAAATTTGTGATGCCTGAAAAATAAACATTTTTTAAAGCATTAAGAGGCCAAAATGTCTATCCCATGTCACTCTATTATTGTTTTAGATAGGGCTTAGGGAGGGGCCCCATAGTCTCACCTGCGGGGGGCCCCAAAATGTTTTGCAACGCCACTGGTGTACATCATGGTTTTATATTTAAAACTTTGGACGTGTTTGGCTTTGGACCGAATTTCAAAGCCTACATTAAATTGATGTACAGAAATATATCCAGCATGGTTAAAATTAATAACACACTGTCCTCCTTTTGCAATGAGGAGAGGCATTCGGCAAGGCTGCCCTTTGTCAGGGCTGTTGTGCTCACTGGCCGATGAACCTTTGCTTGTTATTTAAGGAAAAGACTGACTGGCAAGACACTTCCCTCCATCCAGTCTGCATATAGGATACAGCTGTCAGTGTATGCAGATGATGTGACCGATTTGTTAAATGACCAAAAAGACCTGGACATCTTCTGTGACTGTTTTGAGGTATTCCAAAAAGCCTCCAATGCAAAGTTAAACTGGGGGAAATGTGATGCTCTGCTGATAGGGCAGTGGGAGGGTGTTGGCTCTCCAGTTCTGCCCCGGCCCTTAAAGTGGGGGAGGGCTGATCTTAAAGTTTTGGGCGTATTCTTGGGAAACCAGGAGTACGAATTGAAAAATTGGGAGGGAATGCTTGCCAAGTCAAAGCAAGACTGTCTCTGTGGAGGTGGTTGTTGCCGCAGCTGTCCTACAGAGGGAGAGCCCTGGTGATCAGTAATCTGGTGGCCGCCACAGGTTGGTTTGCCTGGACCCTCCGGCCAGACTGTTGAAAGTTATCCAGTCAATGCTCCTATCATTCTTCTGGGATGGGCACCATCGGTTGCGGTCAACCATTCTGTACCCGCCAGTGGCGGAAGGAAGGCAGGGATTGATTGATCTGAGCAGCAGGGTGGCTGCATTCCGGTCGCAGTCTGCTCAGAGACTGCTTTATGCTGAAGACCTGAGCTGGAGACCTGGGGCGTTCCTGTTCCTGAGACGGGTGGGAGGCCTGGGTTGTGATTGGCAGCTGTTTGGGTTAGACCTCTGCAAGGTCGGCACAGATGTGCTGCCTAAGTTTTACCAAAGTGTGCGGAATGCCTGGGGGCTGCTGAGGGTAGAGTGGCGAGAAGATGGCGTAACTCGGGATTCGCACCTGCAGGAGTGCCTCTTCTTTAACCCGCTCTTCCCAGATGCTGCTCTGCGGGCTGGAAACTCGCTGCAGCTCTTCACCCAGCGGGGAGTGATCAGACTGAAGGACCTTTTGCTCCTGGAGAGGACGATGGGTATTAGCGGTGGAGCTGGCTGAAGCACTGGTGGTTCGGACCGTTCGTTTGTGTGAACCGTTCCTGTCTCGTGCGAAGAGCTGTCTCTCTCTGAACATGCTGGAGCTGATTGAACAAGCTCGAGCTGAGGGGTGCGAGACAATTTTGGGCACAGAATGCCCTTCTTTTTGGGTGGGACCATCTGCGGAACCCGACCTTGAACAGTTTTTAAAAGGGCGCTCATCCCGGTTCGTACTATTCCCGGAGGCGGAGAAGAAGCTGTTATACAGCTGGAGTGTAAAGGTCATCCACGTAACCTCCCTTCAGACTCTGCCCAGGTCCAAGTGGCTGAAGGTTTTTGGGGGTGGTAAGGACATTGTTCCAGCTTGGAGGACGATCTATAAACCCACACTGCAGAAAAGGTCAGGTGACCTGCAGTGGCAGATTCTCCAAAGGATTGTTACTACTGGCAGGTTTCTGCACAGATTCGACTCCAGTATTGCTGCAGGGTGTCTGTTCTGTGGGACTGAAGAAAGTCTTGAACACATTTTTTTTAGATTGTAGGAGGCTCACAGCTCTTTTTTGTCTTTTGACTGAAACATTTTCAAAACTGAATGCTATTTTCAAAAAATCATTGTTTATCTTTTGCCCCAAATATTCTCGTGCAAAACGTGCTCTGGCTGAATTGATGAACTTTGTCATTGGAAAAGCCAAAATGGCAATTTTAAACACCAGGAAAAACCGTAAGGAAAATACGGGACTGACTGATGTGGTGCAGTGGTGGCGTTTCCTGGTCACCTCAAGGCTAAAACTCGAATTCACATATTATTTATTTGTTAATGATGTTGACTCATTTGTGAACCGATAGTGCTTAGAGGATGTTTTGTGTTCAGTTGATGATGGAAGACTATTCATGCATTTTTGATATTATTAATGGGTGTGTTTTTCCCCTTTTCTTTTTCTTTTTTTCCCTTAGCTTTTTTCTTTAGTCGTTTTTCTGTTGTTTATGGATGTTGTTTGCGGAGGACTTTTGTAGGATTGTGCTGATTTGATAATGAATTAAAATGGAGTTTAATAGTCAAAGTCTCTCTCTCTCCTTCCCTCCCTTTCTGTTATTTCATAATTACACACATGGGATTTGCTGGGGAACGGGCTGTAGTACTGTATTGGTTGAGGCTCAGAAGAGCTCCATTTTGAGCCTGAGATTCTGGGTTTAATTCGGAATTTGGGGTGGGGGCATTAAGGGGCCAGAGCAGACTAATGGTCTGAATATCCAGACTCGCACAGAGCAGGATCCATGAGCATCCTCCCCCTAAAACAGCAGAATCAGCAAGCATCAGGGAGTGGCAGATAGTGCCAGTCTTGCTGAGGATAGTGCCAATTTTGTGACAGTTTTTTGCAGTTTGTTTTGTTGAGGTTTTTGGCAATTTTGTGGCGGTTTACTGAGCCGATTTCGTTGCAGTTCAGTGGGAGTTTGTGGCATTTTTTGGCTGTTATATGGCAGTTTTGGTGGTTTAGTGGCAGTTTTTATGGCATTTGTGGCAGTTTAGTGACAGTTTGAGCTAGCTTTGCGGCAGTTTATGGTAGTTTTGTGGCATTGTTGAGGATTTTCAGCAGATTTTCAGCAGTTTAGTGGCAGTTTTTCATTTCTTATTTTTGGGGCAGATTGTGGCAGTTTTGTCAAAGTTTGCAGCAGTTACAAGCAGATTTGGGGGTGGAGTGACTTATGACATTACTAAGCAGTGACAGGATGAGTGGCTGAGTGTCAGTTTTTAGGAGGGCGCTAGATGCATTAGTGAGCTTAGTGTGTTGGTGGTTTCAGTGCTTCAGTGTGAATGGATCATCTGTGACATCAGAACATCATTGAGTTGGGTGCCTCAGTACACTTCGTGTTCCAGTAAGCACAGTGCTTCAAAGAGCTTGGTGTATCTGTGACCTTAGTGCTTCAGTGAAGTCATATTTTCAATGAGCTCAGTCTCTGTGAGCTCAGTGCCTCAGCGAGCTCAGTGTCTTTTTGTTCATAGAGTTTCAATGTTTCATGGAGCTTACAACTTCAGTGAACTGTGTTTCAGTGAGCATAATGTGAGCATAATATTTCACTGAGCTTAGTGCTTCAGTATTTCGATGAACTCAGTGCCTCAATAAACGAAGTGTTTTTGTGACAGTAGCATTTCAATGTTTCAGTGAGCCCGGTACTTCAGTGAGCTTAGTGTTTCGGTGATTTCAGTGAGCTCAAGGTTCTAGTGAGCATAGGATTTCAGTGGACTCAGTGCTTCAGTGAAGTCAGTGTTTCAGTGGGCTCGATGCTTCAGTGAGCTTAGTGTTTCAGTGGGCTAGATGCTTCAGAGAGCTTTGTGTTCCAGTGGATTTGGTGCTTCAGTGAGCTTAGTGTTTAAATGTTTTAGTGAACTCAGTGCTTCAGTGAGCTTAGTGTTTCAGTGTTTGAGCGGGCTCGGTGCTTCAGTGAGCTCTGTGCTTCTACGCACTCAAGAAATGCCAGACCTTTCATTGCTTTGCAAACACCAGGAATGCTCACCGATTAGGAGGACATACTTACAAGGCAGTGATGTGCAAAGTGAGTGTGTGTAAGAGAGAGTTTGTTTGTGTGTGAGTATGTGTGTGTATCCGGGCTCTTTCTTTTGTCCCTCTCTTTCCTTGCCACGCTCTGCATCAGGGTAAAAGCTTGTGTTCTGTAAGCTGTAGAATTACTGCTCTTGTATGTTGCACATCAGTCTGTCAGTCCATTCAACTCCTCAGTGTGGAGGCACTGTGATAAGACAGGTCCCTTTTTTTTGCTGCCTAAGTCCTCCCAAAATCTGTATTTCTCTCCTGCTCACCCCCACCCTCTCCTCTCCCTTTCCCTGCTTTAGCTGAGAGTGTTTGTGGCCAGGACCCTGCCAGTTTCATTCCACCACAGCTGAGAGATGTTCTCTCTCCGCACAGTCAGCTGACCGTACCTAAGTGAACGCTTTAGCAAGGACAGGTATGAAGCCCTTTTTTTAAATGAAGGCATTAAATTAGGAAGTCCATAGAGGAGAGCATGAAGCACTCAGCAGCGTTTGTATCTGTGTGTGTGTGTGCGTGCGTGCGTGTGTGTGTGTGCTTGTGTGTGCGTGTGAGAAGCAGGCCAGTACAGCTCTAATGGGGAATGTGCATGTGAGAAAAGGTGTGTGTCTTTATGATTGCGTGTACCAGGCCAGCATAAAGAGCCCTCCAATAATTGAACAGCTCGCTCGCTGCAGCTCGCCTGGTTGACAACCTCCCGAGACACTCCCACGTCACCCCCCTGCTCACAAGGCTCCACTGGCTGCCTGTCGCAGCTCGCATTAAATTTAAGACATTGGCGCTAGCCTACCAGGGAGTCAACGGAACAGCCCCAGCATACCTCCGGAGACTGTTCAGACCTTTCACCCCTACTTCTGGTCGCCTGGCTCCACCCCCTCTCCGCTCCTGCCCTTCCCGCTCTAGGCTGCTGTCTTTCCTGGTTCCTCATTGGTGGAATAATCTACCTATTGAGGTTTGAACGTCAGAATCCTTGAGCACCTTCAAGCGCAGCCTGATAACCCTCCTCTTCAGACTCTACCTTTCCCCGACTCCACTGCCCTGAATCCTCTGACATTACATCCCACACTGCTTTGTGCCCTTTACTTGATTTTGTTGCCCTTTACTTGGTCTTTTCATTAGTTTATTTGGTGTTTTCCTATAGATTTGAACCTGTAACAACTGAATGTGTTCTCTGTCACTTTTACTGTTTGCACTTGTACTTGCCTCCAGGAGCTCTGCACTTTTGTACCGATTCTTTGTACTTTTGTAAGTCGCTTTGGATAAGAGCGCCTGCTAACAACCTGTAAAGTAATGTAATGTAATGGAATGAACGCTTGGTAAATATGAACAAAACTGGAAATGAAAATATGCATTTATTATTCATCCTTGTGATATTTCAGAATATTAATAAAAGTATGATATTTAACTTAAACACTCCAGTCAAAAGAAAAATCATCAAACTATGACCGGTGATATCTCTGTCTGTCTGTATGTCTGTTCTTCAAATCTCTTGACGACCATTCATCTGATCCACTTCACAGTTGCAGGGTGCGTTGCGAGCAGGGGTGAGGTTTAAGTTATTAAGCTGGCTGGTTCTTGTGTAATCTGAGAAAGCTGTAAGCAGCAATATCATGCCGGCAGCAATATCGACAGCCAAGAAACCTCTCTGTTCTGATCAGGCGTGTTTTGAATGGGCACTGAGACAAATATGTCTCTCAAAAATGTGTGCCTCAATTATTTGACCCCCTATATTTAATATAGCCTCCTATTTGCCAAGATAACATTTCTGGCTCTTCTCTGATCGTGTAAACTAGATGATGCGCACTCTATAGAGATGCTAACCCACGCCTCTTGTTGACCTTGACCTTTGACCTTTGGACCTTAAAATGCAAATTTGGACAGGGTACCCTATGATCATCTACCCCACAAAGTTTGGTCACCCTAGCTTCAGTGGTGGCCGAGCTGTTGCGCGGACAGACACACACATGCACACACACACACACACACACAGACAGATGGTGCTAAACTGTATATCCACGCCGCCTTGTTGGGCATGGGTAATGATGTTGGAGATGACATGACAAAGGATCTAAAACCATTACTACATGCTGAGTCTCTCCATATCCTCCATCGTCCATATTGATTCTTTGTACTTGTGGGAACATTTTCGGGTCCCCACTAGAAAATTGAGCTACTTTAGGGTTCAGAATTAATGTTAGGGTTGGGAAAAGGTTAGGGGGAGGTTATGGATTAGGGAATGAATGGAAGTCTATAGAATGTCTCCACAAAACAAGAAAACAAACGTGTGTGAATGAGAGAAGACTGAATAATTAATGCAAATTCAGACAGAATTTCTGCCTTTATCCAGGAGATGAGATTTTTGTGAATTTGTGTTTATTTTTATTTGTTTCCTCAACAATGCATCCCTTTATTATCCCTGCATCCATCTATTATCCTACCTAGTTACTCCAGCATTCATCCATTATCCTACTCGCTTACTCCTGACCCATGAGGGGGCTGGAGCCTGTCCCAGGATGCATTGGCTGGAATACACTTCTGACTGAGCCATTTACGTTCAATTCATTAACACACTCATGTATAACGGCCAATTAGCTTTAGCAATTTAATATATCTTCGGCCTGTGGGATGACACCAGAGTGCTCAGTCATTCACGAACAAGGATGGGGCGAGGGGCACCACTTAGTGAACAAGTGCGTGAGCTGATTGTCGAACAGTTTAAAAACAACATTCCTCAAGGAGCTATCGCAAGAAATTTAGGGATTTCATCATCTACGGTCCGTAATATCGTCAAAAGGTTCAGAGAATCTGGAGAAATCACTGCACGTAAGCGACAAGGCCGAAAACCAACATTGACTGCCCGTGACCTTCGATCCCTCAGGCGGTACTGCATCAAAAACCGACATCAGTGTGTAAAGGACATCACCACATGGGCTCAGGAACACTTCAGAAAACCACTGTCAGTAACTACAGTTTGTCGCTACATCTGCAAGTGCAAGTTAAAACTCTACAATGCAAAGCGAAAGCCATTTATCAACAGCACCCAAAAACGCCGCCGGCTTCGCTGGGCCCAAGCTCATCTAAGATAAACTGATGCAAAGTGGAAAAGTGTTCTGTGGTCTGACGAGTCCACATTTTAAATTGTTTTTTGAAACTGTGGACGTCGTGTCCTCCGGACCAAAGAGAAAAAGAACCATCCGGACAGTTATAAGCACAAAGTTCAAAAGCCAGCATCTGTGATGGTATGGGGGTGTATTAGTGCCCAATGCATGGACAACTTTCACATATTTGAAGGCACCATTTATGCTGAAAGGTACATACAGGTTTTGGAGCAACATATGTTACCATCCAAGCAACGTCTTTTTCATGGACGCCCCTGCTTATTTCAGCAAGTCAATGCCAAGCCACATTCTGCACGTGTTACAACAGCATGGCTCCGTAGTAAAAGAGTGCGGGTACTAGACTGGCCTGCCTGTAGTCCAGACCTGTCTCCCATTGAAAATGTGTGGCGCATTATGAAGCGTAAAAAACGGCAACGGAGACCCCGGACTGTTGAACAGCTTAAGCAGTACATCAAGGAAGAATGGGAAAGAGTTCCACCTGAAAAGCTTCAAAAATTGGTCTCCTCAGTTCCCAAACGTTTACTGAGTGTCGTTACAAGGAAAAGCGATGTAACACAGTGGTAAAAAGGCCCCTGTGCCAACTTCTTTGCAATGTGTTGCTGCCTTTAAATTCTAAGTTAATGATTATTTGCAAAAAAAAAAAAAAGTTTCTCAGTTTGAACATTAAACATCTTGTCTTTGCAGTGTATTTAATTGAATATAAGTTGAAAAGGATTTGCAAATCATAGTTTTCTGTTTTTATCTACGATTTACATAACGTGCCAACTTCAAAGGTTTTGAGTGTACATCAGTTGAGGCTTGGCCTCACAATTTCTGGCACAAGAGACGATGCTGCTTAGTAGTCTCTAATTCACATACCACTGCTGCACTGGCTTTTGTAATAACGGTCACTAGTGTAATAAGTTCCTACAATAGCGGGTGTGAATAGTAAAATCAACCACTGTTGTAATAAATTATAACAATAGCAGGCGGAAATATTCAGCAAAATCAACCAAAGAAAGAAAATAAGATTCATTCCCAATTTCGATGGCTTCAACAGTTTCCAGAAACTGCCCGTAATGAAAACAACAACAACACAAAAACTGCTACTACTACTACTACTACTACTACTACTACATAGTTAATGGCACTGTCAGTTTACTTTTAGGGAAGGCGAATAATCCCAGGCCCCAGAGCTGGTCAAAACCATAATCAGTCAAAATGTTTGGAAACATTTTCATTGTGAACTTGACCATATGAATATATAGTGTAGTATGAATATATAGTAATATTTTATTTCAATAGTGGTTGATTTTGCTGAATATTTCCGCCCGCTATTGTAATAATTTATTACAATTGTGGTTGAGTTAACTGTGCATTCGCGCCCCCTAGTTGAGTTTACCGTGCATTCGCGCCAGCTATTATAATTATTTATGACACTAGAGTTTTTCAGATTACCGTGCATTCATGCCCGCTATTGATTTTATACCGGCATGGAACGCAGCTCATCCAATCACATTTAAGGATGGGAGGCACCTGTTTTATACTTTTTTTTTTTTTTTTACAATTACAGAAAATACTGGGCTGAGGAAAAATATTTGTCTGGTACTATTTTGTAAAAGTTTACTAATGTCTTTATTTAAGCACATTGTGTTTCGTGGAGCCGTTACTGCTAACATTGCACAAACTTCTTCTGGTCGTGCCATAGCCATTTCAGGGTACATTTCACTGTTGCTTAACCCCTCTAATACATAAAAGGCATTTCTGTTACCATTGGCTTACTGGTAGAGCGACATTACTCACTCACTTGCTCAAGTCTACATTGAAACCTATAGGTCATACACTGATCAGCCATAACAATATGACCACTGACAGGTGATGTGAATAATATTTATTATCTCATTACAATGGCAACTGCCAGTGGGTGGGATATATTAGGCGCCAAATGAATATTTTCTTATATTTCCTTGAAGTTGATATGTTGAAAGCAGGAAAAATGGGCCAGCAAAAGAATGTGAGTGACTTTAACATGGGCCAAATTGCGCTGGCTAGGCAATTGGATCAAAACAACTCCAAAACTGCAGCTCTTGTGGGGTGTTCCCAGTCTACAGTGGTGAGTACCTACCAAAATTGATCCAAGTAAGGAAAACTGGTTAACCAGCAACAGTTTCATGAGCAGCCAAGGCTCACTTATGTGCATGGGGAGTGAAGCCTGGCCCATGTGGTCCAATCCAACAGAGGAGCTACTGTAGCTGACAGTGATAAAGAAATCCATGCTGATTCTGAAATGAAGGTGTCAGAACATACATTACATTGCAGTTTGTAGCGTATGGTGCTGCATGGCCACAGACCAGTAAGAGTGCCCATGCTGACCCGTCCACCACCAAATGCGCCTACAATGGGCACTTGAGCTGCAGAACTGGACCATGGAGCAATGGACGAAGGTGGCTTGGTATGATGAATCACATTTTCTTTTACATCATGTGGATGGCCAGGTTTATGGGCGTTGTTTACCGGGAGAAGACAGGGCACCAGGATGCATTATGGGATGACGTCAAGCCAGCGGAGGCAGTGTGATGCTTTGGGCAATAATCTGCAAGGAAACCTTTGGTCCTGCCAATCATCTGCATGTTCCTTTGATATGTACCACCTACCTTAACATTGTCGCAGACCAAGTACACCCCTTCATGGAAACTGTATTCCCTCATGGCATTGGCCTCATTCAGCAGGATAATGCACCCTGCCACTCTGCAAAAATGGCTCAGGAATGGTTTGAGGAACCCAACAATAAGTTAAAGGTGTTGATTTGGCCTCCAAATTCCCCAAATCTCAATGCAATTGAGCATCTGTGGGATGAGCTGGGCAAACAAGTCCAAACCGTGGAAACCCCCCCCCCTTTCAACATATAGGACTTAAAGGATCTGCTAATAACATATTAGTGCCAGATACCACTGCACACCTTCAAATGTCTTGTCAGGTCCACGCCTCAATGAGTCAGGGCTCTTTTTAGGCAAGTGGTCATAATGTTATGGCTGATCATTGTAAATAGGTAATACAGAAAAAAATGCTAGTTATTTGAATTTAACTGGAATTTTAACATTAAAATCACTGCGTTAAGTTACTGTAAGTTATAGCTGAAAGAAAATTGAAACAGTAAGTAAAAGGGTTAATAGTTCTCCAATAGAAAAAAAGGAGCGTTCTCCGCGCTTCTGCCAATTAAGTCAATCCAGATAATCCGGTGCAACCAGGACAGGACCAAAATAATATGAAGTAAAAAGAATGCCGGTGCAGCACTGATATCTGCTAAATTCTCACTTTTTATTGAATAAGGTACATAACAATAGTGACTAACGTTTCGATGTAGACCCTACATCTTCATCAGAGTCCTTGGAGGTTAATAGTTCTCTCAGATAGTTTATGTCTGGTTTGTGACTCATGTCAATATAGCCTAATTACTCTCAGTAAAACTCTTGAGTTGCTCCATTTCATCGTGTTCCGGTTCATTTTATGAGATAGTTAAGGCTTCGAAGACTTGCAGAATTGCACGGGATATGCTGAGTGCCCTGTCCAGCGCACCAGTCGCTTCTCTATTATCCTCATCACTGAAGGATTTTATGGAAGTTTACCTGTTTTCGTTGACTATGTTTCTGAGCACATGAATTTGATTTGGTCAGTGAAAAACGCTGTCGTTTTGGAGTATGTCAGTATACTACACATTATGGTAACACCGTGTCAAAAGTGATTTCAAAATAAAGCTACCTTACAGTGAATGTGATTTCACATGCATTGTCAGTCAGTCTGTCAATCATAACTGAATTAATACACAAACAGATAAAAAGTAGATAAAAAATAAATTTAATAGAAATAAATAAATAAATAAAATTTTAGTTAAGGTGAATCAAAAATTCAAAATTTATAAAAATACAAACGAAAGGTTCTAATTATGCCTGCGAACTGCACTTCAAAAAAGATTGCGGCTATGAAAATCAAGGCTTTTTTCGGGTCAGTTGAGTGAATTGTGGAAATTAATAACTACTTCTACAAAAAAAAAGAAAAGAAAATTAATAACTTTAAATTCATTTCCAGAGATCAATCAGACATTCATGTTCAAAAACCACAGACTGCTATTGAGAAACTTTTTGTTTCCGCAAACAAATTTCACTTCAGAATGAAATTACAAACTGAAAAGCAGAACCTCACACCACATTCGGGCAGATAGGTGTTAAATTAAAAGGAACCCCTTGTTGCCACAGACAAATGTCATTACAGCATGACAGTTCTCCACCTCACCATGTTACTGAAACAGTGTGAGGACATTCTGATGTGGCATTTCAAAATCAAATCCCTCTAAAATATATATATTTTTGACTTGTTCCCTCTAATTTTTGATTTAAATGTATCGAGCTGGATTGATTTTGAATAGTTGACAAGCAATAGTTGCCAGACTTATTAATAATAATAATAATAATAATAATAATAATTATATTTACCACAACCTGAGGGATTTTCTTCCAAAAGTACTAACAAATGCCATTTAGAACTTAGATTTAATAATGATCCTAACTTGTTGCTGTCAGTATAGGTCAGTAAGGAGACTGCAGTGGAGTGGAGGGTTAGATGTGTGTTTATTTCTGCAGTTGAGGGCGTTTCCCAGTGCACAAAAGATAGTTTCACTTTCTCATCAGTACAGGGGGAAGGGATTTTGAACAGGTAGAAATAAAAGATTTGGGCATATATACAGCTGACTCTGAATACAGTATTATATAGTACATCATATGAATATATAGTGAAAGAGCCACCTTGTTTTGCTGTTAATGAACACACAAGCTGTATCATAACCAGAGCACATTTTTAAAACTTATTTTTCAAATGAGACTGCAATACTTGCAAAATTGCAAAAATTGTTTTCGATGAACACATGACTTGTGTATGGACTATAGTACATTGAATGATATTTTTACATAGTTTTTGATGTATGTTCTCAGTGGTTACTTTGATCCTGTGGTCCTCACTCAGGGCTCTATGCAGGTTGTCATCTCTGTGTTCTGTATTCCGCCATGAAGGAATTAAAAAAAAAAATAATGATAGGACCACTTTGTCAAAAAAAGGAAGACATTTATTGAAGCCATACATACATACACTGGGTGTCACATCATGGCTGTGCTGTGAGAAATCCTTGCCCATCCAAAGCTGAGCTGCGGCTGACACTCTCTCAGCGTCCAACCCCCCCCCCCCCCATTAAGCTCCCCTTGGCAACTTATTCATAAGGAAACAGATAAATGAATTATTTACTTGATGGGTGGAGGAGGGTTGCCAAGCAAATGGTGTGAAGAGCTATTGAGGATGCCAAGTGAAATAAACCTGCCTATTACTGGTCAAGCAAACATCTGACCAGGAAGTCAGGTGATGGTCATGTGCACTCAGGTGATTCTCCAGTAGAAAAAAAGAGCTTGACTCCATAGTCTGTAAAATTTATGCTGAGGCTTCATTTCTTCTTTTGTATTTCAAGGTTCGCAAAATTGGATATATACATACACACAACCCTAATTCTGGAATAGTTGGGACAAAGTGTAAATTGTGAATAAAATCAAAATGCAATAACTTTCATGTCACAAGCCAATTTGTTATTTACGATAGAACATCAATAACATTTCAACATTCACAATAGAACAGAGTTAACATAGCATATGTTGAAACTGAGAAACTTTACATTTTCATCCAAAAAATTAGCTTATTTCAAATAGTCTGGTGGCAACAGGTCTAAAAAAATGGGACACTGCCAAAAAAGGGCTGGAAAAAGCAATTAAAAGAGAATCAGCTAAAAGAACATTTAGCAAGTAATTAATTTAACTGGCATCAGCTGTGTAACATGATTGGCTATAAAAGGGATGTCTTAGAGAGGCTGAGTCTCTCAAAAGTAATGATGGCCAGAGGCTCTCCAACTTGTGAAGGCCTGCATAAAAACAATTACGGGATGCCTTAAAAACAATGTTCCTCAACATCAAATTGCAAAGGCTTTGAAGGTTCCATCATCTACAGTCCATAATATCATCAAAAGTCTCAGAGAAACTTCAAGAAACCACTGTCTGTAAACAGAGTCCGCCATGCCATCCACAGATGCCACCAAAAACTCTATCATCCAAAAAGGAAGCCATGGTTAAGCATGATCCAGAAGCGCCGACAAGTTCTATGAGCCAAGGCTCATTTAAAATGGAATGAAGCAAAGTGGCAAATTGTCCTGTGGTCAGGTGAGTCCAAATTTGACATTCTTGTTGGGAATCATGGGTGTTGTGTCCTCCGGGCTATATAGGAGAAAGACCACCCCTCCTGTTATCAGTGTTCAGTTCAAAAGCCAGCATTTCTGATAGTATGAAGATGCATTAGTGCATATAGTGTGGGACACTCGCATGTTTTAAAAAGCAAAATGAATGCTGAAAGGTATATAAAGGTTTTAGAGCAACATATGCTGCCCTCCAGACAACATCTATTCCAGGGAAAGCCTTGTGTATTTCAGCAGGACAGTGCAAAACCACATACTGCAGCTATTGCAAAAGCATGGCTTCGTAGTAGAAGAGCCCATGTGCTGAACTGGCCTGCCTGCAGTCCTGATCTTTCACTAATTGAGAACATTTGGCACATAATTTAACAAAGAGTCCGTCAAAGGAGACCCAAAACTCTCCAGCAGCTGGAAGCCTGTATTAAACAAGAGTGGGATCATATAATCAATATACACTCAACAAAAATATAAACGCAGCACTTTTGTTTTTGCTCCCATTTGTCATGAGATGGACTCAAAGATCTAAAATTCATTCCAGATACACAATATTACCATTTCTCTCAAACATGGTTCACAAATCTGTCTAAATGTGTGATAGTGAGCACTTTTGCTTTGCTGAGACAATCCATCCCACCTCACGGGTGTGCCACATCAAGATGGTCATCAGACACCATGAGTAGTGCACAGGTGTACCTTAGACTGCCCACAATAAAAGGCCACTCTGAAATGTGCAGTTTTGTCTCACAGCAAAATGCCACAGATGGCGCAAGCATTGAGGGAGCATGCAATTGGCATGCTGACAGCAGGAATGTCAACTAGATCTGTTGCTCGGGCATTGAATGTTCATTTCTCTGCCATAAGCCGTCTCCAAAGGCGTTTCAGAGAATATGGCAGTACATCCAACCGGCCTCACAACCACAGACCACGTGTAACCACACCAGCCCAGGACCTCCACATCCAGCAGGTTCACCTCCAAGATCGTCTGAGACCAGCTACTCAGACAGCTGCTGAAACAATTGGTTTGCATAACCAAAGAATTTCTGTACAAACTGTCAGAAACCGTCTCAGGCAAGCTCAACTGCATGCTCGTCGTTCTCATTGGGGTCTTAACCTGACTCCAGATCATCTCCATAACAGACTTGAGTGAAGAAATGCTCACATTCAATGGCATCTGGCACGTTGGAGAGGTGTTCTCTTCACGGATGAATCTCGGTTTACATTGTTCAGGGCAGATGGTAGACAGCGTGTGTGGCGTCCTGTGGGTGCGTCGAAGTGCATTTGAACACAGGCTGAGGAAAACTGAACTTGCACTCGATCTTAGGAGAACTGGACCTGCACTCAGGCTGAGGAGAACTGTACCTGCACTCGGGCTGAGGTGAACTGGACCAAACACTCGGGCTGAGGAAAACTGTGTCTGCACTCGGGCTGAAGAGAACTGCACCTGGACTTGGGCTAAGGAGAACTGGACCTGGACTCGGGCTGAAGAGATCTGGATCTGCGTTCTGGCTAAGGAGATCTGAACCTTCACTCGGGCAGGTGATAACTGAACATGCATTCGAGCTGAGGAGAACTGAACCTGCATTCAGGCTGAGGAGTACTGAACCTGCACTCAGTCTGAGGAGATTTGGACCTGCACTCGGGCAGAGGAGAACTGGACCTGCACTTGGGCTGAGGAGAACTGGACCAGCACCTGGGCTGAGGAGAATTTGACCTGCTCTCAGGGTGAGGAGAACTGCACCTACACTGGAGGTGAGGAGGACTGCACCTGCAATCGGGCTGAGGAGGAGTGCATCTGTACAGGGGCTGAGGAAAACTGAACTTGCACTTGATCTTAGGAGAACTGGACCTGCACTCAGGCTGAGGAGAACTGGACCTGTACTCGGGCTGAGGATAACTGTACCTGCACTCGGGCTGAAAAGAACTGCATCTGGACTTGGGCTGAGGAGGACTGGACCTAAACTCGGGCTGAGGAAAAGTGCATTTGAACACAGGCTGAGGAAAACTGAACTTGCACTCGGTCTTAGGAGAACTGGACCTGCACTCCGGCTGAAGAGAATTGGACCTGGACTCGCGCTGCGGAGAACGCGACCTGCACTAGTGCTGAGGAGCACTGTAACTGCACTGCGGCTGGGGTGAACTGGACCAGACACTCGGGCTGAGGAAAACTGTACCTGGACTTGGGCTGAGGAGAACTGAACCTGCACTCAGGCTGATGAGAACTGCACCTGCACTCGAGGTGAGAACTGCACCTGCACTCGGGCTGAGAAGTGCATCTGTACAGAGGCTGAGGAAAACTGAACGTGCACTAGTGCTGAGGAGAACGGTACCTGCACTCCGGCTGAGGTGAACTGGACCAGACACTCGGGCTGAGGATAACTGTACCTGCACTTGGGCTGAAGTGAAATGCACCTGGACTCGGCTGCGGAGAACTGGACCGGCACTCGGGCTGAGGAGAAGTGCATCTGTACAGAGGCTGAGGAAAACTGAACTTGCACTCGGTCCTAGGAGAACTGGACCTGCACTCAGGCTGAAAAGAACTGGAACTGCCCTCTGGCTGGAGAGAATTGGACCTGGACTCACGCTGCGGAGAACTGGACCTGCACCTGAGCTGAGGAGAACTGTACCTGCACTCGGGCTGAAGAGAACTGCACCTGGACTTGGGCTGAGGAGAACTGGACCTGGACTGGGGCTGAAGAGAACTGGACCTGCAGTCGGGCTGAGGAGATCTGAACCTTCACTCGGGCAGGTGATAACTGAACATGCATTCGAGCTGAGGAGAGCTGAACCTACACTCACGCTGAGGAGACCTGAACCTGGACTCACGCTGAGGAGAACTGAACCTGCACTCAGTCTGAGGAGATTTGGACCTGCACTCGGGCTGAGGAGAACTGGACCGGCACTTGGGCTGAGGAGAACTGGACCTCGGGCACTCGGGCTGAGGTGAACTGGACCAGACACTCGTGCTGAAAAAAACTGTACCTGCACTCGTACTGAAGAGAACTGCACCTTGATTTGGGCTGAGGAGAACTGGACCTGGACTCGGGCTGCGGAGAACTGGACATGCACTCTGGCTGAAGAGAATTGGACCTGGACTCGTGCTGCGGAGAACTTGAACTGCACTAATGCTGAGGAGAACTGTACCTGCACTCAGGCTGAAAAGAACTGCATCTGGACTTGGGCTGAGTATAACTGTACCTGCACTCGGGCTGAAAAGAACTGCATCTGGACTTGGGCTAAGGAGAACTGGACCTGGACTCGGGCTGAGGAGAACTGGACCTGCACTCGGGCTGAAGAGAATTGGCCTGGACTCGCGCTGCGGAGAACTCGACCTGCACTAGTGCTGAGGAGAACTGTACCTGCACTCAGGCTGAGGTGAACTGGACCAGACAATTGGGCTGAGGAAAACTGTACCTGCACTCGGGCTGAAAAGAACTGCATCTGGACTTGGGCTGAGTATAACTGTACCTGCACTTCGGCTGAAAAGAACTGCATCTGGACTTGGGCTGAGGAGAACTGGACCTGGACTCGGGCTGAGGAGAACTGGACCTGCACTCGGGCTGAAGAGAATTGGCCTGGACTCGCGCTGCGGAGAACTCGACCTGCACTAGTGCTGAGGAGAACTGTACCTGCACTCAGGCTGAGGTGAACTGGACCAGACACTCGGGCTGAAAAAACTGTACCTGCACTCAGGCTGAAAAGAACTGCATCTGGACTTTGCCTGAGGATAACTGTACCTGCACTCGGGCTGAAGAGAACTCCATTTGGACTTGGGCTGAGGAGAAATGGACCTGGAATTGGGCTGAGGAAAACTGGACCTGCACTCCGGCTGAAGAGAATTGGACCTGTACTCGCGCTGTGGAGAACTCGACTTGCACCAGTGCTGAGAAGAACGATACCTGCACTCGGGCTGAAGTGAACTGGACCAGACCCTAGGGTTAAGGAAAACTGTACCAGCACTCGGGATGAGGAGAATTTGACCTGCACTAACGCTGAGAAGAACTGTACCTGCACTCGGGCTAAGGTGAACTGGACCAGACACTCGTACTGAAGAAAACTGCAACTTGACTTGGGCTGATGAAAACTGTACCTGGACTCGGGATGAGGAGAATTTGACCTGCACTAGTGCTGAGGAGAACTGTACCTGCACTCGGGCTGACGTGAACTGGACCAGACACTCGGGCTGAGGAAATCTGTACCTCCACTCAAGCTGAAGAGAACTGCACCTGGCTTTGGGCTGAGGAGAACTGAACCTACACTCAGGCTGAGAACTGCACCTGCACTCGAGCTGAGGAGAACCTAACCTGCATTCAGGCTGAGGAGAACTGAACCTGCACTCAGTCTGAGGAGATTTGGACCTGCACTCGAGCTGAGGAGAACTGGACCTGCACTTGGGCTGAGGAGAAGTGCATCTGTACAGAGGCTGAGGAAAACTGAACTTGCATTTGGTCTTAGTAGAACTGAACCAGCACTTAGGCTGAGGAGAACTGCACCTGCACTCGAGCTGAGGAGAACCTAACCTGCATTCAGGCTGAGGAGAACTGAACTTGCACTCAGTCTGAGGAGATTTGGACCTGCATTCGGGCTGAGGAGAAATGGACCTGCACTTAGGCTGAACAGAACTGCATCTGGACTTGGGCTGAGGATAACTGTACCTGCACTCGGGCTGAAGAGAACTACATCTGGACTTGGGCTGAGGAGAAATGGACCTGGCATCGGGCTGAGGAGAACTGGACCTGCACTTCGGCTGAAGAGAATTGGACCTGTACTCGCGCTGCGGAGAACTCGACTTGCACTCGTGCTGAGAAGAACTGTACCTGCACTCAAGCTGAAGTGAATTGGACCAGACACTTCGGTTAAGGAAAACTGTACCTGCACTTGGGCTGAAGAGAACTGCATCTGGACTTGGGCTGAGGAGAACTGGACCTGCAGTCTCGCTGAGGAGATCTGAACCTTCACTAGGGCTGAGGAGAAGTGCATCTGTACACAGGCTGAGGAAAACTGAACTTGCACTCGGTCTTAGGAGAACTGGACCTGCACTCAGGCTGAGGAGAACTGGACTTGCACTCCGGCTGAAGAAAATTAGACTTGGATTCTTGCTGCGGAGAACTCAACCTGCACTAGTGCTGAGAAGAACTGTACCTGCAGTCGGGCTGAGGTGAACTGGACCAGACACTCAGGCTGAGGAAAACTGTACCTGCACTCGGGCTGAAGAGAACTGCACCTGGGTTTGGGCTTAGGAGAACTGAACCTGCACTCCGGCTGAAGAGAATTGATCCAGGACTCGCGCTGCTGAGAACTCGACCTGCACTCGTGCTGAGGAGAACTGTACCTGCACTCGAATGAAGAGAACTGCACCTGGACTTGGGCTGAGGAGAACTGGACCTGGACTCGAGCTGCAGAGAACTGGACCTGCACTCTGGCTGAAGAGAATTGGACCTGGACTCGCGCTGCTGAGAACCAGACCTGCACTAGTGCTGAGGAGAACTGTACCTGCAGTCGGGCTGAGGTGAACTGGACCAGACACTCAGGCTGAGGAAAACTGAACCTGCACTCGGGCTGAAGAGAACTGCACCTGGACTTGGGCTGAAGGGAACTGGACCTGCACCTGGGCTGCGGAGAACTGGACCTGCAGCCTCATGATGAAGCGAACTGGACCTGCACTCTGGCTGGAGAGAATTGGACCTGGACTCGCGCTGCTGAGAACCCGACCTGCACTAGTGCTGAGGAGAACTGTACCTGCACTCGAGCTGAGGTGAACTGGACCAGACACTGGGGTTAAGGAAAATTTTACCTGCACTCGGGATGAGGAGAATTTGACCTGCACTAGCGCTGAGAAGAATTTTACCTGCACTCAAGCTGAGGTGAACTGGACCAGACACTCGTGCTGAGGAAAACTGTTCCTGCATTCGTCCTGAAGAAAACAGCAACTTGACTTGGGCTGATGAGAACTGGACCTGGACTTGGGCTGCGAAGAACTGGACCTGCACTCTGGCTGAAGAGAATTGGACCTGGACTCGCGCTGTGGAGAACTCGACCTGCACTAGTGCTGAGGAGAACTGTACCTGCACTCGGGCTGAGGTGAACTGGACCAGACACTCGGGCTGAGGAAATCTGTACCTGCACTCAAGCTGAAGAGAACTGCACCTGGATTTGGGCTGAGGAGAACTGAACCTACACTCAGGCTGAGAACTGCATCTGCACTCGAGCTGAGGAGAACCTAACCTGCATTCAGGCTGAGGAGAACTGAACCTGTACTCAGTCTGAGGACATTTGGACCTGCACTCGAGCTGAGGAGAACTGGACCTGCACTTGGGCTGAGGAGAAGTGCATCTGTACAGAGGCTGAGGAGAACTGAACTTGCACTCGGTCTTAGTAGAACTGAACCTGCACTTAGGCTGAGGAGAACTGCACCTGCACTCGAGCTGAGGAGAACCTAACCTGCACTCAGTCTGAGGAGATTTGGACGTGCATTTGGGCCGAGGAGAAATGGACCTGCACTTAGGCTGAGGAGAACCGGACCTGCATTTGGGCTGAGGAGAATTTGACCTGCACTCAGGGTGAGGAGAACTGCACCTACACTCGCGGTGAGGAGAACTGGACCTGCACTCCGGCTGAAGAGAATTAGACTTGGATTCTTGCTGCGGAGAACTCAACCTGCACTAGTGCTGAGAAGAACTGGACCAGACACTCGGGCTGAGGAAAACTGTACCTGGACTTGGGCTGAGGAGAACTGAACCTGCACTCAGGCTGATGAGAACTGCACCTGCACTCGAGCAGAGGAGAACCTAACCTGCATTGAGGCTGAGGAAAACTGAACCTGCACTCGGGCTGAGATGAACTGGACCAGACACTCGGGCTGAGGAAAACTGTACCTGGACTTGGGCTGAGGAGAACTGAACCTGCACTCAGGCTGATGAGAACTGCACCTGCACTCGAGCAGAGGAGAACCTAACCTGCATTGAGACTGAGGAAAACTGAACCTGCACTCGGGTTGAGGAGAACTGGACCTGCACTTGGGCTGAGGAGAACTGGACGTGCACTCCGGCTGAGGAGAATTGACCTGCACTCAGGGTGAATAGAACTGCACCTACACTCGAGGTGAGAACTGCACCTGCACTTGGGCTGAGAAGTGCATCTGTACAGAGGCTGAGGAAAACTGAACTTGCACTAGTGGTGAGGAGAACGGTACCTGCACTCCGGCTGAGGTGAACTGGACCAGACACTAGGGCTGAGGATAACTGTACATGCACTTGGGCTGAAGTGAAATGCACCTGGACTCGGCTGCGGAGAACTGGACCGGCACTCGGGCTGAGGAGAAGTGCATCTGTACAGAGGCTGAAAAAAACTGAACTTGCACTCGGTCCTAGGAGAACTGGACCTGCACTCAGGCTGAAAAGAACTGGACCTGCCCTCTGGCTGGAAAGAATTGGACCTGGACTCACGCTGCGGAGAATTCGACCTGCATCTGAGCTGAGGAGAACTGTACCTGCACTCGGGCTGAGGTGAACTAGACCAGACACTCGAGCTGAAGAAAACTGTACCTGCACTCAGGCTGAAGAGAACTGCACCTGGACTTGGGCTGAAGAGAACTGGACCTGGACTGGGGCTGAAGAGAACTGGACCTGCAGTCGGGCTGAGGAGATCTGAACCTTCACTCGGGCAGGTGATAACTGAACACGCATTCGAGCTGAGGACAGCTGAACCTACACTCAGGCTGAGGAGACCTGAACCTGCACTCAGGCTGGGGAGAACTGCAACTGCACTTGAGCTATAGAGAACCTAACCTGCATTCAGGCTGAGGAGAACTGAACCTGCACTCAGTCTGAGGAGATTTGGACTTGCACTCGGGCTGAGGAGAACTGGACCGGCACTTGGGCTGAGGAGAACTGGACCTCGGGCACTCGGGCTGAGGTGAACTGGACCAGACACTCGTGCTGAAAAAAACTGTACCTGCACTCGTTCTGAAGAGAACTGCACCTTGATTTGGGCTGAGGAGAACTAAACCTGGACTCGGGCTGCGGAGAACTGGACCTGCACTCTGGCTGAAGAGAATTGGACCTGGACTCGCACTGCGGAGAACTTGACCTGCACTAATGCTGAGGAGAACTGTACCTGCACTCAGGCTGAAAAGAACTGCATCTGGAATTGGGCTGAGTATAACTGTACCTGCACTCGGGCAGAAAAGAACTGCATCTGGACTTGAGCTGAGGAGAACTGGACCTGGACTCGGGCTGAGGAGAACTGGACCTGCACTCGGGCTGAAGAGAATTGGCCTGGACTCGCGCTGCGGAGAACTCGACCTGCACTAGTGCTGAGGAGAACTGTACCTGCACTCAGGCTGAGGTGAACTGGACCAGACAATCGGGCTGAGGAAAACTGTACCTGCACTCGGGCTGAAAAGAACTGCTTCTGGACTTGGGCTGAGTATAACTGTACCTGCACTCGGGCTGAGGAGAACTGGACCTGCACTCGGGCTGAAGAGAATTCGCCTGGACTCGCGCTGCGGAGAACTCGACCTGCACTAGTGCTGAGGAGAACTGTACCTGCACTCAGGCTGAGGTGAACTGGACCAGACACTCGGGCTGAGAAAACTGTACCTGCACTCAGGCTGAAGAGAACTGCATCTGGACTTTGCCTGAGGATAACTGTACCTGCACTCGGGCTGAAGAGAACTCCATCTGGACTTGGGCTGAGGAGAAATGGACCTGGAATTGGGCTGAGGAGAACTGGACCTGCACTCGCGCTGCGGAGAACTCGACTTGCACTAGTGCTGAGAAGAACGTTACCTGCACTCGGGCTGAAGTGAACTGGACCAGACACTAGGGTTAAGGAAAACTGTACCTGCACTCGGGATGAGGAGAATTTGACCTGCACTAGCGCTGAGAAGAACTGTACCTGCACTCGGGCTGAGGTGAACTGGACCAGACACTCCTGCTGAGGAAAACTGTACCTGCACTCGTACTGAAGAAAACTGCAACTTGACTTGGGCTGATGAAAACTGTACCTGGACTCGGAATGAGGAAAATTTTACCTGCAGTAGTGCTGAGGAGAACTGTACCTGCACTCGGGCTGAGGTGAACTGGACCAGACACTCGGGCTGAGGCAATCTGTACCTGCACTCAAGCTGAAGAGAACTGCACCTGGACTTGGGCTGAGGAGAACTGGACCTGGACTGGGGCTGAAGAGAACTGGACCTGCAGTCGGGCTGAGGAGATCTGAACCTTCACTCAGGCAGGTGATAACTGAATATGCATTCGAGCTGAGGAGAGCTGAACCTGCACTCAGGCTGGGGAGAACTGCAACTGCACTTGAGCTATAGAGAACCTAACCTGCATTCAGGCTGAGGAGAACTGAACCTGCACTCAGTCTTAGGAGATTTGGACCTGCACTCGGGCTGATGAGAACTGGACCGGCACTTGGGCTGAGGAGAACTGGACCAGACACTCGTGCTGAAAAAAACTGTACCTGCACTCGTACTGAAGAGAACTGCACCTTGATTTGGGCTGAGGAGAACTGGACCTGGACTCGGGCTGCGGAGAACTGGACCTGCACTCTGTCTTAAGGAAATTGGACCTGGACTCGCACTGCGGAGAACTTGACCTGCACTAATGCTGAGGAGAACTGTACCTGCACTCAGGCTGAAAAGAACCGCATCTGGACTTGGGCAGAGGAGAACTGGACCTGGACTCGGGCTGAGGAGAACTGGACCTGCACTCGGGCTGAAGAGAATTGGCCTGGACTCGCGCTGCGGAGAACTCGACCTGCACTAGTGCTGTGGAGAACTGTACCTGCACTCAGGCTGAGGTGAACTGGACCAGACAATCGGGCTGAGGAAAACTGTACCTGCACTCGGGCTGAAAAGAACTGCATCTGGACTTGGGCTGAGTATAACTGTACCTGCACTCGGGCTGAAAAGAACTGCATCTGGACTTGGGCTGAGGAGAACTGGACCTGGGCTCGGGCTGAGGAGAACTGGACCTGCACTCGGGCTGAAGAGAATTGGCCTGCACTCGCGCTGCGGAGAACTCGACCTGCACTAGTGCTGTGGAGAACTGTACCTGCACTCAGGCTGAGGTGAACTGGACCAGACACTCGGGCTGAGAAAACTGTACCTGCACTCAGGCTGAAGATAACTGCATCTGGACTTTACCTGAGGATAACTGTACCTGCACTCG
Organism: Gymnothorax reevesii; assembly: GCA_029721435.1. Lineage (NCBI taxonomy): Eukaryota > Metazoa > Chordata > Actinopteri > Anguilliformes > Muraenidae > Gymnothorax > Gymnothorax reevesii. The sequence goes on from CM056574.1 coordinate 117,063,344, forward strand.
GGCTGAAGAGAACTGCACCTGGATTTGGGCTGAGGAGAACTGAACCTACCCTCAGGCTGAGAACTGCACCTGCACTCGAGCTGAGGAGAACCTAACCTGCATTCAGGCTGAGGAGAACTGAACCTGCACTCAGTCTGAGGAGATTTGGACCTGCACTCGAGCTGAGGAGAACTGGACCTGCACTTGGGCTGAGGAGAAGTGCATCTGTACAGAGGCTGAGGAAAACTGAACTTGCTTTCGGTCTTAGAAGAACTGAACCTGCATTTAGGCTGAGGAGAACTGCACCTGCACTCGAGCTGAGGAGAACTTAACCTGCATTCAGGCTGAGGAGAACCTAACCTGCATTCAGGCTGAGAACTGAACCTGCACTCAGTCTGAGGAGATTTGGACCTGCACTCGGGTTAAGAAGATTTGGACCTGCACTCGCGCTGCAGAGAACTTGACCTGCACTTGTGCTGAGGAGAACTGTACTCTCACTCGAGCTGAGGTGAACTGGACCAGACACTCGGGCTGAAAAAAACTGTACCTGCACTCGGCCTGAAGAGAACTGCACCTGCACTTGTGCTGAAAAGAACTGTACCTGCACTCGGGCTGAGGTGAACTGGACCAGACACTCGGGCTGAAGAAAACTGTACCTGCACTCAGGCTGAAGAGAACTGCACCTGGACTTGGGCTGAGGAGAACTGGACCTGGACTGGGGCTGAAGAGAACTGGACCTGCAGTCTAGCTGAGGAGAACCTAACCTGTACTCAGTCTGAGGAGATTTGGACGTGCATTTGGGCCAAGGAGAAATGGACCTGCACTTAGGCTGAGGAGAACCGGACCTGCATTTGGGCTGAGGAGAATTTGACCTGCACTCAGGGTGAGGAGAACTGCACCTACACTCGCGGTGAGGAGAACTGGACCTGCACTCCGGCTGAAGAGAATTAGACTTGGATTCTTGCTGCGGAGAACTCAACCTGCACTAGTGCTGAGAAGAACTGTACCTGCAGTCGGGCTGAGGTGAACTGGACGAGACACTCGGGCTGAGAAAACTGTACCTGCACTCAGGCTGAAAAGAACTGCAACTGGACTTTGCCTGAGGATAACTGTACCTGCACTCGGGCTGAAGAGAACTCCATCTGGACTTGGGCTGAGGAGAAATGGACCTGGAATTGGGCTGAGGAGAACTGGACCTGCACTCGCGCTGCGGAGAACTCGACTTGCACTAGTGCTGAGAAGAACGTTACCTGCACTCGGGCTGAAGTGAACTGGACCAGACACTCGTGCTGAGGAAAACTGTACCTGCACTCGTACTGAAGAAAACTGCAACTTGACTTGGGCTGATGAAAACTGTACCTGGACTCAGAATGAGGAGAATTTGACCTGAAATAGTGCTGAGGAGAACTGTACCTGCACTCGGGCTGAGGTGAACTGGACCAGACACTCGGGCTGAGGCAATCTGTACCTGCACTCAAGCTGAAGAGAACTGCACCTGGTTTTGGGCCGAGGAGAACTGAACCTACACTCAGGCTGAGAACTGCACCTGCACTCGAGCTGAGGAGAACCTAACCTGCATTCAGGCAGAAGAGAACTGAACCTGCACTCAGTCTGAGGAGATTTGGACCTGCACTCGAGCTGAGGAGAACTGGACCTGCACTTGGGCTGAGGAGAAGTGCATCTGTACAGAGGCTGAGGAAAACTGAACTTGCTTTCGGTCTTAGAAGAACTGAACCTGCACTTAGGCTGAGGAGAACTGCACCTGCACTCGAGCTGAGGAGAACTTAACCTGCATTCAGGCTGAGGAGAACCTAACCTGCATTCAGGCTGAGAACTGAACCTGCACTCAGTCTGAGGAGATTTGGACCTGCACTCGGGTTGAGAAGATTTGGACCTGCACTCGCGCTGCAGAGAACTCGACCTGCACTAGTGCTGTGGAGAACTGTACCTGCACTCAGGCTGAGGTGAACTGGACCAGACACTCGGGCTGAGAAAACTGTACCTGCACTCAGGCTGAAGAGAACTGCATCTGGACTTTACCTGAGGATAACTGTACCTGCACTCGGGCTGAAGAGAACTGCACCTGGATTTGGGCTGAGGAGAACTGAACCTACCCTCAGGCTGAGAACTGCACCTGCACTCGAGCTGAGGAGAACCTAACCTGCATTCAGGCTGAGGAGAACTGAACCTGCACTCAGTCTGAGGAGATTTGGACCTGCACTCGAGCTGAGGAGAACTGGACCTGCACTTGGGCTGAGGAGAAGTGCATCTGTACAGAGGCTGAGGAAAACTGAACTTGCTTTCGGTCTTAGAAGAACTGAACCTGCACTTAGGCTGAGGAGAACTGCACCTGCACTCGAGCTGAGGAGAACTTAACCTGCATTCAGGCTGAGGAGAACCTAACCTGCATTCAGGCTGAGAACTGAACCTGCACTCAGTCTGAGGAGATTTGGACCTGCACTCGGGTTGAGAAGATTTGGACCTGCACTCGCGCTGCAGAGAACTTGACCTGCACTTGTGCTGAGGAGAACTGTACTCTCACTCGAGCTGAGGTGAACTGGACCAGACACTCGGGCTGAAAAAAACTGTACCTGCACTCGGCCTGAAGAGAACTGCACCTGCACTTGTGCTGAAAAGAACTGTACCTGCACTCGGGCTGAGGTGAACTGGACCAGACACTCGGGCTGAAGAAAACTGTACCTGCACTCAGGCTGAAGAGAACTGCACCTGGACTTGGGCTGAGGAGAACTGGACCTGGACTGGGGCTGAAGAGAACTGGACCTGCAGTCTAGCTGAGGAGAACCTAACCTGTACTCAGTCTGAGGAGATTTGGACGTGCATTTGGGCCAAGGAGAAATGGACCTGCACTTAGGCTGAGGAGAACCGGACCTGCATTTGGGCTGAGGAGAATTTGACCTGCACTCAGGGTGAGGAGAACTGCACCTACACTCGCGGTGAGGAGAACTGGACCTGCACTCCGGCTGAAGAGAATTAGACTTGGATTCTTGCTGCGGAGAACTCAACCTGCACTAGTGCTGAGAAGAACTGTACCTGCAGTCGGGCTGAGGTGAACTGGACCAGACACTCAGGCTGAGGAAAACTGTACCTGCATTCAGGCTGAGAACTGAACCTGCACTCAGTCTGAGGAGATTTGGCCCTGCACTCGGGTTGAGGAGATTTGGACCTGCACTCGAGCTGAGGAGAACTGGACCTGCACTTGGGCTGAGGAGAAGTGCATCTGTACAGAGGCTGAGGAAAACTGAACTTGCACTCGGTCTTAGTAGAACTGAACCTGCACTTAGGCTGAGGAGAACTGCACCTGCACTCGAGCTGAGGAGAAGCTAACCTGCACTCAGTCTGAGGAGATTTGGACGTGCATTTGGGCTGAGGAGAAATGGACCTGCACTTAGGCTGAGGAGAACTGGACCTGCATTTGGGCTGAGGAGAATTTGACCTGCACTCAGGCTGAGGAGAACTGCACCTACACTCGCGGTGAGGAGAACTGCACCTGCACTTGGGCTGAAAAGATGTGCATCTGTACAGAGGCTGAGGAAAACTGAACTTGCACTCAGTCTTAGGAGAACTGGACCTGCACTCTGGCTGAAGAGAATTGGACCTAGACTCGCGCTGTGGAGAATTCGACCTGCATCTGAGCTGAGGAGAACTGTACCTGCACTCGGGCTGAGGTGAACTGGACCAGACACTCGAGCTGAAGAAAACTGTACCTGCACTCAGGCTGAAGAGAACTGCACCTGGACTTGGGCTGAAGAGAACTGGACCTGGACTGGGGCTGAAGAGAACTGGACCTGCCCTCTGGCTCGAGAGAATTGGACCTGGACTCACGCTGCGGAGAATTCGACCTGCATCTGAGCTGAGGAGAACTGTACCTGCACTCAGGCTGAGGTGAACTGGACCAGACACTCGAGCTGAAGAAAACTGTACCTGCACTCAGGCTGAAGAGAACTGCACCTGGACTTGGGCTGAAGAGAACTGGACCTGGACTGGGGCTGAAGAGAACTGGACCTGCAGTCGGGCTGAGGAGATCTGAACCTTCACTCGGGCAGGTGATAACTGAACATGCATTCGAGCTGAGGACAGCTGAACCTACACTCAGGCTGAGGAGACCTGAACCTGCACTCAGGCTGGGGAGAACTGCAACTGCACTTGAGCTATAGAGAACCTAACCTGCATTCAGGCTGAGGAGAACTGAACCTGCACTCAGTCTGAGGAGATTTGGACTTGCACTCGGGCTGAGGAGAACTGGACCGGCACTTGGGCTGAGGAGAACTGGACCTTGGGCACTCGGGCTGAGGTGAACTGGACCAGACACTCGTGCTGAAAAAAACTGTACCTGCTCTCGTACTGAAGAGAACTGCACCTTGATTTGGGCTGAGGAGAACTGGACCTGGACTCGGGCTGCGGAGAACTGGACCTGCACTCTGGCTGAAGAGAATTGGACCTGGACTCGCACTGCGGAGAACTTGACCTGCACTAATGCTGAGGAGAACTGTACCTGCACTCAGGCTGAAAAGAACTGCATCTGGAATTGGGCTGAGTATAACTGTACCTGCACTCGGGCTGAAAAGAACTGCATCTGGACTTGGGCTGAGGAGAACTGGACCTAGACTCGGGCTGAGGAGAACTGGACCTGCACTCGGGCTGAAGAGAATTGGCCTGGACTCGCGCTGCGGAGAACTCGACCTGCACTAGTGCTGAGGAGAACTGTACCTGCACTCAGGCTGAGGTGAACTGGACCAGACAATCGGGCTGAGGAAAACTGTACCTGCACTCGGGCTGAAAAGAACTGCATCTGGACTTGGGCTGAGTATAACTGTACCTGCACTCGGGCTGAGGAAAACTGGACCTGCACTCAGGCTAAAGAGAATTCGCCTGGACTCGCGCTGCGGAGAACTCGACCTGCACTAGTGCTGAGGAGAACTGTACCTGCACTCAGGCTGAGGTGAACTGGACGAGACACTCGGGCTGAGAAAACTGTACCTGCACTCAGGCTGAAAAGAACTGCAACTGGACTTTGCCTGAGGATAACTGTACCTGCACTCGGGCTGAAGAGAACTCCATCTGGACTTGGGCTGAGGAGAAATGGACCTGGAATTGGGCTGAGGAGAACTGGACCTGCACTCGCGCTGCGGAGAACTCGACTTGCACTAGTGCTGAGAAGAACGTTACCTGCACTCGGGCTGAAGTGAACTGGACCAGACACTCGTGCTGAGGAAAACTGTACCTGCACTCGTACTGAAGAAAACTGCAACTTGACTTGGGCTGATGAAAACTGTACCTGGACTCAGAATGAGGAGAATTTGACCTGAAATAGTGCTGAGGAGAACTGTACCTGCACTCGGGCTGAGGTGAACTGGACCAGACACTCGGGCTGAGGCAATCTGTACCTGCACTCAAGCTGAAGAGAACTGCACCTGGTTTTGGGCCGAGGAGAACTGAACCTACACTCAGGCTGAGAACTGCACCTGCACTCGAGCTGAGGAGAACCTAACCTGCATTCAGGCAGAAGAGAACTGAACCTGCACTCAGTCTGAGGAGATTTGGACCTGCACTCGAGCTGAGGAGAACTGGACCTGCACTTGGGCTGAGGAGAAGTGCATCTGTACAGAGGCTGAGGAAAACTGAACTTGCCCTCCGTCTTAGTAGAACTGAACCAGCACTTAGGCTGAGGAGAACTGCATCTGCACTTGAGCTGAAGAGAACCTAACCTGCATTCAGGCTGAGGAGAACTGAACCTGCACTCAGTCTGAGGAGATTTGGACCTGCATTCGGGCTGAGGAGAAATGGACCTGCACTTAGGCTGAGGAAAACTGGACCTGCATTTGGGCTGAGGAGAATTTGACCTGCACTCAGGATGAGGAGAACTGCACCTACACTTGCGGTGAGGAGAACTGCACCTGCACTCAGGCTGAGGAGATGTGCATCTGAACAGAGGCTGAGGAAAACTGAACTTGCACTCGGTCTTAGAAAAACTGGACCTGCACTCCGGCGGAAGAGAATTGGATCTGGACTCGCGCTGCGGAGAACTCGACCTGCAGTAGTGCTGAGGTGAACTGGACCAGACACTCGGGCTGAGGATAACTGTACCTGCACTCGGGCTGAAGAGAACTGAACCTGGACCTGGGCTGAGGAGAACTGAACTTGCACTCAGTCTTAGGAGAACTGGACCTGCACTCTGGCTGAAGAGAATTGGACCTGGACTCGCGCTGTGGAGAACTTGACCTGCACTAGTGCTGAGGAGAACTGTACCTGCAATCGGGCTGAGGTGAACTGGACCAGACTCTCGGGCTGAGGATAACTGTACCTGCACTCGGGCTGAAGAGAACTGCACCTGGACTTGGGCTGAGGAGAACTGAACTTGTACTCAGTCTTAGGAGAACTGGACCTGCACTCTGGCTGAAGCGAATTGGACCTGGACTGGCGCTATGGAAAACTCGACCTGCACTAGTGCTGAGAACTGTACCTTCACTCGGACTGAGGAGAACTGCATCTGTACATAGGCTCAGGAAAACTGAACTTGCACTCGGTCTTAGGAGAACTAGACCTGCACTCAGGCTGAGGAGAACTGGACCTGCACTCGGGCTGAGGATAACTGTACCTACACTTGGGCTGAAAAGACCTGCATCTGGACTTGCGCTGAGGAGGACTGGACCTGGACTCGGGCTGAGGAAAAATGCATTTGTACACAGGCTGAGGAAAACTGAACTTGCCCTCGGTCTTAGGAGAACTGGACCTGCACTCTGGCTGAAGAGAATTGGACCTGCCCTCTGGCTGGAGAGAATTGGACCTGGACTCACGCTGCGGAGAACTCGACCTGCATCTGAGCTGAGGAGAACTGTACCTGCACTCGGGCTGAGGTGAACTGGACCAGACACTCGGGCTGAAGAAAACTGTACCTGCACTCAGGCTGAAGAGAACTGCACCTGGACTTGGGCTGAGGAGAACTGGACCTGGACTGGGGCTGAAGAAAACTGGACCTGCAGTCGGGCTGAGGAGATCGGAACTTGCACTCAGGCAGGTGATAACTGAACATGCATTCGAGCTGAGGAGAGCTGAACCTACACTCAGGCTGGGGAGAACTGCAACTGCACTTGAGCTATAGAGAACCTAACCTGCATTCAGGCTGAGGAGAACTGAACCAGCACTCAGTCTGAGGAGATTTGGACCGGCACTCGGGCTGAGGAGAACTGGACCGGCACTTGGGCTGAGGAGAACTGGACCTCGGGCAGTCGGGCTGAAGTGAACTGGACCAGACACTCGTGCTGAAAAAACTGTACCTGCACTCGTACTGAAGAGAACTGCACCTTGATTTGGGCTGAGGAGAACTGGACCTGGACTCGGGCTGCGGAGAACAGGACCTGCACTCTGGCTGAAGAGAATTGGACCTGGACTCGCGCTGCGGAGAACTTGACCTGCACTAATGCTGAGGAGAACTGTACCTGCACTCAGGCTGAAAAGAACTGCATCTGGACTTGGGCTGAGTATAACTGTACCTGCACTCGGGCTGAAAAGAACTGCATCCGGGCTTGGGCTGAGGAGAACTGGACCTGGACTCGGGCTGAGGAGAACAGGACCTGCACTCGGACTGAAGAGAATTGGCCTGGTCTCGCACTGCGGAGAACTCGACCTGCACTAGTGCTGAGGAGCACTGTAACTGCACTTCGGCTGGGGTGAACTGGACCAGACACTCGGGCTGAGGAAAACTGTACCTGGACTTGGGCTGAGAAGAACTGGACCAGCACTTGGGCTGAGGAGAACTGGACGTGCACTCCGGCTGAGGAGAACTGGACCTGCACTCAGGCTGAAGAGAACTGAACCTGGACCTGGGCTGAGGAGAACTGAACTTGCACTCAGTCTTAGGAGAACTGGACCTGCACTCTGGCTGAAGAGAATTGGACCTGGACTCGCGCTGTGGAGAACTCGACCTGCACTAGTGCTGAGGAGAACTGTACCTGCAATCGGGCTGAGGTGAACTGGACCAGACTCTCGGGCTGAGGATAACTGTACCTGCACTCGGGCTGAAGAGAACTGCACCTGGACTTGGGCTGAGGAGAACTGAACTTGCACTCAGTCTTAGGAGAACTGGACCTGCACTCTGGCTGAAGAGAATTGGACCTGGACTGGCGCTATGGAAAACTCGACCTGCACTAGTGCTGAGAACTGTACCTTCACTCGGACTGAGGAGAACTGCATCTGTACATAGGCTCAGGAAAACTGAACTTGCACTCGGTCTTAGGAGAACTAGACCTGCACTCAGGCTGAGGAGAACTGGACCTGCACTCGGGCTGAGGATAACTGTACCTACACTTGGGCTGAAAAGACCTGCATCTGGACTTGCGCTGAGGAGGACTGGACCTGGACTCGGGCTGAGGAAAAGTGCATTTGTACTCAGGCTGAGGAAAACTGAACTTGCCCTCGGTCTTAGGAGAACTGGACCTGCACTCTGGCTGAAGAGAATTGGACCTGCCCTCTGGCTGGAGAGAATTGGACCTGGACTCACGCTGCGGAGAACTCGACCTGCATCTGAGCTGAGGAGAACTGTACCTGCACTCGGGCTGAGGTGAACTGGACCAGACACTCGGGCTGAAGAAAACTGTACCTGCACTCAGGCTGAAGAGAACTGCACCTGGACTTGGGCTGAGGAGAACTGGACCTGGACTGGGGCTGAAGAGAACTGGACCTGCAGTCGGGCTGAGGAGATCTGAACTTTCACTCAGGCAGGTGATAACTGAACATGCATTCGAGCTGAGGAGAGCTGAACCTACACTCAGGCTGGGGAGAACTGCAACTGCACTTGAGCTATAGAGAACCTAACCTGCATTCAGGCTGAGGAGAACTGAACCAGCACTCAGTCTGAGGAGATTTGGACCGGCACTCGGGCTGAGGAGAACTGGACCGGCACTTGGGCTGAGGAGAACTGGACCTCGGGCAGTCGGGCTGAAGTGAACTGGACCAGACACTCGTGCTGAAAAAACTGTACCTGCACTCGTACTGAAGAGAACTGCACCTTGATTTGGGCTGAGGAGAACTGGACCTGGACTCGGGGTGCGGAGAACAGGACCTGCACTCTGGCTGAAGAGAATTGGACCTGGACTCGCGCTGCGGAGAACTTGACCTGCACTAATGCTGAGGAGAACTGTACCTGCACTCAGGCTGAAAAGAACTGCATCTGGACTTGGGCTGAGTATAACTGTACCTGCACTCGGGCTGAAAAGAACTGCATCCGGGCTTGGGCTGAGGAGAACTGGACCTGGACTCGGGCTGAGGAGAACTGGACCTGCACTCGAACTGAAGAGAATTGGCCTGGTCTCGCACTGCGGAGAACTCGACCTGCACTAGTGCTGAGGAGCACTGTAACTGCACTGCGGCTGGGGTGAACTGGACCAGACACTCGGGCTGAGGAAAACTGTACCTGGACTTGGGCTGAGAAGAACTGGACCTGCACTTGGGCTGAGGAGAACTGGACGTGCACTCCGGCTGAGGAGAACTGGACCTGCACTCAGGCTGAAAAGAACTGGACCTGCATTGAGGCTGAGGAAAACTGAACCTGCACTCGGGTTGAGGAGAACTGGACCTGCACTTGGGCTGAGGAGAACTGGACGTGCACTCCGGCTGAGGAGAACTGGACCTGCACTCAGGCTGAAAAGAACTTGACCTGCCCTCTGGCTGGAGAGAATTGGACCTGGACTCACGCTGCGGATAACTCGACCTGCACCTGAGCTAAGGAGAACTGTACCTGCACTCGGGCTGAGGTGAACTGGACCACACACTCGGGCTGAAGAAAACTGTACCTGCACTCAGGCTGAAGAGAACTGCACCTGGACTTGGGCTGAAGAGAACCGGACCTGCACTCAGCCTGAGGAAAACTGGACCTGCACTCCAGCTGAAGAGAATTCGACCTGGACTCGCACTGCGGAGAACTCGACCTGCACTAGTACTGAGGAGAACTGTACCTGCACTCCTGCTGAGGTGAACTGGACCAGACACTCGGGCTGAGGATTACTGTACCTGCACTTGGGCTAAAGAGAACTGCATCTGGACTTGGGCTGAGGAGGACTGGACCTGGACTCGGACTGAGGAGCACTGGACCTGCAGTCTCGCTGAGGAGATCTGAACCTTCACTCCGGCTGAAGAGAATTGGACTTGGATTCGTGCTGCGGAGAACTCAACCTGCACTAGTGCTGAGAAGAACTGTACCTGCACTCCTGCTGAGGTGAACTGGACCAGACACTCGGGCTGAGGATAACTGAACCTGCACTTGGGCTAAAGAGAACTGCATCTGTACACAGGCTGAGGAAAACTGAACTTGCACTCGGGCTGAAGAGAACTGCACCTGGATTTGGGCTGAGAACTGGACCTGCACTTGTACTGCGGAGAACTGGACCTGCACTCTGGCTGAAGAGAATTGGACCTGGACTCGCGCTGCGGAGCACTTGACCTGCACTTGTGCTGAGAAAAACTGTACCTGCACTAGGGCTGAAGTGAACTGGACCAGACACTGGGGTTAAGGAAAACTGTACCTGCACTCGGGCTGAGGTGAACTGGACCAAACACTCGTGCTGAGGAAAACTGTACCTGCATTTGGGCTGAGGAGAATTTGACCTGCACTCAGGATGAGGAGAACTGCACCTACACTTGCGGTGAGGAGAACTGCACCTGCACTCAGGCTGAGGAGATGTGCATCTGTACAGAGGCTGAGGAAAACTGAACTTGCACTCGGTCTTAGAAGAACTGGACCTGCACTCCAGCGGAAGAGAATTGAATCTGGACTCGCGCTGCGGAGAACTCGACCTGCAGTAGTGCTGAGGAGAACTGTACCTGCACTCGGGCTGAGGTGAACTGGACCAGACACTCGGGCTGAGGATAACTGTACCTGCACACGGGCTGAAGAGAACTGCACCTGGACTTGGGCTGAGGAGAACTGAACTTGCACTCAGTCTTAGGAGAACTGGACCTGCACTCCGGCTGAAGAGAATTGGACCTAGACTCGCGCTGTTGAGAACTCGACCTGCACTAGTGCTGAGGAGAACTGTACCTGCACTCGTGCTGAGGTGAACTGGACCAGACACTCGGGCTGAGGATAACTGTACCTGCACTCGGGCTGAAGAGAACTGCACCTGGACTTGGGCTGAGGAGGACTGGACCTGGACTCGGACTGAGGAGCACTGGACCTGCAGTCTCGCTGAGGAGATCTGAACCTTCACTAGGGCTGAGGAGAAGTGCATCTGTACACAGGCTGAGGAAAACTTAACTTGCACTCGGGCTGAGGAGAACTGGACCTGCACTCAGGCTGAGGAGAACTGGACCTGCACTCCGGCTGAAGAGAATTGGACTTGGATTCGTGCTGCGGAGAACTCAACCTGCACTAGTGCTGAGAAGAACTGTACCTGCAGTCGGGCTGAGGTGAACTGGACCAGACACTCAGGCAGAGGAAAACTGTACCTGCACTCGGGCTGAAGAGAACTGCACCTGGGTTTGGGCTTAGGAGAACTGAACCTGCACTCCGGCTGAAGAGAATTGATCCAGGAGTCGCGCTGCTGAGAACTCGACCTGCACTAGTGCTGAGGAGAACTGTACCTGCACTCGAATGAAGAGAACTGCACCTGGACTTGGGCTGAGGAGAACTGGACCTGGACTCGGGCTGCAGAGAACTGGACCTGCAATCTGGCTGAAGAGAATTGGACCTGGACTCGCGCTGCTGAAAACTGGACCTGCACTAGTGCTGAGGAGAACTGTACCTGCACTCAGGCTGAGGTGAACTGGACCAGACAATCGGGCTGAGGAAAACTGTACATGCACTTGGGCTGAAAAGAACTGCATCTGGGCTTGGGCTGAGTATAACTGTACCTGCACTCGGGCTGAAAAGAACTGCATCTGGACTTGGGTTGAGGAGAACTGGACCTGGACTCGGGCTGAGGAGAACTGGACCTGCACTCGGGCTGAAGAGAATTGGCCTGGACTCGCGCTGCGGAGAACTCAACCTGCACTAGTGCTGAGGAGAACTGTACCTGCACTCAGGCTGTAGAGAACTGCATCTGGACTTGGGCTGAGGATAACTGTACCTGCACTCGGGCTGAAGAGAACTACATCTGGACTTGGGCTGAGGAGAAATGGACCTGGCATCGGGCTGAGGAGAACTGGACCTGCACTTCGGCTGAAGAGAATTGGACCTGTACTCGCGCTGCGGCGAACTCGACTTGCACTAGTGCTGAGAAGAACTGTACCTCCACTTGGGCTGAAGTGAACTGGACCAGACACTGGGGTTAAGGAAAACTGTTCCTGCACTCAGGATGAGGAGAATTTGACCTGCACTAGCGCTGTGAAGAACTGTACCTGCACTCGGGATGAGGTGAACTGGACCAGACACTCGTGCTGAGGAAAACTGTACCTGCACTCTTACTGAAGAAAACTGCAACTTGACTTGGGCTGATGAGAACTGGACCTGGACTTGGGCTGCGGAGAACTGGACCCGCACTCTGGCTGAAGAGAATTGGACCTGGACTCGCGCTGTGGAGAACTGTACCTGCACTCGGGCTGAGGTGAACTGGACCAGACACTTGGGCTGAGGAAATCTGTACTTGCACTCAAGCTGAAGAGAACTGCACCTGGATTTGGGCTGAGGAGAACTGGACCAAGACTCGGGCTGCGGAGAACCTAACCTGCATTCAGGCTGAGGAGAACTGGACCTGCACTCCGGCTGAAGAGAATTGGACTTGGATTCGTGCTGCGGAGAACTCAACCTGCACTAGTGCTGAGAAGAACTGTACCTGCAGTCGGGCTGAGGTGAACTGGACCAGACACTCAGGCAGAGGAAAACTGTACCTGCACTCGGGCTGAAGAGAACTGCACCTGGGTTTGGGCTTAGGAGAACTGAACCTGCACTCCGGCTGAAGAGAATTGATCCAGGACTCGCGCTGCTGAGAACTCGACCTGCACTAGTGCTGAGGAGAACTGTACCTGCACTCGAATGAAGAGAACTGCACCTGGACTTGGGCTGAGGAGAACTGGACCTGGACTCGGGCTGCAGAGAACTGGACCTGCAATCTGGCTGAAGAGAATTGGACCTGGACTCGCGCTGCTGAAAACTGGACCTGCACTAGTGCTGAGGAGAACTGTACCTGCACTCAGGCTGAGGTGAACTGGACCAGACAATCGGGCTGAGGAAAACTGTACATGCACTTGGGCTGAAAAGAACTGCATCTGGGCTTGGGCTGAGTATAACTGTACCTGCACTCGGGCTGAAAAGAACTGCATCTGGACTTGGGTTGAGGAGAACTGGACCTGGACTCGGGCTGAGGAGAACTGGACCTGCACTCGGGCTGAAGAGAATTGGCCTGGACTCGCGCTGCGGAGAACTCAACCTGCACTAGTGCTGAGGAGAACTGTACCTGCACTCAGGCTGTAGAGAACTGCATCTGGACTTGGGCTGAGGATAACTGTCCCTGCACTCGGGCTGAAGAGAACTACATCTGGACTTGGGCTGAGGAGAAATGGACCTGGCATCGGGCTGAGGAGAACTGGACCTGCACTTCGGCTGAAGAGAATTGGACCTGTACTCGCGCTGCGGAGAACTCGACTTGCACTAGTGCTGAGAAGAACTGTACCTCCACTTGGGCTGAAGTGAACTGGACCAGACACTGGGGTTAAGGAAAACTGTTCCTGCACTCAGGATGAGGAGAATTTGACCTGCACTAGCGCTGTGAAGAACTGTACCTGCACTCGGGATGAGGTGAACTGGACCAGACACTCATGCTGAGGAAAACTGTACCTGCACTCGTACTGAAGAAAACTGCAACTTGACTTGGGCTGATGAGAACTGGACCTGGACTTGGGCTGCGGAGAACTGGACCCGCACTCTGGCTGAAGAGAATTGGACCTGGACTCGCGCTGTGGAGAACTGTACCTGCACTCGGGCTGAGGTGAACTGGACCAGACACTCGGGCTGAGGAAATCTGTACTTGCACTCAAGCTGAAGAGAACTGCACCTGGATTTGGGCTGAGGAGAACTGAACCTGCACTCAGGCTGAGAACTGCACCTGCACTCGAGCTGAGGAGAACCTAACCTGCATTCAGGCTGAGAAGAACTGAACCTGCAATCGGTGATAGGAGAACTTGACCTGCAGTCAGGCTGACAACTGAACCGGCACTCAGTTTGAGGAAATTTGGACCTGCACTCGGGCTGAAGAGAACTGGACCTGCACTTGGGCTGAGGATAAGTGCATCTGTAAGGAGCCTGAGGAAAACTGAACTTTCACTCGGTCCTAGGAGAACTGGACCTGCACTCAGCCTGAGGAAAACTGGACCTGCACTCCTGCTGAAGAAAATTGGACCTGGACTCGCGCTGCGGAGAACTCGACCTGCACTAGTACTGAGGAGAACTGTACCTGCACTCCTGCTGAGGTGAACTGGACCAGACACTCGGGCTGAGGATAACTGTACTTGCACTTGGGCTGAAGAGAACTGCATCTGGACTTGGGCTGAGGAGGACTGGACCTGGACTCGGACTGAGGAGAACTGGACCTGCAGTCTCGCTGAGGAGATCTGAACCTTCACTAGGGCTGAGGAGAAGTGCATCTGTACACAGGCTGAGGAAAACTGAACTTGCACTCGGTCTTAGGAGAACTGGACCTGCACTCAGGCTGAGGAGAACTGGACCTGCACTCCGGCTGAAGAGAATTGGACTTGGATTAGTGCTGCGGAGAACTCAACCTGCACTAGTGCTGAGAAGAACTGTACCTGCAGTCGGGCTGAGGTGAACTGGACCAGACACTCAGGCTGAGGAAAACTGTACCTGCACTCGGGCTGAAGAGAACTGCACCTGGGTTTGGGCTTTGGAAAACTGAACCTGCACTCCGGCTGAAGAGAACTGATCCAGGACTCGCGCTGCTGAGAACTCGACCTGCACTAGTGCTGAGGAGAACTGTACCTGCACTCGAATGAAGAGAACTGCACCTGGACTTGGGCTGAGGAGAACTGGACCTGGACTCGGGCTGCAGAGAACTGGACCTGCAATCTGGCTGAAGAGAATTGGACCTGGACTCGCGCTGCTGAAAACTCGACCTGCACTAGTGCTGAGGAGAACTGTACGTGCACTCGGGATGAGGTGAACTGGACCAGACACTCAGGCTGAGGAAAACTGTACCTGCACTCGGGCTGAGGTGAACTGGACCAGACACTCGGGCTGAGGAAATCTGTACCTGCACTCAAGCTGAAGAGAACTGCACCTGGATTTGGGCTGAGGAGAACTGAACATGCACTCAGGCTGAGAACTGCACCTGCAATCGAGCTGAGGAGAACCTAACCTGCATTCAGGCTGAGGAGAACTGAACCTGCACACAGTCTGAGGAGATTTGGACCTGCACTCCGGTTGAGGAGATTGGGACCTGCACTCGCGCTGCAGAGAACATTCACCTGCACTTGTGCTGAGGAGAACTGTGCTCTCACTCGGGCTGAGGTGAACTGGACCAGACACTCGGGCTGAAAAAAACTGTACCTGCACTCGGCCTGAAGAGATCTGCACCTGCTTTTGTGCTGAGGAGAACTGTACCTGCATTCAGGCTGAGGAGAAATGAACCTGCACAATGTCTGAGGAGATTTGGACCTGCACTCGGGTTGAGGAGATTTGGACCTGCACTCGCACTGCAGAGAACTTGACCTGCACTTGTGCTGAGGAGAACTGTACTCTCACTCGAGCTGAGGTGAACTGGACCAGACACTCGGGCTGAAAAAAACTGTACCTGCACTCGGCCTGAAGAGAACAGCACCTGCACTTGTGCTGAAAAGAACTGTACCTGCACTCGGGCTGAGATGAACTGGACCAGACACTCGGGCTGAAGAAAACTGTACCTGCACTCAGGCTGAAGAGAACTGCACCTGGACTTGGGCTGAGGAGAACTGGACCTGGACTGGGGCTGAAGAGAACTGGACCTGCAGTCTAGCTGAGGAAATCTGAACCTTCACTCAGGCTGGGGAGAACTGCAACTGCACTTGAGCTATAGAGAACCTAACCTGCATTCAGGCTGAGGAGAACTGAACCTGCACTCAGTCTGGGGAGATTTGGACCTACACTCGGGCTGAGGAGAACTGGACCGGCACTTGGGCTGAGGAGAACTGGACCTCGGGCACTCGGGCTGAGGTGAACTGGACCAGACACTTGTGCTGAAAAAAACTGTACCTGCACTCGTACTGAAGAGAACTGCACCTTGATTGGGGCTGAGGAGAACTGGACCTGGATCGGGCTGAGGAGAACTGGACCTGCACTCGGGCTGAAGAGAATTGGACCTGGCCTCGCGCTGTGGAGAACTGTACCTGCACTCGGGCTGAGGTGAGCTGGACCAGACACTCGGGCTGAGGCAATCTGTACCTGCACTCAAGCTGAAGAGAACTGCACCTGGTTTTGGGCTGAGGAGAACTGAACCTACACTCAGGCTGAGAACTGCACCTGCACTCGAGCTGAGGAGAACCTATCCTGCATTCAGGCAGAGGAGAACTGAACCTGCACTCAGTCTGAGGAGATTTGGACCTGCACTCAGGCTGAGGAGAACTGGACCTGCACTTGGGCTGAGGAGAAGTGCATCTGTACAGAGGCTGAGGAAAACTGACCTTGCACTCCGTCTTAGTAGAACTGAACCAGCACTTAGGCTGAGGAGAACTGCACCTGCACTCGAGCTGAGGAGAACCTAACCTGCATTCAGGCTGAGGAGAACTGAACCTGCACTCAGTCTGAGGAGATTTGGACCTGCATTCGGGCTGAGGAGAAATGGACCTGCACTTAGGCTGAGGAAAACTGGACCTGCATTTGGGCTGAGGAGAATTTGACCTGCACTCAGGGTGAGGAGAACTGCACCTACACTTGCGGTGAGGAGAACTGCACCTGCACTTAGGCTGAGGAGATGTGCATCTGTACAGAGGCTGAGGAAAACTGAACTTGCACTCGGTCTTAGAAAAACTAGACCTGCACTCCGGCGGAAGAGAATTGGATCTGGACTCGCGCTGCGGAGAACTCGACCTGCAGTCGTGCTGAGGTGAACTGGACCAGACACTCGGGCTGAGGATAACTGTACCTGCACTCGGGCTGAAGAGAACTGAACCTGGACCTGGGCTGAGGAGAACTGAACTTGCACTCAGTCTTAGGAGAACTGGACTTGCACTCTGGCTGAAGCGAATTGGACCTAGACTCGCGCTGTGGAGAACTCGACCTGCACTAGTGCTGAGGAGAACTGTACCTGCAATCGGGCTGAGGTGAACTGGACCAGACTCTCGGGCTGAGGATAACTTTACCTGCACTCGGGCTGAAGAGAACTGCACCTGGACTTGGGCTGAGGAGAACTGAACTTGCACTCAGTCTTAGGAGAACTGGACCTGCACTCTGGCTGAAGAGAATTGGACCTGGACTGGCGCTGTGGAAAACTCGACCTGCACTAGTGCTGAGAACTGTACCTTCACTCGGACTGAGGAGAACTGCATCTGTACATAGGCTCAGGAAAACTGAACTTGCACTCGGTCTTTGGGGAACTAGACCTGCACTCAGGCTGAGGAGAACTGGACCTGCACTCGGGCTGAGGATAACTGTACCTGCACTTGGGCTGAAAAGAACTGCATCTGGTCTTGCGCTGAGGAGGACTGGACCTGGACTCGGGCTGAGGAAAAGTGCATTTGTACACAGGCTGAGGAAAACTGAACTTGCACTCGGTCGTAGGAGAACTGGACCTGCACTCTGGCTGAAGAGAATTGGACCTGCCCTCTGGCTGGAGAGAATTGGACCTGGACTCACGCTGCGGAGAACTCGACCTGCATCTGAGCTGAGGAGAACTGTACCTGCACTCGGGCTGAGGTGAACTGGACCAGACACTCGGGCTGAAGAAAACTGTACCTGCACTCAGGCTGAAGAGAACTGCACCTGGACTTGGGCTGAGGAGAACTGGACCTGGACTGGGGCTGAAGAGAACTGGACCTGCAGTCGGGCTGAGGAGATCTGAACCTTCACTCGGGCAGGTGATAACTGAACATGCATTCGAGCTGAGGAGAGCTGAACCTACACTCAGGCTGAGGAGACCTGAACCTGCACTCAGGCTGGGGAGAACTGCAACTGCACTTGAGCTATAGAGAACCTAACCTGCATTCAGGCTAAGGAGAACTGAACCTGCACTCAGTCTGATGAGATTTGGACCTGCACTCGGGCTGAGGAGAACTGGACCGGCACTTGGGCTGAGGAGAACTGGACCTCGGGCACTCGGGCTGAGGTGAACTGGACCAGACACTCGTGCTGAGGAGAACTGTACCTGCACTCGAATGAAGAGAACTGCACCTGGACTTGGGCTGAGGAGAACTGGACCTGGACTCGGGCTGCAGAGAACTGGACCTGCAATCTGGCTGAAGAGAATTGGACCTGGACTCGCGCTGCTGAAAACTGGACCTGCACTAGTGCTGAGGAGAACTGTACCTGCACTCAGGCTGAGGTGAACTGGACCAGACAATCGGGCTGAGGAAAACTGTACATGCACTTGGGCTGAAAAGAACTGCATCTGGGCTTGGGCTGAGTATAACTGTACCTGCACTCGGGCTGAAAAGAACTGCATCTGGACTTGGGTTGAGGAGAACTGGACCTGGACTCGGGCTGAGGAGAACTGGACCTGCACTCGGGCTGAAGAGAATTGGCCTGGACTCGCGCTGCGGAGAACTCAACCTGCACTAGTGCTGAGGAGAACTGTACCTGCACTCAGGCTGTAGAGAACTGCATCTGGACTTGGGCTGAGGATAACTGTACCTGCACTCGGGCTGAAGAGAACTACATCTGGACTTGGGCTGAGGAGAAATGGACCTGGCATCGGGCTGAGGAGAACTGGACCTGCACTTCGGCTGAAGAGAATTTGACCTGTACTCGCGCTGCGGAGAACTCGACTTGCACTAGTGCTGAGAAGAACTGTACCTCCACTTGGGCTGAAGTGAACTGGACCAGACACTGGGGTTAAGGAAAACTGTTCCTGCACTCAGGATGAGGAGAATTTGACCTGCACTAGCGCTGTGAAGAACTGTACCTGCACTCGGGATGAGGTGAACTGGACCAGACACTCGTGCTGAGGAAAACTGTACCTGCACTCGTACTGAAGAAAACTGCAACTTGACTTGGGCTGATGAGAACTGGACCTGGACTTGGGCTGCGGAGAACTGGACCCGCACTCTGGCTGAAGAGAATTGGACCTGGACTCGCGCTGTGGAGAACTGTACCTGCACTCGGGCTGAGGTGAACTGGACCAGACACTCGGGCTGAGGAAATCTGTACTTGCACTCAAGCTGAAGAGAACTGCACCTGGATTTGGGCTGAGGAGAACTGGACCAAGACTCGGGCTGCGGAGAACCTAACCTGCATTCAGGCTGAGGAGAACTGGACCTGCACTCCGGCTGAAGAGAATTGGACTTGGATTCGTGCTGCGGAGAACTCAACCTGCACTATTGCTGAGAAGAACTGTACCTGCAGTCGGGCTGAGGTGAACTGGACCAGACACTCAGGCAGAGGAAAACTGTACCTGCACTCGGGCTGAAGAGAACTGCACCTGGGTTTGGGCTTAGGAGAACTGAACCTGCACTCCGGCTGAAGAGAATTGATCCAGGACTCGCGCTGCTGAGAACTCGACGTGCACTAGTGCTGAGGAGAACTGTACCTGCACTCGAATGAAGAGAACTGCACCTGGACTTGGGCTGAAGAGAACTGGACCTGGATTTGGGCTGCAGAGAACTGGACCTGCAATCCGGCTGAAGAGAATTGGACCTGGACTCGCGCTGCTGAAAACTGGACCTGCACTAGTGCTGAGGAGAACTGTACCTGCACTCAGGCTGAGGTGAACTGGACCAGACAATCGGGCTGAGGAAAACTGTACATGCACTTGGGCTGAAAAGAACTGCATCTGGGCTTGGGCTGAGTATAACTGTACCTGCACTCGGGCTGAAAAGAACTGCATCTGGACTTGGGTTGAGGAGAACTGGACCTGGACTCGGGCTGAAGAGAATTGGCCTGGACTCGCGCTGCGGAGAACACAACCTGCACTAGTGCTGAGGAGAACTGTACCTGCACTCAGGCTGTTGAGAACTGCATCTGGACTTAGGCTGAGGATAACTGTACCTGCACTCGGGCTGAAGAGAACTACATCTGGACTTGGGCTGAGGAGAAATGGACCTGGCATCGGGCTGAGGAGAACTGGACCTGCACTTCGGCTGAAGAGAATTGGACCTGTACTCGCGCTGCGGAGAACTCGACTTGCACTAGTGCTGAGAAGAACTGTACCTCCACTTGGGCTGAAGTGAACTGGACCAGACACTGGGGTTAAGGAAAACTGTACCTGCACTCGGGATGAGGTGAACTGGACCAGATACTCGTGCTGAGGAAAACTGTACCTGCACTCGTACTGAAGAAAACTGCAACTTGACTT
Organism: Gymnothorax reevesii; assembly: GCA_029721435.1. Lineage (NCBI taxonomy): Eukaryota > Metazoa > Chordata > Actinopteri > Anguilliformes > Muraenidae > Gymnothorax > Gymnothorax reevesii. The sequence continues at coordinate 117,083,767 of CM056574.1, forward strand.
GGGCTGATGAGAACTGGACCTGGACTTGGGCTGCGGAGAACTGGACCCGCACTCTGGCTGAAGAGAATTGGACCTGGACTCGCGCTGTGGAGAACTGTACCTGCACTCGGGCTGAGGTGAACTGGACCAGACACGCGGGCTGAGGAAATCTGTACTTGCACTCAAGCTGAAGAGAACTGCACCTGGATTTGGGCTGAGGAGAACTGAACCTGCACTCAGGCTGAGAACTGCACCTGCACTCCAGCTGAGGAGAACCTAACCTGCATTCAGGCTGAGAAGAACTGAACCTGCACTCGGTGATAGGAGAACTTGACCTGCAGTCAGGCTGAGAACTGAACCTGCACTCAGTTTGAGGAAATTTGGACCTGCACTCGGGCTGAAGAGAACTGGACCTGCACTTGGGCTGAGGATAAGTGCATCTGTAAGGAGCCTGAGGAAAACTGAACTTTCACTCGGTCCTAGGAGAACTGGACCTGCACTCAGCCTGAGGAAAACTGGACCTGCACTCCTGCTGAAGAAAATTGGACCTGGACTCGCGCTGCGGAGAACTCGACCTGCACTAGTACTGAGGAGAACTGTACCTGCACTCCTGCTGAGGTGAACTGGACCAGACACTCGGGCTGAGGATAACTGTACTTGCACTTGGGCTGAAGAGAACTGCATCTGGACTTGGGCTGAGGAGGACTGGACCTGGACTCAAACTGAGGAGAACTGGACCTGCAGTCTCGCTGAGGAGATCTGAACCTTCACTAGGGCTGAGGAGAAGTGCATCTGTACACAGGCTGAGGAAAACTGAACTTGCACTCGGTCTTAGGAGAACTGGACCTGCACTCAGGCTGAGGAGAACTGGACCTGCACTCCGGCTGAAGAGAATTGGACTTGGATTAGTGCTGCGGAGAACTCAACCTGCACTAGTGCTGAGAAGAACTGTACCTGCAGTCGGGCTGAGGTGAACTGGACCAGACACTCAGGCTGAGGAAAACTGTACCTGCACTCGGGCTGAAGAGAACTGCACCTGGGTTTGGGCTTTGGAAAACTGAACCTGCACTCCGGCTGAAGAGAACTGATCCAGGACTCGCGCTGCTGAGAACTCGACCTGCACTAGTGCTGAGGAGAACTGTACCTGCACTCGAATGAAGAGAACTGCACCTGGACTAGGGCTGAGGAGAACTGGACCTGGACTTGGGCTGCAGAGAACCGGACCTGCAATCTGGCTGAAGAAAATTGGACCTGGACTCGCGCTGCTGAAAACTCGACCTGCACTAGTGCTGAGGAGAACTGTACGTGCACTCGGGATGAGGTGAACTGGACCAGACACTCAGGCTGAGGAAAACTGTACCTGCACTCGGGCTGAGGTGAACTGGACCAGACACTCGGGCTGAGGAAATCTGTACCTGCACTCAAGCTGAAGAGAACTGCACCTGGATTTGGGCTGAGGAGAACTGAACATGCACTCAGGCTGAGAACTGCACCTGCAATCGAGCTGAGGAGAACCTAACCTGCATTCAGGCTGAGGAGAACTGAACCTGCACACAGTCTGAGGAGATTTGGACCTGCACTCCGGTTGAGGAGATTGGGACCTGCACTCGCGCTGCAGAGAACATTCACCTGCACTTGTGCTGAGGAGAACTGTGCTCTCACTCGGGCTGAGGTGAACTGGACCAGACACTCGGGCTGAAAAAAACTGTACCTGCACTCGGCCTGAAGAGATCTGCACCTGCTTTTGTGCTGAGGAGAACTGTACCTGCATTCAGGCTGAGGAGAAATGAACCTGCACAATGTCTGAGGAGATTTGGACCTGCACTCGGGTTGAGGAGATTTGGACCTGCACTCGCACTGCAGAGAACTTGACCTGCACTTGTGCTGAAGAGAACTGTACTCTCACTCGAGCTGAGGTGAACTGGACCAGACACTCGGGCTGAAAAAAACTGTACCTGCACTCGGCCTGAAGAGAACAGCACCTGCACTTGTGCTGAAAAGAACTGTACCTGCACTCGGGCTGAGATGAACTGGACCAGACACTCGGGCTGAAGAAAACTGTACCTGCACTCAGGCTGAAGAGAACTGCACCTGGACTTGGGCTGAGGAGAACTGGACCTGGACTGGGGCTGAAGAGAACTGGACCTGCAGTCTAGCTGAGGAAATCTGAACCTTCACTCAGGCTGGGGAGAACTGCAACTGCACTTGAGCTATAGAGAACCTAACCTGCATTCAGGCTGAGGAGAACTGAACCTGCACTCAGTCTGGGGAGATTTGGACCTACACTCGGGCTGAGGAGAACTGGACCGGCACTTGGGCTGAGGAGAACTGGACCTCGGGCACTCGGGCTGAGGTGAATTGGACCAGACACTTGTGCTGAAAAAAACTGTACCTGCACTCGTACTGAAGAGAACTGCACCTTGATTGGGGCTGAGGAGAACTGGACCTGGATCGGGCTGAGGAGAACTGGACCTGCACTCGGGCTGAAGAGAATTGGACCTGGCCTCGCGCTGTGGAGAACTGTACCTGCACTCGGGCTGAGGTGAGCTGGACCAGACACTCGGGCTGAGGCAATCTGTACCTGCACTCAAGCTGAAGAGAACTGCACCTGGTTTTGGGCTGAGGAGAACTGAACCTACACTCAGGCTGAGAACTGCACCTGCACTCGAGCTGAGGAGAACCTATCCTGCATTCAGGCAGAGGAGAACTGAACCTGCACTCAGTCTGAGGAGATTTGGACCTGCACTCGAGCTGAGGAGAACTGGACCTGCACTTGGGCTGAGGAGAAGTGCATCTGTACAGAGGCTGAGGAAAACTGACCTTGCACTCCGTCTTAGTAGAACTGAACCAGCACTTAGGCTGAGGAGAACTGCACCTGCACTCGAGCTGAGGAGAACCTAACCTGCATTCAGGCTGAGGAGAACTGAACCTGCACTCAGTCTGAGGAGATTTGGACCTGCATTCGGGCTGAGGAGAAATGGACCTGCACTTAGGCTGAGGAAAACTGGACCTGCATTTGGGCTGAGGAGAATTTGACCTGCACTCAGGGTGAGGAGAACTGCACCTACACTTGCGGTGAGGAGAACTGCACCTGCACTTAGGCTGAGGAGATGTGCATCTGTACAGAGGCTGAGGAAAACTGAACTTGCACTCGGTCTTAGAAAAACTAGACCTGCACTCCGGCGGAAGAGAATTGGATCTGGACTCGCGCTGCGGAGAACTCGACCTGCAGTCGTGCTGAGGTGAACTGGACCAGACACTCGGGCTGAGGATAACTGTACCTGCACTCGGGCTGAAGAGAACTGAACCTGGACCTGGGCTGAGGAGAACTGAACTTGCACTCAGTCTTAGGAGAACTGGACTTGCACTCTGGCTGAAGCGAATTGGACCTAGACTCGCGCTGTGGAGAACTCGACCTGCACTAGTGCTGAGGAGAACTGTACCAGCAATCGGGCTGAGGTGAACTGGACCAGACTCTCGGGCTGAGGATAACTTTACCTGCACTCGGGCTGAAGAGAACTGCACCTGGACTTGGGCTGAGGAGAACTGAACTTGCACTTAGTCTTAGGAGAACTGGACCTGCACTCTGGCTGAAGAGAATTGGACCTGGACTGGCGCTGTGGAAAACTCGACCTGCACTAGTGCTGAGAACTGTACCTTCACTCGGACTGAGGAGAACTGCATCTGTACATAGGCTCAGGAAAACTGAACTTGCACTCGGTCTTTGGGGAACTAGACCTGCACTCAGGCTGAGGAGAACTGGACCTGCACTCGGGCTGAGGATAACTGTACCTGCACTTGGGCTGAAAAGAACTGCATCTGGTCTTGCGCTGAGGAGGACTGGACCTGGACTCGGGCTGAGGAAAAGTGCATTTGTACACAGGCTGAGGAAAACTGAACTTGCACTCGGTCGTAGGAGAACTGGACCTGCACTCTGGCTGAAGAGAATTGGACCTGCCCTCTGGCTGGAGAGAATTGGACCTGGACTCACGCTGCGGAGAACTCGACCTGCATCTGAGCTGAGGAGAACTGTACCTGCACTCGGGCTGAGGTGAACTGGACCAGACACTCGGGCTAAAGAAAACTGTACCTGCACTCAGGCTGAAGAGAACTGCACCTGGACTTGGGCTGAGGAGAACTGGACCTGGACTGGGGCTGAAGAGAACTGGACCTGCAGTCGGGCTGAGGAGATCTGAACCTTCACTCGGGCAGGTGATAACTGAACATGCATTCGAGCTGAGGAGAGCTGAACCTACACTCAGGCTGAGGAGACCTGAACCTGCACTCAGGCTGAAGAGAACTGCACCTGGACTTGGGCTGAGGAGAACTGGACCTGGACTGGGGCTGAAGAAAACTGGACCTGCAGTCGGGCTGAGGAGATCGGAACTTGCACTCAGGCAGGTGATAACTGAACATGCATTCGAGCTGAGGAGAGCTGAACCTACACTCAGGCTGGGGAGAACTGCAACTGCACTTGAGCTATAGAGAACCTAACCTGCATTCAGGCTGAGGAGAACTGAACCAGCACTCAGTCTGAGGAGATTTGGACCGGCACTCGGGCTGAGGAGAACTGGACCGGCACTTGGGCTGAGGAGAACTGGACCTCGGGCAGTCGGGCTGAAGTGAACTGGACCAGACACTCGTGCTGAAAAAACTGTACCTGCACTCGTACTGAAGAGAACTGCACCTTGATTTGGGCTGAGGAGAACTGGACCTGGACTCGGGCTGCGGAGAACAGGACCTGCACTCTGGCTGAAGAGAATTGGACCTGGACTCGCGCTGCGGAGAACTTGACCTGCACTAATGCTGAGGAGAACTGTACCTGCACTCAGGCTGAAAAGAACTGCATCTGGACTTGGGCTGAGTATAACTGTACCTGCACTCGGGCTGAAAAGAACTGCATCCGGGCTTGGGCTGAGGAGAACTGGACCTGGACTCGGGCTGAGGAGAACAGGACCTGCACTCGGACTGAAGAGAATTGGCCTGGTCTCGCACTGCGGAGAACTCGACCTGCACTAGTGCTGAGGAGCACTGTAACTGCACTTCGGCTGGGGTGAACTGGACCAGACACTCGGGCTGAGGAAAACTGTACCTGGACTTGGGCTGAGAAGAACTGGACCAGCACTTGGGCTGAGGAGAACTGGACGTGCACTCCGGCTGAGGAGAACTGGACCTGCACTCAGGCTGAAGAGAACTGAACCTGGACCTGGGCTGAGGAGAACTGAACTTGCACTCAGTCTTAGGAGAACTGGACCTGCACTCTGGCTGAAGAGAATTGGACCTGGACTCGCGCTGTGGAGAACTCGACCTGCACTAGTGCTGAGGAGAACTGTACCTGCAATCGGGCTGAGGTGAACTGGACCAGACTCTCGGGCTGAGGATAACTGTACCTGCACTCGGGCTGAAGAGAACTGCACCTGGACTTGGGCTGAGGAGAACTGAACTTGCACTCAGTCTTAGGAGAACTGGACCTGCACTCTGGCTGAAGAGAATTGGACCTGGACTGGCGCTATGGAAAACTCGACCTGCACTAGTGCTGAGAACTGTACCTTCACTCGGACTGAGGAGAACTGCATCTGTACATAGGCTCAGGAAAACTGAACTTGCACTCGGTCTTAGGAGAACTAGACCTGCACTCAGGCTGAGGAGAACTGGACCTGCACTCGGGCTGAGGATAACTGTACCTACACTTGGGCTGAAAAGACCTGCATCTGGACTTGCGCTGAGGAGGACTGGACCTGGACTCGGGCTGAGGAAAAGTGCATTTGTACTCAGGCTGAGGAAAACTGAACTTGCCCTCGGTCTTAGGAGAACTGGACCTGCACTCTGGCTGAAGAGAATTGGACCTGCCCTCTGGCTGGAGAGAATTGGACCTGGACTCACGCTGCGGAGAACTCGACCTGCATCTGAGCTGAGGAGAACTGTACCTGCACTCGGGCTGAGGTGAACTGGACCAGACACTCGGGCTGAAGAAAACTGTACCTGCACTCAGGCTGAAGAGAACTGCACCTGGACTTGGGCTGAGGAGAACTGGACCTGGACTGGGGCTGAAGAGAACTGGACCTGCAGTCGGGCTGAGGAGATCTGAACTTTCACTCAGGCAGGTGATAACTGAACATGCATTCGAGCTGAGGAGAGCTGAACCTACACTCAGGCTGGGGAGAACTGCAACTGCACTTGAGCTATAGAGAACCTAACCTGCATTCAGGCTGAGGAGAACTGAACCAGCACTCAGTCTGAGGAGATTTGGACCGGCACTCGGGCTGAGGAGAACTGGACCGGCACTTGGGCTGAGGAGAACTGGACCTCGGGCAGTCGGGCTGAAGTGAACTGGACCAGACACTCGTGCTGAAAAAACTGTACCTGCACTCGTACTGAAGAGAACTGCACCTTGATTTGGGCTGAGGAGAACTGGACCTGGACTCGGGGTGCGGAGAACAGGACCTGCACTCTGGCTGAAGAGAATTGGACCTGGACTCGCGCTGCGGAGAACTTGACCTGCACTAATGCTGAGGAGAACTGTACCTGCACTCAGGCTGAAAAGAACTGCATCTGGACTTGGGCTGAGTATAACTGTACCTGCACTCGGCTGAAAAGAACTCGATCCGGGCTTGGGCTGAGGAGAACTGGCCCTGGACTCGGGCTGAGGAGAACTGGACCTGCACTCGAACTGAAGAGAATTGGCCTGGTCTCGCACTGCGGAGAACTCGACCTGCACTAGTGCTGAGGAGCACTGTAACTGCACTGCGGCTGGGGTGAACTGGACCAGACACTCGGGCTGAGGAAAACTGTACCTGGACTTGGGCTGAGAAGAACTGGACCTGCACTTGGGCTGAGGAGAACTGGACGTGCACTCCGGCTGAGGAGAACTGGACCTGCACTCAGGCTGAAAAGAACTGGACCTGCATTGAGGCTGAGGAAAACTGAACCTGCACTCGGGTTGAGGAGAACTGGACCTGCACTTGGGCTGAGGAGAACTGGACGTGCACTCCGGCTGAGGAGAACTGGACCTGCACTCAGGCTGAAAAGAACTTGACCTGCCCTCTGGCTGGAGAGAATTGGACCTGGACTCACGCTGCGGATAACTCGACCTGCACCTGAGCTAAGGAGAACTGTACCTGCACTCGGGCTGAGGTGAACTGGACCACACACTCGGGCTGAAGAAAACTGTACCTGCACTCAGGCTGAAGAGAACTGCACCTGGACTTGGGCTGAAGAGAACCGGACCTGCACTCAGCCTGAGGAAAACTGGACCTGCACTCCAGCTGAAGAGAATTCGACCTGGACTCGCACTGCGGAGAACTCGACCTGCACTAGTACTGAGGAGAACTGTACCTGCACTCCTGCTGAGGTGAACTGGACCAGACACTCGGGCTGAGGATTACTGTACCTGCACTTGGGCTAAAGAGAACTGCATCTGGACTTGGGCTGAGGAGGACTGGACCTGGACTCGGACTGAGGAGCACTGGACCTGCAGTCTCGCTGAGGAGATCTGAACCTTCACTCCGGCTGAAGAGAATTGGACTTGGATTCGTGCTGCGGAGAACTCAACCTGCACTAGTGCTGAGAAGAACTGTACCTGCACTCCTGCTGAGGTGAACTGGACCAGACACTCGGGCTGAGGATAACTGAACCTGCACTTGGGCTAAAGAGAACTGCATCTGTACACAGGCTGAGGAAAACTGAACTTGCACTCGGGCTGAAGAGAACTGCACCTGGATTTGGGCTGAGAACTGGACCTGCACTTGTACTGCGGAGAACTGGACCTGCACTCTGGCTGAAGAGAATTGGACCTGGACTCGCGCTGCGGAGCACTTGACCTGCACTTGTGCTGAGAAAAACTGTACCTGCACTAGGGCTGAAGTGAACTGGACCAGACACTGGGGTTAAGGAAAACTGTACCTGCACTCGGGCTGAGGTGAACTGGACCAAACACTCGTGCTGAGGAAAACTGTACCTGCATTTGGGCTGAGGAGAATTTGACCTGCACTCAGGATGAGGAGAACTGCACCTACACTTGCGGTGAGGAGAACTGCACCTGCACTCAGGCTGAGGAGATGTGCATCTGTACAGAGGCTGAGGAAAACTGAACTTGCACTCGGTCTTAGAAGAACTGGACCTGCACTCCAGCGGAAGAGAATTGAATCTGGACTCGCGCTGCGGAGAACTCGACCTGCAGTAGTGCTGAGGAGAACTGTACCTGCACTCGGGCTGAGGTGAACTGGACCAGACACTCGGGCTGAGGATAACTGTACCTGCACACGGGCTGAAGAGAACTGCACCTGGACTTGGGCTGAGGAGAACTGAACTTGCACTCAGTCTTAGGAGAACTGGACCTGCACTCCGGCTGAAGAGAATTGGACCTAGACTCGCGCTGTTGAGAACTCGACCTGCACTAGTGCTGAGGAGAACTGTACCTGCACTCGTGCTGAGGTGAACTGGACCAGACACTCGGGCTGAGGATAACTGTACCTGCACTCGGGCTGAAGAGAACTGCACCTGGACTTGGGCTGAGGAGGACTGGACCTGGACTCGGACTGAGGAGCACTGGACCTGCAGTCTCGCTGAGGAGATCTGAACCTTCACTAGGGCTGAGGAGAAGTGCATCTGTACACAGGCTGAGGAAAACTTAACTTGCACTCGGGCTGAGGAGAACTGGACCTGCACTCAGGCTGAGGAGAACTGGACCTGCACTCCGGCTGAAGAGAATTGGACTTGGATTCGTGCTGCGGAGAACTCAACCTGCACTAGTGCTGAGAAGAACTGTACCTGCAGTCGGGCTGCGGTGAACTGGACCAGACACTCAGGCAGAGGAGAACTGTACCTGCACTCAGGCTGTTGAGAACTGCATCTGGACTTAGGCTGAGGATAACTGTACCTGCACTCGGGCTGAAGAGAACTACATCTGGACTTGGGCTGAGGAGAAATGGACCTGGCATCGGGCTGAGGAGAACTGGACCTGCACTTCGGCTGAAGAGAATTGGACCTGTACTCGCGCTGCGGAGAACTCGACTTGCACTAGTGCTGAGAAGAACTGTACCTCCACTTGGGCTGAAGTGAACTGGACCAGACACTGGGGTTAAGGAAAACTGTACCTGCACTCGGGATGAGGTGAACTGGACCAGATACTCGTGCTGAGGAAAACTGTACCTGCACTCGTACTGAAGAAAACTGCAACTTGACTTGGGCTGATGAGAACTGGACCTGGACTTGGGCTGCGGAGAACTGGACCCGCACTCTGGCTGAAGAGAATTGGACCTGGACTCGCGCTGTGGAGAACTGTACCTGCACTCGGGCTGAGGTGAACTGGACCAGACACGCGGGCTGAGGAAATCTGTACTTGCACTCAAGCTGAAGAGAACTGCACCTGGATTTGGGCTGAGGAGAACTGAACCTGCACTCAGGCTGAGAACTGCACCTGCACTCCAGCTGAGGAGAACCTAACCTGCATTCAGGCTGAGAAGAACTGAACCTGCACTCGGTGATAGGAGAACTTGACCTGCAGTCAGGCTGAGAACTGAACCTGCACTCAGTTTGAGGAAATTTGGACCTGCACTCGGGCTGAAGAGAACTGGACCTGCACTTGGGCTGAGGATAAGTGCATCTGTAAGGAGCCTGAGGAAAACTGAACTTTCACTCGGTCCTAGGAGAACTGGACCTGCACTCAGCCTGAGGAAAACTGGACCTGCACTCCTGCTGAAGAAAATTGGACCTGGACTCGCGCTGCGGAGAACTCGACCTGCACTAGTACTGAGGAGAACTGTACCTGCACTCCTGCTGAGGTGAACTGGACCAGACACTCGGGCTGAGGATAACTGTACTTGCACTTGGGCTGAAGAGAACTGCATCTGGACTTGGGCTGAGGAGGACTGGACCTGGACTCAAACTGAGGAGAACTGGACCTGCAGTCTCGCTGAGGAGATCTGAACCTTCACTAGGGCTGAGGAGAAGTGCATCTGTACACAGGCTGAGGAAAACTGAACTTGCACTCGGTCTTAGGAGAACTGGACCTGCACTCAGGCTGAGGAGAACTGGACCTGCACTCCGGCTGAAGAGAATTGGACTTGGATTAGTGCTGCGGAGAACTCAACCTGCACTAGTGCTGAGAAGAACTGTACCTGCAGTCGGGCTGAGGTGAACTGGACCAGACACTCAGGCTGAGGAAAACTGTACCTGCACTCGGGCTGAAGAGAACTGCACCTGGGTTTGGGCTTTGGAAAACTGAACCTGCACTCCGGCTGAAGAGAACTGATCCAGGACTCGCGCTGCTGAGAACTCGACCTGCACTAGTGCTGAGGAGAACTGTACCTGCACTCGAATGAAGAGAACTGCACCTGGACTAGGGCTGAGGAGAACTGGACCTGGACTTGGGCTGCAGAGAACCGGACCTGCAATCTGGCTGAAGAAAATTGGACCTGGACTCGCGCTGCTGAAAACTCGACCTGCACTAGTGCTGAGGAGAACTGTACGTGCACTCGGGATGAGGTGAACTGGACCAGACACTCAGGCTGAGGAAAACTGTACCTGCACTCGGGCTGAGGTGAACTGGACCAGACACTCGGGCTGAGGAAATCTGTACCTGCACTCAAGCTGAAGAGAACTGCACCTGGATTTGGGCTGAGGAGAACTGAACATGCACTCAGGCTGAGAACTGCACCTGCAATCGAGCTGAGGAGAACCTAACCTGCATTCAGGCTGAGGAGAACTGAACCTGCACACAGTCTGAGGAGATTTGGACCTGCACTCCGGTTGAGGAGATTGGGACCTGCACTCGCGCTGCAGAGAACATTCACCTGCACTTGTGCTGAGGAGAACTGTGCTCTCACTCGGGCTGAGGTGAACTGGACCAGACACTCGGGCTGAAAAAAACTGTACCTGCACTCGGCCTGAAGAGATCTGCACCTGCTTTTGTGCTGAGGAGAACTGTACCTGCATTCAGGCTGAGGAGAAATGAACCTGCACAATGTCTGAGGAGATTTGGACCTGCACTCGGGTTGAGGAGATTTGGACCTGCACTCGCACTGCAGAGAACTTGACCTGCACTTGTGCTGAAGAGAACTGTACTCTCACTCGAGCTGAGGTGAACTGGACCAGACACTCGGGCTGAAAAAAACTGTACCTGCACTCGGCCTGAAGAGAACAGCACCTGCACTTGTGCTGAAAAGAACTGTACCTGCACTCGGGCTGAGATGAACTGGACCAGACACTCGGGCTGAAGAAAACTGTACCTGCACTCAGGCTGAAGAGAACTGCACCTGGACTTGGGCTGAGGAGAACTGGACCTGGACTGGGGCTGAAGAGAACTGGACCTGCAGTCTAGCTGAGGAAATCTGAACCTTCACTCAGGCTGGGGAGAACTGCAACTGCACTTGAGCTATAGAGAACCTAACCTGCATTCAGGCTGAGGAGAACTGAACCTGCACTCAGTCTGGGGAGATTTGGACCTACACTCGGGCTGAGGAGAACTGGACCGGCACTTGGGCTGAGGAGAACTGGACCTCGGGCACTCGGGCTGAGGTGAATTGGACCAGACACTTGTGCTGAAAAAAACTGTACCTGCACTCGTACTGAAGAGAACTGCACCTTGATTGGGGCTGAGGAGAACTGGACCTGGATCGGGCTGAGGAGAACTGGACCTGCACTCGGGCTGAAGAGAATTGGACCTGGCCTCGCGCTGTGGAGAACTGTACCTGCACTCGGGCTGAGGTGAGCTGGACCAGACACTCGGGCTGAGGCAATCTGTACCTGCACTCAAGCTGAAGAGAACTGCACCTGGTTTTGGGCTGAGGAGAACTGAACCTACACTCAGGCTGAGAACTGCACCTGCACTCGAGCTGAGGAGAACCTATCCTGCATTCAGGCAGAGGAGAACTGAACCTGCACTCAGTCTGAGGAGATTTGGACCTGCACTCGAGCTGAGGAGAACTGGACCTGCACTTGGGCTGAGGAGAAGTGCATCTGTACAGAGGCTGAGGAAAACTGACCTTGCACTCCGTCTTAGTAGAACTGAACCAGCACTTAGGCTGAGGAGAACTGCACCTGCACTCGAGCTGAGGAGAACCTAACCTGCATTCAGGCTGAGGAGAACTGAACCTGCACTCAGTCTGAGGAGATTTGGACCTGCATTCGGGCTGAGGAGAAATGGACCTGCACTTAGGCTGAGGAAAACTGGACCTGCATTTGGGCTGAGGAGAATTTGACCTGCACTCAGGGTGAGGAGAACTGCACCTACACTTGCGGTGAGGAGAACTGCACCTGCACTTAGGCTGAGGAGATGTGCATCTGTACAGAGGCTGAGGAAAACTGAACTTGCACTCGGTCTTAGAAAAACTAGACCTGCACTCCGGCGGAAGAGAATTGGATCTGGACTCGCGCTGCGGAGAACTCGACCTGCAGTCGTGCTGAGGTGAACTGGACCAGACACTCGGGCTGAGGATAACTGTACCTGCACTCGGGCTGAAGAGAACTGAACCTGGACCTGGGCTGAGGAGAACTGAACTTGCACTCAGTCTTAGGAGAACTGGACTTGCACTCTGGCTGAAGCGAATTGGACCTAGACTCGCGCTGTGGAGAACTCGACCTGCACTAGTGCTGAGGAGAACTGTACCTGCAATCGGGCTGAGGTGAACTGGACCAGACTCTCGGGCTGAGGATAACTTTACCTGCACTCGGGCTGAAGAGAACTGCACCTGGACTTGGGCTGAGGAGAACTGAACTTGCACTTAGTCTTAGGAGAACTGGACCTGCACTCTGGCTGAAGAGAATTGGACCTGGACTGGCGCTGTGGAAAACTCGACCTGCACTAGTGCTGAGAACTGTACCTTCACTCGGACTGAGGAGAACTGCATCTGTACATAGGCTCAGGAAAACTGAACTTGCACTCGGTCTTTGGGGAACTAGACCTGCACTCAGGCTGAGGAGAACTGGACCTGCACTCGGGCTGAGGATAACTGTACCTGCACTTGGGCTGAAAAGAACTGCATCTGGTCTTGCGCTGAGGAGGACTGGACCTGGACTCGGGCTGAGGAAAAGTGCATTTGTACACAGGCTGAGGAAAACTGAACTTGCACTCGGTCGTAGGAGAACTGGACCTGCACTCTGGCTGAAGAGAATTGGACCTGCCCTCTGGCTGGAGAGAATTGGACCTGGACTCACGCTGCGGAGAACTCGACCTGCATCTGAGCTGAGGAGAACTGTACCTGCACTCGGGCTGAGGTGAACTGGACCAGACACTCGGGCTAAAGAAAACTGTACCTGCACTCAGGCTGAAGAGAACTGCACCTGGACTTGGGCTGAGGAGAACTGGACCTGGACTGGGGCTGAAGAGAACTGGACCTGCAGTCGGGCTGAGGAGATCTGAACCTTCACTCGGGCAGGTGATAACTGAACATGCATTCGAGCTGAGGAGAGCTGAACCTACACTCAGGCTGAGGAGACCTGAACCTGCACTCAGGCTGGGGAGAACTGCAACTGCACTTGAGCTATAGAGAACCTAACCTGCATTCAGGCTAAGGAGAACTGAACCTGCACTCAGTCTGATGAGATTTGGACCTGCACTCGGGCTGAGGAGAACTGGACCGGCACTTGGGCTGAGGAGAACTGGACCTCGGGCACTCGGGCTGAGGTGAACTGGACCAGACACTCGTGCTGAGGAGAACTGTACCTGCACTCGAATGAAGAGAACTGCACCTGGACTTGGGCTGAGGAGAACTGGACCTGGACTCGGGCTGCAGAGAACTGGACCTGCAATCTGGCTGAAGAGAATTGGACCTGGACTCGCGCTGCTGAAAACTGGACCTGCACTAGTGCTGAGGAGAACTGTACCTGCACTCAGGCTGAGGTGAACTGGACCAGACAATCGGGCTGAGGAAAACTGTACATGCACTTGGGCTGAAAAGAACTGCATCTGGGCTTGGGCTGAGTATAACTGTACCTGCACTCGGGCTGAAAAGAACTGCATCTGGACTTGGGTTGAGGAGAACTGGACCTGGACTCGGGCTGAGGAGAACTGGACCTGCACTCGGGCTGAAGAGAATTGGCCTGGACTCGCGCTGCGGAGAACTCAACCTGCACTAGTGCTGAGGAGAACTGTACCTGCACTCAGGCTGTAGAGAACTGCATCTGGACTTGGGCTGAGGATAACTGTACCTGCACTCGGGCTGAAGAGAACTACATCTGGACTTGGGCTGAGGAGAAATGGACCTGGCATCGGGCTGAGGAGAACTGGACCTGCACTTCGGCTGAAGAGAATTTGACCTGTACTCGCGCTGCGGAGAACTCGACTTGCACTAGTGCTGAGAAGAACTGTACCTCCACTTGGGCTGAAGTGAACTGGACCAGACACTGGGGTTAAGGAAAACTGTTCCTGCACTCAGGATGAGGAGAATTTGACCTGCACTAGCGCTGTGAAGAACTGTACCTGCACTCGGGATGAGGTGAACTGGACCAGACACTCGTGCTGAGGAAAACTGTACCTGCACTCGTACTGAAGAAAACTGCAACTTGACTTGGGCTGATGAGAACTGGACCTGGACTTGGGCTGCGGAGAACTGGACCCGCACTCTGGCTGAAGAGAATTGGACCTGGACTCGCGCTGTGGAGAACTGTACCTGCACTCGGGCTGAGGTGAACTGGACCAGACACTCGGGCTGAGGAAATCTGTACTTGCACTCAAGCTGAAGAGAACTGCACCTGGATTTGGGCTGAGGAGAACTGGACCAAGACTCGGGCTGCGGAGAACCTAACCTGCATTCAGGCTGAGGAGAACTGGACCTGCACTCCGGCTGAAGAGAATTGGACTTGGATTCGTGCTGCGGAGAACTCAACCTGCACTATTGCTGAGAAGAACTGTACCTGCAGTCGGGCTGAGGTGAACTGGACCAGACACTCAGGCAGAGGAAAACTGTACCTGCACTCGGGCTGAAGAGAACTGCACCTGGGTTTGGGCTTAGGAGAACTGAACCTGCACTCCGGCTGAAGAGAATTGATCCAGGACTCGCGCTGCTGAGAACTCGACGTGCACTAGTGCTGAGGAGAACTGTACCTGCACTCGAATGAAGAGAACTGCACCTGGACTTGGGCTGAAGAGAACTGGACCTGGATTTGGGCTGCAGAGAACTGGACCTGCAATCCGGCTGAAGAGAATTGGACCTGGACTCGCGCTGCTGAAAACTGGACCTGCACTAGTGCTGAGGAGAACTGTACCTGCACTCAGGCTGAGGTGAACTGGACCAGACAATCGGGCTGAGGAAAACTGTACATGCACTTGGGCTGAAAAGAACTGCATCTGGGCTTGGGCTGAGTATAACTGTACCTGCACTCGGGCTGAAAAGAACTGCATCTGGACTTGGGTTGAGGAGAACTGGACCTGGACTCGGGCTGAAGAGAATTGGCCTGGACTCGCGCTGCGGAGAACACAACCTGCACTAGTGCTGAGGAGAACTGTACCTGCACTCAGGCTGTTGAGAACTGCATCTGGACTTAGGCTGAGGATAACTGTACCTGCACTCGGGCTGAAGAGAACTACATCTGGACTTGGGCTGAGGAGAAATGGACCTGGCATCGGGCTGAGGAGAACTGGACCTGCACTTCGGCTGAAGAGAATTGGACCTGTACTCGCGCTGCGGAGAACTCGACTTGCACTAGTGCTGAGAAGAACTGTACCTCCACTTGGGCTGAAGTGAACTGGACCAGACACTGGGGTTAAGGAAAACTGTACCTGCACTCGGGATGAGGTGAACTGGACCAGATACTCGTGCTGAGGAAAACTGTACCTGCACTCGTACTGAAGAAAACTGCAACTTGACTTGGGCTGATGAGAACTGGACCTGGACTTGGGCTGCGGAGAACTGGACCCGCACTCTGGCTGAAGAGAATTGGACCTGGACTCGCGCTGTGGAGAACTGTACCTGCACTCGGGCTGAGGTGAACTGGACCAGACACGCGGGCTGAGGAAATCTGTACTTGCACTCAAGCTGAAGAGAACTGCACCTGGATTTGGGCTGAGGAGAACTGAACCTGCACTCAGGCTGAGAACTGCACCTGCACTCCAGCTGAGGAGAACCTAACCTGCATTCAGGCTGAGAAGAACTGAACCTGCACTCGGTGATAGGAGAACTTGACCTGCAGTCAGGCTGAGAACTGAACCTGCACTCAGTTTGAGGAAATTTGGACCTGCACTCGGGCTGAAGAGAACTGGACCTGCACTTGGGCTGAGGATAAGTGCATCTGTAAGGAGCCTGAGGAAAACTGAACTTTCACTCGGTCCTAGGAGAACTGGACCTGCACTCAGCCTGAGGAAAACTGGACCTGCACTCCTGCTGAAGAAAATTGGACCTGGACTCGCGCTGCGGAGAACTCGACCTGCACTAGTACTGAGGAGAACTGTACCTGCACTCCTGCTGAGGTGAACTGGACCAGACACTCGGGCTGAGGATAACTGTACTTGCACTTGGGCTGAAGAGAACTGCATCTGGACTTGGGCTGAGGAGGACTGGACCTGGACTCAAACTGAGGAGAACTGGACCTGCAGTCTCGCTGAGGAGATCTGAACCTTCACTAGGGCTGAGGAGAAGTGCATCTGTACACAGGCTGAGGAAAACTGAACTTGCACTCGGTCTTAGGAGAACTGGACCTGCACTCAGGCTGAGGAGAACTGGACCTGCACTCCGGCTGAAGAGAATTGGACTTGGATTAGTGCTGCGGAGAACTCAACCTGCACTAGTGCTGAGAAGAACTGTACCTGCAGTCGGGCTGAGGTGAACTGGACCAGACACTCAGGCTGAGGAAAACTGTACCTGCACTCGGGCTGAAGAGAACTGCACCTGGGTTTGGGCTTTGGAAAACTGAACCTGGACTCCGGCTGAAGAGAACTGATCCAGGACTCGCGCTGCTGAGAACTCGACCTGCACTAGTGCTGAGGAGAACTGTACCTGCACTCGAATGAAGAGAACTGCACCTGGACTAGGGCTGAGGAGAACTGGACCTGGACTTGGGCTGCAGAGAACCGGACCTGCAATCTGGCTGAAGAAAATTGGACCTGGACTCGCGCTGCTGAAAACTCGACCTGCACTAGTGCTGAGGAGAACTGTACGTGCACTCGGGATGAGGTGAACTGGACCAGAAACTCAGGCTGAGGAAAACTGTACCTGCACTCGGGCTGAGGTGAACTGGACCAGACACTCGGGCTGAGGAAATCTGTACCTGCACTCAAGCTGAAGAGAACTGCACCTGGATTTGGGATGAGGAGAACTGAACATGCACTCAGGCTGAGAACTGCACCTGCAATCGAGCTGAGGAGAACCTAACCTGCATTCAGGCTGAGGAGAACTGAACCTGCACACAGTCTGAGGAGATTTGGACCTGCACTCCGGTTGAGGAGATTTGGACCTGCACTCGCGCTGCAGAGAACATTCACCTGCACTTGTGCTGAGGAGAACTGTACTCTCACTCGGGCTGAGGTGAACTGGACCAGACACTCGGGCTGAAAAAAACTGTACCTGCACTCGGCCTGAAGAGATCTGCACCTGCACTTGTGCTGAGGAGAACTGTACCTGCACTCGGGCTGAGGTGAACTGGACCAGACACTCGGGCTGAAGAAAACTGTACCTGCACTCATGCTGAAGAGAACTGCACCTGGACTTGGGCTGAGGAGAACTGGACTTGGACTGGGGCTGAAGAGAACTGGACCTGCAGTCTAGCTGAGGAAATCTGAACCTTCACTCAGGCTGGGGAGAACTGCAACTGCACTTGAGCTATGGAGAACCTAACCTGCATTCAGGCTGAGGAGAACTGAACCTGCACTCAGTCTGAGGAGACTTGGACCTGCACTCGGGCTGAGGAGAACTGGACCGGCACTTGGGCCGAGGAGAACTGGACCTCGGGCACTCAGGCTGAGGTGAACTGGACCAGACACTTGTGCTGAAAAAAACTGTACCTGCCCTCGTACTGAAGAGAACTGCACCTTGATTTGGGCTGAGGAGAACTGGACCAGGACTCGGGCTGCGGAGAACTGGACCTGCACTCTGTCTGAAGAGAATGGGACCTGGACTCGCACTGCGGAGAACTCGACCTGCACTAGTGCTGAGGAGAACCGTACCTGCACTCAGGCTGAGGTGAACTGGACCAGACAATCGGGCTGAGGAAAACTGTACCTGCACTCAGGCTGAAGAGAACTGCATCTGGACTTGGGCTGAGGAGAACTGGACCTGGACTCGGGCTGAGGAAAACTGGACCTGCACTCGGGCTGAAGAGAATTGGCCTGGACTCGCGCTGCGGAGAACTCGACATGCACTAGTGCTGAGAACTGTACCTGCACTCAGGCTGAGGTGAACTGGACCAGACACTGGGGTTAAGGAAATCTGTACGTGCACTCAGGATGAGGAGAATTTGACCTGCGCTAGCGCTGAGAAGAACTGTACCTGTACTCGGGCTGAGGAAAACCGTACTGAAGAAAACTGCAACTTGAATTGGGCTGATGAGAACTGGACCTGGACTTGGGCTGCAGAGAACTGGACCTGCACTCTGGCTGAAGAGAATTGGACCTGGACTCGCGCTTTGGAGAACTGTACCTGCACTCGGGCTGAGGTGAACTGGACCAGACACTCGGGCTGAGGAAATCTGTACCTGCACTCAAGCTGAAGAGAACTGCACCTGGATTTGGGCTGAGGAGAACTGGACCAAGACTCGGGCTGCGGAGAACCTAACCTGCATTCAGGCTGAGGAGAACTGAACCTGCACACAGTCAGGAGATTTGGACCTGCACTCGGGTTGAGGAGATTTGGACCTGCACTCGCACTGCAGAGAACTTGACCTGCACTTGTGCTGAGGAGAACTGTACTCTCACTCGAGCTGAGGTGAACTGGACCAGACACTCGGGCTGAAAAAAACTGTACCTGCACTCGGCCTGAAGAGAACAGCACCTGCACTTGTGCTGAAAAGAACTGTACCTGCACTCGGGCTGAGATGAACTGGACCAGACACTCGGGC
The DNA here is from genome assembly GCA_029721435.1 of Gymnothorax reevesii. NCBI lineage: Eukaryota > Metazoa > Chordata > Actinopteri > Anguilliformes > Muraenidae > Gymnothorax > Gymnothorax reevesii. The sequence continues at coordinate 117,102,733 of CM056574.1, forward strand.
TGAAGAAAACTGTACCTGCACTCAGGCTGAAGAGAACTGCACCTGGACTTGGGCTGAGGAGAACTGGACCTGGACTAGGGCTGAAGAGAACTGGACCTGCAGTCTAGCTGAGGAAATCTGAACCTTCACTCAGGCTGGGGAGAACTGCAACTGCACTTGAGCTATAGAGAACCTAACCTGCACTCAGTCTGGGGAGATTTGGACCTGCACTCGGGCTGAGGAGAACTGGACCGGCACTTGGGCTGAGGAGAACTGGACCTCGGGCACTCGGGCTGAGGTGAACTGGACCAGACACTTGTGCTGAAAAAAACTGTACCTGCACTCGTACTGAAGAGAACTGCACCTTGATTGGGGCTGAGGAGAACTGGACCTGGACTCGGGCTGAGGAGAACTGGACCTGCACTCGGGCTGAAGAGAATTGGACCTGGCCTCGCGCTGTGGAGAACTGTACCTGCACTCGGGCTGAGGTGAGCTGGACCAGACACTCGGGCTGAGGCAATCTGTACCTGCACTCAAGCTGAAGAGAACTGCTCCTGGTTTTGGGCTGAGGAGAACTGAACCTACACTCAGGCTGAGAACTGCACCTGCACTCGAGCTGAGGAGAACTGGACCTGCACTTGGGCTGAGGAGAAGTGCATCTGTACAGAGGCTGAGGAAAACTGACCTTGCACTCCGTCTTAGTAGAACTGAACCAGCACTTAGGCTGAGGAGAACTGCACCTGCACTCGAGCTGAGGAGAACCTAACCTGCATTCAGGCTGAGGAGAACTGAACCTGCACTCAGTCTGAGGAGATTTGGACCTGCATTCGGGCTGAGGAGAAATGGACCTGCACTTAGGCTGAGGAAAACTGGACCTGCATTTGGGCTGAGGAGAATTTGACCTGCACTCAGGGTGAGGAGAACTGCACCTACACTTGCGGTGAGGAGAACTGCACCTGCACTTAGGCTGTGGAGATGTGCATCTGTACAGAGGCTGAGGAAAACTGAACTTGCACTCGGTCTTAGAAAAACTGGACCTGCACTCCGGCGGAAGAGAATTGGATCTGGACTCGCGCTGCGGAGAACTCGACCTGCAGTCGTGCTGAGGTGAACTGGACCAGACACTCGGGCTGAGGATAACTGTACCAGCACTCGGGCTGAAGAGAACTGCACCTGGACCTGGGCTGAGGAGAACTGAACTTGCACTCAGTCTTAGGAGAACTGGACCTGCACTCTGGCTGAAGCGAATTGGACCTGGACTCGCGCTGTGGAGAACTCCACCTGCACTAGTGCTGAGGAGAACTGTACCTGCAATCGTGCTGAGGTGAACTGGACCAGACTCTCGGGCTGAGGATAACTTTACCTGCACTCGGGCTGAAGAGAACTGCACCTGGACTTGGGCTGAGGAGAACTGAACTTGCACTCAGTCTTAGGAGAACTGGACCTGCACTCTGGCTGAAGAGAATTGGACCTGGACTGGCGCTGTGGAAAACTCGACCTGCACTAGTGCTGAGAACTGTACCTTCACTCGGACTGAGGAGAACTGCATCTGTACATAGGCTCAGGAAAACTGAACTTGCACTCGGTCTTTGGGGAACTAGACCTGCACTCAGGCTGAGGAGAACTGGACCTGCACTCGGGCTGAGGATAACTGTACCTGCACTTGGGCTGAAAAGAACTGCATCTGGACTTGCGCTGAGGAGGACTGGACCTGGACTCGGGCTGAGGAAAAGTGCATTTGTACACAGGCTGAGGAAAACTGAACTTGCACTCGGTCGTAGGAGAACTGGACCTGCACTCTGGCTGAAGAGAATTGGACCTGCCCTCTGGCTGGAGAGAATTGGACCTGGACTCACGCTGCGGAGAACTCGACCTGCATCTGAGCTGAGGAGAACTGTACCTGCACTCGGGCTGAGGAGATCTGAACCTTCACTCGGGCAGGTGATAACTGAACATGCATTCGAGCTGAGGAGAGCTGAACCTACACTCAGGCTGAGGAGACCTGAACCTGCACTCAGGCTGGGGAGAACTGCAACTGCACTTGAGCTATAGAGAACCTAACCTGCATTCAGGCTAAGGAGAACTGAACCTGCACTCAGTCTGATGAGATTTGGACCTGCACTCGGGCTGAGGAGAACTGGACCGGCACTTGGGCTGAGGAGAACTGGACCTCGGGCACTCGGGCTGAGGTGAACTGGACCAGACACTCGTGCTGAAAAAAACTGTACCTGCACTCGTACTGAAGAGAACTGCACCTTGATTTGGGCTGAGGAGAACTGGACCTGGACTCGGGCTGCGGAGAACTGGACCTGCACTCTGGCAGAAGAGAATTGGACCTGGACTCGCGCTGCGGAGAACTTGACCTGCACTAATGCTGAGGAGAACTGTACCTGCAAACAGGCTGAAAAGAACTGCATCTGGACTTGGGCTGAGTATAACTGTACCTGCACTCGGGCTGAAAAGAACTGCATCTGGACTTGGGCTGAGGAGAACTGGACCTGGACTCGGGCTGAGGAGAACTGGACCTGCACTCGGGCTGAAGAGAATTGGCCTGGACTCGCGCTGCGGAGAACTCGACCTGCACTAGTGCTGAGGAGCACTGTAACAGCACTCCGGCTGGGGTGAACTGGACCAGACACTCGGGCTGAGGAAAACTGTACCTGGACTTGGGCTGAGAAGAACTGAACCTGCACTCAGGCTGATGAGAACATAACCTGCATTGAGGCGGAGGAAAACTGAACCTGCACTCGGGTTGAAGAGAACTGGACCTGCACTTGGGCTGAGGAGAACTGGACGTGCACTCCGGCTGAGGAGAACTGGACCTGCACTCAGGCTGAAAAGAACTGGACCTGCCCTCTGGCTGGAGAGAATTGGACCTGAACTCACGCTGCTGAGAACTCGACCTGCACCTGAGCTGAGGAGAACTGTACCTGCACTCGGGCTGAGGTGAACTGGACCACAAACTCGGGCTGAAGAAAACTGTACCTGCACTCAGGCTGAAGAGAACTGCACCTGGACTTGGGCTGAAGAGAACTGGACCTGCAGTCTGGCTGAGGAGATCTGGACCTTCACTCAGGCTGGGGAGAACTGCAATTGCACTTGAGCTATAGAGAACCTAACCTGCATTCAGGCTGAGGAGAACTGGACCTGCACTCTGTCTGAAGAGAATTGGACCTGGACTCGCGCTGCGGAGAACTCGACCTGCACTAGTGCTGAGGAAAACTGTACCTGCACTCAGGCTGAGGTGAAATGGACCAGACAATCGGGCTGAGGAAAACTGTACATGCACTTGGGCTGAAAAGAACTGCATCTGGGCTTGGGCTGAGTATAACTGTACCAGCACTCGGGCTGAAAAGAACTGCATCTAGACTTGGGTTGAGGAGAACTGGACCTGGACTCGGGCTGAGGAGAACTGGACCTGCACTCGGGCTGAAGAGAATTGGCCTGGACTCGCGCTGCGGAGAACTCGACCTGCACTAGTGCTGAGGAGAACTGTACCTGCACTCAGGCTGTAGAGAACTGCATCTGGACATGGGCTGAGGATAACTGTACCTGCACTCCGGCTGAAGAGAACTACATCTGGACTTGGGCTGAGGAGAAATGGACCTGGCATCGGGCTGAGGAGAACTGGACCTGCACTTCGGCTGAAGAGAATTGGACCTGTACTCGCGCTGCGGAGAACTCGACTTGCACTAGTGCTGAGAAGAACTGTACCTGCTCTCGGGCTGAAGTTAACTGGACCAGACACTGGGGTTAAGGAAAACTGTACCTGCACTCAGGATGAGGAGAATTTGACCTGCACTAGCGCTGTGAAGAACTGTACAAGCACTCGGGATGAGGTGAACTGGACCAGACACTCGTGCTGAGGAAAACTGTACCTGCACTCGGGCTGAAGAGAACTGCACCTGGATTTGGGCTGAGAACTGGACCTGCACTTGTACTGCGGAGAACTGGACCTGCACTCTGGCTGAAGAGAATTGGACCTGGAGTCGCGCTGCGGAGAACTTGACCTGCACTTGTGCTGAGAAAAACTGTACCTGCACTCAAGCTGAAGTGAACTGGACCAGACACTGGGGTTAAGGAAAACTGTACCTGCACTCGGGCTGAAGAAAACAGCAACTTGACTTGGGCTGATGAGAACTGGACCTGGACCTGGGCTGCGGAGAACTGGACCTGCACTCTGGCTGAAGAGAATTGGACCTGGACTCGCGCTGTGGAGAACTCGACCTGCACTAGTGCTGAGGAGAACTGTACCTGCACTCGGGCTGAGGTGAACTGGACCAGACACTCGGGCTGAGGAAATCTGTACCTGCACTCAAGCTGAAGAGAACTGCACCTGGATTTTGGCTGAGGAGAACTGAACCTACACTCAGGCTGAGAACTGCACCTGCACTCGAGCTGAGGAGAACCTAACCTGCATTCAGGCTGAGGAGAACTGAACCTGCACTCAGTCTGAGGAGATTTGGACCTGCACTCGAGCTGAGGAGAACTGGACCTGCACTTAGGCTGAGGAGAAGTGCATCTGTACAGAGGCTGAGGAAAACTGAACTTGCCCTCAATCTTAGAAGAACTGAACCTGCACTTAGGCTGAGGAGAACTGCACCTGCACTCGAGCTGAGGAGAACCTAACCTGCATTCAGGCTGAGGAGAACCAAACCTGCATTCAGCCTGAGGAGAACTGAACCTGCACTCAGTCTGAGGAGATTTGGACCTGCACTCTGGTTGAGGAGATTTGGACCTGCACTCGAGCTGAGGAGAACTGGACCTGCATTTGGGCTGAGGAGAAGTGCATCTGTACAGAGGCTGAGGAAAACTGAACTTGCACTCGGTCTTAGTAGAACTGAACCTGCACTTAGGCTGAGGAGAACTGCACCTGCACTCAGTCTGAGGAGATTTGGACGTGCATTTGGGCTCAGGAGAAATGGACCTGCATTTGGGCTGAGGAGAATTTGACCTGCACTCAGGGTGAGGAGAACTGCACCTGCACTCAGGCTGAGGAGATGTGCATCTGTACAGAGGCTGAGGAAAACTGAACTTGCACTCGGTCTTAGAAGAACTGGACCTGCACTCCGGCGGAAGAGAATTGAATCTGGACTCGCGCTGCGGAGAACTCGACCTGCAGTAGTGCTGAGGAGAACTGTACCTGCACTCGGGCTGAGGTGAACTGGACCAGACACTCGGGCTGAGGATAACTGTACCTGCACATGGGCTGAAGAGAACTGCACCTGGACTTGGGCTGAGGAGAACTGAACTTGCACTCAGTCTTAGGAGAACTGGACCTGCACTCCGGCTGAAGAGAATTGGACCTAGACTCGCGCTGTTGAGAACTCGACCTGCACTAGTGCTGAGGAGAACTGTACCTGCACTCGTGCTGAGGTGAACTGGACCAGACACTTGGGCTGAGGATAACTGTACTTGCACTCGGGCTGAAGAGAACTGCACCTGGACTTAGGCTGAGGAGAACTGAACTTGCACTCAGTCTGAGGAGATTTGCACCTGCACTCGGGCTGAGAAGAACTGGACCTGCACTTGGGCTGAGGAGAATTTGACCTACACTCAGGGTGAGGAGAACTGCACCTACACGCGAGCTGAGGAGAACTGCACCTGCACTCGGGGTGAGGAGAAGTGCATCTGTACAGAGGCTGAGGAAAACTGAACTTCTTCTCGGTCTTAGGAGAACTGGACCTGCACTCAGGCTGAGGAGAACTGAACCTGCACTCAGTCTGAGGAGATTTGGACCTGCACTCGCGCTGCAGAGAACATTCACCTGCACTTGTGCTGAGGAGAACTGTACTCTCACTCGGGCTGAGGTGAACTGGACCAGACACTCGGGCTGAAAAAAACTGTGCCTGCACTCGGCCTGAAGAGAACTGCACCTGCACTTGTGCTGAGGAGAACTGTACCTGCACTCGGGCTGAGGTGAACTGGACCGGACACTCGGGCTGAAGAAAACTGTACCTGCACTCAGGCTGAAGAGAACTGCACCTGGACTTGGGCTGAGGAGAACTGGACTTGGACTGGGGCTGAAAAAAACTGTCCCTGCCCTCGTACTGAAGAGAACTGCACCTTAATTTGGGCTGAGGAGAACTGGACCAGGACTCGGGCTGCGGAGAACTGGACCTGCACTCTGTCTGAAGAGAATGGGACCTGGACTCGCACTGCGGAGAACTCGACCTGCACTAGTGCTGAGGAGAATCGTACCTGCACTCAGGCTGAGGTGAACTGGACCAGACAATCGGGCTGAGGAAAACTGTACCTGCACTCGGGCTGAAGAGAACTGCATCTGGACTTGGGCTGAGTATAACTGTACCTGCACTCGGGCTGAAAAGAACTGCATCTGGACTTGGGTTGAGGAGAACTGGACCTGGACTCGGGCTGAGGAGAACTGGACCTGCACTCGGGCTGAAGAGAATTGGCCTGGACTCGCGCTGCGGAGAACTCGACCTGCACTAGTGCTGAGAACTGTACCTGCACTCAGGCTGAGGTGAACTGGACCAGACACTCGGGCTGAGAAAACTGTACCTGCACTCAGGCTGAAGAGAACTGCATCTGGACTTGGGCTGAGGATAACTGTACTTGCACTCGGCCTGAAGAGAACTACATTTGGACTTGGGCTGAAGAGAATTGGACCTGTACTCGCGCTGCGGAGAACTCTACTTGCACTAGTGCTGAGAAGAACTGTACCTGCACTCGGGCTGAAGTGTACTGGACCAGACACTGGGGTTAAGGAAAACTGTACGTGCACTCAGGATGAGGAGAATTTGACCTGCACTAGCGCTGAGAAGAACTGTTCCTGTACTCGGGCCTGCACTCGTACTGAAGAAAACTGCCACTTGACTTGGGCTGATGAGAACTGGACCTGGACTTGGGCTGCAGAGAACTGGACCTGCACTCTGGCTGAAGAGAATTGGACCTGGACTCGCGCTGTGGAGAACTGTACCTGCACTCGGGCTGAGGTGAACTGGACCAGACACTCGGGCTGAGGAAATCTGTACCTGTACTCAAGCTGAAGAGAACTGCACCTGGATTTGGGCTGAGGAGAACTGAACATGCACTCAGGCTGAGAACTGCACCTGCACTCGAGCTGAGGAGAACCTAACCTGCATTCAGGCTGAGGAGAACTGAACCTGCACACAGTCTGAGGAGATTTGGACCTGCACTCTGGTTGAGGAGATTTGGACCTGCACTCGCGCTGCAGAGAACATTCAACTGCACTTGTGCTGAGGAGAACTGTACTCTCACTCGGGCTGAGGTGAACTGGACCAGACACTCGGGCTGAAAAAAACTGTACCTGCACTCGGCCTGAAGAGAACTGTACCTGCACTCGGGCTGAGGTGAACTGGACCAGACACTCGGGCTGAAGAAAACTGTACCTGCACTCGGGCTGAGGAGAACTGGACCTGGACTGGGGCTGAAGAGAACTGGACCTGCAGTCTAGCTGAGGAAATCTGAACCTTCACTCAGGCTGGGGAGAACTGCAACTGCACTTGAGCTATAGAGAACCTAACCTGCATTCAGGCTGAGGAGAACTGAACCAGCACTCAGTCTGAGGAGATTTGGACCTGCACTCGGGCTGAGGAGAACTGGACCGGCACTTGGGCCGAGGAGAACTGGACCTCAGGCACTCGGGCTGAGGTGAACTGGACCAGACACTTGTGCTGAAAAAAACTGTACCTGCACTCGTACTGAAGAGAACTGCACCTTGATTTGGGCTGAGGAGAACTGGACCAGGACTCGGGCTGCGGAGAACTGGACCTGCACTCTGTCTGAAGAGAATGGGACCTGGACTCGCACTGCGGAGAACTCGACCTGCACTAGTGCTGAGGAGAACCGTACCTGCACTCAGGCTGAGGTGAACTGGACCAGACAATCGGGCTGAGGAAAACTGTACCTGCACTCGGGCTGAAAAGAACTGCATCTGGACTTGGGTTGAGGAGAACTGGACCTGGACTCGGGCTGAGGAGAACTGGACCTGCACTCGGGCTGAAGAGAATTGGCCTGGACTCGCGCTGCGGAGAACTCGACCTGCACTAGTGCTGAGAACTGTACCTGCACTCAGGCTGAGGTGAACTGGACCAGACACTCGGGCTGAGAAAACTGTACCTGCACTCAGGCTGAAGAGAACTGCATCTGGACTTGGGCTGAGGATAACTGTACTTGCACTCGGCCTGAAGAGAACTACATTTGGACTTGGGCTGAAGAGAATTGGACCTGTACTCGCGCTGCGGAGAACTCGACTTGCACTCGTGCTGAGAAGAACTGTACCGGCACTCGGGCTGAAGTGAACTGGACCAGACACTGGGGTTAAGGAAAACTGTACGTGCACTCAGGATGAGGAGAATTTGACCTGCACTAGCGCTGAGAAGAACTGTACCTGTACTCGGGCTGAGGAAAACCGTACCTGCACTCGTACTGAAGAAAACTGCAACTTGACTTGGGCTGAGGAAAACTGTACCTGGACTTGGGCTGAGAAGAACTGAACCTGCGCTCAGGCTGATGAGAACCTAACCTGCATTGAGGCGGAGGAAAACTGAACCTGCACTCGGGTTGAGGAGAACTGGACCTGCACTTGGGCTGAGGAGAACTGGACGTGCACTCCGGCTGAGGAGAACTGGACCTGCACTCAAGCTGAAAAGAACTGGACCTGCCCTCTGGCTGGAGAGAATTGGACCTGAACTCACGCTGCGGAGAACTCGACCTGCACCTGAGCTGAGGCGAACTGTACCTGCACTCGGGTTGAGGTGAACTGGACTACAAACTCGGGCTGAAGAAAACTGTACCTGCACTCAGGCTGAAGAGAACTGCACCTGGACTTGGGCTGAGGAGAACTGGACCTGGACTGGGGCTGAAGAGAACTGGACCTGCAGTCTTGCTGAGGAGATCTGAACCTTCACTCAGGCTGGGGAGAACTGCAACTGCACTTGAGCTATAGAGAACCTAACCTGCATTCAGGCTGAGGAGAACTGGACCTGCACTCTGTCTGAAGAGAATTGGACCTGGACTTGCGCTGCGGAGAACTTGACCTGCACTAGTGCTGAGGAGAACTGTACCTGCACTCAGGCTGAGGTGAACTGGACCAGACAATCGGGCTGAGGAAAACTGTACATGCACTTGGGCTGAAAAGAACTGCATCTGGGCTTGGGCTGAGTATAACTGTACCTGCACTCGGGCTGAAAAGAACTGCATCTGGACTTGGGTTGAGGAGAACTGGACCTGGACTCGGGCTGAGGAGAACTGGACCTGCACCCGGGCTGAAGAGAATTGGCCTGGACTCGCGCTGCGGAGAACTCGACCTGCACTAGTGCTGAGGAGAACTGTACCTGCACTCAGGCTGTAGAGAACTGCATCTGGACATGGGCTGAGGATAACTGTACCTGCACTCGGGCTGAAGAGAACTACATCTGGACTTGGGCTGAGGAGAAATGGACCTGGCATCGGGCTGAGGAGAACTGGACCTGCACTTCGGCTGAAGAGAATTGGACCTGTACTCGCGCTGCGGAGAACTCGACTTGCACTAGTGCTGAGAAGAACTGTACCTGCACTCGGGCTGAAGTGAACTGGACCAGACACTGGGGTTAAGGAAAACTGTACCTGCACTCAGGATGAGGAGAATTTGTCCTGCACTAGCGCTGTGAAGAACTGTAAAAGCACTCGGGATGAGGTGAACTGGACCAGACACTCGTGCTGAGGAAAACTGTACCTGCACTCGTACTGAAGAAAACTGCAACTTGACTTGGGCTGATGAGAACTGGACCTGGACTTGGGCTGCGGAGAACTGGACCTGCACTCTGGCTGAAGAGAATTGGACCTGGACTCGCGCTGTGGAGAACTGTACCTGCACTCGGGCTGAGGTGAACTGGACCAGACACTCGGGCTGAGGAAATCTGTACTTGCACTCAAGCTGAAGAGAACTGCACCTGGATTTAGGCTGAGGAGAACTGAACCTGCACTCAGGCTGAGAACTGCACCTGCACTCGAGCTAAGGAGAACCTATCCTGCATTCAGGCTGTGAAGAACTGAACCTGCACTCGGTTATAGGAGAACTTGACCTGCAGTCAGGCTGAGAACTGAACCTGCACTCAGTTTGAGGAGATTTGGACTTGCACTTGGGCTGAAGAGAACTGGACCTGCACTTGGGCTGAGGATAAGTGCATCTGTAAGGAGGCTGAGGAAAACTGAACTTTCACTCGGTCCTAGGAGAACTGGACCTGCACTCAGCCTGAGGAAAACTGGACCTGCACTCCGGCTGAAGAGAATTGGACCTGCACTCGCGCTGCGGAGAACTCGACCTGCACTAGTACTGAGGAGAACTGTACCTGCACTCCTGCTGAGGTGAACTGGACCAGACACTCGGGCTGAGGATAACTGTACCTGCACTTGGGCTGAAGAGAACTGCATCTGGGGAGGACTGGACCTGGACTCGGACTGAGGAGATCTGAACCTTCACTAGGGCTGAGGAGAAGTGCATCTGTACACAGGCTGAGGAAAACTGAACTTGCACTCGGTCTTAGGAGAACTGGACCTGCACTCAGGCTGAGGAGAACTGGACCTGCACTACGGCTGAAGAGAATTGGACTTGGATTCGTGCTGCGGAGAACACAACCTGCATTAGTGCTGAGAAGAACTGTACCTGCAGTCGGGCTGAGGTGAACTGGACCAGACACTCAGGCTGAGGAAAACTGTACCTGCACTCGGGCTGAAGAGAACTGCACCTGGGTTTGGGCTTAGGAGAACTGAACCTGCACTCCGGCTGAAGAGAATTGATCCAGGACTCGCGCTGCTGAGAACTCGACCTGCACTAGTGCTGAGGAGAACTGTATCTGCACTCGAATGAAGAGAACTGCACCTGGACTTGGGCTGAGGAGAACTGGACCTGGACTCGGGCTGAGGAGAACTGGACCTGCACTCGGGCTGAAGAGAATTGGCCTGGACTCGCGCTGCGGAGAACTCGACCTGCACTAGTGCTGAGAACTGTACCTGCACTCAGGCTGAGGTGAACTGGACCAGACACTCGGGCTGAGAAAACTGTACCTGCACTCAGGCTGAAGAGAACTGCATCTGGACTTGGGCTGAGGAAAACTGTACTTTCACTCGGGCTAAAGAGAACTACATCTGGACTTGGGCTGAAGAGAATTAGACCTGTACTCGCGCTGCGGAGAACTCGACTTGCACTAGTGCTGAGAAGAACTGTACCTGCACTCGGGCTGAAGTGAACTGGACCAGACACTGGGGTTAAGGAAAACTGTACGTGCACTCAGGATGAGGAGAATTTGACCTGCACTAGCGCTGAAAAGAACTGTACCTGCACTCGGGCTGAGGAAAACTGTACCTGCACTCGTACTGAAGAAAACTGCAACTTGACTTGGGCTGATGAGAACTGGACCTAGACTTGGGCTGCGGAGAACTGGACCTGCACTCTGGCTGAAGAGAATTGGACCTGGACTCGCGCTGTGGAGAACTGTACCTGCACTCGGGCTGAGGTGAACTGGACCAGACACTCGGGCTGAGGAAATCTGTACCTGCACTCAAGCTGAAGAAAACTGCACCTGGATTTGGGCTGAGGAGAACTGAACATGCACTCAGGCTGAGAACTGCACCTGCACTCGAGCTGAGGAGAACCTAACCTGAATTCAGGCTGAGGAGAACTGAACCTGCACACAGTCTGAGGAGATTTGGACCTGCACTCTGGTTGAGGAGATTTGGATCTGCACTCGCGCTGCAGAGAACATTCACCTGCACTTGTGCTGAGGAGAACTGTACTCTCACTCGGGCTGAGGTGAACTGGACCAGACACTCGGGCTGAAAAAAACTGTACCTGCACTCGGCCTGAAGAGAACTGTACCTGCACTCGGGCTGAGGTGAACTGGACCAGACACTCGGGCTGAAGAAAACTGTACCTGCACTCGGGCTGAGGAGAACTGGACCTGGACTGGGGCTGAAGAGAACTGGACCTGCAGTCTAGCTGAGGAAATCTGAACCTTCACTCAGGCTGGGGAGAACTGCAACTGCACTTGAGCTATAGAGAACCTAACCTGCATTCAGGCTGAGGAGAACTGAACCTGCACTCAGCCTGAGGAGATTTGGACCTGCACTCGGGCTGAGGAGAACTGGACCGGCACTTGGGCCGAGGAGAACTGGACCTCGGGCACTCGGGCTGAGGTGAACTGGACCAGACACTTGTGCTGAAAAAAACTGTACCTGCGCTCGTACTGAAGAGAACTGCACCTTGATTTGGGCTGAGGAGAACTTGACCAGGACTCGGGCTGCGTAGAACTGGACCTGCACTCTGTCTGAAGAGAATGGGACCTGGACTCGCACTGCGGAGAACTCGACCTGCACTAGTGCTGAGGAGAACCGTACCTGCACTCAGGCTGAGGTGAACTGGACCAGACAATCGGGCTGAGGAAAACTGTACCTGCACTCGGGCTGAAAAGAACTGCATCTGGACTTGGGTTGAGGAGAACTGGACCTGGACTCGGGCTGAGGAGAACTGGACCTGCACTCGGGCTGAAGAGAATTGGCCTGGACTCGCGCTGCGGAGAACTCGACCTGCACTAGTGCTGAGAACTGTACCTGCACTCAGGCTGAGGTGAACTGGACCAGACACTCGGGCTGAGAAAACTGTACCTGCACTCAGGCTGAAGAGAACTGCATCTGGACTTGGGCTGAGGATAACTGTACTTGCACTCGGCCTGAAGAGAACTACATTTGGACTTGGGCTGAAGAGAATTGGACCTGTACTCGCACTGCGAAGAACTCGACTTGCACTAGTGTTGAGAAGAACTGTACCTGCACTCGGGCTGAAGTGAACTGGACTAGACACTGGGGTTAAGGAAAACTGTACGTGCACTCAGGATGAGGAGAATTTGACCTGCACTAGCGCTGAGAAGAACTGTACCTGTACTCGGGCTGAGGAAAACCGTACCTGCACTCGTACTGAAGAAAACTGCAACTTGACTTGGGCTGATGAGAACTGGACCTGGACTTGGGCTGCAGAGAACTGGACCTGCACTCTGGCTGAAGAGAATTGGACCTGGACTCGCGCTGTGGAGAACTGTACCTGCACTCGGGCTGAGGTGAACAAGACTAGACACTTGGGCTGAGGAAATCTGTACCTGCACTCAAGCTGAAGAGAACTGCACCTGGATTTGCGCTGAGGAGAACTGAACCTGCACTCAGGCTGAGAACTGCACCCGCACTCGAGCTGAGGAGAACCTAACCTGCATTCAGGCTGAGAAGAACTGAACCTGCACTCGGTTATAGGAGAACTTGACCTGCAGTCAGGCTGAGAACTGAACCTGCACTCAGTTTGAGGAGATTTGGACCTGCACTTGGGCTGAAGAGAACTGGACCTGTACTCGCGCTGCGGAGAACTCGACTTGCACTCGTGCTGAGGATAACTGTACTTGCACTCGGCCTGAAGAGAACTACATTTGGACTTGGGCTGAAGAGAATTGGACCTGTACTCGCGCTGCGGAGAACTCGACTTGCACTCGTGCTGAGAAGAACTGTACCTGCACTCGGGCTGAAGTGAACTGGACCAGACACTGGGGTTAAGGAAAACTGAACGTGCACTCAGGATGAGGAGAATTTGACCTGCACTCGCGCTGAGAAGAACTGTACCTGTACTCGGGCTGAGGAAAACCGTACCTGCACTCGTACTGAAGAAAACTGCAACTTGACTTGGGCTGAGGAAAACTGTACCTGGACTTGGGCTGAGAAGAACTGAACCTGCGCTCAGGCTGATGAGAACCTAACCTGCATTGAGGCGGAGGAAAACTGAACCTGCACTCGGGTTAAGGAGAACTGGACCTGCACTTGGGCTGAGGAGAACTGGACGTGCACTCCGGCTGATGAGAACTGGACCTGCACTCAAGCTGAAAAGAACTGGACCTGCCCTCTGGCTGGAGAGAATTGGACCTGAACTCACGCTGCGGAGAACTCGACCTGCACCTGAGCTGAGGAGAACTGTACCTGCACTCGGGCTGAGGTGAACTGGACCACAAACTCGAGCTGAAGAAAACTGTTCCTGCACTCAGGCTGAAGAGAACTGCACCTGGACTTGGGCTGAAGAGAACTGGACCTGCAGTCTTGCTGAGGAGATCTGAACCTTCACTCAGGCTGGGGAGAACTGCAACTGCACTTGAGCTATAGAGAACCTAACCTGCATTCAGGCTGCGGAGAACTGGACCTGCACTCTGTCTGAAGAGAATTGGACCTGGACTCGCGCTGCGGAGAACTCGACCTGCACTAGTGCTGAGGAGAACTGTACCTGCACTCAGGCTGAGGTGAACTGGACCAGACAATCGGGCTGAGGAAAACTGTACCTGCACTCGGGCTGAAAAGAACTGCATCTGGACTTGGGTTGAGGAGAACTGGACCTGGACTCGGGCTGAGGAGAACTGGACCTGCACCCGGGCTGAAGAGAATTGGCCTGGACTCGCGCTGCGGAGAACTCGACCTGCACTAGTGCTGAGGAGAATCGTACCTGCACTCAGGCTGTAGAGAACTGCATCTGGACATGGGCTGAGGATAACTGTACCTGCACTCGGGCTGAAGAGAACTACATCTGGACTTGGGCTGAGGAGAAATGGACCTGGCATCGGGCTGAGGAGAACTGGACCTGCACTTCGGCTGAAGAGAATTGGACCTGTACTCGCGCTGCGGAGAACTCGACTTGCACTAGTGCTGAGAAGAACTGTACCTGCACTCGGGCTGAAGTGAACTGGACCAGACACTGGGGTTAAGGAAAACTGTACCTGCACTCAGGATGAGGAGAATTTGACCTGCACTAGCGCTGTGAAGAACTGTAAAAGCACTCGGGATGAGGTGAACTGGACCAGACACTCGTGCTGAAGAAAACTGCAACTTGACTTGGGCTGATGAGAACTGGACCTGGACTTGGGCTGCGGAGAACTGGACCTGCACTCTGGCTGAAGAGAATTGGACCTGGACTCGCGCTGTGGAGAACTGTACCTGCACTCGGGCTGAGGTGAACTGGACCAGACACTCGGGCTGAGGAAATCTGTACTTGCACTCAAGCTGAAGAGAACTGCACCTGGATTTGGGCTGAGGAGAACTGAACCTGCACTCAGGTTGAGAACTGCACCTGCACTCGAGCTAAGGAGAACCTATCCTGCAATCAGGCTGTGAAGAACTGAACCTGCACTCGGTTATAGGAGAACTTGACCAGCAGTCAGGCTGAGAACTGAACCTGCACTCAGTTTGAGGAGATTTGGACTTGCACTTGGGATGAAGAGAACTGGACCTGCACTTGGGCTGAGGATAAGTGCATCTGTAAGGAGGCTGAGGAAAACTGAACTTTCACTCTGTCCTAGGAGAACTGGACCTGCACTCAGCCTGAGGAAAACTGGACCTGCACTCCGGCTGAAGAGAATTGGACCTGGACTCGCGCTGCGGAGAACTCGACCTGCACTAGTACTGAGGAGAACTGTACCTGCACTCCTGCTGAGGTGAACTGGACCAGACACTCGGGCTGAGGATAACTGTACCTGCACTTGGGCTGAAGAGAACTGCATCTGGACTTGGGCTGAGGAGGACTGGACCTGGACTTGGACTGAGGAGAACTGGACCTGCAGTCTCGCTGAGGAGATCTGAACCTTCACTAGGGCTGAGGAGAAGTGCATCTGTACACAGGCTGAGGAAAACTGAACTTGCACTCGGTCTTAGGAGAACTGGACCTGCACTCAGGCTGAGGAGAACTGGACCTGCACTACGGCTGAAGAGAATTGGACTTGGATTCGTGCTGCGGAGAACTCAACCTGCATTAGTGCTGAGAAGAACTGTACCTGCAGTCGGGCTGAGGTGAACTGGACCACACACTCAGGCTGAGGAAAACTGTACCTGCACTCGGGCTGAAGAGAACTGCACCTGGGTTTGGGCTTAGGAGAACGGAACCTGCACTCCGGCTGAAGAGAATTGATCCAGGACTCGCACTGCTGAGAACTCGACCTGCACTAGTGCTGAGGAGAACTGTATCTGCACTCGAATGAAGAGAACTGCACCTGGACTTGGGCTGAGGAGAACTGGACCTGGACTCGGGCTGAGGAGAACTGGACCTGCACTCGGGCTGAAGAGAATTGGCCTGGACTCGCGCTGCGGAGAACTCGACCTGCACTAGTGCTGAGAACTGTACCTGCACTCAGGCTGAGGTGAACTGGACCAGACACTCGGGCTGAGAAAACTGTACCTGCACTCAGGCTGAAGAGAACTGCATCTGGACTTGGGCTGAGGATAACTGTACTTGCACTCGGGCTAAAGAGAACTACATCTGGACTTGGGCTGAAGAGAATTGGACCTGTACTCGCGCTGCGGAGAACTCGACTTGCACTAGTGCTGAGAAGAACTGTACCTGCACTCGGGCTGAAGTGAACTGGACCAGACACTGGGGTTAAGGAAAACTGTACGTGCACTCAGGATGAGGAGAATTTGACCTGCATTAGCGCTGAGAGGAACTGTACCTGCACTCGGGCTGAGGAAAACTGTACCTGCACTCGTACTGAAGAAAACTGCAACTTGACTTGGGCTGATGAGAACTGGACCTGGACTTGGGCTGCGGAGAACTGGACCTGCACTCTGGCTGAAGAGAATTGGACCTGCACTCGCGCTGTGGAGAACTGTACCTGCACTCGGGCTGAGGTGACCTGGACCAGACACTCGGGCTGAGGAAATCTGTACCTGCACTCAAGCTGAAGAGAACTGCACCTGGATTTGGGCTGAGGAGAACTGAACATGCACTCAGGCTGAGAACTGCACCTGCACTCGAGCTGAGGAGAACCTAACCTGCATTCAGGCTGAGGAGAACTGAACCTGCACACAGTCTGAGGAGATTTGGACCTGCACTCTGGTTGAGGAGATTTGGACCTGCACTCGCGCTGCAGAGAACATTCAACTGCACTTGTGCTGAGGAGAACTGTACTCTCACTCGGGCTGAGGTGAACTGGACCAGACACTCGGGCTGAAAAAAACTGTACCTGCACTCGGCCTGAAGAGAACTGTACCTGCACTCGGGCTGAGGTGAACTGGACCAGACACTCGGGCTGAAGAAAACTGTACCTGCACTCGGGCTGAGGAGAACTGGACCTGGACTGGGGCTGAAGAGAACTGGACCTGCAGTCTAGCTGAGGAAATCTGAACCTTCACTCAGGCTGGGGAGAACTGCAACTGCACTTGAGCTATAGAGAACCTAACCTGCATTCAGGCTGAGGAGAACTGAACCAGCACTCAGTCTGAGGAGATTTGGACCTGCACTCGGGCTGAGGAGAACTGGACCGGCACTTGGGCCGAGGAGAACTGGACCTCAGGCACTCGGGCTGAGGTGAACTGGACCAGACACTTGTGCTGAAAAAAACTGTACCTGCACTCGTACTGAAGAGAACTGCACCTTGATTTGGGCTGAGGAGAACTGGACCAGGACTCGGGCTGCGGAGAACTGGACCTGCACTCTGTCTGAAGAGAATGGGACCTGGACTCGCACTGCGGAGAACTCGACCTGCACTAGTGCTGAGGAGAACCGTACCTGCACTCAGGCTGAGGTGAACTGGACCAGACACTCGGGCTGAGAAAACTGTACCTGCACTCAGGCTGAAGAGAACTGCATCTGGACTTGGGCTGAGGAAAACTGTACCTGCACTCGGGCTGAAAAGAACTGCATCTGGACTTGGGTTGAGGAGAACTGGACCTGGACTCGGGCTGAGGAGAACTGGACCTGCACTCGGGCTGAAGAGAATTGGCCTGGACTCGCGCTGCGGAGAACTCGACCTGCACTAGTGCTGAGAACTGTACCTGCACTCAGGCTGAGGTGAACTGGACCAGACACTCGGGCTGAGAAAACTGTACCTGCACTCAGGCTGAAGAGAACTGCATCTGGACTTGGGCTGAGGATAACTGTACTTGCACTCGGCCTGAAGAGAACTACATTTGGACTTGGGCTGAAGAGAATTGGACCTGTACTCGCGCTGCGGAGAACTCGACTTGCACTCGTGCTGAGAAGAACTGTACCGGCACTCGGGCTGAAGTGAACTGGACCAGACACTGGGGTTAAGGAAAACTGTACGTGCACTCAGGATGAGGAGAATTTGACCTGCACTAGCGCTGAGAAGAACTGTACCTGTACTCGGGCTGAGGAAAACCGTACCTGCACTCGTACTGAAGAAAACTGCAACTTGACTTGGGCTGAGGAAAACTGTACCTGGACTTGGGCTGAGAAGAACTGAACCTGCGCTCAGGCTGATGAGAACCTAACCTGCATTGAGGCGGAGGAAAACTGAACCTGCACTCGGGTTGAGGAGAACTGGACCTGCACTTGGGCTGAGGAGAACTGGACGTGCACTCCGGCTGAGGAGAACTGGACCTGCACTCAAGCTGAAAAGAACTGGACCTGCCCTCTGGCTGGAGAGAATTGGACCTGAACTCACGCTGCGGAGAACTCGACCTGCACCTGAGCTGAGGCGAACTGTACCTGCACTCGGGTTGAGGTGAACTGGACTACAAACTCGGGCTGAAGAAAACTGTACCTGCACTCAGGCTGAAGAGAACTGCACCTGGACTTGGGCTGAGGAGAACTGGACCTGGACTGGGGCTGAAGAGAACTGGACCTGCAGTCTTGCTGAGGAGATCTGAACCTTCACTCAGGCTGGGGAGAACTGCAACTGCACTTGAGCTATAGAGAACCTAACCTGCATTCAGGCTGAGGAGAACTGGACCTGCACTCTGTCTGAAGAGAATTGGACCTGGACTTGCGCTGCGGAGAACTTGACCTGCACTAGTGCTGAGGAGAACTGTACCTGCACTCAGGCTGAGGTGAACTGGACCAGACAATCGGGCTGAGGAAAACTGTACATGCACTTGGGCTGAAAAGAACTGCATCTGGGCTTGGGCTGAGTATAACTGTACCTGCACTCGGGCTGAAAAGAACTGCATCTGGACTTGGGTTGAGGAGAACTGGACCTGGACTCGGGCTGAGGAGAACTGGACCTGCACCCGGGCTGAAGAGAATTGGCCTGGACTCGCGCTGCGGAGAACTCGACCTGCACTAGTGCTGAGGAGAACTGTACCTGCACTCAGGCTGTAGAGAACTGCATCTGGACATGGGCTGAGGATAACTGTACCTGCACTCGGGCTGAAGAGAACTACATCTGGACTTGGGCTGAGGAGAAATGGACCTGGCATCGGGCTGAGGAGAACTGGACCTGCACTTCGGCTGAAGAGAATTGGACCTGTACTCGCGCTGCGGAGAACTCGACTTGCACTAGTGCTGAGAAGAACTGTACCTGCACTCGGGCTGAAGTGAACTGGACCAGACACTGGGGTTAAGGAAAACTGTACCTGCACTCAGGATGAGGAGAATTTGTCCTGCACTAGCGCTGTGAAGAACTGTAAAAGCACTCGGGATGAGGTGAACTGGACCAGACACTCGTGCTGAGGAAAACTGTACCTGCACTCGTACTGAAGAAAACTGCAACTTGACTTGGGCTGATGAGAACTGGACCTGGACTTGGGCTGCGGAGAACTGGACCTGCACTCTGGCTGAAGAGAATTGGACCTGGACTCGCGCTGTGGAGAACTGTACCTGCACTCGGGCTGAGGTGAACTGGACCAGACACTCGGGCTGAGGAAATCTGTACTTGCACTCAAGCTGAAGAGAACTGCACCTGGATTTAGGCTGAGGAGAACTGAACCTGCACTCAGGCTGAGAACTGCACCTGCACTCGAGCTAAGGAGAACCTATCCTGCATTCAGGCTGTGAAGAACTGAACCTGCACTCGGTTATAGGAGAACTTGACCTGCAGTCAGGCTGAGAACTGAACCTGCACTCAGTTTGAGGAGATTTGGACTTGCACTTGGGCTGAAGAGAACTGGACCTGCACTTGGGCTGAGGATAAGTGCATCTGTAAGGAGGCTGAGGAAAACTGAACTTTCAGTCGGTCCTAGGAGAACTGGACCTGCACTCAGCCTGAGGAAAACTGGACCTGCACTCCGGCTGAAGAGAATTGGACCTGCACTCGCGCTGCGGAGAACTCGACCTGCACTAGTACTGAGGAGAACTGTACCTGCACTCCTGCTGAGGTGAACTGGACCAGACACTCGGGCTGAGGATAACTGTACCTGCACTTGGGCTGAAGAGAACTGCATCTGGGGAGGACTGGACCTGGACTCGGACTGAGGAGAACTGGACCTGCAGTCTCGCTGAGGAGATCTGAACCTTCACTAGGGCTGAGGAGAAGTGCATCTGTACACAGGCTGAGGAAAACTGAACTTGCACTCGGTCTTAGGAGAACTGGACCTGCACTCAGGCTGAGGAGAACTGGACCTGCACTACGGCTGAAGAGAATTGGACTTGGATTCGTGCTGCGGAGAACACAACCTGCATTAGTGCTGAGAAGAACTGTACCTGCAGTCGGGCTGAGGTGAACTGGACCAGACACTCAGGCTGAGGAAAACTGTACCTGCACTCGGGCTGAAGAGAACTGCACCTGGGTTTGGGCTTAGGAGAACTGAACCTGCACTCCGGCTGAAGAGAATTGATCCAGGACTCGCGCTGCTGAGAACTCGACCTGCACTAGTGCTGAGGAGAACTGTATCTGCACTCGAATGAAGAGAACTGCACCTGGACTTGGGCTGAGGAGAACTGGACCTGGACTCGGGCTGAGGAGAACTGGACCTGCACTCGGGCTGAAGAGAATTGGCCTGGACTCGCGCTGCGGAGAACTCGACCTGCACTAGTGCTGAGAACTGTACCTGCACTCAGGCTGAGGTGAACTGGACCAGACACTCGGGCTGAGAAAACTGTACCTGCACTCAGGCTGAAGAGAACTGCATCTGGACTTGGGCTGAGGATAACTGTACTTTCACTCGGGCTAAAGAGAACTACATCTGGACTTGGGCTGAAGAGAATTAGACCTGTACTCGCGCTGCGGAGAACTCGACTTGCACTAGTGCTGAGAAGAACTGTACCTGCACTCGGGCTGAAGTGAACTGGACCAGACACTGGGGTTAAGGAAAACTGTACGTGCACTCAGGATGAGGAGAATTTGACCTGCACTAGCGCTGAAAAGAACTGTACCTGCACTCGGGCTGAGGAAAACTGTACCTGCACTCGTACTGAAGAAAACTGCAACTTGACTTGGGCTGATGAGAACTGGACCTAGACTTGGGCTGCGGAGAACTGGACCTGCACTCTGGCTGAAGAGAATTGGACCTGGACTCGCGCTGTGGAGAACTGTACCTGCACTCGGGCTGAGGTGAACTGGACCAGACACTCGGGCTGAGGAAATCTGTACCTGCACTCAAGCTGAAGAAAACTGCACCTGGATTTGGGCTGAGGAGAACTGAACATGCACTCAGGCTGAGAACTGCACCTGCACTCGAGCTGAGGAGAACCTAACCTGCATTCAGGCTGAGGAGAACTGAACCTGCACACAGTCTGAGGAGATTTGGACCTGCACTCTGGTTGAGGAGATTTGGATCTGCACTCGCGCTGCAGAGAACATTCACCTGCACTTGTGCTGAGGAGAACTGTACTCTCACTCGGGCTGAGGTGAACTGGACCAGACACTCGGGCTGAAAAAAACTGTACCTGCACTCGGCCTGAAGAGAACTGTACCTGCACTCGGGCTGAGGTGAACTGGACCAGACACTCGGGCTGAAGAAAACTGTACCTGCACTCGGGCTGAGGAGAACTGGACCTGGACTGGGGCTGAAGAGAACTGGACCTGCAGTCTAGCTGAGGAAATCTGAACCTTCACTCAGGCTGGGGAGAACTGCAACTGCACTTGAGCTATAGAGAACCTAACCTGCATTCAGGCTGAGGAGAACTGAACCTGCACTCAGCCTGAGGAGATTTGGACCTGCACTCGGGCTGAGGAGAACTGGACCGGCACTTGGGCCGAGGAGAACTGGACCTCGGGCACTCGGGCTGAGGTGAACTGGACCAGACACTTGTGCTGAAAAAAACTGTACCTGCGCTCGTACTGAAGAGAACTGCACCTTGATTTGGGCTGAGGAGAACTTGACCAGGACTCGGGCTGCGTAGAACTGGACCTGCACTCTGTCTGAAGAGAATGGGACCTGGACTCGCACTGCGGAGAACTCGACCTGCACTAGTGCTGAGGAGAACCGTACCTGCACTCAGGCTGAGGTGAACTGGACCAGACAATCGGGCTGAGGAAAACTGTACCTGCACTCGGGCTGAAAAGAACTGCATCTGGACTTGGGTTGAGGAGAACTGGACCTGGACTCGGGCTGAGGAGAACTGGACCTGCACTCGGGCTGAAGAGAATTGGCCTGGACTCGCGCTGCGGAGAACTCGACCTGCACTAGTGCTGAGAACTGTACCTGCACTCAGGCTGAGGTGAACTGGACCAGACACTCGGGCTGAGAAAACTGTACCTGCACTCAGGCTGAAGAGAACTGCATCTGGACTTGGGCTGAGGATAACTGTACTTGCACTCGGCCTGAAGAGAACTACATTTGGACTTGGGCTGAAGAGAATTGGACCTGTACTCGCACTGCGAAGAACTCGACTTGCACTAGTGTTGAGAAGAACTGTACCTGCACTCGGGCTGAAGTGAACTGGACTAGACACTGGGGTTAAGGAAAACTGTACGTGCACTCAGGATGAGGAGAATTTGACCTGCACTAGCGCTGAGAAGAACTGTACCTGTACTCGGGCTGAGGAAAACCGTACCTGCACTCGTACTGAAGAAAACTGCAACTTGACTTGGGCTGATGAGAACTGGACCTGGACTTGGGCTGCAGAGAACTGGACCTGCACTCTGGCTGAAGAGAATTGGACCTGGACTCGCGCTGTGGAGAACTGTACCTGCACTCGGGCTGAGGTGAACAAGACTAGACACTTGGGCTGAGGAAATCTGTACCTGCACTCAAGCTGAAGAGAACTGCACCTGGATTTGCGCTGAGGAGAACTGAACCTGCACTCAGGCTGAGAACTGCACCCGCACTCGAGCTGAGGAGAACCTAACCTGCATTCAGGCTGAGAAGAACTGAACCTGCACTCGGTTATAGGAGAACTTGACCTGCAGTCAGGCTGAGAACTGAACCTGCACTCAGTTTGAGGAGATTTGGACCTGCACTTGGGCTGAAGAGAACTGGACCTGCACTTGGGCTGAGGATAAGTGCATCTGTAAGGTGGCTGAGGAAAACTGAACTTTCACTCGGTCCTAGGAGAACTGGACCTGCACTAAGCCTGTGGAAAACTGGACCTGCACTCCGGCTGAAGAGAATTGGACCTGGACTAGCGCTGCGGAGAACTCGACCTGCACTAGTACTGAGTAGAACTGTATCTGCACTCCTGCTGAGGTGAACTGGACCAGACACTCGGGCTGAGGATAACTGTACCTGCACTTGGGCTGAAGAGAACTGCATCTGGACTTGGCCTGAGGAGGACTGGACCTGGACTCGGACTGAGGAGAACTGGACCTGCAGTCTCGCTGAGGAGAAGTGCATCTGTACACAGGCTGAGGAAAACTGAACTTGCACTCGGTCTTAGGAGAACTGGACCTGCACTCAGGCTGAGGAGAACTGGACCTGCACTCCGGCAGAAGAGAATTGGACTTGGATTCGTGCTGCGGAAAACTCAACCTGCACTAGTGCTGAGAAGAACTGTACCTGCACTCGGGCTGAGGTGAACTGGACCAGACACTCAGGCTGAGGAAAACTGTACCTGCACTCGGGCTGAAGAGAATTAATCCATTACTCGTGCTGCGGAGAACTCGACCTGCACTAGTGCTGAGGAGAACTGTACCTGCACTCGAATGAAGAGAACTGCACCTGGACTTGGGCTGAGGAGAACTGGACCTGGACTCGGGCTGCAGAGAACTGGACCTGCAATCTGGCTGAAGAGAGTTGGACCTGGACTCGTGCTGGGGAGAACTCGACCTGCACTAGTGCTGAGGAGAACTGTACCTGCACTCGAATGAAGAGAACTGCACCTGGACTTGGGCTGAGGAGAACTGGACCTGGACTCGGGCTGCAGAGAACTGGACCTGCAATCTGGCTGAAGAGAATTGGACCTGGACTCGCGCTGCGGAGAACTCGACCTGCACTAGTGCTGAGAACTGTACCTGCACTCGGGCTGAGGAGAACTGTACCTGCACTCAGGCTGAGGTGAACTGGACCAGACAATCGGGCTGCTGAAAACTGTACATGCACTTGGGCTGAAAAGAACTGCATCTGGGCTTGGGCTGAGTATAACTGTACCTGCACTCGGGCTGAAAAGAACTGCATCTGGACTTGGGTTGAGGAGAACTGGACCTGGACTCGGGCTGAGGAGAACTGGACCTGCACTCGGGCTGAAGAGAAATGGCCTGGACTCGCGCTGCGGAGAACTCGACCTGCACTAGTGCTGAGAACTGTACCTGCACTCAGGCTGAGGTGAACTGGACCAGACACTCGGGCTGAGAAAACTGTACCTGCACTCAGGCTGAAGAGAACTGCATCTGGACTTGGGCTGAGGATAACTGTACTTGCACTCGGCCTGAAGAGAACTACATTTGGACTTGGGCTGAAGAGAATTGGACCTGTACTCGCGCTGCGGAGAACTCGACTTGCACTCGTGCTGAGAAGAACTGTACCTGCACTCGGGCTGAAGTGAACTGGACCAGACACTGGGGTTAAGGAAAACTGAACGTGCACTCAGGATGAGGAGAATTTGACCTGCACTCGCGCTGAGAAGAACTGTACCTGTACTCGGGCTGAGGAAAACCGTACCTGCACTCGTACTGAAGAAAACTGCAACTTGACTTGGGCTGAGGAAAACTGTACCTGGACTTGGGCTGAGAAGAACTGAACCTGCGCTCAGGCTGATGAGAACCTAACCTGCATTGAGGCGGAGGAAAACTGAACCTGCACTCGGGTTAAGGAGAACTGGACCTGCACTTGGGCTGAGGAGAACTGGACGTGCACTCCGGCTGATGAGAACTGGACCTGCACTCAAGCTGAAAAGAACTGGACCTGCCCTCTGGCTGGAGAGAATTGGACCTGAACTCACGCTGCGGAGAACTCGACCTGCACCTGAGCTGAGGAGAACTGTACCTGCACTCGGGCTGAGGTGAACTGGACCACAAACTCGAGCTGAAGAAAACTGTTCCTGCACTCAGGCTGAAGAGAACTGCACCTGGACTTGGGCTGAAGAGAACTGGACCTGCAGTCTTGCTGAGGAGATCTGAACCTTCACTCAGGCTGGGGAGAACTGCAACTGCACTTGAGCTATAGAGAACCTAACCTGCATTCAGGCTGCGGAGAACTGGACCTGCACTCTGTCTGAAGAGAATTGGACCTGGACTCGCGCTGCGGAGAACTCGACCTGCACTAGTGCTGAGGAGAACTGTACCTGCACTCAGGCTGAGGTGAACTGGACCAGACAATCGGGCTGAGGAAAACTGTACCTGCACTCGGGCTGAAAAGAACTGCATCTGGACTTGGGTTGAGGAGAACTGGACCTGGACTCGGGCTGAGGAGAACTGGACCTGCACCCGGGCTGAAGAGAATTGGCCTGGACTCGCGCTGCGGAGAACTCGACCTGCACTAGTGCTGAGGAGAATCGTACCTGCACTCAGGCTGTAGAGAACTGCATCTGGACATGGGCTGAGGATAACTGTACCTGCACTCGGGCTGAAGAGAACTACATCTGGACTTGGGCTGAGGAGAAATGGACCTGGCATCGGGCTGAGGAGAACTGGACCTGCACTTCGGCTGAAGAGAATTGGACCTGTACTCGCGCTGCGGAGAACTCGACTTGCACTAGTGCTGAGAAGAACTGTACCTGCACTCGGGCTGAAGTGAACTGGACCAGACACTGGGGTTAAGGAAAACTGTACCTGCACTCAGGATGAGGAGAATTTGACCTGCACTAGCGCTGTGAAGAACTGTAAAAGCACTCGGGATGAGGTGAACTGGACCAGACACTCGTGCTGAAGAAAACTGCAACTTGACTTGGGCTGATGAGAACTGGACCTGGACTTGGGCTGCGGAGAACTGGACCTGCACTCTGGCTGAAGAGAATTGGACCTGGACTCGCGCTGTGGAGAACTGTACCTGCACTCGGGCTGAGGTGAACTGGACCAGACACTCGGGCTGAGGAAATCTGTACTTGCACTCAAGCTGAAGAGAACTGCACCTGGATTTGGGCTGAGGAGAACTGAACCTGCACTCAGGTTGAGAACTGCACCTGCACTCGAGCTAAGGAGAACCTATCCTGCAATCAGGCTGTGAAGAACTGAACCTGCACTCGGTTATAGGAGAACTTGACCAGCAGTCAGGCTGAGAACTGAACCTGCACTCAGTTTGAGGAGATTTGGACTTGCACTTGGGATGAAGAGAACTGGACCTGCACTTGGGCTGAGGATAAGTGCATCTGTAAGGAGGCTGAGGAAAACTGAACTTTCACTCTGTCCTAGGAGAACTGGACCTGCACTCAGCCTGAGGAAAACTGGACCTGCACTCCGGCTGAAGAGAATTGGACCTGGACTCGCGCTGCGGAGAACTCGACCTGCACTAGTACTGAGGAGAACTGTACCTGCACTCCTGCTGAGGTGAACTGGACCAGACACTCGGGCTGAGGATAACTGTACCTGCACTTGGGCTGAAGAGAACTGCATCTGGACTTGGGCTGAGGAGGACTGGACCTGGACTTGGACTGAGGAGAACTGGACCTGCAGTCTCGCTGAGGAGATCTGAACCTTCACTAGGGCTGAGGAGAAGTGCATCTGTACACAGGCTGAGGAAAACTGAACTTGCACTCGGTCTTAGGAGAACTGGACCTGCACTCAGGCTGAGGAGAACTGGACCTGCACTACGGCTGAAGAGAATTGGACTTGGATTCGTGCTGCGGAGAACTCAACCTGCATTAGTGCTGAGAAGAACTGTACCTGCAGTCGGGCTGAGGTGAACTGGACCACACACTCAGGCTGAGGAAAACTGTACCTGCACTCGGGCTGAAGAGAACTGCACCTGGGTTTGGGCTTAGGAGAACGGAACCTGCACTCCGGCTGAAGAGAATTGATCCAGGACTCGCACTGCTGAGAACTCGACCTGCACTAGTGCTGAGGAGAACTGTATCTGCACTCGAATGAAGAGAACTGCACCTGGACTTGGGCTGAGGAGAACTGGACCTGGACTCGGGCTGAGGAGAACTGGACCTGCACTCGGGCTGAAGAGAATTGGCCTGGACTCGCGCTGCGGAGAACTCGACCTGCACTAGTGCTGAGAACTGTACCTGCACTCAGGCTGAGGTGAACTGGACCAGACACTCGGGCTGAGAAAACTGTACCTGCACTCAGGCTGAAGAGAACTGCATCTGGACTTGGGCTGAGGATAACTGTACTTGCACTCGGGCTAAAGAGAACTACATCTGGACTTGGGCTGAAGAGAATTGGACCTGTACTCGCGCTGCGGAGAACTCGACTTGCACTAGTGCTGAGAAGAACTGTACCTGCACTCGGGCTGAAGTGAACTGGACCAGACACTGGGGTTAAGGAAAACTGTACGTGCACTCAGGATGAGGAGAATTTGACCTGCATTAGCGCTGAGAGGAACTGTACCTGCACTCGGGCTGAGGAAAACTGTACCTGCACTCGTACTGAAGAAAACTGCAACTTGACTTGGGCTGATGAGAACTGGACCTGGACTTGGGCTGCGGAGAACTGGACCTGCACTCTGGCTGAAGAGAATTGGACCTGCACTCGCGCTGTGGAGAACTGTACCTGCACTCGGGCTGAGGTGACCTGGACCAGACACTCGGGCTGAGGAAATCTGTACCTGCACTCAAGCTGAAGAAAACTGCACCTGGATTTGGGCTGAGGAGAACTGAACATGCACTCAGGCTGAGAACTGCACCTGCACTCGAGCTGAGGAGAACCTAACTTGCATTCAGGCTGAGGAGAACTGAACCTGCACATAGTCTGAGGAGATTTGGACCTGCACTCTGGTTGAGGAGATTTGGATCTGCACTCGCGCTGCAGAGAACATTCACCTGCACTTGTGCTGAGGAGAACTGTACTCTCACTCGGGCTGAGGTGAACTGGACCAGACACTCGGGCTGAAAAAAACTGTACCTGCACTCGGCCTGAAGAGAACTGTACCTGCACTCGGGCTGAGGTGAACTGGACCAGACACTCGGGCTGAAGAAAACTGTACCTGCACTCAGGCTGAGGAGAACTGGACCTGGACTGGGGCTGAAGAGAACTGGACCTGCAGTCTAGCTGAGGAAATCTGAACCTTCACTCAGGCTGGGGAGAACTGCAACTGCACTTGAGCTATAGAGAACCTAACCTGCATTCAGGCTGAGGAGAACTGAACCTGCACTCAGTCTGAGGAGATTTGGACCTGCACTCGGGCTGAGGAGAACGGGACCGGCACTTGGGCCGAGGAGAACCGTACCTGCACTCAGGCTGAGGTGAACTGGACCAGACAATCGGGCTGAGGAAAACTGTACCTGCACTCGGGCTGAAAAGAACTGCATCTGGACTTGGGTTGAGGAGAACTGGACCTGGACTCGGGCTGAGGAGAACTGGACCTGCACTCGGGCTGAAGAGAATTGGCCTGGACTCGCGCTGCGGAGAACTCGACCTGCACTAGTGCTGAGAACTGTACCTGCACTCAGGCTGAGGTGAACTGGACCAGACACTCGGGCTGAGAAAACTGTACCTGCACTCAGGCTGAAGAGAACTGCATCTGGACTTGGGCTGAGGATAACTGTACTTGCACTCAGGCTGAGAACTGAACCTGCACTCAGGCTGAGAACTGCACCCGCACTCGAGCTGAGGAGAACCTAACCTGCATTCAGGCTGAGAAGAACTGAACCTGCACTCGGTTATAGGAGAACTTGACCTGCAGTCAGGCTGAGAACTGAACCTGCACTCAGTTTGAGGAGATTTGGACCTGCACTTGGGCTGAAGAGAACTGGACCTGCACTTGGGCTGAGGATAAGTGCATCTGAAAGGAGGCTGAGGAAAACTGAACTTTCACTCAGTCCTAGGAGAACTGGACCTGCACTCAGCCTGAGGAAAACTGGACCTGCACTCCGGCTGAAGAGAATTGGACCTGGACTCGCGCTGCGGAGAACTCGACCTGCACTAGTACCGAGTAGAACTGTATCTGCACTCCTGCTGAGGTGAACTGGACCAGACACTCGGGCTGAGGATAAATGTACCTGCACTTGGGCTGAAGAGAACTGCATCTGGACTTGGCCTGAGGAGGACTGGACCTGGACTCGGACTGAGGAGAACTGGACCTGCAGTCTCGCTGAGGAGAAGTGCATCTGTACACAGGCTGAGGAAAACTGAACTTGCACTCGGTCTTAGGAGAACTGGACCTGCACTCAGGCTGAGGAGAACTGGACCTGCACTCCGGCAGAAGAGAATTGGACTTGGATTCGTGCTGCGGAAAACTCAACCTGCACTAGTGCTGAGAAGAACTGTACCTGCACTCGGGCTGAGGTGAACTGGACCAGACACTCAGGCTGAGGAAAACTGTACCTGCACTCGGGCTGAAGAGAACTGCACCTGGGTTTGGGCTTAGGAGAACTGAACCTGCACTCCGGCTGAAGAGAATTGATCCAGGACTCGTGCTGCTGAGAACTCGACCTGCACTAGTGCTGAGGAGAACTGTACCTGCACTCGAATGAAGAGAACTGCACCTGGACTTGGGCTGAGGAGAACTGGACCTGGACTTGGGCTGCAGAGAACTGGACCTGCAATCTGGCTGAAGGGAATTGGACCTGGACTCGCGCTGCTGAAAACTGGACCTGCACTAGTGCTGAGGAGAACTGTACCTGCACTAAGGCTGAGGTGAACTGGACCAGACAATCGGGCTGCTGAAAACTGTACATGCACTTGGGCTGAAAAGAACTGCATCTGGGCTTGGGCTGAGTATAACTGTACCTGCACTCGGGCTGAAAAGAACTGCATCTGGACTTGGGTTGAGGAGAACCTGACCTGGACTCGGGCTGAGGAGAACTGGACCTGCACTCGGGCTGAAGAGAAATGGCCTGGACTCGCGCTGCGGAGAACTCGACCTGCACTAGTGCTGAGAACTGTACCTGCACTCAGGCTGAGGTGAACTGGACCAGACACTCGGAATGAGAAAACTGTACCTGCACTCAGGCTGAAAAGAACTGCATCTGGACTTGGGCTGAGGAGAACTGGACCTGGACTTGGGCTGAGGAGAACTGGACCTACACTCGGGCTGAAGAGAATTGGCCTGGACTCGCGCTGCGGAGAACTCGACCTGCACTAGTGCTGAGGAGCACTGTAACTGCACTCCGGCTGGGGTAAACTGTACCAGACACTCGGGCTGAGAAAAACTGTACCTGGACTTGGGCTGAGAAGAACTGAACCTGCACTCAGGCTGATGAGAACCTAACCTGCATTGAGGCTGAGGAAAACTGAACCTGCACTCGGGTTGAGGAGAACTGGACTTGCACTTGGGCTGAGGAGAACTGGACGTGCACTCCGGCTGAGGAGAACTGGACCTGCACTCAGGCTGAAAAGAACTGGACCTGCCCTCTGGCTGGAGAGAATTGGACATGGACTCACGCTGCGGAGAACCCGACCTGCACCTGAGCTGAGGAGAACTGTACCTGCACTCGGGCTGAGGTGAACTGGACCACACACTCGGGCTGAAGAAAACTGTACCTGCACTCAGGCTGAAGAGAACTGCACCTGGACTTGGGCTAAAGAGAACTGGACCTGCAGTCTGGCTGAGGAGATCTGAACCTTCACTCAGGCTGGGGAGAACTGCAACTGCACTTGAGCTATAGAGAACCTAACCTGCATTCAGGCTGAGGAGAACTGGACCTGCACTCTGTCTGAAGAGATTTGGACCTGGACTCGCGCTGCGGAGAACACGACCTGCACTAGTGCTGAGGAGAACTGTACCTGCACTCAGGCTGAGGTGAACTGGACCAGACAATCGGGCTGAGGAAAACTGTACATGCACTTGGGCTGAAAAGAACTGCATCTGGGCTCGGGCTGAGTATAACTGTACCTGCACTCGGGCTGAAGAGAACTGCATCTGGAATTGGGTTGAGGAGAACTGGACCTGGACTCGGGCTGAGGAGAACTGGACCTGCACTCGGGCTGAAGAGAATTGGACCTGGACTCGCGCTGCGGAGAACTTGACCTGCACTAATGCTGAGGAGAACTGTACCTGCACTCAGGCTGAAAAGAACTGCATCTGGACTTGGGCTGAGTATAACTGTACCTGCACTCGGGCTGAAAAGAACTGCATCTGGACTTGGGCTGAGGAGAACTGGACCTGAACTTGGGCTGAGGAGAACTGGACCTGCACTCGGGCTGAAGAGAATTGGCCTGGACTCGCGCTGCGGAGAACTCGACCTGCACTAGTGCTGGGGAGCACTGTAACTGCACTCCGGCTGGGGTAAACTGGACCAGACACTCGGGCTGAGAAAAACTGTACCTGGACTTGGGCTGAGAAGAACTGAACCTGCACTCAGGCTGATGAGAACCTAACCTGCATTGAGGCTGAGGAAAACTGAACCTACACTCGGGTTGAGGAGAACTGGACCTGCACTTGGGCTGAGGAGAACTGGACGTGCACTCCGGCTGAGGAGAACTGGACCTGCACTCAGGCTGAAAAGAACTGGACCTGCCCTCTGGCTGGAGAGAATTGGACATGGACTCACGCTGCGGAGAACCCGACCTGCACCTGAGCTGAGGAGAACTGTACCTGCACTCGGGCTGAGGTGAACTGGACCACACACTCGGGCTGAAGAAAACTGTACCTGCACTCAGGCTGAAGAGAACTGGACCTGCAGTCTGGCTGAGGAGATCTGAACCTTCACTCAGGCTGGGGAGAACTGCAACTGCACTTGAGCTATAGAGAACCTAACCTGCATTCAGGCTGAGGAGAACTGGACCTGCACTCTGTCTGAAGAGATTTGGACCTGGACTCGCGCTGCGGAGAACTCGACCTGCACTAGTGCTGAGGAGAACTGTACCTGCACTCAGGCTGAGGTGAACTGGACCAGACTATCGGGCTGAGGAAAACTGTACATGCACTTGGGCTGAAAAGAACTGCATCTGGGCTCGGGCTGAGTATAACTGTACCTGCACTCGGGCTGAAGAGAACTGCATCTGGAATTGGGTTGAGGAGAACTGGACCTGGACTCGGGCTGAGGAGAACTGGACCTGCACTCGGGCTGAAGAGAATTGGCCTGGACTCGCGCTGCGGAGAACTCGACCTGCACTAGTGCTGAGGAGAACTGTACCTGCACTCAGGCTGTAGAGAACTACATCTGGACTTGGGCTGAGGAGAAATGGACCTGGCATCGGGCTGAGGAGAACTGGACCTGCACTTTGGCAGAGGAGAATTGGACCTGTACTCGCGCTGCGGAGAACTCGACTTGCACTAGTGCTGAGAAGAACTGTACCTGCACTGGGGCTGAAGTGAACTGGACCAGACACTGGGGTTAAGGAAAACTGTACCTGCACTCAGGATGAGGAGAATTTGACCTGCACTAGCGCTGTGAAGAACTGTACCTGCACTCGGGATGAGCTGAACTGGACCAGACACTCGTGCTGAGGAAAACTGTACCTGCACTCGTACTGAAGAAAACTGCAACTTGACTTGGGCTGATGAGAACTGGACCTGGACTTGGGCTGCGGAGAACTGGACCTGCACTCTGGCTGAAGAGAATTGGACCTGGACTCGCGCTGTGGAGAACTGTACCTGCACTCGGGCTGAGGTGAACTGGACCAGACACTCGGGCTGAGGAAATCTGAACTTGCACTAAAGCTGAAGAGAACTGCACCTGGATTTGGGCTGAGGAGAACTGTACCTGCACTCGTGCTAGGGTGAACTGGACCAGACACTCGGGCTGAGGATAACTGTACCTGCACTCGGGCTGAAGAGAACTGCACCTGGACTTAAGCTGAGGAGAACTGAACTTGCACTCAGTCTTAGGAGAACTGGACCTGCACTCTGGCGGAAGAGAATTGGACCTGGACTCGCGCTGTGAAAAACTCGAACTGCACTTGTGCTGAGAACTGTACCTTCACTCGGACTGAGGAGAACTGCATCTGTACATAGGCTCAGGAAAACTGAACTAGCACTCGGTCTTTGGAGAACTTGACCTGCAGTCAGGCTGAGAACTGAACCTGCACTCAGTCTGAGGAGATTTGCACCTGCACTCGGGCTGAGGAGAACTGGACCTGCACTTGGGCTGAGGAGAATCTGACCTACACTCAGGGTGACGAGAACTGCACCTACACGCGAGGTGAGGAGAACTGCACCTGCACTCGGGGTGAGGAGAAGTGCATCTGTACAGAGGCTGAGGAAAACTGAACTTCTTCTCGGTCTTAGGAGAACTGGACCTGCACTCAGGCTGAGGAGAACTGAACCTGCACTCCAGCTGAAGAGAATTGGACCTGGACTCGCGCTGCAGAGAACTTGACCTGCACTTGTGCTGAGGAGAACTGTACTCTCACTTGGGCTGAGGTGAACTGGACCAGACACTCGGGCTGAAAAAAACTGTACAGGCACTCGGCCTGAAGAGAACTGCACCTGCACTTGTGCTGAGGAGAACTGTACCTGCACTCGGGCTGAGGTGAACTGGACCAGACACTCGGGCTGAAGAAAACTGTACCTGCACTTGGGCTGAAGAGAACTGCACCTGGACTTGGGCTGAGGAGAACTGGACCTGGACTAGGGCTGAAGAGAACTGGACCTGCAGTCCAGCTGAGGAAATCTGAACCTTCACTCAGGCTGGGGAGAACTGCAACTGCACTTGAGCTATAGAGAACCTAACCTGCATTCAGGCTGAGGAGAACTGAACCTGCACTCAGTCTGAGGAGATTTGGACCTGCACTCGGGCTGAGGAGAACTGGACCGGCACTTGGGCTGAGGAGAACTGGACCTCGGGCACTCGGGCTGAGGTGAACTGGACCAGACACTTGTGCTGAAAAAAACTGTACCTGCACTCGTCCTGAAGAGAACTGCACCTTGATTTGGGCTGAGGAGAACTGAACCAGGACTCATGCTGCGAAGAACTGGACCTGCACTCTGTCTAAAGAGAATGGGACCTGGACTCGCGCTGCGGAGAACTCGACCTGCACTAGTGTTGAGGAGAACTGTACCTGCACTCAGGCTGAGGTGAACTGGACCAGACAATCGGGCTGAGGAAAACTGTACATGCACTTGGGCTGAAAAGAACTGCATCTGGGCTCGGGCTGAGTATAACTGTACCTGCACTCGGGCTGAAGAGAACTGCATCTGGAATTGGGTTGAGGAGAACTGGACCTGGACTCGGGCTGAGGAGAACTGGACCTGCACTCGGGCTGAAGAGAATTGGCCTGGACTCGCGCTGCGGAGAACTCGACCTGCACTAGTGCTGAGGAGAACTGTACCTGCACTCAGGCTGTAGAGAACTACATCTGGACTTGGGCTGAGGAGAAATGGACCTGGCATCGGGCTGAGGAGAACTGGACCTGCACTTTGGCAGAAGAGAATTGGACCTGTACTCGCGCTGCGGAGAACTCGACTTGCACTAGTGCTGAGAAGAACTGTACCTGCACTGGGGCTGAAGTGAACTGGACCAGACACTGGGGTTAAGGAAAACTGTACCTGCACTCAGGATGAGGAGAATTTGACCTGCACTAGCGCTGTGAAGAACTGTACCTGCACTCGGGATGAGCTGAACTGGACCAGACACTCGTGCTGAGGAAAACTGTACCTGCACTCGTACTGAAGAAAACTGCAACTTGACTTGGGCTGATGAGAACTGGACCTGGACTTGGGCTGCGGAGAACTGGACCTGCACTCTGGCTGAAGAGAATTGGACCTGGACTCGCGCTGTGGAGAACTGTACCTGCACTCGGGCTGAGGTGAACTGGACCAGACACTCGGGCTGAGGAAATCTGAACTTGCACTAAAGCTGAAGAGAACTGCACCTGGATTTGGGCTGAGGAGAACTGTACCTGCACTCGTGCTAGGGTGAACTGGACCAGACACTCGGGCTGAGGATAACTGTACCTGCACTCGGGCTGAAGAGAACTGCACCTGGACTTAAGCTGAGGAGAACTGAACTTGCACTCAGTCTTAGGAGAACTGGACCTGCACTCTGGCGGAAGAGAATTGGACCTGGACTCGCGCTGTGAAAAACTCGAACTGCACTTGTGCTGAGAACTGTACCTTCACTCGGACTGAGGAGAACTGCATCTGTACATAGGCTCAGGAAAACTGAACTAGCACTCGGTCTTTGGAGAACTTGACCTGCAGTCAGGCTGAGAACTGAACCTGCACTCAGTCTGAGGAGATTTGCACCTGCACTCGGGCTGAGGAGAACTGGACCTGCACTTGGGCTGAGGAGAAACTGACCTACACTCAGGGTGACGAGAACTGCACCTACACGCGAGGTGAGGAGAACTGCACCTGCACTCGGGGTGAGGAGAAGTGCATCTGTACAGAGGCTGAGGAAAACTGAACTTCTTCTCGGTCTTAGGAGAACTGGACCTGCACTCAGGCTGAGGAGAACTGAACCTGCACTCCAGCTGAAGAGAATTGGACCTGGACTCGCGCTGCAGAGAACTTGACCGGCACTTGTGCTGAGGAGAACTGTACTCTCACTTGGGCTGAGGTGAACTGGACCAGACACTCGGGCTGAAAAAAACTGTACAGGCACTCGGCCTGAAGAGAACTGCACCTGCACTTGTGCTGAGGAGAACTGTACCTGCACTCGGGCTGAGGTGAACTGGACCAGACACTCGGGCTGAAGAAAACTGTACCTGCACTTGGGCTGAAGAGAACTGCACCTGGACTTGGGCTGAGGAGAACTGGACCTGGACTAGGGCTGAAGAGAACTGGACCTGCAGTCTAGCTGAGGAAATCTGAACCTTCACTCAGGCTGGGGAGAACTGCAACTGCACTTGAGCTATAGAGAACCTAACCTGCATTCAGGCTGAGGAGAACTGAACCTGCACTCAGTCTGAGGAGATTTGGACCTGCACTCGGGCTGAGGAGAACTGGACCGGCACTTGGGCTGAGGAGAACTGGACCTCAGGCACTCGGGCTGAGGTGAACTGGACCAGACACTTGTGCTGAAAAAAACTGTACCTGCACTCGTCCTGAAGAGAACTGCACCTTGATTTGGGCTGAGGAGAACTGAACCAGGACTCATGCTGCGAAGAACTGGACCTGCACTCTGTCTGAAGAGAATGGGACCTGGACTCGCGCTGCGGAGAACTCGACCTGCACTAGTGTTGAGGAGAACTGTACCTGCACTCAGGCTGAGGTGAACTGGACCAGACAATCGGGCTGAGGAAAACTGTACCTGCACTCAGGCTGAAGAGAACTGCATCTGGACTTGGGCTGAGTATAACTGTACCTGCACTCGGGCTGAAAAGAACTGCATCTGGACTTGGGTTGAGGAGAACTGGACCTGGACTCGGGCTGAGGAGAACTGGACCTGCACTCGGGCTGAAGAGAATTGGCCTGGACTCGCGCTGCGGAGAACTCGACCTGCACTAGTGCTGAGAACTGTACCTGCACTCAGGCTGAGGTGAACTGGACCAGACACTCGGGCTGAGAAAACTGTACCTGCACTCAGGCTGAAGAGAACTGCATCTGGACTTGGGCTGAGGATAACTGTACTTGCACTCGGGCTGAAGAGAACTACATCTGGACTTGGGCTGAAGAGAATTGGACCTGTACTCGCGCTGCGGAGAACTCGACTTGCACTAGTGCTGAGAAGAACTGTACCTGCACTCGGGCTGAGGAAAACTGTACCTGCACTCGTACTGAAGAAAACTGCAACTTGACTTGGGCTGATGAGAACTGGACCTGGACTTGGGCTGCGGAGAACTGGACCTGCACTCTGGCTGAAGAGAATTGGACCTGGACTCGCGCTGTGGAGAACTGTACCTGCACTCGGGCTGAGGTGAACTGGACCAGACACTCGGGCTGAGGAAATCTGTACCTGCACTCAAGCTGAAGAGAACTGCACCTGGATTTGGGCTGAGGAGAACTGAACATGCACTCAGGCTGAGAACTGCACCTGCACTCGAGCTGAGGAGAACCTAACCTGCATTCAGGCTGAGGAGAACTGAACCTGCACACAGTCTGAGGAGATTTGGACCTGCACTCGGGTTGAGGAGATTTGGACCTGCACTCGCACTGCAGAGAACATTCACGTGCACTTGTGCTGAGGAGAACTGAACTCTCACTCGGGCTGAGGTGAACTGGACCAGACACTCGGGCTGAAAAAAACTGTACCTGCACTCGGCCTGAAGAGAACTGCACCTGCACTTGTGCTGAGGAGAACTGTACCTGCACTCGGGCTGAGGTGAACTGGACCAGACACTCGGGCTGAAGAAAACTGTACCTGCACTCAGGCTGAAGAGAACTGCACCTGGACTTGGGCTGATGAGAACTGGACCTGGACTGGGGCTGTAGAGAACTGGACCTGCAGTCTAGCTGAGGAAATCTGAACCTTCACTCAGGCTGGGGAGAACTGCAACTGCACTTGAGCTATAGAGAACCTAACCTGCATTCAGGCCGAGGAGAACTGAACCTGCACTCAGTCTGAGGAGATTTGGACCTGCACTCGGGCTGAGGAGAACTGGACCGGCACTTGGGCCGAGGAGAACTGGACCTCGGGCACTCGGGCTGAGGTGAACTGGACCAGACACTTGTGCTGAAAAAAACTGTACCTGCACTCGTACTGAAGAGAACTGAACCTTGATTTGGGCTTCGGAGAACTGGACCAAAACTCGGGCTTCGGAGAACTGGACCTGCACTCTGTCTGAAGAGAATGGGACCTGGACTCGCGCTGCAGAGAACTCGACCTGCACTAGTGCTGAGTAGAACTGTACCTGCAATCAGGCTGAGGTGAACTGGACCAGACAATCGGGCGGAGGAAAACTGTACCTGCACTCGGGCTGAAGAGAACTGCATCTGGACTTGGGCTGAGTATAACTGTACCTGCACTCGGGCTGAAAAGAACTGCATCTGGACTTGGGTTGAGGAGAACTGGACCTGGACTCGGGCTGCGGAGAACTGGACCTGCACTCTGTCTGAAGAGAATGGGACCTGGACTCGCGCTGCGGTGACCTCGACCTGCACTAGTGCTGAGAACTGTACCTGCACTCAGGCTGAGGTGAACTG
Organism: Gymnothorax reevesii; assembly: GCA_029721435.1. Lineage (NCBI taxonomy): Eukaryota > Metazoa > Chordata > Actinopteri > Anguilliformes > Muraenidae > Gymnothorax > Gymnothorax reevesii. The sequence goes on from CM056574.1 coordinate 117,140,872, forward strand.
GACCAGACACTCGGGCTGAGAAAACTGTACCTGCACTCAGGCTGAAGAGAACTGCATCTGGACTTGGGCTGAGGATAACTGTACTTGCACTCGGGCTGAAGAGAACTACATTTGGACTTGGGCTGAAAGAATTGGACCTGTACTCGCGCTGCGAAGAACTCGACTTGCACTAGTGCTGAGAAGAACTGTACCTGCACTCGGGCTGAAGTGAACTGGACCAGACACTGGGGTTAAGGAAAACTGTACGTGCACTCAGGATGAGGAGAATTTGACCTGCACTAGCGCTGAGAAGAACTATACCTGTACTCGGGCTGAGGAAAACTGTACCTGCACTCGTACTGAAGAAAACTGCACTGACTTGGGCTGATGAGAACTGGACCTGGACTTGGGCTGCAGAGAACTGGACCTGCACTCTGGCTGAAGAGAATTGGACCTGGACTCGCGCTGTGGAGAACTGTACCTGCACTCGGGCTGAGGTGAACTGGACCAGACACTCGGGCTGAGGAAATCTGTACCTGCACTCAAGCTGAAGAGAACTGCACCTGGATTTGGGCTGAGGAGAACTGGACCAGGACTCGGGCTGCGGAGAACGTAACCTGCATTCAGGCTGAGGAGAACTGAACCTGCACACAGTCTGAGGAGATTTGGACCTGCACTCGGGTTGAGGAGATTTGGACCTGCACTTGGGCTGAGGAGAAGTGCATCTGTACAGAGGCTGAGGAAAACTGAACTTGCACTCCGTCTTAGTAGAACTGAACCAGCACTGAGGCTGAGGAGAACTGCACCTGCACTCGAGCTGAGGAGATTTGGACCTGCATTCGGGCTGAGGAGAAATGGACCTGCACTTAGGCTGAGGAAAACTGGACCTGCATTTGGGCTGAGGAGAATTTGACCTGCACTCAGGGTGAGGAGAACTGCACCTACACTTGCGGTGAGGAGAACTGCACCTGCACTCAGGCTGAGGAGATGTGCATCTGTACAGAGGCTGAGGTGAACTGAACTTGCACTCGTTCTTAGAAAAACTGGACCTGCACTCCGGCGGAAGAGAATTTGATCTGGACCCGCGCTGCGAAGAACTCGACCTGCAGTAGTGCTGAGGTGAACTGGACCAGACACTCGGGCTGAGGATAACTGTACCTGCATTCGGGCTGAAGAGAACTGAACCTGGACCTGGGCTGAGGAGAACTGAACTTGCACTCAGTCTTAGGAGAACTGGACCTGCACTCTGGCTGAAGAGAATTGGACCTGGACTCGCGCTGTGGAGAACTCGACCTGCACTAGTGCTGAGGAGAACTGTACCTGCAATCGGGCTGAGGTGAACTGGACCAGACTCTCGGGCTGAGGATAACTGTACCTGCACTCGGGCTGAAGACAACTGCACCTTTACTTGGGCTGAGGAGAACTGAACTTGCACTCAGTCTTAGGAGAACTGGACCTGCACTCTGGCTGAAGAGAATTGGACCTGGACTGGCGCTGTGGAAAACTCGACCTGCACTGGTGCTGAGAACTGTACCTTCACTCGGACTGAGGAGAACTGCATCTGTACATAGGCTCAGGAAAACTGAACTTGCACTCGGTCTTAGGAGAACTGGACCTGCACTCTGGCTGAAGAGAATTGGACCTGCCCTCTGGCTGGAGAGAATTGGACCTGGACTCACGCTGCGGAGAACTCGACCTGCATCTGAGCTGAGGAGAACAGTACCTGCACTCGGGCTGAGGTGAACTGGACCAGACACTCGGGCTGAAGAAAACTGTACCTGCACTCAGGCTGAAGAGAACTGCACCTGGACTTGGGCTGAGGAGAACTGGACCTGGACTGGGGCTGAAGAGAACTGGACCTGCAGTCGGGCTGAGGAGATCTGAACCTTCACTCGGGCAGGTGATAACTGAACATGCATTCGAGCTGAGGAGAGCTGAACCTACACTCAGGCTGAGGAGACCAGAAGCTGCACTCAGGCTGGGGAGAACTGCAACTGCACTTGAGCTATAGAGAACCTAACCTGCATTCAGGCTGAGGAGAACTGAACCTGCACTCAGTCTGAGGAGATTTGGACCTGCAATCGGGCTGAGGAGAACTGGACCGGCACTTGGGCTGAGGAGAACTGGATCTCGGGCATTCGGGCTGAGGTGAACTGGACCAGACATTCGTGCTGAAAAAAACTATACCTGCACTCGTACTGAAGAGAACTGCACCTTGATTTGGGCTGAGGAGAACTGGACCTGGACTCGGGCTGCGGAGAACTGGACCTGCACTCTGGCTGAAGAGAATTGGACCTGGACTCGCGCTGCAGAGAACTTGACCTGCACTAATGCTGAGGAGAACTGTACCTGCACTCAGGCTGAAAAGAACTGCATCTTTACTTGGGCTGAGTATAACTGTACCTGCACTCGGGCTGAAAAGAACTGCATCTGGACTTGGGCTGAGGAGAACTGGACCTGGACTTGGGCTGAGGAGAACTGGACCTGCACTCGGGCTGAAGAGATTTGGCCTGGACTCGCGCTGCGGAGAACTCGACCTGCACTAGTGCTGAGGAGCACTGTAACTGCACTCCGGCTGGGGTAAACTGGACCAGACACTCGGGCTGAGGAAAACTGTACCTGGACTTGGGCTGAGAAGAACTGAACCTGCACTCAGGCTGATGAGAACCTAACCTGCATTGAGGCTGAGGAAAACTGAACCTGCACTCGGGTTGAGGAGAACTGGACCTGCACTTGGGCTGAGGAGAACTGGACGTGCACTCCGGCTGAGGAGAACTGGACCTGCACTCAGGCTGAAAAGAACTGGACCTGCCCTCTGGCTGCAGAGAATTGGACATGGACTCACGCTGCGGAGAACCCGACCTGCACCTGAGCTGAGGAGAACTGTACCTGCACTCGGGCTGAGGTGAACTGGACCACACACTCGGGCTGAAGAAAACTGTACCTGCACTCAGGCTGAAGAGAACTGCACCTGGACTTGGGCTGAAGAGAACCTGCAGTCTGGCTGAGGAGATCTGAACCTTCACTCAGGCTGGGGAGAACTGCAACTGCACTTGAGCTACAGAGAACCTAACCTGCATTCAGGCTGAGGAGAACTGGACCTGCACCCTGTCTGAAGAGATTTGGACCTGGACTCGCGCTGCGGAGAACTCGACCTGCACTAGTGCTGAGGAGAACTGTACCTGCACTCAGGCTGAGGTGAACTGGACCAGACAATCGGGCTGACGAAAACTGTACATGCACTTGGGCTGAAAAGAACTGCATCTGGGCTCGGGCTAAGTATAACTGTACCTGCACTCGGGCTGAAGAGAACTGCATCTGAACGTGGGTTGAGGAGAACTGGACCTGGACTCGGGCTGAGGAGAACTGGACCTGCACTCGGGCTGAAGAGAATTGGCCTGGACTCGCGCTGCGGAGAACTCGACCTGCACTAGTGCTGAGGAGAACTGTACCTGCACTCGAGCTGAGGTGAACAGGACCAGACACTCAGGCTGAGGAAAACTGTACCTGCATAGGGCTGAAGAGAACTGCACCTGGATTTGGGCTGAGAACTGGACCTGCACTTGTACTGCGGAGAACTGGACCTGCACTCTGGCTGAAGAGAATTGGACCTGGACTCGCACTTTGGAGAACTTGACCTGCACTTGTGCTGAGAAAAACTGTACCTGCACTCGGGCTGAAGTGAACTGGACCAGACACTGGGGTTGAGGAAAACTGTACCTGCACTCGGGCTGAGGTGAACTGGACCAGACACTAGTGCTGAGGAAAACTGTACCTGCATTCGTCCTGAAGAAAACAGCAACTTGACTTGGCCGATGAGAACTGGACCTGGACTTGGGCTGCGGAGAACTGGACCTGCACTCTGGCTGAAGAGAATTGGACCTGGACTCGCGCTGTGGAGAACTCGACCTGCACTAGTGCTGAGGAGAACTGTACCTGCACTCGGGCTGAGGTGAACTGGACCAGACACTCGGGCTAAGGAAATCTGTACCTGCACTCAAGCTGAAGAGAACTGCACCTGGATTTGGGCTGACGAGAACTGAACCTACACTCAGGCTGAGAACTGCACCTGCACTCGAGCTGAGGAGAACCTAACCTGCATTCAGGCTGAGGAGAACTGAACCTGCACTCAGTCTGAGGAGATTTGGACCTGGACTCGAGCTGAGGAGAACTGGACCTGCACTTGGGCTGAGGAGAAGTGCATCTGTACAGAGGCTGAGGAAAACTGAACTTGCCCTCGGTCTTAGAAGAAGTGAACCTGCACTTAGGCTGAGGAGAACTGCACCTGCACTCGAGCTGAGGAGAACCTAACCTGCATTCAGGCTGAGGAGAACCTAACCTGCATTCAGGCTGAGGAGAACTGAACCTGCACTCAGTCTGAGGAGATTTGGACCTGCACTCGGGTTGAGGAAATTTGGACCTGCACTTGAGCTGAGGAGAACTGGACCTGCACTTGGGCTGAGGAGAAGTGCATTTGTACAGAGGCTGAGGAAAACTGAACTTGCACTCGGTCTTAGTAGAACTGAACCTGCACTTAGGCTGAGGAGAACTGCACCTGCACTCGAGCTGAGGAGAACCTAACCTGCATTCAGGCTTAGGAGAACTGAACCTGCACTCAGTCTGAGGAGATCTGGACGTGCATTTGGGCTGAGGAGAAATGGACCTGCATTTGGGCTGAGGAGAATTTGACCTGCACTCAGGGTGAGGAGAACTGCACCTGGGTTTGGGCTTAGGAGAACTGAACCTGCACTCCGGCTGAAGAGAATTGATCCAGGACTTGCGCTGCTGAGAACTCGACCTGCACTAGTGCTGAGGAGAACTGTACCTGCACTCGAATGAACAGAACTGCACCTGGACTTGGGCTGAAGAGAACTGGACCTGGACTCGGGCTGCAGAGAACTGAACCTGCAATCTGGCTGAAGAGAATTGGACCTGGACTCGCGCTGCGAAGAACTTGACCTGCACTAATGCTGAGAACTGTACCTGCACTCAGGCTGGTAGGGTTCTCAGCAGCGCGAGTCCAGATCCAATTCTCTCCAGCCAGAGTGCAGGTCCAGTTCGCTTCATCATGAGAACTGCAGGTCCAGTTCTCCGCAGCCCAAGTGCAGGTCCAGTTCTCCTCAGCCCAAGTCCAGATGCAGTTCTTTTCAGCCCGAGTGCAGGTACAGTTATACTCAGCCCAAGTCCAGATGCAGTTCTCCTCAGCCTGAGTGCAGGTACAGTTCTCAGCATTAGTGCAGGTCAAGTTCTTCGCAGCGCGAGTCCAGGTCCAATTCTCTTCAGCCAGATTGCAGGTTCAGTTCTCTGCAGCCCGAGTCCAGGTCCAGTTCTCTTCAGCCCAAGTCCAGGTGCAGTTCTGTTCATTCGAGTGCAGGTACAGTTCTCCTCAGCACTAGTGCAGGTCGAGTTCTCAGCAGCGCAAGTCCTGGATCAATTCTCTTCAGCCAGAGTGCAGGTCCAGTTCTCCGCAGCCCAAGTCCAGGTCCAGTTCTCATCAGCACAATTCAAGTTGCAGTTTTCTTCAGTATGAGTGCAGGTACAGTTTTCCTCAGCCCGAGTGCAGGTACAGTTCTTCTCAGCGCTAGTGCAGGTCAAATTCTCCTCATCCTGAGTGCACGTACAGTTTTCCTTAACCCCAGTGTCTGGTCCAGTTCACTTCAGCCCGAGTGCAGGTACAGTTCTTCTCAGCACTAGTGCAAGTCGAGTTCTCCGCTGCGCGAGTACATGTCCAATTCTCTTCAGCCAAAGTCCAGATGTAGTTCTCTTCAGCCCGAGTGCAAGTACAGTTATCCTCAGCCCAAGTCCAGATGCAGTTCTCTTCAGCCTGAGTGCAGGTACAGTTTTCTCAGCCCGAGTGTCTGGTCCAGTTCACCTCAGCCTGAGTGCAGGTACAGTTCTCAGCACTAGTGCAGGTCGAGTTCTCCGCAGCGCGAGTCCAGGCCAATTCTCTTCAGCCCGAGTGCAGGTCCAGTTCTCCTCAGCCCGAGTCCAGGTGCAGTTCTCCTCAGCCTGAGTGCAGGTACAGTTCTCAGCATTAGTGCAGGTCAAGTTCTTCGCAGCGCGAGTCCAGGTCCAATTCTCTTCAGCCAGATTGCAGGTTCAGTTCTCTGCAGCCCGAGTCCAGGTCCAGTTCTCTTCAGCCCAAGTCCAGATGCAGTTCTTTTCAGCCCGAGTGCAGGTACAGTTATACTCAGCCCAAGTCCAGATGCAGTTCTCCTCAGCCTGAGTGCAGGTACAGTTCTCAGCATTAGTGCAGGTCAAGTTCTTCGCAGCGCGAGTCCAGGTCCAATTCTCTTCAGCCAGATTGCAGGTTCAGTTCTCTGCAGCCCGAGTCCAGGTCCAGTTCTCTTCAGCCCAAGTCCAGGTGCAGTTCTGTTCATTCGAGTGCAGGTACAGTTCTCCTCAGCACTAGTGCAGGTCGAGTTCTCAGCAGCGCAAGTCCTGGATCAATTCTCTTCAGCCAGAGTGCAGGTCCAGTTCTCCGCAGCCCAAGTCCAGGTCCAGTTCTCATCAGCACAAGTCAAGTTGCAGTTTTCTTCAGTACGAGTGCAGGTACAGTTTTCCTCAGCATGAGTGTCTGGTCCAGTTCAGCTCATCCCGAGTGCAGGTACAGTTCTTCTCAGCACTAGTGCAAATCGAGTTCTCCGCAGCGCGAGTACAGGTCGAATTCTCTTCTGCCGAAGTGCAGGTCCAGTTCTCCTCAGCCCGATGCCAGGTCCATTTCTCCTCAGCCCAAGTCCAGATGTAGTTCTCTTCAGCCCGAGTGCAGGTACAGTTATCCTCAGCCCAAGTCCAGATGCTGTTCTCTACAGCCTGAGTGCAGGTACAGTTCTCCTCAGCCAGAGTGCAGGTCCAGTTCTCCGCAGCCCAAGTCCAGGTCCAGTTCTCATCGGCCAAGTCAAGTTGCTGTTTTCTTCAGGACGAATGCAGGTACAGTTTTCCTCAGCACTAGTGTCTGGTCCAGTTCACCTCAGCCCGAGTGCAGGTACAGTTTTCCTCAACCCCAGTGTCTGGTCCAGTTCACTTCAGCCCGAGTGCAGGTACAGTTTTTCTCAGCACAAGTGCAGGTCAAGTTCTCCAAACTGCGAGTCCAGGTCCAATTCTCTTCAGCCAGAGTGCAGGTCCAGTTCTCCGCAGTACAAGTGCAGGTCCAGTTCTCAGCCCAAATCCAGGTGCAGTTCTCTTCAGCCCTATGCAGGTACAGTTTTCCAGGACCAGGACTTGGGCTGAGGAGAACTGAACTTGCACTCAGTCTGAGGAGAACTGGACCTGCACTCCGGCTGAAGAGAATTGGACCTGGACTCGCGCTGTTGAGAACTCGACCTGCACTAGTGCTGAGGAGAACTGTACCTGCACTCGGGCTGAGGTGAACTGGAGCAGACACTCGAGCTGAGGATAACTGTACCTGCACTCGGGCTGAAGAGAACTGCACCTGGACTTGGGCTGAGGAGAACTGAACTTGCACTCAGTCTTAGGAGAACTGGACCTGCACTCTGGCTGAAGAGAATTGGACCTGGACTCGCGCTGTGGAAAACTCGACCTGCACTTGTGCTGAGAACTGTACCTTCACTCGGACTGAGGAGAACTGCATCTGTACATAGGCTCAGGAAAACTGAACTAGCACTCGGTCTTAGGAGAACTTGACCTGCAGTCAGGCTGAGAACTGAACCTGCACTCAGTCTGAGGAGATTTGCACCTGCACTCGGGCTGAGGAGAACTGGACCTGCACTTGGGCTGAGGAGAATTTGACCAACACTCAGGGTGAGGAGAACTGCACCTACACGCGAGGTGAGGAGAACTGCACCTGCACTCGGGGTGAGAAGTGCATCTGTACAGAGGCTGAGGAAAACTGAACTTCTTCTCGGTCTTAGGAGAACTGGACCTGCACTCCAGCTGAAGAGAATTGGACCTGGACTCGCGCTGCAGAGAACTTGACCTGCACTTGTGCTGAGGAGAACTGTACTCTCACTTGGGCTGAGGTGAACTGGACCAGACACTCGGGCTGAAAAAAACTGTACCTGCACTCGGCCTGAAGAGAACTGCACCTGCACTTGTGCTGAGGAGAACTGTACCTGCACTCGGGCTGAGGTGAACTGGACCAGACACTCGGGCTGAAGAAAACTGTACCTGCACTCAGGCTGAAGAGAACTGCACCTGGAGTTGGGCTGAGGAGAACTGGACCTGGACTGGGGCTGAAGAGAACTGGACCTGCAGTCTAGCTGAGGAAATCTGAACCTTCACTCAGGCTGGGGAGAACTGCAACTATACTTGAGCTATAGAGAACCTGACCTGCATTCAGGCTGAGGAGAACTGAACCTGCACTCAGTCTGAGGAGATTTGGACCTGCACTCGGGCTGAGGAGAACTGGACCGGCACTTGGGCTGAGGAGAACTGGACCTCGGGCACTCGGGCTGAGGTGAACTGGACCAGACACTTGTGATGAAAAAAACTGTACCTGCACTCGTACTGAAGAGAACTGCACCTTGATTTGGGCTAAGGAGAACTGAACCAGGACTCATGCTGCGGAGAACTGGACCTGCACTCCGGCTGAAGAGAATTGGACCTGGACTCGCGCTGTTGACAACTTGACCTGTACTAGTGTTGAGGAGAACTGTACCTGCACTCAGGCTGAGGTGAACTGGACATGACAATCGGGCTGAGGAAAACTGTACCTGCACTCGGGCTGATGAGAACTGCATCTGGACTTGGGCTGAGTATAACTGTACCTGCACTCGGGCGAAAAAGAACTGCATCTTGACTTGGGTTGAGGAGAACTGCACCTGGACTCGGGCTGAGGAGAACTGGACCTGCACTCGGGCTGAAGAGAATTGGCCTGGACTCGCGCTGCGGAGAACTCGACCTGCACTAGTGCTGAGAACTGTACCTGCACTCAGGCTGAGGTGAACTGGACCAGACACTCGGGCTGAGAAAACTGTACCTGCACTCAGGCTGAAGAGAACTGCATCTGGACTTGGGCTGAGGATAACTGTACTTGCACTCGGGCTGAAGAGAACTACATCTGGACTTTGGCTGAAGAGAATTGGACATGTACTCGCGCAGCGGAGAACTCGACTTGCACTAGTGCTGAGAAGAACTGTACCTGCACTCGGGCTGAAGTGAACTGGACCAGACACTGGGGTTAAGGAAAACTGTACGTGCACTCAGGATGAGGAGAATTTGACCTGCACTAGCGCTGAGAAGAACTGTACCTGCACTCGGGCTGAGGAAAACTGTACCTGCACTCATACTGAAGAAAACTGCAACTTGACTTGGGCTGATGAGAACTGGACCTGGACTTCGGCTGCGGAGAACTGGACCTGCACTCTGGCTGAAGAGAATTGGACCTGGACTCGGGCTGTGGAGAACTGTACCTGCACTCGGGCTGAGGTGAACTGGACCAGACACTCGGGCTGAGGAAATCTGTACCTGCACTAAAGCTGAGGAGAACTGCACCTGGATTTGGGCTGAGGAGAATTGAACATGCACTCAGGCTGAGAACTGCACCTGCACTCGAGCTGAGGAGAACCTAACCTGCATTCAGGCTGAGGAGAACTGAACCTGCACACAGTCTGAGGAGATTTGGACCTGCACTCGGGTTGAGGAGATTTGGACCTGCACTCACGCTGCAGAGAACATTCACCTGCACTTGTGCTGAGGAGAACTGTACTCTCACTCGGGCTGAGGTGAACTGGACCAGACACTCGGGCTGAAAAAAACTGTACCTGCACTCGGCCTGAAGAGTACTGCACCTGCACTTGTGCTGAGGAGAACTGTACCTGCACTCGGGCTGAGGTGAACTGGACCAGAAACTCGGGCTGAAGAAAACTGTACCTGCACTCAGGCTGAAGAGAACTGCACCTGGACTTGGGCTGAGGAGAACTGGACCTGGACTGGGGCTGAAGAGAACTGGACCTGCAGTCTAGCTGAGGAAATCTGAACCTTCACTCAGGCTGAGGAGAACTGCAACTGCACTTGAGCTATAGAGAACCTAACCTGCATTCAGGCTGAGGAGAACTGAACCTGCACTCAGTCTGAGGAGATTTGGACCTGCACTCGGTCTTAGAAGAGCTGGACCTGCACTCCGGCGGAAGAGAATTGGATCTGGACTCGCGCTGCGGAGAACTCGACCTGCAGTAGTGCTGAGGAGAACTGTACCTGCACTCGGGCTGAGGTGAACTGGACCAGACACTCGGGCTGAGGATAACTGTACCTGCACACGGGCTAAAGAGAACTGCACCAGGACTTGGGCTGAGGAGAACTGAACTTGCACTCAGTCTTAGGAGAACTGGACCTGCACTCCGGCTGAAGAGAATTGGACCTAGACTCGTGCTGTTGAGAACTCGACCTGCACTAGTGCTGAGGAGAACTGTACCTGCACTCGGGCTGAGGTGAACTGGACCAGACACTCGGGCTGAGGATAACTGCACCTGCACTCGGGCTGAAGAGAACTGCACCTGGACTTGGGCTGAGGAGAACTGACCTTACACTCAGTCTTAGGAGAACTGGACCTGCACTCTGGCTGAAGAGAATTGGACCTGGACTCGCGCTGTGGAAAACTCGACCTGCACTTGTGCTGAGAACTGTACCTTCACTCGGACTGAGGAGTACTGCATCTGTACATAGGCTCAGGAAAACTGAACTGGCACTTGGTCTTAGGAGAACTTGACCTGCAGTCAGGCTGAGAACTGAACCTGCACTCAGTCTGAGGAGATTTGCACCTGCACTCGGGCTGAGGAGAACTGGACCTGCACTTGGGCTGAGGAGAATTTGACCAACACTCAGGTTGAAGAGAACTGCACCTACACGCGAAGTGAGGAGAACTGCACCTGCACTCGGGGTGAGGAGAAGTGCATCTGTACAGAGGCTGAGGAAAACTGAACTTCTTCTCGGTCTTAGGAGAACTGGACCTGCACTCAGGCTGAGGAGAACTGAACCTGCACTCCAGCTGAAGAGAATTGGACCTGGACTCGCGCTGTAGAGAACTTGACCTGCACTTGTGCTGAGGAGAACTGTACTCTCACTTGGGCTGAGGTGAACTGGACCAGACGCTCGGGCTGAAAAAAACTGTACCTGCACTCGGCCTGAAGAGAACTGCACCTGCACTTGTGCTGAGGAGAACTGGACCTGCACTCGGGCTGAAGAGAATTGGCCTGGACTCGCGCTGCGGAGAACTCGACCTGCACTAGTGCTGAGAACTGTACCTGCACTCAGCCTGAAGAGAACTGCATCTGGACTTGGGCTGAGGATAACTGTACTTGCACTCGGGCTGGAGAGAACTACATCTGGACTTGGGCTGAAGAGAATTGGACCTGTACTCCCGCTGCGGAGAACTCGACTTGCACTAGTGCTGAGAAGAACTGTACCTGCACTCGGGCTGAAGTGAACTGGACCAGACACTGGGGTTAAGGAAAACTGTACGTGCACTCAGGATGAGGAGAATTTGACCTGCACTAGCGCTGAGAAGAACTGTACCTGCACTCGGGCTGAGGAAAACTGTACCTGCACTCGTACTGAAGAAAACTGCAACTTGACTTGGGCTGATGAGAACTGGACCTGAACTTCGGCTGCGGAGAACTGGACCTGCACTCTGGCTGAAGAGAATTGGACCTGGACTCGCGCTGTGGAGAACTGTACCTGCACTCGGGCTGAGGTGAACTGGACCAGACACTCGGGCTGAGTAAATCTGTACCTGCACTCAAGCTGAAGAGAACTGCACCTGGATTTGGGCTGAGGAGAACTGAACATGCACTCAGGCTGAGAACTGCACCTGCAATCGAGCTGAGGAGAACCTAACCTGCATTCAGGCTGAGGAGAACTGAACCTGCACACAGTCAGGGGAGATTTGGACCTGCACTCGGGTTGAGGAGATTTGGACCTGCATTCGCGCTGCAGAGAACATTCACCTGCACTTGTGCTGAGGAGAACTGTACTCTCACTCGGGCTGAGGTGAACTGGACCAGACACTCGGGCTGAAAAAAACTGTACCTGCACTCGGCCTGAAGAGTACTGCACCTGCACTTGTGCTGAGGAGAACTGTACCTGCACTCGGGCTGAGGTGAACTGGACCAGACACTCGGGCTGAAGAAAACTGTACCTGCACTCAGGCTGAAGAGAACTGCACCTGGACTTGGGCTGAGGAGAACTGGACCTGGACTGGGGCTGAAGAGAACTGGACCTGCAGTCTAGCTGAGGAAATCTGAACCTTCACTCAGGCTGGGGAGAACTGCAACTGCACTTGAGCTATAGAGAACCTAACCTGCATTCAGGCTGAGGAGAACTGAACCTGCACTCGGGCTGAGGTGAACCGGACCAGACACTCGGGCTGAAGAGAACTGCACCTGGACTTGGGCTGAGGAGAACTGGACTTCGACTCGGGCTGAGGAGATCTGGACCTACAGTCTGGCTGAGGAGATCTGAACCTTCACTCAGGCAGGTGATAACTGAACATGCACTCGAGCTGAGGAGAACTGAACCAGCACTCAGGCTGAAAAGAACTGCACCTGCACTCGAGCTGAGGAGAACCTAACCTGCATTCAGGCTGCGGAGAACTGAACCTGCACTCAGTCTGAGAAGATTTGGACCTGCACTCGGGCTGAGGAGAACTGGACCTGCACTTAGGCTGAAGAGAACTGGACTTGCACTCGGGCTTTTGAGAATTTGACCTGCACTCTGGGTGAGGAGAACTGCACCTACACTCGAGTTGAGGAGAACTGCATCTGTACTCGGGCTGAGGATTAGTGCATCTGTACACAGGCTGAGGAAAACTGAACTTGCACTCAGGTTGAGGAGAACTGGACCTGAACTCAAGTTGAAGAGAACTTGACCTGCCCTCCGGCTGAAGAGAATTGGACCTGCACTTGCGCTGCGGAGACCTCGACCTGCACTAGTGCTGAGAAGAACTGTACCTGCACTCGGCCTGAGAAAAGGTGTACCTGCACTCGGGCTAAAGAGAACTGCACCTGGATTTGGGCTGAGGAGAACTGGACCTGGACTCGTGGTGCGGAGAACTGGACCTGCACTCTGGCTGAAGAGAACTGTACCTGCACTCGGACTAAGGAGAATTTGACCTGCACTCAGGCTGAGGAGAACTGCACCTGCACTCGAGGTGAGGAGAATCTAACCTGCATTCAGGCTCAGGAGAACTGAACCTGCACTCAGTCTGAGGAGATTTGGACCTGCACTCGGGCTGAAGAGAACTGGACCTGCACTTGTGCTGAAGAGAACTGCTTCTGTACACAGGCTGAGGAAAACTGAACTTACACTCGGTATTTGGAGAACTGGACCTGCACTCAGGCTGAGAAGATTTGGACCTGCACTCCGGCTGAAGAGAATTCGACCTGGACTCGCGCTGTGGAGAACTGGACCTGCACTAGTGCTGAGGAGAACTGTACATGCACTTGGGCTGAGGTGAAGTGGAGCAGACACTGGGGCTGAGGAAAACTGTACCTGCACTAGGGCTGAAGAGAACTGCTCCTAGACTTGTGCAGAGGAGAACTGGACCTGGACTCGAGCTGAGGAGAACTGGACCTGCAGTATGGCTGAGGAGATCTGAACCTTCACTTGGGCAGGTGATAACTGAACATGCACTCGAGCTGAGGAGAACTGAACCTGCACTCAGGCGGAGGAGAACTGAACCTGCACTCGAGCTGAGGAGAACCTAACCTGCATTCAGGCTGAGGAGAACTGAACCTGCACACAGTCTAAGGAGATTTGGACCTGCACTCGGGTTGAGGAGATTTGGACCTGCACTCGCGCTGCAGAGAACATTCACCTGCACTTGTGCTGAGGAGAACTGTACTCTCACTCGGGCTGAGGTGAACTGGACCAGACACTCGGGCTGAAAAAAACTGTACCTGCAATCGGCCTGAAGAGTACTGCACCTGCACTTGTGCTGAGGAGAACTGTACCTGCACTCAGGCTGAGGTGAACTGGACCAGACACTCGGGCTGAAGAAAACTGTACCTGCACTCAGGCTGAAGAGAACTGCACCTGGACTTGGCTGAGGAGAACTGGACCTAGACTGGGGCTGAAGAGAACTGGACCTGCAGTCTAGCTGAGGAAATCTGAACCTTCACTCAGGCTGGGGAGAACTGCAACTGCACTTGAGCTATAGAGAACCTAACCTGCATTTAGGCTGAGGAGAACTGAAACTGCACTCAGTCTGAGGAGATTTGGACCTGCACTCGGTCTTAGAAGAGCTGGACCTGCACTCCGGCGGAAGAGAATTGGATCTGGACTCGCGCTGCGGAGAACTCGACCTGCAGTAGTGCTGAGGAGAACTGTACCTGCACTCGAGCTGAGGTGAACTGGACCAGACACTCGGGCTGAGGATAACTGTACCTGCACACGGGCTGAAGAGAACTGCACCAGGACTTAGGCAGAGGAGAACTGAACTTGCACTCAGTCTTAGGAGAACTGGACCTGCACTCCGGCTGAAGAGAATTGGACCTAGACTCGCGCTGTTGAGAACTTGACCTGCACTAGTGCTGAGGAGAACTGTACCTGCACTCGGGCTGAGGTGAACTAGACCAGACACTCGGGCTGAGGATAACTGTACCTGCACTCGGGCTGAAGAGAACTGCACCTGGACTTGGGCTGAGGAGAACTGAACTTACAATCAGTCTTAGGAGAACTGGACCTGCACTCTGGCTGAAGAGAATTGGACCTGGACTCGCGCTGTGGAAAACTCGACCTGCACTTGTGCTGAGAACTGTACCTTCACTCGGACTGAGGAGAACTGCATCTGTACATAGGCTCAGGAAAACTGAACTAGCACTCGGTCTTAGGAGAACTTGACCTGCAGTCAGGCTGAGAACTGAACCTGCACTCGGGCTGAGGAGAACTGGACCTGCACTTGGGCTGAGGAGAATTTGACCAACACTCAGGTTGAGGAGAACTGCACCTACACGCGAGGTGAGGAGAACTGCACCTGCACTCGGGGTGAGGAGAAGTGCATCTGTACAGACGCTGAGGAAAACTGAACTTCTTCTCGGTCTTAGGAGAACTGGACCTGCACTCAGGCTGAGGAGAACTGAACCTGCACTCCAGCTGAAGAGAATTGGACCTGGACTCGCGCTGCAGAGAACTTGACCTGCACTTGTGCTGAGGAGAACTGTACTCTCACTTGGGCTGAGGTGAACTGGACCAGACACTCGGGCTGAAAAAAACTGTACCTGCACACGGCCTGAAGAGAACTGCACCTGCACTTGTGCTGAGGAGAACTGGACCTGCACTCGGGCTGAAGAGAATTGGCCTGGACTCGCGCTGCGGAGAACTCGACCTGCACTAGTGCTGAGAACTGTACCTGCACTCAGGCTGAGGTGAACTGGACCAGACACTCGGGCTGAGAAAACTGTACCTGCACTCAGGCTGAAGAGAACTGCATCTGGACTTGGGCTGAGGATAACTGTACTTGCACTCGGGCTGGAGAGAACTACATCTGGACTTGGGCTGAAGAGAATTGGACCTGTCCTCGCGCTGCGGAGAATTCGACTTGCACTAGTGCTGAGAAGAACTGTACCTGCACTCGGGCTGAAGTGAACTGGACCAGACACTGGGGTTAAGGAAAATTGTACGTGCACTCAGGATGAGGACAATTTGACCTGCACTAGCGCTGAGAAGAACTGTACCTGCACTCGGGCTGAGGAAAACTGTACCTGCACTCGTACTGAAGAAAACTGCAACTTGACTTGGGCTGATGAGAACTGGACCTAGACTTCGGCTGCGGAGAACTGGACCTGCACTCTGGCTGAAGAGAATTGGACCTGGACTCGCGCTGTGGAGAACTGTACCTGCACTCGGGCTGAGGTGAACTGGACCAGACACTCGGGCTGAGTAAATCTGTACCTGCACTCAAGCTGAAGAGAACTGCACCTGGATTTGGGCTGAGGAGAACTGAACATGCACTCAGGCTGAGAACTGCACCTGCACTCGAGCTGAGGAGAACCTAACCTGCATTCAGGCTGAGGAGAACTGAACCTGCACACAGTCTGAGGAGATTTGGACCTGCACTCGGGTTGAGGAGATTTGGACCTGCATTCGCGCTGCAGAGAACATTTACCTGCACTTGTGCTGAGGAGAACTGTACTCTCACTCGGGCTGAGGTGAACTGGACCAGACACTCGGGCTGAAAAAAACTGTACCTGCACTCGGCCTGAAGAGTACTGCACCTGCACTTGTGCTGAGGAGAACTGTACCTGCACTCGGGCTGAGGTGAACTGGACCAGACACTCGGGCTGAAGAAAACTGTACCTGCACTCAGGCTGAAGAGAACTGCACCTGGACTTGGGCTGAGGAGAACTGGACCTGGACTGGGGCTGAAGAGAACTGGACCTGCAGTCTAGCTGAGGAAATCTGAACCTTCACTCAGGCTGGGGAGAACTGCAACTGCACTTGAGCTATAGAGAACCTAACCTGCATTCAGGCTGAGGAGAACTGAACCTGCACTCGGGCTGAGGTGAACCGGACCAGACACTCGGGCTGAAGAGAACTGCAACTTGACTTGGGCTGAGGAGAACTGGACCTACAGTCTGGCTGAGGAGATCTGAACCTTCACTCGGGCAGGTGATAACTGAACATGCACTCGAGCTGAGGAGAACTGAACCAGCACTCAGGCTGAGGAGAACTGCACCTGCACTCGAGCTGAGGAGAACCTAACCTGCATTCAGGCTGCGGAGAACTGAACCTGCACTCAGTCTGAGAAGATTTGGACCTGCACTCGGGCTGAGGAGAACTGGACCTGCACTTAGGCTGAAGAGAACTGGACTTGCACTCGGGCTTTTGAGAATTTGACCTGCACTCTGGGTGAGGAGAAATGCACCTACACTTGAGTTGAGGAGAACTGCATCTGTACTTAGGCTGAGGATTAGTGCATCTGTACACAGGCTGAGGAAAACTGAACTTGCACTCAGGTTGAGGAGAACTGGACCTGAACTCAAGTTGAAGAGAACTTGACCTGCACTCCGGCTGAAGAGAATTGGACCTGCACTTGCGCTGCGGAGACCTCGACCTGCACTAGTGCTGAGAAGAACTGTACCTGCACTCGGCCTGAGAAAAGGTGTAACTGCACTCGGGCTAAAGAGAACTGCACCTGGATTTGGCCTGAGGAGAACTGGACCTGGACTCGTGGTGCGGAGAACTGGACCTGCACTCTGGCTGAAGAGAATTGGACCTGGACTCGACCTGCACTTCTGCTGAGGAGAATTGTACCTGCACTCGGGCTGAGGAGAATTTGACCTGCACTCAGGCTGAGGAGAACTGCACCTGCACTCGAGGTGAGGAGAATCGAACCTGCATTCAGGCTCAGGAGAACTGGAACTGCACTCAGTCTGAGGAGATTTGGACCTGCACTCGGGCTGAAGAGAACTGGACCTGCACTTGTGCTGAAGAGAACTGCATCTGTACACAGGCTGAGGAAAACTGAACTTACACTCGGTATTTGGAGAACTGGACCTGCACTCACGCTGAGAAGATTTGGACCTGCACTCCGGCTGAAGAGAATTCGACCTGGACTCGCGCTGTGGAGAACTCGACCTGCACTAGTGCTGAGGAGAACTGTACATGCACTTGGGCTGAGGTGAAGTGGAGCAGACACTCGGGCTGAGGAAAACTGTACCTGCACTAGGGCTGAAGAGAACTGCTCCTAGACTTGTGCTGAGGAGAACTGGACCTGGACTCGAGCTGAGGAGAACTGGTCCTGCAGTCTGGCTGAGGAGATCTGAACCTTCACTTGGGCAGGTGATAACGAAACATGCACTTGAGCTGAGGAGAACTGAACCTGCACTCAGGCGGAGGAGAACTGAACCTGCACTCGAGCTGAGGAGAACCTAACCTGCATTCAGGCTGAGGAGAACTGAACCTGCACTCTGAGGAGATTTGGACCTGCACTCGGGCTGAGGAGAACTGGACCTGCACTCAGGGTGAGGAGAACTGCACCTGCACTCGGGCTGAGGAGAACTGAAACTGCACCCGGGCTGAGGAGAACTGGACCTGCACTCGTGTTGATGAGAACTGAAACTCCTCGAGGGCTGAGAAGAACTGGACCTGCACTTGGGCTGATGAGAACTGAACCTGCACTCGGGCTGAAGAGAACTGAACCTGCACTCTGGCTGAGGAGAGCTGTACCTGCACTCGTGCTGAGGCGAACTGGACCTGCATTCGGGCGGATGAGAATTGAACCTGCATTTGGGCTGATGAGGACTAGACTTTCCCTCGGGCTGAGGAGAACTGGACGTGTAGTCTGGCTGAGGAGATCTGAACCTTCACTTAGGCAGGTGATAACTGAACATGCACTTGAGCTGAGGAGAACTGAACCTGCAGTCAGGCTGATTAGAACTGAACCTGCACTCGAGCTGAGGAGAACCTAACCTGCATTCAGGCTGAGGAGAACTGAACCTGCACTCAGTCTGAGGACATTTGGACCTGCACTCAGTCTGAGGAGATTTGGACCTGCACTCGGGCTGAGGAGAACTGGACCTGCACTTGGGCTGAGGAGAAGTGGACCTGCACTCAGGGTGAGGAGAACTGCACCTGCACTCGGACTGAGGAGAACTGAAACTCAGGGTCGTCGCAGGGGGTGGGCGAATTGAGTGGTCGCCCATGGCCTCGCGCTCTCATGGACCTCGCACCTGACCAATGAGATCGCAGATTTTGATTATCTATAAATCTTAAATATTAAATATTGATATTTCATTCATTTTATTGATCTTTATTTTATTTGTTTTTCGTTACAATACGCAAATACACAGCTTCTTAGAATAAAACTAAAGTAGATAAAATTCCTTTTTTTACATTTTACTTAATGACGTCGATACGTAGGCTCGTAGCGGGTCGACAGCTATCTGCCTAGAACATTGACTGTAGGCCCAGAACGGAGTGGAAATGTCAGCAGCATCCCGCAAGCGTGACTGCTTTCGTAAATTTCAATTAGGTGCTGAGAAACGAAAGAAGCTAAGACAGACAGAAGAGTTCAACAAGACACTTCGTGGTACTTTGGATCGGTTTGTGAGTCATTCTAAAGATGTGGCAGAGCAGCAGCAGACACATGTGGATAGCGAGGGTGAGCAGACAACAGACGCCAATGCTAATGTTGTTAGCACCAACCAAGAGAGTAGGCCTCATGACGTTTCCGATTGTGAGCCAACAACAATGTTAAAATCGGAGGGAAGCCGCGAAAGGGAGGAGAATATCCCAGGTAAGGAACAATAAATGTATAATATGTGCTTAATTTGTTCCATTGTAAATTAAATCATTGCGTGTACTAAAGTTGAGCTGACTTCTCTTGACAGGCGATAGCAACCACGCTACTACAAGAACGGAAGACCACCCAATGACAGCTGATGTGAGTGACAAAGTGTCAGTGCAGACAGATCTGAGCGACCCAGCCACTTGGCCTACACATCTTAATTGCCAGGTTGTGGACTTGCTCGTCCAGAAGGGAACAGTCAAGGTGTGCAACTACGACTTCCCCTTGGCCCTGGACAAAAGACATTTTTCTGAGGAGTTCTTTGCACGCAAATTACCTAATGGAGAAAAGACTAATAGAGACTGGCTTGTGTATTCCAAGAGAAGAGACTGCGTGTTTTGTTTTTGTTGTAAGATTTTTGGTTCATGTCGGTCCAATCTTGCTAATGGGGGAAATAATGATTGGAAACATTTGTCAGCTGTGCTAAAACAGCATGAAACATCCCGTGATCACATATCCAGTGCTACCAAGTGGATTGAGGCGAAACGCAGATTTGGAACAGAGACATGTATTGACCAGTCGCTTCAAAAAAAAATATCAAGGGAATAGGCACATTGGCAAGACGTTTTGACGCGCATTATTGCAGCTGTGCAGTTCTTAGCAGAAAGCAATCTGGCTTTTCGAGGAACAAATTGTAAATTGTACGAAGAGAATAATGGTCACTTCTTGAAGTTGATTGAAATGATCTCTAAATTCGACGCTCCGATGAGCGAGCATGTTCGGCGCATCAAAGACAATGAAACTCGAGCACATTATCTAGGGCGTCAGACTCAAAATGAGTTAATCTCTCAGATGGCCACAAACGTCAGAAATTCAATTGTGAATAACACTAAGAAAGCGAAATATTTTTCAGTGATCCTCGATTGTACCCCTGATATGAGCCATCAAGAGCAGATGTCACTTGTTCTCCGTTTTGTGAATATGACATCAATGGATGTAAGCGTTGAAGAACATTTCGTCGAATTTCTTCCAGTGCATGATCAAACAGGGAAGGGCCTGTCAAATGTTCTTTTGGCAGCACTTAGTGAGATTGGCCTTGACATTAACCACTGTCGTGGCCAGGGGTACTACAACGGGGCAAATATGAAGGGGAAACGTGAGGGGGTCCAAGCTCATGTATTGCGTCTCAATTCTCGAGCTTACTTCATGCCTTGCGGTTGTCACAGTCTAAATTTGACCCTAAGAGCTAGGGGTCTAAGAGCTGTCCAAAGGCGATGTCCTTGTTTGGTATCGCGCAAAGACTGTACACTATTTTCGCAAGCTCCGCCAAACGCCGGGAAATACTCAAAGCGAAAGAGCCATATCTCACTCTAAAACCTCCGTCTGAAACTCGCTGGGAATGTCACGTGGAAAGTGTAAAAGCCATATGCTTCCAAAGAAGTGAAATCGTTGATGCTTTGCTTGACGTTTCGAAGGAAAGTAATGACGCCAAAATTAAAAGCGAAGCCATGTCACTGGCTAATGAAATGCAAAACTTTGAATTCATTTTGTCTTTGGTGATATGGTATGATGTTCTGTTTGCTGTGAACACTGTAAGTAAGACACTTCAGTCCAGCGACATGCAGCTAGATGTGGCCTTGTCACAGCTAAATGGACTAATTGACAACATGCAAAAATACAGATAATGGATTTGTGTCAGCAAAGGTTTCTGCGTCAGAAATAGCTCTTGAGATGGATATTGATCCAGAACTGAAAGCAGCGCGACGAATTAAACGCAAACGGGATGAAAATCAAAATGAATATACCCCAAACGCAGAGCAAGCGTTTGTAACTGACTATTTTTTAGTTGTCGTGGACCAGGCTCTCACTGCTCTAAGAACACGTTTTACGGAAATGCGTTGGTTTGGGGAAATGTTTGGATTTCTTTTTGATATCAAAAAGCTTTGTGGCATGGAAGAGGGAGATCTGCACACACACTGTGCAAGACTGGGCGATGCTTTGAGCACGCCAGAATCCCATGACATACATACACTGGACCTTTTCCAGGAGTTGAAGGTACTTCGAGACATAATTCCAAACGGGACGAATACTGCCCTAAAAACCCTTCATTTCCTTAAGGGGATTGAAGGAACATTCCCAAACTGCGAAACTGCGCTCAGGCTTCTACTGACAATTCCAGTAACTGTGGCATCCGGGGAGTGGAGCTTCTCAAAACTTAGACTAATTAAAAATTATTTGCGCACTTCCATGTCGCAGGACAGACTATGTGGACTCACGCTCTTATCAATTGAAAATGACGTTGCCTGCACGTCGGAATACAAGGATTTAATTGCGGAGTTTGCGGCAAAGAAAGCCAGGAAGGTCGTGTTTTTCTAAGCTGTTTATATTGAGTCAATCCGATGTACTAGCACTTTTGGAACAATGCTCTCCAGTTTCTGTATGGACATGTGAGAAGTTTCGTGAATGTTGATATCGAGAAGCTACATGCCAAGCCAATTTACTTTTGAAATGCTCATGTAAATTTTATGCCTGTGTTGTTCTGATTGGCTAAATAAAAAATTATTTATGGCCAACGATGTATATGTGTATGCTGTTAATTATATATTGTATCCATCATTAAAGACATAGCTTATCCGTTATTATTTGAACTGAATACCGACAGTACGTGAAAACTTGGTTATTTTAAAAAGGCCTCGCACCAGTCAGTTTTGCTCAGGGCCCCGCCCTCCTCTTGGGACTGCCCTGCTGAAACTGCACCCGGGCTGAAGAGAACTGGACCTGCACTCGTGTTGATGAGAGCTGAAACTCCACCAGGGCTGAGTAGAACTGGACCTGCACTTGAGCTGATGAGAACTGAACCTGCACTCGGGCTAAAGAGAACTGAACCTGCACTCTGGCTGAGGAGAGCTGTACCTGCACTCGTGCTGAGGCGAACTGGACCTGCATTCGGGCGGATGAGAATTGAACCTGCACTTGCTGATGAGAACTGAACTTTCACTCGGGCTGAGGAGAACTGAACCTGCACTCGGGCTAAGGAGAACTGTAGCTGATTTCTTTTTGTTCCTCGATTTTGTCCTTCATGTGATCAGATCTGAAAAGCTGATCCTTGGGATTCTTATGAGTGGTGATGTCAGAGATCACCAGCAGCAGAGTACCAGCAGTCCACACCTGTCACTCAAATTTTTTCGTATGACAGATTACATTCAAAGACAAGGCAAAGACGCGAATACGCGCGAGATTCGCGTCTTTGCATGGACTTTGAATGTAATCTGTCGGGCGAGAAAATCGTTTCGCGTCCATTGTGAAAGCAGCTTCATTCGCGCTGCTCACTAGAATCTAACGCCTTCCTGAGGTGATCCCGATCACCGAAAAGTCCATATCCATGAGGTGTCTGCTGATTCTCTTGTCTGTTGGCTGCAAGTTCCCTTTATATGGGCCTTGTACTCCTGTTTGATGTCATAGAAGAATTCTGCATGGTGTCATAAAGTACAATCCTGACCACACGCGTAGCGGGGGGGGGGGGGGGGGGGGACTTGTCCTACTTGTTTTTTTTCAACTTGGGTTTACGTCAATGGCAGCAGGGCGCAGAGGGCGGGGCCCCGTCCGTTCGATGTCGCTACGCGCCCATAGATTGTATATAAAAGATAATATATAATTAATATAGAATTCTTTATATACAGTCCATGTACGCGACCCTTCATGTGTATCGTTCCAATATTTTTTTCTCATCTGTGATAGGGCTTGCCGGCTGTTCATCATCTTTGCCAATGCTCATTGGCTAGTTGGGCAGCACCCGAAATAAAGCAGGAAGTAACCTGAAGCGCAAATCCCCAAGTGCTATTAGAATTAAACAAAATGAGAGCGAAAGGGCAAGCAGACAGCGCAGTCGGGCCCCGATCCCTTTACAGCCGACTCACCAACAGACCCGGCCAACGTTTACAACTCGCCGCTCAGCTATGAGTCCAGGCAGACAGCGGACAAACAGCCCAGCCCTGTTACAGTCCAGCTGAGTAGCTTAGCGTCATGCTTCGTGGCAGGTGGAGCAGTTGAACTTTTTTATCATATGCTAATTTTACCATTATTTTTGTCCAAAAAAATTATAGCAGCTGGCCGGCGAGTAACGTTAGTGCAGTACCCTTCTAAGCCAAAAATATCGAGCAATGTTGGCAAGCATGAGCACTGATGAAATAAAGCTTTATGAAACAGCTACTAACTGTGGGTACACACCAAGAGCTGCAAATGCTAATGCTGCAAGGCGTCCGGTGTCCATTGAAAATGAATAGGATCGCCAGCTCGTTGTGTAGGCCTACCGATAGTAAACGATGCTTTATCCATGTAGCTCTGTTGGAAGCTAGCTAGCTGGCTAGTAACGTTAGTGCAGCATCCTTCATCGGAGCAAGAAACACAAATCAAACATCGTTTGCATTACTGTATTGGTTTAATCGAGTTTCGACTGGATCGCGAATAATTTTATGAACTCGCTTGTTAGTTTTATCAGCAAGCTATCTGATAGACTTTAGAAGCAAGCTAGCCACACAGACCTACGTGAAAAACAAGCTGTCAGTTCAAGGATGGTTTTCATGTAACTACCTCCGTAGCAAGCTGACAAAGCTGAGGATCATAAAATCCATCGGGAGAAACACTAGTAATGTTTGGAAAGCGCTCGGATTGCTTTGTTCATAAAGGATCTTAAGCTGAATGGGGGTATTAAAATATCTTTAATAAATAAAAGCCATTGTGATTGGTTAATGGATGTTGCCTGTGCTTGGCTTTATTGTACAATAAAATGAATGAGTTGTTGCACTTGAAATATTCACATAGCCAGAGTTTAAAATCTGAAACGAAGAAAAAAGTAGCAAAAAAAAGAAAATTTTGAAGATAGAAAATATATGTGTATTGAGCACTTACAGGAAGTTATATATGAACTTTCACTCAGTGACCTTAAACTTGATGTGGTGACTTTCAAAGGTCAAACTTCAAAATTTTAAATTTCAAAGACTTGTTTCGCCAATGACTTTATCACTAAAATGGTCACAAACAGGGCCCAGGTTTGTGTTACTGACATCTATGAAGTCATATATGAACTTTCATTCAGTGACATTCAAAGGTTACACTTGACAGAGTGAAATTACAATGACTTGTATCACCAAAATGGTCACAGAGCCAAGGTTTGTATGATAGACATATAGTTTTATAAGAAATCTATTTGGTGACTACAACTTGACCTTCTGTGACCTTTAAAGTTCACAATTGACGTTAAATTTTCAATTACTTGCACAACTGTTTTACCAAAACCGCTTCAGAGGTTTAGATTATCTTAGGATTGTATTACAGACATATGCAGTCTTATAAATGTGTGTGAACCTTCATTTAGTGACATTGACAATGATTTGAAGGTCAAATATAACATGGAAATTTCATGAGTTGTATCATTACTATAAGATTGCTTGCTGGTAAGCTGCAGGACCCTTGGTCCTTCTTTTTTTTTTTTGTTCTTTGGCTACTTTTCTTTTGTACAGGATGTTGTTTAAACTGTTTCGTTGTGTGAATTTATTCTACAATTCATTAATGTTACACAAAAAGCCACTTGTTATAATTTGTGATGCCTGAAAAATAAACATTTTTTAAAGCATTAAGAGGCCAAAATGTCTATCCCATGTCACTCTATTATTGTTTTAGATAGGGCTTAGGGAGGGGCCCCATAGTCTTACCTGCGGGGGGCCCCAAAATGTTTTGCAACGCCACTGGTGTACATCATGGTTTTATATTTAAAACTTTGGACGTGTTTGGCTTTGGACCGAATTTCAAAGCCTACATTAAATTGATGTACAGAAATATATCCAGCATGGTTAAAATTAATAACACACTGTCCTCCTTTTGCAATGAGGAGAGGCATTCGGCAAGGCTGCCCTTTGTCAGGGCTGTTGTGCTCACTGGCCGATGAACCTTTGCTTGTTATTTAAGGAAAAGACTGACTGGCAAGACACTTCCCTCCATCCAGTCTGCATATAGGATACAGCTGTCAGTGTATGCAGATGATGTGACCGATTTGTTAAATGACCAAAAAGACCTGGACATCTTCTGTGACTGTTTAGAGGTATTCCAAAAAGCCTCCAATGCAAAGTTAAACTGGGGGAAATGTGATGCTCTGCTGATAGGGCAGTGGGAGGGTGTTGGCTCTCCAGTTCTGCCGCGGCCCTTAAAGTGGGGGAGGGCTGATCTTAAAGTTTTGGGCGTATTCTTGGGAAACCAGGAGTACGAATTGAAAAATTGGGAGGGAATGCTTGACAAAGTCAAAGCAAGACTGTCTCTGTGGAGGTGGTTGTTGCCGCAGCTGTCCTACAGAGGGAGAGCCCTGGTGATCAGTAGTCTGGTGGCCGCCACAGGTTGGTTTGCCTGGACCCTCCGGCCAGACTGTTGAAAGTTATCCAGTCAGTGCTCCTATCATTCTTCTGGGATGGGCACCATCGGTTGCGGCCAACCATTCTGTACCTGCCAGTGGCGGAAGGAAGGCAGGGATTGATTGATCTGAGCAGCAGGGTGGCTGCATTCCGGTTGCAGTCTGCTCAGAGACTGCTTTATGCTGAAGACCTGAGCTGGAGACCTGGGGCGTTCCTGTTCCTGAGACGGGTGGGAGGCCTGGGTTGTGATTGGCAGCTGTTTGGGTTAGACCTCTGCAAGGTCGGCACAGATGTGCTGCCTAAGTTTTACCAAAGTGTGCGGAATGCCTGGGGGCTGCTGAGGGTAGAGTGGCGAGAAGATGGCGTAACTCGGGATTCGCACCTGCAGGAGTGCCTCTTCTTTAACCCGCTCTTCCCAGATGCTGCTCTGCAGGCTGGAAACTCGCTGCAGCTCTTCACCCAGCGGGGAGTGATCAAACTGAAGGACCTTTTGCTCCTGGAGAGGACGATTGGTATTAGCGGTGGAGCTGGCTGAAGCACTGGTGGTTCGGTCAGTTCGTTTGTGTGAACCGTTCCTTTCTCGTGCGAAGAGCTGTCTCCCTCTGAACATGCTGGAGCTGATTGAAGAAGCTCGAGCTGAGGGGTGCGAGACAATTTTGGGCACAGAATGCCCTTCTTTTTGGGTGGGACCATCTGCGGAACCCGACCTTGAACAGTTTTTAAAAGGGCGCTCATCCCGGTCCGTACTATTCCCGGAGGCGGAGAAGAAGCTGTTATACAGCTGGAGTGTAAAGGTCATCCACGTAACCTCCCTTCAGACTCTGCCCAGGTCCAAGTGGCTGAAGGTTTTTGGGGGTGGTAAGGACATTGTTCCAGCTTGGAGGACGATCTATAAACCCACACTGCAGAAAAGATCAGGTGACCTGCAGTGGCCGATTTTCCACAGGATTGTTACTACTGGCAGGTTTCTGCACAGATTCGACTCCAGTATTGCTGCAGGGTGTCTGTTCTGTGGGACTGAAGAAAGTCTTGAACACATTTTTTTTAGATTGTAGGAGGCTCACAGCTCTTTTTTGTCTTTTGACTGAAACATTTTCAAAACTGAATGCTATTTTCAAAAAATCAATGTTTACTGTATCTTTTGCCCCAAATATTCTCGTGCAAAACGTGCTCTGGCTGAATTGATGAACTTTGTCATTGGACAAGCCAAAATGGCGATTTTAAACACCAGGAAAAACCGTAAGGAAAATACGGGACTGACTGATGTGGTGCAGTGGTGGCGTTTCCTGGTCACCTCAAGGCTAAAACTCGAATTCACATATTATTTATTTGTTAATGATGTTGACTCATTTGTGAACCGATAGTGCTTCGAGGATGTTTTGTGTTCAGTTGATGATGGAAGACTATTCGTACATTTTTGATATTATTTATGGGTGTGTTTTTCCCCTTTTCTTTTTCTTTTTTTCCCTTAGCTTTTTTCTTTAGTCGTTTTTCTGTTGTTTATGGATGTTGTTTGCGGAGGACTTTTGTAGGATTGTGCTGATTTGATAATGAATTAAAATGGAGTTTAATAGTCAAAGTCTCTCTCTCTCCTTCCCTCCCTTTCTGTTATTTCATAATTATACACATGGGATTTGCTGGGGAACAGGCTGTAGTACTGTATTGGTTGAGGCTCAGAAGAGCTCCATTTTGAGCCTGAGATTCTGGGTTTAATTAGGAATTTGGGGTGGGGGCATTAAGGGGCCAGAGCAGACTAATGGTCTGAATATCCAGACTCGCACAAAGCAGGATCCATGAGCATCCTCCCCCTAAAACAGCAGGATCAGCAAGCATCAGGGAGTGGCAGATAGTGCCAGTCTTGCTGAGGATAGCGCCAATTTTGTGACAGTTTTTTGCAGTTTGTTATGTTGAGGTTTTTGGCAATTTTGTGGCGGTTTACTGAGCCGATTTCGTTGCAGTTCAGCGGGAGTTTGTGGCATTTTTTGGCTGTTATATGGCAGTTTTGGTGGTTTAGTGGCAGTTTTTATGGCATTTGTGGCAGTTTAGTGACAGTTTGAGCTAGCTTTGCGGCACTTTATGGTAGTTTTGTGGCATTGTTGAGGATTTTCAGCAGATTTTCAGCAGTTTAGTGGCAGTTTTTCATTACTTATTTTTGGGGCAGATTGTGGCAGTTTTGTCAAAGTTTGCAGCAGTTACAAGCAGATTTGGGGGTGGAGTGACTTATGACATTACTAAGCAGTGACAGGATGAGTGGCTGAGTGTCAGTTTTTAGGAGGGCGCGAGATGCATTAGTGAGCTTAGTGTGTTGGTGGTTTCAGTGCTTCAGTGTGAATGGATCATCTGTGACATCAGAACATCATTGAGTTGGGTGCCTCAGTACACTTTGTGTTTCTGTAAGCACAGTGCTTCAAAGAGCTTGGTGTATCTGTGACTTAGTGCTTCAGTGAACTCATATTTTCAATGAGCTCAGTCTCTGTGTGAGCTCAGTACTTCTGTGAGCTCAGTGCCTCAGCGAGCTCAGTGTCTTTTTGGTCATAGAGTTTCAATGTTTCATGGAGCTTACAACTTCAGTGAACTGTGTTTCAGTGAGCATAATGTGAGCATAATATTTCACTGAGCTTAGTGCTTCAGTATTTCGATGAACTCAGTGCCTCAATAAACGAAGTGTTTTTGTGACAGTAGCATTTCAATGTTTCAGTGAGCCCGGTACTTCAGTGAGCTTAGTGTTTCAGTGATTTCAGTGAGCTCAAGGTTCTAGTGAGCATAGGATTTCAGTGGACTCAGTGCTTCAGTGAAGTCAGTGTTTCAGTGGGCTCGATGCTTCACTGAGCTTAGTGTTTCAGTGGGCTAGATGCTTCAGAGAGCTTTGTGTTCCAGTGGATTTGGTGCTTCAGTGAGCTTAGTGTTTAAATGTTTTAGTGAACTCAGTGCTTCAGTGAGCTTAGTGTTTCAGTGTTTGAGCGGGCTCGGTGCTTCAGTGAGCTCTGTGCTTCTACGCACTCAAGAAATGCCAGACCTTTCATTGCTTTGCAAACACCAGGAATGCTCACTGATTAGGAGGACATACTTACAAGGCAGTGATGTGCAATGTGAGTGTGTGTAAGAGAGAGTTTGTTTGTGTGTGAGTATGTGTGTGTATCCGGGCTCTTTCTTTTGTCCCTCTCTTTCCTTGCCACGCTCTGCATCAGGGTAAAAGCTTGTTTTCTGTAAGCTGTAGAATTACTGCTCTTGTATGTTACACATTCGTCTGTCAGTCCATTCAACTCCTCAGTGTGGAGGCACTGTGATAAGGCAGGTCCCTTTTTTTTGCTGCCTAAGTCCTCCCAAAATCTGTATTTCTCTCCTGCTCACCCCCACCCTCTCCTCTCCCCTTCCCTGCTTTAGCTGAGAGTGTTTGTGGCCAGGACCCTGCCAGTGTCATTCCACCACTGCTGTGAATGAAGGCACCACTGCTTCCACAGCTGAGAGATGTTCTCTCTCCGCACAGTCAGCTGACCGTACCTAAGTGAACGCTTTAGCAAGGCACTAAAAATAAGTTTGTAAAAGCTGGACAGGTATGAAGCCCTTTTTTTAAATGAAGGCATTAAATTAGGAAGTCCATAGAGGAGAGCATGAAGCACTCAGCAGCGTGTGTATCTGTGTGTGTGTGTGCGTGGGTGCGTGTGTGTGCGTGTGCTTGTGTGTGCGTGTGAGAAGCAGACCAGTGCAGCTCTAATGGGGAATGTGCATGTGAGAAAAGGTGTGTGTCTTTATTATTGCGTGTACCAGGCCAGCATAAAGAGCCCTCCAATAATTGAACAGCTTGCTCGCTGCAGCTCGCCTGGTTGACAACCTCCCGAGACACTCCCACGTCACCCCCCTGCTCACAAGGCTCCACTGGCTGCCTGTCGCAGCTCGCATCAAATTGAAGACATTGGCGCTAGCCTACCAGGGAGTCAACGGAACAGCCCCAGCATACCTCCGGAGACTGTTCAGACCTTACACCCCTGCCAGAGCACTCCGCTCTGCTACTTCTGGTCGCCTGGCTCCACCCCCTCTCCGCTCCTGCCCTTCCCGCTCTAGGCTGCTGTCTTTCCTGGTTCCTCATTGGTGGAATAATCTACCTATTGAGGTTTGAACGTCAGAATCCTTGAGCACCTTCAAGCGCAGCCTGATAACCCTCCTCTTCAGACTCTACCTTTCCCCGACTCCACTGCCCTGAATCCTCTGACATTACATCCCACACTGCTTTGTGCCCTTTACTTGATTTTTTTGCCCTTTACTTGGTCTTTTTATTAGTTTATTTGGTGTTTTCCTATAGATTTGAACCTGTAACAACTGAATGTGTTCTCTGTCACTTTTACTGTTTGCACTTGTACTTGCCTCCAGGAGCTCTGCACTTTTGTACCGATTCTTTGTACTTTGTAAGTCGCTTTGGATAACAACCTGTAAAGTAATGTAATGTAATGGAATGAACGCTTGGTAAATATGAACAAAACTGGAAATGAAAATATGCATTTATTATTCATCCTTGTGATATTTCAGAATATTAATAAAAGTATGATATTTAACTTAAACACTCCAGTCAAAAGAAAAATCATCAAACTATGACCGGTGATATCTCTGTCTGTCTGTATGTCTGTTCTTCAAATCTCTTGACCACCATTCATCTGATCCACTTCACAGTTGCAGGGTGCGTTGCGAGCAGGGGTTAGGTTGAAGTTATTAGGCTGGCTGGTTCTTGTGTAATCTGAGAAAGCTGCAAGCAGCAATATCATGCCGGCAGCAATATCGACAGCCAAGAAACCTCTCTGTTCTGATCAGGCGTGTTTTGAATGGGCACTGAGACAAATATGTCTCTCAAAAATGTGTGCCTCAATTATTGGACCCCCTATATTTAATATAGCCTCCTATTGCCAAGATAACATTTCTGGCTCTTCTCTGATCGTGTAAACTAGATGATGCGCACTCTATAGAGATGCTAACCCACGCCTCTTGTTGACCTTGACCTTTGACCTTTGGACCTTAAAATGCAAATTTGGACAGGGTACCCTAGGATCATCTACCCCACAAAGTTTGGTCACCCTAGCTTCAGTGGTGGCCGAGCTGTCGCGCGGACAGACACACACACACACACACACACACACACACACACACACACAGACAGATGGTGCTAAACTGTATATCCACGCCGCCTTGTTGGGCATGGGTAATGATGTTGGAGATGACATGACAAAGGATCTAAAACCATTACTACATGCTGAGTCTCTCCATATCCTCCATCGTCCATATTGATTCTTTGTACTTGTGGGAACATTTTCGGGTCCCCACTAGAAAATTGAGCTTCTTTAGGGTTCAGAATTAATGTTAGGGTTGGGAAAAGGTTAGGGGGAGGTTATGGATTAGGGAATGAATGGAAGTCTATAGAATGTCTCCACAAAACAAGAAAACAAACGTGTGTGTGTGTGAGTGAGAGAAGACTGAATAATTAATGCAAATTCAGACAGAATTTCTGCCTTTATCCAGGAGATGAGATTTTTGTGAATTTGTGTTTATTTTTATTTGTTTCCTCAACAATGCATCCCTCTATTATCCCTGCATCCATCTATTATCCTACCCAGTTACTCCAGCATTCATCCATTATCCTACTCGCTTACTCCTGACCCATGAGGGGGCTGGAGCCTGTCCCAGGATGCATTGGCAGGAATACACTTCTGACTGTGAGCCATTTACGTTCAATTCATTAACACACTCATGTATAACGGCCAATTAGCTTTCGCAATTTAATATATCTTCGGCCTGTGGGATGACACCAGAGTGCTCAGTCATTCACGAACAAGGATGGGGCGAGGGGCACCACTTAGTGAACAAATGCGTGAGCTGATTGTCGAACAGTTTAAAAACAACATTCCTCAAGGAGCTATCGCAAGAAATTTAGGGATTTCATCATCTACGGTCCGTAATATCGTCAAAAGGTTCAGAGAATCTGGAGAAATCACTGCACGTAAGCGACAAGGCCGAAAACCAACATTGACTGCCCGTGACCTTCGATCCCTCAGGCGGTACTGCATCAAAAACCGACATCAGTGTGTAAAGGACATCACCACATGGGCTCAGGAACACTTCAGAATACCACTGTCAGTAACTACAGTTTGTCGCTACATCTGCAAGTGCAAGTTAAAACTCTACAATGCAAAGCGAAAGCCATTTATCAACAGCACCCAAAAACGCCGCCGGCTTCGCTGGGCCCAAGCTCATCTAAGATGGACTGATGCAAAGTGGAAAAGTGTTCTGTGGTCTGACGAGTCCACATTTCAAATTGTTTTTTGAAACTGTGGACGTCGTGTCCTCCAGACCAAAGAGAAAAAGAACCATCCGGACAGTTATAAGCACAAAGTTCAAAAGCCAGCATCTGTGATGGTATGGGGGTGTATTAGTGCCCAATGCATGGACAACTTTCACATATGTGAAGGCACCATTAATGCTGAAAGGTACATACAGGTCTTGGAGCAACATATGTTACCATCCAAGCAACGTCTTTTTCATGGACGCCCCTGCTTATTTCAGCAAGTCAATGCCAAGCCACATTCTGCACGTGTTACAACAGCATGGCTCAGTAGTAAAAGAGTGCAGGTACTAGACTGGCCTGCCTGTAGTCCAGACCTGTCTCCCATTGAAAATGTGTGGCGCATTATGAAGCGTAAAAAACGGCAACGGAGACCCCGGACTGTTGAACAGCTTAAGCAGTACATCAAGGAAGAATGGGAAAGAGTTCCACCTGAAAAGCTTCAAAAATTGGTCTCCTCAGTTCCCAAACGTTTACTGAGTGTCGTTACAAGGAAAAGCGATGTAACACAGTGGTAAAAAGGCCCCTGTGCCAACTTCTTTGCAATGTGTTGCTGCCTTTAAATTCTAAGTTTATGATTATTTGCAAAAAAAAAAAAAAGTTTCTCAGTTTGAACATTAAACATCTTGTCTTTGCAGTGTATTCAATTGAATATAAGTTGAAAAGGATTTGCAAATCATAGTTTTCTGTTTTTATCTACGATTTACATAACGTGCCAACTTCACTGGTTTTGAGTGTACATCAGTTGAGGCTTGGCCTCACAATTTCTGGCACAAGAGACGATGCTGCTTAGTAGTCTCTAATTCACATACCACTGCTGCATTGGCTTTTGTAATAACGGTCACTAGTGTAATAAGTTCCTACAATAGCGGGTGCGAATAGTAAAATCAACCACTGTTGTAATAAATTATAACAATAGCAGGCGGAAATATTCAGCAAAATCAACCAAAGAAAGAAAATAAGATTCATTCCCAATTTCGATGGCTTCAACAGTTTCCAGAAACTGCCCGTAATGAAAACAACAACAACACAAAAACTGCTACTACTACTACTACTACTACATAGTTAATGGCACTGTCAGTTTACTTTTAGGGAAGGCGAATAATCCCAGGCCCCAGAGCTGGTCAAAACCATAATCAGTCAAAATGTTTGGTAACATTTTCATTGTGAACTTGACCATATGAATATATAGTGTAGTATGAATATATAGTAATATTTTATTTCAATAGTGGTTGATTTTGCTGAATATTTCCGCCCGCTATTGTAATAATTTATTACAATAGTGGTTGAGTTCACTGTGCATTCGCGCCCCCTAGTTGAGTTTACCGTGCATTCGCGCCAGCTATTATAATTATTTATGACACTAGAGTTTTTCAGATTACCGTGCATTCGTGCCCGCTATTGATTTTATACCGGCATGGAACGCAGCTCATCCAATCACATTTAAGGATGGGAAGCACCTGTTTTATACTTTTTTTTTTTTACAATTACAGAAAATACTGGGCTGAGGAAAAATATTGTCTGGTACTATTTTGTAAAAGTTTACTAATGTCTTTATTTAAGCACATTGTGTTTCGTGGAGCCGTTACTGCTAACATTGCACAAACTTCTTCTGGTCGTGCCATAGCCATTTCAGGGTACATTTCACTGTTGCTTAACCCCTCTAATACATAAAAGGCTTTTCTGTTACCATTGGCTTACTGGTAGAGCGACATTACTCACTCACTTGCTCAAGTCTATATTGAAACCTATAGGTCATACACTGATCAGCCATAACAATATGACCACTGACAGGTGATGTGAATAATATTTATTATCTCATTACAATGGCAACTGCCAGTGGGTGGGATATATTAGGCGCCAAATGAATATTTTCTTATATTTCCTTGAAGTTGATATGTTGGAAGCAGGAAAAATGGGCCAGCAAAAGAATGTGAGTGACTTTAACACGGGCCAAATTGCGCTGGCTAGGCAATTGGATCAAAACAACTCCAAAACTGCAGCTCTTGTGGGGTGTTCCCAGTCTACAGTGGTGAGTACCTACCAAAATTGATCCAAGTAAGGAAAACTGGTTAACCAGCAACAGTTTCATGAGCAGCCAAGGCTCACTGATGTGCATGGGGAGTGAAGCCTGGCCCATGTGGTCCAATCCAACAGAGGAGCTACTGTAGCTGACAGTGATAAAGAAATCCATGCTGATTCTGAAATGAAGGTGTCAGAACATACATTACATTGCAGTTTGTAGCGTATGGTGCTGCATGGTCACAGACCAGTAAGAGTGCCCATGCTGACCCGTCCACCACCAAATGCGCCTACAATGGGCACGTGAGCTGCAGAACTGGACCATGGAGCAATGGACGAAGGTGGCTTGGTATGATAAATCACATTTTCTTTTACATCATGTGGATGGCCAGGTTTATGGGCTTGTTTACTGGGAGAAGACAAGGCACCAGGATGCATTATGGGATGACGTCAAGCCAGCGGAGGCAGTGTGATGCTTTGGGCAATAATCTGCAAGGAAACCTTTGGTCCTGCCAATCATCTGCATGTTCCTTTGATATGTACCACCTACCTTAACATTGTCGCAGACCAAGTACACCCCTTCATGGAAACTGTATTCCCTCATGGCATTGGCCTCATTCAGCAGGATAATGCACCCTGCCACTCTGCAAAAATGGCTCAGGAATGGTTCGAGGAACCCAACAATAAGTTAAAGGTGTTGATTTTGCCTCCAAATTCCCCAAATCTCAATGCAATTGAGCATCTGTGGGATGAGCTGGGCAAACAAGTCCAAACCGTGGAAGCCCCCCCCCTTGCAACATATAGGACTTAAAGGATCTGCTAATAACATATTAGTGCCAGATACCACTGCACACCTTCAAATGTCTTGTCAGGTCCACTCCTCAATAAGTCAGGGCTCTTTTTAGGCAAGTGGTCATAATGTTATGGCTGATCATTGTAAATAGGTAACACAGAAAAAAATGCTAGTTATTTGAATTTAACTGGAATTTTAACATTAAAATCACTGCGTTAAGTTACTGTAAGTTATAGCTGAAAGAAAATTGAAACAGTAAGTAAAAGGGTTAATAGTTCTCTCAGATAGTTTATGTCTGGTTTGTGACTCATGTCAATATAGCCTAATTACTCTCAGTAAAACTCTTGAGTTGCTCCATTTCATCGTGTTCCGGTTCATTTTATGAGATAGTTAAGGCTTCGAAGACTTGCAGAATTGCACGGGATATGCTGAGTGCCCTGTTCAGCGCACCAGTTGCTTCTCTATTATCCTCATCACTGAAGGATTTTATGGAAGTTTACCTGTTTTCGTTGACTATGTTTCTGAGCACATGAATTTGATTTGGTCAGTGAAAAACGCTGTCGTTTTGGAGTATGTCAGTATACTACACATTATGGTAACACCGTGTCAAAAGTGATTTCAAAATAAAGCTACCTTACAGTGAATGTGATTTCACATGCATTGTCAGTCAGTCTGTCAATCATAACTGAATTAATACACAAACAGATAAAAAGTAGATAAAAAATAAATTTAATAGAAATAAATAAATAAATAAAATTTTAGTTAAGGTGAATCAAAAATTCAAAATTTATAAAAATACAAACAAAAGGTTCTAATTATGCCTGCGAACTGCACTTCAAAAAAGATTGCGGCTATGAAAATCAAGGCTTTTTTCGGGTCAGTTGAGTGAATTGTGGAAATTAAAAACTAGTTCTACAAAAAAAAGAAAAGAAAATTAAAAACTTTAAATTCATTTCCAGAGATCAATCAGACATTCATGTTCAAAAACCACAGACTGCTATTGAGAAACTTTTTGTTTCCGCAAACAAATTTCACTTCAGAATGAAATTACAAACTGAAAAGCAGAACCTCACACCACATTCGGGCAGATAGGTGTTAAATTAAAAGGAACCCCTTGTTGCCACAGACAAATGTCATTACAGCATGACAGTTCTCCACCTCACCATGTTACTGAAACAGTGTGAGAACATTCTGATGTGGCATTTCAAAATCAAATCCCTCTAAAATATATATATTTTTGACTTATTCCCTCTAATTTTTGATTTAAATGTATCGAGCTGGATTGATTTTGAATAGTTGACAAGCAATAGTTGCCAGACTTAATAATAATAATAATAATAATAATATTTACCACAACCTGAGGGATTTTCTTCCAAAAGTACTAACAAATGCCTTTTAGAACTTAGATTTAATAATGATCCTAACTTGCTGTCAGTATAGGTCAGTAAGGAGACTATGCAGTGGAGTGGAGGGTTAGATGTGTGTTTATTTCTGCAGTTGAGGGCGTTTTCCAGTGCACAAAAGATAGTTTCACTTTCTCATCAGTACAGGGGGAAGGGATTTTGAACAGGTAGAAATGAAAGATTTGGGCATATATACAGCTGACTCTGAATACAGTATTATATAGTACATCATATGAATATATAGTGAAAGAGCCACCTTGTTTTGCTGTTAATGAACACACAAGCTGTATCATAACCAGAGCACATTTTTAAAACTTATTTTTCAAATGAGACTGCAATACTTGCAAAATTGCAAAAATTGTTTTCGATGAACACATGACTTGTGTATGGACTATAGTACATTGAATGATATTTTTACATAGTTTTTGATGTATGTTCTCAGTGGTTACTTTGATCCTGTGGTCCTCACTCAGGGCTCTATGCAGGTTGTCATCTCTGTGTTCTGTATTCCGCCATGAAGGAATTAAAAAAAAAAAAAATGATAGGACCACTTTGTCAAAAAAAGGAAGACATTTATTGAAGCCATACATACATACACTGGGTGTCACATCATGGCTGTGCTGTGAGAAATCCTTGCCCATCCAAAGCTGAGCTGCGGCTGACACTCTCTCAGCGTCCAACCCCCCCCCCCCCCCATTAAGCTCCCCTTGGCAACTTATTCATAAGGAAACAGATAAATGAATTATTTACTTGATGGGTGGAGGAGGGTTGCCAAGCAAATGGTGTGAAGAGCTATTGAGGATGCCAAGTGAAATAAACCTGCCTATTACTGGTCAAGCAAACATCTGACCAGGAAGTCAGGTGATGGTCATGTGCGCTCAGGTGATTCTCCAGTAGAAAAAAAGAGCTTGACTCCATAGTCTGTAAAATTTATGCTGAGGCTTCATTTCTTCTTTTGTATTTCAAGGTTCGCAAAATTGGATATATACATACACACAACCCTAATTCTGAAATAGTTGGGACATAGTGTAAATTGTGAATAAAATCAAAATGCAATAACTTTCATGTCACAAGCCAATTTGTTATTTACGATAGAACATCAATAACATTTCAACATTCACAATAGAACAGAGTTAACATAGCATATGTTGAAACTGAGAAACTTTACATTTTCATCCAAAAAATTAGCTTATTTCAAATAGTCTGGTGGCAACAGGTCTAAAAAAATGGGACACTGCCAAAAAAAGGGCTGGAAAAAGCAATTAAAAGAGAATCAACTAAAAGAACATTTAGCAAGTAATTAAGTTAACTGGCATCAGCTGTGTAACATGATTGGCTATAAAAGGGATGTCTTAGAGAGGCTGAGTCTCTCAAAAGTAATGATGGCCAGAGGCTCTCCAACTTGTGAAGGCCTGCATAAAAACAATAACGGGATGCCTTAAAAACAATGTTCCTCAACATCAAATTGCAAAGGCTTTGAAGGTCCCATCATCTACAGTGCATAATATCATCAAAAGTCTCAGAGAAACTTCAAGAAATTACTGTCTGTAAACCGAGTCTGCCATGCCATCCACAGATGCCACCAAAAACTCTATCATCCAAAAAGGACGCCATGGTTAAGCATGATCCAGAAGCGCCGACAAGTTCTATGAGCCAAGGCTCATTTAAAATGGAATGTAGCAAAGTGGTAAATTGTCCTGTGGTCAGGTGAGTCCAAATTTGACATTCTTGTTGGGAATCATGGGCGTTGTGTCCTCCGGGCTATATAGGAGAAAGACCACCCCTCCTGTTATCGGTGTACAGTTCAAAAGCCAGCATTTCTGATAGTATGAAGATGCATTAGTGCATATAGTGTGGGACACTTGCATGTTTTAAAAAGCAAAATGAATGCTGAAAGGTATATAAAGGTTTTAGAGCAACATATGCTGCCCTCCAGACAACATCTATTCCAGGGAAAGCCTTGTGTATTTCAGCAGGACAGTGCAAAACCACATACTGCAGCTATTGCAAAAGCATGGCTTCGTAGTAGAAGAGCCCATGTGCTGAACTGGCCTGCCTGCAGTCCTGATCTTTCACTAATTGAGAACATTTGGCACATAATTTAACAAAGAGTCCGTCAAAGGAGACCCAAAACTCTCCAGCAGCTGGAAGCCTGTATTAAACAAGAGTGGGATCATATAATCAATATACACTCAACAAAAATATAAACGCAGCACTTTTGTTTTTGCTCCCATTTGTCATGAGATGGACTCAAAGATCTAAAATTCATTCCAGATACACAATATTACCATTTCTCTCAAACATTGTTCACAAATCTGTCTAAATGTGTGATAGTGAGCACTTTTGCTTTGCTGAGACAATCCATCCCACCTCACGGGTGTGCCACATCAAGATGGTCACCAGACACCATGAGTAGTGCACAGGTGTACCTTAGACTGTCCACAATAAAAGGCCACTCTGAAATGTGCAGTTTTGTCTCACAGCAAAATGCCACAGATGGCGCAAGCATTGAGGGAGCATGCAATTGGCATGCTGACAGCAGGAATGTCAACCAGATCTGTTGCTCGGGCATTGAATGTTCATTTCTCCGCCATAAGCCGTCTCCAAAGGCGTTTCAGAGAATATGGCAGTACATCCAACCGGCCTCACAACCACAGACCACGTGTAACCACACCAGCCCAGGACCTCCACATCCAGCAGGTTCACCTCCAAGATCGTCTGAGACCAGCTACTCAGACAGCTGCTGAAACAATTGGTTTGCATAACCAAAGAATTTCTGTACAAACTGTCAGAAACCGTCTCAGAGAAGCTCAACTGCATGCTCGTCGTTCTCATTGGGGTCTTAACCTGACTCCAGATCATCTCCATAACAGACTTGAGTGAACAAATGCTCACATTCAATGGCATCTGGCACGTTGGAGAGGTGTTCTCTTCACGGATGAATCTCGGTTTACATTGTTCAGGGCAGATGGCAGACAGCGTGTTTGGCGTCCTGTGGGTGCGTCGAAGTGCATTTGTACACAGGCTGAGGAAAACTGAACTTGCACTCGGTCTTAGGAGAACTGGACCTGCACTAAGGCTGAAGAAGATTGGACCTGGACTTGCGGCTGCGAAGAACTCGACCTGCACTAGTGCTGAGGAGAACTGTAACTGCACTCGGGTTGAGGTGAACTGGACCAGACACTCGGGCTGAGGAAAACTGTGCCTGCACTCGGGCTGAAGAGAACTGCACCTGGACTTGGGCTGAGGAGAACTGGACCTGCACTCGGGCTGAAGAGAAATGCACCTGGACTCGGCTGCAGAGAAGTCGACCTGCACTTGTGCTGGAGAGAACTGTACCTGCACTCGGGCTGAGGTGAACTGGACTAGACACTCGGGCTGAGGAAAACTGTATCTGCACTCGGGCTGAAGAGAACTGCACCTGGACTTGGGCTGAGGAGAACTGGACCTGGACTCGGGCTGAAGAGATCTGGATCTGCAGTCTGGCTAAGGAGATCTGAACCTGCATTCAGGCTGAGGAGTACTGAACCTGCACTCAGTCTGAGGAGATTTGGACCTGCACTCGGGCAGAGGAGAACTGGACCTGCACTTGGGCTGAGGAGAACTGGACCAGCACTCAGGCTGAGGAGAATTTGACCTGCTCTCAGGGTGAGGAGAACTGCACCTACACTGGAGGTGAGGAGAACTGCACCTGCACTCGGGCTGAGGAGGAGTGCATCTGTACAGAGGCTGAGGAAAACTGAACTTGCACTCGATCTTAAGAGAACTGGACCTGCAGTCAGGCTGAAAAGAACTGGACCTGCCCTCTGGCTGGAGAGAACTGCATCTGGACTTGGGCTGAGGAGGACTGGACCAGCACTCAGGCTGAGGAGAATTTGACCTGCTCTCAGGGTGAGGAGAACTGCACCTACACTGGAGGTGAGGAGAACTGCACCTGCACTCGGGCTGAGGAGGAGTGCATCTGTACAGAGGCTGAGGAAAACTGAACTTGCACTCGGTCCTAGGAGAACTGGACCTGCACTCAGGCTGAAAAGAACTGGACCTGCCCTCTGGCTGGAGAGAATTGGACCTGGACTCACGCTGCGGAGAACTCGACCTGCACCTGAGCTGAGGAGAACTGTACCTGCACTCGGGCTGAGGTGAACTGGACCAGACACTCGGGCTGAAGAAAACTGTACCTGCACTCAGGCTGAAGAGAACTGCACCTGGACTTGGGCTGAGGAGAACTGGACCTGTACTGGGGCTGAAGAGAACTGGACCTGCAGTCTGGCTGAGGAGATCTGAACCTTCACTCGGGCAAGTGATAACTGAACATGCATTCGAGCTGAGGAGAGCTGAACCTACACTCAGGCTGAGGAGACCTGAACCTGCACTCAGGCTGGGGAAAACTGCAACTGCACTTGAGCTCTAGAGAACCTAACCTGCATTCAGGCTGAGGAGAACTGAACCTGCACTCAGTCTGAGGAGATTTGGACCTGCACTCGGGCTGAGGAGAACTGGACCGGCACTTGGGCTGAGGAGAACTGGACCTCGGGCACTCGGGCTGAGGAGAACTGGACCAGACACTCGTACTGAAGAGAACTGCACCTTGATTTGGGCTGAGGAGAACTGGACCTGGACTCGGGCTGCGGAGAACTGGACCTGCACTCTGGCTGAAGAGAATTGGACCTGGACTCGCGCTGCGGAGAACTAGACCTGCACTAGTGCTGAGGAGAACTGTACCTGCACTCAGGCTGAAAAGAACTGCATCTGGACTTGGGCTGAGTATAACTGTACCTGCACTCGGGCTGAAAAGAACTGCATCTGGACTTGGGCTGAGGAGAACTGGACCTGCACTCGGGCTGAGGAAAACTGTACCTGCACTCAGGCTGAGGTGAACTGGACCAGACAATCGGGCTGAGGAAAACTGTACCTGCACTCGGGCTGAAAAGAACTGCATCTGGACTCGGGCTGAGGAGAACTGGACCTGGACTCGGGCTGAGGAGAACTGGACCTGCACTCGGGCTGAAGAGAATTGGCCTGGACTCGCGCTGCGGAGAACTCGACCTGCACTAGTGCTGAGGAGAACTGTACCTGCACTCAGGCTGAGGTGAACTGGACCAGACACTCGGGCTGAGAAAACTGTACCTGCACTCAGGCTGAAGAAAACTGCATCTGGACTTGGGCTGAGGATAACTGTACCTGCACTCGGGCTGAAGAGAACTACATCTGGACTTGGGCTGAGGAGAAATGGACCTGGAATTGGGCTGAGGAGAACTGGACCTGCACTCCGGCTGAAGAGAATTGGACCTGTACTCGCGCTGCGGAGAACTCGACTTGCACTAGCGCTGAGAAGAACTGTACCTGCACTTGAGGTGAACTGGACCAGACACTGGGGTTAAGGCAAACTGTACCTGCACTCGGGATGAGGAGAATTTGACCTGCACTAGCGCTGAGAAGAACTGTACCTGCACTCGGGCTGAGGTGAACTGGACCAGACACTCGTGCTGAGGAAAACTGTACCTGCACTCGTACTGATGAAAACTGCAACTTGACTTGGGCTGATGAGAACTGGACCTGGACGTGGGCTGCGGAGAACTGTACCTGCACTCTGGCTGAAGAGAATTGGACCTGCACTCGCGCTGTGGAGAACTCGACCTGCACTAGTGCTGAGGAGAACTGTACCTGCACTCGGGCTGAGGTGAACTGGACCAGACACTCGGGCTGAGGAAATCTGTACCTGCACTCAAGCTGAAGAGAACTGCACCTGGATTTCGGCTGAGGAGAACTGAACCTACACTCAGGCTGAGAACTGCACCTGCACTCGAGCTGAGGAGAACCTAACCTGCATTCAGGCTGAGGAGAACTGAACCTGCACTCAGTCTGAGGAGATTTGGACCTGCACTCGGGCTGAGGAGAACTGGACCTGCACTCAGGGTGAGGAGAACTGCACCTGCACTCGGGCTGAGGAGAACTGAAACTGCACCCGGGCTGAGGAGAACTGGACCTGCACTCGTGTTGATGAGAACTGAAACTCCTCGAGGGCTGAGAAGAACTGGACCTGCACTTGGGCTGATGAGAACTGAACCTGCACTCGGGCTGAAGAGAACTGAACCTGCACTCTGGCTGAGGAGAGCTGTACCTGCACTCGTGCTGAGGCGAACTGGACCTGCATTCGGGCGGATGAGAATTGAACCTGCATTTGGGCTGATGAGGACTAGACTTTCCCTCGGGCTGAGGAGAACTGGACGTGCAGTCTGGCTGAGGAGATCTGAACCTTCACTTAGGCAGGTGATAACTGAACATGCACTTGAGCTGAGGAGAACTGAACCTGCAGTCAGGCTGATTAGAACTGAACCTGCACTCGAGCTGAGGAGAACCTAACCTGCATTCAGGCTGAGGAGAACTGAACCTGCACTCAGTCTGAGGAGATTTGGACCTGCACTCTGGCTGAAGAGAATTGGACCTGGACTCGCGCTGCGGAGAACTAGACCTGCACTAGTGCTGAGGAGAACTGTACCTGCACTCAGGCTGAAAAGAACTGCATCTGGACTTGGTCTGAGTATAACTGTACCTGCACTCGGGCTGAAAAGAACTGCATCTGGACTTGGGCTGAGGAGAACTGGACCTGCACTCGGGCTGAGGTGAACTGGACCAGACAATCGGGCTGAGGAAAACTGTACCTGCACTCGGGCTGAAAAGAACTGCATCTGGACTCGGGCTGAGGAGAACTGGACCTGGACTCGGGCTGAGGAGAACTGGACCTGCACTCGGGCTGAAGAGAATTGGCCTGGACTCGCGCTGCGGAGAACTCGACCTGCACTAGTGCTGAGGAGAACTGTACCTGCACTCAGGCTGAGGTGAACTGGACCAGACACTCGGGCTGAGAAAACTGTACCTACACTCAGGCTGAAGAGAACTGCATCTGGACTTGGGCTGAGGATAACTGTACCTGCACTCGGGCTGAAGAGAACTACATCTGGACTTGGGCTGAGGAGAAATGGACCTGGAATTGGGCTGAGGAGAACTGGACCTGCACTCCGGCTGAAGAGAATTGGACCTGTACTCGCGCTGCGGAGAACTCGACTTGCACTAGCGCTGAGAAGAACTGTACCTGCACTTGGGCTGAAGTGAACTGGACCAGACACTGGGGTTAAGGCAAACTGTACCTGCACTCGGGATGAGGAGAATTTGACCTGCACTAGCGCTGAGAAGAACTGAACCTGCACTCGGGCTGAGGTGAACTGGACCAGACACTCGTGCTGAGGAAAACTGTACCTGCACTCGTACTGATGAAAACTGCAACTTGACTTGGGCTGATGAGAACTGGACCTGGACTTGGGCTGCGGAGAACTGTACCTGCACTCTGGCTGAAGAGAATTGGACCTGGACTCGCGCTGTGGAGAACTCGACCTGCAGTAGTGCTGAGGAGAACTGTACCTGCACTCAGGCTGAGGTGAACTGGACCAGACACTCGGGCTGAAGAGAACTGCACCTGGACCTGGGTTGAGGAGAACTGAACTTGCACTCAGTCTTCGGAGAACTGGACCTGCACTCTGGCTGAAGAGAAATGGACCTGGACTAGCGCTGTGGAGAACTCGACCTGCACTAGTGCTGAGAAGAACTGTACCTGCACTCGGGCTGAAGTGAACTGGACCAGACACTGGGGTTAAGGCAAACTGTACCTGCACTCGGGATGAGGAGAATTTGACCTGCAGTAGCGCTGAGAAGAACTGTACCTGCACTCGGGCTGAGGTGAACTGGACCACACACTCGTGCTGAGGAAAACTGTACCTACACTCGTACTGAAGAAAACTGCAACTTGACTTGGGCTGATGAGAACTGGACCTGGACTTGGGCTGCGGAGAACTGGACCTGCACTCTGGCTGAAGAGAATTGGACCTGGACTCGCGCTGTGGAGAACTCGACCTGCACTAGTGCTGAGGAGAACTGTACCTGCACTCGGGCTGAGGTGAACTGGACCAGACACTCGGGCTGAGGAAATCTGTACCTGCACTCAAGCTGAAGAGAACTACACCTGGATTTGGGCTGAGGAGAACTGAACCTACACTCAGGCTGAGAACTGCACCTGCACTCGAGCTGAGGAGAACCTAACCTGCATTCAGGCTGAGGAGAACTGAACCTGCACTCAGTCTGAGGAGATTTGGACCTGCACTCGAGCTGAGGAGAACTGGACCTGCACTTGGGCTAAGGAGAAGTGCATCTGTACAGAGGCTGAGGAAAACTGAACTTGCCCTCGGTCTTAGTAGAACTGATCCTGCACTTAGGCTGAGGAGAACTGCACCTGCACTCGAGCTGGGGAGAACCTAACCTGCATTCAGGCTGAGGAGAACTGAACATGCACTCAGTCTGATAAGATTTGGACCTGCACTCGGGTTGAGGAGATTTGGACCTGCACTCGAGCTGAGGAGAAGTGGACCTGCACTTGGGCTGAGGAGAAGTGCATCTGTACAGAGGCTGAGGAAAATTGAACTTGCACTCGGTCTTAGTAGAACTGAACCAGCACTTAGGCTGAGGAGAACTGC
The DNA here is from genome assembly GCA_029721435.1 of Gymnothorax reevesii. Taxonomy (NCBI): domain Eukaryota; kingdom Metazoa; phylum Chordata; class Actinopteri; order Anguilliformes; family Muraenidae; genus Gymnothorax; species Gymnothorax reevesii. Next base: position 117,185,503 of record CM056574.1, read on the forward strand.
ACCTGCACTCGAGCTGAAGAGAACCTAACCTGCATTCAGGCTGGGGAGAACTGAACCTGCACTCAGTCTGAGGGAATTTGGACCTGCATTCGGGCTGAGGAGAAATGGACCTGCACTTAGGCTGAGGAGAACTGGACCTGCATTTGGGCTGAGGAGAATTTGACCTGCACTCAGGGTGAGGAGAACTGCACCTACACTTGCGGTGAGGAGAACTGCACCTGCACTCAGGCTGAGGAGATGTGCATCTGTACAGAGGCTGAGGAAAACTGAACTTGCACTCGGTCTTAGAAGAACTGGACCTGCATTCCTGCGGAAGAGAATTGGATCTGGACTCGCGCTGCGGAGAACTCGACCTGCAGTAGTGCTGAGGAGAACTGTACCTGCACTCGGGCTGAGGTGAACTGGACCAGACACTCGGGCTGAGGATAACTGTACCTGCACAGGGGCTGAAGAGAACTGCACCTGGACTTGGGCTGAGGAGAACTGAACTTGCACTCAGTCTTAGGAGAACTGGACCTGCACTCTGGCTGAAGAGAATTGGACCTGGACTCGCGCTGCGGAGAACTCGACCTGCACTAGTGCTGAGGAGCACTGTAACTGCACTCCGGCTGAGGTGAACTGGACCAGACACTCGGGCTGAGGAAAACTGTACCAGGACTTGGGCTGAGGAGAACTGGACGTGCACTCCGGCTGAGGAGAACCTTACCTGCATTGAGGCTGAGGAAAACTGAACCTGCACTCGGGTTGAGGAGAACTGGACCTGCACTTGGGCTGAGGAGAACTGGACCTGCACTCTGGCTGTAGAGAATTGGCCTGGACTAGCGCTGCGGAGAACTCGACCTGCACTAGTGCTGAGGAGAACTGTACCTGCACTCAGGCTGAGGTGAACTGGACCAGACACTCGGGCTGAGAAAACTGTACCTGCACTCAGGCTGAAGAGAACTGCATCTGGACTTTGCCTGAGGATAACTGTACCTGCACTCGGGCTAAAGAGAACTACATCTGGACTTGGGCTGAGGAGAACTGGACCTGGAATTGGGCTGAGGAGAACTGGACCTGCACTCCGGCTGAAGAGAATTGGACCTGTACTCGCGCTGCGGAGAACTCGACTTGCACTAGCGCTGAGAAGAACTGTACCTGCACTCGGGCTGAAGTGAACTGGACCAGACACTGGGGTTAAGGCAAACTGTACCTGCTCTTGGGATGAGGAGAATTTGACCTGCACTAGCGCTGAGAAGAACTGTACCTGCACTCGGGCTGAGGTGAACTGGACCAGACACTCGTGCTGAGGAAAACTGTACCTGCACTCGTACTGATGAAAACTGCAACTTGACTTGGGCTGATGAGAACTGGACCTGGACTTGGGCTGCGGAGAACTGTACCTGCACTCTGGCTGAAGAGAATTGGACCTGGACTCGAGCTGTGGAGAACTCGACCTGCACTAGTGCTGAGGAGAACTGTACCTGCACTCGGGCTGAGGTGAACTGGACCAGACACTCGGGCTGAGGAAATCTGTACCTGCACTCAAGCTGAAGAGAACTGCACCTGGATTTCGGCTGAGGAGAACTGAACCTACACTCAGGCTGAGAACTGCACCTGCACTCGAGCTGAGGAGAACCTAACCTGCATTCAGGCTGAGGAGAACTGAACCTGCACTCAGTCTGAGGAGATTTGGACCTGCACTCGAGCTGAGGAGAACTGGACCTGCACTTGGGCTGAAGAGAACTGCATCTGGACTTGGGCTGAGTATAACTGTACCTGCACTCGGGCTGAAAAGAACTGCATCTGGACTTGGGTTGAGGAGAACTGGACCTGGACTCGGGCTGAGGAGAACTGGACCTGCAGTCGGGCTGAAGAGAATCGGCCTGGACTCGCGCTGCAGAAAACTCGACCTGCACTAGTGCTGAGGAGAACTGTACCTGCACTCAGGCTGAAGAGAACTGCATCTGGACTTAGGCTGAGAATAACTGCACCTGCACTCGGGCTGAAGAGAACTACATCTGGACTTGGGCTGAGGAGAAATGGACCTGGCATCGGGCTGAGGAGAACTGGACCTGCATTCCGGCTGAAGAGAGTTGGACCTGTGCTCGCGCTGCGGAGAACTCGACTTGCACTAGTGCTGAGAAGAACTGTACCTGCACTCGGGCTGAAGTGAACTGGACCAGACATTCGGGCTGAGGATAACTGTACCTGCACTCGTACTGAAGAAAACTGCAACTTGACTTGGGCTGATGAGAACTAGACCTGGACTTGGGCTGCGGAGAACTCGACCTGCATAAGTACTGAGGAGAACTGTACCTGCACTCGTGCTGAGGTGAACTGGACCAGACACTCGGGCTGAGGATAACTGTACCTGCACTTGGGCTGAAGAGAACTGCATCTGGACTTGGGCTGAGGAGGACTGGACCTGGACTCGGACTGAGGAGAACTGGACCCGCAGTCTCGCTGAGGAGATCTGAACCTTCACTAAGGCTGAGGAGAAGTGCATCTGTACACAGGCTGAGGAAAACTGAACTTGCACTCGGTCTTAGGAGAACTGAACCTGCACTCCGGCTGAAGAGAATTGAACCAGTTCTCGCGCTGCTGAGAACTCGACCTGCACTAGTGCTGAGGAGAACTGTACCTGCACTCGAATGAAGAGCACTGCTCCTGGACTTGGGCTGAGGAGAACAGGACCTGGACTCGGGCTGCGGAGAACTGGACCTGGACTCGCGCTGCTGAGAACTCGACCTGCACTAGTGCTGAGGATAACTGTACCTGCACTCGGGATGAGGTGAACTGGACCAGACACTCAGGCTGAGGAAAACTGTACCTGCACTCGGGATAAGAAGAATTTGACCTGCACTAGCGCTGAGAAAAATTGTACCTGCACTCGGGCTGAGGTGAACTGGACCAGACACTCGTGCTGAGGAAAACTGTACCTGCACTCGTACTGAAGAAAACTGCAACTTGACTTGGGCTGATGAGAACTGGACCTGGACTTGGGCTGCGGAGAACTGGACCTGCACTCTGGCTGAAGAGAATTGGACCTGGACTCGCGCTGTGGAGAACTCGACCTGCACTAGTGCTAAGGAGAACTGTACCTGCACTCGAGCTGAGGTAAACTGGACCAGATACTCGGGCTGAGGAAATCTGTACCTGCACTCAAGCTGAAGAGAACTGCACCTGGATTTGGGCTGAGGAGAACTGAACCTACACTCAGGCTGAGAACTGCACCTGCACTCGAGCTGAGGAGAACCTAACCTGCATTCAGGCTGTGGAGAACTGAACCTGCACTCAGTCTGAGGAGATTTGGACCTGCACTCGGGTTAAGGAGATTTGGACCTGCACTCGAGCTGAGGAGAACTTGACCTGCACTTGGGCTGAGGAGAGGTGCATCTGTATAGAGGTTGAGGAAAACTGAACTTGCCCTCGGTCTTAGTAGAACTGAACCTGCACTTAGGCTGAGGAGAACGGCACCTGCACTCGAGCTGAGGAGAACCTAACCTGCATTCAGGCTGAGGAGAACCTAACCTGCATTCAGGCTGAGGAGAACTGAACCTTCACTCAGTCTGAGGAGATTTGGACCTGCACTCGGGTTGAGGAGATTTGGACCTGCACTTGGGGTGAGGAGAAGTGCATCTGTACAGAGGCTGAGGAAAACTGAACTTGCACTCGGTCTTAGTAGAACTGAACCTGCACTTAGGCTGAGGAGAACTGCACCTGCAATCGAGCTGAGGAGAACCTTACCTGCATTCAGGCTGAGGAGAACTGAACCTGCACTCAGTCTGAGGAGATTTGGACGTGCATTTGGGTTGAGGAGAAATGGACCTGCACTTAGGCTGAGGAGAACTGGACCTGCATTTGGGCTGAGGAGAATTTGACCTGCACTCAGGGTGAGGAGAACTGCACCTACACTCGCGGTGAGGAGAACTGCACCTGCACTCAGGCTGGGGAGATGTGCATCTGTACAGAGGCTGAGGAAAACTGAACTTGCACTCGGTCTTAGAAGAAGTGGACCTGCACTCCGGCGGAAGAGAATTGGATCTGGACTCGCGCTGCGGAGAACTCAACCTGCAGTAGTGCTGAGGAGAACTGTACCTGCACTCGGGCTGAGGTGAACTGGACCAGACACTCGGGCTGAGGATAACTGTACCTGCACTCGGGCTGAAGAGAACTGCACCTGGACTTGGGCTGAGGAGAACTGAACTTGCACTCAGTCTTAGGAGAACTGGACCTGCACTCTGGCTGAAGAGAAGTGGACCTGGACTCGCGCTGTGGAGGACTCGACCTGCACTAGTGCTGAGAACTGTACCTTCACTCGGACTGAGGAGAACTGCATCTGTACATAGGCTCAGGAAAACTGAACGAGCACTCGGTCTTAGGAGAACTTGACCTGCAGTCAGGCTGAGAACTGAACCTGCACTCAGTCTGAGCAGATTTGGACCTGCACTCGGGCTGAGGAGAACTGGACCTGCACTTGGGCTGAGGAGAACTGGACCAGCACTCGGGCTGAGGAGAATTTGACCTGCACTCAGGGTGAGGAAGACTGCACCTACACTGGAGGTGGGAAGAACTGCACCTGCACTCGGGCTGAGGAGGAGTGCATCTGTACAGAGGCTGAGGAAAACTGAATTTGCACTCGGTCTTAGGAGAACTGGACCTGCACTCAGGCTGAGGAGAGCTGGACCTGCACTCGGGCTGAGGAAAAGTGCATTTGTACACAGGCTGGGGAAAACTGAACTTGCACTCGGTCTTAGGAGAAATGGACCTGCACTCCGGCTGAAGAGAATTGGACCTGGACTCGCGCTGCGGAGAACTCGACCTGCACTAGTGCTGAGGAGCACTGTAACTGCACTCCGGCTGGGGTGAACTGGACCAGATACTCGGGCTGAGGATAACGGTACCTGCACTAAGGCTGAAGAGAACTGCACCTGGACTTGGGCTGAGGAAACATGAACTTGCACTCAGTCTGAGGAGAACTGGACCTGGACTCTCGCTGTGGAGAACTCGACCCGCAGTAGTGCTGAGGAGAACTGTACCTGCACTCGGGCTGAGGTGAACTGGACCAGACACTCGGGCTGAGGATAACTGTTCCTGCACTCGGGCTGAAGAGAACTGCACCTGGACTTGGGCTGAGGAGAACTGAACTTGCACTCAGTCTTAGGAGAACTGGACCTGCACTCTGGCTGAAGAGAATTGGACCTGGACTCGCGCTGCGGAGAACTCGACCTGCACTAGTGCTGAGAACTGTACCATCTGTACATAGGCTCAGGAAAACTGAACTAGCACTCGGACTTAGGAGAACTTGACCTGCAGTCAGGCTGAGAACTGAACCTGCACTCAGTCTGAGGAGATTTGGACCTGCACTCGGGCTGAGGAGAACTGGACCTGCACTCGAGCTGAGGAGAATTTGACCTGCACTCAGGGTGAGGAGAACTGCACCTACACTGGAGGTGAGGAGAACTGCACCTGCACTCGGGGTGAGGAGGAGTGCATCTGTACAGAGGCGGAGGAAAACTGAACTTGCACTCGGTCTTAGGGGAACTGGACCTGCACTCAGGCAGAGGAGAGCTGGACCTGCACTCGGCCTGTGGATAACTGTACCTGCACTCGGGCTGAAAAGAACTGCATCTTGACTTGCGCTGAGGAGGACTGGACCTGGACTCGGGCTGAGGAAAAGTGCATTTGTACACAGGCTTGGGAAAACTGAACTTGCACTCGGTCTGAGGAGAACTGGACCTGCACTCCGGCTGAAGAGAATTGGACCTGGACTCGCGCTGCGGAGAACTCGACCTGCACTAGTGCTGAGGAGCACTGTAACTGCACTCCGGCTGGGGTGAACTGGACCAGACACTCGGGCTGAGGAAAACTGTACCTGGACTTGGGCTGATGAGAACTCTGCCTGCACTTGAGCAGAGGAGAACCTAACCTGCATTGAGGCTGAGGAAAACTGAACCTGCACTCGGGTTGAGGAGAACTGGACCTGCACTTGGGCTGAGGAGAACTGGACGTGCACTCCGGCTGAGGAGAATTGACCTGCACTCAGGGTGAATAGAACTGCACCTACACTCAGGCTGAGAAGTGCATCTGTACAGAGGCTGAGGAAAACTGAACTTGCACTTGTGCTGAGGAGAACGGTACCTGCACTCCGGCTGAGGTGAACTGGACCAGACACTCGGGCTGAGGATAACTGTACCTGCACTTGGGCTGAAGTGAAATGCACCTGGACTCGGCTGCAGAAAACTGGACCGGCACTCGGGCTGAGGAGAAGTGCATCTGTACAGAGGCTGAGGAAAACTGAACTTGCACTCGGTCTTAGTAGAACTGAACCTGCACTTAGGCTGAGGAGAACTGCACCTGCAATCGAGCTGAGGAGAACCTAACCTGCATTCAGGCTGAAGAGAACTGAACCTGCACTCAGTCTGAGGAGATTTGGACGTGCATTTGGGTTGAGGAGAAATGGACCTGCACCCAGGCTGAGGAGAACTGGACCTGCATTTGCGGTGAGGAGAACTGCACCTGCACTTAGGCTGAGGAGATGTGCATCTGTACAGAGGCTGAGGAAAACTGAACTTGCACTCGGTCTTAGAAGAACTGGACCTGCACTCCGGCGGAAGAGAATTGGATCTGGACTTGCGCTGCGGAGAACTCAACCTGCAGTAGTGCTGAGGAGAACTGTACCTGCACTCGGGCTGAGGTGAACTGGACCAGACACTCGGGCTGAGGATAACTGTACCTGCACTCGGGCTGAAGAGAACTGCACCTGGACCTGGGCTGAGGAGAACTGAACTTGCACTCAGTCTTGGGAGAACTGGACCTGCACTCTGGCTGAAGAGAAGTGGACCTGGACTCGCGCTGTGGAGAACTCGACCTGCACTAGTGCTGAGGAGAACTGTACCTGCACTCGGGCTGAGGTGAACTGGACCAGACACTCGGGCTGAGGATAACTGTACCTGCACTCGGGCTGAAGAGAACTGCACCTGGACTTGGGCTGAGGAGAACTGAACATGCACTCGGTCTTAGGAGAACTGGACCTGCACTCCGGTTGAAGAGAATTGGACCTGGACTCGCGCTGCGGAGAACTCGACCTGCACTAGTGCTGAGGAGCACTGTAACTGCACTCCGGCTGGGGTGAACTGGACCAGACACTCGGGCTGAGGAAAACTGTACCTGGACTTGGGCTGAGAAGAACTGAACCTGCACTCAGGCTGATGAGAAGTGCACCTGCACTAGAGCAGAGGAGAACCTAACCTGCATTGAGGCTGAGGAAAACTGAACCTGCACTCGGGTTGAGGAGAACTGGACCTGCACTTGGGCTGAGGAGAACTGGACGAGCACTCTGGCTGAGGATAATTGACCTGCACTCAGGGTGAATAGAACTGCACCGACGCTCAAGCTGAGAAGTGCATCTGTACAGAGGCTGAAGAAAACTGAACTTGCACTCGGTCCTAGGAGAACTGGACCTGCACTCAGGCTGAGAACTGCACCAACACTTGAGCTGAGGAGAACCTAACCTGCATTCAGGCTGTGGAGAACTGAACCTGCACTCAGTCTGAGGAGATTTGGACCTGCACTCGGGTTGAGGAGATTTGGACCTGCACTCGAGCTGAGGAGAACTGGACCTGCACTCGAGCTGAGGAGAACTGGACCTGCACTTGGGCTGAGGAGAAGTGCATCTGTACAGAGGCTGAGGAAAACTGAACTTGCACTCGGTCTTAGTAGAACTGAACCAGCACTTAGGCTGAGGAGAACTGCACCTGCAATCGAGCTTAAGAGAACCTAACCTGCATTCAGGCTGAGGAGAACTGAACCTGCACTCAGTCTGAGGAGATTTGGACGTGCATTTGGGTTGAGGAGAAATGGACCTGCACTTAGGCTGAGGAGAACTGGACCTGCATTTGGGCTGAGGAGAATTTGACCTGCACTCAGGGTGAGGAGAACTGCACCTACACTCGCGGTGAGGAGAACTGCACCTGCACTCAGGCTGAGGAGATGTGCATCTGTACAGAGGCTGAGGAAAACTGAACTTGCACTCAGTCTTAAAAGAACTGGACCTGCACTCCGGCGGAAGAGAATTGGATCTGGACTCGCGCTGCGGAGAACTCGACCTGCAGTAGTGCTGAGGAGAACTGTACCTGCACTGGGGCTGAGGTGAACTGGACCAGACACTCGGGCTGAGGAAAACTGTACCTGCACTGGGGCTGAAGAGAAATGCATCTGGACTTGGGCTGAGTATAACTGTACCTGCACTCGGGCTGAAAAGAACTGCATCTGGACTTGGGTTGAGGAGAACTGGACATGGACTCGGGCTGAGGAGAACTGGACCTGCACTCTGGCTGAAGAGAATTGGCCTGGACTCCCGCTGCGGAGAACTCGACCTGCACTAGTGCTGAGAACTGTACCTGCACTCCGGCTGAGGTGAACTGGATCAGACACTGGGGTTAAGGAAAACGGTACGTGAACTCAGGATGAGGAGAATTTGACCTGCACTAGCGCTGAGAAGAACTGTACCTGCACTCGGGCTGAAGTGAACTGGACCAGACACTCGTGCTGCGGAAAACTGTACCTGCACTCGTACTGAAGAAAACTGCAACTTGACTTGGGCTGATGACAACTAGACCTGGACTTGGGCTGCGGAGAACTGGACCTGCACTCTGGCTGAAGAGAATTGGACCTGGACTCGCGCTGTGGAGAACTGTACCTGCACTCGGGCTGAGGTGAACTGGACCAGACACTCAGGCTGAGGAAATCTGTACCTGCACTCAAGCTGAAGAGAACTGCACCTAGATTTGGGCTGAGGAGAACTGAACCTGCACTCAGGCTGAGAACTGCACCTGCATTCGAGCTGAGGAGAACTGTACCTGCACTCCAATGAAGAGAACTGCATCTGGACTTGGGCTGAGGAGAACTGGACCTGGACTCGGGCTGCGGAGAACTGGACCTGCACTCTGGCTGAAGAGAATTGGACCTGGACTCGCACTGCGGAGAACTTGACCTGCACTTGTGCTGAGGAGAACTGTATTCTCACTCGGGCTGAGGTGAACTGGACCAGACACTTGGGCTGAAAAAAACTGTACCTGCACTCGGCCTGAAGAGAACTGCACCTGCACTTGTGGTGTGGAGAACTGTACCTGCACTCGGGCTGAGGTGAACTGGACCAGACACTTAGGCGGAGGAAAACTGTACCTACACTCGGGCTGAAGAAAACTGCACCTGGACTTGGGCTGAGGAGAACTGGACCTGGACTCGGGGTGAAGAGAACTGGACCTGCACTCTGGCTGCAGAGAATTGGACCTGGACTCGCGCTGCTGAGAACTCGACCTGCACTAGTGCTGAGGAGAACTGGACCTGCACTCTGGCTGAAGAGAATTGGACCTGGACTCGCGCTGCAGAGAACTTGACCTGCACTTGTGCTGAGGAGAACTGTACTTGCACTCGGGCTGAGGTGAACTGGACCAGACACTCGGGCTGAAGAAAACTGTACCTGCACTCGGGCTGAAGAGAACTGCACCTGGACGAGGGCTGAGGAAAACTGGACCTGGACTTAGGCTGAAGAGAACTGGACCGGCAGTCTGGCTGAGGAGATCTGAACCTTCACTCGGGCAGGTGATAACTGAACATGCATTTGAGCTGAGGAGAACTGAACCTGCACTCAGGCTGAGGAGAACTGAACCTGCACTCAGGCTGAGGAGAACTGCACCAGCACTGGAGCTGAGGAGAACCTAACCTGCATTCAGGCTGAGGAGAACTGAACCTGCACTCAGTCTGAGGAGAACTGAACCTTCACTCAGGCTGAGGAGAACTGCACCTGCACTCGAGCTGAGGAGAACCTGACCTGCATTCAGTCTGAGGAGAACTGAACCTGCACTCAGTCTGAGGAGATTTGGACCTGCACTCGGGCTGAGGAGAACTGGACCTGCACTTAGGCTGAGGAGAATTTTACCTGCACTCGAGCTGAGGAGAACCTTACCTGCATTCAGGCTGAGGAGAACTGAACCTGCACTCAGTCTGAGGAGATTTGGACCTGCACTCGGGCTGAGGAGAACTGGACCTGCACTCGGGCTGAGGAGAATTTTACCTGCGCTCGAGCTGAGGAGAACCTTACCTGCATTTAGGCTGAGGAGAACTGAACCTGCACTCAGTCTGAGGAGATTTGGACCTGCACTCGGGCTGAGGAGAACTGGACCTGCACTCGGGCTGAGGAGAATTTTACCTGCACTCAGGGTCACGAGAACTGCACCTACACTCGAGGTGAGGAGAACTGCACCTGGACACGGGGTGAGGAGAAGTGCGTCTGGACAGAGGCTGAGGAAAACTGAACTTGCTCTCGGTCTTAGGAGAACTGGACCTGCACTCAGGCTGAGGAGAACTGGATCTGCACTCCAGCTGAAGAGAATTGGACCTGAACTTGCGCTGCAGAGAACTCGACATGCACTAGTGATGAGAAGAACTGTACTTGCACTCGGGCTGAGGGGAACTGGACCAAACACTCGGGCTGAGGAAAACTGTACCTGCAATCAGGCTGAGGTGAACTGGATCAGACACTGGGGTTAAGGAAAACTGTACGTGCACTCAGGATGAGGAGAATTTGACCTGCACTAGCGCTGAGAAGAACTGTACCTGCACTCGGGCTGAAGAAAACTGCAACTTGACTTGGGCTGATGAGAACTAGACCTGGACTTGGGCTGCGGAGAACTGGACCTGCACTCTGGCTGAAGAGAATGGGACCTGGACTCGCACTGTGGAGAACTGTACCTGCACTCGGGCTGAGGTGAACTGGACCAGACACTCAGGCTGAGGAAATCTGTACCTGCACTCAAGCTGAAGAGAACTGCACCTAGATTTGGGCTGAGGAGAACTGAACCTGCACTCAGGCTGAGAACTGCACCTGCATTCGAGCTGAGGAGAACTGTACCTGCACTCCAATGAAGAGAACTGCATCTGGACTTGGGCTGAGGAGAACTGGACCTGGACTCGGGCTGCGGAGAACTGGACCTGCACTCTGGCTGAAGAGAATTGGACCTGGACTCGCACTGCGGAGAACTTGACCTGCACTTGTGCTGAGGAGAACTGTATTCTCACTCGGGCTGAGGTGAACTGGACCAGACACTTGGGCTGAAAAAAACTGTACCTGCACTCGGCCTGAAGAGAACTGCACCTGCACTTGTGGTGTGGAGAACTGTACCTGCACTCGGGCTGAGGTGAACTGGACCAGACACTTAGGCGGAGGAAAACTGTACCTACACTCGGGCTGAAGAAAACTGCACCTGGACTTGGGCTGAGGAGAACTGGACCTGGACTCGGGGTGAAGAGAACTGGACCTGCACTCTGGCTGCAGAGAATTGGACCTGGACTCGCGCTGCTGCGAACTCGACCTGCACTAGTGCTGAGGAGAACTGTACCTGCACTCGAGCTGAGGTGAACTGGACCAGACACTCAGGCTGAGGAAAACTGTACCTGCACTCGGGCTGAAGAGAACTGCTCCTGGATTTGGGCTGAGAACTGGACCTGCACTTGTACTGCGGAGAACTGGACCTGCACTCTGGCTGAAGAGAATTGGACCTGGACTCGCGCTGCAGAGAACTTGACCTGCACTTGTGCTGAGGAGAACTGTACTTGCACTCGGGCTGAGGTGAACTGGACCAGACACTCGGGCTGAAGAAAACTGTACCTGCACTCGGGCTGAAGAGAACTGCACCTGGACGAGGGCTGAGGAAAACTGGACCTGGACTTAGGCTGAAGAGAACTGGACCGGCAGTCTGGCTGAGGAGATCTGAACCTTCACTCGGGCAGGTGATAACTGAACATGCATTTGAGCTGAGGAGAACTGAACCTGCACTCAGGCTGAGGAGAACTGCACCAGCACTGGAGCTGAGGAGAACCTAACCTGCATTCAGGCTGAGGAGAACTGAACCTGCACTCAGTCTGAGGAGAACTGAACCTTCACTCAGGCTGAGGAGAACTGCACCTGCACTCGAGCTGAGGAGAACCTGACCTGCATTCAGTCTGAGGAGAACTGAACCTGCACTCAGTCTGAGGAGATTTGGACCTGCACTCGGGCTGAGGAGAACTGGACCTGCACTTGGGCTGAGGAGAATTTTACCTGCACTCGAGCTGAGGAGAACCTTACCTGCATTTAGGCTGAGGAGAACTGAACCTGCACTCAGTCTGAGGAGATTTGGACCTGCACTCGGGCTGAGGAGAACTGGACCTGCACTCGGGCTGAGGAGAATTTTACCTGCGCTCGAGCTGAGGAGAACCTTACCTGCATTTAGGCTGAGGAGAACTGAACCTGCACTCAGTCTGAGGAGATTTGGACCTGCACTCGGGCTGAGGAGAACTGGACCTGCACTTGGGCTGAGGAGAATTTTACCTGCACTCAGGGTCACGAGAACTGCACCTACACTCGAGGTGAGGAGAACTGCACCTGGACACGGGGTGAGGAGAAGTGCGTCTGGACAGAGGCTGAGGAAAACTGAACTTGCTCTCGGTCTTAGGAGAACTGGACCTGCACTCAGGCTGAGGAGAACTGGATCTGCACTCCAGCTGAAGAGAATTGGACCTGAACTTGCGCTGCAGAGAACTCGACATGCACTAGTGATGAGAAGAACTGTACTTGCACTCGGGCTGAGGGGAACTGGACCAAACACTCGGGCTGAGGAAAACTGTACCTGCAATCAGGCTGAGGTGAACTGGATCAGACACTGGGGTTCAGGAAAACTGTACGTGCACTCAGGATGAGGAGAATTTGACCTGCACTAGCGCTGAGAAGAACTGTACCTGCACTCGGGCTGAAGAAAACTGCAACTTGACTTGGGCTGATGAGAACTTGGGCTGATGAGAACTAGACCTGGACTTGGGCTGCGGAGAACTGGACCTGCACTCTGGCTGAAGAGAATTGGACCTGGACTCGCACTGTGGAGAACTGTACCTGCACTCGGGCTGAGGTGAACTGGACCAGACACTCATGCTGAGGAAATCTGTACCTGCACTCAAGCTGAAGAGAACTGCACCTGGATTTGGGCTGAGGAGAACTGAACCTGCACTCAGGCTGAGAACTGCACCTGCACTCGAGCTGAGGAGAACTGTACCTGCACTCCAATGAAGAGAACTGCATCTGGACTTGGGCTGAGGAGAACTGGACCTGGACTCGGGCTGCGGAGAACTGGACCTGCACTCTGGCTGAAGAGAATTGGACCTGGACTCGCGCTGCGGAGAACTTGACCTGCACTTGTGCTGAGGAGAACTGTATTCTCACTCGGGCTGAAGTGAACTGGACCAGACACTTGGGCTGAAAAAAACTGTACCTGCACTCGACCTGAAGAGAACTGCACCTGCACTTGTGCTGAGGAGAACTGTACCTGCACTCGGGCTGAGGTGAACTGGACCAGACACTTAGGCGGAGGAAAACTGTACCTACACTCGGGCTGAAGAGAACTGCACCTGGACTTGGGCTGAGGAGAACTGGACCTGGACTCGGGGTGAAGAGAACTGGACCTGCACTCTGGCTGGAGAGAATTGGACCTGGACTCGCGCTGCTGAGAACTCGACCTGCACTAGTGCTGAGGAGAACTGTACCTGCACTCGAGCTGAGGTGAACTGGACCAGACACTCAGGCTGAGGAAAACTGTACCTGCACTCGGGCTGAAGAGAACTGCTCCTGGATTTGGGCTGAAAACTGGACCTGCACTTGTACTGCGGAGAACTGGACCTGCACTCTGGCTGAAGAGAATTGGACCTGGACTCGCGCTGCAGAGAACTTGACCTGCACTTGTGCTGAGGAGAACTGTACTTGCACTCGGGCTGAGGTGAACTGGACCAGACACTCGGGCTGAAGAAAACTGTACCTGCACTCGGGCTGAAGAGAACTGCACCTGGACGAGGGCTGAGAAAAACTGGACCTGGACTTAGGCTGAAGAGAACTGGACTGGCAGTCTGGCTGAGGAGATCTGAACCTTCACTCGGGCAGGTGATAACTGAACATGCATTTGAGCTGAGGAGAACTGAACCTGCACTCAGGCTGAGGAGAACTGAACCTGCACTCAAGCTTAGGAGAACTGCACCAGCACTGGAGCTGAGGAGAACCTAACCTGCATTCAGGCTGAGGAGAACTGAACCTTCACTCAGGCTGAGGAGAACTGCACCTGCACTCGAGCTGAGGAGAACCTAACCTGCATTCAGGCTGAGGAGAACTGAACCTGCACTCAGTCTGAGGAGTTATGGACCTGCACTCGGGCTGAGGAGAACTGGACCTGTACTTAGGCTGACGAGAACTGCACCTGCACTCGAGCTGAGGAGAACCTTACCTGCATTCAGTCTGAGGAGAACTGAACCTGCACTCAGTCTGAAGAGATTTGGACCTGCACTCGGGCTGAGGAGAACTGGTCCTGCACTCGGGCTGAGGAGAATTTTACCTGCACTCGAGCTGAGGAGAACCTTACCTGCATTCAGGCTGAGGAGAACTGAACCTGCGCTCAGTCTGAGGAGATTTGGACCTGCACTCGGGCTGAGGAGAACTGGACCTGCACTCGGGCTGAGGAGAATTTTACCTGCACTCAGGGTCACGAGAACTGCACCAACACTTGAGGTGAGGAGAACTGCACCTGGACTTTGGGTGAGGAGAAGTGCGTCTGTACAGAGGCTGAGGAAAACTGAACTTGCTCTCGGTCTTAGGAGAACTGGACCTGCACTCAGGCTGAGGAGAACTGGATCTGCACTCCAGCTGAAGAGAATTGGACCTGAACTTGCGCTGCAGAGAACTCGACATGCACTAGTGATGAGAAGAACTGTACTTGCACTCGGGTTGAGGGGAACTGGACCAAACACTCGGGCTGAGGAAAACTGTACCTGCACTCGGGCTCGGAGAACTGCAGCTGGACTTGGGCTGAGGAGAACTGGACCTGGACTCGGGCTGAGGAGAACTGAACCTGCAGTTTGGCTGTGGAGATCTGAACCTTCACTCGGGCTGAGAAGTGCATCTGTACACAGGCTGAGGAAAACTGAACTTGCACTTGATCTTTGGAGAACTGGACCTGCCCTCAGGCTGAGGAGAACTGGACCTGCACTCCGGCTGAAGAGAATTGGACCTGGACTCGCGCTGCGGAGAACTCGACCTATACTTGTGCTGAAGAAAACTGTACCTGCACTCGGGCTGAGGTGAACTGGACCAGACACCCGGGCTGAAGAAAACTGTACCTGCACTCGGGCTGAAGAGAACTGCACCTGGACTTGGGCTGAGAAGAACTGGACCGGGACTCGGGCTGAGGAGAACTGGACCTGCAGTCTGTCTGCTAACATCTGAGCTTTCACTCGGGCTGAGGAGAACTGAACCTGCACTTAGGCTGAGCAGAACTGGACCTGCACTCCGGCTGAAGAGAATTCGACCTGGACTCAGCTGTGGAGAACTCGACCAGCACTAGTGCTGAGGAGAACTGTACCTGTACTCGGGGTAAGGTGAACTGGACCTGACACTCGGGCTGAGGTAAACTGTACCTGCACTCGGATTGACGAGAACTGCACCTGGACTCGGGCTGCAGAGAACTGAACCTGCACTCAGGCTGAGGAGAACTGCACCTGCACTCGAGCTGAGGAGAACCTTACCTGCATTCAGGCTGAGGAGAACTGAACCTGCACTCAGTCTGAGGATATTTGGACCTGCACTCGGGCTGAGGAGAACTGAACCTGCAGTCAGGCTGTGGAGAACTGCACCTGCACTCGAACTGAGGAGAACCTAATCTGCATTCAGGCTGAGGAGAACTGAACCTGCACTCAGGCTGAGGAGAACTGGACGTGCACTCCCGCTGAAGAGAACTGGACCTGGACTCGCGCCGCAGAGACCTCAACCTGCACTAGTGCTGAGGAGAACTGTACCTGCACTCGGGGTGAGGTGAACTGGACCAGACACTCGGGCTGAGGAAAACTGTACCTGCACTCGGACTGAAGAGAACTGCACCTGTACTTGGGCTGAAGAGAACTGGACCTGAACTCGGGCTGCGGAGAACTGAACCTGGACTTGGGCTGAGGAGAACTGGACCTGGACTCGGGCTGAGGAGAACTGGACCTGCAGTCTGTCTGATAACATCTGAACTTTCACTCGGGCTGAGGAAAACTGGACCTGCACTCAGGCTGAGGAGAACTGGACCTGCAGTCCGGCTAAAAAGAATTCGACCTGGACTCGCGCTGTGGAGAACTCGACCTGCACTAGTGCTGAAGAGAACTGTACCTGCACTCAGGGTGAGGTGAACTGGACCAGACACTCGGGCTGAGGTAATGTGTACCTGCACTCAGACTGAAGAGAACTGCAGCTGGACTTGGGCTGAGGAGAACTGGACCTGCACTCGGGCTGCGAAGAACTACCTGCACTCAGGCTGAGGAGAACTGCACCTGCACTCGAGCTGAGGAGAACCTAACCTGCAATCAGGCTGAGGAGAACTGAACCTGCACTCAGTCTGTGGAGATTTGGACCTGCACTCAGGCTGAGGAGAACTGGACCTGCACTTGGGCTGAGGAGATCTGAACATTCACTCGGGCTGAGAAGTGCATCTGTACACAGGCTGAGGAAAACTGAACTTGCACTCGGTCTTAGGAGAACTGGACCTGCACTCAAGCTGAGGAGAACCGGACCAGCACTCCGGCTGAAGAGAATTGGACCTGGACTCGCGCTGCGGAGACCGTGACCTGCACTAGTGCTGAGAAAAACTGTACCTGTACTAGGGCTGAGGTGAACTGGACCAGACACTCGGGCTGAGGAAAACTGTACCTGCACTCGGGCTGAAGAGAACAGCACCTGGATTTGGGCTGAAGAGAACTGGACCTGAACTCGGGCTGCGGAGAACTGGACCGGCACTCTGGCAAAAAAGAATTGGACCTGGACTCGGGCTGAGGAGAAATTGACCTGCACTCAGGCTGAGGAGAACTGAACCTGCACTCAGTCTGAGGAGATTTGGACCTGCACTCCGACTGAGGAGAACTGCACATGGACTCGGGGTGAGGAGAACTGAACTTGCTCTCGGTCTTAGGAGAACTGGACCTGCACTCAGGCTGAGGAGAACTGGACCTGTACTCCAGCTGAAGAGAATTGGACCTGGACTCGCGCTGCAGAGAACTCGACATGCACGAGTGATGAGAAGAACTGTACTTGCACTAGGGCTGAGGGGAACTGGACCAGGCACTCGGGCTGAGGAAAACTGTATCTGCACTCGGGCTGAAGAGAACTGCACCTGGACTTGGGCTGAGGAGAACTGGACCAGACACTCGGGCTGAAAAAAACTGTATCTGCACTCGGGCTGAAGAGAACTGCACCTGGACTTGGGCTGAGGAGAAATGGACCTGGACTCGGGCTGAGGAGAACTGGACCTGCAGTTTGGCTGAGGAGATCTGAACCTTCACTTGGGCTGAGAAGTGCATCTGTACACATGCTGAGGAAAACTGAACTTGCACTTGGTCTTTGGAGAACGGGACCTGCACTCAGGCTGAGGAGAACTGGACCTGCACTACGGCTGAAGAAAATTGGACCTGGACTCGCGCAGCGGAGAACTCGACCTATACTTATGCTGAGGAAAACTGTTCCTGCACTTGGGGTAAGGTGAACTGGACCAGACACTCGAGCTGAGGTAAACTGTACCTGCACTCAGACTGAAGAGAACTGCACCTGGACTTGGGCTGCGGAGAACTGAACTTGCACTCAGGCTGAGGAGAACTGCACCTGCACTCGAGCTGAGGAGAACCTAACCTGCATTCAGGCTGAGGAGAACTGAACCTGCACTCAGTCTGAGGAGATTTGGACCTGCACTCGGGCTGAGGAGAACTGGACCTGCACTTGGCTGAGGAGAACTGGACCTGCACTTGGACTGAGGAGAAGTGCATCTGTACAGAGGCTGAGGAAAATTGAACTTGCACTCGGTCTTAGTAGAACTGAACCAGCACTTAGGCTGAGGAGAACTGCACCTGCACTCGAGCTGAGGAGAACCTAACCTGCAATCAGGCTGGGGAGAACTGATCCTGCACTCAGTCTGAGGGAATTTGGACCTGCATTCGGGCTGAGGAAAAATGGATCTGCACTTAGGCTGAGGAGAACTGGACCTGCATTTGGGCTGAGGAGAATTTGACCTGCACTCAGGGTGAGGAGAACTGCACCTACACTTGCGGTGAGGAGAATTGCACCTGCACTCAGGCTGAGGAGATGTGCATCTGTACAGAGGCTGAGGAAAACTGAACTTGCACTCGGTCTTAGAAGAACTGGACCTGCACTCCGGCGGAAGAGAATTGGATCTGGACTCGCGCTACGGAGAACTCGACCTGCAGTAGTGCTGAAGAGAACTGTACCTGCACTCAGTCTGAGGTGAACTGGACCAGACACTCGGGCTGAGGATAACTGTACCTGCACTCGGGCTGAAGAGAACTGCACCTGGACTTGAGCTGAGGAGAACTGAACTTGCACTCAGTCTTAGGAGAACTGGACCTGCACTCTGGCTGAAGAGAAATGGACCTGGACTAGCGCTGTGGAGAACTCGACCTGCACTAGTGCTGAGGAGAACTGTACTTGCACTCGGGCTGAGGTGAACTGGACCAGACTCTCGGGCTGAGGATAACTGTGCCTGCACTCTGGCTGAAGAGAACTGCACCTGGACTTGGGCTGAGGAGAACTGAACTTGCACTCAGTCTTAGGAGAACTGGACCTGCACTCTGGCTGACGAGAAATGGACCTGGACTAGCGCTGTGGAGAACTCGACCTGCACTAGTGCTGAGGAGCACTGTAACTGCACTCCGGCTGAGGTGAACTGGACCAGACACTCGGGCTGAGAAAACTGTACCTGCACTCAGGCTGAAGAGAACTGCAACTGGACTTTACCTGAGTATAACTGTACCTGCACTGGGGCTGAAGAGAACTACATCTGGACTTGGGCTGAGGAGAAATGGACCTGGAATTGGGCTGAGGAGAACTGGACCTGCACTCCGGCTGAAGAGAATTGGACCTGTACACGCGCTGCGGAGAACTCGACTTGCACTAGTGCTGAGAAGAACTGTACCTGCACTCGGGCTGAAGTGAACTGGACCAGACACTGGGGTTGAGGCAAACTGTACCTGCACTCGGGATGAGGAGAATTTGACCTGCACTAGCGCTGAGAAGAACTGTACCTGCACTCGGGCTGAGGTGAACTGGACCAGACACTCGTGCTGAGGAAAACTGTACCTGCACTCGTACTGAAGAAAACTGCAACTTGACTTGGGCTGATGAGAACTGGACCTGGACTCGGGCTGCGGAGAACTAAACCTGCACTCTGGCTGAAGAGAATTGGACCTGGACTCGCGCTGTGGAGAACTTGACCTGCACTAGTGCTGAGGAGAACTGTACCTGCACTCGGGCTGAGGTGAACTGCACCAGACACTCGGGCTGAGGAAATCTGTACCTGCACTCAAGCTGAAGAGAACTGCACCTGGATTTTGGCTGAGGAGAACTGAACCTACACTCAGGCTGAAAACTGCACCTGCACTCGAGCTGAGGAGAACCTAACCTGCATTCAGGCTGAGGAGAACTGAACCTGCACTCAGTCTGAGGAGATTTGGACCTGCACTCGAGCTGAGGAGAACTGGACCTGCATTTGGGCTGAGGAGAAGTGCATCTGTACAGAGGCTGAGGAAAACTGAACTTGCCCTCCGTCTTAGTAGAACTGATCCTGCACTTAGGCTGAGGAGAACTGCACCTGCACTCGAGCTGGGGAGAACCTAACCTGCATTCAGGCTGAGGAGATCCTAACCTGCATTCAGGCTGAGGAGAACTGAACATGCACTCAGTCTGAGGAGATTTGGACCTGCACTCGAGCTGAGTAGAAGTGGACCTGCACTTGGGCTGAGGAGAAGTGCATCTGTACAGAGGCTGAGGAAAATTGAACTTGCACTCGGTCTTAGTAGAACTGAACCAGCACTTAGGCTGAGGAGAACTGCACCTGCACTCGAGCTGAGGAGAACCTAACCTGCATTCAGGCTGGGGAGAACTGAACCTGCACTCAGTCTGAGAGAATTTGGACCTGCATTCGGGCTGAGGAGAAATGGACCTGCACTTAGGCTGAGGAGAACTGGACCTGCATTTGGGCTGAGGAGAATTTGACCTGCACTCAGGGTGAGGAGAACTGCACCTACACTTGCGGTGAGGAGAACTGCACCTGCACTCAGGCTGAGGAGATGTGCATCTGTACAGAGGCTGAGGAAAACTGAACTTGCACTCGGTCTTAGAAGAACTGGACCTGCATTCCTGCGGAAGAGAATTGGATCTGGACTCGCGCTGCGGAGAACTCGACCTGCAGTAGTGCTGAGGAGAACTGTACCTGCACTCGGGCTGAGGTGAACTGGACCAGACACTCGGGCTGAGGATAACTGTACCTGCACCCAGGCTGAAGAGAACTGCACCTGGACTTGGGCTGAGGAGAACTGAACTTGCACTCAGTCTTAGGAGAACTGGACCTGCACTCTGGCTGAAGAGAAATGGACCTGGACTCGCGCTGTGGAGAACTCGACCTGCACTAGTGCTGAGGAGAACTGTACCTGCACTCGGGCTGAGGTGAACTGGACCAGACTCTCGGGCTGAGGATAACTGTACCTGGACTTGGGCTGAGGAGAACTGGACGTGCACTCCGGCTGAGGAGAAACTTACCTGCATTGAGGCTGAGGAAAACTGAACCTGCACTCAGGTTGAGGAGAACTAGACCTGCACTTGGGCTGAGGAGAACTGGACGTGCACTCCGGCTGAGGAGAATTGACCTGCACTCAGGGTGAATAGAACTGCACCTACACTCGGGCTGAGAAGTGCATCTGTACCGAGGCTGAGGAAAACTGAACTTGCACTAGTGCTGAGGAGAACGGTACCTGCACTCCGGCTGAGGTGAACTGGACCTGACACTCGGGCTGAGGATAACTGTGCCTGCACTTGGGCTGAAGTGAAATGCACCTGGACTCGGCTGCAGAGAACAGGACCGGCACTCGGGCTCAGGAGTAGTGCATCTGTACAGAGGCTGAAGAAAACTGAACTTGCACTCGGTCCTAGGAGAACTGGACCTGCACTCAGCCTGAAAAGAACTGGACCTGCCCTTTGGCTGGAGAGAATTGGACCTGGACTCATGCTGCGGAGAACTCGACCTGCACCTGAGCTGAGGAGAACTGTACCTGCACTCGGGCTGAGGTGAACTGGACCAGACACTCGGGCTGAAAAAAACTGTACCTGCACTTAGGCTGAAGAGAACTGCATCTGGATTTGGGCTGAGGAGAACTGGACCTGCACTCGTGCTGAGGAGAACTGTACCTGCACTCAGGCTGAGGTGAACTGGACCAGACAATCGGGCTGAGGAAAACTGTACCTGCACTTGGGCTGAAGAGAACTGCATCTGGACTTGGGCTGAGTATAACTGTACCTGCACTCGGGCTGAAAAGAACTGTATCTGGACTTGGGTTGAGGAGAACTGGACCTGGACTCGGGCTGAGGAGAACTGGACCTGCAGTCGGGCTGAAGAGAATTGGCTTGGACTCGCGCTGCGGAGAACTCGACCTGCACTTGTGCTGAGGAGAACTGTACCTGCACTCAGGCTGAAGAGAACTGCATCTGGACTTGAGCTGAGAATAACTGTACCTGCACTCGGGCTGAAGAGAACTACATCTGGACTTGGGCTGAGGAGAAATGGACCTGGCATCGGGCTGAGGAGAACTGGTCCTGCATTCCGGCTGAAGAGAATTGGACCTGTGCTCGCGCTGCGGAGAACTCGACTTGCACTAGTGCTGAGAAGAACTGTACCTGCACTCGGGCTGAAGTGAACTGGACCAGACACTGGGGTAAAGGAAAACTGTACCTGCACTCAGGATGAGGTGAACTGGACCAGACACTCGTGCTGAGGAAAACTGTACCTGCACTCGTACTGAAGAAAACTGCAACTTGACTTGGGCTGATGAGAACTGGACCTGGACTTGGGCTGCGGAGAACTCGACCTGCATTAGTACTGAGGAGAACAGTACCTGCACTCGTGCTGAGGTGAACTGGACCAGACACTCGGGCTGAGGATAACTGTACCTGCACTTGGGCTGAAGAGAACTGCATCTAGACTTGGGCTGAGGAGGACTGGACCTGGACTCGGACTGAGGAGAACTGGACCCGCAGTCTTGCTGAGGAGATCTGAACCTTCATTAGGGCTGAGGAGAAGTGCATCTGTACACAGGCTGCGGAAAACTGAACTTGCACTCGGTCTAAGGAGAACTGGACCTGCACTCAGGCTGAGGAGAACTGGACCTGCACTCCGGCTGAAGAGAATTTGACTTGGATTCGTGCTGCGGAGAACTCAACCTGCACTAGTGCTGAGAAGAACTGTACCTGCAGTCGGGCTGAGGTGAACTGGACCAGACACTCAGGCTGAGGAAAACTGTACCTGCACTCGGGCTGAAGAGAACTGCACCTGGGTTTGGGCTTACGAGAACTGAACCCGCACTCCGGCTGAAGAGAATTGAACCAGTTCTCGCTCTGCTGAGAACTCGACCTGCACTAGTGCTGAGGAGAACTGTACCTGCACTCGAATGAAGAGCACTGCACCTGGACTTGGGCTGAGGAGAACTGGACCTGGACTCGGGCTGCGGAGAACTGGACCTGCACTCTGGCTGAAGAGAATTGGACCTGGACTCGCGCTGCTGAGAACTCGACCTGCACTAGTGCTGAGGAGAACTGTACCTGCACTCGGGATGAGGTGAACTGGACCAGACACTCAGGCTGAGGAAAACTGTACCTGCACTGGGGCTGAAGAGAACTGCACCTGGACTTGTGCTGAGGAGAACTGAACTTGCACTCAGTCTTAGGAGAACTGGACCTGCACTCTGGCTGAAGAGAATTGGACCTGGACTCGCGCTGTAGAAAACTCGACCTGCACTTGTGCTGAGAACTGTACCTTCACTCGGACTGAGTAGAACTGCATCTGTACATAGGCTCAGGAAAACTGAACTAGCACTCGGTCTTAGGGGAACTTGACCTGCAGTCAGGCTGAAGAGAATTGGACCTGGACTCGCGCTGTGGAGAACTCGACCTGCACTAGTGCTAAGGAGAACTGTACCTGCACTCGAGCTGAGGTAAACTGGACCAGATACTCGGGCTGAGGAAATCTGTACCTGCACTCAAGCTGAAGAGAACTGCACCTGGATTTGGGCTGAGGAGAACTGAACCTACACTCAGGCTGAGAACTGCACCTGCACTCGAGCTGAGGAGAACCTAACCTGCATTCAGGCTGTGGAGAACTGAACCTGCACTCAGTCTGAGGAGATTTGGACCTGCACTCGGGTTAAGGAGATTTGGACCTGCACTCGAGCTGAGGAGAACTTGACCTGCACTTGGGCTGAGGAGAGGTGCATCTGTATAGAGGTTGAGGAAAACTGAACTTGCCCTCGGTCTTAGTAGAACTGAACCTGCACTTAGGCTGAGGAGAACGGCACCTGCACTCGAGCTGAGGAGAACCTAACCTGCATTCAGGCTGAGGAGAACCTAACCTGCATTCAGGCTGAGGAGAACTGAACCTTCACTCAGTCTGAGGAGATTTGGACCTGCACTCGGGTTGAGGAGATTTGGACCTGCACTTGGGGTGAGGAGAAGTGCATCTGTACAGAGGCTGAGGAAAACTGAACTTGCACTCGGTCTTAGTAGAACTGAACCTGCACTTAGGCTGAGGAGAACTGCACCTGCAATCGAGCTGAGGAGAACCTTACCTGCATTCAGGCTGAGGAGAACTGAACCTGCACTCAGTCTGAGGAGATTTGGACGTGCATTTGGGTTGAGGAGAAATGGACCTGCACTTAGGCTGAGGAGAACTGGACCTGCATTTGGGCTGAGGAGAATTTGACCTGCACTCAGGGTGAGGAGAACTGCACCTACACTCGCGGTGAGGAGAACTGCACCTGCACTCAGGCTGGGGAGATGTGCATCTGTACAGAGGCTGAGGAAAACTGAACTTGCACTCGGTCTTAGAAGAAGTGGACCTGCACTCCGGCGGAAGAGAATTGGATCTGGACTCGCGCTGCGGAGAACTCAACCTGCAGTAGTGCTGAGGAGAACTGTACCTGCACTCGGGCTGAGGTGAACTGGACCAGACACTCGGGCTGAGGATAACTGTACCTGCACTCGGGCTGAAGAGAACTGCACCTGGACTTGGGCTGAGGAGAACTGAACTTGCACTCAGTCTTAGGAGAACTGGACCTGCACTCTGGCTGAAGAGAAGTGGACCTGGACTCGCGCTGTGGAGGACTCGACCTGCACTAGTGCTGAGAACTGTACCTTCACTCGGACTGAGGAGAACTGCATCTGTACATAGGCTCAGGAAAACTGAACGAGCACTCGGTCTTAGGAGAACTTGACCTGCAGTCAGGCTGAGAACTGAACCTGCACTCAGTCTGAGCAGATTTGGACCTGCACTTGGGCTGAGGAGAACTGGACCAGCACTCGGGCTGAGGAGAACTGGACCAGCACTCGGGCTGAGGAGAATTTGACCTGCACTCAGGGTGAGGAAGACTGCACCTACACTGGAGGTGAGAAGAACTGCACCTGCACTCGGGCTGAGGAGGAGTGCATCTGTACAGAGGCTGAGGAAAACTGAATTTGCACTCGGTCTTAGGAGAACTGGACCTGCACTCAGGCTGAGGAGAGCTGGACCTGCACTCGGGCTGAGGAAAAGTGCATTTGTACACAGGCTGGGGAAAACTGAACTTGCACTCGGTCTTAGGAGAACTGGACCTGCACTCCGGCTGAAGAGAATTGGACCTGGACTCGCGCTGCGGAGAACTCGACCTGCACTAGTGCTGAGGAGCACTGTAACTGCACTCCGGCTGGGGTGAACTGGACCAGATACTCGGGCTGAGGATAACGGTACCTGCACTAAGGCTGAAGAGAACTGCACCTGGACTTGGGCTGAGGAAACATGAACTTGCACTCAGTCTGAGGAGAACTGGACCTGGACTCTCGCTGTGGAGAACTCGACCCGCAGTAGTGCTGAGGAGAACTGTACCTGCACTCGGGCTGAGGTGAACTGGACCAGACACTCGGGCTGAGGATAACTGTTCCTGCACTCGGGCTGAAGAGAACTGCACCTGGACTTGGGCTGAGGAGAACTGAACTTGCACTCAGTCTTAGGAGAACTGGACCTGCACTCTGGCTGAAGAGAATTGGACCTGGACTCGCGCTGCGGAGAACTCGACCTGCACTAGTGCTGAGAACTGTACCATCTGTACATAGGCTCAGGAAAACTGAACTAGCACTCGGACTTAGGAGAACTTGACCTGCAGTCAGGCTGAGAACTGAACCTGCACTCAGTCTGAGGAGATTTGGACCTGCACTCGGGCTGAGGAGAACTGGACCTGCACTCGAGCTGAGGAGAATTTGACCTGCACTCAGGGTGAGGAGAACTGCACCTACACTGGAGGTGAGGAGAACTGCACCTGCACTCGGGGTGAGGAGGAGTGCATCTGTACAGAGGCGGAGGAAAACTGAACTTGCACTCGGTCTTAGGGGAACTGGACCTGCACTCAGGCAGAGGAGAGCTGGACCTGCACTCGGCCTGTGGATAACTGTACCTGCACTCGGGCTGAAAAGAACTGCATCTTGACTTGCGCTGAGGAGGACTGGACCTGGACTCGGGCTGAGGAAAAGTGCATTTGTACACAGGCTTGGGAAAACTGAACTTGCACTCGGTCTGAGGAGAACTGGACCTGCACTCCGGCTGAAGAGAATTGGACCTGGACTCGCGCTGCGGAGAACTCGACCTGCACTAGTGCTGAGGAGCACTGTAACTGCACTCCGGCTGGGGTGAACTGGACCAGACACTCGGGCTGAGGAAAACTGTACCTGGACTTGGGCTGATGAGAACTCTGCCTGCACTTGAGCAGAGGAGAACCTAACCTGCATTGAGGCTGAGGAAAACTGAACCTGCACTCGGGTTGAGGAGAACTGGACCTGCACTTGGGCTGAGGAGAACTGGACGTGCACTCCGGCTGAGGAGAATTGACCTGCACTCAGGGTGAATAGAACTGCACCTACACTCAGGCTGAGAAGTGCATCTGTACAGAGGCTGAGGAAAACTGAACTTGCACTTGTGCTGAGGAGAACGGTACCTGCACTCCGGCTGAGGTGAACTGGACCAGACACTCGGGCTGAGGATAACTGTACCTGCACTTGGGCTGAAGTGAAATGCACCTGGACTCGGCTGCAGAAAACTGGACCGGCACTCGGGCTGAGGAGAAGTGCATCTGTACAGAGGCTGAGGAAAACTGAACTTGCACTCGGTCTTAGTAGAACTGAACCTGCACTTAGGCTGAGGAGAACTGCACCTGCAATCGAGCTGAGGAGAACCTAACCTGCATTCAGGCTGAAGAGAACTGAACCTGCACTCAGTCTGAGGAGATTTGGACGTGCATTTGGGTTGAGGAGAAATGGACCTGCACCCAGGCTGAGGAGAACTGGACCTGCATTTGCGGTGAGGAGAACTGCACCTGCACTTAGGCTGAGGAGATGTGCATCTGTACAGAGGCTGAGGAAAACTGAACTTGCACTCGGTCTTAGAAGAACTGGACCTGCACTCCGGCGGAAGAGAATTGGATCTGGACTTGCGCTGCGGAGAACTCAACCTGCAGTAGTGCTGAGGAGAACTGTACCTGCACTCGGGCTGAGGTGAACTGGACCAGACACTCGGGCTGAGGATAACTGTACCTGCACTCGGGCTGAAGAGAACTGCACCTGGACCTGGGCTGAGGAGAACTGAACTTGCACTCAGTCTTGGGAGAACTGGACCTGCACTCTGGCTGAAGAGAAGTGGACCTGGACTCGCGCTGTGGAGAACTCGACCTGCACTAGTGCTGAGGAGAACTGTACCTGCACTCGGGCTGAGGTGAACTGGACCAGACACTCGGGCTGAGGATAACTGTACCTGCACTCGGGCTGAAGAGAACTGCACCTGGACTTGGGCTGAGGAGAACTGAACATGCACTCGGTCTTAGGAGAACTGGACCTGCACTCCGGTTGAAGAGAATTGGACCTGGACTCGCGCTGCGGAGAACTCGACCTGCACTAGTGCTGAGGAGCACTGTAACTGCACTCCGGCTGGGGTGAACTGGACCAGACACTCGGGCTGAGGAAAACTGTACCTGGACTTGGGCTGAGAAGAACTGAACCTGCACTCAGGCTGATGAGAAGTGCACCTGCACTAGAGCAGAGGAGAACCTAACCTGCATTGAGGCTGAGGAAAACTGAACCTGCACTCGGGTTGAGGAGAACTGGACCTGCACTTGGGCTGAGGAGAACTGGACGAGCACTCTGGCTGAGGATAATTGACCTGCACTCAGGGTGAATAGAACTGCACCGACGCTCAAGCTGAGAAGTGCATCTGTACAGAGGCTGAAGAAAACTGAACTTGCACTCGGTCCTAGGAGAACTGGACCTGCACTCAGGCTGAGAACTGCACCAACACTTGAGCTGAGGAGAACCTAACCTGCATTCAGGCTGTGGAGAACTGAACCTGCACTCAGTCTGAGGAGATTTGGACCTGCACTCGGGTTGAGGAGATTTGGACCTGCACTCGAGCTGAGGAGAACTGGACCTGCACTCGAGCTGAGGAGAACTGGACCTGCACTTGGGCTGAGGAGAAGTGCATCTGTACAGAGGCTGAGGAAAACTGAACTTGCACTCGGTCTTAGTAGAACTGAACCAGCACTTAGGCTGAGGAGAACTGCACCTGCAATCGAGCTTAAGAGAACCTAACCTGCATTCAGGCTGAGGAGAACTGAACCTGCACTCAGTCTGAGGAGATTTGGACGTGCATTTGGGTTGAGGAGAAATGGACCTGCACTTAGGCTGAGGAGAACTGGACCTGCATTTGGGCTGAGGAGAATTTGACCTGCACTCAGGGTGAGGAGAACTGCACCTACACTCGTGGTGAGGAGAACTGCACCTGCACTCAGGCTGAGGAGATGTGCATCTGTACAGAGGCTGAGGAAAACTGAACTTGCACTCAGTCTTAAAAGAACTGGACCTGCACTCCGGCGGAAGAGAATTGGATCTGGACTCGCGCTGCGGAGAACTCGACCTGCAGTAGTGCTGAGGAGAACTGTACCTGCACTGGGGCTGAGGTGAACTGGACCAGACACTCGGGCTGAGGAAAACTGTACCTGCACTGGGGCTGAAGAGAAATGCATCTGGACTTGGGCTGAGTATAACTGTACCTGCACTCGGGCTGAAAAGAACTGCATCTGGACTTGGGTTGAGGAGAACTGGACATGGACTCGGGCTGAGGAGAACTGGACCTGCACTCTGGCTGAAGAGAATTGGCCTGGACTCCCGCTGCGGAGAACTCGACCTGCACTAGTGCTGAGAACTGTACCTGCACTCCGGCTGAGGTGAACTGGATCAGACACTGGGGTTAAGGAAAACGGTACGTGAACTCAGGATGAGGAGAATTTGACCTGCACTAGCGCTGAGAAGAACTGTACCTGCACTCGGGCTGAAGTGAACTGGACCAGACACTCGTGCTGCGGAAAACTGTACCTGCACTCGTACTGAAGAAAACTGCAACTTGACTTGGGCTGATGACAACTAGACCTGGACTTGGGCTGCGGAGAACTGGACCTGCACTCTGGCTGAAGAGAATTGGACCTGGACTCGCGCTGTGGAGAACTGTACCTGCACTCGGGCTGAGGTGAACTGGACCAGACACTCAGGCTGAGGAAATCTGTACCTGCACTCAAGCTGAAGAGAACTGCACCTAGATTTGGGCTGAGGAGAACTGAACCTGCACTCAGGCTGAGAACTGCACCTGCATTCGAGCTGAGGAGAACTGTACCTGCACTCCAATGAAGAGAACTGCATCTGGACTTGGGCTGAGGAGAACTGGACCTGGACTCGGGCTGCGGAGAACTGGACCTGCACTCTGGCTGAAGAGAATTGGACCTGGACTCGCACTGCGGAGAACTTGACCTGCACTTGTGCTGAGGAGAACTGTATTCTCACTCGGGCTGAGGTGAACTGGACCAGACACTTGGGCTGAAAAAAACTGTACCTGCACTCGGCCTGAAGAGAACTGCACCTGCACTTGTGGTGTGGAGAACTGTACCTGCACTCGGGCTGAGGTGAACTGGACCAGACACTTAGGCGGAGGAAAACTGTACCTACACTCGGGCTGAAGAAAACTGCACCTGGACTTGGGCTGAGGAGAACTGGACCTGGACTCGGGGTGAAGAGAACTGGACCTGCACTCTGGCTGCAGAGAATTGGACCTGGACTCGCGCTGCTGAGAACTCGACCTGCACTAGTGCTGAGGAGAACTGGACCTGCACTCTGGCTGAAGAGAATTGGACCTGGACTCGCGCTGCAGAGAACTTGACCTGCACTTGTGCTGAGGAGAACTGTACTTGCACTCGGGCTGAGGTGAACTGGACCAGACACTCGGGCTGAAGAAAACTGTACCTGCACTCGGGCTGAAGAGAACTGCACCTGGACGAGGGCTGAGGAAAACTGGACCTGGACTTAGGCTGAAGAGAACTGGACCGGCAGTCTGGCTGAGGAGATCTGAACCTTCACTCGGGCAGGTGATAACTGAACATGCATTTGAGCTGAGGAGAACTGAACCTGCACTCAGGCTGAGGAGAACTGAACCTGCACTCAGGCTGAGGAGAACTGCACCAGCACTGGAGCTGAGGAGAACCTAACCTGCATTCAGGCTGAGGAGAACTGAACCTGCACTCAGTCTGAGGAGAACTGAACCTTCACTCAGGCTGAGGAGAACTGCACCTGCACTCGAGCTGAGGAGAACCTGACCTGCATTCAGTCTGAGGAGAACTGAACCTGCACTCAGTCTGAGGAGATTTGGACCTGCACTCGGGCTGAGGAGAACTGGACCTGCACTTAGGCTGAGGAGAATTTTACCTGCACTCGAGCTGAGGAGAACCTTACCTGCATTCAGGCTGAGGAGAACTGAACCTGCACTCAGTCTGAGGAGATTTGGACCTGCACTCGGGCTGAGGAGAACTGGACCTGCACTCGGGCTGAGGAGAATTTTACCTGCGCTCGAGCTGAGGAGAACCTTACCTGCATTTAGGCTGAGGAGAACTGAACCTGCACTCAGTCTGAGGAGATTTGGACCTGCACTCGGGCTGAGGAGAACTGGACCTGCACTCGGGCTGAGGAGAATTTTACCTGCACTCAGGGTCACGAGAACTGCACCTACACTCGAGGTGAGGAGAACTGCACCTGGACACGGGGTGAGGAGAAGTGCGTCTGGACAGAGGCTGAGGAAAACTGAACTTGCTCTCGGTCTTAGGAGAACTGGACCTGCACTCAGGCTGAGGAGAACTGGATCTGCACTCCAGCTGAAGAGAATTGGACCTGAACTTGCGCTGCAGAGAACTCGACATGCACTAGTGATGAGAAGAACTGTACTTGCACTCGGGCTGAGGGGAACTGGACCAAACACTCGGGCTGAGGAAAACTGTACCTGCAATCAGGCTGAGGTGAACTGGATCAGACACTGGGGTTAAGGAAAACTGTACGTGCACTCAGGATGAGGAGAATTTGACCTGCACTAGCGCTGAGAAGAACTGTACCTGCACTCGGGCTGAAGAAAACTGCAACTTGACTTGGGCTGATGAGAACTAGACCTGGACTTGGGCTGCGGAGAACTGGACCTGCACTCTGGCTGAAGAGAATGGGACCTGGACTCGCACTGTGGAGAACTGTACCTGCACTCGGGCTGAGGTGAACTGGACCAGACACTCAGGCTGAGGAAATCTGTACCTGCACTCAAGCTGAAGAGAACTGCACCTAGATTTGGGCTGAGGAGAACTGAACCTGCACTCAGGCTGAGAACTGCACCTGCATTCGAGCTGAGGAGAACTGTACCTGCACTCCAATGAAGAGAACTGCATCTGGACTTGGGCTGAGGAGAACTGGACCTGGACTCGGGCTGCGGAGAACTGGACCTGCACTCTGGCTGAAGAGAATTGGACCTGGACTCGCACTGCGGAGAACTTGACCTGCACTTGTGCTGAGGAGAACTGTATTCTCACTCGGGCTGAGGTGAACTGGACCAGACACTTGGGCTGAAAAAAACTGTACCTGCACTCGGCCTGAAGAGAACTGCACCTGCACTTGTGGTGTGGAGAACTGTACCTGCACTCGGGCTGAGGTGAACTGGACCAGACACTTAGGCGGAGGAAAACTGTACCTACACTCGGGCTGAAGAAAACTGCACCTGGACTTGGGCTGAGGAGAACTGGACCTGGACTCGGGGTGAAGAGAACTGGACCTGCACTCTGGCTGCAGAGAATTGGACCTGGACTCGCGCTGCTGCGAACTCGACCTGCACTAGTGCTGAGGAGAACTGTACCTGCACTCGAGCTGAGGTGAACTGGACCAGACACTCAGGCTGAGGAAAACTGTACCTGCACTCGGGCTGAAGAGAACTGCTCCTGGATTTGGGCTGAGAACTGGACCTGCACTTGTACTGCGGAGAACTGGACCTGCACTCTGGCTGAAGAGAATTGGACCTGGACTCGCGCTGCAGAGAACTTGACCTGCACTTGTGCTGAGGAGAACTGTACTTGCACTCGGGCTGAGGTGAACTGGACCAGACACTCGGGCTGAAGAAAACTGTACCTGCACTCGGGCTGAAGAGAACTGCACCTGGACGAGGGCTGAGGAAAACTGGACCTGGACTTAGGCTGAAGAGAACTGGACCGGCAGTCTGGCTGAGGAGATCTGAACCTTCACTCGGGCAGGTGATAACTGAACATGCATTTGAGCTGAGGAGAACTGAACCTGCACTCAGGCTGAGGAGAACTGCACCAGCACTGGAGCTGAGGAGAACCTAACCTGCATTCAGGCTGAGGAGAACTGAACCTGCACTCAGTCTGAGGAGAACTGAACCTTCACTCAGGCTGAGGAGAACTGCACCTGCACTCGAGCTGAGGAGAACCTGACCTGCATTCAGTCTGAGGAGAACTGAACCTGCACTCAGTCTGAGGAGATTTGGACCTGCACTCGGGCTGAGGAGAACTGGACCTGCACTTGGGCTGAGGAGAATTTTACCTGCACTCAAGCTGAGGAGAACCTTACCTGCATTTAGGCTGAGGAGAACTGAACCTGCACTCAGTCTGAGGAGATTTGGACCTGCACTCGGGCTGAGGAGAACTGGACCTGCACTCGGGCTGAGGAGAATTTTACCTGCGCTCGAGCTGAGGAGAACCTTACCTGCATTTAGGCTGAGGAGAACTGAACCTGCACTCAGTCTGAGGAGATTTGGACCTGCACTCGGGCTGAGGAGAACTGGACCTGCACTCGGGCTGAGGAGAATTTTACCTGCACTCAGGGTCACGAGAACTGCACCTACACTCGAGGTGAGGAGAACTGCACCTGGACACGGGGTGAGGAGAAGTGCGTCTGGACAGAGGCTGAGGAAAACTGAACTTGCTCTCGGTCTTAGGAGAACTGGACCTGCACTCAGGCTGAGGAGAACTGGATCTGCACTCCAGCTGAAGAGAATTGGACCTGAACTTGCGCTGCAGAGAACTCGACATGCACTAGTGATGAGAAGAACTGTACTTGCACTCGGGCTGAGGGGAACTGGACCAAACACTCGGGCTGAGGAAAACTGTACCTGCAATCAGGCTGAGGTGAACTGGATCAGACACTGGGGTTCAGGAAAACTGTACGTGCACTCAGGATGAGGAGAATTTGACCTGCACTAGCGCTGAGAAGAACTGTACCTGCACTCGGGCTGAAGAAAACTGCAACTTGACTTGGGCTGATGAGAACTTGGGCTGATGAGAACTAGACCTGGACTTGGGCTGCGGAGAACTGGACCTGCACTCTGGCTGAAGAGAATTGGACCTGGACTCGCACTGTGGAGAACTGTACCTGCACTCGGGCTGAGGTGAACTGGACCAGACACTCATGCTGAGGAAATCTGTACCTGCACTCAAGCTGAAGAGAACTGCACCTGGATTTGGGCTGAGGAGAACTGAACCTGCACTCAGGCTGAGAACTGCACCTGCACTCGAGCTGAGGAGAACTGTACCTGCACTCCAATGAAGAGAACTGCATCTGGACTTGGGCTGAGGAGAACTGGACCTGGACTCGGGCTGCGGAGAACTGGACCTGCACTCTGGCTGAAGAGAATTGGACCTGGACTCGCGCTGCGGAGAACTTGACCTGCACTTGTGCTGAGGAGAACTGTATTCTCACTCGGGCTGAAGTGAACTGGACCAGACACTTGGGCTGAAAAAAACTGTACCTGCACTCGACCTGAAGAGAACTGCACCTGCACTTGTGCTGAGGAGAACTGTACCTGCACTCGGGCTGAGGTGAACTGGACCAGACACTTAGGCGGAGGAAAACTGTACCTACACTCGGGCTGAAGAGAACTGCACCTGGACTTGGGCTGAGGAGAACTGGACCTGGACTCGGGGTGAAGAGAACTGGACCTGCACTCTGGCTGGAGAGAATTGGACCTGGACTCGCGCTGCTGAGAACTCGACCTGCACTAGTGCTGAGGAGAACTGTACCTGCACTCGAGCTGAGGTGAACTGGACCAGACACTCAGGCTGAGGAAAACTGTACCTGCACTCGGGCTGAAGAGAACTGCTCCTGGATTTGGGCTGAAAACTGGACCTGCACTTGTACTGCGGAGAACTGGACCTGCACTCTGGCTGAAGAGAATTGGACCTGGACTCGCGCTGCAGAGAACTTGACCTGCACTTGTGCTGAGGAGAACTGTACTTGCACTCGGGCTGAGGTGAACTGGACCAGACACTCGGGCTGAAGAAAACTGTACCTGCACTCGGGCTG
Source organism: Gymnothorax reevesii (assembly GCA_029721435.1). Classification (NCBI taxonomy): domain Eukaryota; kingdom Metazoa; phylum Chordata; class Actinopteri; order Anguilliformes; family Muraenidae; genus Gymnothorax; species Gymnothorax reevesii. The sequence goes on from CM056574.1 coordinate 117,219,323, forward strand.
AAGAGAACTGCACCTGGACGAGGGCTGAGAAAAACTGGACCTGGACTTAGGCTGAAGAGAACTGGACTGGCAGTCTGGCTGAGGAGATCTGAACCTTCACTCGGGCAGGTGATAACTGAACATGCATTTGAGCTGAGGAGAACTGAACCTGCACTCAGGCTGAGGAGAACTGAACCTGCACTCAAGCTTAGGAGAACTGCACCAGCACTGGAGCTGAGGAGAACCTAACCTGCATTCAGGCTGAGGAGAACTGAACCTTCACTCAGGCTGAGGAGAACTGCACCTGCACTCGAGCTGAGGAGAACCTAACCTGCATTCAGGCTGAGGAGAACTGAACCTGCACTCAGTCTGAGGAGTTATGGACCTGCACTCGGGCTGAGGAGAACTGGACCTGTACTTAGGCTGACGAGAACTGCACCTGCACTCGAGCTGAGGAGAACCTTACCTGCATTCAGTCTGAGGAGAACTGAACCTGCACTCAGTCTGAAGAGATTTGGACCTGCACTCGGGCTGAGGAGAACTGGTCCTGCACTCGGGCTGAGGAGAATTTTACCTGCACTCGAGCTGAGGAGAACCTTACCTGCATTCAGGCTGAGGAGAACTGAACCTGCGCTCAGTCTGAGGAGATTTGGACCTGCACTCGGGCTGAGGAGAACTGGACCTGCACTCGGGCTGAGGAGAATTTTACCTGCACTCAGGGTCACGAGAACTGCACCAACACTTGAGGTGAGGAGAACTGCACCTGGACTTTGGGTGAGGAGAAGTGCGTCTGTACAGAGGCTGAGGAAAACTGAACTTGCTCTCGGTCTTAGGAGAACTGGACCTGCACTCAGGCTGAGGAGAACTGGATCTGCACTCCAGCTGAAGAGAATTGGACCTGAACTTGCGCTGCAGAGAACTCGACATGCACTAGTGATGAGAAGAACTGTACTTGCACTCGGGTTGAGGGGAACTGGACCAAACACTCGGGCTGAGGAAAACTGTACCTGCACTCGGGCTCGGAGAACTGCAGCTGGACTTGGGCTGAGGAGAACTGGACCTGGACTCGGGCTGAGGAGAACTGAACCTGCAGTTTGGCTGTGGAGATCTGAACCTTCACTCGGGCTGAGAAGTGCATCTGTACACAGGCTGAGGAAAACTGAACTTGCACTTGATCTTTGGAGAACTGGACCTGCCCTCAGGCTGAGGAGAACTGGACCTGCACTCCGGCTGAAGAGAATTGGACCTGGACTCGCGCTGCGGAGAACTCGACCTATACTTGTGCTGAAGAAAACTGTACCTGCACTCGGGCTGAGGTGAACTGGACCAGACACCCGGGCTGAAGAAAACTGTACCTGCACTCGGGCTGAAGAGAACTGCACCTGGACTTGGGCTGAGAAGAACTGGACCGGGACTCGGGCTGAGGAGAACTGGACCTGCAGTCTGTCTGCTAACATCTGAGCTTTCACTCGGGCTGAGGAGAACTGAACCTGCACTTAGGCTGAGCAGAACTGGACCTGCACTCCGGCTGAAGAGAATTCGACCTGGACTCAGCTGTGGAGAACTCGACCAGCACTAGTGCTGAGGAGAACTGTACCTGTACTCGGGGTAAGGTGAACTGGACCTGACACTCGGGCTGAGGTAAACTGTACCTGCACTCGGATTGACGAGAACTGCACCTGGACTCGGGCTGCAGAGAACTGAACCTGCACTCAGGCTGAGGAGAACTGCACCTGCACTCGAGCTGAGGAGAACCTAACCTGCATTCAGGCTGAGGAGAACTGAACCTGCACTCAGTCTGAGGAGATTTGGACCTGCACTCGGGCTGAGGAGAACTGAACCTGCAGTCAGGCTGTGGAGAACTGCACCTGCACTCGAACTGAGGAGAACCTAATCTGCATTCAGGCTGAGGAGAACTGAACCTGCACTCAGGCTGAGGAGAACTGGACGTGCACTCCCGCTGAAGAGAACTGGACCTGGACTCGCGCCGCAGAGACCTCAACCTGCACTAGTGCTGAGGAGAACTGTACCTGCACTCGGGGTGAGGTGAACTGGACCAGACACTCGGGCTGAGGAAAACTGTACCTGCACTCGGACTGAAGAGAACTGCACCTGTACTTGGGCTGAAGAGAACTGGACCTGAACTCGGGCTGCGGAGAACTGAACCTGGACTTGGGCTGAGGAGAACTGGACCTGGACTCGGGCTGAGGAGAACTGGACCTGCAGTCTGTCTGATAACATCTGAACTTTCACTCGGGCTGAGGAAAACTGGACCTGCACTCAGGCTGAGGAGAACTGGACCTGCAGTCCGGCTAAAAAGAATTCGACCTGGACTCGCGCTGTGGAGAACTCGACCTGCACTAGTGCTGAAGAGAACTGTACCTGCACTCAGGGTGAGGTGAACTGGACCAGACACTCGGGCTGAGGTAATGTGTACCTGCACTCAGACTGAAGAGAACTGCAGCTGGACTTGGGCTGAGGAGAACTGGACCTGCACTCGGGCTGCGAAGAACTACCTGCACTCAGGCTGAGGAGAACTGCACCTGCACTCGAGCTGAGGAGAACCTAACCTGCAATCAGGCTGAGGAGAACTGAACCTGCACTCAGTCTGTGGAGATTTGGACCTGCACTCAGGCTGAGGAGAACTGGACCTGCACTTGGGCTGAGGAGATCTGAACATTCACTCGGGCTGAGAAGTGCATCTGTACACAGGCTGAGGAAAACTGAACTTGCACTCGGTCTTAGGAGAACTGGACCTGCACTCAAGCTGAGGAGAACCGGACCAGCACTCCGGCTGAAGAGAATTGGACCTGGACTCGCGCTGCGGAGACCGTGACCTGCACTAGTGCTGAGAAAAACTGTACCTGTACTAGGGCTGAGGTGAACTGGACCAGACACTCGGGCTGAGGAAAACTGTACCTGCACTCGGGCTGAAGAGAACAGCACCTGGATTTGGGCTGAAGAGAACTGGACCTGAACTCGGGCTGCGGAGAACTGGACCGGCACTCTGGCAAAAAAGAATTGGACCTGGACTCGGGCTGAGGAGAAATTGACCTGCACTCAGGCTGAGGAGAACTGAACCTGCACTCAGTCTGAGGAGATTTGGACCTGCACTCCGACTGAGGAGAACTGCACATGGACTCGGGGTGAGGAGAACTGAACTTGCTCTCGGTCTTAGGAGAACTGGACCTGCACTCAGGCTGAGGAGAACTGGACCTGCACTCCAGCTGAAGAGAATTGGACCTGGACTCGCGCTGCAGAGAACTCGACATGCACGAGTGATGAGAAGAACTGTACTTGCACTAGGGCTGAGGGGAACTGGACCAGACACTCGGGCTGAGGAAAACTGTATCTGCACTCGGGCTGAAGAGAACTGCACCTGGACTTGGGCTGAGGAGAACTGGACCAGACACTCGGGCTGAAAAAAACTGTATCTGCACTCGGGCTGAAGAGAACTGCACCTGGACTTGGGCTGAGGAGAAATGGACCTGGACTCGGGCTGAGGAGAACTGGACCTGCAGTTTGGCTGAGGAGATCTGAACCTTCACTTGGGCTGAGAAGTGCATCTGTACACATGCTGAGGAAAACTGAACTTGCACTTGGTCTTTGGAGAACGGGACCTGCACTCAGGCTGAGGAGAACTGGACCTGCACTACGGCTGAAGAAAATTGGACCTGGACTCGCGCAGCGGAGAACTCGACCTATACTTATGCTGAGGAAAACTGTTCCTGCACTTGGGGTAAGGTGAACTGGACCAGACACTCGAGCTGAGGTAAACTGTACCTGCACTCAGACTGAAGAGAACTGCACCTGGACTTGGGCTGCGGAGAACTGAACTTGCACTCAGGCTGAGGAGAACTGCACCTGCACTCGAGCTGAGGAGAACCTAACCTGCATTCAGGCTGAGGAGAACTGAACCTGCACTCAGTCTGAGGAGATTTGGACCTGCACTCGGGCTGAGGAGAACTGGACCTGCACTTGGCTGAGGAGAACTGGACCTGCACTTGGACTGAGGAGAAGTGCATCTGTACAGAGGCTGAGGAAAATTGAACTTGCACTCGGTCTTAGTAGAACTGAACCAGCACTTAGGCTGAGGAGAACTGCACCTGCACTCGAGCTGAGGAGAACCTAACCTGCAATCAGGCTGGGGAGAACTGATCCTGCACTCAGTCTGAGGGAATTTGGACCTGCATTCGGGCTGAGGAAAAATGGATCTGCACTTAGGCTGAGGAGAACTGGACCTGCATTTGGGCTGAGGAGAATTTGACCTGCACTCAGGGTGAGGAGAACTGCACCTACACTTGCGGTGAGGAGAATTGCACCTGCACTCAGGCTGAGGAGATGTGCATCTGTACAGAGGCTGAGGAAAACTGAACTTGCACTCGGTCTTAGAAGAACTGGACCTGCACTCCGGCGGAAGAGAATTGGATCTGGACTCGCGCTACGGAGAACTCGACCTGCAGTAGTGCTGAAGAGAACTGTACCTGCACTCAGTCTGAGGTGAACTGGACCAGACACTCGGGCTGAGGATAACTGTACCTGCACTCGGGCTGAAGAGAACTGCACCTGGACTTGAGCTGAGGAGAACTGAACTTGCACTCAGTCTTAGGAGAACTGGACCTGCACTCTGGCTGAAGAGAAATGGACCTGGACTAGCGCTGTGGAGAACTCGACCTGCACTAGTGCTGAGGAGAACTGTACTTGCACTCGGGCTGAGGTGAACTGGACCAGACTCTCGGGCTGAGGATAACTGTGCCTGCACTCTGGCTGAAGAGAACTGCACCTGGACTTGGGCTGAGGAGAACTGAACTTGCACTCAGTCTTAGGAGAACTGGACCTGCACTCTGGCTGACGAGAAATGGACCTGGACTAGCGCTGTGGAGAACTCGACCTGCACTAGTGCTGAGGAGCACTGTAACTGCACTCCGGCTGAGGTGAACTGGACCAGACACTCGGGCTGAGAAAACTGTACCTGCACTCAGGCTGAAGAGAACTGCAACTGGACTTTACCTGAGTATAACTGTACCTGCACTGGGGCTGAAGAGAACTACATCTGGACTTGGGCTGAGGAGAAATGGACCTGGAATTGGGCTGAGGAGAACTGGACCTGCACTCCGGCTGAAGAGAATTGGACCTGTACACGCGCTGCGGAGAACTCGACTTGCACTAGTGCTGAGAAGAACTGTACCTGCACTCGGGCTGAAGTGAACTGGACCAGACACTGGGGTTGAGGCAAACTGTACCTGCACTCGGGATGAGGAGAATTTGACCTGCACTAGCGCTGAGAAGAACTGTACCTGCACTCGGGCTGAGGTGAACTGGACCAGACACTCGTGCTGAGGAAAACTGTACCTGCACTCGTACTGAAGAAAACTGCAACTTGACTTGGGCTGATGAGAACTGGACCTGGACTCGGGCTGCGGAGAACTGAACCTGCACTCTGGCTGAAGAGAATTGGACCTGGACTCGCGCTGTGGAGAACTTGACCTGCACTAGTGCTGAGGAGAACTGTACCTGCACTCGGGCTGAGGTGAACTGCACCAGACACTCGGGCTGAGGAAATCTGTACCTGCACTCAAGCTGAAGAGAACTGCACCTGGATTTTGGCTGAGGAGAACTGAACCTACACTCAGGCTGAAAACTGCACCTGCACTCGAGCTGAGGAGAACCTAACCTGCATTCAGGCTGAGGAGAACTGAACCTGCACTCAGTCTGAGGAGATTTGGACCTGCACTCGAGCTGAGGAGAACTGGACCTGCATTTGGGCTGAGGAGAAGTGCATCTGTACAGAGGCTGAGGAAAACTGAACTTGCCCTCCGTCTTAGTAGAACTGATCCTGCACTTAGGCTGAGGAGAACTGCACCTGCACTCGAGCTGGGGAGAACCTAACCTGCATTCAGGCTGAGGAGATCCTAACCTGCATTCAGGCTGAGGAGAACTGAACATGCACTCAGTCTGAGGAGATTTGGACCTGCACTCGAGCTGAGTAGAAGTGGACCTGCACTTGGGCTGAGGAGAAGTGCATCTGTACAGAGGCTGAGGAAAATTGAACTTGCACTCGGTCTTAGTAGAACTGAACCAGCACTTAGGCTGAGGAGAACTGCACCTGCACTCGAGCTGAGGAGAACCTAACCTGCATTCAGGCTGGGGAGAACTGAACCTGCACTCAGTCTGAGAGAATTTGGACCTGCATTCGGGCTGAGGAGAAATGGACCTGCACTTAGGCTGAGGAGAACTGGACCTGCATTTGGGCTGAGGAGAATTTGACGTGCACTCAGGGTGAGGAGAACTGCACCTACACTTGCGGTGAGGAGAACTGCACCTGCACTCAGGCTGAGGAGATGTGCATCTGTACAGAGGCTGAGGAAAACTGAACTTGCACTCGGTCTTAGAAGAACTGGACCTGCATTCCTGCGGAAGAGAATTGGATCTGGACTCGCGCTGCGGAGAACTCGACCTGCAGTAGTGCTGAGGAGAACTGTACCTGCACTCGGGCTGAGGTGAACTGGACCAGACACTCGGGCTGAGGATAACTGTACCTGCACCCAGGCTGAAGAGAACTGCACCTGGACTTGGGCTGAGGAGAACTGAACTTGCACTCAGTCTTAGGAGAACTGGACCTGCACTCTGGCTGAAGAGAAATGGACCTGGACTCGCGCTGTGGAGAACTCGACCTGCACTAGTGCTGAGGAGAACTGTACCTGCACTCGGGCTGAGGTGAACTGGACCAGACTCTCGGGCTGAGGATAACTGTACCTGGACTTGGGCTGAGGAGAACTGGACGTGCACTCCGGCTGAGGAGAAACTTACCTGCATTGAGGCTGAGGAAAACTGAACCTGCACTCAGGTTGAGGAGAACTAGACCTGCACTTGGGCTGAGGAGAACTGGACGTGCACTCCGGCTGAGGAGAATTGACCTGCACTCAGGGTGAATAGAACTGCACCTACACTCGGGCTGAGAAGTGCATCTGTACCGAGGCTGAGGAAAACTGAACTTGCACTAGTGCTGAGGAGAACGGTACCTGCACTCCGGCTGAGGTGAACTGGACCTGACACTCGGGCTGAGGATAACTGTGCCTGCACTTGGGCTGAAGTGAAATGCACCTGGACTCGGCTGCAGAGAACAGGACCGGCACTCGGGCTCAGGAGTAGTGCATCTGTACAGAGGCTGAAGAAAACTGAACTTGCACTCGGTCCTAGGAGAACTGGACCTGCACTCAGCCTGAAAAGAACTGGACCTGCCCTTTGGCTGGAGAGAATTGGACCTGGACTCATGCTGCGGAGAACTCGACCTGCACCTGAGCTGAGGAGAACTGTACCTGCACTCGGGCTGAGGTGAACTGGACCAGACACTCGGGCTGAAAAAAACTGTACCTGCACTTAGGCTGAAGAGAACTGCATCTGGATTTGGGCTGAGGAGAACTGGACCTGCACTCGTGCTGAGGAGAACTGTACCTGCACTCAGGCTGAGGTGAACTGGACCAGACAATCGGGCTGAGGAAAACTGTACCTGCACTTGGGCTGAAGAGAACTGCATCTGGACTTGGGCTGAGTATAACTGTACCTGCACTCGGGCTGAAAAGAACTGTATCTGGACTTGGGTTGAGGAGAACTGGACCTGGACTCGGGCTGAGGAGAACTGGACCTGCAGTCGGGCTGAAGAGAATTGGCTTGGACTCGCGCTGCGGAGAACTCGACCTGCACTTGTGCTGAGGAGAACTGTACCTGCACTCAGGCTGAAGAGAACTGCATCTGGACTTGAGCTGAGAATAACTGTACCTGCACTCGGGCTGAAGAGAACTACATCTGGACTTGGGCTGAGGAGAAATGGACCTGGCATCGGGCTGAGGAGAACTGGTCCTGCATTCCGGCTGAAGAGAATTGGACCTGTGCTCGCGCTGCGGAGAACTCGACTTGCACTAGTGCTGAGAAGAACTGTACCTGCACTCGGGCTGAAGTGAACTGGACCAGACACTGGGGTAAAGGAAAACTGTACCTGCACTCAGGATGAGGTGAACTGGACCAGACACTCGTGCTGAGGAAAACTGTACCTGCACTCGTACTGAAGAAAACTGCAACTTGACTTGGGCTGATGAGAACTGGACCTGGACTTGGGCTGCGGAGAACTCGACCTGCATTAGTACTGAGGAGAACAGTACCTGCACTCGTGCTGAGGTGAACTGGACCAGACACTCGGGCTGAGGATAACTGTACCTGCACTTGGGCTGAAGAGAACTGCATCTAGACTTGGGCTGAGGAGGACTGGACCTGGACTCGGACTGAGGAGAACTGGACCCGCAGTCTTGCTGAGGAGATCTGAACCTTCATTAGGGCTGAGGAGAAGTGCATCTGTACACAGGCTGCGGAAAACTGAACTTGCACTCGGTCTAAGGAGAACTGGACCTGCACTCAGGCTGAGGAGAACTGGACCTGCACTCCGGCTGAAGAGAATTTGACTTGGATTCGTGCTGCGGAGAACTCAACCTGCACTAGTGCTGAGAAGAACTGTACCTGCAGTCGGGCTGAGGTGAACTGGACCAGACACTCAGGCTGAGGAAAACTGTACCTGCACTCGGGCTGAAGAGAACTGCACCTGGGTTTGGGCTTACGAGAACTGAACCCGCACTCCGGCTGAAGAGAATTGAACCAGTTCTCGCTCTGCTGAGAACTCGACCTGCACTAGTGCTGAGGAGAACTGTACCTGCACTCGAATGAAGAGCACTGCACCTGGACTTGGGCTGAGGAGAACTGGACCTGGACTCGGGCTGCGGAGAACTGGACCTGCACTCTGGCTGAAGAGAATTGGACCTGGACTCGCGCTGCTGAGAACTCGACCTGCACTAGTGCTGAGGAGAACTGTACCTGCACTCGGGATGAGGTGAACTGGACCAGACACTCAGGCTGAGGAAAACTGTACCTGCACTGGGGCTGAAGAGAACTGCACCTGGACTTGTGCTGAGGAGAACTGAACTTGCACTCAGTCTTAGGAGAACTGGACCTGCACTCTGGCTGAAGAGAATTGGACCTGGACTCGCGCTGTAGAAAACTCGACCTGCACTTGTGCTGAGAACTGTACCTTCACTCGGACTGAGTAGAACTGCATCTGTACATAGGCTCAGGAAAACTGAACTAGCACTCGGTCTTAGGGGAACTTGACCTGCAGTCAGGCTGAGAACTGAACCTGCACTCAGTCTGAGGAGATTTGGACCTGCACTCGGGCTGAGGAGAACTGGACCTGCACTTGGGCTGAGGAGAACTGGACCAGCACTCGGGCTGAGGAGAATTTGACCTGCACTCAGGGTGAGGAGAACTGCACCTACACTGGAGGTGAGGAGAACTGCACCTGCAATCGGGCTGAGGAGGAGTGCATCTGTACAGAGGCTGAGGAAAACTGAACTTGCACTCGGTCTTAGGAGAACTGGACCAGAAACTCAGGCTGAGTATAACTGTACCTGCACTCGGGCTGAAAAGAACTGCATCTTGACTTGCGCTGAGGAGGACTGGACCTGGACTCGGGCTGAGGAAAAGTGCATTTGTACACAGGCTGGGGAAAACTGAACTTGCACTCGAGCTGAGGAGAACTGGACCTGCACTCCGGCTGAAGAGAATTGGACCTGGACTCGCGCTGCGGAGAACTCGACCTGCACTAGTGCTGAGGAGCACTGTAACTGCACTCCGGCTGGGGTGAACTGGACCAGACACTCGGGCTGAGGAAAACTGTACCTGGACTTGGGCTGATGAGAACTGCACCTGCACTCGAGCAGAGGAGAACCTAACCTGCATTGAGGCTGAGGAAAACTGAACCTGCACTCGGGTTGAGGAGAACTGGACCTGCACTTGGGCTGAGGAGAACTGGACGTGCACTCCGGCTGAGGAGAATTGACCTGCACTCAGGGTGAATAGAACTGCACCTACACTCAGGCTGAGAAGTGCATCTGTACAGAGGCTGAGGAAAACTGAACTTGCACTTGTGCTGAGGAGAACGGTACCTGCACTCCGGCTGAGGTGAACTGGACCAGACACTCGGGCTGAAGATAACTGTACCTGCACTTGGGCTGAAGTGAAATGCACTTGGACTCGGCTGCAGAAAACTGGACCGGCACTCGGGCTGAGGAGAAGTGCATCTGTACAGAGGCTGAGGAAAACTGAACTTGCACTCGGTCCTAGGAGAACTGGACCTGCACTCAGGCTGAAAAGAACTGGACCTGCCCTCTGGCTGGAGAGTATTGGACCTGGACTCACGCTGCGGAGAACTCGACCTGCACCTGAGCTGAGGAGAACTGTACCTGCACTCGGGCTGAGGTGAACTGGACCAGACACTCGGGCTGAAAAAAACTGCACCTGGACTTGGGCTGAGGAGAACTGGACCTGGACTGGGGCTGAAGAGAACTGGACTTGCAGTCTCTCTGAGGAGATCTGAACCTTCACTCAGGCTGGGGAGAACTGCAACTGCACTTGAGCTATATAGAACCTAACCTGCACTCAGTCTGAGGAGATTTGGACCTGCACTCGGGCTGAGGAGAACTGGACCGGCACTTGGGCTGAGGAGAACTGGACCTCGGGCACTCGGGCTGAAATGAACTGGACCAGACACTTGTGCGAGGAAATCTGTACCTGCACTCAAGCTGAAGAGAACTGCACCTGGATTTGGGCTGAGGAGAACTGAACCTACACTCAGGCTGAGAACTGCACCTGCACTCGAGCTGAGGAGAACCTAACCTGCATTCAGACTGTGGAGAACTGAACCTGCACTCAGTCTGAGGAGATTTGGACCTGCACTCGGGTTGAGGAGATTTGGACCTGCACTCGAGCTGAGGAGAACTGGACCTGCACTTGGGCTGAGGAGAAGTGCATCTGTACAGAGGCTGAGGAAAACTGAACTTGCCCTCGGTCTTAGAAGAACTGAACCTGCACTTAGGCTGAGGAGAACTGCACCTGCACTCGAGCTGAGGAGAACCTAACCTGCATTCAGGCTGAGGAGAACTGAACCTGCACTCAGTCTGAGGAGATTTGGACCTGCACTCGGGTTGAGGAGATTTGGACCTGCACTCGAGCTGAGGGGAACTGGACCTGCACTTGGGGTGAGGAGAAGTGCATCTGTACAGAGGCTGAGGAAAACTGAACTTGCACTCGGTCTTAGTAGAACTGAACCTGCACTTAGGCTGAGGAGAACTGCACTTGCAATCGAGCTGAGGAGAACCTAACCTGCATTCAGGCTGAGGAGAACTGAACCTGCACTCAGTCTGAGGAGATTTGGACGTGCATTTGGGTTGAGGAGAAATGGACCTGCACTTAGGCTGAGGAGAACTGGACCTGCATTTGGGCTGAGGAGAATTTGACCTGCACTCAGGGTGAGGAGAACTGCACCTACACTTGCGGTGAGGAGAACTGCACCTGCACTCAGGCTGAGGAGATGTGCATCTGTACAGAGGCTGAGGAAAACTGAACTTGCACTCGTCTTAGAAGAACTGGACCTGTACTCCGGCGGAAGAGAATTGGATCTGGACTCGCGCTGCGGAGAACTCAACCTGCAGTAGTGCTGAGGAGAACTGTACCTGCACTCGGGCTGAGGTGAACTGGACCAGACACTCGGGCTGAGGATAACTGTACCTGCACTCGTACTGAAGAGAACTGCACCTGGACCTGGGCTGAGGAGAACTGAACTTGCACTCAGTCTTAGGAGAACTGGACCTGCACTCTGGCTGAAGAGAATTGGACCTGGACTCGCGCTGTGGAGAACTCGACCTGCACTAGTGCTGAGGAGAACTGTACCTGCACTCGGGCTGAGGTGAACTGGACCAGACACTCGGGCTGAGGATAACTGTACCTGCACTCGGGCTGAAGAGAACTGCACCTGGACTTGGGCTGAGGAGAACTGAACTTGCACTCGGTCTTAGGAGAACTGGACCTGCACTCCGGCTGAAGAGAATTGGACCTGGACTCCCGCTGCGGAGAACTCGACCTGCACTAGTGCTGAGGAGCACTGTAACTGCACTCCGGCTGGGGTGAACTGGACCAGACACTCGGGCTGAGTAAAACTGTACCTGGACTTGGGCTGAGAAGAACTGAACCTTCACTCAGGCTGATGAGAAGTGCACCTGCACTCGAATAGAGGAGAACCTAACCTGCATTGAGGCTGAGGAAAACTGAACCTGCACTTGGGCTGAGGAGAACTGGACGTGCACTCCGGCTGAGGAGAATTGACCTGCACTCAGAGTGAATAGAACTGCACCTACGCTCGGGCTGAGAAGTGCATCTGTACAGAGGCTGAAGAAAACTGAACTTGCACTCGGTCCTAGCAGAACTGGACCTGCACTCAGGCTGAGAACTGCACCTGCACTCGAGCTGAGGAGAACCTAACCTGCATTCAGGCTGTGGAGAACTGAACCTGCACTCAGTCTGAGGAGATTTGGACCTGCACTCGGGTTGAGGAGATTTGGACCTGCACTCGAGCTGAGGAGAACTGGACCTGCACTCGAGCTGAGGAGAACTGGACCTGCACTTGGGCTGAGGAGAAGTGCATCTGTACAGAGGCTGAGGAAAACTGAACTTGCACTCGGTCTTAGTAGAACTGAACCTGCACTTAGGCTGAGGAGAACTGCACCTGCAGTCAGTCTGAGGAGATTTGGACGTGCATTTGGGTTGAGGAGAAATGGACCTGCACTTTGGCTGAGGAGAACTGGACCTGCATTTGGGCTGAGGAGAATTTGACCATCACTCAGGGTGAGGAGAACTGCACCTACACTCGCGGTGAGGAGAACTGCACCTGCACTCAGGCTGAGGAGATGTGCATCTGTACAGAGGCTGAGGAAAACTGAACTTGCACTCAGTCTTAGAAGAACTGGACCTGCACTCCGGCGGAAGAGAATTGGATCTGGACTCGCGCTGCGGAGAACTCGACCTGCAGTAGTGCTGAGGAGAACTGTACCTGCACTCGGGCTGAGGTGAACTGGACCAGACACTCGGGCTGAGGAAAACTGTACCTGCACTGGGGCTGAAGAGAAATGCATCTGAACTTGGGCTGAGTATAACTGTACCTGCACTCGGGCTGAAAAGAACTGCATCTGGACTTGGGTTGAGGAGAACTGGACATGGACTCGGGCTGAGGAGAACTGGACCTGCACTCGGGCTGAAGAGAATTGGCCTGGACTAGCGCTGCGGAGAACTCGACCTGCACTAGTGCTGAGAACTGTACCTGCACTCAGGCTGAGGTGAACTGGATCAGACACTGGGGTTAAAGAAAACTGTACGTGCACTCAGGATGAGGAGAATTTGACCTGCACTAGCGCTGAGAAGAACTGTACCTGCACTCGGGCTGAAGTGAACTGGACCAGACACTCGTGCTGAGGAAAACTGTACCTGCACTCGTACTGAAGAAAACTGCAACTTGACTTGGGCTGATGAGAACTGGACCGGCAGTCTGCCTGATGAGATCTGAACCTTCACTCGGGCAGGTGATAACTGAACATGCATTTGAGCTGAGGAGAACTGAACCTGCCCTCAGGCTGAAGAGAACTGAACCTGCACTCAGGCTGAGGAGAACTGCACCAGCACTGGAGCTGAGGAGAACCGAACCTGCATTCAGGCTGAGGAGAACTGAACCTGCACTCAGTCTGAGGAGAACTGGACCTGTTCTCAGGCTGACGAGAACTGCACCTGCACTCGAGCTGAGGAGAACCTTACCTGCATTCAGTCTGAGGAGAACTGAACCTGCACTCAGTCTGAGGAGATTTGGACCTGCACTCGGGCTGAGGAGAACTGGACCTGCACTCGGGCTGAGGAGAATTTTACCTGCACTCGAGCTGAGGAGAACCTTACCTGCATTTAGGCTGAGGAGAACTGAACCTGCACTCAGTCTGAGGAGATTTGGACCTGCACTCGGGCGGAGGAGAACTGGACCTGCACTCGGGCTGAGAATTTTACCTGCACTCAGGGTCACGAGAACTGCACCTACACTCGAGGTGAGGAGAACTGCACCTGGACACGGGGTGAGGAGAAGTGCGTCTGTACAGAGGCTGAGGAAAACTGAACTTGCTCTCGGTCTTAGGAGAACTGGACCTGCACTCAGGCTGAGGAGAACTGGATCTGCACTCCAGCTGAAGAGAATTGGACCTGAACTTGCGCTGCAGAGAACTCGACATGCACTAGTGATGAGCAGAACTGTACTTGCACTCGGGCTGAGGTGAACTAGACCAAACACTCGGGCTGAGGAAAACTGTACCTGCACTCAGGCTGAGGTGAACTGGATCAGACACTGGGGTAAAGGAAAACTGTACGTGCACTCAGGATGAGGAGAATTTGACCTGCACTAGCGCTGAGAAGAACTGTACCTGCACTCGGGCTGAAGTGAACTGGACCAGACACTCGTGCTGAGGAAAACTGTACCTGCAGTCGTACTGAAGAAAACTGCAACTTGACTTGGGCTGATGAGAACTAGACCTGGACTTGGGCTGCGGAGAACTGGACCTGCACTCTGGCTGAAGAGAATTGGACCTGGACTCGCGCTGTGGAGAACTGTACCTGCACTCGGGCTGAGGTGAACTGGACCAGACACTCAGGCTGAGGAAATCTGTACCTGCACTCAAGCTGAAGAGAACTGCACCTGGATTTGGGCTGAGGAGAACTGAACCTGCACTCAGGCTGAGAACTGCACCTGCACTCGAGCTGAGGAGAACTATTCCTGCACTCCAATGAAGAGAACTGCATCTGGACTTGGGCTGAGGAGAACTGGACCTGGACTCGGGCTGCGGAGAACTGGACCTGCACTCTGGCTGAAGAGAATTGGACCTGGACTCGCGCTGCGGAGAACTTGACCTGCACTTGTGCTGAGGAGAACTGTATTCTCACTCGGGCTGAGGTGAACTGGACCAGACACTTGGGCTGAAAAAAACTGTACCTGCACTCGACCTGAAGAGAACTGCACCTGCACTTGTGCTGAGGAGAACTGTACCTGCACTCGGGCTGAGGTGAACTGGACCAGACACTTAGGCGGAGAAAAACTGTACCTACACTCGGGCTGAAGATAACTGCACCTGGACTTGGGCTGAGGAGAACTGGAACTGGACTCGGGGTGAAGAGAACTGGACCTGCACTCTGGCTGGAGAGAATTGGACCTGGACTCGCGCTGCTGAGAACTCGACCTGCACTAGTGCTGAGAAGAACTGTACCTGCACTCGAGCTGAGGTGAACTGGACCAGACACTCAGGCTGAGGAAAACTGTACCCGCACTCGGGCTGAAGAAAACTGCTCCTGGATTTGGGCTGAGAACTGGACCTGCACTTGTACTGCGGAGAACTGGACCTGCACTCTGGCTGAAGAGAATTGGACCTGGACTCGCGCTGCAGAGAACTTGACCTGCACTTGTGCTGAGGAGAACTATACTTGCAGTCGGGCTGAGGTGAACTGGACCAGATACTCGGGCTGAAGAAAACTGTACCTGCACTCGAGCTGAAGAGAACTGCACCTGGACGAGGGCTGAGGAAAACTGGACCTGGACTTAGGCTGAAGAGAACTGGACCGGCAGTCTGTCTGAGGAGATCTGAACCTTCACTCGGGCAGGTGATAACTGAACATGCATTTGAGCTGAGGAGAACTGAACCTGCACTCAGGCTGAGGAGAACTGAACCTGCACTCAGGCTGAGGAGAACTGCACCAGCACTGGAGCTGAGGAGAACCTAACCTGCATTCAGGCTGAGGAGAACTGAACCTGCACTCAGTCTGAGGAGAACTGAACCTTCACTCAGGCTGAGAAGAACTGCACCTGCACTCGAGCTGAGGAGAACCTAACCTGCATTCAGTCTGAGGAGAACTGAACCTGCACTCAGTCTGAGGAGATTTGGACCTGCACTCGGGCTGAAGAGAACTGCATCTGGACTGGGGCTGAGGAGAACTGGACCTGGACTCGGGCTGAGGAGAACTGGACCTGCAGTCTGGCTGAGGAGAACTGAACCTTCACTCGGGCTGAGAAATGCATCTGTACACAGGCTGAGGAAAACTGAACTTGCACTCTGTCTTTGGAGTACTGGACCTGCACTTAGGCTTAGGAGAACTGGACCTGCACTCCGGCTGAAGAGAATTGGGCCTGGACTCGCGCTGCGGAGAACTCGACAGGCGCTAGTGCTGAGAAGAACTGTACCTGCACTCGGGCTGAGGTTATCTGAACCAGACACTCGGGCTGAGGGAAACTGTACCTGCACTCTGGCTGAAGAGAACTGCACCTGGATTTGGGCTGAGGAGAACTGGACCTGCACTCTGGCTGAATAGAATTGGACCGGGACTCGCGCTGCGGAGAACTCGAATAGCACTTGTGCTGAGGAGAACTGTACCTGCACTCGGGCTGAGGTGAACTGGAGGAGACACTCGGGCTGAGGAAAACTGTACCTGCACTCGGGCTGAAGAGACCTGCACCTGGACTTGGGCTTAGGAGAACTGGACCTGGACTCAGGCTGAGGAGAACTGGACCTGCAGTCCGTCTGATAACATCTGAACTTTCACTCGGGCTGAGGAGAACTGGACCTGCACTCAGGCTGAGGAGAACTGGACCTGCACTCCGGCTGAAGAGAATTTGACCTGGAATCGCGGTGTGGACCTGCACTCGGGGTGAGGAAAACTGTCGCTGCACTCGGACTGAAGAGAACTGAACCTGGAATTGGGCTGAGGAAAACTGGACCTGGACTCGGGCTGAGGAGAACTGGACCTGCACTCTGTCTGATAACATCTGAACTTTAACTCGGGCTGAAGAGAACTGGACCTGCACTCAGGCTGAGGAGAACTGGACCTGCAAACCTGCTGAAAAGAATTCGACGTGGACTCGCGCTGTGCAGAACTCGACCTAAACTAGTGCTGAGGAGAATTGTACCTGCACTCGGGGTGAGGTGAACTGGACGAGACACTCGGGCTGAGCAAAACTGTACCTGCTCTTGGACTGAAGAGAACTGCACCTGCATTTGGGCTGCGGAGAACTGGACCTGCACTCTGGCTGAAGAGAATTGGACCTGGACTCGCGCTGCGGAGAACTCGAATAGCACTTGTGCTGAGGAGAACTGTACCTGCACTAGGGCTGACGTCAACTGGACCAGACACTCGGGCTGAGGAAAACTGTAGCTGCACCTGGACTGAAGAGAACTGCACCTGGACTTAGGCTGAGGAGAACTGGACCTGCACTCCGGCTGAAGAGAATTGGACCTGGACTCGCGCTGCGGAGAACTCGACAGGCGCTAGTGCTGAGAAGAACTGTACCTGCACTCGGGCTGAGGTTATCTGAACCAGACACTCGGGCTGAGGGAAACTGTACCTGCACTCTGGCTGAAGAGAACTGCACCTGGAATTGGGCTGAGGAGAACTGGACCTGGACTCGGGCTGCATAGAACTGGACCTGCACTCTGGCTGAAGAGAATTGGACCTGGACTCGCGCTGCGGAGAACTCGACCAGCACTCGTGCTGAGGAGAACTGTACCTGCACTCTGTCTGATAACATCTGAACTTTCACTCAGGCTGAAGAGAGCTGTACCTGCACTCAGGCTGAGGAGAACTGGACCTGCAAACCTGCTGAAGAGAATTCGATGTGGACTCGGGCTGTGCAGAACTCGACCTGCACTAGTGCTGAGGAGAATTGTACCTGCACTCGGGGTGAGGTGAACTGGACGAGACACTCGGGCTGAGCAAAACTGTACCTGCTCTCGGACTGAAGAGAACTGCACCTGGACTTGGGCTGAGGAGAACTGGACCTGGACTCGGGCTGCAAAGAACTGAACCTGCACTCAGTCTGAGGAGATTTGGACCTGCACTCGGGCTGAGGAGAACTGAACCTTCACTCAGGCTGAGGAGAACTGCACCTGCACTCGAGCTGAGGAGAACTGAACCTGCACTCAGTCTGAGGAGATTTGGACCTGCACTCGGGCTGAGGAGAACTGGACCTGCACTCGGGCTGAGGAGAATTTAACCTGGACTCAGTCTGCGGAGATTTTGCCCTGCACTCGGGCTGAGGAGGACTGGATCTACACTTGGGCTGAGGAGAACTGGACCTGCCCTGCAGCTGAGGAGAATTTGACCTGCACTCAGGGTTAATTGAACTGCACCTACAGTCGAGGTGAGGAGAACTGCATCTGCACTCGAGCTGAGGAGAAGTGCATCTGTACAGAGGCTAAGGAAAACTGAACTTGCACTCAGTCTTAGAAGAACTGGACCTGCACTCCGGCGGAAGAGAATTGGATCTGGACTCGCGCTGCGGAGAACTCGACCTGCAGTAGTGCTGAGGAGAACTGTACCTGCACTCAGGCTGAGGTGAACTGGACCAGACACTCGGGCTGAGGATCACTGTACCTGCACTCGGGCTGAATAGAACTGCATCTGGACTTGGGCTGAGGAGAACTGGACCTGGACTAGGGCTGAGGAGCACTGGACCTGCAGTCTGGCTGAGGAGAACTGAACCTTCACTCGGGCTGAGAAATGCATCTGTACACAGGCTGAGGAAAACTGAACTTTCACTCTGTCTTTGGAGTACTGGACCTGCACTTAGGCTTAGGAGAACTGGACCTGCACTCCGGCTGAAGAGAATTGGACCTGGACTCGCGCTGCGGGGAACTCGACAGGCGCTAGTGCTGAGAAGAACTGTACCTGCACTCGGGCTGAGGTTATCTGAACCAGACACTCGGGCTGAGGGAAACTGTACCTGCACTCTGGCTGAAGAGAACTGCACCTGGATTTGGGCTGAGGAGAACTGGACCTGCACTCTGGCTGAATAGAATTGGACCGGGACTCGCGCTGCGGAGAACTCGAATAGCACTTGTGCTGAGGAGAACTGTACCTGCACTCGGGCTGAGGTGAACTGGAGGAGACACTCGGGCTGAGGAAAACTGTACCTGCACTCGGGCTGAAGAGACCTGCACCTGGACTTGGGCTTAGGAGAACTGGACCTGGACTCAGGCTGAGGAGAACTGGACCTGCAGTCCGTCTGATAACATCTGAACTTTCACTCGGGCTGAGGAGAACTGGACCTGCACTCAGGCTGAGGAGAACTGGACCTGCACTCCGGCTGAAGAGAATTTGACCTGGAATCGCGGTGTGGACATGCACTCGGGGTGAGGAAAACTGTCGCTGCACTCGGACTGAAGAGAACTGAACCTGGAATTGGGCTGAGGAAAACTGGACCTGGACTCGGGCTGAGGAGAACTGGACCTGCACTCTGTCTGATAACATCTGAACTTTAACTCGGGCTGAAGATAACTGGACCTGCACTCAGGCTGAGGAGAACTGGACCTGCAAACCTGCTGAAAAGAATTCGACGTGGACTCGCGCTGTGCAGAACTCGACCTAAACTAGTGCTGAGGAGAATTGTACCTGCACTCGGGGTGAGGTGAACTGGACGAGACACTCGGGCTGAGCAAAACTGTACCTGCTCTTGGACTGAAGAGAACTGCTCCTGGATTTGGGCTGCGGAGAACTGGACCTGCACTCTGGCTGAAGAGAATTGGACCTGGACTCGCGCTGCGGAGAACTCGAATAGCACTTGTGCTGAGGAGAACTGTACCTGCACTCGGGCTGAGGTCAACTGGACCAGACACTCGGGCTGAGGAAAACTGTAGCTGCACCTGGACTGAAGAGAACTTCACCAGGACTTAGGCTGAGGAGAACTGGACCTGCACTCCGGCTGAAGAGAATTGGACCTGGACTCGCGCTGCGGAGAACTCGACAGGCGCTAGTGCTAAGAAGAACTGTACCTGCACTCGGGCTGAGGTTATCTGAACCAGACACTCGGGCTGAGGGAAACTGTACCTGCACTCTGGCTGAGGAGAACTGCACCTGGATTTGGGCTGAGGAGAACTGGACCTGCGCTCGGGCTAAGGAGAATTTAACCTGCACTCAGGGTGAGGAGAACTGCTCCTACACTCGAGGTGAGAACTGCACCTGCACTCGGGCTGAGGAGAAGTGCATCTGTACAGAGGCTGAGAAAAACTGAACTTGCACTCGGTCTTAGGAGCACTGGACCTGCACTCAGGCTTAGGAGAACTGGACCTGCACTCCAGCTGAAGAGAAGTGGATCTGGACTCGCACTGGAGAGAACTCGATCTGCACTAGTGCTGAGGAGAACTGTACCTGCACTCGGGCTGAGGTGAACTGGACCAGACACTCCGGCTGAGGAAAACTGTACCTGCACTCGGGCTGAAGAGAACTGCATCTGGACCTTGGCTGAAAAGAACTGGACCTGGACTCAGGCTGAGGACAACTGGACCTGCAGTCTGGCTGAGGAGATCTGAACCTTCACTCAGGCTGAGGAGGAGTGCATCTGTACGCAGGCTGAAAAAAACTGAACTTGCACTCGGTCTTAGGAGAACTTGACTTGCACTCCGGCTGAAAAGAACTGTACCTGCACTCCAGCTGAAGAGAATTGGACCTGGACTCGCGCTGCAGAGAACTCGACCTGCACCAGTGTTGAGAAGAACTG
Source organism: Gymnothorax reevesii (assembly GCA_029721435.1). Lineage (NCBI taxonomy): Eukaryota > Metazoa > Chordata > Actinopteri > Anguilliformes > Muraenidae > Gymnothorax > Gymnothorax reevesii. Next base: position 117,239,745 of record CM056574.1, read on the forward strand.
TACCTGCACTCGGGCTGAGGTGAACTGGACCAGACACTCAGGCTGAGGAAAACTGTAGCTGCACCTGGACTGAAGAGAACTGCACCTGGACTTAGGCTGAGGAGAACTGGACCTGGACTCGTGCTGCGGAGAACTCGACAGGCGCTAGTGCTGAGAAGAACTGTACCTGCACTCAGGCTGAGGTTATCTGAACCAGACACTCGGGCTGAGGGAAACTGTACCTGCACTCTGGCTGAAGAGAACTGCACCTGGAATAGGGCTGAGGAGAACTGGACCTGGACTCGGGCTGCGGGGAACTGGACCTGCACTCTGGCTGAAGAGAATTGGACCTGGACTCGCGCTGCGGAGAACTCGACCAGCACTTGTGCTGAGGAGAACTGTACCTGCACTCGGGCTGAGGTGAACTGGACGAGACACTAGGGCTGAGGAAAACTGTACCTGCACTCGGGCTGAAGAGAACTGCACCTGGACTTAGGCTGAGGAGAACTGGACCTGGACTCGGGCTGAGGAGAACTGGACCTGCAGTCTGTCTGATAACATCTGAACTTTCACTCGGGCTGAGGAGAACTGGACCTGCACTCCGGCTGATGAGAATTTGACCTGGACTCGCGCTGTGGACCTGCACTCGGGATGAGGAAAACTGTTCCTGCACTCGGACTGAAGAGAACTGCACCTGGAATTGGGCTGAGGAAAACTGGACCTGGACTCGGGCTGAGGAGAACTGGACCTGCACTCTGTCTGATAACATCTGAACTTTCACTCGGGCTGAAGAGAACTGGACCTGCACTCAGGCTGAGGAGAACTGGACCTGCAAACCTGCTGAAGAGAATTCGACGTGGACTCGGGCTGTGCAGAACTCGACCTGCACAAGTGCTGAGGAGAATTGTACCTGCACTCGGGGTGAGGTGAACTGGACGAGACACTCGGGCTGAGTAAAACTGTACCTGCTCTCGGACTGAAGAGAACTGCACCTGGACTTGGGCTGAGGAGAACTGGACCTGGACTCGGGCTGCAAAGAACTGAACCTGCACTCAGTCTGAGGAGATTTGGACCTGCACTCGGGCTGAGGAGAACTGGACCTGCACTCAGGCTGAGGAGATTTGGACCTGCACTCGGGCTGAGGAGAACTGGACCTGCACTTGGGCTGAGGAGAACTGGACCTGCACTCAGGCTGAGGAGAATTTAACCTGCACTCAGGGTGAGGAGAACTGCTCCTACACTCGAGGTGAGAACTGCACCTGCACTCGGGCTGAGGAGAAGTGTATCTGTACAGAGGCTGAAAAAAACTGAACTTGCACTCGGTCTTAGGAGAACTGGACCTGCACTCAGGCTAAGGAGAACTGGACCTGTACTCCAGCTGAAGAGAAGTGGATCTGGACTCGCACTGCAGAGAACTCGACCTGCACTAGTGCTGAGGAGAACTGTACCTGCACTCGGGCTGAGGTGAACTTGACCAGACACTCCGGCTGAGGAAAACTGTAACTGCACTCGGGCTGAAGAGAACTGCATCTGGACCTTGGCTGAAAAGAACTGGACCTGGACTCAGGCTGAGGAGAACTGGACCTGCAGTCTGGCTGAGGACATCTGAACCTTCACTCAGGCTGAGGAGGAGTGCATCTGTATGCAGGCTGAAAAAACTGAACTTGCACTCTGTCTTAGGAGAACTTGACTTGCACTCCGGCTGAAAAGAACTGGACCTACACTCCAGCTGAAGAGAATTGGACTTGGACTCGCGCTGCAGAGAACTCGACCTGCACCAGTGTTGAGAAGAACTGTACCTGCACTCGGGCTGAGGTGAACTGGACCAGACACTCGGGCTGAGGAAAACTGTAGCTGCACCTGGACTGAAGAGAACTGCACCTGGACTTAGGCTGAGGAGAACTGGACCTGGACTTCGACTGCGCAGAACTGGACCTGCACTCGGTCTTTGGAGAACTGGACCTGCACTCCGGCTGAGGAGAATTCGACCTGGACTCGCGCTGTGGAGAACTTGACATGCACTAGTGCTGAGGAAAACTGTACCTGAACTCGAGCTGAGGTGAACTTGACCAGACACTCTGGCTGAGGATAACTGTACCTGCACTCGGGCTGAAGAGAACTGCATCTGGACTTGGGCTGAGGAGAACTGGACCTGGACTAGGGCTGAGGAGAACTGGACCTGCAGTCTGGCTGAGGAGATCTGAACCTTCACTCGGGCTGAGAAGTGCATCTGTACAAGGGCTGAGGAAAACTGAACTTGCACTCGGTCTTAAGAGAACTGGACCTGCGCTCAGGCTGAGGAGAACTGGACCTGCACTCGGGCTGAAGAGAACTGCATCTGGACTGGGGCTGAGGAGAACTGGACCTGGACTCAGGCTGATGAGAACTGGACCTGCAGTCTGGCTGAGGAGATCTGAACCTTCACTCGGGCTTAGAAATGCATCTGTACACAGGCTGAGGAAAACTGAACTTGCACTCTGTCTTTGGAGAACTGGACCTGCACTCCGGCTGAAGAGAATTGGACCTGGACTTGCACTGCGGAGACCTGGACTTGCACTGCGGAGACCTCGACCTGCATTACCGCTGAGAAGAACTGTACCTGCACTCGGGCTGAGGTGAACTGGACCAGACACTCGGGCTGAGGAAAACTGTACCAGAACTCGGGCTGAAGAGAACTGCACCTGGATTTGGGCTGAGGAGAATTGGACCTGGATTCGGGCTGCGGAGAACTGGACCTGCACTCTGGCTGAAGAGAAATGGACCTGGACTCGACCGGCATTTCTCCTCAGGAGAATTCTACCTGCACTCAGGCTGAGGAGAATTTGTCCTGCACTCAGGCTGAGGAGAACTGCACCTGCACTCAGCTGAGGAGAACCTAACCTGCATTCATGCTGAGGAGAACTGAACCTGCACTGAGTCTGAGGAGATTTGGACCTGCACTCGGGCTGAGGAGAACTGGACCTGCACTCGGGCTGAGGAGAACTGGACCTGCACTTGGGCTGAGGAGAACTGGACCTGCACTCGGGCTAAGGAGAATTTAACCTGCACTCAGGGTGAGGAGAACTGCTCCTACACTCGAGGTGAGAACTGCACCTGCACTCGGGCTGAGGAGAAGTGCATCTGTACAGAGGCTGAGAAAAACTGAACTTGCACTCGGTCTTAGGAGAACTGGACCTGCACTCAGGCTTAGGAGAACTGGACCTGCACTCCAGCTGAAGAGAAGTGGATCTGGACTCGCACTGCAGAGAACTCGACCTGCACTAGTGCTGAGGAGAACTGTACCTGCACTCGGGCTGAGGTGAACTGGACCAGACACTCCGGCTGAGGAAAACTGTACCTGCACTCGGGCTGAAGAGAACTGCATCTGGACCTTGGCTGAAAAGAACTGGACCTGGACTCAGGCTTAGGAGAACTGGACCTGCAGTCTGGCTGAGGAGATCTGAACCTTCACTCAGGCTGAGAAGGAGTGCATCTGTACGCAGGCTGAAAAAAACTGAACTTGCACTCGGTCTTAGGAGAACTTGACTTGCACTCCGGCTGAAAAGAACTGTACCTGCACTCCAGCTGAAGAGAATTGGACCTGGACTCGCGCTGCAGAGAACTCGACCAGCACCAGTGTTGAGAAGAACTGTACCTGCACTCGGGCTGAGGTGAACTGGACCAGACACTCAGGCTGAGGAAAACTGTAGCTGCACCTGGACTGAAGAGAACTGCACCTGGAATTAGGCTGAGGAGAACTGGACCTGGAATCGCGCTGCGGAGAACTCGACAGGCGCTAGTGCTGAGAAGAACTGTACCTGCACTCGGGCTGAGGTTATCTGAACCAGACACTCGGGCTGAGGGAAACTGTACCTGCACTCTGGCTGAAGAGAACTGCACCTGGAATTGGGCTGAGGAGAACTGGACCTGGACTCGGGCTGCGGAGAACTGGACCTGCACTCTGGCTGAAGAGAATTGGACCTGGACTCGCGCTGCGGAGAACTCGACCAGCACTTGTGCTGAGGAGAACTGTACCTGCACTCGGGCTGAGGTGAACTGGACGAGACACTCGGGCTGAGGAAAACTGTACCTGCACTCGGGCTGAAGAGAATTGCACCTGGGCTTAGGCTGAGGAAAACTGGACCTGGACTCGGGCTGAGGAGAACTGGACCTGCAGTCTGTCTGATAACATCTGAACTTTCACTCGGGCTGAGGAGAACTGGACCTGCACTCAGGCTGAGGAGAACTGGACCTGCACTCCGGCTGAAGAGAATTTGACCTGGACTCGCGCTGTGGACCTGCACTCGGGGTGAGGAAAACTGTTCCTGCACTCGGACTGAAGAGAACTGCACCTGGAATTGGGCTGAGGAAAACTGGACCTGGACTCGGGCTGAGGAGAACTGGACCTGCACTCTGTCTGATAACATCTGAACTTTCACTCGGGCTGAAGAGAACTGGACCTGCACTCAGGCTGAGGAGAACTGGACCTGCAAACCTGCTGAAGAGAATTCGACGTGGACTCGGGCTGTGCAGAACTCGACCTGCACTAGTGCTGAGGAGAATTGTACCTGCACTCGGGGTGAGGTGAACTGGACGAGACACTCGGGCTGAGCAAAACTGTACCTGCTCTCGGACTGAAGAGAACTGCACCTGGACTTGGGCTGAGGAGAACTGGACCTGCACTCGGGCTGAGGAGAATTTAACCTGCACTCAGGGTGAGGAGAACTGCTCCTACACTCGAGGTGAGAACTGCACCAGCACTCGGGCTGAGGAGAAGTGTATCTGTACAGAGGCTGAGGAAAACTGAACTTGCACTCGGTCTTAGGAGAACTGGACCTGCACTCAGGCTTAGGAGAACTGGACCTGCACTCCAGCTGAAGAGAAGTGGATCTGGACTCGCACTGCAGAGAACTCGACCTGCACTAGTGCTGAGGAGAACTGTACCTGCACTCGGGCTGAGGTGAACTTGACCAGACACTCCGGCTGAGGAAAACTGTAACTGCACTCGGGCTGAAGAGAACTGCATCTGGACCTTGGCTGAAAAGAACTGGACCTGGAGTCAGGCTGAGTGGAACTGGACCTGCAGTCTGGCTGAGGACATCTGAACCTTCACTCAGGCTGAGGAGGAGTGCATCTGTATGCAGGCTGAAAAAACTGAACTTGCACTCTGTCTTAGGAGAACTGGACCTGCACTCCGGCTGAGGAGAATTCGACCTGGACTCGCGCTGTGGAGAACTCGACCTGCACTAGTGCTGAGGATAACTGTACATGCACTTGGGCTGAGATGAAGTGGACCAGACACTCGGGCTGAGGAAAACTGTACCTGCACTAGGGCTGAAGAGAACTGCTCCTGGACTCGGGCTGAGGAGAACTGGACCTGCAGTCTGGCTGAGGAGATTTGAACCTTCACTTGAGCAGGTGATAACTGAACATGTACTCGAGCTGAGGAGAACTGCACCTGCACTCAGGCTGAGGAGAACCTAACCTGCATTCAGGCTGAGGAGAACTGAACCTGCACTCAGTCTAAGCAGATTTGGACCTGCACTCGGGCTGAGGAGAACTGGACCTGCACATGGGCTTAGGAGAACTGAACCTGCACTCTTGTTGATGAGAACTAAAATTCCATCAGGGCTGAGAAGAACTGGACCTGCGCTTGGGCTGATGAGAACTGAACCTGCACTTGGGCTAAAGAGAACTGAACCTGCACTCGTGCTGAGGCGAACTGGACCTGCATTCGGCGGATGAGAATTGAACCTGCACTTGCTGATGAGAACTGGACTTTCACTCGGGCTGAGGAGAACTGGACCTGCAGTCTGGCTGAGGAGATCTGAACCTTCACTTGGGTAGGTAATAACTGAACATGCACTCGTGCTGAGGAGAATTGAACCTGCACTCGAGCTGAGGAGAACCTAAGCTGCATTCAGGCTGAGGAGAACTGAACCTGCACTCAGTCTGAGGAGATTTGGACCTGCACTCGTGCTGAGCAGAACTGGACCTGCACTTGGGCTGAGGAGAACTGGACCTGCACTCGGGCTGAGGAGAATTTGACCTGCACTCAGGGTGAGGAGAACTGCACCTGCACTCGGGCTGAGGAGAACTGAAACTGCACCCGGGCTGAGGAGAACTGGACCTGCACTCGTGTTGATGAGAACTGAAACTCCACCAGGGCTGAGAAGAACTGGATCGGCACTTGGGCTGATGAGAACTTTACCTGCACTCGGGCAAAAGAAAACTGAACCTGCACTTTGGCTGAGGAGAGCTGTACCTGCACTCGTGCTAAGGCGAACTAGCCTGCATTCGTGCGGATGAAAATTGAACCTGCACTTGGGCTAATGAGAACTGGACCTGCACTTGGGCTGAGGAGAACTGGACCTGCACTCGGGCTGAGTAGAATTTGACCTGCACTCAGGGTGAGGAGAACTGCACCTATACTGGAGGTGAGGAGAACTGCACGTGCACTCGCGGTGAGGAGAGGTGCATCTGTACAGAGGTTGAGGAAACTGAACTTGCACTCGGTCTTAGGAGAACTGGACCTGCACTCAGGCTGAGGTGAACTGGACCTGCACTTCGGCTGAAGAGAATTGGATCCGGACTCGTGCTGCGGAGAACTTGACCTGCACTAGTGCTGAGGAGAACTGTACCTGCACTTGGGCTGAAGAGAACTGCATCTGGACTTGGGCTGAGGAGAACTGGACCTGGACTCGGGCTGAGAAGAACTGGACCTGCAGTCTGGCTGAGGAGATCTGAACCTTCACTCGGGCAGATGATAACTGAACATGCACTCAAGCTGAGGAGAACTGAACCTGCATTCAGGCTGAGGAGAACTGAACCTGCACTCAGTCTGAGAAGATTTGGCCCTGCACTCGGGCTGAGGAGAACTGGACCTGGACTCACGCTGCGGAGACCTCGACCTGCACTAGTGCTGAGAAGAACTGTACCTGCACTCGGGCTGAGGTGAACTGGACCAGACAGTCGGGATAAGGAAAACTGTACCTGCACTCGGACTGAAGAGAACTGCACCTGGATTTGGGCTGAGGAGAACTGGACCTGGACTCGGGCTGTGGAGACCTGGACCTGCACTCTGGCTGAAGAGAATTGGACCTGGACTCGCGCTGCGGAGAACTCGACCTGCAGTCGTGATTAGGAGAACTGTACCTGCACTCGGGCTGAGGTGAACTGGACCAGACACTCGTGGCTGAGGAAAACTGTACCTGCACTCGGGCTGAAGAGAACTGCACCTGGACTTGGGCTGAGGAAAACTTGGGCTGAGGAGAACTAGACCTGCGGTCTGGCTGAGGAGATCTGAACCTTCACTCGGGCAGGTGATAACTGAACATGCACTCGAGCTGAGGAGAACTGAACCTGCATTCAGGCTGAGGAGAACTGAACCTGCACTCAGTCTGAGAAGATTTGGACCTACACTCGGGCTGAAGAGAACTGGACCTGCACTTGTGCTGAAGAGAACTGCATCTGTACACAGGCTGAGGAAAACTGAACTTGCACTCGGTCTTTGGAGAGCTGGACCTGCACTCAGGCTGAGGAGAACTGGACCTGCACTCTGGCTGAAGAGAATTCGACCTGGACTCGCGCTGTGGAGAACTCGACCTGCACTAGTGCTGAAGAGAACTGGACCAGACACTCGGGCTGAGGAAAACTGTACCTGCACTAGGGCTGAAGAAAACTGCTCCTGGACTTGTGCTGAGGAGAACTGGACCTGGACTCGAGCTGAGGAGAACTGGACCTGCAGTCCGGCTGAGGAGATCTGAACCTTCACTTGGGTAGGTGATAACTCAACATGCACTCGAGCTGAGGAGAACTGAACCTGCACTCGAGCTGTGGAGAACCTAACCTGCATTCAGGCTGAGGAGAAATGAACCTGCACTCAGTATGAGGAGATTTGGACCTGCACTCGGGCTGAGGAGAACTGGACCTGCACTTGGGCTGAGGAGAACTGGACCTGCACTCAGGGTGAGGAGAACTGCACCTGCACTCGGGCTGAGGAGAACTGAAACTGCACCCGGGCTGAGGAGAACTGGACCTGCACTCGTGTTGATGAGAACTGAAACTCCACCAGGGCTGAGAAGAACTGGACCTGCACTTGGGCTGATGAGAACTGAACCTGCACTCTGGCTGAGGAGAACTGTACCTGGACTCGTGCTGAGGCGAACTGGACCTGCATTCGGGCGGATGAGAATTGAACCTGCATTTGGGCTGATGAGAACTGGACTTTCACTCGGGCTGAGGAGAACTGGACCTGCAGTCTGGCTGAGGAGATCTGAAACTTCACTTGGGCAGGTGATAACTGAACATGCACTCGAGCTGAGGAGAACTGAACCTGCACTCGAGCTGAGGAGAACCTAACCTGCATTCAGGCTGAGGAGAACTGAACCTGCACTCAGTCTGAGGAGATTTGGACCTGCACTCGAGCTGAGGAGAACTGGACCTGCACTTGGGCTGAGGAGAACTGGACCTGCACTCAGGGTTAGGAGAACTGCACCTGCACTCGGGCTGAGGAGAACTGAAACTCAGGGCTGTCGCAGTGGGTCGCTGAATTGAGCGGTCGCCCATGGCCTCGCACTCTCATGGGCCTCGCACCTGACCAATGAGATCGCAGATTTTGATTATCTATAAATCTTAAATATTAAATATTGATATTTTATTCATTTAATTGATCTTTATTTTATTTGTTTTTCGTTACAATACGCAAATACACAGCTTCTGAGAATAAAACTAAAGTTGATAAAAATCCTTTTTTTACATTTTACTTTATGACGTCGTTACGTAGGCTCGTAGCGGGTCGACAGCTATCTGCCCAGAACATTGACTGTAGGCCCAGAACGAAGTGGAAATGTCGGCAGCATCCCGCAAGCGTGACTGCTTTCGTAAATTTCAATTTGGTGCTGAGAAACGAAAGAAGCTAAGACAGACAGAAGAGTTCAACAAGACACTTCGTGGTACTTTGGATTGGTTTGTGAGTCATTCTAAAGATGTGGCCGAGCAGCAGCAGACACATGTGGATAGCGAGGGTGAGGAGACAACAGACGCCAATGCTAATGTTGTTCGCACCAACCAAGACAGTAGGCCTAATGATGTTTCCGATTATGAGCCAACAACAATGTTACAATCGGAGGGAAGCCGCGAAAGGGAGGAGAATATCCCAGGGAAGGAACAATAAATGTATAATATGTGCTTAATTTGTTCCATTGTAAATTAAATCATTGTGTGTACTAAAGTTGAGCTGACTTCTCTTGACAGGCGATAGCAACCACGCTACTACAAGAACGGAAGACCACCCAATGACAGCTGATGTGAGTGACAAAGTGTCAGTGCAGACAGATCTGAGCGACCCAGCCACTTGGCCTACACATCTTAATGGCCAGGTAGTGGACTTGCTCGTCCAGAAGGGACCAGTCGAGGTGTGCAACTACGACTTCCCCTTGGCCCTGGACAAAAGACATTTTTCTGAGGAGTTCTATGCACGCAAATTACCTAATGGAGAAAAGACTAATAGAGACTGGCTTGTGTATTCCAAGAGAAGAGACTGCGTGTTTTGTTTTTGTTGTAAAATTTTTGGTTCATGTCGGTCCAATCTTGCTAATGGGGGAAATAATGATTGGAAACATTTGTCAGCTGTGCTTAAACAGCATGAAACATCCCGTGATCACATATCCAGTGCTACTAAGTGGATTGAGGCGAAACGCAGATTTGGAACAGAGACATGTATTGACCAGTCGCTTCAAAGGAAAATATCAAGGGAAAAGGCACATTGGCAAGATGTTTTGACGCGCATTATTGCAGCTGTGCAGTTCTTAGCAGAAAGCAATCTGGCTTTTCAAGGAACAAATTGTAAATTGTACGAAGAGAATAATGGTCACTTCTTGAAGTTGATTGAAATGATCTCTAAATTCGACGCTCCGATGAGCGAGCATGTTCGGCGCATCAAAGACAATGAAACTCGAGCACATTATCTAGGGCCGCAGACTCAAAATGAGTTAATCTCTCAGCTGGCCGCAAACGTCAGAAATTCAATTGTGAATAACACTAAGAAAGCGAAATATTTTTCAGTGATCCTCGATTGTACCCCTGATATGAGCCATCAAGAGCAGATGTCACTTGTTCTCCGTTTTGTGAATATGACATCAATGGATGTAAGCGTTGAAGAACATTTCGTCGAATTTCTTCCAGTGCATGATCAAACAGGGAAGGGCCTGTCAGATGTTCTTTTGGTAGCACTTAGTGAGCTTGGCCTTGACATTAACCACTGTCGTGGCCAGGAGTACGACAACGGGGCAAATATGAAGGAGAAACGTGAGGGGGTCCAAGCTCATGTATTGCGTCTCAATTCTCGAGCTTACTTCATGCCTTGCGGTTGTCACAGTCTAAATTTGACCCTAAGAGCTAAGGGTCTAAGAGCTGTCCAAAGGCGATGTCCTTGTTTGGTATCGCGCAAAGACTGTACACTATTTTCGCAAGCTCCGCCAAACGCTGGGAAATACTCAAAGCGAAAGAGCCATATTTCACTCTAAAACCTCCGTCTGAAACTCGCTGGGAATGTCGTGTGGAAAGTGTAAAAGCCATACGCTTCCAAAAAAGTGAAATCGTTGATGCTTTGCTTGACGTTTCGAAGGAAAGTAATGACGCCAAAATTAAAAGCGAAGCCATGTCACTGGCTAATGAAATTCAAAACTTTGAATTCATTTTGTCTTTGGTGACATGGTATGATGTTCTGTTTGCTGTGAACACTGTAAGTAAGACACTTCAGTCCAGCGACATGCAGCTAGATGTGGCCTTGTCACAGCTAAATGGACTAATTGACAACATGCAAAAATACAGAGATAATGGATTTGTGTCAGCAAAGGTTTCTGCGTCAGAAATAGCTCTTGAGATGGATATTGATCCAGAACTGAAAGCAGCGCGACGAATTAAACGCAAACGGGATGAAAATCAAAATGAAAATACCCCAAACGCAGAGCAAGCGTTTGTAACTGACTATTTTTTAGTTGTCGTGGACCAGGCTCTCACTGCTCTAAGAACACGTTTTACGGAAATGCGTTGGTTTGGGGAAATGTTTGGATTTCTTTTTGACATCAAAAAGCTTTGTGGCATTGAAGAGGGAGATCTGAACACACTGTGCAAGACTGGGCGATGCTTTGAGCACGCCAGAATCCCATGACATACATACACTGGACCTTTTCCAGGAGTTGAAGGTACTTCGAGACATAATTCCAAACGGAATGAATACTGCCCTAAAAACCCTTCGTTTCCTTAAGGGGATCGAAGGAACATTCCAAAACTGCGAAACTGCGCTCAGGCTTCTACTGACAATTCCAGTAACTGTGGCATCCGGGGAGCGGAGCTTCTCAAAACTTAGACTAATTAAAAATTATTTGCGCACTTCCGTGTCGCAGGACAGACTATGTGGACTCGCGCTCTTATCAATTGAAAATGACGTTGCCTGCACGTCGGACTACAAGGATTTAATTGCGGAGTTTGCGGCAAAGAAAGCCAGGAAGGTCGTGTTTTTCTAAGCTGTTTATATTGAGTCAATCCGATTTACTAGCACTTTTGGAGCAATGCTCTCCAGTGTCTGTATGGACATGTGAGAAGTTTCGTGAATGTTGATATCGAGAAGCTACATGCCAAGCCAATTTACTTTTGAAATGCTCATGTAAATTTTATGCCTGTGTTGTTCTGATTGGCTAAATAATAAATGATTTATGGCCAACGATGTATATGTGTATGCTGTTAATTATATATTGTATCCATCATTAAAGACATAGCCTATTTGTTATTATTTGAACTGAATACCGACAGTACGTGTAAACTTGGTTATTTTAAAAGGGCCTCGCACCAGTCAGTTTTGCTCAGGGCCCCGCCCTCCTCTTGGGACGGCCCTGCTGAAACTGCATCCGGGCTGAAGAGAACTGGACCTGCACTCGTGTTGATGAGAACTGAAACTCCACCAAGGCTGAGAAGAACTGGACCTGCACTTGAGCTGATGAGAACTGAACCTGCACACGATCTAAAGAGAACTGAACCTGCACTCTGGCTGAGGAGAGCTGTACCTGCACTCGTGCTGAGGCGAACTGGACCTGCATTCGGGCGGATGAGAATTGAACCTGCACTTGCTGATGAGAACTGAACTTTCACTCGGGCTGAGGAGAACTGAACCTGCACTCGGGCTAAGGAGAACTGTAGCTGATTTCTTTTTGTTCCTCGATTTTGTCCTTCGTGTGATCAGATCTGAAAAGCTGATCCTTGGGATTCTTATGAGTGGTGATGTCAGAGATCACCAGCAGCAGAGTACCAGCAGTCCACACCTGTCACTCAAATTTTTTCGTATGACAGATTACACTCAAAGACAAGGCGAAGACGCGAATACGCGCGAGATTCGCGTCTTTGCATGGACTTTGAATGTAATCTGTCGTGCGAAAAAATCGTTTCGCGTCCATTGTGAAAGCAGCTTCATTTGCGCTGCTCACTAGAATCTAACGCCTTCCTGAGGTGAGCCCGATCACCGCAAAGTCCAAATCCATGAGGTGTCTGCTGATTCTCTTGTCTGTTGGCTGCAAGTTCCTTTTATATGGGCCTTTTACTGCAAGTTCCTTTTATGTGGGGGGGGTCCTTTTATATGGGGGGGGGCTTGTCCTACTTGATTTTTTCAACTTGGGTTTCCGTCAATGGCAGCAGGGCGGAGAGGGCGGGGCCCCGTCTGTTCGATGTCGCTACGCGCCCATAGATTGTATATAAAAGATGATATATAATTAATATAGAATTTTTTATATACAGTCCATGTACGCGACCCGTCATGTGTATCGTTCCAATATTTTTTTCTCATCTGCGATAGGGCTTGCCGGCTGTTCATCATCTTTGCCAATGCTCATTGGCTAGTTGGGCAGCACCCGAAACAAAGCAGGAAGTAACCTGAAGCGCAAATCCCCAAGTGCTATTAGAATTAAACAAAATGAGAGCGAAAAGGCAAGCAGACAGCGCAGTCGGGCCCCGATCCCTTTACAGCCGACCCATCCGGCTCACCAACAGACCAGGCCAACATTAACAACTCGCCGCTCAGCTATGAGTCCAGGCAGACAGCGGACAAACAGCCCAGCCCTGTTACAGCCAAGCTGAGTAGCTTAGCGTCATGCTTCGTGGCAGGTGGAGCAGTTGAACTTTTTTATCATATGCTAATTTTACCATTATTTTTGTTCAAAAAAATTATAGCTGCTGGCCGGCGAGTAACGTTAGTGCAGTACCCCTCTAAGCCAAAAATACCGAGCAATGTTGGCAAGCATGAGCACTGATGAAATAAAGCTTTATAAAACAGCTACTAACTGTGGGTACACACCAAGAGCTGCAAATGCTAATGCTGCAAGGCGTCCGGTGTCCATTGAAAATGAATAGGATCGCCAGCTCGTTGTGTAGGCCTACCCATAGTAAACGATGCTTTATCCATGTAGCTCTGTTGGAAGCTAGCTAGCTGGCTAGTAACGTTAGTGCAGCATCCTTCATCGGAGCAAGAAACACAAACTAAACATCGTTTGCATTACTGTATTGGTTTAATCGAGTTTCGACTGGATCGCGAATAATTTAATGAACTTGCTTGTTAGTTTTGTCAGCAAGCTATCTGATAGACTTTAGAAGCAAGCTAGCCACACAGACCTACGTGAAAAACAAGCTGTCAGTTCAAGGATGGTTTATATGTAACTACCTCCGTAGCAAGCTGACAAAGCTGAGGATCATAAAATCCATCGGGAGAAACACTAGTATTGTTTGGAAAGCGCTCGGATTTCTTTGTTCATAAAGGATCTTAAGCTGGATTGGGATATTAAAATATCTTCAATAAATAAAAGCCATTGTGATTGGTTAATGGGTGTTGCCTGTGCTTGGCTTTATTGTCCAATAAAACGAATGAGTTGTTGCACTTGAAATATTCACATAGCCAGAGTTTAAAATCTGAAACGAAGAAAAAAAGTAGCAAAAAAAAAGAGAGAAAATTTTGAAGATAGAAAATATATGTGTATTGAGCACTTACAGGAAGTCAAGTTATATATGAACTTTCACTCAGTGACCTTAAACTTGATGTGGTGACTTTCAAAGGTCAAACTTCAAAAATTTAAATTTCAAAGACTTGTTTCGCCAATGACTTGTATCACTAAAATGGTCACAAACAGGGCCCAGGTTTGTGTTACTGACATCTATGAAGTCATATATGAACTTTCATTCAGTGACATTCAAAGGTTACACTTGACAGAGTGAAATTACAATGACTTGTATCACCAAAATGGTCACAGAGCCAAGGTTTGTATGATAGACATATAGTTTTATAAGAAATCTATTTGGTGACTACAACTTGACCTTCTGTGACCTTTAAAGTTCACAATTGATGTTAAATTTTCAATTACTTGTACAACTGTATTACCAAAACCGCTTCAGAGGTTTAGATTATCTTAGGATTGTATTACAGACATATGCAGTCTTATAAATGTGTGTGAACCTTCATTTAGTGACATTGACAATGATTTGAAGGTCAAATATCACATGGAAATTTCATGAGTTGTATCATTACTATAAGATTGCTTGCTGGTAAGCTGCAGGACCCTTGGTCCTTCTTTTTTTTTTTTGTTCTTTGGCTTCTTTTCTTTTGTACAGGATGTTGTTTAAACTGTTTCGTTGTGTGAATTTATTCTACAATTCATTAATGTTACACAAAAAGCCACTTGTTAAAATTTGTGATGCCTGAAAAATAAACATTTTTTAAAGCATTAAGTGGCCAAAATGTCTATCCCATGTCACTCTATTATTGTTTTAGATAGGGCTTAGGGAGGGGCCCCATAGTCTTACCTGCGGGGGGCCCCAAAATGTTTTGCAACGCCACTGGTGTACATCATGGTTTTATATTTAAAACTTTGGACGTGTTTGGCTTTGGACCGAATTTCAAAGCCTACATTAAATTGATGTACAGTAAAATATCCAGCATGGTTAAAATTAATAACACACTGTCCTCCTTTTGCAATGAGGAGAGGCATTCGGCAAGGCTGCCCTTTGTCAGGGCTGTTGTGCTCACTGGCCAATGAACCTTTGCTTGTCATTTAAGGAAAAGACTGACTGGCAAGACACTTCCCTCCATCCAGTCTGCATATAGGATACAGCTGTCAGTGTATGCAGATGATGTGACCGATTTTTTAAATGACCAAAAAGACCTGGACATCATCTGACTGTTTAGAGGTATTCCAAAAAGCCTCCAATGCAAAGTTAAACTGGGGGAAATGTGATGCTCTGCTGATAGGGCAGTGGGAGGGTGTTGGCTCTCCAGTTCTGCCCCGGCTCCTAAAGTGGGGGAGGGCTGATCTTAAAGTTTTGGGCGTATTCTTGGGAAACCAGGAGTACGAATTGAAAAATTTGGAGGGAATGCTTGACAAAGTCAAAGCAAGACTGTCTCTGTGGAGGTGGTTGTTGCCGCAGCTGTCCTACAGAGGGAGTGTCCTGGTGATCAGTAATCTGGTGGCCTCCATGCTGTGGCACAGGTTGGTTTGCCTTGACCCTCCGGCCAGACTGTTGAATGTTATCCAGTCAGTGCTCCTATCATTCTTCTGGGATGGGCACCATCGGTTGCGGCCAACCATTCTGTACCCGCCAGTGGCGGAAGGAAGGCAGGGATTGATTGATCTGAGCAGCAGGGTGGCTGCATTCCGGTTGCAGTCTGCTCAGAGACTGCTTTATGCTGAAGACCTGAGCTGGAGACCTGGGGCGTTCCTGTTCCTGAGACGGGTGGGAGGCCTGGGTTGTGATTGGCAGCTGTTTGGGTTAGACCTCTGCAAGGTCGGCACAGATGTGCTGCCTAAGTTTTACCAAAGTGTGCGGAATGCCTGGGGGCTGCTGAGGGTAGAGTGGCGAGAAGATGGCGTAACTCGGGATTCGCACCTGCAGGAGTGCCTCTTCTTTAACCCGCTCTTCCCAGATGCTGCTCTGCAGGCTGGAAACTCGCTGCAGCTCTTCACCCAGTGGGGAGTGATCAAACTGAAGGACCTTTTGCTCCTGGAGAGGACGATTGGTATTAGCGGTGGAGCTGGCTGAAGCACTGGTGGTTCGGTCAGTTCGTTTGTGTGAACCGTTCCTTTCTCGTGCGAAGAGCTGTCTCCCTCTGAACATGCTGGAGCTGATTGAAGAAGCTCGAGCTGAGGGGTGCGAGACAATTTTGGGCACAGAATGCCCTTCTTTTTGGGTGGGACCATCTGCGGAACCCGACCTTGAACAGTTTTTAAAAGGGCGCTCATCCCGGTCCGTACTATTCCCGGAGGCGGAGAAGAAGCTGTTATACAGCTGGAGTGTAAAGGTCATCCACGTAACCTCCCTTCAGACTCTGCCCAGGTCCAAGTGGCTGAAGGTTTTTGGGGGTGGTAAGGACATTGTTCCAGCTTGGAGGACGATCTATAAACCCACACTGCAGAAAAGGTCAGGTGACCTGCAGTGGCAGATTCTCCACAGGATTGTTACTACTGGCAGGTTTCTGCACAGATTCGACTCCAGTATTGCTGCAGGGTGTCTGTTCTGTGGGACTGAAGAAAGTCTTGAACACATTTTTTTTAGATTGTAGGAGGCTCACAGCTCTTTTTTGTCTTTTGACTGAAACATTTTCAAAACTGAATGCTATTTTCAAAAAATCAATGTTTATTTTTTGCCCCAAATATTCTCGTGCAAAGCGTGCTCTGGCTGAACTGATGAACTTTGTCATTGGACAAGCCAAAATGGCAATTTTAAACACCAGGAAAAACCGTAAGGAAAATACGGGACTGACTGATGTGGTGCAGTGGTGGCGTTTCCTGGTCACCTCAAGGCTAAAACTCGAATTCACATATTATTTATTTGTTAATGATGTTGACTCATTTGTGAACCGATAGTGCTTAGAGGATGTTTTGTGTTCAGTTGATGATGGAAGACTATTCATGCATTTTTGATATTATTTATGGGTGTGTTTTTCCCCTTAGCTTTTTTCTTTAGTCGTTTTTCTGTTGTTTATGGATGTTGTTTGCGGAGGACTTTTGTAGGATTGTGCTGATTTGATAATGAATTAAAATGGAGTTTAATAGTCAAAGTCTCTCTCTCTCCTTCCCTCCCTTTCTGTTATTTCATAATTATACACATGGGATTTGCTGGGGAACAGGCTGTAGTACTGTATTGGTTGAGGCTCAGAAGAGCTCCATTTTGAGCCTGAGATTCTGGGTTTAATTCGGAATTTGGGGTGGGGGCATTAAGGGGCCAGAGCAGACTAATGGTCTGAATATCCAGACTCGCACAGAGCAGGATCCATGAGCATCCTCCCCCTAAAACAGCAGAATCCGCAAGCATCAGGGAGTGGCAGATAGTGCCAGACTTGCTGAGGATAGTGTCAATTTTGTGACAGTTTTTTGCTGTTTGTTTTGTTGAGGTTTTTGGCAATTTTGTGGCGGTTTACTGAGCCGATTTTGTTGCAGTTCAGTGGGAGTTTGCGGCATTTTTTGGCTGTTATATGGCAGTTTTGGTGGTTTAGTGGCAGTTTTTATGGCATTTGTGGCAGTTTAGTGACAGTTTGAGCTAGCGTTGCGGCAGTTTATGGTAGTTTTGTGGCATTGTTGTTGAGGATTTTCAGCAGATTTTCAGCGGTTTAGTGGCAGTTTTTCATTACTTATTTTTGGGGCAGATTGTGGCAGTTTTGTCAAAGTTTGCAGCAGTTACAAGCAGATTTGGGGGTGGAGTGACTTATGACATTACTAAGCAGTGACAGGATGAGTGGCTGAGTGTGAGTTTTTTGGAGGGCGCTAGATGCATTGGTGAGCTTGGTGTGTTGGTGGTTTCAGTGCTTCAGTGTGAATGGATCATCTGTGACATCAGAGCATCATTGAGTTGGGTGCCTCAGTGCACTTTGTGTTTCTGTAAGCACAGTGCTTCAAAGAGCTTGGTGTATCTGTGACCTTAGTGCTTCAGTGAACTCATATTTTCAATGAGCTCAGTCTCTATGTGAGCTCAGTACTTCTGTGACCTCAGTGCCCCAGCGAGCTCAGTGTCTTTTTGGTCATAGTGTTTCAATGTTTCATGGAGCTTACAACTTCAGTGAACTGTGTTTCAGTGAGCATAATGTTAGAATATTTCACTGAGCTTAGTGCTTCAGTATTTCGATGAACTCAGTGCCTCAATAAACAAAGTGTTTTCGTGACAGTAGCATTTCAGTGTTTCAGTGAGCCCAGTACTTCAGTGAGCTTAGTGTTTCAGTGATTTCAGTGAGCTCAAGGTTCTTGTGAGCATAGGATTTCAGTGGACTCAGTGCTTCAGTGAAGTCAGTGTTTCAGTGGGCTCGATGCTTCACTGAGCTTAGTGTTTCAGTGGGCTAGATGCTTCGGAGAGCTTAGTGTTCCAGTGGATTTGGTGCTTCAGTGAGCTTAGTGTTTCAATGTTTTAGTGAACTCAGTGCTTCAGTGAGCTTAGTGTTTCAGTGTTTGAGCGGGCTCGGTGCTTCAGTGAGCTCTGTGCTTCTACGCACTCAAGAAATGCCAGACCTTTCATTGCTTTGCAAACACCAGGAATGCTCACTGATTAGGAGGACATACTTACAAGGCAGTGATGTGCAATGTGAGTGTGTGTAAGAGAGAGTTTGTTTGTGTGTGAGTATGTGTGTGTATCCGGGCTCTTTCTTTTGTCCCTCTCTTTCCTTGCCACGCTCTGCATCAGGGTAAAAGCTTGTGTTCTGTAAGCTGTAGAATTACTGCTCTTGTATGTTGCACATCAGTCTGTCAGTCCATTCAACTCCTCAGTGTGGAGGCACTGTGATAAGACAGGTCCCTTTTTTTTGCTGCCTAAGTCCTCCCAAAATCTGTATTTCTCTCCTGCTCACCCCCACCCTCTCCTCTCCCTTTCCCTGCTTTAGCTGAGAGTGTTTGTGGCCAGGACCCTGCCAGTTTCATTCCACCACAGCTGAGAGATGTTCTCTCTCCGCACAGTCAGCTGACCGTACCTAAGTGAACGCTTTAGCAAGGACAGGTATGAAGCCCTTTTTTTAAATGAAGGCATTAAATTAGGAAGTCCATAGAAGAGAGCATGAAGCACTCAGCAGCGTGTGTATCTCTGTGTGTGTGTGCGTGCGTGCGTGTGTGTGTGTGTGCTTGTGTGTGCTTGTGAGAAGCAGGCCAGTGCAGCTCTAATGGGGAATGTGCACGTGAGAAAAGGTGTGTGTCTTTATGATTGTGTGTACCAGGCCAGCATAAAGAGCCCTCCAATAATTGAACAGCTCGCTCGCTGCAGCTCGCCTGGTTGACAACCTCCCGAGACACTCCCACGTCACCCCCCTGCTCACAAGGCTCCACTGGCTGCCTGATGCAGCTCGCATCAAATTTAAGACATTGGCGCTAGCCTACCAGGGAGTCAACGGAACAGCCCCAGCATACCTCCGGAGACTGTTCAGACCTTACACCCCTGCCAGAGCACTCCGCTCTGCTACTTCTGGTCGCCTGGCTCCACCCCCTCTCCGCTCCTGCCCTTCCCGCTCAAGGCTGCAGTCTGTCCTGGTTCCTCATTGGTGGAATAATCTACCTATTAAGGTACGAACATCAGAATCCTTGAGGACCTTCGAGCGCAGCCTGAACCTCTTTGGGCTCCACCTTTCCCCTTCTCCACTGCCCTGAATCCTCTGACATTACATCCCACACTGCTTTGTGCCCTTTACTTGATTTTGTTGCCCTTTACTTGGTCTTTTTATTAGTTTATTTGGTGTTTTCCTATTGATTTGGACCTGTAACAACTGAATGTGTTCTCTGTCACTTTTACTGTTTGCACTTGTACTTGCCTCCAGGAGCTCTGCACTATTGTACCGATTTTTTGCACTTTTGTAAGTCGCTCTGGATAAGAGCGCCAGCTAAGAACCTGTAAAGTAATGTAATGTAATGGAATGAACACTTGGTAAATATGAACAAAACTGGAAATGAAAATATGCATTTATTATTCATCCTTGTGATATTTCAGAATATTAATAAAAGTATGACATTTAACTAAAACACTCCAGTGAAAAGAAAAATCATCAAACTATGACCGGTGATATCTCTGTCTGTCTGTTCTTCAAATCTCTTGACCACCATTCATCTGATCCACTTCACAGTTGCAGGGTGCGTTGCTAAGGACTAGAGGAAGAGCAGGGGTGAGTTTGAAGTTATTAGGCTGGCTGGTTCTTGTGTAATCTGAGAAAGCTGCAAGCAGCAATATCATGCCGGCAGCAATATCGACAGCCAAGAAACCTCTCTTTTCTGATCAGGCGTGTTTTGAATGGGCACTGAGACAAATATGTCTCTCAAAAATGTGTGCCTTAATTATTGGACCCCCTATATTTAATATAGCCTCCTATTGCCACGATAACATTTCTGGCTCTTCTCTGATCGTGTAAACTAGATGATGCGCACTCTATAGAGATGCTAACCCACGCCTCTTGTTGACCTTGACCTTTGACCTTTGGACCTTAAAATGCAAATTTGGACAGGGTACCCTAGGATCATCTACCCCACAAAGTTTGGTCACCCTAGCTTCAGTGGTGGCCGAGCTGTCGCGCGGACAGACACACACACACACACACACACACACACACACAGACAGATGGTGCTAAACTGTATACCCACGCCGCCTTGTCGGGCATGGGTAATGATGTTGGAGATGACATGACAAAGGATCTAAAACCATAACTACATGCTGAGTCTCTCCATATCCTCCATCGTCCATATTGATTCTTTGTACCTGTGGGAACATTTTCGGGTACCCACTAGAAAATTGAGCTACTTAAGGGTTCAGAATTAATGTTAGGGTTGGGAAAAGGTTAGGGGAAGGTTATGGATTAGGGAATGAATGGAAGTCTATAGAATGTCTCCACAAAACAAGAAAACAAACGTGTGTGTGTGTGTGTGTGTGTGTGTGTGTGAGTGAGAGAAGACTGAATAATTAATGCAAATGCAGACAGAATTTCTGCCTTTATCCAGGAGATGAGATTTTTGTGAATTTGTGTTTATTTTTATTTGTTTCCTCAAAAATGCATCCCTCTATTATCCCTGCATCCATCTATTATCCTACCCAGTTACTCCAGCATTCATCCATTATCCTACTCGCTTACTCCTGACCCATGAGGGGGCTGGAGCCTGTCCCAGGATGCTTTGGCAGGAATACACTTCTGACTGTGAGCCATTTACGTTCAATTCATTAACACACTCATGTATAACGGCCAATTAGCTCTAGCAATTTAATATATCTTCGGCCTGTGGGATGACACCAGAGTACCTGGAGCAGGTTCATGTGACCATGGGGAGATGTGTTAACTCCTCGCAGATAAGCCCAAGGCTGGTGTGGACCCAGGACCCTCTTGCTGTCCTGTGACTCTTAAGTAATTTTGAGGGAGAGAGGCACAGATGCAGGAGACACAGATTTCATCATGTGCCCAGGTTGATTGTCCTTGTATGTTGGTAGGATAAGGATTAATCTTTTGTATTTTACGAGCTGAGAAAGGTGCTGTGTTCTCAGAATACACTGGCTGTGTTTTGTGTTGTTAATGTACTGATATTATCTGAAGTTGTGTTATTTCTCATATGAGACCATATTCATCACGGACCTGGGGCAGGTCATCATGTTTCTCTCTGTGAATCCTGGCACATGCCTGAATTCCTAATGCATGAAATCAGTCCAACTGGTTCAACACAAGCGAAATGAACACTTTTGAAGAAGAAAATGCACCTCTGTTATATCTAAACTCTAGATATGCTGGAATACTCTGCAGAGCTCTGTCGAGCCTCTGTTTATTTATGACCTTCACCTGAGGTCAGCGCCTTTTTTGATGTGGCATAAAAAAATCTGCCACCATCACAAAGCAGAATATACTCTTTGTATCCAGGAACATCTATTGTGTTCAACTTCGAGTCAAGCAATGCTGCATACAGTGTACTGGTGTACAAACAGCTCCTTGCATGAATGCTTATATGTCTACACTCAGCCAGTCGTGTTTTCAGTGTAATGTGGTTCCTAGTTGACGAGCTTCAAAAAATAAAATATTAATTTGCTTTGTGTGCTTCACAGAAAAAATATAATGGCTATGGAGTAAGGGTGACATGGCGGCGCTTGGGGTAACAGTGTTTCCTGACATGAAAAAGATCATGGATTCATGTCTGGCAGTTTGCATGGTTTCCCCAAGTCCGCATGGGTTTCCTCCTGGTTTTCCAGTTTCCTCTCACAGTCCAAAGACATGCATGTCAGGTTAATTGGAGACTCATAATTGCCCATATGCATGAGTGTTTGAGTGAATTCTGTGTGCGTCCTGAGATGCATTGGTGATCTGTCCAGGGTGAGATCTTGCCTTTCATCCAAGAGTCAGCTGGGACAGGCTCCAGCTCCCTGGTGACCCTTGTGAAGAGGAATCAGTCTGATAATTGAGGGGTGGGCAATGAAGTGTGGTGCTGTATTTTCATCATTTCCGCTTGGCATGAGCCCTTTTATTTGCACCACAAAAGGGATAAACAAAATTTCCCAAGATGAGCTAACATTGCTAATATCATGATAGTCATGTTATAATGTCATTACTGAGAAGTTCTTTGTCCTCTTTCAAAATTTGTGGATCATTGTTATTGTGTTAGTTTGTTGCATCTTATTGTCTGTGAGTGCAAAGTACCTCACTTCAGTCCTGTCTCTTAAAAGTTTTCCATGTAACCGTCAACAGCAATATCTATTACCATAAATTCAAGGAAAGTTTTATTGTCTGTGACTTTGTTATGTAGAAATATTGAGGTGAGAGCGGCTGTTGATTGGTGAACGTTTGACCACTTAAATTCCTGATTGATTTCTTTGTGCAACAGCCAGGGGTGTACAATTATTCATTAGTTACCTTCGCCAGCGACTTCGCTGACGAAGGTAATGTTTTGATCCCCGTGTATTTATTTGTTTGTGTGTCTGCCTGTCTGTCTGTGTGTATGTTTGTCTATCGAATAACTCAAAAAGTACCAAACGGAATTTTATAAAATTTGGTGGGTTGATTTGGCATGACCTGAGGATCAATCGATTAGATTTTGGGAGTGATCGGGTCAAAGGTCAAGGTCAAGGCCGCAAAAAGGTCAAAACCGACTTTCGGCCATATCTCGGTCAATTTTTATCCGATCGGCATGAAACCAACGCCAGTGGCGGGGATTCAGTGGCGTCGGCGAAGGTCTGCGCTCTACCGAGTGCCCGTTCTAGTTAATATTGAAGTAGCAATCATAAGGCAAAGCTCGTGTCTACCCTTGATTAGTTTTATTTTCAGGATGGGAAGAAAAGAAAGGGGTTAACAATGTTTTTTTTCATAGTTTGACTTATTAGATAATGATACCACCGGGTCAGATTGGTGAAAATACAAAAACCAAATTTATTGCCAAAAATATGAAAATATTAAATCCCTGAATATAACCCATCATTGTTGCTTAAAATGTTGGTCAGCTTTAGTCCAATAGTCCAAAACTCTACTTTTGTGTGGTAGGAACAAAATATATAATATATATTAATGCGGGGGTTCCCAAACTTTTCCATATCAGGGCCCACTTGAAAATCTAAAAAATGTCCGCGGCCCACCTTTGTCCTATAAACAGTACATAGACGAAATTATGCATTCTCAGAACACTTCACAGCAACAATAATTGTTGTTGTTAAGAAAATAAAATAAATAAAAAACAATAACAACTAGAACGGGCACTCGGTAGAGCGCATACCTTCGCCGACGCCACTGAATCCCTCGCCACTGACGTTGGTTTCATGCCGATCGGATAAAAATTGACCGAGATATGGCCGAAAGT
Organism: Gymnothorax reevesii; assembly: GCA_029721435.1. Classification (NCBI taxonomy): domain Eukaryota; kingdom Metazoa; phylum Chordata; class Actinopteri; order Anguilliformes; family Muraenidae; genus Gymnothorax; species Gymnothorax reevesii. The sequence goes on from CM056574.1 coordinate 117,263,513, forward strand.
CGGTTTTGACCTTTTCGTGACCTTGACCTTGACCTTTGACCCGATCACTCCCAAAATCTAATCGATTGATCCTCAGGTCATGCCAAATCAACCCACCAAATTTTATGAAATTCTGTTAGGTACTTTTTGAGTTATTCGATACACATACATACACACAGACAGACAGACAGACACACAAACAAACTAGAAAGGGCACTCGGTAGAGCGCATACCGACGCCACTGAATCCCTCGCCACATAACTCTGAGGACCAATTTTTTTTTTTTTAAATGATCGATGAATGACAAGAGTACGATATATTTTTTTTACATCAATACGCCTTTAAGTTCGAAAGGTAATGACCCCCCTGACCTTTGACCCCCAACCGCGAAGAAGGGTATTGACCGCATTGTACCGTGTTTCACATCACAGGATCGGGTTTATAATTCTGCACATTTTGGCATTGGTTTCATGCCGATCGGATAAAAATTGACCGAGATATGGCCGAAAGTCGGTTTTGACCTTTTCGTGGCCTTGACCTTGACCTTTGACCCGATCACTCCCAAAATCTAATCGATTGATCCTCAGGTCATGCCAAATCAACCCACCAAATTTTATGAAATTCCGTTTAGTACTTTTTGAGTTATTCGATACGCATACACACAGACAGACAGACAGACACACAAACAAATAAATACACGGGGATCAAAACATTACCTTCGTCAGTGAAGTCGCTGGCGAAGGTAATAAATACACGGGGATCAAAACATTACCTTCGTCAGCGAAGTCGCTGGCGAAGGTAATAATTGTAGTTGTTGTTTTTTGTTTATTATTATTATTATTATTAATAATAATAATAATAATAATAATATAATAAAGATTCAGGATTGAAATAAAAGGTATGGGGGATAAAGGAAGCCCAAACTTTTAATCTGTGGTGTACACACAAGACAGAATTAATTATCGAACACTGTACGTGCTCCTCCGATTATGACCCCCGGTCATGATGACCAGAAAGCTACATTCCGATCATAAACTTTATAAGGTTCCTAAAATATTGTGAGGTCAATAACACTCAATAGGTAATTACTTCTAAATATGCTTTTTTAATCGTGCAATAAACATTTTACAATAAAAATCATTAAAAAATCTTATTTGCAAAAATGAATCATATTTTTAATGACCTCTCTCGGCCCACACTTTGGGAATCACTGTATTAATGTACAAAACCCAAATCCAGTGAAGTTGGCACGTTGTGTAAACTGTAAATAAAAACAGAATACAATGATTTGCAAATCCTTTTCAACCTATATTGAATTGAATACACTGCAAAAACAAGCTACTTAATGTTCGAACAGGTAAACTTTGTAATTTTTTGCAAATATTAGCTCATTTGGAATTTGATGCCTGCAACATGTTTCAAAAAAGCTGGCACAAGTTGCAAAAAAGACTGAGAGAGTTGAGGAATGCTCATCAAACACTTATTTGGAGCATCCCACAGGTGGACGGGCTAATTGAGAACAGGTGGGTGCCATGATTGTGTATCAAAGCCGCTTCCCTGAAATGCTCAGTCATTCACAAACAAGGATGGGGCGACGGTCACCACTTAGTGAACAAATGCGTGAGCTGATTCTCGAACAGTTTAAAAACAACATTCCTCAAAGAGCTATTGCAAGAACTTTAGGGATTTCATCATCTACGGTCCGTAATATCGTCAGAAGGTTCAGAGAATCTGGAGAAATCACTGCACGTAAGCGACAAGGCCGAAAACCAACATTTGATACCCGTGACCTTCGATCCCTCAGGCGGTACTGCATCAAAAACCGACATCAGTGTGTAAAGGACATCACCTCATGGGCTCAGGAACACTTCAGAAAACCACTGTCAGCAACTACAGTTTGTCGCTACATCTGCAAGTGCAAGTTAAAACTCTACAATGCAAAGCGAAAGCCATTTATCAACAGCACCCAGAAACGCCGCCGGCTTCGCTGGGCCCATGCTCATTTAAGATGGACTGATGCAAAGTGGAAAAGTGTTCTGTGGTCTGACGAGTCCACATTTCAAATTGTTTTTGGAAACTGTGGACGTCGTGTCCTCCAGACCAAAGAGGAAAAGAACCATCCGGACTGTTATAGGCGCAAAGTTCAAAAGCCAGCATCTGTGATGGTATGGGGGTGTATTAGTGCCCAAGGCATGGGCAACTTACACATATGTGAAGGCACCATTAATGCTGAAAGGTACATACAGGTTTTGGAGCAACATATGTTGCCATCCAAGCAACGTCTTTTTCGTGGACGCCCCTGCTTATTTCAGCAAGACAATGCCAAGCCACATTCTGCACGTGTTACAACAGCATGGCTCCGTAGTAAAAGAGTGCGGGTACTCGACTGGCCTGCCTGTAGTCCAGACCTATCTCCCATTGAAAATGTGTGGCGCATTATGAAGCAGAAAATACGACAACGGAGACCCTGGACTGTTAAACAGCTTAAGCTGTACATCAAGCAAGAATGAGGAAGAGTTCCACCTGAAAAGCTTCAAAAATTGGTCTCCTCAGTTCCCAAACGTTTACTGAGTGTCGTTAGGTGATGTAGGAAGGAAAGGTGATGTAACACAGTGGTAAAAAGGCCCCTGTGCCAACTTTTTTGCAATGTGTTGCTGCCTTTAAATTCTAAGTTAATGATTATTTGCAAAAAAAAAAAAAAGTTTCTCAGTTTGAACATTAAACATCTTGTCTTTGCTGTGTATTCAATTGAATATAAGTTGAAAAGGATTTGCAAATCATAGTTTTCTGTTTTTATCTACGATTTACATAACGTGCCAACTTCAAAGGTTTTGGGTGTACATCAGTTGAGGCTTGGCCTCACAATTTCTGGCCCATGAGACGATGCTGCTTAGTAGTCTCTAATTCACATAGCACTGTTGCATCCGCTTTTGTAATAACGGTCACTGGTGTAAGTGTAGTGTAAGTTCCTACAATAGCGGGCGCGAATGCACCCTATCCAGCCCATGAGAACTGTGCCTGACAGAGCTGCTTCTCCTGAATGTTACAGGGCAGCTAAAAGCAGGACTGGGTAATTCAGGCAGTGTTACCCTGCAGGCAATCTGATGGATCAAACAAATTTTCCATGTCTTGCAAGAAAGAAATTTTCTTTTGACACAGCTATTAAATGCCATCGAAAAAATTATAGGTGGTTCTGCTTTCAGAGAAACAGAATTGGCTTAATTTTCTGAGTCGATACGGTTATTGGGAATGTTTTTCAATGTAAAATTGCAAAGATTTTGAATATCCTACACCATCTACAATATATAATATCTGGGTATCAGTTAATGTCACAGCATTTTGTAATAAAAACAGCAAAGCAGCTGTTGCCTTATGGGCTGCCAGGCACTTAGGTCCGACTGCTAATCTGTAGTTGTTATCTAAGACATCTTTCTTCTGCAAACACACTCAACATGCCTTTATACTTGTGTATATGTTAAACTTTGTACTTCATCTTATATGACCATTATTTAAGAAAGCAGCTATAGTTTCTTACCCTATTGGAAGGGAAATCATGAAGTCCACAAAGGAAAGAGAACTTGAAATGCACCATTCAGTAGTAAAAGTAAAGAATTATTCAGTAGTAAAAGTAAAGAATAACAAAGTCTAGTACATGTATTTCATATTGAACATATTTTGTTTTGAGTAGCCCTACAACTGAAGCTTTTTAGCACAAAAGATGGAAATATATTTCAACTATCACTTAGAAATAAGAAGAAGACTTGAAAAACTATCTGTGATACTGTCATTGGTTTTGCTAATTGCACGGTGGTACATGTACAATGTATGTGCCTTAGCAAAGTGTGAGTTGACCCTTACAATCTATGTTTACAGAGGATCTTCAGCACATGTGAAGCAAGTCTAGCTATGAATTGAAAAATTGTACAGTAAAGCACATTCAAGTTAACAAAATAACTTGCCCTGGACCATAATCTAGACTAAGGAGTTACACTCAGGGGGTATATTTTGGCCTAGGCCAGAATATGCCACGGGTATAATTAGGCCTAGGCAAGAATCAGTTGTATGGAGGACAGGAAGTTGAGGTGCAAGGACTGAACCAGGTAGTTTATTATCATACCTGCTGAACAGCAGGAGGCATGCACGCCGCAACACAAAACATATAGGAATTGAGGTTCCTTAAAGCACGCTCTGAGTAATACATACACAAGTACTCTATGTCAGGTGTTTTTGCAAATGACACAAGTAATCACTGTGTGATTGCTGCTGTCAGAAATGCCAAGGTCCCTTAAACTAAACCCCGTATTTTAATTAAACGTAACATGAAAGCCTTTGTTGAACAGGGTTTTTTAATTGATCTATATAATTTTAATTGGGGACGTATTGAATTAATTAATGCTGTAGAATCTGCATGGGAATTTTTCTCTGAAGGTTTTTCTGTACTGATTGACAAGCATGCTCCTTTTAAGAAATATAAGGTTAAAGGGAGGGATAATCCATGGTTTACTCCTGATTTAGCCGAGCTACTGTATAACAGAAACCTGGCTTGGGCTAAGGCTAGAAAGACTGGTCTTAAGGCTGATAGGCAAATTTTTAGGCAACTGAAAAACCGTTTTACATCTCTTGTCAAAAAAGCTAAGTCAAATTTTTACCTCTCAGCAATAACCAAAAATTTAAATGACCCAAAGAAATTCTGGAAAGTTATCAGTTATATTTCAGCCACTGATAATCACAGTGAACTACCACCCTGTATAGTTGATGACACCACAACCATTATAGATAGGAATTCTATTCTCGACTCTTTTAATAAGCATTTTATTGCATCTGGCTCCCTGTTTACTTGGTCTTTCCCAACTAGCACACAGGTTTCTAATTCTTTGCCTTCGGCTGCCGATGCCGGTAATATGCCTGCCAGCCACTCGTCTGCAGGACAACCCTCCTTTAACTTTAGGTTGTTCTCAGTTGAAGAGGTCCATAGAGCACTTCTTACCCTTGATATAACTAAATCTGCTGGCCCTCATCATATAGAACCATACCTTTTAAAGTTAGCAGCTGATATTATTGCTAGACCCCTCCAGTGTCTTTTTAATCTTACGATCACGACCAATTGCATTCCAGACACTTGGAAGGTTGCTTATGTCGTACCTCTGTTAAAAGGACCGGACCCTACACATTTAAATAACTATCGACCCATTTCCAAGCTGTGCATTCTGTCAAAGATCCTTGAAGGCTTGGTTAATGATCAATTGAAGGATTTCCTCAGTTCCAACAATATTCTCTCGCCATATCAATCTGGTTTCAGGAAACATCACAGCACTATTACAGCCTCTCTCAAGTTCACCAATGATGTAATAGATTCACCAGATTACAAAAATATTTGTACAGCCCTTTTTGTTGACCTTTCCAAGGCCTTTGACACCGTGGACCACTTTATTCTGAAGAATCAGCTGCTTGAGATTGGGCTATCGGAACAAGCTGTTGGCTGGTTCGATAACTATCTCTCTGACAGAAAGCAATGTGTTTGTTTTGAAGGCAGCTCATCATCTTTATTAACTCTTTCGACCGGTGTGCCCCAGGGATCAGTTATAGGGCCAATATTGTTTATTATCTATGTGAATACACTGGGCAGTAATATCTCTGATGCTAAACTTAATTTCTATGCAGACGACACAGTAATTTATTGCTGTGGCTCCACCCTTGACGAATCTCTTAAGAAGTTACAGACTGCATTTAACCTATTAGAACATCAACTATTTGACCTGAGACTTGTCCTAAATGCCGACAAAACTAAACTCATCATATTTTCTAATGGCAGAAAGACAATTGAACCTTCTCCCAGCATTTTATCTTTACAAGGGTGTGGAATTGAGCATGTCCCTTCCCACAAGTATCTTGGAATTTTAATCGACGACCGACTGTCTTTTAAATTGCATGTACAAAACCTAGTAAAAAGACTAGGGTTAAAAGTTGGATTCTTTTTTCGTCACAGGTCTTGTTTTTCTTTTGCTGCCAGGAAAAAATTAGTTGTTGCTACCTTCCTTCCTGCCCTTAATTATGGTGACCTTTTATACATGAACGCTCCTGCGAACTGTTTACGTTCATTAGATTCCGTGTACCACAGTGCTTTAAGGTTTGTTACAGGTTGTAGAGCCCTCACTCACCACTGCACCCTGTATGCTCGAGTGGAGTGGCCCTCTCTGGCAGCACGCCGCCTTACACATTGGTATCTTTTTATTTATAAAGCAATCTTGGGTCTACTGCCCCACTACCTCTGTGAATACATCTCTAAAACGAATTCCAATTACGGCCTGCGTTCCAATGATTTTTATCTAAAAGTGCCCAAAGTTCGCTCTGTGTTAGGGAAACACAGTTTCAAGTACTCTGCCCCTGCTTCCTGGAATTCTCTGCAGAACACGCTGCACTTGAAAGACCTTATCGGTCTTGGAAATTTTAAGAATTTTATTAGAGACCTTGAAGCTGCTTCATATCAAAATTGCACTTGTTTTAACTGAAAACCTTTAATGTTATTCTTTTTACCCTTTATTGTATTTATTGCATAAGTGGATTTGTTCGTTTGTGCTTATCTGTCATTGTCTCATTGTAACTGTTTTTTGGCTGCTGTCTTGGCCAGGCTTCTCTTGGAAAAGAGGTCATTGTACCTCAACGGGACCGACCAGGTTAAATAAAGGCTTAATAATAATACACTGATAATAGATCGCAGTAACAATGTATTACAAATAAAAAAATAAATTAATAAATCTAGGTTCCTTTAACTAAAGTGCTTTTGAAAACAAAAAACAGCACTAGTTAGTTTAAATGCATGTAAAATGTGGGTATTATGTCGATACAAGACTAGAAACTTAACAGGTATGTTGTAACAAGACTTTACAATGACTGAGTGCAAAGCTTGGCCTTAAATAGAGTTCTGCTACCGCACAGAGGAAATGAACAGCAGGTGCAGGCGATAATTGAATAATGCCGCAAAGTGCTGTTCGGTTCTTAATAGACCAGTGAGCTGGACTGCTGCAGGGGTGGTCTTACAATGTCATTATGATTTCTGCGCTCGCGTAGCTTGTGTAGCTCGTTACACTGATTGGCATAAATTTGTTTGCGAGGCTCATTAAGCAATAAGCCATGAGAATCCATTCTATATTCTGAATGTAGTTACAGCTAAAGGGCATTGTTAGGCACAATGCACAGCTCAGTGACAATTGTATGGATGGCGAAAATAAATGCTGCAAATTCAGCAAAAATTTTGAATTTTTGCATTTATATTGCCATTCTGTCAATGCTATTACAATTATATAAATGTAGGCAATGAGCATTCACTTTTTCATTGTCATTTCTCATTATAGGGTATGTATTGGTCTTAGTCATTCAGTTGATTAGTTGTTTGATTGTTAATAAGGTGATCTTAAAGGAGAACAGCTTGAGGGCAATTGAGCGGTAAAGGGCTACGTTACTGAAGGCCCTCGGCATCTGATGGCACACTGCTGAGAAAAGGTGTTTTGACTTTGGAGAGGTTACTGGTGACCATTGATGTCCAACTGCGCCTATATTGATAAACTCATGCTAAATTCTACTAGAAAATCATTAATCCATATTGAATGTGTCAAAAGTCGAACTGTGTTAAAAAATATGATTATTTTATGATTTGATTGCACCATTTTGAGGGCTCTGAGAGTTTGGGAAGCCACCTGGAGAGCCATCTTATTGAACAGAGAACTTTTGAAGTTTGATTATACAATCAGTGCCATTAACCTGCACTTTAGCAAGTGGCTCCTGAGAGATTTGTCCATACTTGGACTTTTGTCAAAAACAGAGGGATTATCTTAGCCGCTCTCCATGTTTTGAAGGAGATAACCAGTGTTGGCCTTCTTGGGTCCAGGAGCTGCTATCGGATACACCAAAAGAAGTGGCATCCTACGCCACCCCTGAGTAACTGCTGACATCTGCTCAGCTTGTAAGACATGCCCACTTCGGCCAATGCAACACGCAGTGATACCAGTATACAATGTTCTGAGAGGCGTTACAAAAGTACAGAATTCCTATAGCCAGCAAGTGTAAATTCTACATAATAATACACTTAAACAATTTTAGAAAACAAATCTTAATATCATTCAAATCATGTCAGATCAATTATATAAGGTCAAAGATGACTTTTACTGCCTTCTATGAAAAGATTTTTGTTCAACAGCACCAGGTGCAAACGCATACCGACACCTTTGCCCTAGTCAGCTAATTCCTTTGGGTTAAAGGGGGCTTATAATATTTACTTATTTTATTTGCATTGTGCATATGTTGCCAGAATTTTTGACATTGTTACCTCTTCCGAATTTTTGTGACTGCTTACGACTGAAATTCATTGCATCAATAAAACTCTCCGATTGTGTCCTAATCTGACAAATTGCTAATTAGCATTCAGATTAAAAGGGATCACCTGAATTGATGCTATCATTAACTGGATCTCAGACTCTCCCGGTAGAGGGTTGGTGTCTAGGATTTATGCCAATCTAATGGACGCATCTGCTAGGGAACCTTCAATAGTTAGATGATGGGAAGAAGATCTGACTTTCGAGGGAAACACAGTCAGCTGGGATACAGTGTGGATTAATATTTCAAGGTCCTCTAAGAACCCAAATCACCAATTGGGTGGGTGGTATGAAGTGTGAAGAGTGGAGGATCAGTAAGAAGTTTTTTCTTATCTTTTTTTTTTTATATGCCATGGAACAATTTATTCCGCACCTGTAATGTGACTGTATTGACTAAATAGTGGAATAAAAAATTGATCACAAAAAAAGATACTTCTACTTTAATGTGAATAAGAATATAATCTTAAACAAATAAAACCTTCTCTCTATTTTAACATAACTGGAACTATCCTCTGAGACAGAAAAGGTAGTACCAGTACAGAAAACACTCGCGAACAAGCTTTAATAAAAAAAAAAAGAAAAAAAAACATCTCCTAACACATTGTAACCAATAAAATGTGTTAAAACTCCCAGGCAAGAGTGAATATGGATTAAAGCCATGGGCTAAAGGGTGAATAATATGAAATGACAAACATTTCTCATTTCAATCTCAGAATTTGATTATTGATGCAACAGATGATCTGACATTTATTACTGTTAATAGGACCAGCTGATGCCATAAAGAAAGTATCATGAAAATTCAAATCCATTAGCAGCTGGTGGAAATGCAGACATACAGACAGCATTGGTAATATTATTCATATGCTCCTCTGACATGACAAATATGCATAATTTCTCAGACTTCATTTCAAAGATTTCAAAGAATATAAAATCTTATTTCAAAGATTTTTTGTCTTTTTTTTTGCATAGTTGTTAAATTCTAATTAATTTTCCCCAAACTTTCCAAGAATCAACAGACAACTCTTCCGAAAATTTGCCTTTGAACAACAACACGTTTTTTCTCTGTACCAAATCCTTTTATTCTGACAGACCAACCAGCTTAGTGCATATTTTTACAAACACTATCAACAAACAGTGTGGAACCAAAGCCCTCATTCACACTCTGATATACCCAGTCCCTTCACATATACACAGATAAACACAAAACTGCATACAAAACACCTTTTAATACACACACACACACACACACATATGCACACACACACACACACACACACACATATAAGCCCTCACACACACGCACACACAAGTAAGCAAACACATTCACACACATACAATGATGATGCCTCTCTGACCACTTCAGAAAGAGAGAGAGAGAGAGAGAGAGGCTGTTGATTTCAGCAATATTTTAGTTTTATGGATGCATGTTAATTGAAGCATCCATTATTTTATCCCTAAACCTCACAGGATCATTGAAAAGCAGCAGCATGTGCCTGTATGTCAGACACCATGTGAATATGATGGTGATCAGCAGTAACAGCTCAGGATTCAGATACAGGCTGCTGGAGCCACTATTGCATATCAAAGGGGCCTGAGAGAAGAGAGATGTTTTTTCCTCTTCTGCCTGTGTAATGTTTAGAGCCCCTGCCCCAGCCTCTACGGTCCCCTCCTCATGACTGTTAGAGGCCTCCTCAGCAGGGACACAGTTCAAACGCTGCTCACCTCCGCTAACCCTGAACTGGAGGGGAAATCATTGTAAAAATGCTTGTTTGCCCCAGTGAATAAACAGCCCTATTTCCTGTGATTTGTTGTGTAAAACTTCAGCTGGGCCTGGGGAGCGAACTCCACTCAGTCTCTTCATCTCTAAGCAGCAGTAACATGATGGCAGCTCACCACAACTGCCACAACAAAGTCAGCTCCAGGACTGACCTCTCTTCACCTCTGGTCAGTTAGTTTGTTAGACTCCTGACATCTCAAAATTCCAGACAATTTGGGATGAAGGATAAGTCAATGGAATAACACCCGAGTATGGCTGCCATTAATCATGAAATTCTGACTTAGTTCCTGCCATAGAGAGCCATTGTATGACGAGCAGAATGCCAGCAGTCCTCTCTTGGATATTCAATGAGGAGCGGAACACCAATACTCCAAGATTTCCGGTTTATTCCGTCTGTGACAGTAGCAGATAAGCCAAACTAGGACACAACACACACAGGCCCACACACACACACATTTCATATGCATGCACCTGTCCACCATTTCACACAAATGCACCAGCATACAAGAAGGTCAAACAGACTCTAAGCAGAGACCAGACCCAGTCATAAACATGTCCAGAGAACTACTGTATGTTCACAGGTTGGGGGAGGTACTGAACTCAGAGGAAGCGCTGAATTACAGTATGGAAACAACACAGTAGCAGTAGGGACGTTTACCTGGTGCTGCTCCCTGACACACGGCTTTAACTAAGGTATGCCCCCGACATAAAGATTGTCCCAGGGTATACCCTGAATGCCAGGGCTGGACTGGAACCAAAAAATGGCCCAGGCATTTTTTGGCCATGGTGGCCCACCATGATTATTCATACGATATATGCGCACATTGCGCTGTTTCAAAAAATGTAAAAAAAGCTTAGTAGCCAAAATGGAAGAGAGTAACCATGCTAAAAAATCAATATGCTCTTTTACTACTCACAGAGAAACTTTCATGCAGGGGGAGATGGCCACAGGGTACACAATGCCCATGTTACAGTGGAAGTAGACTACAGGCCAGAAGTTTGGAAGCAAGGTCAATACAGGTCAAAAGCATTCTTCCCTAAGGACCCTAAGCATTCTTCCAAGCTATGTCAGGGTTACCTAGACAAAAAAAGAAGAGGAAGGTGTTCTTTTAAAGATGGTTTGGCCCCCTCAGACTCCAGAACTCTCTCCAATTGAGCTTCAGTGGGATGAATTGGATTGAGCTATCAGAAGAGTGTGTCCCACGAATCAGCAGGCTCTCACTGATGAACATAAGAAAGCTTAGCCTGCGTTGCCGGCAGTCAGCGGCTGGCAGGAGAAAGAAGAGGAAAGACCGCCTGCACGGTAACGTAGGGATTTTGAGTTGTCTGTTCACCAGTGAACGGGAATTACTGATTGGCTTAAGAGGTGTCAATCAAAATTGAACTGTCATCGAATGTAACGCAACGCATGGTTACGCCGTAAACTGCCAGAACAAAGATGGCGAATGTAGAGAATGACGCTTTGATAAAGAAATCGCTTGAATATCTTGAAATTCACGACCGAAAGATTACTCTAAAGAACAAACAACTGCAGGCGATCAATCATTTACACGATGATTTGATCTCCACGCATCACTTGTGCTCTGAAATTACACTCGAGTTTCATTGGCTCGTTGCGCAAGGAACTGGGCGGCTACTCAAAATCCCTACGTTATTGTGCAGGCAACGCAGGCTAAAGAAAGCTTGGAATGCAATTCCTGGCACATACCTTAAACTCGTTGAACGAATGCCTCGGATATGCCATGCTGTTATTAAAGCAAGAGGAGGTTACTTTCAAGAAAGCAAAGTCTAAGCAAAATAAAAAAGGAAATACATGATAATTTGAGTAAAAATGTATTCTGATAAGTGACTCTTTATTTAATAATCATGTTTATTTTGTTGCAAAGTATGCCAATGAAACTATGATCTTTTTTGTACAAATTTGATCTTGCTTCCAAACTTTTGGCCTGCAGTGTACTTGCCAAAGAAACTCTGCCAGAGAAGTCTCTTCTGTTTTCAGTAGTGGGGGGCAGTAGGCTGCCCTAAGTCTTGCAGGAACGGATGTGATGGCCCAAATATATTGATAGGCCTAGAACTGGGCCAATATCTAACTTAGAAGTTGGCTAATAATTTTAATCATTTATACTGAGTCAAAAAAGAAACTTCACACTCATAGATTTGTTTATATTTTCTTGAAACTTTTAATAAAAGAGTTTTTTTATCACTAAGGGTAAATGCGTTGTCAAAGACACATGCGTTGTCATGATACACATCAACTCCGACGTGCACAGGAATGTAGCACGTGCGAGCGTACTTTAAGCTAAAACCATGTTTTCTCGTGTTCCTAGTCACGTGACCATATGAGAGATGTGCACCTGAGCTCACGTTAGCACGTTAGAGTGACATCTCTGAAAAACAAGTTTTAACAGTTAATTATTCGTTCATTTTCCAAGCCATGGCTGTCAAACATTCAGCGTGAACGTGCCATTGGCATGCGGAATACGGAAAGGGTTATGGGATGCAGTCAACGGACTATCCATGATCTTCGGACACGTCTCTAACAAACTGGCACCACAGCTGACCAACCTCGTTCTGGTAGCCCACGTGTGACGTCAAAAGCAGAAGACTGACAAATTGTGTGACGTCATTTGCATAATCGATTTGTCACTGCAACGTCCACTAGGAATGAATTGTTTAGAGGTCGTGTGACTGCCCAAACCATACGTAATCGCCTGCGCACTGCTCTTATTCAAGTTGCAACTTACCATTTTTACTCTTGGACATTTCCGTAGCATTTCTGGTGGAACTGGTTACATTATGGCCATTATTTTTATGATACACCATCTTTAATGAGTACAGAATTAATTAAAATCATTACTTAAAACCTAATTTCTTGTATGTTCAATTTATCAACCTCCAAATGAGTGTGAAGTTTTTAATTTGGCTGAGTATATTATGAATGTTTTTAGTCTAACAAAATGAAATTTTGAGTCCTTTAATAATTTCCTACACTGAGCACGCTTTTACAATTCCCCCTGGTACTATCTGGTTAAGATAGACACTGATCTCGAAACATTCTTCTTTTTAATTCCACAGGCTATCATCATTTCTGTGTCATGTTCAGTCTGAAACAACATTCCAGGCTATTTGTTTTCTTTCTGACCATGTGGCCCTGTGTGTGTGCCCGCCTGCCTGTGCAAAGCAATCAAAGAGATTTGCTTGTTGTACTGTGTCAGTTGGATTGACCACAAGTTTGACCATTCATGACTGACTTCAGTTCTCATTGGATGAACGTTGAGGGTGTTATGAAGTTGACCACTTGTTGATTTGTTGTGGATAGTTGATAAACCTCCAGTTTTTTTTCCGCCACAAGGTATTCCTGGAAATTAAAACATTTCCAGGTATCAATCCCGATCGAATACAGAGTTGTCGAAAAAAAAAATCTAGGTTTATCCGGATTCTACCATGATATTTTAATAATTTTAAGTGGATTATTTCATTGTGCGAATGTTGCAAAAGTGGAAATGAACCTGTTATAGGCTGAGGCTGAAGCAAGGTGGCTTTTTATATGCGAGTTAATTCGGGAGGTGGAGCCGCATGTGCACGTCCACATATGTCCAAGTGGACGCGCATTGAAGCCGCCTGGGCGCGCTCTTGTAAAACCCCAAATGGGTAGCGGGTGGTTTGAGGACCCGCTATACGCTTTCCCTAACGTGTGTGGTCAAGATAGCGATTGTAGGGAAAGCGCATAAACATGCCCACGGGCACACCTCCAGGCGCAAATGAGAGTCGGCATAATGTATAGCGGGTAGTGCAGCCGCAAGATACCAATTAGGTATATTGGAAGCAGCTCAATGCGTAATTCACGGGTAGCAGGTAGTGGCAACAGGGAGGGCAGTGTGAAAGATAGAGCCCTTGGTGTGTTTTACATAGGTCTATAACACTTTGAGGAGCGTGCAAAGTATTAGCTGTATGTTTTATGTGGTAGCTGTAGCATAAACACTTTTGTCTGCGTGGAATAAACACATATGCGCTACTGTGTGCGATTACAAGTTACAATTTGCAAGTAAATGTATGCACGCTAAAATCCGCCAATGTCAAAAACTACATTTATGATAGCGGCAGCTTGATTGTCTTTGCAGTGGTTTTGATATTGAGTTCCACTTAATATATGTTTTTGCATGCATATACTATGCGATTTAAGCTCTGGCTGATTCTGACTACCCAGCCACGGACCTCATGACGTGTTAGTACGTGATGTACATTGAAACGAAAAGTCCAAAGCATTAGATTTAAAGATGAGGTGATGGATTTGGGGCATGTGTGTCTGGGTTTACGGGAATAAGCCAAAAGTCTTTATATTTTTTATACTGTAAGCGTTGCAATATAGGGGCACAGATGAGGTGCACGGAATAGAGGCACTGTGAATGAGCTGAACACACAACACAGCACTTTTTGACCCCCCCATTTCTCACCTGAATCTGGCACTCCTGCTGTCATGTTTAAGAGGCTGTTTGATTGAGTTTGATTGAGTTTTGTTTCATCACGTGGACTCTGAATCCCCAGGTCTACAGCAAATTGTGTTGTGTTTTGGCAGCATTTTAATGACTTGCCTTGTTCCCGCATCACTTGAGCCCTGATTATTAGCGGCGGTTTGGAGACGGGAGCTAATTGAAATGTCAGTCAGTGCAGAACTGAGGTCCCTCCCCGGTGTAGAGAGAAATTGAGGGAGTAAAAAATAATCTGTTTGAATAAAGTGATGTTCTAAGACTCTTACCACTGCAGCTGCCAGGATGGCCACTGATGTAGTGCAGTAACGGCTCAATAATGAAAATTCAAAGAATATAACAGGATTTTTTTCCCTCTGATACAGATGAGTGTTTAATAAGTGTAGAGAAATAAAATCAGGCAGTAAAAGCTTGGCAATTTATACAAATTTTGTGGGAAACAAAAGCCCACAGCAGCACACCTCTCTGAGGACAGGTGAAAGGTTTATACGGCACAGCACATAATGACTGATTTACCCTTTATCTGCATAGGAAATGAGCAAAAATGAAGGGAAAGGGTTTTTTTTCCTCTAAATTTTCTCTAAAATTAAGGTCCCTTGTTATTACTACAGCCATGAAGCCTGTAGATGCAGCAGGAGTTTGGCAGATTGCATTGCTGGCTCTGATATTACAGGTGAGAATCAGGGGAGCCTCAGTGATTAAAGAGAAAATCAGTAGAGGTCGACCGATTCTGTGTAATCTTCACTTTATTACACGCCGATGTATATTTTCACAACCTTGATGCTGGGCCGTGTGAGATTATGGAAATTTTTCAGTGAATCTGTGAGTTCAAAATACGTTTCTTGCCATCTGAAATATAAAAAAATAGGACTAAGGGTCCTGTAGCTTTTCGGCAAGCAATCTTATTATGATGATACAAGTTATGAAAATTTAATGTGAATTTTGACCTTCAAATTATTGAAGGTCATTATCGAGGTCACAAAATAAATTTCACATACATTTATAAGAACCCCTGTAATACCCAAATTCAATATGTCAACTGTGAACTTTAAAGGTCACAGGGGGTCAAGTTGGGATCACAAACGGACTTCATGTTTGACTTTCCAAATGTCTCTATACAAACCTTGGCTGCATCTGTGACCATTTTGATGATGCAAGTCAGGGTAATTTCACTGCCGATTTTGACCCTCAAAGGTCACTGACCTTTGAATGCCACCAAATGAAAGTTCATGGGTGACCTCCTAGATGTCTGTAACACTGTGACCATTTTAGCGATACAGGTCATTGAATTTTCACTTGGTTTGACCTTCGAAGGTCAATATGAAGGTCACCAAATGAAATTTGTCATATCTGTAGCAATTTTGCAGATGAAAGTTATAGAAATTTCACTATGTTAAGTTTGACCTCCAAAGGCCACTGAAGATCAAGTTTAAGGTCACCACATGATAGTTCTTATATGATTTCCTATACGTGTTCAATACACATATGTTCCCAATCTTCATAATTTCCAAACTCAGAAGGCTTTGAAAATTGTAGAATTTTGCTTGACCTCAAGTTTAACCTTTCAAGGTCATCTGAGGTCAACTTTAACAAATCCAAAATATAGGTCATGTATGACTTCCTATATGTTTATAATACAAACTTAATCTCTATTCGCAACCATTTACCTTCCACAGGTGATTTTGCCCATTTTCCATAAGACCCAATGTTAAAGTACAGCGCCACCACGAGACCCAGTTCCGTAATTCAATCAAAATGGCGCTTGTACTGGACATAAAGTGCATCAAGGTGAGTTGATTGCCAGATTTAGAAAAAAAGTTATCAGACAGTTTTTGTGAAATAGTTTTTTTTGATTTCAAGTCCAATCTTTTAACATTGTAAATAATTTCCTTGACCTCAAGTTTGACCTTTCACAGTTATCTGAGGTCAACTTTATCACTGTCAATATATCAGTGATATATGATTTCCTATATGTTGATAATACAAACTTAATCTCTATTTGTCACTATTTGGCCTCCAAAGGCCATCTGATATATTCATAAAGTACAGCTCCCCCACTAGACCCACTTCTGTTGATTCAATCATAATGGAGCTTGCACTGTACATTGACAGTACCAAGATAAGTTGATTGCCTAATTTAGAAAAAAATTTATCACGCAGTTTTTGAGAAATATATAATTTTTTAATTTTTCAGTCCTATCTTTAACACTGGGGCCAAATTTCAAGCGCCCATAAAACGGACAAAAATGATTCAAACAAAAATCCAAAAAAATTGTTGGGAGATATGGCTTAGTAGTACATTATGGCAAATTTATACAAAAATTCATCAGGCCAAAAAAAAGATAAGAAATATTCGACGGATGACGGACGACAGACGACGGACGCCACACCACAACAATAGCTTATCAGCCCATACGGCCGGTAAGCTAAAAATCAGGACAGTGTTAACAGATTTTCTTGTTCATCCAAATTGAGTCCAAACAGAGACAATAATGAAGCTCATATGAAAGAAGATTGATGTCATGAAGATGATTAATAAAGCTCAGATGAAATTACAGTATAGATTTGGAGACAATAATGGAAGTCAGGTGATTTTACAGTGATGGCTTGCGCGAGTTTACAGTGATGTTACGGAGGTGATAATGAAGCTCAAATTAAATTAGAGTATGGATATACTGTGGAGACAATAATGAACATTGGATGAGAGAGTAATGCTGTAAAAATAATTATGGAGGTCACATGATATTAGAGTGATATTATAAAGATTATAATAAGGCTCATGATTAACGGGATGTTATAGAGACAATAATGAGGTTTTCATGATTGAACAGAGATGTTTTATTGACAATAATGAAGCTTGCCAGAGATTACAATAATACTTAATGTTAAGAATGAGGCTCTCAAGATTAGACTGGAGTTATAGAGATGAGGATGAAGCTGATATGAGACTAGTGATGTTACAGTCAATAAAAAGCCTAAAATGGGATCAGATTGATTTTATAGAAACATTACTGGGGCTGATACAAGATTATTAAGATGTTATAGAGGCAACAATAATCCTTACATGAGATTACACAGATGTTGTATAGATGAGAATGGTACAGACATATTATTACAATGATACTGTAGAGGCAATGCTCACAGGAGACATTGTAAAGATGAGCGTGAGATGCACATGAGATTATAATGATGCCACAGAGACAATAATAAGGCTCAAATAAGATTATTGTGATGTTATGACTTGTCAGCCTATGAATCTCCTCTGATTCATTAGCCTTGGCTACTGTTGTCACCCTGTCCATCGCACCATCATTGAAAATGATGTATTGGTTCCTTGATTATTAATAAGGAATGGTATTTGTTCCCTATGTTTATATGTCAGTCATAAAATTAAAAATAACAAAATTGGAAAACAATATTCAACCTGATTTTCTTTACAAACATCTCAATAGAGTAGTACAGTAGTAAAATCAAATTCTAGGCAAATTGGGGCGATTCGTTTCAGTGTTGTTTTCTGCTAAGTCACGCAGACTGCAATTGTATAAGTAGTTGAAGATGGCTCATGCAAGACTGACTTGGGCTCCCAGTCTACTTCAAGTCCTAAAAAAAAAAAAATTGAGGTTTTTGTAGAAGTTTCACCACAAATAGGTGGAACAATATTCTGGGCTATAGTTCTGTATAGAAGGTGTCCACATGGCACATTGTTAAATGCAGAACATTTTCTTTTGCGTGGGCAGGGGTGTGTGTGTGTGACATTAAACAGCATGCCATGGGAGACAAGCGCATTGTTAACAAGAGAGGGACTGCACAGACAGTTTCTTGTATCTCACACAATACCCAAATCAGGCAACGGGCTTCATCTAAATTATACATTTACATTTACAATTATACATTTACAGAGTAGTGCCCTGGTGACTCATCAGGTTAATCGCGCACGATAAAGGCTGCGTCCTTCTTGCAGTGACCTGGGTTCGATTCCAGCTCAGGTTATTTGCTGCATATCTTCCCCCATTCTTCTCCCCAACCTTCCTGTCTCTCTACACTGTATAAGTGTCAAACATAGGAAAAAGTCCCAAAAAAATCTTTAAATTACACATGTATAAGATACACGTATAGTACAAGTCAAAAGTTGACACACTTTGCTAATGTCACAGCACTCTGTTTTTAGAGAAATTTAAATGGCTTACCTTCTCTATATAATCTCAAATGGAATCTGGCAAGAGGTAACAGAAGTTAAAAGAGAATAATTTACTTGTTTGAATAGTGTCCAAAATTTTAGAATTCTCAAAGTAGCTGTTACGACCAAGACTGAGGTCATAAGGAGGGAGACCACACAGGGAAACAAGTCAAAACAATATAATTTATTTAGCCAAGGCATATTTGCCAAAGACAACCGCTAAACTCCACACCATTGCCACAAACAAATCCAATCTCCTCCCCCCAATTTGGAGAAGGCGGCTCATTTAAATAGTATCACACAGGTGGAGCTAATGAGCTTCAATTCTCTCTTCACAAATTGAACTGAATGAGTTAATTGAATACTGATACCAATTAGCAAAGTGGAGTTTTTACACGTACTCTTATCTAAGCTTTAACAGACCAGCAGGGCTGTAACAGTAGCCATGTTTTGCAAAGTAAGCAGACAAACAAGCACTTTCCATTTTCCAACAGCCAAATTAAAGACAAGCTGTTTCGGAACTTATTGGGCAAAAAAGTTGGTGAAAAGTAAACGTAAGTGCAAGTAAGTGCAACACATCTTTGGGAACTTAGACAGCCTCTCAGCCGCTGTTATAGCCATATAACGCTCTTATATAAAAAAAAAAATTGAGTATGTTGGTTATGAATTTAAGAAGTAGATTTTTTTTTTGTGAAAAATAAACAGTACCTATTTCTTTATTTAACATCTCTTGTAAGAAAAATGTGGGTATGTCCAAACTTTTGACTGGTACTGTATAAAGGATCACGATAATAGGAAAAAAAATTCTTTTATGCTGACCTTGTCAAGGATAAAAATGGTCATGTTTATTCTGAGCAATTAGTCTTTACGACAAATAAGCTTAATAAGTCTGTTTGTTTTCTCCAATTTCAAGTGTCAACTTTCTTGTTACAATATTAAATATAAAATTGCATACATTCATAAATTATATAATCATGCAAGATAGTAATGGATAATGCATTCAGGGTGTTTCAAAGTGTAAGTATATGTATCAACATCACAACACCAAGCCTCCACCCTCAACAAAAGGTGGAACCCAGAAGTGAAGAGATGAAAGTATCAAGATCTACTCTTTCCAGATGCCTGAGTGAAAATGGATTAGTCCTGATGCAAGAGCTGGCAACATCAAGAGAAGACTTGAATTTGCCTAAAAATTCAAGGATTGGACACCAGTGGACTGGGAACAAGTCCTTGGAACTGATGAAACCAAATGCTGAATTTATGTGTACCACAAAGTTGGAGAACATTTCAAAAATAACTAATCACTTCAGAAAAATATGGTAATATGGCGGTAATATGGTTTGGGGTCAGTCTGCTCAAAAAGAGCCAGAGATCTCGTAAAAATTGACAAA
Organism: Gymnothorax reevesii; assembly: GCA_029721435.1. NCBI lineage: Eukaryota > Metazoa > Chordata > Actinopteri > Anguilliformes > Muraenidae > Gymnothorax > Gymnothorax reevesii. Next base: position 117,283,693 of record CM056574.1, read on the forward strand.
ATCATGGATCAAGAGAAGTGTCACAGCATCCGTGAGAGGCACGCATTGCCATCTGGAAAGAGACTGATTGGTTGAGGATTTTATTTTCAACAAGATAATGAGCCTGAACACACTTCTGTGCAAAAATAATCTCAGTCAGAAGGAAATATCTAGTGACATGAAAGTTATGACTTGGACTGCTCGAAGTTTAGACCTTAATTTGATTGAGTAAATATGTAGTAACATCAAAAGAATCTTTTTTAATGAACATCTAACTGTAATGTGAATATAGGCCACTAGATGGCAGTATTTACCTTTTTTTTGTTAAGCTCAGACTGGAGTCATGTTTAGACATGTCCTGGACATGTCTGGGGCAAGTCTCAGAAAATTAAAAAAAAAAGAGGTCTAAATGTGGGTGGGGTCTGCAGGGGTGTGTATAAGGAGAAGAATTGAGACAGTAAAGTAGTAGGAGAAATTGCAAGAAGATGACCAGACCTGCCATTCTGTTCAAGACCTGTGACGTTTCTTTTGTGGATTTCTTTGCCTGTGTTTGAGCATTTTCTTCATCCAGGACATCACCAAGCCACCCCACCAAAAAGGGACTGTAATTATTTCTGTTTTTTCTTATTTATCAATCTTGGTCTTTAGTTGTAGGTTGTTATTAGTCTTTGTCTTTGTTAAAAATTAAATGTGTTTTAGTTGTTAAAACTGTGTTTGTCATCCCTTGCTGTTGCTGTTGTGTTATAAATGTAATAACAAATTGGGGCCATAACAAATTGGGGGCTCAAGGTCCGGGATAGACCATTGTGTGAGTAATTTATTGAAAATCTAACATTCCAAATTGTGAAATTGTTTTTGTGAATTTTCCTAGATATATATTGACAACAGCAATGGATGATTTCTTGGCATCACCAACCGTAGGGGTTTTGAAGTCTTTTAAAAAGACAGAACTGCTAGAAATTTGCAGACAGTTGGAGCTGACAGAGGTAAAACCAGCCATGCGAAAAGCAAGACTGGCTAGAGAGATAGTTGAATATTACATTGATGAAAATGTGTTTGCACCAGGAGATCTGGAACAGTTTCCAGTGGAAAATCCAAATATAGAAATGGAACTTAAATTAAAAATGCTAGAGATTGAAAGGGAGGAAAGAGAAAAAGAAAGGGAGGAAAAAGAAAAACAAAGAGAATTTGAGAGGGAAGAAAAAGAAAAACAAAGGCAGTTTGAGTTAGAAAAATTAGCAAGAGAAGAAAAACAAAGAGAATTTGAGAGAGAGAAAGAGGAAAGAGCAGAAAGAGAGAGACAGAGACAGAGAGATTTTGAATTAGAGAAATTCGATAGAGAAGAAAGACTCCAAATGGAGCAACTAAAAATTAAAATTGAAACTAAAAATAAATTTTGTGCCAGTCAGGAGGTAAAACTGGTGCCTCCATTTTCAGAAAAGGATGCTGACAACTATTTCCAGTGTTTTGAAAAGGTAGCAAAGAGTTGCCAGTGGCCAAAGGAACACTGGCCTCTGATGTTGCAAACTCTCCTCAAGGGTAAAGCTCAACAAGCCTATTCGGCTTTGTCTGCAGATGATTCCTCTGATTATGAGGTTGTCAAAAAGGTTATTTTGAGAGCTTATGAGTTGGTTCCAGAGGCTTACCGACAGAAATTCAGAGGTCTGAAGAAATCTGAAAATCAGACTTATGTTGAATTTGCTAATGAGAAGAAGGTTTGCTTTGAGCGCTGGTGTACTTCTATGGAGGTCAAGGATGATTTCAACTCACTAAAAGAGATGGTGTTAGTTGAAGAATTCAAGAACTGTGTTAAGGATGATGTTAAGACCTACCTTAATGAGAAGCAAGCACTGAATTTGCAATCAGCTGCAAAATTTGCAGATGAATATGTTCTCACACATAAGTCCAAATTTCAGTCTAGCAGTAATAATAGATGGTCCCAATTTCAGAAAAAGGGTTACGGTGATACCCAAGATTCCTCACCCAAAGACAAAGACAAATCTGGTGATGGTACTCAGAAATCCAGTAACAGGTCTGATCAAAGTGTGAAAGCTGACAGTGACAAAAGTGGTCTAGTTTGCAGTTATTGCAAGAAATCTGGTCATGTTACAACTAACTGTTGGTTCCTTAAAGCTAAGAAAGAAAAAGAAAAGGATACAAAACCAAATGCCTTTGTGAAAACAAGGTTAGAAACCCCTGTAGTAGATAACCAATCTGCTAAATTGCCTGCTTCTTGTGGGGCTAAAAAGCCTAATACAGCTGACTTTGTGAGGGAGGAATTTCTTCCATTTGTGTCAGAGGGATTTGTGGCTCTGAATGAGCATACTACTCCTGTCCCCATATATATCCTAAGGGATACCGGAGCTTCCCAGTCACTTTTGTTGATGGACTCCTTGGAGTTACGTGATGAGACCGCTTCAGGGGATTTCATACTTGTACAAGGTATTGAAGGGAGGACTGTATCTGTACCCCTGCGCTCTATATTCTTGAAGTCAGATTTAGTTACAGGACAGGTAAAGGTGGGACTTATGTCAAGTCTACCTATAAAGGGTGTTTCTCTGTTGCTAGGCAATGACCTGGCTGGGGGCAAAGTAGTTCCCCCTGTACATCTTACTTCACAGCCGAGCACTGAAAATGGGGATGAGGACCCATCTCTGTATCCTTCTTGCGCAGTGACTCGTGCTATGGCCAAGAAGGCTAAAGAAGATGATGTTGTGGTGCCGTCCAGTACATTGAATAGTCAGGACTCAGGTGGTTCGCCTCATGACTCTGATTGGCCTACTATGGTTTCTCCGTTTGAGGACTTATCAGATACTTTTATCAGTTCTCTATTCAGCCAGCCGGATGGGTCTGGTGATTCTGATGTGTCTGGAGACTTGTCTCTGTCCAGAAAGCGGTTGATTGAGGAGCAAACTAATGATCCTGAAATTGGTGTACTAAAGAGGAGAGCCCTTCCTGAAAAAGAAATAGATGCAGTTCCAGTTGGGTATTATCTCAAGGATGGTGTGTTGATGCGGAAGTGGCGCCCTCCTGATATCCCTGCCAATGCAGATTGGGCAGTGGTCAGGCAAATTGTTGTTCCGAAGGTCTATAGGAATGAGATCTTAACAATGGCTCATAGTTTACCTTTAGGAGGTCATCTTGGTGTTAACAAGACTGTTGATAAGATCATGAAACACTTCTTTTGGCCTGGGCTTCGAAAAGACGTTTCCAACTTTTGCAAAACCTGTCACACTTGTCAGGTAGTTGGAAAACACCAATTAGACCCACCTGTAGCTCCATTGCAGCCTATCCCAGCATTTGGGGAGCCATCCTCTAGGGTCATTGTTGATTGCGTTGGTCCATTACCCAAGACTAGATCTGGAAATCAGTACTTGTTGACAATCATGTGTGCATCTACCAGATTCCCCGAAGCCATACCTCTACGTAACATCAAGGCAACTGCAATCTCAAAGGCTTTGATAAAGTTCTTCACGTTGTTTGGTCTTCCCAGGGAAATTCAGTCAGACCAAGGTAGCAATTTCACTTCAGGATTGTTTCAGCAGGTTGTGTATGAACTAGGTGCAAAACAGATTCTTTCTAGTACCTATCATCCAGAAAGTCAGGGTGCCTTAGAGCGGTTTCATTCCACTCTCAAGACAATGATGAGGACTTATTGTTATGACCATGAGAAAGACTGGGATGAAGGGGTTCATTTGCTGTTGTTTGCAGCTAGAGAAGCAGTGCAGGAGTCTACTGGATTCAGTCCATTTGAGCTAGTGTTTGGTCATGAAGTGAGAGGACCTTTGCTATTATTGAGTGAACAATGGCAAGAGGAAGAGCCGCAAATCAGTCTGTTAGACTATGTTAGCAAGTTCAAGGAAAGATTGCGTGCAGCTTGTGACCTTGCCAAAGAGAACTTGAAATCAAGTCAGGGAAAAATGAAAACTTGGTATGATCATAAGGCTAGAAGCCGTGAGTTTAAACCAGGAGACAAGGTCCTTGTGTTGTTTCCCTTGCAGTCCAATCCATTGCAGGCTAGATTTCATGGTCCTTATGAAATTCTGACAAAACTCAATGATCTCAATTACATTGTGAAGACTCCAGATAGGAGAAAACCAAAACAATTGTGTCATATTAACATGCTAAAGCCTTATCATGACAGAAATGCTAGGGTTGCAGCTGTCACTTCAGATTCTCCAATGGTCGAAACGTGTGAAGATGAGGGGGAGTTTCAAGATGATGAACCAAGAATTAAAGCTGAAGTTCTTTCATGTAAATTGTCAAACACTGAAGTGTTGCAAAATCTTGATGTAAAACTCCAGCACTTAGAACCCTCACAGAGAGATCAGTTTGAAAGGTTGATCAAGAAATATGAGGATTTGTTTCCTGATGTTCCAAAGAGAGTTACTATAGCCTCTCATGATGTAGATGTTGGTGATGCCAAACCAATAAAACAGCATCCATACCGGATGAATCCTGAAAAGAGAAAGATTGCTGAGAAAGAGGTTGAGTACATGTTAAAACATGATATTATCAGACCCTCCAACTCCGATTGGAGTTCACCCTGTGTGCTAGTTCCAAAACCTGATGGAAGTACTAGATTCTGTACAGATTATCGCAAAGTCAATGCTGTAACTACAACTGATGTGTTTCCAATACCTAGGATTGATGATTGTATTGATAGTGTAGGGCAAGCAAAGTTTCTGACCAAGATTGATTTATTGAAGGGTTATTGGTGTGTGCCTTTAACTGAGAGGGCCAAGAGCATCTCTGCTTTTGCCACACCATCTGGATTGTACCAGTATGAAGTCCTACCCTTTGGCATGAAAAATGCCCCAGCCACGTTCCAAAGGATGATACAGTCTACAATCGCCGGATTGCCACACACGGGTGCATACATCGATGACCTGATCACATGGAGTGACTCCTGGGAAGAACATCTAAAAGATGTAGAGACGTTGTTCCAGCGCCTGACCCAGGCTAACCTGACTGTTAACCTGAACAAGAGTGACTTTGGTTGTGCTACTGTCACCTATCTTGGCTACGTCATAGGCCAGGGTAAGGTGGCACCCATAAATGCTAAAGTCCAAGCCATCATGGACTTTCCAGTTCCTGACAACAAAAAAGCTTTGCGCCGCTTCCTTGGAATGATCGGGTACTACCGCAAGTTCTGCAAGAACTTTGCTGAGATTGCTCTCAGTCTAACTAACCAACTGAAGAAAGGCGTAAAGTTCACCTGGGATGATGCATGCCAGAGAGCCTTCGATCACCTGAAGTCTCTGCTGTGTCACTTCCCCGTGCTCAAATCTCCTGATTTCAACAAACCGTTCTCCATCGCGGTCGATGCTAGCGACCAAGCTTGTGGATCTGTGCTCCTACAGAGAAGTGACTCTGATGACATTGAGCATCCCGTGGCATACTTCTCCAGGAAGTTCAATCGCCACCAAAGGAACTATTCCACAATAGAGAAGGAACTGTTGGCTCTGGTCCTTTCTTTACAACACTTTGAGGTTTATGTTTGTACAGGACAAAAGCCAATGATTGTGTACACTGACCACAATCCGTTAATGTTTTTGAGTAAGATGAAAAACAAGAATCGGAGATTGTTGAATTGGAGTTTGATTTTACAGGAGTTTGACTTGGAAATTAAGCATGTGAAGGGTACAGACAATGTAATTGCTGATTGCTTATCCCGTGTTTGAATGTGTATGATATGTATATATAGACAAGTGTTCACATTACCATTTTGTATTGAAAAGAAAAATTTTGCCTTTATGAGTCAAAATTTTTCCCTTTTGGAATGGAGGTGTAATGTGAATATAGGCCACTAGATGGCAGTATTTACCTTTTTTTGTTAAGCTCAGACTGGAGTCATGTTTAGACATGTCCTGGACATGTCTGGGGCAAGTCTCAGAAAATTTAAAAAAAAAGAGGTCTAAATGTGGGTGGGGTCTGCAGGGGAGTGTATAAGGAGAAGAATTGAGACAGTAAAGTAGTAGGAGAAATTGCAAGAAGATGACCAGACCTGCCATTCTGTTCAAGACCTGTGACGTTTCTTTTGTGGATTTCTTTGCCTGTGTTTGAGCATTTTCTTCATCCAGGACATCACCAAGCCACCCCACCAAAAAGGGACTGTAATTATTTCTGTTTTTTCTTATTTATCAATCTTGGTCTTTAGTTGTAGGTTGTTATTAGTCTTTGTCTTTGTTAAAAATTAAATGTGTTTTAGTTGTTAAAACTGTGTTTGTCATCCCTTGCTGTTGCTGTTGTGTTATAAATGTAATAACAAATTGGGGCCATAACATAACCATATGGAATGGTTAAACGAGTTAGGATATAAAAAAGTATGTAAAACTGTGCCTGAAAGATTAAATGCTGTGATCAAAGCAAAGGGTGGCCAAACTAAACATTTTCTCTCAAGAAGACATTATTAGTTTTGTTTTTACCACATATTTCATCTGTCGACCAATTTTCATCAATACTATCCAAAATTACACTCAATACTTAAATAGTACTTGGTTTCTGATTTATCTACATTTTCTTTAGTATATGTTCATCACTGTGCACTTCTGTATCTTAAAAGCAAAGTTGCAGATTGTAAGTTACCCAAGCCAAATCTAAACTTGGAAACTTACATTATCTAAAAACCGAAGTTACAGACAGTAACTAACACAAAGTTATGATCTGAAAACTGAAGCCCATGAGAGTAAGTTACCCAAGCCAAACTAACAGAAACTTTGAAATCTAACACCAAAACTGGTCACATTCAGGGAGACTGTAGTTATAACTAACAGAGACTGGGATACAGTGTATACTTACGGCAAAAGTGGCTTTTTGGCAAAAAAAAAAAATTTGCCAAACTCCAAGAAGCCCGACAAGGGGTTTAAGATGGGCACAGGAATTTTTTTTATTTTATCATAATCTGTCAAAGACCTCCGTCTTATCAAAAACTCAGTATTGCGCGGACATTTTACAGACTAAATTTTTCATGCCATGTTTTCATCTAGGCATTTCTATCAAAGGGATTCAAAATGTGGCTCTGTATCAGGTCTGATTCCATCATATGGACCACTCAGATGAAGTGAGAGTTTTTATAGTGCTCTACAATGTCTATTTACAGACCAAGTCATTTAATCTAGCGCAAATGGCCAATGGAAATCAGCAAGATTTGCTCTGATGTTTGTCGAAGACTGTACAAAGGACTCGAAACTGAAGAAATCTTAGTGCCTCCATCAATAGTCCCATCTCACGCTGATCTTGATGCGTACCAACGTGGAAAAGTACATTGTTAGTGTGTATCACAAACACTGGTATATTCGCAACTGTTGTGAATTAAGTAATTGATGCTTTGTTTTTGTATATTTTTAGTTTCATGATGTTTATGTTATGATTCTGCCCTTTCGTGTGTTGTCCCGTGCGTTTTTGTGCTTGTGATTTACTTTCGTCTCGTTTATTTTCCAGCTTTCAGTTCAGCCGACTGACAATCGCTCCCAATCTGTTTCCAGTGGTGTTGCGTGATTGCCTTCAGCGTGTCTGTCTCCTCGCCCAATCACATTTCTACTTTCGGTTTGGCTTTGGTATTTCATTCATTGCTTCCAGCTGCACTTAATTCCGGGTCTCGCTAAACTGAGTGAATGCGTTCTCTTATAGGACATTACTAACCCGTACTTATCTTCACGTATTTAAGGGTGATTGTAAATACTTCGTCACTTAGTATTAACCTTGATTAACTCATTTAGCGAACGTATGTGTTTCTGGCTTTCGTGATTTCAATCTGAGCTTTCTGAGTAACTGCATTTAAAACTGTGCCTTTCCTTTCGCTTTTCTTGCGGTGCTTTTTCCTCGTCACGTTTAGATTGCCTTAATCTAAACTGTCTAGTTTGATTGATGGTCTCCGCGTCTCGTCTCGAGTCATTATTGTATACCCGGTCCTCGTGTGATTGTTTATTAATCCCATGTGTTTCTGTTTCAGTGTGATTGCTTTCCGAGTCCCCGCCTCCTCTCGAGATTTTAAAAGCTCCAGTTTTCCACGCGATTGTCAGACGGATCCTCCGTATTGTCGGTGTGTTACATGGTGAAGTCTCAGCTTTTTGTGCGTTCTGAGTGTCTCCCGTGTATGGTTCCCGAGTCTTCCTGTTTGCTGCGTTCTAGTCTTGTCTGCCCCGTGTTAAAGTCTCCCAGTGTATCCGTCAGTTTAGTTAGGTTCAGTTTTTGTTTTCTTAGTTTTTCCTCTCTTGGAGAGTGTACTTCTGTTCCCCCCTGCCTTTGGCAGTGTACCTTAGTTCTCCCTTCTGTTCAGTGCATGTGCACGGTGTTTTATTTCTGGCGTGTCAGCCATATTCTTCCCCTAGTGTTTTTGTGTTTAATAAACACTTCTGCCTCCTGCATCTGGTGTTCCCCGGACCTCTCCTTACAGTTTAGAATTATTTGTTTCTTTGTGTTAGATTTATTTCTAGTGTGATTGTTCATGTTTCATGAATGCTTGTCTTTTGTCTCTCGCTCCCTTGTGTGTCTAAGTGTGGTGTCTTATTTCCATTTACAGTCTTTCCCCCTGTATTTTCTGGTTGGGTACTTCCTGCTTCCTTCTTCCTGTGCTTGTTAACTGTCTACACCTGAGAATAGTTTAGCTGAAGCACTGGTGATTGGAAAAGGGTAGGACTACACATTAGAGCAGAGTAGTTAGGCACGGTGATTAGTTAGTTTGAAGAAGCAGGGCACACCTACTTACTCAATCTGTCCTATCACTATCCTTTGCTGTTCTAGATTCTGCCTCCTCTCAGCTGTCCTTAATTTTTTGGGCTAAACACTCTAATTAGTTTGTTTATAAAGACCTTCACTTTTCCACTTGTCTTTGATTCGTGACCATTCCTTGCTCTGCCTGGTCGTTCCGTTTCTGCGCCTTTTCTCCATGTGTTTCTGTGATTATTGAAAGTTTTTGTCTTTTGTGATTTTCTGTATTCAAGTAATTGATTGTATTCGTCGAGTGAGTGTGGTGAGTTTGAGTCTCCCGTTTCCCCAGCTCCCTTTATACTTCCACTGTTTAGTTTATTTCTGTCTCCCTCTTTTCCCTTCCTATTACCCTTTCCCCATTCCCTTAGATTAGTTTCCCTTCGTTTCTGTATTCTGTGCTGACTGATTTCCTGGTTTTTTGACATTTTGCCTGTCCCTGACTACGATTGAGCTTTTCTGTGATATTCCTGATTTCTGTCTATTGACCTCAGTTTCTGTCTGACCATGAGCAACGGTAATGTGAATAAAAGATGTTCTTCCGAGCTTGAACCGCGATTGGAGTCTCCGTACGTTCATTACAGCAACATTGTTGAAAGCAATAATAATTAAAATTATGAGTTTATTCATAAAGAGAGCAGCAACATATCGTCATGGCCTTGTGAAGCAAGAAAGGACCAGTGCTGGGTACACTAACTGACATGCTTTGTTTGGTTCATGCATTTGACATAAAATGTCATGGCAGGTGCAAATATAAACCTTAAGACCATGAATTTATGAATGTTACAGGGATAGTCTCCAAGTTGTAATGCAGTGGTCCCGAACATCTGACCCGGTGTGATGGTCAGATTTTTGAGACGCCAAAAGCTGTGGCCGGAATGAAATGAAGGATGACAAAATAAGGGACAAACACTGACAGTAATCAGAGAGCGAGACTCTCCAGGACCTAACTCCAGTCCGTGAAAAAACAACACGTGGGAGAACATTCTAAGGCTACAACGAGTGAAAGCTGCTGTGCCACATGGCTGTAACGGGCCTCTATTTAAGGGGTGTGACATCAGCTTCCTGTGTGGAGTCCTTCCTCTGCTTTAGTGCTGCTCAAACTGTCCTAGTGTGGTTTCATTAAGAATTTAGATTCCAGCCTATATTACTATTTCTGAGTCTGGCTTTGAGGTCTTTACCCTGGCTATTTGTAGCTAGCTACTGGTGTTTTTCAGCTGTAATTATTCTGGTATTGTTTATTTGCTTGTCCTGACCAGTGGGCAGGAGTTTTGTGTTTGGATTTGCATGCCTTTGATAAAGATGTGAACAGCATACTTGTTTCTGATTCCTTCCTCTCCTGCATTTGGGTCCAGGCTCCTTGACAAAAAACCCCACAAAATTTTCAAGTATCTTGTATTCTTCATCGCAATCATGGGTAATTTTGTAAAAATGTGACTTGAAAAAGTTAGTGACTGTTCTAAACATGCACAGTATATATCTGTAAATAAGATCATTAACACGTATTAATAGCATATTAAAATTCTAAGATTGTGCACATTAGGTTGGAACAAAAACCAGCGCGTACAGTGCACCCCCAGGACTGACATTTGGGACCAACTGGACCTCTGTGTGTTTTTGTTATGTGACTAATGTCAATATTTTGAAACAAGCAACGTACAATCTCTCTGACTTGTACAGGATCTTGCAATGCGGTGTCTTTTTGCTTATTAATTAAGTATGATGCAACAAGGCAGAAGTGCTGCTTGGAAACTCAGGATCTGTTTAGAGAATGTAGTTAGCTTATTCCTGCCCAGCCAGCATGATTTGACGTCATGTCGCTCTAAAATGGGCTGCTCAATGCCATGTAGTTTTGATGTAGCTCTGTGGTTAGCTAACTGGCTACTGCAGATGTGAGATGAAGGTATGCGCAAGTAACATTAGTGCATTACACCTCAACGGAGCCAGAAACACAAAACAAATGTCACTAGCATAACTATTGGCGAAATCAAGCCTTAATCAGGCTTTAACTGAATAATAGTAATATTATTATTATTATTATTATTATTATTATTAACGCACTACATGGTTGGTTAGCGAGTCAACTGATAGCAGCAATGTGCAGGCCTACTGGACTGAACAGGATCGTACAATGTGGTGCATTTTTGCATATGAGTTTAGGATGATGCAACTACACAGATTCTACCAAAGTTTATTCAGCCCACCTCCCACACTATATCTGTTAATGTGCAAAGTGAGAGGGTTATAGCTAGCACCTTTCTTGAGATATTGAATATGAAAGGATTGTAACTGACACTCTTTACAGCCGTATTAACCTGCAATCCATGGCCGTAACTAGCTATGAGGTCACCGAGGTCCAGACCTCTGTAAAAATTTCAACGTGAAAGAAAAGAAGAAGCCCCAAACAGCTAGGGTGCGTTTTCCAAAAGCATAGCTGCTATCTATGTTAGCAAGTTCGTCCATTCACAGTCAATGGCTCCAACTATGTAAGTTAGCATCTGTGCTTTCGGGAAACGCACCCCAGCATGGTAAACACATAAACACGACCAGGCAGCTTTTAATTTGAAAGGATGCACAACGTGGGTGACGCAGGAAGTTATCTGCTGTATCACATGTAGGCAAATACGGTAGACCGCGAATTTATGACAGGACAAAGGCAACAATACTGTGAGCTGGAGCTGACAGGTGAAGTGAGTGTCAGCTTTTTTATTATTATTATGTGTGCATGGGGTAAAACTGGGAGTAGAGGGAGTGGGAAGAAGAAATAATGCAAAAAGAATATTTCATTATTAGACGAAACCAGCAGATGTATTTATTATACAGTCCTCCATATTGGTTTGATGGATACTCAAAAAGTGACATTTGACTCCTTAATATTATCCATTACACCAGTGGTTCCCAAACTTTTTCTGCTGGGCCCCCCTTTGGTACATAAAAAAATTTTTGCGCCCCCCCCCCCAAAAAATAGGGAATACATACGCACATTTTGTTTTCAGAGACCATTGCAGTTTATTTCACTCATTGTAATTTATATAAACCTCAACCTTTTTGGAAAAAATGTAAGTAAACGGTTATAAACTGTAGATTGTCATAAACTAAAACTAGGCTACTTTTAGAATTGGAAATAGCAAAATAACAAACAACCACGGTGTAATTATTTTAAGTGTAACTGTTTTCAAGCACCTTAACTGTGTAATTATGTTCAGTGTAACAGGTTTATTTTTTTTAATATACAACAACATTGCTATTTATGCATTTTCCGGACACCAACAGAAACTTACTTGCATACAGCCAATCAGCGACCTTGTGCGGACCGCTGAAGGAGTGTCTCGAGACAGTTACATTTTCCTCTCTTCACTGGCCTCGCACTTTTAAGTTAAAATACGTTAACTGAGATCGCGTCAGCTTATTCTAGAAAATATGAATGCTCTGCACAGATGATTTTTGTCCAGCCTAGCTGGGAACATTAAAAATGATTGGCACGTTTGGAAACGGCCACAGTTATTTTCCAATTAAGGACACGAAAATTTAATAATGCAAAATCTCTTTTAAAGTATAAAATCATTAGGCTGTATCACACTCCTCTGCCTGAGTATAGCCGTCTACTTAAAATTATGTTTCTATGATGCAGAAAGACAGCGAAGTACGAAAAAAAATTCATGAACACCACTTGCCGAACCTGCCGATATGTTTGTAACGTTCAGTTGGTGGGCTAGATAAAAATAATCTGTCGGCATACAGAGCATTCATATTATCGAGAATAAGATGACGCAATCTCGGTTATTTCTGCTTTGTATTCATCGGATTTTGTTCGGTGTCACTTACCATTTTATTATCAATATGCAGATCAGTGCAGGATAAAAAGCGGCGAGTTGGGTATCGCGAGACTACATTACCGGCTTCAAATATTTGAACAACTACATTCATAAATTATTTATGAAAATGGCAGGCTAGATGAATGATTTGGCGAACAGTTATGTTGAGAGTAAGGCGGGCATTTACGATGTAATCGCAGAATTCTGGGCAGCGAATGGACTGTATGCAAATGATTTTCTTTTGGTGTCCGGAACTCCCGCACCCCGCGCCCCCCCTGCAATTGCTCTGCGCCCCCTACTTTGGGAACCACTGCATTACACACAGACGGGTGAATAATTTCCTGTCTCTAGTCTGTATCCCACAAATATAGTGTCATATGGCAAGCCGTTTTAACATTTATTCCATATCCTTGATATCGGACGGCAGTACCCTCTACTAGTTCAGTCTTTGTCCGCACTAGTGGGCCTCTGGACCGAACAAGTAACACCAAATGTCTTACTAGTTAACTAGTGCGCTGCAAAATTACGTACATGTTAACTAGTCAAGCATTAAATTGCTCAACTAGTGAACTAGTGAATCACAATTATGTGCACTAGTTAACTAGTGGGGACCAATTTGCTCACTAGTTAACTAGTGAAAACAAAATTGCTTACTAGTTAACTAGTAAAAACCTTTTAAAACCTTACTAGTTAACTAGTGCGGCTCTAAATGTTCACTAGTAAAACAAGATAGGGGCAAAGTGTCCACTAGTAACACTAGTGAGAGTCCTTCAAGTGTAACTAGTAAACTAGTGAGATCCAAACAGAGTCACTAGTCTACTAGTGAAGGCCAAAATATCCACTAGTCACACTAGTCAGTGTCTTTCTGACCTAACTAGTTCACTAGAGAGGCTAAAAATGATCACTAGTAGAACTAGGGAAATCAAAAATGCTTACTAGTTAACTAGTTTGGGTGTCTTTTGTCTTTACTAGTCAACTAGTGAGGCTCAAAATGCTTACTAGTAAAGTAGTAAAAGAATAAATGTTGACTAGTGTCACTAGTTGGACTAAATGTTAATGAGAAGGCGGGAAAAGAGGGTGTGCTGAGGCTTCCTATTGGCTTATAAGTTCAAAATAAGAAATAGCGACCAATCAGCAGTCAGGATTTTGACATTCTCCCGCCTGTTTCATTTGCATGTTGCTGACTAGTTAACATGTTGGCCTGGGAAATTGCAACTAGTTAACTAGTGGCTGCATGTAGCATCTTACATGTGAACTAGTCAAGGCATAAATGCTCACTAGTTAACTAGTTATACTTTATTTGACCTTCATTCTATGCTACTGTGACTCAAAATATCTACTAGTTTACTAGTAAAGGCCAAAATGCCCACTAGTTGCACTAGTGAGGGTCCTTTTTTCTTTACTAGTTAACTTGTGCAGGCCAAAAAGACTCACTAGTTTACTAGTAAGGACCAGAGTGTCGACTGGTTGCACTAGTGAGGTTCTTTTTTACTTTACTAGTGAACTAGTGCAGGCTTAAATTTGTTACTAGTTAACTAGCTATGTCCAAAATGTCTACTAGTGAACTAGCCTCATGTTTGTGACCTTACTAGTAAACTAGTAACACAGACGTTTGTCTTACTAGTGAACTAGTTCGGTCCAAAGTGAGTCACTAGTAAACTAGTGGGGCTAAAATTTTCCTCACTAGTTAACTAGTGGAAGGCATTTTGGCACACTAGTTGACATTTTAGTCTTACTAGTTCGACAAAACTCTGCACTAGTTGACATCAGTGCACAACTAGTTAACTAGTCATGCAGTAAAATTTCACTAGTTAACATGTATGGCAGTGGCAGCACCTCACTAGTTAACTAGTTGCGTGTACATGCCGACTAGTGCACAGTTTTGTCAAACTAGTTCGACAAAAACATCAACTAGTGCACCAAAATGCCATCCACTAGTTAACTAGTGAGAAAAATTTCAGCCCTACTAGTTCACTAGTGACTCATTTTGGACCGCACTAGTTCACTAGTAAGACAGAAGTCCGTGTTACTAGTTATCTAGTAAGGTCACAAACATGCAAACTAGTTAACTAGTGGGCATTCTGGCTCTTACTAGTTATCTAGTGGCTTTTTTGGCCTGCACTAGTTAACTAGTAAGGTTAAAAAACCTCACTAGTGCAACTAATCGACATTCTGACCCTTACTAGTAAACTAGTGACTCTTTCTGGCTTTCACTAGTTTAACTAGTAAAGTAAAAAGACCCTCACTAGTGCAACTAGTGGACATTTCAGCCCTCACTAGTTAACATGTGAGCTCCATCATGCAGCCACTAGTGGCATTAGTACGACTGAAATTCCAACATTGTACAATTAGACTGCATGCAAATGAAACAGGCGGGACAATGATTTTGATTGGTCAGTGTACAAGCCATATGCTGTGGAGATTTAAAGTGCCAGCTCAGATTTGTAACGATATTGAGCTGCACTAATTTGAAGCGGCGTTTTCATTTGTTTTATTGTGTCCAAGTATTAATATGGAATAGCAATAAATTGACTGCATTTCTAAATTTAACCAAACATGTAATGACTTAATGCACACCTGAAAACCCAAAGGAATGTAACTGTTGTAAATTGTATGTGTCGAAAATGTGCAACTGAGCGGAATATATATTTTTTGCATTATTATTTGATAGATAGATACACTGCCCGGCCAAAAAAATAGTCACCGTTTGGAAATTAATGAACAAATTCTAGAATTGTATCATTATTGCGGTTACTAATATGTTTCAGCTGGCAATAATCATTTTCCACTGACCGATGAAGGGCATCGCTACTCATTTCTCAAATCATGTCGGAAGACACATCCCTTGCTGGTGGAAAAGATGTTACAGTATTTCAGAACAGGGAACTTATTGGCCTGTATTTAGCAAAGAAACTCATGAATGCAAAAACAAGTATGAAGAATCATTTTCACAAACATATTTGCCACCACAAAGTCCTGATTTTAGACACAGTAAAAGTTATTGGGGTGTGCTCAAGAACGACCACCGCGTGGTTCAACCATTATGTGGAGAAGACAAGATCTCGGCCAAAAATTATGGCATGTATGATCGAAAATAAATGTTCTGGCATTGCATATAGTTGTCAAAACAATGACAAAATGAATTTGCACTGTAATCAAAGCTACAGGGGTTCCAGCTAAATATTTGAGTGTGTGACTTTTTTTTTGGCCGGGCAGTGTAGATAGATAGATAGATAGATAGATAGATAGGTCCCATTAATATCCGCAAAATCTTTTAAATATGCAACTGATCGTACTGGTGATTGTGCAGACCATTTTGTTTTATTCAGTCCATATTGTCCGTACTTATGACGAGCAGAAGCATAAAAGACGATTTGGAAGTGAACCAGCCACAAAGACTGCAGGGCGATTGCATGAAAAGGGCTCGATTGAAACATGCGTAATCTATCGCACCGATCATACCCATCTTCGAACTCAACGTTTCTTTTTAATTCCAGCAAGTGACATTATGTTCTTTATGCTGAATCTAAAACGGTTCCAGTGTTATTGTGTTAACTTGAACAGACAGAACCTCTGATTCCAATACAGCCACGCCTCGCGGCTTATTTTACCAGCTATGATTCTTGGCTGGTATTAAAAATCCATATTAATTGATTTGTAAATCCGTAAAAAGTTTTTGAGGAAATCTGTGTATAGCCTAATGGGCAATCCGTTTGTTTCTTGGGATGTTCTTTGCGGTGTTTTCAATTTTAAAATAAAAATTGTTAAGGAGTGCGATCTCCCTGCATTTTAACAATACGCCCGAATTCGTTTCAAAAGTTAAAAACCTGCGCTGACTACGGACAAACGGGGTTGAAATATAGGGCCTACGTTAAATATCTCCTCAACCGAAGAGCAAATTGGCCCAGTTTAAACCGAAATGTCAACCAATTATTTTAAAGAAAGCAATGTCACCATTCCTGCCTCCTAATTTACATTTGTTTTTGCCGACTAGTTTACTAGTGCGCACTTTGGCCAGCACTAGTTAACTAGTAGAGTCAATAGACCCCCACTAGTGCCACTAGTGCCACTAGTGCTACTAGTGCCACTAGTCGCACTAGTGATACTAGTGCCACTAGTCGGACTAGTGCTACTAGTGCCACTAGTCGCACTAGTGCTACTAGTGCGACTAGTATCACTAGTATCACTAGTGCTACTAGTAGATTGCATGCAAATGAACCAGGCGGGACAAGGATTCTGATTGGTCAGTGAACAAACCGTGTGCTGCGGAGATTTAAAGTAAACGATATTGAGCTGCGTAAATTTGGAGCGGTGTTTTAATTTGATTTGATTTGTGAAGGAGTATTAATATAGAATAGCAATACATCGACAGCATTTCTACATTTAATTAAACACGCAATGACTAAGGCTATTGCACACCTGAAACCCAGAGGAATGTGACTGTTTTATGCGTCGAAAATGTGCAACTGAGCTTTTTTTTTTTTGCAAGATAGATAGATAGATCAATAGATAGAACCCATTAATATCCGCAAAATCCTTTAAATATGCAACTGATCGTACTGGGGATCAGTGGCGGCTCGTGAATTGGCAACAGGGGAAGCTCAAACAATCCCTTAAAGTTAATGATTGTTCAGGACCTGTTTTCAATCATTAATTTAAATTAAAATAACAGAAACTCCGAAAACTCAACATCATCTGATGCGGCCAGTTTTCATTAATAACGCATACCTGTCAACTCTCACGCATTTCGGCATGAGTTTAAGTGGCAATTTTACGTTCCTCTGCTGTAGACAGCAATTATTCTATCAACGCGTATGTGAGAGATTTTCGCGTGGAATTTAAGTACTTGTCCATGGAGGAGTTTGAAGCAATGGAATTGCTTCAAGACCTTTTAAATTATCTTATTTCATTTAAACGATCATGAAACAAGTGCATTAACCCCAACCCCTGAGTAAATAAAAGCGTGAGAAGTCTGGAGTCGTAATCAGTATGCGTTATAAATGAAAATTGGCCACATCTGATAATGTACAGAGTTTTCGGAGTTTCTGTTATGGCAGTTTAAATGAATGATTGAAAACAGGTCATGTCCAGTCATTAATTTTAAGGGATTTTTTGAGCTTCCTCTATTGCCAGTTCACGAGCCGCCGCTGCTGGTGATTGTGGATTATTTTGTTTAACCCTCTCCAGCCCAATTTTATGATATTGAGAAATTAAAAAACATTTCATTCGCGGAGAAAAGTTCCCATGCACTAGTGGCTGCAGGTGGAACTAATGTTGTATTTTTGCTATACTGAGCTGGAAGAGTAACTTTATCAAACCATTTCCCATGTGGTCTTTATTTTTTTATCATCAGTCATCAATTAATTTATTGTTGCAAATTCGCAACATGAGCCTGGAGAGGATTAATACAGTCCATATGGTCCATATGTATGACGAGCAGAAGCCCCGGAAAGTAGTCCATTTTGGCCAACGGCAAACTGCACTCAAAAAAATGAAACCCTTGGAAATGTTAGATTTAGCCTACTTAATAATGTTATGTCAACTGGGTCCACAAAATTGAGTGAAGTAGCCTACATTTCATGTAATGCAATTAATCAAACTGGCCAAAAATGTTAGAAGTCAAATAAAGGTTACGAGAGCTATTGCGTGAAACCAGCTGTCATTACATTATTAAGTAAATCTAAAACTTCGTACGGTTTCATTTTTTTTAGTGTGCGAAGAATAGAAGCATCTGGTTCTCTTTTTTTTTGATCGTGGTGTGTGTTCGTGTGCTCTTGCATCGCTGTCAAAACGAATAGCTTCCCAAAATTAATAACTTCGATCGATTAAGTTGAACCTGCCACAAAGACAGCGGGGCGATTGCGTGAAAAGAGCTTGACTGAAACATGCATAATTACGATAATTATAATGTATCACACCGATCATACCCATCTTCGAACTCAAAGTTTCTTTCTTATTCCAGCAAGTGACATGATCTTTAAGTTGAATCTGAAACGGTTTCGATGTTGTAGTGTTAACGTGAACAGACAGAACCTCTGATTTCAATACAGCTATGCCTCGTGGCTGATTTTACAAGCTACGATTCGTGGCTGGTATTAAAAATCCATATAAGTTGATTTGTAAATCCGGAAACGAAGTTTTTGAGGAAATCTGAGTATAATTTCATCCGGCAATCAGTTTGCTTCTTGAGATATTTTTGAGGTGTTTTCCATTTTAAAATAAAAATTGGTAAAATGCGATCTCCCTGCATTTTAACACGATACGCTCGTACTCATTTCAAAAGTTAAAAATCCGTGCTGACTGCGGACAAACGGGATTGAAATATACGCTAAATATCTCCTTAAACGAAGGGCAAATTGCCCCTTTTTAAACCGAAATGTCAACCAATTATTTTAAAGAAAGCAATGTCACCATTCCCGCCTCCCAATTTACATTTCTTTTTGCCGACTAGTTTACTAGTGCGCATTTTGGTCAGCACTAGTTAACTAGTGGAATCAAAAGACCCCGTTTTAGCCTGTACTAGTAAACTAGTCAATATTAGACATTATTTTTATGTCACTAGTGGCACTAGTCGCACTAGTGCTACCAGTGCCACTAGTCGCACTAGTGCTACCAGTGCCACTAGTCGCACTAGTGCTACTAGTGCCACTAGTCGCACTAGTGCTACTAGTGGATTGCATGCAAATGAACCAGGCGGGAAAGGATTCTGATTGGTCAGCCGTCAATCTGTGGGCTGGAGAGCCTAAAGCTGCCTGCTCTGAATTGTGATGCATTAAACTATAGAATTTAACCACATTCTTTTATAGAATCTGAGAATTTTAGCAAATTTCCATTACTTATACTATTATTGATTCAAATACTGTTGGTTTGAGCAAATTTTGATTCACTTGGCTACATTTTATAGTAATCTTTTGGTTCATAAAGAACTATCATCTTTCAAAATAAAACGGCTCTTCAAGCCCACTAGAAACCCAAATTTATTGAACTGTGGCCTCCCAGTTGTATTAGTTCCTGTGTTTGATAAATTTTTTTCTAATCACACTATCATTTGATTCTTTAGATTAGAACAGAAAATGGAAGCGTTGTCACAGGACAACAAACATGTAAATAGCAAACACAAAATTAATATTTGGAAGACTAACTGGTCATGTTTGCTACCACTAATAATCTGGGGGACTGCCGTAACCCAAACTTTAATGAATTTTACAATGGAAATGCACCGATACACAAAACCTTGAGTACTTCCTCTGAGAAATCCAAGGTAGCAGATCATGCTCTTACCATTGTGGCTTCTTATACTGGAGTCAGCTCTTTTTTTTCTGCAGAATATGACTATAGTATATAGTATATAGTACTTCTCGCACTCAGGTCTTCATTTACTTCCATTTACTTCAATTTTCTTTGTCCCAGTGCTTTGGCTCATAAAAATTGTGGGTCTGATGCAAAAGGTGTCACGCTTGAGGTAGGCTGAGACATCTCACTGTAAATGCCAGGAGAGAAAAGCTGAAATTCTGACCACTTGTCTCTTACTCATCTCATGATTCTGAACACTTGTCTCTTACTCATCTCATGATTGTAACCCCACATTTATTCATAGTATTGCATAAACAAAGGAATTGGGCTGGCTGTTCCAGTACTTTCAGAAGGGATTGTAAATAACAGTAGGATGGACAGACCCAACATTTTTATAAAAACAACAGCTAAGACAAAATAAATATGAGAGCTCTCTCTTGATTAAAGGGCAGCGTTATCATAAAGCATATTACAGTAAATTTTAATTATTTCACATGAAGCTTTTATCGTGACTTACTTCAATCAGCCACATGATTAAAATCACCTGCCTAATAAAGTGAAGGTTCCCCTTTTGCGACCAAATCGGCTCCATCAAATGGACATCGCTTGAGTTCTCAAACTCAGGGATTCCCTGCAGAACATTTGCCAGAGTATATCACTCCCTCTGCCAGCTTTACTTCTTCCCACAGTGTATCCTGATGTCATATCTTTACAGATAAATGGTGCACACGCACCCATGTAAAGAAGATTATGTGAAAGGAAACAGGGCTCACTGGACCAGGCGACCTTCCTCAACTGCTCCATTGTCCAGTTCTGTAGCTCATGTGCTATTCTGACTGATCTGCGAGCTAACAAGTGTCATACATAGCTGGGTGTTATGCACTGTGCGTTGTGACACATTCCTTATGCAAGTATTATTAAAATTCTCCACAACTTGAGCCATTCGGCCTTGTGCCAGTCAGGACCAGACAGGACAGTCTTCATAGCCCTCGTCCGTCAGTGAGTATTTGGCACCCAAAAATCCTGCTGCCAGTTCATGTTTTGTCCCTCCTTGGACTGTCAGCAGGGACTCAAATCTGCTGACGGGAGCCCCCAGAAGTCTTGCCACTTCAGAGATGCTCAAATGCACTTTCACAGCAAAATGTTCAGAGTAAAATCAACTCTTAAAGAGTCTATTTAGTCACACTTTGGCAAGACTGGACTCAACTACACTGTAAGAGTAAATTCCACTCCATAACAGTCAAATTAACTCTGATCATTTTACTGTGCTCAGGCCATAGTGATTTAATCCCTTGTCAGAGCCTTTCAGTTCTCATTTCTCCCACATCCAACTCATTGAATACGAGAGCCATCTATTCGCTCACCATCTAAGCTCTGTCTTCAAATCTGGGCAGCAATTGTTATATTCAACCTTGTTTGCTGCTTCAGTGAGTGGTTTTAAAGCTTTGGCTCATTGGTGTATGTTCCTTATATGCACAGTTGATGTGCTGTTATCCTTTATTGCTCAGCTTGTTGAGAGTACAGTATGTTTGATTAATTTTACGGTTGTGACTGTAGTCTTATTTATTTACATATGACTAGTTTCTTTTAAAACAATAATTGTAGGATTAAAGCTCACTTTCACAGGTGTAAAAAGCGACACTCCATATATGAGGTCATTTGGGGTGTTGGCCCAAGTGTATAGTGATAGAAATGTAACACTGTTTAGCCTTGTCATGGCAGACAAGTCAACTAAATCCAAAAGTTCACTCTATATTGTTGCGTCATAAAAACATTGAGGAAATTATCAACAGCAAACATCCATGACAGGGGCGGATCCTGGAATTTTGGATAGGGGGGGCACAGCCCCCATACGAGCGCCGAAGGCGCAAAGTCTTGAGGCAGGGTCTGGGGGCCCTCCCCCAGAAAATTTTGAAATTAAAGATGCCAGCGAAATACGCATTTTTCTGCCATCTAGAAACAAAATTCATGGTCTTATACTTAGATGAAAAAAAAGCATTTTTTCATTAATAATTATCTATATTTAAGGTAGAAGATTGGACTTGACTCTGCAAAGACAATCAAAACAGAGACCCTGGTCCCATTCCAATAGAAACGGACGAACTGTTAAAATGATCAAAGCATCCATGAGGATACATCATGGACTAAACATTTTAAAACACAACACATAAGTTGTTTTCTTTCACGGAGAATGGTATTTAATTCACTTTGAAGTGAATTTCCTACTTGCACATTTGGCATATTCAGTAGGCATGCAGAGCCACAAAATAATCTGGAAATTTTTAATTCTCACTGAATGTGTATTGACTAGGCCTCTACATTAGCATTGAAGACGCCTAGTTGTCACATGTTAAAGTATAGCATTTAAACTGTATTGCAATAAATACTCAGAGGATTAACTTACTTAAAATCGTCAATATCACAATGCAAATGCTTTAATAAAAGTTCAAATCCTGCATTTAAATTAGGAGTGAACTCATCTATAAAACTGTGTTTCAGCTTGGCCTGCTTGTGAATATTCAATAACTGATCCTGGCGTGCCATCTAGTGATATAATATTGTAACTGCGTGCATAAATTTGCAGCTTTAAGTCCGTTGGCATCAACATCTGTCCAAAGATAGTCTGCCAAGCACCATTGTTCTCGAACGCGTGAAATCCAGATAATCCCTATGATGAATTACATTGATATTTTAATTTGTAACGAGTAACGAAGTGGCCAGTGTCAACGTAACGAAAGTATACTTTTTATCTTTTAAATCTAGTCAAGTAAAAGTAAAAATCAAAACTCAAGTCAAATACAAGTCCTCAAACAAAAAACATTTACTTCGTTACTATAAACCTCACAAAGTTCGTTAGGACGCTACTCATGGCTTCGAAAAGTCAGTCGGCAGAAATAAGTGGGCGCCGCGAATGCTTATCTACTCCAAACATACGTTTATTTGTTGTCATATGACAACACAATTCCTTCAGTTGGCCTAAAATATAATATTAATCTATTGTGAAAGGCATCTGCATGGATACATCGTAAGCGTAACTTTATATCACTATTTTGTTGTTACGACAGTATAACAAAAGCTATAGCATCATTTTGGCTACTAACTATGGGACAAGCAAGATTGCTGCTTGATTATTCTTTTTTCCTTCATCTCTTTTGAAAAATGATGCACAAAGCTATGCAATTTTTATAAATTGCAAATGTGCTTTCATAATAGAACCTAACACGTCAGAATGTCATGAGATATGGGACGAAATAACAGAAGGAAGCTGATAATATCAGGGGATTGAAATTCTCCTGTTTTGTATAGTTTCTTCGGAGGCAGAGTACTATATATACAAACATTTAATATCAAAACTTGTAGGCCTATACTGTCTTCAATGATAGTTCAACCCAATTCCAAATAAAAAACCTAAAACATTATGAAAAATGGAGATAAAAAATAAAATCAAAGCGGATTGATTTGAAAATTGAATTTTTGTAGGCTTTATTCCCCAGAAGCAAACACCAGTGAAAGCTCATCGGGCTTAATAGGGTTAAATTTTGGCTGGGAGAAACACATGCAGGAGAGCCAATAGGAAACTCCAATTCCTGTTCTTTCCCCTCCTCCTCATTAACATTTAGGGTAACTAGTGTGACTAGTGGCACTAGTGAACATTTTGGCTTCCACTAGTTCAACTAGTAAACCTTTGAGCCCCACTAGATAACTAGTAAAGTAAAAAGAGGCTTAAACTAGTTAACTAGTGGGCATTTTTCGTTTCACTAGTTGAACTAGTAAACATTTAGGACCTCACTAGTTGACTAGTTAAGTCAGAAAGACTGCAACTAGTGCAACTAGTGAGCAACTCGGCTTCACTAGTTCTACTAGTAAACATTTTGAGCCACACTAGTTAACTAGTAAGGTCAAAAAGGTGTTCACTAGTTAACTAGTAAGCAAGTTTGTTTTCACTAGTTAACTAGTGAGCAAATTGGTCCTCACTAGTTAACTAGTGCACATAATTGTGATTCACTAGTTCACTAGTTAAGCAATTTTTTGCTTGACTAGTTAACATGTACGCACTTTAATAGCGCACTAGTTAACTAGTAAGACATTTGGTGTTACTAGTTCGGTCCAGAGGCCCACTAGTGTGGACAAAGACTGAACTAGTAAAGGGCATTGCCGTCTGATATCCAGGATATGGAATAAATGTTAAAAGGGCTTTCCATAGTGTCATACTAAGTTGCGCAGAGTTCCTGCTGTTGGTGTCAGTTTGACAAAATAATGCAGTGTAATAGTCAAGACAGCCTCTCTCAATGTTAGGCTGGATAATAACTTAAAATCAAGGCAGCCAGTCTCAAAACTTCCTCGATTCAAAATACAACTTGCACTGTGATGTCAGTGTCCTTCCTTTCGAATCATCCAGACAATACTAAAAAGACATTGATTTAATAAATGATTTCCTGACTGTGTTTCTCCTGTCAAAGTAGGATATAAACCAGCCTATTTTCGGAAGTGCTCTGTTATTGAAATTCGGCGGAAAAAGTGGAGATTGCGGTTATGCTTGGTCCCTAATGGGATTTATCACACCTGCTCCATCAATGGCTATCATCCTTCAAACAAGAGAAGCGAAAAGTGGGTGCGATCACTGAAAATGTGATGGATGCGGAGAGTGAAACCGCAATGAAAACAACAAAAAGAATGATTTCAGACAATGAGCGCCTTCGAGTCGGACGGCCCCCAGTATTATTTTACTTCCGAACATCGTGTCTGCATTTGTGCTGTAAACAACCTGCGAAATTGAAGGCCATACATTAGCACAAAATTTTTAAATTCCCTTAAAACATGAGCTTATTGCCTTCCGTTTGATGCAAGTTCCTTGAGAACCGCAGAACGAGATGTGAAAAGTCTAAACCCTTCAGTTCAACAATAACCCAGTGTTGACAGTTAAGTGTAAATTTGGCAGGTGTTTGCCCGCAGTACGCATGAAAACTATGTGTTGAGCTTCTAAGGCCAATTGAGGGTGAGGTGGACTGATATCCAGGCAGTGGTCTACATGGCCACTGCTTTGACATCAGAACTTAATCAAAACAGGATGAGAAAGTGATATATGCTACCTTTGTCCGACCACTAACTTAATTCATTATATAGATCCTTGACTTTGCCCAGACAGAATTACTGTTGTTGTTTTTTTCTGAACATGAATGCCTTTCCAGACATGCAGCTCATATGGTCATGATGAGTACTAGGAATCTTCCATTATATTTCCTTCAGGCCAATCAGCCTATAATGATGTAACTAGATGTGTCCCTGCACACTTACTTGAATTTAGTGCAGGGCTCACCAACTCCGTTCCTGGAGGGCCACTATCCTGTAGGTTTCTGCTCTACCTGCTGTTCAGCACACCTGATTCAACTAATTAGCTACTTAACAAGATCACGAGCTGGGCAATTGAGTGGCTAATTAGTTGGGGGGCCTTCACTTCCTGTAAAAGGCTACAGCCAGTGAGCAGTGGCATGCAGCGTGCATTTTTGTAACAGCGAAATGGCGGAGAGCGGAACGAGATGTTCACCTGAAGACAAGGAGGATCCGAAATTTCTTTTAAAGAAACAACAGTCGTTGGCGAAGAAGTTGTCGGATAAAAATTGGGACAGGACCCGGATTAATATTGGCCTTGCATTTCCAAGGTGGGGAGCACTGCGAGAGCTAAAGGGGCTACAATTCGACTCAGAGCTGGCTCTTCTTCTCCTGGACAGGTAAGTAACAACATACAGTCAAATGTCTGCTTTAATTAGTGTTGCAGTAACGTTAGGCACACATTGCTATGTTGATTCAATTAAATTTAATGTTACAAGCGTAGCATGGGTTAATGTCCGGAGCTTAAGTTGTTAGCAGCTTGGTCCCAGCAATGGGTCAGGTGTTACGGTTGTGTGTAGGTACTGAGTAATAACGCCGCGGAAACTTAAACTGGCCCGTCATTCTGCGGAACTAAACTTACTAAACTAGTTAATTGTCTGATTGCTGATCAAACAAAGGGAAGGATTCTGCCTCACCAAAGTAACCTCCGACCGCACGTCACTGCTGCTAACACCATTAGCGGCGAACAGACGCGTTTGATGCCAATGGTGACACACTAAATTATTGGCATAATGATTAATTTACGAACAAAACAGTATAGAAAACTTGCAAAAAGGGAGTTCTCTTTCTTGTGGCACTATAAGGTTATGAGTTCATTACTTCGTTACTCGACATGTTCCACAAAATAGTGATTTTGGTTGTTTTGCTCGGTGTGTTTGCAGTTTGCAGATAGTCGTTCGCAGACAAGGCGAGTGGGGTCGAGGGTGGAGAGCAGAGATAGAGGGAGGTGTGGCTCATGACACACTTTTTTTTGGTCAACAGGCAGAGAACAGCAAACCTAGTGGTGAAACAATTTCGCTTTTTTCCCCTTTAATTCTGAATCTTTCTGGAATACAGGTGGCAGAGGTGAAGCGCGGTCTGTTAAAGAAAGTGTAGTGTCTGGCTCTGAAGATCTGTGCCCTTCATGAAGCAATATCATAAACAAACAACTACTAGTAATTAATTTCACAGCAGAATGTAGCTGCATGATCGATGGGGTCGTTTAAGACTCTGGAGAGAAGCTGTAGGTGCGCGGTCTGAAACAGCACATTCTCAGTCTGACTCGTCACATAGTGACGCTACCTGACCAAGCGTGCATATACGACACAAAAGGAGGCTTTTAGCGTCCTTATTTGACGCTTATGGTTAGGGTTTTAGTTAAGGTTTAGGGGTTAGGGTAGGGTTTATTTTAAAATGACATCAAATTAGGGAGCCAAAAGCCCCCTTTTGCTTTGTATTTCGACACTCGGTCAGGTAGCTTCAATATGTGATGTGTTAGGATGAGACTCTCTGAAACCTTTTCATTCTCACACAACATGTGACTGGGATGGAAGAATATGCTGTAAGGTTATGCTTGGTTATAGCAATACACATTCGTTTCCGACAAAGCATTTATTCAGAGAATAATGTGACTCAACAGGTGATGTTCTTCATTGTGTAGTTCCTGCATTAACCAAGGTTTTGCTGTATTTTCTTAGAGCAGTAAAATATGCAGATTGGGGCTCAACCATTTTGCAACATTTCTTGCCAAATATATTCTAAAGACTGGAGGATACTCCACAATTCAATTACTAGAGTGAAAATATGTGGAAACAATAATAATTTCTTCAGCTTTGCCCTGGTAACAGTTTTAGACAAAGACCATATTAGTCACATGCATGTCACGGACAGTGTTTGAGTAATTCTCAAGATTTTTCCAGTATTAAAGTCAGTCCATTAATATTGTGCTACACATACTACATGTGTCTGAAACTTGTATTTCGCACATGAACACAGCACCATGGAAAATAAAACAGCCCAGCATAATCACTTAGCTCTTTCAGTTTCTGTTTAACATGAAAATCATATACAAACAGATGCAAATTGACTAGCTAATTACGTGGAATAAATTGATGTGCATGCAAAGAAATCACTAATGACTGCCATTTCAGGAAACTCACGTACCACTCAGTGGTTTAGCATGATTCCACTCCAGAAAGATAAAAATGTTGCTCTAAATTAAAATAGAAAGGAGAAAAGATGGGGGAGATGATTTTATCACATTTGAATCACTACCTATATAGCGAGTACCTGTTAGATTAATTCAATCAACATCATTATATCACATCAAAGGCAGGCTCGCTTCAATCAGAGATGGACAGTCAGGCTAATCTCTCTGTCATATTTAGCTAACCTTTGGACTCAATGAAGCCTGCATACCTGTCTCCATCCATGTTCCCCACCCGGCCCATGAGAACTGTGCCTGACTGCTTCTCCTGAATGTAACAGGGCAGCTAAAAGCAGGACTGGATGATTCAGGCAGTGTTACCCTGCAGGCAATCTGATGGGTCCTTGTGAGTATCAAACAAGTTTTCCATGTCTTGCAAGAAAGGAATTTTCTTTTGACACAGCTATTAAATGCCACCGAAAAAATTATAGGTGGTTCTGCTTTCAGAGAAACAGAATTGGCTTAATTTTCTGAGTCGATACGGTTATTGGGAATGTGTGATTCTTTTCTGGCCGTGATTTGACCGGATTTCAGCTGAGCATAAATGGAACATGTATTTACAGTGTCCCCATTCAATGAAGTGATTTCAGTGTATACACATGTGAGATTCTGTGTAATATTTCATTTTGCTTTACATGTTTTCATTCATTAAAAAATTAATAATAACTTCAAAACATTTCCACCCCACTATACAGACACGACCCTCGATAGCCACACCACCCTACAATGTATCCCTCAAACACAAATCACCTGTCCCCCCATATCTCCTCTCATATACAGTATAGCAAAGAATTCCCTAAATAAGTAGATTAGTTAATACGTTGACTTTTGGCAAATTTCGTTCATTTGACCAACTATCCGAGAACCACTTTTTAAAGTCTATCAATCTCTTTTTAAGTGTGGGAATTCTGGCTTATGCCAAGCACAAAATATTTCTGAGACAAGTTTTTTCTCTTGTGAAACCCAAACATAACATAATCTGAATGGCAAGAACAGGCCTTTCAGCCCAACTACGCTCGCCGGTTTCTTTATACTACTGTGAATATACCCCTTCAGATACTAAATGACTCTATGGTATCTAGCTTTAGGTCAAGCCTTCTCTTGAAAACCTCCAAGGTCTCTGTCTGAACAATATGGTCAGGCAAGCTATTCCACATTGAAATTACTCTTTGGGTGAAGAAATGTTTCTGAATATCAGTGCTTAATTTACCTTTGGTCAACTTCCAATTGTGCCCCCGAGTTCTACTCACAACACTTAGTCGAAGGAATCCTACATAATTCACTTTGTTAATCCCTTTAACATATTTAAAGACCTCAATTAAATCACCCCTGAGTCTCCTTTTCTTAAGACTAAAGATATTAAGGATCTTCAGCCTCTTCTCATAGCTTTCATCTTTTATACCTGGAATAAGCTTGGTGGCTCTTCTCTGAACTTTCTCGAGAGCCTCGATATCTTTCTTAAAGTACGGTCCCCAGAACTGTACACCATACTCCAGATGTGGTCTGACGAGTGTGTTGTGCAAAAGAAGCATCACCTCCTCAGATTTGTACTCAATACTTTTGGCATTGTATCCCAGCATCCAATTGGCTTTTTTAACTGCTACGGCACAATGACTAGAGCCTGAGAGGGCTTTGTCAACAATCACTCCCAGATCTTTCTCGTGTACAGCACATTCCAGTTTTAAACCTCCCATGAAGTTATCCCATCTAATGTTTTATTACCTACATGTACAACTTTACATTTTGCTACATTAAACTTCATTTGCTACATTTCTGCCCAATTCTGGATTCTATCCAAATCATCCTGAATCACTTTAGTGGACCCTAAACTATTTGCCAAACCCCCCAATTTAGTAGCATCTACAAATTTAACCAATCTGCTCTCAATATTACTATCAAGGTCATTAATGTAGATGAGGAACAGCAGGGGCCCCAACACCGATCCTTGGGGGACGCCACTCCCCACCATACCTAGCTCATTGACCACCACTCTTTGTGTTCTGTCCTGTAACCAGTTTTGAATCCACTCCAGAATACCTCCTGTAACTCCAATGGAGCTCAATTTAAAAGTTAGTCTCTTGTGCAGTACTGTATCGAATGCTTTCTGAAAATCCAAGTATATGATGTCATAACCATTGCTCTGGTCATAAGTCTTGGTGGCCTCTTCAAAAAATTCCAGAAGGTTTGTCAGGCATGACCTTCCCTTACGAAAACCATGTTAGCTATCCCTCAAGATACTGTTACGTTCAAGAAATAAGTCCAGCTGATTTTTTATGATAGATTCCAATATATTTCACGCAATGCAAGTTAAATTGACTGGCCTGTAATTTCCTGGCTCGGTACGGTCCTGTTTCTTATATATTGGTATTATATTGCCCTGTTTCCAATCATTTGGTATTTCTCCAGTTTCTAAAGACTGCCTGAAGATGGTGGATAGCGGCTTAAAGATGATCTCACCAACTTCCCTGAGCACTCTAGGATATAAGCCATCAGGACCCGTGGCCTTATCTGCCTTTAGTTTATGCAACTTGTCTAATACTTCGTTATCCCAAACCTCAATTTCTGCTAAATAATCTTGAGCATTTAACATGCCCTCTGGCCAAATAAAGACCTCCTCTGAGGTAAAATTCTCTGTTTAAGGTATCCGGAATATCCTTCTTATCAAATAGCAGCGATCCGTTTTTATACATTTTTCACTTAACCTGCTCTTTAACTTTCCTTTTTCTGCTACAGTATTGAAAGAAGCACTTTGGGTAGTTTTTGCCCCCTCTGCAATTTGTCTTTCATACAGTCTTCTAGCATTCCTCAGCTCTTTTTTGACCACAGCCCGCATTTTACAGTATTCAGCCTTAGTGTTCTCATTGTTATCCTTTATGTAAATATTATGAAGATTCCTCTTTTCCCTCAAAATCCAACAAATACTTTTGGTCATCCACTGAGGATTCTGCTTTTTCAGCTTACTTTTGGACACCTTTGGAATGAATCTGCATTGTGAGTCAAGTAAAACCCCCTTAAATCTTTCCCACATCTCATTTACGGATTCACAGTCCAGGAGCCTCCCCCAATTTATTTCACTTAGATATGAGCGCATCCTGTCAAAGTTTGCCCGCCAAAAATTGAAAAAAATTTTTTTGAAGTCACTTTTTTAACTTCCCATGAAACATCAAGATTAACTGTAGAGTGATTACTTATCCCAAGAGGCTCCAGTACCTCAACTTTGCTAATTCTATCTGGGTCATTACACAGCACTAAGTCTAAAATTGCCTTCTCTCTTGTAGGTTTATTAACGTACTGCACCAAGAAATTATCATTTATAACATCTAGAAATTCTTCCCACCCCCCTCCCCTGTCCTTTCACCATTTCCCAATTGATACCAAGATAATATAAGTCTCACATAATAATAGTCCCTCCACCTCTACAAGCTTGCGTAATTCTCCTAAAAAGCATTTCATTGACTGAACTGTCCAAACTTAATTACATTATGAACCATTGAAGGTGAAATGCCCAAATCCCCTCTTTCTTTAAGGAAAATTGTTTTTAAATCTTTTAATTATTTTTCTCACTAATTTAGGGGGAAATTGTAAATCCCCTGTCAGTCTTCCTGGATGTAAGTTTTGTACCAGATTATGATTACAACTCTCTGCTGACATCAGCTGTTTCAAATCACATTGTTATTAAAACTTTTTACCTTGTCATTCATCCTAAATTTCCCCGCCCAATTTTTTTGGAATATGTTGGCCTGAATAGATGGAATGGATGAATATTTGCAAATAAAATGAAGTGGACTGAACATCACATTAAACTGTTGTGTTCATGCCGTCTGCATTAAAATCCAGTCAAAGTATATTAAGAAATCACTGCTTTCTGTTTTAATGTGTATTTTCCAAACTGTTACGGCTAGCTCGTCACCGCAACATAAAAAAAAGGACCACCGACAACAAAATAACCGTTCAAGTAACGAAATATTTATTGAGGATAAGTAAGACACAAAAATAGACTGTATCTAGGGGAATGAATGAATGAATGCTCGCCGACAATAAATGAATAGCAGAAACTAACATTGCGTGTATAACAATGAGAGAGGAGCAAGCGGAGCAGCATTCAAGCTGCAAGCAGGCTCCCTGCCAGACTGATCTGGCTGTTCCTTTATACCCACACCGGCGCCAGGCGTGGATAATTAGCGATCTGCAATCATGCTGTTACCTACAGCCTAGGCATGGCCACTACCAAGACTGCAGGGGCGCAGGGGGTCGTAACACAAACCATACCGACTTTTTCCATGTTGGGGTTGCAGTAATTAATGTGATTATCTGTTAGACTTCTAACACAGCAGAGTTCCTGAGATTTATTAGTGAAACAGGCAGCCACACCCCAGGGAGTGATGGTGTTGAGGTGTGGGGGCGGGGGGGGGGGGGGGGTTGGGACGAGGGCAGGGGGTTTTAAACTCAAGAGAACATGAGCAGCAGCATATTAGCTGCTTTGCTTTGCATTTTCAATTGGGGCCAGTGGCAAAACAGCTCTATACTGAATATTAATGCATGCTAATAGTCGTCTGATTCAGCAAATTTTACACGACTTTGCTTTGATGCCAAATGTCACAAACAGCATTTTTCAATCATACGGTCAGGCTTGCCTAAAAAAAAAAATCATAAATTTAAAAAATAATTTAAATACCTTTGCTTGTAAAACAGGAGAAGTAGTGGTAATATTAGTCGTGGCAGAAGTAGTATGCATCATGTTTTGTAGAACAGGGGTGTCAAACTGACCCGTAAACGGGCCAAGAGGCTGCAGGTTTTCACGCCAACAATGCAGAAGCGCACCTGATACAACTAATCAGTTGTGCAGGCCTAGATCAGTTGATTAAATCAGTGCTTTCAGGTGAGCTTCTGCTCGGTAGGATTGAAGACCTGCAGCCTCTTGGCCCGTTTACAGGTCAGTTTGACACCCCTGATGTATAAAAAATGCATGATGCTGATTGAAGTTGACATTTTGAAATCCTCTTTATTGGTTTCTTTTGGAGTGATGAGATAAACAAAATGATGCATTTTTTTTTCAATTTAACCATGAGGGCCATTTCAGGTCTGATTTTGTCATTTCTTTTCTTGTACTCTCCTCGTAACTGTGAGTTTGGTGTCATGGTTTCGTCCTAGCCGGATGCCAATGGCAATACGGCGGGCTCTAGGACCAAGGGCCTAATAAAAACAGACTTAGATGCCAGGGCTGCGGGTCAAGCAAAGGGTTTAATAACGAAAACAAACAACAAAATAACAAAGAATCGAGGTTCCAAATACAACTTAACAGACAGAAACAGAGTGGGGCCTGCTGACATTGTCGCAGACCTGCTTTGGGGAATGAATGCAGAACAATAAGGGCTGGCACCGGCCAACCCTAAATACTCTGCCTAACCCTTCACCTTAATGGGCAACAGGTGGAGCCCATTAAGGTGGCAGCACAAGAATGTGGAAGGGGAGGAGCTGTAAGGACCAACCCTTAAACCCTAGTCACACCAGAGGCGGAATGAGCCGGAATGCCGTCAGAATGAAAATTCTTTGTAAATTCCTGGATATTCAAAGTGCGTTCTAAAAATTCTGACTGCATTTTGAGTGCATTCCAAATATTCGGGCTCATTCTTGTTGTCGGCCTGAACGTTTTGCTTATGCTCAAAACTTTCCAGGTGCATTCGAAGTGGAGAAATATCGAACGGCATTCAAAGTGTATTCTAATTGTGCTCTGACTGCATTATAAATATTCTTACAGCATTCCAACAGCATTCAAAACATTCTGATTGCATTCGAGGGAGAATCGAAATGGCAAGCCACGTCAAATCCTGCCAGAATGCGCCTCTAATAAGCCAGAATGCACCTCGAATGCATTTCGATTGCTGCAGGAATCTATTTCAATATTAAAACAATTCAGCTGGAATGTGCTTTGACTGCCGTTGGAATCTTTTGATTGCCGCTGGAATCAGTGGCAGCTAGTGAACTGCAGCTAGTGAACATATTAAAAATAATGATTAGTTATGACCTGTTTTCAACAATTCGTTTAAATTACCATTACAGAAACTCTGAGAACTCTCAACATTATCAGATGTGGCCAGTTTTCATTAATAACACATACCTGTTAACTCTTACGCTTTCAGCGTCAGTATTAGTGGCACATTTACGTTCCCCTGCTGTAGTCAGCAATCACTCAGTCAACGCATATGGGACACTCGTGTTACATTCTTAGTACATTCTGAGTATTCTAGCTGTATTCTGTTTGAATTCTTGAACGTTCCAACCATATTCGGCGGCCATTCTGGGAGCGTTCTGATTGCATTAAAGGTGAATTCGTACAGCATTCGAGGCACCTTCCAACCAGACTTCGGGTGGAGTTCAGGCAGCAAATGAACCACACTCGTACGCCATTTGAAGTGTATTCTATATATTCTGACTGCATTCTAACGGCATTCTAAATATTCCTACTGCGTTTCAACTACATTCAAGCTGCATTCGAGAGCTAATACACCCAGAATGTACAAGAATCATTTGAGGCAGGTTCAAAGCGCATTCTAAGTATTTAAACGCCGTCCTTTCAAAGCGGTAAGAATTTTGGTCAATTTGAAATTGAAGCACTGTTTACTAAAACCCCACAAGTCAAGTCACGTGTGACTTATGGGGTTTTAGTAATAGGTGCTTCAATTCCTGCTGCAATGTTGCGCGAATTCTTCATTCCAGCTGGTTCTGCTTGATTCTTGCTGATTTTGAATAACTGTGACGGGGGCTTTATAAATGATAAGCTAAAAATTAGAAAATAGGAAAAAAATCTCATGAACAATCAGTAGAAAAACAAAATAACATTGAAAAAGTATCAGACTCAAAGAGAATGATGGCTTGTCAAATAAACACACAATATAACCTGCCCACTTTTTAATACACCCAATAAAAAATGCTTTCAAAATGGTGGTGGGGTCCAATAGAGTGAAGGGGTATTTTTATATTTGTAAATATTTTCTTTGTGTGGGGAAAAAACAAATAATTAACTTCCGACTTGCCCGTGTTTTGATACCAGGAGCTCAGTTTTGTTTAAGGCTCAAAATGTTCATGTCTTTCCATACAAAATGCATTATCTGGTAAATTGATCTTGATCCTCCCATATGCCCCCACTCTTCATTACTTTGGCATAGTAGTGGACCAAAGGAGGCGGCGGTAAAGCAATTTAGGAGCTCGTTCTTCACCTGATGAATTGGCCAATTAGCTATAGCTTTAACACACTGGTTTTAAAGGGAATTACTGCGGCTGATCTGATCAGCCTTGATGGAACCAAACTCCCACCGCCCCCACAGGTAATACATCGGTTTTAGTTCAATCTTTTTAACAACAGCACCACAACTGGGCTATTGCCTCCCAACAAAAAATAATTGGACAGGAGTTAAAATGGGGACACACCAAATCTATCAATTGATGTGAATTCAGTGGATCCCATTTATTTTACATGGATAGCAGGAGATCCGGCCATGCTGTGCATGATGGATATGGCATGGTGAATTGACTCACCATTTGCCATATCAGAATTTACATAATCACAACTCAACCTATTCTTTATATAAATAAGTTCTGTCAGCACAGCAGGCAGGCTCCTGAAAGTCAAATCAAACTATCAAATTTGGCAGTGTTGATTAAATATTAATCTAAATTCTGTTATTGCATTGTCTATTTCTCACCTCAAATGTTTTCAGGAACATTTTTAGTGTACCTTTTAGCCGTAATATGACAAAGTTTGTTTGTCATTCAATATGTTTTTATTTAAATCCAGTTTCTGGCCAGTTTGTGTGGGCTCCCATCTCTTAACAAACATACATTAATGAGCTCTGGACCACTCCCAAAGTGGAGGAGAGTATTCAGGAGAACGACGGATAGGGAATCTGGGCAAAGGTGATGTTGTATGGACTGTGATTGTGCGAACATTGGGAACCCCAGGTGGCAAAACTCAGGGTGGGGCTTGAGTCATTCGTCGGAGTCCGTGAAGGCTCCTAAGCCCCCCGGGGTCCCAGGTATTGGCTGTTTCTTGCTTCCATCTTGGAGACGGGAAGGGTTGGAGGGACGTAGAAACGAGACGAGTGGGGATTGTGGGAATGTTGGCGGTACATATATGGTGGAAGGACGAATAGGAAGGCGTATTGAGAGTGGTCCTGATCGGGAACTCCCTTTAAACATTTCAGCATTTCTGAGCTCTTTTATGCGGATTCAAAATTAAATCCCCCTTCTTATTTTCATGTCCATTCACATACGTATGTGGTGATGCTTTGTTCAATCACACTGGGAGGTGGGAAGACAGGAGTAGGAATTACATCATTTACAAGCTGTGAATGCTCAAGCTACAGAGTGGGAGAATTACAGATGCCTGCAATAAAGTTTGAGTGTCACTCATTCCATTCAAGCATCAAACTGAAGGTGCTAAGGTGCCAACAACACGGTGATTCACTATACGCTTAACCAACTACTATACCTACTGGTTGAGTGATCAAAGGCCTATCAAGCGGAATATCAAACATTAAACTTAAATACATACAAGAACTAGAAAAGCACTCAGAGAGCGCAGACCTCCGCCAGGGGGGCAGCAAAACCCAAAAGCACGGTGATTGGAACTCCGGCCAATTGGAAAGACTTGAAATCTTGAACTTTGACATATATGTCAGCAGTACTTTGGCCTAGATATGCCAAAATTTAGTCACCTGTTCCTTGACTTAATACCCACCTTCTCTGAAACTAACAGACAGACAAACAAACAAACCCAGGCAAAAACATAACCTCCTTGGCGGAGGTAATTAACTACTGACAGTGTGAGCAGCCATGTTGATATGACTCAGGGATGGGAAATTTTCTCTGAATTCTCAACCTCATTCTGAGGTAATGAGGGGCTCCTTCCAATTTCTCACCTTTAACAGTTGTCTCTCCCTTTATTGCAACCAGCACTATCCAATGGGGGTGGGGGGCACACATAAGAATGAAATGTTAGATTTTGTTAGATTTACTTAATGTTATGTCAACTGGTTCCATGCAATTGCTTTGTGTAAACTAAATTTGACTGCTAACATTTTTGGCCAGTTTAATTAACTGCACTGAGTGGAATGTACTGAACTCAGTTTTGTGGAACCAGTTGACATGACATTTTTAAGTCAATCTAACATTTCTAACATTTTATTTTTTGAGTGCAGATGGAGGGAGGGGTCTCTTGTCTCTTATCATTGCATTTAGAGCCTCTAGTGTCTTTAGCAATGTTCCAGTGGAACCTCCTATCTTCTGCACGGCGCTGTATGAGGAGATGATTGTAAAAAGGAAACGCATCAGGGCTGATTCTGCCTCCGGGGACTGGCTCAGATAAAGTGTGAGAATGTCCTTCTTTCAAAGGTGGCTGAGAAATGTGCTTATCAACACAAAACACCCAAACACACACACACACACACACACACACACACATACATGCAGTGCTGTGAAAAATTATTTTCTCTCTGCCCGATTTCCTCTATTTTTGCACATTTGTCACAATTAAATGAAGGTCACAATGGAAAAGTAATCAGTCATATTTTCACATTGTGGAGAAATGATGAATGAAAAATTCTAAATGATCTTCGAAACAAGGACTGAAAAAATATGTAAAAATATAAAATATTATAATTATATATAATATTATATTAAATATGATAAATATTATTATAATATATAAAATAAACAAAAATGCTAAATTTAGACTCATGATTTTTCCTTTGTGGTCTTCAAATGTTTCAGATCATCAAATTAATTCTAAAAAACTTTTGTTGTAAATTCTAAAAAACGTGTTGTAAGGGTTTGTCCTTGCAGTCCCTCCCCCTGCTGCAGTCTTCGCCTCCACCTGAACGGGCAACAGGTGTGGCTCGTTAAGGTGGAGGTGAAGGTTTGTTATTTAAGGGGTGGCTGCGCCTTAGTCCTGTGCAGCAGCATTTTGTGAAGGAGATTCCCTGGCATGTATTTATGCTGCTGCTCCCTTAATGTGTTCTTTTATGTATTTAATTAAAGATTTTTCAAGTTTCTACTCAGCCTGCGCATTTGGGTCTCATCACTTGCTTATGGGTACATGGTGCCCTGCCCGCTGGGGGCAAAACCATGTCACGTGTTGTCAACACATATGTAAGATAAAGACTTGACTACATCTCAGGATGTGCAAAAACTTTTGACTGGTAGTGTACATGTTTGGATTTAAGGGATGGTCTTTGCTTGCATGTTTGTGGTGTGTGCAATGTTTATGGAAAGTCAGGTACATGAGTCTTTGAACAGAGACAGAATTGACCATCACAATGGATTCAAAAATGAGGCAAACAAGATTTGCGTGAAGTGCAGATTTTCAGCTTTATGTCTTCAGTTAAAAAAAAACATATTGTACAGTAAACCGTGAAGAATTGCAGTCACTTTTACATGTAACCTCCTGACCTAAGGGGTTCAAGAAGTGATAAGGAAAATGAACATAATAAATTAAACTGACATTTAAAAAAAAAAAATTTATTTAAATAAGTAAAGATTTGAAACCTGCTTCAAATCACGGAAGGCATCCTGGAATTCAGGGACAAAAACAAAAAGCTTGATTCAAAGACAAACTCTGCACAACACAGGACAAAGGGTCAGTGGATCAAATTCTAATTCTGTGTACCAAGGGTTTGTCAAGTAACCATTGGATTAAAAATAAATTCTGCTCGACAAGGCCAATGAGTAAGTGGATCAAAAGCACACTCCCTACAACAATTGCCAAGATTAAAAACAGATGCCGCTCTACTCAAGTCATTGGATCAAAAACCAGATTTGAAACATCAATTGTCGACCAGTCGGAGGATGAAAAACAGATTCTGCACAACATTGTTCAACAAGTCAGTGGAAAAAACAGACTCTGCATGATTAGGCCATATAAAAAAAATTAGTTGGTGATCATCCCCTCTCTCATGGAATTCGGCCCGCCGGCAAGAGGCAAAGCCGGCGGGCGCTGGGACCATGTTCCCAAACAGGTAGAAAGGGACCCAAACGCACAGGCTGAGTAAAAACAAAAGTTGTTTAATAAATAAAGATTAAAAACAGTCCCAGAGGGGAGCAGCACAGCAGCCTACAGCAGGGCTCAGGAACACACAGGATACTGCTGCACCTACACAGGTGCAGCCCACTGTTACGGGTTGGGGTATTAACTGATTACAGTGAATGTTTTGTTTGTCTCCCCCTGCTGGTTTTTGTTGTTCAACACTTTTTCAGTTCCTTTTTCAATAGGTTCCACCTGCTTGTTCAGTGAAGGCCTTAACAGCTGGAACCAGTTCTTCAATTAAGAAAACACCAATCATCTCCTTTCCCATTCTATATAAGTTGATTTGTTTGCTTAGTTCGTGAGAGGTGGCAGCTCTCGTTTTATGTTGTCATTTTGATTCTGTTGTTTTTTT
Source organism: Gymnothorax reevesii (assembly GCA_029721435.1). Taxonomy (NCBI): domain Eukaryota; kingdom Metazoa; phylum Chordata; class Actinopteri; order Anguilliformes; family Muraenidae; genus Gymnothorax; species Gymnothorax reevesii. Next base: position 117,322,497 of record CM056574.1, read on the forward strand.
TTTGTGTGTGTTATGTTATAGTTATGTGCTTGAGTTTTCTTTGGTAATCATTTTTTTTGCCATTTTGTTTTTTGGTTGATTTACTAATCATTTCTATTTGTCTTTTTTCTTTAGGTGGGTCGCAGAGTGCAGAGGTAGGGAAACTAGTTAACCACCTGCAGGTATACATGTTTTCCCACCTCACGTAGGCAACCCCATGTATTAATTCATTAGTTAGGGCAGCGGCAATAACCCATGTATTTTGGGGTATGGGAGTACCTGTCAAAATAGGGTTAGTTTCAGGGTTGTTTTGGGTTTTAGGTATTAGTTGGGGTTTTTTTTTTTGGGATTTTCCTTAATTGTCGCTGCATAGCTCAGGGGGTTGGGGTATGACTGTGCTCTGTGTCCCTTGCTTTGAGTTTGGTTTGTAAATAAATAAGTTTGTTTAAGTCCTCGTTTGCAGCCTGCCTCTTTCATTCACACTCTTGCTGTCTATGTTGCGTTGGCGGCCTCTGACTAGCAGAGGAGGGCGTAACACCCACTCTTAAATCCAAGAACTTCACCTCCACCTTAACGAGCAATAGGTGTGGGGGAAGGGCCTGCAGGCCAACACCATGACCAACCCAATTTCATTTTTTTCCCTTGAAAAAATGTCTAGAATCGCGTAAAAACATGGGAAGACTGTGCATCAGTGATCCAAACTTTGTGGTATTTCGATTCAGCTGGGATGACTGACCGGCCCTCTGGGTAGTGTGCGTTGATCCACGCCGCGCATGTAAAAATATCTAAACAGTCTCCAGTTAAAATGCGTTTCCACCAGTTTCACTCCCCTCCCCCCATCTCACTTTTTTTTAAATAAAAAATTTGGCATCTCCCATCCCACCTGAATCTGGAATGCCCAATTGGTGAACTATGTACAAGTCTTGGTCATATGTGACCCCTTGTTGCCAATTCACGCACCTGTCAGCCACTGCTTCTTATACACTCATTGGTTGAATTTTCGCAAGTTCAGAACAAGGGCGGAGGATACCTGAACATGAACAGGCTTAGTATCTTCCTGACGAGTGCCTGTCTAGCCAACGGGAGGCGCTTGAGCAATGAACAAAGCTATTTATTTTATTTCCCTTTCCTGGCAGTCCCTTCCCAATTTGAAACCCTGTAGCGCTATAGCCAATTGTGCGCTACTCTGAAAAAGCTGCCGACCACTGCTGGTTGGTACGACCGGGGCTCGAACCCATGACGTGATAGTCAGTTCTGCACTGCAACGCAGTGCCTTAACTGAATGAGTTGTCCGGCAGCTCCCCACCTCACTTTTTTATGCCCAAAATGATCACCAACTTTTTATTATTATTATTATTATTATACGCCCGTCTTAAGACGGGAAGTATTATGTCATCACCCCCATCCGTCCGTCTGTCTGTTGTCTGTTAGCAATTTGTTTTCCGGGGCATAACTCCTGAGGCGCTTGAGCTACATTCGTGATACTTCACATACACGTGCACCATCACTAGGCGCTGTGTCGCGCACCATAATTTTGTTCACCCGGTCAAGGTCAAGGTCACTGGCAAAGGTCAAAGGTCACATGGGGCCCAGATGGGCTTGTCCGGAGCATAACTTCTCAACCGCTTCAGATACATCCATGATATTTCACAGACGCATGTACCATCACTGAGCGGACTGTCGTGTACCATGTTTACGGCCCTCCCTCCAAGGTCAAGGTCACGGACAAAGGTCAAAGCTCACATGGGGCTGTTGTCTGTTGAATATTGCTATTGGTATATGTCGTCTGTCCACTTCCTGATCCATGTTCATGACGGGCGTATTATGCACCATTGGCGGTGCTCTTCTTGTTTCTTATGGCTTTAGTCAGTTGGTCAAGGACGAATTCCTCAGAACAATGGTCAATGAGTCAGTGGATCAAAAGCAGATTCCATGCAACAATGGTCAACAAGTCAGGGATCAAAAAAAGGTTCTCCACAACAAGGGTTAGTGTATCAAGGGTGACAGTTTCTCTACCAGCAAGAAAACAAGACCATTTCCAAGGAAGACAACCAATAGAAGACCAGAGACAAGCAACAGGAAAGTGATCACCCCCTTTGTACATTACACCCTTTACACTTTCCTTCAGATGTATTCCTCAAACTTTTTAGGTAACTGAGAGTTTTGCAAACACTGTGTAACTATAGGAACATGCATTTTTTTAATTAACAGTGCAGTGAAATGAAACAAAGCTTTTAAGAGCAATTTCCCTCCAAATTCTCTGGCTCAAGCTCTGATTCACTGCACAAACATATACACACACACACACACGCACACACACAACATGCATCAAACAAAAACAGAAGCGTGAACAAACGCAACAAAAACCATCTCACCCCATGGACACCCTGGGCAGGAGTTTAACCGCTCCTCAAGGAGCTAAGAGCAGAATTCCTCCACTCTCTAAATTCAAATGAGACTGTGAAACCTCAATAGAGACTCCAAGCAGAACTTCTAATGCAGGCAGTCAATCACAAGGCAGCCTAGCTACCAATAGCTTAAAAATTTGTAAAGGGTTATTTCAGAGCCACTGCATTTCTAAGGTCATTGAGCAAACCTGTGCCATTGATTAGATTTGTTAGCACTGGTGCGTTGAAGATGGACACATTGTTACGTATGCAGCGATGAGGTCCCTATATTTGGACAGAATAAATCAGATTTACAGGCATCACTGTGGGGAGAAATATAAACCACCAACAACCTGCTCATGCTAAATACTACCCATCCAGAGACGAGAGGAAAATGAGCAAAACAATTCCCTCCGCGCAGTTCTCAAACCCCCGCGCCCAGCGACGCAGCGATAACGCACCCTGTGTTCTCTGCTCTCTGCTACTTATTTATTGATTGCAGTTGTTAAAAGAAACGCACAGACAGCTGGAGAGAGGAGCAGTCGATATACTGCGTCTTTGATACACTGCCACGGTGACAGCGGGAAAACTCAACACTGGGGATGCATTTTTCAGGCAGCACAATGTGTTTTTATTTGCATGTGCATGATTTATTTAACGGCCGGCTCTGCTACCCGCACACCATGATTTATCCAGTCGTATTTACCAGCTACATTTCTTTCACTGGGCATTACCGTCACCAGCTTTTCATGGCATAATTAATTTTGGATATTCTTCTGAGCCCAATAAATTCATTCTGCTAATGAGAGCCTTGGTCATGGTGTTGAATCAAGCAAATTAAAAGGAGTGCACTTGATAGGCTTATATGTGTATAGAGACATGAGCAGGCCACAGAGAGCAATATGACGTCCTGCTAAATATTGAGAGCAATATCACGTCCTGCTAAAAAGATATTAGAACATATTCACTGGGACCAATATAATATCCTGCTAAAAATAGTCCAACATGTTCACTGGGATTGAAAATAAAACCAGCTAAAATATAATCCAACATATTCACTGTGAGCCATATCTTATCCAGCTAAAGAGTAATCCAAGATATTAATTTGGAGCACTATCATATCCAGTTCCCATGGCCCTGTACACTCCAGAATGACCAATCAGTTCAGCATTTGAATATCCATAATACAGATTTGCCACTGAGTCTTTTTAGGACAGAACTGTACCACTATCAAATTCAGCTTGATTCATGGGCTAATTGGACTGGTGAATGAGCCCTTTTGGCCGCTGAAAATGTGCTGCTCAATGCTTTGGTTCACTTGCATGAAGTTAATCTGCAAAAATAACTCAATAATCCAATAAGTAAGTATAATGTACAATGTTGTAAATAAAACACAATTTAATAATTTGTTAATTATCCTCTACCTACATATAGTTGAAACAGCACATATAGTTGACCAGCCCACAGGGCGGGATTTTACTTACAAGAATGAACCTCTGAGAAAACTGTCTTTTTCAACCCTAAAGGCCTGATTTACGAAGACCTTCAGCACATGCAAAATCTTTTTGCCTGCGCAAAACCAATAACATTGCCACTGATTGGTGAAAGGCAAGTACCCTGGCCAATCATGGGCAATGTTTTTGATTTTGCAGGGGCAAAAAGATTTTGCATGTGCTGGAGGTCTTAGTAAATCAGGCTCTAAGAAGCTTGGGGAATCAGCTGCTGTCAGGTAGGTAAGCAGCAGCAGGAACGAGGCTTTCTGGAGGAGTAGGCGCAAATTTGGGATCCTCCGTCTCTTCTCTGTCGGACTCTGTCGGAGGCGGGGAAAGAACGAAGATTTTTAGTGAACTTGAGTGGTGTTTTCCTGGCCAGCCTGTCCCACCTGCTGCCACTCTGGCATGATATAGCCAGCTCCCCTGATGCTACTGTCAGCAGGGGTGTGAATTCATGAGACATGTGGCTGGTGGGCTCCTCTCATTGGCCTCGTCGTGACTGGAGGGAGCCGTCCAGTGTTGAGCGGCAGCCAAGGGTGCTGAACCGAGGCCTGTCCGGCAGGTGCTGACGCAGTAGGGAGAGAAGGGGAGGGGAATCGCTGCCTCTTGGCGGAGTGACATGGGCAATGGGCGTGTTTATTACCTAGGCTGCCACAAAGATAAATTTAAAATACAGAAAATATGCGAATTCATGCATTCACACAGACACTCACACTCAAAATAAAGCTTTTATTGAAAAGGATTTTTTTTCCCCATGCAGTTTTATGAAGAAAAATGTCAAACCATTGGGTAAACCTCAGTGCTTTTTTTTTGCAGGCCATCTAAAAACATCTCAATACAAGAGGTGCCAGGCACAACAAACCCTGCCCTTCGCACATACTTTCACCTACCATGCAAAATTCATGGTTTGGTCCTGGCGGCAGAAAACAAGCTGGCAGGCATTGGGACCATGTACCCAACAACAAAGAAAGGAACCCAAATGCACAGGCTGAGTAAAAATATAAATAAATATTTAATTTAAAGAATAATAACAGAGAGGAGAGCAGCAGCAACCAAAAACAGGGCTCCACAAAAAACACAGAATGCAGCTGCACTGACTGTTTGGCAGTGCAGCTTCTTTATACTCTTCACTGCACCTCCACCTCAACGAGCAACAGATGTGGCTCGTTGAGGTGGAGGTGCAGACAGCAGGAGAGGGGAGGGACTGCAGGGCAGGACCATCACAGGAATCTATTCTGGGTCAGTGGTAATCCCTAAGCCGAATTTGGGGTGAATCTGGCCACTAGTTTCGCTGCTAGAGTGTTAACAAACACACAAACACAGAAACAAACTGAATCGAAAACAATACCCCTTCCCACACCCTCCGCGTGGGGTGGGGTAATAAAGCCGCACGAAATCCAGAAGGAGAGATATTCAGTAATGCAAATCCTCGTTAAATATTAATCATATTTTCCCACCTCCCATAGATGGAGTGATCTATTGAGGTTATGTGCATTTGAAATACACAGAAACAAAACCTCTGATTGCCAAAAATAACAAACACCCCAGGCCTTAGATATCAGTGATTTGACAAGCACACTTTTTTCTGGAGAGCCAAGATTCCCTCTCTTTTTCAGATTTAACCCTCTTGAGGTTTTTTTTTTTTGTAAGGGAATCATAGTTTTGACAGAAAAATAAATGAAATACTCGCACAGCTCCACAAAGGAACATCGACATCAAAAGAAGTGTCACATGCTTGCTAATACAACATGAAATATACAGCTCAAAAAATTAAGGGAACACTTAATTATCATAGTATGTCACCAAGTCAGTTAAGCTTCTGTCTATTTAAGAAGCACAAGTGATTGTGAATTGATTTCCCCTGCTTAGGTGCAAATGAAATTGACAACAGCTGCAATGGAGATGCAAAAGCAAGACAACCGCCAAAATCTACATGTGCAGTTGCAACAAAGTTTGTCTCCCAGCACTGTCTCGAGAGCATGGAGGAGACACCAGGAGACCAGCTGTTAACGAGGAGAGCTGGACAGGGCCATAGAATGGCATCAACCAGGCACCAGGACCAGAATCTGCTCCTTTGTGTGGGAAGGAGTAGGAGGAGCACTGCCAGAGCCCTGCAAAATGACCTCCAGCAGGATACTGGTGTGAATGTTTCTGACCAAACGGTCAGAGACAGACTCCATTCGGGTGGCATGAGCGCCTGACATCTTCTAGTGGGACCTGTGTTCACAGCCTAGCTCTGTGCAGCTTGATTGGCATTCGCCTGATAACACCAGAATTGGCAGGTCCACCAGTGATGCCCTGTTCTCTACACAGATGAGAGCAGGTTCACACTGAGCATGTGTGACAGGCATAAAAGAATCTGGAGATGCCGTGGTGAAAGCTATGCTGCTTTTACCATTAACCAGCGTGACCGATTTGGCAGTCGGTCAGTGATGGTCTGGAGTGATGCTTTATATCCATATCTATATTCTCTGATCCATATCTTCCATGTCATGGTCAATGTTACCCTGACTGCTGGTGCAGTGGGCTCTGAGTTCCTCCTGGTGCAGGCAATGCCCAGCCTCATGTGGCCAGAGTGTGTAGGTGGTTACTAGATGACGAAGGCAGGGATGCCATTGACTGGCCTTCTCGTTCCCCAGACCTGAATACAATTGAACACCAATGGGTTGTTATGTATAGTACATCTGACGCCTCCAAGTACCAACACAAATTGTGCAGGAGCTCACCGATGCCCTGATCCAGGTCTGGTAGGAGATTCCCCTGGACACCATCTGCTGACTCATCAGGAGCATGCCCAGACATTATTGGAGTGCATGCAGGCACATTAGGGCTATACACACTTTTTAATCACATTATGAATTGCTATGTTTAAATTTACGATAGTTGGATAAGCCTGTGATTTCTTTTTTTTAGCTTTCATTTTCAGGGTGATTTTGAATTCAGCCCTCAAGGTGCTGATGATTTTGGATCCATCAACCAATATTAAGTCATTTTGCTCTTTACAAATTATATAATGTACATCAGCAGAGATTTTCAATTTGAATAATTTCTTCATCAAGATCTGAAATGTGACTTAAGTGCTCCCTTAATTATTTTGAGCAGTTTCCCTTATAAACAAGGAAAATATACAGTATCTGCTGAGAGCAGTTAGTTGCATAAATATGAGACACTGAAAAAAAAAGTTCTACATAATGAGACCCAGCCCAAGGTGTGTTAAAATGCTGGCGAAGTAATGTTTCTGTGTATAATTACCATGATGAGTTATAGCTCTGCAGTCTGGTGTTGTCAAGTCTAATTGCCATGCTGTTATCACTAATGGAAAATGCACATCTATTCCATCACTGGTGCGGTGCTCAAAAATAGTTTCTGTGCATGCAGCCAGAGTCACTGGAACAGGTAAGCCAAACTGAGCTTCTATCATCTTAACTACAGGTGCCTGTATTTTTTGAAAATATAAAAATACTTTCTGATATTTGAATTTGAGACTGGACCTGGACTCTGTTCCAATACATGCATACACCCTTGCACTGATGGGAGCCGCCTTGGTAATAACACATCCATACACTCTTACACTGAGGGGAGCTGCCCTAGTAATAACACATCCAAAAACTCTTACACTGAGGGCATCTGCCCTGGTAATAACACATCTACACACTCATAGACTGAGGAGAGCTGCCCTAGTAATAACACATCCATACATGCATGCACTGAGGAGAGCTGCCCCAGTAATAACACATCTATACACTCTTACACTGAGGGGAGCAAGCATGGTAATAACACATCTATACACTCTTACGCCGAGGGGTGTTGCCCTGGTAATAACATATCCATACACCCATTCACTAAGAAGAGTTGCCCTGGTAATAACATGTCTATTCACTGAGGTGAGCTGCCCTGGTAATAACACATCCAAACACTCCTACACTGAGGGGAGCTGCCCTGGTTATAACACTAACCACCGGCATAGGTATTGCCGGTGCAGCCGGTGCGCTGAACCGGGGCCCCGATGACCTCTGAGGGCCCAGGGTGATTAACTATGCCATTCTTCCTCTTACCATAACACATAAAGAAGTTACAACTATTACATTGGTCATTTTAAGTCTCCTGCTCAACGCAGTATTATCTTCTGCAAGGTGAGGAGTTGATGAGTAGATATACTGCTCCACTGTTTCATACAACACAGTCATGGTAACACCCCCCCCCCCCCCCCACACACACACACACATTGGCCATTTTTCCTCTTTTCTTTGATATATGTCTTTTGTATTGCAGTAATGATACTTTTTCAGTTATAATCACAATTACTAATCATATATTTGATTTTTTTATTCACAACATTTTCAAATGAACATGGCCTGCTGGGAAATGTGTTTGTCCAATTAGTTGACATTCACTTATTCCTGTCTGATCGTAGCTTCGTAGGCTACGCGCTTGCTCGTGAATTGTTCTTTTTTGAGAGATCAGCAAACCCATTAGCCTAGTATTGGAGGTGAAAAGTCTTGAGCACCATCTTGAGCAGCACAAAGGCGGTGCTCAAAAAAGAAAAGAAAAAAAGTGCTCGATGTACGGAACTCCAAATTGGCGAAATTGAATGCATTTTTTAAATAGTCATCTTGTCCAGATGCAGTTCCTGCTAGCGTTGTGAATGAGCCTCAGACTTGGAGGCTAATGCTACCACCTCATTGCCCTCTTGCTCAACGACTTTGCAGAGCAGAAGGCACCCACAGTTAACTTCTGAATGGGTGAGTGCAGTTTTTTATTAGGCTACTGCAAGTGATCAGCTTGCCGGTTGTGGTTAAAGGGCTGCTGTGCCAGGATGTGTGTCCATCTATCTGTTTACTTATTGATTTGGCCACTGTTGTGCTGTTAGGGAAATACGGTTGACTGTTCAGCCGTATGGATCTTTTTCGCATTTTCATTGGCAATGTATTGTCACTGTTGTTCATGGTTCAAACAGCCTAACGTGTTGTGTGATGTTGAGATGCTGTGCAAATATTCATTGTCCATGGTTCTAATAGCCCTAATAATTATGGGTGTCTCCGTTTTTCAGAAAACTGATTTTTCTTAATTACTGATTTGGATACCTACTGGCTCACTGTAGCTGAAGTGGTTGGCTACAGAGGACGATTGTTTCTGTGAATATCCAATAACTGATGCGGGTGTGCCATCTAGTGATAGAATATTGTAACTACGTGCATAAATTTGCAGCTCCCTGTCCCCGCACTAACATACCCTGCTGCCGAGCACCGTTGTTCTTCTCGAAGACGCTAAATCCAGATAAATCTTAAACGATGAATTGCGTTCATATCTTAATTTGTAACGAAGTGGCTAGTGTCAAAGTAACGAGGTAAAATGATAATTTTTAAGTTTTAAATGTTGTAGAGTAAAAGTCCAATTTTAAAAAAGAACTCAGGTAAAGTACAAATCCTCAAAAAACTAAAGCTCTGTTACAATTACACCTCTGCTTCGCGGATAGGCCTGGGGGTGGGGGGGTGGGGGCTAGCGCCATTCTCGCACCGGGGCCCAGAGCCTCCACGCTACGCCACTGACACTAACTTACCATACTTTCCTACATTGCGAGAAGCTGTCCTGATAGTAACACATCCATAGACTCGTACACTGAGGGGAGCTGCCCTGGTAAGTGTATAGGAGTGTGCAGATGTGATACTGTCAGGGCTGCACCCCTGTGTGTAGGAGTGTATAGACGTGTAATTACTAGGACTGCTTACCACAATGAGTGAGTGAGTATTGACTGTAAAAATTTTGTGCTTCAGCAAAACAAAATGGCCCTTCTTCATGGCTCTTTCGCCTGTTGATCTTTAACTAAACCCACCTGAAAGATGTCCTGGGGCTGACTATTAGCTCTATGTAGATCATGCAGTCATTTTTGTATCAGCCAATATACTGAGTCAGACTGCGGAGTGATTATCATTATATATGAACAGAGCATGTCAGTGACTTCACCAAATTCAGCTTACTTTAAACCTGCAAAACGAGCATCTCCATGTGCCTTTCCATCACCCCCCCCCCCACTATTAAGTAACAATTCAAGAAAGTAACTGGTTGGATTACTGTTGACTCAAATCTGGAAAATATGTCAAAACAATAAATTATCGCCTCGACTCGTCATATAGTGAGGCTACCTGACCAAACATCGATATACGATGAAAAAGTAGTCTTTGGGATCCTTATTTGATGTTTACAGTTAGAATTCAGGTTCAGGGTTAAGGGTTGGGAGGTAGGGTTCATTTGCGGGAGGTAGGGTTCAAGTGGTATCAAATAAGGATGCCAAACGCCTCCTTTTGAGTCATCTATCGATGTGTGGTCAGGTAGCGTCACTATATGATGCGTCGGGATTAGACTGGGCTCATCAAAAAGATTTCAAAGGCTGTAAAAGCAAATAAAATAGCTTCAGACTAATTAGACACCGTATACCAATCAAAGCAGCGCAGCTCTATAACGATGCAATGTTTTTGTTTTTGTTTTTCATATTGGTCAGATTGTGTTATAGCGTGGAGCCAATCCCTCTGTCTACAATTTATCCTGTTGTACCACAATTTTTGTACAACCAAACCTGAAATAATGGATGAAACTTTGAGATGGCATCACTGTCCTATGCTGAAACAATATAATTTCCTCAGTCTTGATAATTTTATTTTTATTTCATACCTCAAGCCAGTGTTACACAACTTAGCACCATAATTTCTATAAAAGTGAACAAGCAGAAAGAATAGCAGCTGGGGCACAGCTGGTGAAAATGAAAATACAAAAATAATTTCCCAAAATAAAATAATAAAAATGAAAATATAAAATAATATAAAAATGTTAAATGGTCACTGAAGCAAAATCACTGCAATATGCAACTTCAATTGTCTCATGACTTTTACATTAATGAATATTGTACATTTGGCATATTCTCCATTTTTTTCTGAAGAAATTCCTGACTTGGGACAGGAGTTTGAAACTAGCAGTAACAACAACCTCTATGTGCAGAACATAAAATGCATTAACTTGTTTGTTGCCAGTTGAAGTGATACTTTGTTAGTTTTCATTGTCATATCAGGATCCCAAAACATTGCCAGTACTTGTGCGCTTATCAATAAATGTAGCCACATCTTGAAAACAATTTCACTCACTAAAAACATTAAGGGAAGAAGTTCATGTGAAAGAATAAACAGGGAGATCATGCTTTCCGGGGCACAGCCCTGTACTTCCAGCACTCATACTTTAAGTCATGCTACCCTCTACAGGAAAGGTATGGGACTGCCGTCTCTTCTACGACGAGCTTTAGAAAGCAAACATCAGGTTTTCTGCTGTACAGGAAGTGTAATAGTGTCCTGCTCCATCCCTTGTGACATTACTGAGACAGCCAAGTGCACATGGCATATCATCTTATTCATTATAAAAAATCTGATTTCAAGTCTCTTTGACCATGTCTTTGCACTGTAGATGGATTTTATGTGCCTGCTATCCCTGGGTTTGTATACAAACATGTGTGTGTGTGTGTGTGTGTGTGTTTTGTGTGCTGTGATTTGCATGTGATTCATGAGAGAGAAAATGTGTTGAAGTCAGAGCGGCCCTCCGTACTGGGTTTCAGTGATGCAGCAGCAGTATGGTGAAGAGAACATGTTCAAAATCCCGTTGTCACATTCTGTCTGTGGTCCTTCCCATCAAATGTGTTTTGCATCTTGGGTAATCTGATGGGAAGTACAATTCTGATTGGCCGGTTATGAATGCATGTTATTTTCTGAACTAATTCATGCAGATTTAAACCATATATTAATCATATCGCAAGCGTAAGTATTGGATGTCACTGCGAGGCTGCAAAATGCACATCCCATGCAGATAAAGCCAAGAAACCTCTCTGATATTTGTTCATGAGAGATGCCACCATTGAATAAGCAATTGACCAGATTCAATTAATGGAAGTGGCCGTGCCGACAAGTAAGTCTGAAAAGGTCTGCCTGCAGCACCTCCACTGGCTTGTGCAGCTATTTGTGCCCAGTCAAATTAAGCTGTGCTGGTGACTGTACAGACACAAGGACTTGCAGACACAAGGACAGCAAAGCACATATTCACACTCACACGCATGCAGATGTAATACTGCCATCCCTGTATGATTACATTTGGCTCTGCTGCCACCTGCTGTCCTGACCCAGCCACTGCAGGGCATGTCTCTGAGTCCCTCACCAGGCTCCTGCTGCCCCCCTCTGTCCTGCCCCAGCCCTCAGGCTCCTGCACCTCCAATGCACTGTCACTGTCAGCACTCACCTGGCCCTCAGTCTTTACTGAGCCACACTACGCATGACCTAAAGTGCATTTGGGACATGCCCACCAAGGCAGGATTATCCTCCAAGCTTTTCTTATTTTTACTTTTACACCCCACCACAAAGTGGATGGGGATTTTGGAATGAGTGTCATCCCTTTACATGTCTATCCATCTGTCCATCCATCCATGCGTTATGCTTTCTTTTCTGGGCCAGAACTCATAAACCATTCCCTTTTTCTCGACAAATTTGAATACATGGTTACGTCTTATTATACTTCTGTACATCTTCCTATCTGTCTGTCTGTCTGTCTGTCCGTCCACCCACCACATTTTGTTTCTAGGACAGATATCAGCCATCCCATGGCGGGGGATCTGAGCATTTCATGCTTGTTATTGTTTTTCTTGTGAATAAGCACTGGAATACAGGCTGACTCCGCAAAAAATAATAATGTGAAGAGGCATGGTTTCACCTGCCACAGGAGCAAAAATTTTTTCCAAGTCCTCAAATTGACAAAAAGCTGCATTTCTGGGGGTCCCAGTGTCCTGGAGAGAAATATAATTATTGGTCCTGGAGAAAAGGGTGAGAGATTGCAGGAAGAGAAGAGTAAGAGAGGGAGTGAAATGAAGAGAATGATAGAGAGAATGATGAGACAATGGAAGAAGAGGGAGAATCCTAATGTAATTGTGACATACAATAATAATAATAGTAATAATAACACATTTAATTTGTTCAGCGCTTTTCAAAATACTCAAATATGCTTTACATAAAATCAGGGTTAAATTGATAAAACAACAATAAAATTAATGGAATACAACAAGATCACAAATTAAATGCATTTCAAAACAGGTGAGTCTTGAGGAGGGATTTGAAGGTGGTGAGGTTATTGCAGTCTCTGATGGATTTGGGGAGAGAGTTCCAGAGGGAGGGGGCAGCAACAGAGAAGCACTTTCTCCCCAGGTCCGGAGCCTGGTCCTGTGTGGCAGTGAGAGGAGCATGGCATCAGCAGAGCGGAGGGAGCGAGAAGGGGTGTGAGGGTGGAGGAGGTCAGAGAGGTAAGTGGGAGCCAGGTTATGAAGGGCTTTGAAGGTGATGAGGAGGAGTTTGAACTGGATGCCATATGGAACAGGGAGCCAGTGAAGGTTCTGGAGGACAGGGGTGATGTGGTCACGGGTGCAGGAGTGAGTCAATAGGCGGGCGGCTGAATTCTGGATGTACTGGAGTTTATTGAGAGTTTTGGCAGATGTACCTTAAAGGATGCTATTGCATTAGTCGATTCTGGAGGTGACGAAAGCATAAAGAGGGATGGACAGATTCGGGCTATGTTTTTGAGGTGAAAGAAAGCTGTTTTGGTAATTTATCTGACATGGGGTTCAAATGAGAGGTTGGTGTCAAAAACGAGGCCAAGATTGCGGATGTGGATGAGGACAAGGTGTAGTTATCAATGGTGAGGAAGAAGTTATGGGTGGATTTTGTGAGGGATTTGGGTCCAATGATAATGATGTCAGATTTATCAAAGTTGAGTTTGAGGAAATTAGCTTGCATCCAGGATTTTAAGTCTGTCTGGCAGTTGGTGAGAGTGAAGTCGGTGGCTGGAGTGATGGATCTGGTGGATATGTAAAGTTGAATATCTTCAGCATAACAGCAGAATTGAAGGCCATGTTGACGGATGATGTTGCCAAGTGGGAGTAGGTAAAGGAAGAACAGGAGGGGACCAAGCACCGAACCCTGGGGGACCCCTTGTGACAGGGGAGTGACGGAGGAGGTGCAGTTGTTAATGTGGATGAACTATTGACTGTTTGTTAGGTATGACTGTAGCCAGGATAGAGCAGTATCAGTGATGTTGAAGATGGATTCTAGCTGGGAGAGAAGAATGGAGTGATTAATAGTGTCATAGGCAGCAGTGAGATCTAGGAGGATGAGGATGTTGAGATGGCCGGAGGCTGAAGAAAGGAGGAGGTCATTAATTAACTTAAGCAGGGCTGTTTCAGTGCTGTGTTTTGACCAGAAACCAAATTGAAACTGCTCATACAGATCATAAGAGGTGAGGTGGGTATGGAGTTGAGATAATGCAACAAGTTCTAGTAATTTTGATAGAGAGGGAATGTTGCCAAAAATTGGACATGTTGTCAGGATTGAGTCCAGGTTTTTTGAGGATGGAGGTGAGAGATGCCCGTTTCAGAGATTGTGGAAATGAACCAGAAATGAAGGAAGAGTTGATGTTGGTGATGAGGGGGGAGATGGTAGGGAAACAGTCTTTCACCAGTGTGGATGGGATGGGGTCCAGAACGCAGGTGGAGGTATCTGACGCTCATGTGCTTCTCACACTCTTACAGCAGGGTCGGGCTGCAGTCTGAAGCAGTTTTCATCTGAAAACTGCATCGAGAAAAAAAAAAGAGAAAAAAAACAGATAAAGCAACGTTTTTTTCAGTAAATCTCTGCTTTGCCGTACAAACCCAGTGAAATTGGGATATTTTGTAAAACGCGAATAAAAACAGAATGCAATGATTTGCAAATCTCATAAACCCACATTTTATTCACAATAGAACAAAGACAACATATCAGAGGTTGAAAGTGAGACTTTTTACCATTATAAGAAAAATATTAGCTCATTTTGAATTTGATTTGTAGTGAATTCTAGCACAGAATTATGCCCGTTTTTAAAGCAGTGCCACCTAAGGACCCAAAGATCAAGGGCATCCAATTGGCCTTGTCACTTGCGCTCAGAGATTTCTCCAGATTGTCTGAATCTTTTGACGACATTATGTACTGTAAATGGCGGGAAATTCAAAATCTTCACAATTTTACATTGAGGAACATTTTTCTGAAATTGTTCCGCAATTTTTAGACTCAGTTTTCTGCGGATTGGAGAGCCCCTGCCCACCTTTACTGCTGAAAGACTCTGCCTCTCTAAAATCTTCTTTGGATACCCTAGTGATGTTTCTGACCTGTTGCCAATTAACTTAATTAGTTGTTAAATGCTCCTCCAGCTGTTTTTTACTTTTCCAGCTTTTTGTTGTCTCTGTCCCAACTTTTTTGAGATGTGTTGCTGCCATCAAATTCAAAATGAGCTAATGTTCTCCATGAAATGGTAAAATGTCTCACTTTTGACATCAGATATGTTGTCTATGTTCTATTGTGAATAAAATGTGGGTTTATAAGGTTTGCAAATCATTGCATTCTGTTTTTTGCACGTTTTACAAAACGTCCCAACTTCATTGGAATTGGGGTTTGTATTTTACAAGGCTTAGGGCAGAGATGTGACAAGGGCTCTGTAATGATTAGTGTTATGAACTTTTCCTCATGCTCGCTGATGAAGTTTTAATTATTCTTTAATGGCAAATATTTGTTCATCGCATTGATTATTCCAGTGTCTGAAAAACGTGTGCTCAGTATAAACCAGAGGTGTCAAACTCCTTTCAGTTCAGGGGCCACATACGGCCCAATTTGATCTCAAGTGGGCCGGACCAGTAAAATCATAGCGTAATAACCT
Organism: Gymnothorax reevesii; assembly: GCA_029721435.1. Lineage (NCBI taxonomy): Eukaryota > Metazoa > Chordata > Actinopteri > Anguilliformes > Muraenidae > Gymnothorax > Gymnothorax reevesii. The sequence continues at coordinate 117,338,116 of CM056574.1, forward strand.
ATAAATTATGACAACTCCAAATCATTCCCTTTTTTCGCACAAAGAAGTACAAGTACATTCTGAAAATTTTCACATTTAATGAACTATCTTTTTACAAAACATATTATGAACCTGAAATTTCTTAAGAAAAATAAGTGCAATTTCAACAATATTACTTCTCTGTTTATAATTTGCAAATGTGCATTAGAACTTACAGATCACTGTAGACATACAATGGCAAAAAAAACATTTAGTCACAGGTATCTCGAACTGAACAATATGGTATTTTACTTTATGAATAAAACATTCTGTCAAGATGTACAAATTATTTTAATTTTACATACATTTCTACATCTGTGTAGTAATCCTGACCACCTGAACTGAGTCACCACACCATAAAACTAAAGTGGGAGCTATTAAGGGAGAAGGTTAAATGATCCCCCCGCCTTGTAAATGAATGAAACGTATAAAAATACATAGAAGTTGTGGCAGTGCATGAGCAAGAGGGTTCCACCAAACCAAAAAATCTTTTGTACTGAAGCTGCTGACTTATATTGCACAATGTTCAGTGTCTTTTAAATATTTTTCACAGCATGAATTCATTTTCACAGAACTGTATTTTTCAGGGCGCAAAAGTGTCTGAAGCAGCATTTTACATGAATTAGGCTAACTCATTGATTAATTAGCTCCTGAAACTTGGCATCTTTAAGACTTCACAAGTGCATCAACATCAGGTGTCAGATCCTGAGTAGCAGCAGATTTCAGAATGTCATTTAAGTGCTTTTGTGACAGCCTTGAGCGCAGCTTTGTTTTATTGATACTCATTACAGAGAAAACCTGCTCACAAAGGTAGGGTGTCCTAAACATGCACAAAACTTTTGCAGCCAGGGCTGTCAATTTGGGGTACCCTGGCAAGAGATACTGATAAAATGTGATCCAAGCCCGCCGAGGCAAATTTGTCCTTCAAATCTGAATCACACTGCGAATCAATTATTTCAACTTGGATGGTGACGGGCACATCAGAAGCCTTGACTGTGAATGGCGAGCGGAAAACTGCAAACTCTGTCTCAAGTTCGCCAAAGACCTGAAACCTTTGCTCAAACTCCTGCAGTAATCCCGTTATCTTGTATTTGTACTGACTCATGTCAGCATTAATTCCGGCCGCACGCACATCTCTTAGACGAGGAAAATGAGCAGGATCGTCACTTGACAGCTGTCTCTCCCACAAAGTCAGCTTAACCCCTTTCTCCAGATGTAGACGCTTGCGTCTATAGACCTGCAAATTTAAGCACTTAGTTACAGTACTTGACCAGGAGATGGCACCCCCGGATCAGCTATTGAATTTTCCCAAGCAGGCAGAGCTGAAACGGGATTTAGAGTATGGAGAACTTCCCTCCAATCCCTATTTTTCAGGAATTAAACTCCTCAGCTAAGCCTGATGTGCAAACTGGTCAATATCCTTGCCCATAGTGTCGATCCAGTAGTTTCAAAAAATTATCACTTGCTACAGAAAAAAACTTAGTGCTCTATAGCAACCATTTTAGCTACAGTGAGCCAACAGTATTCCAATTAGTGGTTAAAAAAAACGCTTTGTGAAGCAAAAAATCCGACATTGTATTGATTCTCTCACATTCTACTGTCAATTACAGTCATCACACACAAAATATGTGTTGTTCCCTCCCATGGATTAACGCGTAGATTCCTCCATCGACAAATTCAGCGCTTCCTTCTATCCACCCAAGTACTGGTGTCGATAGCCAGTCACTCAATTACATACTCAGATTCATCTGCGTAACTCTACAGTTATAGTTCACGCCCTCGTGAAGCTTCCCCGGTAACAATGTATTGATAGACTCGTTTCTTATCCAATTTCCAAGTGTTTAAACTTTCCTCAATAACTGAAATACATTGATAGGACAATAAGAATAGGATACAAAGCTAAGCGTAAAAGTAAGGTCGGTTGTGTTCTTTGATTGTTGGCCACGATTGCGCAGCTGAAAATGACGCGATATCAAAGAAGCAAAGACACACGAAACCGTCCTGAAGTGTTCAGTTTCATTTAGGAGATACATGTTGCATGGACGCGGTCAATGGGAATTATTCCGAATGAAACAGTCCTGGAGGGTTCCTTCTACCCGATACATCTGTCTCTGGAGGAGGGCATCAATGAAGAAATCAGGTTATACTTCTACTCTGTTTGCATTTTGCTCTAATATGGCTTTTTGCTGTAGAATTTATACCGCGTTTAAAGACATCGAATGCAGAGGATTTCGTTTCTCCAAATGCATGCTGCTCACGCACGTCGGTAGATCCCTCTGAACATTCATTACACCATTCTGTTGAATATGGAAACATATGTCGTTTGATTTTTGCTGAAGGTGACATTTCTGTTCTGTTAAAATAAGGTGTATTTCAGAATTCAGATATTACAAAGTTAGTGAGTTTTTACCCTTATAAGGTGTAAGGTTATGCCGGGCAGCACTTGCTGAGAAGGTCTTGTGCTAATGGACACAGTGCACTGTTTCTGCTGACTTCTTACACAGAGTAAACGAGAACACGTCACCTCTGTTTGTGCAGGCCCTGGGTCCTCAGAAATGCTTGCCTCTCATCACTTTACTCCACGTCTGAGCTTTCATTCATCTTAATTGACTTAATTTTCTTTGATGGGCACTGCATCTGTACTGCTAAGTATGACCCAGTCTCTCGGAGCAGAGTTACCCAGCTGGTCGTATGTCTGGGCGTAGAGACTGAACAACAAGCTTAAGGCTTTGACTGGTCCACCACTCAGACTTGAGCCCTGTTATGTGCTGCATATAGAAATTCTACAATCTTATTTTGTTTTGACAAATCTTATGCAATGAAACAATATTTAATTACTTATTTGTGTGTTTGTTTATTATCAACAACAACGCAAGTTAACCTAAATCAAAGAAAATTTGATGCACAACCATATAACAAGTAGACTGATAGATGATTTAAGTTTTTTTTTTTTTTTTACAAATGCATCAAAGCATCAAAAAATAACAATAAAGCAAAAAACAAAGAAAAAAGAAAACAGAATATACAGCAGTTTCATATCTGTGGTTATGATCTGTACTCATCAGACCACATGACCCTCTTCCATTGCTCCACAGTACAATTTTTATGCTACCTAGCGAGTTGAAGTCGTTTTTTTTCCCCTGATTAGCCACACTAACAAGTAGTTTTCTTGTAGCCACACAGCTGTTTAGAACCAATAGAGGAAGTTCTTGTCACATTGTGCACGCAGGAATACTCTTGGATCCATGATTGAACATAGCCATGAGTTCTGCTGTCCATTTTTTTAGGATGAGACTTGAAGCGTTTTGTGATCTCTGATCACAGTCATTCAAGATTTTTCTGACCCAGTTGTTCCTTAAACGTGACTATGCCTCCATGTTTTAATGATGCATTGGAGAGTTCTTGACCCAATTAAAGTAGCTTAAGTCATCTCCTTAGCTGTTTTCTTTGTTTGCTTCAGGCCCATAAATTGACCTTACTGTCACAGAGCAATGTCGTTCCTCGAGTACAGGATATGTCTTCCAAAATTGTTGTTTCATAGATGAGAAGCATCATAGGTTCTCAAGTATTTGCTCATTTAAATCCAAAAAGCGACATTTTTTTGACCGGGCAGTGTACTATCAGCATTTCTGAACTTGGATGCAATTCATAATTTTAGCCAATATGCAACATAATTTTGATGTAATTTTTTTTTTGATCAGTGAGGTTATCGTAATAATTCATTCTGAATCAAAGTGCAATTCATAATTTTATCCCAGATAAAATTATTTTTATTCAAACCATTTCCTTTATCATATCCGAACCAGGATGCAATTCAAAATTTTAGCTGCTAGATTGCATTTTTAAATTTTAAAATATTGCCTTTTAACAGTGTATTAAATCTAGACCTGCATGCAGCTAAAGTTTTAGCCACTGGATAGAATTATTTTACTTTAAATAAAGAATTTTCCGTCTGAACGGGTGCTCAAGGTAAATCCCTGCTCTTTTCTCTCAGACAGAATGCAATGTATCATTTTTGCCACCGGACGGCATTGTTTAGTGGATCCAGCCATCATCCATTCCGCTTCGTCCTCACTCGAGTAGCGGGGCGGGCTAGAGCCTATTGCAGGTGACTATGGGCGAAGGCTGGGACACACCCTGGACAGCTTATAATTTTGATAGTTATGCTGTGTCATTTAAATACAAATGAAAGAATTACTGGGCTGCGCAAAATTGGGATCATTAATCCCTAATTCTCAATCAAGGTGCTGATTCAGTAGACGTTTATTTCACAGAAAACATCCGTGACGATGTCCATCTAGCTGCTATTAATGGCACCCCTCCCCGCCCCAATGAAAAAAAAAATCACAATCATGTGATACAGACTCAGAGGTTCGATGGAAGCGCCGACTCAGAAGTGCTGTGTCTGATTTCTCAGGATCTAAGATCCACAGTTCGCCAGTGTATTCCGTTAGAGACGAAGTCGAATTATTCAGCACCAGAACAGCCGAACTGGAGTTGCCATGGCGTCATATAGTCGGTTTGATGATGAAGGGTATAAAAACTGGCTGAAAACTACAATGAGCCTCATGCTTCTCCGGAGCAGACTCAGCGGCTTCCTCGAAAACGAAACCGAAACCTTTCACAATTCTCTAAGGAATAAATTGAAGGAATCCATTTGCAAGAAAAGCTGTATAATCAAGACCGTCAAAAATAAGGTATTTTCGGTTGTAGAAAATGTCTCAGAACATTCATTCATTCATTCATTCTTTCAACAGTTATCACGAAAATAGCTACTGCCACGACATTTGGGACGTCGCTTTCTGTGCATATTCGCGCTCAAAACCATCAGCCGTACGGTACGATGGCAAAACGGTTAAGTCAACCTGCCTGATGTGACTAATGTCAAGTAACTGATGTTCTGATCTCAAAAATTCTTCTGACCCGTTTAAGAGGTTGCTATATTTCACAGTGGAAATACTGTGCCCCGTAATATTTAAGGGCGACAGAACTGTTGGTTTAGTGCAATAACCCTGTTTTTTATATGAAATGAACGGCTAGAATTGAAATATTAATGTATTAAAGTCTGAAAAAGCTAGCAAATAATGGAAAATGCTAATAAAATCAAAGGGGAAGATTTGAAGATCAGTTCACCCTTTACTATTGTAAACACAACCACAATGCATTATTTGATGCGTGTGATATCAATTGCTTATTGAAAATATGCACTTATTTCAAATTTTATGTCTGCAACAGACTCCAAAAAAGTTGGCAGAGGGGCAATTTAGGACTAAAAATAATATAACAAGCTGCAATGTTGAGGTGAACTGAATGAAAAATAACGTTACAGACGAGAACAGGCCATTCAGCCCAACTAGACACACCATTTTCCTGTCACTAAAGTGAACCACACACTTTGGATACTGAATGAGGGAATCAAGCCCTGCATAAAGCCTAATATGGGCAGGCAAACTATTCCATAGTGTGCTCGAGTCTTACCGGTTTAACTCCCATTATCCTTGGCTAGGCTGGCCCAGTTGTTGCCTCGCCCGTAGGCGGTAATGGCATGGCTTGGATTTGAACATCTGAATACAGACGAATGTCTTAGTTTTGAGCCCCCTGAAGGCTCTCTGTAAAAATGTTGTTCGTAAAATCAGGGCTAAATTTACCCATGGCTAACTTCAATTTGTGACCCTGAGTTCTGCAAATAGAACTCAGCCCAAATAATCCTGCATAGCTAACTTTGATAATCCGCCTTTCATATTTAAAGTGCTCAATCAGCTCACCCCAAAGTCTCCTTTTGCCTTCTTTTATCTGTTGTCCCAGGAATGAACTTTGTGGCTCTACTTTGTACCATTTTTGTAAAACCTCTGTATCTTTCTTGTAGCACGGTCCCCAGAACTGTTCACAGTACTCTAAGTGTGGTCTAACTAATGTGTTATAGAAGGAAAGTATAACCTCCTTAGATTTATACTCAATACTTTGGCTATGTATCCAAGCATCCTTTTGGACATTTTAACAGCTACAGCACAGTTTCTAGATCATGCAGGGGTATGGTCAACAATCACTCCTAGATATTTCTCAAGTAGAGCACATTCCAGTTTTAAACCTCCCATAATGTAATCCTGTCTAATGATTTTATTTCCAACATGTAGGACTTTTCATTTGGCCATGTTGAATTTCATTTGCCACATTTTTTCCCACTGCTACAGTGCTGTGAAAAAGATAATGGCTCTCACTGTGGTTCGCTGGAGACCCAAAGCCTTAGAAATAGCTTTGTTACCCTTTCCAGTCTTAAAGATGTCAATGACTTTGTTTCTCATCTGTTCTTGAATTTCTTTATATCGTGGCATGATGTGTTGCTTTTTGAGTTCTTTTAGCCTACTTCACTTTGTCTGGGGGGGGGTAAAGTGTCCTGTGGTAAAGTGTCCTGTGGTCAGACAAGTTCAAATTTGACATTCTTGTTGGAAATCATGGGCGTTGTGTCCTCCGGGCTAAAGAAGAGAAAGACCCCCCCCTCCTGTTATCAGCGTTCAGTTCAAACGCCTGCATCTCAGATGGTTTGGGGATGCATTAGTGCATATGGTGTGGGACACTTTCATGTTTTAAAAAGCACCAGGAATGCTGAAGGTTATATAAAGGTTTTAAAGCAATGTATGCTCCCCTCCAGATGACATTTATTCCAGGGAAGGCCTTGTGTATCTCAGCAGGACAATGCAAAACCACATGCTGCAGCTATTACAACAACATGGCTTCGTGGTAGATGAGTCTGTGTGCTGAACTGGCCTGCCTGCAGTCCTGATCTTTCACCAATTGAGAAAATTTGGTGCATAATTAAATGAAAAGTCTGTCAAAGGAGACCCAAAAATCTTCAGCAGCTGGAAGCCTGTATTAAACAAGAGAGGGATCAATTTCCATTGGCTAAACTCAAGAAACTTGTCCCCTCAATGCCCAGACACCTCCACTATGTGTTAAAAAGAAGAGGGGATGCTACACCATGGTAAACAGGCCCCTGTCCCAACTTTTTTGAGACCTGTAGCAGCCAGCAAATTTGAAATGAGCTCATTTTGTGAATAAAATAGTAAAATTTCTGTTTCAACATTTGCTATGTTATCTCAGTTCTTCTGTCAATAAAATACTGGCTGGTGTGATTTGAAAGTCATTGTGTTCTGATTTTATTCATACTTTACACTGTCCCAAGTATTTCGGAATTGGGGTTGTATATACACATATACAATTCTAAAATAATTGGGAGAAAGTGTAAATTGTGAATAAAATCAAAACGCAATGACTGTCAAATCACACCAGCCAGTATTGTATTCACAATAGAGCAGAGAGAACATAGCAAATGTTGAAACTCAGTAATTTTACAATTTCATCCACAAAATGAGCTTATTTAAAATTTGCTGGCTACTACAGGTCTCAAAAAAGTTAAGACAGGGGCCTGTTTACCATGGTGTAGCATCCCATCTTCCTTTTAACACAGAGTGGAGCCGTCTGGGCATTGAGGAGAGACAAGTTTCTCGTGTTAAGCCATTGGAATTTGATCCCACTCTTGTTTATTACAGGCTTCCAGCTGCTGGAGAGTTTTGGGTCTCTTTTGGCTGTCTTTTTGCTTAATTATGCGCCAATTGTTCTCAATCGATGAAAGATCAGGACTATAGGCAGGCCAGTTCAGCACATGGACTCTTCTATTATGAAGCCATGCTGTTGTAATAGCTGCAGTATGTGGTTTTTTGATGATGTTATGCACGTTAGATGATGAGAGCTTCAAAGCCTTTGCAATCTGACATTGAGGAACATTGCTTTTAAAGTTTTCCACAATTTTTTTTGCACAAGCCTTCACAGGTTGGAGAGCCACTGGCCATCTTTACTTCTGATAAGACATCCCTTTTATAGCCAATCATGTTACACACCTGATGCCAGTTAAGTTAATTACTTGCAAAATGTTCTTTCAGCTGATTCTGTAATAGGTTTTCAGCCCTTTTTTGCCCATGTCCCAACTTTTTTGAGATCAGTAGCAGCCAGAAAATTTGAAATAATTTGGGGATAAAAATGTAAAATGTCTCAGAGAACATTTCAAATGTTGAAACTATGTTCTATTGTAAATAACATGTGATCATGTGGCTCATGTGATCTGAAAGTCATTGCATTTTGATTTTATTCACAATTTGCACTTTGTCCCAACTATTTCAGAATTTTAGGGTTGTATATATCAACCCAATGTTTGACTGTTTTAAACACAATCTGCTTTGTAGCGATGGTTCAATACAGGAAATGTGACGTTTGAGTTCTAACATTCTACCTATAGGTGTCAGATGTCTGCCAGGACTGTGAACTTTGGAGAAATGAAATATTGGAAAATCATGGCAATAAGAAAGGCATTATTTATTGGGAAAACTGCAAACCATGTTTATGGTCGTCTAAAAAATGGGAAGTGGCCAAGGTAAGGTTTTTTTGAAATATTATTTTTATTTCACACGCTGGAAGGATGTAGCCTAGTTTATACTGTACATATTTGCATTCAATTGTGTGCTTTCACACCACTATTTCACACCACTATTTATTGTTATTTGATCAATGACAATTACATCTTTTCTGAAAAATACATCTCATGCTAATCCACACTTTAAGAGCCTGGCTTTGAAATGTAATTTCATTTAAGACGTAGTGTCTGTCACTTACCTCAGTCTGTTATTTTGATTCATTTTTGATAGGTCTACATGCCAAGAGGGAACAAAGAACACAGCACTGTGGACCAGTTTGACATTTCCGCCATTCTAAATCTCATGGCCTTTTGCAAACACTTCACACAGTTTGCAAAGCGACAAGTTCTTACTGAGGTATTGGAATTTATTAATATAATAGTCTTTTGAATAAACAAATGCTGTACGCGAAAAAAAAAGTCATAATTTGTGAAAAAATAATACTCTGTCTTTGCAAACATGTACACTGAAAGAGGTTCATTCGATCTTTATCTGGTGGTTGTGATTTCTCTTCATTGAGGTAACTGGTGTCAGAAACCAGATGATGCACTCGGCTGATATGAAAGTGTTAAAAGAGGACATGAAGAAGCACCTGAATAAAATTCTGGCTCTAGTGAGGCAGCTGCAGGAGTTTGTTCCAGAGCTGATCGACTTGGAGAAGGAGATCAAACAAGTAAGAAACTATCTACTGGCCACTGGTGTCTGCGTCATATTGTGTACTTAAAGTTCTTAAAAGCAGAAATGCGGTCATTTACACTCTGCACAAAGCATTTGACAAAATTTTGCCCTTCCACCGCTCCAACAACAAGGGCAGACTACTAAAATTATACACCGACTCCCTCAGCAATCAAGCTGACCTTCCCCGCTGCATAGCTTTTCTGGGTTTCGTCAACATCCCCAGCGCTGACATCACCACGCACGGTGATGTCCTCACCGCTCCAGATGCAGTGGAAGCCACTCCTCCCGCAAACCAGCCAGTCCCCCCCGTGCCTGCTCGCTCGTTCAACAACCTCTTCAGTCTCTTTTCATCCCTTGATTTGTCCCTGTGCCCACAGGCTGCACTTTTGCCCCATGCACATGTGTACACCCCCCCCCCCCCGTCCTGCCGGACAAAACCCGGCTTCCGCAGCTCCTTCAGCCCCCAACCCAATACTCCAAGGCTCCAGCAGTTCCGGTGTTAACCCTCCCACAACCGAACGAGCACCTGCAGTGGTGTCATCTGCTCCTCTCTTCCCCACTGCCCTTTCTTTCCCCGCCCCCTTCCCTCCCCCTTCCCAATTCCCCTATGTTACTAATCCTGTGCTTCCTCTGACAAGTCCGGCCCTCCCATCAACCACGCCGACTGGCCCCTTGCAGTTTCCCCCACCATAATCTCAATATACACTAGCCACTGCTCTAGCCCCCATAGGCCCCCCGCAGCCTACCCCCATCCCTTTGCCATTATCCCCCACCCTTAGACAAAAGATTTAATTGGGTATGTACGTCGACCTGGCCCAGCTCATCCAACAATCCTTTCCGCATTCACATTTCAGCCGCGAAATCCAAACCATCCTCGGCCCCGCCCATCTTAAACACCCGACCCCCCTCGTTCGAAGGAGCTTACTCCTACTGAATTCGCATTCGCCGTTTCACTCTACCGAGACACAATCTGCCAGTCCTTTCCTCAATCTGCCAGTCCTTTCCTCATCTGAAGCAAGAACTGGACGATTACCTTATACTCATTCTCGATCTCGCTTTACGTTTCGGTGGTACGGGTTTTTATCAATACCACATACTTTTTGCCTCTAAAGCAGCAGGTTCGATTCAGCAGTACAATCAGGGAGTTTACTGGGGCACTTCAGACTCAGAATTGTATTGTCGAGTTTTCGCCGCTCAAACTTTGCTCATGTGCGAGCTCTGTGGAGCCCCCTCTCACCGTGCTATCGCATGTACTATTTCTGTTCTTTTATCTAAAACGGCGAAAGCTTTTACCTCTAGCAAATCACCCGTACTTTCCTGTTTGTCCCCCTCCGCACCCCCACCTCCCTCAGTTCCCGTTTCTTCCACTTCTTCCCCCTTTCTCAACATGTCCTCTTTCGGCGAAACCAATAGGAAAGGGAGGCCTATCCTCTTCAAAGGGGGGAGGATGATTTGAAAGAATTTCAGTTGTATTGGTTGCGATATCTCCAGCTGCCGCTTCCTCCACTCCTGCTCCTTCTGTGGAGGTGCACACGCACGATCCTGTTGCCCGCACAACCCGCCTAAATTACTACTAAAATATCTCAAAACTCCCATACAAATCAAATTACTCTCCTCAGCTTTAGCTAACCATCTCGACCCCAACTTCGTCCATTTCCTCAACCACTGCTTCACCCACGGTTTCCACCCCGGACTTGTCACTATTCCCGATCACTCTCTCACGTGCACTAATTTACAATCCGCTCTAGTAGAGCCTAGTATTCTCGACAAGCTCATACAAGATGAAGGCGACGCGGGTTTCATGATTGGACCTTTCACTGAGCCACCTTTCCCCATTTTTCGCATTAGCCCCATCAGGATAGCTAGCCGTAAATACTCGGGGGAAAAAAAGCGTTTAATCATAGACTTATCATCCCCCCATGGTTCTGCCCTCCCCAGTATCAACAGCCTTATCAACAGCAATGATTTCTCCATGCACTAGTCCTCAGTGGACCACTCTCATCCGTCTCGCCGGCCATGGCGCCTGGTTAGCTAAAGCAGATATCACAAACGCTTTAAGGTTGTCCTGCTCAACCCACTTTTTTGGGGATTTTTTGGCGTTTCCTGAAAGGGGTGCTATTACTTCACTGTTCGTCTCACTTTCGGCGGTAAAAGCAGCCCCAAGATTGTAGATTCCATATCAGAAGCATTGTGCTGGATTCTGTGCAATAACCACAAATTTCTGTTTATCACACACCTCCTCGACGACTTCCTCGTCGTCACCCCTCCTTTATCTCTTCCTAATCAAGCCTTGATACCTTGACTTCAGTTTTTTCTGTACCCGGCGTTCTCCTATCAGCCGAGAAAACCAAGGGTCCTTCCGCCACACTCAAATTCTTAGGCATCTCGCTAAACTCAGGCCTCCCTGCCTTTAGATAAACTAGAGTGCATCACCCTTCTGATTTCAAATTTCATTATCACACAAAACTGTACAAAAAGACAACTGCTCTCGTTGCTCGGCCACCTTAATTAAGCTATTCGTATAGTTCCACAAGGGAAATCCTTTATGTCCCACCTGCATGCTATTGCTGCTGCATCCCCCTCCATTCACGATTATTTCACCCTAGACGAGTCCTGCAAAATGAAACTGCGCTTAGGGCATCACTGCGAGAGGGCCATCTCTCGTTGATCCATTTACACTTTTGGGGGCCTAGAAGCCACACAGACTCCGACAAGAGACATGAGCCCCACCCTGAGTCTCGCCATCTGGGGATGTACAACGTTTCTACGTCCCTTCCACCCTTCCCCTCTCCAAGAAGGAAGCAAGAAACAGTCATCAACTGGGACCCCGGGGGGTTTAGGAGCCACACGGACTCTGACAAGAGACGCGAGCCACACCCTGAGTCTTGCCACCTAGGGACGCCCAACGTTCACACAATCGCATACCAAGTTCAACATCACACTCTATAGTACTGAATAGATTGCAATCTGTTCCCCTATCCTTCCTATTTGTTTGTGCTCGTCAATCCACTTGTTGTTACAAGATGGAGGCGACTGGAAACTACACCGAGGTACTGTTTGCGGAAATAGTCTTTTTTAATAAACTACCTGTGCATTTTCAAAGTTCTCAGTGCCTCGTTTTAAATGTCAAGGCCCTCTGAATTCTACCGATGAAGTGTGGAGCTTCTTTGAGCCTTGTAAATGATGAAAAACTTCTTTACATGGCAATGCTATGGCCGATTCACTACCGGTGTAAGCCTGCTGGGAGCTTCAAGCTAAAAAGCCATTTATTTCAAAATGTTGCATGCGTATGGAGGTGGGGCATTCGACAAAAGTTAGTTCTCATTATCATGTTTCAATGCACCCCAAGTCAATTTCACACCGGAATTCTTCTTTAAAGGCCTTTTTACAAACAGTATGCATTTTCAGTCCAGGGGTATCTGCCTCTTGCACCTTTTTTTGCATATTGCTAGTCCTAGTTGCTACTATCATAAACTGTATATGCCCACAGTCCACGCACACTGTATTATCCTATGTTGTAGTATCTGTTGTTTATGACTTCAGATATCAGTGTCAGCACTGAGGTGACATGGTGACCTTAATTCGGATGTACCTTGCATTGTTTTTAGCCACTGGGGTGTGTAGTGTATCATTAGATCTGATGATTCACTTTTACATGCTCAAGTTCTTTGCAGTTTGACAGCAATTTCGTGCGGTGTGGATAGACCAGCTGTCTATTACAAAATACTTCTAAATTTTGGCAATGGAAACTGAAACATGTGTCCTGACATATCATATCCATGTAGTACAATGTTTCTAACATTTCAAAAATTTACTAGGGAAACAGGAAACTAGTATGCATATTTTTAGAAATGATAAATTATGAACATTGAACAGACTCTCACGAGGTCACCTTCATTTCTGTTAGCAGGGAGTTGCAGATACGCCCTTTTCATCCCAACTCATGGTAAAAGGGCGTAAGTGACATAATCCAGATTATCTCTTCATTGGCTAATATTTGGGAAACTTTTTCAGGCTTCAATATCATCTAATGACCCACTCATTCATCATGGAAATTTTATTCCACATGGTAGAGATTTACCTGGAGCAGTTTTTGCCTCTCCTGTTCTGTAAAATGTCACTTGCGCCCCTCTTGCACAAGGGTATCGATTTCCGTCCACAGTATATGGTAATGGCTACTACTGTTGAAGCATTTCTTATTCCTGTCTGGGACAGGGACATCTCAAGTTTTCCCTGCAGAAAGAGAGTGGCTCAGTCAGAGGGTTGGGGTTGGAGAGGTTTAGGTGGCAGGCTTGACCGTGAGGTTTTGCAAGGCAGTGATTCATGATGGCTGATCAAAAGCCGGCAAGTTTGGATTCTGAGCTGCATGTGTGATGACTTTGGCGTGCCTTCCATCTTGGAGTAAGGAGCAGCTAACCCTTCCATGTTTCAGAGAACAGTACACCCTACTTTTTGCTCCTCCAAACCCATGATGTAGTCTTTGTTAATAAGCACTGAAACACCAGACTGGAGCTTTCAAAATGGCCGGGACAAAAATAAAAGAATTTAAGCAGGATTTGTTTAGTGTACGTCAATGCTGTCAAATGTCATACCTGCCTCTCCATCTTTTGGAATCTGTCATGTTTATATTTCTGATCATCCCTGGTCTAGCTTGAGGAAACAGAGCTCAACATAATGGTGGAGGGGCAAGTCAACAACAGAGAAAGTTCTGTCATGAACTTACTGAACAAGCAGAAGGTACTTGACCTGGAACAACAGGTCATGAAGGAGAAGATTGAGTCCCTGGCCTCTCGTCTGGAGGAAGACAGAGAACTAAACGTAAGGATTTGAAATTTCTTGGCTAAATATCATTTCCAAAGAGCAAGGTTGTGTGCATTCTTTGTTGTGCATGGAGACACACGCACAACCACACAAGTCATTTACAATGCAGCTTATAAATGGTTCCTTCAAATTTAGAGGTTAAAGTTGAGTTATTCCTGTGTTGCGTTGACATCACTGGTCCATATTTGAATGGGTTGATCAACAGAAAGAAGAGTACCAGAGAATGAAAGAGTTCCTGGATGAGAACAAGGACCTTCTTGAGCAGCTGCGTCCACACATGGAGAAGCTGAAGGTGATTCAAGAGAAACTGGAGCAACATGACCAACAGCTGACTGTATTGACGGTGACAGTGGACAAACTGGTGAAAAAAACTGAAGGTGGGGGTGTAGAAACTGTTCAGATTACATTTACTGACGCTCAATTTTTCGAAAAGTTTGTAAGCCAGGACTGCCTTGTTGTGTTGCACAATCACCATGCCCAACAGGATGAAAAAGCTTTGCTGCATATTCAAGCATTTACTCCCTTCTACGCAAGTGAACACAGTGCAAAGATCATAAAGTTAGAATTTGGGTCCACTAGGTACTGCCTATGTCTACTGATGTTTAACACAGTATTCGTCAGCTCCGCAAAGGAGGTTGTGTGTTTGCCTGTTTTGGTTTGTTTGTCTGTCTGTTAGCAACTGTTCTCAAAAAGTTATGAACAGATTTTAATGAAATTTTTCGGAGGGATCGGATATGGCAGAAGCAACAGTCCATCTCATTGGTGCTGATCCAGGTCATCGTCTGGGTCCAGGAAATTATTGAAGGGATTCCAAGATAGTGCATTTGGCAGCATAAATACCATACAGCTAAAAATCCACTAGATGGTAGTAAAATTCATTGCGACAACACTTTGCTAATCATACAAATACAGTGGTTGCCCTTGCTGACTTGTGTGTCATACGGCTGAAGACTATTGGCCTTGGCGGAGGCATGTACTCCCTGATTTAGGTTTAGCAATGGACCTGACCTGAGCTGATTTATCATTGGTGTGTTTTCAACAGAACCAGTTTTCAGTGCTGATGTGCTCAGATACAAGAACGATCTACTGGAGATAGCCAGGAAGTACAACTGGCCTACACCTGTGTTCACTGAGGAGCACACGCCTCAAGGTACGAGCAGCTTTAATTCTTTACCCTCTATATAAAAATCAATGTTTTTCCAAAAGTTATTTTTAAAGAGCATGAAAACTCTACGGGATAGGCAATTATTATATGATAGAGAATTAGTCAAAGATCGTAAAACTTCTTTATTTTTTACAAAAGTTGATCACAGATCGCTGCAAATTAAATTTATTGATCACCTCCTGCAGAACATGCCGACCCTGGCCCACGTGCACCCAAAGTGAGCATGACATCAGCACTAGAACACAAACAGGCAAGGTCAGGAAATCAGGAATCAGGAGACACATAAGAAGTTCTTGATGTCGCAGATACGGAGTACTACAATGGTTCTCAACCCTACCTTTATGAGCCACCAGCAAGGCAAGAAATCCAGGGCCAAGCAGGACATGCCGCTGAAGCTGTTCCTGACGATGCAGTATTATTACAAGATTGCGTTGGCAATAAAAATGACTTAGTACGTTATTTTCCTATCGTTAGAATTACGGTAAAGTTTATTTGAAAACAATAGTAAATTAATCAAGTGTATTAGGAATGACTTGACACAGTTTAACATCTCCGATCTCCGCAAATATATTGGACTATTGGCTGCATACAGTGGCGTGCCATCAGATGTCAGGAAGGCCTTCTGTAACATCACCCTTTCCCACATGCTTGCTCTTAAACTGTTTGCGATCAAGTTTGCCTGATTAAAGCTGCTTTCACAATGGACACGAAACGAATTTTTCGCACGACAGATTACATGATACGTAATGATAAGAAATTCTAATGAGAAAGCCGGCTACATTGATATAATTGATGTGATTCCACAAGGATAACAATCTGCAAAAAAAATCCGAAACTTTGCCTGACTTCGCAGCAGTTATTTTCGCCATCACTCAGCTGTGCATCATACCTAACAACTTACTTTACAGGGTTTCCCGCAGCACTTTATAGCTAAGGCGGCCGCCTTGACAACAAATGCCCCCCGCCTTAACTACGCCCCCCCCCGCCCCCCCCCCAAAAAAATTTCTGCTGCATCCACGCATGCATAGACAGTAAAATAAGGCCGCATCGCAATGAGGCCGAATAGCGGCCGAATTGCATATAGCCTGTCTTAATGAAACAGAACATGTGGGCTAGCAGTTGATCGGAAACGCTATTCAAATGTTTAGTTTAAATGAATAATAATCTTATCTCCACATGTCCTTCCCACGAAGACGGCAGGTTATTGTATATCTGGATAATTAGCCTCTTCCCGATATGAAAAAATAATGTTGGCGTAGCAACAGTCAATGGCTGAATGCGAATTATGACTGTTCATGTGCGCCTGGCGCTGCCTGCACGCTGATTTGTGTTCAAGAGCTGACGTCAGATGCCTCTAATAAGAGTGCTGTCCTATTTTTAGCCAGGCAACCAGGCAGCGCGAAATGGTGATTTTCAAACCTTGCTGACACGGCAACAAAGGACCACCGGGTGAAACAGTTGTCTCCAAAATGGTTTTGGGTGTGTACTCAGACAAAACACGAAAGCAGAGCGATAGTGAAGGAAGGGTTTTCATGCTCTTTAAGAATAAACTTCAATACAAGTCCTCTCTTCCTGGATTCATACATATTTTACTAGATTTTGTTTTAATATGAAATATATGCTTTGGAAAATATTACATACAGTGGGGGAAATAAGTATTTGACCCCTTGCTGATTTCGCAGGTTTGCCCACTAACAAAGAGTGCAACGCTCTATAATTTTAATGATAGGTTTATTTTAACAGTGAGAGACAGAATATCACCAAAAAAGTGGTATAAGACATTGCATGCATTTTAGGAATTTATTTGCATATTTTTGGTCAAAAATAAGTATTTGACCCCCTGGACAAACAGCATGTTCATATTTTGTAGAAAAGCCATTATTGGTCAGCACAGATGTCAAACAATTTTTATAGTTGTTGAAAAGGTTTGTGCACATTTTGGCAGGGATGTTGGCCCACTCCTCCCTGCAGACAGCCTCCAAATCATTCAGGTCCCGAGGCTGTCGCTTTGCAACCCGAATTTTAAGCTCCCTCCAAAGATTTTCAATTGGATTCAGGTCTGGAGACTGGCTAAGCCACTCCAGAGCCTTGATGTACTTCTTCTTCAGCCACTCTTTTGTTGCTTTGGCAGTGTGCTTAGGGTAGTTGTCGTGCTGAAACACCCATCCTCGACCCATGTTCAGCTCTCTCACTGAGGGAAGGAGCTGTTGGTCCAGAATTCCACGGTATATGGCCCCGTCCATCCTCCCCTCAATGCAATGGAGTTGTGCCGTCCCCTTGGCTGAAAAGCACCACTGTGCTTGATGGTGGGGATGGTGTTCTTTGGGTTGTACTCTGTGTTCTTTGCCCTCCAAACACGGCGAGTTGAGTTGAGCCCAAAAAGTTCTATTTTGGTCTTATCTGACCACATCACCTTCTTCCAGGCCTCTTCTGAGTCATCCAGGTGGTCAATGGCGAACTTCAGGCGGGCCTGTACATGTGCCTTCTGAGCAGGGGGACCTTGCATGAGCTGCAGGATTTCAATGCATGACCGCGTAGTGTGTTACCAACTGTTTCTTTTATAACTGTGCTCCCAGCTGCCTTCAGTTCATTAACCAGTTCCCCCCTTGTGATTCCTCACCGTTCGCATGATCAGGGACATCTCGCAAGGCGAGACCTTGCATGGAGGCCCAGATTGAGGGAGGTTGGCGGCAGTGTGGTACTTCTTCCATTTCCTGATAACTGCACTGACAGTTGATCTATTCTCTCGAAGTTGCTTTCTGATTCTCTTGTAGCCCATCCCAGCCTTGTGTAGGTCAACAATCTTGTCCCTGATGTCCTTAGACAGCTCTTTGGTCTTGCCCAAGGTAGAGATGTTGGAATCTGGTTGTTTGGGAGTGGACAGTTGTCTCTTATACAGGTAATGAGGTGAGGCAGGTGTATTTGATGTAAATAATTAGTTGGGATTGGGGGTGGGTCTTAAAGAAAGACTAACTGGCTTGTGGGACCCAGAATACTTGCTGTTTGGTAGGGGGTCAAATACTTATTTTTCCTCATCAGATGGTTATCAATTTTTACAAATTCATATGATGTGATTTTCTAGAATTTTTTTTGTGATTCTCTCATTCACTGTTAGAATGTATATATGATTAAAATTTTAGATCGCTGCAGTCTTTGCAAGTGGGCTAACCTGCAAAATCAGCGAGGAGTCAAATACTTATTTCCCCCACCGTACATGTACAGTATCAGAAATTGATTTTTTTTCGGCGGGGCGACCGTGGTGACCTGCTGCCAATGAGTCTGGTCAGGTAAAGCCTGCGGTATGTGATTCCTCCAACTCACATGAAAACTAGCCCTAGCTACTTTTTACATTATGAGGCTGCACCACCAATCACACAATACCTCTACCATGAGCGGAGCATTCTGCATACAAATTGCTCGTACAACCTCATGTGCCAGCCAGTGGTTGCCAGAGAGTGAAAATATATTGACTCGCTTAACCCCTGTTATCCCTTGTTTTTGCCTCACCCATGTTCACCCATATTTGCATGCCTCACCCACTACTGGCCTCTTACCATGAACAGCTGACCACCGGGCCCCCAGATCTGATTCATTTCTGTTTGGAATACTAAATTCTACGGTGGCCCAGAAGGGTCACAACGCCAGCAAACTCAGAAAACATCTGCAAATTCAGAAAATACTTTCATCGCTTTCACAACACATGAACTGCAAATGCCAAAACACCTGCATATTCAGAAAACATCTGCAAATTCAGATAACACTTTCTTTTTTTTTTTTTTGAAGCCCGCCACCACCCCCCCTCTTTTGAGGACAACTTTGTTTTTATTTTCAGATGAGAAAATGCAAAGCAGAATGAGATTTGAAAAAAAAAAGAAAAAAAAGAACAAAATATATAGATATATAGTACATTAAAGAGAAATAAGGAAATAAAAGAAAGAAAAAATATAATAATTAGAACAAGAAATAACTCAACTTGAATTCCAGTAGATAAGTGCATGTAAATTAAGCATTGGTGAATGAAGTATGTAACAGGTAGGACCACGTGGGGTGTAAGGGTGTGTATCAATGGCAGATGAGTGGATGTTTATTGTGTGAGGCGCGGGCTTTTACACATACATAAAAGGACCCATACACAGACAGACAGACAGATAAAATGACGGACAAAAGTTGATAATTTAGTGTAAATGTGTGTGTGTGTGTGTGTGCGCGTGTGAGTGTATGTGTACATGTACACAGACATATCTCCGTAATAGTCGTAAGATATTTATATTATAATTGATAGTTATAATAATTATAATCAAAAATAGTGATTGTGATAGGAATTGTTAAGGGAGCAACAGTTTTTAAAAAAATTTTTTTTTTTAAGTGGAGCTAATGACGACGGCGCAGAGACGACGACAGCAACAACAATCAATAATAATAATAATAATTTAAGAAGGCAAACGGTCCTTGACCCCCACCACCCCCGGCCCCCCAGGGCCAACCCCCCCACCCCATCCCGGACGCCACTCACAGCCCTGCCTGCCCCTTCTCCCTCCCTCTTCCTTTTTCCCCTTTTCTGGGGGGGTGGGGGGGGGATGTGACTCAGCTGGTGTGGTGCATTAAAAAAGTGAGGAATGTGACGCGAAGCCAACCAAAGGCAGCCTCTCCGCCCAGCCCCACTCACCCTGTTCTTTCAGTGTGTTCTTTCCCTTTTTCTTCCTCCCTCTCCATCTTCTTCACACTGAACATGGTGTATAACAGAGAGAGAGGGAAAAAAAAGGAGCAAAGGCATGTAAGCTGGCATTAGCCCAGGCGTGGGGATTGGAAGAAGGCGGAGAGGGCGAAGGCAAGCGCAGGCCACAGAGCCCACGCCGCTCCCCTGACCAAATAATGGGAACATCAATCATACACTCGCCATTGTCATTTAGCAGCTGTACATTTATAATTTCTTGTTTAATAATAATAATAATAATAATAATAATAATAATAATAATAATATTGCTGCCCTCGTTACCGCCATCGCCATCAGTTTAAGTTATAAATTTATCATTTATAAGTAATGATTAGTAATATAAGTAATGATTAGCTTGAATGTATGTATGTGTGCTTTTAATGTATTTTGTGTTTGTTTGTATGTATGCATGAATGTAAACGTGTATATAAATGAATTATTGAATAAATGAATGTGCTTAAGGTCATCTGAGATTGGTTCCCAGGCAAAAGAGGTATATTGCTTTGCCGGATTATGTTTGTAAGAAGTTGATGAGAGGGGACCAGATGGACGGGGGTTCTGTTAAATGCTGTTCGGTGGGGTCAGATGTTGTGTTTTCTATAGTAATGTGATCCATCAGATAATTCTTCCATTGTGTGATGTTTGTATTGCTTTTTGATTTCCAGTTCATGAGGATTGTTTTCTTGGCGACAGTTAGTTCTATTAGAAGAATTTTTTTATTTGATCTCGTCAAATTTGTAACTGTTGTGTCACCTAGTAAGCAGAGTGGGGGGGACAGAGGGATGTGACAGCCAAATAGATCAGAGAGTGAATTTGTGACCTTTTCCCAAGACTGTTGAATAGGTGTGCAGTGCCAAATAGCGTGGATATAAGTGTCTGGTTGGTTTTGGGTGCAGTTAGAACATGTTTCTGATGTGAAGCCCATTTTAAACATTCTCTGTCCAGTGTAGTGGGTTCTGTGAAGTATTTTGTATTGAATCAACTGTAGGTTTGCATTTTTAGTCATGAAATAAATATTTTGGCAGATTTGGTTCCAGAAGTCAGCATCAGGAGCAATCAGCAGGTCTCTTTCCCATTTTCCTGTTGGTATAGAAATAGTTTTATCTGATGTTAAAATTATTCTATATATTTTTGAGAGGAGTTTTTTCGTTGAATGAATGTCGATTAGGTCTGAGGCTGATGGAGGTAAGTCAAGGTTGATGGATTTAATGTTACAGGTAGCTTGAATTGATGATTTCAGCTGCAAGTATTCTAGAAACTGATTGCTCCTGATGCCGTGCTCCCGGACCAGATGAGTGAATGAAACCAGTGTATTATTTTGAGTGATCCCTCTTTCTGACCATGTGAAGAAATGTAATGGTTTTTTACTACTAAGAAAATCGGGGTTATTCCAAATCGGAGTGAATTTTGAAAAAGTTAACGTGGAGTTTGTGATTTTGTGGAATTTCCACCAGGCCGTCAGAGTTGCTGATAGTGTGAATGTCTTAAAGCAGGGGTAATGTTTGATGGACTGACTGAGAAATGGTAAGTCTGAAATGGGGATATTTTTGCAGTTTGTCTGTTCTATATCTATCCATGTATTATCAGATTGGTGGGGATGAATCCATTTGAATAAGTACTGAAGCTGATTTGCAATGTAGTAGTAAAAGAAATTTGGTGCTGCAAGTCCTCCTTGTGCTTTGGGTTTTTGCTGGGTTGTTAATTTAATTCTTGGGGTCTTGTTTTTCCAGTAAAATTTGGTAATGATTGAATCTAATGATTTGAACCAGGAAGTAGTATGGTGGGTTATTTTCATAGAAAATAAATAATTAATTCTGGGAAGTATGGTTATTTTTATTGTGGCAATTCTACCTGTTATTGAGAGTGGGAAATTCATCCAGCGGAGGAGGTTGTCAGTTGTCGTCTTAAGCAAGGGGGCGTGATTAAGGTTGAATAATTCTCACAGCCTGGGAGAAATATTGATACCTAGATAAGTAATGTGAGTAGTGCATAAAGGAATTGGTGGGGTGCATGCTGCCACATCCCAACTGTTAGGTTGCAGAGGTAAGATTGAGGATTTATGCCAGTTTATTGAATAATTGGAGATTTTAGAGAATGTGTCAAAAACTCTGATTGTTTCTAGTAGTGATGAGTGGGGATTTTGTAAGAAAAGCAAAATATCGTCAGCATAGAGACTGGTTTTATGATGTTTATTTTATGTTTTGAATCCTTGAATGTTGACGTTTTGGCGGATGGCTGCTGCTAATGGTTCAATGAAAATGGTGAATAAAGATGGAGAAAGTGGGCATCCTTGCCTAGTCCCCCTGTGTAATGTGAATCGTTGTGAAGTTAGTCCGTTAGTGATGACTGTGGCTGTAGGTGCAGTGTACAGAATTTTCACCCAGTTAATAAATGACTCCCCAAAGCCAAATTTTTGCATTGTTGATGTGAGAAATGACCAGTTAACCCTGTCAAAAGCTTTTTCTGCATCTAGAGAAACAATGACGGTTGGTATGTCCTTTTGTGCTGAGTGATCCATTATATTAAAGTCTCCGTGTGTTACTGGATGAATGTCTACCTTTAATAAAGCCAGTCTGATCATGGTGAATTATGGATGAGATAATTTTTTCCATTCCGTGAGCGAGTGTTTTAGTGATGATTTTCAGATCTACATTGAGCAGTGATAGGGGGCCATAGCTGATAGGAAGTGATGGATCTTTGTTTGGTTTCAAAAGAAGCGATATTGTGGCAATGTTCATGTTAGCTGGTAATTAGGGCCCGAGCCGACTGCAAGTCGTCTGCGGAGGGCCCTATTGAAATCGCGCTGTTTATTATTATTATTATTATTATTATATTATTATTATTATTATTATTTTTATTATTCTTCCGATTTTTCAAAGGCCAATTTCGCCCCTTTCCCAATTGTGAAAACGCGTATAACTTTCCCCATTCGTCCGGCCGGATCCGAAATTCGATATTTTTGGGCGGTCGCACAAGTTCGACTCCAATTGTTGAAATAGCGCCCCCTAAACACGTTTCAAAATTCCCATAGGGAAATTCGGTTTTTTTGTCGTAGGTAGACGAAATTCAGTTTGTATGTGCTTTGTAACAAGGCATAAAAAAAACTTCATTGGAGCCACGCCCTAAACCCAACAGGAAGTCGGCCATTTTGATTTGAATTTTTGAATTTTAAAACGAACTCCTCCTAGGGATTTCGCCGGATCGGCTTCAAATTTGGTACACATCATTGAGAGACCAAGCTGATTTAAAGTTGTGCTCTGCAGATCTGTAGGTCAATGGGCGTGGCTGCTAGGGCGTGACAAATTATAGTGACTTGAGGAAAAAATTTCACAATGCTCTCACACCCAAATACTTAATTGTAGAAGCTTCAAACTTGCTGAACATGATAAGGGCGCCGCCGGGAACACCCTGATGTATTAACTTCCCACTTTACTAATAGCGCCCCCCTGTGGTAACAGGAAGTGACCACTCGTTACTTCCACTTGTACTGATGACACATTGTTGAACCCATCAACTTCATTTTACTTTTGAAACATGCAGAACAAGTTACTGAAGCTACTTTATGAACGCTGTAAAGCTACGAGTAATGGCGTCCGTGTGGCAAAGCGGCGACTTTGGATCCCTCGCCATGAAAATATGTTTGGGATTCCCAATGCTCTCATGCCCACATACTTGATTGTAGTAGCTTCAAACTTGCTCTACATGATGATTGCTCCGCCCTGAACGTCCAGATGCATTAACTTCCCACTTTGCTACTAGCGCCCCCCTATGGTAATAGGAAGTGACCACTTATTGCTTTCACTTGTACTGAGGACACATACTTTATCACATCAACCACATTCCACTTCTATTACATGCTGAACAAATTGGTGAATCTACGCTATGAATGCTGTGAAGCTACACATAATGGCGTCCGTGTGGTGACGCGGCGACTATCCATCCCTCGCCATGAAAATACGTTTGGGTTTTTGATGTCTTTAATAAACTTGTATTATCATAAAAATTGAAAAACAAGTCAAAGGTAGCAAGCTCTCACATCTGATTGGGGCTTTGCCCATGAGGGCAGCAAAAAGCCTCGATAGCGCCCCCTTGAAATTTTGAAAAACCCCTCCCCATAGGGGTTTTTTTGGAGTAGAACAATGAAAATTGGTACACATGTGTATTTGGTCACGACGCAAAAAAAATTCTCTGGCATCATTTGTCTACTCCAAACAGGAAGTCGGCCATTTTGAATTTAACGTGTCATTTTTGCTTGATTTCCACATATTGTATTTTAACGCACTCCTCCTAGAGATTTCATCCAATCAAAACCAAATTTATTACAAAACATTGAGAGACTATGCTGATCAAAAGTTGTGCTCTGCAGGTCTGTAGGTCAGTGGGCGTGGCTACTAACAGGAAGTGATCAGTTTTTACTTTCACTTGTACTGATGACATATAATTGAACCCATCAACTTTTTTCCCCCTGTACAACATGTAGAAGAAGTTGCTTAAACTACCTTACGAATACTGTGATGCTACGAGTAATGGTGTCTGTGTGGCGATGCGGTGACAATGGATCCCTCGCCATGAAAATATGCTTGTGTTTTTGATGTTCTTAATGAATTCGTATCTTCATGGAAATTAATATGCCGGTCAAGGATGGGAAGCTCTCACATCTGATTGGGGCTTTTCCCATGAGGGCAGCAAAATGCCTCGATAGCGCCCCCTTGAAATTTTCAAAAACCCCTCCCCATAGGGGTTTTTTTGGAGTAGAAAGACGAAAATTAGTACACATGTGTATTTGGCCAAGACGCACAAAAAAGTTTTTGACATCATTTGTCTACTCCAAACAGGAAGTCGGCCATTTTGATTTTAACGTGCCATTTTTGCCTGATTTCCACATATTGTATTTTAACGCACTCCTCCTAGAGATTTCATCCATTCAAAACCAGATGCATTAATAAACATTGAAAGACCATGCTGATCAAAAGTTGTGCTCTGCAGGTCTGTAGGTCAGTGGGCGTGGCCGCTGACAGGAAGTGACCAGTTTTTACTTTCACTTGTACTGATGACACATAGTTGAACCCATCAACTTTATTCCCCCTGTACAACATGTAGAAGAAGTTGCTTAAACTACCTTACGAATGCTTTGATGCTTCGAGAAATGGCGTCCATGTGGCGATGCGGTGACAATGGATCCCTCGCCATGAAAATACGTTTGTGTTTTTGATGTTCTTAATGAACTCGTATCATCATGGAAATTGATATGCCGGTCAAGGGTGGGAAGCTCTCACATCTGATTGGGGCGGTGCCCATGAGGGCAGCAAAATGCCTCGATAGCGCCCCCTTGGTATTTTGAAAAACCCCTCCCCTTAGGGGTTTTTTTGGAATTAGAAAATGAAAATTAATACACATGTGTATTTTGCCAATGTGAACAAAATAGTCTCTGGGACCATGGATAAATTCCAAACAGGTAGTCAGCCATTTTGATTTTAATGTGTCATTTTGGCCCGATTTCCACATATTGCATATTAACAAACTCCTAGCGATTCTGTCCAATAAACCTAATATTTATTTCAGATCATCAAGAGACCATGCTGATCAAAACTAGTGCTCTGCATGTCTGTCGCTAAATGGGCCTGGCCGCCATGGTGTCCCCATTTCAGATGCCTCGCCAAACACATTCGAGCTGCTCTCTCTCCCTCATACTTCATCCAAATGGATTCAAAATTCCTGTATGTAGTGAAATCCCCACCCTGAACGCCTCGATGTGCTGCTACACAATCTAGCTCGCCATGCCCCCTTATGAAAACAGAGAATGCCACATTTTACGTAGAAACTGGCCGATTTGCTCAAAACTTCACTTTTGTGCTTAGGGTCTGCCCCTGAATGCACCTGCCCAAATTTGGTTACACTCTGAGCGCCTTCTGGTGGATGAAGTATCAACCTATCATAACTCCTTCAGCTTGGCCCGATTCACTCGACACTTTCTCTCAGGTTGGGGCCGGCACTTGACCTGTCCAGTGGTCGAGAGTGCACAGCTGCACCCGTGATAATCTCACCACAACCCCAACGTGCGCATGGGGGCGAGGGCCCGTTCAACGCTGCTTGCAGCTTTAATTTTGAGTTCTGTTTTATTTCGGTTATTACTCTTTGGAATAGTGGGGCAAGAATGGACCATAAGTGTTTGTAGAACTCAGCAGGGAAGCCATCAGGCCCCGGTGTTCTATTGTTGGGCATAAGTTTGAAGGCACTAGCGAGTTCCTTATCCGTTGTTGGTGATTCAAGTGTTGTAATTTGATCTTGGGTGAGCTGTGGTAGGTTGATGCTGTTGAGAAATGAGTCAATATCTAACTGTTCTGGGTCCTTTTTAGACGAGTATAAGTTGGTATAGAATTCTTTAAAAATGCTGTTTATTTCTTCAGGTGATTTTGATGGCTTCCCTGTTGAGTCCCTTATGACAGAAATGGTTGCTTTTTCTTTGTTGTGTTTAATTTGATTTGATAAGTATTTATCAGATTTATTATTATGATGGAAGTGTTCTTGACGGAGTCTATGAATTAAAAATGGAATTTTCTTGTTTGTAATTTCGTTCAGTTGAGATTTATATTTTCTTAATTCATTCTGTGTGTCTTCAGTTGGATTATTTGCATTAATGTCTTCGAGGAGTTGAATTTTTTGTTCCAGATCGGATTCTTGCTCTTGTTGTTTCTTTTTTTTTGTAAGTGGAGTATGAAATGATAATTCCTCTTAAGACTGCTTTTCCTGTTTCCCAAATGATGGACGGAGATGACTCTGGGGAATCATTTATTTCTAGGAAAGATGGCCACTCCTTTTTAATGAGGTTACTGAAATCAGGGTCTGTGAGGAGTGATGTATTGAAGCGCCACCTGGTGTTATGTTTATGTGAAGGAGTTCTATTCCATGTGAATGTTATTGGAGCATGGTCACTGATTATTAGTGAGTGTATCTTTGAATCTGAAATATTTGGTATAATTGAGTTGCTTGTCAAGAAATAATCGATGCGTGAGTATGATTGATGAACCGATGAGAAAAAAGAGTATTGCCATACTGAAGGGTGTTGAAGCCGCCAACTATCACCAAGACCAAAATCGCCCATGAACTGTTTTATTGTTTCTGTTGACTGCCAGGTGCGCCTGTTATGTGAAGTATTGCTTTTGTCTATTAGCGGATTGATGACTGTATTGAAATCGCCTCCTATGATAATTGGGCAGTTTGAGTTAGCTGAGATAGAAGAGAAAAAGGTGTGAAAAAAAGATGGGTCGTCGGTGTTGGGGCCGTAAATATTGCAAATTGTGACCGGTTTATGCGAAGAAAATTGTTTCTGAAGAGTTATGTGTTCTTTAATGGACTTAGCGTTGTCTGATACCACCGTGGATAACACTCTTCGGAAACAATTTTCTTAGCATAGATCGTTCGGGACTGACAACCGGATGTGGGTCCATTACTGGTTATGGTCCCCCCGGGAAACATTTCCGTTGTCATTAGAGAGTCTGCATGTGTTTTCTGAGTTTCCATGTGTTTTCCGAACATGCAGGTGTTTTGGCATTTGCAGTTCATTTGTTGTGAAATCAATGAAAGTGTTTTCTGAATTTGCAGATGTTTTCTGAATATGCTGGTGTTTTGGCATTTGCAGTTCATGTGTTGTGAAATCGGTGAAAGCGTTTTCTGAATTTGCAGATGTTTTCTGAATATGCGGGTGTCTTGGCATTTGCAGTTCATGTGTTGTGAAATTGATGAAAGCGTTTTCTGAATTTGCAGATGTTTTCTGAATATGCGGGTGTTTTTCCATTTGCAGTTCATGTGTTGTGAAATCGGTGAAAGTGTTTTCTGAATTTGCAGATGTTTTCTGAATATGCGGGTGTTTTTCCATTTGCAGTTCATGTGTTGTGAAATCGGTGAAAGTGTTTTCTGAATTTGCAGATGTTTTCTGAATATGCGGGTGTCTTGGCATTTGCAGTTCATGTGTTGTGAAATTGATGAAAGCGTTTTCTGAATTTGCAGATGTTTTCTGAATATGCGGGTGTTTTTCCATTTGCAGTTCATGTGTTGTGAAATCGATGAAAGTGTTTTCTGAATTTGCAGATGTTTTCTGAATATGCAGGTGTTTCGGCATTTGCAGTTCATGTGTTGTGAAATTGATGAAAGTGTTTTCTGAATTTGCAGATGTTTTCTGAGTTTGCAGGTGTTGAGACCCTTCTGGGCCACCGTAAAATTCGAAGTTCTGAGCATGTGAAATAATCGTGACATTGCTCCTTTAATGATGTATCTTTGATGGCTTTGTCTTTAAGGATATATAGGGAAGGTGGAAGTCCGAGGGCAAACATTCAAAAGTCAAAATGTCCACCCAAAAGTGAAAGCTGCTCATCAGGAGGCATCAAAGATTGCGCTTGAGCAGCTGGATATGCAGCCAGCAGAAGAGGCCAGTCAGACTTCATCTTCATCCTCCTCAGGTAACATTTATCAGGGAATGTGAAAAGTCCAAGGCATTGTCAAAATACAATTCTTAAATAAAAAAAGCCTTTAATGAAATGGCATATCCAAAATAGAAAAGGTCAAAATCTAACTATTTTGGATATGCCATTTGAATTGAGGCTTTATAATTGAGGCACACTTTGAGAGAGCCTTTGTCCTTCGGAAACTTTTCAAAATTTTTGCCCCTGCAACCAAAGAGTACCTCGTAAAAGAACAGTGAATTCAGTGAATAATGACCTGTCTCCATCACTAAGTACGTTCTGACACATAGTCTGCGACTTCTGTTAAAATGGTATAAAATTCTGAAAGTTACATATATCAGACTCCAATGCTATGCCTCTTGGCAAGACAGTCTGGGACCTTTCTTACAGAGCATTATGATCAAGTACTAGGGGGTGACAGAGAGACTGTCCTCCCTAATACACACTAATAAGAGCTTGGTACTGTCAGGTTTGTCGATCAACTGTTCAATCCTCTTGTGAAAGGTACAATGTGAATACATTACCAGTACCACCAATAATGGATGTTTTCTTTCTTGAGCAGAAAGCTCTCAGTTCTTTGCCTCCGTGAAAGTGCCAGTGAAGACTGAGTTTGAGGGACCAGAAGCCAGCAGTGAAGAGGCTGCAGTTATGGAAGCTTACAGGAGTCTAGAGGAAGCGCTCAATCTTGGAGACACGGGAGCAGGTACCTGAAGGCTCTTGTCTGTGTTTCATGTATGCTCTGTCCCTCAAATGCAGAGAGGTAAGAAAAGGCTCCTCTTTTTCTACAGGGTCCAGTTCTGATGATGCCAGGACGAGAGTTCATGACTTCTTTAGTCGGGCTGGTTGCAGGTCTCCTGAGGAGTACCACAGCAAAACAGGGGGGAGGTCCAGGTCCAAATTGTGCATCAATGGAGATTTCACTTTTACAAGTCAGGGTGAGATGGTTGAATTTGTTTCTCAATCTACAACTGCAATTTCAAGTTAGGGAAGTAATCTTTGGAGTAATGGAACAAATTTTTCTGACTATGCGCAATCTTAGCTGTCCATACATGGAAACTGAAGTGTCTGCCACAAGCATCAAAGTCATTTAAAAAAAAATTTTTTTTGATGATTTTTATTATAAAAACTGAGGTGTGCCATTTTCATCCTGAATATCTGTGTTTGATTTGGTCTAGAGGGTGTGTCCAAAAAGCAGCTGGCAGAACAGGCAGCAGCTAAGGAAGCCCTTGTACGGCTTGCTGGGGTCCTGCGGTGGGACCTGGAAGGAATGAAGGAGAACTACAAAGGGCGGCTGCAGGAATTGCTGGTCAAAGAGGGCCATGGGCCTCCTACTTACAAGCCTGTGTATAAATCCTGTCCCCCCGAGCCAAGCCACAGTGGAGCAGGTCAGAAAAACCCGCTTTCTAGGGTCCATGTGGGCACAGCTTTTAGTTACGTACTTTACATATGGAAGCAAAGTCATGATGAATTATTTTTTTCCAGAATCTGAGATGAATCTTGCTAGTGTCCCCAAGCCAGAGGCTTCCGTATCTGCTGGCAACACCGAAAGCCAAGCAACACCATCTGTTGATTCCAACCAGATTTCTTTTCAGGAAGAAAAGCACACAAATGAAACTCCTAGTATGTCACTCACTGAGTCTTACTTAACTAAATGTCATCTTTCACATCCACCTTAAGTTTTCTGTAAATAGATTCTTCATCAACATAATAGTGTTCTCTCTCTCATCAGCTCCCATAATGTCCACTGAGCAATTATCTGGGCGTGATATTCCCTCTGTGGCGCCTTATGACAGTGCTTCAGTTCAAGACATTGTCCTTCCAACACCGATCCAGAAAGATGACAGTATGCAGTCTTCAGGTGTGTAGACCAGCTGCTGGTCCTCTTAACAAAAATACCTCACCTGTGCAACCTGTAGCCAATGTTTCCTTTCTCCAACAGCTAGCGGTACGTTCTTTGCCTCCGTGCAAGTGCCAGTGAAGGCTGACTTTGAGGGACCTGAAGCTGGCAGTGAAGATGCCGCAGTTGTGGAAGCCTACAAGAGTCTGGAGCAAGCTCTCAAACTTGGAGACACAGGAGCAGGTACCTGAACGCTCTCGCCAGTGTCTCATGATTGCTGCATCCCTCAAACACAGAGAGGCAAGAAAAGGCTCCCCTTTTTTCCACAGTGTCCAGTTCTGGTGGTGCGAGGAAGAGAGTTAATGACTTCCTTAACCATGCTGGCTGCAGACCCCCTGAGGATCTCTGCAGTACCTCAGCAGATGGGAAGTTCAGGTCCAAATTGCGCATCATTGGTAACCTTACTTTTCAAAACCCAGGTGAGACATTCAGATTTGTTTTTGAATCAGGAAATTTAAGCAAAGGCAAAGAATTTTCAAGCGGGTTATACTATATAAAAAGCTTAATGTCTGTAGACTGTCCTGTGCTGAATGATGAAGGTACTTGTTTTTTATTTAGCTGAAGAAACTGCAGGATTATATCTGTTGTTAGACTAACTTTGACTAGAGGACTAGCTGTGTCACTGTCTTTTCTGCCTTCCTGTACCTTAATTTCTTTAGAGGGTATGTCCAAAAAGCAGCTGGCAGAACAGGCAGCAGCTAAGGAAGCTCTTGTCCGGCTTGCTGGGGTCCTGGGGTGGGACCTGACAGGAATGAATGAGAACTGCAAGGGGACGCTGCAGGAATTTCTGGTCAAACAGGGCCATGGGCCTCCTACTTATAAGCCTGTGTATAAATCCTGTCACACAGAGCCAGGCCACAGTGGAGCAGGTCAGAAGAACCAGCTTTCTGGGGTGCATGTGAGCACAGCGTTTAGTTGTATACTTTACAAATGTAAGCAAGGTTGTAATTAATGATTTTTTTTTTCCAGAATCTGAGATGAATCTTGCTAGTGTCTCCATGACAGAGGTTGCAGTATCAGATGGCAACAACGAAAGCCAAGCAACACCATCTGTTGATTCCAACCAGACTACTTCTCAGGAAGAAAAGCCCACATTTGGAACTCCTGGTATATCACTCACAGAGTCTTTCTTGAGCACTTTATTATGTTTCGTCTTTCACATCCGGCTTTAGTTTTCTACAAATAGATTCTCCACCAACATAATAGTGTTCTCTCTCTCATCAGCTCCCATAATGTCCACTGAGCAATTATCTGGGCGTGATATTCCCTCTGTGGCGCCTTATGACAGTGCTTCAGTTCAAGACATTGTCCTTCCAACACCGATCCAGAAAGATGACAGTATACAGTCTTCAGGTGTGTAGACCAGCTGCTGGTCCTCTTAACAAAAATACCTCACCTGTGCAACCTGTAGCCAATGTTTCCTTTCTCCAACAGCTAGCGGTACGTTCTTTGCCTCCGTGCAAGTGCCAGTGAAGGCTGACTTTGAGGGACCTGAAACTGGCAGTGAAGATGCTGCAGTTGTGGAAGCCTACAAGAGTCTGGAGCAAGCTCTCAAACTTGGAGACACAGGAGCAGGTACCTGAAGCCTCTCGCCAGTGTCTCCTGTATGCTGTGTCCGTCAAACACAGATGGTAAGAAAAGGCTCCCCTTTCTTCCACAGGGTCCAGTTCTGATGGTGCCAGGAAGAGAGTTCATGACTTCTTCAGCTGGGCTGGTTGCAGACCCCTGGAGGAAAGCAGCAGTACCACTGCAGATGGGAAATTTAAAACCAAATTGTGCATCAATGATGATCTTACTTTTCAAAACCCTGGTGAGAAGTTTGGATTTATTTCTGAATCTGTCTGATTATCCGGCACTGAATGTTGAAAATGCGTGTTTTTTCTATTTAAGACGCGGAAGCTTCAGGATAATGTCTGCTTTTAGCGTAGCCTGGACTGCCTGAAAAGCTGGATTTATCCCGCTTTTCTGTGTTTTAATTTCTCTAGTGGGGATGACGAAAAAACAGAAGGCAGAGCAGGCAGCAGCAAAGGAAGCCCTTTACCGGCTTGCTGGGGTCCTGGGGTGCGACCTGCCAGAAGTCAATGAGAACTACAAAGGGAGGCTGCAGGAACTGGTGGTCAAAGAGGGCCATGAGCCTCCTACTTATCAGTCTGTGTCTAAACCCTGTCACACCGAGCCAATACACCGTGGAGCAGGTTTGTTGCACTTGCTGGCAGGGCAGGTATCTAACTTCTCCTGAATGGGGCTGGTATGGGTGCAGGGTATGTAGCCTTTGTTCATCCCCTACCACTAAGTGAAGCTGGGGCTACTGCTATGGAGCTCGTCTGTCTGTCCATCCGGATAAGTAGGGACAAATTTTCTCAGAAACTACTTTACCAAGATGAATGAAATTTTGTGTGTATATGTTACTCATTATGACTAAAACAGGATATCATGGTGGTGGGGGATATTGATAACAATGGCCTCTATATTACACCTAACGCAAAGCATAACGCAAGTGTCTTTGCTACTATACGACCGACACAGATACCATTTTCCTGTCCAGCATCCACACTGCTTAAACACCCAATGCATTTGCGCCAAACTGAGCACCCATAGGCGTGGTCTTAAAATGAGGAGTGGTCAGGCGCTCTGCTGGCGTGTTGCTATCTTGAGATAGCATAAAGCTCTTGCACGATTGACCAACAAAAACCTGGTCTAAAGTCCATAGTGAGTTTTTAACAGCTATTTTAAGGGTGCGTTACTAAGATAGTATTATGTGCCTTTGTAGGCAAGTGCTCAATTTGCGTACCATCAGCTTGTTACGCACACAAGGAGGAGCAGCGGCACACAGACACGCAAACGATTAAAATGAAATGATTACAAAGTGAAAGGTTATTCACATGTAAATCAAGATATTTAAAAAGTAGATGTCATAATGGCAACTGCAAATGCTCTGATTTATTTTAATCGTGAGGGAATGTAGTCCATCAACATCCAGGTGATTCGCAATTCAGCGGGTACGATTAGACATTTAGCTATTCGCACATTATTCAGGAGAAAGCCATGACTCCTTCGTATTAGCGAATCCTGCCATTCTTGCAGTCTTCCAGGTGATGCCTCCCGGAGGAATGGCTGTTAGGAAACCATGGTAAATCACGCCTAAATCTGCGTAAATTTCCGTTCAATCAAGAATAGGAAATGCAGTGGAAATTATTTTTATAATAATTGCACACATTCTTAGTTTCTGGTCAGTCTTGTATTTGTTTTTGTTTCCTTTGTTGCTCAGAATAGAAAGAATGTTTTGAGCGCTTCAGACATTTGGGTAAGTCCCACACAGATCTACCTGTTACCCGTGCTTATCTCAAAATCAATATTGAAACGATCTGACCCACGAAAACAAAACCTGCAACCTATCTGTCCCACATTTATGAAATACACAATTCCGCATAAATTTTAATTTATAGTTTGGCTGACAGATGAAACAGCAGTAAAATTTGGAATTTTATTTGCGTTAAAGCAGTGGTTCCCAAAGTGGGGGGCGCAGTGCAGTTGCAGGGGGGGCGCGGGGTGCGGTAAGCAAATTTTTCCCCACCCACTACTGTAGAGTTCCGGACACCAACAGAAAATTATTTGCGTACAGTCCATTCGCTGCCCAGAATTCTGCGATTACATCGTAAATACTTGCCTTACTCTCAACATAACTGTTCGCCAAATCATTCATCTAGCCTGCCATTTTCATTAATAATTTGTGATTAATGTAGTTGATCAAATATTTGAAGCTGGTAAAATGAGCTGGTTACAATCGATGTAGTCTAGCAATACCCAACTCGCCGCTTTTTATCCTGCACTGATCTGGCATATTGATAATAAAATGGTAAGTGACACCGAACAAAATTCGATGAATACAAAGCAGAAATAACCGAGATTGCGTCATCTTATTCTCGATCGTAAGAATGCTCTGTAGCTAGGCCCACAGATTATTTTTATCTAGCCTAGCAACTGAACGTTACAAACATCTCAGCAGATTCGGCAAGTGGCGTTCCTGAATTTTTTTCGTACTTCGCTGTCGGCTGTTAAAATAGGTTGATAACGGGGCTTTTTTTCTGCATCATAGAAACACAATTTTAAGCAGACGGCTATACTCAGGCAGAGGGGTGTGATACAGCCTACTGATTTTATACTTTGAAAGAGGTTTTGAATTATTACATTTTCGTGTCCTTAATTGGAAAATTACGGTGGCCGTTTCCAAACCTGCC
Source organism: Gymnothorax reevesii (assembly GCA_029721435.1). Lineage (NCBI taxonomy): Eukaryota > Metazoa > Chordata > Actinopteri > Anguilliformes > Muraenidae > Gymnothorax > Gymnothorax reevesii. The sequence continues at coordinate 117,372,571 of CM056574.1, forward strand.
AATCGTTTTTAATGTTTCCAGCTAGGCTAGACAAAAATCATCTGTTCAGAGCATTCATATTTTCTAGTATAAGCTGACGCGATCTCGGTATTTTAACTTAAAACTGCAAGGCCAGTGAAGAGAGAAAAATGTAACTGTCTCGACACACTCCTTCAGCGGTCCGGCACAAGGTCGCTGATTGGCTGTATGCAAGTAAGTTTCTGTTGGTGTCCGGAAAATGCATTAATAGCTATGCTGTTGAATATTTAAAAAATAAACCTGTTACACTGAACATAATTACACAGTTAAAGTACTTGAAAATTGTGCTTGTTATTTCCAATTCTAAAAGTAGCCTAGTTGTAGTTCATGACAATCTACAGTTTATGACCGTTTACTTATATTTTTTCAAAAAAGGTTGAGGTTTATATTAATTTCAATGTGTTATGGCCCCAATTTGTTATTACATTTATAACACAACAGCAACAGCAAGGGATGACAAACACAGTTTTAACAACTAAAACACATTTAATTTTTAACAAAGACAAAGACTAATAACAACCTACAACTAAAGACCAAGATTAATAAATAAGAAAAAACAGAAATAATTACAGTCCCTTTTTGGTGGGGTGGCTTGGTGATGTCCTGGATGAAGAAAATGCTCAAACACAGGCAAAGAAATCCACAAAAGAAACGTCACAGGTCTTGAACAGAATGGCAGTTCTGGTCATCTTCTTGCAATTTCTCCTACTACTTTACTGTCTCAATTCTTTTCCTTATATACTCTCTTTCAGACCCCACCCACATTTAGACCTCTTTTTTTTTAACTTTCTGAGACTTGCCCCAGACATGTTCAGGACATGTCTAAACATGACTCCAGTCTGAGCTTAACAAAAAAAGGTAAATACTGCCATCTAGTGGCCTATATTCACATTACACCTCCATTCCAAAAGGGAAAAATTTTGACTCATAAAGGCAAAATTTTTCTTTTCAATACAAAATGGTTAAGTGAACACTTGTCAACATATACATATCATACAATATTCAAACACATGATATATATATACACATTCAAACACGGGATAAGCAATCAGCAATTACATTGTCTGTACCCTTCACATGCTTAATTTCCAAGTCAAACTCCTGTAAAATCAAACTCCAATTCAACAATCTCCGATTCTTGTTTTTCATCTTACTCAAAAACATTAACGGATTGTGGTCAGTGTACACAATCATTGGCTTTTGTCCTGTACAAACATAAACCTCAAAGTGTTGTAAAGAAAGGACCAGAGCCAACAGTTCCTTCTCTATTGTGGAATAGTTCCTTTGGTGGCGATTGAACTTCCTGGAGAAGTATGCCACGGGATGCTCAATGTCATCAGAGTCACTTCTCTGTAGGAGCACAGATCCACAAGCTTGGTCGCTAGCATCGACCGCGATGGAGAACGGTTTGTTGAAGTCAGGAGATTTGAGCACGGGGAAGTGACACAGCAGAGACTTCAGGTGATCGAAGGCTCTCTGGCATGCATCATCCCAGGTGAACTTTACGCCTTTCTTCAGTTGGTTAGTTAGACTGAGAGCAATCTCAGCAAAGTTCTTGCAGAACTTGCGGTAGTACCCGATCATTCCAAGGAAGCGGCGCAAAGCTTTTTTGTTGTCAGGAACTGGAAAGTCCATGATGGCTTGGACTTTAGCATTTATGGGTGCCACCTTACCCTGGCCTATGACGTAGCCAAGATAGGTGACAGTAGCACAACCAAAGTCACTCTTGCTCAGGTTAACAGTCAGGTTAGCCTGGGTCAGGCGCTGGAACAACGTCTCTACATCTTTTAGATGTTCTTCCCAGGAGTCACTCCATGTGATCAGGTCATCGATGTACGCACCCGTGTGTGGCAATCCGGCGATTGTAGACTGTATCATCCTTTGGAACGTGGCTGGGGCATTTTTCATGCCAAAGGGTAGGACTTCATACTGGTACAATCCAGATGGTGTGGCAAAAGCAGAGATGCTCTTGGCCCTCTCAGTTAAAGGCACACACCAATAACCCTTCAATAAATCAATCTTGGTCAGAAACTTTGCTTGCCCTACACTATCAATACAATCATCAATCCTAGGTATTGGAAACACATCAGTTCTAGTTACAGCATTGACTTTGCGATAATCTGTACAGAATCTAGTACTTCCATCAGGTTTTGGAACTAGCACACAGGGTGAACTCCAATCGGAGTTGGAGGGTCTGATAATATCATGTTTTAACATGTACTCAACCTCTTTCTCAGCAATCTTTCTCTTTTCAGGATTCATCCGGTATGGATGCTGTTTTATTGGTTTGGCATCACCAACATCTACATCATGAGAGGCTATAGTAACTCTCTTTGGAACATCAGGAAACAAATCCTCATATTTCTTGATCAACCTTTCAAAGAGGTTGGAGTTTTACATCAAGATTTTGCAACACTTCAGTGTTTGACAATTTACATGAAAGAACTTCAGCTTTAATTCTTGGTTCATCATCTTGAAACTCCCCCTCATCTTCACACGTTTCGACCATTGGAGAATCTGAAGTGACAGCTGCAACCCTAGCATTTCTGTCATGATAAGGCTTTAGCATGTTAATATGACACAATTGTTTTGGTTTTCTCCTATCTGGAGTCTTCACAATGTAATTGAGATCATTGAGTTTTGTCAGAATTTCATAAGGACCATGAAATCTAGCCTGCAATGGATTGGACTGCAAGGGAAACAACACAAGGACCTTGTCTCCTGGTTTAAACTCACGGCTTCTAGCCTTATGATCATACCAAGTTTTCATTTTTCCCTGACTTGATTTCAAGTTCTCTTTGGCAAGGTCACAAGCTGCACGCAATCTTTCCTTGAACTTGCTAACATAGTCTAACAGACTGATTTGCGGCTCTTCCTCTTGCCATTGTTCACTCAATAATAGCAAAGGTCCTCTCACTTCATGACCAAACACTAGCTCAAATGGACTGAATCCAGTAGACTCCTGCACTGCTTCTCTAGCTGCAAACAACAGCAAATGAACCCCTTCATCCCAGTCTTTCTCATGGTCATAACAATAAGTCCTCATCATTGTCTTGAGAGTGGAATGAAACCGCTCTAAGGCACCCTGACTTTCTGGATGATAGGCACTAGAAAGAATCTGTTTTGCACCTAGTTCATACACAACCTGCTGAAACAATCCTGAAGTGAAATTGCTACCTTGGTCTGACTGAATTTCCCTGGGAAGACCAAACAACGTGAAGAACTTTATCAAAGCCTTCGAGATTGCAGTTGCCTTGATGTTACGTAGAGGTATGGCTTCGGGGAATCTGGTAGATGCACACATGATTGTCAACAAGTACTGATTTCCAGATCTAGTCTTGGGTAATGGACCAACGCAATCAACAATGACCCTAGAGAATGGCTCCCCAAATGCTGGGATAGGCTGCAATGGAGCTCGGGTGGGTCTAACTGGTGTTTTCCAACTACCTGACAAGTGTGACAGGTTTTGCAAAAGTTGGAAACGTCTTTCCGAAGCCCAGGCCAAAAGAAGTGTTTCATGATCTTATCAACAGTCTTGTTAACACCAAGATGACCTCCTAAAGGTAAACTATGAGCCATTGTTAAGATCTCATTCCTATAGACCTTCGGAACAACAATTTGCCTGACCACTGCCCAATCTGCATTGGCAGGGATATCAGGAGGGCGCCACTTCCGCATCAACACACCATCCTTGAGATAATACCCAACTGGAACTGCATCTATTTCTTTTTCAGGAAGGGCTCTCCTCTTTAGTACACAAATTTCAGGATCATTAGTTTGCTCCTCAATCAACCGCTTTCTGGACAGAGACAAGTCTCCAGACACATCAGAATCACCAGACCCATCCGGCTGGCTGAATAGAGAACTGATAAAAGTATCTGATAAGTCCTCAAACGGAGAAACCATAGTAGGCCAATCAGAGTCATGAGGCGAACCACCTGAGTCCTGACTATTCAATGTACTGGACGGCACCACATCATCTTCTTCTTTAGCCTTCTTGGCCATAGCACGAGTCACTGCGCAAGAAGGATACAGAGATGGGTCCTCATCCCCATCTTCAGTGCTCGGCTGTGAAGTAAGATGTACAGGGGGAACTACTTTGCCCCCAGCCAGGTCATTGCCTAGCAACAGAGAAACACCCTTTATAGGTAGACTTGACATAAGTCCCACCTTTACCTGTCCTGTAACTAAATCTGACTTCAAGAATATAGAGCGCAGGGGTACAGATACAGTCCTCCCTTCAATACCTTGTACAAGTATGAAATCCCCTGAAGCGGTCTCATCACGTAACTCCAAGGAGTCCATCAACAAAAGTGACTGAGAAGCTCCGGTATCCCTTAGGATATATATGGGGACAGGAGTAGTATGCTCATTCAGAGCCACAAATCCCTCTGACACAAATGGAAGAAATTCCTCCCTCACAAAGTCAGCTGTATTAGGCTTTTTAGCCCCACAAGAAGCAGGCAATTTAGCAGATTGGTTATCTACTACAGGGGTTTCTAACCTTGTTTTCACAAAGGCATTTGGTTTGGTATCCTTTTCTTTTTCTTTCTTAGCTTTAAGGAACCAACAGTTAGTTGTAACATGACCAGATTTCTTGCAATAACTGCAAACTAGACCACTTTTGTCACTGTCAGCTTTCACACTTTGATCAGACCTGTTACTGGATTTCTGAGCACCATCACCAGATTTGTCTTTGTCTTTGGGTGAGGAATCTTGGGTATCACCGTAACCCTTTTTCTGAAATTGGGACCATTTATTTTTACTGCTAGACTGAAATTTGGACTTATGAGTGAGAACATATTCATCTGCAAATTTGGCAGCTGATTGCAAGTTCAGTGCTTGCTTCTCATTAAGGTAGGTCTTAACATCATCCTTAACGCAGTTCTTGAATTCTTCAACTAACATCATCTCTTTTAGTGAGTTGAAATCATCCTTGACCTCCATAGAAGTACACCAGCGCTCAAAGCAAACCTGCTTCTCATTAGCAAATTCAACATAAGTCTGATTTTCAGATTTCTTCAGACCTCTGAATTTCTGTCGGTAAGCCTCTGGAACCAACTCATAAGCTCTCAAAATAACCTTTTTGACAACCTCATAATCAGAGGAATCATCTGCAGACAAAGCCGAATAGGCTTGTTGAGCTTTACCCTTGAGGACAGTTTGCAACATCAGAGGCCAGTGTTCCTTTGGCCACTGGCAACTCTTTGCTACCTTTTCAAAACACTGGAAATAGTTGTCAACATCCTTTTCTGAAAATGGAGGCACCAGTTTTACCTCCTGACTGGCACAAAATTTATTTTTAGTTTCAATTTTAATTTTTAGTTGCTCCATTTGGAGTCTTTTTTCTCTATCGAATTTCTCTAATTCAAAATCTCTCTGTCTCTGTCTCTCTCTTTCTGCTCTTTCCTCTTTCTCTCTCTCAAATTCTCTTTGTTTTTCTTCTCTTGCTAATTTTTCTAACTCAGAATTACATTACAAATGCGTGAAATAAGCTGCTATGGACTCTGAAAACAAATTGTGCGTATGTATTACCTATTTTTTTTTTTTGGGGGGGGCGCAAAAATGTACTTATGTACCAAAGGGGGGCCCAGCAGAAAAAGTTTGGGAACCACTGCGTTAAAGCAACAGATTAAGTTGTGGCTACTGTCTATAATTAATTCAAATTTCTTCTATAAATCCCACTTAGCCTTCAGGGATTAGATGTCAATAATCTGTTATTAACCAACAGTCATATTTGTTCTTATGTCATCCAGGTTGATCAATTTCTTTCCCAGCCTCACTGTCAATAAAATGGAGGCAAGTTCATTTCACTCTTGCTGGATATTATCCAAGGGGTTACAGAAGCGTTATCAAAATAACATTGTTTTGTTTCTTCCTCCCAAGCTTTCATTTTACTTGCTCATTTTAATTTCTCTCAGTCATTGCCCCATCCGCACATAAGTATGTTTCTACCCATGACCCTGAATTAAAAGTTTTCTTTTTTTTATCTTGTTTCCTTGTTTTATGCTCATGTTCAAATGCGGCCCTGGGATTCATGGTGTATGAAGACTTTTTTCAGTGGAATATGATCGAAATAATTTTAACCAATTTTGAAAATTCATTTCTAATTGGCTTAGATTTTTGGACATTATCGAAATCAGGTTTTAGCAGTGGTTTGCTTGCGCACCTTCATGTCACCCGCAGGTCAACTTGTCTGCAAAGAAGTGTTTTTTTCTACTATTTGAAAAATTCACTTTTACAATCGCAATTGACCAGGGTGCAAGGGCATCTGCCTTTAAAAGGGTATGGGAGATGACAGTGTTATTGGTTTATTTCATTTTACGCCTAAAATATACCTATGATAAATGAAGAAATTTTGTACAACCCCTTTGAACCTTGCGCCTTCCATCGCGCCCTGATAACCTGCCGTTAAACTAGCAAAGGTGGATTTGGACACACCCTAAATGCACTTGCTTCGCAAGCTTCAGACTGCTTAGATTGTTAAAATGGGGCTCAATGACTTTCTTGTTCAATCAGGGAGTGGTTGACACAACCCTCCAGACTAACTTTTGGACCTTGAAGCGCATGCGCACCCAACCTGAAAATGGCCAAAATTTAGGCGGGCTGGCCTAACTGTGGTCACGCAAAGTACCATGATACTTTTCTGAATATTTACAAGCCCAAATAAAGATACCTGAACAGACTATCAGTTGTTGCTGCATTTATTTAAGAAATGTAATCAGAAAGCACTTTGTGAACTGAAAAGTAGATATTGATGTTCGCAAGAATGTTTGAAAAATGTAAAAATGCAGTTATCATTTTGTTATCATACAAGTCAAAATGTATGTACAAGTCTCCATTTCTCCAAGGGACTACTTTTCATCAAACCCTCCCCAGTACATGAACTGAATCATTCATATAAAAATTATAGCCAAATTTAGATGAGCAACCCCCTAAAACCAACATATGGGGATAAATCATTGAATAACTCCCAATTATCATTGTTGCTGCAATCCCAAGGAACAATTTAATACCAAACATGGCTTAATTGCTGTGAAAATATGAGACCCAGGAGGAATTGAAGCTGTAAAAAGTATAATTTGGCTAAATTTTTTCATCATAAATTGAAAGTTAAACATTAAAATTAATATAGTTCCCAAAGTGATCCACCCTAAATATTTGGTAAAAAGTAGGTGCAGTATGCCAAGTTTGTTAGCACAAAGTTTCAAGTAATCTTTCACTGGTAACAATGCAGTAGGACGGCTTATTATAATTATTATCATTTACACATTTCGAAGGGTAATGGAAACGCACACAGAGAGTGAGGACGATGTCCGACGTTATTAGCCCCAAAAAAACAGTCCGCTTCGTGACTGTACACTGTTCGTGACAGGGACTCATATTTGAGGCATTGCGCTGATAAGCCAGTGGTCGTCGCTGGAGTACATTGGACATGCGTCACCAGTTAGTTTTTTAATCAGTTTTGAACATTTTTTGCAATCAACAAAATACTATTCCACTGACTGCTGGCCAATAATCGGAACCCCCAAAGAAAACGGACTACAAATCTATAAGAACCGCAGCTTTTCTCATCTTTATCATTCATCTCTATTATCATCTTCATCTTTATTATTCACCTTTTTTAGGGTGAAGTAAGGTTATTTGGGACACTTTTTGGTAAATCACAAAAAAACCACCTAAAATTCTAAAGAGTCAGAATTGATGATTGTATAGCTTCATATGGATCTTTGATACATTCCTGTGCATGAAATATCTGTTTATAATATGTATATACAGTATCTCACAAAAGTGAGTACACCCTTCACATTTCGACTATTAATTTAGTATATCTTCTTAAGGGCCAACGTTACAGAAATGAAAACTGAATATATTCTAGTGTAGTCATTGCACAATATGTGTAGCAGTGTAGATTTACTGCACTGTCCAAATAACTGAACAAACAGTCACTATTTCCAAAATGGGTGGCAACAAAAGTGAGTACACCTTACTGCCAAATTGTGTTCATAGTGTCAATATTTAGAGTGATCGCCATTGTTGTCCAGCACTGCCTTGATTCTCCAAGGCATGGAATTCACCAGAGCTGCACAGGTTGTTGCTGCTCCACTCCTCCATGACAACATCACAGAGCTGGTGGATGTTGGACACCTGCTGCTCCTCCACCTTCCTCTTGAGGATGCCCCACTGGTGCTCAATGGGATTCAGGTCTGACATACTTGGCCATACCATCACCTTCAGCTTCATCAAGAAGGCAATTGTCATCTTGGAGGTGTGTTTCGGGTCGTTATCATGTTGGAAAACAGCCGTGCGGCCCAGTTTCTGAAGGGAAGGCATCATGTTCTGCTTCAGAATCTCACAGTACATGTTGGATCCATTATTCCATTAATGAAGTGCAGCTCCCCAGGACCAGAAGCACTCATGCAGCCCCAGACCATGATGCTGTCAGCACCATGTTTGACTGTACGCAGTACACACTTGTTTTGATACTTCTCACCAGGGCGCCGCCACACATGTTGGACACCATCTGAGCTGAACAAGTTTATCTTGGTCTCGTCAGACCACAGAACATGGTTCTAGTAGTTCATGTTCTTGGACTGGTTGTCTTCAACAAACTGTTTTCGGGCTTTCTTGTGGGCTAGCTTCAGAAGAGGCTTCCATCTTGGCTGACGGCCATGCAGACCAACTTTGCGCAGAGCATGGCGTATGGTCTGAGCACTGTCAGGCTGTTATCCCACTGCTACAACCTTGTTAGCAATGCTGCCAGCACTCCTGCGTCTGTTTTCTGAAGCCAACTTGTGCACCTGACGCAGAGCACGAGGACTCAACCTCTTTGGTCGACCCTGACGAGGCCTGTTCCGAGCAGAACTCGTCTTGGAGAACCGCTGGATAACCTTGGCCACTGTGCTGTAGCTCAGTTTCATGGTTTCACAGATCTTCTTGAAGCTTAGACCATCTTTGTGGAGAGCAACAATTTTCTTTTTCAGATCCTCAGAGAGTTCTTTCCCATGTAGTGCCATGTTGACCATCCAGTGACCAGAATGACAGCATCGCACCAAAAGCACCACAATTTAACCCTTCAACATGTTACACAACCTCATATGGCCCAGTCAAACAGACAAAAGCATGAACATGATGAACAAGTCGCATTTCATTGCTTGGTTGACCATTATCAATTGGGGTGTGTACTCACTTTTGTTGCCATCCATTTTGGAAATGGTGACTATTTGTTCAGGTATTTGGACGTGCAGTAAATCTACACTGCTACACATATTGTACCATGACTACTCTAGAATATATAGAAGTTTCACTTCTGTAGCATTGTCACTTGAAAAGATATAATAAATTAATTGTCAAAATGTGAGGGGTGTACTCACTTTTGTGAGATATTGTAAGTATAATATTTTACAAGCTTTTACCCTCCAAAGACCATAAGACCCCACACCAAGGAGAAAATGTTCAGGTAAAATGGGACAGTCAGTGGTGGTTATGGAGCAGGGCCGTGCAGAGACCTTTTCAAGGGCAGGGGCTCAAATTTAAAAGGGAGCACACGGAACACAAAGTTTTTAACAATATATGGTAACTTTATTTACCAGGATGTGTGTGTGCGTGCCCGCGTGTGTTCATACAAGTGTGTGTGCATGTGCTTGTGTCAAAGAGAGCCAATGCAATGACTTTAGAAAGCTCTTGGGAGTACACACAGGCCCATGCTGTGAGTGTTAGAATGAGGAGGATGCATGCTAATGGCTACATGCTCATGTAATTGCTACATGCTACTGCATACAGCATATTCGCAACTTCCTTTTCAATATTTTTACTAAAAATAAGTCACTAAAAATATCTGCAATATGACTATGACAAAAAGAAAACAAATTCACATGATTTCAAGAATCCCAGTGGCTTAGAAACTTATCCATTTTATATCAGAAGTGTCCCAATTTACCTGATGTATACCATAGTTACTTAAATTACTTTACTTAAAAAATAAAAGTGAACAGTCAAAATATTTTGATATTACGTTAAACCTCATAAAATAAATCATTATCCAACCGTAATTTGTCTTATATTTTCATAGATTTGGCTGCAGTATTCATATTACCATGGAGACAAAGTCAACATGTCAGGGGGCTCACCTTGCAAATTCTGCATCTGGTGTGATTTTGAATCTTTGCTCCTCCCACTTATGTTATCTCAGATCAATCAAAATGACTGTTTCTTGTAAAGGACATTTGCACTAACCAGATAATAACATGATTTGTGATTGGCTGCTGATAATTAAAGAGATAAATACGTAAACACCCATTTTACCTCATGTCCCAATTTACTTGATGTCACCCTACTCTAATGAAAATAAATAATTTTACACTCGGACCAACCAGTCACCGATTTCATACATACTGCATGAATAATCATGTACATGCAGAACGTCAGATCAGTGTGGATGTGCGCATCCAACCTAATCCATCAGGATAGATGGTTAGCGATTGATACTGAAATGCTAAATTAAACCATTCGCCACTGGACGCAATGCACCCATAGCTGGTATCAACGAAACTCGAAACTGTGTCACAGACAGTCTATGGTCACGAAGCAGACTGTGTTTTCAGGCTAATAACATCGGACATCGTTCTCACTCTCCAGGTGCGTTTCCATTACCCTTAGAAATGCGCAAAATCTAAATGGCGAAAAAAAAAACCCGCAATGCAAACACTTTCTGATATCATGAAATTTGCTCTCCGATCTGCAGTATTAGTCACCGAAGCCAAGGCCTAATACGTAGACTACTGGACTACTGCAGCAGACCAGCTAGTGTACTTTTAATTTCGCGTATTGTGGAGCATTTACATCATTATTGTCAGACAAGGTTTTACAAATTTGCCGTGCGCACAATTCAGCTGACAGTGATAAGGTAGAATACTTTGCCATTCTCATCGATGCATGAGTACAGCCGAGCTGTGATTGGCTGATGGCACCAGCCGATCTGTGATTGGCTGAAGTACGTAACGGTACCAACCAACCTGCAGAAAAAAATTGGCGGCTGGCGGCTGAAAATTAGGGAGTGAATCGCTGCCCAGAGTAGGCGCACAGTGCATGAAGTGTTGGTTGCGCAGTGCGCGACCGATGTGAGAAGGTAAGTCGCAAAATGTAAATCTTGGGCGCAAAGGCGCAGTCTGGAGTGCTGTGGTTGACTGCAAACTTGTTCTTATTTCAAGTGTGTTTTGGGAGAAAATGCTAGAGAGAAGGATAGAAAGAAAGGGAGAGGGAGGAGTTTTTGCATGAAGGAACTTTTCTAGTGCCCAACAGTTGAGTTCTTCTCAACTTCAATACTCCAGATGCTATTTAATCCCAAGTGCCATTGGTAATTTTAACCAGTAACTTCACAGTTTCCAGTCAAGGATCCAACCAAGACGCCAACCATCATGTAACCCAATTGAATAATTTAGCGTTCAATTAGACACTTTAGATACAGATTTCAGATTGGCTGGTAGAAAAACCTCCCCCAACCCCATTTTGGACAAGATTGGTGTACGGTCAATCTCAGTTAAATATTATAAAGAAAATATACTTGACAAGGATTCCTTTATTTCCTTTTCAGTATCAGGAGCAGAGGTATCTCCCATTAGGATCAGAGAAGCAGTCACGGCAACAAAAACTTCAAGACAATCACCTGTGGACCATACTCAGCTTCTTCCAGATTTAAAGAAGCCAAAGATTGAATATCCAGGTACAACTTTAAACTTCAAATACTTGATTCTGAATATAAATGACTAAATGAGTCAAGGCATCATTGATGAACTAAGCTTTATATTAAAATTTAATGAAGAAATACAGTCTTTTGTGCTGCTGAGTATTTAGTGATAATTTGAAATATCCATTCTGTGTGTTATGCAGATTTTGAGAGAATACTGAAAGTGTTTGGTCTTCGGCCTACGTCTGTGATCAGTGAAAACATGGATATTAAAGGCAAATTTCAATTCACTGTGGAGATAAACCTGCTTGACTTCATCTACTCAAACCAGCTGGGTTACAATAGCAAGAAGGATGCCATTCGCAAGGCTTACCTGATATTTGGTCAAGCTACTGGCATCTGTGACTTAAATGCAGGTATTTAGATTCTTCATTACATTGTCATCGTATGATTCATGGTAAGTTTCAGAATTTAATCAAGTGCTTCTTTTCTGCAGGAGAGAGCCAGTCTTCAATGATTGTCAAGCAGTACTTCAGCCAAAAGTCATTTAGTCTACCTATTGAGCAAATTGAGGAAAAGGACCAAAAGAAATTCTACTGCTCATTGAAAGTGGCATCTTGCAGACTTTCCTATGAAGGACAAGGTAAGATGTGTTTGGAGGCTGTATGATTTATATTCTTAGTGCACTGTAATTTTTTGTGCTCTTGGATTACTGGTGTGAATACTAAGGTGACCTTAATCGAATTCTGTGGGCAAATCAAGCACAGGTTCACTCATGTCTTTGAACCCTTGTGTGGTGTTCATGTTCATTTTTACTCACCCAATATTTGGGTCTGGAGGAGCTGGGGTGGGTGTGGTGACATAGCTTGGGACATTTGGCATTACAGCCTATAAAATGGTGGAGATGGTCGTGTTCAATCTGCGAAACATGTTGTAAATCTAATGGAAAATACACACACGCATTCATGTGCATACAATCACACGCACACTTTCACTTAAAGCAGGCTGAGTGAATGTGCACAGCCAAACTTTTTCTTTCACATACCTCACCTGTTGGGAAGGACCAAGGGTGAGCTATTGCCATGGTGAAGTGTCCGTTGTCCCTCCATCCATCTATCTGTCTATTAACTTTCTCTTTAAACAACTTCTTCTCTAGCACAACCAAGCAGATTTGGATCAGACTTAGCACAAATTTCCCTCTCGTGGCCCTGACCAAATGTTGTTATTACCTTGGTTGATTTAGAATCCAGAATGGCTGCCCAGGACCCCGATTGGCTGATGTATTTTCAACTTCTTGTCTAGTCCCACTGGTCACACTTGGATCAGACATGGTGTATTTATTTGGCTTATGTCACTTACCAAGTGTTGTTACTTTTCAACTCCATTAGAAATCCAATATGGCTGCCTTATTGTCTGATTGGCTGACACATTTTTCTCTTCTTCTGAAGTTCCACCAGTCTGATTTGGAGTACATTTGGTGCACTTGTTCATCTCATAGCCCTGACAAAGTGCTGTTTTTTTGGTTCAATTTTTAGCTGCCCTGGCCTCTGATTGGCAGATGCATTTTCGATTTATTCTCCAGTTACCTTGGTCAGATTTGGATCAAAGGTGGTGTATTTCGTCCTATGGTTTAGTCCAAGTGTAATTCTTTGGCTTGTTTTTTTTATTGCCCTGGCCTCTGATTGGCCAATGCATTTTTCACTTTTTCTCAAGTTCGACAAGGCTGCCGTAGATCAGATGTGGTGTACATATTTGGGTCATGACCCTGACAACCTTGACTAGTATGGTTGTCCTGGTGTCTGATAGACAAATTTTCAACTTCTTCTCAAGTTGCAGTGGGTTGATTTGGATCAAATTTGCTAAAAGAGTTCAAAGTTTTGGTCCTCATCATCTTGAAATGTTGATATTTTTTGACTGCATGGATTAAAAGTCAATTTAGTGTGGAACTCACAAGGTTTACTTACTAACTCACATTTTATTACATGACAGTCAGTACATTTACGTGTAAAGTTAAGTCAAGCTATGGTTATAGCTCATTTAGTCTATTTAATCAGACTACTGCCAATTGTTCAAATATACTCAAATATATTTGCAGGGGAGGGGAATGGATTTATTGACCAAAGCATGTCCGTCTCCGCTACAATAGATGGCGATATGCGTCCTTTCAGCTAGTTCGTGTTGGACCTTTTTCTGGTTGACCTATTGCGTCACAGACTAAACAATCGACAAACAAGTTGGCTTGCGGCAAACTGGTAGCATGTCAAGTGGCAAAATCATGGGCAACTTTACTGCTCTGTACATTTTGTATGTGCTGTATGCTATGCTTTTCATTTTATTTTTATTCAACCAGGGAAGTCCCGTTTAGACTGAAATCTCTTTTTCAAGGGAGCCCTGGTGGTTGAGGTGGAGAGGGAGAGGACAATTTGTACAGCCTATTCAGATCGAAAGAGCCAGGTTGGGACTTTAGCCATGACATCGGGGAACCCCCTACTCTTATCGATGAGTGTCGTAGGATGTTAAATGACCATAGTGAGTCAGGACCTCAGTTTAAAGTCTCATCCGAAAGACGGCGTCTCCTTCAGTACAGTGTCCCCATCACTGCACTGGGACATTCTGCCCTACAAAGCCTAAGTGCAGTAACTACATATTTGGTAAAATATGAGTTATGCACCGTTTTGGGCCTGATAATATGGAGGTTAGGATTTAGTTGGATTGAATAAATACCATGGCAACCCAGTTAGCCATAATCTATCATAAATGTGCTGAGTATTCATTTATTGGGACAGCACGCAAACTCCGAAGGCATTTTTTACTGTTTAAATTATTTCGTAGTTACTGCACTTAGCCTTTGCAGGGCAGCATTGGTGATTATTCCACCAGAAGGAAGATCACACCTCTTTCAGCAGCAGTTTGTTTTTCCCAAGTGATCTCCCATCCAAGTGCTATCCAAGCCCACACCGGCAGGTGGCAATGCCGAATGCTCCTGGGGTGGTCCAACACCTCAAAGTTCTCCACTTTGTGCCCTCTCTACTACCCCGGGGTGCATTTCCCTAAAGCATAGTTGCTAACTAAGTTAGCAACTTAGTTCATCCACTCACAGTCAGTGGTTCCAACTATGTAAGTTAGCAGCTGTGCTTTAGGGAAACGCACCCCCAGGCTTTCCATGCATGTTGGAGGCGGGTCAGGAGCAAAGACTAGTGGGAGAGAGTGTTTTGAAAGAGTTTTCCAATGGCAAGTGGAAGTAAAATTCTCAAATGACGAGCAGATCATTAAATAAATTGTGCAAATGAATGGAAGAAGTTTTGAGCCCACATGTCATGACTGTTCGAGCACCAATATCATCACAGATAGGGACTGCTTTTGTTCTGTGCAAACTTGTTAATTGCAGAGTATGGAGTTGTTGCTAATCAGTTATGTGCTCACAAGACTACGGGTCAAAGCCCTACACGATGAACTGCAAAGCATGCGTGCACAGCATAGTCCAGTTCAGATAGTTCAGATCGATTCAAGCATATACATGGAGGAGTCATTTGACTTGTAACTGCATTATGTGGGTGTGTTAGTCCGACTTTGAGAAATTCGATTTAGTACGATTCCAGTCAGCCTAACATGCATGAATTTTAAAAGTCCGGTTTTATTCGGACTAACACAATCTCATGAATCGATTTTTTTCTAACGTTATGTAACGCACTCAGTGACTTCACACCAAGTTAATACCGCCATTGCTCAAGCTTCAGGTAGATATAATTATTTATTGCATCATTTTTCCTTAAATTAAAATTGAAAACAGCTCCTGCAGACCCGAACACCACACAAGAGTTAAAAATTAGATAAGGGCACAAAGTCTGTCATCATTTGTTAGTACAGTTAAATACAAAAGTATGGGGACATCAACATAATTTTTTGAAGTTTTAGCTGTGTTCTCCTGGAGTACATAGGATTTGAAACAATGAACTTCAGGTTAAAATTTCGAAATTTCATCTTACATTTGAGGGTATTTGATATTCTTATCTGGAAATGGAATGAACAGATTTTCAATCCCCCATTCAGTTAGAAGTTCCGTCTTAGTATTTTACATGACTGTATGTCAAATCTCAAATGATTTGACCATTTATATGAAACATTTTAAAATTTAAATGCATCAGGAGTTCAAAGCCTATACTGCACTCCTTGTGTACATTGAAGTAATGATGTTATGACTGAGTGTAATGCTTCTCTGCTCAACAGGGGAAACTGAAGAGGTTGCCAAAAGAGAAGCTTGTAACCGGGCTGTGTTGCAGCTTGGGCCATTGTTTGGCTACGAGCACAAGTCCACCTGCAGTAGTGAGGATGCTGAAGAGAGACTGACCTTGATGCTCGAGGAGGCTGGTCAGCGGCCACCGGCACTCCAGAAAACTGACCCGTTGTACCAAGCAACTGTCCAGCTTCAGTTGAAGGACTTCACGTTGGAAATTAAGGGGCAAAACAAAAAGAAGTCAGCGCAGAGCGAACTGTGCACTAAAATTCTCATACTTCTGGGAGAGAACGACACAGGTAGGTACAAAAATGCATTTCTGTTTGGTGATGAAGAATGAAAGACTCATGGGACTGCTTGAAGGGGTTATATGGGTGGAGGTGGAAGGCACAGAGGGGGCTTGTCTTCTTCGTCGACTGTTGCCCGTTCCCAGTGACTGTGCCGATTACATCCCACTGCTAGGGATGCCTGAATGGTCTTGAACAGCCAGACAGACAGAGTTTTTTGCCAGACCTATATCAGCGATCATGACTTGCTGAGCATAAGTCAATGAGTCAGTGAGAGAGTGAGTGAACAGAAGGAACCTCAAACAAGGTTTTTGGCCGGACCTAAATTTGTAGATGTTACTCAGTGAAAGAGTTAGTTAATTAGTTTATTACTTACAACCCCTATTCCGAAATAGTTGGGACGAAGTGTAAATTGTGAACAAGCGGTGCCAGGCACAACAAACCCCACCCCGAGCACATACTTTGATCTACTTTTCCTAAACTCAATAGGGATCTATTCTGGGTCAGTGGCAATCCTTAAACCAAATTTGGGGTGGATCCGGCCATTAATTTTGCTGCAAAAGTGTTAACAAACAAACAAACAAACAAAAATCTGAACCAAAAACAATACCCCTTGCCCTCCCCCTTCGGGTGGAGCGGGGTAATAAAATCAAAATGCACTGACTTTCAGATCACGAGCCAATATGTTATTTACAATAGAACATATACAACATTTAAAATGTTGAAACTGGGACATTTTACATTTTTATCCACAAAATGAGCTTATTTCTCATTTTCTGGCTGCAACAGGTCTCAAAAAGGTTGGGACACAGGCACAAAAGGGCTGAAAAAGCTATTAATATATAAGAGAATCATCTGAAAGAACATTAAGCAAGTAATTAAGTTAACTGGCATCAGGTGTATGACTGGCCATAAAAGGGATGCCTTAGAGAGACTGAGTCTCTCAGAAGTAAAGATGGTCAGAGGCTCTCCAACCTGCAAAGGCTTGCGTAAAAAAATTGTGGAATACGTTATAAACAATGTTCCTCAACTTCAAATTGCAAAGGCTTTGAAGGTCTCATCATCGACAGAGCATGACATCATCAAAAGATTCAGAGAAACTCTGTGCATAAGGGACAAGGCCGAAGGCCTTTACTGGATGCCCATGATCTTCGGACCCTCAGACACCACTGCATCACTCACCGCCATGATTCTGTCATTGACATTACTAAAGGGCCCAGGAATACTTCAGGAAACCACTGTCTGTAAACACAGTCTGCCGTACCATCCACAGATGCCACTTAAAATTCTATTATGCACAAAGGAAGCTATTGTTGAGCATGATCCAGAAGTCCCGCTGTGTTCTGTGGGCCAAGGCTCATTTAAAATGGACTGTAGCAGAGTGGTGAAGTGTCCTGTGGTCAGAGGAGTCTAAATTTGACATTCTTGTTGGAAATCATGGGCGTCGTATTCTCCGTACTAAAGAGGAGAAAGACCACCCCTCCTGTTATTACATTACATTACATTACATTACAGGTACTTAGCAGACGCTCTTATCCAGAGCGACGTACAAAAGTGCATAAGAACAGTACAAAAGTGCAGACCTCCTAGGAGACAAGTAAAAGTGCTAACAGTAAGTGACAGAACACGTTCCATTGTTACAGATCTAGACTATTAACAAAAAGGCAAGGTCAAAGGCAAGTGAACAAAAATGGCAACAAGGCAGAGGCAAGTGCAACAAAGAGCAATAAAATAAGTGCAATAGATCAAGTACAACAAAGGGGCAGGAAAATCAAGTAAACTGACAAGAGTGCAACAAAATGAAGGGAAACCAAATCAAGTGATACAGTCAGGAAGTAGACAGAATAAAGTGCAACAAATCAAAAGGATGTAGGGACAGGAATCAAGGCAGTGGAGTAGGGGAGAGGTGGAGCCTGAAGAGGTGGGTTTTCAGGCGGCGCTTGAAGATGCTCAAGGATTCTGCCGTTCTGACCTCGATAGGTAGATCATTCCACCAACGAGGTGCCAGAACAGACAGCAGCCTTGAGCGGGAAGGGGAGGAGCGGAGAGGGGGGGGGGGCCAGGCGACCGGAAGTGGCAGAGCGGAGTGCTCTGGCAGGGGTGTAGGACCTGAACAGTCTCTGGATGTAATGTTATCAGCGTTCAGTTTAAAAGCCAGCATCTCTGATGGTATGGGGATGCATAAGTGCATATGGTGTGGGACTCTTACATGTTTCTAAAAGCTCCATGAATGCTGACAGGGATATAAAGGTTTTAGAGCAGAGGTGGGCAGCGAGGGCCATATCTGTCCCTGGTTTTCACACCAACGTCTGGCCTTTAATTAGTTGATTGTCTCAATTAGCCAAACCATTTATGAAATCTAACGTTTCATGTGCATTTCTTTAAATAATCATGAAACTACAAAGACTAGTCTTGTCTCCCTTCATAAAACATTTTCCTTTGATCGTATCATTGCGAAAATCTATATTTGTGCATGCAATCAATTAACTCAATTAGTCAGGGTAATTAATAGGAATAAAAACCTGCATACACAACGGCCCTCCTGGCGGGTGATTGCCCACCCCTGTTTTAGAGCAACATATGCTCCCCTCCAGCGGACATCTATTCCAGGGAAGGCCTTGTGTATTTCAGCAGGACAATGCAAAACCACATACAGCAGATATTACAACAGCATGGCTTCGTATTAGAAGCAGTCCATGGGCTGGCCTCCCTGCAGTCCTGATCTTTCAACGATTGAGAATGTTTGGCGTATAATTATATGAAAGGTCCGTCAAAAAGGAGATCCAAAACTCTCCAGCTGCTGGAAGCCTGTATTAAACGAGAGTGGGATCAAATTCTAATGGCTAAACTCAGGAAACTTGTCTCCTGAATGCCCAGATGCCTCCACTCTGTGTTAAAAATAAGAGGGGATGCCACACCATGGTAAACAGGCCCCTGTTACAACTTTTTTGAGACCTGTAGCGGCCATCAAATTTGAGATGAGCTGATTTTGTGGATAAAACTATAAAATTTCTCAGTTTCAACATTTGCTGTTTTCTCTGTTCTATTGTGAATAAAATACTGGCTGGTGTGATTTGAAAGTCATTGCGTTTTGATTTTATTCACAATTTACACTTTGTACCTAGTATTTCGGGATTGGGGTTTAGTTAGTTACACCATTGACTGGCCAGCCGAGTGTATTTTCGCCACTGGCCGTTGCTCATTTCCCACAATTTTGCTCATAGACCATTGACGGTCCAGCCATATTCTGGGTTCTCACGTAGTCTTGTTAATGCATTCCTGCACTTGCAGTAAGGGTTTTATGTATACCCATAGTGACATGATTTTAAAGGCAGTAACTCGAATTAAGTTCACTTTTTGTAGCTGTGCAGACTTTCAGCTTTGATGCTTTGGAATCACAAGAATTTTAAATTAAATTAAATTTGTTTTCCTTTGTGCTGACATGGTCTAAGAGATAAAATTTAGGGTACTTCTAAGAGGAAACCATGCTGGTTTGCAAATGTTTCCTAACACTTATGGATCCTGTTTAATTCATTGGCCGATTCATTGTTTATACCTTGCTTCCAAGGCATAATTTGGATAAAGCAGAGGTGACCAACCTGTTCCTGGGGACCCACTCTATTATAGCATTTAATTGAAACCCTAATTTAGCATGCCTGATTCTATTAATCAGACACTTAGCAAGACATCTAGCTTTTGATTGAGCCTTCTGGTAATAGGGTTTGAGTGAAAACCCATGGAATGGTTGCTCTCCAGAAACAGGAATGGGCAGATATTTTCCTCCACTTTAGGACTGTTATAAAGGCATTGTGACTTGGGCATTGGCAGGAAGGATAAATGAGAAGTTTAGGATCACTGCTATCACTTTTTAACTCACTAATACCCTCCAGACTTTAACCTCTGTTCCTGCGCTGGAACTTTTTTGGGCTTTTGCATTTGTAATAGATCACCATGCAAAGCACAAAGTAATTATTTTGGCGGTAAATTTTTCCCTTGCAGAGACTGGCAAGGATGTTAGCGTGAGGAACCGTGTTGATGACTGGTTCAAGCAGAGGCAACTACTGCCGCCAGTGTTTGAGGAGATGAAGGAATCTGCACCTGACAAAAAAGAAGGGTTTGGGATGAAAGCCACTTTCTCATGCCAAATCATATGCTCTCATTCAGGTAATAAATCAATGTTCAACCACCCAAACATAAACTCACGTTAGAAGTGTATCTTGAAAGGTGTCTGATTTTTTTAAACTCAAATTCATGATGTGAATAGTGAGATATTAAAGAGCGTCTGTAAATTTATGATAGTGGCCTGAATTTGGAGTTGACAGAAAATGTGTATCTGGCAAAATGAATAGATAAACTTATAACTTAAATTTTTTTATCAAAGGATGTTAAATCAACCTAAATAGGCACAAACTGGACCAAAAAATCTCATGAAAGCTTCTGCAAGCGCGGCATGTCCTTTGGAATTTCCAGAGTAGGGTTTGATGTTACCCTTTTGAACTATATTACTGGCCATTTTAAAAACAAATGCTTTATTTCTGCTTATTACAGCAAATGTTGGCCACTTTTATCTGCCTAACCCCATAACATCTACGGACCCATGGGTTCATCAAACGCTGCTGCTTTTTTCAAACCTGTGGAAATTTAGCCTTATTTGATATTCTTGTGGTGATCCCACGGTTTTCAAAGATCCCAAGTATATTCTGCTGAATTACTGGGTTATGTGTATAAAATTATGAGAAATATACTCACGCCCTCACCCGGGAGAGAAAAACAGAGTAAGTGGTGGGGATATTGCAGTGACGCACAAAAACTCTGCTTAAACAGAAAAAATTATTGCCAATTAGTTCAATCGACTGCACAATTCTCAAGGATGGCAGTTGGCTCAGTCACAAAGAGGCATATTTGACAGACTAGGAGGTTTATTTATCGCTACATTATCATAAAAAAGACCAATTTCAGGTTGCATGGGAAAACTGTTTTAGGGGGGCTTGGGAAAACAGCATCTTAAAGCTTAAAAAGTGTATTTCGATCAAATTTTTAATGTTTGCTTTTCAATACACGGGGAACACCACTTGAAGGCTACATAATGATATAAAAAGCTCAAAAACCTTAAAAAAATCATGGGCCTTTATGCAATATGTGGTAAGCATGGACTGTCTGAAGGGCAACAGGCATGCCAGAGTTTGGCTCTAATGTTCATGTTGCGGCTAATCTAATATCTTGTCTTTTTGACCCTTCAGCAAATGAAAACATTTCACTTAACGCTTGTTTGTATGGCTTATATTTTGTTTGTGCTCTGGACAGTCTGGCAAGTGAGCGAAGAGAGAGCGGTCGATAAGCTTACGGAGGAACTGAAGAGGAGGTTCCAAGCTTGCTGATCCAAGTGCTGGACAAAAGCCGTTGGGATTGCGTTTCTCGGCTGGGAACGATTTTAGGGGGAAGAAGTTTGCATTAACAGTAACTATAATCAGGGCTTATATGGAGAAGCCTGGAATTTTATGTGTATTATAAAGACAATATGAAGTAATAATTAGATTTTAAGTAATTTAATCAAAATTTCAGCTCACTGAACCTATGTCATGGTCTGCTTGTCCGTCGTCCGTCGTCCGTCGTCCACTGTGCGACATCCATTGTGTGTAAATATCTTCTTCTCTGAAACCACTGGACCTGGGAAGCTGATACTTTGTTCACATCTTCTTACAAATAAGGGCACCTTAATTTGTAAAAGGTCCAGATCTAGCTCCAGATACAGCCAGCATGGCAGCCATCTTGATGATGCCATTTTGACTCATTTGTCAATAAATTCTGCAGCATCTCAGCTGAAATTTGACATGAACTTACTCAGTAGCAAAAGTCAATACCTGTATTCCAAGTTTTGACTTAGAGACCATTTTGACCTTGATTTGACCTCTTCTAATGAGGCCACACCCCTAAATTTTGTGAAAATCTTTCAAAATCTTCTGCTTCAAAAGTACCAGAAGCTGAAACTTGGCATGCATGTTCCTACCTATGAGTACATCAGATTTTGTTTGAGGCATTCTGATTAGATTTGAACTTTGGATGCCATGGTGGCTATCTTGGGAAATTCTGTTTTCACCCATATGTCAAGTATTTCTGCAGCGATTTAGTAGAAGTTTAGTATGTAGGCTCTACACAGTGAAACTCAAGACGGGTATTTTGGGTTTTGTTGTGCAATGACCTCTGTCATTTAGATATGCTGCTAGATTTCATGACGCAAGTGTGCAACATTTCTTTTGCGGATCATGGTATCATTATGGGGATATGCCTTTATCATCTAAAAAAGTTCAATTACTTAGCCTTAAAAAACAAGAGATACTGACTTATGACATAGGGCGCCTAGTTATTGCTGAAATTGTGCAATCTGTAATAAGGTGCCATTACTGCACACTTTGCAAAAAATTGGCACATATTATGAAAGGCAGAGCCACTACAGGAATTTGTTCCAAGTCAGTCGACTATAATTTAACAACATTTGTTTTCTTTGGAGTGGTCTTATTTTTTTACTGTTATTAAATGTTGAGAACACATGCTTTTCATACTGTATACTTTCACAGTCAGAATGAACTGTTTGACTTATCTCGATGTGCCCTTTTAAACATGATATGAATAAAGTGTAAAAAATGACTGAAGGTTTTTTGTTTATATGGACTAGTGCAGTGCCCGTAGGAAGTATGTACAGGGCCCTCAATATTTATTGGCACCCCTGGTTAAGATGTGTTATAAGCCTTTAAAAAAATACAATTTTTATTGCAGAAGCATACTCTCACAATGAAAATTGTAGAAAAATGTAACCTTCAACTCAAGTGAATTTTAAGGGGAAAAAAATCCCTAACTAAGAAATAATAATTTTTCATAAAATCACCTGTTCCGCAATTACTGGCACCCCTAACAATTCCTAGGACAAAATGTAATTGAAGTATTTCTGTCATTTCTACAGTAGTTTACAAAGTTGATCAGCATATCTAGGAACATTTAATTAGTAATTCATCACTTCCTGTTTCCCTGTGGTAAAAATATGACGTGACACAGAGGCCATTTCTCTTATCCACTCTTCAACATGGGAAAGACAAAGAAACACACCATTCAAGTAAGGCAGATGTGTGTCGACCTTCACAAGTCAGGCAATGGCTACAAGAAAATAGCCACTCGTCTGCACCTGCCCATTTCTACTATCAGAGGAATCATTAAGAAGTTTAAAACAACTGGAACAGTGGTAAACAAGCCTGGACCAGGACGCAAGGTTATTTTGCCATCACGCACAGTGAGGAGGATTGTAAGAAAAATAAAAAGTTCTCCAAAGCTCACTGTTAAAGAATTGCAATAAATGGTAGCATCTTGGGGTCCCAAAGTCTCCAAAACAACCATCAGGTGCTATCTACATGCCACGGAAAAAGCCTTTTCTCACTCACAATCATAAACACAAACGTCTGGAGTTCGTTAAGCGGTACTGAGACTTCAACTGAGACCGTGTGCTTTGGTCAGATGAGAACAAGATAGAATGTTTGTTGCCAAAAAGCTCTAAGTTGGTCTAGCAGAACACAAAAGATGAGTATGTAGAAAAGCACCTCATGCCCACTGTGAAGTATGGCGGAGGATCAGTGATGCTATGGGCCTGTTTCTCTTCCAGAGGCCCTAGGAACCTTGTTAGGGTGCATGGCATCATGAACGCTTTGGAATACCAGGACAAAATCTGGTGGCCTCTGCCTGAATGCAGAAGATGGGTCGTTACTGGGACTTTCAGCAAGATAATGACCCTAAACATGTGGCCAAGTCTACATAGAAATGGTTAACCAGACACAGAATCAAGCTCCTCCCATGGCCATCTCAGTCCCCAGACCTCAACCCCATTGAAAACCATTGGAGTGAGCAGAAGAGGAGAGTGCAGAGGAGAGGACCCAGGTTGCTGGATGATTTAGAGAGATTGTGCGAAGAGGAATGGTCGAAGATCCCTCTTTCTGTATTTTCCCATCTTGTGAAACATTATAAGAGAAGATTAGGTGTTGTTTTGTTGGCAACAGGGGGATGTACAAAGTATTAACATCAGGGGTGCTAATAATTGTGGCACACATGATTTGATGTAAAAGAATTATTTCTTAATGTTGGATATTTTTCCCACTGAATAAATGCACTTGAATTAAAGGTTGGATTTTCCTCTTTTTTCATTGTGGTCCTATATTATTTGGAAAAAAACTGAATTTATTAGAAGCTAAAGAACACATAATGCCAATAATTATAGAGGGCAGTATATTCCTATAGAGAAGTGGGAGCTCAAGTAGCTTTTTCATGGATGGCCAAATGAGGCTATGATAGCTTCTGAGACCAGTGTTTATTTGTCAGAGGAAGATAGGGACAAAATTAACTGCTAACGCAGCATTTCGAACAGTATGTGTCTTGACATGCTAGCAGTAGGGCTAGCAGGGCTAGCAAGTGAAATCACAGGGAATAGAATGAACAGTGGTCTCAAAATGAACGCGATAAAGCAAGGAATAGTCTATCCACAACAGCGTGCTATAAAAAACTCCGGGAGTATCAATCAAGATTGCACATACGCACTACTTTGAATTGTAAAGAAGATCTAGATATGAAAATGAAATATTGAAAACATCATCAGCATTCTGTAGGCCAACAGTCTTGAAATGCTAGCAAGGGGAGAGCCTAGGCCTAGAAGCATGAAAAAAAAAAAAAAAAACATTCAGCCATACTTTGGTATGGGAACTTTAGGCAATATTTTAGTCAATCAGAGCATGTTCTAGCCATGTCAGCAAACACGATGACCAGATGAGAACAGCGTGGTAAATCTTAAGTAATAGCCGAGTTACAGATGAGATTACTGAGACATGGAGGACATCTAGAGTTGGCTACAGCTACATCCAAGGTGAGTCAGGCTAAAGGTATGAACATCCACAGTTGACATCAATAAAGATTTAAGATAGTGTTTTTCCAAGATAATTTGATGTCGAAGTTTGTGCTGTACCTCGTCAGTTACGTACAACTCTCCCAACTGTTCTGTCAATGGTCAAAGTCGAACGCAAACTATCCAACGAAGATTTTTAAGTATCTTCGCCAGTCGCGTATTTCTCCAAACTGTTCTGTGCAGGCAAGTAGCCTACCCTACAGGTAGCTTAAGGGGGAGGGAGACGTAGATGGGGGAGGGGATGCAATTGCCGTGCACTGAAAACCTATTGGAGAGGTGAGGACATGCATATAGAATGGCAGCATTTCATTGTCAATGCTAATTGCACCACTTCATCGATTCCTATTTGGTGGTAGTGACAAAATAGAATGCCATAAGCCAATGCAAACTTTCCGGTGACAAAGAGCAGTATAGCAGTAGCAAATGGGATTCTTTTAGCTTTTTTCCTGAGGCGTGGCTATAGCTGAGAGCGAGAGTGCAACAGGCTAGATAGGTAACACAGGCGTATGGGATTGTAACTTTTTGTAAATTAATCGAAAAAGCTTCAGAACGAAGGATGCACACCATCGTGCCATGCACAAGCCATATCCGAGAGCTTAGCCCGATCTGACAAACATTCAGAGAGATATGCGAGCCACAGACACATAGACAGACGCTTCTTACTTTATAGATAGATGTAATGTTAATACCCTTCTATGTGTATATTTGCTTGAGTAACAAGTTGTTAGATAGGCTGTCTGACATCGTCATCTGTGCGAGAGGCCAGGGTAGTGTAGTGTTTAGAGCAGGGGTCCCCAATCTCTCCCAGAAAGGGCCAATGTGGGTGCAGGCTTTCATTGCAACCAAGCTTCTACACTCCTGATGCTACAAATCAAGCTTATTAGCAAAGAGTCCAGGGGTTGATTTGTAGTATCAGGTGTGTAATTGCTTGGTTGCAATGAAAGCCTGCACCCACACTGGCCCTTTCTGGGAAAGATTGGGGACCCCTGATTTAGAGCATCACAATTTGTCCAGTTTATGGGAGCAATTTTCCATCCAGCATTTCACCATAATCTGTTTGGTTTCGGGGTCACCACACTTAGCCAGAAATTGCTGAAACCGTGTACAGTAGCAACTGAAACCTTGGTGAACAACTGTTCTAAGTGTCATGGAGATGCATGCAGTATCACCATCTGCATTTGCAGCAGAGGTCGCGTTACACTTTCTGATGGTCCGTCATTGTGATAGACAGGTGCATAAAAATTCCGTCATAATCAATTATAATCTGTCATTGTAATTTATTTTTTAAAATGATAATGATTTTTTTAAATAAGCAGAATAATATATAGATTATGCATTAGCTGATGCCAACAGTGATTCATGTACACACACATTGCAGACTGTGTTAAATACAGCACTGCGTGGATTTTCGAGCATACCACTGTATGAACTTTATAAAACATCACAAATAATTTCTCCCCCCACACAGTAATAGTGTGCAAATGAACAAGGCTTTCAGTTATTGCTGGGCTTCACTAAGCCTAGCAACCGCAGTCAGGCTAAGCGGACCTACGAAGCTCTCCATAGTGAGGTCTACCTTCACGCAAGTGAAACTGAAACTTCAACACACAAGGATTTTAATTCCGCTTGAGAAACTCATTAATAAACGTCCATTGAATAATGGCAGACTACGAGGAATAAGCCTAAAAACTGCTTGAGACCTACGCCAAATGCGCAAGACTTGGCATCTCCCTACTCTTGTCGATTAGTTTCATGACCACAGAGAGTCAGGACCTCAGTTTCGCATCTTATCTGACAGGCAGCATCTCCTTCAGTGCAGTGTCCTCACCTCTGCACTGGGGATTATTCCATCAGAGTGAAGATCACAATCTACTGGCTGACTAACACCTCTTCCAGCAGCAACTTGGTTTTCCCAGGTGGTCTCCCATCCAAGTACTAAACAAGCCCGCACCTGCTTAGCATCAGCCACACAGCTGGAGCAGATTGAATAGTGGTATTTAATTAGTGTACAGCAACATAATCTGCTCCTTTTGTCTCTCACTGAAATTGTACTAAGTCCTTTGTACAGAAGGTTGTCTTGTGTGTTCACTCTCAAAATGGTTGAGTCGACTGTAGATGTGCCTTCACTGTTTTTATGGCAAGCTGATTTCAAACATGGCTGCTGAGGTGACCATATTGAAAAGCTTTAGCCGTGTAGATCTCCTAAGATGGGATCAGATGCAATTCTCTCTTGGTGCTCGATGAAAACAATATTGATAAAACAAGCTCTGTGTCAATAGCACTCGAAAAACTCACCGGCTAATATTGATAAAACAAGCACTGTGTCAATAGCACTCTAAAAACTAACAGGCTCTCATTTGCCATTTCTCTCTTAACGTGTCAGGGAATTTTGGGGTCATAACTTGCATATTGGCTGGCATAGCCGACTAAGCTCTGTGATGTATTCAAACTCTTCCATTGCGCTATAGCATCCACACAGCTCGCAGTCTTAGTCTTAGTCTTCAGCCTTTACTAAAGTTCATCCGAGTTCATCTCCACATATGCAGCTGTGATTTTTAATTCGCCTCCAAAGTGCTCCTCCTGCAGTTTCATTGCCTTTTCAGGAGCCATACATGGGCAGCAATGTACAAGGTTTTGTGGTTTCCATCTTGTAAAATGCGGGAGGAAATACTGACAGTCTCTCTAATTGCTGGTCTTTTCTCCCACACACTATTTAAATGCTCTCTTGAATGCTCTAAATGAAAGAGGTTCTCCATTAAAGACTGGAATTTCTCTAGGTGGTAGAGAATCAGCATTTTGCTTTTGCACCAGGAGCTGTTAGCTGATTATCACCTTTGCCAAAAGGTATTGTGATCACTTGTGTGTGTGTGTGTATGTGTTTTTGTGTGTATATATGTATGTGTGTGTGTGGGTGTATGTGCGTGTATTTTTCAGTAGGATTACTCAAAAACAATTCAACAGATTACAACAAAATATTATGGGAAGCTGGACTGTATGACTGGGACGAGGCAATTAAATTCCCAGGCCAATGTATCAAAATGTTTGCTAATGTATCAAAACCTGCTGGAGGACGTATGCACTCTCTGAGTGCCCTCTAGTTTTGTCAATATAATAGACTGGAAATTGTTTTAATCTCTGTGAGAAGTTGGTATGCACTGACCAGAATCCAACAGTTGTGTTGTTCCATGTGTGTGAGATTCTGACACCTTAATCCTGGTTACTGCCTCAGATGCCTGTTATCCTGGTTGCGAAAGGGTTTGCATATCATCCTGTTTTGAGGAAGACTGTTTTTTCTTGTAGTCTCTGGTTAGAAATTACATTCTTTGGAGTCAGCACTGAGAAGTTTGGGTTTCTTCTGAGGTCTTACACCTGTCCTTTTGTGTCCTGTTTGGTACTGCACTTTGTCCATCATTGGTCATTAACACTGCTAATTTAGCAATTGAAGCTACTAAAGTTTTAGCCATTCCTGTTTTCTCTGTAGCTGTTAAACCTGCTCCACCAAAGCAAAACAGCAGCTTTCTCCACCTCTGCTTGAATGAGTTTGGATGAGACAGATGATCGACTGCTCTGTCAGCCAAGATTGCTCATATAACTCAACGGTTTGCAGTAGGGGTGTAACGGTACACAGAAGTCACGATTCGGTACGAGTTCGGTACAGTGAGAAAAGGTTGGAACTTGGAAGCTCTGTGGTTTCAGGTGCTCTCTAGTGCAATCTGAGCCTTATTTGGGAGCATTTTTTGGACAAAATTTTTGACCAATAATTCAGGAATAATTTTGCAATTGGTTGAATGAAGACTCATCATGACCCAGATAGCAAGCACCTCCACTCCGGATCTGCCCCGGCTCTGAGCTGGATCAGCTGGAGTTGGCACAGAGCCGGGGCAGATCCAGAGTGGAGGTGCTTGCTCAGTCATGAATCTTGACTCAACAAGACTGCTCAACAATGATGAATGGGTTTAATGGGGTGATTATGATACTGATGTTGAGAGTACATACATTTTTTTAAGAATTCAAGCTGTCAGTGATTAAATACATCTCAAATTTGAATGTTTTAAGTTTAGTGTTTAGTAAATGCTGCGAGTGTAAATTGACTCTGTTAAGATTAAATTAAAAGGTGGTCTCAGTAAATCTGTTTTTTTTTTCTCTGAAGTACTAATCACAGAAATTATATTTTCTTCGATGAATAGCAAAATATGTGTGTTTAAAGCAAAGTCAGCAATTGAGAAAAACTGAGAATGCATGGCATGAATATGGGCAAGCAGCTCTACACATGCACACATCTGACGTACGTCCCCTGTGTGTTGAAAAAACAGATCGATTATCTTGGGAGTAAATGAAGACATTACGTAGCGGCTGCGACCAGTTAGCGGTCACACGGCCGAGCTCATCACTGTCAACGAGTTATATGAACTCGAGGCGCTACGTTATGATTTCAATGTGCAAGTCTGGCCGCCATCTTGTGACAGACGTCCATCACAGAAAGGTGCAGCAAAGTGGGTTCATCCCTTGTATAAATTCTCATGCCAATGTCATGCAGTCCTAACAAGTGAAAATACTGCTGTACTTTGAATCAATCCCAACTTGAGTTAAGCCGCTTTCACACTGGACGCAAAACAAATTTTTCGCATGACAGATGACTCGTTTTTGCATGTATTCTCGTCTGCATTGACTTTGAATGTAATTTGTCATGCGAAAATTTTGTTTTGCGTCTGGTGTGAAAGCAGCTTTAGGCACATCTGAAAACCCGTTGAAATCTGCAGTCACTGTCAGCAGACGCAAACAGGTTTAGTTGTTCCTCGTCCTGGAGTCGTCCATCTTAATGTCAGTGTCTGGGTCTGCCCCATGCAGCTTCTATCAAACAAACAAATAGTGATAGATACGTGTCCGATCTAAATAAAAACCAAATGTTCTTTTTTTCAATAGATAGACCTATGTGTCAGATTCCATCACAAACCAGTGTTTTGTTTTTTTTTTTCTAAACTAGTTTCAGGACTTGGCTTTGGTCACAATACGACGCTTGTTATCAAGGTTCCTGGCATTTGCAATGGTAATTTATCTTACTAGGTAGCAGGTGCCCCATCCTCAATTGTACTGCTAGAGAATTGGACCCGGCCTGACAGAACGAGATCAGTCATAATATTACCATACCGAAGGGGTTTTAAGATGGCTTGGATGTACACATTCTCTATGGAAAAAAACCAGTCAGTATCAATATCGCTCAGGTGTCCGTTTCCTGAAATCACAGATGCTAACCTATGTCGTACGAACCATTTACAATGAATGGACGAACTTTGTAAGCTGCTAACATCAGCAACTACGCTTTTGGTGAACACAATGGGCGATAATCGACAGAAATGACGCTTCAAGCTAAATCTCCTCTAGTAATCGGTCAGTAAAATGTTGGAAATCAAAACGCTGCTGAGTGATTATTATTGATATTAACCAAAATATTAACCAGAGCGTATTAGTTTACATGGGTTCTAGCGGCAGGGACGCCCGTCATAAGATGGTGGCCAGCTCAAGGGTAAGGGCGGGAACAGCACAAGACGTCAACTGCGAAACATCCGTGGGCTAGACAGTCTCATTCCGAAGACCGCTCGGTTTGGCCTTCGTGGTCTAAGAAGGACGCGGCCTTCGTAGACCGCAAAGGCTGTGTCCTTTGAAGGAAGCAGCCTCTGAATTGGGACACAGCCATTGGCTGATCTGGAACAAACAACGTAGTACCTCTAGTTTATACATATATCTCATTGGTCACTGTGCTCGCACTGGTGCAGCAGAGTGACGTTGGAATTTTTAAAATATTTTCTTAAGCCCGTGGGTGAGCAACGTGTGGACCAACGTGCAGATATGCGCGTGGATAACCTCCACGTGGATAAGCTTGTGGACAAATTTGTGGATAACCTACACGTGGACGTACATTTGTCACAACGGGTAATGTAAATCTATTATGTTGCTTGGTTTACCTTGGACTGTAATACTAACTCAATATCTTCCAATCTTTCACGAAAGTGCAGAATCAGAGTGTTATCAAAAACTAACATGAGCATATGTTTTA
This sequence comes from Gymnothorax reevesii, assembly GCA_029721435.1. Classification (NCBI taxonomy): domain Eukaryota; kingdom Metazoa; phylum Chordata; class Actinopteri; order Anguilliformes; family Muraenidae; genus Gymnothorax; species Gymnothorax reevesii. The sequence goes on from CM056574.1 coordinate 117,403,786, forward strand.
CGAATCGAGATAATGTTACTCAAACTAGCTAGTTTATTCCGCTCTCAGACAGTCAGCACTGGTTAGCTTTGGTTATTTTGTTAAATGTCAGCTTTTTAGCCTCTGTCAACTCAAAATGAGTAACAACATTTGGATTGCGCATGTGCAATAGCTGCATAGGTCATGATGTATCACAGTTGTGCACACTAAGTTGCATGTATATTTTAGAAAATGGAACTGCGTGCACACGTTTTTCTTAGCTATTTCATACTTGGAAGTACTCAGAATGGAGATCGGGTTACAGACCATGAAAAGGAAGAAAGCAGTTTATTCTGAAGTTGAAATGGGAAAGGCTGAGAGTCACAGAGTAATATTAATTGTATTCACGAAGAAAGAGCTCAGACTGTTCACTTAGTCTTGAAAATACCAATTGAGCCACACTGAGCTGTCTTTTTCATTTTGAGTGTGGCTGTCCATATGCAAAAAAGGATCACTCCATATTATGTTGAATTACGGGATTAAACTATTCTAAAATTAAACCATACCACAGGCTTACACAGACCATTTTACCCTCAGAAAATGGTTATGTTTATTCCTCCATTTGATAGTAATCTAATTACCTCTGCCAAGGAGGTTATGCGATCGAGTCGGTTTATTTATTTGTCCGTCTGTTTGTTTGTTTGTTTGTCTTTGGACAGGATTTCTCGGAAATTACTGAACGGATCTTCATGAAATTTTTACCAGAGGTAGATCTTGGTCCATGAACGACTCCATTAAATTTTTGTGATGATCTGGATCCAGATCTTGGTTCTGGATCCGGATCTTTATTTATACACTCAGTGACATTTCTCCAAAACTAATGAACGGATTTTGATGAAATCTACACGAAAGGTAGATCTTGGCCGAAGGATTATACATTACAAATATGGTGATCATGCGTGTCAAAATCTTCGATTTGGATCTAGATCCAGATCAGGGATCAACTTTCTCAATGAGACTATTTCTTTGTGTACCTCTGCAGCATTTTCACCAAATGTTGATCCAAATTAGATCATCTCTGATGGAACACTCTTAAAATATCGTTAAAGACCTGGATCTGTGTGTGTCCGGATCCAGATCCGGATCAACAATTTTGACTCTGAGGTCAAATATTGAAATCATACAAACTATATCGAGTAATACCTCATATGAAAGCCCTTGATGAATGCTTACCGGATCTGACAGAATCTTTTCACTTAGATGTCATTAGAAGACGAGAATGGGCCTGAAATCTTCCAAAGAGAAAGATCTTTCATTTGTATCAACGTCATCCCTTGGCGGAGATCAGAAATCTCGGATTGCTCTTGTTATTTATTTATTTATTTTTTTACCACATCCAATATTGCCTTCAAAAGGCTGAAACAGCTGGGGCAAATTTAATAATCACCAACGTCCAGCTTTTATTTTCCACTGATTTGCTTTGGGACCAGCGGGTTTTTGGATCCTTTTTTTAGTAAATACTGAAGGACTTTGATTATGCAAGATCAAATTGTGTTTGCAAATAAATGAGGCATTATATTTTTATTGCAATTTGGTTACACATAACAAATTGTTCGATATCATTAGCAACAAAACATTACAAGCGTATTCAAAAATGTGTCAGTTTCATGACTCAGGAGCCACCTGTGTAACAACACCCCCAATTTTTGGATCAGTATCTAGAGTGACCTCCGTTCGCGGCCAACAGTGCGTTGATTCTGTGGGGTATAGAAACGATCAGTTCATTGATTTGCCTTTGTGGGATCCTATCCCACTCTTCCAGATGTGTTGTGCGAAGCTGGGCGTGGTTTTCTGGTGGGTGGGCCCTCTGGCGGACACTGCAATCCAGAACGTCCCACAGGTGTTTGATCAGGTTCATGTCAGGCAAATACGGCGGCCAATCCAAAACATCAATGTCTTGTTCATCCAGGAAGTTGAGGCAAACCAGTGCAACGTGTGGATGTGCATTGTCATGCATGAACAAGACGTCGTTGTAGTTCAAGTAAGGCGCCACATGTTCCTGAAGGATGAGGTCAACGTATCTTTGGGCATTCCCGGCAACTTTGATAAAAATCAAAGGTCACCTCCAGCCATGACGAATGGCAGCCCAAACCATGACCCCACCACCACCGAAACTGTTGTGCTGCACAACTCAAGGGTCTGCATAACACTCTCCTTGGTGACTGTACACGTGACGTCTTCCATCTTGACGAAAGAGAAGAAAACATGACCCACCACTGAAAACCACATTTCGCCACTTTGCATTGGACCAGTCCCGGTTTCTGTTTGAGTGGGTCCGTGCCCAGTCCAATTGCGTGTTTTGACGACGATCGGTGAGGACTAAGCCCACGTGCACGCGGTAGGGTTGTATACCTTCTTTCCTGAGACGACGAGCTATCGTGTGGGCACTCACGTGTGGTCTAGTGCGTCCCCGCGTTACTGCTGCAGTCTGGGAGGCAGAACGGAAGCGTTTCCTCAGGTACGTCATACAGATAAAACGATCCTGCGCACGTGTTGTAATACGTGGTTGACCCGTTCTCGGCCTATGCCGTGTGACACCAGTGTCCCTATAACGTCTGTTTAGGTGACTTACAGTCGAAGGGGCAACACCATACCATCTCGCAACCTCATCTTGCACTGCTCCTTGGGATGGAACGGTTCAAGTAAAATATCCGAACCGTTCGGTTCACTAGTCACGGTTCGGGGCATGTATGTATTGTTCAGTTCAAGACATCCATGGAAATTAAAGAGAAACTTATCAGTTGGCGCGGATGAGTGTCGAGTGCAGTATTCACAAGTTCAGTTTTGTGTGCAACTTTGTGTGCCGAAAATGTGCAATAGGCGCCAGTAACGCTGTATTTTTATTTAAGTGACACTTGAAACCTAGGCTGCGTCCGAATAAAAAATACGTCCTGTTCACCGATTCCCAACCCCTTCAGTGGCGGCCCCAGAACTGGGAAATGGAGGGGGCAAAGATGCATGCCTTCATGACAAAAATTAGTCCTAGCTATTTCTCAATCATTTTCCCTTATTGATGCGTTTTCCAATTATAGTAATAATCCATTGGCAACTGAAGACATAGCTTCTCCACCATTTGTTCTAACGGTGACTGACTAAATTCAGTAGGCCTACAGAGAAATAATTCACTAATAATAGGCTTATGCTTTACGAAGGATAAACTGCTCTGAAACTTCACATCAGGCAATTTAACTTGCGCGTCACAATTGTTTAAATTACTCGTTTAATGCATACAGACTTCAATTCCACGTGAGTGGAATGACTGCTCTGCGTTCAATGAAATATCGCCTTTCATTCTCGGTTGATTTAAAAGTGGGACTCGACAATTAAATATAAAAAGCGCGAGACTCCAGCCATATGCGTGAGAGCTGACAGGTATGCGATTTTGAATAATGCTGATTTAAATGTAGCAAATACGCGTCGAGATGAATGATTGTCGTCTTACCTTAAACGCGGAGAACTAGCAGCACCTGATTGTGTGGAGTGTTCTCGGAGTGAATGTATTGTTTATTCTGAAAATGACTGAGAACAGGCCAGGACAAATAATTGTTTTAAAGGGATTTTCTATGCATCTTCCCTGGCGCCGCCACTGAACCTTTCTTTCACCTTTAAAAAAAAAAAATGCCATAAGGTAAAGGAAATGAGTAAAGCGTAATCCATAGGAGTTTAGGAAGACAAGCGCGCTATAATAAGACAATCTGTGATCATGCAACTTGATCATGCATCTCTCTTCGGTCATGTTCTTTTGTTTTTATGATTGGCCGGATGAATGGCAGTCGCTTTCAATATTGCTGCCACATGGAACTGTGGGATTGCCTTATCTTCTTTCTTTTCAAAAAGAATGGTTCTTCGTACTCTATGCTAAAGGAGGAAAATTAGGAAGCACAGAGACACCTTTTCTTAATATTCAACTCCTTTGCGCAGATTACAAATAAAACCAATTTTTCCTGTTGTGTATGAGCCTATTTAAAGGAATACTCTGGTCATTTTGCACTTTAAGCCTCATTTATTGCTGGTTTACAATGAAATAGAATGATCAGGCGCGAATTTTGACGAAAAGCCCTGTTTGGAGAAGTTTCTGTTAGCCCCCGTCAGCTGCCAATATAATGTCAAGGGGCATGCTGAAATTGCTCCTAAAACAACATTAAACGTTCATTTGAAAAGATGTGAAACTCACCAAGTGGTCATTGGTGTTCTTTGATAGTATATAAAAAAAAATCATAGAAAAGTATGCTTTCCAGCTGGTTTTATTAGTCATTTAGTAATCGTGGAATTATTTTTTTCAGCTGAACCACATCCATGTGTAGACCGCCGCTTGACAGTTTTTAAGCCTCCCGACCAGTTGATGCAATCATAATAATTTTTAAAATGCAATAAAAGACTACAAACATGGCGTAAACAATCCCTTTTCCATTTCCCGCGGCGGATAAATTCCAAAAAAATTGAGGCATCCTATTCAAATCGATGGCTACAACAATGATTCCTCTGTCACGTGTGATTTCAGCCACGTGTAGAGTAGGAGGCAGAAGGGGACATTGGCAAATTTGTAATTGTAATTTATTTATTTAAACAGGGACAGCACACAATTAAAAACATTATCCTTGTATAAAACCTGATGAGATGCATTGTGCCAGGTTTAGCAAAGCTGCTATTTTCCACCTGTTGTCCCAGGGCAGGGAGATGGAACAATGGAAAAAAAAAACCAACCCCATAATGACAGATAATGAAACTATAGAAATAAAACCCACATCTCATATTCTGAAACCTAAACAAAAGCCCTATCCATAAGGTACAAATATGTAAAAAAATTACATCATTGCAATTAAATACAGTCTGAACAAGAGCAATCCGAGATTTCTGATCTCCGCCAAAGGATGACATTGATACAAATGCAAGACTACGATTGTAGATCCGGATCCAGAATACAGATCCAGATCCGGTTGAGCACAAAATTGGAATGGAGTCGTCCCTAGCCCAAGGTCTACTTCTGGTGAAACTTTCATGAAGATCCGTCCTGTAGTTTCCGAGAAATACCACAAAGATTGTAGATACAGATCCGGATCCAGAATGCAGATCCGGATCCGGATCACCACAGAATTGGACTTGGGTTGTCCCTGGACCAAGATCTACCTCTGATAAAAATTTTGTGATGATCCGTCGAGTAGATTCTGAGATATGTCACTAAGATTGTAGATCCAGATCCGAAACCAGATTCGGATCCAGATCGTCACCAAAATTTAATGGAGTCGTCCCTGGACCAAGATCTATCTCTGGTGAAAATTTCATGAAGATCTGTTTAGTAGTTTCCGAGAAATCCTGTCCAAAGACAGACAAATAAATAAATAAACCGACTCGATCCGACTCCTTGGCGGAGATAACTATACATTAATTTACAAATATGTGCATACTTGCTGTGAGAGTATCCAGTTTTTTGTGGAATGTGAGAAAACATGAAAGTTTGTGCGTGTTAGTAGCTCTGTTGGTAGGGAATTCCACTGATTTATGGCCACATGAGAAAAGAAGGATTTGCCAATTGAGTTTCTACGTTTCGGAACTCTGCACTCTCCTCATGTGACTGAGCGAGTGGCTCACGCTGCATTTTCAGAACTCAATGATACAAATTCTTTTAGAGTAGGAGGAGCAGCATGATTAATAATTTTAAATACCAGGCAAATATTTGCATGCATTAACAAATTTTCAAAACTCAATATATTATGCTTACCTAGTATGTGATAGTGGTTATATTGGCGTGCTTTTTTATCATGAATCTAAAGAGCACTTTTATACAATGATTCCAGTGGCTGTAAGGCTGTTTTACATACCTGAGACCAACTTGTCATACAGAACAGAAAATGTGGAAGGATCATAGCATGTAAGTATGTATTTGATGCTTCTGTTGTAAGGGAGTTTCATATATGTCTGTAATTTGAAAGGTTAAATTTCAATGTTTTTGTGAGTTTTTTAACATGGTTTCTAAAACTGAGGGTACAGTCAACTGTGATACCTAATTACTTAAATTCATCAACATTTTTAATTTTTTGCCCATTAATGAAAATGTCAGGGAAGTTCTTTACTTTTTCCTGTTTATAAAAAACATGGATACTGTCTTTTCATCAGTTAATGTAAGACATGAGTTTGGTAGCCATTCAGCATCCCTTTTCATCTCATTTGTTAATTTCATTGTAACATCTGCTGCTTTCCCATGAGTGAACAACACAGTGACATCAGCATACACTATTAACTCAACTCCATTGCGCAGAAATGGGAAGTCATTAATATAAAGGCTGAACACTCGTGGTCCCAAGATAGAGCCTTGTGGCACTTCCATTGTGCACGCTTTAAGAGGGGACAGTATGTTATTCATCCTCTCACACTGTTGTTGGCCACTAAGGTAGGATTTAAACCAGTCCTGAGGGTTTACGGAGAGATCATAATTCGCCAATTTATTAAGGAGTATCTTGTGGCTGACCATGTCAAAGGCCTTCCGTAAATCCAAGAACACTGCTCCTACCACCCCTCCTTCATCCAAGTTTCTTATAATTACTTCTAAGAAATAGCAGCACGCTGTTTCAGTTGAGTGTTGTTTCCTAAAGCCAAACTGCATGGAATGCAGATAGGCTTTAGAATCAAGGTGAGCAATCAATTGCTCTACTACAACCTTTTTTAAAACCTCTGAGACAGTTGGAAGGATGCTGATTGGACAATAATTGCTGACCTCATGTTTCTCACCAGATTTATGTACAGGAGTTACCATAGCAAATTTCATAGCACTTGGAAATACACTCTCAGTAATAGATTTGTTTATTAGTTCTGTTAATGGGAGCTGAGAGTTTCTTTATGATTCTTTAAAAAAGCTGTGTCAATGCCAGCTATATATTTTGTTTTGCTATTTGCCAGGGAAGTAATCATTTTTCTGACCTTTATTTCATTTGATGGTGTCATATTAAAAGCCGGTCTTTTACTCGCAAAACATTTAGAGGGTTGAACTTGTGGAAAATTCAGGCATAATTCCTGCACAGAATTTATTAAATAATCATTAAAATTGGCTGCCATAGCCAGGCTATTTTCAATAGTACCTTTTATTTTAAGCTGTATATTAGCACACTTGGACTTTTCCTTTCCAGTTAGTTTTTTACTGTTTCCCTTTGCTTCCCTAATCATCTTGAGGAAAAAAATGGCTTTTGCTTTTTTGAGCTGCATTGTGACATTTTGAAAATATTTAAATGTAATAATTTTATTTTTACAAATTATTAAAAGTCATTGCTTAGATACACATTGTACTTATGTAATAACTTAATTGTGGACATGTACTGGAGTCTTATGATATCATGAGTAAAGTTATAGAACTGAACATTTTTAACATTTTTATGGTGTCGGAATATTCGGAAAAATGACTTTCCGACTAGGAAAATTCACGAGTGCCCCCTCATGTCGGAAAAACAACTCGGCATGAAGGCGATAATTTTGGTACACGAGTTGCCGACTTGACTTGATATTGACGTCACATTCACAGAAAAATGGCGGATGAAAGCCAGTGTTTAGTTTACCTTTAAACAAATACGGACATTTCTGATTAAAATACATATGTATGAAATTAATCATATTTCATGGCTCACCTGATCCATTTCGGATGTTCTTCAGTGTCACAAAAAACTGGAAACAGCTGTCAGTGTTTTCTTTAAATGCTCTGAGTATTAAAATGCAACTCAGCTTCTTTGCAGCATCCATGTTTTTCCCACATTACGACTTTAAAGCACATGAACACAACCAAGTTGGAAGAACGGTTGCCGACTTGAGAACTCCAACCTTCTGACATCACATAAACGCAGCAAAATGTAGCTTTACCCAGCTCTTTGCTGTCATTACCATTGTCCGTCTGCAATAGGCGTACGTACAAATAAAGTTATGCAGATTTTTTATTTTGAAACAAAACTTCATTCAAAATATGAATTATCTGACACAATTCATTTTCATAACGATGAAAGCACTTCACACTCCATGTATAATTTCATAAATGAGAAAAATACTTAGATTTTAGAGGATTTCACTGTTAATTACTGAGGGCAATAAAGGTGGGAACCCAAAGGGGTTGACATGGATGGAAAAGGCCTGTTGTTCATCGCAGTGTGGCGCGCATCCAAGTAGAACTGCTATGTGTAATTTTTTCGAAGTAAAATGCGCACACTGATCTGTGTTGTCTCGACATGTTTATTCCAGTTAAAACAGTTCACATACAGCATTCAGTACCATCGAGTTTACAGCTTCTGGTATGCTGATATAGGGTAAGGTGGGGCTACTCTGGGCTATATATTTTTTTCATTTACTTGATAAAAATTACACACTGTTGGAGACCTGTAGAAAACCTGTTAAGATGTTGTTTCCGATAGCTCTAGCAATAGTTTAGAACAACTACTGGCCAAGAAAAGGATTGATTTGTGTTTTTACAAGTGAAAGAAGGTAAATGTTGGCCGGAATAGCCCCACCTTACCCAAGTAGTAGGCCAGAATATCCCCTTGGCCAGAATAGTCCCACCTTACCCTAGTTCATTCTGTTCCATAGTAGAAAGCTTCTAAAAGTACAAAGCCATATCTGGTAAAAACAGTACACATACAGCATTTAGTACCACCAAGTTTACAGCTTCTCGTATGCACGCATAGCTGCAACAGATGACATATACTAAATGTAAGCAGTTTCGGTACCTATACTTGCATAGTGAACACTCTACCAGTACAAGCGAGGCCATGTACAATCACGACAACATAAAACTGCAATACATTTTTTCGCAACGGCACCCAACTTTTTAACCAGTATATTCTTATGTGGAACAGTAACTTCGTTTTTTGACTGACACGTGCTCACGTCCGCCATTAGCTGGGCAAGAGCGATCACACACAACCTCCACTATTTTGGGTTTTTAAAAGGGGGCACACATATTTTTGAGGGGGTTTTATGAGTGAGAAGGGGGATTAGATTCATGGGTGAACGACTTTAAAAAGAGGGAGCAGATGCAGCGCCAGGAAAAAAATTTTTGCGGTATTTACTGTTTCCTCGCAACATTAGCTCTGATTACCATCTCCTCGGATTTTTATGTTTTTTTTATTCTCTCCATTGATGAAGCTGTGAATAAAGGTTTACATATTAAGTTAGACATTACATTAGTGTCTGCAGTGGCATTCGAACCGGGGAACCTGTGGACAAAGCAATGCTAAACACACCACACACCAACTGAGTTTGTTGCCGGCTTGTGATAGTTTGTTGTGATTTTGCTGACGGTTGTGTGTGGTACTCTTACCTTTTTCCCCCTCAGTGAAAAAAATGAAGACAACATTCCCTACCCCCAGTAAACAAAATTAAAAAAAACCACTCAAACAGTTGTGCCCCCCTTGAGCACCCCCAAAATAAAAAGTCTGGTGATGCCACTGTATATTAGTGTGGTATGCCATTTTATTTTCTTTTTTTGAAGTAAGATTTTGGACTGTTGACTTATAATAAAGGATTTTTGCTTTCATGTCCAGAATAAGGCCTATTGAAAAAGCAAGCAGGGATTCTGGCCACAGATGTGTTATTTGTACATTGGTCGCCAGTGGCCAGTTTTTTGTGGGCTGGTCCAGGCTGTTACTGATAGATATTATTAGATATTATTATCTAAATAAGTAAAAATGATTTTTATTCTCTTATGAAATCAAATATTGTTGAAAATTTATAACTTAGAGTTAGAACCCCAATTCTGAAATAGTTGGGACAAAGTGTAAATAGTGAATAAAATCAAAATGCAATGACTTTCAGATCACACCAGCCAGTATTTTATTCACAACAGAACAGAGATAACATAGCAAATGCTGAAACTGAGACAATTTTATCCACAAAATGAGCTCATTTCAAATTTGATGGCTGCTACAAGTCTCAAAAAGTTGGGACAGGGGCCTGTTTGCCATGGTGTAGCATCCCTTCTTCTTTTTAACACAGAGTGGAGGCGTCTGGGCATTGAGGAGACAAGTTTCTTGAGTTTAGCCATTGCAATTTGATCCCACTCTTGTTTTATACAGGCTTCCAGCTGCTGGAGAGTTTTGGGTCTCCTTTGACGGACTTTTAGTGGTCTAGAGGGGTGGTCTTTCTTCTCTTTAGCCTGGAGGTTTTCAGCCTTGTCCCTAATGCACAGAGATTTTTCCAGTTTCTCTGAATTTTTTAATGATGTTATGTACTGTCGGTGATGAGACCTTAAAAGCCTTTGCAATTTGACGTTGCAGAACATTATTTTTGAAGTATTCCACCATTTTTTTTTTAGGCAAGCCCTTACGGGTTGGAGAGCCTCTGGCCATATCTACTTCTGAGAAATTCAGCCTCTCTAAGACATCCCTTTTGTAGCCAGTCATGTTACACACCTGATGCCAAATAACTTAATTACTTGCTAAATGTTATTTCAGCTGATTCTCTTATATATTAATAGCTTTTTCAGCCCTTTTTTGCCCTTGTCCCAACTTTTCTGAGACATATTTTAGCCAGAAAATTAGAAATATGCTCATTTTGTGGATAGAAATGTAAAATGTCTCAGTTTAAACATTTGAAATGTTGTTCTATTTTAAATAACTTCTTGGATCACGTAATTGAAAGTCATTGCATTTTGATTTTATTCACAATTTACACTTTGTCCCAACTTTTTCGAATTGGGATTGTATAAATAGAATAATAAATTACAGAGAACCCCCATCTGGTGGTTGGACTTATCAATTGCATCATGACTTGTGATGGCATGAACTCAGAAGGCCTTGAAATTCATTCATTCGCCCTAAAATGACACCGCCCAGTGGTTTCATTTCAGAATTACTTCCCAGTTCAGAAATGTGGATGTTATTCGCTCCTAATAGCCATAAAATGAATTATTTGTACTGAAATAAAATTGTGCGTTGCATCTCGGTTTAGAAATTTTGGTGTTACCATGGATTGGTGTTACTGGTACCAAACGGCGATTAAATTTGATTTATTTTTAATAACATACTGCTGTTTGGTGGACAAAATCATGTATTACATTCTCGCTGAGAAGTAATAGGCGGTATTAATCCTGACCGGCCCTCGAATGAAATTATTGCATTTGAATGCCTTGTGGCAAAATTTTTGAATTGCATCCTGGTTCAGAGTTAGGTAAAGGCGCGTACTTGAATTAAAATAATGCCATCTGGTGGATGAATTGCACCCTGTTTCAGGATTAGTGACACTAATAATCGCTCGTTACGGCCATGAATTTAATTATTTTCCTTGTGGCAAAAATTATTAATTGCATCCCGGTACAAGAATATTAATGTTATCGGCACTTAACAGCCACACAGGGCCGGCGCTAGACGGCTAAATTTGGGGTAAAATATCCTACCCTTTATTGACTACAATTAGTCCTGGCTAATTCTAGATGGTTTTCCTTATAAACACGTTTTCCAATTCAAGATTAACTAAGTGGCAATTGAAGACACGGCTTCTCTCCCCCATGCGATCTAACAGCGACAAAATAATGGGCTACAGTCAGTACAGAAAAATAATTTAATTATAAATAAGTCTATGCACTGGCACAGAGCAAGGGTAATTTTTTCCCAGCGAGAGCAGCATTTCAGAACTCCCTTGCGAAAAGGTAATTTCGGCGACAAGTGCGCACACCTGTTTTTGCTGCACGGTCACGCAACTTGCTGTCAAAAATAGACAGCTGTCCGATTACAAAATGTAAACGGACGAAACCACGGACTTGTCACCAGAATTACCTGAAGATTTCTGAAATGCCGCTCTCGCAGGAAAAAAAAGTTACGTCGCTGAGTGCCAGTGCATAGACCAAATTATAATTATTTTTCTGAACTGAATGTAGCCCATTTGTCGCTGTTAGATCGCATAGGGGGAGAGAAGCCGTGTCTTCAATTGCAACTTGATTATTCTTAAATTGGAAAGCGTGTTAATAAAGGAGAACTATTAAGAACAAGCCAGGACTAATTGTTGCCAATAAAGGGATGGATTTTTGCCTATAGGCAATCGTATAGGCAAGGGCCGGCCCTGCAGCCACATATTAGTACTTAAATAATGCCGTCTGGTGGCCAAAATGATGCATTGCATTATTGCTTCGAAATTATAGTTCGGATTAATCCTTAACAGCATTCAAGAGTAAAATTCAATCATTTGAATCAAAATTATTCCATTTGGTGGTAAAAATTATTAATTATATTCTGGTTCAGATTCAATGGTTTGAATGAAAATAACCTTTTAATTGTCACTTTTTTCACTTAAAATAATTGGAGGGCGTTTATATTTAATTGAAATTATAAAATAAATAAAATATAAGTCAGTTTGGCATATTTAGGTCAAAAATATATTCCCCCAAAAATGGCCTGTTGACATAAGACAAATCTGAAATGGTGGAGAAAAAAAAAAACCTTTTTCTTGTGTTACATTTTTTTTTCCCGCAATTCTTCCGTGCACATAGAGTAACCACATCTGCGCAAGGGCGCCGTGGTGGTCGACACTGAAAAACTTAAATTGCAGAGTTGGACTCGAATAAGTTCGATTGGAGGCGTGTTGCCAATGTAATGTCAGTTCTCTGTTACTTGGGAATGTGGTGACGCTGAAATCCAGGAGCCATCATAATCATCAGGCTACCCGTTTTCTCAAAACGCTTAGGATAATGATATGCTCCTTATTTCGGTCAGTTGTGATATTTTGGAGACTGCAGTAGAATTTTCGCAAAAGCTGTACTGTGCGGGCTGCAAGCACCATCAGAAGTTTTCGACAAAAAGGACATGAGAGCGCTTTGCTTTTTACGGTGTGCGGCATTACTGATAATGCTGACGACATCATTCAAGTCAGTGTCATGCGGTGAGTAGCCAACAAATATGGTATGAAAATTTGTTATATGTCAGTCGCTTGTAAGCTGGCTAACTTCGCGAGCGAGCTAGACTCGAGGTGACGTTTTGTTAGTTCTTGTTCGGATTTGTTTGTTTTTTGTTCCGAGTTTCAAAGGATTTGGCAATCCATTTATCCGTCTTTTGCACTGTTTGCGCGGAATTCCACTGATTACACATAATCAGGCATTGCTGGGTAATATCCTATGTTTCTGAAATTATGAATATGATTTCATGATGCGTGTCAGCATTCGGCAGAAGTCTCCTTTTGGGCAACGTAGGTAGGCTACCCAATGGCGAAAGAACACAAAAGTCACATTCCACATTCACTTCTTTTTGCTGTCACTTGCACTTTAGCCAAATGTTAAACATCGCTTTTCTTTTGTTTCGCATGCGGGATATTATTTTGAGCTTTAATATTTTTTTTACCGCGCTGTAAAAAGATTCAGCGGTCTAGAATCAAAATATTTCGACTGGACACGTGGCAATGTGCCTCAGGCAGCAGTTCGCGTTAATCAACGGTTAGATATATCAATCGTCGAAAACCGAAGTCAACTTAAAAGTAAACTTGTATCGATGTAATCCTGAGATCGATCAATTGTGCTGGGGAGAAAAGTTAGGGACCGTCAACAAGGTCCCAATGCAGTAAAAGCAATTTATTTATTAATGTATTTATTTATCCATCCCACACTGGAAAAACCTAATTTTATTGACAATATGGGCATTTTAATGCTTTTAAAGAAATGTATGTATATGTGTGTATATTTGGGCTGGGGCGCGAATAGAGGCCTGGCCCCTATAAATCCAAATGTGCTGAGTGAGTGAATGAGTGAGTGCCTGAGTGATCAAGTTCAATGATTAGCTAGCTGGCGGAGAAGAAGTTCAGCGATTGGTCGGCTGGCGGGCAAGAACTTCAATGATTGGTTGGCCGATGATTTGCTGGCTGGCTGGTCGGGCGTTTTTCACTTGTATCTCCTGGGGGTTATTCTAAGGAAGCTCAACTAGACAGGCTATATTTGAGTGAGCCGGCTCAACAAACTCTGAACTCGCAATCAGAGATAAATACCACAACGGCCATTGTAATCTTTCTTTGTTAATCTGCTTTTTGTGCTTTCAACACTGTACGCCCTCTCAACAAAAAAGCGTTTAATGCGTCAATTGACCCTGTTTCCGTTCACAAAATGACCGATCGGATTCTGATCCAGGATCAGTAACACTGCGGGTTGTCTCCCACCGCGCCACCAGGGGGCGCCACCAGCAGCTTAATGGGAGATCCATATGAAGTTTTACACTCATTGGTTGGACACTTGAAAGACTGCTTGATTATGCATGCACATACTCACTTGGGAAATTATAATTGAGATTATTCAGCTAAAAGCAACACTGTTGCTGCTAATAAGGCCAGAGAGGAATTCTGGCAGAGAATTGCTGACCGTAAGTCCTTTGATGAAGGACTAGTGGAAGTAACACCAGTTTTTCAGCCAAATCAAACAAAATGAAATAAGATTATAAAATGAACTTTCTCATTTCTCGGCCATTTCTCTTGATCTTGCTGTTAACTGCAAGGCCTTTTCGAGAGCTTTAAATAGGTCATAAATTCATTAAAATTAATTGCATTTCAATTTTTTTGTCACATAGTTAGCCATATTCATTCGTCACCAATATTAAATAATGCTTTATGTGAACACATGGCAGCTCCTTCACTCGAACATGTTTATTAAGCGGTTTTACTCAAAACTGTGGATTCTTTGTCCATAACATGCCCAAAGACGGAACATGGGGGGGAAAAAAGGAATGTTTGAAGTTCGTTCTTACTCCCTCATTACATAGGACCTGCCATGTGTTCACAAAAGTGACATCACGTTCCCGGTTAACAGAACTGTAACAATAGTTTTGTTTCATTACGATTCAGGAACATGCATGCATACATACTTTATCTGCTATCTACATCTGTTGCTGCTGTCTCTCTCAAATTCACATTTGCAAAATCAATAACTGCTACCCTTACTCTTGCTCTTTGTCTATTCAAATGTTTAACTTGCTTTTGGTATGTTTTCCTTACTCAAGAACCCCCTGCACCTCCCACTTCCTCTCAAACTCACTCACTCCCACTCCCTCACTCACTCTCATACTCACTCACACTCTCACTCTCACACTGTCCCCACCCACTTTGTAAATAATTTATCAGCTCCAGCTCATTACTGAACTTGCACTTCATATGAGCTTTGCCCTATTTAGCACCCTTTTCTTGGGCCTGTATTTTCATACAGCACTTGGCGGCCCAGTCATATAGTAGGTTGCGCCTAGTCTTGTTAGTAATCATGAGGTCCGATAACCAGTTGAATCAAAACTGAAACCAGATGATTCCACACTAATCCCAACCAAGGCTCTTTTACGTGTTCATCACGTTTGTTCTTTGTGTTTTTGTTAAATATTGACGGAAAAGAGAATAGTATGGGTATGTTGTCATTCTCTATAGCTTCCAAATCACATGGCCAAATTATTTATGTGACACTTTTAATAACCTAAGATGTGGCCTATGTGCAGTAAAGATGAAAATCTTGTGTTGGTCCCAGTGTCTTGAGACCTGGAAGCAAATGATTTTTTTTTTTTTTTTTTCATTCATGTATGGGACCATTCCATGCCTGTCGTACGGGACCTTCAGACAGTTTTTTACATCCAGAAATTAAAACGACCGGCTTTAAAGTAGGCTGTGACCTTTAAATTGTGTTACCACACTTCAACATTATTCAATGATCAAACTGATTCATTTACATTTTGGGGGAGTGAAATAAGCAAAAATGTTATCTGTCGTACGAAATGCAGACAAATCACTATTTTCTTTTTTCCCAATGAAGTCTTTTCAAGAACTCTGTGAATTGGCCATTGAAAGCTATTGGAAAATAGTCAAGAAATATTGAAGAGAGTCTGCTGTATTGTATTAAAGCAGTTTTATTGAATAAAATCAACAAGACATGAATTCAACAGGGTATAAAAATTCTAGGGGGTACCTCCTAGAGAGCTCCAAAAATGGCTCCGACTGAAAAAATGCAATTTAAGATCAATTTTTAACAGTCAAAATCATAGCGTAGTCATTTACCCAGGACAACAATTTTTTCTCTATAATTGTACATTTCTTTAACAATTCCTTTAATTTCAAAACATCATCAATGTTTTACTTACCTCTGAATTGGTGACTGGTACCATTAATAAACTCTGAACAGCCACTTGCACACCTTTGAAACAGTCACTTGCCTTCCCTCAGTGGAATTGTCCATTCATCAGAGCCCCTTATTGTCCCAGAGGTGAGGAATTAAAGAGACACCTATTGTTTTTCAGGCAGAACTAACCCACTGAGAAGTAATTGCCTTAAGATTTGGTTTAAGCAGTTTGGTAAGGACTGTACCAATGATCTGTTGTACGGGACAATACTTTTTAGGCTAATTATGCGTAAACTAATTAATTAAATTTCGGGGAGACAGTAGTATTTTAGTACCTTTAGTCTGAAATTAGAGGATTTGTGATAAAAAGTTTCCAGCACAAAAAAAAAAAAAAAAATGGCGAGAACTATGTGCCTTCACTCTGTTGTACGGGACATGACAATAAACAGCCCGTCATTGATCTTATTTTTCTCCGGCAAGCAGAAAATATAACCGTTACTTAGCAAGTGGACAGACTTTGCTCTAGATGTCTGATTTGTGTGACAATGTGAGATTAGTCACTCATTAGGTTATTTCGCCCCTGAGCTGCATAGAGCATAACATTGAGTTGGTCAGTCAGCGTGACGAATACACAGGTACTCCTTGCACCAGGGTCAATAAAAGGCCACTGCAAAATGTGCACTTTTGTCACTAGTCACAATGCCACAGATGTCATAGTCATGAGAGAGCATGCCATTGGCATGCTGAATGCTGGGATATCTGTGACAGCGGTGTCAACACACTTGAATGTGCGTCATTCCACCATCAGCCGGTTGAGAATTGGATTCAGAGAGACTGGCAGCACTATGAATCGTCCACATGCCCCACGACCACGTGACCACACCCACTCAGGATTGGCACATCTGGCTCCAGCACCTCCGTGATCGGCTCCGACCAGCCACCAGGATAGCTAATGAGTCGGACTGCACAACAGGCAGATATCAGCTCAGACTGTCCGAAAACGCCCGAGGGAGGCAGACCTCCGAGCCCGCTGGCCACACCGAGGTCTCGACCTGACTGCCGTCTGTCATCGGTACAGACTGGATTGGGCCAACCATAACCTTCGCTGTACGCATGCATGATGAAGGACGTCCATTTACATTTATGATGTTATAAAACCTCCACTAATTAAATTGATATGCCAGTGCATTCTAGAGTGAGAATTTCAGCTGTTGATATTGTATTGAACAGTGGTTATAATAAGCAATATTTTAGGTATGCGTCACTAATGTATGAAAAAAATAGCATTTTTTGATTATGTTGTTTTTATATTATGAATAAAGGTAGGTATAACCCCAATTCTGAAATAAATGGGACAAAGTGTAGATTGTGAATAAAATCAAAATGCAATGATTTTCAAATCACACCAGCCAGTATTTTATTCACAACGGAACAGAGATAACATAGCAAATTTTGAAACTGAGAAATTTTATGATTTTAGTCACAAAATGAGCGCATTTCAAAATTGATGGCTGCTACAGGTCTCAAAAATGTTGGGACAGGGCCTGTTTACTATGGTGTAGCATCCCCTCATCTTTTTAACACAGAGTGGAGGCATTTGTGCATTGAGGAGACAAGTTTCTTGAGTTTAGCCATTGGCATTTTATCCCACTCTTGTTTAATACAGGCTTCCAGCTGTTTGAGAGTTTTGGGTCTCCTTCGATGGACTATTCATTTAATTATGCACCAAATGTTCTCAATCAGTGAAAGATCAGGACTGCAGGCAGGCCAGTTCAGCACACGGACTCTACTACTACGAAGCCATGCTGTTGTAATAGCTGCAGTATGTGGTTTTGCATTGTTCTGCTGAAATACACAAGGCCCTCCCTGGAATAGTTGTCATCTGGATGGGAGCATATGTTGCTCTAAAACCTTTATATATCTTTCAGCATTCATGGTGCTTTTTAAAACATGCAAGTGTCCCACATCATATGCACTAATGCATCCCCACACCATCAGAGATGCTGGCTTTTGAACTGAAGTTCACGGGCATCCAGTAAAGGTCTTTGGTCTTGTCCCTTACGGACAGAGATTTTGCCAGTTTCTCTGAATCCTTTGATGATGTTATGCACTGTCGATGATGAGACCTTCAAAGCCTTTGTAATTTGACATTGAGGAACATTGTTTTTAAAGTCTTCCACAATTTTTTTTATGCAAGCCTTCACAGGTTGGAGAGCCTCTGGCCATCTTTACTTCTGAGAGAATCAGCCTCTCTAAGAAATCCCCCTTTATAGCCAGTCATGTTACACACCTGATGCCAGTTAACTTAATAACAAGCTAAATGTTCTTTCAGCTGATTCTTTTATATTTTAATAACTTTTTCAGCCCTTTTTGCCTGTGTCCCAACCTTTTTGAGACCTGTTGCAGCCAGAAAATTTTAAATAAGCTCATTTTGTGGATAAAAATGTAAAACTTCTCAGTTTCAACATTTGTAATGTTATCTATGCTCTATTGTTAATAACATATTGGCTCGTGATCTGAAAGTCATTGCATTTTGATTTTATTCACAATTTACACTTCGTCCCAACTAATTCCGAATTGGGGTTGTATTAAGCATGTTTTATTGAATAAAACTTGTTTTTTTCTAGAGATTTAAGTTGTTACTCTTATTGCTGTAGTTTCCGCAACGTCATAAAATGGACCTCGGGTATGCGTACATTTGAGGCCATAGAATTCTTTGTATTTGTGATCAGTCCATGAAATTTGAAGCAGTTATCAGGGGTATACCATAGTTACTGAAAATAACACAAAATTAGATGCATTTCAGTTTTTACTCTCATTACCCTTAAAGGTGCAACCTGATCTTGTTTCACATCTGAATCAACTCATCCATGGACTACCACCCATCATCCTACCAAATTTTGTGCGAAACCATTCATAAATATTTTGAGTTATCCTGTCAACAGACCGACTGCTAAACAAACCGACAGACAAACAAATGAGTGAAAACATAACCGCCTTGGTGGAGGTAATTGTGGAAATATGAGTTGTAAAGATCTGCAGATGTTGCTGTTGAGAAGTAATGGTTCCTCAAAGCCTCTTGCTGCAATAAATGTTTGGCTGCATCCACATTTTCTTAAATAGTCCTTTTTCCTTTTCTAGTTGGACACCACAGTTTTGCAAATTCTCAGACCTCTGGAGATTCCTAGAACGGTTTGTTTCTTGGTTAACATTTTTACCTGGAGAGGTTCTGTAAGCAGTAGGTGCAATAAAGTTTAATAGGTTGTTTGCTCAATTGCATTATCATTGTACCATTTTTAAGTATTCTTTAATTATTGACAACAAAACTAATCCCTTAAGTAGTTAGTTCTAAAACCAGAGGGAAAAAATTGACTGAAGGAATCAAAAAACTGCAAAATGGTTATTGTATATCTATATATCCTATCCCACCCCCACATTCCGAAGTCTGGTGTAGTGCCACAACTTCAAATTCTAATTAGATGCTTATTGCTTTGTTGAGAGAGCAGCTGTGGTGTTCCACCATTGCTCAGGCTCCAAAAGGAGATTACACTGAAAAATGCTGTTTATAGCTTCACATATATCAGTCCAATATTGCTGCAGAGCTGGACGAGAAAAATATGAGTTTGTTTGCCTTCTACCTCCCCACAACCCTACCAGCAACTTGGTGTAACCATGCTTGAATAACCAGGGTTTTAAAAAACGTTTAATTTTTCCGGGATATTCTCTCCAAAGAAATGAACTTGTTGTCTTTTGTGTATTATTGTGTGTTTGAGGCAAGCGACACATTGTTCTTCTTAAGTCCGTTTATTTATCTATTCTTTTTCCATGTCCACAAACTTTTTTGTCCCGTATCAAGTGCCCGAGTGTTCTCGAGAGAGATGCAGTTCGAATGCCGAAACATCCGACCTGACCATGTCTCTGAGCCTTGTACAAAGGGTTGCATTGCCCCAATTCATTCTTTCGCAATCCCTGTTTTTCATCCCTTTTTATATATATTATATATATAGCCAGATAATGAATAATACTAATGTGGATACCTATGATAAATTAAATAGAGTACTTTACAAACCTGCTTATCACGGATGGAGGTAGATTTAAGAGATTTTTCTGCAGTCTCTTTGAATGAAACCAGGAAGAGGAAATGCAATATCATATCATGAGTATTCACGTTGATGCTGCTGCCATCTAATGATAATAAACCACAGTTTGTTTTAAAGAAGGCTTGTCAGAGACAAGTATTTTGCTGCACAACTTCGTTGTACCTTGTTGTGTTGAACCGTGACTGATGTTACAGACCCGGGTTTACTTGTTACTGACGTTACATGTGACTGATTTTACCAACTTTATCGCATTCTCAGGCAAGATTGCTACATGAAAACCAACAAATGTATTGTGTTTTAGGTTAATGCTGACTTACCTGACTTGGAGTATTCAAAGATTTTTTTCGATGGCACTATATACATTTCACTCTCGTGACGGATGTTACAGCCACGAAACTAGTTTATTTGAAAGGGATTTTGAACCTAATGCTTTGAACAAGCAAATTTCTGTTGTTGTCACCTTGTCAATATGTGCACTGATATTGCAAAACTAAAGCAATGGAGAAGAAACAAGTTTACACGCAAGATATAAAGTGAGGCTAATTCATATGCATATTTTGATGCGGAAAAATGTGAAAAGGCATGTCCTCTTCAATGCACCATAGCTACCTTCACCACATCAATCCAACCAAAACAACTTTTCTTCCACATAGCTGAAAATCTGTTCTTTTCATTTTAAGCACAGTTTTCCCCTACTTCTGGAAAATAATTTTTAGCCCCTGAGGTTTTGCAAAATGGAATTGCTTGTGAGCAAATAACTATGTACAGTGAAATAGGAAAATACTGTATATACATTCAAAATAACGGAAAAGTGCAACAAAACACGTGCACAGCTACTATCTGTTTGCAATACAATCAAATCTCCTCTCTCTTCCTAGAGGAATAGACATGGCGACTTCACAGCCTTGGCCCCCACACTAGAACATACAACCCATTAGCTTAAAAAAATGACATTATATCAACAGTTGTCTTGGCAGGTGACATGTTCAATTTTGAAAAAAATTATTGATTTTCAGTATTTTGCTCAGTGAGTTTACAATCTCTACACAAACTACGGAATTGTTTTCATTTTGAGCACAAAAACCAAATCTCGTTAGTTTGACTAAACCAGCTAAGGGTTGAGCACATTTATTTTACATTTGAGATTCAATTTCACCTTTTTTCTTTTCATTCTGCATTGAAAAATTGAAAAATTCTGGGATTTTCAATGCATTTTTTTCTACTCCTTAGCCTGACAAAAATAGCTTATTTCAATAGAACACATTTTTCATCATTAATCTCTTTTAAAAGGCAGTTACAATAGTGTTTTTCACCTCATGTCACAAACATCACTTTACATCCGAAGAAAGCAATAAACTTCAGGCTCTTTTGATTTGGACAGAAATTATTTAGTATAAAAAGCCTTTATTCAAACATGGCTCCAGTTAATGCATCAAAAAAAGACCGAATTTGACTGCTAGGGTCTTATATTTATTGGAACCAAAAATTGAATATGTAACGCATTTTTGCATTTTTTCCTTCATTTTTTGAAGGTACATTCCCTTTTTTCCCCTAAAATTCAATTTCATAAAAATATGCTTCTGTAAATATATCTTCCGTTTATCGTGACTTTTTCCTCAAAATTATTTCCAAGCAATTTGAAAAATAAAGTGGCCTTTGTAATGTGTTTGGATATATGACTATACAATATATATGTAACTCTGTAACTTCCATAAAGGTGTCTTCTGCTCTGCCATCTGGCACTGATTGCATTTGCTCTCCAGGTTTGTCACATCTGCAGAATTCACACAGTGGCCCGAGGGAGAAGCTGGCTGCAATTGCAAAGCAGCCAACGACGAAAACGTCACCTACAGTAATGAGAAATATGCCGACATCGGCAAGCAAACTGATGAGAGAGAATGCTTCTTCTCGCCGAATGACCCCTGTCCTAACAATGACCGTCGGGACGACAAAATCGGTTTCTTTGCTTAAAGGTAGCTCAATTTTCAGATTCATGAACTATGTGTACATGTATTAGTATTAGGTTTAAAGCCAATGAGTTTCATATTTGTAGCTGAATTCCTCTTACATTTAGCATCGAGCAACTATTCAAAACGGAAAAAAATGATTTTTTTTGTCTATTTATCTATTTGAAGTTGAATATATTTAGCCCTTCTTTATCAGTTACCTGTCACTATGGAAAGACTTCCGTATTGTTTAATGTGAAAATTCCACTGCTTTAATATCAATTTAAATACCTGAAATAATCCATGCATTTTATGTTACATTTTACCCCCAAAGCTTTGGACGTTACATAATGTTTTAAAACTTGAGGTGCAGACAAAAACCAGTGTGCTGGAGGTGGGTATGACTACACTGTAAATTAATGCTCATTAATCTTAGCATGAATTTATCAAACAAATATTTTGCAACCATTTGGACTTTGCATGCACTTTAGTGCATGCAAGCGTGCTTGACACGGTCAGGCAACAAAGTTTGAGACCTATATCAAGCAATTGGTTTGAATTACTCTTTCAGACACCCTTTGATATTTGTGCACCTTGGAAATTGGTATGAAATCTAAGCTATCAAGGTCCTTGGTAACAGTTACTGTGTTTGATCAGGTGGCCCTCCTGCTACTGAACATGCCTGCCCTGAATTGCGGTTCCATGCTGGCAGCTTTGCAGGCGGTGTGGTGCTGACCCTGGCCGTGATGCTTACGGTGTTCCTGGGGTATAAACTCGCCCCTTCAAGGCAAAAAGTGCGATACCGCGCCATGTAAGCTTCAGATCCTGTACTTTAATTCACAATATACAACCCCTGACAAAAATTATTGAATTGCCACAGGTACAGGATTTTCATCCAGTTTTTTTTTTTTTTTCAACTTCATAGCAAATAAACAAATCGCAAATATGACGTAAAACACAAAACAACTTTTGTTCAATAGCTGAACAATGTGGCTTCATGAAATGTACTTCAAACAAATTTGATTAAATTATTTTAATTTTGTGGCATATTTTTTCATAATCAGGCAGCAGAAAAAAATATGGAATCAATCAATGTTGAGGAAAAAAAATCTGGAAACGCCTTTTAATCGTCATTTCTAAAAGAAATACTGGCAAAAATCTGAATATGCCTATATGGTCTGTTGTTGAAAGAGAGTGCTTGCTGACCTTAATGAAGTCTTGGAGCTGGCTAATTGAGAGGAGGCTTGGCACCAGCAAGCGAGTTGGCAACTGAAACAACTGAAAGGATTATAAAACTGCTCCAAGATGGAAATTCAGCACAGAAAGTGGCAAACAGTCTTGGTTTTTCGCAGTCAGCTGCATCTAAAATTCGCTGCAAGTATGAACCAAATTGAAAGTTTATAAACGGAAAACATACAGGTAGACCACGGAAGACGTCAAAGCATCTGGACAGAAAACCTGATTCAGTGAAAACAGAAAATGCACAACAAAACGAATGAAACTCAAATGAGCAGAAACAGGCGTCAATGTTTGTGACACAAGTGTAAGAAATTGGCCGAATGAAATGGGATGTACATAAAGAAAATCCATCAGTCATGTGAATGTGCACGTGTACATCGAAACTTTGGACCATTTTCTGATTCAATCAATAAAAAATAGGTTTGGTGATGATGAAGTAATTTTCCGGATGAAAATGCCACAGAGTGTAAAAGCTTTTCTTCAGGAAAGGCTTAACTCAATGACACGGCCAGCAAGCAGTCTGGATCTCAAACTAACTGAAAAGTTGTGGGGTAAGTTTTAAGAAAAGGTCCATGACTAGCACCCATCCTGCAAAGCTGATCTGTCAGCCACTATACGAGAAAGTTGGAACTAGCTTGATGAAGAATTAATCAATTCTCAAATTAGATTAAAATAGTTTAATCTGATTTGTCTGAGGTGCGTTGCCTCAAGCTGAAATGTTTGGCAAATAAACAAAGAGTTTTATGTCATATCTGCAATTTGTTTATTCACTATGAAGTAAGAAAGCTGGATGGACATCCAGGAAGTGTGGCGATGCCATTATTTTTGCCAGGGGTTGTAATTAATCACATTCAATGTACGTCAACCCTGTAAACACAAGTTCAAGTCTTGCAACAAAAGACGCAAGCTTAATAAGTTTTCAGTGTTTGAAAAGAAGATCTCCTGCTATGTTATTTATTTGAACATTTTATCCCAGGACAAAACCTCTTGGTAAGGGTTTGTCCCAAAAGAAATGGACAATAAAAACATTTTTCAGCTTCTTTGCTTTTGCCTTATTTAACACAAATCTTATTTTTCTCTTTTCAGAAAGGAAGAACATGAAGCAATAATATAATATCAACGACACGAGGAAGAGATTCCGCCACATCATGTTTTAACAATCAAACAATTTTGGTGAACATATTGCCAAAGTAATGTGGTGCATAGACCTAGATGTTGTTCTTCACTGTTTACACTTGAAGCAATGCAGGCATGTTATAGACACAAGGTCCTATATCATGTTGGTATTTTGTGAGAATGGGAGTTAAGTGTAACTACGTAAGTGTTCTACGCCAGGACAATTATTCAAAAGCCATAGAGCGGTGATGTGAAAATTCCAGAATCAGGGATGTGTTTTCATGACTAGGCAGGTTGCAGTTTGGATACTGGAAACCATAGTTTATTGTTCCTCAACTGCTCATCAACCATTTCTGTTTTGTCTTTAGTTCATCTATGAAATGATCCCTTACTGTATTTGAAGCACAAAAAGTGGGAAAAGTTGAATCACCAAAAGTTAAAAAGATTGATAAGAGGCTGTTACGCATTCATATCAGCTGTAATGTCTTTTCCATTCGTATGAGTTGTATACTAAATTTATTGTTGGAAACCATTCACTCTACTTAGTTCAATGGTAAATACAAATTTAGTATTTCAAATTGAGTCCAAACAGCTGTGTAAATATTTCCACCAACCTGATGTTTAGAATTACACCGATCAGCCACGACATTAAAACCACGGTTGGGTGAAGTGAATCACATTGATTGTGTTGATACAGTGGCACCTGTCAGTGCCCAGTAAGTGAACAGGAAGTTCCTTACCTTGATGTTTTGGAAGCAGGAAAAATGGGCAAGTGCAAGGATGTGAGCAACTTTGATTATGAGCAAAATTGCAATGGTATGATGCAAGAGATCACATATTTTCAAGACTGCAGCAATTGTGGGGAGTCCCTGGTCTGCAGTTGTCAGCACCTGCTAAAAGTGGTCCAAGGAAGGACTCCCAGTGAACTGGTGACAGGGTCATCGGTACCCAAGGCTCACTGATTTGTGTCAGGAGTAATGTTTAGATTGCCTGGGTCTGATCCCACATAAAAGCTACTCTGGCATAAATTGCCAAAAAAAGGAAAGTTAGACACTGGCTATGATAGAAAGCTGTCAGAACGCCGGAAAACGACTGGATACATTGTCAACATAAAAACTGGGAAAAAAAAAACTCTTTTTACGTTCAGATGACGCATGCCCTAGTGGCTGTAGTTATGGGCACAGCAAAAGAGGGAATAAGATGGCATCAGTATGAAGAGCAAAAATCTGTTTGTGGTTGAGTAGGCGTAGAAAACAAAGAAGAGCAGTGTTCGATTCCTGCCACCGTTCGATTAATATTTCAAAGCACGAGCCATGATTGTCTTTTAAAAGGCGCGACTGTCTTATAAAACGATGCTCACCTTTCCCTGACACTTTTTAACCGTCCGTTTCTGAAGGCGCAGTGTTTGGCAAGTACACCCCTTCATGGCTGCTGTATTTTCTGAGGGCAGTTGCGTCTTTCAACAAGATAATGCACCCTGCTGCATTGCAAATTTTTTTCAGGAATAGTTTGAGGATAATAATGAACAGTTCAATGCAACACGTTGGGCTGGAACTAATAGGTTGTGGCTGATTTATGCAGTGGTGGAATGTAAACGAAGTAAATACTGTACTTAAGTGCGTTTTTCACGTAGGCTATCTGTACTTTACTTAAGTAAAAATTATAGAGCATGCTTTTGACTTTTACTCCGTTACATTTTGCAGCTATTATCTGTACTTCCTACTCCACTGCATTTCTAAAATGCACCTCGTTACATTTTATTTAACTCGCCAAAATGTTCCCTTCACAAAACAAATTGGTTGCGTTCCTGCCTCGGAAGTTTAACTAATCAGGTAGTGCTATCCCAGCCTCCAATGACGGCAGAGCGCGCCTTTGGAAGCGGCAGTCGCATTAGAACAAAACCTGATTCACCAAACATGGATTCGGAGACTGAGCTCGCTGAATAGGGTATTTGCGAGAATCGCGTTGCCCCTGATAACCTCGGTACCTCTGCCAAACATTTAATAGCGTGGGTCCACTCATATAGCGGCAAACAGTGATAACGCACGGAAAACATCACGTTTTTGGAGTTAAGATACTGGACTTCACCCATCAAATATTATCAAACCAGGAGTGGAAAAAAACAACTGATATCTCAGGATTGAACACGGTGATTTTCTGTGTACCCACAGTCAGATATTTTGCTCATTTAAATTGTGCTTCGGACTCACATTTGAGCGATAATCAGAAAAAATGCTCAACTGTTGATATTTCTTTTCTGTGTTTTTTCTCTGACTCATTATATCGGGGTAGAATAAAGTATAAGATATCAAATAAAATTTAATGAGTTCCTGTATCACCCATTCATGTGTCATGTTATTGGTGAACTGGGTGACACCCATTTTTTATGGCTGATTTATAGAAAGGCTAAAATTGATTTATTTTTTTACAAAATGTGTTGAATTATTCCGATCACCCTTTCATTGGACGCGTTTTCAGTCTACTAGCGCCATAAAACGGACAGAACTGACAAAAAGGGAAGATAACTGGTATGTGTTACGCCCACTGATCTATGTAGAATAACTGGATAGTTGATGGTGTCATAATTTTGAAGTAACCGTGCTGCCATATTGGTATGCCCAGTAGTCGAGTTGTAAAAAAAAAAAAAAAAAAAACGGGGTTGGTCCATTGAAAAATAAATGGGGGGGGGGGGGGGGGCTTCTGTAATTCATGTAAATTTGTGATCGAAATAAAACACTGAAAATAATACTTCTTAATCCTCTCAAGTCAGATCAAGCAAAGTTTATTTTTTGTGCATGCAACCTGTGGCGAGTCTAGCTTGCCTGTAATTTTCTTTTTTTTAAATAATCCCTGACATCGCGTAATCCAGCTGCTCGTCGTGAGCCATGCTGATATTGCAGTGCAATTAATCCTCTGGATGTCGCTCTTGCTGCAGCTTGTGCCGCTCGCGCTGGTATCAACGAAAGTAACAATCATGTTGTGTCATTGAATGTTTGCGCGCCCAGTTGTGACCTCATATTATTATCTATTTTACTCAACAGTTCTCTCTAATGATGAAATAATATTAATATAAGGTATATGTCCAAAATTTACTGTAAAGAGTGGAGGGATGGAGAGGGGGGATGGCAGTTTTACGGGGGGATGATTTTGATCATATTTATTTCAGGGGGGATACCATCCCCCCCCCCAACTCGACTACTGGGTATGCCCAACTATAATCTCTCAGAATATTACTCACATTGAACACGTTGCAGCCAACGATATAATTAATTGAGAAGATAGCTTTTCACACGGAAGAGGCGGTATTTTATGTTTCCTCCTCAGATCGACCTGACTGTACGAAAAATGCGTCAAGGACCGCAGATTTAACTACAGTGGGCAGCAGTTGTACGGGCCTTTAACATTTTCAATGGACAACATCAGCATTTGACTATTTGTACGACCAATGAGTGCGTTCCATAGGAAATCTATAGGCCTACGTATTTTTCATCTCGTCTGAGTGGGGCAGCAACGAAATTGAAGTTCAAAGTCATTGAGGCTGAAGAAGACAAGACGTCAATCCTGCACGAATTATCATTATTCTGTGTGGGGGGATTTAAAAACTTCATAAAAAAACAAATTAGCCGTAAGCTTGCATCTTGTCATCCGTTGTCTTTATTTTAGAAACAATGGGTGTGAGATTCAATCACGCATAACGCATGTAGGTCCCAACGGATGTCTTGTGTTGAGTTCTCTCTTGCGCTGTCTTCACTCAGTAGCTGCCATGAAGCTCGGCTAATTTTCCTGTGAAGCGAGAGTGGGTCCGCTGAAGAGAACGCAATGTAAACTTATCAAGGTCGCTATCAGCGTTCACCTGAGAAGTGAAGTGAGTTGTGCGTTTTGGAGATGTATGGAAAACTGCCTGCCATTCATTGTCGAGTGTGAATCACATTATCTATTTAAGTAGCTCTAACATTACATCCTCATCGATAACCTGGCAAAATTAAATTTGCCGTTCACCTGTATTTAATTATTTAATGTCAGCAAAACGTTAGCCTTTTTTTAGTGCTGGCGCAAATTAGCCTTAATGATTTGACCAGTCAACACCTGGTTAAGCTTGTTCCTACCATTTACCATATGGACCACCTTAGGATGCGGTTGTAATCACTGTTAGAAGTACTAAAATAGGTACCACGGGACATGTTGATGCCCACTAAATAGGCTGTATCTGAATAAAAACATCATGGACTGGCACCATATTTTGGCACAAATATAAGCTCCAGTGTGCCTGGATCTGTGGCAACTCAACCAGATCCCCCAGATGACCATCTTAGATTTCTTTTTAACTCAGGATTAATTGGGATAAAAATAGGTCATGAGGTTCGATAGCAATGAGACCACTCTAGTCAAAGTCTGTTAAGTCATACTGTACCTGAACTCAGTAGAGATTGTACTGCTCAAAAGTGTCACAAATTGTTTTGAACTCATTGTTCTGAATTGTGTAGTTCCTTCCTGTGTTGGTAGTTGGTGGTGTAATTCACATAAAATATCACCCTTTGGGATCCACCAGATATCCTCCCTGGCAGGCCACCTGATCAAGTTTGTTGGACCTCTGGGTGACATAAATTTGATGCTATAGTCCTCATTGTTTGCGGAAAATTCCAGAACCATTCCAATTCACCAGTGTCCATCATATGCACAACCCACATACTGTCCAGGTCTTGGGGTTGTGATTTGTCTTGCAGTGTGACAGCCTTGCAAATGTCCCATTGTAATGTTATCGTCAGTGGCGATGCGCTTGGCTTTGAGTCTACCCTCTGTTGGCTCTGAGATGTAACAAATCATCTGTACCATATAGTGGTTTTTTTTTTTTTGGATGAGTGACCAACTCGTGACCATTGTGAGTGGTTTAAGTCATAGTGTAGTTCTGATTCATTCTTCTTTCATTCCAATATTTTAATATCTGGACCAGTATTCCAATCATTGTCTAAATTTGTTAATTAATTGATTATCTCCCTTTTCTACCAGATCATTATAGTCATTTTATATGTTGTGGAAAAAGAAAATCAACAGGAATCTGTTCATTATACAGTCAATACGGATCGATGAGGAATATGTGTGATTTTCACTGATTACAGCTGGATGCTATGTGGGAAGTGGTAGGACCAATCTAAAAATGATGGACAAAATACCACACTTTGATGAAATTATTTCACCCAGAAAGAAAAACGGAACACCTTCAGAGCCACATTTAATCGAAAGCTTAAAATTAAGTAATTCAAGATCATTTAAAATTTATGGCCCATTGATTTTTTTTCTCCCATTTTCCGAGCCTCCGTGCATCAGCCCATGACACAAGGGGTATGATTTTATATTTTCTCCCTGGTCTCTATAAGTAGTACTACTTGTGTAATTAAACTTAGACCTGTATCACTTTTGGATTTCTCACAGTAGCCCCCTCAAAATGGCCCAGAAATAAGGATTTGCTCAGGAGCGCAGACCCCGCTCCCACTTACTTAGTCCTCGAGTTTCAGGCCTTTATGTGGAATTTTGATTTAATATTTAGGGAGAGTACTTCAGATACATTGATAAATGATATATCAAAGTAGGAAGAAATTAGGAGGTGGTCATCCGGGAAGGTTAGTCCATTTGACACAGAATGTCTCACGTGGTAATCCATGTTACAGATGACACACTGGGTTACTAGGGCATGCGCAGCAAATGCATGCGATATTAATATTCACTATTAATATTGCAAATCCCCCTCTCAATAATAAAACACCCCGAAATATATTGCCGTCTCCTTTTAAAATCGTTCCCCATTTACAACATGGATCATCATTCTATCATTCATTGCAGCCCTAATTTTGAAGTACTTATACTTTTAGTACTTTAAGTACATTTGAAAGCAAGTACTTTCTTACTTTCACTTAAGGAGGATTCTTAATGCAGTACTTCTACTTGAGTATATATTTTGCTGGGTATCTGTACTTTTACTTAAGTGCTGAAGTTCAGCACTTCCTCCACCACTGAACGTGTGTTTCACAGGCATTTAGTACCTATAACAATTATGAATCACTTTCTTTTTGGTTTACAATGGTCACTTTTTTTCTTTAATTCATTTTACCATTTCTACTTATTTTAAGCATGTTCAATGTGATCATTATTGTTGCATTTTCCCCCTTTGGACAATACCCATTAAAAATATGGAAACTACTGTATTTATAAATTTTCCTGAAATGAAACATTATTTAATACTTCAAAACGCGATGTGTAAAACAGGAAATGTGTTTTCTTTAAATTATCTATTAAATTAAATCATCTTTGGCAAATAGTAAGTCATGACGACTATAAAATGACACTATGCTAGAATGGACAATCTGTTAGATTATATGTATTATTAGCCATTTTAAAGCAATTCAGCCACAGGATTCAATCTCTTTCATGGCTGGCAACTTATTACTACGAATAAATTCAGAAGTCACACTAACTGACTTGGCTTACTTAAGGTCAAAATACTATTTGGTGTTGGTTTATTTTTACTTCATTAGCAAAATATCGTAATAAATGGTCGCCAAATGCACAGTGAGCCTTCTTCATACGCATACTCCAATCTATGGTGGGCGTATATTGCAATTGCAAGATCGGTCTATTCTTACTCTACATAGACTACAATTTTTGTTGTATTTCTTCGTTTGTTTTTTGGGTCAGTGATGATATGAAGAGGATCCCTATCAATTTTGGTGATTAAAAAAAAAAAAATTCCTAAGAGCTGTGGCACTGAACTTGGCACATCCCTATACATGGCTTATATATAGCTTGTTGTCACTCAGCAGTGTGAAATTTTCGCTGAATCCATTTTGTTTGTTTTGTTGGTTAATATTGATGTGAAGAGGAATCCTTTTGATTTTGATGGTAATTAGAAAATTCTTCTAAGAGCTGTGTTGTGGTTGAAATGTTTTCATTTTTATGCACTTGCTCTACTGGATGGGCTTCTATTGCGATCTATTGCTTCAGTCCATTGGCTCATCCACAATTGTTCACAATTTGTTCTCACTCCACAGAATACTTTTTGTTCAATCCTTTTCATGCTTGTTTTGTGGGTCAATGGTGATATGAAGAGGATCTCTTGATTTTGGGGATGACTGGAAAATTTTTCATGGAGTGAGGGCATCGAACTTAGCACATCCCTATACATGGCTTGTACGCGGATTGTTTTCACTCTACAGGGTGCAAGTTTTCATGAATCCTTTTTTTGTTTGTGGGTCTATGGTGGTATGGAGAGGATCCCCATTTATTTTGGTGATGGTTGGATAATTTTGTGTCAAATAACATGTCATCAACACGGCCGTCATGTGGGCGTATTACCAGTCTTTGCATGGCTATCTTTTGGAACTATTGTGAAAGGGTGCTGAACAGAGGAAATGGGTTAGTGACCAATCAGATGCATTGAGCTCAGACATCTGTGGTACGAGAGAAAATTGGCCCTCATGCAATATTAAAATAACACACAGCTTCATGACAAAAGTTTGAAATGATTTGCAAGCAAACCATTAGAAATAACGAGGAGACAAATTTTACCACAAAGTATATAGTTTATTCCGGGCCCATTTTAAAAGTATTATATAAAGAGATATAGTGTAACAGAATTTATGGGTCTTGTATACATGCACATACTTTCCATCAAAAAAAAAATCATTACTGAATATAAATTCATTTTGTGTGCATTTAGACACATCTAAATACCAAACCTTTAAAATGTGTTATAAGCCCTACTTCTACATACAGTCAACTATATATAGTCTGACAAGAACAAACTAAGATGCAGAAAATCACACAAGTGACAAACACCATTTAGTCAAACTTCTGTAGACATGTGCAAAGACAGTACTAAATGGTACCACCAAACTCAAACATTTTAGTAGCATCCTTTCCCCGCACGACAAATACTGTGCCACATATATTTTTTCTGAAAGCAGAACTGCAGAAAGCGGCACACTCAGGTTCCCATGGTCACACTGAATGTCTACTAATTTTTGACACTGACGGCAGAACTCTACGCAAAAATAAATCATTCAATTTTTGCAGGCGGGTTAAAGTACATTTTTGTTCGGTTCTTATCATACACGGAAACAAAAATTAAAAATTATCACTTGGTATTGTAGCAATTCATTTTATTTTTAAAGGACAAGAGGATCATCTTTTCAGCATTTCAGCGAGATCTTAAACATTTCTGACGAGTAAACGTTCGATTTTTAAACAGGAATCGCATGACAGATTCGGACTACGGTGATTAGAATGTAAACAACAAATTAAAGAGAGTAGGGATAGCTCATTTACCACCTCAAATATCCTGAATCCAAAACTTCAAATTCGAAAACAAAAAAGAAGCCACCCAGTCGAGACGATAAACATGAAGTGTCCAGTGCTATTCGGTTTGCTCGATCAAACTAAAGATCCCAACATCACTTGCTTGTTCATGCAAATATGTATCAAATACATTTGCAAATATGTTGCTCTTGCTCGCAAAAGAAAAGTGAGAAATAAAAGGAGCGTGGAATATAAACGGTCTGCAGAAGCCAGAGCAATTCATTCCGAAATTAAACAGAGTTCACTTTTGTTTGTACATCCAAACATTCTCATCGTTCAGAATTACCATCAAAACCTCCACATAGCAACTAAAACTCCACTCTTTTCGTCTAACCATCTGAAACGTGTCATAAACCACCTTCTTGTCAGCCTTTTCCATACATCACAGCCGAGTGGCCCTGAATGGACTGCCGGGAAACTTGACACTCGCTTCCACCAATCGTTAACATTTTTCCACAGCACCTTTGCCCACATCATCATCTCCACTTTCTTTAAATGTTGCCAGGGAAAAGAAACGGCTCAGTGCACACCCGGAACCAACAGGGCCGACAGACCCACACAAGAGCAATCTCAACCCTTTAGAGTCCACCGCCCATAGAGTAAGAACACAAAACAGATCATACATTGGTAACAGAGCAACCAAAGCCCAAAGAACATCCTGGACCAACAAAGCATCCCCAACAGCACAACATCCGCACAGTATCCATGGCCAATGTCCCGCATCATTAGATGCTCTGAAGTCCCATCAAGTAAGTACATGCTCATTGAACGGAGTATTGGACTTGCACTTTTCAGGAGTCATTGGAAAAATTACACAGCTTACCAAAATGTGTGAATGAAAATAATAATAAAAAATAAAAATAAAAAAAAGATTCAAAACCCCTCGGGAACCAAAACATAGTTTTCATGGTAACACTAGATATAGATCAAAAATTATGATTATTCTTACCATTGCGACACAGGCAGATGTCTTTGCTGTAATGATGCACTGAAAAGTGGCCCAAAACAAACTTTCATTAAAATTCATCTACAAAATCAGCAACAATTAAAAAGGACTACAAGAAGGCTGCTTGATCTACCATACATCAATCTAACAACCTAAATGAAAGAATAATAAAAAAACAACCCAAGGTTGAATCAGGCTTAAATAAGACTGAAATATAAAGAAGCTAGGATTCCTTAAAAATCCCTAATACCCATTACAATACTTTTTTATAGACCTCTACTTTAAAAATGGAAATATACCTTTGATTATTGAACATGAACATATGTAGAACCATTAAGTTTGATCTTTAAAAACAGCTTAGTAAATATAATGATTTACGATGCAAAATAGAAGCGTAGTGTTATGTTTTTGTTTACTTCTCTCAAAAAAACAAACAAAACTCAATCGAAAGGCACTTGATTTGACAAGGTTTTTAGGTACACTTGCTGGCACAGCCAAGCAGCAGCACTGGAAATAACGGAGCGCCCCCTCATGGCTGCTTAACACCACTACATCCAGCCAGCCTGTCAAATACCGGGCTCCCTCCTTACCGAAACTCCAAGTCAGTACTGACAATAACCTTTCAGATCTGATACTCTTTTTTTTTTTTTGGTTTATCAGGCTCACATAGAAGACAGAATAATACAAAAATAAGAAGTACAAACGAAATACTCTGAAAGAAAAACCCACAACTGTCAGCAGAAAATTGTGTTGTAAAAACTCAGATGAGGAATCAGGACTGGTATAAAAAAAAAAAAAAAAAATCAAACACACAGAGCACCTGCCTATGGAGCGGTCATATGACTGTAGGCAGGAAGAAGCCAAAAGAGACCGACTGTGATATTGGTGGGAGGGGTGAACTGTCAGGGAAAAAGAAATCGTCAATTCATGGGCCAGCCTTGAGGACGTGAGTGAGAGTAATGGAGTGAAGGGGGGGGTGAAAACAAAAATGAAACTTAAAAAAAAAAAAAAAAAAAAAAAAAAAAAAAACTGCGGCCGGCAATGCGGTTTGCTTGTCCTTTTTGCTCGTGGAATAATAACGAGAATAATATAACAGGAAGACTCCTGACAGTGAAAGTGAAATGTCCATTAGCATCTCCAGATCCTTCACAGATGAGACGTGTTTCTGCAGCAGTTGGTAGTGTGTAGAGGGGCGGTTAAAGCGGATTTGTTCCCGCACCCTCGCCTCTATAACCATGTGAGGAAGCTCTCCTTGTCAATCTTGGTGGCCGCCAGCACTGACTCCATGTCATTGAGGATGTCGGAACTCAGCGCCTCTTGCAGACTGGGCATCAGCTCCTCACCCTCCACGGCCATGCTCTCGCTCTCCAGGGTACCCAGGTCCACGTTCGTGCCCGGGATGGTGTCCAGGTAATCCGGGAAACGGCTGGGCTGCGTCACCATGGAGGCTGGACCCAGAGAGTCACCTGTTGATTGATTTAAGCAACCAAAATGACGACCCAATTAATGTCAATCAATTGATTAATATCACTCAATCAATATCAACTGATCAATATATATCAGCAGGGTTCTCGCCAGAATTTTATAGGAGAGTAATGGGAGGGGAAAGTCAGCTTAAATAGCTGGGGTGTAGGGGCGAAGGGGGTTCTGAAATGCACAAAAACTTGCAATTTCGGCATTGAAGGGTAATATTCATGAAGTAACAAAGCCACGAGAGCAATGCGCATAACAGAGAGCTGATCACAGGCTGCCTATTGGTATAAATTAATCTAGATAACCCACATTGGAAGCAAACAAACAGGCGTGAATAGATGTCAAAACCAGTCAAAACTCAGCAGGAGCGCTGTCTGCTAAACATGAGCCTGAATACATGCAAGTTGGACAGGTACAATTAACGTAGAAAATTTATAATTTTCCCATTACACATCTGCGAGAACATGGTAATGGCCCAATCAGCCACGTAATTTTTTCAAGCAGCAGCATAATGGCCTGTTATGCTGTTATTACTCTGGCGAAAACCCTGTAAAGTCAATGAATGTCAATCGATTAATCGATCAATATCAACTGGTCAACAGTTGTCAATGTAAATCAAATGATTAGTCAGTAAATTGATATCAACTGATCAATCAATATCAGTTAATCAATATCAATACCAACAAATAAACACAAAGACACAATCAATATCTATTAATCTGTCAATATCAACTGATTGTGTTAATCAGTCAATTAATATCAATAAATTGATTAGTGAGTAAATCAGTATGAACAATCAAAAAACATCAGTCAATCAATATCAACTGATCAAAAACCCTGATGATATCAATAAATCTTCAAATATCAACAAATCAAGACACTAGCTAATCGATATGAATCAATTGATAGGTCGATAAAAACTTAACACCCACCAATATCAATTAATTGATTAGTATCAGTCAATCAATATAAACTGAACAATAAATATCAGTCAATCAAGATCAATTAATAAAATCAAACAATGTCAAACGGTCAATAACTAGTCAGTGCTGTTCATTCTTGGTCCTGGAGAGCTATCGGTGGTTTTTGTTTCTGCCTCAATATCAACAATTAATCTAGATTCAAATCCAGGTAAGATGAGATACCTGCATAATAAACTGTTTTAATTAATCAACTGGTGAGTACCAACAAAAAAAGGATACTTCCGGCCCTCCAGCTCCAGTACTGAAGCTCTCAGGACTAGACATTAAATTTCTGTTACTAGTAATACATCATGCAAATGTACAGTTGCAATCACAATCATTCAACCCCCATTGCAAATTAGGTTTATTGTCAAAATGTACAAACTTGCAGCTGTTTACAATAAACACATTAAGCAAGAACATTTTAAATAGCTTCACACAACAAATGTTTATGAGTCATTTCTCCAAATTCAACACAAAATGCCACTTTTAATGACTACAGCAGTCTCAAAATGATTCAACCCCCTGAATAGAATCTGTCATAAGAGCACATTTGCGAATCAGAGGTTGTCTCAAGCACACCTGATGCAACTAATCGAGAGCTTCATTAGTTGTATCAAGTTAGCTGGAGAAAGAATACATCAAATACTTAGACTGGCTACGGGTTTGTTGACAGTGACATTGAATTGCATATTAGCAGTCAATAGAATTGTCCAAAAAAAGGTAATAGAGGAGTTAATTGCCTGGCACAAACAAGGAAAAGGATGCAAAAAGATAGAAAAGGCATTGAATGCTCCCAGAGATACAGTTGGAAGCATAGTTTGCAAGTTCAGAGTTAAAGGAACAATGGCTACACTACCAGGACGTGGCAAAAAGAGGAAGCTATCAGTAGCTACCACCAGATCCCGGAGGAGGTGGTGGTCAAAAACCCTCAAGTGACTAGAAAGACCGGCCCCAAGACCTGGAGGCAGGAGGCACTGAAGTTTGTTTGCTCAAGAGCATACTTTACGCTGAAGGTGTCCATGTCCGATCACCAAGACATACGACATCACTGACCCAAAAGCACAAGCTCCAATATGCTCAGAACCATATAAATAAGCCAGAGAAGTTTGGGGATACTGTTCTATGGAGTGCTGAAACAAAACTGCAACTTTATGGGCTCATGGATCAGTGGTATGTCTGCAGAGGGAATAAAGAAGCATATGCTGAAAAGCACACACTGCCTACAGTGAAGCATTGTGGGGGCTTGTTAATGCTCTGCAGGTGCTTAGATTCCACTGGCACTGGAAACCTGAAATTTGAGGAGGGCAAGAGGGATTCATTCAAGAAACAGGATATCCTAGGAGAAAATGCCATGCCATCAGTGAGGATCCTGAAACTTGGGCATCATTGGACCATCCAACAGGACAATGATCCTCAGCATACCACAACATCCAACAAGGCTTTCAGAAGTAGTCCTGGAAGATTCTAGAGTGGCCATCACAGTCACCTGACTTGAACCCCATAGAAAATCTCGGGTGGAATCTGAAGAAGGCAGTTGTAGTATCCAAGCCCCAGAACACTATTGAACTGGAGGCCATTGCCCAAGACGAATGGACCAAGATTCCTCAGGAAGGCTGCCAGACATAGACATTGGAACAGGGGCGTGCCCCCCCATCAGCCCCGTACTGCCCCAAGTCTTATATGGGACCACAGTCCTGGTGTACCATCTAGTGATAGAATATTGTAACTGCGTGCATAAATATGCAGCTCCACGTCCACTGGTGGACACATCTGCACAAAGATACACCGTTGTTCTCGAACACGTCGAATCCAGATAATCAGTCAATGATGAATTAAATTAATATTTTTATTTGAAACGAGTAACTACAAGGTAAGTTGCCAGAGTCAAAGTAACAAAGTGAAAGTATACTTATCTTTTAAATGCAGGAGAGTAAAAGTCCCAGTTTAAAAAAAATTTTAAGAACAAATCCTCAAAAAAATGTACTTAAATACTGTAACGAAGTACATGTACATCACTACTATGCACCTGTGAAAATTGGAGCATCGTGTACCCCCCCCCCCCAAATAAAATCTCACTCTAGCCTGCATTTGAAACTTGAGAGCCCAGTTGTAAGAAACAGCTTGGTGGTGCAGCTTGGACACATCCTCAGTGATGAACCCAGGGTCACAGAGTGTTTCGGGTCTAAGATCATCAGACACTCTCACCTGGGCGACCCAGCCGGGGCTGATCAGACCCCGACTTGTGTCCAAGCAGCGCACTAAACCATGTTTCGCCCCTTTTTATCCACAGCCACCTGGAGGCTTTCTCAGCTGCCTCGCTGATGGTTTTGGTGGCTTTCCTCTCTTGAGACCCCCTGATTCCAAGGAGCCTGAATGTTCGGTGCAGGCTCTGTCCTGGAAACCCTCTGCAGCCAACTTCAATTGGTTCACAGCGGGCCCTCCACCCATTTAGCCTGCAGTCTTCCACCAGTTCCAGGTATTTTGCCTTCTTTCGCTCGTAAGCTACCTCGATCCGGTCTTCCCAGGGGATTGTAAGTTCCAGTAGCACCACTTGTTTTGTGCTGTCAGATGTTAGGACTATGTCTGGCCTGAGCGTTGTGCTGGTGATGTGCTCTGGAAACTTCAATAGCCTCCCCAGGTCCACCTTCAGCTGCCAGTCACCTGCTGTGGCTTAAAGACCACCCGGGACCTTTGGCTGTGACGGAGGTTTCTCTCCTGCCCTGACAAAGGCGATGTTTGGCCTTGCTGAAGGCTGATGCTTACTTCGCTGAATTCCAGCACAGATGGTGTCAGCTACTGCCTTCAGCACCTGATCATGACGCCACCTATACCTCCCCTCTCCCAGTGCTTTCGGGCAGCAGCTTAGGATGTGCTCCAGTGATCCTCTTGCAGGGCACAGTAGACATGATGCTGTTTCTGCCAGGCCCCAGCAGTGCAGATTGGATGGACTCGGGAGGACATCATACACTGACTGGATCAGGAACTTGAGTCTTGCTGGCTCTGATCTCCAAAGTTCTGACCAGGTGATTTTCCGAGTCAGTGCATGGTCCCAATTGGTCCATGCCCCTTGCTGGCGCATGGCCACAATCCTGCTGCGTCGTTCTTCCTCCACCTCTGCTCGGATCTCCCCTTGGATCAACTGCCGTCTGTCCCTCCCCTGGGCTCTGTCATAACGTGGTGCTTTATGACAGCCAAGTCCTGCACGCCCAACCGCCACAGAGCCTACTAGCACCCCATGCCGCAACCTTGCCTCTGCCAGCTGGACTGCCTCCCGTGCTCGCCATTTCCTCCCGGTCCTGACTTCTATGCCTGCAGAGGAGACTCTGGTGTCGAATGAGTCTCTGTACAGTAACACCTCCCTGGCTCTTGTTACTTTGAATTCCTCTGTCAGGCCTGAGAATGGGAGCTGCAGCTTGTTGGTGTGCCCATACAGGGCAATGCGGCTCAGGCTCTTCGGCAAGCCCAGCCACCTGCGCAGGAAGTGGCTGATGTTCCGCTCCAAGGTCTCCACCGTTGTTATTGGGACCTTGTACATCAACAATGGCCACAAAAGCCTTGGCAGGATGCCATGCTGATATATCCAGGCTTTAAACTTCCCTGGAAGGCCCGATCTGTCCACCGCAGCAAGCCAGGTCTTCAGCTCTGTATGCATGGCCTGGATTGCTGCTGTGTCTTTCAGAGTGGCGTCGAAGACCTTCCCCAAGCTCTTCACTGGTTTCTCTGTTAATGATGGAATTTGAATTCCATTCATGTGGAAGCGGAACTTTTCCTCTACTTTCCCCTTCCTCAACACAAGGGCCCGGCATTTGGCTGGCTTGAATGTCATTCTCGCCCAGGATGTTAGCCGTTCCAGACCTTTGAGGAGCCAGCGGCACCCTGGCACTGATGTTGCTGTGACCGTTAGGTCGTCCATAAAGGCTCTGATTGGCGGTTGGCGAATACCAGACTTGGAGAGAGGTCCTCTGCATTCCACTTCTGCTGCCTTGACAAGCATGGTCATCGCCAGAGCAAACAGTGTCACTGATATTGTACAACCAGTGACAATGCCTTTCTCTAGCCGATGCCATGCCGATGTTGTTGATCCAGATGTAAATCTCATTCTAAAACTGCTGTAATAGTCCTGAATGAGATCTGTGACTTTCGGTGGGACATGGTGGACAGTCAAGGCTTTCGTCACCAGCTTGTGAGGGATTGATCCGTAGGCATTCGCCAGGTCGAGCCAGATAACTGACAAATCTCTGCGGTTTTCTCTTGCCTCTCGGATCAGCTGGGTAACCACTCCTGTGTGTTCAATGCAGCCTGGGAAACCTGGAACTCCTCCTTTCTGCACACTGGTATCGATGCAGGAATTTCTCAGGAGGAAATCAGTCATGCGGTTGGCAAGAATCTTGAAAAAGATCTTGCCCTCTACGCTGAGCAGTGAGATGGTACGGAACTGTGAGATGTCACTTGCGTTTTCCTCCTTTGGTATCCAGACACCTTCAGCATGCCTCCACTGCTTGGCTACCCTGCCTCTTCGCCATACTACCCTGATGATTCTCCACAGCCTCCGCAGAAGTCTCGGGCAGTGCTTGTACACTTTGTACGGCACGCCACTCGGCCCTGGCGCTGCACTGGTCCGCGCAACCCTGACTGTGTTTCTGACTTCTGCCAGTGTTGGCTCTTTGATGTTGAATTGGCTGGAGGGTAGAGGCGGTGTAATCAGCTCTCTACAGGGGCCAAGATCTTCCTCTCTTCGCCTGTCGCTGTAGGTTTCAGAGAGATGGCGGTTGATGTTGTCCTCTGTGCACATGAGGGTTCCACTCCGTTTCTGCCCTAACAGCTTCTTCGTAAACCCAAAAGGGTTAGCTATGAAGGCAGTGCGCTTGCGAGCCCTTTCTCTACCTTTCCTCCTGTGCCACTCGGCGCGACGTAGCGAGATGAGCCTCTTCCTAATTATGTCTTGGAGCTCTGCCAGTGCGGGCCTCTCTTCCTCGCTTGCCTTCTTGAATCGCTGTTTAAGGGTCTTCAGGTCTTTCCTGAGTGCTGAGATCTTATTTTCCCTCCGGTTTGGTCTAGCTGTGGTCTTGACCCCATATATATACCTATATATAAAGAATCTGAATTCAAATGTGTCAGATTTCCATTTAGGCCCATGTCTTTCCTATCATAAAATATATATGCTTTCTTCATCTTGTATGCAGTCTAATGACACGTGCCAGATGTAACCTATTTGGAAAATGTCCCCTTTGTTTTGATACGCAAGGGCACGCATTGTTTATTTCCTGTTGGCTAGCAAAGGCGGTAAATTCAAGCAATGATCCAGACAATGTCAGAGGCAGATTTCGCA
The DNA here is from genome assembly GCA_029721435.1 of Gymnothorax reevesii. NCBI lineage: Eukaryota > Metazoa > Chordata > Actinopteri > Anguilliformes > Muraenidae > Gymnothorax > Gymnothorax reevesii. Next base: position 117,445,294 of record CM056574.1, read on the forward strand.
TTTCTTTTCCATGGCTCACACCGAGTCTGGTAAGCGTCTAAGAGAAGCTTAACCAAAAAATAGACGCTCGAACGAGTGCATGTCGAGGAAAATGGAACGCGATCGCAGCTATGCGAAGTCCCGAATAAACATAGGGAAAGTATACCAACGTTGGAGAGAATTCCGGGAGTTGAATGGTTTTGATTCTGACGCCCAGGTAACCTTGTTTCTACTTGAGGTGAGTAGACCTGGGTCCCGTTTCAGAAAGCGGGGTTTGTGGTAACTCTGAGTTTGTTAGCTCAGAGTTGCAGGAAACTGAGTTTTCCGGTTCACAATGCGAGTTTAGTCCAACTCTGAGTCAGTTACTGCAGCAACATAACTCCGTTAAGCTAACCTGCTTGCTGGTGGGTTTTCAAATAACTGTTTCTTCTCCTCCTGAAACTGTAGACTGTGGTTGCGTGTCCGTTCCTTGAAGAGACAGAGGGCATTGAAGTGCGAATACTGAGAAGAATTCTCTGTTAGGAGAGAGTTATCCGACCACGTTTAGTTACCCACGCCCGACGAGGCGGCGTGGGTATACAGTTTAGCACAGTCTGTCTGTGTGTGCGTGTCTGTCAGCGCGACAGCTCGGCCACCACTGAAGCTAGGGTGACCAAACTTTGTCGGGTAGATGATCCTAGGGTACCCAGTCCAAATTTGCATTTTGAGGTCCAAGGGTCAAAGGTCAAGGTCAACAGGAGGCATGGGTTAGCATCTCTATAGAGTGCGCATCATCTAGTTGTTATATCGTTTTCGGATGAATATATGTTAGAGCGTTCCATTTCTCTGTGGAATATACAGCCTAATTTATTTCAACAAAATTCAGCCCACATATTGCTTGTGTGACACACCAAGGACATCTTCTCACTTCAAAATAAATTGTGTCGTGGCCCCCCCCCAAAATGGCAGTTTTCATTATTGTTTTGTTTCATTACAGAAAGAAACAACCACAACTTCATTCATTAAAAGGCACTGTCAGTTTCTGCCACGAGTGGGCCTTTCAAAGTACAAACTAGATGATGCGCACTCTATAGAGATGCTAACCCACGCCTCTTGTTGACCTTGACCTTTCGACCACAAAATGCAAATTTGGACAGGGTACCCCAAGATCATCTACCCCACTAAGTTTGGTCACCCTAGCTTCAGTGGTGGCTGAGCTGTCGCGTGGGCGGACACACACACACACACACACACACACACACACACACACACGCACACACACACACACACACACACACACAGCTAAACTGTACACGCCCTCATCGGGCGTGGGTAAATGGGCTAATGATTAACTCTCTGGGGAGTTTTTAATTCTTCACAATAGGCTCTACATGGTGAAAAGTCTGCTAATTTGCTGTTATGAATGATCAGCAGTTCGTATGTTCAATTCATTCCAAGTCAAAGACCTCAATATAGAAAAACTTATGTTTGAAAATGAAAGTCTGTGGAATTATCCTGAAATAAGTTATTTGTATCAGCTTGGAATGATACCAGGCGTTTATCACAACGAGCTGTGCACGGCCATTTACCCAGCTGAGTGAGCCATTCGTAAACCGCTTTCACGCCGGACGCGAAACAAATTTTTCGCGCGACAGATTACATTCAAAGTCAATGCAAAGACGCGCCTTGCATTGACTTTGAATGTAATCTGTCGCGCAAAAAATTTGTTTTGCGTCCAGTGTGAAAGCATCTTTACTCGTTTCACTTTAAGAAAAGCGCGTTCATGTTCCAAGCTTCTGAAGGACAGGGGCGAGCGGTTCTGTTGTGTTTTGACAACACTTCTACTGTGACATCATATTGCCGATACAGCCTTTAATCTCTGTGTGGTAATGAAAGTATCCTGCTTAAAATCAAATCCTTGTCCAGAAAACACTGTGCGTACATATGCGAGCACAAACCCCTATCAAAAATCCCACCCCCCCTCTCAGAATATAGTTCCAATGTCTATGCTGCCAGAAGCTGGTGTCTGGCAATGCATCACATCTCCAGCAAGTCAAAGCAGCAAAAGCGCACTCTACTAAGTATTAAAGACAAGGGATATGAAGGGGTTGAATAATTTTAGCCAGCAGCAGTCATGGAAAGTGGCCTTTTGCGTTGAATGTGGAGAACATCGAGAAACCTTTAGCCTCATGAAGCTTATGCCACACTTTTAGACGGCACTTGTCGGATAGAAACTACAGTACGGGTATCTGAAACCATCGTTTCCGCCAAGCAATCCGCTTCAATTCAGATCAGTTTGAAACATTAGAATAGTTTTACACTCTCATTGTCAAGAGTTGCAGTTGCAGCACCAACAAAACAATTCCAATCCGTCCCATGTTTTTCGTTACCCTTCAGATGGGGTGCCTAGCTCCCTGTTCTGACACTTAAAGGTGGAGCGAGAAACACGACAGTCTGTTGATTGGTCGAGAGAGAATCATCACTCTTGCTCGGACAAGGCTGAGTGGTTTTCATTGGCTACAATCATGAGGTAACAATAAAACCTAAATTTAGCAGTATTGTCTGCTGTGGAATGACAGATCCAGGGTTTAGGCACCGGTCCGCGCAGGTCATGTACTGATTCTATGGGTATTATACTGAAAGCGTTTGGTGGAAACGTGGCTTAGCGGTGCACTGGCGGCAGTACCTGTGTCCATCTCGTCCACGCTGTTGAGGAAATCGTCGGGAGTGCGAGGGACGCTGTAGCTACTCATGCTGAGACCGCTGTCAGTACTCTCATCTCTGGAGTGGTACGTCCCGCTTAATTACAGACATACATAAAATATACATTAGTCAAGCTACTGATTTAACCACAGAAACATTGTTACTATTATCACCAATTCCATCAAATCTCCATATTCTCTTTTCCATCAAGGAGCTATAAAGTGGCCAAAATGAGTTCAATTCAAAATTGACAAGACAAATGTGAACTGGAAATGCAGACAAAGAGCGAGAGCAAGAGAGGGAGACAGAATCACTGCTTCCTGCAGCCTATTCACTTCTTACAGAGCCCTATTTAAACTGCTTTCACACTGGACGCGAAACAAATTTTTCTCAAGACAGATTACATTCAAAGTCAATGCAAACACGCGAATACACACATTTCTTTGCATTGACTTTGAATGTCATCTGTCGTGCAAAAAATTCATTTCACGTCCGGCGTGAAAGCGGCTTAATTTCAGAAAAAAAATTCCTGTAGGAAAAGCAATTCTATTGTATCACATCACAGAATTGGATATGAAATCAAGTGGTATGAACAGAACTAATTCAATACAAACACAGTCAATGATTGCATTTCAGAAACCAAATGAAATCTGGATCATTTCAGGTTCTGCCACTGAAATGCTCTCATCCCACCAATTCAATGCAACAAGCCGCAAATGAAACAAAAGCCAGAAAACATTCTTCAAAGCTCACAGGATCACACGCAAACTGGGTCACTCGTAATGCCAGAGTTTGTGCGTCCGCATGTCTGCACACAAGCAGATTTACGCAGACTCGGGGCGACGGGGCCCTTTCGCCAGAGACGAGAGACAGAGGGTGGGAAACACTGAGAATACTCCCTAGCTCTGAGAACAGAACCTCTCATTCCTGCGAAACCATTAGCGGGGGCCGGGGGCAGTGAGAGTGGGGGACATATTTACATGCGCCCCCACCCGTCTGGGCTAATTAGCAGAAAATAAAATATATGTCGGCGGAGGGGACTGGTGGGGGGTGGGTGGGTGAAAGGTGCTATTGTGAGAGAGGACGGGTGGGGTGGGGTGGGGGTAGCAGGATGTTCCCATCTCTCACATGGACGACTCATTCACATGGAAGATGGGACATTTAGCCCCTCAGCCCCACCCTCGTCCCGGGAGCCTGAGAATGAGACCAGTGGGTCTTTTAGGACTAAACCACGCAGGCATAGGGCTCCATTTTAGAAATAATAAAAAACAAATTAATGTATGCAATTCACACGTTTTACTGCTATCAATCACTGGTGAATTATGTCTGGCTCAGCAATACTAGCAGGACAGATGAAGCAGTGGTGTCAGCAGGAAAATGTGTGAATTTTCTCCATAAAAATCTATTTCACACATGTAAGCCTTTCCTCAGCAAATTCTATAACACCTACTAAATGTTTTCAAATAAGGAGACCAACTTCCTGTGTATAACATTTCAGCACCAAACAAGGTTTTTTCCCCCCTCTATTGTTGGAAGTCCTGCCCATGTTCTTCTACAGTCCACCACCAGAGGGCGACTTCAAGTGGTTGATTCATGAGCATGTGTAAAGCATTAGGCTTATCGACAGGCCTACTGTTCACCTTACGGACACTAAGCGCTTCCATTTCCTCCTGCAAACCCTCCGTGACCATTAGTCACAGAGGCTCGTTTATCGGAGACCTTCTGCCGGCATGCGTAACATTCACGGGGAGAAAAAAAAAGGAAAAAAATAAATGTGTCAACAGATTCCCCAACAGGGTTCACCGTGTTCTTGATAAAATCCTCGCCCAGGAAAATGAAAGGAAAACAACTGGCGGCAATGTAATCAAAATTTCTCAACCCTTCAAAACTGCCTCTCTCCCCACTCTGTGTGACGCAATGCACCAGAAACCCTAAAGCCAGTACAGGCTTGCCTTATCCCCTGCGCTCAAATGCAGTTTCAGAGGAGTCAACTCGCCCTCACCTGTTCAGAAAGGGGTCCGAGCTGTTGGTGGTCATGGTCCGGACGTCCTGGTTCATGCCGGGGGAAGAGACAGGGTTCTGGGTGCCCCCATCCTGCTCCATACTGGTGGGGAGCTGGTTCCTCAGGGCCAGCTCCTTTAAAAATGGGAAAAAAAACCCCAAAACAAAACAGAAATTAGCTCTAAAGTTACATAAGGCAACCTCTTTGAAAAGAAGATGAGCTTTATCCAGAATGCTTTTTTCCCCTTCACAAAAACCGTCAGTGTTCATTGTTTCCAACCAGTAGTAAGAGAATCCTCACAGTTGATAACCTATAACCCTTCTAAGCACATACTTATGATCCTACACCTGGAGGAGTAAATGGATTAAGCCCACAAACTGCACATGCGGTTACAGTTCAAAAAAAAAAAAAAAAGCCATGAGATATGTTGCAAGGCCACATCACCAAAGCATATTTCCTGGGATACAAACACAAGATTAGTCTCCACAACATTCACCGACCTTTTCATTGTGAGTCTTTACCACCTACCAACACAATCTTCTCTTAAATAACATCTCCGTAAAAACTAGTGAAAGGTATGCTTAACTCAGTCAATAACTATGTAATACAAGATTGGTTTTAACGCTTCACAACAAACAAAACTTGGTAATCATACTTCTGGGTCGTCCCTCTACCCGACATCTGACGAGAGGTGTACCCAGATAGTCTCAGCGTTGCTGCATTAGCGCCAAAAATCACACGCTTGAACGACCCATTTTTATTCTGTGCCCCTTTCAACAACACATGGGGAGGAATTTGCATAGTACAGCCCAGTATAAACAGTGCGTGTTTCGACTTGTTTTCAAAACTTCCGTTTCGCACCTCATTGCGACAGCCAATCAGAGCAGAAACCTTGTTTTCACAGACTTGCTGCCCACTTAAAACTGTTACTGATGGGAGAAAATGAGACTGGTGACTGCCTGTAAATGCTGAATGTGCTTTTTTCCTCCCCCAAGAGCTTCAAAAAACATATTTTAAAAGAGAATTCTCTCAAATGGCAAGTAGTAGTACTTCATGGGATCACACAGGAGAAAAGGCGCGGGGGCAGAATATAAACATGCTGCACTGACTTGGTTTGAAGTGTGACATTTCAATTAATAGTAGAGACAAGGTTTTCTTGAGTAATTTTTCATTGAGAAGGTAAAACTCTGAAGGATAATTCTGAAACATTGAATTTTCCAGGAATTTACTTCCTTTTTCCACAGGTAAGCAGACACAAAAGGAATGAAATAAACACGGATTAAAAATGATAAGAGAAACAGGAAAATATTCATTTCTTGAAATAGTCGTTCCTTTAGTCTTGCACTTTTTTTTTTGGCTTATGGGAGATTGTGAAATGCAGGTTTACCGCAGACTTTACGACTGTTCGGTTAAAGATTATCTCAGTTGATAGTGACGGCGGATGTAAACACACCTTTTCACGGGGGAGGGAAGGCCGCCTTGCAATGTGTCATTTATGGGTGGAGACGGGCACTGTATCAAACCTCAAACTTCCGCTCCGCTTTCAAAACCAACTCAATCTGCGCCACACCAGAATTACTCGCAATATCGGTTGCAGCACGACAAGCGAAATGGAACCATATCAAAGCCAAGAGAAACTTGTTCTCGAGTTGCTCTACAGGTATTCTTGGCCACCTCCGTATTTGTAGCAGCAAATCCAAGCACTGCACAATTACAATCGTTATCAATGCTATACCAGTTGTAACTCTAGTTCCGTCAGTGGATTTGGGACAGTTTTCAGGCAATGCTCAAAAACTGTGGCTGCAAGACGAATTTGTTGTGTTCCGTGAACACCCGAGGTCTCATTCATAAAGGAGCAATATGTATCCTGCTAAACCCTGAGAAATGCGAATCTATGATAACCAAACTTGACATAAATAAGCATGCATACTCACTACACTTATGCACGCGTGCAGCAAAATCAAGCAAACTGTAATTTTTGAAGTAAATAGGCCATTTAGTGTAGCCCCGGTTTTGAAATTCAAAACGGCTCACTTTTCAATGTTTAGATCGTACACAACATTGTTTTGCAAAATCCACGCTACCGCGAAACGTGAAAACTCACGAGGTTTCCCCGACACCAACATTTAGCACCAGTTTCACAAAAGTGTGTGTACATAAGACCATGTAAGTTTGGTTAGCATCCTTCATTTCAGTCTTCAGGGGAAGGGGGGTATTTTTCATTCTGTAAGAATAAGAGTTTGAGATCCAAACTGCACAACAAATCCAAACCACAAGTACATGTATTAACAAATAATCAAATCCGCCAAACTCATGAGTGGCACGGAGACTGAAAGCCGAACGGACTGTCTGCTGCTTGAACAGAGATTCTGAGCAAAGTTTCTTCTTTTGGTGCAATTTTGACAGATCTTTTCAAATAAAATATATTTTTTATACATGTACAGGCCAAGTTGTAATTGTGCAGTTGAAGGGCCTAGGTCTTTGGCGTGGTGGCGGGTAGGGAGGGAGGAGATACTGACCTGGGGTCTCTGCCGCAGCAGGTCCTGCTGTTTCAGCCTCAGTCGCTCCTTCTCCATCTGCAACTGCTGGAGCCTCAATTGGCTGCTGCCCCCCATGACGCCCCCCTGTGGACTGGAGGACACTGGCGGGGCCGTCTTTACTGGGGCGCTCTGGGTAATCCTCTGCTGGTTCAAGGCTGCAAAAGGCCAGAGCCAAAAAAGAGAGAAAAAAAAAAGGTGTCATTCCGGGAGCCGCCACCGGAGGGAGCATACATGGTCAGCGCGCACGATACACGGAGTCGTAAGGCAACAAGACGCGCCTCAGAGCAGAGCCTGCATAGCAACAGACACCCACTGAGGCCTGAGGCCTATATCACGGAGCAGGGTTAGCCCAATAGCAGCAAAAAAATAAAATTCAAATCAGTCTTATCACAAATAAGTTTTAAACAGCGCGATTACCAAATGAGCGCATTCCATCCATATACAAACCCTTGAGGGGTAGATACTGTTTAATTCGTATTTTCACCTTTTTATTGAAAAAATATCACAAAATAACTGCGGCACAGAGAAAATCCGCTACTAATCTGTTCTGAGTAGCGTCTCATCTTTCCTCAGGTCTACGCACAGTGGTAACAGCAAGCCTTGCTCATAGAGGTTCACTGCCTCTAAAATAACCTAATATTTTCCATTGTCTGTTTTAAGTTCAAAACAACCCATGTCCAACTATTTACCAGCTCACAACACAAGCCTCAAAATCACTTTCTTTAGGCATGTTATCAGCTAATATTCAAATCCCATACACATACATGGCCACAGATGCAAACAGCCTTGATCAACACCAACTGAATAGTTTCATTGTGAATGGGAAACGACCGTGAAAACTCAAGGACTTCAAGTTTAACCATGTACTTAGGAGGAATAAATGACTTCCAGTCAAGGCAATGCTTAAAATAACCGGAAAAGTACCATCAGTGGAGTGAAACTAGGCTCTGAGGCCTTGGGCGAGAAGCAGTAGCTTGCCTCTTCGACTGTCTTAGCACAATAATCATTCCTGTAAAACCTGATATGTCCCTGTGTGTCAACACTAAGCCACTTATCAGTGAAGCATCTTTACTCACAGGAAGTTTGCCAAGAGAGTGACCCATTCACATAATGTGCCCTACCCTCAAAAGACAGAGACTCACAGATAACGCAGATCTTAACGAGCATCGGCTGGTCTTTGAAGCCATATTCATTTAAAGGGGTATTTCTGAAACCTTAGCCCGCAGGAAGAAAGCAATAACCCCATTTGGGAGAGGCCGAACACAGCCTCCTGTTCCTGACCAATCTGGGATTACACAATGACTCAAGTCCTGCCTGATGGAAGTCCTCATCAACAGAATGCAAATCAGCAAATGTACGTCAGGTACACAACCCAGGAGTCCTCCTCGTGAATTGACCAGTTTAACCATCACTATTATTCAGCTGTATGGTGCAATTCACAGTTGAGATAGACTCAAATAATTTCACATAAGAGCATGAACAGGTCTAATCAAATATATCTAACGAATTTTAAAAGCACTTCAAAAAAACTAGTATACCATTAATAATGATAAATTTAAATGATAACAGTAATAGACAAAAGACCATCCTCCAAAGCTCAGGGGTGGGAAAAGCAAACAACAGCATGCATATTGCGACAAGAGTATGGGTAACACAGAGTTTAGTACATTACATGAAGATTAAAGGGCAGTTATCAACTTCTGTTGGCATAACTTTTGGCACAAGAGGATAAGCTTTGGCATCCAAAACCTCCATCCAAAAATTATTTACGCGGTATAACCATACATTTCATTTGGACGGGCATGCCAAAAAATCTAGGCAGTCCACAGCAAATGCATCAATTTTTTTTTTTTTAACTTAATAGGAATAAAAAATAACATTTTTCTTGAAAATTCGTGCACGTGGTCAACTGTATTGGAACTGCACACACCTCCACATAAATGTAACACTTGGCGTTGCCTCAGCTGCGCCTGCTCTCTGTGTGTACGGCGAGAAACCTCCTGTAAGCATTTCCCAAACTTCACCTGGAGGCAGAAGCAGCTCGTGCAGTCTGTGTTAATCACAATAATGCTAATGATGGAGCGCGGCGGGCGGGGTCAGCAGGGCCGTTACTGTTGAGCAACCAGTTCGCTTTGGCACGCCAGGTACCAATGAGGAAACCGGCTTGGGCTTTAATGCAGCGAATGATTCACCCCGCCCTGTACTGCCCCCGCATCAACCGCTCTTACCAACACAACGCATTACCCTGGACTCCGTACCAATTACAGCACGGGATTGAGTCAGGCTACGTCCACACCAATACATTTTAATTTTTAAAAGCATAACTTCCACAACGCTTTCGCCCAGCGTTCACATTACTCCAGTATTTTCAAACCCCTGAGACACAAACTTTTGATAACATTGCTGACCCCATTTTATTTGGACAACTTCAGGACTGCCTTTCAGTGTGGACGGAGTTCGATGTCTTTATTAAAATACAGTTATAAAATTACAATGTATTAGTATGGACGTAACATATAACTACATAATTTCTTTATTCCTCTCCTGGGTCGAGAAACCTCTCCAAACCCCAACTACCAGCATTTTATTTATTTTTTTTAATTCTGCAATGGTTTTTTTTAGAGAAACAATGCCCAAGCAGCTGCCACCATTTTACCATTTTGAGCGCAGTTTACCGAAGCATTGTTGCGGCAAACAGCAAAAACAATCTCCCCAGGCATTTCAATCTAGGATTTAGACTAAAAACAAATACAGTGCTTGAATTGCTCTTGATTAAATATAAATAAAAAAACTTTCTGCCACTGAAGTGAAATAAGTTTCACTTGTTTCAAGATTTGTCCTTAAGGTAAGATAATTTTGCTACACCCATGAAATGAGTCAAAACGATCTCACCTCAGTCGCAGAATGCTTTTCTACTCCAAGAGGAAAGGTAATAAAAAATAAGATTTTCAAATTCTAAATACAACATTAAAATGCCTGGCGGTAAGTTTATTTTTTGCAATGCAATGTGCATTTTAGCATCCTCTCGTGAAGAGAGCCCACCTCTCTGTGGCAGAAGATGCCACCGCTCTGTTGAGACACTGTTAGCATTTCCCGGAGAGGGAGAGGGATATCTGGGACCGTGTCAGTAGTGCGAAAGGCCATGGACGCCGGATGCTGGCTAGATAGACGCCAAGCCTCAGTCTGATCGGTACTTCCTCCCAGACACCAGATGTGTGGGTCTGTCGCAGGGCCTGGATATATTGCATGCAGACACTGGCTGATACAGGTTTCTACACGTCTGGATCTGGAAGTAGTGAATTAGCCCAGGTGAACAATTAAAATGAGAGTCGTAAATGGTTAAGCCAAGTAAAACTCTTGCCCTCTCCTAGAAAAGGTCATCCTGGTAATGTCGTCCCCATAATGCCCCCCCCAACGAAGAGAACCTCTGCAGTCTCACGCCAGTGCTAGCTCCCCATGGTAACCAGTGTATACAAACAACAAGCAGAGCGTATCCAAGGGAAACGGTGTTCCGGAAAGTGCTCGCCATGGGGGGGCTCTCTACCTGTGAGCCTTAGGGTGGGAGAGGGATAGAGAGGCAGGAGTGGGGGAGAGGGAGAGAGAGAACGATAGAAGGAAGGTGGGCAGCTTAACGAGTGACATCATCCAGCTCTTGGCAACCGGGAGCCAACGTCTCTGGTAAAACTGGCAGAGCAAGGAGCTAATAAAGTCATTGGAGGAGGCGGAGGGGGTGGCAGTAACTAACAAGTCAAGAGTAGCTTTCTATTTCTTCAGGGCACAGATTACACCATTCTCTCCTCCCGTACACCCTGAGCTTATTCTCCTCCCATACACCGCCGCGCATACTCTCCTCCTGTACAACCTGCACTTAGGTTCCTGTGCACACTGCACTCACTCTCCTCCCATACACCCCACACCCACTCTCCTCCCGCACACCCACTCTCCTCCCATACACCCCACACTCACTCTCCTCCCATACACCCCACACCCACTCTCCTCCCGTACACCCCACACCCACTCTCCTCCCGTACTCTCCGCAGTTACTCCCCTCCCGTACGCCCCACGCCTACTCTCCTCCCATACGCCCCGCGCCTACTCTCCTCCTATACGCCCACTCTCCTCCCGTACGCCCCGCGCTCTCACTCTCCTCCCGTACGCCCCGCGCGCTCACTCTCCTCCCGTACGCCCCGCGCGCTCACTCTCCTCCCGTACGCCCCGTGCGCTCACTCTCCTCCCGTCCCCCCCGCGCGCTCACTCTCCACCCGTACGCCCCGCGCTCTCACTCTCCTCCCGTACGCCCCGCGCTCTCACTCTCCTCCCGTACGCCCCGCGCTCACTCTCCTCCCGTACGCCCCGCGCTCTCACTCTCCTCCCGTACGCCCCGCGCGCTCACTCTCCTCCCGTACGCCCCGCGCGCTCACTCTCCTCCCGTACGCCCCGTGCGCTCACTCTCCTCCCGTACGCCCCGCGCTCTCACTCTCCTCCCGTACGCCCCGCGCTCTCACTCTCCTCCCGTACGCCCCGCGCTCTCACTCTCCTCCCGTACGCCCCGCGCTCACTCTCCTCCCGTACGCCCCGCGCTCACTCTCCTCCCGTACGCCCCGCGCTCACTCTCCTCCCGTACGCCCCGCTCTCACTCTCCTCCCGTACGCCCCGCTCTCACTCCCCTCCCGTCCGCCCCGCGCTCCCTCTCCTCCCGTCCGCCCCGCCCTCACTCTCCTCCCGTATGCCCCGCGCTCTCACTCTCCTCCCGTACGCCCCGCGCTCTCACTCTCCTCCCGTACGCCCCGCGCTCACTCTCCTCCCGTACGCCCCGCGCTCACTCTCCTCCCGTACGCCCCGCGCTCACTCTCCTCCCGTACGCCCCGCGCTCTCACTCTCCTCCCGTACGCCCCGCGCTCTCACTCTCCTCCCGTACGCCCCGCGCGCTCACTCTCCACCCGTACGCCCCGCGCTCTCACTCTCCTCCCGTACGCCCCGCGCTCACTCTCCTCCCGTACGCCCGGCGCTCTCACTCTCCTCCCGTACGCCCCGCGCTCTCACTCTCCTCCCGTACGCCCCGCGCTCTCACTCTCCTCCCGTACGCCCCGCGCGCTCACTCTCCTCCCGTACGCCCCGCGCGCTCACTCTCCTCCCTTTTCCTTCTCCCCTGCCTCCCACCTCCCCCCCAGTCACTCCCTCATTCTCACAGACTCCTGCTTTTTTCCCTTTCCCCAGTAAGCCTCTCTCTCACCACCCACCTCTCTTTCACTCCCCCTCTCTGCCCTAACCATTCCCTCTCTTTCTCCCTTCCTCTCCAAATCACTCCCTCTCTCTCTCTCTCTCATTCTCCCTCTCCTCGCCCCCCCACCCCCCTCCCTGAGAGAGCTCTGTTCTTTTACAGAAAAAGTCTGGTGCAGATTAAGGACTGAATTGGGGATAAAGGAGACTGGCTGCCACAGACACAGGTTTGTCTGGGTCCCCACAGCCCTGCTCTGGGCCTCAAGCAGGGGGTGGAGACAGCAACCAGAAACAGCCTGTCCATTTAAAGGGACAGCGCACTTTTCTCCCCACACCACAGATTAGCTCCTCCATCATCACAGCTGGTGGTTGCTGACTGGGGCGGGGCGGGGGGGGGGACAGGCTAAGGCAAAGTGGACAAAACTATGCCCCACCAATTCCCAGAAGTCCATCCAGCGTTTTCTGGGCTTTAATTCTATCAGTTTCTGGGGTGTAAGCGAGAGGGCGGTGGGGGCAGCCCTGTCCCATTTCTCTTCCCGATGCGGAATATTTTATTAAATTTCCATCAGACTGATACCCCCAACAACATTCCCTTCAATACACAGGGCAAGCATGGATAACCCACATGGCCACATGGACTTCAATAAGTTAAAGCAGTCCGGTATAAACTACGGTACAAACATCCCAGTGACATGGAAATTAAAATACATAATTAAAAAAAGCAAGAGGGGTATAGGAAACATCAGCAAATTACATTTTTTAATCAAGAAAGAAAGAAAAAAAACCAAAACAAAACAAAACCCTTTTCTGCAATACACAATGCATGTTTCTGCCATTTTCCTCTAAGCTTTAGGGGGGAGGAGGTCTTGTGAGCTCAACACCAATAAATCTTCAAAGAGCTTATCCCAGAATCCACCCCTCTGCTGCCTGCTACATAATCCCTGCAGTTCCTCCATTCACAGGGACAGGGGCTATTTTTAAGAGAAACACTAAATTCAGGGTACAAGTCTGTGTGTAGTGTGCACTCCGAGTACAAGTGTACATGTAGCATGCATACAGAGTTTGTTATGAGTATGCTCCGTGCATGTGGCATGCATTCAATGTGTGCTTGAGTGGCATGCAATGATTATAACACAAGTATGTTGGTGCGCTGGGGACAAATGCTAGATTTAGGCATAGCATGTTAAGACACAGTATAACACAGCTAACTGGAGATGTATCCGCCATAAAAGGGTTAATACAGTCACCTTAAACACAAATACTTGAAGACGCTTGCACAAAACCAATGCACAAACATGGATATACACACATGGATACACACAGACATACACACATGCACACCCATTACACTGCCGCTCCAATAACAAACAGATCAGAATGATAGAGCACATTGCGTCTCTGAGTCCAACATCTCTTTGCTGGTCCCATCCCACAATGGGGGTGGACACACTTTCTAAAGTATGACTGACTCATAATAACACAAGCAGCAAAATGGTCTTCTACCCTCCCCCCTCACCCAGGTTCAGTTTTAGGACCACCTACAGATCCCCACTCGAAACGCCCACTGCCCACTGCTCTCTGGCTCTCCAACAGATACAAGCACTCAGGTCTTATCTGGGATGACCTCAACTGACCAGCAAAGGAAAGCATGTTGTACGCATCATCAAGCGATAAAGTTGGCTCTTTAATTTGATAATTCAGTTAAGTATGGTGCAACTTTAGCATCCACCCAGGAGCCTAATCTTCCAGTTACTCCTGATGCAAACCAAACCAATGAAGTATACTCCGTTGCACTGCCAACATCTGCACCCACAGGCATATTTGCTCATGGACTAAGGCATACATTCAATTGCTTGCGTGTGCACATAAACAAGCAAATGCTCTAAATATCAGCAGCAGACAAGAGTGGTTCCAGAGAAGGACCATAATCTGAATTATGAAACTTATTTAATTTCTACAGGAAATGCCACATTTTGGTAAAAGCAAAGGCCAGTTGGAGCTTGAAGAATGAATAATTATATTTCTGAATTCCAAGCAAATGCAGAGTTCTGCCTGACCTCAGTTGGGTAGAAAAATTAAGCGGCCTAGAGCATGCAATGTCTGCCAAAGACATTCAATCTGAAACAGTCCACTTTCGGGAAACCGTTAAAAGCGTTTCAGCGGGTTACTTCATAGTCGATATCATAATTCCAAGAAGCTGGATGACAAAACTACTGAAAACACTGACTTTCAGGAGCTACGACTTCATCCAAGCTGTGCTGTTTCAGTTTGGTTTCCACCCAGCAGTCCAGTTCAGTTCATTACACCTTAGAAAGGTTATTTTTTGCATTTCCATCATCAACAGTTGTGGATGGTACCAACAAGAAGCATCCCAACGAATCCCATTTCTCGTCCCTCCTCTGTTGAGGTAGTTAGCTCACTAATCCGACTCTGAAAGGTGGAGCAACAAACTCATCAGTCCATTGATCGGTCAAGAGAGAATTGTCAAGGATGTCGATTAGGACAATTGGTTGAAACCGCTATCACCATCCAGTAACAAACCCATCCACGTTTAACAGTACTGGCTACAGTGGACACGCAAACCAGCTCTAGCGTTAAGATGCCAGTCCGTACGGGATACGTATAGGTTCAAAAGAGTACTCTACCGAAAGCTTCGGGGGAAACAAGACTTTGGTGCTTATAAATTAGCTCAAGAGGTCTTCCGCAGCAAAAGACCTCTCAGGAGTTCAGAGGTAAGAGGTAGAAACCCCACCCACCGTAGCGTGGGTCCAGCCGTGGGTCCAGCCATGACGTGGTCTTGTTCTTGTGGTTGATGTAGTAAATCTCCCCTTCTGGAGTTATGGCTTGCTCCCAGCATTCAGGAAGAGGACCTGAGTAACGATAGAAGAGATTCAAACCCTCTGTGGCTGTCGCTCAACTAGAACCACTCTGTATCACAGCAAGCAGGAAGGGACAAGACGCATCAGTGAAACCGGCTGCAAAATCCTTTAAATGCACTTGACTTTTTGAACAAGGATGTTAGATTTCCGAATTATTTGATCTGAACAATCAGGGAAATGTTGATTTCCGAGATGAGCAAAAATAAACATACCGAACTACAGTAGCGCGTTCTGACTGCAAAAATGCAAGCTAGTATTTAGCAGGAGTTGAAGTTTAGTAATAAGGCCTTTAAACCACATCCAGGCCTGAAATATTTTAATGCGTGAAAAACAACATCATCTAATTAAAAAAAAAAAAAAAATATCTGATCCATGTGCAACCTCCATGAGTTTCAAGTCATGTAGGTGCAATTCATTTGCCGGAGCTCCGAAGCTAAACACAGTATCAGAAGCCAAAGGTGCAACTCAAGTAAGTTAAGCCAATAAATGAAGAATGGATCATGATCAGGTGTCCAGCTTTCATCTCTGCATTATTAAAATAGGACTAGCTTCCCATTTCATGATCTGGAATATTACTTATTTCCTTCATCATAATCAGGAATGACTCAGGCACTTCTTGACCTCATGTATATAACAAAATTCTCTTGCCATTATCAACATCATCACACAAACTCGCATCGCGGTTATCAGAACAATCACTCTAGCGCTCCTCGTCATTATCAGTGACATCAGAGGGCATGGAAGCAAGAACATAAATCACGGCTCTCCATTTCCGGAGGGTGGCAGGGGCGGAGGCAGAGAGGACAGGAACAGAACTGCCGCCACAATCGCTCCCCAGCACGTCTGACGGGCCCGGGCATGTCCCTGCTGATACACACTACACCCGCGGCGCATTTAACATGGGACACCAAGCAAGGCTGATTCCCATAAATAATAACCAATACCTAACTGCCGCCCTATCAGGAGTTGGGGGGGGGGGGGGGGGGCATATGGTCTGAAACAATAGACCCAAGGGTCAGTGCTAGGGCCATTCCATTTCACTCCAGGCACCGCGTGGAACAGACCAAAATTCAATTAAAACTGGAAGAACAAAATACCAATTACCAATCGACCGTTAAATGGGTTTAAGTTCAAAGCGTTACTAACCTGTATTGCTGTAATCAAAACAGGAGCAATTAAACCCCCCTCAAACCCTCATTGCTAAGGTACCATGAAGAAATTCACGTGCTTTAAAAGGCAGTCCAGATTCAACTCAGCGGTTTAATTATTTAAGCGGAAGCCAGCCATCAAAGATCTTACGGTGAGAGATATACAGGTATTGCTCAAACTGAGAGAAAGAATCACAGCATTTGAGATATTCATCCGCTGCGACTACAGGCATTGGGGAATGTAAATAAATGGGTAGGACAATGACCTGACAGTGACTTATCGTGTCACCGTGGTGAGATAAGAAGCACTCTTGTTACAGGCTTCAAAAAAAAGCCCCCCGACCCCACCTCAGCCCACATGGGGGAGCTATATAGCAGGATTCTTCATGGGTGCAGGGGTGGAGCAACCATTCATTGGGGGCCCAGGTTTATGTTGGAGGAGCGAGGGGTCCAGGTGAATTTGGAGCAGGGTTTACAATAGGTGAGTTGATGATCATTCATGTTAATGACAGGGTGGGACACACAGGGGGGTGCAGGTTAATTTGGGGAGGGTGAGGTGCGAAAAAAAGTCAGGTTAAAACAATTACGGCGGAGGAGAGGTCTACAGACTAAACGGAGTGGGGAAGGGGAGGGGACCTGCCCGTGTGCATGGGGTGAGGGGTGTGGGGTTGAACTGAAGTGAGGGTGTGGATTAGGTCCAGGCTCATGCACTCTGGGGGTTTGAGGCCTCGTCCACACGGAGATTTTCAAAAATTGTCTTTTTTTTTTTTTGTTTTTTCTAAAAAAGAAAAAAAATCCCCCGTCCACAAGGGATCTTTTCTAAAAATATCTGCGTCCAAACGGAGACGCCTACAACCCAAAACGCTGCAGTAAATGTTCCAGGCCTGTGTGGGGCACTCTACGGTACTGTAGCGTTTCTACGGAAATAGACCTTAAAAGGAGAAGGTGGCGGAGAGAATGTGTATAAAGCTTGCGCTCTGCACAGACTAGAGTTTTGGCACGCTTAGGCTTATGGTTAGTTTGGGGGTGGGGGCTGTGATGGGGGCCATATCACGTCATCCTTTTCAAAAAAAAAAAAAAACCCTTTTTGGTTGTCCACACCAAAACATTGGGGTGGCGTTCTCAGATTCTCACCCTGGAACCCATTTTCATACACTGTTTTCAGCGGGCTGCATTTCTGCTGTCTCCATGCGGACGCAAGGCCGCAACGATAAAACATTTGTGTGTTCAAAGAGAGAGAGAGAAAAAAAATGGTCGCGTATGGACAGGCCCTCATTTTTTGGACCGGTGGGCAAAGGAGGAGATGAATGGTTTTGTGAGTGGATAGGTGGATGGAATACTCGATGCGGTGAGGAGCGTGGGGGCAGGTGGGGCATTTGAGTGGGCGTGGGGGCAGGTGGGGTCTTTGTGTGGGCGGGGGGGCAGGTGGGGTATTTCAGTGAACATGAGGCAAGGTGGGGTATTTGAGTGAGGATGGGGGCAGGTGGGGTATTTGAGTGAACATGAGGCAAGGTGGGGTATTTGAGTATACATGAGGCAAGGTGGGGTACTTGAGTGAGCGTGGGGGCAGGAGGGGTATTTGAGTGAGCGTGGGGGCAGGTGGGGTATTTGAGTGAGCGTGGGGGCAGGTGGGGTATTTGAGTGAGCGTGGGGGCAGGTGGGGTATTTGAGTGAGTGTGGGGGCAGGTGGGGTATTTGGGTGAGCGCGGGGCAGTGGAGGGGAGGTTCGGGGCACAGACTCACCGGACGCTGGGTTCATGATGCTCTGCGGCTGCGGTGGAGGTGGTTGCTGGGCAACATTAGCGGGGCTGGCAGGAGAGGCCTGGTTCATCTGCAGAACGGCCTTACGGGGGTCCTGCCAGGTGGTGGTCTGGTCCATGTGACTGTGGCAGGAGAAAACAAAGGTCATAGGTCAGAGGTCGCCCTTCATCACATGTGCACACCAGCCATAAATGCAGGATGTACCAAACCACAGCCACCCTTAAAGAAAACAGCAGTAAGATATCAGTATGCCTGCTTGGGTGACCATTCCCTGACCTTTACGCGTCTTACCCAATATTACTGTAAACAGAAGAGTTAAGCTGTGCTCCAGAAAGCAGGCTGAACTGTGAAATAATTACAGAGGGGACATTCCCTAATCAAGAAGTTGAAAACTGTTCATTTCACAATGACCACATTCATTACCCCCTTCAGCTAATGTCAACAAGACAATGATTAAAATTCAAAACAAGATGACAGTGTCATCGCTATAGTGTCACTATCAAGGGAGATAACTGAGGAAAGTATGCTTCGACATCCATTTTTTGAACTCAACGTATATCAAGAGTAGCTTATTAAGCATACAAAATCTCTCACATCCAAGTATAATTGTTTTGAAAAAATATTGTCCATAATTGTGGCCTGGACGGACAGATTGAACCCAATCGAATATCCACCATCACACTTCATGGCGGAGGTTGATAAATCAATAGCTCGCCACATTGACTATGAATGAATAGGTCGTCACCAAAATTTGAAGACCGATTTTACCGTTACATGTCAGTTTCATGGTACTGAAGCCATGTTGGGCCAGACTCATCAATTCCCGACCCAGGCTGCCCTGCGTGTGCGTGTGCACAGGTGTGTCAATCAGGCCACCTCAAAACATCCTATTAACTTCCTGCAACCGATGGTGAGGCCCTTGAAGACAATTCTGTGTTCGTTTTCTCGCCCTAACGCAGACCGTCCTGCAACAAAGAGCTTTTCTTGTAACGAATGGTTGCCCATTTGAAGTTTCAGGATTTTGCCTCCGTTGCTAAAAACCTCACAAGCGACAGACTTGAGAAACCGCACCATGAAACTTCATTCATTCATTTCCCCCCTGTAAGCTGCATGCTGCCCAGATTTTGAGTGTCAAGCCTGAACTGCTTTCAAATCTGATCAGCGGATTCTACTTCAGCACTCTTTTTACTCATCTCGAGCCACACACAAACATGAAAGCGCACGCACAACACACACAGACAAATGAACACCTCTCCCTCACACACATACACACACAGCACTGAGGCACTATCACTTTGCCCTTTCAGAACCGTAGCCTCCTTCATAAATCATTTTTATCAGGTAGTTGCTCTACTTGGATACAATCCATCACACGCAGGGTTCAGATAACCACCGCAAGAAAAGGAGACCCAAGGCCCTCTGCATTTAAACCGCGCACGCGCACACACCTCTAACACATGCAGCCTTTATTTCACCCCAGAGAACCACGCTGCGCATTGAAGCCCATTTTATTAAAGCACTTCATTTCACACCTGAACTTCTTCCCCCAACTCTCCTTATGCCATTCCTCTTATAACTGATTTTTTCCCCTCCTGATTATCCTATTAAATTTTTATTTCTGCTCATTTCAAACCTTTTTCCATTTGTGCGCTGCAGAAGGCACAATGATTTCCTTCAGGTAAGATACAAGTGCTACTCTGGTTTCAACAGTGAAAATTAAATAAATAAAATAAAGACCAGAGCGAATCGCGAATTAACCCTTTCGAGAAAAACATTCCTGATAAGCAGTCAAAATGAGGTTAAGAACCCCCCCTCCTTTCGCCAGATTATCCCCCCAGGTGGAACCGCGCAGAGAGCTTACAGCAGACTGGGCCAGACTCAGATCCTAGAAGACACTGATAATGAGCACTTTATTGATTCTTGTAGTTTGATTGAGTGATTGAGGGCCGATACAGGAAAACCCCTCACAGGCAGGCCAGCCCATGTCCTTTCAGGTGGGGGGGGGGGGGTCAGGCCCAGGGCTCAACTTAGGGGGTCTCCCCCCACCCCCAAATCCCTTTCTGCCCTGTTCCTGGAAGCACACGGGACTCCACAGTGGCGTCAGACTCTTAACAATCCGGCGCCGCTTTTACAAAGCCTTACCCTGTCCCACAAAGGAGGAGACTGAGCTACGACCCGCAGCCCGGCCCATTCACCCTCTGTTTATTTATTTATCCCCCTTTTATTGCTCCGCAGAGAGCCCATTATCAATATGCTAATGTAGGAGGGGAGGGGGTGCGGTAGAGTTTGGCGGCTCTATGACTCGATTACGCGACGGCTACGGCTTCGGCGAGAACGGAGACGCTTTCGCATTAGCGCTCGCGCCTCCCCGAGCCGCATGAACCGAATTTTAA
The DNA here is from genome assembly GCA_029721435.1 of Gymnothorax reevesii. Lineage (NCBI taxonomy): Eukaryota > Metazoa > Chordata > Actinopteri > Anguilliformes > Muraenidae > Gymnothorax > Gymnothorax reevesii. Next base: position 117,465,898 of record CM056574.1, read on the forward strand.
CTCCTGAGACGGAGGCGAGCAAATTACTGGATTCATCTTCCCTTATCCTCTCAATCACAGTCTTCAAAGATTGAAAAAATGAAGGACAAAGGAAAACATAAAAAAAGAAAAAAAAAAAAAAAAAAGCACGTGGCGTCGTGTCCGCACGAACGTGACCACGAGCAGTGACTGAGCGAGGAAAAGCTTTTATCCTCGCAGTGGAAATTAACACACTTCATTTGAATCGCTCCGCGAGACCCCTTTTAGAAGCGTCACCTGATAGCACGGGCCGTAAACTCATTTTAAAGACCCCCTACACCTCCCCCGCGCCTCCGTCCCCATGGGTGGCGCCTTTTCTGCACACGACCCGAAAGGAGGGAGAGAGGGGCGGGGCAATCACTTCCGGCCTGACCCCACCGCTACAGTACCGCGGCCTGGATACTTTCACACCCGCGCCGAGACTACTGACAGCTGGAGGAAGAGAGAGAGACAGAGCGAGAGAGACACACAAGGGGAAAACAGAAGTAGGGTAAGAGAGAGAGACACACAGTCACTGGGCTCCATAGTCGCTGCAGTAAATCCAGTCAGTCAGTTCCCAGTCTCAATGTCAGAAGAGGGAGCGTGAAAGAGAGAGACAGGGAGGGAGAGAAAGAAAGGGAGAGAGCGGGAGCGAGAGACTGAGTCAGCACTACCAACACCCCCCTCCCCCCCCCCCACACACACAGCCAACCCAATTCAAGCCCCCCCTTGTTTATGCTTTACTGATCAAAGGAACTGCCAAATCCCAGCAGCTCTCCCCCATCCCGCCAAAATACCCTCAGTCTTCCACCACACACACACACACACACACACACACACACACAGAGAAAATAACAAGTCCAGCTCAGGGCAGAGGGGCCTGTGTGAGGGGAGAGGGGGGGGCAGAGAGGAAGAGGGAAAGGGCCTAAAAAAGAAAGAGACAGGAGGGATTTCGGAAGCGATCCCTCGGAATATTACTGACAGTCCAGGATGCTGAGGCCCCGATTCGCTCAGAGATTACCCCCACCTCCCAGTCCGCCCCTGTCCCACCCCCTCAGTAAAAATCCACAGTGGAAACTCTGACATAATGAGTGGGGGTGTAACGGGAGGGGTGCAGATAAGTGAAGAGGAACACAGGAGGTAAGGAGGGAGAGTCAGGGAAGTTATGGAAGAGAGAGAAACAGACTTTTTCATTTTAAGTACAAAAAGCAGCTTTAAACATGCTGGTGAAAGGAATTGCTGAACATAAAGACGCAAACCATAGTTTAAAAAAAAAAAAAAAAAAAAACGACCCAAGAGGCAGGGGACAAGAGGCAGACAGACGGAAGTAGAGGAGGATGCGAGCACAGGGGTAAGAACTGAGCTCTGGAACAGTTCGTCTCCACAAATTGGGATCGCACTCCCCCCTCGGTAAACAAGGCCGAGAGATTGTCCAAAGCCTCAGACTCGAAAGGAAATCTCTGCTTACTTTCCACCGCGGGACAGTGCGCTTTCCATTACTCAGGAGTGGAGGGGGGGCAGTAATTAGGCCTCTTCACTGTGAGGGTGGGGGCAGTTCTGTCTCTATTCAGATGCAGGGGTATTTACCCACTGCGTGGACAGCAAACACCCAAACTTCAGGTCTTTTCAGCGGCAGACAAATCGCGGCCGCCAACCGTTGAATAGTTTCACGGCAGCGCGGAGTGCTGAGCTCCGCACAATGCTGCACCGCAAATTCTCTAACTGCGTTAAAAAGGCCGTGGCAAATGAACGCGTCCGCTTATAAGCGTGGAGAAAACTGGCCAGGAGAACAGACGCAAATTAAAGTGGAACGCGCATTAAAAGACGCGATAAAAACCCCTTCACAGAACAAAGTTTTGAATGCACAACATATTAATAGAATATAAGTGGATTGCACTCAAGAAAGGGGAGGAGCCAATAGTTTGAAGAGCTGTGCTTTGCCAGTGGGTGTTGCTAGGCAGATCCTAATGCAACAGGAGGGTTTCATTACAGAGTAGAGGGCTTTCATTAAAGGCCCGGGAAACCCAGGGGAGAGTACAGCCAAGTACCACTGCACTTAGAGCCACAATGTCTGCTAAAGACAGTAGTGAAATGTAAAATCCCGTCAAAAATTCTGTAATGAAATTCAATTAAGTCAGAAAAGTGTGGTACTAATCACAAACTGGAGAGTGTCACGGTGTATGTGTGGTTACGCGTTTGAGAGAGTTTGCGTGCGTGTGTGTCAGACAAGGTACTGTTTACAGTAAGGTTTAGCATCTACACAAGGACATAGGTTTGCTGCCTCAGTACGCCATCATAAAGGATTGTTTTTCTCCCCCCACCGACCAATTTTGCAGACTCAAGTGATTGGATTCATATTTCAAATTGGCATTCTTACTACCTGATTGCAAATCCAAAAAAGTGAATAACTGCCTGAAGTGTGAGAGCCACATCACCAGACACTGCTTGGGTTTTTCTTTTAGGCTTTCCCTGCAGTCGTCTCTGGTTCCCACTTGTTCATGGGGCATTTTGCCTTTAGTTTTGCCTTGACCAAGTGTAATGCAAGCTCAGTTGGATTCAGGACAGGTAACTGAATTAACCATTGGAGAACATTCCTCTTCTTTGGCTTTAAGTCTTAGGTTGCTTTCCAAGTATTCTCAAGCCACCTGCACTGTAAAGTGCAGCTCAATTAATTATGAAGCACTGGGCTAAATCTGAGCAAATCACTGAGCACTGTATAATTCTGAACGCATGAATTTTTCCCCCTCTTTTTCAGCAGTCATATCATCAATAAATACAAGTGAATTAATTCCACTAACAGCCATTCATGCCCACGAATGACCACATTTCACTACAAGGTAGGATAAGAGATTGTGCCCTCACTCTGGTACAAGTGAAAGTTCATCTTTGTCTCATCTGTCCATAGGATGTTCGAGAACCATAGAGGCATTTTGAGATGCTTTCTGACAAACATCCTGATTTTGAGACACATTAGGGCCCGTCAAAATGAGAATGTTTTTTTTTAAAACGCATAAATATTTTTTTCATTTTGGCTTTGCGTCCACAAGGAGAAGGCGAAAACGCAGCCCGAAAACAGTATTTTTTGAAAACAAATTCCAGAATGAGAAAATCTGAAAGCGCTACCTCAGCATTTTCGTGCAGACAACCAAAACTTTTTTTTTTTTTTCTCTTCTTAAACGATGACTTGATAACCCCCATCACTGCTCCCAAGCCTGTGCGTGGTGCTGTATGGGGCTGTAGCATTTCACGGAAATAGACCAAAAAGTGGCGAGCATGTGCCGCCTTCTCCGTTTTCGGTCCATTTCTGTGAAACACTACAGGGCCATACACAGGCCTGGAATATTTACTACAGCGTTTTAGGTCATTTTAGGCGGCTACCTGTGGACGCAGATATTTTTAGAAACAATGCCGTGTGGACAGGAGATTTTTTAGAAACAACAAAAAAGAGGACAGTTTTCGAAAATCTCCGTGTGGACAAGGCCTTAGTTTACATTGTGCTAAACCTTCTGCATTTACTCTAGTGAAGTCTTCTCTTGATGATTGGAACTGACACCAATACACCTATCCCCTGTAGAGTGTTCTTGACTTGGCCAACTGCTCTGAATGGATTCCCTTGACCAGAGGAATACGTTCAGTCTTTCACCACAGTTGATATACCCATGGTCTTTCCTTCTGGGGTTCCTGCGCTCACCAGTGTGGCCTGTCCTTTAAAAAATGTACCAAATGGTTGATTTGTCAACATCTAATGTTTTTGGCATCACGCTAATGGGTTTGTTTTGATTTTTCTGCCTAATGATGGCTTGACAAACCAGCAGTGGCAGCTTTAAGACTTTATTATCAGAATTTTAAGCAACAGATTCCTAATGCAAATACCATGCTTGAAAACAACTGAGCCTTTTATCGGACTTAAATGTAAACAAGAGGCCTGTCGGTCTAGAGAGCTCTGCTGAGGATAAGTGAAATGTCCATGTCGTAACTTAATTTCAGAAATCCTTGAAAACTACTGCAATATTACTGTATGACACATTTGGTACCCAGAATATGCTGTGAACCAGGTTGGTGTCTGAACTTATGTAGTATCACAATAGAACCACATTGCAAATTGCAAGATCTGATTTCATTCATCTTACCAGCAAGCAATATTCACAACCAACAACAAGAGTTTGTCACGAAAGTGACTATATCCCCCGCAGTTAGGGCACCAAAACCGACTGGTGTCTGAGCATTCCCAGTAGGAAGGTTGGTACCAAAAAGAATTGAAATAGGTTGACTCCTTCTTGAGATATCGCGCCGACAATGTTCGGGACGGACGGACATACGAACGTACAGACGGAGCTGAATACTATATCCCCCGTTTCGCGCCAAACACGCGCCGGGGGATAAAAACCCTTCCCCCAAGTACATCACAGATATAGCAGTCACAATCCTTCTAACACTGTCATAGGACAATATGATGCAGAACAATGAATCCAAAATGATGATCCAGAAAAATGATCAGGAACAATGTGGGGATATTCAGAACATCATAAGGAGGGCTCACAAGTTATCTGATCAGTTATCTGATAGGCTCTGATCACAAGTTATCAGACAGTTTTTGAGATATTAATGAGAGACTGAAAAAATGAGCACAAACACTGATTTTCTAAGTGTAAAATGCTGAATTTCTCAAAAACCGGGATGTAGAATTTTCTCATTTTCAGAGTGAATATTTAGAATATCATAAGGAAGGCTCGCACCAAATTTGAAACAAGAGGCCTGTCAGCCAAGAGAGCTCCGCTGAGGATGACTGAAATGTCCATGTAATAAATTTCAGAAATCCTTGAAAACTACTGCAATATTAACACATATGACACATTAATGAAAGACTGTGAAAATGAGCATAAACACTGATTTTCTAAGTCCAAAATGCTGGATTTCTGAAAATCGGGACATAGAACTTTCTCATATTTGCAAGGGATATTCAGAACATCATAAGAAAGGCTCACAACAAATTAGACAAAAAGTCATCGGACAGTTTATGCGATATTAATGTAAGACTGAAAAAAATGAGCACAAACTGATTTTCTTGGAGCAAAATGCTGAATTTCTGAAAAACAAGGATTTGGAGTTTCTACTTTTCACAGGGAATAATCAGAACATCATAAGGAAGGCTCATAACAAATTAGACAAAAAGTTATCAGACAGTTTTAGAGATATTAGTGAAAGACTGAAAAAATGAGCACAAACACTGATTCTCTCAGTCCAAAATGCTGAATTTCTGATAAACTGGGATGTTGAATTTTCTCATTTTCTCAGTGAATATTCAGAATATCATAAAGTCTCACACTAAATTGGAAAAAAAGTTAGGGTTTTTGGGATATTCAAATTTGAACTGAAAAGTAGACGCCGGACAGACACACAGACACCGGATGTCTTGGCACTAGAAAAGCTCTGCTGCCTGTGACTGTCGTCACAGCGGAGCTAATCAAATAATGTTGAAGTAATGAACACCTGGTCATGGACCAATCGTGGAGTAAATAGTCCAATAATGTTTTGTCCAATAAATGTTTGTGGGGTACCATGAATAAAAAATCTTTTGACTCACCCTTCAACCAAATATAATAGTCTCAAATTAAAACTAAGGGGGCCGGCCAAGCTGTCACGGAATTACAGTCCCATTACATTTTAGGTTGTAGCTCTACAACTAAATAAGATAAAATCAAGTATGATGTGTCATATTGAAAGTATGAACTTGTTCTTTAATATTATTAAGTGAAAATATATTTTTTGAGAAATTTTCATAGAAGAAACAAGCAAAAACTACTGTCACGGAATTACACAAAATTGACGTGGTTTTTTTTTATGTTGTGTTTAACTATCCAGACAGTGATGTTCCTATCATAGTTAAATTATGAAACTTCAATATGTTCATATTTAAGGTGTTTTTTGTTAATACTGTAAGTTATAGAAACAAATATTGACTGGGCAAGAAATATCAAAAAGTCAATGTCACAGAATTACAGGAGGTAAATTGTCACGGAATGACAACAATAGCATTAATTAGTTTCAATGTATTTATTTCAATATATTATACATGTATACATAATTATTTACATTTTTACAGTTTAACAATATTTTACAATGAGTTTTCCACTTATAATGACCAATCATAAAACATACTTCAAAAATCTTTTTTAATCTCCATGTCAACATTGGCTTGGTGGCCCCCCTAAGTCTGCACTTTGAGTGCATATTAATTGCCAATCTGTGAGTACTTACGCAAACAAACATCAGCATATTGAAACGGATATGTATTACTCAGACAATGGTCCACAGCTGGGGCCAATCACCAAAGTTGGGTCTGAGAAAAGTAAACATCGACTGGAGCCACTGAGACACACTTGGAGAGGCACAGAAACCTCACAACCTGGCGCACTGCTGCAGGAAGAACCATGAACACATCTACCACAATCTACATACTACAGAGCCGGGCTGCTAAAAAAGCCTTTACAACTCTCAAACATACGCCTGCACACACAGAAACACACTTATAGTACAGATTACACATATCTGCACCAGTCACGTGCCTGTCTAAGGAATCATTTGATTCAAGCGGGTGAAATTTCAAAGCCAGGAAACTCCAGTGAAAACCCGTTGGGGTCTCTGCACCCATTACTCAAGGCCGCGGCGTAGCGCTATGCTAGAGCGGCGTTCACCGTTTAAAACTCGGCTGTGATAGCACCATGGCATAGCACTGATTTAAATCTCAGTGTGGGTTATGAGTTACAGCAGCGCGGCCATTCGGCAACAGGTTTCAACTCGCTAAACCTGCTCATTCACACAGTACACCCAGAGGTCTGTGCTTCCCACAGCCAAATACTGCAGCACGGGGTGAAAGGTCAGAAGCAAGACCACACCCCTCTCCACCCCCCTCTCCCTGAAACACATCCTCATTGGCCAGTCTAGATCAAAGTTGTGTAACAGTGACTGAGCAGAGGGGTGGTTGCAAAACTAGATGTATTCACCTCCCTTCTCAGGGAAATTAAAAGTGGGGTTTATAATGGAATTGCCATGAGTCACTTTTTTTGGTTTTAATAAATTGTGGAAAATTACACCTTTTCTCTTTAAAAAAGTAAATCAGTTTCTTTTTTAATACGAAGGATCTGGCGTAAATTTTACTTTCTTTTAGTAGAAACACATTGCATGACAACAAAGCTACAGAAAGCAAAGTCGTAATCCCCTAATTAGGCCCTATCAAACTATCTACACACCCTTAACCCCAAAAAACCTAAGCCCACATGTGGGTCCCCCAAATGCAGCTGCTATATTCAACTTTGCGGAACGTCGGTCTCATTTAAATTTCTAGTGGAGATCTGAAGGTTTCCAACAATCCCAAATATCCTGCTAAATTGCTGGGAAATGTGTATAAATCATGAACAAGCCCCAAATGGTCTCAATTGGATGCTGTGGCCATAAAACCTTGGCACCATGGGTTTGAATATTTCTGCTAATACAAGTGTGACGTAGCTTCAGTGAAGCACTGCCAACAGATACAGAACATGCATCAGACCCTGTCCTGCCATATGAAAAAAAAAAGTCTTTTTTTACTTTGAACCTACTTAGGGGAAAACTTAAGTGAAAAATTAAGAGTTTTAGGGGTTCAAATTAGTCTCCACAAAGTGCTGAGAGTTTGAGACGGACCGTGACTTGGTGACCATTTTGGAACCAGACCAGTAAAGCCACGGAGAGAAGCAGAGTCACCTCCTGACCCACCCAGGCTGCTGACATCCCTGGGATTGATGAGCCAATTATCAGGCCGGCGTTTATTGTCGCAGCTTTATTTATAAAGTCACATGCTGCGAGTGGGCAGGGCGAGGGAGCTCTTCTCATGTGGGCTCAACCTTTCTGCACTTAATTGATTTTTAGCGCACAATGGCCCTGTCCAACTGAAGCCGACATTAGCAGAAACCGCTGCCTCTTTTCTTCGCTATAAACCACAGCATTAATCACATGGTACTGTGAGAGCATCACCCCCCCAACAAAAGTAATGCCTCACTGCCACAAAAAAAAAAAACAAAAAAAAACCCTCCACTCAAACCTATTCAGGGCCGCTCTGGAAAACTAATGACAGGTCATCTCTCGGCGTCAGTGGCTAACCGTTAATTACACTCATCATCATAAGAATTATATCTGGCTTGGCTTTACATTAGCCCTCCTCAAAATGAGGTCTACCATTTTGTAAAACAGCTTGACCGTAAGAGTTAATTGCAGAGACGGTATGCTCAGCTGTTTTGATGTCAAGACTTGGCCACTTAACGACTACACTGAAAGTTCTTTGTATCGTGACCGTCGACGTGCGATTGCTCCTCCCCTCACCCTCACACACAAATACACACAGGCCTTTAACATTCACTATAAGTAAATTTTTCCAAACATGAACAAGAGCTTGGCTTAATTTAAGCTTTTCTAAACCATACAAGAGCTTGGCTTACCACAATTTTTTTTCAGATAACTTAAGTGCACACATATGCATTCAGTCACGTATTATAAGGGAGTGGACATCAACACAAAACTTAAGATTTCTGTTTAGTACTTAAAAAATGATAGATGACCTGGATTAACATGAAATATTGAAGAATACGGACTCTGAAAAGGCTTTTGAAGAAGAGGGCCTGCAGGCAAGCTCTGACGGGGTGAGGAAGAACCGAGAACTGATGGTTTGGACGGGATAACTCCTACCTCTCCATTGGGTCATGAAAAAAAAACAAGATTACAGCCCAGATCCCCCATAACCCCAATTTGGTTTGAAGTTCCTCTTTGAAGGAGATTTCCTATCCCAGCAGCTCACTAAAAAAAGACCACACTCAGGGAAATTCGGGACCTGCCCTGGTGCGGCCGAGGGGAGCCCGATTATCCTCATGGCTTTTCAGGAAAAGGAGCAAAAGGCAAACAGACATCCAGCTCCCTTACAATCGCCGGAAACTTCCGGGCTCACAGGCTGCGCTACCCACATTATAGCTAAAGCAGCACTGTGCATAGTTATTTTGGTCCGTTATATGCTTGATAGTAAAAATACTACATGCCAAAAAAATAAATAAAAAAACCCTACATTAAAATTGCCAGCGATTCGTAATTGCAGGACTTTTTCCATGGGTTCCCATGTCAAGGTTAAGTGACAGGGAAGTGGTCACAATTCAAAAACAATCTGTAATTCTAGGTCACGGTCCAGAGTGCTTTTTATATGTACGTAGTACCCGCAGAAAGAAAAAACAAGTTTTTCTACTGGCTGCAGATCGGGTCTTAGTTTGGATGTGCAACTGAGATCTTATCACTGAGGAGACACAAGGAAGTTAACAGAAATAACGGAAGGTTTGTGATGCACTTTCACAAATCAGGACCCAGCTCTGGATTCAAAAGGAGCGCACTCACATTAAAGCCATGAGGACAGCCCACTCGAAGTCCACACAGGAAAGGTCAAGTGAAATAAGACATAAAATGTATAAATTTAAGCTTTGTCATGTACTAACTGGAAGAGGCTCTTCTCCCCCAGCTCACTATTATACCGACATTTGACGGAGCAAATATTTGAGCACTCAAGGGCAAAAATGACAGCCCCCTCCCTATTGAGGGAAAAAAAACCAAAAAAAAAACATCCCACTCATATTTCCTACGTGCATCTGACCATTCATTAAATTCAATAACCAAGTGCTTCCTCAGCTTCAAACACAACTTTAAGCTTTCTTTTCTGCCCTTAATACGCGTCATAAGTTCTAAAAACAAGACGGGCCTCCTCGTAACAGTCAAGGCATTCATTTCTTCAGCCGAGGAGTTCAACCCAGACTTTGGACAGTGGTGAAATGGCTTCCATGCGGTTCTCCAGTACTGTACCAACATGCTGAAACCCTCCAAGTCATCTCTATGGAGAAAATGCAGCAGCCAAGCCATCAAAGTCTAGTTAGAACTCTCTCAACCTAATGAGCAAAAACTCAGGATGCAGTTCCACAGAGCCATTCATTTTCAGAGATGAATTTGTTTGGGGGAAGCAAAAAAAAAAAAAAAACACACACCACGTTTCTTCATTATTGAAAAAAACTACCATAATAAGAAAGGCCAACGCTGTGATCAGTGAAATTTGTAAGCCTTAAGAGCATTTTAAATTTATCTTTTAAACATCATCAACCATCAAAAACAAACAGGTGGTGCTTTCATAATTTTACAACCCACACAAATAAGTATTTTGAAACTGAAATCCACATTTACAGAACAGGTCAATGCAAGTTCGCCATCTGACAGGAAAAGGAGTAAATACACTTGAAGTATCATAAGCATCATGTTCCCTTTCAACATCAAACTAAGGCTTTCGGGGACATTTGAACAGGAACGTACATGATGTTTAAGCAGAAAAGAAATAGGGAAACACAAAATTTAGACCACACAGACTGCACATACACAAACACACACAAATTTGAAATTGCATCCCATACACCAAACTGAGTGACATTGAAGAGCCCAGGTCTGGGAAAATTGACAGTGGGACCCATGAGAATTCTATTTCAGACCAGATACTGTCAACCGTACCAGCCACCACTAGGTGACGCTATACAGGATAACCTCAGAGTAGAGAGTTGTTGTCACACACAAGCTAGCACCCTCCATTTCCAAGAAAAACCCCCCAATTCTAATGCGCAAGCGAGAGCAAGCGGCGTTTCCATTGTCCTGAACAAGCTGTAACAAAATGTAGCCCTGTTGATGCACTGCAGCGGTTTCAAATAACAAAACGAACGAAGAACAATGAGTCACCACCACCAAGCTGGAGCTTCGCCATGCTGACTAACCACGGAGGCCGAGCCAAACGAATGGCGCTCACATCCTGCCTTCCTCAAAAGGGGAGTCAGAGGGGTTGCTGTCGAGGGGGGGGATTCTGGCCATCTGTGACAGGACACAAGATCTTTCCCTGACATCATCGACACCCGCTCCACTCCTCAAATGCCAGTCGTCAGTCCAAACAGCTTTTAAAAAATCCTTGGAAGAAAATGTTCCTCTTTTTTGGGATGCATGCAATATAATGGCAACAGTCTGGTTCAGCGCAATCTTGGAAAGCAACGGAGACGAGATTTCAGATATCGAGATGATGTTACCAAGACAAAGCCTTGAGGGAGAAATGGGAGAGCATTTACTTCCTTTCGTCAGAGGGGACTTCATTTCAAAAATGACGCAATCAGCATTTTCAAATCAGCAGCTACGCAACATCTAAAAGCATAAATATTATTTTTAAAGATCGTACATATTCCGACAGAAGACGTCTGGAACACCGTGAACAGGCGAGACTGACACTGGGTGGATGTAGGTCAGAATGAACATTAAAACGAAAGGCTGATTGCACCAGTTTGTGTTCCTCATGAACTTTAACTCCTGCTGGGTTGTGTGTATTGCAATCTTTTCCCCAACCCAACCATCAGTTTTCAGGTTGTCCGTGGCCCAATCAGAACATCCTCGTGCGCTTCCGTGATGATCAACGACAGCTCAGACCTCAACGCTAGGACGCCATGGGAGGCATATTCCCCTACCAATCAAAATCATGCCTTATAGATGCACAGGCTAGGCCAACAATTTAAACGGAGAAGAAAATCATTCCAACTCCTGTATAGATTTGTAACCAATAGTGCCACATAAATAATGTATGTTTGGACACGTACTAGTAAAACATACTAAGTTACTAAATTATCCAAGCGTTAATAATGACAGAAATACATTTACCAAATTTGTAAAGGCGCGGCATTAGGATACACAAGTCTCGATTTACAATCAATCGCAACGACAAGACCTCGGGCGTTACCAACCAAATGAAACTCAGTTTTTTCAAATGGCCGCCTCTCATTGAAGTACGAGTCGCAAGAAGTTTATGGGAGTGACGGCTTGTAGTTATGATTGCCTATAGCCCTGTCATTTATATGCTGGGCATTTCGCATTAATCCTGGTCTCCATCAACCGTGTAACCCGGGGCAAAAACTTTTACAGCATAATTGCCCAGTGATTACCTCTGAGGGCCACAGAGGGAGAGGAGAACTGAGAACAATAAACTCAGTCACTTCCACACACAAAGACAGAGCTATAAAAATAAACTTCAGCCCCTTCCTTGTCATCACCGAAACAGTCGTATAATCCCGGCTTCCAGGCAGAGATTTGTCAGGAAACAGGTTTTTTTTTTTTTTTTTTTTTTTTTAAACAAAAGGTATGCCTGATTGCATACGCTTCTGTGTTTGACTATGTGGGGCACATGTGCGGTTGTGTGCCTGCTGGTGTGTGTGTGTGTGGGGTGCATGGACACACCTGTGGTCGTGTGTGTGTGTGTCTCACGATTGTGGGTGAAACACCATCCATCTGTGGTGCAAATCAAGTGAAAGCACACCCCCTGGCTCACACAAAGATCATTTAAATCAATCCAGTTGCCAATCTTAACACCACTATGCCGGCAAACGGTCACAATTTGCCGATGCCTGCAGCAAATGGGCTATTGCAACAAAGCACAGAGTTAACAACCCTGCACAGCACTCTCTCACACACTCACACACACCTGGATGAAGGAACCCCCCATCCCTGAGGGAATTTCAGGCCAGCTTCGGTTTATTTAACCGCACTGCTTACGGTTCCCGCAGTTCAGTTCAAGTTGGGACTTGCAGTGACAAAATGTGTCACGACTGACAAAGCATCAGGGCGTGTGTGTAAACTTCACCCAAAACAACATGAGGGAGCGGAAACCAGACTACTTCTCCTCAGCCTTTATTCACATGAGCACTAGACCGGGCAGGCCACTTTGGACTAAACTCCCATTTCTGGGACGACCAGGTAGCGGTGGGGGTAGAGGAGTGATTTTAGGGTTTAAGGTCTTTTTCAAGGGCCCAATTACAGCATTCTCCCCAACTTCACCTCTGGAGATGCAAGTCAGAATCCCAAGCCCCACCAAGAGCTCGAACCCGCAGCGTTTACGTTGCTAGTCAAGCCCCATTTTGCCAGGCTTCCGAACTGCTCTGCTGGACTGGAGATGGGCTGCCCACTTTTGGATCAGACAATATGACATGGTGGATTCTGGATTGAAAATCTTCGAACATGAGCCAAGCTTTCCTTCAGCCAATCATAGCTTGAGTAATCCAAGATGTGACATTAATTACATGGCGGACAGAAGAGTGGATGATGGTCACGGCTTAAGGGATGTTAACAGAAGCAGAAAACAAATGATGATATGTGATTTAACCATTTTAAGTAATATACCATCCCATTTAACAAGAGAAACTATTAAACTATGGAGGGCCAATAGGAGGAAATAGTGAAATAACTGCTCGAAGTAAAACCTGAAACAGCCCTTTTTACTTCAGTTCATGTTCCTGATTAGAGAACTTTCCATCCTTCACTTGCCGTACTTATCCAACTAATCAAGTAATCCTGCTTTCTGTTAATCCCCTGATGGTAATGCTAAACTTATTAGTCTAATTAACACATAAGAATGCAATACGAAGTCAAATGGTTAGCACTAGCGATTCAAGAACCACTAAAGCTGATCTAACAACGCAATTATCTGCATCGTTCTCACATCAACAAGGTCAATATGTCGATACAATATGCAATCTGCATTTGCCAACAAACTGGTGGCAGTACAGCTTAGGGGCAAGTTAACTGGATTTCCTCTTGACCACAAAAATATTTTCCAACCACGAGTGCCCCACTCTAAACAAGGTGAACATCTGAACATCTACACCTCAAAACATCACTGCAGGCCTACACTTGACAACCCTTCTCACAGTCAAACAAAACCAAAATTAAACTAGGAGGACCCCCCCCCCCATTTATAAACCAAAGGGACACTGGAAAATTAATGGACTCCTTCTGAATGGTTAATTCTGGAGTTAAAAATAAAAGGAAAAGGTCAACAGCAAACTGACCCCCAGCCCAGCCAAGCCCAGTCCAGCCCTGTCCTTAAGCTCAGGTTTTAATCAAAGCTGCCGTCGCAGTCGATTAATTTGGGGTTGAAGCAACTAACCTCCCACCTTTCACTCAATCCCAGCCCGACCCAGCCCCCGAAACCACCACCACCCACAGTCATCAGCCCCCCTAACATGAGAAGTACCACCCACCCCTCTTCAAAAAGATTTCCCCCCCATGCCTGTCAGGCAGCATTATCTGCTCCAATCACTACAGGGGCGTACACCCCACACCCACCCAACTCTCAAACTGTCTCACCAGAGCTCGGAAAAAAACAGGCTGATCTGGGACAGGCTCGGAGGCCAACGAGGAAAGGTGGACATTATGGACCAGGCTGCCATTTGGTTTTAGGCATCAAGGCATATTTTTTTAAGGCGAGTGCAGAAAAAGGTTGGGTCAAACCTCACTGATGACCAGCAAGTGCTGATGGGACCTCCCACCTCTCCATAGAGACAGTTATTTTGGTTGCATTTCTCTGCAGTCACATTGAAGTGATGTGGCCAATCAGGAGCTGATAGTCTGTACTCCCTGCCACCTTAAACTGGTCTCAGAACTGCATCTACGATTCACGATTTAGTCATTCAGCAAAGGCATTTGGTTCAAAAGACTTGAAAACAAATACATTAAGAGTAGAGGAACTACAACAGATGATTACACTCTCCACTGAAGAAAAAAAAAAAGCCTCACTGCATGCAAAAAGTACACTCAAGATCAACTACAGTGTCCTTCGCTACACCTTCAGACTTAAGATCTCACTCAGCTGCTAATGAGTAACCCAGGTGCACAAAATAAGGATTGAAAAAGGATGGCAACTCTCTGGGAACAAGGTAGGTGAGCAAAACCCCAAGATCGATGTCTTAAACAGCATTATGACGGCAACAATTATTCCAGCTGGAAAAATACGGTCCGGGTGAGCCATTTGGGTCCAAATGCAGTTGTGACAGAGGAGTTTGAATTGAAAGGTGAACTTGCAGCTAAAACTTTCCAGCAGGTTACTGCATGGTTAACTTCCTGATTACTGGATCACTGGCAAACAAACTTGGAGGCATGGAATTTTCCTCATTTTGGTTCTGAACCCAGCATGGCTGCATATCAGAAAATCCTACAGACTCATTATGATATGCTTCACCATGTAAAACCTGGAGTGCCAATTTCAACTTCAGTTCATATGCCCGATTTGGGAAGGTTCAGTATGAACTCTGCAAACTTATTGCGCTAACTCCACAAGACCGTAAAAGGGGGAGGGAAAAAAAAAAGTTGGTTAGGATCCTTTAAAATTCAATTATCGGGAAGGGAAGGAGGTTTTTACATTTAGTTTAATTATAAGAGCTTAAGAGGAAGTTGAACAGATCTGCTGCTTGGACAAGGATTCTGAGCATTTTTCTCCTTTACTTTTTGGCACAATTTTAACGGATTGAAAAAAATAATGGGTTTTTCTGGAGTGGGCAGGGATGCTAACCAACCAACTTTTTTGACTTGGCCAAATTTGGCTTTGAGATGTACCCGCTCAGCCGAAGCGCATGAAAACACTTCACTGGTGTGCTTTCAACTGGTAAACATCCATCGTCTAAAACATGATGCTTCAGGGAGCTGTATGGGCACCATAAATAAAATTTGACCAACACTCTTCTCTTCTGAAAGGTCTCCGCATCGAAGGACTTCAATGACAAGCAGAAGCTGAGAACAAACTAAAGCCTTGAGACCCTGCTTCAGGCTTGGCCACAAACAGGTGTCAGTTCAGCAATGTGAGAAAATAAACACACACTAAAGAAAAGAAGAAAAAAAAAAAAGCCCATAGTTCAACTCTAACTTTACTTGATGCAGACTGAAAATACAAACACAAATTCCTCTGAAATAAATGGATTCTCTCACTCAAGGCTAAATCGATATCTCAACAGTAACTTAAAAAAAAAAAAAAACAGGAAAGAATAAAGTTCAAAATGTCCACAGCAAAGCCGGTGGCGCGCACGAGAGGAGACAGCACGGAGATGTTAATAAGAAAATCTTTCAAGAACTTAATGAGACTGCGTTAAAGATCAAACAATGCTTGCAAAGGCACACCCAAGAGTGCACGCGTGTGCAAGTGTGTGGACACACACGTGTGTGCGCGTGAGAGTGTGAGAATGTGCTTGTGAATCCATTTTCTTTGAGGTGAATACAAAAATCCAAGAAGGAAAAACACTTCCAAAGGGAAATATGGGTCAAAATCATTTCACCATCTTTCTTCACTCACCGCATTTCTTGAAGACTTTCAGTTTGGTCCGATTTCAAGAGCGTTTGTGAAGCCGCCAAGTCTGCAAACATTCGCCGCAGTCTGTTTGCGAAAGCGAGCACGTAGTGCCATATCAGCCCCCCTCACACCCCCTGTCACCCTGCCCCATTTTGGCAAAACTACCCCCACATGCACCAGATGTCCTGCAGATGTTGGACGGCAAACATCTGGTTCAGACTGCTTTCCTTTTCATCCCACCAAATTTGAGGGTAATCATGTTTGTCTGGGTCTCACTGCACAGAGAATTACTGATTTTTTTACATTTTTTATTTCAAAACACATTCACACAGACACACACAAACATTTGCAAACTCTCAATCATTAACACACAAGCAAACTCGCACACCCTCTTTGCCTCATTCAGACACACAGACACAAATGCATGGACACCAACACAGTTGACTGACCACAAATTATTCACATGCACTCATTGGCCCCACACCATACCGACTTCACCCAACGGCCAGCAGCTATCAAGACCTTTTTCCCACCTGAGACACAGAGGACCGTGTTCGAGCATTCAACACTGACATGAATCTGTAACACCGAAGTCAAAAGCAGATCTCTCCCAGGACACAACGAACCATCCATCACCGCAGTCTCATCGGAGCACCACCATCGACAGGCTCAATGTTTTTTTCAGAAGCTAATCAAAAGCATGTGCGCCAACCGCTAGCGACAAGCTCACAGACATACATACACTCCCCATTTCCTATGCTACTTTGCATAATCACATGCAAACATTTCGCAGTACTCAATATTATTTACTCTAGAATATAGCGGAGGGAAAACAAACAAATAAAAAAAGCTCAGTGCGGCATAAATTTATTTTGACACAGGCAAGGAAAACCACTTTCTCCAAGCTTGCCGTCCTAGCGTCCCGACGTCACACAGAGTTAGTGCTACCCCACCTCCCTAACCTCCTCTCCTACAGCCACCTCTCCCACCCCCCGCTCCCTCCCCCACCAGCCCACACACCACAGACTGCCCCTCCCCCAGTTTATTTTGGAGCCCGAGCGGAGAACAGGATCGTCACTCATCGACGGGGGCAGATGAGTTTGCCAGGCCTGAGAGAACTCCGCAGTCTACAGGCCCATCCTACAGTAACCCATTGTTCTGCCTGAAACCTAAACCAAATGGGTTAGACACCAAACACACCGACCCGCTGATTTGCGAGAAGGGGAGGGGGGAGGGGCTAGGGAGAGGAAATCTCAGAGAGGCATTTTCTGTTCACTCCAAGGTCAGAGGGAAAGACACCACACCAGCAATTTGTAAATGGCCAGAGAGTCAGCGCAACATTATGCTCAGTGCTCCACATGCAGTACTGGTCTCTACTGCTCAATGGTCAATATTATTTTGTTACCACTTGTGATTTTTTTTTAAAATTATAGCAACAAAAAATAACAGCCATCTTCAAATATAACAATGTGAAAACACTTACCCGATAAGAATGTTGTACATTTTGGACATGGACACATTGTACAATTGGCCGAAAAACATATATGCACCCTCATACAATAACTGGCAAAGTGAGAAGGTGTATCACTTGGAAAGTTTTTAGTTTTGAGGATTCCGCAGATTTTGCATGTCAGTGCCAGGTTCATCAGGTTTACCGTAAAATAAGTGCTGCTGTGTAATAACATATCCTGCAGCCATAAACCCCAAACTTGGACCATCTGTTAGAAGATTCAGCTTTGGAGGTCTAATAATTACAAGGGAATACGGTCTCAGGTCAGAGCTTGCAGTCTGATGGTTCACAACAGCCAGGAATGATTAATCCAAGGCAACTCTGCAGAATCCTGCCCAATCATTCAACAGAAACACATCTGTGATTAGTGGAGACATGTTGCCCCTGTGATATGTGGGGAACCAGCAAGCCTACTAACCAAGCCTACTGAGACATAGGGCTATCGATTAACCACTGGCTGATCAAATCCTTTGAGTTTATTTTTATGAACAGCTTGAGCAAAAATTTATTAATATACCTTGACAAATCTAAAAACCAAATACCATAATTCATTAATTAAAGAAAAATCCTCAAATATGAAAATTCACGAAAGTTCACTCTCTAATGTGCCAACAAACACACATATGCAGAAGCAATTCAGCACAATTTGTATTTGGTCACCATTTACTCTAATAAATGACCTAAACTGAGCACTTAAAAGCAGGAACAATGCAAAAAAAAAAAAACAAAAAAAAAACAGCAGGCATCATGTCCCCAAAGGACTGGTGTCTGACACCGAGATTATAACAGAATAACTCTTATTGCAGTGACAACAATTTGCAATTGAAATCATGGCAGTTAATGAGCTAACATTAACACCAAGAATGATACTTACTCCCACAAGAGACTCTCATACTTGTAAATCACTTTTTCCATTACTATTCACTCAAATTTTCCCTTGTGTTGAACCTACCCTATATTTTCACTCTTAAAGAAACCAATAGAAACATGTCAATGAACTGAAAATCAAGTTGAGTTCCTGCTCTGGGGGTCAGCACTGTCTGTTACCCATATAAATTCTGTCCCAGATAAGGATCGAAGTGCTGACGCTCTGTGGTATGTGGTGCGACACTGAAATTTACCACTGGGGAGGCCACAGAGAAGTGACAAACTGATAATATTCTTTTTTTTTTTTTTTTAATAACCTGTAGCACTACCAGCAGACGCCCATGATTCCAGACGATATTGCTGGAGTCCCTACATAGACCAAGTCGCTGCAAATCTTGTATAGGACTCATTTTGTCTTCATTCATGAAATTGAGCCATTTTGCAAAGTGGAAATCGTGGAATTTATTCTTTTTTTTTCTCAAATAAAAACGCATCAATTTTGAGGAAAAAAATAATAAACCAGCTTGCAACAGTATCTACAAGTATGAAAGAGTAAACTGTTTGACCATGAACGATAAAACTGGTGGGAAGGGGGGGGGGGGGGATTCATTCACCAGGAAAAAATAAATAAATAAATAAATATTTAAAAAAAGTCTCCATAACAAGATGTTATAGAACCCTCAAGTCACAACTATCAAGGAGCTCCAGGTATCATTTAAACCAAAAGCCAATGGGAAAGGTGGAGGGGAAAAAGCCAAACATGATAGGAGAAAGAAGACTCAAGGAAATATCCCTGGTCAGAACGGGAGAAAAGTAGAGAGACCAGCTCTTACTTGAGGAAGTATCTCTGTCCAGACTGAGTCTTGGCCATTTCCCACCCCGGAGGAAGAGGCACGTCATCTGGGATCTCGTAGGAGGACTGGCGGAGGTGCTGGGGGGGCGTGCTGGCAGCATTCAGACCCGGCATGGACCCTGGCGAGCCCACAGCAGTCAGCTGGAGGGAGGCGGGCGAGGAGTGCGCACGCACGTGCTGAGGGGTCAGAGCTCCGGCAGAGCCCGCGTCCGTGCTCGCCTGGGGAGGAAGGGGTTAAGAGACATGCTCTAAAACTTCCCGTCAACATTCTTTTCCTACCTTTACACTGACCACTGTTCCTCACATTGGCTGAACACCCTTAAAAATTTATATTTACAAAATGAACAAGAGCCATTTGGCAATGGCGGATCCTCCCGGCTGTAGGTTGTGTAACAACCTTTAAAAGGCACATCTACACATCATGATTGACATGTGTGTCAAGTTTGGTGAAGCTAGCACATATAGTTTCCGAGATATGGCCCGGACAAACTCATGTTTACAGACGGACAGACAGACGGACAGAGCGATAGCTATATCTCCCCACATTATATTCCGGGGGGATAATAAAAATGTATATGCTTACAACAGATTCCAAAACCTTAGTGGATGGCCATTTTTTCCAGCTTACATTCCAAAATACTGATGGCCATTTACAAAGGCAACTGAGATCAAGGACTATTCAGGCCAGGTCTTCATGGACAGAACCCCATTGGAGAACTGAGATGGATAATTTCTCTGATGATCATACTTTCTACAAGAAATGACCTAACAGCTTAAAATATGGGCTTCAGAAAGCATAATGTATGCAACTCAAGATTCAACAATGAAGATTTAGCAAATAATCAACATGTTCTGGTATCACAAAATCCATGCTCCTTGTATTCAAGGCTCCTAACTTTAATGCTTCAAATGGACTTCACCCCTCAGTGCTTTCCATGGAGAATACATAAAGCAAATCTACATCATCCCCATTGTAAGTAGCTGAACTCGCCTTGCACTTGAACTTTTCCAGTAAACAGTGACAGGGGGTGAGTGCACTTTTTCACATTAAACACGTCTCCCTACACCGGTGCCAAAAGCAACTTCAATGGAAACCTCAGCTGCAGGCTCGTCAACGTAGAACCTCTCGTTTTATGAAGGTGCAAAAATAGTGGCACCACAGCGCCACATAATTTTGAAGTTGAGGGTCTGAAAATTATCATTCCCCTTAAGCGTAGCCTGCAAGTGTCAAGCCACCAACGCTTAGAGAATAGGACAGAATCAAAACTGAGGGCAGGGCAGGGGATGGGAGGAGGGGGTCGCCATCAATTTCCTCCGCCAGTGATTTTTCTTCTTACTGGGAAACGAAGTAATGGCCCCATACAGCGCAGCCGTCACAAACTAATCCTTCCTCAGCGAGCCCCATTTAATTACACTACAGCAATGCAGGCCAAACGTTTCTCAATAGATGTTCTACCGAAGTCCAACAGATCATGAGAGTGCAATTGAATAATTCTAAATTGTTTACATTTTAACATCAGATACTAATTGAGCAGATAAAACCCACGGTAGCAGCACTATTTCAAATAATTCTCCAATTTCCCCACATTCATCAAATGTGTGTCCAGTAGGGTCGCCTACGCTATATACGCATACGGGGCATTCGTTTAACCTTTAAGACGAACACAACGAATAACCAGTTTTTGGGGTTTTTTTTGGCATTACTTAGGATGCTATTAGCCATAGCTCTGTGAGAAAAATTGTCCTATCTTGAAAAAATGACAAAAGGCTAATGAACAAATAATTTCAATGAATAAAAAAGAAAGACGCAAAGTAACGCAATTTCCCGAATACAAGCAGCGCCACCACTGGTTACCATTCTGGCCCGTGCATACATGCAAACTTTTTTCGCACTAAGATTGGGACAACCGTCGATACTTTTCATTTGAGAGGACAGATCAGTTGGGACACAGTAACCAGGCCTAATTGTAACGTTGCAACATTTTGTCTATGACTCACATAGTTTGTTGAAAAAAATTAGGCCCAGCAAAAAGTTTTTTTTTATGGCGGAAAAGTTCTTACTTGTCGGGAGTGGGACTTCGGCTCAGGCGGCTTGAAAAAGGAATCTGGAAGTTTTCTCATCCTCATGGGTACCGAAGGTGGTACAATAGTATTTTTAGGGTTCATTACAGCATTAAAAAGAGCTTCCAAGTCGGTCTCGGAGTCACCTCGGACATGGACGATTTGGTGCCCTGCCGGGGGGTTGTGTTGGCTCGGATCCATGGCTCCGATTAAGTGGAAAAAATCAGTTCGGAGTTCAAAAAATAAGTGAAAAAAAATCAATCCAAACTTTTGGGAAGCCCAGACCCCGGAGAGTGGATCGAAATCATATGAACACTTCCAAGTAATTCCAAGTCTTCAGAAATTCCTTCACCGTGAATTGTTTATTTTTGCTCAATAATTTTTCTAAACATTTAACGCCGAACATACAGAGAACAACCTTTTACAGTTGCAAAAAAAAAAAAAAAAAACGCCCCAACAACGGAGTACGCTCAAGGTGCGGATCCAGTAGCCAGAATATAATTTACTTATCTCTTTGTTGATTGGAAAAGTTTGTTTCACGCTAAATACAGTCTGAACTAAAACGTCCGATTCCCAACTGTAAACTATTTTCTGCAGTGAACTTCACAGTCCTATTTCCAATACTTCTTTATATTTATCCCAACAAGCACAAATCACTGCGCGGCGCATTGCAAATCACAGTCTTCCCAAAGCACAAGTTTTGCTTAACTTTGTCCTAAACTTTGGCTAGGACATCAAACTTTATGACTCATGTGATCCCTGACTCACAGGCGGGCGGAGCTTGGTGTCAGTAATCAGAGAGTGCGGGGGGAGCTTTAGCCGCAAGACGCCATTTTGTGTGGGAAACTTTCTCCGGGACAAGCAAAAGGCGTTTTACTACAGTTCAGTTGCATGATCTCCGGCCTAATTGACCACCTGTGAGTCATTTTAAAACGAGTAAGTCACCGAGATATCGTGTTACATACAAATTGTGAATATAGTGTAAATCTATTTCCACTTGATCCAAATATTTTTGTGGTACAACTATCAATTCTTTAAATTGTAGAAATAATTTATATAATGGAATTGTCTCTGTGCCTTAATGTGTGTGTGTGTGTGTATGTGTGTGTGTGTGTGTGCGTGTGTGTGTGTGTGTGGTAAAATTAAGTACAACTATGAATTAATTTCACAGGAAGGATGAAATAATGATTAATTGATTTATAGTTGCATCATTATCTTTTCATAAAAATATTAGATGCATTTACAGTGGGCAGTTGTTTTGCATACTATGAATATACATTAATAAGCTTTTGCTGCTCATTCATTCATTAATGGTGAATATATTTCTGAGAGTTTGTATGGGTTGCAATGTACAATGCAGTGATGTCATTAAAAAAACTCAGCTGCGCTCAAAAACAACTCGTTCATTATGGATAATGAAATAACTAATTTTCCACCCTTCTGAAATTCTTCGGAGGACCAGCTCTGAGCAGTTCCCATTATTGTCATGCAAATGATCCTGTTCATTCCATTGAAAAATCATTTTGTCAAGAAGCGGGTCCACGGATACAGGAACTACATTTGTGTTTTTTTCCCATAGTCTGAGTGACTGGATGATGATGGGGTTTTCATTGGTCCTCTGGGGAACTGTAAAACCATGAAGAATGGACTCAAAAGCATTACTTTATGCTCTCCCTTTAAACTGGGCTCACAATGCATAAGCTTGTAATGCTGTTTTCATCCCCATGTGGATATGGGCATGGGGGTGGGGGGGTGGGGGACTTCATTAGAGTTTAATTTGAAATAGAAATGGCCCAAAACTCCTGTTAGAAGTTCACCCATCATGAAGTAAATAGAAAAAATGTCATCTGTCAGATGTTTAATATTTGTGAAGATATTTTTGAACATTTTTAACAAGCAACATTCCACACTGGAGAAACAAACAATGATGCAATTTTGAATAGGGTTAAAATATTTTACTTTTACATTATTAAAGAACTTATAAACCTATGATACAGAATAGATTCTTGGAATGCACTCTATTGTGTGTGTGTGTGTGTGTGTGTGTGTGTGAGTCTGCGGGCACGTGAGTGTGAGCGCAGATGGTGGGGTGATGCAGTGATGGTATTGGTGATTAAAAACAATCCTCATTTTTTGTTTTTGTTTTATGAATAAAAAATGTGTTTTTGTTGACCTGGTTCAGACTTGCAAAATTAAATAATTGCATTTTATATATCAATCACGCTAGATTTACACATTTATTTTTTACCTGCCCCTCACACAGCCTCCTAATATAATTTGGCAAGCATTGCTGAAAATATGAACACACAACATTTTATTTTTTTTTTTTGATTAGTAAATGAGGTTTTAATTAATAAACCGAGTAGCATCTCAGCTCATTATTTCTCAGTGCGGGGCTGCAGGGTTACGTTTGCCTGCTTGTGCGACTGTCTGGTGCAGACTGGACCACCCACGCAGCAGAACAGTGGACAATGTGAAAACATCACCTCTGAGACTCAGGTTTTCCAATAGTTGTTTATGTCAAATTCCCGCTGTTTTATTTTACTGATGAAACTGCAGTGCTCATATCTGGAAAACAATGGGTGCACTGTGAACATAAACGTGAGACCATCCTACAAAAAATAGTTTGGGTGATGGATCAGATGGCTTTTAGCCAAAAACAAAACGACTGTTAAAAGACTAAGGTACTATCTGGCTGAGTTTTCGTCAAATGTACCCAGGCCACCTCGGGTTGGATGCTTCTTGCTTTAATTTTAGCAAACAGTTATGATTTCAAACATGAAAAAAGAACATGGATTTTTTAAAAATAAACATTCTTTTATTTTTCATGCCGCAATCTCAGCAATTTTGCACGAAACTCCAGGCAAAGCTCAAAACCTGGATTGATCAGATCACTGATAGGATGGAGGTGAGCATAACAAAAAAAAATGGTTTTACATTGTAAAAAAACTTAGAACTTTTGCTGCAGCAACCTCTTTTCTCCTGTTTTCATTGGCTGCAGCCCTGCGAAGAGACTGGACCGCGTGCCTGTTTTTGGCGCCCCTGCAGGCCTGAAATAGGTCATGTAAACAATGAGGGCAGAAACCGTGCCGTGGCCTCGCCGCTCTCCGAGAAGAGCTCACTCACACAACACCAGCACAGCACAGATCCTCCCATAGGACAGAAATATCCTCCAATCCCAAAGAGAGGAGAGAGAATGAGCACATCTGATTGGGACTCCTGAGAAACTGACAGCACGCACACGGCAAGGCTCACAAGCAGTCCTAAAAGAACAAAAATAGAAAATAAATAATGGAATAAAAATGCTACAATTCAGTTTAAATTACTTATCTGCTAAACAGAGCAAAACAATGAGATAAAACCAGAGTAAATCATTCCTAAGCACAGGATGCTCCTATTAAAGGTTCAGTCAGTTACTTACGGTAAAATGATTCACAATGATTCATGGTTTAAGACATTACTTTCAGTAAATGCAGAAATCTTAAATCTTTTAAACTGAGGCTACGGGTCCATGTAAGTCACACACTGAGAACGTAAATTACAGGAGTGGAGTCACATAATACTGCACTCCGTCCAGAAGAGTCATCATAGTTTGAATCACAAAAACGTACAGATTCAAGCAATTCCAATATCATTGAGGCTTTTTGCATCTCTTGTCACTGAACCAGAGAATCTTGACAATCAGACCGAGGATACGCAGAGCAGAAGACCAAGATTCGTGCCCAAGCAATTTACTCTTGTTAGGTCGTTTAAATCTCAAAGGGTGAACACACATTGACCATTGACGGAGACATTTGTTAAAGGTTCATTTTTTAAGGATGTTCTAGTATGATAGGAAGGTTGAAACATTTACCACATAAAATCTACTGTCAAACACAGGTGCCGTATTCAAACCTATGGGACTTCAGGCCTGTTTTATTTTTTGAGTGGGAATCCTAAGGTTTCCAACTATCCCAATTACGTCCTGTTGAATTATGGGGACATTTGTAAAAAATGATGCTCAAAATCTAGATATTTTTCATTTGATGCCATAAAAACATTGTGT
The DNA here is from genome assembly GCA_029721435.1 of Gymnothorax reevesii. Classification (NCBI taxonomy): domain Eukaryota; kingdom Metazoa; phylum Chordata; class Actinopteri; order Anguilliformes; family Muraenidae; genus Gymnothorax; species Gymnothorax reevesii. The sequence goes on from CM056574.1 coordinate 117,491,417, forward strand.
CCAAGGTTTGAATACATATTTCTCTCAATATTAGTGTGATGTAGCTTTGGCGAAGTGCTGAAGCCAACAGATACAGAATATGTAGGTGATACTGTCCTACGATTAAAGAAAAAAATGCTTTTTCTGACTTTCTGACAACTTAAGGGAAGAGTTAGAGTTTAAGGAGTTAATCTAGTTGCGCAAACAAATATCTATCCACCCTAAACACCCTGCCACAATGGTAATACATAATAACACAAATCTTTTACAGTTCAGTGCCTAAGCTTTTACAAGCTCTTTGTTAATCGCTCTGGTGCATCGTCTCTGTGTCTTAATCTAAACACAATGCACAGCAACGTCTTCTGGCAGCAGCCCAGAGAGGATGGGCAAACAAAATTCGCTTTTGTTTTGAAATCATGCTGAGCATGACTCATAGGAAAACTTCAATTAGTCCCACGACCAGTTGCAACCAGAAAGTTTTACAGGAAGAGGGTTTTTTCAGATGCTTCCCATGACAGCGCTGGCCTGCAGACTGACCATTTAGTCCACAGGGGTGACTGCCCCCTGTTGGCTAACAAGCACCACTAACATTTGTGCAGGAGTTGTCCACATGTCTTCTAGTCCGTAGGTCATCAAACACAGTCCTAGGGTACAAATTTTTATGCTGATTTTTGTTCCAACCACAACTGCAATCCCAGAATTTTCATGAGTTATTCTTTTCTCTTCACTTGTTGCTTTTCATGTTGAGGGGCATTGTTTAACCTTGTGAGACACATACTGCTAAAAATTGCCGCGTATTCTATGAACAATAAAAGCCCAATCTTCACACTGTGAGTGTTTTGCCATTTTCCAAGTAACAAGAGAAAAAATGACATATTGCTGATGGAATTCGACTGTTTCAAACAATGTGCTGCAAATTAGTTTTCTGAAAACCGGTGTGTAACTTGTTTCAAAATGTTTTTCCTGCATGGAAACAAGTGCGATTCCTTAGAATTTGCATTCAAGTCTTTGAATTCTTTGATATCTAGTAAATAGGTTTATTGACTTCGGGTCCACAATTTCACAAATTAGAAGCCAACTGACTTTTCAGTTTTCCCCTCTTGCTATGCAATACAAAGTCTTTCGTAGTTTAGTAGGCCTATAATATGAATAAGGAACTGTTCAGGTCATACATAGCAATTCTAAAGTATGGTTGCTTAAAACAGTATATAATCCCTGTACTCAGGAATAGCACAATTTTTTAAAATTAGCAGCACATTTAAATTGTGATTACAATTGTTGGAACAAAAACCAGCATACAAAGGCTATGTTTGCACTCCTGAAGTGACTCAAATCTAATTTTTTTTTTTGTATTTCTGGAACCTAACCACCTAAATTTTTGGCCTAAAGCCACTCTAATATATGGTCCTAGATAATAATAACAATAATAATAATGATTATTATTGTTGTTGTTCTTGTTGTTATTACGACAGGGAATTCAGAACAGGAATATGGCACAGATCAAAGATTATGCTAAATTTTGGCTTTAATAACATAAGAAGAATTATTCAAACGCTTTATGTTGTGACATTTCTGAAGATGGTCCAAAGTCTGACAGGAGCAATCAGGAACATTCAGAGTCAGGCCAGGCGTAGTTGAAGCAAATGTTCCAAGGTCAGTGACCGGGATGGCAAGACGAATGAACCAGGGCACGTACCTGGTGCACACTTGTGAACGGGGGAGCAGAAGGGACTGGAAGACGCCACTCACCAGGACTGCAGCCACTGGGAAGAGTTTGCTTATATAATAGTTATAGACATTAAAGACAAAGGACAACAATCCAGCAAAGGGGAGATGAAAACCAGGAACTTAAATGCACAGGAACAACAATGATCAAAGTGGAAATGCTTCTGAGAATGAGGGGAGTGAAATGAGATGATTAATAAATAATGAGAAGTAAATAACAAACAAACTAAACAAAACCAAAACAAACAAAGACAGCAGGATTTCAGGGAAAAACAATTAAGGAAACACTCAAGATATGACTAATAATAATAATAAAAAAATCGTAGACACTCTAGCACATAATTTGTGAATTGAGTTTTGTTGTCAAGAGAAACCTTGGCTAAATATTTTAAATGCTTGTATAGGCTGTGATGAAGGCAAATGCTGAAATGCTGTATCTTTCTATGAAAAGTGTGCAAAGGTGTCTTTGGGTGTCTTTATTTTGGAGTGCAGCTCTCCCTCAGTGGGAATTTTCAAAAAGCTTTCATACTTCAAACATCAGTCAAATTCATATAAATCAGAGACACATCTTTTTTTTTCTCCAAAATTCAGAGCATAATTCTTTTCCCAGGCAACTGTTCATTTTTGCTGTAATATTGAATATTCTTGGAGAACAGGGGGATGAGTGTTGTCTAATTTTACTACTTAATATTGTAACGGCATCTCTATCTTATTAAAGGAGTGTTTGGTTTCTTCCTTATAAGTGATCTTCATTGTGAATTGTACGGTCAAAAAGTGCATGATAACCTTTCCTCCTTTGTCATTCATCACCATAGTCATAGTGCAGAGCAGTCCTGTCCCCTGGGAAGTGCTTGTTTGTAGTACACGCGCATTGATGAGCAAGGGAATTCCCCGCTTTATCTTCAGAGGGAATTCTACTATCGCCGGTGAAATGTCATCATTATATTTTGCTCATCTTTTGAGATGCCCTCCCACTACCTAGTTATTATCTCATATTTCAGAACAGATTCAGTTCCCTTTCAGTCATTTTTAATAGCGTAGTCAAAGCTTAGTAACAGGCTACCTGCACCTCAGGAGAGGAATAATGGGAGAAGACTCTGTGAAAGGCCTGGTGTCGGTGGTAAGGAGATGGTATTGTATGAGGGTAACTGGAGGATTGCACAGGTAATCTTACCTGGGGGAATCCCCTGGCTGGGCAGTTTGTCTTCAGGCCTGGACGAGTACCGCACCCCACCCTAACCCCTCGAACTGAGAACCAACGTGAATCACCCTCCTCAAATAACCCCAGTGGGTGGATTTAAAGAAAATAAATAAATAAAGGAGGCTTAATTTTGTGCCCTTTCAAACCAATCTAATGTCAGCTCTAGGGCACAGAAAAGACACCTTAAACTAAAAAAAAGATTTGTCTGCATGTCCGTACCTGCAGGACGCCGTTCTTTAAATGCAAATGACAGTTCAACGTGACTTCCACCCAAAACTAACATTTTACCTAAATCTGCTGTGTAGTGTATTTCAATGGTGTATAGAGGGACTTTACCAGAATGAATGGATTCCACAAGTGCCTACTGACAGATGTTGATAAAATATCCAGTCTTTTAAAATGCAGTTAAAACAAATAAAATGTGGTTATTCCTCAAGCTTTATTTCTGCAACATAAAACACATTTTGCAAATACTTCTGGCCACAATGGAGGTATTTACTGGAAAGTACAACTCCTGAGGAAACGCAAGACAAAATGGAGGCTCTTTGATCTTTGATTTGAACTTTGGCAAAATCATAAAGGACCTCTTGTACCACCTGTCAATAATAGAAAACACATCCAGCAGGAGACCGTAAATCACATTATTTTGTAGGTAAACAGACAGAGTAGATTTGAAAAGCTCCGAAGGTTTTCTTTGTAAAAATGCTTTAAATAACCAGAAGAAGCCCCCTTTTCTGGAGTGGGGGGGGTGTTGCAGTAAGTGAGAGAGAAGCAGACTCTGGCTGAAACCTGTTCGGCAGGTCTGTCCGTGCCGTGAGTATGAGTTTCATCACGCCGCAAAAGCAAGGCGAACTGGTGCCAAATTCTTCAGATGTGCTCGAGCCATCCCCCCCACCCCCCAATTACCCCCATCCCATCCCACTGCACTCCCACACACCCACCTTCAGAAACAAGTCAAGGCAAGCTGTCCGCAGGCTAAAGTCTCGCTCAGAAAAGCACAACAGGCTAACACCCTGGACTATTTCTTCCTCATTAGGGAAGTCTTAACCCGCAATACTAGTCGGCAGGCCAACCGAAGATTGCCTCTGTGACAATAAGAGCCAATTAGGAGTCTTGCACAAACCGAATCACGGGCTGAATTTCCTTGGAAACTAGTGCTGATTACGTGGTAAGAGGTAACCACTTGGACGAATAATGGGTCCAGGAAATGTGAAAGACCTTCAGAAAAGTTCAAAGACCGAGTGAAAAGGAAACCAAAACAGAATAAGCCTCCACCTTAAGATGCATGTTGTGATAATGTATGATTTTTATATTTTTACTCAAATTATTATTTTTTTTTAATGGAATATATTTGGAGACCACAAAGGAAAAATGGTCAGAGTCCAAATTTTGCATTTTGAACAGTTGCAATCAAAATTATTCAACCCCCATTGCAAATTAGGCTGACTGGCAAAATTGACCAACTTTCAGCTGTTTGTGATAGACAGGTTAAACAAGAACATTTTAAACAGCTCAACACAACTAATATTACAAGTAGTTTCTACAAATTTAGCACAAAATGCCACTTTTAATGACTACTGCAGTCTCAAAAATTATTCAACCCCCCGAATAGAATCCTTCAGAAGAGGATATTTGCAAATCAGGTGTTGTCTCAAGCACACCTAATGCAACTAATCAAGATCGTAATTAGTTGCATTGTATTTGCTTGAGATAGAACACATCATATACTTGCACTGGCTAGGGCATTGTTGACAGTGAAATTTGATTGCATATTAGAAATATGGCTGTCAAGAGAATTGTCCAAAAAGCTGATAGAGGAGATCATTGCCTGGCACATACAAGGAAAAGGATACAAAAAGGTAGCACAGGCATTAAATGTTCGTAGAAATACAGCTGGAAGCATAGTTCGCAAGTTCAGAGTTAAGGAAAGAGTGGCTATAGTATTAGAATCTGGCAGAAAGCGGATGCTATCAATGGCTGTCACCAGATTTCTGAGGAGACGGGTGGTCAAAAAACCCTCAAGTCACTGCAGGAGATCCACAGCGAGGCTTGGAGGCAGGAGGCACTGAGGTTTCAGTTTGCACAGTAGGGCGCACACTAAACGTTGAAGGTCTCCTAGACATATACCAAAACTGATCCAAAAGCACAAGCTCTAATCTGCTCAAAACCATATAAATAAGCCACAGAAGTTTAAGGATTCTGTTCTGTGGAGTGATGAAACAAAACTGGAGTATTTCAGGCTAATGAATCAGTGGTATGTCTGCAGAAGGAATAAAGAAGCACATGCTCAAAAGTACACCCTGCCTACAGTGAAGAATTGTGGGGTTTTTTTGATGCTCTGTGGCTGCCTTGCTTCCTCTGGCACTGGAAACCTGCAAAGTGTGGAGGGCAAGATGGATTCAGTCAAGTACCAGGATATCCATGGAGAAAATGTCAACCATTTGTAGGGAAGCTGATGCTTGGCATTACTGGACCTTCCAACGGTACAATGATCCTAAGCATACCTCAACCTCCACCAAGACTTTATTTCAGAAGTCTGGGAAGATTCTAGATTTCCCCTCACAGTCGTCTCACTTGAATTCCATAGAAAATCTCTGCTAGGATTTGAAGAAGACAGTTGCAGCATGCAAACCCTAGAATAATACTGAACTGGTGGCCTTTGTCCATGAGGACTGGGCTAAGATTCCTTGGGAATGCTGGCGTCTGCCTATGCATCACATTTCAAGCAGCTTATAGTGGCAAAAGGGTACGCTACTTAGTATTAAAGATGCTTGCATGAAGGGGTTGAATAATTTTGAGCCTGTGGTGGTCATTAAAAGTGGCATTTTGTGTTGAATATACAGAAGCCAATTGTAATATTTGTTGTGTTGAGTTATTTAAATTGTTCTTGTTTGATTTGTTAATTGCAAACAGCTGAAAGTTTGTAATTTTTGTTACTACACTAAAGCTCAAAAGTTTGGGATCACTTGCAAACTTCTTTGTTTTCCAAATAAAAATACATTTAAATGCTTTTCACAAACATTTATATCCATTTCAGTTGCAGAGCTGAAAACCATTGAACTAATAAGGGAGCACAAAAGGGAGCATGGCATTCTTGAGGTTGGTTTCGTACCTGAAGCATCAGCAGTTGTTTGTTTGTTTACAGGCTCAAAATGGCCTGGTAGAAAGAACTTCCTTTAGAGACCCCTCAGTCTATTGTTTTGCTTAGAAAAGAAGGCTATTCAATGCGAGAAATTGAAAACTTAAAACCTCTTACCATGCTGTCAACTATTCCCTTCATAGAGCAGCACAAACTGGCACTAACAAGGACAGAAAAAGGAGTGGGAGGCCTCGATGCACAACGGTGCAAGAGGACAAATATCTAAGAGTGTGTAGTTTAAGACAAAGACGCCTCACAGGTTGTCAACTAGCAGCTGCGCTAAATAGTTCCCGTCTAACACCAGTTTCAGTATCAACAGTGAAGGTGGTTTTTTTTTGATGAAGGCAAAGTTTGAAGTACATATTCATCATTTTCCATTAAAATCATTATGGCTGCCGGATAGCTCACTCGGTTAAGGCACTGCGCTGCAGTGCAGAGGTGACTATCACGTTGCGGGTTCGAGCCCCGGCGTACCTACCGGCAGGGGTCGGCAGCTTTTTCAGAGTAGCGCACAATTGGCCATCGCGCTACAGGGTTCCAAATTGGGAAGGGACTGCCGGATTTGGAGATACAATAGTAGCTTTGTTCGTTGCTCCAGCGCCTCCTGCTGGCCAGACGGGCGCTCGTCAGGATGACTCCGGCTTTGTTCATGTCCAGGTATCCTTCGCCCTGGTTCTGAAATTACGAGGATTCAACCAATGAGTGTATAAGAATCAGTGGCTGACGAGCACGTGCTTTGGAGGAGAGTCGTGAATCGTCTTCACTATCCTGAGTTGGCAGCAGGGGGTCGCATACGAGCAAGCTTTGTACATACACTCAACAAAAATATAAACGCAACACTTTTGTTTTTGCTCCCATTTGTCATGAGATGGACTCAAAGACCTAAAATTCATTCCAGATACACAATATTACCATTTCTCTCAAACATTGTTCACAAATCTGTCTAAATGTGTGAAAGTGAGCACTTTTGCTTCGCTGAGACAATCCATCCCACCTCACAGGTGTGCCACATCAAGATGCTCATCAGACACCATGATTAGTGCACAGGTGTACCTTAGACTGTCCACAATTAAAGGCCACCCTGAAATGTGCAGTTTTTACTTTATTGGGGGTCTGGGGACTCAGAACCAGTCAGTATCTGGTGTGACCACCATTTGCCTCATGCAGTGCAACACATCTTCTTCGCATAGAGTTTATCAGATTGTCAATTGTGGCCTGTGGAATGTTGGTCCACTCCTCTTCAATGGCTGTGCGAAGTTGCTGGATATTAGTGGGAACTGGTACGCGCTGTCGTATACGCCGGTCAAGCACATCCCAAACATGCTCAATGGGTGACATGTCCGGTGAGTATGCTGACCATGCAAGAACTGGGACATTTTCAGCTTCCAAGGATTGTGTACAGATCCTTGCAACATGGGGCCGTGCATTATCTTGCTGAAACATGAGGTGATGTTCTTGGATGTATGGCACAACAATGGGCCTCAGGATCTCATCACGGTATCTCTGTGCATTCAAAATGCCATCAATAAAATGCACCTGTGTTCTTCGTCCATAACAGATGCCTGCCCATACCATAACCCCACCACCACCACGGGCCACTCGTTCCACAAGATTGACATCAGCAAAGCGCTCACCCACACGATGCCACACACGCTGTCTGCCATCTGCCCTGAACAATGTAAAACGAGATTCATCCATGTAGAGAACACCTCTCCAACGTGCCAGACGCCATTAAATGTGAGCATTTGCCCACTCAAGTCTGTTACGGCGACGATCTGGAGTCAGGTTAAGACCCCGATGAGGACGACGAGCATGCAGTTGAGCTTCCCTGAGACGGTTTCTGACAGCTTGTGCAGAAATTCTTTGGTTATGCAAACCAATTGTTTCAGCAGCTGTCTGAGTAGCTGGTCTCAGGTGATCTTGGAGGTGAACCTGCTGGATGTGGAGGTCCTGGGCTGGTGTGGTTACACGTGGTCTGCGGTTGTGAGGCCGGTTGGATGTACTGCCATATTTTCTGAAACGCCTTTGGAGACGGCTTATGGCGGAGAAATGGAACATTCAATGCCCGAGCAACAGATCTGGTTGACATTCCTGCTGTCAGCATGCCAATTGCACGCTCCCTCAATGCTTGCGCCATCTGTGGCATTTTGCTGTGAGACAAAACTGCACATTTCAGAGTGGCCTTTTATTGTGGGCAGTCTAAGGTACACCTGTGCTCTAATCATGGTGTCTGATGAGCATCTTGATGTGGCACACCTGTGAGGTGGGATAGATTGTCTCAGCAAAGCAAAAGTGCTCACTATCACACATTTAGACAGATTTGTGAACAATGTTTGAGAGAAATGGCAATATTGTGTATCTGGAATGAATTTTAGATCTTTGAGTCCATCTCATGACAAATGGGAGCAAAAACAAAAGTGTTGCGTTTATATTTTTGTTGAGTGTAGTTCACCAATTGTGCATTCCAGATTCGGGTGGGATTGGAGATGCCAAATTTTTAAAAAGAAAAAAAAAAAAAAAAATCATTATTTCTAACTCAGACAATGTCAGCATGTTCTGTTCATTTGCTATATTTCCTATTCTGACTAATTTCATGAGAGTTTCCATGGAAAACAAGAAAATTTCTAAGTGATCCCAAACTTTTGAGTGGTAGTGTAAACGTAACTTGCAATGGGGGTTGAATAATTTTTATCGCAACTGTATATTTTATATATTATTATAAGATTCATAATAATATTATAAAATATTAGATATTTTGTGTATTTTTTGCATTTTTTTTCAGTGCTTTGTTTCTAAGATCGTTTGGAATTTTTAATTCATCATTTCTTCACAACGTGAAAATGTGACTGATCATTTTTCCATCCTGGTCCTCATTTGTATACATTAATGCATGGCAACCCAAATCTGGCCCTCAAATCCAAATCCAGTCCTGGTTTTCTCTCTTTCCAGACAATTAAGTGGACAGTTAATGCCACCGATTGGCCAGATTATCACCATACTTGGCTGTCAGATAAAGGGAGGGTAGAAAATCAGCAGTACTCGGTCATCCAGCACCGTAATTTGGGGAGATCTGCTTTAAGGCATTGCGTATGGTTATTCAGAAATTAATTTGAGGGGAATCTAAGGACAAAAGTTAATTAATTTAATTTGGTCCTGAAGGAATTGTTCTTTCTGAAACATAGTCATGAACAAAATGGCAAGTTCCGGAAAGGAATAAGTGTGAGGATTTTACCTGTCGGGACCTCGACTCTCCTCCTGTCTGTCTGGCCTGAGACGGCAGCACTGATGAGAGGTAAGGGGTCATGATATTTGTTATTAAAAGCACAGCTGGGAGGAACTCAATGGATTAAGGCAGTTTCCCACTGTATACATAGTACACTGCCCGGCCAAAAAAAAAGTCACCGTTTGGAAATTAATGAACAAATTCTAGAATTGGATCATTATTGCGGTTACTAATATGTTTCAGCTGGCAATAATCATTTTTCCCCTGACTGATGAAGCGCATCGCTACTCATTTCTCAAAAAATCATGTCGGAAGACACATCCCTTGCTGGTGGAAAAGATGTTACAGAATTTCAGAACAGGCAACTTATTGGCCTGTATTTAGCAAAGAAACTCATGAATGCAAAAACAAGTATGAGGAATCATTTTTGCAATCATATTTGCCACCACAAAGTCCTGATGTTAGACACAGTAAAAGTTATTGGGACGTGCTCCAGAAAGACCACCAAGTGGTTCAACCATTATGTCGAGAAGACAAGATCTCGGCCAAAAATTATGGCATGTATGATCGAAAATAAATGTTCTGGCATTGCATATAGTTGTCAAAACAATGACAAAATGAATATGCACTGTAATCAAAGCTACAGGGGTTCCAACTAAATATTTGAGTATGCGACTTTTTTTTTGGCCGGGCAGTGTATATACACTGAACAAAAATATAAACGCTCAAACCAAAAATGCTGAGTTAAACTGACCTATAATGAAATATACCCACAAATAGTGTTTATTGGTGTACTGAATAATTTGTTTTGATCAATTCTGGTGACCCACTTCTCATTGACCACTCCCTGTGAGATTACTCACTCATTGAGTTATTCCGCCCCTGAGCTGCATAGAGCATAACATTGAGTATGTCAATCAGTGTGAACAATACACAAGCAGTCCATGCACCAGGGTCAATAAAAGGCCACCCCAAAAAGTGGACTTTTGTCTCTTGTCGACATGCCACAGATGATGCAATACATGAGGAAGCGTGCCATTGGCATGATGAGTGCCAGAATGTCAGTTACGGCAGTTGCAGCACGCTTTAATGCTAGTCACTCAACCATCAGCCGCTTAAGAACAAGCTTTAGGGAGGCTGGGAGCACTGTGAACCGCCCACATGCCCGATGACCACATGCGACCACTCCTGCTCAGGATCGTTATATGAGGCTCCAGCATCTCCGTGATCGGCTCAAACCAGCCACAAGGACTGCTGATGAGACTGTAGGACGGCACAACTGGGGGATTTCAGCCCAGACAGTGAAAAACCGCCTGAGCGAGGCCGACCTTTGAACTCGCCGACCACACCAAGACCTTGACCTCGCAGCAGCCTGGCGTCAGACCCAACTGGTCTGGGCCAATGATCACGTGTGCTGGACACTTGCACGGTGGAGGACAGGGCTCTTCAGCGATGAGTCTTGGTTTTAGCTGTACCGCGCAGATGGCAGACTCCATGTATTGCGCTGTGTAGGGGAGCGGTACGGTGATGCCAATGTCATCCGCCGGGTGGCACATGGGAGTGCTAGTGTCATGGCGTGGGCAGGCATATGCCACAGACAGCGCATTTGTCTCCATTTTATTGATGGCAACTTAAATTGGCAATGGTACAGCGACGAAATCCTGAGGCCCATCGTCGTGCCGTTTGTGCATCTTCATCATGTGACTTTCCAGCATGACAATGCTCGCCCCCATGTTGCCAGGATCTGCATGGACTTCCTGGATGAGGAGGATATTCCTGTTCTCAACTGGCCACCATATTCCCCTGACATGTCACCCATAGCACACCTTCAGGATGCTCTGGATCGGCGTGTGCAACAATATGTTCCAGTACCAGAGAAGTTCCGCCAGCTTCGTGAGGCACTCAAGGAGGAATGAGACAACATCCCACAGACCACTATTGACAATCTGGTGACGTCTATGCGCCGCAGATGTACTGCTCTGCGTGACACCAACGGTGGACGCACTCGGTATGGAGTGCTGTGAGCTCTGATTGCTGACCATGCTGTGTTCGCTTTGTGATAAAGATCTGAAAAACTGGTTCCTATTGAAGACTTGAAATGATACTGAGTATATACCCAAATTGTTGTGCTTATACATTGTTGATTAGTTATGAGATAAAATAGAAAAACTGTCTTGTGCATTTACATTTTTGTTGCGTGTATATATACATATCACCCCCGCCTTAATATGATATTGAGCCATGAGACAACAAGCTTACCCACCTGTGCAGCCATTCCCACTGTCTGCCTATCTGAATACACTGGGAAATTACATTACAGCAGTTAGAAATTTCCAACTTTTATAATTTGCTGTTCTTTTTTTCTTGTTAAGTTATGATTCAAGATTTCCAGATTTTCTGTTCTTTAGTACAGTATGTGTGTGACAAATATCTCTGTAAGTTGTTAAGCAGTGTATCAGGGGTTCCCATGCTAGTTTTCCTTCAAACAGCAATGGCAATCGCAATTTTAAACAGCTGTAATTTTTTATTTTCATGTTCAAAGGGATTATTTACCCATTTTTGCCACACTGTCCAAAATAACTACAGCGCTGTTTGCCATGCAGGATAAATATTGTGCTTTTTATTGCAACAAGGGTACACATTTTACATCAACTGACCACATTAAAGATGACGGTGCAGCAATAGGGTCCTGATTACATTGCTGAACGTGATGTCTTACCCTTTTACTCAAAGCAGGTTTGGCACATTATCATTTGGCTTGTTTTTAAATTTATCATTAACTACTAAAATACAGTTTTTTTTTCACTGATCATGCATCTGCACTGTCAACCAGTTAAAAGCCAGTTGATTCTTTCATTCCATCAATTATCATTTTTTCCATCTGTTTACGCAATAGAAAACATTATAATGGAAGATGAACATGGAGCTCTTCGGTCCATGTGTTATTTCTTACACAGTATGGTTTAGGGTAAGTAATCCTGGTGAATATGAATAATTCAATTACAAAAAATAATCGTTAAACTCCTGGGATTGTGACAATGTTAGGAAGAATAACCAACATACACAAGGTGGGTCCCCAGGAACAATACTGGGAACCACTGCCTAGTAGTTTTAATGCAAACTGTTCATATTATATGAACAGTTTGAATTAAAAAATAAAATTGACTACAGAGGCTTGGGCAGTCTGCTCTCTGCACAGTTCAACATCAGGCATGAGATCCAACGATGAAAGATTGCAGTGCTGGCGAAGGGTGCAGCAATATGCTACACACCTGTAGCAACTGGACTGAATCCACAAGCACCCCCACACACCTGCAAGGGATCAGAACCTTGTGGAGAATTATACTTCAACATGAAAACTGTATAATTAGGTCTTCTATGGGCTCGGTTTTTAACCCCATGACACACAACAACCTTCTCACTCCAGCAAAGACCAACGTTGTAAAAGACAAAGTGAGGTCAGGGGGTGAATGTGACAAACGAGGCTTATTTATGTGCACTGACATTAACAAGAGTCATTCTTTCCCTCAAGACATGTTTCTGATTTAAAGCCACTCTAATGCCTTGCCTGTCCAAACAACATGCAAATCTCAAAACTTAACCAGGAACTTATGCAAAGGACAGAACTGCTGTGATTTTTACAGAACGCCTTACCTAAAAATGACATTTATATACTGGCCAAAGTAGACGTCTTCAGTAAGATTTAAAGCCTCACTATTTGAGGAATTTAACATCTCCCGAGCGGATAGGATCTTTCAGATCTTACTACTGCACAAACTTGAACAGAGATAAAATATATTTCCTTGTGGAAAAACATGCATACCTTTCATGATGATTTTTCTGTGAATTTGATAGTGGAACTCTGAGTTAAATTCAGAAGAATTGATAACAACTGTCACATGAGATTGGAGAGCCTGGTCATCTGTGATTGAACAGCAGGGTCATTTGTGATTGGACAGTCAGGTCATGTGCGATTAGATAGATGGGTCATTTGTGATTGGACACCCTGGTCATGTGTGATTGGACAGCCTGGTCCAGGCAGCAGTCAGGGCAGAAAGCCATTGAAAAGGTGAACAGACGCTGGTGACATCTGATCCTACTGTAACAGGGTGCATTGGGCAGTAGACTTACATATCAGAACTGGGGCCTGATAGGGAACATTGATAAATTTAACAAATGTTTAACTCAATTTACTTATCCTCATTGTGATTCAGTGCTCTCAACTTGCCACTAAAAACACGGCCTGTGTTTGGGGGGGCAATGAGTACTTGGCTGTATGTTTAGTAGATGGTACATATCTCTGGGACACAGACACGATTGTCTGTGAATGAAATTGGTGCACAGTTGTATCAGAATGCATCACTCTTCACAGCCCTGCATACATTGCACCTGCATACTGTATATTTCATCAGGACGAGACACCACACTGCCCTGACAACACATCCGTAACCGCTCCCAAAATATAATGCCACGTAAAACAATGCCTTTCCCTCACACCCAGATGGCTAATTCATAACTTCAGCTGAAATAACATCAGTAAAAAAAATATTATCAAATATGAAAGGGCTTTGGAAGGAAAGGCTCTGTGGGTGCCAAGTCAAACCATAGACATACAGCACTCTGACAAATGGAACTGTGACACAGTGCCGCCAGTGTAATTTAAGGTTGTGCACCTCCATTCTAATCTGATAGGCGTCTTTCCTGGTGAACCAGAGAGAACAATTGTGCACTCGTCTTCATAATAATCATCTACAAGACGTGGGAGGAACTGGTTATGCTGCAAACACTCAACTGAAAGAAAGACGAAAAATAAAACATCTATTGAGCGTACTCAACCAGATCATATTTCTTCAACACAATCACTCAATTCTTAAACTGCAAACACACAGTCACCATAAATATAGCAGGAACTTTTACAGCAAGCAAATCCTGTGGCACCACTGCCAAAAATACAACTATATCAATTCATCATTATGTTCTTTAATGCACCACAGAGGCTGGTTGCATGCTATCATTCCCATGTTTGTATATTTGCGCCTCATTAATCGACACATGCGGCCACCACACATTCAGCTTTCTCCTTGTACGGCTGAGAATTTCTGATTTTTAAGTTCATGCAGAAACTGACTGTCTAAAGAGTATGATGACACAGGGACACATGTCAATATATGCAAGTGATCCAAACCAAAAGCAGCAGTGGTGCACAAGCATGCGGGACACATAACTAGTCGTGAAGTGACTGGTTAAGAGACTGACACCTGATAGAGTCTCCTTATCATGTCATGAGGGACATGGACTTCCGACACTCAACCTACAACCCATTTTAACTGCGTCCTTCAGCTGGAAAGTCAGGAGAATCAGGCCTGCCCTGTAAGACCGGGGAAACCATGATGTCAGTTATGATGCCATCTTTTCAAATCAAGGAAACTATTGGACACTCCAAGTTGCTCATAGGAATGAGTATGGGGTGTGTGTGTGCGTGAGTCTGTATATGTATGCCCCGCTATCTCCTGTCCACACAGCATCATTTCTAAAAATATCTGCGTCCACACTGCCCTTGGTCCACATGGAGATGCCCAAAGCATTGACAAAGATGAAAGCATTTGTGCATGAAATGGCACATTGTGAAAAAGAGCAGTCATTGATTCAATAAATAAAACTAGTTACTCAGTGTTTTCTCGGGTGCATGTCTGCAAGTACATTTCAAAATGTAGTTCCGTGATACGGCATGAAATAGTCAATCAAATGTCCATTTGAGGTTAGGTCATGTTTTACTTATCTTTCAGAAATAGCTTCATTGAACTGACATTTTTATGCAGCGTTTCTTCCATCCCGGACACAAAATATGTGCTACACTTGAACGGAGGGTGGTTTGAAAGCTTGTATTGGTGTAGACTCGCTGCAGTGGGTTAATCAGCCACATAGACTCCATGGGGACTGGTTTGGGATGACATTCAATGTGGCGGACCCTCCGTGGGAACACGCAGATGGAGCGAGAATGGATAGGACGAGTGGATCGGGACCGGTTTGGGATTGGGCCTAGAGGTGCTACTTTGCCTGTTCCAGATCAGCCAATGTGTGCAGAGCTGGCCGCCACTTTATGACGGGCGTGCCTGCTGCTGAAACCCATGCAAACAAATAAGCTCTGGTTAATATTTCGGTAAATATCAATAGGAATCATTCAGCAACGTTTTGATTTCCGCCCTTTTTCTGACCGATAACTAGAGAAGAGTTAGCTTAAAGCTCCATTTCTGTCGATTATCGCCCATTGCGTTTAGCAAAAGCTTAGTTGCTAACTAAGTTAGCAGCTTACATAGTTCATATTCATTGTCGATAGTTCCTATGACATAAGTTAGCATCTGTGATTTCGGGAAATGGACCCCTGAGTGATTGATATTTTTCCATGGGGAATGTTTGAAAATATGGCGGTATACATCCAGGCCATCTTAAAACCCATTCGGCATGGTAATATGATGACTGATCTTGTTCTGTCCGGCCGGGTCTATTTCTCTAGCAGTACGATCTAGGACGGAGCACTTGTTAACTAGTAAGACAAATTATCATCGCAAATCCGGGAACCTTGATAACAAGTGTCTTATTGTGACCGCAGCCAAGTCGTGGAACTAGTTTATTAGTTTTGAAAAAAAAAAAAACACTGGTTTTAATTGAATCTGACACGAAGACCTATCTATTAAAAAAAGAAAGAAAAAAAAAAAAAGGTTTGTAATTGGATCAGACTTGAATCTATGATTATTTTTTGTTTGATAGAAGTTGCATGGTGCAGACCCGGACACTGACATTACGATGGACAAGGAACAACTAAACCTATTCGCGTCTCCTGACAGCGGCTGCTGATTTCAAAGGGTTTTCAGACATGCCTAACTCTTAAGTCAAGAGTGATTCAAAGTACAGCGGTATTTTCGCTTATTAGGACTGTATGGCACTTACTGGAAATCAAAATTTCTGGAAGGCATGAATCCACTTTGCAGCACCTTTCTGTGATGGACGCCCGTCACAAGATGGCGGCCAGACTTGCACATTGAAATTGTAACATAGCGCCTCTAGTTTATTTAGCTTGTTGTGCATGCTCGCCACCTTCTTCTTTGTTTTTGGTCTATTTCCGTAGAAAAGCAACAGTGGCATACTGCGCCACACACAGAAATGGGGGCAGTGGGGGCTCATGTCATCATTTTCAAAAAAACCTGTTTTGGTTGTCCACTTGAAAATGCTGGGGTGACATTTTCAGATTATCTCACTCTAGAACCTGTGTTCAAAAAACACCATTTTTGAGCTGATTTGGCATCTGAAGGGATGAATGCAGACACATTTTTCAAGTGCAGCAGGTGGATCCATGGGCCCGAGGTCCGGTGAAAATCTGAAGAGGAGTGGCCACAGAACCCATTAGAATCTCTGACACTATCACTGGATAACCTCAAGGTCAAAAGGAGAGCAGCAGTGTACAGTACTGTCATCAAGACAGAGAACAATCCAACATGGCAGTAACTTGATTACTTTTCAATTTGGAACAAGTTGAAAAGGGCTGTCTTGTGGTACTTGAGGCTCAGAGACCTTCTTTTTGCTCTCAGTTAGAAAAGAAAAGAGCTCCTGAGTAAAGTGTCTCCACAGCCACAGACAAGGAGCCAGGACAAACTGCTGGATGGAGAGTTGAAAGCGTGTCAGACCAAACTTGGCAGAGAATGTATTTCTTGGAATTACCTGATGAGGACGGACAAAGTCATCATTAGCTTCTGTCAAAAGCAAAGCTATCCAGAGGAAATGGAAAAACTGGAAAAGACTGCATCTGCAGGAAAAAGACTGAGGCGATACAGCACCATCGGCAGGCTAGACCCTGCACTGGAGGATGGAGTCCTGAGAGTAGGGGTAAGATTGAGCAAAGCCGCAATGCCTGAAAAGGCCAAGCGCCAAGGAGCCATTGTGATGGTGGTGGACAGCTCAGCCCCGCATGGGTCCTTGAACCTTGGAAGAATTGTACATGTCTTGCCAGATTCCAAAGGTTTGGTGAGGACGGTGAGGATTAAGATGAAGATTGGGGTGTTTGAAAAACCAATAACCAAGCTCTGCCTGCTGCTGGAAGAGGCAGAGAAGATAACTATGAAGTCACCTGGTTGTCAGAGATGAGTACTGCACGCTCATATCGAAAATGATTTAAGGTTAATTCCAAGAATAACAGTGGTACAGTAACAGTAGGCTCCTTTATGACTTTAAATTTTGAAATAGTTGCCTCATGCATACTCTTAGGGGCCGGAGTGTAGGAGCCCTAGACATGTTTTAGTTCATATTTCATTTTATCACCATTATTATTAGTAATTTCATTCATATTTAATTGTCTTAGTATCCGGATGTTTTAATGTCTTTTGAGCGTGTCTGTCCTCTATAGGTCATCAGGCCTGAACATAAAGCTTTGCCAAGCCAGGGGGGGGGGGGACTCAGGCGCTTGCTCATACCATCATTGACCGCACGATGCACAGGGCGCATATGAACTGAGCTTAACTTAGAAATAAAAGAAAGCAAACTGAACAAATAAGATATTTTGTTTTACTTTGATTTTGTTAAAAATAAATGTGAACGACTTCAACTTTCAACAACGTCTCCCTGGAATCTACTTTGCAAGCGAGTCATGATAGAGCACCTGTACCCCAAGAGGCAGTGAGGAAAGATTGTTTGAATGGGATCAAACAAATAGGATGTTTGGCCACGACATTCGCTGCCTCCGTGTGGATGCAAGGCTGAAACAATAAAATATTTCAAAAAAATTGCTCTCATGTGGACAGGCCCTGAACTACAGTGTGTGTGTTCCTCCCTTTTGCCCAGTGGTTGATGGGATAGGCCCCAGCCCCTTTTGAGTCTGACCCGGAATAAGGTTGTGGGTTCGATCCAAGCCTCGGACCTCTCTGTGTGGAGTTAGCTCATTCTCCTCATGTTCGCTTGCATTTATTCTGCAAATTCCAGTGTCCTCCCTCAATTCAAAGACATGCCTGTCGAGATAATTTTAGACCCTTAATTGCTCATGGGTAAGAGTGTGTGAGTGATCCATCTGGGATTAATACATAGCTATTATAAGAGTAATAAAATGACTGCTGACTTAAAGTCAAACTGAAAGAATTGATTACAACAGTCATGTGCGATTGGACAGTCTGGTCACATGTGATTAGACAACGGGGTCATGTACCATTGGACAGCCGGGTCATTTGTGATTGGATAGCCCGGTCATATTATCAGAGCATTATAATACTCATATTTAATGAGTATTAAAAAATGATGTTAAAAATCTCCAATCATGTCACCAGGTGCAGAGCCAATTAGCCACTACAAGCCATTTGAAAATCTGTCCCTTTGTGACATCACTTCTAGAAGTGACCACCTCAGGGCAAAAAGAACTGATCAACCTGAGCCATCCAGTTAACTAGGCTCTTCATTATTCTGGGTGGTTTCTCCCCCTCGTCATCTCACAAAGGGCAGGCTTTGCGATGGTTAGTAATGGTTAAATGGCTGTGCTCCTGGTGATATGATACGGGACCTGTACGAATGTGAGGAACACGCTATTAATTATAATAGTCACCAAACTCTGCACTCCATGGCCATGAATGGTTCAACAAGATGATGGAACTCAATCAGCAAACACGACAGCCAAAAATATCCTACCAGAACAAGAAACATCAAATCTCTCGCAGATGCAATACAGCCATAGATATGTCATCAGGAAGAGTTACCTAAAAGCCTTAAAGCAAACATGACATTCAACAATTAGCTCTAAAGCAAAGACTTTCAAATGCTTGCCCAGGCAAGAAATTCTGCGAATCATCAATGCTGATGTCATACCTCCTCTTTGTGCAATACCCAATGTCATACCCTTTTTAACTGGATGTTCTGTTGCTAAAAGCAGCGTGACAAGGATCAAATATGTGACATCAATGGTGGGTAAAGCAAAATATTCAGGCCGTGACATAATTTCTCGGAATTTCACACCTGCAGATGATGTGGGAATTATCAGCCACAGGCAAGGCAGACTGCAAGCCATCACACGAATGAAATTCATTAATGTTTTTTATTACTTGGAGATGAATTTGACTTTGCTTCTGCAGCAAAAAAAAAAATTATTTGCTCACTCAACTTGAGTAAAAGTCCAATCCTCTTGTTGCTTTGATGGAGTTGAGATCTGTGAATGAGAAGAATTAAATTTGCCGAACCTAACTCAGTCAAGGCAACAAGATCACTCAGTCAAGTTGAGTGAACAAATCATTTTTTATGGAGTACATAAAGTCCAAAAATGAGTTTTAACCATTTAACAAGAAACGCCCGCGTTTGAACACCCTCGGCCTGACTTATGAAGTGTCCCAGAACAATTACACAATAACCAAAGAAGAATTCCACAGAATATACATTTACAAATACAAAAATGCCCAAAGTCCCACAAAAATTTTGGAAAATTCAAATTTTTTTTCACTAATCTAGAGCCCCGCATATAAATGATCGTTCCCCCAGGTATAAACCCCCTAGCTCAAATGCTTCATCAAAATCAGTCCACGACAGTTTTTTTCAAAAACGCCAAAAATGCTATTTTTTTCCCCAAAAAATGGTCCGATCTGTAAAATTCTTTCCTGGCCTGGATTCCCTACATTACCGCGAATGTTTTGGCATGGGTAACTAGTTTATTGATGCTGACTTTAGAGGTGCACACACGGACAGACGGACGGACAGACACATGACGAACTGATGACAATACCCTTCGGCCTGAAGTCGGGCCGAGGGTAAAAACCACTAAAATTGATTTACAGGAACTTACTCATCATCACTTGTAAGAGGTGCACCCTTGGATTAGGAAAATGATTCCAAGTGAAGTGATGTTAAAGTGGTAAGTCAAAATGTTTACGGCAGCAAACAAGTGAACATTAGAATCAAAAAAGGGCGAGAAAGTGAATAGTGTAGTGCTAAAAGTGCTTTAGTTACATTTTCACACACCGTGAGCTAAGGATGGGGAAAACATTTTTTGTAGTCTCCTGAGTTGATTTTCTCAATTTTATCAAAATATACATTTTGTGACTTAACCTCTTAAACTCCAGGGTCCCCCAATTGGGGGATCCTGAGACTCACCGCAGCAAAATACCTACAACGCCGCGCTAAATAAGTAGCAATATAGTCATCTTACACATCAAATGAAACAGGAGCCTCTGCTACAAGCATATATTAGTCATTTTTACAGACATCAAGCACAACTCAAACGCCAAGCATATTAATGTTCAAATATCAAAATCCGAGTAGCGTCAGAAAATCAACCCTCTCTCCACATTTCCATGTCTCCCTCTCTGATACTTCATGCTACACAAACAGAGATATAGTCTATTCATTTTGGGTAGGCCTATGTCATTTTCAAACAGAAACCTAAAAAAGAGGCTGGGGCTTAAGAGGTTTTAAGCACTTTTAGCTCTAGGTTCTTCAATTGGATAGTATTCTGTGTAAAAAAAGAAAATCCAAACAAAATATTTAAATTCATAACATTCGCGCTAGTTTTAAGCCTCATTAGCCCTAATACAGGGGACATGCACCAGGACATTTAGGGCTCTATCTTTCACACTGCCCTTCCCGTTGCCACGAGCCACCCGCTATGCGCTTTCCCTACAATTGCTATCTTGACTACACACGTTAGGGAAAGCGTATAGCGGGTTCTCAAACCACCCGCTACCCATTTGGGCTTTTACAAGAGTGCACCCAGGCGGCTTCATTGCGCGTCCACTTGGGACACATTTGGACGTGCACATGCGGCTCCACTTCCCGAATTAACTCGCCTATACAAAGCCACATTGCTTTAGCCTCAGTTGAACCCCCGAGAAAATGTCGGAGATAGTACTAAATTGCCTTGATCACCAGTTAAATAATATAAGATGCCCAGAACGCGTGTACTGCCAGAACACCAGCTACCTGGACCTTTCAGGTAAATCTATATTGTTTGTATTTTGTATCAATCATTTTTTCTGCTTTTATGATAGTATATAATTATTATATATAATATATATTAATGATATATATTGTATATAATATCAGGGCCGGGGCTAAATCTGAAAATTTGGGGTAAAATATCCATCCCATTATTGACTACAATTAGTCCTGGCTAATTCTTGATGGTTTTCCTTTATTAACACTTTTTCCAATTCAAGAATAATCAAGTGGCAATTGAAGACACGGCTTCTCTCCCCCATGCAATCTAACAGCAACAAAATAATGGGCTACATTCAGTACAGAAAAATTATTTAATTATAAATAGGTCTATGCACTGGCACTCTGGTAATTTTTTTTTCCAGCGAGAGCGGCATTTAAGAACTCGCAAATGAAGGTAATTTCGGCGACAAGAACACACACCTGTTTTTGCAGCACGGTCACACAACTTGCTGTAAAAAATAGACAGCTGTCCGATTGGAAAATTCAAACGAACGAAACCATGTACTTGTCACCAAAATTACCTTCATTCGCTGAAGATTTCTGAAATGCCGCTCTCGCTGGAAAAAACTTACGTCGCTGAGTGCCAGTGCATAGATCTAATTTTATTTTGCTAAAATGGGATTTTGTTCTATGCTTCATTGAAGACGGGAGAGTGAATTGGAAGTGCATGGCGAAATGCATTTTTTTCTTTTTCTGAAGTTTCCATCACAAAAGGGGTTGGCTTGATGTTTTTTTTTTTATTAAATACCAAACATTAAACAATATGTCAATGTCAAATATAATAATAATAATAATAATAATAATAATGATACAATTCATGATTAACTTAACAAAAACAGATCCTCCCAGTCTGGAATTGACCTCATGCACGAGCAATTTAACTTTGTGAATGGAGAAACATGGCGACCTTCATCTTTCCATCACGGGTTTCGGTTTGAGGATTTGTGATAGCGCAGCCTGCTCCTAAAGGCAATGGCACCTGGCACACTGATTGGTTTAACTGGCGTAACGCCCAAACCACACCTATGCATAATATAACGGGTAGCGCTGGTGTTTTAGGGATATAGGCAGATGTGTAGGATAGCAACTTTCGCAGGGGATTGCCTCTTACGCAATGCTAAATCCCCAGATAACAGGTTTAGGGACTCAGGCATAAGATAGGGCCCATAGACTCTTTAACAACCTGTGGGGCAATGACTGAAGGTTTTCACCCAGCCCAGTTATTATTTATCAAGAGTCTTGACTGTTTCTAGTATCCCGGTCACATTCCTTGGTTCAGGTTATTGGTCATCATTTTGTTAGCCTGAAGCCAAAAATCATCATGGCGGCCAGTGATGCAGGGCACACTGACCATAGAGGAAAAAAAAAACAAGAGTTGACAACGTCATTGGCTGGACCAAAGCGCAAATGGCAGAATAGCTCCAACATCTTGTGTATATGTATAAATGTACAATGAGGCACATGTAAACAGTTAACATGGGTGTCGACAAATTTCAATTTTTTTTGGGTGGGGGGACTTGTTTTCCGTGTTCTTTATATCTTTTCACACTTTAAAAAGGACACAAATAAGTCATTGTAATTGAACAACAACATTTATGCTCCATTATTTGGCAAAGCAAAAGAATAAGCACTATGATTGCCTTACCCTTTATATTATCGTTCAGTTACCTACGTTTTCATTTCCTTCAAAGAAAAAGCGTTCGCATTCACTGTGCCAGTGAGTCTGGCTCAGGTCTATACCTAGAAGAAACTAGCAATGTCCACCCTAATTAAGTCAAGTTAAACATCAGTTCAGGTGGTTTTAAGACCAGCCAGATTTCTGTAGGCTCCCCTTATTGCACATTACTTACTAGGTACGGTGTAATAAGGCATGGTTGTAATATGTATACACAGATGACTTTAAAATCGTCTAATTTGCTTAAATAGTGTGTGGTTGTATGTACTTGTTCTTTAGTTGTCCTCTGTGGCATGCTATTTGGTAGTTGACATGGCTGCATGAGGAATGGTTAATTGTGGTGATAGTCTGTCTACTGGTGTATACAGTATTTTCCTTCAAACGTCTGCTCTGACATACATACACAAGATGGCGGTCGAGTGCTGCCACAGAAACGAGGCCGATGTCCGCTCTAGTTTTTTTTTTTCATCTTTATGACGCTGACCATGTGGTGAGTAATTACATACTATTCATAGTGATTTTCAATAAAACGACAAAATAATTTAATTAAAACTAAACATAATTATTGTCTTGATATGCTGATGAAGAAAAAAAACTGTTTAATTGTTGAGTTTTATGAATAGCCAGTAGAATACAAAAAGGAGGCTTTATTTCTGAAGGGGGAAACCCCCCAACAGAGCTGGTAACAGTACAAAATCCGCAATCCAATGGGCAAAATCCAGAGTCATACACAGGGCACCAATCACAAAAATCGTACTCAGACTAAAGAGGTCAAAAAACAAGAATGCAGCAAAAGTACAGGGAATAGGCAAAGCTCGGTGTCTAGGGCGGTCCAGTCAGAAAGATAAATCACAATGAAACAAGGCGAAAGAAGCATAGCACAGGTAACAAACAGGCATCTAATATACATATCCGGGTGAACACATGATCAGGGAACACAGGTGCAATCAATGGAACAATAATCATGGAGTGACACATTAGGAATAAACTAATCACATGAATTTGGCCGAAGCCAAAACGCAGACAGGGATAACAAGACAAACCTATGGAGAGACAAACAGCTCCAGTCACGGAGTACTAAAAGTGCATAGCTTAGAGAAAGGAAAGCACAAAGCAGTTTGTGGAGACCCACAGAAAATTGCAGCAGAGATAATAGGGAAAGGCAAGGAGGCGTAGACTAGAATAGGGTGACTGCTGAGAGATCGTTAGTCAATTAGTAAGTGCAACTATAAAATCTCAAGTGCTTTTTAGTAAGTTAGTCAAAATATACAGGGTTAGTGTGGGTTAGTAATTAGCAAAAATAACAAACTGTTAGTCTGTGTTAGTAAGATGGTAAAAGTAAGAGGAAGGAAGAACACGAGATATTGAAAGAAGATTGAAACCCAGAAACTAATAAATCACCTGAATGAGTGGCACACAAGACAAGGGACCGTGAGCAAAGATACACACATGACAAGACGGGGGAAAGACGAAGTGCAAGGCAAGGAAAAAATAAACATGGCATAGAAACTATGAAACATGGCTGTGAACTGAAATCATGGCAGGGAGACTGTGAAAACTAAAACATGAAAATAATAAAACTTAAAATCCAATTACCAATAGCACAATACACGATCTAGGGATGGTCAGACGAAGCTGTGTTCACTAAAACACATGAGACAATCAAACATGGCGCAAGGCCAGGCACGGAACTTAAACTAGAGGCATGGGGCATGGGCATGGCAAAGACAGAAAATGCAGGATCACAACATTACTTTTGTTTTTGATGTTTTTTTTTTTTGCAACTTTTGATACGTTCAGTATGTATCCCCAGAGATGCATTGCCAGATTAGGGGTAGACTTTTGATCAATGCGTAGTTTCCAAAATTTATTTTCAAACTGGGAAACAGTTTAAAAGCGAGTTTGTAAATGACTAGGGAAAGTACGAATGAATTCCTTCTGTTCATCAAATAAAACATTAAAATGTCAACCATTTACAGTCTTTTTATTAACTTAAATAGGGCAACGTGTCCTGGGAGACAAAACTTATAAAATCCAAAATATATAAAGATAATTGTTTTACTAAGGGGCGAATTAGATAAGAAGTAACATGAAATTATTTTTTACTTCTCATTTCCCCCCATCTTGCCTTATTTAAGGTTAAAATCAAATATCCATTTTTCAAACAAGAAGTTGTAGTTCATTATGATTAATGAACACAAAAGCATATTCTCTAGATTTGAAACCCCAACGATCCGCTTGTCCTAATCAAACCGGCCAAGTAGACATAACAGAGACAGTGCTGTTCAAAAATATTTTCCCTTGACTTGGGTAATCAAATTTCAGAGATAGCCATGACTGAGAAGAGCATAGAGAAGAGGGAGCTATCTGATATGGCCATCTGCTTCACTGGCAGCCTCTCTACCAAAAGCCCTGAAAAACTGAACGATATGGAAGTAATGCTTTGTTCAAGACAACTCAGAACAAGGGCTGTTTCTTAAATCTTGCTTCCTAAGATACCCAACCTGCTTTGCAGTCAGGTGAGCAGAATCTCACCTCAACCATCACTACCAATGTGTAGCTCCCGCGTGGATGATGCAACGGCGGCTATTTTGCGCCAGAATGCTCAGCACTTATCGGCTGAGGTGAATAGGGAGTGAACAGTTATGATAGCCCATCAAACTATGCTCTTGAAATGCATACCGTGTACTATACATACTGGGGGTTGCCTACTGACCATTCAAATACAGATATTTTCTTGTGGTCTCAGGTTGTGTGCTCTGTGTCCAATGGAATTTTGGAGTGTTGAACTATCTCAAAATTTCATTTTCATAA
The DNA here is from genome assembly GCA_029721435.1 of Gymnothorax reevesii. Taxonomy (NCBI): domain Eukaryota; kingdom Metazoa; phylum Chordata; class Actinopteri; order Anguilliformes; family Muraenidae; genus Gymnothorax; species Gymnothorax reevesii. The sequence continues at coordinate 117,517,128 of CM056574.1, forward strand.
AATCATTGAATAATATATATTTCTGTAATTTAGCTGTTGCATTTGGAAATCTTTTGCAGAGGTAAACCATACTATTTTTTCATGATGCGGTCCCACAGAGAGAGGTCCAGATGCAGTTGGACGGATTATACAGGTTAGAGCCGTTTCTTTTTATCATGAGTGTTGGTGCCAAATAATACACTTGTCTTACCATTGAAAAATAGTGCAGCGGGAAAAAAACTGACAGCACAGTGCATTTAGTAGATGGAGTATACTGAAGACATGTTAGACGTGGCCACACAGCTATGGAGGCATATTAGTCATTTGGGAATTAAGTGCACACAGCTAGTGATTTTCTCATTCACTACACCCTGTAAACTATAGTAAGCAAGTAAGCTGGGAAGGACATGGCCTGAAATATTCCAACTGGGAAGGTTTGACCTCCATCATTACATTGTTTAGACCATCTCCACTATATTTTGTCTGTGAAGGAATATATTGAATATTTAGAGTGGAGTACAATTTTTACTTGCAACATTTTGAAAAAGCACAGGTGAAAATGCATACATCAGATGAGCGCAGACTTCAGATAATCACTGCTAAAACAAAATCTTACCAAGCATTTTAATTTTGGATTGAGTCTTAAACACATTTCTTTTACAAACTGTGCCCTTTTCTTAGAAAAAGACATTCTGCCAATGATTTGAAGTAATTTTGATTCATTTCTTGATTTTTCCAATGGGTAAAATACTTTCACTGACCCCATGGATGAAGAGTTCACCAGTATTTGCAGGCCTACTCCACTTGCACAGCAGAACTTTAATGGGCTAAAAATGCATCCTGGTTTCAAGGCTGGAATCAAATGGGATAAACAGGAAACTAAATCTACAAGCAGGGGCACCACCAGGGATTTTGGGCCCCCAGTGAAGATTTCACTTTTTCCTGAGAATGCCTTATTGTAATTTTATAGGGACCAGGTTAGACAGGCCTGTGGAATCATCCTAACATGCTCTTGCCTTACAGCACCTACGCCTGGGGGCATCATTCATCATCCCCAAAAAACCAGGACCACTCTGATATATGTTCTTTCAAAACAATGAAATGCTCGAATATATCAAATATCCATTAACCATAAATATCTATAATGTCCAACAAACAGTGCCACAAGAAGTATATCTAATTTAAGGTCATGTATCTTAGATGTCACAGCTAATATGTGGCCTTGAACAGCTCATATAACTGCAGGAACAGAAGCTCCTTTTACCCAATTTTAACCCCTGGAGGCTTCCTCGTGGGTCTCTGTTGTCAGACAAAACCTATTTGACAGGAAACTAGTGAAGAGACAGGGGTCACAACCTGGGAAAATACTAATAACCAACATGGCTGGGGCAGCTTACGGTCTTGTGATTAGAAGAGAAGTACCGTTTTTACAGTTTTGACAGTATTTGTGGCACAAAATACGATCAATTACTCACCCATATAATTTTCTTGTAACTAGAAGTCCTTCGGAAGATATTTGGATCCAAAGAGAGCCACGTATATCCAAGTAATGGGAGTGAACGGGGCACCGAGAGCGCAGCCTCTAATGCCACATTATCTGTCGCAAAACTCATTCATTTCGCCAATATTTTATTAGGATTCGCTAGTGTTGTTCCCCTTTTGAGTCTGGGGTTGCCTGTTATCGTCATCCGGCGTCTGTAGCTTGACCTACCAACCTCTGAACTGGACGTTGTCATTGCAGGTGCCGTGTGCAGGTGCAGTACGGCTCATTAGCCCAGCGACGATCGGCTGCTTTACGTGGATTTTGCTACCGCTACTGTTTGGTCCTGCAGGCTTTTGCTAGATCTTCCAGTTTATTTGCGGTACACGAAAAAAAGTCTCTACCACAACCCGGTAGATCATAGAAGGGAAATCCTCTAGAGTTGTGAGACAGTCATGCCTGGAGACATCCAGACGTGTATCTCCTGGCCTCAAATCCCACTTGGAGCAGCAAATGCATTCCTCCTCGGTAGCCATAGTCAAATATTGTCCACAAGAACACCACCATTTACCATCTATTCACGGACGTGCAGCGGTTTGTTGTTCTCTGGCCAGCTGTTCCTCTCTTTGCCTCGGCATCCTCCTTTCAATGAGCTCCTCATCTGTATACTCTGGCTCAGAACGGTAAGGACACCTATCATATTCAAAGTTGTCGTTTACAGCCTCTTTATCTGAAAAATATTCAGCCACATTGCACACTAGCGGTAGCAAAATCCACGTAAAGCGGCCGACCATTGCTGGGCTAATGACCTGTACTGCGCCTGCGCACGGCACTTGTGATGACAACGTCCAGTTCAGAGGTTGGTAGGTCAAGCTACAGACGCCGGATGACGTTAACAGGCAACCCCGGACTCAAAAGGGGAACAACACTAGCGAATCGTAACAAAATATTGGCGAAATGAATGAGTTTTGCAACAGATAATGCGGCATTTGAGGCTGCGCTCTCGGTGCCCCGTTCACTCCCATTATACGGATATACATGGCTCTATTTGGATCCAAATATCTTCCGAAGGACTTCTAGTAACACAAACATTACATGGGTGAGTAATTGATCGTGTTTTATGCCACAAATAATGTCAAAACTGTAAGAACAACACTTCCCCTTTAAGGTCGGTGGTTCGAGCCCTGCTGTAGTCATAATAAGCTCACTGCAGCTGCTGGTCTTCTGAACGAGGCCCAACCTTTTAACCCAGCACTGCTCCTGTGGGGATTGTCTGGGCCCAGCTTTGACTAGTTAACTGTACATTACTTTGGATAAAATCATCAGCTAAGTAACTGTTATGTGATGTCTGATGTTGGGTGGGTATTTCTGAAGCTGGGCAGTCTGGCTCTCCACTGCTCTCTGGGAGGTAGTCGCCTGTGATTTTTTTACCCAGACCCACAAAGCCTGTTACAGACGTTGCAGCTTTTCTTTGAGGAAATTAAAACAGCCAGAGGTCTGACAGGGTTTGGACTGACTTGTATGGCTGTAGATGAATCTCCTTAATTCATTGTACATTGCCAGTGAATCATTTCTGTAGGCTGAATCGGTGCCTGCGTTTTCCCATAAATATCTCAAGCAGGACTCTGTTAGCCGCAAGAAATACTGTGCTCTGTGTGGTCAGTTAAGCTTATTTCACATCAAGGGTCTTAATTAGGCCATTAAAAAAATAATATTAATAATTTGATGAGCATTCCTGCCCGTCCCAGATAAGCCCTCCCGCCTCCGATTTATAAGAATTCTTTATTTAAAAATCGCACCACAAAGAAAGTGAGAAAAATGCTCAGAATCCCCGTCCATACAGCAGATGATCTGCTCAGCGTTTTATCATTGCACCACTTATGGGTTTGGCAGATTTGATTCTTTATTTTAATACAAGCACTTGTGATTTGGAAAGATTGTGTTATTTGGAACTCAAACTCCTTTTATAATGAAAATAAATAAAACAAAAACCTCCAACCACCCTCTAATTTTAATTTTAACCAATTAATTTTTTTATATGACCTTGTCAGGACTCTAGGTTGGTGTCCGTGTGTGCAGTAGAGCAGATATACAGTGTTAAAGAAATTTATTAGACCACCACCCAATGTATGGTTTATGTCACAGCTGCCCACAATTAACAGTGTTGGTAGCTAGTACCAAAATAATTTTATTTTTTCTGTAATGGTTAATCCACTAGTATGCACAAGCTCTTTAACTGAAATGCTAAATACGTTTAATGCTAAATATAATTATTGTCGTTATCCATGAATCTTCGATTTTACCATTTTACAAAAAAGCAGAAAAAATAGTTAAGCACATTTGAATTTTTTTTATTAAGATGCCTAATAACAGTTATTTTCTTGCATTCCTGAACATTGTTAAATGTTCTTAAGAAAGTTGTTTTAGTGGTTGATTACAAGAATGCAAGAATGTTATCAAGGCCAAAGCTGTTATCAAGGCCAAAAATATTTTTTTTGTTGTTTTTATGTGTGAATAAGGACCATTTAGTGGTTTCAGTTCATTGTTTTCCAAAGAAATAACAAAATAGTTTTTAATTTTAAATAAGTTTGTGATAAATTTCTTAAATATTCATGTTTTCTCATTTTTTATGCCAGGTGGTCTAATAAATTTGTTAATCACTGCACATATGCTTGTTACAAACAAAGGAAATTTTAATAGCGCAAATATCCAAAAAAGTACTAAATAAGACCACAAAACAGATTGTGAATTTATCGATATACCTCACTGTGTTAACCAGTCGGATCTGTGAATGAAATTAACATAAGCATATTGTGCTTGTACAAAAGTAGAATAGAGAAAACCACATTCATAGTCATAGCCAAATAGTATGATTCATTCCAGGTCTGAACCATGTTTACAAGCTTTAAAATTACTGCAGACTCCAGCCAACATGTTCAAAGACTACACACAAAAAATATTTTACAAAAATCAGGATAGGAATACTTTTCATTCTTAGTTTATGAGCAAAATTCTTTCTTTTAAATAACCCACTAGACAGGTGCTTCCTGTTTTCTGAGAAAAGGTAAAAGCGTTATTTCATTGGTTCCCTATTGTCATTTTTTTGTTTCCGGCTTCTAATTGGTTGAAAGAAGTTATGCAATGTACAGTTTAGAGTTTTACAAGGAGGGTTTAGCCTTCTAACCCAGTGCTGATGAGATTTATTAAAACATTCTTAGAAAGTATTGTACGGTAGTGTGCTGTGATGATTATGCACTTAACAAACTGAGGTTAAATCAGAAAGCAAGTAAATACTTTGTATTTATGTCATATAATATTGGATCATGTAAGCAAACAGACAACAAGATGCAGTAAAAACAAAAATGATAATGTCTTTTTGAGAGAAAAGGTCAGTATCTAGTGCAGCCACCCTTTGCTTTGCTTACAGCATTTACTTTCAGGCAAGGTTTTTGCATATTTTTTATTTCCTTACTAAACCACTCCATATAGTTTGAAGTTTATTCAAAGATTTTATTTCGATGTAACAGCAGATTTGCAGGATCGGATTAAGGTCTGGACTTTGAGCAGGCCAAGTCATAACTTTTATGTTATCAGATGTTTCTTTCCGACTGAGGTAATTCTTGCACAGCTTAAAACTGTGTTCAGGGTCATTATCTTGTTGAAAATAAAATCCTTGACCAATCACTCTATTCCCAGATGGCAAAGTGTGCCTCACAAGGATGCCATGATACTTCTAGTGATCCATGATTTTTATGAGATCACTGGCCCCTTTTCAGCAGACTGAACCCCAAACAATAATATGACCACCACCTTGTTTTACTGAGGGGGTTAAATAGCCGTTTTTGAAAAGCTCCCCAAGTGTATGGTACATGTAAGTTTTGCGTTTGGGTAAGAAAATTTCAAATTTTGATTCATCGGTCCAAAGGACTTGTTCCCAGGCCACTGGTGTCCAATCCTTGTATTTCCAAGTCCAAACTCTAGTCAAATCAGACCATTTTCACACAGTCATCTGTAAATAGTACATCTTGATTCTGTCATCTCTTCACTTCTGGTGCTATCAATACCATCACAGAGTTGTTGTGTGGTCAAACGCTATTTTTTTAACTTGTCATGCACAGATTATGAACATCAGAGGGACATCCATTTTGCAACACATTTTGCCACTAGTTTTCAGTGAACTGGTCTCTTTGAAACACTTGATGGGGTTTCTTACAGTGCCATGGCAGCATTTAACGTCTTGATCTTCCTGTAAGGCTACTACGTGATGTGGCTATGAACAATCTCAGAGAACTCCTTCGGTCGTGCCATTATGGGTAACAGTGTGACACTGCTCTAAGTTCATGTTGCCTTATTTGCTGGAATAACTGACCATCAGAGGTAATTTTGCAGAATAATAAAGTAGGTTTGAGGCTCTGCAAGGCAAATTTGTGGAATTAGCTGAGAAGCTTAGGAGCAGATCCTCAACGATAGTGTTCTCAGGGATTCTACCGATACCACGTGCAAGCAGAGGAAAGCAGAATTTTATCTGGAGGTTTAACACGAGGCTACAAACCTGGTATAGGAAAGAGGGGGACAGGTTTATGGGGCACTGGAACTTTTTCTGGGACAGGGGTGACCTGTTCAAGCCTGACGGCCTGCACCTGAACCGGAAGGGGTACCTTAGCCCTGGGCCAGGGTATGTTGAGGGTAGCACAGGATTATTTAAAATAGGGACTACTTGGGGGTCAGGGAGGTTAGTGAGTGTTACACTTGGGGAAATGCAGACTGCCCCGATGGAAGCTAACGGCGTTACATGCACTATTGATGAAATATTTTTAAAGCACCAAAGCGTAGTGGGGGGCTTGAAACAGCGGCTGCATGGGAAATCAAGGGGGAAGAGCACTAGTAATAACGTGAAATGTTTTTATTTAAATGCAAGAAGCATAAAAAATACATTTCCAGAGCTTGAGGCCGCTATGATTTGTGAGGGCTATGACATAGTTGGGATTGCAGAGACATGGCTTAGTGAAGAGGATGGAGATGAATATAATGTAGAAGTTTATAAGCTCTTTAGGAAGGATAGATGTAATAGGCGAGAAGGGGGCGTAGTAATCTATGTGAACGAAAACATAAATGTACAGGAAATTCACGAAATTGAACATTCCTTGCCCTGTGAAGATATCTGGGTCAGGCTCATTGGCAAACACAAGACAGGTTTAAACATAGGAGTATGCTATCGACCACCAGCTTTGGGCAGTACAGTCAATGAAATGCTTTTTAGGAGGATTACGCAAGCTTGTAGCGGTGGAGGGACTATTATCATGGGAGACTCAAATGAGCCTGGTATTGATTGGGAAAGGGTAAAAGGACAGGGTGGGGGGGCGGGGGTGCGGAGAGGGGGGGAAAGAATTTCTAGATGTTATAAATGATAATTTCTTGGTGCAGTATGTTAATAAACCTACAAGAGAGAAGGATATTTTAGACTTATTGCTCTGGAATGACCCAGATAGAATTAGCAATGTTTACAATTACAGGCCAGTCAGTTTAACTTTCATTGCGTGCAAAATATTGGAATCTACCATAAAAGTTGAGCTGGACTTAGTTCTTGAACGTAACAGTATCTTGAGGGATAGCCAACATGGTTTCCGTAAGGGAAGGTCATGCCTGACAAACCCTCTGGAATTTTTTGAAGAGGCCACTAAGACTTTTGACCAGAGCAGGGCTTATGACATCATACACTTGGATTTTCAAAAAGCATTTGGTGCAGTACCACATAAGAGACTAATTTTCAAATTGAGCTCCATTGGAGTTACACAAGGTATTCTGGAGTAGATTGAAAACTGGTTACAGGACAGAACACAAAGAGTGGTGGTCAGTGGTGTCTCATCTGAACTAGGTATGGTGGGGAGTGGCTTCCCCAGGGATCGATGTTGGGACCCCTGCTGTTCCTCATCTACATTAATGACCTTGATAGGGATATTGAGAGCAGATTAGTTAAATTTGCAGATGATACTAAATTGGGGGGTTTGGCAAATAGTTTAGAGTCCACTGAAGTGATTCAGGATGATTTGGATAGAATCCAGAATTCGGCAGAAATGTGGCAAATGAAATTTAATGTCGTGAAATGTAAAGTTGCACATGTAGGCAATAAAAACATTAGACGGGATTACTTGGTACATGGTAGGTTTAAAACTGGAATGTACCTCACACGAGAAAGATCTGGGAGTGATTGTTGACCAAACCCTCACAGGCTCTAGCCATTGTGCCATAGCAGTTAAAAAAGCCAATTGGATGCTGGGATACATAGTGAAATTGTATTGAGTACAAATCTAAGGAGTTGATGCTTCTTTTGTACAGCACATTCGTTAGACCACATCTGGAGTATTGTGTACAGTTCTGGGGACCATATTTTAAGAAAGATATAGAGGCTCTAGAGAAAGTTCAGAGAAGAGCCACTAAACTAATTCCAGGTATGAAAGATGAAAGCTATGAGAAGAGGCTGAAGATCCTTAATCTCTTTAGTCTTAGGAAAGGGAGACTAAGGGGTGATTTGATTGAGGTCTTTAAATATGTTAAAGGGATTAACAAAGTGAATTATGTAGGATTTCTTCGACCAAGTGTTGTGAGTAGAACTCGAGATCACAAATGGAAGTTGACCAAGGGTAAATTTAGCACTGATATTCGGAAATATTTCTTCACCCAAAGAGTAATTTCAAAGTGGAATAGCTTGCCTGACCATATTGTTGAGGCAGAGACCTTGGGGGTTTTCAAGAGCAGGCTTGACTTAAAGCTAGATACCACTGGGTCATTGAGTGTCTGAAGGGATATATTCACAATATTATAAAGAAACTGGCGAGCATAGTTGGGCTGAACGGCCTGTTCTCGCCATTCATGTTATGTTATGTTAAAGCCTCAAACCAGTTTAAACTATTTTTTTTTGCATCAATAATCATGCATTCAGACTATACAAAAAAAAAATTGTGACACTTTTCAAATGTTATAAAAAAATTGAACTTTTCAGTGATTTTGTTTATGACCCATATTTTCACCTCAATATACTTGTGGGAATTTTTTTGTTGTTGTTGCTGTTCTCATTGCTTAAAATAGTGTTTTTCAATGCATTTTCACCAAAAAATTATCAAGAAGTAATATCCTAGGTTCCTATTTAGATGAAAGTGGTGGTGTATAATAATCACTGCACACTATTGTACATCCACAGCAACCAGAAAACTCAGTCCATCCAGCCATAAAAACATTAGGCAATCAGCGATAGTGCCTGCAAAATTACAAATGCTTGGTACAAGCCACTGCCCAACAACATTTTGTTCTGTATCTCTGACAACATTTTGGTCATCAGACACTTAGAAACGTCTCAGGAGTATAAAATGGCTTTCAGTGATATATTAGAATCCCTTTTAGACAAAAGTGTTGGTGTATTGTACTGTATCTTGTATTGTATTTTGGACCTGTGACCATTTTTGGAAAGGGAGCATGAGGACTGCACCCACATACATTATGTATATATAATCAATGTTTGAACACTGTCAAAATATTTAACCCTTTGTTCCATGAGTCCTTCCGCTTTCCCTTATAAGGGTGGTGGGTGGATTTGGTTACTTTAGTTACTGCTGTGCAACAAAGGGTTGACGTGGGTCGCAGTTTTTTGGCCACATCAAGGTCCATCTCTAGCCCCAACAATAACAAGAAAGAAAGAAGATCAGAACACATACTTTTTAAAATTCAAGATGCCGTTAACCTCATTGCGGAAAAAAACCAAACATAACTGGATTGAAACGTCGCAGAGTAAATAATCAAAATGCCACTATCGTTAACTCCTGGATAAGCTGTTGTGAATTAAAATCATATTTATCTTACTACTCATGGTCATGCTAATGGCAAATTGATTGATTGACTGATTGATTGATTGATTAGTGAGTGACGCTCAAGCCTAAGCTTCGCTTATCCAACAGTAAAAAATAAGGACTAACTGCTTTCTGCATGAGTCCAGCAGTACCGTTTTTGCAAAACTATAGCACACGGGGAGATTTGCCACAGAGAAACTCCTCTTCCATCACACACATAGTTGAGTGGAGCTGTATGGTCATAAAATTGGGGCGAACAGACGAGGTGCTGAGAGGTTTGACAGCGTTGCCCCCCCCCATGCTTGTGCAGGGAGGGATTACATATCCCAGTGTCTAGCTCAGGTAAAATTCTTGAGAGTTTGGCTGCAGAGACGGAAGCATGTCAATCAGTTCGGGAACGGACCTTGGTGTTGCAGAGCTCTGAAAGAAGCCTATGTCTGTGTTCCGCCCTCCCCCTGCAAACTCCCCCGAGCCCCCTCTGTCTTTCAGCAGATGCAGGCAGGTGGAGCTGAGGTCTAAAATTACCCACCACCACTGCCGCTCTCCCGACAGCTCAAACAGAGCGTCAGAGACCAGAAGAGAGCAAAAACCAGGGTAATGTGCTCACCCTTTCTGAACCATAATCATTGGCATAATTCATAGCAAATACTTCCAACACAATCACAGGGTATGAAAAATTACAAACTGAAACAGTTGCACTTTTAACGCATGAACGGAAAAGCATTTGAGCTTTAAAGACACCAGTGGGACGAGTCTAGTGATCAGAATTTCCTTCAGTTCTTCCATTATGCAGGTCTTCAGAGGTGCAATGATGCAGGGCCTTCATTGCTTCGTCGTATAATTTACTTCATAATGCACCATACACTATCAATCAGAGATGGATCAGGACCGTAGACAGGCCAGTCTAGCACCAGTACTCTCTGCTAATGCAGCCAGGCACTTGAAATCCAAGCAGAATGTGGTCTGGCGTTCAAGTTCAAGTGTGTGCCTCGAACAGAAAAAGTCTAGATGGCAGAATATGTTGCTTCAAAGCTTTTGCATATCTTTCTGTGTTCATGGTGCCCTCACAAATGTGCAAGTCAGCCACACCATTCGCACTGACACACCCCAATACCATCATAGACGCTGGTCTTTGGACCTGACACTGATAACAGCTAGACCTGTCTCTCTCTCATCTTCCAACCTGGGAACACAGCAGCTGCTTTTTCTACTAAACAACTGAAATGATGACTTATTGGACCACAAAATACACTGCCAGTCTGCTACTGTCCATCTCAGATGACACAGAGCCCATTGAAGTTGGAATGTGGACAGTGTTGACATGTGGCTTTGGTTTTGCAGAGTACAGCTTTAACTTAAATCGGTGAATTCAGAGGCAAATACAGTCAAGGGTGAAATGTAATCACTTCATTCCATGTCTTAAATCACCAACTAATGCGGTGCCATGGTGTTTTCAATTTAGTAGCGGGTGAATGGCCTGTTCAAATATTTCATTTTTGGATTTTATTTGCATTTTTTCTGATTTGCCAAATTTTTTCAAATTAGATTTTATTCAAATTGAGGACTTTGCTAAGAATACATCCCAAAAACATTTAAAATGGCAAATGTGAGTCAACATTGCAAACAATCAAGGTGCTAATTTAGTGCTGCATAATTTTAGATCCCATCCACCAGAAAATTATACATAACCTTGTGATGACAGTCAGACAGAACTGAGCAATGAGTCCAGTCAAGCTTCACCTTCAGCTTAGTATATGCCGAGGTTATTCTAGAGTCCCTTCATACTGAGAGCAGCGAACTAGGATGTACCAGAAAAAGTTGGTCATGTAACATGTGAATCCATTTTGTATCCATCAGGTTGATCAATTTATACTACACTTCACAAAAATATAAGCACCCCATGTAAATTATGTAACATGAAATGTATTACCCTAAATGAGCTGATAATATCTTAATTCTGCAAAATGGTTATTTGTCTTGATTTGTATGCAACATTTGTGTTCATTTCTGCCAGTGAGCACTTGCTCAGTGATGCATTAATTCCGACCATAACACAGGTGTGGCATGGGCAGACGCTGCTCAAACTGCTCGAACAGAGCTCAGACCCTCCCTAAAACTGGGGACAATAAAAGGCCATCCCCAAATGTCAAATTTCATCAAAAGTCACCATGCCAGAGCTGCCGGATAGCTCACTCGGTTAAGGCACTGCGTTGCAGTGCAGAAGTGACTATTACGTTGCGGGTTTGGCCATCGACAATTGACAATTGGCCATCGCGCTACAGGGATTCAAATTGGGAAGGGACAGCCGGGTAAGGGGATATAAATAAACAGCTCTGTTCGTTGCTCAAGCGCCTCCTGTTGGCCAGACGGGCGATCGTCAGGAAGAATCAAAGTTTGTTCATGTCCGTGTATCCTCCGCCCTCGTTCTGAAATTGCGAAGATTCTACCAATGAGTGTACAAGAAGCAGTGGCTGACGGGCACGTGCTTCGGAGGAGAGCAGTGAACTGTCTTCACTATCCTGAGTTGGCAGCAAGGGGTCGCATACGAGCAAGCTTTGTACATAGTTCGCCAATTGGGCATTCCAGATTCGGGTGGGATTGGAGATGCCAAATAAAAAAATAAAAAATAAAAAAAAGAGTCACCGTGCCACAAATGTTGCAAATCATGCAGGAACGCACTATAGGAATGCTGGATGCAGGAATGGCCACCAGAGCGTGTTCACTATTGGACAATTGGGCGTTTAAGAGCTTGTTATAGACAGGCTGGCCGTACAGCAAATCGACCTCACCCTCGTTGTCCACGTGTGACCATATGAGCACTAGATTGTCACATCCGGCTTCTCCACTTGCGTGATCGCCTCAGACCAGCAACACGCACAGCAGATGAAACTGTTGGTCTGCACAACAGACATATCACACCTCAAACTGTCCAGAACTGCCTGCGAGAAGCGAACCTACACGCTCGCCGTCCTCATCGTGATCCAAACCGTGTCTACGACTATCCCTGATTGCCATACGCCACTATCTTGCTTTAATGAACAGTAATCTGTTACATATTGAACAATAAAATAAATTGTGTATGACTCAATATATTGTAAAATCCTTAATGCTAATTAAAGTTTAAAAGTGTCAAATAGGGCGTTTATGCTTTTAACTGTACAACCCCAATTCCAAAATAGTTGGGATGGAATGTAAATTGTGAATAAAATCAAAATGCAATGACTTTCAGATCACATGAGCCAATATGTTATTTACAGTAGAACATAGATCACATTTCAAATGTTGAAACTGAGACATTTAACATTTTCAAGCACAAAATGAGCTTGTTTAAAATTTTCTGGATGCAACAGGTCTCAAAAAAGTTGGGACACAGGCAAAAAAAGGGCTGAAAAAGCAATTAATATATAAGAGAATCAGCTGAAAGAACATATAGCAAGTTAGCTGGCATCAGGTGTGTTACATGATTGGCTGTAAAAGGGACGTCTTAGAGAGGCAGAGTCTCTCAGTAGTAAAGATGGCCAGAGGCTCTCCAACCTGTGAAGGCTTGCATAAAATATTGTGGAATACTTTAAAAACAATGTTCCTCAACGTCAAATTGCAAAGGCTTTGAAGGTCTCACCATCGACAGTGCATAGCATCATCAAAAGATTCAGAGAAACTGGAAAAATCTCTGTCCATCAGGGACAAGGCCAAAGACCTTTACTGGATGCCTGTGATCTTCGGGCCCTCAGATGCCACTGCGTCACTCATCGGCATGATTCTGTCATTGACATTACTAAATGGGCCCAGGAATACTTCAAGAAACCACTGTCTGGGAACACAGTCCGCTGTGCTATCCACAGATGCCACCTAAAATTCTATCATGCAACAAGGAAGCCATTGTTGAGCACGATACAGAAGCGCCGCCGTGTTCTGTGGGCCAAGGCTCATTTAAAATGGACTGTAGCAAAATGGCAAAGTGTCCTGTGGTCATACGAGTCCAAATTTGACATTCTTGTTGGAAATCATGGGCGTTGTGTCCTCCTGGCTAAAGAGGAGAAACACCACCCCTCCTGTTATCAGCGTTCAGTTCAAAAGCCAGGATCTCTAATGGTATGGGGATGCATTAGTGCATATGGTGTGGGACACTTGCATGTTTTAAAAAGCACCATGAATGCTGAAAGGTATATGAAGGTTTTAGAGCAACATGTGCTCCCCTCCAGATGATATCTATTCCAGGGAAGGCCTTGTGTATCTCAACAGGACAATGCAAAACCACATACTGCAGCTATTACACCAGCATGGCTTCATAGTAGAAGAGTTTGTGTGCTGAACTGGCCTGCCTGCAGTCCTGATCTTTCACCGATTGAGAACATTTTGCGTATAATTAAACTAAAAGTCTGTCAAAGGAGACCCAAAACTCTCCAGCAGCTGGAAGCCTGTATTAAAGTGGGATCAAATTCCAATGGCTAAACTCAAGAAACTTGTCTCCTCAATGCCCAGACACCTCCACACTGTGTTCTAAAGAAGAGGGGATGCTACTCCATGGTAAACAGTCTCCTGATTCAACTTTTTTGTGACCTGTAGCAGCCATCAAATTTGAAATAAGCTCATTTTGTGGATAAAATTGTAAAATTTCTCAGTTTCAACATTTGCTATATTATCTCTGTTCTATTGTGAATAAAATACTGGCTAGTGTGAATTGAAATTACATTTTGATTTTATTCACAATTTACACTTTATCCCAACTATTTCGGAATTGGGGTTGTACTTCCTAGGAAACTTTCCTACATCCCTGCATTTCGTGTTTTGAAAACTGAAAAAAAAGACTGGTTGTTGTCTTCGGGAGTACCAATAGATCTGAGAAGGGGTTTAAGATGTTTAAAATTTATTCAATCACTTTCATAACTTTCTCATTCTGTTTATCACATAACTCAAATGCAGAATTTCATGGAAAGCAAATGTAATTTCCCTTGGCGCCCAATGCAAGTTAGCACTGCGCTTCACTCCGAGAACACGCCGGTACGGGTACAATCATTAATCTGGAAGCGTAATTTTCTGCATTTAAATCAGTTTTATTCCAAATTGCACACGGACGTTTCAAATGGTCTTTCATTTTATTTAAACAAAATGATCATGAAGCGCCAGTTAAATCACTTGATGTTTGGAAAAATTAGCGCAGACGTTTGAGAGCAGTTTGTCTTTCATAAAGCGCTGAACAATTTTTGAGTGCCCTAAATAATTTTTCTGATCTGAATTTATCCCATTATTTAGTCGTCAGTAGATCTCGTGGAAAGAGAAACCGTGACTTCGATTGCCAGAGGATTATAGTCAAAATTGGAAAACGTGTTAATAACGGAAAATAACTGAAGCCAGGAACAATCATTGACGCAAAGGCATGGTCCAGGCCCCACCAATTATCACTTCCAGAGACGCCACTACTCTAGGTTATTCCTGAAACAGGCAGGGTTTGACTCCATTTTCAGAGATGAATTCTACCTCATTGTCATTTTCCAGGTTCTCCTCTCGAGGGCGATGTTTTCTCTGAGCTTAGTACAAGACACCAAAAAGTTTATTCTGGAGAGGTGCTCTTGTAGAAGCTTGCTGCAAACATGAGAGTTCGGTGAGGATATGAACTGCTTTGCATTATATAGTTCTGCGTTTGATAAAATATTTTATTGAATCACATGAAATCATATTTTGTTAAAAGCATTTTTAGCTCGTATTAAGCGACTCAAATTAAATATCTTGTGACAGAACTTCTGCCAATGCCATGCTACACCGGGAACCTTAGTTTAAAAAAAGGGAAAAATACAAGATCATTTATCTCAAGATTGCATTTTTATTATTTATATATTTGGCAGTGATGACAATGTCATTGACACTGAAACTCAGGTCTCCTACGGCTGGGGAGGAGCTTGGGTCCTGCGTCAGTTTTTTTTAAGGAGAACGAGCACGTTCCAACTCTGCACACCTTGCGCTCTTCGCCAAGACATGACAATTATCTTCGAATGTGAGGAGTGGCCAGATTTGTGTTGATACTTATGGGAATCATAATGCTGACTGCTGCTAAATTTGAAAGAATAGTCCAACTATCCAAGCCTTGGAGCTGAAATACACGTACATGTGCGCACATGCCCAGTTACAGTTTTTTCTCCCCCACTCATTAAGGTATAAATATTGTTACTCATCCGTTCTGATCTCCGAAGGCGTTCGAGTATATTTCAACTTTAGGATACTGCACTGTGGCACTGACTGGTCCGAATTTAAGTGCACCCTCTAGTGGCCCAGATGCCGCACTAGCAGCTTTGGTCCGTTGCTCCACGTCCATTGCTGGACGCGTCAGAGCGTCAGCCATATTAAGGAGGACACGGCCTGCATGTAAAGGAATTCAAGTCAGCGGGAGAGATGTGGATTCTCTAAATCTATAGGCTACTTCTGAACCGATTTCAACGAGTCATTTATATAGGGTTTATGATGTACGAAGAAAATGCTTTTATCCTCAGTCACTTTGAATCTTGTTAGTGAAGCCATGATTACTATTGCATGCTTTAGAGAGGATTATGGAATTAGCTTGGACTTGTTAAATTAACTGAATTAGTTACGCGATGGAAAATAATTCTCTGTCGTAAGGCATTGTAAAAACTTGTTCAAGCGTGGATCTAGCTTCTGTCTTCTGAAGGTGGGAGAGCACACACAAAAAAAGAAATAATAATGTTACAGTTACCCCAAGACCAATCTCTGAAAATGACCATTTTGCCACCTTTAAAGAGCTTTTTTTTTTTTTTGGTGTGTTTATTTATCAACATTTCATACTCTCTAGACCCTGTTAAAAGTCTCAGCTTTTATATCTGGCCAACTTTACTGTTATTGATAACGTTAGCTTACCTATTAACTGTCTTGCACTGATGGCCAGTTAGCTGTCAACATAAAGTTATAATGGCCAGTCACAACCAAAAACAATTATTCAGTCTTAACTTACTTGAGAAAGGCAATTCCCCGAGATCAGGTTTCTATTGTTCAACGATTTGTGCAGCCCCAGGATGCGCAAGAGTAAGGCTGAATTAGGTGTGCGTTAGCCATTTGCCACATCACCATTGTTTTTTTTTTCTTAATCCCTTAACCTACTTAACCTACTGTTTTCGTGTGCCATCATACATTCAATTTTACTGTGATGTTTTACGAAGAGTTTGAATCTCTCTGTCCTCAAAGCATCCACAGATTTTGATTTAAAAATGAAAATTATGCCAAGAAGTATTATAATATTGACTATTCTTCCAGAGTCATTTTTTAGACTGCCCAGAAGAATGATGGGCTGATCCAGTGTAAAATTACTTGAATATAAAGCCAGCCCCCTCTGAACCCCTGTCCAAAACAGACCTACACAGGGGCAGTACCAAAATAAATGTTCCACAGAGTCAACCTCTTCGCCACAGAATCTACACAAGTTAGACTCCTCAATTCCCCAAATATGAAACATCTTTTGAGAGGCCAAAAATTTATATATTAATTTAAACTGAAAAAATCTTATTGACGAATCTATGTTGTTCTGTAAATTAAATTGAAGACCTGGTTCCACAGAATCAGAAGATCTAGCATATATTCCCAAGAATCTAGAATATTGTGAGGATTGGCTCTCAGTTTTCTTGATTCAAGGTGAAACTTATGTATCATTCCATTTATGCTGGTTTTTTCAATCCACTGAAAGTTTTTCATAGATGGTCGACAGACAAGCTCCTTGTTCTTCCTTTAGCAATTCTTCTTTTCCATTTTAGCGGTATGGATGCAACCAGTTGATTGAACTTTTGTAAAGGGCAAACCTTGCCATAAATGTCAATTATCTCTTCATAAGACATTAATTTACGTTCATTATTTACAAGATCATTTATAAAAATAATGCCAGAATCAAACATGTTTTTCCAAAAAATTAATTTCTTACCAATCAAGATGTTAGAATTGAACCATATGATTTGTTGCAAAATTTCCTTTGTACTTTCTGGAGGACAGAATTGGAATTGCAGCCAACTTTGTATGGCTTCCATTAAAAACGGGGAAAGATTAATGGCCAGTTCCTTATTGAATTGTGAGAACTGGGGGCATTTAATCTGTAGAAAGGGAAACAGTCCCTTTTTAAAAACCGGGTTTACATTGTCTAATAGTCCCCTGGAAAACCATCTAGGGTTTTTACAAAACTTTGGAATCAGGGAGGCTTTAAGTGAGAGATTCAAAGCTCTTAAATTTAACAATTTTAGGCCACCTGATTCATATTCACTGCAAAGGTGCACGCGTTTAACTTTATCTGGTTTACCACTTCATATAAATTTGAAGAATTTTTTCTCATGTTGTTTTAAAAATTATTTACTTGGCGAAGATATTGTCATAAACAAGTATGGGAATTGAGACACAACTAAGGAATTGATCACGGTGATTTTACCATAAATTGTTAAATAATTCCATCCCCCATGGCTGCAAAATTTTGTCTATTTTATCAAGTTTTTTATTAAAATAAACTTCTGAGAGATTATCCATGTTTTCAGGAAACAACATTGTTGAAAGATTTCTATTTGTGGCAAAAGCTTTCCAGCGATGGTTTCATCATTAATAATTTTGTTCGATTTGAGCACATCGCGTTGATACCCGATTTGCCTCTCTGAATGGGGCACAAACTCGCGATTCCAAAACACATTCAACTTTGATTAACAGCTTCTGAGAGCAAGTAGACCGCTCGGGCTGAGATTGCCCAGGTTGGCTGCTCATTGTGGGCTACAGCAGCCCAGGATTCAGGTCAGATGATCAAGATTTGACGTCGTAAAATGTCTCCTCAAATATATAAATCGTTGCTATCTTCCAATGAACTCTCTCGGTACTCCAGATTGTTACCTTTCGGTTAACTGCATTTTGAAATAGATATGTCTATCGATCGGTGGACAAAAAAAAATACATTTGTGTTCAGTTTTTGAATTTGGCTCTCTTCCTCTTGAAAAAAATGGCCCCAATCGTCTGTTGATGGGCAGATGTTTTTACCCATTCATCAGGTCGGCAAACGTAGCCCCGCCCCTTTTTGGGGGGGGGGAAACAAACCACACTCCCCATTGACTTTAATGTAAAATTGCTGTACAAAACGACATAAATACAAGACCATCTAAGGTAAATCAGCCGAAATATTATCTACAGACATCGTGTCTGATTCATATACATCCACTCTACCGGATAGAGAACGTGCAAGATATTTCGAAAAGATACATTTAATCACTCTGAAAGCATGTCCCTTCAGTCTCTCGGCATCTAGCTGGTGCAATGACCCCACCCAGTGGCCAGAGATATTATACCCCGACATCTATTTTTATCTGATTGAGTCTCCAGGTAAGCAAAATATAAATGACATATTTCATTTTTCGGTCCTGCTATTTGGTAGCACTGTGCTCTGACCAGACGGTGACAACTGTCTTAGCTAGGTAAGTTAGCCTTACCGTCTGTCTCGTCCAGACATATGCGCATTCCTCCCTCCGTATGACTTGGAGCCATGAAACACTTCTCACCGGATTTTTTTGGGCATGGCGGGGGAATGAACCAGAGATCCTTGTTTATTTGTTTTATTGTTGGTGCTGCCAACAACACAGCAACTCCTCGGCATGTCGGATTCAAGTTAAAATGGCTTGTTTTACGGGTCCGCGCTGTGAATGTCTATGCAGGAATTATAGGATTGTTTTCCCCCTAAAAGGGGCGTGGCGATCAAGGCCCACTGTGGATGACATACTGCCGACTTGATATACGTGGTTGGTTGCGTTATTAGAATGTCATTAATGGTTCCAGTCCCCGTCGTGCATGTACAGTTTGCAAGGTGGAGCATTTTCAAAATGGCTGTTATCCGAAAACCTTACTGGATGCAGGTAAAAAACCTGGATAGACTTGGTATGTAAAGCAGCTAATCCTCTTAATTTGTTAGCTAATTACCAGAGGAACATTAAAACTAAAGGGAGGGGACAACTTTTTTGCAGACAGCTGTTTACAAAAGGCGCTATCACTTTCTTAGGAGTTCTAAGATTTTTTCTCCCCCCACATTGACTGTGAACTGTCTTTGTGTATACATCGACAGTTCTCATGAGCAAGTTTTAAGAAAATTGCTATAATTATGCAGTAAGTTTGAGGGCCTGACATATGCATTTGCAGAGCAAACAGAGCCATAAGTTTAATTTTGTCTTCAGAATAGTTGCTGAACTCTTGGCTTTTGATACTTTTCTTTACTCAGTGTGTTTAGTTTACCTGCACTGTGGTCTGGAAAAAAGCAAAAAATATCAATCATACAAATTTTTTTTCCCAGAGTTAATACATTTATTATTCTGTACTAATTAAGGTAGAGCCCTGAGACTTGGTATGCAAGCTGTCAACTTTCTGAAGACCACAAAAAATATCAAAGTCACAATGGTTGTATTTAATGTTTTCATAACCTTGGAAGTTTGCTTCAGAATGAAAAGTGCATATTTTGGGTCATTATATCTCAAAAGGGACACAAGTGATCAATGTCATATTTTTAGTGCTTGAAGGCATGGGTCTTCTGTCTAACATATAAAAACTGGAGATGTAAAACCCTTCCTTTAGACCAGGGATACTCACTCTTTTCCAGAATGAGCCGCAGTGGGTGCAGGCTTTCATTCTAACCATGCAGTTACACACCTGATTCTACTTATCAAGGGTCCATGGCAAAAGCTTTAAGGGTTCATTAGTAGAATCAGGTGTGGGACAGGTTGGATAGAGCGAAAGCCTGCACCCACTGTGGCTCATTCTGGAAAAGAATGAGTATCCCTGCTTTAGACTGTGCAGCATGCCAATCATATTAGGTGATTATCATTGGCTGATAGATACTGTAGAGTATTGTTGCATTCCACCGCCAGGTAGCAGCAAAACCCAAAAGCATGGCCCATTGGAAAGACTTGAAATCTCTGCCAGCATAGCTGGATTTGAACTTTGGCCTATATCTCAGCAGTACTTCGGCCTAGGTATGCCCACATATAAGCACTTGTTCCTCTTGTGCCATTCTAACATCCAGCAAAGTTTGGTTAAAATTTGAGATATCCTGCTTACAAACAGAAGGGCAGACAACCAAATGAAAAGTCATTCACAGAATGATGACTTTGCTGAATCATGCACTGATCTCTGAAACAGAATGAACGGAATGGAGTTGGTTTCAAGTTTCTAGCTGTAATTTGTGGCAAAGTTATGAAGAGAAATGTGGTTTTGACCTTTCTGGTGACCTTGACCTTTGACCCTTGGATTTGAAAAGAGACCAGTCTCTAGCCACAAGGCTAGTCAATGTTGTCACTAAGTTTGGTGAAGACAGTTTTAAAATTGTGGCTTGTAGAATGCAGACAAACAGACAGACAAATAAACCTAAATAGAGCGCTGGTTAGGTGACCTGAACCTTTGACCTAGATTTACCAAAACAGTGCAGTGCCTGCCCAGTGCCAGTCCTATGTTGAGTATGCACTTGGTTTGAAGTCTCTACAATGATTAGAACCAAAGATATGGCTTCTTGTGTGTATTTGATTTTTTGTGTGACCTTGACCTTGACCTTTGACCTAGATTCACCAAAACAGTGCAGTTTCTGCCCAGTGCCAGACCTATCTTGAGTATGCACCTGGTTAGAAATGTCTACAATGATTAGAACCGAAGATATGGCCTCTTATGTGTTTTTGACCTTTTGTGTGATCTTGACCTTAACCTTTGACCTACATTCACCAAAAATAGTGCAGTGCCTCCCCAGTGCCTGTCCAATGTTGATCATTTAATATGAGCTAAATTGAGCGGAAATTGTGGATGCCACAGTGCAAACAAACAAACAAACAAACAGTAATATATTTTGTACTTGCCAATCTGAGATTCCAAACAAACAAACAAACCAACCAAAGCTGGCTAAAACATGCACCTCCTTGGCGGAGGTGAACAAGAGTATGTGTCACATTCATCTTTTCACTTTCACCATGGCTAAGGCGCCCCAAAAAGTAAGTTAGACACCTCATATGATTGGCATGCTGTGCAGTCTAAAGGAAGAGTTTTACATCTCCAGTTTTTTAATATGTTAGACCCAAGACCCATGCCTTCAAGCACTAAAAATATGACATTGATTACTTGTGCCCCCTTTGAGATATATACCCACTATAATGACCCAAAATATGCACTTTTCATTCTGAAGACAACCTCCAAGGTCATTAAGACATTTAATACAACCATTGTGACTTTGATATTTTTTGTGGTCTTCAGAAAGTTGACTGATAGTTTGTATACCAAGTCTCAGGGCTCTAGCCTAATTAATAACAGAATAATAAAATGCATTATGAATGAAAAAATGAAAAAAAAATTTCATTAAATTTTGAAAAAATTAGCATGATTGGTGTTTTTTGCTTTTTCCAGGCCACAGTACAGATAAACTAAACATGCTGAGTAAAGATAAGTAGCTTAAGCCAAGAGTTTAGCAACTATTCGATGACAAAATGAAACTTGTCGGTCTGTCAGCTCTTAAAATGCATTTCTGAGGCCCTCAAACTCCCTCCAAAATTAAGGCGATTTTGTTAATATAGACCCCCCTTCCCAAAAAAAGGGGCTAAATTTCAGGAACTAGCAATAATTGAGCCAAAATATTTGACCTTAGTGCTGCCAATGCACATCTCTTGAAATGTGCAAAGTTATATCAAAATCAAAATTTTGATGTGGGGGGCTCTGGTTGAGTTGATACGGAATGACCCTATGCTTATTCATGATGTAGTTTTTATTGCAGTAGATTCAAATGTTTGTGGTATTCAACAACAGTAGGTGTTAATGTTAGTGGTCATCAAAAACAGTGTTAATGGAATCAAATGTAGACTTACTTTTACTGATCAAGTAACACAAAAATAAACGTATAGCTGCCCTTAAATAAATGGTCTAGTCTTAAATGCAGGTTCAAAAATGACTGTATGGAATACATGCAATAAAATTGTAGTATGTATTTGTTGTTGATATTGCTTAACAAGGCAGATACATATACTGAGCTCCTGTTGTGAAGTCACACATGCAACACAGTGTTCCTATTGTGAGGCTAAAAAGATTTCTTTGTGGCTAAAACATTATCAGGTTGTTTAGCCACAGTGGCTAAAGGCAAAAAAACCCTAAAACACACCCAGAGGCATATTTTCCATTCCGTCTCCACACTGGTCATGGTTGGCCGATGACAAGGTGCCTTCCGTAATATGGAGGCGATGTTGAGGTAGGCTCCAGCTGCTAATGCGGCATATATGCCTATGGCTGCCCAGACGTTGCTTGATATTCAACTAATGCGATTTTGAATAAATCAATCAATAATTAATCAATCAAAAGAGAACAAAAACATATGTTTTGCATGTAATTCACTAGAAACGCGGGGATATGGGGGGTATTTTGGAGTCTAGAATCAATGGCAACTTTCAAGAGCGGGTTTGGTGTTAAAGGTACCATCCCAGGTGGCTCATTTTTTGGCAAACTTATGGAAATCTGAGTATATCTAGTAACTGTTAGACAGTAATCGATAACAGAAGTGATTTGACATATCAATGACGAAATTTAGTCATCTGTGTAAGGAGCAGGGGCCAAAATCAGGCTACCAATCAAATTAGTCTCAGACAACTTTGATTGGATGGCCCGTCTGTCAGTCAAACAGCAAAATCAACATGCACGCTGTTTCGCGCGTGCATTCCAATGTGCACGCACTTTGGCTGAAGCTACACAGCCAGCAAAAGCTAGCAAGCTCGGCATTCGGATGGAGTCATGGCGCAGCCGAACTGTGTTGCTATAAAGTTAGATAGCGAGCTGGGTATGTTGTTAACGCAAGTATGGCAGGGTTTCCTGCAGGAAAAAACTTTGGCCAGGGGGCGAGGTGAGTGGGGGGTTCAACCCGAGAGAACCGTTCTCGGCAAAAGTAAAAAAAAAAAAAGATAAATTGATTAATTAGATTGTTCAAGTATTCTTTTTGCCCTCAAAATTAAAGAGAAGATGTTTAATCAATTATTGTTTTTGGCTCTCAAAATATGAGAGTAGTTGCTTAACAACAAACCCACAAACATGATGTTGGAAAACACAAACTGTTTATTTTTTGGTCACCCCGCCGGTCGTAAAGAACGAGGAGATCTTGCGCTGCTTTGCCTTCTCTCCGCGACTGGCCATCACGACTGGAAATTAACATTAAAACATTACTCGCCAGCTGAATGAGACTGGTTTAATTAATCAAGAGCAATTAAGCATTGTTGGCCTTTTAATTATTCCAGTTCTTACTTGTTGGTGTACGTTTATATTTGACTAAAATGCCCGCCTTAGTTTTCGTTGCAGATCTCACCAAGTCATAGCTCGGGCTGCATTGGGAGCAAATGGGGTTTATGATTTATTCTTTTGTCTGTATATCATAAATCATCCTTCACGTTATATCTTTATGCGAGTATTTTAATAACTTTGCTCACCTCTTTGCGATGATGTCGCTGTTTAATTTCACTTCCAGCTTTATTTATTTAATTTTTTTTTTTTTTGGGAGGGGGGGACCATTAATGCACGTAGGACCTCAGGCGCGTCGTTTGACCTGAAAATTCCAGGGCTAATATCCCTCCCTTTATTGAAATTAATTAGTCCTGGCTAATTCTAGACGGTTGTCCTTTGTTAACACGTTTTCCAATTCAAGAGTAATCAGGTGGCAATTGAAGACACGGCTTCTCTCCCCCAATCGATCTAATAGTGACAAAATAATGGGCAACATTCAGTACCGAAAATAATTAGATTATAATTAGGTCTATGCACCGTCACTCGGCGACGGCATTTCATAACTCTTCATTGAATGAAGGTAATTTCGGCGGGAAGTACGTACACCTGTTTTTGCTCAGCTCACTCAGCTCGCTGTAAAAAATAGACAGCTGCCCAATTGGAAAATGTAAACCGACGAAACCACGTACCAGTCACCAAAATTACCTTCATTCGCTGAAGAGTTCTGAAATGCCGTCGCTCAGTGACGGTGCATATACCTAATAATAAAATTATTTTTCTGTGCTGAATGTAGCCCATTATTGTGTCGCTTTTAGATCGCATGGGGGAGAGAAGCCGTGTCTTCAATTGCCACTTGATTATTCTTAAATTGAAAAATGTGTTAATAAAGGAAAACCATTAAGGACAAGCCAGGACTAATTGTTGCCGATTTTCGTCTAGGCGAGCACCGGCCCTGAGGTGCGCTGGTAGATTAGTTCTCAAGCGCTGCAGTGTCGTTGGCATGAATTGAATCATTTTTTTTTTTGCCCGACATTCTAGACCGGGCGCTACAGATTTCAGGCCGGGCAGCAAATTTTTTTTTCTCAAACGGTTTGTCCATCGAGATTTTTTCTTGTCTCCTTATTGGTTGAAATATATGAATTCATTATCTTACCACGTGCTTCTGTTGACTATCGCCCATGTGGTATTGTTGACAAAATAAAGCGTTGGTAATAGTGCGCCAGCACCTTAGTGACCGTGCACCACAAAACCAGTCGTATGTCGCCCCCAGGTAACAATACTAGTAGTTTTGAGAACAGTTAAATTTTGCTTTGCGCTGTTGTGCAACTGGCAATACATTGTCATGCCATTGTGACATAACTGGAAGTCGTTGGCCGTGACGGCGACCTCGAACGTGACTTTCGACCGATTTTGTTTTGGAAGGTCACATTAGTACTTGGGCAAAGCACTTCACAACTTCTAACACAACTCAAGTATATCAGCAATCTGCATCGCAGAGCGCGGCCTAAGTGAAGGAGGCAGATCTCTGTCGGCAAATGCACACGTACTTCCAGACAAAAACATAGACTGACTAGTGTTACATTCGGTCCGTGTACCCAATCGATAGTACTTTGTACGCGTCGTATACATCTACAATGTATGTAGGCCTATACATGAATGTACATGGGGGCCTACAAATAGTACAATATTAACACATTGCAGCATTGCCAAGTCTTCATACACTCTAAATACTCATCATAATATCTGGAAAAGTTGTTCGTTTTGATGTATCAAAGTTCTACTAACACTTTTGTGACAACTTACATTCAATTTAGGAAAATTAGCGATGTTTAAACGACTTTCATTGTAATCATCTCAACCGAATCACAAACTACGGGCGCTGCCAGCATCTTGAATGATAAAACGTACTTTTGTACGTCGCTCTGGATAAGAGCGTCTGCTAAGTACCTGTAATGTAATGTAATGTAAATGTATGACGTGAGCTCAACCAATCAGGAGCGGTCAAAAATCTCTATGGACGAACCGTTTGGGAAAAAAAAATCCGCAGCTGGCGGGGCGCCTGGCCAAAAAAGGTCTGCAGGAAACCCTGTATGGTTAACGGTTCAGTTTTTGCGTCAACGCAGATTTCGTCCTGATGTAAATAATGTGTTATCCTCGCCGATTCTGCCTTTGGTTTCGGGTCTATTACATTTTTTTTAAACAGCAGCAGTATCTGCAGGAAAAACGATAGCTCAACAGTCTGTTTCTTGTTAGGAGAACAGAAAGGGCACCTTTGGTTCTTTTAAGTGAATGAGTGAAGGCTAAAATGAGGTAGATGGGTATATGTATGGGTACAGTATTATCTTTAATGTACTGATCAGTTTGTTTTCACTGCATTCCAGGTATGAAGGACTGTGTTTACAGCGGAAGTACTTGGCGGCTGAG
The DNA here is from genome assembly GCA_029721435.1 of Gymnothorax reevesii. NCBI lineage: Eukaryota > Metazoa > Chordata > Actinopteri > Anguilliformes > Muraenidae > Gymnothorax > Gymnothorax reevesii. The sequence continues at coordinate 117,543,087 of CM056574.1, forward strand.
CCGGCGTTACGTCATCGCCAAACGTTAGTCATTAGTTTACAGATACACCAATGATTTTAAACTTCTGACTAGCGCCCACCCACCAGGAAGTAAACACTTGTCAATGACGACAACCCAGACTCTGTGTATGAACCAAAGCTAAGTAGCAGAGTCTGGTTTTACCAGGCTACATAGGATGTGCTTCCCCACAATAACTGGGTTCCTCCTGAGAAGTTTTGTTCTCACCTCTGCTCATCACTGTTTGAAGATTTTTTTTTTTGTGGGGGGACTCTCTTGTTTGAAATTTGCCTCAAAAAGTACCAATAAAGTCATTTGCTATAGAGCATAAAGATTGGACCATGAAGCGACAGGAAAAGGTCATGTGGTCCGATGACTAAAGATTTACCCAATGCCAGAGTGATGAGTGTGTCTAGGTAAGAAAGTGGCTAGGTAAGCCCATGACGTGATGCGCGCATTAAGCAAAGTGCCTTCTGTACAAGCCTCTGGAGGGAGTGTTATGATCTGGGATTGGTTTAATTCAGGCCCACCGAAGAAAACAGCCTAGCTGTAGCAAAAGTTTCTCAGATGTCCACCTTTTTCAAATAACCAGCAACACAATAACGAAAACATGCCACATCCCCGCTAAAATTCACACCACACTTGTAAGTCAATACATTTTCACCAGAACCAAACTCAAAAAAAAAAAATCACACAGCCAGTAACCAACCCAGAGATGAACTAAGTGAGTTTTTGTTTGTGTTGCTGGTTCTTTGAAAAAAGTTGACATCAGACAAACTTTTGTTACAGCTTGGCCATTTTATTTGGTAGGCCTGTAATTGGTCAGCAACATTATTCAGCGATTACATTAAGTCATCGACTACCTGAATGTACTGAACGACCAGGTTATCCTATCAGTAGATTTATTCATCCCTGAGGACTCAAGCATACTCCAGGATGACAGTGATGACAAAGATTTGATGACAAGATTCATCAAACTCAAATTGTGAGAGAGAGGTTCAGTAAGCATAAGAAATCATTTTTGAGAGAGTCCTGGCCTTAACCAACTGAGAGGCTTCAGAATGTGCTGGAGAAGGTTTCACAGAATGGTTTGACTCACTAATCATCAAAACAACAACTCGGCAAAAAATAAATGCAACACTAGTCGGAAATAAATGTTGTAAAATGGCATAAAATTGGCGAAACAATACAATAAGGACAGCACGTCCTGCTAAAAGCAGTCCAACAAAATATTACGGCGTGCAATTATTATAATTTTTATTATTATTATTATTATTATTATTATAATACGCCGCCAGAGGCGGTCGTATATTGGCATCATCCGCTCCGTCCGTCCGTCTGTCCGTCCATTCGTCTGTTAACATTTGGCTTGTCCGCAAATTTGTGTGTAAAGCTTCAGGCCGATCGGGTCCAAACTCCACATGAACATTACCTGGGTCAGGGTCTAGACACCGAATGACTGTCGGCTCCGTCTCTCCAAGGTCAAGGTCACACATTGAAGGCCCAGTCACACAGCCGATCACGCACGAATCACTCACAAATCACGCACAGATTGAGTTTGTGCGTGCTTGTGCGTTGAGAAATTGACCAATTTTTCGGGGTGTCGGGGGTAGAAATCTCGGACAAATCATGCATGAATCGCGCATGAACCACGCATGTATCACTTACAATCACTGACATATCGCGCACGTCGACGCATAATAGCAAACACGGTGCAGTATTCCACGAACATTCGACGCACGCCCGACGCATGAATCACCGATGGAGCACGTCCAAACACGAACGCTTCACGTATTGTCAGTGGATGTCAGTGGAATGAACGTGATACGTGCGCGTTTCATGCGTGATATGAACGTGGGGCATCAGTGGACGGACGTGGGCGTGCGCGGATTCAAACCAGTTCTGACGCATAAGCTCTGACGGCCGACGAGTGTCCCGCGCATAGTTACGCATACTTGACGCATAAACTACGCATGCCGACTCATGAATTACGCACACCAACGCACAGTTGTGCGTCGGAAAATTTTTGAACCGTTCAAAACTCAAAATCACGCACAAACCGCCTTCGACGCACATCCACTTACAATCACTGACAGTCCACGTTCGTTCCACCTACGAATTACGCATACGACGTACGCTCCGCGCAGAAACGAAAATCTGTGCGTAATTCATGCGTAATTCATGCGTTTTCGCTGTGTGACTGGGCCTTGAGCTCAAAGGTCAAATTTATACCAAAATGTCGGCGGCGTATAATGTACCAGCTCCGGGTGCTCTTGTTTTTTCTGGCTAGGCAATGTTTCTCAATGGAGCTGATACACTGCATAAGAAACCAGCTGGAATTAAGGGAGGAAAAACACTGGTGACTGCAATGCTGATCCTCTATACTTGAGAGAGTATCGGTGTGAGGTTCTGCAGGAAGGCTTGAGTGCACTGTTAGATAAACGTGCACTTTACAATGATCTCCCCATCACATTACATCAGAAGTTTCATGGTTTCAATGTGACATATTTGATTTTTTTTTTTCATGTTCATACCTTCCCAATAATAACAATCTCTCCATCCATCACCTGACCCAAACATTCCCAGTTGGCGTCAAGAACAGCCCATCCCACAATTCAATGGCCGAGGGGCAGGACCGCACAATGGACAGGGCAACAGGCCATCTCAGGACACACGCACACACACATCATTCACTCGCACACTCATCCCAATGAGAAATTCACGGTAGCCTGATATGCTTGGCACGAAACTAGAGTACCCTCAAGAAACCCACTCGTCCTCAGGGAGGACATTCAAATTCTACACCAAAAGACCCAAAACCAGATTTGAATCCACAACCCTCTAGCTGTGATGCAGCAGTGCACACCACATTATTATGCTGATTTTTCAGAGCTTACTGCATTTTTGAAATGCATTTTTTATGTTCACGCATCTCTACTACTAATACTACTACTAATAGTAACAGCAATGTGGAGTAGACAAAGAATCTGAGTAGATAAAAAGACAGAATGCAAAATCTCAAAATAAATAAACTATATTTAATAAAGTCAACTGGAGTTATTACAAGTCTGTTGTTTTTTTTTCCAGGACACATTACACATCATGCCATGTTTTCCAAAACAAGTCATCATCCTTAATTTTTTTCTTGCTTTTTTCCCTTTAACATAAAAAAGTTGTAATATTCTCTTCTATTATTAATTTATTACAGTACAATATGTATATTTCTTTTCTTAAATAATTTCTTAGAATTTCTTAATGTATTTCTACAAATATCAGGCAGAGAGAAAGGGCCACAGATAAGATTTTCACGAAGAACAAGAGGGCGCATTTCTCCAGAGAGAAGCAGCCGACGCTCGGTGTGTAGACGACAGCACAGGTACAGAGATCACATACACCAACGATCTAACAAACCACCAACAAGGACACGGAAGTTCTCCTGTTCACAGCTTTTTGCATACACTTAACAAACTTCTGAACATTGTTTTAAAAAGAAAATGAAAGACTGAGTTCATTGGGTTTTCTGCCTTTTTTGTGAACATGAATTAGCTCTGCGACAGCACACAGCAGGCAAGCCAGCGAATAGTCAGAATTGTTTGCAGTGGCTGCGTTTTGATAGATAGCTATTTGGACCGTCTCACGCAGGAATGTGTTCTCATTGCTAAGTGGTTCCTCGCTTTTGCTTATTAATTTTTTTTAACCAATTTTTTTTCCGGGCAGCATTGTTACCAGCTGATATGGCTTTCACTCCAACGAAGGCTAAGAGAATCATGACCAGAACTGTGACTGCCCCAGAATTACGGCCGCAATTAAAACAATGGCCTGAATGTACATGACAGATCGTGCTGAACCGCAGTGAGGGAGTTGGGATTGGGGAGGGAGGGGTCATAAATATGCAGATTCAAAGCACACCATCAATACTGCAGTGAAGATCGACAGCAAGGGCTGAGTCCGAAAAATCGGGGATGAACACAGGGGGAATTTTTTAATGTATATTTCGGCACGATTATAGACAGTTCACTTGCCTGAAAATGTGGTATATTGTCGACCCCACTGGCTCTGATTGAGTCAGGGTGCTGAAACTGTTTCAGCGAAAACACCTTTTGCATTCACACCGCTAAAATCTTAGCAAGAATTAGGTAGGCTATAGGAAGGTTAAATGACACCAAATACAAACGGTGACCAGCTAGCACTTGAGAAAATTTGACGGCAAGCCACACCTATTAGTTTGAAGATTTTTTTTCTTCATTTCAAAGACATTACAGCAATATAGTACATCAAATAATGACCATATTCCAGTGCATTTCCAGTATGTGGGTCCTTTGATTTTAAATTCACTTAAGGTGCATCCAAATTCTCCAAAGAGCAAGGAATCTTCCTTGATAACAGATATGAACTGAAAGTAGTTTTGCTGGTAGCTATAACAAAGAGCATCTATGGGTTCATCTCAGTTCTCTTACTTAACTTTTCATCGCCCCTCGCTTGAACCAGAAATTGTTCTGTTCTTACAACTGTTCGACCCTCTCAAAAGCTCTTATTTCTGCAGCAAGGAGGGAGCTCTGAGGAACCATGAGTGAGGAAACACAAGTGCAGCCCAGCTCGAAGGCTTTCAGCCGCAAGCCATGACGTCAGTCAGTAAACACAAATGCTGGCAACAGATCCAGCTGCGCACTGTCATCAGAAACTGACATTGCTTCGCGTCATGCTTCAGAGGAAAGGACATTTTGTATCTCAAAAGACGTATATCCTTGCTTCTCTTCTCCTCGCATAGTTTCCTTGCGTCTCTCATTGCATCCATGGTAGGAGGTACAAAGACATAAGGAAAAGATGCATGTGAAGGAAACATGGATGCAATTTAAGAGATTTGAGGTGCACCCTCTTTCGTGAAGGAAAGGAGGAAATTAGCTCCTTTGTTGCTTCCTTGGAGCAAGGAAACACAGGACCAACTTTCAAAGAAAGGAATCATAGATTATGGTCCACAGTACTTTGCAGCCATAGTGATTGGATATACAATTTGTCGTAGTTTTCTAGTTTGTCAGCCGTGTCATTATGAATTGCGGTCAAGGTAATCAGGTATTGAAAAAAAGAATATATGATTATTCTGAAACATATCTCAAGGTAACTTCTAAATCCCCCGGCAACATTCCCTTGATCGGTGTGATGTTTTTCTCTGAAGTTCAAGGAAAAGTGGAGCGGAAAGGGAAAAGGCCACTTGTTTAAGAGAATTTGGATGCACACTTGAGCTGTGTTCAAAATTGTCCACTCATCCACTCACTCCCTATTCCCTACATCGTGGATAGGATATAGTGCACTACATAGGGAATGACCAAAGGAGATTTCGGACACTGGAATTTTCTGAACATGATTGCGTCAGCAAATGCGCTGGATATTCCTGTGATGAAAGCGGATGTGCTGAGCATCATGTAAACAAACCGGACTCGATATTTTTCTCCATATCATTAATGCGTCGCTGTTCTGAAATTCTGGTCCCCCCCCACGTGACTTTCTTCCCTAAATGCACGTCAATTTGGGTCATGATTACGCAGATGAAATAAGGCTATAGTTTGAGTCTTACTCGCTTGCGAGCTAGACTCAGCAGCATAGCTAGCAAGCCAAAGTGATATCGAACTGTGTGTCATTACTAGCATGCCGATGTATTTAGCTTCATGGCCAACTGGTTAGCGAGCTAAAAAGGTTACAGTTCACTCACAATGGAATGCTCATGAGCGAGCTATTTGGCTAGCTTGCTAGCAAGATAAAGAGACATCGATAGCTATAATGTTATATAGCTAGCATGCCAATGTATTTCACATCCTAAAGTCGCTTTTACACCGGACGCGAAACAAATTTTTCGCACAGCAGATTACATTCAAAGTCAATCCAAAGTCGCGAAAATGCGCATATTCGCATCTTTGCATTGACTTGAATGTTATCTGTCTTGTAAAAATTTTGTTCCGCGCCCAGTGTGAAAGCAGCTTTGCAGGAACATTAGAGAATTTTTATTTCTTGATGGCGGAGCCACCTTGCGCTTCTCATTCTTCTTCTGTGGAAAACACGACCGCTGTACATTGTGATATATGGCACTACAATGTAGTGTACATCGCTTGCTCACGCAATTCCGCTGTGCATTATGGGTATTTTATAGTCACTATATAGTGGATGAAAAGAATTCCAACAACACTACAAAATGGTGGACACACTATATAGTGCACTACATCCATGATAGGGGGCGATTTCGAACACAGCTTTGGTCTCAGTAAACAGAATTCAGTGTTGAGAACAGTCACCAATCATTAGCAAAATAAATAAATAAATAAATACATTTATAAATAATAAAAATTCAGGAGAAAATATTCCACATAAAATGACTTGACAATCAAACAGATATATATGTACAAGGGATAGAAACTGCTTTGAGATCAAGAAATTATGTCAGCTGTAGTAAAAGGAAATAACAGGAAATGATAAAGGTAGCAAAGAGATATCCTCTAATCAGTAGAAACTTCGAAAAATATCTAAAGGTTTCTTCATTGATAGTAAACAGCAATTTCTATAGTCAGTACTCCTGCAATACTCTTTTTTTCTTATGGATATAGAAAAATCCCATTTGTATTTTTAGAGATAGAAAGAACTGCTTAAAAAGTTTACAAAGCTGTTCAAAGGCGACTGAAAAGTCCTTAACACAGGAAATAATTATCTACTGTATCAGTAATATGTGTAATCACAAAAACATAATGATTGGACACATTCCTGAAGTCCATCAGCGAAACAAACACCAGAGATATAGTAGTCAAAGACAACACATTTACACATGTATAACAATATAAATACATAAGCAAGTCTTGAAATAATTCAGAATATATTTCACATTCATTTCGTGCTATTTCTCAATATCCAACAGGTAATTAAATTTTGATTCACTCGTGTGCAAATCTGGATTGCAGCAGAGTCAAATTTAAGAAGCGATACACACTTCAGTTACAAACAAGATAGAAAAAGACAGCAAATAATTTGCAGTCGGACCAACCGAACTGAAAAATTAGTTTGCTTCTCACGGCGAGTGACAGCCCCACGACAGGCATTCGTTAAATAATGATGGAGACTTTCAATTTCCAGAAGTGTCTGAAACTGAGTGGCAACCGTAAAATAATAAAAAAAATTAATAATAAAAAGAAAAACACTTAATCGTTAGGCTATCAAAGCAATCAGTGTTTTTCCAGTTTGTTCTCCCAGGGGGCAGCACTGAGCATGAGTAACAGGTTTATATAAATAAGTATTTTTTTCAAGCAGTCTCCAGTCTTGTCCCTCTTTCCTCAAAACCTTCATAGTTTCGTACCAAAAAATGTATCGTCCTTCCCTCCACTTTTCTCCTCTCTGCACAATTCCAGCTAGGCGAAGAAAGATAGTTTTTTTAGACCAGGGCTGAAATCTCAGTGTAATACTGGAATTCATTGCAGCAGCAACAAATCGACGCACGTCATCACTCCATAGCCCGCCCGCAAAATAAGGATTCTCACTAATACCCCTAGTCTCCGTTGGACCTCCACTCTCAGCCATGGCCCACGGTTACTGGCGTCATAAAAAAAAAAAACAGTAAAACATGAGAAGAAGGCCATCTAAGCAAAAAATAAATACATCAATTTAAAAAAATTACACTGTTCAAATTATTAATTTTTTCCCAAATAATCTCTCTTTTTTCAGGGGAGTCACCATGTGGAATGGCACCCCAGGGGTTGAGTAATTATACAGCAGAAAATACTCTGCCTCTCGTTGCTCTCTCGCACCATCACCACAGACATACATCACACCACCCCACGCAGTCGACACCCGGTGACTGTGTCGTGCGAGTGCGTATGTGTGGTAATCCTCCTGCTGTGATGCTGATGTGGGACGTGTAGAGGAGAAATGAGGCACGTAGCTTATTTAACTCCCTAAAACTACACGGTTTTCTGCCGCGTCTCCAACAGCACTGAGCCTGCGTAGGCAGCCTATTGCACATGAGCTCGTCAGCAATTTGGTGTGTGGTATCTGCGAAACGCAAACCTAACAGCAGCAATTATTAGCGAACAAATACTTAATATCAGTAAATAAATAAATATATCAATTAATAAATAAATACATAAATAAATTCTCGATAGTTTTTAAGGCAACAGAGGGATTGAGAAAAGTACCTCTATTTTGGGTATATCTGGAACCAGGCCTGAAACTCGCATTTAAGTCCCTTCTGGCTGTTGAACTTTATTCAGCGGTGATTACTGACCTCGGAGATTCGCAGATACACCGTCCACTAGTTTTTCCATTTCAGGGTACACAAAAATTCAAGTGGGATGGGGAGCCCAGAGCAATACTCTTAAATAGGCCCATAATTCCCAGTTACGCCCCCTGGTGAAGAGGATGTGTCTGGTTTTAGTTGCTAGCTTAGCAAATTCAAATAGAAGTGCCTAACTTCTCCCCCTGAAACACGCAGACAGCGCAGTCTCCGGGGAAGCGGATTTGATTCTCTTGATATAAAAATGAAATACTGTAAATTTGTCTTTAAATTTGTCCGTCCATGCGTGTTTCGATCATGCTGTGCTGCACTATTCCGTCATGCATCACTATTACATCATAGCTACATAACTAAGTTAGCAGGCGTTTCAAAAGCGCCCAGTCGCTGTAAATGTTACAAAATACAGATAATCACAAAGACAAACATTAAAATTGATTAAACAACACTTTTACTCATATGCTCCACTCTAATCTGCTCTGATTCGTTAACAGGGCAGCTATTGGCTGCCCACCAATAAGCTCAGCCAAGGACAACCAATTGCCAGTGGACAAGTGGAACAATTAACCAATCACCTTGTCTCAAGTCTTTTTGAGTCCTAAAATTTAAACCTTTGTTCAGTTGAGACATGGATAGGCATGCTGACAAAGTGGGGAGACTGATCTGAGAACAGAGACAAAATTGAGAATCTGAAAACAAATCTTGGAAAGTGGAGACAAATTCACGAACATGTTTGTAGTGCAACAACTAATATTTACTTTTATATTCATACAAAACTATTGTTGATTTCAGCTTCAGACAAGTTGCCTTTTGCTGGCAGTACACCAAATGACTTTCCAAGAGATTTCACAGTTGCAGACAAATTTTCATTTGTTGGAATATAATCATAAGACTTTGGGTCATTCGGTGCTGCGCTCCTGTCATCTCAATTGTTCAATGTAAGGTGGTCATAAAGCTCAGTCTGACTCATCTTGATGTTCAGATGAAGTCAAACATTTTTAATAATATCGGAGGTCTTCAGTCAGCCTTGGCTCATCTAAATAGAAAAGTTCAATGATGTGAACATTGTCAACAATCAATAAGTGTGCTCTGCCTATCACCCAGAGGATGGGTTCTTATGAAGTTCATGTTTAAATTCAATTTATTACACACCCCATCAAGTAAGTGCACCTGCAACAATCTCAAAATATAGCCTAAAAATCCACTATACAGAATAGTTGCAAAAGAAAACTTGGCAATTGAACAGAAGTGCCTCATAACTTACAATGTGTTTGCGGACTGCGCTGAACTATAATCCATGCCTGGGGGGAGGAATCTGCATGAATTTAAAATAGAGGATTAATTCAAAGGGCAGGAGAATGGATTTAACAACTGATTGGGAGTCTCTGAAAACTCGCAGAGCCCGTTCTTAAAAAGTGAAATTCCAGTCTACAATCGAGCCGCAAGTTTATAGCAAGTGCTCTGAAGATGCCCAGCGAGTCAAAACATCTCTGGCCACAGCGATCGATATATCCTGTAAATGGCCTTCGCCCAGTTTGCTTTGATTTGACAAAAGACACGGGTGCATTGAATTTGCATTGCGTCCATCGTGCAGTTTCCTAAGTGATGGACACAGAGATACAGCCACACAAACGGTAGAAAGTGTTAAAGTGAGAGAAATGCAGGAGATACTGAGTCTGTGTTTCTTACTGTCACTTCCAGTGAGAATCTGGGGTTTAAAATCGCCGGGAAACCACATTATAGTTCCTCCAGGCAACACACTGGCGAACACCAGACAGCCGAGGGGGCCATTTTATCCCAAAACAAAAACAGAAAATAAACTCCCTGTCACCAGAGGCACCATGCTCACCGTTTTATCGCCACTGACCATCTCATTTCCAAAACAGCCAATCAGGTTTCCTTCTTGACCCCATCTGATGGTAGACCAGTTGCTAATCTCACCGCTAGTTTCATCGATGCCCTAAAATCCCAGCATTATCGACCCTTTAGATCAGCTGTGGAGTATCTCTCCCGCTGATGAGCCTTTCCACCATTTTAGGAAAGGAGAAAAAAATGTACACCTGTAATAACCAAATAATCTAATAAATACACTCACACACATATATATGTATATATATATATATTCCATCAACATCTTTTGATGTTTGCAGAAATCCTCATTTACACTGACCACAAGAAGGAAGGTCAGTGTTTCTCCCCGACCTATTGACGTTTCTCCTTTCGAACAGGGCTTGTCAGAGTCCAGTGTCTCCTTTTCTGTCTTGTAGCAGGGGTTCGAAGGCCTAAATGGTGCCTCATTCAAGCCGGGGGGGTCCAACCAGAACAGGGGAAGCAGAAGACCCTTGCTGTGAAGTCCATTTGAAGAAGCAGCTGGTGTGTGCGCGCGAAATAGCCGAACAGAGAAAGCGACAGGGAGATCCTGACCCCTGACCCCAGCTGCGTCTCTTTGTGATACAGAAGCAGGAATAGCAGAGAAAAGGTGGGGCGTCGTGTTCGCTCAGGTCGGAGAGGGCACAGGGACCGCGGAGAAGTGGATTGTGGGATAGACCCAGCCGCCAAAAATGTTCACCGCAGCGCAGCACTCTCATCCGTTTGTATGACGTCTCACTCTTTCTCCTCCATCGCGCAACCATTGTTCTGTCTCTCCTCCAACGAGCTGTTTTTCATTTCCTCTCTCTCTGTTCTACTCCCTCTGCCCTCCTCAAACCCATCCTTCCCTCCTGCAGTCTCTCTTTCATACACTGTCTTGATGCTTGTGTTCTTTTGCCACCATCCAGCACAGGTAGGAGTGTGTGTGTGTGTGTGTGTGTGTGTTTGTATAAGTCTGATCCTGTATGTTTACGTATGCCTTTATAAAATTTTCAGAGTGGAGCAGAAAATTGAAATTCATAACATGTCAAGAAATGTTCATTTGTAGAAATTTAGTCTCTGAATGTAGTTATGTGTGCGTGCTTCTGTATTTTCGTGTAGTTAGGTGTATCAATTTGTGTCCCTCTGTGTATACAAGTGTTTGTGTGAGTGTCTTTAAGTGTGAAAGTTCATGTGTGACAGTATTTGTCTGTATGTACGTGTGTGTGTGTGTGTGTGTCTGTTTGTAGGCAAGTGTGTGTGAGAGTGTGTCTGTATGTATTATGTGCGTTTGTATGTGTATGCATGTGCCTTAATGTACATAAGCAAGTGCATATCTGTACATATTATACAAGTATGTGTCTGTGTGTATCTGCATGTAAATCAGTGTTTGTGTGTGTGTGTGTGTGTGTGTGTGTGTCCACCCTTGAATGAATTTAAAAGCCCTCTACGTGGCAGTAAGCCTCCAGACTAGAGAACAGGATGTAGAGCAGCCAGAGCCCGATTAACAGGAGGGATGTTAGGATCTTGGGGACACGGGGCCCGCCCAGCTCCCCGCCTATGGAGGGCCTGCGACGGAATAGGAGAACTCCCATGGAGATGAAGGCGAAGATGGTGAAGAGGGTGACGGAGAAGGCGAGCGAGCCAGGCTCCACGCGGAAGGCCTTTCCCTTCACCCGCCAGTACACGGCCGCCACCGACCACGCCACACCGATGCCCAGGAACACATTCACTGCGTTACTCCCCGTCACGTTCCCCACCGAGGCGTCCGCGTACTGGTCCTGTGTCGCTGCCACCTTACTGGCAAAAGTGTCTAAGAGAAAGAGAGTAAAACATTTAAAAAATGACATGTATTATTGTGTGTGCACGCATATGTGAGTGTGAGAGTGTGTGTGTGTGTGTTCATGTATGTGTGTGTGTATGTGTGTCTGTGTGCGCATGTCTTTGTTTGCATAGCTATACTTTTAAGAACCAACCTTTGAGGACATTTGTGAGGAAATTTGGGGTCGTGAGGTGGTCTTCACAGAGGATTGCAGAGTATTACGGCTAATTAGCTAAACTTAGGGTTACAATAACTGTTAGGGTCTTGAGGTTAGGGTTGGGCACAATTTCATTAGTGTTGGGGTTCAGCGAAGGCTGTACAGGATTAATTTAAGACAATACAATGTAGTGTTGGGGTTCAGCAAAGGCTGTAAAGGATTAATTTAAGACAATACAATGTTCTCACAAGTGTAGCTATTGTGTGTGCGTGTGCGTGTGTGTGTGTGTGAGAGTTTGTGTGTGTGTGTGTGTGTGTGTGTGCAATATGTGTATGTGAGAGAGTGGTGATAGAGGAGACAGGATTTGTGCAGCACATCTGTAAAAACTTGACGTAAAGCAGTCTTCGAAAATATTTTAGTCTCGGGATTTGGACTTTCGATCCTGTATCTGTAACTATATCCCCGAATGCCGAATGGCTTTCCGGGGATATAATATTTTTGGTCCAGCCGCCGCCGCACTAAGTGTTAACGCGATAACTTCAGTAATATTTCAATTACAAATTTCAAGTTTTGCACATAAGTGAGTATCATAAAGAGGATGAACTGATTCGATTTTGGACAATTTACAATTTCTAGATTGGCCACCAGGGGCCAAAAACTGGAAAAATCACTGTTTTTATCATATCTCTGGAAATATTTGTCGGATTGACCTCAAATCAAGTGCAAATGAAAGGTCATGACCTGAGGATGTGTCCCACAATGACATTTTACCTGTTTGGTTCAAAATTTTGATACAAGGTGGAGCTTTGTCACATAAAATTAACCATTTTTCCTATACCTTTGGAACTATTTCTCCAGTTGACATGAAACTATGTGCAACTGCAAGGTCATGACCTCACAACGTGTCACATGATGACATCATACCTGTATGGTTCAATATTTTGCCACCAGGTGGCGCTTTGTGATGGAAAATTACCATTTTGGCTATATCTTCAGAACCATTTGACCGACTGATTTGAAATTAAGTTCAAATGAAAGTCTATTCAAGGTCTATTCAAGTATTGGGGAATTGGAGGATTGGGGGCATTTGGGGATATACCCCCAGCTGTCACCTCCGACGGCATAAGCCTAGTTGTTTTTGCAAATAAACTCAAAAGTAATGGCAATAGGATGAAGGAGTCTGTCATATTTTGAGAAGAATTGCCCTCGCTATGCAATGTCAGCTTGACAAAGGGGAAAATGTTTTGACTAAAACAGGACTAAAACACTTGAACAGACTAGTTTCTCGCATTCAGGGTAGGGGGCTCCCTCACCTGGAATGGAGGTTCCCAGCGCCACAAACACCACAGCAGTGACGGTGTCCCGGAGCCCCACGGTGCAGCCGAAGTGCGACGCCAGGTCTCCGATGATGGCGGTCAGCATGCCGATGACGGAGATGGACACTACGAAGCAGGCCCAGCCATTCCAGATCTCCGTGGGTGGCACGCAGGCGAAGAGAACCTTCCAGAACACTGTCAGGAAGTGCATCACGTAGTCAAAGCAGGACGGCAGCCGTTCCTCGCGGCCTTCTTCTTCCTCTTCATCGCCGTTTCCTGAAGAAGAGGAGGGGGAGAGGAAGGGAGGAGGGTTGGGTTGCGTGTGCACTGGATCTGTCATTTCTGCTTTCCATGTACGCCCCTGAGCAATGTATTCTGGGAGTGTTGAGTTGCGTTTCGAAAGTCGGAGCATCGCGTTGGCGGCTCCGAATTTGCGGAGAGTTGAGGTTGCCCCTCGCTGCTCCCGGAAACTCCCCAAAAATTTTTAGACCAACCACAGTTGATGTGAGCTGAAAACAGATTCAGTAACTGCATAGCTTATTTATCCCCTCAAGTGTTTTCAGAAGCACATTTTGATGATCTATATACATACAATATAAGGGACAGTTTTCATACGAGCTGCCATGTTGGTTCGGTGAAAAACAGACAGCCCACGTGTAAAAGAGTTCATCGAATCAGGTGCAGACATCACCGCTATTGCTGAAAGGCTTGTAATAAAGCCTGTCAGACATCTATCGTGACATCACCTAGTGGCAAACCCATCAGGCGTCCAATGCTAGGAAGTGACGCGACTCCTTGTGTTGGAAAACGCCCCAGTGGATGCATGCCATTAGAAAAGCTGCTTTTCCACAGCGGGGATCTCTTCAGGAGCTATGATACTGAGGGCCTTTTCACACCAGAGGCACCCGAATCAATCTTACAATCAGGGGAAGGATTCCTGTTTCAACCTGATACCCATCACCGTCATTGCGTAGCGACTGGATTCTTCCCAACCACGATCATTATTCACATTAGCGGTTAGTTTTGTCACTCTCCTTTGACTATTTACTCAAGCGTAGGGAAGCTTCAACTGAACCCCTAAGACTTACTTAAGTCTTTCCTTAAGTATTTCAACATTCAAAAAGCATTTTTTGGCTGAGCCGAGCAGTGGCCAGGTTCCTCTAAATGCGAGTGTCGCTGAGTGAGTATCTGACTGACTGACTGACTGATCAAGTTCAACAATTCGAGGGCCGAGGATTAACTAGTTCTATCTGACATTTTACTCAAAAATGAGATATCTGTCCTATAATAGTCTCAGTACTAACTAGTTTCAAAATCAAGGAATCATATCCTAACTACAAATAAGTTATGAGATATGTACCTTTTATTGTTTTAAAATAGCAAATAGCTAAATATAAAAACTAATTTTTCTCAAAAAGTAAAAAATGCTAGATAGAACTAGATAATCCTCGGCCCTCGAATTGGCTGGCCGGCGGGGAAGAAGTTCAGCGATTGGTCGGCTGGCGGGGAAGAACTTCAACGATTGGTTGGCCGACGATTGGCTGGCTGGCTGGCTGTTCAGCGATTGGTCAGCCGGCGGGGAAGAACGTTGATTAGTTAGTGGACGATTGGCTGGATGGCTGACCGGGCGTTGACTTCACTCGACTGGTCTGTGTATTTGCATTATAAATACATGGGTCTCAGAATTTCGGCTTTCAGACATTGCAAATGAAACTGAATACTTTGCTGTTGTTGGACCTTGGATTTGAGAGATTGCAGCTGAAACAGAAATTACAAAAGTGGCATTGAACCCGCCACGCTCATTTATGCGTGTGATTATTCCGCCCTTTCTTGTTTTATCTTTCAGATCGGTTGGTAACGTTACGTTAACCATCCCTCAGTCCAACATAGGAACTTACGCGATGTCAGGAAAAATTGATAAATACTGTTACTATGACTACAGATGGACTATTTACATACACGGTGGAAGTGGTACCGGCATAATTATGTTATAGCGTTTTCAAGAATACCGGTGCCCCAACTGGTTTCCAAATTAACTTATACCCTTGCGGGTTCATGAGTTGGTTTGCTTGAATGGAAGCATTTGTGGTGGTTGCTTTGATTGTATCTATGAGAACGACTTTAACCAACACCGATTAAAACAACAAATTTAAGAAAATATTAAGTTATAAAGATCGCGCAAAGCTGGATTCGAGACCCAATTGAGGCAGCTACTTCTGTCTTCTCCTCTGCGTTGTTGTACCCACTACGCCACTGTAACACACCCAGCATTTGAATCCAATCTAGCTATGGACTGCAATAATCATGCATTAATATACTGTGAAATTAAAACACATTTTTGTACATATAGAACGTTCACAATGTCCAATTTTTGATGCCAATGAATGTTTCCTGGTGATATTGGACGCCATATTACCAAAATTAATGCATATTTACTTCTAATGAACAGCAAAAGGTGAATTAAATATTAATACAGCGGATTCATATGCTGCGCTTGCCCTAGCTAGCATCCCGCAGTCTTTTAAGAAGTTCCAATCGATTTTGTTGCATTACGAGCACAATCCGACCATTATTAGGCTAATCTTCTCTCGCGCTGGATTGGTTTGGTTTGTTTCAGTCCTCCATGCTTGCTTTCTCTGGTACCGGCTGCGAGATTCCATAGAGATCGAGGGATGTAACGCATCATACCAATTTAGCATGAAAGAATCATAACAAAGGTTGAAATGTGTTTTTAATTTCCCTTTTCAATCTCGCAACCGATACAACAGTTAAAAAGCACAGAGGACAGTATTTCACAGCTGGTACTTGGATTTTTTCCTTAATCTTCCAATTGAGTCTCAATACCAATACGAGAGAAAACAGGTACAATGAAGGGACTTGGGATACATTATCATATTAGCTATGTGACAAAGTGCAATACCCGGTCAGGCTGTTACTGTCACTTATAAAAATCGTCCATGCTTTCTTTCCTGAATTCTTGTATCTTTTTTTTTTTTTTTTTGACTGTCGACCATATTTGAAGTAAAATTGACCTAAATTGCTCACTTCAAAACACACTATTTTTATCCGCAGTGACTGAAATAAATACCAAACAATTCGCTATTGGGGGCAATATAAAAATTCCAAAACTTTCTTCTTTCTTGGCCAATTCTCAAGATCTTGGTAGCAACTACAAGGCCTTTTTGAGAGCTTTCAATAGGTTATAAATTCATTAAAATTCATTGCATTTCAATGTTTTTGTCACATAGTTAACCATGTTCAACCATCACCACATCGTTTAACGCTTTATGTAAACACATGGCAACTCCTTCACTCAAACATGTTTATTAAGCGGTGTTACTCGAAACTCTGGATTCTTTGTCCTTATACCATGGTCAGGGTGAATGCTCTTTTCTTTTTGAGCAGCAAGTATGGATTACAATTGGAACCGCACAGGTAGTTCGGCTACGGTAATTTCACCCTTCGAATTTCATCCACTGGCCAACCTGTAACCTCAGCAACTTTAGACCACTGGTATTTCGCTGGGTATAACAGAAACCAAGCCGCTCATTTATCTCCAGTAAATTTGGCGGCGTTATACAGGTTGCACCTGTGGGGTGGTTAACGATAGGCACTCCAGCGATAAGTACCGTTAATATTATAGCAGTGAAGTAACCAGGCTTTTCATTCATTTAACGTTAGTAATAGTGTACGGTTACAAAGGAAGCTAACATATCCACTTCATGCATGCTGCTGACAGCTCGTTAGCAACATGCTATGCCAATAGACTGATTTCAGCTCGCTGGCTCTACGCAAACCATTATAAATTCATTGTAATTGCGGGTTAATAGCAGCTGAACTACAGTCTGCATAATCGCGCGTAATGTTGTGTTATGTATTATCTTCGTTTCATCGGGAATCCGTTACCAAATCATCAGCTGGTAAACAGATGTAAGCGTGCGCAAAAAAATTCTTTCTCCATGAACGTATGATGAACTAAGATAGCTGGTTCAATTTAGCTTGGCCTATAGTATTGGGTATGAGAAGGCGCGGCGCCTGTTTGATGATTAACAGCTCATTAACAGCTCAAGTGCAAACCTTTCAAAAAAATTCTGAATGATGTGATTTGATATTGCCGGCAAATGACTATGGTATAAGCGGGATAATCAACTCGTAGGTGTGCATTACACGGTTTAAAGACACTTTGCGGGGGCAACCAGGTTATTCGCCTCTGCGTTTTGCCTTAAAACCGTGTAATGCACACCTACGAGTTGATTATCCCTTACATAACATGCCCAAAGACGAAACATGGGGGGGAAAAAGGAAACCTTGAAGTTTGTTCTTACACACTCATTATATAGGAACTGCCATGTGTTCACGAAAGCGACGTCACGTCCCCGATTAACACAACTGTAACGATAACTTTATTGTTTCATTACGATTCATGAACATACATACATACATACATACTTCAACTGCTATCTACATCTGCTGCTGCTGTCTCTCCACCTTACTCTAGCTCTTTGTCTATTCAAATGTGTAACTTGAAACATTACTAAACTTGCACTTCATATAACTACGTGAGCTTTGCCTCATTTAGCACCCTTCTCTTAGGCCCACATTCTCAAACAGCACTTGGCAGCCCAGCCATATACCAGGTTGCACAAAGTCTTGTTTTTTTATTGAAGGGCAATGTCACATATATATTCTGTATCTGCTGGTTGTAGCGCTTTACTGAAGCTACATCACACATATATATTGAGAGAAATGTTTAAACCCAAGACATCATGTTTTTATGACCACAGCATTGAATCAATGAAAAATATCTAGATTTTGTACATCATTTTACGCATTTCCTTACAATTCAACAGGACATATTTGGGATCAATGGGAACATTGGGATTTACTATAGAATTTTAAGTAGGCCTGAAGTTCCACAGGTTGCAATACAACAGCTGCATTCAATGGACCTGGGGTTTCATTGACCCCAGCTCAAAAAATAAACTTATCATTGATTCAGAAATGTAATATTTTATGAGTATTCATTATTTAGGACTGACATCTAAACAGGTTATTGAATGCAAGTTTCAATTGTACAACACAGACACTTACAACTTTCATTTCAACAGAACAAAAGCGGTAATGCAATATTTAACCCAAACAGGTTTTAAATACTTACTTAACCCAAGTAAGCGTCAACATTTTAACCAATACTTAACCCAGGCAGGGTTTAACCCTCATCCGACACAACACAATTAACACACAAGCACTACAGACTGGGGTCTCTGAGGAATGACTCTAAGGATCAACCATAATAGCAAAAATTTGGTTATTTCTTTTCAACCATAATGAATTGTGTAATTAAATATCTAAAAAAGATTTTGCCGCACCTGGGATTCCACTTCCTTTATTTCCCTATTTCCCAAGGTGTCTTTTTGACAGAGAGCAAAATAGAAATAAAATGTAATTGAATTTGATTGAATTAGACAAGCTCCTTGGAGGTAGTCTGAGCATTTGCCTTCTGCGAAGTCTCTAGCATGATTAAAAATTAAAGTTATTCAAAGTAAATTTCTTATATCACCAAGGAATTACTGCAAATTACAACAAGTTAGATGGAAGGTGATGAACAGACATGCAACAAATACAATTTTATGTGTTTCAAACCACGGCTGTCGATATTGGGGGGTTAATTTTAAGATTTATGAAATTATAAAGCAGTATTTAACTGACAAGATTACAGAAGTCAGTGAACTGAAAACAACAAAAATAATATGAGCTGCAAGAGTAACTCCTGAGCACAGAGTAAAGGGAAAGGAGAAATATAACCAATATTCAGTGCTTTTTGGAACAATGTCCTTAGTTGGAAAGTAAAGCGCCTCATTAGAGGGCTGTGTAAAAAACTGACTAAAGCTGCGGGTAACGGCTATGTCCACCAAGGAGCAGGACAGCACAGCAGTGATGCTACTGCAGCTTCCCCAGCTTCGTTACCCCAAGTCAATTGTGGTTGCAGATGTAATGGGTTAGCACTAAGCCAAATACACATTTTTTTACATCAGCAGTATACAGATATTTTCACTTTCTGCCATGCTTTGTTTTCACCAGTCTTTATTGAAAAAAAATCAAAGACGAGCATAAATATCTTAGGCCACATTACATCTGCGAGCAAGTCTCAAAAGCTGTACTGAACCTATTTACTCACCAGGGGGCAGCACAGCACCATAGTGCTCCGAACAGGTCAAAGGCTTTAACGCACCCAAAGTGAGATTTAAACACAGTACAAACCAATCATCAGCAGGAAGGGGTGGAGTTACGGTAGAAAGCTTTCACAGGTGCTGATGAGTCTTGGGGGTGTGCTTGCAGTGGAGTGTGTGCATGGCATGGGGGGGGGGGCAAATCAGGAGAGATGCATTTCTGCCAAGAGCTTATGGAATGAACAATCTTTCTCCTTGACCTAATTGTTGCTTACTCTACTCTGACAATGGAGTGGAAAGTAGCATAGTGTGAGGATATTTGACTGGCTTTTAAGCCTTAAACTGAACATCCTCTATCTCTCTTCCTCCCTCCCTGTGGTCTCCAGCATTCTCATGCCCTTTCAAACAAGACTCAGTGAAAACCAAGCATATGGCTGGACTGTATTTGAGATTTTTCATCTCGAAAGTGGAAAGGCAAATGGGGAAATACCAACACTCAACCAATGGTTAAACGTTATCACTAACTCAGTTCCAAATTTTCCATTTATATGGCTGATCTGGAGCTTTGCTGCGGTCCAAACCAAAACAAAGATGTTCCTAACAAACCTTCCCTTGTTACAGTAAAGACAATTAAATAAACTAAAAAAGGGCAGAACGGCACAAAGCTGACTTACCTGCACTCACGGTCACAGCCTCGATGAACTGCTCCCGCCAAGAGTGAGTGCCTATCACCAGAGCAAGGTTTGTTTTCTTGATTAACTTGTCAACAGTGCTCTGCCAATCACAAGCAAGAGAATAATGTGAGCGTCCAATCACAGATCAGGAGAGGCAAGGCGTTGAGTTAAAAATGACAGGGATAACCAAAACAGGCTTTTACGAAAAGGTCTGAGACTAATTCTCATAAAGACCACATACCTGAAATGAGAGACCATAGCCTTCATCTATAAAAACAGTATTGTCAACAAGACAAAATAAACAATGCATTGACTAGTTCCTAAAAATAATACATAAACACTCACACTCACATCAAGTAACATGCAGTAACAGAAAAATTCCTACAAGAAAGGGCCTCAAGAACACAATTCTTTTGCGGTTTCTTGTTGCCTGAACCACAGTTTTGCAAACGTCTCCTGAAGGACCCCTGACCAGATTCAGGTATTTCATGTGTTTCACGCAAACCAAACACAAACAAATGAACACATCAAACACCAGGATCTGGGCGGGGGTATTCGAGATCAATAAGCCTAGAGGGTTACTCTCACAAGCAGTGGATTACCAGTGCAGCCTGTCTGTTCCCACTAGTGCAGGAACAGTCAGAACCAAAACCAGAGGAAAGATGGCCAGTTCCACCATATCCCTATGCTGCCAGTAAACCTTAAAATAGTCACCTGATGAATATAATGCCTTCATGCGTAAGGAAAACTTCCCTTTACGAGTCCCTTTACAAATCCTAATTGTACCATGTTGAGCGTTCTTCTAAGTAATCTTGGTCAAAAATGAGCCTGTTTTTTTTGCGATTACCAAATTCAAGTTCCTTACATCCGCAAACAAGTACTACAAATACACAAACAATGCCAATCTAACCTAACTCTAAGTCAGCTCCAATAATGAGTTATGAGGTTAGAGAAGACAAGGCAAAGGATCTGAGACCAATTCTGCATCTCTCCAGATCCTTCAAATTCCTTGGTCAACGTTTATGGACTCTCTTCTTCAGCTCATCCCACAAGTTTTTGGTCAGGGGACTAAGATGGCTAAGGCAAAACCGTTCAGCTATGTTTTTGGTACCATTTTTGTATTGATATTGATGCATGCTTGTGATCATTGTCATGTTGGAAGATCCAATCACTACCCACTGGCTGGGGCAGTCAGGTCTTCATTGAATATCTGCAAGTACCGGATAAAATTCATGACACAGTATGTCTTTGCAAGTTATTCAGGGCTTTCGGAAGAAAAAGGTCCCAAAAACATCAACAATCTACCATCATACCTCACAGGGGATGAGGTTCTTTTACAGAGAGGCAACGTCTTGTTTCTGCAGTCAAAGGGCTCAATGTTGATCTCATATCTGACGATAGAACCTGACCCAATTTGAAGTACCAGTACCATTTGGCAAAGTGAAGGTGCAAAAGTTTGTTTTTTGATTTCATCCATCCATCCAACCATTTTCTTCCGCTTATTTGGGGCTAAGTCACAGGGATAACAGACTAAGCAAAGTGGCCCAGGCATTCCTCTCACAAGTTACTTCCTCCAACGCTTCCTTGAGGACCCCAAGATGTTCCCGAGCCAGCCGGGAGATATAATCCCTCCAGCGTGTCCTGGGTCTGCCTCGGGGTCGCCTCCAAGTTGGACATGCCCAGAACACATCTAAAGGGAGGTGCCCAGGAGGCATCCAAGCCAGATGCCTGAACCACCTCAACTGATTCCTCTCAACACGGAGGAGGAAAGCTTCTGCCCTGAGCCACTCCCAAAAGTCTGAGCTCCTCATGCTATCCCTAAGGGTCAGCCCAGTCACCCTGTGGAGTAAGCTCATTTTAGCTTCTTGTGATCACGATCTTACCCTTTCAGTCTCTACCCAAAGCTTGTTACCCTGGGTGAGGGTTGGAACGTAGATCAATCAGTAAATTGAGAGCTTTGCTTTTAAGCTCTGCTCCCTCTTCACCATGATGGACTAGTACAACACCTGCTTCACTGCAAATGGCGCACCAATCCATCTGTGAATATCACACTGTCTAACCCTCATTTGTGAACAAAACCCCAAGATGCTTTAACTCCTTCATTTAGGGTAACAACTCATCCCCCACTGGGAGGGAACAATCCATCTTTTTCCATCAGAGAACCATGGCTTCAGATTAGGAGGTGCTGATCCTTATTCTGACCACTTCACACTCGGCAGTGAAACGCTCCAGCCCTGCCTTCCCCTCCTGAGTTGTCTGACCTCTTTGAGGCCACACAAAAGTCCTTCTCCATAGTCTCCTTGAACTCCTCCCAAACCTTCTGCAACCACTGCAACAACAGTCCTTTTAGCCTGCCGGTACCTGTCAGCCGAGTCAGAAATCTTCTGGGCCAGAAAAGCCAGAAAGGGTACCTTCTTCAGCTTGGTGGCTTACCTCACCACTGGTGTCCACCAATGGGTCCTTGGGTAGCCACCAGGACCGGCACTGAGATCCTTCAGGCCACAGCTAAATGCAGCCATTTCCATAATGAAAACTTTATAAAGATTCCGCTCAGACTCCATGCCCCTAGCCTCCCTCACAATATGGGAAAAGCCCTTCTGGTGGCGGAAATAGAAAATCATCCGGACAGGGACCTCTACTAAACGTCCACATTCAACCTCAAAACACACTTAGGTTTACAAAGTCTGTCCGGCAGTCTTCCCTGCCACCTGATCCAGCTCACACCAGGTGGTGATCAGTTAACAGCTTTGCTGTTTCCTGAGTGTCCAAGACATACGGCCACAGATGTGATGACATGATTACAAAATCAATCATCGACTGTTGGCTAAGGGTGATCTGGTACAAAGTACACTTATGAACATTGTGTTTGTTATGGCGAGTCCATGCCTCGTACAGAAAACCAATAAAAAAGCATCACTTGGGTTCAGATCAGGGAGGCCATTCCTCCCCTCCAAGTGTTTCCATCATTGGCCACGTGAGCGCTGAAGTCCTCCATTAAAACTCTGGAATCCCCGAGTAGGGCCTTTTCCAGGAACCCACCCAGGAACTCCAAAAAACCTGGATACTCCATACTGCTGATAGGCGCATAAGCACAAACTACAGTTAGAGCATTCCCCTCCGCAACCCGCAAACACACTGCTGAGACCCTCTTGTTCATCAGAGTGGACATCAGCACAGCGGAGCTCAGTCAAGGGGACGTAAGTATCCCTATGCCTCCCTGCAGCCTCTCACCTTGGACAACTCCAGAACAGGAGAGAGTGCCACCCCAATCAAAGAGCTTGGTTGCAGAGTCAGGCCAGTGCATAGAGGAGAGCCCAACTATATCTCGCCGGTACTGCTCAACCTCCCACAAAAGCTCTGGCTCTTTCCCCGCCAGTGTGGTGACATTCCATGTCCCAAGAGCCAGTTTTCATAGCTGGGTCCCAGTGCACCAGTCTCTCCATCCCTGTCTGTCACCAAATCCGCATTGCACCCAACCGTTAGTTCTCTCCTCAGGGGTCGTAGGTCCACAAAGAGATGGCTCATCATAGCCTTTTTGAGCTATGCCCGGCTGGGTCCCGGAAAAACCCAGCCACCAGGCACTTGCCTATGAGCTTCCTTCCCAGGTCTGGCTACAGGAGGGGGCTCTGGTGTCCATACTCAGGGCAAGGTATTCACATCTTTGGTGGGCTGTGTCATCGGAAACAAATGAATCGCATTTTGTCTTGCTCCTCAACTGGGTCCAATTTGCCATGGGAAACCCGACCAGGAGCTAGTGCTCCAGGCAACATAGCTCCCAAGATCTCAGAAACACGCAAACTCCTCCGCCAAGATAAGGTAGTGATTCTTGGATCAGTTTTTGACTTCAACTGTGGTTTTTTTTCTGTAGTTGAGCAGATAGCATTTGATCTTAGTTTTGTATACTGTCTTACCCCTAAAACAAACAAAATTAAATCCCTAACAATGATATTGAGAGTTTCATTTAATATGTGAACCATCCTCCTTACAGTATGTGCATTCAAATGGGAAAACATCCTCTTCCAGGTAGATTTTAACACTGCCATCTGCCTTGAATTTTTTCATTATTGCCCTGATGATTGAAATGGGAAATTATTTCTTGTAAATTCAAGGTAAGATTTCTGATAATATTTTGAATTAGAACAATTTGAGCAATTAACAGTAACCAAATTTTTTTTCATAGCCTTTTTAAATTAATTTGAAGCCATTTGCTGATATTTAGCCAATTTATTTAGGGTGCCAATATTAGTATCTATGAATACAACTTAAATCCAAGCCTCCCACAGGTAAAGCCATAAAAAAGGTTGTTGACATCCTTGAAATTTTAATTTTAAGGGGAAGGCAGGAGATTTTTTTTTCTTAATTTTCAATTTTTATTATAGAAAGAGTTTGAGATCCAAATAGGGCAACAAATCCAGAATGGCATGGTGATTAAATGGAATGGATTGTCTGCTGCATCGGGCAGGGATTCCCTGCATTTTACTTATTTTCTTTTTGGCGCCATTTTTACAAATCTTTTCAAAATAAAAAACGATACAGAATTGGAGGCAGGAGGGTTTTTCTGGGGCAGGCGGGGATGCTAACCAACCTTTTTTTTAATATGGCCTAAATATGACTTTAATGGGCCAGTCACATGCGCACAGCTCATAAATAAAATATTTCCCACAGCTCGTGAGGTCAGAACTAGACTGACATCCCACGTTGACCAATCATGGGACTCTAAACTAAAGCTGGCAGGATATGGATGAAGCGGTTCCACCACTCTGATTGGCTCCAAGCCAAATCAGAGAGAAAGGGGGGTTTCAGCTATGTCAGAAAGAGCACCCAATCAAAGAAGTGCACTCAAAGACCCCGTCCAATCACAGAGCTGAGTCCATGCACCTACCGGGTTGAGGACACCATTGGGGGTCATTCCCTGTCGGATCTGACAGGTAATAGGGCATCAGAATGGGTATCAGATTCTTAATTAAAAACAAAGATCTGCAATGTGCGTGTAGTACTAAATACAAGCAGTGTAATAGAGGTTTTTATGGAGTGAGTTTCATGCACTGCAATTTTAGCCAGTCACTTGAAAGTAATGCATGTTACAATTTCAACAACAAATCAAGTCATTTTAAGTATGTGACCGAGCATTTCAGTATTTGTACAATCACTGACATTACTGTTTCTCTGACACTGTGATCCAGCTCATCGGATTTGATACAAATAAATATGAGATAAAAAAAGTGCTCGGTCAGATTTAATAAGCTTTTTCCATCCTCTCTAAATCCCATCTGTTCATTCTCTATACCGCTTCTTCCTCACTGGGTTGCGGGGCTAGCTGGACCCTATCCCAGCTGACTATGGGCAAATGGCAGGAATCCAATCCATTGCATGGCGCACACACCATTCACTCACAAACCCGTTCCAATGGCCAATTTAGTATCTCCAATTAGCTTGATGTGCATGTCTTTGGACTGTGGGAGGAAACCAGAGTGCCCAGAGGAAACCCATGTGAACGCGGGGAGAACCTGTAAACTCCTCACAGAAAGGACCCAGTTTGATTTCAGACCCATAATCTTCTTGCTGCAAGGCAACAGCACTACCCACAATACACCACCATGCCGCCCATATACTAGATACCGCACATCGGACTTACAGTCCTTTTTTTTAAAGATAATTTGTCAATGTTCCATATACAACATTCACAATGCTAAGTACATTCTAACAATTAGTAAACCCAAAGGGTACAACCTAAGGAGAAGTTTCTGACGCGGTGAGAAAAGCTGTAATTACAGACATAAAACAGGAGGCCTGTCAGCCAAGAGAGCTCCGCTGAGGATGAGTGAAATGTCCATGTCAGTGGCATAGCCAGCAGGGGTGCTAGGACACGTCCCTTTTTGAATGCAATTAGTAGTTCTCAATCATTTTCCTTTATTGACGCGTTTTCCAATTACCGTAATTGGCAACTGAAGATACGGTTTCTCTCCACGTGTGATCTAACAGCGATTAAATCATGGGCTAAATTCAGTGCAGTTGCGGAACAAGAACAGAATTGGGTTGCACAAAACTTCTGTTTAAAACAATTATTAGTCCTGATCTATTCTCAGTCATTTTCATAATTAACAGAAGGTTCACTCTAAGAGCCCTCCACAGACGCGTATCCAGATGAATGATTGTCGTCTTACCTAATCAGGGAGAACAAGCAGCACCTGTTAAGTGCGAAGCGCTCTCGGAGTGAACCTTTTGTTAATCGTGAAGATGACTGAGAACAGGTCAGGATTTATAATTGTTTTAAACGGAAGTTTTGTGCACCCAATTCTCTGTTCTTGTTCCGCAACTGTACTTAATTTAGCCCATGATTTAATCGCTGTCAGATCGCATATGGAGAGAAACCGTGTCTTCTGTTGCCAATTATGATAATTGGAAAACGCGTCAATAAAGGAAAATGATTGAGAACTACTAATTGCAGTCAAGAAGGGACATGTCTAAGCACCCCTGCTGGCTACACCACTGGTCCATGTAATTACTTAATTCCAGAAATTCTTGAAAACTATTGCAATATGAACACATATGACACATTTGCTAACCAGAATATACTGTGAGCCAGTTTGGTGACTCAATTTATGTAGTATAACAATAGAACCAAATTGCAAATTGCAATAATTTATTTCAATCATCCTTCCACCAAGCAATACTAAGAACAAACAAATACCCTTCCGCTCAGTGCATCACAAATATAGCAGTCACAATCCTTCTCACAGTGTCATAGGACAATATGATGCAGAACAATGTGATGCAGAACAATTAATACAGAATCATAATCCGGAACAATATGATCCAGAACAATGATCTGGAACAACGTGATCCAGAACAATGATGAGGAACAACATGATGCAGAATATCATGATCCAGAACAATATGATCATTTCAGTCATCCTCAGCGGAGCTCTCTAGGCCAAAATGTCTCTAAGTCCAAAATGCTGAATTTCTCAA
This sequence comes from Gymnothorax reevesii, assembly GCA_029721435.1. Taxonomy (NCBI): domain Eukaryota; kingdom Metazoa; phylum Chordata; class Actinopteri; order Anguilliformes; family Muraenidae; genus Gymnothorax; species Gymnothorax reevesii. The sequence continues at coordinate 117,570,306 of CM056574.1, forward strand.
AAACTGGGACGTAGAATTTCCAAATTTTTGCAGGGGATGTTCAGAACATCATAAGGAAGGCTCATAACAAATTAGACAAAAAGTTTTCAGGTAGTTTTTGAGATATTAAGAAAAGACTGAAAAAATTAGCACAAACTCTGGTTTTTTAAGACCAAAATGCTGAATTTCTCAAAAACCGGGACGTAGAATTTTCTGATTTTCACAGTGAATATTCAAAATATCGTAAGGAGGGCTTACACCAAATGAGAAAAAAAGTTATCCAACAGTTTTTTTAGATATTCAAGACAGGCACACACATACAGACCGACGGACGTCGGACGACTTGGCATTAGAAAAGCTCCGCTGACTGCTGATTATCATCACAGCAGAGGTAAAAATGCGCATAAACACTGATTTTTCTAAGTCCTAAGTGCTGAATTTCTCAAAAACCTGCATTTCGAATTTTCTCATTTTCGCAGGGGATCATCAGAACATCATAAGGAAGGCTCATAACAAATTAGACAAAAAGTTATCAGACAATTTTTGAGATATTAATGAAAGACTGAAAAAAATGAACATAAACACTAATTTTCTAAGTCCAAAATGCTGAATATCTCAAAAACCGGGATGAAGAATTTCCAAATCTTCACAGGGAATATTCAGATTATCATAAGGGAGGCTCGCAACAAATTAGAAAGAAATTTATTTGACAGTTTTTGAGATATTAAAATATGAAGTGAAAAGTTGACGGCAGAGGGACAGACAGACAGACAGATGGATGCCGGACGACTCGGCACTAAAAAAGCTCCGCTGAATGCTGACTATCGTCACAGCGGAGCTAAAAAATTTAATCACCAGTTATTGTATCAGCAGAATTATTAAAGGCCATGATATGTGCAGTCAATTCCCCGGCATACTCAGAGACAGCATGTGCACAGAGAGGTAATCCTGTTAGCCTGTCCCTGGAACTGCAGTCTCTGTACTGGCCTCAGTTCAGAAAGCATTTTTACAGTCATTTCTGCCCAGGGGACCTTACTCAATTTCCGATTACTCACGTACAAGGCTTTAAAATGCAACAGGCAGAGTTAACAAGCCCATGAAAAGCCCATCTGCATCTGCGAATATTAAGATTGAATTTCAGAATAAAAAATGGTTTGCTGATTTATGTCGCGCCCTGCATTATTATCAAATATACACACCACGGCAGCTCCTGAATGAATGCAAATTTTAAATATATGCATATGAGATATTTGCATATGACATTTGCAATGGAATACTGAAAAATGTCAAGCGCATCTTGTAATATTACGTAATGTTTGGCACTTTTTCGGAGTGGCTTTGTAGAAAAACAAAGCTAGTGCCAAATATTGGACTGAAAGCTAAACCAAATAAAGAAAATAAATAAAAGGAAAGCAACCCTCCCCCCTTGACATTTTCTGTGTTGCTTCATATTACTGTTATATAGCTGACACATTTGTTTCAGACAACTCATGGCCGAATGGACAAAGCAGGGTGCAGTTCCCCCTGGTGTGATCTGGGGATGGTCTTAGCTCAAGGGTTAAACAGCCAACCTTTTTGCGGCTATGACCTAACATAACATAACATAACATAACATAACATAACATAACATATAACATGAGTGGCGAGAACAGGCCATTCAGCCGAACTAGGCTCGCCAGTTTCTTTTTATTATTGTGAATATATCACTTCAGATACTCAATAACTCAATGGTGTCTAGCTTTAAGTCAAGGCTGCTCTTGAAAATTCCCAAGGTTTCTGCCTCAACAATATAGTCTGGCAAGCTATTCCACATCGAAATTACTCTTTGGGTGAAAAAATATTTCCAAATATCCGTGCTAAATTTACCCTTGGTCAACTTCCGTTTGTGATCCCGAGTTCTACTAACAAAACTTGACCGAACGAATCATAATTCACTTTGTTAATCGCTTTTACATACAGTATTTAAAGACCTCAATCAGATCACCCCTAAGTCTCCTTTTCCAAAGACTAAAGAGATTAATCATCTTCAGCCTCTTCTCATAGCTATCATCTTTTATACCTGGAATCAGCTTAGTGGCTCTTCTCTGAACTTTTTCTAGAGCCTCTATATCTTTCTTAAAGTATTGTCCCCAGAACTGTACACAATATTCCAGATGTGGTCTGACGAATGTGTTGTACAAGAGAAGTATGACCTCCTTAGATTTGTACTCAATACTTTTGGCAATGTATCCCATCATCCGATTGGTTTTTTTAACTGCTATGGCACAATGGCTAGAACCTGTGAGGTTCTGGTCAACAATCACTCCCAGATCTTTTTCATGTGGAGCACATTACAGTTCTTAACCTCCCATGAAGTAATCCTATCTAATGTTTTTATTACCTACAAGTCCAACGTTACATTTGCTACATTAAATTTCATTTGCCACATTTCTGCCCAATTCTGGATTCTATCCAAATCATCCTGAATCACTTTAGTGGACTCTAAACTATTTGCCCAACCTCCCAATTTACAACCCCAATTCTGAAATAGTTGGGACAAAGTGTAAATTGTGAATTAACTCAAAACGCAATGACTTTCAAATCACACCAGCCAGTATTTTATTCACAATTGAACAGAGAGAACATAGCAAATGTTGCAACTGAGATATTTTACCCTTTTATCCACAAAATGAACTCATTTCAAATTTGATGGTTGCTACAGGTCTTAAAAAAGTTGGGACAGGGGACTGTTTACCATGGCGTACCATCCCCTCTTCTTTTTAAAAAGAGTGGAGGTGCCTGGGCATTGAGGAGACATGTTCCTTGAGTTTAGCCATTGGAATTTGATCCCACTCTTGTTTAATACCGGCTTCCAGCTGCTGGAGAGTTTTGGGTCTCCTTTGACAGACTTTTCGTTTAATTATGCACCAAATGTTCTCAATTGGTGAAAAGATCAGGACTGCAGGCAGGCCAAATCAGCACATGGGCTCTTCTACTGCGAAGCCATGCTGTTGTAATAGCTGCAGTATGTGGTTTTGCATTGTCCTGCTGAAATACACAAGGCCTTCCCTGGAACAGATGTCATCTGGAGGGGAGCATATGTTGCTCTAAAATCTTTATATACCTTTCAGCATTCATGGTGCTTTTTAAAACACAAAGTGTCCCACATCATATGCTCGAACGCAGCCCCACACCATCAGAGATGCTGGCTTTTGATCTGAACGCTGATAACAGGAGGGGTGGTCTTTCTCCTCTTTAGCTTGGAGGACACAACGCCCATGATTTCCAGCAAGAATGTCAAATTTGGACTCGTCTGACCACAGGACATTTTGCTACTTTGCTACAGTCCATTTTAAATGAGCCTGGGCCCACAGAACATGGCGGCGCTTCTGGATCATGCTCAACAATGGCTTCCTTTTTGCATTATAGAGTTTTAGCTGGCATCTGTGGACGGCACGGCAGACTGTGTTTACAGACAGCAGTTTCTTGAAGTATTCCTGGGCCCAATTAGTAATGTCAATGACAGAATCATGCAGGTGAGTGATGCAGTGGCATCTGGCATCCAGTAAAGGTTTTCGGCCTTGTCCCTTACACACAGAGATTTTTCCAGTTTCTCTGAATCTTTTGATAATGTTATGCACTGTCGATGATGACACCTTCAAAGCCTTTGCAATTTGACGTTGAGGAACATTTTTTTAAAGTATTCCACAATTTTTTTCACAAGCCTTCACAGGTTGGAGAGCCTCTGGTCATCTTTACTTCTGAGGGACGCAGCTTCTCTAAGACATCCCTTTTATAGCCAATCATGTTACACTCTTGATGCCACTTCACTTAATTACTTGCTAAATGTTCTTTCAGCTGAGTCTTTTATATAGGAATTGCTTTTTCAGCCCTCTTTTGCCTGTGTCCCAACTTTTTTGAGGCCTGTTGCGGCCAGAATATTTGAAATAAGCTCATTTTTTTAGATAAGCATGTAGAATGTCTAAGTTTTCAACATTTGAAATGTTATCTATGTTCTATTGTCAATAACATATTGGCTCGTGATCTTAAAGTTACTGCATTTTGATTTTATTCACAATTTACACTTCATCCCAACTATTTTGGAATTGGGGTTGTAGTATCACCTACAAATGTAACTACTTTGCTCTCAATATTCCTATCACGGTCATTAATATATACTCTTCCAAAAAAGAAACTATACATTGTTTTTAGCATCAATTTATTATACATGAAATGTTTTGACAAATGTGGAAAACATATTGAAATGTACTCTTCCAAAAAAGAAATTATACAAATATTAAATTATTGATTACATTTTCTTTTCAATATGTTTTCCACATTTGTCAAAACATTTCATGTATAATAAATTGATGCTACAAACAATGTATAGTTTCTTTTTTGTAATAGTATAGATGAAGAATAGCAGGGGTCCCAACATCGATTCCTGGGGGACGCCACTCCCCACCATACCCAGCTCAGATGAGATACCACTGACCACCACTTTTTGAGTTCTGTCCTGTAACCAGTATTGAATCAACTCCAGAATACCTCCTGTAGCTCCAATGGAGCTCATTTTCAAAATTAGTCTCTTATGCGGTACTGCATCAAATGCTTTCTGAAAATCCAAGTATTTGATGGAATAAGCCCTGCTCTGATCATGTCTTGGTGGCCTCTTCAAAGAATTCCGGAAGGTTTGTCAGGCATGACCTTCCCTTACGGAAACCATGTTGGCTATCCCTCAATATATTATTACGTTCCATAAATAATTCCAGCTTGTCTTTTATGATAGATTCTGTATTTTGCATGCAGTGAAATTAAAACTGACTGGCCTGTAATTTCCTGGCTCGGTACGGTCCCCTTTCTTATATATTGGCATTATATTGCCCTGCTTCCAAGCATTTGGTATTTCTCCAGTTTCTAAAGACCATCTGAAGATAGCGGAAAGTGGTTTAAAGATGATCTCACAAACTTCCCTGAGCTCTCTCGGATATAAGCCATCAGGACCCGCTGCCTTGTCTGCCTTTAGTTTATGCAACTTGTCTAATACTTCATCATCCCTTACCTCAATTTCTGCTAAATAATCTTGAGCATTGGACATGCCCTCTGGCCTAATTAAAACCCGCTCCAAGGTAAATTTTTCAACAAAGTAACTATTTAAGGTATCCACAATATCCTTTTTATCGTATAGCAGCAATCCATATTAATTCTTTACGCACCTAACCTCCTCTTTGACTTTCCTTTTTCTGCTACAGTACTGAAAAAAGCGCTTAGGATTAGTTTTTACCCCTTCTGCAATTTGCCTTTCATACAGTCTTCTAGCATTCCTCAGCTCTTTTTTGACCACAGCCCGCATTTTACAGTATTCAGCCTTAGTATTCTCATTGTTATCCTTCATGTACATCTTATAAAGATTCCTCTTTTCCCTCAAAATCCTACGAATACTTTTGGTCATCCACTGAGGATTGATTGTGAATCAAGTAAAACCCCCTTAAATCTTTCCCATATTTCATTTATAGACTAACAGGCCAGGAGTGTCTGCCATTTTATTTCGCTTAGATATGAGTGCATCCTGTCAAAGTTTGCTCGGTTTTCAAAGACACCTTTTTAACTTCCCATGAAACATCAAAATTAACAGTAGTGTGATCACTCGTCCCAAGAGCCTCCAGTACCTAAACATTGCTAATTCTATCTGGGTCATTACAAAGCACAAAATCTAAAATTGCCTTCTCTCTTGTAGGTTTATTAACATACTGCACCAAAACCCTCTGAATCATAGACAAACGCTCAACCCGCTATGCCATAGGATTCATTTTTTAGTTAAAACAGAATGTTCCAGATTCATCATCCATCAATCCATCTGTTATCTATACCGCTTTTTCCTTACTAGGATCACGGGGGAGCTGGAGCCTACCCCAGCAGTCTATGAGTTAAACGCTGGGACTCACCGTGGATAGCTCGCCAATCCATCACAGGGCTAATACTCCATTCACACACAATTCACTCTCTCATTGACACCTATGGCCAAGTTAGAGTCTCCAATTAGCCAGATATGCATGTCTTTGGACTGTGGGAGGAAACTGGAATACCCGAAGGAAACCCACACAAACATGGGGGCAACATGCCAACTCCACACACGCCACATTTGAACCCATGACCTTCTTGCTGTGAGGCGCACACCCAGGGGGTAAGATTTTATTTCCTCTCTCTTCACACGAATATCTTCTTTTCCATTTTCACCAGGCTGCCTCAGTTTGGTGGAGGAAGGAATATTATTTTACTTTTTCAGTGCAATGCTCTGTGCCTGTCAGAGTTAGTCTCACACTATAAATCAACACACAGTATCTCCAGCTCCAGGGATGCCTGAAATCCACCATTTTACATTGGTTCCATCACCGGAAAACACTAGAAAGTCATCCATACCACTAAAGAGCACCACCCACTCCTTGTTTATCTAAAACATTGTATATCACATCCAAAACAGCATATAGCATATAGTTTTCCTACCACTACTGCATGATTTCGAAAGATATATGACATGGTGACAAAAAAAGACTTTCTAAAACCTGCAAAAAATTTACTCTATCCAGTTGTTCCGCTTTGATCTGCTAACAGAACTTGAGGAGATGATCTCTCGGTCAACCAAAAAGTCTGACCTCATGTAACATTCAGGTTAACTTCATTAAACGCTGAGTGTTATTATTCATTACAAAACTATTCCATCCATCTATATTTATAATCCCGTGTCTAATACAGGGCTGGGAGACACCTGGAGCATTTCCCAGCAGGCATTGGTCTCAGGCCAGGACCCACTAACCCCTGGATTGGCTGTCAGCCCACACCCAAACAAACAAACAAAAAAAAAATACTGTGAGATGTTTGGCCAAATCTGAGCTGAAACACTGGGGTCAGTGAACCCAACATGAAGAGAAGAAGTGAAGTGAGTTAAAGTAACACAGAGAGCAGGTAGTCGCATATACAGTATGTCACACAGAATTCACTCATTGGCCCACTTTTAAAGGGTTTGAACACCTACATTATTCAGTGAGTGCATATGTAAATGCCTTCAATTTAAAACCCAACAGTACACATAGTAATTTCAGATATTCATTCTCACGAAGTAAACAGTGTGGGAGTTGCGGCAGAAATTGCCTCTGTAAGAGTTGCACAAGCACTGTAGGTGTTATGGCGTGCAAATGGTGACTCTGTAAGAGTGGAATGAGCACCAAAGGTGTTAGTGTGTATGAATGGTGACTCTGTAAGAGTTCAATTAGCAGCAGAGGTGTTATTGTGTGTGAAATTGTGTGTTACTGTCCCGCCAGTGACGCTCTCACCTTAAACTCGTAGGACTCCTCTATAATGACCTCCAGTCGGCTGTGCTCTCCCAGAATGGGCTTCCCCATCTCGGCTATACGCCGAGCCTCCTCCTCCTCTGCACTCATCTGTCCCTCTGGATCTTCTGAGACAGAGAGAGAGAGATAGAGAGAGAGGCAATAGAGAGAGTGAGAGATAGAGAGGGAGAGGGAGGGAGCGAGAGAGAGCAAGGAAGAGAGGAAGAAGCGATAAAAAAGGCCAAATGACAGAGTGTAAGAGGAAAACACAACTCATATGTTAAATGCTTTGCTTTATCAGAGGGTCTCTGCCCTTGTTCTTCGGTGTTTCATTATTCTGACTCTAGTCTCTCTCAGTCACATCCCTGTCATGACAATGATGACCTTGTTTTCGCGTTCGCCTCAGTAATGATGTGAGTTTAATTGAACGGAGAGAGGGGTGGGAAGCAGGATGTGGGGACACGGCCGTCACTGTCTGATTTGCCGTTCCACAATCTCAGCCGCAACGCACAGCTGAGCAAATTGAAAAGACACCCCACAGCGGAGAGACACACAGCGCAAACACACACGCCAGGCAGCTCTCTGCGTTTCTGTTTGGAGACATTTCCCACTGTACAGCCAGCAGTTCAAGGAGAAAGAATAATGTATGAGCAGCTCTAAAAATTATGCTGCATTTGTCAGCTTGGCTCTGTGTGTGTGTGTGTGTGTGTTTGTGTGTGTGTGAATACGTGATGACAATCATCGGTTCTTGAACTCAGTCCTAGGGAACCACTGTGTATGCTGGCGTTCACTACAGCCAGAATTGCAATCCCTGAATTCTATTGCTAATTTGCCTTAATTAGTAGCATTTGAAGACCTGCATGCAAAAATTGCTTAAGTCGCATTTTGCAAAAAATTTGCAGACACCAATATGGCCAGAGCAATGTTATCATCTGATAACAAAGATTTCTCAGAAGTACTCAAGTCCCATGTATTGGGAAGTTGCCATTGTCAATTCACTAAACCTCAGTGCAAGAAATAGTCTTTAATGTTTGAACAAGAACTTCAGCCAAAGCAACCTGCGTTCATGACTTTCCAGTCAAAACGCTATGTGTCATGTGACTTGATGTGAAAATGGCAACTGTGGAGGCTGGACAGTATAGTATGAATGAGGAAAATGGGCAAAAAAGGAAAAGTGTGAGGTACCGTTCTGGAACCAAATGCGAGACCAGGCAGTTTCAGCAAAAGTGGGTTTTATTGAAGTTGGGGGGTTAACCGCCACAGGGCAGAAGGCAACGGTACAAAGTCCACAATCCAAAATCAGAATCCCAGGGACGTAATCCAAACTGTACACAGGGCAGCAAACACAAAACTCTGAGTCGGGCAAAACAGGTTCGGTAGACGGGCAGATAAGTATCAAAGAAAAAGCCAAAATCAGAATCGGGGACATTCCAGTCAGAAGTATAACACGAAGAGTAAAAGGCATCAACAATCGCAGCACAGGGAAAATGTTCTGACAATAGCTGTGAGTGAAATGACTGATTAAATACACACAGGGGAAGTCACATGCTATGATAGGGCAGAGGTGAGTTGGATCAGACTAATTACAAAGGAATGAACATGAGGAAGTTCCTGATTACAAGAAATTAGCAAAAGCCAAAACGCGGACAGGGATCACAGAGACAGCCTACTGACAAACATACGGCTCCGGTTAGGGAGTTCTACCGTGCACAGAGTGAGAGGCAGAACAGTGATTAACAAGGTGCAGAAAATCTGCTCAAACACAGCAAAGTAAATTGAGTGAAGGCAAGGGGCGGAGACTAGAGCAGAGCGAGTGCTGAGAGCTTGTTAATCAATTAGTAATGTGCAGCTATCCAATCCCTAGTGCTTGTTAGTAAGTTTGTACTATAAACAATGTTAGACTTGGTTAGTAAGTTTAACTAAAACAACAAATTGTTAGTATTATTAGTAACATAGAAAAGCAAGGTGAAGGAATGAAATGAGATTGGAAGGAATGATTGAAATCCCAGAAACCATTAAATCACCCGAAAGTGTGGCACACAATACTGCGGCAGTGAGCGATCACATGACAAAAGACCAGACAGGGGGAGACAAAGTCCAATGCATGGTGTGAGAAAAAACATGGACCAAAATATAACTGCAAAGGTGAAATATGGCAAACAGGAAAAGACAAGGCAAAAACAAAACGTGGCATGGCATCTAAATCACAATACAAAATACAGAGCATGGTCAGACAAAGCAGGATTCATAATCAAACATGGGAGTCAGGCAGAAACAAAAACACGGTCTGGCAGAACAGGATCATAACAAAAAGAAAGAAAGTTAAGGGTGCCAAAGCATCAGGTGTGTAGTTTCTATGGGATGTGAAAGAAGACCACCTCCAAGTTTGTGTTCCTATTATTTAGGAGATTTCCAAATTAACTGAGCAATTTTGGACTTAACTGAGTATTTCTGCATATAATTAAATTGAGAAAGGCAAGGAAACACAATAAAAGTGACTGGCAATCAAAAATGAGGCAGAGTTGGCTTCACAGTGGCAGCACCAGAACTAGGAATTAGGAGGGCACAGAACATCCCTTAAAAACAATTATTAGTCCTGACTTGTTCTCAGTTCTCAATAGATTCACTCCAAGAACACTCCACACCATCAAGTGCTGGTAGCCCTCCCCGTTTAGGTAAGACGCCAATCATTCATTTGGACGCGTTTCAGTGTTATTCAAAACTGCACACCTGTGAACTTTCACGCATATGGCTTGAGTCTCACGCTTTTTTAAATTTAATTGCAGAGTCCCACTTTTAAATCAACCCACACTGTACCGAGAGTAAAATCCAATATTTCATTGGAATGCTGACCAGTCATTATTGAATCAACATGAATTTAAGAGATTCTCATGCAGGATTGAGGTCTTTATGCATGGAAGTCTTTCAGTTTCTGAACGATTAATCTAGACGATCACAAAACGCGAGTTAAATTGCCTGAAGTTCGGAAAAGGTAGAGCGAAAGTTTCAGAGCACTTTGTCTTTTGTAAAGCATAGGCCTATCAATAAGTAAATAATTTTTCTGTACTGAATTTAGCCCGTTATTTCGTCACTGTTAGATCGCATGGGGAGGGAAGCCGTGTCTTCAATTGCCAATGAATTATTACTATAATTGGAAAACTCGTAAATATAGGAAAATAATTGAGAACTAGCCAGTAAAATGTACTTAGGTCCATGTATTTAGCATTATTAAGTAGTCAAGTATAAAACTAATTGTATTGTTGTTTACATATGAGTACTCTTCCACAAAAAAAGGGTTTGTCAGCTCTCCACAGCCCCTGCAAACAGCAACAGGCTCCACAGTGTGTTACCATTAAAAAAAATTATCAGCAATATGTTCTGAAAACTTTGACCCCTAGAATCTCAAAAGTGTAATTTTGTGACTTAGGAACTTCTCGCAAATTTTGTTTTTTTACCTCTAAATTCACATGACACAAAGAATTGCAAAGCCTGCTGTGGGGAACGAAAGTCTCACGTCCGTGATGTGTTTATTGTGCTGTATTACAAGAAACTGCACAGGGTCAAACAAATTCACTGATCCAAGTAATACCAAGGTTAACTAATGTGCTTATATAGGTTGCTGGACACAAGCATAAAAAGTTCCTAAATTTTTTCCGCAATATTAGCCAACAACATTTGTGAGTCAATATTCATTGCTTTGCCTTTAACCTCTTTATTATACAATAAATGGCAAGATTTTAATTATATTATTAAACACATCTGACTGTTGCCTGTACGATCGCATGTGTGAATCTGTGTGCGCATTTGTATATGCATATATTTGTGTTGAGTATACATACGAGTGTGTGTGTGTGAGAGAGCTCGAGAGTATGTGCATTACAGGTCACGCTCTTGTACAGGTGCACGTTTATGTCTGTCTGGGCAGTTCTTACCTTGGTTAAGCAGCAAAGCTGTGGAGAGAGAGAGAGAGAGAGAGAAAATTCAAACAGTCAGTGCACATCACACGTAGGTCTGAATCAGCACAAAAAAATTGAGGACAAACAAGCACAGCACTCCCTTAACTGTGTAACGACAGCTGAAATGAGAGCTCAGAGAAAGTGGGCCTTTTATCAGTGAGACTCTAAGCGTTCTGTTTAGAAACATCCACTCCGATCTCCACAATAAATTCTCCAGTCACTCTCAAAATTTAGCAGAGTATTCCGAAATGGGTAAGAAAAGCCATTTTAGAAACAGCCAGAGGACATTTCTTCAAGCTAACTGAAACAGTTGAGAAATTAGTTGTCTATAAGACCTCCAGCACCTGCAGTTCAGACTTAAGTCCATCCTCTGCAGTCAGTACTGCTGATTAGAGGGGAAAACCCTGTTTTTTTCCATGCTGTCCGATTGGTATCGACCCGAAACTTTAGCACGAGCAAAATGTATTGCCAGAATCAACTGTGAGTGTACACAGGTCGATTGAGGTCGCTCTAGCGTAAACCCCTGAGGAAATGTCCATACAGTTTAGCGCAAACAAATTAGGACGGAGACAAAATTTTCTCTCTGTCGCTGTTGTTTTGGCTCTGCGAATAATAAAGGCAAAGATCTGAAAATAATTTCATCACCAGAATTTGTAGTATTTGTTATCTTTGTTGTTTCTGTTTTCTATTTTTGGCTTACTTAACTGACTCACAGTATGCCTTTGCTTCCTTCGGAGTAAGTTTAAGGCACTTTCTGTGTGCGCACATTCATTTTCCAATGTCTTTTTTCCCCCTAAAGTCTACACATCAAGTGTGCATCCATCTCAGGAATGATACCACACTACAAACTAACAACTAACAGAGACAAGATGATACTAGTATCACCTCAGAGATTTCAGCACAAGATGGATCCCTCAGAGACAGTTCAGGTACGTTAGAATTCACCACATTTAAAAAATAGTGCCATGGGCACTGCAGCTAACTTGGTTTATTTCAGGCATTAGTGTTAAGTAAGCTCACAAGTGGTGGTATTTTTGGGCTGGGCCGAGCAGCGGCTCGGCCCCTATAAACGCCAATGTCGCTGAGTGAGTATCTGGCGGTGTTAACCATGCTTTAAGTAACTCCGGTCAGTGCTATGTTTTGGGAGTTTGCAGCTAGGAATCAACATGCTGCAAGGACAGTGATGTAAAATTTATTCAGATCGGCTAAATTCCTGGGCCATGAAGGAATACTGCTCAGAGGGCACAGTCATCGCGACACGTACCGCAGCAGCTTGTGTGAGGGAATGCACTCATTACCGAAAGCTCGAGAATGGCTTTCACGTACCCGCTGTAAAAAGATGTTTAAAAAAAAATTGCCGGTTTTGGAGCATTTTAAGAATGCTGATGATGAGCCCAAAGGGAATGATTATCAGGCTCATTATTTTATGCCTTTAATGGGATTAGCCCACTGCCTGGATATATTTATGTTGGCGAAAGTGACAAGTTACATTCATTAAAGATAGCCGATTGAATTAAAAAAGTAAGTCCTTTATAACGCGATGAATCACATTATTCAAAACCCTTAGCAATAGAGTAAAGTTTCATGATTGACAACAGCTAACAGCTATAGGGGCTAATGAAATTTAATTGGCTGATGTCAGCCATAAAAATGGCTCTCGTCCACATTTTAAATGATAATGTCTTTAATAATGTGTTTAATGAAATTAATCATTTAATGATTAATATTAACTTTGATGATGACAGGTGACTAAACTAAAGTGAGTACAAAGGCTACTGAAATTCGATTGACTGATGTTGGCCATGTTTTTTCATTTATGAATTTGTTCATATAGATTTTAAGAGCAACCCTGACTAACACAAAGCATGCAGAATTTCAGGTTGATCGGACAAATGGTTGAGGAGTTATGACCATTTGTTTGCTATAGCACCACCTATGGACATATTTACACTCGTTGAACAATTTATACTCTGAACATCCATATGTACCTCCCCACAAAATTTCACCTTGATCCCATCAGTGGTTTATCAGAAGAAGATCAAAGTTAACGCAGACGCCAACACGGACACTGACACCCACGGTTTGATTGGCTGATGTTGGCCAGGTTGTTTTATTTATCAATTTATTTTTATGAAGTTTAATAACAACTCTGACTGACACAAAGCAAGCTAAATTTCAAGTTGATCGGAAAAATGGTTTATAAATAAGTACCATTTGTTTGCTATAGCGCCACCTATGGACGAATTTCCACAATCAAACAATCTATAATCTGTACATCCATATGCACCTCCCCACCAAATTTCATATCGATCCCTTAAGGAGATCAAAGTTAATGCAAATGCCGACACTGACGCCAATGCCGCTGGGTAATCGCATTAGCTCCCTTTGATCTACTGGATCAACTGAACTACAAAGCAATACTTTTCTAAAACAAAGGGAAATGGACAGAGGAGAGTTGACCAATACCATAGTCATGGTGAAACGGGAAGTGTGCAGAAGTATCAGTGTTGTCATTCTGTTAGCTGTGTTCAGTTATGTTTTGAAAATATCATGTATTTATTTGAGTATTTCATCGTTCTGTTTATTTAATTTAGTTTCCATTGTGTTTCCGTGCTCCCTCTCTCTCGCCACTCGCCCTCCCTGCTCCTCTGCCTGCCAGCTCACAGGCTCACCTGGATCTCCCTCATTATTTCCCTGTGTATTTAAGCCCTCAGTTTTTGCATCCCAGAGTGTGCAGTGTAACTCTTCCTCTGTTCCAGCAGTTACTTACAAGCCTTCATTCCTCATATCACTCTTCCACTGTTTGTCATTTCTTTCATCTTACAGTTTTTGAGTTTCTATTGTCCTTTGTGTCTTTTGCCTTCTGGTTTTTGGATCTTCTGCCAGTTTTGTGATCTTGCCTGTGCTGTAACTCTCCCTCTGGGTATGACCCGACCTTATTGACCCTGAATTTGGGAACAAAATTCTGTCTTTGCCATTCCACAACTGTCTGTGCCTGGGTCCATTCCCCGTTCTGTCAGTAAGGAACTGCTCATCATCCGAAGCACCCCACCCCACCTTCATCTCAAAAACAAGGAAGACACAACATTATGGTTGAAACACATCCGGCACCCGTTTTAAATGGATCACTTTTCTTCACCACTGATCGGACTGCTGACCTGAAAAGCACGATACATTGGGAGCAGTGCAGAATCATTCAATCTGCTCCAAACTAATCAAATCCCGCATCAGAAAACATCACCTGGCAGCTAGACAGTGACCCCAAAGTATTCCTTAAGCAAACACACTATTTTCAGGGCCAAATGTCTGATATTTTTGGCTGTCTAATTCAATATTCCTTCCTGTTTAAGTCTCTGAGGACATGTTCGAGGGGAAATAAATGAGGACGGCTGTAGCCCAGCAGATAAACTGTAGGAAAGATACTCGGCGACCAGTGATGTCTTGGGTGGCGGACATAAAGCACTCATAAAATACATCAAAACTGTTACTACATACTAAATGTGAGCACTGAATTTATGTTACTGTAGGCTAATATCTCCCATTTAATAATGACGACTGCATAAAAAGGGCGGAAATTCCAACATGGATCATCCAATATCCATTGTTAATACCCTAAAGTGAAAGCTAACAGGCTGCATTTTAACCTCATACTCATTGCTTTGTTTAAAATAATGAGTGCTGGTGTTCAGAGCTAAAGCAATACAAGATTGTGCCACTGGCCAAATCGTCAGGCACTGTGCAATATGCAGTACATGAGTAGTGGAAATTTCATTCCCAGAAATTACATTCTGTTTTTCATTGAGATTGAAACCAGTGATTTAAGGTAACTCACTAAACTCACACAGCGTAAAATCCTTCTAAGTTAGCTCATTTATTTCACAATGACACTGCATATAGTTTAGCATGATGAGCACATGTTATGCTTCATTTCACCTAAAATCCAATGAGACAGAGTATAGAGAACAACAAAGATTCTTTCACAATCCAAACACTCAGAATGCACTTTATAAACATGTTTTGCATATTACAATTCGTACTCTAAAGCCATTTACTGAGATGCATTAAATGTACCTGCTGTACCGACACTGTGCTGTGAAGTATCACACTTTTTGACTTTTCAATAACATCCAAGCACACATGAGCATCACAGTAATGTTCTGTTATCACTCCAGAGACTATTCTCCAGGAACATTAAAGCATGCTCTCAATCAGTCGCACAGGCGCACACTCAAACACACACTTACACACCTATACACGCGTGCTCATACACACACACACACCTGGGTTAATGACAAATGAGCCTTTTAACAATGTTTTTTTTCAATATAAATCTTTAAAAATCAACAGAATACATTTATTTGAAATTGGAAGAGTGCGTTTAAACAAGTCTTAATGGTTACACAACATTTACTGAGTTTTAATACAGTTTTGGACAGTGTTTGCAGTTTCACCAGCCAAAAAATGTCAGGTGGGGCAAGCAAAAGTTTCTTGAAAAAAAAGCACATTACCGTCTTTTTTTCTAAGTGATTTTTTTTTTTTTGTAAGTATGCCTGAGAGTGTCTACTCTGCCTAAAACATTACTGTTTTGTAGTTGAGCTGGGTATTAGAAGTAACTTATGGATTCTTTATTGTAGGGAGCGGACATTTTAGTTTTCCAAACAATTTAAGAACAATTAAACTATTAAACTTAGTTTATTTGAAAGGATTTCAAGGTTTTCAAAATTATGCCCCCATATTAATATTATATTAATTAATATTTTAAAGTACGTATTTAATACATTTCACATAGTGTTAACTTGCCCGGACGGTTGCGCCACCTGACATTTTGGGGGTTTGCGACGGCAAAACATATGTATATCATTTTTATGATAAACTGGAAATATGTTCAAATTAAACAGGTTTTATAGAATAAAATGATGCTTATTATGAATCATTTAAAATTATTTTAAACCAAAGTAGTGTGCTCGGACACAAAAATTTGCATGTCAGGTCATTGACCCACCTATACAAGCTCACACACTCAAAAACATCTATACACAAGCACACACATGCACATACATATAAACGTGCACACATACGCACCTATGCACACACACTCACCTGAGATGCCCCTCTTTAACCACCTGGGCTCCTCCAGGACAATATAGAAGTTCTCATGCTTCTCGTACTCTTCGTCATCGATGATTTTCACCGTCAGGGTCTGCCTGTGAATACAGACAGCAACACAGTCAATCATTCAGAGTCAAACAAACAGACAAACACACAGAGTCCAACAGACACAGAGTCAAACAGAGAGACAAACAGAGTGAAACTAACAGACATACACACGAAGTCAATCAAAGACAAACTTGCCGTCAAAAAATCAAACAAACAGACGAACAAAAAGAGTCCAACAAACACACAGAGACAAACAAACAGAATCAAACAAATGGACAAACACAATCAAATACACAGTTTCAAGCAAATAAACAGTGAAACGAATGTACACACAGTCAAGCAGAGAAACGCAGAATCAAACAGACACAAAATCAAACAAACAAACAAAGAGACAGAGTCAATTAAACAGACAGTCAAACAGATTAAAACAAAAATTCAAACGGGCAAACGCACAGAGTCAAGCAAACAAACACACAGTCAAACAAACAGACAAACACACAGTCAATTACAGTGTCAAGCAAATAAACACAGTGAAACGAATGTAAGCACAGTCAAGCAAACAGACAAACACACAGAATCAAACAGACAAACACACAATTTAAGTCAATTAAACAGACAAACAGTCAAACAGATAGAAACACAAATTCAAACACACAAACACACAGAGTCAAGCAAACAAACACACAGCAAACAAACAGACAAACACACAGTCAAATGCACAGTGTTAAGCAAACAAGCACAGTGAAACAAATGTATGCACAGTCAAGCAAACAAACAACCATCAAACTGACAGAAAATCAAACGAACATACAGGCAAACATACACAGGCAATTAAATAGACAAACAGGGTCAAACAGATAAACACACAAATTCAAACAGACAAACACACAGAGTAAAACAAAAGGAGAGACAGTCACTCAGACAAATATGCCATCTCTGTTCCCTCATACAGCGTACAGCACTCATTTTGCATACGCACTCGCACAAACAATGCAAACTGCCTTCAGAAAGTTCTCACATCCAGTAATTATTTCTGATTTTGTTGCGTTGCACATTGGAATGACAAGCTGAGTCACACATTTCGAGCCATTTAGTTTGTGTGACAGACTTAATGAATTTTCACAAAACCCATGGTTTGGAACAGCATCATTAACCTTTTCCCTTTTCTTGCTTTCATCTCAGCGCGATTGTTTTTATACCATTTTCAGCATGTACTTTTCACATGTTGGGTAATCACATGCCACTGCTGAGCACATGATTCTTTCATAAGGGTTCACATGGGGGGAGCAGGGAGGGTGACAGACGGAGATGGTATCACGGCGCGGGAAGCTAACGTTACACCTGGGATTCAAACGCTCGGCTACACAGGCGGCATGGTGAGGGTGGGGAGTGGTGGGGGGGGTTAATATATTGGCTACAATCCAGCAACCCCACAGACTGCACCACATGCCTCCACCCCCCTCCCTCCACAAACGAGCAACTTCTAACCCAACAGGCTGACGCTGCGCCCATTGATTCGCGAACGCTTTCCAACAGATGTCGATGGATTTATGATGGCTAGCGCACACAAAGTGAGACAAACAGCCACTTCCTCCCCCAGTGACCTCTGAAATATTAACACAGGCAGCGTCCGCTTAAATCACTTCAGAAGCTGGGATGGCTTCAATATTTAATTGCTTGGGAGCTGAATAATTCAGGTAAAGACATGCACACCGGCTCCTGTGCCGGATCACTCTCCAATAGGCCGGAGGGCTGGAAGTGGGTGTGGTCATGTGTTAGCTCTGCCCCCACAAACCTTATCCTCAGTTACAGGGCAGCATTGTCTGGATGCAAACATCCACCACTCCCAAAATGCCTCTCTCTCTCCCCTATGCCCAACGAGGCTCCCTCCCCCAGGCAACAGCTGCACAATGAGGGCTGGTGCCTCCAGCAAAGCCCAGGAGCCCAGAAGGGAGGCATAAAAAACAAACAAACAATTTTTTATATTAAAACAAGAGAAGAAGAGTTGGAGGACTGTTAGCCAGATTGTAAGGCATGGGGCGAGCAGCCAGGCCGTGATGGAATGGTATGCAGGACATGCACCTGTTGCAGACAGGTGGAAGAAGTCATTTCCTGTTCCTGGGTAACAACAAATATTTTTCCTCATGTCAAAGTCTCCTAGAGCATCATGGCTGAAGCGTCTCTTGGGTAACCTATGTCCCCAGTGGCCGGACGGTTCCAGAAAGGAGAGAAGGATGAAAAGCTGGGATCTGGGAGAGGGAGGGTTGGAGAAAAGGGGGGGGAGAACAGGAAGCATGTGGTGCTTCAGCTTTCCAAAAAACAAAAAAAAAATGGTATAAGCGTTCAGGCCACGTCTATCCATCCTGCATTGCGATAGGGCTACGGCAAGTTCCCTAGGCGACATTCCATCATACACACTCTAGTGCTCAAGTGACAGGTCACCAGATAGATTTGACCGCAGATGGCAGACTGATTTGTACACATAACACTAAATCATTCAGGCAGACCGAGCCGAACCAAATTTCTCACGGTTCCCTGCACAATCTTGTTGGATGGTGACAGCAGATGTGCTGAGGTATAGCCACAAGTGGCTATAAGGTCTTAGGGCATGATGGGTAATGTTGCGTAGATACGCGAAACATTGTGATGATCTGGATGGGATACAGGCCTTTCAATTTCATTGATGAATTGTGATACCGATCTCATGAACAGATCTAGAATGATGCATTACCAAGCAGTACTAGGCCCTTCTGTTGGGTGCTAGGCTACACCATACAGTACTTCGACATTCCTTACCCTGGTAGGCTATTCTGCACATTTCTAGGCTATTACCTTAAAGGAGACCTATTATGCTGATCCTTCTTTTAATACATATTAGTAATGTTATAATGTTAGTTGTCTACACTCAACCTCTGAAAAGTTTCTAAACATAAGATACTGGGGTTTTGCCGCAATCCAAGAATGTGATTTCGTGAACGTGATTTCCTCTCTGAACAGCTCCTCGCGAGATCTTTGCGAGATCTGGGCAAAACGTCAGGTTGTGCCGTCCAATTAATACAGACCTAGCCAGAGCCAACCACGGTGCTCGACCTGCCCACACTGGAAACTGTTTCTGAAAAGGCCGTTTAGCCTGGAGCTTACCCCCCTTCATCATACACCAGCGCGGAAGCTGTTTGTTACTCCACGCTAACGACACACCACAGCTATGCACAGGAACCAGCAGGTCCTTATACACACCGAAGCTGTTGGTCCACTTTTAGCTGCTCCTCACTGTGCGTGTTTGCCTCTAAACTCAGACCCACCGAATTTCTACACTCTCCGGTCTACACCTGGGCATGTTGACCCGTTCTACAAATGTGCCTATATGGGGTGGATTCTAGCTTTCCCTCAATCCCAGCTAGAGTAGAAACACCAGAGTACTCACCATGGTAGCCTAGTGGTTGGCAGCAAATTCAAGCTTGACCTGCCAGACATTCGCACTGCGTCCTCCATTTTCGCCGTTGCGTTTTTTTAGAACAAGTGAATTTCATTTGATCTATACACAACTACTGCGTGCGATAGCAGAATATGCCTGTCGATTCCTTCAGGAGGCGCGTCAGTTTCACTCTGGATCCGGACCCGGAAAACTATGTTCTGCTGCCTCGTCCCGCCCAACTCCGCCCTCCACAGAGCTGGCCAGTCAGAAGAAAGTGGGCACGCGGGGAGTGGGGGCAATAGCGGAAGAGCCAACTCAATGAGACGTTTCAGGCAGAGACAACTGAGGACTACAAATGGGGTTTTTTGAGGATGGCAGTATGAGCAAAATAAGTACCCTTTTTTTACTTTGTGCGATCAGGAGTACTCTTGGGTAGTCAAAGACCAAAATATAAACTTGGAAAAATATCATAATAGGTCACCTTTAAGTTTACTGCTCGGCAATGTCATTTAGTACTAGGCCATGCAGTGCAGAGCTACATTATGCGGTACACTGCTAACTTATTCCTAACTCCGTTAGGCTATTCTCTGCAGTGCTACACTATGGTGTACCATGCAATGCTATGTTACACAGTGCTAAAATGTGTAATAAGCGCTACATTATGTTGTACAGCGATATAATATTCTTTACACCGCTACAGTGAGCTGTCCAGTGATGGGTATACCGTACAGTTATAGCATAAGCCATATAGTGCTATTCTCTTGTATTCTTAGCAATGCTATGCTGTACATAACTAGGCTATTCTACACAGTGTTACTGTGGGCATTCTTTCCGAGGGCAATGGGATAGCTTGGGTGTAGCTCGGGGAGATGCTACAAGCGATGACACATGTTACGAAAATTTCATGTGAACGTTGACATTTGAACCAATGAAAATCAATGTCAAGGACACTAAATAAAAGTTTACATACATTTATAATACCTTCTGTAACACAATCCTAAGCTCTGAAGCAGTTTTGGCGATACAAGTCATTGACAATATGTCAATATGTATTCAATAAGTCAATTGTGAACTTTAAAGGTCAGAGAATGTCAAGTTGTGGTCAGCAAATGGACTTCATATATGACTTTCTAAATGTCTCTACAGAAACCTAGGCTCCATCTGTGATCATTTTGGCAATACAAGTCATTGTAATTTCACTTTTGAGTTTGACCTTCAAATATCACCAACAGTCAAGCTGAATGTCACCAAATGAAAGTTCATATGTGACTTCCTATACATCTCCAAAACAAACCCAAACTATCTGTAACCATTTTGCTGATATAAGTCATTGAAATTTTGCTGTGAAGTTTGGGCATTCAAGGTCACTGAAGTTCAAGGTCACCCAATGAAACTTCATACATGACTTCCTGTATGGCCACAATACAAACCTAAGCTCTATCTGTAATAGTTTTGGTGATAGAAGTCATTGAAATTTTACTGTGTGAAGTTTGACCTTCGAAGGTCGCCAAAGGTCAAGTTCAAGGCCGTCAAATGAAAGTTCATACATGACTTTCTAAAAGTGTTCAATGCACAATGCAATGTTCCCAGTCTTCAATATTTTCAAGCCTAGAAACGTTTGAAAATTGTAACATTTTGCTTGACCTTTCAAGTTCATCTGAGGTCAACTTTAACACAGCCAAAATATAGGTCATAACTTCCAATATGTCAGTAATACAAACAATCTCTATCTGCAACCACTTAGCTTCCAAGGGCGATTTGGCCCATTCTCCATAATACTCAATGTTAAAGTACAGTGCCCCCACTAGACGCACTTCCGTTGATTCAATCAAAATGGCACTCGCACTGTACATTAACGGCAACAAGGTAAATTGATTGCCTGATTTAGAAAAAAAAAATTCACAGTTTTTGAGAAATAAATTTTTTTTTTAAATTTCTCAGTCCTATTTTTAATATTGGGGCCTAAATTTCAAGGGCCCATAAAACGGACAAAAATCATTCAATCAAAAATCTGAGAAAAAATTCTGGAGATATGGTCAAGCAGTATGTCACTGCAAATTTACACGAAAATTCATCAGTCCAAAAAAGAGATTTAAAAAATGTTCTGGACGACGGACGCCACACCACGATAATAGCTTATTGGTCCATAGGGCCAGTAAGGTAAAAAGGAGAGCAGCATTTTTGAGGCTATAGCTGAACCACCTTGCCCTGAAGATGACCTCTTCCTGGGTTCCTCAGGGTAAAATGTTAAGTGCACATTTGAAATGCTGCTTAAGGAATCACTGCACGTCTCAGCCGTACTTTGAAGACAATCCCGCAGTATTCCGCTTGGGTTGTGTCAGGACAGCGTCATGAAATTTAGCCAAGTCCTGTGCGCCATAAGTGAGCTCAAGGGAAGATTGGAGTGTATCGCATTCATGTTCAGCGTTAATCTTGAGCAGTGTAATTCAGCCTCCAACAATGTCGCGCATGTTGGCTTAATAGTACAGCAAGTCTCCCAAACAGGTGGTGTATTGTTCCTCAACAAACAAATCACATCAATTCTAAGCAAGTATTTTCACATTTACATTTAGACTTCAAATGTGACCCTCCAGTACCAAACCGGTCACTGTTACGTTCGCAGAAGGACACCAATAGCGAGTCTTGAATCCAATGAATTGACTTTATTGAACAGAAAGCCAAACCAAAATGGCACGTGGGCCAACAGAATATCCAAACTAAACTGAGCAAAGCTGGAAAAAGGAGGGCATGAAGCCAACAAAAAATTGCACTTAAAAAGCTGACAAGAAAAACTAAGAAATACTGCAGGCTTAAGTGGACACAAGGCCAACAAAAACTACTTTTGTCCAAGAGCTGAACTAAAGGGGATACAGTGACTGGACAGGAAAAGCATGGAGGAAACAAAGCATGAACACAAGACATTGGACGAGGGCTTCATGACAAACCGAGCTCATCAAGAAGATGAGCCAACTTCCAATAAAGTATGTAGATTGAAGGAAGAGTGAAACAGTTACGCAGCAAAGCAAAGCGAGATCTGAAATAATAACACAGCAGGAAATCATGACACTTAACGCCCTACCTAAGTTAGTAATATTCGTAAAGCGCCTGTCTAAGAAAAACACCCGCCGTGAATGTTGGTAGCTGTTAGTAACTAAAAACAGTTAATTGGAATAAGATTAGAAAGCCCCGAAGCCAGGACAGCACCAAAGAATGTGGAAATACCGCAGCCAGCTAATAGCAAAGAAGCAGTGGATGTAGGACAGAAAACAAGGCGTGGACTGCAATGCAGACATGAGGAGGATTTCATTGGCAGTGCGGGAATAAAAACCAGGCACAGCGGGGCAGAAAAGAACAAGAACATTACAGTCACATGGGTCAATTTTTCAAATATGAGTTTTTGGGCTCATATTAAATGCCCTTTTAAGACCCATGCGACTGGTTTGGTGCTGGAGGGTCACAAATATTGTTTCTACTACTTTTTTTTGCTGGTATAAACACAAATATTGCCCCTGAAATGCGAAAGGTGAAACTGGCTTTGAATGTCAATGTGGAATGAGGGAATTCCATGACAGGAGCAAAAAGCAAACAAAGTATACTAGCTTACAAAAAGCAAACAAAAATCCTCTGGACTCATTTCAATGGCATATTTTGACTCAGCCTTTCCACAATATCTTTCCATTCACTTAGATCCATTCACTAGAGGGACGGGAAAGAAAAAAGAGAGGAAAGATAAAAGAGGGTCAAAACACTGTGACTGAGAGGAGTGGAACATCCCAGCTCCTTCAAATTTCATATCAAGGGACGTCGGTAACAGATAGTTACAGACAGTAGCAGAACATGAGAAGCAGCTCACAGGTTAATAATTCTCATGTCACCAATTCAGGGAAAACTATACTGCAGCAAAGTTTAGTCTTGATGTTCCTGAGCTGGATTTACCTCAGGGAAACCTCTGATTTCCTTTCTTTACTCATTTAAACCGAATCTCCGAGAGGATGGCAGGCCTCGATTGATTTCTGGGTCAGGCGGGAGGAAGGAAAGAAAATTTCAAAATAAGCGATTGGAATGAGCCCAATTTTGTGTACTTGAAGAAAAAATTAGCACAAAGTCAATTATATCCCCAGTAAGGAGGCTTTGCCATGCCAGTGAAGAGTCGTTTACAGTATGGGTTTTCTCAGAACCAGTGAAATTGTGCATAAATTTAGCAAATTAGGTCAAGGATATGAAATTAATTCAAAAGGCACAAAAATACAATGTAGTGCATAAGGCCTGCAGATTTGAAATCAGTCCGACAAGAATCTTATCAGTCACAGTTGGACACACACAGACAAACTCAATTTTAATGCCCCCACCATGTAAGTCCATACGGTTCATTACAAGATGAAGGCACTCGCTGAAGCAGACATTTTAGCGGCAGGAGTGCGGCTCCCTTGGTCCCATGCGAAGCAGAGAAGACTGAGGGGACCGGCGAGGGCTCTCATTATCCCGCCTGTTGCTAACTGCGCGATTAGCCCATATACGCTAAGCAGCGTCACACCGGCTGAAACTTTAATGGGAAGGGGATCTGAGGAGAATCTGAGATACTGATCCGTCTGTGATAGACATGCATTCAGCTTCAGGTGCATGCTCAGGCGTGCGTTCAGGAGTTTGGGCACACACACGCACCACGCACGCACACACACACACACACACACACACACACACACACATACAATGACTCACAGCAGATGATGCAGCTCTGACAGTAATCAGCCCAGTGGGGTTTACAAAAGCTAGTGAGTCATACACTGCGGAGGTACACAGGTGCACAAACACCCACACACACACACACACACACACACACACATACTGACCCTGCATGCACGTACTACACACAAGAACATACTCACAAAAACACACTCTTAGACCCCATACTTGTCCATGACACACACATACACACCCACATGCATACCCCGTATGCGCATACTACCCACAGGAACATACACACAAACACACACTCTTAGACAGCTTACATGTCCATGTCACACAGAGACCCACACACACACACACACACACACACACACGCATACACTGCAGTAACACCAACAATCAATAACATGCTGGAAAAAACACCTGGGCCCGATTGTTCAAAACTCAGTTATTTTTTAACCCCTTAAGCCCTGAGCCTCTTTTTTTGAAAATGGCAAGCCCAAAATGAGATGAGTAAAAATGAGTATATCTCTGCGACTGCTTGGTCCATTTGAATAATCTTGGTATTGTAATAAAGGTAAAACCATTTGGAATTTCATACCGGGTGTAGAAATCACTTTATATGTCACTGAGTCAGAGTAAATGGAGATGGAACACAGTGTAAATGAAAGATCTCAGTTTGCACCTAACAAATTTTTACTTCAATCCCTTGTAAATTTGTTGAGTTGCAGCCTGCAACCTCTAAAAATTACAGCACAGAATGTCATTATTATCTGTGCCCAAGTTTATTCTGATCAGGTCAATCAGAACAAAATTAGAGAGGCGTGTCTAGGTGGCCTCTCCATTTTGGCAATTTAGGTACCTTGTGTTCCATTTCAGATTTCTTACATACCAAGCTGTAAAACCCATAAAATTTCACTTATATATCACTACAGGCATCCATTCCAACCAAGTACAACATTTTTTAATTTTTAGAATATAAAAAAATTATTATTATTTCTGCCAGTTTTGTTGCCTATACAATTTCCCAATCAAAGATAATACATTCAATGAAAATTAAGTTTGACTCCACTGGAGCATATTTAATAAAAAGCAAAACAAATAAGTAAAATGATAAATACAAAGGCAATGTGAAAATATGTTGAAGAAAAGTAAGAATAACAAAAACCCCAGCGATTATTTGTAGAAGGCAACTGCGATTATTTCCAAATAAATAAATAAATAAATAAATAAAAACAGGTACCCCGGTCAGGAATCGTACCTTCACAATTTCCTTTCAGCAGCGCAGCATTTTATCCAATAGGCAGCGCCAATCGACAACAGTCTATGGTGAAACTGCCCATTCAACGAATGGGTAAGGAAAATATGTAGGCTACTGTATCGTTGTAGGCTCAGTATTTGTGCGGAATAGTGCAAAGATTCTGTGGTTACACTTTACTTGAAGCTACCGTCATAAGAGTGACATGACACTGCCATAACTGTTACATGTGTCATGTGACAGTTATGACAGTCTCATGTCACTCTTATGACAAAGTTGTCATAATCAAGACAACCCAAGCAACTTATCGTCTCAAAAACCAAATGACACTTAATGACAACGTTTATGACATTGACATAATGTTTATGACATGTCTCATGTCCCTATTATGACGATACCTTCAAGTAAAGTGTTACCGATTCTGTCAGAAAACGACTTTGAAAATGAATGTTGAATATTTAGCGGATAATTATTCGGACAATACCTCAAACAAACTTGTTATGCGTTTATATTGTCGTGCTATTCAAGAACATTCATTATGTCCCATGGACTCAGTTTGACGCACTCGGAACACGAGGCTGTAGCTCAGGCTCGGTTCCTGCCATAAAGGTGGTTTAGAGTTCATTAGAATCATCAGGACTCATACAATCAAATTCCTACCGGCATTGTCTTCCTGACAGCATCACAAGCCGATCTCAGAAAGAATAATGCATTGCAAGGAGGCGGAATGCTACGGAGCTGAGATATTTGAAGCAACGCCCTGGGAAAGAACATGCTAGGATCCCGGGCAGATCTAGTTTCGTTAAAACGCGAACACATTGGGCTAACAAAAGCAAGCGCAGATTTACCCTCAAGCAGTTTTTTTATTGCAAAATATCAAAGGTAAGAATTTTTTTCTGCTCATCTCTGCAGACTGTATGCCTGCTGTTCTTTCAATGTGGTGTCGGTTTAAAATGACAGGGCTCATATCGTTGCATTCTGTGGACTTTCCTCTTTTATTTGAAATATCGTTTTTATGCATAGCACGAATTCAGCAGAAATCCTGGCGATTCAGCACTGATATAATTTTATCCTATGTTCTGCTGCATGCTTATTTACTTGCTTGGTGCTTCAATTGTGCTCGGTTGAGGTAAAAATGGTTTACATGAGCTTTGGCCGAGTTTCTTTGCGAAATGTTGATATGCCGCTTGACAATGTCGCGATTTGAAAAAATGCTGTATTTATAATGCGTAATAACCGTCCCCAGTACCAGGGTTCTTAAGGATCTCAGTTCTTAAGGGGTTAACCAGCCGTTAGGTACACTTAACCGACAGTTAACTTTAACAGAGCTGTTATCTAGTTGTTCAAAACTCGATTAACTTTAACTTGGCGTTAAAGTTAACGCACCTAAGGACCACCGCAAACTTTTTAACAGTGTGGTTAACTGTTAAAATGGCGTTCATTGGTAACGCTGCTTTCATGATGCCAGTTCAGCAAAGGAAGGGCAGGGGGTATCGTGGACTGGACTTTGATATTGGCGATTACTCTAATGAAGAGTTACGCACCCACTATCGATTTGGTAGAGCATCTATTGCTTACCGTTGCAATATTTTGCAAGGTGATTTGCAGCGTCCAGCAAGCAGGGGTCATGCACTGAATTAAACAATTTCATTGAGTTTACTTAAGTAATTCATTAACCCCTTTAGCCCTGAGCCTCTTTTTCAAAAATGGCAAGCCCAAAATGAAATAAGTATATCTCTGCGACTGGTTGGTCCATTTGAATAAACTTGGTATCATAATAAAGGTAAAACCATTTGGGATTTCTGCCTTGGTGTAAAAATCACTATATATGCATATATATCACTGAGTCAGAGTCTATGAAGATGGAACACACTATAAATGAAAAATCTCATTTTGCACCTGACAAAGTTTTACTTCTATCCCTTGTAAATTTCTTGAGTTACAGTCTGAAACCCCTAAAAATTACAGCACAAAATCTCATTATCATCTGTGCCAAAGTTTATTCTGATCAGGTTAATCAGAGCAAAATGAGAGAGGAATGTCTATGTGGCTTCTTAAATTTGGCAATTTAGGTACCTTATGTGCCATTTCAGATTTCTCAGATATCAAACTGTAAAACTAATTTAATTTCACTTATATATCACTCCAGGCATCCATTCCAACCAAGTACAACATTTTTTAATTTTTAGAATATAAAAAAATTATTATTATTTCTGCCAGTTTTGTCGCCGATACAATTTCCCATTCAAAGATAATACATACAATGAAAATTAAGTTTGACTCCACTGGAGCAGATTTATTAAAAAACAAAACAAATTAATAAAATTATAAATACAAAGTCAATGTGAAAAAATGTTGAAGAAAGGTAAGAATAACAAAAATGCCAGCAATTATTTGTAGAGGGAAACTGCGATTATTTCCCAAAAAAAGGGTACCTTGACCAGGAATCCAACCTTCAGACTCTCCTTTGCAATGCGGCATTTTAACCATTAGGCTATGCCAACTGACAACGACTCTGCGATCAAATTGCCCATTTAACGAATAGGTAAAGAAAATACGTACTGTACTGTTGTAGTCTCAATTTGTCCGGAATGGTGCAACGATTTTGTCAGAAAACAACTTTGAAAATGAATGTTATTTAGCGGATAATTATTCGGACAATACCTCAAACAAACTAATTATGCCTTTACATTGTCGCGCTATTCAAGAAAATGCAAATTTCCCATGGACTCAGTTTGACGCACTGGGAATGCTAAGCTGTAGCTCAGGCTAGGTTTCTAAGATTAAGGTGGTTAAGAGTTCGTTGGAAACATCAGGAGTCATAGAATCAAATGCCTACCAGCATAGTCTTACGCATCACAAGCCGATCGCAAAGAGGAAAATACATTGAAAGCAAGCTGAATGCTAAGGAGCTGAGATCTTTGAAGCAACGCCCTGGGAAAGAACATACTGGCAGATCTACTTTCGTTATAACACATACACATTAAGCTACCAATAGCAAGTGCAGATTTACCCTCGAGCAGTTTTTTATTACAAAATATCAAAGGTAAGAATTTTTTTTCCTCATCTCTGTAGACCAGGGATACTCATTCTTTTCCAGAATGAGCCACAGTGGGCGCAGGCTTTCGCTCTATCCAACCTGTCCCACACCTGATTCTACTAATGAGCCCTTAAAGCTTTTGCCATAGACCCTTGATAAGTACAATCAGGTGTGTAACTGCATGGTTAGAATGAAAGCCTGCACCCACTGTGGCTCATTCTGGAAAAGAGTGAGTATCCCTGCTGTAGACTGTAAAGTGTATGCCTGCTGTTCTTTGAGTGCGGTGTCGGTTTAAAATGACTGGGCATACATTGTTGGATTCTGTGTGCTTTTGAGGTATCGTTTTTATACATAGCACAAATTTAGGAGAAATTCTCATGATTCAGCAATGATATGATTTCATCCAATATTTTGCTGCATGCTTATTTACTTGATTGGTGCTTAAATTGGTGTTCGGTTGAGGTAAAGTGGTCTATTTGAACTTTTTGCCACGTTTCTTCACGAAATGTGGATATGCTGCATGACAATGCTGCGATTTGGAAATACTCTGTATTTATTGTGCGTAACAACTGGCCCCAGTACTGGGCCGTCGGGCTTTTAAGAGATTAATAAATATTGGCAAAGCATAATATAAGATGTATGTGAAGTACCCTTAAAATGCGTCAATGAAGAAAGGAAAAGACGCCTGTACACTTACTTCAAGCCACCAAGGAAAACTTTATTAATTATAAAATGACAACGTTTCGATCCGACTTGGATCTTCGTCTGGTCGGAGAATTGCCTTGAGTCTTGAAAACTTTTAGCTCCATCAACACCAAATCTTACTGACATGTTTAGGGACATCTTGACACAAACTGATTAGATTTTGGGTTTCATCGCTCGCCAATTGCCATTTCCAGGGCCCCCTCAATGGTAGCACCTGCGCGGGGGCCACATACGCGGTCGCCCTCGACCGACTGTTTCTAGCTTTTTTCTGCCATATG
Organism: Gymnothorax reevesii; assembly: GCA_029721435.1. NCBI lineage: Eukaryota > Metazoa > Chordata > Actinopteri > Anguilliformes > Muraenidae > Gymnothorax > Gymnothorax reevesii. The sequence continues at coordinate 117,600,087 of CM056574.1, forward strand.
CTCAAGTCAGCACACATGCAATGGCTGCATTTCAGGGTGGTGTTAGAGATTGGAGCCAGTCTTTTGCTTTCATGCAAGGTGAGGATGGCTTAGTTTGCCAAAAGATGCCTGCGCCCATTATTTTAAAGATTCATAGAAAGACCTTATTGTGAGTGCCATCTTTCTCATTCAAGCATAGTCCCACAGAGCATTAGCTCAAATTGGACATAAATTATTTGCTCCTTTGAGGGAATTAAGCATTTAATGATGGCTAATGATCTGGGTCTACTTGACAACACTGATAAACAACATTAATCTGTTCTGTGTCTGCTGCAAGTGCCCTGACTCCTTACCTCTTAATAATACTTCACCACAAGCTCATGTGGATGGCAACCACCAAACATAAGGAGTTGCTGAATACCCCTCGGCTCGAACAAGATTTTCTGCCTCAAGGTCACAACGCTAAGGTCAAAGGTGAAATCTAGCAAAAAACATGTCGTTGCACATCTATGTGTCACAGTGAGTTACTATACCAAATTTGGTGAATATGCGATATTTAGTTGACGAGTACTGACCCGTAAAATATTTCCAGGGTCAGTGTCACAGAGCTAAGGTCAAAGGTCAAATCCAGCAAAAAACTTGACGTTGCACATATATGGGTCACAGTGATTTACCATACTAAATTTGGTGAAGCTGTGAGAATTAGTTGCCGACTACAGACCCGGACAGTACTTCCAGGGTCAGGGTCACACAGCTTAGGTCAAAGGTCAAATCCAGCAAAACACTTAATGTCGCACATCTATGGGTCACATTGATTTACCATACCAAATTTGGTGAAGCTGTGAGAATTAGTTGCCGAGTACTGACCCGGACAATATTTCCAGGGTCATGGTCACAGCGCTAAGGTCAAAGGTCAAACACAGCAAAAACCCTGACGTTGCACATCTATGGGTCATACTGAGTAACCCTACCCAATTTGGTGAAGCTGTAATGATCAGTTGCTTAGTACTGACCCGGACAATATGTCCAGGGTCAAGGTCATAGAGCTAAGGTCAAAGGTCAAATCCAGCAAAAAACTTGACGTTGCACATCTATGTGTCACAGTGAGTTACTATACCAAATAAAAAATGCAACCCAACTTAGATAAAGTTTGGATGGGGGCAATTTATGACTAGGAATGAGGTTAAAAAATTTGAATAATGTTATTTCAAAGAGCTGATGTTAGCAGGAGATTGTCAGGAAATGTCTAATCCTTCAGGAGCAAAGATGGTCCAAGGATTGCTAATTTGCCCATAAATTCTTGAGAAAAAAGGTTTAAAAACAATATTTCTCAAAGAAGAGTTGAAAAGGATTTGGATATTTCACCCTCTATGGTACACAAAATAATTTAAGATTTGAGTAATCTGAAGGAATTTCACTGCACAAAGGGCAAGGGCACAAGCCTGAGCTGAATTAACTGGGATCTGCTGTCACTGAGACAGCACTGCGTCAAGAAATGTAATTTATTATATCAATGAAATAACCATATGAGCTCAGGATTACTTCAGAAAACCTTTGTCAAGTAATAAAACATGAAGTTACATTCCCAAATGAAAGTTTTCCTTGAGAGGGCTCAGTCAGAAAAATCTTCTTTTTTTCATATTGTAGGATAATGTCTCATACATATTCTGTATCTGCTGGTTGTAGCGCTTCACTGAAACTACATCACAGTTATATTGAAAGAAACATTCAAACCTAAGAAGCAATGTTTTTTATAGTCACAGCATGACATCAAAAGGAAAATATCCAGATTTTGAATGTCAATTTATATACATTTCCTCATAATTCAGCAAGACATATTTGGATTTGTTGAAAACCTTAGGATCTCCACTAGAATTTAAAATAGGCCTTCGGTTCCACAGGTTTGAATACAGCAGCTGCATTTTACAGACCCTAATGGGTACATAGGTTTATGGGGTTGAAACTTTGCTGTGCAAAAAGTTAACTTTCTCTTTACATTGTTCGGAAGCGCCACTTAAGTGGGTTCCGAGACATCTTGGATGGACCCTCAACAAGTGGAAATATGTATAGTGGTCAGACATATCAATATTTGAGGTCTTTTTGGGAAGAAATGCATGTGTGCTCTCTGGTACACTAAGGAAAAGGACCATCTAGACTGTAACTTGCAAGTTACAAATCCAAAACTCACTATCTGTCATGGTATGGAGTTGCATCAATGCGCTTGGCAAGAGTGGAGGCATCTATAATGCTGAAAACTACATTGGAGTTTGGAGTTACATATTCTGCCGTCAAAATGAGATTTTTATCTGCGTCGCCAAAGGCAGCAGTTCTAGGAATGGCTTTTTCACTTCCGGACCCGAACTCTGTAAAATGCTTGGAGGACAAAAATCTCTTGGAAGAGCGCCAAACTGACATTATCGGGGGAACGCAAAAATAAGCGTCGTAGCACGTTATAAATTGGTATGGTGATGTGTCTTGACCTATGGCAGGTCGCAACTGAAAATGGGCGTGCTGCATCAAAATCCTAGATGGCCACCACCATGGATCTGCCCGAACAGCGTCATCGCAATAACTCCAAAAATAAGTGGCCAAGGAACTTTTAATTTGCCATGGTGGTGCATCTTGACCTATAGCATGTTCTTATTAAAAATTATATCACAACATCAAAATCCAAGATGGCCACCGAACAATGTTATCGAGATAACTTGCAAAATAAGTGGCTGACCCAAGGCAGGTCATTATTGAAGATGAGTGTGCTACGCCAAAATCCTTTCCAGTTTATCGTTTCCATATGGCTGCATCTATCTATCTATCTATCTATCTATCTATCTATCATCATCGTCGTCGTCATCATCATCATCATCATAACAATTCACCATCACTCAATCAATGCAAATTTTATTCGCCAAAGCACACTTCTACATAACACGCGTGCAGCGACGCAGGTTCAGTGCCTTCGCACTTGTTTCCATGAAAACCCATGCATATTTCAACAAGACATAGCAAAAATGCATTCTGCACACATTACCAAGGCATCAATGCATGAAACGAGGGTGCGGGTGCTGGACAAGCCTGCCTGCAGTCCTGACTTCTCTCAAAGAACCTGTGATGCACTTTAAGACGCTGAACCTCTTCCACCCAGGACTTGCTATCAGAGGGATTATAGTCCTGCTCTCACCTCCTGTTAAAGTGTATTACTTCTCCAAACCCGTTCCCATTTACCTTTATTAATTAATAACTTATTGTTAATTAGTTTAGTTGCGAGGATCAATCAGATGCATTACTAGTCTTGTGAAGCTTATAAACTCCTGTAGCTCACAAAATGGTACATATATTGTTTTTTCTGCATCAGTTTTAGATTGGATTTATACGCCGAAGAAAATGTTTTTAAAATGTGGTTTTGCTGACTCAGGTCCATGTTTTAAGTTTGCTTATATAACAGTAAAACTCTGTCTACAACTAATGACATTACCATAATGCAGTTTAACTCTCAACCTACTCCCAAACAAGAATGGGACAATTAATTGAATTACTTTACAAAGCAAATTGGCTACTAATAAACTGCATTGCCATTAATGATTAAGATGGCCATTAGGATTTAGCTTTGAGACAAAGAGGAAGGCTCCAATATGAGATTGCATAGACGGCAATTAACTAAAATTTCTCGATATTCCATCTTGAAGTAGAATGTTATGCTGCAAGTGCTGCTTAAGATGGTATTTAGATGAGGTTTATATTTTGTTTCATGATATAATTTCTGTCTATACAATCAAATATTGTAGCCTTCCTGCAACTTTGCCAGATGCTAGACTATAAAGACCTTATTAATCATTTTGCAACCATGAAAGTTCAGTTAAATTATTTTTAAAGCATGCCCTGTGTCAAACTTTCGCAATGCACAGCAAATTTACGAAAATATTCAATAACCAACTCTTCGACATAAGAAGCTGTGGTAATTTAGTGAATTAATCAATCATTATCACCTCATGGCAACCAGTGAGCAACTGCACTTTCCCGCCAATGTAGCCTATTCTTTTGAACGCTAAAAATATTTTGACGAAGTACAATCTTAAAATAAATTAGGTTGCACTGCTGAAAAAAAAAATGCTCGAATGGGAGATGGAATTCAGGGAAATTACAGGATTAATTAATAATTTGTTTAGTTTTTCCCCATCCCAACAATACCACTACTCATTATGTTGTCAATCTAGCCCTTCAGTGATCTCTGTAATTTCTTAATACTTTCTTAATAATTACAGGCTTACATATTGGTCTTTATTACTCAGTAAATTAATTCTGTGATTATTAATCAAGTAATCTAATACAGGAACAGCTTGAAAGCAATTATGCGTTTAAGGGTCAGGAGCTCATGGCACGCCACACCCAGCTTGCCCCTGGTATCTGGGGTGTTTGGGTTCAAAAGGTTAAGACTAACAACTTGTTTGCAAGAAGAGTGGGGAAAAATTACACCTGAAACAATTAATTGTTTGATTTCTTCAGTCCATAAATGTTTATTCACAGTTGTGAAAAGGAATACGTTTCAAGAGAAATACGTTTCAAGAATCAAAATTAAAATAAGTGCCAGTTTTGAAAAAAAAAAAATCTAAGTGGTGAAGCATCAAATAATACGCAGTTGAATTGTTTTCAACATATTACAGGTCAAAGATAATTTTACAAATCACTGCTTTCAGTTTTAATTCAAATTAAAATGCCATCCCAACCTTTTCTGATTTATTTTGTACAAAAAGTTTGCCAATGTGGTGACACAGTTTGACTTGTCAACAGAAGAGTAATGTATGAAAAGCAGAACTTTTCTACTTGAGAAAAGAAGTAGGATTTCAAGTCATTTAACAAGACGAAAACGCTGACAGGCCCAGTAGTCTATTGACAAAAACAAAGTGATTACTCTTTTCTCTAAAAGGAGAACACATCTTGGCTGCAGTTAGGTAAGTCTTGGATTGTTTAGACATTGTGCAAAAAGAAATGTACCGCAATGAGATCTAAATCATCCACAGGGGCCAGGGGTAGAAAGCCAAAATAATGGAGACAAAAGGAAATTAATTAGAAGCTCTCAAGCACATTATATGATAAAAAGAACATTCCAACTGTGAAAAAAATGTTTAAAAACAAGCAGAAATCAAAAGTTACCTCTTACTCAGCTTTGTCAATTCTGAATAACAAGAATAATTCAAAAACAACTTGCACAAATTTCTCAAAATAACATAATCGCAAATCTTGCGTGTTTTTGGAAGGTAGTCTCCTTCTATTTCATTCGATTTTACTTATAATACTTTATTGAGTACCAGCAGGCGGTAATCTAAACTGGAAACAGGAGTATTGACTAAACACTCATCACAATCATAATTATATGACAATTACACCTTCCTCTTGTGCTCTACTTCCTTTAATAAGTGTTGGGCTCCACTATATTTCAAAATTTTCGTCCTTCTCTCACACCAATATTCCTTCGGACGATTTGTTCTGCGCATCATACCAAGGCTGCTTGTTCCCTTCTAATATCCTGAACTTAATGGCGACCATTTCATACAACAGGTGTAATAATGCTATTCTCTGCATTGGACACTATTTAAGAGAGGAATCCAGTACAGATCAGCAAACCCCACATTTAAGTTTGAAACACAGAAAAGAAGACCACTTTGAGCAGTAGCTACTGTAAGTTGGGAGCATTGTGGACAGGCAGTAACATGGTGGTATACAATCTTATTCTTGTATGATCTACCATATCTCACAGCCAACACAACAGGCTGTTTCATTGTAGCCACAAGGACGTCTGTAAACAACAAACTTCTTATATGATTCTCTGTGATAAATGTGTGGGTTTTTTTTGATACACTGCCCCCACAGTTTGAGATAATATTATTCAGCCTTGAGGAAAAAACAGAGAGCAAAACAGCAGAGTATAAAATATCTGAGCATCAGCTCATGTCTGTTCAACCATATGTGCAGAAAGTTTCATTCAGCCTCAACAAAACACACCCCATTCAACAGCTATGGATCACACAGTGCTTATAATTATTAGAATAATGTCTGATAAGTTACAGTTGAAATAAAATCTAAAGGATGGTGCATTTACTGGAGCAACAACTGGAGCAAGAGCAACAACCGCATTCAAAGACTCAGCAGTGACAGGGATCAATCTGCACCCCCGGCAGACTCACAAAGTTTTGCCCCGTACTCTTTGGTGAAGAGGTGCATTGTGGGTATGTCTCAACCAGGTCAAAGAACTGCCATTCGATTGCACTGAGAAACGCACAGGACAGAGGTAGACCAGGAGATTTTCTTCTGCACGCGGTTTTACCACCCCTGACCCCGGCAGTAATCATCGCAGACTCTGACACAGACTCTAACGAGTGCTTGGGCGAATTGGCCACTTCATTCGTCAGACCCTGAAGTTCACCGATAAAAGCACTGACAGCAACTGGGATTAGGAGTCCGTCGGGCAGTAATGTGCAATCTATCCCGCCTGTCAGAACGGCAGTCAACACAATGCAAAGTACTCAAAAACGAGGACTGACAGCAGCGCCAGAGAGCCTAATAGCATTTCATTTTGCTTAAGGCTGAAGTCGTCGGCTACTTTAATGTATTGTGTGGGTTCTCAAAAGGGGTCCATGCACCTCTGGGGGAAAGGGGGCGGCTCTCATCTTTCCTTTTCGATTGGTTTTATATTTTAAAGGTAAATTCTTCAAAATATAAAACCTCATGAAACTGACTCAAGATACGGTTCTCTTAATGCTATTGAGCCTGGCTAGAAGTTCCCAGGATCAAACAAGGTTGAAAATTCACAAACATAATATACTCTTACATCATTGCACCACAATGCTACAAAGACATTGCAAGAGCACAGAACGCTAGTTAGCTCCAGCCATCCAGGCCAAAAGATCCACCAAGGCCCTTTCCCTTAATGTGCAATAAATTATATACACCGCATTCACCACTGTAATTGTGTTGCATTCAGAAACTCGATCCCCAAACACAATTTGAAAGCCACCAAATGAGTAAACAAAACAGCTGCGCCATTGAACTATCAAGTAACATTAAAGTGGCTGCATTCATGGTAGCAGTGACCTGGAGACAAAGGTGTGGGAACGTGCACACTCTATATCTCTATCTCTTTCTCCCTGCAAGAGTTTTGCCAGACAGAGAACATGCTTTTTGCTTAACTTAAACTGTATTAATTTGAATGGTACCTCTCATTCAAAAATGTAGCCCCAAGTGCATAATACCGCGCAACAGAGAAAATGAATGAGAAATGAATAAACAAAAAATCTACCCAAAACAAAGAAATTAAAGAAATTTAAAAAAAAATCTCAAATTAAAAGCCTATTAACAATATGGGCCATTTTTTTAAAAACACCCAGGGAGTCAGGCATTTGAATATCCAGAGGTAGTGTGTTCCTCAGTTTAGGGAAATGGGGATTCGGGACAATGTCGCTTTGGATCAAGAGTGACATTTGAATCTAAGTTATATGATCACTCACTTAATTTGCAATTATAATTCTTATGATATTCATAAACTTCATGATCTTATTTTCTTAAGTTAAAACGTAGCGTACATGGACATAAACTCTGCTGTGATTTATAATCCTTATGATATTTTAATCATAACCAAAATGTTTTTTTCTGGAAGCTGGGGGCGGGACTCTGATAAGCGATTTCGCTTCCCCCGCGACCCTTTCGGTCATGATACATGCTGTGTGTTGAAATTGTCATGAAATGATTTTCAATCATGCCGAAAAAAAAAAAAAATTCAGCCTCACCAGTGTTTTTTATGGGAAATCATAGGAGCATTCAAAAGATATGAGGTGATGGATCTCAGTTTCTGGCAGAAATGTAAAAAACAAAACTGTAGCAAGAGCGCAAAAAACCCTATTCAAACACTCATTCATGTTTACTGTACAGCAGGCGAGAAGCTGCACTGGGTCAGGAGTAGGGTGAGATGGAGGTACTGTATGTCCATTCTTACGCACTCAGTAGTGATGCGTACACATTGTATCAACAACATCGACGGTTGAGCCAAAGCTATCAAAACAAATTCTGCACTTATATGTGGAGTTAACTAATCGTGGGTTAATGAACCAGACCAGAGTTGGGTTTAAGTACTTTCAAGAATTGGATGCAAGTATTCTTTTTTTTAATACCAAAGTGCTTGGACTTGTATCGGAGTACTTTCTATTAATTCCTAAAGTACTTGTACTTGTATTCAAGTACTTTTCAAAGTTCTTGACCAATCTGTCTCCTAAGTGCTGACAGAGATTGATCAAGTACTTGAAAAGTACTTGGATACAAGTACATGTACTTATTATTAGGTATTATTAGGCATAGGGCCTAATTATTATTATCCCCCCGCCGTGTAATGCAGGGGGATATAGCGATAGCCATGTCCGTCCGTCCATATGTCCGTCCGTCCATAATCATTTCGTTTCCGGAGCAAAACTCAAAAACCGTTCAATATTTCTTCATGAAATTTGGTGTGTAGATCTGATTTGCCATGTAGATGTGCCTTTTGGTATTCTGAACCAGACCAAGCCAAAAATACCACTCCATTCATCCTACCCAACCACACTATATGTACTGCCTTCATTCTACAATCCTGGTCTGTCTCGTTCAATGTCCCACCCTCCTGTTCCCTTCTATTCATGCCTCACACTGTCACTCTATTGGAACCCCTGGGGACTTAAAGCCTTTATGACTCCAAGACGCTACCCTAACCCTCAGTCTTGTTGCCTGAGCCTCCCTTTTATCCTGCATAGGTCTTCATCGACTCAGCTCCATCCCATCCTACATCAACACAAATTCCCATGACTATCCAATTCAATAAATATAAAGTACTATTTTAGGTGTGGTAGAGAATTAAAAATAGTATGCGTATTTGGACGTGCCCTATGACTGAACAAATGCTTAAATTAAACCATCTACTCACCAGGAAGCCTGAATTAGCCAAAGTGATGTGTACAGGGGTGGAAAAGATATCAGCTACACCCCTGAGAAATGGCTTTAACTTTTAAACTCCTGCTGTTGTTTCACAATTAATGAGCAATTACAAAAGCATCTACAGAATTACATCTAAATGTACACATTCGTATGAATTTGAAGTAGCAGCATGCGTCTGCTTAAAAGAGATCTTAGCAGCAGTACACTGCACGGTAAGCTTCAAAGGCAAGATGTAGAATTTGAAAGGGGCCAAATTGTCAGTTCTTGAATTGTTGACCAGGGAACTGTATCTAAAAAAAATTATTTCAACACAAGCTAAGCACCAAAAAACAGCAACAGAAAAAAATGTGTAACAGCGAGTCAAAGCTCTCCAACACAGAGAGATAGAAACTTGGTATGATAGCTTCAAAACACCACAGAACGAAAGCTCTGGGAACCACCACAAAATCGGATCAATCTGCATCTAAACCAGTTTTAACAAAAACAGTGTGCGATGAGCTTCACAAAGCTGGTATTTGTGGTGATGTTTTTGATTATATGACCACCCCCTGTATAAACCCCAGGCAGTGATGGCTGCTCAGCTGAAACTAGCAGAGGCACTAAAAATCCCTTTTTACTAATAAGCAGTCTTGACTTGTTTCCTATCATTTTCCAAAGATTAGAATAATCCAGCAGCAATCGAACTCACAGCCTCCTTAAAGTAGGGATTCAAAGAAAATAAGTACCCATAAAATTGGTCCGTTACGGCAATTTCATGATTGGTTGAAGGTATTCACTCATATAACAAGAGAAAAAAGCTTCATATGACTTGATATTCGCTTTCCAGATGTTGTTCCTTTTCCACCGTAACCAGTCCAACAGACTAATTTTCCGTGACGTCAGATACGGGTTGTGTCCTCTGAGAGTACCCAGATGTTCCATAGTTATAATACAGAGAACATTGTGAAAACCGTTTGCAACTTTGTTTTTAAAGCCTGACAAGTCAGAACTCTTAATAGATTTCTTCCAGATCTTCCAGTAGTTCATATTTTTAAATCCCAAGTTTAAATCTTTTTTTTTTTTAAGCTACTGTCGCAAAAAGGTGATTTCTTTCATCGATGTATTTTAGTTTTGCTGCTTATTTTGGTTTGTTCTGTGCTGCAAATAGTCCGGTCGCCGCACTGGCTATACACCATACACATACACTTTGTCTAGTTTAAAAAGAAAATTATGTTTTTACTGAAGTCATGCTACCATTCCGAAGAGGGTTGGATAAGCCAAAGCTAGGCTACAAAAAAGGTAGTATTTTATGAATGTTATCAAGTGGACTCTCATAACAGTGATTGACTGGCATAGAAATATGGAGTGACGAAGTCCATGCTATTTATAACACAATCGTACCCCTCAAATATCTCCACCCAATACCTCCAAAGCAGCCTGAATCGTCCGCCTGTACTTCTCATGCACTCAAGTTCAATTTCAGGTCTTAATCGCTTTTTTATAGTTCTTGTATCTCTTGCCATGGTTCTTTCTTCAACTTCTGGTCCTTCCTCTTCCATGATGACCAAAACGAAACAAAACCTCAAATCTAAGAACGTTATATAGTTGCAGTATATGCAATAGAAATATCTGACGACAGGCAGCTGCAAATGCATGAACAATATGTATTCCAGTGTGAGTGAAGAGACAGAATACATTCTAAAAATCTTCCCTTCTTGTTCAGTCGTCGCTCTTATCAAGTCTACTCATCGAAAAAAATCACAATAAATTAAGGTATCAGTCCTTCCCCCTATTTACACGATTTCAAATCGTTTCTGTGTCCACGTTAATCTTCAATATGTTAGGCCGGTATAGAAAAATATGAGCTTAAATAAAAAAAAGACAAATGTTTCTCCATTATAATTTATCCATCTCAAGTAAAGTACGACTCACTTTTAACCTTAAACAAAATATAAGGCTGAGAGAGAGCTAACAGATATATATAAAGCTAACAGAGCAGAGCTTGCAAAACCCGTAAGTGACGTCACCCAAATCGGGCCTCTTTCCTAGCATCACATAAGTATTACTGTCGTTTCTTGCGTGTTTCCATTTTCTCGTATCGATAATGTGACGGTATGACATTACATTGCATTCTTTGCGTTCTAAGCTTTCCATTGATGTTGAAATTGCCATATTTCGGTTTTTCCTTTGAATCCCTACTTTAATGCAGTGTTGATGCAGTTTTATAGTAAATTCAATTCAGAAAAATGCTTTTTTACTTAGCAAATAAAGATATACTATTCTGTCAACTTCTGCGTTTGTGTTTTGCACATCCTGCAATGTAGGCTATAACCTGCACTACATGACTGTTTAAACTTCAACAAAGAAAATAAAGATTAGCGACAAGTGCCCAAAATTATGAATAAAGTTGACTGAAAGGCAATTTTGCATCACAAATGACGCAATTTATTTCGCCTCTTAATGAGGACAACTGGCCACACCTGACAGCGCTAAGTATTTTCGAAGTTTACGTAATATTAATTTCAACTAGAGGCACTCCTAGAGTGCAAACCTCCGTCAAGCTAGGTTTGATGAGTGGGACTAAAGTTCAGTTATCGTGTTTCATAGGATTTCAAGGTAGCTGCTTTGGCGGCAATATTGTTTGACTGATCGCGGTCAAAATCAACAGGTTCCATCCCTGATGTAATAGCGACTCACCCACAAAATTTCTGAGATATCCATTCATTACCTTTAGAGTTATCTCGTTCTCAAACAAACAAACAGCACCGATCACATAACCTCCTACTGCCGACTTAGTTGTCAAGGTCAAGACCAATCATTAGTTGAAAGGTGTGTTCTTTGTGTTCCCTCTTTTCAGCCCGCCAGCCACCGCTGTCCCCTCGTGGATTTCGTCATCGCATTGTTACAAGATTGTTTGTCAGCCGGTTGCTTACATGCTCCATATTTCTCAGGACATGATGCAATAATCTCCACGTATAGAAATTCCAAGCATCCGTATGCATTACCAGGAGCGAGAGAAAAGATTTCATCAAATTTTGATGCACAACAGAAACCCAGGATCCCACACACATCAATCACAACTTCCCTTCCAGTCAAACTCAGTGAGGCATGATATCTCAGTTTTCTGAGTCTCTCTGAGCAGTACTGTTTCATAACCTCTCAAGACTCTGAAGAGAAAAGTTTTCAATATTATTTTCACGCACTCCAAGCTCCCAAGATGACACAAATGCGAAGGGATTTCATTTCTGTCGGATGTCCCCTGTCATGCAGGTTTCAGCATTGAAAAACATTTTTTCTTGAGAATAAGACAAGAGACTAGTGTTAAAAAATAAAGTGACAAGCCGGCGCAAGGGGCTAATATCTGTCAAGAAATATCCAGAAATTATGCCTCCTTTCAAAAAAATACAGCTCTGGGCTTTCCTTTTTTAACAAACATGATACACTCGGATCCCCTGCGAAGATTTGGTGTTCTTGGCAGGAAACAAAACATGACGCAAAGATGAACATACGGAGAGGAGGACAGACGGGAGTATGAGAAGGCACATCTGCTCTATTAGATGTATCCATACATGAGATTTTGTATAAAAAAGTGTTGAGTGGCTTAGAATTTCTGGCCCGGAAAGAGTTGCGACTGATGAACACACAAACGGACATACGGACGGAAACAGGGAGGGACAAACACATGGATGGCGGAGGATAAGAAATGTGTGAGACTTGTCTTGCTGTAGGCCTCTATAATCCTCTGGACTGTTCAGTCTGAGCTCTCTGGATGACATCAATGTGCATGGATTTCATTTCCATTGATTGTCCCTTGTCACGCAGGTTTCAACACAGAGGTCCATTATAAGACAAGAGACTCACGTCAAAACTGAACTACCAAGTTGGCTATCTGGGGCTACATCTATTGAGAAATATCCAGAAATTATGCCCTCCAAGGAAATTCTGTTCTGGGCTTTTCTTTAAAAAAAAATGTACAAGACTTCTCTTGCTGTGGGCCCTATGTTCACTCATCTAGCGGCACACCACTGCCAACCGGCCCTCCGCCGAACCCACAGACCCCCCCACCTCGCACACTTTTGTATAAACCTTCCCAGAGAAATTCCATTGAGAACATAGCCTTGCTCAAGGGCCCAACAGCAGAGTTCTTCCCAACTTCATCTCCCCAGATCAAGTCAGAATCCTAAGCACCACAGGGGGGCTTAAACCAGACACTCTTCAGTAACCAGTCCAGGTACTAACCACTAAGCTTCACTACCGCCCTACCCCACACACTCACGTGGTCTGGTCATTGGTGAACTCCAGCTCTCCTCGCGTGTCCTCGTAGTCGACTCCGCCTCCTCGGGCGCTGCCAGCCTCGGTGTGGTAGGGCAGGATCACGGTGCCTCGGGCGCCTGAGTTCCTCACCACCGTCACCTCCATGGTGCCCACGCTCTCGCTCACCCGCACCAGCCGCTCGCCGAACGTGAAGATGCCCGCGTGGTCGTCGTCCAGGATGGTCACTGTGGCAACCAGCGGCTCCACCAGCCGGCCCTTGGGAGCCACGCCGGCCCCGTCGCTCTCGAACATGCCCTCGGCATCGCCCACCCGCAGGTTCAGCAGCCGCACAAAGAAGTGCTCGTCCTCCTCAAAGATGTCATCGTCGATGATGCCCACCTGCCAGCACAGACAGTTTCTAATGATTTTAACGTGATCTTTGTTTTAACCAATAAATATCCTCACAAATAAAAAAAAGTCAACTTTACCATTTCATGCATGAAAAATAGAAGTTACACAACATATTGAGAGGAGGGTACAGTGGTGTGAAGGAGAGGGAGAGAGAGAGGGAGGGGGAGAGAGAGGAAGAGAGAGAGAGAGAGAGAGGGAGAGAGAGAGGGAGGGGGAGAGAGAGAGGAAGAGAGAGAGAGAGAGAGAGGGAGAGAGAGGGAGATCAGATGACACAGGGAGAGGGATCTACACATTAACCCTGCGCTCCCTGTAAGTTTAAATCTTGTATATTTCTAATCTTAAATGTTTTGTCATTATCTTTTTATGCTCTTAGCTTAAATACGGTTTCTTTTCATTTTAGTAACGTATTCTAAGTTCAGCAAGCACTATAATTCATTAGGCAGTGACACATTATTAGTTATTTTGACTCCGTAGGCCAAGTCAGTTGAATCCAACTGAACATACTGTTTAGATGCTGAAGAGGAGACTGAAGGAAAAAAGGCTTAAAACAAGTAGGAACTGACGTTAGCTGCAGTACAGACCTGGCAGAATATCATCAAGGAAAATATTGAGCCTCTGGAGATACCCAAGTATTGAAGCAGTGATTGTACGCAAGGACATGTAATCAAATATTAAACATAACGTGTAGCTGAATACCCCTTGGCCTGGACAAGATTTACTGCTTCTAGGTCACAGCGCTAAGGTCAAAGACGAAATCCAGCAAAAACATGACCTTGCACATCCATGTGTCACAGTGAGTTACTATACCAAACTTGGTGAAGCAGCAATCAGTAGTTGCTGAGTACTGACCCAGACAAGATTTCCTGCCTCAAGGTCACAGCGCTAAGGTCAAACGGTGAAATCCAGCAAAAAACATGTTGTTGCACATCTGTGTGTCACAGTGAGTTACTATACCAAATTTGGTGAAGATGCTATATTTAGTTGACGAGTACTGACCCGTACAAGATTTCCAGGGTCAGTGTCACAGAGCTAAGGTCAAAGGTCAAATCCAGCAAAAAAACCTGATGTTGCACATCTATGGGTCACAGTGAGTTACCATACCAAATTTGGAGAAGCTGCGAGAATTAGTTGCCGAGTACTGACCCGGAGAAGAGTTTCAGGGTCAAGGTCAGAGAGCTAAGGTCAAAGGTCAAATCCAGCAAAACAGCTGACCTTGCACATGCATAGGTCATAGTGAGTTACCACGCCAAATTTGGTGAAGCTGCAATAATTAGTTGCTGAGTACTGACCCGGGCAAGATTTCCGAGGTGAAGGTCAAAGCGCTAAGGTCAAAGCTGAAATCCAGCAAAAAACCTGACGTTGCACATCTATGGGTCATAGTGAGTTACCATACCAAATTTTGTGAAGCTGCAATAATTAGTTGCCGAGTACTGACCCGGGAAAGATTTCCGAGGTGAAGGTCAAAGCGCTAAGGTCAAAGCTGAAATCCAGCAAAAAACCTGACGTTGCACATCTATGGGTCATAGTGAGTTACCATACCAAATTTGGTGAAGCTGCAATAATTAGTTGCCGAGTACTGACCCGGACAAGATTTCCGAGGTCAAGGTCACAGAGCTAAGGTCAAAGCTGAAATCCAGCAAAAAACCTGACGTTGCACATCTATGGGCCATAGTGAGTTACCATAACAAATTTGGTGAAGCTGCGATCATTAGTTGCCGAGTACTGGCTCGAACAAAATCATGGATGGATGACGGACGACGGACGCCAGACGACGGATGACTGACAACGGACGGACACGCAGGTGACGACAATACCCCTCCGGCCAGAGTCGGCCGAGGGGTAAAAATGACTTTGTTGTTCTACATCAGGTTGAACAGTCAAATATTTTTTGATGTGCCCAAAAATCGGGGGGATATGTATTAAAGGTGCAGTCGTTTCTCAACGGTTCATTTTTTATGGATGAAAACACCCTGAAATTAAAGCTGACAGTCTGCATGTCATTGTATCCTTTCAAATTCAGAGAGCTAGAGTATCAGAACCATCATTAAAAATGAGTTCCTGTCCAATGTATTGGGTGCTCATTCAATATACAAAACTGTTAGTCATTTTTACAGCAAGCTATTTTTAGTCTTCAGTCAAATAGGGCATTAATAAAACAAATTGGCAGCCGATGAGGGGCTGTGTATCTTCAAATCCCATCCTAATTAGCATGTTAATCAGAAATTAGCCACAGGTTCAATATTAACAAGATGTTGTCCACTTCTATTCGGAGAAAAGGGGGCCTTGGGTCAGTTATAAAACATTCTGTCTGCCAAGAGGTGAAGAAAGCTTGGGTATACCAGATGTCTACCTCTATTACCTGGGACATGATGCCAGAGATATCCTCAGCTCTGGGGTTATAAACAAGCTAAACGCTTGGCAAGTTGGGAATACTTAACGAACACATGATCAGAGAGAACAGTATGTTCAGCTCCCAGTCATTATTATGGTATTGTCCACCTCCCCCCACGAAGAAGGCTTAGCATCACGAACATTAGTTCGGCATCATATCCGATATAGAACAAACCATTTTGTAATGGGGTAGGGGAAATCCAGCGTCTAACGTTGTATGGCAGTGTCATGACATTGCAGAAGTCTCAAAATATGGCATTTTCAGAAACTAGGGGACAATATCTTTTTAACAGTATATAAAATTAAAATCGGTTTTCTCGTAAAAAAACAACAGGAAGACACTGTCATCAATATCCCCCACCACTACAGTATGTCACTTTCATATACAATCAAGGTAACATACACTCACAAAATTTATTTTATCTAGTTTCTGAAAAAACCTGTTCCTACTTACCAGGACAGACAGATAGACTAAATGAGCTCCATTGCAATATCCCCTGCTCCACTTCACATCGTGGCAGGGGATAATAATATCAATGTGAGATACTAGGTTTCTAAGCTTATGCTCTATACGTTTCATGGATCATTAGGCCCGAGCAAAAAGAACCTCCTGCACTCTCTGTCTAGATTCCTAATGCTGCAGCTTTACTGAACTGGGGTATTTATTTCAGCAGCTGTTGATATTATTTTATAAAGTCATGTTAAAATTGAATATATAAAACAGGGAAATGTGGTCTCATTTCTTATTCTTTGACTGTGCGTCCAATCATGACTTACTTTGCGTATATATGTTGCTCTCTTTTAGTGATTAGTGTTCCGGGTTGTGAGATTTCAATTAGAAATCATCAAATTAAAATGTAGAAGGAATAAAATAGAACCTAAATCATCCACAGGGAAAGGATGTTGGGGCTGCCTGATCACACTGAGCCGTGTGTTAATCGTATCCGGCCCAAATGATAATAACGTCTTGCGATCGCAAGATGATGGGCGCGTGGCCACAAAATAATGAGTGGCGGCATCATTGTAAGTAGCAGTAGGATAATTATGGATCACACTCTCTAAAAGTAACATGCAGCGACCACAACAGAAATGTTACTGTCTGTAGACCACCTCTGGGGTGCTGCAGAAGTGCTTCTGATATTAAATTAAGTGCCGTAACTAAAAGAATTGCACACCTGAAAGACTCCAGAGTTCTGGAATTCTCTATCCTCTCAGTTCAAAATTATCCTCCTGGATCCTGTCAATTATGTTTTTTTTTTTTAACCCTGCCAACCCACTTGAGCACCTGTCTTTTCTCAGTAGGGAAACGTTATATAAAACTAAAATGTGCGCAGAGTGGGTAGCTGTAGACATTAATATTACAACGGTGTTTCCTATGAAATACCTGCTTCCCGTAGGTTAATGTCACAGGACTAAACCTCCTGTCAGACATGATCATTTACATTCCGGCTTTCACTCCAGCCTCATCTTAAATCCCAGGACATCTGTGCCAGGCACCCTGCTCATTACCCTTTATGCTGGGAAATACGCACTGTTGTACATCACAGCTCAGTAATATTTTGCAGAAAGGTCATTATTATTATTTTTTTAACCAGAGCTGATATCTGACATACCCTCACTGACAGCAGTAAATATACATAATTCCACATATACAGCTCCGACATGAGGCAGCTCAGGAGAGTGACAGTAGTCTAAGTCAGCATGAAGTTAATGGGCATTTTTTTTTTTTGGATAAGATTGGACACCCGAGATTTTGCCTGACTACTGTTGAAGCCACAGACGGTGCCATCAGGGTACACAATAACTTACCCGTTTAAGAGAGGATGACTGTCAACCTGTCCCAGTGTAGTTTGCCTGATTAACTATAAAATAATTGTTTACTGAATAATCAAGACCATTATATGTAGCTGGTATTGATTAAGAAATTATAACACTAACAGGGAGATAACTAGGCAATAATCTGAATAATAAATGGGAAAAATTTAAACTTTCTCTCCATTCAGCTGTGGTATTTTTTTCGGCAGTGATGATTAAAAATCTATTAATGGAAATGACATATTAATTTTAACAAGGCACATGATTGAGTTTAAAATTTCCATGTGATATTCTGTTTACGATAAGAATTCATGACAGACTCAATAATTTTCAGGTCTCTATGTCCCCTATACATTTATCCATGACTCGAAATCCGCTGGCTAGCTTGCTCATTTCACATAAATTTCAGTGGAAAGACAGCAATTGCACTGTATGTGCTGTATGTGCAGAGCAGCCGGAGTAATGTCATAGCTAAGCACTGAAAAAGAGACTGCTCTAATAAAATGGTGCGCTCAATTTGCTCGCACCCTTTGTTCGATATTCGAATTTCGTGGTTGTTGAATCACCCAGAAAAGGCTAGAGGTTGAATGTATTGTTATCTGGGAATAATTTAAGCATCAAATTGTATCGGATGATAATGTCCCGTTGAGTTTAAAAAAAAAAGAATTTAAAGCGGTAAACATCTTGGAAGAATTATAAAAATTTTTTTGGTCATTTGAAGCTCATAACCGTTAAAGACACATTCATGTTACATCTTCAAATGTATCACAACAACTAAAACATTTTGCTCCGGTCTCATGCTGCATACTAACAACTACCTCCAGCCATGAAAAGTAACAGAGTGTTTAAGTAGTTGGCAATTTGTGACACGGCCACGATCTTCAGCGATTCAGAACACCTCGGCCATTGCCGGAAAGGGAGGAGAAGATAGCCACGGATGAAAGCAGTGCCATTTTGCAAATGGATAGTAACACTTTGATGGTCATGTGATGTGGTCAGTGTAATTTGTCTTGTCACAATGCGAATTACAAATTAGTTCCATTGTATTTGACGATTGTATTAATTTTTGAGAACCCAATTGAAAAGAAAATGTGAGCAATATTAATGAGCACCTCCAGAGGAATATTTTGCACTGCTATTCAGAGTAAGTCTAAAGAAATGAATGCCCCTTGCCTGATACGCCTTCACTGTTAAGCAAGTCACATGATCATAAAAGCAGTGCCCAAACGAGCGCTCTTTACATCCAAGGTTATTTGCGAATGTAGATGGCCAAGGCGATCTGGGTGAATCACTGGCCTCCCATCTCACCTTTATCTCCTTGCGGGTCTCGCCGGGCTTGAACACCAGTGTGCCTTCGCTGTACTCGTAGTCGGACCCGGCATTGGCGGAGCCGTCCTCGGTGCGGTAGTCCACGTAGAAGGTGCTCTCTCCGGCTCCGCCCTGACACACCACGGCGAGGTTGAGCGTGCCGCAGTTCTCCATGCACTGGCAGTGCGCCGTCTCAAAGGCGATGCGGCTGCAGGTGGTCTGGTCCTCCTCCTCAGGCGTGTCTTCGGGGGCCTGGGCGCGGCGGGCGTGATCTGCCGCGTGTTTCTTCAGCACGTTTCCGGCACCAATCATCATGCGTGTGGCCTGGATGCGGTAGAATGCCCGACTCTTCTGCTGGTGCAGCAGGGCGTAGTAATTGGCCAACTCCACCAGCTGCTCCAGCTCCTTATCTGGATACTTCTGCTTCAGCTCCTTCAGGATACGGATCACCTGGGGCAGGGGTCAGAGGTCAGAGGTCAGGCGTATGGGCTCATATCCACATTCTTTCTGCACCATCACATTGCATTTATTCGGCGGACACTTTCAGTTAAAGTGACTTGCAGTTCATTACACTAGAGGTCGTTTCATATTTGTTAGACGTGTCAGCAGACATCCTAAGAAAAGTGTCAGACAACACAGACACTTTTTTACTTTAACAAAGTGTTGGATGACGTTTGCTCCGCAAGCTGTCATCTTTACGGTAAGGAAATAATTATCTCTTTTGCTTCAGCTACCTTCTATCTCCATGACCACCACTGACCACTTAGTCCATCCAACCAAAGAAAATAAAGGACAACAAACTACAGTGTTTGCAACATAACAAATATTCAACAAGTATTACAAAATCCATCCGACAACCTTTTCTCTGCCTCTCAAGGATCATTTTGGCTGTCTGACACTGTCGACGACAAGTTTACGAGTATAGAATGGCCTTAAGTAGGCGTCAGATCACACTTAGAGTGGTGTGAAAGGACCAACAGTTGCAGTGCTCATATTGTGGCTACACAAGCACTTAACCCCTTAAACTCTAACTTTTCTCTTAAGTTTTCCCTTAAGAAAGTCAGAAAAAACATTTTTTCAGTTTGTCTCATATTCTGAATCTGCTGGTTGCAGCACTTCACTGAAGCTCCAACACACGTATACAGAGAAAATTATTCAAACACAACATGGCAAGTTTTTTATGGCCATAGCATTACATCAAATGGAAAATATCCAGATCTTATACATACTGTAATTTTATACACATTTTACTGTAATTCAACAGGACATATCCCAGAAACCTTGAGCTCTGCACTAGAATATAAAAATATGTAGGCCTGAAGATTCACAGGTTTTAATACAGCAGCTGCATTTGATGGACCCATATACGGGTCTGTGGGTTTTGTGTGATTAAACCACAAATCTTCCTGGTCCTGGACACTCCCCCAGTAGGCTATGGGCAACCGCAGCCGGAGCTATATGGGTACAGAGTCTGTTCAGTCGAGTAGGAGGGACAGTGCCGACCGTGTGCGTTACCAAGATCTGCTATGTTGTTAAGCACATTAACTCCTTAGCATAGCTGCCACAATCTGCCAATATGCAAATCACAGAATATGAATGTAATATAGTATAAAGGTACACTCGTGCAGCCTCTCCAGCCACACTGCTTCAAGGTCACTAACCGCTGATAAACGCAGCCGGCTCCCAGTTCTCGGAAAACGAGAGACGGAGAGGGAGACTTACGGGGAAATAGAAACTTAAGTGTGGGATCACGATTGATTGGAGGAGAGAAATCATCCAGGATCCAGACGGCGAAGGAGCAGCGAGTCACAAGACTTTTGACTTAGAGACTATATAAACTGGGACAACAAGGAAGTCGGCAGAGCGCTCTCCAAAGAGAACACACACTCTTTGTTTTGCACGTGCCTCAATTCTGAGCATCATTAAATCATTCTTTTATACATTTGGGATTCTCACTAAATTACTATTAGAAGGTTGAATACGCACCTGAATTTGCCTCATTAAGGATCCTCTCTGAGGATCCCTAACAGATCCCATACAAGGGCATAGTAAAGGCTGTTATTGACAGGTAAGACATACTATGTGTCCAAACACATCTTAAGAAAATTGTCAGACAATACAGATTCTTTAATGCTTAAACGATGTGTAGATCAACATATATGGTGCACACTGTCATCTCTATAATTATTGTGATTTCTTTATCACCATAACCAACCAATCTTTTCGCAAATGCTACTGTATCAACTTTCCATATCCGTGACAACCACTGAACTGTCAGTCTCTCCAGCAAATGAAATTATAAGATGACCAACACTAGTGTCTGTTAGCCTCTGTTGCAAACGTCTTATGTGGTTCGCTTCCCTCACACACCAACGTCTGCACACTCGAGTCGGGTTTTGCGCTCAATCAATCGGAGAGAAGCTGTTGTGAGAGGTAAGCAAGACATGTAAGACGTCTGTAACGGAGGGTAACCAACACCAACATGTTGAAAATGTTCAAAAGGTGGAATTTCTTCAGGTTTCTTAGGTGTTGAGGTTTTGCCAAACACAAGTTCTTCAGCTGCAGAACAGCGCACTTCGGTTGGCGCTTTGATAGTTAGATGTTTGATGCGGGGGCCAGTCGCCATCATAGTAAAGTTGTTTGATTTCTTCTATGCACTCTTCCAGTTGGGTTTTTTTTTATTCCTGAGCACGGTAACGGTAATATCACATACAGCAAACAAACAGTTCGCTCCAGGAATATACAGCAGCATGTACAGAAAGGAAACGACTTATAATTGAGGAAACATCGAGTTAACTTTTTCCATATACGCATATTTTCTCTTTCATCTATCAGTTTCTCATTATCAACAAGTTTTTAGGAGTTTCTGTACCCACCATTTTTGTTCATTAATATATGACAGAGGAAATGCAAAAAGCCTAGTATTTAGCCAGCATTCTGCTTTACTTCGCACAATGCCATAACACCTTGTACTCAAAACCTGGCTTGAGTCCGCAGACGTTGGTGTGTGAGGCAAACAAACCACATAAGATATTAGCAAAGGAGGCGGAGAGGCTGTGGCGTTACAAATATTTGACAGGTACGAAACAATGTTGGACAACACTTTTTTCTGTCTGTCTGACATAATTTTGATTGTCAGACACTGTTCACAGACATGGCTTACAAGTATAAAACTGCCTTAAGAGCGAATTTGGAATCAACCTACGCCTGAGACAGAACTCTTGCGAGAGCTGCCAGTGGGAACGCCGAGTGCTAACCTCCGTCCCACAAGCCGCAGCTTTAATCTGGAAATGGAGCAGGCTATAATCCGTTCAGTCGAGCCGTTTATAAGAAAACATCATACGAACTGACTGCATTGGTGATTTGGTGGTGCTATTTCTCAGTCAGATAAAATCGACCACCATTTGCTCACATCCAGATTACTGAGGATTAACTTGCAGATAAAATCTTCTGTTGCTCGACTGTCATCATGTCATTCCTATAGACCTCCTCTTTCTGAACAATCATTTCAGTCTCAAAATGATTTGAGATCTTATTTTCTCAAGTACACTCATATCAAGTACAATTACAATGTGCTTAAAATATTTTTTTACCCCATTGGCAAATCTTAAAATGAATAAAACTAGTCTCAGTACACAGGCACCATATTGACCTAATTAACACAAATGCAATAGAAATATGGTTTGAAGTGTAAACATAAGACTAAATCGTATTAAAATTTGTCCATTTCCTTCAGTGTTTGCTGGGCTCTCTTCCAGGACCCTGCTCACCAACTAACACCCATCATCAGTTTTTCAGTCTTATTAATGTTTTTTTACACTCTCAAGCAGGAATCATTAGCTCGCTTTGAGCTCTTGTTTACTTGACAAGCAGAATTTTCTTTTCTTAATGGAAAGTAATAAAAGCTCCGGCAAGTCACCCCTCATTAACAACATATTGGTCTTATTCGGCAAAAAAATCAATCGGAAAATATACAACTAAATGTGTCAAGATTGTTTTTTTTTATTTGCACTGCTTGCGTTCTTCTTGATAAGACACCAGATTTCAGAAGTCTTGAGCTAAAGCACTAACATGTTGC
Source organism: Gymnothorax reevesii (assembly GCA_029721435.1). Lineage (NCBI taxonomy): Eukaryota > Metazoa > Chordata > Actinopteri > Anguilliformes > Muraenidae > Gymnothorax > Gymnothorax reevesii. Next base: position 117,623,254 of record CM056574.1, read on the forward strand.
CTGGGATTTTCTCCCTTGGATTCTCTTAAAGGGAGCAGCCTGTCTGTTCTACATCGTCCAGCATTTGTTTCCAGGTTAAAGGGAGAAATAATCTTAACATTGCCCTTCATCTCTCCCCTCCTCCTCCCACACGCACACACACACACGCGCGCGCTCACACACACACACACACACACACATTCACTCACCTCCTTACGGCTCTCATCCAGCTCCTTGCTGTTCTCCACGTTGACAGCGGTGCTGTTGGGGTTTACTGCCCCCGCCACCGCCCCGTTACCCTCCTGGCAGTTTTCCACAGGCGTGGCTCCGCCCACCGTGGGGAACTTCCCATCCATGATCATCTCCACGTCCTTGGGCGTCATCTCACCCTCCGTCTCCACAACGATGCCGCGGCGCTTGTCGGCCCGGTAGCGCTTGTACATGTACTTGTAGAAGAGCAGGCGGCGATCGGCGATCCAGGCCAGGATCACACAGACGGGGAAGTACAGGAGCGTCACCAGGGCCTCCCACACCTGAGAGCGCAAAGAGTCAGCTACTGATGCAGCACACCCCATATACAACACAACCATGTACAGCACAACAACAGATACAGCACAACTCATATACAACACAACCATGTACAGCACAACAACAGATACAGCACAACTCATATACAACACAACCATGTACAGTACAACAACAGATACAGCACAACTCATATACAACGCAACCATGTGCAGCACAACAGCAGATACAGCACACGCAAATCCTTCCTTTGCACACGCAAATACGAATGCGATACAGAAAATCGCGTTGGGAGCTGGTGGCGGTAAGAAATTAGGCAGTGGCGGCCACCACCAAATTCTCTATGCAGGAAAAACCCTGAGTACCGCTAATGTACTGTACAGCCCTTATACAATACGACCATAATACGACCATTGTCCATATACAGCACAACAATAATGCATTGCTGCTAAAATACAGCACAGCCAATATAAAGCACAACCGTGCTGCAGTATGGACAATGTACAGCACAGCTCATACAACACAGTCATGAGGCAGTACCGCTAAGATACAGCACAGCCCAAATGTAGCACAACCATAAAGCAGTACCGCTAATGGACAGCACAGCTCATACAACACAGCCATGAGGTAGTGCCGCTAATGTACATCACACCCATTGTATAGCAAACACAGATACAGCTATATAGACAAACATTCATCCAAGCACAAAGAATATCACAAATATTAATAGTAAACCCTATGATCTCTACCTTAAAATTAAATTCATTGTTTTCAGATCCATTGTGCAGGAGTTGCTTTATTGTTTAAATACTAACAAACTGTGTTGTACAAATCAAGACACCCCAATACTGCACATACAAAGTGAAGGGAGGTCAGAACTTCTCGAAACAGACAGACGCACTAACATCCAGACTGACAGGTGGACAGTCAGACAGACGGACGCACCTCCACGACGCCGGGTGTGATGACGGCCAGGATGAGGTAGAGCCAGATGTAGGCGAAGATGCTCCAGAATGCTGTGATGAAGAAGACGCGCAGGTGTTTGATCTTGCGTGTTTCGCCGTCGGGGATGACCCACACACAGATCCCAATGATCACGAACATGTTGAAGGCTGCGCTGCCCACAATGGTGCCTGGGCCCAGCTCACCCGACTGGAAGTTCTTACCACACACCTACACCCAAAATAAGACACAATGACCACAGAGCAAAAAACGAAAGCCTTCTCATAACCAGATCTTGACAAAGAAGGTTCAGAAGGTAAAGTATAAGCCAGAATTTTGATAGCCTGACATCACCAGATTAATCTGCAGACGCAAAATTAGTCTAGAAACTCTCAGGTTATTTTTGATTTCCAAGGGGTATTATCAACAAGCGCAGACCAAAATACCTCTGGACGCAACTGGATCGATTTACAACCAATCAAAGCATTGAAATGTGTGACTGCAGAATTCAGCAATATCTCTTTCCCACAACCATGACCCGGGAACTCATGATAATCCACAGACCTTGTATCTTCGCTATGCTTCCTTCTGTGCAGTGATACGTTTGTGGGTGTAGTTTGGTAGAAAAAAAAATAGTTCCTACATGAAATTGTAAAAAAAAAACACTGGATTATCTTGAGTAACCAGGGTCATGATTTTCACAAAAAGAGACATTGCTGTTGAGTATTTCAAATATTGTTTTTTTGGCATGTTGAGCACCACAAGCCGAGTTTCATTTAGTTCCATCATATTTGAGAGGCTGATATCTACTAAACTTGCCATCTCACACCAAAACTACCTAGACAAATAAATAGCACCACAGAAGAGATGAAAAATAACTATTTTTGATTTTACAGTGAACTGTACTTTTAAATCCATATATGAAACTAATTCACCAATATTGAGATTGACCTATTTTTTTGGTTATGGCAGTTGTCAGAGAGCTTGTACAGTACGGACATTCATACCAAATAAGTGCTGTTAGTTTCATTTTTAATGAGAGATGGTCAGGATCATTTATTTTTTGCAAGCTTAAGAGGTCAGAGGTGGGCAGATTAATAATGTCAATAGGAATAGAAGTGAAGTGACAGGAAGTGCTGACTGCTGACAGGAGATTGACACATGTGCTGACAGAGTGATTTAAGAGCCATTCCGTGAGAAAATGGCACTTTATGAAGAAGTTGAGTTGACCCCCCTGGAATTGAATGAAACTTGACACAGAGGTAGATATGATAGACTCACAGAAAAAGCCAAAGTCTTAGGTCCGTGTCTCACTTTGCCTGCCGGTGGCACCACCTGGAAGCCACTAAAGTGGCTCAGTTTTGAGTTGACACCATATTTAACATGAACTATCATGACTTAAGGGTCCACAGTACCAAATGTGTTACACTTTTATCAAGTCCTGTTAGACTTCAGTACCACATCAGTGCCAGGCTGGGTAACTGTGTTATTGAGCCAGAATTATTTGAAATAACAATAAAAATTGAAAATGGGAATGAAATAATATTCCAGACATATACCAATCTAGAATGATTTATTTTGTGTTTACTCACAACAAGACTGTCATTTTCAGTGAATACATTGGGATCTTGCTGGATTAGTGTAATTGTTTTTGAATTGCAAGACACACAGCTAGTTTTCTCTGAAAATGAAGAGTTTAGCGTAGCACTGTGCTGGGTGGATAGCTGTCTGACCAAAGCTAGCACTCTAAGAAGCTACACTTCTACTGATCTAACATTTCATATTCCCAGAAATATAACAAAATTCTGTCTTTTGACATATATTAAGAACATGCACAGTTATACATAAAATTTGTAATCTCTTTAGTATAAAGCTGGGTTGGTTGTAAATTGGAAAAGAATGCTGGTGGTGATTGCAGCATTGTGTCAACATGCAAGAATCTTAACAGTAGTCAGTTCAGTGTACAGTTTTGCCTTGTTGGTGCATTTTCAGAAAATAACAAATGCTCAGCATTTTCGCTTTGCGATTAGAATTAGTGAGCAGGCTTCAGTGTTAATTCTAGGGTGCTTAGGTGAGAAAAAGGGCACAGCGGTCGTGTCCCACCGGCTGGCTGGGAGGGTGGGGTTTCTTTTTCATACTTCCCATTTCGGTGCGTACCAAACTGTGGGTGTTGACGCAAATATTGTGCCATATAGGCTGTAGCCAGCTATTTAATTCAGAGACAGACAAGCTCACTATCAACCGGCCGCAAACCGCCCTGTAGAGACCCAGGATTTAGTGTAGTAGGGCTTGCCTGAGGCTCAAGTGGCTCCAAGGGTAACATCGACCCAGATCGAGCAAAGAAGGCCTTGGATAGCTGCTCAGGGCTAAGGCCAAGGAGCACCTCTGGCACAGACCACCAGGTGCTGCCAGCCCACAGTCCAATTCCCAAAACAGACTGAGGGATAGAGCAAGTCACATGCTGGGTTGACGTCATTTTCACATAGTATAAAGTATAAAACAGTTTTAACTTTAGTACTTAACATTCTTTCTTCATGTACACGGTTGTGTGACAAAGATTCTTCAAATCATGGGCTGTTATTTTACGTATACTGTTGATGCATGTCTGCATACGTACTTATGGTGATACTCCTTTTATATTAGTTATTTTTTGCATTTTTTTTTAACTTTTGGACTGGTCATGTTTTATAACTTGCTGTACATTTCTGACAGGGCTGCACCTAAACTTTGTAATAATACATGTATTGTGTGTAACGCTCACAATCACCACCAGTTTACAACCAATAGAGTTATATGCCAAAGGGATTACAAATTTTAAACATAACTGTGCATGTGGTTCTTATATCTCAAAAGGCAAAACTTGTATATGTACATGTCTGGGAATACAGAATATTAAGTTGGTAGGACATTTGCTCTTCAAAGCTCCACCTTTAGTCAAACAACTATCTACCCAGCATAGTACCAAACCAAACTCTTCATTTTCTCAGAAAACTAGCTGTGTGCATCAGAATGAAAAAGAAATTCTTTGGTGCATTGCTGGGGATAGCCAGTACTTGTATCCAGCATACAGTGCCTCCTGAGGGTGAAATTTTCAGAGTTTTGATGTTGAATATCATCTACACCGAAAATACTACCATTGAGATTTTACTAATGCTGTAATGTTCCCCAAAGGGACTATGTACACAGAGAACTTTTGATTTGATATCTCGCTGGGTAAACAAAATAATGGGCACAATCTGCTATGAAATGGTCCATTTTAAGTTTTTCTCCAACTTTGGCTCTGTCTAGCTTGAAAGTCTAGATACTACAAAAGAAATGCTGGAACAGTGGTAAACAAGCCTGGACGAGGACGCAGGGTTATTTTGCCACCACGCACAGTGAGGAGGATGGTAAGAGAAATAAAAATTTCTCCAAAGCTCACTGTTAAAGAATTGCAACAAATGTTAGCATCTTGGGGTCACAAAGTCTCCAAAACAGCCATCAAGCACCATCTACATGCCAACAAGCTGTCTGGGAGGCATGCACGAAAAAAACCTTTTCTCACTCTCAAGCATAAACTCAAACGTCTGGAGTTCGCTAAGCGGTGCTGGGACTTCAACTGGGACTGTGTGCTTTGGTCAGATGAGACCAAGATAGAGCTTTTTGGCAACAAACACTAAGTGGGTCTGGCGGAACACAAAAGATGAGTAGGCAGAAAACCACCTCATGCCCACTGTGAAGTATGGGGGAGGTTCGGTGATGCTGTGGGCCTGTTTCTCTTCCAGAGGCCCTGGGAACCTTGTTAGGGTGCATGGTATCATGACCGCTTTGAAGTACCAGGACATTTTAAATCAAAATCTGGTGGCCTCTGGCCGAAAGCTGAAGATGGGTCGTCACTGGGTCTTTCAGCAAGATAATGACCCTAAACATGTGGCCAAATCTACATAAAAATGGTTCACCAGACACAGAATCAAGCTCCTCCCATGGCCATCTCAGTCCCCAGACCTCAACCCCATTGAAAACCTGTGGAGTGAGCTGAAGAGGAGAGTGCAGAGGAGAGGACCCAGGTTGCTGGATGATTTAGAGAGATTGTGCAAAGAGGAATGGCCGAAGATCCCTCTGTCTGTATTCTCCCTTCTTGTGAAACATTATAAGAGATTTGGTGCTGTTTTGTTGGCAAAAGGGGATTGTACAAAGTACTAACATCAGGGTTGCTAATAATTGTGGCACGCATGATTTGATGTAAAAGAATTATTTTTTTCCCACTGAATAAATGCACTTAATTAAAGGTTGTATATTCCTCTTTTTTCATTGTGGTCCTATATTATTTAGAAAAAAACCGAATTTATTAGAAGCTAAAGAACACATCTTAACCAATAATTATGGAGGGCACTGTATCTGGGATATTATTTTATTCCCATTTTCAATTTCTACTGTTATTTCTCAAATAATTGTGGCTCAATAACGTAGTTACCAGTTTGGCGCTGATGTGGTGCTGATGTCTAAGCTGGCTTGAAGTGTCCAAGGTCATGATAAAAGTCTGACATGTTTGGTACTGTGTATCCTTAAGTCATGATCATTGACGTAAAATGTGGTGATGACAGCAAAACTAAGCCACTTTAATGGCTTCCAAGTGGCGCCACCGGCAGGCAACGTATGATATGGACCTAAAAATTTGGCTTTTTCCGTGAGACACCTGTATCTGCCTATGCTTCGTTCAATTCCAGGGGGCTAAACTGTGCACCAAATGTTATTCTCCCGTGGAATGGCTCTTAAACACCCCCTGAGAGGAAGGGAGAGAGGGGGAGAGGAGAGAGAGAGAGAGGATGGGTGGGAGAGAGATGGAGGTGTTGATAGAGAAAGGGATGAAAACAGAGGGACACAGAGAGAGGGGGGAAGAGAGCGGTGGGGGGAGGGATGGGGGAATTCAGTTTGATCAACCTTATTGCATTAGAGTCATTATATTAGACTGATTAGGGAACAACCTGCGACACAAGGCCCACTCAGCAGTGTTCAGGAAACCTGGACAGAGACACTTGCGCAATACAGATTACAGACACACACTCCCACACACACACACTCCCACACACACACACACCCACACACACACACACAAACACACACACACACTCAAGCACTCAGATACTCACACATACACAGACACGCAAAATACAGACACACAACCACACTCATTCTCACACACACAAACCATATAGACATACACACAATATGTAAGTACAATACAGAAAGACAGTCACACATGCATAAATATATACAGACACACACTTCCATCCACTCACAAACTATACAGAATATTCACACACCCAAAATACAGAAACACGTTCACGTATGCGCACACCAGCACACAACACAAACATGCATTCACAGACATGCACATAATATATACACACACATTCACACACACATACAAATACACATGCTCTGAGCTACGGAGTTTTTTAGTACCATTCCAGAAAGACAAAGAATATGCAGGTTTTATCTTCAAAATAATTTTACATTTAATGAGAGGTCATCCAGTATCAGCAGGGGTAACTGCTTATTTCAATTATCTATTCTGCTCAAACCAAATGTCCCTTTTTGAATCTGCTATGATTCGAAATACTGGTCCCCATTTAAAAAACAACCACACCTCCAGGTGGCTCACAGCAGTGTCTGTGAGTCCTGTAGTTGGGTTTGGAGTCCCAGCCATGCCATTACAGGCTATGGCCAGAGGTCCACATATGCGAGGCAACAATTAGCGCAGCCTCATCGGGGATAATATGGGTTAAGCTGGTTAAGTTTTATTAGTTTACTCTGTAGCGACCACTTCTGGTTGGCCAGGTGCATGTAGCTGAACTAACAGAATTGTACGCTGGCAATGTGATTCTACGACGGCATTGGCAGTGTGTAATTGGTGATGTGACTGCATGGTGAAAGGAGGCAAGGACTAGTCGTCACGCGAGTGGGAGGAATCAGGTGCGACGGCATCTTCCTCCTCTGTCGATGGGAGCAGCTCGCTTTGTGCGGGACTAAGCAGTTCGGCTGTGTTCAGGGTGAGGAAAAATCCAAAAAAAATAAAATTAAAAAAATCCTTTTAATTGACACCCCTGCCTTCAGTTCCCCCCAACAAAGAATTTTACTCGGATAGTCCATGTCATACGGAAGAAATCCTCCCAGAGAGGCGGGGCCTGGGAGAAGGCTCCGCCTACACACCTCGATGACAGACAGCAGGATCTCGGGAGCCGATGACCCCAGGGCCATGAGGGTGAGGTTGGACACCGTCTCATTCCAAATACGCACGGTTGCGACGGACGTCTCGCCATTGGGTAGAGTGATGGTCACTTCCTTCTCCTGTGGGGCAGCGACAGAGAGACCGCACACTGGGTGTCACCACACATGACAATGCAATAAAATTCAGGCTAAAGAGGGTTATTATTTCATTATTTAAGATAGTTTTTTTTTCTTCTAACACAGAAAATATTTGCTATCTTAAGTTACGAGTGAGATTTTCTAATCCTACAGGTTAATCATCAAAAAATCTGGACAGTCCGGGTTGGCCACAAGTGCATCGGTGTAGCCCCCGAAAGCCCACTTCTCCCCTTTTTTGGGGATTATTCGGCCAATACTGTCGCCATGGCAACTAAAATCCATAGGTGTCATAACTTAAGTACGCATATCACATGTCTATACCAAACATGAAAGTAATATGCGCGTGATAGACCGTATTGAGTTTTTTCAAGGTAGTTGGGGCAGCATGCATATAGATGATGTCACCATAATCTAACACTGAGGGGAGGGTTGATTAAATTAAAAGATTCCTACTATCTCGAGAAAAACAAAAATTGTTTCTGTAAAAAAAAAAAAAAAAACATTTTTATGACTTAACTTTTTTGTTTGCCGCAACACATTGAGTCTGCTGCAACACATTGTATTCTATTTGAAAGATAACCTGAAAATCATTTGCAAGCATTCTGATCTAGGCCTGATGAGCCAAGTCTATCAAGTAAAAGTGAATGATCGACAGAGTGAAAGGCCTTGGATAGGTAAACAAACAGGGCGGCACAATATTGCCCACCATCAAGGGCAAATATAATATCATTCATAACAAGTGATGCCGCAGATATAGTGCTGTGTCCAGCTCTAAAACCAGACTGAAATGTACTTAAAATGCAAGTTCTATCTAAAAATAAACAAAGCTGACGATTAACAAAGGATTCAAGAATCTTGGCCAGGCAAGGTAGCTTCGAAATTGGACGATAATTATTAGTCTTTAGCGTCACCACGCTTATGCAAAGGAAGCACAAGTGCAGTTTTCCAAATCTTTAGCACAATGCCCAAGCTAAGTGAAAGGTTAAAGATGTGTGTTATAGGCAGGGCTGTAATGGGAGCAGCCAACTTCAACAGTCCGGGGTCCGAAAGATCAGCACCAGTAGACGTTTGGGTCAATTTTGAAAAGAGCATCAAAGACTTCCGATTCAGAAATTAAGCTAAGGGAAAAACTACATTGACTCATATCATTTGGGAGCGTGGGCTTTGATTGGCATTGAACAGTTTGCATACGGTTCCCCATCCTATTTGTGGCACCCATCCGATTAGGGTGCATTCTATCAAACTGATGGCCTGCGCTAATTAAATGTTTATTGAGAACATTACAAATTTACTTCTTGTCACATATGGGACCAGAGTCAGACCATATCTGTGAGGGAAGCGCTAGGGCACTATTATTCTTCATTAATTTTATTGTTTTCCAGAACTTAGCATGGATTACTAGCACGCTGATGTAATGAGTTAAAATAAAAAGTACATTTTGTTTTGCTAAGCATAGCAGTGCACTTGTTTCGCAACAGCCTGAATACAATCCAATCAGAATGAGCCACATTTTTCTAGCTTTTGCCCCTGCAGAGTTCCTTTAGATCAATATTTCAAATAATTCATGGGAGAACCACACAGTACATCTGTCCTTAGTTCTAATTCTCCGAAAAGGAGTGTGATTGTCAGCAATGCAGTTACAAAAGTGTTTGAGAAATATGCAAAGGCCAGATCAGGATCATGAATGAGGGACACCCTGTCTAAGTCACACAAACTTAAATCATGGAGTGCCAAAAGTGCCAAAAATTTCTTTTAAAAATGACACATGGCTTGGACCTAAGTAATTTCGCATTCCTTATGCAAGCTATCGAGCAGTGATCACTGACATCCTGAGGGAAAACACCGCTCGATGAATTTCTGTGAGGCATGTTGGTCAAGAAGATGTCAATCAGAGAAGATTTGCGGCTGTTTTTTGCATTTGGCCGTGTAGGTTTAGTGATTGACTGAGTAAGGCTTAGATTAGCACATAAGTCTTTGAAGCAGTCAGACACTAGTTTTTCCCAATCTAGGTTAAAATCTCCCATAAATAACAATTTTGTTGCCGTATAAGAGGAAAACATGTCAGCCAAATTGACAACAGCACAGGGGAGGGCTGAAGGGGGCCTATATGCCCCAAAAACTGTTACCTGAGTGTTGATGAATGCATGATGAAATTAGCTCAGACACTGAAAAACAATAGATGGCTACACCATCTCCTTTCCCTCTTCAATCAGCTCTGAACAGGCTGTAGCCATTAAGATGAATATCAGAATCATTAATCAATTTTTTTTAACCATGACTCAGTGATAACAAAAATATCAGGAATTGTCAGTTGGATTAAAATATTGACATGGTCCATTTTAGAAGCCAAACGTGAGCCAAACTCACATTTGATGCAACAACCCAAGTCCATCTCTAGATTTAAAAACAGATGGATAATCTAAAATGGCAGGTTCAGTATCAACAAATACAACAGAATTACATTTAATCAAGGGAACATGAATAAGATTATAAACTGAAATCCCATTAGGCCTGCAACAAGATCTCAATAATCTTTGACGAGACAGGTTTAAAACCAGAATAAAACCAAAAACAGTATTGAGAACATAAGAGTTCCCAGTGAAATCATGTGAGAAACAGAAAGTTTCCTTACACAAGTAAATTTATAATGTGGTTAAATGTGGGTTGCACTGGAAGGTAGAAGTCGGCCTGAAGTAGCCACCCGACTTCATCCGGGGGCTACAATTAGACAATTATAATCTCAAATTGAATTTGAAATGCATTTAAAACTTGCTTCATGGGCAATATTTTTGCATTTAGCAATCATGCAGCAAAAGGGAGTAAAGGGAATTTATTTAGCTGGGTACGACACTAAAAAGCTTGTTGCGATTGACATTTTTTGGTTTGTGCTGTGTAAACAACACATAATGTTGCATTACATGAAGGGTTTGAATGGGATGAGATGTTTTGGCATCTAGTTCTGATGCCTTGAGGTTATTTCCTGGATTGCATGAGCTTAAATGAAATATTTTTATAGATAAACAACCAGAGGCGCAGCACACATCTCTTCAGTAAATCAAACAGTTAGGTCATGTTGATGTATAGGCTGCCACAAGCATCGCTGAGGAAAAGTCTCAGAGCTTTTTTGACCTGCATCACTTTGCATTAAGAAATTAAACCAGGAATTAAAATTACATAACATTTATTTAGCAGAGGCTATTACAATAGCAGCGCATTACAGTAAGAGACTACGAGAATACCCAATCGAGCTTCACGAGTATCTCTGATATAGACTGGGTTAAATCTACTCAAAGAACAGAGACAGTGCCCTTGAAAAATCTTTAGGGCATTAATGTACCGTAATGTAGGGCAGGGCCCATGTCAGAACTATGATATAGAAGATATACCACAACTGATGAGTCACAAACAAGGATAAAAAAATGGGAGGAAGGTGCTAAAATGGTATATGAAGTCTCATCACTTTTTCCTGTCTTAGTTGGACACTGTGCACTGATTCTGCCATCTTTCATCCACATAGTTACCGTGTCACAGGAAGAACTTGCTACCGCAGCCCAGAGTACTGCCCAAGTCTTTACAAGGTCACAGGTCATGAGATCAAGTGTTGACCTACACAAGGCCAGTGGTCATGAGATAAAGTGTTGACCTACACAATGCCAGTGGTCATGAGATAAAGTGTTGATCTACACAATGCCAGTGGTCATGAGATAAAGTGTTGACCTACACAATGCCAGTGGTCATGAGATAAAGTGTTGATCTACACAATGCCAGTGGTCATGAGATAAAGTGTTGACCTACACAATGCCAGTGGTCAAGAGATAAAGTGTTGACCTACACAATACCAGTGGTCATGAGATAAAGTGTTGACCTACACAATGCCAGTGGTCATGAGATAAAGTGTTGACCTACAATGCCAGTGGTCATGAGATAAAGTGTTGACCTACACAATGCCAGTGGTTATGAGATAAAGTGTTGACCTACACAATGCCAGTGGTCATGAGATAAAGTGTTGACCTACACAATGCCAGTGGTCATGAGATAAAGTGTTGACCTACAATGCCAGTAGTCATGAGATAAAGTGTTGACCTACACAATGCCAGTGGTCATGAGATAAAGTGTTGATCTACACAATGCCAGTGGTCATGAGATAAAGTGTTGACCTACACAATGCCAGTGGTCATGAGATAAAGTGTTGACCTACACAATGCCAGTGGTCATGAGATAAAGTGTTGACCTACAATGCCAGTGGTCATGAGATAAAGTGTTGACCTACACAATGCCAGTGGTCATGAGATAAAGTGTTGACCTACACAAGGTCAGAGATCATTTGATACAGTTTTGAGAAATGGTTGATGCTTTCCTTGTACATGAATCCTGAGATTTTGTTTCACATTCAGAGACAGACTTTTATGAACACGCACGCCATTTCTGTACTAGGCATGCTCACATGACATCTTCGGGTCGATAGGCCTCAGTCAGAGTGAGTCACACTCTTCAAAAGGCAGGATTAAGTATCCGCATTTCCAAGCTTGACATGTACTCTTGCGAGAGTCACAGACCGGCGTAACACAGGATCAGGGGGGCGGCTTTCAAGCCCCTTATCGCCTCACGTTAAATCGCATCAGGAGGCAGGAGGGCACAGTGATTTAGCAAAAATGGGATTTTCTTAAGATCTTGAATCTTGACATAAACATGACACAGTAGATACTGAGAGAGAGAGAGAGAGAGAGAGCGCAGGATGGAGGCAGGAGCAGAAGTGAACAGGGACGAGGCAGTCTGTACTCAGCCAAGGATTTTTTTCAGGGTTACTTTTGTTTCTGAAGGGTGAGAAACTGAGACACAAGGCTTTGTTCTTCTAAAAGATTCCTTAAAGAACCGCAGACAGCTGTGTCTTGCCTGTCAGCTAAATCCCCCGTATCTCTGCGTTTCTCTCCTCGCCACCGTTTGTCCACCGGCCAAAGCAATCTCTATCCACCTCTCTGCACTTTATCTCTAATGAGAAAAGAATACGTCTCAGAAATGAAATCTCAGGGACTTATCATGGCGTGTCACTGGGTAGCAATATTACAGACTTCATATGGAAGGGAGTAGCAGTGAATGCGTGTGGGTGGGGGAAATCCTCCCGTGTATCTGTGTATGTGGTTGTCCGGGGAACCTGTGTCATGCACATGTGTGTATGTCTATGCGCCTGTGAGTGAGTGAATTTATTATAACCTTTATTTTACCAGATAGTACCATTGAGATCATAAATCTCTTTTTCAAGGTAGACCTGGCCAATAATTGCAGCAAAGAGTTGCAGACATAACATATAACAAGGAAGATAAAAATTTAATAAAATATATAAATAAATAAAATAGTGCATTTCAAGTCAAGGCATCATAACACCTACAGACAATGACAAGTACCAAGAGAATCATTCATTATAGCAGCTATGTGAACTTTAAAAGTAGACAGTGGGACCAGTTTGCTTATTTTTAAGTCCTTTTGCAGACTGTTCCACATAGAGGGAGCAGCACACATGAAGGCTTTCTTACCAAGGTCAGTCCTTGCCCTTGGTACCTCTAACAGAACCACACCCTGGGACCTCAAACTATAGCTGCCTATAGCTTTCTGTATGATCAGAGAGCAGATGTAAGGTGGGAGTTTGCCTAGCATGGCTTTATAAATGAAAATGTACCAATGGCCAAGTCTCCTTAAGGTCAGTGAAAGCCAACTTACTCTTGTGTACAGGGTACAGTGATGGGTTAGTGCTTTGCAATTTGTAATAAAACTTAATGCACTGTGATAGGTGGCATGTGAATGTATGTGAGAGCGAGTTTGTGAGTGTGTAGGTGCATGTGTGTTTGGTCCGTACCTGGGAGGTGATGACCTCAATGGAGGCCATGAAGCGGTCGGCGATGATGGACACTCCGAGGAACATGTACATGAGGCAGACAAAGTAGACCACAGCCCGCGCCACTTGGTCCCCGAGCCCTGGACTGCGGGGCAGCCAGACCGGCAGCAGGACCCCAGGCTGGCACTTCGCCGCGCTGCCTGGACACGGTCTCTTCCCGTTGCTCGTGTCATTCCCCAAGGTCGATGACACCGTGTCCAAAACTGAGGTGCGACCCTCCTCTTCGACCTTCTGGGATTCCGGGGAGCAGGGCTGGGGCAGAGGCAGGACGAGGAAGAGGAGGAGCAATAGATGAAGAGGAGAGGAGCGGAGCGTCATGGCTGCCGAGGGATGGAGGGGCAGGAGGTGGGGGAGGGGCGAGAGAGAGAGAGAGAGGGAGCAGAGACTGGTGTAGCAAGACGGGAGGAACCCAGGTCACCTGATGGGAGAAACAGAGAGTCAAAATTAGTCCCAACATCACACAGAGAAAAGGCTTCATGAATCAACCCTCTCTAAGGTGGATTTATTGGTCACACTTTAGTTAAAGTGTTGCTCATAAAGTCTTTATAGAGTATTTATAATGCCTCATGAATGAGACATAATGTCTTCATAAATCATTCTGAAGCAAATGTCATGCTTTGTAAAGGGTGAAATAATACATCCTTTTTCAGCATGTAATGGCAGATATGACAGTGACAATGTCACTTAGCAAGTGGCTCAATGCTATAAAGGGTGACATTGTCAACTAAGTGACATCGTCACATCTGGCATCACATGCTGAATAAGGATGTGTTATTTCACCCTTTACAAATCATGACATTTGCTTATGATTGATTTATGAAGACATTATGTCTCATTTATGAAGGCATTATAAAAGCTGTACAAAGCCTTCACAAGCAACACAGCAACAAGTGTGACCAATTTGTTTTTATTTATTGATTTATTTAACCCCTTAAATTCTTACTTTTCGCTTAGGTTTTCTGTTCAGTTGGTCAAAAGTTAGAAAAAAACTTTTTTTTTCACACTGTAGGACAATGTAACATACATATTCTGCATCTGCCGGATGAAGCCCTTCACTGAAGTTACGTCACACTTATATTGAGAGAAATATTCAAACCCAGGATGCCATGTACTTACAGCCACAACATTACATCACCTGCAAAAGATGCAGATCATGTACATAGTTTTATACACATTTCCCTGTCATTCAGCAGCGCATATTTGGGATCGTTGGACACCTTGGGACCTCCTTTTAAATTCAGAATAGGCCTGAATGTCCTCAGGTTTGAATACAGCAGCTTAATTTGACGGACCATTATGTGGGTCCTTAGGTTTTATGGGGTTAAAAAAGCACAAAATACACTGACAACAGCAAATGCAGAATACAGAGAGTGTGCTTTTTAGCCAAAGCTAATTGCCAAGTCCCTGAGATCTACACCCATTGCGGTGAGTTTGTTTCCACCATAGTTAACTGTGGGGAAAAAAAGACGTGAAATTGCTCACTTTCTCTGCCAAATAAGCTAAAAATGTTACTGCTACTAAGGCGAGACAAGCTTAATTAATATTGAGATTTGCCAACTAGGTGAGAAAGTTTCACTTCAGAGCCAAACAGTAACTTTAAGATTGTAATCAAGCATATTCTTGACTTGGAAAATAAAAACATTGCGTAACAATACATTTCAGCTGTTTAATGACTTCTTTCGATAGGTGAGTATTTTCTATCGACAGTTTACAGTTGTGTAATTGTTTTATCATTAGTTCATTGTTTTTTTTTTTTTACCTCATACGCGTGCTATTTGGGGGTTCTAGCCTGACATTTGCCTGTCAGCTGCTCTCTAAGGTGCGTTTCTGACAGTCCTTTGGTAAAAAATGGCCTTGACACCTGTGAGGCTTGTCAAATCTAAAAAAGCACGAAAGCGACATCCAGGTCACAAGCCGGCACAAAGAGCAACACGAAAACCGTGAAGAAAAACTTCGCATTTGCTGACACAGGTCCTGAGGACTGCTGTCAGAGAGCTGGCTTTTCACCAAAGCTAAATCACTGACTGCAGTGGGACACATTTCATTTAAAATCACAGGCCTGCCAACTGCCGTCTGAACAGAGGTTACTCCGGGGTGCAGGAGAGAGAGAGAGAGAGGGAGGGAGAAAGGGTGATAGCATGAGGGAGGGAGATTGATCTATATAGCTGATCTACCCGTGCCCACCCTGCAAGTTTTCATCTTATACATATATTTTTTATGTAGAATATTTTATCTTTTTTTACGCTAATAACTTAATTGAGGTTCATCAGAAAATATTCATTGTAATACTGTATCGTATGTGCAGTGGGAATTATAATTTATTGGACTGTGACACATTATTTTTTTACTTTGGTTCTATTGGCTGAGTCAATCACTGCATCTGATCTAATTGAACATACTCTATAAGTATTGAAGTGGAGATTGAAGGCAAAAAGTCCCTGATACCAGCAGAAACTGAAGAAGGCTGTAGTACAGGCCTGGCAGGGCTTCACCAATGCTGTGCAATGATTTATAATGTTGTTGGCTTTCTGACTTATGCTCAAGATATGTGGTGTTTTCAATGCTGCAAAGCTCTCTGACTTCTTACTTAAGTGTTGTATATTTTATATATAATGGATGCATCTCGTGTCAGGGTTCTGGGAGTATATCCTTACCCACTCTAATATAAAGGATCACAGTAGAGACAAATCTAGTAATCAATTCAATAGATACTTTTTTGTTTTATCCTCAATAATGCAGGCTAAGATTCTAGTCTCTATTCTAATCTTGCTGTACTTGTCCAATAAACTCCGCTAAACTAAAGGGAAGATACCTAGCATATGGCGATGGCTATGCGTCATTGCGTGCAAAAGATTTACAGCCAACAGTTAAAAACGATTACTTTATTTTGAATTATGAATAGGCCACTCCAAAATCTTAATTTTGTTTCTTTTGAGCCATTCACAGGTGGACTTGCGTGTGCACTGTCCTGCTGCATAAATTGACTGCGTTTGAGCTTTCGGTCATGAACTGATAGCCAAATTTGAGTGTTATTCAGCCAATACTGTTGCCATGGCAACCGAAATCGATAGGTGTCATAACTGGAGGATAACACGTGTCCATACTAAATATAAAAGTAATGGGTCAAAAATTACAACCTGTACAGCGTCCACAAGGAGGTATCTACGGACGCTGACGTGGCGGTGGAGACGACAACCATGAATCCATAGTAGCTGCCCGACTTCGTCCGGGGGCCACAATTATCTCTTTAAAATTACTGTGGTTGTAATTTTTTGTGATTCACAAGCCTTGGAATATGAGTTTTTGAAATAATTCCATAAAGCATTTGAAATAGAGAGGGTGAAGAATAGAGAGCGAGAGAAAGTGAGAGGGAGATATTTTGTGTGTGTGTGTGTGTGTGTGTGTGTGTGTATGTATGTGTGTGTGTGAGAGAGAGAGAGAGAGAGCCCCCAGAGAAGGGCGGGAGGCCCGGGAGGTGGCAGTTGCTGAGGTGACGGTGACACTGTTTCTCTGGCGGAGATAACGGCTCGGCGGCACAGAGCTCCATTCAGACCGCGGTGCAAACAAACCTCGCTGCCAAACTCACAGAGCACCCTGTCTCCGGCTACGCTTTTGTACTCTGTGCAGCACCGTGACAACGTGTCACACATTTCATCACGCGCTACATTGTGTGTGAGTGTGTGTGTGTGTTTGTGTGAGTGTGTATTTTCTCCTCAGTGGTTCTCAGGATGTCAGCGCCAAAACAGAGGATAAGAATCCCTCTAAAACCAGTGTCTCACTGATGCTAAGTCTGTTTGCCTCTATAACTCTCTTTCCCTCCCTCTCCCCACCTTCTCTCCCTATCTTAATCCTTCTCTCTCTCTCTTCTTCTCTAGATCCCTCCCTCTCTCTCACTTTCTCTCTATCCTTCTCTCTTCCCCCTCTATCCCTCTCTCCTCTCTCACTCTCACTTTCTCTCTCCATCTCTCCTTCTCTCTCCTTCAGAAAATGCATCAACACTGCTCCCTGTACCCTAAATCCCAGTACAACTAAAGAGCGAAAGCAATACACAGCAACACAGGAGTGAGTTTGCTTAAATTTGCACGGTGAGACTGCATGTAAACAGCACATAAATATGCATAAAAACATATTTCTGTACCGAGGCACTGCCACTGCCTGTGGAAATTAAAGATTACCTAAACGCTCAGTCATTTATCAAACAACAAGTGAAATAAGTGACTGCAGGGGAGACTAAATTGCCCTATTTAGGTGTTCCCCAGAGAGATCAGGCTAGGAGGAGCGCGACGCCGTCGCTCGCGAGGTGATGCAGACTCATCCATTCCGGCAACAATTACTGCAGACTAACAAAAACTAACAATGCAGAGGGAATGGGCTCAAGCTGACGTGACATTGTTCGAAGCAGAAGGCCGTCACAGAAAAACAAAGGAGAAGGTAACGAGATGGTAACTGACTCTCACACAGCACTGATGCTCGACTGCAGTAGGGCAGGCATGGCAACATCTGTGGTAATAGATCACCAGAGACTATTTACGTCGTCCCGCACTAGCTAAGACACGATTCTTCAAAACAGGCCCGCAAGCGCTCATTATCTTCCGTGGCGGAGACAGAGCGATGGGCCTCTCTAGCCCTTTCCCGAGCTCCATCACAAAATACGCTCTTCACATAACATACAAACGCTGATGTAATAATCACAACTGGGAACTCAAAACAATTGAGGTCAAGAGCAGTGGCTTATCGTAAAATTCTGTCAAAAAATGTTCCATAATTTCGCTTTAAAGCAGGTCGGGCTCCAAAAAAAGAAGAATTTTGAAAAAAAGAAAAATCCACTCGTCAAAGGGTTAACCTTAGTGCAGATAAATCTAAATTTTAATTAAATTGCATTCAATTCCAAAACAATTCTGAAATTGAAATTCCAAATGTCTTGCTTTACTGCAATAATTTTCCAAAGTCTCTGTGACACAAATACTAACTCACACACGTACGTACACACACACACACACACACACACACACACACACACACATATTTACTCTGTTACATTACAGCCAAAGAGTAATTTCAAAGTGGAATAGTTTGCCTGACCATATTGTTGAGGCAGAGACCTTGGGGGTTTTCAAGAGTAGGCTTGACCTAAAGCTAGATACCATTGAGTCATTCAGTATCTGAAGTGATATATTCACAATAGTATAAAGAAACTGGCGAGCTTAGTTGTGCTGAATGGCCTGTTCTCATCATTCATGTTATGTTACACCAGAATTTTCGCAAAAATTCCACCCATAATTTGATATGTGCCACCAGGAAAAAACTATTCAGAAGATCTACGCATTATTTTGCCCCTAAATTTAGCAATGGGGATAGAAAAATTATGCCAGAGTACAGCCCACACATATATTCACAGAATGGCAAATGCACAGACGTGCACACACACACACACACACACACACACACACACGCACACACGCACACATATGCACATCACCAAAATTTTACATGTGCCAAAAGGAAAAGTACAAATCAGAGGAAGATCTATACATTATTGTGCTCTGAAATTTTCATTGAGGAAAATGTATATGCTAGCGTAGAGCCCACACATATACTCACAGGCGCACACACACACACACACACACGCAAACACAAAACCATAAGAAAACAAAAAAAAACCACAATCCTCCATCAATTACCTCTTGCCAGATGTCCGAATTGCACCAGCATGTTTGCCCTGTAATTTAATTTCCCATGATGCACTGCTGATGAAAGTCATATCCACTGAATCACCCCCCTCCCCAGCCCTCCCCCGACCTCAAGAAGAGCAGTGCCCGGAAAACCGAGCAGGTGCAGGGGGGTGTGCAGATAAAGGGGGTCTGTACAGATAAAGTGGGACTGGACTCCACTGACCTCGTCAATCCTTCAGTGCCTCTGCGCCAGCTCAACACAGGCTGCCCGGCACTGAGCACAGAGCACTGAGGTCTGTGTGCAGGAGAAGCACAGGGATTTACAGAGATCCCAGCGAATCAGGTCCAACGAGATGAAAAACAGAGAGAGAGAGAGAGGAGAAACAGAGGACAAGATGGGCGAGGATACCGAGAATGAATGCTGACGAGAGAAAAAAGAGAGGGAGGGAGAGACAGAGATAGGGAGAGAGAGAGAGAGGGAAGCCCTGCCATAAACTTGTAGACATTCCGCGCAAAACCCGGCGTTTCCATGGCGACTCTGCTGAAGAGTTTTGGGCGGGTGATGCATGGCCGTGGCATAAGGCATGGAGAGGGAGGGGAACAGGAGGGTGGGTGAGGATATTCTATTAGGACACACACAGGAGTACAGCAACTCTGAACACACACATTACTGCCCCAATACACTCACGCACTCGTGCATACACATACACAGAAACACAAGAGACGACCGTCAAAACATATACACGCTGCGGCACACTGAGGGGACTACCATCCCAACACAAACACACACACACACACAAACACACGTATTGGGGAATGCCTTCGAAACATCCACACACCAGCACACTGGAGACTACTGTCCCAAAAAACACACATGGGTACTGCCTTTGAAACATACAAACACCAGCATACTGAGGAGGACCGTCCCAACACACACTCATACACACAGACACAAACACACACATATACATACACACACATCCAGGGGACTACTGTCAAAAAATACACACACCTGCATACTGGGGACTACCGTCCCAACACACACTCCCACACACAAACTCACACACACATACACACTCACCAGTACAGAGGGAACTAGCACACACACCCACACTAGCGTACAAAAAACTATCCTCCCATAGACGAGTACTAGCAGCCTGGGGACTACCAGGCCAGCACAAACACAATACAGTACGTCAAGCCTGAACAAACGGTAACATACCGGGGGTTAAAATCCCAACATGCACTCACTGGCAAACCCCTGACAGACAGCCGACAGCCCATTTCAGTAATTAAAAGACCTGTTCTTCCAACAGTAATACAGTGCTCTACAGCTGGCCGAAAAACAGGCTCAGCTCACAAACTAAAACCTGAGGGTACCCATCTTCATTTATAATGACACAATTGAAGCACCTATTACTAAAAAGTCACACTTGACTTGACTTGTGGGGTTTTAGTAATCAGTGATTCAATTCCTGCTCACACTGAAATTTAGCATCATTTGTGTTCTACACTCAGACTACTGATCTCATATAAAGGGAGGGACCTACTTGATACTGGTATCAGAGATCGGTTTGATACTGACTCGAATAACTGGGTAGGTCGATACCAAATGTGTTACAAGGATGGGAGAGGTGCTCAACAGCAAGGTGAAAAATGTGGAGATATTATCAAGAAATTGCACCATGAAGAGGATTATTGGAGACAATCTGAATCGTGTGGAGCCCAGTGGGTTATATGAGTGCCTTAACTTCTCTGTTTTTTTTGCCATTTCTGAATGCATATTGAGCCATCTATCAAAGGGCCAGAGAAAGACATAAAATCTCTTTCTGACTGACAAAAACTTACATTTCCAGGGTTGTTATTACATTTCGGCAATATTCTCAGCCAGTGGCGTGCGGTCAGAGGGAGAAATCCTTCTCTTTGCTTGATTAGCAATCAGACAATGAACTACTTTAGTAAGACTATTCAGCAGAATGACGGGCCAGTTTAAGTTTCCACGGCATTATTACTCGGTACATCGAACCTGAAATGCTCACTAAACAGCAGATTTGCGCCTACTTGCTTCCAGGAACCCGAAGCAATGTCATCAACAAATATTAAAACAGTTCGACTTATGCAGAGTTCAATGTTTGATCAATAGTATACAATGTATTCCCCTTTAAATACGCGCTTTTAGACCTCAACCAAAAAAAAAAGCGCAGGTTTATTTTCAGTCCTCTTTCATAATCCGATTAATGAAATGTTGAAACAATACACAGAATTACTGACAGCCGAGAATGTTTCCTAATTGATTATTCAGATTTCCATCCTTGCAGTCTCGAATTGAAGCGTTTTTTTGAATGAATCTTTTAATCATTATCTCCTCTATCAGTATACAGGCTTCCTATAGGCCTGGTCTGTGATGGTCCTGCCCTGCAGTCCCTCCCCCCTCCTGCTGTCTTCACCTCCACTTCAACGAGCCACACCTATTGCTCGTTGAAGTGGAGGTGAAGTGAATAGTATTTGGCAGTGCAGCTGCATTCTGAAGTCAAAGCCGTGTTGTGTTGTGCCGCTGCTCCCCTCGTTTGTGGTTTGAACCAGTTCTATTAAAAGTCTTTATTTTTTTACTCAGCCAGTGCGTTTGGGTCCCTTCTCTCCCATTTGGGTACATGGTCCTTGTGCCTGCCGGTTTTCAGTTTGCAGCCGGCGGGGGCAAGACCATGACATGGTCTTAATTGTTTTGATTGTCAATCAGGAATAGTATGTGGGAACAGGTTCACAAAATCCTGTGATAAAAGTTTGGGTCACTGCCTCACCTCACCTCACCGCCCGTATACTATTGATACTATTGATACACTATTGTATACAATTGATCAAACATTGAACTCTGAATAAGTCGAAAAGTTTTAATATTTGTTGATGACATCGCTTCGGCTTTGTGAAAGCATGTACTAGCAAATCTGCAGTTTCGTGAGTATTTCAGGTTCGATGTACTGAGTAATAACGCCATGGAAACTTCAACTTGCCCGTCATTCTGCCGCATAGTCTTACTAAACTAGTTAATCGTCTGATTGCAAGTTAAGCAAAGGGGAGAATTCTGCTTCGCCAAACTAACCTCCAACCGCACGTCACTGATTCTCACCATCTCTGATTATTTGAGAGCAGTCTACTGAGTGTCACCTTTGAAATGAGACCATAATTATGCCTGCAATTAGAGTAGTTTGAGTGAAAACATTAAGGGGTTAAAAACTGAACAGCCTCCCGCATCAATAAAAGAATCTCGATGGAAGAGTCAGGGGTGTAAGACGGAAAGAGTGATTTTCCTGCAGTATATGGCCTGGGGAGGAGATCTGCGATAGATCAGCAGCCACTTCACTAATGCGCACCAGCCTGTCGCTCAGTGCTCTCACTGTATAAAGTCCCAAACTAAATCTACTCCAATACAGCACATACCAGTACACCAGGGGCTGCAAGTGCTCCACACTGAACAATTTACTGTGTGCTTGGCTAAGTTCTGGCACATCCTGGACCCCTGAGCAGGAGTAAGCAAGGAAAAATGGATGGATGGGTGGATGGATGGATGGATGGATGGACGGACAGCCGGATAGGGTGTGAGTGCCGCAGAAAGTGCCTGTCATGAAGCAGAATTTCAGTTATGGGCCCCTAAATCAGATACACATCAAGATACCCAGCATGCCCTGTACATAAATCCTTAGGCAATATAAACTCAAGGCCACTCGAAGAATTGATTTGTTCCAACGGCATCCCAACCAAATACACCGACAGATAAAAAGCTTTATAACACACCTCCCTTCATCAAATCAGGCGACACGTCAGAAGGTGTAAGCCGATCGCCGGCTGTCGCAGAACGCAGACAGTTGGCACAGGATTCGGGCAGTGCCACCGGAGACTTTAACTGACTCCCGCCATCCATCCAGGAAGCGTCTCATAAAAGCGGGGACAGCCTGGGCAATTCAGCAATCATTTTACCCATCTGCCCACCAGGTTTTCTGTAACCTGCCCACCCCCGGAGACCCCGTGGAATTATACTGAAGCTTCCGTCGTAAATGTGGAGCCATAGGCATTCCTGATGGACGTGCTGCCAATGCCCTCTCTACAGGGAGACCCAGCCAATCCCAAAACCTGAATACACAATCTATCCCCTTCCCAAATATTCCCAGATTATCAGAGAATCCCTCCTATAATGCCCAATTCCCCCAGACAGGACAGTGTTTTGTTAGAGTCTTCCAAAAAACCCAAGGTATTTCCTAAACTGTTTATTTTTTTCTCTGAGCAAGGTACAATATGCAGCCATGCAACCAGGAGTTTCAGCTACCAAAGAGAATACAGGTTCAGCCCCCAGAACTGTGTGGGTCGCTGAAATTATCATAACCTTTCACTTTACTCGGGTTTGGTCCTGACAATACATGTGGAAGTTCACGTAAAAAATGAAGAGTAACTGCATTTTCACCCTGCAGACCTGCAATGGTGGAGGCCATTGTAAAGACGATGAACGACCTCTTAAAGCAAGACAATAGGAGAGCGATTACCAATACGCTGCATTGGGCAGATGTACAATGTGTGGTGATTATTGTGCCAATAAAACCCGGACAGGATATTTGCACGGTTTTGGCGAGACATTTGGTCTGGGTTTAATTCCATTTTGTTTCTGTCAGGTCATAAAATTGACTGATAATTCCACTTATGTTCTCAATTAGCGGAATTGAAAAAGAACTGACGTCCATTTTCTTCCAAATGGAGCCAATGCCAACAGATGGCGAATTGAAATTGCATCTACTTCAGATTAACATGCAACAGTGCACGCCCGCAAAGTTACAATTTTACATTGAAAGGTTATTGATTTAGTTGGGTAACTTGAGTCTATGTTTCAGATTTGGGAAGAAAAGGACTTTTGCTGAGTGCAACTTCACTCAGCGAACAGTCATTCTGCTTTGTGAAGCAGAGCTCAGCTGAATGGCAGTGAGGACTGAGGGGGGGTGAGCTGAGACTGAAAGAGAGATGATCGCAGAACAGCACCAATGAGGAGTGAAGGGACTAAATCAGGTCTACCATGACCAACCTGCCTCTTCACCAGAGAGAGAGAGAGAGAGAGAGAGACGGGAGGGGGGGCGGTTTAGCTTGGCTGTGAATGAGACCAAGCAAAAATAACTTTTTATGCTATTGAATTCAATTAAATTACATTCAATTTTATTTGTATAGCGCTTTTCAAATCAATAAAAAATCAATTAACATTGAACTTCCAATAAGAACCAGGTTGAAAATGTTCAAATCAATCATGGAACCCATTGCATTATATGGCTGTGAGGTGTGGGGCACGCAAGCTCAACAAGACTGGATAAAATGGGACAAAAATCCCATTGAAATACTACAGAGAGTTCTGCCAAAATATCCTACATGTGCAGAGAAGAGCTCCCAACGCTGCCTGTAGAGCTGAATTAGGCCAATACCCTCTTCTGTTAAATATTCAAAAACGAGCCCTAAGTTTTTGGGCTCATGTTAAAAGAAGTGACCCTCTCCCTCTCCTACAAAGCCCTGTGCTGCCAGGATTCAAACCCACAGAACTGTCCCCTCTGCCAACTTGTCCTGAGTCTGTGCGAATCCTCAAGTACTCAGGTCGCAACACCACAACCGCCCCAACTTCAGAGCACAAACACCCACAACATCAGACCCAACCAAATGATGATGAACGAAAAACAAAAATGCAGAGATTACTGAACAGAACAAATAAAATCCCTGAGCAAAATGGAAACGTGTGACCCTGAACAGACAACACTGTGGCCACCTACTTGACCTCAGTGAAGGACACAAAACTGAGGAGAACATTGACTAAGTACAGACTGAGTGAGCACAACCTCGCCATAGAGGTCGGCCGGCACAGACAAAGCTGCCGGCCCAGAGAGCAGAGGTTGTGTTGTTATTGTGACCAAGGAAGTGTGGAGACCGAACTGCACTTCCTAACACAATGTTATCAATAAAATACAAAAAAATAACAAAAATAACCCCAGAATTTCCCGATCTAAATGACTGGGAAAAACTACTGATCCTCCTGGGAGAGAGAGAGGACTGCTGTAGTCTGGCGGGGAGATTTGTAGCAGCCTGCCATGAGCTCCACATCTGAGTCAGCCCCCTGTCCCACACAGGAAATAATTCATCTTTATTAAGTTATCTGTTCAATGTTAACGTGTAATTTTACCCACTGCCCATAGCCCCTCATGTTTCATATAGTACTTTGTATATAGTTCCCTCATATGTTCTACTGTTGTATTGTTTGTGTAAATACGCTTTGGCAACATTGTATTGTATGCAGTCATGCCACTAAAGCCTCATGAATTGAATTGAATTGAGGGGGGAAAGAGAGGGGGGAAAGAGAGTGACAGAGGGAGAGAGAGATGGCATGAGTGAAGGGAGAGTGATCTGTACACCTGATGTGGCAGAGAGAGAGAGAGAGAGAGAGAGCGCGCGCGCATCTAATACCTGCTAATGACATTTGTTATAATACATTTTGGAATTTATCAGTAAAGTGATAAAATGTTACACTCTTTTTTATCACAATACTTCTATTTCTATGATTAATTAATTAGTAATAATTATCTTAAGATTTTTCAATGCTATTTTATTATCAGTACATGTTATGATGTTGAGACTATGCTTTTTGTCATTCCACTGTGCTTTGGTAATATGCATTTTGATATAAGTCACGCTAATACAGCAATTGAATTTGAACTGAATTGAGATAAGGGAGGAAGAGAGAGGGAGAGAGAGACAGATTGAGATTCAAAACCCTCTTCATTGATACAGAAATCACAGCTTTGAAATGGGCAAGAGTCAAAAAATTAAAGCCAAACAACAAAAAACCCTGACAGGAAGTTGAAAGAAGGGCAAAGAAATTTAGGGAGAGTCAGAGAGAGCGAGAGTGTTGTGATTTACGAAATGAACCAAGTGCGACAACCAGTAGAATGCAAAAAGGAGGCTTTATTTCTGAAGGGGGAAACCCCCCCAACAGAGCTGGCAACGGTACAAAGTCCACAATCCAAAAACAGTATCCAATGGGCGTAATCCAGAATCGTAACCAGGGCACCAATAACAAAGTTCGTGGTCAGACAAAAAGGGTTCGGTACACAGGCGTAGGTTTGGAGGAGAAACAAACTCATAAGCCAAAGACAGTCCGAATCCAAAACCAGGGCAGTAATCACAAAATCAAGGTCGGGCAGAAAAAGGTCAAAACTCACAGATGCAACAATATCCAAAAAGGGCAAACCAAAAACAATAGTCGGGCAATCCAGTCAGAAAGATAAACACTGAGCAATCAAGGCAAGAAACGTGGCACGAGAAAACTAGGGAGAACGATCTGACAAGAGTGTGAAGCAAACAGACATCTTATATACACATCCAGGAGAACACATGACCAGGGAGAACAGGTGCAATCAATGGTAACAATGATTAGGGAGAGACACATGAGGGATAAACTAATTACATGAATTTGGCTGTAGCCAAAACGCAGACAGGGATCACAAGACAAACCTAAGTACAAAACAACAGCTCCGGTTAAGGAGTACTAAAGTGCCAAGATAAAAGAAAAGGAAAGCACAAAGTATAAGTGGAGATCCACAGAAACTTGCAGCAGAGATAATTAGGGATAGGCAAGGAGGCGGAGACTAGAATTGGGCGACAGCTGAGAGATCATTACTCAATTAGTAAGTGCAGCTATACAATCCCAAGTGCTTGTTAGTAAGTTAGTCCAAATATACAAGGTTAGTGTGGATTAGTATTTAGCAAAAACAATAAACTGTTAGTATGTGTTAGTAAGACAGTAAAAGAGAGAGGAAGGAAGAACACGAGATAATGAAAGAAGATTGAAACCCAGAAACCAATAAATCACCCGAATGAGTGTCACACAAGACAAGGGACCGTGAGCAAAGATACACACCTGACAAGACAGGGGAGACAAAGTGCAAAGCATGAAAATGAAAACATGGCTTGGAAACTAAATTACTAAGACATGAAAAATAATAACACAATGAAATCCAAACTAACAAAACACAATACATAATCCTAAGAATGGTCAGAGGGCAGGCAGTGGTCACTAAACACAGAAATACTAAACATGGCTAGGCCAGGCACAGAACTAAACATGACAGCAGAATCAGAATCCCAACAGAGAGAGAGAGAGAGAAGGAGGGGCCGACAGAGATGAGTGCGAGAGGGAAAGAGTCCCTGAAAGAGAGAGGAAGGTTAATACATTCTTTTAACCGCTGTCAGGTAAGGGCCCATGTAATTTAGACAGAACAAGGAATGACGGAGAAAGCAAAAGAGACTTGACCTTTAGAATTTAAAAGCATTTCATTTAGCAGCTGTCAGGAAAGAAGCCGGCATAATTTAGTGGGAGCAAAAAACTACAGACCAAGAGAGTAACTTGAGGAAGGAGCAGAGCGGCAGGGCAGAAGGATGAGGAGAAATCCAAAATGGCATCCTATCTTTTCTGCTTTTATTTTCATCCTTTCTTTCCCAGTCGCTCACCGGAGCAGGGGCCGTCGATGAGAGCGAGCGATCAACGAGTACCACGCGTAGCCCTCCCAAACCCATAAATATAGCCAAATCAGTGAAATTGCAGGTATTTAGCTTTTTTGCAAGGCAACTGGGCCAGTTTCCCAGACACAGATTAAGCTTAATAACTAGACAAAATTCATATTTCAATGGAAAAACCTCCATGCCAAACTCTGTTTAGCCCAGAACTACGCTGGATGCATGTTTGTGAAACTGGCCCAATAAGAGATTGGGAGCAGCGTAGGTTTTGGGCCTCAACCAGGGGCCCATCAGCTGAACTGATCATATTTAGGAAAATCCACAGACATTAAGTATACGTCCATTAATATTTTCTATTCGGTCACTACCTCAGCTAGCTAATTTTAACAACGACCTCCCCACCTGGCAGAAGCGTTATGCCAATTAGTAAGTCCAGAGGATCAGGAGAAAATCTAAGCAACTGAGATTGTTTTTTTTTTTCAATTTCATATTATTTTCACTATTTCATTTATTTTATAGTGTTAGTCTTTGTTCACTTCCTAACTCACCCTCCTCATTCTATTCATTATTTACCTCCCGGTTAGGCCTGTAACAATTATAAAATAATTGTCTAATTGTCAATTATGTAAAATGTCACCTGTTGATAATGTATGTGCACGTTGGAGAGAAAAAAAAAACGGAAAAATTAGAAAGTACTTGAGGACGCGGAATTTGCGCAATGCCCCCCTCAACAAAATAAAATGCATACCTCCCCCCTCCCCTCGCTCATCGAACTGAACATCATCTCCCCCCGGGTCTGCCACCACACATTGCTTCCTGGTCTGTGGGAAACACAGAAACTAGTTTGAAAAATAATAACTTTTTGACCCAAAGAGACAATTAAATTGTTAATTGTAAATTATTTCTCAGACAATTAATTGTACTGCAAAATTTGGAAAAGTTACAGCCCTACTCCCAGTGGAACCCCCATTTCTAGCCACACCGCTTCCCAGCTCCAGCACACCTGCAGAGCCAGTTTTCCCCTCGTTTCTTTACGAGTTTGTTGCTTTTCATAGTCTGCATACAAGCTTTGTATTTTCCCAATGTGTTTATTCCAGTTTTGTTCCATTTAATCTAATGGTTTTGGAGATAGCCTATTCCTTAGTGAATTGTGATATTCTGGTTTTGACGGATCTATGATTCGATTCTCCCCTGATTCCGCATTCTCACCGTCTGGATTTCCAGCCTTGGACGGTACCCTAACGGCGATTTGGAATGAATAGTTCCTTCTGCACTGCAAGTACCCTGATTGGTTCTGAACTGGACTATTTGATTTAGAGAAAGTTTATTCATAAACTGCGGGCGAATCCTGAGCCTGACCCTCGTCAAAAAACTCTGGGCCTGATGTTATCTTCCTGGACCTGGATTGTCCACTTATGATTCTGGCTACACTAGGGCTGCGTCGGAATAGTAAAAAAAATTGAAAAAAATTACGTCCAATCCACTAATTCCTAACCACTTTTCTTTAACCTTTGTGGAAACCATCATAAGGGAAAGGAAAGGTGTGAAATGGAATTCCTAACGGCTTAGGAAGACAACTGCGCTAATTAGAGAATCTAACTGCACTTACACTAGGCAAGGTGATCATAAGTCCCCTGCCCATCATATACATTTCTTTATGGGATTGGCCGGATAAATGGTCGCAGTTAAAGAACATTTAAAGAATTGAAATCCACTCATTGTGGCTACCATGTAATTATTTCTGGATCATTTTTTAGAGTAGGAACTTTCCTAGGCAAAAAATACTATTCGAACGCAGCCATGGTCTTGAACTACCATACCTCTGAATCATAGGCTGTGTTTGAATAGTCTTTTTCACTTTGGAAAGTTCCTAACTCCTAGAAAATGAGCCGGAAGTATTTATGTGGCAGCCACGAAGAGGGTGCTCGAAATCTCAAAGTGTAATGGAAAGGTGCTTCAGTGTTTCCCAACTTATCTCCTTCGTCACAGGGTACACTCAACTATCCTTTCCATAGATAATGCTATCCCACAGTACTGTGCAGCAACAACATGTAAAGTTATGACCATTCATTCAGCCAATCACAAAAAACAAACAAACATGATGGCCAAGAGATGCATATTCACGTCACCTAGTAAGTGCATTCAGATTCTCTTAACAACACAGTTGTCTTTTCCTTAGCAACTATGAATTCCTTTTCTTTTTGTTATCTATCATGAAGTCCCTATATATACCTTTCCTTAACCTCATGACGATAAAGAGAAGGGGTTAGGAATTAGACAGTAGGCAGTAATTTTTTGACTATCCAAACGCAGCCTACAGACACGAAGTTATAGGCTGCCCAAAATTGTAGAAACCAGGAAAGCGTGGAGGCAGAAATTAGACAACATCCGGAAAAAAACATTCAAAAGCCATTGTCGACAGTCGGGCTCAGATACGTTTCACAGAGAAACTAGAAAATTTGTGTCTATGGGACACAGATGCCCCACATCTGGGAAACTCAAAAAAATTTAGTCCAAACGCCTGAAAAATCATCAAAACTTAAATTCAGAAACAAAGTATGAGATACACACTTCTCGGGTCACAACAAAGCACAATTTAAGCTCTATGGGCCTCATTCACCAATATCTTCCTCAATATTTCTTACGAAAAGTCTACGACAGATTCACGAACTTGTTCTTAACCCGCAGAATCATTTGCATTTGTGTTCTTAGATTGATGAACGCTGTTCTCCTCGTGAAAGCGCGTGCCAGTTGTCCATAATTAGCATAAGTAAGCGCCCACAAATGCCCTTAAAAGAGCATGAGACGGAGGGGCGGTGTGCGGACACAAACAGAAGTCACTGAGAGATTCCTTGTGGGAAAGTAGAGGAAATGCAAAAACGAAAATCTAAAAAACGGAGCACCAGAATCAAAACACAAATAGCAGGTTTGAAATGGAGGTACTGCTACAGGAAGTGAACTGCAAACAAATTGTGATATTTAGTGGTGTTAATTCTGGATATAAAATCTCACACAAAGAAGATGCATGGGATGCAGTTACCCTTTCTGTGAATGCTTTATCTGCAGAGGGATGCACAACACATGTGGGTACAAGAAATTATTCTACTTGAAATGTGACGCCAAAAAATAAAGAAATTAATTGAATGAATAAATAAATAAATTCAGATGAGAGATGCGCAGCACTGAAGTGGGGATTACAGGCAAAGAATTTTCTGAGCTGGACCAGTGCATCGGGTGTATCATCACTGGGCCCTGAGTGAGCGCCTTCATCTCCTGCTTATCTATCTCCTATTCAAGAGAAATCAGAGGGCGAGCTATTTTTCTCTGATAATATAATTTATAACGAGTGTGCCCCAAAGGCAGGTTAAACTTGCAAAACAGTGTTTAAAAAAAATACCTGCTTGTATTCAAAATTAAGACCTTTGGGCCTGTTTAACAATTGCAGATTAAGGTCACTACAGTGTTTTAATGATCAATTATCAACAGATGAAGTCCTCAGCCAAACACCCTCTGCGGCGCAGCCTGGATCCTCATAGTCAAACCCAGCACAGTCAGTGCCTCCCCACAGCAGTACCTGCTGTCTCCCAGCTCCCGCTGTAAGGTCCTGGTGGCTAAAAAAACCAAGGTGGACAATACCTTCACATTGTGGTGGCACGGGGCTAGACTGTCTTGTGTGGCGCTGAAGTGCTGGCTCCAAAAGATCACAAAGGTCCAAGAAGACAGCTCTGGGA
Organism: Gymnothorax reevesii; assembly: GCA_029721435.1. Taxonomy (NCBI): domain Eukaryota; kingdom Metazoa; phylum Chordata; class Actinopteri; order Anguilliformes; family Muraenidae; genus Gymnothorax; species Gymnothorax reevesii. Next base: position 117,654,867 of record CM056574.1, read on the forward strand.
AGCCTAAAGATTCCCAAAAACACTCACTCTCCATATTAAATTTGCTCCCTCCATAGGGCACCATCTGCAATTTCTTGCAGTAGCAGTAAATATGCCATGGTGTGAGCAGGGTGTACACGTACTTCTTTCTGGTCAATAAATTGGACGACAATCACTGATCAATGGGTGGAATATGGTTCCCAGTTAACATGATTGATATAAGTTTAAGTGCAGTGTATATTATTCATATACTCATATAAAATATATTCATATTTTCCATAATTCTTTGAAAAACAACAACTGTTATTGAAAAATATTATACATTACAAAAATATTATTGCAATTCAACCAATATAATATCACACAACTGCAGAACAGAAAACAACGCAATAACCACGTATTTTGCTCAAATTTGTCAGCACCTGAATGTGCGTAAGAGTGTGTTCAGTGTGTATAGATTCTGTTCTTCCCAAAGAACACATTTCAAATAAAAACATTGGTGTATGTCAGAATCTTAGTTGAAAGTGCTTAAGTGAATTTTCAGAAGAAATTTTCTCTTAAGAATGGTTGAATTCTGTAGGCCAGTTTTTGAGAAGTGGATAGACTACACCCACTAAATTTACCTAAGTTCAAATACCTGAAAAAATCACCCAAATTTTTAAAATTAAGAAATAAGGTATGATATGCACACCTTTAGCGTCCCTCCAAAACATATATGTATGCTCAATTAATTCTGTTGACCGTTTTTTGAGAAGAAATGGATTAACAATACCCCCTATCAAAGAGATCAACCACATATGCTGGTAAAAAAAAAAAAATGGACAGGGGTAACCCTATATGCACCCAGCCATGTATGGCGGGGCCATAAGAAACAAGGGTTTATCTCACTCCGTGACTGTTAAGGATAACTGCCTTAGGCGAGCACAGAGTACAGTTGTCTTACTCAGCTCTAACCCTTGGTACAACGATGACTCCCTGTACACCTACTAATGAGTTTCAGTCTGCGCAGTCATCAGCGTAAAGTCCAAATGTTTCATGTGTTCCTCTGAGGGATGAAAACTCCACTCCGTGCTCAGAATGTAAACCGAACAATGTTATTATTTGAACCTATTCACCCGGTCAGAGCTAGAGCTCGGATGCTCTCAGTGTTAAGGATTCGAAGTTCCTGGTTCACAAAGCAGGTTTATTGAGTTAGCTGAGATAATTATAACACAAAACTCCTTGGAGGCGTCAAGTACCGAGGTCAGAAAGTTCTGCCTTGTTTTTATCCCACTGTTGAATTTGGCTGGCTGTGTTCACTAATTAGTTATATAACGTTAGTCGCAGAAGAATCGCGCAAATTACAAAAATCCCAATGGTCGGACTAAAGTAATAGAAGGAATGCTACTTTCTCGGCCAGGATTTGACATCTCTTGATTGGTTTTACGGGGCACAGATCGGCAGCTAATTCAAAAAATTTGCCATGGAGAAATCCTCTCAAGATGTCCCTCAACATCGATGCAAAATGTGCAATTAAATGAGATGATGGAACAAAACGGAGTGATGCAAAAAATGTCTGTCGTAAGTGTTTAAGCCCTATTGTTAACTTATTTTCTCTTTCACAAGGTGAAAATATTAGCTTGTGAGAAGTTCCTGTGTGCTTTTGAAGTGAAATTTCCTCATCACACAGGCAGAGTTTGAAATGAGCTTGTGAACCTGAGAGTTTTAAACCACCTCACCTCAATTACAGCTTAGATCTTCTCAGGGGAGGAATTTGTACCAAGAATATAAATGCGAATGTGAGTACTGGTATCAGACTAAAATAGGTTTTGAGATTGGCTAATTCCTCACAGTGCAGCCGTAGTGCTGTGCACAGGCTGCTTCAGCGCAAAGCCACAGGTGAAAGTGTTAAAAACAGGCAGCAGTGGTGTCGCCGTGGCTCGAGACACAATTCTGTTTGTCGCCCGGAGCGAGCGACCGTTGTTATTCGAAAGACTGCGAGCGCTTTGGTCCCTCGGGACCGCTCCTTTAGGGGAGCAGATGGCGGCGATGATGGAGCAAAGAGACTGCTAAGATGGAGGAGCCCTTGAGAGACGTCTTCATGCCTTCTCACCGAGGGTGTTTTTCCCATTCGAGGTGAAATGTGAGTAACAAAAATCCACACAAGCTCGAATGTGAACTCATGGAATCGTGCACAGTATTATAGAAAGGAGACAATGAATCTCTTTTGAATTGCCTTTTAACTGCCAATTCTGCACAGGAAATCATTGATTTGTGAAGACATGGTCCAAATAAAATTTCTGGGGAAAAATAGCCCAGAAAATGAGAAATATGCAGAATCGTAGAGCAGGAATTAGACGTGCTAAAAGGGGGAGCAGTTAGCGTTTTCAGGAATCAATCCTCTTTAAGTTAAAGGGTGTTTACCATGCTTAATAGGGAAGCCATTAGTGGTGGAGTGTGGTGAGGTCTCTGGATGACTGGACGCAGATGACGCTAATGTGATCATGGACGCCTGAGGAAGTGGCTTTAGCTGCTGCCACAGGCCATCGTCCACAAAACACAGATTTAATGTCTGTATTAGATTGCATTAAGACAGATTAGGGTCATGCGTGATGCGCAGCATGTTCGAATGCAGCAATTTACATTGGAGTAGATGTTGTCTTCTGCCGCAAAAATGCAAAACATGCAGTTATCAACCTGCAATCAGGTACTCCACACGGATGACGATAAACCAGTTGAGATAAGGTCATTTGGATAAAGAATTGTAGACCTGGGTGCTAAAAGGACTTCAGTCACATATTTAGATCATTCAAGTTTGATGTGAAAACATGTATTTCTCTAGCCAAGGCCACAATATACATATTGGTAACAGCAAAGATGCCCAAATCTCTTTTATCCAGTATGGAGACAACAAGTAATTGTGTTCTGGTGCACAAGAAGCACCTTCCATCAGCACTTTGTGGTTAAAAGTGCCTTAGTCAGGAACGATCAACTGCAATATGTGACTTACAAGCAAACTGACTGACGATTGAGAGCCCAGTCAGGTTGTATCTAAATGCCAGAATAAAAAGATGAACACCTGCTAAATGGAAAAAGAACAAGTGGTGCCGGTAGTACACTTGATAATACATTAAATGTCCTTCATGCATTTGATACTTATGCGTCGTAATACTTTGATCAATATCAGTACACTAAAAGCACTCAGTACTTATAATTCAGTGCAGTGCTTTTGCAGGCCAACGATATGTGATTTTATTTTGATTAAAAAAAAAATTAAATCTAGATATATATATATATATAAATATATATATATATATGTATCTAAAATTCACCACTAAATTTTCTCCTCGTCTCTCTATTGGTTCGTTAAAGCTAGACCGAAATCCAGAGGTGTTGGATCGCTCTTAGTTATAGAAGTGAAAGTTGACTTGCATTACATTTTGGTTCCCATTTCCTGTGAGTGTCATGATATCTACGTTATATGTGTTGGTATATTCATGTATTTTTTGGAGCAAAATACTGTACTTTGAATGAAATAGGATAGCAGTCACAGATGTGGCAGTGCGCTGAAGGCTCTTTTGTTCGGCCATTATTGAGCAGTATGATTGCGGAATTCATTATCAAATCCAATGCTCATTCGCCAAACAAAACCAGAGGTTTCCTTTGACAAAGCAACCTGCGCTAACGAGGACATTCTAATCAGTCCAGCATTGCTGGCTCCTGCTGTAAATGCTACACTAAGCTGATGAGGCTGCAAAAGAGAGAATTATCACATTATTTGCATCCAAGTTTATTCCTTCTGTTCATGCCAGAAATATCCAGGTCACTTCGCCAGGTGCAAAAAGTACCTCAGTCAACAAACAAAAATGGGCTAAATGCAAAATTGCTGAGGTTTCAAATATTATAAACCTGTGTGCATGACCTTTAAATGTAAAGGATCCTTAAAGCAATATTCAAAATCATCAGAATTTTATGAATCCAGTACATTTTCAGATCCTATTTCCTCAAAAATGTTACTTTTATGATGCTGACATACTTTATTATTATTATCATTACATTATTATAAATAACATGTTGTTGGTTATTATAACAGTAATCTGATTACCAGGAATGTTTGACCTGGGTGACCCAAATGGACTATAAAACTGTCACAAGTGAACAAGTAGACCAAGTCTTTTATACACAATATATTTATTGAGTTTTTCCATTTTTTTCCATATAAAGGTAGAGGGCATTCAATACAGTGGAAACAGAGTCAAACACAAACAATCTCCCCGACATCCCCCCACCCCCACCCGCCCCGCGGGGCGAACTTTACCCACAATATAATAGCAATATTTCAATATTGACACTATTAAGGATGTAAACTGTAATATTGGCAATGAGTGTGAACACCATTATAACAGATACATAAAAAAGACAAACCCAAAACAGAGGAGTAAAGATAAGTGAGAGAAAAAAAGGGGGAGGGTTCAATGTTGTAGAGTTAGACATGCTATGTACAGTGGCAAAGGTATTGAAATGATTGAATTGAATTGAGACATATTAACAGCAAATTCTGAAAGCACGCACACACCACAAAAATCTAGCTAGTCAGTGGCCACAAGTGGACATGTATCCCGGACATCCTGAAGCAGTTACTCCAGAAATTGACAGGCTTTGTGACCTGACTACACACGAGACCCATGCCAAATATAAATGAATCCATAAAGAACTGTGACCTGTAAAGCACGTGCAAGAAATTTATTTGGACGCGACATAACAATCGGTGATCCATAGTATCCCCGAGCCGTTGTCCAGGGATACAAATCCCCGACAAAGTCAGTTCTGTTAGTTTTTTGGTCCTATACCTATCATTGCCTCCAAATGTAGAATATTCCACCCTGACCTCTGCCCCCCAACCTAGACAGCAGCCCCATATAATAATGCATCCATAGGTATACCAGCACAATGTCACTCATGCTGCCTGCACCACCCTCAACTCTCTTCTGCCTGTGATGATGTCATACAACTGAGACAGTCCAGGGCTTTTTTATTTGGGCATTTATGACACCCCTCCCCCCCCCCAAGCTCGCTCCACATTTAAATAAATGGGGGGGGTTCTTGGGCCTGTGGTATGTAGTTAAAGCATCATTGAGGCCTGGGTGGGCCATGCCCTTTGGTCAACCGTCAACCAGCACAGGAATAGTAACAGTAATAGTAAATGGAGTGAAACTGTCATCCAAAAGCCCGGCCAGGTACTACCGTCATTCACACCGGCAAAGTCCTTAACCCAATTTAGAAAAACAAAACAAAAGATACACAGAACACTATGATACAATATAAAAAATGCTGGAAATGTATCATACTCAGGGAGGAACTGTCACTGGATATGAAAGACTCCAGGGTGTAGACTGTGGTATTCAAACATCAATAATTGTTAAAACCTTAAACTTGATGAGCAACCCTCTTTAATTAAAGTAAAACCCTCAATGCAACAATTCCTCGTACCCTCAGAGTTGAATAGTCATAAAACTCAATAAGCACTAATGAAGTCCTCATCTAGGGAGAAAATGAGATGATATGCGATGTCTGATATAACCACGATGGGTGGCTTCTTAAAATGCAACAAAATAATTTCTAATTTACAGGAACAGGACTTTCCGAGGCATGAAGCATATCAATCAACGAAAGAAGAGAGTTACATGCAGCACATAAGCAGGACGATGAATTAATAATATAAACAGTACCTCGCTGGAGCTTGAAATAAACTTTTCACTCTCTCATAAGGCCACTGAATGATACAGCATGTTTCCTACCCTGATATTGGATGAACTGATGTCAGGTGTATATACAGATGATGCGCTATATCATTGCCTTTGGGTCAGTTTTTCATCATGAATGTAAACAATCAGAGCTGAACAATTAGACTTAACTGTAGTGCAGATTTAATGTAGCAGTGCATTGTGGGGCACAGTAAAGCATCACGTTGTGAGGCAGAAGTGACTATCACGGCACGGGTTCGATCCCTGCCTCGCACCAGCCGGCAGTGGTCAGCAGCTCTTTTCAGAGTAGTGCACAATTGGCCAATGCGCTACAGGGATGCAAACTGGGAGGGGTCTGCCAGGATAGGGAATTGGAAATTCTAAGATTCTATGCTCGTTCATGTCTGGGTATCCTCCGCCCTCGTTCAGGGCTTGCGAGGTTTCAACCAATGAGTGTATAAGAAGCGGTGGTGACGGGCGCGTGCTTCGGAGGAGAGCTGTGAACTGTCTTCACTCTCCTGAATTGGAAACAGGGGGTCAAATATGCAAAAGCCTTGTACATAGTTACCCAAATGGACATTCCAGATTTGGGTGGGATTGGAGATGCCAAATAAAAAGAATAATAAAATAAACCCTTTAAGTCAATCACAATGGTATGAATGGATACGAGCCAAACGATCACTGGTAGTAGAGACATACTTCCAGCCAATCATGGACCCATTAAAGAAACCCTTTCAGCCAATCACCGTGGTATTAAAGAATATGAATCAACCAATCACTGGCACTAGAAAATTCTTTCAACCTCTCATGGACACATTAAAGCAATTCTTACCTTTCTGGCATGTGGCACAGCACTTAGTAAAAATTTGAACATGAACGCCTCCTTCCAAGTCCCACCCTCTTCCCTCTGCCTGACCTCTGAGGCTCCCCTCCTCCCCTGACACGTGCAGTAAAAAAGTTAGCAGAGCGAATGAAGCTACTTTCACACTGGACGCGAAACAAATTTTTCGCGCAATAGATCACATTAAAAGTCAATGCAAAGACACGAATCTCGCATGTATCTGCGTCTTTGCATTGACTTTGAATGTAATCTGCCGTACGAAAAATTTGTTTCGCATCTGGTGTGAAAGCATCTTGAAACGGGGCAATGGAGTCAGATTCAGAGGCACCGGTTAGTGAAAAGTAACCAACAGTAATTACATAATATTCACTTCTATATGTGGTATAAATGAAAATGCCCTAAATTAGGAGCACTTGCAGCTGTTTTATTTACAGGCTAACTTTGTTGAGTACCTATTTTGTCTCTACTGCTGCTCTGCCAGAGAGGCGCACGACTCGAACGGATGACAGACAGGAAGCTTGGCAAATCATTTTATTTGGACCGAAGAAAATGATTGGTCAGACTTTTATCAGAAATATATGAGAATTGAATATTGATGAGTTTCAGCACCTGGTGGATTTCTTTTATATTTTAGTGTGCCATACGCTTATTAGGAGCATTTTAAGACTACAAAAGAAAAATGTAAAAATGCCAGAAAGGTAAGAATTGCTTGAAAGAACCCTTTCAGCCAGTCCAGACAGCATTGAAGGATATGAGTCAAGTGATCACTGGCACTAGAAAAATGCTTTCAGCTATTCATGGTTGTATAAAAGAAACTCTTTTAGCCAATCACGGTGGCGTCAAAGGATATAAATGAACAAATCAATGCGGTGCAATAGAGGCCTTTTCAGCCAATTTTTGTTGAATTCAAAACAGTAATACTTAAAAACTGAAACTGTACAGTGCTTAAAACACTTTATCCAGATTTCACTGAACAACCATTCACATAACCAGACGTGTGTTGACAGAAGTATGAAGACCCTGCAGTAACCTCACATTTTATCAAGATTACCCTCATCCTGTTCCCATTTGAACTCCCCACATTAACAATCCAACAACAGGATAATCACGACCAACATGTAGCCGATAATAATTAAGAAAATAAAATGGCCAAGGGCTGCATTTACATATAATACATGCAATAGGATGGAAATAATTTGATTCATTATTTAGACAAACATCTAAAACTTTCTCTGAATTCCATCTCAATTATTGCCTATTTCACAGCATTGCAACTCATTTTAAGAGAGCACTTGATTTATTTAAAATGTTTTCACTTTAAAGTGGAATGCATCTGTTAAAGTGCATCACACCATAACAAATATTGGCATGAAATAGCTTTAATTAAAATAAGCCAAGCTAACAAATTTAAGCAAATCTTAGCCGATTCATCATTTCATGAGCTGCCTGAGTTCAGAATCTTCTAATAATGGTGACATTCGTTGTAATTGTCAATTAGGAAAATGGCTCATAATTTTGTGATGTGATAAGCAATATTAATGCTACCTAAAAATAAACTGGCCAGTCATTTTACTAATCTATTTAAGCAACTGAGCATACAGTTGTTGATTAGACTCATCAAACTGCAACGGTTCATGAGTTAAAACGTGATGTTATTGCAGGCCTATATGAACTCCAATGTCAGCCAACGTGCTTAATCATTCTAAAAACTGAAATAATTGCATCCCAGTCTACAAACACTTACGATGGCCAATCAAAAAGGAGATACCCAATAACTGTGGATTCAATGAAAATATACCTTGATGAATATGCAACCAATCACTGAGACATCACAGAAAAACAATATCCAATCACTGTGGTATCACCGAAAGTGGATAGCCAATCCCTGTGAGATCACAAAAAAACAAAAGCCAATCACAATGCCATCACAGAAAGCTGCCAGTGAATCCCTGTGACATCATAGAAACCCAATAGCCAATCATAATGGCATCACGTGCAGCTGAAAGCCAATCCCAGTGACATTACAGAAATCTGACAGCTTACAGAAACTGAGGGCAGAGGTGGCAATTCCGTCCACTCAAAAGCTCACAGTGATATCTTGGTGACATTGTGAGAGCAGTTGGCAGCTCAGCTGGGCGTTTGGCCCTCTTCCTGACTAAGCACCAGTGCCAGTGTGCATTCCATCTGCACGTGTGCCTTGTGTGGGGACACCAGCTCAACGGATGGGTTTCTGTAAACATTACATCATCTGCCATCATGGGACACGACTTAAACACAATGTGGGAACATATGTATCTACGCTGGCACACGCAGAACACAAACCATGCAGCATGTCTTATAAAGAGACTAAAAATCTTCTTTTTTCCCCTGAAGAGGAGAATCTTTTTCTGTTTGCTTGACTGCTGGCATATGCAAACCCTATGGGCAAACCTTAGGTCACGCACCACTGGCAAAATAAGATTTTATGCCCAAACATAAGACAAAAATATGTGAAGTTGATTTATTTCTCTGGGTTTGGTCATATTTACAAGCAACAGTCCTCCTAGTCCAAATACCAAGCAGAGGTAACATTTGAATATTGTGGCAAAAGAATTTTACTAAAAACTTGATGCGGCTCTGACATTCAGACTCGTGAGGTAAGGGAAATCTATGACAGTCATCCCCCACACCCAAGCCTTGTTTGTCATATCAAATAGAGCAATGCGGCGCATATCAAGTGAAATCACTGAAATCGATCTGGTAATTCTATACGGCGGGTGGCTCCACCACTGAAACGACTCGGAGGAGCAAAATGTGACATCATCAGACAATTAAATTCCAGCTGCCATTTGAACGAGACTGTTACCAGGAAAGCTTTGGAGAAAAACACTAGGTCGTGCCCCTGACATTCAAAATTTAACGGCTAATTGGTGATTATCTCACCTGCATGCCAATGTCTTTGACCGCAGAGCAAGGAAAGCAGACACCTGCAGTGAAGATTGCACAGATCCTCTCAGCTGAAAATAACAGATAAGACTTTCTGGCATTTTAAGCTTTTTATGCCGTGTTATCAGTAACTCTAGCAGGTCAGTGGATAGATATAGTGGGTCCGTGGCCAGTCATGTCAGATCTGCTGCTGGTCATGGCAGGTTTTTTGACTGGTGGTAGAAGATCTGTTGCAGGTCATTGCCATTATACGGCTGGTCATATCAGGTGTGTGACTGGTCACGGCTGGTCTGTCGCTGATTACAGCAGATATGTTATTGGTCATAGCTGGTCTGTTGCTGGTCGTATCAGGTCTGCCACTGGTCATGGCTGGTCTTTTGCTGATCAAAGCAGATATGTGGCTGGTCATAGCTGGTCTGTCACTGATCATAGCAGATATGTGACTGGTCGTAGCTGGTCTGATGCTGATCGTAGCAAATGTGTGACTGGTCGTAGCTGGTCTGATGCTGATCATAGCAGATATGTGACCGGTCTTAGCTGGTCTGATGCTGATCATAGCAGATATGTGATCGGTCGTAGCTGGATTGTCACTAATCATAGCAGATATGTGACTGGTCGTAGCAAGTCTGTTGCAGATAAAAGCTGATATTTGGCTGGTCCTATGGCTGTATTGTCGACGGTAAGCCTAGAACAAGAGCCATCTGGCAATGGCGGATCCCCCCGGCTGTAGGTTGTGTAACCTACAGGAGGTGTGGACAGATGGACGGACTGAAACCCCCAAAAGGCACAACTAGACCATAAGGAGAAGCTCCATACTAAATTTGGTGTTTGTAAGTGGTATAGTTTTCGAGTTCCTAATACAAGTTATGTTATATGCTGTCATGTTATCCAAGGCTACAGGGGCACTGGAACCTGTAGCACCATCCACTGGGCTGGGGGAGGGAATACACAGTGGAGGTTTTCTTATCCATTGCAGAACAGAGCCATACTTGTATCCTTTTATAGTCCCAACAGACCCAATAGGAGGACACTATTTCCCAGTGCTCGATGCGCCAGCAGGATTTTCCAAACAACATCGGCTCAGGGTTGTCGAGGGACCGCAACTGAAACTACAGGTTGCCCTCCAGCCATTTTGGTAAAGAGCTTCTGTCTTTAAGAGTTTTCTTCTCTAATCCCGACAGTGTGAGCCTTGAGTGATTGACAGCAAAATGCTCCCAATTTGACAAGTTACATCACCCCTCAGTGAACACCCGTCACACCACCAAGACAGCTGTGGCCAAGTGATCATTCTGGAAAGACGTGCACGCGTACGTGAACCAGTAAATGAACCACTAGGAAGAGCTCGTACTGCGTGTAATCATCTGTGAAGACACACCCTTGAGAAACATCAGAGACATAAATAAGGCCCAAGGGTACAGCGGGCCTTATTGCCTCTGGTCAAAATCAGATGCCTTACCTCTTCCAAATGGTTTGAGAGAATCAGGAATGGCCCCCAATCCCAAAATCAGCAATCGGAGGTAAATTTAAGCAATCTGCATCATCCAGTGGCTGACTGACTGACAGAGGAACAGTGGCAAATTCACATGATATGGTAAAAGTCATGGGAGAGACAGCAGGTGTTGGAACAGCATATATAACCCGCCAGAAAAGCCTATTTGGCTAATTGTGTTGTCAGTCATTCTGCAAACTGGAGAGCTATTAGCGGAAGAAACTTATTTACTGTTTTGACTCTTCCTATAACTTTTCACTACAATTTGCCAGTTAGACGAGCTTATAGACCGCATTATTTTATTTTTTGTTTACTAGTCTGTCCCGGAGACACATTAGGCATTCTACACTTCAATTATTTTTCACTGATAAATTTGTGATGCTCCACTGCCAATGAGCCCATTCATCTGCTGAAGTCATTAGAAAGTGCCGCGATGCGCCTGCAATTTCACCTTATCAATATTAGGCCCCGACACAAACAAGAGCCCGCTGAACCGGTACAAATCACTTTTCATTTGTAAGAACCCTAACTGCCACCAAGATTAGACAAAGCATATGTCTCAGCACTGCTGTTAAGGAATACAAATTATATAGTTTATAATATACCGAGGAAAAAAGTGTTAGACGTAAAGAATTATGTTGCGGTGCAACATGGGATTAGGCCTAGGTATATACAAAGAATATGAATTAATTTTCAATTATTGCAAGAAGAATGCAATACGTCAACAGAACCCCCCTCAGAAAACATGCAGATCGGACATGCTCAGATGTATGTAACTGATAAGAGGCGCAAATAATAACAGAAATAAAACAGAAAATAAATAAATAAACATATTTCTACTCTTTTGAGTGTTCTGCAAAGGGAGCTTTCAGATATAATATTGACTTTACCCAAGGAAAACCATCAGCTGTGAAGACATGTTGATTCCACTCTGCGCTATGTTTGCAATAAGCTTTGGGTATTTGAGTGATTCTCCCCTGTATCTCATTTGTGAGAGCATTAGTGCATAATCTTGTTATTCACTATACTTTATATCTTGATATGGAAAGCAAGTAATTCATTTCAAAGATTTAAGTGGCTTCAAATGGCTGTTTAAAGTGTTTAAAATTAATATACAAAACCACAATTCCATTTTATTAATTTAGATTCACTGATCGCACTCCAAGTCTTAGAAACATACTGTAGACACCATGTGAAGTTAGATTGGACAAGCAGGCATGAATAATAGATAGACCGACTGCAGCCTTGCAGGATTTGTCGAATGTACTTACAGTCTTTCTCTTTCAAAATCGGTCTAAAAATTCTCCAGTATCACTTTTTCCCCACCTATTCATTTTTATATCATGTAGCAAAACAGCACAGTGTGATAACGTGAGGGAAAAGTGGTCTGAGGTGGTTCAAAGATGAGTGCATTATTCCACACCAAACCTGCATGTTACAACACACATCCCCAACTGTGCCAGGCAGCTATTGTCAACGCAAACAGATTTGCTGCAGACCGCGAAACTACCAAACTGGGAGAGGGTGAATAGTGTCAAGCATTTAGCGCACGCAGGACAAAATAAGCTGGTGTGCTGGCACCCAGGGGTATATATCTTGCCACTGTCATCTAAATAGAGCTTGGAAACTATGTCTCACCACCGTTATTATCAGGCTGACTCAGTACCATGCAGTGGCTGACCAATTTGGTCACTGAAAAGATTTCCGAAGGACAGCTGTTGAGGGGTGGGGGAGTTGGGTGGCATCCAAAATGGTGGCAGTGAATAACCCAGGTGGTGGTGACAAATCAGTGGAAAGTGATTCATCTTCCTTTGTGTCCATAACCCCGCATAACCCAGCAACCCCACATCACACACAGTAGCAATGTGCTGTTGCTCGCTCATCTGTGAAGAAAATGGCAGCAGGTCAACTGTGGAGGAAGGAGTGGAGGGACTGTGTGCACCCCTGGAAAGGAGAGGGAGGGAGGGTCTTTGTGAATACTTTTTTGTGGAAGCCAGATTTCATATAGCCGATGATCGATTTATAAATGCGTCTCAATATATAGCCCAAAACTGTGGTCTCAGTGTTGATCCTGGGGACCTTCCTGTGTTTGCAGGTTATCATAATAGCCGCAACTGCAATCACAGTCTTCAAAAGCTGTTCATTTGTCTTAATTAGCTCCTATTCACATGCAATGGAATGATTTGCCTTCTTTTGATACTCCACCTGAAATCACTGCAGCGACTGGGTGTGTAGGATAAAAATTTTGCTTTACTGCGAACAGGACAAGCATCTTTAAAGGGGACCTAATATGCTATTTTTCCAAGTTTATATTTTGGTCTTTGACTCCCCTAGAGTACTCCTGATCGAGCAAAGTAAAAAAGGGTACTTATTTCGCTCGCACTGCCATCCTCAAAAAACCCCATTTGTTGTCCATCATAGTCTCTGCCTGAAACGCCTCAATGGGGTGGATCTTCTGCTATGGCCCCCACTCCCCGTGTGCCCACTTTCTTCTGACTGGCCAGCTCTGTGGGGGGCGGATCTAGGCGGGTCGAGGCAGCAGAACGCAGTTTTCCTGGCCCGGCTCCAGAGGAATCGACGGGCATATTCTGCAATCTAATACAGTACAGGTGTATAGATCTAATGAAATTAACTTGTTCAAATAAACGCAACGGCAAAAGTGGAGGACGCAGTGCGAAAGTCTGGCAGCTCAAGCACGAATTTGCTATCGGCTACAGTTTGCTATGGCAAAAGTTGGTGAGTACAGCGGTTTTTCTGCTCCGTAGCTAGGATGCCGGGGAAGCTAGAATCCACCCCATATAAGACATATTAGCAGAATGGGTCGACATGCCCAAGTGTAGACCGGAGAGTAGAAATCCGGTGGGTCAGAGTTTAGAGGGAAACATGGACAGTGAGGAGCAGCTGAAAGTGGACTAACAGCTTATGGACTGCTTTGGTGTGTATTAGGACCTGCTGGTTCGTATGCATAGCTGTGGTGTGTTGTTAGCGTGGAGAAACGAACAGCTTCCGTGCTGGTACATGACAGAGGGGCGAAAGCTCCAAGCTGAACGACCTTTTCGGAAATTGCCCGTGGTAATGGTTTACTTATTGCTTTGGAATGACCAGCTTTTCTTCGCAGAAAATGGGCGCTTTCTGGATAGCGAGCGAGAGCTAGACAGAGCTCTGGTAATGTCCTGAACATAATACAGGTTTTACGGACCATAAGTTCCGTCTGCGTGAACCGTTGCTTATGTGGAGCTAGTGATTCAATCACTTTTACAGGAAAGAATTCAATACAGCCTGTGTGCTTCCCTATTGCTTTCACCAGTAGTACCAGAGAGCTTTCCCAGACATTGGAGATTAATCAGGCTGAACCCGGTCATGGATAAGTAAAGCGATCATTTCATAAGCACCCAAAAACACACCCCAAGCGCTGCAAAATCTATGTATGGTCTAACTGCAGCCCAACTCAGCAGACACATACAGCACCTCTCCGTTTAGCTTCAACTGCAGTGGCTACAATCAGGCAACGTTATGATGAGACTGTCACGTTGATGCTTACCGAGGTAACACAAGCATACCGATCAGAATTGCTGCACTTAAGTTAACCAAAAGCATTTTTAATTAGCAGAGCACGCAAACTAACATGCAGTAGCTGATAAGCGGTCATGACTTTGAATGTAATCTGCTGCGCGAAAAATTCGTTTCGTGTCCGGTGTGAAAGCTGCTTAACACGCCCATAACGCCTGTATTCACATCTTTGCATTGACTTTGAATGTAGCTAATCTGTTGCGCGAAAAATTTGTTTCACGTCTGGTGTGAAAGCTACTTAATGCGCCCATAACGCCTGTATTTGCGTCTTTGCATTGACTTTGAATGTAGCTAATCTGTCGTGCGAAAAATTCCTTTCGCGTCTGATGTGAAAGCGGCTTGACGTGCCCATAACATGTATTCGCGTCTTTGCATTGACTTTGAATGTTGGCTAATCTGTCCTACGAAAAATTCCTTTCGTGTCTGATGTGAAAGCAGCTTTATGGATAGTATGCGACAGCGAGAGAGAGCTCGGCTATGTTATGAACATAATACAGGTTTTGCAGACCGTAAGTTCCATTAGCGCAGACAAGTTGCTTATGTGAAGCTAGTGAATTGATCACTTCTACAGGAAAGAATTACCTATTTAATCTCCGCCTTTTTCGGCTTTTTATTACCCACAACAATGTCTAAAGGGGGATGAAATTATGTCAAGGAAGTGCAGATAAATCATTTGTAAGCCGGTAGAGCTTCTGCGTTTCACATTGCTTTCATGGTAGCCAGAGAGCTTGCTCAGACATTTGTGAAGTATCCGGCTGATCCCGGTCATGGGTAAGTGAAGCGATCACTAACTGTAGAGGCTACAATCGGGCAATGTTATGGTGAAACTTTATTTAAATTTGTAGGATATTGCATTTATTGTCGCAGAAGAGGGCAATTGTTACTGAAGAAATTAAAGACTCAATTAACTTCAATGAGATGAAAGTGAGGACGCATAGTCCTTAAAAAATAGCCACTTGGTAGTCAATGACAAATGAAAATACAAGTCAAATGATAAGAAGTCAAATTTGAATTGAGTAAACGAGAAAAAAAGTTGTACATTCTGCACGTAATCAAGAACTAATTGATTCACCATCATCTGTAATTCAGTCCAAATGTTTCAATGGTGTTCTCTCTCAGAAAATGTTTTCCTCAAAGCACGTGGCACACAGCTATGGCTCTTGCGGGAACTGTGGTCAAAGAGGGTAAATAATCTCTTTAAAAATAAAAAGGACCTCATTAAATTTTTGCAGCTGATTAAAATTGTGATTGTAGCTGTGGTTGGAGCAAAAACCAGCATATGCAAGGGTGCCCCAGGACTGAGATTGGGAGGCCCTAGAGCCAGAGATCTCGCTGAGCTGGAAATTAGTTCAAACAGGTGTTCCTAATTAGGGTTGGAGTGAAAACCTCCAGGAGCAGGGTTGGTGACAAATTGCCTAATAGTTTTATTTTTGATTGGAGCCCATTTAATGGGGTTCTACAATAAGCCTTTGGATAACATAACCATTTTCAAATTATACAGTAAATGGGGTCCCTTGAACTGTAAAAAAAATGCAGCTGTATGGGGACAAGAGACACCACATGAGCCAAAAGTGGGACGTGTACGTCTTCAAACCATAAAAAAACAATCACTCGGCCATTTCACCATATTTCTGAAACCACACAAACCGCTGATCTAGGAACATTTTTCCCTGATCCGTCACCTAACCTTATACAGACCCAGCGGATCCCAGATCAGTTATCCCACTTTAGAATTCTTCAGTAATATGGGCTGCTGTGATGGTCACTATGGTCCCATACGTCTTTCTGATAAGATATTGAAACCCAGGTCCAGACTCTGGTCATTAAGGATCCTACAAAATTCATCAAAAAGATTCCCTGATGCATTTGCTAAGTGCCCAACTTTTCAACCTGTCATCTAACCATCCCCTTGATTAAGTTGGCTATGCAAATTGCCCTCTGCCTCTCCACCTCAGCTGATGTTTGGTGAGCATTCAGGCACAAAATAGCTGCCGCCATTGAACCCACCACCAATGTGTAGGTGGGTGTTACACATTGGTGGTGGTTAAGGCACTCTTCCCCCTTATCATTGTAAACTGTTTTTAATCCCAGTGGGACAAAACTCAATATAAATGCAATGTTCATGCATTCATTCATTCATTAACTCATTAATCCAACACAATGCATGTACCAGCACACCGGAAATGGGACAAATGTCAATACTGTTTTTACACAGTTACCTCTTAACACACATCACACACCTTAGCCATTTAATGGTATAACGGTACAAGTGTGTGTGCGCATACACACACACACACGCACACAAACACACACACACACATGCATGCGCAAACACATACACAAAGACATGCCCACACTGAAATACATAGACATACTGCCCAGCACTGCATGGACCATGAGCTCTGAGCTTTCATTTCATGGTATTGCATCCATGTCAAGTGGCTCAAGTGGAAATAACAGCCCTTTTGATACCCTGTCATGGTTTTTACGGGCGCAATACTAATGTAATCTAAAATTAAACCCTACTGTTCAATTCTCCATTTCTAATGATTTCTATTCGAGGGCGGCAAGAAAAATGTAACTGATAGACCTCAGTAGATGTAGAAACTTCTTATCTTCCCAAGTGATGCTCTCCCACCAATTCAAAATGACGGTTTTATTTCAAATCTAATGAACGTCAGCAAGCAGATAAAACAACTGAGATTGTGGCAATGAGCTGACACTTTTGAATTAAACATCTATATGCATTGGCGCAGACTTGCGTATTTGTGTACACATGCATGATGGCATGTGCATGTGCTTGCATGACTGCGTGTGTGAGTGCCAAGTGCAAAATAGGCCATATCTTCATAGTTTCTCGCCTTGACAGATGGGAGGGCCATTTGACAGTGTATTTAACTGACAGCACTGTAGGAGGCTTCAGTCTAGCAGAGGGCTTAATAATTGTGAAGAGCCAGAGCACATACCATTCCAAACCAAGACCTGGACGTCCTATGCTGAAGCAACAGAATCTCAGCCGAAGCAACACTGTCTCGTTCCCCCACATTTTCATCTGAGGTCACCATCAGCGATGTAGTCGCCTCCAGCGAAGACCAAAAGGTCCAAGTCTCCTCGCCGCGATGCATGCTGGGAGTCAGCAGCCCAGCTCATTAATAACATCCCGTGGCTGCCTATCCGAGCGTTGACAAATGGCCGCTGTTGCAAAATCATTAGAGATTTTGCGCGCGAAAGATGGCTATTTATAACTCGCGAGGCAGCCAGCACACAGCTGCTGGAAAATTGCAACACAAGTCAATTACCTTCCCTGTTTCCCGGGCTAATAAAGGACTTTACGCCTCCTGTCCCTTTGCCCGATTTTCCTAAGGCGAAGCACCACACTTCGCTCCCATTTCCTGCCTGTCACTGATCAGACACATAATGAGAATCTGCGTAGCCCAGGAGGGCTTTGGATGCTAGTGGCTGCATGTAGCAATTTTAGCGCAGGGTGCTACATCTGTATCGGCTTAGGGGACATTCATCAGTCCTGTTGACACAGATGTACGTATTTATAAGGCGGGGAAAGGATAAGGGCAGGCAAAGGAGATCATCAGACTTGTTGGTTGATGCCAGAAAGAGCAAAAAGTAGTTGAAGAAATCAAATACGGGGCAGGAAAGAGAGGAAGCGACTGACAGGGAGATATAGAGATAAAGTCAGAAAAAGTGACGTGACAGATACCTGGTGCCAGTGCCAGTGCTTAGTTGGTTCAACCCACGCACCTCCTAAGAACCTGTTTGGTTTTCCATCGCCAAGGAGCCAAATCAGAGCCACACGATTATGTCACTGTAATTTAAGACCAACAGATCAGGAGAAAATGAACGTTGTTTGAGATCTGCGTATCTCTCAGCAGCACTCACGTAACACCTGGCAGTACAGAAATACAGTATGGACTACGGGAAACCATGAACAAAAATGTAAAACTGAGATAATGCTTGTGTTTCTATGCTCAGTAATACTATTATTGTCATTGAGGTTTTATCATTTTTACAGGGGAATAGGAATATAGCCGATTAGATTGCTATGAACTTGTACTGGATTAAGATCAGATATTTAAAAAGCAGCAATATAAGGCGCATACCGTATCTTGCACACATGTTAAATATACCAAAGCCTTGTGCAGAAACAGGGTGTAATAATAGGAACACAATGCCCATCTTTACTTTTCCCAAGGAAGCAGACGGGTAACAAATAAACAAGCAACTGTCATATTTCATTCCAGCTTCGTAACTTTGAACAATCTAATAATGTAGTTTTGTTTTGAAATGACATTCAAGCTCGCTAATGGCAATAACAGTAATTTGTGAACGCTCCATCTGGCCAGCTAACTCATATTCGTAATGCTTATTATAGACGTGAGCGGCGCAGAAAGTAAAATGAAATATAAATGCATCATGCAGATATAAGACATATGCTCGCACATTCCAACGTTTACTGCGAGCAGAACGCTCAAAATACTTCCGCGACCGCGCTGGTCATGTTTGTGAACTCTTCTCCTCGTAATCGGTGCTAGCTCTGGACCAGCAAGGAGTTGGTGCTAACTGTAGCACCGGTTTTAAGGGCCAGGAGCTGGTGCTTAGGCTGTGGAAAGAACGAAAGAACCGGTGCTAAGTCAGGCTCTGGCTCCGAACCAGCACCAGCACCAGCTCGGTGGAAAAGGGGTAAGAGAGGGAAACAGTGAGTGAGATAAAAAAAAGAATGAGACAGAGAGAGAGAGCGAGAGAGAGAGAGAGAAAATGACAGAGAGGGAGAGAGAGTGTATATTCCCTCGTGCTATAAACAGAGGGACAATGAGTAGAAACCCAATGTTAAAGAAATATGATGGATGTATTGTGGACATAAAAGATGTATTATGGTTTTACTCGTTAATTATTGTATGAATAATCAATAGTATTTTGTTCTTTATTGTGTGGTCATTACATTTCAATCTTTTATGGGATCGTTATCTGTTTTCTTGCTCGTTACGTCTGTGCATTCTTCGGCAATATAAGTCTACACTTATCATGCCAATGAAAGTTACTTGAATTAAATTTAGAACGAAAGAGACAAAAAGATAATGAGACAGTCAGAGAGAAAGTGAGGAACCAGCTAAGTGGGTGAGAGATAGCGAGAGAGAGAGAGAGAGAGAGAGAGAGGTGAATAAGACGTACGGAAGGAATTAAAGACAGAGAAAGCGAGGGAGTAAAGACTAAGAGGCAGAAAATGGAGAAAGAGTGGGTGAGCGAATGAGTCAATGGAGGGAGCGGAGACAGACGCATCAGTCTCTCCCACATCAGGTTTATAGCTATACTGCCCCATTTCATGAATCCACAGGAAATATATCAACCCCATAAAAGCCAGGAATAAGGCAAATGAATTAACAACTGCCACCATCCATTATATAAACAGCTGTTGATCCTGCTGAATATTGCATCAAAACCAAGACCCAGGAATCAAAATGAGCAGGGCAGAGCGTGAGGTGAATGGAAACAAGATCAGCCAACAAGAGACTGATTGTGATTAGACTGATGTCTGAAGACCTGACAAGGTAAAGGGGCGAATCACATCCCATTATACAAACAAAAAATTTGTTCATCACGTGAATTTATTTAATTTAATTTATCACGTTTAATTTATCACGTGAAAAAAAAAATCCATGTAACAAATAGCATTTGAGTGCTAACTGGGTGAGTTCATGTCAACATACATAAAGCACTTCAAAAGGCAACTAGAACGGGCACTCGGTAGAGCGCATACCTTCACCGACGCCACTGAATCCCTCGCCACTGGCGTTGGTTTCATGCCGATCGGATAAAAATTGACCGAGATATGGCCGAAAGTCGGTTTTGACCTTTTCATGGCCTTGACCTTGACCTTTGACCCGATCACTCCCAAAATCTAATCGATTGATCCTCAGGTCATGCCAAATGAACCCACCAAATTTTATGAAATTCCGTTTGGTACTTTTTGAGTTATTCGATACACATACATACACACAGACAGACAGACAGACAGACACACAAACAAACTAGAACGGGCACTCGGTAGAGCGCATACCTTCGCCGACGCCACTGAATCCCTCGCCACTGGCGTTGGTTTCATGCCGATCGGATAAAAATTGACCGAGATATGGCCGAAAGTCGGTTTTGACCTTTTCGTGGCCTTGACCTTGACCTTTGACCCGATCACTCCCAAAATCTAATCGATTGATCCTCAGGTCATGCCAAATCAACCCACCAAATTTTATGAAATTCCGTTTGGTACTTTTTGAGTTATTCGATACACATACAGACAGACACACAAACAAATAAATACACGGGGATCAAAACATTACCTTCGTCAGCGAAGTCGCTGGCGAAGGTAATAAATACACGGGGATCAAAACATTACCTTCGTCAGCGAAGTCGCTGGCGAAGGTAAAAAAGCAAAGTCTGTCCCCAGCCCATGTGCTGAACTCCGGTTTCTGAAGCAAGTAGGAGTATTGCTACTCCTCTTGGATGGGATGCTAGTCCATTGACGGTTTACCTCCAGCTTTTAGTTCGGTTTCCCTGACAATTTGCTGGTACCCAATTTTACACCTGGGTGGAGTGAGGCACTGTGGGAGTGAAGTGTTTTGCCCAAGAACACACCGTGAAAGCTGTGGCAAGGACTTGAATTCAGGACCCTTTGATCCCAAGTCAAGCACTCTTAACCGCTGCACCTCTGCATCCCCCACTTCATACAAGGGCCAGTATTATAAGCATGTTATAAATAAGATATATCAGGTCTATTCAAGCACCGATTCTGACATCTGCTTGAAGTTTTAGAACAGTTCACTCATGTTTGTTCCACATTTTAGATCAGTTCAAAGTGCTGCAAATAACCTCTAATGGCACAATGCAAGACGTGAATAATGAGAGGTCAAAAAGAATGTTATTTCACTGGATTTTGTAATGAATTTTGAAGTATTTTTAGAATATTTGTCAAAATAAATAATAAATAAGCAAGCCAGCTTATTATTTCATGTAAAAAATGAATCTGCTTAGCACACATGTCAAAAGGTGGCCACTTCGACAAAATCTAAAATTTAAATGTAAAACAAAAAAGTTTGAAGCAAGTATCCAGTTTTTCCATTTTTCATTGATTGAAAAATGTTATAAAACCTTTGTTTAGGGGTGTATGTAACATATATTTCATGGTTTTATTGATCCCAAATGAATTCAACCCCCTTTCCCAAACGGAAAAACATTTCGTTTTCAGAACTACAGCAGTTGGTCTTCTCAGACCCCAAAAGCTTACAAAGTCTTGCTAAAAGAAGAGGTGATGCAATTCAGTGGTGAGCATGGCCTTGGCCCCAACTTTTTGTAAAAGTGTTGCAGGCATAAAATTCAAAGTGAGCATACACTGTATTTTTCAAAAGACAGTTAAATTTCAATGTCAAAATCTTGTCTTTGTACTATATTCAGTTAAGTATAGAGTTCGGATGATTTGAAAATCATTGCATTCCTTTTTTGTTTACATTTTACACTGTGTGCCAACTTTTTCGGAGATGGAGTTGCACATCAATATGGAATCAACAAGAAATGCCATCAACCACTGCAGTAGGAGTAATGGGCTATCACCACAAAATAACAAACTGGCAAATCAATAATCAGTCAATATGGAAAATTATATGGTGTGCATTTCAATGAGCTCTTACATAGAGACCTAACAAAAATAAAGTGAAAAATACTATAAGTTAAGTCATAAGTTTTTTCAGATGATTTTTTGCAACCAGATTGTCAATACAGCAGCTACTGTGACTTCAACCAGAGATACTTCAGTCTAATCACGAGTCTTTTTCAATACGAAGTGCCAAAAGATGTCACAACATGACACACCAGCAAAAAGAACGCGAATCAGTTCAGCTAAATGCAGTTCCAACAACAATTCAGTGCTGTATTACAGACACAGGCCAAATCAAAATAAATCAAAATTCAGAATTAATTGGGCTGTCTGCTTATAAATCAATGACTCGTCAAACTGTAGCAACAACTTGACAAGCCATTGGCCCTAATAGGTACCAAAGCTTAAATTCAATCTCCAACATTTACTTACAGCACGCAAGAAAATGCTCGTTTTACGTCGTCACTTCGCTAAGAAATCTGCTGCTTCTGATTCATAAGAAAAGCTAAACTCGCAAGCCATTTACTTATAAATGAGATAAGTGTCGCCGACGAACAAGCCCCAATCTCAAGGTGCCCTGGGAAATCAGCTATTCATTCGTGAAATTAAATGATAAATCATTCAGAGAATCAACAAACCAGTTCAGGAATCAGTCGATCATTCAAGCGAGCAATCAGACAATCAATCATCCAATTAATTTAATGTCACGTGGAAGGCATTCTGAAGTTAGAAAGTTGTTATTGCACACTTATGTGGGTATTCTGGTGGCACTGGAACAGAAACAGACAGGTCTGTGCATGAGATTCCACGTGCATCACCGCCACAGTGTCCGTGTCAGTAATTTAACCTACCGTAGATATAGAATTACGAGATTGGTTGCAAAGCCCTACCTCTTATACTCACAATGCCTCAAAACAGCTTCCGACGTAAGCGAAATACCGAATAAAATGGTTCCATAAAACCTTTTTGCAAAATTGTACGAAACTAATGAAAAATAATTAAATCCTGCTCTCCTTGTGTAAAATATAACTGTTGTTTATGTTGCCCCTAAGAGGATTTAATGAAATTTTATTGAGTTGTCTGCATTCCAAAGGTCTACAGAGAGCATCACTTGTAACTAGATTATTAAATGATTTTTTTTCTGGATTTGGAGTAATGACTTCAAAAAGAATTTCAATAAAGAACCACGCGCACTCTCAAAGAAGGATGAAAGCAATGAATTAGAAAAACAAATACAGACTTTCACCTCTTGTAAAAATTACACTGCAGACAGCGAATGTGTTCTAGCAGGGATTGTTTGTATTACCTGTGAGTGGCAATAAACAAATATACAGTTTAACTGCAAAACTTACCAAACCTCGAATCATAGGCGACGGGTATGCAAAATAATGTCATTCTCCAGCTCAGTCAACTTGGGTTATGATAAAAAAAAAAAAATCAGCGTTATAACAAACCTGATTGCAATATCACGCATGTCACACTATCACAAAGGCAAAATTGGATCAGTGACTGTGCAGACTGATTCTGTCACAGCTACTTCTCCAAGCGAGCAAGAACAAATTGTCCTGAAGCAGAAATGAAGAGGTAGAATTATCACATTAAAAAAATAACAGTGGAACTTCTCACATTTTATCTTTCGGTCCCTGGCATCCGTAACCAAGATTGACGTGCCAGTCTGGCTCTGCTAAGCAAGACCTACAGCCCATACGCAGATATTAATTGGATCCTGAATCCCGACTGGTTCCGCCAGAATGCCATGACGGGTTGCCAGTCGGGTGGAAACAGAACTCAAAGTTTGTCCCTCTTCAAAGATATGCCAATACATCACAGGAAGTGGGAACGTCTGTTCAGTGTCTTCAGGCAGAGGCAGGGGAGGGTATGTAATGAGAAATAGAGGTCTTTACCAAAGCTGAGGTGGACATACGGTACCCCACAGCATCACCTGGGAGGGGGCGTGGAACAATGGAGAGGGGGTAGTGGTAATCTCTCATTGGCTGAAGAGGTATGAGAGGAGAAAAACTGAACAGCTGGTTGTTTGGACAGAGAAGGAGGGAGAGGCCCTGAAAAATGTTCCTTTCTTTCCTCCAATCTGTTTCCTCTCCTGCACCTCTGTTTAGTACAAGATGAGTACAGGGAAAGAGGATATATTATTCAGACTGGCTATTCGCCCAACCATTGGGTAAACAGTAAAGGTTTCCTGTGTTATTATATAAACCACTCTCAATAAAATGCGTGCGATATTTTTTGAGCAACATCTTTAGGTGAATCGCCCATACTCCGCCATTTTTCCCTGCCCTGATCAGTTTGAAAGCACGCAGAATTGGACTATTTTTAGGTATTCCACAAGGCACTTTCACAATATAGTCAAAAGAACAATGGTCTATATGTTGAAAGGTGATTGCTAAACCATGGAAAATGGTAACAAAAGGATAAGTTTGACATTTTCCCCATTTCATGAACAGTTTGGGCAAAAAACAGTCCAATAGTTGGAGCAAGAGCCTCTTCCTATATTTTTCTATTAGGATCCACCCTCAAAACAATTCAACTCTGTTACTTCTTTTCAGAGTACAATACGATCTGGTCTTCGAGTGTATGTGCATATCACTGGCGGCTGGTGAACTGGCGATAGTGGAGTCTCAAAACAATCCCTTAAAATGAATGATTAGTGACGACCTGTGTTCAATCATTCATTTAAAGTGGTAATCCATAAGATTTCCGTCTCGTTACTGTCTGTTAAGTCAGTGTCTATCAGAGAGGGGGGATAAAACAACGGTGATAGGGCCTATGACCCACTGATGAAAGCACTTGTATTTCATTCTTTGCCAGGTAAAGCAATCAGTGTGTCTGTATTTCATTCTTTGCCAGGTAAAGCAATCAGTGTGTCTGCGGCGACATTCCCGTGCTATATTCAAATATAGGCGCACGTCTAGTGATGCTTTTAACGTCACTAAGCAGTGTTTGGTCTGTCCAGAAGGTAGGAGGAGCTGCAAGCTCGCTTGAAGGAAGTAAGGAACCCCGGGAGGAGCAATGGCAAGGTACTCATCAGAAGGGATCCAGTAGTGTTACTTTCCCTGACCTGATCCTTGGCTCTATTGCCTAACCCTAAATCTAACTTGTCCCTTACACTATATGTCAGTTTTACGGATGGAATTAAGGGAGGACCGTTAAAAAAGCAGCCTTCCAAGAAGCGTAAAGTACCGTTACTGGATCCCTTCCGACACCGACCCAATGGCAATGGAAAATACCATACTGTGCAGCTATACTGTGCACAGTAGAAACTAACATTAGCTGAGTCTCTGTTGAGGCTACTACTGAAACTAAAATTATTACACAATTTCAGGAAACAAAACGGGAAAAAAGCTACGGTAAACGCCTCGACAAATTATTCTTATTAAAAAAAGTTACAACGTTACCTGTTAACCAACTACCGTTTTCATGAACAGTGCTCTCAACTTTCACATATTCGGCTTGAGTTTAAAGCAGTTCTTATCTTCCTGACATGTCGCACAGCACTTAGTAAAAATTTTAACATGAACAACTCTGCCTCCTTCCAAAGTCCCACCCTCTTCCTCCAATTGCCAGACTTCTCCTACGAAAAAAATATAAGTAATATATGGTAGTTCATCAGACTACAAAGGTAACTAAACGTTACAAGGGCATTTTATTTCATACCACATATAGAATTGAATATTATTGAATTGTTGGTTAATTTTCACTTCCCGTTGCCTCTGAATCTGACTCCATTGACTCATTTCACTCGTACAGCTCACTTTCTCGCGCTGCACGCAATTTTCTTTTTGTAGGAGAGTGAAACGGATCACTGGAGTCAGATTCAGAGACACCGGGAAGTGAAAATTAACCAACAGTAACTACATAATATTCCATTCTGTATGTGGTATAAAATAAAATGCCCTCATAACGTTTAGTTACCTTTGTAGTCTGACGAACTGCCATTAGCGTTATTATCGTAATTATAGCATTTCTGCACCCTTTTTTTACAGTCAAATGCATCGGTTATTTTTTTCTTCCAGAGAGGCGCGTGACTCGCAAGCGGTGACAGCGGAAGGCAACTGGAAGGGGCGCGGCGACAGATGACAGACAGGAAGCTCAGCAAATCATTTTATTCGGACCGAAGAAAATTATTGGTCAGACTTTTATCAGAAATATATGAGAATTTAATATTGAAGAGTTCCAACACTAGGTGGATTTCTTTTACTGAGTTCAATTGCCGTGTCAAAGGGCATCTTTCCCGTCTGAGAGTTGAGGAGGCGTGGAACTGGTAAAAGCCGTCAATTTACCGACGTCATACAGGCGACACTTTTGGGTCTCGATAAGAGTTATGGCAAATGAGGTCCAGAAGCGCACCTGCAATTACAGCTTTTTGCCAAAGATGTCAATATAAACAAACCAATTCAAATCTTACGGATTATCACTTTAAATTACCATTACAGAAACTCCGATAATTCTCAACATTATCAGATGTGGCCAGTTTTAATTTATAACATATACTGATTATGACTCCGGACTTCTCATGCTTTTCTTTATTCAGGGATTGGAAGCAATGTATGTGTTTCATGATCGTTTCAATGAAATAAGATCATTGAACCGTCTTTATGCAATTCCATTGCTTCCAACCCCTCCATGCACAAGGACTTCAATTCTGCTTGAGAATCTCTTACATACGCGTTGATTGAATAATTGCTGACAACGGCAGAGGAACGTAAATATGCCCCTTAGACTCACACTGAATGTGTGAGAGTTGACAGGTATGTGTTATAAATGAAAACTGATCCCACCTGATAATGCTGAGAGTTTTTGAAGTTTCTGTAATGGTAATTTAAATGACTGATTGAAAACAGGTCTTGACCAATCATTAATTTTAAGGGTTTGTTTTGAGCCTTCCCTATCTCCAGTTCACCAGCCGCCACTGGTGCATATTAGTGAATATGTGTTCATGTGGATGAGTGCGCATGACTGTCTGTGTCTGAGTATGTCTGTATTTGTGTATTTGTGTGTGTGTGTGCGCGTTTGTATATCTGCAGGTATAAGAGAGCGCGCATGTTTGTGTGGATGAGTTTGTGATTGCGCGAGTGTCTGGGTCTGAGTCCGTCCGCATTTGTGTATTTGCGTGTGTGTGCGTCTGCACGTATAAGAGTGCGCGTCACTGCTTTTATTTTTGTTTTGGACGCAGCCATGGCATTACGGTACGTAACAGACACTCAGGCCTGCATCATTCATGCACTCCCTGCCACAGCGGCCCATTGTCCGGTCGAGATTGAAACGGCCGCCGCATCGCATTTCACTTTCCAAGCA
Organism: Gymnothorax reevesii; assembly: GCA_029721435.1. Taxonomy (NCBI): domain Eukaryota; kingdom Metazoa; phylum Chordata; class Actinopteri; order Anguilliformes; family Muraenidae; genus Gymnothorax; species Gymnothorax reevesii. Next base: position 117,682,364 of record CM056574.1, read on the forward strand.
CTGCTACAGTTACCTGAGGTTTGGACCTGGGGAAATCTGACACCGCCTGGGGTCCCGACCCAAGACACAGCCCTCCAATCTCCTCCCCTGGGGGTGCTAAACAGAACTGGACCAAACCTCCGGAGCCCCCCCCACTCTCTCAGGGACGACAGTGTTTTGAGGGAAGGCGCTAACATGATTAGCGGGGAAGACCAGCAAATTGCAAGGGCCTTATCGGGCGCCCGCATCAGCACGGCGTTCCAGCGGAGATAAGCTGCTCGCTTTCTAAACTTCCTAACGCTTTGCCTGGCCGCCATCGCAGCCGAGGCAAGAGGATAACTGAGCCCATCTCTCCTCCTGAGCCAGAGCGCCTTTTCTCTGCCATCACACGATACCACAGGCCTTTCCACACTGACAGACAGACGGACAGACAGGAGTGATTAATTACTAATGACCACTCCGGCCCGTGAGCATACATGTGCACCTGCACGAGGGGCCAATGCCGGGCCGAGAGAGAGAGAGAAAGAGAGAGAGAGAGAGAGAGAGAGCTTAATGTTCACTTCGTTATATGTTTATGTTTGTTATATGTTCAATACATGCTTTGGCAATATATACAACATGTATGTCATGCCAATAAATCACAAATTGAATTGAATTGAATGGAGAGAGAGAGAGAGAAAGAGAGACCCCTTTAACTGAAACATTAAAAAGCAGCAAGTCAATAACATTACAGAAACAGCACAACAACATTACAAAAACTGCACAACCAACATTGAAAACAAGGACTTCCCTGACAGCTACTCAAAAAAGAAATTTAAAAAAATAATAATAAATTTACATTTAAAGGCTGAACAGAAAGAAAGAAGCTATTTTTACACTTTATGAACTGTAATCCCTCCCATCCATCTCCAGTGGCGGCTCGTGAATTGGCAACAGGGGAAGCCCAAACAATCCCTTAATGTTAATGATTGTTCATCACCTGTTTTCAATCATTCATTTAAACAGTGGAGGGTCGTCGGCCGTTACAAAGTTGAGCCAAAACCTCGCCCTTCAAAGCTTAATGACTTAAACCTTTCGCAGTTTACTTTTCTTGATCAGATGTTGCTCATACGAATTGTTAGAAGAACAGTCAGTTGAGTCAACTTTATTTTCGATAGCATTGTTATACATCGCACCACGAAATTATGAGGGGTTTTCTTTCACACATAAATTACGAAATAAATTACCATAGGCCTACTCTATAAATTCCGCGTTCAAGAAGCTCACGAAACGGCATAAATGCGCAAATTGATTAGTGAGGCTCATTAAGCAATAAGCTGTGCAACATCGCATTCTTTTCTTCTATATTAAGATTGTAGAAAATGGACTGTCGTGGCTTCTTGTGAAAGAAGCCTCGCAAACTAATTTATAAAGACGCGTTGATAATTTGCGTCGTCATTTGCTATCGAAAATAAATTTGACTATCCTTCAACCAATTCGTATGAGCAGCTGCTGATAAAGAAAAGTGAACTACGAAATGTTGAAGTCATTAAGCTTTGAAGGGCGAGGTTCTGGCTTCCCTTTGTTACGGCCGACGAGCCGCCGCTGTCCATCTCATGCCAAGTGCATGGTGAGGCCATCCAAGCCACATGAACAAACATGAACAGTTTGGTGTGAGAGAGAGAGGAGGAGAGAGACAATAGAAATGATAGAAACGGGTCGACGCAGGCAGGCCTGGCTGCCCAGGGAGGAGCGGCTGTGCTCTCACTGCGACCGAGAGCCATAGGAGACCGAGCTGCACTTCCTCCTCAGATGTGACCATTATCTCCAAATTAGAGAACAGTTCTTCCCAAAATTCAGTGATGTAATACCAGACTTCCCCAACCTACCTGACTCCCAGAAAATGCAAATCCTTCTGGGAGAAGAACGATGCTGCCAAAACCTGCCAGCATAATATGTAGCCACCTGCCACAGCCGGGGGGGCAGAACCAGCCCTTTATGACCAAACATTTATACTCCCGAAAATTGCTAATTTCTTTCCATTTTTTTTCTTTCAACCATTCCAAGTTAAAATGTTTATAGTTATTCGATGTAACTACAAAGTGTTTATTTAGAGCTCACGTTTCATGTATATATCTGTGTATTGTTCTGTGATGCTTTGGCAACACGTGCGGACATGTCATGCCAATAAAGCAGTTGAAATTGAAATTGAGAGGGAGAGAGACAGAGAGAGAGAGGGTAAGAGTGAGCTTTGAGCCCAAATATTTTATCAGCGCTCCGTCTTTCCCTCCCCAACCCTCTTTCATATAAAATCCCTCTCTCTCTTTCTCCTCTCCTCTCTCTCTCTCTCTCTCTCGCTTGCCAGCTGTAAGTATTGATCAGCCAGTAAACAAATCTAAAAGCGCATCATTCCCCTGACATGAAGCTCCACAATGACATTTTTTCAAAGTTGGCATCGCGGTCAACAAATGTGAACGATCATAACAGCTAAAATAACCGAGGCAATAAACGCCAACACAAAGATACCATTTATCCCTTCATCAGTCCGCACCCCATCTATTACTCCCCCACCCCCCCATTCATCTCTCCCTCTCGTATCACCTGTATCGATTGGTCGGTGAACAATGCTGAACACAGAGGATGTCACTGATGTGCAGATCTGGGGATCAGCTATCAAAGTGTGATGAGATTAAGACCAAGATGTAGACCGGCCGTTTGCTTATGGGAGTGTGTGCATTTATGTGTGTCCGTGTGTGCCTGTGTGTCTGTGAGAATGTGTGTGGAGTGTGCGTCAGCGTAAGTGTGTGTGGTGTCTGTGTTTTTGTAAGTGTGTGTGGCGTGTGTCTGTGTAGGTGTGTATGGTGCATGTGTCTGAGTGAGCATGTTTGTGTAAGCGTACTGTGTGTTTGTGTAAGTGTGCATGGTGTGTGCCTTTACGTGTGTATGGTATGTTTGTCTGTGTGGTGCGTGTCTGAGTAAGTATGTGAGGTGTGTGTTTGTGTAAGTTTGTGTGGTGTGTTTATCAGTGCATGTGGTCTGAGGGTGTCTTTGTACAAAACCCAAAACCAGTGAAGTTGGCACGTTGTGTAAATCGTAAATAAAAACAGAATACAATGATTTGCAAATCCTTTTCAGCCTATATTCAACTGAATACACTGCAAAGACAAGTTACTTAATGTTCGAACAGGTAAACTTTGCAATTTTTTGCAAATATTAGCTCATTTGGAATTTGATGCCTGCAACATGTTTCAAAAACTTATTTGGAACATCCCACTGGTGAACAGGCTAATTGGGAACAGGTGGGTGCCATGATTGGGTATAAAAGCAGCTTCCCTGAAATGCTCCTTGAAATTTTATGAAGCGTAAAATACGACAACGGAGACCCCGGACTGTTGAACAACTTAAGGTGTACATCAAGCAAGAATGGGAAAGAGTTCCACCTGAAAAGCTTCAAAAATTGGTCTCCTCAGTTCCCAAACGTTTACTGAGTATCGTTAAAAGGAAAGGCGATGTAACACAGAGGTAAAAAGGCCCCTGTGCCAACTTTTTTGGAATGTGTTGCTGCCTTTAAATTCTAAGTTAATGATTATTTGCAAAAAAAAAAACTAAGTTTCTCAGTTTGAACATTAAACATCTTGTCTTTGCAGTGTATTCAATTGAATATAAGTTGAAAAGGATTTGCAAATCATTGTATTCTGTTTTTATCTACGATTTACATAACGTGCCAACTTCACTGGTTTTGGGTTTTGTAAGTGTGTGTGGTGGGTGTGTCTGTGTAAGTGAGTGTGGTGTGTGTGTGTGTATGTGTGGTGTGTGTGTGTCAGTGTAAGTGTGTTTGGTGTGTGTGTCTGTGTAAGTGTGTGGTGTGTGTGTGTGTGTGTGTGTGTGTGTCAGTGTAAGCGTGCGTGGTGTGTGAGTCAGTGTAAGTGTGTGTGGTGTGAGCGTCTGTGTAGGTGTGTGTGTGTCAGTTTGTGTGTGTGGTGTGAGCGTCTGTGTAAGTGTGTCTGTGTGTGTGACAGTGTAAGTGTGTGTGGTTTGTGTGTCAGTGTAAGTGAGTGTGGTATTTGTGTGTGTGTGTCAGTGTAAGTGTGTTTGGTGTGTGTGTGTGTGTGTCTGTGTAAGTGTGTGTGGTGTGTGTGTCAGTGTAAGTGTGTGGTATGTGTGTGTGTCAGTGTAAGTGTGCGTGGTGTGTGTATCAGTGTAAGTGTGTGTGGTGCGAGCGTCTGTGTAGGTGTGTGTGTGTGTGACAGTGTACGTGTGTGTGGTTTATGTGTCAGTGTAAGTGTGCGTGGTGTGTATATCAGTGTAAGTATGTGTGGTGTGAGCGTCTGTGTAGGTGTGTGTGTGTGTGTGTGTGACAGTGTAAGTGTGTGTGGTATGTGTGTCAGTATGCGTGCTGTGTGTTTGTGTGTGTCAGTGTAAGTGTGTGTGTGTGCATGTCAGTGTATGTGTGTGTGGTGTGTGTGTGTCAGCGTAAGTGTGTGTGTGTGTGCATGTCAGTGTATGTGTGTGTGGTGTGTGTGCGTCAGCGTAAGTGTGTGTGTGTGTGCATGTCAGCGTAAGTGTGTGTGGTGTGTGTGTGTCAGCGTAAGTGTGTGTGTGTGTGTGCATGTCAGTGTAAGTGTGTGTGCCTGCATGTCAGTGTGTGTGTGTCTGTGCATGTCAGTGTAAGTGTGTGTGGTGTGTGTGTCAGTGTAAGTGTGTTGGGTGGGTGTGTGTGTGTCAGTGTAAGCGTGCGTGGTGTGTGTGTCAGTGTAAGAGTGTGTGTGTGTGTGTGATGTGTGTGTAGGATTCATGGGGAACCAAAAGCCTGTTTTCGGACCATTCCTGCCCACCTGTTGATAGAGCACGGTTCTGAAACCCGATTGGTCAGGGAGCGGGCGATCGTTTCTCCGTGTGCATCACAGCAGCCGGCCTACACTGCCTCTCGTTCCGCCATCTGCGTCCTCAAATTGTTTTTCTCCCGTTCCACCCTCCTGTTCCACCCTACTCAACAATTTATGGAAAAACAAGCCTGGGTCCTTCTGCAAGGAGAGGAAAATCAATATCACCAGGAGTGGAATTCCTTTATTTAACACGCACCACAAAATGGGACCACACGAGCAATATCGCCACGATACGCGGCTCCGCGCACCACGGGCCGATGCATGGTAATGACTGCGCCCTGAAGCGTGTCGAAGGCTGGGATTGAATCCTACAAAAGATCTGTTTGAAGGGTCCTTAGATTCCAGCTGAGAGACCCCTGAGGTACCTCAACAGCTGCCCGAGTGTAAAGACAGCTAATAATCATTACTCACGTGATCACTTTAATCACTTGGGGTAAGTGAAATCATCATGCCTCCATGTAAAAATGATCCATGCCCGGGTGTCTGTGTGTTTGTGTGTGTATTTACATATGTGTCTGAATTCTGCGCACTGTGAAATTTTTTAGAATAAATAAATATGCACGTAGAAAGGCTGTGCGAAAATATTGTTTATCGTCTTGCTCCAGCACAGAAAATAAAAGAAATCCAACCTATAAAAGAGGTCAAATTCTTCAGTGAAATTTCCTCATGAAGAAATATATATGCCATAAATACTGGCTCCCACACAAATATAAATGGGCAGTATTTAATCATCAGCCCATTAATTCTAGCCCATTTTTCGAACTCATTTGAGTCTTGACAAACTCTTTGGTCTTTACCCATTACTTTTGGAGTTGGTTTGATATAAATGTATGATGACGCACATAACTCCCTGAGCTAGCTCTCTTAGTCATCCGCCAACTCGCGAAAGGTCAGAGGTCGCTAATGAATCAAGACAATAGGGTGCCAACCATCATAAATGAAGCAGTGATCACAAAAATAACTACTTAATAAATACTTGACAATACCCTTATGCATGAACATTAGCTGACGTGCCAAAATAAAAAAACTCTCTACAGATCACAGTTGGAGAACAGCAGAGGCTGGATTCATATCGAGTTCCCTAAATCTCCGACAGAATTATTAGACATCACCTTCATGCCGACAAGCTGTTTTGAAGGTTTTGCAGAAGAAAGACTGCAAAGTTGCCAAATCACGTACATCGTTCAGGCCTGATTAAACTCTGATGGAAGCGAGTTCTGCAGAGACTAAAGACAAATAAACAATTTCAACAAACCCCAGAGGTGAGATTTGTCTGAAAAGATAAATTGTTCCACAGAATGATCTTCACAGCAAAGTATAGTGATGGACATGCAATACCGAGGGATTGCTTTTGCATTCGAAGATCGCAGGAGCCTTGTTAGTACACATGGAATCGAACTCGGATCACCAAGGGATTTGAGACTAATGTCTAACGACCTCTGCCAGGAGTCAAAGTCAGGTGATTGGTTCTTGTTTGATCGTTTCACGAATCAAATACTCACAGCACCTCCAAATCCATGAAAACGATTCACTGATCAGCTTCCGCGATGCCTCTATTGAGACACACAGGTGCGTAGCAAGCTAAAGGGGAGACTCAACTAGCACACACCAAGAACTCTGAAAAATATGGAGAAATTCTGTATGGAGAGATAGATCCTGCTCACTCTTACGGGCAGCACAGTGGCTAGCACTGCTGAGTCATGATAAGAAGGTCCTAGATTCAAGGCCTGGCCAACTGGGTCCCCTCTGTGTGGAGTTTGTGTTCTCCCTGTGTTTGTGTGGGTTTCCTCTAGGAAAACCCAGAAAAACATTATGGCAATACTCCAACCAGTGCCCCTGACCAAGTCTCCGGCTTTAGAACAGGAGTAGGTCCTCGGGTGCTGCTCAGTGGCTGCCCACTGCTCCTACAGTAACTATAGGATGAGTTAAATGCAGAGGACAAATTACCCCATGGGGTTCAATACAGTGTATCTAATATCAAATCATAGTCAGATCAGTTGAACATAAGCAAACTCATGCCTAGTTAATGCAGACTCGTGGCAGGATTTTTCCAGCAGCCATGAGACTGACACTCAGACGCACACACATACACACAGAATGGGGATTTGCAGTCACAGCAGAATCTCGGCGGGCTGACCAGATCGTTGTGTGGTGATTAGTATGCCGTGCAGTGGACAGGCTGCACTAATCCAGTGTGGGAGAGACGGGGGGGGATTACGGCCCACCCCTCAAATACCAACAGCCGCGCTACTGAGGGATCGGTGGGGTCAGCAGCTCTTCAAATCACACCGCTGTGACTTCACTCACTGCCCAGGTCAGCTTCGCAGAGGCCCCGGGGATCATGAGCTTTGGGGATCATGCTGATTGGCTGGCCGCAATGGCCCATCAATCAGGGTGTATACGCTCTGTAGGAGTTTATTAAGAGGGACCATTAACAGGAATCATGCAGAGACTTTAAGCCATCCAGGTTCAGAGTTTAAGTAGGACAAGCTCTGAATTTAAAGGTCCCCTATTATGTCACCAGGTGCACAGCTAATTAGTTATCACAAGCCATTTCAAAATCTTTTCCCTCTTTCCATCACATGGGGAAGCGACCAACCAGAGGCAAGAAGAACTGATCACCTTCAGCCAAGAAATCAGTCAGATTTCATTATTCTGGGTGGTCACTTCCTCTTCTGATGTCAGGCAGGGGAGACTGTGAACTGGCTCATAATGGCTAATTAGCTGTGCACCAAGTGGCGTAGCAGGTGACCTTTATGGAGGACGAGCTTTAAGTTTTATCCGGCCAAGCTTTATCAGAGGTGGAAATGAACTCCAGATTTGGTGCCGTGTTGATGTATGAACAACCAACTGTTCTGAGGGCTGAAGCTACATGAATTTTTCAGCAGACATAAGCAGTTACATACAGTAACTGCACAAACACACATACATACACACAGATAGAGATTGATGTATTAGTACACACACTAAAGACGCCAAATCAAAAACTATGAAGTCAAAGCCCTTAGTGGACTAGTATTTTCCAAAAAGAACCAAAGGAATTCACACTAAAACTGTCAATCATGCAAACCACACAAGACAATGAACATGATCATGCAGAAAATGAGATGCATTAACATAATTAATTGAAATGTGCGGTGGCCACCCCAAGAGAACGGCAAGAGAGACTGTGATTATAGAGATATTCAAGGATATTTAACACCAATCAGAGTAAACCAGGCTTATTAGTGATGTTTCTACATCCAGAAACCTGACTGTTGACAAGAGTCTGTGTGCTTCCTCCACCTTGAATACACAATGCCTGAGATATCTGAGGAACGGCGAGAAATTCTGTATCTTCCTGTTTGTTTTCATCCGGCCGTCTCATAAAACGAAGGCATTATAAACAACAGAAGTGAGCGTGCTCTGACCAGCTCTCTGTCATTCAGACGGCTTGGGAAACTATGATATATTTTGCGGGATCTTGCTGCGGTTTGTCGCGACGCATCTGGCGTCCATCTCGTTTTGGGTTCCGTTCAAGCCACACAAATGGCTGTCACACATTCTCTTTCCCCTGAGTGACAGTGACAGCCTGCCTGGCCGTTATTTGATTGCTTTTACTCAGTTTGGGTTTCCAGACTGTCAATTTACAGGTTTCTCTGACAGGAATTGAATCAAGCCAACCTGATAGAAGTTGTTCCTCTCTGTCACATACTATGTGTGTGTGCGCGAGAGTGCATGTATTCATGTTGGGGACTGGGCATGCATGTGAGTTAGCGTGTGCCCGTGTGTAAGGTATAGGGTATGTGTGGTTATGTGTGAATGTATGCATTCTAGGGATAAGGGGTGTGTGCGAATGTGTGTCCGCACCCGTGTGTGAGAGATTTGAAATGTGCGTGTGAGTACATGAGTGCATACTTGCACTTGTGTAAGGGATGGAGACTGTGTGTGTGCGCATGCACGAATGCGTGTGCACACAGGTTTCCACATGACACTGTGTACCAGTGATAAATCCATTATGATACTGATAACTACCAATCACAAATCATTTCAAGTCACAGCCATGAACTTCTGTTCCTCCTTCAGACAGAAAAAGCAGGTTAGATGGCCCAGTGTTCCATCTTTAATTTCTTCTTTGTGGATTTTAATAACACCATGTCCCTCTCCCAATTTCAGAGGTTCAAAGTACTAATCTGAGGTCACTGGTGACTCCAACATTGCAGTTTGGGAACAGAAAGATCCGTTTTTGTGGAACGGCAGTTTCTATGCAGCATGCAAGGTGAGAAACAGATGGTGCTGGCAAGCAGGTGCAGGTCAGTCCAGCCAGCAGGGCTAGAGAAATCGCCCCCTCCAAGCCTCAGTACAGGCCATTTCCAGAGCTCGGTAATTCTCATTTGGTTTTGATTCATTTTTCAGTGTTATTGCCTGTAATGTGGAGGCCAGAGTTGTTTCACGTTATGCCCAGAATGGCAAACAAGACGATGGGGCTCCTGGGCCCAGTTGAATTAAAAGTTTATTGAACAGCCTTAGGGGGTGTAAACACATAGGACTTGTCCATTTTTCACTGTTTATGGATTATTTATCAGTGGCAAGATGCATATGTTTTTCTCCATTACTGTGTTGAAATGTTGAGCGCTTGCCTTTTAAGACGGAATGTGGTCATTTGGTGCATGTTTTTGGATGGCCTCCAAAGTTAAAATCTGTTCACCTTTTGAGGAAAAGTGAAGCTCATCAGTTCCAATTTCAGAGCAGGAGACAAATCACAAAAGAGAGCAGGCGGGACTCACATTCCCGTTGGTCCACTTCTGAAAAAAGTTACAGTGAACATGTCACAATACTGTAATAGACGTACTCAGCGAAGCAAGTCACAAGACTTGTTGTGATAACAGCATTTCTAAGGTTGCCTTTTCTCCATGCTCTTAAAAGGTGTGAGCATAGGGTTGCGTCTCGAGTTTTTCAAACGCCAATGCGCCTCGTGTGCACGACCCCTTACATCGCCCTCAAGCCCGCCATTCTCCATAGAAATAACCCTGCTTGCGCTCCCTTGCATCAAACGCATATGTTGGCGTCAGTTGTGAAAGCGAGATGTTGCCAGCAATTAATTGAGATAGATGCTCACCAGCAGGAGGGCAGGGATTTGAGTTTTGAGCAATCTGAGGCTATCAACAACCTGAGCAGCAGGGTCCAGCATCTTTCCCTACCTTGTGTGGGAAGCTTTTGTCGTTGTCGGCCCTGGTAACAGCTGTGACGGTTCTCAGTAAACATAATAATAGTTCTGTTGCCATTGTTAGAAAGCTTTTCTGCTTGGAGGATGTACACAGAACCAGTGAGGTGGGGAAGAATCACACTAATCTGGGTGAATTGGGAAGCTAACTAATGGTGTGAAAAGGTCATGATCTCATAGCACTACCAGCAGTTATTCTCTCCCACTGGATATATAGCTAGTCGCAAAAGCTAAATGTTGCCAGCAGCAGGGTACCGCAAATCTGAAGGGGCCCGTGACAGGATTCGCATCACAAATCTAACATACCCTGCCATCGGCAAGCACCAGCAAGCTACCTGGAATACGTGCGAGTCTCGAGACAGCGACAGAGAAAGTCATTCCAGTTCAGTGGTAGCAGGTTCTCACAGCATGATGTCTGAACAGTAAGTGAAGTTTACAGCCAACAGCAAAGCAAAAACCTTTCATCTTTGTTTGCTGGGGTATTTCATTTCATATTCAAGGATGATGAGGAGTCAGAGTAAGCTATTCATCACTCTGTAGCAAACACTGCTTTGGGTGGCTATATTAGTGGCCAGCTAACAATAATGATGATGGCATATGGTTAACTTTGTTTTATTCCACTAAAGTAGTTTACTGGGTCATGCTAATTTTATGGTAACAGTACTGACATTACGTTTCCAGCTTACGGTGGTTTCGCTACTTTGGCATTTCGCTACTGTACACTGTAATTTCTCTACTATGTCCAAGTCCGTTCACTAGCATCGATAAATGCGAGTTAAGAACATAAATATTACTTAAGCATCAATAGTAAAGCTGTATAAAAACTATTCGCATTACAGCTGAGAATATTTTTTTGGGTTCTGATTATATGGACAATCAAACAAAGACCGAATCAGCAACAAACACTAGTGCAACCGAATCCATTCGCTTATCCCACGTTTGGCTTCGCGTGCTCATGACAAATCCAGGTAAAAGAGGTTACTTCGATGCTCTCCTATAGCTTCACTATTTTATAACTTTTAATAAGTTGATGTGATTCGATTGATTTACTTCAAAGAAATATTCAGTGATCTTCGACCTGATATTTGTTTGATTACAGTATACTGAATGGACTTGCACATGGTAGCGCAAGTACAATGAGCAGTAGTGAAAGTACAGTAGCGAAAAGCCAAAGTAGCGAAATAACTGGTTACCCACGTTTCCCTGTACGCATATCTAGCTAACCACCAGCTCCCTCTCCAGCATAAGATAACCAAGACTAACTTTTGCATTTGTTTAAGCCAAGTTACTGTTGTCAACTGGCAGCAAGCTACCTTCCTTCCTATGCTCACCGATACCCTGTAATGTTAGGTCTTGTCTTTCATGCTCGGCCTGGCAACACAAGAGATTTCTCCCTCTAAACATCTGGACTTCATGACATGGTATTTGATTTAAAGTCACTGTCATCCCTCGAAGAAAATGTGTGTGTCATCGTCTTTAAAGTATTAATATCGTCGCGCAATGATGCCATGGTGAAGAGCCACTGCTGTCACGATGCTACGTGATCAATCATACCAGAGGATCATGATACATGGAGCTTTATATCTCTTTCTACCTAAAGTATTCTCGTAAAATGACTACATTGTAAAATACAGCCATAGTTCAGAAAAACCGCATATTTCTGAAAATGAGGTTACAATGTAAAATCCATCAATCAAAAGTAAGCAAGGGCTTGGGGAAGGCAAATGCGGCTTTTTTTAAGACAGTTGTGACTCCCAGTTCAAAATGTTCATCTCACGGCTTGAAACAAGAAGCAAATCCCTCTCGCTAGGTTGTGATTTTGTTCTCTCTACCATCCGTCGGACAGAGTTTTCCTATGGAGTTTATAACTACTGGAGGACATCCTGGGTCACGATTACGTGTTATATAGCTCATTACTTTTCATAGGTGCTCGTACAGAACAGCAACTGATGAATAGACTTTATTGAACCCTGTGGGGTAATTTGTCCTCTGCATTTGACCCATCCTATAGTTAGGAGCAGTGGGCAGCCACAGAACAGCGCACAGGGACCAACTCCAGTCCCTTGGTCAGGGGTACTGGTTGGAGTGTTCCTATGATGCATGTTTTTGTGGGTGGGGAAACCCACACGAACACAGGGAGAACATGCAAACTCCTCACAGAAAGAGGATTCAAACCCTCAACCTTCTTGCTGTAAGGCAGTAGTGCTAACCACTGTGCCACCTCAGCAGCTGGATCGAGCATTCTGCCCGATTTTATGTGGGAAGCGACATACTGTTGTTGCTGTGGAAGTAGCGCAGTCATGTCAGGCCAGCTCAAGAGCGGGACCCACAGGCTAGTCCCCGGCCTCAGTGACAGCTGCATACAGTTCTCAGGAGACATCATGGCAGCTCTCTCACCATTGCCAGAAAACTACTCTGTCAGGAGGATGTATCAGAAGCAGGGACATGGGGAAAAAACTCACACTAATCTGGGTGAATTGGCAAGGTCACTAATGGGGCAGAAAGGTCATGACCTCAAGGCATTTCCGGATCTTAATCTCTCCTACTGGAAATACAGTCACCCATTTGCTAGCGGCTAATCATAGTCCGTATACAACTGATTTATACATATTATTACAGTCAAAATGTCTGAAACTAAATCAGTGGTCTCCTCAGACAATCGTGTCCATGGGACACAAAGCGATCTTGTTTGCTGGCAGTGAGGGTGAATTTAATCAGCGCAGAGACCACACTTATTTTCTTCTGCGGTCATGGTACATTTAGCAAAGAGCTTGTGGGCAAATAGAGCTTATAATCACCACCTCCCTGTCGAGGCGCAGGGATTACATCCGGCTGTATACGTGTTACTGCCGAATGTGCACATAACCAAGAGTTGGAATGCCCTTAACTGAAATAAAAATTCAGAACTATTGCAAATAAGTTTTTATGTTTGGCCCAAGTGGTAAAATTTGCATATCGATGAAGGGAATGCAATACAGTGTGATGGAAATAAACTTTTTCAAATAAATAAAGTGATTGGAGCTGAAACCATATGCTTCCAAGGTAGGAGGTGCAAAAAAGTTCAGCTGGCCCTTATTGGATCATGAAGTTTTGTCATACCACCTGCAGACGATTATCATAGAAACATGCATAGATTACCATTTCTGCTGGTTGATTTTGCAGAAATTGGCCTTTTACAGTGGAAAAAACTTAATAACTAATGTATTACACCTCTGGAACCTCCTCTGGGATGGAATGGTGGCTTTCACTGAAGCCTCGCGGCTGCTAACTTCTGGGCTTGAGGCCTCTCCAGCAGGATCTTCTCGGTGTAGAGTTTGCATGTTCTCCCCAGCGGCTCATGGCTTTCCTCCAGTTACTCTGGTTTCCTTCTGCCCTGACAGCTTGCATCACAGACATACTGCTGCCACTGTCCCTGACCAAGGCATTGGCCCCTGAACCGGAGTCGGTCCCTACACACTGTGAACTGAGAGGAGATGTCCAGGAAAAAGTGGGCCTTAAGTGTCCGGCTATCAGGCCTTTACGAGTGCAGACATTCCCTTTCGGGAGGGATTCTGAATTCTCAAACTAAGCAGCTGAGCCTGGGAACTCCCTACCATTGGGCTCTTGAGCAAGGCCCTTAACCTTTAGGGCCCGAGCACCACAGATACCTGCCAAAGACGCAATACCAACAAATCATTGCCATATTGGTAAAAAACTGCCTCTTACCTCTGTGTGGTAAAATTAACCCTTTACCCACTGCCCCTGGCTTCATTTGGGGTTGGTACACCACTTCATCTGGTGAGGGACGAGGGCAGTTTGAGTAACCAGCTGGGGAGGGGGGGGGTCCACATGTTGGTGTTGCCACATGATTTATAAGTTGTTTCCAAGTTTCTGTTTTCATTTTGTTAGATGTCATCTCTCAGTTGGAAGATATTTCAAAAAAGAAAAATGGCATTCTACGAAGAACAAGCATTTTTTTTTTCCATCTATAAGAAAAACTAGAAAGTTTCTAGACACTCTCTTGCGCGACACCAATCTAGAGGACCCAAAGGAGCTTGATAGCTGCATGGGAAATAGGACCTTGTGGACCCAATTTTCGTCCCGTCACTCCGGCGTCGACCGTAGATAGAGATAGATAGATATAAGAAAAACATAAATGTTTCTTCTATGCAGTGGGGCTGTGACTCCTCACCAAGTAGGCCAGGTTTTGTTGAATGAAAGATATAAAACACTCACACATTACACATTCTTAACATGTTTCAGTGTTAGACTTAACAAAGTAAGGCAGAATGGACAAAATACTCAAAGAGTTCCTAGGATTAACCCCCTCCAAAAAAAAAGTGGGGGGGTGGGGGGGGGAAATGCATCTATATTAGCAGCATGTGTCTAATTAGCAGCACTTTGCTAGCTCTATCTCCAAAACAAGATGTCAATACTAACAGAGTTTCAAAGGGGCAAAGAAATTGGTGCCTAAGTTGCAGGTGCATTGGTCTAAAAAGACAAAATGATCCAAGTCGGAAAGAAGAAACAAATCAAAAATTTCACCTTTACATGCCGAACACCAATGAAACACCAACAGTAAAAAATAACTGTAGCAGCAGTTACAGAGCTATCCAACAGAGACAGACAAACATTTGGCAGGACACTCGCCAGTCACCACCAAACTGCAGCTCATAAAATCACGGCTGAATTGAATCTGAACAAAAATGGTATTGCAATGAGGCTCACAAGCTGGCATTTATGGCAGAGTTTCCCATAGTTTCTGTTGGCAGTCCTGTATTTCTGGCATCGCTGAAATATTTGCTGTATGAAATTTAGCCTCCATTGCGAGTCACTGAAAAAATGAATCAATGTGTGATTATATACAACACAGCTCCCTGAGTCCTGCCCTCAAATTCAAGTCCAGTCCTGGTTTTCCCTCCTTTCAGGCCATTAGGTGAACACTAATTGGCACGGATTGGCCAGTGTCATCAAACCTGACTCCCAGATAAAGAGAAGGAGGAAAATCAGCAGTCTTTGGCCCTTGAGGACTATCATTTGGGGGCCCTGATATTGACTACAGTAGAGCAACTTTATTCTTGAGTACGTACTGATCTGTAGGCTGCCAAACTGGCACACCGGATGCAGCTAATTGGCAGCTCTATTGTCGAAGAAGTAAGAACTCCAGCTGAAAGGTAAGCAAAAGCGCGATAACATTACTGCATAACTCTGCCGGCCCTCTGTGAGTTAGCGGTTCTGAAACCCGCTCTTCCATATGCTGGAGTGTTCCCCCGGCCGCGGGTCGTGCGCGTCTGTACAATCCCGCGGAACACGAAGGCCACAGCCTGTGCTCAATCCATCTGTTCAGCACCAGGGGCGCTGGTAATTACGGCAGCCCTGGCTGGCCTTCGCAACCCCCCCTCCCCACCCCCCGCACCCTCCATCCGCCCCCGCACCTCTGCCCGCTAATATCCGGCTCTCATTAGGGTCCCACACCTGCCCCCGGCGCCCCCGCGTCCAAGGTAATCAGGTACTACATCAACTGCCAGAGCTTAGACAAATCCGTCATCCCGTGGCGCGGTTAGAAACGCCTCACTTTGCTTCACTTTAAATGGACCCGCTATACAGCGGCTATGAACAACCGCGCCTCGCCGGCTAAAGGCCTGATGTGTACCAGCAAGTGCTCATTCTCTGGATCATTAGAGAACAATAGCACAATATACTGCATATCTGTGCAAGCCTGCCAGCGCCTTGGTGTGCGAAGGAGCGTCGCAAGGTTTAAACTGAGTTCCGATATGGCGCAGCTCAATTCCATAGGTTTCAGATCACAATTGTGCACTTATTAAAATGAAAGATTATGTCATTCAAAATTCTGGTGTAAGAATCACTCCACTACAAAGTGAGATTCATGGGTTAGTGAAGTTTGTTGAGCCTAGCCAGGGTTTTCAATATTGAAAAGGTGGCCCTATTTTAACTTACAATGCTAACTCACTATATCTCTGATTGTGAGTTAATGGGTTGTCGAGCCAGCTCAGTTAAAGAAAGTCTGGCAAATGTTTAACTTTCTTAGTGGATCATCTGGTTACAGAAAAAATTGAAAACAAGGAAGTTTTAAAATATTCCGAATTTAGAGAAAAAAGTTTCCTAAAATAGTGTGCTTTTCAGAGAACTAACGAGCAGGAAATGAGCGACAGCCCAAGGTGAGACATGCAGTTCTATAAATTGCCACACAATGAAGGCTTCGCCTGTAACTCATGTTAAAGGAACTGCAGTTCTGAGCTCAGACTACAGCTGTAGTAAAATCACCGCTAACACCTCCTTAAAGGTGCCAAACATCAGCTTAATTCAGCACACTCCACTGGCTCACAAGACACAGAAGAGCACTCAGCTGATTGATTTGAGAAGCAGTTTCTAACCCAAACCAGCAGGACTGCCGAAACAGCTTACACAGGAGAAACACTACAAAAGCTCGAGCACAACTTGAGTACTACATCCAAAGAACTGAAGTAAAAACTGCACACATGTACAGATTATATTTGTGTATGTTTGTATATGTGTTCATGTGGAAATTTTGTGTGCAGATATGCAGTTTCAGGTAAACTCCAGTTTCATAGTTGGAGTGCATGAATAGGTGTGTATACGAGAAGATGTGTTTGCGTGCACATGTATGTGTACTGTATGTGTACTTATAATGACTGTGTGTATGTGTATTGTATGTGCATACATATTCAATGTCTTGATTTATATTGTGTGTTTTTGTACTGCATGTGTTCATGTGTCTTGTCTGTGTATAGTTTGGATTATATGTGTTGTATGTGTGCATGTCCGAATGACTGTTTGTGTATTGTATGTGTACATGTACTGAATGTGTGCCTGTGCACGTACACTGAATGTGTTGATGTGTACTGTGTGTTTTTGTACTGAATGTGTTCAGGTGTTTTGTCTGTATAGTTTGGATTATATGCGTTGTATGTGTGCATGTGCTGAATGACTGTATGTGTATTGTATGTGCACATGTACTGACGGTGTGCCTGTGCATACACACTAAATGTGCTGATGTGTATTGTGTGTGTATAATACATATCGTATCTGTGCATGTGTATTGTTCATGTCATTGGCGGCCGGTGAACTGGCGATAGGGGAGGCTCAAAACAAATGCGTAAGAGTTGACTAATATGCATTATAAATGAAAACTGGCCACACCTGACAATATTGAGTTTTTGGAGTTTGTGCAATGGTAATTTAAACGAATGTTTGAAAACAGGTTGTGACCAATCATTAATTTTAAGGGATTGTTTGAGTCTCCTCTGTAGCCAGTTCACGAGCCGCCACTGGTGGCAGCATGTATACTGATGTATACTGAATGTGTATGTGTATGTCAGAGGAAGCTGAAATCCCCCTCTCTCACAGTGTGGACTCAGGCCGCCGTGGAGTCTCTCATTGCAGTATTACAGCCTAGCGTCCCCCCCCCCCCCCCCCCACCCCCCAGAGTCACTGGCCTACTACAGCAGTCAGGTGATAGGTGCGCATGGTTTCTGCAGTGCCCAGGCAGCTGGGGACCGGGGTGAGGGAGCAAGACTGTACATTAACATTCTTCACCCCCAAAAAGAGCACCTGCTGCTTTACTGGACAAAGGTGGAGTCCCATTAAGGGCATTTTCTAGCCCAAACCACCAAATTCAGAATAATTTTCAGCATTGATAAACCACCCCATGGGGTTTATGAATCCACCAGAGAAACCTGCGATATCAATTTTCTTGATGACAAAAAAATAATATTTTTTAAACATTTTTTAGTTTTTGGGAGGGGCCACCCATTCTGAGCTCCAGAAAGTGTCACCAATCATTATAATTATGTGCTTATCAATGCACATTGTAGCTGATATATTTTCCTAATTAATAAAAAAAGAATTTGTTGAAATGGATGTCATACTGCCAAGATAGGAAGATATTTGTACAAAAAATATGTTCTGAAATGGAGATTTCCATCGGCCACGTGTGTAAATGACACACTAAGGGAATTTGCAAAGGGAAAGTGTTGACACTGGTAACATCTTCATCCGAACACTCAACCGACCGTTGTTAACCCTAAAATGTGGTGTTTTGATTCTTCTAGTTTAAGTTTTTTCAGTAATATAGTTATTAACTATGACCCTTATAATGTTTATGTTTAAAATTATTGCCTATTTTTAGACCTTCAAACTCAAGGAGCCTGAAGACCACGATGAGTTGAGCTGAGCAGTGGTGTGCCCTCAGAGCTTTAGAAAGCCTTTAGTAACCTCACCATTGACTGCATGATTGCTCTCCAGCTGCTATCAACTGCTCTTAACAATTTAACAATTGAGCAACTGAATAATCAGGGTCGTTACATGGCCTACAATGATTAAGAAATGATACTGACAAAGTGATTGCCTATCGGCTATATTTACATCATGGATGTGACATTATAAGGGTGGCAATAATCCAAAAAAATGCAAAAAATGCCTTTGATACCTTCAACTCCTGGCGCCTGCGACAGAGTAACTCAGCCATGTTATCGCACGACATGAAAGGAGGCCGGGATAAAAAGTGTGAATGCATAGAGCTCACGGTAAATGAGATAAAAAGTCTGGAAATGTTGAGAATTAAAGGCTGAAAATAAATAAGAGGGTAGGGATGTAATGGCAGGAATAAAGAATAAAGAATGCGGAAGGAGTCCTGACCAAAGGGATCTCAGCTCTTCTGAATGCGAAACAGCTGACACACCGTCCTCACGAGGCTCCGATTAATAGTGTTAGAAGTTATTTAACACTGTTAGATTAGATTTAAAATGTCTGCCGTGGAGTGTGTCCTCTCCAGACACAGGTGGGGAAAAAAGAGCAAGAGGTGGAAATGGAGAGATCCAGAGTTAAAAAGGGAAGGAGGCCAGAAAATGATCCTCTATGAAAACACACACACGCAGGCACGGACACACGAATGAACACTCACACACCTGCCTGTAAGTACACACACTCAGTCACCCACACAAACCCGCAGACACGTATTCATGTGTACACTTAAAACAATTAAAATACAAGACTGACACAACTGAAATTGAATTTTAAAGATCAGCTCTGGAGAGACATGGGGTAAATCATCAGCAGTCTGATTAGCCCAAAAATATTGAAGCTTCGGCCAGGCAGATGATTGACATCTTTTACCCTTGAATTAGAACTGAATTTAATTCATTCTTATCAAACCAGAAACTGTACATGCAGTAATGAGCTTCACAAATTGGTATCTGTGTCAGTATTTTTGATCGTTTCCATAAGTTTTCCTGTATTTTGGCATTACTGCTGTAAGTTCTGTAATACAGTACACACACTCAACTACATACAAAACTAATAAACAGGAAACAAAATGTAAAAGAAAATAAGTCCCCATTGTGAGTCACTGAGAGTAGTGTTGCAAGAGGAAACCCTTTGTCACACTAAGCCCAGCTGAGCTTCATACCATTCAAACATAGACCCACCCCAAAACAGCCAAATAGGACTTACTCATTTGTTAAACCGAACAAGAGAATGAGAGAACCCTAACCAAAGAACTCCTACATTCAGATCGCGTAAGATGGTTTTTCATTGGCAGATCTTGTAGTCCCCCCACCCACCCCACATAAGACACCCAGCCCAACAGCCTTGCTATGTTATTACAATTTTGCTTTGGCTTGAAAATTAGTTTTGACTGAACAAATGATACTGCCGCGGCAAAGACTTTCTGGCTTATCTTCAAACTACAAACAAGAACATTAATCTTAAAGACTGTCTCATATGAGAGGAGAATAGAGCACTAATTTGATTTTGAATCCCTACACTATAGAGAGTATATTTCTAATTACCTAAATTGGCATTTATCTTAATGGTCCTAATGGAAATGAAGACTGTCGCTCTGTCAATCCGAAAGCTCCTCAACATTAGCATCCCAATGTGTGATTATATTGACCAAGGTCGACCACCCCCACGAGTGACATGGGGTAAACATTCGATCTGAAAGTCTGATCAGCTCACAAATATTGAGGTTTAGCTGAATAGATGTGTGTCATCTTTTATCCCCCAAGGCATATCAGTTACACTGCATAAACCAGCCAACCGTCATTAGCAAGACACATTTTTTGTTCGGAAGATGAGTCACTGCATTTACCAGTAAAAAGCTGGAGAACTCTGGAAGCTGTCGCATTAAATTCATAGATCTAGGTTTCTAAAGAACTTGGCAGAATTCAGTGAAAGCTTTTTCATTAAACGTGAGTCTCTCAATTTTTCAAAGGGAAGATGACTTGGCTTTTTTTAACTGTGGCCAGCAGTGCTAAAATATTTGAGAGTGTTGGTGCGAGCTGTCAGCTCTTCTTAAGGTCTGTGAATAACATTAGGTATCCTCCGACCACAAGCTGCAGGGAGTCCATTAAGAACCGTGGCCAGACAATTTCAATTCAATCTCAAGTCAAGTAAAGGTCTGTAAATCACCCTCTTCCATGAAATGGATGGCAAAGATAAACACGCGTGTAATAACCATCATCGCCATTCTTGTGAGGACCCAATATCACAATTTCATGCTTTCATGTGGACCCCAGCAAACAGTTTGAAAAGAACTCAGATAGGATTAGCATTAATGCTTCAGATGTTGTAGGGTGCCATTTGTATGACATTTACATCCACTAAACACAATCACAACAACTGACAAACCTGATAGGTGTACGGCATGAGTCTCAAACAGTCAAACCACCTCCAGGAGGACCACTGTATCAGCGAGTTTTCAGGATTCCCATTCAGTCAGCAGCAAATTCAGGCATCAGAAATAAGCCGTTCAGATTCCCTAGCCAATCAATTAATTAATTGAAGCACTTAAGTGCTAGCACAAATCCAAAACTAGAAGGCACTTGGAGATCCCATTACCTCTGCCGTTTTGAAATTAATTGGCGGAGGAGTTATGATTGAACTTGAGAGTTGAATGAGTCATGACAGAGTCATCTTTTTTTTTTAAATAAATTTGGCATCTCCAATCCCACCCGAATCTGGAATGCCCAATTGGTGAACTATGTAAAAGGCATGCTCGTATGAAACCCCTTGCTGCCAACTCAGGATAGTGAAGACAGTTCATGGCTCTCCTCTGAAGCACATGCCTGTCAGCCACTGCTTCTTATACACTCATTGGTTGGATCTTCGCAAGTTCAGAACAAGGGCGGAGACATGACCAGACTCTTCTTGACAAGCACCCGTCTGGCCAACAGGAGGTGCTTGAGCAACGAACAAAGCTGTTTATTTATTTCCCCACACCCGGTAGTCCCTTCCCAATTTGAAACCCTGTAGTGCTAATGGCCAGTTGTGCGCTACTCTGAAAAAGCTGCCGACCACTGCCGGTTGGTACAACCGGGGCTCAAACCCGCAACGTGATAGTCACTTCTGCACTGCAACGGACTGCCTTAACCGAGTGAGCTATCCGGCAGCTCAACAGTGCTGTCTTTTAGCACATAGAAATTCTTTCATATCCTGGATCAAGAATATGATTCATATGATATGATAATCATTGCCGAAATGTAATCCCTTCCTCCTTGGCACAGTGTCCATCAACATACAAAATTCAAATTCAAATTCAAAATTCATACAACAATTCAAACACATATTTTTTTTTTCAATAACTACAGTATATGATGGCACAGTCTACAGCAATAAAAAAGGCAGTGATGTTTCCAAAGCTTTTCAACAGTAAAAAGGGAAAATACTGTACATGAAGATGCTCCTTGGAATCCATGAAAGGCAAACTTAAGGTTGAAAATGGACAAAAAAAATCCTCCCCTCCTAAATAAGACACATTTAATACAGACAATGCTCCGCCAGCTTTTGGCCCCCTGCCTGATGAAAGCCTATGGGCCCAAAGGAGTTGGTGAATTTTTAATTTGCAAAACTAACTAGCTTTAGAGAGAAGGATTTTTATTTACGTGTAGTCCCTCTGAAGATTTTACCAATTAATAACACAATCTTTTTTCTCAAGAATTAGGTAGAACTTAGAGACCATGTTTGAATCCTCTGGTGGCCCCTTCCACAAATTTCTTAGATGAATATCAAATTAATTAAAATTCATGAAAGTAACGTAACATGATTGGCTAATATACAGTTCCAGGTTCGACACTGTCATCTGCTGGCTTCCTGAAATTTGTCAGACATTCTGAGGTGCTTTGATTAAGCCAATCAGGTAGTGGTTCATTCCTGAAACCCCGCCACCCAGCAAATTGGAAATTTCCGCCCCCTCCTCATAGCTGGTCACATGATGAGATACCCTCATGCCACCCACCGGTGGTAAATCAGGGAAGTGAAAATAAGAGCTTTCCTTCGTGTGGGGTCCGGCCTTCATAAAGGGGGTATTATGATATTAGAGATGTTCTGTTAAAGTAATTGCCCTCCTGGGGGAGAATATGGTGCCTTCTGGGACTGTTCCACTGCCTTGCCTCTATATTGTTCAATTAAAGTCATCATTTGTACAGGAGGTAAGACGCACCTGCTGTTCTACAAGCAAACATGTTGATGATTAGAAACAGTTTCAAAACCAGCACAACAGAAGCCTCTCCACCAGGCCAGCAAATATAGCAAATCCCAGCCAATCCCTGCTCAGAGAACTCAGGACTGAGAAAGAGAGAGACTGACAGAGGGAGACCAAAATTGACACAGTGAACAACATGGTAAAAGAGGGGAACAGAGAAAGAGAGGGAGTGGGAGCAGACAAAAGACGGTACCCATAATAAAGCAGACGAGCTAACGGCTAAGATCTGATGCTGTAGCTCTGTGGGCGGACAGGTCTGGATGTAGAGATAGCCCCGTGTTTTTTTAATTAAATCTCAGCCCGCAGAATTCGAGGGATTGATGTATTAAGTTCCGAAACGATTGCGATGGCTTTTGAAAGGCTGTAGTTCATTCAAGGGTCGCTCCATAGGGATGGGAGCACCGTTATTATTATATTGTGGAGCGGCAGGGTTAATTAGAAGGCATTTACATCCATATGGTGGGTCATACAGGTGTCTTCTTCAAATCCTTATAGACCTCAGTGTATCAGGCAACTCAAAATGGCAGATATGACAAGATCACTAAAGGGCACTCCAGAATGACAAACACAGACATGTACACGCACACACACACGCATACACACACACACACACACACACACACATACTACACACGCACAAACACACACATAGAAGTGCACATAAACATAAATGTGCAGGCACGTGCACGCGCACAAACAAACATACACACATGAACACACATACGTACCTGCACACACATACACACACTAATTAACACATACACATAAATGCACAAGCACACACGCACATAAACACACAAACGTGCGCACTCACACACACATACAAACACACAAAAACAAACGCTAATACATAAACACACGAACACACAAAGACGCACATGCACCCACATAACACGTACATGCAAATCTCACACAAACGCACACAAACACACACATTGACATAAACGCACAAAAATTACATGCAAAACACACACACCTGCATGCAAAGATGACATTTCAGGCTTGTCCATTACTGTGCCAGACAGCGGCATCATCCGCGAATCGCGGACTTACACACTGAGATGGCCAGGCATCACCCACCTTCTTCCTCACCATCAACCCGTCAATCAGATCACGCGGTCACTCCTCCTCTCTCCTCCCAGGACCAGAGTACCACCATCGAACACCATGAGCGTTCATTACCGGCGGAATAACAACAGCTCGCGATTGGCCGGCACTCCAGCTAATGCGCGTGTGATTGGAGATTAAGGTTGCAGAGACAGAACAGCTTGCCCCAGACAATAGCGGAGCCGAGTGAGGCCGTAGTGTTCGGCTGCGGAGGAGCTCTGATTTATAGAGGAGGGGACGGCGGTGTGGGGGTGTGAGTGGCGGGGGGGGGTAAGTGATAGGCTTTAGGTGTTGGCGGCCATGGCGAAAGTGATGGCCAGGCCCAAGGCCTGCGTCGGACAGGCTCAGTATTGATTGCCCGGCTGGCCGAGAGATAATGAGGAGTGGGGTGAGGGTGGGACGGTTACTGGAAGAGAAAGACAGAGACTCGGTGTGTCATCACTTTAATGATTGCATAGCAATTGCCATTAGCCCTCCCCACCCCCACTCCCACCCCAATGCTACGGCCTCTAGACCAGGACACACACCAGCGCTCTAGTAATGTTTTGATACCATTTAGCAAACACGCCGTCTATAAAATTCTGTAGCTTCCAGCACTCACACATTCGTTGATGGCATACTACACAAACTACACATTCCACACTTACAAACTGATATAATAATAGCAATAAAGCTATTTTAAGTACATGCATAAAAATACATTGTAATGTGACAATGTACTTATATAGCTCTCTTTTATCTCTCCTCCCATCCTCCTGCTCAATTTTATTAAATATGCAACGGCAAAAAAATAAATATACCCATCAATACACATAAAGCTGGTAATACCAGTTAAGATTAATGGGAGCTTGGGGTAATACAGTAGCATAGCTAATGAGGCAGGTATAGTGATACAGGAGCAGGTGGCTAAATGCTAACTGCTAATCCTCCCACTCAAATCAAAGCGCAATTAGTGTCTGAGAGAAAGGTTACAATGTTTATCAGTACAAGGAACAGCCTGCCTTGTAGCCCTAGCTTTTGTGAATGTGTGTGCGTGTGTGTGTGTGTGTGCGTGTAAAGTCATGAGCAACTAATGACTTATTATTCACAGCTTCGACGCCGCTACTTGCTGAACTGCAGAATTCGGCAAAAAGGCATTTAGGCCAAAAATTTTGCTCAATCTCAAGCCTCCCCAAGGGAACATGGTTTCAAAGCCCACGTTGAATTGCAGCAGTGCCAGCCATTTTGACTGGTGGGACAGTCAAATCTTATCCGGGGTACTTATACCAAAAGCACAGATGCTAACTTACATAAGTTGAACCACTGGCTGTACATGGTTGAACGATATATCTATAAGTTGCTAACATAGCTAGCAACCGTGGTTTTGGGAGACGTACCCCAGGCCTGGCTGGGGAACTATAAACACTTGCCTAGCCAGAGTGGATGGATGGTGGTCGGGGTCTAACAATGCTGAATCATGATTTTCTGAAAGCATAATCTGACAAAATGCCACCATACGGTGCAAAGGAAACTTTTTTTTGAAACCTGCTTTCACACCAGAAGCTGTTTGAAGCACTCAAGCAAACGTTATCCAAACATCAGACACTACCTGACATGCCTCGGGAGAAAAAAAAATTGTTTTTTTTTTTTCAGCTAATTACTGGTGAGGTTGCACACCTCACCTTTTAATGCATGATTACACACCACCTGTTCTCATGAATTGTGCCTGAATAACAATCACACTATATATTAACTGAAAAATCAAAACCAGTAAACTACTGTATGTTGTGTAATGATTGAAAAGAGATGCCAAAAAGCAGATATGCCTACTGGGCTTTGATGTGAGATTGTAAGAGTGGCATAAAATGTCAATTATTAGAAGAAAAAAAATGGAATCTTCTGCATCTCTCCCAGTGGCACGTTTTGAGAGAAATTATGAAATATTCAATAAAAATTTTTGATTCATTTTAAGATGACACTTCATTTACATGTAAGCTATCAAAAGCGAAAACAAATAAAGGAAAATATTTCCAGCATATTGAATTGCTGTGATCAATTTCGCACAAAAGCAGACTCAAATATGCAAATCTCTGCAGTTTCCTTGAGCATTTTCAGTGTAGAAAGCAGCCAACAGTAGTACTGTCTTATTACTAGTAGGGCTGACTACCACCAAGTCTTTGT
This sequence comes from Gymnothorax reevesii, assembly GCA_029721435.1. NCBI lineage: Eukaryota > Metazoa > Chordata > Actinopteri > Anguilliformes > Muraenidae > Gymnothorax > Gymnothorax reevesii. The sequence continues at coordinate 117,708,180 of CM056574.1, forward strand.
GATTGCATGAATTAGTCCTTTGATTGTAAATCGAAGTATGAGCTACACACCAAAACAAATTCTAAACCCAACACAACCCCTGAAAGGTATATCTACGCTGCAAAGTCAAAATAAAAAAAAGATTGAAATTATAAAATGCAAAGAGTAGTGAATTTTTTTATTCAGAATACTTGCTGCTATGATTTTCAGGCAGAAGAAAGTTCGAGTTCAACAGAGATGGGTAGATTGCCAAGGTCCAGAACAGTATGACAGGGAGGACTTGTGCCCCTTTTAACAAGACTAGGTGCAACCTAGTATAAGGCTGGGCCGCCAAGTGCTGTATGAGAATGTGGGCCCAAGAAAAGAGTGCTAAATGAGGCAAAGCTCACGCAGTTAAATGATGTGTAAGTTTAGTAATGAGCTGGAGTCGATAAATTATTTACAAAGTGGGTGGGGGGGGGGGGGGGGGGTGGGAGAGTGTGAGTGAGGGAGTGGGAGGTGAGGGGGGGGGGCTTGAGTAAGGAAAACATATCAAAAGCAAGTTATACATTTGAATAGACAAAGACCTACAGGAAGGGTAGCAGTTATTGATTTTGTGAATGTGAATTTGAGAGAGACAGCAGCAGCAGATGTAGATAGCAGAAAAAGTATATATGTATGCTCCTGAATTGTAATCAAACAATAAAGCTATTGTTACAGTTGTGCTAACCGGGAACGTGACGTCACTTTTGTGAACACATGGCAGTTCCTATGTAGTGAGGGTGTAAGAGATTCTTTTTTTCCCCCCAAGTTTCTTCTTTGGGCATGTTATGGACAAATTATCAACAGTTTCGAGTAAAACCGCTTAATAAACATGTTCGAGTGAAGGAGCTGCCATGTGTTCACATAAAGCGTTATTTAATATTGGTGATGAATGAATACGGTTAACTATGTGACAAACAAATTTAAATGCATTTCATTATGAATTTATGACCAATTGAAAGCTCTCGAAAAGGCCTAGTCGTTAACAGCAAGAGAACTGGCCAAGTAATAAGAATGTTCATTCTAAAATTAAATTTCATTTTGTTTGATTTGGCTGAGAAACTGATGTGATATCCACAAGTCCTTCATCAGAGGACTTATGGTCAGCAATTTTCTGCCAGAATTCCTCTCTGGCCTTATTAGCAGCAACAGTGTTGCTTTTTCTTGTGTTTTAGATATTTACAATCTTTGTAACTGTCCATAATGACGAACCACTCCTCCTGGGTTATTTTCTTAATTTAATCACCCAGCAACCACTTACAATACATCTAACGAACAAGTGCATACATCAACCAACATGAATGCACTAACATAAATCTCAATTATGATTATTTATATGACTGAACGCCGATGTTTTTAGTCCGACCACCGCCGCCGCCGCCCTACGTGTTAACGCGATAACTTCAGTAATATTTCAATTAGAAATTTCGTGTTTTGCATATAGGTAAGTATCATTATGAGGAAGAACTGATTCGATTTTGGACAATTTAAAATTTCTAGATTGGCCACCAGCGGCCAAAAACGGAAAAATCACTGTTTTTATCATATCTCTGGAAATACATGTCCGATTGACCTCAAATCAAGTGCAAATGAAAGGTCATGACTTAAGGATGTGTCCCACGATGACATTATACCTGTTTGGTTAAAAATTTTGACACAAGGTGGAGCTTTGTCACATGGGCATTAACTCTGAGTACCATGCTGATGAGCTACTTTCGACGTTCTCATCAGCTTGCACTGGCATTCTGGACTCTGTTGCCCCTTTCAAGCCCAAACACACTAGAGCACAGTTATCACCATGGCTCAACGATGCAACACGCAACCTCAGACGTACATGTAGGCGGGCTGAGCGCAAATGGCAGAAGGACCGCCTCCACATGTCTCTCCAAATCCACCGAGGGTGCTTAGCGGATTACCAACAATCCGTAAAATCAGCCAAATCACAGTACATTTCCACCCTGGTTTCCCGAAACAATCATAAACCCCAGATGCTGTTCAAGACGCTTAATTCTCTCATAAACCCCCGTATCGGCCATTCTTTCAAACTTCAGGTCAATCTCCAAACTACCCTTTCTGTCAAAAGTCCTTGAGCGAGAGGTTTATGATCAGTTGCAATGTTTTTTAACTAACAAAAACATTTATGAGAAATTCTAGTCTGGTTTTAGAACAGCCCATAGCACGGAGACTGCTCTCCTGAGAGTTCTGAATGACCTGCTCCTAGCCGCTGACTCAGGTAGCCCTGTGATCCTGGTGCTTTTAGATCTTACAGCAGCCTTGGATACGGTGGATCACAGGATCCTGTTGTCTCGCCTTGAGCATCATGTTGGCATCAAAGGCACCATCCTGAAGTTCTTTCAGTCAAACCTGATCAACAGGAGCTTCTCTGTCCAGATTTCGGACTTCTTTTCTTCTGTTGCCCCCCTCACCTGCGGGTCCCTCAAGGCTCTATTCTAGGTCCCATCCTTTTCCTGCTGTACATCTTACCCCTTGGGGAAATCCTGGTCAATCACAACATCTCCTTCCACTGCTTTGCCGATGAAATCCAGCTGTATCTCCCCCTAAAGGTCGATGGACAGGCTACACTACACCCATTGCTTGACTGTCCGACATCAAGGCATGGATGGATGCTAACTTCCTAAACCTCAATGAGAGCAAGACGGAGATCACTGTATTTAGCAAAACCTCTCCAGCCTTTTCCACCAATGCCCTAGGCCCTCTCGTCTCTAACATCCGGTCTTCTGTCAGGAATCTTGGTGTGATTTTTGACAGTGCCTTCAAGTTCGAACAGCAGGTAAGTGCAGTAGTTAGTAAAAGCTTCTTCCACTGAGAACCCTTGCAAAGACCAAAGCCTATCTGCCTCAGAGTGATCTAGAGAGAGTTATCCATGCTTTCATAACATCACAACTGGATTATTGCAATGCTGTATACACCGGCATTGACTTATCACAGCTTTGCCGTCTGCAGTTAGTTCAGAACTCAGCCACCTGACTCCTCACTTGCACAAAAAAACACGAACACATCACTCCGGTCCTCGCATCACTCCACTGGCTCCCCATCTGTTATCGCATTGATTTTAAACTTCTACTGTCTGTTTATAAATCCCTCCATGGTCTGGCCCCCATGTACCTGTCTGATCTTTTACGTTACCACAACCCCTCCTGAGCACTACGGTCAGCTGATCAACTGCTGTTGGAATTGCCCAGGTCCAGGCTAAAAACCAGGGGGGACAGAGCCTTTGCAGTAGCAGCTCCCAGACTCTGGAACTGCCTCCCCCTCCACATCCGTGCAGCCCAGACTCTGGATATTTTTAAGTCCCATTTAAAGACCCGCCTCTTTTCACTTGCCTTTGATTAGCGTCTCCCTCTTAAACTGCCAGTGAATAGTGTCCCATGGTAATTCCTGTTACCTTTTAAATTATCTTTTCTTTTCTTTTTATTTTTAAATTGCATTACCTTATCTTTTATAGTCAATGCCTTTTAACCTTTTTTTCTTTTTGCCTTAGGTGTTTCCTGTGTTTTTTTTTGTTTGTTTTTTTTGCACTTAAGCACTTTTTTTTGTGAAGCATTTTGGTGCGGCTCAGCCATCTGTAAATGTGCTATAGAAGTAAAATTTGATTGATTGATTGATTGATTGATTGATAAAATTCACCATTTTTGCCATATCTTTGGAACCATTTGTCCAGTTGACATGAAATTATGTGCAACTGCAAGGTCATGACCTCACAACGTGTCACATGAAGACATCATACCTGTCTGGTTCAATATTTTGCTACCAGGTGGCGCTTTGTGATGGAAAATGACCATTTTGGCCATATCTTCAGGACCATTTGTCCGATTGACCTGAAATTAAGTTCAAATGAAAGTCTATTCAAGGTCTTTTCGAGGATTGGGGAATTGGAGGATTGGGGGCGTTCGAGGATATACTCCAAGCTGTCGCCTCCGACGGCATAAGCCTAGTTTCCCAAGTGTCCACCTGAGTATGCGCATGCAGTCTTTCAAGTGTCCAACCAATGAATGTAAAACCTCGTATGGGTCTCCCATTAAGCCGCTGGCAGCGCCCCCTGGTGGCTCAGGGGGAGATAACCTGTGTTACTGATCTTGGATCAGACATAGTTTGTGAAACATACAGAACGTGATCGGTCATTTTATGAATGGAAATAGGGTAAATTTCCACATGATACGCGTTTTTGTTGAGAGCGCGTACAGTGTTGAAAGCAGAAAAAGGCCATTTACAAAGAAAGATTACAACCACCGTGGTGGTACCAATTATCTCTGATCGCAAGTTCAGGGTTTGTTGAACCGGCTCATTGAAATGTAACTTGTTTATGAGTGTCTCTCATTAAGCCGCTGGCGGCGCCCCCTGGAGCCGCACTGGGAAATAACCCACAGTGTTACTAATTCTGGAGCAGGGATTAGATCCTTACGAAACGTTCTGCTCGCGATCGGTCAGTTTGTGAACGGAAACAAGAACAAAGGACGCATGAAACGCTTCTTAATCGAGAGCGCGTACGGTGTTGAAAGCACAAAAAGGAAATTAACAAAGAAAGATTACAACCACCGTTGTGGTACCAATTATCTCTGATTCCGAGTTCAGGGTTTGTTCAGCCAGCTCATTCAAATATTGCCTGTATATGTTGAACTTGCTTCGTAGTATAGGTTACCCCGCAGTAGATACGAGTTACAAACGCACGGCCTGCCAGCCCGCTTGTCGTCAGCCAACCAATCTTTGAAGTTCTTCCCTGCCGGCCGACCAATCGCGGAACTTCTTCCCCACGGGCCAGCCAACCCTTAAACTTGATCGCTCAGTCAGCCAGTCACTCAGGTACTCAGCGACACTCTCGTCTATAGGGGCTGAGCAGCTATTCGCTGCCCAGCCAAAAAATATGCGTTATTTGAAGTCCCCCATGGTCACCGATACAGGAAGGGGCAAAATTAGCTTGTAGTTCATTGGCCTACGCTCCAGTGGCCTGTCTTAATCCTGCTGGATTAAATAAATGGCGGCTTTATCTCCTTATGCTTGTGGGTTTAAATGCTGGTGGGCTCATTTCCCTGATTGTTCTTCTGAGCCAGACCAGCGCGCGTGTGTGTGTTTGTGTGAAAAGTGTGTGTCTGTTTTCCAACAAGTGGTGCGCTGGCATGTGTGTACTCAGTGCAAAACAACTAATCAAATTCCCCACGGCCACCTGTGCAAGAAGAACACTAACAAACTGATAACAGTGAAGTAATAAAAATATATTTTGCACATAAAACCAATGAAGGCTTGGGTGGTTGGTTTATTGATATTCCTCGCCCCCCTTTAACGATATAACAAAAATCATAAAGATGTATTTAAATGAAAATAAGGTGTGAACTGAATTGAAACAAACTCCCTGTCATCTAAGTAAGAAAGATGACACCAGAAGAAGAATGATGCGCTGATAAATTGCTTATAATGTGAAACTGCTGCATGCGTCTGAAGAAACAAACTGTAGGTTTTCACATCAACCCTGACAAAGCACACTTCATTTACTATTAGATTTCATGTTTATCAGCTCATTAGAAAAATCTGTTCAGTGCCAAATTAAGGTTGGACTGAGCGCCTATGGGATGCCTGATCGCCAGGATCAGGGTTTGCAACCACCATGCTACACCATTTTCCCCTGGGCAGATCTCAAACAGACCATGCCATGGTCTTTACGTTATGGCATACAGTGCCTAACAAATTTATTAGACCACCACCCAATGTAAGGTTTATGCCACAGCTGCCCTAAAATAACAGTGTTGATAATTACCAAAATTATTTTTCATTTTTCTGTAATGGCTAATCCACCAGTATGCACAAGCTCTTTAGCTGAAATTATATTTTTTATGCTAAAATATAATTATTGTTGTTATTCACAAATTTTCAGATTTACTGTTTTACAAAAAAGCAAAAAAAAAATAGTTAAGCACATTGTTATTTTTTTGATTAAGATTCTAAATAACAGTAATTTTCTTGCATTCCTAAACATAAAAATTACAATGTAGTTTTAGTGGTTGAATGCAAGAATGCAAGCTGTTATCAAGGCCAAAGGAAGCCATACAAAATATAGTTTTTTGTTTTTTTTTTAATGTGTGAATGAGGACTATTTATTGGTTTCAGTTTGTTACTTGCCAAATAAAAAACAAAAATAATTTTTAGTTTCAAACAAGTTTTTGACAAATTTCTTAAATATTTGTGTTTTCTTTGTTTTTTTATGACAGGTGGTCTAATAAATTTGTTAAGCACTGCATGTTTAGACAGTGACACAGATTTTATTTTTAAGGCCCTGCACCCCAGCACATTGAATGTGAAAACAATTAATACCCAGGTGAAGCAGAGACAGTCATATTTAATGTGCGGCCATTAACACCTACATCATTAACACAGAGTCATGGTGCAAATACACTGAATTGTACCAAACAATAACATGGTATATGCCTCTCCATTTTAACCCATGGAAACCAGTATCAGACAATGCCATGGTAGCTGCTACACAATGTTTGCTGAAGGAAACCTGTTCCATACAATGCCATGGTACACCCCCATTTCTAAAAACCTCGGACTTTGTGTAAAATGTAAATAAAAACAGAATGCAATTATTTACATATCATGCAAGCTCTATATTTATTTGAAAATAGTAGTAAGACGACATATCAGATGTTGAAACTGAGAATTTTTATTGTTTTTTTTTTTTTTTAAGAATATCGTTAGCCTCATAGCATAATTGCCAAAGTCATTTTTTGGCTTACTGTTGCAATATCAAAAAAATACCAATGTGCTTGCTAAAAACTGTTTTTTTCTTGTTCTCCAAAAATGTTCAAATATGACTTAGGCAACTATGCTTTTAGGTTAACGACATGTTGATTTTGAATTTGATGCCAGCAATATGTTGCAAAAAAAAAGTTGGAACAATAGCATCTTGCTCCTGTGTTGCACCACCTCCTCTTTAACAATACTTTTTAGGTGTTTGGGAACTGAGGCGACCAGCTTTTGCAGTTTTGACAGCAAAATGTTTTCCAATTTTTGGTTGATGTCATATCTCAGCTGCTTAACACGTTGTGGCCTCCTTTGTCATATTTTTTGGTTATAATACAGCAGATATTTTAAATGGGTGACTAGTCTGGACAGCAGGCAGGCCATTTTAACACCCAGACTCCCTTACTATGGAGCCATCTCATTGAAGTGCATGCAGGATGTGGTATTTGGCATTGGCTTGCTGAAATAAAAAAGGCCATTCCTGAAAAAGACTTCTGGATGGTAGTATATTTTGCTCCAAAACCTGCACATATCATTCAGCATTAATGTTGTCTTCATAGATGCGCGCGTTAACCTATGCCATGTGCACTAAGGCACCACCATGCAATCATGGATGCTGGCTTTCGAACTGTGTGCTGTCAACAAGCCGCTCTCGGTCGCTCTCCTCTTTAGCCCGGAGGATGCGTTGTCTGTGATTTCTAAAAAAAGAACTTCATGTTTTGATTTGTCAGATGATGACAGTTTTCTACTTTGCTTCAGTCCATCTTAAATGAGCTTAGGCCCAGAGAAGGTGGCAGAGTTTCTGCATATTGTTCATATATGGTTTGATCTTTTCATGGAAAAGTTTTAATTTCTGTTTGGAGATCCAAAAAGCGGTGTTCAATGACAGTGATTTAGAGAAGTGTTCCTGAGCCCATGCAGTGATTTCCCCTACTAGATCCAGTCTGCTTGCAATCTAATGCTGGCTGAGGGCCTGATGTCCACTGCCATTCGACATTGGTTTATGGCCTTGCCCTTTACGCACAGAGATTTATTTGAGATTCTTTAAATATTTTAATGATATTATGTACTATAGAGAATAAAATCCCAGAATTCTTTGCATTTTTACTTCGAGAAACGTTATTCCTAAATTGTTGAAATTCCTCCCCATGCGGTCTTTCACAGAGTGATGAAGACCTCGCCATCTTCACTTCTGAAAGACTTGTTATACTCATTCATGTTACTTACTTGTTGCCAACTAACCTAATTAACTCTGAGGTGTTCTATCAGGCTAATTTTAAAGCATCATTCAACTTTTTAAGTCTTTAGCCAAACCTGTCCCAACTTCTTTGAAACATGTTGCTGGCATCAGATTTAAAAAGAGCAGATATTTTTCAAAACCAAAAAAAATGTGTTTCAACATTTAACTTGCTGTCTATGAACTATTATCTAATTAAATATGGGGTTTTAGTGATTTACAAATCATTGCATTCTGTCATTATTTACATTTTTCGCTGTGTCCCAACTTTTTGGAAAATGGGATTGTTTGTGCAACACTATCTTAACCCATGGACACCTGCACAAGCCTATGCCATGGTAAATGCTACACCATTTTTAACCCATGGAAACTTGTACCAGACAATACTAAGGTTTAGGAAACACCATTTTACCCCACGGAAACCTGTACCAGATAATGCAGTAGTTAGCATGTCAACCCATGGAAACTAAAACCCGACAATGCAGTGGTTCATGCTATACCATTTTAACCAATGGAAACCAGAACCAGATCATGGTGTAAGACAGGGTAAGGGAACCTTTTTCCAGGAGAGCCATAGCCCTTCATGTTTTAGATGCACCAGCGCTCTGACACAGCTGACTCAAAAGCCCATGACAAGATACAACTGTGAATCAGATCAGTGAGAGAAGAGACGCAACTAAAATATGCAGGGCTGCGGTTCTCCAGGTGCAAGGTTCCCTATCCCTGGTGTAAGACATGCTACACCAGCAGCCCAGTCCATCAGAAACCCTTCATCTGCTCAAAAAATAAACAGCCCAGAGCAGGACCTTTTCCTGACTGGTCTGAAGTGTGTTAGACAATCTACCGGGGAGAGACTGGATATGCTTCCGCCATTCTAGCTCAAAGTGCACTCACAGTGTCCACATACAGGGGACTCGAAAGTTACTGACACCCTCACTGGCCATGCCCGAAAAAATACCGTTAAAAATTCTAAATATATATATATAGAGAGAGAGAAACTCTAAATATCAACATGGAACCAACCATAATCCTTCACTGATTTAATTAAAAATTAATTTCCTCCAAATCAAGGTTTCACAATTAATGGCACCTTTAAAGATTATTGTAAATAATATTAACCAAAATTAAACCAGATATTAAATTCCACTTATTTACGTTTTATCTAAGTGTTAAGGAATTATATTGGGACATTACATAAATTCCTGTTTCCATATGGTATAAAAATGAGGTAACATGCAGGCAATATCTCTTTGCCATCCAACATGTAAAAACAAAATAGTTGTCAGTTCAAAAGAGGCAGAAGGACATAGGCCTTCAAAAATCTGGTAATGCCTACAAAATGATTCAGAAAGGAATGAATATGCCACCGCGCACTGTCAAGGCAATATTTTATTTTTTTTTATTCCAAAGATATAGAACGGTTAAAAACCTCAAGGCTAGAAGACATTTTGCCTACAACTATATTTTGCCTTCCAAGATACTGAGGAGGAGGAGAGAGAAGCAACAGAATCCCCAAGAATCACTGTGAAGGAATTGTTGGCCTTAGTGGCATCTTGGGTTCACCAGGTTCCAAAAAGCACCATCAGGCACCGCCTCCACAACTACGGGCTCTTTGAAAGGGTTTCCAGAAGAAAGACTTTTCTGACCAGAAAACACAGAAACAAGGACTTTGAGTTTGCCAAACGCTATTTAAACTAGGCTTATGCCGTCGGAGGGACGGCTTGGGGTATATCCCCGAACACCTCCAATCCTCCAATTCCCCAATCCTTCAATTGACCTTGAAAAGACTTTCATTTGAACTTAATTTCAGGTCAATCGGACAAATGGTTCTGAAGATATAGCCAAAATGGTCATTTTCCATCACAAAGCCACCTGGTGGCAAAATATTGAACTGTACAGGTATGTCATCATGTGACACGTTGTGAAGTCATGAACTTGCAGTTGCACATAGTTTCATGTCAATTGGACAAATGGTTCCAAACACATGGAAAAATGGTGAATTTTATGTGACAAAGCTCCACCTTGTGTCAAAATTTTGAACCGAACAGGTAGAATGTCATCGTGGGACACATCCTCAGGTCATAACCTTTCATTTGCACGTGATTTGAGGTGAATCGGACAAATATTTCCAGCGATACGATAAAAACTGTGATTTTTCCGTTTTTGGCCTCTGGTGGCCAATCTAGAAATTGTAAATTGTCCAAAATCGAATCAGTTCTTCCTCATTATGAGGTTTACCTATATGCAAAACATGATATTTCTGATTGAAATATTACTGAAGTTATCGCGTTAACACGTAGAGCGGCACAGCGGTCGGACCAAAAACATAATATCCCCAGAATGCCGTTCAGCGTTCAGGGATATAATTATGACTGGAGCAAAGTGCTTTGGTCAGATGACACCAAAATTGCACATTTCGGTCAGATACAGCATCGGCATGTTTGGGGTTGAAATAGAGATGCATACAAGGAAAAGCATCCCATACCCACGGTGAAATACGATGTTGGGTCAGTCGTTATTTTGGGGCCGTTTTAATTCCAGAGGACCAAGGGCATGGGCTAACATTAATGGTATTCTGAATTCAACCAAGTATCAGGATATTTTGGCCGAGAATCTGGTTGCCTCTACCAGAATATTATGAAATGATTATTATGAATATGTATTAAATGATTGTTATGATTTTAGATGTTTTAATTGAAACATTAATAAAGTAAAATATTTCACGTTTGTACATTCAGTTTCTCGATAATTATATTATTTATACATTTTTTTGTATGGTTTGAGTATTGCAAGTTAGGGGTGCCATTAATTTTTAAGCCCACTGTACATCACTGAAACCCCGTGTCAAATGGGCTCAAACACACACACACACACACACACACACACACATGCACACACACACACACACACACTCGCACAAACAGGCGTATGGCAGATATCCACTAGCGTAAAGTACACTTTTTATAGAGTCTATCACAGCGATGGCTTTCAAAACCGTAAAGATGCCGTTTCCTCCCCAAGCAGACATGCATAAAATCTACATCTGTCTAATATCGGAAGCCCTCCAGGCCTCTTCTTCCCAAAACAAGCCATCGGTTTACAGACGGTTTGTGATCAAATGCACCATTAGGGAAAATGTGGCGATGCATGCAGTTTCTGGACTATTTTGGTTCATCTGTGCACTGGACAGATGTTGAAACTACACCAGAGCTACTCAACCTTGTTCCTGTAGATCTGCTGTCCTGAGGTTTTCGCTCCAAATAAATTGTTTAAACTGGTTTGAGGCAACATTATTCTGCAAAATTACCTCTGATAGTCAGTTGTTCCAGCATATACAGTGACAAGAACTTTGAGCTGTATCACAGTGTTAAACGATGGCACCATGGAAGGTGCTCTCTGAGATTGTTCGTTGCAGCATTGTGGCCTTACATGATGCTGAAGACATCGTGGCTCTGTAAGAAACACCTTCAAGTGTTTCAAAGAGCCCGGTTCACTGAGAACTAGTGGCGGAGGGGTGCAAAACGGAAGTTAAGTGCCTCTGATGTTCGTCATCTGTGTATGACAAGGGAAAAAAAAAATGGCGGTTGACAGCACAAGAACTCTGTGATGATATTAATAGTGCCAGAAGTGATGAAAGTATCAAGATCGACTATTTACAGACCCCTAAATGAAAATGGTCTGATTGGTCGTGTTGCAGCCAAGAGCGGGCAATATAAAAAAAAGACTGGATTTTGCCAAGAAATTCGAGGATTGGACACCAGTGGACTGGGAACTAGTCCTTTGGACCGATGAATCAAAATTTGAAATTTTCACGCAAACACGAAACTCATGTGCCCCGCACGGTTAAAAAATGTTTCAAAAATGACTGTTTAACCCCATCAATTGTGCAAGAATTATCTCACTTGGACAGAAACATCTGGTGACATAAAAGCTATAACTTGGCCTGCTCAAAGTCCAGAACTTAATCCGACTAAGCAAATCTGTCGTAACATTGAAAAAATCTCTTTGGAATTAACTTCAAACCAAAGGGAATGGTTTAGCAAGTGAGGAAGTAAAAAATTGTGAAACCTATGCCTGAAAGATTAAATGCTGTAATCAAAGCAAGGGTGGCCACACTAGATATGGACATTTTCTCGCAAAAAGACATTATTATTTTTGTTTTCATTATTCATTGTAATCTGTTTACTTCTTTTCATCTATATGTTACATAATATTACATGAAATAAATATCTTAATATACTTGGTTTCTGATTTGTCTTCATTTAGTTAAGTGTATGATCACTGTTGGATTATCCATAAAAAAGTCAGAGTATTTTTGGGGAGTGGAATAGGATTGTCATAGGTGACGCAAACTATTTGAATAAAGTATTTCCTAAATTTTAACATCTATTTTAAAAAATGCATTGCATTTGTACATATCTTGTAGTACAGTAGGTCTGCATCAATATGATTTTTGATTAAATATGAGAAACTGTATCATACATGGGAAAAATAAAGCTGCAAGGTTTTAAGGGGTTGTAAAGTCCAAATGGAGAGTTTGAATTAGGGGTTAATATTCCATATTGGGGGGATGTGATAGCTCAGGCTTAGTGTGCTTGACTTGGGACTGGAGGGTTGTGAGTTCACATCCTAGCCATGGCTTCCTCAACAAAACACTTCACTCTCAGAGTGCCTCTCTCCACCCAGGTGTATAATTGGGTACCAGCAAATTATCAGGGAAACATGACTAAAAGCTGGGGGAGTAGCCTGCAATGGATTAGCACCCCAACCAGGCGGAGCAGCAATTCTTGTAGTCACTCTATGTTACTCAAACCGGGGTTAAGCACCAGCCCAATGAGCCACTAGGCTTGAAACAGACTTTGACTTCATTCCATATCGGGTGACTATTTTAGGCATAACAGCCATGTTTACACGCACTGACTGTCCAACCACTCACGAGAACAGTGTTCCTCGGTGCTCCAGGCACTTATGTTTGAACAGAAAAGTGTTTTCTGCAACACAGAACATCACAACGATAAAGGACGCTGCACTTGTTTCTGATCAAGTAGAACATCCTTTCATTTTTGGCAAATGATCTCTAAAAGGGTTGTGCAAACACAGCCAAAGTGAAAATAACAAAAAACTGTTTTTTCGTGGCATTCCAATCACAATGCAGCCTCTTATTTTCCCAAGGTCTTTCTGATAGAATGAGAATAAGGTGGCAAACACAAAGAAAGGGTTACTTGTTAGGCTAAAATGCAGAATCAAAATTATTTATACTGCAAAATGGCAGTCTTGATTTTTGTTCTCTTTGGGTCCTGGTTAGAAACAATCATAAATAATGCTTACCTACCCCACTGATCCCGCCATCTCTGTAAATTTTTAAATTAAACTTTTATAGTTCGCTCCTTCAACCAATGAGCTTCTCCGGATACACTCATAAAAAGTGTAAAAGGAGGTGTCCATAAGGATTGTGTACACATTTGGTAATGCAATCCACTAAATTTTTGTGAAACAAATCAGAGAACATGTTGCTTCTGCTGAATACACGGCTCAAATAAAAGTTGATTGTTCAGTTGCCAGGCAAACATCACATCACATTAGAGTGAAAAGAGTGTGGATACAGAGATGGAGGAGAGGTGAATGAGAGGTGGAAAGAGAGGAGAGAGTGGGGGAGAAAAAGAGGGAGAGAGGGGGAAAGAGAGAGAAGGGGCAATGAAAAAGAAAGATTTACAATCGCTTTCTCTCTCTGCTCCCTCCCACGCCCTCTCTCACTCTGATCGACGACTTTCTAAAAGCTTTGGCAAACGTAAGCATAACGGTGTCGCACTAAACAAAGCTTTATTGAGTTTGGGATTTCACTGCAGAGAAAGCGGACCGCAGCGATCCGGGGAGGGGGGAGGGATGGGTCTGGGCTGGATCGGCCATCTTTTACAGCCAGCACTATGAGTTCATCACCACAGTAATCTCTGGAATTGGCCCACAGCAATTCCAATCACTGCCTGTGATGACTGTGAGGGTCAAAAGTATTTGGGCAATGGGATTATTTTAAGGCCTGTAATTATATCCCCGAACGGCGTTCCGGGGATATTATGTTTTTGGTCCGACCGCCATCGCCACACCGCCCTACGTGTTAACGCGATGACTTCGGTAATATTTCAATTAGAAATTTCTTGTTTTGCATATAGGTAAGTATCATAATGAGAAACAACTGATTCGATTTTGGACAATTTACAATTTCTAGATTGACCACCAGGGGCCAAAAACTGAAAAATCACTGTTTTCATCATATCTCTCAAAATATTTGTCCGATTCACCTCAAATCAAGTGCAAATGAAAAGTAATGACCTGAGGATGTGTCCCACAATGACATTATACCTGTTTGGTTCAAAATCCTGACACAAGGTGGAGCTTTGTCACGTAAAATTCACAATTTTTGCCACATCTTTGGAACCATTTGTCCCATTGACATGAAACTATGTGCAACTGCAAGGTCATGACCTCTCAATGTGTCACGCGGTGTCATCATACCTGTATGGTTAAATATTTTGCCACCAGGTGGCGCTTTGTGATGGAAAATTACCATTTTGGCCATATCTTCAGAACCATTTGTCTGATTGACCTGAAATTAAGTTCAAATGAAAGTCTATTCAAGGTCTATTCAAGGATTGGGGAATTGGAGGATTGGGGGCATTCCGGGATATACCCCAAGCCGTCACGTCTGACGGCATAAGCCTAGTTTCCAGAGACTGACAGTCAGACGGTCTACACTGTATTCTACACTGTAATCAGTGGGCATTTTAATCCACACGGAGTGGAACTTCAAGAAATCACTGTGCTTAAAGATCCACATTTATGCCTTTTCCAAGTTATTATATTCTTTCATGTCACATACGGAGATTTATGAACTACTTCAAAACAACAGCAATTAAATCCTTACAGACAGCGTTGAAAAAAGTGAATTTGCAACCTTAGAATTACGGGGTTCTAACTAACATTTACAAAGTTTTCAGGAATTAGCTTGCAAAGTTTGGCCGTTCGGTGTAGGACATCTTTATGTTGATACACTTAAGTAAAACACTGAGTGTACTAATCAACAGACACTTTATCTCACTGTTAAAAGATTTCAGTGATGTAAATGGAATTTTATGGATTATTTATGAATTAACAACAAATAGAACCTTGTAACCTGAATGAATGGACAATTAGACATATTTACATGGTTTTAAGTTAAATCAACGAGTAAAAAAAATACAAAGATTTAATGTTCAATGAACAATGTTTCATTGTTATCTGAAGTAAACTACAGAAGTGCATCAATGCACATTGGTAAGAAAATTCAGCCTAAAAAAATGCAACAATATATGGCAGTTCAGCTAGAACTGTAGAAGAAAGACATGTTGCATGAGAATAGGCTTCATTCCTTACCAACCATCACAAACACAATAAGAAAAAATCTGGAATACGTGAAAAAAAAAAAATAGTAAATTGGCACTAAGTAACCAGCTGTTAACTAACATCAACTACCAAGCTTTATTGTATCATTGAGTCAGATGAAATACTAAGGTAGACATTTTCTGAGAAGAATTTCATAATATTAATGTCTGCTTTTAATACTCTTGATCAACCTAAGGCATAAAATTTCAGCATTTCCTTCGAATCTACCTCGTGGGTGAAGACTTAGTTGTAATTATTTCCACATAGCGTTTTTGGTTGAAGTGCCTCAAAGCCTAGCTAACGTGAACAGTCCTTATTTAAGGATTAAATATTAAGTTGTTTTTTTCGTCCACCAATCGATAGACATATTTATTTAAAAATGCAGCTAATTGAAGGATAACTCTCTGGAGTACCTGGACAGCAAGAATTTATTGGAAGGTAGGGACGACTAATATATTTTACGAGACATTTTCAGACATCTAAGCTTGATAATCCCGCAGGAGACCTGGACTGCCGTTGCATACAACGAGCAGCACACCTAGGCAACTCAAAGCCCAACTCTTTAACATGTCTTCCCCTTCTCATGGATTTGATGCTCTGAACTTTAAAATTCTCAAGCTGATGGGTAGTTTTGTTCTGAATAATTTTGGTGTCAGCGAGTTGACCTTAGAGAAGGGCACAACCTTTTAAGTCAGACATTGGGTACATTACTAGAAATCCACGAAGTCAGCTGCTTTCATTTGGATAACAATGTATGGGCGCTTTCTGTTGGATTTGAGAATGGTGCAAAGTAGTGATGGCAGAGACAGTCATTGATTTCTTTTGGACAATATGGAAGTTGTCTATTTCCTGTATGGCAGAATCACCTGGAGTTCAGCACTCATGGTTATAGATTAAATTGTTGGATGTCTCCTGAGAAACTCTGCCACAGCAAGTGCCATGACACTACATAGGTTTTGCAAAACACAGCTATCACTCCATGTTGTAATAAGTTTTACATCTTTCTAATTCACAACAATTCTTTCAATAATTTTGCTGAAAGCACAAGCAATGTCATTATATTCACGACAGGTTTCAGTGTAGAAGCTATGCTGCTTGAAAGGTATGGCACCAAACACTTATAAAACCGGATGTCTGATTGGTTAAATTGAAAGCAATTTCTCATCAAAGCCATAGTCTCATTGGTTTTAAGTGTCAAGTAGAACCTTTTTATTTTCAATCAAAGTACACTTTGGGAACTGGACCTTTGTTATTCTGTTCTGAAGCCAATTTAACAACTGAATTGAATACCAATACTTAATCATTAGATAGAACCAGGTAATAGCAACTATGTGCAATAGTTAACTCAATTTTGAAAAATGTCAGTTCGAATCCTATAATTCTAAGGACTCAAATTGTTAGATTTACTTGAACACATTATGCCAACTGGTTGCACAAAACTGAGTAAAGTAACTTGTAGTTAATTTGATTGATTGAATGGGCCCAATCATGAGAATAATTAAATTAGAAAGTGCTCAAGAAAGTGCAGCTATTTTTTTTACATTTTTATATACTTACACATCTTGCAGTCCCTAAGACTAAGGTAAGCATTCCCTTTGGTCCATTTGGGGAAAAAGCCTTGAGTGGGTGAACCAACCGAGGACATATCATATCGAACCTCCACCCCCTCAATAGATTTCCGAACGGTGTGATGCCAAGACTCTGTGACAGCATGACAAAAAAATCGAAGTCTAGTGCTAGCTCTGCTAACGACAGATAAAGTGAGAGGGGAGGAGACAAGGCAGAACTGGAGAGAAGGTAAGAGAAGAGAGAAAGGGAAAGAGGGATAGAGGTAGAAAGAGAGGAGGAAGACAGAGAAAGCAAGAAGAAGAGCCAGGGACAGGCACAGAAAGGCCGTGTGCTAAATCTGCTAACAATGCTTCCTCCAGCCTCCCTCCGTATGCCTGAGGGATGTTTAAGATCACAAGCGCCCACGTTAGTGCCCTTACTCGTCTCTCAACTTGATCTTGATCGAAAGCGGGTGCACTCACAATCTTTCAAGATGGCTTGCAACATACGTGAAGTGATCGAACTGGCAGTGGCGGCTCGTCGGCCCTAACAAAGGGAAGCCAAAACCTTGCCCTTCAAAGCTTAATGACTTAAACCTTTCGCAGTTTACTTTTCTTGATCAGCAGTTGCTCATAAGAATTGGTAGGACAGTCAAATTTATTTTCGATAGCAAATGACAACGCAAATGATCAATACGTCTTTATAAAATTAGTTTGCGAGGCTTCTTTCGCAAGAAGCCATGAGAATCCGTTTTCTACAATCTTAATATAAAAGTAAAGAATTCAATGTTGCACAGCTTATTGCTTAATGAGCCTCACTAATCAATTAGCGAATCTATGCCATCTCATAAGCTACATGAGTGCGGAATTTATAAAGACATAGGCCTATGGTAATTTACGTCATAATTTATGTATGAAAGAAAACCCCTCATAATTTCGTGGTGCAATGTAGGCTATAACAATGCTATCGAAAATAAATTTGACTGTCCTTCCAATTCTTATGAGCATCTGCTGATCGAGAAAAGTAAACTGCGAAAGGTTTCAGTCATTAAGCTTTGTAGGGCGAGGTTTTGGCTTCCCTTTGTTACAGCCGACAAACTGCCACTGCGAACTGGCACTCATTTCTGCATTATCTGATAGCCGTGACTCTACATATCTGGATGGTGATGAAAGCATATATTTAGCTCTTTTTAGACCTAGACGACGGGGTTTTTCGCATGGTAAACAGTATTTACAGAGCTTAACAACTTTATTAGACCGCCACCCAATGTAAGGTTTACGCCACAGCTGCCCTTAATTAACAGTGTTGGTAATTACAAAAATAATTTTTATGTTTCTCTAATGGTCAACTCACCAGTATGCATAAGCTCTTAAACTGAAATAATATTTTTAGTGCTAAAATATAATTATTGTTGTTATCCATGAATTTTTTAATTTACCATTTTACAAAAAAAAGAAAAAAAATAGTTGAGCACATTATAATTTTTTGATTAAGATGCCAAATAACAGTTATGTTCTTGCATTCCTGAACATAAAAATTAGTTTTAGTGGTTGAATGCAAGAATGCAAGCTGTTATCAAGGCCAAATGAGGCCATGCAAAATAGTTTTTTGGTGTTGTTGTTGTTTGTTTTTCATGTGTGAATAAGGACTATTAGGTGGTTTCAGCTCGTTATTTGCCAAAGAAATAAAAAAATTATTTTCAGTTTTAAACAACTCTGACTAATTTCTTAAATATTTGTGTTTTCTGATTTTTTTAAGACAGGTGATCTAATAAATTCGGTAAGCACTATACCTATCTGGCAGATCGACTAAAGTATTTCAGGCACACACAAAGCGTATTTTGTGGTCAAATTGTCAATAGTTGATGTCACAACCATGAGAGTCAGGTTGTTGGACGCCATCTTTGCTTGCTAAGAGAAGCACCTCCAAATGGCTAACACATGAGCTCCCGGGCACTAGGCGAGGCACCCACAGAGATATAAGAAAACTAGAGTGGAGGACGTGTGGACTGGACCAAAGTGGAAAGGGCTGAATAGCTTCGCCATCTTGGGTATGTACAAATGTCCAATGAGGCACAAGAAAACAGCAGGCTAAACATGGGTGTCGACAACTTAGACACTTGTTTTTCGTGTTCTTTTTATCCTATCATACTTAAAATGGACACGAATAAGGAATTGTAATCAAACAACAAAATTTATTTTAAAAATACATTTTTTTAGAATCCGGTGTATTCCATGTTTATTTAATTGGAAGACATTACAGAGAAATCGGAACTTCAGCTGTTGTCCCGTATGAGCGAGTTTTCGTTTTTTTCGAGCACGGTTTAGGCCAGTTACACAGCATTTTCCATTGAACGTCTGCCCCGATATACATACAAAAGATGGCGGCGGCGTGCTGCCTCGGAAACGACGAGATTGTCCACTCTAGTTTTCTTATATCTCGGTGGAGGCAACCCTGTTCAGGAGACGCGTGCACGCAAGCTCACGTGGGCTCCTGCTGTCTTCAACCCGACACTGTTTTCCTCAGTCTAAACACCAGACACACGGTTCACACAGTCACCTGGGAAAAACTCGCTAAATGGCTCAGATACAATATCAATATAATGGGCCAATCAAACTTCCCCCGCCCTCCCGAGCCGTTGACGAACTAACGGGGCTACTCATCTCCGGAGAAGCTCGCGACCTAAAGTGAGTCGGTATTCAACACGGCACGAACGCGGCTAGATCGCTGTCACTGTCGCAGATAAAAAATAATGAGTGTAATATTCCCTGGTAAGAATCAGAGGGCTGGCTGTCTCGAAAAAAAACCTTGAGTGCAGAGCTGAGATCCCGCTTCATCACATTAATAACCCGTGAATAATTCAGCGCGTGGAAGTGTTTTTCTGTATTCAATGATCTACGAGAGCAGAAGGCAACGGAGCCTTATTTGTTTGGATGAGTTCTATTAGACAGTGGAGAAGCTTAGCGAGACAAGCCGAACGCATCTACTCCCGGTGCGATATTAACTCAGTTCATGTTCAATGGGAGCCAACAGGCCACCACTGGAAAGCATGCTAGCATTACTGGTGGCGCGAGGGCTTCCCGTTGTGTGTACAGAGTATACAAGCTTGACTTTGCCACTCGATTCGATCCAACATCAGTTGGGTGAGAGGCAGGACAAATGCCATTACCGAATTGCTATAAATAAAGTAAAATATTGGTTATGTGTTGTGATATAGGTTGAAAATATTCAAGTGACTAGTTTAATATACTTTAGGGTGCATCTTCCAATGATTAATAACCTGTTAACAGTAACACACATCATCTCCTCTACCTCTAGATTTTTTTTATTCTGTAGTTCATTATAAGTTTGCATATGCAGTGTAGTACATCATTATTTTGGCAGACCAAATGGCTGCATTCCCAAGAAGATCATGAGATATATGTCAATACTTCACAATTAAAACTGGTAGTTAATAACCACAAAGTAACTGTTTCATTTAGAGCCAAAAAAATAAATCCAGATATGTCCCGACCGCGGCGCATATATGGTTAAATATTCAAGGTACAGACCCAAAGGATTGATGGGGAAGCATATCAACTGCATCAAGCATATTGGTAAACAGAGCAATATAATAGTAATAATTCACCAATGCCATTCCATTTCGAGCGAGTTGTCAGCAGAAAGGCTGTGAATATAATGGGCTGTAACACCTGCTGATTAATTTCTGGACACAACCAGAAGCTCAATACAACAGCGGGCCAGTGATTTTTTTTTTTCATTTGTTAAATAGATTAATGCACTGAGATAGATGTTTGTAAGGATACTCATTCCCTTCAGGTGTACACCTTACGCGTGAGTACTTTCATTTGAATTGCCCCATTTACTCCTTATTGAATAAGGAGTATTCCCTATTGTGATACAGTGGCTAACCTAGCCTTTGCAGTATTACTGACAGCTGTATGTGAGTGTGAGTGTATTTGTATGCGTGTGAGTACGTGCATGTCTGAGTACAGGAGGTGTGTGTATGCAAGCGTGTGTTCCTGACTGTGTGGGGAAAATGTCACCCACGTTTGCGTATCTCTGTGAAGGAGAAGGTGTGTGTGCAAGAGTCACTGCGTGGCGGAGAAGTTATGTGTGCGCTCACGTGTGTGTTCTCGTGGGTGTGCGTGTGCTTATGTGTGGGAGAAGGAGTGTGTATGCAAGTGTTGCTGTTTGCGGTAAAATGCGTGTGTGTGTGTCTGTGTGTATGTGGATGTGTGTGTGTACAAGCAGATTTGTGTGTGGATGTGTATGAGTGTGTGTTTATGGATGTGCGAAGGGGAAGGTGTGTGTGTCCCTGTTAGTGGGAGATGTGCACATGCATATGTATGTGTGTACGTGAGTGTGTGTGTTTGTGTGTATGGATGCATGAAGGGAAAGGTGTGTGTTTGTGTCCCTGTTTGTAGGACATGTGCACAGGCATATCTGTGTGAGTGTGTGTGTGTGTGTCTGTGTCTGTATGACTCAGTCTTTTTCATCCACAGTCGCGTCTGCTTAAATAAGTAAAACACACAGCAAACATCTAACTGTCCGTCATGTGTAAACTGATACTCTGGTGTCTAACACACCACAGACTTTTACAGCAGACAGCGGGCAGAGAGAAGTAGCGGTATAAGATAGATCCCGGCTGCCTGCAGCTGGACTTTCATAGCATCCATTTCAGGGGTACTTCAGGACATGTGCGACAGTCCCCAAACAGCACCAAAGCCAGACGCCAGAACACCTGCAAGCAAACTCAAAAAAGCTGCAGCATCACAGCAACCATCGACCTGGCCTCCCAGGAATCCCCAGGAGCCAAGGGCTCTGGTGTGTGTGTTGTATTGGATTCTGCAGGTGCGGTGGGAGGGGCTGGGCTAGCACGTTAGCAACGCTTTAAAGCACACTTCATAGCAGGTTGCTGTGACAACTCTTTGATGATGCAAATCGTTGATGCATTTACGTCTGAAACTCTCAAGTAGCAGGCTTGGGTTCTCACTTCGTACTTGAGAAAATCTCCAACTTGTTACAGAGGTAAGAACGGCTGCAAAGCAAAACCCAAAAAAGTCAATACCGGCAAGTATTTTAGTGTTATATTTAGACTTTAAATTCCAGTCACAACAAGAGGACAAAAAAATATACCAACAGGGGTCGATAATGTGACTCCTTTGAAGATTTGCCTATATGAGAAAATCTCATATGCCAAGCAAACAGATCAAACAAAGCTCATTTCCTCCACTTGCAAGCAAGCAAAAGTTTAAGACAAAAACACTATTTATGACTGAATGTTTTTACAGTGAAGTTCCGTCATTTAGTGGCCTGCCGGTCCACTCATTTGTGGCGGTTGGCAGGTACCCAGCTAATCCGGCCAGCGGACTGAGATCGCACTGATCTGTTTACAGGGGTGGGGCTTCAGTCTTCAGGCTGGTGTCGGGTTGTTCGTACCGAGCGACTCGTCTGTCGCCAGTCTGCTGAGATACCAGGTCTGGCATGAAAGTACCTTCAGGTGTACGGGAGGCATGGAGCGTCCCAACTGTCTGAAAATCACATCTGTTGCGTTTTTATTCAGCTGTTTATAATGCAAATTTTGAATATGCACAAGTAAATGTGCATTCTTGAAAAGCCAAAATATTTTTTCTCTCCGATGTGGAAGAGTAAGCATATCGATACAGAAGATGTGATCTGGGGTAATGGAAGCCCACTTGAAATTAAGAGGTGGGAACCAAGAGGTGGGCAACCTAGGGGTCAGAGGGTAAACATCTTGCCATGTTTTACTATCATTCTTCAACTCAGACAGCAAATATCATCATCATCATACAGTACTGCAAGGAATATCTGTGTGTGCATGTGTGTATGAGTATTCTTAGCGCATCTCTGGAGCTATTCATGCAATCAACTTCAAACTTGGAGATGGTATTGCTGAGGGCCCAAGGAAGTGGAATATCAAATTTGAAGCGGTTTGACTGAACGTTTCTTGAGAAGTTGCCAAAAGCTGCCAACACTAGTACCGCTCAAGCAGCAACAAGCACTGCACCATACTGTGCAAGCAACAATTGAATGGACACTGCACTACTACCACTGACTATATTAACCTCCTGTCTGCAGTGTTGCTCTAATTAGCTAATCCAGGTGATTAGAGAAAAATTCTGAGGAGGAATATTACTTTTTGGAGCTGGATTGTTCACCACGGGAGGGACCTATATCACACTTCTACTCCTGAATGGCGAGAAAAGGGAAGTTGGCAGTTTTTTTTATTGGAATATTCACATAACAGCAGTTAATGGAAAACAACACTGATTCTGGTTTGCTTCAGCAGAAAGCTAAAAAATGAGCTTTCAACATTAGCAAGATGTTTGAACAAAAATTTTTGCCCCGAAATCCAAGCAAGGTTCACTGCTTCTATTCCCTAGCGACAAAGTCTTTCTGAAAAACATGCAGCACACTGTCCGTCCACCAAAACCAGTGGATAAACAGAACTGTGATGTCACCAACTCAAGCCTACACTGTTATCCGTGAACAGCTATGATATCACACAAAATAACAAAGAGAAAGGAAACTGTTCAAAGCCACAAAGCGTGATGCACAATACATCTCACCAAGCATCCCCACGAAATGTCCATGGCTGAGTGAGTGAATGAGTTACCACAAATTGAAATGCACAGACCACAGTGGCAGTTGCAATGTACCAAAGGAAAAATATGAGTAAAACACCTAATTTCAGCATTCAGTACATAATGATTTGCTTTGAAGCAAATCAGGAAGAAACACAAATTTATGAGACCTCTGCATTTGTGAAATCACTATTTCTCACGCATAGGAACATACAGATAGACTTAATATGCAAGCAAACCACCAGTAGAAATTACTTTTTCATAAGTCCTCTCTCCAAATCCCGTCACAATCCAAATTACTCTATGTAAATGCCATTAGAAAAACGAGTCATTGCAACCTTCTTTATACAGAAGCCAGCGACTGCACCTTTCCTTGTTATTAAACATCTACATTATGCAATGCATACGACTTGTAATGCTTCAAATACCAAAGGGCTTGGTTTAGTGCCACAACGTTAGCTCATATACGGATTAAATCACTGTACTGCTGGGAGACTTAGAGCCCTGTATCCCAGCCCACACGGTCACGTTTCTGCCCTGACTCCCGCAATAAAGAATTAAACAAATCACTCCTCATAACCCCACAGCTTTTAGGAGCTCACCAGCCGTTCGATACGCATAATACGGGATTGGTAATCTAACGGATTTAGCGCAAATCGGCGCAGAAGTGGGGATTTTTAAAAATACGTATGCATGACCTCTTTATCGAATGCTAACAGCACGCTACAAATCGCGGCGATTTACGGCCACGGGCTAATACGCAAGGGGGCGGCGGACCGTGAGGGAGACAGATTCGCTGGGACGGATTGCCGCGGTGGGAATGCAAACCCAGCAGAAAAAAAGACAAGAAAACAAAAAATAAACGGAGCGACGCAGCACGGCTTTCCCTCCAGCTGCCAGAGAGCGAGCAGTCAGAAGGAGCCTCTAATGAATTCTTTCAACACCATTATTTACATTTTTCTCCTCTGCTTTCCTTTTGATGAGGGGGAAGTGCGTACCGTTTCCAGTCCCAGCGGATTCGAACGATCACACGCGTGGGCGAGAACGTGCAGCGCGTTAGACGCCCGGATGGAGGGAACAGACTGGAAAGATAGAAGTGAGAGAGGAAGTGAAGGAGAAGAGAAAAAGAAAAAACAGGGAGAATGAGCGAGAGAGAGATGAAAAAGAGGAATCAATAGGGAAATGGGGAGGGAAAAAGGACAGATAAGTTAAGGGTGAAAGAGGAAGCCAGCATGAAAAAGATATTGCGGGAAACCCAAGGCAGAACGAGAGGAAGAAAGAGAGGAATAAAGAGGGGGTAAATGGAGGAGAGAAAGATAGAAGGAGCAAGAAAGACAGAGGGAAACAGGGAAAGACAGACAAAAAGTGGAAGAGAGCAGGATAAATAGGAGGATAGGAAGACAGGGAGTGAGAAAAGGAGAGAGCAGGCCAGTGGGAGAAACAGAATGACAGAAAGAGGAGACGAGAGGCAGTAGAGATGGATATACTGTTGTACAGTAACACAGAGGAGGAGGAGAGAGTCTCGATCGCGCGGCAGCGGCTCGTGAGGCGAACAGACTGCACAGGCCGTGGGTGGATCAGGGACAGGGTAACTCTCTGCTTAATAAACTTCCATCAAAACCAGGCATTAATAATGGCAACCCATCATCATTTGCATTATTTAACCTCCAGAAACCCCAACGCAGGGCGCAGCAGCAGCGCAAGAACAGAGCCACTTCTCTTTAAAGATCTCTGCCCCACTCTAATTGACACATACAGCAACTCACAGGGCAGGTCTACTATGCAGTAAAGTTCTGCAAAAAGAGTTTGGCTCGCATAAATTTACATAAACCCACAAATGGTAGTCAAATCCGTCGCGATCGGAAAGTTACAGTAAAGATCCGCAAACTGATAAGGCAGTGGATCTGCAGTCATGTGAACACACAGGAACTTGCACATTCCGCTATGGAAAACTTTCTTCCATCATGCTAGAAAACTTGTCTATAATGTTGAATTATTTAACTTAAGGAGAGTCTGTTTTTTAAATATTGACATGCGTCTCGTAGATATTCTGACGTACTAAAAGCAGATTACTGCATACAGCACATTGTAACGTAAAGTACACCATGTTGTGCGGTTGACTTTTTTCCAACATGCCGGAAAACTATTAGGGTGCCCGTTCTCATCTGCTAATGAAATACCTACATAAGACCTTCAATTTGACGCTATCTTATGCAGACTTCAGCAGCACCCCATGAAAGCTGATCAATAGATTTGCACTAAGCCTCCACGAGAACACTAAATTTCTGCAGTAAGTTTACATAGGGCATTACGTTACCTTACATGTGTAACTTCACTGCATAGTGGATGTCAACTATCAGGCTCAGCTCATTGGCAAAGGGCAATGAGTCTCAATTTTCATAGCGAATGCAGGAATTATTCACCAATTACCAAAATCTCAATTTAATTAATTCCCAACCTTATCTTGTGTTTGTGTTTAAGGCTGGGCGGGCATTTTCCTGTCAGATTCTTTACAATGTGTTCTTGAGGCAGTCTTTTTAAAGAACCATAATGCAATTTCAATCGATTTGACCTGATCTGCAGTACACAGCTGACTTGTTAATGTTGATTCTACATCACAAACAAATGATCGCCGTGGCTTGACTTGTGTGCTTGACCTGGGACTGAAAGGTCCTGGGATTAAGTCTTTGCTACGGCTTTCGCAGTTCACTCCCATAGTGCCTCACTCCACCCAAATGTATAACTGGGCACCTGAAAATTGTCAGGGAAACCTGACAAAGAGCTGGGGGGTCATTCCTGATGGACTAGCATCCCAGCCAGGGGGAGCAGCAATACTTCTAGTCACTCCATGCCACAGAAAACAGAGTTAAGCACCAGCCTGATGAGCCACTAGGCTCAGAACAGACTTACTTCTTCTACACAAAAATTCATACCAGGAAGATGCGTTAGAATTTTAGCACAACCCTGGGATGCGTGAGCGGTATGAGCAGATTTGAATCAGGGACACAATTAAGCCACTTGGCACTGCATTTGAAAACAGCAGGAATATGAGATTAAAGCAGAGAATGACTTTGCTAATTAACGGGTACATTTACATCCATATCGTGTGAAAGACCAAGGAAATTTAAGCCCCTTTTTATAACGTGTTTCTGTCAAAATAATTGCAGACTTCACTGTAAGTGCTGCTCACTTAATCTCCAGTTTTGTGAGCAGTGACTCATCGGAGTGCTTCTTTTGGAGAGGAGCTGGAGGAACGAGGCATATTCAGCTCATCCTCCGATCGATTCCATTAAGTAATTAATGGCTGGAGCAGAAAACGGAGAGCTTTCTCATTTAACGCTCTCCCTGAAAAAAAAATAAAAAAACGCAGTCGCAGCCGATCTGCTCTTTCAGTCAGACCCACGAATAAATAATTCAGCGTTAATTTAAAAATACTCATAAGAATTAATAATAAAAGGTGAAATTATAATAAATTACATTCATTGGAGGACTAGGAGGTGTTGAGGATGGAGAAGGAGAAATGGAAGAAGAAAAAGAAGAAAAATAGGAGGATGTGTGAGTGCAAGTGAACGAACTAAACTCAGACCATCACAGCAACACCCCCCCTACTACCCACCTCCACATGCCCCCCCCCACACACACGCACACACACAGCAATGCACACACTCTGCTCATTCGCTCACACAGCACACACTTTAACGCTAACATACACCACAGAATTCAAAAACAGCACAAAGGATATGACAATTATATGGATGAGTGAAACTGTCAGTCATATTGAGTTGGACTTCTGCTGCCTGCTAGCATTGACCTGCTTGAGTAGAATTCTGTGGTGTTACTTTTCTGATGTAACTGCCTTTCACAATAACTGTTTAGTCTTACCCAAGATGTAGCCCATTATCAGCACATTAAGGACACCATTACCCAAAGACATCGTCCATTCTACTGTTTTTAATTCAAACGCACAGGCATAGACATACACACAATGCAGGTTACTGCTATTGTGACTCCCTGTTTCCTGCTTCCTAGCACCTCACAGGACCCCAGCTGGTGTGCATTACTGTCATTACATCTCATTACCACGGCTGTAATGCTCAGTAACCTATCCAGCAGTAAGACCGCACCAGAGGAGCAAGAGCGAGAGAAACCTATTGACATACGAAAACTATTGAAATATTCAGACTAAGACAGACAAACAAGCATGAGCAAACAAAAAAAAAAAAACAAAGACACATACGCTACTGCTAACGCAAAGTGATTCGCGCAAACATATAAATAAATGCTCAAAGCGATACGCAGCTATACACAGGCACGCACACGCACGCGCTCACACAAATGCTCAAGCAGACACACAAACAGTCATAGTTAGGGGCCTACACCATAAACTACTGAGGTTTTTGTGGGCCTAAAGGACTGTGGGCCCCTAGAATTGTAATCACCTACATAATGACTTTGCACACGCAAGCACAGTCACGCAGGCACGTGTCTGCAACACGCACACAAGCAGATAAACTATAGCACAACTGCCGTTTTCCATTATCCCTGTCACTCTAGCTGGCCCTCCCTGGCCCTTGTCACCTTAGAAGCAGAGGCCTTCTCAGCTCTCAACCAAAGCCCCCAGGAGCAGGACACCGGTTATGCAATATTCAGGACGAGACAGGACAGCGGTAAAATGGATAAAAGAGGGAGGAGCACAGACTCGCCCGGTGTCATCTCTCCTTCTCTGATCATTTAAGTATGAAAAAAATCCCCTGCGCTCAGAGAACCGGTCCAGCTGTCGTCTATCACACCATTCTCTCTCTCTCTCTCTCTCTCTCTCTCTCTCTCTCTATCGCTTTCGCTCTCTGTAAAGTGCTTTCTGTTTAAGCCATTTCAGTGATCAGATTAAGGGAAAAAAATTGATTAGCATTTTTTGCCAATCATTGTATCAGTTGATTAGCAATTGTTTAGCACATCTGAAAAATGATTAGCAAAAATTAGAAAATAGTAAATGAGATTTTAAATGACAAAAAGGCTTTTTTATTATTTTCTAAAGACAAATTACATTTGCGAGAGACATACAACTCCACTCTGATAGCAAAACAAATCATTTCCAAAAGGCATCAATTTTACCCTGAACAATCTTCATTTAATACAGCACACTTCCGTTTACGTGTGAAATTTCTGTACACTACTTGTAACCTCCAGTACAGTTGTCCAGGCCCCTCACTAGAACTGGGAATTGGGGGGGCACAGACACGTCCCTTTATGACATGAATTTGTCCTGGCTAGTTCTCAATCAATTTTCTATATTGACGTGTTTTCCAATTATCGTAATTGGCAACTGAGGAGACAGTTTCCCTCATGCGATCTAGCAGCGATGAAATCATGGGCTAAAATTCAGTACAGAAAAATAATTTACTCATTAACAGGCCAGTGCTTTGCGTTGATTGAACGGTCCACATTCCAATGAAATATCGCCTTTCACTCTCGGTATTGCGTGGGTTGATAAAAAAAGTGGCACTCGGCAGTTAAATAGGCAATAACAAGCATGCGGCTCAAGCTATTTGCGCAGGTATGCAATTTTGCATTACATTGATTTAAATACAGCAAATACGTGTCCTGATGAATGATTGTTGTCAGCACCTGTTAAGTGTTCAGTGCTCTCGGAGTGAACCCTCTGTTAATCATGAAAATGACTGAGAACAGGTCAGGACTAATACTTGTTTAAAACGGATGTTTTGAGCAACCCAATTTATCAGTTCTGGTTCCCCCACTATACTGAATTTAGCCCATGATTTCATTGCATATGGAGAGAAACCGTGTCTTCAGATGCCAATAACGATAATTGGAAAACGCGTCAATAAAGGAAAATGATTGAGAACTTGCCAGGACTAATTCTGCCCCCCCCCCCCCCCCCCATCACCACATCACCACATCATGTATTTGAATGATCAGAGATCATTGTGCATGTTTTGGGAGACGCTGGTGGCAAACTTGCAATTCCCTAAACCACATAGCAATGAGAGAATGAGTTTTGATGACTTTGATTGGCTTACCATGATGTTTGGGTAGTTAGAGGATCATTGAGGTGTGTAAAAACGTTGAGCGTACATTAAGTCAAGACGATTCAGAGTTAAAGCAAAAAAAGTTGGAAACGGAATTCTTTCCATTTGGGCAAAAAAGCAAATCAAATCGCTTTAGTATAACAATGATTACAAAGATTCCCCTCAACTAGCGTCAGCTAGGTAGGAAGATGGCTAGCTTTATAATCTGAAGAGTAACGTAATATGCGATAGCATGCATGAAAAGATAATGCAGCTAAAACTAGCCATGAAATAACACGTCTTAGGCCCGAACTGTCAGTTTGCTCTTTAGGTAAAACAAGCGAGTCCTCAATGTTGAAAGAGATCCTCTGTGTGCGATGGCATTGAAAGTGACAGATCAGAGCTATAAAAACTTCTCCAATAGGCATCATAATTACCATAGGTTCACTAGCCAGCTGGCTGTACTTAAGCAATTGTTTTTCTACTAGCTACCGAACTAGATAATGTCCCAGAAATGCGAAAGTTCAGGTGGGTTGCACAAAACTGCCTGAAAACCTCAGATAAGTTCATGCCTATTACAGCTGGTAAAGTTGGGGCAAGACACAAATCATATCACCTTAACCTCTTAAGCCCCAGCCTCTTTTTTAGGTTCCTGTTTGAAAATGACATACCCAAAATGAATAGAGTATATCTCTGTTTGTGTAGCATGAAGTATCAGAGAGGGAGACATGGAAATGTGGAGAGAGGGTTGATTTTCTGACGCTACTCGGATTTTAATATTTGAAAATTAATATGCTTGGCGCTTGAGTTGTGCTTGGTGTATGTAAAAATGACTTATATGTGCTTGTAGCAGAGGCTTTCCTGTTTCATTTGATGTGTATTATGACTATATTGCTACTTAATTAGCGCGGCGTTGTAGGTATTTTGCTGCGGTGAGTCTCTGGAGTTTAAGAGGTCATCATTTTGGTTGGAATGAAAACCTGCAGCCTCTTGGCCCTCAATGGCACCAGTTTGCCGCGGGCCTAGTGCATGCATGCACTCCAGGGGCGAAGACACGTCCCTTTTAGTCCTGACTAGATCTCAATCATTTTCCTTTTTTGACATCTTTTCCAATTATTGTAAGTGGCAACTGAAGACACGGTTTCTCTCCACATGCGATCTTACAGGGATTAAATCGCAGGTTAAATTCAGCACAGCGGCGGAACAGAGAAGTGGGTTGCACAAAACAGTCCTTTAAAACAATCATAAATCCTGACCTGTTCTCAGTCATCTTCATGATTAACAAAAGGTTCACTCCGAGAGCGCTCCGCACTTAACAGGTGCTGCTGGTTCTCCCCGATTAGGTAAGACGACAATCATTCATCTGGACGCGTATTTGCTGTATTTTAATCTACGTTTTTCAAAATTGCATAGCCTACCTGTCAACTCTCATGCAAATGGCTTGAGCCGTTTTTTATAACCTAGGCTATTTAACTGCCGAGAGCCACTTCTTTTTTTTTTTTAAATCTACCCACGAAATTCCGGGAGTGAAAGTCCGCGTTTCATTGGAACACGGACCAGTTCACTTTTGAGATCACGGTTTTCCTCCAGTAGCCGTTCCATTTGCTCCCTCATACTGTCCCTCCACTCCCTCACTTCCCTTCTCAAATCAGCGAGAGCCTCCATGACTGCTGCGGGATCCAGTGAGCCTGATTTTCCAGTTTCCTTGCTTCCAACGGGCTTACCCATTTTCTTAGTTTCAAGAAAAGGGATTTTGGCGATCACAGAGATTGTTAGAAAGTTTATCACTCAACTTTTCTCCCGACTCTGCTGTTGTATTCCAGTATTTCGCGCAGTCGCTGTTCAGAGCTGTTACTCCTTCAGTAACCATGACCACTAGTTCTCGGGCCAGTGAGTCAGGATCAATCAAATATCATTAAGATTTTTTGAATCGCATTTTTTTGCGATGGGATTGTTATGATTATTAGCATTTCGTCAAAACTGCTGGAATTTGATTCCCATTTTGCAATGCGAATCCGCCTAATTTGATCACTGCATTTGAAGAGCACGTTGATCAGTTGAGAATTTTTTCCCATCAAAATTCTTAAGTTCTGGAACTCCTCTTTCAGCTCTAACAGTACTGATTGGGACATCATCAGCACTAGAATGCTCACAATATTCGGTTCATCGCACATTGTGATGTCACACAATAAATAGGCAAGATGAGCCATACATCACACCGGTGCAAAAACAATCAGAAATAACAATGCATTGTTTTTGTTGAGACTGTTTAAAATATGGATAAGTTCCATGAAAGTATTCTTCGGTGATTTTTAGAGCTGTGGTCTGGTGGTTATTAGTAACACTGCAATAAACAGTCCATCTATTCCTGCGGGAGAGCTTTGACATGGAGCCACTGTTCCTTTTTTGATGTTGTTGTTTTTGGCATTTGGCACGTTGTCAAAGTGTTTGATGCAGTGCCCCTCGCCACATACTAAATAATTTTGGCATTTTCGTGACCGATGCACCTGCAATCCTGGTACCAACTATTTGGAACTCTGTCAGCACCTTCATCTTGCAATGTAGCCACACATGATAAAGGCTCTGCTGGTCTGACACCTTACGGGCAGACGGATACCGCTAATTAGAATTCAAAATAATTGGAAAGTCCAGTATTGATGCTTTTGTAATTGAGGCAACCAGACTTCAATACAGCTGTTTTTGCGGGGGGTGTTTCCGATATATTGTCCACCCGACTACGTGACCCGTCAGCTAAGCCATCAGGGGTAATGCAGGGTAGAGGCTCTTCGGCGATGCCCATCACAGCCGGCCTCTTATGCAGGAGGGGAGGGAGGGCGAGGGATGAATTAGAGGGAAGAGGGGACGGAGGAAGGAAAATCGATCGGCGATTCTCTGGCTCACAGAAGATAAGAATGAAGCTGCCGTGCTGGACAGCTCTGTCTCTGTGTTATGTTACCGCTTTCCTGCCTCTTACTGTGAGGTACGTGAGATACTAACGGGCTGTTTGCGAGGACCCCATGGCAGAAGCCCCTGTGGAGGTGTGGTCGTGGTGTGGCGGTGGAGTGGTGTGCTGGTCATGGTGTGGTCAGTGCATCTATATAAACCATGCCCTACAGCATTGCTGGCTGAGAGGTCTGTCTGACACCAGGGGCCTGTTACAGAGCCTGAGTAAAGCCTGGAATAAATAGCACTAAGACGGTCAGTCTGTATGGACAAAGCTAGAGGTGAGGTGAAGGGGATTACAAAGCATTTTGACCCTCTGTGTCTATCTCACACACACACACACACACCAATGCACACAGGCACACACTCACACACACACGCCAACATATACAGGCACACACACACCGACCAACGCACACGCACGCACGCACACGCAAACAATCACAAACATAAACACTCAGACACATACACACACACACACACACACACACACACACGGGCATACACGCACAAACAGGAACACACACACACACAGGCATAAACACGAATACACATGCATACATGCGTACGCATGGTACACAAACACACATATATGCATAAACACACGCTCGCATACACGGACACACAGATATGCAAACTCGCGGGCGCACACGGACACACATTTTCATACAAGGACACACACGGACACACAAATACATTCAACCCTGCACGCAAACACAAATGCATACAGGCACACACACATGCTCGGATTCACACAAGCAAACACTTTCACACATGGGCACACAAACACAGAAGCAAACGCACACACACGAAACAGCACGCTGTGTATCTGGCAGGTTCATTAACGCTGACGTTGCCCGTGTGTAAAAGCCCTCTGCTCTGTCCAAGCACTGGAACAATACCCACCAAACCCACTCACAGCACTGAGCCCCACCTCTCCTCTTCACAGAACACAGCTCCAAAAACAGCCCGGCGGGCAGTCGTCCCGCTTGCTCTCGGACCAAGGCCTATTGTGCTGCTGAAAGGTTATCGCAGCCAAAGCAGTGGCACTAAGCGTCTCCGTTACACGGGCCAGCTGAAAATAGCTCTGCACGCGGCGGGGCCGCGCAAGTAATGTACAACATTAGCAATAGCGCTACCGCTCACCGTCGCTAAAGCCGGGGCCATGCTGTTAGCGCGCACAGCACGCGCTAACGTTAGCAATATAGCGCCCCATGACTAACCGTAGATTGCTCTTAATCGGGAGAAAGTCGCAGGGAGGTGGAAAAAAATACAGCGTAGTCCCTTAAGTGTTTGGAAAATGTGACACAGTGAGAGCACAGTTTACATATACGGATGTGAATGGGTGCAGAATAAGGCTTACAGTGTCTGCGTTAAGCTCGTAATCATTGTACTCTGATGTACTGAAGTACTGAGTCATAAAGATAAAAAAAATTGGGTCACTGTGGAAACAATAGCAGGCTCCGTGGCGCGCGGCCGAGTTACGATAACAGAAGCCATTTAGCTTAATTGAGTGACTGAAGAGCCACTTCCAGGATCGTGTTCCACTGAACCACTGACACCCCCCCCCCCCGACCCCCCACCATGGGGGGCGGTGCTTAAGGGTACAGCGAGAGACGGAGTCTCAGAGCACCACAGAGATAGGAATCTGACGTTCCTTCCAAAATCCCGGACGACACCCCAGGGTAACAGAATACAGTGACAAGATGGAATTTTCCTCAAACTGAGTGGTGGAGGTGGTGGTGGGCAGGGGTGGACGGCCTCCATTTTAACCGTCCATCACCATGGTTCGAAAGCCCAGCGGAACGATTCAAGTCGGGTGATTTCAAATTACGCGCACAAAAAAAGGTAATGTCAGCCTCCATGGCTCTTCCCCAAAGAGCATTTTGCCATCAGCAGCGGGTCTGAAACAATTTCATGGGTGAGAGTTCGGATTTAATAAAAACACTCCACCTGCCACTATAGAGGAGCCTCCGGCCATTACGGCTCTAATTTGATGGGAGCTCCAGGTGAGGAGGTGAAAGATGGAGAGAGCAGGAGAAGCAGCTGCCAACTGGGACGAAGAGGAAGAGGGGAGAGGAGGGAACCCAAAGAAGGATTTGCGCCAAATCCCAAAGAAGTCAATGTAAAATTAGAATTTTAATTTCATACTCTAATACAAAATAATGATGCACATACCTTATTCATCATATCAGGGTGGAATTTCATAAAAGTTTTTATGATTTAGCCTGTTAATCCTTCAAGGCTGTATAAGTATCCGGAAACTAGGTAAACTTTTGTTTACTGTAAATTTGTTTAGTTCTCGTGATTGGAACTGCAACAATGATCATATCCCGGAGAAGTGCTTTAAAATAAGAAATTATGTTAACCCTTTCAAGGCTGCAATGTGTAGGGGCCTACCATCACAGTGCAAGCAAATTTATAATATGGTTTGGCATATTCAAAATATTTCTAAACAAAGTAAAGTAAAAAAGTAACTGCTTACGACTGCGGAACATCTTTCACCTCCATGTAATATTTCCAATGGCATTATCGGGTCATAGTCACTGGAGAGGGTGGTGATTATTTATTATTTGCCCTGATATGATTAATATGTTATTCTGTGTGTCATTATTTGGCATTAGAGTGTGATTTCCAACACAAAAGCCATCAATACTGAGCTCATCAGAGTTGACCTTCTTTCCAGACTTTGTCATTTTTTAAGAAATGTGGGCCAAGGGTCCATTTTTCAAAAAATCAATTCACGCAGCAGTAGCTGGAAAAGCAAACATTTAATGGCCCTAAAGTTGGATGAGCTGTGTAAGTTGGTCATATTAAATGCAAACTGTCTATCTCAAGTGGAGGCATGGTGAAATCATTGCCTAAATTTAGGGTTCTGAAGGG
This sequence comes from Gymnothorax reevesii, assembly GCA_029721435.1. Classification (NCBI taxonomy): domain Eukaryota; kingdom Metazoa; phylum Chordata; class Actinopteri; order Anguilliformes; family Muraenidae; genus Gymnothorax; species Gymnothorax reevesii. The sequence goes on from CM056574.1 coordinate 117,743,597, forward strand.
TCCATTTGTCCTGTAACCATTTTTGGGACACCCCCCCCCAATAACCCCACTAATGACCTGGTGTCCCTGAAAATCATCTGAGTTACAGTAATGTCATATTTGATGAAGATGTTGTCAAAAAGCCTTCAAACACACAAATCCCAATTACCTAGGCCCTCCAATATCCCAAAAATCATTATCACATGAAACAAAATCCAGTTGTAAAGGGTTAATATTGTATACAATAGAACACGCACCCAATTTGTAAGCACTGGTTCCAAGAGAGGAGGCAATCAATGATGGCTTTATCAATCTTTAGCCCTGCAGCTCATATAAAAAGATAAGTTATGGGTCTCTAAATATGGTTACAAATCAAGGGCAGGAAAAAAGCGGGCGTGACACCCAAATTACTCAGGGGCGTGAATGACTAAAAGTATGAAGCTGAAATTTCGGATTCCTTCATTTGATGTCAAAAACTAATTTTAGAATCCTTTTTCAGTCAAATCTGAGAGATGTCACTGAGGAGGGTGCGGGAATTGACATGGTATGAGCCCAATGCAAAATTTGTATGATTTCTTGCAGGTATGGGCTATATCTGACAAAGCTAATAATTTCATTTAACTATGAAACCTGTATGCAATTACTTCCAGCTCTACGCTATAACTGGTGTATACGGAGATTATAGAGACCTGCAGTATCATCAGAATACGTCAATTCACAAAACTCAAAGTTATCCATTCGCTAGAATTTATTTCATTGCAGCCACACAATTTAAAACATCATTTTTAGAGAAGCAATTACCATCAAAGAATGTACATTCAGGAAAATGGAGAAAGAGAGAAAATGAACTGTCTGTACCATTGCACAGAGACTCTAATACGTATAATCTAGTCAAGCTGCTGTGTAGAGCCTACAGCTAGCTCATTAATGCTCTTGGTCTCAGTCATTACATCTGTATTACCATGACTGATCCAAGTCACCATACATCTATAATATTATATAGGCTTATCATGAGTGATGAGTGATCATCATCCTAGTCCACCATCTGTAAAGCCATGACTGATACTAGTCACTATCAGTAAAATAATTGCTATGACTTTGTATGCTGTGAGTGATGTTTTAGTTTTCTTAGTTCGTGTGATAGTGTGTTATCTTAACACATATTTCAATCTGTATGTATGTATGGCATTCGTATGATTGTATTGTACTTCCCCAGACATGAAGGTTTAACAGAATAAATAAGTAAATAAATAAATTGCAGAGGCAGCATCTTCATGCAAAGGAGAGGAGAAGCATATTTGTGTAAATATTGTTCTCTTAGTAAATACCCCACATGGAGCTTTTAAAACAACTCAAATACAGTAAATTACTTTCTTTAATATAACAAATTATAAAACTGAAACAATAATTGTTTTAATATGCACATAATGAAGACAAGCACCATAAAACATACAAAACCCTTCCACTTGTGCATTCACCAGAGGCCCAACACAGGGTGGCAGTATTGGCACTGAAGTTGACCCAACCTCTTTACATAAATTGCCGCTCGTTTTGTCCTGCCCACTTGTGCCTGTAGCATAATGAACGCATGTGCTTAAATTTACACGGGAGAGCCAAATCCACTGACGGATCGCTATAGAGGTTGTAATAGTCTTTGCATGTGTCGCACATGATGGGGACACTTGGGGTCCAAAATCTTATTTCTTTTATTTTCTGCTAAATGAGAAAAATATAGACACAGTAGAGAAATTTTTGCTGCCCCGTACAATTTGTTACTGGGATAAGAAAATGTAACTCGCCAGGTAAACAGCAACTGAAAACCCATAAAACAAGAAATTAGATTTTGGGACTTATCTTCCCAATTATAAAAAAAATGAATATCATTAATGGACTAAATACTAGCTGAGTCTTATTTTTTTTCTTTTTTTTTTTTGGCAGTGTGGTATGGGAGCCCAGCCATGACGACAGATGAATCGGCCAATAGGAGAGCAGCTGGCAGCCCAGCTCGTGGAAGGGGGCCAATAGAAGAGTGTTGGCGGGCACAGGTGGAACAGTGTGCCTGCATGCTGCCTTTCTGGGGGAGTGACATATGGACACAGCGTGGTGTGAGGTCACTGAAGGCAGCGCTACAGCACAATGTGCAGCGGGCTATTCAGCTATGGCATGCGCTAGCATCCAAAACAGGGTTATGAGTGTGTATGTGTGTGAGTGTGTGTTAGTGAGTGTGTGCACATGAGCAGATTTATGATTTATGTCTATTTGGGTATACTCGTGCGGCAGGCCCCCTGAGTACACGCATGCACATGTGATTGTTTAACTGTGAGCTCAATTGGCTTTTTTTGTTCACCAGTTGCTAATTATGCTGACCCACGAACCCCACAAGTTCTACAGCTGTTTCACCGGTCGCTGACATCCGCTACGACTGACAGAGGGGTAATGTGTGAATCACAGTAACTGGTGTGGCAGCTCGTGTGTAAAACCTCACCCCAGATCATCACACTCGAATAGGTGAAGGACCAGGACAGCAGCGCAGCAGCTCCAGCATGAAAGCACAGGTCCAAAGGTTCTCACAATGTTGCAGTTATGTTGTGGCAGAGATGCAACACTGACAGAACATTCTAAAGGACATCGTGAGAATGTTTTGTGTGAGCTGGTACAGGAAGAGGGACTCAAACACAGCGATTGGCCGGGATGATTGTCTACCTTGGCCCAATCTTATCCATTTACAACCTGTCATATGTAACCACCATTGCCTATACTGTGAGTCCACCATTGAATACTTTGTACTTGTTGAAGTATTTCTATATGTTAAATGCTGACCTGTACAGTTTCTGTGAGAACAAATTTCCCTTAAAGGACAATAAACTAACTAACCAACTAACTAAGAAGCTCAATCAGGGTATGATCTGTGTGTATCCAGCATATGAAGAGAAGGGATAATTAAATGGAGAATGTTACATTCACCTCTGTTATTTCAGTTAGTCAGTAATGAATTTGGCCTTCATCATTACAGGTTTTTTGCACACGGCCTGATAGGATCTTACATACAAAATATCACACATCCTGTATTCATTTTTTGAATGTTCACTCTTTGGTTGTTCTACTCATGCTTTCGCAGTACATATCACATCAATAAAGTCATTGCAATAAAGCCTATCAAAATTTTAAAGTGCCTGTTCATCAAAAAATAGGATTTGGACCACAGAATCTTTAATATAAATGCATTTTTTGTGCACTGGTCCTTTAAAATTATAATCAGCCATTACAAATTTATTTGCATCTTAATCACTGCAAATCTCGATCATCTCAGAAAGAGTTTATCTTCGGCTGCAACAATGAGGCCGATGGAACAGAGGCATCATGGTGCATAAATGTCCAAAAAAAAAAAAAAAAACCCATAATTCAAAAGGTATGGGTGGATTTTCTGAAGGGAAAATGAGCTGATATCACAGAGCCCAGATCAGGATCGGTGATCTACTATAAACATTTCATTGATGAAAATTGCCTACTATTCAGTAGCGGATCTGGAACTGGGAACTGGGGGGGCACAGAAACATCCCTTTATTAGTCCTGACTAGTTCTCAATCAATCAATTATTGACGCATTTTCCGATTATCATAATTGGCAACTGAAGACACGGTTTTTCTCCTTAAGCGATTTAACAGTGATGGGCTAAATTCGGTACAGAAAAATAATTTACTCATTAATAGGCCAATGCTTCGCGTTGATTGAACTGGTCCACATTCCAATGAAATATCGCCTTTCACTCTCGGTATTGCGTGTGTTGATAAAAAAAGTGGCACTCGGCAGTTAAATAGGCCATAAAAAGTTTGTGGCTCAAGCTATTTGCGTATTTTGAATGACGTTAATTTAAATACAGCAAATACGCGCCCAGATGAATTTCTGGAAGAGGAAGGTCCACTCTATTAAAATAACATAAAACAGAATTTTGAAAATTTTGACACTGCCAGGCTTTTTTCATGGCTGGTCACATATTAATTACATCTTTTCATGATGTACCATGTAATCATTAGAAGCATTTATGCAGTTACCAGTTTTTTATAACTGTGATTACTAACTGTTATTATGCTTTTAATACACAAGTAGCATTGTTATAACTAGTTTAACAATGCTGTTATTACCATTATGAAGGATTATAGTTCATAATAATTTTGTAATATGTATTCCAATATATTAGGATGTTTATGATAATTATGCATTTTGAATTTTGAGCATCAAAGATATGGCTGCGTAATGAAAGAGTCAGGCAGAGTGAGAAAGTGCAAGAAATATGGATCTGGAGAGGTCTGGGATATAAATGTTTTGTGTGTGTTTTCATAGATTTGGGAGGCGTAGCGAGATATTCAGGCCAGACCAATAAATCATGCGGAACAAAGAAACGAGAGACAATCGCAAAATGAGTGAGTAACGAGTGTAAAGAATAGCTGTGGCATTAAAAACAAGCATAGAGTCAGGATGATAAAGAAAATTTTAATGTTTAAATCTGAGAGAGGATGATAACAAACAAATGTTTGATGACAACAAGCGGGCAATGAATCTTTCACAGCTCATAATTTGAGAGAGAAACTAAGCAGGAGAGAGAGAAAGAGAGAGAGGGAAAGACAAGAGAGATTCAGATTTGCATCATTCTCTAATCGCATTGCTTCTGACACTTTTTTTTTTGCACTTGACAAAAACGCCATTTAAAAAAATAAAAACACCGAAGGGTACGGGCAAAAGAGAAGGGCTGTGACGATGTGTTCAGAAGTGTGTGCTGTATATATGTATGCGTGTGCTACATACACAGTCGCGTTTTTCAATTGTTAGCTATCGTTATTACAATAATGATTCAAGGACGCTACAACAATAACGTTCCTCGCCACGGTTTGGACACGAAAATGCAAATTTCGTCAAAACAACAATGTGCCTTGAATGTGAATTTGAATTACCGAGACAAGGGGGGGGGGAATTCTGGCAGCGTGGATTTCCCCTGCACCCGATGCAGATTAAAGCTCAACAGTAAATAGGTGGTTTTGTGTGACCGGGTGGGGGGGTCCAGGGAGTCCGGGGAGGTGAGTTGTAGGGGGTCACGGCCATTATCACTGCATTCTCCAGAGAACGGTACGCTCCCATACAGAGCGGCCTGACGGACAAATGACACCCTCGCCACTGACAAACTGCTGATTGAGATCTGAAACACAAACACACTCACATGCACTCACACACAAGCTAACACATAGCCTCACATTCGCACATAGCCTCTCACTCACACATGCACACACATACACATACCACAGTATACACGAGAATATACCTGCGTACATGCTCCCTCGCACCTGGCACACAGACAAATACGCATACGTTAATTAATGTATAAACTCATACGCCCAAACATTTGCACAGACACACTAAAGACACAGAGACACACACACAGGTGCACTTGCACTCCCTCAAATGCGCACACATGAACAAACACACACTCAGACACACAAACACATACAGGCACGCACACAAGCGCAGGCGCCAAGGCAGCCATATTGATTTGACACAGACAAACAATAATATGCGCACTCACTCACAGAATGCGCAAATCACGGGGCGACGGTAGAAAGCGGTTTCAGCAGGTTAAACAGACAGTGTGTGACTGTGCAATCTGCACCACCACGAGTAATAACTCTAAATCACATCAAAGCTCACCCCAGTGCCAGGAAAAAAAGAGATCGGTCTTCATTTCTTAATTTCATCAGCATCTTTTCCGCTCGTCCGCATGGACGATTTTGTGGGCGACATAAAACCCCGACCGACCAACTAACCAACCCTCACCCCACCTCCCCCCACCCCACCCACTCAACACCATAAATCAGCACTCAAAAAGGAGTCAACAATTTCATTTTGACCGGATGGGCAGGTCATTTGCTTGATTAACAGTAACAGAGATCACTCAAGAGGATGAGGACATTTCAAACACGTGACGGCCCCTGCAGCCCTCCAACAGCACAGTCAGCCACTCCAGAATCAATTAAAGTGGACCACCTGCACAAAAGAATTCCCGTGAAAAACGGACCTTGAGGGCTGACCTATGTCATGTTGAGATGAGAATGGAACGGACACATCAAATACCAGAACATTAGACATATTTCGCAAGAGAATTGAGCAAGTGGATAACCCTATTAACAGCTTAGAAATGACATTAATTGACTCCTTCCAGAAAAACGATCCCTGCCTTGATGGAAAAAGCCCACATAAATTGTAAATAAATGTCTTCTCTGACCCATGAAACCAGGAATATAGAGCAAATCGATCAATCTTGGCAGATCATCTAGCGCGAGAACATTCCATGCGCATGGGCTGCGCGTGGACACTGTGGTGGGGGGAAAAAACGCATCGCGCAGGATCTAATGGAAACGCCCCCGCCTGTTACAGGGCAGCTGCTCGCGAAAGAAAGCGCAGGGATTCCCAACTGCAGAAAATACCCATTCCCAGCCAACCCGAGGAAAGCCCTGCTCGTGCAGAAACGGGCGCGCTTCTCGGTGAACCCCCACTCCCTCCCTCTCTCTCTCTCTCTCTCTCTCTCTCTGTTTTTCTCTCATTCTCTCTCATACACACACACGCACGCACACACACCAGCACCCTCAACCCTTCAAAGCAAGGTAAAAACAGTTTTAAAAAGCTTCTTTAAAAAGCTTCTGTCTGCTTTTTTTTTGGCATGCGTACCAATGATTATCTCTATGGCTGTGACATTATATTCGGTCATTCTACAGGATAACGTGCTCAGATTACGTATTTTTCTGGGGCATAGCTACAATGCATCAGCTTTAACCAAATACCCACTGCGCAAATTAAAGATTGCACGATAGATCTACGAAACAAGCTGCGCGAAACAAGACTCAAATCAACAATTTGGTGTGCATAACCTTCCACTGTCCGCATTCTCGTTTTTGTAGCTCCACGAGGTTGAGCACCAGACGTGCTGCCCGGAAGGCAGCCTGCAATCGTTCGTTGTTAGACGTGCACTGCTACCACTCTTCTCGGGATGGAGAAGGGTAAAGCAATTGCAAAATTTAGGAGTACTGTCTGCCCAGCAGCATCCACAAATATGGGAATAATGTACGCTTTTACCACCAGATGTGCTCATGAAAATGTGCCCATAAAACGACTATTTCACCGGTGGAAATTATTTATTACATCGTGTCTTTCTATTCATTTTAATTAATTATTAATTGTAATTAAGTTGAGAATGGTGAGCTACAATTCATTTTGCTATCGAGAGCAATTATGAGTATACTTTCTAACCAGTCCATCATCTCCCAAGAGAACAGTGACTGTCTTATTTTTCAGCTCACATTCTCTGCCATAACGTAGAGATCGGTCAACGACAGCATAGAATAGGCCTATAACGTTTAAAACTTAAATAAATAGCCAACCGCAATACTTATATCTGAACGCTGAATGAAACCCCTGCACGTCCCTCCGAGAAGTAAAGAGCATGCACCGAAAGGGCAGAAATTATTCAGCAGCACTGTAGCTAACGGTAACGAACACAAACACCTGATTCTGTCCATGTTTAATACACAGAGGGAAGACAGAAAAGTATTGTAGCCATTGCACAAGAATCGTGAAGCGGATGTTTTGTATTGTCAAAACGAACTGGATAAAAGAGCGTGCGTGAGGACACACATGAGTACATTTTATCTTACTGCAACTATTGCTTCCCACTTGAATGGACATGCACTAAAACCATATAATTAATCATTCATGAAACGAAAAAGCATAGAAAACTGAGCATATAAACCTATTGGGAGTTGTCATGCATTTCACCATAAAAATTCTCGCCAGTTTTCATCATGCGTTCACCTTTGCATAACAAGAACTAGTCAGACTTTTCTCATTCTGGGACCCAATCATAAATGCTCAATGCCATCTTACCTTAATTCCTAGTTGGTTACGTTTTTCAGGGTGCTACCTGCGGCGCTGTGCATATTGTACTGAAAATACACTGAAAACTGTCCCGCTAATTTATCTGCTCTCCCGGCAGCTAGAGTGTTTGACTCCGCCGTCCAACGCTCACTCGCAAACACTACTCATACACACAGAGTCGCGCTCACGTTTCACCGACTGAGGCGCGTGGCCGTAGAAGGGAGGGAGGGTACGGTGCGCGCTCGTAGCAGCGGGATCCACAAGCCAGACGCTTTGGAGACCTCGCATCCTTTCGGTTTAACCAATATTTAATGAGAGAATGCACTTAATTGACTTTATCTACAAAATTTGCTTTAGGCCGTCTTGTATTTTTTCACTACAATTCGCGTGTCTAACATAATGCGCGCGTAATTTAGAGAAGCTTACCCTCTCATTAACGGAGGTTTATAGCCCACATCTGAAAAATATGTCGGAAGAAAGCGCATACGTGAAATGTCAAGACTGTCGTGGGGGCACCTCGCCAGATCTGCCTCTGAGTAGGCTGGACAGACGAGACTACGGCTGAATTCTGCAAAATTAAAATAAGTTATGTGCTTTCCCAGGTTATCAAACCCATTTGTGACACGCGTAACTCGCCTCAATTTGGTGTAGAATGGTAACATCGTCAAATTAAGTTTGACCTAGAACCACCTATTGCCTTCTGCCACGAAAGACCGTAAATCCAGTGGAAAAGGCGTCATTTCAGGGGTTGGCGAACCGACTATTCAGATATCTTATCGGCGTTATTCACACTGCATAGAAAATGATTAATGGAAACGTCTACAGTAATTACCTGGCACGTATAGGCAATTTTAAATGACTGGTATTAATCAGGCCGGCACTGTACCAGAACCAGATGAACTACACAGCCTGATATACAGTATGTGCACACAGCCGATCTAAAGATGTTACTCTGTTTCCTATTGTTTGGAGGAGACACACCTTTTGGCACAAGAAACCATCGCAACAGCGGCTGTCAGCCTCTTGTGGTTGAAGGCATATTTATGACCTTTTCTCTCACTCTTTTATCGAGCTCTTCTTGCTTTCTACCTCCATCTTTCCTCTCAACCTTTGTCTCCACCTCCCCATTTCTTCCTCCCTCTTTTCTGTTTCTAAGCCTTTGTGCTCAAACGACCTGAAGTCTCTCCCTCTCTCTCTCTCCTCCTTCCCATCATTTATGCTGCAACAGTCATGACATCATTTAAAGATAATAGGGGCTCAAGGGAGAGGCCATTCACTGCTTACAGTTGCTGTGACACAAGGCTGGGAAGGTACATATTCTCTAGCTCTGATGTAATGGTCAGACAACATCTTTGCTCTGGCGTACTGGTCACTCTGCATCCTTAGTTCTGGCGCAAAGGTCAGACTGATCTTTAGCTCTAGTGTAATGGTCAATCTGCACCTTTAGTCCTGATGTAATGGTGAGTTTGCATCTTTACCTCAGGTGTAATGGTCAATCTGCATCTTTAATTCTGAAGTAATGGTCAGCTTGGGTTAACTCAGGTGTAATGATCAGTCTGTATCTTTAGCTCTGGTGTAATGATCAGTCTGTATCTTTAGCTCTGGTGTAATGGTCAGTCTATATCTTTAGCTCTGGTGTATTGATCAGTCTGTGTCTTTAGCTCTGGTGTAATGATCAGTCTGTATCTTTAGCTCTGGTGTAACGATCAGTCTCTATCTTTAACTCTGGTGCAATGATCAGTCTGTATCTTTAGCTCTGGTGTAATGATCAGTCTGTATCTTAAGCTCTGGTGTAATGATCAGTCTGCGTCTTTAGCTCTGGTGTAATGATCAGTCTGTATCTTTAGCTCTGGTGTAATGATCAGTCTGTATCTTTACCTCTGGATGTATTGGTCAGTCTGTATCTTTAGCTCTGGTGTAATGATCAGTCTGTATCTTTAGCTCTGGTGTAATGATCAGTCTGTATCTTTAGCTCTGGTGTAATGATCAGTCTGTATCTTTAGCTCTGGTGTAATGATCAGTCTGTATCTTTAGCTCTGGATGTATTGGTCAGTCTGTATCTTTAGCTCTGGTGTAATGATCAGTCTGTATCTTTAGCTCTGGATGTATTGGTCAGTCTGTATCTTTAGCTCTGGTGTAATGATCAGTCTGTATCTTTAGCTCTGGTGTAATCATCAGTCTGTATCTTTAGCTCTGGCGTAATAATCAGTCTGTATCTTTAGCTCTGGATGTATTGGTCAGCCTGTATATTTAGCTCTGGTGTAATGATCAGTCTGTATCTTTAGCTCTGGTGTAATCATCAGTCTGTATCTTTAGCTCTGGTGTAATGGTCAGTCTGTATCTTTAGCTCTGGTGTAATGATCAGTCTGTATCTTTAGCTCTGGATGTATTGGTCAGTCTGTATCTTTAGCTCTGGTGTAATGATCAGTCTGTATCTTTAGCTCTGGTGTAATGGTCAGTCTGTATCTTTAGCTCTGGTGTAATGATCAGTCTACGGCTGACATGATGTCAAATGATATGACATCATTTAAAGGTAATAGGGGCTCAAGGGAGAGGCCATTCACTGTTTACAGTTGCTGTGACACAAGGCTGGGAAGGTCCATATTCTCTAGCTCTGATGTAATGGTCAGAACACATCTTTGCTCTGGCGTACTGGTCACTCTGCATCCTTAGTTCTGGCGCAAAGGTCAGACTGATCTTTAGCTCTAGTGTAATGGTCAATCTGCACCTTTAGTCCTGATGTAATGGTGAGTTTGCATCTTTACCTCAGGTGTAATGGTCAATCTGCATCTTTATCTCTGGTGTAATTGTCAGTCTGCATCTTTACCTCAGGTGTAATAGTCAGTCTGCATCTTTATCCCCTATGTAATGGTCGGTCTGCATCTTTAGCTTGGGTTTAATGGTCAGTCTCACTTCTTTGGCACGGACATAATGGTCACTCTGCATCTTCAGCTGTAGTGTCATGGTCAGTCTGCATCTTTAGCTTGGGTTTAATGGTCAGTCTCACTTCTAAAGCGCGGATGTAATGGTCACTCTCCATCTTCAACTCGTGTGTAATGCTCAGTCTGCTACTTAACCGCAGATGTAATGGTCAGTCTGCTTCTTCAGCTGAGGTGTCATGGTCAGTCTGCATCTTTAGCTCAGTTGTAATGCTTAATCTGCATCTTTAATTCTGAAGTAATGGTCAGCTTGGGTTAACTCAGGTGTAATGGTCAGTCTGTATCTTTAGCTCTGGTGTAATGATCAGTCTGTATCTTTAGCTCTGGTGTAATGACCAGTCTGTATCTTTAGCTCTGGTGTAATGGTCAGTCTGTATCTTTAGCTCTGGTGTAATGATCCGTCTGTGTCTTTAGCTCTGGTGTAATGATCAGTCTGTATCTTTAGCTCTGGTGTAACGATCAGTCTCTGTCTTTAGGTCTGGTGTAATGATCAGTCTGTATTTCTAACTCTGGTGTAATGATCAGTCTGTATCTTTAGCTCTGGTGTAATGATCAGTCTGTATCTTTAGCTCTGGATGTTTTGGTCAGTCTGTATCTTCAGCTCTGGTGTAATGATCAGTCTGTATCTTTAGCTCTGGATGTATTGGTCAGTCTGTATCTTTAGCTCTGGTGTAATGATCAGTCTGCGTCTTTAGCTCTGGTGTAATGATCAGTCTGTATCTTTAGCTCTGGTGTAATGATCAGTCTGTATCTTTAGCTCTGAATGTATTGGTCAGTCTGTATCTTTAGCTCTGGTGTAATGATCAGTCTGTATCTTTAGCTCTGGTGTAATGGTCAGTCTATATCTTTAGCTCTGGTGTAATGATCAGTCTGTGTCTTTAGCTCTGGTGTAATGATCAGTCTGTATGTCTAACTCTGGTGTAATGATCAGTCTGTATCTTTAGCTCTGGTGTAATGATCAGTCTGTATCTTTAGCTCTGGATGTTTTGGTCAGTCTGTATCTTCAGCTCTGGTGTAATGATCAGTCTGTATCTTTAGCTCTGGATGTATTGGTCAGTCTGTATCTTTAGCTCTGGTGTAATGATCAGTCTGCGTCTTTAGCTCTGGTGTAATGATCAGTCTGTATCTTTAGCTCTGGTGTAATGATCAGTCTGTATTTTTAGCTCTGAATGTATTGGTCAGTCTGTATCTTTAGCTCTGGTGTAATGATCAGTCTGTATCTTTAGCTCTGGTGTAATGGTCAGTCTATATCTTTAGCTCTGGTGTAATGATCAGTCGGTGTCTTTAGCTCTGGTGTAATGATCAGTCTGTATCTTTAGGTCTGGTGTAACGATCAGTCTCTATCTTTAGGTCTGGTGTAATGATCAGTCTGTATCTTTAGCTCTGGATGTATTGGTCAGTCTGTATCTTTAGCACTGGATGTATTGGTCAGTCTGTATCTTTAGCCCTGGTGTAATGATCAGTCTCTATCTTTAGCTCTGGTGTAATGGTCAGTCTGTATCTATAGCTCTGGTGTAATCATCAGTCTGTATTTTTAGCTCTGGTGTAATGATCAGTCTGTATCTTTAGCTCTGGTGTAATGGTCAGTCTGTATCTTTAGCTCTGGTGTAATGATCAGCCTGTATCTTTAGTTCTGGTGTAATGATCAGTCTGTATCTTTAGCTCTGATGTAATGATCAGCCTGTATCTTTAGTTCTGGTGTAATGATCAGTCTGTATCTTTAGCTCTGGCTGTATTGGTCAGTCTGTATCTATAGCTCTGGTGTATTGGTCAGTCTGTATCTTTAGCTCTGGTGTAATCATCAGTCTGTATCTTTAGCTCTGGTGTAATGATCAGTCTGTATCTTTAGCTCTGGTGTAATGGTCAGTCTGTATCTTTAGCTCTGGTGTAATGATCAGCCTGTATCTTTAGTTCTGGTGTAATGATCAGTCTGTATCTTTAGCTCTGGTGTAATGATCATCCTGTATCTTTAGTTCTGGTGTAATGATCAGTCTGTATCTTTAGCTCTGGATGTATTGGTCAGTCTGTATCTTTAGCTCTGGATGTATTGGTCAGTCTGTATCTTTAGCTCTGGTGTAATGATCAGTCTCTATCTTTAGCTCTGGTGTAATAGTCAGTCTGTATCTATAGCTCTGGTGTAATGGTCAGTCTGTATCTTTAGCTCTGGTGTAATCATCAGTCTGTATCTTTAGCTCTGGTGTAATGATCAGTCTGTATCTTTAGCTCTGGTGTAATGGTCAGTCTGTATCTTTAGCTCTGGTGTAATGATCAGCCTGTATCTTTAGTTCTGGTGTAATGATCAGTCTGTATCTTTAGCTCTGGTGTAATGATCAGTCTGTATCTTTAGCTCTGGTGTAATGGTCAGTCTGTATCTTTAGCTTTGGTGTAATCATCAGTCTGTATCTTTAGCTCTGGTGTAATCATCAGTCTGTATCTTTAGCTCTGGTGTAATGGTCAGTCTGTATCTTTAGCTCTGGTGTAATGGTCAGTCTGTATCTTTAGCTCTGGTGTAATGGTCAGTCTGTATCTTTAGCTCTGGAGTAATGGACAGCCTATATCTTTCACTCCAGTGTCATGGTCAATCTGAATCTTAAGCTCTGGTGTAATGGTTAGTCTATATCTTTAGCTCTAGTGTTATGGTCAGCCTACATCTTTTTCTTGGCTATAATGGTCAGTCTGTATCTTTCACACCAGCGTAATGGCCAATCTCAATCCTTATCTCTGGAGTACTGGTCAGTCTGCATCTTTTTCTTCACTATAATGGTCAGTCTATATATTGCCCCAGTGTAATGGCCAGTCTGAATCTTTAGCTCTGGTGTAATGGTCAGTCTGCATCTTTTATTTGAGCTTTAAAGTAATGAAAAGCGCAAATTTTAAACATTGACTGTGGTGTATATCTGAGTGAACATTTTCAACATTAGCTCTAGTGTAATGGCGAGTGCACATTTTTAACACTAGCTCCAGTATAAAGGTTGGCCAGCATCTTTTCAACTTACTGTGGTGTAAAATTCTGTAAGCATAATTCTCTTAAGCTCAGGTGTAAGGCCATGCATGCATATTTTACACAAGCGCTCGTGTGAAGGTCATTTAGCATGTTTTACTCTAGTTCTGGTGTAAAGGTCAGTGAGCATCTTTTACACTCTCTCTGGTGTGAAGCACAATTATACTCCAACAATCCTGCTAAATCTCACGGAATTCCAATGGGGACATGTTTGTTCCTGTCACAAGAAAAAGCACTCAAAAACGGATTGATGATTGTTAACGTTCCAACAGCCATGGAAATAATATATACACCCCTGTTGGTCTTACCCCTTGAGCAGCTTGATTTGTCCTGAATTATGATAGGAGTCTATATGACTCTAGCACTCCACTTTTTTAATGCCACAGTCTCTACATCTTGACCGAGATCCCGTGGATGGTTCTGATCAGCCACGTGTGATATCATGGTTATTAACCATTGTGCTGATCGCGCATGTAGAGGGAAGAGTTGCTCAGCCTTCCAAGAAACACAGATGGGGGGCTTGTTTTATCTATAGCAGAACAAGCCAGCTGTGGAAGATTCAGCCATACACCGACAATGGTACATTAATAATGCATCTCTGAACGCAAGGCAGAAATAGATGTAATCAATCATATGAGGGCATCAGAAAAGGCTATTTCGCCCTGAGGCAACTTAATAAGAGTATCAAGCAGAAACAAGCCATATCCACCCTTGCTCAACAAACCCTGCTACTCTAGAATGTTCTTGGTCACACTGGTCACAAACTCCAGGCTTTTCACTCTGGCGGGGTTGCTGCGGTAACCATTCCCAGAGTTGGCCTGACAGCCGGAGGTGGACACTGATGGGCGGGACTGACGCTTTAATTCCTTGGGGAAATTTCTGTTTTCCTTTACACCTTTGTTGGCTTTCCATCCCTCCATCTCCCTTGCTTTCCCATCCTTTTTTTCAGGTGGGGGGAAAAAGGGGTTCAGAGGGGCATATAGAGAGCCAGTTTGTCACAAAAAGAGAGGGAGAAAGAAAGAATGAATGAATGAGAGTGAGATTCATTCTATTTTTCTTAACTGTTCATCTAATGTGACAATACCTGTTACCTCCACCAAGGAGGTTATGCTTTACCTTCGGTTTTTAGGTGAGAATATTTGTTTGTTTGCTGGCAAAATTATGGAAAAAGACATTTTTTTTTCACCAGTTTTGTCTTGGCCCAACTTCAAAGTTATTTCATTTTGGGAGTGATCCGGATCAAATTGTAGCAGCGGCGGCATTAGACCTGGGCTAATATCCCTCCCTTTATTAACAATTAGTCCTGGCTAATCCTAGATGGTTTCCCTTTATTAACGTTTTCCATTTCAAGAATAATCAAGTGGCAACTGAAGACACGGCTTCTCTCTAGAATTAGCCAGGACTAATTGTTAAAAAAGGGAGGGATATTAGCCCAGGTCTAACGCCGCCGCCGCTAAATTGTAGATCCTGGAATTTTTGATTTGCTTGTGAGGTAGTACATAATAACACTGATCTTATGTGTCCCAAACATGTGGGAGACTGCTGGGCCTTGGTGGTGGTATGTGCTCTCTGAGTGTTCTTGTTGTACAGTACATTGCTGTGGCAGTATGGTCAAAGTGCAGTAATGTCGATACTGTATTGTGGGATAGTGAATTGAGATGACAGGAGGTGAGAGAGTGTGAGAGTAAACACGTGTGAGATGGGAGGATGGGGAGAAGGGCAGATAGGGTGAGTCAGGGAAAGACAGAGAGCGAGGAGGGCACAATATGCTCCTCGACTTCCCACAGCCATGCTAATGAGCAAGCGAGTGAACTGCACTCTGAAGATGGACGTCATCATGCCTGTCATCCTTATCCTTGCCCCGTATTCTTTCTAATTATTTATGCCTCTCCTTTAGAAGACTATTTCTACATCGTTACTTTACCAAACATCAATTTACTAAGGACGCATTGTGCTGCTGATGTTGTTATTGATTAGCTCTTGGAATATTGTGTTATGATTCTGCCTGTTTGCCATGTTTATTTTTGATTCTGCCATGTTTGATTATAAATTCTGCCTTGTTCTGTTCATTTTTTGCCATGTCTTGATCAATGCCATGTTTTGTTTCTGTTTATTTCTGTATATTCAGCCATATTCCACTCCTGCAGTTTTATTCCGGTCCATGTTTTGTATCATACCATGCATTGCACGTTGTCTTCCCCTGTCTGGTCTGATGTCTTGTGATCACTCAGCCCCAGTATTGTGTGCCACTCTTTTGGGTGATTTAATGGTTTCTGGGATTTCAACCATTCCTTCCCATCTCGTTTACTTCCTTCACCTTGCTTTTCAATATTATTGACAATACTAGCAGTTTGTTGTTTTAGTTAAATTTACTAACCAAAACTAACACTGTTTATAGTATGAACTTACTACGGAGCACTAGGGATTGTATAGCTGCACTTTGCTAATTGACTAACGACCTCTCAGCACTCGCCCTATTCTAGTCTAGCCTCTTGTCTTTACTCAATCTACTTTGCTGCAGTTTCAGCGGAACCTCTGCATTTGTTAGACTCTGTTCTCTATCCTTTCTCTGCACATTAGAACTCCCTAACCGGTGCTGTATGTTTGTCAGTAGGCTGTCTTGTGATCCCTGTCTGCGTTTTGGCTTTTGCAATGTAGTTAGGTACTTCCTCATGTTCATTCCTTTGTTAATTAGGCTGATCCAGTTCACCTGTTCCCTATCATAGCATGTGACTTCTCCTATGTGTATTTAAGCAGTCATTTCACTCACAGCTCTTGTCAGAACATTTCCTTGTGCTGTGATTGTTTATGCCTTTACTCTTCATGTTATACTTCTGCCTGGAACGCTCCGGATTTTGATTTTGGCTCTGTCTTTGATATTCCTGCGCCCGTGTACTGAACCTGCTTTGCCTGACTTCGAGATTTGTGATTGCTGCCCTGGTAACAAACCATTTTCTGGCCATCTGGATTGTGATTTTTGGATTCTGGACTTTGTACTGTTGCCTTCAGTAAAACCAATTTTGCTGCATTTCCTGGTACCCGCGTGTGGTTCCAGAACACACCTTCACATATTGTACTTATGAGTGGTAATACTATTATAGTACATATCTCTAGAGAGAGATATGCAGTGCATGTGTTTGCATGTACACTGATCAGCTACAACAGTAAAATTACCAATGCAATATTCTATAGGCCCCCCGCATGCTTTGCTAAAAAAGCTCCATCAACCTGATATCCTCTTGAATTCCTGCACCCAGGGTTTCCCAGAGGAACATCTCCCCTAGTATCGCACTCTCTCCCACAGTAAATTCTGATGCCATCTCTTCACTGGTAGGTGGTCCACACGTCCCTGACCGTCTAACATGATGTAAGGGAAAAAAAAAAAAAAAAAACAGGACTCACTGGACCAGGAAACCTTCTTCAATTGCCGTAAGGTGCGGTTCTAAAACTCTTGTCGCCCATTGTAGGCTGTTTCTGCAGGATATCAGGGATAGAATGGGCACTGCCACTGGTTTACTGCTTTAAAGGGTGTGATGCACTGTGTGTTGTGACGCGTTCCTCGCATATAGTAAGTATCAAAATTCTTTGCAGCTTTTACCAAAGTAGCCCTTCTGTCAGTTTGGACCAGACAGGACAACCGTCTTCGCTCTTGAGCATCTATGAGCCATGGGCATCCAAAACCCTGTTGCCCGCTCATGGTTTGTCACTCCTCGGATCGCTGTCAGTAGGTACTCATGTCTGCTGACTGGAAGCACCCCAGAAGCCTTGCCACTTCAGAGATGCTTTCACCCACTTGTCTGGCCATAATGATTTGGTCCATGTCAAAGTTGTTCAGTTTCCATCTTTCCCACATCCAACATGTTGAATATGAGAACAGACTGTTGGCTCTCAAATGGTCTGTCTGAAGGACCTGACAGGTGCCATTGTTGCATGATCGTTCGCATTATTAGACTCATCTGTGATGATTTTAATGTTTTGGCTCTCCAGTGTATACTCAGTATGCAATCATTTTGCAATTAATATTATCACATTTAGCATGCATGTTACTTGCCATGCCTTGGGAATACAAAAGCAATCTTTCTACATTGATTTTGAATTTTAGAGCGAGAGACACACACACACATTGATCGGGAGGCTGTGCTGTGTTTGCATAGGAATGATAAATGTCTCACAGCAGGACCTGTCAGCTATTTCTCCAGGCTGGTCCCACATGCAAATCCGAACAGCCAAGAGTGTATGTCTGTGCACCTGAGAACACGAGAAGATGCTCAGAGTCTGTCAGAATTATCACCACTTGTCAACTAAAACTGCAGCAAATTTCCCAGAAGGCTTAGTTTGCACTTGGAACTTACATAACCACAGTTTTTCCACAGAACACCCAAAATACAGAAACAGCGGCTGCTCAAGCTATTAATTTCTGTGGCAAAAGAGGGGCTCCCACAGCAATAAAGTGGCCGGGCTCGCCGCCATCTTAGTTACAGTGCTGCTTTGGAATAATGAGGATGTAACTCCGGCCCTCTTCTAAAGCTCCATTTGTTGAAGTCAGAAGAAGCTGAGGACTTGAGATGTAAGAAGTCAAACACGCTCAAAGCCAGATGATATTCTGCTTGTGGATATACGGTGGTCCGTCGGCTAGTCCTGCCAGCTCACAGCAAAGAAAGGTCTGAGGCCAAACCCCAGTCAAAGCCTCTCTGCGTGGAAACTGCCATCTCCCCATTAATTCTGCATGGGGTCCTCTGAGTACCCCTGTGATCTCCATGAGTCACAATAAGTGAGTTTAACCCCTTGTTGCCTGACCCTTTTCCTTTTTGCCAATTAAGGGTGGTGAGCAGCATTGGTTAATTCACTAACCACGATGCAACAAAGGGTTAACTAGAGCATTTGAATTGCACTGAACAATGAGCGTACGAGTGAATGTTGAATGTGCCAGGCTACAGCCTCGCAACCAATTGAGGGGGCCCAAGGAATGCTGGGATAGAGTCCAGGACCCCTCGCCCCCTGGCCAATCACAGTGGGCTAGATAATGCATGGATGAACATTTAGCGCAGAAAGGAATGTGAGCAAACGAGTAAAAACTTTGCCTGCAAAACATCCATCCCCTGTTTTCCCATTCATAATTAAGGCCCGATGATTAAACACACTTCAGATGTACGAGTGACAAATTCACGCCCCGAGTTTCTGTAACTGGCTTCCATTTCGGGCATAGAATGCATAGTTGGACCGTCTTACACAATGCATCCTGACCTGTCAGTCCCAACCCCAGAGAATTTTCCGGTAAATACCGTAAACAATTCTGTGCCACTGTGGACCTGACTGGCAGCTGTCCCCCCGCTCAGCTCAGAGCGGCAAGTGCCAGGCTAATCTAAATGAGATCTCCTCTCTCCAGCGTCCGCACAGATCGCCTTCCACTTTCCACACAAAACACAGGCTACAAACACCGAATTAATACCGGCATGCCTTTTCTGGGCACGGCGGAAATAATTGGTCTGGAGTCTCCATCATCGCTCTTGCAGAACCGAGCTGACTAACATCTGAAATCAATGGCTAATCTCGCCACCCTCCCCTCCCCCTCTTCACCCAACACTTTCTGATTCTACTTCTTAGAAAGTTGCCATTTCAGAAAGAATAAAGACTTTTGAGGCTTCTCATCTCAGGCTTTGAGAAATACAGGGAATGCACCAAAGAGAGAGATAAAGAGAGAGAGAGAGAGAGAGACAGACAAGGGCAAAAATGAAAGATAGGCATAAGACGGCCAGTTAAAGACACCACTTAGTGGTTGTCCATCGTTCCTGCCCTCTTATTTACTTTCTCGTATCAGTTGCACGGTGAACTGCACCCATATTTGAGACTCAGATTCGATTCCAGCACCTAAACCCCTGCTGTCAGCCCCGGCTCCCGGCACCATTGTTTCTGCGCGTTTTTAATCACTCAGGCCGAGCCGATGATTGGATGGGAACCCGAAGCGGGAGCCGTCCGGGGCGTCACTCAGCCGCTGCCTGGGAAAGGCATCTCCAAATCCCCACCCAATCCCCAGCGGATTACGGAGCGAAGGGGCCGCAAACGATCACCGACAGCCATTTTGGAGCTTTTTTCCCCCCTCTGTAACTGAGCTAAACTGTGAGAGGAGCAACAGCGGGCGCGAGATGGAGAGAGAAAGAGAGACAGAAAAATGCATACTGAGAAGAGGGAACATAGTGAGATTTTCTGCAGGCATCCCAGTTCCACTTTTCACTCCAATACCCCCTGTGGTGCCAGGGTCTGGGAACATATCAGAAGGCTATTCCAGTGGCCCAAAGCCCCTCAGTTGGATTGGCATTTACTCATAGGCAATAAAAAAGGGTAATTAAAAAAACACACGGAAACACACTGGTCACGAGCCATTGGAGTCAGTTTCCTCCTTTTGTTTTGGAAACCAAAGATATTATTAGCGCTTGCGAGAGATAGAGAGAGAAAGAGAGAGAGGAGCAGGGAGAGGGAGAGAGAGGGCAGGAGAGAGAGAGAGAGAAAGAGTGCTTGTGTGTTTGTGCAAGAAAGTGATGGAGAGAGAAAGAAAAGAGAGATGGAGAGTCAGTCACAGCTTCAAACAGAGCCCTTCTCTGTCCACTGCAGACACAGACACTTGTATCAAAGCCAGGCAGTAAACAGGCAGAAGCCTCTTCTCTGAGTATGAAACCGCCACCTGTGATTCTGGCCTGTCCAATGATGACAAAACCTTTCATTGAGCTCTTCTCTGCTCAGGGGCGAACCAAAATCTCTATCTGATTAATAATTCTCATATGTCCCCTGAGATTTTTATTATTTATCATTCATTTTTGAATATTATCTCCCACACACAGTTACTGCATCTATTCTCAGTAAGTACCTGATGGAAGTGCGCATTTGGGAATGGGAGCAAGAGAAGAGAGAGAGGGAAAGAGAGATGGAGAGCAAAATAAAGAGAGGGAGAAAGTGAAAGAAACCACTTCAGTCAACACTCTTTTACATCATGCTGCCCTACGACCCCACCCATAACCATCACTCTCCCCTGCAATCCACAGCACTGAGTGGATCAGAATTACAGGTTCAAACTTCAGTTACAGTCTAGTTTATGGCCCTTGTCAAAGACACATTACAAAGTGGCAAACTGGCAGCACCCAGCCTAAATCCCCAAAATAGCGAACAATTAAAAAAAATGCATAAATAATATTAAGAAATGACTCCCAGTACATAGAAAATCCTTCAAATCGGGTTGAGGGGAGAGAATGAACTGGGCTATGGCAGGGATGCTGAAATCTAGCCCTGAATTTCAGTCCTACCAGGTAATTACCTGACATTTGGATGATTTGAGGAACAGGACAATGGACATGGTCAGCTCTGTGATTCTCCCCTTAATTGTTCCTTTAGAGTTCATTTAAAGAAATAGTTAATCAGTGCTCAACTCTGTCAGCATTGAAAGTCATTTGAACTCCTGACTTTCAGGGGCCAAACCTTCTCTGTTGTTTGCTCCTACCTGCTGCCGCACTCAAAAAAATGAAATGTTATGAAATGTCAGATATACTTACAAATGTTATGTCAACTGGTTCCACGCAACTGCTTAGCGTAACCTTTATTTGATTTCTAACATTTTTGGACAGTTTAATTGGTTGCATTGAGTGGAATGTACTTAACTTAGTTTTGTGGAACCAGTTGACATAACATTATTAAGTAAATCTAACATTTCATAACGTTCCATTTTTTTGAGTGCATCCTGCTCTCGTCAGTTTGTCCATGCGCATGTCTTACTGTGGCTTTGTCTCTTCTGTGTAGGACTGTTTTAGGTATTGTACATATTGTGCTTGCCTTCTGTCCGTTACTTCCTATTCTGCTTGTTTCTGTAGCATCTAACTCTTCTGAGTAATGTGGGATAATATAGTGAATTTTTTTTCTTTCCATTTCAAATGCATATTCCTTTACTCACCTTTTGCATGACTTGTATTATGACCCTCATGTTGCATGTTTTAATTTGCGGTTGTTACTGTATGTAGCATAAGGGTGTCTGTAGGGTTGTTTTAATAACATTAATATTCTTGCTCTTCTTATTTCTGCTTTGCATGTTTCTAATCATGATTTTAATGACAATGTTGTAATTTCATTTTTGCTTTTAGGCTGACTTTGTAACTTCTGTCCAGGGACTACAGATGAAAAATAGCCTTTTAGGCTATCTGGTGCGTTTACAGCAATGTTTTATTAATGTGCACTGTCCCTGTCAAATAAACTAATAAATAGCAAATAAATAACAATTGACATGGGTAGGAACACCATCCAGACCAAGGAATACGCCAATCTCAAAAAGCATCTAAAACACAGACTTAAAATCTGATTTCTATTGCTTTTTGAAAAATAAAGTTGTTGCCAATGACTCAACAACCACAGTTTTTTTTTTTTTTTGGAACAATACGTAGGTAACACTGAGGGAGGGCTGGGCTCCACCTGGTGTAAGCCCTGTAGGATAGCCGTTAGCAAGCCAATGTCAGCGCATTCACTGAGAAAGTGTATGGCCCACCACGGCAAAAGAACCCTCAACCATCTTGTACCAATGCAGAAGCACTAAAGGCAACAACACATTTTGCACTGCATGACACTTAAGATGTCAGTGGTGGAGCAGACGGCAGGGTCCCACATGGCTGTATAACTGTGCTTTTAGTGGGCCTGAGTCACACCGTTCACTGCGGGATTCGACAGCCCGTCACACCGTCTAATCTCCCCCTGCCTCGCCATTTATGAGCCGCAGCGAGCAGCGGATGCATACGAATGCGCCAGACATCTCATCGCGCTGCGGCTTTGATCCCCATGTGGAGGACCGCAGCGTCACGTTCTGAGCACTAGAACTTTGAGCAGAGACTCGCTCAGGTAAACAATTACACCGTATTTACATTTATATTGCGTTTATTCAGCAGACGCTGTCGTCCACTGCCAACCGCGGTAAGTGCGCCAAGGTCGTTTGAAACTCTTGGAATGCAAACAAGCAGAACGCACAGGTCGTGTAAGGTAAGAGTTGAATGAAGTATCAGTTATCCAAGCCCGTGAAAGGAACGCCTAATCGATATGGAACAAAATGACTGACGGCAAAGCAACTGCAGCATTGCTCAATGTGCTCGAAAGACGGGCACTCTCTCTCTCTCTCTGTGAGACTTAGTGGCTTTTAGTGATGAGCCCAAGAATGTCCGCAATTCTGGAGACCTCTCTCGTATCTGCCCTTACCTCTATGGGGATTGAGGAGAGAGGGATGGAAAGGGTTAATAGAGCGCTCCAAATACAATGTTCACATAGCTATCGGCCCAATTCTATGCAAGACTTCTGCAAACATCTGCATTAACCAAGAGCATCGACAGGGCTGAGGTAAATGGTTTTTCTTTGCGAGGCTTTTTATTTATGAATTATAGATGAAGCGCGGAAAATAAGGAGGAAGAGCCGATCAAAGAGGCGGCGAGTTGGAGCGACATAGCTGGATTTAAAAAAATGCCAAAGATATTTTTAATCTTACTGACCTCCCTCTGCAAGGCGTCACCAACTTTCTGCCAGCCCGCGTTCCCCTGGATACGTCATCCCCGTGGACCACCATAACTCACAGACGTGGCCATCTGAAGACTGGGATACAGCGTCTACATCATTAATGGGCTTCAGCCGATGAAAACTGCAGCTGACGCATACTACAGTCTTAGCCGTCAAGAAACGCTCTAATAAGGCGACACTGTGATGTTACAGTTGGGATCTCCATCCCAGCCTGCACTCAGTGTGTAGTGACAACAGGTTAAAGGACGAGACTGATTTGCTTCTGCCATCTGCTTGACTAAAACACCTCGTGTTTGTTAATATTGCATTTAATAAGCGCGTGTCTTGTAAAATAACATTGACCAGCGTTCTAACGGACCATGTTTTCTACTGTGCTTTTTTTTCTGTTACTTCAACCTGTCGACGGCGGGATGGGTTGTGGCAACTAAAGATCGTGAAGGATAGATTTGATGTATCCTTTAAAACTGGCCGAACGCAGGTAGCATGTCTCAGCTGTGTTCAAAGAATGGAAAAGCCCTCGCTGACGCTGTGCCGAGTTATGCAGCTTACCTTTGCGACAGCATAGGCCTCATGATTGAGCAGCTGTTAGCTTATTGATGAAGAGCTGATGCCACTTGTGGGTCACTGGCATTACTGTCACTTTAGTGACCTCTAGTGGTGGGCAGCATCTGACTCGCTCTTTGTTTACAACTATACTGTTTTTACATCCTACTGCTGCTATACCTTATTTGTATTTTTGGTTACTAGCGACGGAGTGAAAAATAATATACAGTGGAGTGACAGCCACTACAGAAGAAGATTAAGTAACGATGCCTGAGGCCCTGGGGAACCATCTGGAATTATATACATCTTACTACTACAGCAGCAACAGGCACAACAGTAAATACACTGCATATGATATACTATGGGGAAAAAGGACACTCAAAAAGCCATTTTGATGTATAAATGCCTGGGGTTTAAATTGATAGAATACAAAAACCTCAACAACATAAATCGCCACTTAGGCAAAGAAGCATTCTGGCAGGCAAATACAAATGTGGTCCTGTTTCTCATTGTTGTACAGTGAGATATAAATTACCCGTCCTGCATCGGTCTTTGTCCCTCTGCGCTTTTAATTTTGGCCTCCTGGGTTTCTGATCACTGTGGGAGGTACACTCTCAGAGAGGATCAAGGCTCAGTGTACCGGAAAATTCCCTAATGAGCATCATTAGAGGAGCCGATACGCTTCCATCGTCCGTCAGCACACGGAGAGTAAAGGATCGTGCCAAATTTAAGGGTTTAAGCTGCGCCACAATATTGCTCCACCATCACCTCATTCTGTGTGATTATTCCTGCTGTTAGTCACGGCTAAAAGCATTACTGAGTGTAATGAGATGGCAATATATACGTTACTGTAAAACGTCAACCAAGCTCTTTTTTTTTTGATGATTGACTGGTACAAGAGCAATGAGAGAGGGAAGGAGAAAGAGAGGGAGAGGAAGGGAAGGGAGAAAGAGAGAGAGAAACAAAGAGAGGGGAGACAGAGAAAGGGAGAGGGGGAGGGAGAACGAGAGAGGAGGCGAGGCAGAGATATGTAACAGAATGGAGGAGTTTGGGAGGCCAAAAGAAGTAGAAATAAAAAATTGAAGCTCGGATGATGCACTTTTTCACGCTGAAGGGACGTTTTCCAAGGACAAATGTTATACATTTAAATGTAATTAAAATTTTTTACCAAATGTTCACCTAATAAATCATCTTCTATTAGCTAGTCTACAGTGTGCCAAGAGCTTTGTGCAATAATACTCTCATCAGATACGGCAAACAGTATCTGGAAAATGGTGTATCTGGTGTATCTAAGTATCTGGAAAATGGTGCAGTACAATAATGGCTGCTATTCCATAATGGTCACATAATATGGAAGATCACATCCACATATTAAAGATGACATCAGTAGTTTAACCATGAATTCATCATTTTTGAATCTTATACGCGGGATGACAGAGCCAAAAATCCAAGTCGTGCCACTGTCCGAATATTTATGGAATATAAAACTCAGGAGTGAAGTGCTGCATTTTGTCTCTCCATAAAGACAGCTATCAGCTTCTGCCAAGTTTAATATAGAATATGTAAATACAGTCTAAATAAGTATTTACCATCCTTGGTTGCTGGATTATACTCAATTTGATACGGCTTGTAAACTGAGTGGAGTACCATATATTGCCTTCGACAGGGAGAGTACATTTGCAGTAAATCCTGAATACTGAATGCACTCGAACCCTGGGAGAGCAGGCTCTCAAAAACTATGCACAATAGCATTTTTATCCCAAAACAATCTGATTGTATTCTTATTATATTTCCTCTCATAACCAGAATTATTTATTTCAACCGCTAATAATGGCTGAAACACAAGCATATATCATGTATTAAAGGGGACCTAATACGCTATTTTTCCAAGTTTATATTTTGGTCTTTGACTCCCCAAGAGTATTCCTGATCGCGCAAAGTAAGAAAAGGGTACTTATTTCACTCATACTGCCATCCTCAAAAAACCCCATTTATAGTCCATAGTCATCTCTGCCTGAAACGCCTCATTGGGGTTGCTCTTCCGCTATGGCCCCCACTCCCCATGTGCCCACTTTCTTCTGACTGGCCAGCTCTGTGGAGGGAGGATCTAGGCGGGACGAGGCGGCAGAACGTAGTTTTCCTGGTCCGGAAAAAAGAGTGAAACTCGTGAATCGACGGGCATATTCTGCAATCTAACGCCGTACATGTGGATAGATCTAATGAAATTAACTTGGTCTAATAAACGCAACGGCGAAAGTGGAGGAAGCAGTGCAAAAGTTTGGCAGCTCAAGCACGAATTTGCTATCGGCTACAGTTTGCTACGGCAACAGTTGGTGAGTACAGCGGTTTTACTACTCTGTAGCTCGGATGCAGGGAAAACTAGAATCCACCCCATATAGACACATTTGTAGAACAGGTCGACATGCCCAAGTGTTGACCGGAGACCGTAGAATTCCAGTGGGTCTGAGTTCAGAGGGAAACGTGGACAGTGAGGAGCAGCTAAAAGTGGACGAACAGCTTACGGACTGCTTCGGTGTGTATTAGCACCTGCTGGTTCATGTGCATAGCTGTGGTGTGTTGTTAGCATGGAGAAACGAACAGCTTCCATGCTGGTATATGATGGAGGGGCGAAAGCTCCAAGATAAGTGGCCTTTTCAGAGGCCCGTGGTAATGGTTTACTTATTGCTTCGGAATGACCAGCTTTTCCTTGTGGAAAATGGGGGCATTATGGATAGCGTGCGAGAGCTAGATAGAGCTCCAGTTATGTCATTAACATAATACAGGTTTTACAGACCGTGAGTTCCATCTGTGAGAACCGTTGCTAATGTGGAGCTAGCGAATCAATCACTTTTACAGGAAAGAATTTAATATTCAATCGATGGCAATGCAGCGTTTGTTATACCGGACCGTTATAGCCTGTGCGCTTCCCGATTGCTTTCACTGGTAGTATCAGAGAGCCTGCCCAGACATTGGAGATGTATCAGGCTGACCCCGGTCATGGATAAGTAAAGCGATCGGTTCATAAGCACCCAAAAACGTCTGGTCTAACTGCAGTCCAACTCAGCAGACACATACAGCACCTCTCTGTTTAGCTTCAACCGTAGTG
This sequence comes from Gymnothorax reevesii, assembly GCA_029721435.1. Taxonomy (NCBI): domain Eukaryota; kingdom Metazoa; phylum Chordata; class Actinopteri; order Anguilliformes; family Muraenidae; genus Gymnothorax; species Gymnothorax reevesii. Next base: position 117,770,613 of record CM056574.1, read on the forward strand.
GCTATAATCAGGCAACGTTAGGATGAAACTGTCACAATGATGCTTACTGAAGTTACACAAGCATACCAATCATAATTGCTGCATATAAGTTTGACTTTGAATGTAATCTGTCGCACGAAAAATTCGTTTTGCGTCCGATGTGAAAGCTGCTTGACGCGTGGATAACGCCTGTATTCGCATCTTTGCATTGACTTTGAATGTAGCTGATGAGTCGTGCGAAAAATTTGTTCGCGTCCGGTGTGAAACCTGCTTAACGCGCGCATAACGCCTGTATTCACGTCTTTGCATTGACTTTGAATGTAGGCTAATCTGTCCTGTGAAAAATCTGTTTCGTTTCTGATGTGAAAGCAGCTTTATGGATAGTACGTGACTGCTAGAGAGAGCTCGGTTATGTTATGAGCATAATACATGTTTTGCAGACTGTAAGTTCCACTTGCGTGGACAAGTTGCTTATGTGGAGCTAGCGAATTGATCACTTCTACAGAAAAGATTTCATATTTAATCTCCGCCTTTTTCCGCCTTTTATAAGCCACAACTGTTTCTAAAGGGGGATGAAATTATGTCAAGGTAGTGCAGAGAAATCATTTGTAAGCCGGTAGAGCTTCTGCGTTTCCCATTGAGAGCTTGCTCAGACATTTGTGAAGTATCTGGCTGATCCCGGTCATGGATAAGTGAAGCGATCACTAACGGTAGTGGCTACAATCGGGCAACGTTATGATGAAACTGCTACATTGATGCTTACCGAAGTAACACAAGCATACTGATCAGAATTACTGCATATAACTGAACCGGGAGTATTTTTAATTAGCACGGCTAACCGAGCGGTCATAACCACAGAGACAAACCCTTGCAATACACGTTTTATGGACAGCAAGTTCAGTTACTGTTCACAGTTTTACCAAGCATCCAAATTACAAACGAGTATTAAAAGTTAGCTTCAAATGTGGTTTATGTTCACACACCTTCTCTAGAATTTCCCCTGATATCACTCTTGCATATTTAGGACACAAACATTAGCAACAGTAACTTGGCTACGTTAGCCGCTGTGCTACAGCCACAATCAACTGGCTATCACGTCAGGTTGGCTTATGCAGTAAAAGCAACTTACAGCTTCTGTGCCTGTGAGTCACAGACAGTCATGACCGATAAAGGCTTTATCTTCAAATATTTTAGCCTGCGTTTGAGGCCAGTTGTTAGTGTTGACTGTCGCTTGTGGTCCTGCTAGTCACCCGTAACACGTTTGCTTCACTTGAATTATTTGCTGTTCTATGGTTACTTACAGCTTGTGGCTCCGAGCGCTTGATCGATGCAACTGCTTCAGGTTTGAGAAGCAGCTGAAACGCTTATCCAGCATCGAATTATCCTTTATTGACAAAGGTGTCTTTGGTGAAATGCTGAGCACAAACAGCTAACGTTCCCTTTGGCCATGGCTGTTTGCTGCCAGCAAACAAAAAAACCAACCCACTGATTCTGGTGGCATCGTCTTTTGGAAGAGAAATATTTGTTTTTCCTCGCGTCCAAAAGTAAACAGACTAGTAGCTTTGGGAGAGATACTAACAAAATTGCACCACAAATGATCTGCGGTTCTTCTTTTGTATTACCTAAAGTGTAAATGCTACTGAGGCATAGTATGATCTGCCGTTGTTATTGCCTGCTAGAATTGTTTCCGGTGTAGGCAGATCCAGTGCAGTGGTTGGCTCTGGCTAAGTCTGTACTAATTGGACGGCACAACCTGACATCAGGTTTTGCCCAGATCTCGTGAAGATCTCGGGAGGAGCTGTTCAGAGAGGAAATCACGCTCACGAAATCACGTTCTTGGATTACGGCAAAATCCCTGTATCTTATGTTTAGACACTTTTCAGAGGTTGAGCATGGACAACCAACATTATAACATTACTAATATGTATTAAAAGAAGGATCAGCATGTTAGGTCCCCTTTAAAGAATTGCTTTATGCTAATCAGTAAGCTGTGCCCTCTAGAAAATTCCAGTTAAGACCGGTAGGGATTCAAAGCAGGTTTTTTTAATAGTTATAACTGCTAATAGCTGCTCTGTGGCCGGTCAAAGCCAGTTGAACCTGTGGCTAAAATAATGGACAATGGGCCTCATGCAAGAAGCGATATAAGAACAAATTTTCTCTCTTTTTTGTTTGTATCTTTGATTTTTCTTATTTTGTTCTTACCCATTGATTTCTGGGATGCAACAATGTTTTCTTATGTTTGCTCTTCTCTTAGGTATGAGAAAATTTTATGAGTGGTCGAGAGCACTCTTACCAGGATAAGAGAAAACAGAAAACTGTCGTCCCTGTCCATAAATTGTTTGTCCAATGCAAGGAAACACAAGTTTTAAAACCTAAACATTAAAAATGCATCATATACTCAAATTTTGATTGTTTAATGTTTTTGAGAAATTGCAATGATTTATTGTTTAATTCTTGGGCTAAATTGTTTGGCCAGCTGATCCTAATTAGAACTAAGGGATAAAAACCCCTGAATACTTGCGCGTGATCTACTTCTGAATGCCTTACCTACTGCTGTTGGAGGCTTTGGCCATCCAGGCCTTGTGCAGAGAGTGCGTTTTTAGAGATCTCACGGATCTGTTTGCTGAGACAGGAGAATGGCTGCTGAGCCGACTTAGGGCGCTTTCACACTAGGTACGATTGTTCTGTACTGTGCCACAGTACAATTGTCCCCCCTCCCCTCTCTCCTCGCTGGTCAGCTTTCACACTTGTAATATTGCACTGTACCCGAGTACATTGGCATACATATCAAAATTCTGATACAGCGTGTTGCAGTGTGCACCTAGGTGGTTTTAAATGGGGGACTATTTTAAAAGGAGGCGCCAGTATATTTTGGGGGGGATTTACGATTGAGAAGGGGGTTTAGAATATTAATATTGCAAATGCACATGCTGCTCAGGCCCTAGCAACCTGGTGTGTCATCTGTAACATAGATTGCCACATAGAGCAGCACGAAAAGTTGAACTCTAAATTTTTGTGACTGAATGCTAGATGTTTTTGCACATCCAAATCTTTCCCTGGGTACCTAAACATCAAGGTAAGCCGAAAATGTGCTGATTACATTCAATATTGGTGGATGTTGCATACGGAATTCTTTCGCCCTTGCGTTTTTGGCCGATTATGCTGTCCACTGTCTCATACCACGAAAATGTGTCTATCTGATAACTTGAGCTGCCAGACATTTGCACTGCATGCCTGCACACAAGTTTATCACAGTACTGATCTATTATTCTGTGATCACCATGCGAATGTACTTTGTACTTACTCAAAAATTATCCCATAAATATCTGAGTTTTTGCATGTAGTATTCAGTTGTGATTGAGTGTTTTCGTCCGCCTGCATTTTGAGCAAGCATTGAATTTCTTCGTTTGAATGGAGATATTTTTTCACCGGTGCATTTGTTATAACAAGAGAGCCGTAACAGTAATCTTCTTTGTTCAAGTCGGCTCTTTGCACACGGCACGTCACCTGCCCTTATATGGTGTTTAGTGGGTGTCATATATGCAAATTCAAAACAATTGGCCACGTGCCTCCACTTTACAATCAAGTAGGATTCAACATTCTCCACACCTGGGTAAGAGCAGATTCGGATGGTAAGAGCGTTTGGTGCATTCGGAGTTTATTGGTGGCCTAGCAGCAAAGCTGCGAAGGCAACCATTGTGTTTGCAGCTTTTCTTATTATTATTATGCTTCCGCTTTCGTCTGCTATTGAAGTCTATGGCAGCCCCTAGAACTGTACCCGGGAAAATTTAAAAAACTTGGCAGACTTGTTTGAGACAGTCCCCCAATCACTCACACCGATTTTCATGCCCCTTGCTCAGAAGCTTTAGCGTCACCAACAGGTCAAAGTTTGACATGCATTTACCTTCATAACTTCCGACCAGTTCATCCGATTTTCACAGATCAGGTACTGTTGGAATCCTAGGGCCAAGCTGAGTTCAATGCATGACATGACGTCATTTTCTGCCATATTGGATTTTCCACCATTTTGAATTTTAGCAAAAACCTTTAAAAAGTTTAAAATTTTGTCCGATTTTAATAAAACGTGGCTTATAAAATCTGCAACCCAAGCTGCACAAACGATACTATAAGCCGTTCAAAATGATATTCAGAACCGTTTGCCCGGAACAGCCAATGAAATTTGGCAGCGAAGCCGCCAAACAGGAAGTGAGGCCATATCTCAGCAACGCTGAGACACATCAACACAAAACTGGGTGTATGGACTGCCCTTGACAAGGTAGCAAAAATTCCGTGACGTTTGATGTCTAGGGGGCGCTATAAATAGCAAAAATATGTTTCGGCTGATATCTCTTGTTTTTTTAGACTAACTTCTTAATTTCAGTGTCTGCTGATGCTGTTGGACATCTCTAGCCAGATCCTAGACGATTGTGCATGTAGGTTTCAGAATTTGGCGGCCATTTAGAATTTTGTCCAAAATTTGATTAAATTTGCAGAAATGATACAACCGTATGTGGATTAATGTTTAAATTTGGCTTCCTCATTCAGAAATGTATCTTGATAAAACACACTAAATTTCAAGCCCCCAGCTCAAAAGCTCTAGCGCCACCAACAAGTCAAAGTTTGACCTACATTCACCTTCACAACTTCTGACCTATTCTTCCGATTATCATAACTTAGATATTGTTGGAATCCTTGGGTCACTCTGAGCTCAACAAATCCTAAGATGCCATTTGTACCCAATGCCATTTTGCGCCATTTTGAATTTTAGCAAAAACCTTTCAAAAGTTCCACGGGTCACAAATTTTGTCCAATTTGAGCGAAGCACTGTTTTTAGAATCTGCAAACAGAGCTGCACAAATGATACCAAAAGCCATTTTGATATTCAAAACCGTTTGCCCGTAATAGCTAATGATGTTTGGCGGCGAAACTATCAAACAGGATTTGAGGCCATATCTCAGCCACCCTTAGACATATCAACACCAAACTTAGTAAATAATCTAAAAACCTGCCCCTGGAGAGGGCTAAGAAAGACCATGACCATTGTCCTCTAGGGAGCACTATAATGGCAAAAACGTGTTTTAGCAGATATTTTTTTATTTTTTTGGGATAAAGCCTTCATTCCAGTGACTACTGTTGCTGTTTGAAATCCCAAAGCAATTCCTGGAAGTCTGTGAAAAAATGCATCAGAATTTGGCAGCCATTTTGAATTTTGTCCGATTCCGATCTTTGCGAAACTTTGCAAACATGATCTGCCAACCAAGCCTTAGAAGTGTCTGGAGCTTGGTATCAAAACTCTAAACCGTTTGGCCATCAGAGCTGATCGAAATCAACAGCGAAGCTGCCAAACAGGATGTGAGGTCTCATCTCAGCAATGCTTCAACCTCAAACTTAGTACTTAGTCTCATAATCTGGCCCTGATAGGGCACAAAAAATTCTGTGAGATTTGACCTCTGGGGGGCGCTATAAATAGCAAAAATATTTTTAGCTGATATCTGTTGAACTGTTTGGAATAAAGCCTTAATTCTAGTGTCTGCTGATACTGCTGATTATCCCTAGACTGATCCTAGAATCAGTGAATGTAAGCATCAGAATTTGACGGCCATTTTAGATTTTTCCCAAAATGCGCTTAAATTTACAGAAATGACAAGCTTTGTCCAATCATTACGAAGCTTGGCTCACATGATCTACAGACCAAGCCTGATAAGTCCGTTGAGTTTAGTATCTCAAATCCAAACTGTTTAGCCATTACAGCTGTTCGAAATCAACTGAGAAGCCGCCAAATATGAAGTAGGCCCTTATCTCTGCAGTGCTTTGGTGTATCAACACAAAACTTGGTATAAGGACATACAACACAGTCTGGAGAAGACCTTTTTTAATTTGGTGACCTTTGACCCCTGGCAAATACTCAAGTCACTGGAAGTGAAGTCATATCTTAGCAACACTTTCAAATAACCAAACCAAACTCATCAGTTGACCTGAGGACCTCATCTCTTTATTGGCTCATGAAGCTGTTGGTCATTAATCCTCAAAACTAATCAAAATCGTGAATCTGTAAAACAGGAAACAGTCACCTAACTCTGTTGATTATTGGTGATTTAATCTTAAATTTCTCTACTGTGAAAGCAGTGATGTATCTGACAGTTCAACGACATTACCATGGTTATCTGAGCTGATCTGCTACGCTGCTAGGCCACCCCATTGCTGCTTGCAGCTATATTTTCTCTCGTTTTTTCCCTTAGCAAAAAAATAAGATAAAATTTATGAGAAATTTAAGATAATGTTGCTACATGAGGCCCAGTGTGTCAAAAGAACATCTTAACCAAGTTTGACCATCTTTGGCTGGTTTGAAATTAAATTTTTAGCAGAGTAATTCCATGTGTTTGAGAGCTGGTGTGCATGTTTGTATGTCACACATGTGTGAGTGGTAAACTTTTTAGCCATAAGTACAGAGTCATAAACCAAGGTTTGACTGACAGAAAATGCAATTTACTTCAGCTCTCAGTACCATTATTAATGCGTAACATTAAAACTCTCATACACTACAATCACCTCACATTCGGCCAGATGGCTGAGAGCTCTGATACTATTTTTCATTTTAATGCACCTGCATGAGTGGATCTCGATAATCTTAAACGATATAATTTTCAACAAAAAGAAAGGTTATAAAAAGGCCTAAGTGTATTATTGAACTGGAGAAATACTTATCAAGCCTAAAGGAACAAATATTCTTTCATAATTATGCATAATTTATAGAAATGTAGAATTTTGCGCTCTTGAGGCATATTGGACATGGCTTTTAGTGAGTGCATTTAATTTTCCAGATCCTCTCATGAGCCACAATCGTGGAGTTATAAAACACAAATCTAATGTGGGCTGGAAATCGTGCGAGTGAAGAACCGCTGTTGGACAGCACTGTTCTGGGCGCGGGGGGGGGGGGGGCTTGTGGGTACAGGCAGGTAGGACCCACAAATACTTAAGCTGGAATTGAGGCCCAAGCAACTGACCCAGTATTCTCAGCCAATCGCTGGTAAATCTGACTAAATCCAGCCTTAGTAAGAGAACACACACTCAGGCGAGTAATAGAGCCCCCTCCAGCTGTACTTTCTCAAACAGTGTGCCCCCTTTGCCTAAACCCCTTTTCATTGCCCCTGTATTAAAGCTGAGCAGAGGAAATGGAACAGACTGGATTGAGCCAAAATGGATTCCCCATAGATGACCTACGTCTGCCAAAAAACTTTAGGACTGGTCAGCAGCGGTCGGGAATGAGCTTTCCAAGCTCTCTGACGATGTGCCCAGTCAGCATGGATGGACAACATTTCAACTGCATTTTACCTCAGCAAACTCAAGTTTTCTTTGTAAAACAGAGACTCAAAATACACCTGACTTAAAAAAGGCTTCAAAATAGTTAAGGTGAAAGAGAAGAGAGATTGTGTGTTTAAGCAATCTGAGGGCAGGCAAGTAGAAAAGTGCTCCAAAATCATATTCACTGAGGAAATTACTTGGGTAACAAAGTTGTGTTGTGTTCCTTTGCAATAACCCTGTACACAAAATTAATTTTCAAACCCATAAATTCTACCAGCCAAATTGGCATAAATTAGACACCAGCAGCTGTGTTGCTCTTCGAACATTTTGTCCTGTGCCATGCCCCTCATTACATCAAAACTGTAATTGGTTAAGAGGAAACAGACCTGCTCAAGACAAGCTCCAGATTCAGATTTTAAATCTGCCCTTGACTCTGTAAGATGGGTAAAGGGGGTTGGAACACCGCAGACGCTGATGAGTGGGGGAGCCCCAAGGCTGGAAGTGGCAAATGGTTGTTAGCTCAGGAACTGGGCCTCAAGGAACTCCAGAGCCATGCAAGATAACAATAAAAAAACTGTTTGGGCTTCCTCCGTTATGAGTGGGTCCAGGATGTTCACTCAGCCTGTGAGTGGAAGGTGTTAATGGTCTTTCTGTGTCCTTGGTGTTACTCTGTATGGGAGGGGTAGTTGCAAGGCCTCTGGCTGACACAATGCCCCTGTGAAAGTCATTTTATTGTCCTCAGTCTTCTATAAAACTGGACCTTAACTTATCTGTTTAAAATAATCTAAACCTCTGGGAACATCACAATATGCTCATATGTTCAATATACTGCGATGAAGTCACTTCTGTGCTAATAACCCAACTTACCTGTACAATAATTCAGCTTTAAGGCCTTGACACACCGGATAGGTAACAAATTAACAACACGACCATACTAAATGTTCGGATGGAAAATGTTCGGATCAAAACTCGTCACACCGGCTCCGACACAAATTTACAAAACGAATTTACAAAGTTTTACAGCTCACGCCGAAGTAGAGAAGAGGACAGAGGAAGAAGAGGAAAGAATGGACTCGTCAATCAGTGATGAAGATCTTTTCCTCATCGCTCTAAGAAAAAAGGAGGTTTTGGGTTCACCCTCTGTTACAAAGTAGGGATAGAGAAGGAAAGTTTCACCTCCTAAAAGAGGCGTTTTCTTTCGCAGATAAATTATGACGTAAAATATCAATATATCTTTGTAATTTCTGCACTTGTGAAACTGATTTGCATAAATTGGTTTGCGAGGCTCATCAATCAATAAGCCACGAGAATCAGTACTATACTATTCTGAATAATGTTATGCTGTAATGTGAAAAAAAAGCAGTCACTAGAAGGCAGAATTGACTTTTTTTTTGTTTAGCCCAGTCTGGAGTTAGGTTTTGGGCATGCCCTGGGCAGGTCTGAGAGGGGAAAGTCCCAGAGAATCTAAAAAAAGTCTAAAAGGTGGGAGGGGTCTGCAAAAGAGTATATAAGGAGAAAAATTGAGAGAGTAAAGTAGTAGGAGAAATTGCAAGGAGAAGGATACATTTGACCAGACCTGTCACTCTTTTCAAGACCTGTGAAGCTTTTTGTGGATTTTTTGCCTGTGTTGGAGCGTTTTCCTGTCCCAGAACATCGCACAAAGAAACCCCATCTCTGTAACTATCTCATTTTTTTAATATTATCAATTTTGGTCAGTGCTTTATTTTATTAAATAAAGCACTGACCAAATAAATTAAAAAATAAATAAATAAATAATAAATTTTATTAACAAATTGGGGCCATAACAATGGCTGAAGGGCGTTGTTAGTTTTACTGTTAGCATTATATACTTGTCTCTTTGGAGCTCTGCACTTTTTTACGGATTTCTTGCACTTTTTGTACGTTGATGGATAAGAGGGTCTGCTTAGAACCTGTAATGTAATACAATGTAGCCATGTTGCGCAGCTGAGTGACAATTGTAAGGAAGGCGGAAATAAATGCTGTGAAGTTAGCGAAAGTTTGGGCTTTATTTGCATCTATGGTATTTCTTTTATTACATTGCCACACCAATTTTATAATTGTAGGCCATGCTTTAGTCTTGGTCGTTCGGGCAATAAATTGTTTGTCAATAAGGTGAATTTAAGTGCAAACAGCCCGAGACCAATCGAGTGGTAATGCGTGAGGTTCCAGAAAGCCCTCTGATCACCTGACAGCACGCTGCTGACTGAGAGGTTATTGAGCCGGAGGAACGTCTAGCAGTCTGTCTGCGGGAGGCAAGTTGTTAAAACATGATTTAGTTGATGCGTTTGCTCGCAGCGCAAATGTTCGCAAAAATCGAACTCGATCTGAAAAATGAAAGATTTGCATTTTTGCAGCATGATAATTGCATTCTCTTTGTAAAACCTTGTGCCCAATTAGCAGTTCGAAAAATTTTTTTTTTCGTGGAACTATTTACACGAAAAAAAAAGCATCCAGTGTGTCAAGGCCTTAAGAATTTTTCATGACAATCACATCATATTAATACAATTTTCTGGCTTGTTTGGTATGTACCCTATGTATTTATTATAATTAGAGGAGTTGAATGCAATATATTTCATATCAAATTAAATTATAATGCATTCACTTTCAGAAACTCCCTTAAATTGGTTAAGGCAGAATCTCCTCTCGGATAATAGTACTACTTGCTATATTACAAACCCCAAAACCAGTGAAGTTGGCACGTTGTGTAAATCGTAAATAAAAACAGAATACAATGATTTGCAAATCCTTTTCAACCTATATTCAATTGAATACACTGCAAAGACAAGTTACTTAATGTTCAAACAGGTAAACTTTGTAATTTTTTGCAAATATCAGCTCATTTGGAATTTGATGCCTGCAACATGTTTCAAAAAAGCTGGCACAAGTGGCAAAAAAGACTGAGAGAGTTGAGGAATGCTCATCAAACACTTATTTGGAGTATCCCACAGGTGAACGGGCTAATTGGGAACAGGTGGGTGCCAAGATTGGGTATAAAAGCAGCGTCCCTGAAATGCTCAGTCATTCACAAACAAGGATGGGGCAAGGGTCACCACTTAGTGAACAAATGCGTGAGCGGATTGTCGAACAGTTGAAAAACAACATTCCTCAACGAGCTATTGCAAGAAATTTAGGGATTTCATCATCTACGGTCCGTAATATCGTCAAAAGGTTCAGAGAATCTGGAGAAATCACTGCACGTAAGCGACAAGGCATTGAATGCCTGTGACCTTCGATCCCTCAGGCGGTACTGCATCAAAAACCGACATCAGTGTGTAAAGGACATCACCACATGGGCTCAGGAACACTTAAGAAAACCACTGTCAGTAACTACAGTTCGTCGCTACATCTGCAAGTGCAAGTTAAAACTCCACAATGCAAAGCGTAAGCCATTTATCAACAGCACCCAGAAACGCCGCCGGCTTCGCTGGGCCCAAGCTCATTTAAGATGGACTGATGCAAAGTGGAAAAGTGTTCTGTGGTCTGACGAGTCCACATTTCAAATTGTTTTTGGAAACAGTGGACGTCGTGTCCTCCAGACCAAAGAGGAAAAGAACCATCCGGACTGTTATAGGCGCAAAGTTCAAAAGCCAGCATCTGTGATGGTATGGGGGTGTATTAGTGCCCAAGGCATGGGCAACTTACACATATTTGAAGGCACCATTAATGCTGAAAGGTACATACAGGTTTTGGAGCAACATATGTTGCCATTCAAGCAACGTCTTTTTCATGGACGCCCCTGCTTATTTCAGCAAGACAATGCCAAGCCACAGTCTGCACGTGTTACAACAGCATGGCTCCGTAGTAAAAGAGTGCGGATACTAGACTGGCCTGCCTGTAGTCCAGACCTGTCTCCCATTCAAAATATGTGGCGCATTATGAAGCGTAATATACGAGAACGGAGACCCCGGACTGTTGAACAGCTTAAGCTGTACATCAAGCAAGAATGGGAAAAAGTTCCACCTGAAAAGCTTCAAAAATTGGTCTCCTCAGTTCCCAAACATTTACTGCGTGTCATTAAAAGGAAAGGCGATAGAACACAGTGGTAAAAAGGCCCCTGCGCTAGCTTTTTTTGCATTGTGTTGCTGCCTTTAAATTCTAAGTTAATGATTATTTGCAAAAAAAAAAAAAAGTTTGAACATTAAACATCTTGTCTTTGCAGTGTATTCAATTGAATATAAGTTGAAAAGGATTTGCAAATCATTGTATTCTGTTTTATCTACGATTTACATAACATGCCAACTTCACTGGTTTTGGGTTTTGTACTTTACAGCCTCCAGATGGGGAAAGCCCAAGTTTCGGTTTCGACCCCCCTTCCAGGCAATTGGTAGCCATGTGCCTTTATCAAAGGATGGAGTAAGTTTAGAAGAGAGAGAAACAATCCCTTCCCTAACGTTCCTGTGGAGCCAAAACATGTTTGATAAAAGACATTTCACGTTCAATTATTCATTAAAATTCTAAATTCTGTAACAGATTAATGAAATTTACTTTGTGGACTTACCTACCTGTTTAATAAAATTTTCTTTCGTATTTATGAATTGTCTTGTTGTAATTTGTGTGGTTTTTATGATTTTAATCCATTTTGGTTCCAAAATTACAGTTAAAATACTTAGGGGAAACGAATGCTGACTGAGACCTACTGTCAGAGGCCAGATAAAGCTAAAGTTTTTAGGGAGTTCTGGTAAGTTAGAATGGGGGCCACATTCAACCGCTAACGGGATTGGTGGGGTATTGACTCTGGAGGTTTGGCTCCTTTACGCCTGAATTTTATACAATTATTAAAAAAAAAAAAATTGTGTTTTGCTTTCAAGTAGATGCTAAATTAGATGCATTCTGAATGGAAATGGTTTGCAACAAATTCGCAACGATAGGCGTCAAGAGGACCCATGGGCGTAATACGCCGGTTCTTGTCAAATTCTCTATAAGGAGCCCGATAGATACAAGCTGACTCGAGTCTGTAACTGTCGTGAGGGAAAGGTATTCGCGTATAATGGTGGTTGTTGGCTATCCAGTGCAGGGCCCCCCAAACTGAGATTTTGCGATTGTGCTGGTCCGGAAATGCAATCATGTAAAATTGGCATTATTATATCATATTGTGTTATTATTTTAACCTCCACACATTTATAATAAATTTTATATTCTTAATTAATGATATGGAGTCAGATAAATTGTAACCGTTATGCCATGTGCCCTGGTCCAACAAATAGAGATGTTGATCTGTGTTTCTTTTTAAGTTACACTAGTTAAGAAGAACGCGCCGAGCCTTCACCTCCTGCTTTGTCCATCATTGGAATAGCTGTGGGGGTTCCACAACTCCCTCTGTCAGGGACGACTAAAGCCTATCACATTCCCATCTTGATAAAACGCACATCAGTGAACAGTCAAGAACTCTCTCTGAGCATCTAATTAGCAGATTCAAGAGCGCAAAATTAGTTCTACACTGTACATATTGTTGATGGTAAGGGTTACCTGATAAAGCATTGGACAGAGGTAGACACATGCATGTAAGAGTGATCTGAGACAGAGGTAGACGCATGCATGTAAGAGTGATCTGAGACAGAGGTAGACACATGTATGTAAGAGTGATCTGAGACAGAGGTAGACACATGCATGTAAGAGTGATCTGAGACAGAGGTAGACACATGCATGTAAGAGTGATCTGAGACAGAGGTAGACACATGCATGTAAGAGTGATCTGAGACAGAGGTAGACACATGTATGTAAGAGTGATCTGAGACAGAGGTAGACACATGCATGTAAGAGTGATCTGAGACAGAGGTAGACACATGTATGTAAGAGTGATCTGAGATAGAGGTAGACACATGCATGAAAGTGTGATCTGAGACAAAGGTAGACACATGCATGTAAGAGTGATCTGAGACAGAGGTAGACACATGTATGTAAGAGTGATCTGAGACAGAGGTAGACACATGTATGTAAGAGTGATCTGAGACAGAGGTAGACACATGCATGTAAGAGTGATCTGAGACAGAGGTAGACACATGTATGTAAGAGTGATCTGAGACAGAGGTAGACACATGTATGTAAGAGTGATCTGAGATAGAGGTAGACACATGCATGAAAGTGTGATCTGAGACAAAGGTAGACACATGCATGTAAGAGTGATCTGAGACAGAGGTAGACACATGTATGTAAGAGTGATCTGAGACAGAGGTAGACACATGCATGTAAGAGTGATCTGAGACAGAGGTAGACACGTATGTAAGAGTGATCTGAGACAGAGGTAGACACATGTATGTAAGAGTGATCTGAGACAGAGGTAGACACATGTATGTAAGAGTGATCTGAGACAGAGGTAGACACAGGCATGGAAGATTGATAAGCTCACTGGAAAAGGGGTGGTTTGTATGACACTTCAATACACTGTGATTCATGACTCTCCTCCCCTGTAATCAGGTCAGAATGGCAAGGCAGGGGCCTAATCTGACATGTAATCATGCATGCCCCGCTCAGAGCTCCACGCATCCTCCGGCTATTTATTGCTACATTTATATACACACAGTCACTGCAGCATTTTGAGATTAAGCAGAATTGCTGTACGACGGAAAACGAATACAGTCTTATGACATCTGTGGGGGCTTGCGTGTATGATGTTGCTTTGCTTACCAAATAATCTTAAGTATATTCATATATAATATGCGATTGGTTTTCTCAGCTGAAGCCCCACTTTCTTATTTATTTTACTGTCCCTGTGCTTTACCCCGTGCTTTTTATTGTACATAGGCCAGAGATGCACAAGAGTATTTAGTAATTACCTTTAATTATAACAGAATTGATTTCTCTCAAATTAGTGAGCATGATGCTGTCAATCAGGAAGAGTCTTTTGAGCAGGAAGTGTCCAGCAGTCAGAATTCAGAGGTCCTGCTGTGTGTTTCATCCCCTCATTAACTAAACTGATTTATCTCATTAGTCCTGCCTGACCGCTCAGCATCTGAGCAAATTAGGAAATCCACATGATTGAAAACAAAATATTGGCAGAAATTCTTATTTTCTGACCTATATTTTTACGACACCAGCACAGTCCGGCTCTACATCTAAGGATGTCCTTCGCTGAATGAGTGTGTGAGTGACTGATGAAGTTACACCATTGGTCGGCCAACTAAGAGCACATTCCCCATTGGCCACATCTCCTTCAAACTCGTTTGACACAAACCAGTCTTGTTTTGACCAGAGTTGGGTTCAAGTACTTTCAAGAATTGGATGCAAGTATTTTTTTTAAATACCAAAGTGCTTGCACTTGTATCGGAGTACTTCCTTTTAATCCCTAAAGTACTTGTACTTGTATTCAAGTACTTTTAAAAGTTCTTGAGCAATCTGTCTCCTAAGTGCTGACCGAGATTGATCAAGTACTTGAAATGTACTTGGATACAAGTACATTTTATTATTTTTCGGTATTTAAAAAAAATACTAGCATACAATTCTCAAAGGTACTTGAAAGTATTTGGACCCAACTCTGGTCTTGACTCAAATGAATCTATATACCATGTCATGTGATATGCCATGTCTGCACACTTTAACAACTGCTACTAAGACCAGTACAGAAAATTCAATGAATATTTAAAATACAGGAGGTAGTATAATCACTACACCACTAAGTATACCAGTGACAAACTGTCCACATAAACCATATAAGGTCCTCCCAAACACAAGGTTTTGACCTTGTTTTGTTCAGCTCAGTTTCCACACAGCATTTGAATGTGAGTGTTAAAAAAAAGCACCACAATGCAGGGATGATGTGCTGCTACTGTGAGATTCTGCTGTTCTCCACGCATTCAGCAGATTCTGTAACTCAACGGGGGAAATCTGCCGCAACACGTTCAGCAGGAATAAATATCACGGTTCTTTTGACTCACTGGTTCAGTGCATAAATTACCGCCATAACAAGCCACAGATTGAACAGATGTTCATAGATGAGCTTTTATTTGAACTGCAGTTAAAGCTGATAGTCTCCACTTCAACCTCACATGCATAGCTTACATATCCAGTTTCCTACAGAACAGAGCCTGTACAAAGCAAAAAGATTGACATTGTCCCAATACTTAAGAACTTCAACAATGAAACATCAGGCACAACTACTGGGTAATGCAGAATTTTTTACAATACTATGGAAGGATAGTGTGATTTTTGTGGACAACCCACTAATTACTTAAAATTCACATTAAAGGGGACCTATTATTCTACATTTCCAAGTTTATATTTTGATCTTCGACTCCCCTAGAGTACTCCTGATTGTTCAAAGTGCAAAAAAGGGTCCTTATTTAGCTCATACTGCCATCCTCAAAATTGACCTGCTGGTTTGTGTGCGTAACTGTGGTGTGTCGTTAGCTTGGAGTAATGAACAGCTTCTGTGCTGGTATATGACGGAGGGGTGAAAGCTCCAGGCTAAAGGGCCTTTTCAGAAATTGCCCGTGGTAATGGTTTACTTATTGCGTACTTATTGCGTTACATCATTTTACCCTCGTCAGAAACCCAAAATGCCTGGTTTGATGGCTGCCTGTGGTGAAAGTTGTCGGAGGTTCGGGTCAGACCCCTGCTTGTCCCCTTGTTACGTAGCCAAATGTGTGAGGGTTGGCATCCTTGTGTTCATAACATAACCGGAGCTCTCTCTAGCTGTTGCATACTATCCATAAAGCTGCTTTCACTCCGGACGCGAAATAAATTTTTCGCGTGACAGATTATATTCAAAGTCAATGCAAAGACGCGAATACACGTGTTATGGGCGCGTTAAGCCGCTTTCACACCGGACGCAAAACAAATTATTCGCGCAACAGATTACATTCAATGTCAATACATTTGATCCAACTTTGATGTAATGTCCTTAAAATAAGTCAAAATGAGGCTCAGTAGTGTGTGTGGCCTCCACGTGCCTGAACGACCTCCCTACAACGCCTGGGCATGCTCCTGATGAGGTGGCGGATGGTCTCCTGAGGGATCTCCACCAAGATCTGGACTAAAGCATCCGCCAACTCCTGGACAGTCTGTGGTGCAACGTGGCTTGGGTGGATGGAGCGAGACATGATGTCCCAGATGTGCTTAATTGGATTCAGGTCTGGGGGACGGGCGAGCCGGTCCATAGCATCAATGGCTTTGTCTTGCAGGAACTGCTGACACACTCCAGCCACATGAGGTCTAGGATTGTCTTGCATTAGGAGGAACCCAGGATCAAACCGCACCAGCATATGGTCTCACAAGAGGTCTGAGGATCTCATTTCGGTACCTAATGGCAGTCAGGCTACCTCTGGTGAGCACATGGAGGGCTGCGCGGCCCCCTACGAGGCCAGGATCCCTTAAAGAGGCTAAATTGTGCTGGATTCCTTCTATTTGAGGACAGCTCTGTCTGTACTAGGAAGATTGACTACACCCAAGGCACAATAGCGGCGTTAGGAGACCTTGAATAGATTAAAATAAAAAAATAATAATGAATAAAAGTCACTTTTTTTTTTGCCAATTTTGGATTGGCAAGATCACCATATGGGTACTTACCCAAGGGAATTAAATTTGTTTTACATAAGCGTATATACCATGACTTTATTTGTTCAAAATTAAAATTTGTTTTCTCATCTCCTTCACTATTTAATCGTGTTATCAAATTTAGGCGTTTTGAGGTAAGAATGCCCATTATTATCCCCTTTGTTCTGATACTAGAAGTTTGAAATGGACAGTGCTTCAATTTCCAAAGATAGTCTGACGTCTGACATAATGTTGCATTCCCTCCCTAGGATCCCCCAGGTGTTGCATCATCTTGTGTACGTATTGCATCAGATCTGTCATGTATTGCATCATTTTCCACGGGTATTGGATTAGATATCCTGTGTGTTGCATCATCTTCTATGGGTATTGCATCAAATCTGAGTCGGTGACCTGGGGACCTCTGGTTGACTTCATATGGAATGACCCAATAAATTCCCCAAGAATCGCTGTGAAGGTACTGCTGGCCTTGGTGGCATCTTGGGGTCACCAGGTTTCAAAAAGCACCATCAGGCGCCACCTCCACAACCATACGCTGTTTGGAACGGTTGTCAGAAGAAAGCCTTTTCTGACTAGAAGACAGAGAAGCAAGCGCTTGGATTTTACCAAACGTCATTCTAATTATGACTGGAACAAGGCGCTTTGGTCAGATGAGACCAAAATTGCGCGTTTTGGTCAGATATAGCATGGGCCTGTTTGGCGTCAAAACAGAGATGCATACGAGGAGAAGCAGTGGAGTGAAGGTGCTCAAGTCAGTGCGCTTGTCAGACTGTGGATAGGATGGAGGGGGTGACAAGGTAAACAATTCGGCAGAGCGATTTGTCCAGTGTCTAAATTGAGATGTGTGATTGACAGCAGCGACAGGGACACACAGAGATTTAAGCCGCTGCATAGGCTCTGCTGATGGACTCGGCAGGCGGGTAATTTGAAGCCCTTTATTTTCACTGCCATACGTTCTCCGGCCCTCCTGCAGTTCAGTACAGATGAGCCACACAGCTGGAGGCGCGCCCTCATTTGCATATCTACTGCAGATTAATGAGGCCAATCAGGCTGCGATTTGCTAAACGGTAATCAGGGCTTTGGGGCCGGGCTAGTATTAAACTGTGGGTCCCTGTATGGAAACTGCTCTCCAGCTTGAAAATGAGCACACCGTAATAAAAGGGCTGGTTTCTTGTTTCTCAGTTTTGATATTACTGCCGACTTCCCCATATCCAGTCCCAAACTGCAATGGGCTTGATTGTTGGTGACTTTAAGGTTTACTGCACAGAATTTGTTTGTTGGGTTTGCAAACAGAACATTCAAAGTTGGCCCCTCCTCCCTGACTTAGAGACACCAGAGGAGGTACCCTGCAGTGAAGTGCTATGTCCTGCCCTCACATACTGCACGCCGTTATTGGCTGGGGGCTTCACACCCACTGCCCTAAGGCTGATTCAGTGAAATGTCCGAACAAAGTAAAAAAATAGCAAAGTACAGGCAGGCAGCGGGGTCTCTGTCGATACAGACTCTCCCACACACTTCTAGTGGGCTGTACACACACAAATGTCCACACACACACACACACACACACACACACACACACACACATATAATTACACATGTGAACACACAGACACACAAACACACCTATATAAGCACACACACTCAATCATTCATGTACGTATGAACATACACACACAAACACACACGCAGTCTCTCTCTCTCTCTCTCAGATACCCTGGGTTCTGTAGTTACAGTGAGAGTTCCAGGTATGAAGGATGCAGGCCGCCTGTTGCTCTATTAAAGCACACAGGCTGTCAGTGCCTCTACACCGATCCCCACAAGATAGACAGCTTTGCAGTGCACAGCATATTAGCTCCATGTTTTATGCAGTGTTTTCTCCCTGGGCAGAGTGTACCTGGCTCATAATAAAGCTCTCAAACATTCATCTACAATGTAAAAAGCATTGGGTGCAATGATTAATCCCAATTTCTACATGCCCCCACGCCGATTGTCCCCAATATAGTCTCCCCATCGTACCCCAAAGCCCCCCTTTCCATAACATTATTACCCCATAGCCCTCATAAACATGGCAGCACCCCCACAGCCCACACACACACGGCAGCACAAACATGGCCTCACCCCCATAGCCCTAACAAACACCGTCAACCCCCATAGCCCTCACAAACATGGCTGTACCCCATAAAACTTTCAAATATGGCTACCCCCTATAGCCCTTATAGAAATGGCTAGACCCCTATAACCCTCACAAACATGGCGTCACCCCATGGCCCTCACAAACATGGTGTTACCCAATAGCCCTTACAGACATGGCTAGACCCCTATAGCCCTTACAAACATGGCTGCGCCCCATAATCTGTTTAAAAATAGTTACACCCCCATAGCCCTCGCAAAAATGGCTACACCCCATAACCCTTTCAAACATGGCTGCATCCCATTGCCCTTACAAATATGGCTGCAACCCATAGCCCTCATAAACAGGGCTTCCCTGTTTATGAAACCCCCCGCAT
The DNA here is from genome assembly GCA_029721435.1 of Gymnothorax reevesii. Lineage (NCBI taxonomy): Eukaryota > Metazoa > Chordata > Actinopteri > Anguilliformes > Muraenidae > Gymnothorax > Gymnothorax reevesii. The sequence goes on from CM056574.1 coordinate 117,789,908, forward strand.
TCATTTCTGCTTCCCCCGTAGACCCCACAAACAAAGCTTCTCCCTATAGCCCCAACAAAAACGGCTGCCACCCCTCAGAGCCCCCCCCTCACTGAATCTGAATTTATAGCAGTCTGCCAGTTTTCACCAAGCATTTACACCAGTCCCATCACCCCTCTCTCCTCCACCCCCTCCCATCATCTCCAGGGTGGTATTAACCTCCATCATTTATTCAAACTCCCCTTTACCCTCTCCTCTGCTTCACAGCCCCCGCCGTTCATCACACCAAATTCTCCTCTCTCTGTTTCTGTTTATGGAGGGCATTGCAGTCAGCACGCTGGGGACATGAGTGAGCTCAGTTCTACAAATAATACACATTCAGTCAGACCAAAATACAGTAAACCTTCCTTGGACTACAGCAGGGGAAAGTGAGGATTCTAGGAGCTCCTGAGAAACAAACAGGTAGTGTGTTAAGTTAAAAATATTGTCAGCAGGATTTGTGACGCAGCAGCTACAGTGAATTTGTGGAAAAACACAATTTGGGCCTGAATAGACAGTTATCAAATGCTTAATAGCTTAATAGATTTCACATGCAATCCCACTCTTCTCCCCACCCCCCAGCCGCAGGTATGATACAATATACACATTGGAAACAGTACCATAAATACTGGATAAGATTTTTGAATAAAAAACATTCTCTTTTTGTCAAGACTGGTGCAGATATGAATAAATTCAATAGAGATGTGGTGTGGGAGTTATTGGCAACTACTTTATCAAGTGTTTGTTTCTCCGTCGCGGAGCTCTGACGTGACAATTTACATTATATAGGCTGCACCATGTTGGAACTGCAGTCCTTTGAAAATGTAAGTCTGAATAGTTGCAGGCCTGCAGTACCCAAATACTTACAACCCTGTGGCACCCAAGTTTCACCTCACAATCACAGGCATACCGTGAAATTAGCGCTACTGAGTGGAAGGAGCCAGTTCGGGACCCCACTGCCTGGGCATAGACTGTATAACAAGATGGACGCAGCCCTCTGGTCTGAAAAAAGAAGCACATGCGGAAGTACCATAAAATTACATTCTATTTAATGGCCAGCAGATGGCGACGTCGGTGGTTGCAGAAAGAACTTCAATACTGTAGAAGTCTATAAGAAAATGACCCTACTTTCCCACCTGATTTTTCATTTAAATAATAATTTTTCACATTATCTTATGGTAGCTATAGCAAGTTTCAAGTCTCCTTCGATGTATCATGATGTTTATTTTTGTAAATTATGCTCCCAAGTAAACTAGAATAAAGGATAAAGCCAGAATATGCTTCAGGGGCGTGGCTATCCTCTGGTCCTCATCTGATACGGTTAGATCCACCTCTCATGTCTCTCCGCGGATCTTGATTCTCGCTCTCGTCCAATAGAAATCAATCCGGTTTCAAAATGACAACATGGCGCAATTCAAATTGCCAAAATCGAGGCTTCCTTTATGGTATGCTGAAAACAATGGGTGACGTCCCGGTTGCTTCGTCCATCTTTTTATACAGTCTATGGTCCTGGAGGGAGGAAGTGCAATTACACCCCCTGGCACCATCTTGTACTGGCACATGCTGATCAGACTGGGGGTTGGGCGAGGCCATGGGTGGGAAAAGGCAATTTGGACACTGGCCTGCACAGCAAAAACAAAACCTTACCCAGGCTAAGATAACGCCGTGAGATAATTTCACATACCTTATAGACAAATATGAGTCAAAATTACTTCAAATCATTGGCAGATTTTCTAAAGAATAAAGTACCAGAAATAAGTGTTTAAGTCTAAATACAAGATTAAAAAGGCTTGGAAAGATTATGTTTTTGTAGTGTGGAAAAATCTGCCACCCTGAAACACAAAGCAGGCTTGGTTAGTTTATTCATCTGAACCCCATCTGGCTGGTTCCAAAACCTACAGTAGATTCTAGCCATCAAATCATTCGCTTAAGATTTATGAGGCCAGTCTGGTTTTACACAATTACATTTGTACAGTGATATAGTCATTGCTTTCTTGTTCTGCACCCTAGAATTAGAAATGAAACCATGAATACATGATGAAAATGCAGTGTGTCAACATTAATTTGAGGGTATGCAGTATACTGTACATTCATATCTGAGCATTATCTAAGTAATTACAGCTTTGTGGAGCCATCTTAAGGGGTAATTGGACACTTCATTGCTCTGCATTTTGTTGCCTAATTATGTGTTATTGTATCATTAGTTCATGCATAAGAAAACTAAAAAAAATAGGCCCAGAGTGAATTCAAGGTGAGGTATTTACATTTGTTGCTATTGCATCCTAACTCATTCCACAAGGGAATACTTTTATCTAAAATTGTTGCGTTTCTGCGGTGTACTTTTCCCGAAAATTACACAATAGAAAGTATTGAAGTACAGGTGGCCCGTGACCGCGATCGTGAACTGATTTCGTGTTTTCATCGGACTGCGAATGGTCATCCACACCGCTGGCACCGGCTTATCGCAGGGAATGGTAGAATTTGCCGCACCTTTGGCAGTAGCTTGCCATAGGGAATGAGTTAAAATGCAAAGTGGTGTTTAGTCTCAGTGCATGTAAAACAGGCCAGACTGAGGCTGAAAATGAGAAAACAAAATCAACCATGGAGACACCCAAAACACAAAACAATAATGCATTGGTAAGAAGTGAGATTACACTGGTGAGCGCAGCTATAGCAAACAATATGGCCGACCAGACCACGGTCAAAGAGGCCAGAGGAATGCCAAGAGTTCCCATCTGTGAGTGGTTTTAATATTTTGGCTTATTGGTATACCAAAGACCCAAAATAATAAAACCACTCACAGATGAGGCAAGGAGTGTTGAATATTTCATAACAACAGCCCATGTCAAGATTAGTGATCAGATTATTGTGACCATAAGCAAACATTCAGTTCTTGTAGTCCATGTGTTGGATGTGGCAGAATGGGCACCTGAGCAACATTGACAGGGGCCAAATCTTTATGGCTGGGTGAGAGGGTCAGGGCATCTCTGAAGCTGTGAGCTGGTGAGTGCTTGTTGACAGCGATCCGAGGAGGAGCAAACCATGGAACGGGAACAGGATTTTGGGCATCTAAGGCTCATTGATACACAAGGGCAACTAAAGGCTGTCTGTTTCAAATCAACAGAAGGGCTACTGTGGAAAAAGTTGCTGAGAATTTTAATAATATTTATAAGAGTAATTTGTCACAACTTTCAGTGCATAACAGCCTGCTGCATGTAGTGCTTAGTAGCTCCAGACCTGCAAGAGGGTCCATTCTAACCCCGGTCCACTACCAACAGGAAATATAATGGGCACGTGAGCGTCGCAATGAGACTTTGCTACAACTGAAGACGCCCTCCTGGGCCAATGAGTCCCGATTTACATCATGAGCATCATTAGGGCATGTGTCCATTTACAGTACCTGGGGAAAAACACACCAGCATGCACAGTGCGGAGGAGAAAAACTGGCCGAGGGAGTGTGATGCTCTGGGAAATATTCTCCTTGGAAACCCTGGCTTCAAGACAGCAAGACTTGGGAGAGGAGGGGCCCTTGAACAAAGGGGATATGACGCGGTGCAGTGACAGCCATCAGGAGGCTGAATTGCCAACTCCCCTTCTAACACCCAATAGGATTACCAAGATAGCCACCTGGAACATCTGAACCATGTTTGAGGCAAGGAAAGCAGTGCTGGAGGCACAGGAGATGGAGAGTTATAAGGTATCGCTGCTAGGTCTCTGCGGGACACGGTGGAAGCAATCAGGCCTATACACTGTATAAAAAGATGGATGAAGCAACCGTGGCGTCACTCATTGGTTTCAGCATATCATTTAGGTAGCCTCGATTTTGGCAAATTTGAAGAGCACCATTTTGTCATTTTGAAACTGGTTGTGATTTCTATTGGACAAGAGCGTGAATTGAAGATCCAGGAAGGAGCAAGGGGTGGATCTACGTGTAGATCTGGCTGTATTTGACGAGGACCAGAGGATTGCCATGCCCCATGAAGTACAAAACCCAAAACCAGTGAAGTTGGCACGTTGTGTAAATCGTAAATAAAAACAGAATACAATGATTTGCAAATCCTTTTCAACCTATATTCAATTGAATACGCTGCAAAGACTAGTTACTTAATGTGCGAACAGGTAAACTTTGTAATTTTTTGCAAATATTAGCTCATTTGGAATTTGATGCCTGCAACATGTTTCAAAAAAGCTGGCACAAGTGGCAAAAAAGACAGAGAGTTGAGGAATGCTCATCAAACACTTATTTGGAACATCCCGCAGGTGAACGGGCTAATTGGGAACAGGTGGGTGCCATGATTGGGTATAAAAGCAGCTTCCCTGAAATGCACAGTCATTCACAAACAAGGATGGGTCGAGGGTCACCACTTAGTGAACAAATGCGTGAGCTGATTGTCTAACAGTTTAAAAACAACATTCCTCAACGAGCTATTGCAAGAAATTTGGGGATTTCATCATCTACGGTCCGTAATATCGTCAAAAGGTTCAGACAATCTGGAGAAATCACTGCACGTAAGCGACAAGGCCGAAAACCAACATTGAATGCCTGTGACCTTCGATCCCTCAGGCGGTACTGCATCAAAAACCGACATCAGTATGTAAAGGACATCACCACATGGGCTCAGGAACACTTCAGACAACCACTGTCAGTAACTACAGTTCATCGCTACATCTGCAAGTGCAAGTTAAAACTCTACAATGCAAAGCGAAAGCCATTTATCAACAGCACCCAGAAACGCCGCCGGCTTCGCTGGGCCCAAGCTCATCTAAGATGGACTGATGCAAAGTGGAAAAGTGTTCTGTGGTCTGACAAGTCCACATTTCAAATTGTTTTTGGAAACTGTGGATGTCGTGTCCTCTGGACCAAAGAGGAAAAGAACCATCCGGACTGTTATAGGCGCAAAGTTCAAAAGCCAGCATCTGTGATGGTATGGGGATGTATTAGTGCCCAAGGCATGGGCAGCTTACGCATATGTGAAGGCACCATTAATGCTGAAAGGTACATACAGGTTTTGGATCAACATATGTTGCCATCCAAGCAACGTCTTTTTCATGGACGCCCCTGCTTATTTCAGCAAGACAATGCCAAGCCACATTCTGCATGTGTTACAACAGCATGGCTCAGTAGTAAAAGAGTGCGGGTACTAGACTGGCCTGCCAGTAGTCCAGACCTGTCTCTCATTGAAAATGTGTGGCGCATTATGAAGCGTAAAATACGACAGGGGAGACCCCGGACTGTTGAACAACTTAAGCTGTACATCAAGCAAGAATGGGAAAGAGTTCCACCTGAAAAGCTTCAAAAATTGGTCTCCTCAGTTCCCAAACGTTTATTGAGTGTCGTTAAAAGGAAAGGCGATGTAACACAGTGGTAAAAAGGCCCCTGCGCCAACTTTTTTGCAATGTGCTGCTGCCTTTAAATTCTAAGTTAATGATTATTTGCAAAAAAAAAAAGTTTCTCAGTTTGAACATTAAATATCTTGTCTTTGCAGTGTATTCAATTGAATATAAGTTGAAAAGGATTTGCAAATCATTGTATTCTGTTTTTATCAACGATTTACATAACGTGCCAACTTCACTGGTTTTGTATATCTGGCTTAATCCTATATTCCAGTCTATTTGGGACCATAATTTACAAAAATGAATGTCATGATACTGTATATCGAAAGAGATTTGAAAACTTGCGAGAGATACCATAATGTGGAAAGTAATAATTGAAATAATAAATCAAGTGGGAAAGAAGGGTCATTTTCTCATAGACTTCTATAGCATTGAACTTCTGTCTGCAACCACCAACATCGCCATCAGCTGGCCATTAAATAGAATGTAATTTTCAGAGATTTCCGCATGGGCTTCACTTTTCAGACCCGGGCTGCGTTCCAATCCGAAATAAGATACTCCCTTCACTTCTTCCCTCCACTCGAGTGAGTCCTCTGAATGACGTAGCAGGCCAGTAAGCTCTTCCCGAGCGAGGGAGGGCAATAGAGGGGACTTAGGGGGAGGGTTGTGGGAAATCGGATTGGAACGACCCTCGTCGCGTTTTTTTTCCGCACTTATACATTTGTCAACAAGCCAGCGGGAAGTTTGCGTTGCCATGGAGCCGAGTGAGTTACTTGCCTGTACGTTCCATAAATATATCTATGTGTACGTTCTACCTTTTACAGTTCACGCGGAAGCGTGATTGGATTAGATTGGAACGACCCTACAAGTGGCAGCCATCTTACATCCGGGATTATTTGGGGATTCCCCCCTCGATTGGAGGGCGAGTGGTATGACGAAGCAGGCATTTTTTCGGATTGGAACGCAGCCCCGGGTGCTGCGTCCATCTTTTTATACAGTCTATGATCTCTTCACTTCACTTTATTATTAAGGCCCGTATTCAGAAACGACACTCACCCTCACCCTCCACTCACCATATAGTGAGTACGATTGAAATGTAACTGGAGTGTGAGAAAGATATCGACCTACCACTAACCGAGTGAGCGGTCCCACTCCTCGCCAAATGCCATTCATAAACGCCACTCGAGCATAACTGACAGTAGTCGGAACTGGGTACCACAGGCGGGACGTGGACTGCTGCAAAGGGACGCTCAGTCCTCACCCTTCAGTGCTGCTGAATGACCTAAACCTGTCGCGGTTTTCTTTTCCGGATTAGAAAGTTTCCCAGACAAATTGAGGCGTTTCTCTTGCACAGAAATGACGACGTAAGTATCAGCATGTCTCCATAAGTTCTAGGGTTGAACGGCTCGCGAAAGATGGACAGCCTGCGAGACTCACCACGCAACCAGACATTTCCTTCTACATTCAGCAGTTAAGAATGGAGAAAAGAATGGAGTCTCGTGACTTACAGCTACATGAGCCTCGCAGACCGATCCACACGCGCCCCACGAGCCAGCTGAGCGCAGAATGTTCTAACCCGTGATGAAGCGCTAGAAATCTGAATGCGTGAGAGTTGACAGATAAGCGTCATTAATGAAAACTGGCCACACCTGATAATGATGTGAGTTTTCGGAGTTTCTGCAATGGTTATTTAAATGAGTTGAAACCAAGTCATGTCCAATCATTTTTTTTAAGGGATAGTTTTGAGCTTCCCCTATTGCCAGTTCACCAGTAGCCACTGGTGGGTACACAAACCTCGAGTTCACCACAGTGCAGTTCGTAAACACTGAAACCAGGTGGTCAGTTAGTAAGTTACCGGCATCGTTATCATTATTATAGTTAAAATTTGCATAGTTGCGATTGCGTCGAGCGTGTGGCGGTAAATGATCCACAGTTTCTAGTGTTTGAAAGCCATGACAACGAAATACCGGCACAAGTTTGTGCGCTCAAGGGAGGTGTTCTCTGCACTCAACCTTCACTCAGAAAGAGACGCTATTTTCAGTGTGAGTGAGGTCTCTGAAAGCAAATGAGTGTTAGGACAACCTCTGACTCATTTAGTATTATCTGACACTAAGTTTTAGTACTCACTCGCACTCAATTAGTGTGAGTGTCGTTTCTGAATATGGGCCTAAATGTCCGTTGAAGGGCAAATTGATTTGCAGCAGGTACATTCAAACAACATAAGACATACATAATAAAAACATTCAAGATGTGAGCAGCAAAAGTACAGCAATAAAGTGCATAACGTGTGATGATCAATAGTTCCAAGAGCAAATATAAATAGTAAAATTGATAGTGCAAATGTAAAATAACAGTAAATAATGATAAAAGACTAAAAGTGCGAATGCAAATAGCAAATAGCTGGGGGGACAGCTAGACGGACACCAGAAGGAAGCAATTTGTATTCCAGATTGAGAGGATGAGTAGCGTCCATACAGATAAACTTTGCTTTTTTAAGCACCTGGATGTTAAAAATCTCATCCAGAGATCTGAATTTCACCCCGGCTACCTTAGACGCTACTCGCACAATACTCCCTAAGGAGTTCTTGTTCTTATTGGCTAAGTTTCCGTACCAACAGGTGATTGAAAAGGAAATGATCAGGACAGCTTCAATAACTATCAGACACTGTTATACTCAGGACATGAAGACGGTGTGCACCACACTCAGAGGGTGTGGCAATCATGTTATCCAAGGAAGCACAACCAGCTCTCATCAGCTGGGAGGCAGTCAGTTCACAGATTATCACGGCCAGATTTGCCACCAAGAAGAAAAACATCAGTATTAAAATCATACAGTGCTATGCACCTACGAATGATGCAGAGGATGGAAAGAGGGAGGAATTCTATGACCAACTACTGAGAGTAGTCAACAGACAAACTGATAAAGGCGTCACCATACTCAAGGGAGATCTTAATGCAAAGAGCTGACCACACGGGGTATGAGCAAGTCATGGGCAGACATAGGCTTAGATGGATGAATGAAAATGGAGAACACACAAAATGAGCTGGTCATTGGGCTCGCTCTCATATCTTGGCAATGTTGTTGACGAAGAAGGAGGTACGGATGTGGATGTAGGAGCAAGAATTGGCAAGGCAAGGTCAGCACTTAACATGCTCAAAAACATCTGGAGGTTCCAGGAAATCAGGACAAAAACAAAGTTACGCATTTTCAATTCAAATGTAAGTTCTCCTTTATGGGTCAGAGATATGGCGACGGACAAAAAAGGCACTACACAAGATCCAAACCTTCATAAACAGTTGCCTGAGAGGTATCTTTAACATTTACTGACCTGAGAAAATTTGCTATGAGGAGCTATGGCAGCGAGGAGAAGAAGAATCGATAGGCTGGCAGATTCTAAAGAGAAAATGGGGCTGGATTGGCCATACCCTGCAGAAAGCACCAAGCAGCATCACTTGCCAGTCCCTGACTTAGAACCCCCAAGGGAAGAGAAGGAGGGGACGCCCCAGAAACAGCTGGTGACACGATACTGATGCGGAAATGAAGCGGATGGGATATACCTGGAAGGAAGTAGAACGAAAAGCCCAAGTTCGAGTTCGCTGGCAAGGTGTTGTCGATGGCCTTTGCTCCTTCTGGAGCGATGGGCCAAGTAAGTAAGTAAGAAACCCCGGCCCGGTTGAGGGGCGGGGGTGGGGGGCGTCTTCCTGATTAAAGAAAAAAAAAACAAACTGACAGCAATGACTGTCGACATAAACATGCAAACACACAAAGCCGTTCACACACTCTGGTGACACAAAGCCCTGCAGGAGGAGGTAAAAATCAGACCGACGATGAGAAGAAATCATCTGCCAGCACCCCTGTAATGGCCGCTATAAAACAGAAGTGATTAAATCTGTCACAAACCCCAGCCTGGCTTTATATGCAAATAAAACATTCATAATTATCACGCACCAGAGAAAGTGCTAATATCTCGAGCTGCATTTACACAGTCACGCAACGCTTATATTAAGGAATGCAAACCACTACAAGCTATATCAACAAAATATAGCATTCTGGAAAACTGCCATTGACTGATGATAACTCACAAAATGGGCAATATGCAACCTTATTCTTCCTCAGGCTACAGCGATGTCACATTTATTCTTCAACATCTGCATAATGCATGTTCACTCAGTCAAGCTTCCACCGCCTGCACCCTTACGCACACATGAATACTTTATCTGACATGTTCATATTAAGCCTGTTATTTGCACTACATCACGGGTGTCCAATCTTATCCAGAAAGGGCCGGTGTGGGTGCTGGTTTTTGTTAGAACCCAACACTAACACACCTGATTCTACCCACCAAGGTCCTGATTGAAACCCCTGATTAGTTAATTAGTGGAATCAGGTGCAGTAGCACTGCTGGCTAGGACAAAAACCTGCACCCACACCGGCCCTTTACGGATAAGATTGGACACCCCAGCACTACATCTTGGGTTTGCACTAAAAATGCGACATTATGTTTGTTCTGATCTGCCTCATTTTTTAAGTCATGTTACAGTTTTATTTCAGGAAATGCAAAGCACAGTGAAGCCAAAATGAATAAAATGCATAAAATAAATAAAAGAACACATTTTCAGATATCCCCCTCTCTCCAGTAATAATTCTGAAAGCCCACCTTAATTAACTTGTGGCCCCTGCAAAACAGTCAAGGGCAGGGATTCTCCCTCAATATTTGAATTTGCTACTGCTTTACCCAATTGGTTCCAGGATAATGTTTATTTCTGAATCAAATTCCAGGGGAGGAGGAGGAAGAAAGAGGAAAGAGGGAAAGAAAAGAAACAAAGTGGATAGAAATTGAAAGAGAAATGAGAAGAAGAAGAAGAGTAAGAGGGAGAAGAAGAGTAAGAGGAAGAAGAAGAGAAAGAGGGAGAAGAAGAAGAGTAAGAGGGAGAAGAAGAGTAAGAGGGAGAAGAAGAAGAGTAAGAGGGAGAAGAAGAGTAAGAGGGAGAAGAAGAAGAGTAAGAGGGAGAAGAAGAGTAAGAGGAAGAAGAAGAGAAAGAGGGAGAAGAAGAAGAGTAAGAGGGAGAAGAAGAAGAGTAAGAGGGAGAAGAAGAGTAAGATGAAGAAGAAGAGAAAGAGGGAGAAGAAGAAGAGTAAGAGGGAGAAGAAGAGTAAGAGGGAGAAGAAGAAGAGTAAGAGGGAGAAGAAGAGTAAGATGGAGAAGAAGAAGAGTAAGAGGGAGAAGAAGAGTAAGAGGGAGAAGAAGAAGAGTAAGAGGGAGAAGAAGAGTAAGAGGAAGAAGAAGAGTAAGAGGGAGAAGAAGAAGAGTAAGAGGGAGAAGAAGAGTAAGAGGAAGAAGAAGAGAAAGAGGGAGAAGAAGAAGAGTAAGAGGGAGAAGAAGAGTAAGAGGGAGAAGAAGAAGAGTAAGAGGGAGAAGAAGAGTAAGAGGGAGAAGAAGAAGAGTAAGAGGGAGAAGAAGAGTAAGAGGGAGAAGAAGAAGAGTAAGAGGGAGAAGAAGAGTAAGAGGGAGAAGAAGAAGAGTAAGAGGGAGAAGAAGAGTAAGAGGAAGAAGAAGAGAAAGAGGGAGAAGAAGAAGAGTAAGAGGGAGAAGAAGAGTAAGAGGGAGAAGAAGAAGAGTAAGAGGGAGAAGAAGAGTAAGAGGGAGAAGAAGAAGAGTAAGAGGGAGAAGAAGAGTAAGAGGGAGAAGAAGAAGAGTAAGAGGGAGAAGAAGAGTAAGAGGGAGAAGAAGAAGAGTAAGAGGGAGAAGAAGAAGAGTAAGAGGGAGAAGAAGAGTAAGAGGGAGAAGAAGAAGAGTAAGAGGGAGAAGAAGAGTAAGAGGGAGAAGAAGAAGAGTAAGAGGGAGAAGAAGAAGAGTAAGAGGGAGAAAAAGAAGTCCCAGTCATACCAATGCATTTGTAAATTGATTTTAAAGGAACAGCGCTCAATGCTCCACGGTAGCCCAGCACGTATGTGAGAGGTCGAAAAGGAGTGCGCTGTCAGCTCATATAAACACATCCACTTCTTCTGCCCCTCAGTCTCCAAGCCCTGATGAGCATCTTCCAAGAGACTTATTCTATATGAAACCCTCACCCTGGAAACAAGGAACAATTTATATGTATGAGGCGCCAGCGGCCCACATCGAATGGATTCTTAAAAGAGCATTTCTTCATTCTTTTTTTTTTTTCGCGCAGAATATTGCTTTTGGGTAAGATGAGAATGCAATACTGTTAACCCAGCCTCATCCACAAAATACTATGTAACCAACCACTGCTGTTTTAGAGAAAGGGAGAGGAAATCAATCGATGATGGGTTATCTTTTTTTCAAATTTAACACACACGCACACACACACACACAAACACACACACATAAAACACTCGCACTAGGCACCGTAAGGCTAGGGACATTAATAGTAAGTTGCAGAACACCAAAGTGGTTTTTAGCATTTCATCACAGCGATCATGATTTTTACTCACTGCACACAGCAGTGCTTGAAGCCCTTTGCTGGAAAGATCTTAAAAGGGGGAGATATTTTTAGACTAATAAGAGATGCACTGAGACAACGAGCCAGGACACCAGGCAAAGGAGGAAAAAGAGTCAAATTTGAGAGCGATAGAGAGGGAGGATGGGGGTCAGTATTTGACGGTGATGCACAGAGATCATCAGCTGAGAGGGTATCAGTGCTTAAATTTACCATCACAGGAGCGCATTAGTTCTTGAGAAAACATTAGCATGGAGACCAGCTTTTCTACAGTTAAACTGCGGTGTCCAAATCCCCTCTCTCTCTGGTCAGAGTCTGTCATTTACCTTTGACTCTTTTAATGCAGCACATTCTCATCCCGACACGTCATATAGTGATCCTACTTCACCAAGCATCAATATATTGACGCAAAAGGAAGCTTTTGGCATCTTTATTTGATGCTTAGGGTTAGGGTTGGGGTTGGGGTTTGGGGTTAAGGATGTGGGGAAGGGTTTCTTTTAAATCGGCGTCAAATAAGGACGCTAAAAGCGTTCTTTTCCATTGTATATCGACACGTGGTCAAGTAGCCTCAATACATGACATATTGGGATGAGCCTGGGCTCTTTTACGATATTTCTGTTTTGGAAGAAAAAAAATTAAGCCTGCATTCTGTTTTTACACCGCAGTTGCAAAGTCCCAACGTTGCAGATACACATGGACAAACAAATTAAGCACCACCAAATTCCAAATTTATTTTTCCAAAATGTCTGTTGATGTTTTTAATGAAGTCTTTTTTTGTAAAGTGGAACTTAAAGAATAGCGTATAGTGCTTAACTTTTACCTAGGTGTATGTATGAGTGGGTGGAGGCAGGCATGTGTACGTGTGTGTGTCTGTGTGTGTGTGTGTGTGTGTGTGTGTGTGGGTGGTTAATGAGCTGGGAGGGCCAAGTATTCCTCCAGCCGATCTAGTCCCCAGCTGGGGTGCACAGACCACGCTCTGCAGAAACTGCTTCTTACCAGCACCAGGCAAACTTGGACAAGAGAGAGACCAGAAACTACAATATACCATGAATAATTCCACCACTGAAATCCTACTGTAAAGATATAACCACAAACATACTGCACTGTCTATAAGCATTTCAGTTGTGCCTCAGTTGTGCCTTCTGGCTCACACTGAACTCGAAAACAATGGTTGTGATGATAGAACAGATATTGTCCTCTAATTTTATTTTATGGGTATTAATATAAATATCTCCTGAACCGTGTAGGAATTGCCCTCTTTTTATTATGTGTAGTTACACATCCACTCTAAACCAAGTCTTTAATCACGGCTACAGGCCAACAAGTGCTTCAGTGAAAGGAACCCAAGCGATAAATTAGAATTCCTCTCCGCAATGTGGGAACTTAACAACAGGGGAACAAAAACAGACTTAATTGTCATTGAAACCATCAGAAAAAAAACATAAAATAGTAGATTGGTGTTTAAGATCAAAAAATAAAAGATGAAAATTCCAACTGATGGAAGACGGGTTGGGAAAGAAATTCCAATCCTGCTATAAAAAGCAGGTCTCTGTGCTAATACTTTTCTAAGAGGCACTTATGCTGATTTTGTGTCCGTGCGGACTTTGCGCATCGACTGCGCACGTGCCAAACTGGTTATAAAAGGCTGATCCGGTCGTCGTAATGCGCAAGTTTTGAGCTTGAGTACAGAGAAGCTTCCACACCTGCAAAAAAAAAAACAAATCAAGGACACTCGTTCGCGGGCTGATATGTTCTGCGAACTGATGCACAAACCATGAACCAAGCTTAAGGTTGAAAAATGTATGCACAATTCAGTTCAATTATATTTGTATTTTCACAGAGAGACTGTCACAAAGACGCTTTCCAATAGAAAAATAAGTAAATAAAATAATTAAATTAATAAAAGGGGCGGTGCCCAGCCTAATCCCCACTAATGCATCGCACTTAAGGGCCCAGTCTCATCCCGACTCATCATATAGCAAAGATACCTGACCAAGCGTTGATAAACAATGAAAACTGAGGGTTTTGGCATCCTTATTTGAAGCCAGTTTAAAATGAGCCCTACCCCCTAACCCCTAACCCTTAATGCTGACCCTAAATGTCAAATAAGGACACTAAAAGCCTTCTTTTTCATTGTATATCAACTCTTGGTCTCGTAGAGTTACAGTAGGCGTGTTTCCACTGGGTACTTTTTGGAAAGCGGCTGAGTGTTTTGGCTACGCCCACTTTTTATTTTAGTTCCTCTCGGCCCGCCGTTCCCATTAGGTACTTCAGTAGCGGCTCACCAAAGGAGTTGGAGTGTGACGTTAATACTCCTGCGACACGTATGTGCTTTTGTTTCGTTTGGATCCCTCCAGACTCATCTGGACCCTCTCTTGCCCCCAGTAAACGAGCAAGGCCTGGACCTTGCAGTCAACCCACTTGTCGGCGGTCTTTCTTAACTTTTTCCATTATTGTTTTTCTATTCTTGAATTCGATTCTCTCAAATGTTGCTCTCCTCATTTCTTGGCGATGTTTATGTTATGGTTTGTGTCGAGTTCTTCTCACATCATATGCCGTCGCAACGGTATCCAAGAAGCCAAGAAAGCAGCTGAGAAAGGACCTTCCCAAGGTAGGTACTTTCTCAGCCGCTTCGTGAGCCGCTTATCGGTGAATGTGTGCGGATCTCAGGTGGATCCTCTCTCCCAAGCCACACCCATAGCGGCTCACGAGAGCAAAAAGTACCTAGTGGAAACATGCCTAATATAATGAGTTGGGATGAAATAGCGTCGACTTAAGGCTCGGACAGACTCCTCATGTTTCACGTTTGCGGACAGCTGCAGACTTGTACCGGTCCTGCGTACGCCGCACCCCGTTCCACTCATACTATGCTTGTTACTCGGGATCTGGCGTGATATTCTGACCATGTCCGAGGCTGAGAGTTGGATATTTCCCTGGAGAGAGAGACAGAGAGAGAGAGACGGCACAGAATTCTCCATGAGGTGCATTTCTGATGGAGAGAGAAACACACACACCAAACCAATCAGACAGAGTGAGGTACTGAGAAGTGCAGTGGGAGGTATTTAGTAATCCAGTTCATCTTAAACAGCCGCAATTCCTACATGCCAGCCTAGATACGGATGTCAGTGACCTCAAATTAAAATTAAAATGGGCAGTTTTTGGTACTTACATCCGCATTAAGTGAGGTTTTTAGGATTAGCAGTCCTTTGAGAACTGCAGTTCTGTCCGAATACTTACAGACCTCATTACAGCCGATTACAGCAGTCGTGTACATTTACATTTCTTTCCTCCCATGCTACATTTTCCCCAGCACACAGGACCCTCCAGAGCAGCAGCCAGATAACAGCACGCCATCTGGATGGCGTTGGGGCTGCCAGCGTTTGGCGCATCACAGCGGTGTGTAGTCGAGGAGCTGAGACGAGATGGGAGAGATGAGTATCGGCCCCTGGCACCGCCGAAGCGCAGCGAACCGCTGGCGGACGGACAGCTGGCACTGAGGGCGGTACGATGGGTGCCCGGGAGCTGGGAACTACAAATACATTGGCTCAATTAAACTCATTTGAATTCTAACAAGAGACAGAAAGATGGAGATTATGACAGATGAACAAAATTCCAACAATCAAACAATCTGGGTGCTTTAAAGTCCAGATCCGTTGAGGCGCCATCTTTTATAACCACAAAGCTGTGGGATTTCCAGCATCCGTCCCACAAAAGAGCATTGATATCCTGCAAGTCCTTCCCACACAAAGACTGATCAGACAGACTGAACACATCCTGTTTCAACGGTTACAGGACTCTTTGTCCCCAGATCTTTTGTCCCCCTGGACTCTTCGTCCCTGGACTTCTCATCCCCGGATTTTTTGTCCCCGAATGATTTTGAAACGTGCCCCAATTGTTGACAGATGGGTGAACGGACAGATAACTGACAGATCACCACGATATAGGGGCTATGGTGAGGGTTATAATGCAGGAGGAGGGCAAAGCATTATTGGAGATGAACAAGCCTGGGACGAAGAGGTTGTGGACGAAAGTCCACAGAGACGAAAATTCCTAGGGGACAAAAAGTCTGGAGACAAAGAGTACTAGAGCCTGTTTCAATCCTTATAGCAGGACTGTCCAAACATACACAACCATACATCTATTATGTATATAGCCCAATCCCACAGTCCCACAGGCACAAGCGTATCCCAGCATGCAATGGATCAAAGGCAGGGATACATCCTGGACAGTCTGTCCATCCATCACAGTAATCACACACTATTCACTCACACAGACAGGCTATTTAGGGTCTCCTGTTAGTCCAGCATGCATGTCTTTGGACTGTGGGAGGAAACTGGAGTCCCCAGAGGTAACTCAAATGGAACACGGGGAGAATGTGCAAACTCCACACAGAAAGGATTTGAACCCACAACCGTTGCTTTGAGCCAACAGACCTGACCATGGTGATACCTCGCTGCCCAGGTGCGCAACCCGAGAAGAACAAACTGAAAGGACAAACACAAGCATGCAGTCCTCATTGGTCCTCACACATACAAAAGGATGGTATAAACTACCACACCGCAGAGAAAAAGAACACAGAGAGCTAAAAGCAGGAGATTTTTATGAGTGATAACCGCAGTGTGAAAGTCTGGAGAAAAAAGGAGGCTGATAAATGGGAGTTTGGGTACCCAGGGATGGCATATGCAGCGTTCACACAAATTTGAGACAGCACTACACTTTGCAGCATATTAAAAATCATGTAAATCTGCTCTCGGGCTTTTATTATCCTCATCACAATATATTCAGCTACTGTGTGTTACTCTATTGTGCTTTGGCAAGACATTTGGTAAAATGCGAAAAATCATGCTAAATTACACTTTGCCTTTTAATTCCTGGAGCGTGATACATTCTGAATTTTGAGCAACAGCATTGTGCATTGTGTTTTGGCAATGCGCTCCATTCCAGTGAAATTTCATGTAAAACTACGCTTCAGCATTTAATGAGACTTTATTATGTATTTTATGCACTACCGAATTGCTTGTCTAGCATCGGCAATACACTTCAAAAAAGGGAATATCAAATTACCAGTCAATTCCAATTTGGCTTTTGACGTCCAGCTCTTAATATATTCTGTGTGCGACAGTATTGTGCATTGTGAGTTGGCAGTGGACTTCACAAGATATAAAATGTGAGGTAAAATTACAGTAGATTACACTGCATTCTGCATGACATCATGTCAGTGCGCTGATGATCAGTGCATTGTGCTTCTCTGACATACTATTGAGAACGATCATGTGAAATTACACTTTGGCTTTTCTTGTCTTCAGCACTATGCAAGCAATCGCTTTTTGCAGTTGTACTGTGCATTGTGTTTCGGCAAATCGCTTAGCAGTGCATGACAAATCATGTTAAATGACTCTTCCGTGGTTATTGTGTTCTGCATGATATATTCTGTAACTGTGTGTGGCTGTATGGCACATTGAGCTTTGGCAAAACACGCGTCTGTGACTCTCAGCGGAGAGAGATGAAGAGAAGACTAGTTCAGCTGGGAAATTAATTAGAGATGGAGGAGTTCTGCTCGAACACTTTAATTCACACCGTGAAAACTGAGCAAAACAAAAAATAAGGAAGCAAGAAGGAAAAAATAAGGCAGTAATACAAAAAAAAAATAATAATAAATCCGAGCAAGTATTTTAATTTTATTCTCAGACTGTAAATCTTAACAGGGGCAACATGGTGTTGTGGGTAGAGCCGTTTCAAAACAGCAAGGAGGTTGAGAGTTTGATTACAACCTGAGGTCTTCATCTTTGGAGTTTGCATGTTCTCCCCATGTTTGTGTGTGTTTCTTCCAGGTACTCCATTTTCCTGCTGCAGTCCAAAGACATGCATGTCTGGGGAATTGGAGGCTTTATCTTGCCCATAGGTATGTGTGCGTGAGTGAATGGTGTGTGCGCCCTGTGAGCAGTCCAGGTCCTTTCGCTCCTCCATGACCCCGCCCAGGTGTATGCAGGTTGGATAACGAATGGATGTATAATGGATGGTTAATTCATGGGCTATTGCAGTGGATGGCAATATAGCCCACTGTACCACTGTACCACTGAACTAAAATGTGTGATGCAATCCATTGAGCTGTTGATCTTAATCAGTGCCCCAGGACCTCTGGAATTAAAACACACATCACTGGCCCACCATCATACTACACTGTGGATATGAGGTGCCTTTCCTTGTGTGCATCTCTGTTTCAATCCCAAACAGGTCGATACTGAATATATAGTAATTTGACCACATTCATCTGACCACAAGGTGCTGTGGTCAGATGACACCAACACACACATGCATACAAGCAAACACGGACGAGTGCTAGCACACACACACACACACACACACACAAAGGCTCATGCAAGCAAACACATGCACACACAAACACACACACACACACACGCACACATACGCACACGCGTACATGCACTCGTGTGCACACACACGCACACACACACACACATACACACCTTCAGCACTAACCCCAAGAGACAGTGAACCAGGGGTTGGCATGTGCTCTGCCACCACATTCATTACCAGCACAATCACAGTCATGTCTACCTCAATACTCCGCTGTTACATGAGTGCGTGAGATTCACTCTGTGGCCAGAATACAGCACAAAGTCTGGCTGCTATACAACACAAAGAGCTATGGCTCAATTAAACACTTGTATTACCATCACGCACACTGGTTAAACTGTTATTACCCTCCCAGACAGAAAGTCAATACATGCACACGGTCATGTCAAGACCAAGATGTAATCTGACAGCTGCCTGGTCTGCGCTAAGGAAATAATAAACAGTGTTCTTACACACGACAGAGCACTATACACATGCCGATTAGAACAAATGTATACAGATAAATGCATGACAGTTACACTTTAAAATGGCCACAAGGGCACATGCTGTTTGTCTACTGTAAATGACACTTAATGTAGGCAACCATTTTTCTCCAGAGCACTTGGTACAAGTGAATTTAACCCCTGAACCCCGTGAAACATACGGACCCATACATGGCTCCATAAAATGCAGTCACTGTATGAATATCTGCAGAACTTCAGTCCCATTTCAAATTCTAGTGGAGATCCCTAGGTATCTAACAGTGCCAAAAATGTCCTGTTGAATTATTGCGAAATGTGAATAAAATGATGTGCAAAATCGAGATGTTTTTCATTTGATGTAATGCTGTGGCCATAAAAAAACATGGCACCTTGGGATTTCATATTTCTCTCAAAATAAGCGTGATGTAGCTTCACTGAAGCGCTGCCACCAGATAAAGAATGTGTATGTGACTGTCCTACAATGTGAAATAAATGCTTTTTCTGACTTTGAACCCACTTTAAGCGAAAAGTTCGAGTTTAAGAGGTTAATCTCTTATATTTAAGTTTTCCCTTATATAGGTTCAAAGTTAGAAACAACCTTTGAGAGTACATTTTCTTATGGGGGGCGGGAAAATGATTGACTTAGTACTTTCATGCTTATGTTGCCATTGATATGCATGTTGAATAGGGTTTATGGTCAGTACTGGAGTAAGCCAGAGGTGATACTGAGCAACAAGATTATGCATCTCAGAAACTGGCACCAGGGCTTCATGGGCTTTACCCCCTCAATTAGCCGGATAATCGCACAGACTAAAACTCGGGACCCTCCCAAATCCGGAAGAGGGACTGCAGCTTAAAGAGCGAGTTTACACTCAGTTTTTACATGCTTTTTGGGTGATCACAAGTGGTCAGGTGAGACACATCGCTGTTTACACTTGGGCGTTGAGCTGACCACTTGTGATCGTATTTTGTTGCTTACTATGTAGCTACACTAAGACCCGGCACACAGTTAATACAGCATATACCAGCAACAGCAGCTGTTACCGCCAGACAAAACTAAGATTTTGACTCCGTTTCACGTTGGTTTTGGGCAAGCTAACACGTTTCTGTCAATAGTTTACATAATCAAATTATTTCAGTCATTGAAATTCGCTAGACAGGCGCAATTGCAAATTGCAAGAGCATGAAGGACTGCACGGAGGAGCAAACTTCATCACAAAGTACTCGGTTTCACCACTGCTGAGAGAGCGACAAGACCTTGAAGAGCCATATGAATTAGTGTGGTTAAAAACAGCAAGATAAAAAAAAAACTATGCGTTTGTGTTGTATGTTGCGGGATTTGTGTTGTGTTCCCGTTTGTGTTTTATCACAAGCCCGCAACCTACATTGATGACCTTCTTCTGGTTAAGTCCTCGTCAGAGAAACGTCAGGACGGATTAGTGTTTACGCTACCAAACATATGTGGACAGATGCGTCCCAAATCACCTCCGCAAGTGGTAAGAGTGATGGGATCTCAATGCGTCTTGGATGCCTTTCACACTTGTATTTAGCGCTGACCACCCAAAACGCATGTTAAAAACAAGTGTAAATGGCCCTTTAAGAGCAAGTTCCAGGTTTTACTCAGTGCAGTTATCTCACTAACTCCATAAATCATGAGTTAGCTTGAAAAGACTCTTTCACTCAATGCAGTTATTCCATCAACTTTATAATCCTACATTGTATAATAGCGATGTTCACTGTTTACAAACAATGACGTCAAAGTTGTATAACTGCGCAGTTTGGCAGTTGGCAGAAAGTGTGATCAGGACATAAATAACAGCAAATAGCTTCTTTAGTTCTTCACTTAAAATCCTCAAAAATGTTATTCCTGAACCCTTAGCGAACCTGACCTATAACACAACCACTGACTGGCATCGCTATATTCGATGTTTTATTAAGTACATAGAGATGGAGATCTACTAGTGTAAGATGTGTAAGATGAGCCTTTTTGCCAACCATGTACATTGACGTCATTGTGAACATCGCTGTACCCTCTAAGATTCATGAGATTGTTGGTCAACTATCTCAGCCATCCAGGTAACTCTGTTATTCTGCTTTCTAATATACTCCCTAAATTAGCTGCGTAACTGCTCCATTTTACCCAGTGCAGTTATCCAGCTGACTCTGTTACACGACTTCGTCATACATTCCCCTGACCACTGTCCAATTCCCTCATGCCCCCGCATTTCTTAGTGAGCATCTCTCCCTGGCTGTTTGTGCTGTTTCTGAGGTTATGTTAGGTGAGATTATACTTTAATTAACACCAACAGGGAAATTCCGCCTGTTGCCCGGGCCCAGGATATTTCATAAACACAGACACACATCGTCAACACGTGTTTATAATGCTCCACTTCACTGAGCCGTCAACCCCAAGAGGTTGATAAAAATATGGATTTAACTCAAAATAACACAGTATTGAACTCTGAAGGCACAATTAAATATTCCATCTAAACACCATAATCATAAATAAATTAAGTAATAATGTACATTTGGGGTTCAATAACTCTTGGGGCTTGTAGACTTTGAATTCATAATTTTTTTTAGTGATGCAAGGAGAAATGATTAGACATGTCTCATGCAGTGCGTACAGAGCGAGGCCCTTCGTATTTTTAGAAAACAAACTTGTCTGTTGCACTTTCATTATTTTAGGGGGATATTTCACGAGGCTTTATTTCTGCTTTGGCTGGACAAATGAGCCGAATGGACCCCAGAAAAGATCTTTTTGCTGGAGTCTATGTTCCAGATTCATTAGGGTGCCATATTTTATTCTAATGCTGCCATCGTGTTCTGTGAAATGAGGCCCAATGACGATTGGAGTCAGTGGTACCCAAACTAAATCTTGGGAGTCCTTCTGTGTATGCTGGTGAATCAACAGACTCCCAACTAACTCTGCAAAGAAGGTTATGTTTTTGTTCAGGTTTGTTCAGCAGCAGAATTATGGAAAAACTACATGTCTGATTTTTATTAAACTTGGTGGAAAGGTATAACCCAATAAAGTTTGGAGCGGATCTGAATCACGGGGCGGATAAATAAATAATGTTTCACTTTCCTTAATGTTGCACACTACGGCATTTGGTCAACAAGGCAGAATAAATACCGGGTCATTCCATACGCATTCAACCAAAGTACAAGAATCTTCCACGGTGACCCAATCAGATTTGGCTCAAATTTATTTTGGGAATACCAATATTCATAATGAATACATGCAAAATGTTAGGCTCCTACTCCAAGAGGTTTCCAAGATATGGCCTCCCAAAAAATCAGGGGGCCACACCCCAAGCGAATAGCAAACATTAATTTATAGGGAATTCGGGAGCCAATATCTTTGGAACAAATCATATGTATGGGCTGATAATGGCTATCCAAGGTCATTTGGGTCCAGGCTTTCAGAATCTCTCATTTATCTATCTCTTTTCATTTTAAAGATTTTGGCCTCTCAAATATGAGACATTTATGGGTAGAAATCAAAAATTCAGTTTTCATGGGCCCCCTATGAGGCCAAGATCCCTTACAGAGGCTAAATAGTGCTGGATTCCATCTATTTTGGGACTGGTCTGTCTGTACAAGAAAGATTGACTGCACCCAAGGCATAATAGTGGAGCTGAAAAATATCACTTTTTTTTGTTTTTTTTACCAATTTTGGATTGGCAAGTTGACCATGTGGGCAGTTGCCCATGGTAATGGAACTTGTTCAATATAAATGTATATAGACTGGCTTGATTTTATCAAAATGACAATTTGTTTTCTCATTTCCTTCACTATTTAATCGCGTTATCAAATATAGGCATTTTGGAGATAAAAACTCCCATTATTATCCCCATTTTTCTGCTACTAGAAGATTTAAATAGACAGTGCCTACTCATTATCTTTAGTTACATTATTTCCTAAAATAATCTGACGTCTGACGTGATGTTGCGTTCCCTCCCAAGGATCCCCCAGGTATTGCATCAGATCTCTCGTGGATTGCATCGTCTTCCATGGCTACTGCATCATCTCTGGTTAAAAAAATTGGGTGGCTAATTAATCAATTCAGTGAAGCTTCAGCATGGCTTCTGACAGGTGCAGAATTGGGATTTCTTTGGATAAAGAATGCGACAAACATACATACTGCAGAAAATCAGGGCAAATTTCATTTTGTGACCTTAAACCAGCTGACAGACTTCTTTTGGCTTGGCGGTGCAATGTCATACTCAGTGAAGGTGACCGAATCTGTTTCCATCACGAAAAAGTGTATTTGTCACGCTTTGCAAGTCTACAGTGGTCCTGTGCCGATCCATGTAACCATCAGAAGAAGCAAATCACAAGTAAGTTCATGGTGGCATCACCCTGCATTCCTTTTTGCATAACAGAGAACGGATGATGGTAATTTACTGAAAGAAAGTTCATTTCTCTCACTGTGATACACTTGATTTCCAGAATCCCTGAGAACTGTAGACAAAGAAATGGCTACAAATGGTTACAAAGGCTACTGAGCATCTTCCTTGACCAATAAGGTGAATCTTCAGATGGATGGTACAAACCCCATTTCCTGTGAAAACAGAATGCAATGATTTGCAAATCCTTTTCAACCTATCTACAAATGAGTGCACCACAAAGACAAGATATTTGATGTTCACATTGATAAGCTTTATTGTTTTTTTCGGAAATATTCACTCATTTTGAATTTGATAGGTGCAACACGTTCCAAAAAAGCTTGGACAGGGTCATGTTTACCACTGTGTTACATCACCTTTCCTTTTAAAAACAGTCAATAAGCATTTAGGAACTGAGGACACTAATTGTAGAAGCCTTGCAGGTGGATTTCTTTCCCATTCTTGCTTGATGTGCAACTTCAGTAGCTCAACAGTCCGGGGTCTCCATTGTCATACCGTATTGATCCGAATATAAGGCGATATTTTTTCCCTTGAAAAATGCCTGAAAATGACACCTCGTCCTATATTCGGGGTCTAAGGAGTTACCCATGTAAAACAATTGGTGGCGCTTTTCTCTCTGTCAGTGTTTAGAGCAGTGTGACCCTAGCCTGATCCTGCAAACAAGTCGGCTGGAGTGGGTGTGTAAGCCTACATTTGCATAAGCTTTTGAATGACAGAAAGATGCAGCCAGGGCACAGAGATTCACTTGAAAAAAGTGCTTCCAAAGTCAGTCAGGTTAGTAAAATATCAGAAGTTGTTATGACGCGAATTTTAAACTTACGGTTGTAAACGAAGCTGAGAGAACGAACAACGTGAGGGCAGGAAAAAGATATGATGTGACAGAGTGTAACGTAATTATCGTAATTGGCAACCAAAGACACGGTTTCTCTCCATATGTGATCTAACAGCGATTAAATCATGGGCTAAATTCAGTACAATTGCGGAACAAGAGCAGAGAATTTAAATCAACATCAATCAAAATGAATGTGGAAAAATCTGTTTGTGGTGTTTTTTGGATTTGGATGTTAATGCACTTACATTTTGCAGACTGTTCTGACACTGTTTGTCAAGCAAATGTGTGCCATTTATTGCACAAGTTAGACCGTAGGCCCATGCCCGTTTTATTGAACTGTTTTCATGGCACAGACCCGTGAAGTGCATCCTGCGCTTTGCCTCTTCGCTGGGCTATAGACGATTTTATGATTTTTTTCCCCCTTGGTAAACACCAAAGATGTTGAAATGTACTACAAAAACAATGAAAGGTTTTTTATGCAGATGAGATTTTGTTCAAATAAAAAGTTTTTTTTCCAAATAAGGGTCTTGAAAAAGAGGGTTTGTCTTATATTCGGGTCAATACGGTATTTTCTGATTCATAATGCGCCACACATTTTCAATGGGAGACTGGTCTGGACTGCAGGCAGGCCAGTCTATTACCTGCACTCTTTTACTACGAAGCCACGCTGTTGTAACACGCGCAAAATGTGGCTTTGATCGTCTTGTTGAAATATGCAGGGACGTCCCTGAAAAAGGCATTGCTTGGATGGCACTTCGACAAATGCTCTTCTTAAACTGTTGGACTATTTGCTCATGCAGTTGTTCACACAGTTGCTCACCCCATCCTTGCTTGCGAATGACTGAGCCTTTGGGGGATGCTCCTTTAATACCTGATCATGACCCTCACCTGTTTTCAATTAACCTGTTCACCTGTGGAATGTTCCAAACAGGTGTTTTTTGAACATTCCTCAACTTTCCCAGTCTTTTGTTGCCTCAATCCCAGCTTTTTTGGAATGTTTTGCAGGCATGAAATTCAAAATGAGTGAATATTTCCAAAAAGCCAATAAAGTTTATCAGTTTAAACATTAAATATCTTGTCTTTGTAGTGTGCTCAATTGAATCCAGGTTGAAAAGGATTTGCAAATCATTGTATTCTGTTTTTATTTGCGTTTAACAAAACGTCCCAACTTCATTGGAATTGGGGTTTGCACAAAAATAATAGAATTTCCTAACTCCTCTGTTATACCTTGGGTGCAGTCAATCTTCCTTGTAAAGACAGACCTGTCCTCTCATAGCAGGAATCCAGGACAATTTACCCTCTGTAAGGGATCCTGGCCTCATAGGGGACCCTTAAAAACATAATTTATAAATTTGTAATTTGTAAATTTGTAAATACTTGAGAGGCCAATATCTTGAAAATGAAGAGAGAGATAAATGTTGACAAGAGATTCTGAAAGCTTGAACCCAAATTACCCCGGACGGCAATTTTTAGCCCATACCTATGATTTTTTTCAAAGATATTGGCCTCCAAAGTTCATATAAATTAACGTTTGCGATTCGCTTGGGGTGTGGCTCATGATTTTTTGGAGGCATATCTCAGAAACCCCTTGGAGTAGAAGCGTAAAATTTTGCATGTGTTCATTTTGAATGTCGAGGTACATTAAGGCCATTTTCTGGCCCAAACCACCAATTTCAAAATAATTTTTAGCATTGATAAACCACCCCTTGGGGTTCATGAATCCACCAAAGAAACCTGCAATATCAATTTTCTTTATGACAAAAAAAGATATTTTTAACATTTCGGGAGGGGCCACCTTTTTTGGGGCCCCACAAAGTGTCACCAATGATTACAATCCTGTGCTTATCAATGAACATTGTAGCTGATATATTTTCCTGATGAATGAAAAAAGAATTTGTTGAAATTGATATCATATTGCCGAGAAAGGAAGATATTTGTTGAAAAAATTTTGTTCTGAAATGGTGATTTCCAATTGCCAGGTGTGTGTACAACGGTACATTTGACAAAGTTCCTGGCCATGACACACTAAGGAATTTGCTGAAAATTGCCCAAGGGCATGTCTAATAGTTTCTCAGGGCAAAACAAAATAAATAAATAAATAAATTCAAAGTTTACAAGCCCCAGGAGTCATTGAACCCCAAATGTACATTATTTGTTCAGTTATTTATGACTATGGTGTTTAGTAGGCATATTTAATTGTGCCAGAGTTCAATACTGTGTTATTTTGAGTTAAATCTACGTCTAGATTTAAATCTTAGTCTAAATCTTAGGATTGACGGCTCAGTGAAGTGGAGCATTATAAACACGTTGACGATGTGTGTCTGCTTATGAAATATCCTGGGCCCGAGCAACAGGCAGAATTTCCCTGTTGGTGCTAATTAAAGTATAATCTTACCTAACATAACCTCAGAAACCGCACAAACAGCCAGAGAGAGATGCTCACTAAGAAATGTGGGGGCATGAGGGAATTGGACAGTTCATTCATGGTGGTCAGGGGAATGTATGACAAAGTGATATAATAGTCAGCTGGATAACTGCACTGGGTAAAATGGAGCAGTTACACGGCTAACTTAGGGTGTGTGTTAGAAAGTAGGATTACTGAGTTACCAGGCTGGATGACATAGTTGACCATCAATCTCATGAATCTTAGAGGGTATTATACAATGTAGGATTATAAAGTTTATCGGTGACTGTATTGAGTATCCAGAAAAACGTCATCAATGTAGATCGCAGACCTCTGCTAAGTCAGCGCCAACGCTGAAGCGGTGCATAAAACAAGGGGAAGAAGACACCGTTAACTGTGGAAAATAGTGACACATCCAATGTGCCGGCTTGGCCAGACATGGCCAAAATTGAACTTGGCCTAGATTTACATTAGGGCTGGGTGTCGTCAAGGACGTCACGTTACGATACATACCTCGATACAGTGTGAGACGATTTGATACATACCTGGATACAGTGCCGTACGATTTGATACAATAACTATATCAGCCATATGTCGCAAAACTCATCATTTTTTGAAATGTTAAAAATGGTGCTGAGAATACAACTTTCAGTGTACAACTTGTGTAATCTAGTAATAGGTTGGTACATCTCAATATATTGGTAACTGAGTCAACAAACTATTTAGATTCATTTTTTACGTTCAAATTTATTTAAGATAAAGTGCACATTTCTTATAAACAATGAACATTACATTTGTTTTTTGCTGTAAAAATGAAAAGTGCGTGGCATCTTCAGTAACTTAAACCATAGCAAAAAAACTTAATTTCCCACTAAACTGAACACTGAATAACATGAAAATTAAGTGCACGTTAAGTATCATTCTCACATTCATATTCACTGTAAACATGAACAAGGTCACCGTCAAATCAAAGACCCGTCTGACATACGATCAATGAAGCCTTCATGCATCTACAGTACAAATCTGAGTGTCATAGATCAGAGGACAAGAAATTTACAACATCTGTTTTTGTGCTTTTCATGTAGCACCCCCTACTGGCCATTAGTGGTCATATTTGGCTGGAAATCAAACTCAGCCTACATCTCGCAGGTATACATGGACAAGACAAAAAAAAAATGGATCAATCAAACACTGAAGGTGATAGAGTGCTAACAAGGTCATCAGCAAAAATTATAGTCATCTGTCACCACTTGGCCTACATGTATATTGCATAAAACTTGGTTAAATAAAAAAATCTTTCTTGATGTGCGATGACCCCTTGCCTTAGCTACCTTCCATAAAAATTTGAGCATTCGTGCGCAAAGGATAAGGGACTTATGGTCATTTTTGTGTATTTGATTAAGTGCCCCCTACTAGCCAAAGTAGTTGGCCGATTCGACTGAGATTTGAAAGTGGCTAAGATCGTATTCCCATACATACACATGCAATATAAAATGGTTCCATCAATAACAGAAGGTGCTGTAAGTAAATTCAAGTTATTCCGGGAACAAATATTGTGACCGTCGTCCAAAAGAAGCAGACCCAATGTTCGTATTAAAAAACAGGAAAGTATTTATTACATAAGCCAGCAAAGCAACTCAATTTCATGGAAGCACTGTTTATAGCATTACCTTTACACATATTCAAAATTATGTGTAAACCAAGTTTTGACCTCTGATTGGTCGCAAGCAGTTGTGTGCCATGTTTGGCACAGTGAGTTGGATTATTTAAATCCTAAATTGTTGTGGGGTCTTGCCCTCTTCTCCCCTGTGGACCAGTGGAAAATCCCCAAAGGTGGAACTGCCAGCGCTCATTAACATTTATGTGTGAGGTGGCCTGATATACAAATCTGTCTCTCTCCACTGTATTCAGAGGCAAAAATTCATCTGTTTTCCCAAAGTGCTGTAGTGCTGACAGGATTTGAACATGGCCAAGATTGTATGCCCATACATACACATGCAACATGAAATGGTTCCATCCAAAACAGAAGGCGCTGTAGTGCTGACAAAATCGCAGGCAAAATTGCAGCAATTGACTGCAATTTGACCTATATACTGCTTAGAATTAAATCAAATCAACAACCCTTCTGGAATGAGATGGTCCCTCGCCATAGCTACCTTCCATAGAAATTTGAGCGCTCTAGCTCAAAGGATAAGGGACTTATGGCTATTTTTGTGTTTTTCAGAAAGCGCCCCCTATTGGCCAAACTAAGTCTAAGAAGCACGATCTCGATCTGCATCTCAAGCCTAGACAGCCATGCACCGCAAAGCGGGCTAAAATTCTGAGCAGTCTAGCTCAAACGGTAAGGGACTTATGCCCATTTTTGAGTTTTAGAATGGCCAAAGTAGTGGGCTGTTCGAGCCAGAAATCGAACTCCGATGTGATCGGTCATACACCCACATATTAAAAAAACTAGAAGGCTACGTCAAAAACTGAAAGCACTAGAGCACTGACAAGGTCAAATGCAAAATTACGGTGATTTCCCGACATTTGACCTATATCTTTCTTAAAATGTGGTCAAATGAAAAACCTGTCTGATATCTGATGACCCCTTACTACCTTCAATAAAAATCAGGAGCATTCTAGCTGAAACAGTGAAGGCGTTATGGCCATTTTTGCATTTTTCATAAGTAGTAGTGGGCCGTTCGGGCCAGAAATCAAACTCGATTGAGATCTTATGGTCATACACCCACACATAAAAAATCAAAAGGCTACGTCAAAAATTGAAGGTATTAGAGCACTGACAAGGTCAAAGGCAAAATTGCAGTGATTTTCCGCCGTTTGACCTACATATAAAATTTGGTAAAATGAAAAACCCGTCTGACATGTGATGACCCCTTACCATAACTACCTTCAGTAAAAATCTAAAGTCAAACTAAGAAACAAACCTGGCTGATTAACGAACTCGATCTGCGTCTTAGGCCTGTGCACCAAGTTACATTTGATTTCACTGAAAACTGTAGCTGCTATTGCGCAGACAAGCCAAAAGTTAATGGACGTATGTACTAATGAACGAACACACGACAGACCACCACTTAGCCTGCCCATCATGGCATTAGCCCTTTTGCCCATGTGGCCAAGCGGGCTAAAAAATGGAGAAGCACTCATGTTCGTAGTTGGGCTGCAAGCGAAACCAAATGCCTCAATGCAATTTGGGCTGAGGATTCAGTCATAAGAAAGCTAGATGACTCCTGTCATAACAGCGCTAATTAATATCGCTCTTAGAGGTTTTGTCGCTATCATAGAAGCAGCAAAAACAGCATCAATGTGTCTCGTCTGACCAATTGTGATCTAATCACCCAAAATGCATATTAAAACCAAGTGCTAATGTGCCCTTTTCCCTGCTGTCCCTGTTATGGATTTGGGAGGGTCCTAAGTTTTGGGGGATGGTATCTCAGAAACCCCTTAGAGTAGGACCCTAAAATTTTGCTTTGTTCATTATGAATGTAGATGTATTCCAAAAGTAAATTTGAGCCAAATCTGAGTTGGTGACCTGGGGACCTCTGGTTGACCCTACCATGCATCTTAAGATCCAGTAGTGGTAGTAATTTTCAAAAGAAATAAAATAAGACCAATTGTAGATATACTATGGTTTCCTATGCAGATTTGCATGTCATTAGAAGAAGAGTGGACTGTTGGCCTTGGTGGAGATTTGTGCTCTCTGAGTGCCATTCTAGTCAGTTGAAGGGTCAGCTGAATGCCACAGGAATTAATTAATTGTAGAAAATAAATCCATCTACATCATGGATACTAAAATCCAGACCTTGGGGGTCAATATTGTCACAGGATTTTAGTCTTCTCTTCAATGCATGGATAGAAACATCAGCGTAATCTCAGGTCAATCAGGGAAATGACTTTGAAATCAATCAGCAAGAGTGACCCAGCAGTATAACGGACCTTCAGCCCTCTGGGTTATTTTATTGTCTACTCAGAGGAACCCATTTTTCATTCTCCATGGGACCCTGTATGGTAAGTCAGTGAAGTATAAAAACTCAAAAATGTATCCATTTTTTTTCCCAACAAAGAGCCCTTAACCCTTTCAGTGCTAATGAGGCACATACGTCCCACAACATTTCCAAATATCCTGTTGGGACACGACTCCCAGAAACCCTTGCATTTGAGCCAGTTCCCTATCATAGGAATTTCGCTTTCATGCTGGGAAGAAAATTAGGAAAGGAATTATGCGTAATGGGAAATGGGTGCTGAATGTTGTAAGTGCAACAGCTTAAAAGGGAATTATAATGGCTATTAAAAGTAATTATTAACTAATAAATTAGTTAATTATTTATTAAGACTTTAATTTAATACTTTTGCAATTAAAGTTCCTCGGGGCACCACCCTTCTAGTAAAGGGAAAATTAATAGCAATTGAAATGAGTTACATTAAAGGTCCACCATAAATGCCAAATTACTACAATCACAATTTACGTTATAAATGAATGATTACAATATTCAACAAAAATGGGAAAACTAGGCTTAATTATCAATGCTAAAATTCAATAGTAATATAATTACCATCAACATCCGGCATCAATAATATAACAACACGCTAAAGGAAAGGGGAGCTCTTGACCTGGCAGAGGTTAGAGTCAAGCTAATATTCAGGCAATATTCAGACAACCAGAAGCACTTGTTGAAAATATATAGAAAGTTTTATTATGTTTCAGTAGCAAGTAGCTTTTTTTATCTTGTGTCTTACGTTTGTTATTATCATTGTTTGTTGTGTGTTGTAGTTGTTGTTGTTTTGTTTTTTATTGCTACTGCGGCACAACCAATTGCCCCATGGGGACAAATAAATGTCTTGAATCTTGAATCAATGAACAGGAAATCACTACTTGAATAAACTA
This sequence comes from Gymnothorax reevesii, assembly GCA_029721435.1. NCBI lineage: Eukaryota > Metazoa > Chordata > Actinopteri > Anguilliformes > Muraenidae > Gymnothorax > Gymnothorax reevesii. Next base: position 117,821,094 of record CM056574.1, read on the forward strand.
ATAAACACACAGGAAGGATTAACTAGCAGTTATATCATCATGAAACAACATGTAGAAATAGACTAAAGGTAGGACGTGTGAGTGTATGTGTGTGCGTATGCGTGCATGTGAGTAAGTCTGAGTACCAAAAGGGAGGGGTTAAAATGGCAGGCTTGGACTCAGATCCAAAATGGAGGACTTGGATCTAAGAAGGCGGACTCAGATCTAAAATGGTGGACTCAGATCTAAAATGGCAGACTAATAATGTGGCAGTCTGAAAACTACGTGTGCTTGAGGGTGGAGGAAGTAAAAGGGAGAACAAAGAACTGGATGGCACAGGCGGGAGAATTAGAAAAAGACTCCTGCACGAGTTAGGCCAGAGTCAGTGTTTCCCACTCAGCAAGCAGTGTGTAGTGTACAGATACTAACTTAAAAGAGAATATGAGATTGGAGAGAGAGTGAGAGGATGAGAGAGAGAAAAAGCAGAAAAGAAGGCCCGGGCAAAGTCTAATAGCGGGCTGATAAATCAGTTAGACAAGCCACAACGCCCCAAATCAGTTCAAACTCTCAACAATTCTAATTACAAAGAGCAAAGCAACAATGTAAAACAAACAATCCACAGTTTTAAATGAACTCACTCAAAGATTGGATATTTAACAGCTCAGCAATGCAGCAGTATAGAGTAAATATCCGCGATTTCCAGACAAAGTCTCTTACATACCAAAGTTTTCAACCAGAACAACAGTAAGATCCAGTACGAGTACACTAAAACAGCAAGCAAAAAAAAACACAGCTCAAAGTTTACAGTAATTATTACATTCAAACATCAACAATTAGCATAGAATCGCGTGTTTTATATTCTAGCTAAATCTGCCCAGATGCAAATTGCCTTACTTGGGATCACTACCAAGTGAGTGACCCAGTTCTCCAGTGTCAGTGACTGTGTCCAAGTGAAGGCTTTGGGCGTCAGTCCCTTTGTTTCCAGAGCTCGTCCGCGGACAGGAAATGGTGCCTGCTTTTCAAGGCACAATGATGCACGAGAGAATGCAGGAAGTTTGTCGACTTGTTGATCGGGAAAAATAGCAAAAAAGGGAATCTGGTCGCCTTTTTGTTTCTTCCAAAGATTAAAGACGTTAAAACAAAAGAAATTTTACCGTCGTCGCGCAGTGCGAATTCTTTTAACCGGTTCTTGAATAGATACGTCTTTAGGCAACTTAAGTAATTACGGAACAGAACATAGTTCATCTTTAACTCTACCATGGCCAACTGGAGAGGTCCAAAAGAACTTTGTTCTTTGTTCTGTCCCAAGGAAACTTTTCAGTCAGATGGATGTGCACCCCTTGATGTCCTTTAACCCCACCATGGCAGAAGTCCAGAGAGGAAGAGCAATGGTTTACTTGATGCTCTTATAGGGGGTTTGACGTCATTAGGCTTAATTGCATTAGAGATAATGCTTTTGGAGTTCTGGGAAATGCAATTAAAATGGCTGTTCTTTGTGATTTGCAGCCATTTTGGTGGGCCTTGGCCTTACAATGTGTATGGCTGGTAAAATAGAGAGGCCAGGTGCAGCAGCCAGGGAGAAAACAAGCAAAACAGAAACAATACAAACACAGAAAATCACACAGACCACCAGAAAGTACCAAAGGACGTATAATAGTTCGAAGAAACGGAAGCAATGCGAGAGAGAGAAAAAGTAGAAAAGGGAAAATTCCCAAAGAGAAATGAACTCCAAAAATAACTGGAAGATGTAAAGTCACACAAATACTGACTAGAGATATCTTTCGCTATAATGCTTAGCAACAAACAGACACTCTAGCAAAGGAGGCGTGGCGGACTCATGGCTTATATAGAGTCCAGGGAAGTGCCGCCCCAGTTCAATCAGCCAGCTGATTAAAGAATCCGATAGAAAAGGAATTCAATCTCGTCCCGGGACAAGAGCACCAAAGAAAAGTCCAAAACACATGCACGCCTCACAAACCATGACAGCATGTTGACGGCTCTTTCTGATTATGGATAAATCCTTGCAGTCCTTCGTAAGTAGGCATCGGTTCTCTAATGGATTGAGTTTGTGATATTAGAGATCAGAGATGAGAGATTGTTTTACGACTGTTTAGACTGTTATTTCAACCATTATACTCATATCTTGCCCAGTAAAAAGGACTGGGACACATTTGTTCTTCCAGTATTGCATCGATTCCTGACAGGTCTAGTATAACAATTTAGTGCAATTGTGAGTGAATGACATACTATCCAATGGGTAACTGATTTGAATTACTGTTTTCAGTATTGAAAGGGTTAAACTACTCTTGGGATCAACAGGCCAATGGGTTTCACTCCAACCCAAACAAACCACACCTCATTTAAAGGAGGATTATCACGCTTACCTTTTTCGACCTGAATTAACTGCACTGAAGTTCAACAGCACCTGCTTCAAGTATTCAAGTAGCCACCATGAACAGAGCAGGGCTTATGACATGATATACTAGGATTTTCAGAAAGCATTTGATGAAGTACCGCATAAGAGACTCATTTTTAAATTGAGCTCCATTGGAGATATTCTGGAGTGGATTCAGAACTGGTTACAGGACAGAACACAAAGAGTGGTGGTCAGTGGAACCTCATCTCAGCTAGGTATGGTGGGGAGTGGCGTCCCTCAGGTAGCAGTGTCGGGACCCCTGCTGTTCCTCATCTACATTAATGACCTTGATAGAAATATTAAGAGCAAATTAGCTGAATTTTTGCTGATGATACTAAATTGGGAGTATCTACTAAATCTAAGTATCTATTGGGAGACTCTACTAAAGTGATTCAGGGGGATTGGGATAGAATCCAGAGTTGGGCAGAAATGTGGCAGATGAAATGGAATTAAGCTAAATTTAAAGTTGTACATGTAGGTAATAAAAACATTAGACGGGATTACTTCATGGGAGGTTTAAAACTGGAATGTGCTCCACACGAAAAAGATCTAGGAGTGATTGTTGACCAAACCCTCACAGGTTCTAGTCATTGTGCCGTAGCAGTTAAAAAAGCCAATTGGATGCTGGGATGCATTAAGAAAAGTATTGAGTATAAATCCAAGGAGGTGGTACTTCTCTTGTACAACACATTTGTCAGACCATATCTGGAGTATTCTGTACAGTTTTGGGGACCTTAATTTAAGAAAGGTATAGAATCTCTAGAAAAAGTTCAGAGAAGAGCAACTAAACTGATTCTGGGTATAAAATATGAAAGCTATGAGCTTTATCTCTTTAGTCTTAGGAAAAGGAGACTCAGGGGTGATCTGATTGAGGTCTTTAAATATGTTAAAGGGATTAACAGAGGAAATTATGTAGGATTCCTTCAGCCAAGTTCTGCTAGTAGAACTCAGGGTCACAAATGGAAGTTCACCAAGGGTAAATTTAGCAATGGCAATTTTCAAGAGCAGGCCTGACTTTCAGCTAGATACCATTGAGACATTGAGTATCTGAAGTGATATATTCGCAATAGTTAAAAGAAACTGGCGAGCCTAGTTGGGCTGAACGGCCGGTTCTTGCCACTCTTGTCATGTCATTTCCGCAAGATAATTAGTCCTTTCCACGTAATTGGCGATGATTGCCCATAATTGCCATGACAAAATCCAAAACTGAGGCCGCCATTGTGTTGAACTCAAGCTACGCGAGACAGAGTTTCAGCCCGTGAAAGCACAGAATCGTGACGTGAATGCAGCGGCTGAGAGTGTAAACAAAGCATCCCTGAACAGTGATATGCATTGCTCCATTGTGCGAGTTTTTAACCGAACGGCAAATTAAATCCCTGTCCTTTGGGAACGTGTGCATTGTCACACTGGCCATCCTCTGTTTAGTGCTATTGACCCAATCGTATGCCTGGCAATGCAACATTTTCACAGCTATTTCAGATTGTTCACTGACGAGAAAATCTCATTAAATCGAATGCATGGCCATGATGCCTGGAAGTGCCAGAACCTCCGCGCTGACGTCATGATCTTGCGCCCCAGAATCAGATGCGACTGGTGCTACGGAAAATAATGGCGCTGCCCAATGGGCTCAATTAAATTCAATTTTTTCGTCAATTACCCAACTTAGCTATATGAATGCAGTTAATTAGCAGGAGATAAACAAATTGAAATAACAGGAGAGCAGAAATTTTTTGATGATAGTCCTTTAATGGGTGCACCCAAAATGGGCACAATTTCCAAGTGTTGGGATACACACTGTAGCCAGACAAAAGCTGAACTTAGTGCAGTCAAGCATGCAAAATTAGGACTTGAAATGCAAACTTACAGAAGGGTAGACCCACCAGGAACAGGGATGTTTGTCACTTCTCAATGAAGACACTACGGAAGCTGTAAGAATATTCACTCAAGTCTGAAACAATGAAACAACCATGCATGCCAGCCAGACAGTTTCAGTCACTTACCATTAGACTAACGCAGGTTACATGAACGAGCAACAGTTCCCAGCAACTCATCTGCTTAGTGCTAAGCGAGCGAGAGTCACGGAGCAGAGATCCATTTCATCCAGAGACACCAATTACTCAGGTTGACGGCTATAATTGTGGGGTTTGTGTGCGTCTGAAGATACGCAGTCTAATTATAACATGTCGACCCCACATTAAAGATCCTGTGTCACATAAAAAGCCCTCTTCTTGGGACATTTGCAGTTCATGTTGACTCCATTTAAACTTGTGTACATGTAGCATATTTTTCATACCTGCCTGTTTTTGGACTTGAACATTTTCATTTCAGGAGGATCATAATTGTGCCCTTTTTCCTTACAAGGCCTTTCGTGACCCTGGGAGCTTTTCATGGTATTAACTTACACTTTGTCCTGTTCTCTCTGCTCTCATCACCCAAATATCATTCCCCCACTGACATCACGGAGGATTTGCCAATCTTTTGAATGCACCTCGCGGGGATGCGGAGCAAGGAGTGAGGAGGCTTCAGGAGGATCTTAGAGTGGCGTGACTCCTGAGCAAAAGCCTTTCATCAAGTGGTGTGACCTATAAATGCCTAAGAATTTCTTATTGAGATTTTTGGCTCCTCAGTCCTCGAGTGTCTTCCTTGCATCTCTCTCTGGGCGGTGCTAAGACCCGAGGAAGAGTTGAGAGTGAGGGAAGCAAGGAGACTGGTTACCATGTTCAAATAGCATCATTACCCACGCCCAACGAGGCGGCGTGGGAATACAGTTTAGCACCGTCTATCTGTGTGTGTGTGTGTGTGTGTGTGCGTGCGTGTCCACGCGACAGCTCGGCCACCACTGAAGCTAGGGTGACCAAACTTTTTGGGGTAGATGATCCTAGGGTACCCTGTCCAAATTTGCATTTTGAGGTCGAAAGGTCAAAGGTCAAGGTCAACAAGAGGCGTGGGTTAGCATCTCTATAGAGTGCGCATCATCTAGTTATCTTTCCCCTACTGCCTCCACACTCTCCCCCACATGCAGAACCAATGTGGTAGAGCCTGGCATAACTGCCGCATACGGCTCAGTGGCGCCCCCCAGCACAGTCCGAGGCTCAACTGCGCAATCACAAACCATCGGAAGTGAAAAGCTGGAGAATAAGAAGTGGGACTGAGTGAAGCTTGTGTCCTTCATTTTTTCCCCCGATGATTTGAGCACATGGGACATAACAACCGGATTAGACCGGTCTGTTGAAGATCGGGGCGCCAATCGATCAGTGTTATCTGCGAAGGGCAGTTCCTTACTCCTTGAAAATGACCGAGTAAGTATTTATATGGCAACCATGATAAGTGTTCGAATTCTCCAAATGTTAAGGTGCCTCAATGCTTCGTAACTCATATCCTTTAGCATGGATTACACTGAACTAACCTTTACAAAAAAAGGAGAAAACATTATCCCACAATTCCTTGCGGCAGCAATATTTAAAGTGACGCACCATCTTTCTGGCCGTTCAGGAGAATAAACGAACACGACGAGCACGGGAAGCATGATGACGTCACCCAGAGTTGGTGCATTTGGATTTTCATAGCAGCGTGTTTGTCTTTTTCCTACGTCCGTATCAATTATCCTCCACATCTTTCTTTACCTCATGACATTTTCCATTAATACTGAGAAAAGGTGGATGAGAATTAGGCGGCAGGGCGCAATTCTGAGAATTTGAATTCTTCCAATCACAGGCCGCAAGGATGAAGACCTGAGCAATGTGGGTGATTTACACAAAAAATACTGGGGAGAATTCTTACTTTCTGAACTTGGATTAACATTATGCTGCAGTTTCCCAGTGGGGTCATAAATAGTCAACCCTCATGGAAGGTACTCGCCCTGCAATGCTTAAATGCAATTAAAAAAGAAGTCTAGTTATAAAAAATACTTCCATATTAATAAAATATTAATCTGTGAAAGTCAGTATAGCTGTTCCAGCTTAATACATTGAAAAGTATTGCCTGAGGTAGAAGGGTGATTCTGAATTTATAGTACTTCCCCTGACATTTTGAAATGATCCTCCTCTCAACTTAAAATGATGTCTCCATTGGCACATTTAAGTTCTAAAGACATGTAATCACCACCTTGCTTTACCAAATCTTTGATGCTATGGCTGTGTTTCCTTACTCCTTTTCTGAATGGAACCAATTTTTTCACCATTTTATTACCATCTCTCTTTTTGTATTTGTGCAGTCAGTTTTATTAGGTGCTCTTACAGTCCGTGTCTTTATGCACGCTACAGTGAAGCACTTTGTAAAATATGATTTAGAAATGTGTAATATAAATGAAGAGCTATTACTGACTACCACATCCCCATGACTGTGTTGAGGGCACTGCTGTAAGTTTGGCGCATTTGTATGCAAGAGGTGAGAGTTAGAGAATATAGGCTGTGTGTGTGTGTGTGTGTGTATTTTAGATATCCCAAATTCTCCTCACCAGTGAGTGCTGCGTAACTGGACAGCACTGATTCGGCAGACTAATTCAGCTCACGCACAACTGTCTCACTGCCTTCAATCCTGGGCAGCGTTCGTCAAAAAATTACGTCCTATCCTCCAATTCCTAACCACTTTCCTTTAACCTTTGTGAGGAAACGTCATAAGGTAAAGGAAAGGTGTTGAAGGAAATTCTTAAGGGCTTAAGAGGACAACCGCATTAATTAGAGAATCCGAATGCACTTACACTAGGCAGCATGATCATAAGTCCCCTGCCCATCATATACGTTTCTTTACGCGATTGTCAGGATGAATAACTGCTTTAAATATTGCAGCTGAGCAGAATTGTGGGATAGCGTTATCTCCTCTCTTTTCGAAAAGGATTGTTCTGTGTACCCTATGCTAAAGGAGGTAAATTAGGTAGCACTGCAACACCTTTCCTTCACATTTAAAGAATTGGGATGCACTGATCATGGCTGCTGTGTAATTATTTCCAATTCATCTTTAGGCGTTAGGAACTTTCCTAGCTAAAAAAGACTATTCGGACGCAGCCCTGCTCTCCTCGCCTGCCTATCTGCAGAGGATGATATCACACAACCCACCTGCCATGGAGGATTCTGGGACTGATCTCCTGTGTCAGGGGCACTCCTATGACCCAGTTTAGGACCTAAGGATGGCAGTTCAGTCCTGATTGGCTAAGGTCACTGTTATACATATGCGCACGAATGTAGAATAGTCTAGTGTTTTGTGGAACAGTCCAGAAAATTGTGTGTATTTCTCTACGATTCTGGAAAGCTCTAGTTACAACTGGATTGTACTGGCACAAGACTAGAAGTGATTATATGTGTATGGAACGTTCTCAAGCAAAACAGGAAAAAAAAAAAAAAAAGACAGTGGAAAGTGGAAACTTCCGGAAAGTTCTTTTGTGCGTCTAATTATTTGTGGACTTGTGAGGCAGTAATTCTTTGATTTAGCAGTTCTTGGACACATTACAACATTTATTCAGGAAATCTTGGATTCAGTCAAGCCTGTGTTTGTTATTCTACACTGTCGGCCGTAGAGTTTTCCTTCTAAAGTAAATTAAGGGACTCAGAAATTCCTGGGCTCTTGGAAATTCTCCTTTGGAACCATTCCATCATTGGATTGGGACATTTATCAGGATTTCCTTGGACATTGAGGGTGACTATTTACCATTTACTTTTATTTTATTCATTTGTCATCTTAGTTTTAATATAGAAAGAAACTACTATTTACTACTACTACTACTACTATTAAGAATTTTTTTTAGTAAATACGATTTTAAATCAGCAGTTTTTTTGTTAACAATCACAGATTTGTGCGTGCGCGTATAGAATTAGAAGAATTCCTATACATAAAATCGCAGATGTTAACTGCAGTCTAATGTTGTCTCAAAGCCGTCTGAGCGAACTAGTTGAGATTAAGTCGGCTATGCATGTCATAGACCGGGTAAATTAGAATGAAATCACCTTTGGTTTTTAAGCATTTCATTTAAACCCTGAGCTTTACATAAAGGCTACGTGATCCACTTCAGCACGCGTACATGTACAATAACAGAGCTCCATTCTGAGAGATTATCTTTGGAAAGACCAAAATATGGTTACCTTCTTTCAAATGTTGCGCTGGCAGAAAGATATGCGTGCACATACATTTGCAGGATACATGCACAAACATACATACGTATGCAGGCACACATGCACATGAGTATGCAGGCACACATGCACATGATAAATACATACACAGAAGTAAGCAAGCAAGCATGCATGGATGGATGTGGATAGTCGCATACATAAATGCATAAGCCTGGCATGTCCTTCTCCCTTCCACAGTGCTTTGAGAAGTAGGGTCATTGCATTCAAAATCACAAGAACTCCTCACGTCACAGTCTCAGATGTGGTCTCAAATTTTAGTAATTTTTAGTCCTATATGCCCAATGAAGAATTAGGCATCCACAAACGGGGAGGTTCTCAAAAATTCTTGAAATTTCATGCGGAATAATCCAGCTCATTCAACTGACAATGATTAATATCGATCTCCCTCTCTCCTCCTCTCTCTTAATCAGTTTACCAGTATTGTCACAATGTGCATTTCACTGTTCATATAAACTTCTCTTATTACAAATTAAATAGACAAGAGAGGACTCTCTGTGCTGCTAATGCAGAATGCTAATTATATGGGAATGACATAATGCCCCACACATGCACAGCTGAGCCAGAGGTACAGTAAACATAAGCCAGATGGATCGGCAGCCCCAAGAAGTTCCAGGGCGACCACCATCCAATTTGGGTCAAAAAAAATTTTTTTTTTTCCCTATTCTTCATCTTTCAAGTATTTGATCAAAAAAATTAAAATTGAGCAATTCAGACATTTTTAATGACTAAAAGCTATGGCAAATAAGACCTCACAGTAAGAGAATAATGTGTGAAGTGCATAAAATTGTTCATGCATAAACTTGATGTTATCCCAATTAACCCAAACCATTGAAGCAAAAAAAAAAATTGATTAAAATTTTACATTCAATTCATGCATCCACTGAACAGTTTTAACAATATATTACCTCTGGGTGTCGACCTAAAACAAAAATCTATTGCCAACGTGCTACTTGGTGATACTAATGAAAAAGATATAGTATTTTCAAATAGCAATACATTTTCTGGCTGATAGAACAATATGTAAAATGTAAATAAAATAGGAGATAGTAACATGCAAATCCCTTTTGAGCAGTATTCAAACTGAAAAATACAAATACTAAATAAGTGGTAGTAGTACAGCTGATAAGCAGCCAAAAATCATCAAATTGTTCAAATTGTGATAGAAGTATGAAATTTTGTGTATGGGTACCTATTTATATCCAGAATCACAAAAGATCAAGCCCCACTGAAAACATTGCATAGTTTTGGCAGAATATGCAAATAAGTGATGCCATTAGCGTAAAACCAGAATTTGGCTATAACTTTGTACCTAAAAATGCTAGACTCATAAATAAAGCATCTACCCCCATGTTTTCAGGGCCAATGATTACTATGAGAGCATCCATGTATACCTGCAATAAAAAATACATCATTTATACAACATTGACTGTTAAATTTAACCCATTTTTGTCTGCTGCATGTTGTAGGGTGTTGTCCATATACTGTAGTGTAAATCATTGATACTCTGTCTATTCTTTGCAAATGCGCATTGCTACATCAAAGTGATCTTGTCTTCAGCATGTTCTTTTTTTCAAGTAATCTCATTTTAGTAGACATTATTTGCAAAGCTTTTTATAGCTCAGATATGCTTTTGGAAAGCATTCAGTTAACTTGTCTCAGAATTTTTTCATAAGAACTCGATAAGCAAAAAAAAAAAAACAAAAAAAAAAACAAATGTCTCTCAGTTTCCAGAGACAAGTATTCAGTACATCTGAAGCAATCAGCACGACCTTAGATAAGCATGCTCTACTCTGTGTGTTTAGAATTATGGTGCAATGTTTTGATTATGCTCAACCATATTGTTGCACACATAGTTTCTGACAGATAACTGTCATGCAAGTTAATTTAATTGTATTACATGTAGCTGTATTCTTCGGGCATAAAAGCATGGGCATATAACTATCTGGAACAGAAGTTCATTTCTTATGAAGCAATTATGATACCTTTGTGATGATGAGTATTTCACTCGTGTTTTTGTTCCAGTCACCAACCTTACATAATACTAACATTGTTATATTTTCATTTAATGCTGTTCAGATGGTGGTGTTATTTTCTAGTCTTCATAACGCAGTTTGTTATCACAAGCAGTAAACATAAGAACCAAAACTTGCTTCTATAGTGTGTTTATTGTTTGTATTCTCGATATACCATGTTGTAGTTTTTACGTTAGCATTAATGTCTAATGTTGCCTTGATGTAAAGCATTCATTTGCCTTTGGCAAGTGTAAATCAGTAATACAGTGTCTACCTAAACACACATTGTGTCTAGTCATTGTAAACGTGCATTTTCAAGTTGCCATAATAATGATCTAGTACTCATACTTTTTTTGAAGTCAGTAAGTGTTCTTGGTAGTATTTATTCACACTGCTGCCAAGGTAATGTACACTGTCACAATGCTAACTAATGTACCTCTGTTTTATTTAAATATACCATTTAAGTAAATGTTTTTCAGAGTCATGAAACAGTTTTTGAGTTCATTTGAAACAAGTAACATGTTCAGGTAAAATATATTTGCCGCATTACATGTAATTACCACTTTAGTTTATAATTATGTTTTTCAGTACAGGCTATTGGTAAAATATGTTTCTTATTTAAATCATTTTGATGTCACCTCAATGTAAAACAGTTGCCTTTGACAAGTATAAATAAGTAATACTGTGCCTGACGAAAACACCTTGTACCTTGTGTCTAGCCATTGTAAACGTTTAATTTCAAGGTGTCATAATGATCTAGTCCTAACATTCTTTTTTGAAATCATCTAGTGTTCTTAGTAGTAATTAATTGCACTACTACAGATTTTATGTACACTGTCACAGCGCTAATTTACTTGTACCACTGTTTTTATTTAAAAATACCAGTTAAGTAAAATAACCTGAATGTTTATCAGGGTCTACAGGCGATTACGGAGTTCATTTGAAACAAGTAACACAGGTTTAGACATATCTGCCACATTAATAATCACTTTAGTTTGTAATTACGTTAATTGGTACAAGGTATCAGTTATATATATATGACCAAATATGTTGCATATATAAATAATTTTCTGTTAGATAATCATTACTGCTTATTTGTATTCTTTGACCACATAAACATGGGTATTGACACCTTATTTGCTTTATCTTTAATATTGCGGAAGATATGGGCATTTAACAATTTTTCGGTAATGGCGGAAGTAATTAGTTTGATGTGGATCATTAAAATCAAAATTCGAGATGGGGCTTGCTTTTATAGTAATTCACATATGAAACTCTACCAGTGAGCCAAATTTGACACCATCACATTTTGAACAATTTCTCACCTTATCAGCTGAACTATAGTTTAATCCACTTTACTGCTTTTTTTTGATAATAGCAGTTCTGAAACGTGATGTCTGCAACGTGTTCCAGTGAGGTTGGGCCAGGTGTATGTCCACCACTGAGTAACATCACCTCTCGTTTCAATAGTGCTCAGCAGTTGTTTTAGAACAGAGGAATTGACTTTTGAAAGCGAAATTTATCCCCATTCTGGCGTGATATAGGACTTCAGCTGGCCAGTAGCTGCGGGTCTCCCTTGTTGTAATTTGCACTTTATAATCTGCTGCAGGCTTTGAATGAGAGATGGGCCCAGACTGCAGGCAGTACCTGTACTCAGTGACTATGGAGCTGCACAGTCATAATATGTGCGGAGTAAAGCTCAGGGTTGTACCCCCGGAACAAGCAGGGGCATCCATAAAACGGGCAGAATATGTTGTTCTACATCAACTTTCCCTCAAAAGATGAACAAGTTGCCCATGTTAAGAGCACTAATGCGGCCACAGTCGATGATAGATTCTGCCTTTGGAACGTCACCAGTAAGAGTTGGGATTGGTTCCTCTCCTTGGCCCCAGAGAACACAATGCCCATTATTTCTGCATAAACTGCATTCATTGAAAAGTCTGAAGTACTTACAAGCCCATGTGGGTGTGTCCATCACTGAAACATGTCCATCCTTGACGCAGTGCCGTGTGAGGGCTCGAAAATCTCACACAGCCAATATTTGTGCTCAGCCTGGACTTTCACCCACAGAAATTGTTGATTTCAATGAATCTTTTCACTATGTTATGGAAAGTTGATGGCGAAATCCCTAAATTTTATGCAACTGCAAATTGAGAAATGTTATTCCTACATGGTTCGACCACTTGTTTTCACAACATTTAGCAAAGTGGTTAGTGACTGCTCATTTAATACCTGAACATATTTGAATCACCTGTTAGTGATTCACCAGAAAAATGTACCACATGGATATTTTCTTAAGATTCCACTATTTTTCCAGTCCCAGACCCAGTTACGTTGCAAGCATGAAATTCATAATTTGCGAATATGTTCAAAATCAAAAGAATTGATGACGTGGAACTAACAAATATATTTCTTTGTGCAGTCTTCCACAAAATGTAGATAAGAGATTCTAAGGAACACAATTATTATTATTTTTTTTATTTGCATTTTGCAGGTTCTCGCTGCCCTCCACTAGCTTGCTTATGACACGCAACAGGCTGAAATCATTGATGGCGGCATACCAAGCTACTGAGGGGACAGCTCCTGCTTACATTCAAAGCCTCACCAGATAGACCACAAACCAGCACACCTGCCAGGCAGCTCCATTCTTCCACCCCTGGACACATGCATTGTTACTTCCGCTTTGTAACTTTGCTTCCCGGTAGGGCAGGGCAATGTGGACAATATCAAATGGTATGATATTTTTGCCTCAATACCTCAAAACCAATATCGAGGCGAAAGTGGTGGATTAACTATTCATAACGTCACAAAATATTTTCACTATGAGATTTTTTGATAAACAGGCATTACAAATGTGGATGTGATGACCAGGCAAGTAAAAGAAACTCTAAGGGCAAGTCTAACAAGAGCAAAGAATTGCCCCAACCTAATTTGATAACTGACAGGAATTTAATTGCATGGTGTAGTACTTGTTCCACGTTGGCTAAATCTTTAGATTAATTGTTTGTTCCACAGCTACTCAAGCTCCTTTCCATTTGTTGTCACTTCTGGTGTTTGGAATATTACTTCTTTGCGAGGTTCTCTGCACTTCTGTTAAATCAAATGCGTTCTTTGTCGCTCAGGTAATTAATTGAAAGATTCAATCAATCTTATGGGCTAGAAGAAAAAATATTGACCGCTTAATTATTGTGACTGGGCGCAAAAAAGGTATTTCGTCAGAGGTATTAGTAATTAAGAGTATTTAGCATCCTAATGTGATAGAAGGCTATCGGGCGCCGGAGTCGTTTAGGCTGAGCCTGCAATAACTCTTTCACATTCCGATAACACAACCCTGCACTTTGAAAATTTCTCTCTGTTGATTTGATAAATTGTGTTGATTTAAAAAAAATTTGAAGGCGCTGATTTCAAATTTGCCCTAAAAATTTGTGTATCACGTTAGGTTTTTTTTTGACAAATCGCGAATTATTTTTTTCATATTGATATAGAATACAGAATGATAAATCAAAGCAAAATGACACAGATTTTAAGCATTATGCAAGATGTAATAAAACAAAGGGCACATTACCTAAGGATTAAACTTTTTTCCTTTGATTTACGGGAATAATTTCGTTCAGGGCAGTCTCTCTGTAGGCACCAAGAGTTATACCAAGGGCAGTGATTTGTGACAAAACCTGACGTGATAGCCCAAAACTCATGTGATATTCGGATTCAGCGCCCCAAAATTACATAGCCTATGATTCAGGTATCAGCTCTTACTCAGCTAATTTCATGCAGAGCTGTGTAATATTCGCATTATAGTTAGTGCCGCGCCAGTTCAAGGATGACGTGCAGTGGCAGAGGGACTTTAAAAGAAGGTACTACCAACATGGTGCACTCACCGCGGATGCCGACTCTTGCTCTTAGACTTCAGGGCATTGATTCACACAAACGGCGGCAACCTCAGAAAATGCTTCATGTTCCGCGATACTTTTATCTCACAATACTTTTAAAAGTCCGAGGACAAGACTCGCTGGTGTCAAAAATACGGTGAACTGTAATGAACCGTCGGGGATAAAACTTCCGACATCATCTGGCTTTCACACAAAAAATTTAACCGGTAAAATCTGCATAAGTAGATCCGCATATTCACATCTCCTGGGACACAAACGCCCCGCAATTGCTGTGCCCGGGCACCTGCTTTTCCCGCTGCAAAAGCAAAATAATTGCTTCGGTATTTTCCCCGCGGGCCGTGGCCAAGCCTGGCAGGCTGGAGTCAGTATATTTATAGCGCCTCCTTGAGAGAATACTCGCTTTAGAGCCACTCGCAAAATCCACTCCAACTCCGCAAGCCCGAACAAGGATTGTGGATGCATTTTAAAACAAGCCTCGCGGGTAAAACATAACGCGTGCTTCTCCACCGCAGAACAACTGGTGCTTGTTTAACACTCCCTCCTGCCATCCCAACTCGGCAATGAAGTGTAACCCCCATCAAATTTGGTGTGAGGAATGTCACCAAGAGCAATCTTATCGGAACCTGACATTGGAATTGGCGTTGACTGAGATTCTCATAAGTATAGGCTATTACTAAAATGAACTAGGCCTACCAGGCGCATGGGTAAAAGCATAGGCAAGTTTATATAACCTATCAGTAGTCTGTATTTCGTAGAAATAGAACTTATCTGACTGCAACACCGAATGGGTCTATACACCATCTTAAAAACACAACTATCCTGAGACTTGTCGGATATTTGACGGGACGAAGTGAATTGGACGCGAAAGAATGTTGCACCTTTACTGCAAATTCCCGTCAACATAGTTAACAACATATAGGCTATAATTAAGCGTAGCCCACCATATCTGGACTTCTGAGACTTCACCATTATTTCCATGTTTCCACGAACTGTGATTATAACATACTTTGCAGTATTAATTTAGGCCTACATTACAGAACTCAACACCCACGAGAAATTCATCTCGAGCCCAGTCGGTTCAAAGTAATTACCAATATCAGGCCTTCGGTCTAATATCACTGACAGTTCGCAGACTCGGCCATGATTTGGAGCAAATCCAAAACAGAGCAGGAAAAAATCTATGCTGATTAGGCAAACACCAAATAACCGTTCGATGTTTTGAGGGCGAGTTAAAGCAGGCATGAAGGTAATAGAGACTTAAGTACAGAAAATATTGGGTTCAGCCTTAATTAATTTCAGCTGGCGTTTCGCATTAGGTGGGATCTAACGATGCGATTAATTAATCGAGGGGTCTCCCTAGCTCACTTAAAAACCGAACACGAGTTTTGGGCGCCCTCAGGTGGCTATCAGAAACACACTCAACTGCCAGAAAATGAATCCAGAGCGCCAAGACCATCAAAAGCGCATCTGACACCAAATCGACCGTCTCAAAATAATTTGCGAAATAAACGCTATCAGTACACGATAATCTGTAATAATATAAAAATCTACGTAAAATGTGATAAATTTTACATATACTTTTTTTAATAAACATTTTGCTTTCACAGGATAACTACCAGCTCCATCTATGAACATTCTCGAAAAATGAAATTTTATCAAAATGCCTCACATATTTCAACCATACCATTAATGTACCGAATTCACTAACGGAATCCCATAATTCAAATTTCTCGACTCTTATTTAGCCTGGATAATATGTCGTATGCGAGAATGGCCAGCACCAGATTCAGTTGAACAGGGCCTTCACCAAGAGCTTTAATCATCTAATCAGGTCATTCAGTAGCTGTATAGAAAGAAAACCTTAAATCCAATTCAGAATTTGCCCCAGAAGAATTGTGGCCCCTGACAGAGAGGTTAAAAAATAAATTTAAGAGTTAAGTGCATGTAAGCGCACACAGAAATCAAACAAAACCAGTAACATTTTTTAAGGAAATTTTATGTGTGCAGGTGAAATTCATTTTTCATTAAGAGACAGAAGGCGGTTTCGTAGTTGCCAGTACAGCAGATAAGGTTTGATATTATAAAGAGTACAAAAAAAAAAACACAACTCCAAAGTTCATTACTTTGTAACCCTGCAGGAAATAAAAGAAAACAAGCTTTTGGTCCAAGTTTATCTGACTTGGGGCCTAGAGTCCAAAGAACCCCTCCCCCCCCCCCCCCATCCCATCCCATCCCCTTTACAAGACATCACACATTCATTTCAAAGCAAATTCATTTACTCCACTTTTAAACAGGAAGTTTCCATTCTCCCCCATTTTCATGAAGGCGGTGATAGAACAGAATATATATAGATTATGAACTGGAAAATTGCATAGATCAGACAGTAATTTCCTTATATTATTAAGATACAATGGAATGTTTAATAAGAATCTTTTTACCCCACACACACCCATACACATGCCACTTCCTTTAACAGAGCGATGGGAGATGCACAGGGATGAGAAATCGACAGGCTCGCTCGCCCCAATAACACACGCAGGCACATTAGTAAGTCCCCTCTGAATTCAAAACAATTGTGTTTTCTTCCGCTGGATTCACTTTTACAGACATTTCCTTATTCTCCTCAATTATGACATTTTCGTGTTTATTTTTTAACTCTCACAAGGCTTTAAAAGAAAAAAAAACAGATTCAAACCTATCTACGGTACTGGGCTTGTTATGAAAGTGTGCTTTTAGTTTTTTTCCCCCATTTTCCTCCATGATTTGATAAAAGGACCCTTTCAGTTAAAGGCCCATGACCGTATTGTACTCATTTTCATCGTGTAAATTGGAAAAATAAGTATGTACAGCACTTGAACCAGTTAACTCACATTTGCTGGAGGGAAAAAACAAACAAACAAATACTAAAAAAAAGAAAAGATAACAGCTGAGGTTAGATATCCAGGTTCCGCTTATGTTCCAGCAAAATAGGTTAAAAGGATTCATTGTTATTACTCTGTATTTTAATCCAATCTTTCTCTACAGCTCTCTTATTCTTACCCACAATGCGCTATGCCTCCCACCCACCCACTTTGATGAACCCCACCCCCTCCAGGCAAAAAAAAAAAAAAAAAAAATTAGCATCAATATAACCCGTTCCCCCCTCCCCATAAGAGGCAGGGAGAGTGTGAATCGGACTCACAACCAAGAGCAGTCAGCATCCATTCCCCAGAATTACCCACAAGGCCTCTGCACACCAGATATGCAAATAAGCTTACCCACCCAGCCAATGGGGATGCCCCCTGACCAGTCTCCACACCACCTAATGGGTCTCGGGAGGGCCGAGAATCGCTGCTTTTCGGCTCTCCCTTTACCTGGGAGTCAGGTGTACTGTTAGTCCGGCCAATCAGTGGCAGTAACCGTTAATTGCCTGAAAGGAGTAAAAACCTGGGATGGATTTGGATTTGAGGGCCAGATTTGGGGAGCCCTGCAGCCAGCTTAGCTGGAACTGAGGAGGGGTGCAGACTGCCCTGTATATGGGCCCATTGACCCCCCCCGCCTACACTCCGTCCCCCCTCCCCCCCACCACCCCCCGCCCCCAGACTGTGCTCCCTTTAGAGATCGCTCTCCCCGTACAGCGCGGTGGAGAAAGACATGTAATCTAGGGCCCCCGGCACACCGTCGGGCCCCGTGTACGGCGCCATGCGAGCGATGCAGTATTCCGCCTGATCTGCGGGCAGCTCTCGCCGCAGCTCCTCTGCTGTGATGTAGTTCTGGTGGGGGTGGGGGTGGGGGTAGGGGTGGGGGTGGGAGGGAGAGACAGGGTTCAGATCAGTATCAAGCGGCCAAACTCCAGCTTCATTTTCAGGGCTCATCTCCAGCAGGGACCACATTCATAAAAGAATCGGGCAGGTTTCACGCCAAATTATGCGTACAAACAAAAAAAAAAGGCATATATCACATAACTGTAGTGGTTTCCATTCATCCCAGCTCATTACATAATTTTGTTTTCACTCAAGGTTCATCGCAACTTTGTGACAAATACTCTGGCTGAGAGCGTGGGGGGGGGGATTCACTCCAAGTTACATTACAATAAACAGTATTCCTCCAGCAGCCCATGGAGGGAAAACAAACTGTCCTCAATGATGAAGCGAATGGTTTTCAATTTCTGAAAATATTTAGCCAAATTGAATACTAAGTGTAACATTCATTAAATCGGTATGGCTTAGCGTTGTAGTGAACTAGCTAAGTGCCACTCTCAAAGCTAACTTAACGTTACTTAACGTACATGCAGAGCCCTTCTGTAATCATTGTGCAACATTACTTTCTTAGCTAGCTAGGGAACTAACGTTACCTAGCTACTGCGTTGACTGTGAATTTTGAAGCCGCTGTGAGTTCAAACGCAAATGTCTGTGATTCACTGATTGGCTGAGTTGCAGAGTGACAGGGTTAGCTCAATGCAAACATAATCGGAATTATCATGAGGCATGAGCAAAAATTACTTTTGTTTTCTATTAAATTTCGCAATTCAGTTATGTCAAAAACAGAATGTTATGGTCTTTGTTGTCTCATATGAAAGTTATGAAACTCATTGAAAATTTACTCAATTTGTCTCATAACATTAATATGAGATGACCACTCCTGTATAAATGAAATAAAATTAATAAAACAGTGGGTAAGCTAAACTGCATGCAATTTTTACTTAATTCATCGGGATTTACTTGGAATTTTTGTCATATGTGCATAATCTTCCCATTTTCGCATGTTATTGAATGACAAATTCGTCCTTATAAATAAATACTGAAAATAGCTTTTAATAATCATTTCACAACTGAAGCAGAATTGGGCAATTCCCTAATCCCTCTTAGTTCAAAGGGAAAACTTAATTGTTCTGACACAGGAGAGCCAGACCTGCAGTAGAGTGCATTAGCTCACGATGTAGGTAATGCGCTGCATTAGCTCAATGACCGAGGGACCAGTGTACAGTCAGTGAAATGACTCTCACCTTGTCTCCTGCCAGGATCTTGAAGGAGGCAATGACCTGGTCGGCCGTGTCCGTGTCGGTAGTCTCGCGGGACATAAAGTCGATGAAGGCCTGGAAGGTCACCGCCCCGCTGTTGTTGGGGTCAACTATGCCCATGATGCGATTAAATTCTGCATCGCCCTGGAAACCACATCAAGCGGTCAACCCGGCACCAAAGGTGGGCATAGATGTGTGTGTGTGTGTGTGTGTTTGAGTAAGTGAGCTCTCTGAAGGCCAGGGGCTATAACTCAACTAAAATAGCAACAATGATACTTACAATACAGTAGTTGCATCTGGATTAAGCAAACAAATCTGGCATAAGCTTACGCAAAAATGAATCAACGGTCACCCTTTAGACTGTAAAAACAATGTTCTTACTGACATTTTCAGTCTTGTAGCTGTGGTGTAGAATTGCTAAAAAGAATATTCAGCTTGACGAATCAAATACACAAGTTTACTTGGCTCAGGGTAAATATTTCACATCCAGGGGCTGAAACCTGCAATTGGGTCACAACTGAGTTCACAGAGACACAAAGCTTTAAGCCGCACAGCTGGATGTTGAGAGATGCAGAGTGCGTGTGATGCCACAGAGCGGAGCGCAGAGCAAGAGCATGCAGAGAGAGAGAGGGGGGGGGGGGGGGGGGGGAGAGAGAGAGAGAGAGACGGAGAGGAGATAGAGGGGAGAGAGAGAGAGAGAGGGGGGGGGAGAGAGAGAGAGAGGGAGAGGAGATAGAGGGGAGAGGAAAAGAGAGGGGAGAGAGAGGGAGAGGAAGAGAGAGGGGAGAGGAGAGAGAGAGAGGAAGAGAACAGGTAATGGAGATACGGAGCAGTTGCGAGACCGTAAGATGCAGACAGGAGCTTAAGGCAGGAGGAGAGATGAGGGAGTGAAAGAACGAGAGAAAGCAGGGGATGAGAAACAGACGAAGCAGGCATACCAAGCTGTATCCAGTGGAAATGAGCAGAGCACGGAAATCATCGCTGTCCATCATCCCCGTGCGCTTCTGCACCCCAAAAGAGGAGGGATCAGGGGGGGGGGGGGGGGCCAGTGATGGACGGAGGGAGAGAGGAGTGGGAGAGGAAATGAGGGACGGGAGAGGGCGGGGAGCGAGAGAGTGACCCAGTGAAGGGCAGAATGGAGTGAATGCACACAAGGTAGAAGAGGTAAAGACAGGTATAAAGAAGGAGAAGAAAGGGAAGTAGAAAAGACTAGCGAGGAGATGGAGGAGAAACAGAGGAGAAACAGGCAAACCAGGCAGAAAAAAAAGAGGACAAACGCAGATGCGACGGAGGGATGCGAAGGGAGGGAAGGGAAAGGGGAAAACAAAAGGAGACCCGTTAAAGAGACATTTAAACCGTGCAAAACAGCGCCTCACAGGAGCAGCCAGAGCAGAGAGCCTGGGGAAGCAATGCGATGACCCCCTCCAAACAGCAGAAGCAGCAATACACCAACCCCCTCTAAGGAACCGGAGGGGACTGCGGTCTCTTGCGTGCACTCTACACGCGCCCTGGTCATACCTGCTTGTCATTCTCGACATCGTAGCCCAAGCTGATCAGGCAAGCCTTGAACTCCTCAGCCTGGAGGGCCCCGCTGTGATCCTGCAGACGGCCCCAGCCAATCACAGCACAGGGCGTAGGTGAGCCAACCAATCACAGCGAAGGCCAAAAAAGGGAGCCCAGTCAATGTCAGGCGTGTGATGAGCAGTCAGGTGATGATGGAACCAGTAGAGATGAAGGTTACCATGATGATATGTGGGGGTGGGGGGGGGGTTGAGAGGTGGTGGAGGACAAATGCCATGAATGTTAGACGATGCCAACAGGACTGATGGGAAACTGTCACATGATGAACCAGGACACAGGGGATAATGATAGGTCGAGGCGACACCCAATCAAAACAAACTTGCGCATGGTGAGAACCATTTATGAAGATCTCAAGGAAACCATTGAAAAGAGGGTCTCCACAGTATAGACCGATTTCTTCACACTCAAAATTGCGTCGGTTCCTTGCGAAATGTACATTATCTATACCCATCTTCCCCCTTAAGCAGCCAGAGGGCTCGCAGAACACAAATGCGAATTCTACCTCCTTCTCTCTGCGCTACATAGAATTACACTTCTCCCCATGAGGCGGACAAATCGCTCTCCAACAGCAGTGACTCACCACTGCGTGTTTGACAAACCCCAGAATGAGATAAATGAAATGAAGGATGATGAAGTTATGGAGCAGGTCTATGGTGAGAAGATAGCTGGGGCTTGACAGAACCGCTCCCCGGGTCCATCTTAACATGGTGTCGGAGCGTAAAGCTATCACAGGGGTGAACATTCACATGGTCTCTAAATTGTGTCCAGTCTTATGCCCCCCTGAAATTTGCACGATTTTTGTTCCTGCAATGCCAAGCAATGTGTCGTAGCAGTAATTAAAGTCTTCGGGAACGAGCGTGAGGAGTGTGTGAAGGGTGTGGGGTGCGTGCCATGTCGTAGAGAGAATTTTGAAATGTTCAAAAATTCTGCACGCATTCGGCAAGGAATGTTCGTGCCATGTGCGTGCCACTTGTATGAACCATGTGTGAACAGTTCGCAAACTCGGCGTGAATACTGCTGACGGTGCGTGTCAGTACGTGCCGTGTTAGGTTGTTGTCACGAGTTGTTCACGTGATCATGGCACGCTCAGTTCGCGCTTAGTTCGCGCATGTCACGAACTATGCGCGCATGGCAGGAACTTCTCGCAAAGTGTTCATGCATTGTTCGTGCATAGTTCAAATTTTTGGCCACACATTGCGAAGAAAGTACGAGAACAGGGCACAAGCAAGGTTCGGCTGCGTACCACCGAAATGGCAAGCCTTGCCACGACGCATTGCATGGCACTGCGGAGACTAAAATTGCCCAAGTGTCAGGGTGGCATTACCCCAATACGGTCAGCATAGGCACTGGTTTTTATGTTGCATTTTAGCCCATAACGACAATACCGGAGTCTATCAGAGTTACTGGATTTGACTTTCTAAGGTCTCTGAGTCTCTGAGGAGTTAATCAGTTCACGCCGGTGTCTAAGAGCTGGACTCAAAGAGTGCACAGAGCGAGCACCAGTCAGGAACGGATAAGCCTGAATACTCAAGCTTCATCATAATTTTGGTTCACAGAAAAGTCCAACAAGGGTCACTTTCTTGGTCCCCACAGTGCTACCCAACACCCACCCACAGACCCACCCCACAAGTGCTTGTTCCATGCTGCATCCATCCTGCTTGCTGGATGGATATTCCTTAACATAAGATAGACCTGACCGAACCCTGTGTGGTAAGAAGTCCTCTGCATGTGACACATCTGAATTACTCACTATTACACAGTGCAGCACCCATGGACCAACTCCAGTTCTAAAGCCAGTTTCTTAATCAGGGGAACAGGGAGGAGTGTTCCTACAATGCATGTCTGTGAACTGTGGGCAGGCAGCGGAGCTGCAGATGAAAACCTACAAAAGTGGCAAGAGAATACGCAAACTCCACAGAGAGGGTCCCAGCCAGCACAGCCTCCTAATAGCAAGGCAACAGCGCTAACACCATCCCACTCTATGTCAAGGACAACATTCAACAAGTCGACATGGTCTTCAACCTCCCCCGCCAATCGTGTGCTTCTTATTTTCGAACTCCAAGGCCTTTATGGTCTGAAGCTACACACCAACTTCGCGTTGGCGGGGATAACAATAGATTTGGTGGATGCTAATGTGTAGTTGGATCCCTGCTCCCACCCCCTGACCAGAGGACGTTTTGGCCCGCCCTGAACCCCTCGACCCCCCGCCCCCTGCTTAGCAGCCCCCGCGCCCCTGACCTTGTCGAAGTGGTTGAAAGACGCCCGGTACTCATGCAGCTGGTCCTGGCTGATGCCCTTGGCGTCCCGGGTGAGGATCTGGTTCTCGATCTCGTTGATGGTGCGGGCGATGGTGGTGAGGAGCTGCTCCCAGCCCACACGCAGGTGCTGGGGAGGGACATTTCATATCACTGTCATTATCATCTTTAATTGTAAAATTCAAGTAGAATTCAGACACAAATGAGAAAAGCACTCAGAGAGCGCAGACCTCCGCCAGGGGGCAGCAAAACCCAGAAGCACGGCGATTGGAACTCCAGCCCATTGGAAAGACTTGAAATATTGAACTTTTGCGTATATCTCAGCAGTACTTTGGCCTAGATATGCCAAAATTTAATCACCTGTTCCTTGACTTAATACCCACATTCTCTGAAAATTTCATCAAAATCTGTCCATTGCTTTTTGAGTTATGTAGTACACAAACAAACCAACAAACAAACGCCACCAAAAACATAACCACCTTGGCGGAGGTAATAACTTACAACTTCTCTTATTTATTCATCACAGGTGAGAAAAAAGTTACACAAACGTTTCCTCTTCCTTGCCTTTTTCGATTTGTTAATTTTCACCAGGTATAAACCCCCGTATCAAAAGGCCACAAGACACCCAACGAGCAAATCGGCTCAAGTTAACAATTAAGTGTCAGACGAACCCCAATTACACCAAAAATTCTTAAAAATGAAGGAAAAAAGAAAGATAAAGAAAAAATGGGCGATTATAGAAAACAGACATCATAGAATGTTGAAACTGTTCAATAATTTATATAATTTGTACACACGGGGTAAAATGCTATTTACTTGTTTTACATTATCAAGTTATCAGTCTCCATCTTAGCGCTGAGTGTAAAGACAGATTCATAGGTGAGAGATACATAAATATATACAGAGAAAGACAAACAGCCAGCCAGACAGACAGATGGAACATACCTCCATGGTGTAGGAGGTGTACTTGTTGTCGAAGATCAGGGCTTCCTGGATGAGTTTGTGGTTTCCCTCCAGCTGGTCGATGTTAGGCTTGTAGTCGATGATGCTCTGCTCGTACTGCCGCAGATTGGTCAGCTGATCCTCCAGAGTGCCGTTCATCTCGATGGATATCCGACCAATCTCCTGTAAACGCCATTCAATTTCATTCTGAGACCACGGTCAAACACAACAGAGACCCTCGGTGCCATTTAAACATCAGGTGTTAACTAAGACCAGGGACCACTAAATCTGGCCATAAAAAGTTCATTACTGGTTTTCTTTTCTTCCGGAAAATTCAGTGAACAATTGGCGCAACTGACATCAAAACTGACTCCCAGGTCAAGGGAAGGCTGAAAACCAGCAACTCCCAGCCTTTTCGGGTCTTGATTCAGGGAACAGGCTAAAACCATGTACCTGCCCATTACGCAACTTCCAAGGATCATAACATTCATCACGTACTGGCCATGCATGAAGCAGAAAACACTTAAAGACCACAACTGGCAAATCAATGCCAACTAGCATAAATATTACAGTTCTTAAAGTGACTTCTCAAGGCATCTTATACGTAACCACTGAATGAGAAAGGCAGTTGGCTGCTCAGAAGGTGACAAATGCATAGCTACAATACACTGACACCAACTGTCAACTAACGGACATGAGCTCGGAGGGTCACTGAGAGTTTGGTGTAGTCAAACGCGTCACCCCAGTGTTAGCGGCGCATTAGACAGGCACGGCTCCTGACCTCCATTTTGTTCTGTATCCAGGGCCCGACGAGGTTAGCACCATCGGCGAACTGGCGGCGCAGGTCGTCGTTGGACTTTTGTCGCCCCAGCTCCTCCTGTAAGGCATTGTCTCGCTGCGGCACCAGATCCAGTACCTACGGGGGAAACCCAACAACTAACTGCAAGAGTGCTACGGTGCACTGCAAACATTTGCCAGTGGCAGGCGGAAAAAATGGCCAACCACAGACGGAACTTAGGTCTGTGAAACACTGCAGGACATTTAAAGAGTAACAACCACAACACTTTTTTTTAAACCTGGTTTAATTCTGTTCACTTATGAAATTAAAAATGGGGGTCATTTTCCCAGCATATGAACATACCTGTGCCAGTACTGGTTTTACCTTATAAAAATTTAGCTGATCAAGCGCCTGCTGGTTGAAAAGAGCAGAAATGCAACATTTGAAAGGGGCTTGGACCTTCACTGAGCGCAATCAACAGCCTAATTTTGAAAAAAAATTTGTCTGGTGTGTTCAGCAGTCAAATTACATGGAGCAGTTATAGTTACGATTACTGGCGGGAGTTATTAATTCAAATATTGTTTATTTTCACGGTCATGAATGTGTTGTCAATATTTAAATAATGGGAATCGATATCAAGGATATAATTCACAAGTAGCTAAATAAGCTAGACAAGCTAGCTACACATAAATTAGTTTCTTTATATTTAAAAAGAGGGCCTGCTACAATTGACTGACCATCGAGTTCACACTGTTTGCGAACTAGCTAGCTAAGGACAACTTAAGAAACAGCTTTGAGTGTGCAAGGTGCGGTACACTCTAAGAGCAAACGTTTATTTATTTTTCCGGATTAATTAAAATGGTATATTAATTTAAAAGATTGGCAAACTGTTTTTTCAACTGTCAAATCTTCATGAGCTACATGAATCAATGTGTTCTCTATCGATGAAGATCTCACTGCTCAAGAAAGGATGGTCATTATGTTTTGCAAACTGCAAGTCAATAAATAACAGTCATGCGATGCCATGTCGTTCAGCATCTTTATTAGAAACGTGACACTAGTCGCAGGCACCAGCTCGCAAGCATCAAGCCCCTTGTCTGTCTCCGTGCACTCTTCACGATCCAAAACGAAGCTGAGGCCCCCCCCCCATGGTATTTTTGTAATACCAAAGAGGGTGAAGCCAGGCCCAAATCCAGTATGATGTTACCCTTTAAATTATCAAGAATTTTTCATGGCAGTCAGCAGTAGGGTCTTGGCTAGAATGCATAGCGTAGTGCGCACATGGGTTCACACAAATGCATTCAACAATAAATGAACATGCACTTTCACACAAACATATACACAGTTGTGGGCATGAGCATAAATTAGGCACTCTCACACACTCTTGTACTCCAACACGTGCACACAAACACTCGCACAGACCATCGCGCACTCACTCACTCACTCACTCACTCACTCACTCACTCACTCACTCACTCAAAGTGCACACATTGTCACTCACACACACACATTCTCAAATACAAACACAAGCGCGCGCGCACACACAAACACACACACACACACACGCACACATAAACTCAAAGTGCACACAGTCACTCACACAAACATTCTCAAATACGCACACAAGCCCACACACACTAGCGCGCACACACACACCTTAAACCACTTTTCGTCGACACTCTCAGGTGTGATGGTGGTGTAGGGGTTGCTACCACTCAGCTTGATGCCGTTGTAATCGGCGATCTTCTGCACCTCCTTATTAAAAGCTTGGATGGCCTCCCTCTCCTTGTCGGCATCGGAGAGGGTGGATTTGAACTGCTCATGTGCAGCCATCAGGCCCTGAGTGGGAGGAGAGATCCGGCGGTCAACAACCAATGAAATGACCCATGACAATCAAGTAAGCATTTTAACAACTTCACAATGATGAGGCCATTTCGGGCACTACCACCCCCTGAGAAAGAGCTGAAATATCAGTATCGTCTCTGCTTTTCAAAGACTCTACACTCTGAGAAAATTTACCCTCCTTTTTAATCCAGTGATCTTAATCAACAATATACGCAACAGGCAAGAAAGCAGTTTGAGTTGAGGGGCAGCTGACAACTTCCGGTGAACATAGGGTCCCCAAATATTGTTTTCGCTTCAAATGCAACGATTATTCAGACAAAAGAAATCAGGTGCGGAGTTAAGTGTACTCAACTGGTTTGATTTGATAAAGATGTGGCATGTCAACCATTACTTGAATTGTTTGATTGAGCAATTAAGGAGCCAGAAATTCAAAAGAAAAACAACAGAAGACGCTGCATCCCTCCAGGAACAAACTTGACTACACATAACACTGAGTCCAAACCAGTTCTGGCACTCACGGTGCCACACTAGAATTTCCTCCTGCTGTGCGGACTAAAATTAAAAACTGTCCACTATTCTTTTTCTCACCTTTAAAACTCATTGCAGCAAATTTATACAAACTATTTTCGATTCATCTCGACCAAATGCGCCCGTTATTGAATGACGAGTGTATGGAGGCTGCCATATTGTTTAGGTTCAGTCACCACATAGAGCAGGCTGTATAACTGGTCCGTAAAAGGATCGAGGGGCTGCAGGTTTTCATTCCAAAAGAGCAGAAGCACAGCTGATGCAACTAATCAACTGTGCAGGCAGAGACCAGTTGATTAAATTAGTTGCATCAGGCGTGCTTCTGCTCGGTGGGCTTGGTGGGCTCCGCGGCCCTTTCACGGCCTAGTTTAACATCTCTGATGTAGAGAACTCGCTACCACTTCTTTCTAAGGTCACTACCGCCAATCTAAACAGAATGACTGGTTTGCTGAACCAATAGTCAGCTGTGGTGGGAGGTTAAGCCAATCAGAAGCAGCTAAGCAGACCGTACCGGCCTCTTCTGAAACCACGAGAGTTGAAGCAAGTCCATAATCTGAACTGTGAGTTTAAGACAATGGAACAACCCAACTGGCTACATGCGTTTCCCGGTTCAGTTGTATGAAGCAGACGATTGGCTTTTGCAGAGAAGGGGCGGGATTTTTCATTAACTGCTATCTTCAGCGTTAAGGACATGTCGCGTCATACAGCCTGAAGTGGTTTCTCCCTTCTCTGTACAGTCTCTAATAGCACTGCACCACTCCCTGATAGTCTTGCCAGTCTCTGCTAGCACTGGCAAGAACACAAGTGACATACCGAATCATGCCAGTGAGAATGAGCACCTCTGTATGCAGTTATCAAAGAAGAAAAAATTAAACCCTGTAGCATTGTCACACCAACAGGAACACACAAAAAACCACAGAACGGTGGAGGGAAGCCTCAGGTGGAGGCATTCGGCGGAGCGGGGAGGGGGGGAGGGGGGGGGGGGGTCACCTCGATTTCCTCGATGTTGTGCACGATGAACATGTCCTGCAGGTCCTCCATGGCCCCCTCCATCCAGTTGTTGAATGGTGCCGCCCTCTTGGCGTACTCCAGGTACAGCTCATCAATGGACTCCAGCTGCTTCTCTGTTCTCTGATTGGAGGAGACGGAGGGAGGGCCAAGCGGTAAGAGAACGGAGCGAAGAGAGAATATGGTGCTGTTCGATGACTGAGGCAGCTCTGTGCTTAGGGGCCTGGACTGATAGGCTTAGCCAATAACAAGCTAATGTGTGTCTGGATACTCGTATATGCAGCATGTATGCAAGCGTATGAGCGAGTGTTTTTGAGTGTCTGCGTGTGTGTAACTGTGTACGATTGCATGCAGTGTCTCTGAGCGCGTGAGAGGGTGAATATGCGTGTAAGTACTTCCAAGTGTGTGACACGCAAGCGTGTGTACATGTGCGTTTACGTGTATGAGCGCGCGCACACACACACACACACACACACACACACACACACACACACACACACACACACACACACACACACAGTGTGCATGTACCTCCAGATTTTCCTTGCGTGTTTGGGTAAGATTCCCCAGCACATCCCATTGGTCGCAAATCTTCTGGCAGCGTTCGTTCACACTGGGCGAGTCATAGTAATCCAGCTCACTGGGGACAGGGAGATGGCATCAGAACCACAGGCAGCTTTTAGAGACCATACCCCACCTCGCCTACTACTGACACCTCGCATACGGATTGCAGTCAAAAGCCGCCAGCAGCATACAGCAAGTTACCACCGTGAAATTCAGCAGTATTACAGCATGCAGCCAGAGCTGTCTTTGCGCAGTACTGAATCCCAACACAGTCAATAACCCCGCTCCACAAAACATTGTAATTGTAACATACTGGCCAGGACACCGAATACTACCATGGAAAGTAGCATGTCATTTTCAGTACATAATGCTGAAGTATGTTCTGTGTTTTAAACAAGTATGGACTAATCTGAACACTCCCATATGTACCAATAACCCCACATTTACTCACTCTAAAGTCCCCGGATAGAGTTACGAAAACTAAAGAATAGGAGCAATCTTGTTTTTGTCACTTGAAACAGAGCCGCTTGGCACAATAAAAATCGTTGCACTTTTCATTGTTGTTTTCTCATAAAGAAAACGTAAACATTTTTTTTTGGCAAAAACAATGAACCAGCCAGCAATGGTATCCATAAGCTTGATGGCGGAAAATGTTTGGACGCGAGAAAAGAGAAAGCGAGAGAAAAGCTCATTCAGCTCGAGACGGTGCCCAATAAGGCAATGTGAACAAAACACCCTCATGTCCCGACTCTCTCCATCGAGGAACTCTGATCCACTGCATCACCGTACTCCACTCTCTCATGCCTCAGGTACCCTGTGATACCCGACACCCACTCCCCATTTCACTGCTCGAACCTTCATCCCACACTTAAACAGGAGAAGTAGAGTGGGGGCGGAGGAGGACACACTTGAGGCTGACCCCCCCTACCCCCTTCCTCATCCCCCCCAATCATCTCCATCCCCCTCTCACTTGAGCTCCTGGGCGATGGCGGCGATCTGCTCCACCCGGTCCTGGTGGGCGGCGAGGTCGCTCTCGAAGGCCTCGTGTTTCTTCATCAAGGCCTTCACCTCGGAGAGGGAGGCCGTCTCGTAATCCTTCTGCATCAAGATGGCCTCCTGACCTGGAGGGGGGGGGTTGTTGGAACAATAGAGGCAGAGAATGGGCGGAAAGGAAAAGAGAGAGAGAAAGAGGGGTGAAAAATCAGAGGGGAACAGAGATACTGGGGAAGGTATGAGGACGTATTAAAAATGTGAGTAGCCTAGTGCCCCTAGATAGAGGGAGTTCAAACAACTCAAGTACAGGAGCCATTTTTGTTTCTTTCACGTAAAACCAAGCTTTTTCGCTTGATGTAGTTCTATGTGCTTCTTCCTTATTTTCTCGGAAGGGGAAAGTATTATTTTCAGGAGAAAAACAAACCAGCTACCGATGGTATCGACAACCTTAAGAGGGGAAAATGTTCAGAAAAGAGAAAACGGAATAAAGGAACCTCATTCACCGAGAGACGGTGCCTGCAAATACAGTGGATACAAAATGGCTTCATGACTAGATTTTCTGGAACCCTCACATCAAAACTCTCTCTGTCCAAGAACTTCAGGGCGGCCAACAGCTGAACAGTAATGACCCTGTTCGCCCTATAAAGGTCCTTGAGGTCCGAGAACAGCCCCTTTTCCACCCTCCCTTTACTTTAGGTCAGATGTCAGGATACTCTGACCAA
Organism: Gymnothorax reevesii; assembly: GCA_029721435.1. Classification (NCBI taxonomy): domain Eukaryota; kingdom Metazoa; phylum Chordata; class Actinopteri; order Anguilliformes; family Muraenidae; genus Gymnothorax; species Gymnothorax reevesii. Next base: position 117,851,728 of record CM056574.1, read on the forward strand.
TCAGCAGCGCGGTTTCTTTTATTTTTTTCCCCGGGATGAAAGAAAACCAGGGACGAATCTGGATTAAAGGACAGATGAGAGGATCCCTGAGTGAGGCTGTTTGACTAAGACACACTAAGTCAGCAGTTCAAACCCTTTGTTGCTCCAGGGCTGACTGGCGTCCGTCTAATCAATGTTAGTCCCTTTAGACCAGGGGTGTCAAACTGACCTGTAAACGGGCCAAGAGGCTGCAGGTCTTCAATCCTACCAAGCAGAAGCTCACCTGAAAGCACTGATTTAATCAACTGATCTAGGCCTGCACAACTGATTAGTTGTATCAGGTGAGCTTCTGCATTGTTGGAGTGAAAACCTGCAGCCTCTTGGCCCGTTTACAGGTCAGTTTGACACCCCTGATTTAGACAAAATGTACACTGGAATACATTGTTATAGATGTAAAATTTGAGTGGGGAATAGGGTAGTATAATACAGAGCATCTTCGGACATCTAAAGGCCGTTTTTGTACTTGTAAGACGCGTCTAACGACAGTGTCAGGCAACCAAAATGATGTCAGAGAGACAGAAAAACGTGTCGTTTGGTGGAAATTTGTATCCGTTGACTATCTAACATCACACTTCCTGTTGTTGGCTGTCCAATAATAACATTGGTAGCATGGACTGAGAGTTAGGTGCTTGTCGCGGATATAAAACGTTGATGCAGTAACATTATCAAAAGATTGCTTGGTTAAGGTTATAAAGGAATAACCATAATCACCAATGAGATGACTGACTGAGCTGCAGATGTAGTCCCACACTTCATTAGAGCATAAGATAATCTGTATTGTCAGACACTTTTCTGGAGACATCTGTGGACTTGTGTCACGCAAGAAGAAAATGACTTTTAGGAGGGAGGTTCCCTCCAGTTATGAGTCGTGAAGTGTAAGAAGGTGAAAAAGCGAGAGATAGAAAAACAGAAAGAGAGAGGGCAGTCGAGACCGGAGAGGAGGAAATGTCATGCAGAAGTGCTTTAAGAGCGTAAAGCCCGGGTTCTCTCGGGTACCGTCGGTCCAGGACTCGTGGATGGCTGCTTTCTGACGGAACTTCTCGGCCAGGTGATCAAGCCTTTCCAGCCGGCGAATCTCATTCAGCAGCCACTCCTCGTACCCCTTCTCCGCCCCCTCCAGGTTGTGCCACGCCCCGTTAATGTCCTAACGGAGAGGCAAAGGGGTGTCAATCATCGGCGTTGGCCAATGGCAGCCTTATCGCCTGCACCCAGAGTCAACAATAGCACGCACACCGGCTTCACCACAATACTATGGACAGCTTAACAAAGCTGTGGAGGGTAAAGACTGGTGCTTTCACCAGGGGACGGCAAACTTCTCAAAGAGGCCTAATTTTCATTTTATTGCTTTCTTTGTTAAACAAGAGATCAAAGTCACTGCAACTGAATTTTGAATTATTAGCCTGAACAGACGGCAGGACTGTGACGCAGTTAGTACAAGCAAATGGGGCAAACAAACTAATGAAGTGATCTTCAGAGCAGACAAGTCAATGGAACACAATGGCGCTCCATAGCCAGTCTGCAGCTGAAGTGTAGGATGGGCGAATTACGGGCCCCATGACAGTTAAAAGCTCTGAACACGTCCCCCGTATCGTCTAATCCACCGTTTCCCCATCCTCTCCTCTGTATTTACTGTACCCCATCCAGCTAATAAAGGGCTAAATTAATTGTGTCCGGTGTGGTTAAAGCTGAACACAGTAAATACCTGGGTTTAGCGATCGTGTCCTGAAGAGGGGACTGGGAAACAGTGGTGTAATCATCTGCAAAGAGCTCGAAAATAATCCTGGCGTGACTGTAAAATGGCCGCGTCTCAGGACCGTAATCGGTTTAAGTTGTTTCCGCTACTTCGGCTTTTCAGTACCACACACTGCACCATCGCTACCATGCCCAAGTCCGTTCGCTACAATAAATAAATGCAAGTTAAGAACTTAAATATTACTTAAGAATCAGTATCAAAACTTTATAAAAACCATCTGCATTACAGCTGAGAATAATTTTTCGGGTTCTGACTCAATACTGACAGTCAAACAAAGATCGAATCGGCAACAAACACTGATTATAGAAGCAAGCGGACCTGGACGTAGCAAAAGTGCCATGTGTAGTAGCAAAAGTGCAGTAAGCGAAAAGCCAAAGTAGCCATACAACCGGTTAGCCCGTAATCGCAGGGTGACTGTAAAATGGCGGGGTCTGAAAACAGTAACCGTGAGGTAACTGTAAAATGGCGGGGTCGCAGGACAGTAATCACAGGGTGACTAAGGTGGTGGGGTGTCTGGACAGTAATTGAGGGACGCGGTAGCGCAGTGATTAAGTGAGCTTGTCTTGGGATCGAAAGGTCCTGAGTTTGAAACCTTGCTACAGCTTTCATGCTGTGTTCATGGTGTGGTTTTGTGGGCAAAAACACTCACTCCTACAGAGCCCCACTCCACCCAGGTGTATAACTGGGTCCCAGCAAATGGTTGGGGAAACTTGCCGGCGGGTAACCAAAGATGGACTAGCATTCCATCCGGGGGGATTAGAAATACTGCTAGTCGCTTCATGCAATAAAAATCAGGGTTAAGCACCGGCTGGGCTCGGGACAGACTTTGCTTGTGGAGTAATCATGGGGGTGACTGTACGACGATGGGCTCCTCACCGACACCATGCGGCCCTCAGACGGCATGAAAGCGGGCCGGTTGCTGAGCCGGAGTTTGGTCTGCAGGGTGTTGAAGTTAATCTCCAGCTGACACTTCTCCTGCACTTTGGGGGGCTTGTGCACGCGTCTGTAATCCCGGAAATCCTCCAACTTCTGCTGCATCTGAGCCATCGTCTTCTCCGGGGCACGATTCTCCAGCCACGGGATGGTGCGGCGGATCCACTCCAACAACTGAGGGAGAGAGAAGGGGGGAAAGAGAGAGACAAAGAGAGAGGGAGAGAAAGCAGGCGAGGCCGTGAGATTAACATTGTCTGTACTACAGAGTACAACTACTAACCACAGCTTTAGGGCTGGAGATCGCACTTCAGAAATTATTACTGTTGTTACAGAAAAACAAGAGTAAGACCAGCAGGAAATGGGACTGCAAGGACAATAAAGCAGGTGCGGTACGGCAGCGATGGGACAGCAGGTACGGGACAACAGGGGACAATACAGCAGGGGAGGGACAGCTGGGGTGGGACAACGGGTACGGGACAGCAGGGACAATACAGCAAGGACGATGCAGCCGAGACCGGACAGTGGGACACTCACATCGCTGGCCAGCTTCTCGTACTCCTCCATCAGGTGCTCGTTCTCCTGGTTCACCGCCAGCACCTTGCAGATGCGATTGGCCGCCGTCTCAGCCTATGACAGAAGAGAGTCGTCAGCACAAAGGAACGAGATGTTTTGATGGGTCTGATGTTCCAATTCAGAAGGCTGTGTGTGACTTAGGTCGACCAGAACCACTGAACACAACAAAATTCTCAACTTTCATCACTGCCGTTAATATCATAATGTCAGAAACACTCAGCTTGCAGAACTGCCTTTGGGGCCTAACTGATAGGGGAAGACCAGTAACAATCAACGTGCAAAGTTTTCCGATGTAAAATGGCTGCAAAGTAAGCACTGCCCTTGTGTCCATCGGCAGAGAAACTATCCACTCACTGCGGACACTCAACCATCACAAACATCTCCCGAACAAAACCACTTCATGTGTACTAGCCAACCACACCAATCCAAAAGTACATCCCTGTCTGAGCTCATTGGTTTAATGCAACTGATCCAAACCTGCTCACTGGAGTGTTGGGATTGGTTCCTTAAGCTAGAAAAGTGGGTAGAGACCAACTCAAGGGGATGTAAGGAGCAGGAAACAGCAGGAGATGGGGGTGGGGTCTAAAACAGCAGGAGATGGGGGTGGGGTCTAAAACAGCAGGAGATGGGGGAGGGGTCTAAAACAGCAGGAGATGGGGGTGGGGTCTGAAACAGCAGGAGATGGGGGTGGGGTCTAAAACAGCAGGAGATGGGGGTGGGGTCTAAAACAGCAGGAGATGGGGGTGGGGTCTGAAACAGCAGGAGATGGGGGTGGGGTCTAAAACAGCAGGAGATGGGGGTGGGGTCTGAAACAGCAGGAGATGGGGGTGGGGTCTAAAACAGCAGGAGATGGGGGTGGGGTCTGAAACAGCAGGAGATGGGGGTGGGGTCTAAAACAGCAGGAGATGGGGGTGGGGTCTAAAACAGCAGGAGATGGGGGTGGGGTCTGAAACAGCAGGAGATGGGGGTGGGGTCTGAAACAGCAGGAGATGGGGGTGGGGTCTGAAACAGCAGGAGATGGGGGTGGGGTCTAAAACAGCAGGAGATGGGGGTGGGGTCTAAAACAGCAGGAGATGGGGGTGGGGTCTAAAACAGCAGGAGATGGGGGTGGGGTCTAAAACAGCAGGAGATGGGGGTGGGGTCTAAAACAGCAGGAGATGGGGGTGGGGTCTAAAACAGCAGGAGATGAGGGTGGGGTCTAAAACAGCAGGAGATGGGGGTGGGGTCTAAAACAGCAGGAGATGGGGGAGGGGTCTAAAACAGCAGGAGATGGGGGTGGGGTCTAAAACAGCAGGAGATGGGGGTGGGGTCTAAAACAGCAGGAGATGGGGGTGGGGTCTGAAACAGCAGGAGATGGGGGTGGGGTCGGAAATAGAAATAAAGGGCGCCAGAGCGCAGAGATCGTGAGATTTAGCTTAAAAAAAGGAGATTGAGAAATAAAGGCAATGATAGAGAAAGGAGGGGATTCATGGAGGAATGAAGTGGGGACTGTTAGAGATGCATGAGAAGCAGAAGATGGCACTTACAGATAAGAGACAGAGGGAGATGGTGGGTGATGGAGAGGAGGGGGAGAAAGAGGGTGAGAGAGGGCAGGAGATAAAGAGAGAACCAGAGGGAAGGCATGAAATGACAGAGGAGAAACTCTTGTTACAGAGAGTTTATCGGTGTTAGGAGAGCACAGAACTGAAGCCTCTCACCCGCACAAATACCCAACACACTGAGACAATAATGTGGTCCTAATGACTCTGTTCTCCACACACTGGGACAGGAGTGAGGTCTTAAGGACTCTCACCCAGCCTCACACCTACCCAACACACTGTTCATCAGCACAGGCCGCAGTGTTAATATGTGTAATATTTAAGTGCCTCCACACAGTGCTCACAAACCAGAGTGAAGATCATGTGACATCACACTGACCAATCAGCCAGGAGTGCTACACTCGCATAGACCCTGTGACTACTGAACACTCAGATTAAATACTTTGCACGGCCATGCACACACTCACACTTGCGCCATACACACATGCACATGCACGCTTTTGTGCGCACACACACACACACACACACACACACACACACACACACACACACACACACTTGCGCCACACACACACACACACACACTCGTGCCACACACACACTCGCGCCACACACACACTCGCGCCACACACACACACACACACACACACACACACACACACACACACACACACACACACACGTGCACATGCATCGCATGCCCCAATTGTCCACACACTATTCCTCTTGTGCTCGCCCTCACGCACACACTCAAACAGGTTAAACGCTACCCTTCCCACACAGAGGGTATTAAACACTTTTTCTGCAGCTCAGGTTAGTCTCCGTGGTGCAACTGAGCACAAAAACTAAACGTGCTTTAGGCAAACTTGCAAAAACACATTCAGTACCGCATCGTCCCGCTCATCTGGGAAACTTCACAGTACATACTACCGCTGCAATAGAGAGGCATTACAGGACTGCGTTACACACCACTATTTCTCCTGCATTACACAACACCATTACTCCCTCAGAATCAACATTTATACACACACAGCAACTGAATCATTTTATTTAAACACTAATGATGTTTATTTATTTGTCAAAGTCGATGCACATTAATAAGCATTGATTAAATGCGCGAGTTGGCCCAGGCGGCTCATTTATACTAGCGTTCCTGGAAAGAGAGAGATGCGACACAAGGGTTCCAGAAAAATCTATTTTGTCTCCATCGCACTATTGGGCACAGTCTCAAAAATTTATTTATTTTTTTTTTTCAATTTTCTCTTTTCTTGTGTCCAAACATTTTCCCTTCTCATATTTGTTGAAACTGCTGGTAGGTGGTTCGTTGCTTTTCTCCCAAAATTGATACGTTTCCCTTCAAAGAACAGAACCACAAAAAAAAAATAAATATCAAACAATTTCCATTGTGTGAAACAGCTCGGTGTTGCACGATGGAAACAAAATAGCTGCTATTCTTGAGTTTTTGCGATCCTCTCCATCAAGGGACTCTAATTTTCATGAGCCTGTAGGCTTTGGAGAAAAGGCACGTAAATGTGAAATTGGCACAACACGTTATACAAAAGAGAAAGAACTGATGCGTGAAGAATCCTTACCAGGAATGAAAACTGAAAGCAGGACCCGCACACCTCCTCCACAAGCACCCAGCCCTCCCCTCCCTCCCTCACATTCCCGGAGCAGCCTATAATTCTTCCCAGTGCGTCACTATTCCCACATATTCTCAGATCCACAACACATACATATATTAATTTAATGAATATACAAAATTTACCTGCCCCATGCACACACAAGTGCTGCTAGAGTAGGATTCATGCTCAAGTCTGACATGGTGCAAAACAAAAATTATCTTCCTTTAAATCTGGTACAATTTTCGCTTTATCTGTCCACGGCCCCTTTCATTTAACACTAAATGAAATAAAGGAATGCACATTTTAAGGTTTAAAAACTAGGTGGTGTTAATGCCACCAGCAAATCTCAGCAAGCTTCAAATAGTCAGCCAGGCTTTCCATAAATCACAATTTTAACCTTCACCGGTCATTACTGACCATCCTAACAACAGTTCAGTATCAACGGGACCAGAAATGCAAGGGAAACTTTATCCGCCAGGAAGAATTATAAAGCTGCGCCTGCACCAGGCTAACCCAAGGAGTATGAAAAGGAAGAGAAGACACGACAAATGGCTCCAGTGAAACTATGAGGAATCGCACATGCGCAGTAAAATCTGTTCTGCTCTTGCAGAAACATGGCGCGCTATCTAGCAGCATGGGGGTGATTGTTTCATTTCACTGACGCATCCGCAATCCACCTTGGGTGGGAATACATTTCATACCTTTTTTTTTTTAATCCCCCGCCGCGCGATTAGCGCGAAGCGGGGGATAAAGCATTGGGCTCCGTACGGACACATAAAATTGAGGCGGCGGAGGATATTGCCATGTTAGTGGCAAACGCTTGTTTTTTGCTTTTTTTTTTTTTTAACTAGTGCAGTCTGCTGGAACCCTCCAACATCGCAGCTCCATTTACACAGCGCATGTGCCATTACCCAGAGTCTCACTGGAGTCATTTGTCGTGTCTTCCTTTTATACTCCTTGGGCCAGCCCTGCCGAAGGTTAGAGGTGAGAGGGCGCGCTCACCTTCTGCGCACCCGAGAAGGCGTGATAGAAGCAGGACACGTAGGTCATGATGGCTTTCTCGTCGGGCCGCAGCGTGCCCACGATGTCTGCGGCGACCAGCAGGGGGAGCCAGCGAGAGAAGTAGCGAGGGAATGAGAGAAGGAGAGAGGGAGAAGAAGAAAAAAGCAGTGAAGCCAAGCTGCCCCTTCACCAAGCAAAGTTGGCCCCAGGACACCACACCCTTTCACTGAGAGGGAGGAGCCTCCGTGGGAAGGTGACGCCCGTCAGAGAGAGAGGCCCCGCCTCCAAGGAGAGAGGCCTGGCCTGAGCAGTGCTGCAAGGGTAGGGGTCAGGAAGCCCTGTCTCCACTCACCGGACACGCCCACACACCTCTTCTGGCCAATAGGGGTCATGAGGAGAATTATTGGAGTGGGGGGGGGGGGGCGTGGAGCATCCAGCTGGTAACAACAGAATATAAACCTCTCACCCTATTTCTTAAAAGGTCCCTTATCATCCACCAGGTGCACAACAAAATAGCAAAACAAGGCATTTCAAAATCTGTTCCTTTATGAGCTCACACAGGGAAGTGCCTGCCCCGAGCAAATTAGAACTGATCGACTTCAACCGAGCAGTCAGTCAATTCCTTCAGTATTCTGGGTGGTCCGTCCCGATAGTGATGTTGCAAAGGACAGATTTTGAAATGGCCTGCAATGTCCGATTGGCTGTGCACCAGGAAAAAGGATTGGGGGGAAAAAAGATGCCAACAAGAGCTCATTTAAAATCTATGCTTCATTATGCCACATTAAGAAACCAGAAGGTACAGCTTATTTCAAACAAACTCGCTTGTCAGCATTTGACGGCCTTGTTACGTGGCGCCTTGCCCAAGCCCATGAGGCAAAGGACCTTGCGGCATTGGCAGTTTGCGTTTGACTCCCTAGACCAGCTCCCGTCAACAACATGCTAATGAATAAAAATGCTAACGAGATGGAAAACAGGCGGATATTGCAGCTGCAGTGACGATAAGGGGGCGGGAGCGGGGACGAGTTTCCCTGGGTGCATTTGGTGTGCACCTCACTGTCAGAACAAAAAAAAAAAAACCTCAGGCAACACTACACACCAATGACGCAGAGCGAATGACCGTTACACTGCAGGTCTGCAGAGAGATGCGCAAACACCCAGCAAAAAGCCTGCTTTTATCACCCTCAGCATTACAGATTAACCCCCATCTGGGACAGCCAGCATAGCAGTTTCACAACACCAACAAACAACAGGTAGAGTCAAGGCTTAAGAGGGTATGCGATAGCTTTGGCCCAAACTGGGATTAACAAAAAAAGAGGTAACCTCACGAGTGTGCATTATTGAGCTTGTCATTTGGGTCTTAATATTTTTAAATTTAAAAAGGACCAAGAGAGGTCGCCCTGTTCTATTGACACCAGCTTGACGGCTCCATTGGGTTACGAGTGGCCCCGTTTATAAGCCGAACCATTTCTGTACGGGACATTGGTGCTGGAAGAGGTGGTGGTGTTGGTGTGGTGGGCGCCCGGTGACAGAGATTGCAGTAGGACACTGGCCCTCCGCAGCACCCCATCCCAACACTGGAGGAAGCCAAGCTGGAGAGCAGCGTGGGTCGGGGGGGGAACGGGGGTTGGTTTTTGGGGTACCTTCTGGGCTCCAGAGAAGGCATGGTAGAAACTGGACACATAGGTCATTATGGCTTTCTCATCCGGACGGGCAGTGTTCACAATGTCTGCAGGGAGACCACAGTTACGCACAGACACACACAGACATGCGTGGGACAGACGTAAGGACGAGGGGAAGGACATGAACAGTGACAGAACCGCTGGGCGGGTTTATGTGAGCGCTGCGCAGTCTTATCTGCAAAAGGACAGTGTGAGGGGTGGATTTTCCTAATACTGTCGCTCCTGAGTCAACCACTGAACATGTGATGTTTTTCAGTCAAGACCTCAATCAGTAACGTCAACTGTTTTAGAGTCGGGCGAACGCAAAGGCCTGAATCCACACGGGCAATGCCAGTCTCTTCCAGTGTCTGTCCTGACATATATATTTTTACATGTGTCTGTATCTTTGTGTGTCAGTGTGATTGCAGAAGTCTGTTTTTACGTGCGCCTGTCTTTTTCGGTGTATGTGTGCATACAGCTGTTTGAACTCGTCTTTTCAGGAGAGTCTGTCTCGTGCTGTGACTGAGTGTGCATGTCTATCATTTCATGAGTCTGAGTTTGCATAGCTCTGTTTTTGCGCCAGTTGGAGTCTTGGCACGACAGAGTTTGCATTCATCGGTTTGTACGTGTGTCAGTGTCTTTTTGTACTTCTGGTTGTGAGGCTGATTGCTCTTAACTTTTATACTAGCTAAATGTTTACATCTTTGAGTTTGAGTCAACAAGTGAGGTCATGTCCGTCTCCTGTTGGCTGAGCAGTAAATTTGGGCGTGGCTAATGTTGACAGGGCTGAGACAATAAGGGCAGTGTATTCAGGACCCAGAGGTGAGCTCTGAAAAAACACACACACACACGCACACACGCACACACGCACACACGCACACACACACACAGATGGGCAGAAGACAAAAAACACACAACCAGCGCAGACCAATGACACGCTGGCACATGCTCACAGTCAGGGACAGGCAGAGAGAGACCTGAGGTATCACACGGAGTGAGTGTGTACCATAGGGCTCGCTGAGAGCAGACAGATGGACGGGCAGTTAGACACACACGGGACAGAAGGACATGAAGGACAGCCACAGCAGTAGTGAGCCCGGGAGCGTACCTTCGGCGTCCAACATCTTGGGAATGTCCAGGTGTTTCTCTGCCACCTCAAAGGCATTGTTCAGGTTATGGACTGGATCATCCTGGGGAGACAGAGGGAGATAGAAGGAGGGAGAGAGAGGGAGAGAAAGAGAGAGAGAGAGAGGGAGGGAGAGGGAGAGAGATAAGTATCATCTTCAATGATAACATAATTGTCCTAAGTTTACATTGCTTGTAATTATTATGCATTTCTGCTTTGCCTTTTTACTTCAGTCTTTCCCATGCTTTGGCAACAAAGTTGTATTGATTTGTCATGCTGATAAAGCAAAGTGAAATTGAAATTTGAAATAGAAAGGGAGAGGGAGCGAGAGGGAGAAAGGGATGTCATTGGGTGGTGTTGAAGGATGAAAGGTTTGAGTGTGCGTGTGTATGGGAGGACGCGTTCATCTAACCTTCCTCAGTTTCTCATAGTCGATAAGCTCAGGCCGGTGTCTATGGATCAGGGCGTTGAAGGCGAGACCGTCTTTCCAGCTGCGGGACACAAAAGCACATGCACAAGCACACAAGAATGCAGACAGGGAAAGACACGCGCACACACACACACACACATGCGTGCACAGACAGATGCACCGACACGCACGCGCACACACACACGTGCACAGACAGATGAACAGGGAAACAGACAGACAGACAGAAGTGCAAACCGTCATTGACATGTGACGCTTCAAAGGGGCCAGAAGGCAACGTGAATCATCTCTGGGAGCGACAGAGCAGCTCCAGCCAACACCAACGCTACACTACTGGCCCAAAAATGTGCTCTGTGCCCCTGAATCCAACTAAAGCCTTCAATCCCCTTTCTCTGCTGTAATTGAGAACCTAATTACTAGCACTAGTTGGTACTAATGGCCCTGGTAAGGGTAGTTCTCAGCAGACATCCCCAAAACATGGTAACATAGGGCTATGCTGCATTACCATAAACAAGATTGGTAGGTTGTAATTACATAAAAGAACCAGAAGGGGGCAGAATAGCTCGAGCTTAAAAAAATATCCTTCTGAGAAGAGCAGGCTCTCCAGCTCACTATGTTTTTGGAATGGGTAGGTAATAAAACTGGTGGATTACAGCCAACTTCCGCCAGTTAAAAATCCCGGTACAGTGTCTACTTTTCTATTTTCACGTCCAAGATAACATGTAGCGGGCCAGGGAAGCGGCAGGTCTGGGCTTGGTGTGCAGATAATAGCCCTATAATTCCAGGGACTCCTGTCCGGGGTAGAGACATCCCGATTGGCTACACCGTTGCCTGGTGACGGCGCAGTACCTGATGTGGAAGTTCTGCACGTTGACGTTCTTGTAGGGAGCAGTCTTCCTCTGACACCACAGCAGCAAGCCCTCCTTGGCAGAGGTCTCTGGAGAGAGAGAGAATGAGGTAGAGAGGGAAGGAGAGAGAGAGAGCAAGGGAGAAACAGAAGGAGAGAGGGGAAAGAGAGGGAAAGAGAGAGAGGGGGAGGTGGAGAAAAGTAGAAGAAAGAAACAGAGAGAGAAAATCATTGGTTAGATGACCGTTAATCTTCCCTTTATATCCTTTAGCTGAGGGGGTGTCAAATTTTATCCGAAAAGCACCAGTGTGGGATTGTGGGATACAGTATTTGTTTTAGCCCAGCGCTTCAGCACCAGATTCTGCCAATGGGCCAATCATGGAGTCGGACCACGGCCGAAATGAACAGAGGGCCCATACCAGTCCTTGTTTGATATGATAAGACCCCTGGGCATTAGCCTTAGCTACACACTAAGAAATGCAGTCACTGCATAAGCCATGACATACAGACCATGACCCTACATTTCCTCAAGGTGCTCTTTGAGGACAAATTCACCGCTATCAGTGCAATCTGTCTGTCGCAACTATGTCTACAGTGGTCTTAATCTTAACCAAATATGGCCTACGTTTAAACTGGATGGTTAATGAAGTTCAGGATCTCATTTTCTCAACTCTACTTTGCTCAGCAAACTTTATCAAGCATCAAGAGTTTCACCAAAGTCAAACAAGGAGAAGATTTTGCAAGGTGCATTGGATGCCGGAGGCAAGAATGCACATACGCCCAATTTGTATTAAATGAGACTGGAGAAGACATCAGGAGTCATTTTTCAATATTAGTCACCCATGTTTGAGGCATCTGCAGACTGTAGAATATCATTTTTTTCCGCGCCAAGTGAACATTCCCTTGAGACAATGGCAAGCTACCTTATTTCTCTTTGGTTATGTATGAAAAGGTAGAACTGCTTACCTGCAATGTACGGGTCAAAAGTTCATACTGTACTGCAATACATGGATTTGATTGGGCAATGTGAATTGTTCAGACACTGAAATAAAAATGACCTGTGCAGACCAGGAGAGTGACATAATGGGGGACATAAAATGAAATGCCCAGCGGTGAAAGCACATGCCTACAGATTGCTTAAGGGCGTGAGCGCGCGCACAAGCCTTCATGTTTGCAAAAAAGAGCGATTTTTTTTGCATAGAGACAGCCAATATATGTGTGTGTGTGTGTGTGTATTTTATATATATATATTAGTGGAGAGAGAAACAATCTGTGCACTTGCTCTTCCAAATATAAAAATAAATTACAAACCCTTATCGACTGTGAAAAATCGCTGGTATTGGTGCATCATAACAAGGCTCCCAGCCCCAGCGAGTAGCAGCAGCCGCCTGGGCGGTAATAGCTTTAGCGAACGCATCAGCGAAAATAACTCATTCGCTGCGCTGTAACAGCTAGAAGCGTGCGAGTGCCAGACTGCACACCGATAGACGTGCACATGCCCCATTTTATAATTCAATAAACCATCCTTGAGTCGGTTTGAGAAAAACATGCTTAAATACTCCACTCGAGTGGTGAAAACAGGAGCCGCAGGCAACAGACACGAACACCAGAAACAAAATAAAGTTTCCAATGAACAGCGCCAAAAAGAGATCCACAGGAACAAAAACATTATGTAAAGAGTCAACGCCGCTTCGGTTATTTCCACAACTAGAAGAAACAAAGAGCACTTGCATTAGATTGCTATTCATGAGAAATACATTTGTGTTTCCACACACAGCTGTTCACCTGCCTTTAGCAACGATAGCAGCTGCCAGACCTACCCTACAGGCCTGCTCGTTTCCTAGCATGTTGCCAATAGCAACACAGTCTACTGGAGTTAGTAGATCAATCCACACATACAACCGCTGAACAATTACACCAGTGCATTATGGGCATGAAGCATTTCATAAGTTCTGCTTTAAATTTAGCCAACACTGAATTACAGGTTTTGATTCAAGTCATCAGTCAATCAAATTCAGTCAACCAGTTAATCCCCCCTCCAAAAACTTATATTTAATTTTTTACATGCCCTGCATTATGAGCAACTGAGCAAATCCCAACTCTGCCTTCCCTTGCATTCAGGTCAAAATGATCAGTTGTCTTAACGGCAAAAATTAACAATACGATAAATTCATTCAGTGTTTCTTTTAATCTTTTAAAAAGTACGAAACCCTGCAATTAATGCAGGAGTAAGACGTAGCATGCTGTCGCGAGCGGGACCCCTCAGCCTTGTGCTTGCCCTGCCGTGGCGGCCATATTGATTATCGCAGCAGGACAGAAATCGATAGGGAGCTTCCTCTAACTATCCCAAACATACCACCAAAAAATGAGAGCATTTGGCCCCGGCGTTTTTCAGCTATCGTCCAGAAACGAGAAGTTAACGGAGAGACATACAGACAGATGGACGACGCTCGCTACGACAATTACCCCTCCATGACTTTCGTCGGCTGAGGGATAAAAAAACGAGTAACATTGTAAGGTGACAAAAGGTCAACGAGTACACCACACAATATGATTTTTGGCTATGCGAGATAATGACAGGACTATTTTAATTTAGTTAAGGGTATAAGGAGTTGGATTTTCCTAAAAAAATAAATAAATAAAATAATCCATCTCAATAATCACTCAGGACCCAATAGAAGTGTATGGTGATGTCAGTATCTACAGAGACCCTGCTGTCCACCCGTATTTTCTAATTTTTCTTTTGTACAGGACATTTCTCGGCATCAGCTTTAGGCGAATGTGTGCATGTAGCCCCCAGCCAATAATAGAGGAGGAGGAGGGGCCAACTATGAGTGTTGTGCTTACAAACCACAACCAACAAATGCTACTGAGTGTATCTTTCAGTGACAGATGATGCAGTAGCAGACCCATGTGACCTGCGGGGTAAACTCACCCTCCACTGAGATGTCCTGGATGGCGAAGCGCAGGATGATGGTCCAGATCATTCCCAGGGTCATCTTGACGTTTCCGTCGACAATTTCTGAGGAGAAAAAAACATTTTTAATAATTTTAAAAAGGAAAGATAATTAAAAAATTATTGCAGGGAAGGGCCTACTCACAGACCCAAAGTCCCACCAACAATCCAGAATCCCAGGCCAGAATCAGTAGTGATGGAATGTGCATGTAAAGAGCCCCACAGTGCTAAACACTGTCGCTCCTCTGGAGTACAGACAATTGAAAACCTCAGAACTCACTAGCCGGGTCACTGAAACTTTTTCCCCGCAACATTCAAAATCAATGCTCTTCGACAAAATGCATACCAACCGCCAGGAGTAACCGTTACACCAACATTACGATGTTCAGTTAAAATGGTGGCACGCAGGTGACATCGGGGCTATTCGAAATGTTTCCAGGAAGAAAAATGCGATTTGAAGTCCGATAATTTCCAGTGAGGGTGGACAGCTTCCTTCACCATGGCATAATTAGCTTACCTTAAATCAATTCCCGCGTACTTTGCCTAAGTAAATTAAAAGGTACGTGTCAAAGAAAAGGTAATAATCAAGCTCGTCTGTCTGCCCCATAGAGGCACTTACTTTTATTGCGCTTAAAATTATCGCGATATATTTATCGCCCAGCCCTAGATGACATCATCAGGACGTGAGAGCCACTAAAGCAGACTGGCGACTAGAAAGTGCAAATGAGAACTTTTATTTATGGATGGGAGAATGTGCATGTCCCTCAGAGAGCCTTTTCTAATCTCTACAGGACACAGAAATCCCGCAGAATTACGTGGATTCATTCACAACATTCATTTGGCCAACACTTTTGTCCAAAGCAACGAACAAGAGCAACTGTTCATTACAAGGCTGTTCACAATTAATACTGCGGCTTCAAATTCTGCCACAGAAATTTCTGCTCCGCCACCTCTTTAAAACTACAAGTCCCAGCATGCTCCGATGGCAGGACTTCAACAGGCTGAGCCAAGCTAGAGTGTGGACTTTGTGGGCCTTCATGATTCGATAAGTAGGGCAGTCTTTCGTCAAAAAACAGTAGATTCCATGGAGACAGTGGCAGGAAGTGCTGAACAGGAAGTGCCCCACCTTTTGTGAGCCCAGGACGCCTGCAGCGAGTCTTATTTTAACCCAACTCCAGCACAAGCTCCACTCAACCCATAAGTGCCTGTGCTGCTCTTCTGAAGTACCTAACATTCATCAAGTAAACCTTTGTGATCAGGAAATGAGGAAACATTATAAACCTGGTTTTCCCAGCAGGAATAGAAATGGTTCTGAGTAAGGCTTTTAGATTTCAAGTTCAAATAACACTTTCATATGTGCTAAATTACGCTGATATTATCCAAAATGTATGCATCTGCCTCAATGAAGCCCCAGAAACACTAGATGCAGTGCATCACAGAGCACTCTGGTTTATTGCAGGTGGCAGATTCAGAGCAGAGTACAGTACGAGAAAAGTAGGCCTGTTCTTCTTGGAGAAAAACAACACTGCAGTATATTTATCGACGGACAAAATACCAGATATACTGCCATCTCAAATCTGCTCCCTGAGTCTGTTTGGTATCAATGACATTCTCTCTCGCTCATAAATTCAGTGTTAAACCCTGAAGTAGACCTGCTTTCTTTCATTATACCGCCGCCAGAAGGCTATATTTTCACTGGCGTCTGTTGACTCGTCGGCTAGCGGGATATCTCAGCAAGTTACGGATAGATGAATTTCAATGAAATTGTGTGTTCTGACAGACACTGTGCTAAGGAGGAAGTGATTACATTTTGGTGAAGAGTCGACTCATATTCTTGATCCACGAGCCAAAGGAATTTCTATGCCCGTAAAGACAGCACTGATGAAACTCGTAAAACACAAGCTCGAAGATAATTCCGCCGTCAACAAAACATGGCAGAGGCAATGCTCTCTCCGAGTGCCCTCCAGTCTTCCAGATGGAATTAGCCACAGTTCATACTCATCTTAAGCAAAGTTACCGCCACTGAGGATTTCAGATCTCTAGAGTGGAGCTCATCACTAAACTTGTATTTGTGTTTAAGGCTGCATATGCCAGTTCTGTATATATTTTCAATGTGTTTGCAGTATTTCAACTTATCATTGTGTACTGTGCGCTAGGTAGTCTCGTATTTTTTTTTATAGTGGGTTCTGAGAATTGACTAGTTTCACAATGACTTTCGTGAGCGCAGATGATGCAACAGTGAATGCGTATGACCACAGGCGCTGACTGAGGAGAAAGACACTCGCACAAAGCAGGCCAGACGCCGCATCTCGCTTGCGGCAGAAGCCTGATATGAGAGCGGATGCGAACAAGGGGACCTGACAAAGCTTTTTACTCACAGATGAAGGAAGGTTTCATCTCACCGCTAATTCACCTCTCTATCACCTCTCCTTCACACTTAAATTTTAATTCGAGGAGCTTCAGCGTAAAAGAAATAAGTTTGTAAACACAGCTGCAGTGCAGAACACAAAACACAAACCCATCAGAGATGCCAAATCCCACAGACTGTCAGAAGGTTCTTGAAATTGCATTCTATTGTTGATGCAACCAAACAGTCACCCTGAGGCAATGAAAGTTCTTGACCACGGAGATGTAACTACATTATGCTGATGTAATCCAAACTGATGCATTCACAGAAGGATTCCAAAAGGCCTACTCTTAAAGGGCAAAGTGCAATTCCTCGGCCTCAGTGTCTGACACGATTATCTGTGGCTTATCTCGGCCTCCTCCACTATCTCATTCGCACACTTCAATGCGGATTCTCCAATGGCTGGACAGAGGGAAGGTGTGGGGGGGGCGGTCACAGTCATGCAGATAGAGCGAGCGGGTTGGGGCTGGGGGGTGCAGAGCAGTGGATGGTTGGTCATGATCAGGCTGCGGAAAGTTGACGCCCTGCTCTGTCAGACACTTATTACCCACGGTGATGTAAGGCCTCTTCACAGGACCTGCTGTTACACATACGTCATGCCATCTTCGGCGCATGTGTGTGTGCGAGTGTGTGTGCACCCGTGAGGACAAAAAAAAAAGAGCTTTTTAACCCCAGCAGTGATACAGGACCCAGAGTGTGTGTGTGCGTGTGTGTGCACGTGCGTTCATTCGTGCAGTGGTGTAAACGCTCTGAGGAAATAAGCAAATGGGTGTTTGCATGTCTGATTCTGCCTCTCTTAGGCACGCCAAGGTTATCATGACTTTTTTGCCACAGCTCAGCTAGTAGCTAGAAGCAGAGTCGCACATAGCATTATAATCTCACCAGTAAATAAGTGAGTGAGTGAGTGACTGAGTGTGATCATGAGCGTGTTTGTGAGTGTGTGTGTTTATGCGAGATAGAGTTTGAAAGCACCATGTATACGTTTGTGTGTATGTGTGAGGATGTGCGCGTGCACTTGCACGAGCGGACGCATGAGTTTTCGAGAGCGTGCGAGTCTGTGCGTGCATGTGTGAGTGTGCATGTGTGTGTGGGTGTATGAGTGTGTGTCTGCTTGCTTGCGTGTAGGAAAGTGTGCGTTTGCACGTCAGCATGAGTGCTCTTGTGTGCAAGAGTTCCTGTGTGTCTCGAAGATCTGCTTGGGAGTGCGTGCGCACGGCAGTGCGTACACCTGGGTACGGATGTGGGTGAGTAATGAGTACGAGTGGGAGGCTCGTGCGTGCGTTGCGTGCGTATAGACAGGACACTGACCCTCTGCCCCAATGGACACCAGCTTGACTCCTTTGCTGGCGATGAAGTCCAGGGCTTTGTTGACGTTGTTGATCTTATGGACTCTCATCTTGCCTCTCTCTGGCTTCGGTAACCTCTCCCCTGCAATCAGAGAAGAACACACACACACACACACACACACACACTCTTAAGCTCCAATGACCACCTCACATACTCGCCTCTGTAATATCTAAGCCCAGGATATCAATTAAACCTCCGGAACATTCCTGAGCAAAGTCAGGCTACAGACACGGATCAGAGGCAGTATTTCATTAAACCACAACCCAGTCGGCAAAACTACAACCCAAATGCATCTTGTGCGCCGATGACAGACATACTGAATAATGAAGGACAGCGCTTTCCTGTTGAACCTTCATTTCCTGAAATGTGGAAAACAAACAAAACCCCCATATAGCTCCTCTCTAACAGTCACCAAAATATTTCCACATTTTACATTTCAACAGCAGGACTGGTGGCAGGTTGTCTTTAAATCTCTTTCAATACGACTGATAAACCACAGAGGGGTGAATGCAGGGGTCAAGCATGGTGAAATGTGGCCTATGAATCTAAACCGGCCAAAACTTTGCTGCCTCTCCAGTAGCCTTTTCCCTCCGGAGACTCACTTGGGACAGGGGAAATACCTGAATAAATGTACGGACAAACATAAAACACAAAGGCCTCTGTTCAATTATTCTGTGTGATCACCTCTGTATTCCGTGACGAAACATTCCTGCCATGATGGGAGTGGTCTCTCCCAGGACGGCGATGACCCAAACCCCACAGGGCACAAGGGGTCACTGAATGGTTTAATGAGTTTGGAAATGATCCTAAGCATAAGCCACCATTTTCACAGTCACCTGATTTAAAACTATCTCGACTCACATGGCAGATTCAGGAATGCAGTGTTAGATGGCTCTCTCCTTCATTATCATCTTAAGACACTCCATCCCTCCAGTAAAGCTGGGGTTCTGGCAACAGCTTTCTAACCCTATACATGTTGATTTTTCCATTAATTTGTCACCCACGTGCACTTTTCATCACTATAAACTAAGAGTACTCATTGTTTGTTTGGAACTAGGAAGCAAGTTTCTCAGCAAAACTCAGTAGGGAAAGGGTTAAAGGAGCAGTCAGTGCCTCTCATTGGCCAGACTGGCTTCACTTCAGAGTGAATGCTAGTCTGACTGGACATTTCTGGAGTCCGGACCAATAAGGTATTCCTAAACCTCTCCGCACCCAATCAGGAGAGAGTGTACTAGGCAGAGGGCAGTAGACATTGGAGTCGCGCACTCTGGCTGCGTCCGAAATCACTCCATACTCACAATACAGCACACTATATAGTGGGTTCACCATTTTGTAGCGCAAAGCAGCGCAGGAGACCCGTTTGTTTACATGGTATATATGGACATTTAGGTACTATTAAAACGAATAATGATGAGTTAGAGGACAAGAAAAAATAGATGACAATGTTAAAAATTTATGGCAAATTTTATTATTTAATCGATAATGGTAAACACAAACACAGTTTATATAAAAATATACTCCGCTCCGTTGATATAGAAATACGCCCAAATCCTTCAACTGAAGTTGAACAGGTAAGATTTAATTTTGCGACAGCTATGACGCTCTTAACAGCTGCGAAAAAAAACGAGCTGGTAGTGTCCGTAAGTGTTTCTTCCCTAAGCCAGTGAGCTCACTGTACAGTCACCTGCGCAGCGAGTCCCTCTACAGTGAGCAGGGAGTGGTGAAGGAGTGAGTGATTTCAGACGCAGCCTCTGACGTCAGCAGGAGCCAGAGCAGCAGAGATTTCAGTGCAGTCGAGGAAAATGAAATTAAATAAGTATGGAATACTCAGACCTCTGCCACGGGATGGCTGATAACTGGCCTGGAAACAAAATGCGGCGGAGGGATGGACAGATGGACAAGGGGAAGGACAGAAGTAAGAAAAGGCGCGTCTACAGGATAAGATGTTATACAATTATTGACTTCAGTGGCGGTGAATGCAATGATTTATCCACCTTGGACAAGTCATATTCACCGATAACTGTTTAATTATATAACCCCATTTAAAAATATGAAATAAGAGGACGACGACGACAACTGTAACTTCAAGCTCCTCACAGTGATGAAGCAACACAAACCGCGAACACTGTCAGGAGCTCCTGTGGGGAAGCTGAATCTATTTTTAGCTCCAGGTCGTCGGATTGTTTTATTCACCTCGCGCGCACTTTACCGCACTGAATATCACCATTTACGGTGAACGGCGGCGCTTGCTTCGACCAATCAGGAGAGAGCAAGCCATTAAGTCATATAATAAAGCTGAGCATCAAATGCTGTTTAGAAATATTGAACAGTTTAGGAGTTCTGGCCGGGAAAAGAAGCGTGATGGAGGGACACGCGGCAGGACGGCGCTCATTCCTACATATCAGTCAACTTCGCCGAGGACAAAAATGAGGTTCAATGTGCAAACTGGCAGCTTTAATTGGAGGGCATCCACGTCCATTACTGCCCTTTGTGTGCATAGCAACTGTCCAATCGCTTAAGGACTAAAAGGTTTGTGCCTCCTGACCGTAAAGGTAGCGGAGGCGGAGCTAATGGCAAGGAGAGGCGGAGTCTGCTTACCCGAAATGACCTCCAGTAACAGCATGAGCTTGAGGCCGTCTCTGAAGTCCTCCTCGATGTTCTCGATCTGCGTCCCAGCCTTCCGCAGGTGAGAGTTGCACCAGGCTGTGAATGTCTGTGGAGACGGGGGGGGAAGGTGTGGTCAGACAGAAGCCATCACTGAAAAATGCCAGAAACGAGGCCACCTCACACACCACACCGCGTTGGTCGACCTACACTCCTGGAGGGCCAAAAATTACTTTGGGACCAAAATCCTATTTCCACGCCCCTCAACCCTACAACCTACCGTGATCTCAATGCCTTCCATCAACCAGACCCTGAACACTCGCCCATCGCCTACCATCCAACCCCCAAAACTTCTAACCTTAATTTAACATCTTGCCTACACCTACTGCATAATTCTACCTCATACTCTTAAATCTCTACTTATTCAAAACCATGAGACCCATTGTAATTGTTGAGCTTAACCTGACCAGATTTCAGCTGTTTACTCATGGAGATGCCAAGGAATGTCAAAACTGTGCAATTTTTCCAGACTACTGTACTCTTGGGGTCCTTAAGTCTGAACTAGGGGTTTTGTTTTGGTCTCCAGGGGTTCAGAACAACAAAAACTAAATGTGCGCACACACACATACACACAGAAACACGCGCACGCACACATACACACGCATACACACACAAGCACCCAAAGAGATACAAACTCTACACACTTATAACGGGGTCAGAGGTCAGACTGGAGCATGCTGGGATGCTTTTCTGCTCCCAGAGGCAGAAGGGCAGCACACAGAGGAAAGCTGACGTTTCCCACCCTACCACTGAACCGTTATGACAGGATAAAGTCAGCGGCTTATTGGTGAGGCTTTGAAGATGGCCACACCCCCAGAACTCCAGTGTGCTACCAGTTAGAGCACAGCCGCAGGGCAGCGCCCTCTAGAGGAACTAAAGGGAATTGGCAGGACCTGCAGATACAGCTGCTATCACACGACCTGTTACAAGTTCCAGCCAAATGCTTGCATAGCCCACTCAAACCAATTTGTGTGAAGATATATATATTTTTTTTTGCATTTCAAAAGTTCCAATATGGTGAACTTTGCCCTTGCATATTCGGACACCATACATACCTTCGTCCAATAGAACAGCTTGGATGTACCTTATTGTATCCCCCAAACGAGTTCGGAGGATACTATGGATTTGGCCTCGTCACGCGTCCGCAGAGATTTTCTTGTGAACGCTCTACAGCCCACATAAGTGCACCGATTCTTTTCAAATTTTGCAGGGACATGTATTATGGTAAGTTCACGACACCTATTGATTTTGGGTACTCTGGGACCATCTGGGCCCAACTGGGGGGCCTTCGGGGGATACATGTACTCGGTTGCCGAGTGCTCTAGTTTTAAAAAGGACCTCTATGACGAATCATTCAATTAAAATGGTGGCGGCGCCGTGTCACACCACCCAATGTCATGTTAAAGACTTCTTAACGCAGAGCAGGAGAGAAGCAGCATGGTTTGCTGTGGCAAGGCAGACATGCAAGGATGGTGCAAAGTGTAATTATATTTGGAAAAATAATGTTCATGGTCGCAGCCACAAAACTGATGCTTTCTAATCACTAGCTTGCTTGCTAACCTTAGCTAGTAAGTAGATAGCCAACATTTCCAACCAGTGGTGTACAGTTGCTCATTGAAGATGAGCAACTTTCTCCAGGCAGGGAACTGCTCAGACTGGAATCTGCCAGATATGATTTCGGGTCTCTGTTGCATAATGCATTTAAGTTTTGGTTCTTTCACTTGAACTGTAACCCCAACATATGGCTGAGTGGAGTTTTCTTGCATATTTGTGTGTGCTTCTGTGTCTGTGTGTATGTCCGTCTTTCAGTTTGTGTGTGTGTGCGTGTGTCTGTGTGTGTGTGTGTGTGTGTGTGTGCGTGCGTGCGTGCGTGCGTGCACATTTGCTTGAGTCTCTGCAGAAGCACGTGCACATTTTCATGCACTCCTTTATGGTTCTGCGAGTGTTAGCGTTAGACTGCATTAATGAGTCCGGGGGCAGCCGGATTCCCTGACGCTGGTCGCGTTTGTCTCTCCTACTCGCCTGACCGCCAAAATATTCCAGCGCATATGCTCCCACTCTCCAATCACTCATTTCCATGGCAACAATGTCCTTCTCTAGTTTTCTGTCTCTCCACCCCTTTAACCCCAGTGGCCTCACCTGAACCAACTGCCATCGTCACAAAACGACCCCCCATCGCTGGTACCACGAAATATTCTCAACCCAAAAACCCAAACACAAGCCATGCTGACAAACTGACCAAAAGGGCCCCAGTGAGGGGCCAAATGGCCCTCCGAGACATACTCACGCCAACCCAAGCACTAATGCAGTGTTCTGACCCTAAAATAGACCCCCCATACCCCCAAAAAACCCTAACTCCCATAATGCTCCCCACCTCACTCAGGCCCAAATCCATACAGCCCACCAATCCATCCATTCTCCCAAGGCAGAGGTGTCTACTTTGATCCAAATCGGGCCAGCAGGGGGTGCGAGTTTTTGTTACTGCCCAACACGAAAACACCTGATAGTATTTAAATGTCTTGATAGAGGCCCCAAAGTTACACAGTTAACTCAGGTGTTGTACCACAGGGCTAAGACAAATACCTGTACCCAGATGCCCCTCTGTGAAAACGACAAGACACCCCAGACTGCAAACCCCCGCCCCCAGGACAGTGGCTGAGGGCAAACATTATGACTGGACACTGGGCAGTGGGCCGGACTCCCTCCCCTGGCTATCTACACACAAAGAGCCCATTCAGCGCCTTCACACCCCCAGGACAGTCAGCACAGGATTGTACTGCTATGCATCTTTCCACAACGCCAAAGAGTCAACGAGGTGTAGCGAGGGTCGTTACTTATGAGCGGCAGAGCGCGACGAGGACAAACCGCAGGGAATATTACAGTGGTGGGCGTCTCTGCATCAGGACGAACGGCAGTGTCGTCGGCTGCATGAGTCTGTCTGTAACCTCAGTAAGCTAAGAGACGCAGGGCTAATTTGGAGAAGCCGCGGCGCTGCAGGGCTAACGCTACAGGGCTAACAGAGAGAAGCTGCTCCCTTACCTGTGTAATGAATAACAACTCCCTGCGCCATGACCCTCGAGGGGCCCTGGTGAGCACACACAGATTTCACAATGTCCTAGGACATGGCAATGGTGAAAGTCATAACGTTGAGAGAACGCCCGCAAGCAGTGCTTCAGGAAACCTACACATTTAGGCTAGGTACTGCTATGTTCTGATAATTTTAAGTGGACGTCACATTTGCAACATACACAATAGACCTGCGAGTCTGGGCTACCCACCGTCCATTTATTTATTATCTAATGACACTTTCATTGAATTCTTTTACAGCTGTGCCGTGTCTTCCTTAGTGCTCATTTTGAACACATACGAATCTAATCACAAACTATTCACTCATATTTACGGCAATTTATGGTCTCCAATTAGCCCGACGTGAATGTCTTTGGACTGTGGGAGGAAACCAGAGTAGCTGGAGGAAACCCACGCGAACACAGGGAGAACATGCAAACTCCACACAGAAAGGACCCAGACCAGATTTGAACCCACGACCTTCTAACTGTGAGACAACACAGCTAACCACTGCACCACCATGCCACCCTTCTGGGTTAAAATGAAGCTGGAATAATGCAGAGCAAACATTAGCGTGACACTAGTAGCCGCAATTTTCTTTTAAAAAAAAAAAAGCAAATGCAGAGTCGTGGTGGTAGTGCTTAGAATCTGAGGAAGGTTATGTTAATGTTGTAATAATGTAGAGTGAACATTGGCGGGCCCCAGTGGTACTGCAGTGCAGGAGCGGTATTCATTTCAGCAGGGTTGTGTAAATGCAGCAATAACATTGAGCAAATGTTAGCGTGACCCAGCAGCACTGAGCCATGCCTCACAGCTAGCCTGAGCTAACATTGTGACAATGTTGAAAAATTCCCCACTACCGAGCATGACTGACCAAGGCCAAATCTACATGGACAACAATTCATCTGCTCCCCATTTAGTGGACTTACTCAAGTGTCATAAACTTTCCAGCATGTGCCTGACGCCACCATTATTCCTCTATATCGAGAACTTGTGGAACATTATAGTTAAGGTCACTAAATGGCTCAATTCTGCCTCCATCACTGACTGACTTTCTTTCTCTCCTTCTGATTGACAGCTCTCTCTCAACCACTCCCTCAGTAAGAATGCAGTGTAGGTCCCGCCCACACCTCTCAGCCCACCTCTCACGCACATCAATGCAGGGCGTGTGTGTCCCTTCTGTTCAAATACGTGCATGCTTGATCAAGGCTATGTGCCCAATGAGTCACGAGTCAAATCACCCAATCAAAAAGTGCATCGCGTGTGCTGGCAAATCCGCACACCCGTACTCTGCACAAACACGTTTATTATTCCAACACACCCACAACTAGAAATTACACCTGTGCACGCGCACACACACATACACACACATTCACACACACACACGTGTGCACGTAGACGTACAAAATTGCAACACCGTGGCAGATATAAAGAGATAGGCGTGGACAGACACAAAGCCTGTACACATGCATGTGTTAGCACACACACACACACACATTCCACGGATGGCTCCGTTAAGGTGTGTCAATCTTTCCACTGGGGATGTGCATACTCACTCAGTGGAGATCTTACACGCACACACGTGCACAGACAACCATATAAACAAAAAAGCACACATACGCACACACCAAAACACACACTCACACACCCAAACACACGAAAACAGACAACACCGTAAGATAAGAACACACACACACACACACACATACATCGAAACAAAACTGCAAAAGTGTTACTGCTTTTAAAGTCTTAATCCTCATCTCTCCCAGTCTCCTGTAATTTCTCTCAGGTTAACAGCAGGACAGGAGAGTAGGGCTCTGTCCCGCTCAGTGTAACCACAGCTGTTACCTGCTCTCTCCTTTACAGCAGTAACACATCAGCATTTCCTGTACACAGACACCCCAATCCTCAGACCCCCAAATCTAATCCCCTCCCCCACCAT
Organism: Gymnothorax reevesii; assembly: GCA_029721435.1. Lineage (NCBI taxonomy): Eukaryota > Metazoa > Chordata > Actinopteri > Anguilliformes > Muraenidae > Gymnothorax > Gymnothorax reevesii. The sequence goes on from CM056574.1 coordinate 117,877,631, forward strand.
AACATCACAGCACAGCCAGAACTTTTGAGTTTGTCATGCACCATAAAAATAAAAATGAAATAAAAAGCACTGCAGCATGACAGTGCGGAGTTAAGCCATTTGAGGGCTTTTTAAATGAAGCTCGTTACTTGACCGAGCAAGTAGCTTAACAGCAACAGTGGGCGCGAACCAGTGGTGTTCCGATTCTGCTAAACCGTTTCTCGCACTAGCGCTGTGAAAACCGCAAAGGCCACTTCCTACCACGCGACCAATAAGGGGAGTTCTGTCTATAGCCGTGCATGTGAAAAGCACAAGCAGGGGTAATTCACACGAAGCTCAACATAGCTCAGTGCAGAAGTATTTAAACAGTTACAATTACCACTACGGACTCAACACTCCTGCAGGTTTGGTGAAAAAACTGTTAGGATGAGATTAAGGCGGACAATGTCAGCTTTAATTTACGGCAGTAACACCCGCATCGGGGGAATACAGCAGGAATGGGAGACCTTTTAACATATCATCATTGAGGAAATATTTACGAGCTCAGTGCACCCCACTGCAAGCCATTACCACCAAGCTGCAAAAATGCTGGAGCTCCACCAATGTCGCATGGCATCAAGTAAGCCATCACTGGCTGCAAATGGGTACCCGTTTTAATGAGAGCGCTCGTCATGCACTGCTAGCACAGCTAGCAGATCAGCACATGCAGAAACAGGCAGGTGACTCGGTATGGGAGCGGCGCACAGCCCAAACAGCATGAAGACGGACACACCCAGGCCGCAGGGCAGCGTGTCGCTACACGGTAGTGAATGGGCAATTATTCAGGTCTGCGCATACATGTTCTCCCGTAATCTGGTATTCAGGAGCAATTGAGGCCTTTGTGTCCCACAAAGAGCACCCGCCGCCATTTTGATTTCCAGGACACGCTGAGCAGATGTGCGATTCAGGGATTTCAACCAATCTGAAAACATTTTATAACAACGTGCCTCAGCTGTTGGTCAACACCAGCCTCAGCTGTTGGCTGACTGAAGACAGAGCCAAACACATACAAATCCAGACTCACCCTGTGCTTCCCAACTTCATAGCAGCCACAAATAATATTACCTCTCCTTATTAATGCACTTCCACATCGCACTTACTTTTCATACTATAATTTGCAACCCAAAGTGCTCGAGAGAGAAGCGTTTGCAATTAAAAATGAGAAATGAACAGAAAAAAAATGAAAATGGTAAAATACAACAGAAGAAACTGCAACGACAGCAGTCAGTGATCATAACACAGGAAAAGGACAAAAATTCAGATAAAAACACAAAAGCTCATCACATGCCTGTCCAGGGCTGGCAAGCACGTTTATCCAGCATGATACACCACAGACAAACAGGGGTGGAGCTCTGTGCAGCCGGAATTAAATGTAGGTTATGAGCGGGCACCTCTGCCAATGTAGGACCGGCCACGCCTCGACAGTAACACGGCCCGCAGTACACCACTGCGCCCAGGTAAGTCGCATGACGCGACTACAGTAGGTCTCAATTGGATAGAAGGCTGGGTACCACAGTAGCAGAGACTGACCCAGTTTCAGGAGATCTACAATGCTGTAGGTTTGCCGTCCAGCCCTCAAAAACCCATCTCTCCTTTCAAAAGCTAGTCAGTTCTGCCAAATCAGAGGTGAAATTACAACCTATAGAAAAGTTCATCTCCAACTACATGGCTGCTTACTGCTGTTCTATACCTCTGCCTGGTGCATCAAAAGGTGGACAGTGTTCACTCCTTTCCGTGGAAAGATTGAGACCACAGAAAAAAAGGTTCCATTTATTTCTGTAGCCACAGTCATCATTTCCTACCATCATACAGACACTGCTCCCATTCTCAAAATGCACCCTTCTGAGGCAGTCAAGGCCCTCACCCCCCTCCACACACACACACACACACACTTACACATGTACACAAAAACACAAACATATGCACACCCACTGCAATATAATGACTATACAGTGCTCAGTGCCTAACACTGCGACAGACCTTACTGCAGAACACTGCAATATAATCACTGTACAGAGCTCAGTGCATAACACTGCAATATGATCACTGCATAAAGCTAAGTGCAGAACACTGCAATATAGTCACTGTATAGTACTTCATGCAGACCACTGCAATATAATCACTGTACAGAGATTAGCGCAGAGCACTGCAATATAAACACTGTACAGAGCTTAGTGCAGAACACTGCAATATAATCACTGTACAGAGCTCAGTGCATAACACTGCAATATGATCACTGCATAAAGCTAAGTGCAGAACACTGCAATATAGTCACTGTATAGTACTTCATGCAGACCACTGCAATATAATCACTGTACAGAGATTAGCGCAGAGCACTGCAATATAAACACTGTACAGAGCTTAGTGCAGAACACTGCAATATAATCACTGTACAGAGATTAGTGCAGACCACTGCAGTGTAATCACTGTACAGAGATTAGTGCATAACACTGCAATATAATCACTGTACAGAGCTTAGTGCAGAACACTATAATATAATCACTGTACAGAGATTAGTGCAGAACACTACAATATAATCACTGTACAGAGCTTAGTGCAGAACACTGCAATATAATCACTATACAGAGCTTAGTGCAGAACACTGCAATATAATGACTGTATAGAACTTAATGCAGACCACTGCAATATAATCACTGCGCAGAGATTAGCGCAGAGCACTGCAATATAAACACTGTACAGAGCTTAGTGCAGAACACTGCAATATAATCACTGTACAGCGATTAGTGCAGACCACTGCAATATAAACACTGTACAGAACTTAGTGCAGAACACTGCAATATAATCACTGTACAGAGATTAGTGCAGAACACTGCAATATAATCACTGTACAGAGATTAGCGCAGAGCACTGCAATATAAACACTGTACAGAGCTTAGTGCAGAACACTGCAATATAAACACTGTACAGACCTTAGTGCAGAACACTGCAATATAATCACTGTACAGAGATTAGTGCAGACCACTGCAGTATAATCACTGTACAGAGATTAGTGCATAACACTGCAATATAATCACTGTACAGAGCTTAGTGCAGAACACTACAATATAATCACTGTACAGAGCTTAGTGCAGAACACTGCAATATAATCACTATACAGAGCTTAGTGCAGAACACTGCAATATAATGACTGTATAGAACTTAATGCAGACCACTGCAATATAATCACTGTACAGAGATTAGCGCAGAGCACTGCAATATAAACACTGTACAGAACTTAGTGCAGAACACTGCAATATAATCACTGTACAGAGATTAGTGCAGAACACTGCAATATAATCACTATACAGAGCTTAGTGCAGAACACTGCAATATAATCACTATACAGAGCATATTGCAGAACACTGCAATGTAATCACTGTGCAGAGATTAGTGCAGAACACTACAATATAATCACTGTACAGAGATTAGTGCAGACCACTGCAATATAATGACTGTATAGAGATTAGTGCAGAACACTGCAATATTATCACTGTACAGAGATTAGTGCAGAACACTGCAATATAATCACTGTACAGAGATTAGTGCAGACCACTGCAATATAATCACCATACAGAGATTAGTGCAGACCACTGCAATATAATCACTATACAGAGCTTAGTGCAGAACACTGCAATATAATCACTGTACAGAGCTTAGAGCAGAACACTGCAATATAATCACTTTACAGAGATTAGTGCAGAACACTGCAGTATAATCACTGTACAGAGATTAGTGCAGAACACTGCAATATAATCACTATACAGAGCTTAGTGGAGATCACTGCAGTATAATCACTGTACAGAGATTAGTGCAGAACACTGCAATATAGTCACTATACAGAGCTTAGTGCAGACCACTGCAGTATAATCACTGTACAGAGATTAGTGCAGAACACTGCAATATAATCACTGTACAGAGATTAGAGCAGACCACTGCAATATAACCACTATACAGAGCTTAGAGCAGAATACTGCAATATAATCACTATACAGAGCTTAGTGCAGACCACTGCAGTATAATCACTGTACAGAGATTAGTGTAGAACACTGCAATATAATCACTGTACAGAGATTAGAGCAGACCACTGCAATATAATCACTATACAGACCTTAGTGCAGACCACTGCAGTATAATCACTCTACAGAGATTAGTGCAGAACACTGCAATCTAGTCACTATACAGAGCTTAGTGCAGAACACTGCAATATAATCACTGTGCAGAGATTAGTGCAGACCACTGCAATATAATCACTATACAGAGCTTAGTGCAGAACACTGCAATTTTATCACTGTACAGAGATTAGCGCAGAACACTGCAATATAATCACTGTACAGAGATTAGTGCAGACCACTGCAATATAATCACTATACAGAGCTTAGTGCAGAACACTGCAATATAATCACTGTGCAGAGATTAGTGCAGAACACTGCAATATAATCACTGTACAGAGATTAGTGCAGAACACTGCAATATAATCACTGTACAGAGATTAGTGCAGAACACTGCAATATAATCACTGTACAGAGATTAGTGCAGACCACTGCAATATAATCACTGTACAGAGATTAGTGTAGAACACTGCAATATAATCACTGTACAGAGATTAGAGCAGACCACTGCAATATAATCACTATACAGAGCTTAGTGCAGAACACTGCAATATAATCACTGTACAGAGATTAGTGCAGAACACTGCAATATAATCACTGTACAGAGATTAGTGCAGACCACTGCAATATAATCACTATACAGAGCTTAGTGCAGAACACTGCAATATAATCACTGTACAGAGATTAGTGCAAACCACTGCAATATAATCACTATACAGAGCTTAGTGCAGAACACTGCAATATAATCACTGTACAGAGATTAGCGCAGAACACTGCAATATAATCACTGTACAGAGATTAGTGCAGACCACTGCAATCTAGTCACTATACAGAGCTTAGTGCAGACCACTGCAATATAATCACTATACAGAGCTTAGTGCAGAACACTGCAATATAATCACTGTACAGAGATTAGTGCAGAACACTGCAATATAATCACTGTGCAGAGATTAGTGCAGAACACTGCAATATAATCACTGTACAGAGATTAGTGCAGAACACTGCAATATAATCACTGTACAGAGATTAGTGCATAACACTGCAATATAATCACTGTACAGAGATTAGTGCAGACCACTGCAATATAATCACTGTACAGAGATTAGTGCAGAACACTGCAATCTAGTCACTATACAGAGCTTAGTGCAGAACACTGCAATATAATCACTGTGCAGAGATTAGTGCAGAACACTGCAATATAATCACTGTACAGAGATTAGTGCATAACACTGCAGTATAATCACTATACAGAGCTTAGTGCAGAACACTGCAATATAATCACTGTACAGAGATTAGTGCAGAACACTGCAATCTAGTCACTGTACAGAGATTAGTGCAGAACACTGCAATGTAATCACTGTACAGAGATTAGTGCAGACCACTGCAATATAATCACTGTACAGAGATTAGTGCATAACACTGCAGTATAATCACTATACAGAGCTTAGTGCAGAACACTGCAATATAATCACTGTACAGAGATTAGTGCAGAACACTGCAATCTAGTCACTGTACAGAGATTAGTGCAGAACACTGCAATGTAATCACTGTACAGAGATTAGTGCAGACCACTGCAATATAATCACTGTACAGAGCTTAGTGCAGAACACCGCAATATAATCGCTGTATAGAACTTAATGCAGAACACTGCAATATAATCACTGTACAGAGATTAGTGCAGAACACTGCAATATAATCACTGTACGGTGTTAAGTTTAGAAGACTGCAATACACTGTATACAGACTCTGTACCAGAGAACCTTAGTAAAAACACTGGAAAGAAAAGAGACAGACAGAAGATGAGAGGAAAACAGAGGGAAAGCAAGACAGAAAACAAGGGGGATAGACAGAGCAGAGAGAGGGGGTGAGAGAGAGAATGAGGGAGAGTGGGCAGATGCAGAATGACAGAGGGGGGGGGGGGGGGGTGTAGCAGTAGAAGGACCCGGTCACACAGCGTTTCTGCTCCCGTAAATGCTCAGGGAAACAGGGAGGGGTGGGTGTGATGTGGGACTGCAGACTACCTGGAGTCAGAGTGCTGCGCAGGACAAGGGCACCTATTCTTAGACATGAGCGAGATCTGCTGTACTGTACAGCCCCAGCGAGAGCATCACCCGAGACATACACCTGACAGCACACACACACGAGCATATACACCAACTGTACCTCCATACAACACAGACGCACGCAGGTACACACATACACGCACGCGCGCACACACGAGCATATACACCAACTGTACCTCCATACAACACAGACGCACGCAGGTACACACATACACGCAGATCATACACACTCAGGAGCTGCTCCAGACTCTCACAAACATTAGCAACCCAAACCTGCACTCACATACTCAATGTGTTCCCCTGCTGAGAGAGAGCGGGCAAGTAAGTGAGTGAGATGGAGAGAAAGAAGGAGAGGGGGAGAGAGAAAAGAAACAGGACTTCATGTTCCACAAGCCAAGAGCGCCCACAGCACTTTCCAGAGCCCTCCTCCTGGCCCTGTAAGTGTGCTTCTGTACAGCAATAAACAATGGCTGCAGCCAGAGAGGACTGTGGGATAGCATGGCGAGGGCTGGTGGTGGCGACAGTGGGAGGTCTTAGTGATAGAAGTATGCAGCATATTATGGGATGGTGTTACCGTGCACACCGCCGTCTGTTGGGTAAATGCCAATAAAAACAGAAATACATGAGGTACAGCAGAAACCATCAGAGGCCATTTCAGGTCATTTACTCGTGTTAGGGCATTACAGAGGCTGAAGGTAAACAGGAGAAAATGATTCACTGCCAAGCATGTGCAGGATATCGGTATCAGACGAGCCGGTAATTGTGATTCCATTTTAGGCCCAACAAGTAAACAGTTAAAATGCTAGATGGACAATTCGGTGTGTTTATGCCCAAAACTCATAGTCCGCCACTTTCCCCAAGTTCATAGCTGCGCACACGCATACACACACACGCACACACCCTGAGTCACCGGCAGCTCTGCTCCTGCAGTGCTCGAAACTCAGCTCATCAGGTCTGGTCATCAGACCGGCGCAGACAAACAAGCGAAGCCCCACAGCGCGAGCTTCCGCTCCCAGCGCCACTGAAACATGACCCCCCCCCCACCAACCAACCAATCAACAGGCTGCATACAAACACTTTCCTCTCCAACTGCTATGCAAAGATCTAAGCAATATCTCAGGAGACTAAGACAAATAAAACTTGGATCTCTCCATTAATTGGTGTGTTCACCTCGGACGGTCGCCAGGCCCTGAACACAGGTATTCTGCATTAGAGCCAAGAGCAAAGGGGAGAGCCTTGTGTTCACACTCAGGACTGCCTGTCATGTATTTGAATGAGCAATTATTCAAAGCAGAAATTCATGTTTTCCCTTTAAAGGAGCAAAGGCCTATATGAGCAAAGAAATGCAATTCCTTCTCGGAACGCAAGTATTTTATCTTTTTAAATATCCATCCATCGGGTATCAGTTTCATTAGGCAAGGTGTCGCGTCGTCTCTAGTTAGATATAAATAATCTAATCTCAACATACAGCAGGAAAGTCATACCCTACTCAATTAATTTATGAGAAAATGCAGAAGAATAAAAAAAAGTACAAATGCCAAGACAGTACATCAATATTGTAGCAAAAAAGGAAGGGATCAAATGTTATTTTTCAATATGAGAAAAACAGACTGGTGCTTTACATAAGGCTTACTGTTGACAAGAAAACAGGCTCCCGCACCGTATGTTGATTTAAAAAAATAAAAAATAAAAAAAAAATTTTTGAAATGAGCTCAATCAACAAATTTGAAGTATATATAAACCACACTTTCACACAACACAGTTGATGTAAAAGAGTGTAAAATATGAGCATGTGAGGGACGAGGGGCTTGAATACAGGCGGCTGCAGGTCCCGCAGGAGCGCTCTGTTTGTTTACTGATTTATTTATGTGGCTTCCTGTCTCCGTGAGTGCTCCCTGTGGAGATGGGCTGGATAGGGTTACCCAACCCAAGCGCTGCAGAGTTAACCCCTTCACCACCTCTCCGGGGATCCTGTGACGGACTGCAGGACTGCGGTTACCGATGGACCATCCAACCTTCCGGCCGGCCCTGCTCCCCACCCGCCCTCCCTCTAAATAACATACCTGGCGTAGAGTAGGATCAGTTAAGACCTGTAGGTAACGTCATCATGTGATCCTTAAATCTCACTGCCGGATGTAAGGCTATGCCACCACTTGATGCTTCTCAGCACACTGCGGCGATTGATGGACACAGTCCAACAGGCAAAAAAATAAAATAAAAATGTTCCAAGGACAGGCGCTAGTCCTTGAAGGTGTGTGTTTACGCGCTCTTACAAGATATTGCCAGATAAACGCGGCATGCACACAATAAGCACGACAAAAGCATTAGCGAAATGCCGGATTAGCAGACGAGGTCCAGGCTATCCTCAATGACATGAAGGTCTGAGGAGAAAAGCCCAGGTTATCAAAAGTTATTTTTCCTACACTTAAGCGCAATGACAAATTTACCAAGCAGACATTGTGATCCCTTAAGATAGGAGATGTCCAATCTTATCTATGAAGGACCAATGTGGGCTCAGTTTGTTTCAGCAAACAGTTACAACACTTGCCTGAAATAATCAACCAACCAGGGCGTTCAGTCAAGACCTTGATAAGTAGAATGAGTTGCATTACCAAAGGGCGTTGACAAAACTCAGAATCAGTGCAGACCCTCTCCAGAAAAAAATTGGACACCCAGACCTTAAAATCATGGTCTCTCTCATATTCAAATAGTGTCTCAATACTTATAGCACATCAGCTACATCATGACTGCCTGCAGAACACGTCACTTAGCAATGCTGGTAATCACATGTGCCCACACAGGCTCATCTTCACTCGCACGTTTTGCTGGGATGTGCAAGAGGATGATGAGGATGATGGGATTGTGGGGTGTAATTGCACAGCGTGCGGTATAAGTGTGCAGTCTGTCATGTGCTCCCCAGCTACAATTTGACCATTTCCGCTAAAGAGCAATCATGCTACGAGATTACTAGCGCATCCAAGGCCAGAACAGAACATCTGCGCTCCTTCCGCTCTATGGGACGAGACACCAACAGTCAACAGTTCTGATAACCGCGATAAGTTATCGGCAAATAGAACGTCATCATGAAGCACCCAAACTGGGGAACATCCTGTGCTATATTCTCCCTACAGACATAAAACACAGCCCGCTAAAGCTAGACTACAGCTGCACAGGATCACCGGCCATAAGCCTACAGCTTCTCACAGAAACACAACACACTCCTTAAATCACACAGACACTGCGGGAGAGTGAGTATACAGTCGGCTAAGAATGCACACTGCCGCAGGAAATGTGGAGGGAGACTGACAGTAAATCTACAGACAGGAAGAGAGGAGATATAGACGGAGAGAGACTGAGACTGTGAAAGGTCTATTAAAGTGTGTGTGTGTATGCGGAGTGTGAGGACCTGAAGCTCATACACAGAACTGCGTGGGTTAACAGGACTGGAGTCAAGGCGGTAAAATTCCGTGCATCTAGGACTTGATTCATACACTCAAAATCCGTTATATGCATATAAGGCTATAGTCAATTCACAAATCTCATGAGTGTAGGACAGACTTGAGTCCTGGACGTCAAATTTTTTGAGGGATGAAGGACTTGCGAGCCTCAGTGTTGAAATGAATACAGGAAGTGGTTTAGAACCAGGCCTGTTCAGAAGCCGGACGTTGGGGGGGGGGCTTTGGTCTCGACTTTGGAGCTGCACTCATGATGGCGGAAGGGGGGGTTGGGGGTGGTTATGTCCTGATTCCAGCCAGCGAGAGATCTTCTGGAATGTAAAAAATGCTCTTCCTGCAGTGTGCAAGCGAGGAGATGGCGTTCAATGGCGAGGCAAGGCTTTAGAGTGGGGTTGGGGCAATGGGGGGTTGTGCGGAGGCACTAGGAGGGAGGAGCTAGAGGCGGGGTCAGTCTCTGGGCTAACAGAGTTTGTGAGCTAATATTCTCAGGCCTCTTAAGGCTGAAGCTACCTCAGATCACAATCACTTCAGATCAGAAACCACTATGAAATGCACACACAGAGCTCCAACTACCAACTCCGCAGATCAGACACAGCGCCAAAGGTCACCCACCCACACAAAACATACTCATCCACACACAAACTTCTGCGCAACCAACTGGCCTCACACAAGCAAACTTCCTGCTCACGAATAATAGACAGGAATTGGAGGCACTCTCTGTGTCTGACGCTGACCGCCTACCATCATTTCAGTAAGTCGCACAAATAAATTCGAAAAAGGGATGTGTCTGCCGCAGATAAGCTATAAAAACACAATCACACCAGGAAAAAAAAATTTATGCAGTCTCAACTTCCCCAAATCGCAAGAAGCGGACTCCAAGAAACTGCAAAAAAACTACATGACCCTACTGGCAATGAGGAAATGGGAACAGTGTGCGGTCATTTCAGTTCCTTCATCAAACAAACCTTTAAACTCTCCCTTTGAGTCAACATGAGGGCGAAAGGTTGGATAGGTTGATTTCATCCCCCCCCCCCCCCTCCATAGCGCGTTATCGTACTTTAGCACGTTAGCAGGACCAGGGTGTTGTTACACAGAGCGTGAGTACACTGGCTTTGGGATGAGCTAAGTGCCAGGAACGGCTCAGTAGTGCTTTGAGGAACCAGTAGGCCATTACACATTCTGGCCGGCTGCCTGGCAGTCAGTTTTGAAACCATAGCGCTGCTAGCCTTGCTAGCGCTGCTAAAGTGTTATGCTAAGCTAAGCTGGCACCCTATCGCCCTGGGCAGCTACAGCCCAAAGCGGTGCTCAGCAGAAGTGATCAGATTACAAACCCTTTTCAGCAGGAAAGATGAAATAACACAATAACACTAGAAGTATATATTACAACGAACATCTGCGCTCTTTCCATACACAGTGCGGGAAATTGATCACAGTTTGCCCTGTTCTTAACCCATTATTATTTTTCTCGAAAGAAAAGCTACTCAATAAAAAGTAGGCCACCAGTCCTCCAAACACAGCCAGGCCTGGTCAGAAATGAAGCATTGACCTAAAAAAGCATTGTTAATCTTTAAGTGAGACCCAGGAGTACGATGACAATCCAACAGACAAATGCAGGCCTTGGCCCAACACAAAGCAGGATGACAGAGTTAGCTCCTACATATTATTGGGGGGAACATGGGGTCTCCTCCGGAAAACACAGGCAGACGGCTCGAGGAAAGGCCTCTGAGCGACGCACGGTGGGATCCAATCGGTTTCAGAGAAAAAGACGGTGGTGAATGCGCCAGGAGCTAAGATAAGAGACAGTAGACTCAATAAGCAGCTGGGAGAGAAACTGATGTGGAGGCCAAGAATTTCTTCTACACTGCACACAATCACACCAGAGCAAGGTCACCTCTCACACACACGCGCGCAGCACAACAAACAGCCGCACACTAGAATTAACTGACCTATTCAACAGAACTCAAACCAATGAGAAAACGCACAGTGCAGTCCGGCTTAGTAGTCAGGCAACAAAGCTGAAGAAAATGAGTATCGACACACTCACGGGTTCACAACGCACAGATGTAAATGATTGAAAGTTAGAAGTTGTTGGTTGTTGGTACAGTTGTAACCAAATAATTATAATTACTGAAATCCCATGTGCAACAGTACAAGAGCTAAAAATGATGAACGTATAATGAAGGGAATTTCTGACTCAGAGCAGAAACTTCAAGGCTGGGTCACACATCTGTACTGGCGTATAGAGGGGCCAGGTTTCGAAATTTATAAAACAAAAAAAGAAAAAACTGTCCAAAATCTATGAGATTAACTTTTTCTTCATATTCATTCAGAGGAACATGTCAGAGTTATCTTCCATTCTTATCAGAATTCCTAAAATAGCTCTCCAAGGCAACAAACCTCAGATAAGAGCCACTGCGACTGATGACTGTTCCAGCTGACACCATAAAAAAGAAAAAAAAAACTACAAGGCAACTGAAAAAAGCTGAGGATCTACATAACACTGTACGGGGGGACAATCAGAAATAATCCAAGGAGACTGAAACAGCAGCAGATTTCGGGCCTAAGAAAACAAGTCACAATGGATTTTTTGATATTTTAATCATAACCAAACTGTTTTTTCTGGAAGCTGGGGGCGGGACTCTGATAAGCGATTTCGCTTCCCCCGCGACCCTTTCGGTCATGATACATGTTGTGTGTTGAAATTGTCATGAAATGATTTACAATCATGCCGAAATAAAATATAAAAAAAAAATTAATTAATTAAAAAATTTGCAAGGTCTCTGCATCCTTCCTGAAAAGAATGGTGCTTTAAAAGGTAAAGCCAGAAATAACATTTAAGCGACTTTTGCCATCTAGGATCGAGCTAACAAAATGAGGAGTATTAAAGCTGAGCATTAATGTGCTTAGTTCTGGCTTTACATTTAAAAATTTAAAATTTCTGTGTCGATATGCAAGACTTCTCATATCCTCAGAATATGACACGCCATCAGGCTTGGAGGCCTGCTAATTAAGTCAGGGGCATTTCCATGAAAATGTCACCCTCAAGTGATTTTTTTCACATTGATGCTACATGGTTGAAGGCTGTATTGTTTAGGAGGGAATTATGTTGCATTTATGAATTCAAGTGATTCTAGTTAGAGCAGAACTTGGTTTTCGGTAAAATTCTGAGAAATTAACCCCTTCGTTCCGAGTCCAGATTTTTTCAACTTTTTGCCCATTGTGCATTCTTTGTCATATTTTCCAGTATAATGGACAAGATGATTATTGCGAGTATATTCTTGCAATTAGTTCTTTTGGGTGGTTATATGTAGAATAACAGAATCATTGCCCCAAGGTTTCTTCACAGTGTGAAAATTAGTGCGCTACTGCGTCAGTCTGTTACCATGTGGCAATGGAATGTTTCGCACTGATTGATAGGATTCCAAGAAATTTTGCAAACTTTGATACTAATCGTCCGTTTCCTTCACCAGATCTGAATACCACAATTAATTTCATTTTCTAAGCTGCATTATTGATGTAACTTCGTTACAAACCGACTGATTTTCAGTAACAGACTGACATGCTAGATTTAACAGGTTCTCACTTTTCTAACATGCAAAAGCCACAGTATTTAATTCAAGTATCTGCCATAAGATGTCACTTTAATGCAAATTTCCTTTTTGAATAAATTCTGGGAAACCAGAAGTGATCATGGAGGGAATTTTGAAATATTAGGCCTATATGAGGCACAAATTTCATCCTGTCCCATCCTGAAGTAACCCTTTATAAATCACACCAGGTAAGTTCTTTTTTTCACAAATAGTTCAAGTTAAATTAGAATATATGATCATTACATACTTCAATACATGCCACCAGACTGGCGTGATCGCGCTGGTGCCCGTAAACGCCTGTCAAGTCCTCCTCACAGGCACGATTTAAAAAGAATGTCATTTGATGAAAATAAAGCGTCATTTCTTCGTCATTTTCAGAGATGTCAGTCCGTTACCGCCAGAAGTCAGTCAGTTTCCAAACCATTTTCAAAGCTGACAACAAGATCAAAGCACCCAGATGCAATCAGAAATGTTTATGTTACAGAGGCAATATCCATACATGCCTTGGTAATGAATATTTGTCCACTTTGTCATCGACTTCAGAAATTTTGGAACTGAAAAATGTCGCTCTTTAAATTTTTGTATTTCTGGGTCAGTCTGTTACTGATGGAATTTTCACCAAAAAAAATGACTTGATGGGACAAACCTCTATTATCATGGTTGTGGATAAATAACTCCCTCTACCCCTTTCTAGACTCACAGAACAGCAGCATTTTCCAATGCCTGTAAATGGTCTGGAGGATTCCATTATTTTTCTCTGAAATGTCAGTCCGTTACTCACAGAATTGCCCCCAGGTGTCCCAAACTGAAATGCAACAGTAGTTTCAATCCTTGTTACACTTGAATAGGTTTGATTATAGAGCATGTTAATCCCTTGTTTCATTAGAATTAACATGACTGGTTGAAGGAGGACATAGGATAAAGAATAAAGGCATTAATTCTGGATTAAAGAAGAACCTGAAAGCCCTTTCACATGAGGGGGTGACTGATGAGGGAGAGGAGAAGCCCTCAAGTGAAACACTGCCTCCCCCAGCTAATACAAAATGTCCACAAACAGTCAGTGGAATGTCCTGTCAATGTAGTAGCATTGCCATTGCACTGAAGCAACATTGCAATAATGTTCTGACTGAGTCAGCTGATGCATACGCACGGCAGTTGTCCAGGGGTGGTGTAGGTGATAGACTTGGGGCACACTATGGTTAGTGGTAATACTAGCCAATCATTATGCACTATTTAAGTTGTAGAAATAGTGGTCGCATCAGGGATGGACAATCAGACTCCAGATGTGACCGGTGCCACGCCAGATACCCAACAGGACAAACCCTTCACCAGTCTGGCCAGCTTTTAAAGGTCACAAGGGTTCACTCCAAAAGTATGCCATACAACGGCTGACCCAAGCCCAGAGTCAGCATTAACCTTTATAACAATAAAAGGAAAAACAGCACGGTAGTGCATACTGCATACTTCCTGCAACTCTGATAAGAGCTACCAGCCACCCAGGCGACATTCGCCGTGAATGACAAAGGCAGCATTCCGGAGCTCCTGGGACGGCACACGTCTGCTTGCCTGACCTTGAGTAAGACAGGCCGAGACGATTTTCTTTTGATCCGTTTCCAAGAGACAAACAAGGGGAATCAGGAGAGATGTCAAAACTTAATGGTCAGGGATGGACATGGATGCCCTGGTTAGGATGAGGCAGCAGTCCGGCCAGCCCTCCATCCATCCCACCATAACACGCCTTCAAAGTCAGGGTCATTGAAGGACCCAAGGATACCCTACCATCCAACAGAGGCAGGAAGCAGGAATACATCCTCAGTAGTTGTCCAGCCTGTCACGGAACATTCACATACTTCAAACAATCTGCAATTTACATTCTCCAGTTGCCTTTAAATGCATGTCTTTGGACATGAAGAGTTTGAAGACAGTACCTAAAGGCAATTGAAAAGAACACCAGAGGTACATTTTTCCAGTTTGTATAAAACAAATTTCACAACCAAAAGCTCCAAGTGCTCCACTGTAGCACTCTGAAAAGGTACACAAAGTGCACAATGGCAGAACGCTAATAAATGCGTGCATTCAAATCCATCTCCGAAGTTCCTTTATAATGAGACCCATGACCGGCACTCTCCATATGCTGATTACAGCCAGTTGGAAGCTTTTTGGGTACCAAGTGTCTAATGCACTGGGGCAGCAGAGAATGCAGGAACACATGCTTCTCACAGCATGAGTTCACAACACATAAAATTAGCAGTAATGTCCATAGACCAACTACTCTTGGTAGTTGTGTGTACGTTTTTGCAGGCAGTGTGTGTGTGTGAGTATGAGAGTCAGGGGTGCAAGCACACACAGGCTAGCAAGTTAGAGCCTGAAATGGCATGTATCCGGTATCGATAAAAACAGAGAGAACCTGAAATAACCCTCCTCGTTGAGGTCTACGTTCTCAGGCGAACTTCACAGCCCCAGAGTGAAGTACAGATGGGGTCATACAGCAGGCGGGGCCACACCACATCCCTGAGCTAAAGGAACAGTAATGCAGTCTCTTTAATACCATGGCTTTTGACAACAAGAAACTGTCAGGTTTCTAGCACTTTTCATAACCTATTAGCCCAGACTTTATCCTCCCATATTCCAATAGTGCTTGGAATACCATCTGTAAATAAATGCCTTTAGGATTTAACGGAGACAAATAAAGCCTAGTCACAAACTAGACTGAGCTTTCCCACAGTCAATGAAAATTTGAATTTAGTACGAGATTGGACTTCGTGTCGCTCCAAAATGGCACCAGTCTGCTCAGTCCCCAAACCTGAAAAAATACCATCACTGTTCAAACAGCTAAGAAGTGAGGAAACCCACTTGTGAGCAGCTGACACAAAACAAACTGAAGGACAATTCTTCAGTTTTGTAATCTTAATACCGCTGACTTCATGCCCTCTAATGGCTAATCTGTACCATCAGTCCTGCATGCTGCATGACAGCAATGAAAGCTGAACTGTGAACGCAAAATAACCCAAGGTGTTCGATAAGCCAAGCAAACAGTTCCTGGGTCTAATTCTAATAGCATTTTTAAGATGACAAGCTTTAATTTCTAAGAAAGAGTGCCTTCAGTATTGAGTGAAGGGTGGGGCTTTAATTCAAGTTTGAGTCACCTTCTTAACAGACGAGTCGACTGAAGGTGTGTGACGTTGGCACCAAAAAAGTCCTGGGAGGGAGGAGGGGGCAAAACACGACTCGGTCAGAGCCCCTGGGCTCCTCAGGTCATCATCTGAGTCAGTCCATTTAACCTGCACACCTGGGCAACAAGAGACACTGGCAGCAGTCAGTAACAGACTCCTTTGAGATTCAGGAGTTAGCCACACTGAAGTACCGACTGCGGCCTGCAGGGGTAAAACCAGTAACGAGCTCTCCAGAGGGGATGTACTGCCTCAGCATTCCTACAGCTATGGCTGAATTCTGTCAGACAGTCCCAGATGATCCATTATAAATGGTGCCACCGTGGCTTTGCCTTCCCATTGTTCATCGTCAGGATGCAACAAGAAGTTACCAATGGTCTACATCGCGGGGTCACAAGTCTACCCGTCAGCACTACGACAGTGAGATTCCTCCCGCAGATCTCAGTGAAAAGGCTCTGGATTTTAGAAGGTAGCTGATGAATGAAGAGTACCCATCCCGCAGGGTTCACCTGAGAACCAACTGGATGGGTGCATACTACGTTTTCCCAACATTCACACAACGTTTTTACATTGCAGAAGTTGGGCTATGGAGGCCAAGGCAATTCTGCAATGAGAGGTGGGGAGGACCTGACCATTCAAGGCATCCAGGAAGTGTGTTTGTCGCCATAGACAAGCACAGGAAAAAGCACAAAATCTAAAACTAAAACTTAAGTGCCAAATCAAACACGGTCATATTCCTGGCAACGCAACCACATGTACTAGCACAAACCCAAGGGCGAGGCCTCCCCAAGATATCCACCCAATGGAGAATTTGAAATGTGTGGACACATCGAACGCTGGGCCAATCACAGAGCACATGACAGCTCAGCCTAAATTATGCCGGCCCCCACTCTGCACATTCAAAGTGGGTCACAGTGCCATCGGCGCAGCTCCCCCGCATCAATCCTGCCGTGCATCACATGATACTACGGCTATCCAGGACAGCACTCTGAGAAACTAGAGGGAACAGGAGGCATTCCGAAACTCCCGGGAATGTCGTCCAGCAGCACAGAATTCCGACACCAGAGGGAACACAATCGAGCACAGCAGTCCGAAACTAAAAAGGATGCAATTTCTATCAAACCACAGTTTAAGCATATGTACACGATGTGCAGTTTTTTCCAGCATGTTATAGTATTTTATAGATGATGGTACAAAGTGCACATTATCCTGCTCATGCTTCTTGCACTTTAAATGCGATTCTTCTATGCAGGAAAAACTAGCTCAACTGGTAAAGATTCCATCTGCATTTAATTTCCTATTAGTCAAGCAGCTAGCTTCCGCAATAAGAATTTATGGTTATTGCAACATTTCGTCAGCTTGCCAAATAATTTTAGCTGAAGCCAATAAACAGGCTCATTTAAGTTGGTGGTACAAAAAGTACTTCTGTTCATCCCTCCCCTTCATAATAGGTGAAATTAAACACACAAAACATGGCTGTGAAAAAGAAGAAACCAACAGAAACAATCTCACACTCCCAGCTGACACCCCCTGAGATTTCCCCATTAATGGAGAAGGTGGTAGAATTCTGGGGAAGGCGCAAGCTGTGATGGGCCAAGTTGGAGGCCTTTGGGAACAGGGGTGGGGGTCTGGGGTGCGGGCTGCGAGTCAGGAGAGAAAAACTGGTGATGGAAGAGAAAGAGAAAGAGGGCTGATGAAAGGAGGACAGACACAGAGACAATGCGCCCAAACAAGACAGGCAGGCCGGCCCAGTCGGCTACATTGTCGCCCCAACTGCCTCTTCCTGTCTCACGCTGCTGCCTCTCGCACTCTATCTCCTTATATGGAAACGTACTCCATACAACTGTCACTATGGCGATGATGCAACGGCCCACAAGGTGCACCCCCTCCTCCTGTGCCACACCCCCCACCTCGACTCAACCGCACCAGCGCTCACACACGAGAACCACACCCAAGTGTCAGGCAAAAAAGAACAGTGTAAAAACCAGAGAGGAAGAAAGTCCCAACTGACAGCATAACGTGACTCGATCTGGGATCATTAATCTGCCCGTGACTGCTTGTTGTTTGTTTCAGTGGGTGAAGAATGCGCAAAACGACTCCCATCCTCAGGAGCAGGAAGTGACCCAGCAACTAAAACGCCAGAGAAGAAGTCGCCTCTGGCAGTGTGAACAAACTCCGCTCAACTGCCATTTCCTGTCCCACACGCTCTCCCCCACCCACCTCATTACAGGCAAGGGTGCCTTCACAATATAAATAAATTAAGCACAGAGGCCCAAATAAACATTTCAGAATAGGTGCTGATCTACGATCAGTTTCACCAATATCACTCGCAATGGGATGACCCAAGGCCAGAAATAAAAACTGGTCTGAGATCAGTGCTAATGCTTTTTACACACTTCATGAACCCAGGCCCCAAGTGCAGAAGGCCAGCCCTAAAAAGGGATTTTGAGGACCACAGAAAGATGAAAGAAGCAGTGCGTACACGATTTGGACACCACTGCTTTCCATCTGAGCAAGAGGTGGAAGGACAGGGGGCTCCGTCCTTGGGGGGTCCGGCAGGTCAGCCAAGTTTAAGGGCTGCTGATTCATTACACTGAGTAACATCGGGGCTATAAAGGAAGCGAGATGTTAAAAAGAGGAGGGGAGGGGCTGTTAAAGAAAGAAACGTACAGTCACTCCCAGGGGATTATTTGTTCCTGTGCGCAACTTCCTGGTCTGGACAACACCCTGCCCCTGCCACCCCCCCCGTCCCACACATCACACATTCCAGAGAGAAAAACACAAACCAGCCCCCACTCCTGTTCAAAGACTTGTCTGACTCACACAGTCAGTCTCTCTCTCTCTCTCTCTCACACACACACACACACACACGAGGCCATTACACAAGTTACGGTCAATAAACCAGGCATTGTACAATGCAAGGATGTACCCAGATTTTGTACAAGGCTCCTGAACAGGCAGGCAGGCTGACACACACACACACACACACACACACACACACACACACGAATATGCATGTACACTGACACAGCCATTGTGCAAGAACTGGTTACCAAACTGACCACTGTGTAATGCAAGGACGTTCTAATTTCACCAGCAGCACCCACCAAACACAGTCAAACCTGCACCTGAGCAACTCTTCTTGCATCACTCCTTACAGCATAAAAGAAATGTGCTTGGGAACCTGCAGCCCTGTGTAATTTTTTCCCCCGGACTGCCTTACTGCACAAGGGTAGGTATCTCCATTCACAAGAATCGTGTACATCTGTTTTGGAAGGGGATGGGGAGGCAGAGGTTGGTGGGTGGAGATCAAAAAGCTCATCCAATGTGGCGTAGAGCAAGCCAGACCTCAGAGGTCTGGGCGTTACACGGGAATCCCTCGTAATAGACTCCCTGAAAGAAGCTGGGCTAAACTCAAACGTGACCCACACAACTGGAACTGGTGCAAGCTCTCGTGGGAGGGGGGGTGCCTCATGAACACCATAGTTGAGGCCATGAACCAGATGCAGCTTCAAGAATGTGCTAATGCTGAAGGGGATGTCCGTGCCAAGTGCCCGTCTGGGAATGATGGTATGGAAGCAGGGCGGACTGGGGATGGGGTTCGGGGGCTCATAAAAGCGGGTGGAGAGGGGGGGTGGGGATTACACGGCTCGCGAAGGATAATCCGCTCTAAATGTCTTCAATAAAGCTGCATGGTCTACACCATTAGCTGGAAGACCCATTACATTTGCCAAAGCCACTGAGAACATGGGTAAGTGCTCTTCTGGCCTGAGGGTCATGTTCAATTGTCACTGGAAGTGGGGGCTGCAAGTCCCGCTTCATAGTTAGCCAAGTCTCAATACAGACTGTCTCGACTCAAGAGACTCAATGATCGAAGCTCAAACCAAGTGACCTAAAATCAGCCACTGTCCATAATAATTCATGGTGGAAGGTAGTGGAATGTAGCGATCCTTGACCTCTTGTAACCAGAGGATCACAAGCCTTCTCCTTACTCTATTTGTTTAAATTACTTGCAGCCCCATTGTACCACATTCGAACAACAAGATTCTACAGAACCAACCTGTTGGTCTGTAGGCTGTTTGACAGGAACAACAAGTAGGGTTAAGTCAAACTCAGGGTGTGAAATGCTTTCAGAGCAACCTCTAGTACTACCTGAAAGGAACTCTTCAGCTTAAGACAGGCCGATGAAGCTGGCAGCGGGATGCCTGGTTAGAAATTGCAGCTCAAATTTCAAATCATTACTCTGCACAGTAGACCTTGTGGAGGACACATCCTTACATCTTGGACAAAGAACCCTTTATTTACAAATGCTTTCATGAAGTACTGCCTTGAAGGGGCTTAATTTTTATTAGAGGAAATCGAGAACACCAATGTCTGCTCTGCTTCCTTTAGCTACTGCGTGTGTGTGTGTGTGTGTGTGTGTGTGTGTGTGTGTGTGTGTGTGTGTGTGTGTGTGTGTGAGAGTCAGGAAGATTTGAGCTCTGTGACTCAAAGAAGAACTGCCCGATATCCAACGGAAAAAACCACAATGTGCAAAAGCCGACTCTACAACGAAAAAGTCGCTTAAGTAACAAGTCAGACCCAACAGTGACACCAGCCCACGCAGACCATGGCCCAGGACGGGTCAAGTTTGGTTGTCATTCCGAGAAGTATCTTTCAGTGTCCACAAGACATCCCCCGTCCTCCTGACCTGTGTGAAGGTCCTCCTCGGCACTTGCTCATCAAAATCAAGCAGAGGAAACAGAAACCACAGAAGCCGTAGAGCCTTCCTCTAATCAGAAGAGGGACAAAACGTCCAGTTGCTCATGTTTCCGGACTGCATGACTGCAGAAGCTGTGTATGGGTGGGACAAGACTTAACTGAGTGATGTCAAGTGCTCGATTTAGGAGGACAAATGGGACGAGAGGGGTTTGGATGTGGTTGGGGGGGGGAGGTCTACTAGGTAACAGAGACGACTAGTTACATTTTGGGGGGGTGTTTCATCCATGGTGACAGATATCATTACCATCACGATATAATCGTGACTACTAAGCCTCATCGACAGTGAGCTGTCGGTATTTACTTCTAACAGCCAGACAAAGGCAGCGAGATTTGTCCCATTCTAATGAAAATCTATGGCGACCTGTCTGTCTTTTCTGCCTCATTCTTAACCCCTCCAGCGTAATCCTCTGCATAGAAAGAGTCTTCAAACATCTGCTTATAAGCCTGAGTGACATTATCCCTGGGTGACCCGGAATGAATCCAAGGCAAGATTAATCAAATCAGAGCCGCCAAGAGCTGTGGATCATGGCTTGAAGATCCAACTACACGACAAGCACAATTGTCTCTTCTGAATCAGACTCGTTTCCCCAAGGGAAGGGGCATAACGGACACATTATCTGCAAGGAAAGACGGTGGATCAGTATAATTCCCTAAACAAACAGCTATTCTTTTGACTGGGCTTGCACACACAAGAACCCTAGCTCTTTAAAAAGGCTACATTCATTATAAAGGCTACAAAGGACGTATCAATGATGCTGAATGTAAGCAGCTAGTCTGGTAAGTATCTGTGGTGATCACTGCCCCTGCCAATCTTTAGCTTCGAAGCCGCATCAGGGGTCTGGATATGCTGCGATCATTTTATCCAACAGGAAAGGGCAGAGCAGTCACAGAACCACAGGGCACTAGACTTCAAGAGTGTAAGCATGTGCAGTGTGGTCCCCTAGTATTTCTGCAGTGACATCATTTTCTGCTTTTGGGCTCAGAACTTCGTTGCACTAAATTTGGAAAACAATGAGAACTAGAAGGGCACTCAGACAACTGAGATGTCTGCCAAGGCTAGGAGTCCACTCTTTTAAATTGGCGGTAATGTTACCATTTACTTCATTTTAAGATGCATAGCATTTATTCTGCTAAGACCCAAATGCAAAATCTCCACAAAAGTTTAAAAAAAAAAAAAAAAATTTTAATCCATCTTGTGATTCTGATCCACTCCAAAATTTGACGGGCTCTCCCCTGCAACACCCTTCCACTACGTTTCATGAAAATCAAGCCAGTGGTTTTCAATGGTATTGCTGAAAAAGCAGACAAACCAAACCAAAAACATTACCTGCTTGGCAGGCAAAATTATGTAAAAGTACAGACAGTCAGCTTTTTTTTGTAAGGATTAAAAGGGCTGTGTCACAATTACTGTGCATGCTCATAACTTACAGCCCAAGGAAGTGAATCTGCTTTACTGCAAATCATATTATCCATCCTTTCCAATCCATCTTCATATTGCATTGTATTTGTATTTGTATATTTGAATTCGGTATTATTCTTTTTATAATAAGGAGTTTTATATGGAAATTCAAGGATTCAAAGCGCTTTTTTGTGCTTTAGCTGAAGGATATGAAAAATATAAGCTGGTTTGCTCAAATAAACATCATAGACAAAGATTGTCTCTTCTTCGCGTATATCTGCATAGCCAGTGTTTTGGCACAGTTACAATAGCAATGTAGCTAACATTATCTCACAATTCAGCTAGTTGTCTTGTGAAGTTTTGAATAAAGTAGCTCCCTAAGTAAATGCTTAAAATTTGCACGAAAAATATCTGTGTAACTAGCAATGTAGCACAGTCATCATAGCTACGTAGGTAGCTAGCGCTAGCTATTTGACTAGTTGTCCGATGATTTTCTTAATAGTAATTAAAAAACATTTAGCTGGCCGGCAAGCCAAAAAACTTGTATGTGAAATAATGGGCTTTTCAATTCAATTTATTTGTATTGCGCTTTTCACTGATAGACTTTCACACAGCTGCTTTACAGTGAGAGATTCAGTAAATGAAAGGGCAGTGCCCCATCTATTCCCCATCAAATCTTTTTGTGGATATCTGTGTATGTGGCAAGGTAGCATAGCTGCGATAGCCACACAGGGAACATTAGCAAGTTATTCGGCCAATTACCTGATGATGCCATTTAAATGAAGCAAATTAAGTAGCTAACAAAATTTTCGTGTGAAATGAAAGGTTATCCTGGAGATCTGCATTAATCTGTCACCAATTCAATATTTGGTAGCAGCTTCCAAATCTTTCAGACGTAAGCTACATGCTTCCGGTTTGGTAGACCTGCCAGTCGCTTTAACGCCAAAACACCCATATGCGGCCGGCAGCTATGAGCCTCAGTGAATTTGATTTGTGCCGCTAGATTTCGATGTTCTGAGCATGCGCAGTGATGGAGACACAGCTCCTTTCAGAACATACTGCATTATCCTATTTTGACACTGTCACTGTCTAAATACAGTTATGCACTATAAGAATGCACTCCGCAAAGTGCACACGAGTGCAGATTAGCTTTAATATCATGGGACCTTAACGCCCCTCCTATCACAATGCTTTGCCTCTGAATGACACCAGACAGCCGGTTGTTGAGGGAGAACAAAAGCTCTTGACACAGGCCTCGCACAATCCCTATCGGGCACAATATCACTGCTTGCCTAGGACTTACAAATGTATGTCACTCACAAATGCAGTACCACCAGTCAGTCAAACATGGTACAAATATATGTGGAACACAACAGTAAGACAGGTAGCATCACCCGCCCCCCCCTCAAAGGAATTTGACTGCAGTGACAGTGGCGAGATGACATGGGGCCAATGCGAACTACGGGAGAAACCCTGTGAAATTACGAGAAGCACGGAATTCCAATCAGCCAAACTTTCAATACCAGAATTCCACAGTGGTTTCTGTTGTGTTCTTTTATCGCTGACTTGCTCAGGTCCTCTAGGAGTTGCAGGGGAGTTCTGATATTATTGTGAAGCACACAGAATAGTGCCAGCATTCCACAAGCAAATACTAGGTCAATCGCCACCCTTTCATCCCAACGGATGCACTCCCCTTGAAGGGCCTACTTTTATAGAAATACTTATCAAATGGCTTTTCCCACCCTTGCTTTTTCAACAGTGCGGCCATCTGGATGATGGAGGGAATGTAGAAGATGGAGTGTCGGATAGAAAGAGGAGGATAGAGTAAAGGCGGTATGACAGGGCTGCGTTTACAGTTGCGTGGCAGATGGGATGTGGTAAGGGTGAGGGTGATGGGTGGGGTGTGGTAGAAGGTGCACATCTGCCCCTTTAATCAGGGCCGGAATCCGCCCACTCACCCACTAAGGAAAGGACAAATCCCGTCACGCTAGGATTCAAACCTCGTCAAAGCAGTCACCAGCAGTAGAAACATGAATGGCTCAATCTCCAAGGACAGGAATCAAAGACCACCCAGCGTCCACCCAGTCACCCCCACCCAATACCCTTCTACTCATCTCCATCTGCTTGGACCACACAAGCAAAAAAAGTGTTCAAACTGACGCATCACAAAAAATATACCCCATATGCGGCATGCAGCATTAGCTAAATAACAGAAGCAGCAGTAGCAGCAGGCGAGAAGCAGTTTTTCTGCCCAGTACAGCCAGTCTGTAGGCCACCCTGCGGTGAGGTCACTGCTTTTCTAAAGATAGTTCAGGGGCCGGCCGCAAATCGGCGCACAAAAACCAACAAAGGAGGCAATCTGACACGGACTAAAATCGCCAGTAAAAATGAGCAGAGTCAGGCAAATCCGGCGCAGTTCTGCTTTCATAGCGGAGAATGAGTCACTGCACTGCTTACTGCTGAAATCACAGCCCGCCAACGGCTACTGCATGGATGGGCTCCAGCTACCAGTCAGAGGCTTACGCTTGACCTCCGAAAACATGGATAAGATATGAACACAACTGGGAGATGATGACAGGCATGCCTGGTGGGCACTGGGGAACGCCTGTAGCCAAAAGGCTGATGGAATGCCGACAGGGACTCAGAAGGTTGGTGGTTCAAATCCCAGTACAGCGCCAATTTGGATAGCTCCTGAAGGATTAGCCCACTGCCTATTCTCCTGCAAGTCTCTTTCAAAAAGAAGCCCTGACTGAATGTCATAAATCTAAGGACAGCCACCAACAACCAGACACCAGCCCACATAGAACCTCACAATATGCGAGTATGAAAATATTGAGAAGAGCAGCTAATGATTAAAAGTAAGCCAATCTGTCAACTAACACAGTCATATGCTCTGTGCAGCAGGTTAATCATCCATTCAAGATTTGACTTTTGTACCCTCAGACTAATTCCACTAGGAAAATAATAGCCATAAAATAACAGCCATTAATAGGTCAATTACAATCATGAAATCATACAGTGACACTTGCTAAAGACATAGGGCTGCAGATTAGGCCACATAAAAAAATTTGTTGGTTTGCATCCCCAGCCGCCACAGAAAAAACCTTCCCGCCTCCTTTTTTGAAAAAAATTTTTTTTTAAATTTATTTGAAAAAAAATCTGTTAAAATCATGTCAAAAAAAGTGAGAAAAATGTACCTGTGATTTGGATTTATTGCAATATTTAGATCTCAAACTCTCATTTAATTAAAGAAAAAAAAAAAAAAAAAACAAAAAACCATGAACATTGAAATGTGAAGGATGCTGACCAAGTAATTTTTCTATGGCCTTATCGACATTTCCCCTAAAATGCTACGTGATGTATCCAGTAGAAATTTAAAAAGGGAAATAAAAAAAGCTGGCTCTTGAAAACTGCTTGCTCTCCTTGACCTTTTTTGACTTTGTCCAGGCAAATGCTTGAGGTCATCACAGAACTTTGGCTAGCTGGTCAAAATCACAATCTAGTTTTCATAAATCTCTGGGATGTACCATTTAGGAACAGTCAGGAGCGGCAAGCAGATCAAATTCACCGCCCTCCTAACCTCTGATTGGTCACTTGACACACAGCCACGTTGCTACAGAGTTGGAGAGGAACCAAGGTCAGACTGTCATCGGCTAAAATCCGCACTGAACTCAAGCTGCCTTGAATTACACACAGAGGCAGCCGAACATGTTGACTCCAGAAGTGGGCCGTTGCTCGGGAAGAATCAACGAAAACAGGCATGCCCCGACACCACCTTTTGCCCCGATTCGCCAGCAAAAATTTCTACAACATGGATGCCCTGAAAAAACCCAGAGCACCCCCCCCCCCCCGAAACCCTTTGGCCCCCGTCCCTAAACAGGAACAGGCTGTTTCCCACTTGCGTTTTGTTGGTATTTGGGAAGTGAGAGTTGGGCACTGGTAATAGAGGAAAGTACTCATTGATGAATGATTTAAATCACATGGCCAAGTGAAGTGTTGCTAGAGGTGGAAAAGCGCCAATTAGGCCAGGTGGGGGAGGGGGTGGGTGCCTCTATTGCGATGAGTGGTGTTTACGACGGGGTTCGCCAATAAATCCCCCCCAAAAATTTATCATCAGGAAAGCTGGAGTGGGTTTGTGCACAGTAGGGAGAGAGGTGAGTTTTTAATGAATCCAGGGATCCTATTCCCTTCACCACCATCCTCCCCCAGCCATTCCTATAATGCGTGAGACTCAGTGACAAACACTTTCCAACTATTCAAAGCGCAGCCCTTAAGTATTTGGAAGGTGATAATTTCACAGTTTTGGCTTTGTGATCCAGCACAACGGAGTTCATACACAGAGGCACGGTGTCAAGAATGCACCTACACCGTCACCTTTTCATTTCCAGGTATACACACACAAAATCCTCATTGCACAAACCTGCTCGGAATTACAGGCCCTTTTCAACACAGCGCCGCGCGCCAATGCTCACAGGCTTCGCCGCATAAGCCTCTTCCTTCGGTGTCTGCAGACAGACCACTTGATTACTTAAATAGATCAACAAACTGGTGCTCACTTTCAGTGGCGGCGAGATGCACGCGCTCAGATGCTAGCAATACATTTGCGCGGAAAAACCAGCCGGACTCGACGGGGGAGAGTGTTGCCCAACCGAGAGTGACTATAGGAGAATCTCACCTCTTCTCACTGAATATTAGGAAAGAGGAACCAGTTACAACATGCAGCCCAACTCACATCCTCTTTTTAATTCTACTCTGAGAATAATTTAAAAAAAAAAAAAAAAGGATCATACAGGAGGCGGACAAAATATCAGAAGCACCCCTGAAAAATGGCTTTAACATAGGAATTATGTAGATTTGCAGCAGGTATCCATTTAACCATATAACCTATGGACCCCTAAATGGGTCCATCAAATGCAGCTGCTGTATTCAAACCTGTGGAACATCAAGCCCATTTTAAATTTCAGTGGTGATTCAGAGGTTTCCACAATCCCAAACAAGTCTTTCTGAATTACAGGGAAACGTGTATAGGATGATATGCAAGATCTAGATGTTTTCCATTAGAAGTAATGCAGTGGCCACAAAACCATGGTCCTCAGTTTGAATATTTCTATCAATACTGGTGATTTACCTTCAGTGAAGCGCTGCAACCAACAGATGCAGAATGTGTGAGAGACGGTGTCCTACAATCACTGGCATTTCTTTACACAGCATCTGCATTTCTTTATGAGCAGCAAACAGTTAAAAAAAAAAAAAAAAAAGCTAAGATTTTAAGCCACAGTTCACGTTGATTTCCATTCTATGAGTTTTCACCTTCAGGATGTCGACCGCGAGTGCCGATGATGCGCACATACAGGACCCACCAATCTTCTGTACCAGCGAGTATAGATTTTTACGATTCACTTTATTGTTGAATGTTTTTCTTTTAGAAAAAACTCAAGTGAAAAGTAACTTTACGATTTAACAGAGGTCTAACCAGCGGGACTTTGTTGAGTGAGTCACCAAAGCAAGATGAGGACACCATCAGTGTGAAAAATGGGGCAAATAGTTTGTGTCCGAATAGCAGGTACATCGATGATCATAAAACTGGAAAAATTATTCAAGATGGTGCCAAAACCTGAAAAAACAGACCGCAAAAAAGAACAGCAGCCGACGTTCAGTGAAAGCTATCCAACAGGGACGGATGGGCAATCAGACGGACAGTCCCTCATAACCACTCACCTACAGCTGTAAAAATCACCACGATGTAGAATTAATCCACATCCAAGCAAGCTGAAACAAAAAAAGAACGTCATTCTCTACACAAAGCTGGTCTTTATGTGAGTAAACAAGCCTTGTACAATAAATACAGTGCATGCCACGAGACGGGCGCGATTGCGCCTGCGCCCGTAAACACCCGTCAAGTCCTCCTCACGGGTGCGATTTAACACGCCCATCAGTCACTTAGGGGCACGCCACTATTTAATACAAGTGTTAGCCCATTGTACCTACCGCGGTAGACCATGACGATGACGACAATGTCATAATCAAAACTGGTAATCACAACATTCTCTCAGATCAAGGCAACCAGTGCCAGCTGTGAGGAAGCATCTCATATTCAGTTAGACATAACTGACCCATCATCATAGCCGTAATTAGCCATCTCGGACTTCGGTAACAATTTCAGAGGAAAAAAAATAAAAATACTTCTTCTTTATCATTCAGGCCTTGTTCTGGGTATCGTAAGTGCAATGTTACATTTCACCAAAAATCTATTTCTGTTTGCACAATGTTATTCTTTTCCTCTTATCTATGTATATATTGTTTTGGGGAGTTTTCTTTAGTTCAGTAGAATTTTTCTATTAATGCCATTTGATCTTTGACATTTTGGCGACGTAACTTCCTCTGCATTTGCAGCATTTTACTCAGTATTGAGCTCAGCTGCGGAGAGGTAAGATGAAACAAGCACGGTTTTCAATAGTTTTGTAAAACACAGTAAAATGCTAAACAGAGGCGAAGACACTTCTTTGAAGAGGTTGAAGGTATTGTTCATTATTGCTTTGATTGTTACTTTAGCATTTATACATTTTTATTTCATTGTGTATGGCACTTTTGTGAAGCCAGCTAATTTACCTATCTTAAGTCCAGGCTAATGGGGCATTAGGTGGTCTCTCATGCGGTTCGCCTTTTCTTCCATCTCTAATTTAAAGGTGTGCTTGAAGAAACGTGACATGCGAAGTTGCTGTAATGATATTAATGCCTTGTACGCAGGTACACTTCCTGTCAAAAGTTTTAGGACACCCCAATTTTTCCAGTAATTGTTTTGAAAATTATGCAGTTCCAGTTCAATGAATAGCTAGAAATGGTACAAAGGTAAGAGGTGAACTGTCAGGAGTTTTAAACTAAAGGTAAGGTTACCCAGGTTTTTTGTACGCTGTTGAGTAGGTGAAAGGATGGTTCCTCAGTGTGTGACACCAACTGTCAAACATGGAGTAGGAAGCATGATGGTCTGGGGCTGCTTTGCTGGATCCAGGGTCAGGGATTTATAAAGTGAAAGGCACCTGATAGTTCCCGTGCAGTTTTTTCCTGGCATGCACTGTAAATGACCAGTAAAATCCTGATCCAGTTTCTCAGTAGCTCTTCTCCACACCAGTACAGTACAGCTGATCTGTGCACGTTAACAAACAGCGAAAAACACAAGCCTGTTCATGCAATGCGTCACAGCGCTTTACGATGAGCTCATTTCAGGTAAGTCGCCCAAACGGGTAATCATCTCCCTTCACAGAGCTCGGGAGTAGCGCAAACAAACTCGGCCCGTTGAGTGGAAATGTCGACTCACCAGTGACCCACACCACCTCAATCTCTCGCTCCAAGATGCTGTAACAGCTACAGAGACGCAGTGCACTGATGGGAAACGCAGGCCCCTCTCAGGAAGCAGACGCCCCCTCTTGTGAAAGGCCAGCACCGTGTTGGCTCCCGCCGCAGCACAGCTCTCGTGACCCAGAGCTCAATCCGCTCCAACCACTCATGCTGCGGCCACTATTCGGCCTAAAGAACAACATACAGTACTGTGCAAAAGCCTTAGGCACCCACGCACTTTGTAAAATTTAAATCTGCTTTAGATGTTTACTTTTTGTTTTCCATATTAGAGTTTCTAAATCTGAAATTCCAAAAGGTAATATATAGAAAAGTTTAATTTCATTGAAAAACAGCTGGCACAGATAATATTGTATTGACGGAGCCTTGATGTCAACATCATCACGGCTGTCTGCAGGTACGTGGAGGGACAGACAGGAGACAGTCAGGCTGTAGAGGAACAGTGGCAAGTTTTCCACTCTGCTTGGAACAAGCAAAAAGCCAATCATGTTATAAAACTACAGCACAACAGGAAAGTGCCCCAAATTTTTTGGCTAAGGGTAGTTACACCAAATTTTGATTTGATTTAGTTTTTACCGATCTACAGCTCTGTATAGTACATCTCTTATGTATTATAATTTCATCATTTTTGCAAGCATATTTGCCCTATGAAATTGGTATAAATGTGTCTATGACTTTTGCACAGTACTCCATTATTCCAGCAAGTTGCCCAGCTGGTTTTATGAGACAAATATGAAAGTAGTGCCGCTCACAATATTTAGGCTGATCACTGCATCAGAATCACAGCCAAGCTACAGACAGCTCTCTTCTTCAAGAGGAGAGATGTATAAGGTAGCCAAATCTCAAGCCGTTTGCACCCCCCTAATATATACCCCACAGGCAGGGGTTCGAATGGGGCAACGGAGCCTCCTCAGCTGTGTCACCTTCTCCATTGGAGGAATCTGTTTTCTATTGAAGCGAATGAAGCGAAAGACAGAAACCTCCATGAGAAATAAAGATTCAATGAAGGGAATGTTATCCATTTCTCCTGCTAATTAACTTCCACGATCTCTACGTTTCTCATCATGAGACCGACATGATGATCAGAAAGAGAGAGGGAGGGAGGGATGAGGTAAGTGGAGTCAAATAAATAATGATAATAAATAAATAAAAGATGAGTGTGGTGCTGCTATCACACATTTGTGTTCTGTAGAGCAAATTTACGACCCACCCCCCCACACACACACACGCACAGCACGGCTAGCTTAGCTAACTGCTAAATCAGCATGTACCACCTGTGGCTGATGCCAGGAACGAGCCATTGTGACCGAAAGAATGGCATTCGGAGCATGCAGCTCTGACCGTCCGAAAGCGACAATACCGCTACGCCTCCAATCACGCGAGTTCGAGACCAATTTCAGGATACGAGGAGGCCATGAACACAGGTTGTTACAGTGAAATCAACAGCTCTGAATCCAGAGCAAAGGAAGCTCAATACATTTACTATACAGGATAAACCATTTGAGTGAAGCACTAACAGACGAGACTTCTCACCTGCACGTGTCTCGCATCACAGGAAGACTACGCTTTCACAACCGCCAAAAATACCTCAGTTCTTACGGCTTCCACACCAAACTCAGGCTGATGCAACTGAAATACACCTTCACGCTCCAACAGACACACGTACACAGACACTCTCTTGTACATACAGACCTGTACACACAGACATATACTCTGCAGGTACAGGGATTCCGGTAGAAATATCAGAGCTTGTAGGGAGGATGGGAGGGAATATTGCTGAGAAATACAGAAGAAAACTTCATCCACTCCACACCCCTGAAGGCCTGACCTACAAATTCAGATTCTCAGTTATGCTGAAAAACTCACATCCTCTCTACACGGGCCCCCCCCCAAGCCCCCAAACTGCTCCCATCCCCCACCTCAACACACATTCCTTTCTCACACAGAGCTGCCCTGTGAATATAACACACACACACTTCAACGTGACTCTCACACAACTGCTGACAGACTCAAACAGACAGACATGAGCCTGTATAACCCAGCTCACACACAAGCTTTAAAACACCACCCACACTGACAATGGCAGTGCCCATATAGGGCTGTTTCTGTTCAATCGCTTGACCCATTCACGACAGACCAAAGGAAATGGGCCGTCCCCTCTAGCCCCAGACTACAGAAGGCTTCAGGCTCAACTGACAGGGACCCAGTGGCCTGACTAGAGACAAGTGACCACCACAAAACTGGCAGAAACCTGTATCATGTATCCGAACGCAGCTCTCATACACTATGGCGCTGAGCGCACACAATCGCATCTTCCATTCCTCCAAATAGTACGACCGCCATACCTTCACAGCTCGCCCAACCCCATCCCAACATGAAACCTCTCACATTTACGAAAAGCTAAATTCTCACTGGCCGCTCCCACTGTCCATCAAATGAGAAGCTGCACCAGTTGAGAGGGGGAGAAACGGAATGAAAAATTCCTCTGACACTGAAAACTCAAACCGCCTCCTCTGGGGCCTCGAGACCCCAGTGACCCCCTCTTATACAGGGGCGGACATGAATACAGTCTGCTCCCAGCCCCCTCTCAGCCCCACATCTGCAGCACAGGGAGGTCAATAATCATAATAATAATAATGATTAATCCCAGTCATGATCTCACAGGCTATAATAAGCCTGACATTGCATCCATTCCCCCAGACAGTTTTATGGTGAGGAGCAATGAGAAGGCATTCCACACATTCTCTCTCTATCAGTCTCTCTGTCTCAGTCTCTCTCTCCCGCTCCCTCCTTCTCTCACACTCCATCTCTCACCCTCTGTCATTCTCCACTTTCTGCCCTCTCTCTCTCGCCGATAATATGAGGGTTTGGGGAAACTCTGCTCTGCATGTGAGCATATGCTTATCATTGGGCATTTGCTGATTTAAAGAAACTGCTGAAAAGATGACAGAATGTAAGTTTAATTTGCTTGGAAAAAAAACTGCTGAAAAATTTTTTTAAAAAATAAACATTTTCCTGTCTGTCCATCTTCCTCACTCTCTGGGCATCTCCCCAACCTTCCGTCAGTCCCTATGTCAATCTCTCTCCCGTGTCGACCCTATCCATTTCTCTCAGAGCATAGGAGAGACTGTATGAGGAGACGATATTGGCGTGAGATGGTGGGGCTGGTTTGCACCACTGCCCCCACAGGTCATGCAGGTAGTGCAGGTGGCTGGGGTATGAGGGCTTAACAGGGGACCCGGTGATATCAATCAAGCCCCCAGAAGTTCAATGTCCCTCCCTTCTCTATGTCCCCGTGAGTCCAACCTACACAAAAACCAGACCAATCCCCGTGAGTCCAACCTACACAAAAACCAGACCAATCAGAATGCACCACTTCCACAGTAACATAGAGTCATCTGACCAATCAAATCAGTTGCACCACATCCATAGTCAATGACATAAAAAAAAAAACATCTGACTAATCAGATGGCACCATTTCCGTCAGTCACCAACAGAAACATCTGACCGAAAAAACAGCACTACTTCCAATCAGCAGGAAATACTTACCATCAAACTGCACTACTTGCAATTTAATTAACATCCCACCAATCAAACTGAACCACAACAGAATCACTGCACAGTACAATATAATCAAACTGAGTGGCATCCCGATTTGGAAATGTCATTATAGTTTGGTATGACACCCTCTTGAAAAACTTCACCATTACAAAAGCTCATATACTGCAAAAAAACTGCAGTGTAGTGATAAACTCAGGGGTGACTGTGCTTTGGAGACAGATTTATCCACAGAAACACAACATAATCAAAGCAAAGATTTGCAACAAACATTAGTCTCAAGTTTTGAATATTTATCTATAGCCGCATGCCATTTTACTGACTCCCTGAAGATAAACCACCATAAGTCCATCCGCTATCAGTGCACTGCAATATCAGTGCAGTGAAGTGACGGCCGTATTTGCATGTGCACTGATTCTTCAAATGGCCTGTCATGACAGGCAAAACGCACCTCGGGGACAAAGTGCATTGATGTCAATGCGAAACGGCCTCTCAATCTCAGCTTTACGTTGGCCCAAAAAAAAAGTAAAATCTTCGATAATCATTTCCCCTTTTTTGCTTGATTGCACAATTGTGCAGAAATTTCAGACTACACATGTTCAATATTTTCCACAAATTATCACAGTCATGGAGAAGTTAAACACATTATGGCTTGAAAGCTCCTGATTACCAGCACTGTTCTAAATCTACCATGGGCTCAGAACAGATTCAAAACATCCACATGATCATCTACAAAACCAACCCAAGCCATTTTCGCAAGGGATATTCAGAACATCATAAGGAAGGCTCACAACAAATTAGACCAAAAGTTTTTAGACAGTTTTTGAGATATTAATGCAAGACTGATAAAATAAGCACAAACGCTGATTTTCTAAGTCAAAAATGCAGAATTACTCAAAAATGGGGATAAGGAGTTTCTCATTTTCACAGGGGATAACCAGAACATCATAGGGAAGGCTCACAACATATAGGAGAAAAAGTTATCAGACAGTTTTAGAGATATTAAAGACTGAAATAATGAGCACAAACACTGATTTTGTAAGTCCGAAATGCTGAATTTCTCAAAAAGAACGTACAATTTCCTAATTTTCACAACGAATATTCAGAATATCATAGAGAAGGCTCACACCAAATTGGAACAAAAGTTATCAGACAGTTTTTAAGAAATTAATGAAAGACTGAAAAGATTAGAACACACACTGATTTTCCAAGTCCAAAATGCTAAATTTCTCAAAAACCAGGAAGTATAATTTTCTAATTTTCATAGGGGATCATCAGAACATCATAAGGAAGGCTCAAACCAAATTAGACAAAAAGTTATCATACAATTTTTGGGATATTAATGAAAGACTGAAATAAATGAGCAGAAACATTGATTTTCTAAGTCCAAAATGCTGAATTTCTCAAAAACCAGGGCGTAGAATTTTCTAATTTTCACAGGGGATCATCAAAACATCATAAAGAAGGCTCACAACAAATTAGACAAAAAGTTATCTGACAGTTTTTGAGATATTCAGATTTGAAGTGAAGGTGACGACAGACGGACGGACAGATGCCGGGCAACTCGACATTAGAAAAGCTCTGCTGACTGTGACCATCAGCACAGTGGAGCTAAAAAAAAAATCATAACGGAATACATGCCAGTAAGTTGAGACATACTACGAGATTTCAGCTACAAGGAAAAATGACAAGCAGCCAACACCCTGACTTCTTAACGGCCAGTGACCATATCTAGTTTTGTTCGTCACAGAAACTCCAGTCCGTTAACATTTTTATGCGGTGAGCTGCTACAGTTTATACCCGTAGTGGTGCATTCACTGTGAGGTCATCAATTGTGTGCAGATCGGGTGTGGAGGGGGAAGGGGGAGGCACAGGTGTGTTCCATGTTACCTTCACAAAAGAATGCACATTACATCAAATCTTAACACCACACTATTGCAGAACTTCATTCCAATCCAAATGGTTGACACATACAGCAAGTGTCGCAGAATCAATACAACGGGGATTATATTACAAGACCCAGGGCCTGTATTCCTTAGAACACAGGAGGTAATGTAGAGTACTCCTCTTATCACTTTCAATTGTTTGAAAGTGCATTGCGACATACGCTGCAGTTTCACCGGAAGCACGAGGTAGTACGCAATACCGGTCAGCGCAACGCAGAAATTACACTCGTTTTTCAACCCGCCCGTCTTTTCTATCAATGTCCAGCAAAGGAACATACGTTACATTACTGACAAGTTTCTCAGTCCATTCCACGCACATGATTTTCAGCCCATAGACTGACCGAACTTCAGTACGAGGACTCCTTCGAGCAAAACCAATTCACCAAGTAAAATTTTTATTTATTTTTTTTCCCTTTTTTGTCATAAGATCTTTTTATTTATTTATTTTTTTACACTTTTTAGTCATAAGACCTTTTTATTAAAACGTTGAAACGGAAAAATGCTGCGAAATTAAGTGCAAGCTAAGGACATCCTACGGCTGAGAACGAATTCAGGGGGAAAATCTTGTATCAATATAATATCATGAAAAGACTTCAGTAAAGTTGTGTTCGTGAGAGTGCTTCTTCAGCTTCTTAAAACACTAACTGCACAAAAACTACGATGTCTTTAGCCATTATTAGTGGAAAAACAATATTTTGACAGATTTCTTAACAGAAAAAATGAGAATTTTTCACAGACATCAAGGGCTGAATTACTCAACAACAAAAAAAATTCAAGAACATTCAGATATAGTCTCCAAAATAAACGTACTTATATTTAAAAATAAATAAATAAGTGCACTGCAATATGCTTTGTTAATAATTTTTGGATTTCGACAGAGACTTTGACCTCCCCTCGTTAGCAGCACATTCCAAGGCAGCAGGTAGGCGTAGCGAGAGAGCTGCTTTAACTTGCGTCAAACGCCTGGGAAGACTGAAGCAGCTTTCACGCAGGACGCTAAACGAATTTTTCGCACGACAAATTACATTCAAAAATCGACGCTTTGATTTGACTTAGAATGTAATCTGTCGTGCGAAAAATTCGTTTCGCGTCCGGTGTGAAAGCCGCTTGACAGTCGAAACGCTGAACAGCGCTATGTCGCAAAGCAATGCCTGGTATGTTGTCACAGCTCCATAAAGAATGCAGACCATTTGGTTAGCTAACACGCCACTAAAATTCCTCTTCCCAAACCATCAAGTTATATTATTTAACAGGCCAGATATTCGCTCCATGGCTCCAGCCAGTGCATTTCGCAAGCAAGCAATACGAATATTGTTCCAAATTGTTCGTTGCCTATCCAAACACTACGAAAGGTCGCCACACCCTGCGCTGAATTTAAGTTTCATACAGCCAGCTTCGTACTGTCATAATCGTAGCTCAGCCATTGAATAGTGACCATTTTATCTTTTTTTCACCAGCAGCCCAGCAAAGTTGGGATTCCGCACTGCAACGACACGAAGACCCCGGTCTTTGTCAACAGGCTAACGCTGGACATGTTGGCTTCAGCACTAACACAGCTGGAATGATCGGACATCCGGACATAAAATAAATAGAAAACATGTACATGTATTTAAGTAATCCTTCACTAAGTAACTAAGTTTGTGATACAAAAAAATTATGTGCTTGAAGGCTCAAATTGAGTTGATCACGGCTAGAACAGTGGTTTAGACAATAGTCGATTTTATATATTGACTACCGTTAGCGAGCTGACGTGTTGGCCAAGTAAGTCACCTCGCTGATACGAGAGCGGCGTGATTTAAATTAGTCATTTCATACTTCTGCAAAATGCAGGACAGTTGGTTTTCCACCTCAATGACCGTACAGCAGATATTATAGGCCCACTTATCCACCGCGACCCAGACCTGATGTGCGATGCAAGGCCCGCATTAGTCCCCGGCCTCTCCCATTCTGTACCGCCCGCTTTTGATTTACCTTCCTCTGCTGCTTCTCCCAGGCCGGGTCGAGAAGAAGATCCCGATCCCAGTCATTTTCCGGTTCCATGTAGCTCCCCGCGCCAGATTGTGTCTGGGGTAGATTATTTGCGGCGTGGTAATCTACCATCTCAGCGAGACCTGAGAACGCAGACGTTTAGTTGAAATTAAAACAAAAAGGTTTAACACCGCGGCGGCGCTCTACGAGTCTTCGCTTTCGGCGCTCAGTCAGAAAGTATCCGGTGTGTGCGCGGTGTCAGTATCCACACTCCGCCCGGAAAGCGAATGATGTGGTTACAGAAGTGCCGCTCCCACAATCCAGATTAGAAGGTAGGCCCATACAGGTCATGAATATGTGACATATGATAATTTTAAACCTCCACCCGAAAACGATCTGCTCAACGCGCGCTCTGGAGTCGCATTTTGAACAGTTACCCGGCTGGGATTTGGTCATTTGCGCCGCTGAATGAGTGAAAATAGATTATTTGTTAGACTAAAGTTACGCTGAATTTTTGTTAAATTTTCAGTGGATTAATCTAATATTTAAATTCCTCAAATGTCGAATAGAAGCGCCTATCCTTCATTTGTCAACATGTGAAGTTTCGTGCACTCTTCTAAATTTGTTATTTATAGGGGTTGATCAGTTAACTGCAATGGTTTGACATAGTGTAGCCTGGATCAAATGCGAGATCAATACATGAACATTCATGTAGCCATGGGAGGTGGGCTAATGTGCCATCTGGAGGAATAACAATGAGTGCTCACCATCATCATCACTATCATCGTCGTCTCCTTCTATACCGTATTTTTCTTACTCTTGATTAATAATAACAATAATAATTATTATTGTTATTTTTAATAACAGCAATAATTATTGTTATTGTTATTGTTGCCCCATCTTAAAAACTAATGAGAAAATATAGGCCACATCCGGAGCAAACACTAAACACTAAAAATAACACAGTTGAGTGGGTTAATTAAGCTATCGGCAGTCCCGAGGAAATCAATTGGGATAACAGCGGTAGAATCTTGAACGGGATACGATTAACTATTAAGGAGGATATGCTACGTCATGAATAATAAATATCTTTTGTTCAGTCGCCCCATTGGTCACCTTTCCTCCTTTTCTTCGGGGAAAAGTTTTTTCGGGAATTTGGTTTTCACTACATTGTGTGGAAAACCAGAACTTGAGCGACCCTAAGTTGTATTCAATCCATTTGTGAATGAAGTTGGTCAGTAATTTCAAAATTGAGATACAACCAGAATTAAAATTTCATGGGTTCAGGCTGACATAGCGCAACAGTGCGTAAAGTAGGTCATGTTTTAACTATGCGTCGCTGTCGATTACTGTCAGCGAGAGTCTACATGCCATAGAGATGAACAAGGGTCGTTTTAGCCGCTTTCACGACCTAATCATGGACAATCTCGCTGTGGATTCTTCCTAATTATAGGCTACTGTATCAGCTGAAATTTCGAGAAGCTTCTGCAAGACCTTGTTTACATTCACAGCCCATTGGAGTCATTCAAAATAGGGAAAAATTATACAATAACACACTAATCACTAATTGTCTGAAACAAAAATGTAATTTTCTTCTTTGCACAATTTAAGTTTACTATCAATTTGCCTTTGTTGATTTGACTTCACTGATCACATATGAGTAGCTATAAAGCTACAAAAGTTTTGAAACAAAAAGTTAGGTAATTCTATCTTGTTGTTATGCAAAATAGAATTTACATGAGTGCGTGAATAAAACTGAATGAAGGCAGCAATTTCACTTTTCATCAAATTAGAGGTCCAGGCTGTGCAGTTAGGGCCAAAGAGTCTGGTGATTGTGGAGTTAAATGTGGTGAAGATTCTGGGGGCCGTAGTTCGGGGTGTGGTCCACTGCTGGAGAAAGTCCACAAAAATAATATTTATCATCTCCACCACTCGAAGTTGACAGGAGGTTATGTGATTGGTGCCGTTTGTCGGTTTGTTTGTGAGCAAGAAAAAAATAAAAAATAAAAAAAAAGGACCAAGGGCCCTGTAGCTTACCGGCAAGCAGTCTTACAGCAATGATAGAAGTTATGAACATTTCATGTGAAGTTTGACAATCAAATCAATGAAAATCAATGTCAAGGTCACTAACCAAAAGGTCACGTACATTTACAAGACCTTCTGTAATACAATCCTAAGCTCTGAAGCAGTTTTGGTTATACAAGTCATTATAATATGTCAATATGTATTCAAAATATGAATTGTGAACTTTAAAGGTCACAGGATGTTAAGTTGTGGTCAGCAAATTGACTTCATATATAACTTTCTGAATGCCTCTATACAAACCTTAGCTCAATCTGTGACCATTTTGGTGATAAAAGTCATTGTAATTTCACTGTTGAGTTTGTCCCTCAAAGGTCACTGACAGTCAAGTTGAATGTCACCAAAGGAAAGTTCATATGTGACTTCATAGATATCAGTAACACAAACCTAGGCTCCATCTTTGACCGTTTTAGTGATACAAGTCACTGAATTTTCACCACGTCACATTTGACCTTTTTAAGGTCAATACGAAGGTCACCAAATGAAAGTACATATATGACTCCCTATACGTCTCCAATAAAAACCTACACTCAATCTGTAATGATTTTGCTGATATAATTCCTTGAAATTTCACTGTATAGTTTGGCCGTTGAAGGTCAGTGAGGTAGTTCAAGGTCAACCTATGAAACGTCAGACATGACTTCCCATGTCGCCACAATACAAACCTAAGCTCTATCCGCAATAGTTTTGGTGATAGAAGTCATTGAAATTTCACTATGTGAATTTTGACCTTTGAAGGTCACCAAAGGCCAAGTTCAAGGCCACCTAATGAAAGTTCATGTATGGCTTCCTATACATCTCCAATACAAACCAAGACTATCTGTAACTATTTTGCTGATATAAGTTATTGAAATTTTGAACTTTGGGCATTCAAGGTCACTGAAGGTCAAGTTCAATGTCACCAAATGAAACCTCATACATGACTTCCTATATGCCCGCAAACCTAAGCTCGATCTGTAATAGTTTTGGTGATAGAAGTCATTGAAATTTCACTGTGACGTTTGACCTTCGAAGGTCGCCGAAGGTCAAAGTTCAAGGCCGCCAAATGAAAGTTCATACATGACTTCCTATGAGTGTTCAATGCACATATGTTCCCAATCTTCAATATTTTCAAGCCTAGAAACCTTTGAAAACATTTTCCTTTCAAGGTCATCTGAAGTAAACTTTAACACAGCCAAAAATGTAGGTCATATCTTACTTCCTATATGTCAGTAAAACAAGCTTAATCTCAATCTGCAACCATTTAGCTTTCACAAGCGATATGGCCCATTCTCCATAAGACCCAATGTTAAAGTACTGCGCCCCCCCTCAAGAGACCTACTTCCGTCGATTCAATCAAAATGGCATTCTCACTGTACATAAAGTGCGTCAAGGTGAGTTGATTGCCAGATTTAGAAAAAAGGTTACACAGTTTCTGAGAAATATTTTTTTGAAATTTCATGTCATATCTTTTAACGTTGTTAATATATTCCCTAACCTCGAGTTTGACCGTTCAAAGTCATTTGTGGCCAAATTTAATATTGCCAAATTATAGGTCATATATGACTTCCTATACGTTGATAATACATACTTAATCTCCATCTGCAACCATTTGGCCTTTACAGGTCATCTTGCATATTCATAAATTACAGCGCCCCCTATAGACCCACTTCCGTTGATTCATTCAAAATGGCGCTCGCGCTGTACATTGAGTGTACCAAGGTAAGTTGATTGCCAGATTTAAAAAAAAATTTATCTCGCAGTTTTTTAGAAATGATTCTTTTATATTTCTCAGTCCTATCTTTAAGATTGGAGCCAAAATTTCAAGGGCCCATAAAACAGACAAAAATTATTCAATCAAAAATCCGAGTAAACTTCTGGAGATATGGTTTAGTAGTATGTTATTACAAATTTACAAGAAAATTAATTGGGCCAAAAAATAGATAAGAAATGTTCTGGACGACGGACGCCACACCACAGCACTTGAGGAGTGCCTCGAGGTAAATAGGAGGAGTCTAGTGCAGCATCCTTTGAGGGGGACTAAGAATTCCCTGCAGCAACTGGCAGCCACCACTCCAAACCTGCATGCACATCTATGCACATTATCATACAGCTGTGGCCTTATAGTCCCTCCATATCTCCACTACAGTGCAAATAAATCTCTTGTCCTTTTTAAATGGATGTTATTCATTTGTTTGGGTCATCAGCCATATCTTGTGATGGTTAGTGTGGCATGTGTCATTCCATCAGGAAGAGATGCAGAGAATGTAATATATGTAATGTAATGTGAATATAGGCCACTAGATGGCAGTATTTACCTTTTTTTGTTAAGCTCAGACTGGAGTCATGTTTAGACATGTCCTGGACATGTCTGGGGCAAGTCTCAGAAAATTAAAAAAAAAGAGGTCTAAATGTGGGTGGGGTCTGCAAAAGAGTATATAACGAAAAGAATTGAGACAGTAAAGTAGTGGGAGAAATTGCGGGAGGATGACCAGACCTGCCATTCTGTTCGGGACCTGTGACGTTTCTTTTGTGGATTTCTTTGCCTGTGTTTGAGCATTTTCTTCATCCAGGACATCGCCAAGCCACCCCACCAAAAAGGGACTGTAATTATTTCTGTTTTTTCTTATTTATCAATCTTGGTCTTTAGTTGTAGGTTGTTATTAGTCTTTGTCTTTGTTAAAAATTAAATGTGTTTTAGTTGTTAAAACTGTGTTTGTCATCCCTTGCTGTTGCTGTTGTGTTATAAATGTGGTAGCAAATTGGGGCCATAACAAATTGGGGGCTCAAGGTCCGGGATAGACCATTGTGTGAGTAATTTATTGATAATCTAACATTCCAAATTGTGAAATTGTTTTTGTGAATTTTCCTAGATATATATTGACAACAGCAATGGATGATTTCTTGGCATCACCAGCCGTAGGGGTTTTGAAGTCTTTTAAAAAGACAGAACTGCTAGAAATTTGCAGACAGTTGGAGCTGACAGAGGTAAAACCAGCCATGCGAAAAGCAAGACTGGCTAGAGAGATAGTTGAATATTACATTGATGAAAATGTGTTTGCACCAGGAGATCTGGAACAGTTTCCAGTGGAAAATCCAAATATAGAAATGGAACTGAAATTAAAAATGCTAGAGATTGAAAGGGAGGAAAGAGAAAAAGAAAGGGAGGAAAAAGAAAAACAAAGAGAATTTGAGAGGGAAGAAAAAGAAAAACAAAGGCAGTTTGAGTTAGAAAAATTAGCAAGAGAAGAAAAACAAAGAGAATTTGAGAGAGAGAAAGAGGAAAGAGCAGAAAGAGAGAGACAGAGACAGAGAGATTTTGAATTAGAGAAGTTGGATAGAGAAGAAAGACTCCAAATGGAGCAACTAAAAATTAAAATTGAAACTAAAAATAAATTTTGTGCCAGTCAGGAGGTAAAACTGGTGCCTCCATTTTCAGAAAAGGATGTTGACAACTATTTCCAGTGTTTTGAAAAGGTAGCAAAGAGTTGCCAGTGGCCAAAGGAACACTGGCCTCTGATGTTGCAAACTGTCCTCAAGGGTAAAGCTCAACAAGCCTATTCGGCTTTGTCTGCAGATGATTCCTCTGATTATGAGGTTGTCAAAAAGGTTATTTTGAGAGCTTATGAGTTGGTTCCAGAGGCTTACCGACAGAAATTCAGAGGTCTGAGGAAATCTGAAAATCAGACTTATGTTGAATTTGCTAATGAAAAGCAGGTTTGCTTTGAGCGCTGGTGTACTTCTATGGAGGTCAAGGATGATTTCAACTCACTAAAAGAGATGGTGTTAGTTGAAGAATTCAAGAACTGTGTTAAAGATGATGTTAAGACCTACCTTAATGAGAAGCAAGCACTGAATTTGCAATCAGCTGCCAAATTTGCAGATGAATATGTTCTCACACATAAGTCCAAATTTCAGTCTAGCAGTAATAATAGATGGTCCCAATTTCAGAAAAAGGGTAATGGTGATACCAAAGATTCCTCACCCAAAGACAAAGACAAATCTGGTGATGGTGCTCAGAAATCCAGTAACAGGTCTGATCAAAGTGTAAAAGCTGACAGTGACAAAAGTGGTCTAGTTTGCAGTTATTGCAAGAAATCTGGTCATGTTACAACTAACTGTTGGTTCCTTAAAGCTAAGAAAGAAAAAGAAAAGGATACCAAACCAAATGCCTTTGTGAAAACAAGGTTAGAAACCCCTGTAGTAGATAACCAATCTGCTAAATTGCCTGCTTCTTGTGGGGCTAAAAAGCCTGATACTGCTGACTTTGTGAGGGAGGAATTTCTTCCATTTGTGTCAGAGGGATTTGTGGCTCTGAATGAGCATACTACTCCTGTCCCCATATATATCCTAAGGGATACCGGAGCTTCTCAGTCACTTTTGTTGATGGACTCCTTGGAGTTACGCG
Organism: Gymnothorax reevesii; assembly: GCA_029721435.1. Classification (NCBI taxonomy): domain Eukaryota; kingdom Metazoa; phylum Chordata; class Actinopteri; order Anguilliformes; family Muraenidae; genus Gymnothorax; species Gymnothorax reevesii. The sequence continues at coordinate 117,921,490 of CM056574.1, forward strand.
ATGAGACCGCTTCAGGGGATTTCATACTTGTACAAGGTATTGAAGGGAGGACTGTATCTGTACCCCTGCGCTCTATATTCTTGAAGTCAGATTTAGTTACAGGACAGGTAAAGGTGGGACTTATGTTAAGTCTACCTATAGAGGGTGTTTCTCTGTTGCTAGGCAATGACCTGGCTGGGGGCAAAGTAGTTCCCCCTGTACATCTTACTTCACAGCCGAGCACTGAAAATGGGGATGAGTACCCATCTCTGTATCCTTCTTGCGCAGTGACTCGTGCTATGGCCAAGAAGGCTAAAGAAGATGATGTTGTGGTGCCGTCCAGTACATTGAATAGTCAGGACTCAGGTGGTTCGCCTCATGACTCTGATTGGCCTACTATGGTTTCTCCGTTTGAGGACTTATCAGATACTTTTATCAGTTCTCTATTCAGCCAGCCGGATGGGTCTGGTGATTCTGATGTGTCTGGAGACTTGTCTCTGTCCAGAAAGCGGTTGATTGAGGAGCAAACTAATGATCCTGAAATTGGTGTACTAAAGAGGAGAGCCCTTCCTGAAAAAGAAATAGATGCAGTTCCAGTTGGGTATTATCTCAAGGATGGTGTGTTGATGCGGAAGTGGCGCCCTCCTGATATCCCTGCCAATGCAGATTGGGCAGTGGTCAGGCAAATTGTTGTTCCGAAGGTCTATAGGAATGAGATCTTAACAATGGCTCATAGTTTACCTTTAGGAGGTCATCTTGGTGTTAACAAGACTGTTGATAAGATCATGAAACACTTCTTTTGGCCTGGGCTTCAGAAAGACGTTTCCAACTTTTGCAAAACCTGTCACACTTGTCAGGTAGTTGGAAAACACCAGTTAGACCCACCTGTAGCTCCATTGCAGCCTATCCCAGCATTTGGGGAGCCATTCTCTAGGGTCATTGTTGATTGCGTTGGTCCATTACCCAAGACTAGATCTGGAAATCAGTACTTGTTGACAATCATGTGTGCATCTACCAGATTCCCCGAAGCCATACCTCTACGTAACATCAAGGCAACTGCAATCTCGAAGGCTTTGATAAAGTTCTTCACGTTGTTTGGTCTTCCCAGGGAAATTCAGTCAGACCAAGGTAGCAATTTCACTTCAGGATTGTTTCAGCAGGTTGTGTATGAACTAGGTGCAAAACAGATTCTTTCTAGTGCCTATCATCCAGAAAGTCAGGGTGCCTTAGAGCGGTTTCATTCCACTCTCAAGACAATGATGAGGACTTATTGTTATGACTATGAGAAAGACTGGGATGAAGGGGTTCATTTGCTGTTGTTTGCAGCTAGAGAAGCAGTGCAGGAGTCTACTGGATTCAGTCCATTTGAGCTAGTGTTTGGTCATGAAGTGAGAGGACCTTTGCTATTATTGAGTGAACAATGGCAAGAGGAAGAGCCGCAAATCAGTCTGTTAGACTATGTTAGCAAGTTCAAGGAAAGATTGCGTGCAGCTTGTGGCCTTGCCAAAGAGAACTTGAAATCAAGTCAGGGAAAAATGAAAACTTGGTATGATGATAAGGCGAGAAGCCGTGAGTTTAAACCAGGAGACAAGGTCCTTGTGTTGTTTCCCTTGCAGTCCAATCCATTGCAGGCTAGATTTCATGGTCCTTATGAAATTCTGACAAAACTCAATGATCTCAATTACATTGTGAAGACTCCAGATAGGAGAAAACCAAAACAATTGTGTCATATTAACATGCTAAAGCCTTATCATGACAGAAATGCTAGGGTTGCAGCTGTCACTTCAGATTCTCCAATGGTCGAAACGTGTGAAGATGAGGGGGAGTTTCAAGATGATGAACCAAGAATTAAAGCTGAAGTTCTTTCATGTAAATTGTCAAACACTGAAGTGTTGCAAAATCTTGATGTAAAACTCCAGCAATTAGAACCCTAACAGAGAGATCAGTTTGAAAGGTTGATCAAGAAATATGAGGATTTGTTTCCTGATGTTCCAAAGAGAGTTACTATAGCCTCTCATGATGTAGATGTTGGTGATGCCAAACCAATAAAACAGCATCCATACCGGATGAATCCTGAAAAGAGAAAGATTGCTGAGAAAGAGGTTGAGTACATGTTAAAACATGATATTATCAGACCCTCCAACTCCGATTGGAGTTCACCCTGTGTGCTAGTTCCAAAACCTGATGGAAGTACTAGATTCTGTACAGATTATCGCAAAGTCAATGCTGTAACTAGAACTGATGTGTTTCCAATACCTAGGATTGATGATTGTATTGATAGTGTAGGGCAAGCAAAGTTTCTGACCAAGATTGATTTATTGAAGGGTTATTGGTGTGTGCCTTTAACTGAGAGGGCCAAGAGCATCTCTGCTTTTGCCACACCATCTGGATTGTACCAGTATGAAGTCCTACCCTTTGGCATGAAAAATGCCCCAGCCACGTTCCAAAGGATGATACAGTCTACAATCGCTGGATTGCCACACACGGGTGCATACATCAATGACCTGATCACATGGAGTGACTCCTGGGAAGAACATCTAAAAGATGTAGAGACGTTGTTCCAGCGCCTGACCCAGGCTAACCTGACTGTTAACCTGAACAAGAGTGACTTTGGTTGTGCTACTGTCACCTATCTTGGCTACGTCATAGGCCAGGGTAAGGTGGCACCCATAAATGCTAAAGTCCAAGCCATCATGGACTTTCCAGTTCCTGACAACAAAAAAGCTTTGCGCCGCTTCCTTGGAATGATCGGGTACTTCCGCAAGTTCTGCAAGAACTTTGCTGAGATTGCTCTCAGTCTAACTAACCAACTGAAGAAAGGCGTAAAGTTCACCTGGGATGATGCATGCCAGAGAGCCTTCGATCGCCTGAAGTCTCTGCTGTGTCACTTCCCCGTGCTCAAATCTCCTGACTTCAACAAACCGTTCTCCATCGCGGTCGATGCTAGCGACCAAGCTTGTGGATCTGTGCTCCTACAGAGAAGTGACTCTGATGACATTGAGCATCCCGTGGCATACTTCTCCAGGAAGTTCAATCGCCACCAAAGGAACTATTCCACAATAGAGAAGGAACTGTTGGCTCTGGTCCTTTCTTTACAACACTTTGAGGTTTATGTTTGTACAGGACAAAAGCCAATGATTGTGTACACTGACCACAATCCATTAATGTTTTTGAGTAAGATGAAAAACAAGAATCGGAGATTGTTGAATTGGAGTTTGATTTTACAGGAGTTTGACTTGGAAATGAAGCATGTGAAGGGTACAGACAATGTAATTGCTGATTGCTTATCCCGTGTTTGAATGTGTATATATATATATCATGTGTTTGAATATTGTATGATATGTATATATAGACAAGTGTTCACTTAACCATTTTGTATTGAAAAGAAAAATTTTGCCTTTATGAGTCAAAATTTTTCCCTTTTGGAATGGAGGTGTAATGTGAATATAGGCCACTAGATGGCAGTATTTACCTTTTTTTGTTAAGCTCAGACTGGAGTCATGTTTAGACATGTCCTGGACATGTCTGGGGCAAGTCTCAGAAAATAAAAAAAAAAAGAGGTCTAAATGTGGGTGGGGTCTGCAAAAGAGTATGTAACGAAAAGAATTGAGACAGTAAAGTAGTGGGAGAAATTGCGGGAGGATGACCAGACCTGCCATTCTGTTCGGGACCTGTGACGTTTCTTTTGTGGATTTCTTTGCCTGTGTTTGAGCATTTTCTTCATCCAGGACATCGCCAAGCCACCCCACCAAAAAGGGACTGTAATTATTTCTGTTTTTTCTTATTTATCAATCTTGGTCTTTAGTTGTAGGTTGTTATTAGTCTTTGTCTTTGTTAAAAATTAAATGTGTTTTAGTTGTTAAAACTGTGTTTGTCATCCCTTGCTGTTGCTGTTGTGTTATAAATGTGGTAGCAAATTGGGGCCATAACAGTAAATAAATTTAATGAAAAATAAAACATTTTAAATAAATACATTTTTCCAATCAAATTTTTATTCTGGAATATGGCCAAAAATTGAAACCGGTCATGTCATTTATTTATTTCAGGGATATGTGCAAATTACAAATAATAAAACACATTTCTTTGCTGATAAATTTTTTTTCCGCAGTTAATGAAGTGGACAGTGGATTAAGAGAGAAATATCTGAATATTTGACCAAATTCCCCCATTTCACCTTCTGTACCAGCCTCCCCTTGAAGCTATACAGAGCAGGACTTTCCTTAAAGCAATGTGTGGAGTCCTATATGAATAATCCCTCTTAATCATCACTCATGACCCACTAGAAGTGTGTAGTGGTGTCTGTATCTCCAGACACCCTGCCGTCTGCCAGCATTTTGCGATTTTTCTTTGTATGGGACGTTTCTGGGTGTCGGCCTTTGGGCAATGAATGTGTAGCCCCCAGCCAATAACAGCGGGCAGGGTGTGAGGCCAGGATATAGCACTGTACCACAGGGTAGCTCCTCTGGTGACGTTGAGCCGGGAAGGAGGGCCCAACTTTGAATGTTGCATTAACAAACCACAACAGACAAATCCTACTCAGGACTTCAACGCACCTTGATCCCAAAGACCTGTCTATAGAAAACACTATATGTCAATTGTCCTCCAAGTGCACACCAGTAGACTGAGAATTGAACAAAACCAAATGGACCAAAACAATTTGACGGTTCATATTTTTATTACAATCTCATTTTACAGACGAAGAGATCAACACAGTGCAACAATAAAATTGTTTCTTGAAATGTATCATTTCTTGGGTTGAGGGCGGGTGCTGCGACACTACAGAGCACCTTCGGGCAGCCCCGGGAGTAGCGCAATACAAATAAAATTGAATGGAAGTGAATTGATATATGAACGTGAATTGAACTGGAGTCATCTATATATTAAATGACCACAGGACATACCAAGAGTTCCCTCCATAGGCTGACGCGCACTGCTTTGAAAAGCCGTAGGATGTACTTCTGCAGCGACAGCCTCCAGATTTATTGTTGTGACTGCAACGGTCAGATGAGCCAGAAATACTGCGAAGATTTCACTGCGTTTCTGCATCATCATGGTCTTCCGATTCTTTTAATTTGGACTTGTTTTCTCTTTTTCTTGAAACTTCAAATGAGATTACACAGCCTCTTATGTAAGCCTTGAATGCTTCCCAGAGAATGGAGGGAGATATCCCAGGGATGTTATTTGTTTCAAAATACAAGGAAATCAGAGCTTTTAAGCATTTACGAAATTTATTTTCAGTGAGTAACTGTGGTTTAGTCTCCAAGAGGTGTGCGGTTTATCTATATGGTCAAAACACAGCAAGAAGGTGAGGGGGCTGTGGTCTGAAATCACAATGCTGTGATACTTAGCATTCACTGTAAAGGTTATGAGTCTGACGTCAACTAGAAAGTAGTCTATCCTACTGTAAGAGTTGTGGACCTGCGAAAAAAATGAATAGTTCCTACCTGAAGGGTTCATTGTTCTCCATATGTCCAGGATGTTTGTGTTATTAATGAATATATTCAAAAATTCACTCGAGGCATTTCTTGTGAGCCTCCCTGTGATCTGTCAAGGTATCATATCTAAAACAGTACTAAAGTCCCCCTGATTATCAAGTGCGTCTGTGAAATATCTGGTAGCCGTGCAAAAACCCTCTGAAAAAATATGGGGTTATCCATTGTTATGGCCCCAATTTGTTATTACATTTACACACAACAGCAACAGCTGGAACAATGTCTCTACATCTTTTAGATGTTCTTCCCAGGAGTCACTCCATGTGATCAGGTCATCGATGTATGCACCCGTGTGTGGCAATCCGGCAATTGTAGACTGAATCATCCTTTGGAACGTGGCTGGGGCATTTTTCATTACAAAGGGTAAGACTTCATACTGGTATAACCCAGATGGTGTGGCAAAAGCAGAGATGCTCTTGGCCCTCTCAGTTAAAGGCACACACCAATAACCCTTCAATAAATCAATCTTGATCAGAAACTTTGCTTGCCCTACTCTATCAATACAATCATCAATCCTTGGTATTGGAAACACATCAGTTCTAGTTACAGCATTGACTTTGCGATAATCTGTACAGAATCTAGTACTTCCATCAGGTTTTGGAACTAGCACACAGGGTGAACTCCAATCTGAGTTGAAGGGTCTGATAATATCATGTTCTAACATGTGTTCAACCTCTTTCTCAGCAATCTTTCTCTTTTCAGGATTCATCTGGTACGGATGCTGTTTAATTGGTTTGGCATCACCAACATCTACATCATGAGAGGCTATAGAAACTCTTTTTGGAACATCAGGAAACAGATCCTCATATTTCTTGATCAACCTCTCAAACTGATCTCTCTGTGAGGGTTCTAAGTGCTGGAGTTTTACATCAAGATTTTGCAACACTTCAGAATTTGACAATTTACATGAAAGAACTTCAGCTTTAATTCCAGGTTCATCATCTTGAAACTCCCCCTCATCTTCACAAATCTCGGCCATAGGAGAATCTGAAGTGACAGCGGCAACCCTAGCATTTCTGTCATGATAAGGCTTCAGCATGTTAATGTGACACAATTGTTTTGGTTTTCTCCCATCTGGAGTCTTCACAATGTAATTGAGATCATTGAGTTTTGTCAGAATTTCATAAGGACCATGAAATCTAGCCTGCAATGGATTGGACTGCAAGGGAAGCAACACAAGGACCTTGTCTCCTGGTTTAAACTCACGGCTTCTAGCCTTATGATCATACCAAGTTTTCATTTTTCCCTGACTTGATTCCAAGTTCTCTTTGGCTAGGTCACAAGCTGCACGCAATCTTTCCTTGAACTTGCTAACATAGTCTAACAGACTGATGTGCGGCTCTTCCTCTTGCCATTGTTCACTCAATAATAGCAAAGGTCCTCTCACTTCATGACCAAACACTAGCTCAAATGGACTGAATCCAGTAGACTCCTGCACGGCTTCTCTAGCTGCAAACAACAGCAAATGAACACCTTCATCCCAGTCTTTCTCGTGGTCATAACAATAAGTCCTCATCACTGTCTTGAGAGTGGAATGAAACCGCTCTAAAGCACCCTGACTTTCTAGATGATAGGCACTAGAAAGAATCTGCTTTGCACCAAGTTCATACACAACCTGCTGAAACAATCCTGAAGTGAAATTGCTACCTTGGTCTGACTGAATTTCCCTGGGAAGGCCAAACAACGTGAAGAACTTTATCAAAGCCTTTGAGATTGCAGTTGCCTTGATGTTACGTAGAGGTATGGCTTCAGGGAATCTGGTAGATGCACATATGATTGTCAACAAGTACGGATTTCCAGATCAAGTCTTGGGTAACGCAATCAACAATGACCTTAGAGAAGGGCTCTCCAAATGCTGGGATAGGCTGCAATGGAGCTACAGGTGGGTCTAACTGGTGTTTTCCAACTACTTGACAAGGTTTTGCAAAAGTTGGAAACTTCTTTCCGAAGCCCAGGCCAAAAGAAGTGTTTCATGATCTTATCAACAGTATTATTAACACCAAGATGACCTCCTAAAGGGAAATTATGAGCCATAGTTAAGATCTCATTCCTGCAGACCTTCGGAACAACAATTTGCCTGGCCACTGCCCAATCTGCATTGGCAGGGATATCAGGAGGGCGCCACTTCCGCATCAACACACCATCCTTGAGATAATACCCAACTGGAACTGCGTCTATTTCTTTATCAGGAAGGGCTCTCCTCTTTAGTACACAAATTTCAGGATCATTAGTTTGTTCCTCAATCAACCGCTTTCTGGACAGAGACAAGTCTCCAGACACATCAGAATCACCAAACCCATCTGGCTGGCTGAACAATGAACTGATAAAAGTGTCTGATAAGTTCTCAAACGGAGAAACCATAGTAGGCCAATCAGAGTCATGAGGCGAACCACCTGAGTCCTGACTATTCAATGTGCTGGATGGCACCACAACATCTTCTTCTTTAGCCTTCTTGGCCATAGCACGAGTCACTGCGCAAGAAGGATACAGAGATGGGTCCTCATCCCCATCTTCAGTGCTCGGCTGTGAAGTAAGATGTACAGGGGGAACTACTTTGCCCCCAGCCAGGTCATTGCCTAGCAACAGAGAAACACCCTTTATAGGTAGACTTGACATAAGTCCCACCTTTACCTGTCCTGTAACTAAATCTGACTTCAAGAATATAGAGCGCAGGGGTACAGATACAGTCCTCCCTTCAATACCTTGTACAAGTATGAAATCCCCTGAAGCGGTCTCAACACGTAACTCCAAGGAGTCCATCAACAAAAGTGACTGAGAAGCTCCGGTATCCCTTAGGATATATATGGGGACAGGAGTAGTATGCTCATTCAGAGCCACAAATCCCTCTGACACAAATGGAAGAAATTCCTCCCTCACAAAGTCAGCAGTATCAGGCTTTTTAGCCCCACCAGAAACAGGCAATTTAGCAGATCGGTTATCTACTACAGGGGTTTCTAACCTTGTTTTCACAAAGGCATTTGGTTTGGTATCCTTTTCTTTTTCTTTCTTAGCTTTAAGGAACCAACAGTTAGTTTTAACATGACCAGATTTCTTGCAATAACTGCAAACTAGACCACTTTTGTCACTGTCAGCTTTCACACTTTGATCAGACCTGTTACTGGATTTCTGAGCACCATCACCAGATTTGTCTTTGTCTTTGGGTGAGGAATCTTGGGTATCACCGTAACTCTTTTTCTGAAATTGGGACCATCTATTATTACTGCTAGACTGAAATTTGGACTTATGTGTGAGAACATATTCATCTGCAAATTTGGCAGCTGATTGCAAATTCAGTGCTTGCTTCTCATTAAGGTAGGTCTTAACATCATCCTTAACACAGTTCTTGAATTCTTCAACTAACACCATCTCTTTTAGTGAGTTGAAATCATCCTTGACCTCCATAGAAGTACGCCAGCGCTCAAAGCAAACCTTCTTCTCATTAGCAAATTTCACATAAGTCTGATTTTCAGATTTCTTCAGACCTCTGAATTTCTGTCGGTAAGCCTCTGGAACCAACTCATAAGCTCTCAAAATAACCTTTTTGACAACCTCATAATCAGAGGAATCATCTGCAGACAAAGCCGAATAGGCTTGTTGAGCTTTACCCTTGAGGACAGTTTGCAACATCAGAGGCCAGTGTTCCTTTGGCCACTGGCAACTCTTTGCTACCTTTTCAAAACACTGGAAATAGTTGTCAAGATCCTTTTCCGAAAATGGAGGCACCAGTTTTACCTCCTGGCTATCACAAAGTTTATTTTCAGATTCAATTTTAATTTTTAGTTGCTCCATTTGGAGTCTTTCTTCTCTATCGAATTTCTCTAATTCAAAATCTCTCTGTCTTGCAAATTTTTCTAACTCAAATTCTCTTTGTTTTTCTATTTCCTCCCTTTCTTTTTTCTCTTCTCTTGCTAATTTTTCTAACTCAAACTGCCTTTGTTTTTCTTTTTCTTCCCTTTAAAATTCTTTGTTTTTCTTTTTCCTCCCTTTCTTTTTTCTCTTCTCTTGATAATTTTTCGAACTCAAACTGCCTTTGTTTTCCTTTTTCTTCCCTTTCAAATTCTCTTTGTTTTTCTTTTTCCTCCCTTTCAATCTCTAGCATTTTTAATTGAAGTTCCATTTCTATATTTGGATTTTCCACTGGAAACTGTTCCAGATCTCCTGGTGCAAACACATTTTCATCAATGTAATATTCAACTATCTCTCTCGCCAGTCTTGCTTTTCGCATGGCTGGTTTTACCTCTGTCAGCTCTAAATGTCAGCAGATTTCTAGCAGTTCTGTCTCTTTAAAAAACTTCAAAACCTCAACGGTTGGTGATGCCAAGAACTCATCCATTGCTATATATATATACGAAAATTAAAAAAAAAAATTTTTTCAATTTGAAATGTTAGATTTTCAATAAATGACTCTCACAATGTTCTATCCCGGACGAGCCCCCAATTTGCTATGGCCCCAATTTGTTATTACATTTACACACAACAGCAACAGCAAGGGTTGACAGACACAGTTTTAAAACTTAAACACATTTAATTTTTAACTAAACTACCACCTACACTAAAGACCAAGATTGATTATACAACAACAAAACAGAAATATTTACAGTCCCTTTTTGGTTGGGTCCCTTGGTGATGTCCTGGGTGAGGAAAATTCTCTAACACAGGCAAAAATCCACTAAAAGCTTCACAGGTCTCAAACAGAATGACAGGTCTGGTCACATGTATCCTTCTTCTTGCAATTTCTCCTACCACTTTACTGTCTCAATTCTCCCCTTTATATACTCTTTTGCAGACCCCTCCCACCTTTTAGACTTTTTTTAAAATTTTCTCTGGGACTTGTTTCAGACATGCCTGAAACATGCCCAAACCTAGCTCCAGTCTGAGCTTAACAAAAAAAAAAGGTAAATACTGCCATCCAGTGGCCTATATTCACATTACACTATGTTGGGGGCATACGTTTACCAGGGTAAGGGAAGTGTTGTGGATTTCTCCAATTACTATAATGTAACGACTGTCGTTGTCAGCGACTGTTTTTTTCTGTAAGAAGGGCACGCCTTTTCTTAATAGAATGGCTGCACCTCTCCCTTTGGATGAAAAGATTGAATGATATACTTCCCCTTTCCACTTCGCTCTTAATCTGCCACGTGAGCTATTATTCAAGTGAGTGTCCTGCAGGAACATAATGTCTGAAGCCAGTGACTTCAGGTGGGTAAAAACCTTCCCTCTCTTGACTGGGTTATTCACTCCACGTCCATTCCAGCTAAAGAATGTGAGACCTTTCACCCCTCTAATATTGTGATACACACTATCATACTTTGTACATCACCAATTCATAAACAATATAGTAGTCCTGGCATCACAACTGCTAATGTATAGGATTTGAGGAAATGGTCGTCCTGCCCCTCCCAACCCACAGCATTAATCCACCCCTTGACTACTACAACCTTCCTAGTCTCACTTCTCAACCCAATCCTTCTTCCCAAGGTCAACCCAGTCCCTATAACAGCAAAGGAAAAGAAAAACAAAACTACTCTGGCCAATACTATGTGAATATGGTGCGAGCCTTCTTAAGGAAGCAAGTACAAATGAACTAGTAACTAGTAAGTAAGATTACTTCCTCACACCATCTGACAGCCTGTTGCTAACTCCTAGCTTAATCCCATAGTTTGGTAACTCAAGAAAATTTTTATAATTAGTATAATTAGTGCAGAAAAGAAAAAAATATTAGGTAAAGTACAACAGTAATGTGTGTGTGTGTATATGTGTGTATATATATATACACACACACAACTTCCAACGCAACACATACAATTTTGAAATATTTCTGGTACATAAAATGGGATATTGGTTTTGAGTTATGATACATCAACTTCAACTTAAAAGCTCAGAAAATTGTTTTGATTTTGTCGTGTGGGCAGCTCGTTCCGCTTGTTTGCACATTATTTAGAATTTTGCCTATCCTGTCAGGTTGAGTAGAACTCATTGACCAATCCTTTGAGAATTTGGTCAATAAATAGCCGTTGCAATGGGCAACTTAGATATTCCTTTGCATTATCCTGGGTCAATGTGTGACCATGCCGCGCCTAGGTCAAAATCAGCGAGAGCGAGCCGTCGGTATGCTCACTGGTGGAATGTCGCAAAAACGGGTTGCAAGGAACCTGGGCGTCCACGTGTCGACCATATCACGTCTCTGGAGCCGGTATAATGAAACAGGAAGCACTGGTGATCGACCACGTGCCCCCAGACCACGTGTCACCACCGCTCAGCAGGATCGCCATATTCGCCTCCAGCACCTGCGCAATCGCTTCCTGCCAGCTTCAGTCACTGCTCTTCAGACCAGAGGTCGTCACCAGAACTGGATTAGCGACCAAACCGTACGCAACCGCCTGCGTGAAGCAGACTTGCACAACCGACGTCCCCGCCGTGGTTTGGTGTTGACTTCTGCACGTCACTGCGTCCATCTGCGATGGTCAAGGGTACATTTGGGCTGGAATGCTCTCAGGTGGAACAGGGTGCTCTTCTCCAATGAATCAAGGTTCAAGTTGAGTGTGACTGACGGAAGACTGCGTGTATGGCATAGGTAACGGGAACGTTATACTGACGCTGCCATCCTGCAGCGTGACTGCTGGGGTGGACCCAGTGTGATGGTTTGGGCTGGAATAAGCAGTAGACACAAGACAGACCTCATTTTCATCGATGGAAACCTCAGGACAACATCCTTACCCCTGTCACAGTTTCAATTGTCCATCCCTATCGCCTAATTCTGCAACAGGATAACGTGAGACCGCATGTCGCCAGAGTACGTCAGGACTACCTGAGGCAGAACAATGTTCAGAGTCTTGATTGGCCAGCGTATTCCCCAGATTTAAACCCTATAGAACATCTATGGGATATTTAGGATTGCCAGGTGAGAAGGTGTGATCCAGAACCAGCCACAGTCCAACAGTTGTGTCAAGCACTCCAGGAGGAATGGGACCGCATCACACAGACTGAAACTCGGCATTTGATTGACTCCATGCATCGCAGAATCCAGGCTCTGTGTGACGCCAGAGGAGGCCACGCAAGATACTGACTTCGGTGATCCAGAATTGCGCCTTCAACTGATGCAATGAATTGGAAACCAGGAAAAATCTGTTCTTCATTCCTGACTCTAAAACTGCGTTTTTGATTTGAATCTTAATATTTGTTATGTATTGTTAAATTTATCGTAAGGAAATGACATGTATTGCGATAAATCCGAGTGTTGCGTTGGAAGTTTTGGTCAGTATGTGTGCGTGTATGAATATATATATATATATATATATATATACACACACACATACTGTGTGTGTGTGTGTGTATATATATATATATATATATATATATATTATTCTATAATTAAAGCAATAACTATGTGCTCTAACGCACACACAACATCCCAACAACAAAATTTTAATTTGTTGGTTTTTTTTATTGTTTGTTTGGTTTTTTTTTTTTTTAATCCCCTAAGCATTGGTCACCCTCAGTGTATATCCGGTATCATCTAAACACTTAATTGTTTATTAAACAAAATGTATTTCCAACCACAATGCAGTAATGAAATGCTTTAAAAGGAAATCTAAATGGGGATTGGCATCAATATAGACGTATGGCAAAACTGCTGATATGCTATGCATCCAAAAAACGCCACACCACTTCTTTTCCCAACATAAGGATTTGCATTATCTATGTGATGAGAAAGAGATATTATAAATGGGTGACTAGAAACAAACCTAGTTGCTTCCCCAACTGGAAAATTAACATCACCACGGATCTTGACAATGGCAGATTGAATCCGAGGAGGCAGTAACAGTTCACATGGTATCATTCAATAACATTCAGCCAATTATACATCATAAAACTAATAACTGAACCAGTATTATGGCTCGGAATAAGATACCCGACAAACATTAACAGTGCAGTCATCCTGTCGTCCATCCATCATCTTAAGCGCTTCTTCCTCATCAGGGTCACAGGGGAGCTGGAGCCCATCCCAGCTGACTATGGGTGTAAGGCTGGAACAAACCTTGGACAGCTGGCCAATCCATCGCAGGGCACATACACCATTCACACACCACTCACTCACTCACTCATACCAACAGGCAATTTAGAGTCTCCAATTAGCCAGGTATTCTTTAACGAACCCAGCAGACTTGATACCATTTATGTGCAGGACTTTTCCATTGAAATTTGCAAAGAAAGATTGTCAGTCTAATTCCAGTTAATGGTTGTCAGTTGTACATTGTCAGGTGAAGCCACTGCAGGAAAACAGAGGAAAAACACAGGAATCAGTGTTGATCAGTTATACAAACATCCAATTCATAAAATAATCACGAATAACTGGGGAAAAAAAAAACAAACAAAAAAAAAAACGTATGGTTCAAGGAGATTTGCTTTTAAAAAAAAAAAGCATGCTAAATTTATTTTATTAATTCAAAAAGTTTTTGCACGCTGCAAAGAATTTTCTTTCTTCACAAGCCTTTACAGTATGAGACTAAACTTATTTTTTGTCACAATTTGCTTGTTAAGTGAATTTTCCTTATCCCATGGGCAAATCTTGAAATGAGCAAAATTATCTCACCTCATTGGCAACTTTTTATCTTTCTGAGAAAAAGGTAATAAAAAAAGCAATTCAAGTCATCATTAGTCTAAAATGCGTTGTCAGATGGACTTATTTTTCATTTTTGCCGTGCATCTCGTCACAGATAGAAGTTCCGGGCGGCAAATTCAGAAATATAAGTCCTGTCTTGCTTTACCACCCATGAACTCACCAATTAGTTCGGCCAACTGAAGAACTATGCTAACGAACAAATTCAGGCGATTGATCCAGGAATGCGATATCAGGGAGGCCTTGTACCTCCTGAGGGTTCCAAGGATTTTTGACCTCTGCATCACCCATATCCTCCATTTCTTCTTTAGAGACAAGTCTTTATGATTTGTGTGCACGGAATATTTGTTCATTACTTAACTCAGGTTTTTTTTTCTCCCAGACGGCACTCCCGGGGAGTATACGTGCCTCTCATTTCAGACGTGCCTTTGCATGTCACCTCGCTGACATCATCTCCTTACCTGCCTGTAATTCAGAGAGACGGTTCCCATTCCAACCATGTCGTAGGTCATAAATTTGACTGTAAAAGAGATGCACAAAGTGTCAAAGAGAGGAAGACAAACTGCAAAAAATACCAAATATCTGCGCGGTCGCACGTAAGTCACGCAGTTTTAGTCACACAGTAGGCACATGATTTCACACACACATGCGCGCGCTTAAAAATGCACACCACACACACACACACACACACACACACACACACACACACACAAAGCCTTGCATTCCCCTTACGGATCATGCTGTCCAGTTTTAGAAGCAGACAGAGGAATCCAGAGTAGGTGATCGTCTTGTCCGCTTCTGTGTATCGCTTGCCAATGAGCTGAATCAAGAATTCATCCACCCGCAGCCCTAAAGAGAAGAGCACAGATACCGAAGCTGGCCGCTGTCGCAGTGATAAAAGTGCGGGCCATTCCGCTGACGCAAATGTGAGAGAATAGCGCCCCAAGTGGCAGGTTTTATCACTGCAGAAGATTAAACAAATATATCTCAACCAACCTGCAGCTTTCAGGGCTGGACGGAGTTCAGAGTAATCAAGTGACCGTGACTTATTCTTGTCAAACTTCACGAAGATATCCTGTGAGAAGTTCAAAAGATGAAATCATCAATAACCTTTACATTTTAAACATAATCTACTTTTTATCAGTTTCTGCTGGGATCAGTTATAACCACACCATAAAGACATCAGTGATTTTTGTATTCAGTATCTTGTTATGATTTAGTCAGTCTTTAAGCATGTTTGGATTTGTTCAAATCATGAACATGATATTTTTCCATATGAATGTGTCTCAAATGACAGGCATATTATTCTTCCCCTGTGATTGAAACTGATTACAAGAAACGCCCGCATTTGAACACCCTCGGCCAGACTTATGAAGTGTCCCAGAACAATTACACAATAACCAAAGTAGAATTCCACAGAAAATACATTTACAAATACAAAAATGCCCAAAGTCCCACAAAAATTTAGGAAAATTAAAATTTTTTTCACTAATCTAGAGCCCCGCATATATATGATCGTTCCCCCAGGTCTAAACCCCCTAGCTCAAATGCTTCATCAAAATCAGTCCACGACAAAGCTTTTTTCAAAGACGCCAAAAATGCCATTTTTTCCCCCAAAAAATGGTCCGATCTGAAAGTCTTTCCTGGACTGGATTCCCTACATTACCGCAAATGTTTTGGCATGGGTAACTAGTTTAATGATGCTGACTTTAGAGGTGCACACATGGACAGACAGACAGATGGACAGACAGACAGACGACGGCGAACTGATGACAATACCCTTCGGCCTGAAGTCGGGCCGAGGGTAAAACCCAAGGATATGAGGTAAGCAAAATCTTGGGCCAATCAGTTATATCAATCAACTGACCGAAAGCAAGGAAAAAAAAGCAAGTTGCATTACTGGCCCTGAGAACCATATTTGTGCATTTGTGAGACAGTCAAGTGGCTCCCAAAAATTGCCTCAGGTACCCCTGCCTTACCCAGAAGTCCCACATGTCCTAAAATACATCTTATAAAATGATCTAAATCAACAATGACCAAAATATTATACGCACACAAGCTTCTGAGTACGTAATTTGAGGGCACTGGATGAAAAAGTCAGGGAATTTTTTTCTCAAAATGTTGGAGAAAAAAACATTAAAATTTGCATACCAACGTGAGAATTTAAGTAGATGTTAAGTTTAATAGCCCATTTGACCCTGTAACTCAATTCTCCAGTGGTCTGTGTTCATTGGAAGATCACATTGTAAAATATACACACTAAGCAGTGCAGTGTGTTTACACACATGACCTGAGGACACAGTAGCTCAGAGACTTTTTTGGACATGCAGCCCACGATTTTTGGCTCAACAATGATCTCACCGTCCACGTGCGGAATCTCTTCCACAGCTCCCGAAACTCCTCCCAGTCCAGCCATCCTGTTCCATTGCTCTGCGATGTCATAATAGTCAAGGAGCGACCATTGTTTTCTTAGTTGGAGATATTCCCACAGTTTTTGGACAATGACACTTTTTTTCAAATTTGGTTGCCAAGTCAGTAGGTGAATCTGAATCCAAGTGAACATGTATTTTACATGCTGAAGAAGAGCCTGAAGGCAAAAAGTCCCTGAAACAAGCTGAAAATGAAGATGGCTGCAGTACAGGCCTGGCAAAGCATCACCAGGTAAGATTTCCTGCATCTGGTGATGTGCATGTGTTCCAGACTTCAGATAGGCATTGCATTCAAAGGATATGCAACCAGAAATTATACATGATTGTATTACATTAAACCGTTCAGTATTTTTTATGTTCCCAAAAATGGGGGGAGACAAAGTAGAAAAGGTAATGTCATTTCTACACGGTTCACTTCATTTGTATGAAAACAACCTCAAATTAAAGACGAGGATCAGCACTTCAAAATTATTGTTTTTGTATACATTCAAACTCGAAGTGCTGAGGTACAGAACGGCAGTAACAGGTTTATCTCTGTCAATGAATTATGATGCTCACTGTATACGTGTTTTATGATAATTGTGGGTTAAGTTATGCGTCAGCCCTATTTTTGTTTGCGGAAGGATACATCCATTAGGGCCACGAAGCTCTTGCAGTGCTCGAGGTTAAGAGAGCTCTCGCACCCAGCAAGCGCTGTAGAAATGAAAATGTTAGGAACACTAAAGATGCCATCTTTCTCTGGAGGCAGTTAGATGTCCAGCCTTTCTACTCACTACAGGCAGTGAATGGAACAACAATCAGAAATGCACGAAACGTACTTATATACCAAAAATACGTCCCATATCTGCATGCTTTGAAAAGAGTCTACATTTATGTTATGTGCTGACCTAAGAACAGTTCCACTGGGACTTTATGTAGAAAGGGTATGTCCACACTTAACTGCCTTCAGTACCTTAAGAGTTTGTCTGCACAATTAGGCCAATTCTGTAACCATGCCCACCAGCTAGTTAGCTAGCTTGCTATCAATGAATGAGTTTTAACCCTCTCCAGCCCAATTTATTATTTTGAGATATGAAAAATCTTTCATTCATGGAGAAATGTTCTTATACACTAGTGGCTGCAGGTGGAACTAACGTAGTATTTTTGCAATACTAAGCTGGAAGGGTAACTTTATCAAACCATTTCCCATGTGGTCTTTATATTTTATTATCAGTCATCAATTGATTTATTGTTGCAAATTTGCAACATGAGCCTGGAGAGGGTTAAACGTGTACTAAATAGAAAAAGCCAAAGAGCCACCAGTCCGTTCCAAGGTAAATCCTTCAATGTGCATTTTGTTTATTATTTTTGTCATATTACTCAGTGAAGTATGAAATGCCAATGACAAATTGTTCAACAAGTTCTTTGTCCGAAGAGGCATGAAAATGCAGCAAATCCTCGCTCACCTCCTTGTCCAATCACATCTTTGAGCATGTTCAGCAAATCGACAGGGTAACAGAAGCTTTGCTAGAGGGAGGACAGAGTCACACATTAATGCAGCTCATGTTAACAATTCACAAGCCTTGGTAGCTAAGTGAAAAACATTTGATGCCAATATAACCCATCATTTTTATGACAAGACAGAAATTGACTGAATTTGCCTCTCCTGGACAATCTACCACTGTCAGAAAAAAGGTGCTCTGCTTTCTCCGAAGGCGCTCCATTTTAGATCTTTAATGAACCTTCCATGATCAGTGTCAGAAGTGTGACAACTCCTAAATCCATTCATTTCCCTATAAATGCCTGAAGAATATATGGTTCCTCTATGAAAACACAGGATCCTTTTGGAATTCATTCTTCTGAGAGACAAGGGCTCTCAACGCACACACACACACACACACACACACACACACACACTCTCTCTCACCCTTTGATTCAAGTGCTTCAGTTACAAAGGTTTATCTTTTATTTCTCTCTCAGTACATACATATTGGCTTGTCTTAAATTACTTTTTGACTGACAGGGGAAACTGACTTTCGCAACTAGCCAATTAAGAGATAAGTATATCCTCCTCATGTCATTTATTTAAAAAAATCCGTATGAATAATTTTTTTGTCTTTGTCACAAAGGCATGGAATCTTGGTGAGCAAGTCGCAATACACATTGGACACATTGGTAACTGCACATTAAGCCCTATACTCAATTTTGTGAAAATATAGGTTTAATGTAAAATGAAATGTTTGAAAATTTTAAGTTTTATAATGGACATTTTGCACTCACATTTTTGCAGTACTTCATTAATATTGGGAGAGTGGCTTGAATAGAGGGGAGAAGGGGTTCAGTCGGAGGAGGGAGCTGTGGAAGGAAACACAGGTGTTACTGTCGGCTGTCACGGCTGGAACATGATGTTACACAATGACATTATACAGTGCTAAAGCTGGAAAATGATGTTACCTGGTGACATCATACAGTGCTCAAAGCTGGAACATGATGTCACATGGTGACATCACATAGTGCTCAAAGCTGGAACATGATGTCACATGGTGACATCACATAGTGCTCAAAGCTGGAACATGATGTCACATGGTGATGTCACACAGTGCTCAAAGCTGGAACATGATGTTCAATGGTGACATCATGCAGTGCTAAATCCTGGGACATGATAATAAACAGCTATGTTGCACAGTGCTCAATGCTAGAATGCAGTGCTCAACGCTAGAATATGATATCACACAGTGATAGTTGAAGTTGAATATGATATCACATGGTATGAGTTCTCACAGTTGTGCTGTGCTAGAGGTTTGCTTCTCTGAAACCTTTATGCCCAATAAGTACCAAATTAGATTGATTTTAACTCATGTTTTGGTCTCTGTCCTGTGAAGTACAGTATTCATTTTTAACTTCAGATTATTTATGGATTGCCTTGAGCCATATGAGGTTATTGCTGAGGTTTAACCACGTACATTTCACCAAAGATAGGGTGCGAAAACACGTGTTCAAACCGTCTGGTTCTGCTTCAGACTGCTGGCAAACTTGAAAATCAAGAAAAATGACTAAATGAGCTCCAGCAATAATTTCGTCGAGATCCTTCCAGCCTCTGTAATTTTCTGTTCAGAAACCATATCGGGCTCCCATCCTCGTCACAGAGCAGCGGCCTTCTCAGGCCAGAGGTGGAAAGTCTTAGATATGGAGATAGGCCCTTTTCAGACGCACTTTGTCCCGCCAGCACTCAGTTTGTTAAAGAAATGACAGCTCATCAGGCATCATGTCCTCGGGCAATTAAAATCATTATTTCAATGTCATGATTTATTTATTATACATGTCAAGGGTATTGTACTAGGATGAGCACTGTTTTTAATGTTGGCTAGTAGGAATGAATTGAAAGCAGGAAAAATGTAATTTTGGCTGCATAAAAGTTTCCCCTATGTCTTGTACCTAGCGTACAGCCAGGTCATTTGCGTACGTTCACACACACACACACACACACACACACACACACCTTGCAATGTTTGGACACCTGTCATCAAAAGATGTGAGAAAAACAATATAAATAATGACAATGAATCCACAGTGATGTCATTCATGGATGTCACGGTTGGAGAAATATGATGTTACAGCCCAATATTGCATACAAACACTGATAGTAAAGCCACTAGGCACAGCCCACACCAAGTGCACAGCAGCACTTATTAAAGTGTCTTGTTTCACATTAGCTCTGCTAACGTTTCCCCATACTCTTGTCACTAATATATGGTCAGTGTCTACCAGGAATTGACTCAACCTACACAAAATGATGTATGAGAACTGAATAAAGCCCAGCAGTTTCAGTGAGGTGGACGTAGATCATGGGAAGAAAAGCCATGGGACTAAACAGACTCGTGAAAGCGGTGTTTACCTCTTTGGGGAGGTCCACCTCAATTTGCTGATTCTCAGCAGGTCTGCAAAAAACAAACAAAACAAAAGCATGATCACAAAAACCATTTGATCCTGTTAAAAAAAAAAAATCTGCATGTCAGAACAAACAGCCGACGCACTGCAATTTAAAGCACACGTTCCCAGTAGCGGATATACAGTATGACGATCAAATTATTTAAAGTGAGACTGGTCAGCGATTCAAGAAAATGTTTATCTGAGAGAATTATAAGAAATCTGTATTTAACATTCTGAGTCACAAACTAACAAGTGAAGCACAGGGCTAGCTACAGTCTGGCACCCACTCACAAGGCCGTGTTGCCGCTCTCTGTTAAGACACGCAAGATGAACTCTCCCTCCTGATTCGGCTGTTCCATTGAGGGGATTATGATGTAATGCCCAGGCGGGAGTTGGCCGTGGAGCACCACCTCCCTGCGGTGGTCATACTGGTTCAGCTTGAGAACTGGACCAGTCAGAGACAGGTCCCGAGACGAGAGAAATGTGGTTCCTGGATGAGCCTGCCTCATGCACAGGGTACAAAACACACATATACACTCACATAAATATACATGCACATTTGCACACACTAACACATACAAATATTCACACACATACTGCATATAAAAACACATATACACAGATAAGCACACATCCACATAAATACACATAAACAAGTATACACACTCACACACAAACATGCATACACAAACGCGCACAATACGCACATGACCATACAAAATACATATATGCATACACACATACACAGCAACGCATATAAAACACATACAAAGAGAAAACGCACGTACACACAAACACACACACATACACAAACACATACACACGAACACACATAAAGGCAAACACCAACATATGCTGTAACATCATACCAGGACAGCAGATTTGGTATAAATGCAGCATAACATTGTGTGTCGTTTTAAGGTTTTTGTGTCCATAAAAAGGGTGCATACAGTTATTTGTCAGTGACTAAGGTAAGTAAACCTGTTTGATGTGCATGGTGCGTGAAGGTGTGGTAAACAGGTATATGCACAGGGTGTGTGTGGGGCTGTTACCGGGTAGATGTGCACATTTAAGGCCATGTGTGCTCCAGTGCGTCTCTTGTGTTTCTGCATCAGAGCCACCAGGAAGGTGCAGGATGGTTTACCATCGCTGGGGTCATCATCCGCTTTGGAAAGGGTCAGGGAGAACTGTGGGTTCTGCCAGAACCAACCTGCAGGACATAAATGTGTCAATGCAGAATTCAATACTGCCGCCTGCACATGGGGACAACCTGCAGACACTAAGACACGTGCAGAGATGTGTGGAAGCATGGAATACAGAGCTTCATGAGCACATCGTGGCATAAACTTTAACCAGTTAACCAGTGTTTAACCATTTGAATAGCAGGTTTTTGTGAGTTCTGTTTTTCACGATTCCTTACTGGCGTTCTAGACCTAGAAATACTGTAAAATATTAATAGTGCTCCTTACATCCACATTAGAATGTTCAGTTAAGAACCTTCTCATCACACAAGGGATCCCCCTCCTAAGTCACATTTTCACGTGCCGCAAGGTACGGATGGAGAAACGTCTTTTATGGTAACCCAAGTCCACTGAATCAATTTTCTCAAAATAGACATGTTGCAACTTAAGTAATTTACAGCAATGAGCTCTTCAGTGATTTTTCATGCTTTCGTTTTATGACTTAAAATAAGCTAATATTTTATACTTGAGGGAAAGATGTGATTTCAAGCAGCCATCTGGTTCCCTATCCCATTGGCAAATCCTGAAGTGAGCCACTTAAATTGTTTCACCTCACTGGCAACTTTATTGTCTTATTTAGCAAAAAAAAAAACAAAAAACCACCACGTGATGGAGCTGAAGGTTTGCTGAGCGGGAAAAAGCCAGACCGAATTTCCCCTACCTCCAGTTGGAGGCCCCCCTGCAGTCCGGGAGCACAACCAGCTCCCATGGTACATTGTGCAGTGCCAGGGCCGGCGGGTGGGGCCCAGCTCCGTCTGCGTCTCATCGTGAAGATGGCACATCTCTATTATCTCAAAGTGTTCACGGAAATCAGGCACCGACATCCTGTGAACAGAGGGGTTACACAGAGGAAAAGAAATGAAAGGGTCACAATGAGTTTTATTACTGTACCGTACCATTTGTATGCGTTTCCCCATCTTCCATCCATCCGTAACTTACATTGTGTGTTCCCAGTTAAAACAGATGTTTCCACATCTGAAACTGTTCAGTGGGTCATCGCAGACTACATTTAAAAGTAAATGACCAAAACCTCTTGGATTCTAATCATTAGCAGTCAAAACAAGAGCAACGCAGAGCATGGCATATGCCCCCACCTGTATGTTAATCAAGGGCATATTGAGATGGCTGCTGTGGCGGCCATATTAGATATTGCACGACGCTGGTTTTCAAAAGGAACCTTCCTCTAGCCACTCCCAATACGCCATTAAGAAATGGCATCAATCCGACGAGGGATTCTAGTTATCCCACGGAAACGAAAAGTTAACGGACGACGGACGACGGACGGACATGGTGTCGACATAATGCCCCCTTTCCTCTTTGGAGGGCGGGGGCATAAAAAGGCCGACAGGATGCTTTATTGTGTTATTAAGCTTAAGTTTTTGTTATTAAGTTTTTACTTCTCTTCAATAATACCTTAGTCAGACCATGTTATTGGGAGCAGCTCGGGGAATCAGAAAGATATAGAGGCTCTAGAAAAGGCTCAAAGACAAGCCACCAAATTAACTCCTCATATATCAATTATGAGGATTCACTTCATGATCTTAATAGCTTCACTTTAATTTAAGGAGATTTTTTAGCGATCTGGTTTACCACTTTGGACAGTTTAGGTCATGTTCTGCATATAGAAACAGGAGTCATAAATTTTTTTGCACTAATATGAGAAAGTATATTTCCCACAGAGTGAGTGATCACAGGGTGAAAAAGGCTCCCAAGGTCATGTTGTAAAGGCAGAAACTCTGGAAGTTTTCGCAACCAGGATTGATACAGTGCTCCAGTGTGTGTGAAAAGTTTTGGCTCATGATCAGACAATAAGTCTGATCAAATAACAGCCAATGACCGGACGTTTTTGATTTACTCCGAACATAGCCTGGCATACTTTTTCGCAGTGTAAAATGTTTTGACTGGAACAAAACAAAGATTGTTTTGCTTTTTACTGAATATGCTTTAATTGAAAGCTCAAAATTTCACATTACCATTACATTAACACTGACTGTGGATGGAAAATGAGTACAAAAAATGAACATTTTTTCAGATTTACTTAACACATAGCCTGTAAATAAAGTTAAATTAATCTATGTGTTTTTCCAACAAATCTACATACAGTACTTAACTTTTTCAAATTGATAAATTAAAAATTCATTGTTTTAATATTAATTAAAAATTAACATTTAGGCATTTTGTCAATTTAAAAATATTTTTAAACCGTTACTGAACTGACTATAGATCTACAGTAGAAAACGTGCAAGTCAGATAAACACATAGGCCCACATACGTCCTTGCTAGGTAACCTCAAAAGCGAAAATGGAGAACGGTCAGACTGTGTCTGGCATGACTGTATCCCTCAATCATGCTTCGGATCTTGGATGATACAAAAAAAGGCACGTTATCGCATAGTGAAGCAGTGGCGGCCGGCCAGTAGAGGGCGCTGGGGCGCTGGGGCGCCGCCCCCCCCGTCAAAGATCAAAAGATGAAAATTTACTTAAACTTGCTAAATATAATTTTGTCGTATAATGCAAATAATTACTAAATAAACGTGTTTTTCAGTCTGTGAGCGCCTGTCAACAATATCGGTTCCAAATGGTATTTGGTTGATTTCTCTGTTTGCATATGCTTCCTGGGTGAGGGGCACCCACCAAACGGTACCCAATACTGATGAGCGGGTCTAGGTTTTTTAACCCCCGCACCAACCCAACCCGACGTGACAACCAACCCGCCCCACCCACCCCGCCAAAACTCGCACTGATTTTCAACCCGAACCCAACCCAACCCGACACAAAAAGGAGGCAAGAGAAAAAGATGGGTCTGAGTGACATAATTTGCAATGGAAAAAAAACAATTCCCCTGTTTCGATATGGATTTGAGGGGAGCACAAAATACATTTGGGCTTTTGGCTGGAATTCTTAATCCAAAGTTTAGGCTCTGTCTATTAATTGAACCTTATGAACGTGATTTCTGATCTTTGCAACCAAACAAAATACCATCTGGCAAAATATTGCAAACAGGCTGTTTTATTGAACCAAAATTAACATGACAGTGGGGCACTGGCGCTATCGCCTACTCTTCCATACAGTGTTGCGATATCCGGTCTACGAGGAAATTTCTTTCCTTACAAAAAACAGCCTTTCTCAAGGCGTTCACTGGAGGAACAAAGGAAAGTAAAGGAGCTTGGCCCGGACCGATCTGATTTAAAAATTCAGCAGCAGGCAAGTCATTGTGGATGAGCTGACACCCGGGGCTTCTGTCGCGCTTGTTACGACAAACGGAGTTGGCTGGCTGGATATGGCGTTAGCAGTGCCGTTTATTGCTTTCCCCGTTTATTATCCCCCGCAACAATGTTGTTGCAGGGGATATAAAAATGGGGTCCGTCCGTCCGACACGTTTGTTGTCCAGGCTATAACTTTGAAACTAATCATCCGATTCTGATCATATTTGGCATCGAGGTGTAAAACCTCATAAAGGTGTGTCATGAAAAACTATTTTGAGAATAATTTTGTAATTTTTCACGTTTTGGGGCAAAAAGCGACAAATTAGTGGGAAATCTGTAATGTGTCGTGTCCGGGCTATAACTTTGAAAATAATCATCCAATTGTGATCATATTTGGCATCAAGGTGTAAAAACACATAAAGGTGTGTCATGAAGAACAATTTTGAAAATATCTTTACAATTGTTTGTGTTTTTTGGTCAAAAAGCATCAGATTTGTGGGAAATCTGTAATGTGTCCTGTCTTGGCTATAAATTTGAAACCGATCATCCAATCGTGATCATATTTCGCATCGAGGTGTAAAACCACATAAAGGTGTGTCATGAAAAACAATTTTGAAAATAATTTTGCAATTTCTCACATTTTGGGGAAAAAAGCGACAAATTTGTGGTAAATTTGTAATGTGTCGTGTCCGGGCTATAACTTTGAAAATAATCGTCCGATTGTGATCATATTTGGCATCAAGGCGTAAAAACACAAAGTTGTGTCATGAAAAACAATTTTGAAAATATCTTTACAATTGTTTGCGTTTTGGGTCAAAAAGCGTCAGATTTGTGGGAAGTCTGTAATGTGTCCTGTCTTGGCTATAAATTTGAAACTAATCATCTGATCGTGATCATATTTCGCATCCAGGTGACAAAGGTGCGTCATGTAAACAATTTGGTATAATTTCCCGAGTTTTCTGATGCATACTCTCCAGCCTGTTTTTTTTTGCAAGGAAATTAACAGCTTTGCGATTAGTACAGTTCTTTAGAAGTCTAAATGCATGTAAACATCTTCTATTCAAAAATGCAATGCCAGTTGCGGGGGATATTGCTTGACAATGTCAGCAGCTTGTTGTTCCAATTTGGCAGATTCCACAGAAAGTGTGACCTACTGAGAACTTTTATTTTTGAACCAATATAAAATATTTCATGTCTGCATACATGCGCGAGCGGATGTTTACCACCAACTCGCATTTGTGTCCCTGTAATTGTGTGTAAAAATTTCTGTCCACAGTAAAAACGGTAGCGGCAACAACCTGTAATCATAGTACAGCACTGCTGTGAGTGAGATTTGGCGGCTGCTGGCAGGGTATTTAAAACGTTTTGTGCAGATGTGTCTGTCCGCCAGTGGACATGGAGCTGCAGATTTATGCACGCAGTTACAATATTCTATCACTAGATGGCCCACCCGGATCAGTTATTGAATTTCACTAGCAAGCAGAGTTTGAACCCGGTTTATTAAATGGACGAGTTCACTCCAATCCCTGGATGGATCAAGCCAACCTTGGTTTGACTTAAAGGGGTTGGCGCATCCGTACTACAGGGAGGCCCAAAAAGTGTCCCTCCTTCCTCTCAGAACTCCAGGGTGGATGAGGAACATGGAAATGAGTGGGCAGGATTGACTCATTATACAGTGTATGAATTTTATTGTCACAAAATAATCCTGGGTAAAAACTGTGGATTTCAGGTCACTGTTCAAGAGTAGATATACAGGCTTTAACAAAGCCCTGCTTATTGTGGATTAGTGGGTTGGTCAGTGGTCTGCTTTCCCTTTTCTCTGCTCATCGTGCCATTTATTGGCATTGGCTCAGACAATCACTGTTTGAGTTTTTAGTTTTATAATTTCATCCTGGTAGGTACAGTGGGACCTGTTGGTCACACTTTGTGTGGAATCTGTCATTTATGTATATAAATATGTAACTTACCTCAGCTGTAAGGTACTAGGCCCTGTTCCTAATCGGGGAGAACAAGCCACACCTGTTAACTGTAGAGCGCCCTCAGAGAGAACCTTCTATTATGAAAATGACTGAGAACAGGTCAGGATTAATAATTGTTTTAAACAGAAGTTTTGTGCAACCCAACTCTGTTCGTGTTCCGCAACTGGACTGAATTTAGCCCATGATTTAATCGCTGTCAGATCGCATACGGAGAGAAACCGTGTCTTCGGTTGCCAATTACGATAATTGGAAAACGCGTCAAAATGATTGAGAACTACTAATTGCAGTCAAAAAGGGACATGTCTCAGCACCCCCGCTGGCTACGCCACTGTGGGCAAGTACACATGCTAAAATAAAATTATCCCTTTGTTCTAAAAATTTTGAGATCGGTAATAATGGGATATCGAAATGTATTTATGACCACAATGACGTTTCATGACACCTCCTAGAAATATCAAAACGAAGACTTTTCAATGATAAACCTACCTGGTCCGCCATCTTGGATTTACTTCATTGGAGGCAGCCATTGAGTCATTGATACCAGGGCCTCACTTGGAGCGCAAGCGCAACAAGGCACGGGCACCAGGCTGTCGGTAGTTGAGTTTATTCAAATGTGTCCATTTCAGATTATGCACAACTAGATTCCTTACTGTCCTGTACGTTAAGAGCGATTGGAAGGGAGGTAGAGCATTTACTTTTATTTTCATTAAATTATGATGAAAATACATTTCTAACTACTTACATGGCTTTTTCTTCCCATCGCTGTAATCAAACATACAGGAAAACTTTCTTTTCACGCCTGGTCGAGCCCCACTGACATTTAAGGGGGAACATTTTTCAAAATCGAGAAGAGAACTGGTGTGTTTCCCAAAAGCACAGTTGCTAACATTCACAGTCAATAAGGCCAACTATGTAAATTGGCATCTGTGCTTTCAAGAAACGCCCCCCAGAACGATTCCGAATACATGTACAAGCACGCCAACGTCATGTCTCGCGAGATCACATGAGAATTCTAATGGGAAAAAATGTTTTATGTATTTCATGCTCGATGGCATGAGTGGACAAATCGTCCAACGGAGGCTTCCTTTATGAGCCGACATTCGTCATTTTTGTCGGATTTGTCCGACGACTTTTTGCACACACTGGTGCTCTATTGTAGTTCCTACAATAATCCTCTGGCATGTAGGCCAGGGAAGAGAATTGCGTTTCACAAACAAAAGCTGGCAGCCTGCTGATAACTGGAATAAAATTGAGAGGGGCTGATTAAGAGGTGGCCCAGGAAATCTTTTAAACCCCACCCCAACTTTTGGTGTGATAGCTGTATGCCTCACTGTCAGTTTTCTGATAAGGACCAGCTACAGCGAAGACTCAGCCTCGAGTCAGGAGGCTACAGCATATATCAGGGTCGAATTTACGCACCGTCAGAGAGGGTACACTTTATGTGATTTAAACAGAACTCACCAAAACTCCCCATCCTCCTTATTGACCCGGCACACCCGCCTCTGCTCCTTCTCACTGACTTGGCTCCACTCTGAGCTGAAGGCACACACCAGGGTTGAGTTCAATTACTTTTCTCAGTTACAATTACAGTAATTGTAATCAATTACTTTTGTAATTGTAATTTAATTTTAATCTAATTTTTAATCGAAAAGTAATTGTTATTGTACATTCTGTCCAGAAAATAATTGGAATTTTATTTACAATTACAATCAATTGTAATTGAAAAAGGTAACTGAACCCAACCCTGGCGCACACACACACACACACTTAGGGTGTGTGCAAACTTTTGGCCTGCACTGTACGTACATTCATCCTTCTCATTCAATGCGCTTCCTTTATTTTCATGACTATTTACATTGTAGATTCTCACTGAAGGAATGAAAACTATGAATGAACACGTGGAATTATGTACGTCTGTATCAAACAGTTGTCCAATAGGGCTCTCGGCTGTGTATCAACCTGACTTCTGCACAACACAACTGATGGCCCCAACTCCATTGATAAGGCAAGAAATTCCACTAATTAACCCTGACAAGGCACACCTGTGAAGTTAAAACCATTTCAGGTGACTACCTCTTGAAGCTCATCGAGAGAATGCCAAGAGTGTGCAAAGCAGTAATCACAGCAAAGGGTGGCTACTTTAAAGAAACTAGAATATAAGACATGTTTTCAGTTACAGGTATTTCACACTATTTTGTTAAGTACATAATTCCACGTGTTCGTTCATAGTTTTGATGCCTTCAGTCATGAAAGTCATGAAAATAAAGGAAACGCATTGAATGAGAAGGTGTGTCCAAACCTTTGGCCTGTACTGTATGTACAAACACAAAAAGCATATGCATGCAAGCACAAGTACACACACGAACACAAAAGCAGGCACAGAGACTCTTCTTGAATTTCTTTACATTACTGCATCATGTGCTGCTATTTGCCAAGTTCATATTGCCAGTCAAGTTATATTTAAGTGATGTTCAGTTTCAACAGGGCTGGCAGTAGCCATGTATGGGTGTGTCTTTTGAAATTGCACCCAATTATCAATTAAATTTGTTTAATTGGTTGATTTTGTAACAAACAGGGCAATTTCATTTTCACATTGGGCCAGGCAGGGTGGGATAACGTTTTTCCTTCAATAAATGAAATTATTATTTCTAAAATTAAAAAAATAAAAAATTTTCTCAGATTATTTTTGTCTGATATTAAAATTAGTTTGATGATTTGAAACATGTACGTCTGAAAAATATGCCAGAATATAAGAAGTCAGGTAGGGGGCATATAATGTTTTTCAGCAGTATATGCTTTATATGATTATTTGCTGTATATTTCATCAGGCTTCTGAAGGGCAGTTATAGGCTCCTTTCAGCAAACACACAGAGCTAACAGCAGCATCCAAACATCACACACGGCTGCGCAACATTTCACCACAAAAGGAAAACTAGAAAAGCACTCAGAGAGCGCAGACCTCCGCCAGGGGGCAGCAAAGCCAAAAGCACGGCGATTGGAACTCCGGCCCATTGGAAAGACTTGAAATCTTGAACTTTGGCGTATATCTCAGCAGTACTTTGGCCTAGATATGCCAAAATTTAATCACCTGTTCCTTGACTTAATACCCACCTTCTGTGAAAATTTCATCAAAATCTGTCAATTACTTTTTGAGTTTGTTGTACACAAACAAACCAACAAACAAACGGCACCAAAAACATAACCTCCTTGGCGGAGGTAATAACACATCGGAAATGCAGACGGATTTTTTCAATTATAATTAAGGGGCGTTGAGTCGCCTGCCCTGTGCCCGAACAGCCAATCATACCCATTGATATCACTCCAGGGCCCATTCCACTCCACCTTTCCCCAGGGGTTATGAACTCTCAGCAGGTCCACATGCCCACGTGAGGTCTTAACCTGGGACGGACAGGGGGCACATTCAGCCACTGTTGTTTTCACTTGCAAGCAACCGACATCAAAAATTAAACAAATACATACATAACAGGCATCAACAATTTTTACCCCATAAAACCTACGGGTCTGTCAAATGCAGCTGCTTTATTCAAATCTGTGGAACTTGAGGTCAATTTCAAATCCTAGTGGAAATCGCAAGGTTTCCAACATTCCCCAACATGTCCTGCTGAATCACAGGGAAATGTTTATAAAATGATGTACAAGATCTAGATATTTTTCCATCTGATGTAAGGCTGTGGCCATAAAAACATGGCATCCTGGATTTCTCTCAATGTAAGAGTGATGTTGCTTCAGTGAAGTACTTCAACTAGGAGATAAAGAATATTCATGTGACTTTGTCCTGCGATATGGAATCAATGCTTTTTCTGACTTTGAACCAACTTACGGGAAAACTTGAGAGAAAAGTTTGTTATATCTCACCCTCTCTGCGCCAGTCAGTGAATAGGCATGACTGTACAAAATTCCGTAATCGTTCTCCTTTTCAAGAGCACCCTGCGTGAACACAAGATACAAAGAGATATAGAAAAAATAAAATCCATTTGGTGCGTCTAAA
Source organism: Gymnothorax reevesii (assembly GCA_029721435.1). Lineage (NCBI taxonomy): Eukaryota > Metazoa > Chordata > Actinopteri > Anguilliformes > Muraenidae > Gymnothorax > Gymnothorax reevesii. Next base: position 117,952,353 of record CM056574.1, read on the forward strand.
GCTCTTCACTTTTTACACCAGGGGCGAAAAATTAGATATCTCCCAGATCGAGCCCCACACCCAACAATAATGGAGTTCTCAGAGTTCCATGGAAACGGGAACTTCTAGAACACCTCTGAGCACATGCTGGCCTCATTCTCACTTACTCACAATATGCAATTATCTAGACACAATTTTATTTTTATGGCTCTGCACTGCAGCTTATTGTATTGAACAAAATGATAACATACGGATAATGTAAAGCCTCATTGACATCACCATTCACAGCCATACCATATGAACTATATCAAAATCAAAGGCATGCAATACACAGTATTAACGCATTGGCAATCTTTTCTGTCACTTAGCAAAAAGCTACAAGAAATTTAATTTTTTTCCAGAAAAAACGAAAGACAAGACTACATGCTATGATGGATTTTTTTAAAGGGATTTTTGTAGTTCAGAAAGCAGAAACGGCACTGATTGGGGAATCGCACCTTGCAGTTGCCGCAGTTGATGAGGCTTCCCTTGTACAGCAGGGGCCTCAGGTAACCCACCAGGTCTCGCGGGAGTGCCACGATGCTCGTGAACTCCGTCACCCCACCCGTCAGGTCCACCATGGCCTCGTTGGGAAGGCCCATGTTCAGTGACTGGTAACCTCCCTTCAACCTGGGGAGGAGACAGGGGACAATATTGGAGATCTGATTAAACATTTTATCTTCACATTAACCCTTTCACTCCCAAGGGTTCTGAAAGGCAGTCACACGTGTCCGACACAAAACCCCAAGGGTGCCAAAAGGCAGTCTATGAGTGTGTTTACATGCACATCATAAACAGATAACTGGGAATTATCCGATAATGGCAATAATCTGATTTGAGGTGCTTACATGCACTTTAATAAGCCAATATCTGGAAAAACCTGGTTTACATGATTGAGTCAAATAGTGAGATTTCTCTCCAGGCACATTCTTCCTGCTCTCTACAGGTCACACATGCACAGATTTAAAAAAAGGAAAGAAATCCACTTTTGCTGTATACATGCACAGAATAAAAAGCTAGGTGTGCTTAACGGATTTCTCATAAACCGACAATGGCCTTTATCCAATAATGATTATTCGACTATGCCGTTTACATGACCACTTGAACAATCCGATAACTCCAGGAATCTGACAATAACTGTTATTAGTGTGCATGTAAACGCACTCTGAGATTATACATATTTTAACCAATCAGATCTTTGGAATATGAATAGAAAATAAGCCATTGTATTTCATTAAATGGGAAAAGATTTTCACATGCACATTAAACGTTTTTCTCCTCATTTATACTTATTTGAAAAGGATCTCTAAAAGAAAACCTCCATTTCTTGTCCTATCCCCTTGGGCAATAAGGATAGTTGAACCACAGGGGACCTTGGGAGTGTAAAGGTTAATTGAGGATAGGCGGTGTTTCCAATTTAACAGAGCACTGTAGACGAGGTAAATATCAGTAGATGTTCTGTGCATGACTCAACACACATCACTGGACAGCCACTTCAGCTGTTCGTGTTTGACGCCCCCAACAATTATGAGGAGCTAAATTGGCCAACATGTCCGCAAACATTGTTTTAAATGCTCTTAAAATGGCTGTTGATTGAGACGAGACCTCAAAAATAAGCAGTGTCAGTAGCCCATCTCGACGGGAGTTTGAGACCCATGCAATACATTTACCAACCGCGACAGCGATGCCGGTATTCAGTTGATCAGTGTTTATATGTATGTGGGTCTGTCTTTTTGTGAACTATTCTTGTAAATATTCAAGCATCTCAACCTCTTCAGATGCAGTAAGGAGACATTACAGATGATTAGTTGGGATAAAAAGGAAGGCAGAGTTTGAAGATGGGTGTATGTACTCGCTGAACGAGTTACAGTGAAGCCTGCTGTGCTGCAAATAATACCAGCATCATTTTTGCAGCTAGTAACGATTGTTCGGCTGTCATGATAAAGTGAATCTGTGTTTGTGTGCGTGTCTGAGTGAGTTTGTTTTTATGTGTGCGTGTCTGAGAGAGCATGTGTGCGTGTGTGCGCGCATGCATGCGTAGCAATGTGCCCACTAACTTGGCATACGCCTTCTCCAGCAGGGGGCTCCAAAACTCCTCTTTGCAGGAGGAACGCAAATACATCAGCTTGCCGTCCCGCATCGGTAGAAGGTCATCGGTCACCACTTCCTGCCATTCACCGTACTGCCAGAACTGTTGCAGAGAAGAGGGTTACTAAGGGGGTAAGAGGACTGGAAGAAGGACCATTAAAATAAACTAAAAATAATTTCTGTCATATACAAACACTTAATTGTCATCCAACACACTTTTTTCCCCCCCACATGGTGTCAGGAAATTTTGACTTATGTTTTGCAATTTCAAGCCAGTTTGCTCAGTTGAGGCATTACAGAAGAATATGTATTCAGCATGAATATTTTAGCTCTATTTAATTTTAGAAAAAGGAATCAATCAGCTTGTGCCTCCAGAAGGGACCAGGGACATAAAAAGGGATGTGCTTTGCACAAGAAATGAACGGAAAAAAAGTGTAAAGGGAAATGAGGTAAAGATTTACAAATGGCCACATTAGAAAAAAAAAAAACAAACTCTCTCTCTGTCACGGCGTCATTATAGTGACCCCACTAAACAATCATCCAAATAACTTGAGTAGGTCTAAATGGTTTAAACTGTTTTCTACAATTTTAACTGTCAAGTGATTTACACTGTTAACCAGCATGAAGCATAACTAGCTTTGACCAGCCATAAACCAGCGCCAGAAGGGTCCGAAACAGCTAAGATCATCATACACCACCTTTTAGTCCCAGGTCTGATTTGGAATGTTCTGCAGGAGAGTTACAAGGCATGAACAGGAGAGATCTTTCTCTAGAACTTTCATATTTCTGCCCTGCCACGGAATCACTAACTGCCGCTATAAAATTTACCCGAGTCATGGCTGTGTCATTACCCGCAAACCACAAACTGTCCCTTTTGGGCAACAGTCAATGAGCTGGTGCCCATCTTGCACACCTCAGGGCAAAAAGAAATTGCTGGCAAAAACAATAAATAAAACGCAAATCCCCGCTCAGGACTTCCTCCAAGTGTACGAGTTTCTTCTTATCAGATCCCAGAGAGTGAGGATTTCAACACAGTTCCTGAGAAGCAGGAAGGTAGAGTCAACAGCAGCACTGCCAAACCACTTTTCTGCACCTCTACCACCCCAAGGTTTTTCATTAACCCATGTGTCACTCCTGAAAATGTGGTCCCCCATGGCCTAAGTGGTATCACCCATAAAGGAAAAAAAATTCATCCTTTGCAACAGACATCACAAAAATACATTTCATGAGAACTTCCCTCTCTCTCATGTGGGACCACCAGCATGATAATAAGGTACCGTTCAGGCCAGCAGACAGTGCCATTTCTACGCGACATTATCGGGAGAAATACACGAGACATACACGAGAATATCGCGATGCAGCATAAATGTAAGAGTCACATATATCTTGCGTAGGAAAAGTAATAGGCCTAGTGCCCCGGTGACAAGTATAGGCTACATGTATATTGCGATCAGTCTCACATGAAACTGGTGTCGGTAAACAGCATTGTTAGTGAACGTGATTCCGAATGTCTAACATCCAGTTTTGAAGTTTACAGTCTCACGCCCGTTTAAAATATGGCTCCTGGACAGTGTCATTTATGTTTTTGATTTTCTTATGTATTGATTATCCATTCAAAATATTATTTTGTTAAAACTTAAGACAAACAAATTTGTTATGCCTTTGTAACAAATTAATTTGTTGACGCAACAGAATCCTATTTGTTATTCTTACAAAAATCATAACAAAATAGATATTGTCCAGTGGTCTTAACAAAATAGATTTTGTTACCTTTCCGCACAATAATTTTCTGTTATCACTTTTCATTGGCGAGAATCGATCACGTGCACCAATTTGCGTCATCTGATTGCGAAGGATCTTGAAATGAGCAGGAACGCAACGGGAAGGCGAGTTTTAACTTTGCCATCTTTTCTCTGTATACTATATGTCGTCGTTCTTTAAAATTTTATATTTAGCCACATACACAGACAACATTATTCGATCTTTATTTTTGTGTCGCAATCTAGACATTTGTGTGTACGGATGATATTCCTATCCCACCATATTTTATCTTCCGCAAACCAGGTCATTAAACATGAGGAGACTGCCTCTGATGCCTGTTTTTGTTCCTTTAACAGCTGATTGATTTGTCAACAACTTACTGTCATTGGTTAAAAACTCACCTTACTGGTCATTTCTTGCATTACCACTTCACTGTGAAGTAATAAAAGTACACACTTAAAGTATTTTATCTACATGTACATCGGCCGCATAATCGGCTTGCGCAGATTTATTTTAACAAAAATCCTAACAAAATAATTAATGGTCCAATCGTGTAAGCAAAACACATTTGTAATTTAATCGTTAGTCTAACACAATACTTTGTGAACACAGCAACAATTTTACTTTGTTAATAAAACAAATTAATTTGTCATCTCTCATGGAACAAATTAATTTGTTAAACATTTTGTTAAAAGTAACAAATTCACATTTTGAGTGAAACGGTCATCAGTTTATTATTAAACCGGTCAAAAAAAAAAAAAGATTTATTAGTCTGTGATTATTGTATTTATCTGATTGAGAGGTTTACCGGCTCTTAAGTTTAAAGTTTTGCACCGATCGATTGGGACGTGGGGTGTGTTTAAGGCTAGCTATAGTATCACAAATACCCCACATGGAAATAATCTATATGAACGTATATGTGCATATATGCAACCTATATGCCGCATATATGAACATTTTTACCGAATATATACAGCATATATGCACATATATGCCACAGTTAGGCCAAATTCAGGTACATACTTCACCCTCCAAAATTATTGGCATCCCTGGTTAAGATGTGTTAAAAGCCTTAAAATAAATTCTGTTTTTATTGCAGGAGCATACTCTCACACTGAAAATAGTAGAAAATGTGACCTTCAACTCAAGTGAATTTTAAGGGAAAAAAAATCCCTGACTAAGAAATCATTATTTTTCATAAAATCACCTGTTCCACAATTATTGGCACACCTAACAATTCCTGGGAAATAAATGTAATTGAAGTATTTCTGTCATTTCTACAGTAGTTTACCAAGTTGATCAGAGTATCTAGGAACATTTAAATAGTAATTCATCACTTCCCGTTTCCCTGGGGTATAAATATGACGTGACCCAGAGGCCATTTCTCTTATCCACTCTTCAACATGGGAAAGACAAAGGAACACACCATTCAAGTAAGGCAGATGTGTGTTGACCTTCACAAGTCAGGCATTGGCTACAAGAAAATGGCCACTCACCTGCACCTGCCCATATCTACTGTCAGAGGAATCATTAAGAAGTTTAAAACAACTGGAACAGTGGTAAATAAGCCTGGACTAGGACACAAGGTTATTTTGCCACCAGGCACAGTGAGGAGGATGGTAAGAGAAATAAAAAATTCTCCAAAGCTCACTGTTAAAGAATTGCAACAAATGGTAGCATTTTGGGGTCACAAAGTCTCCAAAACAACCATCAGGCACCATCTACATGCCCACTGTGAAGTATGGGGGAGGATCGGTGATGCTGTGGGCCTGTTTCTCTTCCAGAGGCCCTGGGAACCTTGTTAGGGTGCATGGCATCATCAAAGCTTTGAAATAGCAGGATATTTTAAATCAAAATCTGGTGGCCTCTGCCCGAAAGCTGAAGATGGGTCGTCACTGGGTCTTTCAGCAAGATAATGACCCCAAACATGTGGCCAAATCTACACAGAAATGGTTCACCAGACACAGAATCAAGCTCCTCCCATGGCCATCTCAGTCCCCAGACCTCAATCCCATTGAAAACCTGTGGAGTGAGCTGAAGAGGAGAGTGCAGAGGAGAGGACCCAGGTCGCTGGATGATTTAGAGAGATTGTGCAAAGAAGAATGGTCGAAGATCCCTCCCTCTGTATTCTCCCATCTCGTGAAACATTGTAGGAAAAGATTACGTGCCGTTTTGTCGGTAAAAGGTGGTTGCACAAAGTATTAACATCAGGGGTGCTAATAATTGTGGCACGCAAGATTTGATGTAAAAGAATCATTTCTTAATGTGGGATTTTTTTTCCCACTGAATAAATGCACTTGAATTAAAGGCTGGATTTACCTCTTTTTTACATTGTGGTCCTATATCATTTAGAAAAAAACTGAATTTATTAGAAGCTAAAAAACACATCTTAACCAGGGGTGCCAATAATTATGGAAGGCACTGTATATATATATATAAATCTTCGTCTGTGTAATATTTGAAAACATTCCTCTAATTGCGGCTTCCAGAGCCCGGAACATAAAAAAGTTTGGACAACATGGCCGCCAGCAGCCATATTGGACATGCAAAATTGACGAAAATCGGTCTTGAGCATTGTCATATACACTGCTCAAAAAAATAAAGGGAACACTTGAACAACACAATGTAACGCCCAGTCAATCACACTTCTGTGAAATCAAACTGTCCACTTAGGAAGCAACACTGATTGACAATCAATTTCACATGCTGTTGTGCAAATGGAATAGACAACAGGTGGAATTTATAGGCAATTAGCAAGACACCGCCAATAAAGGAGTGGTTCTGCAGGTGGTGACCACTTCTCTGCTTTCTGGCTGATGTTTTTGTCACTTTTGAATGCTGGCGGTGCTTTCACTCTAGTGGTAGCATGAGACGGACTCTACAACCCACATAAGTGGCTGAGGTAGTGCAGCCCATCCAGGATGGCACATCAATGCGAGCTGTGGTGTGAAGGTTTGCTGTGTCTGTCAGTGTAGTGTCCAGAGCATGGAGGCGCTACCAGGAGACAGGCCAGTACATCAGGAGATGTGGAGGAGGCCGTAGGAGGGCAACAACCCAGCAGCAGGACCGCTACCTGCGCCTTTATGCAAGGAGGAACAGGAGGTGCACTGCCAGAGCCCTGCAAAATGACTTCCAGCAGTCCACAAATGTGCATGTGTCTGCCCGACGTCCACAGGTGGGGGTTGTACTTTCAGCGGAACACTGTGTAGGACGTTCGGCATTTGCCAGAGAACACCAAGATTGGCAAATTCGCCACTGGCGCCCTATGCTCTTCACAGATGAATGCAGGTTCACACTGAGCACATGTGAGAGACGTGAAAGGGTCTAGAAATGCCGTGGAGAACATTCTGCTGCCTGCAACATGCTCCAGCATGACCAGTTTGGCTGTGGGTCAGTAATGGTGTGGGGTGGCATTTCTTTGGGGGGCCGCACAGCCCTCCATGTGCTTGCCAGAGGTAGCCTGACTGCCATTAGGTACCGAGATGAGATCCTCAAACCCCTTGTGAGACCATATGCTGGTGCGGTTGACCCTGGGTTCCTCCTAATGCAAGACAATGCTAGACCTCATGAGGCTGGAGTGTGTCAGCTGTTCCTGCAAGACGGAGACATTGATGCTATGGACTGGCCACCCTTTCCCCAAACCTGAATCCAATTGAGCACATCTGGGACATCATGTCTCGCTCCATCCACCAACGCCACGTTGCACCACAGACTGTCCAGGAGTTGGTGGATGCTTTCGTCCTGGTCTGGGAAGAGATCCCTCAGGAGACCATCTGCCACCTCATCAGGAGCATGCCCAGGTGTTGTAGGGAGGTCATACAGGCACGTGGAGGCCAAACACACTACTGAGCCTCATCTTGACTTGTTTTAAGGACATTACATCAAAGTTGGATCAGCCTGTAGTGGGTTTTTCCACTTTAATTTTGAATGTGACTCCAAATCCAGACCTCCATGGGTTAATAAATTTGATTTCCATTGATAATTTGTAGGTGATTTTGTTGTCAGCACATTCAACTATGTAAAGAACAAAGTATTTAATAAGAATATTTCATTCATTCAGATCTAGGATGTGTTATTTTAGTGTTCCCTTTATTTTTTTGAGCAGTGTATATACATCTTTGCCTGTGTAAAATTTGAAAACATTGTGGCTTCCAGAGCCCGGAACATGAAAAATTTTGGACAAAATGGCTGCCGGCAGCCATACTGGACGTCCGAAATTGATGAAAATCGGTCTTGTGCATTGTCATATATATATATATTTTTTTTTTTTTTTTTTTTTGCCTATGAAAAATTTGAAAGCTTTCCTCTAATATTTGTCGCTTCCAGAACCCGGAACATAAATCTCTGCAGCAGCGGCAGTAGCGGTGGCCCCAGAACTAAACCATAGTATCTCCCGACTATCGTCGTCAGGGAGATACAAATATATATAGTTACAGCCAAACCTAATAAAACGTGCCATTTTTGCTCTTCTCTTTGATTAGCGGAATGGAATTACACTATAGGCTATTAAACTTCACATTGCAGATCATTCACTGGGCATGTTTGGCATTTTTAGCACAATTTTATTGTTTAAGTGCTGGGGCATTAAAACCGAAAGCTGAATGGCCGAGTTGAGTGAATGATGTTAATGTTCACGCAGCTTTGAAATTTGTAAATCGTGATTTGGACATCATATGTGAATTCGCTTTTTCCAGTTTATTTCTTCATCAATTTCTTTGATTAGTTATTTTGTCATTTAGAATAGGCTAAATACTTAATATTGTTCAAATTAAGTGAACTTCTCCTAGTTTATTCTGTATTGCATTTTCAAAGGAAAAACAAAGCATCCCTTGTCTGCTGGAATGGACTGTAACGTCAGCGGTTTTCTTTAAACACAAATTAAAAGCCTAACAAATTTAATGAATTAATGGCAACAATGAAAATGAAAATTACTCTGATTACACCCAATTCTTTACTAAATGTTATTTCCACTTTGTGTCTATTTGAGAGACACTATCAGAGTCCATAAGAATTTTCGATTTTACAATAGAATTTCAATCACAACAATTAGCACTTTGCCTTTGCTTTTCGCAAGCTGCATGCAAGAAACACTTTGCACCTGTGGAGGCCTTTTTTTCTGTGTAAAATGGATTGAATGAGAAGGTACTAACAGCAAGATATGGAGAAACTTGTCCTTTCAATCTGGTATCCAACACTGTTCAATACAGCTCGGGTCGGTTCTATGTACAAATGACCTTTGACACTTTGACTTCAGCAGCTCTGCGGGTAATTACGAAGGGGCTTATTGATAGTAGAATGGCATAGTATCAATACCATGTCCAATTTTTGCTTCAGAAAAATTTTTTCTGAAAAAAAAACAGTTTGCACATCAGGCCTAGCTGAGGAGTTTAACTCAGGCAACTCCTGAAAAACAGGGATGGGAGTGAACTCATCCATATCCAAAATCATGTTTGAGCTCTGCTTGCTTGTGAATATTCAATAACTGATCCAGGTGTGCCATCTATTGATAGAATATTGTAACTGCTGGCATTTATTTGCAGCATACATCTGCACAAAAGGGTTAATATTCATAATTAGCAGATCCTAAAAAAATTGATGGGCGGTGTGATGTCACCATCACTAATAATCTCACCAATATAAGAACAAGCATTCTGAGAGCACATACCTCCACCAAGGCATTCAAAACTTTACTGCCACCTAGTGCATTTTAAGATAGCATGTATTATTCCAATATTCCATTCCCACAATGGTGAAGAATACTTTTAAAATGTTCTTGGATCTGGAATTTGGCCCAAATCATTCTCAAAATGAAAGACACAAGACACTTCTCTGGTTAAAATTTTATAAAAATTTCTCATAACGTCATCCGTAATGCTAACAAACAAACCCACAAACCATGGGTAAAACATAGCCTCCCTGGGAGAGGTAATAATCCAATCCAATTTGCAACTTGTAAAGCAATAAAAAGAATCATGCATGGACGTGGAACAGAGCATGAGGTATCACATCTCCCAGTGCTTTAGGGGAATACAATTAGCAATGAAACCTCCAGCCATGCATGGTGCACTTTAATAATAGGTGTGCAGTTACAAATCATAGCATAAACCAGCCGATATTAAATAACCAAAAAAGCAAATAGGCAGCCCCATCACAGAAGTCATTACACTAAAGTCTGCAGTAACAGGAGGTATATTCCAAGCAATGAGAAAAAAAGATCAGTTCTGGAGGAACAAAAGATACGTTATTAATAATTCACCATATGGCTAGTATTGAAAATGTGGAGCACAAAACCAAAGACACGGCACATCTGTTGAAGCACAGCAAACACCAGCACAGTTTGGTGGTGGATGATGTCAGTTATTCATTTTGTCCCCAGAGAGACCTCTATCTGACAGACCAAAATGAAAAAATGTGTAAGGCCAATAAAACTGATGGTTAGGGGGTCCAATGTGTCACCAGGTGTCCTCAGAAATGTCAATGTAAACACCGCTTGTCCTTGCGACAGAGATCCCTTGCAAAAGAAATACAAAGCTGATCCTGGATCAGGGCATAGTGACCTCCGCAGGGAGACAGACTAACCCGAAATATGAAGCGTCCGGTGTATCCTTCCTGGAAGCTTTGACCGCTGGGAACCACACGCTCCAGCAGAGGGCGATGTAGGGACAGTGAAGCCAAAGCTGACAAGAACCAGCAGTCTTCTGTGTGAGAGAGAGAGAGAGAGAGAGCGAGCGTGAGCGTGTAAAAAAAAAAAGAAGACCAGACTCACTGACATCATTTTAATCTGCAGTTCAGCCAGTCCAGAACAAAAAAAGTCTTATAATGTTACAGAAATAGTAAGCCCTGGAAAGCTTCAGGTCAAAGGTAAGACGACTGAAAGCAAGGTGTCTTATTGCACACTCAGAATATGAGGCACATCACAAGCAAATGGAAAAGTACCTGCAGCACTAAGATAATTACACCATGCCACAAAATGTTGTCAAACTACTGCTGTGAGCTAATGAAATCAGCTGCTGGTTGCATGCGTTTTCTTAGCAAAATGTCAATTTTCTTAATGTCGTATCAAACACGAGTCCTTATTTTAATCTGTTGACAAATTGCTGGCATGCATACAGAGAGAGTGTATAGCTTTGACCCATAGCTGTAAGTTTGCAGCTAATGTCACCTTGTTTACAATGCCAGTTTAAAAACTCATGTGCTCGCTCACAAGTGAGTTTAACACTTCATGCTGGTAATGCAGCTGTTAATAACTGCAATGTAATGTAACTGTAATAACCAAATGATTATTCTCTAACGCGAATAATGATTTAGCTATTGCAGTTACATCACACAGCAGTTGTTTAGCAGAGGCTTTCATCCAAAGCAACTTGCAGTTGATTAGAGTAAGCAGGGGTCAGTCCCACCCCAGAGCACTAAAGTTAAGGGCCTTACTCAGAGCGCAATAGCTGCCATGATCTTATTGTAGCTATACTTGGGCATCAACCACAAACTGGGCAAAAGCACAAGCTACAAGGCTCCCAGTTTGGCGTTTGCCTCCAGCTTTCTCACCCAGTTTTACTGGGTCAGACCAGCTTCATCTGGCTACAGACCAGCTTTGACCAGAAGACAACTTAGAAACCATCACATAGACCTCAGCTGAGCTACTTAACAGGTCTTCTGTACAGTGACAAGAAACAAACTTGAGTTGTGTTTTCTGCTCAGGTTTGATCTCATAACACTGACATGACCTCATTTCTGTGGCTTATTTCTATAAATCTGCTGCCCCATTGCTGCATGTTGCCCACCCAAACAGAATAACACAGACATGCGTATCCTGAGAGTTCAAAAACCAAAGGATAAACATATAAAGTCATAAGAGTAGAGAAATATTCATGAAGCCAAATGGGATATTTTAAATCATCTAAGCTAAATATGACAAAGGCGAATGGAAAAAAATAAGAATAAAAAACCAATTGCAGGACTGATAGATGTTTCCAACTGATAGCAGTGGTCTGGCTGTACACACTGCTCCTGAAATTATTGCAGTGTGCATTTATGATTATGGTTAACAGAATGAAGATAAATAAGAAAACCAACTTCAAGAATTCATTTCAAGTAATATTGGATAATAAGGATGAGAACAATGTAAACTAATAACAATATTGTAAAAGGAAAAATATCTGTGCTAAATATCTGTGTGTCTTTTGCTAAAAGAAAAATTAAGAGAAATAAACTCTGGATGCACCATACACTCTTACCATTCAAATCTGCTCTTACCCAGGTGTGCAGAATGTTTAATCCCACTTGATCATAAATTGGAAGCATGAGACCGGTTGCATTGAATTAGCATATGACACCCACTAAACACCATATAAGGGCAAGTGATGTGTCATGTGCAAAGAGCCGACTGCTCGTAGCAATCTAGGGCGCTTCCACACTAGGTACGTTTGTTCTGTAGCACCACAGTACGATTGTCCCTCCTCCCCTCTTCCCCCAGCTGGTCAGGTTTCACACTAGTAATATCGTAACGTACCCGAGTACACTTGCATACATGTCAAAATTCCAATACAGCGCACTGCAGTATGCATCTAGGTGGTTTTAAATTATGAATGATTTTAAAAGGAGGTGCCAATATATTTCGGAGGGTTTTATTGTTAGGAGTGATTCCACGAGAGATTGACATACGGTGCGCAGTTGACCCCCGTGGAATTGAATGAAACTTAGCACATAAGTAGATATGGGTGTCTCACAGAAAAAGCTGAATTTTAGGTCCATATTTCACTTTGCCTGCCAATAGCGCCACCTGGAAGCCACTTAAGTGGCTCAGTTTTGCTGTTGACACCACATTTTACATCAACTATCATGGCTTAAGGGTACACAGTACCAAATATGTTATACTTCCATCATGACCTGTGACACTTCAAGTCCGGTTAGACTTCAGCACCACATCAGCCCCAAGCTGGGTAACTATATTATCGAGCCAGAATTATTTGAGAAATAACAATAAAAATTGAAAATGGGAATGGGAATAAAATAATACCCAAGAAATATACCAAACTGTACAATGCTTTATTTTGTGTTTACACACAACAAGACTATCATTTTGAGTGAATAGTACCTGGTATTATGCTGTGTTTGTGCAGTGGACAGCCAGAAAGATGGTCGAAATTCATTTTTGGTGCATGTTTGAGGTATATTTTCTCCGTGACCAGGATTTGTACTGTAAGAGTAAATGCTGTTTGTTGAACTTTTGGAACTCTATTTTCGGGAATACCAAGCATTTCTTTGGTAGTATCTAAGCTGTCAAGCTAGACGGAGCCAAAGTGGGAGGAAAACTCAAAATGGACCTTTTCATAGCAGATTGTGCCTATGTTTAGGTGGGATTATTTTGTTTACCCAGCACGAAAGGGATTTGAAATTCTCTGGTTACATGGTCCCTTTGGGATACATTACAGCATTAGTAAAATTTTAATGGTAGTATTTTCCAGTGTAGATGATTTTAAACATCAAATTTCAGAAAAGTTTGCCTCCAGGGGGCCCTGTACGCTGGATGCAAGTACTGGCCATCCCCAGCAATGTACCAAAGAAATTGTTTTTGAATTGTGATGCCCACATGATGTGGTTCTACACCTCGATGCAAAATATGATCACGATCGGATGATTAGTTTCAAATTTATAGCCAAGACAGGACACATGACAGATTTCCCACAAATCTGATGCTTTTTGACCCAAAATGCAAACAATTGTAAAGTTATTTTCAAAATTGTTTTTCATGACACACCTTTATGTGTTTTTACACCTTGATGCCAAATATGATCACAATCGGATGATTATTTTCAAAGTTATAGCCCGGACACGACACATTACAGATTTCTCACAAATTTGTCGCTTTTTGCCCCAAAACGTGAAAAATTACAAAATTATTTTCAAAATAGTTTTTCATGACACACCTTTATGTGGTTTTACACCTCGATGCCAAATATGATTAGAATCGGATGATTACTTTCAAAGTTATAGCCCGGACAACAAACGGACTGAAGGACAGACTGACGGACGGACGGGCTTCATTTTTATATTCCCGCAAGAACAGACTGACGGATAGAGCTAGTCACATGCTGTGTTGACATAATTTCGCCTTGGATGACATGAAAAGTATAAAACAGTTTTAACTTTTGTACTAGACATTCTGTCTTCATGTACACGATTGTGTGATGACAAGTTCAAATTATGGACTGTTATTTTATCTAAGGGTATATATACTGTTGACGCATGTCTGCATATGTACTTATGGTGGTACGCCTTTTACATTAGTTCTTTTTTGGCATTTAAAAGTTTTGGACAGGTAATTTTTTATAATCTGCCGTACGTTTTTGGTAAACTTTGGTAATAGCCCATGTATTGTGCGTTTGATAATGCTCACAGTCATCACTAGTTTACAACCAACAGAGTTTTATGCCAAAGGGATTAAATATTTTATGTATAACTGTGTATGTGCTTCATGTATTTCAAAAGACAGAACTTTGGTATATGTCTGGGAATATGGAATATCAGGTTGGTAGAACATTAGCTCTTTACAGTGCCGCCTTTAGTCAGAAAGCTATCTACCCAGCATAGTACCAAACGAAGCTCTTCACTTTCTGAGAAAAATAGCTGTGTGTATCATAATTTAAAAAATGTCTTTGGTACATTGCTGGGGATGGCCAGTGCTTGCATCCTGGCTACAGTGCCCCCTAGAGGCAAATTTTTACTTTTTTGATGTTTAAAATCACCTACACTGAAAATACTACCATTGAAATTTTACTGATTCTGTAATGTACCCCAAAGGACTGTGTATCCAGAGAATTCCAGATCTCTATCTTGATGGGTAAACTAAATAATGCCGCCTAAACATATGAAATGGTCCGTTTTGAGTTTTCCTCCAACTTTGGCTCTGTCTAGCTTGAAAGTGTAGACACTACCAAAGAAATGCTTGCTATTCCTGAAAACAGAGTTCCAAAAGCACAACAAACAGCAGTTATCACCATGGAACATATCTGAGAAAATATACAGCAAACATGCACCAAAATCAATTTCGACCATCTTTCCGGCCATCCATTGCACTAACCCAGCAAGACACCAAGGGAATATTGACTGAAAATTATACAAAACCCAAAACCAGTGAAGTTGGCACGTTATGTAAATCGTTGATAAAAACAGAATACAATGATTTGCAAATCCTTTTCAACTTATATTCAATTGAATACACTGCAAAGATAAGATGTTTAATGTTCAAACTGAGAAACTTTTTTTTTTTTTTTTTTTTGCAAATAATCATTAACTTCGAATTTAAAGGCAGCAACACATTGCAAAATAGTTGGCACAGGGGCCTTTTTACCTCTGTGTTACATCGCCTTTCCTTTTAACGACACTCAGTAAACGCTTGGGAACTGAGGAGACCAATTTTTGAAGCTTTTCAGGTAGAACTCTTTCCAATTCTTGCTTGATGTACAGCTTAAGTTGTTCAACAGTTGTCCGTTGTCGTATTTTACGCTTCATAATGCGCCACACATTTTCAATGGGAGACAGGTCTGGACTACAGGCAGGCCAGTCTAGTACCAGTACTCTTTTACTTCGGAGCCATGCTGTTGTAACACCTGCAGAATGTGGCTTGGCATTGTCTTGCTGAAATAAGCAGGGGCGTCCATGAAAAAGACGTTGCTTGGATGGAACATATGTTGCTCCAAAACCTGTATGTACCTTTCAGCATTAATGATGCCTTCACATATGTGTAAGTTGCCCATGCCTTTGGCACTAATACACCCCCATACCATCACAGATGCTGGCTTTTGAACTTTGCGCCTATAACAGTCCGGATGGTTCTTTTCCTCTTTGGTCTGGAGGACACCACGTCCACAGTTTCCAAAAACAATTTGAAATGTGGACTCGTCAGACCACAGAACACTTTTCCACTTTGCATCAGTCCATCTTAGATGAGCTTGGGCCCAGCGAAACCGGCGGCGTTTCTGGGTGCTGTTGATAAATGGCTTTCGCTTTGCATTGTAGAGGTTTAACTTGCACTTGCAGATGTAGCGACGAACTGTACTTACTGACAGTGGTTCTCTGAAGTGTTCCTGTGCCCATGTGGTGATGGCCTTTTCACACTGATGTCGGTTTTTGATGCAGTACCGCCTGAGGGATCAAAGGTCACGGGCATTAAATGTTGGTTTTCAGCCTTGACGCTTACGTGCAGTGATTTCTACAGATTCTCTGAACCTTTTGACGAGACTACGGACTGTAGATGATGAAATCCCTAAATTTCTTGCAATAGCTTGTTGAGGAATGTTGTTTTTAAACTGTTCGACAATCAGCACACGCATTTGTTCACGTTCACGAAGTGGTGACCCTCGCCCCATCCTTGTTTGTGAATGACTAAGCATTTCAGGGAAGCTGCTTTTATAACCAATCATGGCACCCACCTGTTCCCAATTAGCCTGTTCAATGTTCCAAATAAGTGTTTGATGAGCATTCCTCAACTCTCTCAGTCTTTTTTGCCACTTGTGCCAGCTTTTTTGAAACATGTTGCATGCATCAAATTCCAAATGAGCTAATATTTGCAAAAGATTACAAAGTTTACCTGTTTGAACATTAAGTAACTTGTCTTTGCAGTGTATTCAATTGAAAATAGGTTGAAAAGGATTTGCAAATCATTGTATTCTGTTTTTATTTACGAATTACACAACGTGCCAACTTCACTGGTTTTGGGTTTTGTACTTTTGGAGTGCGTAAACACAAAATAAAGCATTCTTGATTGGTAAATGTGTGGGATATTATTTTATTCCCATTTTCACTGTGATTTCTCAAATAATTCCGGCTCAATATAGCATAGTTACCCAGCTTGGTGCTGATATGGCGCTAATGTCTATCCAGACTTGCAGTGTGACAGGTCATGATAAAAGTATAACATATCTGGTACTGTGTACCCATACGTCATAATAATTGATGTAAAATGTGGTGCCAAAGGCAAAACTGAGCCACCGGAAGCCTTTAGTGGCTTCCAGGTGGCACCACCGGAAGACTTCTTGAGATACGGACCTAAAAATTTGGCTTTTTCTGTGAGTCTACCATATCCATCTGCCAAGTTTCATTCAATTCCAGGGGGGTCAACTCCTCAACTTCTTCAAAAAGTGCCACTTTCTCATGGAATGGCTCTTAATATTGAATATTAATATCGCGAATGCAAATGCTGTGCGTGCCCTAGCCACCTGGTGCGTTATCTGTAACATGGATGGCCACGTATAGCAGCAAAAAAATTAAACTCAAAATGCTCTTGACTGAATGCTTGATGTTTTTACACATCCAAATCTTTCTCTGGGTACCCAAACATCAAGGTAAGCCAAAAATGTACTGATTACATTCGATATAAGTGTATGTTGCACACAGAATTCCTTCGCCCTTGCGTTTTTGGCCAATTATGCTGTCCACTGCCTCGTAGCACGATCTCTCTCATAACTTGAGCTGCCAGACTTTAGCACCGTGTCTTGCGAACACTTGTGCCTCATGCAAGAAGCGATACAAGAACAAATTCTCTTATTTTTGTTCGTATCCCCGATTTTTTCTTATGCTTTTCTTACCCATTAATTTCCGGGATCCACCAATGTTTTCTTATTTTTGCTCTTCTCTTAGGTGAGAGCAAATTTTATGAGTAGTTGGAAGCACTCTTTCCGAGATAAGAGAAAACGGAAAATTGTTATATCTATCCACAAATTGCTTGTCCAATGCACGGAAACACGAGTTTTAAAACCTAAAGATTAAAAATCTATCATATAATCATATTTTGATTGTTTTACATTTCTAAATTATAATGATTTTATTATTTAATTATTGGGCTAAAGAGTTTGGCCAGTTGATCCTAATTAGGCCTAAGCCATAAAAACCCTTAGATACTCGCGTGCGTTCTGCTTCTGAATGCCTCACCTATTGCTGTTGGTCGCTTTGGCCATCCAGGCCTCGCGCAGAGAGTACATCTTTAGAGATCGCGCGGATCTGTTTGAGGACAGATTAATGCCTACTTATACCAGATGTTAAAGCAACCGTACTTGAGCACGGAAGATTACTGTTATGTCTTACTCTCTTGTTATAACAAATGCTGTGGCGCAAAGATAACTCCATTCAAACTAAGAAATTCAATCCTTGCTCGAAATGTAGGCAGACGAGAAACATACAATCACAACTGGATACTACATGCAAAAACTGAGATTTATGGAACAATTTGTGAGTACTTACATTCGCGTGGTTATCACAGAATAATAGAGCAGCGCTGTGACAAACTAAAGAAAATGCGGCTGCGATATGTCAAAGTGCGGGACGCGGTGAGAACGTCTGTCAGCTCAAGTTATGAGATAAATAAATTTTCGTGCTACGAGGCAGTGGACAGCATAATCGGCCAAAAACGCAAGGGCGAAGGAATTCTGTGTGCAACATCAACATCGAATGTAATCATTACTTTTTCTGCTTACCTTGATGTTTGGGTACCCAGAGAAAGATTCGGACGCATAAAAACATCAAGCTTTCAGTCAAGGAAATTTTAAGTTTAATTTTTCGTGCTGCTATACGCGGTCATCCATGTTACAGATGACACACCGGGTTGCTAGGGCATGCACAGCATACGCATTCGCGATATTAATATTTGATATTAATTTTCTAAACCCCCTTCTCAATACTAAAGTCCCCCAAGAAATATTGCCGCCTCCTTTTAAAATCATCCCCCATTTAAAACCACCAAGGTGCATACTGCTATGTGCTGTATCGGAATTTTGGCATGTATGCCAAAGTACTCGGGTACAGTGCAATATGACTAGTCTGACCAGGAGCGAGGGGAGAGGGGAGAGGGGAAAATCCTACTGTGGCACAGTACGGCACAATCGTACCTAGTGTGAAAGTACCCTAGATTGCCACGATCGGCTCTTTGCACATGGCACGTGCACCTGCCCTTATATGGTGCTTAGTGGGTGTCATATATGCCAATTTAAAACAACCAGCCATGCACTTTCAATTTATGATCAAGTGGGATTCAACATTCAGTACATCTGGGTAAGAGCAAATTTGGATGGTAAGAGCGTTTGGTGCATCCAGAGTTTCTTTATCTTAAATTTTCTCCTAGCAAAAAAATAACAGAAAATATAAGACAAATTTAAGAGAAAGTTGCTGCATGAGGGCCATTGCTCTTTAACCCTCCATAATCATCTAGATCAGGGATCATCAACTGACGGTCCAAAAGGGGCAAGAACTGCCCCTCTCTTTACCCCTGGGAGTCATGTGTAGCAACACTCCAGCCAATCAGAAGTACTAATTGTTCAGTTAATTCAGGGATACTCACTCTTTTCCAGATTGAGCTGCTGTGGGTGCAGGCTTTCATTCTAACCAACCAGTCACACACCTGATTCTACTAATCAACCCTTGAGGCTTTTGCCAAAGACCCGTGATTAGATTAGATTGGAATGAAAGACTGCACACCGGCCCTTTCTGGATAAGACTGAAGATGCCTGGTCTGAATAACTGACAGCTTGGGGAGAACAAGCCTGACCAGACCCCCCGACAAAGGTCTTCGCCCCCATCCATAAATCTCTTGAGGTGCCCATGTTAGTAAAAATCTTTTAAAGCAGTGGTTCTCAGACCTGGTTCCGGTACCTTCCTGTGTACGCTGGTTTTTGTTCCAACCACAATTGCAATCATAGGATTATACTAAGCTGTTAGTTTGTCCTTATTATTTGCATTTCATGTTTAAAGCAATTATTTGAAGACCACAATGAAAAAATGATCAGTTACATTTTCACGTTGTGGAGAAATGATGAATTCAAAATGATCTTAGAAACAAATCACTGAAAAAATATGCAAAAAATATAAAATATTATTATAATATAATTATAAATATTGTAATAATATATAAAATATACAAAATGCAAGATTAGGATTGGTTTTCCTTTGTGGTCTTCATTCACTGTCTAAAGCCACAGTTTTACAGAAATATTTATGACTGGAATGAAGAATCACAGAGCATTGAACACATCGTGTTTACATTTCTATACTTCAAGTCATTTCAGGTTACAACATTCTTAAACAGATCAAATAAGCCACTGAGAAATTCCATAAACTGCAAATTAAGCTGCTGACAACGGGGCGTTTCGAGTTCTTTTAAAATAATCTGCTTCAACCTTAATAACATAAACATGACAAAACAGGCCTGACTCTCTCCCTAATAAGTTTAGTTTTTGCAACCATGTGTCCACGGTGTCACAAATTCGGAACCGATTGATTGTTTACTTTTATGGGATCAATTTATTTTCTTTTTTACACCATTGTTTCCGTTCCATCAGTTTGGATATTTTTTTCTTCTTCAGAAAAATTTGTCCAAACATGGCTTAAGAGGAAAAATAACTGCTCCAACTAGAAGAGCACTCTGTGGAGCACATACCTCCGTCACACCACATGCCAATATTATTGGTTCTGGATCCACAGAAATATTATCCAGATCACCAACAACTATGATACATTCTATATTAGGATAGATTCCATTTAACACTGAAATTTTATGAAAATCTGTACATTATATGAGGGACAATTATTCTATTCAGGTTTATTCCAACTTCTTCCAGATCTAGAATACAGAATATGCTCCAGATCACTTCCAAAATAACAACTCTTACTTGGAATACCACCTACCATCCTACCGAATTTCATGCCAATCTATTCATAACTTTTTGAGTTATCCTTTAATCAGACAAGCAAACGGACAAACACGGGTGAAAACGTAACCTCCTTGACGGAGCTAAATAAAAGGGTACCTTGTTAAGACAAACGAACGGCTTGTTAAAATCCCGCAAAACAGGGGGTGCCCCCGACCGAGTTTGAGAACTGCTTTTCTGGAGGTTTTTTTTTTGTTTTGTTTTGTTTTGTTTTATTACAATTATCACAGCATTATTTTTATTATTATAATACTCATTGCAATAGTTTTAATTGCTGTGGTTGCGGTATTCCTTTGTAACTTTTGCCAGAGCAGCACAGCGCATGTCATGCCGAAAGCATGTTTAAATCGAGATGAAAGATTCTGAAACATCACATCACTCACGCAAGTCTCCCTGACGCATGTCCATTCGGGTGGCGCCATCCACGATAAACTGCGCATTTGGACAGATTTCCTGAAAGAGAGTGAACTTTCGAAGTGAAACTTAACCAAAGAAGCAAGTTGTTGACCAAATATCCTCATTTTTCTTTATATACCTTTTCAAGACTGAAAATATCCACTTAAATAGGGTGTTCAAAGGGAATCACTCTAGATGGAGATTACGTACACAAATAAAATGCTAGCAAAATGTGTATGGTTAGCCTATGCCGGCCGAATCACAATCAAATGGGGTACTTGGGTGCAAAAATGGTAAATTTGTAAATGTGTGCTATGGATTAACTGTCATATTTATATGAAACACCACAAATTTGCGCAATTAACCCTAAAATATTTTTGTATTAACTCTATTTATTAAAAAGATACGATGCATTTCATATGGTGACAATTTTTGGTAATCAGCGGTGTACAGACACTACAGTGTGACAACACTCCTAGTTATCAAGGTAGAAATTATACATCAAGGTTATACATTGACACTGTATTTGAAGTATTAGAAGTGCAGATGTCATATATGTTTTAAAAAGGCAGGTTTCCTTGCAATAAAGCAAAATTATTGATTGTGATACTGTCTTAAAGTTGAAAAGTACACAAGTGAACATTCTTCTCTAGGTATATAAACAAATTGTAATCAGAATTACTGAATTTATTTCATGTATTTATGCATTTTTCATATTGATAAATCCTCTGAAAGCTGTCTTGAACATTAAATCTACAGTGCTATTGTAAACAATGTCTATCAATCCATAACAGGAGCATGTAATTTCTGATTGTGAGGTGTACAGACACTACATAACAGCATAACACTTACAACTAATGCCTTAAGAACAATAGTTTTCAGTGAGTAAGCAAAGGAAAGACAAAAACATCATAAGTATCTATTACAACAAGCAATTATATACAAACTGGCATATTTCTAAGATTTAATGTGATGTACCTTGTATAAAACTATAGAGAGCAATTTTTGATTCTAAACTCAACACAAATATATTACATCATCTTTGTGTAACTTAGATCATCAAGAGTGGACCACTCTGAATTGTACACAGCAATTAAATCACATTCTTGTGGAAAAAGAACCCAGTATCCCACCATAACCGAAGAACTCTGTGGTGTACAGACACTACTCCGCTGTGAATTGTTTGGTGCAGCCTTTTACACCACCAAAGCCTTCAAGCATAAACATTTTCATGATTAAATGGAAAGTATTCTAATAAGTAACCATCCCGCATTAACATGTAAAACACCCAATGAAGATAATTTCTTGTGATTTGAATTTTGAGATCACATATTGGACCGTTCCAGCATTACAGTATACATGCAACGCTAGTGAAATTTCCAGAAATCAAAGAAAATATTATAGAAATTCATCTTATTTTTGCATTAAAAAAGAGATGTGACAAAACACATGCTATTCACCGCTGCGTGCCAGGTGAATAGGCACTTCATAAAACTGGTGTACAGACACTACACGACAGGCATAAACACATGTCTCCAGCAAGCCCAATCCAATATTTGGTGTTCCTATTAAGTCTTTAAAGTTACAAAGTCATTAAACAGAAAACACAACATAACTGGTGTTTATTCCTTGTCAAGAACACAATATAGAAGATGGTGTACAGACACTACAAGGATTTTCGTGAACAGGTGATTCCGAGAGTCTTTAAGTCATTAAGATAACGATAGTTAACATAATCAACTGAAATTTGTACTGGATATTCTTAATTATATTTCCCCCATAAACAAGCAAGAAAAATGTGCCTCAGTATCTTTATTCTCTTTCTGCCATATAGTAAATTGGGACATAATTAGTATTTTCAAATTTCATAACGTGATACATATTTGGGAAAACAGCAAAATCGAACAAATCTTGATGCTAAGTGACCCCAAAATGACTTCTATTCTGTTATCTTCTTTGGGTTGAACCTGTGGAAACAATCAATACATTATGAAGTACTAAAAACATAACTATACCTTATAGCCATTTCAGTCGAGAGAAAAAATGCACCGGTATAACACAGAAAAAATGCCTCGTTGAGAAGACGAAAAACGGTGCCAATTCGCAGGTTTTTACCCAATCCGCCTGAAATTTTTAAGTTAGCAACATGAAGCATCGTTGTATTTTCTTAACACATTTGATACACTCTTGGGTAAAACACATTTTATTGAAATGCACATAACAGATGGTCAGTACATGAGCTCCCTTTGATTGTGATTCAGCCGATGTTCGTAGGACACTGCCTTGAAATTAATCTGCCAGGTCACTTTCTGTAGTACTGTGGAGGTTTCCAACAATCCCACGTATGTCTTGCTGAATTAGAGGGAAAGGAGTACAAAATGA
Source organism: Gymnothorax reevesii (assembly GCA_029721435.1). NCBI lineage: Eukaryota > Metazoa > Chordata > Actinopteri > Anguilliformes > Muraenidae > Gymnothorax > Gymnothorax reevesii. The sequence continues at coordinate 117,975,695 of CM056574.1, forward strand.
TTTTTAAAACCTAGGTATTTATCTCTTGATGTAATGTTGTGGGCATAAAAAAATGGCGTCCTGGGTTTGAATATTTCATTCAATGCCAGTGAATTGTTGCTACAGTAAAGCGCTGCAACCAGTAGATACAGAATATGCAACATTGTCCTTCAATATGGAAAAAAAAAATGTTTATTCAGACTTTGACCCTACTTAAGGGATAAGTCAGCAGATCCCGGCTCAAGAATATACACCAGACAACAGGTTTCAGATTGGATGAACACAATATGAAATACTTCCACATGAATCCAGCTGATTCAAATGACTTGGCATCCATTCAAGCCATAAAAGACCACAAGAGAAAAAAAAAATGTAACTGGTCAAACAGGATTACAGAGTAATACCATCCCAGAATATGGACAAAGAGAAAAAATCAAAAGGCAATGTACTGGTATTTCATTCAGGTTGGAGCCATATAATCAAGAGGTAAGTGCATCCGTTTCAAGCCAGTTCATGCCTTTCTCAAGGATACTGTGGCAGCAGCAAGGAGTCCACTTCAACGGATTGTAATTTTTTTTGCACAGTAACTGGACCAATGTTCAAGCCTCAGTGCCAGATCTATGGGACATTTGGCGAGAAAAAACACAGTTGCCCATTAAACCTACAGCTCACCCTGGTGTTTGCCTCCTCCTGCTGCAGGTCTAATTGGAAATTATGTAGAAGTGACCAAATGTCCCACTGGAGAGACACTGAGGCTTTGGTCCAGACCTTTGGTCTACTATTCTGTACAAGAACACCATTTCATTTAGGCTGCAACAGTATCACTAAGAAAAGAGCTAGCGGACCTTTGCACCATAATTAACATTCGTCATCAGTTAAAACTCCTGAAACTGAAAGTACCAATCTCTTGAAGCTGACCATATACTATGTATCCAGTTTGAATCAAGTATGGACAAAATGTCTTTTGAAGAGGGCCTGTAGGATACTTGCGCATCCACAATCATAGACGGCATGAATTGTCTAAATTTTTTTACTTTGTAAGCTGTCCATTACTGCTCATGTGCAGAATAGAATTAACTCAGAACCCACCGTTATTCTTTTACTCCTCCACTCTACACAGCAGTCTTCGACGTGTCCTCATTCATGCAATCGAATCAAATAGGCTATTTTAACTTAACATTCTGCGAAATCATGAAACACGACTTCAGTACCTTGGGCCGCATCCAAATGATGTCGGGATCATCCATATCCCATCTCGGGAAATTATGATCCACAAATAAGCGGTAGCCTCTGGAATTAGACAAAGATCTCGACTTTGGCGTCCGGGTCTGAAACATAGAATTTCCAAACATCGGAGACGATGGGTCTGCCAAGTCGGCACCCTCAACAACTTTAAGTTCTGTTGCGGTGTCGCTCATCCTGGAGATTCGAGTGAGTGTCTCTGGACAAGTATGCCGCCTTCTCAACCCTTCAGCGGATCACTGGAGCTAATTTTACTGATAACTTTCCGTTGAATTCCCGATAACGTTTATGGGCTCTCAAATCACCTGACTCCTGAGTTACAAGCACATAAATCAATCAATGAAGGTTAATAGAGAACCAGCAACTATGGTTAGCGGCATGTGCCCCGACTTCCTGAAACACAACAGAAATTATTAGTCCTGAGCATGGCTTCAGGTCGTCGGCGCGATAACTCATAACAGTTCACAACGGACCACACCCGCTTCCAAGTAATACAGCTTACAGTGTTTGGCAGCACTTATCTGAAATACGCAATAAAAAAAAAATAAAAAACAAGTTCGTTCCAATAACCCAAAGAAATATAAAACGATAAATTTCATGCAGATTTATGCACTCAGGTAGCCAAAGTTGTAAGAATTCTCCTACGGAGGGGGGGAAGGGCTGCAAGACTTCATATACTGCGGAGGGAAATAATATTATGGGGCCGGATTAAGAATTTTTATTTGCGCTTCGGTCAAAACGTTCACGTTTGGGTCATGTTTACCAGCATGACGACCGTGGCTCCCGGGATTCCCACCAGGAATTTCTGAAGACAAATGGAGCCTGACAGCAACTAGTCTGGTCACGTCCCAATTCCACAGCTAACAGCCATCCCCTAGTGCGCGATTCGGTGAGAGTGGGGCTTAATTTATGACAGATAACGAAAGTATTATTCCTTGTGTGTCAACAAAATTTATTTTACTGTAATAAAAGTTTCAAGGCACTCATTTGATCGTGTTAGATAAATGGTTTATTGTGAAAGGCGTCAATACAGAAAAATAATAGATGGTAAAAAGTCTGGAGGTCCCGTCTTCTGAATGAGCATGTGCACCGACATCACTGCGACGTAGCCATTATACTCGACACACCTGCAGGGTGGGAGGGGGAGAGATGGGAGGAGGCAAGGAGAGGAATAGAGGGGAAGTAAAAATGGAGAGATTGGAAAGTGAGGAGGGAGGGAGTGGAGGAAACAGGAATAGAGGTAAAGAAAGAAGAACCACAGAACAAATATAATTGCAGACAGGTGACTAGTAGGAGTACAACACAGTGCAAACAATGTGAAATTCAACAAACATAAGTTCAAGTGAGGAGATCAAGTAAACCACTAGGACAAAGAAGGCCAGATCACAAAACCACATTTCTTATTACTCTGAGATTGGGAAATTAATTCATTAAAAACTTTCAGATCTTTGGACAAATTGTGCCCGAGTTAACCTCTAAAGATACATTTGTATAAAATGATTTAATTAATGTAATGAAAAGTTGTAACAACTGCAAACACTTCTGGCAATTTTACGTGATGAGTTTCTCGCACACGAGCTTTTAGCCAGCTCTTCTCCAGCAGAGCTACTTTAATTTGCTGTAGTTATACTATAAACTAAGTAATGTGTGTGTTTGTGTATGTGTGTGTATTTGTTTACTTCACATTTCTCGAAAACTGTTCATCTGATTGACTTCAAACTTGGGGGGTGCACTGTTGAGGACTTGGGGAAGTGTTTTGTGGAGATGAAGTTGTTAGGCAGAGCGGTTCTCCAGAAATCGAGAGAGCTGCCAGTGCTCAAGGCATTCAAGTAGCAGAGGGACGGGCACTGCTTAAGTTCATTCAAATTGGAGGGTTTTGTGGGATTAACTGTTCATATGCACTACTCTATTTGGTTCTAGTGAGCTACATTAACTGCATCTGCTATATACTTGTTTCAATGGAAATATTTTTGGTCAGGGAAGAATGGTGTAGTTTGCTGGAACTCATGACATCACTGTTGCTACAGATGAAACCCATCCTCAGAGTGCAGGCCTGTGGAGGGACTAGTTCGACAGACATGGAAGAGGACATCAGCCCATTATAGTGTGAGGTGATGACGTTAGGAGAACACTGGTCATCAGTGTCAGACTGTCTGCTGCATAGAGATATACAGTATTTTCAGAGATTCTGTTGGTTAAACATGCATCAATGGCAGCAGATACCATGGAAGACTGCATAACAGCGTTCATGAGCATGAGCATAGCATGGATAGAAAGCACTCATTACATCTTATGCAGTCCTCTGTAGTAAAATGTCCCAGCCTTGGAAGTACATAGTGTCAAAACCGCTTGTTTAGCTGGATAAATATGACCCATCACTGCTAATGCTTCCCCACACACGAGCCAACGTTATTTTTCATTGAGCATGAATATAAGTTGGGAATAGAAGATTAATAATCATTGTTCTGGCTTTTAGTAGTGCCTGTATGAAGGTTCTGGTTGACATGAATAATAGATCCAGAAATGAATGCACAAATTCAATATTGGGTCAAGTACTTTTTTGTAGGATTATCACCCACAATGCACAGTTTGGCCCCTCACAAAAAGTGGAATATCAGCTGGTTATTGTTACCATTCATTTTTATGCTACAACCCAATCTGTTTCTAGCATACTTACTCTGTCAGTGTATATGTCAAGAGTTTGGAGCACACTGGTGGCATGTCCGAATTTTGTGATTTGGAGATTTTTTAGCCCCCGTCACAGATTGATATCAGCTAATTCTCAGAGCACAATAATTACGTCCAATTGCCTTTGTTTTATGCAGATTTCACATTTTCATTTTGTGGTATGTCCAACAAAATCCGCTTTAATTAAACATTGATAATTTGATGAATAAACATGAATTGTATAACAGAATTGTCTGTCCTCCATCGCAAACAAACTTAACTTCAAGCTATCACCACTGTGTTATGTCACATCAAGTGTGAGAATTGTTGGAGCACAGAGGTGACATGTCCATTATTGGCAATTTTGGCAATGACGTCAAGGTACAACACCTGTGAAAACTTACGTGTTCTTCTGAACCATGCAGCAAAAGTGACGAATGTAACAATGATGTCAAATACCAGATTTAAAACACTTGCAAATCTAAAAATCATTTTTTCTCAAAACCTCAAAAACGGACATAACAATTGTACTCTGACCGCTCAATATGGGATCAAAAATTCAGCAAACAGGTATTTTTTTTGGAATGCAGTCAAGCAAATGGGAAAATGAAAAAGGTGAATAAATAATAAATCCAACAAATGATCGACAAAAGGATAGAAAAGATTTGCCGAGAAGCACCAGCGAGACCCTCACTCTCAAAGTCGATCTTCTCCACAATGTTCTTGGGCTTCACACTCTCTTCCTGGTTAAAGATGAAGATCTGTCCATCCTCGCTCTCCGTCCAGCCATATTTACTCATCCACACCTTTACCTGCGTGTCTATGATGAGGAGATGGTGTCAGACATAAAGCCTCCAACTACACGTCAAACCAAACAAGCTCGATTTTAAAAGATCAAGAAGCTGTCCAACATTGCACAGACAGCAGTGCAGAGATGGTGTAGCGTAATGTTTCAAGGATGGAATTTATGACTTGAGCAGCTGAGTCAAGCACTGCAGCTTCTAGGCTTTAACTCAACAGTGTGGAGAATAATGTATGTATGGGAGAGGGCATTCCTGAGGTAGTTCTGAAAGGGATACTCAAACAAGACTTTCTACAGGGAATTAAGCAGTATAAATAAGAATGCATATGAATCAGCAGCAGCACTCTCCCAGCTGGCCTGGGACTGTGGCGAGATACCCCAGGATAAGCTGTGCTGATTTTCGTACCCAGTTGTCACAGTGACTCTGAACAGGATTGAATGGTTAGATCGGTGCTCTCCATCCCTGTTCCTGGAGAGCTACCATGCAGTAGGTTTTTACTCCAACCAAAATGTAGCACACCAGCTTAAAAAGATCTCTCACTGGGAAATGAGGTGCGATTTCCTCTGTTTGAAGTGAAAACCTTCAGGATGGTGGCTCCCCAGGAACAGGGTTGGAGACCACCCCTGTGTTTAATGATGGATGGGTGGATGGAAAAATCGGGAACACCATTAGCTATTCTTGCACCACCACTTAAGTGTAGAGGATCCATCTGAGAAAACCAAAAAGCCACGCGTCCTCAGATAACAAGGGATCAAGTGCAGTCCATAAGTATGCACACAAAGACAAAAATTTCTGAACACCCACCCAGCCCCCCAGCCCCCAGTTTTGCCTCTGCAAAATGTGCTTAGGGAAGATTTTAATGTAAACTTTGGCCAGAGCTCATGATTCATGACTCATAAGCTGGGGTAGCCTATAGCACAGTGGCCAGGACATTTTAAACTGGGACTTGAACAGTTGGAGGTCCCTGTTCCAGGGTACCAACAATAAGTGAGGCTGTTGGGCCCTTGAGCAAGGCCCTTAACCACACATGGCTTCAAGGTGAACTGGCCAATCAACTGTAAGTCCCGTGACATGTGCATCAGGCAAATAACTAATCTACTGTAATGACAAACCACTTTTAGCCACCTGGGGGTGGAGCTTACCGAGGGGATCTCCCAGCATCTCTGCCAGGAGGCGATGCTCAATGTTCTGATAGGTGATTCCCACCACATGGCAAATGACTGTAGAGACAGAGGGAACAGACACCAGAAACAGAGGAACAGAAAGGGTTAAAAACAAATAAACAACAAAGAGCAAAGTCAGATTGCAAACCTCCACCGAGGCTAAACGATCCCCAATTTGTCAACATCCCTGCAAAAAAAAAAAATTTCTGTTCTTTTTATACATCAGAAATCTACATCATCTCAGAAATAATTTAGCGGTGGTGTGAAGTCTCTGCCTCCATTAGTTACAATAAAAATAGTGCCAGGGACAGTGTAGCTTATATATGTAGTTTATACTTGTCAAGGCTGTCAAATAACGGCACAAACAAACTTTGGCGTCCTCATGGGTAGGAACGTAGGGCCCAAGTTTCAGCTTTATAGGTCCAGAGGTTTCGGACAAAATGTTGTTTAAAGTAAACACTTCAAAGGGGGCGTGGCCAAAGTGCTGAGGTGAAATCAAGGACAAATTTCAATACTGCACAAAACCAATCAAATATGTTTTAGGGCTTGTGCTCTACCCATATACCAAGAATCAGCTGAATTGTTTCAAAAAGTGCTTTGCAATGGCCCCACATGGCATTTTTAATATTTAATAACGGATTGGAATGCCATGAACAACCTTGTGCGTCCTCATGGGTAGGAACATACGTGCCAAGTTTCAGCTTTATCTGTCCTGTGGTTTTGGAGATGATGAAGTTTATGGATGCTGCTGACCACGAACAGACGGGCTACGACATAATCCCACCAGACCTTCAGTCCAGGCGAGCCAAAAAAGGTAAATATGTGAACAAATCCCAAATTCCCCAGATCCAGAAAGATATGAAGGGCAGTTTGTACATTTTCTTCATATCAATGAGATAAATCAGAGGAATTATTTCATTTCAAATCACTATGTATTTGTGAAGATGTGACTCATATTGTCACATTATGCCCTCACTTGCAATTGTGAGGAATATTTAAAATGGGATGGGATCCACAGGATCGGGATGCCACTGAAACAAAAAAAAAAAAAAAATGGAATTGAACAGGATTAGTTATGGGATGGGGTGAGATTTGATTAAATCTGGGATACGACTGGATATTTTTCTCTCAATAAGCTCCGCTTTAAAACATAAGAAAATTTTATTCCTTCCAGAGCATTATGATCAGGTTACAAAGAGCAGTAATTAATTAATTACAAACCAGTTGTGAAACTCAATTAATGCAATGATTTGAAAGCTCATTTTTTAGCGCAAAGAAAGATTTTAAAAACCCCCAATGAACACTAGTTTATTTCAGAACAAACAACATGATAAATCTATAACATGTAACTTAATCTTATCAATGATATTGCTTACCCTTTATTTGGATTTTTTATACAAAGTTATGTGGATTCTTTTGATGAATCAGAAATCAACAAATCAGGTACAAATGCCAATGAAAAAAAACACTAGGAAACAACACCTGAAGCAACAACGAGAGCCAGCAAGAATTCACCAATGACATTCCTGCACAATTAGGACTGGAATACGAGGAGAAAATGTTCACAACTTAAGGGAACTCAGTTATTAAAAACAACCTCGGAGAGTCAGTGTGATTATGGTATTTAACATGTGTTGTTTTTTTTTGTTTTTTTTAAAAGATGATTTTTTGGGGAATTTTTCCCTTATTTGACAGTTATACAGTGTAGACAGACAGGAAGGTTGGGGAGAAGAATGGGGGAAGACATGCAGCAAATGACCCGAACCGGATTCACACCCAGGTCACTGCGGGAAGGACACAGCCTTTACGGTGCGCGCACTTAGACCGATGAGCCACCGGGGCGCCCCGACAAACGTGTTGTTTTAATGAAGGCCAGCAAGAAGTGCCAAGTGTAGGTGATTATCTGCTGCATAGGATCAATGAAGTAAGATGTGGATTCTTTTCCTCAACTGCAATAATTCTGTTGTCCACATAAGAATAATGCACAGAAGAATCCGTCATATTATGACGTGCAAATCACTGAGTCTGTCAGAAACACGAGAATCTGATCTGCACTGAGCTTGCGGGGTTCGCTTTTCTTTGTTTTTATTTAACTTCTTTCAACTCGCTTTCTAAACCCGATTTCTAAGTCACTGCACATAATGATTCATTTCTATCAAGTTAATGCTGTGTTTATACTAACACAAGTCACATCATTTGTATGTAAGTGATTATGACAGACAGTCAAAAAAAAAAAAAAGCCAAGCCAAATATAGGGAGATTGACTGGAAATGCAAATGTCACAGGACCTCCTAATTATTGACTTTTAAGCGGCATAAATTACATACGTTATTTCTTGGCGGATTGGAGTGGATTTTGATTCTACAAAGCCTAAAAACTGATGAACAGAGACAATATTCACCAACTTCAGTATATTCAAATGAAAACACTACCGTGCATACATTATGGACCAGTCACTAATGACTGTGGAGAAAAATGCAGATATGTTTGACAGATGCACTAACAGGCCCAAGGGGAATTTGGGTTTTTTTTTTTTTAATGAGCCATAGGTGCTGTGTTTCTGTGTGGCTCCATAGCTTTGTAACCCATTGAATATGTAAGCAAATAGTTATTGCAATTTGGACTTAATTGGTAAAAATATCCAGCCAAGTACATCGCTACCTGAGGATTATGACGTTTGCCTAGCACTGAAATAAGTAGCACCTGAATTTTAATTTTTTTCCTTCGTTCAGGGCTTCATTGATGGTGCTCCAACTATCTGTCCTGTCTCTTGAATATTTAAATTAACCCCTTTCTGCAGAAGCCAAATTTGGCTATTTATGGGTTACCCACTTTAATGCTGTATAATTCAAGATTCAAGCTTCATAAAGAGGAAAAATGTGGCTCAATTCAGAAAAGACACTTACAGCATTTAGAATTACATTGTGTTTCAGTTTATTTTCATGATTTTGGTAGAGAAAATGAGCTGCAAACATAAAAAATCTTCATGAGAATTCACCATTGAAATTGCAAAAAAAAATAATTCTGAGGATTGAAAAACTGCTGGGGCTTAAAACTTTACATTTCTGGTATCATAAACTCCTTGAGCACAAGTAGAATTCATCTTCAACATTACATTGTAGATTACCTACATGCCATTAGCCAAATTATACAGCTACCCAAGAGTCTCCCCAAAGTCTCAGAATCATGTACTGCCAAATCATAAAAAAATCATGTATTTAACACAAATAAAGTTTTAAGGCATGAAATTTAATATGAACAAATGATTTTCTAGTTAAGTTTAGTATGAATTTATCAATATCAGTGCAGATGAATATCAGTGGTCACCAGTAACCTCTCCAGACACAAATCATACCTTTTCTCCATAATAAAGTTTAGAGTTTTGGCCATTTTTCTTCAAAGCCAGCACAAACACGCATTAAATAAACTGTTTATTAAACGGTCAGAACATTCACCCTGTAATGGAAGCTACCAGTCCCCTCTTCTAAGCTCACGAACCCATTTCAACACTTATAAGGAACAAGTACACCTCACTAACTCAGTAATATCTGGATTCTGAAATATACCTTATTTTAACAGAACAGACACTCCACTTTCATGGAATATCAAACATTCCATTGCCTCTCCCGATTCAAAAGAAACGTGCAATGCACGTACCAGGGGGTCCATCCGAATGCACGGGCAGTTCGCGTTTTAACCAGGAAAAAACCTCGACATTCGACTTTGTCGAGTATGTATACATTCCAAAACGAAAAAAAAAAAAAAAAAAAAAAAGAAAGTAGCAGCCTGACCTTTTTCATGAATCCCTCCTCCAGAGACCGATCCAGTAGCAAGAACCCTCCGGTCCGGTTTCATTCGAAATAATTCCAACTGACCATGTCCTTATCTAATTTAAATCCTGTAAATGTAACTGAACACTTCAAGGCCAGTTTTGCGAACCTGTTTTATATAAATCGCGTCTATTTTAGCCGCGTAATGTGCATAACGTAGACAGGATACAACCGAGCATGCTGATACGCATTAGTTTGTATGCTCTGTGTTTGTCCAATCAATGTGTTTCACTTTACACTAAAATGTTTAAACACTCGGGAATTGGATAAGAAACGAGCCAATCAAAACATTGTTACCAGGGAAACTTCATGAGGGCAGGAAGTGTAACTCTACAATTACGCAGAAGACCCTGAGTGTTTGGTTGAGTGATTGGCTATCAACGCCAGTACTTGGGTGGATATAAGGAAGCGCTGGATTTGTCAATGAAGGAATCTACCCGTAAATCCACGGTAGGGAACAACGAATTTTTTTGTATGTGACAACTGTAATTGACAGTAGAATATGAGTGAATCAATACCATGTCGATTTTTTTGCCTCAGAAAACTGATTTTTCTGAAACACTAATTGGAATACTGTTAGCTCACTGTGGCTAAACTGGTTGCTACAAAGGAACGATTTTTTCTGTGTCAAGATATCGTTTTTTTAAACTGCTGGTTCGATGCTATGGGCAAGGATACTGACCAGTTTGCTCATCAGGCTTAGCTGAGGAGTTTAATTCATGCAGCTCTTGAAAAACAGGGAGCGGAGTGAACTTCCCCATATTCAGAACCGCGTTCGAGGTCTGCTTGCTTCTGAACATTCAATAACTGATCCGGGGGTGCCATCCAGTGATCGAGTACAGTAACAGCGTGTTTAAATATCCAGGTCTATCGACGCAGGCGTCTATATCTGCAGAAAGGGGTTAAGGCCACCAGATTTCACAGATTTACTCAAACAGGGAATAATATATTGTGTTGGTTTGAATGAATTGCCATATTACACCTTAGCTCATTTGACTCATCTACAATTAAATTCTATGACATAATAAAATGCAAATAATCATAACTACCACAAATAATGTCAAATCACACAGTTCCTTGTATATAATATAAACAGACATATCAATGTACACAGAATATACATTCTCAGAAAGGGACAGGATAGAATTTTGAGATCTGGAACGGGATGGGATGGGAATGGATTGGAAATGATTGGGATGAGACAGGAGGGGATCATTTTTTGTCCCGTGGCAGCCCAAGGTCATATCAAAAATATGTCATGAGCTGGGCTATGGGAAAAGTACTATAGTTATGTGATAAATCGCATTATTAATTATATACTAATATAATACGAGTAGTATTTTTTCTGTATGGATTTAACCCTTTGTGTTTCATGCACTACAGGTTAAAATGTCCTCTGATGAAAATGAATAGGGAGGTCATTTCTCGGACTCCTTACAAAGGGAGATCAACTCTGACGCCACAGGTGTATATCGATCATGCAGCGGCTCGAGCAAGACTGATTGCTCAGACAATGAAAAAGCTGACAAGTGGGAAAGCACAGGTGTACTTCAACCGAAAAATCTACCGGGTTGGAGAGAATTAACCATGAAAGCAGAAACTATACACGATAACCTGGGGCACGGAAATTCAGTGCATTTGAAAAAAACAACCCCGATCACACCCACACGTACACAGGCATCATCACCAGTGAATGTTTTGGCGAATTTCCACGATGGTAACAAGTGTGAACAGAGACTCACTCAGCTTTTTGGAAATGGCCTTTTGCCCATTTTCAGGGTGGGGATTGGGCACCATTTACTAAATTCAGTGGTTCATCTCAACCAGTGAACAAAATCAAGAGAATTCCCACAACAACCCTCCAGACTAACTTTTGGGCCTAGGAGCGCATGCGCTCCCAACCTGAAAAAGTTGGGAGCGCAGGCCTAACTTTAGGCGCAAAGGCCTAACTGTGGTCACGCAAAGTACCATGAAACTTTTCTGAATATTTACGAGCCCAAATAAAGATAGCTGAACAGACTATCAGTAGTTGCTGCATTTATTTAAGAAACATTATCAGAAAGCACTTTGCGAACTAGATATTAGATAGTAGATATTGATGTACACAAGAATGTTTGAAAAATGAATAAATGCAGTTATCATTTTGGAGAGTCACCATACATGTCTAAATGTGCATACAAGTCTCCTTTTCCCCAAGGGACAACTTTTCATCAAACCCTCCCCTGTACATAAAGTGAATCATTCTGAGAAAAATAATGGCCAAATTTAGATGAGCACCCCCCTAAAACCTAGCCTGGTAAAACCAGACTCTGCTACTTCGCTTTGCTTTGTACAAAGAGTCTGGCAAGTCGTCACTGACAAGTGTTTACTTCCTGGTGGGTGGCCGCTTGTCTGAAGTTTAAAATCATTGGTGTACCAGTACACTGATCACTAACGTTTGGCGATGACATATGTTATGCACCGGCTCAGCTGCCTAGTCCTTCTGCTGTTGACGCAGTCCTTAATACCAGGAATGCAGCGAAAACATACTGATCAGTTCAATAAAGTTAATACTGTACCCATACATATGCCCAACTACCAAATTTTAGCCTTCACTCATTCACTTTCTGTTCTCCTTACTAGAGACAACCTGTTGAGCGTTTTTCGTTTTTCCTGCTGATACTGCTGCTGTATAAAAAAACCGTAAGAGACCCGAAACCAACGGCAGAATTGGTGGGAATAATGCATGATTTACATCAGGACGAAATCTGCGTCAACACGAAAACTGAACAGTTAACCATACTTGCGCTATCATCATACCTCACGATCTAACTTTATAGCAACACAGTTTGGCTCTAAGCAGCCATTTCATTCATGGATAATAACATCACACTAAGACAGTGAATAGGTCTTGTGACACGAACAATAACAGGGCTTTTAAAAAGTTTGCTGCTAACTTAGAGCGTTAAATTCGCAGGCAATGTGACACTAGAAGCTACAAGCTAGCTGAGGTGGTTCAGCTGTCTCTCACAGAGATGAACAGGGTTCCTATTTCATTATGGCTATTAAGTAGATGTGACAATTTGTAGGGAGTAGCGCTACAACATCATTTCCATTCAAAAAACTAACCAAACATCCATCTTGTTGAGGCTATAAGTCGCTGATACTTGGGATTTTCTCCACGACAGAGCGAATGGCCTCCCATGCATACATGTCCGTAGCCATTGTTGATTTCAGAGACTACAATTTCAAACTCGGCGCAGCTGCTACATCATGGCTCTCGGCTACGCCTTCTGTTCGCTGGTTGGTCCGGCGTATTTTTTGCCATGGTAAATAACGCAGAGCTCTGAGTGACCAGACTGAGTGGTGAAGCGAAATGAAATTGAGCGCTACCTAAAACCAACACATGGGGATAAATCAATGAATAACTCCCAATTATCACAGTGCTAGTTCTAAAATGTATAACTTTCATTGTTGCCGTCCTCCCAAGGAACAATTTGACACCAAACATGACTTAATTGCTTTGAAAATATGAGACCCAGGAGGAATTGAAGGCGTAAAAAGCATAATTTGGCATAATAAAAGCACAATTTTTTTCTTCACAGATTGAAAGTTTAACATTAAAATTACACTCAACAAAAATATAAACGCAACACTTTTGTTTTTGCTCCCATTTGTCATGAGATGGACTCAAAGATCTAAAATTCATTCCAGATACACAATATTACCATTTCTCTCAAACATTGTTCATAAATCTGTCTAAATGTGTGATAGTGAGCACTTTTGCTTTGCTGAGACAATCCATCCCACCTCACAGGTGTGCCACATCAAGATGCTCATCAGACACCATGATTAATGCACAGGTGTACCTTATACTGCCCACAATAAAAGGCCACTCTGAAATGTGCAGTTTTTGCTTTATTGGGGGTCTGGGGACTCAGAACCAGTCAGTATCTGGTGTGACCACCATTTGCCTCATGCAGTGCAACACATCTTCTTCGCATAGAGTTTATCAGATTGTCAATTGTGGCCTGTGGAATGTTGGTCCAATCCTCTTCAATGCCTGTGCGAAGTTGCTGGATATTAGTGGGAACTGGTACGCGCTGTCGTATACGCCGGTCAAGCACATCCCAAACATGCTCAATGGGTGACATGTCCGGTGAGTATGCTGACCATGCAAGAACTGGGACATTTTCAGCTTCCAAGAATTGTGTACAGATCCTTGCAACATGGGGCCGTGCATTATCTTGCTGAGACATGAGGTGATGTTCATGGATGTATGGCACAACAATGGGCCTCAGGATCTCATCACGGCATCTCTGTGCATTCAAAATGCCATCAATAAAATGCACCTGTGTTCTTCGTCCATAACAGATGCCTGCTCATACCACAACCCCACCACCACCATGGGCCACTCGATCCACAACATTGACATCAGCAAAGCGCTCACCCACACGACGCCACACACGCTGTCTGCCATCTGCCCTGAACAATGTAAACCAAGATTCATCCGTGAAGAGAACACCTCTCCAACGTGCCAGACGCCATTAAATGTGAGCATTTGCCCACTCAAGTCTGTTACGGCGAAGATCTGGAGTCAGGTTAAGACCCCGATGAGGACGACGAGCATGCAGTTGAGCTTCCCTGAGACGGTTTCTGACAGTATGTGCAGAAATTCTTTGGTTATGCAAACCAATTGTTTCAGCAGCTGTCTGAGTAGCTGGTCTCAGACGATCTTGGAGGTGAACCTGCTGGATGTGGAGGTCCTGGGCTGGTGTGGTTACACGTGGTCTGCGGTTGTGAGGCCGGTTGGATGTACTGCCATATTCTCTGAAACGCCTTTGGAGATGGCTTATGGTGGAGAAATGAACATTCAATGCCCGAGCAACAGATCTGGTTGACATTCCTGCTGTCAGCATGCCAATTGCACGCCCCCTCAATGCTTGCGCCATCTGTGGCATTTTGCTGTGAGACAAAACTGCACATTTCAGAGTGGCCTTTTATTGTGGGCAGTATAAGGTACACCTGTGCACTAATCATGGTGTCTGATGAGCATCTTGATGTGGCACACCTGTGAGGTGGGATGGATTGTCTCAGCAAAGCAAAAGTGCTCACTATCACACATTTAGACAGATTTGTGAACAATGTTTGAGAGAAATGGTAATATTGTGTATCTGGAATGAATTTTAGATCTTTGAGTCCATCTCATGACAAATGGGAGCAAAAACAAAAGTGTTGCGTTTATATTTTTTTTGAGTGTATATAAAAGGCTTTGTGTAAACAGCAACAGAGTAACATATGCTATATGTTCAAACAAATTTAAAAATAATAATAATAAAAAACAAAACTAAAAACAAAACAGGATCTTCAATCCTGGTCCTGGAAAGCTGCAGTGTCTGCTAGTTTTTGTTGCCACTCAGCAGTTAATTGATCAACAGCAGCAGATTATTCCACAGGTAACTCACCTCCCCTGGTCACTTGGGTCCAAATTTATTGCTGATATTGACCAAAAAACAAAAGCCAGCAGCCCCAGTGGTTAGGCAGAAGCAGCAATGAAGAGCACTGGTCTAGAATGAGGTCCTTAAGTAATTGGACAGACCACTTTAATGGGCTGCAGCTCCAACTAGGTTCATTCCAAATGGCCATAAAAACTTGCTATATGTAACTGCTAATTCTTACAAACCTCACTGAGATAAGATCAAATCTCATTTCGCTTGCTAATGCTAGCCCGGCATCGCACAGTACAGGAGGAAACACTCACACTTCCGGACGGAGTCCTCAAACCCAGTGATACCATCAATGAGCTCCCTGTTCTCCTCCAGGCTCGCCTGAAGACAACAGAGGAGAAACATTTGTTTGGTTACACCAAGAGACCACAAGAAAAACAACAGCACAGGTCACATTGAGAGGATACAGGAAACAAACAGCACAGGTCACACAGAGAGGACACAGGAAACAAACAGCACAGGTCACACAGAGAGGACACAATAAACAAACAGCACAGGTCACACAGAGAGGAGACAATAAACAAACAGCACAGGTCACACAGAGAGGACACAATAAACAAACAGCACAGGTCACACAGAGAGGAGACAATAAACAAGCAGCACAGGTCACACAGAGAGGACACAAGAAACAAACAGCACAGGTCACACAGAGAGGACACAAGAAACAAACAGCACAGGTCACACAGAGAGGACACAGGAAAAAAACAGCAAAGGTCACACAGAGAGGACACAAGAAACAAACAGCACAGGTCACACAGAGAGGACACAGGAAAAAAACAGCAAAGGTCACACAGAGAGGACACAAGAAACAAACGGCACAGGTCACACAGAGAGGACACAATAAACAAGCAGCACAGGTCACACAGAGAGGACACAGGAAATAAACAGCACAGGTCACACAGAGAGGACACAATAAACAAGCAGCACAGGTCACACAGAGAGGACACAAGAAACAAACAGCACAGGTCACACAAAGAGGACACAATAAACAAGCAGCACAGGTCACACAGAGAGGACACAAACAAGCAGCACAGGTCACACAGAGAGGACACAAGAAACAAACAGCACAGGTCACACAGAGAGGACACAGGAAAAAAAACAGCGAAGGTCACACAGAGAAGACACAAGAAACAAACAGCACAGGTCACACAGAGAGGACACAGGAAACAAACAGCACAGGTCACACAGAGAGGACACAAGAAACAAACAGCACAGGTCACACAGAGAGGACACAGGAAACAAACAGCACAGGTCACACAGAGAGGACACAAGAAACAAACAGCACAGGTCACACAGAGAGGACACAGGAAACAAACAGCACAGGTCACACAGAGAGGACACAGGAAACAAACAGCACAGGTCACACAGAGTGGACACAGGAAACAAACAGCACAGGTCACACAGAGAGGACACAGGAAACAAACAGCACAGGTCACACAGAGTGGACACAGGAAACAAACAGCACAGGTCACACAGAGTGGACACAGGAAACAAACAGCACAGGTCACACAGAGAGGACACAGGAAACAAACAGCACAGGTCACACAGAGTGGACACAGAAAACAAACAGCACAGGTCACACAGAGAGGACACAGGAAACAAACAGCACAGGTCACACAGAGAGGACACAGGAAACAAACAGCACAGGTCACACAGAGAGGAGACAAGGAACAAACAGCACAGGTCACACAGCGAGGAGACAGGAAACAAACAGCACAGGTCACAGAGAGAGGAGACAAGGAACAAACAGTACAGGTCACACAGAGAGGACACAGGAAACAAACAGCACAGGTCACACAGAGAGGAGACGAGAAACCAACAGCACAGGTCACACAGAGAGGACACAAGAAACAAACAGTAGAGGACTCACACAGGGAGGACACAAGAAACAAACGGCACAGGTCACACAGAGAGGACACAAGAAACAAACGGCACAGGTCACACAGGGAGGACACAAGAAACAAACGGCACAGGTCACACAGAGAGGACACAGGAAACAAACGGCACAGGTCACACAGAGAGGACACAAGAAACAAACGGCACAGGTCACACAGAGAGGACACAAGAAACAAACGGCACAGGTCACACAGAGAGGACACAAGAAACAAACGGCAAAGGTCACACAGAGAGGACACAAGAAACAAACAGCACAGGTCACACAGAGAGGACACAAGAAACAAACAGCAGAGGACTCACATAGGGAGGACAAGAAACAAACGGCACAGGTCAAACAGGAAGGACACAAGAAACAAACGGCACAGGTCACACAGGAAGGACACAAGAAACAAACGGCACAGGTCACAGAGAGAGGACACAGGAAACAAACAGCACAGGTCACACAGAGAGGACACAGGAAACGAACAGCACAGGTCACACAGAGAGGACAAAAGAAACAAACGGCACAGGTCACACAGAGAGGACACAAGAAACAAACGGCACAGGTCACACAGAGAGGACACAAGAAACAAACGGCACAGGTCACACAGAGAGGACACAAGAAACAAACGGCACAGGTCACACAGAGAGGACACAAGAAACAAACAGCACAGGTCACACAGAGAGGACACAAGAAACAAACAGCAGAGGACTCACATAGGGAGGACAAGAAACAAACGGCACAGGTCAAACAGGAAGGACACAAGAAACAAACGGCACAGGTCACACAGAGAGGACACAAGAAACAAACGGCACAGGTCACACAGAGAGGACACAAGAAACAAACAGCACAGGTCACACAGAGAGGACACAAGAAACAAACAGCAGAGGACTCACACAGGGAGGACACAAGAAACAAACGGCACAGGTCAAACAGGAAGGACACAAGAAACAAACGGCACAGGTCACACAGGAAGGACACAAGAAACAAACGGCACAGGTCACAGAGAGAGGACACAGGAAACAAACAGCACAGGTCACACAGAGAGGACACAGGAAACAAATGGCACAGGTCACACAGAGAGGACACAAGAAACAAATGGCACAGGTCACACAGAGAGGACACAAGAAACAAACGGCACAGGTCAAACAGGAAGGACACAAGAAACAAACGGTACAGGTCACAGAGAGAGGACACAAGAAACAAACGGCACAGGTCACACAGAGAGGACACAAGAAACAAACGGCCCAGGTAAAACAGGAAGGCGACAAGAAACAAACGGCACAGGTCACACAGAGAGGACACAAGAAACAAACGGCACAGGTCACACAGGGAGGACACAAGAAACAAACAGCACAGGTCACACAGAGAGGACACAAGAAACAAACGGCACAGGTCACACAGAGAGGACACAGGAAACAAACAGCACAGGTCACACAGAGAGGACACAAGAAACAAACGGCACAGGTCACACAGGGAGGACACAAGAAACAAACAGCACAGGTCACACAGAGAGGACACAAGAAACAAACAGCACAGGTCACACAGAGAGGACACAGGAAACAAACAGCACAGGTCAAACAGGAAGGAAACAAGAAACAAACGGCACAGGTCACACAGAGAGGACACAAGAAACAAACAGCACAGGTCACACAGAGAGGACACAGGAAACAAACAGCACAGGTCACACAGAGAGGACACAAGAAACAAACGGCACAGGTCACACAGGGAGGACACAAGAAACAAACAGCACAGGTCACACAGAGAGGACACAAGAAACAAATGGCACAGGTCAAACAGGAAGGACACAAGAAACAAATGGCACAGGTCAAACGGGAAGGACACAAGAAACAAATGGCACAGGTCAAACGGGAAGGACACAAGAAACAAACGGCACTGGTCAAACGGGAAGGACACAAGAAACAAACGGCACAGGTCACACAGGGAGGACACAAGAAACAAACAGCACAGGTCACACAGAGAGGACACAGGAAACAAACAGCACAGGTCACACAGAGAGGACACAAGAAACAAACGGCACAGGTCATACAGGGAGGACACAAGAAACAAACAGCACAGGTCACACAGAGAGGACACAGGAAACAAACAGCACAGGTCAAACAGGAAGGACACAAGAAACAAACGGCACAGGTCACACAGAGAGGACACAAGAAACAAACAGCACAGGTCACACAGAGAGGACACAAGAAACAAACAGCACAGGTCACACAGAGAGGACACAAGAAACAAACGGCACAGGTCACACAGGGAGGACACAAGAAACAAACGGCACAGGTCACACAGGGAGGACACAAGAAACAAACAGCACAGGTCACACAGAGAGGACACAAGAAACAAACGGCACAGGTCAAACAGGGAGGACACAAGAAACAAACAGCACAGGTCACACAGAGAGGACACAAGAAACAAACAGCACAGGTCACACAGAGAGGACACAAGAAACAAATGGCACAGGTCAAACGGGAAGGACACAAGAAACAAACGGCACAGGTCACACAGGGAGGACACAAGAAACAAACAGCACAGGTCACACAGAGAGGACACAGGAAACAAACAGCACAGGTCACACAGAGAGGACACAAGAAACAAACGGCACAGGTCATACAGGGAGGACACAAGAAACAAACAGCACAGGTCACACAGAGAGGACACAGGAAACAAACAGCACAGGTCAAACAGGAAGGACACAAGAAACAAACGGCACAGGTCACACAGAGAGGACACAAGAAACCAACAGCACAGGTCACACAGAGAGGACACAAGAAACAAACAGCACAGGTCACACAGAGAGGACACAAGAAACAAACGGCACAGGTCACACAGGGAGGAGACAAGAAACAAACGGCACAGGTCACAGAGGGAGGACACAAGGAAGAAACAGCACAGGTCACACAGAGAGGACACAAGAAACAAACGGCACAGGTCAAACAGGAAGGACACAAGAAACAAATGGCACAGGTCAAACGGGAAGGACACAAGAAACAAATGGCACAGGTCAAACGGGAAGGACACAAGAAACAAACGGCACAGGTCACACAGGAAGGACACAAGAAACAAATGGCACAGGTCACACAGAGAGGAGACAAGGAACAAACGGCACAGGTCACACAGAGAGGAGACAAGTAACAAACAGCACAGGTCACACAGAGAGGACACAAGAAACAAATGGCACAGGTCACACAGAGAGGAGACAAGGAACAAACGGCACAGGTCACACAGAGAGGAGACAAGTAACAAACAGCACAGGTCACACAGAGAGGACACAGGAAACAAACAGCACAGGTCACACAGAGAGGACACAAGAAACAAACGGCACAGGTCACACAGGGAGGACACAAGAAACAAACGGCACAGGTCACACAGGGAGGACACAAGAAACAAACAGCACAGGTCACACAGAGAGGACACAAGAAACAAACGGCACAGGTCAAACAGGAAGGACACAAGAAACAAATGGCACAGGTCAAACGGGAAGGACACAAGAAACAAATGGCACAGGTCAAACGGGAAGGACACAAGAAACAAACGGCACAGGTCACACAGAGAGGACACAAGAAACAAACGGCACAGGTCACACAGAGAGGACACAAGAAACAAACGGCACAGGTCACACAGAGAGGAGACAAGGAACAAACGGCACAGGTCACACAGGAAGGACACAAGAAACAAATGGCACAGGTCACACAGAGAGGAGACAAGGAACAAACGGCACAGGTCACACAGAGAGGAGACAAGGAACAAACAACATTTGAGCAGCATAATTTCCCAAACGCAAATCTGCAGTGTAAAATGAGTGAAACCTGAGGAGGATCATGTCAATTTGAAGGCACACTGCTTGTATACAAGAGAAAAGTCAATTTCTCGAATACCAAATGGTGACAATATAAAACTCTGATTTTTTTCATCTCCTATAATTGTATGGTTCTGGTATGCATGAATTGATCATACTTATAAAGCATAAACTGTCATTTGTTCTGACAGCTGTTGAAGTCATGGATGGATTCAACTGTTCCTTTTGTTCTGGCTTGGAGTTGGGGGTCAGTGTTATACGAAACATTTCTCGTAGGTGTGAATTGGGATTTTCTGGTATAAGAGAAATAGACATTTCTCGTATATACGCACAGTGTGCCTTCAAATTAACATGATCCACCAAGGAGAAACGGCACACAAAGTACTTTTCAAATTTGTTCTTTATATCAAACCAAATGCTGTAACTTACTAATTATTTTTATCACCATAATTTTTATATAGGAGAGGATTTTAATATCAATGAGAAATAGTTGTTAATCACTGGCTCAGAAAAGAGCAGCATAGATAAAAATCAGTTTGGAAAAATTCTTTTGAGAATTTGACTCAACAAACCACTCCAACTCATGGGTATAACATACAAAGTAATTTATCACAAAAAACCGCATTGTGTTCATCATATCAGCCAAGGTGCGAAGCTGAAGGCTATGAACCGAAAAATGAAATGGAGAAAATTACAAAAATGATCAGAACAAATGACGCCCCTTATATCAAACACTCCCCAGTATCAAACAACCAGACAGACGAGTGTCTGCAGATTAAAGATGCCTCTCCCTCAACATGAACAATCCTGCCTGCCACAGCCCGCTAACCATGGATGCACTGATCAGTTGCCAGCCGGTAAAGGCAAAACTGATCCTGCCTGAGCCAAGTAAGAGTGTTCGGCGAAGCATCAGGTTGACAACAGCATTAAGTGCAGCAGAGTGTAGATGGGGATATGGGGTGCGGTTCCCAAAAGCATAGTTGCTAACCAAGTCAGCAACTTGCACAGTTTGTCCATGCACAGTCAATGGTTCCAACTTTTTAAGTTAGCATCTGTGATTTCGGGAAACGCACCCACGGACGTCTAAGACTGGCGCAGAGCGGGAAGTCAGGAAACTTTGCTCACCCAGAAGGACTGGAAGTGACACGTCTCCAGCAGGTTTCCCAAGTAAAGGATCTGTCTTATCGGACGCTCCTCCTGCTGCGACACTGTAGTCAAGGAAAGAGAGCGCCCCCTAGCAGACAGGGCCCACACCCAGCTCAAACCAAAAGCGCATTGCTTTCAATTACAAAACTGGATTTATTTAAGGTACTCCGAGATGCTGCCATTTCATACATTTCCTACAAATAGTTGGTACCCAGATTACAAATGCACAGGACAAGCATAACTTGCATTATTCCACCTTTGAGACTAAGGTACAGCCACTGAACTATAAACTATTTTTTCAACAGCACAAAGCAAAGTCATTCATCCACTACATTTTAATCTGCTACTCAAGCTTGCTGCATGCTGTCTCAACTGCCAATGCATGTCCAAAGCAATCCCATCCAACAATGTCATTTCCATCCATTATCTCACACACTTTGTTTCCCGGCCAGGATTACAGGGGGTTTGAACCAATGTAATACTTTCATCCCATTAGCACACACTCCCACCGATATACAGTCTCAGATCAGCCAACATGAAAGTCTTTGGACTGTAGAAGGAAACTGCAACACACGCAAGAAAATCCATGCAGACTTGGGGCAGACTAGGAACTCCACCCACAGGCTGCATCTCAACACACACAACCATCCAGAGGGGAGACGAGAATAGTTCCCCCTGCACCACCGTCTGTTTCAAACCAACCTTATGCAACCCCATTTTCAAAAAAAAGTTGGGACACTGTGTCAAATGTAAATAAAAGCAGAATGCAATGATTTGCAAATCACTTACACCTTAAATTATATTGGCAATGATACAAAGACACCATATCAGATGTTTAAAGTGAGAAATTCTGTTGTTTGATTTTGATGTCAGAAACATGTCTTCAAAAAAGTTGGGACAGTGGCAACAATAGACTAGAAAAGAAGTATAATGTGAAAAAAAATACGCCTGGTGGGAGATCTCACAGCTAATTAGGTAAATTGACAACAGGTCGGTAGCAAAATTGTGTATAAAAATTCTTTCAGAAGTAAAGATAGCAGGGCTTCACAACTCTGTGAAAGACTGCGAGGGCGAATTCAACCCCAATTCCGATATAGTTGGGATGAAGTATAAATTGTGAATAAAATCAAAATGCAATGACTTTCGAATCACATGACCCAATATGTTATTTACAATAGTACATAGATAATACTTCAAATGCTGAAAATGAGACATTTGACATTTATATCCACAAAATGAGCTTATTTCAAATTTTCTGGCCTCAACAGGTTTCAAAAAAGTTGGGACACAGGCAAAAAAAAAAAAGGGCTGAAAAAGCAATTAATATATAAGAGAATCTGCTGGAAGAACATTTAGCAAGGATTAGAGTTAACTGGCATCTGTAACATGACTGGCTATAAAAGGGATGTCTTAGAGAGGCCGAGTCTCTCTGAAGTAAAGATGGCGATAGGCTGTCCAACCAGTGAAGGTTTTTTGTTAAAAAATTAGTGGAGTACTTTAAAAACAATGTTCCTCAACGTTACACTGCAGAGGCTTTGAAGGTCTCATCATCAACTGTGCATAACACCATCAAAAGATTCAGAGAAACCAAAATACTTCAAGAAACCACTGTCAGTAAACACAGTCCGCTGTGCCATCAACAGATGCCACCTAACTCTACCGTGCAAAAGGAAGCCACTGTTGAGCATGATCCAGAAGCGCTGCCGTGTTCTGTGGACCAAGGCTCATTTAAAATAGACTGTAGCAAAGTGGCAAAGTGTCTTGTGGTCAGACGAGTCCAAATTTGAAATTCTATTTGGAAAACATGGGTGTAGTGTCCTCCGGGCTAAAGAGCAGAAAGACCTCCCCTCCTGTTATCAGAGTTCAGTTCAAAAGCCAGCATCTATTATGGTATGGGGATGCATTAGTGCACATGGTGTGGGACACTTGCATGTTTTAACAAGAGTTGTCAGAAAGACAACAAAGCTCGCCGGGGGGCAAGGTTAAAGTTTTCCTGCACGCAGACGGACGCGGACGCCAAGGGTACGAAGATAGCTCTCCGGACATTCGTCCCGGCGAGCTAAAAAGCACTGTGAATGCTGAAAGGTATATAAAGGTTTTAGAGCAACATATGCTCCCCTAGAGACGACATCTATTCCAGAGAAGACTGTGTATTTCAGCAGGACAATGCAAACCACATACTGCAGCTATTACAACAGCATGGCTTCGTAGTAGAACAGTCCGTGTGCTAAACTGGCCTGCCTGCAGTCCCGATCTTTCACCGACTGAGAACATTTGGCACATAATTAAACGAAAGGTCGGTCAAAGGAGACCGAAAACTCTCCACCAGCTAGAAGCCTGTATTAAACAAGAGTAGGATCAAATTCCAATAGCTAAACTCAAGAAACTTGTCTCCTCAATGCCCAGTCGCCTCCACTCTGGGTTAAAAAGAAGAGGGGATGCTACACCATGGCAAACAGGCCCCTGTCCCAACTTTTTTGAGACCTGTAGCAGCCATCAAATTTAAAATTAGCTAATTTTGTGGATAAAATTGAAAATTTTCTTAGTTTCAACACATGCTATGTAATCTGTTCTATTGCGAATAAAATACTGGCTGCTGTGATTTGAAAGTCATTGCATTTTGACTTTATGAACCATTTACACTTTGTCTCAACCATTTCAGAATTGGGGTTGTAGTTAAAACATTAAAGAATAACATTTCTAAATTTAAAATTGCAAACAATTTGGGGATTTGTTCCTCTGTAACACATAATTTAAAGATTTAGAGAACCTGGAGAAATCTCTGTATGCAAGGGACATGGCCAAAAACAAATAGGGGTCTATTCTCCCATTAGCGCATAAGTCTTTTTTTAGCGCTTCGAGTTAAGCGCTTTTGAGTTACGCGTATTCTCCCCTACTCGCTTCGATCACGGCCACAGCGCTTAACTTCAGAATGTAGGCGGCCTTATGAAAGAGGTGTGACTGATCCAAAAGAGAGGCAGACTCTGTACAAAGCTCATTGATTATGGCTATCAGGAAAACATGGAAAAAGGATTTTCTGATTAACCATGAAAACGCATTTGTGGTCCATGGAAAACGCAAACCAGACTTTAAATTTGAAAATCGTCGGCCTGCTGATAAAACCTCGTATCTCCAAACAGATAAGAAATGAAAACTCGTATGTCCACTATTCTTACATGCAAAATTAAACATTTTCATTTTAAACTATATTTATCCATTTGTATTATAATAATAATTATTATTATTTTATTTTATATTTATTTTTTATTTTCCTGTGAAGTTTGTCATTGTGAAGATACGAGGTTTTTTTATGCCGCTGTAATAGGAGGCCGTACCAATTACAAGACGTAATTCAGACATCTCTTTATTTATTCCCCGCCGCGCGATTAGTGCGAAGCGGGGGATATAGCATTGGGCTCCGTCCGTATGGACACATAAAATTGCGGCAGCGGGGGATATGTTAGTGACAAACACTTGTTATTTCTTACTCTTGCCACCATGGCATTAAAGCTATGCATACAAACAAAATTGCCGCGATAATGAAATAATAAATAAAGAATTTAGCGCTTCTCAATCAGCGAAATCAGATCATTGAAAATGTGCCCCTCCTACACCAGCCTGTTTGTTCCGTGGAAGACAGGGAAGAAGACAAAGGGAACATTCTAGTCACACAAAGACAATCAAAGACAGTTTATATGATCTCATTTAGAAATTGCGCTCTTGAAAACTACTCCGATGTCAGGTTTGCAACTAAAGGACATGGAAACGACAAGGATTCTTACCCCGCACGCGTTCATCTCCCCGCGTCTTCCACGCCCCGAAACCGCCTCAGCAATGACGGAATTCCATATCCATAGCCTATCATCCTATTTGATTTGAGCAACACATTCACTTGAACTTGACACTAATACTTTATTATAATCAATTATCCCATTTACTGATAACGATTCTTTCCATGTCGGCTATTCTTTAAAGGCTAAAATTGATTAACAAATGGATAGTGCTCTGGTATTTGCCAGGGAAGGGCTCAATCTCGAGTAGCCTATTTAATAATATCTTTATTCAAACATTAAATTACACAGTATTACCAATGGTAAAAAATTACTAGGACTCGAGTTAGTTAATACAGATATCCTCAATTAGAAAATCAATCCCCTCACTCGTGAGAATATCACAACTTTTTAGATTATCGCGAACATACAGGGCAGTCGCATTTGTTAATAGAACGGAAGACAATGATGGCGACGTCGAGCCAAAGCCGAAAACCAAATTTCACAGATGTTGGTGTTGTATGGCAAGCAAGCAATGAAGGCTTATCCGAGGAATTGAGCTGCGAATCGTTCTGGATGTGGCTTCGGTGGGGAGATGTAAGCGCAGTATCCCCGATTTAAAGCATAAATGGAGAGATCTGCGGGGCGCAGTAAAAGCCAGGTTCTCTGCACACCGGAGAAGTGTACACGCAACAGGTGGTGGGCAACCATCATGCCCTGTGCATTTCACTGCACAGGAGGAGGGGATGGCATCCACTCTTTCTGCAGTGGAAGTTCATGGAGAAGAACTTGAAGCACCAACGAACTGCGTCAGACACCTTGACACAGACCCCTGTGATGTGAATGACATCACCAGCCACTCTCTGGAACAACCCAGATGCCAGGAGCGACTGCACAGTTCTAACGTTGATGACCACGGGTATGTTTTGTGGATAATTGCTGCGGCTGGATAGCTGTTCATCCAGAAGTCGGCAAAGATAGATGATTGCCTCATGCACGGTCCAGGCGAAAGCGCTGGATGCCCTCGATGTTTGTTTGTCCCAGGATGTCCAAACGAAGCCGATATATGCGTGTTCGTCTTCGAGATCGGCGCGCTCCTCTTACTCTTTCCCAATCACGCAAGAGTGCAAGCAAATGCAGGACTGGCATTTTGGTTTTAGATTTTGAGGGCATGGTAGAATGATGGTCTTATGTATACTCGTATTAATTAATTGTTTTGCGTTTGTAATTTAACTGATTGGAGAAGAGGCTGATGCGTAATATCATGTGATGATTTCGTTTGATAAATTATAATGGCTTTGTGAAATGTAGTTTAGAAATAAGGAAGAACAATCGAATATTAAATGTCTCAACCTTTACCATGTTAAATAAAATAAAAGTAATGTTAAAATTCGGCCTATAACCGACATCAAACGCAATATTCAATTTCGCCTAATGTTGGCGCTTGACCTTAATACAGCCCTCAAAAGCGCTTAACAGAAAAAGCGCGTAAGCCAGGGGGAGAATACGCGTAAGTGTTATTTGCATGAGAAACGCCCGGACACGCCCCGATTTTGGCCTTGCTCCGCCCCAAGCGCGTAAGTGCCTTCAAGGCGCGTAATGCACAGACTTAAGTCGAGGGGAGAATACGCGTAGGCTGAAAAGCGCGTAGCTACGCGCTTTTTTCGACTTAAGCGCATGGGAGAATAGACCCCATAGTGAATGGCCAACAGCTTCATGCCCTCAGGCAGCACTGCATTAAAAAATAGTCAGGTTTCTGTGGTGGAAACCCCTGCATGGGCTCAGGAACACATCTGTAAACTACTGTAATGCTGAACAGAGTTAGACACTGAATCCACAAATACAAGTTAAAACTTAGCCATGTAAACATTAAACCATATCAAAACAAAATCCAGAAACACTGCTGCCTTTTCTGGGCCCAAGCTCATTTAAGACAGACAGAGGAGAAGTAGTAAGTGGTCTGACCAATCAGATTGTGACATTCTTTTTTGAGTTCATGGCCGATCCATTCTCCAGGCTAAAGAGCAGAGGGACCACGCGGCTCATTATTAGCACACAGTTCAAAAGTCAGTGTCCATGATAGTATGGGGGTGCATTCGTGCAAATGGCATAGGTAACTTGCACATTTGTGAAGACACCTTGAATACTGAACAATACATACACGTTTTGGAGCAACAGATAGTGCCATCCAGACGTCTTTTTCAAGGAATGCCTAACCAATTTCTGCAAGACAATGCAAAACACCATATTCTACAAAGAATACAACTCCATGGCTCCGTAGTTAAGAGTCAGGGTGCTAAATTGGCCAGCCTGCAGTCCAGATCTGTCACACATTGAGAATATTTGGTGAATTATGAAGCAAGAAATATGACACAGGAGACCACAAAGTGTTGACATCTGGAACCCTGCGTCAACAAAGAATAGAAACTACAGCACTTGGTCTCTTCAGTTCCCAAGAACTTAGTGAGTGTTGTTAAAAGAATTGATGCAACACAGTGATGAACAACCCCCGTGATAATGAACAACTTTTTTTGCGGATATCAAATTCAAAACGATCAGATATTTTTTCAAAAAACAAAATTTCTCAGTTTAAATGTCTACTATGCTGTGTATTTGTACCATTTTCAATAAAATTTATGGTTTAAGTGATTTGCAAATTGCATTCTGTTTCCACTTACATTTCACACAGCGTCCCTTTTTTTCGGAAATGGGGCTGTATGTGCGGATACAAATCCCAATGCCGAACCAAACTCAGTGACGTCAGGTAGACTGAGAAGTACCGAAAGGATACGTGTGTCTGGTCGATCATACACTTGCACAAAGTGAAATCGGTGTGAGGCAAATTGGTCAGCGCCTTGAGCAGGATCTGTGATGTCACCGTTGTCTGAAAGTAGGCTGGGTTGAACTGGTACCTAAAATAACACCATCTTAAAGATTAGTGAAAAGAGCTTGTCTGTTAACAAACCTGACAGTGAAAAATAAACCACAGGTAGAGATGATGTTTTCCGTAAATGTTGGTATAACAGTTATCTACCGTAATGTCAAATTCGAGTGACTCACAACTTAAGAACCGCGAGATTAGCTTCCAAATCGTACGCGTTCTCTTTTGCTTGCGTTTCAACGTAACGTTCCAGTGTGGCCAAATTCTCTGGGTTATACCTGAAAAATGAAGGTTTATAGCATATTATTGTTGGTTATATGACCATTTACCACATTGCTACACAAAATCATAAACGACCATTCTGCCTTTTGCACACAGGTCCTTTGGCATTTCAAGTAATTACAAACGTTAAGAAAGCATGTCAGCTTAACTTATACAAAATGCTCATATTAAGCACGCTGATTGGCTAGCAAGCTATACAGCCCGCAAACACGATTTCACCAAATGGCAAAGCGGCGCTTCTAAGAGACATTACCTTACTACAATCTATCAGCGAACAACAATATTTACCATTATTTCGTAAATAACCTGCGAGCTAACTAGCAAGTT
Source organism: Gymnothorax reevesii (assembly GCA_029721435.1). NCBI lineage: Eukaryota > Metazoa > Chordata > Actinopteri > Anguilliformes > Muraenidae > Gymnothorax > Gymnothorax reevesii. The sequence continues at coordinate 118,004,958 of CM056574.1, forward strand.
ACAATTCCTCGCTAGCAACACATTATAGTTAGCAAGCTATTTGGGGAGACCGAAACACAGACCTGTCAATCCCCCTCAGCAGTTTCCCCACATTAGCCCTCATCTGCTCGAAGGACGAACCCATGTTGTCAATTGTCTAATTCTGATGACTGATGGGATTTCCAGCAGGCCCAAACAGGTTCGGTTCGTCCACAAACCACACGTGGGACCGGTAAAACGCAAAGGAGCGGTCGGAGGGAGAAAGAGAAAGGAACGGAAAAAGATGCAGTCACGTGATGCGATGCTCTTAGTTTGTCAAAGGTTAGTCTCGCCTTCAAACAATATTCGGAGACCGTCACTAAATTACTACGATATATCCAATGAAAATAAACTATGAAAATTATATACCAGTATTTAGCGTCGGGTAGATCTCAAGGTTAAAGCACTTTTTTAAACAATCCGGAAACGTAATTTTCGAAGACACGTGTAAAGGCAAAATAAGTCCGACGAAGACCTTGCTCGGTGTTACAAAGTTCTACCCATCGCTGCCAGAATTTATAACGGTCAGGCGGATTTCTATTTGGGATTGATATATGTGTGATAGTAAATGGCCTGAAATTTCTTTTGGTGTAAGATCTATTAGTAAATTTGAAAATTCCAGGTTTTTCGGATCCAGAAGTCGACGGTTTGGTTTTTATGGTCTCGAGAAGGGTCAACCTCCAGAGGGCCAAAATTGAACAAAATAGGTTGTTTACACCCGGGAGTGAAATTCGCACGTAGACTCCCATTCATTTTCGCCTACTTGAAAATATCATTTTCAAAAACACTTGCGTGTGAGTCGGTATTATTTTGGTATCGCTATGCAGTGCAACATTTTGTCTCCCTAAATATGTGCTTTTTGGTGGATGGAAAGCAGCACACTTGCTAAAGGGAAGATCGAAATGTGACTCGGTGCCAACGTTAAAGGGTTAATAGGTTAGTTAGTGGCCCAGTATTCCGTCCCTGCTGAAAATTCCAGCTTGTCAGGCTGATTTAAGCTGTGTTTTGGACAGTTTTAGCTGGTCAACCAGCCGTTCTCCAGCTGAAAATACCAGCTTTGACCACCTTCATCAAGCTATAGAGACCAGCTATGACAGGGATACTCACTCTTTTCCAGAATGAGCCGCAGTGGGTGCAGGCTTTCATTCTAACCATGCAGTCTCACTCCTGATTCTACTAATCACGGGTCTTTGGCAAAAGCCTCAAGGGTTAATTAGTAGAATCAGGTGTGTGACTGGTTGGTTAGAATGAAAGCCTGCACCCACTGCGGCTCAATCTGGAAAAGAGTGAGTATCCCTGAGCTATGACCAGCTAAGAACACAGCTCAGACCATCTTAAACCACCTTAGAATTCTAGCAGCTAGAATTCTAAGCTGGTTTAAGATGGTCTGAGCTGTGTTATTAGCAGCTCTCTGGTGAGTGTTGGCTGAGTACATGGTTCTCGGATGTAACAACAGCGGCTTTAGCTTACAGTACATTTTTCTGCGCTACATGAAGTGTGGCAATCGAGTTGCTACATATTACAGCCATTTATCAATTCAAATAAAATGGCAAAAATATACTGACCAACAAAAGAAACGCAAGTTAGCTAGTAAGTTAATGTGCTCTTGCTCAAAATGACTGCAAAACGAAGATAAATTTGATGAAACGAGTGTAAATGTGCACTAGAGATGGGATTTATGGCTTTTTGAAGGGAGCCGGATATTTCAGGAGCCATTCCTTTCAAAGAGCCGTTCAAAAGACTGGCTCCTTGTAAATGTATTTATTTTCTAGAAGTCAACCAGGGGTAACTTGTTTTTATCAAGGAAACAATCACTGATAGCAGTTATAAGTTAAGATTTAGATCAGAATAATTTAAACTTACACATCCCACCAATATATTGTAATGTGGGGGGGAGCCACTACATGGCAGTATTGACATTTTTTTGTTCAGCCCAGTTTGGAGCTAGGCTTTTGGGCATGTCCTGGGCATGCCTCACAGGGGAAAGTCCCAGAGAATTGAAAAAAAGTATGGAAGGTGAGAGGGGGCTGGAAAAGAGTATATAAGGAGAAAAATTGAGAGAGTAAAGTAGTAGGAGAAATTGCAAAGAGAAATAATGGAAGGATACATTTGACCAGACCTGTCACTCTTTACAAGACCTGTGAAGCTTTTTGTGGATTTTTGCTTGTGTTGGAGCACTTTCCTGTCCCTGAACATTGCAACCCAGCAACCCCATCTCAATTACCAAAGGAACTGAACTATATCATTATTTTATTTTTTTATTTTTTTGTATGTCAATCTTGGTGTTTGTTTATCTGTTTAAGTTTTACAATTTTGTCTGTCATCCCTTGCTGTCCGAGATGTCATAACAAATTGGGGCCATAACAATATACTCTATTGGTGGGAATTATTCTGAAATATTGATTAGAATTTAATTTGGCTTGTGTTTTCATTGTAAACATTCCATAAGGTGGTGCCACATCCCCATGCTTTGACAGTGAGATCACTATTTTGAATTTTTCCTCACCTAAAAAACTTTGATGCACAATAAAAATTATGCAGGCTACAGATAACTTCCATGTAAAACAACTTTACAGTAAAATTTTCCCACACAAGGACATTTTAACAATACAGAAAAAAATTAAGATAATAAACAAGAATAAAAAAAATATATGTTTATGAAAAAAATAGAACTAGATCAAAAATTATGACATGATAAAAATGTGAATGCAAAATTGTACGACCCTACCTGGTGTTTGTACACCTGAACTACTTTACAAACAGGAGCGCAGCTCCCTGACTCAAATTCACTTCAGAACAGATATAGCGGCAAATGTGTTCAGTCCAGTCAGGCGGTGCTCACCGATATTCTCCTCCTGTAAGTTAGCTGTACATATATAGCTGCATTCGCGTGAATGGAGCGTGCTGTGGACAACTCAAACTCGGAGATGTCATTAGTCGTTCACGTGAAGGCAGCGTGGAAAACTCAGACTCATGGGGCACACAGATGACACGTGAAGGCAGCGTTGGCAATTTGCATGTAAGAATGGCTCGCAAACGAGCGGCTTGCAACTGCGAATCAGTTCTCATCTTTCACTTAAAAGAGCCGTTCAAAAGACTCGACTCGTCCGCGAACGTAACATCTCTAATGTGCACACGCTAGTAATAGATTTGATTTTCAATAATTACGTGCAAATGTATTCTCCGGTCTGCCTTTAATTAACTTGCGTTTCCTCTGTTGCGCAGTAGATTTGCACCGTAACGCCAGCTCACATTACTGGCTTGGCTACGTCTATAATGTTGATCACAGACGGATGGCAAGGAATGCGCATTTCTGGTCTCCCCATATCCAGTGGCATGTGATATGCTGCATACGGCTTATCATTAGCATGTTGCCGCGCTACCTAGCCTTTCACATGCCGAAGACCACATGCTGTGGCTCTTAGCGCCGCCCCTAGTATTGCAAAATGCAGCGGATCTATGGGAGTAAACCCTGAAAAAAAATCAAGATCAGCCCCTGCTTTGGTTAGCCCACTGGTCCTTTCAAGATAGCCTCTCTGGTGTTACTGCTTCTATATTATTCCACTCCAGAAGCTACCCACTGAGGAATGCAAGTACGGAAGTGGGCAGCCTGCGCGTCCACTGCACAGGGCCAGCAACCCTTAGTAGTGGTACTTAAACCGCTACGAACCCAGAAACATCTTATAAGCAATCACATCAACATCTGCGTCGTCAATGTGGGCAGCATAATAACAAGCATGGCAGACCCCAGGTAATGCCTCGATTCAGATCTGCTCGCAATTAGTAAATTTTATTTTCTATGATAATTACGCGCAAACTTATTTTCCGGGTCTGTTTTAATTAACTTGCATTTCTTTTGTTGCCCAATGCATTTGCACCGTAACGTCGCCAGCTCACTTTACCAACTTGGCTATGTCTTTAATGCTGAACACAGACAGACGGCAAGAAATGCCCATTGCTCCACCCACTCATATCCGCTGCAGTGCTAAATTCAGAGGAGACGAGAACGCGCTTACATATGAGGACCCATTGGTGTTCGCTTAGCCTGAGTATAAATAAAACATTTTGTATTTGCCGAGAAATGAGGCATCAATATTTCAAAAGAGAAAAATAAACTGTTTCGGTACCGATAATTTGTCGCTGTCAAAGAAATTTATTCACGCATTTATCAGCGTGTCATTTTCAATTATTCCCTATGGAGAAATTTCTTTTTGACCCCATGGCATCATGTGACCTGCAATATCAGGTTCACCGCTACGCCCATGTCGGCGTGTGTTCCAGCCCTCATTGTCCCTCCAGTTCTCCTTATAGGTCCATGTTGCAGACGCTAAGCTGGTTTAAGATGGTCTGAGTTGTGTTATTAGCTGGTCATAGCTGGTCTAGATGGTCTCTATAGCTTGATGAAGGTGGTCAAAGCTGGTTAAGCTGGTATTTTCAGCTGGAGTCAGCTGGTAAAGGGCTGGTCGACCAGCTAAAACTGTCCAAAACACAGCTTAAACCAGCCTGACCAGCCTAGGCAGGTCAAAGCGGGAATTTTCAGCAGGGATGTTATTCAAGAATTGTGATTAGCTAAAATTCTGAGAATTCTGAAATGGCCGATGTTATTCGCACTTATACGTGTGGCCACTTCGTTCTGAAATATGAGGAAAAGTTCAGGAGTGTTCGGTGATTACGAGGATTGTGATTAGCAAAAATTCTGAGAATTCCAAAATGGCCGGTGTTATTCGCACTTATAAAACGGGTGCTTCCCATCCTTAAATGTGATTGGCTGAGCCATGTTCCCTGCCGGTGTAAAATCAGTGTAACCCACTGTATTCTGCGCGCCTGGTCTAGCAACCAACTGACTCATTAGGTCACGTTTGTTTTGAGACTTCAGCTTGCCATTTCAGTGTTTGCGAAGTTTAGCCTTTTAACCCGCTAACCAGTTGGCTATCTACCTAGCTTGCTTTATACTTCGATAGGGATCCTATGATCCCTATCAAATTTACAGTAGTATATTTTGATTGGAGCAAAGTTGGTTGAGTTTTTCCCATAAATATTGCTCTGTAAAGAATGCTGAATGCTCTTCCGGTTTGGATTATTGCTTGATTCAAGGCTGGAATAAAGCTATCACTTTAGCTTGCTAGTTACGTTGCTGACTAGCTCACTATTTCAGTATTAGCGATAAATCGTTGATTATTTTTCTTGTGTGTTTATTTCATGGGCTATGTGTAGGGTAACCACATCCATTATAGTGAACGCTAGCTAGTTGACAAGCTGGCTAGCAAACTAATGCACTATTCAACATATTTTCATGGACACCGGCAAGTGTGGAGGACAAAAGTCAATCGTTCCCTACTCTCGCTGCTGGTTGTAATGATATGGCTGATCGACGCGAGTTGAGAACATGGAACTCTAAAACCAAAACCGAAACGAACGTAAAATTATTTAACGGGGCCTTCGGGAGACTGAAGGAGACATTCCAAATAGCCTGCTGTCATAGTATATCTACATTAACAATCCCAAATAGCCTGATGTGACATGATAATGTCACTAGATGAAAAAACAATCTTAGCGTCTTGTGTTGCTTGCCAACCATTCTGTCCACTCTATCTTGCTTGGTGGAAGAACGAATAATTCTCAATTTTATTGTTGCATTACTGCCAATAAATTGTTGATTTTATTTCTTGTTTGTTTATTTAATGGGCTATATGTAGGGCAACCATTTTATAAAAGCAATAAGCCCCTTGATGCAGTGGGTTACAGTTGGGTTGCAGTGATTTTATAAAAATCCCTGTAACCCACTGCTTCTTGGGGCTTATTCCTTTATTAACCTCCGCCGAGGAGGTTTATGTTTTCGGTGCCGTTTGTTTGTTGGTTTGTTTGTTTGTGTACAAGATAACTGAAAAACCAATGGCCAGATTTTAATGAAATTTTCAGGGTAGGTGGGTATTAAGTCAAGGAAGAGGTGATTAACTTTTGGCATATCTAGGCCAAAGTACTGCTGAGATATACTCCAAAGTTCAAGATTTCAAGTCTTTCCAATGGGCAGGAGTTCCAATCGCCGTGCTTTTGGCTTTGCTGCCCCCTGGCGGCGGAGGTTCTGCGCTCTCTGAGTGCTCTTCGAGTTATATGTGTGACCACTTCGTTCCGAAATATGGCGAAAAGTTCACGAGCATTCGAAATGCAAGATCGGGCGCTCAGATAGGGCATCGACCGTAACAAATGGCAACGACCGTTTACGAGAGGGAAAGTTGCCTCACCGACAGTGTATCAATTTCACTTGCACAGTTAATTAGCTTACTATAGCAATTAATGCCAAAAATTTCCTGTTGTACATATTTATGATTTTTTCAGATCTCTCCCTTGTGCTTCTCCCAAACGTCCATCTATGATATATTTTGTCCTTGCTGTTTCCTTTTCAGACCCCAACCTTCTTGTTGCTTCCATAAATGAAACTGTACCTGTTGTGTCTTCCCGACTAGATGTTTGCATATTTTTGAGGTCCCCTTGTTCATGAATAATTGGGAGAGGAAGGCAAAATCTTCAGAAGCCATCTTTATTCCAGCCTTGAATCAAGCAATAATCCAAACTGGGAGAGCATTTGGCATTCTTTACAATGCAATATTTATGGGAAAAACTCAACCAACTTTGCTCCAATCAAAATATACTACTGTAAATTTGATAGGGATCATAGGACTTTTTTTGTGAAATGACATGCAAATTTGGTAACTGCCACTGATGAACAATATATTGGATAAATGACATGCAGTCAGACACAAAACACATTTGCAAGTGCATTTAATGACATTAAATGAGCGTGCAGCCTCACACTTTTGGCTTTCACAAACACTTCATGGTTTCACCTCTGACTTTTAAAGTCAAAACAGATGGTGTTCATTTGACATTTCATTACCACAGTTAATGTCAATAACAGGTATGGCCTCCCCTAGCTTGAATGACGGCTTGACAGTGTTGGGGCATACTGTCAATCAGAACCCCGATGCTTGCAATTGGAATGTTGTTCCATTCTTCAACAAGGGCAATTCCAAGCTCTTCTTGAGTTGTGGGTTGTGCCCTATGGCTGGAAATGGTGACCTGCAGCATGTCCCACACATGCTCGATAGGGTTTAGGTCCGGCGAACGCGCAGGCCAGTCCATGCGGACAATTGTCTCTTGCTCTTGGAATTGATTCACCACCCTAGCACGATGGGGATGGGCGTTATCATCCATCAAATTGAAATCAGGGCCAACAGCACCAGTGTATGGTTTTACGTACACATTGAGGATCTCATCCCTGTACCGTACCCCTGTCATCGTCCCTCTCCCTATGACATGCAGGTCCGTTCTGCCGTTCCTGCTTATTCCTCCCCAGACCATAATTGATCCGCCTCCATAACGGTCGTGTTCGTTGATGTAGGCATCATTAAATCGCTCACGTTGTCTTCGCCACACCCGTTGCCTCCTGTCAGTAAAGTCCAAGCAATATCGGGACTCATCAGTAAAGAGAGCTGGAACCCAATCATTGTGTGTCCATGTGACATGATCGTGAGCCCAATCCAAACGGTTACGCCTATGACGCATGGTCAGTGGGATTCGAACACATGGCCTTCTTGAGTTGAGGCCGGCAGTATGAAGACGATTCCGTATCGTCTGACTGGATACCCTGACCCCCGAGGCGTTATGAAAGTCATTTCGTTGGGTGGTGGCTGTACAGAAAGGATGACATCATGCCTGAAGTGTGAGAAAGTGGTCTTGTCCTTGTGTAGTCGATCTCTGACGACCACCCCCGTGACGGTGTGCTGCTGTACCAAACGTTTGATGCCGCTTCCACGCTCTGTACACAACGCTTTGGCTGACGTTTAGTGCATTAGCAACGTGACGTTGTGAGAAGCCAGAGTCAAGCATTTCGATGCATCTTCCCAATTGCTCCGAAGTCAATGGACGTCTAAGACGTTGAGGAGACATTCTTATTGCTGAATGTAATGCAAAAAATTTGGAAACTTCCAAATTTTCACCAACAAGCAACGCACACGTCTGAGCTGAAATGGTGAAGTGTTAGTCAAAGCCAAAATGTGAAGCTGCACGCTCATTTAATGTCATGAAATGCACGTGCAAATGTGTTTTGTGTCTGACTGCTTGTCATTCATCCAATATATTGCTCATCAGTGGCAGTTACCAAATTTGCATGTCATTTCACAAAAAAATTCCTATGATCCCTATCAAATTTTGTATATGGGTTGTAACCACCTTTATCTCTGAAGTTTTTTTTACCAACAATCACAATCACAATTCTTGAGTTATCTCTCAAGTTTTTTTCTTTCCCTTGGTTTCTCTGAGTAATATTGGTGTCACACAGAAGCATTTGTTTCATAAAGACTGAAAGAATATACACTTAAAAGGAGTGGAAAATTACAGTTTGAGTGGAAAAACACAGTCAGATGAATAGGATACAAGTAGATACATAAGTGAATCAATTGATTATGTTTTCAGTCACAACTTATGATTTTACTGAACAAATATTGATCAAAGCTACAGAAATTAAATACATAATTTAAATAATCTGATTATGTTTTCAATTCAACTGAACAGAAGCCTGCTTACTAATCAAAGTTACAGTAGCCAGCTGCTTATGTGTGTGTGAGCTGCTTATGCATGAGTGAATTGAATTGTTTGCATGTGTGTGTAACTGTGTGTGAACTGCTTGTATGTGTGTGTGTCTGTGTGTGTATGTGCATGTGTAGGTGTGCTGCATGTGTGTGTGTGTGTGTGTGTGCATGTGTCTGTGTGCACTGCTCGTGTGTGTGAACTGCTTGTATGTGTCTGTGTGTGTATGTGCATGTGTACATGTGCGTGTGCCCGTGTGTGTGTGTGTGTGTGTGTGTGTGTTTGCACTGCTCATCCCCTCCCTATGTGTATGTAAACTACTTGTATGTGTGTGTGTGTGTTATGTTATGTGTGTGTGTCTGTGTGTGTGTCTGTGTATGTTACTGCTGCTTACATAATATGTTTATTGATTATTGATTATGGTTATTCAACATGGCAATTGATCTACTGATGAATATGATGAGAAATATTGAAATATAATCTTCAACATACCCCCCACTCAGGCTCATTCTACACCACCCCCGATCCTCCTTTTGTCCCACTGACTTGCCCTCGCTTTATGATTTGCTCCACCGTAGGGGCATCTCGCCTGCTGCATAGTTATCTCTAAATCATCTTCATCATGTCCATCTTCCCCACATCTACTACACCTGTGTAGCCCCTTCCTAAAAACTGCTGCCACATGCCCAAAATCCTGACATCAAGAACATTTCAATGAAATCATTTTATGTGCTCTCACTCAGTTTCTAATGTAATCTGTGTGCACCTTAATTGGTAACTCCTGATTAAACTCCACTAGTACTGATAAGCTCTCTTTATCTTTCTTACGTCTAAAGATTTTCAGCTGTCTTGATCCATAGACTCCCCTTATTTTCAGAAAAGCTTCAACCCTCACTGATTGTGGAACACCACAGACTATTCCCTTCTAGCAACCACTTCTAAAAAAAAGAGAAGAAGAAGAAGAAGAAGCATACAACTCCAGTTCAGTGGAGTGTTCTCAGCTTTATCTCCCTGCTTCTTAGTTTGGCATTCCACAATTACATCCCACTTCAACATAGTCATGCTGCTCTCGCATCTTACATCCTCAATCTTTCTTTGCACAAATTTCCAAACTTCATGGGTGTCATGGCTTGGGGGAGGGTCAGACTTCATTCCATATCAGTGGCAAGGTCAGCCAGGATCAGTACAGAGCCAGTCAGCAGTCACTATTTGGGTAGGTAAGGTTGTAAGCAAAACAAGATTGAATGGATAATGCCAGCAGCTTCTCGTCTCATTATCATTATTCTTTTTTTTTTTTTTTTTTTACCTCATTACTAGTCCTAGGTTTCCCCTGTCCCAACTTTTTTTTTTTTGGAATGTGTTGGAGACCTGAATGGCAAGAATGGATGTCTATTTACAGAAAAAATGAATATGACCAGAAAAAACTATATTTCTTCTATTTAATCAATATCTATGTGAAAATCACTGGAGACTCCAAACTTATGAGTGTTAGTGTTCAAGCATTTCATCAGAATACTCAAGCAAAATTTGATCTTTCTACACAAAAAATTATAGCTGCTGTGGCCTTTGTCATTAGGTTTATACATAACACACAATTTTTACATTTCAGTCAAATATGGGCTAATACTGTAGTGCAGGAATGTCAAACTCCAGTCCTGGAAGGTCGTAATGTCTTTGTGTCCTCCTTTCAATTAGCAGCAAACTAGAGGATTGAGAACAAGGTATGTGGAGGCTTCAACCAATCAATGACTTAAATGTGTAACTACAGAAAGGCAGCAAAAACAGGTGGGTAGTTTGACACCCCTGCTGTAAAAGATGGTAAAGAATGCCTTATGGTCCCAGGTCTACCACCTTCGAGATTCAGTCCTGGTCGAGGTTTTATAGGCAAAGATCTGCGCTGAATTGTCATAGTGACAGACTGCGGCTGCAGGGTGACTGATAATATAAAAAAGTGGCCCCTCTTACTGAATCACAGATGGGAAAGGTCAATGGAATTCTGTAGTCACCAGCTCTGCAGCCCACCACACCCCTGTGTCAGAGCATGCTGGATGGCTGCCTGGTACCCAAAATAGGAGTGTCAGCAAATGTACTCCATGTTTTTATATTACTGAGGTTTATACCATTGTTTTATTTGATTATTATTCTTAGCCACCATTCGACAACAATCGAATCGAGCAGGTTTGCAATGCCAGAACACTGCCCTCTAGTGGCAGAAAAAAGTAATATTTGTAGTTCTCGTTGAAAGCTTTGACACGCCTCTCATTTTTTCAAGTTATCTGAGATTATAAAGGAGCATTCTTGTTTTGTTTTTTCCCCCCCGTGCAAGGAGAGTCATATGTTCACATGAATGCGCAGCAGCAGGGCTCCGACAGATGTGCTGAACTTGTGGGTTGCTTCTGCCTCATCTCGACCTTTCTGTCCAGTAAGTTAGACACTACAACCCCATTTCCAAAAAAGTTGGTGCACTATGTAAAATGTTAATAAAAATTGTAACAATTTGCAGAACATTCAAACTCCACATTTAATTGAAAATAATATTAAGACAACATACCAAATGTTGAAGCAGACAGATTGTTTTGTTTTTTAAAAAACATATGATCATTTTGAATTTGATGCCTGCAACCCCTTTCAAAAAAGTTGGAACGTGGACGTGTCTACCACAGTGTTATATCACCTCTTCTTTTAGCAACATTCTTTAAGTGTTTGGGAACTGAGGAGAGCAAATGTTGAAGTTTTGAAAACAAAATGTTGTCCCATTCCTGCTTGATGTCTGATTTCTCTGCTCAGTACTTTGCAGCCTGCTTTGTCATGTTTTTTTTTCATAATGCGACAAATATCTTTCGTGGGTGACAGGTCTGGACTGTAGGCAAGTCACTTTAGGACCCAGACTTTTTTACTACGCGCCATGTTGTTGTAACATATGCAGAATGCGTGCGGTGTTTGGTATTGTCTTGCTGAAATAAACATGAAATTCCCTGAAAAAAATGTCTGTATGGCAGTATATTGTAAGACTCTCATTCCTGTTCTAATCTGCTCAAGTCGCAAACACTGTGAATGAGTCACATCCGTTGGCCAAATGGTCAGGATCCACTTCTCATAAGTACAGTACACTTGGTAATTTCTTACCACAACTAGTCGCACATACCTGGCATAGTCATCAATTATAGTGTAGAGGCCGGGAGTGAGCAAGTGAAGAATTGTCTCATCCAAACCGACTGTAATCAACATTGTTTAAGTAATTAATGCAATTAACATGTCTAGCCAGCTTCAAAGTTTTACTCATGTATAATAAATGCACTTTGGAGAGGCTCAGGGTTCACTTTGACTCCGCTGAACCCAGAGTACATCACCCGTATTTCTGACGTCTGCCGCTTTTACTGGAAATAAATACCATTTTCATACAAAGATTGGAATTGTTCCTTATTTTTTTTCTAGCAATATGTTGCTCCAAAGCCTGTTTAAGAGTATTCTTCAGCATTAACTGTGCCTTCACTGATGTGCAAGTTACACATGTCATATACACATCTGCGTGACTATACTATCATGGATGCTGGCTTTTGAACTGTATGTTGATAAAAAGGTGGATGGTCTCTCTCCTCTTATGCCCATAGCTTATGGTATCCACGATTTTGCTGAAGAATTTCATATTTTGGTTGATCGAACCACAGGACAGTTTTACAGTTTGTTTAAGGGAATCATTGTTTCCCATTTTTGTATTTTTGAATTCTTACTCTTCAAGCTCTGCTTCAAAAACAATAAATACAAAATACTTTTTCTCTGCATTTGAATTCAGTCACCGTCATTTCCAATTTTCAGTGCACTTACAAATGCGCACTGAAAAGACATTACAGAAGACTTCACGAGCCCTGGATCAAGCGGAGATCCCACTTCCAGAAGAAGGAGAGCTCACTGCAGCGAACTCTCCGCACCCCGACCTCTTCAGTGTTGTGCCGGCACAGCAGAGGGAGATTGTCTGGTTGGGAGCTGCTATGGACGAACCCATCAGATGCTTCTGCAAGCTGAGCACCTCCCATTTGCCCCCGCCACCCACTGCCCCTGGCCTCTCCCCGAGGTGAATCCCCAGTTTGACTGCCTGACTGTTATGAGGGCTCCCCCACTGTCTGCCACTCCACAGCTCTGCTTCTAAAGTAATAAATACAAAATCCTTTTCCAAAATCCAGTCACCATTATTTCTAGTTTTCAGTGCACTTACAAGCATGCACTGAAAAGACATTATAGCAACCTTGAAAACCGAGTGCATCATTTTGGGGCAAAGAGTGAATGCCTCTGTTTATTAAGCATGTATGGTGAGAAGAGAGTCCCAGTTCACTCACTGGTCAATTCACCTCATGAAATTGCATCTGCAGAGTACAACAAAACATGATCGGTCATTGGATGCTTCAGCAGAATTCAATTTAAACATGCTTCGCCTACACACCCTGCTATTTTGTCTATATAGTTTTGTAATTAATACTATATGTAACAAATCCAAAGATGCAAAGTGCAGATCACATTCAAAACCACGGGTATACTCTGTGCTAATATTTAGATGTCTCAGCCATATTACAGGAAGTAAAATGCAGCTCCTAACTGGGGCAGTGCTGCAAATTGTCTGTGTTTGAGAAAACTGACACACAGAAACCACACACACACACAAACACACACACACACACATATATATATGCATCTTCCCACGTGCATACTCACACAGAAACACGCCCCCATACACACAGAAACCACACAAACAGAAATATACACTCACAGGGACTTGTACCCATGCACCCACACACACACACACACACAAACACAGATACCCCACGCATACAAGCATGCTCACACAGAAACAGACATCCATGCATGCAGAAACTACACAAACAGAAGCCATGCACACTCATATGGGCACAAGCGAGCACACACACACACACACACACAGGAACACCCAACAGGAAATAAAACCACTGCTAATGTAAATGAGCCATGTACAGCATGAGAACAGAGAGAGAGAGAGAGATAGAGAGGTAGGGAGTGAGAGAGAGAAAGTGAGAGAGCGAGGGGGGAGTAACAGAGAGAGAGAGAGAAAGAGGAGGTAGCACATGCGAGAGGAGGAAGGAGGGTGTGTTTTCAGTCGCGTTCTTGTGCACGCCGGAGCACACTGTCAGCGAGAGCTCTCGCCCTGTCTTCTGCCACCCGGCCCATCGCAGCACCAATGCCCCAGCACTGATGGACACCCTGAACCGGGCCGCTCTGGATATTTCCACCCGAAACCCCCAGGAGGACTTTGAGATCCTGGTCCGGGTCGGTGGTGGGACCTATGGGGAGGTGTACAAGGTCAGGACCCAAGACACGTCATCAACTGCTTTTAACTGCCCGCTAACTCACTCTTTCTCTCAACTTTCCCCTCTCCGTAACATCCTTCTCTTTTTCTTTATCTCCATCTGTTTTCCCGTGTTTTACCACATTATTTTGGTGGCTTATACAAAATGGAGAAGAGAGATCAATTATGTAATTATGTAGTTATGTAGAGTGGAATTTGGTACGCACAAAAGTATGAAACAAGTATTTTTAGGATAGTTATTAACAGTATGACACCTATTAATTCCTGAGGCTTGTTGAGTTCGGTTTACAATTCCAGCTTTTTTTAAATTCATCAACTCAAAATATTCTGAACAATATAATAGCCTATTTCCAAAGTTAAGGATTGTCTTGTGTATGACTTTGATAATTGATCATTTCCAAAAAAGTAAAACAGGAATTAATTTTGAGCTTGTCAAACATTATGTATACAATGTGAGGAGGATGAACATCATGCCACTTTGATTTGTCTTGAGAAAACTTTTTATTAGTGAAAGGCTTCAACTTGTAACTTGGCAGTGAACTAACGCCCAACTGTCATTTACTATCGGAATCATCAAGACTAATCCCTCCATACCTCCACACTGAGTCACTTTGGAGGGTGTTATTAGGCTGTAAAGGCATATTTTTATAACTAAACATCTCCTCTGAGATCTGCTCTGTTTTGTACCATAAGGCCATGGTCTCTGACACAGGGTGAGCCTTGCTGTCTCATTGCTGCCCCAGGTGCAGGATTTGCATCAGAACAGAGTGTGTTTTACGTGGTGATCTGTGGTCGCCAGGCCTTTTGATCTCAATCAAACTTCCCGTCTTTAGCAGAAGAGGAGAGCACGCTGCCGGTTTAGTGCAGTGCATCTGTAATATCAGGCAGAGATTACTTTATTTTTGTTGTTTTTGTTGCTGTTGTATTAAGCCATTGGAAGGTTTTGGAGCTCAGTTATTGCAAACGTTTCTTGGGGTCTGATTCAATATAAGGAGAAATCAGGAGTGTCTTCATTAGGCTTTTTATCCGTCATAGATGATTTATCCTTTATCTACTTGTGATATAATCTGGTTTAAGCAAGAAAGAATTCCTCACTAGGCGTGCTGATCAGTAAGTATCAGATCGTCATGCATCAGAGAGCGTATGGAATGGGCTTGGAATGAAAGGCAGAAACAGCACTGGTCCACGACCAGGGTTCGAGAATATCTATTATCAAGGCTCATGCTAATATAACAAGGGGCATTCTGGGAAGTATTGATTCTCCTCCTATCCTTTAGTCTAGTTTCTAAAGAGAATTCGTCTTATTTGGGATTTTCCCTTCCAGCTCTGATGAGTTGAAACCTGGTGAAACCTGGTTAACCAGGAAAAAATGTACAGCCATTGAATATCCTGGGCGAACAATTGAGGCTGGAATAAAAACTAACATACACTGCGCGACCCCGAAAAAATCAGGGTAAAAAGGTTCAGTCAGGAATAGTTGCCTTGGGAATGAAATGGATGGTGGAAACTCATAAATCATCCTGAGAATGCAGTCTAACAAGCTATCATATCCATGACATAATGAATCCCTCATGCATTGATTCAGAATCAGTCCATATTTCACGTTCAGCTCATAATGCACGGCATTTTGTGACACTCTTTCAGACTTCCATTAGTTTTTCCGTTCTAGAGTGTTTTCTGACTTGATACCTGATCAGCCCCCTATCTGAGGGTGTAGTACAGCCCGCGTGCTTATTTTTCCAAACAAGTTGTGGTACTGCCTTCTCTTTGAGCCACACTTCAGCCAATCAGATTGTATCTAACTAGAATCCTAAACCAATCAGACTATACGTTACTCGAATTTTTCCATTACTTGGTTGTGAAAAATAGTCCTGCGTACAGCCCAGATTCTTGTACACCAGCAGTAATAATCAAAGGTTTGGGCACACTGAGATCTCTACACTATCAGATAAGAAATCATTACATTTTTAAGAAAAAAAGAGATCTAAAACTTTGTTTCATCCAAAGAAACACTATTAGCAATAATACCTGCTGAGAATCCTCATATAATTCCCATTGACAAAAGCAGTCATATGGCTCTAAGAATTCACACCAATCTGACCTCTGAGGATCCATCAGATGCGCTGAACATGCGTCTCGCTCCATTATAACCTTTGTGTTCCAGCCCCTAACTAGTTTGATTTTAATACAGTTGTTAGAAATAGGAAATAATTTCTTCACAAGTTTATTTAGGAAAATATGGCTTTTTGTCCACACAAGAACTTAGCAACACCAGGGGCATGTTCAAGATCACAGAGTGGAGCGAGAGCCTGCGAGTTCTTGCCTCTTGAATGATTAAACTACTGTACGTTTTGTTTTGCGTAGACAAGTGAGAATAAAGGCGGGCAGTCTCGCCTTGCTTTTCAAGATGACATCCACAGCTCGTTTTTGATGGACTTGGATGCAAACCTTAGTCGGCAGCCATGTTGGAAAACTTGCAAAAACTCTCGTGTCATTCAAAACAAGGGAGTCTTCCCTTTCGAGACCTTGGCAGGAGACCCTTCAATCTTGTACATGCCCCAGGGAAAACGTGATAATCGCAGGCAATGGTGGCCTATGGGCAGAAAGCAGGGAGGGTGAAAAACAGACCATCGAACTGATCATTAGTCCTGATGGGTTTTCAGCCATTTTCTTTGATGAAAGATACTTTACCTCACGTCCCTCAGGTGTAGCTGATTCTCTTTGTTAAGACGAGAAATAACACATGTCATTTGGACGCAAAAATGTGCACATTTAAATCTTTTTATTCATTTAAACAATCATGAAGTGTAGATTTGATGGCTTGCTTCATAAGATATGACCAGAGTAGTTTTTTTTTTTTTTTTTGTGAAAGGTAGCTTATTAAAGAATGAGAGCAAAACCTTTCTATTGAATTTTGACTTTATATTTTATTAAAAAGAAAAAAGGAAGCTGTGTGTTTAACTGCTGATGGAATATATTCATGTTTTTGGAAAATGAGTTCATCAAAAACAGTGATTGAAAACAGGTCAATAATCATCAGTTTCAGTTTCAATGGATATTTTCTGGCCCCCTGCTGTTTGTTTAACAGCTACTCCTGACTGCAGGTGTGTGGCCAGATTTGCCTGTCTTCATTACAATGAGGGTGAACTCAAGAGAGCCCAGCTCATGAATCTTCGACTTATAATGTTGTGCACTGTGCCAACTAGTAACAACCACATTGAGTTTGACAATGTATGCTAAGTATTACTTTGCTTCATGCTGGCTCATTGGAGGTCTGCCTGGTCCCAGTCTGGAGTGATGACTTGGGGCTGAAGATCAGCACAAATGCAGTCTGCCATTCTGCCTGCAGTGTAATCACAATGGGCATTCTGCAGACAGCAAAAAACATGATGACCTCTGAGCTCCCATTAACGGGTCATTTAACAAGAAAATGCATTAAATCATATTCAGCACTATTAAATTATTTCAGAAGTGCAGGCACAGTCAAAAATGTTTCTTTTTTACAGTAAAAGGCTAAATTATTTTAATACCTTGACAGTTACAAGCTTTTCTCTGCATTGAAGGCAATGAGGCCACTGTAAAGATCAAACCACAAACCACATAAAGAAATGAATACACTATGCATTATGAGAGCACCTTCTCTACGCTGCAGTTTTATGCATTTTAGGGTTCGGATCGGGTATTACTTTAGTAATCTGAAAGAGGAGACAAATGCTCAGGTTTGCTACTTCACAGGAGGTCATACATTACGGTATGGCACTGCCAACAGGTTATGTTTTCCAAGGAGGTCATTTCACTGACAACATTCGCGAAGCAACTAGACTTTTTCCTTGCAGATATTTTACAAGATGATATCTGTAGCGCGTCATTTTGGTTTTTTGACATGGACATTGTTTTTATTATGCTGGAAGAAGAGGACTTGTGCATCATTGACTTCATTTTAATTTTTGAGCCATTAAGCTGCCAGGTTTGAAAACGAGAAAACAAATGTTTATGACACAGCATCAGATATGCACATATGCATTAAAACACTTGTTTATGACACAGCATAAGACATGCACATATACATTCAACTGTCAATGCTTTTCCTTTAATCTAGCTCAATATAGCCAGAAATAGCCGGAAGCTGGATAATGGCTGACTCCAGTCTGACTGAGCCGCAGCCTCAGTATCAACACTCCAAACTGGGGGTCCAGGTGTCTGGCCAGAGGCTAGATTTATTCAGAAATTATAAAGCTACCATTCTCTTGAACATATTAACACATACATAAATATGCCCAGGTATCATAAACGTAAAGCCACAAAAATGATACAAAATAACTTTGCAGTCACTTCTACATTGCATCATCACCAGGTTAGGCAGCGTAGTAGTATGTAAACTCAGCATTGTGCTCCCTAGCAGAAATGCACCAAGTATGCAGGTTTTAACAAGGTATATGTGTCAATCTATGGATTAGAAAGGGACGTTGCCTGTATTGACCAGCTCCTCGGGCCAGTAAGAATTGGACACCACTATCCTCTGAAGTATATTATAATTTTTTTTTAATCCTCTGACTATGCCTCTTTCCTCGAGCCATTTGAGGTTATTGTAGAAGTTAAGTCAGTCAATTTTCGCAAACAATAAAGTAAAGTAATGTGAGCAAAGTACTGGAGAATGGGCTCACACTTCAGCACTGATCCCTCAGTAAGTATCTACTTGCCACCTTCAAGGCCCCATCCTGACCGGTTATAAAGAGGGAAACACCGTAGATGACCATGCTGGGATGCAATATGAGAACATAACCCGTCAGCTTACATCAGCGGCCCCCTCCCCCCTGCCCAGCTGCCGTGTTCATGAGCGAGTGCATCATGCAGCACTGATGCAAATGAGGGGACGTGAAGCACACTTCCTCTTGAGGTGAGCAAACTGCAGAGATGGTCAACCTTCTGCATTATACATGTATGGCTCAGCGTCTGCTTGGACAGAATGGTTGACACCGTCTTCAAGTTGCGAGATCAGAAGAACCAAGACATTAGAATGTTCCCTACCGAACGTTCTAATGCTGATGTGACAAGATCTGCGTTTAACCGAATATTATATTGCGGTGTAACAGTCTATTGTGATGTAACTGGTCTCAAAGGAGTTACGGAGTTCTTAAACAATGGTTTATAACCATTTCGTATAAAAAACAGCGCCCCCCCCCCAAAAAAAAAATGGTTTATCAGTGAGGCGAACCCTGGTCCAGGATCAGATTAAAAATATCCAGAAAGAGGAAGCTGACTAAAACTCTGGTTTGGACAGCTTATTGCAGATCAGTGCAAGGCGGGGACCCCATGTATTGAGCAAAAACACAAAAATAAATAGGGAACCAAGCCTTCTGCAGCCCCCTCACAGAAAACATGCTGGCACGGAAGCTACAGAATTTGAGAATATAGCATCAGTTTCTGGCTGAATACAAAAAATCTTCAGGCATGGGTCCAGGCACAAGTAAAGATCAGTATAAATTACAGATCCTCTTCACAGACTTCCTGTTTCCCAGCTATATGAATATGTAGCAAAACAAAGGTAAATTTCCGTCAGTTAAAACCACAGTTAGGACAAAATAATATAACAATGATGTTTGACAGGAAGTTGTTAAGTTTTAGGATTGAAGAAATGGCTTTAACAAAATGGTCAATAAGTTGACAAAACCTATTGTGACTATCAGGACAATAATTATGAAGTTTAAAGCATCTGGCAATGTAAAACTCTGAGGATCATAGTTGGGGGGGTGCAGATATGAATCATGTCAGGGTCAGAAAGTCCCCAAAACTACGATCAGATGACACCTACACAACTATAATATGCTTGGGAGAGTTGCCAGAAAAAAAATAAAGCCTCTGTTTTCATGAAATATGCACTCACAGTTTGCAAAACTGTACTAGAACTTGCAGTGAGTCTGGGTTCTGTGGTCAGAACAGACCAAAATAGGGGTCTCTGGAAATAAATTCCCAAGACAAGTTTGTCATAACAATGGTGATAGCAATTCCTCAGAGAACCATATCCCAGCTGTGGAGAGGGGCGGTGGATCTTTGATGATGTAGGACTAATACAGCACTTTTGGATTCATGGCATCATGAATTCCACCAATAACCAGCAGATATTTAATGAAACCCTGACTGCCGCTGCCAGGAAGCTTATATTGGGCTGTTGTTGGATCTTCCTACAGGACAGCAATATAAAGCATGCATTAAAAACAACATTAAAAAGGTTCACCGACCACAGATAAAGGTTTGCCCAGGCTACCCCAATCCCCAGACCAAAAGCCAGTAGAAAATGACGAACTAGTGGGATGAACTGAAGAGGAACGTTTACAAACATGGACTATATTACATGTAAGATCTGGAGAGATTCTGTGGGCAAGAATGGTCTTGAATCTCGAGCCTTGTCTTCTCCCACCTCATTGTACACTAAAGGAGAAGACTCAGAGCAGTCACCTTGGCAACAGCAATTGTACAAACTGTTAAATGAAGGGGATTCAGTAATTTTGGAACACTTTTCTGAGAAAATATTTATCTCATGTAATGTTGCATCATATAAATGAAAATAAGTAAACAGTACATAGAAAAAAACAAAATAATGTTTTTTTGAAAGAAAAAGTAAATACCAAGTGTAACCACTCTTTGCTTTGATTCCAGCATTTAATCTTTCAGGCATAGTTTTCACATATTTTTTATTTCCTCAATTGCTAAACCATTCAATGTGGTTTGAAGTTCATTCCAAAGAGAATATTTCAATCTTAGAACAGATTTGCTCAGTTGGATTAAGGTCTGGACTTTGAGCAGGCCAAGTAATAACTTCTATGTCACCAGATGTTTCTTTTCAACTGACATAATTCTTGCACAACTTAGAAGTGTTTAGGATCATTATCTCATTGAAAATAAATCCCTGACCAATCCGTTTCTTTCCAGATGGCAACGCATGCCTCACAAGAATGCTGTTATACTGCTTTTTATCCATGATTCAACTGATTTTTATAACGTCGCAGGCTCCTTTCGAGCAGACTGAACCCCAAACCATAATATTACCACCTCCATATTTCACTGAAGGGGTGGAACAGTCTATTTTGAAACTTTTTCCAACTCTACAGCGCACATAAGTTCTATGTTTGGGTGAGAAAATTTCAAATTTTGATAAATCAACTCTTTTTTTGATGTTGCTACCTCTTGGCAGGAATACGGCCAATCAGACCATCTTCACAGTGGCGTTTTGAAATGGTAGATCTTGATACTTTCATTTCTTCACTTCTGACACCATTAACACCATCATGGAGTTGTCGTGCTGTCAACCTCCAATTTTTTTACTTGTCATACACAAATACCTAACATATGAGGCGCTTAACTTTTGTTTTGCACCTCTATTGCCACTAACTTTCAGTGAACCAGTCTCTTTGAAACGCTTGGTGCTTCTTACAGTGCCACGGCAGCATTTAACTTCTTCAGCATCATGTTAGGCCACAGTGCAGCTACGAACAACCTCAGAGTGCTCCTTCTGTTGCGCTATCATGTCTAACACTGTGACACTGCTCAAAGTTCATGTCGCCTTATAGAGTGGAACAACTGACCATCAGAAGTACTTTTGCGGCATAATGTTCCCTCAAACCAGTCTAAGCAATTTTTTTAGAATTAATAATCATGGAATGAGCCTTCAAATATGCATTCAGGCTATGCAAGAGTCAAAAAAATATTGCGACATGGATGTTTTCAGTGTTCTTGCTTATTACCCTTTTTTTTACCTCAATATATCTGTGGGAATGATTTTTTTTGTTCTCATTGCCAACAATAGTATTTTTCTTTTCATTTTGACCAAAAAATGATAGACAAGTAATATATTAGGGCCCTTTTTTTTTTGCAAAAGTGGTGGTGGATAATCATCACCGCTCACTACTGTATTTTTCAAGGATGCCAATATTAGTGTAGGGTGCTGCGCACTGCAGAAACAGAGCTGGTGCACACCAAATGAACTTCCTGATAAACGGTTGCGCTGCATAATTGCACAGCTCTCACTTTGCCTTCAAAAGGTTAATGTAAATTACCTCACACACTGAATGTAGGGCTAAGCTTCCGAGGTAAAGTACAACAGTAACTCATAAGTACTGACACCGCAAAGCCCGTCTGTGCACCCAAAATTCACAACTCTGGATGCAGGATAAAATTTAAAAGTATGGACACATCTCGCAATGCTGCAGATATTTTAAAGCATTAATTAGGCGCAGCGCCAGTTGGTCAGAGGACACTGTTCTCCCAGCAATCTTTAAAATAGATTTATCACATGCATTTATGCATTTAAACACCCATCACCATTTTTCTATTTACTCTGCACAGCTCTTACAGAGGAAATGCAGTTCCACTTCATTACCCCTGGGCACCCACAGCCAACAAAATATTTATTTTTGCTTGTATATATTAAGGATCGGGCATGTGACATAATTAGACATTAGTTGGCTTTACTAAGGCTCATGTCTCTTTATTTGAACATGGACAATAAACAAATAAGCATTAACCGAATATAAAACACAAGAGAGATGTAATGCACCAGGTTTTAGCATATTGCTATTTTCTGTCCATAGTCCCTCAGTAGGTTGGCAGAATTATAAAATATTGAGAGAATTAGACATTAAAAGAGTTAAAAATACAAAGGTAGTCAATAAAAGTATACAAATGCCAATGTTTCTCCTCTCCCCAAAAATAGAGGTCCAAGCTGCATCAAAATAATTATTTGTTTTACACAAATGCAGATGTATGTAAACGTATACATGTGCCATGAAGCCGTGGCTTTTTGTGCTTTTTGTGTTTTAGGTAGTCAAGTCAACTTAAAACCGTAAAAATTTGTTCAGACAGCTGCAATTTAAAGCTGAAACAACAGCAAAAAATGTGCTTAAATAAAAAAAAGACGCTTCTTTGACAATGGGCCTGAATAGCCCACATACAGGACGCGAAGGAACAGCAGCAGTTGAAGTTAGTAGGTGAACTGGCCTCCTTAGCTTTAGCACTGAAAGGCCACATTCAGAGCATCAGTTACCCATGACTTACTCATCCGTGATCAGCAGATACTTGATGAGCCAGAGCCGTTAGCTGTGACGGTTTCATATCTTGTGTGTGTGTGTGGGGAGGTTAAGCTGGGGTCGGGTAGATGTGACATTTTTACACTTCACCCAGGTGGGTTCATAAGTCTGGGACGGGGGGGGTTAGGGCGGAGGTAAATGTCAGGGTGACCAAGGTCACTCCTCTGCAGGTCACTATCCTAACACCACCGGCGTGTTTTTGACGCAGTCTTGCCGTCTCAAGAGCAATGTTGTGTGAACAGCTATTGGTGACTCCTCTCGGGGTCACGTAAGGAGGTCATTTCTTGAGAAAACTGCACCACATGAAGTGCAAGGAAGTGTTTCTGGTGAAAGCAGAGCTTATTTCGTCTGAGTAACACTCTCTGCATACCTACCTCGTGATGAGTGATAAGATATCTGGACAAAATCTGGGCCTGGATTCCTAAAGCAGGCTTGCTGAGTTAGCTGGGTGACTTCCCTGAGAAAAGCCAGACACTCTCCTAAATCATAATATGGACTGAAGTAAACAGAGCTGTTGCAGGTTTTATTGGGGACAATTGTCCTGCCAACTCAGTAATCCTGATTTGCAGAACTGTACGCCCTCAAGTCTTTGTGACTTATGAACTGTGTGATATGTGTGCCTTGATTGGTGATATTGAAATCAAGTATTTCCAGTCATCTTTGCTGTGCATCTTTTAGTCTTAGGTATATCATGCCTATATGTTCACTGTGCAAAAAAAAATTAGATTCCAAGATCTTGTCCTTAGGAAATTTAGTTTTATCGTCAATTACATTTTGACAAAGTCAGCTCAGGAAATGAAAAATTCCCTCCATTTATCAAAAGCACATATGGATTGTAACAGGTGATTCTAGTTCTTGTAATGACAGAACTGCAATGGAATTCCTTGTCACCTTTGCAGAATTTCCACACAAGGAAGCCAGACTCATCAGACCCATATTCATCGCTGCATGAAGCTCACATTGAGAGTATTCTCAGTGCATGGTCAGGATTCCTATCACAATCCTGTTTTACAGGGCAATCTGCGTTACACAGAGGATAGTGTAAGCTTAAAAAGTGGCGTGACTTAAAAAGTAATAATTAATTTTGACTGTTAATGCAAGGTTAAAGTGGAGACCGACACTTTTAAATTGTAGGTATTAATGACTATATAATGCAAACCATGAAGGAATCTCCGCCTATTTTATTCAATGGCAGTGTCCAAATCCATATGGACCTCACTGACATCCCCATCTCTCCACCTTTCATGGGACGATGCCACCAGTCTTGTACATCTCCCCCACAACCAATCTCACCCTATTTTGACTCCTACACTTCGCTGAAGTCACGTGACTACACCTGCAGCTTCTTCCTGACTCATTGCAGCCAAACAGCTGTCCTGCTGGTTCTCCTGTAAGGAACTGCCCAGTTTTTCAGCTGGCATGCAGAGGAACACGTTTGCAGATTAAGCACGCCGTCACACGCCATTGTTGTCTATTGTACTTCAATTGGTTTTTTCTTTTTTTTTGGCTGATGTCCAAGGTATGGCAGAGCAGAAAAGGACACAACTGAATTACTAAAACTGACTTACTAAAAACATACCAATACTAAGAACAAGTACTGAAGTAAATACAAATACTAACTGTAAATGCTAACACCAATACTAACATTAAACTAGAGGGTGTGCCTGGTAGGCCACATCACCCAGCCCGATCTTCACAAAAATCAAATCTTTTTTTCCCTTCCACCAAAGGATCATCAATACAAAATTTGAACTGAATCCGTCCAGAATTGTGGCCTGTAGAGTGCGAACAGACAAACAAATAAATAAACACGACAACCACATACACCCTTCCGCAACATTTGTTGCGAGCGGGGTGAATAATAGTATTAGTATTGTTAGTACTTAGTATTAAGTACTATCACTAATATTAAATACAAATGCAAAATATCAATACTAAGACTGAATACTAATAACAATAGTAAATACTAATAATAATACTAAATACCGATTCTAATACTAATACTAATTATATATAAATACTCATTCTAAAATAGAAATAGTATCACTAAATTCTTCATAAAGGTTAGTCTGCCAGGCACACTGTTGCCACAGATGAAGGTTTAAATCCAGGCTTTAGTTTGTACCACTGTTTTGTGTGGGTTCCCTAAGGGTGCTACTGTTTCTTCCCAAAACGCACACAGGCTAGGATAGCTACTGACGAAGTGCTCCATATGTATTAGCGTGTAAGGGAATGGTGTGTGTGCCCCATACTGGTTTGGTCCAGAGTGTATTTCCACACTGCCAGAGTTAATTCAACTCCAATTGAGGTTTTTTGACTTCACGTCAGACATACTGGTCTCAAATAAAGTCTTAAAGGGTTGATTTAACGCTCTAAGTTTCTCAATGACAGTGCTGCCATCATATGTGAGTGTAAGCACCACCTGCGCAAGATTCCTGACCAGGATTCAGATAAAGATTGGATGGATGGGTGGGTGGATATTACCATGGCACTAAACCTTCAACCCCAACATCAAAAAAGTTGGCTCATTAAGGAAAATGCAAATAAAATCGATCAAAGTGAAACTATGGTTAACTCCTGGATAAAAGCCGTTTATGAATCTTACCACCTGTGGTCGTGCTAATGGCAAATTGATTGATTGATTATTGAGTGACACTCAAGTCTCATTGCAACACTGCTTCCAAAGCTTCGCTTATCCAGGAGTAAAAAGGACTGGAAAGACTATTCACCATGTACTACTGTAAATTGAAAATTGTTAGAGCCCTCTTTCTAATCGATTCCCCCTCTGTTCCCACAGTCTGCGTGATGGTCATGTTAACTCTCCTATTCCCTTCCTGGGATCAGCTGTGGCCACTCCCTTCTGCCTGATTGTCCTGTCTATATAATTTGCTGGTCTTGTGTCAGTCGGGGCTGGATTGTCTCACTAGAAGGTTACTCGAACCTTTCACCCAAAATTTCAGTTTTTCTCCCTGGTTTCTCTTCCTAATAAGCCTGTTTTAAATCATTGCATTATCAGCTGTGTTGAATGCCTTTGAGAGATTGATAAAAAGAACAGCAAAGTGTTTCTCTCAATCCAAAGTTGAAACAATATCATTCAAAGCAGGTGTGACAGCAGTAACAGTGCTGCGCTTTTCTCTACAACCCAGCTGGGACATACTTCAAATAGAATATGAGGAGAGGAATGATTTAAGTTGATTATTCAGGTGAGAATCTGGTATTTTATGGTTGATGTATTATAACACGACTAGCTCACCTGTTGAAAACCACCTGTTTCACATCACCTAATTGCAAATTTTAATATGATCATCAGTCTTAAATTACCCATGTCAATTTTTTTGGAGTATGTTGCATTGATCAGATTTGGAAATAGTTGAACATTGTCAATAAACAAATGAATTCACACTCTAAAGCATATAGTAACGTATTGTGCTGGTGATTTCAATACAGGCGAAGGTGAATGGCATTCTCAAACTGGCTTTTTTTTATTTATTTACTTTTTCCAGGATGTACTAAGTTTCTCTGTAATTGGGGTTGTTGATCATTTCCACCTTCAACAATAATGTCTTTGTTTGACATTAAGGCAGGACAGTAAGATTTAGGCTGGACAGAATGATCCACGCAGTCATGGTGGTAATTCCAGGTTTTCCTGTTAGGTGACATCCAGATGCTTTTGCAGAGAGGAAAATTATACGCACGACAAGCAAAAGCGGCAACTCCTGGGTCCTTCTGCCCAAACCACAGGGCAAATCCCATTCTGGGGTGGATAGGAACAGTAACCTATAATGCCTTTGTATTTCCATTCAACCTCCTAAATAGGTGACTAGGATGGATGAATGAGTTTTTTAAAAGCCACACATTAAATGTTGCATACTCACGAGTAAGCAGTTTAATTTAAGCTGCCAAAGAGAGTGTATAATCAATGTGAACATCTGTCATCTGGACCGATGTCATGCATTAAACATTTTAGTTTGACAGTCCCAGAAATGACTACAATTGAGTGAAACCTCACAAAATAACAGATAAAAAAAATCTACATAAATTGCTTGATGTCCTTGCCTCTGTGTAGTGTCAGGGCATCTTTACCCAATAAATGCTCGGCAAGTTTCCAACTGATTGTATCTCATTAAATCTATCATCACTTGGCGGCTTGTTCTTGGTACTTCCAATAAAAAAGAAAACAACTTTGCTAATGTCTTGGCTCCCATACACCTGAACAATTGTCTAACTTTTCATTCCTATTCACCTCTTTGTTTCCATTCACCCCATTTTACACAAAAATCCCACAAGGATCATCGCATCTGACACAAACAGTCATACCACAGTCAAAGCTAAGTACTGGAGATCATTTGTCACGCCCATTTAAATATTCGGTTGAACAATAACTAACCTTCTTCACCATAGCTGCATGCTTTATTAAGCCTACGGCCACAGTCTGGTGGTTTTCTGTATGTGGGAACAGGCTATTCATTTAGAGAAGCAGGTGTACTTAACAAAGTGGCCATTGGGAAGACATCATTGTATGATTCATACATTTGTGCTAAATTTCATCTAGGATTATGCAGTCACAGGTGATAAAGAAACTAAGAAATAGAATCACATTTCTTAGCTATTATCAGTTCTGATCACATTGTATTTTTGACAGGGATCAGATTCAGGACTCAGTCACTTCCAAAGGTTATATTACAGAGTTTTTTCTTGGTCAAACTATCCGCCTGTAGCCAATGAACAGGATGTAATTTAAATTGAAGTCTGGCCACAGTCCACAGTTCAGAAGCCAAATGGTGAGATTTCCAGAATCAGGGGTCATCACAATCATTAATCAAAAAAGTCAGCCAAAGTGAAAACCAGAATATCACAATACACGGGGGATCGGGTGATCTCAGGAACCGTAGAAAGCAAAAAAAAAAACTCTAGGAATACAAAGGCTGGTAGTGATGCCTCAGAAAAGGCAACAAACTTGCAAAGAACTGAAGGAAACTGAAGCTATATAACGGTGAGAGGAGAGCAGACAGGGAAGTGATTGTAGGAGTGCGTGAGCTGGGAAGTACGGCAAAGGGTGGCCCCGAACAAGGGAATTATTAGAGAGTAACTGAAAAACAGAAGGAGGAGGCCAAATGCATGAGAGAGGATGAAAATAAAAGCACATGTGAACTAAACAAGGACTGGAAATAACAACAAGAAAATAAGACAATATCTAAAAGAACAATGATAAACATAAGAATATACAGAAAATAACCCAGTTAACATAAAAATAACAAAAGGGCAGAATTCAAATGCTGACAATTTTATGCTTTTGTCGTATAGATTAGACTTAGTATTTAGCAAAAAAGGGGACCAATTTGGGAAGCCAAATAGAGTTTGAGGAAAAAGAATTTTGTTCATAAGATGTCAGTAATTAGAGTAATAAGGCTGAATCTCATAAAATGCATTCTAAGGTTTAATTAAGATTTGAAAGAGGAAGTCTCCCTGAAAGGCAAATTGCATCAGATGTTCGAACAAATGCCATGTTGTTTTTCTATACTGTTAAGGAGAAGGTAAAGTTAAGGAGGAGGTTGATATGAAATCAGGTAGACACCAAAAGCGAGGTGAAGGGGAATGAGGATTTATTGAAAAAACAAAACAGGCACGAGGGCCAACGAAAAACTTGGCCCAAAGGGTTGCAAAAGACAAACTAACGTACGCTACACAGAGCTATAAACAAAATACAAAAATGACAAAAAACAAAAGGCACTGGAAACTCCAGGCAAGAAGACCATAAACAGAAAAGAATAATGATTCTATGATAAGAGAGCAGAAGGCTATATACAACAAGACAAGGACTTGAACAAGGCTTGGAAACTTGGCAACAAAACTTGGGAACATGAACTAGGAACAAGCTTGCAAACAAGAACTTGTCTTGTTGTATATAGCCTTCTGCTCTCATCATAGAATCATTATTCTTTTCTGTTTATGGTCTTCTTGCCTGGAGTTTCCAGTGCCTTTTGTTTTTTGTCATTTTTGTATTCTTTTGTTTATAGCTCTGTGTAGCGTACCTTAGTTTGTCTTTTGCAACCCTTTGGGCCAAGTTTTTCGTTGGCCCTCGTGCCTGTTTTGTTTTTTCAATAAATCCTCATTCCCCTTCACCTCGCCTCTGGTGTCTACCTGATTTCATATCAGTAGACACTGTCTCCCAGCCAACTTCCACCGCATCCAGATAAAGGCTAGAAATCATGGCACATGAGGGGCAACACCTGGAGAAAGAGAAACAAGAGGCGTGGCAAGATCATGACATGGACAGAGATTGGATGACAAGACTTGGTCATTAAGAGAATGAGCGTGCTCAGCTTAAGTACCAATTAAGTAAGCAGTTTGAAAGCAGCATGAATGTTCAGAACAGAAAAGCACAGCAAGATCTTGAAATAGTAAAGCAGGAATCATGACAATAAACTGCCCGTCTAAATTAGTAATGTGTCTATCTAAGAATTACACCACCCAGTGAGTGTTAGTAAATGTTAGTAACTTAAAAACAGTTAATTGTCAATTAAGCTTAGACAGCCCCGAATCAGCTCTGCACAGAGGGAAGGGGAAATACCAAAGCCAACCAGAGCTCTGAAATGTGCAACAACGAAGGCACGGGGCGGAATGCAGACAAGCGGTGGAGTGGCTTGGCAGACCTGGCGAAAACAAAAACATGGACAAGGAACATGAATTATGAAATGCTTGAACCTGATACAAGAAACTGTTAAAACTGTGACTATGAACATGAGCTATGAACTATGAAACTATGAAATCTTGAACATGAAACTGTTAAAACCATAAATGCTGTCCTGGCCAAAGGCCAGGACCCAGAACACAACAGAGGTGCTTGAGAAAATTGTATTTTTTTAGAAGTTTATGCATTGTGTTGCTGATGGAAATTGCTTGTTTCATTTGCTGTATATCATTGCCATCATTACGCTCTTCTTCCTGAAAAAGTACATTATCCAATCAAGGCAGGACTCATGGTATATTTTAGTTCCATTCTAAACAACCATTTTGCCAGCACTAAGTTTGAGATGATTGTTTATGTGCTGCAATGTCTGCCCATGGATACGGGAAAGAAACGTGTCCTTGTCAGTCTCCACTGATTTCATTGTCGATGACACTGGATTGCAGGTGGCTTGTAAGAAAGTAAATAAATAGGAAGCTTTGCTCCCCTCCCAGTCAGACAGTGTGAAAGGGGAAAGAAGATAATCTCATTCAGATTCCAAATGCTGCACTTCAATGTTAGAACACCAACCCAAACTTAAGTGTGCTTTTTTTTTCTTGTTGAGTTTAAGGTGAAGGTACACAAACATAAATTGAAAAGAATGAGCGTTTACAGCAGGGGTTGGCAACCCTGGTCCAGGAGTGCTAGCGCCGTTTCTGGTTTTTGTTCCATCTGAGCTTTATCTCCTGAGATGATTAACAGTCTCAGCCAGAGATGGTGAATATTCTGGATGATGAGGCCCTGAGACCTCTTCCGCTCATAGTCAACTGTGCTGGACAAAATCAATCCATTGATTCAGCAACAGATTTGGAATGAACAAAAAGCAGTGCAACTCCAGGATTTGGGTGGCAAACCCTTGCTCAACACACAGTCAAACAGAGTATTGCTGCCTAGTTCTGGTATGCTTCTTCGCACCTCTCTGAACTCTTTCTGAGTTACAGCAGTCATTAACTTGTGTGCCCCAACGAAAGAGCTTGAACTTCCTCAAAAGTTCATGCGAAAAAGGTTTTTCAGAAAAGCTAAAAACTGAAGACGAGATGAAACCTGTTGAAATGCTCCGATCTGCACAGCTCATTTTTACCGACTTTGCCAGACACTACTATCTACTTTTTATTTAACCTGCGTGTATCCGTGTGTGTTTGTGTCTGTGCATGGGCGTGCGGGTATGTGAGTGAATGGTTGTTGGTGTGTGTATATGAATGTAGGTACATGCTTTTGTGTCTGTGAGTCAGGGCAGGAGTGTATGCCGCTGTGCATGGGTGCCTGCATGTGTACTGGTGTGTGGGTAGGCGTAGGTGCCTGTGTGTATGTGCAGCAATGAGCCATAACATTAACACCGCTCACAAATGCAACAAATAATGTTGATTCTCTCATAATAATGGCACATATCAAGGTCTGCAGATATAGATCTTAGATAGTAAGTGAACAGTCAGTGGTAACACTTTACAATAAGGGTACAACAATTAACATTATTTAACATAAGTTCATTAGCTATCAGTTAATTAGCGGGTAATTAATGCATGAGATGCATAATGCATAATGCCAAATAAGCATTAGGAAACCATAGTTGAACATTCATTAATTTTCTGTTTCCCATATTGAGAATCAGTGGCGGCTCGTGAATTGACAACAGGGTAAGCTCATACAATCCCTTAAAGTTCATGATTGTAAATTGCAATCATTCATTTAAATTACATTAACAGAAACTCCAAAAACTGAACATTATCTGGTGCGGCCAGTTTTCATTAATAACTCATACTTGTCGACTCTCACGCATTCGGCATGAGTTTTAGTGGCATTTTTACGTTCCTCTGCTGTAGACAGCAATTATTCTATCAACCCGTATGTAAGAGATTTTCACGTGGAATTTAACTACTTGTGCATGGAGGAGTTTGAAGCAATGGAACTGCATAAAGACGTTTCAAATTATCTTATTTCATTTAAATGATCATGAAACAAATGCATTGCTTCCAACCCCAACCCCTGAATACATAAAAGCGTGCAAGTCTAGAGTCGTAATCAGTATGCATTATAAATGAAAACTGTCCACATCTGATAATGTAGAGTGTTTTCGGAGTTTGTGTAATGGTAATTTAAATGAATGATTGAAAACAGGTCATGACCAGTCATTCATTTTAAGGGATTGTTTGAGCTTCGTCTCCCCTGTGTAGCACTTCAAACTCTTAAACCATCATGTGATGTGAACATTTGTAAATGATTTCCAGATTCATTAGTTAAATGTTAATTACCTGATAGTGAATGCATATTACTGCATCAACTAATGTTCATTTTTGTACCCTTATAGTAAAGTGTTACCCAGTCAGTTCTCGTACTCAACATGTTAGATGTAGGAGAAATGGGAACTGAACGACTTTGACAAGGGCTAAATCTGCGTAGCTGTTAGAGAGCGAGAGAGAGAGAGAGAGAGAGAGAGAGAGGAAGTAGTGGAGGTTTGAGGAAGAGGATGGTTTGGCAGGAGGAAGAAGAACGCAGATTCGGTGGTTGCTGGAGTTTCCCTGCTCAGTGCTTAGCAGCTCAGCAGGTAGATGCTGCAACAGAATTTCCAGTGATAACTGCAGGCCGTCAGTGCAAAATTTGAGAACTGAAGGGAGAGGTGTTTGTGTCTGTCTGTGATGCGTCCAAAGATCATAAACAGGAACACAGCAAATCTACTAGATCAATGCAACATGAGTTACTGGTCTATCATTGAAAAAGGCGAGTAGGCCAAGTGTGGGTGAATGGGTTTCTGAATTATTCATGACACAGCCCTTAGAAAACATTTCATTTGCTATCAGGAATATTCAATCACTTTCACAATATCTGGGACCCCTAATTAGGTTAGCTAAAGAGGCAGTCCTAGCATATATGATGTAAGCACCTGCGCAGAGTCAAATCAACTTTGGCAAGAGTGAGCCCAAATAGACCATGTTAGAGTTGATTTAACTCAATATTGTGCTGTGTGGGGATATTTAAGTAACCCTCTGCCAACAATCAAACCTGACAAAAGGTTTTTTTTTTTTACCTTCAACATCTGTACGTTAATACATGTACAAACTAAAACTGATTGGCGTCACCCTAATATGATCCTCCACCAAACTTCCCTGTTCTTGTATGAATATATTTTTCTTGAGGTGGGGTGCAGATGTGTGACAGATAGCGGCTGTGCGAAATATTCGGTTGTTGTACTGGAGACTGTTCACCAGTCCAATATTTTTGTACATTTAGATGTAAACATTCACTGACATGCGAGCAAATCTGAGAATGTGTTAAGCAGTTAAAATCTAAGTGAAACTAAGCAGAGGTACACAACAGTAAAATGTAATAGCAGCCCATTTTAGCAATAGTTTTAGTCTTACGGGATTTAAAATTCTTTTCACGCTCACATAAAAATATTGGCTTGTTATTAGTTGCTGTTTTCTTGAGAAACAAAATTCTTGGCACCATAGAGAAATCTTGAAATTAGAGATAATGGCTCGCTGCATTAACTGCTATTTTTTTCGAAAGGAGGAAAAGATGCCATAGAAATATGATCAAAAGTGTAATTATAAGGATAACAAATGGTTCAACTTGACATTTTTTGATTTATTCAGCATACCAGAGCTTGTTGTAGTCTAAAAGATTACTGAGAGCTGTGGAAGTGAAACCAATGTCCTTTGATGCTCTGGCTGGTTTGGTTGAAGAGTTTATAACTCTGACCACCAGACTCTGATTGGCCAGTCAGCTTCCTCTTCTTTTAAGCGTTAAGCACTTCATATCACCCTCATCAAAAAAGAAAACTATCTTTACTCCCTGCAAGCTGGCCTGTGAGATACTATCATTCACAAAAATAGTCAGTAAATATAGATATGTTTTGTCAGCACTCCTCTCATGTCTGAGATGATGCATTTCTGTTACAACGAGTCTGACTGTCATCACATCTGCCAGTGGAAAAGGATAAATACTGAATGCAATATACGACCTTATCTGCCTCATCAGCTTTGTTGGTTTTTAGAATTAACACATATCTGAATTCACAAAGAACCAGAAATTAATGACCTCATACCAGGAGAACGTCCAGCTTGTTTCCTAATAATGGCCACACATGTCCTAACACGTGACCACACATGCTCCAGAGAGAATACGCTTTTGAATGCTATGCGCTTTGACAAGGCCAGTCCCACGGTCTTAGGGGTGCACATTTATCAACATGCTCACAGAGCCTAATTCTGTGCATGGCACCTCTAATAAATCAATATGAATTATTTTAGATTTTTTGAAATGATTGTTCTTTATATATTATGAAACTACAATTCAATTTAACGTAATTTTGTTTTTTATAGCACTTTTAACAAGACTTCTCCATTAACCCCTTTCTCTGGATCGTTGAGGACCAACTTTGATGACTTCAGTTTTATCAGTGTTCAGTAGTAGGAAGCTGTGAGTCATTCATTCTTTGATGTTTTAAAGACAGGCTTCCATCTTCGTAAGATTCTTAACTTCTCCTGGCTTCTCTGAGATGAATAGTTGACACACAGCAATGAAAATTTATCCACTGCTTCCTAATCAAATTACACAAAAGGCAGAATGTATGGGGAAAAAGTAAAGACCTTAGTACAGATCCTTGCGGAACTCCAATTTTTTTTTCCACTGAGAGGATGCATAGTTCACCCTCAAAAACTGAAATCTATCTAACAGGTATGATTTAAGACAGCACAGTGCTTTTCCTTTCAAACCAACCAGCTCTTCAAGTGTACCAGGTGACACTCAACGGTGTCAAATGCACCACTTAGCACCAATTGGACAAGAATGGAGATGCAACCATTATCAGATCCAAGGAGTAGGTCGTTCATTACCCTGAACAGGGCAGTGTCTGTGCTTTGGCTTGCTCTTAATTCAGACTGGAAGTCTTCTAGCATGTCATTTACATGTAGGATAAACAGAAAGCAATTCAAGAAAGCATTGATTTAAAATCAAAACTACTTCTTCGAGAAATGCATATAGAATAAATTCACATTGCAGCTATCCTGCCTCCACAGCCTGAGTTGCAAGGCATGTGGCAGTTCACATCGCTAAGAGGAGTGGATTCAAGAACAGATGCATATTCTTCTGGTTTTAGCCAACTTTCAGTCAGACACAATTTATCAGCATGATTAGCTGTTACCAGTTCATTCATAAGTGTTGCTTTAATTGAGATGGATCATAAATTAATCAGCCTCAGGTTTGTGTTTCAGATTTGTCATATTTTTTGATGGCATGTATGCTTGGCTTACTTTTTATCAGATTATCAGATATATCTCCCCATTTTGGAAGTGTTTTGATTGATCTAGGTCGAGAGAAGACAAAATCTTCGTGGTTGGGCCACCTTTGTAATGGGACTGCAGTGATTTGTGGAAGATAATAGGTCTGCTCTCTGTTCAACAGTATTTATAGTAGTCAAATATTATAATAAACTGCCCTAACCAGTCAAAATCTCCCTTTTCACCTTGTCTGCCTCATCCCATGACTTATAGAAGCTCCAGCCATGAGAAATTAAGGTCATAACTTTTCAAATGGACCTTTCCATATCTGCACAAAACCACGTGCTCAACCCACACACAAACACACAAATTTTTAGTGATGTTTACCACAAACGCTCAGGTCTCTGAGTGTAGAACAATAACATAACTGACGCAGTCTCTGGGCAGCGTTTGTTATTTCGCAGTGCATTGTGTAAGGACTACTCGATTGGAGGAATTCTAAAATTCAAGTGCGACGAAAAACTGTAGGTTGACAGTCATGACGGCTCCAAAGCCCCCCTTCTCCCTGCGTCTGTTCGTCACAGTGTCGTCATTGCGGAAAGCAGCAGGTTTGGACCCGGGCTCTTTCCACCGCTCTGGTGGTGGGTTATTGCTCACTAACTCGGTCGCTGTCGCCTGTCTGCTTTACGCATTTCTCAGAGTGGACACACGTACAAAACATTTCCACTGTCTCTACTAAGAAACCAAAGCTATTCATAGATTCCTTGTTTGATCATGGGTTCTCAGATATAAATGTAAACAGGTTTAAACCACTGAGAGCCAGTCGTCTGGCATTAACAAAAAGGCCAGCAGGAACACTTTTCAGCGCTTAAGCTGCGAATGACGATGAGCACATACAGTCAGAATGCACTTTACTGGTTCAGTAACTTACTCTCTTACTGATTCAATGGAAACCCCATGCCTAATCATGAATGCCCACCTGCCCAATCTGATTCTGTGCAAGCCCCAGTATGTTTGTCTGGCTGTACTGGAGAAAACCCCCGATGGGGAGAATTTTGAGACAGAGGAAGATGACGTAATTTAGGTTGTGTTGTCCATTAAAAACCAGGCAACTTTGCTCAGCGTAGTAGCACATCTGAACTGAGACGTTGAGAACTAAATGAAAGTGTAGGGGAGAGTGCCCAGGGCCCCTCTAGCCCAAGTGGTTTAACTTTTTTCCTGAAGATGGCAGTGTGAGTGTTCCTCTATTGACGAAGAAATAAACTATTATGCCTCCATTGTCTTTTCACTAAGTTGTGTTGTCATCAAGCTGTTTGATTTGCACACCCAAAAGTAACTTTACCAGGTAAGTTTCATTTTCGTCTTGTATCATGATGACACATAGCAGCCATTCAGTACCCTTTGCTGATAAGAAGCCATGTGTGTGCTGCACAATTAGTGTATCCTTGATCTAAACGGGCCTCTGATATCTAGGTTACGTGTGAGAAGTGAAAATGTCCATACGGGGCACCTTGAGCCAGCTTTTGTGGGGCAGCTTGGGCCTGGCTCATGGTGCCCAACAGTGGTGGACTGAATTGGCGTATATGTCAAATTTCAAATTTTGCCAGAAACTAAGCCTATTTTCCAAAGATAGTTGTTGCATAAGCAGTTAGAAATACATCAAGAAGAGGTTCTTGTGTTTAAATCCATGCAGTGAAATCAGTGTACCTTTTTCCTCCTTCCAGGCAGAATGGTGCGAAATTACATGAGAATCAGTGTTGATAAGTTTGCATGTGAGTAGGACATGAAAAGAAAAAAACGAAATGAAAACATGGCAGGTAATTTGTGTTTTAGTAAACATTCAAGTTACCGGTAGGTTGCCTGGAACATAAAGCACATATTGTGTGAAGGTTTTGAACAGTCATAAAAAACAACTTGTAGGGATGTAATGTAATTGTAGTAATAGGAAATACGGTGATGCTTTGGAGAAAACAGGGTGTTAGTGTGACGGCTCAAGGTACCCCAAGGTCGGGGTACCATGAGCCACTTGACGGACTTTTTTCCAAATGATATTAGACCAGTTTAGAGCAAGGTCTTAGGCTCAACGATTTATCATTAAATAAAGAACGTGCCGTCATACGTCTTGCAATTAAATGTGAATAAATAACAAATTACATCAATTGCACAGGGTACAAAAGTTGAAAATTGGCTCATGGTGCCCCACTCTCCCCTACCTAGAAGCACCAAATATGTTTAGCTCCACTTTTAATGGAGCCCAGTCTCATCTTGACTAGTCATATAGTATCGCTACCTGACCAAGTGTCGATATACAATCAAAAAGGGAGGCTTTCTGCTTCTGAAATTTAAGCTGACTAGTAACTGACAGGTACTATCAGTGCCAGCATCCTATTTCCTATGTCTGTTGTAAATGGAAAAAAGTCTATGAAATATTACAGGTTTTCACATATTAGCTTTCATTTTTCCCCCTCACTGTTGCACTTCAATGTTGCTAATAACCTACAAACGAATATTCTAAAATCAACACCATTCCTCTTTGTGAGTTCAAGGGGCAGCTTTATTGATTTTGCACGATAGCTGTGCTAAATTGCTTGAACTTCAGTCCACTGCTTCCCAAACCTCTTCTGGAGCATCACTTGTCCTAGATGTTTTACATCACTCCCTGCTCCAGCGCAGGTGATTCAAAAGATCAGGTTATTATTGGCAAAGATGATAGAGTGCCACAAAGCGGCGCAAGATGGGTTACTCAATCAAAAAAATACATGCAAGAGGGTGTAGTACGGAATGGGCCTGAACGTCTGCCATTTTAGTTAGCAACTCTGCTGGTCGCATTGCTCGTTCTTTAGGCATTAGCAATTCTCACATGGTACCAATCTATTCACTACTTCTCAGAGAAGTACCTGAACGAACTTGAGAG
Organism: Gymnothorax reevesii; assembly: GCA_029721435.1. NCBI lineage: Eukaryota > Metazoa > Chordata > Actinopteri > Anguilliformes > Muraenidae > Gymnothorax > Gymnothorax reevesii. The sequence goes on from CM056574.1 coordinate 118,042,837, forward strand.
AGGCCAAACGCTGATCTGGCTTACTAAAAATCTTGCTTACTACACCCATGCTCGTACTACGGAAATGTGCAAGAGTAAGTCATCTTGAGCTGCTTTGCGGTGCTTTATCATCTTTGGTTATCAGCCACAAAAAGCTGATTGAAAGAGACTGAATAATTTGAATCTCCTGCGTTGGAGCAGGGAGATATCTAGAACCTACAGAAGAAGGGGGATTCCAAGAGAGGTTTGAGAAGCACTACTTTAGTCTAGGCTCCACATTTGGGAGGGTTCAGGGAGTTTTATCCAGATAACTCGTAGATCTTGTCTTATGTTAATGGCCCAGGTACAGAAATAAAATTTAAATAACAGTGTAAAAATATAACATGGCCCAGTAAAAGCTTTTGTCTTTACCAGTGTTATCTTTCTGGCTCTCATTTTTCTGGCGAGCGGAATTTTGGGGTCTTGGCCACCCACCGTGGAAAGACGCGAAACTTTTAGCCGCACGCTGATTGGCTGACACGACGGGAGTGTGCTCACCCACTTAATTACTTTGTAGTAGGCCAGACTCAAGACTGCCACAGTTCTCTTTGCTGTCTCAGGGTTTGTTTACATGCTTAATCGCTCAGAGAAACATTTTGTCCTAATAGAGAGGAAAAGGATGACCTGTACAGGAAAGAGAATTTACTTGCTGGAATCCAAAGTCAGGTTCAGAAAACTTCCAAATCAGTATCAAACATAACGCTTACAACCTTGCAGACATGAGGTAGGATTATGACTTGTGTCACTGAAATATACAGTATCACAGGTCTTTTGTGAACTTTCCAAGATGCCCACAACTGTCTTGTATGGTCTTGCCATTGTCTGCACATGACGTTACACATTAGTGTGTTCTGGGGTTTCTAGTCACTGCTGACTATGGGAGGTGAGTGGGTGGATGGTGAAGATGTAAGACCAGAATGTTCCGAGGCCCAAGGTTCCAAAGCAAGTCAGGGCCAAAGAACTCACTCCAGAACGCATTATATTTCAGTGCTTAGAGCTTTCAGTTCCCCAACATTAAAATATACCAATATACTTTTATGCAAGAAGGTAATACAATGATGATAAAGGACTTGAGCATGAGTTTATGCGTATGTTTGTTCTAGCTGTATGTTTGTATATGAATCTGTATGCGTGCATGTGTGAGTATGGTGGTGCGTGTGTTTGTATGTGCATGGGTGAGCGTGCTTGTTTGAGTGACATTTACTCCTCTTTTGCTTAGTGAAAAAGAATGCATTTTCAGAATATTCAATCCATGCAATCAAGCAAGAGAATTAGTGGCAATTTATCAATTTATACTGCTCCTAAAAGGCTCTTAAACCTCAATAAACTCAGACACTGTCTATCACATTCTAAGGTGGCCTTTTCAATCGGGCAATAACCACAAATTCAAACAAATTATTATTATTGGTTACCTAATATTACTGTTACCTTCACCTAGAATGTTGACGGGACTCCAGAAAAAGCTAATCTGCTCCATTTTTTGGCATTTCAGGCACGGAATAAACAGAGTGGGGAGCTAGCTGCCATCAAAGTCATTAAAATGGAGCCAGGTGAGTGGAATATGACAAAGTGGCCAGTGAAAATAACTGTATCTGCATTTATGAAGAAAATACAATGGCTAGCAATGAGATAAAAATTTGAATTTTAACTACCTTTGTTGTTACAATTTTTAACGTCAAAGATTTAAGGATGCTGAAGTTGGAAGATAGATAAAGCACTATGAAAAAGTATTTGCAACCTTCTTATTTCTTCTATTTTTGTACATTTGATCAGCTGTTTCAGATCATCAACCTAATTTTAATATTAGATGAAGGCAACCCGAGTAAACCGAAGATACAGTTTTGATGATATCATTTTTAAGAAAGAAAGCAATTCAACCCCACCTGGCCCGATGCGAAAAAGTAATTGCCCCCTTTGTAAGTAAATCAAGCTTTGGAAGAAATTCAATTGGTAATTGGGTTCAATTTCACTAGACTCACCCAGGTATGATTACTAACATCTCTGTTGAATCTAGACATCACTTAAATAGCATATGTCCAAATAGCACTAGATATACAGGCAAAGAGCAGCCCACTATGCCAAAAACTAAAGAAATTCAAGAGCAGATAAGAAACAAAGTCATTCATATCTGCCAGTCTGGAAAGGGCTACAAAACCATTTCTCTGGGCCTCCAGTGAACCATGGTGAGAGCCATTATCTACAAATGGAGAAAACATGGAACTATGGTGAGCCTTCCCAGAAGAGGCCGGCCCACCAAAATTCCTCCTATTGCACAATGATGACACATCCAGGGGGTCACGAAAGAGCCCAGACAAAGATCTAGAAATTTTCAGGCCTAATTCACCTCAGTTAAGGTCTGTGGTCGCAATTCCACAATCAGAAAGAAACTGGGCAAAAATGGCATCCATGGAAGAGCTGAAAGGCTCCTCTCGCATTTGCCAAAAAATGTCTTGATGACACCTGAGACTTTTACAATAATATTCTCTGGACTGATGAGTCAAAAGTGGATGTGTTTTACAGTTGTAAAGAGTTGGTCAAAAGAAGTGGAATTTTTTGGAAGACATGTATCTGGTTACATCTAGCGTAAACCTAACACGGCATTTCACAGCAAGAACATCATACCAACAATGTGATGGTCTGGAGCTGCTTTGCTCCTTCAGGATCCAGGCGAATTGCCATAATTGATGGAACTATGAATTCTGCTCTCTACCAAAAAATCTTGAAGGAGAATATCTTAGTTAGTTTGTGACTTAAAACTGTAGCCCAGTTGGGCTATATAGTAGAACAACGATTCAATGCACACAAACAAGTCCACCCCTGAAAATTAAAGGTTTGCAGTGACCTGGTCAATGTCCTGATTTGAATCTGATTGAGATGCCGTGGAATGTCTGTAAACAGGCTGGCCATGCTGGAAAACCCCTCTATTGTGGCTTTATTAAGACAATTATGCTAATTAGCACGCTAATGCAGAAGTTTGTAAACAGAGGAGCCAGTTGCCAGATGCCCCTGATTCTGTGGTGATAAGGTGAATAGGACTGGCCCCCACTCTGCTGTGGTCTTGAAAAAAAAATCATTGAACTTTACAAAGGCAATGCAAGCAAGCTGTAAAAAAAAAAATAATAAAAAAATGAAGCGAGTTGAGTGATACATCTGTGATAAGTCATAAGTCAGCAGAGCACCCAGTTGAAGTGAGTGGCATTATGATATCATATAGAATGTCAGTTTGGGAGAAATACTTGTAAAAGTTCACTATTGAAATGAAGTGTGCAGTTGAAATAAATTGAGAAGTTTAAAAGTTATATTTTTTCAAAAGGTACAATGTTTAAAAATCAGAAAAATGCACTGACATCTTTGGATGTTAATTATCTTTAAGTCATTTGGAATGGAGTCTGTGGGTGAAGTATTTTGAACAGTTTAACGTGTGGTGGAGAGGAAGAGGAAGATGTCATCAGCAGTTTAATAATACTGTGCTCGCTTTGCAAACCCACTAGTAAAATTCCCACTAGTCACGATGCCAATCCTTCTAGAAAACAGAAAGATCCTTCATTAATCCCAGGGTACTGAAACTGGGAGATAATTTTACTCTATTGTTCTGACATACTTGTGAAACCATCAAAGAAAATGGTCTAAAATTGGGGTTTGACAGAAGTGATGACAACTTCCTGGTAAAAAACAAAGGGAAGCTCCACCAATCGCACAGTATGTCACAAAAAAGCATACAGTATACAAACAAATCACCTTTGACTTAACCAACGGACTCAATTATCGGCAGAGATGAGAGGTCACATCAAATATTTATCATCCCTAAACAGGATACTGGTCTGTATTTTTCAAACACTATCACCTGTAATTAATTAATTAGTTGATGTGCATTTTGGTGCTCTGACTAGGTTATACTGTGTTACTGTTGCACACAAACATGGAAACATGTTGCAAAAAGGTGGTTTTTGGTTTCTACAGAGGATGATTTCTCAGTGATCCAGCAGGAGATTGTGATGGTGAAGACCTGTAAGCACCCCAACATTGTGGCGTACCACGGAAGCTACATACGGTAAGGGGGTTCACCCCAACCAGTTCAGATCCCAGCCCAAATAAACAACTATGCGTATAAAAACAAGACCACCACAGACAACAGAGGCATCATTACCATGCACATCTGAACTTTCCCCCAGAAGGAAAATTTTTTCTTCCGTTTTATTCTGTTTTGTTCAATTATATTCTGAGATTCTGTTCTTTGTAATCAGTGCCTGTCAAACCTCCAAAAAATTCATGCCTGTCCAGCTGTGATGCCATGAATAATATTCAACAAAAATCACAGAAACATGCCATCTTGTGAAATAAGATGTTCACTAAAGTTGCCTTTTGAAAAGTCAGTAACCTTGTGTGTGTGTGTGTGCGTGGGTGTAAGATTCACTATCAAGATCGATGCATCAAGATGAAGCACGTCAGCCATATAATACAGACTAAAAATGCAATGATCTTATTCCACTGCCGGCAGTCAGATAGCAATTGACTATACGCAGTTAATTGCTAACAATATATTTTAAGAATATTTGAAACATGAGAATAATTTTACTGAAGGTCTCACTTTACGTTTGGTGAGCCCATTTGCTCTTTTGCTATAGATATTTAACCTCTCACCTCCTGTACAGAGCAGCTGGGACAGGGAGTCAAGGCCCTAATGACCCCACCAACTTCCCCTAGGACCCACTTCCTGCAAAAAGGGGTAGAATGCTCACTCTGAAGTGACAGATCAATGCGAACTTTGTCACTTGATTGAGAACTTTTCATTACATCATAATAGTATGGTACTGAACACTTTATCCTGCAATTCACAAAAAATCCAGCTGGGTATCTAAGGTGATTATAGCTAGCTTGTCACTTTGGTTTAAGCAATATCAAATTAACTCCCTTAGAGTTAATTTCACTATGAATATTTTGCTATGTATCACTGTGGCCTATGCTTTGAGTCCATGTGTTCACCAGAGCTGAAATGCAGGATATCCCAGGACCTGTAAGACTGTAGAATAGTCCAGCACTTATGCATGGTGTGGAATTCACAGTCAATCTCATTGTTAAATCTCTCCTCTGCAGGGTAATGACAAACTGAAATACAGGAAACTCTACCGCAAACATTCACACTCATGTGCTGACAGTGTTAGCACCTAACTTGTACTCGCTCCACTGACTGCATATCTGTTCGGCTACCAAAAACAAGTATAGATATCGCTGATAAATGTGATACAATGACAGACACAGCGATGTCAGTCCTCAAAACAATTTGTATCGCTTTTGGTGGCAATTACCTACAATACTTATACTGGCACAAAGGCTGGGTGGGTTTTAATCCAACCTTCTGCTTTTTGCTCATGCTGTGACAGTGCATTCAGGAACCTCACGCAAGAGAGGGAAATCCAAAAATCGTATGCCTTTAATGGAGTCCGAGTCAAAGCCAAAAAACACAAGAATTGCCAAGCCACAATACGAAAGCCAAAAACAGTGTCAACTAGACAGGCAGGGGTCAGAACCAGGAAGACAGATGAGCAAAGGTACATGAACGGTAGGCAAAAAGTCATAGTCGATGAACAAAGCCCAGGGTCATACACAGGGCATCCAAACACAGAAATCACGGTCATACAAAAATGGGTCGAAATCCAGAAAGACAAAAACAATACAAAAAGGGCAATGGCAAGAATCGAAGTCGGACAAACCAGTAGAAGAAAAACAATACTCAATGGCATACAAGGCGCTCTGCACAATGAAATATTGAACAATGTTCTGACAAGGAGCTGGCTGTGAAAAGACTGCTTAAATAGACGAGAGGGAAGTCGCATGCTATGCAGAGAACTGGTGAACTGAATCAGACTAATTACAAAGGGAGAATCACATGAGGGAAACCCTAACCACGAAAATTGCCAAAGCCAAGACACGGACAGGAATCGCACAAACAGCCTATGACATTTAAACAGCTCCGATCAAGGAGTTCTAAGTGCACAGATAAGAAGCGCAGGAAAGTAATTAAGCACGTGTGAGAGATTCTCGCTGAAACTCAGGGGAAGACAGGAACAGCTGAGCAAGAGGTGGACTGTTGTGATTCTGCCTGTCTGCCATGTCTCTGCCCTGCCTTGCCATGGCCATGTTCTGCTTTGCCCTGCCCATGATCTGTTTCCCATGTTTATATTTGGATTTTTGCTATGTCTGACTATTCTTTGTAATGTGTATTGTGATTTGGTTACTTTGATTTATTCATGCATTGTCTTAGTTTAGTTTTTCCATGTTTTACGTTTTACCATAGTTCATTCCGGCATTGCACTTTGTCTCCCCCGTCTGGTCTCTTGTCTTGTCTTTGCTCACGGCCCCGGTATTGCGTGCCACTCTTCGGGTGATTTAATGGTTTCTGGATTTCAGCCTTCCTTCCAATCTCGTTTACTTTCTTCATCTTGCTTTTCTATTTTACTAACCCATTCTAACAGCTTGTTTTTTTGCTAGAGTTACTAACACAAACTAACATTGTATATAATACTAACTTACTAATGAGCACTAAGGGATTGTATAGCTGCACTTACTAATTGATTAACAAGCTCTCAGCACTCGCCCTGTTCTAGTCTCTGCCCCTCATCTTTCCCTAATCTTTTCTGCTGCGTTTTCTGTGGATTCTCCACACCTGCTCACGCTGTCTTTTTTCTCATTATCTATGCATGTTAGAACTCCTTGACCGGAGCCGTATGTTTGTGTATAGGATTGTCTAGTGATCCCTGTCCGCGTTGTGGCTTTTGCCTATTTTATGTGATTAGGTTCTCCCTCTTGTTCCCTCCTTTGCAATTAGTCTCATTTCTAGCACCTGTCTTCTGTGTAGCATGTGATCCCCCTGGAGTGTATATTAGGAGTCTTTTCACAGCACTTTCTTGTCAGATCGTTTCTCTCAGTTTGTTTGTGCCACGTTCATTCCGCCTTGTGCTCTAAGTCATTCTCTTCTGACTGGACCGTCTGACTTTTTGATTTTTAGCTTTGTGATTTTGGATTATAGTTGCATCTGTGTTTTTGACCCTTTTCTGCCCGACTACGAATTCTATGATTGCTGCCCTGGTTACGGTTTGGATTACACCCGCTGGATTTTGGCTTTGCTTCTCTGATATACCTGTGCCTGTGTACCAAACCCATTTTTGTCCGACCACGTGTACTGTGATTGCTGCCCTGGTTTGTCTCTATTTTTGCCCAACTGGATTGTGATTTTTGGGGTGTGGACTTTGTACCTTTGCCTTCTGCCTTGCGGGGGTTTTCCCCCTTGATCAATAAAATCAGATCTACTGCATTACTTGGTTCTCGCGACTGGTTCCTGATCGCACCATCACACGGACATTAGAACAGGGCAATTTACTGAGGGGGAATTAGTCTAAATTAGTAGCAGTGTAACTTTACAGATTTAACTAGAGTGCTCGTTAGTAAGTTAGTAATCTATATACATGGATTAGGCGTTGGTAGACTATGATACAAATTTTAGTTTTGTTAGTAATCAGAACAGTAAGATGAAGGAAGTAAACAAGAATCGAAGGAATATATTAAACACCAGAATTCATTTAAATCACCCGAAGTCAGTGAGCTCACAGACCGGGAAGACGGACTGAACCAACTATATCACAAGACAGGGGAAGACAAGTGCAATGGAACTTCGAAATGGAATGAACTAAAAACCTGAGTATAACAATAACCAAAAAATAAATAAATAAAAGACAAAATCATGAACACAGAATATGAACATAAGCATGACCAAAAACCATGACACATGCAGATTTACCTCTCACAGTCCATGAGCTAATTGATAACTCTAAATCCCTGATGGGTAAGATAGTGTGAAAGAATGGTGTGTGTGCGCACGTGTATATGCAACAGACAAGTGACACTGCTCAGGGTCGAAATTGCTCCTAACTCAGAACCTACGTAAGAAACTAAAGCGAAATTCAGAGTTTAAGGGGTTAAATAATGGATGAGATCTCGGGTGCTGAAATCTGTCTCTTGTTACTGTGATTTCAGGGCGAATAAGCTGTGGATCTGTATGGAGTTCTGTGGTGGGGGTTCTCTGCAGGACATTTACCACGGTGAGCACAGAGTGAGGCTTCTACAGCAGTGATAAACACTTCATTAGTGTAGCACACTTTTTTTTCGCAGCTTTTACCGCAGCCTCACACTGAGTACGATTAATGAGACTATGTAAAACCAAGAGCAAAACTGGAATTAAATAAACACACTATGCATGCATAGGGAAGCATTTAAGAAGAAATGAAAGAGGAATGCATAGAAAGATGCTCATGTTACAACTGTATCATGTCTATATCGCGTTATATATGTCATCTGCACGTCGAGCAGACGTCTCATGTTTGCTGGGAGAGCCTGAGTTTAGGCCGTATTACAAAAAGCTGGTGATCATCCCGTTGGGCATAAAAAAAGTTACAAGTGGGGAGGTTTGTTTTTTTTTTAAGACTGAAACTGGTGGAGACGCGTTTTAAAGGAAGTCTGTTTAGATATTTGCGCGTGTGCGGCGTGGATTAACAAACGCTCGCTAGAGGGCCAATCAGTCGTCCCAGCCGAATCGAAATACTGCAAAGTTGGAATCACTGATACACCGTTTTTCACGATTTTATGCAATTCAAGACATTTTTTTGACAAAAAATTGAAATTGAAAATTAAAAATAAAAAGGGTTGGCAACGTTTTTGCCAGTTGAGATGATCACCAACTATTTTTTTTTTAATATGGCCTTATCAGAAGAGGTGGACATTCCAGGGGTACTTCCATCCATCAACTCAACCAACTGATTTTCTTGACTAGTCCAACCTCTGGTCTGAAGGGCTGTTTTGTCTAGCAAATCCAGGAGGTTGGAACTAAATACTGGGGTGGACTTTTACTTTCCGAACCTGGATTGTCCACCTCGACTTATCAGGCAAACTGGCCAGAAAGGAGGGCTTCAGACAGGGCCTTCTGAATTACTCAGCAGTGCATAATGTCTCGCTCTCTCTTTTTCTCTCTCTCTCACTCCCCCCCCGCTTTAGTGACGGGTGCCCTCTCTGAGACTCAGATTGCCTTTGTGTGTCGGGAGATGCTGAAGGTAGCACACACATTCATATGCCTACATGCACACATACGCATGCATACACACACATAAGCACATACAGCATACACATGCACAAGTGGAAATGGATACACTCATAAAGTTTAGAACTGCTAAGCTCTCTGTTTTCAGTTAAATTTACTGTAAGTAGTTTCACTTCCATAAATAACCTAAAATGGCAGATGGTAAAAGGTAAATGACTGGAAGCCACAAAAGAATGATTCACTTCAAACAGAATGTCGTCCATGCACCAACCGCCGATTTCCTTGAGCAGGGCCAAGAACACCAGGGCCTCAGCCCTCGCTTGCTACCTAGTCCACAATGCACCTGTCCCCTACTCCTCTCTTTGCAGGTGTTGAGCTCACACAGAGGAGGCTCCACATTGCCTTTCTGGGCTAAGGCCTGCCAGATCCTGGGAAAAACCCAGCCATTAGGTGCTCGCTTGCGGGCTCCACTCCCCGGCGCGCCTCCTGGAGGGGGTCCCAGTGTCCCTATTCCAGACAAGGTTCTCATATTTCTGGAGGGCTACGGCATAGGAGTTTAGTGAATCACATTTCATCTGGCTCCTCACCTACTACCAATTTGCCAGACTACTCAGATGACTCAGTAAGGGGAGCCAGGACTTCAGCAGGGGTGGGGAACTGCTGACCTCAACTGGGGATATTGCTTAGTGGTGGAAAGAGCACTTTGAGGAACTCCTGAATCAGACAGACCAGCCCTACATGGTGGAGGCAGAGCTGGAGGACTCGGGTGATTCTTGGCCCATTTCTCTGGTGGAGGTCACTGAGGTGGTCGAAAAGCTCCATAATGGAAAGTCTCTCTGGTTGGACGAGATCCACTGTGAGATGCTGAAGGCTCTGGATTTTTTTAGGCTCTCGTGGCTTACACGCCTATTCAACATTGCGTGGATGTCAGGTACAGTACCTTCAGACTGGCAGACTGGGCTGTTGGTTCCCATTTTGGTTGACCGGAGGCTGTGCTCCAATTATAGGGGGATCACACGGCTCATCCTCCCAGGGAATGCCTATGCCAGGGTGCTGGAAAGGAGACTCCGCCCGATTGTCGAACCTTGGATTCAGGAGGAACGGTGCGGGTACCGTTCTGGCCACGAAAAAGTGAACCAAATTTTTATCCTCGCAAAGGTACTGGAGGGATCATGGGCATTTGCCCATCCAGTCTACGTGTGTTTTCTGGACTTGGAGCAGGCTTATGACTGTGTGCCACAAGGTATTGTGTGGGGGGCACTACGGGAGTATGGGGCTCCAAGGCGCTTACTTTGAGCCATCCGATCCCTGTACAACCAAAGCCGGAGTTGTGTCTGCATTCTCGGCAATATGGCATACTCATGATGAACTCCACCAAGGGTGTGCCTTATCACATATTTTGTTTATGATTTTCATGGACAGGGCGTCATGGTCCAGCGAAGGTTTGGAGGGTGTCCAGTTTGGTGGCCTAAGGATTGCATCTTTGCTGTTTGCAGATGATGTGGTCCTGTCCGCTTCATCGTGCTGTGACCTCCAACGCACTCCTGAGTGGATCACAGCTGAGTGTGAAGCGGTCGGAATGAAGATCAACACCTCCAAATCTGAGCCTATAGTTCTCTGCCGGAAAAAGGCGGATTGTCCTATCCGAGTGGGGGGTGAATTGTTACCCCAAGTGGAGGAGTTCAAGTATCTGGGGCTCTTCTTCCTGAGTGAGGGTAGGATGAAGCAGGAGATCGACAGGCGGATCGGTGCAGCATCTGCAGAGAAGCGGGAGTTGTACAAGTCCCTCGTAATGTAGAAGGAGCTGAGCTTAAAGGCAAAGCTCTCGATTTACTGGTTGATCTATGGTCCAACCCTGACCCATGGTCATCAGCTTTGGGCAGTGACCGAAAGAACAAGAACGCGAATACAAGCGGTCGAAATGAGCATTCATTGCTGGGTGGCTGGATTGACCCTTACGGATAGGAAGAGGAGCTCAGACATCCAGGGGAGGCTGGAAGTAGAACTGCTGCACCTTCGCATTGAGAGAAGTCAGGTGAGGTGGTTCAGGTATCTAGTTCAGATGCCTCCTGGACGCCTCCCTTGAGAGGTTTTCCAGGCATATCCAACTGGGAGGAGGCCTGAGGCAGACCCAGGACACACTCGAGGGAATATATCTCCCCGCTGGCTTGTAAACATCTTGGGGTCCTCGAGGAAGAGTTGATGGAAGTGGCTTGGGCAGATGCCTGGGCTACACTTCTTAGTCCGCTACCCCCTCAACCCTCCCCCCTCAAGTGGAAGAAAATGGATGGATGGATGGGTGGATGGATAGAGACATAGTGTCAAAAACTGGAATTTATAAGGAGGCCACTCAGGGAAAAATAAACAGATTAACAAATAATTATTATTTTAAATTAAGCTGGTTTGAAAGTTCTGAACCAAGGTCCAAGAGATGCAAACCATAAACGCAGCACAGCTGTGAGAATGTGAGAACTTCAACTGTTGTACTGGGATAAACTCTTATAACCATATGACTGCCAATATAGAATAAATACACAGGAATACTCAACAATTGGTATTACAAATGCCGGTTAGTTTGGTGTTCTTTTTTTTTGTAAAATAAATGGTGTCTATTCTGTTTTAATAATTGAACGTTTGAGGCCGAGCTTCTGGCTGGCACTGTACCCACACGGACACACAAAAACACCTCCGTACACACACACCCACACAGACACACAAAACACCTCCGTACACACACACCCACACAGACACACAAAAACACCTCCGTACACACACACCCACCCATACACACAACATCACTCACTTGTAAACATACATTCCAATGTTAGGAACACACAATACATCCATACATACAGTACACACTGATAAATGCAAAACTTATGAAAGCTCCACTCAGCCACCTTTATTAGACTGTCGCTCTCCATCCAGGGTCTGGATTACCTCCACCATCAGAAGAAGATTCATCGCGACATTAAGGTAAGCCGGTCAGCTCTGTGCACACAGTGTGAATTCACCAGGATATTACAGCTTCCAGCTATCTCTGAGGAGATAGGTCACAAATATTATAAGAATTTTCTCAACTAAGCACCCCAATACTTAGATTAGCCTACGATAATTTATTCAGAGTGGTTTAGCCATGTTGCTGTATTCTAGTCTAGTTGTTATGTCTCACAGAGTGCAGGTTAGCCAGGTTCCGTCAGACGGATGACATTAGTGGAAAAATCAACATAAACTGTCTTATTAAGGTGCTGGGCCTCCACAAGCACCCATATCAGTTTCAATATGCTTTGGCATAGAGTCAACAAGTGTAAAACTTTACTGCAGAATGAGATGTTCCTGTATTCGGCATTTTGATGATGGCGAAGGAGAGCACAAGCTAACACATTATTCTGAAATCCCATGAGAAACTCTCATCTAAGTTCAGCTGGTTTGAGATTTTGTGACTGTGAAGATGGTGGCATATGCTTAGGATCATTTTCATACACATAAAACCATTCAGTGACCCCCTTGTCCAATCCCATCATGGTAGGAATGCCTCATTATAGGTCATGATGGTGATCACAAACAACACCTCTATATCAATTTGCAGTGACTCTACTGCCTTTAACTCATTCCCTACGGCAAGCTTTTTTTTTTTTTTTTTCTTGGGTCACGGGCCAAGCTTTGGTCAACAGTGCGGTAAATTCTACCATTCCCTGCGGTAAGCCGGTGCCAGCGGCGTGGATAACCATTCGCAGTTCGATGAAAACACGAAATCAGTTGAGGATCGCGGTCATTGGCCATCTGTACTTCAATACTTTATATTGTGCAATCTTCGGGAAAAGTATTCCATACAAACACGACACTTTTACTTAACATTATTCCATAGGGAATGAGTCAAGGGGATGAGTGGACCCAAACCATGCCAGGAAAATGAACAAAGGCATCTGCATTCGACATTTGTCTCCGAATTCACTCAGGGTTTTCCTTTAATTTGTCACCCATCTCTATGTGTTATACTGACAATATGGATTAGCCCAAACACCATTTTATACAGTGTGGAATGTGGATTAGCCAGGTTACTGGCCATTTCCTGCACAGAAAATGTTAATCAACCAGTTTACTGTATTTCATGCAGAGTATGGATTTGCCAGGTCGGCATACAGTGTGTTTCAGGGAGAATGGATTAGCCAGGTAATATGGTTTTGCCAGGTAACCGTATTTTACACAGAGTATGGATTAGCCTAGTAACTATATTTTACATGGAGTATGGATCAGAAAGGAAATTATAATTTACACAAAATATGGATTAGCTGGGTTACCATATTTTGCAAAAAGTATGGATTGGCTGGGTAACTATATTTTACATGGATTGTAGATTTTCCAGGTTATTCCACTTTACACAGAGTATGCTGCCCTACAAAGCCTAACTGCTGTAACTACATATTGGGTAAAATGTGAGTTACACAGTTTTGGCCCTGAAAGTATTTGGAGGTCAGGATTTGTTCGGACAGAAAATGTACCTTGGTAAATCGGGTAACCATAATCTATCATAAAATGTGCTAACTATTCAGTTGTTGGGACAGCAAATAAACTCCAAGGCCATTTTTTACTGTTGAAATTATTGCGTAGTTACTGCACTTAGCCTTTGTAGGGCAGTATGGATTTGCCGGGTAGCTATACTTTATCTGGATTATAACGCTTTATGCTAATAGTGCTGTTTATCTGGGTTAAAAAAAATCTTGCTCAGGCACTGAGAGAGCTTGTGGTTTCCCATCCCCCGTATTTCCCATTTTAGAGTGGCGGTTCGGCAGTTTTACAGCACATAAACCGCAGTTTCGTACTCAGCCAGCATTTGGGTTTATTGTTAATCAGAAACACAGCAGGATGGCAGTAACACAAAGCACTGATGGTAATAATTTTGAATCAACACATTCGCTGCGCTGTGGCTCATCACAAACTTTAACGAACAATCAAACAACTTCTTTTATAAGGGGATGGCACTTCGAACAAGCCAATGACTTTTGGTACAAACAGGCAGATAATTTAGCTGCTCAAGATAGATAATTTACTTGTTTTGCTTTTTAGGAATACAGTTTTATTACTTGTTTCGATCAATACTGTATGTAATGTGACTGCTTAATGGAATATGATACATGGAATGTTTTGATATTTATGCCAACAAGGTTATTAATGCACCAGCTGGGTCACTTAGCTGCAGCAAAAACCCACTCTTGAGGCACAGTTACACTGTCAAACCATCCACAGTCTATGCAGACATACAGCTGTTTCCAAGATTGGCAAATTAATCTTGGGGCAGCGTGATCATGTACAGATAGTCCCACTGAGGAGTACATGAGAATATGAACTGTCTGTTATATACAGTCTTTTAAAACTAGGGTCACTGAGTTGAGGCTACATTTTTTTCTTAAAATTATGTATTACTGTTGATTTTGGCTGATTTACATGTTTTTAAATCATGAAAAATAAATTTAAAAATTAAATCTGTTCTACTGAGAACTTCACAGCATGTTGCCCTTTCTTGCTGAGCCCTCTGAAGTCAATGGCTTCTTGATGACCAATGACAGGTCACATTAATAGGTGTGCTTTAAAGTGTGTGTGTAGTATATAAATATATAGATAAATGACAATGTAACTATAATTATTGTTTCTTTTATCTTACAGGGGGCCAATATTCTCCTGAATGACAATGGGGAGGTCAAGCTCGGTAATGACTGAATCCAAGTTTCAGCAACACCTGCAATACACAATACACAATGACTCTAGTGAAACAGTGGTGTAGGCAGAGGGTGGGCCAAGACACGTCCCTTTATGACAGCAATTAGTCCTGGCTAGTTCCCAATCATTTTCCTTTATTGACGTGTTTTCCAAAATCATAATTGGCAACTGAAGACACGTTTTCTCTCCATGTGCGATCTAACAACGATGAAATCATGGGCTAAATTCAAATACACGTCCAGAAGAATTTTTCCCGTCTTACCTAATCGGGGAGAACAAGCAGCACCTGTTAAGCGTGGAGTGCTCTCGAAGTGAACCTTCTGTTATGAAAATGACAGAACAGGTCAGGACCATAGATATATATATATTTAGAACACTTGATTGTTGATTATGTCATATTTACATTATCCAAAGTGAAGCACCCAGCCGCCATACTGATACACCCAACTTCTTTATAAAAATGACTGGTTTCCTATGAGGCCAATTTCAAATAACTCGATATAAGTGTTAAAATGCAGATGTGTGTGGCTGCCTTTTGCAGCAGTATTTATTTGAAGGGCCTTAATAAATGTTTAATGCGCAAGTCAACGTATAAACGCAATGTTTTCACTTTAATGGAAAAAAAAATCACGTTTAGTGCTAGCTAACTAATTAGCCGTGCCATTGACTTGAATAGACCGCTGACTGAAAGCGAATGCTAGCAATTGATAACGGTCACCAGCCAGCTGCCTTGGTACCCTTAACGTCGCAGGGACTGCATTGACTTGGCAGTTAATCAAATTAATAAGGTGGCTAACAAGCTAGCTACTTGTAATTTACTTTCAACGACAATACTTCTTACCTGCATAATATTTAAAACAGTGGACTAGTCGCTTTGTCTGTTTATACAGAGGTCCAACTGACAAGGAGGGAAGAAAGGCTTGGCTGTTCGAATTCGATCCATGCTGTGCGGTGATCATTTTTGAGAGCAGTGTTTTAACGGGACAGGGGCAAAGATCAAGCTTACTAACGGTACCCAGAGTTCACTAGCGCTTCCTTTTATCAACATTGCCATTAGCCAAATGATTCAATATAAACAATTTGGTTGATGGCAAATAGTCAACCAGGGTACAATGAAGTGAGGAAACCAGAGAGTGATTTAATAACGTATACAGACATTCATCAACGTTTCTTGTAACGGCGATAACTTCCAGGCAATTATCTAATCAGAGGGTCATTAAATGCCTTGGTCACATTAACTTCACTTTTCTGCTGCACTTTCACGTTGACACCGAGTCACATTTCAATCTTCCCTTTAGTAAGTGTGCCTCTTTCCATCCTCCAATATTTAGGGAGACAAAATGTTGCTCTGCACAATGATACCAAAATAACACCTATTCGCACACAAGTCATTTTGAAAATATAATTTCTAAAATGGCCAAAATGAATGGGAGTCCACGAGCGAATATTACTTCCGGGTGTATGCACACCTGGAACAGATGCTTCACTTGAGGGTACCCTATCATCAATCTAGTGTGCTATATATATAATTTTGTGCAACTCAATTCTCTGTTCTTGTTCCGCAACTGTACTGAATTTTGCCCATGATCTAATCGTTGTTAGATCGCATATGGAGAGAAACCATGTCTTCAGTTGCAAATTACGATAATCGGAAAACGCGTCAGTAAAGGAAAATGATTGAGAACCAGCCAGTACTAATTGCTGTCATAAAGGAACGTGTCTTGGCACACCTGCTGGTTACGCCACTGTAGTGGAAACATATGGAGACTGAGTCTTGCACATAATACACACTCGTGTCATAACATGAGCAAATATCACTGTTTCACTAAACTCTTTCATTAAATTATCGTTCAAACTCAAAAAAGGGTGTATGAGTCACATTCAGGTCACGCTGTAATTTTGAGATACGGCCAATTCGCCCACGGTTCAACACTCTCGAACACGTCTTAACCTCTCAGTTCGAGACTATTACTGCTCTCTTGTGGACATAATGTCGAATTGCGATCTCTTACAAGTAATATTATTGGGACGGAGTTTGTCCAGGATAGGGTGTGGGACGTGGGTGCTGACCAGTGGCGTCTCTGGAAGTGATAATTGGTGGGGCCCGGACCATGCCTTTGCGTCACTGATTGTTCCTGGCTTGTACTCAGTTATTTTCCGTTATTAACACGTTTTCCAATTATGACAATTATCATCTGGCAATCGAAGTTACGGTTTCTCTGTCCATGCGATCTATTGACGACTAAATAATGGGATAAATTCAGATCAGAAAAATTATTTAGACCACTCAAAATTTATTCAACGTTTTATTAAAGTCAAACTGCTCTCAAAAGTCTGCGCTACCTTTTCCATACATCAAGTGATTTAACTGGCACTTCATGATCGTTTTGTTTAAATACCTAAAATAAAAGTCCATTTGAAACATCTGCGTGCAATTCTGAATAACGCTGATTTAAATGCACGAAATTATGCGTCCAGATTAATGATTGTCACCGTACCGAAATGTACCGTACCGTACCGGCGTGTTCTCGGAGTGAATCTATTGCTCAGTCCCTAAGGAAGTTGCATGTCGCGACTGCAACTACAAAAGCAAATTCCACCAATCCACGCACATTTCTCGCGGACAAAAAAATCGCCAAGATATTGCAACTTTCATTGCCACTTTTTGAAAAAGTTACCGCAAAAAATCTGAAAAACTATTTTAAAAAGCCAGGAAAATCCTGGAAGGATTGTCAATTATGCGAAGGATTGCCCGCAAGTCCGGGTTAGCAATTGTTTTATAGGGGAGCTCAGGGCCGCACCAATTTTCAGTCCTAGAAACACCCCTGGTGCTGACTGACGAGCTTCTCAGACAGGATGTTGTTTCAACAAAATAGTAAATTGAAGCTCATGCCACAAATTACATCCATTAAGAAAAACACATTTTGAAAGCATTATTTAAAAATGTATTGAGGATCTATCCTTGTCTCTTCCCCCAGCTGATTTCGGCATTTCGGCACAAATCACGGCCACGTTCGCACGGCGAATGTCTTTCATCGGGACACCATACTGGTGAGATCATCGGGCAAAAGTCAAACAATCAGTCCATTATGCTGCTGTTCTAAGCTGTATTTGTTAAACAGTCATTTTAATTCTAAAACATTAGAACAGTCATAAACAAACTAGCCTTCTGGCTAATTCTGGCTTATTTAACCATGTGTAATCATGTGTTTTACGAAATTGCATTGTCCCCTTTCAAATAAATAAAATAAGAAATAAGAAACAAATAATATGTCATAAACTTAAGTTGATGGATCCCTTAGCAGTAAGTAGAATAGTCACATCTGTGAGATACGATCGCAGTACACTTATTCTCCACAGGATGGCGCCAGAGGTCGCTGCAGTGGAGATAAAGGGCGGATACAATGAGCTGTGTGACATTTGGTCAGTGGGCATCACAGCCATTGAGCTGGCGGAGTTGCAGCCACCCATGTTCGATGTTCACCCATTGCGGTATGTGACAGTTTGCCTGACTAATATACCGCTATAATTAAAACGTGGGATTTCTCTCTCTCTCTCTCTCTCTCTTTCACTCACACACACACTCACACACACACACACACACACACATTCACAGACACACACAGTAAAACACAAACAAACAAACACATACATGCACAAGCGTGCGTGCACACACACAAACCTTCACACATGCGTGCACACAAACACTTACACACACTCACACTCACACAAACACTCAAACACATACATCCACGAGAGGGCGTTCACACACACATATCTTCATACACGCGTGCACAAAAACACATACATAAACACACACATATACATACACACAGTAGATTCCAATTAAGAATAATTCAGAAATAAATTACCGCTACTTCCACAAGCTGCTTTCAATAAGCTTATCTGTAAGCAAGATTATCTTGTTGGTTTGAGTATAAAATATCTGATAATGCTTTGAATTTACTGACATATTTAGACATACACCAATAAATATATTTACTTTTTAATGCCAGTGTTTGAAAATTGGACTTTAGGAAACATTATAAAAAGGGAAAAGACTGTAGGCTCACACAGTAGTTGTCTGAACGGAATTCTAGACTTTAGGAAATTAATTCTTTCCCGTTTGTTGATATAAAAAAATCAATCATGCACAGTGGGGGCAAATCTGTTGTCTTATAGCATCGACAAGGAGTGCAAGACTGGATGAAGACTAGAATAGAACTGAACTTGCCAGTTAGGATGGTTAATATTCATCTGACATGACTTGTGCACTGCAAACTAACTTGCTTTAGGAGTGTGCAGTAGTTTAAAACACCAAAACACACAAATACATACTGTACAAAAATTTTAGGTGCATTTAACCAATTCTGTGAAACAAGGATGTTTCTGAAAATCATGAAAAGAAAGGTTTCTGAATGTTGAAAAAATCAACTGGAAAGATTTGTGAACTATTAAAAACTAAATCAAATTAATATTTGGTATAACTACGCTCTGTCTGCAAATTAAGAACACTGTCCTGCTTTTTTCATAAGTGTATAGGTGTACAGTTGGCTTTTTGGTTGTTCCAAGTGTATTGGAGAATTTGCCAGGCTCAGAGTCTGTCCCTTGAATCCCAGACAACCTTGATGATGTTAAGATCAGGACTCAGTCAAGACTATCTGCTAGGAATTCTGGGCCCGCTGACAGTGTGGGGCCCCACCCTCGACTTTTCATTGCCATTCTTTTACGACTATGTATCGTGATGTTATTCTTTATTTTTCTGTTTCTCAGGTTTCTTGGCAGTGCCCTAAAGCAATACGCCCAATTGACCTTTTTTTACGATTAACCACTCAACAAAGAGAGCATCAGTATGTAAATTTCGAATTATTAGTTGTCTTATTCACATTCAGTCACTCACCATCAAAAACATATTCAGACTACTGGTGGTGAGGGTCTATTGCCAGGTCATGTTCAGAAGAACTGACCATAGCTGATTTTGGAGTAGCAGTGCATAAAGGTTTAATTTTTCCATTTCATATTACATTCGTAAACATTTAAAGTTATGTTCCATGGAACAACTGATACTGAACTAACATACCAAGTCTTGGAATAAACAAAATATATATGGGCTTCTCAGTAACATAGCTCCAAGCACTCAGCTTCATTTTGCTATTGCTAAGAGGAGGGCAAGCTCCGTAAAATTACCCCCCTGCATGAACAAGACTTATGTCAACAGGATAAAGTAGCAGTTTAGTTTTAGTACACACTTAAGGTAAAAGTAATTTCAGCCTTCCCTGCTGAAAATTCCAGCTTTGAGCAGCCTAGGCTGGTCAGGCTGGTTTAGGCTGTGTTTTGGGCAGTTTTAGTTGGTCGACCAGCCCTTCAGCAGCTGACTCCAGCTGACAATACCAGCTTAACCAGCTTTGACCACCTTCATCAAGCTATTGAGACCATCTTTAAACATCTAGACCAGCTAATAACACAGCGCAGACCATCTTAAACCTGCTTCTAATTCTAGCAGCTAGAATTTTAAGCAGATTTAAGATGGTCTGAGCTGCTTTATTCGCTGGTCATAGCTGGTCTAGATGTTTAAAGCTAGTCTCTATAGCTTGATGAAGGGGGTCAAAGCTGATTAAGCTGGTATTGTCAGCTGCTGAAGGGCTGGTCGACCAACTAAAACTGTCCAAAACACAGCCTAAACCAGCCTGACCAGCCTAGGCTGCACAAAGCTGGAATTTTCAGCAGGGTTGCCAAGCGATTATTTAAGTTACACCTAAGGTTACCATACTGACTGCATGTAGTTCGCTTGCCAAACCCAGCCTGTACAGTCACTTACAGCTAGAGAGAGCTACGTATGCAATAATAGGCACTCACATATCCGCTAGATGGCGACCCTGAGTTTATCTAACGCTCATGAGAAACACTACTCGTTGACCTCCGCAGGACAGTGCTCGGGGGACCCTATATTACACAGTAAATAATGCAAAATAGTGCGCTCGTACCGCTTCGGAAATTATCTCAGTCGGTTCTGCAAACCTGAATTTAATATTGACTGATTTTTTCCCGAATGCAAATTGCACCTTCTTGAGTACGTGAGCCGGTGAAGTTGCGTCTTGTTTGACGGTGATAACGAAGCCAATCGGTCAGTATCGTTTCGTTTTATCACTTTCATTTCAAAGATCTCAATGTTTTCTAATGTTGTTATAAACGGCTGCTCTGAATTCCGTGCGAGAGTTGAGATATTTTGATCCAAAGTTGACTTGTCCGCTGGTGTTTGTAAACTGGAGCATACGACTCTTGGCACACAATATTATTTACTTTATATTTTAAAATATTTCCTCTTGGAAATTACTAAATATTGGTTGACGCTATAAAATGATGTGCAATTTTAGATTGTAAGAAGTAAGTTTGAATGTGTTGCTTATATGAACACATGGGTCACAGGTTCACCTATAAGGACAGGCGTTAGAAAATATGGGATTTTGGTTAAACTTTGAGCGCCAGTAGCTCCTCAGCTGTTCAACATAGATATACCAAAGTATATGTCATAATTTTCAGCTTGATCCACTCTACAAGATGGAGTTATTTCCAAGGCCATTGCTGTTGAAAAATTATGTGAATGCCTAGCATAGTAACCACTCATAATAAGAACGAAGCAACATGTCCTAAGCTGCTGCTACCGTATTTTTTGACGGCATGTTATAATGGCTGGCGAATGATAACTTTATCGATCTTTTCTGTGGATGATACCGTTAATAACTGAGTAATGTCATTCTTGTCAGGTGATTATTTACTCAGCTGACCACATGTTACATTACCGTAACGTTAGCAGCTGAATAGCAAGCCTGAACAGCTAACATAGCAAGGTAGTTAAATACTCTCACCTTTCTTTGAAAATAATTTTGTAATGTTCTGGACCCCTGCTTTGCTCCTGCTGTCCTTTCGCTATTCTTCTCTAGTGTCCAGATTTGTGTGTTTTGGTTTGTTTTTTTTTTTTTTTTTTGAACGTCACTTTCGCAAGGGCGGTGCTCCCTGTTCGCTACCTAAACTCGCCACCTCGCCAGCAAAAACGCAGACAATTTTCAAATAGACCCTTTCGGTTTAAGGACGTGAAAAAGTGAGATTTGGAGTGCGCATGCTCTTTGCAGACTATGTGGGGCAAAAAATGCACAAATCCTATTTAAAAGGTGGGGAATTATAAGTTCTTTCGCTTTCCCTGTGGTAAAGGGAAGTTTACAGCCTGGATTCGGACTATAAACAGGAACATTTGGGAACATAGGGCGTGCAGCGCACATTTTGTGGATGGCGAGATTAAGAATTCCGTATTCAACCTACTAATTGATTGAGGTTTGGATACCTGGAGAAACATTAGAATGTGAAAACACGTCAAGTGTACGTCCAGTAAAGGAAATTTAGAGTTTGGTTTCAAGTGCTGCTATTCGTGTCTGTTGCATGTCGTTAACAGCAGCAGTCATGTCACTGCACACACTGGGTTGCTTGGGCAGGTGCAGCATATGCATTCGCGATATTAAATATTAATGTTAAATTCTAAACCCCCTTTCTCACTGATAAAACTCCACTAAAACATATTGGCGCCCCCCTTATAAATCGTTCTGGCAAGATTTCCCAGATAGCAAGCTCATCCGCTCCAGATCTGCCTAGAGAGACTATATCGGCAAGACACTGTCAAGGCCAGTCCTTGACGTTGTTATTTTCAGCACAGATGAAAATCCGAAATCAAATATGTAGTGTTCAGTCAAATAGTAATGATATGGCCTTGTATTTTACATGTGTACCTGTGCACTTAGCCATGTCAAGAGGTGATTAGGATCATGAATGCTTGCCGGTTGTTTTGAACAATGCGAATTAGTCGCAAGAACACTGTAGCCATTTAGCTGACTTAAGGCGTGGGACCCAATCATAGTGGTGTTAATTACATTATTTCCCGTCGGCAAAACTAACTGGCAAGCAAATGCCACTTTGTTGGCTATATAGAGCAAGTAATTATGAAATCGAAATCACAAGGAAACCAAATTATTATTGCAAGCAGCAAAATGAAAACCACGCCTACACTTAGCTCTGAGGAGCTAGGAACTGTAATATGAGCTTACCTAGACAGAAAACGTCGTATGGCACTAACATTCTCCGCCAGCCTTCATACTTTCGCTTAATTTCATTTCGCTTCAGTACTCAGTCTTATCACTTGGAGCTCTGCCTCCCTTCTCAGAAAATACGCCGAACCAACCAGCGAAAAGAAGGCGTGGCCAAGAGCCATGATGTAGCCGCTGCGCCGAGTTTGAAATTTTAGTATCCGAAATCAACAATGACCACGTACATAGATACACTGGAGGCCATTCTCTGCCGTGAAGAAAATCCTGGCTATCAGTGACTTAAAGCCACAATAAGATGAATGTTTGGTTAGTTTTTTGAATGGAAATGATGTTGTAGGGCTACGCCCTACAGATTGTCATATCTACTTAATAGCCATCATGAAATAGGCGCCCTGTTCATCTCTGTGAGAGACAGCCGAACCACCTCAGCTAGCTTGTAGCTTGTAGTGTTTCATTGTCCGCGAATTTCACACTATTTAAGTAAGCAGCAAACTTTTTAAAAGCTGTGTTTTTGTTCATGTCACAAGACCAGTTCGCTGCCTCAGTGTTATGTTGTCATTATCCATGAATGAAATGGCTGTCTGAGACAGCCAAATGCTTAGAGCCAAGCTGTGTTGCTATAAAGTTAGATAGCAAGCTTGGTATGATGTTAGCGTAAGTATGGTTAACGGTTCAGTTTTTGTGTCAACGCATATTTCGTCCTGATGTAAATACTGCGTTATTCCCGCCAATTCTGCCGTTGGTTTCGGGTCTCTTACGGTTTTTTTTAACAGCAGCAGTATCTGCAGGAAAAACGATAGCTCAACAGTTTGTTTCTTGTAAGGAGAACAGGAAGGGCACCTTTGGTTCTTTTAAGTGAATGAGTGAAGGCAAAAGTTTGGGAGATGGGCATATATATGGGTGCAGTATTAACTTTAATGTACTGATCAGTTTGTTTTCACTGCATTCCTGGTATGAAGGACTGTGTTTACAGCAGAAGTACTAGGCGGCTGAGCTGGCGCAAATTATACGTCATCGCCAAACGTTAGTTATTAGTTTATGGGTACACCAATGATTTTAAACTTCTGACAAGCGCCCACCCGCCAGGAAGTAAATCTGTGTACGAAGTGAAGCGAAGTAGCAGAGTCTGGTTTTACCACGCTGCGAACATTCCCCCTTTGGCTTATTATTTTTTTGTGTAGAGTTTAACATCTACTTAAAGTCATATATAGCCTATAGGATTGAACAAGGCCAGTCCCTTTTCAAAATGTGGATTTAAAAACTGGACACTGCAAAACAATAAAGCAGTTGCTACGGGTACGGCAGTTTTTCAATGCATTTCAATGTGGAGTACAGTAGTGGAGAGGTACGGCAGCCTCATTTCAAGCCCTGCCCTAACCTAACCCTAACCCCTAGCCCTAACCCCAACCTCTAACCCTTCCCCTAACCACAATCCCGAATCCTTATCCTTATCCCTTGAAATCGCCTGCCGCACCAATAATAACTGGCGTGTCTCTTGACACTGCGGAACAATAATACCTTGAAACAACAAAAGATTAAACAATTATTTGATGATTAGTGGGCCAACTTAACTTATAGTACCTTAACTATATTTCTCCAATCAGATCGCTCTTTCCTTTTAGCTTGCGTTGGTGTGAGATCCTTTCGTTTGTAGGGAAACACAGAGCGAAGCCAACATTATTTGGGTCAACGAAGTCCGGCCAGCCCTGACAAAATGAGTTCTGCTGCCTCTAGTGTGATCATTCAGGAAAAAGTTCCTCCGATTTATACCTCAAATCCATGCCTGACGTTGTCTCTCCACAAGGAACACGAAAAACCCTAAGTCCCTGTCCTTATGATACCTGTTTATGCACCCCTCTACGCAACAGATAGCCACTTTATTTCCTTTTGCCCTACATCAGCTATGTTGGGCATGCGCACGCAGACTTCCGGCCTTAAACCGAACTGGTCTATGTAAGCACAAAGCATGGATCGAACCATTTTTTAAGAAGGGGGTTACTGAAATGTATTTCATCAATATTGCATGCCTTAGTGGCCTTGTTTAAACTCTGATGCATTCGTATGAATATTAGTTAAATCAATGCAGAATAATTTTGTCATGGTGGCTACTGTGGGTTCTGTGGGCCCCAATGAGCTGTGGGCCCTTAGAATTGCCATCACCTTTCCCCCTATACGACGGCGCTGACTGCATCAAATGTCTTTAGTGAAATACAAACATTTATTGCAAGATTTATTTATATCGACATTTGGTGTCTCAAATGTGCTTTTCATCTTCAGCCCTACTGATGTGAAAAACAGAAAATAAATATAGAAGGCCAAATTTAAATAGGATAACCTAGTGTGTCGAAGACATTTGCTGAGTACTGTACACGTCATTCCATAGATCTCTGAAGGATTAATATACGTAAATGGATGCATACCTACTCCCACACACATACCAGCACCCTCCTACATGAACAGATACAAACACACACACACTCCCTGTCTCACAGCTTCACAGTTAAGACTCGTCTCTTTCCAGGGTGCTGTTTCTCATGTCCAGGAGTGGATACCAGCCTCCTAAACTGAAGGAGAAAGCCAAATGGTGAGCTTGCCATTGATTTCATTGAACTCAATGTTCAAAGCAAAGCAAGTTCACTCCTGATGGTGATCTACCCACACTAAATCTGCATTTGGTCAATATCAGATTGACCTTCTATATTTTAAAGCCATAATGTACTGTGCAGATTGGATGAATAAAATGAAAAATTACGGCCAGGTTTCTTTGATGGTGTTAACAAGATTCTGTCTTTTGATAAAAAGCAAATTTCAGATCTGAATACAAATGTTCTACCTAATGTCCTCTACTTGATAACACACTGAGATATGATTACTGCCAGCTCTGTTGAATCATGAGCATCACTTAAATAAAATCTGTCTGGCAAAGTGAGGGAAGCAAAAGGCAGCACACAATGCCACGGTCTAAAGAAATTCAAAAATTGATGAGAAAGAAAGTCATTGATGTCTATTAGTTTTTAAAGGATTACAAAGCAATTTCTAAGGCTCTGGGTCTCCAGGGAATCTTGTTGAGAGCCATTATTGACAAATGGAGAAAACTTTGGTACAGTGGGGAACCTTCCCAGGAGTGGCCAGCTAATAAAGATTCCTCCAAGAGCGCATCGACGACTCATCCAGGAGGTAACAAAAGAACCCAGACTGGCATCTACAAAACTGCTGACCTCACTTATCTCAGTTAAGGTCAGTGTTCATGATTCCACAATGAAAAAGAAATCAGGCAAAAATGGCATCACGGAAGAGCCACAAGGTGAAAACCACTGCTGACCAAAACGGTCACAAAGCACACATTTGGCAAAAAAAACATCTACATAGATGATGGCCAAGACTTTCGGGACAATATTCTTTGGATTATGGGTCAAATGTGGAACCTTTTGGAAGTGATACATCATTGCACTGGAGGAAGAGGAAAAACGGTGGTGGTAGCGTGATGGTCTGAGGCTGCTTTGCTGTTTCAGGACCTGGGCAACTTACTATAATTGATGGAGCCATGAATATGCTCTCCATCTGAAAATCCTGAATGAGAATGTCTGGCCACCAGTTCATGACCTAAAGCTCTTGGACAGCTAATGCAGCAGGACAATGATCCAAAACACACTAGCAAGTTCACCTCTGAATGGCTTTTGAAGTGACATAGTCAAAGTCCGTACTTGAATTAAATTAAAATGCTATGGCATGATCCAAAATAGTTGGACGATTTGAAACATTTAAATATGACATGTAAGCAACAATAGAAGAAATCAGGAAGGGGGCAAATATTTTTTCACAGCACTGTTGATTTTTATGTTGTGAGCTGCAGAGTTTGGAGATATCGATCATAAAGATGTCTCCCTTCTCTTGAATATAACAGAACTCGATGGCACTCAGTATCTGGCGCTGAAAGCATCAAAAACTATATATATTTGTAAAACTCAGCAGCAATGAATCTTTGCAGAAATCATGACCCAGTTACTGGAGATGTCACCTTGTGCAGTGACCACAAGCCAAGCACTATAAGCTGTCATTTACCTCCATCATATTCGAGAGGGGGCAGACATCTTGATGTCAGAAAACTCCAAAGCTCACCAAATCACACCAAAACAATCTAAATAGATAAATTGCACCACAGGTATGAGGAAATATATGTATTTTGGGATGGGCTGTCCCTTTAAATTCCAAGGACTAAAATCCCATGCATTCATTTGTATGACCGCACTATAGGTGTCTAAGATAAGAGCTGATCTTCTAACTCTCACCATCTGTCTGTCTATCTGTACCTTGTACCTGTCTGTATGTCCACATTTCTCACTCAGGACATCCTCTTTTCACAACTTCATTAAGATGACACTGATCCGAAACCCCAGAAAGAGGCCGAGCGCCTCTAAAATGCTGACCGTAAGTCCAAACTGAGTCTACTGCACTCCATCTCCAGCCTAGAGAAAGATGTCCTCTTAAAATGAGGAAATGAGACTGATCAGGGGAGGGATGGATGGATAATATGCTCTCCTGAGCAAAAAAATGGACCAAAGCGAAAAAGGCAAAATATGATGCTTTAATGGTCTTAACAACAAATAATTGGTCCAGAAATTTGCAAGAATTAAACAAATAGATAAAGTAACAGTCTGGGATGGCAGTCACTTTTGATTTTTTTTAAATGTGTAAGCCTTTTGGGTAAACTAAGCTTCTTGTAGAAAGAGGAGTCATTGTTGTCCTACTCAAAGTTGATGGTTTCAAACAGCTGAAGGTTGTGAAACATTTCCCTGTTTGATTTTGTTTGATGTGAGACCAAATAATCTCAATAGGGTTTAAAGCTGCACATTGAATCCTCTCTCTCCAAGCCTTACCCTTTATCGATTATCGGCCCGAGGGTGATATTGTTAAATATTGTGCTACGTTGTTGAACTATATATTGTTTGAAAGTGTGAGGATTCATCGGTCTAACTGCATGAGCCATTTCATGTTGCAAATACTACAGTAAAAATACTATTTCAAATTGTGTCAAAAAGACCCTCAGCCTGAATATTCTGTCGCTTGGTTTCGACTGCATAGCACTGTTCAGATCTGTTGAATTATGTAGGCATAGATGCTCATACCTTGGTAGCAGTCCAGCGACCAAAGACTGTCATAGTTTTTAATCTGCAAAACAGCAAGCTTAGTCAAACACCACAAGCATCACTTTCACAATGGAATAGTCGTTGCGCATCTTAGTGAAATTGACTATAATGAGCTACTGTTGTGATGCAGTGCTGTAGATTGCACAGTAGCCTTTGAGGAGCAAAATAAGTCCACCCACAGGCTGTTATGTGCTGATCTATTGGAACAATAAAGGTTTTAGTCCATTAGCCATCATCTGAATATGTCATGAAGAACCACTTCTTTCAATTTACACAGACAGCCAAAAATCTAGAACTTCCTAAAGCCGGATCCTTATAATAGCCAAGGGATTATCTTTTACCACAATGAATTGTTGCAATATTTTCTGACAAGGGGAAATTTGTCAGTGAAACAAATAAGTCTATGAAGCAACATTATCTAGCATTTTAACTCAGTTTGAGTTCTTAGTAATTTTGACAATTGGAAAGCAATGTATTGAGCGTCATCTTTCAAGAGAGACCATGTTTATGCCTGTAGTCAAAGTGTTTCAAGAACTTTAAGCACTTTAGTTTGGGTGGTGGAAATTTGCTTAAAAAAGCAGTGAACATTAAGGGGTTAACTGTAGTGGAAAATGCCTGTTAGGCCCCATTTTTTTGCCCAGGGTTGGAGTTGTTGTTTAGCAGAAAAATGGCAGTTGGAGTCTAAGATGAATAACTTTGTGTTTAAAGCACTGGTCACTGCGGGTCTGCTGCCAGACAGACCATGTTAAAGCTGATAGACTAATTCATAGGACAAACTGGGGGGTGAGCGGACAACTGGACTCTCATCTGGCAAAGAAAGCTTGTCAAGCAGCTAGAATTGTCGAAAACACTGTCATAAAACCAGTCCAGCCAGATGGATTTGATTGGTCTGAGATGAGAGAGTTAGCCGGACTGTCGTCGTTCAAGATCAGAGGAAAATATTGGGCCTATCTGTCAGGATTCGATCACCCTTAGACATCACTAAGAAGGAAAGATAGAAATAAAAATGAAAATACCCCGTTAAAAACTCCATCTTAAGCCAACCAATACAGTTCAAGCTGTTATATTTCAATAAGTGGCCAAGAATAAATCAAATTTCATTTAAAATGTCTTGCATTCACAATATTAGTTCCCTGAAAATATGTTGAGGCTTTCCAGCAGTAATTTTTCAGGAATTAATTAAATGAATGCTCAAAATCTTGTTTAGCTAATTTTCTAATGTTAACTAGTCACTCTTCTCTGGGGCTGTCAAGCTGGTTTAAGGTGTTTTTCTTGTAAATTATTGCTAGTAAACCAGTTATCTGGTAGTTGATTAACATGCAGTTTATAAGCAGTATATACAGAAGCAGGTATCGCACCAGCATAACAAGATTTTGTCCTACTTTCACTGGCTACAGACTGTGCATCGTGAGCTAGAGCTGTCGGAAACACATATTGAACGATGTTAAACCAGCTTCAGATTACCTCTGTTCTTAGCTGTAATTTTCATTTATTTTTCATTTTATTTTACTGTTTATTTGAAAGGGACATTGTACATTAATCAACATGGTACAATAGCTGGAAATGTAAATGCACCCGAGTTTGCCAAGAGGCTAGTTTTCACTGGTAGTCCCTTGACAAATGCAATAAGGCTGCCTGAGCTCTAATCATCAGATTACATCTGAAGCAGTTGAAATGTGCCTGTGGTGATGCGAGCCCCCGCTATCATTACAAAACATGACAAAAAAGAAAATCATATTATTACCTCATTTTTAGTAGCGGTGTGCTAAGTCAATTGAAAAGGGTCCAGTCTTCCTGAGTCTGATCTTTCCCGTGATACTTTGCTCTGCAGCACTTGTTCATCACGCAGTCCGGTCTGAACAAATCCCTGACCCTTGACCTCCTGGAGAAGTTGAGGCACCCGGAGAAACTAAAACACTGCATACAGGCTGAGGAAGACGAGATGGAGGTACAGCCATCCTCTAGCACACACACTAAAAAACTCATACACCATAAAAAAAAACTGCTCATTAATAACATTATTACAACCCACGCACTGCGGCAGATTTCACCGGCCCTGTCATTGGTGATCTACCACCCAGAGGGTTTTCATTTCGACCTTAATCAGGCGCAAGTAACTGTGCAAATGAGCAGCTAAACTGGATCCGTAACTCAGATGAGGTGCGGTTTTCCAAGTTTTTAGAGAAAAATGACTGAATCATAGATGTCCAGGAACTGCGTCGGTAACCACAGCCCTGAGTGTTACCAATTGACAATTGTTTTCCCAATGCTGTCAGCTGATACAACTTGCCTGAGATTACCTTCGATAGAAGGCACTCTGAGGTTGGGACCATAGAGGTGCTTTTGCCTTAAAGCACTCTACGTTCAAGCTAAGCACATTAGCCAACAGCTTACAGGCCTCTTGGTGAAATGCTATACTTTATGGATAAAGTTAGTTATTGTACAGATTTTTTTGTTTGTTATTGAAAATGTAATTGTTCATGCATAGTTGCAGGTTGCCTAATAAGCCTATATACAGTGGATTATATGCATATCATGCACTCATACCATCTCTCTCTCTGTCCTCCTCAGGTGACAACACCCAGCTCCTTCAGACGAATTCACTCCACAAACCGCCGCAACGCAGCGGAACGGACAAACTCTGACATCAACAGTAAGAGCTGTGATACAGGGTTCTGTGTGTGCGTGTGTGTGTGAGTGTGTGTCTGTGCGCGCGCATTTGAAAGAAAGAGAGACAAACAAAGAGTGAGTGGGTGTGAGAGAGATTTTTGGATTTTTATTTTTCTTTTACATATTGACAGCACAAGGAAACTAGCAGGAGGGAGGAACAGTGAAAACGCTGTTTAACTCTTTAAACAACAATTTTAGCCTGAATTTCCCTGAAGCAGGTTCAAAATTGGAAAAGGATATTTTTAGGACAATGTCAAATACATATCCTGTATCTGCTGGTTGCAGTGCTTCACTGAAGTTGCATCACACTTATTTTGAGTGCAATATTCAAACCCAGGACGCTATATTTTTATAGCCCCAGCATTACATCTGCAAACCCCAGTTCCAATGAACTTGGGATGTGCAAAACGTGAATAAAAACAGAATTTAATGATCCGCAAATCCTTTTTGACCTATATTCAATTGAGTACACTACAAAGACAAGATATTTAATGTTCAAACTGATAAACTTTATTGTTTTTTTCGAAGTCTTCGCTCATTTTGAATTTGATGCCTGCAACAACTTCCAAAAGTTGGCTCTAAGACATGTTTACCACTGTGTTACATCACCTTTCCTTTTAACAATACTCAATAAGCGTTTGGGAACTGAGGACACTGATTGTAGAAGCTTTGTCGATGGAATTCTTTCCCATTCTTGTTTGATGTAAAACTTCAGTTGCTCAACTGGGGGTCTCACAGTCGTATTTTGCATTTCATAATGTGCCAGACAAATTTTCAATGGGAGACAGGTCTGGACTGCAGGTAGGCCGGTTTATTACCTGCACTCTTTTACTATGAAGCCACGCTGTTGTAACACGTGCAGAATGTGGCTTGACATTGTCATTGTCTGAAATAAGCAGGGACATCCCTGAAAAAAACATGGCTTAGATCGCAGCATATGTTGCTCCAAAACTTGCATGTACCCATCAGCATTAATGGTGCCTTCACAGATCTGCAAGTTTCCTATGCCACGGGCACTAACACATCCCCATACCATCACAGATTCTGGCTTTTGAAGTTCGCGCTGATAACAATCTGGATGGTCTTTTTCCTCTTAAGCCTGGCGGACACAATTTCCATGATTCTCAAAAACAATTGGAAATGTGGACTCTTCAGACTACACCTCACTTTTCCACTTTGCGTCAGTCCACCTCAGATGAGCTCGGGCCCTCCGAAGCCAGCGGCGTTTCTGGGTGTTGTTGATCTACGGCTTTTGCTTTGCATAGTCGAGTTTTAACTTGCACTTGTAGATGTTGCAACGAACTGTGTTAACTGATGTTACGACCCAGTACACTTATGCTGCCCTTAGTGGCAGGAGGACTTTTCTGCGTGTCTTAAGTGTTTAATTGCAGGATTGGTGGCACCTGGCAACACCCTATAAAAGGAGTTTGGTGTTGTGCAAAGGGAGTCTCTCTCAATTGCCAGCCTGTTCTCCAGCAGCGACTCATTGTTTTGGCCTGCTCTCCTGGTTCTGGGCCAACTGCTAGTTCGGATAAAGTGCTTTTTGAAATTAAATCCAAATTTTTTAATAATCATGTTGTTTTCCCATTTCATGTTGCGATCAGTCAGTGGGCTGGTCGTAACACTGACAAAGGTTTTCCGAAGTGTTCCTGAGCCCACATGGTAAAATGCTTTACAGAATGATGTCGACCTTTAATGCAGTGCCACCTGAGGGACCGACGGTCACGGGCATTCTTTTCGGCCTCACTGCTTACATGTAGAGATTTCTCCAGTTTCTCTGAATGTTTTGATGATATCATGGAGTGTAGATGATGAAATCCTCAAATTTCTTGCTATTGCATGTTGAGAAATGTTGTTCTTGAACTGTTGGACTATTTGCTCACGCAGTTGTTCATAAAGTGGTGAACCTGGCCCCAGCCTGGCTTGCGAACGACTGAGCCTTTCGAGGATGCTCCTTTTATACCTAATCATGACACTCCCCTGTTTCAAATTAACCTGTTCACCTGTGAACTGTTCCAAACAAATGTTTTTTTGAGCATTCCTCAACTTTCTCAGTCTTTTGTTGCCCCTGTCCCGGCTTTTTTGGAATGTTTTGCAGGCATGAAATTCATAATGAGTGAATATTTCTAAAAACCAATTCAGTTGATCAGTTTGAACATCACATATCTTGTTTTTGTAGTATATTCAACTGAATATAGGTCAAAAAGGATTCGCGAATCATTGTATTCTGTTTTTATTCATGTTTTACACAAGGTCCCAACTTCATTGGAATTGGGGTTTTTAGCAGAAAATATCGAGAACTTGTACATCATTTTCTACACATTCCCCTGTAATTCAGCAGGACATATTTGGGATCATGGCAAACCCTGGGATTTCCAATAGAATTTAAAATAGACCTGAAGTATTGCACAAAGTAACTGCATATGACAGACCGAGATATGAGATCACAGAGTTAAACAAGCTTATTTCGAGCTGCAGTTTAAGTACTGAAGGAAAGTAAATCAAGCTGACCTGATGTGGCAGTGGGTGGCACTGATGCCTCAGAGCAGGAAGGTCCTGGGTTTGAATAATTCATTTATACACTCTAAACATTCATTTGACACTCTAAATTTCCCCCATTACGACTGAGTATGTGAATGGTGGCTATGCCTTGTGATAAAATGGAGACTTTGAGAGATTGTATTCCTGCCTCTTGTGCAAAGCATTCTGGGATAGGCTCTAGGTCTGACCGCTCTGATTTACATGCAGAAGATGGAATGGATCGACATAGACAGTGGAAGTTTTACAGCAACTGTAATACAGTAATGCAGCATTATTGCATTGCATTGCTTTTTAATTGAGGCTGGGTCTCTGTGTTTCAGCAAAACAGATCTACACACCGAGACCAGTGCGCCAAGAGAACCAATCACCTGAGGGAACAGTGAGTGTGTGTTTGTGTGAAGGCAAATATTAGTGGTTTTATGCATGTCAATGTTCGGGCTGATTAATTTATTTGTGTGTGTTTGTGCATGACCATGTGCGACATCTGCATGTTTATTTGGCGTGTCTGTGTGTGTACGCCATCCTCGTATGTGTATTAATGCACGTGGATGTCTGTGTATGCACAATGTGTGTATGTATGCGTGTATGTGATGTGTGCGTGTACGTGCGTTTGCTTCTGTGCGTGTGCATGTTCATGTGCATCTGCGAATGTTTGACGTTTGGGAGTGTGTTTTTGTACGTGTGTGCTTGCGTGTTTGTTTGTACATATTTGTATTTGTGTATGTAATGTGCGCATGTATCCGCAAGTGTGTGTGCATGTGTGTGTTTATTCATTGTGTGTGTATTTCAGCTGCAGTCCTCAGTACAGTGGACAGTGGGATCTGGGGGCAGGGGCAGCTCAGAGTGTGGGAGCCTGACCAGGTATGAGGAGCGATCAGACCCACATCTAATGCAATTACAGCTAACGGCGCCGCTAACCGGCTGTAAACCTGCTGAGCAGCCATTACACAACCATCTTTCAATCTGCACACACTCAGGACATCAGGGGTATCGAAAGTGGCTAAAGAGCCTCAGTACTTTACACGAGTGGTACCAATGGGTTGACAAAAATTACACCCCTATCTGAGAATCTAATTGCTAATTTGTTCCACTTTTATTCTTTTTCCAGCTCACTCATTAGAGAGAATGCCTAGAGAACATTTATGGTGCCTTTAATGGCAGATTTAGGAATTGTATTCTTCGAAGAACTCAATGTAACTGAAAATTGTACCTCCATTGTTTGTGTACTTCTGCATCAGTTCCTGAGGTTTCTGGGAACAGCATGAGGACAGTTGGATCACTCTCACAAATTTTATATTGTTTATGTTTTCTTTCCCCATTAGGGATGACACATCTGACTCAGATGATGACTATGATGACGTGGACATGTAAATATAAGTTTTTGCTGTTATTTTGAGTGTTTTTGTAATTTAATGTCGTGTAATACTGTATAATATAATTTTCATATTCTTTATGAATATAAGACTTAGCAACCTAATGACTGCCTCTACCTCTTTCCCCAGCCCCAGTATCCACAACACCAGGTACGCACCATCACAGCACATGTTTCTTGAGACCAGAAACACTACCCACCACCATTATAATTATAATAAACAGAACTCATTCTCATCTTTTCAAAGTGACGTACCAGCTGATGAAGTCCCACCCCCTCTTCCTCCAAAAGTAAGCAGTTGAAATGTCTTTTTCTTTGATTGACAGCTCTGATGCACTGTGCTGTTAGGACTGTGGCTGTAATTCAAGTATAAAATAGCATAATTGATACAAAAGCTATTACCCAACACCTCACAGTTCTTGGATATTCTGTGGTAGACTCCACCCGTCCAAATGTCAATTCTCTTCGGAGTCTGACTTAATGTTATGCTGCATTACAGCTTTCAAGGTGTAAGTCTTGTGGTTTACAGTCCTAACACCTTTTTAATGGGCTACACTCGCATAGTAGAGAGTGTACTACATGGCCAAAAGTATGTGGACGCGCGCTCCACCAACATCTTCCAAAATTAGGGACATTAACAAGCAGTCCGACCACTCTTTGTTGCCAAAACAGCCTGAACAGCCTCTACTTTTCATGAATGGCTTTCCATCAAATGTTAGAACATTGCAGCAGGGATTTGCTCCAATTTAAGCCAGGAAATTATTGTGGTAATGCCCTGATGTTATCTGGTTAGACCAGGCTAGACACTGCCTTAACAAATTATCCCAGTGGTGATTGATGGGATTCAGGTCCCCCCTAAACAATGAAGAACAGCCCCAGAATATACTTCTGGTTATATATTGTATTTACAGTTCCATCATCTCTCATTTTTGCTTGGTTGAAAAACCAAATTAGAAATTCATACATTAATATTCATGGTTACTTTACTTGAAGGTACCGTCATAAGAGTGACATGACACTGTCATAACTATTACATGTGTCATGTAACAATTATGACAGTGTCGTGTCACTCTTATGACAAAGCTGTCATAATCAAGACAACCCAAACAATGTCAACTAGTCATCTCAAAAACCGAATGACACTTAATGACAACGTTTATGACATTTACATGATGTTTATGACAAGTACATGACTGTGTCATGTCACTCTTATGACGATACCTTCAAGTAAAGTGTTACCGTATTCATTACTCACCGGTCCTCATCAGGCATGTATCAGCAATGCCCTGGATGCCAGAATTATACATTAGCAAGAGGCCCTGAATTGAAAAGCGTTGCGCATATTTCACATTTTCACACACCATGAGGTAAGGATGGGAAAACGTATCTTATCGTAACCTAAGTCGATTCTCTCAATTTTCAAATAATGGATTTTTAGTGACTTGAGTATTTTTAGCACTTGGGTCATCAATTGCCATATTTTATGGATTTTTTAATATATTGAGACCCCTTTTTTTCCTCAAAATAGGCATCTCGTGGCTTAAATACTTAAACTTTTAGCACCAATTTAATCTCACTCTCAGTTTCAGTGACATAACTGTGATGTAATTTCCTCCTAATATCTTCCCCTAGCCCAAGATGCACATGAGCACAGTGGAGATTTCAGCAGGGGAAGAGGATCGGGGACGGACCGGGGGTTCCCTCTACGCACCGTCCCCCCTAATGCGCAGCTCTAGTGGTAGTGCAGCCCAGCCCACGCCTCGGCCGCGCTCGGTATACAATGTAAACTCCGGTGAGCCCACCTTCTCCCGCCGAGCCACCTTAGTGCATTCAACACTTTTGTGCCCACAACTGAATTTTCTAATTTCCTTCAGTCCACATGTTCTATGAACTTGGCCAAGCACAAATCTGAAGACATTCTAGAACTTGGTCAAACCATCGGGCTGAAAATTGTGTTTTTCTTACTGTGCTAAATTTAGTACATTTTTAAATGGTACCAAATGTCCAAAAATAATCATTTAAAGTGAAATTTTTAAATTTTGTACCACATACATTAAAAATTTTTCCATGTGAATTTAGAATGAAAAGATAGTATCTGTGTCTCAGAAACAACATGGAGTACAATCATGTATTTTGTGTCTATGAATTCAGATCAAAGATGTGCACATTTAACTGAATTATTCAGTTCATGTAGGTAGCATGTTATAAACACGATGTTAGTTCTTCCTAATATCTCCTAAATCCAAACTTTGACTGTGAATAAAAGGATGATTTTTTTAAAGAGATTAAAAAAGCATTAAAATGAGTTGGATGGATACTTGTCCATGGCATCACTGTATTAAACGCCACAACTCTTGACCAATCAGAACAAATTTCATGGCATGCTTTCTTATTGAATGTGTTACGCTTTAGCTTGCAAAGGGTTGAGGAAGTAACATAAAACGAAGTAGTATAAAAAAATTTACCAAAGCATTTATTTTCTGTAAGGAGGGTTTGGCTGAAGGAATACAAACTGATAGAGGGAACAGGGCAACAGGTGCGGACAAATGATAACAAAAGGAGAACTCCAAAAAACTAGAGTTATCTGGAGAAAACAAAAGGAAAGGAAAAAATGAAGACATCTCCGAATAAACTATGTGGCCTTTAGAACAAAAATACAATATAGACCGCACCCTCTAATCCTAGGGATCTAGACATTCAATCGCACAATGTGTATGCGGATCGGGACGAATTTCACTAACTCCTAGCCCTGACCCATAGTATACATTTACATTGCACTAAATCACAAACAAAAAGGTTATTTTTTTTTTAAATGCACCGAATTACACACACACAAGCTGTTAACGAGGCACGCAAGCGGCTACAAAATGCAAGCGGCCAACAACGAGAGAAATTACAGAATTTTAAAGTAGCGGTCCTCACGCTCTTCACGGTGGTTGGACACTGGCATCAGGGACCGCACCAATCATGTCATGCCAGCCGACATCTGGAATCCAGGAGCTAATCCAAAACACGGAACCGTACAGCCTGACTTACATTTGAAACTGGCTTTCACAGGGCAAAACAGCCAAGGTGGAGGACTTAGGCCTCAGCCGTGACAGTACTATAGCCGCTTTTCCATCACACAGTTTTAGCACGACTCGCCTCTACTTGACTCGACTCTACTTGGTTTTGGTCATTTTCCATTAAAACTGAGTACCACCTCAACGTGGGTGGGGTCATCATAGCAAGCATCACTCCTTGGCCAATCAGTGGCCTGCAGTCTGTTGACATCACATTTTCGGCTCGACACAGCTCGCTTGGAACCCCGGCTGAGTAGGTACTAAAAAAGTACTTGGTACCAGGTAGTATCACCTAATGGAAAACCCTAAAAACCGAGCAGAGTCAAGTCGAGTAGACCCGAGTAGGTGCTGGAGGAAAACCCCTGTAAGTTCACGTAGTTCTTGGGTAATAACAGGCTAGTGTCATTTTTACTGTACTCCTTCACTAATTAACTGCAGGCTTCCTCAGCAGTAACAATGGCTTTGTTAGCATGGCGAGTGCCTTAATGAATCAGCTGACAAAGCAGAGAAGAGCGATGCCTGAACATCTGTTTATATTTTTAGTTGTTAATTTGTCAGTAGTTCCATCTCCTCTTACAGACGGTGTAGGTTTTTTTTTTTGCATTTACTTGCTCAGTGGGGGCCTTGGCTATAGAACAGTTTGGACCAAATTGTACCAAATTATTTATAAAATACAGTGTCAAACTAAAATCCGATAGATTGATTGATTGCTGCAGCACCTCATGTCACCAGTGCCAGAATAGGGGGACAATGGCATTTTGCACCTTCATCTTCAGTATTAAAGTGTTGATGTCTAAGCCAGGTAGTGTGGTCATTGTCCATGGGTAATTATGTCAAAGCCTATAATGTCAAATCTGTCGGACCTTTAAAGCCAACTATATTCAAGTGTAGTGTCATTCAAATAGAATCAAAGTGATCTGACATCTAATGAAATTTGATGATGAAGTGCGTGTGTGTGCGTGTGCCAAATATCACATGCTGAATGCAGAAGGATAAGAAGAGAGAATGCATTTCTTACCATAGTTTTGTTACAAAAACTTTAGGCTTGGCTGTGATTGTAAGGGAGTTGATGGAACAAAAAGATCAGACCAAAGACTCTTGCCAAAGACATCATCCAAAAATGGATGCTCCAACCACTTCAAAATTTATTCTGGGGCACCTGCCGCAAGGCTTTACTTCCCAGATAGCAAGTGACCCTCCGGACTGGATCTGGGTTGGTCTTGGCCAGACATAAACTGAAACTGGAGCCCGGAGACCCTTGCTGTATGGATTCCTATGAGTACTGTGCAGTAGTTACTGCCATGATCAAAGAGGACAAAGATGTGATCTGATTGGTGCGTTGCTGTTCGATGGTGTGACTGTCCATTCAAAATCAGCCTGATATCTGATGTCATTTCCTCCTGTGCAGACCCCACTGCCCTAATGGGTCAGAGGATAGACGTCCCACCCGACCTGCCCCCCAAAGAGAGGAAACGCGTCCCCACAAAGGTATGGACGAGGATGTTACTTTGCAAATCAATCATCTGGTTACAAAGCTATTCCAAGCCAGATCAGCTGCTATTCTGGCACAAAATGAGCAGGAACTGGCACAGATCCACAAAGAGTCCTGCTCTGTGTGGAAAAAACACAAATACTCTCAACACATATTCAAGTCTCATCATACACTTTAAAACCTTGTTTTAGTTTTTGCCAAGACAAACATTTCAACAGAAACTGGAGCCAAGCAAATAACTAAAAATAAAAACAAGCGACATATTGTGAAAAAGTATTTGCCCCCTTTCTGATTTCTTATTTTTTTGCATATCTCTCACACTTAAATGTTTAAATCACAAATTTTAATATTAGACAAAGATAATTTGAGTAAATAGAAAATGCAGTTTTTAAATGATGATTTCATTTGTTAAGGGAAAAAAGCTATCCAAGCCTACTTGGCTCTATGTGAAAAAGTAAATGCCCCCTAAACCTAAACCCAACCTCGGCGACAACAACTGCAATCAAGCGTTTGCAATAACTGGCAATGAGTCTGTCACATCACTGTGGAGGAATTTTGGCCCACTCTTCTTTGCAGAATTGTTTAAATTTAGCCACAGTGGAGGGTCTACATGCATGAACAGCCTGTTTAAGGTCATGCCACAGCTCTCAATCAGATTTAAATCCAAACTTTGACTAGGTCACTCCAAAACCTTCATTTTGTTTTTTAAGCCATTCAGAGGTGGGCTTGCTGGTGTGTTTCGGATCATTGTCCTGCTGCATAACCCGAGTGCGTTTGAGCTTGAGGTCACAAACTGATGGTCGAACATTCTCCTTTAGGATTTTCTGATAAGAGCAGAATTAATGGTTCCATCATTTATGGCAAGTCGCCCAGATTCTGAAGCAGCAAAGGAGCCCTAGTCCATCATACTACACCACCATGTTTGACTGTTGGTATGATGTTCTTTTTATGAAATACTGTTAGTTTTATGCCAGACGTATCAGGACGCATACCTTCCAATCAGTTCAACTTTTGTCTCCTCAGTCCGCAGAATACTTTCCCAAAAGTCTTGGTGAGTATCAAGATAGCCTTTGTCTTCTTTTTGGTCAGCGGTGGTTTTTGCCATGGAACTCTCCCATGGAAGCCATTTTTGCCCAGTCTCTTTCTTATAGATGAATCATGAACACTGACTTTAACTGAGGCAAGTGAGGCCTGGAGTTCTTCAGATGTTGTTCTGGGTTCTTTTGTGGTCTCCTGGATGAGTTGTCGATGCACTCTTGGAGTAATTTTTGTAAGCCGACCACTCCTGGGAAGGTTCACCACTGTTTTCTTCATTTCTGATTAATGGCTCTCACCGTGGTGTGCTGGAGTCCCAAACCTTTAGAAATTCCTTTGTAACCCTTTCCAGACTGACAGATGTCAATGACTTTGTTTCTCCCCTGTTCCTGAATTTCTTAAGATTGTGGCATTATGTGTCGCTTTTTAAGATCCTTTAGCCTACTTCACTTTGTCAGAAAGGTTCTATTTAGGTGATTTCTTGCTGCAACAGGTCTGGCAGTAATCAGGCCTGATTATGGCTAGTGAAATTGAACTAAAAAAATGTGGTTAATCACAGTTAATTCATGATTTAACAAGGGGTGGGCAATTACTTTTTCACAGAGGGCAGGGTAGGTTTGGACAGCTTTTTCCCTCAACAAATGAAATCATCATCAAAAAACTGCATTTTGTATTTACTCTGTTTATCCTTGTCCAATATTAAAATTTGTTTGATGATTTGAAACATTTTAGTGTGAAAAATATGCAAAAAAATAAGAAATCAAGAAAGGGCCAAATATACTCAGCAACAAAAGTTTCTGTGACACCAATATTGTTAATTATTTTTCATAACGCAATTATGAAATTGTCATACATGGTGATATCAGACTGAAACAGTACACGTAAACACAACATTGAAATGGAAATCATGAAAACGGAGAAAATGACTTTGCACGTGAAAATGTGCGTAAATCATGCTTGTGGATGGCAATAAAAGAGGAGAATTTTTGGAATGTTCACATTGTGCCTGATGAACGACGGAAGCATCACTTATCGAAAACACAGCCATTTCGGATCAGGAACTCTACCCTCTAAATGCCAAGACTGTCTGAAAATGATCGGTGGAGGGCCATTGGGATGATTGAATCCGGAACCTCGCAGAGGGAAGTTGCTCATCGCCTGAATGTCCACCGAAACACCATTTGGAACTTATGGCAGCGTCATCAGCAGACAAGACATGTCAGAGACCGTCCTCGCAGCGGCCGTCCACGAGTAACCACTCCCAGACAGGACAACTGGATTCGAACAACCCATCTCCGAAATCGATTCCAACCTGCAACCATAACTGCAAGAACGATACCTGGTTTGAGGCGACTGTCTGCACAGACAATCCGTCGCCGTCTCCGTCATTTTGGCATTGTCCCACGTCGGCCAGCAAGACGTCCAATACTCACAGTACAACACCGACGACTGCGTCTACAGTGGGCACAACAACATCGACGGTGGATCCAACGTCAGTGGGATCTTGTACTCTTCACTGATGAATCAAGATTCATGCTTAACCGATGTGATGGTCGTTTACGTGTATACCGTCGACGTGGAGAACGTTATGCCAACAACTGTGTTCAGGAATTTGATCGTTTCGGAGGTGGTAGTGTCATGATTTGGGGAGGGATCACGGCTAGAAACAGAACAGATTTGCTTGTTATTGATGGAAATCTGACAGGTCAAAGATATCGCGATGAAGTGCTACGGCCATTGGTGGTACCGTTTTTGATGCAACATGGTCCCGGAATAACGCTGCAACATGATAACGCCAGACCACACGTTGCAAGGATTGTACAACAGTATCTGATGCAACAACATGTCAATGTCCTGCCATGGCCAGCCAGATCCCCAGACATGTCCCCAATCGAGCATCTTTGGGACGAGATGGATCGACGTTTGCTGCGGTTGGATAACCCGCCGGCTACACTCCAGGAATTGCGACAACGTCTACGTCAGATTTGGAATGACATCCCACAGCAATTTCTGGCACATCTGATTCGGTCCATGCGCCGGAGATGCGTTGCTTGCATCATGGCACGAGGAAGTCACACCCGGTATTGAAGTGTGAAGGTCACAATTGGTTAGACGTCAGACAAGTGCTTCATGACGCATGAAAATGACATTTTTCGTTTTGAGTGACGTTGACACTGAAAAGTCAGTGTTTCTCCTGTTAAATAAACATATTGATTGCATTGAGATCTTTGCGTGTCATTTATAACATACACATAAATGGTGTCACAGAAACTTTTGTTGCTGAGTATACTTTATCACGGCACTATATTATATTTTGTAATTGCGAGAAGGAAAGTACGTAAGATTTTTGGTTTCATTATAAGAGCTAAGGACCAAACTCGTGTTAAGACTGTGTAAGCATGAAAGGCCAGTGAGATTAGACACATTTTAACAGTAAAAGTAACAACCTTTGGCACCTGAGTTTATGTAAAATTTGCTTTGTCTCAGCAGGGCCGCCTCAGCTCAACATCTCGGAAACCACCAGTAAGCATGTTTCCGACCCTCACAGATATAATCCGCACTCTTAGATATGGTATGACATTGCAAAGCAGTAGGCCAGTGGGTCCCAAACTCAATCTTGGGGTCTCCCTGTGTATTTTTACCTGGCCCCTCCCCTAGGGGTCCAGGTTAAGCAATGATCATGTCTGTGTGTGTGTCTGTGTGTGTGTGTGTGTGTGTGTGTGTGTGTGTGTGTGTGTGTGTCTGTCAGCCCGTGGCTGGGGCCTGGTCTGC
The DNA here is from genome assembly GCA_029721435.1 of Gymnothorax reevesii. Lineage (NCBI taxonomy): Eukaryota > Metazoa > Chordata > Actinopteri > Anguilliformes > Muraenidae > Gymnothorax > Gymnothorax reevesii. The sequence continues at coordinate 118,085,845 of CM056574.1, forward strand.
TATCTCTGATTGCCTTGTTGTTTTTGTTCCAATCTGCTGAGCAATGCTACACCTTTACTCAGCTGTTAACTTTAATCCGTTTCTGTTTAGAGGGAATATTTACTCTCTCAGGCCACATTATGTGAAAAATAGTAATTCCTGCAATGAGAAATAAAACTTCCTTGTTTGTATTGTGCTTATAATGCTAAACAGTTGCATGAAAAGGGGACATATTTCTCAAACTAGTGGTTGACCAAGGTTAAACAATAGAATTCTTATTAGTTGCTGAGCAAGTGTGCTCTCTGAATTTAACTATAAAATAAAGGTTTGGCTTATTACTGCACAGTGATTTTTTAAATTCTTCTTTATTTCCCAAGGGCAATAGTTCTAGCGGCCAGGAGTCCCTTCACTGAGTAATCCAGAGCCAAAAAGAGCCAAGAACCTTTTTAAGATGTTTTTTCAATACAGCACAATGGACGGATATCTACAATCGAATATTACGCTTCGTGTCACGTATTACTATATCTCACAGAACACGGTTTACAAGGTCAACTGCCCCTCCAAACAATAAATAAATAAGAATAAATATCAGCTTGTTGAGGTTCTGGGATCATAGTTGTGACGAAAACCATCATAAACAGAGAGGCCCCAAGAACTGGTTTGGGAACTATTGAAAGAGACAAATACTGTAAATAGAGGTCACACTGGAACATCACTCAGTGCCTGGAATGTGTAATATGAGTTTCTGACCACAAACTGAATTCCAGATCAACTTCCATTTTCAAATTATTTATTGAAGAATCAACTCAAGATGATCACACAATTACATTTAAAGCTCATCTAGTCATCTAATATCTATGGCCACACACACACGCACACACACACCAAAACTCCTTTTACTTATTTAGATGAATTCAGAGTTTTGTCCCTGTCACTGCAGGTGTTCTTTAAGAAAGTGTTCCACGGATGCCCTCTTAAACTGAACTGCTCGACCCCATGGGACCACCCCGTGACCAAAGGTAAACCATCATCAGCATGACCACTTTTCCTACAACCTCAAAAATGTGCCTGGTCGATGGGAATTGTGCTATAATATTAAGCCTAACCAATGGAATTTACAATTCGCCAGACCACTGGCAATTGTGCTATTACAATAGGCCTGGGCAATTGGAACTGTGCTATTACTATAAGCCTGACCAATGGGATCTGTGCCATTGCAATAAGACTGAACCACTGGAACTATGCTATTTCAAAAAGCCTAGCCAATGGGAAGAGTGTGATTGAAATAAGCCTGACCAATGAGAACTGCTCTATGTTCAATGTTTCATAACATTGTTATGTTATGTTATGTTATGTTATTACAAAAAGCCTAACCAGTGGGAACTGTACTATTACAATAAGCTTAACCAATGGGAACCAACAACGGGACCTGTGTAATTATCCTGTGCAAGTGCACAATAGTTCTCACAGAAATGTGTCTGTTTATCGTAAGTACAACGTCATATATCATACATCCCCAATTCCAAAATAGTTGAGACGAGGTGTAAATTGTGAATGAAATCAAATTGCAATGACTTTCAGATCACGTGAGCCAATATGTTATTTACAATAGAACATAGATAACATTTCAGAAGTTGAAACTGAGACATTTTACATTTCTATCCACAAAATGAGCTCGTTTCAAATTTTCTGGCTGCGACAGGTCTCAGAAAAGTTGGGACACAGGCAAAAAAGGGCTGACAAAGTAATAAATATATAAGAGAATCAGCTGAAAGAACATTTAGCAAGTAAATAAGTTAACTGGCATCAGGTGTGTAACATGATTGGCTGTAAAAGGGAAGTCTTTGAGAGGCGGAGTCTCTCAGAAGTAAAGATGGCCAGAGGCTCTCCAACCTGTGAAGGCTTGCATAAAAAAATTGTGGAATACTTTAAAAACAATGTATCTCTACATCAAATTGCGAAAAGCTTTGAAGGTCTCATCATTGACAGTGCATAACATCATCAAAAGATTCAGAGAAAATGGAAAAATCTCTGTGCGTAAGGGACAAGGCTGAAGACCTTTACTGGATGCCCGTGATCTTCGGGCCCTCAGACACCACTCCATCACTCACCGGCATGATTCTGTCATTACCATTACTAAATGGGCCCAGGAATACTTTAAGAAACTACTGTCTGTAAACACAGTCCGTCGTGCCTTCCACAGATGCCACCTAAAACTCTATCATGCAAAAAGGAAGCCGTTGTTGAGCATGATCCAGAAGCGCCGCCGTGTTCTGTGGGCCAAGGTTCATTTAAAATGGACTGTAGCAAAATGACCAAGTGTCCTGTGGTCAGATGAATCCAAATTTGACATTCTTGTTGGAAATCGTGGGCGTCGTGTCCTCCGGGCTAAAGAGGAAAAAGACCACTCCTCCTGTTGCCAGCATTCAGTTCAAAAGCCAGCATTTCTGATGGATTGGGGATGCAGTAGTGCATATGGTGTGGGACACTTGCATGTTTTAAAAAGCACCATGAATTGTGAAAGGTATATAAAGGTTTTAGAGCAACATATGCTCCCCTCCAGACGACATCTATTCCAGGGAAGGCCTTGTGTATTTCAACAGGACAATGCAAAACCACATGCTGCAGCTATTACAACAGCATGGGTTCGTAGTAGAGTCCGTGTGCTGAACTGGCCTGCCTACAGTCCTGATCTTCCATCGATTGAGAACATTTGGCACATAATTAAATGAAAAGTCCCTCAAAGGAGATCCAAAACTCTCCAGAAGCTGGAAGCCTGTATTAAACACGAGTGGGATCAAATTCCAATGGCTAAACTCAAGAAACTCGTCTCCTCAATGCCCAGACGCCTCCACTCTGTGTTAAACAGAAGAGGGGATGCTACACCATGGTAAACAGACCCCTGTCCCAAATTTTTGCTACCTGTCTCTGTAGCAGCCATCAAATTTGAAATGAGCTCATTTTGTAGATTAAATTGTAAAATTTCTCAGTTTCAACATTTGCTATATTATCTCTGTTCTATTGTGAATAAAATACTGGCTGGTGTGATTTGAAAGTCGTTGCGTTTTAATTTTATTCACAATTTACACTTTGTCCCAACTATTTTGGAATTGGGCTTGTACATGTAGTGGAACCCATGACTACATTTTTAGCTTATCTTGCATGATGTTTGAAGTGGTTTTGCAATTTGCGTAGCGTATCCATCAATGCCAATTCTTTTTCATTCCAATGCAGTGATTATAAAAGGGAAATAAACAGAATCTTGATGTTGCAGTTTTCTGACTCTGACCTGGTTGTGGACATTGTGTTCGTAGATCACCACCTCGTCTTAGGAGCAGACGAAGGCATCTTCATCCTCAATTTGAGTGGGACAGAAACTACGATGGAGCTGGTAAGGATTGACATGTAGCCATCAGTGACATTACCAGTACAGAGCTAGGACAAATCTACAGTATAATGCTATCAATATATTAAGTAGTAGTTCATGAAGGTTGTCCACTCTCTAACTCTCCCACTCTTTCTGTCTCTCTCTCCTTTCCTCTCTGCTTCAGCTATACCCAGGAAAATGCAGTTGGGTCTACACCATTAGTAATGTCCTGATGTCAATATCAGGTGAGGTTCTGGCTGAGAAGATTCTTTTGCTTACTATCTCAGCACACTCAAAGCAATGATGCTTTAGCTACCATTGCAATGCATTTATTAATCACCTAGTTATAAAGCCGAGTAATAGTTATGATAGAATTATTTGCTAGTAGTTTTTTTTTTTCCTCCCCGTTTGGTGTCTAAGGGTGATTTCTTTAACCTGTTAACTGTCACTGGGCCCTAATTGGGGCCCAACGGAATTTCAAAACAAATTTTGAATCCTTAATTTGAGCATTTGAAATGCGGTATACTAATTTGGGCCAAATGACAGAAAATGCAGGTGACAGTTAAGAGGTGAACAATAAGTGTTACTGTGAAGTACTGCATACAGTACTTTTTTAAGTACTGTATGCAGTAGGCTTGTGGTAACATAAATATCAATGTGTGTGTGTGCATCTGTGAATGTATATGTATGTTTGTAAATGTGTGTGTGATGGGTGTGTGCATGTATTTATATGTGGTGTGTGTGTGTGTGTGTGTGTGTGTGTGTGCTCCTGTAGGTAAGGCGTCCCAGCTGTACTCTCACTCCTTGAAGGAGCTGTACGATCAAGCCCGTAAGGAGCACCGCATGGTGCAGCTGCCAACTCACCGACTGCTCCCCAGGTAAAGAAAACCTGTACGCACATACACACACCACACACACACAGACACACACCGCACGCACGCATGCACACAGACACACACACAGACGGTTTCAACCAACTCCTTAAGAGCCCACATATCCCTCTGCATTTCATACCATCAGTCAAACAGTGAAAACTGATGATTTGCCAGAGTGAGAAGGAGTGACCTGGAGACCACTGAGTTCAATAACAGAACCACACACTCAAATAATATGACTGATGTGAGTGTTTCTTGCGGCAGGAAGCTACTGTCAACTAAAATCCCCGACACCAAGGGCTGCAGGACCTGCTCAGTAGGTGAGTCAGACAAGTTTGGACATGCGGCAGATGCAGGATTGGGCTTAAAATGACGGAGAGCAGCGGAGAATCCAGCGGAGACTCACACACCAGTGTTCCCCTAAGCCCCTGGTCCTCAAATCATACCCTACGAGGTCCGTCCTCCCTTTTCCTGGGAGTCAGGTGTTAACACAGTCTGGCCAATCAGAGGCACTAACTGTTCATTTACTTGCCTGGGATAACTGATAACCTGGGCTGGATTTGGATTCAAGGTTTAGATTTGAGGACCCCTGCTAAGCCTTCAGTACGCTGTGTACTTCAGCCAAGGAAAGCCTGCTCCCAGAAACATATAACAAAATGATGCTGATGTTTATTTAACCCTTACATACTGTTCGGGTCAAATTTGACCCATTTTGACATTTGACAGCAGTAAATAAGCCCTAAATGTCAGTCTTTTAAAATGAAAACATTTTAAAATTTTATATTTTTGTACAGGTGATACAAATTTTTGTCCACTGAGGCTGTTCCGGGTCAAATTTGACCCGTATACATTCAAATTGATTTTATATCCACTAGTGTGGGTCTCGAGGACAATGGTGCTTTTAGGGAATTTTGAAACTGTCAAACTGTACATTCAATATATGTATTTTTATGGGACAGCGGTGACAGAGTTCAAGGGGGACCTTGACACTGTCATGAGAACTGTTTGTGGTCCCAAAATATTACTTCAGGTTCCCACAGGGACTGGTACCTGCTGCCCTTTGAAGTGTTGTAGGGGAGTCTCGAGATGGTGAAACACCATAGGAGTGATTATATGAGATACACTAAGGAACAGAAATCCTAGAGGTCAGAGGGTGCCTTGACACAGACATGAGAACTGCACCTGTAAGCACTTGCAATGTAGTAAAATGATGTAAAAATAAATAAATTTTAATCAATTTGGGATGGGAGGGTGGGGGGCCCTGATCAACATCAAGTCACAAAAGAAGTCACCACAAGGGGAGAGAAGAGAAGGAGATGCAGTTTCTGTTCTGGAAAAAAAGGACCGTAAAACAGGAACAACCTGCTGCAAATGTGGGAAATCCTTGCGCAAGGCCCACACATGCAAGGTTTCCTACCACTGACTAGTTAACTAGTTTGCTGTAAGTATTTTTTTGCAATGTTTTTTGCTCTAAATGTCAATTAATGGTGAATCAAAACTGCGATTCTGTGATTCTTAAAATTGTGAATTTCATGATACAGCAGAGAGGACAGTGCTCAATGGTTCGTCTGTAGCGAATGGTTATGTGGATTTATATTATGAATCCTAAGAGTTCCAGAACGTTCTTGCCATTTTCACTTTTACAAAAATCTATTTCAGTCATTGCGGCGGTTATCTTTTCATGTCTTAGATAAAACAGGACATGATATTGTGAGATATTCAAAGTTTTTCTCGAGAAACGAGTGTTGTACAACCTAAAAAATAGACTCTCCTTTCTCTCTAAAACACTAATTAAGGATTAATCATCCATTTAATTAATGTCAGATAGGCTATTTTTACATTCATAATAGATCTGTGGTTCAAAATATAGTATAGACATTTATTATGACGATATTCTTAGTCCGGGTCAATTTTGACCCGGACCATAGTCAGAGGGCATCAAATATGAACAGTATGTAAGGGTTAATAGAAGCTTGACGAGAAGATGTTTTATCCTGCTTTTCAGTGTTTACCCTTTTTGGCTCTCTAAACATTAATCCCCAATGGTATACTTACACAACCCTGCACTATATTTGCCTGCTGTAAAATGGGGGGAAAAAATTTCACATCATCAGTTCGCTCGAGTTCAGTTCCTAATCAGTCATCCTCATGGGATGGTTGGGGTGTGGCATAAAACCATGATTCAGAACAAACAGGCAGAAGACAGGAAACACACTCTCGTTGGAGGTTGTGGTCTATGTGTGTTAAATAATGTTGCCTTAACATTATCACTTGAATGTTTTTTGTATTGCTGTATGTTGATTTTATTGTTCATAGTATTGTATTTTGTGAATGTTTTTTTGATAGTGTGACTGCTGTAAACAGGACACCATTGCAAATGAGACTGAGGTCTCAATGGCTTTCCACATGAAAATACTATGTGTATAATACTAATACTAATACTAATTACTAAAAAATCTGTGAAGAAATAAAGAGACAGTACCAGCTTCACTGGGCTTCAGTGGTCTCTTCAGTTGAAAAGAGTGTCGTTTATTTTATAAAGTGTGTTGTTTTTTTGCCCTCTTCAGCAGAGAACTCTGTGCGGGGGTGTATGTTTCTCTGTGGGGCACTGGAGTCCAGCGTCGTGCTCCTGCAGTGGTACGAGCCCATGCACAAGTTCATGCTCATCAAGGTGAGTGACAGAGATGAGCCCCACCCACTTTCACCACGACCCCGTCTGCAGCACCTGAAGCCATTAGACTCAGCCCTGATCTATGCAGAATATCCACACACAGACACAGACACACACACACACATATACACTAATGGCAAAGATATTTGTTATATCATGTTACTGCTACTCTGCACATCCTTTTTCTGGGACAGGGGTGACCTGTTCAATCCGAACGGGCTATACCTGAACCGGAGGGGTACCTTTGCACTGGGCCAGCGTATGTTGAGGGTAGCACAGGATTATTTAAACTAGGGACTTGGGTGGAAGGGAGGTTAGAGAGAGTTATACTGTGGTAAATGCAGACTGCCCTGATGGAATCTGACAGCGTTACATGCACTACTAACAATGTATTTTTAAAGCAACAAAGTGTAGTGGGGGGCTTGGAGAATCAGGCACATGGGAAATCGAAGGGGAAAATCATTCGTAATAACTTGAAATGTTTTTATTTAAATGCAAGAAGCATAAAAAATACATTTCCAGAACTTGAGGCTGTAATGATTAGTGAGGGCCATGACATAGCTGGGATTACAGAGACATGGATCAGTGAAGAGGATGGAGATGAATATAATATAGAAGGTTATAAGCTCTTTAGGAAGGATAGATGTAATAGGTGAGGAGGGAGCGTAGTACTCCATGGGAACAAAAACATAAATCTGCCGGAAATTCCTGAAATTGAACGTTCCTTGCCCTGTGAAGACATCTGAGTCAGGCTCACTGGCAAATATGAGACAGTATTCTCCTATCTTTAAACCTATCAACTGCCAGCTTTGGACAATATTGTCAGTGAAATGCTCTTTAAGAGGATTAGGCAAACTTGTAGAGGAGGAGGGACCATTATTATGGGAGACTTCAATTATCCTGGTATCAATTGGGAAATGGTGAAAGGACAGGATAAAGGGGAGGAAAAATTTCTAGATGTTATAAATGACAATTGAAGCACCTATTACCAAAACCCCATAAGTCACACTCGACTTGACTTGACTTGACTTGTGGGGTTTTAGTAATCGGTGCTTCAATTTTTTGGTGCAGTATGTTAATAAACCTACAAGAGAGAAGGCCATTTTAGATTCAGTGTTTTGTAAAGACCCTGATAGAATTAACAATGTTGAGGTACTGGAGCCTCTTGGGACTAGTGATCACTTTACTGTTAATTTTGATGTTTCATGGGAAGTTAAAAAGGTGTCTTCGAAAACCAAAATGTTCAATTTTAGGCGAACAAACCTTGACAGCATGTGTTAATATCTAAGCGAAATAAAATGGGAGACACTCCTGGACTGTGAGTTTGTTAATGAGATGTGGGAAAGATTTAAGGGGGTTTTACTTGATTGCATAAGTTGCGTAAAATAAAGGCAGATAAGGCCTGCGGGTCCTGATGGCTTATTTCCTAGAATACTCGGGGAAGTTAGTGAGGTCATCTTCAGACGGTCTTTAGAAACTGGAGAAATACCAAATGATTGGAAGCAGGGCAATATAGTACCAATATACTAGGGCTGGGTATTGCCACTGATTTCCTGAATCGATTCGATTTCAATTCACAAGGTCTCGATTCGATTCGATTTCCGATTCGATTCAATATCAATTAATTGAAGGATAGTTCAGCTACAGTACCTGTTTTGCTTGAATGTGAAAGGGAGTCTTAGAGAACTAATGGCAGAAATTATACGTTCAGTTGAATTATTAATCAGTAACCTTCTCACTAGGCACAATATTTAAAATATTAAAGTTCACACAAAAAAGTGACCCCAAACTTGTTTCCTGAAAATACTTTTTATTGACAACACACTTGATAAATCAACATAATGAAGTGCAACATAGACTGAACAGTCAGTAGACTATTATTCTCTGAAACTGGGTCAATATTACATGCTTCACTTTGCAAGTTCATTTTCCAGTAAATGTTATTGAATAGGCAGTTGCTTCGGGTACGGCAGTTTTTCAATGCATTTCAATGTGGAGAGGTACGGCAGCCCCCATTTCAAGCCCTGCCCTAACCTAACCCTAACCGTAACCCTAACCCTTCCCGAACCATAATCCTGAATCCTTGTCCTAATCCCTTGAAATCGACTGCCGTACCAATAAAAACTGCCGTGTCTCTTGACACTGCGTATTGAATTTAAACCAATATCCTTGCCCAAAATACCCCACATGGACATGTTCGACTGTACAGAAATAAATATCACGATACATTCAACAAAGAATGTAATATTGGATTTTTTATTCGAAAACTGGTTGAAATGGTGGAGGAAAATTGGGACATGTTTTATTACTAAACTTCCACCGAACGCTGTTATTGAAAATACATCTCCCAACTCATGCAGTTGAGCTAAAATAAAGGTCTGATTCCGAAATGTATATCCAATGTTGATTTTGTTCTCTCATCATTACTTGTAGCTTGAAAATCCGGCCTCAATTTACCATGCCGTGCGTAACCAGTCATGTCCACTGCACTTACATACAGATCACTGTGCATTTTTACTGTCAACAGGTAGTTTCGCATTTGCAGCATGCTTTCTATCAATGAACCACTGCTCAATGTACATTATATGACACAAATTCAAAATACCTCTACCTGCAATTAACTTATTCATTATTAGCCTTTACATCGGGAAATTCATTACTTAAGTAATTGTTGTTTTTTTTTTGCGGATTTGTACTTGAGTTTTTTGTTTTCGTTTTTTTTTTTTTTTTTTGAACTGGGACTTCTACTTTTACTCTACTACATTTGAAAGATGAAAAGTATACTTTTACTTCTTTACTTTGACACTGGCCACTTCGCTATTCATTACAAATAAAAATATGTATGTAATTCATCATTTAAGGATCGTCTGGATTTGGCGTGTTCGAGAAGAACAATGGTGCTCGGCAGGGTATCTTAAGCGCCTTGTGCAGACATGTCCGCCCGCAGACATGGAGCTGCAAATTTATGCATGCAGAACAATATTGTATCACTAGATGGCACTCCCAGTTCAGTTATTGAATATTCACAAGCAAGATGGAAATGCACTAATAAATGATCGATCTTTGAATAAAATGAATCGATATCGAAAATTTAATTTTTAAAAAATCGATCTGAATTGGAAAATCTTTTTTTTTTTTTTTTTAACTCAGCCCTAAAAGGGGACTGTACTGAGCCAGGAAATTACAGTCAGTTTAACTTGCATTGCATGCAAAATACTGGAATCTATCATAAAAGACGAGCTGGAATTCTTTCTTGAACGTAATTATATCTTGAGGGATAGCCAAAATGGCTTCCCTAAGGGAAAGTCATGCCTGACAAACCACTTGGAATTCTTTCAAGAGGCCACTGAGACTTATGATCAGAGCAGGGCTTATGACAGGGCTTATATACAAAACCCAAAACCAGTGAAGTTGGCACGTTGTGTAAATCGTAAATAAAAACAGAATACAATGATTTGCAAATCCTTTTTAACCTATATTCAATTGGATACACTGCAAAGACAAGTTATTTAATGTTCGAACAAGTAAACTTTGTAATTTTTTGCAAATATTAGCTCATTTGGAATTTGATGCCTGCAACATGTTTCAAAAAAGCTGGCACAAGTGGCAAAAAAGAAGGGAGTTGAGGAATGCTCATCAAACAATTTGGAACATCCCACAGGTGAACGGGCTAAATGGGAACAGGTGGGTGCCATGATTGGGTATAAAAGCAGCTTCCCTGAAATGCTCAGTCATTCACAAACAAGGATGGGGCGAGGGTCACCACTTACTGAACAAATGCGTGAGCTGATTGTCGAACAGTTTAAAAACAACATTCCTCAACGAGCTATTGCAAGAAGTTTAGGGATTTCATCATCTACGGTCCGTAATATTGTCAAAAGGTTCAGAGAATCTGGAGAAATCACTGCACGTAAGCGACAAGGCCGAAAACAACATTGAATGCCCGTGACCTTCGATCCCTCAGGCTGTACTGCATCAAAAACCGACATCAGTGTGTAAAGGACATCACCACATGGGCTCAGGAACACTTCAGAAAACCACTGTCAGTAACTACAGTTCGTCGCTACATCTGCAAGTGCAAGTTAAAACTCTACAATGCAAAGCGAAAGCCAACGCTGCCGGCTTCACTGGGCCCAAGCTCATCTAAGATGGACTGATGCAAAGTGGAAAAGTGTTCTGTGGTCTGACGAGTCCACGTTTCAAATTGTTTTTGGAAACTGTGGACGTCGTGTCCTCCAGACCAAAGAGGAAAAGAACCATCCGGACTGTTATAGGCGCAAACTTCAAAAGCCAGCATCTGTGATGGTATGGGGGTGTATTAGTGCCCAAGGCATGGGCAACTTACACATATGTGAAGGCACCATTAATGCTGAAAGGTACATACAGGTTTTGGAGCAACATATGTTGCCATCCAAGCAACGTCTTTTTCATGGACGCCCCTGCTTATTTCAGCAAGACAATGCCAAGTCACATTCTGCACGTGTTACAACAGCATGGCTCCGTAGTAAAAGAGTGCGGGTACTAGACTGGCCTGCCTGTAGTTCAGACCTGTCTCCCATTGAAAATGTGTGGCGCATTATGAAGCCTAAAATACGACAACGGAGACCCCGGACTGTTGAACAACTTAAGCTGTACATCAAGCAAGAATGGAAAAGAATTCCACCTGAAAAGCTTCAAAAATTGGTCTCCTCAGTTCCCAAACGTTTACTGAGTGTCGTTAAAAGGAAAGGCGATGTAACACAGTGGTAAAAAGGCCCCTGTGCCAACTTTTTTGCAATGTGTTGCTGCCTTTAAATTTTAAGTCAATGATTATTTGCAAAAAAAAATAAAGTTTCTCAGTTTGAACATTAAACATCTTGTCTTTGCAGTGTATTCAATTGAATATAAGTTGAAAAGAATTTGCAAATCATTGTATTCTGTTTTTATCTACAATTTACATAAGGTGCCAACTTCACTGGTTTTGGGTTTGTACTTGGATTTTCAGAAAGCATTGAGTACACGGCATAAGAGACTGATTTTAAAAATGAGCTCCATTGGAGTTAAGGGAGGTATTCTGGAGTGGACTCAAAACTGGTTACAGGACAGAACACTAAGAGTGGTGGTCTGTGGAATCTCATTTGAGCTAGGTATGGTGGGGAGTGGCGCCCCTCAGAACACACCTGGAGCATTATGAACAGTTGTGGGGACCATACTTTAAGAGATAGAGGCTCTAGAAAAAGTTCAGAGCAGAGGCATTAAGCTAATTCTGGGTATAAAAGATGAAAACTATGAGAAGAGGCTGAAGGTCCTTAATCTCTTTAGTCTTAGTAAAATGAGACTCAGGAGGGATCTGATTGAGGTCTTTAAACATGTTAAAGGGATTAACAAAGTGAATTATGTAGGATTCCTTCGGCCAAGTTTTGTTAGTAGGACTTGGGGTCACAAATGAAGTTGACTAAGGGTAAATTTAGTACGGATATTAGGAAATATTTTTTCACCCAAAGAGTAATTTCGATGTGGAATAGCTCGACCATAATGTTGAGGCAGAAACCTTGGGAATTTTCATGGGTAGACTTGACTTAAAGCTAGATACCATTGAGTCATTGAGTATCTGAAGGGATATATTCACAATAGTAAAAAGAAACTGGCAAGCCTAGTTGAACTAAACGGCCTGTTCTCGCCACTCATGTTATGTTACATCATTTTTATATGGTAAACTTGAATTTTTATTTACATATATTTTATTACATTTTTCCCTCAAATTATAAACCAGTGTTCTGGGCTTCAATTTCTCTCTGTTACCAGTGGTGCTTTTTTGAGACAAGAATATTATAATTGCGTATTTGTAATCTCACAAATTTTAACATCATAAATGCATGTAGTTTTGCCCATTGTTTCTCCTGCCCCGTCACCTCTCTCCGCCTGGCTCTTTTCGCTGATGCTGGGTTGCCACTTTCTTTTTTTTTTGCAGCACTTTGAGTTCCCCTTACCGAGCCCCCTGCGTGTGTTTGAGATGCTGATGGTGCCCGATCAGGAGTACCCCCTGGTTTGTATCGGGGCCACCAAGGGCCCTACAGCTGCCCAGCCTGTTCAGCTGGACAACATCAACCTCAACTCAAACACATCCTGGTTCTACAGCGCTGGCTCAGGTAAGCGCGGGTGGCACAAGAAGAAGGCAGGAAGCTTTTAAAGGAGAAGAATGAGCATGATGAGTATTGTTTAAAGGTCCCCTATCATGGGACTGGGTGCACCGCCCATTTGCAATTACAAGCCGTTACAAAAATCTGTCTTTTGTGACATCACAAGAGCAACTGATTAACTGGTGGGCTGAAGTTGATCGGTCCTTCTTGCCTCTGGGTGGTCACGCCCCATGATGTCATTAAAGAACAGATTTTTAAAAAGATTGTAATTGTGAATTGTTTGGGCACGGTTTGACATTATTGGGGATAGGGACCCTTAATATTATAATTAAAATCGCCATATGTGTGTGCTTTAGCGTGCGTGTGACTCTGCGCATGTGTGTGTGTTGCAGGATGCACAACCCCTGGTGCAGTACATGTGAACCAGCTTGACAGCAGCACACTCCTGGTGCTGATTGAGAGTAAGTAATGATGAAGCATCTTTTACACACTCTCACATGGAAATGATGTTAAGTAATGATGAAGCGTAATTTACATAACATCATTTCCAATGCTACCATTTCAGTCTTCAATTATTTCTACACTGATGCAAAATGTTGTCTGTTGCTGCATGATGAATCCGATGAAAGGCACCAGTCACATTTGTTCATGTAAAAGCGTGGTTCTCTTCATGCAGAGTCAGTACACATTGTGAACCTGGAGGGGACGCCAAAGAGTCATAGGAAAATGCAAGCGGAGACAAACTTCTCATTTGCCATTGAATCGGCAGGTAAGTGTACATTGGGGACATGACAGACCACGCTGTAAAATTCCAGGGTACCCATTACGCAGAGATTAAAATAGGTTCAGGAGGTAAATGTCCTCTCCAGTATTTTATAAAAGTCACAAAGATTGTTCCGATCAGCATAATTCTGCGCCAAGGATTGTGATCTATTCTCGGAAATCATCTGGCGAAGTTAAATTGAGGAAGAAATGCACGCCAGGGCTTGAACAGTCCAGACCTTGGATTTTACGCCTCTGATACAGACGGACCTACCACTCATCGTCAACGCCTGACCCCTAGTGGACCTATAGAGTACTCCATCTGAGAGATCCCTGTGCGTAGTGAGACTGAGAATCTGCCTCTGTTCTGCAGTGTTTTTTGAGGACACCCTGCTGGTTGTGTGGAAGCACGGATGGCAACGCAGGGGCGAGAGGTTCTCAGACGTCCTGCAGGAGGTCACGGACCCCAGGAAGGCCTTCCGCCTGGTGGGGTCAGACAGGTGTGTATGGCCCTCTGCTGTGGCACTAAAGCACTCGAAAGCATGCTCACACACACACACACACACACACACACACACACACGCATATGCACAAAGGCATATAAACACAAACTCATGCACGTGTACACACACACACTCAAACATGCACGTGTACACACACACAGACACACACACACATATATACGCCAGTGTTGTGTTACAGGCACTCCAAGGCTGAATCGCTACCTTACACTGTATGTCAGTGAGTGCATGTCAAAGTTCAGTCCTGCAGCACGCCCATGTCAGCTGGTTTACAGGGTGTCTCAACGGTAATGTCTAACTTCTGTCTTATTCTATCATATCTATCACATCTTCTATCAAGGCCCAGATGGGCTGCTGATTGAAAAGTAAACCACAGAAACCTGGAGCCAGAGCAGCTCTGCAGTATCAAAGTGTGACTTTTGTGCTGTGGAGTCAATTCACACAAAACAATGAGCACAATGTTACACTAGAAAGACATCCGATGCGCACGCACACACATTCCCATACCCACACACAAGCTGGCACACAGTCCTGTTCTGTTCATTGTGTGCATGCAAACACACTGTCACATTCCACTCTGAGTGGGGCACTTTTTAGCAAAGCACTGACTCAGTCACAGCCATACATTCAGAAAAGCAGAACATGTAGACTGTATTCTGTGCAAGAAATACTCAAACCCAGTGTAAGGGGTTCAGTCTGTCCATGCATTATCTTGCTCGAAGGTCACCAGGGACCACAGTCGTTCTGGGTACTTCAGATAACTCTCACAGTCCAAACATACACAGGCTATAGGGTCATTCCATGTCAAATCATCCAGATTTTCTTAGGTCACCTCCTCAAAACTTTTTGAAAAAATTCACGAGTAAATATTCACACAAAATAAAAAAAATGCCAAATATTAGGCCAGTATTTCAAATTAATTTCAAGTTAAAATATTATTCAAATTTTGAAGGGCTCTAAGTTTTTTTGGCGAACCCATCTTCAGCCAAGTTTGGCAACTTACTATTCCAAATATATTGCTTCTGCAAGGCTGAAATTGGGTATACTAACCACATTCATCCCCTAGAACAGGGGTGGGCAATCATGATCCTGGAGGGCCGGTGTGTATGCAGGTTTTTATTCCCATCAATTACCCTGACTAATTGAGTTAATTGATTGCATGCACAAATATAGATTTTCGCAATGATTCGATCAAAGGAAAATGTTTTATGAAGGGAGACAAGACTAGTCTTTGTAGTTTCATGATAATTTAAAGAAATGCGCATGAAACGTCAGATTTCATAAATGGTTTGGCTAATTGAGACAATCAACTAATTAAAGACCAGACGTTGGTGTGAAAACCAGGGACAGATACGGCCCTCACTGCCCACCTCTGCCCTAGAATCTGAAAATGGCCTTAGCTTCTGTGCATCTTGATCTACTTTTGTATGGTAAAGTCTCAAAATCAGCCAAAAACACAAAATGCCCAAAAACAAGATCACATTTTATGACCTGTAACTCAGCAACTAAGATAAAAGGCTAGAATTCATTTTTTATGATTTTATGATTAATCTCTCTGTAAAAATACAGTTATCCAAGTAATATCATTTGTAGAAGTTTTTTAATTAAATAATTTCTGAGTAAATATTTTCTGGTTTTCCCCCCAAAATGCATTTTTTGGGGCAAAAGATGACCTTGTCACCAATTATTCATTTCTGAAATTTTTATTGTGCAATCTTATAAACGTTAACAGTGTCTGACAAAAAAATCTGAATGATATTCAGCTAACTTTTTTCTTATAAATTTTTAAAATAAGTTTAGAAATTGTATATTTTTTCATTGACTAAATGGGTAAAGGCCTGCTGCAAATGCTGTTATCAACTAAATATAAAACAAAACATTGATTAAAAATATTTTTTGAACATGATACACCATCTAAAAGTACAATACATGATAGTGGTCTTGTGAGAATATTTCTGTGTTTGCTAGATTCCACAAATGTACTCCTCAATTTCATTGGTTTCATTGTTTTTGTTGGGGATGACTGTTAGGGGATGACATCAGTGTCTCAAACATGCTATGACTTGACTGACCACAGGTTTCTGAAGTAATACCAAATGAGCCCAAACTTGTATTACTGAATTGCACAACAATAGTTCACTATAAAAGGAGGCAGTCCCACTTGGGGATTATTAGTCCATCATAAGCACTGAAATGGAGGGGAGTAATTTACCTTGGTGCAGTATTGGAATTCATTTAGGTGATGCATGTCATTCAAGGAAATTTACAAGAAAAACTGGATTATTGGGACTGGATACTTTCTCAAGTGAGGATACTGCCTTAATGCAGTGGCCGTCTGGTGTTCCGCAGATTGATTCTGTGTGCTGTCATCATGAGAAAATGTTTTTAACTTGCTTTGAGAAGAATCAAAGGTACTGTGCTGATCCCAGAAACATTCACCACAAAAAGTAGCAGGGCTATACCTATTAAGGTAACGAACAATTTAAAAATTCATAACAAAAAAGTAAGCTGAACATCATGATAATTTTTGTCAGACATTGTTCATATTCATAAGGTTGCACGGTAACAATTTCAGAGAGATGAATAACTGGTGACATGGTCATTTTTTGCCCCAAAAAAGGGCATTTTGGGGCAAAACTGGAATAATTTACTTAGAAATTATTTCATTAAAAACTTCTACAAATGATATTACTTGGATTACTGCATTTTTACGGAGAGATATATCATAAAATCATAAAAAATGAATTCTAGCCTTTTATCTTACTTAGTTCCTGCGTTAGAGGTCATAAAATGTGATCTTGTTTTTGGGCATTTTGTGTTTTTGGCTGATTTTGAGGCTTTCCCATACAAAAGTGGATCAAGGTACACAGAATCTAAGGCCATTTTCAGATTCTAGGGGATGAGTATGGGTAGTATACCCAATTTCAGCTTTGTATAAGCAATCAATTTGGAGCAATAAGTTGCCAAAGTTGGCTGAAATTGGGTTTGCCAAAAAACTTGAAATATTATTCAAATTTCAAAGGGCTATAATTATTTGAGATACTGGCCTGATATTTCGCATTTTTTCATTTTGTGTGAATATTTACCTGTGAATTTTTTCAAAGAATTTTGAGGAGGTGACCTGGCACCCCTTGAATGATTTGACCTGGGATGACTCTACATGAATTGGAGTGCCTACAAATTGCCATTAGATGAGGAAATGTGTTCCTTGTGATGGATTGGTTATCTATTCAGTGTTCATTCCTGCCTTGCACCCAGTGCATGCTGGGATATGCTCCAGCATGCTCCAGCTCCCCTCTGTTACTCTGGACCGGAGTAAGTAGGTTTAATGTTAGAGGGACCCATTTGCCCAATAGGGTGAATAGACCCAATTACAGCACTAACCACCCACCAAAGGCAGCTCTGAGTTTCCTCTTCAGTCCGTGTTGTCACACAGAGCGGCATTATCAGAACTCCCTCACATTGCCTCTCCCCAGGATGGTCGTCATGGAAACGCGGAACTGCGAGGACCAGTCAGGACTGAGCAACTTGTACATCCTGGAGATCGCAGAGAACCTGGTCCCCGCACCCTGAGTCGCCCGGACGACGTAGCAGATCAGAGCGAGGAGCTACCACCCCCCAACCCCCCGAAAAGACATTGGCTGTTCCTGTTACCTCATGACTGTCAGTCATCCAAGTGGAACAGCTTGAGTTCTAATATGGCCTCCAATGGACCCATGACTTCCCACTGGACAGCAAATTTGTGCTCATCCTGTTCTGGCTGCAACTAAGTGTCAGAGCTGTGCTTTGACTATGTCCACTGGCAGATGGGATGTATCAGTTTCACAAATCGCATGGGTGCAACCCAGATCAACACTCACTCCCTTCTTCCCATGTTACAGTATTACCAACATACTGACCTACTGTTTCAACCAGGGCACACGCGCACACACACACACACACACACACACACACACACACACACATGCCATGCACACAGTGGGTTGCCAGCCACCCTCCACTGCATTGAGGATGTTGTCAAACTGTCACAATAGTTGTATCCATAAACCATTAGTCCATAAAGACTCTTCTATGTTGTAGCTTCCTCCACAGCTCAGCACCTTCACAATGGGGTGCACCACCAGAGTGCGCGTTCCTCCCTATCAGTCATTCAAAATGGACAAAATGGATGTGTCACGCGCTCACAGCTTCTGAGACTGGACAGAATAACAGTTTGCCGTCATCTAAATGTATGGCAGTCAAATGTGAATGGCTCTTTAAAATAGTTTATTTATTATAAAGTGACTATGTTGTCTCTTTTTTACTCTCACGCTGTGCCTTTTGATATCGAGCAAGTCCATATTTGTTTCTGCACATGAAAAATGTTTAATGCAAAGCATATTAAAGGTATTTTTTTAAGTGCAGCGAATAAATAGTATCAACTATAGTTAAGCATTTTGCATATTAAAGGGAGCTGGTAATATACTAAAAAATGTGCTTGATACTAATTTACGTGGCATTACTTATGATAAGAATCAATTTGCAAAAATTCAATTCAGCTATAATGGTTCACTGTGAAGTTTGAATTGGAATAGCAACTAAAGGACTGAACTTAGGCGCAGGAACATCACTTAGATGTTCTCACACTTTTTGTCAGACAAATCAAATTTTACGATGTCATTAGCGGTGATAAATTTAACAAGACAATCGAGTTAGTGCACGTAGAATAATGCAAAATTTCATGCGAGTTTTCGATTGCGAATGCAATAATACCAACGTTGGCACTCACACATAGTACTAACACTGGCATTGAAAAAGAGACGCAGGTGTGCCTAAATTTTGCAAGAGTATGCACGTCAATAACTCTATACGATCACTGCATCGATGGACAGCCCGACTAAGAGCCCACATTCATTCCCCCATTGTCATTGTAGTTTTTGATCAGTGTTTCCAGGTCAGACACTCCGTTTCCTGTGCGGCTTGTTTGTATTAAAAATGGCCGGTGATGGAGGCGCCCTAAAGGATATCAATGAGATTAAATCCCAGTTCCGGACTAGAGAGGGTTTTTACAAACTGCTCACCCTCTCAGACTCACAGCAAAGGGGCGGGATAACCCGGGGGCCCTCCACGAGTGCAGCGGTGGGTCCCGGGGCTGGAACGGGATCGATACCCGGTGGTGGCGGTGGAGGTTCAGTTCAGGGGCCCGGGTCTGCTTCTTCTGCCACCGCTGCAACCAACTCCTCTCCGGCCGGTTTCCTTCCCCCAGTTCGGGTCTCAATGGTAAAGCTTCAGCCGGAAGACCCGAGTGAGGAGTCAGAGCGAGTATGCTTTAACATCGGGAGAGAGCTTTACTTCTACACGTACACGAACATAAAGAAGGTAAGACACCTGCCTTGCCAACTAAAATCTCCTATTACCAATATGGTCTTCTTGCAAATAAGTGACACCGTTACTTCGCACTTTGTTGGCAGACTGACTTTCAAATAGCAGGATGTAAATCAAATCAAGCCGACGAACCTACCCTGAGCTTTAAATCGGATTCGCTGCTGAAATGTTTTATTAGCGAGCGAGACAGTATTCGTTATTTTCAGTTTTCATCAATCGCTTATGTTAGTCAGGGAAATATGGCTTGTTATTTTAAATGACCAGCTTACTAAGCCCACGCTGGGAAATTCACTGGGTTGGGCGCATTTTTCCAAATTGTGATCATACCAAAGATGCCTGCGGAGAGATGCTTGTAGTACTCGGCTAGCATCTGGCTCGCTCGCATTTGACATTCGTCTACCACGGTACTCCTCAGAGCGCGTATCGCTAAATAACATTTGAATGCGGAGCGTTACTCTCCAATCAAGTGGGAAACGCATCATGACACAACCCAAACCCGCTCGCTAAACCGTTGCTTTGACAGCGAGCTCGCTAAAGCGCCCTATTGATTCAGCTGATGCGGTTGCTGAAACTGTTAGCATGAGCTAGTTCGCCTTAGCGAGCGATGGACTATCCGCTAGCCTGGAAAGTCCATCTCCGTATCATTCAAATATTACTGCCAGTGTTTATATTGCTAGAGTAATATTTTTTTGTGTGCATTCGGATAGTGCGTTCAACAATACCACCTGGTGATTTCACACCTTGGACCACGTCAGCGGTCACTTGAGTTTACCAATTGTCACGTCAGTTAAACGGTCAACAAACAGGACTATTTGTTGACCTATTTTTAACCCCAAAATATCTCCCATATCAAATCTGGCTGTTCTGAGAACGCACTTCATTGGGTGTAGGGCTCAGGTTTCTCACAGCGTACGTACGGATGGGAGTAAAAACGTTTACAAGGCATGAAAAATAAATGAGGTAACGTTATTCCTTGGTATGTAGGGAATGACAGCACAGTATTTCACGCTGCACTAAATATTTTGGCCACTGGGAGGACAGCTAATCTTCGATTGCCAGTCGGCGTGCTTGTACCTGGCACCGCAGGATTACACCTTTTACAAGGAAGAACAGATTTAGTCTTGCCAGCCGTTATTTTCATGGTTGGGCTAACGTGACTAAAACTGCTCAAAAACGAGAATGGATAAGATGAGTCAAGCGAACCTCGTCAGAGAGGGGCCACAATTTCGAGAACCGTGTAGTCTTTGCTCAAGCAGTTATCCATTGAGGTAAAGAAGCTGAGTTGCTTTACTGCTTACATTTGCCTGTGAAATTTTGAAATTTTAGGTCTCCTATTTTGATATTTTTCTACAGGATATAGACAAAGCAGACATCAGTTAAGTGGCCCTTTTCCAAACTACTCCTTTGCCACTGGCGCTTCATTACTGAGCGTCACTCCGTGTGAAGTCTCCCTCGTTGCCATGGAGGGCACTCCTCAATAAGTTAGGGTCCAGGAGGGGCTAAATGAGCATGTACATTTTTGTATGACCTGTCCCATGTCCACCAATAAACAGAAGAGGTCATCACCATGGTTAATAATTGACACATTTTGTTGTGTGCATGACATGGCTTCCGTCATCATGCTCTGGTTTTAAAGGAGAGAGAGATCGGGAATTCACCAACGACGCAGACTGTCTGCTGTAGGGTTTTATTGTCCATACCTACTTTGCCCCAATTGGAATGGGACAAGTCTCTACATGGCGGTTCCCACTCCGAGTTATTGCACAAATTGGGGGGCTGGCCGAGGGTGTAAGTGAGTGATTTGGGATTGAGCCATAGATGCTTGCCGTGAAGACCTGGGGCTTGTTTCACAGACATGGATTAAGCTTGGTCATGGATTTAACTGAGTTTTGTTTGGAGAATCAACATTGAAAATTGAATTTAGTCTAAGAAAAAGCTTAATCTGTGTTTGTGAAACTGGCCCCTGGAATCCACAGTCGGGATGTAGCGCTGTTTTTACTGCCAGAAATTGGAGTTGGCTTCAGTGAGATAGGATCAAAGGGTTATTATGCGTGAATTTCTCCCAGCTTGTTGCTAGGCACCAGATAAACAGGAATGCTGACGTTTCAGATTAGCTAGGCTAGTGGTAAGCAATGCTGTTCCTGCAGATCTACCCTCCGGATTTATTTATTTTTTATTTTTATTTTTTTAGTTCAACTCTCACTTGGCATGTACTAAAGTACTCAGCAGGTCAACAAGATCGCTAGTTTTTGGGGATTTGTTTCAGTTGGGTTAAAAATCTACAGGATGGTAGTTCCTCTTACAAGGTTTGGTAACTTTGAGTTATGCTCAATCTACATCTCTGAACGATAAAATCCCCACATGCTTGTGCTTCCCTTCAGACTCCGGTTCTCTACAATCAAAACCAGTAGTCACTGACCCTATACCTGGAGTTCCGCTTTCCTGGTGGTTTTGATGTCAACCCTAATTTGGTTCCTTTGAATCCATAACTTGGTAGTTATTTAGTAAAATTTCTGGGCATTGAACTAGGCGTGCATTGCGAGTATTGGAGTGGGAACCTTTAAGCCTAATTTATGCTTGATCTGACCACTTCTGTACAGAGAGGCCTTTCAGTGGTACTGGAGATTCCAGCATGGGCAAAATATTGAGCACACAGTGTGTCTCCAAAAAATCGTAACCCTAGGTGGGCAACATATTGACCTATCTGCTACTTTGTTGGATCAATAGGATGGGCAGCGTTTGGTGACAAACTGAAACTATTGGAATCATGATGGTATACACCCTGGGGAGTCCATGGGACAGTGCTGTACTGTCCCTCCACACCGCCGCTGTCAGATCCAGCATTAATCAGCCCACAGACCTCCAGGAGTAGGACTGGTCGCCACTGATCTAAACAGTCCTGCTCAACTTGGGGTTCGATTTAACGAAGCCTGTGGCAAATGTGGACATCTTTGCAGACACATTATTCCAATCACTTGATTTGTCATTGGTGCAAACGAGCCACTCCAGACAATCTCACAATCTCTTCGTATTTTTCTTCAAGCAAAAGTTTTTAGTCCTCTGCTACGCACCGTGTGCATAGGGGACTATTGATTTTGGCTGTTTGTCTGTGAGTGCATGCACGCTTGCGTCCGTCCGGATCAATTCCGGAGTACATCTCAGGCACTGTGAATTGTAGCCTTTCAAAATCGCTCGTGTACTTTTGCCTTATCCTCCATTTGTGCCTTTGGACTGTTTTGTGTTCGTCCGTCCATCTGTTCATGCTTGTGCCTGTCTGATCTTTGGCAGGGGATTTTGTTTGTTGTTAGCAGACTGGCTCTGCAATGCGATGTATTGCCTTGATCTGTTTGAACGGAAACCGAGCTAAGCAATTGCTGATGTTTGTAATGGGAGTCCCATTCATTGTTGTTTTGGATTTTCTGCCCCAACCTCTTCACAGGCAGTGGACCTCAGCAAGCCCATCGACAAGCGCATCTACAAGGGAACCCAGCCCACCTGCCATGACTTCAACCAGTACTCTGCCACGGCCGACAGCGTGGCCCTCATCGTGGGGTTCTCCGCTGGCCAGGTGCAGTACCTGGACCCCATCAAGAAGGAGACCAGCAAGCTCTTCAACGAGGAGGTGTGTGTGTGTGTGCGTGCGTGTGCGCATGCAGGGATGTGCGGAAATATGTAGGACTGTGTGTATACATGTGCATGTGCAATGCCATGTGCATGTTTTTGTGTGCATGTGTAAGCATGCATGTGCCTTTGCAGGTGTGTGTGTCTGTGAGTGAGTGTATGTATAGGTGCATGTTTATATGCAATCATGCGAGTACATCTGATGTATGTGTGTGTTTGTGTGTGTGAGCGTGCGTGTATATGAAGGGAGTATCTGACTATCTGCAAGTGCATTCAGTTATGGAATGCTGTATTTTCATTATAAATATTTCATAGTTTCCTTGACTACTTATTGCAAGTATTTGCCATACAGGAACAACAGTGCACTTTGAACAGATTTATCTAGCTTGCTCTGAAATTCGCTTCATCAGTAATATTTGACGCTCTCAACTGCTGCTTTTGCCAAACAGGCCAGACATCAAAGATTAGTGCTTTAAACAAATAATGTTGAAAAAAAAGAAAGAAAATCACCCATCAGCTTACGAAGTATAATTCATAAAATTTGCCACTTAAGGCCTCTTTTATTGCCACAGATTGTGTCACTTCCTTGACCAAATTCAATTTTGAAAGGAGATTCTGGACAAGGCTCAGGATTTGTCTAAGCTGTCCTTTAACTTGGATCCAGATTTTTCAGGAAGTGGAACTAATTTAAAGGATTTTGCTTGTAACGTAACTGAAATTACTAGGAGACTCACATGAATTTTCTTTGGCCCTCCCACCTTCGGCCCCCCAGAGGTTGATAGACAAGTCAAAGGTGACGTGCCTGAAGTGGCTGCCCAAATCGGAGAACCTGTTCCTGGCCTCGCACGCCAGCGGCCATCTTTACCTGTACAATGTGGAGCACCCATGCGGGACGGCCACGCCCCAGTACTCCCTGCTTCGGCAGGGTGAGGGCTTCGCTGTTTACGCCTGCAAGACCAAGACGCCACGGAACCCGCTGCTGCGCTGGGCGGTGGGCGAGGGAGGGCTGAATGAGTTTGCCTTCTCGCCAGACGGCGTGCACGTGGCCTGTGTGGGGCAGGACGGCTGCCTGCGGGTCTTTCACTTCGACTCCATGGAGCTGCAGGGCGTGATGAAGAGCTACTTCGGCGGCCTGCTGTGCGTTTCCTGGAGCCCCGACGGGAAGTACCTGGCCACTGGTGGCGAGGACGACCTGGTGACCGTTTGGTCCTTCTCCGAGAGCCGGGTGGTAGCCCGGGGTCATGGGCACAAGTCCTGGGTGAACGTGGTGGCCTTCGACCCCTTCACCACCAGCCTGGAGGACGAGGAACCCATGGAGTTGAGCGGTTCTGAGGAGGACCTGCAGGGGGCGCTGCACTTTGGGAGGGTCCGCACCAGCAGCACCCTGTCCCGCCTCTCCAGGCACAGTTCCAAGGGCGGGGCCGCGTCCGTCACCTACCGCTTCGGCTCTGTGGGACAGGACACCCAGTTCTGCCTGTGGGACCTGACTGATGATGTCCTGTACCCTCGGCTGCCCCTGTCCCGTGCCCTCACCAACACATTCGGGCCCACGAATAACCCAACTTCGGGGGGCGTGGAGGGTCACCACCACCCCTCGAACCCCCATCCGCCCCTTCCTCTCCCCCGCTCTCTCTCGCGCTCCAACTCCCTTCCCCACCCGGCGGTGGCCAACGCCTCCAAGAGCCAGGGTGGGGGCACGGACGTGGGCGTTAGCGGGGGTGGTGTTAGCGGCGGGGGTGGTGGAAGCGGGGGCGCACCCTTCAGTATCGGCCGCTTCGCCACGCTCTCCCTCCAGGAGCGCAAGTCGGACAAGTCCGGAGGGGGAGGTAGTGGAGGGGGGGGCGTGGACAAGGAGCACAAGCACTACCACAGCCTGGGCAACATCAGCAAGAGCAACGACAAGATCAACCTGGCGCCGCGCAACAGCCGGCTGGACGCCGCCAAGGTGCTGGGCACCACGCTGTGCCCTCGCATGCACGAGGTGCCCCTGCTGGAACCGCTCGTCTGCAAGAAGATTGCCCACGAGCGGCTGACCGTGCTCGTCTTCATGGATGACTGCATCATCACCGCCTGCCAAGAGGGGCTCATCTGCACCTGGGCACGGCCGGGGAAAGCGGTGAGTGCCAGTGGGGGGGGTTCCATAAAGGTCGGGGGTCATCTTCAAGGGCAGGTAGGGTCTTACCTGGAAGCAGCTGCTGCTGGGGCAGATTTTCAGTTTTTTTCTGTTTGACCTGGTCAGTTTTTAAGGTGGTGTACACTGTTGTCCATCGTCACCACCTGTCGCTCGTAAAGAATTTGACCTGTAACCTCTAGCGGTTACAAATATTAATCAGATTTGACAACAGTTGGTATGCTCCAACTCTAGCTCAAATACTACTTTGGGATTGCAGTTCAGCCCTGCACCCCTGAAAGTGGGTGTGACAGGGTGGTCATATTGAAAAACTGAAGTTGTCCATTTTAGACCTTTACTGATATGGACAAAGGGCTGAAACTTGGTTTGTAAGTAGTATACAACTTATCTCAACATAAAAATGTTGTGTTTTTATGTCTGCTGCATGTGCGCTAGTAGACAACATGCCATCAAGTTGTAAGTCCGTAAGTCTTGCAAGTAAAACTCGTGCGGTGTCTGCAGTAGACACACACCCTCATTCCGGGAAGGCATGATATTCGGGACGTTTCATTGTGCAGCCCGGCGTCGCGGAACGAGAGGGGACTGAAGAACAGAACGTGTGCCATTTCTCGCTGTACAGATACTGCATATTCAGGCACAGATGTTGTGCATTTTGATTAACATGTTTCGTTTACTGTCGGACTCGAGTAAAGGGCGTGTTTCTGCTATTAAAAATGCACTGGAGTAGAACATGGGAGCAACCAGAGACGGTTCGAGGAAAAGAGGCAAGCTGATTCTGCACGCCGGAGACAAAGACGTAAGGTTCTACTCAGTCAGTTGGCACTGATCACGGAAAGAAGAATTTGTCACGTGCGACGTCATATTTTACGCCTTGCCGGGATGGCCGATTCACAGTGGTCCCGCTTCCAACAGTCCCACCAATTTTACGCCACTGTGACTACCTCTGAAGGCGTTACAGAGGTGGTATCACTTGATCCCATCCATCCCGCTTCCGGCGCTTTCATAGTGCAGGCGAGACGTTACAGAGGCCTAAATATCGTGGCTTGAAACGGCACTATGAAAGCTCCTATTCAGTACCTATTTTTTAACCTCTTCCACTTGGGACTTACTAGTGGAGAGCTTATTGACTGGCCCTCACCTCGCCTAAAAGCGCAAGACTTCTCCAAACCCGTTCCAGTTTATGTATGCTTCCTAATTAGCAACTAAGCCTTCATTTGTTCAGTTTTGAAGATCAATCAGTAGAATTGCTGTCCATTTCCCCTCAGCTTACATCATTGTTCATTACAGTAGTCATCAAGCATTTTCCTATCCACACTAATGGAGACATAAAATGTCAATATCATTTAAATGTACTGAATTCCCGTAGCCCAAAAGGTTATACATTTTTTTCTGCATCAGTGCCTGATCGGCTTTTTATGTCAATAGAAACGTTTAAAAACCACGGTTTTGTTGACTTAAGTCCGCATTTTAAGTTTGCTTATGTACAATGAGCAGCATTGCCATTAATGATCTAGCTTTGCGTCCAAGAAGAAGGCTACAATATGAGATTGCATGTATGGCATTGACAGAAATTTCTTGAAATTTCATCTTAAACAAGAAGAAGGCTACAATATGAGATTGCATGTATGGCATTGACAAAAATTTCATCTTAAACTAGAATGTTATGTGGTACATGCTGCTGAAGATGGTAGTTAAATGAGGTTTAGATTTCGTTTTTTATCAATTAATTAGATAATTAGCATTCTTATAATGTCATTAGGGTCATTTTTTAGCTCGCCGGGACGAATGTCCAGAGAGCTATTGTCGTACCCAAGGCGTCCGCGTCCGCGTCCGTCCGCGTGCAGAAAAACTTTAACCTTGCCCCCCGGCGAGCTTTGTTGTCTTTCTGACAACTCTTGTCATAACTTTCCCCAGAGCTGGAAAATAAAGACCTCATCAATGACTTGGTGACTGTACAAGTTTGATGCATGGCTTGCATTGTAAGTGATTTTAAATGCATGCCATGTGTCGAACTTTAACGATGCAAAAATAACCGATTTACTGAATTATTAAGATACCAACGCTTCAACTTAAGAAGCGTTGGTAGTTTAATAAATGATTACTGCATCGCTGCAAGGAGTGTGCAGCTGCTCTTCCCCACAAATGAAGCCTATGCTGGAAACATTTTTATCAAGTGCAGTCATTACGTAAATACGGTTGCACTGCTGAAAAAATGCTAAAATGGGTGATGGTATTCAGAGAAGATATTGGATTAATTCATTCTTTATAATTTTTTTTTTATTATTATAAATTTCATCCCTGCAATTTTGCTATTAAGTCTGTTGTCAATATAGGTCATCTGTCTTTTTTTATAATTTCGTAATAATCACTGGCATATATACAGGTTGATTACGCAGTAAATAAATTGTGTGATTATTAATCATGTGATCTTAAACTGGAACAGCTTGAAAGCCATTATGCGTTTAAGGATCAGAGGCACACGGCACATCACTAAAAATCCAGTAACGCTCGCGTTACCGCTAGGAGGACGTGAGGCAAGTGGGAGAGCACTTTTTGACTGCAGTGAAAAATGTAGTTTTGAAAAGCTGACCACCATTAAATATAGATCGAAGCAGAGTATTTTGCTTGCTAAAAGTCATGTTGTGAATTTTAAAAATGATTTGATCTATCTTCTTAATTTTTTTTACTTTTGGAATTTGGAGTTTAAAACGCTCTGGAGTTGTTGGAAATGTTTGGATCACAAGATTCAGAAACAATCCTACTCGGCTTCCAATGGAATCTAATTCTATGAAAAATATAATGCTAATAATAATATTGGTCTACCATAAACTTTGTCTGCAACTGTGTAGAAATACTGGGTTTAAATAGAATGAATATATGCCAAAAAAATCTGCAGCACTCCAATGTTGATTTAGAGTTTTATTGTCTGCCTTATGAATGAAGCTTCAAACTATTCGGTACAGCGCTAATTTCAGAATGGATTTATAAATGGCACAGTAAACAGCCAAATGTTGCCCGCATTGATTCCAATGCACAACTGTTGTAGAATGGACCATATGGGGGGAAAAAAGAGCTGAAAAGAGGTAATTGGAGAATACAGTTACACGTATTATTATTGTGACCATGACTATCAGATATGGGGCAGATTAAACTCAGGGGAGTGTTTATAAATCTTAATTGTTTGTGAATGCGGGAAATAAAGGTCCACTATGTTGATGTTTGCAAACTGGTTTAACGGATTTGCCTTTCACTGTTTGTTTTGCTGTCGTTTCCCCAGAACTTGACGGCACAGAACGGGAACTCTCCCAGCGGCACGGTAGTATAGCTGGGGGGGAGGGATGGAGCTCTAACCTTGGCCCCTCCCCCTTGGGGCGGAGCCAGACTTGTGAATATGCTAATAAGCCCTCCAGGGCGTCGCCCGCGCTGCGTCCTCCTTTCATCGCTTCTTCCACTCCTCAAAGATGATGGGAAAACAGAAACGAGGAGCGCTGCCCTTTGCGGGAGCCATGGAAAATCTGGCGTCACCGCGCCGATCCCAAGAGAGTCACGACCACCGCTGTATCTTATTTATTTTAACACACAACAAACTGTAGTAATTTATATTGTACATATTCAACGACAATGACGGGGGAAAAAAAACTATAAATCCCGAGGATGTCTAGATGTATGGAACTTATGAGTCAGAGGAAGGAAAAAATGCTATTTAATATATTACAAAAATGTAAACCTGTATTGTAAATAGAAGATGCAGTTATACTGAATGTCAGAGACTGTGTGGGGGTGGAGGGGTTCCCCTCCAGTTAAGTTGTGTCCTTTTGTGCTAGATTTTCTCAAAATGCCATTTCCATTAAAGCAAACTTGTACGGCACCTCTGCTAAGAAGCGTGTATCCTGCTGTATCGGCGACCAGACGCATAGTGTACAGTGTCCTCTTTTCACTGAACCCCCCCCTATCCTTAATAGTGGGTCACCTGCTTGCGGGGAGTGCCGCCATGGTAACAGAGTGCACGCTATGTCTGTGTGCCACCACTGGGGGCTGCTGTCAGCTCCATTGCCTCTTGCAAAACTTTGCACATTAAAAGCTGACTTTTGAAAATTCCTAAAGCGAAAAGATGCAAGTGATCGTGTGCTGTTTTTGACATCCCATGCGCGTACAAGGAACCGCCATGATTTTCAACCAAAGGCAAAATGGTTTGTATTTTCATCATCAAGAGTGACGCAGTGTCAGTAACGCATCAAAACTGGACAGTTGGTGAAGACTAGATGTGTGCTTTTAAATGGGAGTGTGTGCCCAATGCATTTGCTTGTGTATATCTTAAAGTAATACTGGTGTACAGAGAGAATTGAACAAAGAGACTCATGCAGAGCAGGTGGATGTTTGAGGAGAGAAGCAATGTGCTAGGAGAGCTCTTGAAGTAGTATGCAGCTTGGCCTGAAAGCACAGAAATGTTCTCATTGTAGCTCATAATTCAGAAAAGCCGTGTCGGTTTTCTGTGTTTTTCATGACGTTTAGGCACCATTCAAGTGGGAACACTAAACATTTGTAATTTTGTTTTTTTTTTTTTTGCTGTGCATCAATGGCTGAACTCATGAACAGAAATGCCCTTCTGTCACCTCGATAATCAGTGCAGGAATGACAGCTCACTGCTGCGTATTATGAAGGATAAAAACATTCCCTAATTGTTGTCTTTACTTTCAAATTTGCAAAAATCCATAGCATGTAATCCTGTTCGTTTGTTCGTTTTCTTTTTGTTCGTGTTGGTTTTTTTCAGCGTGCATTAAACACTAAATAACACTTATGCCTGAAGTGATGAAATAAGTGACAAAGGATATGACTAGTTTGTACATGTAAAGTCTGTTATTAAAATGCTAAACTCTCCTGCTGTTTCTCTGTTAATCTTCTCATTATGGCTCAAGTGGCCCATTCCGGACAGGAGATAATGGTGGACAGGTGGCAGGAGAATTAAAAATGTCTCCATGTCTTGCACCATTTTGACTTAAGGATGCTTAAGGTTCAGACGGCCTCTTTACAGTTGAAAAGGGGTGGTGATGTTAAGTCTAAGTAGAAGTCCAGTCATCGATTTCTTCCACCCTGGACTTATTTCTCATGGCGGTTCTACATCCTGGGTGAAGGAATCTGGTTATTAGCTGCCATTGGAGGGACATTGACTTCCTGGGGAGTCATTTGAAGCCTATTTGTGAGCTCAGAAAAGATGCACTTGTCTCTTTCTTTGCAGATTTTGGGTCAATTAAAAATATATTTGACAATTAAAAACATGCAAAATTAAAAGTCGATCCGGATTAAAAATTGTGTGCAATTTAGCTCACTGACAGTTCAATAAATTGGGATATTTTTTACCGTTTGCCAGATTTCTTGTTTTGAGTGTACACAATATAAACACAAAGTCCAGGCAAATTTTTATAAATACGGCCCCTGGTGCATATTTTCACCTCTGAAAAAAATGTACCCCTAAATCTCTCTTAAATCTACACACAGACAAAAACAGTGCAGATACTCATTTCAGTACAGATATCAAAGCATGATGGCTGAGAAGTGAAACATTCATGAGAAACTGAGAAATTAATGCTGCCTGAGCGAACTAAACTTCCTCATCCAAACCACCAGTGTGTCTGACCACATCTGCACCTGTGTTCTGCAGTCTGCTGAATCTCGCACACGTATTTGACGTGCTCTTCTCTGGTTTCATATTCCATCCTTGTCTTTAAACGTTCAGAAAATGTATTTGAATATACGAAAGTAGTCACTTTCTACCACATCAATGATGGAAAATAGACTGACTTGCCCGAGCGAAGCATGTTAAAATATTTCGATTTTTTTAAGCATATACCTTGTGGCTTAGTGATTTGCACAAAGAAATGTTCCACATTGGAGAAAAAGAAAAGTACAGCTCATAGCTACAGTCTCGTAGTGACGCATTATGCCTCTTATTTAAAAGGGGGAAAAAAAACTTTCTGATGCATATTGAGGTGGTTCGTGGACCAATAACAGTTCAAAATTTACTAAAGCAGTACATAAAATGGACTCTCATTTCTGAAATCCAATAAGACTGTTCCTAAATAAGACCCAAATTATCACTGTATTCAGTCTGGATTCAAATCTGGTTCCTTGCTGCACGGTGACACTGCTATATCCACTGCACCACTGTATTGCCATATGCAGGGAATATTAATTTGAGTGAACATTTCCAAGATGTTGCCCAAAGAGTTTCTCTTGGAATGCAGTTTGTTCCTGATATGTACTCCCCTCTCCGCATTCCTGTTGTGGGCTTTTGATGAATGTTGGCTCCCATATGAACCCTGGAATTTCTGCGGGCCAAAGAAAGGATTTGAGGAACTGGCAAGTCCCACAAATTGCAGTGAGGTCTTTGTCCTCCATGGGGCGCTCTCTTACCTTTAGTACGGCAAGTCCAAATGATGGCCAACTCGCTTCATTGCAGGGGTGAATCTGGCATTTTTCAGAAATGTAAGGTTTTGAACGAGGGTACGTATTAATCAATAAATGACAGATTAAATACAGTTTACAGTACTAAAGATGTTGAATCTAGCTGTGTTGAGCTGATTGGTTGATAGGAATCATAAAGTTTATCACTTGCTTTAACGACAATGTCATTGGGCCGAAATAGCATGCTGATAATACGCTATCCAAGCATCTTCTCAAGTCTTTATCTTACATGTATGTTCACAAAGAAATCCCTGGAACCCAATACTTGTAAATCTATTATTTGTAATAAACAAAAAAAAAATCCACAAGGAATTCAGCACCAGTGATTGTAACGATCAGCTCACTATCAACCCCCTGAAGTTGGCTGATAATGAGAAGATCATTTGAATCACCTGTGCTGGTGCAGGGAGAGATTTAAACCATGCAGGACCTGTGGGACTCCAGGAGAGGCGTGAGAAGCACTGGATTAGACCATCGTTACTGATCTGCTTTAATACTGATAAAATGACTAATCCTGGTTTTTCTTTATTTATTTTGTTATATACATGGTTTATACATTAGGCTTCAGTTTCCCACCTTTGTTATACAACCAATATGAGACTATTACACAAGAACAAAATATAAAAAATTCTAACAATTACAGAAAATATTGGAGAGAGCAATAACTTTTGACTGGTAATGTAGTTAGTTGAAGTAATCAAAAATACACTCACTGGCTACTTACAAAGCAGCCTGATCTATTCCTCATGACATGTGTCTGGTGCTGGGAACATTCCTCCTACCAGTCCATACCCACTTGGTAGGGCCACACAAGTCTGGCAGATTTTTCAGATACACATTTATTAAGCAAACTTTCCATTAAACCACATCCCAATTCCCAAAGTCGCTGCATTTGATAGAACTCTGCGGGGCTGTGTAAGCCGTTAGATTTAAAAGACTGTGTTCGGGAAATCAGTTTGAGATGGAGCGCTTTATGGACATCCTGCTGGAAGTGAGGGGAAACGACCGCTGCGAGACACACTTGGCCGTCAATAATGATATAGTATGCTGAGGCAATAAAAGTATGCAAAGTTAATATCAAGGGGCTCGACTGTGTGTC
This sequence comes from Gymnothorax reevesii, assembly GCA_029721435.1. Taxonomy (NCBI): domain Eukaryota; kingdom Metazoa; phylum Chordata; class Actinopteri; order Anguilliformes; family Muraenidae; genus Gymnothorax; species Gymnothorax reevesii. Next base: position 118,118,816 of record CM056574.1, read on the forward strand.
AAGAAGACGTCTACACCCTTCTACCTGTCATCCAGGTAATGATTCCGGCACGTGGCATTTTGATTTCATCAGACCAGAGAACCTAATTCCATGTTTCCTTTCCTGCAAGCCCCTCCCAACACCCTGAATTTCAATGGACAGCCTCCTTTAGTAGAGTCGTGGTCATGTCATATTCTTATAGACTTTTAACAATGGATGGCATGGTTTTCCATGGAAGGAACAAGGTTTGGGTAAATATTTTCTCTTAGACTTCCATACTTGTTTTGACAGCACCGTGGTCCTCATACTGTTGGTCATTTTGAAATGTTCTCTTTGGCTATGTTCACATTACTGGCTGAAGTAACGCAGCCCAATTCGAATTATTTTTTACATCAAATTTGGGCCACTTGCACGTGTTGTCATAGATCTGATAGATATCTGATATCTTCACCCCCAGTGAAGCGACTGTCTAATTGGTCATTTCAAAATTTGAGTGAGTTTCTCTTTCCTAGTCTCACTTCTCTTTGCAAGCGAATATTACCGTCTTCATGGCCAGGACCTGATTGCCCGGGAGACTAAAAAATATGGAGGAAAGCTGCAACAGCAATGGGGTCGGTGGAGAGGTAAGGGAGTTACAAATCGACCGGATTAACTTGCCGAGGCTTCGTAGTGAGCCACACATACCATGAAATTTGTTAAATGAAGTCAAGAGTGGCCTTTCGGGGCAGAGATGCATCCGCACAGAGCTAGAAGGCCTGTAATGTGTGTCCTATAGGTTGTATTAATGAAAGTTGAGAGGATCTTTACAAACTTTTGCACTTTCAGTTCAATTTTATTTATATAGCATTTTTCACAGAAGGTCTGTCACAAAGATGCTTTAGAAAGCAGAAAAGGCAGTGCCCAGCCTAATACCAAAATGGTAAATAAGGCAAAAAAAAAACATCTACAGGGGAGTTAATCCTTAAACAGTCGTGAGAAAAAAATCCCCAGTGGGAAAAACTCACAGGAGGAACTCTGTTACAGTAAAGGTGCCCATCCTTTGCTGGAAAGCTAATTAATGAAATTTGATTTAATTCTATTAAAAACCCATAAAAAACCAAGCTATAGCATCTGTGGCTCCAGGAAGTGGAGAGGCAAGGATGGGGTAGAACAGTGGTTCTCAAACTCGGTCCTGGCGCCCCCGTGTGTATGCTGGATTTTGTTCCAGCCACAACTGCAATTCTAGGATGTAAAAAAGCTGTTACTTTGTCTTAATTAGCAGCATTCCGTGTTTAGAGTAGTTATCTTATTCACGTTTGGATTGACATATCCATTCTGCTATGAAGAATAAAAACCCTTGAACATATTGTGCTTAATTTTCAATATTGCTTGGATTTTCAGGTGAAAACATTTTTAAACAGATCAAATTAGACTGAGAAAATCAATAAGCTCCAAATTAGGTTTCTGGATATGGGGTGTTTTGAGTTTTTCCCAAATAACCTGCCTGAAGCAAATAAAATCAACAGGAAACACAACAGGTGTGACTCCATTGTTTGCCTAGTAAATTGTCGGGTTTTGCCAACATGTGTCAAGCGTTTCACCAACGAGGAACCTTTTGATTATTTATGTTGATTGAATAATTGGTTAAATTTTTTCCCTTTGCCAATATTTACAAAATATTTCAATGTGGATATTTGCATAAATGAACAAATTAGACTCTGAGAAAATCAATAAGCTCCAAATTAGGTCTCTGAACATGGGTGTTTTGAGTTTTTCCCAAATAACCTGCCTGAAGCAAATAAAATCTACAGGAAACACAACAGGTGTGACTCCATTGTTTGCCTAGTAAATTGTTGGGTTTTGCCACCATGTGTCAAGAGTTTCACCTAAGAGGAACCTTTTGAATATTTATGTTGATTAAATGTTTGGTTAAATTGTTTCCCTTTGCCAATATTTACAACATATTTCAATGTGGATATTTGCATAAATGCACCTAAATAAAACAAATCAACAGCTTGTTAAAATCCTAAGATTGCAATTGCGGTTTGAACAAAAACCAGCATACACAGTGGGGCGCCAGGACTGAATTTGAGAACCACTGGGGAAGAAGCAGATCAGGACAAGGAAATTTGCCATATTTCTTCCCTATGCCCCTGTAACACAGGGATACTAAACAATATATTGTAACTGCATCACTAAATGTACACAACAGATTATTCACTATACTGTTTGTCCATCGGCTTCAGACTGCATTTTAGCACCGTGTAGTTTTGAATACAGACTAGTTTACTTTGATTTTTGGGACACCATGGTGGAAATTGGTCCCACAAAATGCTACAGATGTAGACAGCTAGCCAGAGTTTTCGTGGAGCTAGCTCCATCTGGCACAGTTTCTTGCTTAATCTCTCTCTGGAACCAGGGTTCCTACTCCCAGCAGAAAAAGATAGGCTTTGTTGTAGGTGATAGACAAATGTCCTGTTTGCAAACAATTATTGTTGGTGACATTTTGTGCTGAAAGGCTATGTGATGATATAGCCTACAGCTATGAGCAAAGAGGCCTAATGTGATCGGAAAGGAGGAGTTACGACAATGTCATTAGGCTATTTGAAATGGTTTGTTTATAATGAAATTCTTACTTTAACAAAGTGGGGCATGGCTTCTGAAATCAATATTGTCTTGATGTTATCAGGACCGCAGGTCACCATACATATTAGGGCCCTAACACGGAAAAAATTATTGCGTTACCATTGGCTAAGTGGTTTGAATGCATAATAGTGTGACTCCACTTCATTGACAATATCTCTCCTGTTCTACCACATTTCCACAGCCGTGGTCTTTCCATGGTTTGCTTGTAAGTTTTGTCACCCTGGTCAGAAATATTCTTCCAGGTTGAATAATAACGATGGCCTGCGATGACCCATGGTTCAGCGAAAATTATTTGCTGCATTTTCACTAATACAGATACATAAGCTAGGGAAGAAAAATAGCTAAATACGGTCTGTGGTTTAGTCGATGATGTCACAAGAGCCCAACCCGTGAACTGGCCATAGGGTTACAGGGCTCTTTGTCCCCGTATGTTTCGTCCCTGAATTTTTTGTCCCCGGATTTTTCGCTCCCTTTAACTTTTCATCTCTGGATTCTTCATCCCCGAGGACTTTTCCTCCCCAGATTTTTCATCCCCTAATGAGGAAATGTTGACAGACAAATGAATGAATGGACAATGGACAGATCACCCTGATATAAGGGTTAGTGTAAGTGTTATAATGCAGGAAAAGGGCAAAGCATTATTGAAAATGAACCATCCAGGGACGAAGAGTTCAGGGACAAAAAGTTCATGGAGATAAAAAGTCAGCGGGGATGACTTCCTAGGGGATGAAAAGTCCAGGGACAAAAAGTTTGGGGACTAAAAAAAAAATCGGGGCCGAAAAGTCCAGGGGCAAAAATCCTGGGAGGAAAAGTTCTAGAGCTCTGCATAGCCTTTCTATCAAGCAAAGCAGCAGATTGGTGTGTGGTGTCCTCACTTTGACCCAGGAGACCACAGACAGTACTTTACTGCACCAGGGCCCGTATTCACAGAGCACCTTAGGGTAGGTCCTAATGGCCGGATTTAGGAGAAACTCTTTTAAAAATGGGCTCGCCAGTCGTAAATTTAGGATTCCCAATTATTTTTACTAAGTGTTATTCACAAAGCCTTTTAGGCCTAAAAGTAGCTCCTAAGTCTGGGAGAGCTTAAAAGTAGTCAAGAGGACTCCTAACTCGCTAAAACCCATTCACAAAGAAACGGAAAATGGCTGCTGCTGTTGGAAGAAAAATGATTTGAAAATTCTGAATGACGCGCAGTTGTTGAAAAGATATTGGATCAACCATGAAGGGATTTTATTTGTTTGTTGGCTTGGTGAGGGAGAGAATTACGTCTCCAACCATTAGAAACAACCCAATAAGCCCCGAAATGAAATGTTTGATAACACTTGGTTACTTGGCCACCGGAAAAATGCAACTTTGCAACGCGGACAGTTTAGGGACTTCACAATCACCTGCCAGTCCCACAATTCAGCAAACAATCAATACGCTCTGTGAACCCCATATCATCCAACGGGATATCCGGTTTCTAATGGACATTCGCCAACAACACAGAATCAAACTTGAATTCATGCCCATCTCGGGTATGCCCGGTATCATCGGTGCCATTGACGAGACCCATATTTGAATTATTTCTCTGACCCAATATGAAGAGTTATTTGTAAATAGAAAAAAGTTCATTCCATCAATACCCAGATAGTCGGCCTATTTGATGCCTAATACAATATTTTGAACATTGTTGCGAAACGGCCAGGATCCACGCACAACTCGCATTTTAATGGAAAGTAGCTTATGCCAATTCCTTGACAAGCATTATATACCTGCGGGATACCGCTTGCTTGGGGTCTGTGGCTTTGGTGCTGTACCTCCTCCCACTATGCATGAATTAGTTTATTTGGCTGTTGGCCGAGGGTTACATTTATAGATCATCAAAATATTACCAGCCTATCTTTGCTGAAAATTCCAGCTTTGACCAGCCTAGGATGGTTAGGCTGGTTTCAGCTGTGTTTTGGACAGTTTTTGCTAGTCAACCAGCCCTTCACCAGCTAACTCCTGCTGAAAATAGCAGCTTAACCAGCTTTGACTACCTTCATCAAACTATACAGACCAGCTACACCTGCTAAAACCAATTGGGCTAGGACCAATATCTGGTCGTAGCTCCAGGTGGTGTTTCGCGTCCTTTTGAAACTTGCAACAATAACAGTTACGAGCGAACAAGTTTGAACGACTGGACATTTAAATAATCGCAACATATTACTTAATGAGAATGAGAATAAGTTGCTCATTATTGGGGCAAATGACGCGTTTCATTAATAACTCGTTACATGCCATTAACGTTTATACTACGATCTCTTTCCTATGTACGATTATTGTAGGGAATGCGCCTTCTGCAGTTTCAGAAGTGCTCAACATACTATTTAATGCAAAAGCTGGTAACATGTATTAACATTATAGTTTAACTGAAGAAATTGTGATGCAAGATTGCAATAAAAGGATAAGTCATTTTAAAGGTTAGTGTTAAGGTTAAGGTTAGGCTTAGAGTTAGGGCAGTGTTTAAAATTGGGACTGCCCTACCTCTCTACATTGAAATGCATTGGAAAACTGCCGTACCCGTAGCAACTGCCAAGATTTTATGGGACAGACCAGCCGCTTGGACTATTTCCTCATTATTTCCCTCAGGTTGTATGAGTGATACTTTTTTCAATGGGTCGCCCAGCCACCAAACAACCAATCATCGTGCTCAATGTCCCAAGACTCATGCATGAGAATTGACATCACCCATAGCAACGGAGATTTACTCCCACTCAGAGCTACTCCATTCTATGATGTTACCAGTTTTCTTACCTGCAAGTTGCTCTCTGCGGCTTTGTGAATAACTTAAGATTTTACTCCTACATATAATGATTCAGCGCGACTTAGGAGTACTCCACGCGCTAAGATAAGATGCTTTGTGAATACGGACCCAGATTTTATTTAAAGGACCGATATTGTAGAGAATATCTTTCAAGACAAGATCAGCCCACCTATCTAGTCGTCTCCACTGTATCTACCAGCTCAGAAAAGGTTTACTTTGAAGACCCATCTCGTCCACTTCCATGTCTGAAAGGTGCAGTTTGAAATTCCTGCTCTGTATAGTTCTACGAGCTCTGACTGTCTGTACCGCCCTCTCCCAAACCTGTGCCTAACTTTGGTAAACTGCGATCCATACGGCCGGTTCTTCAGAAGGGAGAGAATTAAAGGCATTGACTGTTCAGGAAACTACAGGTCTTCCAGAGGTTTTTTGCGAAAAAAAAAAGTAAATTAAAAAAAAAAATTTAAAACCACCCTTTTGGATCATACAAGAATAACCCGGGAAAAGAATTGCTTAATACAGAAGGTTTGGGCTTTAACAGGAAAGAGGGTAAATACATATGCAGTAAGTTTTTGATGAGCTAATCATTATTCAATTTTTTCCTCACTTCAAAATAATGAGTCACTCCATGTACAACTGTGCCACAAAATCCCCATCAGAACCATTTCAATTCCTGGTTGTGACACTACAGAATGCAGAAAGGTCAAAGTAGGGATGCATACTTAAACAAGGCACTGAGTGTGTAAAAGAATATTCAACCTCATTTCCAAAAAAGTTGGGACACTGTGTAAAATGTAAATAAAATCAGAATGAAATGATTTTCAAATTAATTGAACTTTATTTTTATTTGAAAATAGTACAAAGACAATATATCAGATTTTGAAACTAAGATATTTTATTGTTTTTTGGAAAGTATGAGCTTATTTTGAATTTGATGCCAGCAACACATTTCAAAAAAGTAGGCACAGGGGCATGTTTGCCACTGTGTTGATCACGTCTTCTTCAATCAACACTCTGTAACCATTTGGGAACTAAGGAGACCAACTGCTGTAATTTCGAAAGAAAAACCTTTTCCCATTCTTGCTTTTTGTAGGATTTCAGCTGGACAATACTTTGCAGCCTTCTTTGTCATATTTCTTTGTTTCATAATGTGCCAAATATTTTCAGTGAATGACACATCTGGACTGCAGGCAGACCACTTTAGCACCACAGAGCCATGTTGTGGTGTTCTTGAAATGAACATGGCCTTCCCTTTAAAAAGGCATCTGGATGGCAGTAAATGTTTCACCAAAACCTGGATATCATTTACCATTAATAGTGTCTTCACGGATGCTAAAGTTACCCATGCCATGTGTACAAGACTAGTCTACCCCCATACCAACATGGATGCTGGCTTTTTAATTGTTTGCTGACTTTGCCTTGGTGCATTTTAAATGAACCTTGGCCCAGAGAAGGCAGTGTTTCTGGGTCTTGTTTATATGTGGTTTAATCTTGACATGGCAGAGTTTTAACTTTTATTGGTGGATGCAGTGACAAACTTTGTTTGCTGAAAATGGTTTACGAAAGAAGTGTTTCCGAGTCTATGCTGTGATTTCCACTACAGAATCCTATCTGGTTTTGAGTGCTGCCAGTAGGGTTTCCTCCAGGATTTTTTGAGGCTGTGGCGAAGGGCTTCAGTGTCAATTCTAAACTCAGTGTTAACAGATGTGGCCAGTTTTCATTAAATCAGCTCTCAGGCGATGTAATAATTGAAGTTTATGTGCACGGAGGTTTATCAGTTTTATGTGCGTGGATTTCACAAATAATATGAAAACCGATTATGACGCTGGAATAGGAATTAAATAATCATGAAGGTACAATTAGGTAGAGCAGGATGTGCTCACAGCAAACACAGAAGTCAACATCGTAGTTTATCGTGTTGCAAAGTGAACAAAATATTTTCTCTCTAATCGTTGCAGACATTGCATTAAGAAGAAAGCAGCGCGTTTTACTGCCGATGGCTAATTTTTATTCTTTGGAAAACATGTTTATCAAGCAAAATGATTGACAACATCAAGAATTATTAGTGCTCATTTTAACTTAACAAGCCCAGCCGGCACTCTTGAAGGTCACGACTGACCTTCAACATTGAAATATGGTTGAAATTATGTCAGTTGCCGTTTCAACGTTGAAACACTATTGAAACAACGTTTGACTGATGGTCATAAAAAGGTTCACTAAATGATCTCAAATCAACACTGAAATTTGAACAAGATTTGTTCCAACATTGAAACAACATTGAAACAACAGTTCAAAAAAGGTAGATCGCCCTGCACAGCTCAGAGCTTCACATTAGTGCCAGTGGTATCAGGAAGGAGGTCCATAACTAAGAAAAGTTCCCACTGCACACAAAGCTTCTGATGAAGCCTGTGTGGCGAAACACGTTGCCAACTTTTTGCTAATAAATTGCATTTTAGCTACCACTTTGGGTGCAGTGGGAACTTTTCTTAGTTATGAACATTGAAACAACGTTGAAAAACATTGTGAAATCAACGTTGATTCATCTCTCAAAATCAAAATAGAATTCAACGGTGATTCAACTATGATCCATGACGGTTTAACAGTGAAAAAACGTTAAAATGCTAGCTGGGAGGAGAACTGGTGACACCTGATTGTCCTTAGGATTTTTGGAGTTTATGCGCAGTCATTTTACACAGGCGGACCGCCTTTATTTAGCCGTGGCGGTGCACCACAATCAATTAAATGTAGCGTAAATGCTGACTTGAGGACATTAAAATTACAGCCATTCAAAATCATATTTTGGCCTTGTCCCATGCCTACAGAAATTTTTCTGCTTTCATGGAATCTTTTAATGATATGATGTACCATAGAGGTTAAATTGCAAGTAATTTGGATATTTTAAGTTGAAAATGTTATTCTTTAAATTGTTGAACTATTTCCCCATGCACTTTTTCAGTGAGTGGTGTAATGTGAATATAGGCCACTGGATGGCAGTATTTACCTTTTTTTTTTTATTCAGCTCAGACTGGAGCTATGTTTAGACATGTCCTGGACATGTCTGGGGCAAGTCCCCGAAAAGTAAAAAAAGAGGTCTAAATGTGGGTGGGGTCTGCAAAAGAGTATATTAGGAAAAGAATTGAGACAGTAGAGTAGTAGGAGAAATTGCAAGAAGAAGGATACATGTGACCAGACCTGTCATTTCTGGCATCACCAACTGTAGGGGTTTTGAAGTCTTTTAAAAAGACAGAACTGCTAGAAATTTGCAGACAGTTGGAGCTGACAGAGGTAAAACCAGCCATGCGAAAAGCAAGACTGGCGAGAGAGATAGTTGAATAATACATTGATGAAAATGTGTTTGCACCAGGAGATCTGGAACAGTTTCCAGTGGAAAATCCAAATATAGAAATGGAACTTAAATTAAAAATGCTAGAGATTGAAAGGGAGGAAAAAGAAAAACAAAGAGAATTTGAGAGGGAAGAAAGAGAGAAAGAAAGGGAAGAAAAAGAAAAACAAAGGCAGTTTGAGTTAGAAAAATTAGCAAGAGAAGAGAAAATAGAAAGGGAGGAAAAAGAAAAACAAAGAGAATTTGAGTTAGAAAAATTTGCAAGACAGAGAGATTTTGAATTAGAGAAATTCGATAGAGAAGAAAGACTCCAAATGGAGCAACTAAAAATTAAAATTCAAACTGAAAATAAATTTCGGGCTAGCCATGAGATAAAATTGGTGCCTCCATTTTCGGAAAAGGATGTTGACAACTATTTCCAGTGTTTTGAAAAGGTAGCATAGAGTTGCCAGTGGCCAAAGGAACACTGGCCTCTGATGTTGCAAACTGTCCTCAAGGGTAAAGCTCAACAAGCGTATTCGGCTTTGTCTGCAGATGATTCCTCTGATTATGAGGTTGTCAAAAAGGTTATTTTGAGAGCTTATGAGTTGGTTCCAGAGGCTTACCGACAGAAATTCAGAGGTCTGAAGAAATCTGAAAATCAGACTCATGTGGAATTTGCTAATGAGAAGAAGGTTTGCTTTGAGCGCTGGTGTACTTCTATGGAGGTCAAGGATGATTTCAACTCACTAAAAGAGATGGTGTTAGTTGAAGAATTCAAGAACTGTGTTAAGGATGATGTTAAGACCTACCTTAATGAGAAGCAAGCACTGAATTTGCAATCAGCTGCCAAATTTGCAGATGAATATGTTCTCACACATAAGTCCAAATTTCAGTCTAGCAGTAACAATAGATGGTCCCAATTTCAGAAAAAGGGTTACGGTGATACCCAAGATTCTTCACCCAAAGACAAAGACAAATCTGGTGATGGTGCTCAGAAATCCAGTAACAGGTCTGATCAAAGTGTGAAAGCTGACAGTGACAAAAGTGGTCTAGTTTGCAGTTATTGCAAGAAATCTGGTCATGTTACAACTAACTGTTGGTTCCTTAAAGCTAAGAAAGAAAAAGAAAAGGATACCAAACCAAATGCCTTTGTCAAAACAAGGTTAGAAACCCCTGTAGTAGATAACCGATCTGCTAAATTGCCTGCTTCTTGTGGAGCTAAAAAGCCTGATACAGCTGACTTTGTGAGGGAGGAATTTCTTCCATTTGTGTCAGAGGGATTTGTGGCTCTGAATGAGCATACTACTCCTGTCCCCATATATATCCTAAGGGATACCGGAGCTTCTCAGTCACTTTTGTTGATGGACTCCTTGGAGTTACGTGATGAGACCGCTTCAGGGGATTTCATACTTGTACAAGGTATTGAAGGGAGGACTGTATCTGTACCCCTGCGCTCTATATTCTTGAAGTCAGATTTAGTTACAGGACAGGTAAAGGTGGGACTTATGTCAAGTCTACCTATAAAGGGTGTTTCTCTGTTGCTAGGCAATGACCTGGCTGGGGGCAAAGTAGTTCCCCCTGTACATCTTACTTCACAGCCGAGCACTGAAGATGGGGATGAGGACCCATCTCTGTATCCTTCTTGCGCAGTGACTCGTGCTATGGCCAAGAAGGCTAAAGAAGAAGATGTTGTGGTGCCATCCAGCACATTGAATAGTCAGGACTCAGGTGGTTCGCCTCATGACTCTGATTGGCCTACTATGGTTTCTCCGTTTGAGGACTTATCAGATACTTTTATCGGTTCATTGTTCAGCCAGCCAGATGGGTCTGGTGATTCTGATGTGTCTTGAGACTTGTCTCTGTCCAGAAAACGGTTGATTGAGGAGCAAACTAATGATCCTGAAATTTGTGTACTAAAGAGGAGGGCCCTTCCTGATAAAGAAATAGACGCAGTTCCAGTTGGGTATTATCTCAAGGATGGTGTGTTGATGCGGAAGTGGCGCCCTCCTGATATCCCTGCCAATGCAGATTGGGCAGTGGTCAGGCAAATTGTTGTTCCGAAGGTCTACAGGAATGAGATCTTAACAATGGCTCATAGTTTACCTTTAGGAGGTCATCTTGGTGTTAACAAGACTGTTGATAAGATCATGAAACACTTCTTTTGGCCTGGGCTTCGGAAAAACGTTTCCAACTTTTGCAAAACCTGTCACACTTGTCAGGTAGTTGGAAAACACCAGTTAGACCCACCTGTAGCTCCATTACAGCCTATCCCAGCATTTGGGGAGCCATTCTCTAAGGTCATTGTTGATTGTGTTGGTCCATTACCCAAGACTAGATCTGGAAATCAGTACTTGCTGACAATCATGTGTGCATCTACCAGATTCCTGAAGCCATACCTCTACGCAACATCAAGGCAACTGCAATCTCAAAGGCTTTGATAAAGTTCTTCACGTTGTTTGGCCTTCCCAGGGAAATTCAGTCAGACCAAGGTAGCAATTTCACTTCTGATTTGTTTCAGCAGGTTGTGTATGAACTAGGTGCAAAGCAGATTCTTTTTAGTGCCTATCATCCAGAAAGTCAGGGTGCGTTAGAGCGGTTTCATTCCACTCTCAAGAGAATGATGAGGACTTATTGTTATGACCATGAGAAAGACTGGGATGAAGGTGTTCATTTGCTGTTGTTTGCAGCTAGAGAAGCAGTGCAGGAGTCTACTGGATTCAGTCCATTTGAGCTAGTGTTCGGCCATGAAGTGAGAGGACCTTTGCTATTATTGAGTGAACAATGGCAAGAGGAAGAGCCGCGCATCAGTCTGTTAGACTATGTTAGCAAGTTCAAGGAAAGATTGCGTGCAGCTTGTGACCTAGCCAAAGAGAACTTGAAATCGAGTCAGGGAAAAATGAAAACTTGGTATGATCATAAGGCTAGAAGCTGTGAGTTTAAACCAGGAGACAAGGTCCTTGTGTTGTTTCCCTTGCAGTCCAATCCTTTGCAGGCTAGATTTCATGGTCCTTATGAAATTCTGACAAAACTCAATGATCTCAATTACATTGTGAAGACTCCAGATGGGAGAAAACCAAAACAACTGTGTCACATTAACATGCTGAAGCCTTATCATGACAGAAATGCTAGGGTTGCAGCTGTCACTTCAGATCCTCCAATGGCTGAGATGTGTGAAGATGAGGGGGAGTTTCAAGATGATGAACCTAGAATTAAAGCTGAAGTTCTTTCATGTAAATTGTCAAATTCTGAAGTGTTGCAAAATCTTGATGTAAAACTCCAGCACTTAGAACCCTCACAGAGAGATCAGTTTAAGAGGTTGATCAAGAAATATGAGGATCTGTTTCCTGATGTTCCAAAGAGAGTTTCTATAGCCTCTCATGATGCAGATGTTGGTGATGCCAAACCAATTAAACAGCATCCGTACCGGATGAATCCTGAAAAGAGAAAGATTGCTGAGAAAGAGGTTGAACACATGTTAGAACATGATATTATCAGACCCTTCAACTCAGATTGGAGTTCACCCTGTGTGCTAGTTCCAAAACCTGATGGAAGTACTAGATTCTGTACAGATTATCGCAAAGTAAATGCTGTAACTAGAACTGATGTGTTTCCAATACCTAGAATTGATGATTGTATTGATAGAGTAGGGCAAGCAAAGTTTCTGATCAAGATTGATTTATTGTAAGGTTATTGGTGTGTGCCTTTAACTGAGAGGGCTAAGAGCATCTCTGCTTTTGCCACACCATCTGGATTGTACCAGTATGAAGTCCTACCCTTTGGCATGAAAAATGCCCCAGCCACGTTCCAAAGGATGATACAGTCTACAATCGCCGGATTGCCACACACGGGTGCGTACATCGATGACCTGATCACATGGAGTGACTCCTGGGAAGAACATCTAAAACATGTAGAGACGTTGTTCCAGCGCCTGACCCAGGCTAACCTGACTGTTAACCTGAGCAAGAGTGACTTTGGTTGTGCTACTGTCACCTATCTTGGCTACGTCATAGGCCAGGGTAAGGTGGCACCCATAAATGCTAAAGTCCAAGCCATCATGGACTTTCCAGTTCCTGACAACAAAAAAAAGCTTTGCGCCGCTTCCTTGGAATGATCGGGTACTACCGCAAGTTCTGCAAGAACTTTGCTGAGATTGCTCTCAGTCTAACTAACCAACTGAAGAAAGGCGTAAAGTTCACCTGGGATGATGCATGCCAGAGAGCCTTCGATCGCCTGAAGTCTCTGCTGTGTCACTTCCCCGTGCTCAAATCTCCTGACTTCAACAAACCGTTCTCCATCGCGGTCAATGCTAGCGACCAAGCTTGTGGATCTGTGCTCCTACAGAGAAGTGACTCTGATGACATTGAGCATCCCGTGGCATACTTCTCCAGGAAGTTCAATCGCCACCAAACAAACTATTCCACAATAGAGAAGGAACTGTTGGCTCTGGTTCTATCTTTACAACACTTTGATGTTTATGTTTGTACAGGGCAAAAGCCAATGATTGTGTACACAGACCACAATCCGTTAATGTTTTTGAGTAAGATGAAAAACAAGAATCGGAGATTGTTGAATTGGAGTTTGATTTTACAGGAGTTTGACTTGGAAATTAAGCATGTGAAGGGTACAGACAATGTAATTGCTGATTGCTTATCCCGTGTTTGAATATGTATATATATATCATGTGTTTATTTGAATATTGTATGATATGTATATATAGACAAGTGTTCACTTAACCATTTTGTATTGAAAAGAAAAATTTTGCCTTTATGAGTCAAAATTTTTCCCTTTTGGAATGGAGGTGTAATGTGAATATAGGCCACTGGATGGCAGTATTTACCTTTTTTTTATTCAGCTCAGACAGGAGCTATGTTTAGACATGTCCTGGACATGTCTGGGGCAAGTCCCCGAAAAGTAAAAAAAAGAGGTCTAAATGTGGGTGGGGTCTGCAAAAGAGTATATAAGGAAAAGAATTGAGACAGTAGAGTAGTAGGAGAAATTGCAAGAAGAAGGATACATGTGACCAGACCTGTCATTTCTGTTCAGGACCTGTGAAGTTTCTTTTGTGGATTTTTCTCACCCAGGACATCACCAAGTCACCCCACAAAAAGGGACTGTAAATATTTATGTTTTTGTATTCAATCTTGGTCTTTAGGTTAGTTAGTTGTTAGTTATTGTCTTTGTTAATTAAATGTGTTTGGGTTTTTGAAGACTGTGTGTCATCCCTTGCTGTTGCTGTTGTTTTAAATGTAATAACAAATTGGGGCCATAACAGTGGTTAAGCCCTCTGTTGTGATTCTCCATTCTGCTGTCATGTTTAAGTTCTGTGCCTGGCTTTGCCATGTATGCTTTTTGTGTTTAGTGACTACTGCCTGCCTTTTGACCATTCTTAGGATTGTGTATTGTGTTTTGGTTATTTAGATTCCTGTTTATTATTTTTCATGTTCATAGTATTCTCTGCCATGCCATGTTTTCATTTCCATGCAGTGCACCACGTCTACCCTGTCTTGTCTTGTGTAGGTCTTTGCCCACGGTCCCTAGTCTTGCGTGCCACTCATTCGGGTGATTTATTGGTTTCTGGGTTTTCAATCTTCTTTCATTATCTCGTGTGCTTCCTTCCTCTCTCTTTTACTATTTACTAACCCTACTAACAGTTTATTATTTTTGATAGATTACTAACCAAGATTAACTTTGTATATTTCTACTAACTGACTAACTTGCACTCGGGATTGTATAGCTGCACATACTAATAGACTAACGATCTCTCAGCATTCGCCCAATCTGTATCTCCGCCCTCCTTGCCTATCACTAATTATCTCTACTGCAGTTTCCACGTATATCTCAGGTTTTCCCTTTTCTTTAGACTGTACACTTTAGTACTCCTTAACCGGAGCTGTTGCTTTGTTCATAGGATTGTCTTGTGATCCCTATCTGCATCTTGGCATTTGCCAAATTCATGTAATTAGATTATTCCTCATGTGTCAGTCCTGATTATTGTTTCATTGATCACACCTGTTCTCCCTTGTCATGTGCTCGCCCCGGATGTGTATTTAAGATGTCTGTTCAAGCACTTCCAGTGTCAGATCGTTCTCCCTAGTTTTCTTGTGCCACGTTTCTCGCCTTGATTTCTCAGTGTTTATCTTTCTGACTGTATTGCCCGACTTTTGATTTTTGCCTCTGTGTTTTCGGATTACTGTTGCATCTGTGTGTTTCGACCATTTTTCTGCCCGACTAAGAGATTTCTGTTTGCTGCCCTGGTAACGATTTGGATTACGTCCTGTGGATTCTCGCTTGTATCTCTGAAAGTACTATTCCTGTGTACCAGAACCATTTCTGTCCAACAACGATTATTGTGATTGCTGCCCTGGTTTTTGATTCTATTTTTTCTCAACTGGATTTTGGATTGTGGACTTTGTACTGTTGCCTTTCGCTCTGCGGGGGTCATCCCCCTTTTTCAATAAAACAAGCTTTACTGCACTTCCTGGTTCTCTCATCTGGTTCCTGATCGTATTTCAACACCCTCACCATATTACTTATGAAAGACTTTTGTACCTCATATAATGTTACTGACCTGTTCCTAAATAATCTAAATTTGCTCTGAGATGTTCCGCCAATTGTCTTTTTTAAGCATCACACCACTTTTCCAGTCTTATTTTCCCATCCCAACTTTTGAAAAACAACCTGCTGTCATCAAATTCAAAGTGAGCAGATATGTTGAAAAAAACAATCACATTTATCAGCTTCAACACTTGATACGTTGTTTTTGTCCCATCATCAATTATTAGCAATTATCAATTGGGTTTTAATTGATTTGCAAATCATTGCATTCTGTTTTTATATTTAACACAGTGTCCCAACTTTTCTGGAAATGAGGTGGTAAATAAATGAAATGGTAAGAGTAACAAAATCTATTTTGCTGGTTTTAAGATGCCAATTTGATTGCAGAAGAGAAAGGGCTAACAATAAGATAACTGAGTTTGTCAGAGCTGTAATAGAATTCTGTACCGACCCACATGGAGAATAATGCTGAGCTAATGGGCTGTAAGCCTGCCAGATTTCCATGAGCAAATCTCACATTTTTGGGAACAATACCTATTGACATTCTTATTCGCCTTGTACCACTCCAGTGGATTGTGCCATAACAGCATTATTGAATCCAGAAGAAATGTACTGTTTGACCTAGAATGGTGTGTTAAGATTAAGGGCCGGATCTAAGATCCCAATTTGCGTGTACTAATTTGCGCGTACAATCTAGAATTTTGCGTGTGGGGCTGAACCGCGGTTTGCAGGTGATTTACGAAGAGTGATTGCGCCAAATAGCAACAGGGGCAAATGTGTTGGACACACCCTATTTAAATGAGGGCTTTGCGTGTTTCATGGCTTGCAGCATGGAGAATTTGGAGAGAAGAAAGCGCAAAATGAAATTCGACCCTGTGGAATTAGAGGTGTTGGTAGATGAAGCCAATAAACACGTGAATAAGCTACAGCAAAGAAATCTGACTGTCGCACAAAGGAACGCCATTTGGGCGGAAATCTGTAAAAAAAGTAAATGCTGTGGGTAAAACGATGCGAACCGTGAATGAAGAGAAAAGACGATATCAAGATATCCGAAGACGAACAAAAGAGAAATTGGCGTATAATAAAACATCTGCAAAGAAAACAGGTGGGGGCACAGTGGATGAGATGCCTCTGACCAGCATTGAGGAACAGGTGCAGTTAACGTTCTGCAAGACGCAAGTCACTGGAATTGCCGGGTATGACACACTGGACCAAACAGCAGAACAAGGTAGGCGCACAATAATACTGTATAAACTGTATTACTGTATAATCTCTGCGTCTCCTTTCATGATTTCGATGTCTCCTTCTTGCGACAATAACTGTAGCCATGTGTGCACAATTACGCATACAAACCGTTTGCTCCTCCTTTTGACAAAATAAATATAAAAATATATATTAAATATTAAAATATTTATATGTTAAAATATAGACGCAGATTTTATTGGCAAAATTTCTTTCAGGTTTGATAAATCAATTTGCGCGTGCTAAATTAATATATTTACATTTTCTCCTCCCAACACACGCACAATTGCGTGTAAACGCCCCATATTGCATATTCATTGTGGCAGACGTACTAACTGGATGCAGACGTGCTATTTTGCACCTTTGAAAGAGGCAACCCTTACTGTGCACTGTTAGTAAATCAGTTTTTTGCATGTGCAATGAGTTTGCACACGTTTTTATACACGCAAAGCTTTTGTAGATCCGGCCCGAAGTGTACAATCTTTCCGATTTTATTGAGAAGTTATACTATTGTGATCTTATGCTGATATATTACTGGTTTTATTTAGAAATCATAACATTTGTAAGGCTGTTTCCAGTTGCTAATTTAAGATCATCTCACACAGCAGCATTTTTCAGGTATGAAAGCCTTCAGTACTTTCATTAGAATAGATTTCATCTATATTTCTGAAAGGAACTTCAATAACAAACAAATTAGTCATTTTATTAAATGCAGCACCTTTGCAGATTTTCAAGCAAAGGTAGGTATCTTCATTACAGTCATTCAAGTGCAGACTGTTTGGGGGGGGGGATCAATTAATTCTACTCAACACTGTAACCCACTTCCAAAGGTGAAACCATTTTAAAGTGAAAAATGCGTGCATATTGCCCTGCTGTAATTTTTAGATTTAAAATATTTAAAAATAAAAGAAAACAGTCCATAATTGGCTCTTTTTAGGACATAATTACTGTACATTTGCCTTATCCAGCATGGATAGATTAAGGCATGATAGTCGTAGAAATCCCTTCCTGACTTTCAGTGGTGGTTTTGTTTAACTGAGCGATCTTCAGGAAAACATAGTTGATTCATCCTAGTGTTTATTCTGGGCCAATATAATATCAGTAACTACTGATGGAAAGGGATATTAATTTTCCTTTTCTTGTTGTCGTATAGCCGAAACCTCAGTGCTATATTCTTCTCTGATATTTTCCTAAATGAGCACAGTAGGTCAGTGTTACAGGCTGTTTCCTGTCCCTGCTACTCTGAGTAATTATTCAGATGTTTGCGTTTTGTTTTTGTTCTCTGCTCCTACTTGTACACTTTGTTCTAGAGAGAAATAAAAAAATAAAAGACTGAATCTCCCTGGGGGAGGGGAAGGGAAGCGTCAGCATATAACGGGGGCGTGGTTAGCTGGTTTTCTCAAATTTCTATCTCACCGCGCAAGTATAAGTCATAAACAATAACATCCCGTAGCACCGAAAGCTAGTTGCGAATTTTATAACCAAATGGATGCAGAGATGGAGCCGGAGGAGAAAAGGTACGACTTTGCACTCGGTGAATGTTCATAGAAATGTTCCCGCCGCTGAGGAAAATTGGTGTTCTGTGCTTTTCAATCTAGATTTCGCATTTGCTAGCAACTCAAATTATTTAACGAGCTATTCCACCACTATGATTAGATTACTAACATTAGCTGGGTATTCAGTCCATGATTAATTTGCGCATGTAGGGGTTACATTGCCGTTAACATAAAAAAAAGTGCATGAACAATACGCTGGTGACTGTCTGCGTCCATACTTCATGCGCAATCTTCTGAACTCTCCATAGAACTTGTTTGTCGTGCATTCTAAATTTGTATTGGATACATTTTTTTTGTACATTTGTTTATATTGTTCTTATAGCACTTTCAGCGTGTGATGTATTCACAATGGGTCGAAAATCTTAAAGGCACACGTTGGTCTTACGGTAATATCATGTGCTCCAGCTCCAGATCGTGACGCGTTACTGATATACGGGCCTGCGGTTTAAGCTCATGTGTTATGGCGAGTTGGCTAGATCGCAGGCATTGAATGTTGAAATACCCCACGTTTTATTGTCATACTAAGTGTATGCCATTTGTGTATCGATGGTTCAAGAGTGAATGAAAAAGTTCAGTAACTGGCAATCTTAATGTTGAACTGAGTGGCGGTGTAGCTAGTTGTTTGCTACTGTAGCGTTTGTCTTTAAAAGTTATAACTACGTCGTGTTTGATCTCCTGTATTATCATCACCTCTCGCTTGTTCGTATATTAAGAAAGTGTGGAATGTTGTTCTTTGAAACATGTGGCGAATGCTAATTTTATCACAGTTTATTAAGCCTTCAGGTCTGCGTCCACAGCGATTGTCCCCAAACTCAGTCCTGGGGCCCTCCTGTGTGTGCAGGTTTTTCTCTCAACCGCGATTGCATCCGTAGGATTAAGCCGTTTATTTGTCCTAATTTGGTGCATTCCATGTCTAGTGCCGGTACTTACCACTGTAAGCCACACTGTGACCAAAATATCCTTGTATGCCACGAAAAATAAAATATCCATGAACACATTTACTTTCTTCTCCGTATTGCAAGGAATTTCAGGCAGCCGCACAACATTTTTAAACCTATCAAATTAGATGATAAGCTCCAGGTCAGTAAGCTCCGAATTGGATTGCTTAACACGTGTTTAGAGTTCTTTCAAAGTAATTTACAAGGAACTACATGGACATGACTCAAGAAGGGTCTGACTTAACCATTTGCTTGCTTAATAAACCACTTGACTAAATTACCGATTCTGGTTTTCCTTCTTGGACTGCCGTCCGTCGTGTGGTTAGGTTTTTGGTCTGGCTGTACTAGAGTCCGATTCGTGTTAATCGGTCAGTCAGCTTTGCATATTCGTTGGCGCTCAGTTGATGAGACAGGCCTAATGAACGCTGGAAGAGAACTGAATGTGGAGGAAAAAAACTTGAATACCATTCATAGGTGGCGCATTCAGTCATCAGGGTCGTAGCTTTGGAGTTGTTAGGCTTATGAAGTTGGACGGGAGTTGCATTTGTTTGTGACTAGTTTTACAGGGGACGTTGTATAATTTCCTGTTTTGCAGATGTCAAGCCTAGTCCACACGAACTCATGTATTTTTAAAGTGTTTTCCCCTTCGTTTCACAAAACAAAACTTCGTTCACACGAAGACGCAGAAACGCAGTTAAAGCGCTGTCAAGAGCGACCTAAACCAACAGGCGGCGATGATGTGATTGAAATGTTAGCCCCTGGACGAAGTCTGGTACACTCCATCAGCTGTGGGTAACTCCCCCTACCCACTGCAAGCCTTCTTACTCTTTCATAATAATGGCCACTAGGTCACATGATCACAACCATCCAATCAGCGCACTCATCCTTAGGCTGCCAATCTAACACATCGTTTGTCATTGGCTCCTGGCGACCCACGTGATCAAACAACATGGCTGCATCCACGACAAGCGACGTCATGGACGTTTTGATGAAGAATGTTGAGGAAAAACTGTGCGGTGTATGGCATATCGACAGTTTAAGAACCTTCCAGATTGAAGCTATAAAGTCTGTGCTGTGATACACGATCGATCTACATCATACTGACAGTGACAGCTTGGACCGGGTGTTGGAGACTGAGTCTGAGAACAGGTTTTGTTAATCTTTCATAATAATTGTCTAGATCTATAAGTATTATCTTAAAATTCAGTTCAGGCCATGAAGTGACAGTCTAATTATCCTGATTTAAACAGGGGTCGACTTAACTTTTCTGTATCCATTCGCTGTGCGGGCTACCCAGTTCTAAAATTCAGTAGCCCTCCAAACAAAAAAGGTAGCCCTACATTTTTCACACATGGACAAATAAAAAATAAAAACTTTTTGCTGAATGATGACCGTTACAAGCTGTTACTGTGCTGTTTTTGGAAGAATGGATAGGCAGATGTAAAAGAAGAATGGATAGACAGATGTAAAAACTTGTCGCAAATGACCGTTTGCCGGCGATGTCACACATCATCTTCCACGTACGAACGTGGTTCCTAATCTTATATCGCGCTGACATACCACGCACAAGCATGAAAGCCCTTCGGCACAACGGTATACCCTCTTTTTGGGAGTATTTTCTACCATGATCATCGTGGATAGTTTACTGTTTACATGTTGTTTCCGCCATTCCGTCTGCTGCTGGCGACGCATTTGTAAGCTCGGCGCTGATTGGTCCTCAGTCGTCGTCGACTTGCGGTTGCCACCTAGTGGCCATTATTATGAAAGAGTACGAAGGCTTGCAGTGGGTAGGGGGAGTTACCCACTGTTACCCACTGCAGATGGAGTGTAGAAGTCTAGCAGCTACTATGGATTCATGCTTGTCGTGTCCATAGACACTTATTTCTGGACGCTCTACATCAGCGTTAGTCAACCCTGGTCATGGAGTCTGGAGAGCCGCTGTGTCTGCTGGGGTGCATTCGAAGTCGGCAACACGTAGCAAAACGTATATTTAAACGGCTACAGTAGTGGGTTGAACACCCCATTGTGTCACGCAAGCGTTGGAACTATGGCAGCCGAGAGGGCCATACTGTGCGTTCTCGAAGAATTCTCGGAACCTGATGAAATGGGCTCAAATTCGTGTTTGATTTTTACCCCTCAGCCCGACACGGGCACGAGGGGTATTGACGTCCCTTCAGCGGGCGGGCGGCTGCCAATTTTGTCCGGGCTATTTCTCTGTAACAACTTGGGCTAGGAAGTTCATATTGTATACGTGGACTCCCCATGGGGGGTAGGTGTGCCTTTTCGAGGTTTCGTCCCAGTTTGACCTTTGACCTTTCAGTAGTGACCTTCGGGGCTGAGGGATATTGCCCGCTTCAGCGAGGCCCATTTTTAAACTTCTACTTACCACAAACCTGTTGTTTGATGTCATCAACCGTGGTGAATACCAAGCTGCAAGAGATGCATTTATATGCTACCCTCGTTGGATTCATTGCGCCATTGCCTTTTTAAGATTGCTCGGTTTATATGCATGTTGCAGCTGATTGGATAACACCCCTGGCACACCCACCAAACAGGAGAAAACATACCTCAAACGCTGTTGTTCACCGTTGCACACCGGTTGGAGGAAACAGGTCGTTCAACCCGGAAACCGTAACAAAACAATGTGCACCGGTATTACTTTGAACACACCCCTGGTTTTTGACGTTATTCAGCACTTAATTTATGAATGAAAGCAGTTGATTACATGCTTAACGCTTCTCACCTGGTGTCTTAGGTTTAAATAGGGTGGAGAAAACCAAACTCGGCACACCCTGTGCTGTTAGCTATACTCCTGCACTAAGGGAATAATAAGCCAGTCTGTCAATCACCAGGAGCTACCCATAAGACTCAGAGCCAATTGACCAGGCATGCAAGTTGTGACAGCAGTCTGTGGAAACCAAGATTTGTCAATATAGTCGGACATTTGGCATAGTTGTAATGTCAGACAAAGTACAACTACAAAGTAAAGATAAAAGTTCATAGGGCAGGGGTAGAAAGCCCTGGTCCTGGAGAGCCAGTGGGTGTGCGGAGTTTGGTTCTCTCCACCCTATTTAAACCAAAGACACCAGGTGAGATGAGTTCAGCGTGTAACCAACTGCTTTCATTCATCAAATAAGTGCTGAGTAACGTCAAAAACCAGCAAACACTGCGGCTCTCCCAGACCAGGGTTGAGAACCACTGCTCTACAGGCTGTAATTTTAGGCCGATTACTTTCATATTTGATATGGACATTACTGAAGTGATAACATTTATCGATTTTGGTTGCCATGGTAATAGTATTGACTGAATAATGCACAAATTTGTGGTGAAACATTGACATTTCCTTGTGCATGCGGTCCAGGCTGGAGATGCAGGCTTTCGGGTGCTACATCTGTGCGGCTGGGCTGACTGGGCTGTCTAGTTAAAATATAAGGTCTGTCACGGTGGCCAGTCACAACTATTAACTAGACATGTGGCGTGCCTGTTCCACATGGAAAAATACCCCCGCGTTCAGCATGGCATTCGACTGAAGTAGCCATTTCCATACAGTGAAATTGATTCCACGAATGCAGAATTTTCCGAGTCAAAAAACAACAGAATCTCAATGAAAATGGGTCAGATGACTTTCAATTTTGCAAGTGCACAGGTTATCATTGTGATAATAATGCATGCCTGCTTAAAAACAGTCCACCATATGGTTTATGAATGAACCTCTGGACAAAATTCACCCCCAAATTTCCGAGCCAAAATATAAAAACAATTTCCATGGAAAAAGCGTCAGATCATTTTCAGAGTCACAGGTGCTCTGGTTCTCATTGAGATGATCATGCATACAAAATTTAAAAAGAAAAAAAAAAATCCACCACATGGTTCAGAAAAAAATGCTCTGGACAAAATTGTATCCACAGCAGGACAGGTGGACCGGTGGTATAAAAACTTGCTATAAGGCACACTCACTCTGACATCCCAAGCCAGAAACTCCATTTTCTGTGTCCACACGGTGAAAAAGGAGTCTTTAGGAATCTCCATCTTGGATTGCTTTTACCAAAGTTCAATTTTCAGTGACAGAAAACACAGTTTGCGTGTGGACGAAAGGCCGCAAGGCATAGAAAATGGTGTGTTTTCAAAAATACCTGCGTACATGTGGACTGGGCCTCGGTCCCGTCCAAACTGACCTTGTTTTTTTACGGATGACCTCGGTTCTAATTAGAGAGCAAATTATGAAACTCAGTGGTCCTTTGACAAAGTGGCCTAGTCCAATACTTGCCCTTGCTTCCTTGTGCCCCTTGGGTGTGTACCCACGCAGGTGCACAAGACCACACGGTGTCCATTTTCTGAGTGCTGTTCTCCAGGGGTACTCACGATTGTCCCCAGTGTACCTCTGATTTGCCCCTCCTGCAATTCTGCATCAGACTGCACTTTGCTGAAGACTATTACCCATAAATTCTGTGTTGCTATGACATTTTACATGATTCCACTGATCACATGGGAGTGTCGTAAGAATGGGCGATGCTCTCCAAGCCAAAGTCGCAGGAATGGCAAGTAGAAGTCTGTCTCAATTCTGCTGTGATAATTGTAATTCACCCCTAGGGAAGTGCAGACTGGTAGTCCGCACTGCTTTTGGTCTCACAAGTGTGCACTTTGAGCAGGACCACAGGGCCTAGGATGAGTATTGGGGCAAAGCCTATATGGAGCAATGTACTATTAAATTATTCTTCTTTTAGTCCATATCGTTTGCTTTTGTTGTATCCCTGGACGATGAGTCAGGGATACCTTGGATCAGTGATCTTGTGAGTTCCTTACAGGTTACAGTTCTTTATGGATTCATTTCATATTTGTCTCAGACCTTGTTTGTGGTGAGGTCATGAAGCCCATTGATTTAGGGAGTGATTGAGTTGGCGTTTTCGGATAAAGGGCATCTTAGACCAGGAGCTGCCTCATTTTATTGATGTGAAAAGGGTAAAAAGGTTTGACCCCTACAAGTGAAGCTATTCTATGAGACGTATATAAATCACCATTGCTGGCTGCTGAACTCCTGTATGTTTGAACCCCTGCAGGGACAGTGAGCTTTTAAGGGGTAAAAAAAGCCAAATATTTATGTGAAAGCCGACGAACAAGTGGTTTACCTTTTCTTGAAGCTAGAAGAGCCCGCTACTTTAAAACCGAAGTACCAGCAAGTCTTGAGTGTACCAAACCCTTGCCAGCAACACCCTTTTTAAGGTGTGAAAAAATCAAAATATTCATGCGAAGGCCGATATACATGCGATTTACCTTTTCTTGAAGCTGGAAGGGTCCGCTATTCGAAAACCAAAGTGCCAGCAAGTTTTGAGTATACCAAACCCTTGCCAGCAAGACCCACTTATGACAGGTATGGTTTCACCTTGCTCGGAACTGCCTGTGAATACAATGTAGACCAGAGGTCCTCAAATGCAAATCTTTAGGTCCACAAAGAAGTTTTTCAATGACTCAAAGGTCTGTTTATTAGTCGGTCAACCCATGACAAATCAACGTATCTCCCACCAACCAACCAACTTAACAATACTGGTGTACAGTAGAAAAATAAAATGCATGACTCACCTATAAAATGTACTTCTAATTTTAACACACATTCCCCTCCAAAATTCCTCAGGTAAATAAATATATCAGGAGGGACTGTGTTGTGGTTAAAGAAAACAAAATGTCCTTTTCATAAAGTCCTTTTGATTTTAACAACAAAAAAAAAACTCAAAAACAAAACTTTTCTTTTTAGCATAAATTCAAATAAATGCATACAGACATACATGCATACATACTTAAAACATTCACAACCACTGCAAAGAATCCAAAACAACTACAACCCCAATTCCGAAATAGTTGGGACAAAGTGTAAATTGTGAATAAAATCAAAACACAATGACTTCCAAATCACACCAGCCAGTGTTTTATTCACAGTAGGACAGAGATAACATGGCACATGTTGAGACTGAGAAATGTAACAATTTTATCCCCAAAAATGAGCTCATTTTAAATTTGATTGCTGAAACAGGTCTCAAAAAAGTTGGGACAGGGACCTGTTTACCATGGTGTAGCATCCCCTCTTATTTTTAACACAAAGTGAAGGCGTCTGGGCATTGAGGAGACAAGTCAGGACTGCAGGCAGGCCTGTTCAGCACACGGACTCTTCTACTACAAAGCATTTGCTATGGCCCCAATTTGTTATGATATATAAGACAGCAAGGGATGACAGACAAAATTTTAAAACTTAACAGATTTAATAAAACCAAAGCACTGAACTAATTTACAGTCTGATCTACTTACCAAGATTGACTTAAAAAAAAGATGTTTGCAGTCCCTTTGAGATGGGGTTGCTTGGTGATGTCCTGAGACAGGAAAATGCTCCAACACAGGCAAAAATCCGCAAAAAAAACTTCACAGATCTTGAAAAGTGTGACAGGTCTGGTCAAATGTATCCTTCTCCTTGCAATTTCTCCTACTACTCTTCTCTCTCAATTTTTCTCCTTATATACTCTTTTGCAGACCCCTCCCACCTTTTAGTCTTTTTTTTTTTTTTTTCAGTTCTCTGGGACTTTCCCTCTCAGACACGCCCAGGACGCGAATTTTTTTTTCCTAAGCGTTATGTCTATTGCACCTTTCACTTGTCTTCTGATTGGTCTCTCGTTTCCAAGGAGACATTGAAACTAATGAATGGGCACGGCCATGTGGTAGAGTCCCTGACTTATGGAAGCGTATTGCTGCCATTCCTTGGGGGGAAAAAAAAAAAACAGGTCTGTAATCACATCATGAGTGAAAAGTTTCTTGTTATTACAAGATCCTTTTCGTGTTATTACAACATATTTTCACGCTTTAACAAGATATATCTTTACGTTATTTCAACGTGAAAACATCACATTATGACGGGAAACTTTTGGCTCATTTACATGATTTAATTAAGTTCTACTTTATGCTCGCCTTGAAACATGGCGAGATTATGCTATTATTGGGCACGGTGGGTGATACTGTGATTAGTGTGCGTACACTGAGAGGGATTTTAAAATGCTTGGGGCTGTACAGAAGACCGAATGAGCCTGACTCTGTGGAGGTAGTGACGTTTCTCAACAACGGTCAAGCTATCACTAGCTCAGAAAATGACAGTCGTACTGTCACAGCTAATAATAAAATGCGCAAATACAGCAGACATCACGGTAGTGATGTCACGTGATGTAATTGCTGTCAAATTAAAACAAAAATAAATGTGTAATTTGTTCAGAAAAATACGCAAGCAAACTTGCATAATTTGGTTTTCCGATTGATTATTATGTATTTATTTTCTCGCTAAACAGGATAGGATGTTGGTAGTTTGGCCTAGGTGATGGGTGCAATTTTGGTAAGGTGCTATTATTCCAAATCAGCACTCACAATTGCTTGTTACAGTGCATGTGCTCTTACATAAGGCAAATAAATCAATAAGAGCAGAAAATACTCTGGAATTAATACATACAATTGTATCTGGTGAAAAGGAGAAAGAGTGAGGAAAAATACACGACCATACAGCATGTGATGTAGTACAAGTGTATTAAATAAGGAAAGATTCAATGGGCGAATTATTTTATAAATGGCCATCAAAGTCGGTACTTTGCAATGTGCAATTGGAGAAAATGGAATGAAGGGCCATGTTTGAAGGCCTGTAATTCCCACAAATCAAAAATTTTTCTAAAAATAACACGTTTGTACAATATAACATGAATGTCTTTAATGCAGGAATACTGAATATGAGGACATTTTATGGTGGAATGAAATAAATGCCCATCGAAGTTAGTACTTGGTAATGTGCAAATAGGGACAATAGAATGGAGGGCCGTGTTTTAGGGCCTGTAACTTTTTAAATGCAACAAATTTGCAAAAAATAACACTTAACTACCATAATGGATGTATTTTAGCTCAAGCTCACTGAATACAAGGAGATGATATGGCGGAATTTTAAATGAATAGCTGTCAAAACTGGTACTTTGCGATGTGCAAAAGAACGTGGAGCCAAATTTGAAGGCCGTAATTCCAGTTTAGCTGAAAGTCTGTAGTAAATAACCCTTCCATACCATACTACATGCATTGTAGTACAAGCACACTGAATATGAAATGATTCCATGATGGTGTTATAAAATAAATGGCCGTCAAAAGTGGTGCTTTGCAATGTGCAAATGGAGACAATTGAATGGGGGGGGAGGGGGCAATATTTTAATGAAGAAGTTTGCAATGGATAAAATGCCAAATTCATACAATAGTACACTACAGGCCACCCTCAGATTTTTAATGGTGCACCCTTGGTTTTGTCCCCTTGGTTTTGGGGAAGGCATTTATACAGCAATGGAACAATTGAACTCAAGGCAAGATCTGGAAGACCAAGAAAAATTTCAGATAGAATGGCCCGAGATTTGCTAAGAAATGCTCAGAAGAACCCAAACATCACTGCAAAAGAGCTGCAAAAGAGAGCAGCAGACACAGGTGTAGAGTTTCACAGGACAACAATACAGCGTACCTTAAACAACAAAGACCTTCATGGCAGAGTTTCCTTTCCCACAACCTCAACACAAAATTAAGCATCTGAAGTATGCAAAAGAAAACCTTAAGAAACCTCAAGCCTATTGGAACAATGCGCTTTAGACTGATGAAACCAAAATTGAACTTTTTCAGCTAGGGTATGTTTGGAGAAAAATGGGTGAAGCATTTGTGGAGAAAAACACATTGTCAACTGTTAAACATGGAGGTGGATCCATTATGCTTTGGGGTTGTGTAGCAGCTGGGGGCACAGGCAATATTGTGTGACTGGAGAGAAGAGTGGATTCCACCAAATACGAAGACATTCTAGAGGCGAATGTTCACCGCTCAGTCCAGAAATTGAAGTTGAAGAGACGTTGGGTACCCCAACAAGACAATGACCTGAAGCATACTTCAAAATCCACCATTAAGTACCCCCAGGAATGCCGAATGAAGGTTTTGGAATGGCCATCACAGTCCCCAGACTTGAGTATTACTGAAAATCTGTGGAGAGACCTCAAACATGCTGTACATGCAAGAAGCTGAA
Source organism: Gymnothorax reevesii (assembly GCA_029721435.1). Lineage (NCBI taxonomy): Eukaryota > Metazoa > Chordata > Actinopteri > Anguilliformes > Muraenidae > Gymnothorax > Gymnothorax reevesii. The sequence goes on from CM056574.1 coordinate 118,146,879, forward strand.
GAATATTTCTGAGCTAGAGGTGTTCTGTCAGGAAGAGTGGGGAGAAATTCAAAGACAAGAATTGAAAGACTCTTAGCTGGCTACAGGAAGCATTTGCAAGCAGCTATAGTTTCCCAAGGAGGAGTTACAAAGTACTAGCTGACAGGGTTCCCAGACCTTTGCACAAGGTATTTTTCCTGGTACTATAATTTTGAAACTGTAAAAAGTTCAAAATAAAAATTATTCTTGCTTTGAACTTAGCCTGCGTTGCCGGCGATCAGGGGCTGACGGGAGAAAGGAGAGGAAAGACCGCGTGCATGATAACGTTGGGATTTTGAGTAGCCGCCCACTTCCTTGGGCAACGAGCCGCGACGGACCACCCCTTTTTTAAACCAGTGAAACTCGAGTGTAATTTGAGAGCACAAGTGATGCGTGGAGATCAAATCATCTAGTAAATGATTGATCGCCTGTAGTTGTTTGTTCTTTAGAGTAATCTTTCGGTCGTGAATTTCAAGATATTCAAGCGGTTTCTTTATCAAAGCGTCATTCTCTACATTCGCCATCTTTGTTCTGGCAGTTCACGGCGTAACCATGCGTTGCATTACATTCAATGACCGTTCAATTTTGATTGACACCCCTTAAGCCAATCAGTAATTCCCGTTCACTGGCGAACGGTCTACTCAAAATCCCTACGTTATTGTGCAGGCGGTCTTTCCTCTCCCTTCTCCCGCCAGCCGCTGACCGCCAGCAACGCAGGCTACTTTGAACTGTGATGTCATGTTTTACTTTGTAGCATTTAGTGTTCAGGTTTGGTTTAAATCACTTGGAGATTAATTGTAACAGACATTTAAACTAGGGGTGCCAAAATTTTTGCACCCCACTGTAAGCCTATTTTACTTTAGAATTTTTGCATAAATGTGCATTGAAAGAAACTGAATGGGTAAAAATGTTTTTGGGCCTATAATTTATCAAAGGCTATGTGCACACTCTGCTGTATTACTTCAGGTCAGTTAAATCTAACAGGCAGTATGTTCCCCACTTCCATTTCCACCACTCACCAACTACCAGTTTTGATGGTAATTCATGCATTATATCAAGAGTATTTTCTGCTCTAATTTACCCATTTGCTTAATGTCAAAACACTTGTACTCTAACAACTTGTGCTGATCTGGAATAATAGCACCTCATCAAAATCGCACCCATCACCTTGGCCAAACTACCAACTTCCTATCCTGTTTATTATGCATTTACTTTTTTCACTAATCAATCAAAATTGATTATTATCGCAACTTATTCAGGTTTGCTTGCGTATTTTTCTGAACAAAGTGCACATTTATTTTTGTTGAACTAGCGTCGTTATATCTTTCCATGTGACTGTTATTTGACAGCAAGTACATCACGTGATGTTACTACCATGATGTCTGCTTTATTTGCGCATTTTATTATTAGCTGTGACGGTAGGACCGTCGTTTTCCGAGCTAGTAATAGCTTGACCGGTGTTCAGAAACGTCGCTACCTCCAGGGGGTCAGGCTCATTCTGTCTTCTGTACAGCCCCAAGCATTTTAAAATCCCTCTCATTGTACGCATACTAATCGCAGTATCGCCCACCGTGCTCAATAACGGCATAATCTCGCCATGTTTCAAGACAAGCAAGAAGTAGAACTTAATCAAATCATGTAAATGAGCCAAAAGTTTCTTGTCATAATGTGATGTTTTCGCGTTGAAATAACGTGAAGATATCTTGTTAAAGCGTGAAAGTATGTTGTAATAACACGAAAAGCATCTTGTAATGTGCAAGAAACTTTTCACTCATGATCTGATTACAGATCAGTTTTTTTTTTTTTTTTTTTCCAGGAATGGCAGCAATACGCTTCCATAAGTCAGGGACTCTACCACATGACCGTGCCCATTAGTGAGTTTCAATGTCTCCTTGGAAACGATTGACCAATCAGAGGACAAGTAAAAGGTGCAATAGACATAACGTTTAGGAAAAAAAATTCACGCCCAGGACATGCCCAAACCTAGCTCCAGACTGGGCTTAACAAAAAAAGGTCAATACTGCCATCTAGTGGCATTCATATTACACCATGCTGTTGTAATAGCTGCAGTATGTGGTTTTGCATTGTCCTGCTGAAATACACAAGGACTTCCTTGGAATAGATGTCATCTGTAAGGGAGCACATGTTGTTACCTTTATATACCTTTCAGTATTCATGGTGCTTTTTAAGACATGCAAGTGTCCTACACCATATGCACCAATGCATCCCCATACCATCAGAGTTGCTGGCTTTTGAACTGAAAGCTGATCACAGGAGGGGCGGTCTTTCTCCTCTTTAGACCAGAGGACACGACGTCCATGATTTCCAACAAGAATGTCAAATTTGGACTCGTCTGACCGCAGGACACTTTGCCACTTTGCTACAGGCCATTTTAAATGAGACTTGGCCCACAGAATACGGCGGCGCTTCTGGATCGTGCTCAACAATGACCTTTTTGCATGATAGAGTTTTAGGTGCCATCTGTGGATGGCACGGCGGACTGTGTTTACAAACAGTGGTTTCTTGAAGTATTCCTGGGCCTTTTTATTAATGTTAATGACAGAATCATGCCGGTGAGTGATGCAGTGGCATTTTTCCAGTTTTTCTGAATCTTTTGATGATGTTATGCACTGTCGATGATGAGAGCTTCAAAGGTTTTGCAATTTGACATTGAGGAACATTTTAAAGTATTCCACAATTTTTTTTACGCAAGCCTTCAGAGGTTGGAGAGCCTGTGGCCATCTTCTGAGAGACTCAGCCTCTCTAAGACATCCCTTTTAAAGCCACTCATGTTACACACCTGATGCCGGTTAACTTAATTGCTTGTTAAATGTTCTTTCAGCTGATTCTCTTATATATTAATTGCTTTTTCAGACTTTTTTTTTGCCTGTGTCCCAACTTTTTGAAGACATGTTGCAGCCAGAAAGTTTGAAATAAGCTTATTTTGTGGATAACTAGGCTTATGCCGTCGGAGGCGACGGCTTGGGGATATATCCCCGAACGCCCCCAATCCTCCAATTCCTCAATCCTTGAATAGACCCTATACAATACAAAGCCCCTCAGGTCATGACCTTTCATTTGAACTTAATTTCAGGTCAGTCGGACAAATGGTTCTGAAGATATGGCCAAAATGGTAATTTTCTATCACAAAGCGCCACCTGGTGGCAAAATATTGAACCATACAGGTATGATGTCATCATGTGACGTGTTGTGAGGTCATGACCTTGCAGTTGCACATAGTTTCATGTCAATTGGACAAATTGTTCCAAAGATATGGCAAAAATGGTGAATTTTATGTGACAAAGCTCCACCTTGTGAACGAACTAGGTATAATGTCATCGTGGGACACATTCTCAGGTCATGACCTTTCATTTGCACTTGATTTGAGGTCTGTCGGACAAATATTTCCAGAGATATGATAAAAACAGTGATTTTTTTTTTCAGTTTTTAGCCCCTGGTGGCCAATCGAGAGATTGTAAATTGTCCAAAATCGAATCAGTTCTTCCTCTTTATGATACTTACTTATATGCAAAACTTGGAATTTCTAATTGAAATATTACTGAAGTTATCGCGTTAACACGTAGGGCGGCGCGGTGGCAGTCGGACCAAAAACATAATATCCCAAAATATATACATAATATCCATAAAAATATAAAATGCTGACATTTTGATGTCTTTAATAGGCTGAATTTTAACTATAATTTTATTTTATTTAACATGGTAAAGGTTGAGACATTCAATATTTGATTGTTCGTCCTTATTTCTAAACTACATTTCTCATAACCATAATAAATTATCAAACGAAATCATCATGTGATATTACACAACAGCCTTTTCTCCAATTAGTTCAATTACAAACTCATTACAAACAATTACAAACATACCGGTGGTCATCAAGGGTTCTACCGGGTCGCCAGGTTCCCCAGTGTTGTGGGAGCCATTGATTGTACTCACGTTGCAATCAGAACCCCTTCCACTGATAAGAATATGTACAGAGACCGAAGACGGGGGCACAGCATTGATGTTCAGCTTGTGTGCGATCATGATACGTGCATATTAGGCATCTGCGCCAAATTCCCTGGCTCGACCCATGACTCCTATGTACAGCGCAACTGCTTGAAATGCCAAAAAATACAATAAATATTTGAAACCATATTAAGCTTGTTTAGAGTATCTATCACAGTGATACTTTGAGTATAGGCAAATAAATATGACCATTTAACGTAACCCTCCTTCATCCGTATCCACTCCCAAGTTATTCTCCATGCACTTCCACTGCAGAAAGTGCATGGATGCCACCTCCTCCTCAGTGCAGTGAAATGCAACGGGGGTGATGGTTGCTCACCACCTGTTGAGTGCATACTTCTCCGGTGTGCAGAGAGCCTGGCTTTTACAGTGCCCCGCAGATTTTTCCATGTGCGGGGTAAGAATCTTTTGTTTGTTAAAACGTTGCCTTGTCCTTTAGTGGCAAACCGGACATCGGAGTAGTCGGAAATTTCAAGCGCACAATTTCTAAATGAGATCATATAAACTGTCATTGATTGTTATTTTTGTGAGATTAGAATGTTCTCTTTGTCTTCTTCCCTGTCTTCCATGGAACAAACAGGCTGGTGTAGGAGGGGCACATTTTCAATGCTCTGATTACGCTGGTTGAGAAGCGCTAAATTCTGTATTATTTCATTATCGCGGCAATTAGTTTGTTTGCATAGCTTTAATGCCATGGTGGCTAGCGTAAGAAATAAAAAGAGATGTCCGTATTACTTCTTGTAATTGGCACAGACATACATAGGCCTACTATTACAGCCGCATATCGTGGGCCTGCTGATAAAACCTTGTATTAACCTCCCCAAACTTCACAGTGTAATTTCACTGACTAATATCAGCAAAATGGTTACAGATAGTTTTGGTTTGTAATGGAGATGTATAGGAAGTCATACATGAACTTTCATTTGGTGGCCTTGAACTTGACCTTCAGTGACCTTCGAAGATCAAACTTCACATGGTGAAATTTCAGTGGCTTCTATCACCAAAACTATTACTGACAGGGCTTAGGTTTGTATTGTGGCCATACAGGAAGTCATTGGGTGTCTTTGAACTTGACCTTCAACGGCCAAACTATACAGTAAAATCTCAATGACTTAAATCAACAAAATCGTTAGATTGTGTGTAGGTTTGTATTGGAGACGTATAGGAAGTCATGTATGAACTTTCATTTGGTGACCTTCATATTGACCTTCGAAGGTCTAACTTGACCTCGAGGAAAATTGAATGACTTCTGTCACTGAAAAGGTCATAGATGGAGCCAAGGTTTGTGTTACTGACATAGGATGTCAAATATGAACTTTCATTTCATTTCAGCCAGTGTAGTTGATTTCATTGTCGGCGTTCATGTAAATAAAACCTCTTTTGGAACCCTTTAAAAAGGGTGCCGGGGTCAAACATACAGGAGTTCAGCAGCCAGCAATGGTGATTCATATACATCGCGTAGAATAGCTTGACTTGTAGGGGTCAAACCTTTATTACCCTTTTCACATAAATAAAATGAGCCACCTCCCGGTCGATCTGGGGATACATGTTGACCTGCGGGCAACCGACGGTCTGGTTAAATTATGTAATCTAGTATCAACTTATAAATGTAAGGCTTGGGTGGCAACAAAAAACAGCATTGTGGACGCATTGCAATTACAAAACCCAAAACCAGTGAAGTTGGCACGTTGTGTAAATCGTAAATAAAAACAGAATACAATGATTTGCAAATCCTTCTCAAGCTATATTCAATTGAATACACTACAAAGACAAGTTACTTAATGTTCGAACAGGTAAACTTTGTAATTTTTTGCAAGTATTAGCTCATTTGGAATTTGATGCCTGCAACATCTTTCAAAAAAGCTGGCACGAGTGGCGAAAAAGACTGAGAGAGTTGAGGAATGCTCATCAAACACTTATTTGGAACATCCCACAAGTGAACGGGCTAATTGGGAACAGGTGGGTGCCATGCTTGGGTATGAAAGCAGCTTCCCTGAAATGCTCAGTCATTCACAAACAAGGATGGGGCGAGTGTCACCACTTAGGGAACAAATGCGTGAGCTGATTGTCGAACAGTTTAAAAACAACATTCCTCAACGAGCTATTGCAAGAAATTTAGGGATTTCATCATCTACGGTCCGTAATATCGTCAAAAGGTTCAGAGAATCTGGAGAAATCACTGCACGTAAGCGACAAGGCCGAAAGCCAACATTGAATGCCCGTGACCTTCGATCCCTCAGGCGGTACTGCATCAAAAACCGACATCAGTTTGTAAAGGACATCACCACATGGGCTTAGGAACACTTCAGAAAACCACTGTCAGTAACTACAGTTTGTCGCTACATCTGCAAGTGCAAGTTAAAACTCTACAATGCAAAGTGAAAGCCATTTATCAACAGCACCCAGAAACGCCGCCGGCTTCGCTGGGCCCAAGCTCATCTAAGATGGACTAATGCAAAGTGGAGAAGTGTTCTGTGGTCTGACGAGATTTGACAATGTCAAATTGTTTTTGGAAACTGTGGACGTCGTGTCCTCCGGACCAAAGAGGAAAAGAACCATCCGGACTGTTATAGGCGCAAAGTTCAAAAGCCAGCATCTGTGATGGTATGGGGGTGTATTAGTGCCAAAGGCATGGGCAACTTACACATGTGAAGGCACCATTAATGCTGAAAGGTACATACAGGTTTTGGAGCAACATATGTTGCCATCCAAGTAACTTCTTTTTCATGGACGCCCCTGCTTATTTCAGCAAGACGATGCCAAGCCAAATTCTGCACGTGTTACAACAGCATGGCTCCGTAGTAAAAGAGTGCGGGTACTAGACTGGCCTGCCTGTAGTCCAGACCTGTCTCCCATTGAAAATGTGTGGCGCATTATGAAGCATAAAATACGACAACGCAGACCCCGGACTGTTGAACAACTTGGGAATGGGAAAGAGTTCCACCTGAAAAGCTTCAAAAATTGGTCTCCTCAGTTCCCAAACTTTTGCTGAGTGTCGTTAAAAGGAAAGGCGATGTTACTCAGTGGTAAAAAGGCCCCTGTGCCAACTTTTTTGCAGTGTGTTGCTGCCTTTAAATTCTAAGTTAATGATTATTTGCAAAAAAAAATTAGTTTCTCAGTTTGAACATTAAACATCTTGTCTTTGCAGTGTATTCAATTTAATATAAGTTGAAAAGGATTTGCAAATCATTGTATTCTGTTTTTATGTACGATTTGCATAACATGCCAACTTCAGTGGTTTTGGGTTTTGTATGTTAAAGATGTTACACATGACAGTGTAATATAATAACCTTATCCCAATATGGGAATTATGTCAGCAGCCTGTCCTAGCGCAACATTTTCAATCCGTTTGTGATGTTACAGATTAACGTTGCTGAAACGTTTTTTTTTTTAAATCCTTGAGGAGTGGTTATTTTGTGACCATTGGTCAATGTTGTTACGACATCACCTGTTGTTAATGTGGCGACTCACCAAATCATGACCCACATACTATCTTGGAATTACATAATGTGTTTGCAGAGCTCCTGAAAATTTTAATCCCGTTTTAATGGAAACCACTGTACAGAATTTAACAGTTTTGACCACCAGTGCATACCAGTGGCCCTATTTGTTCAATGCTCTGTTGACGCGGAGGCATAGGCATGCTCTTGCAGGACTGTAAAATTTTTTTTTAAAAATTTTTTTGTGGGCGTTGTGCAGTTTGCATTGGTCTGCGTTACTGACCATGCTCTATGGGGCTGTGCCAAATGTGATATTTTAAAGCCCCAAATAATTTAAGGGCCCTTCTGGCATGGTGGGTTTGAATGAGAGAGGGAGATCCTGCTTTGCTCTGGGCGTGACTGGCTATGGGCCCTCGCGCTAAGTACGCACTGTTCTCTTGATTGAGAGCTGTATGCCTGGACGTTCACTGGCCCATCCGCATGCTTCAATTCGGTAGCCTGTTATTCTCTATCTTTTTGTTGACACAAAAGACTGGCATTGCGCAAGGTTTTGGATGATATTCAGCCTCTGTTTTGGCAGAGGCAGGAATAAATTCAGTGCATGATTACCAAGGGAGATTACGTGTACTTGTCCTCTCAGACCCGTCAGCAGCACGTGTAGGAATGTGCTTCCAGGAGGTCTACTGATTTTCGTTAGGGTGTGAGGCGCATTTCAACTTCTGAAGGCAGGGCATGCAACAAACAGGACGTTTTCTTCCTCCTATTTTTGTGTTTTTTTTTTTTTTTTTTGTACTGAGTATGAAAGAGCCAACAAAAATAGAACGATCAGGCCATACAAAAAGGTTGTTGGTTGGCACACTTGCACGTTTCAGTTTTCCGGGGCAAGCGGGAGTCCTGGCATTTTTAGCACATGCATTCTTATTTTGCTGCAGATAAGCTGGTGGGACTGTCCCTATGAGTCTGTGCCAGAATTGAACGTTCAAGTCCGGCCATTTCAAGAAATTGGTTGCCTAGCATCCTTTACATTTCAATTTTTAGGGGTGGGCAGGAGGATTTTATTTATTTATTTTTTTTGTTCCCTGCTGCCACAAAGCAAAATCAATCAATTTTAGTGAACTTTACATCATTTTAATTACATAGATTTTGCCTCTTTAAACCTTATTAATGCAAGATCTCAAGAACTTTCTGACCAATTTTGCTCATATTTAGCACCAACATGTACATGCGGCAGGGGACGCAGTCAACTTAGTGACAATTACATGTCTTGATTATTGTTATTATTGTTGTAAGAGTTTGAGATCTACTAAAGTAGATGGTGCAACAAATCCAAATCACTTGTACATGTATCAACATAAAGAATCAAATCTGCCAAATCCTGAAGTGGCGCAGCAATTGAAAGCTGAACAGATCGTCTGCTGCAAAGACAGGGATTCTGAGCACTTTTCTCATTTTCCTTTTGATGCAGTTTTAACTGATTTAATCTAAATGGGGAAAAAGAGGCGGGAATGTTATTGGGTTGGGCGGGGATGCTAATCTACTCATTTATGGCCTAATATTGGGTGGACAGTTCCTTGTTTACCCAGTAATCGGGGAGACGTGTCCCTCGATCTGCTACTCGCACCCAGACCATCGCTCAGGTCTCATACAGCTCGCATATCTGCTGCAGAAGCCAGCAAACCACTTTGTAACCTCGCCAGCAGAAGTGCTTGGGTTCGATGATCTGGGCAACGTGTTCCAGGGAGCTGTTTCTGGCATTTGCGAGGGTGTGTTTGTGCGGTTAATGCCTGGAACATTGTGAATCTAGGCCACAGAGACTGCAATTGCAAACTATGGCCATCAAAAACACGGTTTATGGCTTCTTATTAAAAGATATGGCTGTAGCTTAACTTACAAGGGAAGTGGTGAGAGCCTAGATCTCCGTTTCAAGAATGTCTGATAAAAGACTGTAAATGACAGATGACGGTAAAAGACGCCATTGGGTGCAACCTAATCTGAAGATGCATAGTACAATAATATATGTTAAAATTTCAGGAAAAATATTTTTGGAAGTTAAAAAAAAAAAAAAAAAGAACTGGAAGTGGGGACTGGAGGTTACGCATCCACCGTGACGTGACACAATTTACTGCTTGTCTGATTTGCTGTAGATCTTGATTAAATCATACTGCCTCACACTTTCAGTTGGAGACTGTTTCCCATCTGCTCTTCTGCTCACCCCTGCCTTATCCCCATCTCTTTCAGTTCTCTTTCAGATCCAAATATCTGTCTCTTCCTGTTTCTATTCCTCTCCCACCATCCGTCTTTAATTCTTTGGGCATTCGCCAGAAAGTTAAGAAAGGGGAATTCATGGACATGATGCTACTAATTGGGTGTGGATTTCTTTTAAGGGCTGGAACTTGGCTGGAAATGTCTGAAAATATTTGGATTTTTTGTGCAACTTTACAAAATTATTCACTCCTTTTCTCTCTTTTACATTTCTCTTTCGCACGTACACACACACACACACACACACACACACAAGCTAGTTTAGACTTGATCAAGGAGATTGGGAGTGCAGTATTTTGTTCAAAATTTGTGACCTCAAATACTGTTCTCCTTTCCCTCTCATCCAGTGTTAGCCAGCCTGTGTCGCAAGCAGTCTATGAAGCCAGCCGTCAGCTGGTCAGTGGCTGACGTGAGGGTGTGATCTGGAATGGGTTTATATTATATGAGAGCCAAATAAATATTTGACACCTTGAGCATTATTAGCTCTCAGAGGGATCAGAGTAAATCCTTTCACTGCCCTAAGAGTCCATCTTCACTGTGGCATTTACAGAGGAGCTGGATTTGCTGGCCCAAAAACAGAGCTTTCCCCTCTCCTGTGGAAACTTTACACAAGGTTTGCTGGAACAAGAACAGAAGCATGGTGCTGTACTGCAGTGTAGTGGACTGCATGATGGTGTCGCTCCCTCAGTGGTTTGTAGAGGATATTTGCTGAAGTAGTCCAGGTGCCAGAGGATACAGGGCTGAGTTTCACAGACTCCATTTAGTCAAAGACCTGCTTTAATCTGTGGCTGTGAAACAGTCCTGTAAGGCTGCATAAACACGCAGTGTTCTGTGTTCTGCTTGGCATGAAAATGACTGGCATATTTTAGCAAAGATGCATTTTATTCACTCGGTACATATGCACTGCAGATATCCGTGTTGTCTGTTCTGCTAGCAGGTCTTGAATTACCTTTATAAGAATGCAAATATCCTCTTATGGTCCCGTTGTAGCCCCTGGACGAAGTCAGGCAGCTACCATGGATTCACGTGAGTCCTCTTCGCTGCCGCCGTGTCCGCGTCCATAAACACTTCCTTGTGGAAGCTCTACAGGCTGTAATTTTTCGCCAATTACTTTCATATTTGGTACAGATATGTGTTACACTTCAGTCATGGCACCTATCATTTTTGGTTGCCATGGCAACAGTATTCTCCAAAGAATGTGCAAAATAGGGGAGAAGCAGGCTTTCGGGGGCTACACCCATGGGCTCGTGGCTGACCAGATTGTCTAGTTGTACTACTGTTAAAGGCTTTTTAAAATTTTTTTATTTTTTTTATAAATAAATTTTTTGCTGGATTGAGAAGGTTACACTTGTGCACATTTGAGATGTTTCTAATGTCACTTTGCATGCAGTATTGGTGTCAAATAATTTCAAATAAGATGCCCTGCTTATGGACAATTTGGTGTTTTTTTTTTTTTTAATATATGGAAGTTTATATGAATGTCTCGTCCTTCATCTGTTGATCCTTTAAGTTTTCTTATAAACCCAACTCATCCTAGAATTTTTGGGAATCGTTTCCACATTGAAGGTGCATAATCCTGTGTGGGTGCAGGTCTGCGTGTGCATTCTTTAAACGCTTGAGATGTTATAAGGAAGAGATATTCACCTTTCCAATATCAACCTTGTGAAGTCATAGATGTCCTAGACTTCTTAGAGGAGTGGTTGATCCGATGAAATTCCAATATGATTTGTGTGTTGAATGGGCACGCTGCTATTCTCAATATCAGCAGCCAGCTTGTATTTGGTTTCCCGTCAATTTTGAGGAGAATGGATGAACCAAAAAATTCTAATTCACTGTGAGTGTTGATGGTGAGAAGAGGAAGGTTCCTTGCAAAAAAATAGGCGCACTGGGATTTTCAATATGGCCGCCATGGCAACCATCTTGAATTTGGTTTCCATCGATTTCAAGAACAATGGATGATCCCGTCAATTTCGAATTTGCTCGAATTTGAGGATGGATTGAGGAAGGGTCCTTTTGAAAATGGTCTCACAATGTTTTTCAATATGGCGGTAATGGCAGCCGTCGTGAATGTGGTTTTTGTTCTTTGTCGATTAAAAAAAAAATAAATAAATAAAAAAAAAAAATTTTGTCAGATTCAGATTTGCCCTGTGTGTGTGGGATGAGACGTGGAAGGTTCCTTTTGAAAACGGATGTGCTACAATTTTTCATCAAGATAAGTGCCTGTCAGCCAAGTACAGAAGATTGTTGTCGATGCTTCTTGCAACTCCCACTGGGGAACTTATGCACTCAAACTCTGCAAAGGTCTCTGCGTCAGGGGTAGATGCCATGCCTCGCACAGCTATTGTTTACAGGTCTGCAAGAGTCACTCTCCTTTCACTGTCAACTTTATATGTTCAACTGTTTGTGGAGTTCTCTTGTGGATTCTTTCCAATTTGAGGTTATTTTAAATGTTATCTGTAATGGGATGGTATGCCATGCAAATATCAGTGGCATTTGAAGCATTGACGGAAGAGCAAGCAGGTAAAAGTGCCAGCATGCACTGATATATGGACTGGCAGAATGTGGCTTCAAATTGATTACACTTCAGTATTACTTCCAGGCAGATATTCTGTCGCTAGGAAAAGCACTGAACAATATAGTAATCATCAGAAAGAACAGTCTATTTACTTTTTATTAATTGTCTCAATAAATGTTTGAACATAGAAAGTCAAGACCTCTAACATTCAAGTTAATTGAGCATCAGTACATTTTCATTCCGTTGAACCCAAGGGTACTTTATGCATCTCTTATTTTATTATGTTATTAAGTTCAGTTAATTGTCTTCCATCATACTTTCCATATTACATACCAAACAAAGGATATCACCTGGCATTGCCTGGAATGTCTAAAGATGCCACTGTAGCCTGTATCAGCCACATATATTTTATCAATCAGAGACATTATAAGGACAAATAACTGAGGTTGATGATTTGAATAGTAGGCTTACTGAATTACTGTACGCAGTATTTATAATGTGTGAATAGGAAGCCTGGCCAGGCTTTGCTGAAATTTCTCTTTTTATCCCACCGGTATGGAATACCGTGGAATATAGTCATCGCCCTGTCCGTCCGTCTGTCCATCCGTCCGTAATCACTCTCATTTCCGGAGCAGAACTCAAAACTATACCACTTACAAACTTCACATTTGCTATGGAACTTACTCTTATGGTGTAGTTGTGGCTTTTGGGGCTTTCAGTTCCATGCTGCCCATAATTTTGGAAATTTGCACCAAAAACAGCCCTGAAATTGCACTTTGTCTCGTTTCCGGGACAGAACTCAAAATTATGCCACTTAGAAACTTCACATTTGCTATGGAACTTACCCTTATGGTGTAGTTGTGCCTTCTGGGGGTTTCAGTTCCATGCTGCCCTTAATTTCGGAAATTTTCACCGAAAACAGCCCTAAAATTGGACTTAGTCTTGTTTCCGGGACAGAACTCAAAAACTATGCCACTTACAAACTCCACATTTGCTATGGAACTTACTCTTATGGTGCAGTTGTGCCTTTTGGGGGTTTCAGTTCCATTCTGCATAAAATCTTTCATTTCTATACCAAAAACAGCCCAAAAATTGGACTTTGTCCCTTTTCTACTGCAGAATTCAAAAACTCTGCCACAAATCACGATTTATGTGGAACCGGTGGGATATGTCATCTTCTGATGACTCTTGCTCATGACTTGACATGCATGGGCGTATATCACCGATTTCACAGCCATCCTTAGCTTAGAAAGACGATGGGTTAAAGCACTGTCACTCACCTTCTCACTCTCTCACGCACACACCTCCTGTCTGTCTGTCTGTCCTATGGCTGTGCTCTGGGTGGAATCACATGTTCTTTTTTAAAAATTGAGCCACGAGCGTTGACAAGAATGGAGGAAAAAATTGCCGACTTCAAACATTTCTGATATCCTCTTGATATGAATGGAAATAAAGAACAACTCCCCTGCTGTGTCCAAACTTCTCATAGGATTAAACTCTGCTCATCACACCCGAGGGTGAATATAGGCGCATTATGAATTAACCTTTCAAGGTGAGAGGGGCTCTATTTTCATTGTGCTTTTACTGTGGAGTTTATCAAGAAAGACTGCCTTGCTGCCTGGCGTGGATTACTGTCATTTGATTATTATTTATTATTATTATTATTATTATTATTATTATTATTATTTGCTACTTTGGCACGTCAGAGTTTGTGGGGAGGATTTTCTTTTTCCTTGATGAACTGGAGCGCAAAGCTTGTTTGTTGTTGCTGCATCTCTCTGTCCTCACCTAAGCTCTTGGGAAAAATAAATCTACTCTTAAAAAATATTTTGTGTGTTGCGTGGTTGAAGCGACCCTCGACTTTTTCTTTAACAACTCCAAACGAGTCGTTACACCACAGTCACTGAACTGTTTACTGACAATTTGCCTTGTGATGGGCATGTTTTGAGTTCACTGCACTCCTGTTGTGGACTTGGCAACTTCTGTGGTTACTTGTGGTCAGAAAAGTTGTTTTTTGCACTCCAAATAGAGTTTTGTTCTAGCTGAAACGATTACAAGGAGCAGCTAACATTGAGTTGTTGTCTTTAGTAATCCAGCTATCAATGTCATCTGACAGAATAGGACTGGGCTAGCATTCAAACCCAATTGTTTTATGTTGGTTGGATTTCTTGGCACGAGCTTTTGCGTTTGGCACGCAAGGTCCTTTTGCGGAGTCATCACATTTGAATACTTGGCTTGAACATTGCGGTCAAAACCACAAAAGGCAAATGGCACGTAGAGGAGCAATTTACGAACACCAACATCCTGAGTCAGTATCGCTGCAAACTGCCCGTGTATGCAAGATTTACACTTTAAGGATCGATGTTATGGATAATTCCCCAATAACTCAAGCAAGAGGATGTAAAGCACCTTCCTGTTCTTTGAGTGGAAAACCAGAGGAACTCGCCCAACTTTGCTTCAATCCTTTACTCAATAGGCAAGGAGTGGAAAAATTATCATTTAAAAGATGTCAATGTTCCGTTAATAATCCGTCAATGATGCAACCTTTAAGACCATTGGAAAAAATAAGATAAATGTAGACCGTGTACTTTTAAGTCTCTTGCTTTATATGAGAGAATTTATGGCAGTGTAGGACTTTGTAAGGATCTACAGGAAGCTTTTTCATGATCACAAAGAGAGAAAGGCGTGGGTTTGATTGTAGGGGCATCTATGTGGAACGGCTCTAAAACGGTCGTAATTGATTTCTGTGATTTTTGCGTCTTATGACCTCCGCTGAGGGCCCTCTATTCTGCATAAATGAAGACGTTTTGTTGTCTTTTTCATTCTTGCGGGGGATAACGCTAAACGGATCAGTTTTGCTGCCGTGTTATTTCACTCTCACGGGAGATGACGTTACCGGAATCTGAAAGGCTTGCAGGAATGCGTGGGAACCTAAGATGTTGTTTTTGCGACAGAGTTTTTTTTCCATTGCTGGCTCCTGCAGTAAGCAACTCTGGAAGCATGTAATACTGTCGCCCGCAAAATGCATTTGTACCGACCAAAAGAGTTGCTTGTCCACGCTTGCTTGTTTCTGGTGGAAATGTACTGGCCAGCTGTCCTACATCAGTGGAGGAGGGGGGGGGGGTGCCTGCTCCAGATTGTTTGGCTCTGAGAGCTCACAGAATCTGCAGCCTTGAAAGCCCTTTAACAGCATACCACTGAGGTTGCTGCCTGCCAAGAAACCAGCTTGCCTGCCAAAAACACAGTTCCTACACGCTGTAAAGCGGGGCTGCACTCGCGTCAGTGCTGAGCTAAGACAGAACTCCGTGAAATGGCAGAATTAGGGGACGGGCTTAAGCCAAATGGGGTTGATGGTCTTTTGTTTATGATGAATTGTTCTTATTTGCGTCATGACTTCCTGAGTGACAGATTTTACTTGCAAAGTCTGAGGTAGCAGACAATAGTCGTCCTTTGGAAAAGTGAACTTAGGCCCTTTGCATCTGTAGGTGGGACATCTTTTTGGGGAAGTACCTTCCAAAGTTAGCTCTTAAGAATTTAGATATCCAGGATGAAGATAGAACCCCACTGGGTAATTATCCCCCGCCTCGTGATTAGCCCAAAGGGGGGGATATTACATTGGGCTCCGTACGTACGTAAGTATGTACGGACACATAAAATTGAGGCGGCGGGGGATATTGCCATGTTAGTGACAAACACTTGTTTGTCTTCTGCTATTGACTTATACTATGTAATTAGTTACAAGGTGCTGGGACCAACTCCAGTTCTAAGGCCTGAGCCCTGTTCAGAGCAGTGGTAGGAGTGTTTCTATAGTATGTCTTCTGCGATGGAAGGAAACAAAAGTACCCAGAGGAAACCCATCAATCTCACATGGAGTAAAAACAAGCTCTGAGATTTTGTAGCTTTAAACTCTCCAAATTACATCATGTTACAATTGAAGGATTCTGCCATTCACCCACTGCCACTGGAACAGGGGTTTTGTGCAGTCTGAAATTGGATGAAAATTAGACATATTCTCCGCTGGAGAGCGCCTTTTGCTCACAGTCTCTATCCTTTGATGTAGATACGGAAGCTAATGGTGTAACCTGTGTCGTCGTAGTTCTTTTTGAGACCCCGTAAACATGCATGTCCGTATTTGAGTATGTGTCTGGTGTTTTCTAGGTGGGAATGTTGGGAGGGGGGTAGACAGATCCTTAACTTGCAGATTTTCGCAATATAAAACTAGAACCCTATATCTAATCTAATCCTGACTATCCACCTAGCCCCCCAGCTGACCCGCAGTACTAGCTTAGTCATAGTGCTAAGTTAGGAGTACTAACTTAGGAGAAACATGCAGACTAACACAACAGAACGAGTCAAAATTTCATACATATTGCAGGGTTACGCTTCAATTTTTTTTTCTACAAATGTGAAGAAAGGCTGCCTGTAGCATCGGTTCTCAGAACAGACCCTTGGAGAGAGCAGCTAATCTTCCCTAGTTTGAGATATTGCATAATCTCTATGATCCAATGAAAGTGTGTGCGTTTGTTTTTGGGGGGAGGTCTTTCCACCTGAACAGTATACAGTGGGTTCCAAAATTACTGGCACTGCACAAACAATACTTCAGAAAATTTTAAAAAATATATTTTTTGGAGAAACCCGATGTAACATTTGAGAAATCCCATGAATCACTATGAAGGAATGGCAGGCCTTGGTGGCATCGTGGGGTTACCAAGTTTCAAAAAGCACCATCAGGCACCACCTCCACAACCACAGGCTCTTTGGAAGGGTTTCCAGAAGAAAGCCTCTTCTGACCAGAAGACACAAGAAGCAAGCGCTTGGAGTTTGCCAAACGTCATTTAAATCACGACTGGAACTTGGTGTTTGGGTCAGGTGAGGCCAAAGTTGCACGTTTCGGTCAGATGCACGTTTGTCGTCGAAACAGAGATGCATACAAGGGGAAGCACTTCATACGCACAGTGAAATATGATGGTGGGTCAGTCATGTTTTGGGACTGTTTTAATTCACTGGTTAAGATTAATGGCATAATGAATTCCACCAAGTATCAGGATATTTTGGCTGACAGCCTGTTTGTCTCCGTCAAATGGCTGGGACTTGGATGTAGGTGGATTTTCCAACAGGACAGTGACCCAAAGCATACCTCAAGATCCACAAAGAAATGGTTCTGTGACAACAAAATCCTCATTCTGCAATTACCATCTCAGTCGCCAGACCTCAGTCCAATTGAAAACCTGGGCCCAAGTGTGAAGAGGGTAGTTGGATAAACGCTAACCAAAGAATGTCGAGGATCTTGAGAAGATCTGTTTTGAGGAATGGTCCAGAATCCCCTCGAATGTGTGCCTTAACCTTGTTTAAAAGTTACACAAAAAGACTTCATGCTGTTATCCTTGCCAGAGGTGGTTAGGTATTAAATGAAGGGTGCCAATCATTTTGAAACCTTGATTTTGTTGAAAATTATAGTGTATTAAATAATTATGATTTTGCCTGTTTACATTGAAACATTAAGAAAGTATTTCACACATTGATATATCCCATTTCTCTGTAATGACATAGTTTAATTTATTTTTTTGTGTTGTGCATTGCCAGTCAGGACTACCAGCAATTTTGGAGCCCAATGGCGGATACTCAGCTGACTAAGTGCAAAAGCTCGGCATGTCTCTCTAATTAGATGGACAATCTCTGGTGCAACTCTTAACAAACTGATAAAAGCAGATAGGTCTATTTGCTTGTCTAATAGCTTATAGGAAATGTCAAAAATTGATAGCCGGAAATAATATTGTCTTGGGACAGGATCTCTGCTTGAATGTCATATGTTCAAGTTGGATTCATCTTTTGTGATATACTTGAAATGAAAACAGACATGGATCAAACTAAGAGCTGCTGAAGGTGTGGTGTTGCCTCAGTAATTTTTATTCATTTCAGCAATGTGGCTATGCACGAATTGTTTATTTTTTGTAAAATCAAAGTTTCCACTGTATGTTTCACAGATAAAAACTTATTTTGAAGATTTGCACTACTTTTTGAATATTTCTGGAAATACGAACACTGCATTGAGCACAATGTTGAAGGACTGCCCTTCAGCGTATTGGAGCAAATGGTCACCCTGAAGGGACCACAATCTTATCGGTGAGAAGGTGAGAACCTTCAGACCTGCAAAATTTTGCTGAAAAAACAGGGTGGGGGGAGCTAAGCCTTGTAAAATTTCGACACCTTCGTGTGTGCATGTTTGATCATTTGGACTACTAAGATAAGATGACTAAAATGGGTGCAGTTGGGGGAGGCCAAGCCAGTGGATACTCTACTGGCCTGGACCAATGGGAAAAGAGTATTTCTCTCAGTGCTGGCAGGCTGCCTCTAACTGGTTCGGAGTCGTTTGAGGTGGGTTAGGGTCGCAAACGCACACAGTGGTAGAGTCACATTTTCAATGCAGGTGCTGCATAGAGCCCCTAGGAGTCACGAGTGGTCACTGCAGTCTCGTTGCGTGCAAATGGTCTTGTTGCGTTCAAATCACTGTAAGAAGTTCTGCAAGGTTGTTAGTGATAACAGCAAGGTTATACTTGTTTTAGATATGGTCCAGGGGTCAGCAGGACTGGAGCAATAGGTCAGAGTAAATCAGCTGAATCGCAGACTGCAGACTGTCATCTGAGGTTGTTGCGGCAGTCCTCTCCATACGGGTAACACCTGTTGACTGCTGGTGTGGAAACCATCCAAGACATGTCAGCAGACTACGGGGGGGGGTTTGCCTTTTGCCCCGAAAAAATGAATGCATATGTGTGCAATGAGCTCCGCAGATGTGCTGGAAATAAGGAAGAAAGAAAAAAAAAAAGACGGAATGTCCTGCGAGGCATTAGCTGTTCCCAAAAGCTATTATTTACAACCGCAACTCCGAAATTGTTGGGACAACCGGTAAATTGTGAATAAAATCAAAACGCAATGACTTTCAAATCGCAGCAGCCAGTATTTTATTCACAATAGAACAGAGATAACATATCAAAAGTTGAAACTGACAAATATTACTATTTTATCCACAAAATGAGCTCATTTCAAATTTGATGGCTGCAACAGGTCTCAAAAAAGTTGGGACAGGGGCCTGTTTACCATGGTGTAACATCCCCTCTTCATTTGAACACAGAGTGGAGGCATCTTGGCATTGAGGTGACAAGTTTCTTGAGTTTAGCCATTGGAATTTGATCCTGCTCTTGTTTAATACAGGCTTCTAGCTGCTAGAGAATTTTGGGTCTCCTTTGACAGACTTTTCGTTAAATTATGTGCCAAATGTTCTCAGTCGGTGAAAGATCAGGACTGCAGGCTGGCCAGTTCAGCACACGGACTCTTCTACTACGAAGCCATTTTCGTTGATTTCCAACGAGAATGTCAAATTTGGACCACAGGACACTTTGCCACTTTGCTGCAGTCCATTTTAAATGAGCCTTGGCCCACAGAACACGGCGGCGCTTCTGGATAGTGCTCTACAATGGCTTCCTTTTTACATGATAGAGTTTTAGGTGGCATCTGTGGATGGCACGGCAGACTGTGTTCACAAACAGTGGTTTCTTGAAGTATTCCTGGGCCCATATAGTGATGCCAATGACAGAATCATGCTGGTGAGTGATGCAGTGGCGTCTGAGGGCCCAAAGATCAAGGGCATCCTGTAAAGGTCTTCGGCCTTGCCCCTTACGCACTGATTTTTCCAGTTTGTCTGAATCTTTTGACGATGTTATGCACTGTCCATGATGAGACCTTCAAAGCCTGCTCAGTTTCTTTATGCAAGCCTTCACAGGTTGGAGAGCCTCTGGCCTCCTTTACTTCTGAGAGACTCAGCCTTTGTAAGACATCCCTTTTATAGCCAATCATGTTACACACCTGGTGCCAGTTAACTTAATTACATGCTAAATGTACTTTCAGCTAATTCTCTTATATCAGTGGTTCCCAAGTGGGGGGCGCAGAGCAATTGCAGGGGGTTGGGGCGCGAGGTGCGGGAAGCTAATTTTTTTTTTTTTCCCCCACTGGAGTTCCGGACAGCAACAGAAAATTATTTGCATACAGCACATGAGCAACCTTGTTCCGGACCGCTGAATGAGTGTCTTGAGACAGTTACATTTTTTCTGTCTTTACTGGCCTTGCACCGAGGTACGGTCTCGGAACCACTGACTGCACAGTCCATTCGCTGCCGAGAATACCACGATTACATCGGAAATGCCTGTTTTTCTCAGCATAACTGTTGGCCAAATCATTCATCTAGCCTGCCATTTTCATAAATAGATTGTTATGAATGTAGTTGTTCTGATATTTGAAGCTAGTAAAATGAGCTGGTTATAACAATTGTAGTCTAGCGATACCCAACTCGCTGCTTTTTATGCTGTACTGATTTGGCATATCAATAATAAACTACTTGGTGACACCGAACAAAATCCGATAAATATAAAGCAGAAATAACCGAGATTGCGTCATCTTATTCTCGATAATATGAATGCTCTGTAGGTCTACAGATTATTTTTATCTAGCCTAGCTAACAAACAAATCGGCAGGTTTGGCAAGTGGTGTTCATGATTATTTATTTTTTTCGCACCTCGCTGTTGGCTGTTAATATAGGTTGATTATTGTGCTTTCTTTCCGCATCATAGAAACATAATTTTAAGTAGACGGCTAAACTCAGGCAGAGGGGTGTGATACAGCCTAATGATTTTATACTTTAAAAGAGGTTTTGCATTATTTAATCTTCGTGTCCTTCATTTGAAAATGCGGTGACCGTTTCCAAACCTGCCAATCATTTTTAATGTTTCCAGCTAGGCTAGACAAAAATCATCTGTCCAGAGCATTCATATTTTCTAGAATAAACTTAAGCAATCTCGGTTAATTTTACTTCAAAGTGCAAGGCCAGTGAAGCGAGAATTTTCACTGTTTCGAGACACTCCTTCAGAAGTCCGGCACAAGCTCCCTGATTGGCTGTAGGCAAGTAAGTTTCTGTTGGTGTTCGGAACTGTATTGGGGAAAAAAATTTCGCGCGCGGCAAGAATGAATGAATAATTGAATACAGTAAATGACACTGCTAGCATAACATGGACAAATTTTTGCTGGAGCTCCCACGTAAACGCAAAGCAGAGGATGAAGCACCGCCAGATGTGCTTCTAAAGCAATTTCCTTCCAAAGCAAGGACTAGAAAATATGACGACACATATCTTGCCTTTGGCTTCACCTGTACAACGGTGGGCAATGAGGAAAGACCGCAGTGTGTTTGTCTTAAACAAACCTTTAAAAACATTTTTCAAACATTTTCGTATGTGTCAAAGGGGGGCCCAGCAGAGAAAGTGTGGGAACCACTGTCTTATATGTTAATTGCTTTTTTACCCCTTTTTTGCCTGTGTCCTAACTTTTTTGAGACCTGTTGCTGTCAGAAATTTTGAAATAAGCTCATTTTGTGGATAAAAATGTAAAATGTCTCATTTTCAACATTTGAAATGTTATCTATGTTCTATTGTAAAGAACATATTGGCTCATGTGATCTGATAAGTCATTGCATTTTGATTTCATTCACAATTGACACGGAGTCCCAACTATTTCGGCATTGGGGTTGTATTACTCGCAGTAACATGATCAGCAGCACGACCCCCTTAGCCTTCATCAGAAGCCTGTTCTAGTGGTTTTGGTAGTAGTGGACTAGTGTGTTTGGAAGTTGTCTGCACTCAACAAACATGTTAAGTAATACCCCTCCCCCGCCTGTCAATCACCATTACCCTACATGAGGACCTTATATGGAAGTTTTTGTGTTGTCTGCTTTGCGCTCTTTGTCTCTATATCCATATTGGTCAACAGTTTCATATTTTTTTTAATCCTTTTTTTAATCAGGTTCATTGAGAACATTTTGCTCTTTTTCAAGGACACCCTGGAAGATATGCCAGAAAGAACAGTGGAGAGTAGGGACGAGGAGGGTAAAGTCTTGGTACATTTTTATTATTTTGTCTTATTTTTTTAGCCTTGCTCAATGGTCCATTGATGAAATTCTTTACAAATTCATCCCTCCTGGTCCGAGTCAGATTCCCAAGTCCCCATCAAGGGCTCAAACCAGCAGCTGTAGTTGCCACTCAAGCAACTTATCACTACGCTAACCTGCCATCTGCTTATTTAAAAGGAATAATGCTGCTATTGCCTGTTACATTAGGCTCATTAACCCCATTAAACTTTCCGACCCATGCCTCGCTTCGTCCAGTGCAGCTGCTGTGTTCAAACCTGTGGAACTTCAGGCCCATTGTAAATTCTAATGGAGAACACAAGATTTCCAATAATCGCAAATGACTCCTGCTGAATTACAAGGAAATGTGTATAAAATGTTGTACTGAGCTTGATATTTTCCATTTGATGTAATGCTTGTGGCCATAAAAACATGGTGTTCTGGGTACGACAGTTTTTCCCAGTATGAGTGTGATGTAGTTTCAGTGAAGTGCTGTAACCGGCAGATGCAGAATACAGGTGAATTTGTCCTACAATATGAATACATTTCTTTTTGTTCTGGCGTTTATCCTACTTAAGGGAAAAGTTAAGAGAACAATTAGAGTTTAAGGGGCAAAGTGACAAGGATTTTAACTGATTTGCTGAGCACTTGTAACAAGTACAATGATTCTGTGTGCAATCAGTGTCTATAATTAGTCCCCTACTGGAAATAGAGGAGACTATAGGATAGCACTCTGTCCGTCCGTCAGTCCGTCCGTCCGCATTCGTGTCCGCTCCATAACTTCAGTACCGTATGACCTAGGAACATCACAGTTGGGTGTGTGGATGCATC
The DNA here is from genome assembly GCA_029721435.1 of Gymnothorax reevesii. NCBI lineage: Eukaryota > Metazoa > Chordata > Actinopteri > Anguilliformes > Muraenidae > Gymnothorax > Gymnothorax reevesii. The sequence continues at coordinate 118,169,917 of CM056574.1, forward strand.
TTGGGGAGAGGGCGTGTCATGTACCCTATTCAGGTCACTTTGACCTACATTTTAGGAAATATAATATGCATACACCGGTAGGGAACTAGTATTGCGCAGCAATACGGCATTCGCCGATAGGTGGTGCACTTGTTTTATGAAGTATATTTTTTTCTGTTTGCACTGCATGGGGTCTTAATTTCAATTTGTCATCATATCCTTCAAAAACGGGTGGAAGGATGTGCCCCCATGGTACAGTGCATTATGGGAATGCTTATCTCTGGGTCATTTTCTATAATGTCCTCAGATGGCACATTGTGTGTTAATGTTATCCTAGCCTTCACTAAACAATACAAGGAAGAGTAGCGCATTAGCATTGTGTGGCACCTTCAGTTAACCGGCCTGCTCACTTTTAAGAGGCTTTTCTTTGGTTACTGCAGTGGTATTGGTTGGACAAACACGCTACAGTTGGAATGGAAAATGTTAGCAGTGTTCATCCTGAGGACAGTTAAGGTAAGGTGAAGCCAGTGTATACGAGCTCAGTCATTAATATTTTTTATGGTCAGCCTGCCAGTAGGATCAACAGCCAGGGTTAAATATGGGCGCTTTGCCTTAACAACACGCGACCTCCACGCACTGGTGCCAGACGGCAGTTACTGACGAATACAGCTTAGTGCTTGTGCCAGGTCATGCGCTACAAGAGATGGCACATATTATCGGTCAAAAGTTTGGGCAGGCCCATGTTTTTCAAACAATCAGAAATTAGAAAAAGAAGGACAACCAATTTTATTTTATTATGAAAGATGGCCACCATATTGCATTCATTGTGGCTGGTTATGCTTGTGTAATTTTTCTCGTTGAGGTCAGTACAGTTCTGAGTTCTACTTGTTGAAAGTTCTCATCGTATTGCTTTTTTCTGATTTTCTTCAAGATTAATATTTTTGTTCAGTAATTACCAAATTAGCTTGATTTTAATTCACATTTTGGAAAATTTATTGGTCTACTTTCCCAAGCGTGGATTTTTTTTTGGCTTCTATCTCAAAATTTGGGCTCTATTCTGTGGAGAACCTTATTCTTTTGTTAACATTAGACTATTTAAGTCTAGCCTTCTGCTATTTGAGGTTATTACAGAGGTTTAACCACTTAAGCTTGAGTACGCTGTCTTTAGCTAAACTTAAGTAAAGTGTGTCTTGACACTCAACTGTCATTGTTGAGGAGAGTGGACATTAACACAATTCCGCCCTGTTAGAAATGGCCTAGTGGCTGTCTGAATTCCCTCGCTCCTTCCCTGTTTTGTTTTGAAAGCCCAGATTGGGAATCCAGGGGTGAAACCTCTCCAGACCCCCTTAAGTGATACCCCTCCCCCCGCCTGTCAATCACCATTACCCTACATGACAACCTTATATGGAAGTTTTTGTGTTGTCTGCTTTGAGCTCTTTGTCTCTGTCTCATTATTGGTCGGTCTTGACCGATTCCCATTTGTTTGAAGGCTCTTAAGAGGACAATGGGGTCTGAGCCTTCTGACTAACTGGGGAAAATAGTCTGTCCTACTAAGACTGGGGAGCCATTGCTCAGGGATCATTGGGTAATGTCTGTCACTTGGCGAAGTTTATCAGTCAGGGTTTTGGCTGCATTTTTTGTCCAATCTTAACATCTTGGGTCTTTGACTAGAAAAATATCTCAAGCTTTCCAAGATACACAGAACTGCTTATTTAAATGGTGAAAGTAGTTGTAAATATGTCCGATGTGGGATATTTTGGGGGAAAAAAATGGATGGGGAGGCAATAAAGAAACCCAGGCATGTAATGGACATTCTGTTCCAGGCCAGTGTCCCGGGCAGATCTGAATGGGGTTTGTCTGCACTGTAGCGTGTTCAGAAAAAGGAGGACCAATGATTGGTCAAAGTACGTATTTGCTCTAATCGGATGAATGTGCATGAAATTGAAATAATGTCTTTGGCCAAGTATCGCTCAGTAAATATTGCTCTTGTAAATGGCACGGGACGGTTTGTTTAGTACCGTGAGGAGGAGGGGATTCTGCAAGATTTGGAGGCGATGAAGGGCCCATTTGTTCTGCTAGGGGCTGTTACTGAAAAATCCCACCCCCTGTTCCCTGCTAACACCCCCCCCCCCCCCCCCAATCCAAAAGCCCCAAGCCTTGGTCTGGGCCAGTGTAGCCAACCTGCTTTTACAACCCCCACCCCAATTAACAGCATAGAAAGACCAAACTCCACCCCAAACTCGGCTGGTCAGGCCCAGGATTATATTACACCCTCTCAAACATCTTTGTCCTCCTGAAATATGGTGGGTTGGAGAGAGGGGCGTGTACAACTGACTGGAGTTGCAGTTAAGCTGGTTTGTTGACACAGCCTTTCATTTCAGCAGTGTCACCTGGGATTTGGAGCCCAGGAAAGGAGCTTCATGTTGGTCTGTACCTCCACAAGCCACCACTATCCCCCACACATTTTTTACTGAGTAATTCTATCCCGGCAATAATTTTTTTTTTTCATGGGCTGTTCTTGCTGAAGGGCCTTGGAATTGTCCTTACTTGACCCACCCCCCTCCACCCACCACAAAATTTGACTCTTCTCGTAGAGCAGTGGCGAGCGATAGTGCAGAGCTATTTGAGTCTTTTACCTGCGGATGATGTTAAGGCTACGCAGCTACTCTAAAAATCAGTATGTTGATTCGTTTACTGACTGTGAATTCCAAAGCCAGATTAAGAAGGCTAATTGCGCTGTTTGGAAATGCAGAAACCGCAGTGAAGTCAAATGCTCATTTGAAAAAAAAAAAAAAACAGCGAAATGAATTCTAGTGAGTAAGAGCTGTGATTATTCCAGCTCAGGCTACACAACTATGCGACACTTTTGGCAGTTTGCGGCGATGTGTCATTAAAAACTCTTGTGAATTGCTGCCTCTCAGAAGAACAAGACGTTGTTGTGTTTCTGGGATCAGGGGAAGACTTCTCGGGGATAAAATGTTCTCAGGCGGTGGAGAGCGGGGTCAGTTGGTAGATTCCCTGCAGAACTGCGAGAGACTGGGGAGGGGGTAGGGGTTAGTGTGGCAGTTATCTGTGGAGGGGGAGAGCGGGAGTGTATGGGGTTAAGGGGCATTGTGGATACAGGTCCAGTGTCATAAACGGAGTATCAGATTCCCCTCCCCACTTCACCCCCACACCCCTCCCGCAGTGTCCTGCAGGGACAGCTGTTTGGAAGAAGGGTGGGTGTGTGTGTGTGTGTGTGTGTGTGTGTGTGGCAGAGTGATTATATTGTCTGGAGTTGCTGGCCAGTGCTGATGACAGGATTTAGAGGTGGTCTACAATAAGGTCCCTAAAGATTTGGGCAGTCAAAACTTCAGTTGGCTGTGATTCCAACAGGCATAGGACGAAAGCCCATTCAAAATAAAGATGATGGTTTTGCTCAGAAAGATGAATCTATTATGAGTTTTTGGATTGTTTATCAATTACACTCCTTTAAAATCGCGTCATTGTCCAAATGTGCTGGGAAGAATAGAACTGCTATTCGCACTTGAGTTAGGTGTCTGCTGTGACGTAGGCTTGTCTTTCAGTTCATGTGGTACATTTCCTGTCATGTTATGTTATATTAACGTTACTCAATCCAGGGAGTATTAAATCAATAAATCTTAGAGTATTTGTATTTTATCTCTTAAGCTTAATTCTGACACAGCTAGCTCAACACTGCTTGGCTCAGTTATTCTGGTGAGGTAATATGAGAGGGTTTTCCTGTCCAGGCATTTTGAGCGCATGCATTCCAATGTTACTGCAGATGGGAGGGTGGGACTGTCTCTACGAGATTGTGGCAGATTTGGAAGTTTACATTGGGCCATTGAATGAAATTGGTTGCTTAGCATCTTCGCACTTCAATTATAAGGGGTGGGCAGGAGGTTTATTCTGAAAGTTTGAGATCCAAATAGCTCAACAAATCCAAATCACAAGAACATGTATTAACAGAAAGAATCAAACCTGCCTGACACACAGGTGGCGCAGTTATTGAAAGTCAAACAGATCGTATGCTGCATGGACAGGGATTCCGAGCATTGTTTGCATTTGCTTTTTGGCAAAATTTTGATGGATTATTTCAAAAAATAAAATGCAATAAATTGGAGGAAACAGGGTTTTTCTGATGTGGGGAAGGATGCTAACCAACATTGTTTCTTTTTTTTTTTCTTTTGATATGTTTGATATATCTTGTCTTGAAAGCAGCTTATTTCTTTTTTCTGGAATAGCCTTATAGTCTTGGCAACGATGTTAGTCCTTTTTACTAGTAAGTCCTACTGACTTCAGAAGTAAGGTATTATGACACACTGTGAGCTTCTGAGTCATCTTTAGTCACTTATAATCTCAAATGGCAAATGTTAAACAATCAGTGAATGGCCTATGTGCAGATCGTTTTGGTAAAATGTGATGGAAGTTCGCCAAGTTGAATAGCTTGCTATGCTATCTTTACCTGCCATTGATACATGTGTGGAGCCTACTAGCTTGCTACACTGGGGAAGACTCCGCTTAAAACTGGAAGAACCTGACGCAGATGTCCTGTGGCGGGAAGGTTTGCGTAGCACTCATGCAGTTAAATGAGGCCACGACGACGGTTGTGCAATACTCGCGCTCTCACAATGCGCAAATCGGTGTGAAGTGAGGACATTGACATTGTTTGCTCCATTCCTAAGGCAACCCTTCTTCATCTTCTCATTCACCTTCATTGTGGGACTGTTCAGGAATTGTAGCCAGTGGTCACACCGCTGTGTGATTTCTCTCCCGTCAAATAGCTGTGGTCAAGTGAGAGTTGCCTGGGTTGTAGGCCCACAAACAAAGTTGCTGCTGGAAGCGGTGCTTGTGGGCTAACAGAGCTAATCTTTGCTGCAGCTGAATAAACCCTAAATGACTAAATGCAGTGATGGGGACACTGTGATGTAGGAGGAGTACACTTTTAAATGAGGCTCTAAACTTGGAAGCGGTGTTTGTTTGCTGGGAAGATATGATCTTGGCAATGAAGCCTCATTGTCCCAGTTTAGGGATGGGGTCACTGTGCTGTGGGAGGGATAATCTTTGAGACAAAATGTTGAACCAAGTCACTGATGCACCGTGATTGTTAAGGATCCCTCAGTGTTCATCTTAGGGGGGTTACAGCTCCCCAGTGTCTTATTTAGATTTCCCTGCCTGGTTTTCTGAACTGGATGTCTAATTAGCCCTCTGTTTAACTGACTAAAAATAGTTATCTGGCTTTCCTGTTCGCTTAGGTGTGGGTGAGGGTTCTGGAACAAAATGGCTGCCATGCATCCCCCAGGTGTGCGTCACACACTGGTGGCAATGAAGCCGAAATCAGAATAAAACAAGCAAATATACTGATACATGCTAAAAATAATATTGTTTTTTCTATTTCTTTTATTTTTTATTAAGTAATTTTTTCCTGCATATTTGATTGACTTGCTCACGCCAGGCTTGTGTTCCACTGGGCTTGCATTGTCCCTTAGCTGCCTGTTAGTGCAGTATTGCTCATCTAGGCCGGAAAAATATTTGACCCACTGGCTTTCCCTCTCTCTCAGGCCGAACTCGGACTTGAGGAAGGTGCGATCCCGAGATGCGGCGCGGTCCCGCCGGAGTCAGGAGACCGAGGTGTTCTACCAGCTGGCGCACACCCTGCCCCTCCCTCGCCGCGTCTCCTCCCACCTGGACAAAGCGGCCATCATGAGAGTCACCCTCAGCTTCCTGCGCATGCACCGCCTCCTCGGCTCAGGTGACCTGCCCCTTGGCTGCCTCCCCCTGTCAATCATCTATGTTTGTCTCCCTGCTCCTCTCCTTCACCTATCCCCTTTCAAAATCCTAAGAATCAGTCCAATTAATGAGCAAGTTATTCTCTGCTTAACTTTTAGTCATCAAATCTCATTTTTAGCCTGCTTGGCTAACCGGCCCAATTGGGCTTATGCTGTGCTTAGGGTCATTAGTGGTGGTCTGTTGTGCGTGCGTGCGTGCGTGCGTGCGTGCGTCCACAATTGTTGTTTCAGCGCGGTACAGCTTTCAGTTTTCTACAGATCCTTTTCATATTTTATATGCGTGTATGTGGGCCCAAGATCTAGCCTGAGTTCGATTTTGGTCATGCTGCAATTCTTGGTTTGGCTTTTTCTGCAAAAGTTCAAACAGCTCTAGCTCCCTTATTCTACGAGCAAAAATGCTCAAATTTTTACAGTAGGTTGTTCTGCCAACGATTCATCATTTATGTAATGAGTTTTTGATTTCACGTAAATTTAAAGGTTATGTTGGTCAAAGGTCATAAAATGCACATATTGTCTCACTGCAGTTGGGCCTTTAGTTTTCAATGGATCCTTTCCATATTTTATATGCATGTATATGGGCCCAAGATCTCGCCCCATTTCGATTTTGGGCATGCTGCGATTCTCGGTTTGGCCATCAGGGGGCTTTTTCTGCAAAACTTCATACAGCTCTAGCTCCCTTTTTCTTCGAGCTCAGATGCTCAAATTTTTTGCCCGCTTGGCCATGTTCAATTTTGAGCCCAATCGGATTGATACTTTGGCCAATAGGGGGCATTCCATTTTGGCCACGTTTGGCCAAGCGGGCGCAGTGGCTTTGCCACTATTTTTGTTTAATACTATGATTATCCATGAGAGAAAAGCATTGCTGATTAGGTGAGCTATTTTGGCTTATTTTAAGGCTTTCAAATGTGGTGAGAAAATATTACTTGTGAGTCAACCTGTAACTTAAAACAAGCTAATGTTCCTTGCTTAAGAGATATTAAAAAATGTTGTCTAATAACTAACTTGCCTTCGAGACACTCGTAAGACTGAAAACTTGTGATTTTTAATCTTTTTTGCTGTGTGGAAGTGTTGGGGGGTAGAGAGGGGTTGGGGAAAGGATGATATGTTAGTTTGCGTATAGAGGCACCACTTTGTGATGGCGGATGTCTCGTTTTGGTGTAGGGAGTACGAAGGTGGACTCGACGGAAGGAGAGGAGACGGATCGGTTCTATCCGCGAGCCCTGGGGGGTTTCGTCATGGTACTGAGCGAGGAGGGCGACATGATCTTCCTCTCCGAGTGTGTCAGCAGACACATCGGCATCACACAGGTTGGTGGAGCCTTCCCCAGTCACATGACTCGATCCAGTCACGTGACAAAAGGCTTTCTGAAGCAAGTTCTGCACTCTCAGGAACAAACGGTGGTAAACAGGGCATGAAAAGTCCCAAAAAAAGAAGTCCAAAGTCCCTAAGTGCATTTTATTCATCTATTAGAGATCTGATTGTGAAGGCGTTCTAGAATGGGTAGAATGGGTACTGCATGGCCATTTAACATTACCCAGAAATGGTCGGCGTTGGCTTTCATTCCAACCGAGCACTTGCACACCTGATTCTGTTAATTAAGGTCTTTAGGAAAGACTCTTGGGGTTCATTAGTAAAATCAGACTCAGGACGAGCTGCTTTTATTGAGACTGGATCAGACATGGATTTAGTCAATGCTGTGGTGTTGTGGAGCCATTTTGTGGATACTGGCACTACAGTACTAGCCTGGTAACACTAGACTCTGCTACTCCGCTTTGCTTCGTACACAGAGTCTGGGCAGTCGTCATTTACAAGCGTTTACTTCCTGGTGGGTGGGCGCTTGTCTGAAGTTTAAAATCATTGGTGTATCCATAAACTAATCACTAACGTTTGGCTATGACGTATGTTATGTGCCCGGTCAGCATGCCTAGTACTTCCACTGTGAACGCAGTCCTTCATACCAGGTGCTCTGTCTGTTCCCTTTACAAGAAACAGACTGAGCTATCGTTTATCCTCCCTATACTGATGCTATTAAAAAGCATGAGAGACCCGAAACCAATTGCAGAAACGGTTAGAATAATGCAATATTTACATTGGGACAAAATCTGCGTTGACACGAAAACGGAACAGTTAACCATACTTGCGCTAACATCATACTCAGCTCGCTATCTAACTTTATAGTGACATAGGATGGCTCTAAGCGTTTGGCTGTCTCAGACAGTTCATGGATAATGACAGCATAACACTGAGACAGTGAATAGGTCTTGTGACATGAACAAGACCTGTCCTGTGGCCACAGCTCTTTTCTGCAGATGCCATTTTTGATTGGGGTATGTTGTTGAGATTTTTGATGCAGTTTCCTTTGCTATCTGAAATTATCTCGCAGTATTTGTGCCAGCTGCAGTTGCAAGTCTGGCAATATCAAGCTTTTAAGTGCTCTGCTCCCCTGACTAGCAGTGCAATGGTGAATAAATTGGTTGGTACTTGTTTATGCCCATAATTATTTTAATGTAAATCCACGGTTGACTGAACATCTTATATGACCATTGTTGTATCAAGCTGTCTACATCTCAGGGTTTACATTGTATGTTTTCTTGTTGTCATGTTATCTGTAACATTTCATGCTGTCATTTTGGCCAGGTCTCCCTTGAAAAAGAGACCATTGATCTCAATGGGACTACCTGGTAAAATGTGGGTTAAATAAAGTATAAAAATAAAATCGATTTGGCTCCTTTGGAACTCATGGTCTTAGTATCCTCAGCTTGAGCTGAAGACTTGCTGAACCAAAAGACCCATGTTCCTCCACCACACCTTTGTTTGTGGTGGTGTACAACACTAGCTAGCCAGCATTGTGGGGGTTAGCTTTTCCTTACGCTCTGTCCCGTGTTACAGCTGGAACTTTTGGGACAGAACATCTATGATTTTGTGCACCCCTGTGATCAAGAGGAGCTGCGGGACGTCCTGACACCCAGAAAAGGTGAGGCCAACCTCCCTGCTCCTGACCACCGGTCCCTTTTCCCAGCTAAAAGCCGCTGCGATTCTGAAGCCGGTTTAAGATTGCATAAGCTGTGTTTATCCTAACTGGCTGCTGCTGCCCAGTAAACAGTCTCCATCTGGAAAAAGCCATTCAATGCCAGTTCAGGTCGATTGAGGTGGAGGGTAGAGGAGATGACTGTATGGGGTGTTGTCCTTAGAGCTGCAGATAAATAGGCTAAAAGAATGGATTACACGACTTAAAGTAGTCTGATAACCTTACGCTGGATTATCAGGGTTGTCAGAAGCTATGTTTACATGGACACACATAATCCGAATAAAGGCCCAGTCAGATTAAAAATGCTTCATGTAAACACGTCAATCGGAAGATTCTGATCCGATTCGGTCCATTCGGAAAGAAATTTCATTCCGAATGAGAGAGGTGGTTAATGCCGATTATCGTTCCGAACAACGTCCATGCACACCAATTCCGATCCTGTCTTCGCCGTTGGGGTAAAATTGTCTTCACTGCGCGTGTGCTACAAAGAGCGAACGAGGATGTGAAGACAACGTGAGGTTTGTTTACACAGGGGCGGAAGTACAGCTTTTTTGTCTTCTACTTTTTTTAATATGTCCGGAAAATTGGACGACTCCCCGCATGCCCAAATGAATCATTCTGATTAAACGTGTGGTGATGTACACGCAAGTCATGATCGGATCATTTCATTTAGTGTCCATGTGAATTTGGATTTGGAATTTCCAATCAACCGAGGTTAGGATCGGATGTAAACATTGCTACCTCTGTGTCTCAAGACTAGACTTAACTCTGTCCTCCTGCTCTTGCAGTTCTAGTCAGCCGTCAGGCCAGGTGAGTCAGTCAGTCGACCGGAAATAAAAGTCACAAGAGAACGGTTTGGAGAAGTTCATGCTGAATAAGCCTTATTATTGTTATTGTTATTCCTGTTGGAGATGGGCCGTACAAATTTAGCAGCTTAACAGATGTCCCACTTCGCTTTTTCTGAAAATGTTTTGCCTTGGACATTTACTGCTTTGTGTTGGACCTTTCACAGTCCCTTAAGTTCTTGAGTGAATGTATTTGACCGATCTTCTCTGGCGCTTTCTTCAGACCTCCGTGTGAATTTTGTGCGTTTTGATTGGTTTTCACTCGTTACAATTATCCAGCCCTCGCTGTAATCATGCCAGTTTGTGTTACAGGGTGCTGAGATGTGTGTTAGTTTTGTTTACACGCTTAAAGTCAGAACGTGGAACAGAGATGTGCTACTTCAAATCGGCTTTCCACAGCTGCTGTTGTGAATGGCCAGGAATACTATGAGCTATAATCCGTGCTTTTGCATTTCAGATAAGTTTATGTCATTTACGTAATCTCTTTGCAAACTGTTACAGACATCCAAAGCTGAACTTTGTCACAATAGCTGCATACATTTCTGGAAGCACCACCTTTTCTGCATGGAATAATTTTGATCTTGTGTTAATGCAACTTTTCAAACAGAAAACCTCATTGTTTCGTGATGTTTTCTGTTGTTGAAGTGAACACCTTTTATTGCAGTGTGTATTCCACAGCTTTCCTTTAACATATCATTCAGGGGCTGTAGCTATAAGGACTCTCTCTACCGACCTCAGACCTGCGCCTTGTTTCATGTTATTCAGGCCAGTCCAAGAAGAAGCAGTCTGACCACTGGACTGAACGCAACTTCTTCATGAGGGTTAAGAGCACACTGACCAGTAGGGGGCGCACTGTCAACATAAAGTCTGCCACTTGGAAGGTACTTGTGGAACCTCGCTTCCCTTTCAGCTGGCTGAAATGGCCTTTTTCTGTCTCTCAGTTCCACTTTTTTGCATCCACTTTTTTTTAACCTTAATTTAACTTGGGAGGTCACTTGAGAACACAATTTTATTTGCAAAGACAGTCTGCTAAGAGACAAGTAAGCAAAGCTAATGTTTCTGCATTTTAGCCTTGCGTCTTTGCTCTAGCTGTGACACTTCTCTGAGAATTTATTGAGCTTTTTGTTCTTAAACCTAAACACGTTCTCTCAATGATTTCAGAAGGTTTATCTATGATTGTTCTCATTAATCTGGTCCTGGCAAGCTTTACAAGCAGGCAGACCAGCCTGCCATTGCATGATAACTTTCTTCTTAGTTTTAGAACGACTGGGATGGAAAAGTATTAAAATCTGCTGTACTGTGACATCGGCTCATGGCCTATGGCCTTATAAACTGTCGCTGGTCTGGTTTAGCAGTGCTGCACATGAGTAGCTGGCACAGCAATTATTCACTGTGTACATCGGGCACGGTGCCAGTATGTCCCATAATAACCCTGGAACATGGCTGCCGGGCCCCAGTTAGATTCCTGCGGCGCGGGATCTGTGGCAGAAGGGAATAAATATGCACTAGCTTCTGTGGAACCGGGCTTGTTTTGTTTTTGACCGAGATTATTTATTTGCTGTGCTTAGGGCAGAAAACTCACTATTTGGAGAGAGCAGTGGTGCTTGCATTAAAAATGTGGTCTCCTCTTCAAAATTTGGTGAGTCAAGTTTTGTTCTTGACTGCAGCTAATATGGGAAGAATTGTGAGCGAACTTATTGGTGCTGCAATTAACGGAAATCTTTCTGAAAGTAAATGGCTGTCCAAATTTTCTGACGACAAAAAATCTGATTCCCCCCCCCCCCAAGGAAAACTTTACTTTTTTTGTCCCGTGAAAAAAAAGAATGGGAAATCAACCTCATATTACTCTTCAAATTCTGACTTGTGTTTTATTTTTAGTTACTTTTATTTATTTATTTATTCATTTATTTATATGGTAGTAATTCGGCTCAGACCACATCATCTGCAAATCCAGTGCGAGAGACTACATTTTGTGTGAGTGCTGCATTAGCTGTGATAAAAGCATTCCTTCAGTTCTAAAAGAGGCCATTTACCCGACCCTTTATAATTAGTCTAACTGACCTCTGACTGTCCTCTGAGTGAGGTTGTCATGATTTAGTTCTTAGCTTGTCAGCTTTCTGTTCCTGAATCTTCTCATTCAGATCACCTGCCTCTCTATCATGACTGGTAGCAGGCCAGTGACTGATGTGTAATTTATTTAAGCTTTGTATTCAACTGCCTTTCTACACTTCACTGAGCTGGTCTGGTATATTGAAACCTGAGTAACACTTGTAAATGTATCACACAGGCCTGCCCTCAGGCCTTGCTGGGTGACTCCGTAGCTCCAGGCAAGATCAATCAAGGGCAGAAGAGTACTGGAATCTAAGAGAATTGCGCTGTTCACTCAGTACTGGCCAGAACTCTCAAGCTCTGACTTTTCCATAACTATCCCCCCTAACTCTCCTATCCCCAGATCTATTAACTCTTCATAGATTTGTTGAGATATTTTGCCGCCTGACACAGCACTTACATTTTTGCCTTGGGCTTGGGCAGAGTTCATCTGCAGGGTCATCAGAGGAAAGGAGGAGAAAGGAGTGAGCTGTGTTTGTGGTTAGATGGTAGATGAATGCTGGTGTTTTTTCTGGACCCAACCCCCTCCCACCTCAGGCTGAAACTGCCAACTGACTACAACAGTTTGGCAACTCTCCAGATGAATAGGCACAAGGGCAACTGTAATGTTAGGGCATTAATATAATGTTAGAGCCCATCCCAACTACATGTGCTGACCTCATCTGCCCCCTCCAGGTCCTGCACTGCACAGGCCACATGAGGACGTACGGCAGCGAGGGCAGAGACACGGAGCCCCCTGCTGGCAGCTTCCTGACACTGCTGTGTGAACCCATCTCCCACCCCTCCAGTGTGGAGTTCCCCCTGGACTGCAGCACCTTCCTGACCCGCCACAGCATGGACTTGCGCTTCACCCACTGCGAGGGCAGGTATACATGCACCCTGGCGCTAATGCTAATGGCAAGACTAATGCTAACGCTGTGTGCACTGCAAGGGCAGGTATACACGCGCCTTGACCCTAATGCTTGTGCTTCACTGCAAGGGCAGGTATACATACTCCTTGAGGCTCATGCTATCAGTAAAGCTAATGCTACCACTGTACGCACCGCAGGAGCAGGTATACATGCACCCTGACGCTAATGTTGATGGTAATGCAAATGCTCATGCTTTACACTCTGTGAGGGCTGTTATAAATGCACCCTGACATTAATGCAAACTTAAATTCTAATGGTAGTGCTGTACACACTGCGTGGGCAGGTATAAACGCGTCCTGACACTAATGCTAACGGTAATGCTTATGCTCGCGCATGTGCACTGTGAAGCCCGGTATAAACACACCCTGATGTTAAAGCTAATGGAAGTGCTAATGTAGAGTTTCAAGATTGTGTTGCAACATGAGGTTTTCGGAAAATCTGATCAAGGAGTAATTTTGTTTCTATCGCTTTATTGAGGAATGTCGAATTTGAATGAGTTGTTTTTCTCCCATATTCTTTTTTTCTTATGCCCAAACATTTTCCCCTCTTACGCTTGTCTAAACCATTCCTTGCTGGTTTACTGTTTTTCTCCAAAATGAATGCTCCCCTTCCTGGAGAAGAACAAAAAATTCCAGTGATCTCTAATGCGCAAAACGGCTTGGAATAAAATTCCTCCTATTCTTCAGTTGTTGCGACATCTCTCTATTAAAGGACTCAGCGCTAATGCTTAGCCTGAATCTGATTACATCTGGCAAGATTATACAGACAGAATATATAGGCACTTTACACACTGCAATGGTGGGCACGCTGACTCTAAACCCAGTGGTGTCATTTACATCAGGCAAGAATGTTCGCAAATATAAATAGATATACACACCCCACCACTGACAGTAATGCTAATTTTATCTGTGGAGTTCATTACATTTGGCAAGAAGCCAAATATAAAGATGGCCTGTTTGTGTATTTCATGCTGTAAACCCATGATATATAGATATAGCTTCATCAACTTGCCTTTAGTCCTTTTTGTAAACCAGGTAAATGGAAACTCCAACTATGTAATTTGTTGCAGATTTTAAACAAATTCGTGTCACTATTTTGACTATAATTTAGATTTCCAGTATCATTTAAATTGCGTTTTTGTGCGATGTCAATAGTAGCTGGGAATAAGAGCAGATCATACTGTAAGGCCTTGTTCTCACTTGCCTGTTCCAGTGTCTTCTTTCTAGATCATAACCTGATATAATTAATCCACATTTCATTTACGCTTTGCCACGCAAATGCTAATTTGCTAGAGTGTAGACAGGTGCACAAAATTGATTGATAGTTGAGAACTTAATTCTTCTGCCTGCATGTTTGTGGCGTAGTTGGATACAATATTTTTGGCACTGCGTAATGCTCACGTATGTGGCTTGTGTTGATTCATTTACGGTCAACCACTCAGCTGGCACAGCACCTCTTATGAGTCCTCCCAAGGTGGTTTGAGGAAATCTTATTTATCTAGCACCTTTGCGCTTGACTTCATGGCTATCAGTTTGTCATCTGATCTGCTCAAGACACAGGAAGTGGCATTGAGTAAACTGAGTCAAAAGGATTCACACAAAGAGACAAAGAAAAGGTACTCTGTTGATATGGGAAGCACTTTGTCGGCTGTAATTGGATAGTGTCCATCTCAATTTTGCATATGTTTTCTTATCAGCTTCGGCAATTTACAACTGTACTAAATAATTTGAATAATTTGCATTCTATGCGGAAATATAGGACAACTTGTACATTTGTTCTGCGGTATTAATCTAGGGATTATTTAATACCCCTTTGCGCAGATCTAGACGCTGGCGTCCGTAAATTCCGAAATGTAATTCCTAAACAATTCTGAAATTGAATTTCCAAATGTCTTGCTTCACTTGAATAATTTTACACAGTCTCTGTGACACACAGAGTTATAAAGCCTTAAATTGGCTCATGCATTACAGGAAAAAACTGGCAATATTTGTATTCTACGCAAAAGGGTTAAGTGAAGTATACCCACTTGCACAAGTGCGTCTTGGCAATTTTGAGAAGTTTCAAAAGAAGTAGACGAGGTCAGAAGAATAGAATGTCCTATTTTATACCGAAAATCCCCACCTATCTCCCTCCATACCAGGGAAGGGACATTGGTTTATGTTGACAGAAGATCGGTCATACATTGGGGCACAGAATTTGGCTAATCGTGGAGCGTTACAGTAAATGCACGTTTGCATTGGGTAGGTTTGCGCTGGCCACAGTCCTGCAATCTGAGAGCAGAGTTCCTCTTTCACTGCAGCGAGGCGGAATGTAATTTCCCTCTTAACGTTCTGCTGAGTTGCACATACGAACACGGCGGTACTCCTCCAGTGTGCTCTCATAGTGCACGTTCCTCTGGGACATGAACACGACGGCAAGAGAAAACAAGGTCTATACTTTCATAGTGTACCGTTTTATAACAACCTGGTTGAAGCTGCAGACTTTGCGGCTGTAGTTATGGAATAATCAAAGACCTTCAGTCCTAATATATCTCCAGTCATATCCCGTAAGTCTGCACATTTGAGATCTATACAACAGTCATATAGCTTTCATAGGATGACTAACTGTGGCGGCCCAGCCGGGATATGGTCGGGTTTTTTTTTTTTGGCAATGAAACAGTCGATATTGCCAGTCACGTGTTTTACTTGGCGTGGCAATTGGATCACCTGTTCATGCTGTGGTGAAATGGCAGCAGTCTGACAGTCTCCCGAAGCGAGATACGGAGGTACGGGGATATAGAGATACATGTTTATTGCGAGATTGTGATGTGGAATTGAGAGCTGTGGTTTTATCGGTCAGTGCGGACCAGCTGTAAGGCCAAGCAAACTTTCTGTTCTCCTCTGGATAACGTTTTTAACCGCGTAGGGGGTTACAGGGAGTCTTACTGTCTGGAGTTGGAAGGCGAGGTAATGCTGTCGTAACAACGCATGTATTAATAGCAGAGGGCACGGGCACTCTTGCACGTTTTTGCAGAAGAGCCCTCAAGACGTGACTGAAACCAAAATACATTTCCAAATGAGCTCTGTGTGGAGGACACGCTGTTTTGTTTATTTCCTCAGTCAGTTCCTGGCGAGGATCAGTCGTTATGAAGTATTGTTTATGTAGTTCTTCCTTCCAAAGCTCAGGGGAGTGGTTTTGTAAAACGGGCAAGTGCTCTGCTGTCTAGTGAATTAAGAGGAGCTGTAAACGTGTCTGAACTCCCCTGCGTTCTGGAGTTTGCGACATTTTCTGATAGGGGAAGCCCCATTCGGACTCATAGCCGAACAGAGCGTAATGCATTATGCATTATGCCGAACTTGCAGTTCAGAAAGTATTAATCCTAATTTGTTCCAACCACCCGGAATTGTCAACTGGCACAGTTCCTCAGCTGGTAGGTAGAAATCCAGAAAAAGAAATCTGGAAAATCTAGAAATCTGGCTGAAGCCAAAGATGGAGGGAAAACATGGCTTGACTTAAACTTTCTGACTGCTGGATTTTATACCTCTCTACTAATGCATTTGAGAGTGTATGTGGAGTGCATAATTGTAAACAGCAATAAAGCTTATGAATTGAATTTTATTGGGTGTTTAGTGGAAAATTGAGTTTTATTCATAAGATTAATGGTGTAGATGTTTGTATTCTCTTGTAGCTCCTGGAATGTTTCTTCCTTCTGGGGTTTACATCACTTTCACTCCTGCTAAATCCACTCGGGCCGTACGCAACTCTGGAGAAAAATGTCTGTTAAATGACAGTAATATACTGTAATACCAAAATCTGTGTACAGGAATGGTGTAGCTAGTCTGTGTCATCAAGATATCCAAAAATATTCTGAAAAGTTCTATATGAACTTAGTAGAAATGAACAGTTGAGCTCAATGGCCTGAGTCAGCAATAATGCGCTATGAGGACAAACAGAAATGCTACTCTGAACTGGTTGCAATTTACGTCATTCACATCTATGCCGAGTTTGGTTCTTTGACGTCATGCAGGGATTAGGCATGGAGATGCTGCAGACTCCATTTTTAAAACTCTGCCATGAAATTTCCTGAGGAGTGCTGAATGAAATGGCATATAGATCTCACTTCTGTAATTTCAAAGCTGTAACAGACTTGTAATGTGTTTTGTCATTGCGGTTTTCAGGGTGGAAAATTAAATGAATAGAGGCAGTGGGCTTGCTTAGCTGATTGACTTTCATTCATTGTGAAGCAATAGTCAAGTCAAAGTCAAGTCAAAGAAACTTTATTATCCCCAGGGGGCAATTCGTTTTGCAGCCAGCAGTACAACAATAAAACACATCGAAACAACAATAAATATAACATACAAAGACAAAAACAAAATAAAATAAATGAAGTAAAATAGAATGACAGCATAGCAAAGCTAGCTAGGATTTGTTTAAAAGACTGATAGCAGTTGGGACGAATGAGTTTCTGTGCCTGTTCAATGACAATAACAATGACAAGAAGTAAACTTAGCTATGGGAAATGTTTTTATTGTAGCGATAGAGATCATCATCCCCACCAATGAGGGAACGTTATTGGCCTATGTGTCTGTTTATTTATGAACAAGATATCTCAAAGTTTTGAACAGATTTACAATGCATGAAACTTAGGACATTTCAAACCATTTACGAAAATATTAGCCATAGATGAACAGAAACGCGACTATGAATGTTTCACATCACTGAAAGAAGCATCACACAGATTACGCTTGCTTCAACATTTTTATTATTCATTCTAACAACAAAACTTTACCTGGTCTGTTAAGTAATATAGCAATGATAGGAAAAATTTGCTCAGAAATGTGTTGTTGCATGGTAGCTACCGAGATCATTCCCACCCTTGAAATGATACTTCAGAAATGAGTTTTAACACTAGTGTTTGAGGCACTTTCATGTTTAGTATCTCATGTGATGTCGGTTAACCCAACGCATTGGTGAGGTGGTTACTTTTAAGTCCTGATCTGCATCACTAAGCACCAGTGCCCAATCAGTTGTGTTCCCCGCCCCCTGCTGGTGGTTTCTGATGATACACCCACTCCTGCTTATGGTGCTGATATTCTTTTGTCTCCAGGGTGACTGAGCTTGTGGGATACTCGCCTGAGGACCTGATTGGCCGATCTGCCTATGAGTTCCATCATGCTCTGGACTCTGATCACGTGACCAAGAGCCTGCATGCCTGTGAGTGTCTGATGGAGAGAGAGAGAGAGAGAGAGAGAGAGTGAGAGGGAGGGGGGGATTTTTGGGAGGGAAAGGGGTGGAGGAGGGAAGAGGTGTCATTGCAGACTGATTTCTACAAGTGTCACTATAGTTATCCAAGATAAACCCTCTATTTTCTCTATGATTTCCATCTATCATGAGGGACAAACTGGTGCAGTGGCCAGATGTGCCTGACTTTGGATTGAAAGGTCCTGAGTTCAAGTCCTTACCACAGCTTTTGGTGGTGTGTTCTATCCTTGGCTCAGAACAGACTTTGCTTCTTCGTATTATTACGACTCTCACAGTTATGTCCAAAAGTGTTTGGACAGTGAAAGATTTTATTTTTTTTTTTTGCTTTTTGGTTGCGGCTTGTTGGATTTGAAAACTATGATTTATGAGGTTAAAGTGTAGCCTGTTAGCTTTAATTTGTAGATATTTCTGACCATTTCAGGGGCGCAATGTTGGAGTCGTAGTCCTTTTCATTCAGTGTTTCTGCTGAATTACAGACTACTTCGTGCGTGACAATCAGTTGGACATAGTCATGCCCTCACCACTGTGACTCGCTGTGCTTGGATGTGGATATGTGCGTCACCTAACCTCTGGTGCTCCATGTCACCTACAGTGCTGTCGAAGGGCCAGGTGTGCACCCGTCATTATCGCTTCTTGGCTAAGGGTGGCGGCTTCGTGTGGGCGGAGACTCAGGCGACCGTCATCTACAACAGCAAGACGTCTCAGCCCGAGGCAGTGGTCTGCCTCAACTTCATCCTCAGGTATCGCTATGAATGTCCTGCTCTCTCCCCCCACCACTTCCTGTCTCTCTACACTCACATCCTTTTTCCCTTCATTCACTTCCTGCGTCTTAAATTCACTTTCTGTATCTCTTCATTCACCACTTCCCTTCATGTCCTGTACCATACAGTCACTTTTTTTGCCATTTCATTCACTTCCTTTGTCCCTTCATTCACTTCCTGTGGCGTTTTATTCACTTCCTGTGCCCATACATTCACTTCCTGGACTATTTAATTAATTGGCTGTGCCCTTATATTCAGTTTCTGTACCTTGTAATTCACTTCATGTGCTCTAATTTTCACCTCCTGGGCCTTAACCCTCATTGGAAAATCATGAAGTGAGTGAAAATATATAATTCCACTGGCGATACTTGTGTTATACGTGGTAGATCTGTTCAAATAACAAACTGATGACTGAAATGCTTGTTAAGACAAGCATTTTATATGGTGTATAGTTTTCTGTAGTGCATCAGAATGGAGGAATATTGAAATATTTCCCAATTCTCCCTCTTGCTTCCTCTCTATGCTACTCTCCCACTCCCTCTCTATCTCTCTCTCCTACACTCTTTTTATTCCTCTCTTTCTCCCTCCATCCCTCTCTCTGTCCCTCTTGCCTCTCTCTCTCTCTCTCTCTGTGTCTCCTTCAGTGGGGTGGAGCAGGCTGATGTTGTGTTCTCAGCGGAACAGATCCCACGTCTAAAGCTAGAGAAAGTTCCCATGAGTGAAAATGGAGAGGTTGCCATGGACACCAGCTCCGAACTCTTCCTCAAGCTGAAGGAGACCCCGGAGAAGCTGGTGCAGCTGGTGCCCTCTGCTGGGGATGAAGCTGACATGCTGACGGGTAAGAGACAAACACACACAAATGTATGTGAATAAATATATATTCACACACACCTGCTCCAAGGGATGAGGTGGTTCTATTGATGGGTCAAAAAACACTCTCACTCACTCTCAAACGCACGCGCGTGCACACACACACACACACACACACACACACACACACACACACACACACACGCACGCACGCACACACACACACACACACACACACCCTCTGCAGAGGACAAGGTTGCTCTGCTAATGAGTAAGAGAGAGATTAATGCACACACATGCATGCGTACACACACACACACACACACACACACACACACACGCGCACACACACACACACGCACACACACACCCTCTGCAGAGGACAAGGTTGCTCTGCTAATGAGTAAGAGAGAGATTAATGCACACACATGCATGCGTACACACACACACACACACACACACACACACACACACACACACACACACACACACACACACACACACACACACACACACACACACAGCCTCTGCAGGGAACAAGGTTGTTCTATTGATGGGTAAGACACACACTCACAAATGCATATATGCACACACACAAGCATACCCTGTCTGCAGACGAGGTGGTCGGCCCTCTGAGGGATATGAGATGTGTACACACACACACACACACACACACACACACACACACACACACAAATCAGGAACACTCTTGCATACATATACGCATGGATAGAAAGTGGATTTTTTTTCGCTAGACATCCGAAGGAGTAATCACTCAGATTCACAAGTACCTCCCCTTCATTTTCTAGACAGCCTTTTTTCTTTAATTCACTTATATCTGTATCTCAAATCTTTATTTGGTATTTCACAACTGAAGCTCACACCTATGCTAATTTAACTCCAATTATGATCTAATACCAATTAATAATCAGTCAGGCCAATAAACCTGAGACAGATGACACAAGCCCTTCAGTAAAACAGAAAGTAATTTTTTCTTCATAATTGATAGCAAACGATAAAAACATCAAATTTCAAAGCCCTTCAGTACCTTGGACAAAGAGCCAAGAGCCCTAGCCAAGCATTGACATGATTTAAAATGCTGGTTTGTCCAGTTATAATTATTTTCAGAACACTAATTAAACCGTGAAAATATACACTGCTCGGCCAAAAAAAAAGTCACCGTTTGATTATTATTGAACAAATTTTATAATTGGATCATTATTGCGGTTATTAATATGTTTCAGCTGGCAATAATCATTTTTACCCTGACTGATTAAACGCTCGCAACTCATTTCTTAAAAAATCATGTTGGAAGACACATCCCCTGATGGTGGAAAAGATGTTTCAGTATTTCAGAACAGGTTATTGGCCTGTATTTAGCAAAGAAAACTATGAATGACAAAAACAAGTATGAGGAATCATTTTCACAAACAAATTTGCCACCATAAAGTCCTGACATTAAACACATTAAAAGTTATTGGGATGTGCTCAAGAAAGACCCCCGAGTGGTTCAACCATTATGTCGAGAAGACAAGATCTTGGCCAAAAATTATGGCATTTCTGATTGAAAATAAATGTCCTGGCATTACATACGGTTGTCAAAACAATGACAAGACGAATATGCACTGTAATCAAAGCTACAGGGGTTCCAACTAAATATTTCAGTGTGCGACTTTTTTTTTTGGCCATGCAGTGTATATTCAGTGTAAAACACCTGTTAGTATGGCGAATACAGGTCAATTAACATTCAGTGGATGATACATGGCGTGACTCAATGTTCGCAAACAAGATTTCGTTCAGCAGAAAAACGGAAAGACATGCATTTATTGATTTACGGTACGAATGGACAAAAATTTATATACATCTCTGAGGTTTTGAACGTGAATTCTTTGATTTAATCTTAGTTGCACTTGAGCGTATAACTAAGCCATGTTTCCATGATCTTTTGAAAAACTTCTTCATTAATGAAATATAATTCTGTATGATTAAAATATTAAAGGCTTGTATCTGAGCTGTAACAAAAATTATGTTGACAATCCTGAGAAAATTCTATGAAAGTGAATGATTTAATTGTCATCTAATTGTTGGGTTAGAATCAATTTTGTCAGTGCTCACTGTGTTTGACCACTGCCCAGTATTTGCAAAACCGTACACTACAGTGATACAACAGTACAAGGAAGTGCCAAAAATCTCTTCTTAATATTGGGTTAAAATCCATACCTCGTTTAAGCCGAGACCATTCTCTAATTTAAACTGAGTCTTAACTTTTTGGTTTCTGAAAATGTATTCAATGTTCTGATCATTTAGTCAAACGTCAATCGATCCTCGAGTTTCAGTGCGGGATGGTTCCGGACCTCGACCATCACACAATAATTTGCCGTTTTTGTGCAATTATAGCATATTTGGACAGTGTTGTTCTCATCATAATTACTATATTTAATATCTGTGTTAGAGGACACCTAGCTAGGTGATTGAGTGATAACAAAAACAAACATCGGAAATACAAGTATACGGTGACAGTGATTTCAAATGACACCATGCATTATACAATCTCTCCAGAAGTTGACCTTTGTCCACAATGCGGCAATGCGACTATCAAAATATTTACAGTTTATTGGTAGTTGACATTATTATTTATTATAAGTTTACTAGTCCACCGTAATTATTACTAGTGTGCAGACTAGCGGACTTTTTCGAACCCTGTATACACATCCAAAAGCACTCGGTTATACATGCACACTCTCTTCCTCTCTTGTACATGCTTTAATACACACAAACCCTTACACACTCTCTCTCTCTCTCTCTCTCTCACACAGGCACTTGAGAAAGCCATTAGCCTTGTTACACTGAAATACAGATGCTGTATTTTCACTGCTGACGCAAAATGTCCAGTCCGTAAACTGTACAAGCACATGTGACTCATGCTGTCAACTCAGGAGAGAGTATACTTGTGCTTGCTTAGAATGCAGTGAGCAACTGGAAAGCCAGTGGGAGGTGCTTTAGCCTTACACTATGCTTATCCAAACCGATTGTATCCATCTCATATCCCTGAGCAGCACAAAGCCAGTTATGCACTGCCCTTATGAGGTTGCTGGCTGCGGTCAGTTCGGGTATAGCTGGATTTGATCCGATGTTGTGCTGGTTACTCTTTCTCCGCAAGGGGGTCTTTACAAAGTGAGCTCATGCAGCATCCTTGGCTTAAATTCTTAATTTTGTCATTTAATTTTCATAATAAGGCAATAAGACCGCTAACCAAGTACGACTCATATCAACGTTTGCCAGTGAGAGAAGAATATATATCTTATCATTTGTATCAATTTAGTGGAACCAAGACAATATCTTCCATTTAAGAGAGAAACTGATATTAGATGTCTTTCTCATGTTAAAGCACACAGCTCACCTTGGTTTTTGCTGATGTGACGTTTATAGAGCTAAAGGACCTGTCGTTCTGCCGGCCGCAAAGCTCGGACTCTGTCCCAGATTTCCCTCAAGAACTTTGCACCCCAGAGCTGCGTCAACTTCTTTCTCCCATCTTTGACTCGCCCAGCGCCCAGTCCTCTCCATCGCCGGTGAGACTTCACTTCCCTGCATCTCCTCTCCCATTTCCTGTGTCCCTACCTTCAGTTATTGTAAACTGGCTCTTCTCTGGGCACATCAGTGTCCTGCATTTTCACGCTCTTATCTTGCAATCCATTGGTGCACAGCTCCAATCCACCTGGCTCTCAAGCAGGTGTTTGTTGTAAAACCCTTCACTATGCTTGTAGCTCTTTGATAGGCCTCCAAGCTACACTGGCTCACTCATATACTTGAGCACAGTAATGTTGTTTGCATATGCTTGCAATCTGCAGCTGTGGCTGATACTGTCAGAAATGTTAGATCAACGTATCCTTGCATATATTAAGTAGTTCTGGGCAGAAATTGGCACAAAATCCTGACAAAGATTGGCCCTTGTAGTAGACCCTTGCTGTAATCTCACACTTCACTTCCCGTAATCCTGTGTCCACTTCCTGTAAACATGTTCCTGAAAGGTTTGTCTGAGTTTCCCCCTCTATGTGCGTTCCAGAGCTCGAGTGAGGACTCCATGGGTGAAGATTCGGTGAAGAAGTTCTTTGATACCAAACCTAAGGTCAACTGCCGGGAGAAAGACGAGAAATTTGTGAGTTTTTAGCTGCAACCAAGCAGCTCTATGAACGCGTCTGTCTGTCTGTCTGTGTTTGTCCGTGACACATTTTTTCACCATGTTCCTGTCGTCGTATCATCATGAAATTTTCAGGAGTTATTGACCTTCACCAAAGTGATGTCCATGCACAAGGTCGAGGTCAAAGGTCAAGTTCACAGAGGTCACAACCTTGTTTGCAGGTTTTCACACTGTAACTCCAGTTAGAATTCATGGATCGCTATGAAATTTTGGAAATAGCTTCTAGGCATACAGGAGGTGTTCCCTGTTGTTTTTCAAGGTCATCCATCAAATCCCAAGGTCACAAAGGTAAAAAAAGTGTCAATTTTGCCCGATTTGACGGTTTTCGCACCGTAACTCAAGTTTAATTCAATGAATGGCTATGAAATCTTTCAACAGGCTTCTTGGTATAGAGGAGGGGTTCCCTATTGATTTTCATGGTCATCTGTCGAATCCCAAGGTCACACCGGTCAAAAAAGTGTCGATTTTGCCCCGATTTCACAGTTTTTGCACCGTAACTCCACTTTAACTTGATGGATGGCTATTACATCTTAGAACAAGCTTCTTGGTACAGAGGAAGGGTCCCCTATTGATTTTCAAAGTCATTTGTCAATTTTGACTTCACACTTGTACAAGAAACCACCAGTCATGGACACTAGGCCTCATAACGGATGCTAGGTGAGGTCGCAGCTATTAGATCATTCTGATCTACTTGTTTTTTTTATGTTGGTTAATAACAGTATTGCGTTGCATTTATGAGGCTCA
The DNA here is from genome assembly GCA_029721435.1 of Gymnothorax reevesii. Classification (NCBI taxonomy): domain Eukaryota; kingdom Metazoa; phylum Chordata; class Actinopteri; order Anguilliformes; family Muraenidae; genus Gymnothorax; species Gymnothorax reevesii. Next base: position 118,194,332 of record CM056574.1, read on the forward strand.
AATGAAACTCATTTCTCATTTACAACATCTAATTGGACACTGATTTGCCCTTAGTTCATTATTGCGCACTGATGACGCTTTGGGAAATGACCTGACTCAGGCCACACTGAAATGGGCTCGGAGTGTTGTGAAATTGCAGTAACCCATGTCGGCGATGTTAAAGTTTGGCCAATCCCTAACTTGGGATAGTAAGACATCACACTGTAGGGTGCTGGAAAAGAAGAATATATGTGATCGGCTCTGTGGTCTCCCAGGATGTGGATGACATGGACCTCGATATGCTGGCTCCATACATCTCCATGGACGATGACTTCCAGTTAACCTTATTGAACCCGCTGACCGAGGCCCAGCTGTCTCCCCCAGAGCTGACCGCCACCGCAAACCGGAAACGGTAAGTGAGCTGACGTCTGAGCTAGAAGCCGGGCGACGGCCTGTTTAATCACTTTTTTTTTTTAACGGGGTCATTGAGTAAGACTAAATCGTGCAAGTGCAGTTATCTAGCGGAAGTGGACAAGCGTGATGTTCATTTCGCTCTTTTCTTTGTCTCTTGATTTGACAGAGCTTTTAGCCATGAAGAAGAGATGGTGCAGACAGCACCTGAAAAGAGGAAGAGGGATGCGGACGAAGACGAGACACTGCTGCTCAGCCACACCCTGCTGGTGAGATGGGAGAGAGGGGAGAGAGAGGATTCATGGGTAGTTTCAGGGTTAAATAGTGTTCTCCTTTAAACAAGAAGCACTAGGATTATGATGTCATGGAGGTCGGTCATAATTATATATTCAGCAACAAAAGTTTCTGTGACACCATTTATGTGTATGTTATAAATGACACGCAAAGATCTCAATGCAATCAATATGTTTATTTAACAGGAGAAACACTGACTTTTCAGTGCCAACGTCACTCAAAACGAAAAATGTCATTTTCATGCGTCATGAAGCACTTGTCTGACGTCTAACCAATTGTGACCTTCACACTTCAATACCGGGTGTGACTTCCTCGTGCCATGATGCAAGCAACGCATCTCCGGCGCATGGACCGAATCAGATGTGCCAGAAATTGCTGTGGGATGTCATTCCAAATCTGACGTAGACGTTGTCGCAATTCCTGGAGTGTAGCTGGCGGGTTATCCAACCGCCGCAAACGTCGATCCATCTCGTCCCAAAGATGCTCGATTGGGGACATGTCTGGGGATCTGGCTGGCCATGGCAGGACATTGACATGTTGTTGCATCAGATACTGCTGTACAATCCTTGCAACGTGTGGTCTGGCGTTATCATGTTGCAGCGTTATTCCGGGACCATGTTGCATCAAAAACGGTACCACCAATGGCCGTAGCACTTCATCGCGATATCTTTGACCTGTCAGATTTCCATCAATAACAAGCAAATCTGTTCTGTTTCTAGCCGTGATCCCTCCCCAAATCATGACACTACCACCTCCAAAACGATCAAATTCCTGAACACAGTTGTTGGCATAACGTTCTCCACGTCGACGGTATACACGTAAACGACCATCACATCGGTTAAGCATGAATCTTGATTCATCAGTGAAGAGTACAAGATCCCACTGACGTTGGATCCACCGTCGATGTTGTTGTGCCCACTGTAGACGCAGTCGTCGGTGTTGTACTGTGAGTATTGGACGTCTTGCTGGCCGACGTGGGACAATGCCAAAATGACGGAGACGGCGACGGATTGTCTGTGCAGACAGTCGCCTCAAACCAGGTATCGTTCTTGCAGTTATGGTTGCAGGTTGGAATCGATTTCGGAGATGGGTTGTTCGAATCCAGTTGTCCTGTCTGGGAGTGGTTACTCGTGGACGGCCGCTGCGAGGACGGTCTCTGACATGTCTTGTCTGCTGATGACGCTGCCATAAGTTCCAAATGGTGTTTCGGTGGACATTCAGGCGATGAGCAACTTCCCTCTGCGAGGTTCCGGATTCAATCATCCCAATGGCCCTCCACCGATCATTTTCAGACAGTCTTGGCATTTAGAGGGTAGAGTTCCTGATCCGAAATGGCTGTGTTTTCGATAAGTGATGCTTCCGTCGTTCATCAGGCACAATGTGAACATTCCAAAAATTCTCCTCTTTTATTGCCATCCACAAGCATGATTTACGCACATTTTCACGTGCAAAGTCATTTTCTCGCATTTTCATGATTTCCATTTCAATGCTGTGTTTACGTGTACTGTTTCAGTCTGATATCACCATGTATGACAATTTCATAATTGCGTTATGAAAAATAATTAACAATATTGGTGTCACAGAAACTTTTGTTGCTGAGTATATTTGGGGCGTTCAGACTAAATACGCTTTATCCGCTCGAAAACGCGAGGCATGTCTGTCCTGATTTTCTTGAAGCCTACATTGTAAAAAGCACTGCATGCTCTTTTACTGCGGTTGCTAAGTAACGCTCCTGTATCTCACTTTACGAACATTCTGAACAATGTTAACAGCTGTTCGCCAATCTCCGCCAAGCCTGGCATTTTGGAATTTAGTCCCTCCTTTCAATGTATTTCATTGATTGTGGACTACGGCGTGACAGTTGCCATGTGGCACCCTGCCCCTAAAATAGACGCGTTTTCGACTTGACGCACCCTCTCGTGTTATGGCGCCCAGAGCATGTCTGAGCATGGGGCGCGGAGAGGCGCACCTGTCGGGTTCGCACGAGTCCAAACCATTGAAAGCTATTTAATAAAATTTGCAGGAGTGCTCAAAACTGCGTTGAATCTGATCACAGCCTTATATTGCCCAGTCGATGGCTTGTGGAAAGAGATTGTGATGTGATTGAGGCCAGTAAATATTGTCTAAGGTCCCATGTCTATATAGGTGTGTCTGTATTATGTAATGACATTCTGATGTCCAGTGTGTGAGCGTATTGTGATGTCACACAGGCCAGTCTGGTTGACGCAGATGAGGTGGAGCTAGAGCCCACCCGACGCCACAGCCAGCTCCTGACAGACAGGGACCCGATCCTGGGGGACACTGCAGGTACCGCCAAAATTTAAGTGTAGTGGTTGGTCAGATACATCAAAGTAGATCCAAATGAAAAATGTCAAGTTATAAACAGGAAGGTGTGAAACAGTGATTTTGGATCTAAGGTTTCAAAGGAAGACACATTTTAACCCCTGTTTTTATTGTTTGTCCGGCAGCCTTGATGAGAACATTCGTGTCCCAGCCACCGGGCCCTGCTGGCCTGAAGATGGGACCTGTGTCACTCCTGACCTGAGCTCCCTGTTTAGGCAGAGGGAGGGGGAGGGGGAGGGGAGCAGTTTGAGTGGGTGGTCCGCCAATCATCCTGAGCTAGATTCAGCTGTGCGAACTCCTTTCCACATCCTCCATTGCAGGATAACTCACTCTGGCTCACCAGCAACTTTTTCCTCCATCATCCAACGGTTAATCCAGCCTGCCCACAGTGTGCTCCAGCCGCAAACCCGGAGAAAATGGCAGCCAATCAGAGGCCATCTACAATCACCACCTTATCTTCCACTTTCACTGGACTGCTCCAGCTCCAGATTGGCTTACCTTCATAATACTCCCGTCTATGGTTTCTGTTTTGTGGAATTAAATGGCATTGTAATGCCTCACTTTTACTTTGGTAAAGATTTTTCCTGTATGGGGCCAGCTACCCTGATAAAGCTAAAGATGAATGGTGCTCGCAAGATCAGAATCGTTTCTGTATTCTGGGATTGATCAAAAATATACGCACAAGTAAATGCTCTCTCAGACGTACTGAAGTGATTGCGACTGCGGTTACAGCGACGTACTTATTTCTGTGTCTGTGTGTGTGTGTGTGTGTGTGTGTGCGCGCGCGCCTGTGTATGCGCCATGATTTTCAAAAGAACAGGCGCGAAATTTACCATTTGAGGTCTTCATTCTGTTCAAACTACTCTCATTTCTATTTCCCCCTTTTTTAAAAATTGAACTGCATCAGCTATGTTCTATATTCTCCTTGCCAAACTGCATGCTTCAGAAGTAACATTTGTAAGTCTGAATTTATACCTCATTATGAGATCAGGTAACTTTATCGGGTGATTTGGCGAGCCCTGACAGCTTTCTTTTCTCGAAAGTTTAGAAAAGCCATAACAGTAATGAAATGAAAGCGTTCGTCTTACCTCAGTAACGATGTGCGAGTAATTGTTTGACGGCGCGCGTACCCCAAGATCGACGGTCGCTGGAATGGTGTCTTATCAGGCAGACTTAACCAGGCAAATAAATCAGTGGCATCTTTTTATATCATCTTTTTATATACTTTTACTTGCTAGAATTTTGAGCCATAGTAATACAAGAATACACGCATAGAGATAAATGTTAGATTTTGATGTGAAAAAAGGGAGAAAAAAAATCTGTGTTGAGGTACAGAAAACAAGTGAATGCGACCCTGGAGTTCTGACTTTTTTTTTTTTTTTTTTTTTAACTCCTTCTGTTATACTGTGTTTTTCCTCTCTAACTCTATATATTACGCTTTTTCTGGTTGCTTCAGCCAAAACTAAGAGTCGAGGCTTTCTAACATTTTTGTTCTATGAGAATATGGTTCCTGTGTGTGAACTTTGTGTTTGGGCACAGTGTACGATGTGCCGTATTAAACATTCTGAAAATGGGTCAGATCCAAACCCTCTGCAAGTCTTATGGATGGAGTTCAGAAAAATAAAATTCCATGAGAAATAGTGTGAGAGTTTTAGGTGGGGTATCCATGATTGATACAAGTTGGGATACTGCTGCAGTATAACCAGAAATAATGAATGAGGTTGTTTATAATCAGTCTCAATGTGCAAATTAGGTGCACATTATGGACAGAATCGCAAAAGTGATCAATTCCCAACAAACTCCATAGTTGTTGGCTCCTATAATTAACCAGTACTGGTCAATTATGAAACGTAAAAGTTCAAGTTTTTTGCTAACCAAGCCTAAATAGCATTGTTTCAGTAAAAAATATCTAATTTGATAATATGATCGTTTCAATTTAAGCCTGGAACTTGATTTGTTTTGGATCTGACCCAATTACACTGGTGGAAACTCTGTGAAATTCCTTTGGTTCCCTCTGAGGCAGTTGAGTCTTGTTCTTTTCTGACCCACCAACAGATCAATAAGACTATCTCATTTTCAACTGTGAACCACAGCCACCATAATGAGCTATGCATATGACTTTCATCAATGTATCTCTGGCTGACGCAAAGCTAACTTACTACGATGTAATGAAATGCTTACAATTGCCTCGTTTCAGAATTTTTGATATTTCAAAGGCGTGCACTTCTGCTGTGTAGCAAGCGCATCAGTTGTCAGCTGTTAACGCCCAGAGGTCTTCGAGAAGGTGCATATGGGGTGAGGTTCTTTCAAGGACGTGTTCAAGTTGATGTGTAATCCAATGCAAACACATTTAAACTGAGAGCCCTGTGGAAACAAGTCTCAGCTTTTTACCCTCTGCAGGAGATAAGCTCAGTTCAACTCATCAGGAATGTCAGCTTTCGCTTACAGCTGATGCCGCCCTTAATTTTCTTTTTCTTTTTACAAAAACAAAAAATTATTGGGCTGCGTAGCTCCTGTCTTCGAGGCATAGCCATTTTTATGATCTGTTTACCTTTGTTTTAGTATCCTCACAGCTCTATGAACTACACTGGTTCACTCTTGCAGTTGAGCTTGGCAAAATATTTGGATACATTTGTAATCCATGACTGTAGTTGGTGATTATACGAAAATCAGATTGAGATACGATTGAACTAATTGTCATGAGCATCAGAGGTTGAATAAAATCCCGACACGTGTTGGTCGTTTTTCTTCTGGAATGCATGAAATGACCATCAGTCTGAAGTTTGTTTTTTGGTTTGTAGTTTTTCTGCATACCTTGTTCCATGAGCCTTTTCCAACTCTGAAGTATGAACTTCAGGCAGATGCGTCTGGCTGCGTGTTGTGAGCGTATAACAGCAATATCACGTGATCAAAGAAATGCCACGCTTGCATTATTTAAAAGACGCTGTACTCTTCAAGCTACATTTGAGATGCATCTTCCATCATCAAAATACTGTCATGCATCAGTTTTCACACATGACTGATGAGCACCAAGTAGTTCAGAGGAATTTGGTCAATATGTTGAAGTTCCATTTCTTTGAGTGCTACAACTGTTTTGGAGACAAAATGGCTGTTTTAATTGTGCATTAAATGGTGGGTTTTATTTTAATTTCTCAATTCTTTTATATGCAAAATATTTTGATCTGGCAGTGAATGGATTTGACAGTTTGGCCATTGCTTCATTGGTAAAAGCAGAAGCACCCCGCTTCCAGATTGCACTTCTGTGCTGAATCCTGTATTGTATTTTTCAGTGATTTAGCACTATGCAGGAAGGTGATAAAGTCTTTTAGTAATGTAATCATAACTAATAATTACTGCCCTAAAAATGAACTGTACCACTGAAAATGCCCTCACGTATTGTTTTGGATGGCAACATATGCTTTATATCACTGTTTCCACAACATAAACCATGTATCTACCACAGACTAAAAATAAATACTTAGTACCATTGATTATTATTAGAGTCCTTTTTTGTATCTATAGGTCTGAACCCTCCCAGGCTGGGGTGTGGTACAACATTTTGGGCCTTTGTAGGCCCTCACAAATTGGGGGACTAATTACTATTAAAACACCTGCCCATTTAAACTAATGCCAGGCTGGTTTAATTATGCTGAACTTGCAAATATACTCTGTCATTAGGTTTAAAACAACTTCCACAACCGCATGGAGGTAGGGAGTAGTACCCTACGACCCCTATTTCTTGCCAGCAGAATATTTCTGATTCAGAGACAAAAAAAAAAAAAAATTTCCATATACTGCATTTAAGTCTGGATTTCTCTATCATCATGGGCAGAGACTTCTACATCTCATCTAGCTACCAAGCTATACTCGGAGGCAATGAAAACGCAACACCAGTTTGGATTCAAATAAATTTGTGACTCAAATTTATTTTCTTATTTTAACAATTAAAATATATTGGGTGGGTTGACTTTGATGAATTAAATGTGTTAATGGGCCGATTTGGACAATAATAAACACACTGAGCACAATTTGAAAATGAAAAATCACAACAAGACTGAACAGAACACCCATTTAAAAATGAACTCAAAAGAACAGTCAGTATCGGGTGTGACCCCCACGAACATCCACACAGTGGTACAATTGTGGTACAACACAGCAGTACAATGTCTCCTCATGGACCTGACTAAGCGTCTTAGGTTGTCGGGGAAGTTGTAACCACTCTGCCTGTAGTGTATTGGGGAGTTGCTGCCTGGTTTGAGGTCTGGGTACTCTTGATGAAAGAGCTTGTCCCAGTTGGACATACTGCAATCAAAACATACTGATGCTGGACATACTACACCAAAAATGGTGAGCCACTCACCGAGCACATACTCCCACCTCTAGCATACCCAGGCCCTGTTCCGTTGTTCAGTCGACAGATGTGGCATTGTGACCCTTAAAAATGTTTTTTTTTGTGGCTTTTATCATGCCTTTATATAGGGAAGACAACCTCTCCTTCATTTCAACCACTGTACTTGCACAATTCCTAATCCCATATGTTGTACTCAATATGGATTGATGAGAGTCCAACTCACACAGAGTTACATGATGATCACTCGTGTAACTAGGTACACATTGTGACCCCAATGGTCAGTTAAGAACTCAAATCGGACTACTCTGGTCCTGAGCAATAATAACGCAACACTCTAAATTCCGGTTTTTCTTTGCCTTTAAGTATATAAAAATGCACATAAGTGTTATGGCTTGGGTTAGGTCAAGGCAACTATGAGCAACCTAATACACAGATTTGAAATGGTTTACGATAAGCATATTTTCACTACTTTACATGGGCAGCTAATAGTGACGTGCATAAATTTCCGCTCCTGAAAGTAATCGAGGCACATTCACAAACCTGCGTGTTTTTTGGGACAGTTTGTGAGCTCATCCGTTTAAATGCCTTTTGCACCAAAATCTCACCGTTAATTGCCTCCATATCATGACGAGTTGCACTGGGTGATAACTGGGACATTTTGCCTCGGGATATAAGGTGTAAATGCTTTTTATTTGGTTCGACATTCTATTTTTTGGTAGCTCTTAATAAATTGTCAGTGGTCCCAGGTCTGAGTCCTCATAACTGCCAGTCCAGGTTCTTTCCCGTATGATTAGTGATTTAGCTTTTTCTGTCGCCATAAACATCATGACCTCTTGCAAATGAAGTGAATAATGTTGATTGTCTCTTAAAAACAATGCATGTTGAGGTATATTTTGATAGTAAGCGAAAACAGTTGGTTCTCTTTCATAATATTTCGCTCGATGTCTCACTATGGGATGCACGCCTCGCTGCAGCCTCAGAAGCATTAATCTCATTACGCCAATCCTGATTGGCTGGTGAACGTGTCCGTCCGCCCAGGTGGTACACCCACCTTAAATAGCTCATGCGGACGGCACCACGTCATTCAAACACCTCTTCTCACTCGGAGCATATCTCGCGTCCAGGGCTAGTTAGCTGAACTGTCCACAGACGGATTTTCTGTCGCCGGGCGCTACTAGTTTTGGATACCTTTTTGCTTCGTCGGTCACACCAGACCGGACTCAGTGCTCTACCGCCCTACACGGCTTGGTCAGCACTGTCCTCGACGCCTCACCACGGCACGTCGAGTACCGAAGGCTAGCACACCAGTTACCTGTCGGTTTTCTTCACTCGACGCCTCACCACGGCACGTCGAGTACCGAAGGCTAGCACACCAGCTACCTCTCGGTTTTCTTCACTCGACGCCCCACCACGGCACGTCGAGCTCCGAGCGCTAGCACACCAGCTACCTCTCGGTTTTCTTCACTCGACGCCCCACCACGGCACGTCGAGCTCCGAGCGCTAGCACACCAGCTACCTCTCGGTTTTCTGCCTCGTATCCTGGCTTGCACACCAGCTGGCTAGGAATGGAGGCCCAAAACCCCCATACCAAGGGGTACGGAGACTCCGGGACCCGTCCCTGTCGCTGTGGGAACAAGATCTCGAGTAAAGATCCACACCAGGTCTGCTCGAGCTGCCTGGGGCTGGAACACGCCCGTATGGCTTTCGAACTTCCCGGCTCGTGCCAACACTGCGCGGTGTTTACAGCGAAAAGTCTCCGCAGACGGCTAGCCCGCCAGGCTAGCTTGTCTGGAATCGACCCCCTCCTCCCCTCCGACGGTGCTGCCGCCGAGGGCAAGCAGGATTTGGCGGTCGCTACGGCGGCGATTCCGGAGGCTAGCGCCAGCTGGGGCTCCCAGCTCGACCTAGCCGCGGATCCCCCGTGTGAGGAAGACGTCCTAGAACTGGACTATGGGGACGATGAAGATGGCGTCTCTGAACTCCTCATATCAGAGGATGAGGAAGATGACGACGTCTTCATTACTCCGGCTCGGGCCGCGCAGCCCGCGGCCTCCGTCACCTCTCGGGATGGTGATGAGAGTAGCATACCAGCTTCTCCTCTCCCCAGCTCCGACATGCTCGACGTGTGCAAACACGCTGCTGTCCGGCTGAACATCCCCTGGCCCGTTGTCGTAGCTGAGACCACCAGATCCCGCTACGAGGGGAAGAAATTGCCCTTGGCCAAGAGTGCGACGAAACAACTTCTCCCCGTCTTCCCGGAGCTGCTAGATGAGGTTGCGCGCTCTTGGAAAGACCGCCCTTATAGCAGCAGGAGCCCAGTTCCCGGTGCCTCGTCCCTCGATTGTGAGGCGATGGAGAGCCTGGGTCTGCTCCGCATGCCTCCGATGGAGCCACTCGTGGCAGCGCACCTTCACCCCCGCCTGTCAGCGGTGTCCTCCCGGAGCCCCAGTCTGCCGTCCAAGTCGGACCGTTTTCAGTCAGCCTTGACTGAGAAGGCGTATAAGGCGGCTGCGCTTTCGGCCAGAGCGCTCAATGTCCTCTCCCTGCTCACGGCTTATCAGGCTGAGTTGTGCGAGGATTTTGTGCTAACTCAGGACCCAGCTACATGGGAGGAAATACCGGTCGTCACCGACCTGTGTCTCCGTGTCCAACGCTGCGCGGTCCAGGCCACGGGAAAAGCGCTGGGGACTATGGTCCTACAGGAACGGGCGCGGTGGCTCAACCTCGCCAACCTGTCGGACAGGGAGAAGGATGACATCCTGGACATGCCCATTGTCCCGGAGGGGATCTTCGGTTCCGCGTTGGCTTCTATGCAACGGCGGTGCGAAGCTAAAAAGAAGGAGGATGAAGCTCTCAAGCTCTGCCTCCCTCGAAAGCCCCCTGCTCCTCTTCCGCCTGCTCAGCGTAAGACCTTTGCACAGGCTGCTTCACAGGATTCGCAGTTTAAAATGCCGAAACTGCGGAGGCCTCAGCCCGCCCCGCCTGCTCCGCCAGGTCGGCCCGGCTGGCCTAAAAAGCCCTCGGCCCCGGCTGTAGCTGCGCCTGCACGACCCGCGCACACCGCCAGCAGCCAGGCCAGGAAAAAGAAGAGAGCGGCCTGACTCCCCCTCTCTCCTCTGGTGACGCAGCTGGAAGTTCCCCGTTCTCCGGCTCCACCTGTTTGGCTTTCGGGCGTGCACCCAGGGGCTCCCCACGCCCCTATCTCCCAGTTGCCTCGGACCGTGCCAGTGCAAGCCGGGAGAGATGGACATTTGACGTCGCGGAGTTTAGCGGTTGCCCCCCTCTCATGTCCACAAGCACGCACATACACAAATGTTTTCACAAAGAGAATAAATTGTGTCCCGCTGTCGCAGCCAGGCCGAGTGCCGAGGGCGCAGCTGAAAATAAAGAAAGCCAAATCTGTCAAAATAAGCACGCCACCCGGGGGCCTTGTCATTCCGCCACAGGAGAACGCCACCGCACTGCGGCTGCGCCCTCTTGTGGTGGGAGGACTGCAGGGCACGTCACCCGGGGGCTGTGTCATTCCGCCACAAGAGGGCGCCACCGCACTGCGGCTGGGCCCTCTTGTGGTGGAAGGGCTGTGGTGCACATCACCCCTCGCCCTCAGATGGCGGAGATGGGTCGCACTGGCAGCCCCACCCTGGGTGTTGAGGACGATTTCGAGGGGGTACAGGCTGCAATTCGCCGCTGTCCCCCCGCGATTCGCCGGCGTTATACACTCCCAGGCGCGGGGAGAGTCAGCTCGTGTTTTACAGGAGGAAATTTTCTCACTGTTAAACAAAGGAGCAATCTGTGTCGTCCCTCCCGCACAATGTCAGAGCGGTTTCTACTCCAGGTATTTCCTAGTCCCCAAACGGGGGGGGAACGGTATTCGCCCTATCCTGGATTTACGGGCTCTGAACAAATATCTCAGGAAGTACAAGTTCAGGATGCTCACACACGCATCCCTGTTGCGTCTTGTACGTCAGAACGATTGGTTCACTTCAATCGATCTGAAAGACGCATACTTCCACATTCCAATCTATCCTCCCCACAGAAAGTTTCTGAGGTTCGCTTTCCAGGGGATCTGCTACGAGTATCGCGTGCTCCCTTTCGGTCTGTCATTAAGCCCGAGGGTGTTCGTGCGGTGCACGGAGGCAGCAATAGCCCCGCTGAGACGGCGGGGCATCCGTCTGGCCACTTACCTGGACGATTGGCTGCTTTTAGCGCAATCGGAGCAGGAAGCCAGGGCGCACACGCGTATTCTCACACAGCACCTAGTCGATCTGGGTTTTGTGATAAACGCGGAGAAAAGCATGCTGTCCCCAGTGCAAGATGCTATCTTTCTGGGGTTATCCCTGAATTCGGTGTCTTTCACAGCTCGCCTCTCGGCGGAACGGGTGAGAGCTTTCAGGGCATGCCTCGCGCTTTTTTATCCAGGCAGGTTTGTTCCATTCAGATTGTGTCTTCGGTTACTCGGTCTGATGGCGTCTGCCATCCTCGTGATCCGTCTCGGTCGCCTCCACATGAGAGAATTCCAGCTTTGGGTGGCCTCATGCGGGCTAGATCCCGTGCGTCACGGCACGCGGAGAGTCTTGGTCACACTGGAATGCGCCAGGGCGCTGCGTCACTGGCGGACTCCGTCCTTTCTGACCCAGGGGGTCCCAATGGGCTCGGTCCTGTCCAGGAAGGTGGTCACTACAGACGCCAGCCTGACGGGCTGGGGCGGAATTCACGGGGGCCAGTCTGTGAGGGGCCGCTGGAGTGTGGGCCTCCAGCAGTCTCACATAAATTTTCTGGAACTTTCAGCGGTGTTCCTCTCCCTGAAACATTTCCTTCCATCTCTCATGGGTCATCATGTCCTGGTGAGAACGGACAATACGACGACGGTGGCGTACATCAACCGTCAGGGGGGGCTGCGCTCCCGTCAGTTGCACATGCTGGCACGCAAACTGATCCTGTGGAGCTGCGGCCGTCTCCTCTCCTTGAGAGCGACGCACGTCCCGGGGGTCTTGAACACAGGCGCGGACCTGTTGTCCAGGGGTGCGCCGGTGTATGGGGAGTGGACTCTGCACCCGGAGATTGTGGAACAGATATGGGCCCGGTTCGGTCGGGCCGCGGTAGATCTGTTCGCGGCGAGAGAAAACGCGCAGTGCGCGCTGTTTTACTCTCTGCGCGGCATGGATGCTCCCCTTGGCATAGACGCACTAGCGCACGTCTGGCCGCACGAGCTTCTTTACGCGTTCCCTCCCCTGGCCTTGATATCCCCCACTCTGTCCAGAGTGAGGGAACGTGGTCACGCACTGATATTGATTGCTCCGCATTGGCCGGCGATGCATTGGCTAGCGGAAATATATCGGTTACTGTGCACTCAGCCTTGGCAGCTCCCGCTGCGCAGGGACCTGCTATCGCAGGGGGGGGGGGCGATCCTCCACCCGCACCCGGAACGCTTGGCGTTGTGGGCGTGGCCCCTGAGTGGCTCAGTCTCTCGGCTGTGGGATTGTCACAGCGTGTGATTTCCACTATACAAAACGCTAGGGCCCCATCCACTAGGTCTTTGTATGACTGTAAGTGGAGGGTGTTTGAGGGGTGGTGTCACAGGAACGGCCACGTTTCTTTTCAGTGTCCGGTGAGTGCTATATTGTCATTCTTGCAGGACCTGATTGACAAAGGCAAAGCCTTCTCCACGATTAAGGTGTACTTGGCGGCTATCGCCGCCTGTCACGTGGGGTTTGAAAAGCGAACGGCGAGTCAGCACCCGCTGGTTTGCCGTTTTATGAAGGGAGCGCGCAGGCTTCTCCCCGTGTCCAGACCACTGGTGCCACCGTGGGATCTGGCTGTGGTTCTGGAGGGGCTTAAGGGCCCTCCTTTTGAGCCACTGGAAGGGGCAGACTTGAAGCACGTGTCTTTCAAGGCTGTGTTGTTGCTGGCTCTGGCTTCAGCTAAGCGAGTTAGTGACATCCATGCGCTTTCGGTGCATCCGTCATGCGCTCAGCTCTTCCCGGGAGATGTAAGGTTGATTTTGAGGCCCAACCCGGCTTTTGTGCCTAAGGTGGTGGGCTCATGTTCTCCAATTGACCTTCTGGCCTTTGCTGCCTCAACAGAGGAGCAGCAGTCGCACGCGTTATGTCCAGTCCGTGCGGTGCGCATGTACATGGACAGGACTAGGGGATTCAGGAGGAGCGATCAGCTGTTCGTCTCCTGGGCTAATCCTCATAAAGGAAAACCTATCACTAAGCAGCGCCTATCCCATTGGGTGGTGGAGGCGATTGCTTTGGCCTATACGTGTCGGGGTTTGCAGCCGCCTGTGGGCATGCGGGCGCACTCGACTCGGGGCTTGGCCGCATCCTGGGCCTTATTCAGGGGAGTTTCTGTTCAGGACATCTGTGCAGCGGCGAGTTGGTCCTCGCCTCTCACTTTTGTCCGCTTTTATAAGCTGGACGTTTCCGCCCCGTGCGTGGCACGCGCGGTTCTGCTGTCCTGACTGGAACAGATTGCTTCTCTGTGGGTTGGTGGACGCTGGATAAGCTTGTCTGGCAATACGGGAGCTACGATATCCCATAGTGAGACATCGAGCGAAATATTATGAAAGAGAACTTTAGGTTATTTACATAACCCCGGTTCTCTGAGTAATATGAGTGAGATGTCTCACCAGACAACCCTTCTTGCTGGGGCGAGTGAGAAGAGGTGCTTATCTTGAATGACGTGGTGCCGTCCGCATGAGCTATTTAAGGTGGGTGTACCACCTGGGCGGACGGACACGTTCACCAGCCAATCAGGATTGGCGTAATGAGATTAATGCTTCTGAGGCTGCAGCGAGGCGTGCATCCCATAGTGAGACATCTCACTCATATTACTCAGAGAACCGGGGTTATGTAAATAACCTAAAGTTTTCATTGCCAGTGTTGGATGTAGGAGAATGAGCCAGCCAAAAAACTAGAGTGACTTTGACCAGGACTTAAAGGAACAAGTCGTTATGGACGGAGACATGGGTTTGGGAATCTCCCAAAGCAGCAAGGCCCGTGGGGTTATCCCAGTCAGATGTGAGTACCTACCAACCGCAGTCGGAGGAGGACAAACCCATGGTTGAGCGTTGGTCACCCAAGACTCATGGATGCACAAGGGCAACTAAGACTTTCCTGTCTAGTCTGAACCAACATTAAGGCGATTGTGGCACAATTCACAGAAAATTAGAACCCCTTAAACTCTCCCTGAAGTACGTTCGAAGTCAGGAAAAGCATTTTTTTAGGGCAATGTCACATTCACGTCCTGTATCTACTGATTTTAGAGCTTCACTGAAGGTACATCACATTTATGTTGAAGAAAATATTCAAGCCCAGGATACCTTGTTTTTATGGCCACAGCATTACATCAAATGAAAAATATTAAGACCTTGTCAATCATTTTATAAGTACACTTCAGCAGGCCATATTGGGATTGTTGGAAACCTTGGGATCTCCGCTGGAATTTAAAATAATCGTGAAGTTCCTCAGGTTCAAATACAGCGGTTTTACTTGACGGAGCCATGTTATGGGATTGTTCGGGAATGGTTCGAGAAAAGTACTGTAAGGTTCAATGTGTAGCTCTGGCCTCCTAATTCCCCATAACTTAGAGGACTGAAAGGGCCTGCTGCTGACGTCTTGGTGCCAGACACTACGATGCATCCTCAGTAGGCTTATAGGGTCCAGGCCTCAGTGGGTCAGAGCGGTTTTGGCCGCATGTGGAGGACCAAGAGCGTATAAGGCAGGTGGTCATAATATTTTGGTTTATCAGAGTAGATATAATAAATAAAGCTGAATCCTGTGTTCTGACCTTCAAAGTAGGATTATTGGATGCTTAGCAGTTAGCATAGTCCTCAAAAATCAACTTGGTCATAAAAGAGATCAGAATAACCTTAGATAATGACTGAGCATTTCAAGTGAAGTTGTTAAATACCTATCCCAAGAGAATTATTTCAATTTTATGGAGGATACACTGCAGAATTGGTTGTTCTTCTTATGTACATTCTGCAGCCATAGGGCTACAGTCTCTCCTTTTCTAATGGCATATATACAGTATTGCGCAAAAGTTTTAGACACCTAGGATTTTATACATTTGAATTTGGTCTTAAATGTTCATTTTTAATTTTCCACATTGATGCTGCTGAGGATAAGAACCCCATTTGTGATACCAAATATCAATTTAAATCACAAGTTCACAAATTAACATTTGAATTTCTTTAGAGACAGCTGATACAGGTATTGCCTTCACAAAGCCCTGATCTTAAAATCACCAAGGCTGTCTGGGATTACCTGGAAAGAAAAGCATGTAAGACAGTTTGCTGATAGACTGAAATGTTCTCCTATATGCTTTGAACAATCAAAAGCCAATCATACTATTAAACTATGGAGCCAGATTATTGTGTGCCTGATTATCTGACAAAGGGTAGTCACATTAAACATTTATTTGATACAGTTTTTAAAAACGTCATGGACCTTTATGGAATATTTTTTTCTATATTACGAAACCTTTAAATTCATAAAGCTTGAAAGCAGTTTTGCCTGACTGAATATCTTTAACAATGTATAAAACTCTGCCACAGTACTGCATATTTTTTGGCGTATTTATTTATTTATTTTATGTTAGCCAACTTTAGTCAACAGCAGCCCCCGGCAGCCTGGTTTTTTTTTTAATAACGAACCTGGGGGGAATTCCAGTTACATACAATCTGGTTGGCTTACAATTCCAATTAGGTACAATCTGATTGGCTGAAGTGTGGCTCAGAGCAGAAATGGTACCATAACTTTATTTGTTATGCCCCCACTTGTGCATACTCGAGTGACGTTATAGAGTGTCGTGCTGTGATTGGCTGATCAATGTACATAATTTACCAACTAGCCTGTAAAAAAAACATTTCGCGCCCCGCGGTCAGGAAAATTGATAGTTTGGTAATATCTCCTCCCTGTGGTCAATAGGAGAATTGCATAGTACATCGAGACATGTTGGGAACCAGGAAGGTGACATGGTATGAAAAACCGGATAGCCGATCCTGACCCCAACTTCAAAAAATAAGTCATCAGAGTACAGTAAGAGCAAAAAGCTCAATCTTGATATGTGCTGCTCTTCATTTGGAAAATCTGACTTCGTGAACAATCAAGCCATTCAAACTTAGCCTACTCCTTACAATGTGGTGATAATATAGTAGGCCTATCTAGAGTCAAAATGGGAGTATGGCACTCCGAAATTCTGTGCCTGCTGGGGAAAATAAGCATGAAATGTGAAAGCAGCCGTACACTCCTAACTCCGCTGTTATAATTTTTTGAGACATTAAAAAAGCAACGTTTCAGCTGGAAAGCTGCCTGAATTAACCTTGAAGAAATTAGCCTTGCTGCTGAAACGTAGGCTTTTTTGTTTTGTTTGTTTGTTTGTTTTACGTCTCAATAAATTGCTTCGTACGAGTGTGGGGCTTCTTCCACCAGTCTGTGCTATTAAATCACGCAAGGAATTTTGGATTAGTTAACGGACAAGTGCAATAAATCTATGCGGAAGTCATCCCTGAGTTTTATACGAAGGTAAATTCTGAAATCCTGCATCTGCACGGCTTTCGGAACGGGGCCATGTGATATAACCTAAAAGTGACCTGTAAATCAGCTCCTGGGGTTTTTAGAATGTCTCTGTCCATCCAAATCAAATTTCACACTTGAGGACTTTTGTGTGACATCCCCCCATGAGATTACCATTTTCTATGAACTTTCTCAAATTTTATTTTGCCAGCTTGGCTACATTTGTCATGTTACCTCATATTAACATAATTAAAGATTTTCTGTGGGTTGTAGCGGTCACCATGCTCTTAGTCATCAGTAGGGAGGCTGTTAATTTTGCATGTCGCACATGCCGGTTAAAGGGGAACTCCGGTCAACATAGCTACACTGCAGCCTAACATCACAACTACATTTTAATACTCGAGCGCAGTCTCATTGGGAATTGGCATTACAAGTGAGTGTCGGCAACATCCGCGGAGATCTCAGACGAAGGAACGACAACGACATTTGTTCAGTATCTTGAAAATATTTGCTCTGATGGTTAGTTCATCCGAATCCGCTGTGGAATCCGCACGAGGAGTTTTTTGAGTTTGATGGCCGGGGTTACCTCTTCGAACCTGAATATACGGACGAAGAGTTATTGGCACAAGATGTCGCAAGAGCGGCAGAGGCAGAGGAGCAGGCCGAGGCTGCTTCACGGCCACGAAGTGCGGAGACGCGGTGGTGCTCCTGTGGGTACTGCATCGCAATGACCACAGAGGAAGCAAGTCAGCTGTCAGATCTCCGCGGATGTTGCCGACACTCATCTGTAGTGCTAATTCCCAATGAGACTGCGCGCGAGTTTTAAAATGTAGTTGTGATGTTAGGCGGCGGTGTAGCTCTGTTGCTACACAGTCACCGCAATGGACATAACCACAGCGGTTCGTAAGCATGTTTTTTGGTGGAAAAAATTACATTTTGGAATATTGGATTTTTCGAGTTCGACAATCGACTAGTGTGGACTTCATCGGAAAACAGGAAGTAAACAGTGGTACGTGCACTGAGTAAATTAGCGCAATTTTTATACATTTCTAGTTCAGCTGCTGTAGTGAAATTCATTGTGGTCACTTGGAAGGGTAAGGTGAACATGGCTATGGACTTGAAATGACATCACGATCGTGTTAAGACGCTAAAAGCACGTTAAAAGCCTGCCCCATTGGAGCCGCTTAGGTGCGAACTTTAGCAGGAGCATAACTCGGTGTAGGCACAACCAAATTTCTTCGTTTGTCTCGCTATTGACAGTACTCCTTCACCACAAACAACAAAGATACGTGTTGAAATTGACCGGAGTTCCCCTTTAAAGCTGCTGCAAGTGATTTTCTTGTTTTTAAAAAGTGTTAAATAGCTCCACATTCCGGCAGAAATCATTGATTTGGAATATCTATTCCATAATACAGGTCTCTCAGTCGCTGTCTTCTGAAATAATGCAATATTTAAAATTCCGGAGTCACCCACTTCCTCTATGCAATTTGGTGACAGAAAGTCCTAAAGAGGCGGTCCTCTCTGCTTGTGAACATGCAGTGCTGCTTATATGTTGTGGGTGCGAAACAGCCAGAAAAATTATTAGAAAAAGAAGAAGAGCAATAACTAGCCCAATTCCAATCCGACCCCTTACGGACTCACTGGCTGAATCCGAATATCCGCACTTCTCCGTACTAGCAGGCTCGCGGGCTTTGCGGGCGCGTTCACGGGAAGTCTGGGAGTGCTGAGGGCTGTCCAAATCCACAATCGATCCAGTCCACAAGGGGCCTCAAGCGCACTTTCTGTGGACTTCCAGATAGTCCACTTGGGGTGCAGACTTCAGCAGATTTCAGTAGTGTAACTACCATAATACATTGCAATACATCTCAAGGGGGGATGAGTCCGCATACAGAGACGAGGTGGAACGGCTAGTGAGGTGGTGTACAGACAACAACTTGCTCCTCAACACCACCAAGACTAAGGAGCTCGTAGTGGACTACAGGAGAAAGAAGATAGCCATCCGGCCGCTGTTGAGGGGGGGGGTCTGTGTGGAGAGTGGACATAACGGAGGACCTGACCTGGGGTGTCAACACCACTGGGCTAGTGAAGAAGTCCCAGCAGAGACTTTACTTCCTGAGGCCTCTAAGGAAGAACAACATCCCTCAGAAGCTGTTAGTGTCCTTCTATCACTGCTCAATTGAGAGCATTTTAACATACTGCCTGTGCGTGTGGGTCCCCAGTTGCACTGTGGCACTGAGGAAAAGGCTCCAGAGGGTAATAAAGGCAGCACAAAAGATCATCGGCTGCCCTCTTCCCTCCCTGGTGGAAGTGCACAGCGCCCGCTGCCTCAAAAAGTCCCACGCCATCTTAAAAGACTCATCGCACCCTGGTCACAAACTGTTTGAAATGCTGCCATCAGGCAAGAGATACTGGTCCACGAAAACTAGAACAAACAGACTGAAAAACAGTTTTTACCCAACAGCCATCGAAACACTGAATTGCTCCTACCAGAGCTCAGCTCATTCTTTATGAATGTGATTGTGTGTTAGTGGGATGTGTGAGGCCTTATGCACTTTTATTATTTATTATTTTGGATTTTGTTGTTGTTGCTGTATGAGGATTGCGCTCAATTTCGTTGTAATGAAGTTACAATAACAATAAAGCATTCTATTCTATTCTATCTATCTATCTCAATACGGACGTGACGTTTTAATTTTTCCAAATTGCTGACAGAAGAAAAGCAAATTCACACACGCACGAAACCACATAAACTAATTAGAAATGTATAATATTTAAACGTTACTTGAATAACGTTGGCCAGATATAAAATTCAACATCATCATACAGAAATACAGGCTACAGAGGTAATCAATATGCATTTGCACGGAAACGAGTGAAACAGACTCGAAGCCTGTCTATCAGCTCATTTTATTGAGCTGCAGACTCCCGCTCCTGTAGACTTTACGTGATGACGGTGAAGACGTCACATTACATAGGCCTGAAGTCCGCGAGGGCTCAGTCTGCAAGTCCAGAGGGTGGAGATATGGATTCAGCCACTGACTTAGAGGTGCGTTCACGGGAAGTGCGTGAGTGTGTGAGGGCTGTTCTATTGTTCGATCATCAAGTCAGTGTGTGCATCTCAAAGCATAGGCTGCATCCTTTGAAGGCTGCATTTTTAGGGGTTGACACTTAATTCCATCTGCCGAACTGACATGGCGTCATTTCATCTTCGATAAACAGCATGTTTTAAGTGAGTCATCACTGGTTTCCCTAGCCTTAACCTTAACTCTAACCCCAAACCATACGCCTAACCCTAAACCTTGTTTTTTACTCTAAATGTCAGTCTGGCAGATGGAAGTAAGTGATGATCCCTAAAAATGCAGCCTTAGAAGGATGCTGCCTACGCTTTGAGATGTGCCCTGTGAGTCCGTGAATGAGCCCTTACTGCCCCCTAACCGAAAGTCAGCACCGATGCTGACTTTGGGTAAGTAAATTACCTACAGTTCATAGCGTTGTGAAGTCAAATACGGGGATGCTGTCGGAATACCGGAAATGTAAACAACAAAAAAGGTAAATAAACCAAACAGCGGTTCGACTGAGGCAATGGAAGGAGCAAGAAAGAAAGAGTTTACGGGTGAGTGTTAACGTTGATTATCACAACTGCGTGTAGTTTGATAACATGAAAGGGGGTAAGCGCTGTTCCATTCCAATTTATAGGATCTGGTGCCCTCTCAGACTTAGTCCCTTACGACTGACGTCAGTTAAGTCAGTGAGGGTTCAGGGCTTGAGTCTTCAGGGGGCGGATTGGAATTGGGCCTTCGTCGATGGCAATAGACCCTTACGGTTTAAGGACGAGAAAAAGTGAGATTTGGAGTGCGTATACTCTTTGCAGACTATGTGGGGCAGAAGATGCTCAAATCCTATTTAAAAGGCAGGGAATTATAAGTTATTTGGCTTTGCCCATGGTAAAAGGCAGTTTACAGTGTGGATTCGGACTATAAATAGGAATATTTTTGTTCAGGAACATAGGGTGTGCAGCGTACATTTTGTGTCTGGATGGCGAGATTAAGAATTCTGTATTCAACCAAACTCCAAATATTGATTGATGTTTGGGTACCCGGAGAAACATTAGGATATGAAAACATGTCAAGCGTATGTCCAGTTTAGGGAAATTTAGAGTTTAGTTTCAAGTGCTGCTATTCATGTCAGTTGCATGTCGTTAATGGCGGCTGTCATGTCACTGCCGGCACACTAGGTTGCTAGGGCAGGCGCAGCATATGCATTCACGATATTAAATATTAATATTAAATTCTAAACCACCTTTCTCACAGATAAAACTCCACTAAAACATATTGGCGCCCCCCTTTCAAAATCGTTCTGTCAAATAAAAAGCAGGAAAAAAGCGAAGGCTGAAATACTTTCCCCCTGACAATATAGCTAGACTATAAACTCTATTACTTTTCACCTACAAACTGAAAGCATTGACTTCTTCAGCGCAACAGAGACTTGAGAGACTATATCGGCAAGATACTGTCAAGGCCAGTCCTTGACGTTGTTATTTTCAGCACAGCTGAAAATCCATAATCAAATATGTAGCGTTCAGTCAAACAGTAATGATATGGCCTTGTATTTTACATGCTTACCTGCGCACTTTTCCATGTTAAGAGGTGATTAGGATCATGTGTGCTTGCTGGTTGTTTTGAACAATGTGAATTCGTCGCAAGAACACTGTAGCCATTTAGCTGATTTAAGGTGTGGGACCCAATCATAGAGGTGTTAATAACATTATTTCACGTCTGCAAAACTAACTGGTGAGCAAAAGCCACTTTATTGGCTATATATAGCAAGTAATTATGAATCGAAATCACAAGGAAATCAGTGGCGTAGCCAGAGGGTGGGCCAAGACACGTCACTTTATGACAATAATTAGTCCTGTCTAGTTTTCAATCATTTTCCTTTATTGACGCATTTTCGTAATTTGCAACTGAAGACACGGTTTCTCTCCATATGTGATCTAACAACGATGAAATCATGGGCAAATTCAGGACTGTTGCAGAACAAGATCAGAGAATTGGGTTGCACAAAACATCCAAGGTTCAGTCCGAGAGCACTCAGCACTTAACTGGTGCTGCTTGTTCTCCCCGTTTAGGTAAGACGATAATCATTCATCTGGACGCCTATTCTCGGTATTTACATCAACGTTATTCAAAATGGCATACCTGTTGACTCAAGCAAAAAGCTGAAGCCGCACGCTTTTTATAGCCTATTGAACTGCCGAGTGCCACTTTTTGGGCTGGGCCAAGCGGCGGCCAGGCCCCTACAAACGCGAATGTCGCTGAGTACGTGAGTGAGTGAGTGAGTGATCAACGATTGGTCGGCCGGCGGGGAAGAACTTCAACTATTTGGCCGCGTACAGGTTTGTGCATTATAAATAGGCTACATGCGTGACGGATTATGGCATAGATGTTTTGCATCAGGAATGGAATGCTCTGCCGTCGGTGGATTTTGGATTTGATCGGAGTCTTGCCGTTTGGATTTGTCTCTATAAGGTCAGAGAAATTTTCACTTTGCCGACTTACGAATGTGTGCCTGTGAAGTCAGACCATTCAAAATTCATGTCTCGAAAAAGGTTCACCCATTGAAAAACGGGAGCATTTCATGAGTTAAGTCACAGTAGGCTTCCGTGTTAGTTTAGGGCTTTTGAGGGTCCGCGATGTTGCTCGAAAATTACGTTAAGCACCGAGTTTTATTCTCTTGCATGGGCATTTCATTACGAGTTAAATCACAGTACGTGTCTGTTTGCTCCATCAACATGTCCGAAATCGGTGTTGCTAAAATTAAGTTAGCTACCCAGTTTTATGCTCTTACATGGGCATTTCATCACCTGTTCGCAGCATTTACGTGTCCGAAATCGGTGTCGCAAAAATTAAGTTGACTACCCAGTTTTATTCTCTTACATGGGCATTTCATCATGACTTAAGTTTCAGTAGGCTACGGTGTTTGTTTGTTCGCAGTGTCTACGTGTCCGAAATCGGTGTTGCTCAAATTAAGTGAGCAACCCAGTTTTATTCTCTGGCATGAGGTTCATGGCTTGAAAAAAAAGTTAAAAAGTGAATTATGAATTATTAAAAACCATCCGACTGTCGGACACGGAGACACTTCGAAGCAGTGTCTACGTGTCGGAAAGTCAGACAGGGTTTTAATATAACTTCGTGTCCGACAGTCTGATTGTTTCATTATAAATCATAATATAGCAGATGCATATGCTGCGCTCGCCCTAGCTAGCATCCCGGTCTTTTAAAAAGTTCCATTCGATTTTTGATTATGTGCACAATCTGACCATTATTGGGCAAATGGATCGGTTTGTTTCAGTCGCTCATGCTCATTTTCTTTGGTAACGTTAGTGGTTGTGAGATTCCAAAGAGATAGAGGAATGTTAACACATCGTTCCAATCTAGCGTGAAAGAATCATATCAATGGACGGAATATGTTTTTAATTTCCCCATTCAATCTCGCAACCAATTCGACAGTTAACAAGCATGGAGAACAGTATCGGTTGCGAGGTTGAATAGGGGAATTAAAAATTCAGTCCGACCATTAAGATTCTATTACGTTAGATTGGTACGATGTGTTACATTCCTCCATCTCCCTTTTGAATTTCGCAGCCGGTACCAGAATCATTTCCTTAATCTTCTTATTGAATCTTGCAACCGATACGAGAGAACGGGTACAATGAAGGGATTTGGGATACATTATCATACAGAGGTGTATATGTACTTCGTTCGTCACAATACTGAAGTAGTTACTTTTTTTTTTTTTTGGAGTAGGCCTATTTGTAGTTAAACCGGGACCTTTACTCTACCACATTTAAAAGATTAAAAAGTATACTTTCACTTCGTTACACATCAAAATATGAATGTCATTCATCATTTAAGGGCTATCTGGATTTGGCGTGTTCGAGAAAAACAACGGTGCTCGCCAGGGTATCTTAGCCGCTTTGTGCATGTGTTTGCCTACGGACATGGAGCTCCAAATTTATGCAAGCAGTTACAATATTTTATCACCAGATGGAACTCTTGGATCAGTAATTGAATATTCACAAGCAAGCCGAGCTCTTGAATATGGACGAGTTCTCTACTTTGCATATTCTTATGGATGACTTCAACTTTTACCAAAGTAACTTTCAGTAATGGTACTTTTACTTTTTCATAACTTTTTACCCCCAGTACTTTATACACCTTTGTTATCATATTAGCTATGTGACAAAGTGCAATTCTTGGTCAGGTTGTTACCATCGCTTATTAAAATCATTTATGCTCTCTTTCCTGAATTCTTGTATCTATGAATTTTATTAAACATTGCTTATATCATTTTTTTGACTGTACTATGTTTGAGGAAAAATTTACCTAAATTGCTCATTTCGCAACACACTTTTTTCATCTGCAGTGACTGAAATAAATACCAAACAATTTGCTACTTGGGTGCACTATAAAATTTCAAAACTTCCTCATTTCTCGGCCAATTTGATCTTGGTGTTAACTACCAGGCCTTTTCGAAAGCTTTCAATAGGTAATCAATTCATTAAAATGAATTGCATTTCATTTTTTTTGTCACATAGTTAACCATATTCTACCATCACCAATATCAAATAACACTTTATGTAAACACACTTTCACACTCTCACCCAGTTAGTAAATATTTTATCAACTCCAGCTCATTAGTAAACTTGCACTTCATATAACTGCGTGAGCTTTGTCTCATTTAGCACCCTTTTCTTGGGCCCACATTGTCATACAGCACTCGGCGGTTCAGCCGAATACTAGGTTGCACCTAGTCTTGTTTTTTTTTAATCAACCCACACAATACCGAGAGTGAAAGTCCACATTTCATTGGAACATGGACCAGTTAAATCAACACAAAGCATTGGCCTATTAATAAGTTAATTATTTTGCTGTACTGAATTTAGCCCATGATTTCATCATTGATAGATGGCATATGGAGAGAAATCGTGTCTTCTAGCCAGGACTAATTGCTGTGTCTTTGCCCACCCTCTGGCTACGCCACTGCTTATAATATCAACCAGTACCTTAACTATATTTCTCCGATCAGATCGCTCTTTCTTTGCTTGCGTCGTTGTTAGATCCTTACGATTGTTGGGAAACACAGAGCGAAGCCAACATTATTTGGGTCAACGAAGTCGGGCCAGCCCTGACAAAATGAGTACTGCAGACTCTAGTGTGATCATTCGGGACAAAGTTCATCCAATTTATAGCTCAAATCCACAATCTTATGTCCTTGTCCTTATGATACCGGTTTATGCACCCCTCTACACAAGAAATAGCCACTATATTTCCTTTTTCGCCACATCAGCTATATTGGGCATGCGCGTGAGGACTTCCGGCCTTAAATCGAACTGGTCTATGGCGGAACAGATGAGGTTTATGATGCCAGCGCTATGGGAGGAAATTTTTTTCGTAGATACCACTTTATTGAACCTTATCTGGAGGAACAAGCCTCATTATGTAAATAAGCAGGTCATCTTTACCTCATATGATATGGGAGGTCTGAATGTCCTGGATTTTCACTCTTCTAACATCATTTTCAAAGTGAACTGGATTAAGGATCGTATCAAAAATAGAAACCAGATATGGTATTTATTACCAAATCTTATCTTCCAGAAATTTGGCGGCATAGAATTTCTCCTTCAATGTAATTTTGATATTGACAAACTCCCCATTAAACTATCTAAGTTTCATAGACAGGCTCTTTGATGTTGGCTTCTGACCTACAAGCATAATTTTTCACCACACAGACATCTGATTTGGAAACAAGTCAATATTTAATGAAAGGTGGATCAGCAATGACATTTATTTTGTCTCTCAATTAATTAATGCAGACGGTCACTTTCTCTTTTACAGTGAATTTTGAAACAAATTTGCCATCCCAATACACCCCAAAGAATACAGTATAGTATTTGATGCAGTTTTTTGAGGCTTTTTGTGCCTACAACGTCTTTAAACCAAGCGACTCTACAAACAGACATATTACTGAATGGTATTAACATCAGAGACAAGAAATGTAATAACAAATGGTTAAGACAGATAGTGCATCTATCAGTTACACCACGGTGTAAAAGTTATTGGGATGGCATATTTTATAACGTACAGTGGAATAAGGTCTGGTCTTGCCTCAACAAATATGTTTTAGGCAACAAAGTCAAAGAAGTACATTTTACATTATTTTTCATTTATTTTACCCCACTAACACTTTACTTAAAAGGTACAGAATCGATCCTTTTTTTCATTTGTATTTGTATAAGGTTTTATTAATAAAAAAGTGAATTTAAAAAATATATATTTTATAAATATTCATGAGGAGCCGTCATCTGATTGGCCATTTACGACATTGACTTGCGTTGGTGACGCTGGCTTGGTGTTCATGATAAGCCAACTAACCCTATCCCAATGTTTCCCAAATTGAGTTTCCTTGCCATGCCGCGAGAAAACCCACTTTTTTTTTTCTTCTGATAGCCTAATAATATAAAACGGCTGAACATACAAGATATAAAAATAACAATTCATGTCATTATCAATTCAGCTTAGTAAAATACCTATTTAAAATTCATTCTCCATATTTCTGCATCATGTATTCTACTGTACAATTCCTTCTCCTGATTGGCCAATCACACATCGTCTAACGTGAAAAATTAAACATTCCCCGGTAAAACTCAGCTAAAACAGTAGTGTAGGCTAGTTGAAATGAAACAACGAAAATGAATAAATTCCAGACCAAAACCTCGAAAAGGCCGTCCGACTAAGACCCTGAGCCACCTCACTCTTGCTGCGCTGGCCAGAAAAAGAAAATCAAAGGGGTGAGCAGACTTTACAGTGAGGAATATCTGAATTATGGGTTTATATTCCCCGGAGATCCCGCTACCCCAATACCAGTGTTGTGCTTGCGGTGAAAAGCTGGCGAATGGTTCCAGATAAATTAAGACACCTTCCGACCAAACACCCTTCTCTCGCAAAAAAAAAAAAAAAAAAGACCGTGAATATTAAATGCGGTTGAGAAGCCAGACGAACAAACAAGCTAGTTTCATAATGAAAACCGCTTCAGCGTCAGAAAAAGCATTAGAAGCTAGCTATCTGGTTGCAGAACTAGGAGCAAAATCAAAGACATCTCACACAATATCCGAATCTTTTGTCCTGCCAGCATGCTAAGCTATCGTTGGGACCCTGTTGGGTTAAAATGCCGCCAATGAAATATCGAAGGTTCCTCTCTCTAACAATACAATTAGCAGACGAACAGGAGAAATGGCGGCAGATATAGAGGACGTTGAAATGGAGAAAATAAAAGGGAGTGGGACATTTGCGCTGCAGGCGGATGAAACAACCGATGTCAGTGGACATGCACAATTACTGACCAATGTCAGATATGTCGATGGGGAGAAAATTACTTTTTTATCGAATTTTGCTGGAGAAAACTACAGGTGAGAAGTGTTTCGAGTGACATCTGAATATCTGGGGAAGTGGGGGCTGAACCGGAAAGACAGCGTAGGGTCATTTATTGTATGATTGAATTAAAGCTTGAAATTTGGTTGGAGAGCTCGAGTGGTTGTCTCGGCACTCGCTCGCGCTCATAGCTATATACAGCACCCCTGGTTAAGATGTGTTCTTTAGCTTTGAATAAATTCAGTTTTTTTCGAAATAATATAGTACCACAATGAAAAAGAGGAAAATCCAACCTTTAATTCAAGTGCATTTATTCTGTGGTAAAAAAAAAAAAATCCCACATTAAGAAATAATTAATTTACATCAAATCATGTGTGCCACAATTATTAGCACCCCTGATTTTAATACTTTGTACAACCCCCTTTTGCGAACAAAACAGCACCCAATCTTTTCCAATAATGTTTCACAAGATGGGAGAATACAGACCATTCCTCTTTGCACAATCCCTCTAAATCATCCAGCGACCTGGGTCCTCTCCTCTGCACTCTCCTCTTCAGCTCACTCCACAGGTTTTCAATGGGGTTGAGGTCTGGGGACTGAGATGGCCATGGGAGGAGCTTCATTCTGTGCGTGGGGAAGCATTTCTGTGGAGATTTGGCCACATGTTTGGCCACGTTATCTTGCTGAAAGACCCAGTGACGACCCATCTTCAGCTTTCAGACAGAGGCCAACAGATTTTGATTTAAAATGTGCTGGTATTTCAAAGCGTTCATGATGCCATGCACCCAAACAAGGTTCCCAGGGCCTCTTGAAGAGAAACAGGCCCACAGCATCACCGATCCTCCCCCATACTTCACAGTGGGCATGAGGTGCTTTTCTGCCTACTCATCTTTTGTGTTCCGCCAGACCCACTTAGTATTTGTTGCCAAAAAGCTCCAAAGTCCCAGTACCGCTTAGCGAACTCCAGAGGTTTGCGTTTATGATTGTGAGTGAGAAAAGGTTTTTTACATGCATGCCTCCCAAACAGCTTGTTGGCATGTAGATAGCACCTGATGGTTGTTTTGGAGACTTTGTGACCCAAAGCTGTTACCATTTGTTGCAATTCTTTAACAGTGAGCTTTGGAAAACTTTTTATTTCTCTTACCATTCGCCTCACTGTGCGTGGTGGCAGAATAACCTTGCGTCCTTGTCCAGGCTTGTTTACCACTGTTGCACTTGTTTTAAACTTCTTAATGATTCCTCTGACAACAGATATGGGCAGGTGCAGGCGAGTGGCTATTTTCTGGTAGCCATTGCCTGACTTGTGAAGGTAGACACACATCTGCCTTACAGACATCTGCCTTTCCCATGTTGAAGAGTGGATAAGAGAAATGGCCTCTGTGTCACGTCATATTTATACCCTAGGGAAACAGGAAGTGATGATTTACTAATTAAATGTTCCTAGATACTCTGATCAACTTCGTAAACTATTGTAGAAATGACAGAAATACTTCAATTATGTTTAATTCCTAGGAATTGTCAGGAGTACCATTAATTGTGGAACAGGTGATTTTAAGAAAAATAATGATTTCTTAGTCAAGGTTTTTCTTTTCCCTTAAAATTCACTTGAGTTGAAGGTTACATTTTTTTTCCCTACAATTTTCAGTGTGAGAGTATTTATTTTAAGGCTTTTAACACATCTTAACCAGGGGTGCCAATAATTATTGAGGGTGCTGTGTGTGTGTGTGTGTGTGTGTGTGCGTGTATATCGAACACGGGGTAGGTAGCGCGAGCGGAATGCCATAATATCATAGCGGTGTGCCGTGAGATGTTTCCATAGTAAACAGTGTGCCCGCGAGAGAGAGAAGTTTGGGAAACACTGCCCAATCAGATGATGGCTACTCATGAATATATTAAAATTGAAATGCTGCTGCAAATAAAATAAATGCTGCAAATAAAACAATAAAATGGAATAATAGTAGTGTCTGTATACAAGTAATGGAAAAATTCCTGTCATTATTTTGTTATTTAAAGAGCATACAATCAAATTTCCTTAAGTAGTACTGGAATTCATATAAAAAAATAAGTCAAGGCGCAATTTCGGTTGACACTTTCTGAGAATGAAGTTAAAAGGAGTTGTTTTTAATCAACAATTAAGGCGCTGGTTGGTCAATATATGCCTCACATCGGACTCTGAATGGTCAAACACGTGGTACTGGTGAATAGCCTTCAGGGGACATGGCTGTAAAGCGGTTTTGTGGCCATGGACATTGCTTTAATTCTATCTTGGGATGCGGACGCTGTCCTAGCTAGCCTAATGGGTACCTAACCAACCGTTAACAGGGAAAGCCTCTATGTTTTTCCAATCGGTTAGAATGAGGATCTCAACATGAACGCGTTACTGTGGTCATGTCACACTTCAAACTGGTTGTGAATTTAACTTTAACATTAGCGAGATATTTATTCCCTTGTAATGTAGTGCACCAAACTGAATTATTACCTTCTGCCTAGTTCACTGGAGCTTGCCCGTACCCCTGCTGAAACGCTGGCTAGCATTCCAACCCTCGTTTCTCACTCGGTTTGTTTAATTTCCACAGAATGTTGTCACAGTCGGGTTCATATTTTTTCTGGACGTTTGAAGTATAACGTGAATTTCTTTCATATCAGCGAGGTGGATTGCTATCACCACCACTATGGTCTTGGGAGTTCAGCAAATGCGAACATTGTCTTGTATTTTCCATATGGTAGCTGGGCTTTTTCCACAGCTGACATTAGTGCGAGATAGCACTATTGCTACCGTGCATTGCTGGAACCATTTACAGTCTCGAAGTAAGAACTATGTAAAAAAGTAGGAGATCCACCGCGCTCCTGTTACTCACTATCTGGTGCGTCACGGGAAAGGACGGAGTTCAATTCAACAAAAAAATCACCGGAGCATCTCAGATGTGGAAAAATATTTTTTGCTTTTATTGCGAGCAGTGCCATACTAATCTTTCGACGGTACCACGTTTTACGTGGTAACGTCGAAACGTTAGTTTGGCACTGCTCGCAATAAAAGCAAAAAATTTTTTTCCACATCTAACAACTATGTAAGTTGCTGAGATGGTTAACAGCAAGGTTTGAGAAACGTGCACAAAGCTAGCTAGGCTAGTTAACTGTGCAGTCCTGATTCCCAGTTTAAAGCTGTAGCTAACAGAATGCTACGCTTGTTCTTAGACCTCCTTCGTGCCTTTGAATTTACAATGTTTGCTGGTGGATTTCGATCTCTGCCCCTTGCCCCGATTCCTTTCCTAAGAGAATTTCCGTTTCAAATATACTCAGCAACAAAAGTTTCTGTGACACCATTTATATGTATGTTATAAATGACACGCAAAGATCTCAATGCAATCAATATGTTTATTTAACAGGAGAAACACTGACTTTTCAGTGCCAACGTCACTCAAAACGAAAAATGTCATTTTCATGCGTCATGAAGCACTTGTCTGACGCCTAACCAATTGTGACCTTCACACTTCAATACCGGGTGTGACTTCCTCATGCCATGATGCAAGCAACGCATCTCCGGCGCATGGACCGAATCAGATGTGCCAGAAATTGCTGTGGGATGTCATTCCAAATCTGACGTAGACGTTGTCGCAATTCCTGGAGTGTAGCTGGCGGGTTATCCAACCGCCGCAAACGTCGATCCATCTCGTCCCAAAGATACTCGATTGTGGACATGTCTGGGGATCTGGCTGGCCATGGCAGGACATTGACATGTTGTTGCATTAGATACTGCTGTACAATCCTTGCAACGTGTGGTCTGGCGTTATCATGTTGCAGCGTTATTCCGGGACCATGTTGCATCAAAAACGGTACCACCAATGGCCGTAGCACTTCATCGCGATATCTTTGACCTGTCAGATTTCCATCAATAACAAGCAAATCTGTTCTGTTTCTAGCCGTGATCCCTCCCCAAATCATGACACTACCACCTCCAAAACGATCAAATTCCTGAACACAGTTGTTGGCATAACGTTCTCCACGTCGACGGTATACACGTAAACGACCATCACGTCGGTTAAGCATGAATCTTGATTCATCAGTGAAGAGTACAAGATCCCACTGACGTTGGATCCACCGTCGATGTTGTTGTGCCCACTGTAGACGCAGTCGTCGGTGTTGTACTGTGAGTATTGGACGTCTTGCTGGCCGACGTGGGACAATGCCAAAATGACGGAGACGGCGACGGATTGTCTGTGCAGACAGTCGCCTCAAACCAGGTATCGTTCTTGCAGTTATGGTTGCAGGTTGGAATCGATTTCGGAGATGGGTTGTTCGAATCCAGTTGTCCTGTCTGGGAGTGGTTACTCGTGGACGGCCGCTGCGAGGACGGTCTCTGACATGTCTTGTCTGCTGATGACGCTGCCATAAGTTCCAAATGGTGTTTCGGTGGACATTCAGGCGATGAGCAACTTCCCTCTGCGAGGTTCCGGATTCAATCATCCCAATGGCCCTCCACCGATCATTTTCAGACAGTCTTGGCATTTAGAGGGTAGAGTTCCTGATCCGAAATGGCTGTGTTTTCGATAAGTGATGCTTCCGTCGTTCATCAGGCACAATGTGAACATTCCAAAAATTCTCCTCTTTTATTGCCATCCACAAGAATGATTTACGCACATTTTCACGTGCAAAGTCATTTTCTCGCATTTTCATGATTTCCATTTCAATGTTGTGTTTACGTGTACTGTTTCAGTCTGATATCACCATGTATGACAATTTCATAATTGCGTTATGAAAAATAATTAACAATATTGGTGTCACAGAAACTTTTGTTGCTGAGTATACTATAGGGGTTGGATCTTTCAAGTTCGGAGGAATTATCACGTATGCCGCATTATGTCACATGTTGCTCATGATACAGGTGCATTATTCACATTACCGGCTGCAGTTATTGCTAAGTTTGAGGTGAAAGATGCTGCCGCCTTCTCATTTGTGCATCCAACCAAATTTTACGCCCAGAAGGTGAATCTAACATGGGCTTATGCCAATTTATTAAAATTAACAATCATTAAATATTGAAATGGACAAATTACTGCACTAAGGAATTTTCGCACCTCTTATGCTAATAATGGTAAGAAGGCTTAAGCTCATCGGTGTAGGCAACACTATGGCCCCGTCTCCAGCCAGGTTGGACCACCTTTTCCAAAATATTCCAATACAGCAAAGAGAATTTAGCTAATTTTCGCTACCGCACATTCATCATCTCAATCTTCCTGCCAACTTTAACAAAAGGCAATGAATTGAAAACGTTGGACGGTGATAATGATCGCCAAGTACCATGGCTGCACTGTGTTCACGCATTTGACCAGCTCATGTTAGCTAATTGAG
Organism: Gymnothorax reevesii; assembly: GCA_029721435.1. Taxonomy (NCBI): domain Eukaryota; kingdom Metazoa; phylum Chordata; class Actinopteri; order Anguilliformes; family Muraenidae; genus Gymnothorax; species Gymnothorax reevesii. The sequence goes on from CM056574.1 coordinate 118,227,010, forward strand.
GCTCCATTGGTGCCTTAAGTAGAAATTAGATATTGTACAGGGCAGCGAACATAAATGTTGGCTGACTGGCTACTCAGCCACGCTCATTCAGCATCTAACCTTAATGCTCATTTACATTTTTGAGCGATCTATTGAAAATATTGATCAATGTTCTCACAATGTCAGCTAAGTGGCATGTGTGTCTTTCAAGCATTACTGGAGAGAGCAGTGCGATGCATTGGCATTTTCATCGCAAACAATCAATGGCGAGTAGCAGGCAATGTTGGCAGCAGATCGGACTCATTCGGAAATGGGTATTGCTGCGGAGAGACTGGTTTCAGCTGTCCACGCTCGCAAGCCAATTTGATAGGAGTATTTGTAATCATGCTAGCTAATAGCTAACGCCTGGATTTACTACATTTTGATATCACAGTTTCAAAGGTTTACTGGCATGTTCAGCACGCGGTGGCAAGCATAGCTGAGTTCAATGATGATCTTTCAAACAATTAACTTTAATGGAATTGATATCCACACAATACTCACAACAGAACACACAAACCAATGCCAGCTAGCTAGAGAACAGAACGGACACGTTCACTATTCGCCCATCCACTTTATCTGATGTCGCAAATGAAATCCGTGAATTAGTGCTTAGCCACTCGTCAAATTTATTGTTTTATCTGCAGTGTTTATTTTATTTGCAGCGGCGTTTTTGTTTGCAGTGTTTCTTATTTGAAGCGGCGTTTGTTTTTGTTTGCAGCGTTTCTTTTATTTGCAGCGATTGCGGGTCTCGGCCACCGTACTACCTCTGTCAAAACCGATGCACGTTCCTCTGCGGCTTGGGGATAGGGGGCGTTTACCCCTGACTTCGACCTCGGACAACAAGCTCCGAAAACGGCCAAACCAGTTACAGCAGCTTTAATACGTGACATTCATCCTCTTTAAAGCTGTTTTTCTGAAACCATGAGTCGAGAGCTACGGAGCATTTCTAGACGCCCGCCAGTTATAGCGAGTTGAGGAAGGAGTCCTCAAGCCCGTTCAGCAATGCTGGCATGAGCGTTTAAGCCGTCCCTGAAAGCAGCTAGATTTTGATTCTGCGATATGATATTAAACCTGACTGAAGCAGTTTATTGCCAAGTGGCTCAGATGTTTGGCCGGGCCCTGGAAGGATGGTGGTCCCAGTTTGGTTGCAGAAGTTCAATGCACCCATTGGGCCCTTGAGCAAGGCCCTTAACCCACATTGCTCCGAGGGGGATTGGCCCCTTAGTACAATTGACTGTAAACCACTTTGATAAAGTGTCAGTCCAGTACAGTATATCCGTTAAATGGCTTCCTTCACAGTGCCTTGGCTGACTTGTAATTATTTTCTCAATGGCGTAGAGTTACACAGCCGGACATCTTTTGTCATGTAAAAGCCTACGCAGGGTCCAGGGTCTCTTAATTTCACAAACATAACATTGGCTGTTGTTGTTGAGTGAAAGTTTAACTCCATATATGCAGTCCAAGGTTAAAGTAGGTGAGTAAAAGATCAGCGATTTAACCAGGGCAGGTGTTCTCCTCTCCAGTCAGGGCTCAACATGTGAGCAATGCTCCATTATTGCATCGCGCTTACCTCATCCCAAAAAAAAACAAAAACAAACACACAACAAACTACAGAACAAGCTAACGTCATTAACTGATACTTTTTTTATATTCCTTCACAATAAAGTATACAAAGTTGATGTAAATATTATATTACAAATATATTATTTTTTTCTCCTATAAAAAGAAAGCACATTCAATGCAGCCTGCCTGGTGTAGTTTGCTCCCTGGTTATCCAAAATGACCAGAGTTTGGAGACATTCCAATGAAGCATTTGGCGCAGAAAGTCTCCTACTGAGGGTGTGGCTCAGTTTCCACACCGCAAATTTCAGACGCAGCATCAGAGATTAGGGATAGGCCCTCAGGGTCAATAGTATCTCAATGACGATGCCCAGGTATTCTGCCAACTTTCTTATGCCATCATCTTGCCGATTGCTAATGTTTCTACTTCAGTTACATGCATGCTGACATCGCACTTCCTGAATAATAAAGGCAGGCTCTCCAATTTATGCAGGACGGTGAACGCCAGAACTATTGCCAAAGGAATCACAAAGTGTGAATCACCAAGATATATCACATCCTCAGTATTCACCATTCGGTTAACATCATCTGCTCTACTACAGACTTCACCAGTCATGGTGGCATTATTCTTTTTATAATGTCAGTTTTCTACGCAATGTTCGTCAACACATTTGATTTGCGTACCACAAAAATGTATTTGGCGTAGCGCAAATCTGTGTTTACACAGGCAGTGGTTCTGGAATGTTCAACCCGCCATCCAAATCAAAACTCCACTTTTACAAATCTCCAATTATCTGCAGAATTGCACCTATGGACACACTTCACTACATAAAACATGGTTTCAAATGAGCCCTGTCATTCATAAACTCGTCGCACAGAATGACCACCCTCACTGGGTAATGGTCCTGTACCCGACAGGATATAACAAAGGTTAACATCTCCAGCCGTTCGTAATGTTCCTAAAACAGTACAGTGGCGTAAAACTCTAAAACAAAAGAGTCATTGAGTAGTAGGCACCGCCCTTATACACTCTGAGATTGTTGTTTTGGGAACAGGGGAGGGGTGATTGTTTTGAGACAATCTATGCGATAGAACATTCCAGAATACTGGAATCAGGTAGGCAACAAACCTCCCTCGACTCTGCTCACAGTCTTTAAAGTCCACAGCACTGTCACAGAGGTCATGACACCCAATCCTTATGACACGGGATTTACAAACAGTGCATCATCATTCGATAATCCCTCTCTCGGATGATCAGACGCAAAATCTAAGTTTCTTTCCGAGCGGAGGGTCCGGTCGGTCGGGGGGCACTTCTGACATGCGCGGGCACCTCCTCGTAAGGGGGAGGGGGCAACTCTGCGTTTGGACTGGGCGACTGGCTGGAGCTGCTGGATGTCGATTGGCTGCGGGGCGTCGTCGGGTGGGTCCCGGCGGCTTCCTGGGCCAACAGGAGTTGCGTTGGGCCTCGGCACGGTGGGAGACGCTGGCCCCAGCTGCCATACACTGCCTCCTCGTAGGTGGGCAGTGAGACGGGCAGACCATCCACCATCAGGTCCACTTGGTCGGACGACCGCCGGCTGTCATGGAAACAACCAGATTTAGGTGAAAGGGGCACAGTCATGGCCAAACATGCAAAAGTAAACAAAAAAATTATCAAATTCTCGCCCGAGGAGACGAGTGAAGGACAGGACTATATGTTTTAGAGTATTGGGACACAACCGAAGGGCTCCTCCAATCACTTATTTTATCCTTCCTCCATCATCTCACAGGGCCATTATTGTTAAAATTGCGAAAGTAAGTAGTAAGGTAGCACACTGTTCAAAGGGCTATACCCGAAACAGTCGTGTTAGGTGGGCATGTGACCACAGTGCACCATTCTGATTGGCAGTAACGATCAGAAACTCTAAGATTGAGCCATTCATCACTGTTAGACTTACTTGTGTGAGTGACAGGGGTAGAGGCGGGACTTGATCACCATGCAAGCAGTGGTGGTCAGCAGGAAGATGGACACACCCACTGCTGTCGTGGCAACGCTAGGGATGGAGCTGGCTGACCTGTCCTCCATAGAAGGGTGTCCATCTGTAGGCACATTTCATGGACAATTTCAGAATAGGATTTTTTTTTTTAATGATGTTTACAAAAGATCTTTTAGTATTCAAAGATTTTTTTTCTTTTTTTCTTTTAATTTAGAGAGAGTTCACAATGATTTGGACAGTTTGTGAAATGAATAGTAGAAAAAAAAAACTGCCATCTTAAGTATAATTACTGTAATTTCAAAGTTGATGGCAAAGCACGTTTTTGGAAACATCTGGTGAGATTTTAATACCAAAGTAGGTACAAAAAAGGGGGATCTCCACTGAAATGTTTCCAGAAGATCAGAATTTCTGTACATTTATTTTGCATATTTCTGTGACGCAGTATTATTTTTTTTCCCCTCTCCTTGGCATGGTTAGTGAGAATGGTAACTAGTTGACATCCTGTTCTCAGCAATGGCTTCCTGCCTCATCATGTCGCAGTCCTAAAAGAGGAAGTTCAGCACACACAGCGGTGACTCGAAAGCAGACCAAAGTTCCCAGTTCCGCATTTCACTTTTATAGTTTGTGCAAGTTAAGATTTTATGTAGGTCACATCAGCAATGCGATTCTGCACTGTTGGCATTTTTCTGCAGGCACAGGTCATGACTGCAATAATCAAAGGGCTTATTGACTCCAGAACAGCGTAGGCACTGGTTTTTGGTCAATCTTTGACACTCATATCATGGAGCGGGAGAATTATGAAAAGGCTGCCATGTTAGTGCAGGAAAACACTCAGGAAAACACTCATCTCTCCATGCTGGGTATACTGTTCTGTGAGCTCCTCCTGTCACCCACACAAGGATCCCTTTTGACCGAAAACCAACTGAGATCACAGAATCTGCAGTCAATCTGAATACCACCCATAAACTCTACATTTCATCCTGCTTAATTTGTCAGACACTCATGCAGTTACACTGCACTCATAATGCAATAATGTTGACTGTAAACCTGAGTTGAAGAACATAACCTGTTCAGTTGCAATAGATTCTCATCATTATAGTAGCACGCAACACAGCAGCGACTTAGCCGTCCAACTAAATGCATTGAACAGCTAAGGATAAACACAGTAACGCTGCAAAACCGTGAAACCCCACTGTGATTCTGCAAAAAATTGGACACAATTCCATGTTTGCAGTGAGAGGATATTCGGTGCAGTGATGAACCTTTGATTTAGCCTTGGTAAGTGCGAAATGACGCCTGGCACAAGCCTCCTCCGCAGGTCTGAAAGCAATGCGGGGGCTACATTCACACAGGAAATGACTCAATCGTCTTTCAGAACAGGGAGAAAGAGGAATTCTGCATTACTGTGCAAAGAGCGTAGACTGAGGAACTAATTGTCCACAATTTTTTATTTTCATAAAAAGATTAACCAGGAGATTTCACTACTAGCGCGTAATTAGAGCTCAAAAGGGATTAGTTACTCCTCCAGTAAACAAAAACAAGCTGAATATAATTAGTTGAAATCCCAAATTAGTGCTCGGTCTCATGCATTTCATCAGAATATGGCTATTAAGCGGCTGAAGTACAGCGCATCTAAATTAAGGAACCTTAAATGCAGCCTCTGGAGACAGCAGTGCTGCTGCTTTTCATTCTTCAAGACTAATTTAGGCCTGAGCACCAGGGGCCTCATTTATAACCATTGCGTACGCTCAGAACAGGCTCGAGAAGACGTGTACACTGCTTTCCACATTAAAGATGGCATTTATAAAAACTAATTGGCGGACAAAATAGCGCACTTTGACGCAAACTCTGACCCATTCATACGCAGGTCATGGAGACAATGCAAATTAGCGACACAGTGAGTTTATGAATTGAAGGCTGAGGAAGGGAAACGCACACATTTAGCATAACTTGTTGTTCATGCCTCGATGGCCGCATATACAAACCACTGTCAATCCTACTTATGATTGTTAATTACACATGCTGTCCAATTTCACCGTAACCAATCAAATAAAAATAATTAAAACTGACTAATGCGTGAAGTGTATTAACCTACAGATTTCTATTTTCTGATGATCTTCTGCATCGGGTGTCCAATAATAGTATAATCATTTTAACGAGGTACAATGCAATTGATGTGAGCATATAATACCATTGTGACACACGTGCATAATATTGTATGATGGATGTGCTGGCACTGCTTGAGGACGACGTCAATGGCAGACTTATGAGGGAATGAGTATTCAGGGACCATGAAGATTTCCTGGCATATGATGACTGGCTTACAAGCCAATTCAGATGACCTAGAGGCGTGCTCTTGGATTTCTGTGTTGAGCCAGGCCAAACATTGGTGAGGCTAACGAGCCGGAACCGCGCCATCCCAGTACTGGTACAAGTCCTGTCGGTTTTGGGGATTCTGGAAACTGGGCGTTCCCAGAGATAGCTGGCCGACAGGTACGCATGAGTTTATGATTTAACGCAGTACTTATCTTTTGTCTCAAAGCTCTGTTTGGAATGAAAGAATTCTGATCGTGTCAGTCTTAGCTCTATAATTCCAGTCATTTTTAAACAGGGATCATCCGATTGAGTAGTCGATACATATTGTTTCCTTACACTTTTGGAGAACAAGCCAACATTGAAAAGCAATTTGCAGCAATTTCCGGTTTCCCAAATCGACTGCACTCAGGTTGCCATAGGGGCTCCATATATTAACAAGTTCATTAACGTGAATCGAAAGCATGTGCATTCAATAAATGTACAGATTATATGAGAGTCCAGCTTGATCCTCACTAATGTTGCGGCACAATGTCTGATTCAACTCGTATGATATTTATCCAGAGTAGGCAGAAAGTGCAGGCGCGACGGCTGGCTTCATGGTAAGTTTAACAGAGAAGATTTAATTTTACAATTAAATTAATTTTTAATTATTAATTAATTATCAATTAATTAAACAGTCTTTCCTACAATTCATCGGTGATACCCTATATGGAATAGTGGATATCCAGTCAGACTCTGGCTCCTCGCCCCCTTCCCATCTACAGCGCGGAAGAAATGCGCTACAATGATATCCACGCTCGTGCCTGCTCAGTGGTGGAGCGAGCCATCAGGCTCCTGAATTGTAAACGGCGAGGCTTGGAGGCTTCAGGTGGCAAACTTCTCTATCACCCCAAAAAAAGTGTTCCAGATAATCATGGTATGTACAGAGCCGGATACGCACCCCTTTCCCCACCAAGAAGACCTTCACCAAGGGGTCATGCTCTGTCAAGAAGTAATGTGATTTTTATGAAGGAACAATGCTAAGGTTCATTTTTTAACACATTCTTTTATTGTTGTAGCTATGTCACTTAACACAGATTTTATCCGTTTTAGCTCATCTGCTATGACTGTGATGGCCTGAATAATGTCAGTCTGTGTCTGCAGGACGGCTTCAGTGAAAACATGCCCACTTCAGCCAATGCCTTGTGGTCATGGCACACTTGTGCTGGGGACCACCCGCTGCTCAGCAGCTGCTTCAGACATTTCACTGGGAGTCTCCTCACCACCCTGAGGCCCCCGTAGCCTCTGAAATGACTACAATAATTACCTCCGCCAACGAAGTTGAGATTATGTTTTTGCCTCTGTTTGTTCTGTTTTTCTGTCTGTCCGTGAACAACATAACTCAAAAAGTAGCGCACAGATTTGTCTGAAATTTTGCGGGTGCATTGCTATTACATCAAGGATGCACCATATTGAAACAATATGGTCGCCACGGCAGCCATCTTGAAATCGTATGACATGCGATAACCATAGACTGTATAAAAAGATGGACGCATCACTCTGGTCTGAAAAAAGAAGCCCATGCGGAAGTACCATAAAATGGAATTCTATTTAATGGCCAGCAGATGGCGATGTCGCTGGTTGCAGAAAGTTGTTCAATGCTATAGAGGTCTGAGAAAACTTTCCCACCTGATTTTTCATTTAAATAATTTTTCACATTATCTTATGGTAGCTATAGCAAGTTTCAGGTCTCTTTCGATATATATCAATGTTCATTTTTGTAAATTATGGTCCCAAGTAGACTAGAATAAAGAATAAAGCCAGAATATGCTTAAGAGGCGTGGCTATCCTCTGGTCCTCGTCCAATACGGTCAGATCCACCTCTCACGTCCCTCCCCGGATCTTGATTCTCGCTCTCGTCCAATAGAAATCACATCCGGTGTCAAAATGACAACATGGCGCAATTCAAATAGCCAAAATCGAGGCCTCCTTTATGGTATGCTGAAACTAATTAGGGATGTTACGGTTGCTTTGTCCATCTTTTTATACCGTCTATGGCGATATCTCAACTTTGCTCCCATGAGGATTTGGATTGTGCTGCCTTGGCGGACGTTTGCACTCTGCGTGCCTCTAGTTAACTTTTGTTCTTGACTTTTGCACATTATGCACACTCGCAAAGCGCCAAAAAAGTGTGACATCACTTTCGCTGGGGTCAACAGTCACTTCGTTGACAGCGGTTCACGCTCACAGCCAGTGTTGGGGGTAACGCATTACAAAGTAACTAATTCTTGTGATCAGGTTACATTTATCAGTAAAGCAGTAATGTTACGCATTACTTTGATAACTTAAGTAATTGGACTACAGTTACTGACAAATGAATTATCTAGTTACTTGCATTACTTTACATTCTTGAACAATCGGCAGAACGTCGTCGTCTTCGTTTTGAGTATATTGGTGATGGAGACCGAAAACAGAAAAACAAATCAGACGTCCTTTTTCATGCGTGTTTATTCCAGAACTGTAGCCTTATACTTGACTCATTTTTCTGTGAACTGCTGTTTGGGCTGATTTTTACAACTTTGCTGTTGACTTTGCTATATTAAAGAGCATGACAGAGGTCTTGTGTATGCCCTCCTTACTAGAAAAAAGACTTGTGCTGATCTGGGCATGTGCCAGGTTTTTTCATGATATGGTTCATTAATTAACTTACAGTGAATTTCAAATGATGGTGCTGAGCACTCCAAAAGTAATGTAGGGGGCCGCCAAGCCAATGTTGACATGGAGATTAAAAAAATTTTTTGAAGTATGTATTATGATTGGTCATTATAAGTGGAACACTCATTGAAATATTTTGCTTAACTGTTAAAATGTAAATAATTATGTATACATGTATAATATATTGAAATAAATACATTAAAACTAATTAATACTATAGTTGTCATTCCGTGATAATTTGCCTCTTGTAATTCCGTGACATTGACTTCTTGAAATTTCTTGCCCATAAAGCAGGGTTAAAGTCAATATTTGTTTCTATAACTTACAGCATTAACAAAAAACACCTTAAATATGAACATATTGAAGTTTCATTAATTAACTATGATAGGAGCATCACTTTCTGGATAGTTAAACAAAGCATAAAAAAAAAAAACTACGTCAATTTTGTGTAATTCCGTGACGGAGTAGTTTTTGCTCGTTTCTTCTATGAAAATTTCTCAAAAAATACATTTTCACATAATAATATTAAAGAACAAGTTAATACCTTCAATATGACATATCATACTTGATTTTATCTTATTTAGTTGTAGAGTTACAACCCAAAATGTAATGGGACTGTAATTCCGTGACAGCTTGGCGGCCCCTGCAACTAGTAGTGTAACTATTTACTTTCAGCAGTGAGTAATTACGTAAAGTAAGGAATTACTTTTTTAAAAAGTAACTCGTAATGTGTAATGCATTTCTTTTTTAGAGCAACTACCCCCAACAACTGCTCTCAGCACCGCAAGACATTCACTCGTACACTTAACACACGGCTCAAAATACCTAATGTTTGCCGAAGGGGTCAGGTTGGGCGTGCCCTTGCCGCCACCAGTAGCAGACACACACTGCTGGTGGGAGGCAGTCCTTTTTTTGGCCACGACTTGTAAGATTTTTACTTAGTCTGAGACCGTCCTGCTTGATGAACCTACGCCATTAACCACAGCAGTGACTTGTTGCCACGCCAAGATTTTTTCTTTTGTTTGTGCTGCTGTGGCTTGCAAACAAAATGTTTGTAGTCTCCTCCACCTCGCCAACCAGCACTTACTCAGAAAAGTTTCCTGTTTTTTCTCTCCATCGTTGCAGTGAGCGTAGAAAAACCAAGCATGAACTGGCGTGTATAAGTATGGATATTCATTAATGAACATTGTAATTAAATAAACTGAATTGACCATTTATGGGTAAAAGTGGGTGTGAGGAGGGCGATGCTTGAGTTTTCAGCGCATGCAAATGGTAGAGCAGGCTGTGATTTATAAAGGGAAAACTGGTGCACGTATATAGCTTCACATAAATCTGATTTCTTTTAGTAAGTTTAGTTTTTACGAAGTAATCTACGCTCTCTTTTATAAACAAGGCCACAGAAGAGCTGAATTCAGTAAATGACCATACAGCTGAGCTGGATAAGGTGGATAACAGAGTAAGATAGATTAGTGAATTAGCTGGGCAAGTGAGTTAACAGGATAAATGAATTAACAGGATCACAGAGATGGCTGGATTAGTGAATTGGCTGGATAACTGCGCAGAGTGAAGCCTGGATGCTCTCCTAACACTGGAGTATGGACTGAAGTTAAAGAAAGAGTTGCTGCAGGAGTAACCAAAATTTGCAGACCGACTCAGCAATCCTACTTCCTGAAACAGAACCCAAGTTCAATTTGCCTTGGGGGCTCAGATTTCCGCAGCCATGTTGTAAATAAATCTGACACGATGGTGTTTGACAGTAAGCAATGGGTTGTTCTTTCATAATGCAGCTCCAGTGGTCATTACTCAGGCTACAGTGGGCTTCTCTAGGAAATCCAGGATCCACCTCCAGTGCTCACAACTGTTGTATACCAATTTTCACGCAATTTGACAATGAGCACAATCATTCATCTGTAGGACAGGTTCCACAGCTTGGTACCGGAGACTTCCAGTGTATTCAGGATTTTGTTGCCACTGCAATTGCAAAAATCTCAAAAGTATAACACGCATATAATTAGTTCGTAATTATATGCTTGTCATTTTTGCAGTTAATGTTGGCCTTGAATGCCATTCCCATGTATTTACTCTACTTATTGTGCTTTATCGAAAAATAAGATACCAAAGATTTTAATCAGAGAGTCTCATTGAGGAGCTGCCGGAGAGCTCACTCGGTAAAGCATCGCGTTGCGGGTTCAATCCCCGCCTCGTACCAGCCGGCAGCTTTTTCAAAGTCGTGCACAATTGGCTATTGTGCGACAGGGTTTTAAAGGGAAGGCACTCCCAGGAAGGGAAAATAATTGCCTTGTTCGTTGCTCAAGTGCCTCCTGTTGGCCAGACGGGCGCTCGTCAGGAAGATCCTAAGCCTGTCCATGTCTGGGTACCCTCTGCCCTCGTTCTGAACTTGTGAAGATTCAACCAATCAGTGTATAGCAAGCAGCAGGCTGACAGGCGCGTGCTTTGGAAGAGAGCCATGAACTGTCTACACTCTCCTGAATTGGCAGCAAGGGGTTGCATACGAGCAAGCCTTGTACATAGTTCACCAATTAGGCATTCCAGATTTGGGTGGGATTGGAGATGCTGCCAAATTTATTAAAAAAAAAAAAAAAAAAAAAGTCTCATTGAAGACTTTGACCACTTCAGGGCCTATTGATTTGCCAAAGTGTGGACGAAGCGTGGAAAATAATGCAAAATCAATGAGGAATTCAGAAACAAGATAAACCTACATTTTTTTGTTGAAACCAATGAACAATTAGCCAGCAACGCAATTAGGAACCCAGTGAGTAACCTTGTGTTTCCACTCTTATGAAAAGGTTACCACTAACAAAAATGTGACCGCTCATATGAAAATTTTATGCACAAGGAACATGATAAAACCCAGGGAACTTTTCTTCCTTTAAAGCATGCATCGGCATTTCTTGCAAAATATGTGAAATATTCCCTCTAAAGAAAGAAAGCGGATAATTAAAAAAATGAACAGCTTTTTCAAGGTCTAGCATTGCACAATTGGTTGGAGCACAAATTGGTATCGCTCAAGGAGGTTCCAGGAACGAGTTTGGGGACCACTAATCTAGAAAGATGGCTGAAATCTGCTGGGCAGGTTCATGTGCTGTGGAAATGCGTGGCTCCACATTTACAGTCCAGTTCAGCATGTGTCAGGTGCCCAGGAGGGCCACTCATCCTCTCACCTGGGTTGGGGACGCAGGCGGGCACGCTGGGGTACCATTTCCCGTGCCGACAGCGGGAACTGTAAACCCGCCCGGGGAGGGTGTATCCCGGCTCGCAGAAGTAGCGGATGATGCTTTTCTGGGGGAACCCGCGGCAGGGGGAGGGGTCACAGCGAAAGCCCCCATGCTCCGGGACCAGGGGGTGGCTACAGTTATTCCACTGCTTGCCTAAAGAGAGGAGAAGGGCACACGGAAGAAGGAGGGATCAGGGTGTGGGGAGGGTGACGGGGAGATTCAGAGCATCTACAAGGCTGTGGGAGGAGTCTAGGGTGTGGGCAGAGCAGAGTGAGGGGTTAAGGGAATGGGTTAGGTTGCAAGGGGATTCAGAGTGTGGGAAGGGCTATGAAAGGGGTTAAGGGAGTGGGCGGGGCAGTTGGAGGGGGCAGGTATATGAGTAGGGTAGAAGGAGGAGTTCCAATTATCGGCTTGGTCAAAGAAGGGGGGTACAGATGTGGGCAGGGTAATGGGAGGAGTTATAGTTGTAGACAGAGTGGGAGGAGCTAGGAGGATGGATGGGGCAGAGATTGCCTGGTGAACATCTACATACTTTAGAAACCACACCAAGAACAAATGACTGCTTCGTTTTTAGATGTATAATTACAAAATAACCTGAATGAAGGTGTTTGAATAGGGCTAGGGATGAAGGGGAGATGGTGGGCATATGCCAGAAACTGAGTGATAGGTCTGTCAGCCAATAAGGAGGCGGGGTTGGAGGTGAAGGACAGGCACCACAATGGAGGATGAAGACAGTGAATAATCAGTAATTAGGCAGTTAGGCTAATTAATGAAGGCTACCATTCTTGGCTACCAGCATGGGTAAATGAATACCATTCAGATGAATTGCATAACTTGTTTGCACATCGTTGTCATGAGTGGGAAAGGGAGGCCGTTTCCATGACGACTGGTAATGTGGTTGAGGGAACAGTTGACTCTGGCTTTGCGGTGACAGAGACTAACAGAAGATGATTAGCTGGGTGCAACGAGCAGTGTTGTCGATAAACAGCAATTAGGAGAGCCTTGAGTTGATGAACGGGACTGAGCAACATCCCATTTCAGGAGCTGGCACCCAACTCTGCCTTTCATTCTTTAATAAGCACAATCCAATCTTCATTTGACGAAAACTAAATCTGCAAACTGCAAGTGAAGCCCAAACTGTTGCAGTGCTCCAGTACAGGACTGAATAAGTGTAGCATACAGCGATATCACAAAACAAAATGTCAAGTAATTAGTCGGAACAAAAAACCAGGACCCAGACGAGACCCTTCGGAGCGGAGCTGGGTTATTGTGACTAAAACTTACCTGCAGTGAGGTCTGATACGGCAGCCAGGATCAGGACTTGGCAGCCCATGGCAATGTGAACATACTTCCATAACAGCAGCCGCTGCGCAGACATTAACACACCCTTCCTGCAGGCGCAACAAATACACATTTACTGCACTGCACTCGTCCCTGCAAACAACCCATATGCATTTACTGCACAGCACCCATCCCTGCTAGCAATTCATACACATTATATACATACATGCACATGCAGGGTCACAACAAAAATCTTCAAACATTTTAATACAGAGGCCCAAATTAACCCCGTAAAACCCACTAACCCATACATCGGTCTGTCACATACAGCTGCTGAATTCAAACCTGCAGAACATCAGGCCTGTTTTAAATTCTAGAGGAAACCCCAAGGTTTCCAACTATCGTGGACATGTCCTGCTGAATTACAAGGAAATTGTGTAAAATGATGTACAATATTGATATATTTTCAATTTGATGTAATGCTGTTGTTATAAAAAACATAGCGTCCTAAGGCTAAATATTTCTATCGATGTGAATGCAATGTAGCTTCAGTGAAGCACGGCAACCAGCTGATTCAGACCAAGTATGTGACATTGTACCACAATATGAAACGTATTTGAACCTACTTAAGAGAAAACGTGGTTAAATGAGAATTTAAGGGGTTAAACTACAACATCCTTCATGGGCTTGACAAATATGCATTACGACACCACATAAGTGGGTCTCAGACTCCTAGGGATGCCCATCTTGGGTCCTAACCTCTGGTTTAAAAAAAAAAAAAAAAAAAAAGGCAAACGGCAGCAGTAACCAACTCTGCCCCTTGAGATGTACCATCATGTTCGTTTTCACTCCAGCCCTGAGCCCGAATTTTGGCACACCTGACTCCACCAATTTCCATCTTAACGAGAGCTCCAGCAGTTGAATGAGGTGTGCTCAATTTGGGCAGGAGGGAGAACCAATAGGAGGAAAGTCCTCTTGGAACCGAATTGGTCACCATTAGCACTAGTTCTGACTGAGGAAACGAAACTGGTTGAAACTCTGTCGAACTGACATCCAGTTTGCAGGAGGCCCTACTAACCTTAAATTGCTGCAGAAACTGGTGCCATATAACCAATACCACAATTGCATGTGAATATGAGACAGAGACACACGCACAGCCAGTTATAACACTGAAATGTCAGTCTCTTCCTCAGAAGCCTGTATTTATTTTTGTTGAGATCTGGTATGCGAGCGGTGCCAGTCATTTATGTAGAACCCAGGGTGGGTCCCTGCTGAAGCAATTTGACCTTCTTTCCTTTCGAGATCGCTGATGTGTGACCACAATGTAGGCGGCTGCCAGGGGAAGTGCTAACAACACAGCCTTAGATCGAAAATCATTGTAGCCTCGAGCGAACCTTTTCTACTCGCAACATTGCAAACTCAAGAGACCACTAATATGAAGCGACTGTTTAAAACTATACCAATGCACAAGCTAACAAAAATATGTCAAAAATCAACACCAAATAACGAAGTACCCCAGCGCGTGCCCCATTTAGCCGAAGGCTCAACAGTGAAGTAAAGCGATCTTTAGCGGGTAAATCACGTGATGCCCAGCCCCCCGTATGCGTTTATTGTAATGGACTTCGACCCCTTTTCTAGCTGCCCCGAGAGTTATGGGTCCAAGTCTCGCAAGTTGCATGTTGAATTAAGGTTTTGCGTTAATATCGCAACGCATGATGTTTTGACCCCGATGTCAATAATTATTGAGAATAATTACCTGATTTGTGACCCAACAACTCCTGATTTTTCTGTTTTTGGGAGTTCATGAAGTGCACATGACAAGGCAGCAATTAAACACCCCCAGCGCTTGGCAGCAATGAATATTTTCAGAATATTTTACAGCAGACTGCGACTCAGTTCAGAAAATAATTGTAAAAACAGCACGAGCTCCGTTGAAACAAAGGCTATTTTATGATGCACTTTGCGAGGACAAGGGCATTTTACCTCTGAGAGCGCGTTTCAGTTTGGCTACGACTGAATGGGTATGTTCTCCCAACTACATGAACAAGCACAATGTCATCTGAGGGAGAAAAGGGGAACCATCGAGAATAATATATCGTTTGTAGTCTATCCATTGGCAAAATTCCAATTCTGCATTTCCATGGCATCTTTCACAAGTTTTTCGTAATCGGAAGCTGGAGATGGGATGCTCAGTTACACGACCACAGAGGAAATAAGATTGTATTTCCTTTATAATGCATTTCAAGACTAAGTGGATGGTTAACCAGGCTCACATTGGTGGAATTGGAAGCATCGTAGCAAAAGCCGACTCATTTTAATTGACACTGCAAAGCATACTTTTCCGACCAAACAACGCGTCTGTAAGCAAACTCTAAATCATATCCCGTGAAATAGCCCATTTAATTTCAATTTCACAGCCTGTTGAATACTGCAAAGTATTTCTAGCGACGCACCAATACTAAATTCCCAAATAAAAACGTCATAATCAATTTAAGCTATCGTCGGACGTTGCCTTATCCAAACATTGAAAAAGGCCAAGTCTTCGCGTCTGACATAATGGTTTAAACCAACTTGCCAGCCATCAATGTGAAAAATAATGTGATTTTTCATTATGCTATCCATTCATCTCATTATGCAATTCCAATACTGTTATAATAGCCAAAATCGATCGAATACGCCAAAAACGCAATTCACTCACCTGTGGTAGGTAGCCGACACGGGGAAGAGGAGAGATATAAAGAATTCCGCAGAAATAAATGATTAAAGAACGATCGCACCTTTCCTCTGATTTACGACCGACCCAGAAATCAGCAGTTATTTTCGAATATTGCTTTCTGAATGAATGACCAGGAGAGCAACTGGTGGATCTTGTTCAGAGCCAATGTTAGACCGGTTGACTCATCACTCAGCTGTGTTGACACGCAGCACCGCTGCTCATAGGCTCGACCGCTCGTGCTGCGCTGCCTGTGTCACTGAATTCTCTACTAATTCTCTAAACCCCGCCCACAGCACGACTCCGCCGATTGTCACATTCGGGAAATAACGCAGGTTTCGCCGAACTGTCAAAAAAAAGGTAGGGCTGTATCTTTCCAGCATAATTTCAGGGCACCACCTTGGTATTTATAAACTTGTCTTGCGACCGATTTTTAACGTTTTATTTCGCTGATCAATTTCGGCTATTTTCTCTGTCTGAACAGATAAGCCATAAATATAGCCTATTGCAAGTGTCCATCAACGTCAGGAGCGATTTTTCATCTTTCTGGAGCGACAGACGTCATTCTTCACCTCATCGTGATTCACTCCACTGATTTTGATGTTATATTTAGAAAAACGCGAAGCAAATAGATTTTTTTTGAAATCAGAAAGAGCCTCTGGTACATTCATAAAATTAAACGCAAGAATTCCTTTCTGGCTTACGATAATTACTTTATAAGCAACTCGTGTCCAGTTGGTCCCGATTTATAGCAGAGCTTCAATATGTAACTAAGAGGAGTTGGCCAGCATTCATTTCCTTGGACATAACCTGTTATTTATTCCGTCGCATGCAATTAATGGCGGTGTATGTTTGTGTACAAAATCCCCGTGCTCCAGTTGATATGAACAGCCGGTAAATAATTACTAAAGAGGTGATCTCAGTCCATTTCCTGTGTTGCTTAATTTCATTTGGTTGTTGGGCAACAGCATTTTCACCACTCGACGCGGGCCCATTTCCTTAAACAATATTGGCAAGTGACTTGGATTAGCAGAAAGAACGGAGGCGGCGTTGAGCACCGATGTCAGCTTCAACAGTAGGCAGACCAACCACACATTGGCTCAACAAATAGGCCCAATGATCGCACTTCGAAATTAAAACCCTTCTGTAGGACTGGTTCTGAAATATAGGCCCGTCTAGGAACAGTTAATTTCATATTTATTCTTACCTTATGACAATCTTCAAACCTCAACTCGGAAAACGTTGAGACGGTGTCGAGAATACAAATAAAAAAACCAACGATTTTTGAATTTAATTTCGCTTGCATTCGATCGAAGACCGCATGAAACCATATTTCATGTTTTTCTAGTCAACTTCATTTTATTAGTAAATATGCATCCATTCCAGCCGTTCTGGTCTGTAACGCATTCCAGAAAAAAGTTGAGACTGGGCAATTTAGGACAAGTGATCGGGTTGGGGGGACGGACAATAATAATGTGATTTGTGATTATAATGGCTCTCGGGTATGATATGAAAATGCCCAGATGTTCTATTTATTATATAGTAATTTTGATCATTTTTAAGAATGCACTTTATCCAACGATATGGCAATGGTTGATGCCAATGATACAGGATTTTGCCCGCGGGCAGATACAAGCACAAGGCACGAGGCTGTATCACAGGAGCAGATTCCCTGTATTTAAAAGGAGGTATATGATAAATAATTTTAATACAATTATTAATAGAATTTAGGACGGAGGGTCAAGTTTTTGACGCACTTATACCAATAAATTGCTCAACTGCTCCTAAAACAAAACGGTTCATACTGGGTCTTTGCAAAGACTAGATTCTATGCTGATGGAAAATCAAAATATTTTTAAAAACAAACTAGCGAAGAAAACAAATTTATGACCACTTAACTGGCGATAGTCGCTGAAGAAAATGACCTACTTTTCGACACGTGCTGCGTGGTTATCTAAATTACCAAAGTAGGGTAAAAATAGGCCACCAAAATTAATTTTGCACTTTTTTCCACGAATAAGCTCTTTAAATATTGTTTCTGTGAATAACTTGTTCAGGAAAATTCATGAAATTTTACTGCTTAACTTAAAATAATGAACATTAATAAACTGCCACCTGGTGAATGAAAATGAGCCTCTTCCACCTCAAAACAAAAGGCAAAAACGAGTAAAACTGATGCGTTGAAAACCCGACCCAAAGCAATACATGTTCTTGCAATAACATAACCGGATCATAACTGCTAGGAATAAAAATTTGGTTTATGAACTTATTCAAATTATTTTTTAAAAATGAAAGTTTCAGACACTGAGCAAATTATAAGACAAAACTGATTTGTGTCCTAAAAAAGTACCTAAATGCCTTTCTAAAAATGTTAATCATACACCTGGTTCCTCCAACAAATAACTAGACAAAGTAAGTCCTCAAGGCCGAGTTTGGGAGCCACTGAAATACTGTTTTTACCATGATCGTAAGGATCCTTTTCGAACATGGCATCTTTCTCAGGAACAGAACAATCACCAGCATCAACAGCTGGCATACTAATTACTACATTACAAGCACACAACCTGACAATCCAGAGATCATGCACAAATCAGGCTGTTCATATCCTTTTTGCTTCCCTTCATTGAAAGACTGAATCACAGCCAAGAGTAAATGGTGAAATACATGTTTACATTGACTACACAACCCAGTACTGTGGTTGTTTGCTCAAACAAGGAAAGAAACTGACCAGGGCAAAATAAGAAACAATTTGCCAATTTTGCTGGGGTTGTTGTGCTGGTCATTTTATGTGCACAAAGCAGACAGACATGAAATCCACACCGGAGCCGGAACATTTTTAGAAAAACTGTATTTTGCCAAAAAAAAAAAAAAGTAAAATAAAAAACAACAACAAAAAAAAAAAAAACAGAAAATGCAACCTAACTTGTAAAACCTTTCATTTTTTTTTAAATAACAATGAAAATCCAAAATGAATTGGGGGGGCCGTGAAAGAAACCAGATCCCTGTCTCTCAATATCCACAATACTGCGTCATAACGATGGAGCCAACTGAAACAGCTCATCAACACTCTAAACAGCTGAGGGAATTAATTTACACATAAATACGCTTCAGCGACAGTCAGTAGTTGTCACAGTTCCAAGTGGGAAATGTCAGAATTCTTAAAACATGAACCAGCTGTGATAAAAATATGAATCCCTCCACTTCCAGGCACTGAAGAGAACAGAAGATATATCATCTATAGAGGATCATTAGTCTAAAATCTTATGTACATTTGCAGTTCAATGCATTTCCAGGGCATTGCTTCATTACTTACATTTTCTTACTCCAGACATTAAGGCAAGAACACCCTCATACACACTGATATTCAAAAGCCCTCGAGACATCGGTACCCATTCCCCATTTTAGAAGTGCCTGCCAAGGCATGTCCACCTTTGATTGTTAGTTCCTCCTCGTGTTAGTGATGCGTAAAGCTAGCAGTCAGTAACTTTTTTTTTGACGAGTGAATACAGAAAGGAAAGTTGATTTCAATGGAAAGAGTTGTCAGACGAAATCCTACGAGAGCAAAACTATGGCAGGTGAACTTGTTGGAAAACAGCGCATCCAGGGTGCAACCAAATGACCCCCTGACTAATGACATCAGGACGAATGAACCCCCAGGGACGGCGGGTAAAAGGGTTTGCTGGGACATTCGCCAAACATACACTACAACCACTGAATCACTAATGACCTTCCCTCCCAGAACCAAGGCGGCAAAAAAAATCAATAGTCATATCAGGCAGTGTAGAGCACATCACCATTCATGAGGGGAAACCAGTGGCATTGATTCAAAAAATGGTTCTCACTTCTGCAATGTCTACATGTTTTAAGTTGTCAGACGCACATAAAATTGTAGGATATCAGGATAGGATATCAAGTCCTTTTGACTTGATTTTGGTCGATGCGACAACTTTAAACACACTGAAAATCATCGAAAAGTTGCAGCCATTTTTTTAGGCTCACAGTGCGAGAGGAGTTCTGCAGGGTAAAATGGCCACTGCTTATTTAAAACAGACTCATCAGTGGGTGCTGAAAACGTGCACTCTGCTAACAGATTGGTCCCCCGTGTGTGCCCTCTGTCTGAACACTGCAAAAATCATTCACCGATGACCAGTCCATGCTGAGCCAAGGACAGAGGACAGAATGATCAGGGCAAAGAAGATAATGTCCAACCCAGAGAGATGTGACCCCCCAGGCATGGTACTAGAAGTGAACATACTCAGTGGAGCAAGCTGTTCTGCACGCAACCAGACAACAATGTGTGTCCTTCCAGGTAGAAAACTTACCTTCCTGAATTAAAACCTTTTACAAGCAACACGCTTGCCTGCTTCAAGATACTCCCAAAAATCCCTTGTGGGAGGAGCACAAGCACAAGGAGCAGTTTTAATCCTGGTAATATAATCACTCATTTACTTCTGTAAGCAGTGGCTGTCGATGTTTCAGCTCCTCCCAGTCCCCATCCACTCACACTCCCCTCTCCCCGACAGAGCCGCACTGCACATGCTCAGACAGGAGGACCACCAGCCAGTTACAGCTACACCTGGCTCAAAATGTGAGGACAACTGGAATGGAATGTGATCATTTATGTTTAGACTAGGGCAGAATTGTGCAGCTAAGCACCCTCATATACATACCCACACACACATATACTAAAGTCACTGCATCAGCAACACACCCTGAGGTACTGTATTGTTCCACATGCCGTCCGTGCGACGAAAATGCTCCCGTCGCAAGAGTGCACCTACTGATTCAGAGGTGCTAGTGTGCTTCAAACAAATTTAACTTAGGTGCACATGGTTCAATGAAAAACAATAGTGTAGAGACGGGATCAAACCTGCCAACAGAGCACAACCCAAAGCGAAACTAATTTGAGGAGAACAACAAGGGACAAGAAAGAAGCCATTTGTAGAGGGGAAGTCGCAACATGCCAATGGGGGGAAAGTTCATCTGCTAACATTTCTACCAGGTCATACTGGTGGTCTTTTCTTCAATATTACACCCCTGTTCCAGCCTCTACGGCAACGAGAAAACAAAATGGCAAACGTGGGCAGCCCCAAATAATCGCGCAAGAATATTCTGACATAACAGGTCTCAAAATAAAAATAAAAAATATGTACACGTGGACAAAAAATTAATGAAGGAACATGCAAATGCTTGGATTATATGGTCGAAAACCTCCATCTTTGGATTGGCAGCCTATAGGAACCCCTCTTCGCTGGGACAGTCAAACAATAAAACTCTAAAACTACCATCCAGCTCTCCACCCCTGCATTGATAAAAATGCAATCTGCTGGTCTGAGAATCTGCAAGTGATGCTTTACACATACATGCCGCATTTAGCAGTGCTATTGCAAGAGCACATGCAGTGTGCTTCTAACTGTTCTGAGGTCAGAGGGACTCAGCTAGCCTCGCGCGCCGCAGTACTCGTTCACGTTGCCCGTCACTCTCCGTTGGTCACCATAGAGCCCCATTCATCTTTGGTTGCTTTGGGCCTGGGCATGCGGACAAGCCAACTTGGACCCATGGACGAGCCTCCAGTGCGCATTAGCCTGCAGAAACTAGCGGCTCATTAACAGGGCTAATGGCAGCCTGAAGCAATAACCTTTGACCTTTGTGTGAGTGTTTGTGGGGGAGGAGGGCAATGCTTAATTCTCTCTCCATGCCCCCAGTACCAGGCCGCCCACTCTGGTTAAAGTATGTAACCAAAAGGCAACATGCAGAGTTCCCGGAGCTGCAATGCACCTTGGATAAGCACAAGATTACCCAACATGCTAACTCTTCCTGTTCCAATTAGCTTCCTCTTCCTGTTCTAGTTAGCCCTTACATGACCGGTGGCTCAGTGGTACAGTGACACAGTGCATTCCTCTTTCGCCAAAGTCCTCCATCCAATAAACGCCTTAATAGGACAGGCTAACGTAGCGTACAATTTTTGAGCAAGTATGCACAGAATCCTCAGCAGCCCTATTAAACATTTGTAAAAGAGCTAAGCAAAGGGCTGCTCAGGCCAAACACTCCATGACAGTCTCCATGACAGTCATAACAGATATGGATGAGGGTGGACACATACGGCACTGCACTCAAAGGTTAAAATTAGTGTGGAAAACCACCCCAACCCCATGCTAAAAAAGGTAGGAAATGTTTTGTTTTTGTCACAAGGAATAAAAAAAAATTAATCCAAATTCCCAGGTGTCCTTCTTTGTACACAGTTCAATCACCCGAAGCCAAACATGCTAAACAATAAAGTTTCATATCGTCTCATTCTTTTATACTCTTATAAAATGAAATCGGCTAAAACAACAACAAAATATAATCCAGTGTTCATCTTGGCTTAGTGTATACAACAGTGACCTAGTGTTTTTAATTTGACATTAAGTGTTCATCTAGTGTTTTATGCATGGTCTTTCTTCAGTAGTATTATGCCAGTTTTTTTTTTTTGTTCACGTGAGATGATGGTGGTCTTGTCCGAGTGGTCAGGAGGCAGTCTAGTGTTTCCATGGTATTATGGATTAATCCTCTCCAAGACATCCAGCCGTCTGCATTCTCTCCATTAGCGCTGAACCACATATGAGAGAGACCCACTGTGGACCCCATGGGACCCTGTCCAACATAGAGAGCGCCCAATACTAGGGCAGGGGAGCCCAGTCCACTCACCAAAAGCGGTAAACCACCCAGGAAAGGGAGAAAAACCTCAGGATTTTGAATTAGGGTAGTACGACTGCGACTGAGGAAGAAAGACGAGTATTTCCACCAAGCTCATGAGACAGAGGAACAGAAACAGGGGCCCAGACTCCACTTCGTTCCCATTACTGAGGCAGGGTTCAAAGGTCATCCAAATTTCCAGAGTGGAGGAGTGTCGAGTTAAAATAGAAACTACAAAAAAGAAAGCTGGACCCTAAAAACAGTGCAGAGCATTTTCAGACAGTTTCCTGGTTTTGCTCCAGTTCGAAGTTGGTCTAAATCCCGCCAACCTCAGGATAGATTTGATATTTTGTTGCAGGACCAGACGAGAAGGACAGATGCCCTCCGCATCTCCCTCCGGCCCCCTGTTCGAGCACGGGTACGCAGTTTATTTCATTTTTTCCTGGGTCTGTACCAGCCTGTCAGTCTCACCACTTTGCTCGGGGCAGGGGCCAGTGGGTGGTGAATGGTTTAGAGCGGCGTGGGTTGATGACATCACTCATCGCATGCGGTTCTGCCTCATGAGGGGCACAATGCAGGAGGGCGGGCCAGCCTTGCCTAGGAAGGGGTGCTTCAGCAGCTCATTGGCTGTGGCCCTCTGGGCAGGGTCTCTCACCAGCATTCGGTCCAGGAAGCCCTTCAGGAGAGGAGACACCTGACAAGACGAAAACAAACACCTGAGTCAGGACACGACACGACTGAGGGGCAAGAACAGCCCATTCAGCTCAACACTAAAGAACGCCATTCAACCCACTTTCAGAATGTCAAATCTAAGTTTTCGAACTACATTTCATACAAGGCATCCGCAAAGCAAATAACCATGTTTTCAAATTGCAAGCAAGACAATATTGCAACGAGGCAAGACAGGGACATTGTATTGAGGAATGGAATGTATAATGACCATGTGTTCTTCACGAGCCAAATCATGCTGTATTTCGAAAGGATACAGCAAGCATCACCATGACACATGTCCATACCAAGTTGCAGCCATGAGAAAACATGCCGCCATTTTTGACAATCGGCTGACCTGACGCCTTTTGACCTAGAAAATGGTCAAAAGTCGGCTAAATGAAAAACCTGTCTAATATGCAATGAAGGGTAGTCCCACAAACCTCCCATAAAAATTTGAGCTAACTAGCTCAAAGCATAAGGAACTTATGGCCATTTTTCAGAAAAAGTCCCCTGATGGCCAAATTACAAATCGAATCATGCTGGATTTAAAAAGGAAACATTCTCTACCCACGTACTATATACATCCATATTTGCAAAAAGAAATCTCAAGTCGTTCTCAAGTTATCAATCAGAAACTGTCCAACTGACTTCAGTATTTTAATAGCCAGGTTTTATTTCCCCCCCGAAAACTTGGTTAATAAAAAATTATCAACTTAATATCATTCAATTACCAACAGAGACCTCAAAATCAGCGACGGAATGTTCAGTCAAGGACATTTTAGCAACATATGTCTGTTGTTGCTTATACATTTCCAATTAAACAAACATCACACAAAGAACCAGAAATTATGCATAGTCAGCGATCCTAAATGTCAAAACATGATCTGTGTGAAAACCACATCTTTCTGTGTGCTAACAATTGGCGGTGCACTGAATGCCTGAGGGAAAGCTAGAGAAAAAAACCGCGAGTCGCACCTTGTGGAGGTTTCTGAGTTTTGGTGGCAAGTTGTCACGAATCATCTTCATGGCCTTGAGGGGAGGCTCGTTGAAGTAAGGGGGCTCGCCATCCACCATCTCGATCACCATGATGCCCAGGGACCAGATATCCACCTGCATGCAGAGAGCACAGCGAGGCCTGAGACGGTGCTTTCGGTGTGGGGCAAGGGATCGGGGCGAGAACACCACATCCTTAACATCTTACTCAAGAGCAGTGGTTTCCCGACTTAACCAGTCACATCCCCCCCCTTCAGAATCCAAAAAAAGGTTCATGCTCCCCAGCACAGCAAAAGTGGTTTCATTTTTATCAAATATTCCCAATTCAGGAGATAGAAGTAAACATTATATTCAGATTAACAAAATAGACAGGGATGTCTCATGGCTGAACTGGAGGGTCTTCAAAGTCATCCGTCCATAGGCGTTTCTGAGACCACTGTATACGAGGACTGAACTGAGGAAAGAACTTTTTTTTCCATACAGGTCCCATCAAAAAAAAATAAATTTTTCAACTGTGAAAAAATCAACAGGTGGTAAAAATCAAAGGAGCCACTGCTAGCTTTAAAATGTAAGGAACAGACCGCACACTTCACGTACAGACATAGAACCAGACGATACCCTAAAAGTACAGACCTCAGGAGAAACACAGACAGGAGATTTAAAATCAGACTGAGAGGAGGACTAACCTCAGGCCCATAGGGCAGTCGGGAGATGAGCTCAGGGGCCATCCAGTAGGGCGTCCCCACCAGAGACTTGCGCCGCTGCACCTCCTTAGACACCTGGGCACAGAAGCCGAAGTCGGACAGCTTTATCTGTGGGAGAGATGCATCATGGGAATTAACTACGTACCAAGATGGAGAATATTGCACCATTGCGGTTCTTTTCTTTGGTTCTCACCACATTTCTGTAATAACGGTCATGACTCATACTTTTCATTTAGGTCTTACATTAATGTTTGCCCTTGAGTGGGCTTCATGGGCATGTAAACACACACAGTGTCTTCCCAAGTCAAAAAAGTAGCCATCTTATTCATCAAGTAAGCTTTATATAGAACGATGATCTTGGTCATTTTCCTCTTAAGCACATGGCATGATGAGCTTCATGCATCCACAGATTTGATTATCTTTGCATACAAGGCAGCAAATTTCATACGTAAATAAGCAGTCCTGTATTTCATCTGACAATAAGGAGAAGAGCTGGCTGCACCAGCTAATGGCGAGCGCTTTCAGAGGTACCAGGTCAAAACTGATGATCAGTCAACCCTTCCGCGCCCGCTTACGGAAATTTCCGTATTGTGCTAATTGACTCAGCCCAAATACGGATTTTTGGGCATTTTTCGATTGCCTTGGGGTCCTCAATCTTTTCCGGAGAGGGCCAGTGTGGATGCAGGCTTTCATTCCAGCTAAGCAGTTAAGCACCGGGTTCTACTAATCAAGGTCTTCAGAAACGATTCAAATTCATACTGCTCATGCATCTCTGCATATTTGGTCTTGAAATGAAACCTCCATTATGTTACTGTTGATAAATGTATCCAACTTGTATTGAAATGTACAAGCAACATTTCATTTTACCATTTCACACCACAGAATGCTATGGTTGACTCTTCTTTGAGCATGCCTGATATCCGGTCTTCATGAACTTGGGCAGAGCAGTCATCTTTGGTTTTGTTCTAGCAGATTGTCAAAGGGTGAAAGGGGATTTTTTTCTGTCCATTTTCGTCTCAGCAGCCGGCCCTGCTTACAGTCTGCACCTGGGGCAGTATAACTCTGCTCAGAGCCACCAGCAGCACCACATCCTGTACGCATGAGATTCTGCAGACTCTCACCATCTGTTCACACCCATGTGCTGCCCTCCTGCAGCACACAGACAGAGGGACTCCTGAGGTCAGGTAACGCAGTGAACATGAGGACAGGACACCAGCGGGCACTGCGGCCCACAACATCAGGAGAGGACTAGAGATGGCATCACAGCGGACCTTTTCTCACGGCCCGTGACACAGCCTTCTTAACGAAAGACCCGTGGTGAGAACGATAACAGAGCGGAAGGGTTGCAGGAGGAAGTGATATAAAACGTGCAACGCCCAGTCCTGCTGAGAACTTCGCTGGAGCCGACAACACTTCCCTCAAAAAACCCACCGGCAGGAAGTGCCCAGCACAACGCAGGCAGCAGAGAGGAAGCCAGAGCCACCGCGACTGAACCGCGGCCGCCTGCGGTGGGGCCGAACACATATCGTTCCCGCACAGCTGATGCGTTGGTATGTGCCAACTTTGAGCTTTCAACATGTTCGGCGCCACAGATGATGTCTCCATCAAGCTAGCGGGGTTGCTGGGAGGTTTTAATTGCCTGGACCTGAAAACGAACAGGGCCACAACTCATCAGGCTCACACTGCAGTCGAGTCACTGAACGCCTCTGCGCTTAAATGCCATCATGAGAAGGGTTCAGCCCCATCATGTCAGTTCTATTAATGAAGCATGCATACATTTTCCATGAAATTCACCACATACACTCTAACATTACATGAAAAGGCATTCACAATATTTCACAAGGAGATGTTTTTTAGTTGTACTCAAAAAAAGAAATCAGAGTGCAAACCTCTGCCTGGGCCAATGGTCAATGGTCATTCCCCAATGGTCAATACCGCTGTAAAAAAAATTCTGTCTTTTTTTTTTTATTTTATTTTTTTTTAATGTAGCAAGAATGTACATCATCTAAGCAATAATTTAGTGCTGGCTGGAAGTCTATACTTCCATTTGCTATGTATATATGCACCCCAGTTTTGCCTGGATCCAGAGAGATATCCGGATCCAGATCAGTTTGTGATATGTTCTTCACATCATTGAGATGCCCCCCAAAATTTCTCATTTTAAATTATTACGTATTTGTGAAGATACAACTCTGTATGTCAAATTTTGCCAAATTTTACAACAGTGAAATATTCTTCAAAGACATTCTGGATCCATATCCCAACCTAGATCACTGCAAAAATCTGACCACCTCTGGGAAGAACCACCTCAGGTAAAATTCTCACGCAAATCTGTGTCTGTTTTTGCATAATCCTGCTACCAACCAACCATCAAACCAACAACCACGACCGATCACATGACAACCATGGCGAAAGTAATAATTCAGCATTAACACACCCGGATGACTCGAGCGTTTTTGAATTCAATCATTAACCGAGAAGTGAAGTGAAAGGCGGTAGCGACAGTTCCTCTTCAGCAGAAAAGGGCTGCGATGATGACGCCGACACGGTGCCATTTCTGCTTCCCTGGAACCGCGACAGAGCATTATCCCCAGCAGACATCCACGGACTGCCTTCACCAAACTTACCTACCTTTACTCATACACCTCCAAGCCGATACAATTCCTTCGCAAAACAAGTTTACCGCATTGTTCTGAATATAAGACAATGTTTTTTTTTTTACCCGGGAAATCCCCTTGGAAAAATATGAGGTCGTCTCTTTTTCGGGGACTAGGCTTTCAACAGCCAAATCATTGACTGTGTGTATTTTATAGTCAAAGGTCAATATATGTTCATAACAATAGATGGCGCCAAACAGCAGCCTGCCCCCTTTTTATACTGGTTCTGGTCAAGATGTTTTATCAGTATGTTCAAATAAAATGTTTTTTTTTGTGATTATTGTTATTATTAGTGATAAAAAAAAAACATTTTGTAATCAAAACCCCCTTTTTTTTCCAAAAATCTGTCCAGAGAAAGGGGGGTTATCTTATATCCAGGATCGTCTAATATTCGGAACAATACAGTAAATATCAATTTAGGCATGGTAAACGCGATGCCCATTAAGATGAAACAAGATGCACGAACTTTCAAGCATTTAAGGAGCTCCAACAAAATGTCACATTCCGACATCAGAGCAATGCCTCAGGGATCACTGTTCATCTCTTTTCCGAAAGTACTTTTTTTGCCTTTAGAAATCAAAGAGCCACAATTTGTTTTCTTTCCAGTCCAATAGAGGATGAGTACGATATGTTCAGCAGTTCCTCTTGCTATACAGGACGGTCCACACCGGCGTAATGCTCCGAGAATAGCCTGTTGAGCTTTCAAAAGGGAAACAACTTTTTTCAACTCCTTTGTTTCAACTCCAGTGGGTTACTGCAGATCACACTCGCCTACTTTTGCAACTTATATAATTACACATATCATTGAATTTTGCTTTGCGCGGTTATTCTACACCAAATTCAGATTCTATCAACATCCATTCTGAAAAGGCTTTGTGTGAACTCCATGTTCTGTACCAATTACTGGCAACACATGCAGAACTAATTACCACTAATACCACATGACACACACAGGAACAGCACTGTGGCTCAGCTCAGCTGCAGAGTCATAATTATACTGGCTTTCCTTTGCTCATACAGTTGCCAGACGGGGGCTGACGACCCAGTCAGACAAACGAAACTTAAATCTCCAGCGAGCCTGGACTCTGACCCACTGACCTACAATGGCGACATTGGCTGCCAGATACACAACAAAACAAAAAAAACAAACAAAAAAATAAGCCAAATAAATCAATACCACACTGGCAACCCTGCCTGAGAATCTTTTTTTGTACAATCAGCAGAGAATGCAGGACAGCATGCGTGTTAACCCTGACCTCATTGCAGTGACAGTGACCATTCCTGTGTTTCTAGTGTGTGTGCCTGGGTGGGTGTGGCTGTAATGTGCACGCCCAGTGTTTCAAGTTTGCGAGTGTGTGTGTGTGCTCAGGTATATGTGTGAATCCATGTATACTTTTTGCAGGGGGCTGTGTTTGGGGTCAGAACGAGTGTGTGAGAGCCTGTGAGGTTGAGTGAATGAATGCATGTTTGCACAATTAGTTGAACAGGCTTATATGTGCAACTCCAATTCCGAAATAGCTGGGACTAAGTGTAAATTGTGAATAAAATGGAAATGGAATGACTGTCAAATCACACCAGTCAGTATTTTATTCTCAAATTAGCACAGAGATAACAAGCAAATGTTGAAACCGAGAAATTTTACATGGCCTGTTTACCATGGTGCAGCATCCCCTCTTCTGTTTAACACAAAATAGAGGCATCTGGGCATTGAGGAGACCGGTTTCTTGAGTTTAGCCATTGGAATTTGATCCCACTCTTGTTTAACACAGACTTCCAGCTGCTGGAGAGTTTTGGGTCTCTTGACTGACTTTTCATTTAATTATGCACCAAATGTTCTCAATCGGTGAAAGATCAGGACTGCAGGCAGGCCAGTTCAGCACACGGACTCTTCCACTACGAAGCCCTGCTGTTGTAATAACTGCAGTATGTGGTTTTGCATTGTCCTGCTGAAATACACAAGGCCTTCCCTGGAATAGATGTCCTCTGGAGGGGAGCACATGCTGCTCTAAAACCTTTATATACCTTTCAGCATTCATGATGCTTTTTAAACATGCAAGTGTCCCACACCATATGCACTAATACATCCCCATACCATCAGAGATGCTGGCTTTTGAACCGAACGCTAATGACAGGAGGGGTGGTCTTTCTCCTCTTTAGCCCAGAGGACACAACGCCCGTGATTTCCAACAAGAATGTCAAATTTGGACTCGTCTGACCACAGGACATTTTGCCACTTTGCTACAGTCCATTTTAAATGAGCCTTGGCTCACAGAACATGGCAGCGTTTCTGGATCAAGCTCAACAATGGCTTCCTTTTAGCATGGTAGAGTTTTAGGTGCCATGTGGGGATGGCATGGCGGACTGTGTTTACTGACAGTGGTTTCTTGAAGTATTTCTGGGCCCATGTAGTAATATCAATGACAGAATCATGCCTGTGAGTGAAGCAGTGGCGTCTGAGGGCCTGAAGATCACAGGCATTTAGTAAAGGTCTTTGGCCTTGTCCCTTACGCACAGATATTTTTCCAGTTTCTCTGAATCTGTTGATGATGTTATGCACTGTCGATGATGAGACCTTCAAAGCCTACACACCCAATGCCAGTTTAACTTAATTGCTTGCCAAAAGTTCTTTCAGCTGATTCTCTTCAATTGCTTTTTCAGCCCTTTTTTGCCTGTGTCCCAACTTTTTTGATACTTGTTGCAGCCAGAAAATTTGAAATAAGCTCATTTTGTGGATAACAAGAGTTGTCAGAAAGACAACAAAGCTCGCCGGGGCAAGGTTAAAGTTTTTCTGCACGCGGACGGACGCGGACTCGGACACCGGGGGTACGACAATAGCTCTCGAGACATTCGTCCCGGCGAGCTAAAAATGTAAAACGTCTCAGTTTCAACATTTGAAATGTTATCTATGTTCTATTGTAAATAACACTGGCTCATGTGATCTGAAAGTCATTGCATTACGATTTTATTCACAATTATTCACAATTTTCACAAATGTCCCAACTATTTCGTAATTGGGGTTGTACATTTTTTTCTAATATGGGCTGGTGTTTGTGGTCAGGGTGCATGCCTCAGTGTTAGCGCAATATGTTTTTGCATGTCTGAGCGTGTATCTGTGTGACAGTGTATTGGGGGCTGGTGTTCATGGTGAGGGTTAACACATGCCCCCATGTGCATGTGAGTGTGTGCTGCATTTAACTAGATCACAGTGTGTAATTTTTCGCACAGAAATTTTTCTTAATAGGAGCCAGCGCTCAGGATTAGCACTGATGAGGCACATCGGACTGGCTGCTCACCCTGCCGTCGTGTGTG
Organism: Gymnothorax reevesii; assembly: GCA_029721435.1. Lineage (NCBI taxonomy): Eukaryota > Metazoa > Chordata > Actinopteri > Anguilliformes > Muraenidae > Gymnothorax > Gymnothorax reevesii. The sequence continues at coordinate 118,257,856 of CM056574.1, forward strand.
AGCAGAATTGAGTCACTCTTTATGTCTCGGTGGATGACTCCCTGCGTGTGAAGCACGGATAACGCCTTCAGGACAGACAGGCAGACGGTCGCTATCTGCTCCTCATTCATCCTGAAACACACACAAAAAAAACCATCATTTACTCCCAAGTTCAATATGTGAAGCTATGCTGTTTCATGACACGCCAGAAAGAATAAACAAGTAACTCACTTAAGCATCACAAGCAGAGGACAAACATTTGCACTTTTCTTGATGAATATTAAGAAATACTGCCACCTAGTGGCTCGTAGGTAATGTTATTCAACTACAACAGCAACACATTGGAACATCCCATTATAAAAAAAAATCTATATTCCTAACTACTTCTTGTTTAACATCTCGAAAATACGAGGAGAATCAAGGCCAGGAAAGGACCAGACATTTTCTTGAGTACTTCAGTCTATACTTACTGGGACATCAAAAGTCCTTTTGATAACAGGCATATATTCTGAATTTAGTTCAAAGCCACACAAACACCATCTTGCGGGGAGTACTCGCCTGGTGTGTGTGACTATGTCAGTAAGAGCCCCACCCTCCAGGAACTCCATGACGACCCACAGTTCGTCCCCAACCAGGTAGCTGTTGTACATCTCCACCACGTTGTCATGGTGATAGTCCCGCATGATCACCACCTGCAGAAAAGAAGGGAAGACCTCCACTAGCCACGGAAATGCGGACGGCAACCAATATATTATTTGGAGCATTTCTTTTGGTCCTCAAGTATTGCAGCTTGATAACCTTAATCAATTTAAAAGATTCATAAATGTATCATTGGACAACAGAGCAGGGCCACTTGCATGAGACAGGATTTTTGAGTTCGCCAGATAACGTTAACTGCACTGACTGAAACACTGTAGCACTGAAGCAGAAAGAGTGACTCCAGGGTTTCCTCAGCCCAGGCCTCAGTGCATGTGATCAGAGTCTGTCGTTGTGTTCATCAGTGCATCTGTATCTGTTGATCAGCATACGTCAGTGTGTCTGTCCATGAGTCTGTCAGTGTATCTGTCTGTACATCTTTTCCTCCATCAGAGTCAGTCAGTGCATCTGTGTTTGCCCATCATTGTGTCTGCCAGTCAGTGAACCCGTGTTTGTCCACCCACATCCGTCAGTGCATGGGTGACAGTCCATCAGCGTCTCTGTTAGCATGTCTGTCACGGTTAGTCTCAATCCCTCAGCGTCTCCGTCAATGTGTCTTTCGGTGCATCAGTCTCTCTACCAGTCAGTCTGTCTGTGCATCTGTGCCTGTCCACCCTAATCTCAGTTGGTGTCCATCAGTTCACTTGTGCCAGTCCATCTGTCTGCCAGTGTGTACTTCAGCGCATTTGCGAGTCAGTGAGGGCGTCAGTGTGTCAGTATGTCTGTCCCTCACCTCGTTGAAGAGCAGCTCACGCCGCTGCTGTTTGCGCAGGTCCATCTTCTTCACGGCCACCAGTTTGCCGGTGCTCTTCACAGTGGCGATGCAGACGATGCCAGTGGAGCCCTCGCCGATCTTGATGTAGTGGTCCAGGTAAGAGCGAGGGTCCCCAGGGTCCACCACCATCTGCAGGGCGGCGCGGAACTGCTCGTGAGACACCCTCTGGGGCTCACGCTGAGGGGACCGGTGCGGGGGCCCCGCGGGGGGGCCGGGGGGCCTGACGGGGCCTGGAGGGGCGGGGTGAGGGGGATACAGGGGTTCGGACCCTGACAGGAGCGGATGTGAGGAGTGGTGGTGTGGATGCGGGTCCCCTCTGGGTGGCCCCGAGGCCGGTTTACCCCCTCCCCCGCTGACCCAGCTGGGGCCGCTGGAGGGGCCGCTGTGAGGGGGGGCTTCGCGGGGTCGGCTCTGCTTAGGCTCCTGTGGGGAGGGGGGAGAGGAGAGGTCTTAAAACCGTATACGAAATAGGATGGTCCAACAGTGGAATCCCACAATGAATCACTGTCCATCAGCAGATAATAAAACAAGTAACGGTCAATAACATGACTGTGTCTAGGGGTGTCACGATTCACCCATCCCACGATTCGATTAGAATCTCGATTCAAGGCCTTCGATTCGATTCACCTTCGTTAAAGACAAAGTCAAAATACAGAGTAATATCATTTTACTTTGGGAACTAATGCTCATCCAGTCTCACTGTCCCTCACAGTGTACATAAACAAAATAAGAACATGCAATAAAGATGCATTCAGAAAAACCTTACAAGTTTCTGTTATCACTATATGTCATAATATGTCACATGTGACTGTACAAAAACCAGTAGTCTACTTGAGAATAAGAAGTTAAGAACAGTCCTTTTAGTAGGCTTTCACTGGTTTACTTTAGCAACAAGGAACACTGAACAAGAAATACTGTCTTGTAAATTAAGATTATGATTCACTCTACTTCACCAAAAAGCAAATTAGCTAGCTAGCTAGCTAGCTTAGCAGTGTTAAATTCTTACCAGTGTACCTGGAGTTAGGTTCTGTCTAACTGTCGATCGCTTGATAACTTAAATGCGCATAAAATAATGGATTTCCTCTCAAAACTGCGACTTGGTTATAAAGTAGGTATAATGGTTTCCACAAGTGCATGCGTGTGTGCCACCAACCATGACAAGGCGAAATAGTTAAATAGCTATCCTAAAAGACAAATGCGTTTCTACTGAGTTAACGCTCAGGAAATTGAGCAATGGCGAAAAGTAAAAATCTGACGCGTGTCACAATTCCATTGAAATTGATGTAACCAATTTTTTTAACGCACGTCTCATGGTTAACGTTACAATGATTTAAATGCCGCGAGTGAATTTCTTCAGTGCGCTTTGGTTGAATAATTGCTCACTACGGCACAGAAACGTAAATGCCACTAAGAGGAGAGACGTAATGTCATCTCTGCAAACACGGCGGTTTTATGCCCTTGCGTTTGACTAGGAAGGACCTCTCATTTCGAGAGACAAAACTCCAAGTCTGTCGTGGTATTTTACATTCTGCTTATGTCCACAGATACCGCAGTCATAAGCATCCAGTGACTCGTATGCTCGTAGTTCCTCCCTAGTGAACACGGCAGGTTTCTCGATCAAATGGGTATAAATATCAGGTCAGGGAATACAGGGCCACTAACTAACATCATCTACCCACTCACTGATACCATACGGATCTGGAAATTGGTTGCCCTTTGTCAAAGTTAATTTTTTTTAGGTAGAATTTGCGATGTTTGATGGCTAATGCCCTCGCATAGCTTGACAAGCTATTACGGTTCACCATACTTCCGTTGCCAAGATACGCGCGCAGCCCGTTTCGTTTGCAAACAGAAAATGGGCTATTTTCTCTCAATAGACCCAATCAGAGTTAACCCTACTGAGCATGACCCATATCACTATTAACATAACATGCACTTCCGCGAACGTAATGACAACGTATTCACATCCAGATCTCTTGCGTTCTAAGATGAAATAAAATGACAAGTAATTAATTTATGAATCGAACTTAAACTAATGCTGGACGAATCGAATCGAACCGCATAACTTACGATCCGATTTTCGATGAACCGAACCGAATCGTGACATTCATAACTGGGTACCCTGCCAAATGTACATGTTGATGCCAAATATGAGCATAGTTGGTCAAGTGGTTCTTTAGATATTCCACAAATAAGGTTTACAAAGGCTAAATCTTAGTAATTGCCCTGTAACCTTGAAATGACCTCAAGGGCACCAAAATTGACTGGTGTTGCAAGACAAACCACCCCCCAGTACATGTTAGTGGTAAATATGAGCAAAATTGGTCCACTGGTTCTTGAGATCTTGTGTAAACACCAAAGGGAGAGACATACGGACGTATGAACGGCTGGACGGAGCTGAATACTGTATCCCCCGGAGAAGGACAAACACAATGCATGACTGTTCACTTGTGGTTGAACACTGCAGAGCACTCCTGTGGCCACAACAGAACAACCACCACCATTCACTCTGGGTGGAACAGATGATGCAGAAACATTTACAACTAACTGCAGCACTGCTGGGCTCTTCATCCCAAACTTCAGCTCCAGGAAGGTAACACCGTCAGCTTACCATCACAGCACAGCATTCCATTCAAGCATTTCATCATTTCAAGTCATGTCAATGTGACAACTGAACAAAAATATGGTGGCAAAGAAGTCCGAGTTCACTTCTTAAAGTTTAAAACTTAAAATGAGCGCATTTAAATGTTCTTAACTGTGTATAACAGGGCTATTCAACATTATCCTGCAGGGGCCAGTGTGGGTACAGGCTTTCAATGTAACCAAGCACTTACACACCTGGGCCGGTATTTATCAAGCTTCTCAAAGTACCGTTTTACTCTAAAGTGCTGTGAATTTCTGAAATTTACTTCTACTTTCAAACTTAAGTATAAAAGCCGGTTATGAAATTTTTGAAAGCTAAAAATCACTCTTACTCTCCCAGTTATTTCAGACAGCTCAAGAGTGGTTAGGAGTTGCCAGTAGGGCGCCGTGACAGCACTGAGGAGGCAGACACGGGCACAAGCTTTCAGGAGTGGAGGAATGTGCTTGAATTGTTTGACGATGCACAGCTAGACAAACAATATTGCTTGGATAGAGCAGGTATCATCTTTGTCACAGACTTAGTGAGGGAGGTAATCTCACCATCCACTTTACACAGCAACGCAATCTCTGCTGAATTAAAGGTAGTGATGATACTCATTTCCTTGCCGCCGGAAAAATGCAGCAATGCAATACTGATTATTTGGGGCCATCACAGTCATCAATTGGCCAAATTGTTACGGAAACAATTATGGCACTTACTGCTCCACACAAGGTTACTCGTTTCATCAAATTTCCAACAACAGCCCCATGCTATCCAAGAGAAGCAAAAACAGTTCATGCAAATAGCCGGCTTTCCAGGAGTTGCGGGCGCAATTGCACTCACATACGAAGATCATCGCTCCTAGCATTAATGAGGATGTGTATGTGAACAGGAAGAGGTACCACAGCATCAACACTCACGTTACGTTTGATGCAGAATACAACATTTTGGATGTGGTACCCAAATGGCCTGGGTTTACCCATGATGCTCAGATTTTAAATGAAAGTGGCCTGAAGCAGCTCTTTGAAAGACACTTTGTTCCACAGGGATGTCATTTAGTAGGTGATAAAGGGTACCCTTTACGCCGGTGGCTGCTTACCCCTTTCCATACGCCACGGACAGAAGCCCAAATCAACTAGAAAAGGTTGTCCATTTTTTTTTCTTTTAGCCATTTACAATGATACCCAGTTGTTTTTCGAATTATTAACACATTGCGAGAATAATCCGAATGTGGGCTGTCATTAAGTTTTTAATTTAATATCCCTTCGCAGGGCACACCGCCTCACAAGAAGTGTGGTAGAGAGAGGGATCGGCCAATAGAAGTGCCGATTCCACATCTTACTCTGAAGTTTGGTACCATCCTGAAAGTGTGCCGTATTATAGTGGAATGTGCAATTCTGCATAATATTTGCAAGAGGAGCAACATCCCACCCCAACCACAGGAAGACCTTGTACATGGAAGTCAGTCAACCGCACCAGTTTCAAATTTATCAAGAAATAGTCGAAAAAAATCAGAAACTGTTTGTCTTTAATTTCCAGGGTAATTAATATAATTTACTCTTTCTGAAATTCATTATTGTTATATGTGCATTGAATGTGAACTTATCACTTATCTTGGGAAATTCATTTTGACATTTCTATGAGAATATTCTTAAATAAGAAATTACATTTAGTGATTGATCCTTGCTTGAGGTTTTCCCAAATGTGTCATCTACAATCCTGTTTGCAGCACAGCATAATGTTGTAAAATCAGCTCTTAGAATGACACTTAAGATTTAGTCCTACACTTTGCTTAAAATGAGACTCAGATACTTCATAACTAACTTTAAAAAACAGCTTTGGGCCAAAGCCAAAAATTTTTTTTACTCTTAAGTCAATTCTTAGCAGCATTCTTATGTGTAATTCTGAGAAGCTTGATAAATACGGGCCCTATCAAGCTCTTTAGCAAAGACTCTTGGGGCTGATTAATGGTGCCAGGTGTGCAAGTGACTGGCTGGAATGAAAGCCTCCACCCACACCAGCCCTTTCTGGATTAGGTTGAATAGCCCTGGTCTATAATAATGCTCAAACCAATCACATCAGATAACGGAAGTCAATGAAGGTTAATAACACGGGATTACTTTTAAAACAAATAATAATAAAAAAACCGACTCATAAAATGCTTAAAGAGGTGAAAGACCAATTATCGAATACCACCGTGATTCTCTGGATGAGTAAAATGACACTCAATATTGCCAGCACAACACATCAGCTCCCAGACAACCAGCAGGGGGCGACAAATCCACTTCTCAACCCAAATTGTTCTCTCCACAGCCGGCACTGCTATGCGATTAGAATTCCATCCTTACCTCGCAGTGTCTCTGGATCAAATTCACGACCGCCGCTCCAAATCAATATTCCACATGATCAATTACTCATGCTTGAATAGAGTCCACAGATCAATTTAGCTGTGCCAATATTATGTGACGGCGGGCTTACGGATAACATAAATATGAACCGCGCTCTCCCTGCCCGGTCTCTCTGTGCTAAATTCTCTCCTGCAGGCCCGTTGTGGGGGAGGGTAATGCTGAGTGAATCCATGTTAAGAATGAAAGAGTACTTCAGCTGACTTTCTGGCCAAATTAGACTAGCAGTTGATTAGACCAAACACAGGACCGTTCCATTTGAGGAGCAATGTGCGGTTAAAGGCTGAACCGTCTCTGTCCCTCACTCTTTCATTCCTTACCTCTACTTCCCTCTATTCTTCTCTCCCTCCCTCCCTCTTCCTTACTCTGCTTCTTTCTCTATCCCCCTCCTTCCTTCTCTCAGTCCCTATCTGGTCCCAGCTGAGCACTTTAGCCACTGGATCACAGCAAAGTCCTTAGAAGGTCACAGGCCTCGTCCTATATGACTGACTGACAGAATATTTCCCCCCTGCAGCCCCGCCCCTCCCGTGTCAGTACCTGGCTGGGCAAGAGTACCATACACAACCTCCACTTTTTTTGGTCTTTTTTTGGCCATAATAATTTTAAAAGGAAGGGGTAGACGCGGCGCGAGTAAAAAAAAAATTGTGCCAATTCCAATTTACGCATGTGTATTGTTACCTCGTGACCTTCACTCTATGACCCATCTCTTGAACTACTTATGTTTTTTTTTATCTTCATTTTATTTAGTCTTTTTTTTTCTCCTTTCTGTCGATGATGCTGTGAACAAAGCTTTACATGTTAAATCAGACATTACATTAGTGTCCGCAGGGGGATTCAAACCAGGAACCCTGTGGAGAATGCAATGTTTATCACACCATTCACTGTGGCCTTAACCACTACACCAACTGAAGGTTGAAAGACAACCGAAAGAGAGATAGATAAAAATATATAAAAGCCCATTTTTACAGCAGAAATAAACATGTTAATAGGCTGGTTCAAAATATGGTTTTGGTCTCCATGGCTAATTTTCCCCTATGCGAAAACTGTGGGGGGAGTGAGTTTTTGTCACTCTATTATTTACATTATATAAAGGCTTAAAGTTCAGCAAAATTAAGGAAATGGCCACTTTGAGTGACCGAACCTTAAATTACAGCCTATGGACAGGACTTGACACAGCCACATAATGTGGCTAGGCTAGAGCACAGGCCTACATGGCCCCACGCTATAGAGTAGGACCGCCATGCCCTGCTGCTAGCCCCTGGTCCTGCCTGGCCGTCTGAGAGGACGGTGGATACCTCACAGCTCGGGTGGCCTAATCTAATCGTCTGTGGGCCATTACCCTAGGCTCATTTGAGTCACGGAACTTGACCCTTTGGCCGTGTCTGTGACTGGAGAATTTTTATCAAAATATCAGGATGTAATGTCTTGCTGTGTAGTTAGAAGTCTGCGGTTTTATTTTATATGGCGATGAAATTCTAGTATCATTTCATGTAACGTTATATGTCAGAACAAAGTAGCGCTAACTAGTTTGTTAACTAGCCAAAGAATGAATACAGTAATCCCTCAGTTAGCTTTTGCCCAAGATGTCCAGTAGTATTAATGAGAGTGTACGCCCACAGTATACTAGCATGCAGCAAGGTAAAAGCATAATAGAGAAGAGTCAGAATTTAGGGTAAAATATTTATGGACAAAAGGCGTCAGTCAGGGGTTGGAAAACTGTTGTGGCTTCCCTAACAGGTTGCCAACGTAGCTGGCTAGTAAGCTACAGCATTAGAACCATGCTAGCACGCTACCAGATAGCGGGGTCCGTCAGCTGATTCCCCGGAGTATTAAGAGGGCTTGACCAAAGAAATACCGTAGTCATACAGTCAATAAATTCACACAAGATCTTACAGAGCTACAATTGCTGCTGCTTCGCCGTGAATGATTCATTCCATTTTCAGCGCGATTACCAATGCCGTATCATTGGAAAAAGAAAGGCTAACTAGCCTGCTATTAAGCCAATTCAACCTATTCCATGTCATCTAGCAGGTTAGCTAGCTGTCCTCATGCCATCTAGCAACATTAACCAAATTAATAAGCCAAACGGCAACGGAAAAGTGTCACTAACTAGCCATGTTCGGCTATATTCAGTGTAGCCAGGAAGAAATGCCTTTTGCCGAGATCCGAAAGTACCTTCAATTATGTAACGCAATAGAAAAGTTACACGTTGCACAAAATGTAGGTTGGTAATACTTGTGATCAAAATGTGCGAAAGTGAGGTAAGGAAAATAAAGGTCCAACAGGTCTGTTAGTAAGCTTCCGTAATGCAATGTTATGGTTAGACCGGCCACACTACCGTTAATGGGACCTGGCTAAGGTGCGTACAAGGACTAAGGCGAGCATCCGCTCGCACTCTGGGTGGATACTGATACTCACTGAGCAAACCGCCTCAACTTCTCAGCGGTGCACAGCGTTCGCCTCACAACTGCATAATGGATACGAACAACGTTCGTCTTGCAACCACTTCACGGATAAAAATAGCATTTGATCCGCCACAGTAAGTGACTTGGCAGGATGCATTCCTGTACTAGGACAGATATGACTCTCTTGGCCTGAGTGAACCAGGTAATATCGAGCTGAGTTAGCTTCTTAGACTAGATTGCAAGCCGTAGCTAGCTTGGTAGCTGCAAGCTAGGAGGGCGTGTTTCGAGCAAGCAAGCTCCACTGGGCCCGCCCCAGCTCCAGCAATGGCCTGCCTTTTGCCAATTTTTGGATTAGCTGGGAGGTAGGCAGAGTCAAGTAAGTGCCAAGGTGGAGACCAAATTTGCTTCAAAGTGGATATCTAGAAACCAGTGGGTGACGTCACGGAGGCTATGTCAATGTTTAATCCAGACTATGGTCAGGACCTGGCTAGTGAGGCTGCTGCCCTATAAGGTCACAGGCCCCGCCCTAGAAGACTGACTGACAGAGAGTATTTCCCCCCATTAGGCCCGTCCCTCCCGTGTCAGTACCTGGGTGGTGGGGCTGCGCCCTGAGTCGCTCTCAGCTCGGGGGTACGTGTTGAAAGGGCGCCCTGTCTGCTGGGCTGTCTTGATCACCCCTTCGGTGACGGGCAGGTTGGGGGTGCGGATGTTGGGGCCCGATAGAGGCCTCTTGTCCCGAGGGGACTGGGGGCTGCCGTCCCGACTGGCGTAGCTGGATTTGGGGCGTCTGGCCTCCCCACTGCCCTCTCGCCGCAGCACCTGTTCCGGGCGCGGCTCTCGGTCTCTGTAGGGAGGCGCGGGGGCCTGGGGGGGTCCTTGCCGGGGCTCCTGTCCTCGTGGCTGCTGCTGGGGTCGGGGGTCATCCCGGGGTCCACGAGCCGGCCTCTGAGACTGCCGGGGGTCTGCTGACGGGACGTCCTGCCTGGGACGGTCTCTGGAGGGGGAGGAGGAGACCGAGTCATACACACAAGAAACCACTGCACAGACACACACTCAAATACATGCAAAAACTATTACTTTACACTACTGAGGGAAAACCACCCTAAAAACAACTGAAGTTCGCAACACACATTAGGCTGCACAATGCAGAGAAAAAAAATGTGATATGCAATTAACAACTTGGATAATGCCATCGTGAGAAGCTATGCAATAACGCCAATACTAATCTATGAACTTAACGGAAATGATTTACAAGTTTAAAATAGAAAATCATGGTGCATCCAAGATGTCTATGATCCTTGCCCTTGCGGAGTAAACAACAACATCTTAATATAGAGAGGAAAATAAGTAAACAGATTTTTCCAAAGACAATTTCTATTGAAATGGGGCTTTATACTGAGGTATAAACTGGCTTTCAGACATCAGCTGCGTACACAGATCTGCACTGAGAGAGAATCACATGCCTGTAGTTCTCTGTTCTGTCTCTCCAGTCTTTCAAATTGAAACGATTTCAGATCATTTTAAAGGTCCGTTCACAACGGGGCGGAGCAGAAAAGCGGCACGGATTTGCAGAATATTCGCAACATGAAAATTCCCCGTTAAACCATTCACACCAAACTCGGTGCAAAATTTTGCATTCTTGTGTGCCAATTACGCAAAGCGGAAAAACAAATTTGCGAGTTATAATTTTATCTAAATGAACCATGATAGCAGCAGCAGCGACAATGACACTGGTTGTATGCATCTGAACGATAACGTTAGCCTCGCAGTCTACTTTTGGACTGACATAGCCAACGAACGTTTTCCTTATTGATGTCTGGACCTGGGGCTGTTTCAATAAATTTAACTTGTCCAACCTAGACAAAGCTTCGTCATAATTTGCACCTCAGCGACGCACAGCTTCGTGATTTGGTGCACAAATATTCAGCATATGAAAACGTTAATTGAAAAGGAAAAAAAAAAAAAAACTGACTAGCTAGATCTCTAACTACTATGAAAAAGTAAACAAACTGCACACAGACCTATAAGATGCACGTTTAATTTGGTTGTTAACTGAATACAAGCCATCTAGCAAATCAAAAGGTTGGAATGCTGTGACATTAATAAAAACAAATTATTTCATTGGCTAAAAGTACAATTTCACAGGCGGTTTTTCGCGGAAGCTTAATTCCGTGCGGATGTTTTTTCTGCTGCACGGAAATTCCGTCTCGGTGTGAAAGCTTACATTAGAGCTCATGGAATTAGCTCCTATAAAAATTCGCGCAAATAATCCACATAAAAATTCGCGCTTGGTGTGAATGGGCCTTAAAACTGCATCCCAGGAGATATGCAAACATGCAATGTCAAATAAAATTCTAAACATAGTGAAGCCCTAAACACAAGATTTCCCACTCAGTATTAGGGCACATTGGTAATCACTGTCATAATCAATGATTCTGTACTACACACGGCCCACTGCAACAAGTGTGTACACGGACATCCCAGCACAGAGAAAAACAGGAAGCGTGACAATATCTCTGAATGGAAAACGGCTGAAATTTCAGCAGGGTTCGAACGAAATGGTGTAATGACACGTTTCAGCTGACTATCGACTTTTACTTCAGATTTACAGTTTTCAAATGCCATCTGCAGGAGTACAGAGCGGAAAATGAAACACGGTTACTGTCCCAATACTTACGAATCCTGCTGTGCACTACGGCACCCCGTCCAGACAGTTACACCCCCAAAATACTTTAAGCTCTTAGGAAAACCAGTTCACTGAAACTAAAAATGTGCAACTGACTTGTCGAAATTCAAGGATCGAGACATGGCTTCAGACCAATCTATCATCATACACCTCTGTCTGTAAAAATTGTAAAAATGCTCATTTTTCAATTTGCCCCGATGTGTACCGTGAAGAATTAACCTAGCTTAGCATTTTCACATACAGACCAATGTAACACATGGATCTTGTCTTGAGTCCTCGTCTGTCTTAAATGCTTTCCCGCCCAGGGACTATCGATGCCAATTCACTCCTCAGCCAACACAGATGTAGCCAATCTGCAGTTTAATGCCATGTAAACTGCTATAACATCGTAACACCAGACCATGGAGGCTAACAAGGTGCACCACCTATGTAACTACTCTGTAGTTAAATACTAAATAAACTACTGTAACGTAATAATGAGAACGGGCCATGATGCCAAACACTACTCACAATGTTTTTACTTTCTGTGTGGTTACATAATGCAAAAACGACCATCACATAACAACAAGAGGAGGCCATTTGGCCTACTAACGCTAGTAATTCTAATGACTACTACACAATTAGCAAACTCCGAAAACTCAGTAAGCACAGAAAGCCAGTGTAATATGTTACGAGAGGACATTAAACCTCTGTCCTGGTCGTACCTGTCCCTGCTGTCTCTTTGCCCGTCGGGGTGCGGGTGTTGGTGTTGGTGTTGGTGCGGGTGGGGATGCGGGTGCGGGTGGGGGTGGGCCCGATAGGGCGGCTCCCCGTTCTCCTGGAGCCCCACAGAGGAGCCGGAACCGCGGCGGGGGTGCACGGGGGGGCTGCCCCGCCGGAGAGAGTTGGAGCGCGTCACCGACATAGTCTCAAACTCATCCAGCAGCCAGGTCAGAGAGCCGTCTGCTCCGATCTTACTGCCCCGCACGATGGTCTGAGGAGGGGGCAGAGAGAGAGGGGGGGGGGGGAAGAGGGAAGGGGAGGGGGGAGAGAGTGAGTGAGAGAGAGAGAGAGAGAGAGAGAGAGAGAGAGAGAGAGGGGTGATGAGAGAGTAAGAGAGGGAGAGGAAGAGAGAGAGAGTGAGAGGGCAAAAGGAAGTGGCAGTGGGAGTGGGGGACAGAGAGATTAAAGGGGGAGAGAGAGGGAAGGGGAGATTGGGAGAGAGAAAGAGAGAGAGAGAGACAGACTTCCTAAAAATGCCCTTTCAGTGACACAGGAGAAAATGGTGCTGTTCATAGCTCTGCAACAATCAGGGTCACTTCCTGTATATCCTAACTATTCACCGTACTCCTAATGCAGATACCTTTCTGTAAAACCAATATCAAATATCTTATACCACATCCCTAAAACACATTACATCCTGTGCACATGTCCCCACCAACTAGGAGAGAATTCAGGAGGCAAATTTTAACTTTACTCGTGGTAGGAGAATTGCTTGTATGCTTATAGACTGCACAGGGAGACGACCACACATTTTGTCATGCGCATGTTCAGTACAGCATTATTCATAAGTGGGTGATGACACTGTTAGCCAGGCAGTTCTCAAGGGAAAACTGGGAGAATTGTCACCTTTAGCCGAGAGACCAGGCGATAAAAGCTAGTGGCGAGTTTATACTCATGTACAGCAACTCATGTTAACTTCCTGTGCTCAGTGGGATTAACCCTTACACAACCCTCCAATGACCTCACACTAGCTGTTCCAGCCGGAGCGTGGTACTGCAGCTGTTCACTCACATTCCAGATGAGATAGCGCAGCGGCTAACGCGACCGATAGCACTGAACAAATGACACTGAGAACAATACGGAGCCATGAGGTTACTCCACACTGGCACTAATGCACAATGGGAGCTGTGTAACAGCACATTTAAACACGCAGTATCGTCACTGCTAGGAGCACAGCTATGGAGCAGATGCCATAAGGATTTAAAACATCTTTTTCCACACAGTAAAAGTACAGTAATCGGTCAAAAATTTGGCACTTACAGTTGTGTCTAAAAAAATAAAATAAATAACAGTACAACATCAATAACCTGAAGAAGTGCTGTCATTAAGTTATAGCAATATTTCTGCATGACAAATAATTTACAAGTAGATATCGCAATGTGATAGAAAAACAACAGACCCAACTCCAATGAGATGCACGCTGCTTGTTCTCAGAAATTGACGTATTCATTGAAAGGGGCGTGTTGAAAAAATAATAACAGTGTGGAGTGTAATCAGAGAATTCTTTCATTCAATGAAGAAAGAGGAGAAACACATTTCACACGTTATTTCCTTCTGAACTGTGAAGTAAAATGGGCCGTTCCAAACACCGTTCAGAGGAACAATATAATTTGATTAAAAAGTTGACTGGAGAAGGGAAAAGTACAAAGAAATGCAACAAATGAATGGATGCTCAGCTAAAATGATCTCGAATGCTTTAAAATGGCAAAAAAAACCCAAAAGACAGGGAAGGAAACAAGCAACTTTAACTCTTACGACGGATTGAAGAACTGTCAGAATGGCAAAGATTCTGCGGACCAATGAAAGTAAAATTGTTCGTTTCGGGTCTAGAGGTCGTCGACAGTCAGGTCAGATGACCCCTGGGTACTGAATTCAAGCCACAGTACCCTGTGAAGACAGTGAAGCGCAGTGGTGCAAAAATCATGGTATGGGGATGTTTTCATACTATGGTGTTGAGCCTATTTATTGTATACCAGGGATTATGGATCAGTTTGAATACATTGAATACATCAGAATACTTCAAGAGATTATGTTGACATCTGCCGATGAGGAAATGCCCCTGAAATGGGCGTTTCAACAAGAGAACGACCGCAAACCCAAGAGTACGCAAGCAACATCCACACAACTTGGTTCCAGCAAACAGGATTGAGGTAATGGAGTGAGCAACGCAATCCCCAGCCCTCAATCACATTGAAAACTTGAGGTGACATTAAAAATGCATTTTCTGAAGCAAAGCCCCAAAATTCACAGTAACAGTGGAATGTTGTTTGTTCATTTTGGGCTGAAATACCCATTTCTAGTAGGTGCCAGAAGTTGGATGACTTGATGCAACGCAGTTGTCAAAAACAATGGTCGTGCAACTAAATACAAGTTCAGTAATTTAAAGTGAAGTTAAATCTTGAGTTAAACATTTAGTGTTTCAGCTGGAAGAGAAAATTGTCGACAATGCCATTTTTTTGAACAGATTAATACTCCTTTTCTTTGCTCCTAGTAAAAGAATAACACAGACTTGATCAAATTTGTAAATGCTCTGATTTGGAACTGAATGTGTGTCATTTCCACTACATTTGAAATCTAGAACTGAAGACCATTACAGAAATATTTTCTCTTTATTCACATTTTTTTAACGTATTGCTTTTTTTGTTTTAAACAACTGTATGTGCCTTATTACTATTCACAATATGCATGATAAGTCCCATCAGCACTCAACTCCTCTATCATCAGTTTCTATGAGAAAAAAAAAAAAAAAACCTCTAAAACAACCAATGTGCACGCATTGGTATATTCCCTGTGCGAGCACTCCCATTGTACATTTGTGCATGAGCAAAAATGTCAACAACACCGAAGCAGCCACCATTTTCAAAATTATACTGGAGTAGAGAGCCAAAAATGAAAAGCCTTGTTCCTGTCCACATACTTACAGATCACATCACATGCAGTATAAATTTTGCGCTACAGCAGTGGTGGCAAAACCACTCCTTCAGTGCCCAGTGCCAGACTGCGGTATGCCTAGTCTTCTGTGTTAGACTGTTACAGGTATTTGACATAGAGCACACAAGAGCTTTGGTCTTGCTGAAGCCAAAGCCCAGTACTAGTAGTAGTGTAATCATCTCCTTAATAGTTGTTCTCAGTCTTAGATTATTATACTCTGTGTGCTTGAGGTGCAACACAAACTCAGGGAACGAGCCAGGGATATTCACTGAGAGTGTGACCACTGCTGCTCCGAAACTTGATCCATGCTGAATGTACAGGGCAGTCTGTGAGCATGCAGACAGTGACACAATTTACACTTTTTACTTGTTCTCCAGAATAGGATTCATCACCCCTTTCCCCTCCGAAGACTGGAGCTTACCTTCCGTGGCTCCATGGCGGTGATCACCGTGGCGTCGATGAACGGTTTGGGCCGCTTGGCTGTGTCCTCGATGAGACTCTGCCATTGTCGCGGCAAACCCACGAACTTCTGCTCCTGCTCGTCGAAGTCGGTGTGCACCCGGTGCTCGAAGTTCGACGGCGCCGAGATCTGGATTCGCTGTTTCTTCTTCTTACTGAACATGGCGGCGGCCGGGCATCAGACCTGCAGAGATGCAGCGAAAATTTAACTCGTGCCATGGCGTGGCATTATAAGCAGGCTAACCATGGCTCCCCTGCGCGATTCAGATTTTTGGAGATTGAGAAAATCACACCCCCACTTAGGGGTGGTGATATTATTAAAAAACTCCTCTGCAGGGAAGCATTTTGGATACACACACTCGACACTTTAGAACCTCAAGGTCTAAATGAGGAATTAAACCTATCTTGCTTTCTCCGAAATTAAATAATGATGTGGATATGTTTTGATTATGCATGTATTTTTATTTATGTCTGTTAATATTGATTTTATTCACTATTGACTTGTCAGTGGGTGTTGCCCTACAATGGATGTAATGAGTGTAGCACCTTGGTTGATATGGGTGAATATTCAGGTAGCTCACGCCCTCTTTAAGTTCGCCTGTTGAGGATCTCATTACAATTTATCAAGGGCTCCTTCACCCATTCTTTCCAAGGACTCTGGTGAAGATGCAGTTTTACATCGAAACGTTAGTCACTTATTGTTATGTACCTTTATAAATAAAAAGTTAGAATTTAGCAGATATCTGTGCTGCAACAGCGTTCTTTTTACTTTTCATTGCCCAGGTCACACCGGATTATCTGGATTGACTTAATTGGCAGAAGCTTGGAGAACGCACTCTTTTCTATTGCTGAAATTAACTATTACAGCTTTCATTTCAAATAAAATTATTATCTCGGTGGATTACTGAGGCGTGGAAACCGCATGTTTAATCCATCCCAGCTTCATCCGAGTCTCCTGAAGTAGCCGTGCAGGTGCACTGTGTAGCCTACAACTTGGGATTGAACTTTCTTAAAATTGGAAATGGAATCATGGTGGAAGGAGGAGACAACTGCACTCAGGACATCTATCAGCCCTCTAAGAGGAGAAGGTCTGAAGTATGGGTATATTTTGGGTATTATAAGAATGCCGGGGGACACTTGATTGAAGACAGTTATCCTGTCTGCAGAACACGCAGGAAAAAGTTTCTACAAAAGGCAGCAATACGTCAAATCTCATGGCACATCTCCGTGACCATCACCCACAACTTTATAGCCAATGCAAAGTTAGCATTAACGTTTTAGCTGAAATACATGATGTGGGGACATCGGGTAGAGGTTGAATGCAATGATCCGTCTGTCTAACTTATTGACTTGTCAATAATGTAAACAGAACCCTAAGTACAGCGCCCGTCGCCAACGAGAATGCATACCTAGCAGAGAATATTCTAAGCTAAACCGCTAAACTTTAATTCACGAAGAGACGGTGAAATGGTGAAAGCAAGGCGTTATTTAGCGCTAGTTGAAGGCATCAAGAATACCATAAACTTCATTTTTTGGAGAAATTTGATTGACAGTGACTACATGTATATTACCATATATCATTAAATCGACGTTGAAATCAACCAAACACGAGTCAGCAGGTAGATCAGCTAAATCGCGCTCGCAGATTTGTTTACTATGACAACGGTTAACACTACTAATCAGCAATGTCATAAACATTTGGTGAAATGAATGACATGGCACCAGAAGCATTCTACCGAAAATCCACATTTTCGTTCAGTGGTGCAATGTGGCGCCAGCTGCTGGACACTTTCTTAACCTTAGCTAGACGGATGCCCACTTGTTTATTAAACAGCAGTAGATTACAGTATTTTATCGCATTGCATGCATTTC
Source organism: Gymnothorax reevesii (assembly GCA_029721435.1). Taxonomy (NCBI): domain Eukaryota; kingdom Metazoa; phylum Chordata; class Actinopteri; order Anguilliformes; family Muraenidae; genus Gymnothorax; species Gymnothorax reevesii. Next base: position 118,275,449 of record CM056574.1, read on the forward strand.
TTGATTTCTAAAAGATTGCATAATTTGTATTCGGAGTGGCTGTTTGCACAGCCGCAGTGTAAATAAGCCATAGTCACATCCCTGTGCAGTTGTTTTATTTGCACAGCCGCCCCTTATGAGCTGCTACTTAGCACCTGTGCCAATAGGGATGTGCCGTAACATTATTCGCACAGTAGCGTGTCCAGTGATATTTGTCCAAGATCAGTAAATGGTTTAATTTTAGCAAAGTTGGATAACTTTTATTTCCTAAGTCACACGGTCTGAGCCAAGTGTCTTGGAAAACATGGAACATGTTTATTTGCCCTGTAAGATAATGAATTTCAAGCCAATGGTTTTCTTCTGATTTTGCAACAAAAACAGCTATAGGCGAAATCATATGTATATTGATATGAATGGTGGCCCATTGATGATGATGATGATAATAATAATAATAATAATAATAATAATAATAATAATAATAATAATAATTTTTATTATTATAATCATACTACATGATGCTAGATCAGCAGCATCTTATTTCTTGATGATGGAGAGAATAAGTATACAATCAGTTCTGTTCCACTGATTTGTTTACATATATTTTTTTAACGTCATCAACACTTGAACATTTGGATATGATTACAAATAATTGTAGTAGTTATTTTTGTAATTTGTTTATAGTGGCCATTTTAAATGCATAATGTACTTTTGTCTTATTCTTTTAAGGTTTACTAAAGTGCTCATGTGTACAGTTATGGTTTTAATTTTGATGATGAAGAAAACAAGTATATAGTAAGTGGTGTTTCTTAGATTTGTTTAGGTATTGTTCTTTATGTCTTAGCTTGACTGTTTGGATTTCTATAATTTAAACCTGCACTACTGGAAATGTTCCTGTCAAATAAGCTGTTTGCATGCTCAACCCCTGTTCCTTTGATGCCAACAGTTGCACTTTTGATAAGGTTTTGCCTATATTTTTGAAATATAATAAACACCTTTACATCTTTAAAAACTATTTCAGTTTCTGTAGGCCTATCAATGCTTTCTGAACATATTGAACACTTAAAAATACCGCGATAATACCGAAAACCGTGATATTTTGGTCACAATAACCATGAGGTTAAATTTTCATACCGTTACATCCCTAATACATATATCACTCAGGCTTAATTCTGGGCCACAGAGACATCCCACTCAAATAAACATTAATAAACTGATGCTTATGCAACGTATGCTGGAACTCAAAAACCCCTTCATGTGTTATTATACATTATTATACAAGGAAACTTATCTTCACCAAGGCGTTGGCTGAGAAAGCACTAAAACAAGCTGGAACTAATGATGAGTGACTGAAGTAACAATTATCATCAACAGACAGCACTTATCGCTTAAAACACTGCCATAATAGCACAACCTAGAAACATCAACACAATATAATAGCTTAAATGTTTCAGTACCAGTCCAGTCTGCAGACTTTTCAGTACCAGCGATTCATTAATGCACTCTCTACAGACTTTGAGTGCTCCAGTGCCGGTGATTCATTAACTCTCCCCCCCCCATCGACTCCCCCAACATATAGGCATCATGTGTAGTCATTATGAGGCAAAGAGTGAATGCATTCTTGACAGGCTTTCTGCATGTTTCAGTACCAGTGATTCATTCATGCACTCTCTATAGGCTTTCGGGGTGTCTCAGTACCAGTGATTCATTCATGCACTCTCTATGCGTTTACTGGGTGTTTCAGTTCCAGCAATTCATTAACTCTTTTCCCCTATACACTACCCCAGCACATGGGCGTCAAGTGCAGTCATTATGGGGAAAAGAGTTAATGCCTTCTTGACAGGCTTTCTGGGTGCTTCAATGCCAGTAATTAATTAAAGCACTGATGAGTAGCACAATCCCCATGCCCATTTGGGGCAGGCAGATAAATAAATAAATAAATAAAAAAGATTAAGTTTATTTTAATTTATTTATTATTACAATTACAGTTGTCTTTGTCAATTGCTAAACTGCGATAGCGCAGTGGTCAAGTAGGCTTGACTTGGGATCGTAAGGTCCTGAGTTCAAGATCCGGCCACAGCCTTAGCGGTGTGTTCTTGCGCAAAACACTTCACTCCCACACTCCATGCCTCACTCCACTCCACTGTATAATTGGGTACCAGCAAATAGTAAGGGAAACTTGACTAAGCGCTGGGGGAGTACCTGCGATGGACTGGCATCCCACCCAGGGGGAGTAGTAATACTCCTAGTTGCTTCATGCCATGGTAACCGGGGTTAAGCACCAGCCTGATGGGCCACTAGCTTCGTAACACACATACTCTCCAAAAAAGTAAGACATCCAAGTAGAAAATTAAGGACAAATTTGGAAGGCCGTACAGAATATAACCTTACCAACAAAAAGAGGTTTGCTTGGGCAAACTGATTACACCCAGTGATAATGTGCAAATAGCAATATATTTTAACAAAGTTGAAGCATTATGTTTATTAAAACAGAGATTTGCAGCATCCTTCCTGCAATACTGATTGTTCAAAAAAAATGGAGATTTGGAGAACTGCTGATCATTGCACGCCATACTTAAGAGCCAATTTTTCTAAGGATAGGACAATATCAGACACATTGGATTGTTGACCCCCCTGGATTTAGTTGAAATTTTTTTTTGTGAGATGGTTAAAAACCCAAAACTTCAAAACCCAAACCGTTCCATGGTTGACCTCTTATAACCAAAGTTACAGCACCCCCTATTTTGGACCCCTTGGGGCAGTAACAAAAAAGTTAAGTTCCCATCCCTCTAATTCATAACTTTGGGGGTGTCCCAGTTCTTAGTTTCTTGATATGGAGACTTCATGGAGGGTACAATGCAATAATACTGTTATTTTACTGGGACACCTTCAAAGTTGGCCAATAGGGGGTGCTTAAAACGCTCCAGGATGAAAATGGCTTAAATTAGGCCTCCCATTATTTTGAAACTTTGAGGGTATCCCACAAATTTTATTGCAAGTATAGTTTATTTGAGAGGTGTCTGATAGGTTTGTACTGTTATTTCAGTGGGACACCCTCAAAGTTGGGAGAAAGAGGGGTCCAAAAAGGGTCCCGACTCAAAAAAAAGGGTAAAAAGGGGTCTTTTCAGGACCCGATTTCTCAAAACTTTAAGTTACAGCATTTAAAAGGCATAGATCTAAATGTTAAAACAAAACAAGAAAATAACTGGGATCTCCTGTTATGAACTTTTAGTAACAAAAAACAAAATTGCACTTGGCAGCAGTCACTGTTCAAATACTAGGGCACCTTGAGGCCTACCGATAGCCAAGTAGCCTACTGTTGAGCCCCAAACAAAATCAACTCCTTTTTTAAAAACAGTTCCTAAGGTTTTCTAGAGTAGCTGTATCTTAAATTTTGCTTCCATGCTGTTTGAGACTTCAGGAGTCACATGGGTGCACTTTGAGGACACAGAGTGCAAATGCACAAACAAGTCAACATTGCATGCATGTTTTGGTTCATTTGCTAAAAGGAGGTGACAGGCTACACATCTAAGCTAGATGTTTTCTGGATGTCAATTTCACTTTTAACCCGATAACCAGTTGTCTGTCTACCTAGCTAGCTATTGCATTACAGAGTTCGATCAAGGAATAAGTCCCGAAAAGCAGTGGGTTACAGTGATTTTATAACGGAGGAGGGGTGTTCTAAGCCACGAGGCGCAGCGGAGTGCCTTAGTGCCCCTCCGCCGTAACAAAATCACTGTAACCCACTGCTTCAAGGGGCTTATTGCTTTTATAAAACGGTTACCCAACATATAGCCCATTAAATAAACACACAAGAAAAAATGATTGACAATTTATTGGTAATAATGCTACAACAAAATTGAGAACTTCTTCCACCAAGCAAGATTGAGTGGACAGAATGGTTGGCAAGCAACACAGACGCTAAGATTGCCTTTTCATCTAGTGACATTATCATGTCACATCAGGCTATTTGGGTTCACTAATGTAGATATACTATGAAAGCAGGCTTCCTTGTTCTCAACTTGTGCCGATCGGCCAAATCATTAAAACCAGCAGCGAGAGTAGGGAACGATTGGCTTTTGTTCTTCACACTTGCCGGTGTCCAGGAAAATATGTTGAATTGTACATTGTGCATTAGAAATATATTAGAAATAACATTAGAAATAAATAGCGAGCTAGTTAGCAACGTAGCTAGCAACGCAGAAGCGATATCGAACTCTGTAATGCAATAGCTAGCTAGGTAGATAGCCAACTGGTTAGCGGGTTAAAAGGCTAAACTTCACTGACACTGAAATAGCGAGCTAAAAGTCTTGAAACAAACTTAACGAGTCAGTTGAGCGCAGAGTAGTTTGCAGTGCACAGGGATATTTTGTGTTGCGGCCTGCCACAGTGAATTACAGTAATTTTATACCGGAATGGAACGCGGCTCAGCCAATCACATTTAAAGATGGCAAGCACCCGTTTTATAATATCACTTTTGCGTTGCAAAATATGTTGCTAACTTGCTCGCTATTTCAGTAGCCTATGAGCGATACATTGTTGACTTTTTCTTGTGTGTTTATTTTATGGGCTACGTGTAGGGTAACCACATCCATTGTAGTGAACACTAGCTAATTGACAAGCTGGCTAGCAAACTAATGCACAATTCAACATATTTTCCTGGACACCGGCAAGTGTGCAGGACAAAAGTCAATCATTCCCTAATCTCGCTGCTAAACTTCGCTGACACTGAAATAGTGAGCTAAAAGTCTTGAAACAAACATGACCTAATGAGTCAGTTGAGCACAGGGTAGTTCGCTGCGCGCAGGGATACTTTGTGCTGCGGCCTGCCACAGTGGGTTAGATTAATTTTATACCGCCATGGAACGCGGCTCAGCCAATCACATTTAAAGATGGGAAGCACCCATTTTATAATAGAGAAATAACTTGCAATCAAAATTTAAGATACTACTCTAGAAAACTTCAGGAACTGTTTTTAAAAAAGGAGTTGATTTTGTTTGGGGCTCAACAGTAGGCTACTTGGCTATCGGTAGGCCTTATGGTGCCGTAGTATATAGGACAAAAGTGTGAGGCTGCACGCTCATTTAAAGTAATTAAATTCACTTGCAAATGTGTTTTGTGTCAGACTGCATGTCATTTATCCAATATATCGTTCATCAGTGGCAGTTACCAAATTTGCATTTCATTTCACAAAAAAATTCCTATGATCCCTGTCAAATTTTGAGTTGTATATTTGACCAGTGACTGCTGCCAAGTGCAATTTTCTTTTTTGTTACTAAAAGTTCATAACAGGAGGTCCCAGTTCATTTCTTGTTTTGTTTTAAAATTTAGATCTATGCCTTTCAAATGCTGTAACTTGTTAATGAATTCACACTCAAAGTTTTGAGAAATCGGGTCCTGAAAAGACCTCTTTTTACCCTTTTTTGGAGTCGGGACCCTTTTTGGACCCCTTTTCCTCCCAACTTTGAGGGTGTCCCACTGAAACAACAGTACAAACCTATCAGACACCTCCCAAATGAACAATACCTGCAATAAAATTTGTGGGATACCCTCAAACTTTCAAAATAACGGGAGGCCTAATTTAAGCCATTTTCAGCCTGGAGCGTTTTGAGCACCCCCTATTGGCCAACTTTGAAGGTGTCCCAGTAAAATAACAGTATTATTGTATTGTACCCTCCATGTAGTCTCCATATCAAGAAACTAAGAACTAGGACACCCTCAAAGTTATGAATTACAGGGGTGGGAACTTGTAACTTTTTTTTTACTGCCCCAAGGGGGCCAAAATAGGGGGCGCTGTAACTTTGGTTATAAGCGGTCAACCATGGAACGGTTTGAGTTTTGAAGTTTGGGTACCATAACCATCTAACAAAAAAAAAATTTCAGCCCAATCCAGGGGGTGTCAACAATCCGGGCTGCCTGAACCTTAGAAAAATTGGTTCTTAAAAACATTCCACCTAACAAAGCTTATCCCTGGAGTCTAAGCTTGGCAAACAGTCAATCTAAAGCTTTGAATATGACAGTTCAAAGTAGTCGCGGTTTATTTTAACATGATTATGTAATAATGTTTTTTGTCAACTTGCCGTTTCTGGAATCCACTTGATCAAAGCAAAGCACAATGGGCCTTCAAACCCAAGCAGATCTAAGTGCTCACAACTTCCTCTTGTTATTTCTATATTTTTACCTTGTAGCTTTAACGGTATACAGAGTAGCATTTCGACTCATACAAAAATAATTCTTTGCAAGTGTCACTTACGACACTCTAGAAGGGTGTGGGGGTGCCTGTGTCTCCAGACCCTACCATCTTGCCGTCTGCCGACACTTTTTTTTTTTTGCTTTGCACATGACCTTTCTGGGCGTCAAGCTAATGGAAGTTAGTGTGTTGCCCTCTGCCAATAACAGCCTTCTGAGTGTGAGGGCGGGACTTTGTAAAAGTTTGGCAACCCAAGGTTCCCGAGAGGAAGCTGAAAAAATATAAATAAAAAAATAAAAGGATTACAAGGATTACACAGCAGAAAAAAGTAAATCTTATGGAGAAATGGGCAAAGCTCATTACAAAACTACAGTAAACCTGCTCTGGGCTTTCATACGTCAATGTGCACTAAAGTAAAGGATGGGGATGAAGAGTGACGTGGTGTTGGACCATTTCCTTTGGACACACAAGAGCCGGCGGTTAGCTTCTTAGCTTGGTTAAGTATTTGCTACTACATCACAACAAATGTAATGTACCGAAAATAATAGCAAGCCAGCTGTGCATCTTTACATGCAAATCAGTGTACAGACACACCAGGTCCTACAGTCAACGAGTACAAATAACTTAATGCGTTGACAAAATAACCTTTGAGGTATGGAGCGAAGAGTTTGATCTTAAAATCATTTTCACTCCAACACATGCCAGCTGCAGCAATTGTAAACCAACATCACTAGTATACATAGATCGCGGGAGGCTCAGGGCTCAGTGCCTGTAATTAACCGGTAACTTTAATAGGCTAGTTGACAATGGCGAACAGTAGTGCTGGCAGCGCATTTTTGATAACATTGCAGTCTCAAAGCACAATATAGATTGACTTTGTGGCAACAAACTAAAAATATGTTTGCGCTAGCTACCCAATGTTTGTACAAGGTGATTGTGTGCATCTAACTAAGGGCACAGCTTAAATTATGGTCAGTAAATGCTCTCCTGGAGGCCAAATTTGAATGTAGTGTTTACAAATGGCAATGGACAAATCCTACTCTGTAGACCATGAAAAACGACAACACTATTAGCTTCAGATTAAGTCACCAAGATTTGCGCTAAGTACGTTGTACATCAAAACCTCTGAATGGCCTTCAACCTCTCCATTTACCTTCTAAACATGCCATGCTTTCTTCTCAAACAAAATGTACTATAACTTCCCCTCATATCATATTTTGGAAGTTATCAAACATGTATTCCAGGGACGAGATATTCTGTGAATATTAAACCTTTGAACACAGCATAGTACAAGTCAAAACACCACCATGTCTCATGCAAATTGGTGCACATTTCATTGATTCATTCTGCAGGCTTCCTGCATATTTCATTACCAGTGATTAATTCATAGCATTGACCAGAAGAATAACCTACACCTTATTCTTCAGGTCTCAATTGGCTACTGACTGCTACAAAGCCCAACGCAAATTCTTTGGATGTCCTTCAAACTGCAGACTTCTATACTCTATTACGTGCTCTCCCCAGATCTGCCCGCAGCCTGTACTCAGAGGCAGCGAGTGCGGTTTGAAACACTACTGATAATCGATCTTCTGCTTAAAGGGAATTCAGGAGCCACTGTGGATCTGGTCAGTTTTCAGAACAGTAACCCGAATCAAACGGCGGCAAATTCTGCTCGCAAGACAGAAATTGTATACAGGAAATATCATTCTCCTTAAAAAAAAAAAAAAAAAAAACGCGGGAGCAGAGGCGGTCTGAACAAAAGCTTTGCGTGGGTGTGGGATCAGGCACTGCTTCACATGCACAATGCAGACTTCATGCAGTAAAACTGACAGGATACGACTAGTGCTGCAAACCCAAGAGGCATAAATGCAAAAACGATTAACAGACCAACTATGCAAGGTTATAAATGAACCACTGCCATGCACCAAAGGAAACCTGATTCATTTTAAACTGAGCAAGTGTCACAGTCCATTTCTATCACTTCAAGCAGCGACGGGTAGTGTGTCCTTAAAATGCTTATGTCAAAGGGTTACAGATAGCACTTCTACTCTACCCTGTTTAACATGATAACCGTTTGACTGCTACACATACAAGGAAGACAGGAAGACATTGATACTGAGCTAGAAAACGGAGGTCAGTATTCACCAATGGCTGACACTGCTATTAAACTTTTCAAAACGGCATAAAACAAAAACAGTAAGTAATATTACAGTTTAAGCAATTAATTTCCTACCACAGAAAACAAACCTAGAGTTCCTACTTTGGAACTCATCTCAGTTCCCAGATCATCTGAAACAAAAAACCCCACACGCATTGCTTAATGATGGGTCATTCCATATCAATTGGACTAAATTTCCAGATGGTCTGAACCTGACCCACTCAAAGAAATCTGGCAAAAAAATATGTCATAGTGCATGAATTAAAATTCATGCATGCCAAAATCTAGACCTCTAGGTCAATTAACCCGAGATACAGCCCTCGCAGTGCACAGCAACCTTACAAGTTCCTGCATTCATTGAATTTAACGGTTTTCCCTTATTCCAAACCAGAAGGAAAATTTGCAATCTACGCAACAAGTTCTGGGATAACCTGGGATTTATGACTGCTTTGCGGCCTTTAAAAATGTTAGAAATAACCAATGAAATATCAGTATAGTACCATTTCATCAAATATCCTGCCTACGAACCCCCAATACACACCATATTCAGCAGTGAACTTAAAATACTTTGATTGAAGTCCACACAATCATACTTGGAAATGTTGAAGCAGATTGAAATGGACCAAGTTTCGGAATTTTTGCTCCACTGCTTGGGTAAGAAACCAGGGTGGTCATTTTGTAAAATAATACCATGGAATGGATTTGAGATCCCTTTAAAACCACCACAGTGCATGTAATAGTTGTTTTTAATGTTTGGGGTTACACATTTTGTGGTTAAATATGCCGAAGTATAATATTCTAGTGTTATGTCGTCCTAGGGCTGTCCAAAATCCTGAAAAATTTCAGCACAGTGAATTAATTCCGAATTTGGAATGGCTCTAGTAAATAACAGGTGAACCCCTAGCCCAAAAATGATGCCAGATATTAAATTTGTGAAAAAAAGTTCTGCTAGAATCGCCATTCAGGAGAGTATTACCTTTTTAGAAAAGATTCAAAAATCGACCACTGAAAACCGTTGAAAATTCAATGAATGCAGGAACTTGTATGGTTGCTGTACACTGCGAGGGCCGTATCTCAGGGGTAAATTGACGTAGAGGTCTAGATATGTACTACAACATATATTTTTGCCAGATTTTTTTGAGGTCAAGTTCAGACCACTGGTCCAGTTGAGATGGAATGACCCTGATGGCTCAAATTTACAAGGTTTTCGGGGCCTGAGTGATCAAATAAATCAGATAATTGGAAATGCGCTTGCAGAACACGTGCTCGAGTGAAAATACTATAAGGCCTTTTCCCCCCTCGATGTCCACCATCAGTCTGAAAAAGCTCTGGCCATTTTATTAGTCTCTGATGAGGTGTGAAGAAAATTGTTTATCAATGCAAGGCTACTGTAGCCTATAACTGAGCCTGTAAACTCTAGACTAGCCAAAGCATTGGCCCCGCTGTACACACTGTGGGGATGACCGTGGATCAGAGTGCTAGGAAAGAAGACCTTCAGTAAACGAACCGTAACAGGAAATGCTTACATGGAATACCAGCCATGAACAGCAGCATGAAAAGCAAAGTTTCGAGCACCCAGACCAATCAGCTAACATTTCCAGCATGAATGACCTCTTGACCTCAGCATGAGTGAGTTTACCGTCCAATCAGCAGAAGCCCCCAGCACTAATGACCTTCTGACCAAAGTGAGAGAGAGCACACAGTCCAATCAGCAGAGGGTCATCTCACCAATGCCTTCATGCCCATTAGCAATCCAGTGCATGTCTGTCAGCATCAGCCCCAGTCCCAAACACACATTTACGCCCACCTGCTGCAGTTTCTCATTTGTTATTGGTCAAACTTGCCCGACAGCCGCTGTTACCCACGCAGCTGTCCCACAGACCAAGTAATGTGCACACAAAGTGCTGACACGTACACACAACCCTCTCGTGCACACAACGCTCTCACACCACACATGCACACACAGCCCTCAAACACACACGAACACATTTCACACGCACGGAATTCTATATCATATTTTCCCCTAGAAAATGCAGACATGGTTATTATTTCCCATCAAGAAACCTCACTTGCAGTTTCTTTTTTTTTTTGTTTGGGGGAGGAGAGGTCAAGCCTGAGCTTTCCCAATTTTACAATTTCCTGTTGTTCCCGACAGTGCTCATGTGACCGTCTACTGAAGAGCTGAACAACTACAACAACTGAAGCTCACAGCCTCCTCCTCTAACGGATTCGGCTCCCAGAGTGCAGACTGTAATTTCATTTTTAGGGTAATTCCATGAAAATAGGGACAAAGGTCTTCAAAAAATATTCTCACAAAATTTCTGAGGAAATTTGTATTTTTATGGTGTGGGATTGGGGTGTCAACGTTTACAATTTTTTCAAAACGTGTACACGGGACTACTAACTGATGTGTACCCGGTTACACGTTCGGAGATTTATGAGCTTTTTCTATTGCAGTTGCTCTGTATAACCACAGAAAGTAAAATGAGTTGAAAATAAAATCCTCTACCATTTTGACAGATAAGAAAACGTACAAGTGAAAGCTGAAAAAGGTTTAACCTTCTTTTTTAATCACTGTTTTAACTATTGCTCGCTTCTGTACATTTTTTTTTTTTTTTTTTACTTTAAGTGCAAACTGCATCCCTCTCTCGCAACGGGAGCTGCGTCTGAATTTTAATATGCGTCTCATAGTAAAAGTAATCTGGAATTGACGAGAGGAGGCAACTCAAAAAGAGGCCAAAGTAAGCTGAAGTGAGAGGAAAAAACTTCACCTTTATATCCACTAAGTTAGAAAAGTAGAGGGGGACTCTCACAATTATTCACTAAAATTGGCATAATAAATGTCTTTTTCCTCCTCTTTAGACATGAGGATGCGTGATCAGGTCGTAAAAAGCAGACACACCAATCAACAAAATAATGTACAACATCACTCAACAACAGACTAAAATAGCAAGCCATTAACAGTTTTTGTTTTCAGCTGCACAAAATTTGCACATGGAGAAGATGATGAGCGCCGCGCTCATCTCAAGTCCTCCGCAGCCTATTCGTGATGTGGCGCGACACTAGCTGTGGGTTTTTTTTTTTTTTTAATCAAGGTAACATTGCGCCCCATGCATCTGTATGCTGATAACTGCACTAGTGGGAACATTTAAGTGTATTATTAGTTAACGTTATTATCAGAGGCATTCAGGCAACATTATCACCCCTAAAAATAGGCGACTTTATGTATTGGTGAGAAATGAACGAGGAGGAGAAAAAAAATGACGTGTACACGGTTATTGATTTTTCTAAACGGTTATGATTTGCTATCCGAGTAACCGTTTACACGTGTAGATGTTGACACCCCTAGTGTGAGACATCTTAAACTTTAAGGAAAAAAAAGAATAAATTCAGTGCTGCCAGCCAAACTCTGTCAGAATCCTGCTTGTTCCATCAACAGAATTAAAAGGACAAAATTTCACAAATTCATCATTATTAGGTAAAGGCCAAAATAGGTCTCAATCTTGAAATTTTGGCTCCAATGTTAAAGGGCCCAAAAAACGGACAAAAATGATTGAATCAAAATCCAAGAAAAATGTGAGATGTGGTCTAGTAATATGTAATTGCAAATTTACACAAAAATTCATCAGGCCCAAAAAGTTAAAAAAAAAAAAAAGAAAAAAGATTTAAAAAAAAAAAGTTCTGGACAACGGACGCCACACCACGACAATAGCTTATCGGCCCATAGGGCCGGTAAGCTAATAAAAATAGGACCAAGGATCCTGTAGTTTCCCGGCAAGTAGTCTTACAGTCATGATACAAGTAATGAAAATTACATGTGAACTTTGACATTCGAATCATTGAAAGTCAATGCAAAGGTCACTAAAAAGTTCACATACATGTATAAGACCTCCTGTTATATAATCCTAAACTCTGAATCAGTTTTGGTGATACAAGTCACTGAAAATTCAATATGTCAATTGCGAACTTTAAAAGGTCACAGAAGGTAAAGTATAGGTCAGTAAATGGGTCATTTCATATGAAATCAACCGGGGCTCCCAGTGTCATGGTCTTGGATTTCCCTTAAATTTTGGTAGAATGTTGTACCATATGCAACATTCGATTAAAATTTCAAAGAAATGCATGACCGTGACACAGGGATGTTCCTGGAATTTAGTTGATTTCATATGGAATGACCCAAATGGACTTCATGGTCTCTACACAAACCTTGGTCCAATCTGTGACCATTTTGGTGATAGAAGTGATTGTAATTTCCCTGTCGAGCTTGACCCTCAAAGGTCACTGACAGTCAAGTTGAATGTCACCAAATAAAAGATCTGATGTGACTTCCTAGATGCCAGTAACAAAAACCTAGGCTCCAACTCTGACCATTAGTGATTCAAGTCACAGAGTCTTCCCTAGGTCACCTTTCACCTTCGAAGGTCAATATGAAGGTCACCACATGAAAGTTCATATTTCGTCGGCCCGCTGATAAAACTTTGTATCTCCAAATCGATAAGAAACTAAAACTTGAATGTACACTATTCTTACATGCAAAATTAAACATTTTTATTTTATTTACATTTTAAATTATATTTATATTATTATTATTATTTGTATTTATTTTTTATTTTCCTGAAAAGTTTATCATTCATATATTATCATATACAAAAGTTTATCACCACTATATAGGCAGTGCATGCCACGAGACAGGCGTGATCGCCCCGGCGCCCGTAAACGCCTGCCAAGTCCTCCTCACGGGCGCGATTAAACAGGCCCATCAGTCACTTCACAGGCGCGCCACTATTAAATCCAAGCGTGAGCCCGTTTGACCAACCCCGGTAATGACCACGACGATGACGACAATATTATCATCGAAACTAGCAATCGCAACATTCTCTCAGAACTAGACAACCAGTACCAGCTGTGAGGAAGCATCTCATATTCAGTTCAGCATAACCAACCCATCATCATAGCCTTAACAAGCAATCTCGGACCTCGGTAGAAAATTCAGATAGAATAAAAATTCAACGTCCATCATTCAGGTTTTTTTCTAGGCATCTTAAGTGTAACCTGTGTGAACATGCAGTGTTACTTTTCACCCAAAATCAATTTCTGCGTGCACATTATTATTCTTTTCCTCTTAACTATGCTTGTGTTGTTTAGGGGAGTTCTCTTTAGTGAAAGGTTTTCTGCCACAGAATTACAAGTCAAACTTATTTTATGGAAATTTCCTTTCTGAATTCGGATAGGACCATGTTTTTGCCTAAAATCATTTGATAATGCAGAAATCTAAGCAAGACAACTATGTTTGGGAACGCCCCTAAGAATTTGTTTTTTTTTTCCACAACTGTTCCACAGTTTGGGTGCAACGTATACTCCCGGAACGCTCAGCCCTGCCCCCAACCCGGCATTCATTGATCCTGCATACAATCTTGACCTATGCCCATCTCGCTTCCTGTCATAACTCAAAAAAAGAATGCCAGTCGAGTCTTCAATTATGTATGACGAGCAATCGGAAGATAATACTTCAGGTGCGGAATTGTCCGATTTAAAAGAGGGAGAGGCAGAAGAAAGAGGGATCCAGCCATAAATGTTCGAGCCTTTCAGTAAAAAAAGAAAGGTCTGGCTGCAAAGACTCTGATTCTGGGATTGGAGGAAAAAAACGCCCCGGTTGTCTGGATTTCTTTCAACCAATGAGTGAGAGTATAATCAACTTTCCCAGAACAGAATAAATATTTTACAGATGTGAAATAAAAATATTAAATATTGCAACTAAAAGTTTGTGGTTATATTTCTGTTGCAGCCTGATTGCCAGGGAAAAAATGGGTTGTAAAATATTTAAATAGCTGCAATGCCAGTTGAGTAAAGCCCTCACCCCTAAAAAGAAAAAAGAAAGCAAGCCAGGGGTCATGTGACTATCTGATTTTATTTCTGATATAAATTGGACTCAAATAATTTTTGTAATAACATAAATAAGCCCGTATTTCTTTTGTTTTCAGGACAAGGTCACTAGAGCTGAAGTGTTGTTCTGCCACACCCTGATGGAACATAATATACCCTTTAATGTGGCAAATCATCTGCCTCGGTTGTTCCCAGTCATGTTCCCGGATTGCAATCCGGGCACTGGATGAGTACAAAAGCAAAACTGACTCTCTGCATTGAACATTTTAACTTAAAAACGGTGACTAGTCACAACACTTTGATGCAGGGTCAAGGATGTTACATCGTCAGTATTTTTCAGAATGCAGGGCTTTTTTGTTCAGCTTGTCTGCTCAGAAGTTGAAATGTGGAAGATTGATAAACAAGTAGATCAGAAGGATCTAATAGCTGCGACCTGGCCTAGCATCCGCCACGTGGCCTAGTGTTCATGACTGGTGGTTTCTTGTACAAGTGTGATCTCGAAATTTGTAAATGACCTTGAAAATTAATAGGGGACCCTTCCTCTGTACCAAGAAGCTTGTTCTAAGATGTAATAGCTATCCATCAAGTTAAAGTGGAGTTACGGTGTGAAAACTGTGAAATCTGGGTGAAATTGACACTTTTTTGACCGATGTGACCTTGGGATTCGACAGATGACCTTGAAAATCAACAGGGAACCCCTCCTCTATACCAAGAAGCTTGTTCTAAGATTTCATAGCCATTCATTGAATGAAACTTGAGTTACGGTGCGAAAACCATCAAATCTCTATAAATCTCACCTCCTCTATGCCTAGAAGCTATTTCCAAAATTTCATAGCGATCCATGAATTCTAACCGGAGTTGCAGCGCGAAAACCCACAAACAAGGTCGTGACCTCTGTGAACTTGACCTTTGACCTCGACTTTGTGCATGGACATCACTTTGGTGAAGGTAAATAACTCCTGAAAATTTCATGATGATACGACGACAGGAACATGGTCAAATAGGTGTCACAGACGGACAGACAGACAGAAGCGTTCATAGAGCTGCTTGGTAGCAGCTAAAAAACATGGCAAAAGCCTGTTGTAATCACACTTGGCATGACTTTAATTTTCAATCCAAGTCCCCTTCAAATGGCACGAAAATGCATATTTTAATATCTATTTTTGAAAATTTTTCCGGGGGGGGGGGGGGGGCTTTCTTCCAAACTACCCTAGCAGGGCTTCGAGACTAACGCTGCTCACAATTCCTAAACCTCCAGCAATTCAAGCTCGACCAGGTTGGCAACACTCATTTCAAACTTACAACATTTTGGGGCTGTGTGAGGATGGATGTATATTGGCTTGGAAGCAGAAGTTAAAGCAACTCTGCCTTTTTAAGCTTGGTACTAGTGCTGGTAACCATGGTAACTGATACAGCTGTGAGGTTATCAAAATAAAATACATGAATGGACAATAGGCAAGCTTGGACTGGACAGGACGGGACACAGGGCAGGTGAAGAATGGAGTAGCAGGCTTAGAGGTAGCAGATACCAGTGTTTCCCATTGTGTAGCGGTCAGCAAGAGAATCAACTTGGACTGCCACAAATAGATTTCGCCCCAACAGGATTTTCTATATCGCATTCTCATGTCTGTACGCGCAAAAAAAAAAAAATAAATAAAAAAAAACCGAGAGAGGCACTCGTAGAGTGCAAACCTCCGCCAAGGCAGCACAATCCAAATGTGCATGAGTGGGAGCAAAGTTGCGTTATCGCGTGTGATAGCATTTCATCATGGCTGCCGTGGCGGCCATACTGTTTCAGTAATTGCGGTGAAAATCAATATGGTTCATCCTTGTTGTAATAACAATCCACCCACGAAATTTCAGACAAATCCGTGCATGATTTTTTGAGTTATGTTGTTCACAAACAGGGTCATTCCACGTCAAATCATCAGATTTTCAAAACATCTGTCACAATGTAGTCATAGATTGCTGCCATATTTTCACATTCTTGAGATTACCCCATCCCTGTTCAGACACCTGCAAAATTTATATTGGTCAAAACACATCAACAATTTTTGGAGTGGTCTTTCTACTTTAATCGAGGAATCAGTTTAAAAAAAATAGAAGAATATCCAAGGTGTGCCCCTGCAGATACAAGGGTTTGAACAGGTGGCATTTTAGCTTTTTTTCCCCACATTTGGCAAGGTACTGACTGCAGTCAGTGATGAATTCATGGTGAATTTAGCCTAATTTATATTCAGCAGACATACATGAATGGAAAAAATGCCAGACAGACTATGCAAGGGGTTATGTTGGGGGTGCTTTGGGGACCTTGACATGGAACTGCCTGAACAAAAAGCACCTTTGGTGTCCTCATAGCTCCACAACCAAGATAAAGTAAAATTGACTGCATTTTCTGATCAAGCAGTATAACGTTAGCCTAGATGCAAAGTTTCAAAGCTATAGGTCTAATAATAAAAATGTAATGCCATGTTAAATACAAGAAAAATGTCAATTGACAAACAAACTGACAGACAGTACCCTTGAAACATAATTCACCAAAAATTAATTTTTGGTCCGAATGAGCAGAAATTTCGGATTTGTCAGTGATATACATTTATACAGCTGCATACAAAAAACTAAGCTTATGCCGTTGGAGGCGACGTCTTGGGGTATATCCCCGAAGGCCCCCAGTCCTCCAAATGCCCAATCCTCGAATAGACCCAATACAATATAGGTCATATGGTCATGGCCTTTCATTTGAACTTAATTTCAGGTCAATCAGACAAATGGTTCTGAACATGTGGCCAAAATGGTAATTTTCCATCAGAAAGCGCCACCTGTTGCCATAATATTGAACTATACAGGTATGATGTCTTCATTTGACAAGTTGTGAGGTCATGACCTTGCATTGCACATAGTTTCATGTCAATTCGAGAAATAGTTCCAAAGATATGGCAAAAATGTTGAATTATATGACAAAGCTCCACCTTGCGTCAAAATTTTGAACCAAACAGGTATAATGTCATCGTGGGACACATCATCGGGTCATGACCTTTCATTTGCACTTGATTTGAGGTCAATCAGACAAATATTTCCAGAGATATGACCAAAACAGTGATTTTTCAGTTTTTGGCCCCTGGTGGCCAATCCAGAAATCGTAAATTGTCCAAAATCGAATCAGTTCTTCCTCTTTATGATACTTACTTATATACAAAACTTGAAATTTCTAATTGAAATATCACTGAAGTTATCGCGTTAACACGTAGGGCGGAAAAGGAAAAAAAAAAAAAGGAAAATCGATAAGTACTGGAAGATGAGAAATTTGTGCAATATTAGTGCAATGCCCCCAGTTCAAAGGCGCCTATCCCTCACCCCCCCAACAAAATAGAAAGCATCAAACCCCCCCCCCCAGCTTTTGAGAAACAATTTTTGGAAATTTCAAGTCCTATCTTTTAAAATTGTAAATATTTTCCTTGACCTCAAGTTTGACCTTTTAAAGTCATCTGAGGTCAACTTTAACATAGCCAATGCATAGGTCATATGTGACTTACTATATGTCAATAATACAAACTTAATCTCTGTGTGCAACCATTTGGTCTCCACAGGCCATCTTGCATATTCATAGAGTACAGCGCCCCCACTAGATCCAGTTCCTTCGATTCAGTCAAAATGGCGCTAGCACTGAGATATGGTCATGCAGTACATTATGGCAAATTTACACAAAAATTCATCAGGCCAAAAAAAAAAAAAAAAACCGATAAAAAATGTTCTGGACGATGGACACCATACCACGACAATAGCTTAACTAAAAAGTTACATTAGAGATTAGAGAGAACGTGAGGCGTATGGATGTCCAGCAAGGCCGTGGGAGGAAGCAGGGCTCACAGACAGAGCTGGTGAGCCTGAACTATGCAGATCAGGTCATTATGTCAAATAAAAGAAAGCAGGAATTTCAAACCACGCGTGCTGGACTGGATAGACGCAGTCTTGGTGGTAAAGAGGGGGTCTTCAAAGTCAGCCTTCTCTGGGCTATTAGACAGTGGAGAGTGCTGTACTGGTGGATTGAACAGGGAAAAGTACTTCCGTTTATGGGCCCATTAACAACCACAGGGGAAGGGCTCAGAGTGATGTCACAGACAGCCTACATAAAACGGTGAGTCAAGGCCTTCTGATCCACAAGCGATCGCTTGTAATGATCCCCAGCAGTCAGCATATGTCCAACACAAAGGCAGCCACTTCACCCGCAGCCAAAATCAATATCTCCACAATCCTTCGAAAGAGATCGGCAGCACTTTCGAGTGAACAGCGGTCCGCTGTAGAGCTCGGATAAACATGCCAACTGTGGGAACACTGCCTCATCCACAACACAGGCTGAGCTTGGCCTGGGATGAGCCAGGGCGAGACAGAGCGGAGATGGGGCCAGTGCTCTATAGGAACAGCAGGTCCAACTAAGAAAAGTGAGACGTGGAATTCACTGAAAAATGTTCCTCGTCTACAAA
The DNA here is from genome assembly GCA_029721435.1 of Gymnothorax reevesii. Lineage (NCBI taxonomy): Eukaryota > Metazoa > Chordata > Actinopteri > Anguilliformes > Muraenidae > Gymnothorax > Gymnothorax reevesii. The sequence continues at coordinate 118,294,137 of CM056574.1, forward strand.
ATTCACGCCAAGTTTTACCAGGGACCCTTTTGGCCAAAAGGCTTCTCTTCCAAAAGTCTCGGACAGACACTCCAAAACACCAGTAAAAGACAAACTGAGGAGAACATAAAAATATGCGCACAAAATATTGAAATTCATCATTAGGTGAAATCTAACTAGCAACAGCATTTAAACAAAAGCACAACTGCCATCGCCTTTAACCGATAACACAACAATTACAAGATTATGATTCTTCCAACTTCAGATTAAACATACTGCGCCAAGATCCCTGCCTGAACGCCTGAGACGTGTAGATTTTAGCGTGAGGCAGGTTGATTTTCATTCTACACGTCTTTCAGACGGGCAGCGCGCTTATTTTTCCTCACTAAGTTGTGGTCAGACACAAATTTAACCAAAGCTCTGAGCCATGTTTCAGCTTCATGTACGCAACTACAATTTTCCCCAATTTGGTCATGAAAAATAATCCAGTGGACGGGCAGATACTTCACCCTTGTCTATAGTTTCCTATTTGTGGAGTAAAGAGGCAACATAACATCGTAAAATCTTGTCTTTTTTTATTAAAATATTTGTTGTCATCAAGGGTTAAATACCAGTAATAAGTGCACGTTGAATCATCAACCAAAAATTCAAGTTGACCGCTCGCCACATTGCCATCGACGACACCAAATAAGCGCTGATTTATGGCAGACAAAACTACTAAGCATAAGCCATTATGTAGCCAAACTAAATTGAAAGAGGTGTAAACACAATGTTTTAATCTTGTTTTTACACAGCATGCAAGTTACCAGAACAGTGACGCTTCCATGAGGGTGGCTCTGTGACTCGTAGCCACAAACCCATCTCGGTCTTGTGCGATGAAAAGCGATGCAATTATTTTGCTCTAATTACAACCTTTTCTTCATCCAGTAGCAAGCTACCTTAAATAAAGTTGACCGTTACTGCTGCGCAATTTTTCGTTTTCATGAACTGAACATGACTACCCCTCGGCCTGGACAAGATTTCCTGCCTCAAGGTCACAGCACTTAGGACAAAGGTCAAATCCAGCAAAAACATGACTTTGCACAACCATGTGTCACAGTGAGCTACCACACCAAATTAGGTGAAGCAGCAATCAGTAGTTGCCGAGTACTGACCCGTACAAGATTTCCAAAATCAAGGCCACAGAGCTAAGGTCAAAGGTCAAATTCAGCGAAAAACTGACGTTGCAAATCTATGGGTCACAGTGAGTTACCATACCAAATTTGGTGAAGCTGTGAGAATTAGTTGCAGAGCACTGACCTGGAGAATATTTCCAGGGTCAAGGTCAGAGAGCTAAGGTCAAAGGTCAAATCCAGCAAAAAACCTGACGTTGCACATGCATGGGTCATAGTGAGTTACCATACCAAATTTGGTGAAGCTGTGAGGATTAATTGCCAAGTACTGACCCGGACAATATTTCCAGGTTCATGGTCACAGCGCTAAGGTCAAACAGCGGTGAAATCCAGCAAAAAATATGACGTTGCACATCCATGTCACAGTGAGTTACCATACCAAATTTGGTGAAGCTGCGATCATTAGTTGCTGTGTACTGACCCGGACAAGATTTCCTGGGGGAAAAAGGAAAAAACCATAAAAGAACTTGGGATAACATTATCGAGCAACAATGACTGGGGTATAGCTAGTATCTAACCTATCAGGAAATACATTTTCACACTGTAAAGAAAGCCATTATTGATACAAAATGACTGATTCAGTTCGTTACCATGTTAGCTTTCTTAACACTATCTGCACCGGAAAATCTTGAATTTAGATGATATCGGAGCTAATCAAGTTTACAAGTGGTGACAGCAGTGTGCAGGACAAAGAGACACACATACAGTGATCAAGTGATGAAACTTATTGTCTAATGATGCAATCTAATGAAGCAAGTTAAGTAGCGAACTACTTGGCTAGCAAAATTTGCGTGTAAAATGAAAGGTTATTATGGAGATCGACGTTTGTTCGTTACTTTAACTTAATGTTTGGAGGCAGCTTCCAAGTCATTCACCACGTAAGCTGTATGCCTCCAGTTCGGAAGACCTTCCCCTCATTTTGACGTGTAAACTCCCACAAGCAGCCAGCTGCTGTGAACTGTTTTTTTTTTTAAGTTCTAATCATGCGCAGTAATCCTGACAGCTCCTTTAGGTCTTACAAATGATTGGAGCCCAGTTCTCAGAAAAAGAAAGGTTGGCATAAACATCACCTGAAAGCTTGCCCGCTGACATGATTAATTACCTCTGCCAAGGAGGTTATGCGATCGAGTCAGTTTATTTATTTGTCCGTCTGTTTGTTTGTTTGTCTGTGGACAGGATTTCTCGGAAACTACTGGACAGACCTTCATGAAATTTTCGCCAGAGGTAGACCTTGGTCCATGGACGACTCCATTAAATTTTTATGATGTTCCGGATCTGGATCCGGATTTTGGGTCCGGATCATTTTTTTTTTACAAACTAAGTGACATTTCTCCAAACCTAATGAACGGATTTTGATGAAATTTACTCTGAATGTAGATCTTAAGCAATTGTTTATAAAAGTATGAAGATCACGTGGCTCAATATTTTGAATCTGGATCCAGATGCGGATCAATATTTTATGACTTTCAATTAGGCAATTCTCCATAACAACTGCAGCATTTCTACCAAATATTGACCAGAAATATTGACATGGTAATGAAAGATTCTTAAAAGATCAGTAATGACTTCCATTCTCATGGGTACCGATCCAGATAAGGATCAACAATTTGGACTCCAGAGGTAATACCTCTTGATGAATGCTTACCAGATCTGGCACAACTTTGACTATTTAACCTCATTTGTGGAAATGACAAAAAATATTCCCATCCAAGCAACTTGACCGATTGTCCTGAAATTTTCCCAGAGAGAAAGATCTTGCATTTGTATCAACGTCATCCCTTGGCGGAGGTCAGATATCTCGGATTGCTCTCGTTTTGCGTGCACCATGACCCTGGCGAAAGGCAGCGTGAATGAACTGAAAAGATGTCTTCTTAGTTCATCGGGGAGGGACTTGGGAATCACATTTGCAAGTGTACATGTACATACTAACTTTTTGGCAAGGCTGCAAGCCCTTTACAGGCTGCGTGAATTCAGAGTATTCATTTCCATTCCGTGAAATGATTGTTACGGACACTTTCCTTCACTGGCAGTCAACTACTTCTTTCTCTGGCAGAGTGTTGCTTGCCTGGAGGATTATGAGGGGGTATCGCACCGTCTAAGAAGCGCAGGGAGCTTGATATAAGACTAACTTCATAATGCACTATCGTTGGAGCATGCAGTTGACTTGATCGTTCACGGAACTAGCTGAAATTGGCTCCGCAATATTTTATACACCATGTACAGGAATGGGAATGAATCAACACTTAAGATGCATAATTGCAAGCCTAATGCAGTTTGACTGGCATACCGCCGGTAGTTGTAAGTAACGTGGACAGGGCAAGGAACAAGGTTAAAGGAATGTACACGTAAATACAGTGTGCTCCTTTCATTAGGAAACAATGTTTCTGAAACTTTCATTCACTTGTTTTTGTGGTATTTTAAGGTGATTGAATGAGAAAAGATCCAAGCTTACTTTAGAAATAGCTGCTTGCCTGATTGGGGCAATACGCCAGAACACTTGCCCGACTTCAACTTTTACTTGCCCCAGGCAATTCGACAAGCATTTATGTAACGCGTTGTATCCATGATATTTCCGAAAGAAAAACGACAATGCACACCCAAAAACGCAGCACAGAGCACGGGCCCACAGAAAAACTGAAAAGCACAATCATCCGAAGAAAATCATCTACTATTGGATGAAAAAAAACAGGAATGAATGTAGCCCGACTGCAAAAATAAAAGATAACATTTACCGCAGTCTCAAAAATAAACGATCAATTATTCTCTCTCAGCAGCTCAAAAGACAGTGTTCCCGTTTCATACTTATTTACCTTGGCTAGAACAACAAAGAAAAAGATTTGGTATTGAATTACAAGGAAAGTTAGATATTATTCTCTTAGAAATGGAGATGGGTGGAGGAGTGTAGAATGGTTGGATAGAATGTGGAACTTTCACAAAAATATGGAAAATTTGATCAGTATCAAGCAAAGACCAAATTCCCTGAGAGAAATTTCCTTTTCAACACATAATATATTTATCTAGCTGCCCAAAACAACACACATTTCGAAAACACAATTTGAAGACCTATTTCAATGATGGCAAGTGAAGCCAGTTTCCTTGCGATAATGCGGAAGCTAGTTGTCTTTTGCAGAGAGGATTCTCTCTGACCGATCAGTGGGCTGCTGTGTTGTCACATAACACATTTAATTTTACAATTTTTCAGCAGCCAGTAATAGGCCAGTCAGTTCTAGGCCTGTAGGTTATTCATGAGTGGGGCCAAGTAAAACATTTTACTTATTATTTTATATTGTGCTTTGTTGGAATGGCAGTGCTAAATAAATATATTCATAATTTTGTAATTGAAGCAAGAATATTAATTTCTACAATTGCAATGCCTTGACTTAAGTTACGCAAGTACAGTCATAGCATAAATACAGTGGTACTAAAAATTAGCATAGCAATTCCTTTGGGTTTCGGTTTTCGGCCAAGCGTTTCTGATTTTCGATTTCAGCCAAAAATTTTCATTTTGGTGCATCCCTAGTAAATGGATCAGTTCACTGTCGCCACATACAGCAATACTGTATTCCACCCAAATTGAGGCAAAGTAAATAAAAAAATAAATAAATAAAATTTGCCTCACCAAGCAGGCGTTGCCTCTCAGCCCATGGATTGTTTGGAATGGATATAAATTGACGAAGGCATTTTCAAGTTATCCTGCGGTATATAAAATTCACGATGGCAGCTGTGGCGGACATACTGGATATCCGAGTGGAAACAAATTCGATAGGCTTCTGTAAGTACACAAGACCAAGCAACAGGGAAAAAATGGCATAGATTGACGAAGGAATTTTCAAGCTACTGTGCGGAATACAAAATTCAAGATGGCGGCCATACTGAACATCCAAGCGCTGTCAAAATAGATAGGCTTCTGTAGGCACACAAAGTACAAATAGTTACTGACTTAACTGTACATTCTTGTACTCTCCAAGACCAGAGGCCCTGATTAGACGCAAAGACCAAGGGAACTCAATTGCATTTCCAGTATAACTCTGCCAAACCCAAAGCTCTGCGCAACAGGTCAACATCAAATTCCTATATGACATCACAACTCACGCCCACACAGGAATCAACCCGGCAACAGTGCACCGTTCCGCCATTTCCTGCCCTGTATATGAGAGGCCACCTTAGGGGACTGCATGGCTTCATGGGAGCAGGAATGCAGCTTTGAAACACAATGCAAATATTTACCCCTGGAAGCTCTCCCTTAGTAACAGGCTCATTATTATGCAAAATAAAACATGCAGGCCTGTGTAAGGTAGCCAAAGGTGAACTTCACAATGATAGAGCCCAGCAGGCATTAAGAAATCTATATCTATCCATATTAATGCATTTTATTTTACTGACAATGTAATGTCATGTGACATGATGCCTACGATGGAGTTTAACCCTGCACTTAAGATGCATGTAAGAGTGAGTGTGTGCGCGCACGCAAGTCAATGTGAGTGTGTGGGTGGGAGGGAGAGCAAGAGGGGATGTGTTTCAGTGTGCATGTGATGGAAACTGAGAGCATATTTTGCTCGAATTTGTATGTATGTTTCACATTTTCTGTGTGTGCATGCCTGAGACATTGCATGTGCCTGTGCATGAGAATGCACGCGAGTGAGTTTGGGTCTCTGTGTGCACACGTATGTGTGTATGCACACCAGGCAACAGAAGAGCAGCAATCGCCCCTCTGCACTCTGAACAGGTGATCTCGTTGTGACTGACACCACATCCCTGCCCCCCAGGCATTACAGCAGGAGCATATGAGCCCCACCCACCCCACAGCTGAACAGCAGAGGGGAGAGCGACAGGTGTCTCAGATCTGTCTAGACCAGCACAGACTCAGTCTACACCCCCATCCTTCACACAGCCGTCTCTCTCCCCTACACACGGAGGCGTTTCACATTTCCGTCCGACCAGTCCTGCAGCAGAGCAGAGCGCTGCTGCCCCATTTCACTGCTACTTCCTGATCACAAAAAAATTCCCTGACCACTCCGCTTCACAATCAGGAACATCGCACGCTTCCCGAAAGGAGTGACATGATCGCATAAGCTCTCACAAATCACCAGGAGAAAACTTAACTATGTTCGCAAGAGGAATATGACTGGGCACTCTTGGGTAGGGAGGGAGGGAGCGGGTGTATTTTTGAGAAAAGGTCAGACAAAAACAGCCAATGAGAGATGGAACACAAGGGAAGGCTCAGCCACAGAGATGATGACTGGTCTGTGATGTCAAGCATTCCATTGGCATTCTCTTACACCCCGATGAACCGTAAGAAAGACGCTACTGTAATTGGTGAGGAAGTGGACGGGTGAATCACCGTAGATACCATCTCGTTTTTTTCCAGGGCTCGCTCTATCGGCCCGTTATCGCTCTCCATGCTCTCAATCCAAACACACAAGAGCTGCAAAATTCCACTGTGTAAACAAAGACCTATCAGGGCTGTTCTCACCAATACACGAACACTCAATAATTCATGCTATACCTACCCTGCAGATATTACACAAAATCTTTAAAAAAGGAACACATTTCTTGGGTGACAAGCTGACTTGATGTGGGTAACCCAGTAATACCCCACCTCCTGTTCACTGGTGTTAGGCAAGCGCATTCCAAATGCGCTGATCAAATTACGTGTCAGAGATAAGGGAGGCCAAATGCACACTTCAAGATTAAGATTTATAGATATGGGCTGCAGAGTCTGCATTTTTGTATCTGAAAGCATTTGATGGTGCTACTTCTCGTTGTAGCGGCAGGGTGGATCCAAATAAAATGGTGAGTTTCACCTGAAGAACCTTGAGCGCTGAGCGCGAGTTCAGCAGAAATGAAAGCTCACTGTCTGAGCTTGACTTCGCGTTTGCCCTTCAATTGAAAATGTGCCAGTTCAAGAGGTTAACAGGCCACCTGCGTACACACTGGTGCGACCAAGGCAAACACAGAGAGGCCCTTACAAGGAGGCAGATGGGAACCGCACCAAAAATCACGGCAAGCTCTACGTCTTATTTACACTATGAATGAGCGGAACGAGAGCTCAGCGCAGATCCACAGAAGCCGAGAGCCCCAGATGTTGTGGAAGATTGAGGCTGCTCATCATAATGTACCAATTACAAAAATATACCTGCTTCACCACTCTTATACCACAAGCATTAAGGCCTAGCTGATGGTTCAGATAAAACAATGAAACAGAGGCCAACAACCTTGACACTTGAAAACACAGGGAAGCCCCCCCAAAGATGAACACAGTCTGAGTGAGAGCAGCTCAAAACCAGGAATAAGGGCACTTACTGTAGGGTTTCAGGACTCTTCGTTCCCGGAATTTTCGTCAACAGACTCTTCGTCCGAGGACTTTTTGTCCCCGGATTTTTCATCCCCTAATGATTACAAAACGTACCACCATTGTTGACAGATGTATGGATGGACGGACAACAAACAGATCACCCTGATATAAGGGTTAGGGTTAGGTTTAAGGTTATAATGAAGGAATAGGGCAAAGCATTATTGGGGACGAACAATCCAGAGACGAAGAGTCTGGGGACTAAAAGTTCACGGGGACAAAAATAATTCCAGGGACGAAGAATCCCAGAGCCCTCTGTAGCCATCACACAGGAGGCCGATTTGGTCAGGGTAACGCCAACGCCGCCGACCCCCCCCCCCCCTTAAGAGAAGGGTTCTCTACCTCATCCAGCCGATGGCGCTCCAGTCTTATGGACACATCTTCACTATTCACCCTGTTCCTTCCCCAACAGCAGCCACAGCTACATTTTCAGAAGAATGAAATAGCAAAAAATATATTGGTTTATGGCTGATTTCTCTGTTGTTTATCACCATTACTTTCCAATTCCTTGTTCTTTTTTCGCACTGAGCATTCCATAACATAACGCTCATCTTCACTCCTACTGACTAATCACTGCTTACACGCTGCTCATCCCTTCCAAATAAAAGCACAAAAATGCCAGAGGAGGTGACCCAATTTCCGACAAGAACTGCATGCATCATTTTATGCAGATCAGTTCATGTAAAATTTGAGGATACATACACAGCTCCATTTATTTTCTGACTCTTTTTTGTATATTATGTTTGAGTGTTTACCACCACTTTTGTCATTTTAATTTTGAGTGATCAGACTCTTAGTTAAATTGGCTGTATGTGGTGGCCATCAAGCCTTCGTATCCAAAAGTTCTCACTAAACCCATGGATTTAATCCAAGCCTCGTACTCCACCACCGACCGCGGATTCTCATCGGCTGCTTAGAATCAGGCAAACTGGTTCGAGGGAGCGTTCAGATTAGAGCAGGAGGCCGCTTAAAACACACAAGACCTTTAAGAGTCCAAAAGCACGGACGTCAAGTCTTTGCTGAAGACTCAGAAGTGTCTGACAACCCAGTTGCAATGAAAGCCTGCACCACAAGGGCCATTTCTGGATCAGGTCGAGAACCTCTGTTCTGTGACCTAAGCTGTGACATCATCGCGACATCTCACCAACACATAATGCAGTTCACAGTTCACATGCAGGACATACCTGACCGGTACTAGCAATCACCAGCGATAAGAGTTTCTATTGAGATGCCTGTGAGTAATGACAGGCCGTAAACAGGCACCAACATAACAGACAGATGTGTCACAGCAGGTTTGCTGGAGCACATTATAAACCTGTACAGTCAGGAATAGATTCTGGAGCGGTAATAAGCTATAACTGACAGATTCTGCAATGCAGGAGAGAAGCACATCGATGGAGATGTGTGGCCGAGACAAGAATAGGGGCTATTCACTACTCACCAAGCTAGCAACAACTGCCAGAAAAGGCAACAACAACAGGGTAACTGAATAATAATAACATACATATTCACATGCTAACGGCCTATTAATGTTGAATTCAAATTCCCCAAGATCCATTCAAATAAGAGTAATTTATGAGGGCTCATTGTTCATAACTTAAGGTACTGTATGTCAGTCTGCAACAGACACTGATACAACAAAGCATACATAAAATGCTGCACTTGACCTCCTAAACACAATCTCAGCAATGTAAATGAGGAAGTCAGTTACAGCTCGACTTCTCTGCCAGTTATGGAACTGACTATTGTTAAAGACTTTAAAACTAATTTTATATTACACACCCTGCACCTTTCAAATGCTCTTTTTATGAGAAGACAATTCTTGCAGCAGACAAAATAATTTACAACCCAACTCAAACTCCTTCAACTCAATTTCTGAATATTCATTTTCAAGGCCCCACTGTGATTTTCCAGCCGTAGGAAGAATAAACCGCGTACACAACTTTGACACGACTTGCTAAAAGTAAAAAATACATTCTTGGCAAGAGAACACTCCACAGACTGTAACAGAATTATGGTCCATGGTAAAACCACAGATAAGTCTGCTCTAAGTACTGAAGGGACGGCAGAATACAAGCCAGATGTTACGCTTCAGGAATCACATGCTTTGGAGAGAAGAAGACTGTTTCACTCAGAAATTACCCCTGATAAAAATCCATTTAAAGAGTTAAGTGATTTGAATGTAATCTCTGGCCAATTACATTGCCCTTTCAAAAGATGTATTGCAAACATTTGACCGTTAGAACCGAATTCCTTTCTATCCTGCTAACAGGGCGCCAGGATATTGAATATTCATTTGACGGTACATGCTTTAAAAATTAACATTGGATGAGTCAAACTTGCTTCGGAACAGAGCTTGCCTGAGCTTTAGCTGGCGGACACTATAAACAGAATCGCGGAAGCAGCACAAAACACGGCAACTCTTCCCAACAAAGTTAAAAAAAGCTTGACACGAACCTCAATTCCAGCACAAATCCGCGATGCACCGAGTTTCATTCCGAGATCGCTGATAAAGACAAACGACCAAACATTCCGGGAAACCTCGCGCTGAAAAGTGTGAACCGATTCCGCCACACTAGATTTTAGGAGGAAAGGCAAAAAAAAGTATTTCCACGGTGATCACAGTCAATACAGTGGATATCGTTTATTGTGGTTGGATATCGATAGCGTCGTAATGTTTCTTCGTCACATTGAAAAAGATCCAGATTGAGTTCATTCGCGCAACAGCAGGGCACTCGGGAGCGAGGGAGAAGTAGGCTACTGTAGTGAGACTCGCATTCCTGTACTTTCAGCAGCGCGGCCCAGTATCGTGACGTCATCAGGGGAGCAATGGTGGAAGTGGGTAAATCACGCCTGCTCTTTCGACTCACGAAACGCCCCACGCTTCTTCCACTTCATGAAAGCGAGCATGGAAGACAGCTCTGCATCATGCAACCTTAAATAAATAAATACGGTTGACATACATTCGCAAAATAACATACAGCCTTCATAAAATGCCTTCGCACTGTTTAAAAAGAAATCCGGAGAAAAATGTATTTATTTATATTTTTCAGTTCGCCTTACACAAAATGAAATTTACTCGATGAATGTTCATACTTTCTGAGCAGACGGTTGCGCAACGATAAGAACTTGTTCAACTCTCTCCACAGCAGGGTGCGAGGAAACTGTGCAGTCCGTGTTATGCGAACAGCCTTATCAAGCCTGTTTGTTCACTAACAGGCATCTTGTGAAATGCCGCGAGCGCTCGCTAATTCGCCGCGACGTCAACTTCCCATCTGGATTTGTGAGCCCAGAGGATCCCCGCGCTAACAACAAGAGTCAGCGGAATTTCACCCTCCCATCTCGGGATTACCATCGGCTGTGCACAGGCCATTCAAAGCTCAATAAAACAGCTCCGCTAAATTCAAAGAGTCAAAACAATTCTCTAAAAAAGTATCTAAAACAATTACAAACCACGCGATTCTAAAACCATCAAAACGGCTTCCATAAAAAACAATTTGAAAACTGACCAGTGTATGTTTACACTATTCCCTCCTAAAAATGAAACTGTTCCACAGAGGAATATTTACGTACGAAGAGAGCCCGCTTTTTGACATTTTTTTTTTAGTCAAAAGAAATGCACCATTACACAGTTTTTTCGGTTTGGCACTTCGTGTGAAGTCAACAAGGGAAATGCATACTTCAACCATCCATATGACAAGTGATGTCTGGATATTGCATACGACCAAATATAAAGCCAGTTTTACAAAACAAAAGCCTCAGCCCACATCTCAGGGGGACTCTGCTGTTCCTGACTAATCACATGATGGGAGCCATCATGGAAGACGTCATCCCTGCTGAAAATTCCAGCTTTGACCAGCCTAGGATGGTCAGGCTGGTTTAAGCTGTGTTTTGGACCATTTTAGCCAGTCAACCAGCCCTTCACCAGCTAACTACAGCTGAAAATACCAGCTTAACCAGCTTTGACCAGCTAATAACACAACTCAGACCATCTTAAACCAGCTTAGAATTCTAGCTGCTAAAATTCTAAGCTGGTTTAAGATGGTCTGAGCTGTGTTCTTAGCTGATCATAGCTTTTGTAGCTGGTCTCTTTAGCTTGATGAAGGTGGCCAAAGCTGGTGAATGAATGAAGAGGCTACAGACATTCACTTTCATTTAATAATATGACTCGGGCTGCAGACCATACAGGGGGCAGCCAAGCCAATGTTGACATGGAGCTTAAAAAATCTTTTTGAAGTATGTATTATGATTGGTCATTATAAGCGGAAAACTCATTGTAATATATTGCTAAACTGTAAAAATGTAAATAATTACGTATATATGTAAAATATATTGAAATAAATACATTGAAACTAATTAATACTATTGTTGTCATTCCGTGACAATTTGCCTCTTGTAATTCCGTGACATTGACTTTTTGAATTTTCTTGGCCATAAAGCAGGGTTAAAGTCAATATTTGTTTCTATAACTTACAGTATTAACAAAAAACACCTTAAATATGAACATATTGAAGTTTCATGACTTAACTATGATAGGAACATCACTTTCTGGATAGTTAAACACAACATTAAGAAAACCACGTCAACTTCGTGTAATTCCGTGACGGAGTAGTTTTTGCTTGTTTCTTCTATGAAAATTTCTCAAAATATATGAATATATATTATATATGAAATATATTTTCACTTAATAATATTAAAGAGCAAGTTCATACCTTCAATATGACATATCATACTTGATTTTATCTTATTTAGTTGTAGAGTTACAACCCAAAATGTAATGGGACTGTAATTCCGTGACAGCTTGGCGGCCCCCTACAGCGGAATGGGAATGAAAATCATTACCCCCCCAAAAGGGTATTGTTTTCGGTTCGGTTTACTTGCCAAAATCCGAGGAATCTTGGATTGGCAAGTATATTACTCTGTTTGTTTGTTAGTTTGTTTGTTTGTTTGCACTGTGGTGTCCACAGTTTCAGTTCAATTTAGCTCATATTACATGATCAACATAGGACAGGCACTGGGCAGACACTGCACTATTTTGATGAATCTAGGTCAAAGGTCAAGGTCACACAAAAGGTCAAAACTTAGATTTCTGTAACTTGCGTAACGTTACATGACAGCTGTATGAAACTTCAAGGCATTACTCTCAAACATATCCCCACAACACTGGTGCATACTAAGCCTGTATTAAGCACACAAAACCACTTGATACATTTTCAAATCAGCATTTGAAACACTAAAATGCCTTATTTCAGGATGGAATTCATACAATACATTTTCATTGGAACCTGCTCCAACCATACCAACACGGATCGGTGGCGCCAGCTTTCCGAGAACATTCTCTGGTCTGTAATGAAGAATGTCTGGTTTCTCTGGCCAGTACCACTTTCCCTTTCTAGCTGGTTTCATGACAGTAACTTCCAGATCCCTATCAATGATGGACACAGCTTCACCAGGAAATTTCTTGCCATCATTTGTTAAGAAGGCCCAATCTCCACCCTCCAAAACTTCAGGACTTCTAGACTCCTCCGTACCATACAAAATCGAACCAGATGGTTCACTGTCAGCAGTTGTAATGAATACTTCAACTGTGAGCCCATTGCAACAGGCTACAACATGCATCTTACAAATACCTGAAGCATCTTTCACATCTTCCCATGGATTCTGCTTCTTGATGCATTGTACTCTTGCACCTCTCTTGTAGACCAATTTCAAGTCACATGATCCAGAGATTTTCTTTCCTTCCTTTATGGCAGGGCAATTCAACATTATCCTGCAAGGGCCAGTGTGGGTGCAGGCTTTCATTCCAACCAAGCCCTTACACACCTGATACTACTAATCAAGCTCATTAGCAAAGACTCTTAGGGTTGATTAGTGGTGTCAGGTGTGTAACTGCTTGGTTGGAATGAAAGCCTGTACCCACACCGGCCCTTTCTGGACCTGGTTGAATAGCCCTGCTTTATGGCAATGAGTGCAGCTTCAGCATGGGCTTAATTCCAGAATATTATTTACATGATGGAGATTGGGAAGACCTTGGGAAGCACGTGCAAAACCGTCATTCTTGTGCATGAAAAAACCCAATGGTTTCTGAGCAAAAAGGTCTTCATTGACGAAATGCTTGTTCAATCTCAAAGCATTCTAATAGCTTCCAAACACTGCCAAATTAAAATTGAAATGATAGAAATCCATTTACAACAGACACTAATTAGAAATATGCTAGAAAGGCATAAAATATCTTTATAGTATCTTTAAAAATATCTTTATAGTCAAAAAATGAATTTTCTACCAACCAAATTCAGACGCGTAACATAGCAGTTTTTTGTAACTTACATAACACAGACATCCTCTGATTACTGGTATTTAATTGAATATTAAGGTACCAACTCTTTCTGTTTTGGAAAGGTGTGATATTGAATTTTGATGCAATGTCAAACAGATCTTCTTTCAATGCAACACTTCAGAGTTTTTGCAATTCCAAAAAAGGATTTTGATTTGAGATCCATCTGAACTTATGTAACTCTGAAAATTCATCTGTAGCAAAAATTCTGCTCAACGTGGTCAAAATATTTTCATGTCCTATGAAAAAGTAATGACCTAGGTTTAATATGCACATTAAAAACGAGAGCAACTGTTTTAAATAAAAAGTTGTGAACAAAATTAGGTAATACTTAATACTTCATACTTACAATCCAAAATTAGGTAGAGAAAATCTGTCCGAACAGTAACTTAAGTGACGCGGAATGGCCCCAAATGTCACAGGTAACATAAGAATCACCCATTCACAGATCTATAGTGCACCCAAATAGTCCTAAAAAGTTTCATGTCAAGTCATGATATTCAAGACAAAGATGCACCAGAATTAAGTTTGTGACTGATGTTTTCTGAAATGGCTCATCAGCCCTCCATACTTTGGATAAGACTAGCTACATAATTGGAATATTTTGCAAAGTAAAAACATAAAACAACAAGGTCATCACTTTCCCCCGCCAAATTCAAGAGCTATAAAGGGCAATCAATCAATGTGTTAGGTTTCAATCATTTGGCTACAATACTTCCTGAGAAAGCCCGTCTCCAAGACGCTATGCACAAATACATTTCAATCAGAGGGCCATGACTCCGTGAATAAAAAAGCTGCAACATCGATTTTCAAACTCAACTTAGATCATGATTAGTTTAGGGTCTGGCCAAGCAGTTCGTCACTTCAATTTTGTTGTTCATTGGGCTATAACTTTTTAACCAGATAATTTACATAAACTTGAAATACATGTTTCTAAAGCTTTTTACAAGTGCTTTCACATGGTATACTCTAGGCCTGTGACTAAAATCCGGGTACCCAGGTCCCGCCCAAAAGGTTGAAGTCCCAGGAAGAAAATTGCAATACCCGTTTCCCGAAAATCAGTACATTGATTGTGCACACAATAAAATGATGGATAATCATTCATGGCATCACCCAGACATTCGCTAATAACATCTACATTATTTACTCCTGTAGCTCACAAATTAGTCGTTGGCACATGACAGTTATCCACTTACTTGAATGGGAAAAAGATGGAGAATCAATCAGTGGCAATTCGGAGATTTTATATCAGGAGGTATTAAATCCCTACCTCCTTGGTCTAGTCAACTCGCGCTCGCAAGATGCCTTTCGATCTCATCGCCGTCATGGTTTTTTTTTTTTTTTTTCTCAACAGTTATGATGATGAATTTTGTTGGTATTGATACAAATTACATGATATATTTATTGTTACTGTGATTGATAGTCCCGGTTGATAGTAATAGTGATGATGAATACGGCAACTCGATAACGATTGAAATTGACGGAACAATTATCGAATGATAATGACCGAGGAAATGGGAAATTCAGGGGTGCAGATATGATTGTGAGTTTTGACTATGGGATTTTTATGATGGTATAATGAAATACTTAGCCTATTAATGATGATAATGACAATAATGACATCAGTCAGACATCCGTAGGCTACACAGTGATATAGTAAATGAATTTGGAAAATACATTTGGAAAGCAAAATACCATATTCTTAAAATACCTGATCAGTCCATCAGGGACTAAACACGTGTTTGTGCAAATACGTGTACGACTGAAGTGATATCAGACGGACGTTGACCTGCTTGAGCTGTGAAGTTTGCTAACGAATTAATTCCTCTAGCCTACACTGTTGATCGAGATGTGATCTACAAGATTCAGACTTGGACATTATTCATACTGGACAGTTGACAATGAAATACTTATCACCTCCAAAAAGCTTTTCATTGAAAGTTATCTTTCCAGTTCTTGGTCTTTCTTTCATCAGTGAACGTAAAAGTGTTTAAAACTGAGGTAAACAATGAACACTGACATGTATGCCTCATAGATGCAAGACACTGGCATATTCCCTTTACTCTCTATCTTTACTCCAATTGGTCTCAACAATGTCCTCCGCCTGTTTTTCTTTTCTGCCCATGGTTTATTTCAACAGTCAATCACGAAAGAAGTGTCCTATGGAGACTGCATTTCATCAAGACTTTATTCTCGGGGCAGAGGGCCAGTAGAGGTCTAGATCAAAAATACCAGCTTTTTGACCGTTGAAGCAGGGCCGATATTTGCCTTGAAAATTCGGTGGCAAAGATCAATCCCTTTGACAAAAATTAATCCTGGCTAATTCACAATGGTTTTTCTTTATTAATATGTTTTCCAAAAATAATCAAGTGACAATTGAAGACATGACTTCTCTCCCCCATGCAAACTGACAGCAACAAAATTACTAAATGATGGGCTACATTCAGTGCAGAAGAATAATTTAATTATAAATATGTCTATGCACTGGCACTCAGCAACGAAAATTTTTTCCCAGCGAGAGCGGCATTTCAGAACTCTTGTGAATGAAGGTAATTTCGGCTACAAGTACGTACATCTGTTTTTGCAGCACGGTCACGGAGCTTGCTGTAAAAAATAGACAGCTGTCTGCTTGGAAAATAATATAAATGGACGAAACCACGTAATTGTCACCAGAATGATCTTAATTCGTTGAAGAATTCTGAAATGCTGCTCTCGCAGGAAAAAAGTTACCATTGCAGAGTGCCAGAGCATAGATCTAATTATAATTATTTTTCTGCACTGAATGTAGCCCATTATTTTGTTGCTGTTAGATCGCATGGGGGAGAGAAGCCGTGTCTTCAATTGCCACTTGATTATTCTTAAGTCAGAAAACGTGTTAAAGGAAAGCCATCTAGAACTAGATAGGACTAATTGTTGTCAATAAAGGGATGGATATTTTCCCCCAATTTTTTCAGGTCTAGTACTGCCCCTGAGTTTGTGATTTTTGGGTACCCGGGTACCCGCCCGAAAAATGGTTGGGTTCCCATTTAGAAAAAATTCCCAGAATTCCCAGGCCTAGTATATTCAATTCATTGTTCGTATAATTTTTAAATGTGAAATTTGCAAAACTGTGCTCGGTTACGGTACTACCAAGAGAGGACATTAGATTTGACAAGATGTACGCAAAGATGCATAACATGCTGATCTCATTAAAAACTGGAGTCAACCTGGTTTCAATATCGCAATAAACCTATTAAACCATGCTCTCAGCAAAAACTGTTGCAAAAAAATGGAAGTTCTTAGATTTAATCGGAAAAAGAATATGGTTTCGTCACTAAAAAACTAGGTGTTCATGAGAAAAAGTAAGGTTTACTTCAAGAAAAGAACTAAAATAGGTAACATAACATACTTTTATTATAAAAGAATTATTACATTCCTTAAGTCAGTGATAACAGCAATCTATATGCCCATAATTCAACATCTTAAAGTCTTTCGCACAAGTTTACTTTTTGAATAGTATTAGGTATTAACTGTAAAAACAATTAAATTTTATGTAATTTAGATATTTTATTGTTGAGATGAAAATTTTGTGAAAAACAGATTTCCAAATGTGTCTGTAGTTTTCAAACTTCATGCACTTTAAATGGCTGTAATTTTTTTTGTCACATCTTGTATTGAAAAATAAAAGCAAAGTTAGTTCCATAAATCAGACAGATTTGCTATGAGATCAGCCCATTCACTTTGGGTTACATAGAAATAAAATTCTCATCACACGTTCACTTTCGCTTGGCCAGACCTCATACTCTCATGCATCTCAGTTTTTTCAGAAAACTTGTATCCATCAAAAGTGTGATAGACAGACGAAAGGACAAATGGACAGAACCCAATTCTTTATCCTCTACACATCTTTGAGGAAGGGAATATAGTTTGAAAACAATCCACCATATGGTTCACCAGTAAAACTCTGGACAAAATTTACTCCCCAGTGATAAATTTTCAAATCAAAAAATGGCAAATTGTCCATGAAAATATGTTGGACCACTTGCATAATTGCAAGTGCACAGGGTCTCACAATGATAATGCGTGTAAACAAACCACCAGAGTTTAGGAATAAAGCTCAAGACAATTCATTCCAAATACTCAATTTTCTATGTCAAAAAATTGGGGCACAGCCATGAGGCTAGCCGATCAAGTTTGCAGAAATCACCAGAGCGATGTTGCAGAGTGTACCAAAAAATTGAAGAAGATAGTGGGATTTTAGATTTGGCTTTCCTAGCTTCTCCCCTTTAGCAAGCAAAGGATAACAGAGGAAGCTATATAGGAGACAATTTGTGCAAACTTCAATACCAAGTATTGTGCTTCATTATACTCAGTTCAGTTGGATGTCAGTGTCACAACTCAAAGGAAATGCTATTTAAATAACCCTCAGTAGTACTGATTTATGTGAAATGACATGCTAAGCACAATCCGTGGCAGTACCATGTATGCCTGCACAAGACAGTAAATCAGGCATTCAATGGCCCCGATTGCAAAATGCACAGCCGTGCCCACCGTGCTTCCACAAATGACTGATGACACTTCAGCAGCTCTGAAGCTGTGCTGAGTTTTGTTCCATCACACAGTCTTATAGCAGACTTACTGATCAATTTCTATTCATCCTCTGCTCCAAGTTCTCAAACAGAAAAACACAGGCCAGCATCAATGGTACATTTCTTCAAATATTAAGGAGCCAGACAGTGAAACAGCTACTGAACAGATCACCTGAATGCAAATGTTCAAAATCAAACAAGTCAAATTATTTTAACTGAGAGGACAAACTAGCTACACACTTGACTAGCAGCAGTTGTAATTTTTTTTTAAGAATATCCACTCTGAACACTTGCAGCAAAACACTGAAGAATCTCAAGTTTCTGCTGTTTGTAAATGAAACGCATGCACAAGCTGCCTGGATGAGACATTTGAAGTTTTTTTTCCCAGAGCACATAACTAAATTTCGCCAGTTGACCTCAATAGCCGAGAAAGCATTTTGTATTGGCCTTGGGCAATGCAATTTTCACAAACAGCCTGGCTGTGGAGCATTCAGGGCCTGCCCATAGCAACATGTGACCAAAACAAACAAGGTGTTCAAATAAAGCACTGCTCTTGGCCAATCACACCAGACCTCCAGGTCTGGAGGTGTAGTGAGGAAAAGCCCAAAGGCAGAGGACACAAATGACTCAAATGTTGGAAAGAATCACGATAGCCAAAGCCTAAAAACGGTATTCCCCAAATTTGCTGCAGACACAAAAGACTGAAATATTCACTGCAAATCAGTCCGGAATTTCAGGTAATTTTGTATAGGCTGAATGACTAATAAAAAATAATTGCTGGGAACCCGTACAGCAGAATGTAAACTTTAAGAATTCCCTGAAGGATTGGGGGTGACAAGCCAAACACACAAACAGCTAGGCATAGCATTGAAAAGAAGTAGCACTACCAACCAAGGCACAGTAATGTGAATGGGATAAATCAACTGCTGAAGATGACTTTTCACTTTCAGTAGGCTGATGCTAAAAACCTAGAAAAGCCACAGCAGCAGCTGGCCATCACTTATCTAGAAGCAGACAATCAAAAAAACATTTCTGAAAGATTGGTCTCAAGATTATCATATCAGTACTTACAGGATTCATTGTGAGCATTTCATTCTCCCTTACAGTCATATAGAAAAATCAGACAAATGTAATGTTATCGCTCAGTTCAATGCGAGAGTACAGTTGCATTAAAAGATTACATTGTAATCTCAATGAAATGTTCAGTAAGAGAGAGTGAAAGAAGCCCAATGTCAGAAAAAGCAAGCACATGAGCATGATTCCAAATCACAGGCCCTGTTAACACTTGGTTTTAACATGCATTTTGGCTGAGCGCATTGTAAGTGGTCAGCGCTAAATACTAATGTAAATGGGCTCCAAGATGCAGCACGGAGATCCGTTTGAAGGCATGTGACGAAGCATGTTTGGAAGTGTAAACGCTAATCCATCCTGATGCGTCTCCGACGAGGACTTAATATCATTAATGGAAGCTGCGGGCTCACGATAAATGGCAACAAATGATGGAACGGCACGCAAAAAAAAGAGGAAGACGACGGTGTAAACTGTGGAAAATGGAGAGAAGCACTGATGTCCATGACATGCGAACGGAAACTATAAGCAGAGATGTTAGCTTGCCTTAAGAACAACGTTAAAAAAATGAGGCCAAAATCTCGGCTTGGTCTAGCGGGAATGGCTGCCATTGTTGTTATATGACGGATTAACTACAAGACAGGTCTTAGCAGAAGCTATGTACTAAGCAACAAGATCCGATCAGAAGTGGTCAGCTTAACAGCAAGTGTAAACAGCAGTGTCTTGCCTGACCACTTATGATCCGACTACCCAAAACGCAGTTTGAGCCGACTGCAAGTGCACCCAGAGAGGATTACTCGGCCGAAGAGCTTAAAATGGTTAAGAGTGAGAGACCAGTGGCCCGCAAACATATGGGTGTAGCCTCTGAGAGGTTACAGGACTCTTCGTCCACAAATTTTTCGCCCCCCAATGATAAAAAAAAAAAAAGTGCCTTAAATTGTTCACAGATGGATGGACGAACGGACGACAGGCAGATCACCCTGATATCAGGGTTAGGGTTTGGGATGGTGTAATAATGTAGGAAGAGGGCAAAGCATTATTGGGGATGAACTATCTGGGGACAAAAGACCAGAAGAGCGTCCACAAGAAAACCTCGGCGGACGCAGCGACTGTGGAGATGAAAACCATGAACCCATAGTAGCTGCCCAACTTTGTCCGAGGGCTACAATTAGACTAAGGTAATTCTTTTCCACTAACAAATTTCCTAACATCTTTTTAGACCCAACGAAAAAATAATTCAAAAAATGGTTCAAATCAGTCGAGCCGGATTTTTGTTAACATTGTCCCCTGAAGTTTCATACAAAACATTAATTCTCTTACAAATGATGAACAAACCCATAAGAGTAAAGCCCACTTCCCACATGGTGGTACAAGCTCACACAACCGGATCACAGATGCCACTTAGCTCTACATCATCGCACACATCATCATACACAACACAGCTTTGTGTGTGTGCGGTAGGAAGTAGTACAGTGTAATGTATAAATTTTTGCCATCCAGCACACCATGCGGCACACAGTACATGATGCAACATACTATACATGATGCAGCACACTGATGCAGCACACAGCACAAGATGGTGGTCAGCTAGTCCCAGACTGTACTATGGGCCCTCAAAACTTCAAACACTGAAACTCCCTCAACAGCACCTTCAGCTGCCCTGCACCCCCGCCCCTCAGCCTTCCCTTTCTAAACAGAAATCAAAGCCCCAGCATGTCTGTATGCAGTAGAGGGGGGGGTGTTGCATTAAGGTCTAGTCCAGAAGCTTTGCCAAAAATTATGTGGTTATAGAGCAAACTTTCTGCTTTAAATTACAAGTATTACCAGCCATATTGTGTACATTTAAGAGGATTTGCACCCTTTTCATACAGTTCAACTTTCTGCAAACTTATGGACCCCTCTATAGGTTCAAGGATGGGCAGAAGAGGTGGCAATTCCCTCGCACACATCTTGAGCCAAGAGCCATAATGGCTGCCTTAAGCAGACAAAGGAGTTCCTTGATCTTCTCTAAATCTCAGCTAATACTTCTATAGCTGAAGATGAAAATTCGTAGACTCAGTTAAGCCATGTGAAAATGACTTTAAATAAATTTTCTGTACTCAGAGTTAAATATTGAAAATTGTCCAACAAGAGGTCTGATAAAGCACTCTCGCATTTTGAACAGCATTCACAGTCCATCTGACCGCAGTTCCTCATACCGAATCTCAATGGCTGAATGACTCAGATACAGTAAGTCGGCTCTATTCATGCCCGCTGAGACGGAGCTCGTATTGAAAGCGAACAATGGCACTGGCTCGCTCGCGTCGAATATTCCAGGGTTGTGCTTCTTGCATAACGGAACAGAAATAAAAGAGGGCCCAGTTTTGTTTCACACCAGCCATTCAACCTGCCATTCGAGCAGCGAGAGCCAGCTTTAGCTGAGGACAGTGCGGCTCTCCCTGGGTGCATGAAAGCGAGCGACACCGCAAGGCCAGCGCACACGCACTCGAGTGAAGGCCAGCACTTTACTCGATTAAATCCTGCTTTTATGAACACATCACACTGCCAGGCTAAGGCCTGTCACTGGTAGGCAGGGGCAGGCGTGTGCGGTACAGGTGCTCGTACCGTCAAGGAAGTAGTGCCTTCTCACAGCCTGCGATGTTCCACCCAGAAGGTGTGGACGTCCTGAACTCAAAACAACCACCCCATCAACTATAGTGTAGCAAGGCGTGAAGGCCTACCCTCAGTACAGAGCTGTGGCAGTGCGTAACTGCATATAAATTGGGATGACGCAATCAAAAGTTGCCATCTCCAATGCCACTAGAACCCAAATTATTAATTTAAGCTAACGATATATGTGCATGCTTACTAGCGACTCATGTTGCCATCATGGGAGAGTGTAGACAGTTTGCAATTCTCCCATGCAACACGAGCCCGTCCACTGCGGCTCCTTTGCACTCATGGTTACAGTCTCGGCGTACCCAGAGCGTGGCAGAAAACCCAAACACGCACTTATTTAGAAAGCAATCAACTAGCACCTGGATTACCAGTAGGAGGTGACCGAGCAATGAACTGTGCCAATGCAAATTAACTGTGTCCCTCCCATATCTCCGAGCAGCACAAATGGGTCATTCTTACTGCCATACCTATACCCAAGGTACAAAACTCAAAACCAGTGAAGTTGGCACGTTGTGTAAATCGTAAATAAAAACAGAATACAATGATTTGCAAATCCTTTTCAACCTATATTCAAATGAATACACTGCAAAGACAAGTTACTTAATGTTCGAACAGGTAAACTTTGTAATTTTTTGCAAATATTAGCTCATTTGGAATTTGATGCCTGCAACATGTTTCAAAAAAGCTGGCACAAGTGGCAAAAAAGACAGAGTTGAGGAATGCTCATCAAACACTTATTTGGAACATCCCTCAGGTGACGGGCTAATTGGGAACAGGTGGGTGCCATGATAGGGTATAAAAGCAGCTTCCCTGAAATGCTCAGTCATTCACAAACAAGGATGGGGCGAGGGTCGCCACTTAGTGAACAAATGCGTGAGCTGATTGTCGAAGAGTTTAAAAATAACATTCCTCAACGAGCAATTGTAAGAAATGTAGGGATTTCATCATCTACGGTCCGTAATATCGGAGAAATCACTGCACGTAAGCGACAAGGCCGAAAACAAAACATTGAATGCCCGTGACCTTCGATCCCTCAGGCGGTACTGCATCAAAAACCGACATCAGTGTGTAAAGGACATCACCACATGGGCTCAGGAACACTTCAGAAAACTACTGTCAGTGACTACAGTTCGTCGCTACATCTGCAAGTGCAAGTTAAAAATCCACAATGCAAAGCGAAAGCCATTTATCAACAGCACCCAGAAACGCCGCCGGCTTCGCTGGGCCCAAGCTCATCTAAGATGGACTGATGCAAAGTGGAAAAGTGTTCTGTGGTCTGACGAGTCCACATTTCAAATTGTTTTTGGAAATTGTGGACGTCGTGTCCTCCGGACCAAAGAGGAAAAGAACCATCCGGACTGTTATAGGTGCAAAGTTCAAAAGCCAGCATCTGTGATGGTATGGGGGTGTATTAGTGCCCAAGGCATGGGCAACTTACACATATGTGAAGGCACCATTAATGCAGAAAGGTACATACAGGTTTTGGAGCAACATATGTGGCCATCCAAGCAACGTCTTTTTCATGGACGGCCCTGCTTATTTCAGCAAGACAATGCCAAGCCACATTCTGCACGTGTTGCAACAGCATGGCTCCGTAGTAAAAGAGTGCGGGTACTAGACTGGCCTGCCTGTAGTCCAGACCTGTCTCCCATTGAAAATGTGTGGCGCGTTATGAACCGTAAAATACAACAACGGAGAGCCCGGACTGTTGAACAACTTAAGCTGTACATCAAGCAAGAATGGGAAATAGTTCCACCTGAAAAGCTTCAAAAATTGGTCTCTTCAGTTCCCAAACGTTTACTGAGTGTCGTTAAAAGGAAAGGCGATGTAACACAGTGGTAAAAAGGCCCCAGTGCCAACTGTTTTGCAATGTGTTGCGGCCTTTAAATTCTAAGTTAATGATTATTTGCAAAAAAAAAAAGGTTTCTCAGTTTGGACATTAAACATCTCGTCTTTGCAGTGTATTCAATTGAATATAAGGGGGCCGCCAAGCTGTCACGGAATTACAGTCCCATTACATTTTGGGTTGTAACTCTACAACTAAATAAGATAAAATCAAGTATATGTCGTCATATTGAAGGTATGAACTTGTTCTTTAATATAATTAAGTGAAAATATATTTTTTGAGAAATTTTCATAGAAGAAACAAGCAAAAACTACTCCGTAACGGAATTACACACAATTGACGTGGTTTATTTAATGTTGTGTTTAACTATCCAGAAAGTGATGTTCCTATCATAGTTAAGTTATGAAACTTCAATATGTTCATATTTAAGGTGTTTTTTGTTAATACTGTAAGTTATAGAAACAAATATTGACTTTAACCCTGCTTTATGGCCAAGAAAATTCAAAAAGTCAATGTCACGGAATTACAAGAGGCAAATAGTCACGGAATGACAACAATAGTATTAATTAGTTTCAATGTATTTATTTCAATATATTATACATATATACATAATTATTTACATTTTAACAGTTTAGTAATATATTACAATGAGTTTTCCACTTATAATGACCAATCATCATACATACTTCAACATTTTTTTTTATCTCCATGTCAAAATTGGCTTGGCAGCCCCCATAAGTAGAAAAGGATTTGCAAATCATTGTATTCTGTTTTTATCTACGATTTACATAACGTGCCAACTTCACTGGTTTTGGGTTTTGTAAAATAAACTAAAAACATACGATTTATTATCTCGTCCAGGATGGAATATTGTTTATGGTGTAGTTTCTTTGTTCGCGACATTTGGGCAAACGGCTCGACAAATCTTCATGAAACTTTCAGGATAGATGGGCATTGGTCCAGAATACAACCCTATAGGTTTTGGAGGTCATCGGGTCAAGGTCATCAGCAAGGTCAAAATCGTTTTACTGCAATAACTTTGGTAAAAACAATATTATTCAACCCAAAACTTCAACCCAAATCCAGAATGCGCATCTTTCAATTCTGCTTCCAATCATGTACTACATGGCAGGGTACCTCTCATAGTTTTCTAGGCAGATGGGGGTTGAATGTCAGAGGGGAGAAAATTATCGCTCAACTTTGCTTCTTTTCCATTAAAACTCAAAAATGATTAGGAATAGATAGGCATTATTGTTTATTGTTAGTCACATATAGACTGTAATTTAGAACTATGACCTTTGGCCTTGAGTGACCTCAAAAAACAAACTGAGGGTCACAAATTTTCAGTTGTACCTGAGAGAGACCACATTAGTAAGATCGAATCCTAAGCAATAGCATCAAAATAAGTGCTATCAGGCGAGGTCTGTTTTGCCTGGCAATGCTTGTTTAGTTTTTAGAAAATAAGTTGGGCAATAATGCAAAAAAAGTGGGATTTAAAATTGGTCATGCATTATAAGGTGGGGGGAATTTGCGTCATAGGGTCAAAAATGACCATTTTTCAATTTTTGAATATGTTATTGTACAGGTTAAACTGCATAGAAAAATGGCACGAGTTGAAAAGATGGAATTTTAATCGACAATGCATTACAGCCAGAACACATTTTTGCCGTTTTCTCCAAAGTGACCTTTTTTTTTTTTTTCAAAACCTCATGAAATCCTTAATATTGGTCAAAACAAGACCTGGTTTAGATCAGACTGATCCTCGGATAAAATGCTATTCAATGAACTAAAAACAAATTCTGTTCGATTTATACAATGTATTAAAAAATTTGATGAAAATACAGGATTTTTATCACGATGAGGTTTTCGACAAAGTGAGACATCTTTCTCATAAAATTTGGATGATGGGTGCATCAAAACTACACGCAACTGCTTGCTAACTTATAAGAACTGCTCACATGATAGATTACTGGTTCTAGAATACTAATAATTAGGTTCTCATACAAACAGTACACAGTATGTCTTCATGATCAGATTCAAGAGACAGTATGCATCCGGTAGCATCTCATGGCTTTTCAGTTTAACTCCTACATACAAGATGCAATCTTTGTGCAAAATACCCAGTTTCTTCTCTTGTTTATATAAGTGACTGCCTTTAGTAGCCTTTTGGAATTTGTAAAAGTTACCCAAAATTACTTTAGACCCCTTAGGACAGGGCTATTCAACATTATCCTGCAAGGGCTGGTGTGGGTGCAGGCTTTCATTCCAACCAAGCACTTACACACCTGATACTACTAATGAAGCTCATTAGCAAAGACTCTTAGGGTTGATTAGTGGTGTCAGGTGTGTAACTGCTTGGTTGGAATGAAAGCCTGTACCCACACTGGCCCTTTCTGGACACGGTTGAATAGCCCTGCCTTAGGATATGATTGGCCTTAGCCAGACTTCATACTTTTGTCAAGCATTATAACTCCATCTGAAGTAGTGACGAGCAAGTAGTAGTCATCCAAAGACTGGGCCAAAGACATAATAGCCACAACTGTACCCTTACAAATCAATGACAAGAGATCTTCACCACCCTCTGAAACATTCTTGCCATCTGCTTCATTAACAACATCCTCTACTTCAAATTGCACCCCTCGAACCATCTGAGAAGGCAACGGTCTTGAAAGCATTGACATATTCTCAATTTTCACAGGCACTGTAATCCTCAGTAATACAGGGAGTGCAGTAACATGAGTTTACCACCCCATCTACACCTACTGACATGAATGAAGTTTCCAAGTATTTGGAACTGTATTGTACATACTGTCATTGCGTTTGCGATTCACTGAATAGAAATAAGAAAGTTTACATACCTTCCATAAGTGAAATGTACCAAAAAACTGTGGTGAAATCTTTCCACTCCACAAAACAAAAGATGGCTTCTCCAGAGCACATGGAACTTAACTAGGCTTATGCCGTCTGAGGGGACGGCTGGGGGTATATCCCCGAACGCCCCCAATCCTCCAATTCCCCAATCCTTGAATAGACTTTCATTTGAACTTAATTTCAGGTCAATCGGTCAAATGGTTCTGAAGATATGGCCAAAATGGTCATTTTCCATCACAAAGCGCCACCTGGTGGCAAAATATTGAACCATACAGGTATGATGTCATCATGTGACACGTTGTGAGGTCATGACCTTCCAGTTGCACATAGTTTCATGTCAATAGGAGAAATAGTTCCAAAGATATAGCAAAAATTATGAATTTTATGTGACAAAGTTCCACCTTGTGTCAAAATTTTGAACCAAACAGGTATAATGTCATCATGGGACACATCCTCAGGTCATGACCTTTCATTTGCACTTGATTTGCACTTGACAAATATTTCCAGAGATATGATAAAAACAGTGATTTTTTTCAGTTTTTGGCCCCTGGTGGCCAATCTAGAAATTATAATATATTGTCCAAAATCAAATCAGTTCTCCCTCTTTGTGATACTGTCTTATATGCAAAAGTTGGAAAATCTAATTGAAATACAACTGCAGTTATCGTGTTAACAGTGAAATCAGTTTTCGGCCCCTGGTGGCCAATCTAGACATCGTAAATTATCCAATTGTCCTCCAACTCCGTCACAAAAATCCATACCTGACTTTTTTGCTTCATCAGCCTGTAAGTGTAACATAAACTGTAGGCAAATGTGTCTAATACCGTCTGAAAGCGGAGCTCCAAAGCTACAAAATGACACCTTATTTATTTTATAGCCCTGGTTTTTGGTTATGAATTTTTTATTATTTGGCCGAAAAAAATTTCAGCTGTGACAAATCCACCTTTTTTGGGTACCCACCTCATGACACGTGACCAATAAAACGTGTAACTGCCCAGTTTTGATTAAAAGCAAGCAAAAAATTATTTTCTTCGTCAGTTTTGCAGCAGCAGCATGAGAAAGCTTCAGCCTTGGCTTCAGTCTTTATCAGTGGGTCACTGAACTGCAAGCCATGAACCAAGTTTCAAAGCTGAGGGGCTGAGACATTATCAGTCGCTGGTGTGCCCTGCATGGGGGGCCTGGACCATCTCCTGAAGATGCCTTTCTTCCAAGGGGGAAATCTGTCTTATTCCTTCCTAGATCTTTCAACTGTGAGGGAATGGAGAAGCACATCCACGGAGCCTGTGATGAAAAACGTATGCACCTTCTTCACTTTCTCCCATTACACCACACATTATGAAATGCAGTTTCCCTTGTCTGGCCAGCAGACTTGAGATAACTGCGAATTAAAAAAAAAAAAAAAAAAAAAAAGAGAGGAAAGGTCAAATCCAGAGACTGCGTCTGTACAGTTTTGAGAATAAAGAGATGGAGAGTGAGGGCTGGGGGAGAGAGAGAGGTGAGCCGGGGGGAAAGCGACGGTAACCCCCCCCCCAAAGACGGCCATTTTAAAGCGTGACCGCATGGCCTGTATAGCAGAGACCACAGCGATGATGCTCGTTAGAGCGAAATGAAAAGCAGACCTTCGACCGGGAGGCTGCCGGAGACTGAATGAAGAAATGAGAGGAGATGGAAAATGAACAAAAAAGATGGGACTCATGCTTCTGAAATGAACAAAAAAAAGAGCTCAGCATTTTCACTTCATCGTCATGTTTACGCGGTAACTGCTACCACGCGTACAAATGACACCAGGTTTCCTGCAAGGTTGTCCTCAAAACGGTGGTCTGGATATAATGGCAAACTAGAAGAAAGCGGCTCCACCGTCATGCTGGGGGGGTTTAGTGGTGGCGCGGGGGTCAGACGATAAAAGAAAACAAACTCAAATCTGAAGAAAACACAGGAGGGAGCAAAGCGCTGTTGGCGGCAGACTAGATCAAACTGGCTCCCGAAACCAACAGTCAGACTGGTCCCAATTACATCTGAGCCACACCTTCAAACGCGGGGGGCTACAGGTTCATTCGAGGGGGTTCTCGGAAAATTGCGCACTTCTCAGAAGAATGCTTTTGTAATCGCTGCTTTCATCAGTATTTATTAGTCTTACAGAGAGCGCCCGGTGCGGCCAGTATTTTTGTGGAATATGACCCTCTTGCCTGGGAGTCATTTGTACAGCTGGGTTTTATGGCAACTGCTCTGGGGGTACCCTTTGCAAAAGGAACACGGTCCTCCCAAATTCTGACCGACCCCCCAGCACCACCCCCAAAACTCACCGCTGCTGCCCTCCAAATCACCACAGGAAGACATTACAGGGTAACAGAATGAAGGATGAAGCCGAGCAGAACACCCTGCCCAACAGTGGAACAGGATACTCCAGCCAGGTGAAAAAAAGAAAAAGACGTTACACCTCAAAAATAAGCCCCACTCCCCACTGAACGCCACTGTTATTTGCTGTGTGCTTCTGGAACATTTTCTTCTGACAGACTATGCTTTATGGCTCACATTAAGGGCAGTCCAGATCAAAAAAAAAACAGCTTCAGGTCTTGTGGGTACACAAATGGTTTAACATATTTTTAGTCTGTTCAGATGATGTAGAAAACTTCAATCTTTTTTTGTTGATGAAGTTTTGCATTTTCTTGCACCAGTCACTGAAAGTAGACATGGCAGTATATTTAGGAATATTTCAATTGCAACAGACAGTAAAATAAGCATTATGGTAGGAATTTTATTTTAAGGGGGAATTTACCCCACGGACCCAGAACAGTGCAGGGTTGGTGGGACTCCGAAGGAAAGTGAACAGCAGGTGGCCCTGATTGGAGTGCTCCATTCGAACCAGAACAGCACCCGAGAGCCCAGAGCTGAGCTACAGAACAGAGACGTGGGGGTCTGGTCATTGCCACTCAAGCTGGGCCCCCCATGAAGCCTCAGGGGACACACATCCGCCGCCACCAGCCGATGTCATCGAACATAACGGGCGCTCCATGCTCGGTGCCTGCTGTGAGAGAGCATTCTGGAAGGCTTGGGGGGACCATCAGCCAGGAAGGGAGGACAGATTTATATCCACCGACCGGGCTGCTTCAGAGCAGGGCAGGGCCTCTACCACGGGTCACAGCCCACAGGTTCCCCACGAGCAGACGGCACATCACACCCCCAAAAGACTACAGCCACTCCTCACTCCCATTTTAGGTCAAGGGAGAGGCAATTAAACCCAGTGTTACTCACAAGCGAGAGCTCTTCTGTTCGGGCAAGAGACCCACTTCCTCATACACTGGCAATGGATATGGGCCCATTTCTAAATGTACCAGCTAACCAGAAAGTCCAGTGGGTCACAACCGGATGGATGTACCTCCCAAGTAGCCACTGGTGATATCTGGAAACCTCTGACCACTAGAGCGTTCACAAGCCATACACTGAAACAGGCACATTTTCAGCATGAAATTGTGCCTAATTTGGCCAATTGTGTTGCCATGGCAACCAAAATCAATTGCAGTCATGACCCACACTGTATATCAAAGGAATCTGTTGAAATTCGTAACCTATTGGACGTCCAGAAGAAAATCTTGACGGACACCGTGGTGACAGACGACGATCATGAATCCATTGTCGCCACCCGACTTTGTCCAGGGGCTAAAATTACACCACGATACCACACAAATGAGACCGATGGCAAATAATAGCACAGCCACCCGAACGTCACTAACAGAGTAGGCCAACTCGCAAGCCACAGCGTTTGTCTGGAGGTACCTTGCTAACCACCAACACTCTGTTCTTGTACTAAGCCCAGGCAAAGTGCCTGTGAGACTTCCTATTTTTTTGCATTTTTGCTACAGTGAATAGGATAGAATGACGGGGAGAGAAGCAAGATGCATGACGACGGTCCGTGGCAGGATTCTACTGCCAACAGCATGCCTCGAATGAGCATGTGGATAGTGCCTCACAGGCCACACTACCAAAATGCTACAACTGTTAAAGGAGCTGAACAACAGGGATCCTGTTTCCAATAGGAGGAGCAAAGTAGCAGTAGGGTTCCTATTCCCAAAGCCAAAGGAAGGGAAGCAGCAGGGCTCCTGTTCCCAAAGCCAAAGGAAGGGAAGCAGCAGGGCTCCTGTTCCCAAAGCCAAAGGAAGGGAAGCAGCAGGGCTCCTGTTCCCAAAGCCAAAGGAAGGGAAGCAGCAGGGCTCCTGTTCCCAAAGCCAAAGAAAGGGAAGCAGCAGGGCTCCTGTTCCCAAAGCCAAAGAAAGGGAAGTAGCAGGGCTCCTGTTCCCAAAGCCAAAGGAAGGGAAGCAGCAGGGCTCCTGTTCCCAAAGCCAAAGGAAGGGAAGCAGCAGGGCTCCTGTTCCCAAAGCCAAAGAAAGGGAAGCAGCAGGGCTCCTGTTCCCAAAGCCAAAGAAAGGGAAGTAGCAGGGCTCCTGTTCCCAAAGGCAAAGGAAGGGAAGTAGCAGGGCTCCTGTTCCCAAAGCCAAAGGAAGGGAAGCAGCAGGGCTCCTGTTCCCAAAGCCAAAGGAAGGGAAGCAGCAGGGCTCCTGTTCTCAAAGCCAAAGAAAGGGAAGTAGCAGGGCTCCTGTTCCCAAAGCCAAAGAAAGGGAAGTAGCAGGGCTCCTGTTCCCAAAGCCAAAGGAAGGGAAGCAGCAGGGCTCCTGTTCCCAAAGCCAAAGAAAGGGAAGTAGCAGGGCTCCTGTTCCCAAAGGCAAAGGAAGGGAAGCAGCAGGGCTCCTGTTCCCATAGCCAAAGGAAGGGAAGCAGCAGGGCTCCTGATCCCAAAGGCAAAGGAAGGGAAGCAGCAGGGCTCCTGTTCCCAAAGCCAAAGAAATGGAAGTAGCAGGGCTCCTGTTCCCAAAGCCAAAGGAAGGGAAGCAGCAGGGCTCCTGTTCCCAAAGCCAAAGGAAGGGAAGCAGCAGGGCTCCTGCTACCAAAGCCAAAGGAAGGGAAGCAGCAGGGCTCCTGTTCCCAAAGCCAAAGGAAGGGAAGCAGCAGGGCTCCTGTTCCCAAAGCCAAAGGAAGGGAAGCAGCAGGGCTCCTGTTCCCAAAGCCAAAGGAAGGGAAGCAGCAGGGCTCCTGTTCCCAAAGCCAAAGGAAGGGAAGCAGCAGGGCTCCTGTTCCAAAAGCCAGAAGAAGGATAGTAGTAGGGCTCCTGTTCCCAAAGCCAAAGGAAGGGAAGCAGCAGGGCTCCTGTTCCAAAAGCCAGAAGAAGGATAGTAGTAGGGCTCCTGTTCCCAAAGCCAGAAGAAGGATAGTAGTAGGGCTCCTGTTCCCAAAGCCAGAGGAAAGGTGGCTACTGTTCTCCTGTTCTCTAAGTCAAGGGAAGGGCTGTAGCAGGGCTCTTGTTCCAAAAGCCAGAGGAAGGGTAGCAGCAGGGCTCCCGTTCCTCGAGCAAGGGGGAGAGGCAGGGCAATTGCTGGGCTCCTGTTCCCAAAGCCAGAGGATGCCATCAAAGAAGAATAGTGCATATGTTGCAGATTTTAAATTATTGTAGCCAACTTTGCGCTGTAAGTTTGGTATTGCAGATATGCATGGCACAATATGCATGCTCCAATTTTCGAGGTGCACAGCAGGCGATGCAGAGGCTCTGAGTTGGGGGTTCACGTCGCCGCAGAGGCTCTGCATAGCGATGGCGTCGGTTCAACGCAGAACCATAAATTCAGCTTTAATCATCACAGCTTCAAACTTGATGGGGGCAAAATTTAAATGTTTAAGAAGTCATTTACCTCTCCTCATTACAGAAGGGACCCTGCCTCTTTTTGCCAGTCGCATTTCTGGCCGGCCAATAGGGATTTTCGGGAGCCAAATGTTACATTTTAATTTCTGATTTCTAAGCTTTCAACATATCAAGAAGTATAAAGAAATATTAATAAGAACATCTGAATGTACCATTTTGGAGATTTTTATTTACACAAGTCATGCATACCTCTAATGCACTGGATAAAGGGGGACTAAAAAGTACCACAAAGCCATGCAACATAGATAATAACCTGCATTATTTAAGACAACAGATATATGGTGATATTTAGCATTATAATAAAAAACACACTATTTCACTTAAGATTTTGGCCAAATTGGCCGACCTTTGGCAGGCCCTGAAGAAGGGGCAGGGTGGAGTCTTTCATCATGCTGTCAGTGTGTGTGTGTGTGGGGGGGGGGGCGTCTATAAAGGGCTAACAGGATGCTCAAGGTCACGCGAGCACACCAGGCATTCGTGGAGCAGCCCAGCACCATGAACGCGCCCATCACCCAACACTCCCACATACGCCGGCCCAAACAGATTTATCAGCTGCAGCGAGTCAGAGACAGGGCAGGGCGGAGGGGCAGACTACAGGCTCTGCCCTCTGAGTTAACAGGAGCCCCCCCAGCCCTCACTCTAGTGGCCCTGTGTTTCACTCAGTCCTGAGGACTCTGTGCACACGCTGCACTACATAAGCATTTGGACAATATTTTATTGTACTGTGTTTTGGGCTCCCCTGAAGAATAAACTGAAACACTATGACCCTAGGGTTAAAGTGCCCCCTGACCTCCAATTTGAGGACATTTAAACAGGTACAGAGCAAACTTCTCCATGTTTATACATAGGGACTTTCCTGCGCTATTCATGAACAGTGTCTGTACAGCTGGCAACTTTTGCTCAGCAAGATTTCATGGGCAGCAGAAAGCAATAGAAGAGGTCAGAGACCCGCATAACCACAGAGGCAACAAATCATTCAAACAAGCTAGCAGAGCAACAAAGTGGCTTTGGATGAGGTCGTACATTAAGTGCGCAAGGCAACTCTATACGACTGGACTGATTCTCTTCTTGTTCTACGGTCACACTGGTTGAATGCAGGAAGTAGCCAGACTTGCAGGAAACAGTAAAGCCCCAGCCCAGGCTGGGATCAGTGGAGCCTGACTGTAAAAGACCCAGAGACCGGTGGAGGAGAGGCTGACAGTGGATTGTGGGGGTGGGGTTATAATTCATGAACTTGCCCGAGGAATGCACAGACAGAAAGGTCAGAGTACGGACCACAAAGACTGCTTTCGAGTCTTCGCCTCAGAACACAGACCACCTGCTGAAAACCAGCGTAAGATGACAAGAAAGAATGGCAGGCTGGTCGCCATTACCACTTTATCTCCCGTCACACATAAATTCAGCCTAACTGGAAAACATATACACACACAGAATACGTGAAGAAATGCATATGCTTCATAAAATCCTCTGTATCCCTCACTACACAGAACATGCCTGAACGATTACCATGGGTGAAAAGGGTAATAACAATACAATACAGAACTAAGTGGACACAAGTCACCTGGATGTTACTTCTATGGCTTCGGTCATAGCCCAGCGGAAGGCACTATATCCTAATGGGTGAAACCAGAAACTATATCCCAGTGGGTGAAACCAGAAACTCTACCACGATCATTTATGAAAGCCTAACCCTTCCCCTAACCATAATCCCGAATCCTTATCCTAATCTCTTGAAATCGACTGCCGTACCAATAAAAACTGCCGTGTCTCTAGACACTGCGTACCAGTAAACTCAGACCACACCACGGAGTCTATAAATTAAGCAAACAGAGGAAAGGACCATATGAAATATTCCCCGGCCAATTTTTTTCTACAGTTAAGTGAGGCGAGGCATTGCAAGCAGAAGCTTAATTGATTTTTCCCAGGGACACTGCCGGCGAGCAATTTAATGA
The DNA here is from genome assembly GCA_029721435.1 of Gymnothorax reevesii. NCBI lineage: Eukaryota > Metazoa > Chordata > Actinopteri > Anguilliformes > Muraenidae > Gymnothorax > Gymnothorax reevesii. The sequence continues at coordinate 118,328,683 of CM056574.1, forward strand.
GCCCTGCAATGGGACCTGCAAGTTATCGAAGTCATTAAAAATCAAGAGCCGCCCAGACACCTTCTCCAAGTATGAACAGTTATGCACGTCTGTCTGCCGCCACACGGTAGAAGTAAAGCTGCTTTCACACCCGACGCGAAATTTTTTTTTCACACGACAGATTACATTCAAAGTCAACGCAAAGACACGAATCTTTGCATTAACTTTGAATGTAATCTGTCATGCGAAAAATTCGTTTCGCGTCCGGTGTAAAAGCAGCTTTACTTCAGGAATTTCTAGTAATTATTTAAGACCGCACTAACGAGCAGAACAGTTTGTGGCTTAATGACATCTCGTGCAGAAGGTTAATAATACGTTGCGAGCCCATTCCTATACACGGCTACCGTTTTCCGCAAGAACAGGCGTGAAGTTAATGCCAATGTAGTTTATGAACGACACTGATTTAGCCATCGAAGTCACCTATATGAAGACGAAATGAAATAGCCATTTACCCCAGAAACTGAAACAATCAAATTTAATGCCAACAACGCAAACTAAAGCAACACGGTTCAAATTGCCAACCAGCCTGCTCGCTCTCCTAATCCAATAAACCCAATACTCAAGATGGTTTGTACGACTAGCGGTTTAAAAGCAAAAGACAGCGAACAATCTTTGCGACAGTGGAAATGAAACGGATAATTAAATCCAGATTTCATTAGGATAACGTTAGCTAGTTGACAATATCGCGTTACGCGACAAGACTGATTTGAATATTTGCCAGTTATAACGTCAAATCTCCATTAAATAAACTTTCGCCAATATAAGGTCAGCCATCCTTATTTGCCAAACTAGATTATGGCCAAAGTAGCTTGATGGCTAGCTAACTATTGTGGCGTGAAGAGTCCCCAAACGTCAGCCAGACAAGCTTACTAAACAGAGAATGGATATTATTTGTCGCTTGCAAGCGTGGCAAAGTTAAAATGAATCGGGATTTTCTTCGTTCATCGGGTTTGACCAAAATTCTTTTCACCAGGATCTAACGCTCACGTTGCCATAGGATCTTCTGATTGACTGACTCGCTAGCTGGCGAACTAGCAAACGCAACTCCCCAACGGTGGCTAACATTAGCTAGTTTTCCCATCAAACATGTGAAAAAGAAAAGGCGTTGAGATGCAGACTTGTTAGTTAAGCCAACTTGCACAACAATCAGACCCACATCATCAACTCCGCTGAGCAAACGCTCTAATACGGCAGGCTTCGGTCATAAGGCTCCCGAAAAAACCTACTGATCCTAGCCGTTAGCCAGACTCCACAGCTATCTAGTTACCTGCGCTTACGCGAACGGGATCGCTAGCATTGCTGGCTGGCCAGACACCAAGCGACTCTTAGCTAACGTTAGGTTCGGTGGTTAGCTAATGTAAGTCTACGAATGCCGTACAAATCATTCAGAAAACCGAAACACAGCGTAAAGTTAATACCACACCTTACCGAGATGTTTCGTTCACGATCCTGCTGTGGCGTGCCAATGGCGATCCGCGGTAAGTTATTTTTTTTCTCGACTGCAATTAGGCTTGTTAAATATTACCGTGTCCGTATTCAACCTCACTTTCCCGTCGCCATGTTGGGACGCGGCAACTCGGCGTCATCCGGGTCACTGGACTATCCTGTTCCATAGCAACCACGTACTAATCCAGGGAAAGGGCACCCAAGCAACCCAAAATTGACATGCGAAGAAATCAAAGCTCGCTCGTTTGTTTTCGTTTTCCTGCTTAGTGTTCTCTGGATAAAGCTGAGTTGGCTAAAATCTGAACATTAAATATGTTTTTGAGGCTTCTAGCTGGCTAACTAGCACTCTGAGACGTCGTTTAGTTTACTCACTGGGTAATTTTTCCCTGTGAATGCTTGTAAAATTGTCATTATCTCGTTTGTTAGCTAGCTTTTAATTTGGCTTTTTGTTCCAAAGGTAAAATGATGAATTTTTGGTACGGAAATTGCTGTCTACATGGTTTGGCTTTAATTTTAGGCTAGAAATTGGAAACAGCATGAAAAAACAAAATATGATCTCTTAAAAATGTTTCTTCAAGATTTTCCAGCTAAAAAGTGAAAGATATGGAAATGAATTATTATTTAATCACTACCAGTAGTGTGCTATATAGTGCCTAACCCAATGTTGTATGGCAAACTTATGGAACCATGATAGGGCTGAATGAAGTAGTTGAACCAGTGGTTCTCAAACTTGGTCCTGAAGGGAGAAGCACTGTGATTGCTGGCGTTTGTTAAAACCACAAATGGATCCATAGAAATTTAAGGAGCTGTTGATTCTGCAAAGAATTCAGTGTCCAACCTCCACTTTTTTCAGCCTTTTATTTACCAGAACGATTTTAAAAGGAGTGCCAATACATTTTGGGGGGTTTTATTGGTGAGAAGGCGGTTTATAATTTAACATTAATGTGTAATATCGGGAATGCGTATGAAGATCACAATGGAAAAATGATCAGTCACATTTTTCCTGTTGTGGAGAAATGATGAATTTAAAATTCAAAATGATCTTAGAAACAAAGCACTGAAACAATTTGCAAAAATGTTAAATATATAAAATGTTTGTATATATGAAATATACAAAAATGCAAAATTTGGACTCTGATCGTTTTTCTTTTGTGGTCCTTATATTAGGTATGTTAATATCAGCGCATCAGCTGCTGCAATATTGGTTCCCACAACGCGTAGTGTAATTTCCTGATATGGCAGAGGTATACCCATCAAAACCGCCTCTTATTGGCAAAAGGAGGGGAATTCCCAGAAATCCCATTGAAGACGTAGATAATGACCCTGAATTCCTCTTGTTACCTTGTTTTCAATTTCCGATTTTCCAGATGGGCGTCTGAGCGCTTCAAAGTCTGAGGTGACAACAACACCCTTAAATTTTATAGAAGCTAAGTAGGAATTCTAATAACTGCACAGACTATTAGATTAAGTACCCAAGATCCAACAGACAAAAAATTATGAGACTTGGAGCGCCAGCAGTCTGTTTCTACCTTCAGCCAAAAAAGAACTGTCTGTGGTAAAAATTCCAGAAATGGCGCCCCCGTTGAGGGTTGCACAACGAAATTCAATTCTGTTTTCATTCATCATTTTGGAGTAGGCAGATAATATTCCAATTAACATTATCTGAAAGTTTCATAGTAATATCTAAAGAATTAAGAAAGTTATAGCATTTTATACAAACCATGTTTTTGGTCACAGATTTCTCATTTTTTCAATAGAAACTAAGGACATTGTATACCCCTCGTAAGCCCATTTCCAGGTTTAATAACTTTGTCAGTTTTTAACCTATCACATTGATCTTGGTGTCATTGGAAAGTTTATTTCAAGCTCTTTCAGGGTAAATAATTCATTTCAGCATAGAAACATTTCAAAAAGTTTTGTAACATGCCTTCTTATATGCTGTGCATGCCCTGGCAACGCGATGTGTCATCAGTATTGTGGCTGCCGTCATTATATGCCATTACCACTTATAGCAGCACTAGAAATTAAAATGTAAATTTTATTAACTGGATGTACGCTTGACATTTTTACTCACCTGAATGTTTCTTTGGTTACCCAAACATCGAGGTAAGCCAAAAAAGTACTGATTTCATTTGATATTGGAGGCTGAATATATAATTCTTTACGGTAAAAAAAAAAGTAAGCAGGTTCTTTCTGAAAATTCTTTATGATGGCAAAGCAATTGACAATGACTCTCAAATGTTTTGTGTTAATATTGCGGAAAAAAATGGGGAACTTTATGTTTGTGTTCTGCAATTTATATAAGAACATTTTATAAGGTTACTATTACTTGGATCAGTAAATTTGTTTGACCTTGTGCAATTACTTGCAATACAGCATTATAAACGCATCATGGACATGGGAATTTAATTCCCCACGGCAGGCATTTGCAATTTCTCGCATAAGGTGAAGTCAAGAGAGTCAAGAAAATAAATGCAACTAACCAAGACATATTTACAGCTTAATAGAATTCTGGGATTGCAATTATGGTAGCAATGAAAACCAGCATACACAGTGGTTCCTCAGGACTGAATATGAAAACCACTGAGCTTTAGAAAAAGTACTTACTTTCATTATGGCATTTCGTAGCCTATTAGTTTTCATTTACACAACAAAATTTATTTTCAAGATTGCTGGGGCTAATTCCCTTCTGCGCATTACTCCTTGTTTAACAGTATCATGCTCGTCATTGCATTATGCTTCTGAAGTGAGGTTGCTAGTGGTTGCAGGGCACCCCAAAACTGGCCCTCAAATCCGGCCCTGGATTTCTGTCCTATTCGGCAATTAAGTGACCAGTTATTGTCACTAACTGGTTAGTTGGTCATCACTGCCGACTGCCAGGTAAAGGGAGGGTGTTAAACCAGCCGTTCTTGGCCCTCAAGGACCATGATTTGGTGAGCTTGTATTCCTGGGGGACTGGAGGGAAATCTTTTCTAATGAAAGAGGAGTGGAACTGTTCAGAGTGTCCTGCACATTAGGAGTCAATATCCGCAAAAAGCACTCTTCCAAAAAAATGAAACGCAGCTGCTAAAAATATACAAATGAGAAAAATAAGAGAAGGGTTTTCATTAGGCTCCCATAACATCTAATACCACCACATGAGACATTTTGGATGCAAGTCCATCCTTAGACATAAGACAATTTCTTACACTCAAAGTGTCTGAAATGTGGTGATTTTAGAAGCTATGGCAGCTTTGTGTGCAGATTTTTAAAATATTTTTCATCCTGCATCTGAGAAATACAAAACCCAAAACCAGTGAAGTTGGCACGTTGTGTAAATCGTAAATAAAAACAGAACACAATGATTTGCAAATCCTTTTCAACCTATATTCAATTGAATACACTGCAAAGACAAGTTACTTAATGTTCAAACAGGTTAACTTTGTAATTTTTTGCAAATATTAGCTCATTTGGAATTTGATGCCTGCAACATGTTTCAAAAAAGTTGGCACAAGTGGCAAAAAAGACTGAGAGAGTTGAGGAATGCTCATCAAACACTTATTTTGAACATCCCACAGGTGCACGGGCTAATTGGGAACAGGTGGGTGCCATGATTGGGTATAAAAGCAGCTTCCCTGAAATGCTCAGTCATTCACAAACAAGGATGGGGCGAGGGTCACCAATTACTGAACAAATGCGTGAGCTGATTGTCGAACAGTTTAAAAACAACATTCCTTAACGAGCTATTGCAAGAAGTTTAGGGATTTCATCATCTACGGTCCGTAATATTGTCAAAAGGTTCAGAGAATCTGGAGAAATCACTGCACGTAAGCGACAAGGCCGAAAACCAACATTGAATGCCCGTGACCTTCGATCCCTCAGGCTGTACTGCATCAAAAACCGACATCAGTGTGTAAAGGACATCACCACATGGGCTCAGGAACACTTCAGAAAACCACTGTCAGTAACTACAGTTCGTCGGTACGTCTGCAAGTGCAAGTTAAAACTCTACAATGCAAAGCGAAAGCCATTTATCAACAGCACCCAGAAACGCCGCTGGCTTCGCTGGGCCCAAGCTCATCTAAGATGGACTGATTCAAAGTGGAAAAGTGTTCTGTGGTCTGACGAGTCCACATTTCAAATTGTTTTAGGAAACTGTGGACGTCGTGTCCTCCGAACCAAAGAGGAAAAGAACCATCCGGACTGTTATAGGCGCAAAGTTCAAAAGCCAGCATCTGTGATGGAATGGGGTTGTATTAGTGCCCAAGGCATGGGCAACTTACACATGTGTGAAGGCACCATTAATGCTGAAAGGTACATACAGGTTTTGGAGCAACATATATTGCCATCCAAGCAACGTCTTTTTCATGGATGGCCCTGCTTATTTCAGCAAGACAATGCCAAGCCACATTCTGCACGTGTTACAACAGCATGGCTCAGTAGTAAAAGAGTGCGGGTACTAGACTGGCCTGCCTGTAGTCCAGACCTGTCTCCCGTTGAAAATGTGTGGCGCATTATGAAGCGTGAAATACGACAACGGAGGCCCCGGACTGTTGAACAACTTAAGCTGTACATCAAGCAAGAATGGGAAAGAATTCCACCTGAAAAGCTTCAAAAATTGGTCTCCTCAGTTCCCAAACGTTTACTGAGTGTCGTTAACAGGAAAGGCGATGTAACGCAGTGGTAAGAAGGCCCCAGTGCCAACTTTTTTCCAATGTGTTGCTGCCTTTAAATTCTAAGTTAATGATTATTTGCAAAAAATAAATAAAGTTTTTCAGTTTGAACATTAAACATCTTGTCTTTGCAGTGTATTCAATTGAATATAAGTTGAAAAGGATTTGCAAATCATTGTATTCTGTTTTTATCTACGATTTGCATAACGTGCCAACTTAACTGGTTTTGGGTTTTGTAAAAACTATTTGAAAGCGTTTTGCCATCAAAAATTTACCCTTTGCTTAATTTATCCAATTGCTTTCTCCATTTATGAGGTGTTACTGGATGCTGTAGTGCTACTTTGTATTATGAGGTAATTTGAAAAACTTTTCCTGGACCATCAGGAAAGTGTATTCCCAATCTTTGATTATTTTGTTCATCACAGTTTAGTTACAGTGCCTATAGTTTGACTGAACTTGTTGCCCAAATAGCTGATTAGCTATATATATCAGAGCCAGTTCCCTTACATGAAATATATTGTAAAAAGATATGCAAGAAAGGTGTCTGTCTGTCATTTATGAGATTATCTTGGAACCAAATAGAACTCTTTGGACATTACAAATAATTGGGGTAATTTTATTTAGGATGGCAGACAGTGTTAAATCCTGAAACAACTTCTTGTCTTCCCTATAAAAGTGAAGCAATTTGAGCAATTAAATCTTATTTAGATCAATCATGTGCTCATGCAGGTAATTTCAGGAATTATGTTTTCATGAAAAAATCCTTTCATTTTTATTCAGACAGCTGTTTCAACTATAAACTTATAAACACATTATAATTTCAAATTAAGAAAATTGCATTAAGAGTGTTTGTATAAACAAATCTGTATGGATTAAGGTACTTTAATGGGAGTCCATCGGATGATCAGAATACACTCAGCAAGTTTCATGCACGCCATTTGATTGTGTCTTTCTGAAAATATGTCACAAAACATATTTCTCTTTTTTGAGAGAAATAATCCTCAGGTGAAATGAACTTGATCAGTACCCCGCAGTATGAGTCAGTCAAGTTAATTCATTATCTGTAATATGGGAAAATCAATCCCTACCCCCACTCCCAAGGACGAATGTAAGGAAACTGAATTGTATTGTTTGCTTGAAGATACTGACATCTATTGGCAAAATGATGAACTGCTTGTCTTGAAAGATCCCTCGAACAAGATCTGAAAAATGATTTATTGGTTTGTCAAAATGCACAGTGGCCTGAAATGTCTTGGGGAGCACCGCGAATAATTTATTTCTGAAAGGGTTTATGCAATATCTGTACAGTTAGAGGCATCATGCTGAGTATATATAGATTTTTTTTTTTAATTCTGGATATCTTGGTAAAAAGGAATGCATCTGTCACATGAATGCATTTGTGGCCCTGCCAAAAAGATATGGTAATCTTGGTATGGTAAAGAGAAAGTTTAAATCTGATCGGAGTATCAGTAATTAATACTGCTTCATTCGTTGTGTCACATACATAATTCATTATTTTCCGAAATTATTATAAAGGCATTATAATCAGTATTACGATCATTATTAAGAGCTACAACCCCATTTCCAAAAAAGTTTGGGCGCTGTGTAAAATGTAAATTAAAACAGAATGCAATGATTTGCAAATCACTTAAACCCATTTAATTGAATGCAGGTCCTCAGGAGGCAGAGCATTTAAAACAGATGGGATGCTGTTGTAGAAATCTCTGCATGAGATCAGGAACACTTCTGTGAACTATAATCAGTGGGTCTCATTCATGAAACGTGAGCGGAACGAATTTGAGTGTAAACTGTTCGCAGACGGAAATTTACGTGCATCTCCGCATTCATTAATATTTTAGTAGCTCCGATCTTTTCGTGGCCACTAACAAAATCCACGCATGCTGCTGACAACGCGTAGTGTTTGCGCAAATTTAAGAATGCACATAAATAATGTTTTTCACTATTGGAAATTACGATTTTAATTCATATTGCACTCTTATGTAGGCTACACAATCTGCAGATGCCTTTGAGACACGTGACATAGCCTAAACATAACAAACGATTAAAAATAACACATTTACTTAAATTAGTTGGCAAGGTGCAGGTTTAAGATCCAGATTAGGTTCATGATTGTGAATTATCTATGTGAATCGACTGAATAGATTATTCGTGCTTCTATATGTTGAATGATAATAAATAAATAAATAAATAAATAAAATAAAATAAAATAAAATAAAAGTGGAGGCATGTCGCTGTCTCCGTCAGGTATAATTCCTGACAGAGAGATTTCCTCAATTATGCCAGCGATGCGCTCGTCTGCAGTTGATAGTTCGTTCCATGAATAACAAAAGGTCGCAAGTGACACTCCTGATGAAACCTGTTTTTCTGCTCCACGAAGTACTTCGTGATGCAGAAAAACAGGTTTCATTGGGAATGTCTCTTGCGACTTTTTGTTAATAATGGGACGAGTTGTGACTGTGAGCTGCCTCATACGTTGCTTTGCCTCCACTTTCATGTCAAACCATTTACGCTTCACCTCGGACATAGGCCTAGTTCTTCGGACAACAGAAACAACATTAACGGCAACTGTCGCCTCCCTCCAGGCCTTGGCTTTGCCTGTCCTTGTCACACCACTGCTAACAGATGAAAATAAGATGTTTTTTTCTTAACTCCACTTCACCCAAAATTTCTTCCATCTCTGCTTCAGCAAATTCTTTTTTTTTCTTTCTCTCTTTCTTTGTTTGCGCCATGGCTGACAGGTCGACTGGATGTATCTTCAGTACACCACCTAATATGGTGGTTATTGGCTATTCATGGGCGGGGATTTATGCTAATAGCTGATTATCAGGAGCGCGCTGTCACTTTAGGATGGATTGGCATTCATGATCATACACAGGAGTTTACGATCAGATCTGAGTTTCCCGCGGCGTTCATGAATCCGGAGTAGGTTTTAAGTAGCGTAGCCTTCTATGTGCAAATCTCCATACAAATTTACTAACGTTTTATGAATGAGACCCAGTGAGCACAGTTTGTCGATTGTTAAGGCTGAATGGTCCCTGTGCTGGTCGTGCTTTTTCCTCTCCTGTCTTCTCAGTTGCTACATCTAATTGATCAACAAGGGGCACCGGCAAGGAATAAAGTACTTAAATGCTTTAAGGCCAGCATTAGAGGAGAGAGGCCTCTGGTGTGCGCACTGCTGGTTCTTGCTGCCTCACCGCCTGGGATTTTTGTGTAACCATCATGTTTTGACTTTTGTGTTCTTTGGTAACTTTGATTTAGTTTCTTGGATGGCTGTATGTCTTTATGTTCATAAATCCCATGGGCTTAGTTATTTTAAAAGTGTTCTTCTCAGGTGGTTTTGGGTCAGTGATACAGTATAGTTTGCTCCATCGGGCCAACCAAAGAGTGGGGCGTATCATTGATACATCCACAAATGCAAGTTAAAACTGAACAATGTAAAGATTAAACCATACTTAAACAAGATAATAAAAAAAACACTGCCACCTTTTCTGGGCCTGAGCTCATTTATGGCAAAGTGGAAACCTGTGGTCCAATTAATCAAAATTTGAAATTCTTTTTACAACTCAAGGACGCGGCATCCTCCGGGCTAAAGAAGAGGCACCATCTTGTTCGATATCAGCACACAATTCAAAAGCCAACATCTGTGATGGTATAGGGGTCCATTAGTGCACATGGCAAGAATAACATGCACATCTGTGAAATCAACACCAATACTGAACAAAATATACAGGTTGTGAAGCAACTTATGCATTTAATGTTTAGAGCAGTTGTTTGCCCTCTTAACCCACATGTTAACAGAAATATCTGGGTATGCAATCAAGAATAAAAACATACCATGTCCAGTTTGTATTGAATTGGAAATACTGTAACAGCAAACAAATGAGAGAAAACAATGTAACCAATCAAAGAAGTAGTAGGCTCCTAATTGATGAAAACTAATTGGCACATTATAACAAATTTATTTGGCAAGCAAATGTGGGGTCAAACCAGTTTTGTGTTATATTAGTCTAATTAAGTTCACAAAGTTTTTTGAAAGAACTTCAACACTTGTGTCCTGCAACCTTATTTGGGGTTTACTGTTTTTCTCAATGTCTAATTTCATCTATTTAAAATGTTATATCACTCAAAATTGCTTGCAATATAGAAATAAACACACCATCTTCAAGAGTATTCATAGCGTGTGTGGATGTTTCTATCAAAATTTGGCATAAAGAGTAATTTACAAATCTAAACATGAAATAGGTCTTAATCGGGTCTATCAACAGCTTGTTAAAACCCTGTGATTACAATTGTAGTAGGAGCAAAAACCAGCATACACAGTGGACCACCCGGAATGACGTTGAATACTTCTGCTCTATCTCATGTTTCGTTCCCTATTCTTCCGGTTTCTTATTATAAAAAAATGAAATGTGCGGACAGACATGCACAGAGGTGATAAATAAAGCAATCAAGTGAGGAAACCTTATTGCTACACATGAACACAGGTATTAAATTCTAGGGCAAGATTCTATTCTGATTTAGTGGCAGCATCGTTCATCAAAAACCAAGGTCACAAAGCTTCTCCTCCTCCTCAACAGAAGAAAAAATATCTCCAGGTTTCGTGATTTATTTATGAAGCATTTATGCTACGCTTTGCTGATTGTTACATTTAATGTCACAAATGTCATTTCAGTGTAGTGTGGTTAAAAGCATAGAACCAAGAAAAAACAGATGACTTCTGTGGATAAAATCACATGACTACCACAGGACTTGGGCTTTCATCGCCCTAGCAGAACAGGGACCTCTCGTGGTTAACAATAAAACTTATGTTTTATTGCATGAGAATAACGTTTAGACGTCCTATGCAGAAGTGTACTATAAAATTCATCATTGCAAACGTTGCTGCTAGTTTTAATTGGAGCAATATGATTAGGAATCCCGTGCAATGCAAAGTTTACTTAGAGTAACAAACTTTTCTACGTTATAGGATGAGTAACATAAATGAACTGAGGTTGAGTGAAAGGTTAACATATCTATAAAATAAAGAAACAATTGTGCTTAAAATAAAATTTCTTTCATAAGAAATCACAGGAACAATGTAAGCCAAATCGGACTTTTATTTATTGAGACCATTTTTTTCCCCTAATGTTTTTACAGATTCAATATTGCATAATGTGTACATACATGTAAAAAAAAAAAAGAAAAAAAGAACAGTACCGTGCCAAAGTATTGGGCACATTTAACACAAATATGTGAGATGATGCTTCTAAAATCATTTAATTTATAGTTTCTAAATACTGAAAATGTGCCATTAAGTGCTGTGAACTGTATATATTAAAAAAAAAAAAAAAAAACTATCTCAAATCCAAATTTAGTGTCTACCCTTTGCTTAAAGGTTTGGGACATTGTCCTGCAGTTTTGTGGTCATGCTTTTTATCTATCGCATAAATAATAAAATACAAATCAAAAATACATCGAACATCATATTTGAATAATAAAAGACCAGGGTTCCTGAGGCCTTTGGACAGTACTGTATTTCCACGTGTCTCAATACAAATGTATACTCTACAGACCAGAAGTTTGGAAGCAAAGCCAATACAGGTCAAAAAATTTGGAAGCAACGTCAAGTTTCTGTTTACAATGCCTTTCTTAAAAACCAGTATGAAATCTATTGATTTAGGGATGCATTTACAGCATGATTAAACTTTTCTTTCATTTATAATGCACCATTTTCCGCTATTTACCTTTAGGTACTGTGTACATTGATGTTACCCAACCATTGCTGAATAAATGTAAACAAAATAAGGGAGGGGCTTAGCTTTTGGGTTGCGAAGACCTACAAGAGTCACAACTTCAGTGAAAAAGTAAAAAACAAATCACAGTTTGCATTATTCACTTTATGTCATGGTTTACAGCCCACCGTATGCCAACGGCAATCCAGCGGGCATTAGGACCATAGGCCTAGTAATATGGGCCGGATAATTTGATTAAAAATGTATTCTGACGCTTTATATAATAATCATGTTTATTTTGTTGCAAATATGCCAATGAAACTATGATCTTTTTTGTACAAATTTGATCTTGCTTACAAACTTTTGGCCTGTAGTGTGTGTGTGTGTGTGTACATACACTGCCCATCCAAAAAAAAAGTCGCACACTCAAATATTTTGTTGGAACCCCTGTAGCTTCGATTACAGTGCAAATTCATCTTGACATTGTTTTGACAGCCATATGCAATGCCCAAACATTTATTTTTGCTCAGAAATGCCATAATTTTTGGCTCGAGATCTTGTCTTCTCGACAAAATGGTTGAACCACTCGTTGGTCTTTCTTGAGCACATCCCAATAACTTTTAATCTGTTTTTAGGTCAGGACTTTGTGGTGGCAGATTTGTTTGTGAAATAATTCCTCATAGTTGCTTTTCTCATTCATTGTTTTCTTTGCTAAATACAGGCCCTGCCAGTTCTGAAATACTGTAACATCTTTTCTACCATCAAAGGATGCGTCTTCCGACGTGATTTTTTAAGAAATGAGTACCAACGCGCTTCATCAGTCAGGGTTAAAATGATTATTGCCTGCTGAAATATATTAATAACCGCAATAATGATCCAATCATGGAATTTGTGCATTTATTTCCAAATGGTGACTTTTTTTTTGGACAGACAGTGTGTATATATATATATATATATATATTATCTTTGATTAACTTCACATAGGCTTATATGAAAAAATAAATAATTCAGACAACCCATAGCCTCAACAATGTTACAGGACAAATTGTGAATATGGCTTGGTTTCATATCCAATTGCTTCACTCAGAGTTTTAAACTGAACAGCTTTGATCCTAATAGTCTAAAACAACTGTCAAAAGCCTGATATTCTATCCCATTCATCATCTTGATATTAACATGGAGGAGTGCTCATGCCTGATGAAATAGTTGTGTTTTTAAGTTGCTCCACATTCAAACTTAGTAGAAGGTCAAATAAAATAATGGCATGTCCTTTGACTCTGACAGAGAATGTACGAGTCAGGTATGGACCATACATTTCGTGAGAGCCCATTTTACACTGACTATTTTACTGTGTCGTCTTGGCATCATTATACTCTGTCAGTCAAGCATGTTGTTCCTCCTAGGAAAATTTGACATCGCATTTCTATTTGGTCATGTGATTATTTTCGATTTGTAAGAGCGCTGCAGCGCGCCGCTCTATTTGACAACATGACACTGAGCATCAGAGGTGGACATTCCAGGGGTCAGAAAGTAAAAGTCCGGCCATGTTTTACCTCCAGCCATGAGCTCAGGCTGCTGATTTTCCTAATTAGTTGAACCTCTGGGCTGAAGAGTTGCTGCAATTCTTAGATCCAAGCAGTTCCAGCAAAATACTGAGATGGACTTTTACTTTCTGGGGCTGTATTGTCCACCTCTGCAGAGCATAACCGTCCGTCTCACAACTTTAACCTTTCTTTCATGCGTAACATAAAAAAATTGTTCCTTCCGTGAAGATCCGGATGAGGTCAATCATGTTTTTCTCCTTTTTTTTTTGCATTAAGTCATGATTCTAATCTATTAAATGGTGGTCACATGACATACTGACACATTTCTGTGTCGTTTTGAGAAGTAGCCTTTTCAAACTCAACCTTTCAGATTTAACCCCCCTCCCCTCTTAGAGTGTTTAAAAATATTTTTTTTGTAATAAATTGCTGAACCCCAAAAAAACTGAAGGGGAGGCGTCATCAGCGCTTGCAAACGAATACATGCGATGAACTAAACCAGTCATATATTCTGGAGGATATGACCAAACTGGCTCAAGTGCAAAACCATGTGGTAAAGTTACAGGGGATTATCATTTACATCAGCAGGTGAGCCTGATATTTCCTGGTGCAGTTTTGCATTTTTTTTTTTTAAATCTCAAGTTCATTTTTATAAATACTATGCAGCAAAAAAAGTGGCATAGGCATCCTTTCCGCACCAATATACGCACAGTTTATAAATGAGGTCCTGAAGACGATTAAAGGCTAATCAAAATCAAAATGCAAGCAGTAGGTTATAGTGAAAATACTTTAACGTTAATTATTATTACTAATAGGCCTACCTGCCCGACAGATTGGTTCAAAAACCGTGTCATAACAGATTCATTTGAAAAAACAAAGGTTTCACTAACCACGGTCAATTAGCCTACTTGAATAAGTTATCATTATAGATACATCTAGAAATGGACTACCTACAAGGTATTATATAAATACACGACAAAGCTGTCAAGAGTTGGTAACCTAATGTAAAGATATTTTTTCCCTGACAAGACAAGCATAAGTTAGGCGTGTATGTGGAATTGATAATATGTATATTGATAGTGCATCTTCTTGTGTAATTCTTCTCATCATTTGCATCTATACTTCGGCCAAGATTGCCAAGATGATTCACTCCCCAAAACGACGTTATTTCCCAGTTTCCACCCTCAATACTTTCGGTCTAACAAAGCAAATACTACAAAAACCATGGATAAATTCAAGGAGCGCAAACCAAGGTTCGGTGCGCTACTTCTCATACAATCAATTAGAGAGAAACGGCGATCGAAGATGCTCAACCCTCAGTAGATGTCACGGCAAATCCAAACTTTCTCCTTTTTAAAGTGCTTTCGGGGGATTCGCTGAGCTTACTGCCCGTGTTGTTGGTTAAAAAGCCGCGCTTGTACTCCATCGGCTTCTACCATCCGTTGGAGCGACGCGTCACACGAGTGCGCTCATTCCCTTGGCAAACGTGTCCTGCGCAACTCAATTAGTATTAACGGCGAATACGCTGTGCCCTCCAACGCCGTCATTGCCTAGGGGGACAAGCAGTGGGGTTGCGGCTATTGCTGGTGTTCACTGTGCTGGTCGAATTGGTCGGATTCCATACGAAAACGTAATAAATGACCAAAAAGAGTGCAGAAACGGATACGCAGAGGAAGTATGCAATCGCCATCGCTACTTTCACCCAAATCTTGGTGGCTCTGTTCGCCCGCATCACCCGCTGGTCGCCCGGATAACTGGGCCGTCTGTCAGTACTCCCGTTCTGCCTCACCTTTGCTTCAATGTAGTTGCCTTGCATGGCGGAGTTCTCTCTCGGATAGCAATGTCTACAAGCAGAATGTCATTCCTTAACGTTTTGTCCGTGGGCTGCGAGCAATGTTGCGTCGTGCGCTGTACTCCACGCGTTCTGCAGCGCCTTGCGCTGGTTATGTCTAATGTGAGCGTCGCTGTCCTCGGATTCCAGGCGGGATGCCGCAGCAACTCTACCTTGATAGTTCTTGTATTGCTTGCCGGTAAGATAAGGAACATGCTTTTTGTTTATAGCGCTCTTAAAAGGGAGGAGTCGCACCCAAACGGCAGCATTGATTGGCTTGCAGCAATTAAGATACGCCTCCTTTCCGAGTGATTATGAGCGAGTAACGCGACCGTGAACTGATCTGTAATACGTAAGACTGGATGTCAGCGTACATGTTACATATCACGGATTCCAAAAACTACGCAAGAAAGCCCAGAAAAATTGTCTTGTCGCGTAAAGCCAATTCAACAGCATTGCATGGTTTGATGCAAATACTGTTCCTCGATGCTGCATGATTCTTTGATATAGGTCAGATAAAGAAATAAATAATTTCTGTGTGGCTTTCCTGGTTTTTATTGATACTTAGCATAAATGGACAACTGCGGGGCAATCGAGCTTCACTGGGTTCCAATAAAGCGTTACTGGAGCTATAGGCTACCCCAAAAATAAAAAATAAAAATAAGAAAAAAAAAACCCCGTCCTCTCTCGCTCACGTGATTCAAGAGATGGGAATTTGCGCTTAAGGGCATACGCACATTGTGAAAATATAAAGGCTCGAACGGGGATTACCGTGAAGGACAAACGGGAGCCCGTGCATCCCCTCAAGCTGTAACAATATGTGTTTAAGGATAACGTCACAATAAAAAAACAATTCAAGAGCCTTATTTCAGACAAAGCTTATAGTCAAATACCTCAGCCAAAGAAAATCACACCAAAAATTACGCACGAGTGTTCTACATTCATGATGCTTATGACACGTTTATCATCAAGACGCTGGCGACAATTTCTGCCAAGAAAAATAAATGCCCTTGATCCCTGACCCCTTGCATGATCCTCACGAACAGAGAACTGCCGGCTTTCCACTCTCATTTTACCTGGGAATCAAACGTGATGATAATCAGGCCAATTAGTAGCTATAGTTTCCCACTTAATGACCTGGAAGGAAAGATAGCAAGGGCTGGATTTGGATTTGAGGGCCAGATTAGGAGATTCATGCACAAAATGAGAAGTAAGGTGTCTGAATCATTAGAGGTGCAGAGGTGTGTGCTCCAGGTTCAGAGAATAAAACCATCCAGTATTTTGTTCCAACCACCATAGATCCGTTCAACTAGGAGGCAGAATTGATGACATCAGCCAGCTGAACTCTTGGGTATCAGTAAAACATGGGAGGACTTTTACTTCCTGACCCCTGGAATGTCTCCATCTGGAGTGGTTTTATGAACCACAAATGAATAAACAACACAAATGCGAACACCCCAAAAGCACGGTTGGTAATTTACAAGAAATTTAATATACAATTCACCCCAGAACTCTTAGGTTTCATGTAAAGGGTAACATTTCATTCAGGAAGACAGCCATAATACAAGGAAGCAGGACTATGACGATGCACGTCATACAATCACAGAAGTCGCATGATTTTTTTTTTGTAATCTCCAACACAGCGGCTGGAAGATGACCACCTCAGAAAATTTCATTGCATTTTCTCGACAAGCACGAGCAGCACTTTGGATGTGCCTCACACATTAAAACACTGGAATGTAAGAAGCACTTTCAATAATTAAAGACGAAACATCGCACTTCTTTTAAGCTCATGATTAATTCACCCCTTGAGAGCACAGTCAGATGCACTTCGCCGGTCTCAAGTGGTATATGATAATTGATTTCCTGCCAAACCCCATGTTTGCTCACAACATGCAAAATAGACAGAAAATGGAAAAGCAAAAGAAAGAAAACGGGTCTGTATAGGTAAGTCCGATGGGCAGTGCTGGAGCTCCTCTATGTTTCAGGCCTCTGACACTCTGACACAGAAGGGGGAGCGCGGTTTGTTCAGGGAGGGGATGGGGATGGATATGGGGAGTATAATTTATCCATGGTCAATATTCTGTCACTTGCCACATTGCTGCAGATCTCCTGCAGTGACATTCATACAATGTACCCCCAAATAAAAAAAAATGAAAAAGAAATAATTCACACTGTCCAGTTTAAGTCCCGCTTGCCATTATTATGATTATTCTTTTAAAAAGTAATGAAGATTCATAAAAGCTCGAGTCCTCGTTCCTTGTCCGCAGGCCTAACTGCCCACATGATTGAGCCCCCCCAGCCCCAATCCCTCTCCCTCCTTTACAGCGCCTGTGACCCACAATCCACTGCAAAGTCCACGTCTGCCATGCGTCGCTCTGCCTGCTGCGTGAGGAGGAGGGGGTGAAGGGGGCGGGTGGTCGAGGCCAATCATTGCGTTCAAAAGGGTACCAGGACGATTTTCACCTGTGGCCACACGAAAACCATCCTGGTGGAAGATCTGCAGAAATCCCTCAACCTGACAAAAGGACAGAACCAAGCAGTTTCAAAGCATATCGTCAGACCTCACTGTGCCCTCCTAGATTTGAAGGATAGATGTTTGTCAGTCGTTACACTATTCTTTACTGCGTCAAAATAAACCAGTTCAAGCTCTGTGTGATACCAGGTCATTTATGAGTCAACAAGGAGGCATTTACAATCTGATAAAACATTCCACATAAAAATGTTAATCTTCACAAGCATCTTTAAAATTTAAATCCCTTGGTTTAGAAGATTTTGTCATATGTAATATCCAATTACCGCAAACAGCTGGAAATACACAACTATAGTAATGGAAAACAAGAGCCATCTGGCAATGGCGGATCCCCCCGGCTGTAGGTTGTGTAACCTACAGGTTGTGTGGACAGACGGATGGACCGAAACCCCCAAAAGGCACAACTAGACCATAAGGAGAAGCTCCACACTAAATTTGGTGTTTGTAAGTGGTATAGATTGAGTTCTGGTCCGGAAACGATTTTATTACAGACGGACGAACAGACGGATGGACGGACACACTGCTCGGTAGTGCTGTTACCGTCTATACCAAGGCTTCGGAGCCTGTATCAAAAATGTGAAGCACTGCCTAACGGAGCTCCATGTCGAGGATTGTATCGTCTTGGCGAAATTACGTCAGTCAATCAGTCAGTCGACTATAAAATCTTCCAGTTCTCTTCTGCAGCTCGTGGGTTGTTGTCAGTAGTTGACGTTTGTCGGTGCGGTTTGCGAATTTGTCATTGCGTGCGATGGAGCCAGCGAGAAAGAGAAAGTTGGCTCCCTTTCGGGAATACTTGATTTGATTTCACCGAATAAGGTCGCATAGTGAGGCTATTTGGCCAAATTGTTCGACTATTATGTGACGTCATATTTTCAAATCTTTTCAGATAATTTCCAATCCATAATAAATTCCCTTAATTTGATAGTTTTCCATTTTTAATATTAGGGCAATCGCTCATTATTTTTGAACAAAAATACAAGGCTCTTTGTTTCACATGCGCATTCACTGCCTCTGTCCTGTCCCCGAAAGTATCTCTCAGTTTCGCTGTGACATAGCATGTGGTCAAAATACTTCATTTTATTTTGCATTTATTGATTCTGCCACTTTCGTGATGAAGGTTTATGCTTGACGACCATTTCCTACGAAGCACAATTCGTATGTGTTTTTATTGACCAATAGGGGTCTCTAGAGTGCATTCGAAACATCAAGAAATGAACCACACTTCGACACATCTGGCTGGAAAGCTTAAACGCTTCATGAAGCTTCATTTCACCAGCACTACTGCTCGCCATATCCCCCCGCATTATATGCCGGGGGTATAATAATGGACTTTAGCCAAGAATGGAAGTTGTTCAATCAGAAAGAACGTAGAACTAGGTTTTACTGCCAGTGTTTGTCACAGACTGCGCCAGATCCTTTTGAAGTATAACAACAGCTGAGTGCTTTTCCAGTAAATCCCTTTCCAACACTACACCTTCGAAATGGACAGCAAACCAATGTTCATTTGTTGATGCGTTTTCACATAAAAGCTTTTCAACGACCATTAAGCCATTAATTCACTAATTGGGGATCTTTTCCGCTCAAATGACCACTGCATACTTAATACTAATTGGATACTGGAAAAGCTGTGGTTATGTAGCTGGTTAGTAATGCTTGGCATTTAACCGCAACACGTGGCCGTACAAGAGAGCAAGAGCTGCATGCATGCACATACAGACAAATGCACAAACGTACATCTGACATATGCACGAACGTATATCTGACAAAGAAGATTCTCTTAAAAAGTACAGAGAAGAGGAAAGACCAGGAACGTCACACTCTGGTCCTGGACATTTGCAATCTCTCTAAGCTACTGAAATTTCCTTTCAATCAGCTGATAATTAAGGAAATAAGTTGTAAAGACTTTGATGCCATTCACTTTCTCCAACGAACTGCTTGAATGCAGTATCATGCTATATTACACTCCAGGCCTTGAGTATGAAATCACTGGGTTAGGCAGTTTTCACAGATAGCAAAGGCAATGGAGGTGAGCATTATGAAAAGGATAAATCATGAGTCGACTTAGTAGAAGGATTCAGATGCGCCAGTTTTAGTTTCATGTCTTTACGGTTCTAGATCTCTCCGTTTGTGGGTCACATTACATGACCGCAAAGAGGTACACAGCCTCATTTCCAGCTTTCTGAAAGAATATGATTACTTTACAAAGTCAAATCTCATGACCATTCCAACTGTCGTCCAAAAACTTCCCCTACCTTTTCTCCCCATCTTTCTTAAATCCGTTTTAGGGAGACAAAGAAAAGAATTACGGAAAAGACAAAAGGCAGAGGGGAGGGTAGGGTGAAGAAACACAAATTAGTGAAATGGAACGTCCTTGCTCTTTCAAACATCACTTCAACGTTACAGAAGTAACAAACAATCATGGGCGTAGCTCACTGAAAGGGGCAGGTTAATTCAAAGCTCAATCATTTATGCGCCATGTCACGCATTCATGTCTGAACTGAGGTTTCCTGAGGGAGACCTCTATTCCTGACTCCCGGAACTAGTGAAATGGATCAGAACCTCAGTCATGGTGACCAACATTGGTTGATTTTCTGGTTAGGCATAACAAAACAAAGAATGGTGAAAAAGATAAGCAGTTGGAATGTGGCTATTGTGGGGGGCAAAAAGGACCAAAAGACCAAATGTGTGGTCATTCTACCAAACCTCAGGGGAAGTCAGGTAGCCGGAAGTTGCAACAAATATAAGGAACATAACAGGTGGATTTTATTCACTGTTCCACTGCCGAATCCTAGAAGGATTGGTTTCATTATTACACGTTTGACTAAACTCTCCATCAAGCAATTCAAACAGGAATGAACACAGTTTGTGGTCAGAAAACCGCAAGAATCATCTATAAAAGTAACACTAGCAAACACTAGAGAATAATCACTATTCAGCAGAAAAGCTTTTACAACATTCAAGGGTGGGCAGGACTTGTGCAGATCCCACCAATTCAAAATTCACACTCACCACTAATACAACAGCCCCACCCAAACAGGAAGCAGACAATATTTCTTCATGACATTATGATGTCACCAAAGAATTTAATTACTAACAAGAAACTGGCCTCAGGAAGACTATACATACAATCGAATATATGCCTCCAGTGAGAGTTAATTTTTAATTCTGGGTTTAAAATGCCACATTGGCTTTGAAGAAAAAACAGAACCTCAGCTAAAGATCTCAGAAGCCAACATAGCATCAGCTGCAGTTGGGGCAATAAAGCCATCCTTGGGAACTGTGTGACTGAGGCGACACCAGAGCAATCCGACCGTCTTTTACGTAAGAAAATCATTGATTTGCATTCTTCCCCAATTTTGGCCGGTTTATGCATCAGCGTCCCAGACAAAATACAGGAGAAAACAAGCGTCAAGTGAAGATGTAGCAAGAGACGAAAAGTGGGTGGTGAGGAGGGGCTGGTAGGAGGAGGGACAGCAATTGGATTGTGGGTTACATTCCCTCCATTATGCAATTAAGAAAACAATTTACTTGATGAAGTCTGGAAGTGCATGCAGTGTTGATTTCATGCGGAAGCCATCAAGCAGGGACTTCCCAGAATGAACAGAGAAAAAAGGGCAAAAAAAAAAAGGGAGGGGAGGAGGCTTGGAAAATGAAAAGGATCCCGGGGGACTCGGATGGAGTGTGCTTCATGGTAAAAGAACAGGCAGTGACCACTGGGTCAGTCGGAGGTTACCAGAGTCCAGGGGGAA
Source organism: Gymnothorax reevesii (assembly GCA_029721435.1). Classification (NCBI taxonomy): domain Eukaryota; kingdom Metazoa; phylum Chordata; class Actinopteri; order Anguilliformes; family Muraenidae; genus Gymnothorax; species Gymnothorax reevesii. The sequence continues at coordinate 118,350,206 of CM056574.1, forward strand.
TGATCACAGTCAAAATGTTGACAAGGAAAGCAATCCATTGATGGTCAGGGATGCGATGCTATGAGCAAGGTAGGGCGAGACTAAAGTTTGGGGTACCTCAGCCGAGAGATGAGCAGATAGAGTCAGAAGCCGAGAAAAGAGATACGCATTTAGTGAAGAGGAGTGCGGTCAGCAGGCAGGGGTTAGAGCTCGGCCAAAGTGAGCGATGTCTTACGGAACGACACCGTCTGGAAGCTTGTGATCTCAACCGCACCTGAGGACTGCTCCTCTGCAACATCCGCCTCAGCCACCGTTTCCGCCACAGTTTGGTCAGCGTCTGATTCCACCTGCGGGGCGGGGACCTCAGCTGTTTTTTTCGGTTGGGATGGAGAAAGAAATACCATGTTAGAGGAAGGGGTAGAATTACAGACAGGCACATCACAAGAATGTTCTTACATCACTACTCCATTGTTGATGCATTTATCTGGGATCGCGGTGGTTGGGTGTTCATATACCAGCCATGCCATTAGCGGCAATGGCAAGAGGTCCGCATGGGCACAGCAACAATTGGCAACGCCCTCTCGCAACCACTGATAGATGGTGAAGTGCTTGTTGCTGTGTAAAATACAAATCAAATGCGTTATATGATGGCATAGATAGCTGGTGACTGGCAGTGCATCTGCTCAGTGTAAAAGCAAGGGCCATTCGTAACGGCAGCCAGAGGATCTCATGCCACGGCATTCTTCTCCTGCAGCTATGGAAGCAGGTCGGCACACAGAACTAGAGACAGTGTGGCTGTGTGCAGGGTGCAGAAAAAAGGGGAAAATACAAAAATAAATAAATAAATAAACAAACAAAAAAAAAGTTTGGAAAACAGCAGCTTTCCAAAAAAATCTTACAAATCTACATTATGGAAAACATAGGGTGCTTATTTGCCAAGAGTGATGAATCCGCAAGCCTTCAAAGTCGGTCAAGATGACCTGACTGCTTGGGACGAGGTCATTTTCCACATCTAGGGTGTGGCTGGTTTGGTCAACTGGCTCCATCACAGTCAGAGCATCATGGGATTGAGACTCATTGACCCAACGCTCCTCCATGGGTGGAGAGACTGGGATTTAGAGGAAACAGAAGGAGGACCAGCCCCCTCCTTAGAGTGCATCAACACAGCCACTTTAAAATACTAACACAAAAGAGCTGTGGCTATCCCAGAGTCACCTTGAGATTAATGCGGCAGTCACTGATGGATCATAAAACATGGAGTACTCGGCCTTTCATCAACTAAAAGGGTCAAGACTCTTGGCTCGGAATTGAGAATGACATTATGCGTCAAGGACCCAGAGTGGCACAGACACAGGCAGCAACAGAAGCCAGTGTCTCAGCTCTGAATTGCTCTCAGTACAGACTGACAAGGAATTGGACCCGAAAGATCAAAAGTCCAGCACTAGCCTATCTTTAACCCTCTGAACACCACGCTACCAGCTAAACCCAGGTCCTGAACAAGGGTCATCTGCAGTTTTACCTGTCTGTTTCTTGGTCTCTGGGTCTTGTTCAGCAGGGAAGTCGGAGTCCAGCGACTCTGACTGATGTTGATCTGGGATGGAGTTAACTGGATTTGGGGTGACTGGGCTTGCTGGTTCCGAAGAAACTGGGCTTGCTGGATTTGAGGCAATAGGACTTGCAGGTTTTAGGGCAACAGGACTTGCAGGTTTTGGGGCAACAGGACTAGCAGGTTTTGGGGCAACAGGACTAGCAGGTTTTGGGGCAATGGGGCTCCTCTCAGGTCCCGCACTATCGGGCTTCAGCGGGCTCTCCCCCAGGGTACCCCGCGGGGACTGCATTTCCATTTCCTCCCCCCAGTCTGACACGGGCTGGTACCCCTCCATGGGGGAGAAGGGGCTGAGAGGCTTGGCAGACTCTGGGAAGTCCTGCGCACTCTGTGGGGAGGGAATCTGCACCCGCGGACGAGGGGTGCGCTGCTCTTTGGCGACCTCTGTTGCCCCCAGCCGGTGGGAGGGCGAAGCTGTCAGCGATGTGGGGGAAGTCTTGCCCTTTGGCCTTTCCTCTGTAGCCTCCTCCTCTGCACTCTCCATTTCCTCTTCCTCATCCTCCACTTCCTCTTCTTCACTGGCATCCTCCCATTCATCATCATCTTCTTCCACAGTACCTCCAGTCCCCGCCGACTCCACGATGACCTCTACCTGATGTAGCGGGGGGGGGAGCAACAACAATTATTCTCGTGCTCAATATACTAGAATGGGGGTGAATGCAAAATGCCGAATGGCATGACAACAAACTGTTAAACACCAGAAAAAGTGACAAATGTCACAACACCACTCAGATTCTCACTGCACACAAGGATAGAAAGTATGCCGTACCTTATCTGTAGAGGAAGGAGGACTCCTTCTCGTTTTCAGCTCACTTGCCTTCTCCTTCTCTTCACCTACTCTCTCCTCTTTTTCCTCCATCTTCTCTCCTTCATCCTCCTTCACTGCCTCCCAGCGATCATCGTGCATGCTACCAGGAGAACAGTCGGCTTCATTAAAGTGCGAACAGCCGGCGCTAATCCTTACCAGCCCAATGGGCTGAGGCACAGTCACACATCACACAGGGGACCTCACACTTCACGGAGCAAGAAACAAAAATGAAATCATCCAGCTGCTGAGCCTATCTAACAATGCCATTAAACTCCACATTCCCTCCAGCTATGCACTTGTTCCACGTGATTTCGCCGACTTGGGTCAGAGAGTGAGCCTGTTTGTGAAATCAGGCAGCGCAATGCATGATTGGAGCAAATTTCGGCAAACACTGTGGCCCAGCTGACTTGTGCAGCCCCGATCTGGGATCTGGAGTTAGCTTACAAGATGAGAAAGGAATATGCACGTCAAGGTCACAATGCACAAATTCAACAGGGATAGGGATATGATGGCACTTCTGTGCAGCCGAGAGATGAACCATCCCATTGGCCAGTACCTGTAGCTTTTGTTCTGGGACCGCCCCTTCCCACGCCCCCTGCTGCCTCGGCTCCCTTCTTTGGATCTGTCCTGTCCCAGGAAGTCGCCTAACGTGGGAGCCTTGGGTGGCCTCTTGCTGTCATCTGGTGAAAGAAGCGCAGAAAAAATGAAAATCCAGGAGAGACTGGGGAGGATAGATCAGAATAATTATGGTAATAGGGGATGATCCAATTCAAAAGACAGACCACACCTGCCATGGCAAATAAATGAGCTGTATATCTCCAGGGAAGGACAGATGTTTCACAAAAAAGCACACTGCCTCTCAAGAGGCAAAACTGTCAGGCTGTATGCAGGACATTATTAATGAGGCAGCAAATGCCCTAAATTGTGGAAAACAGCAATTCTTGGACACAGCCAGAAGCAGTCAGTGAAAGATGCAAGCGCATTCGCCAACTGTGGCCAATGTAATTTTCATTCGATACGTGGAGGGACATGCAACAAGAAAAACCAAAGCTAGTTTCTGAATGGAGAGTACAAGACGTACTATAGGTGGAAAATCCAGGGCCAGAAAGTTTAAGTCTCACCAGCAACTTGTTCCAACCACCTGGATTGACAGTTAGTTACACAACTCAGCAGGAGGTGGAATTTATTAAAACCAGCTGGAACAGCTCATGCACAGAAAAGCACATGGCCAAACTTTCTTCCTGACCTTTGACCTTCCAACCATTTGGAGGTAGACCAAGTTAAGCAAGGGAAAAATGAATTTTTTAAAATAAATTACACTTTCCTGTTAATGATAAAGATCAAAACTGCCCTTTCCATTAGCCACCACTTGACTGCAGCTCCTCAGAGCAGAAAACAAGATTTGGATTCACTCGCATGCATTAAGGCTGACCTGAGGCCCTCTGTGCATTGACATAGCGCCCCCTGGCTGTGGAGGACATAAGAAAAACATAGCTTCAAAGAGAACCACCATCTTATGAACATTAATCAGATTAGCACAGAACTCAGTTTAGAAAATTTGTGCATTTTGCAAAATGTTGATCCCTAACATGTTCTAACATCAGAATGGTTAAATTTGTGTGAAATACAATACATTCACAGGCACCAAGTACAGCCCCAATTCAGAAAAAGTTGCCACATTGTGGAAAACACAAATAACATAAAAAAGGAGCAATTTGAGTCCATTCTCCCAACTACTTTGAAATTTATAAAAACTACCCTCTCATTATTTAATGCTTTAGCTTGTGCATTCAATTGTTCATTGAAAACAATATTAATTTTAAATATGATTATTGCAACAAACTCCAAACAAATGGTTCAAAGGGACTTTAGGACTAATAATGATGTGACCAGTTGCAAGTGCACCAAATGAGCCTCAAAAACAGGTCTGGTCCCTCAAGAGCAAAGATGACCTGAGGTTCACCAATTTGACAACAGCTGAATTAACATATAAGCAGTCACTTTGAGAATGATTCACATGGACTAATCAGAAGGATTTTGGGCATTTCACCATCAACAATGTGCAATATAATTATGAGATGGAGGGAATCCAGTCGAATCTCAGCATGTTAAAGCAATTCTTACCTTCTGGCATTTTTACACTTTTCTTTTGTAATCATAAAATGCTCCAAATAAGAGTATGGCACACTAAAATGTAAAAGAAATCCACCACGTGTTGAAACTCATCAATATTCAATTCTCATACATTTCTGATAAAAGTCTGACCAATCATTTTCTTTGGTCCAAATAAAATGATTCGCTGAGCTTTCTGTCGGTCATCCGTCGCAGCGCCCTTTCCAGTTGCCTACCGCTGTCATCGCTGCGAGTCACGTGCCTCTCTGGCAGAAAAAAAAAAACGACGCATTTGACTGTAAGCAAAATGGTGCTGAAATGCTATTATGACAATAACATTACTAGTAGTTCTTCAGACTACAGAGGTAACTAAACGTTACGAGGGAATTTTATTTTATACCAAATATAGAATGGAATATTATGTAATTACTGTTGGTTAGTTTTCACTTACCGGTGCCTCTAAATCTGACTCCATTGACCCATTTCACTCTCCTACGAAAAAAAGATATTGCCTGCGGCACGAGCAAGTGAGCATCGCAAGTGAAACAGGTCAATTGAGTCAGATTCAGAGGTATCGGTAAGTGAAAACTAACCAACAGTAATTAAATAATATTCAATTCTCATGTGGTATAAAATAAAATGCCCTCGTAACGTTTAGTTACCTTTGTAGTCCGACGATTAGTTTTATTTTTTTTCGTAGGAGAAGTCTGGCAATCGGGGGGAAGAGGGTGGGACTTTGGATGGGGGCGGAGTTTTTCCATGTTCAAATTTTTACGAAGTGCTGGGCGACCATGCCAGAAAGGTAAGAATTGCTTTAAGGGCAAGGTCAAAAACCTGCATGCACGCAATCGCCAATCCCTTCGACGTGACAGTTCTAAGAACCACCACGTGACTGCAATGATATACGGACAAGCTATGAAATAGTTAAGTAAACCTTTGTCCATCAACACCACTCCTGCTGGCAGCCACAGATGCAAGGTAAAGCTTGACTATGCAAAGCTGATACCAAACATCAGTTCTGTTCACAAGTGGTGCCCACTTCTCTGGGCTCAGTGTCATCTGAGGAGGCCTAATAAGTAAACATTTCAAATACATTTTGGAAAAACCACCACTTTGTTCCCCAGACCAAAGATGACAAGGACAACCAAAGCTTTTATCAGGGACACCAATTGTACAAATTCTGGAGCAACATATGCCGTCATCAAGAAATAGTCTTCAAGAAACGATCCTGCATTTTCCAGCAGGACAACACCAAACCACATTCTGCACTGATTACAAATGCATGGCTGTGCAAGCAGAGTGTGCAGGTGCAAGACTGACCAGACTGCAGTCCTCATCTGTCCCTGATTGAGAATATATGGTGCATTATGAAGCAACAAAGCAGCAAAGGCCCAGTACAAATGCACAGCTAAAGACCGGAATAATAAAAAAACTGGGTAAAATTTTGATCGCTAGACTTAACCAACGAACATCTTCAGTGCTAAAATGCTTAGTGTTATTAAAAGACATAGTCATAGGTCAACAGTGTAATATGCCAACCTTTTTGGACCTTGCTGCAGTCATCAACATTGTATATTTTCAATGAGGAATTGACTTCAGATGTTAGAGCATCAAATACTTGTGGTCCTATTTTCGATATAGAATAAGGTGAACGCACTTATAAAATCAGTCCTTTTTCATTTTATTTCCATTTTCCATGATGTGCCAACACAAAAATTGAGTTATAATCCTGAATCCAGAGCAGGATGTCCTCAGCAGTGAACCACAGAAATCCCAGAAATCAGCCTCTGCTAGTAACATCTGCAAAAAAAATCTGTGTAACACCCAAATTAATACAATTCAATTTAAAATCCAATGTATAGTTGGCATCTTCTTCAGTTTGACGCAGGAGATGAGCCTTGTACCAAAACGACTGATGTGACAATTGCTCCCTGATCCCCCAAAATAAGAATGTGTTCGTCTGACCCAGTGATGACTGCCAAGATTAGCATTTGCACCAAGGGTAACCTTGACCCTGGAGGTTTAAAACTGGAATGTGCTCCACACGAGAAAGATCTGGGAGTGATTGTTGACCAAATCCTCACAGGCTCTAACCATTGTACCGTAGCAGTTACAAAAGCCAAGTGGATGCTGGGATACATTGTCAAAAGTATTGAGCACAAATCCAAGGAGGTGATGCTTCTTTTGTACAACACATTCGTCAGACCACATCTGGAGTATTGTGTACAGTTCTGGGGACCATACTTTAAGAAAGATATGGAGGCTCTAGAGAAATTTCAGAGAAGAGCCACTAAGCTTATTCCAGGTATAAAAGATGAAAGCTATGAGAAGAGGCTGAAGATCCTTAATCTCTTTTGTTTTAGGAAAAGGAGACCAAGGGGTGATTTGATTGAGGTCTTTAAATATGTTAAAGGGATTAACAATGTGAATTACGTAGGATTCCTTCAAACAAGTGTTGTGAGTAGAACTCGGGATCACAAATGGAATTTGACCAAAGGTAAATTTAGCACTGATATTCAGAAATATTTCTTCACCCAAAGAGTAATTTCAATGTAGAATAGCTTGCCTGACCATATTGTTGAGGCGCAGAACTAGGGGGTTTTCAAGAGCAGGCTTGACTTAAAGCTAGATACCATTGAGTCGTTGAGTATCTGAAGGGATATATTCACAATAGTATAAAGAAACTAGCGAGCATAGTTGGGCTGAATGGCCTGTTCTCGTCATTCATGTTATGTTATGGTACATTGAAGATTAACATGGACATATAAATGATCTGAAGGAAATTGAGTAAATACGGGGAAGCCTGCAGGGTTTCCTCCAGGATTTTTTGAAACTGTGGCGGAGGGCGTCAGCGTCGGGTCAAACTCAGCATTATCAGGTGTGGCCAGTTTCCATTAGGCCAGCAGTAGGCAATGTAATAATTTAAATCAATGTGCATGGAGGTTTATCAGTTGCACATACGTCACGGTGGACTTCACATAAAATATGAAAACCGATTATGACACCGGACTCTGGAATGGAAGTTAAACAATCATGAAGGTACTATTAGGTAGAGCAGGATGTACTCACAGCAAACACAAACACAGAAGTTAACATCGTAATTTATCGTTTTGCAGAGAGAGCAAAATATTTTCTCTCTAATCGTTGCACACATTACATTAAGAAGAAAGCTGCGCTTTTTATTGCCGATGGCTAATTTTTGTTCATTGGAAAACGTCTTCATCAAGCAACAGGTCAAGAATTATTAGCGCTCATTTCAACTTAACAATGAGAACTGGCGACACCTGACTGTCCTTTGTATTTCTGGAGTTTTTGTAAAGTCATCTCACATCTCAATCTCACGCGGTGCACCACGATCAATTACATGTAGCCAAATCCCTGGGGGAAGGACTAATACCTTAATTTATTATGATTTTTTTTATTCTTCCTCTTAACTCGCACAGGATTACATTTTTCATGCATTTGCAGCTGCCTGTCGTCAGATATTTCTATTGCGTGTACTGAAACTATCTAACGTTATCAGATTTGAGGTTTTGTTTCGTTTTGGCCATCATGGAAGAGGAAGGACCAGAAGTTGAAGGAAGAACCATGGCAAGAGATACAACAACTATAAAAAAAGCAATTAAGACCTGAAATTGCGCTTGAGTGCATGAGAAGTACAGGCGGACGATTCAGGCTGCTTTTGAGGTATTGGGTGGACATATTTGAGGGGTACGATTGTGATCTAAATGGCATCGACCTCATCACTCCATATTTCTGTGTCAGTCAATCACTGTTATGAGAGTCCACTTAATCGTGTTCAAAAAATACCATCTTTTTTGTGGCCCAGCTCAAGATCAAGTGTTTATTTTGCCATTTGTGCAAGTAGCTACAGGTGCACAGGGGCATTAAAATTCTTGTACGGTTCAGTCAGTCATTTGAAAAAAAAAAAAAAAAGCTTTGGCTTATCCAACCTTCCTTGGAATGGTAGCATGACTCCAGTAAAAACATTATTTTCTTTCTAAACAAGACAACGTGTACATGTAGCATATAGCCAGCGCAGCGACTGAATATTTTGCAGGCACAGAACAAACTAAAATAAGCAGCAAAACTAATAGCCATCGATGAAAGAAATCACCTTTATGCGACAGCAGCTTAAAAAAAAAAAAAATGAAGATTTAAACATGGGATTTAAAACTACGAACTACTGGAAGATCTGGAAGAAATCTATTTACGAGTTCTGACTTGTCAGGCTTTAAAAACAAAATTGAAAAACAGTTTTCACAATGTTCGCTGAATCATAACTATGCAACATTGGGTACTTTCAGAGTACACAGCCCGTATGTGACGTCATGGAAGATGAACCTGTCGGCAGACTGGTAGCAGTGGAAAAGGAGCAACATTTGGAAAGTCGCATGAAACTTTCTCGTTACATGAGTGAATACCTTCGACCAATCATGAAAGTGCCTTGACGGACCAATTTTAAGGTTTCATGGAAATCGGAGGGGTTCGGGGGGGGAGCTTTGTTCAGTTTGGCGTGCAATGGCACTATAATTAATAAAAAAATGAAGAACCTAGTACAACATGCGAGTGAGGTCGAGTTCAGCCAGTACCATGCCGAAGAATTGTGCCATTATCAGTGAGCGCAAGAGAGAGAAATGACCAGTGTCATGGGGTGGGGGGTTGCGGATTCGCCATTTACCCCGAGTCCTGAAGCCCTGGTCTGGCGGGAGATCTGTGGCCACAGCTGCCTCTTCCTTGAACCTGTGAAAAGAGGGGTAGGGGCAGGAGTTTTACCAGCTGATAGCCCACCACGCTGTCAGCCAAGATTAGGCCACGCACCATCAGCAGCCTGTCCTGCTTACTCATGTGTGGACAAGGGATTCGCTGTGTCTCCGGGTGTGCGTGATTGGGCTGGAATAGCTACACTTGTAAGGATTAAATCTAGAGAAACCACAATGTTGTGAAGACATTCAGGGTTCTGACATTTTGGGTGGTCCTCACAGAGGAATACGATGATTGCAGCCAGCTGGTTAGATTTAATGCCAAGGTTGCAGTTAGGATTAGGTTTAGGCTAGGGTTCGGCATAATTTGGTTACGGTTAGGGTTCGAGAAAGGCTGTGTGAAATGAATGCAAGTCAATCCAATATCCTCATATATATGGCAAAAGAAATGCCTGTGTGAAAGGGCGTGTGCACACACACACACAGGTATGTAAGCAGGGCTTCGTTCAGAGTCTATTTTTTACTCTCCTTATGAAATGCATGTTTACATGAACACGCACTCTGCACTCACTCCTGTATGGCCATCATGACTGCAAGCACAAAACATGAAATAAAACTAAACCCCTGACTGGCAGAGAGAAACTGATTGCACAACTACTATGCAGTGATTGTAAATACGCCATTGTACATAATCGATGAAATTACCCATTAAAAAATAAGCCAGCCAAGGGCATCAGGCCACCCAACACAATAACCTGCAATTTTACCAGACAGAATGACGGAAGAACACAATTACATAATTTTATTATCCTGAAGGGAAATCAAGACTTCCTGCTTCTTTGGGCACAGCTCACATAAACGTCTTATTTCCAGTGGTTTCAAAGCAGCCTGGGTTAATTCTGTAATGAGCACTGCGATAATATTACAGCTTAATAGCGAGACGCACTAGGGCCAACCACTTCCCCACTCATCCAAAGAAAAACAGCATGATAATGGACTGGTCTGCCGCAAGTAAGCTGCACCACCATTCAAATGAAATGTGCCCATAAGCGGCACTGAGAACTTCCCTAAAATCACTTAATTCCATATGCAGAGTTCAGAGGTCGACTAAAACAGGTTAAAGCCACAAATTCAGAGAACCGGCATGACTCAGAGTATCGCAAATGAAAATAATATTCTGATGAAAAAAGCTAGGGTTACCATCGATAAAGTCAATAGAGTGTTCCTGGAAAGAGAGTTTCGCAACTCAAGAATAGAGCCATTTTGTTTCCACTGCGAAAAATCAATGGAAATCATTGGATTTATCTGTTCTCTTCTCAGAAGGGAAACATTAATTTTGCGGGGTGAAATAATAAGGCCGCTAGTAATGGTACTGACAAGCATTAGAGGAGAAAATGTTTGAACATGAAAAGAGAAAATGAATTTTAAAAACTCATTCGCTCCGAGATGGTGCTTGATAATGTGATGAAATCAAAATGGCTCAATGGCCAGATTTTCTGGAACCCTTATGTTGCAACTCTAGCACTGTCTCAGGACTCAAACTCAATACAGAGCCAACCTCTACAGAGAGAAGCCAAGCCTAACTAAAGTAAGCCCCCTCAACCTTAACCAGATGGGAGCCGGTTTGGGAGCAGCCACTAGTTCCAACCATGTAGTTATATACCAGAATCGACATATCAATGCCTTGACTTCGCTAGAGACATTTCTTAATGATTGCCTTTGGACAGAGGGAGGAGGCTGGTGGATTCAGACTCGATTCAAATCTTGCTGTTGATGCAAATACGTGAGATCTTTAAAAGACTGTGGAGAGAGATTAGGTGCATTGAGGATATGTTGATTAGGCAGGGTTATTTAAAATGCGGAATTCTCAGTGTCAGAGAGCTCAACAAATCTACCAATATTAATCAACACTTAATCTATTAAACTCTGATTTTTGCACAAATTTCCCTAAAAGAAGGTTCAAAGTTAGAAAATGCATTTTTTTTCATATTGCAGGACAATGTCACATACATGCCTCTTATCTGCTGGTTGCAGCATTTCACTGAAGCTACAGCACATTTACAGTGAGCTTCAAAATTACTGGCACCCCTAACTGGCAATGCACATAAAAATACAAAAGTATGAACAAAGTAATCACAGAGAAACAATATACCAGCATGTGTGAAATACTTCACTTTATTAACCCTCTATTAACCACCGTAGCATATCTGCTACATGAAAACTGTTGGTTTTGTTTCTTGCTGCCAAATAAACACTTGAGAATAACTTGAATGGCATGTCACTTTAATTTTTTCATTAGCATCATTACCCATTGTAGCAGATTTGCTACAATTTGGAAAGGTGGGCCAAATGAGTTAAAAAATTTTTTGTCTACTGTTTTTCAAATAACGGCCCAAAATAAAATAATTTCCCTATGCAAAAATGTTTAACACAAATGGGTTTGGTTAATAGAGGGTTAATGTTTCAATGGAAACAACCAAAATCATAATCATTTAATTCAAAACAAATTTTAACAAAATCAAGGTTTCATAATAATTGGCACCCTTCATTTAGTACTTAGTGCAACCACCTCTGGCAAGGATAACAGCATGGAGTCTTTTCCTGTAAATTTTGACGAGGTTAAGGCACACATTTGGGGGGATTTTGGACCATTCCTCTCAGCACATCCTTTCAAGATCCGTCACAATGTTGAGTTTGCATTTATCAGCTACTCTCTTCAACTCAGCCCACAGGTTTTCAACTGGATTGAGGTCTGGTGAGTGAGAAGTCCATTCCAGAACATACTTTTTTTTTTGTCACATAACCATTTCTGTGTGGATCTTGAAGTATGCTTTTGGCCTCATCTGACAAAAGCACCTTGTTCCAGTAATACTTTAAACACTTCCAAGATCCTGTGGTTGTGGAGGTGGCACCTGATAGTGCTCTGTAAAACCTGGTGACCCCAAGATGCCACCAAGGCCTGCAATTCCTTCACAGTGATTCTTAAAAGAATTTTGTTGATTCTCTCCCCAGATGGCAAGCTCCTCCGCTCCGGATCTGCCCCAGATCAGCTGGGGCGGGGGCAGATCCGCGGCAGATCTGGAGTGGAGGAGCTTTCTATCTGGGTCACCATCCTCCTCACCATCCTCGGGGCAAAATGCACTTGCGTCCTCCACCCTTGCAACAGGTTTTCAACAGTTTCATATCATTGGAATTTTTTTTTTTTTTTTTTAAATTGTCCTGACAGTGCTCAGTGGCACATTCAGTCATTTGTGAATCCGCTTGTAGCCATTCCCAGATTTATGAAGATCTATGACCATCTACTTCTTTTCAATTGGCAGTTGTTTCCTTTATTTGGTTGAATGACAAAGGGATATGTCATGTGCGTTACCTAATATTTATACCCTAGTGAAATAGGAAGTGATAAAATGGCTCAATGTAGTTCCTTAACACTTGAATAAAAGTTAAATAAGTGGATTTTAATACCAGTTTAAGTTTGGTAGATGTCATTTACAATACTCTTTAAGGGTGCCATAAATCGTGAAAGTTTGATTTGGGGAAGACTGATTTTTAATTAGATCAGTAAAGCCGCGTTTCCATTGGGGTACTTTCGGTATAGTACCCTTGGAACCGTACTTTCGGTACCAAACCCCTAGATCTGGTTTGCGTTTCCACTGAAGACAGTACCCTTGAATGTAGGCCGGGTTTTTTTTTTTTTTTTTTTACCGGATGGTAAAATACAATGTAAACACACAAACACACGCAAAACGCATTGACTTTGAATGTAATCGGTCATGCGAAAAATTTGTTTCGCGTCCGGTGTCAAAGCGGCTTTAGCAGGTAACCTATTTATTTGGCATATTTTAGTGCCAGCTAGCGAGCCAAATGCTCGCAGTGCAACTACAGCCAAATTACTTTGCATAATAACGGCTATATGCATTTTAAATTGAGTAAATTTAAATGCGTGAAATATACATCTGCACCTCCTCATTACTCCATGGCGCGTTGTTGCGAAGAGATATTTCCAAAAATTTTTTCTCAAAACGGTTGGCAAGACGGGTGTTTTCCTGCCGTTGCCTAATGGAAGTTGCGCTTGAGTGGCCAATCAACAGATGGCAGTGATGATGATTCCCGACAAATACAGAAGGCGTGTACGGTTAAGAACGGTTCCAAAAGGTACCATCCACAACTTTTGTAATGGAAACGCGCTGAAATGTGACAGGACCCGTACCGAACCGAACCGAACTGTTCCGCTTGATGGGAACGCGGCGTAAGTGATTTTGGTTGGTTCCATTGCAAAATTAGTATCCTACAGTATCTCTCATATTGTTATTTAGAGTTTCTCTCCAGATATACTTTTAGAATTTTTAAAGTATTTTTTGTGCATTACCAGCCTGGGGTGCCAGTAATTTTTGAGCCCACTGCATATTAAGTGAAATATTCAAACTCTGGACAAATGCTTTCAAATGCTCTCATGGCCAAAGCATTACATCAAATAGAGCTAACCTACATCTTGTGCATCATTTTTTACACATTTCTCCGTAAAGAATAAGGACATATTTGGGATTGTTAGAAAGCTTCAAATCTCCACTAGAATATAAAATTGGCCTGAAGTTCCATAAATTTGAAAACAGCAGCTGCAATTGACAGACACACATATGGATCAGAATATTTAGGAGTACATATGGTCCTATGCAGAATAGTGCACAGAAAGCATGCTCTGCTCACATGGTCTCAGTTTTCTGGGCATCCCATTCGCGTCTCCACTGTCCTGTGGCGTTTCGGTGGCGGGCGAGCCGTTCCTCGTCGATCTGCTGACGCTCTTTCTTCCAGCGCACATATTCGGCCCGCTCCCGTCCAGTCATGGACAGGGTCATGTCCATCGAACCTTTAGGGCCCGGCCTCCGAGACTGGGTTTGGAGGGGGGGGGGGAAGAGAAGAAATTCTCACACTCTAAACTCTGGATGTGAATTGCAAACATCGCGCGCTCGTCTGTACTCTCGCTAAACGATAGAGGCATGATGAAAAAAACATGATTGAGAATTACATCAAAACTGAGGAGAAAAATGAATATCTTGATTAGTCTTATTTTTTAAATGTGAAATTCAATTAGCATCACAAAGCATAATAAATTGAGCAATGTTTGATCAACCCTTTTTTTTTTTTTCCTTTTAACTCGGGCCGGTAGGCCACGAGTCTAAGTTTCAGCTCTGTTCCTCTTTTTTTTTTTTTATATTATTTTTTTTTTTTCAGGGTCACTATTGTCCTGCTCATGCGCGCGCGGTTTCGCGACTGGCTCAGGCCTAGACCTGGCCCAAGTACAGGTTCTGAGGAGCCTCTTGTTTTTTTGTTTTTTTTTTAAATTTGGCATCTCTAATCCCACCCGAATCTGGAATGTCCAATTCGAGAACCATGTACGAGGCTTGCTTGTATGCGACCCCATGTTGCCGACTCCAGAGAATGAAGACCGTTCGCGGCTCTCCTCTGAAGCACACACCTGTCAGCCGCTGCTTTTAAACACTCATCGGTCAAAACTTTCGCAGGTTCAGACGAGGGCGGAGGATACCTGAAAATGACCAGGCTTAGAGACTTCCTGACGAGCGCCCGTCAGGCTAACAGGAGGCGCTTGAGCAACGAACAAAGCAACCACTTTTTGCATCCCATCCTGGCAGTCCCTTCCCAATTTATATCCCTGCAGCGCTTAGCCAATCATGCGCTGCAGAGGCTTTGACCGGGGCGCGAACCCACGCTGTGGTAGTCACTATTCCCCCGCATATGCGGCGCCTTAACCGAGTGAGCAAACCCGGCATAACGTTCCATCAACTCTTAAGACTACATACTGTCCAAATGCATTACATTAGTTATTTGGCAGATGTTTTTATCCAAAGCGACTGATAGTTGATTAGACGATAAAAGGGTGCCAATTCCCCCCAGGTGCAATGTGTTATTAACCCTTTACCTCCTAAGAATGCCATATGGTACTTTATCATAATGCTATAAAAGCACAAACGGGCTTCACTCCCAAACTTTAAGAGTGCAAGACCAAAAACAATAATGAAATGAGAAAAAATGTCGCACTTTGCATAAACACATTTATTGTACCATGCATCTCCGGAGACGCTTGGTACAATACATGTGTTTATGCAAAGTGCGACCTTTTTTTCTCATTACTTTATCATAATGCCTTTGTATTCTGTTGCCATTTTTAGACTAATCAAAACATTTAACTTTCAACTGATTGCGATCCTGTCATAAGTAATCAGAACAAGACTTATAGACTACATTTGCATCACCACATGGCATAGCTTCACTCAAAGATGGAGATTTTATCCCACAATTTTTAGGAGTCAAAATGGCAAAAAAAATATAAGTAACAGCAATTCAGATGCATCAGACTTCTAAGGATTCTTGTCAGAGAACGTTAACAAAAAATAATTGTTGAGTTCTGAATCTTCAAACAGAAGATTGTTCGCAAATATGTAAGCACTCTGGAGTCACAGGAGACTTTTTATGATCTCTTTATAATTCTATTAATCACAATGATCAAATGCAAGTCCAATATACAACTATTCTTTGTAACATAATGTTGTTCAGCTTGCAGTTTTTGTAGCTGAGAGCTTCTTGTGAAGGTACCATTACAAAGTAGCTGACGAGCTAAAACTGCCTGTGGAAGGAGGGGTCTGACTGGTCTTTCACTCCAAGGAGGTAAAGGGTAAAGGACCTTGTTCAAGGGCCCAACAGCTGCACTAATCAAAGTGAGGATTAATCTACCCTCTGGGTCCCAGTGATACATGCTAGCCACTAGGCTACACTTAATCTCCATTGAACTTGTAATGAATCTATCAAGAGTTAAATGAACACTGGTTATCTAACTGCAAAGGGCATTCCCAAGCAAGACACTAATATCACAGGCCCGCCCACAGCTCACCATCCACTCCTTCTCCATCTCCGGCCCCGTCTTCACTTTGTCGAAATCCAGGCCACCCCAGTTCCGGACATGCCTGCGGCTGCCCTCTTTCCGGTCCATGTCTGGGATAGGCCCACAGCGACGAGGGTCGTCCAAGAAGTTTCGGGTTGGGTTCTTGTCTCCCTCGGCCTTCGGGCCAAAAGACGATTAGGATCTTGTTTCAGACAATGGCTGTACTTCCATTATTAGCCCTAGTCCAGTGTGCGTCCACAGCTCATGCTAATTGTTTGAGTATCTTCAGAGCATCTAAAGTGCAGCCTATAAGTATTTTGATTTTTGTTCTGTGATAATTTGTTTTTTTGACTCTGTACTCCACTGCACTAGACATGAAAAGGATGAATATGAAAATGAAGCAGAGATGGACAGCCTTGGTCTGAGGTTATGTACGCTGTATATCCATGACATGAGAACCATACCATCCAAATACTTACAGTGTGTATGAAAACCACATTTGCAAAGTCATCCTTTTAAGTGACCTTGGTTATGAGCAAAAGGGAAATCGTTCTCACTGCTCTAGTTTTGCTGCGGACAACTTTGGGCTGGTCAATTATCTGAATCACGATTATCTTAGGCATTATGAGAAAAACTGCCTGAATGAGGCGAACAGTGGAGCTTGCCCATTTCCTGGCTACTGTTTAAGACCGCAAAAAACTTGCACGCTTGCCCATTCACCCCATGGAGGAAAATATTCTTATTACACTTAAAATAATCGTGAGCAAATTAATCAACAAGCTCATGGTTAACTTCCATTTTCCTTTTTCCAATGGATGGACAGGTGGCAAGATTCGTACTACTGAAGAAAACCTGCGATAATTCCAGCCTTCAACTTGACCAGGGCCCCATTTCAACAAGTAGTGAAACCCCGCCCTGGTACCTTGTGCCTGGACAGGCCCCACGGTTAGCAGAGCCCCAACTAACAGGGACTATGTAACTGCCAATAACAACAATGACTCGTGATCAAACCAGATTTCAAGACACAGCCGGCACATAATGCATGGAAGTGAAAAATAATTTTTCCGTCATCAAGAATCCAACAAAGGGACAAAAAAGGCGCCTCATTTACCCTCTGGCCTCTTTCATACTCGGCGATCTTCTCCATCTCCTCGTTCATCTTCTCAATGTTCTGTCGCCTTTTCTCCTCCCACTCCTGACACAGAAAGACAGACAGCAGGCTTTCATACAGGGCCAGGAAGGGGCTAATGCTAAACACTGAGGCAAAGACACACAGCACAGCCCAAGAGTGACCAGCCCAGGTCCTGGAGAGAAGCTAAATTTGCTGGTTTCTGTACTTGCCACCCGCTTAAGACCCATCAAGTGTGTTCAACACTGTTAATATAAAGCAGGGCCAAGTATTGACAAAAAACACACGGCATTGCTGCTCCCCGGGAGCAGGGCCGGCCAACTCTGCCTTAGACGCCTCATACAAAAACACACATTTCCATGGTACGCTAATCCAGTGCGTCTCCACATCTTTGCTCTTCACTCCATTATTTGTAACAATGAACTACCTGCCACATCAGTGCTGATTATCTGAGCTCAGATTTGCCTGTATAAATTCAGGTTACGGACCAGGGAATGGATCCTATCCTGAGTGGATAGGATCCTGTGGATAAGGGCCTGTGACCCACCGAGATGGTGCATGAGGGGGCAGGATCATGAAAATGGTGGTGCAATGTACTTTACTGAGTAAAATCGGCTAGATGGAAAAAAGTGAGAAAAAAAAACAGCATAAAAGCAGCTGTCCCAGGTTTTATGTAATAAATGTGTCCAGCCAACTCAATCCTGCTTTGTGATATCTATCTACCTAAGTCATTCTGTTTGGGATATCCAGCTGTCCAGCTAAACTAGTAATCCTGCTGTATGATATCCTGCAATCTTGCTCACTCATTAATCCTGCTTTGTGAAATCCAGCTGTTCAGCCAAATGATTAATCCTGCTTTACGATACACCACCCCAGGAGTATCATTAGATAGAAATGTTTCTATTATACCTCTCAATATTAAAGTGTTGATCTAGGATAACGTTCTCCCAGGTCCCAGGACAGACCTCATCCAGACACCACTGACTTCAGATCAGCAGCCTGGCCATACACCGGTTTATGAATGGGGTCTACAATTTCCCTGTCCGATAAGCAGATAATGATGCAGAATAGTGGAGTCACTTGCGACACACAGTGTCACAACTCCCTTAGTTTCACAGCACAAACTCACCTTGGACTTCCTGTCTGACCCCAAACCTCCCTGGGGTGTCCCTCCCCCTCTCCCCCTCCTCCCTCCTCGAGGGGTCCTGCCCGGCCCATCCCCTGCCTCGCTGTCCCACAGAGGCTTGTCTTGACGGGGCTCCGCTCTGTCGTGACGGGGCTCCCTCCTCTCCTGCCGGGCCCTGCCTCGGGGCGTGCCCCTGTTCAGCCGTCCGGACCCCGCCCTCCTGGGGGGGCTCTCCCCCCCGTCCTCCGAGCCCCCCCTGCCTCGGGGTGTCCCTGACTTCCTGTCATTGATGACGCGCTTCTCCTGCACACAGGAAACACCGTGACATCACACCACCTGCAAGGCCCTTCACTGGCTTTCCAGACTTAGGACAGGCTGAACGCCACACATAATGCGCGAGTGCTTACATGCAAGCATACATTCAGCTCGACCCAATTAATACACAAATATAAAACACTGACAGGACACAAATACCAAATCAACGAGCATGAAATACTCCAATCTCCCACCACGGGATGGCTGGTATGTGACCCGGAAACAAAGCAGTGCTGGGACAGACAGACGGTCAGGACAGGAGGGAGGACAGAAGTATGAAGAGGCACATCTATATAAGCTGTATCTATAAATTTAGTTGAGAAAAACTGAAACGTTGAGGAGTTCTGGCCCGGAAAAAAGCAGGATGGACACCCAGATGACACTCATCCCAATATCCCCTTACGCTTTGTGGCTGGGCATAAAAACCATAGCATGAGGCTGGGACTATGGTGGCACACCAAACTTAAATTGGAAAACAGAGGCGTCGACTCAAAAACACCAATTTAGTTCAACCGGCGTTTTGATACGCAAGCCAATGGGCAAATACTCCCATTAACGGCACATTTATGCAACGGACCAACGCTGTCTTCTAAGGCCTTCGATTAAGAAACGAGGCTGTGCAGTAGCACGCGAAGCCCAGCATCAGACACAAAACAAGACAAAGCAAAACGTTAATGTGATTATTCACCAATGGCCATCACAAGCTTCAGGCAGCAGGACATGCATCTGCTGCATCTCCATGAAACTGCCAAGTGCCGAGTAATTTCATTAGAACACCAGCTTTCTCGCATTATTACATCACCGATGAGCAGAATGGATATTAATGCATAATAACCAGCATACTGAAAAGCCCAGCCAACACCAAACATCTTCTCTTGCTGCAAATCAAATCACTCTTGGCAGACATTATCCCAAGGAAGTCCCATTCCTAATCTTAAGTGAATCAAGCCAGTACAAGTTTTGGAGAATATGTTTAAGAAATCTGGTAAGGGAAGACGTCGATGATGATGCCAAACCCTCTGTCTCTTCCCAATAGCGCAAGGTCAATCAGTAGGTGAGCTAACAAAACCATGTCTCAGCCAGCACACATCATAAACCCTCATATGATGATCCCAGAACCGCTCCAGTGGCTTTTACTGCCTCCACCCCCTTCCTCTCGCTCACGAGCAATGGCTTTGCCCATCATTTCTAATGGGACATTCTCAATGGCACATCTCAGGTTACACAAGTGCCATTCATTTTTTTGGCTAATAAGTACTCAGAAATGAGCCAGGAATCTCAGTGATTTCAACAAAAACTGTCAAAGGCACTAAAAAAAATCTAACAGTGAAGCTATAAGATATGAAAACAAACCAATATTCAAAACCGTTCTCTGACGTGGAGTGGGGGTGTTGTGGGAATTTCAAATTGTATTCCTGAAAGAAATCAGACTGAGACAAGATGAGTAAATAGGAACCTTCACTGCTTGCAAACAGGGTCTTCATTACAGGCAAGAACAAAGACAAAGGAATCTCTCCTTTGCTTTGGATATATGTATGAGCAGAACGTCATGACGTACGCCCTCTGCCTCAGCTGCGTGCGTGTGCATCCCACGTACGGCTGGCTCCAGTAATCCTGAAAAGTTTCTCGCCCCCCCGCAGAAATGGAGATTTCCTTGGGTCTGATGTAGAACACTCCAGGCTCAGAAAGAACACACCATTTCAGTAACACACTTCATGACGCTTCAACATAGGAACAAGCTAGATTATAAAAGTTGCGATCACGCATGGCCTAGATCACCTAGGCCACTCGAGAACAAGCAAAGATAAACAGTTAATGACTGAATAAACAAGTAAATCAATACTAAATCAAGAGCAAGCAAGGATAAACAATTCATAACCAAATAAGCAAGTAAATCAATTCTATTGTTTCCATGGGGGGGGGGGGTCTTGAGTGCAATGATAAAGCTAAAATATGTGTTGTACAGTCATGTTTGCATTGGTTTTGCAGTAGTTACCATACAGACACACAGTGAGTTGGAAATAACTGTATGCATCAGCTAGGACGAGCAGTTTTGACCTCTATGGACCTTGAAGGCCAGTTCCTAATTACAAACAACCATCTGGGAACAGCGGATTCTCAACAGGCACAGATAATCTGCCCCAGGGACCAACCCGCCTCTCCATGGGTGGGTGATTAGAACAAAGCCTCAGGAAGAGCGAGGAGATATTTTAAGACTCGAGACAGGCGGATACGCACGAGACCCCTTCAGCCAAGGCCAGGACTTACACCAAACTGCTTAGCAACAGAGCCCCTTTTCAATCTCGCGACACACTGATGAATTTCTGTCAATCTACACTCGATGGCCGACTCGTTTTCCGGATATCTTGACCGCCTGTCTGTCAATGCCAGGCATAGTGGACAAAACCAGGCGCATGCTTAGATGTCCACCACAGGACACCACCGGTGGCTCTCTCTGGGGGAGGGGGGGCAGTTGGTGGGGTGGCCAGACACATCGATACCTCCAACAGAAGGTACCGTGATCGCTTGCAAGTGAGTGCATGTGTTTGTCAGCAGGATTACTCAAAAAGTATTTAATGGATAAACATGAAATTTAATTGAAAGTTTGACCATGCAAACGGGAAGAGTTGATCAAATTTTCAGACGAATCCAGATAAAGATGCGGATTCTATTGCTGATTATAAGCACTAGTGGATCTAAACATGCTGGTGGAGGTATGTGCTCTCTGACTGCCATCTAGCTGACCTTGTGATGATTACAGCTTGTGCTCTAATGAAACGCTGCAACCAGCAGATATAAAATATGTACGCGACACTGTCCTACAACATTAAAAAAATGCTTTTCTGACTTAGAAACTAATCAAGGGTTTAACACCTCCAATAGACATCATGTATGGACTGTCAGTTTTAATTCAAGAGCAATAGCTTCCACATGATATTTTCACCACACAGGAGTATCCCTCTTTCTTAGTGTGGCTCTACTGTCAAAATGCTTGCAGACAGTACTACACAGCATCACACAATTCAGCGTTCGGAGGGGTTTAAGCCGGATGGGAGCTGACGGTGAAATGGGACTCCGTTGTTTATGCACGCGAGTGTGAGGGCGGAAAGGCGTTGTCCTGCTTGTATCATCAGTACATTACATTATCTGCAGATTACGCCCACGCATGGCGCCATGGCCAGAAAAGGGGGAACGGTAGGCAATGATAGTTTCATTTATGCAAAAACAGCAGTGGCCGGCAACACAGTTTCTGTGATAATGAATTTCAGCATTTCATCTGAGCTGCCAACCAACACTGCATTTAAAAGTACGACATTGTCCGTGGAAATACTGGCAGCACAGGACACTGAGAAAATCCGCCGTGCGAGCCGTGTGACACCTTTTTGCAACTGACTGTGCGCCATTTTGAGGGGCTGTATGGCACAATAAGTATAGAGCTTTAACGTGTGCTTACCACGGCTGGTTTGGAGAGGTCCACAGTCACGGTGAAATTCTCCTTCTCCGTCCTCCTACGGTCAGCCTCTGCATCATGGGGGCGTGGCTTGCGGGCAGTTGTCACAGCAATCCCCTCCTGCTCCGCCTTCTTTTTGTCTTCCTCAATTTCCTGATAACGAAGGAATAGTGGGGTGAAAAAGGGGGGAAAGATGAGTGATCTGAATGTCACTAGGGAGCAAATGAAAAGTTATTCTAATGGTGATATGGTATGCAACAGTCATGCAATCCCACCCATGGTCACACAGTGCCAAACAGTTACATAATCTTACCAATGATCATTCACTCCCAAACAGTCACATGATCATACCAATGGTGGCACACTTTAAAAGCTATGCAGAAATAGTAATAGTCTCAATCATTCACCTGGATTTTGCAGTGCTAGAGCTGGTTTCCAGAGAACTTACAGCTGCATGCCAAGAGCGGATGGGAAGGGCAGCAAAGCTTTATCTTGTGTTTATAGAACATGTATTCTGCAGATGCTTTTTTCAAAGCCAACACACACAATTCTGCACTTTTCATGGTGTCCATTTATAATGTTTGGAAACCCACAACACGGCAACTCTGACAAGGAATTAGCAGTCTAGATAACCGATGGGTAGATGAACGGCCTTAGCAATACTCTATAGACTGGGTTAGGCAGGCCAATGTAATGCTAGAGAAGAGCCAGCAATTCCTAACGTGAGAGACACACCCATCCCCTGCAGAAAAACCTCACTGATGGCTGGGAGAAGAGTAGTCAGTGAGATAGATGAGTTTTTATGTTGCTCAAGGTCCTATCAAGGAGAGTAGAGCTGACGATAGCCAAATTAAAAACCAACATCAGCATTTCAATCATGCCATGACCAACCTAGTTAAGGAATGTCACTGAGAGCATTCTGTTCAGCATTCATGCAAAACATAAGGGTACCTATCAAACTACAACTACAACCAACAGAATTCTACTGAAAATATTAAAGTGTAAGTGCATGCTTGTCTATTCAAGGTGATTGCTTCTCAAAGCCCCATCAATAGGCAAAAACCATTTGTTGTAATCCATTTCCTTTTTAATGTTTTAGAAAACATGGTCGCAAGTATTGATGGTCATTTCCAAATGCTCTGATATGCCCAACTACAGACGTGATTAAGGACCATGTGGATGTAACCAGTAGTGCTTGACAGATTGATTGACAGGCTCGCTCACTTTGTATCTCCGGACCAGAGCCTCGTTTTTCTTTCGCAAAGCCTCGATACGCCGATCCAGCTCAGCATCCTTCTCCTCCTTCGTCTTCAAATCCACTGCCGTAGACTGCAAGCACGACAAGAGATGGGTGCATCAAGATTAAACACCACTCACAGGTTTCACAGACTCAGGTGAAACTTTGACATGAACCAACAAAATCACAGAATTGGCAACTAATAGGCACCTGAGCATTTCGGCCTTTGGCCATGGTGTACAGGCATTATGGCCAGCCATCAGAAATTTAGAATAGCAATTTCTTAGGAGATTCAACTGCATCATCAGTCGGTGTTTGGAAAACCACAACAAAATGTTTTCAGCATTGGTAGCGGTTAAAAATGGAGACACACTAAAGCAAAAACCGGGGTCTCACCATGGCTGTGAAACTGCCTTGTTCGCAGCTCGAGAAAATCTCACTCTCAATGTAGTTTTCGGGACCCTGGAGAAAACAAAATCAAACGGTTACTAAAAGCATAAGAATTTTGAAAGTGTCGATATCGCACAAAATGTCAGTTCTGACTCTTCTATCGACACCGAATACTTCAGTTTCATTTACGCTTTTACTGCAAAGACGTAGTGGCACATTGCAAAGAAATTCAGCACTCATTCAGTATCCCTGCTGCACACCGTGCTGACACTGACTGCTTTGCAATACAAGGTTGTAACTCACTGAAGAAACAAGTTCAGGATAGGCGCCCTGCCAACACTGGGCGGTGTAAATAAATGTGATATTCTCCGGCTCAATGTGTGACAGCGGCAAAACCTTTCCTTGAAATGAACAGATACGTGTTAGCGGGCAAGACCATTTGGTCCGCCCAAAATTTAAATACACGCTTTATGCCTCGAAGATACTTCACTTTGAGCAAGATAATCGAGGAAACATAATAATAAATGTTTCTCATCATGCAAGCGAACGTGAGCCGATTAGAACCCGACCTGACATCAAACCCAGGCCAGCTGAGGTAATCGCGATATCCATGAACTCAATCCTTCATGACACGCTAAGTTACTCCGTCGCCCTTAATGGTAAGAAGTCGCCCTTTATGATAAGAATACATAAGCAAATTAATTAAACGACCATGTAGACAGGTTTGCACATGGCTTTTAAGTGCCAAAGAGGACATCGAACACGACTTCAAGTAATTTAGAAACAAAGTAAAAGCATTTTAGATAATGCCTTCGCTTTGGGCAGTAGACGACGGTTCACAATTCGCACAACATGTCAATTCAGATATCAACAGGCACACTGTTAAAAGTTGGAGGCAGATACAAACTGGCAGTAAATCGTTACATTAAAAAGGCAACATATCTGGCTGCTATCGGTATGAGGCATCACCCAATAAGCAAAACAATCCCAGTTGAAACAATTGAACAACAATGGCGAAGGTAATACAAAAAAACACTGGACAAAATTTTAACATTAATGTTTACTTCCATACGCACGTACTAAGATTAAGTCTGTCGCGGGGCCTGGGGAGTCGTGCCACAAAGCTTCATACGGCGCATTACTTTCAGTCTTGCACTCACTTCCTGTGTACTCGACTCCAACTTCCTGCCAAATTCTGCACCCAAACCCGATCATTTAAAGAGATAGCAAGAACGAACACTCATGCTGTTCACGGCATCATCGGGCGTAAATGAATGGCCGAGAAAATTATACCTAATACAGACATCCTTCATATGCATTTCTGTTTTTAGTTTCTAACACTGAATACTTATAGCCATATTTTTTTTCTGTGTGAAATACCATTACAAATGGTAAGAAAAAAATCTTCAAAAATTTTGTAATGAATGTCTACTGACTGCTTGGATAAATGCCTTTAAATTTTTAAAATCAAATCTGGAATATCCAGTAAACAAACTACACTGATCAACTACAACATTAAAACTATGTGTCCAATATAATGTACAAAACCCAATACCAGTGAAGTTGGCACGTTGTGTAAATTGTAAATAAAAAGAGAATACAATGATTTGCAAATCCTTTTCAACCTATATTCAATTGAATACACTACAAAGACAAGTTACTTAATGTTCGAACAGGTAAACTTTGTAATTTTTTGCAAATATTAGCTCATTTGGAATTTGATGCCTGCAACATGTTTCAAAAAAGCTGGCACAAGTGGCAAAAAAGACTGAGAGAGTTGAGGAATGCTCATCAAACACTTATTTGGAACATCCCACAGGTGAACGGGCTAATTGGGAACAGGTGGGTGCCATGATTGGGTATAAAAGCAGCTTCCCTGAAATGCTCAGTCATTCACAAACAAGGATGGGGCGAGGGTCACCACTTAGTGAACAAATGCGTGAGCTGATTGTCGAACAGTTTAAAAACAACATTCCTAAACAAGCTATTGCAAGAAATTTAGGGATTTCATCATCTACGGTCCGTAATATCGTCAAAAGGTTCAGAGAATCTGGAGAAATCACTGCACGTAAGCGACAAGGCCGAAAACCAACATTGAATGCCCGTGACCTTCGATCTCTCAGGCGGCACTGCATCAAAAACCGACATCAGTGTGTAAAGGACATCACCACATGGGCTCAGGAACACTTCAGAAAACCACTGTCAGTAACTACAGTTCGTCGCTACATCTGCAAGTGCAAGTTAAAACTCCACAATGCAAAGCGAAAGCCATTTATCAACAGCACCCAGAAACGCTGCCGGCTTCGCTGGGCCCAAGCTCATCTAAGATGGACTGATGCAAAGTGGAAAAGTGTTCTGTGGTCTGAAAAGTTCACATTTCAAATTGTCTTTGGAAACTGTGGACATCGTGTCCTTCGGACTAAAGAGGAAAAGAACCATCCGGACTGTTATAGGCGCAAAGTTCAAAAGCCAGCATCTGTGATGGTATGGGGGTGTATTAGTGCCCAAGGCATGGACAACTTACACATGTGAAGGCACTATTAATGCTGAAAGGTACATACAGGTTTTGGAGCAACATATGTTGCCATCCAAGCAACGTCTTTTTCATGGACGGCCCTGCTTATTTCAGCAAGACAATGCCAAGCCACATTCTGCACGTGTTACAACAGCATGGCTCCGCAGTAAAAGAGGGCGGGTACTAGACTGGGCTGCCTGTAGTCCAGACCTGTCTCCCATTGAAAATGTGTGGCGCATTATGAAGCGTAAAATACGACAACGGAAACCCCGGACTGCTGAACAACTTAAGCTGTACATCAAGCAAGAATGGGAAAGAAGTCCAACTGAAAAGCTTCAAAAATTGGTCTCCTCAGTTCCCAAACGTTTACTGAGTGTCGCTAAAAGGAAAGGCGATGTAACACAGTGGTAAAAAGGCCCCTGTGCCAACTTTTTTGCAATGTGTTGCTGCCTTTAAATTCTAAGTTAATGATTATTTGCAAAAAAAAAAAAAAAGTTACTCAGTTTGAACATTAAACATCTTGTCTTTGCAGTGTATTCAATTGAATATAAGTTGAAAAGGATTTGCAAATCATTGTATTCTGTTTTTATCTACGATTTACATAACGTGCCAACTTCAATGGTTCTGGATTTGTCGATCCCCCTTGTGCCACTAAAACTAATAATGCACACCGCGTCTCTGGTAATGTTGGAATTGCTATTTTGATGCCTACTAACTACAGTTCAATCATTATAACTTGGCAATGAAACACGGAATCAAATTCCATACATACCAGATTTATACCATTAAATAGCCAATAAAGTTATCTTTAATTTGGTGCATAAAGTGATGAGATTACCCGTAAAATCATGATTGAATGGTGATTTAAAAATTGCAGGGCTGCCCAGCTGATCATAGGGGCAATCCAGAAATTTTACTTTAGCGGTTGCAATACCCCTTTTTCTGAATTTAACCACAGAAAAACCCCATGGAATTATTTTCATGTAATTTTCTGACCAAACAGAGCTCGAGCTGGAATTCACCCCAGTGCATGAATGAAAAAAAATTCGACATGGGGGAGCTGTAATGGTGCGATCAGGAACCAGTCGCGAGAACCAGGAAATGCAGTAGAACTTGTTTTATTGATAAAGAGAACCGGGGGAGAACCCCCGCAGGGAAAAAGGCAAAAGTACAGAGTCCACAATCCAAAAGTCAAAATCCAGTTGGGAAAAAATAGAATCAAAAACCAGGGCAGCAATCACAGTAAACGTAGCCGGACAGAAATGGGTCTGGTTCACAGGAATAGTTGTATCAGAGAAGCAAAGCCAGAATCCACAGGACGTAATCCGAATCGTTACCAGGGCAGCAAACAGATCTCGTAGTCGGGCAGAAAATGGTCAAAACACACAGATGCAACAATAATCCAAAATCACAAAGGCAAAAATCGAAAGTCGGGCAATCCAGTCAGAAAGATAAACACTGAGTAATCAAGGCGAGAGACGTAGCACAAGAAGACTAGGGAAAACACCGGGGTAAACACATGACCAGGGAGAACAGGTGCAATCAATGGTAACAATGATCAGGGAGAGACACATGAGGAATAAACTAATTACATGAATTTGGCCGTCGCCAAAACACAGACGGGAATCACAAGACAAACCTATGAACAGAGCAACAGCTCCAGTCAAGGAGTACTAAAGTGTATAGTTTAAAGAAAAGGAAAGCATAAAGTATAAGTGGAGATCCACAGAAAACTGCAGCAGAGATAATTAGGGATAGGCAAGGAGGCGGAGACTAGAATTGGGCGACTGCTGAGAGATCGTTAGTCAATTAGTATGTGCAGCTATACAATCCCGAGTGCATGTTAGTAAGTTAGTAAAAATATACAATGTTAATATGTGTTAGTAATTATCGAAAACAAAAAACTGTTAGTATGGATTAGTAGATAGTAAAACAGAGAGGAAGGAAGAACACGAGATAATGAAAGGTTGAAACCCAGAAACCAATAAATCACCTGAATGAGTGGCACACAAGACTTGGGACCATGGGCAAAGACCTACACAAGACAAGACAGGGTAGACGAAGTGCAAAGCAAGGCATGGCAGAAAGTGAACATGGTAAGGGATCTATGAAACATGGCAGAGACTATGAATACACAAGACAAGAAAAATAATAAACTAGGATACTACAATAACCAAAATACAATACATGATCTAAAGAATGGACAGACAGAGCAGAGGTCAATAAACACAGAAAATCAATAATCATGGCTTAGCCAGGCACAGAACTTAAGCAAGACATGAGGATAATCAGGAATCACAACAGGAGCACCGCTACAAAGTGTTGAAGTTGACTGCCAATTTATCGGAAATGAGGCCAGATATTGTTACCATTTAAACGCAGGTTGGTTAATTTAGTTTTTTTCTGCATTTTCTCATATATGTGTTATTAAACTATATCTAAAACATAGTGGAGATTGCTGTTAGAAGTTGGGAATGCCTCTGGATTCAGCCTGTTTTCTCTTCCTGATGAGAGACCCTATGCATTCTAAAAATAGTGTGATTCTCAATTACGAGGGGCGATTCTGCTGAAGTGATTGGCGGGCAATGATGCCAGTGATATAAACAGTGCCGCTAGGGCACATCTTATTGCCAGTATTTGAAACTATTGCTGTGTGAATTTTCATGAATTTCACTTCAGTAATAGTGCAGAGAATTGACTTTATTCATGAAATATGGTAACTAGACTTATTAAATGTGTCTAAAATTCTAACTAAGTGTTCCTATTGTTTTACTGTTAATTGATTCCAACAAGGCTGTAGGAGAAAAATCCTGATTATTCGGCAACTGCGCGATAGATCTTAAAAATTCCAAAAGCATTTTTCTGCTTTCAGTGAGCACAATTCAAAAATGCATAATTTTGATACTTTACAGAGGTTAAAAATTTTGAGGTGTGCATTGCTTCTATAACAGCTCCATCCAACTTTCCGGGACCCAGGGTTTCCCTTAAACATTTCTTAGAACATCACACTCCCTCCATCAGATTGTCCTCTTATGAATCCTAGTGTCATCCTGGTGCCTTCTTAATGGTGCAACAATTCCCAGTCAGTGTACCTGATGTAAAAGAACATGGGACTCACAAGACCAGGCAACCTTCTTCAGTTGCTCAAAGTCTGATGCTCACATGCTCCTTGTAGGCACTTTTAATGGTACACTGGCATTAGAATGGGCACTCCAACTGGTCCACATCTAAAATGCATTTTACGAAGGAGAATACCATTCAATGTGGGCTATGACACATTCTGTAGGTAAGTATAATTACAAAAATTCTGTGTGACTTGTGCCAAAGTATCCTTTCTGTTGGTTCTGACCAGATGGGATAGCCGTCATTGCCCTTGTGCATCAATGAGCCTAAGGAGTCCAACATCCTGTCACCATTTCATGGTTTGGCACTCCTCAGACCATTGCTGATAGGTAGCCTTATCACTACTGGATGGGAGCACTTCAGAAGCCTTACCACAGCAGAGATTACCTGACCTACTCACCTTGCTATAAGAATTTGGCCCTTGTCAAAGTCACCGAGGTCCTATTTCTTCCACATCCAACTTATTGACATTAAGAACCGACAGTTCATTTCCTGATTAAGATCTGTCTGCAGCGCATGACTTATACTGTTGTTGCAAAATTGTCAATATCATTTGCTTCATCTATTCAGTGATTCAACAATTTTGGCTTATCAGTGTACGTACAAGTATGCTTGTATGTGACTCATGTTGCCTTCTTGGTAAAGCGCGAGCAGTTTTTGGCCTTAATATCTTCGAGTCGTCAGCATAATTATTGCAACCCTTTTGTGAATATCTTCTGCGTCTCCTCCCATTCAGCAATTTGCATTTTCATAGGAAGTAATGTTTCCTTTGATTGGTTTGCATCTTGCATGTGCCCCTAATCCCTGGCTATGTCTTATTTCATAGTTACTGCACGTCTTGTGTGTGCGACGTATTCATACCCCCTCTTTGATTTGAAAGTTGCTGGATTGAAATTTGCTACAATGGCTTAGAACCAGTCAATATTTACTAGTAAAATCATTTGCCTTTTGAAAGGATTATGTGGTCTTATATGATAGTAATTGACAGAAGTTTCTTTCCTTGACTAGTCAATAGGAACAAGCTCCAAAGCCTTTCTCACGGTCTCCAGGATTGAGTTTGTGTTCCTATTAATTCTTTTCCAGTATATTTCTCTGTCCAGTTTGTTCAGAACAAGCTCCCAATCCTTCTACAGTTATTAAAATTGGAACTGCATTCTGCGTTCCAACATTCACCACCTGATGCGCATACAGGAAGGAGATGAAAGGCAGACATCATTACTCCCCCTCGGGCTCTTCAAATTCTTGGTAATGCCGTTCGGTCTTACTAATGCCTCCAATGTGTTCCATTATCTCATAAGTGATGTCCTCAGAGACATGGTCCCCCAGTCAGTCTACGTCTGCCTAGACAATGTATTAATACGATATGATAGGATAGGATACACTTCATTGTCCCACCAGGGGAAATTTGGTTTGGACTCAAGCACTGTCACATGTTACTGCTCACACAGTGAATGAATAGTCAATAAATAGAAATACAAATCTGGGCCACAGGCCACATATTGCACATATGATCCGACGCATGATTTTCCTGAGTTATAAAAACATACAACATACAGAGCATGCAGTATAGCCTCTGAATCATATTCAGCACACACAAACCCTGCACAAATAAATACACCACCATGTATGTCAACATTATAGCACAGCTTCTGAGGCTCTGGAAGGGTTTAGGATCTTAATGGACATGGGCACAAAAGAGTTCTTTAAACGATTCAGCCTGCAAAGGGGGACGCTGTACTGTTTTCCAGATGGTAAGAGTTTATGCTCAAGAGTATAGGACATGGGTCTCATCTGCTAGGATCCTCTATACCTTTCTGAGTACAGACTGCTCATACACAACCTGCAGGGGGAGCCTTTCAGACCTCCCTATCACCTTCAGGGTGGTCTGTGTCAAGCGAGCAATTCTTTATTTTAGCTGGACAGACATTTACCGTATTACCTTTGTTATTTAGGGTTTATTGTTTGGATATACGGTGATGTATTTTTTTGTGACAATACAGTCCACACAGAATTTAATGTAATCAGTAATAGTTTCAGTGGCCTCATCAATACCCAAGTCATGGAAAATGTTCCAGCATGTACAGAGGAAAGATCCCTTAAGTGTATCTATGTTGTCTTGTGACCATACTAGAATTAATTTTGTCTGTGGCTTATTGCTCTTAAAAACCGGTTTTTTGTTAATTAGTGTTGGCTAAATGTAATAGGCAATCACATTCATTCCAGTACTACGCAGTTTAAATTCGCTAGCTATGAAATGTCTCTGCCCAAACTGTCTGCCTGCTCTTCAGATAACAGAGGCTGTTAATCCAAGTTGAAGGAGGTTGTGTGGGTGTGATTTCTTTGAAAGTGACCAACCAGTTGTCAAAGTTGTCACAACTTCTCAGATAGCTATGTGGTTTGGGAATCGCAAGTTTGTACACTGCTCAGAGAGGGGAAGCTGGCAACCGCGTGATGCACTCTGATCGAATATGATTATTTTCAGTGAAAACATCGCTGGAAAGCTTTTGCCACTGTGGCGAAAAGCCAAAAGAAATCTCCAAATAGAAATCATAACTAGAATTCTTTTACTAAGGGCCATGTGGCGAATGGCAAGCCTGCAACTAGCTTCAATTGCTCTTTTTCAATATAACTTTGCAACCTTTTGTTAAAGAAAAAAATTTGGAGCATGGCAGTGTTTTTTGTTGCAGACTATCAAGAAAACTGGAATGACTTTGTGAGCAATGATTAACTTTCCTCAGTTCAACAATGAACATGACCTTCCACCTGAAAATGGTCAACTTGTTGTGATTCTGCATTTACCATGCCATGTATCATGTTCCTGCCGTGCCACGTATCATGTTTCCGCCATGCCATGTGTTATGTTCTGACTGACCTCTGTGTTTTTGATTCTTTGCTCATGTCTGACTATTTTCTGGATTATGTGCTGGGCTTTTGATATATTTAGATTTCTTGTTTTATTATTTTCCATGTTTTAGTTTATATTCAGTTTTTTAATTACTAACTAACACTAACATTGTATATTTGACTAACTTACTAACAAGCACTCAGGATTGTATAGCTGCACTTACTAATTGACTAACGATCTCTCAGCATTCGCCCTATTCTAACCTCCGCCTCTTGTCTTTCCCTAATTATCTCTGCTGCGTTTCTGTGGGTCTTCCACAACTGCTCCGTGCTGTCTTTTCTCTCTCATTACCTTTGCACTTTAGAACTCCCTGACTGGAGCCTTTTATCTGTCAATAGGTTTGTCCTGTGATCCTTCTCCGCGTTTTGGCTATGGCCAATTTCTCCCTTGTTTATCAGTCTCACTGCTTGCACCTGTTTTCCATGGTCATGTGACCTCCCGGAAACGAATATTAGATGTCTGTTTGTAGCACTTCCTTGTCAGATCGTTCTCCATTGCTTACCTGTGACACGCTTCTCTCGCCTTGTATCATTGTGATTATCTTTCTGACTGGACCGTCCTTGACCACGAGCTTTGCATTCTCCCTGTACTTCGCTGCCTTCTTGTGTATTGACCCATTTTTGTCTGATTTCGATTTTTGTGATTGGTGCCCTGTTTACAAACCTGGATTACGCCCTTTGGATTCTGACTTTGGATTGTGGACTTTGTACTGTCGCCAGCTCTGTTGGGGGGTTTCCCCCTTCAGAAATAAAGCCTCCTTTTTTGTATTTTATTTTCCAGCGATTTTGGCATTGGCTCATTTCGTAAAACCTCACACAATTGGCCTACTTTACATTCTTTCCACGCATAAACGTGTTTCAAGTCCTTTACTGGTGAAAACTTAAGATTGCATTGTAATATGTCCATTACTTGCAATGTGTACCAAGTTTTTTCATGTTTTAATTTGAAACTGTATGTAGTGCAAGCCTGCCGCTACATCAGAAATAAGAAAATGAAAGAGAACTGATTCTCTCATCTCCAAAACCAGTCGGATTAGCCTAATCCAGTGGTTCTCAAACTTTTTACACCCTGTACCACTTCAGAAAATATCTGACTGTCCAAGTCCCGCTGCCATGTAAAAGTACAATCGTAAAATTACGCAACCGTATTCTGCTAAACATAGTTAAAAAAGGAGGCAAATTTGTTCCCAATAAGAGTTTTAATTATTGTCGAATGTGCAAAGAAATAGCACTGGAACTGGCATTTAAACTCCTTCACACAACTATAACATACAGTACGCACACAGAGCAAGTGAAAACGTTAACAATAACTGTAGGTCCCTGTAAACATAGACGGATTAAGACACGTCAGGCCCCTGGGCTCGGACATGTGAAAGGAACCCCCCCACCCCCGACTGCCCGCGTAGAGAAAGTTGTGTACAAGTAATGGCAACCAAGTCAGACATCACCAAAACGTCTTCCCAATCTAATGTGAATATCACCAAATTTACTGCCACTCAAGAAAACTCTTAACTATTTTCAGCCTACATTAAAATTCTGGCATTTATTTATTGTCCACAATATTTACTTTAATTATTTTCTTCAGTTTTATTCATCATTTTCACTGTCACATGTAACATTCGCGAATGAAGGTTTCAGTCACAGTATTGATCGTTTTTGCCACTTTCGTTTCACGCTGTAAAAAATGGACAAATTAAATCGCTCTCAACTACAAATGAGAAAGTTATGCCATTTCGATTATTAACAAAAGCAACGCCTAAAAACAATTTACTGCAAGACAGTGTCTGAGTTTAAATTAACTATTAAATCATTTGACTTTAACCAACTTAACGAAGGCATTTTCTCCTGGTTTTGCATCATGCGAAATCATCCACGATATCGTCAAAGTCCAGGCCATTAGTCAGTTCGCACTCAATTGCTGTGAGATAAAGCGATTTCAGACGTTTTTATGTCATCTTCGTCCTCAGCTGATTCATAATTCTGGATAGCAGAGAGAATGACTGTTCACCTTCGCAATTACTGACCGCCTGAGTAAGAAACAGCCTTATCTAAAAAAATATGCTTCCTTGGGATCTTTTTTTTTTTTAGCTGTCTTCTCAGTGAATTTTTTGGTTATTCCTTCAGTTTGCCAGTAGGACTTTTATTATTGACAGGTACGATTAGGCCCTTCGACTATGCAACAAAAATACAAAGTGAATAGCGAAGACTTTGCGTTGGGCCCCCTGAGCCCTTGGGCCCCTGGGCCTGGGCCTGGGCCTGGGCCCGGTAGGCCTGTTCAATAATCCATCCCTGCCTGTAAATGCACATTTAATTCAAACACACGCATACATACATAGTGCAGCAGCAAGTGAGGAAATTAACAATGACAACTGTAGGCCGACTTCATTGAAACACTCAGATGTGCCCAAGATTTTAACAATTTGGGAAATACACTATTCTTGTGGGAAATGATCACAGCAAGAAACAGTAAGATACAAATGATACAAACAGTAAGTACAAATGTTTATTGATGCACTTATATTTCAGTAGAAAATAAGATCGGATAATCGCAAATGCAATTTCTGATTATACTAATACCATAGGTGCGTTCACAAATATACACACTGTAGGCAAGTTTGTTAATTATTTCAATTTTACTGAATTTCGCTGACATTCACATCGTGCATCTTTGAATTCCATTGAACTATTATTTTAGTTCCAAATCATTTGCTCGTCCAGCCCGGAACCATTCACTTGTAATGTGGAAAGAAGCCACTAGATGGCAGTATTGACCTTATTTTGTTAAGCCCTGTCTGGAGCTAGGTTTGGGCATGTCCTGGGCATGTCTGAGAGGGGAAGGTCCCAGAGGAAAAAAAAGTCCAAATGTGGGAGGGGGCTGCAAAAGAGTGTATAAGGAGAGAAATTGAGAGAGTAAAATAGTCGGAGAAATTGATAGAGGGATATATTTGACCAGACCTGTCACTCTTTTCAAGACCTGTGAAGCTTTTTGTGGATTTTTGCCTGTGTTGGAGCATTTTCCTCACCCGTAATATCACCAAGCAACCCCATCTCAAGGGACTGTAAATATTTTTTTTCTTGTATATTATCAATCTTGGTCAGTAGTATAAATTGTAGGTTAGTGTTAGTCTTTGTTGTATTAAATCTGTTTTAGTTTTAAAATTTAGTCTGTCATCCCTTGCTGTCTGATATGTCGTTGCAAATTGGGGCCATAACACACTGGACAAATCATGCACTGCAATGGTTTCATGATCTCACCGTTATTTTACTGGGGGATCGGATGATAGATCAAGTTTTTAAACTGAAGCTTTGCTTGGAGAGAGAACATGGCTGAATGAAGTACCATAAATTACTAATGTCATCGCCCCTCTGAAATTAACCATGATTAAATCGTAATACTGGATATAGAGCTGTGTTCATTTTTCAAATGTTTTCAGAACTGGAGGAAAACTTCGGACCGGTTCAGCAATAGATATATAGCTAGCTTACATGTGTAATTGCCTGCCCTATGCGCCTATGTAATATATCGACCCATGTATTTTCATTAAATTATCGACTTGACGAACTCGTTAGCTGTAAGCCTCTAAAATTTAACCGCCAATTGCAAGCTCTCTTTAAATTGTCATGCTAAAGCCATTATCCCTCCAAAAGCAGTCTAACCCTCCAGCAGAGTAGGGAAAACTGGGGTCCGGGGAGCTATGGGGACCAATGAGTCATATCACTATTTTGCGATCAATCGATGCCAAAGTTGTTTAAAATAGGCAAAATAGTGAAATGGCTCATTGGTCCCCATGGCTCATCGGACCTCAGTCTCAATTATAACGTTACTGGGTCATGTCAATTAGTTAAGTTTCGAATCGGTGTTGTAAACCTGCGTCAATACAGGCAATGTCAAACGTGTTCGAACAAGAGCACTGAATTTACCGTCACTAATTCTTACAGCTATAGTACCTAGTGTTCCCGGTCACAATTCTTTTGCCAGAAAAAAATTACATAGCTAGGGTTGTCTCGGAGGTTCCTCCGCGTACCAATAGAGGAACCCCTCGTACCACTGGTGGTACGTGTACCATAGTTTGAGAAAGTCTGGCCTAATCCATAAAGGAAATTTAGATCCATGTAACCAAATAAAACTTTTATTAGCAAAATGCAATTACACTATATAAAACTTCACGTTGCAGAACACTGAACATATGTATGCCATTTTTTAGCACAATTTCCTTGTTCATGATGTGAAGGCACTAAAAAACGATTAGTGACCAAGTAGGGTACGTTTTTGTGATAGAGACCCATTTATTTTTTCTCAGCGGTGCAATTCACAAGTTGCGAATTGAGGCATTATTCATGTATTCATTTTACCCAATTTATTTTGATAGTAATTTCTTTGATTAGTAATTTTGTTAATAAAATTATGTACTTAATATTTTTCAAGTCTAAGCACACTTCATCTATTGTGGTTCATTTAATGTGGAAAAACGAGGCATCTGATTTGGTAGTCTATTGGAATGGTCTGTGACTTCAGATGTTTTTTTCAAGCAAAAATAAAAAATTAAGAATTGAACCATGGACTTTTAACAGACTAAATGAAAAAAAAAAACTCTTTGATCCAACATCACTCTTTATTCAATGTTAATTCGATTTTGCATCTATTTTAGAGACACTATCAGAGTCCATGAAAATTTTAGATTTCTAGATTTTTATAGTCTAAGGAAAAAAAAATATCTTGCTAAAGAGATTAAAAATCTCTACATGACCAACCAGGTTTATTGAATAAAACATAGCCTATGTGTCATGGTTTGGGAGCTTTGAGAGCTCTGTTTGTTACTCTCGTCCGAGACGATATCGTTTTGCTCCCTATCGGATTCCTAAGCCAGCTGGCAGTAATTGGGGGCGTTGCCCGGACTCTATTTAAGCTCCAGTTTCGCCTCGCTTTCCTTGCTAGAGAGTCAGTGCATCTTTGGCGCTTTAGCCGGTAAGGTCTCTTGAGAGATTATTTTTAGGGACTTAGCTGCATAACAGGATCAGTGTTAGTGAGTAAGGGAATCTTTGATTTATTTCCTCTGTCTTTTCTTTACCTCGAGCTCGCTTGTTTTCTACCACAGACAGCGTCTGGTCCGTTGGTAGCGCGAGCCTCGTTATTTCTATCTATTTTTATCTCTCTACACGCTGTGAAATTTGCCTTTTTATATTTGGGCGATGCTCTTGACGTCCACCTCCTGCAGCCATCACAGTACACTCTAGCCACTATGGAGATGTCAGCGGTGGCTGAAATTAAGAGGGCTATCGCCAGCCAACAAGAGATGTTGGCTGGGTTCGCTAAAACACTTTCAGGTTTTTGTAATCAATGATCTGAACTTGCTGAGAGATTACACCTGCAGGAGACCGCTCTTCAGAATCGGCAGAGCGTTCTGTTAGACTTGTCTGAGAGTATTAAATCTCTAACGTTACAAACTTCACAAAGAGTTACAGAAGCACCAACCATACATCCTCCCCGAGAACCTAAATTACAACTGCCCCAAAGATATAGAGGCAAGGCCAGAAAGTGTAAGGATTTTATTGCCCAGTGTGAAATATTTTTTAAGGCTCAGCTGTCACGTTTTGTTAATGAGGATTCTCGGGTTGCATTTATATTATCCCTTTTGGCTGGCACAGCGCTCAATTGGGTCGGCCGCACTAATTAGATTTAACTCACCGGTCATAAATTCGGTAGAGGCCCTTGTTAGGGAGATGGTGTCTGTTTTCAATCAAGACATTTGTAGTCAAGACGCAGCTACGCATTTAATGCACCTAAAACAGGGCAAAGAAAGCGCAGCAGAGTTTTCTATTGCTTTTCGTTCTCTGGCCACAGAGACAGGCTGGCCGGAGGTTCCTCTGATGACTGTATTTAGCCATACCCTTACGGCGGAGATAAAGGACATGCTGGCTACTTTAGAACCCTGCTCGACTTTAGACTCCTTAGTTCGTACTGCTGTGCAAATTGACAATCGCATATGTGAACGCAGCCAGGAGAGACTAAATAAATCACCGCTGGCTGACAATGGGGCTAAAATTGCTAGTGGTGAATGTGCACCTCCTATTCCACCCATTAAAGTTCTACTTTGGTGGAGCCCATGCAAGTTGATGGTTCTTTTCACCGACAGACTAAGAAACC
Source organism: Gymnothorax reevesii (assembly GCA_029721435.1). NCBI lineage: Eukaryota > Metazoa > Chordata > Actinopteri > Anguilliformes > Muraenidae > Gymnothorax > Gymnothorax reevesii. The sequence continues at coordinate 118,388,647 of CM056574.1, forward strand.
TATGCGCAGAAGAGTAATCTGCTTTGATTGTAAAATGCCAGGTCATACCCGTCCACATTGTCCTAAGCTTTGGGGAAACAGAAAACCCCTCTAGCGAGCCATTCAGGGGGCGCTAGAGGGGCAGACCCAATTTCCCTTCCGAACGCTAATCCCCGTAGAACTTACAATGGGGAGCAAGAGATTTACTATTGAAGCGTTCGTGGACTCGGGCGCTGTTGATTGTTTCATGGATGTAAAGTGGGCGAGGAGGCACTCTGTTCCCACTATTACGCTTTCACAATCATGCTCTGTAAGAACTTTGGACGGTCGCCCGCTGGGAACGGGAGTTATAACCGAAGTTTCGGAACTGCTAAAAATGTTCATTTCCTTTGGTAGCCACTCTGAAGAGGTTTGATTTTTTATTATCAGGTCCCCCACTTTTCCTATAGTTTTGGGTCATTCATGGTTACGGTAACATGAACCTTGTATCAGCTGGGGGGAACAGATTAATCCTATCGTCCGCTGGGGTCCTAAGTGTAGCACTCATCGTAGAACTAATGAGAATGGTTCTTTCGGACGTCAAGCGATGGGGTAGGCTGACGCCGAGAGCGAGTGTGAGGAAGTTATCACTCCGTACCATCCTAGGCTAGAAAAAGGGGCAGAGGAAGGGTTGGAATGGGATCCTCAATTCGACTGGCGACAGCCAGAAGACGATTACTTTTTGGAAGACTTTAGCGATTCGGAATCAGTCACGGAGTCATTAGATTCTGAGTAGGGTAAAGAATTTTGGGCCACCCTGCACTTTGACTTGCCTCCGAATGTTCCCAGGGTTTACGTTGATCTTGCTGAGGTTTTTAGTAAACAACGATCGTCTACAATACCTCCTCATCGACCTTACGATTTTGCAATCAATCTCTATCCTGGGACAACCCCGCCTAGGGGTTTGCTATATTTGCTATCAGGACATGAGCGTAGGGCCATGCAAGAGTACATTCAAGAGGCTCTCACCAATGGTTTTATTCGGCCATCCACGTCTCCTGCCTAAGCGGGTTTTTTTTTTGTGGGAAAAAAGGATGGCAGTCTGAGACCCTGTATTGATTATAGGGTTCTGAATAAAATCACCATTAAAAACCGATACCCCCTTCCGTTAATGAACTTCGCGTTTGAACGTCTGCAGGAGGCGTCATTTTTTACGAAGCTAGATCTTCCTAATGCGTATAATTTGATTCGCTTTCAGGCAGGGGATCGAATGGAAAATGGCTTTTAACACTCATGACGGGTGTCACAAATATTTAGTCTTGCCGTTCGGGCTGGTTAACGCCCCCTCAGTGTTTCAGGCATTCGTCAATGACGTGCTCCGAGGGATGTAAGAGAAATTCATCTTTGTTTATCTTGATGACATTTTGATCTTTTCTTCAACGCTGTTGGAGCACAAACAACACGTCAGACGGGTCCTGGAAGCCTTGCTCAATGCCAAACTTTTTGTTAAAGCCGAAAAATATGTTTTCCATGCCCAAACTGTCTCGTTCTTGAGCTTTATTGTCTCTAAGGTGTCAGTGCAGATGGACTCGGACAAGGTGGCTGCGGTCAGGAATTGGCCTGCACCACAGAGTGTTAAAGAGGTTCAACGCTTTCTGGACTTTGCAAATTTTTATAGGAGGTTTATTTGTGGTTTTAGCGCAGTTGCTGCCCCCATTGTTGCGCTCACTAAAAATTATACCTCCTCAGTGTTTTTTTGGTCTCCTGCAGCTGATGCTGCCTTTCAGGAATTAATAAAACGTTTTAGCTCAGAGCCTATTTTGGTTTTGCCTGACCCATCCCTCCCATTTGTCGTGGAGGTAGATGCTTCGGTGGTGGGCGTGGGTGCTATTCTGTCTCAGCGCCCTCTTTGGGATAATAAGCTTCACCCATGTGCGTACTTCTCCCGGTCTTTGTGCGCCGCGGAACGAAATTATAGTATTGGTGACCGGGGGTTATTAGCGGTCAAGTTGGCCCTCAAAGAGTAGCGCCACTGGTTGGAGGGAGCTGAGCACCCTTTTGGGGTATGGACCGACCATATAAACCTCCAATATATTCAGCAAACCAAGCGGCGTAATTCCCGGCAGGCGTGATGGTCATTATTTTTTGATTTTTTGATTTCACGCTCACCTATCGCCCAGGCTCAAAAAAAATTAAGCCTGACGCCCTGTCATGAATTTATGATTGCACTGATCGCGATCCTACCCCGGAGCCTATCATTCCTACTGCGCAGATCATGGCACCCATTCAGTGGGAGGTTGAGGCGGTGGTTCAGGAGACGTTGAAGTCTGATCCCGGTCCTGGGGGGGAGCCTCCTGGCTGTTTATTTGTCCTGCATAGAGTTAGGCCACAGGTCCTCCAGTGGGGATGCTCTTCCCGCTTAGCGGAGCACCCGGGGGCCCATCGGGCCAAGGAGTTCCTGGCTCAACCTTTTTGGTGGCCGGATATGATGAAAGACATTCGGGAGTTTGTTGCTGCCTGTGGCGTCTGTTCCAGGAGTAAGACTTCCCATCTCCCTCCCGCTGGTTTGCTGCGACCTTTGCCCATTCCCTGGCGCCCTTGGTCGCATATTGCGTTAGATTTTGTTACGAGGCTGCCTTTATCTAATGGCAACACGGTCATTTTGGTTGTGGTTGACCGTTTTTCTAAAGGGGCTCATTTTGTTGTGCTACCTAAGCTGCCTTCGGCGTGAGAGACAGCGCATCTTGTGGTCAACAATGTGTTCCGGTTGCATGGGCTTCCGCAGGATGTCGTGTCTGACCGAGGCCCTCAGTTTACGGCCAGATTCTGGCAGGCATTTTGCAAACAGTTGAGGGCCACAGTGAGTCTCTCTTCTGGGTTTCACTCGGGGACCAACGGGCAGACAGAATAATAATAATAATAATGCATCAATTTTATATAGCGCTTTTCTGGACACTCAAAGACACTTTACAATGGAGGCATTATTCATTCACTCTCTGATGGTGGTAAACTACGTTTTTGTAGCCACAGCTGCCCTGGGGCAGACTGACGGAAGCGTGGCTGCCAGTATGCGCCTACGGCCCCTCCGACCACCACCAAACATTCACACACAGCCATACAGGAGGGAGGGTTCCTATATTGCATGTTTTGTGGGTGGGGGAAACCGGAGTACCCGGAGGAATCCCACGCGAACACGGGGAGAACATGCAAACTCCACACAGAAAGGCCCCAGGCCGGATTTGAACCCACAACCTTCTTGCTGTGACCTTCTTAGTGCTAACCACTATGCCACCATGGAACTAAATGAATGGACTAATCAGTCTCTAGAAAACACTCTCCGATGTTTGGCGGTGGATACTCCGTCATCGTGTCCAGGGGCATAGCTAGAACCGAGAATTGGGGTGGCACAGACACGTCCCTTTATGACAATTAGGATAGTCCTGGCTAGTTCTCAATTATTTTTCTTTATTGACGCGTTTTCCAATTATCGTAATAGGCAACTGAAGACACGGTTTCTCATGCGATCTAACAGCGATGAAGTCACGGGGTAAATTCCGTAAAACTGTGAATTGGGGTGGATGTAACATCTGTTTTAAAGAATTATTAGTCCCGACCTGTTCGCAGTCATTTTCATGATTAACAAAATGTTCACTCCGAGACTGCTACGCACTTAACAGGTGCTGCTTATTCTCCCCGATTAGGTAAGACGACAATCATTCACCTGGACACGTTTTCTTAATTTAAATCAACGTTATTCAAAATTACTCTTGGTATTGAGTGGGAAAAAAAGTGGCACTTGGCAGTGAAATAGGCTATAAAAAGCATGCGGCTCTATTTCATGTTGATTTAAGTTATGCAAACGCGTCCAGATGAATGATTGTCGTCTTACCTAATCGGTAATCCCTCTCTCCTTCAAAACTCATCAAATACACAATCCAACAGCTCCAAAATGCTGTCGTGGACAAGTTGTGACCTGCACATTCACCGCGCTATGAAATGATAATATATAATTATGTAACATTATGACACATGAAGCAAATACTAGGAATTACTTTCTTATTCGGGACAAAATGTTATTTTGAGTTACGGAGTAGCTGCAGTAAACATATGCTTTTGAAATCACTCCGCCCAGCAGGAATGTCTGGAATGTAGTTCCGATTATGCATTTGCCCTGAAAATAACTCCATCCATCCATCCATTTTCTATACCCGCTTATTCCTCACTAGGGTCACGGGGCAAGCTGGAGCCTATCCCAGCTGACTACGGGCAAAGGCAGGGACCCACCCTGAACAGGTTGCCAATCCATCGCAGAACGCACACACCATTCACACAACATTCACTCTCACACTCATACCTATGGGCAATTTGGTGTCTCCAATTAGCCTAATATGCATGTCTTTGGACTGTGGGAGGAAACCGGAGTACCCGGCGAAAACCCACGCAAAACGGGGAGAACATGCAAACTCCACACAGAAAGGCCCCAGGCCGAACCCACGACCTTCTTGCTGTGAGGCAGCAATGCTAACCACTGTGCCACCGTGCCGCCCGAAAATAACTCTGTCTTGTAATTATGCAATTATGAAGTGTGCACTCCACCTGGCAGTCATCCTGGAAAGCCACTGGCTATAGATTAACAATGCCTTCACTGCCTTGTCCACAAAATATGATTTGAACTGTGCTATTCTCCTCTACGCTATGTCTCGTTGTGTTCCTTGTTACTATCAATAAATGTAATTGTTGAAGTAGGGGAGAGCTGGTGCGAAAGTAACGTGGGATGAAAATAATACGGCAATTTACTCACAGCCATCCGCACTTCGATGCGTCAAATTAGGTCAGCACGTGCAGCTCGCGACACTTGCGTCACTTCCCCCCGAAAGAGAACGGGAAGACTGTTTTCCACAGTGGTGAGTAAATTCAGACAAATGGTAAACTTTTTTGATTTAAAGATTGTCTTTTCGCTCCACGTGTCATATTTGTAATGAAATAATAGGTCATTTGGTTTTGTAACATATCCTGAAGTTTGAAATGTCAGACTTTTTCCACTTGAGAAGCAATCCTGGTTCAAATGTCAGGAGTCACTGTCGGGGCGAAAGTAGTAACAGTTACGTTCGTCCCTCTCTGCTAATGCGGCTGCATTTTGTGTTGTAAAGCTCATTAAAAAATGCGCGTGCTATATTTTACCGACAGAAAATGCCAAGAGTTAGGGTCAGAACTACCCAGAAAGGAAAGTTTGACCAGCAGGTTTATGGAAGGGCCTTTTTTGATATCCAAAGAGGCGAGAGTATAAGGAGGGCAGCAGAGGTGCATGGCGTTTGTCATGTCACCCTGTTCAGGTACTGCAAGAGGAGGGCAGAGGCAGGAGGGCAGCAGACCAGAGCCCCAGGGTACAGGGCTCACAACAAAGTCTTCACAGAAGGACAGGGTAACCAATGACCAACAGATACCGGTTCCACATCTTTACTCATCCTCCTGGACCTAACAGCTGCCTTTGACACAGTTGACCACAAAATCTTCCTCCATTGTCTGCAATACACCATTGGAGTTTCAGAAAAAGTATTCAACTGGTTCACTTCTTATTTGACCAACAGAACTGAGCACATCGCCCTGGGCAAAGCAAAATCATACACCCACAACATCACCTGTGGTGTCCCTCAGGGCTCGGTGCCGGGCCCCATCCTCTTAATCCTCTATTTGCTCCCTCTGGGAAAACTCATCAGCAGACATGGGATATCCTACCATTGTTATTCTGATGATACACAGCTTTAGCTAAGGACAACCCCACTTCTTCTGCCCCCTGCCAGCATCCATACTGACCACCTGCCTGGAGGAGATAGAGGCATGGATGAAGCTCAACTTTCTTCAGCTGAACAGTTCTAAAACAGAAGCCATCCTAGTTGGTACACCACATCAGCTCCGCTCTTCCACCATCACCAGTATCACATTCTCTGGCCAAAACATCCCCCTTTCCACATCTGTCACCAACTTGGGTGTTAAAATGAATCATCAACTCACCTTTGACACCCACATCAAACACCTCTGTAAAACATTATTCAACCACCTTATGCAGGTGGTAGATGCAGAGAAGCTGCAGAGAGATGAGAGATGCAGAGATGCAGAGAAGCTTGTCCACACCCTTGTCTCCCCCAGGCTGGATTATTGTAATGCACTCCTCATCGGGATCTCTGGAAAGAGCATCCAGAGACTGCAGTACATTCAGAGCAGCGCTGCCAGGATCCTGATGAGGGTGCGCAAATATGATCACCTCACCCCCATTCAGACATCTCATCACTGGCTCCCTGTCCCACTCAGAATTGAGTACAAGGTCTCCCTCCTCACCTACCAGTGTATTCTCAGACAGGCCCCCCAATACCTCAAGGAACTCCTCGTGCACCCTCCGTTCTGCAACCAAAAATATTCTTCAAGCACCCAGAAACAAGCTCCGCACTATGGGCGATCGGGCTTTTTGCTCGGCAGCTCTGAGACTGTGGAACGCCCTCCCTGGCTACCTGAGGGCCCCGCAGAATACAGCTGCTTTTAAACAGGACTTAAAAATTCCCATATCACCTTGTGTGTGTGTGTGTGTGCGTGTGTGTGTGTGTGTATGTGAGTGAGAGAGAGAGAGAGAGAGAGACCGACTGACCGACCGTCCGTCAGTTATCAAGGATATTTGGCACTCCTCCCCCCCAAATATCTTACACAGGGGCACCCAAAGAATCAATATTGTACTCAAAGCAAATATCAGCTGAATGCGATAAATGTTTCAGCATCTGTTATGCATGGAGATCAATGACTTAAGTGGATTTGATGATGCATGAAGACTCAAAAGAAGAGTTGTGGAGGTAAAGGCACAATGTGGAGTTTTAGGACAGGTGCATGAAATGGAATATATCAAACCCATTAAAATCACCATAAACAGCTCCACAGCCTAACAGCTAGCTTCACCTCTTACAGCACTTGGCGCATGACAAGATATAAGAATGATTGCTTTACATTAATTCTTTCTCTGGTGTCTTGAGGGCCCATCGGCAAAAAGGGCAGCTGCGGAGAAAATTCATTTAAGCTCCGATGAGGAGGATGTGTTTTGTGATATGCAATCTGTTGGGCCAGGTCTGAAATATTCAGCACCTCCCTCTGTTAATTTGCACCTGTTTGATTGTTAATGAGTGTCTGGAAAATGTATTTTGTAAAGTTCACATTTAGATAGTGTTGCTTGTGTGACGTTTGAGTGGTAATATGATAATGTATATATGGTGATACAGCGATAATATGTTTCAGATCAGCTGTTATGAAAATACTTACATATTCCTCCAGGTAAATGTACATTGTAGTTATGCATTACTAATTTCTCTTCTTCCTCTTGGAGGACCACCCCTTCATACATGCTTCTGTGGCTGCATCTCAGTGGTGCACTGCGAGGAATTTGGGCAACAAGGTCATGCTGCCCCAAATTCTCTTGATGTCCCCAATGGAGAGAGAAGCAGCCATCCAGAGGTGCGGAGAGGCCAGCCACACGGACAGCGGGGAGGAGGACAGCATGGAACCACTCATGGTTAAATTCAAATTTAAAGCCAATTACAATGATTTCTTGGAATTTGTTGACCAAAAAAATTCTGAATGTGTGCCTCCTTTGACAATTAAAGTTTGAAAACACAATGCAGTTTATTTTCTTTTATTTATTTATTTATTTTTGTGGCTGTGAAACCTTTCAAGTCATTGGAAACAACTCAAGAATCCCAAGAGGTCGCTGGACTGGGCTCTGAGAATAACCATTATTTGAATTGTAGTGCAGTGCAGCATTTGCAATACAAGAAATGGAGTGTGCACAGTAAATAAAGATTAAGTCATATAATAAGGATAAATATAATTACACGACTCCAGTGCATACTCTCTTCTGATTGGTCAATCACGGCATTCTGCGGTCTGATATTTCTTGATTATAGACCGTTGCTATGCACACAGATCCGTGTCCATTATTTGCGGAGGCAATGAACTCGTTCTTAAAAGGATCAAACATGAAAAACTATTGCAGAAAACTCCTGCAGGACGATTACATTATCCCTTACATTATAGATATTTTAAAATATTACACAAGTTAAAATACAATTAAGTATGTACATATAAATTAACATTTACGCATTAACTTAAGTGCATTTACATTTTCCATAGAGTATTGATGAGTATTTGTACTTTTTGCAGTTGTCCAGCAGATAGAGCTGTTCTCGTCATTGCCGTAGCCTACGCCTATTGGATGTCCGTCCCCGCCTCTGTCCGACCCCGCCCCATTCTGCGGCCTGCAGTCAGGGGTCCGTGAATGGTTTACGCGTTATTGTACGCCTTTACCACCAGAGGGCATTAAAGGCCGCAACGTAGAAATGTGAAACTATTCAAGAACCTCGTAATTCAGCTCTGAAAGTTAAGACAACCTGACAGCTCCTCAGAGCGCCCGTTACCCAAAGCAGTCACTCAACAATAATTCAACAATACCTGCACATTATGTTTTTTAATGTAAGCCAGATAATTTGAAAAATACCGACTCATGAATGCGACACAGAATCTTCCAAGTACCTTTACGTTTAAAGTAGAAAAAGAAAGCAATAAACATACTGCTTAAAAAGTAGTAGGCTATTGCCTATTTTAAATAACTATTTATCAAAAGGCAGCCCAAGAGAGAAGATCTCACTGTTCTCGAAGTTTCATTGACTTCCGAATAGTCCTAACTAAAAAACTGACCGTGCTTATATAGTTTGTTCTAAAAATAGAAAGGGGTGTTGAAATCCTATGCAATTTATTTTTAGAAAACTGACGTGTTCCGCATGGTATATAAGAAAATTCCCCCACCAAACGTGCACGAACTCTTCCACGACATGTGGATTGGAAAAGAATGACATCATCGAGTTGCCGAACGAGCTACCGGTAGAAGAATATATATATTTTGAATGACCGTGGGTGGGGTTATATTAGAGAGCGAATAATAATTCAAGTGGTTCGTGTATTATTGGCCAATCAAGTGTCCACAATCCGGGTAAACTGTTTTGCTCCGTCTTTGCGTGTGAGTTAAAGACACGCCTTTGGTTATCGCACTTGTCGCTGAAGTGCTAATTCTAAGATAAACAGTGAAGGGCGGATCCAGCATCATCAGCGCTTCAGTGACACGGTGACCGTTTAGGCATTGCGAATATGGGTCTCCGGTCAAAACTGAGAGTGGTTGAACTTCAATATGCATACAGTAGCCAACTTATCTCCGGCCACAACAGTACCAACAACAACAAGAACAACAACAACAGCAGCAGCAGCAACAACAACAAGAACAACAACAACAACAATAATAATAACAAAAATAATAATAAAAAATTCGCAATTATTTTTGCCACTTTTTCACATCGAATTGCCACTCAGCCTATTGCACACAAATAATCTGTAAATCATGGCTGCGCATACCGTGCCATGACAGTGCCTGGGAAAGACTTGCGGTGAAATGACCATATATGAATGACACCAAATCAATTCGAGATACTGACGGGCAGGCGCGGGGGTGGGGTGCGGTGGGGGTATCGTGGGTGATGTAGGTTGACGTTAACACCAAACGACACAGCCACCCTTGTGTGTTGAAGAGAGCCCTCGCGCTGCGCTTACTTGCTCAGCGGTGTCATCATAGCGGGAGAGACAAAGTCTGCCGCCGAACCAGCCGACCAATCCCCTCACCCCTGCCGCGGCTGCTGGAGCACTGTTTCCGGGCAGAAAGAAGCGCGCGGAAGAAAAACAATCCGCTGTGAGAGTGGGACTTTTGAGTCTCTCTCTCTCTCTCTCTCTCTCTCTCTCTCTCTCTCTCATACTCATATATGTCATCCAATCTTCATCACTCTGGCAACAGGGTAACAGCACACAACGCAAGAGGCAAGAGAAGTGATTCAGTCAGTATCTTCATATATTTTGGATGTCAAGTGTTGCTTTTTAAATGCTACTTGAGCAGTGAGTCCTGTCAAGTGGATGGCAACAATATTTTCTATAAACAAGGTTGTTATTGCAGACCATGAAAGTTCCTTGTACTCCATCTGCATTACTTTATGACCCAACAAAATACAACTCTGTTCTCAGAAAGTTGTGATCACAATTTTCATATTAAGCTTGACCGCATATACACTGGGTACAGTAATGGGTTTGTTTTGTTATTCTTTCACCCCACAACATCACCCGTTGCCATGCAAAACACTGTCTTGCTGAAAGATCTGCCTATCATTTGGTATGGCTGTGTAACTCTATAGGGGTATAATTCAATTAGCACTTTGGCCTCGCAAAACCAGGCTTACGGAATCTGTTACAGGGCTCTGTTGACACATTTTGAGATAAGGTGATGACGTTTCGTGGAATATTGTTGCACGGCACAGCGCTCGTCATCTCATTGCCCAAGAGATGCCCTGGACTTGGGCCCCAATGCTGAGCTAGCCAGTGCTGGGTTACACCTCTTTCACAGTTACCCTCTTCAGTTCTGTAAACACAGACCCAAGTGATGACCTAATTGTTGTGACAGGCAACCAACCAAACCTGGCAATCCCATGAGAGAATGAAAGCTGGGGCGTGGTGCAGTGTAATTCAGTGTTCAGTTCTCTCCTTCACCCTAGAACTGAACAAACAAGGAAATTGGTTTTCTCAACTGTACCATTGTTCTGAACCCAGATTAATGTGTTAATGCTCATCTCAAGGGGGAAGAGAAAATCTTTAGGAACAACAGCTTCAAGCTGATCGCAGGATGTTTTTAATGAGTGTCTTCACAACCATTGCTGAGGTTAACACATGGACCTCAAAGGAGTCTGTGTGAACTAATTTCATGGTTGGAAATGTTTGAAATTATAAATTGCTGGCATACTTCATTTTGGAAGTGAAACTTGTTTCTTGCAGTGCACGGTGCTTATTTTTACAAGTTAAATAAACAACTGACTTTAATATTTCCTGCTACTCCATAATTATCAATGAAGATTTATTGGGTTTCTTTCTTTAGCCCTTCAAAATATTTCTATCTGCCCAGATTATTTGTAGTCATGTGTCAAAGCACAACCAGCAATTTTCATTATAGTGTTTTACCAATGGATAATTGAATAACGTAAAATGGGTGCCAAGGGACTGGAGTGTAGTTTGCAGGTTATCCCTGGATCCGTTGTAGTTTCCTTCTGGTTCTTCAGTGGTTCCATGCAGTACAAAGATGGCGACTCAGATACTCTAAATTGCTTGCTAGTGCATTGTGACTTTAAGCCCTTCCAGGATGTCGTTGTCTTTTTCCCAGTGCATTCCATGTTACAACCCCAAACAGACAAAGTTGGGATGATATGAACAATGCTCAAAAAACAAAAGGCAGTGATTTATAAATTTACTTTGATTTTATTTCATTTCAGAAAACAAGAAGAGACATGATTTAATGTTCTATCAACTTCACTTTTAATTATAAATGTACATCTATTCCCGCCATTTAGGCCTGCAATAGACTCCAAAAAAGTTGGGACGGGGGCAATGTGGGAGTACTAATGAGGTCATTAATAATTGAATAATGATGTAATTTGACACAGCTGATATCAGCAGGTGATTGTAATCATGATTTAGTACAAAAGCAGAGTCCAGGAAAGGCCCAGGTCTTTCGGAACAACGATGGGCTGAGGATCACCATTTAGCCCACAAATGCATGAGAAAGTCATTGAAAGGTTTAAGGTTTAACAATGTTCTCCAAAAAAACATGGGACGGGATTTAGATTTTTAAAAATTCTACATTGAGTAAAATAATTCTAAGATTCAAGGAATCTAGAGGGATTTCAGGTGAACAAGGGCAAGGGCTCAAGCCTAAGTTGAATGGCCGTGATATTCGATCACGCAGATGGAAACTGTCATTTATCTTTAGGTGATATAACCACGTTGGCCCAGGATTACTTTGGCAAATCTTTTAAGTAAGCAGTAACTCCCACAAATGCCAGTTAAAACTTCACTGTGCAAAAAAAAAAAAAAGAAAAATAAGCTGCCTTTTTACAGCGTCCAGAAGTGGCCTCAACTCTTCAGGGCCCAGAGGAATTTGTGAGGGACCATTTCATGGTGGAAACGTGTCTTCTGGTCAAACAGATCAATATTTCAGGTCTTTTTGGGAAGAAATAGTCATCGCGCTCTCCAGACTGAAAAGGACCATTCAGGCTGTACCAGCAATGAGTCCAGAAGTATTGCTCGGGTGTGGGGTTTTGACAGTGCCTTGGCAAGGGTAATTTGCGCTTCTGCAAAGGCAACATTAATGCTCAGTTTACTGAGATTTTGGAGCGTATAGTAGCTTTAAGACATCTGTTCCAGGGATGATGTCCACTGTGAGCAATCCAAAATTGCATTCTGCATGGCCTGCATTACAAAGGCTTAGCTGTGTCAGAATAGGGTGTGAGTTCTGGACTAGCCGGCCCACAGACCAAAATTGTCCTCAAAAGACAACACGTGGCACATTTTGAAATGCAACAACGAAGACCCCGTACAGTGGCACTCACCTTAAGAAGTGTCTGCAGGGAGAGCGGCGCAAAGTTACACCCAAAACATTGAAACCCTTGGTGTCTTCAGTCCCAAAACAGTTAAGTGTTGGAAAAAGCAATGGCAACATCACAAAGTGCTAATTACTTTACTGTTTAAATTTTTTGATTCTTGCAACATATTTCAAAAATTGAAATGTGTTCACTTTGAAAACTCAAATTTTATGAGGTGAGATCCCAAGCAATGTGCAGTTGTATTGTTTTCCAGATAATGCATGCAAAACAGGTTGAATAAAACTTACAAATCACCTGCTTTCAGTTTTGATTTTAATTTAGCAAACCGTTCCAACCTTTCCTGACTAGGGGTTGCTGACGTGAGCTGCCCCGCCCCCATCTGCCCCCTCGGATATTCAAAAGTTTCATCAAAGGGGGAAAATCAAAGTCTTAGAGCGGCTCAGCCGCAGGGTAGACTAAATCCCATCAAAACATTGCGCAATGACCTGAAGGAAGCAACAGACTGGACATTTTCTGCATATCTGAGGTAACTTGAACTTTATTGAAAAGAGGAGTGGGATAAAATTCCTAAGTCAACAAGTGCGAAGTTGATAAAAATTGATCCTCAAATACATACTGCCATACTAAATGCAAAAAGGTGCTCCCATAAAGTATGAGTTGGAGTTATTAGGGGTGTGTGCAAACTTGGGACCATGTAAGTTTTTTTTTTTTTAATAATAGAATGTTTCATTTTTTTCCTTTTCATTCAAAAGTCATATTAAAAGGTCATTTTGGAATAAGACTTGCATTTATGATCTTATTTTTCTTGACTTTACATTTCAAAAACCAGCAATTTGATGAAGTATGTGTTGACTTTTTATATCCATGGTACATCCCAGCATGCACTGGGAAAGAGGCAAGATTACACTCAGGACAGGTCACAAATCAGTCTATGCTTTTTGCTCACAGTAACTCTGTAGGTGTTAGGCTACGAATGTGTTAAAAATTTTTTCTTTGAACTTCGCTGACCCCACAATCACTGAAAGCATTGTGGTTAAAAACGACTGATCTAGTCTTTGAAGAGCTAGTTCAATAACAATTTAAACCATAAGTGTTATGATTCTGTGAGCAAATCCACACAGACAAAGGCAAACTCCAGACAAAAAGATTTGAACTCAGGGAGAATGTACTTGCTGTGAGGTGACAGCATTATCACTTGACTGCGCCACCATGCATTCTTCACACAGACACTCACACTCATGAAACCTCGTAATTAATCCAATTACGCGCCAAAATATTCAGATAAAGACGAGGAAAATTTCAACATCTGCAGAATTATAGTTGCCATTTCCTGAGCTACTCTCAGAAACAAGGAAATGAGGAGCTTTGAAGTTCATATTGAAAAACACATTGTACTAGTTGACAGAAAGAGTCTTGACTGCATCAACCCAAAAGTGCATTCCAAAGAGTTAATGCTTAGTCCTCAATATCAAAGACACAATTTTCAATAATTTTCATTAAAATGGTCTCTGTGTCTTTTTTGTCGGGTGAGTTTTTGTAGCAGGAAAAAGCATAGCCGAACAAGGAGAGACTGCTGACACACATTTTGTCTCACAGCGTTCGATATCCAGGCATTGCTGGCTGGTGACAGTCCACAAGGGAGGGTGACAGAACAGCTGACCTAACTGCCCTGGCTGTTCCCTCTAACTCCCCCCGCTCGGCCTGCGGCCATGTGATCAGCTTGTTCAGCGGGGTAATGAGGTAATTGCCTGCACTAAGGCAGAGTCCCCCTCTTCCCAGAGCAGCGCACAGAGCCTGCCACATTCTATGCGATTATCCCACCACTTATAGCTGGTGCTGCTGACCTCATGTTATTTTTGGGTCACCTTTGTCTGAAAGGTCATCACAGCGCTCACATTGCCGTCTAACAATGCAAATTCTCTCCTCCCGGTGCATTAGGGATGCCGTAAAACCTAGCGCACCTGCCAAATTAGCAGTTCACTTGTCTCCTTGATAACTTAATCTCTTAATAGCACTGTGGATTTTTAGATTTCAAGCCTTATGTTATTAAAGATGAATAGTTTTTGAGGATTGAACTTAAATGAGCTCTAGATATAAGTCAAGTCCGACCAATAAAAAAAATAAGTAAATTAAATTGACGTGAAGGTGGAATTGGAGATGTGGCAATTAGTTCTCATGTAATGTTACCAGTTGCAAGATCAATTAGACAAGTTTTCAGTGCAAAATTTACTTTTCTTGCTAATTTCTCTGAAGTGGTACTGAGTATACACTAGCATTTGAAGGATGTGTGTCAAGTGTTTATTTTGATATGAGCTAGTTACCTGCAGCATTGTGATTCATTACAGCTCACAGCTTCCATGACCACACTGACCCTTTTGACCACACAGGCCCAAAAAAGTGCTAGTATCTGTTTTGGAAGCCAGCCATGATTGCAGAAAAGAGCACTCCCATTGTTTGAGTGCCACAATTTTCAATAGAATTAACCCTTTTCAGGGGTGTCATGTGTTTACAGGTCAACTCATACATTTCAATGCAGCTTCAACGTACAAACGGATTAAATAGATTTTTGTCAGTAAGGTAGAATACCCATTACTTGAAAAAAAGGCAAGCACTGATGCAAACGCAATTTTTTCTTAAATTCTGGTTGATAAATGAATTCAGCATGATTTTTTTTGTGTGAATGGTCCAGTCGGATTGACAGATGATTGAACCCAGGCCAGTGAAGAGGCAATGATTTTTACATAATTAAGTGAAGGGATGACATAAATGCCCAGGAACCATTAGTGTCTTCAGCACAGGTTTGGATCTGATGGCCGTTAAGGCAAAGCCTTGTGAAACCCTACACTTAATCCTACCACAGCCCCGTTCCCCTCCCCCTAAACTGATGATGTCACCAGTCTCTGCAACCTTGTGGGGTCACATGACTTTGAAGACTGTTGTCAATGACAATATTAGTGAAAGTGAAGAACAAACATTGACATTCTCTAAATACCCCACAAAGCCAAAGCGAAAATAGCTCTTAGGCAGACAAAAAACTGATGCTGGCAGAAGATATTGACTGGATACTGTCCTGATTGCAGAGATGTTTGTGTAGGAAACAAACGCGATGATTTGTTGTCTGTCCAGTGACTTTAAAAAAAAAGCACATTAGGATTTAAACAGTTTCCAATTTCATTAGAATAGCTTGGTAATATTGTTCAGTAAATTCCTCAGACAAATGGAAACATATTTATAATTTTAAAATTAGTCTCAAGGTGAATTGTTTGCTTGACATCATTCATCATCCAGGCACCCACAGGCCTTCTGTCAGTCCTAAAACCTTTTTCAAAAAAAAACTTAACTGGCGCTGCAATAAAATTCACATGCCTCCTCGTAAAGTACACCAGGGTAGACTTGAACCTGCAAACCTCCAACCTGAGGCCTGAATCACCAATGGCTCTCGCTGTGGCGCTGAGTCTGCCCAGAGAGGGGCTACCCTATGGCTCTCTGCATGGGTGACTGGGTGCTACAGCAGAATAGGGCCTACATCATAAAATGGCAGGCTGTATTGTGTCCGCAGTCTCCACGGCGATGCTTCACTGTCATCTGTCATTCACCACTCTCCCATTACCTTACCACAAACGGCAGCTGGTAACTCTCAAGCACCCAGTTCCCTCAACGACAGCCCCTGTTTAGCAGCCAATTAGTGGGCGGCTCTGAAAACTAATTTACGAAATGGAGTGGGGAGAGAGAGAGAGAAACAGAGGTAGAGAGAGATGGAGAAAGAGAGAAGAGGGAGAGAGGCTCTGGAGGACCATTCTTATAGTAGATTGTTTTTCTTTTGTGCACTTTTCTCTGAGAGATTGCTGTGTAATTATACACTTTTAAAGATTATAATTGTTGATATTTTAATCCATCCAACAGGCAGGACGATATATGTATACGCGAGCATGTGGTTGAGAAGTGTCCATTTGTTTATGAATTAATATGTTGCATTGAAATTTGTGAACGAGACAGGTCAGAGATTTCTGTACACTTTAGTCATGTTTCAGTAACCCACAGTGGTGCAAAGTAAGACCTGAATATTCAGAAGTTCATGAGGGTCTTTAATTCCGTGGGATAGTTACCCAAATTTGCATGTTTATAAAGAAGCAATGATTTATTAATAAAAAGATTTGATAATTATATCCATTTGTTAACGAGGGCAGTAAAAATGAGCAAATTTAGGACTTTTCAGACGGAATCGTTCAGGAGAAGCCACCCACAAGAGTTGCAAACTCGTGGGAACTTCCTCTGTAATGAAACTTTCAGAACCATTGAACTGCTCAAGTAGAAAATATGGTGGATATGCACAGACAGCATTTTTGGCAAAAGTTGGATATTTTGATGAATTTATGATCATGATATTCTCTATTTAACGAAAGGTGTCTATTTATCCATTTTTTTCTTCCTCTAACTGCTTGTAATGCGTGGGTGATCAAAAACTTTTGTCTGGTAGCACACCTTGTAATGTTCCCGGAAAGTTCTTGGGATACATGCAGTGAAATGAGTCTCACATCCATGCCCATAAAAAGCTTTTCTACACTGAGAGAGAGATTGAAAGAGAGAGAGAGAGAGAGAGAGAGAGAGAGAGAGAGAGAGAGAGAGGACCATTGGACCCAGCAGTCAGAGAGCAGTTGCGTGTGTGTGTATGTGTTTGTCAGTGAGGGGGAGGGATGGTGAGGATGAGGGATGATGTCATCGAGGCAGCCAGGTCCTGGCTCAGCACACATTGTATGAAGAGATCTGTCTTTCCGCCTGGTTACTCACCACAGTCACCTTTGACAGGCATAGAAGAGTCTGAGTGAGGCTTGCTGTTGCTCAAAAACAAAGCCATTGCTCCCGTAAAAAAGCTATAAGGATACTCAGCCTGTTCCTGCATTCCAAAAGCACTTGCGTACAGCTGCCGTTATTATGTCTCACATGATAAAAATGTTCAGAATTTAGTCTGCACTTATAGTGTACATACATGGCTCGCATTGGACTTACATGCAAGCCAACTCTGCTGGAGTTAAATTTACATTAGACGTCTTACTGTGGAAACCAAGACAACTATCACAGAACAATATTAGGGAAGCTTAAAACACAAACATCTTCAACACTTACATAGCCAAGAATAGAGAGAGAGAGAGAGAGAGAGAGAGAGCTTATTCATTAACATGTAAATGAGCACATCGGCAAGTCTGGCACAGCTGTGCAGGTGCAAACAGTCCTTTGGTGACACAGTATAGGAGCGAGATTTTTCACAGCGCTATAATCCGTAACATTTCTACCCAACTGAGCGCGTACGGGAGGAATTCTATACACATTGCATCAAATGACTGACAAATGACTTCACTGCTGGCGCGGCACCAGATGTGACTTTTCGTTGTGTACCGCCTCCCTCTGAGCTGTGGTGACACCGACAGCCAGCAAACTCTGCAAATCGCCCTCAAGTGGGCACAGGTTCAACGGTACACCTGTTCCATCCACATCACTGGTATTCTGTGTTTAGACATCGACACCCTGTCTCTGTGGCCTTGTGGCTGAGGCTTTTAAATGAGATCTGACTGAGCTGATGTGGTTCAAGCCACAGCATAGCCACAATAAGACCAATGCAGCGGTGGGGCCCTTGAGAAAGACCCCTAACCCCACATTGCTATTTCACATTACAGCCAGTTTCCCAAAAAGACTCACGAGCAGCAAAGTTGCTACTAAAGATGTATGATGCAATGCCATAAAGCTTAAGCACTCAGGTACACGGCATCATGTTTTGAGGGAAGTCGGCCAGTTCCTCCTGAAGCAAATATTCTGTCTTCAGCCAAATAAGTTCTGTATGAACTGGCAACTCTATGGACACAAATGAAATTTAGACCAGAGGTTACCATGATCTGTGTCAGTAAAACTGATCCAAGCAATATTTTATCATTACAACTTTATTTTCAAGCCTAGTGTATTTCTGATATTGGTTGCATGGCGCAAAATGCCTCCAAACGGTAAGACATTCAATGAAATAAATTGCTGAGTTAGAAAATAATCATGGCTCACCCATATTGAGCATATTATGTCATATTTTAACCTTGCCCCGAAGAGGACATTTTGAATTAATTTGTGCGGCTAACTTCAAAATAGTTACTGTAATGACTGTTTTGTATCCATTTAACTATTGCTTCAGCTCCTCACAGCGATAGAACTTTCCGCCTCTGCAGGTGCATAGTCCGCAAAACTTATAATTAATAAAACTGAATGATACGGACTATAACTGGATTGCATCGTTAAACGGGAGATCCTCGGATCGCGCAACGCAAGTTCCTTAGATTCGATGCGTGGAAGTTCGCCCGGACATGTACCTGCACGGGGAATTCCCCCCGTGAAGGGAGGCGTTCCCTGTTGGATACAACGGTCTCGAGACAAACTGTCACTGCCATCCGATTAAGCGACGTAACAAAGCGCAGAGTCCCAGATGGCACTCAGCTGCAAGGTGTCCACAATGGCTGCAGTCACAAGTTGCACCGAGGAGGTCAAATTAGCCATGCAGGGTAATCCCCGGAATCACTGCTGAATACAGATCGCCCTTTTCAAACAAAATGTGCTAAGTGTTAAACGTATGATCATAGAAATTGAAGCTGGTCTGCATGTTATGGTTTTTTTTTTTTTTTTTTGGGAAATGGTCGTGCATTTAGTGTGATTACTTGTAAGATTGAACCAGATCGAATTTGTAAAACACAATAAACTAAAATAATGTGCAGGGAGCAAATTATCACGCATTTAACTTCGTGGGTCTACGGTCTAATATCGGGAGAGGAGACTGGGGTCCGATGAGCCATGGGTAGGGGAATGAGCCATATAAGGATTCTGCGATCAATCGATGACAGAGCTGCTTAAAATAGTCAAAATATTTGACCATTGACTGATAAGTCATGGTGATATATGAGTCCTATCACTATTTTTCCTATTTTAAACACCTTTGGCATCGATTGATCGCAAAATAGTGATATGGCTCTTTGGTCCCCATGGCTCATTGGACCCCAGTCTCCCCCATATTGGCAAAACATGCTAAAGCTTTGCGTAAAAAGTTCAAACCTATGAATAGCCATTAACAACACAAACGTTGGGTAATCTGGTGCTGCTGCCAAATAAGAGTTTGATAATTCTTTTGGATTTTCTGTACCTCTATTCAAATGTATTGCATTTTTATAGCTTACATCATAATGCTCCTTATAGCCTGCCTTGCCCGTATTAATCACTTGGAGGACAGTTCCGTCACCCTTACTTGACACATGCTAAATAATAACAAACTTTTTGTGAAGGCTTGTGTTTCTACTTGTGCAAGCAGGGAATTTTGGCCAAAATCACAAACTAAAAGTCCAAAAACTATATCACAAATACATCACAAAATTGTATGTATTGCACCACTTGAAATCTATGATTTGCAATTATTAACTCATCTATCCAATTTTGTACTTTTCTGTTGATGTCTATTGTTGTATAATAAACATAAAAATACTATTGCCATTAATTGCAGGATAAATCTTAATCTTTGCTCTGGAATCCGAGGGACAAATTTTATTCCATTAAACACGCAAGACCCTGAGGCTAAAGTGCTGAATTTGCAAAATGTCTATTTTGAGAAAATAGGGTCTAAACGCATGACAAATCATGAAAGCTGCCAATAAACATTCTGATGTTATTGAGCATTGCTTTATAATCCTTGATATTTGAATTTTATGTATATGGGTTTTTACTTGAAAACTTCAGCAATTTTGAGTCTGAGCCATTTTTGTTAGAAGACTTAGGTATCTTTTGCACCAGGCTAGAACCTGGATATTTCTAGCATAAAAACTAAGAGATAACGTGATTTGACAACAACATTTTCTGACTGAACAAATTTATTTAACCACAGAACAACAAGGCTTCCAGAGGCAGCAAAAGCTCTGAAAATTGATGGCATTTAATCAAGTGATAATAAAAATGATCACTGGTCAGTCATAGGCAGAACACACAGACATGGAGGTATATATTTTGCACCTTGTGGTCTTTCACAGATGCAAAGAATGTAATAACTCTCTCTCTTCCAGCCTCATCTGCTAGCATTTACAGCAGGAGCCAACAATGCCCAGCTCTGATTGGATGTCCGTATTAGCGCAGGTTCCAGTGTGAAAGGAAGAATCTCACAAAATCTCATTTTGTTTGGCTAATGAGCATTACATTCAAAATTGTTTAAAGAAAATTATATTTCTCCACATCAGCCAAACAAAAGTCTTCAACACACTGCAACAACTGAAACTGCTATCTAAAAAAAAAAAAAACTGCATTCTGTTCCAAAAAACACATTTATACACCAA
This sequence comes from Gymnothorax reevesii, assembly GCA_029721435.1. Classification (NCBI taxonomy): domain Eukaryota; kingdom Metazoa; phylum Chordata; class Actinopteri; order Anguilliformes; family Muraenidae; genus Gymnothorax; species Gymnothorax reevesii. The sequence goes on from CM056574.1 coordinate 118,409,444, forward strand.
CACTTATATCATCTATGTAGATATCGTACCTCTCACAATAAACTAGAATCAAAATGTAATGAAAGGCAATCTTCAGGCCTGTAAATAGGAGCGGTCAAAGTCTTCTCAATTTAGATCAAGCTTAGACTGACAGACATTGAGACAGGACGACAAAAAGTCGGATAGATACGTAAATAGCTAGAGATTTTAGGTATTTGTATCTAACTGAAATAACAGATTGTAGGCCTGCAAATCCACGGCACTGAATCATTAGATCTGAGTACTTCTAGTCTACCAATATTGATCACAATATTATGATACATACAGTACATATCTAGCGCATGGAAAGCATAGTTAATGGATTCGATGACAAGTGTTAGCAACTTCAATCTTTTTTTTCAGTTTGTGAAGTGTTCATCTTTTCTTTCTGGCTCTTAAATACAAGCTGTCAATCATCTGACAGTTTGCTTTGAAGTCACATCTTACTATTGATCTTTCTTGATTAATGCACTTTTAGCACCAAAGTGCCAGACCTAGGTACTTTTTGCGCACCAGAACGCAAGTATCTGTTGTCTCCATACTGGAGAGAAGAGGTGGGCACCTTTTCTCTCTAGAATATAAACAGCATTCCCTTGACTTGACAAATACAATGTTCTCATGATTGACATGAATTGTTCAAAAATGTTACTTTGGTACCCATTGCACCTAGGTCTTCGACTTTGAATTGGCTTCATGAGACCTATTTGAAAGTTCCCTTCATTTGCTAATGCATTCAAATGACTTAGAAGACTATCTACAATGACATAAAGGTCTGAAAATAAAGTTTAGCCAAGAGCAGAGGGAAATTTGTCTTTGTTACGGCACACGTTTCCCAAATGTAGCCTGAAAATATGTGAAACAGTTGTTTTGGTATTAATTATATGCCTTTATAAGGAAATGACTAGTAAATAATGAAGGAATGTAAATTTTTGAACCTGGGTTCCCCAGCGTGCCGCTGACAAGGGATTTATCTGTTCAGGCATATTCTAGGACCTTTCTCACGAGGGTGCACTTGATCCAAAAAATAGCCAACAAACTGCCAACTCTTTGAGCAAGGATCACCGATGGTGATTCTTGGCGTGTCACGTTCGTGAGCTGGTCCATTCATCTCCTGATCGTTTCCCCTGGAGACCCCATCTCGTACAGGGACAGATCCATGAGTCATCGGGCCACAGGAAGTGGAACTTTTCCATTCCACTGACATCAGCATTTGTGAGTTGTTTACACGGAAATACCACGCTCAGTAAGCGTGCAGGAGCATTATATAGTCCTACTTCAGATATCTAGCATCCTCTCAGTCTCTGACAATTCTGACAGCCGAAGAAGGCAGCTCTTATGATGTCTCTTCTTTGTGGTTACTATACACTCCACACCTTTTAACAGTTTATTTTTAGTATGACTAACAGCGGCTATTAAAAGAACTGATTGTTACATAAACTATCCCAAAAGTGTTCCGCCCTGGTGACAAACCACACACACAAAAAAAAAAAAAACTGTTTGCTTTTGACATTTTGAAGTATATCCGAGGAGGGAAAAAATACTGCTGTCACTGCTTTCATTCAAATACTGCACCCGTGGAGATAATTGGTGTTGTTGAATTGACTAAATTCACAATATCTGTCTGGTAAAATTGTGCGGTCATTGGTCATTTTAAAGACTTAACTAATAAAAACATTCACAGCAATACTGATGCTGCAACACCAGAAACTATGCTCCTGTACTTAGTCTACTGCTACTCCCATTGCAAAACAAACAAACAAACAAATAATGTTGAATGAACGTTTGATTCATTAAACTTGTAAATAGTTGCAATTCATGTAGGCTATTGTTATGCATGCATAATCTTGCACGCATAATGACCTAGTTCTCTAAAATAAGGTGTCAAGTAGACTATGCCACAATCCACAGAGCTTGTGGCTGACGATAACCAACCAAGCATGACACCGCTTTGTAAATTAGCCACTGAGTGTAATGGCGAACAGGTTGTTGAGCAGAATTCAACCGACAGTTTTATTCACAAGCAGCCTGAAAGTTTTGGGCTTTATTAGGGCATTTCACGGACGTTCCCATTCTGAGCATGCAAACACTTAAATTCAACCTTGCACCCGGCTATGACCCAGTCCCGTGCTCTGGTGCATAACACCTTGTTATGTTTTGGCTACGTTGAAACAAGAAAGCAAGTGTGAACTTCACGAGACCCCGTCTTGCAACACGTTTTTGACAGTTTGCGATCTGTTTTACAATCGTTCAGGAAACGGGACGGGGAAGGGGCCGGCGAATGAGGCGTCCAGCGGATAGGATTCCTGCGGGGGCATGTCTGAAAAAGGGGGCCAATGCAAAGTCGCGCATCTCTACTACCTCGAAGTGCATGTCAGGACTTGTCAGAAGTGAAGAGGGCGTGGCGAAGGGAGTCTAGCCGCGGGAGTGAAAGCTGAGCGGGACCGCCAGTGTGTATCATTCTCATCTGTAATCGGCGTGAGGATAGTAACTCCCTCTCTTACCCCAGTAGCAAAACAACGGTTTTACCGTGAGTCTATGTCCTTCTAGTGATCGGCGCAGCAATTGTGACTTCACTGGGATGGTTATTGACGCGCGGTCCTCACTATGGTAAAATGTCGCACTAGTTGGACTTTCAAAGCAATGGAAATCATTCACTAGCTCTCTGTATGCGACCCCCTAATGACAATCAACCACCAGCATTACATTTACTCTTGACTGCTATCCTGTTACAACGAAGCCTCAACAAAGACGGGTAAGCTGACACTTTTTTAAGCTGCTAAGTTCGCTGCCTCACTCCGTTTGACCACTCATTGCAACTGACACGATGATTACTTCTGAAGTTTATGTTGGTTGTTACATAATCAGCAATGAACGGTCGGATTGGTCTTATTTAATTCCGTTAATCATCACGATGAATGTCGAAGCTTTTTTTAACCCATTCTTGTTTTTTACTTAAGAATTCCGATTTAGGACTGTGTCTTGTTTCTGCAGTCAGTGCAGCTTGCGGTGACGACTGCGAACTGCAGGAGTCCGCACGCCGCTTGGTTTTTTTGGGTCTATATGTTTTATTTGCGGAAAGATTTACCTGTTTGCCTTAATTGGGACTGGGAGACGCTCTGCCGTGAATGCCGTGGCAACTCTTTTGCGGAAAAATGCGCGTCGAGGCGCAGTGCAAATATAGCCATCCCGGTGGTGTTTTTCTTACATTTCATCGTCTACCCCGAAGCGATGTTTAGTTCCCGTACGTTTGTGCGTCTTGGTGTTGACTTTTGGTTAGATGGAGAGCGATTGCTCGATAGGCTGTGACCTGTATGCTTGTATCATTCGATAGATTCAATTGTCATTATTCGATGTGTCACATTAGTTTGCTGAAGCATGTGAGAATTAGGCTACTCATCTACTGAAGTTGCTAACGGATTAGCTTTAATGCCCGTGTCAACGATTCGATTATTGAAAACAGAATCATCTTTCTGGTATTCGTCTTTTTTTATTTTTGCTGATTGCTTGTTTTCATGTGATATAGGGATACATGAATGTTATTGAATTAATATCCTTTAAAATTAATCATAACTTGGTAAATAATGTTTTCGATTCAGTTTTCGATCGCCAGTGTTTTTCGTTCTATTTTGGCGAACTTTTCTAGTCGGGTCACGCAGTGCTCTTCCATTATGATATCGCAGGTTGCAACCATGTGCAAAGATTTACGCTCTGTGGTCAGTGTGTTTGCAAATAGGAAAATCAGAATTGTCTGTCGTTACACAATTAGTGAATGAGGTCAGGCCAACGGACCTCTGACGGAAGTTTTACGGCGTAATATTAGTAGGTGTAGAATAAACGTGTATTGAACTGTTATGAAATATCTCATTTCATGCTCAGTATTTTCCATGCGCAATTTATTTCCACCTCTTACTGTAGATGGCTTATTTTCTAAACACAATCTGATATGGGTGTGGAAATCTGGGCGCTTGATTTTGTCATATCAAAGCCAATAAGGCTCTGGAATTTACCGCGCTTATCATGGAGAAATTGTGAAAGAGGCACGCTTCTGCTGTCAAAGCTGTTATTGAGTATCACAGAGTGGCGCGCGCTTCTGCTTTCGCGCGAGCGTGCCACCTCGCTTCGAGCACGGATTTGTTTACAAACATCCATTTGAGCACGAGGGCGCTGTCTGCGCCATCTAGCGGCCACGCAGAATGCAGGCTATTGGGTCAAGCCAGAGGACCGACAATGTTTTTTAAGAGTCGTCTTGACTGAGTAGAAACATGTTTCCTGAACAGACGCGCACGACAATAGCGAAAAAATGTTTTGAATTATGAGTTATGTCTGCAGTGCAATCATGTAGACATGCTACCCAGATGGTTTGCCTCTAAAAACAATGTCCCAAATACTATTTGCAGTGAATATACAATTTAATGTGTGAAGTCAATTTAGTTTAATGCAAAATGATTGAACATGCAGTAAAAAGGCACAGTGAAGTGCAATAGTAATGTTTTTGTCCAGATGTAGTTAAGTTCCGTTGGAGTCCACTGGGTGGCAACAGTTCCTGTGCTATTAGTGCCATAATTGAGTGGTGATATTGTTCATGTTCTATAACCTTGGCTGTGTCTGACTTATCAAATATGCCTACTATTGGGTATATAATGTGTGCTCTCATATACTTTTTGAACACAGAAGAGTACAAGGTGTGGTGATTCAGATATGGCCCATGAATTGTTTTACTACAAAGTCCTAATCAATCGCAGATGCTACCCAGCAAACACAAACATTCTTGTAATTTTGCTGCTCTGCAATGACAGTGTGTTATCACACTACCAGAGCATTGTGGTCAAAGAAATTCTTTATAATGTTGGCTTTGTTCTTAATGCTGAGGACCCTGTTGTGTGCGCCCTCTGCAGGCTGCAGCCGGTATGGCGAGACCGCAAACGGACGCCGCGGTGGAAGGTGGCAACAGCGGCAGCGGACAAAACGGGCAGCAGAGCTGTCGAATGGAGGCCCTTCGGCCAGAGGATGCCTGGAATCGGGGGGGGTTCCAAAGTACCCAAAGTGGCCACCAGCCCTGCCGCTCGCGCCGGGACATCGCCACCCAGACCACATACAGCGCTGTGGCCCACGCCCCCCGCCCCCACATGCCCGTTTGTGCACCCAGCGCGCCCCCTTCAGGGAACTCCGATACCACTGTCTCAGAGCAAACAGGTGAGGAGACATTGCGAGGGTTCAGGCCCCAGTGTCAAAGCTGTACCTCTTAGATGCTTAAATTTCCTCAAAGTTAGAAAATCCTGGTTTAGAGAGTGAAACTCTTCTCAAGTGTTTTGATCTGACCATCCAATTTTGCTCATTCATTCATCTTGGAGGTAGAATGGTGCGGTTAAACTGGTCAGCCAAGTTCAGGGTGGACGAATCACATGACAGGGCTTAGGCCTCCTGACCTTGGATTGACTCCTCTAGAATTCCCCTTCATTTGAAGCTCATTGCTGTTTACTCATAGCAGTGTGTTTAAGTCAACTGCTTATTTGTGAATGGTGAATGAACTGTTTAAAATTTAACCCAACTCAAAGGGCATAAATTGTGATGCTCCTGCTCTGTGTCTGAGTGGGGTTGGAGTTTGGGGTCTGGGAATGAAGGAAGCCTGTTTCTTTTAATTGTCAAAATGTGCTTTGAGGTGTGTATTTTTTTGTTAAAATCTAACTGCAGAACGGTATCTGGAACTCAAATCCATAATGTAAAATGCTGTTGTATTTGCCTGAAAATGATTATGGAGCAAACAAGAACTCAAATTCCCAACAACCACCACAGATTATGATATTTCCTGCTGGAAAGGGAGGTTTGCAGACTTCTTGCTTCCCTCTGCTGTGCTCTGCTTGCAAGCAGTCGCATTTTTGGATGGAGACACAGACAGCGAAGAGAGTTTCCTCAGTCTTGCTTAGCCCGTATTACCCTTCGTATGCTCTCTCATCTTCGAATGCAGAGTGTTTTATTGGCATTTTTTTGTCACCACAGCTTTGCATGGAGCATGACAAAGTCTTGATACAAATGCACAACAAATTCTCGTAACTGAGTGATATGACTGTGTATGTGGTACGAATACCTATACACATTCTCGCTCTCTCTCTCTCACTGCTCATGTGCAGTGGCTGGGGCATGTCCGGGCATGTCTGTGTCTCCCTGCCTTGACAGTAGACTGTGCACAGAGCGCTTGAGTGTGTCTGAGAGCCACGGCCAGCATGCAGCTCCAAACTCTTCTTCCTCTTTCCTTCTAACACTCCTTTCTGTTTCCTTTCACCTGCTTATCTGTGCTTTCCTGTCTCCACCTTTCCCTCCTTCCTGTGTTTCGTGTCTCTCCTTCCCCGTTTCATCCCTCGCTCCCCGGCTCCCACTGCCCGTCCGAGCCGGCAGGTCCCACCCCCTCCTCGGCATGTCCAGCCTATCGCGGCCTGTCCCTGTTTTTCTCCCTCAGCCAATGGGGTGAATTCGGTTCCTGGCAGCGCTGAGGCACAGTTACCCTGGCAACAAGCCAGTGTTTCTCTGCTCTCGCGCTCTCTCCCGGTTTCTCTCTCTCCCTCTCTCTCTCTCTCTCTCTCTCTCTCTCTCTGCTCACCAAGTCACTTGCATCTCTGGGTTCTGCAGATCTTTTCAAAATTGCAACCTGCGTTATGAATTTAATAGACTTTCTTTTGGAAAAAATGTTTTGGGAATGGATTTATGCAATTCTAACATTTCAGGCATCAAATATTTGCTTAATTGTTTTTTTTTTTTCTTTTGGGAAAAATTGAATCCAAAGACATATTTTAAATGTATTCAGCACTTCATCAGAGCCCAAAAAAGATAGATTGTGCAGACGAAATTGATTTTATCTTTTAATTTAAATTTTATTTTTTTTTAACAGAGAGTGAGCTTGGCCTGCTTTGTCTGGATGAAAGTTTAGATTAAGTCAGAACAACCCTGTTTTCATTGGACAGCGACACCTCAGGTGCTAGCGCACACAAACATGCTGGATACTCTAACTAATTAAGCAGATTAGGGGATTACAGTCAGTCAGCGTCTCTTGGCTTTAAACTGCTAACTGTGCCACCTCTTTGGCATGGAGGGGGAGGGGGGGTTTACGAAAAGAAAAACCAGCGCGGACAAACAATAGAATAGCCCTGTGAAGTAGTCGACTAGCCTGCACTGTCCTGAGGGCATGGGGTTATACAGCGATTCAGTGAGTGTCTGAACAACTATGTGTGTTTACAGACTGCAGAAGAACACAAGTGTCTGAATGAATGGTAATCCAGCCAAAAGAGCTAGCCTGGGCCCTGTATCATGAAACAGGGTTATTGAGTTAGCTGATTAACTGTAGCCAATAAAAACAGGAACAGCTCGGTTTTGATTCAGTCCATCTTCCAGATCTGACGGGATTCCATGTTTTACTATGAGCCACAGTAATCCTGCTTCATGGAACGTGAAACCTCTCTGTTCGACCTGATTTTGTTAACTCTGAGTTGGTGGGACCTTGACTCTTGAGTGGTGGGTCTCTGCTGTTTTGCTGGGAAGATGATTGGTTCTTTTTGTGCATCTGAAGTATTGAAGATTGCTCCTATTGGCTTGTGTCCACATGCAGAGAGAGAGCAGGAGATCTGCGTGGAAAGGCCGCGTGACGGACAGCCCCTGCCAGACCTGCTGCCCCAGAGAGGGCGCCCCCTGGGGGAGGCAGAGGGGGACGGCGATGGGGGCGAGGAGGAGACCGAGGACGAGGTTTCGGGAAGAGTGGCCGAACAGCTGCGCATCATCGGAGACGAGATGAACGCCTTGCTTCTGCAGAGAAGGGTGAGGGTCCGAGTGGGCGTCTGCTCGTGTGTGGGTGCGAGCGCAAGTATGTGTTTGTATGTGTGTTTGCGTGTACTAGTGCATGGGTGCAAGCACGTGTCTATCTCGTGCGTGTGTGCCTATACATGTGTGCGTGCTTGCCATTAGAGAGTCCTCACCGGCGTGTAACTTTGCGTCAGCTGTCGAATCGACAGGAGAGCTGCGGCCTCTCGGTGTGTGTTTTGACTGAAGTGGAGTTTCCAGTCACTGGTGAACTTGTTTCCCTCCCCCCTCCCTCCCTTTTCTGTATCGCGTGAGGAGTCATCATGACAGCCCAAGAAATAAACACAGGCTAATCTCCGCCCTCTGCCCCAGTCCAGACAAACATAGGCTGACGTCAGTCTTTTCTCTCTCTCTGTCTCCCTTGACTGCTCTCTCTCCCGCTCTCTCTCTCTCTCTCTCTCCCGCTTTCTGCCTCTCACGTGACTGCTCTCTCTCTCTCTCTCTCTCTCTCTCTTGCTTTCTCTCTCTCTACCATTCTCCCTTTCACTTTCACACAACCCAACTGCTTTTGCTTGCAAAACACTGCCCTCTCTCTCTCTTTCTCTCTCTCCCTCATGCCTTCACCCCTCACTCTTTCATGCATGCCACAGCTGTGGTCACACATGCGAGGCGTTATTTTGGTTCCTCTCTCACTCTCACCCTCTTTCTAACCCTCTCTCTCTCACTCTCACTCTCTCTCTCTCACGTGCTCTGGCAGACGCTGCCGAGTCGTGTGTATTCTTTCTCTCCCGCGCACTGTCACACTCATAGTTATCTGTGCACTGCACTTATCCAACAAAAACACGATCACAAGCTCTCTGAAAACTGCACACACACTGGCACCACTGTGCAGATGGACACGTGCTAACAATCACTCTAGTATATGCCCTTAAAAAGGGAAATATAAGCTCACGGACGCACACACACTCAAATACACAGGGAGCTGTATGCAGCAGGAACACACACACTCAAACACACAAGGACACACTTACACATACACATAAGCATGCATGCGCGTGCGTGCACACACGCATACACACACACACACACACACACACACACACACAAGGAGCCGCAGGCAGTGAAAGTACACACACACATTCAAACACACACACACACACACACACACACAAGGAGCCGCAGGCAGTGAAAGCACACACACACATTCAAACACACACACGCACACGCATACACACACACACACACACACACACACACACACACACACACAGGGAGCCGCAGTCAGCGAAAGCACACACACACATTCAAACACACACACACACACACACACACACACACACGTGTGCTTGCCCGAGCGCACACACACGCGCGCAGAGCAATAAAACCACCCTTTCCTCGATAAACTGCGAGGGAGTTGTACAAAGAAATGTGGATGGTCTTATGACCGGGGAGGGTTTGGCATGGAAAGCAGCCAATTCAGCTACAGCGCCACCCCCCCCATCCCCCCACCCCGGCCGTGTCCAATGCCCTCACTGAACTTCCCCCGAGCAGCACAGGGCTTGACTCCAGTGGCAGGCTGGGCAGGGCAGAGTTGTTTACGCAGAAGCCAGGCAAGAAGCACCAAGACTTCCTCTCGCTTCTGGCTAGTGCAGACAATGCTGGTGGCACTCAGTCAACTCCAGTCCTTTAAAGCGTCTTTTCTGACGTCTGCGATCCAGCGTTTTGCGTCTTTTCTGGGTCTCTGACAGGGCTACTGGCGTATTCTTACGTCAGTGTCTCTGTCCGTCTTTGTGCTTTATCGGCATGAAATTCGCACGATAAATGTTGCTGAAGCAGCGCATTAAGAAAGCAGAACTCCAGTACACCTGTATTCAATCAGTACAAAAAAAAAAACATTGATGGCATTGTGTTATATAACTGTGATTTTAACATCTGCAGGTATCACTTGCGAACTGGTCTGTTACATTGTGTCTCCTCAGAAGTCTCTCTCATATTGTCTACCTCTCTCTCTCTCCCTCTCTCTCTCTCTCTCTCTTCCTCCGTCCCTCTGCTCTCTCTGTCTGGCCTTGTCTCCTCCAGTCTCAGTCTCTGTCTGCACGTCTGTCTGTGGCTGTCTGTGTGTCTGTTGCTGTGGCACAGGGCTATTTATAGACGGTGACTCACGGCGACTGTTAGCACAGAGACAGCCTGCCTTTCCTAACTTCGCTCACAGACGCCCATCTGAAGTATACCGGTTCCCATTCTGTGGCTTTAGACATGTACACGCTAATGTGCACTCACACACACGAGCACATATGCGCACACACCATTTGAGTTCAGTGGAACTTATACTTTTGAATGAAATTGAAACTTTGTAGAACTGGATGTCAGTAAAATGGTACCTTACCACTTCGTAGCTGTAAACAGCCACTAGGGAGCATTTGGACTCTGTCGACTGTGAACTGTGTTCAATTATTCTTGGTCTGTTCGAGAACACAGCACAACTGCAAAGTCTATATGTTCAGGAATGTTGCTCGAGACCGTGTGAATGGCCTTTTCTCTTTAGCTCCAGTATTCTAGAAGGCAGTGCACTGTTGAACCCTGCTCCTCTTTTCCTGTGCGACCCTGCGGCCCTGACGATTTTCTCTCTGCATTCTAGAATGCTGACTGCCACATAAATATGCTTCTTCGCTCCTTTTTTCTGTGTGTCTTAGAATGCTGTGTGGCACCGATTGTTCATCTCTGCATGTTCTAGAATTCAGACCTCCACTGAATTGAACGTGTGTATGCGTATGCGTGTGTGTGTGTGCGTGTGTATGCGCGTGTGTGTGCATGTGTGTGCGCATGTGTGCGCGTGTGTGCGCGCGTGTGTGCGCGCGTGTGTGTGTGTGTTCTTGAATGTTAATCAAATCTCATTGGTTGTTGTCCATGATGCATCATCATTAAATGATACAGTTCTCGAGTGTGTTGCAGCACTAAACTCCATTCCTCTCTCTCTCTGTGTTCTAGAACGCTGCACAACCGCTGCAGGACTGGAGGGGCCTTTGCTGGGGGCTGTTCACTCTCATCACGGACACCCTGGGCACTCTGTACCTTCGCAGAAACAGATAGACTTTGGGATGGGCCAGTTGGAAAACACGGACAGCTCTTGGCACATCTGCTGGATCGGATTGCCCTTTTTGTAGATTTTGTACATTTGTTTTTTATCTTGGCTTTCGTTGTTTTGGTTAATCTGTCAGGTCCTCTGTTGTTGACTTATTTTTGTCATGTAGCATTGTAGCAGGATGGTGTGGAGGTCTGGATGTGCGTATCTGTGTGTAAGAGTGTTTGAGCAGCTTGTTCTGTATGTAGGACCAGAGCTGGAGTACAGCCCTGTCTTGAGAAAAGAGTTGGAAGTGAGTTTGCAGTGCTGGCACTGTCGTGTTTTGGAGCCTGTAAGCCGATGACTGGTCTTCTTTGTACTTGATTTTTACACTGCCCCGGAGGCATGTACCACTAATCCTGTCCAGGGATGGGTCACCGCTTTTTTTGGAGGGGTGGGGGTCGCCCATGTGAACTTATGAGTCCCCCAGCCAAACTTCCAGAGCGGCTGGCCCTCCTGCTAATCAGGAAGGACCTTCACGATCCTATACCAGCAGACCACTCAAGCTGCCCGGTCAGCCAATCAGCAATCAGGATTAGGGCAGCTCTGCCTTCCGTAAGATGGAGACGACATGATTCGTTAGCGGTCTTGTCACTCTCCACTACCAGGGTGCTTGGATGACCCCCCCAATGCTAGAGGGGGCTTTGGTTTAGGCGGGAAAATCTACACTGTAGTGAGGTGGTGGTAGCGAAGCCTGCACCATATGAATTCAGATTTGTAAAATAATTTATATTTTCTTATGATGGACTTCCTCAGACGTATAAGAGCCTTTCCCCTCCCTCGCCCCACACCTCTGGAAAAGGAAATGCCTTGTACAGCAGCGGACAATCCTGCCCGGGTGTGTTGCCTACGGCTGCGAATACACTTCCTGTTCTCGTACATTCCACGCGGCTAGAGGTTCCCTTCCTGTGAAATGCTCGGCAGGTCGTCGTGTCCTCAGAAAAAGAAAATATTGCTGTCTAGACCTGTCTACTTGTGTCCATAGTTGTTATAAATCTGTTTGTTTTGTGACTTTGGGGAAATTGAGGCAGCCCAGCTGGATGTAATCAGCTGGGTGAACCTGCCTTCCATCAAGACTGTTTCTCAGACTCACCTGTTGTCTTGTCAATGACAGTTGAATAACCTTTAAGTGCTTTGATGGGAGTTCCCAGTTTTTTTATGTATTACCTTCAAAAATTCTGCACTAAGAATATTTTTTTTTTAATTTTGGACCAAGAATTGGAATTGTTCCAGAAACAGGGAACTTGAGAGACAGGTTGATAATAATTTTTAATGCAATTGTGTCTCAAGTAATTTATTTTCTGCAGCAATATTTTGAGTTTAAAAACATGATTTGGATTTTCTAAAAATGCATTTTTGGAATTTAAAGCAGTTAATTTTTTTACTGTGGCTGTGTTAGCCTCACAAAATTGTCTTCAGAGCCAGTGGAAGTAAACCAGATGGCAGCTGCAGTCAGCCAGATCTCAAAGATTTGTTTGTTGTGACATCTTCCAATGATATTATGAAATCCCTTTTTTTTACTATGTAAGAACAAATGTAAAATAATTTATTCATTAATATGGAGTATCTCCCCACCCCCCAAAAAGGCCAGTTTAAATTGAGGTAACTGGAGAGAGATCAGAAACACAGAGTATGTTCTCACAGTGAAAGAATGTGCTCGATTCCGCTGGTCCGTAGTCCCAGGTTTTCACAGGACGTGACTGAAGAGAGGCGATGTTGAGCTGAACCACAGGAGCTGTGGGGTTTTTACTGTTAGTCCTGTGAGGATTTGTGGGGCGACTTTGCTTGATGTACACTGTCCATATTATTTTGAGGCACTTACATCAATATCAAGTCAACCGCGTAAAAAATGCGGCCCTCCAAAATTGTGACGATTCCAAATACTCATGCCCCTCAGTGTACTTCCTGCTTGGAAAGTATACATCCTGTTTGGAAACACCCAGCAAGGAAAGCAAAAGTGAGATCTGGAAAAATTATACCTGCTCTTAAAAGAAAAGCTTCCCCTCATGATCTCCAGAACCTTCGCTCACCATCGTTCTCTTAATTTACATAAATGAGATCCAGGTTAAAGATGCCATTTAAATGTAGCACAAGTGATACTGCGTCATTTCATCTCCTAAGTGCGCTCTCAGACTGTGATGTAAAATACTGAAGGAACTGAGGCCGCCCTCTTTTTGTTGCATGAATTAAAAAAAACAAGCAAACGTACAGCCACAGTTGGGAGGTCACTAAATGTAAAAAAAAGAAAGAAAAAAAACAACGGTCAGCCTTACTGTATTTTGAAGTAATGCTGGGTCTGTGGTCTGAAGTTGTGTACATCTGCTACTTGACATTTTCTATGTGAATTTTCTATGTGAATTTTTGTATTTTTTCCTTTTTACAATAAAGTTCTAAATATTGAACCATATTTGTCCTGGCCTTGCAGGTGCCTGCTGAAATGCACTTTGACAGAGAATTAACCCACAGCATAACACAGTACAAGCTCCAGCTAGCAGAATTCACTCATCTCTTAACAAGCGGTTTAACTGGCCTGAAACTTAGGCCTCAATATTTGTTCTTAGAGAACCACAACTGGTATTTGTAAAAAGACATAATGAAGACAATTTGCAGTGCTAAAAGTTATAAATAATAACATTTGGCCTGACCATTGCATATAGATAACTGGCTTTTTGCCAAAGCAATCTGAATTATAGCTGCTGTGTAGCAATGGTCGAGGTCGAGCAATTTAGGCAATTAGGAAAAATTAGGCAATTCTGAGCAACAAGCAGTGTGTAAAAAGATGAAAAAAAAGGTGGCAATCTAATGTGTATTTTACATCAGTTGAGGCTTGAACTCACAATTTCTGGCTCAAGAGAGTATGCTTTATCTCACTGAGCTAATTGGCAAATGGAAATGTCACATGCAGCTTCACAAATTGACTAAGCCAGTCACCTGTGTGCAAGACAGCAGCTGCTAGCGTGTAAAGGCAGATTTCAAACAGCTGTCAAAAATTCATATATTAAGACAAACATCTGAAAATACACAAATTGCATCCAGACAGCATGGAGATGTTGGCAATTTGTTTTTAACAATGATTTATTGGCTCCATAAGTTAAAAAATTGATGTTTAAAAATGCCATTTTTGCATTGACTCCAACTGTTCACATGAGAGTGAAATTCAAAATGCTGTAAAAAAAATTCAGTTTTTGACATAAAGTTCTGATATTTTCCAAGCATCATCTACCATGACTTCAAAATTTTGTCATTTTTTAAAGAACATTGAAAATGTATTTAGCAAGAATTTGCAAGTATATGTTTACAATACCGTTTACATTCAAATATTCTGATGCACTGTTGGTTCAATATTCAATAAAACAAAAATCTGTGTGGATCGTTGTGTAGGAAAGTCTGAAGATGCTCTGTAGCAAGTTTGTTGTCAATTGAGTAAAAACTGTGGGAGGAGATAGGTTTAATAGGTTTTACAGTTTTTGAAAAAAAAAAACAGCATGATGGTCTTCATAATTTGCAATAGGTTTAAATTTACAAAAGTTTCTTCGGTATTGGGGCTACATTTTGGTGAAAGTTGCTAATCTGTAGCCCATATGGTTGATTTGTTGTGAATTTTCAAAATCTTAAACTTTAGAGGCTTGCTGTAGCCCCACAATCGAGACTATTGGCCTGTTTTTGCAGCTGAGGCAATCTGGCATGGGACTGGACCTTAGTGCAAAGTTTGGTGATTTTTCGCGCATGGGAGGTAGGATTTCCCCTGAAGAAGAAGAAAGAAAGAAGAACATGTGGGATAGCAAGAGGGTCCTGGCAGCTTAGGCTGCCCAGCCCCTAATAATTTACAATCCTCGGAGACAACAGTGGAAGTCAAACACAGTATATAACGAGGGTTTGGAGCACAGTGGTTATATGTCCATTTTAGAGGTTTCAAGAAAAATTGATTTTTAGGTTTGCAAATGCTTTGTTAAATCATGTATATCATTAACATCATTTTTATGTCAGTCACTCTTTTACTGCATGGTTCAGAAGTATACTGAACGTGTAAGTTTTCATAAGTGTGGTACTGCAACATCATGGCCAAAATTGCCAAAATGGACATTCCAACAATTCTAGCACTTGATGTGACATAACACAATGGTAATAGATTGACAATAAATTTTTTTGCAATGGAAGACAAATGATTCTGTAACACTACTCATGCTTATTCATCAAAATATCAATGTTTAATTCATGTAAGCAGATTTTGTTGGACATACCACAAAATGAAAATGTGAATTCTGTTTAAAACTGAGGCGCATGGACATATAAGTATTGTGCTTCAAGTATTAGCAGATAGAAATGCGTGACAGGAGGTAAAAATCTCAAAATCACAAAATTTGGACATAACACCATTGTGCTCCACACCCTCGATAAATCGTGGAACCCCAATGAAGACTCAAAATACTTTTTATCTTGAATCATCTACACGAGGATTACATGCTTCAGCCCCGAGCAGTAGTGAGATAAAACGAGTTAGGTTTTCGCAGACAAAAGCAGGACCAGAGGTGGGAGTGCTGCACCTCGGACAGAGATCACATATGGTTAATATTGCGAGGATTAGCCCGCTTCCAGCCTCATCAGTTCACATCAGGGTCAGGCTCACACTCACGATAACGCTGCGATATTCATGCCATGGCTCGGCAGATTCATGGCACTGTCCTGTACAGACCACACGCTGTTTATATCGACCAGGTCCACCTCTTTCCCGTAACAGTGGAGAGACTGGATCCCAATTATGCAGCACGGCTGTTTAAACTTCAAGCAGACAGAGATTTGCCCAGGGGCTACCAGTTGAAAATTATCCAGCTGGCTGAAACTAGCACATTAACAGAAATGGCTACGAATTTGGGCTGTTTCTGCAAAATAATAACAGTTAAATTCCAAGGGATGCGCACTTCTGTATTCAGGGAGAGCAGGGACAGTTGTAAGAAGTAACGATTGTAAAACCTTGAATTCCTCAAATCAGAAACAAGCTAGAGTGACCGCACTCACTGTTCATGCTCAGTTACATTGACTAAGTGCATACAAAAAAGAAGCTACATTTGAAACTCTCACAGATAGTTACCCGCAAAATTGTTTTCTTTGCGGAAAAAATTTTACTTTCTACCAGACAGATCGACTGCCTGATCTATTTTCCTCTCTTAAACTCTGATTTTGCTTGAATTCCCCATTTCCCATATTGTAGGACAAAGTCATACAAATATTTTGTATCAGCTGGTTGCAGCACTTCACTGAAGCTCCATCACACTTTTATCTAGTGGAATATGCAAACCCAGGATGCCATGCTTTTATCGCCACAACATTACGATAAAATAGAAAACATCTACAACCTCATTTCCAAAAAAGTGGCTACACTCTGTAAAATGTAAATACAAACATACTGCAATGATTGGCAAATAATTTAAACTTTATACTGAATTGAAATGGTACAAAGACAGCATATCAAATGTTGAAACTGAGAAATTTCATTATTTTTGAATTTGATACCGGCAAAACATTTCAAAAAAGTTGGGACAGTGCCATGTTTACCACTGTGTTAATCATCTCTGCTTTTAACAACAGCCAAAAGTGTTTTGCAACTGAGGGGACTAATTATTGTAGTTTTGAAAGCAAAACGTTTTCTCATTCTTGCTTGAATTTAGATTTTAGCTGGTCAACACTTTCACTGACTCTTTTGTCACATTTGTGAAACAAATTTTTCGATGGGTGACCCTTCTGCACTGCAGGCAAGCTAGTTTAGCACCCTAAGTCTTGTACCACAGATCCATGATGTTGTAATACAAGCACAATGTTGTTTGGCATGTTCTTGCTGAAATAAGCAAAGCCTTTCCAGAAATACATGTCTGGATGGCAGTACATGCTACTCCATAACCCTGTATGTATTGTTCAGCATTAATGCTGTCTCCACAGATGCGAAAGTTACCCATGTCACATGCACTAATGCACCCCCATACTATCATGGATGCTGGATTTTGAACTGTCCACAATTAAAAAAGCCAGATGTTCCCTCTCCTTCTTAGCCTAAAGGACTTGGTATCCTTGAGTTCCAAAAACAAATTTCAGATTTTGATCGGTCAAACCACAGGATAGTTTTCCACTTGGTCTGAGGCCAACATAAATTAACTTAGGCCCAGAGAAGGCAGCAGTGCTTCTAGATCTTGTTTATTTATGGTTTATTCTTTACATTCTAAAGTTTAATTTACCATTTGTGAATGCCGAAACAAATTGATTGAACACATTGAGAATGGTTTTCAGAAGTGTTCCGGAGCCCATGGATTAATTTCGACAACAGAATTGTTTGTTTTTAATGCAGTGCCACCTGAGGGCCTGATTATCGTGGCCATTTGATACTGATTTTTGGCCTTGTCCCTTGCATATAGAGATTTCTCTGAATTCTCTGAATAATTTTATGATATTACATACCATAGGTGATTAAATCCCCAGTCTCTTTGCAATTTAATTCTTGAATTGTTGAACAATTTTCCCATGCAGTCTGCCACAGAGTGGTTAAGCCCTCACCATCTTCTAAAAGACTCAGCCTCTCTGAGAAGTTTCATACCCATGCATGTTTCCGACCCGATGCCAATTCATCTAATTAGCTGTGAGATGTTCCACCAGGTGCATTTTGTTAGCGTTATTAAACATTTACAATATTTCATCGCCCCTGTCCCAACTTTTTTGAAACATGTTGCTGGCATCAAATTCAAAAACAGCAAATAGTTCTCTAAAAATGATAAATTTCTCAGTTTCAACATCAATGCATTGTCTTTGAACCATTTTCAATTAAATATATGGTTAGAATAATGTGTGCATTTTTTTATTAAGATTTTATACAGTGCCACAACTTTTTCTGGAAATGGGTTTGTACATCTTGTGCTCCATTTCAAATGGATTTCCCAGTATTCAGCAGGACATCTGTGGGGTCTTTGGTAACCTTGGGATCTTCATTAGAATTTAACATAAGCCTAAAGTTGAATAAAGCTGCTGCATTTGACAAACCCATGTATGGGATCGGCAGAGTCGAAAAGGTTAAGGTCCATATACACTGCGCATTTGTATTCTCTGTGTGGTCAGATTAAAAGTTATAGACCAGAATCCATGCCTGGCAGTCCCTGTGGCCAAAGCTGATAGGTTCTTGGGGTAATGACATCATTTCCTTGTTAGGAGCATGACCTTGTGGTTTCGCCAGCAGGAGAGCAGAAGATGAAAGATAGCTTTTGATTACAACGCAGGGGTTTTGCTTCATCCATAATTAATCCTCCCCCAGACTAATATGAAGAAAAGAGCATAGACTCAATCAAGGCTTGGGCTTTTCCCTTGTGCTTTTTCTGTCCATCCTTTCAAAAGAGGAAAAACAAGAGGCTTGTTTGTTACCGATAGTCCACACCAAAATATAGGTCTTTTCTCTCTCATACAGGGATACCCACACATACAAGCACTCAAAAGAATTACATTAACAGGAAATGTCAAGGAAGCCCATCTCACCCCCTGCTACATAAAAACACCGCTTGTTTTTCTCTCATTTTCCATTGACGGAAACAAAAGCAGACCCATAAATGGCCCTTCATTTCACCTACTTACATTTTCCTTGGACAAACACAGCTAGTAAAATAAGGAGACACAAATAATTGAGCAAATATAGTATAAGTACAATATATGTAATTGATGAATAGCCAAGCTGTGCTGAATAAAACCAGTAGTGGGATCTTTTTTTTACGAGATCTACAGTATTTTCTGAACAGTAATAGCAGTGTAATGGCTGCATGAACTAAAGAATGTGATTTCAGAACAGGAACAGACTTGTGATTTTAACCATTCTGTCAGGAAAATGGTGATGGCAAAACTATGATAATGAGGAATTCGAATTTGGAGTAAGAAAAAATTAACAGCGGATTCATAAACACATTCATCAAATTTCAGAAATCTCAGGGGGAACCCAATGATCGTGGGAGAGTTGGCTGTTTCAGTGTGGCAGGTTGTCACAGATCACACCATGCTGCATCATTTTTGCTGAATAAATTCAATTCTTGTTTCTTACCAACTTATTAACTTTTTAACTTTAGGGTGATGATTGTAAAAATAGTGTCAGTTTTGCTCTAGCACATCAAATCTTCTCACAATTTATGAATACTATGATTTCATAGTATTGTCACTTTGGACAACCACTTGTACGATTAAGAAGTGCTTAACCACTAGAAAAACTTCCACAATTAATGATTTCTATTTTCCTCTGAGCCAGATGAGAACTATTTGTAGAATTCTAGATTTTCACATGTAGAATGATTGTAAGGACATTATTTTGTGCTTAATCCTGATGTCAGGTGTAGTAATATGGCTACTGACAGAGGAAAATGCAGACGTGATACAGATGATCTCTGCTACATCTGTTGGTGTTTCACTACACCCAAATAGCATTTGTTGCCGTTTTGATCGGTGCATAAAAGTCGATTTATACGATATAATGAGGAATATCTTCATTTTTATTTTGTGAGAAAACTGAGAGAAACATTTTACTTGCCATTTTTTATACAGCATCCTCAAATTAGGTAATATGAGGACTTTTTGGGAAATCAGCAGAATTTTCTTTTTCAACATGCAGGGTGGTGTAACAGGCCCATTATATTTCCTCAAATGGGTTGGAGTAAAAACCCCAAAATACACAACCGCAACAATGAAATACTCTCCTAAAGCAATCCGTCTGCAGGTCCCAGCATTTACAGTTATTCACAATAAAAATGTGATGATGTTGACTTTCAAAATGAGCGACAGTGCTTGAGTTCTGACCTTGAGGCCCAGAATGACAAGATCACAGGTCGAAATGACCAAACCACTTTTCATGGGGACATTGGTGCTAATTGAGGAGGGACCCCGAAACCTTGCAAGGTCTGTGACATCCCCAAATCCCCCACCCCATCTTATAAAATCAAATGAACCCATGCCGTAGAGTCTCTTTACTTCAACTTTACCTACGACAACCCCGAGCAGACTGTGGGGACAAGGACTAACCCACATTTGCATTGTAGTGGCAAAAACAGATCACACCCACAGCCTGGCACCAGACAATACACAAGCAAACACTGGTCAAACAGGGTGAGCGATACCACTTTGTGACAGTGATACCATGTCTGCATTTACATTTAACTGGTGCTCAGCTGCCCCACTTGAAAAACACTGGGGTTCCAGGATTGGCTGATTTTGGATTACTTTGCCATGCCCATTGCGTGCAGCGAATAGCCAACCTGTTTATCCGGTTATTCCGCCATTGTCATTAGCCGCGGTGAAATGGAGCCAGGAGACGGCGCGTGCTGCTGTGTTTTCGGCAACGACACGCGGCACAGCTTGATGTGCACGCGCAAGGTTTTTTTTCTTCTGGTCTGCTGCAAATGCTCACTGCGTAGCTATTTCACCACCGCGCCGCCCGTGCGCCCTTTCACCCGGATAGTGTGGCAGGACGGGTCGTTAAGCGCGTGATCTGCATTATTCCCCACCACTCTGTGGTCTAACAGCCTCGCATTTCAAGAAGTTCCGACCGCAAGACAAAAAAGAAAGAAATCAAGGCTGCTGGTTTTAGATGTGGGGGCAGCACAGAAGTGCGTGAGGAAGTGCTGTAATCTCACAGCAAAATGGGTGATGATTCAAATCGGGCCAATGGCCATGATTCAGTGTGGACTGAGGACATCTCCTGCTCTCCCCTTGTTCAGACATCAGTGATCTCTGGGTTCTTCAGTTTTCTCCCATCATCAAAAGACATGAATGTCAGCTTAAATTGAGAAAAATAGAAGTTCAAGTGAACCCAAAACTGGTCTGCCAGCCTGCCACACCCATGTAGGAGTCTGGTACAAGGCTGAAATTAAATACCAAATGATTTTATATCCTAAAGATATTGTACGTAAAGTTTAATCAAATTTTGTCAATATTTGTTTCCAATACAGGTTGCGAGTTCCTCAAATAGGTGTTGATGTGTGAAGGAATGTCAAAAGTCTCAAAATGGCCATTTATAAGAAATATTCAAGAACCATCATTTTGGCTAAAAGTTGAGACATGCTGTATTCCTCTTAGATCCCAAGTTTCAGCTATTCAGGTGTAAAAGGGACTAGTTTAGTTTTTCAATATGACCACTCTGCCACACCCACTTGTGCAGTGCAGGACTGAAATGCAATCATAATACAGTTCATGTAATAAAGGTACCGCATAGCAGATTTAGTCAAATTTGAGGTAAATTTGTGACCGCTAGGGGGCTATAGGGTCGAATTGTTTATGGGCGACGAGGCAACAGAGTTTACTCCATCTTCACTCAGCTTGCTAACAATCAATTGAGTTCATGAATACATCAGTGAATGGAGGGTGATCGCAATGATGGAATGGAAAACTCTTGGAGTTCCTGCAGATGTATTCCAGCCACTTACCCACTGTATTCCAGCACAAGCTCCACCCCCTGGAGACCCTTACTGTAATAATGAATGGGTAGACGGCCTTGCAGTTTGTAGACCATTTTGAGTTAAAATTTGAGTATATTTTGAGCATGTAGCAAGGGTTGCTGTTTGTCCTGAAAAGATAAGCAAGAATATATTCATGAATACATTATTGTTCAAGGGATCATATTTCGCACATACACCCAGAAGGACAGGTCGTTGGTTGAAAGCCAGAACACAAACCCTCCCAAATTTCACATTACAAGCAGCGAGTTGCCAATGACCATGTAAGGAATAAACTCTGAAAGACAGTTTGCATCAACCAGCTCATCAAAAACAAATGGAAAACAAAAAACAAGAGCAACAGCATTCCCTGATGAGGGTAGAGTCATGTACAGTACTGCAAGCTTTCTGAATTGGGGTCAGAGTAACAGGGCTGGCGGGGGATGGATCCATCCACAATGTGACTTTCTACAGCCATGACCTGGCCTGTGCCTCAATGAGTACATTAATCAGAAAAAGCATTTTTTTCATGTTGTAGGAAAATGTCACATATTCTTCATTCGCTGGTTTCAGTGCTTCGCTGAAGTAATATGACACTTATTTTGAGAAAAATATTCAAACCCAGGACACCATGTTTTTATGGCCTCAGCATTACATCAAGCAAAAAATATCTAGCTCTTGTAAAACATTTTATACACATTTCCTCATAGTTCGGCTGGACATATTTGGGATTCTTTGGAAAGCTTGGGATCTCCAGTAAATGTTAAAATAGCCTGAAGTTCCACAGGTTTAAAAACAGCACCTACATTTGACAAACCCTAATGCAGCTCAGTTGGATTTACAGGGTTATCCCTCGTATGCATGAAATCTTTCCCCTTGGTCAATAGGGGGTGTTCATCCATCCAGGGGTGGAAGCCTTGTGAAAGCTTGGGGGGGGACAAAAAAAAAACCTAACATATGTGAGGCATATGCATCAAAGGGTTAAAATCTTTAGGCCAAATTAACAAACATCACTTATATTCCACCCCTATAAACTCCAACATAAGGCGCATATGACAGCCATAGCATTTCAACTCATCAGACCCATTTCTCATTTGAACAAGTCTGACTTTAAGTAACCATACTATTTACCTCAATCTTATTTTTCACTCAGTAATTCCAAATAATTCACTCCCCTTTCTGAGAATGTTCTAAAACACATCTCCCCTGAAGCCTCATTTGCCTGGTAAATGTTCATTTCATTGGAAGTACCAGAGAGCACTGCCCGAAGACAG
Source organism: Gymnothorax reevesii (assembly GCA_029721435.1). Classification (NCBI taxonomy): domain Eukaryota; kingdom Metazoa; phylum Chordata; class Actinopteri; order Anguilliformes; family Muraenidae; genus Gymnothorax; species Gymnothorax reevesii. Next base: position 118,432,081 of record CM056574.1, read on the forward strand.
GTACTTCTCAACCTAGGCTGAGGGGGTAACAAGATGTGCTTCTTACAAAAATAGATCATCTAAAGAAAACAGATGACGTAACGACAAGCAGGGTGCGTACGGCTGTGTTCCGCCGATCTGGACGGATCTGCTTGGGGAGTGGGGCGGTCTGTTTCCATGGGTGTGGAAGCATGCAGAATGAAGGCCTGTCTCTCTGCATGGCGACTGACGCAACGCAAGCCTGACTCCTGATCGCCACTGGCAATCAGAAAGCCCATCTGCTGACCAATGACCTCCCCTCTCCTGCCAGCCGATCCCCATCCGCCAACATTAAACTAACCCCACCCCCCAACACCACCATTGCAATCGCAAATATAAGCCCTTGTAGCCACAAAATGGCACCAGTGTTGAACAGAGGTCATGGCTGTGTTCAACTGGGCTTCTTTGCTTAGGAAAGTTCCTAACTCCTCACAAATGACCAGGAAGTATTTACATGGCAGCCATGATAAGCCCTGTTAGAATTTTCTACAGGCTAAGGAAAGCTGCTTCAGTGTGTCCCAACTTATCTCCTTTAGCATAGGGTACACGGAACCATCCTTTACAAAATGAAAGATGGCACCGACCAACAGTTCCTAGCGGCTGCAATATCCAAAAACTGTGCATCATCTATCCAGCCATTCAGAAAAACACACCAACAAGCATGACGGGCAAGGGACGCAGTTGGATTCTCTTCACACCACGGTTGTTGTGAATTCTTTTACACCTTTCCTCAACTTCAAGACACTTATCAAGGTTTTGGAAAAGCAGTTAGGAACTGGACAACAGGACCCTTTTTTTGACATTTGCACATGGCCTATGTCTAGATGAGCCATCTCTCAATCATGCCATAGTTGGCAAGCAAAAGGTTGCACATCGTTCCATTCATTGTTTGCAAATGGGGATTTTGTTCACCCTAAATGCCCAACTATAGTAAAAGTCAGAAGAATAATCTACATATTCTGTTAATATGTCCTGGGGAGGGGCCAGTAACAACCCAGTAGCAATTTTACATTTTTGGTGACCTTTGACCTCATTTTAGTTTGTGACATATATCACAATGAGCATTTCGGGGACCTTAATGCTGACTTGAATGAGAAAACAGTTGACATATACCTGAAGTATTAGGCATAGCTTATTTTTCCATTAGCTTACCCGTTTGTCTACTTTATCCAGTGACGAATGGGTGCTGATCTATCGTGTGGATTCCACCATGGGGGCAGCCATTCTGGAAAGGTTAGCTGGTGCAGCCAGTGTAGTGTCAGGTCCACTTTTATGCATCAGATGGCAGCACTGATGGTCTAGTCACTATGGGCATTTGGTTGCAAAATCTGTGGGGTCAGCGGTTTTGACAACCCCCAAAATCGTGTGACAAATTTGTCACAGGGGGAATTTAAGGGTTAATATATGCACAGCATCGTAGACAAATAAATAAGCCCATCTTCATCCAGAGGCTTTGCTACGGTTCTCAAAAGGTGCGCAGCAATATTGACGTAGGGGCAAAGAGGCAAACGAGACACTTCTCAGAGCTCCATAGCAACATTCCAGTGATGAGGCATAATCTCGAGTTTTGCAGATTTAGGCTTACCATTGAGACGTTACCTTAAGAGTGCCTTTTTCTAAGATCAGCCCAATACTGGCAAAAGTGGCCAACTGACAATCTCTTCATACTTCATAATTATTGAATTTTGGGCTATGTTGGTAATTAACCCTTCCCCCTGCAGAGCAGGCCATACCCACTTTTCTGTGCCATATTGAGCAGTAACAAATTGGACAGCTCCATATTTCAACCTACATGGAGGTCCCAAGTTTTTATCTTGAAACCAGAGTTGGTAGACTGCAATTTAAAATGGAAAAAATTCTGGGAGCTCCATGTAGGTTGGCACTAGCGCCACCTGAAGTCATAAGCGATGCCATTTCCCCACACATGGAAATTGGGTCCTAGTTCCAACCTACATAAAGGTCCAAAACGAATTACAACTGTTTTCCAATCTCAGCATGCCAATCATCAATAATCAATAATCAGCAATAAAAGTTTTGGAACCGTTGTGCAGGAGGGAGAATAAGGGACCAAAATTGGGGTAGATGGGCGTGGTCACCCAACTTCCAGCCACGTTCTCTAAAACCTACATGGCCCACCAGGGGGACCATCACCAAAATCTGCTACATCCACAAATGAACTTACAATTTTGCTAATAAAAAGATTGGGACCTTTTCATTCCATGTAGATATAAACCATTTTATTTGTCATATTTGAGCATTTCATCAGTATCTGCGTACATACATACATCGCTGGCCGCCAGGGCTTGTGGAACACCCTGTGGGGTTAATTACCAAGGTCATGATTGATTTCCCTATTCCCAGCCCCAAACTCAATAATTATGAAGTATGAACAGATTTGGAGATGGTGAGTTGGCACCTTTGTGCAGGTCATCACCGGTTGTAGCTGGGCTGCCGCTGTTGCCCTTGAAAACACACCACAAAGCAACTGCTGAGTTTATTGGTTATTAGTCATTTTTTTGAAAGCAAAAACACTGGTTTATGAGAGTGATTTATGCATAAATTCTATAGTCTGAGCAGAAAAGGTATAAAATGCATTAGAGTATATCACAAGAAATCATCTTGTACATTCGTGTCTACACACAGGAAGTTAATTCAAACTTTAATTTATGATTGTAAACATGCTGAATTTTGTTTTTTTTTTCCTGTGATGCCTCTGAAAGAGGACGCCAACGTGTTTAGCGGGTGGGGAAAAAAAAAAAAAACCCCAAAAAAAACAGCTGATCGACAAGCAGATAACATCCTGTGTTTTCAGGAGACTGTCTCACCACCTAACCCAGTCACCCTTATGAAAATAAGACCATCAATCTACCTCTCCTTATCATTCCCAGCTACGGTAAACCCGACCACACTGACAAGGCCACTAAACCACAACATCCAGGTGAAGAATGTTCACAACCAGTACAGCCACATAATTGCCTCTGCAACAGTCACTCAGTCAGTCACAGCCCCTTATTTTAGTTGTCGATTTCTTGAGTTTTCTCAAGTTCAATGACCTTTCCGAGCATAAGGAAACAATGATACATTGTCACAGTGATGTTAATAGTCCCGGTGATTCTTTTTTGACAGCGTAATTTTCATCCCGCCATAACTATGAAACCAGTCTGGTGACCTCAGTCATTATGAGTGTAAATTGATTTGGATTAAGACATCTCTCTTTGTTTTTCATGGGGACTCACATAACAACTGCAACAAAATAAATCCACCATAAGATTTTTTTTTAATGTTTCTTTTATTATAAAATGTAAAAACCACATCTCCTCTGCATACAAATGACCAGGAACAATCTACATGGACAAACCATGCAGAAGAGGGATTGGAGAATGGGATCCTGTCCCCCCTCCAATAAATGATGTCCATGTGACCAGGAGGATGAGGGGAAAGGGTAAGTAAACAGGAAAACCAACCAATCAATGTGTCTGATCATTAATATGCAGGCCTATATCCGCGCGTCTGGGTATGAGGTCAGGTATGGTAAAACGATATGTTCAAGACAATAGATTTATTTGAAAATAAAAGGTGAGTTATTGGGGCACTTGTAACAGAGAGTGATGGCTTGTGGCCTATCGTGATGTCAGCACAGGAAAAAAAAAAAAGAAAAAAAAAAGAAAATACCGAGGCCGGGCAGACTGTAAAGGAGGGCTTGAGGATTTGGGGGTAAAGGGTCCACTGCTTTAGGTTGTTGCTGTTGACTCTAGGCATCACTTGGAACCAAAGTAATCCACCACTCCACTTCCCTTCATCCCGTCGAAGAAAAAGAAGTTCCGGTGCGGAGCGTCCCTCTGAGAAAGAGCCTGTGAAGAACACGTAATCGCAGAGTCAATCACAGGGACACATCCAGAGATCTTACACCAACATGTACAGAAGAAGAAAGAAAGGCCAGCACACCCCCTCGAAGGTTTAAAAAGGTATCCATTGCACCATATTGCCAGAAAAATGTTTGACCCCAACAATCGACATGAGGACACAATTTTTTGATCACCAAAGACCGAAGAGGTTGAAATGAAAGTCCCGGTCAAGGAAGTACCTGCACTTGTTTTTCGGTGGAACAAGCAAGCATGCAATGCAGTTTCATTCGAAACCACAGAGATTCAAATATTTAGCCACAAACCATCTAGGATCACTCGAAAATGATGAAGATGCAGTAACAGTAGGTAGCAACACGAAGGTGACAACGATTTTACGACAACAGACATTCAGAATTTCAGCTCTGGGCTAAACAGAAACTTAGTATATTTCACTCATGGCACAAAGTCTGAGATATTTGCAAGCTAAAAATGGACACAAACTGAATCCGAGTGCATCGAAGGCCTTGAACAGTGGTTAACCAACCCTATACCTGGAGATCTACTGCCCTCTAAGTTTTCATTTCAACAAAGCCAAAATTTGACACACCAGACACTACTAATTGAGTGCAATGAGGTCTCTAGCTGTAGAACGAGGTGTGTTTTGCAAAGGGCTAGAGTGAAAACACACAGAATGGTGGATCTCCAGGAACAGGGTTGATTATAACTGCCTTAAGCCATGAACAATAAGCGCACAACTCTAATCATCACAAAGTTACTCCAAATAAAAACAGCCACAATGCCAGAGATGCCATACATAGATACAGCGCTATGAAGACTTAAAAAGTTACTGGAACAATGTACTGAATGTCAGAGTGCCACTCAAACTATGTACAGTTAGTTTAATTACACTGCTGAGCCAAAAATGAATGAATAAATAAAGTCACACTTTTTTGTTGGACCACCTTAAGTTTTGATCATAGCGAGATCTTGTATTGAGGATGTTAGAGTCAAACCAGTCCATAAAGTGCACTCCAGCGCATTCCAAGGACTTTCAACTGGTAAAGGAGTAGAATCTGTGGCAGGATTCCAGAGTGAAAAATGATTCCTCAGCCAGCTGAATCATTCTTACACAATTTGAACCCAAAGAATCTTGGCATCATCATTCAAGAACATGCCTGTACCATCAGGGATTGAAAAAATCTATTGATAGGATTACCCAGTCAGTCAGGACACTCAGGTAGTCTGATGACTTCATTTTATTGCTGCATAATGTTGCTTTGCCTCAACCTGACCGATTAGAGCAACACTGCCTCCAGAGGCATGTACACTCAATCACTCCCAGATCTTTTTCGTGTGGAGCACATTCCAGTTTTATACCTCCCATGAAGTAATCCCGTCTAATGTTTTTATTACCTACATGTACAACTTTACATTTCGCTACATTAAATTTCAGTTCCCACATTTTTGCCCAATTCTGGATTCTATCCAAATCATCCTGAATCACTTTAGTGGACTCTGAACTACTGGCCAAACCTCCCAATTTAGTATCATCTGTAAATTTAACTAATTTGCTCTCAATATTCCAATCAAGGTCATTAATGTGGAACAGCAGGGGTCCCAACACCGATCCCTGGGGGACGCCACTCCCCACCATACCTAGCTCAGATGAGATACCACTGACCACCACTCTTTGTGTTCTGTCCTGTAACCAGTTTTGTATCCACTTCAGAATACCTCCTGTAACTCCAATGGAGCGCATTTTAAAAATTAGTCTCTTATGCGGTACTGTATCAAATGCTTTCTGAAAATCCAAGTATATGATGTCATAAACCCTGCTCTGGTCATAAGTCTTGGTGGCCTGTTCAAAAAAAATTCCCGAAGGTTTGTCAGGAATGACCTTCCCTTACAGAAACCATGTTGGCTATCCCTCAAGATATTATTACGTTCAAGAAATAAGACCAGCTCATCTTTCATGATTCCAGTATTTTGCATGCAATGCAAATTAAACTGACTGGCCTTTAATTTCCTGACTCAGTACGGTCCCCTTTCTTATATATTGGAATTATATTGCCCTGCTTCCAAGCATTTGGTATTTCTCCAGTTTCTCAAGACCGTCTGTAGATGGTGGATAGCGGCTTAATGATGATCTCACTAACTTCCCTGAGCACTCTAGGTAGGGCTGCACGATTCTGGAAAAATGTGAATCATGATTTTTTTGTTTAGAATTGAGATAACGATTCTTTGGCACGATTTCCCCCCCCCCACAAACTTAAATGTGTATTGTAATCATAAAAAAAACGAGAAAAAAAAAACTGGCCAAAAGTACAGTTAAAGAGAAAAAAAAAGTTTCAAAAAAGGTCAAAAGACAAAATAAGCAAAATAAGTGCACCTTAAATGTTCTTTGACTCCAAATGGTCCTGAACTAGGGATGCAACAATGTAAAACCGCAACCCAGGAGATTATACTGCTCAATTATAATGTCATATCAAACAGGCAGGCACTGATGCAAGTCCGTCTGAGGCACATTTGCACACAAACAAAAGCCTACACGGAGAGAAAGCAGCACGCCGACTGCATTCCAGCATAAGACCAGCTTTGACCAGCTAATAACACAACTCAGACCATCTTAAACCAGCTTAGAATTCTAGTTGCTAGAATTCTAAGCTGGTTTAAGATGGTCTGAGCTGTGTTCTTAGCTGGTCATAGCTTTTGTAGCTGGTCTCTATACCTTGATGAAGGTGGTCAAAGCTGGTTAAGCTGGTATTTTCAGCTGGAGTCAGCTGGTGAAGGGCTGGTTGACCAGGTAAAACTGTCTAAAACACAGCTTAAACCAGCCTGACCATCCTAGGCTGGTCAAAGCTGGAATTTTCAGCAGGGTATCCACCGCGAGGTGTGATTTATTTCCGTATTCACATCAAATCGTCAAATGTAAGACTATAAAAATAATCTGGCAAATGCACGAAGGTGAATCTGTACCATTTCCAGGTCATTTGAATCTCAAAATCCGACTGCCAAAAGAACAATATAGAAATAAATTGGACCGTCTTCCGATTCTAATTTGTAATTGTGCGAAACAAGTGCTTAATTGTCAATTGAACATGGGACCAAGGTGAAACTCTCCTGCACTCTGCACTTCAACACTTCTTCGTCTCTCCCTTGCTGCTTCTGAATCTACACGGCTTACCAACTCCGTTCGATTCGATAGACCAGTGCCAGTTACTGGTTGGGTCCTCTGGCTTCTACATGAATTCACGTGATGTAGAGCTGCTTTGACATAGAATGAGCGTGAAGCAATGTCCGTGTTGTGTTTGGGGGTGGTCTCAAGCGCCCCCAAGAGACCGCCTACTACTCACTACTCTGTCTTAGAAAACAACCAGTTTGTTTGCTCTGCGGCTCGTGAAATAATGCTGGAAAATCATCAAAATTTAGAAATTAGATCGCGCGTACGAGGAAATTGATTCTGGCGATTTATCATGCAGGCCTAACTCTAGGATATAAGCCATCAGGACCCGCCACCTTGTCTACCTTTAGTTTATGCAACTTGTCTAATACTTTGTTATCACTAACCTCAATTTCTGCTAAATAATCTTAATCATCATCGGACATGCCCTCTGGCTGAATTCAAACCCTCTCTGAGGTAAAATTTTCAACAAAGTAACTGTTTAAGCCCGTATCCGCAATATCCTCGTTATCATATAGCAGCGATCCATATTTATTCTTTATGCACTTAACCTCCTCTTTGACTTTCCTTTTTCTGCTACAGTACTGAAATCAGCTCTTAGGGTTATATTTTTGCCCCCTCTGCAATTTGTCTTCCATACAGTCTTCTAGCATTCCTCAGCTCTTTTTGACCACAGCCCGCATTTTACAGTATTCAGCCTTATTGTTCTCCTTCATGTACATCTTATAAAGATTCCTCCTTTCCCTCAAACTCCTATGAATAGCTGTGGTCATCCACTGAGGATTCTCAGCTTACTTTTGGACACCTTCGGAATGAATCTGCATTGTGAATCAAGTAAAACCTCCCTAAATCTTCCCCACATCTCATTTAAAGACTCACAGTCCAGGAGTGTCTCCCATTTTATTTCACTTAGATATGAGCGCATCCTGTCAAAGTAGAACATTTTCGTTTTTGAGGACACCTTTTTTACTTCCCATTAAACATCAAAAAAAAGCAGTAAAGTGATCACTTGTCCCACGTGGCTCCAGTACCTCTACATTGCAAATTCTATCTGGGTCATTACAGAGCACCAAGTCTAAAATTGCCTTCTCTTGTCGGTTTATTAACATACTGCACCAAAAAATGATCATTTATAACATCTAGAAATTCTTCCTCTCCCCTACCCTGTCCTTTCACCATATCCCAATCGGTACTAGGATAATTGAAGTCTCCCATAATAATAGTCCCTCCTCCTCTACAAGGTTGCGTAATCCTCTTAAAGAGTATTTCATTCACAATACTGTCCAAAGCTGGCGATCGATAGCATACACCTATGTTTAAACCTGTCTCATGTTTGCCAATGAGCCTGACCCAAATATCTTCACAGGACAAGGAATGTTCAATTTCAGGAATTTCCTGCACATTTATGTTTTGTTGACATATGACACAAATCAGACTATATATAATCAGCAACTGTTTTCCCTATATCCATAAAACTCACAGGATACATTCATCTTCAGTGAGAGTAAAAAGTATTTGATCCCTTGCTGATTTTGTTGGTTTGCCCACTAATACAGACATGATCTATACTTCTATTCTATACTTTTAATGGTAGATGCATTCTAACATGGAGACAGAATATCAAAACTAAAATCCAGAAAACAACTTTAAAGAATTTATTTTAATTCATTTGTTTTTCATTGAGGGAAATAAGTATTTGATCCCTCTATCCAAAAGCACTTAATACTTGGTGGCAAAGCCTTTGTTTTCAAGCACAGCAGTCAAACGTTTGTTGTAGTTAACCACAAGGTTAGCACACATATCAGGGTGAATTTTGGCCCACTCTTCTTTGCAGGTCCTCTCTAAATCATTAAGGTTGGTGGGCTGTCGCTCGGCAACTCGGACCTTCAGCGCTCTCCATAGATTTTTGATTGGACTGAAGTCTGGAGACTGGCTGGGCCACTCCATGACCTTAATATGGTTCTTCTTGAGCCACTCCTTTGTTGCCTTTGCTGTATGCTTCGGGTCGTTGTCATGTTTGAAGACCCAGCAATGGCCCATTTTCAGCTTCCTAGCAGAGGGGAGGAGGTTGTCCCTCAGGACTGCACGGTACATGGCTCCATCGATCTTCTCACTGATGCGGTGAAGTAGCCCTGTGCCCTTGGCAGAGAAACTCCCCCAAAACATAAAGTTTCCACCTCCATGCTTGACGGTGGGCACAGTGTTCCTGGGATCATAGGCAGCATTTTTCTTCCTCCACACATGAAGAGTAGAGTTTAGGCCAAATAGTTCAATTTTGGTCTCGTCTGACCACAGAACCTTCTCCCAATCACTTTGTGCATCTTTGAGGTGATCACTGGCATACTATAGGCGAGCCTCCACATGTGCCTTCTTAAGCAGGGGTGCCTTTCGGGCACTGCAGGATTTTAATCCATAGCGGTGCAAAGTGTTGCCAATTGTTTTCCTGGTGACTGTGGTCCCAGCTGCCTTGAGGTCATTCACTAACTCCCACTGTGTGGTTGCAGGCCGATTTCTTACTGTCCTCACGATAATTGCCACCCCACAAGGTGAAATCTTCTGTGGAGCACCAGACCGAGGTCTATTGAAGGTCATGTTATACTTCTTAAATTTTCTCACAATTGCATTAGTGGTTGTTACTTTAATACCCAGCATCTTGCGGTTGTTTTTGTAGCCCATTCCAGATTTGTGCAGGTCAACAATCCTGTCTCTGAGGTCCTGAGAGAGTTCTTTGGTCTTACCCATGTTGGAGAGTTTGGAATCTGTCTGATTCTGTGAACAGGTGTCTTTCATACAGGTGATTAGTTAGAACAGGTGTCTTCAGTTCAGGTAACAAGTTGATTGGGAGTGTCTAACTGGTCTGTGAAACCCAGAACTCCAAATGCATACTATGGGATCAAATACTTATTTCCCTCAATGAAAAACAAATGAATTAAAATAAATTCTTTAAAGTCATTTTCTGGATTTTCGTTTTAATATTCTTTCTCTCCATGTTAGAATACATCTACCATTAAAAGTATAGAATGATCATGTCTTTATTAGTGGGCAAACCAACAAAAACAGCAAGGGATTAAATACTTTTTACTCTCACTGTAAGTACCTGAAACATACCCCGAAAATTTCATTCAAATTGACCGATGGGGGCGCTATAAATGCAAAACAAAGCAGCGTGGTATGACACAAAACAGACAATAAATCATAAAGTTTTCCCAGTCATTACAAAATTTTCAGGATATGTCCACATAAGAACCTGAAACATCAACACATTCTCATCCGGACTCGTCATATGTTGATGCAACCTGACCAAGCGTTGATAAACGACGCAGAAGGAAGCTTTTGACGTCTTTATTTTACGGTTAGGGTTAGGGTTAAGGATTATGGGGTAAGGGTTTGTTTTAAACAGGCGTCAAATGAGGACACAAAAAGCTACCTTTTGCGTCGTGTATTGACACTTGGTCAGGTAGCGTCAATATATGACGCATCGGGATGAGACTGCGCTCAAAACATAGCCTGAAAAGTTTCAATCAAATCGATCAGTAGGGGGCGCCACAAATGCATAAAATAGCCTAACATAACACAAATCAGACTGTACATCATAAGTTAGTCCAATCATTACACTGGCAAAATAGGTCCACATAAATACGCTGACCCCAGACGATTTCTGTGATCATAGCATTATTCTCAAGGTAATTACGACCATTTGACCACTTACAAACACCTTTACAACATGAGATCTCAAAAACGGTTAGTCCAATTCCATTCATCTTTGGTGTCAAGGTGTATTAGGGGCGGGGACATAGTATTCAGCTCCATCCATCCACCCGGCTGTCATGTCCCGTTCATTGTGAACGTGATATCTCAAGAACGGTTGGAACGATTCCATTCATCTTCGGTGTCAAGGTGTATTAGGGGAGTGCTCACAACGCCATCGATTTATGTGACCTTGGCATTATTCTCAAGGTCATGACAACCATTTTACCACTTACAAATACCTTGTCAACATGATATCTAAAGAATGGTTTGACCAATTCCATTCATCTTTGGTGTCAAGGTGTATTAGGGCCGGGGGACATAGTATTCAGCTCGATCAGTCCATCCGTCCGGCCGTTCGTCCATCACGTCCCGTTTGCTGTCAACGCAAAATCTCAAGAACGCTTTGACCGATTTTATTCATCTTTGGCTTCAATGTGTACCTGTGTGGTAAGACTAGTTAATTAAGCTGTTAAAGCTTTCAACTGCTAGTGGTCTTTCTTGGCTTGAACCCCGGAATTGCCACTTGCGGCTATATTTTTACTTATTTATGCATTCATATAAACTATTTGGGGCTAAAGAAAACATCTTTGGGGCTACAGCCTTGAATGATCTGAGCAGACGAAGCCACAACTTGCCATTGAATTTTTATTCGTCATTAAACAAATACATTCGCCACTGTGACGACTGCTCATAATTTTCTCCTAATCAACGATTAATTATTTTAGTCAATGACGAAAATGACGAGCGGCAGCAGGAACCCTGAATTTGCTGAAGTCCAATCACAATCATTAATGATTTTTTTACTAACCTTTTTCTTCCTCAAAATTGAGAGTTCACCATTATCCCTCCAAGTTTTAACATATTCCCCCCGGCCCCACATCCACTTCAGATTAGCAAAAGGCACCACTTCAGGTCATGATTAATGTGCACACCAAGTTTTGGAGGAAAATATTGAACGATTTTCAAGTTGAGCTCCGGAAATGAAATGTTCACAGACGGATGGTCGGATGGACGGGCAGACACCCACACCCATGACTATATCCCCTCGCATTATATGCTGGGGGGATAATAATGCAATAGAAATTTCACCAACCAAAGCCAGCGATTTCATTAATCTCTATGGTTGTTTTCTTTGTTTGGTGAAGGTTAAATATTTTTCCCTCTTAAAAAATGATCACTTTTCCATGACCATTGAATACATCTTACGACATGGTTGTGAAACAGATGAGAAGCTACACACTGCATCAGTCAGGGCTAAAAGAATTGTTGCCAGCTGAAACATGTTAATCGCCGCAGTGATGATTCAATCTCTTCAGTAGTCGCACAGTCACTCCAACCACAGAGAGTTACTCCAACCATCCAGCCAAATGCGGTCACAGAGTTACTCCAACCACATATGGTCACAGAGGTACTCCAACCACATACAGTTACATAGTTACTCCTACCATATACGATTGCAGAGCAACTGCAGCCACATACGGTCACAGTCCCTGCCATCACTCATGACCCCCTAATTCAGGCACATTCCATCACATACTCACTCAAACCCTGCACGGTCAGGTATCACAGATCATAACTAAACATCGGTCAGCATGACCAGATGCATGGGAGGCCCACAATCTGTTAAATGGGCAGCGTGCCAACGCGCGGCCCTCACTCAAAAACCAAAGATGCAGACGCAGCCAATCACAACAAGAGGCCTGATGGCCAATCGGCAGGAGCAGGAGGAGCTGGCAGTTCGCCCAATGGGATGAGCGGCACTCAAGAAAGGGAAGTGGAACCTCTGAATTAGTGCATTTAAGGTGAACCAAGTGGGAACTAAGGCCCTCCAACATCGGCAAACTCTTCAATTTCTCATTATATGCGGATCAGCAGTTCTGGAACATTCTACCCAGAATCCAAAGGGGTGACCACCTGTCCCTCGCTGTGTAGGTGATGTGTGAGTGTTCACCTGAGAGGGAAAAATGTAGAGGCCGTCCAATTTAACCCCTTCGTGACGCGAACCACATAAACATGTGGCGCTGGTCGCCGAGTATGCATTGTGGACAAAATTATTTTTGCACTGACTAGTGCGCTACAGGGGATAACCGCGCTTGTATTCATTCCCGCATACACACATTTCCCGGCTCACGGACTAGTGATCCAAAATGTATTCAGGATACTTAACACACGCATTTGGTGGGGCAAAGAACATCCCTTTAAAACAACTAGAGCAGGGGTGTCAAACTGACCCGTAAACGGGCCAAGAGGCTGCAGGTCTTCAATCCTACCAAGCAGAAGCTCACCTGAAAGCACTGATTTAATCAACTGATCTAGGCCTGCACAACTGATTAGTTGTATCAGGTTGTATCCGCATTGTTGGAGTGAAAACCTGCAGCCTCTTGGCCCGTTTACGGGTGAGTTTGACAACCCTGAACTAGAGTCTCCGGTCGGCCGCGACCGCATGGGTGTTGACCCCGAAAGCCAGCTTCTCCCCTTTTTTGCTCATTATTCAGCCAATACTGTGGCCATGGCAACCAAAATCGATAGGTGTCATAACTGAAGTATAACACATGTCCATACCAAATATGAAAGTGATCGGTAAAAAAATTACAGCCTGTAGCCTGTCCACAAGAAAGTGTCTATGTACGCAGTGGTAGCTGAGATGACATGCGTGAATTCATAGTCGCTGCCTGACTTTAGTCAGCTATCTTACAATTAATAACAAAAGTGAAGACTGAAAATTTCTTATTTGGCAAACAAAATTACATTAACTTTAAGAAAAATTTCATTGGACCATGTTTCAGTCAGTATTCAATGAACGCGTATTTAAGAGATTGTCATGCAGAATTGAAGTCCTTGAGCATGGAAGTTTTTCAGTTCACGTGCAATACAGCAGAGTCCATGTTCACGAGTGACATGGAAACTAATCATGACACTGGATTTCTCTCGCTTTTCTTTTCTCAGGGGTAGGAAGCTATGAAACTGCATAAAGACGTTTCAAACGGTCTTTTATTTCAGATAGACAACTAAATCACAAAGCGCAAGTAAAATCACCCGGTATGCGGAAAAGGTAACGCGGAAGTTTCAGAGCAGTTTGTCTTCCGTAAAGCATTGGCCTATTTTGGAGCAAATTATTTTATTGTTCTAAATTTACCCAATTATTTAGTCCCCATTAGATCGAATGGAGAGAGAACCCGTGACTGATTGCCAATGGATCATTATTATACTTGAAAAAAGTGTTAATTAAAGGAAAATGACTGAGAACAAGCCAGGAATAATAATTGTTGAAAAGGGATGTTGAAGGCCCCACCGATTTTCAGTCCAGGCCAAAACATTGCACTTGCAGGTGTAAAACTCCCCGTCCCGTAGGGGTTAAGGTCACTAGACAGGAAATAGCCAGCCATCATTGGGTTGGGCAGGGTCGAGGAGGGGGCACATCTCACCTTGACGATCTCCTGAGCCAAGACTCCGCCCACCACAGCACACACCGGAGCCATTTCAGAGAAGCAGAACCTGCACAGGTGAGCAAGGGCAGAATTAATCAATCCTGTTCTGCTCAGTTATCAGCAAACTTCAGATTCACAGTAACAGTCAAACATGTGGACATGCTTTCAGTGCATTTCAGTTCTGAACCGGTTAAACCTCTGTAGTGTAAACCTCGAATAATCTTGAACTGCAAACCAGATAAGACCAAAACAGTCTGAAGTAAAAAAAAAAAAAAAAAAAGTTATTTCACGGGATAGTGCCTAGCTAACGAAGTTATTTCTCAAGATCGTGCCTACCATTTCGAGAGTGATGTCGCGCTGGGGTAAACTCTCGTAACCATTACGACTACATTCATAGAAAGGGGGGAAAAAAAAACAAAATCATATGGCTACGTTTGCATTGTCAGGCTGAAGTGACACATCTGATTTTCTGTCACAGAGGTCAGTTTTTTAGGGCTGTGTGAACACAGAAAACCAATCTTACAGTCGCGCCAGAAGTTTACATACCAAAGTGGAATTCATAAAATAGGTGACTTTAAGTAAACATGAATGGCCAGGCAAAGCACATTTCTTTCATTTCTTATTGGATTCATATCCAACTGTAGGTCATGTAGAATGGCACAATCATCAAATAAAACATGGCAATTAGGGGAAAAAATGAAATGAACCCTGTTCAAAAGTGTGAATACCCTTATTTTTTAATAAGATGTATTCGCCCCCTTTCGCATCAAAAACAGCACATAGTCTTTTGTGATAGTTGTCAATGAGGCCCCTCATTCTCTCAGGTGGTATAGCTGCCCATTCCTCCTTGCAAAATGCCTCCAGCTCCAGCAAATTCTTTGGTGGTCTCACATTAATTGCATGTTTGAGATCTCCCCAAAGCAGCTCGATGATACTGAGGTCAGGAGACTGACTGTCACTCCAGAGCCTTCACCTTTCTCTCCTGTAACCACTGGAGGGTCAAGCTGGCCAAGTGCTTTGGATCATTGTCATGCTGGAATGTTCAACTGTGTCCCATGCGCAGCTTTCGTGCTGAACTATGCAAATTGTTTTGTCTTTGGATATCTTTTAATATACTTCCCCATCTGTAAGTTGAAATACCTTGTTACGAAGGTCCTTCAGTCCCCGGGGATTTCTGCGGTAAAAAAAATGAAATTCCGCGGAAAATCTCACCAAATTCTGCGGTCAAAAAAGCTAAATTCTGCGGTTATTCTGCAAGAAATTGTCAATTCTGCAAAAATTCTGCGGTTGCCTTTTGCAAGTAAGTATAACCCTCATTCATTCAAAAATCAAAGAAGTTTACCTTTACTTTTAGTATTAAAGAATATCTTGAAACAAAGTAGAAAGACACTAAAATCTGTTGCACAATTATTGCTCTTGATGTTAAATTCTTGAATGATTCATTACAAAAACTTGCCTTAAATGTAAAGACTTTTATTATTGATATCAAAAAAGCGAGACAAAGTGGGTGAAATCACCTTGATTTCACACTGAAAAGAAAATGAAAAGATGATGAAAATAAATAGATGAACATATAAGGATGATGAAAATACCTATTATATAAATTTACATTTTACCACATATAAATTACGTGTCAGTACTGTCTGGGACACTGGCAGCAAAACGGAGGCAGTGCCAGGTCCGCAGGACCTGCTCACAAATTAAGACGCTCGTCACCTGCTGCAGGTGCCTCAGACCCGTCTGGGAATTTTAGCGCCTACCTGTTGTTTTCTAATTCCGTGTCATTGTTCCGATTAATTATTTCATAATAAATAGGCTACGATTTTCCATATGGTTATGCCGTTAGGCTATAAATGTTGAATCTGAATGTGTATTAATCAAAATAGATGTTTTAATTGTTGTTTTGTCGTTCTGAATT
Organism: Gymnothorax reevesii; assembly: GCA_029721435.1. Taxonomy (NCBI): domain Eukaryota; kingdom Metazoa; phylum Chordata; class Actinopteri; order Anguilliformes; family Muraenidae; genus Gymnothorax; species Gymnothorax reevesii. The sequence goes on from CM056574.1 coordinate 118,448,221, forward strand.
GTTTAATCATTTCTTTACCCAAAAATATCGTTGTAGCAAAATGTTTACAATAAAGCTGCTTTCACACTGGACGCGAACGAATTTTTCGCACGACAGATCACATTAAAAAGTCAATGCAAAGACGCCAATCCGCGCGAAACGTCTTTGCATTGAATTTGAATGTAATCTGTCTTGCGAAAAATTCGTTTCGCGTCCAGTGTGAAAGCAGCTTAATTCATGTTACTCATATACAATTCTATTGCCTAAATTTTCATAAGTGTATTATTAAACCAGTAAAAATGTAATGCTGGTGTTGTTTCGTTCTTTTGTGAATCATGGTAACATAGGTGCTCTGAGTCGGATTAGAATGCTTTGAACCGAGCGGTCCAAACGACCGTTCATGGTGATAAAATGGTAGTGATAAAATTCCGGTGCTTCTAGAGTTAAAACATAAAATTATTAATAAAAAAAGACTGTCATTACCGGTGTGCCATAGCAACTGATCGAGTTCATAAAACTTATTAGTCTAGGCCTAAATATTGCTGATTTTTTTTTTAAAGAAAAATTAGGACTGACGTGAAGGCAGTTCCTTACCTCGATCCGCTCACACGCTGACTCTGTCTTGTTGTGGAGATGGTTTTTTGCTTTTGACCGGTAGACCTACTCTGTTTTTGTCCTTGAATTCATCTTGTGTTTTGCAGATTTGGCATGGTCCTCGACTGTCGATTTTCTAATGTGGTCTATTAGCCTACCACTTTAAAGGGCCGACAAAAGAGCTGTCCGCCGTCCTTGTAACAGAGGGAAAACTGACTGGCCCTCTCCTTGGCTGTAATATACTTGGCAGTCTAGCCAACTGCTGGCTAGGGTCTCTCAAGAAATCGCTTCATTTTTAAACTTTCATACAGAATACGCCACGCAACTTGGGCAAAGAACGTAGATTTGTCGCCAACGACGCAATCACTGCCTGGCGGTCAAGTTCACACTTGATGAGATGAGATGCACGGCGGTAACAGATGTCTGTGAATTGACAAAATCGTGGTTTTGACCAGCTTGCGTCGGTATATTTTGGAATTCCGCGGCGAAATCAGTGAATTCCGCGGTTTCCGCGGTGAAGTGTGGATTCTGCGGAAAACGCCGCGATCGCGGAATCGCGGAATTCCCCGGGGACTGGTCCTTAGACATTTCTTATCTGCACCTCCTTGGCTCAGTGTCTGGGCAGATCAGTGCATCTACTTGGGAGCTAATAAACTCAATGACTATACACACACTTGTGACAATTTAACAAGCTACAGGTGTGGAACCCAAAATAGCCATTTTAAATTGAGTGTGTCACCTTGCCTCCATATAACAAGATCTAACATTCAAGGGTATGTAAACTTATGATCAGGGGTGATTTCAGTTATCATCATGACTTAAAAAAGGAGCCAAACACCTATGTGATGATAAATGACTTCACATGATTACGTCCTTCAATAAAAGACAAGTTTTTTTTGCATGATGAGTCAAAATAAATGGCAACATTTCACAAATTCAGTGAGGGTATGCAAACTTTTGAGCACAACTGTATATCCAACCTTCAAATCAGAATTGGGCCACTTTCATGTGGTCTTAGATCAAAGACTGATCTGATAAATGGCCATGCGACATAAGAATAACGGTCAGATCGAAATCCATGTGGCTTTTTGTCCGTACGCATGCACTGGGCACTGTCGTAGCAGTGCCAGCAATAGCTGTTAAAACCACAAAAGCTAGCAGTCTGGCTTATTTTTGTCTTCTCGGCCACAGCTGATGAACTGTTTGCCGTCCTTCAGGGAAAAATCCAAACCATACAACTGCTACAAGCGCATCCATTTTCTCAGTTTGAATTAATTTGAATACCATGAGTGCCCTCACAAATAAAACACTTTTTGTCGTTGGTGATGTAGATGACTTGCGCAAAAATGTATTAAGTGTGCGCATGCCTGCCGTTTCGGAGGGCAGATGAATTCGCATTGCAGTTAGATACAGGTCACTTGTAATCATGAATGTTAACCGTCCAGACAGACAAATATGATCTGAACAAATCGGAATTGAGCGAGACTTGTAATGTGAACGTCGCCTATGAGTATGTACAAATGGTGCCCTTTTTTTAATAAAATACATTTCAATTTTTTGATAAAAACAAGGGTGTTTGCTGTCTTTACCCCATTTCAGCTTGTTTAAAACATTGAGTCCGAATTCTTGACAGGTATTGCATAAATCCAGATGCATTCTTAATTAGAGAGCTTGAAGTGATGTGTGTGCAAAACCCATGTCGGGGATTCCAATCCAGTAAACCTCACTTTGAATTAAAAAAAAAAAAAAATGGAGCAAGGCTTAAAAAGACAAGTACTGCCATGCCCATTGACTTCTACGCATTGTTATTACAAAGGGAGCATGCGGTTTCAAGTGTCCCTTCAATGATCAATTCTGGTTATATATATATATATATATATATATATATATATATATATATATATATATATATATATATATATATATATAAATAAGCAGAATCAATCATTAAAGGGACACTTGAAATATACAAAACCCAAAACCAGTGAAGTTGGCACGTTGTGTAAATCGTAAATAAAAACAGAATACAATGATTTGCAAAACCTGTTCAACCTATATTCAATTGAATACACTGCGAAGACAAGTTACTTAATGATCGAACAGGTAAACTTTGTAATTTTTTTCAAATATTAGCTCATTTGTAATTTGATGCCTGCAACATGTTTCAAAAAAGCTGGCACAAGTGTCAAAAAAGAGAGTTGAGGAATGCTCATCAAACACTTATTTGGAACATCCCACAGGTGAACGGGCTAATTGGGAACAGGTGGGTGCCATGATTGGGTATAAAAGCAGCTTCCCTGAAATGCTCAGTCATTCACAAACAAGGATGGGGCGAGGGTCACCACTTAGTGAACAAATGCGTGAGCTGATTGTCGAACAGTTTAAAAACAACATTCCTCAACAAGCTATTGCCAGAAATTTAGGGATTTCATCATCTACGGTCCGTTATATCGTCAAAAGGTTCAGAGAATCTGGAGAAATCACTGCACGTAAGCGACAAGGCCGAAAACAAACATTGAATGCCTGTGACATTCGATCCCTCAGGCGGTACTGCATCAAAAACCAACATCAGTGTGTAAAGGACATCACCACATGGGCTCAGGAACACTTCAGAAAACCACTGTCAGTAACTACAGTTCGTCGCTACATCTGCAAGTGCAAGTTAAAACTCTACAATGCAAAGCGAAAGCCATTTATCAACAGCACCCAGAAATGCCGCTGGCTTCACTGGGCCCAAGCTCATCTAAGATGGACTGATGCAAAGTGGAAAGCTGTTCTGTCGTCTGACAAGTCCACATTTCAAATTGTTTTTGGAAACTGTGGACGTCGTGTCCTCCGGACCAAAGAGGAAAAGAACCATCCGGACTGTTATAGGCGCAAAGTTCAAAAGCCAGCATCTGTGATGGTATGGGGGTGTATTAGTGCCCAAGGCATGGGCAAATTACAGATATGTGAAGGCACCATTAATGCTGAAAGGTACATACAGGTTTTGGAGCAAGATATGTTGCCATCCAAGCAACTTCTTTTTCATGGACGCCCCTGCTTATTTCAGCAAGACAATGCCAAGCCACATTCTGCACGTGTTACAACAGCATGGCTGCGTAGTAAAAGAGTGTGGGTACTAGACTGGCCTGCCTGTAGTCCAGACCTGTCTCCCATTGAAAATGTGTGGCGCATTATGAAGCGTAAAATACGACAACGGAGACCCCGGACTGTTGAACAACTTAAGCTGTACATCAAGCAAGAATGGGAAAGAGTTCCACCTGAAAAGCTTCAAAAATTGGTCTCTCCAGTTCCCAAACGTTTACGTAGTGTCGTTAAAAGGAAAGGCGATGTAACACAGTGGTAAAAAGGCCCCTGTGCCAACTTTTTTGCAATGTGTTGCTGCCTTTAAATTCTAAGTTAATGATTATTTGCAAAAAAATAATAAAGTTTCTCAGTTTGAACATTAAACATCTTGTCTTTGCAGTGTATTTAATTGAATATAAGTTGAAAAGGATTTGCAAATCATTGTATTCTGTTTTTATCTACGATTTACAGAACGTGCCAACTTCACTGGTTTTGGGTTTTGTACATACACACACACACTGACCAAAAAAAAGTAACACAATTTTCCATTTCTTGATCTTATCGAGTGTAACTGTTATTCATCAACACCTCATTGGTTTCAAATGAAAGAGGGAATCTCAGACAATGGATATAACAGAAAAACGGGTTGAAATATCGCTGTGTTGCCTTTTACTTAACAAGGTGAAGTTCGACATTACAAAACACAAATGATACTATCAGTATGTTCTATGTCCCCATTAGTGTCGCGCATGGCGGTACACCGAGGTCTCAGACAACACCAGACGTCCGATTGCTGCTTGTGGAACACTGTTCCATTCTTCGGTCAGTGCTCGTCTTAGCTGACATACTGTAGCTGGTGGTGGTTGATGTCTCCAGATCGCTCTATCCAGAATGTCCCACAAGTGTTCTATAGGTGAAAGATCTGGGGGAAACGCTGGCCGGTGAAGGATTTGCACATTTTCAGCCCGAAGGTACTCCATGCAAATACTTGCCACTTGTGGACGCGCGTTGTCCTGCTGGAAGGTCAGTCAGTGACGCCGGACAAACAGAAGGACGACTGGACAGAGAATTTTATCATGGTAATGGACGGCGTTGAGGTTGGTTGGGTGCGTTGCAGACGATCGGTTGTGATGCGACGGTCAGATGCTGGAGTCGTAACATGTGACTGACCGGATCTGGGGCAATCGGCCATGTGTCCAGTGGGGTTAAACCTGGCTCCGAGGCGACTAATTCTCACAGAATGCACTCTGAATTGACGGGCAACTCGATCTTCCTGACTTCCGGCCTGTAGCATCCCAATCGCGCTCTCTCATTGAACTTCTGTTTGTCATGGCATTATAACCCATCTGATTTTTACTAATTTTTGGTCGGACTTTTATAGGCCCCGGTGTCTACGAGGAACTCAAAAAAATTGGAGTGGTAGGACGATGGTAGTACTTGAACCCAAGCATTGCGAGTGTTTAGTTCCAGACAAATGGCGGCTCCAGAATATGCGCTGTGACCGCGAAAATTTATATGGAAGAATTACTCACCTCCAAAAATACACACGCACAAGTAAGTATACATGGTAATAACATGTTCATACATGCCTTCTCTCCAAATGTTTAATACAGCAATAATACTTAGGTGGTTCAGAAATTAAAGGCATTACCAAACTATGTCTGCTTTTCCAAACCACAGGGAGAGGAAATATCTTAGCAAGCACAGGGCACAAGGCACATTCAACCCCTGGACAGGGAGTCGATCCATCCTGGGGTGAACGTGCACTTGTATCCACCCATGCTCACTCACACCACAGATACTGCCACACTTAAAAAAAATAAATAAATAAAAAAAAAATTGGCCAGCATCCTCACCCTCCCAAAAAAAAAAGAAAAAAAAGGAAATCACGTGTTACATTTTTATAATATTTATTTTTATTTTTTAGTTATATTCCAAGGATTCTGTCCGTCCGTCTGTCATTCAGTCCGTCATATGGCACACATATTCTCTACCACAGGGAGAGGTGCAATGCAAAGTATCGGCCATCTGGGATTATTTTTCACAAAAATATTGCTGTTTTCCTGTTTTTGGACATAGAAATTTTCAAGTGGATTCAATGTCAATTTGTCTGATTGATATCTCAAATATTATTCAAAGGATTCTTTTTTTTTTTATTTTTATTTTTTTTTAAATTTGGCATCTCCAATCCCACCCGAATCTGGAATGCCCAATTGGTGAACTATGTAAAAGGCTTGCTCGTATGGGACCCCTTGTTGCCAATTCAGGAGAGTGAAGACAGTTCATGGCTCTCCTCCGAAGCATATGCCTGTCAGCCACTGCTTCTTAACCCCTTTCTGCAGATGTAGATGCCCGCGTCTATAGACCTGCACATTGGAAGTACGCTGTTACTGTACTCGATCACTAGATAGCACCCCCGGATCAGTTATTGAATGTTCACAAGCAAGCAGACCTCGAACGCGGTTCTGAATACGGTGAAGTTCACTCCACTCCCTGTTTTTTGAGAGCTGCATGAATTAAACTCCTCAGCTAAGCCTGATGTGCAAACTGGTCAGTATCCTTGCCCATAGTGTCGATTCAGCAGTTTGAAAAAACGATATCTTGACACAGAAAAAATCGTTATCCTTAGTAGCAACCAGTTTAGCCACAGTGAGCTAACAGTATTCCAATTAGTAGTTCATACAAATCAGTTTTCTGAGGCAAAAAAATCGACATGGTATTGATTCTCTCACATTCTATTGCCTATTACAGTTGTCCCAGACAAAAAAAATCGTAGTTCCCTACCGTGGATTTACGCGCAGATCCATTCATTGACAAATCCAGCGCTTCCTTATATCCACCCGAGTACTGGCGTTGATAGCCAATCACTCAACCATACACTCAAGCTCTTCTGCGTAATTGTAGAGTTACACTTCATAACCTCGTGAAGTTTCCCTGATAACAATGTATTGATTGGCTCGTTTCTTATCCAATTCCCGAGTGTTTAAACATTTTAGAGTAAGTGAAACACATTGATTGGACAAACACAGAGCATACAAACCAATGCGTATCAGCATGCGCTGTTGTATCCTGTCTATGTTATGCACATTACGCGGCTAAAATAGACGGGATTTATAGAAAATCGGTTCGCAAAACTGGCCTTGAAGTGTTCAGTTACATTACAGGATTTAAATGAGAACGATATGCTCTATTGGAATTATTTCGAATGAAACAGGACCGGAGGGTATTTGCTACTGGGTACATCGGTCTCTATTTTATACAGTCAATGTCTCTGGAGGAGGGATTCACGAAAAAGGTCAGGCTGCTATTTTTGTTTGTTTTTTTTTTTTCTGTTTCGGAATGTATATGTACTCAACAAAGTCGAATGTCGAGGTTTTTTTCCTGTTTAAAACGCGAACTGCCCGTGCATTTTGGTGTGGACCCCCGGTACGTTCATTGCACGTTTCTTTTGAATCGGGAGACGCAATGGATTTGATATTCCCTGAAAGTGGAGTGTCTGTTCAGTTAAAATAAGGTATATTTCAGAATTCAGATATTACTGTGTTCGTGAGGTGTACTTGCTCCTTATAAGTGTTGAAATGGGTTCGTGAGCTTTGAAGAGGGGACTGGTAGCTTTCATTACAGGGTGAATGTTCTGACCGTTTAATTAGCAGTTTATTTAATGCGTGTTTGTGCTGTCTTTGAAGAGAAATGGCCAAAACTCTAAACTTTATTATGGAGAAAAGGTACGTTCGTATTTGGAGAGATTACTGGTGACCACTGATATTCAACTGCACTGATATTGATAAATTCATACTAAACTCAACCAGAAAATCATTCGTTCATATTAAATTTCATGCCTTAAAGCTTTAATTGTGTTAAATACATGATTTTTTTAATGATTTGACAGCAAATCATTTTGAGACTTTGGGGAGACACTTGGGTAGCTGTATAATTTGGCTAATAGCATGTAGGTAATCTAGAATGTAATGTTGAAGATGAATTCTACTTGTGCTCAAGGAGTTTATGATACCATAAATGTATAGTTTTAAGCCCCAGCAGTTTTTCAATCGTCAGAATTATTTTTTTTGCAATTTCAATGGTGAATTCTCATGAAGATTTTTTATGTTTGCTGCTCATTTTCTCTACCAAAATCATGAAAATAAACTGAAATACAATGTAATTCTAAATGCTGTAAGTGTCTTTCCTGAATTGAGCCACATTTTTCCTCTTTGTGAAGCTTAAATCTTGAATTATACAGCATTAAAGTGGGTAACCCATAAATAGCCAAATTTGGCTTCTGCACAAAGGGGTTAAGCACTCATTGGTTGAATCTTCGCAAATTCAGAACGAAGGAGGAGGAAACCTGGACGTGAACAGACTGAGAATCGTCCTGACGAGTGCCCGTATAGCCAACAGAAGGCGCTTGAGCAACGAGCAAAGCTATTTATTCCCCTTTGCCGGCAGTCCCTTCCCAATTTGAAACCCTGTAGCGCAGTAGCCAATTCTGTGCAACTCTGAAAAAGCTTTAATGGATTCTTTTCAAATTTGCTACAGATAGCTTCTATCATTTGGAGAGGTGCAGTGCTACGCGCCATAGATGTGTTGTTATTTTTGTCAAAATTGATTTTCAGAATGTGATCATTTCTTTAATCACAAACGGAAAAAGCATGATTGGGGACGTCAGTGGTATTAGTAAGCTTCACTAATTAAAAATATGTTTTGAGAAAATATCTGTTAAAATTGCACCAAAAAAAGTGAGAAAAATGCTCAGAATCCCTGTCCTTGCAGCAAACGATTTTCAGTTTTCAGTCACTGCCCCACTTATAGGTTTGGCAGATTTGATTCCTTTTCTTAATACATGTACTTGTGATTGACATTTGCAGCGCTATTTTGATCTGAAACTCTTACTATGATAAAATAAAAAAATAAAAAAACCACCTGCTCGCCCCTGGAATTGTGAAGAATGGTACCTAAATATCTTTTCAAAATAAAAGGCCTAAATCTGAGCCATTTTCCCTCCAGCAGAGAGGGTCTTGTTAATTCGTTCAGGATTACTAATGACTCACGTGACAAAGTCGTCCGTAAGCAGGTCGCTGTTCAGCCCTTGGGCTTCCAGGACGTCGTCGCGGATTTGGCAAAGGAGTGGGGCATCCTCGGTGAAACTGGAGGGGTGGGGGTCGCGACCCTTGTCCGTGCGGAACTTCAGAAGAACTTTTGAGGGGACAAAAAGAGGAGATTAGGGGGGGGTTCAGTGAAAGTAAATTCTCAATACTAACGCTCCGCACTTAGTGCAAGTATCAAGGGTGTAGGTAACTTGAATATGCGTCTGACCCAAGAACTAACTAACCATCTACTCAGCTGACAGCTGGCAGCATGATTAACCCCCCATGACTGGACAACTCATTGTTGTTCGCCGTTAAGTCTCTGATTTTACAACCATGGCAACACAGAGCGCATATGAACATTTAATATTATATATTTTTTTTATAAATATGAAAATGCTTTTATATATGGCATGAGTATATACATATATGGCAGTTTATTCCTGTACAGGACAGAGTAGAGACCAGAAGGCGGTAGTGCAAGCGAGAGGGGTGACATGACAAAAGTTGGTAGCCTAATTTGAACCCACAACGTCACAGCTCTTAATGAGCATTTGGATAGTGTTCTACAGACTTCGAATTACAAAAATTTGTAGGCCAAAACTTTAGTTCATAAACTGCCTTAACTCAGAAGACTGGCACAATATTAAGGAATCTCAACCCGTAAATTGCTGAATAGCCATAATCATGACTCAGAATGACGCTGTGTTCAAAACCACCTGCAACATTTTCCACAGCAGGGTCTTAGCCAGGTTTCAAATAAAAAAAGAGCCCATTGGTAGAATGTGAGGAGAATAAACTGCGGAGCAATGAATCCAGTATATGGACATCTTTTCTTTTTCTGTGATTGTCCTGCACCTGTGACCTGTTTGGGCCAGGCTTGATTACGCTCCAAGTGTACTTTGCACTGGACTAATGGCACATACCAAATAAATGCAAAGTAATGCAGTCCGCAAATAAACAATTTCCTTTTTCCCCCCCTCCTGAGGTAGCGCGGTGCTAAGCCTTCGGCTCACCAAGAACATCAGTGTGAAACCTGGTTGCGCAACACAACAGAGGATGGAAAATTCCAGAAAGCGAACAACAGCCCTCTCGCGCGCCAGCTGAGTGTAGTGGTGCCGGACACGCCCAGTAACCCCAGACAATCCCACATGGGCAGCCTGTGATTTTATACACACCACCACAGTCCCTTTCTTTCACAAAAAAAAAAAAAAATGACCAGCCCTCCACTTCCCTGCAGGGCAAGACTTCAGCAGAAAATTTCAACACTCACTTAAGCATTGCCCAACAAGGACTTATTGTGACAATAACAACTTTGGTAATGCGGGAAAACAAGCTCCAGCCTTAAAATGATCTCAGTGCACACGCCGCCCAAATCGCAAGCCAGTGATTCTAACCTCTGGCGTGAGAGAGCAGCAGGGTCAGCGATTCATTTTTTGCACCTTAAAATCAACAAATCGACTAAAAAGAAAAAAAATAAATAAAGGAGACTCAAGTGGACTTTGCAATCAACTGCATGGACTCATCAACCGCTTTGCTACTTAAACAGCAATCACACCTTGCCATATCATATTGAGAATTTAAAGCCGCTTTCATACTGGACGCGAAATAAATTTTTTGCACGACAGATTATATTCAATGTCAATGCAACTATTCGCGTCTTTGTATCGACTTCGAATGTAATCTGTCGTGCGAAAAATTCGTTTTGCGTCCGGTGTGAAAGCAGCTTAACTGTTCGCATGCATTTCCTGTCTGTTTCTCATTTGGCCAATGCGTTCCTTGTCAGGCGAGGTCCATTCAATCCGGCAGAAAGTTTTGTGCACTTTGAGCCTGGAGCAGCAATGGTACTTTCACCACCAAATAATTTTCTTTTGCAAAGTTTGTATCTGTCGGACGTCCATTAAAGCCATCAGGCAAGGTGTGACTCCTGTTTCAACCCCTTAAATTCTAGCTTTTCACTTAAGCTTTAACTTAAGTAAGTTCAATGTCATGAACGGAATTTTTTCCATCTTGTGGGACAATGTCACACAGATATTCTATATATGCTTGTTCCGGTGCTTCACACCAGATACACCACACTTATATTGAGAGAAAATATTCAAACCCAGGACACCAGGTTTTTATGGCCAGAGCAAATGGAAAATATCTAGATCTTGTATATCATTTTATACACATTTCCCAGTAATCCAGCAGGACATATCAGGGAAACATGGTTGGAAACCTTGAAATCTCCACCAGACTTGATATAGGTCCATAGGTTTTATGGGGTGCCAAGTAAAAATTGAATTCAGCAGGCCCTATGGCTCTCCAGGCCCCAGGGCCTTGTGTCATGAAACAGGATTACTGACCTCAGCTGGATAACTGCACTGAGTAAAACCCATGGCACTAAGGTAAGAGGCAGTAACTCCCTGTGGTTTTGTTCCATAAATCAAGCGCTTTGAAGGCCAGTTTTTCAATCTGTTCTTCATCTCTTGTCATGGGTGAAGTCAGTCTTGCCAATTGGTTACACCAGTCGTTTCACTGATTTCTGGGGAAGACAGAAAACCAAGCCTCAAATTGTGTTCAAGGGCCAGGTTTGATGCTTCATGTCCAAGAGACCATAGCTCAGGGTAATTTAATTTTCAGCACAGTGCAAGACTACCAGCTGCAGCAATTTGGTAGAAATGCTGCAATTACATAATATACTCAACAGTATGTACAAAATATTAGAGATGCACCGAATTTTCGGCCACCGAAAATTTTCGGCCAAAAAGGGCAAAAAAAAAATGCATTTTCGATTTTCGGCCAAAAGACTTATCACCGAAACAATACACCGAAACAGAATGTTGTAATGATGCAAGCAAAAACTGCGGCCAGCACGCGCCTGTCTGTATCTTTTAAATCAGGGGACGCGCACCACCGTCACCACGTTAAGGCACTAAAGTCTGCGAGAGCTGAATTGCAATTTCTGTTTGACACTGTCCTGATGCATAGGATAGCAGCTGGTGTTGTGTCCAATTCGGTTGCACATTAAATACGTACCAAATAAAAATCACCAAGTAACATCAGTATTCCATACTACAACTACAACTCCTGGAAAAATATGGAATCACCACACATGGATGTTAACTTACCTTTTTTCCTTCATAACTTCATAACAAAGAAGCAAATAACACATATGATAAAACAATTACTGTTTATTAGCTAGACATGCAGGCGTCAATTAACATTTCACTTTGAAAGTGAAGGCAAAACACGTGGGAAACGCGCAATTTGTGAGAGATGGCAGAGTATTAGAATGTATCGCTTTACAATGCGTCATCTCATCTGTGATACCTTTCCCTTTCCTGAGAACAAAATGCTTCATCAGCACCCGTAAAGTTATTCTCCGCGCAATTTTCATAGAATAGGGGCAGCATAATAACTTTCTCAAGGGGAATTAGGGAAACAGAATTGGACACAACGCCGTTGCTTCTAATTTCGCTACGAACAGGATCACGGACAAAGAAACGCATTTCATAAATGCAGTAGCTTCGGTGAACAAACACAACCTTGTTTGAAAGGTAAGGCAACGCACAGTATATTTATCAAACTGCCTAAAACAACACAAGTTTCAAAACCACGATCTGAAGACCTGTTTCAGTGATGGAAAGTGAAGCCTGTTTCCTAGCGATAATGCGGAAGCGAGTTGTCTATCGCAGCCAATTCTCTCTGACCAATCAGTGGGCTGCTGTTGTCGTCATGTAACATATTTTACAATTTTTCAGCAGCCAGTAATAGGCCAGTGAGTTATAGGCCTGTAGGTTATTCATGAGTGGGGCCAAGTTAAACATTTTATTTATAATTTTATTTTATATTGTGCTTTGTTGGAATGTCAGTGATAAATAAATCAGGGATTCTTGAGATGAGGGACAAAACATGTCCGGGAGATAAAACTCATTGTAATGGTTAAAATGTGTTTAAAAAATCTCAAATAATTAGATTAAACAATAAAACAACAACATATTTATACTTCAAAATGTGAATGAATGTTTATATACACATATATTTCATTTTACAGGGCCTAGTGTGCTGCCTGAACCTAAAAATACCCTTGTCCGAAAGCAAGTTTCATGATTTTACAATACTTAAATAATTGTTTAAAGTAAAATAAAACAAACAAAATTGCTACTGTTGTCATGTATTTTAAATGAATATTCAAACTGTATAGAAAATAACAATTTAAAAAATATATTTATGTACTTTTTACGTGATTGAAATCGTGTCCGGAGTTTCTGTCAACACCATAAGATTTTTCTAAAAATGCAAAAATTCAGGCATTATAGAGGCCAACTCATATTCTAAGGACCCCTTTTCTGCTTCCTGTTTGGTGGACATGCCATGAGGCCACTGCTCTGGCAAGTTAATATTTCACATATTTTTCTTTAATTATCTTCTTTCACAAAACCACCTATGTCACAACCATAGAATGTCAACACCATAATCAATAAAATTCAAGGTTTATGTGATTTTATTAAGAAATAAAAGTTTAATGTAACTTTAATGTGGAGGCCATAAGCAGCTGGTGAAAAACAAGATGGCTCCTGCAAAGAAAACACATGTTATGATGAAAAGTTGAAGATATCGTCAACTCCGTAAGACTCCATCAGACGTCAACTCCATAAGACATTTTGTCTTATGGAGTTGACCACTTAACTTATGGTGTTGACAAATGGGACTTAAATGCATTATTTACCCATTTAATTCAATTTTATGCATCAGCATTGTAGTTTTATTATTTTATATTTCAATATTATATCTTCTGTGTATTTTATATTGAATGAATGTAATTATTTATTTTATAAATTATAATATTATAATGTGTGTGTGTGTGTGTGTGTGTGTGTGTGTGTGTGTGTGTGCTCTTTACTAAATACAACACTGTCCATTTGTCCATTTCCTGCTAGAATGGCAAAAGGGAAGCTTTCAGTAGAGGAGCGAAAGAGAAGGAACACAGAATATCAAAAAAAATGGAGGGAGAAACTTAACAGTCAGCCAGAGTTAAAAGAAGAGTTTCTGAGAAAGGAAAGGGAAAGATGGGCACATAGAGTGCAAGATGGAAAAGTAAAGACCATCTCTGATCTGAATGGGAGTAAAAGAAGGAAGAGAAGGAAGTTCTGGAAGCAAGCAAAGAGAGAATCAAGGGAGCGTAGGAAGAAAGCACAGGAGAGCCAGCAGAGTCTGAACACCCCACCAGACAGTCCTTTAGACATTAGTTTTGAGCAACCAAGCAGGAGTAGGCAACTACTTGCTGGAGAAAGATTGAGAAACAGAACAAGACAAAGGCATTACAGAGAGATTAAGACACTTAAAGGCCAACTGGAGAGGGTGCAGAAAGACAAGGACAAGCTTAGGAAGAGATTGAAACGCAGGAAGTTAGATCCATGTCAAAGCACACAAGATTCACCTCGGACCCAAACACAGTCAATGCTTCAAGGAAGCAAACTCAGAAACCCTTTAGTCAAGAAAACACTACTCTTCCACCATGTTTTGAGTAAAGCACTGGGCAAAAATTTGCATCACGCTCACAGAAGCGGCAAGCTCACACCACACACCACTTTGTCTGGCAAAATCCTCAAGAAATATCGGCTGATGCATCAGGTTCGTGAGTTTGGCTTCAGCTACAAAACACTCAAAGAAAAAACACCAATCCAAAGAAAGCCCAATTACATCCAGATGATCACCTCAGTGGTTCAAACCTTTTTTGAAAACAATTCAAGAATCACAACAGACAAGCAAGACACTATCACAAGAAAAAAAGTGAAACGTCAAAGGATGATTATGACAGACACAATGCAGAATCTTCACTATTCATTTACTGAGCAAAACCCAAGCATTCGCCTCAGCTATTCATCTTTCTGTGCACTACGTCCCTTCTATATAACACCACCCAAAACCTCAGATCGAAAAACTTGTCAGTGCCAGTACCACGAGAATGCCAAACTGATGCTTGATGTTCTGAAATCCTACCAGGCTGTGTCAACCAGCAAACTTGAGGAGACATTTCAGCTTGTGTGTTGTTCTCCAGCAAGTGAATCTTGTCTATTGCGTACCTGTACAAGATGTCTTCACAGATCTTCAAGTTTGCCTTTAGAGGAAGGGAAAACAAAAGTGGAATGGAAGCAGTGGGAACGTGTCGAAGAGCAGACACAGGATGGAGTTCACTTTCACACCCGACTTCAGAAACAGACGGGTACTCTGTCAGAGCTGATAGATCTCTACCAAGACAAATTAAGAAATGAAACAACCACCCATGTCCATCTAGTTCAAAATCAATCCAAAGAGTACAGAAACATGATTCAAAATTGCAATGAAACAACAGTGATTGTGCATGTTGACTTTTCTGAAGCCTGGAAATGCAAATACAGCTCCGAAGTACAGTCTTGCCACTATGGACAAAACCTTCCTCAGATAACGCTCCATACAGGCATGTTTTACACCAAACAAGAAAAACAAGCATTTTGCACAATTTCCGAGTCCAAGCGCCAAGATGCAGCAGCTATATGGACCTACATGGACCAAGTCCTGAAAGACATACATACCAGATTCCCCCACATTGACACAGTCCACTTTTGGTCGGATGGTCCGAGCAAACAGTACAAAAATAAAAAGAACTTTCTCCTCCTCTCCACCATCCCTCCTCAACTGGGGTTCAAGAACGTAACATGGAATTTCTTCCCTACTTCCCATGGAAAGGGTGCCCCAGATGGTATTGGGGCCACAGTGAAGCGGTGTGCCGACAGAATTGTTGTTGGAGGACTGGACATCGTGAATGGCACAACATTTCATCAGCTTGTGTCCAGCAAGCTAAGTGGAGTCCACCTACACTATGTCAGCAATGACAATTTTCTGACTTATGATGCTGTTCTCCCCCAGTCCCTAAGATCCATCCCGGGAACAAGAAAGGTTCATCAAGTTGTAGCTCAGGGCAATATGATCTACTGTCGGCATATTTCCTGCTTTTGTAATGAGGCACAAATCTGCCGCTGTTTTAATCCAGTTGCACATCACTACACTCAGGATGCAGATGAACATGGGGCTGTTCAACATGGGGCTGTTCAGAGTCCTCTTGCAATGTTGGTGGAAGCTATGGAGAAGGAGCCATCCAGAGCACCTGAGGGCTTAATGTCAGCAGTGGGGCCGAGTGATATCCACACAGGAGATTGGCTCTCTGTGGTCTATGACAACAATTGGTGGCTGGCTAAAGTGCTTAAAACCGATCAAGAACACGGGGATGTCCAAGTAGATTTTTTTCACCCTCATGGGCCAAGCAGTTGTTTCCAGAGGAAACAAGGGAGTCAGGATGTCTGCTATGTCCCATTTCCTGACATCATAGTCAAACACCAATCATCACCAGTCCACACAAGCCGCTCCAGGGAAATCTATCGGCTCTCCCCAGAAGTCATGGACTTCATAGATGAAGAACTCGTCAATCGGTTGTTGCCAGGTCTTTAAATTCATGCCGTGTTATTGAATGAGTTCAAGATTTTCAGAGATTTTTCCATTCAATGGCTGAATTACTGAATGTTCTGAATGTTCTTTCTCCATGTGTCCATATATTTGATGAGATGGACTGTTCAAGAGACTAGATATGTCTGCTGCCCAGTTACTATTTTTAAAGTGGGTGTGAGTGCAAAAAAATGATTTATTTTAAGTGGACTCTTATCCTGAAATGTTACATTTGAAAAGTTGAGTTTTTGAAGTTCAACGGCCATGTTAAATGTTAGTTAGTTAAGTTATATCCTGTTCTTTTCTAATCTGTCAACACCATAAGATGTGTGTCAACTCCGTCAACAGCTTGTCAACTCCATAAGATGAGTTTTCTTTTCATTTTTGTTTTAAAAAAGAGATTTTATTATATTGTTTCAGATTATCTCAATAAAAACACTGCATTTCCTTAATGAATTTGTAATTTTTATTTTCCTGAATATCATTGTCTGTTTTTGAGATTAAAAACTAAATGTGTAAATGTATATTTCCCCAATAATAATAATCAATAGCTTCATAATTTATTTATTTTAAATAATAGTAGTAGTTTGAAAACGTGGATAGATCAACAGAGAATACAATAATCTCCAATAGTCAAAATAACTGCAATAATTTTATTCAAAATACATATTTTTTAGGTTTCTGTGTGTCTTATGGTGTTGACAAAATCCCAGGCTTGTCCAGCAAACATGACAAAAATTTTAAAAATGCTAAACCTGGGAGATTGTATTTCAACAGCATTAAAAGGCCAACACATGGGACAACTATAATATATAAATATATTTTGGAAAAATCATCATTTTATTTTTAGAAATTAAAAACTCATTTTGTCCCTTGTCTCAAGAATCCCTGAAATATTTTCATAATTTTGCTATTGATTTATTTTCTGAAGCGTAAATGTTAATTTATGCCATTGCAATGCCTTGACTTTAGATAGGCAAGTACACAGTCATAGCCATAAATGCAATGGAACCAAAAATTGGCACAATTTCTTTCGGTTTTCGGCCAAGTGTTTCACATTTTTGGTGTCGGCCAAAAATTTTCATTTCAGTGCATCCCTACGAAATATTCATAGATTTTGTTCAGAGAAAAATATTTAAAATCACTTTCAAGAAAATGCTTTCAGATGTGATGACTGAATTCTTTTCAGATCAGGAAGACCCCAAATCAGTTCCGCACCAGAACAATACTGGAGACAAAATTAGTTCAAACACAAATGACTGACAGAACCTGTGATGAGAAGTTGCGGTGCAGTGAAAATGTATTCGCCACCTTCCTGATTTCAGCTAATTTCGCTTATTTTTTCATATTCAGATGTTCCAGATCAAACTAGATTTAATACAAAATTAAGTGAGGAAACACAAAATGCTACTTTTAAACTACACAGTCCGAAAAGCTGCCGGCGCATGGGTGTAGCCCACGAAAGCCTGCTTCTCTACTTTTTTGTGCATTATTCGGCCAATACTGTCGCCATGGCAACCAAAATCGATAGGTGTCATGTGAGGGATAATACGTCTATACCAAATATGAAAGTAATTGGTGAAAAATTACAGCCTGTACGCCATCCACGAAGAAGTGTGTACGTTTCAGTGCAAAGATTTGCACATTATTAGGCCAATGCTGTCGCCATGACAACCGAAATCGATAGTTGTCATAACTGAAGTGTAACATGTCCATACCTAATATGAAAGAAATCGGTCAAAAATTGTAGCCTGTACTGCGTCGACAAGGAAATCTCCGCGTTTTGCCACTAATTTGCATATTATTCAGCCATAATTTTGACATGGCAACCATAATCGATAGGTGTCATAAGTATAACACACGTCCATACGAAATGTGAAAATCGGTCAAAAATTATAGCCTGTACAGCATCCACAAGGAAGTGTCTACGGACGCGGCGGTGATGACGCGTGAATCCATAGGAGCAGACCAACTTTGTTCGGGGGCTACAATTTCATATAATAGAAGAAATGAGTAATTCAAAACCAATATAATTATCCATGTGAAAAAATTATTGCCTCCCTCAATCTAATGACTACTGGGAACAAGTGCAGTCAAATGTTTGCATTAACTGTCAATGAGTCACCTGCATCACTAGGGACACATTTTTGCCCACCCTTCATTGTACAATTGTTCCAATTCCATCACAGTGGTGGGTTTTCGATAAATAAACGGCCTGTTCAAAGTGATGCCACTGCACCAAAATCGTATTCAAGTCAGGACTATAATTTTGTTTCTTACGAGTCATTCTGAGGTGGACTTGCTTGTGTGCTGTGGATCATTGTTCTGCTGCATAATCCAAATGCACTTGAGCTTTAGGAAAAGCACTGATGCCTAGATATTCTGCTTCAGGATTTTCGCGTAGAGAGCAGAATTCATGGTTCTTCCAATTATGGCAAGTTACCCAGGTCCTGGAACAGCAAAGCAGATGCGGGAGGAAAAAAAAAAAAATCACACTACCACCACCATGTTTGACTGTTGGTATGATGTCCTTTGTAATGTCGTGTTAATTTTACCCCTGCTATCACGGGACCCATGTCTTCTAAAAAGTACCATGTTTGACTCAATATCCACAGAATATTATCCCAAAGTCTTGAGGGTCATCAAGATGTTTTTATGCAAGCTTGAGACAAGCCTTTGTTTTCTTTTTGAGCAGTAGTGATTTTCCCTTTGCAACTCTCCCATGGATGCCATTTTAGTCCATTCCATTCCATTCCATTCTTTTTTTTTTTTTTTTAAATTTGGCATCTCCAATCCCACCCGAATCTGGAATGCCCAATTGGTGAACTATGTACAAAGCTTGCTCGTATGCGACCCATTGCTGCCAACTCAGGATCGTGAAGACGGTTCACGACTCTCTTCCGAAGCACGTGCCCGTCAGCCACTGATTCGTATACACTCATTGGTTGAATCCTCGTAAGTTCAGAACGAGGGCGGAGGATACCCGGACATGAACAAACCCAGAGTCTTCCTGACGAGCGCCCGTCTGGCCAGCAGGAGGCGCTGGAGCAATGAACAAAGCTACTATTGTGTCCCCAAATCCGGCAGTCCCTTCCCAATTTGGAACCCTGTAGCGCGATGGCCAATTGTATGCTACTCTGAAAAAGCTGGCGACCCCTGCCGGTGGGTACGCCAGGGCTTGAACCCGCGACGTGATGGTCACCTCTGCACTGCAGTGCCTTAACCGAGTGAGCTATCCGGCAGCTCAAGTCCATCCCATTTTTAAGTGTGGAATAATTAAATCTGATCTTTTCCGAGGCAAAAGAGGTCTGCAGTTCTTTCTAATGATTTTTTGGATGAGCCCTCAATGTGCTCTAGGAGGAATTTTGGAAGGCTGGCCACTCCTGGGAATGTACAGCTCTGCTCCAGGTTTTCTCCATTTGAAGATGATGGCTCTCACCGTGGTTCAATGCAGTTCCTGAGCCTTCAAAATGGCTTGTTAACCCTTTCTGACTGAAAAATGTCAATGACTTTGTTTCTCATCTATTCTTGAAATTTTTTACATCGCGGCATCATGTGCCCATTTTTGCCTACGTCACACTGCCTGACAGATGCTACAAACCAGTTCAGCTTTAGCGAGATTTTGGTTGTGTGCACGCTCTTTGCAGACCGTGTATGGCAGAAGGTAAAAAGGCAGTCTTCTTGCTTCCTTGTTGGATGCACAAATCTCTTTGAAAAGGGGGGGAATATTAAGTTCTTTTGCATTCCATGAGGTAAAAGGCTGCAAACAGCATGGATTAGGGCCATAGACAGGAAGATTTTTGGACAGAATTCCATATCCAACTTCCACTTTTTATTGTGCACTTATCCTTCGCGAGAAGAGGTTCGGATCATGTGCGCTTACCGGTTGTTTTGAATAGTGCAAATTCCTCCCAGGAACACTGTGACCATTAGCTGACTTGCAGTGTGAGACCCAATTATGGTGTTAATGACAAATTAATGTCTGCAAAACTAACTGGCGAGCAAATTCAACTTTATTGGCTGTATCCATGACAAGTAATAATGTAATCGAAATCACAAAGAAACCAAATGATTATTGCAAGAAATTTGTGCTGAATCAGCCGAAACGAAAATGTCAACCTAGTTTTCGAATGTTTTAGGTAACATAGCAGAAGGGAAAGAGTGGGCAGTAAATGGGGACGTTAGCCCGTTGCGTGCAAATGCTTGACAGCAGACATTTTTCCAATTATTGCTTCAACTAATTCTCTCTCCTTGAGCTTCGACTGTGGTACATCCAAATGTTTGCATATCTGTCTCAATTCAAAAACCTTGAGTCGAGAGATTGCTCTTCTCTCGCTGACTGCAGGTTTGTTCAAGGTCTACAGTTTTTCTTCAGCCATACACAATGTCCAGTGCTCATGCACTCTCCAATTCTCATTTTTCATGCCCGTAAAACAAAAGGGTCCATTTGTGTGATGTTTAAATTAAACATGGCTGACAGTAACCATGCCTGGGTGTATCTGGAGAAATTGAAGCCAATTATCAATTAAATTCCTTTAATTTGTTGATTTAGGAACTAAAAAGGGGCCATCGCTTTTTTTTTTGGGGCCAGGTAGGGTTGGAAAGCCATTTTCCTTCAATAAATAAAACAAAAGCCCAAAAACTGCATTTTGTGTTTCCATGTGTTATATTTATCAAATATTAAAATTAATTTGATAATCTGAAACATTTAAGTGAAATTGAAAATTATGTAAAAATTAAAGAAATCGAGAAGGGGTAAAAACTTTCACACTGCACTGTAAATAGCTTGTTTATCTTGGCCTGCACTAGGACTGCGCGTACCATGTCAAACACATTCATGGAGAGGGCTACCGACTGTGAAACAGGAAACACACTTGGTCTAATAAACGGATGTGGGCATGTTTGTGTTACTCAGTCAAGAGAGCGTAGAAAGGAGCTCAATAGACCGTTACATGGACTGTCGTGGTGGAATATTTGTGCCCACAGACAAAAATGACCAAAAGCTGCCCCCCACCTCCTCACCACCACACATCTAATTACAAGCCTCTTCACTTCCTGTTGCCATCTGTTGTCACTGTCCATCAAATTAACCGCAGTTCGAAGACCACCCACAGATCTTTCCACTCATAAGCATGTTCTCAAGAGTGGAAAAACATACAAGGTTTGTCAAGTTCTAGTTATGTTGCAATTAAAAAAAAAAAAAACACACGCATACACACACAGGCCTACAGAGACGGACGCACGCAGGTACAGAGTGTGCGCACAAACGTGCATGCACAAACATAGGTGAACCTGCATACACGTGCGCGCCCATACACACCCACACCCACATCCATACCCTGCAACAGCAGGCATTTTGGGCCAAGAGTACTGCTCACGTGCAAGGCTGTTTCAAAAGGAAGTTCTTGCCGGGGACATTCTGAAAATATATCAACAGAAACTGACTATGCGCTTGATCAAGAACCATTTCTCCTGCCCATAACAGCAACCTACATCTCGAAAGAAGAAGAAGAAAAAAAACGGCCCAGAACAGAGTTGCACCCTCCTCAAAGAGTTCACGGCAATTCCCACGGCCGCCAAAACGACCTCAGCAAGCCGCCCTAAGTATGAGCGGCCCTGAGAGGAAACGGTTCTTCCTCAAACTGAACAGTCGCAAGGCAACTAACATATTTATAGACACCCGGCACATTTTTAAAGCCCGCTAACCTTTTAAAGGGGACCAAAAACAAAAGTAGGAAATGTTTTTGTTCTCAGGTAGCAGTGATAAGAATGACGCCCGAATTGCAGGCTGGTCCGTTTCAGCTACACTTGGCCAGCCATGGGAGGCAGGTGATGGAAAAAGAATTGCTCTTTGAGGAAACAAAGCCAGATCTAGCTGCAATAGAAACAAGACTAGGTGCAACCTAGTATATGGCTGGTTGCCAAGTGCTTTATGAGAATGTGGGCCCAAGAAAAGGGTGCCAAATGAGGCAAAGCTCATGCAATTATATGACGCGCAAGTTTAGTAATGAGCTGGAGTTGATAAATTATTTACAAAGTAGGTGGGGAGAGTGTGGGAGTGGGAGAGTGAGTGTGTGTGTGAAAGTGTGTGAGAGTGAGATAGTGGGGGTAAATGAAAGTGAGGGAGTGGGAGGTGGGGGGGGGTAAGGAAAAGGTATCAAAAGCAAGTTATACGTTGGAATAAACAAAGACCTAGAGGGAGGGTAGCAGTTATTATCCCCCGCCAACACGAAGTGGGAGGGGGACATAGGTTTGACTTCTGTCCTTGTGTGCGTGCGTCCGTTTGTCTGAGAGAAAGGGGACAACTTTTCTCAGAAACTATTACAGATAGGACAACCAAATTTGGCGTGTAGCTTCAGACCATAAAGGCCTTGATGGAGTTCAAAAATAAGAAGCACACGATTGGCGGGGGATGTTGTTGACCATGTCCTCTTGTTGATTTTGTGAATGACAATTTCAGAGAGACAGCAACAGCAGATGTAGATGGCAGTAAAAGTATGCATGTATGTTCCTGAATTGGAATGGAAAAATAAAGTTATCAGTACAGTTGTGCTTATGGTGGACGTGACCTCACTTTCCTGAACACAAGGCAGTTCTTATATAGTGAGCGTGTAAGAACGAATGTCCAAGTTTCCTTCCACCCGCCCCCCCAATGTTTCTTCTTTGGGCATGTAATGGACTTTTGAGTAAATTTTTTGAGTAAATTTTTTTTTTGAGTAAATTTTTGAGTAAAACCGCTTAGTAAATATGTTTGAGTGAAGGAGTAGCCATCTGTCTACATAAAGTGTTAGACGATATTGGTGATGGGGTTGAATATGTTTAAGTATGTGACCAAAAAAATTGAAATGGAATTAACTTTAATGAATTTATGACATATTGAAGGCTTTTGAAAAGGCCTTGTAGTTGACACCAAGATCATGAGAATTGGCCGAGAAATAAAGTTTTGGAATTTTACAGTGCCCCCAAAAAGCAATTTGTTTGGGATTTATTTCAGTCACTGCGGGTGAAAAAAAAATGTCGGGAAGTGAGCAATTTAGGTCAATTTCACCTCAAATATTGTAGACAGTCAAAAAAATGATATAATCAATATTTAAAGAAATGAAATAAAATGCAAGAATTCAGGAAAGAAAGCATGAACGTTTTCATAAGTGACAGTTACAGCCTGACCGAGTATTGCACTTTGTCACATAGCTAATATGATAATCAGAGGTGTATAAAGTACTGGAAAAAATAACGAAGTAAAAGTAGAAGTACCATTACTGAAATTTCTTGAGTAAAAGTCGCTCACATTAAATGTACTTAGGCACCAAAAGTATTTTGTGAAAGAATACACTTAAGTATCAAAAGTGCGAGTATAAGTACAAAGTATTTTTCACAGTATGCATAGAGAGAAGCAAAGCAACCACTCTTTGTTCTCTCCTTGTTCTCTTTAATCAATTTTCAGGTGAATGAAAAATTCAGTATTCAAAAAACAAACATGCAGTCTCTTCTTTATACATTTCTTCTTCTTTGAGTTTACTAGCGGTTTTAAAAACTACAATCATTGACTATAATTAACCCCTTTGCGCGGAAGCCAAATCTGGCTATTTAGGTGTTACCTGATTTAAGGCTTTATAATTCAAGATTGCAGCTTCACAGACAGAAAAACTTCGGCTCAACTGAGTCTAGACACTTGAAACATTTAGACTCTCATCGTATTTTAGTTTATTTTTATGATTTTGGTGGAGGAAAGGGGCTGAAAAAATCTTCATTAACCTCTTAAGCCCCAGCCTCTTTTTTAGGTTTAGGTTTTCTGTTTGAAAATGGCATACCCAAAATGAATAGAGTATATCTCTGTTTGTGTAGCATGAGGTATCAGAGAGGGAGACATGGAAATGTGGAGAGAGGGTTGATTTTCTGACGCTACTCGGATTTTGATATTTGAACATTAATATGCTTGGCGTTTGAGTTGTGCTTGGTGTATGTAAACATGACTTATATGCTTGTATGCTTATATGCTCTGCTTGTAGCAGAGGCTATCCTGTTTCATTTGATGTGTAACATGACTAAATTGCTACTTGATTAGCGCGGCGTTGTAGGTATTTTGCTGCGGTGAGTCTGGAGTTTAAGAGATTAAAATTCAACTTGGAAATTGCAAAATAAAATAATACTGACAATTGAAAAACTGCTGGGGCCTAAAACTAAACATTTCTGGGATGTACCACAAGTAAAATTCATCTTGAACATTACATTCTAGATTACCTGCTAGCTATGAGCCAAATTAGACAGCTATCCAGGTGTCTCCCTAAAGTCTGAGATCCATCAAAATGGTTCACTGTCAAATCATACATGAATCATATATTTAACACAAATTAACTTTTGGGGCATGAAATTCAGCATGAACTTATGATTTTATGGTTGAGTTTAGCATGAATTTATCAATATCAGTGCAGTTGAACAACAGTGGTCACCAGTAATCTCTCCAAACACAAAACATGCCTTTTCTCCATAATTAAGTTTACAATTTTGTCCATTTTTCTTCAAAGTCACCCAAGCATTAAATAAAGTGCTATTTAAACAGCCATAACATTCATCCTGCAATGAAAAGCTAACCGCTCTCACATCTGAGCTCATTACCTTACACCTTATAAAAAAGGGTAAAAATTCACTAACTCAGTAATATTTGAATTCTGAAATGTACCTTATTTTTACAGAACAGAAATTTCACTTTCAGGAAAAATCAAACGACATATGCCACCATATTCAACAGAATGGTGCAATGAATGTACTGAGGGATCTACCGAGGTGCGTGGGCTGCATGCATTTGGAGAAACGAAAACCTCGGCATTCGATGTCTTTAAACGCGGTATAAATTACACAGCAAAAAGCCATATTGAGCAAAATGCAAACAGAGTAGAAGTATAACCTTTTTCTTTATTGATGCCCTCCTCCAGAGACAGATGTATCGTGTAGAACAGGGGTTCCCAAACTTTTCCAAAATCGGGGCCCACTTGAAAATCTAAAAAATGTCCGCGGCCCACCTTTGTCCTATAAACAGTACATATACGAAATTATGCATTCTCAGAACACTTAACAGCAACAATAGTTGTTGTTGTTGTTGTTGTTAAGAAAATAAAATAAATAAAATAAATAAAAAACAACAACAATAATTGTCGTTGTTGTTTTTTATTTTTTATTATTATTATTATTATTAAGATTCAGGATTGAAATGAAAGCAGGGGGATAAAAGAAGCCCAAACTTCTAATCTGTGGTGTACACACAAGACAGAATTAATTATCGAACACAGTACGTGCTCCTCCAATTATGACCCCCGGTCATGATGACCAGAAAGCTACGTTCCGATCATAAACTATATAAGGTTCCTAAAATATTGAGAGGTCAATAACACTCAATAGGTTATTACTTCTAAATATTTTTTTAAAATCGTGCAATAAATATATAACAATAAAAATCATTAAAAAATCATATTTGCAAAAATGAATCATTTTTATTGACCTCTCACGGCCCACCTGGAGTACCACCACGGCCCACACTTTGGGAATCACTGGTGTAGAAGGAACCCTCCAGTACGGTTTCGTTCGGAATAATTCCCATTGATCATGTCCTCATCTTATTTTAATCCTCTATATATAACTGAACACTTCAAGGCCAGTTTCGCAAGTCTTTTTTTTTTAATAAATCGCGTCCATTTCAGCCGCGTAATGCATGCAACGTCAACAGGATACAACCGAGAATGCTGATACACATAGGCTTGTATGCTCTGTGTTTGTCCAATCAATGTGGGGTACGCTTACCGTAGAACGTTTAAACCTTCGGGAATTGGATAAGAAACGAGCCAATCAATACATTGTTACCGCGAAAGTTTCACGAGGACGTGAAGTCGAACTGTGCAGTTAGGCAGAAGAGCCTGAATGTATGATTAAGTGATTGGCTATCAACACCAGTGCGAGGGTGGATATACGGAAGCGCTGAATTTGTCAATGACAGAAGCAACACGAAAATCCACGGTAGGGACCTATGCATTTTTTTGCATGCGATGATTGTAATTGACAGAAGAATGTGATAGCATCAATAACATGTCGAATTTTTTGCTTCAGAAAACAGATTTTTTTTCTGAACCACTAATTGGAATACCGTTGGCTCACTGTAGCTAAAGTGGTTGCTACATAGGACAACAATTTTTTCTGTCGCAAAAGATCATTTTTTTTAAACTGCTGGATTGATACTATGGGCAAGGATATTTACCAGTTTGCACATCAGGCTTAGCTGAGGAGTTTAATTCATGCAACTCTTGGAAAACAGGGAGTGGAGTGAACTTCCACATATCTAAAACTGCGTTTGAGGTCTGCTTGCTTGTGAATATTCAATAACTGATTCGGGGGCGCCATCTAGTGATCGACTACAGTAACAGCTTGCTTAAATTTGCAGTTCTATAGACGCAAGAGTCTACATCTGCAGAAAGGGGTTAATAGTAGAATTACATAGTATCAATACCATGCCAAATTTTTGCTTCAGAAAACAGATTTTTTTTTTTTTTTTAAATACTGATTGGGATACCATTGGCTCACTGCAGCTTAAGTGGTTGCTCCAGAGGACAACGACTATTTCTGCAGCAAGAGATAATTTTTTTTTTTTAACTGCTAGATAGTTACTATTGGGCAGGTATATTGAGCTGTTTGCACATCAGGCTAAGCTGAGGAGTTTTATTCAGGAAACTCCTGAAAAACATGGATTGGAGAAAACTTGTCCATTTTTCTAAACAGAGTTCGAACCACTGATCTATGTAGAATTATTCCATATAGATCAGTGGTTCGAACTTAGCTTGCTTGTGAATATTCAATAACTGATCCGAGAGTGCCGTCTACTGGTAGAATATTGTAACTGCGTGCATAAATTTGCAGCTCCACGTCCGCTGGCGGACACATCTGCACAAGGATACCCTGCTGAGCGCTGTTGTTCTTCTCAAACACGGCAAATCCAGATCATCCTAAAATGATGAATTACATTCATTCTTTAATTTATACCGAGTAAAAAAGTAGCCGTGTCAAAGTAACGAAGTGAAAGTATACTTTTTATCTTTTAAATGTAGTCGAGTTAATGTCCAGGTTTAAAAAAAAAAAAAAACCTGAAGAAAAGTATAAATCCTCAAAGTACTGAAAGGGGACCTAATATACCATTTTAACAAGTTTAGATTTTGGTCTTTGACTCCCCTAGAGTACTCCTGATTGCGCAAAGTAAAAAAGGGTACTTATTTTGCTCATACTGCCATCCTCAAAAAACCCCATTTGTAGTCCATAGTAGTCTCTGCCTGAAACGCCTCATTGGGGTGGCTCTTCCGCCATTGCCCCCACTCCCTGTGTGCCCACTTTCTTCTGACTGGCCACCTCTGTGGAGGGCGGATCTGGCGGGACGAGGCTGCAGAACGCAGTTTTCCTGGTCTGGCTCCAGAGGAATCGACGGGCATATGCTGCAATCTAACGCAGTACATGTGTATAGATCTAATGAAATTAACTTGTTCTAATAAATGCAATGGTGAAAGTCCGGCAGCTCAAACGCAAATTTGCTATCGGCTACAGTTTGCTATGGCAACAGTTGGTGAGTACAACGGTTTTTCTACTCCGGAGCTAGGATGCCGGGGAAGCTGGAATCCACCTCATACAGACACATTTGGAGAACGGGTTGACATGCCCAAGTGTAGACCGGAGACCGTAGAAATCCGGTGGGTCTGAGTTTAGAGGGAAACATGGACAGTGAGGAGCAGCTAAAAGTGGACCAACAGCTTATGGACTGCTTCGGTGTGTATTAGAACCTGCTGGTTCATGTGCGTAGCTGTGGTGTGTCGTTAGTGTGGAGAAACGAACAGCTTCCGCGCTGGTATATGATGGAGGGGCCAAAGCTCCAAGCTAAACGGCCTTTTCAGAAATTGCCCGTGGCAATTGTTTACTCATTGCTTCGGAATGACCAACTTTTCCTCATAGGAAATGGGTGCATGATGGATAGCGTGCAAGAGCTAGACAGACATCCGGTTCAGACATGAACATAATATAGGTTTTACAGACCGCAAGTTCCGTCTGCGTGAACCTTTGCTTATGTGGAGCCAGCGAATCAATCACTTTTACAGGAAAGAATTTAATATTCAATCGATGGCAATGCAAAGAAATCTTCTGTTTTTACCGGACATGTTATAGCCTGTGCGCTTCCCTATTTCTTTCACCGGTAGTATCGGACATCTTGCCCAGACATTGGAGATGTATCAGGCTGACCCCGGTCATGGATGAGTAAAGCAATCGTTTCATAAACACCCAAAAACGCACCCCAAGTTCTGCAAAATCTACGTCTGGTCTAACTGCAGCCCAACTTGGCAGACACATACAACACCTCTCCGTTTAGCTTCAACACAAGTATTCCCATCAGAATTACTGCATACAAGTTAACAAGAAGCATTTTTAATTAGCAAAGCACGCGAACAAACATGCAGTAGCTGAGAAACGGTCATGACTTTGAATGTAATATGTGGCGCGAAAAAATCGTTTTGCGTCCAGTGTGAAAGCTGCTTAACGCGACCATAACGCCTGTATTCGCATCATTGCATTGACTTTGAATGTAGCTAATCTGTCGCACAAAAATTTGTTTCGCGTCCGGCGTGAAAGTGGCTCGACGTGCCCATAACGTGTATTCGCATCTTTGCATTGACTTTGAATGTAGGCAAATCTGTACTGCGAAAAATTCGTTTCGTGTCTGATGTGAAAGCAGCTTTATGGATAGTATGCGACAACTAGAGAGCTTGGTTATGTTATGAACATAATACAGGTTTTGCAGACCCCAAGTTTCGTTAGCGCGGACAAGTTGCTTATATGGAGCTAGCAAATTGATTACTTCTACATGAAAGAATTAGCCATTTAATCTCCGCCTTTTTATTAGCCACAACAATTTCTAAAGGGGGACGAAATTATGTCAAGGTAGTGCAGAGAAATCATTTGTGAGCCGGTAGAGCTTCTGTGTTTCGCATTGAGAGTTCGCTCAGACATTTGTGAAGTATCCGGCTGATCCCGGTCATAAATAAGTGAGGCGATCACTAACTGTAGTGGCTACAATCGGGCAACGTTATGATGAAACTGCCACATTGATGCTTACCGAAGTAAAACGAGCATACCGATCAGAATTACTGCATACAAGTTAACCAGGAGCATTTTTAATTGGCAGGACATGCAAACCAACATGCAGTAGCTGGTAACCGAGCGGTCATAACCACAGAGACAAACCTTTGCAATACAGGTTTTACAGACAGCAGGTTCTGTTACTTTAAACAGTTGTACTAAGCATCCGAAGTACAAACAAGAATTAAAAGTTAGCTTCAAATGAGGTTTATGTTCACACACCTTCAGTAGAATTTCCCCTGATATCACTCTTGCATATTTAGGACACAAACATTAGCAACAGTAACTTGTCTACGTTAGCCGCTGTGCTACAGCCACAATAAACTGGTTTATCACGTTCTTTTGCATTTCCAAAAGTATAGACGCTACTAAATTAACAGATTTAATGCAACAAAGACCACCACTAACCTACAATTTATACTACTGACCAAGAATGACATATACAAGAAAATAAATATTTACAGTCCCTTGAGATGGGGTTGCTTGGTGATGTTCCGGGTGAGAAAAATGCTCCAACACAGTCAAAAATCCACAAAAAGCTTCACAGGTGACAGGTCTGGTCAAATGTATCCTTCTCCTAGCAATTTCTCCTACTACTTTACTCTCTCAATTTCTCCCCTTATATACTCTTTTGCAGCCCTCCCACCTTTTAGACTTTTTTTTATTCTCTGGGAATTCTTTCCCTCTCAGACATGCCCAGGACATGCCCAAACATAGCTCCAGACTGGGCTTAACAAAAAATGGCCAATACTGCCATCTAGTGGCTAACTTCCACATTACAATATTTAATCCACCTTTTGCTGTGCATTAGAAGATAATACCCATTAATTTTCGTAAAATGGCCACGAATATATCGCCAAGAAACATACACTGGCATCAAAAATTGCACCTTGTGAACATTCTATATGTAAAAAATGTGAAATTTAACAGTATGTTAACCTGATTATTGCAGACTATTGCTAGACTGGATTCAAGTACTGGTCGTGTTACGTTGGTGTAGTGGGGACAACAACGTAGTGGATAAGTACTCACTTCAATGATGGGGTGTCCAATCCAGCTTGGCGCGATCTTTTAAACGTGATATTTCCTAAAATGTATTGTTTTCATTGGTGTCGGTTACAGTCGTTCTCACAGATACAATCAAAGCAGGCACCACAACTGCTTCTGTTCAAACAAACCAACTCGTGAATTCTTCCGGTATTCTTGAAAATACTGAAACATAATAGTGAGGGCGCCACTTCCACCGTGTTTGTAAATAGTCCATCACACGCATAAATGAGTGTAGCGGATTCAATTCCACTTTCTAATTTCCATTTCTCTGGCAAACTCTCAAATCCAAGATCCAACAACAGCAAAGTATTTAGTTTCTGTTGCAATGTCTCAAAGCCAAAATCCCGAGACCCATGTATTTATAATGCAAATACACAGACCAGTAAATACGCGTGAAGTTGACGACTGGCCAGCCAGCCAGCCAGCCGTCTGCCAACCAATCGTTGAGGTTCTTCCCCACCGGCCAACCAATCGCTGAACAGCCAGCCAGCCAATCGTCGACCAACCAATCGTTGAAGTGCTTCCCATCCGGCCGACCAATCGCTGTACTTCTTCCCCGCCGGCCAGCCAATCGTTGAACGTTGATTACTCAGGCAGTCAGCCACACTCACTGACTCACTCACTCACATTTGCGTTTATAGGGGTCTGGCCCCTGCTCGGCCCAGCCCAAAAATAATAAAGCGTGCCAGCATCATAAATGGCCCAAGGTAAGCAGCTCATGTCAAAAATATCAAATGCCCAGTTTAGGCAATAATGGCAACAGTGAATCGCTTGCTTTCAGATACTCGACATAAATGAAACCAGGCATTTGTTTCAAGTCATGCTAATCAAGAACTGGCCATAAACTGACGGAACATAAGCCCTAATGAATTTCAGGATTGCATTTTGCCTTTAAATTTTACTCTCCACACCCCAAAATTCCACAAATACATGCAAGTTCTACCAGCAGCACGAAAAGGCAGTACCAACAGACCCCGTCCCCAGCTAACCCAACCTGCAGCATGCTATCATGCTTCGCTAATGGAGACAAATTAAACATCGTAGCAAAGTCATCAAAATGTCATTGGTTGCCACTTGCATATAATGTGCAACAATTGGCTGCTGCGTTGGAGCAAGGAAACATGAGACACGGTTACAAATTACACCAACACAGCCGACAATGGTCACTGTAAATGAAATAAATTGATAAAATGAACGTCCAAGAAGACAATTTACAGTAGGACACCCTCAACAGGGCCCTGTGGAATTCTGGTAGCAGAAGAAGCACCTTGCAAGAGGAAGTAGTCTGAAGGGGTGCGCTTTAAGCTGGCCTTGGCCTTCTCACTTGTCCAATCAACTTCCAGGGCCTCCTTCAATGGACAAAAACTGGCTGACTGATTGGACAAAAAGAGAGGAGGGGGGAGGACAAAGAGCAGCATTAGTGCTGAAATTAGATGAAACACCAGCAATCACAACCAGTCGATAACACTGCATGTCAGTGGGAAACTTTTAACCAAAAAAATGTACCTTTTTGACCATGGTGGTCTCGTTGGGGTCAATCTTGGGTTTCTTGGCCTCTGGTCCGTCACTGGAGTCCTGCGATGGCTTGGCAGCTTTGGGCTTCTCTCTGGAGATTCAGCACGAAACAAAATTACTTTTATTTTGTGGATTTTTAAAAATTTTATCCAAACCAACGCACTATGAATGCACACCAAATGCCATGTGAACCACAGCAGAACGAGGCCAGGCAAGGTAATGCCCATGAAGTACGACTCCAATTCCGAAATAGTTGGG
Organism: Gymnothorax reevesii; assembly: GCA_029721435.1. Taxonomy (NCBI): domain Eukaryota; kingdom Metazoa; phylum Chordata; class Actinopteri; order Anguilliformes; family Muraenidae; genus Gymnothorax; species Gymnothorax reevesii. The sequence continues at coordinate 118,480,395 of CM056574.1, forward strand.
ATGAAGTGTAAATTGTGAATAAAATCGAAATGCAATGACTTTCAGATCACAAGCCAATATGTTATTTACAATCGCACATTGATAACATTTCAAATGTTGAAATGGAGACATTTTACATTTTTATCCACAAAATGAGCTTATTTCAAATTTTCTGGCTGCAACAGGTCTCAAAAAAGTTGGGACATAGGCAAAAAAAAAAAGGGGTGAAAAATCAATTAAACAGTATAAGAGAATCAGCTGAAAGAACATTTAACAAGTAATTAAGTTAACTGGCATCAGGCGTGTAACATGATTGGCGATAAAAGGGATGTCTTAGAGAAGCGGAGTCTCTCAGAAGTAAAGATGGCCAGAGGCTCTCCAACCAGTGAAGGCTTGCATAAAAAAATTGTGGAATACTTTAAAAACAATGTTACTCAACGTCAAATTGCAATGGCTTTGAAGGTCTCAACATCGACAGTGCATAACATTATCAAAAGATTCAGGGAAACTGGAAAAATCTGAGCGTAAGGGACAAAGCCGAAGACCTTTACTGGATGCCTGTGATCTTCGGGCCCTCAGACGCTACTGCATCACTCACCGGCATGATTCTGTCATTGACATTACTAAATGGGCCCAGGAATACTTCAAGAAACCACTGTCTGTGAACACAGTCTGTCGTGCCATCCACAGTTGCCACCTAAAACTCTATCATGCATTGTTGAGCATGATCCAGAAGCGCTGCCATGTTCTGTCGGCCAAGGCTCATTTAAAATAGACTGGAGCAAAGTGTCCTGTGGTCAGATGAGTCCAAATTTGACATTCTTGTTGGAAATCATGGGCGTTGTGTCCTCTGGACTAAAGAGGAGAAAGACCACCCCACCTGTTATCAGCGTTCAGTTCATAAGCCAGCATCTCTAATGGTATGGGGATGCATTAGTGCATAAGGTTTGGGACACTTGCATGTTTTATAAAGCAACATGAATGCTGAAAGGTATATAAAGGTTTTAGAGCAACATATGCTCCCCTCTGAATGACATCTATTCCAGGGAAGGCCTTGTGTATTTCAGCAGGACAATGCAAAACCACATACTGTAGTTATTACAACAGCATGGCTTTGTAATAAAACATTCCGTGTGCTGAAATGGCCTGCCTGCCGTCCTGATCACAGATTGAGAACATTTGGCGCATAATTAAAGGAAAAGTCTGTCAAAGGAGACCCAAAACTCTCCAGCAGCTGGAAACCTGTATTAAACAAGAGTGGGATGAAATTCCAATGGCTTAATTCAAGAAACTTGTCTCCTCAATGCCCAGATGCCTCCACTCTGTGTTGTAAAGAAGAGGGGATGCTGCACCATGGTAAATAGGCTTCTGTCCCAACTTTTTTGAGACCTGTAGCAGCCATCATATGAGCTCATTTTGTGGATAAAATTGTTAAATTTTTCAGTTTCAACATTTGCTAAGTTATTGAAGCAAAAAGAAAAGACTCCAAAGCACTCTCTGATTACTAAAATGACTATCTTAACGGCATGGTCACGTGGACTTAAAAACAAACTATGACACGTTTCGGTATAAAGCCTTCATCAGGAAGTCATGCAAAAAAGTAAACAGGCTCCTGTCTCACCTTTTTTGAGACCTGTAGCAGCCATCAAATTTGAAATGAGCTCATTTTGTGGATAAAATTGTAAAATCTCTCAGTTTCAACATTTGCCAAGTTATCTCTGTTGTATTGTGAATAAAATACTGGCTGGTGTGATTCGAAAGTCATTGCGTTTTGATTTTATTCACAATTTACACTTTGTCCCAACTATTTCGAAATTGGGGCAGTAGAAGAAATACGAGGTGGACAATACATCAGGAGCATCCCTGAAAAATGGCTTTAAAGGCTGCAATCATGTGACCAGCTGCAAAGCCAATTAGCTATTACAAAAAGTTTCAAAATGAGATCACATGACTGCTCAGACTTAAGGCAAACTGATCAACTTCAGCCAACCAGTTAAAGAGTTTGCTCATTATTCTGGGCAGTCTCTCCCCCTTGTGATGTCACAAACGACAGACTTTGAAATGGCTTGTATTGTGTAATTGATTGAGTATTTGGTGACATATAAGGGGACCTTTAACTTTTAAGTTTCCAAACCACAATTACAGAAGCAGAAACACAGTCCTTCCAATTATTTTTACACTAATTAGAATCTACTCAAGAGGCCGAACCAGCAGCACTTTCACTGGCATGAATCATGCTGCCGTAGCTAGATGGGGATACTGACAAAGGGTTCTGAAGTGGCTAAACAGTTGGTGCCTGAATTATAGGTGCACAACAGCAAATTTATCGAAGGCAGCAAAGGGGAACCGTGTCAAAAAAGACAACAACAGATGCCAACAACAACAACAACAGATGCCAAAAACCAAAAAATAGCAACAGCAAAAAAAAACAAAACATGTTGCCTCAAGTCAAAGCTCTCCAGCAGGGACAGAAACACTTGGCAGGAAAGTCCCTGATAATCACAGAACAACAGCTCAAAAAATGACCACACAGTAAATCAATCCATTTGAATCAGTCTCAACAAAAACCATATGTTGTGAGCATCGCAAAGCTGATATTTATAGCCATGTTTCAAATGATTACCTGAGGATTCCGTCCATGTCATAGCTTTCAATACTACACGTAGTTTACCTAGCAAGAACAGGCTAACTCACACTCAGCTATTACACAAAGTGAAAGTGTAAGAGAGACGACGCTCACTCCACATAGTGGTGCTCCGGTCCTAAGTTGGAGAACATGTAGCCGTGGTAACCAAAGACATCCCCGCAGAAGACCTTGACGTTCCGCTGGGAGCACACCTGGTCCACCCTGATCATCAGGTCCCGGGGACAGCCAGTCAGGCACACCTGAGTTTGGGGGAGGGACACAGTGACCACACTTGAGGACATATGCAGCGTCCTCCGTAATTATTGGCACCCCTGGTTAAGATGTGCTTAAAGCCTTAAAATAAATTCAGTTTTCATTGCAGAAGCATACTCTCACACTGAAAATTGTAGAGAAATGCAACCTTCAACTCCAGTGAATTTAAAGGGAAAAAAAATCCCTGCTCCACAATTTTCATAAAATCACCTGTTACACAGTTATTGACACCCCTAACAATTCCTAGGAAGTAAATGTAATTGAAGTATTTTTGTCATTTCTACAGTAGTTAACAAAGTTGATCAGAGTATCTAGGAATATCAAATTAGTAAATCATCACTTCCCGTTTCCCTATGGTATAAATATGATGAGACACCGAGGCCATTTCTCTTCTCCTCTCTTCAACATGGGAAAGACAAAGGAACACACCATTCAAGTAAGGCAGATGTGTGTCAACCTTCACAAGTCAGGCAATGGCTACAAGAAAATAGCCACTTGCCTGCACCTGCCCATATCTACTGTCAGAGGAGACATGAAGAAATTTAAAACAACTGGAACAGTGGTAAACCAGCCTAGACGGGGACGCAAGGTTATTTTGCCACCACGCACAGTGAGGAGGATGGTAAGAGATATAAAAAGTTCTCCAAAGCTCACTGTTAAAAAATTGCAACAAATGGTAGCATCTTGGGGTCACAAAGTCTCCAATACAAACATCAGGCGCCATCTACATGCCAACATGCTGTCTGGGAGACATGCACGGAAAAAACCTTTTCTCACTCTCAATCATAAACGCAAACGTCTGGAGTTCGCCAAGCGGTACTGTGACTTCAACTGAGACCATGTGCTTTGGTCAGATGAGACCAAGATGGTGTTTGTTGCCAAAAAGCTCTAAGTGGGTCTAGCGGAACACAAAAGATGAGTATGCAGAGAAGCACCTCATGACCACTGTGAAGTATGGGAGAGGATCAGTGATGCTGTGGGCCTGTCTCTCTTCCAGAGGCCCCGGGAACCTTGTTAGGGTGCATGGCATCATGAACGCTTTGAAATACCGGGACATTTTAAATCATAATCTGGTGGCCTCTGCCCGAAAGCTGAAGATTGGTCGTCACTGGGTCTTTCAGCAAGATAATGACCCAAAACATGTGGCCAAATCTACACAGAAATGGTTCACCAGACACACAATCAAGCTCCTCCCATGGCCATCTCAGTCCCCAGACCTCAACCCCATTGAAAACCTGGAGTGAGCTGAAGAGGAGAGGGCAGAGGAGAGCGCCCAGGTCGCTGGATGATTTAGAGAGACTGTGCAAAGAGGAATGGTCGAAGATCCCTCTTTCTGTATTCTTCCATCTTGTGAAACATTATAGAAGATGAGGTGCTGCTTTGCTTGCAAAAGGGGGTTGTACAAAGTATTAACATCAGGGGTGCTAATAATTGTGGCACACATTGTTTGATGTAAAAGAATTAATTCTTAATGTGGGATTTTTTTCCCACTGATTTAATGCACTTGAATTAAAGGTTGGATTTTCCTGTTTTTTTCATTATGGTCCTATATCATTAAGAAAAAAAAACTGAATTTATTAGAAGCTAAAGAACACCAGGGGTGCCAATAATCATGGTGGGCGCTGGACCTACCTTTGGTCCAATCAGTCAAGACAACCACAAACAAAAGGTCCAGTAGTTCACTCAGAATTAGTGGTTTAGCTGACGATTTTATCCAAGCAATTTATGGCTGATTAAACTAAGCAGAGGCCCATCACACATCGAACAGCCCAGGGTCAGGGGCCTAACTGAAGGGTCCAACAGCAGCAGCAATCTTCCTCAGACTCCAATGGCCTAGAATCCAAAACCTTCCGGGTCCCATTCAATCACCTTACCCACTTAGTCACTGGTTCTCTCGCTTGGACCCCTTGTGTACACTGGTTTCTGTTCCACAATTCTAAACACAATTTCCGTCCCAGAATTTTAACAAGTAGTGAATTTTTCTTAATTGTGTCATTCATGTCCATGCAAATGATTTGCCCATGTAAGCCATATTATGTCAGAAATAGCTATGCCTGCCCAGAAGAGTTCCGCAGGAATATTTCACAGTATTGCTAATGATTTTATTGCATTATAAAATCCTAACTAATGAAACTGAAGAATCATTTGGCTTCTTAGTAGTGACATAAAAACATTATCACTCACTTCACTCATTTATTAGATAATGAGGAACTCCGAGAGAAGGCAAATTATGATGAATCAAACTGTTTTGTATTACTGTTTTGCTAAGTTTCTGGGGGAAAAAGAACTTTTTGAAAAAGGAACACCTGTCTTCAGAAACCTAATTGACAGCTCATTGACTCACCATAGTCTTGAATTGGATCAGTAAAAATGCTTGCGGTCACATCGAAAATGGTGTTGAAAAATATCCGCAATGCAAAGATTGGGCTTCCATGGCTCATGGAAAGCAAAGTCATTTTTGTGATAACGAGGTTCAAGAGGGAAAAATAATCCCTCTAAACATGAAAAGCAGCTAATTAACAGAAATAAACAGCTTGTTAAAATTCTGGGAATGCAACTGTGTTCGGAACAAAACCAGCACACACACAGGGGTCCCCCTGGACCCAGTTAGAAAATCCACCGCACTAATCTACAGGCTGCCCCAATTTAAAATTAAAATCACCATTTATCCAACGACTTATGTACTCTACAAACGAATTAGTGTTTGTTATTTGAATCAGTTATGTACACACAATTATTTTTAATTTTTTGGCTTAAATGCATTACATACATCTTGATACCCACTGATTGCAAATAAGATGCCACGATCTGCCCATACACACAGCCCGCATTTCGCTCATTAATGACTGTAGGACAAAGATCTTGCTGATTGAAAAGTTGAAATTAATAAACCCAAGGGAGTGAAAATCCAGTCTTAAGCATCTTTGCCTTTTCTCTAAAGAGTGCCATGACCAGAGAATGAACTTTGCACAGGGTGCGACAAACAGAGAAGGAAATCAAACTTCAGATATCATCTGCAGTGTGAATCTGTTTGTATGGTCCAGTCAAGAAATGAAAAGTCACAAAATGGACTTCATCAGCTCCATAGTTTCACTGGGATGGTGGGTGGGGTTCCTGTGTAAGGCTGCACAAAATACGCATATTGAATTTTATTCAGTATTGCATCTTAGTATATTGCCCTCTTTAAAGTTAATAATGGACTCCTTTAATTTCAGTAAATAATGGAGATGCTGAGCAGAGAAATTTGGGCATGTGATTCTCTCTCAGTGCAGATTTCTGCACAGAAATCTGAAGGTCAATTTATACCTCAGGGTGAATTACATCTCAGCTCCACTTTTCTAGAATACGTGTCTTTTCATGATACTGGTTAACAAAATGTGATTCGCGGGAGCGAAGGCAATTATACCCCTCATCCCCAACATACTGAATCAAAGGTGAGATGTTAGAGCCAGAGTGAAAGGTCATTATGGACAAAACCTGGACGAGGTACGCCTACTCACTCAGACGAGTCCACATATACAAAATTAAGTTCTTAACCCAATCAGTTTGAGAGAAATAGCCTGGACAAGGTTTTGAAGGTAAAGGTCACTGAGGCAAGATCAAAGGTCATTCAGAATCAAAGCCTCGACCAGGTCCGGTTACTCACAAAGGCGAGTCTACATATGCAAAATCAAGTTCCTAAATGGCACGGACAAAGTTTTGAAGGTCAAGGTCACTGAGCAAAGGTCAAAGGTCATTAGGGTATGAAACCTCAACGAGGCACGGCTTCGCTCCTAGGCGAGTCCACATAAGCAAAATGCTATTTCTAACCCAAGCGGTTACAGAGAAATGGCCTGGACAATGGGTGGACGCCCGTCAACCCGCCCGCCCATCTGCGAAGGGGATGACAATACCCCTTTGCCCCTTAGTCGGGGCTGAGAGGTAAAAAGTGTGACCATGAAACATGAACGAGAACGCCGATTCATATTGAATGTGGGAAGTTGTCATCTCTGCTTATAGATAACGTCAAATGTCCAATTAATTATTATTAAATTTTAGAGGACACCGTATTCTGAAGCATAACCTTCATCTCGATGGATTACACTGGGCAAGAAAAACATATGAATGAATCAATCACTGCATGGTAGGAAATCGTTTTATAAACCTAAAAATATGAAATCAATAACTAATTTATACGGAAAAGTCATGGAAATAGTAGCCAGTAACGTCTTACCTTGCGGGAGGATGGACAATTGCAGAACGATGATCAAGAATAAGGATGGATTTGGACAATTTTTATCATAATTCCCTTTTCAAATAAAAGTAGTGGCATACAAAATTGTGGACATGATACTTATTGCAGCAGAAATAGCCGATTCACAGCAACAGGCTGGAAAACGTTCGTGGTTGATCCAGTAATGTTGCTAGGTACACCTCCTGCGTCCCTTACGCATTAAAATCTGAAAGGATGCAGTAAACTCACTTTCCATGCATCCCAGGGACGCAACTCATTTTTCCCATGAAAAACGATACATTGGGCCAATTTCAAAATAGCCTTCTAAGGTTTACACGAGGATATCTTTCTGTTATGGCCCCAATTTGTTATTACATTTATAACACAACGGCAACAGCAAGGGATGACAAACACAGTTTTAACAACTAAAACACATTTAATTTTTAACAAAGACAAAGACTAATAACAACCTACAACTAAAGACCAAATTCACATTACACCTCCATTCCAAAAGGGAAAAATTTTGACTCATAAAGGCAAAATTTTTCTTTTCAATACAAAATGGTTAAGTGAACACTTGCCTATATATACATATCATACACATTCAAACACGGGATAAGCAATCAGCAATTACATTGTCTGTACCCTTCACATGCTTAATTTCCAAGTCAAACTCCTGTAAAATCAAACTCCAATTCAACAATCTCCGATTCTTGTTTTTCATCTTACTCAAAAACATTAACGGATTGTGGTCAGTGTACACAATCATTGGCTTTTGTCCTGTACAAACATAAACCTCAAAGTGTTGTAAAGAAAGGACCAGAGCCAACAGTTCCTTCTCTATTGTGGAATAGTTCCTTTGGTGGCGATTGAACTTCCTGGAGAAGTATGCCACGGGATGCTCAATGTCATCAGAGTCACTTCTCTGTAGGAGCACAGATCCACAAGCTTGGTCGCTAGCATCGACCGCGATGGAGAACGGTTTGTTGAAGTCAGGAGATTTGAGCACAGGGAAGTGACACAGCAGAGACTTCAGGTGATCGAAGGCTCTCTGGCATGCATCATCCCAAGTGAACTTTACGCCTTTCTTTAGTTGGTTAGTTAGACTGAGAGCAATCTCAGCAAAGTTCTTGCAGAACTTGCGGTAGTACCCGATCATTCCAAGGAAGCGGCGCAAAGCTTTTTTGTTGTCAGGAACTGGAAAGTCCATGATGGCTTGGACTTTAGCATTTATGGGTGCCACCTTACCCTGGCCTATGACGTAGCCAAGATAGGTGACAGTAGCACAACCAAAGTCACTCTTGCTCAGGTTAACAGTCAGGTTAGCCTGGGTCAGGCGCTGGAACAACGTCTCTACATCTTTTAGATGTTCTTCCCAGGAGTCACTCCATGTGATCAGGTCATCGATATACGCACCCGTGTGTGGCAATCCGGCGATTGTAGACTGTATCATCCTTTGGAACGTGGCTGGGGCATTTTTCATGCCAAAGGGTAGGACTTCATACTGGCACAATCCAGATGGTGTGGCAAAAGCAGAGATGCTCTTGGCCCTCTCAGTTAAAGGCAAACACCAATAACCCTTCAATAAATCAATCTTGGTCAGAAACTTTGCTTGCCCTACACTATCAATACAATCATCAATCCTAGGAATTGGAAACACATCAGTTCTAGTTACAGCATTGACTTTGCGATAATCTGTACAGAATCTAGTACTTCCATCAGGTTTTGGAACTAGCACACAGGGTGAACTCCAATCGGAGTTGGAGGGTCTGATAATATCATGTTTTAACATGTACTCAACCTCTTTCTCAGCAATCTTTCTCTTTTCAGGATTCATCCGGTATGGATGCTGTTTTATTGGTTTGGCATCACCAACATCTACATCATGAGAGGCTATAGTAACTCTCTTTGGAACATCAGGAAACAAATCCTCATATTTCTTGATCAACCTTTCAAACTGATCTCTCTGTGAGGGTTCTAAGTGCTGGAGTTTTACATCAAGATTTTGCAACACTTCAGTGTTTGACAATTTACATGAAAGAACTTCAGCTTTAATTCTTGGTTCATCATCTTGAAACTCCCCCTCATCTTCACACGTTTCGACCATTGGAGAATCTGAAGTGACAGCTGCAACCCTAGCATTTCTGTCATGATAAGGCTTTAGCATGTTAATATGACACAATTGTTTTGGTTTTCTCCTATCTGGAGTCTTCACAATGTAATTGAGATCATTGAGTTTTGTCAGAATTTCATAAGGACCATGAAATCTAGCCTGCAATGGATTGGACTGCAAGGGAAACAACACAAGGACCTTGTCTCCTGGTTTAAACTCACGGCTTCTAGCCTTATGATCATACCAAGTTTTCATTTTTCCCTGACTTGATTTCAAGTTCTCTTTGGCAAGGTCACAAGCTGCACGCAATCTTTCCTTGAACTTGCTAACATAGTCTAACAGACTGATTTGCGGCTCTTCCTCTTGCCATTGTTCACTCAATAATAGCAAAGAACCTCTCACTTCTTGACCAAACACTAGCTCAAATGGACTGAATCCAGTACACTCCTGCACTGCTTCTCTAGCTGCAAACAACAGCAAATGAACCCCTTCATCCCAGTCTTTCTCATGGTCATAACAATAAGTCCTCATCATTGTCTTGAGAGTGGAATGAAACCGCTCTAAGGCACCCTGACTTTCTGGATGATAGGCACTAGAAAGAATCTGTTTTGCACCTAGTTCATACACAACCTGCTGAAACAATCCAGAAGTGAAATTGCTACCTTGGTCTGACTGAATTTCCCTGGGAAGACCAAACAACGTGAAGAACTTTATCAAAGCCTTCGAGATTGCAGTTGCCTTGATGTTACGTAGAGGTATGGCTTCGGGGAATCTGGTAGATGCACACATGATTGTCAACAAGTACTGATTTCCAGATCTAGTCTTGGGTAATGGACCAACACAATCAACAATGACCTTAGAGAACGGCTCCCCAAATGCTGGGATAGGCTGCAATGGAGCTACAGGTGGGTCTAACTGGTGTTTTCCAACTACCTGACAAGTGTGACAGGTTTTGCAAAAGTTGGAAACGTCTTTCCGAAGCCCAGGCCAAAAGAAGTGTTTCATGATCTTATCAACAGTCTTGTTAACACCAAGATGACCTCCTAAAGGTAAACTATGAGCCATTGTTAAGATCTCATTCCTATAGACCTTCGGAACAACAATTTGCCTGACCACTGCCCAATCTGCATTGGCAGGGATATCAGGAGGGCGCCACTTCCGCATCAACACACCATCCTTGAGATAATACCCAACTGGAACTGCATCTATTTCTTTTTCAGGAAGGGCTCTCCTCTTTAGTACACCAATTTCAGGATCATTAGTTTGCTCCTCAATCAACCGCTTTCTGGACAGAGACAAGTCTCCAGACACATCAGAATCACCAGACCCATCCGGCTGGCTGAATAGAGAACTGATAAAAGTATCTGATAAGTCCTCAAACGGAGAAACCATAGTAGGCCAATCAGAGTCATGAGGCGAACCACCTGAGTCCTGACTATTCAATGTACTGGACGGCACCACAACATCATCTTCTTTAGCCTTCTTGGCCATAGCACGAGTCACTGCGCAAGAAGGATACAGAGATGGGTCCTCATCCCCATTTTCAGTGCTCGGCTGTGAAGTAAGATGTACAGGGGGAACTACTTTGCCCCCAGCCAGGTCATTGCCTAGCAACAGAGAAACACCCTTTATAGGTAGACTTGACATAAGTCCCACCTTTACCTGTCCTGTAACTAAATCTGACTTCAAGAATATAGAGCGCAGGGGTACAGATACAGTCCTCCCTTCAATACCTTGTACAAGTATGAAATCCCCTGAAGCGGTCTCATCACGTAACTCCAAGGAGTCCATCAACAAAAGTGACTGAGAAGCTCCGGTATCCCTTAGGATATATATGGGGACAGGAGTAGTATGCTCATTCAGAGCCACAAATCCCTCTGACACAAATGGAAGAAATTCCTCCCCCACAAAGTCAGCTGTATTAGGCTTTTTAGCCCCACAAAAAGCAGGCAATTTAGCAGATTGGTTATCTACTACAGGGGTTTCTAACCTTGTTTTCACAAAGGCATTTGGTTTGGTATCCTTTTCTTTTTCTTTCTTAGCTTTAAGGAACCAACAGTTAGTTGTAACATGACCAGATTTCTTGCAATAACTGCAAACTAGACCACTTTTGTCACTGTCAGCTTTCACACTTTGATCAGACCTGTTACTGGATTTCTGAGCACCATCACCAGATTTGTCTTTGTCTTTGGGTGAGGAATCTTGGGTATCACCATAACCCTTTTTCTGAAATTGGGACCATCTATTATTACTGCTAGACTGAAATTTGGACTTATGTGTGAGAACATATTCATCTGCAAATTTGGCAGCTGATTGCAAATTCAGTGCTTGCTTCTCATTAAGGTAGTTCTTAACATCATCTTTAACACAGTTCTTGAATTCTTCAACTAACACCATCTCTTTTAGTGAGTTGAAATCATCCTTGACCTCCATAGAAGTACACCAGCGCTCAAAGCAAACCTGCTTTTCATTTGCAAATTCAACATAAGTCTGATTTTCAGATTTCTTCAGACCTCTGAATTTCTGTCGGTAAGCCTCTGGAACCAACTCATAAGCTCTCAAAATAACCCTTTTGACAACCTCATAATCAGAGGAATCATCTGCAGACAAAGCCGAATACGCTTGCTGAGCTTTACCCTTGAGGACAGTTTGCAACATCAGAGGCCAGTGTTCCTTTGGCCACTGGCAACTCTTTGCTACCTTTTCAAAACACTGGAAATAGTTGTCAACATCCTTTTCTGAAAATGGAGGCACCAGTTTTACCTCCTGACTGGCACAAAATTTATTTTTAGTTTCAATTTTAATTTTTAGTTGCTCCATTTGGAGTCTTTCTTCTCTATCGAATTTCTCTAATTCAAAATCTCTCTGTCTCTGTCTCTCTCTTTCTGCTCTTTCCTCTTTCTCTCTCTCATATTCTCTTTGTTTTTCTTCTCTTGCTAATTTTTCTAACTCAAACTGCCTTTGTTTTTCTTTTTCTTCCCTCTCAAATTCTCTTTATTTCTCTTTTTCCTCCCTTTCTTTTTTCTCTTCTCTAGCTAATTTTTCCAACTCAAACTGCCTTTGTTTTTCTTTTTCCTCCCTTTCAATCTCTAGCATTTTTAATTTAAGTTCCATTTCTATATTTGGATTTTCCACTGGAAACTGTTCCAGATCTCCTGGTGCAAACACATTTTCATCAATGTAATATTCAACTATCTCTCTAGCCAGTCTTGCTTTTCGCATGGCTGGTTTCACCTCTGTCAGCTCTAAATGTCTGCAAATTTCTAGCAGTTCTGTCTTTTTAAAAGACTTCAAAACCCCTACGGTTGGTGATGCCAAGAAATCATCCATTGCTGTTGTCAATATATATATTCAATTAAAAAAAAATTTTTTTTTTACAATTTGAAATGTTAGATTTTTAATAAATGACTCACAAAATGGTCTATCCCGGACCTTGAGCCCCCAATTTGTTATGGCCCCAATTTGTTATTACATTTATAACACAACGGCAACAGCAAGGGATGACAAACACAGTTTTAACAACTAAAACACATTTAATTTTTAACAAAGACAAAGACTAATAACAACCTACAACTAAAGACCAAGATTGATCAACAAGAAAAAAACAGAAATATTTACAGTCCCTTTTTGTGGGGCGGCTTGGTGATGTCCTGGATGAAGAAAATGCTCAATCACAGGCAAAGAAATCCACAAAAGAAACGTCACAGGTCTTGAACAGAATGGCAGGTCTGGTCATCTTCTTGCAATTTCTCCTACTACTTTACTGTCTCAATTCTTTTCCTTATATACTCTTTTGCAGACCCCACCCACATTTAGACCTCTTTTTTTTAATTTTCTGAGACTTGCCCCAGACATGTCCAGGACATGTCTAAACATGACTCCAGTCTGAGCTTAACAAAAAAAAGGTAAATACTGCCATCTAGTGGCCTATATTCACATTACATTTCTTATTTGCGTGTTTAGCATGAATTTAATTTTAATCACTGTTTCATGTGGAGCAACTGTCCGCGTGTCTCTACATATTTTAAACGCTTGTGGTCAAATAACAAAAGAAAACTTAAGGGGTGAAGACTGGGTTCACTCAATTTAAGTACTTCTAAAAACACATAAAAATTGTGTCAACTGAAAAAAGCTCAGAATGGAATTTTATTTTAATCAAATTTAATAAGTTTGTTACCAGGAAAACCACACATTATTGGCGAAAAATGTGAAATCTTGTGGCAACAGTATCTCAGAAACTATACCATATTTTCCTGTAATTCTTTTTTTGTTGTGAAGCGAATATCACCTGCTATACAATAACAAACTCATTCTGGGTATTTTCATGAGAAAATATTTTGAAAAATTATTTGGTCATAGAATTTTAGAAATGGGTGGCAGAACCTGCCTGGCAGATGGATCATAAATACACCATGTATCTACCTACCAAAAAATTGCCATTTCATTGTATAGAACATAAACTGATGCTATGGTGAAAATTTCAGAGCAATACCTTGAAAAATGTGGATTTTATGCCCTCCACAAGCCTGTTAAATGATGAAATTTTGCAATGTGAGAAAATTGCGTTTTTGTTGCTAAACGAATGCACTGGAGGCGTTTGCATGATAAAAACCCACTTAAAAGATGGTGATTTTAAGACCAAAAAACTTATGAATGTTTTGAAAGATTTTAAACAAAATGAAAAAAAATACTGTATTTTTAAAAATCTGAACCTAGTCTTGACCCCTTAAATGCTCGTGAAGGTATGTTTAACTCGCGAAAACTACTACCACATATTGATTTGCACCTAAATAAGTGACGCCAATCTGCCTTCATTTGATTGCCTGGTAGATTTTGAGCAAGACTTGCACCTTTTCTGGAAAAGATATGCATAAATAAAATAAATGAAATGAATGCATAAATTAGTTTCTTTCTTCAGTTTCTTATTCACTTAATAGAGGGGTTTTGCAAGGCCACGTTTTTCGTCAACATTTTCTAAAAAGGCTAGTGAAGAGAGTGAAGTCCGAACTGCATTTTTATGCTTCACCTATAATGAAAGCCCAAATGAGTGTGGAAATCACCACGAATGCCGAGGATGAGACAGTTTTTGGTGAAGGATACCTCTGACGGCAGCAATTTGCTCACATTCACTGGACACGCAAAGAAAGTTTGACATTCTTTGAAGCGAAGTAAAATTCTCGCCACGTTTTCTTTGCCGACATCTCTGTGCTAAATGCGTGTCCACAACGCAACTACCCTAACATACAGGGTTATTAACCGGGAACGACAATTGGAAATGCCCATTATGCAATGGCAGGTAGTCATAATTAGATCGCACCTGTTTAGTCTGACGGCCAAACGCAAAGTTATCTGCATGCAGTTAAACGTGCGATGATACCATCTTGTGAAATGTTGTTTAAACGTTCGTTTAGCTGTCCGCGTAAAATTTTAACGCATGTTAGAAATACGCGCGCAAAAATGCTTTTGTGAAATCGCTCCATAGTGAACAAAAACTTATGTTTAAATTCACAGTAACTAGCAAAAGAAACCTTGCTGTCAGCAGACCAGGCAAGCGCGGTTTCAACCCTCCCACCACAAACATATCTGCATCATTTTATTTTTCACAACAGACTTTCCACTGAGTTAGTCAAGTTTCATTCTTATGCTAAAACTTTCACAGTGATTGACTCAGTTCATTTGATTTAGTTGATGTTCAGACAAGAAGATATTGGTGACAATTTATTCGCTGACTCTGTCGTGGTGATGAGAATGTTTTGTTAGTGTGTTAAAATCAGCACTTTTATTGTTAATTTATTTTGGTATGACAGACACCATTTTGTTTTCATTCGAATTCTAGTAATTTATTTTGGTGCCATTAATGTTGCTACAAAAATGCTATTTTATTTTAATTTTGTATGTCATGCCACTGTGACAGTTGCTTCGCAATAAACTTTTCAGATTTGGAATTTTATTTGTTTCATTTCAGATACATTTTGAACATACAGTGGCGCTTGAAAGTTTGTGAACCCTTTAGAAATTCTAGATTTCTGCATAAATATGACCTAACACATCATCAGATTTTCACACAAGTCCTGAAAGTAGATAAAGAGAACCCAGTTAAACAAATGAGACAAAAATATTATACTCGGTCATTTATTTATTGAGGAAAATGATCCAATATTACATATCTGTGAGGGGCAAAAGTATGTGAACCTTTGCTTTCAGTATCTGGTGCGACCCCCTGGTGCAGCCATAACTGCATCTAAATATTTCCGGTAACTGTTGGTTAGTCTTGTACGACAGCCTGGAGGAAATTTAGCCCATTCCTCCATACAGAACAGCTTCAACTCAGGGGTGTTGGTGGGTTTCCTCACATGACCTGCTCGCTTCAGGTCCTTCCACAACATTTCGATTGGATTAAGGTCAGGACTTTGACTTGGCCGTTCCAAAACATTAACTTTATTCTTCTTTAACCATTCTTAGGTAGAACTACTTGTGTGCTTAGGGTCGCTGTCTTGTTGCATGACCCACCTTCTCTTGAGATTTAGTTCATGGACTGATGTCCTGACATTTTCCTGTAGAATTCGCTGGTATAATTCAGAATTCATTGTTCCATCAATGATGGCAAGCTGTCCTGGCCCAGATGCAGCAAAACAGGCCCAAACCATGATACTACCACCACCATGTTTCACAGATGGGATGAGGTTCTTATGCTGGATTGCAGTGTTTTCTTTTCTCCAAACAAAACGCTTCCCATTTAAACCAAAAAGTTCTATTTTGGTCTCATCTGTCCACAAAACATTTTTTCCAATAGCCCTCTGGTTTGTTCGCGTGATCTTTAGCAAACTGCAGACAAGCAGCAGTGTTCTTTTTGGAGAGCAGTGGCTTTATCCTTGCAACACTGCCATGCACACCATTGTTGTTCAGTGTTCTCCTGATGGTGGACTCATGAACATTAACATTAGCCAGTGTGAGAGAGGCCGTCAGTTGCTTAGAAGTTACACTGGGGTCCTTTGTGACCTCGTGGACTGATACACGCCTTGCTCTTGGAGTGATTTTGTTGGTCGGCCACTCCTGGGGAGGGTAACAATGGTCTTGAATTTCCTCCATTTGTACACAATCTGTCTGACTGTGGACTGGTGGAGTCCAAACTCTTTAGAGATGGTTTTGTAACCTTTTCCAGCCTGATGAGCATCAACAACGCTTTTTCTGAGGTCCTCAGAAATCTCCTTTGTTCGTGCCATGAAACACTTCCACAAACGTGTGTTGTGAAGGTCAGACTTTGATAAATCCCTGATCTTTAAATAAAACACGATGCCCACTCACACCTGATTGTCATCCCATTGATTGAAAACACCTGATTCTAATTTCACCTTCAAATGAATCACTAATCCTAGAGGTTCACATACTTTTGCCCCTCACAGATATGTATTATTGGAACATTTTCCTCAATAAATAAATGACCAAGTATAATAAAATTTTGTCTCATTCGTTTAAATAGGTTTTCTTTATCTACTTTTAGGACTTGTGTGAAAATATGATGATGTTTTAGGTCATATTTAGGGTTCACATACTTTCAAGCGCCACTGTAGATGAATATATACGCAAATTATAACCAAATCATACCATGCCACCATCAAAGGAGTTTTGCAAACCAAAAAGCGCTCCCGTAGAAAAAGGTTTAATAGTGCTTACGTTTCGAGGCCGTAGGCTCTTCTTCAGTGAGTCTGAAACGTAACCACTATTAAACCTTTTTTCCACGGGTGCGCTTTCTGGTGTGCAGATCTTTTTCTTTTTGCATTTTTCCTCTTTTGGATCCAGGACCCGATACCTTGAGGTTTTGTTTGGGATGTGCATATCACACCTTGTTCTTTTTCTTTCACCATCAAAGGAGTTTAATACTACAAATTAAGAAATCAAAGAATGTAATAGAAATAGAAATTAATAATTTTTTTCATTGAGGACCCATTGAATTTCGCAGGGACCCACTCAAATCACCACCTGCGGGTCCCGGGGACTCACTAAATTGAAAACCCATCAACATCACTGTGATCAATTGTGTGCACAGAGTCATTCCATCAAATGTGAGGGGAAAAAAAAAATAGTAAATTCAGTAAACTGATGCCCATAATCAAAGAATAAAAATCAAAATTTGTTGTTGGTAACAGTCATGATTTACTGGACACCAAATGATTTTTGGCATGTGATAGCATTTTTCAAAATTGACGGAAGTTAGCGGGAAGAGATTGTTTTATCGGCACAGGGAAAGTAAATTTATAAGTGGAGTAGCACCTACATTCGAGCAATGCTTCTCATTCATGAGTCATTAGCACCGCAGACACTACAGGCAACAACAGTTACCCGTTAACTTCAGTCTGATATCCTCCAATGTGCTGACCTGGAAGGTTTTGTAACAAATTGAAATTTATTCACTGGACTATGAGTAAATAACTCACGTGCAAATCAGCATGAAACTTCAAATTTTAATTTCCCACATTCTTGAACTTATTTTTGATGTCACATTTCTGTGTCCTTATTTGAGCCAAAAATAATTTTAATTAACAAAAAAAACAGGTTCAAGTCCCATTTCTATCCTCTCAATGTCTCCTATATGTACTAAACAAAATGAACACAAATTAAATGCATCAATCATCGTCTGCTGATAATAAAACAATGAACAACTATTCCTAACATCTCTGCAGTATTGTGAAAAGACACATAATACACACACACACACACACACACACACACACAAGTAACAAATAAGTATGGAAAATAATCTCTGGAAGGGAGGGGGGGACTGAGGTCAAGGCCACAAGTCAAAAGCGACATAAAATGTCCTATAGAGGTCATAGGTCAACTTTAATACTTGCATTGGTTTCCTTAACCTCAACTGTAGTTGACAATGTGCTGCAATAAACAATCGAATTATTTTCAAGAATCTTGAAAATTACACAAGAAGTTCAATGGCATAAGGAAAAGGTCAAAGATCACAGGGCAACAAAACATTCAAAAGGCACAACTAGAGTATAAGGCCAAAATACACAAGCAACTGTGGAAGGCCACAGTCAAGAGATGGATATCTGTTCTGGAAACAAAAAACAAACAGTGATAGATTCTCCCCCGCCCCGACCACTCAGAGGTCAGAAAAAATGCAACAGATATGAAGCTTTAGTAAACGTCATAAAGTCAGTGTAAAATGGAAAGGGCGCAGCATATAGCTTCGAGTAATGGATCTGGACAAACAGATGCACAAACAGACAGGTGCTGCCTAAATCAGAAGACCCCTGACCTACCTTTCGGGTGGCAGGAGACTACAAATCAAAACAGCCAGGTATCTAGACAATCAATTAGAAAGCAAAAAACTTGTTTTTGTATATAAATAATTGCATTTCTCTACTAGGGCACAGATGGCCTTTATCGAGTAACTGACCACAGAACTGAAGGTGGCTTATCCACCACACACCACAACAAGCCTGGCCCACCCCACCATAAGGATGGCGATAAGGACGGGCGTCGCATAACGCTTATCCTGGGAACCGCATTTATTGGCAAAGCCTCAAACTCCAGTCAACACAACACGGCTTGCTCAGCCAAACCCTCCAGGACACGAGACGATCAGGCTGCTCACCTCAGGGTCGCCAAGCTGTCGAAACTGGACACCGGCACTTGCAAACAGGCCAGAGCGGGAAAGACAAGAAGCGAAGAATGAGGCGAAGTTGGCTTTGGTCGATAGTGGGCAACCGCTGAGGGAGCGGATACTGACACAGGTGAAGCCGCAGGTACAGGAGGGTTGGGGTGTGGAATGAGGACAGAGGGCAGCAGTAGGCATGGGGCAGGAGGGATGGGGAAGTTGTGAGTTGGGGGTGAAATGGGGCAGGAAGGATTTAGGGGAAGGTGAACACCTAACCTCCACAGGCCCGCTGTGAGCTCTTCTTACTGAAGCCCCACATTTGATGGACTCTGGCAGTGGCTTTGTGCTGATAGACACTGGCAGGATTGTTTAAAGGGGGGATAATAGCCAGTGAAGACAATGCAGCCCAGATGAGGGACGGGGGAGTCGTTGGGTCTATCATCGGACACACAGAAGACACAGTCTCTCGCTCTCTCCCTCTAAGAGTCACAATCCCTCTTCCTCTCCCCCATCCTTCTCTCTCTTTGCCTCCCTCTCCATCTCTCTCCCCTGCTCTGCCTCTCTCTATCCCCCTTTCTCTGAATTTTTCTCCCTTCTTCCAGATCCGTCCTTTTATAATTTTTTCCAATCATCCCCTCTCTCTAGGACCTTCCACCAACTTCCACAGCAGGTCAGTAGACGTCCAGTAGAGGTGCTGCCTTCTTCCTCTTCTTCTATTGGCATGCATTTAACCAGTCCTACGTGACATTACCGCCGTCGACTGGAATGGAGTGAGGGCCAGCTGCTTTGTCAGTACAAGTCAGTGGATCCCCGGCGGAAACATTACTTCCATATATAACAGTGGCGGTCAGTCAGCAGAAACACAGGGCCTGCAATAACGTCACCTTTCACTTCTTAATGACCTACACCTCTCGCAATTTACCTCTCCCAATTAGCAACAGTTGCTCAGACTAATTGGTAGAACCGATGAGAGTCCAATTTATTTTTGAAAGCCTTGTTATACAATGCACTATTAAATTATATGGCGTTTTCTTCCGGACATCAATGACTTCGAAAAATATCAATGTCTTTATAATTTCTGCGCTTGTTTAGCTAGTGAAACCGCACAGATCTGCATAAATTAGTTTGCGAGGGTCATTGAGCAATAAGACATGAGAATCCGTTCTATAGTCTGAATGTACTGACAGCTAAAGGGCGTTGTTAGGTAGCCTATGATGCATAGCTGAGTGCAGGCGAAAATAATTGCTGCGAAGTCAGCAAAAGTTTAATTTTTTTGCAGATTGTCATCCTTGTGGAGTCATCTCAGTGATATCAATACAGCCAATTGGCAATCACTATCATTAGCATTTCTTCGTCATTACGTGCATTGGTGATGGTTGTTCAATTAATAGATTGTTTGATTGTTTGAACAAGCAAACTTGATCACAAACAGTTTTAGAGCAATTGTGCAGGAAAGGGTGATGTTACTGAAGGCCTTTCTGACATCTGATGGCAAGCCACTGGTAGACAAGATGGCTTTTTATCGTCAAGTCAAAATATTTATCATTCCACGGTGAAGAGAATAATTTATTTTGTTAATTTTTATTGCCCGATCAGAATCGCCCTTCAGAAAGTATACTAATAAACGAGGACAAAATTGCACTTAAAGAATAGCCTGCAACGTACAAGTAACACTGGCCACACGACATGTGTCTGGAGGTGCGTGAGTCAGCGTGCTCCGAGTAACGCCACCTGTCTGACATTATGAGATACTTAAGGAATAAGTCCCAAAAAGCAGTGGGTTACAGAGATTTTATATTGCAGAGGGGCGTTCTAAGGCACGACACGCAGCGGAGTGCCTCAGTGCCCCTCTGCCTTTATAAAATCACTGTAACCCACTGCTTCAAGGGGCTTATTGCTTTTATAAAATGGTTACCCTACATATAGCCCATTAAATAAACACAAGAAAAATAATCAACGATTTATTGGTAATAATGCAACAACAAAATTGAGAACTATTATTTCTTCCACCAAGCAAGACAGAGTGGACAGAATGGTTGGCAAGCAACACAGACGCCAAGATTGCCTTTTCATCTAGCGCCATTATCATATCAAATCAGGCTATTTGGGCTCGTTAATGTAGATATACTACGAAAGCAGGCTATTTGGAATGTCTCTTTCGATCTCCCGAAGGCCCCGTTAAATAATTTTTCGTTTGTTTCGGTTTTGGTTAACGAGTTTCCTTGTTCTCAACTCGTGCCGATCAGCCATATCATTACAACCAGCAGCGAGAGTAGGGAACAAGATTGACTTTTGTCCTCCACACTTGCCGGTGTCCTGGAAAATATGCTGAATTATGCATTAGTTTGCTGGCCAGCTTGTCAACAAGCTAGCGTTCACTACAGTGGATGTGGTTACCCTACACATAGCCCCACACGCGCAAAAAAAAAAAAAAAAAAGAAAAAAAATCAATTTATCACCAATACTGAAATGGCGAGCTAGTTAGCATTGTAGCTAGCCAGCTAAAATGATATCAAACTCTGTAATGCAATAGCTAGCTAGGTAGATAGCCAACTGGTTAGCGGGTTTAAAGGCTAAACTTCGCGAACACTGAAATGGCGAGCTAAAAGTCTTGAAACAAACGTAACCTAATGAGTCAGTTCAGCGCCGAGTAGTTGGTTGCGTGCAGGGATATTTTGTGCTGCAGTCTGCCTCAGAATACAGTGGGTTACAGTGATTTTATACCGGCATGGAATGCGGCTCAGCCAATCACATTTAAGGATGAGAAGCACCCGTTTTATAATAATGCTTATTCAACAAAAGCAGAAGGTACCACTACTGGATCCCTTCTGACATCTACCCAGCAGATCAGCCAGCCTCTTCTTCTTTGATCTCCTTTAGTTTCTCCCCTCTCCTCCCTTCCTCCATTGCTCATCCTACCTTAATGAAATCCCCCCCCCCCCCCCCCATCCCCATCTTACTTCCCCATCTCTCCTGCTTCTCCTCTTCCTCCTGCATTCTGCCTCCCAATCTCTCTCTACCCCTCCACCCCAGCCTCTTCCACTCTCTCTCGTCTCTCTATTGTCTGTCCACATGGGGCAGTCTTGAGCCCAGTTTTACCAAAGCAGTCCCTGAAGGCCAACCATCCTGAAGGTGTTCACTCTAAACCCTAGTAAAGCACACCCTCATCAGGAACTTTAGATACAGTAGCAGCTAATTGGTACAGTCAGGTGTGCCAGACTGAGGTTATAAGCAAAGCCAGGAGGACAGCACTTCACCAGTGAAAGGGTTAACGATTACTGCTATAGCCTGCTGGCTAAAACACTGGCCTAACACTGAGCAAGCAGGTGGTTCCAGCTCCTCTTTTGCCCCAATAAGATCAGTGCAAGTGTTATATCTTTGACCAAGGCCTTCTATTCCATGCAGCACCAGGTGGATTCACCCCAGCCGAGCCTAATCATGTGATTTTAATAAATAATCAAATTTTTGCTCCAATCCAATCCAATGATACATACATAACCTGAGACAACAGAGTTCAAGGACACGGGGGCACAGATTCCAGAACAATCAACACGTAATCATAAAAAATAAAGATCTTTATTACCGGGGTCGTACATGTATTGCATTTTCATCAAGACACACGCACACAGCGCATTTCCCTTGTACAAAGCTGCTCCTCGGCAAACAAATGAAACAAAGTTTATACGAAGCAAGTAAGCCCGCACTCGACAGCGTATTCTTTGGGACTCTTTCTAGGAAAACAATCATCAGTCCCTCCCACAGCTTTCGAGTGACGGCGGCCTGGGAGTTTGGAAGCTCGTCGGCCAGTGACAGTGGGGAAGCAGCGTTGAAATGCCACACACATACCCACAAAACTTAGTGCTGAAAGCGTAATGATGAGAGAATGCAAGTTATTTAATTAATTAATTTTTTGGCAGAGAACACGCATGTCCCCCCTCTCGTTCCCTGAACTTCCCCCGCCAGTCCCACAGGGACGTTTCTGGCGGTGTCAGTTGCGCTGATGGAGTAGGACGGGCTTATGCGGTGCTTTGTATTCCCTCTCTGTCTTATTAATCTTTCAAATGCGAACGAGCCAACGGTTTTTTTCCTCCGCCACCCGCCGACGATCGCCTTCCAAAGCAATTGAAATAAATTATGGACCAAAGGCAAGAGGAAGCGCCTTCATCAAACATCAAAGGCTGGCGGGAGCGCTCTGGAAACCAAAACAGAGTGGCTACCGTTTAGCCTCATTATCACACCGCCAGTACTCTTCCAGAACGCTTTCATAGCCAATTTCTTTACCAGGCTATAATTCTGCGGAGCCCCAACGATTAGTAAGCTCAAGCAGCAGGAGCTGGTCAAAAAAAGATGAAAAATCAGGTGTAAGGGAGAAGGGCGCAGAGCGGCTTAATAACATAACGTGGCACACGATTATATCGACAGCGCACAGGTATGTAAAACACTCTAAAGCTAGACTCGCTTATCCTATAAATACACTTAGTGATGGAGAAGCCGAAGCTTTCTGAACTACTGAATCAATTATGAAGCAATCGTCTTGAATGGTTCAGGGTTGCGAAGCATTTGATACAATTGATATGCATTTGATACAAATTTGGCGACATCTGCTGGCCAATCTTCAACATAGCACTTGTGTGGAACAATAAAGGACAAGGTGCCATGAAACAGGCGCTATGTACGCTTAACAATACAGGTTCTAAGTGTATCTTGTAATTTTTGACTGTTTTTTTTTCCCAAGACAATAACATACTTGTGTTATAATGTGATTGTGCAGTCTTAAAATACTGTACGTCATAGAGATATGCTTTTGCAGGATTGATAGAAATACAAAAAATATTTTTCCAAAAATTTTGGGGAAAAATGGCAGATGTTGGTGCAACTAGGGACTTGTATTGCAGAATTTGAGTAAAATGCTGCATAAGTTGGAAAGGGGATTTACAGGGTTCAAAGATTTTTATTTAAAAACCAAGATCATTTCAGCTGAGTTGGGCTTTAGTCTGTTTCTCTTCTTTGTTACTACCTCTCCAGCTTTGGAGAAGACCCTTTCACATGGCACAGAAGTTGCTGGCATATGAGGATATCTGTGGGCAAACCTGTAAAGACTGGGATAAACTGCTGCCCTTGGGTATCAGTATTTTAATGGGTCTTCTCCGAAAATCCCGCCCTGGATTCAAAACCCGAGTGACACGTCGCCGATACGCGTGTGACGTAATGACGCTTCATTTGGAGAGTCACGTGGTTTTTTTGCATGGCGAGGCGAGGCATCGAAACATATTGCCGAGATAGTATCGATCTTTCAAAGCAGAAGTGTGTCGAGCCGTCTGCTTCGAGCGTAACATCCCTAAATATACTCCAGAGTTAAGTACGTCACGGGAGTTCAAGAAAATTTCATTTGGAAAAACACCTTTAGTGGTCAATATTACCGAAAAATATTGACAGCCTAAAAGCTCCACCTTGTGGTAATACATCTGAAAATACAAAGACACTTCAGTGTCATCACTTTGCTAAATATTTGCACTCCTCGGCAAAAAGAAATTAGCCAAGTCCAAAATGGTTAAATGCTTTTATTGGTCATAACAACTAATCATTAATCAAAGAAATTAGCCAGTTGGAAACTAACGCAGCCTTGACACGTTCTGTGCCACCATTTGCTCATTAACTTTTGCTGCAGCAAATTGTTTGGGGGAAAAAGCTTTAAAAAAAGTACCTCAGTGTGAATCTAAGCTACTGCACAGTAGAAGGTCCATTAATACTTTGGAGAACCAGGAGGTTATTGCAGAACGGCTTGCTTCTTAAAGAGAACAACTGTTAAACAACATAATTTTTCAACTCCTCTTTCAGTAAAAAGCTGTCCACAAGTTTACCAACAACTCTGAAAAATGCAAAGAAATCAAAGGCAGACTAATCCCATACTAAATGTCTTGATCTCATCGTTTAACTCCTGCCAATTCCCTGAACAATGCTTTTCTGAGAAGACAATTAAAATCTATGCATTTTTCCATTTTGCGCTTGGCACACTTTTGCCCAGGAGTGTAAACCCAAGCAAGTTTTGTCTTAAAACTGCAAGCAGTTGAAGAGATTTAAAACAAAAAAAATGTCAACCAAGGTGTTAAAAGCATACAACTATGTCTGGAAGTAGTTTAAAACCCCTTTGCGCAGACATAGGTGCCAGCGTCTGCAAATTCCGGAATTTAAATCCTAAATAATTCTGTAATTAAATTTTCAAATGTCCTGCTTCACTGAAATAACTTGACTGTCACTGTGACACAAGTACTGAGATATACAGCCTAAATATGCATGAGCCTAACAGGAAAAAGTTGGCATTACTTTTTGTATTCTGCACAAAGGGGTTAACACTAAGAAGGACATACTGCGCACACAATTTGACAATTTAAAACAACTACAGGGGGCCGCCAAGCCAATGTTGACATGGAGAATAAAAAAAAAATTGAAGTATGTGCTATGATTGGTCATTATAAGTGGAAAACTCATTGTATATTGCTTAACTGTAAAAATGTAAATAATTATGTATATATGTATAATATATTGAAATAAGTACATTGAAACTAATTAATACTATTGCTGTCATTCTGTGACAATTTGCCTCTTGTAATTCTGTGACATTGACTTTTTGAAATTTCTTGCCCATAAAGCAGGGTTAAAGTCAATATTTGTTTCTATGACTTACAGTATTAACAAAAAACACTTTAACTATGAACATATTGAAGTTTCATAACTTAGCTATGACAGGAACATCTTTTTCTGAATAGTTAAACACAACATTAAAAAAACCACGTCAATTTTGTGTAATTCTGTGACAGAGTAGTTTTTGCTTGTTTCTTCTATGAAAATTTCTCAAAAAATATATTTTCACTAAATAATATTAAAGAACAAGTTAATACCTTCAATATGACACATCATACTTGATTTTATCTTATTTAGTTGTAGAGTTACAACCCAAAATGTAGTAGGACTGTGATTCCGTGACAGCTTAGCAGCCCCCTACAGTGATGCGACTTAAAAACCAGTTCATGATTTCATGAAATGCAAAAACCTGTGAAACATTTCCTTGTGTGTAAATTCAGCAAGTAAACAACAAAAACCACACTTCAAAGCTGGTAATGCCTTTCACTGCAAATGATTCCTTGCATGAAAAGCCTTTTAAACCAATAGACCCAAGTGAAGTGGAAACAAATATGCACGCGAACACTGAGGCGGCGATCATTTTTGCAAACGTTTATATTTGGCAAGTTAGGCTATGAAAGCTCGACCCGAAAATATTTCTAAAGCCTGAAGCTTTTAAAAGGGAAAACTGGAAGCCTTGGCATCTATAATGATGCTAATGTTCCAATGAACACAGGTCTTGAGTCAGAGTGGATAAGATAGCACGAGTTTGATCGTGAAAAGAAAAAGATCGTGAGGAAAATGTGCGCCAATGTTTCATTTGCAGGAATACCTCAGTTTGGCTTTATTGAATAGCACTCTGAAGAGGATATTTTCCATTTCATCCGATAGACGGCAACCTCGATCACTGTAGAAATCCGTCAGACTGATAACCATCAGACTTGATAATCATTCTTGATGCAATCACTCAACTAGGTCGAGGCAAAATTTCATATCCTTTGCTCGATATTAAAACTAACGATTTGAGAATAAACGCCCGATTGAATTTATCCGTTTGCCACATTTCAAAGAAATTCTCAAATAATTCACAGAAAACTCAACCACATAAATGATAATTGAGCAAAAACACGACCTTAGCCCCACAAAATAAATGGATGTCAAAAGATGAAAAAAGAACCTTTGCCAAAAACACTCCATTGGAAATAATAAAAAATAAAAATTTTACCCAATTATGAGTAAATCACAAGAGAGCCATCACAGCGCAATTTTGAAACTTGGAACAAGCCATTTAAGTAAGCCTTCAGTAGACTCTTTTTCATTCATACTGTATATACCCCAACAACGAACGCAACCAGCAAATTTAGCTGTAAAAAATAAAACAATCTCTCAAAACTAAAATACCCTTCCACATTTTTGTTTAAGTGATTAACATCAGAGTTCAAGGCAGCTTTTTTCAGCTCATGGTACTTTTTATTTCAGATGTTTGTAAGGTTTGAGGAATTAGAGTGTTATACATATTCACATGAAATTTGAAGGAAATTCATTCTTGAGATATCTCGCTGACAAGGATTCGGGACGTACGTACGTACGGACGGACGGACGGACGGTTGTGAATACTATGTCCTGCCGCTTTGCGCGGCGGGGGACAATAAGCCATTTTAAACATGTATTTGTGCAGCAAACCTCTTAAAGGGGAAACTCCTTATGCAGTGCTGTGCACATATCACTTGAGACATTATGTTCGATACCAAGGCTCCAAAGCATACGTCGCGTACCAAGGGTAGTTTTGCACCAAAGTCCAGTACCAAAGGTTCAATCATTTTTGGGGAAGTACATGATTCATGACAGACGATACCTCACATTCTGAAGAAGCAAGTGATTGGTTTGCCGCATGAGTCAGATTGTTCAGTTAGCAAATCTCCCCTAACTTGTGTCATGTCAGTTAGTTGCTTGGTTGAGGCAGAGTACTGAGAGATCGTAATTGAAAATTTGGAATTTTAAGGTGCAGGATTTTTGAAACTCATGAAGTTTTCCTGCATCAACTCAGTAACTCAACAACAGCCGAATATGTGCATTACACATTTTCACGCTTGAATAGTAGAAGATACAGGGCACACTCACGCTCACGCACACGCACACGCTCACACACGCTCACACACAGACACACACGCTCACACACAGACACACACGCTCACACACACACACACACACACACATACACAATGCTTGTGCTACTGCAGATGGCACCAGTGATCAATAATAATTTTGCTGCTGAAAATTATTTTTACAAGCTGGTGTCGCTTGTACATTGCATTCAGTGAAGCCTCAAGTGATTCATCTCTTCTGAATACAATTAGCCTGAAAGCCTCAGTGCAGTGCAAAAGAAAGCCTTGTTTAGTTGCATTTATAAGCGGAGTTCAGATCGAAGATGTAATGAGACAAGAAAAAAAGGTAATATTTGTCATCAAAGAGCTTCCAACTTCAAAAATATCTTCCTTTGGTACCGTACACAACATACAAGTTTTATCAAGACCTAAGTGTATTTCTAAAATTGAAACACCATTTCTCACCTCACCATTTGTGCTTGCGCTTAAGCAAGCCAGGATAGAGCCATAACACATTCAGGGCTTAAAGCAAAAAAAAATCCCAGGACTGAAAATTTCAGACGTGGGATAAGACATTCTGAAAGGGGCTCTAAGCTTGCAACGGTCTAGCCCTGGCCCCTGTCCTTGACAATGGCAATATAAGAGAAATAAAAACAACATTGTGCGCCCAGCAAACACCAATAAATTGGGTGATATGCTACTTCACAGTTCTCAAATGCCTTAATTGTGAATGCGTACAATTTGTGCTTCATTTTAACATAAACACCTGCTGAAGTTGTAGTCTGTCTATTGCTAGTCTGGTCTATTTCAAATATTAAAATTACTGTAGGACTTTAAAGCAAAAGTGCGTAGCAGTAGACCTGCCAACCTTGGCAATTTTTTTTGAGTACACATGCGCGGGCGCAAAGCGCCCGCAGGGCCCACGGCGCAAATTTTCGTCCCCACACGCCTTTTTGGGTGGGAGCAAATTGTATGTTGACTTACACTAAATGGAGGCAAGCTGTTACAACCTTTTAAATAAAAATGCCAGTCCAGAGAAAAAGTAGTATTACCAGGCTGTAATGTTGCATTGGCAATATTGACAAATCTTTAATATACTAACTGCACCTGCTCAGACTTAGTTAACACTAGTCTAGCAAAACAGTCAAATCATGTTATTCTTTTTACACACTGCTGAGGAGTGCATACCATGTGCACTGTATCTCCACTGGTATCAAGCAATGCAGGGTTCTCCTTCCTGACCATTGTCTCCACTCCAGCCCTCTTTCCCCTCATGACAGCACAGTTGTCCAGCAGAATGCCGACAGCTTGGTTCCAGTTTAGGAGATAGGATTTTATGACATCTGTCAGCTCGATTGTGAGGGTTGTTGTATCAGCAATATTGGCTTTTCTTGAGGCCAAGTGATGAGTAACAACTTTGCCCAAATCCTCATCATAATAGCGCACCAAAACATTCAGCACACGGTCCATGTTTGTATTGGTGGCCTCATCAACATTAAGGGAAAAATAAATGTTGTTCAGCTTGTCCGTGAGTGCACACATATGACGCCTGTGTGTTTGAAACTGTTAATCTAGACAGTGCATTTTTGTCTTGTGCAACAGTTTTAATCAGTTCAGCAAGTGGCTGTGCTACCGTGAACGAAAGATCATGCTCTGCAATAAATGTGCAGATACGCACTTTATGATTGCACACACGACCCGTCATTGATTGGCGAGCATCCTCACTCGTTGTTGACGCACCTGGTAGCACTGTACAGTGTTGGAGAGCATTGACAGCAGCCCTGTGACCTGGTTCATTGTTGTGTTTGAAAAACTTTTTTTGCCGTTTGAACCGTACAACAGCTTTCTGTTGCAAACACAACAGAAACAAGCTCCTGGTTCCTTCCATTTTTGACACCAGGACCTGAATGGCTTTCCTGTGACACCTTTCTCATCCAACCAAGCCCACCTCCATTTGTTTTTGACAGTGCTGTCAATATTAGTCATGTCTGATCCTTCCTTCACAACTAACCGCTCCATGATTTTTCGCAGTCTGAACCGGTACCACAGCAGTGACAACACACATGGGTAATATTTTGAGTCAAACAATGCAACGCGGTGAATACACCAACCAATCATGATACTGTAGTTGCAGACGCGGTTGATCTAAAACATTACCCAGAATAGTGGATTTGCACACGTAACAATGCTTTTTTAATGCAAGATAACGTAAGAATACAAAACAACAACGAATCAATGACCGATCGTGTGTGAAATCATAAAGTGCGTATCTGCAAATTTATTGCTGAGCACGACCTTTCGTTCACAGTTGCACAGTCATTGATTGATGACTTTATTAGAAGTTTGCTGTTTCATACAGTTTCATAACGGTAAAGTTCACTAGTACATGGTCTACTAAAACTAAAACACACAGGCGTCATATGTGTACATCCATGGAATTTCCACTCAGATAAAAAAAACAGTTATCAGACAAGTTGAACATGATTTATTTTTCTCTAAATGCTGACGAGGCCACCAATACAAACATGGACCGTGTGCTGAACGTTTTGGTGCGCTTCTATGATGAGGATTTGGCAGTGGCGTACCGTCAGATGTCAGGAAGGCCTTCAGTAACATTACCTTTCCCGGATAATTGCTCTTAAACTGTTTGCGATCAGGTTTGCCTGATTAACAATCAAACAGTTAACAGAACAGCCACCACCAATGCGTAACACGTAATGATTAAGAAATGTTTATGACAAAGCGATTGGCTTTGTTGATATAGTTGATGTGATTCCGCAAGGATGACAATCTGAAAAAATCCGAAACTTTCGCGGACTCGGCAGCAATTATTTTTGTTATCACTCAGCTGTGCATCGTACCTTACAACGCTCTTTAGCTGTCACTACATTCAGACTATAGAACGGATTCTCATGGCTTATTGCTCAATGAACCTCGCGAACTAATTTACGCAAATTCAGAAATTATAAAGACATAGGCGATTGATATTTTCCGTAGCCATTGGTGTGCGGAAGTAAACGACGTATAATTTCGTAACGCAATGTATAATAAGGCTTTCAAAAATAAATTAGATTCTCGTCTTCCAATCAGTCTGAGCAACTGTTTCTAATCGGGGAGGTAAACTGCGAGAGGTGTCTGTCATTAAGAAGTGAAAGGTGAGGTAGCCTAATTGCTGGCCCTGTGTTTCTGCCAACGGACCGTCACTGGGATTTGGCCACTGCCACCTTCCCAGTAAATATAGGCTAACGTTATATATTTAGATCATACCTGATGTTCACATGGTGTAATCCACTTTCGATGTTTAAGAAAAAATCCACTGACTGCCATTATTCCTAGTGATTTCATCTTTTGGACACTGTCATCCATACTGAGCGAATTTCATAACTTCACCGTTAAAATCCGCAGCACTATGAATCATGAAGTCACATTGCTGATCTACCAGTTAAGTTACTCCAACACGACACAACAAACGCTAGCTGGTTGACGCTAAAATAATGCTTGGTGTCAGGTTACATCAGAGCTCAGCAGCCAGCGGCACCCTACTGAGTGCACTCTGAGCTGCGTATCTTCATAGATGTTTAAATTTACATTATTTCCTTGGGGAGGGAGGCATCGCAGTTTGGAAATCACCTCACTAGCAAGTATATGCAGCATTTTAACATTTTTTTTCATTGACATCGCGGCCATGGCTAGACACCCCCCGCAATATAACTTTTTTTTTTTTTTTGCAAATCTGCATCGATGTCATAAATAGCCTCTAGGGAATCTCCAGGACGGAAATCCGTCCCCAGGACGGAGAACTTTAAGCCCTGCACATTGCATGATTAACAAGATGTGTTTGTTAAACACCAATGCCCCTGTATGCCAAGGTCAAGAAGACAGGATCAAGGCCTAGATCACCTTTCTTCAATGAGAGGAATCGTATGCCTAAGTATCAAAGACGTACCACTAACCAGTCAAAAGTTGTGGCCAAGGTTAAAGTTTTATGAAAATGACGCCAAGGTCAAGGTCACGAGGTCAAATTTGATGACCTCATCTGAAAGGTCTCGTCACAAGGTATGCACATGCCAAGTATCAGAGACCAACCTACCACTAACCAATCAAAAGTTAAGTTTTTTTCACTGCGCACAAACAGACGGACAGACAGACGGACAGGTGAAAAACTATATGTCCCCGAAACTTCGTTTACGGGGGCATAAAAAGTTAATAAACATGATTTCCAGGGTTTAAAATTTCCTTGCCAGCAAAGACAGCCACTTAACGTATTCATTGGCTGTTGCATTACAATTTGCATCAAAACCACCACACTATTTATATCCCCGAACACCGAATGGCGTTCCGGGGGTATTATGTTTTTGGTCCAACTGCCCCCGCCGCCGCACTACGTATTAACGCGATAACTTCACTAATATTTCAATGAGAAATTTCAAGTTTTGCATATAGGTAAGTATCATAAAGAGGAAGAACTGATTCGATTTTGGACAATTTACGATTTCTAGATTGGCCACCATGGGCCAAAAACTGATTTACGTGTTAACGCGATAACTTCAGTAATATTTCAATTAGAAATTCCAAGTTTTGCAAATAAGCAAGTATCATAAAGAGGAAGAACTGATTCGATTTTGGACAATTTACAATTCCTAGATTGGCCACCAGGGGCCAAAAACTGAAAAAAAATCACTGTTTTTATCATATCTCTGGAAATATTTGTCCGATTGACCTCAAATTCAGTGCAAATGAAAGGTCATGACCTGAAGATGTGTCCCACGATAACATTATACGTGTTTGGTTCAAAATTTTTAACATTATACGTGTTTGGTTCAAAATTTTGACACAAGGTGGAGCTTTGTCACATAAAATTCACCATTTTTGCAATATCCTTGGAACTATTTGTCCAATTGACATGAAACTATGTGCAACTGCAAGGTCATGACCTCACATGTCACATGATGACATCATACCTGTATGGTTCAATATTTTGCCACCAGGTGGCGCTTTGTGATGGAAAATGATCTTCAGAATCATTTGTCCGATTGACCTGAAATTAAAGTGCCAGTAAATACCTTGCATGTGTTTTTTAAAAAAAATTCCAAAAGTCAAGCTATCTATAATTTGGCCCAAAAAAAATTCTTAAAAATTTGACCAAAAATAACCTTAGGAAATGCAATTTTTCAAAAAAGGGTTTCCCGGTCTAAAAATGGATAGGCTAGATTATGTACCGCGCAAAGCATTGTGGGTCGAAATTGCGCACTGTAAACAAAGACGGCATCGTGCGGACGAAAAAGAAGACAGACAGGAACGTTTTTGGAGAATGTGGAGGCAAACACGATAAGCAAAACATAATTCCCCCATTCGAGGCACACTACCATTTACGTTGTATACTTTTATGAACTCGAGTAGCGCGAGAAACGTTGCTAAGAAAAACCAACACGGTATTTCAACTTACTAATCCATCAAAGTTAGGGCCAACTCATCATTGTCAATGCCCAGTCGCTCTGTCAGACTCTTCCACCGATCAATAGCACTCCCAATATATACTAGGGATTGCCTTCTTTTGGCATCAAGGGCAATTTTCCAGCGTTTTCTCTCCGGGGCTGTCAACTTGATTCTTTTCGCCATTGCTGTTGTGTGTGCTACGTCACACGTCACGTGGTACACAAGAAAGGGAACTTACTCGAATGACATCACATTTTCGCTTGCGCGACAGTTTGAGGGTTGAGTGAGTTTTTAACATCAAAATCCATATTTTTCGATGTCGTAAAAATTTGTATAACATATCGACGTGAATATGAATGATTTCCCTACCTACTGATACCATTTTTATATGTTGTCACAATTGAGATATCATTGAAGACATGCAAGGTATTTACTGGCACTTTAAGTTCAAATGAAAGTCTATTCAAGGTCTATTCAAGGATTGGGGAATTTTATATACCCCCAGCCGTCGCCTCTGACAGCATAAGCCTAGTTGTGTCATGTGGAGCTTGCAAGGAACTAAAATGCTCCAGCACCCCCGCTTTCTGAAGACTGAACCTGAACTTAAGAGCTTGTCAATTTTGGACTTGATCAGCATGTTCGATGATGTTGCACAGGTTTAGCTGAGTGAACATCATGTGAAAGCTGAAGCCCTCACTCACCGCATCAAACTGCAAGAAGAACTCGTCTGGCTTGGACTCTGCATTCTCGGTGTCAACCTTCACCTCCACCATAGGGTTAAGGTACTGTGCCCGTTCCAGTGAGGCCTGGGCCCGGTTCTGGCCCTCAGAACCCACCGGGATGAGGAACTGGGCCCAGCAGGTGTCTTCCGTCACCTAGAATGAAAAAAAATGAGTACGTACTATTTACACATGTATAGCAGTACGTTCAACTAAGCACATTTGTGCGTTTAAAAGCAGATTTGACCACTGTTAAAACCTGGGAATGACCTGCTCATGATCAAGAAGGGTCAACCCCTTGACTCCAGCCAGGATAAGGTTTTTGGCCACCTCTGCTCCAAGTCCTCGGAGACCAATCAGTAGCACGCGGGACCCTCGCAACCTGGAGGGCAGAAACAAGCACTCAGCCTGTGCATTTGGTTGCCAGATCAGTTTAAGTGAAACAACGAAAAATATGGCTTTGAAACAGCAAGCCACACCTGCACAGTCAAGCTAACTACAACCATGAGTTCCTAGTGTGGTGTGAGGGGCCGACACCAAGCAAAGCATTTCTTTGTCCCCACGACTGGTAATCCACGCATCGGGTTCACAGAGGCTTTCAGATTAGCCCCATCACAGCCATATCATTGGTTTAAGTGAGCGGACACACGCTCGGCAACGATCAGATCCTGAGTCCCGGTAAGAGGGAACATTTCATGTACTCAAACAACAATATCAACCGATATTTAAGAATTTCTGCTTTCTTGTAGTTTTGTTGTTCGAACGGAATCGGACTGTCCACGGCACAGCTGCGGACTACACGGCTTAAAACGTCAAGCTATTTTAAATACAAAATACCTATTGTCGCGGAAATCAGTATAATATAAAAGCGCGACTATAAAATAATTTGACGATGAAAAAATACATTCACACTGCCAAGCTCAGGCAAATGGATAGCGAGCAAGTTAAGGTTAGCCAATTCATTTTTCCATTATCAGACCTCTTCTGTGCATCCAAGCCCCACAACCGAATCTGCCGATCGTATTGAGCAGCCTCTTCCTCGCTGATAATATTATCCTCCTTTTCGACCATATCTATCATCTCGATTGAATTGAAATATCGTGCTTGATAAATAATGCGAGTCAGTAAAATTAGTTTGCTCGCTGGCGACGTTCTCCTTTAATTTTTCACGAAAGTCGCGCTGCGAGCCGTTTGAATGGACGCTTGATTATGACGTCTTTGTGGACGCAGGTCTTAAACGTTGAACGATTTGTGCAAACACGTGTTACACTTAAAAACGTCCCTCTCAAAATTTGAAACCTGAGAGAGGGAAAGGTCGCTGCACTAAAGTATTTTTCACATGAGTGTTTCTGAGACCATCGAGACAATCTCTACGTATAAATATTGTGGAATCAAATATCTCATTTTTGCAAAAAATATATGTTCATAATTGGAATGATTTACAATACGGTAGCTTTTGCTTGCAAATACACTATAGCATTTAGTACACAAGATATGTTGTGAGAATGCTCCATAAAAACATGGCAGGGGGACCTATGGGTTCGTATTGGGTGGGTTTTATTCAATTAAGTTTTCTGCCATTACTCGTAAAAATTCGAAAACAGGTGTATGGATAATTTTGGACCTCAGGTTACCGCATATGTGCAGTTCCATGCTTTTCATTCAAGAACATTTGCTGTACAAATGTGGAGATAATCAGTGCAATACTTTTCAGGAACATGATTTAATTATTTACCTATTTCCTCCATGGTGGTATATTCTTAATACAAGATACAAAAATTCAAATGAAAAAACTAATATACTCTGTATTTTGGTATTTCGAACTTCCTCATTCTTTTCAGTCATTTTTGCCCACCAGCGAAGTTGAGCAAAGGTTATGCTCTCATCCATATCTGTTTGTCCAGACAATTTCTCTCAATTTTACCAAAAAATGCCCATGATATTTTGTTAAGATGTGGGCCATAGACCCAGGAACAACTGATTAAATTTTGGGATGGATTTGAATTTAAATAAGGCTACTACGGTCATAGTTGTTCATTTATTTGAGAAAAAATGCATTTGCGGAGGCATGCGCTCTCTGAATTCCTCAGAGACTTCCATTGTTTCACATTCTGCCAAACAGTTTCAGTGTTATTCAAATATACTAATGTTTAAATTTACCATGTTGTCTTATCTCATTTTTTATCTGCACTGTAAACCACTTCTGTATGATACTTGGCAGCATTTTGATCCTTGCTTCATGCAAAATCATTAATGTTTTAACTCATTAAAATCATAAAATTTAATTAAACCTAATTTCGTAAAAAAATTTGTATGTACCCTGAATCCCACATTGTATATGATTCTTATTGTTCTTTCCTGTGAAATGCATGTATTGATTTTATGTTGCAAGTATTGAAATTGCCCCATAGCACCAAGCAGCAGAAAAACAAGCATTATAGGAAAACTCTTTCCAGTCCCCCTGACCAATTAAGGAACTAGTTTAGCACTGGAGTTGGTCCCTGGGCCCTGCTCTGTGGCTGCCCACTGCTTCTAACTTTTGGATGGGTCAAATGCAGAGGGCAAATATTTCCACGGGGTTCAATAATGTGTTCCTTATCTTATGGCATTTTTGGTGAGCAGCACAGTAAGCTGTGCAATCCGACTCCTGTTTTGATTGGTTGAATACAGCAAAATTTTTGCACAACTTTGATCTTATATGACTTTTATATGATATGACTGAAATCGTGTATGTCTTTTCAATCAAAGAAATAAACGATTGAATTTTCAAACCAACGGCAGAAAAATTGGGATTTTTTTTACTAACTCGGAGCTATAGCACATTTCCACGAAATTCCCCACTTCTGAAGCATCAAGTTCCCGAAGTACCTTCGGTTATTTCCGTGCAGCGGTGCGTCATCTATTGTGTCGTCATCTCAGTTAAATCCCTCCCCTTCTCTGTGCAAGCGAGCTGCCGCCATTTTGTGTGGATGAGTTTCATTTTACAGCGCAATAGGACGGAGAACCTCAGGAAACAATTCTACTTATTTGTCGAAAACTGGTAATTGGCATCTATGAACTGAAACTCTTCCTAAAACAATTATCAAGTAGATCCAAGTCAAGTGACGCATAAGCCAGTAGATTCCAGTCTCGATTTATGGTTTTTTTGCACTTAAATGTAGCTTGAGGAAATGGCTGTGGAAAGCATGACTGTCCATCCAAACTCCCCAACAACCAACCACGATCACAACAACAGCCTTCTCACTGACGAAAGGTCGAGTAATTCTACAATCATATTTCTATATAATTTATTTATCCTGTGCTTTTTAGTTATAAAAAGCTCGGGGGTTCTTTTTCTTTTTTTTCCTTTCAAAGGGATTAAAGTCGCCTTTTTCTGGGAAACAAGTACAGAGGTAACGAACGCCATCTTGAAACGTTGCAGAGCGCAATCTGGAAGGTCAAACATGAACCTGGAATATGTTCAGAATTTACTTCATTTATTTTTACTTTGGATATTTTATTTATTTTTTGTGGCGCAAACCGACCATTAAGACAAATTACCTGTGAAATACCGTCTCAATCAACGAAAAGAGAATTCACGTGTAATCATGGGACGAATATTTTGGGAAAAGAGTTGTCGTGTAAATAGACGTTATTAAATACGTAATCCGTTGATTATTTCTATGGATGACCACTAATCAAGATTATTTAGCCCAGGTTTGCGGAACATCACCCGGAGGATTCTTAGCTAGCAGCCAGCTAGCTATTGTTAGCTGACTGTTGCGGTTTGGGCGGCCACATGCAATGGGTGCTAGCCTGCGACGTACGAAAGGAATATTGGAGAAATTTATATGGATGAGCTGGCCGTTTGAGTATTTTGGTAATTTGGCTTAAGTTGCCACGATAATTATTTCACTTGCCAGTGCAGCCACTGATCAATGACAAATTGTGATGAAAATGAAACGAACTGCGAATTGCTGGGTGGGAGCTAACGTTAGCTATCTAGTTACCCGGTTAGGTTGGCTTATTAGCTAACTGCTGTTAACTTTGGCTTCTGATCTTCACTGCGGCGTGTGAGGTCTAACATTAGCTTGCTAGCAAACTACGCACTTTCTGATCTCCGCAGCTAGCCGTAACTATACCGCATCCACCGTTAGCAGCCGTAAACGTAATTAGATCCAGTTTATAGTTCAAAGTATTTGTCTCGCAGATTAGTAACCATATGGATTTATTGCGTAATTTTTGGAAAAAAGAAATGCCAAGTCTGGTTAAGATACAGTTGGTCCCATTAAACCTAAATGAGTCTTGGTTTAGAATAAACGCTGTCTGGTCAGTTTGCTTTTTAAGCTGGCGGGTTGGATTGGTCGGTGGCTACTTTCTATGTATTCGCGTCGGTAGTATTTTAAATTGAAATGTCCTCGCGTCTAGTCTACCGAGATTATCATCGCTATCGTTTATTACATTGTAACCGTGTTGCCAAATGAGGATGCATGCCTTTGGTGTTATGCATATGGAGACATAAAAGTAACGTTAAGTTGGCTAGTTAATTATCGAAGTTCGCAGTAAGCGTTATACGCATATCGCGCCCGAATATTCTGTATAATTCAAATTTTGATTTGCATAGCCGGCTAAAGATATCTGTTTAAGACTCGTCTCCCTTCCACATTTAGGAGTAACCAGCTACTTGGGATTTGACAGACATTTCCTTTGTAGCATCTAGTTAGCTGTAGAGGGAGGGGGGAACTTAATTTCTTTTGATTGTTTTTCTGGAAGTTCAGCCACATACAGTTCTATGTTTGCGCATTTTCTTACAGTGCCCATTCCTCCTGATCCAGTACTGTGCTCAACGTTTCAGAAGCATTCCAAACGTTTTGAAAAGTGTAAAAAAAATCACAAAAGTTCCTTAAAATTAACTCACTTGCTGTCATATGTGCCTCTGAATGTACAACAATATACTCTTGCCCCCTCAGCATTTCCCAGTATTTAATATTATTTGACCCCCTCCTGCAAACCCCATTGACAATAAAGTGGGAAGACCACTGTACTATTCTTAAAAAAAGGGATCTAAAATGTCAGTGCCAGTGCTTTTCAATGGGAAATATGAAGATAGCCTGCCACAGTAAGTACGTCCCTACACTATTTATGGAGTCCTTTTTGCACTTTGAGGGTAGATGTGTTTGTATCTGTTTCTTAGCTTTGCATGAGGAAATATGACCAACTTTGTTTTTTGGCATGTTGGACTTGTCACACAAGTCCTTGTTTTCAGCTTGTACAACTAAGTTGTACTTCAGTCTTGTAATTCCAGATAAGTAGTGTAATATCATCACTTTAAATAATGACCCAAATGCATGTGTAACAAAAAATCTCTTTGAATATGGCAGTCCCCGCATTTGACCTGAACCGCTTAAGGCTAGGCCATACACAACTTTGATATTGTCATGTAGATTTATGTTGCCTATTGTGTTTTTACACATGAATGGCTCCTGTTGGTTTTCATATTTCAGAACTGCCTTATTGATTTGTTCATTATTAATCCATCAGACTTGGACCCGGTTTTATTTAAGTTACCTTTTTATTCAAGGCAGTTTTAGCACTGTTCTTAAACTAGCTTTGCAATTTTTCTCAATAAATGTCAGATAATGCTAAATAGAGACATGTTTGGAATTTAAAATGGCAAATTATCTCACTTCACAATTTTCTGCCCCCTAGTAGCATGGAGTGAGAGTATTTGACTACCAGAAAAACTTGGTGCAATAACCAATACCTATTTACGAGGAGAGCATTGCTGTTCTTATTTCAGTTCTTTTCCAGTTTGATTATTGTGGATTATTTGTGTCTTAATGTCAGCAAAACTGGACTGACTTATTAGATGAGAACAGTGGATGGTTAGAAGAGACTAGTCCTCCTGGCTGAGTTTTATAAGGGCACCAGTCTTTGTTTGTTACATGTAATTGGCAGGGTTGCTAAAGGTGAAGTGTCGCTGGGCTGACTCAAGTAAGCTTGGTTTAGTTTTGGTCCCATATAGGGAATCGCCCGTAGGTAGACATCAGCACTGAGCCCCCCCTGAGGATTCGAAGCTGAGACTTGAGGCAGCATCAGTGGGGCCTTTGTTCTGGTTCCTGGCGCCCCAGCCTTGTCTTAACAGCGTCGTGTAGTACAGCAACTCTGAGAGGCCACATTGATAAAAGACCTAGTGTGTCCCAACAGTGAAGCCCCCCGCCCTGCGAGTGACACTGCGGGAATTAAGGGGCGACTGGAGTGTCATGGGCTATACTCCTTATTTTGTATAAGAACTTTTTTAATAAGAGCAATGGGGGCTGAAGAAATGTCCAAAAATTTAGAACCCATTAAGGACATCCTGAGGCTGAAAATGAGCACTAAAGTAAGGAACTTTTATTGAGTTAATAGAACGGAAAGACTCTTAGCGGGACTGAAATGTCTGTGAGAGTACTTTATCTGTTGCTTACAATGCTAGTTACGCAAAAAATACAATGTCTCAAGCCGTAAGGAATGAAAATCAGTATTTTTAAAAGATTTCTGAACTGAAGAAATCAGTTCAGCTAAAATTTTCAAGTTCAAATAAAATTTTCAGAGCATTTGAGTCCAAAATCCTCAATAAATTTTGGAACATTTGGGTTCAGCCTTCAAAATGGACGTTCTTATTTTTAAAAAACTGTTAAGTGCTCGGCTGGGCTTAGCTGTCATGGTCGACACGCTGCAAATTGCCGACACTGAGTCCTTTACCTGAATGGGGTCTCCTGGTTCAAGGAGCTGTAAGCATATTTGCTCCCTCCCCATGTGGTAATGGTGTAAATCTGCACCAGAGGAAAGTATTCCCTGTTCATTGGGGGTGGCAATGCTGGAACAGGATTGGACCAGTTTGGTTGGGGAGTGGCTTTTTGCCACCGTTTGACCTGAATACTCCCAGCTTGCTTGCACTAGCAGAAATGGGGAACTGAGAAACAACCTTTCTTGCTGTAATCGGCTGTGTGAGTGGCACCAAAACTTAAGCATTACTACTCCTCAGCAGGTCAGATGAACGATGATTCATGCCAGGCCTAATGCATACCAGTGTGCTGCCTAGATTGACACTTTGAGATTACATGGAGTTTTTGGAGACCACAATCTTCGGTGATTTGTTTTCAAGTTTTTTTTTTAGTTTCTCAAATGTTAATAGTATGACCATGGGTGCCAGAAATTTTATTTGGTCCAAAACATTGTAGTTCAATACTACTGTGTCACCACTGAATTTCAGATCAATTCCAGTTACAGTTTTAGCCTTTGTCGTTGAAGTGATAGCGTGAAATGGCCGGATCATTTTTTTGCAGTCAGCCACACCAGCACTTTTCCACCAATTTTTTATTTTAAAGTTTAGGGGAAGTGATGTCGGTTCAGCAGAAATGCCTCCTTGACCCTCTCTGTGCCCTCTGCTGGATGGTCGCCCAGCGCACCGTTACAAATCACCATTGCGCATTCCTCATTTTGCGCGTGGCTTGATGACCGATTCTGCTGAGGCACAGTCATGCACAGTTAAGCCTGTGTGCTCATTCCTGTCTCTGTTATTTTGGTGTCCCAAGGGAGTTGGATTTGGGGGTCCCTCGAAATTTTATGGGGGCTGCTTATCTTAAAACCGGTCCCCTCCATATGAACATCCACCGCCCAAACACTCAGACCATTTCACTCTGTACCCTTCCCCCTGCCAAAGAAAAGGCCAGGTTGCCTGTAAATCTGTAAATGTAAACTTAAAGCTGATGGCTCACAATTCTGTAGCCTTGCAACCCTTGTTAAAATGTCACCCCACCCCCCCAAGTACTCTGGGGCCTGTTTGACAGGAGGATCCTATGAACTTGACAAATATTAGTGTTCTACAGTACTCTCGCTTCTGGAGCATTTGCCACAAAAAAATCTTTTTTTAATCTTGGTGTGAGGCAGGGAATGCTTCTGTCTGAAGCACAAATGATCAACTTCAAGGCCATGCGTGCTCCTTGGAAAAGTTTTATCACATAGCTTGGAATGGGATTGCTCTCTTTGAGATGCAGCCTCTGGCTGTATGGGAAAGGGCAAAGGAGCCCCGGGCGAATATGGAGCAGCAAGTCTGTCCAGGTGCTCCTGTCAGTCTGATTGGCTGGACAAGAGAGAGCAAAGGACCCGCAGGCGAATATGGAGTAGCAGTCCTGTCCAGGTGCTCCTGTAAGGGTCAAAGCAGTCTTTCTCTCCTAGGGGTGCCGCGAGATAAAGCCTTTTGTGGGTTATTGTTTGCCCTTGTAGGCATGAGGGTGCAAGGAGTTATTCAGTAAATGTAAGGTATTGAGTTATAAAAGCCTGGCTTAGCAGCTGGAGTGGATACCGTGTGAGCTATTGCTCTGCCCAGGCGCGACGACTCTGCCGTCTTTGGCTGTGTTTAGTTCATTAGCTGATCTGACTGTGCTGTAATCTTGCTGGATTTCAATGCCCTTTTGCTGTGACGATGATTTCACAGTGAGTGTACCTCTGGATGAGTGGTGCCCTGTGGAATCTCTCCGCTGCTCCCTGACTAGATTCCATAAGTATTTAGACTGAGACAGTGTGTAAGAAGGGCAGCAGTTCATTGAACTCTTAGCATAAAATAAGGATGTAAATGACGCCAAACTGGCTGCGTTTACTTTGGCCATACAGGTGCTGGCCAGTAAATTAGAATATCATCAAATAGTTGAATTATTTCAGTAATTCCATTCAAAAAGTGAAACTTGTATCCTGTATACTTTCCTTCCACACAGACTGATATATTTCAAGTGTTTATTCATTTTAGTTTTGATTATTATAACTGACAGCTAATGAAAACACCAAATTCACTATCTCAGAAAATTAGAATATTTTGACAAGGTTCAATATAGAAGACACCTGGTGCCACACTAATCAGCTGATTAAGTTAAAACACCTGCAAAGGCCTTTAAATGGTCTCTCAGTGTTGTTCTGACAGCTACACAATCATGGGGAAGACTTCTGACAAGACAGTTGTCCAGAAGACGACCATTGACATCTTGCACAAGGAGGG
This sequence comes from Gymnothorax reevesii, assembly GCA_029721435.1. Lineage (NCBI taxonomy): Eukaryota > Metazoa > Chordata > Actinopteri > Anguilliformes > Muraenidae > Gymnothorax > Gymnothorax reevesii. Next base: position 118,523,106 of record CM056574.1, read on the forward strand.
CAAGACACAAAAGGTGATTGCTAAAGAGGCTGGCTGTTCGCAGAGCTCTGTGTCCAAGCACATTAATAGACAGGTGAAGGGACGGAAGAAATGTGGTAGAAAAAAGTGCACAAGTGCTAGAGATAACCCACCCTGGAGAGAATTGTGAAGCAAAACCCATTCAAGAATGTTGGGGAGATTCACAAAGAGTGGACTGCAGCTGGAGACAGCGCTTCAAGAACCACCACGAAGAGACGCATGACAGACATGGGTTTCAGCTGTCGCATTCCTTGTGTCAAGCCACTCTTGAACAGGAAACAGCATAAGAAGCGTCTCGCCTGGGCTAAGGACAAAAAGGACTGGACTGCTGATGAGTGGTCCAGAGTTATGTTCTCTGATGAGAGTAAATTTTGCATTTCCTTTGGAAATCAAGGGCCCAGAGTCTGGAGGAAGAGCGGAGAAGCACAGAATCCACGTTGCATGAAGTCCAGTGTGAAGTTTCCACCGTCAGTGATGGTGTGGGGTGCTATGTCATCTGCCGGTGTTGGCCCACTCTGTTTTCAGAGGTCCAAGGTTAATGCAGCCGTCTACCACAAGGTTTTAGAGCACTTCATGCTTCCTGCTGCTGACCAACTTTATGGAGATGCAGATTTTACTTTCCAACAGGACTTGGCACCTGCACACAGTGCCAAAACCACCAGTACCTGGTTTAAGGACCATGGTATCACTGTCCTTGATTGGCCAGCAAACTCGCCTGACCTTAACCCCATAGAAAATCTATGGGGTATGGTTAAGAGGAAGATGCAATACGCTAGACCCAACAATGCAGAGAAGCTGAAGGCGACTATCAGAGCAACCTGGGCTCTCATAACACCTGAGCAGTGCCACCAAGTGATCGACTCCATGCCACGCCGCATTAATGCTGTAACTGAGGCAAAAGGAGCCCCGACCAAGTATTGAGTGCTGTACATGCTCATACTTTTCATGTTCATACTTTTCAGTCGGCCAACATTTCTAAAAATCTAATTTTAGTAATATTCTAATTTTTTGAGATACCGAATTTGGAGTTTTCATTAGTTGTCACTTATAAATATCAAAATGAAAAGAAATAAACATTTGAAATACATCAGTCTGTGTGCAATGCATGAATATAATGTACAAGTTTCACATTTTGAATGGAATAACTGAAATAATTCAACTATTTGATGATATTCTAATTTACTGGCCAGCACCTGTATATCCTTTGATGAGACATCATGCACTTAAAAATTGACCCTAACAACCCAAACAGCCACAAAACAAGTTGTCACTCTCCAAATACTGATAAACTACACTGTAATAGAAAAGCAAGAGGCTTTGTGCCTCCCTCGTGCTCATTGCCACTACCGTGAGGCACACCGTGTGTGTGCCAGTCTGTGACGGTACAGAAGGTGTGTGTCTCACCAGTCTCCTGAGTGAGTCTATTCTGAGTAGTGCTGCTGCATGGTTGGGGTGTGTATAGAGACAGGGCAGTGTCTGGAGACAAAACACTCCTCCAGTCAGGATGTATTCACCCCACAGAGTGAGATTTGCATTTTTCAAAGGGGGCAATTTTTTTTTCCCCTCCAGTGGCTGAAATCCTGGAGCATTTCAGATGAAATACTGGGTAATTACAGGAGTATAGTTTCAATAGCATTGGGGGTGTGATTTTAGATTTTAGCTTTTTGGGCAGCAAGTAGGAAAAAAATAAATGAGCCCATTGTGGCACTGAGATTGGCTGTGTTTTTTAATGGTCCCTGCTTTGTGACAAACACCAATCTTCAGCATTCATTGAGGGAATAATAAAAAAGTATTTATAAAAACCTAGCTGCATTTCCCCTCCTGCTTGGTTATTTTAGGGCCATTTAAAAAAAAAATTTTTTTTTTTTTTACCTAGCTTAATTTCCTATCTGATTCACACCCCTCCCCATGAAGAGTGCCTAGTTTCCTGATGCGAATGTGGGGTTGGGCCGCTCTATTACCACAGTAACAGAGTGACACTAAAACACAGAGTCATGGAAACATGTTTTGTGGGCCCTGTTCCCACCTCTTTCATTTGCCACTTTACTGAAAGTAAAAGTTTTTGTCTTCATGTGAAATTCTTCATTCTGCCAAATAAACCAAAATGTTGCCGTCCCAATAAGCTGCATGTTAATTTCAAGTAAATCTCCTCTGTGCCTGGAGATCTAACATCCAGTACTTTTTCATGTTATGCCCAGTTCTGTCCACTTAACTTCACCCGTCAGAAGCCCAAGATCATTGAGTGTTGGGTTAGAGGTGGTCTGTACAGGTTCGAAGTTTTATGAACCTCCATGACCGTAGATCTTTCAGTGCAAGGTTGGGCAACCCTCTCTCAGAGGCATGTGCTCTCTCATAGCCCTGTGTATCTGACCTTATGTGTAGCTCTTACCAAAACCTGCTGCACAGCCTGATTCTTGGCCCAGTCTCCTCTCTGCCGCACCCTCCGGTTGTGCCGCAGAAATGGGCACACCTTCAGCGTCCTCTCCCAAATTGTTAGCTATTCATCCTGTGAAGTTCATACGCCTCCAGTGCAGTCCTGTGCCAAATGGCAAAACGTTGGATTGCACACTGGTGTTCCATGTCCTTTGTGAGGTTGAACATTTGAGCGTAGAGGTGTCTTGCCACCCCGTGAGTGTGGTAAATATTCTTTATCCCAGCACTTTAAATGAACTGGTCTCTAAACTATACACACTGCTCTTAATATTTTGATAGTGACTCGATAATTATGGCTGCTGTTTCGACAGGATTAAGGTGATATGGATGTAATTACTCATCGATCAAAGCTGACAACCCCTAACTTGAGCTCTTATTAGTCACTTTCAAATCCCATTGTGCTGAAAAACCTAGCCAAAAAAGGGCGTTCTTTGTCTGTCGCTGTTAAAATGCGGACAAACTGCACTGTGTCTAAATGGTTTTCTTTTGAAGCATGAAGGCTAATAGCGGGAGATTGGAGTTATTGTGCAGAAGGTGATGTTTTGGGGGAGGACCCACCTTATTCCAGACACCCCCCCCCCTACCCAGGACCCCCTCCCTGAGGGGTGTCTGTCTGAGGCTGGAAATAGCTGCCCCCCCAGCTCTCCCCCTTTGCGTGAAGCCTGCACGTCAGCGCTAAGCTAACTGTGTGATTTTTACATTCCTTTTGTTCAGTGGCTATCGCACTGTGGGTCCATCACGCATGACTGGCCCCTAGTACCCTGAGTATACACACGTCAAGCCCATAAACTGCTCTCACTGCAGAGGAAGCACCCCTATGGTTTTAACTGTTATTAGTTTGCCAAAATGATCACTCACTCCCCTAGTGCTGTTGCCAATTTGCATGCCAATCTGGCCCTTAGACATTGTTTAAAAGTTTTAGCCGTAAGGACACACGTGGGATTAGTCTGTGTTTAACTAGACCTGCTAGTGCTGATTTCACAATCATTACTGATAACTGGCTCCCATAGCAACCACCTTAAATTTGGAAAAAACATTCAGATTGAAGAAACTGCTCTTTCAGGGGTTAAAGAAATTATCCAATTTTGATTATTGGCGATAGGTGCAAGGAGAGCTGTGTGTAGATTAATCTAAGTATGTTTTATGCCCTCTCTGGGAAGTATTTGAAAGGGGTCTGGTCCAAAGTGCAGACATGAATCGCCTGCAGTTCACTGTGTTGGCGTGCAGTTGAGCTGTAGGTGAAGTGTCCTTGAGTTTGATTTTTTTTTTTTTTTTTTACTTTCCCTGGCCTTCGCAGTTTGTTTTGAAGATTAGAGCTTGCCTTTGGCTCTGGGGCAGTACTTCGCTGGGTTCCTTGAATAAAACAAAACAACTCTGCAACCATAGGAACTCCCCAGTAACTTGCCTGAGTGGCCTATTGATCCAAAGATGGAAAGAAACAAATTCCTCAAAAGTAGTGTTATCAGTTATGCCCTGTGTTTAACAAGGAGTGCAAGATTAATTTTGGAGACTGGCTGAGTGGAGGTTTATACGCACGGTAGTCCTTAAAGGGGCCACATTTTGCCCTTTTTCTAGTTTAATATTTTCTTTTTTAATATCTTTTTTCCCCAAACATTTTCATGTTTTTATGGTCAAAAAGCTCCTAGTTACCGCTGTACATGCTGTGTGTGCAGCACCTCAGACTCACTCAGCCTGTGAAGGGCTGCTTTGACTCCTCTATGGAGCCCACTCTGTTGTGATTGGTCAACTGCAGTTCAGGAAGCAGTTCTCCATAAAATGAAGGAAAAACAATATAAGGGTTGGGGTAGCACTGCCAAGGAATCGAGGTAAAAATTTATTTTATCCAGTGATTCTTCACTTCGTATTCCTGAGGAAGTTCATAAGAAGGATTTTGCCATCACACTGAATAAAACGGTGTCCTCTCCACGTTGCGATACACACTAATCAAACTCTTCCCAGCCTCTGCTTAAAGAAGCTTTATTCAAAGGGGTATTTGTCGGGTATTTTCTTAATGTGTGACGGGTCACATTGTGATGTAGATATATTATTGAAGAAAAGGCTGGATTACAAACAAGGCATTTCAGATGGCTCAGCAGCTGTTTTCTGTCAGAGTAGAGCTCCCTTTTGTGTGGACTTGGGGCTTTGTAACTTTGCAAATGTTTTACAAGCACAAAAATACTATGTAACCTTCTGAAGGAAAGGGAAAAAGCCCAGAAATATTAATGTGACCCCTTTAATTTTAGCTATTTTTGATTGGTGTACCAGCGAGAAGGTCTTGAACCTTCCTCTGACAGTGAGGCGTTTAAACAAGCTTCTTTTTTTCCCACATGTATTTGAAATTAATTCTTTACTGTCCCTACGATGGTGTCAGATGACTGGTAAAATTTAGTCAGGCTGGTGGGAATCTTGGATTCTGCACCTATCTGCATCATACCATGCTGTGTGTGTGTGTGTGGTGAGCTCTTGTGTGTGTTGTGTGTTTGTGTGCGGGTATTTTATTTGTATAGCACTTTTTGCAGCTGAGTTTCACTAGTAATGGAAGGAAGAGAGTCACAAACAAACACCAAGCCCAAACCCCCTAATGACGTAGTGTGTGTCTCTCTCTCTACACAGGCCTGAGGATGAAGAGTTGGAGGAGGGGGAACTGGAGGATGACGGGGGCGAGGCGGAGATCCCCAGCGGAGGAGGAGGAGGGGAAGCCCCCGAAAAGCCTCGACGGAGTAAGGAACGTCACGGCAGCGGCTCAGACGACGATAAATCGCACCGCCGCAAGAGGAAGAGGCGGAAGGAGCGTGAGCGAGAGAAAGAGAAGAGGAGAGCCAAGAAGAGGCGCAAATCCAAGCACAAAGTGAGCTCCTGTCCTCCTCTCACACTACTTCGTCTTCCTCATTGGGCCCTCTGCTCTGGGTGAGATGGCGAGAACACCACAATCAGGAGCTCTGAACCAGTTCTTCTTTACAGCTCATGCAAGCTTGTGGGAAGTCTAAACCCCAGATGATTCAGGATAGGAGTTTGAAGGTTACAGAGTTACATTTACCACAGCAGTGGCAGTTCACTTGCTGTGTGAGTGATGTTGGTTCTTACAGCTTTCATGATTTCTTGAGAACCCCTCAGCTAAACGACTTCAAACTCCATTTGAACTGCATTTCCTTAGATTCTCAGCACTATACCCTCCAAGTTTGAGGTCAATCAAATGAACAGTTCTAGAGATAAGCAACACGAAGGGAGAGAAATTTCTTACTTCAGAGTTACATTTTTATATCTCTTGCCAGCCTCTTACCTACCCAACTCCCAAAAGCCACACCCTGAATTTGCATACTAGAAAGGACTCGCAGAGTAAGTCACAATTTGTCCTACCCACTCAATGGTAATATGGCTCTGTTTCTTAAAACCAGGCTTCTGTCTGTGATCAGTAACACATGGAACTTGCCTCCCATTTCAAATGTACAGTTACATGACATCAACCCTCTGATTATCTACATTTCAGCACCCTCTGGAGATAAGCGAGAGTAAGCCTTCAATTTATCCAAGAAAGAACTCAGTCAGTTATCGAAATGTATTTCAAATACTACATAGGGCTAATTGCTCTGAGCGTGGGGGGAAAAGCGAAGGTTTAGGTTTCTGTATGGATAGAATTGTGTGTAGCATAGTGAAAATGCATGCCTTGTCTTACAGGTGTGATTTTGTGCAGTTATGAGAGAGGCTGTGTTATTGTTCCTGCAAGTTATTATGTTTTGTGGCTGTTTGTGCGGTTTAATTATGTTTGTATACAGCTTACATCTACACTCTTCACACAGAACAGGGGCAGGCTTGAGTTCAGCCTGGGGCAGGCTTGGGATAGCATTAGCCAGGTTAGGCCTCAGGTGTTGGACAGGCCTCGGATTTTTGCAATCAGGAATTGGATTGACCTTAGCTCTGTAGATCTTTAATGCATCAAGAATGTGAAGGGCAGATATAAAGTAGGGCCAGTAAGTCACCTGAACTCACTGTAACACTGAGAGGCCTGGGCTGCACGGACTTCTCAGGCTCCGATGTCCAGTACTGATTTAGCCTGTAATTCTTTTGTTGTTACAGCTAAGAATATCACTCTTACGTTCATCTAAACCTGCAGTTGTATTGTGTGTCCCTCTGCGTGTTCGTCTCCTCTCCACAGCGCCATGCTTCCTCCAGCGATGACCATTCAGACTATTCTGACGACTCGGACTACAGCCCTAGCGAGAAGAGGAAATATCGGGAGTACAGCCCGCAGTACCCCCCTCCTGTGAGTACGGCAGCACTGATTGTCCCTCGCTGCACGCTGTACACGCACATTTGAGACTCCACACCTATAAGATGCGAATATAAAGTTTTGTACGCTCCTGCCCTTTATCATTGACAAGGACAGGAAAAATGCAGGGCGCGAAAGACTCCTAGGGTTCAGTGAAGTCCATCATGTTTCATCTTGAGCTTCGTGGATTTTTTATATTGGAAAAGTGTTTGATGAAGAGCAGCATTCAGATCAGTTTCCAATCTGAAACGGTCTGGTATGTGGCCGATTTCGGTTTATGCTAAGCACCGAAACATCTCATTCGGTCTTTGCATCATCGGCTTTGAGTGAGACCTCGAGTAGGGTCTGTTGCTTTGGTGTGAGGATAGAGGTCAACGCTTCCCCCACTGGCCTTTTTTGGCTGTGATCAGATGCCAGGGGACCGTGGTTCCTCAGTACTGAAATGCATCTCGTTTCCCCATCGCAGTCCCACGGGGGGTACCCTCCTCCCCCTTCTCATGGCAGCTCCGGGGCCAAAAAGGGGGGCTACATGAAGATGGACAAGCCGGGTTATGGCGGCTATGACGACTACGAGGACGAGGCCTATGAGGACGAGGACATGGGCGAGGACATGGACGAGGAGGATTATGATGATTTCGCCAAGGAGCTCAACCAATACCGCAAGGCGAAGGAGGGCAGCGGTGGGGGCAACGCTAACCGGGGGGGCAGCAACCGCGGGGCCAGAGGTGAGGGGCTTTCTCTCATGTTTGATTGGCTGGCTTGGCTTCACACCTGACTTTCAGGTAGAAGGAGGGAGTAATATCAGCAGCTCTCCACTCGGGTGGACCAGGGTGTGGTGATTTGCGTCTTGCGTTGTTCACTGTGTATAAATGTTGATGTTTAATATGAATCCCCTTAAATTTATGTGTAGACCACTCTAGAACTGTTTTAATATTCGGATATTAACCCTTTCCCTCCAGAGATCCACTTTAGTGGGTGTGGGGGAAAAAAAAGATTTTTGACAGGACGTTGTTATAGTGACAGGTAGGTTGGGAAAGTGACCTATATTTTGAAGAGCTTAACTTTCCAGGAACTCAAATGTATTCTTTTGACTACTTTAATCTTGACTTAGGTCTGTGCTCTTGCCTTTGAGAAATTTTGAGATTGAGTTCCTCAGGATAACTCAAAGGAAAGATTTTGGGTTTCAAGTGAATCGTTTGGGAATGAAAGACCTAGAAAATAGTCCTTGTCCAATTTTCATTGTGTTGCTGTACATACTGAAAGAGCCATAGTTGGAAAATCCAAGTGACTCAAGTAAAATTCTGTTTGAATTAGTTCTAGATTTCTTGTCTTTGGTCTTATAAATTGTCTTCTCTTGAGTAATGAGGTTTGATTGGAGTGGGAGGTTGTCTTGAGGCTTGAATGCTCTCTGTCTCCCCCCGCAGGAGGAAAAGGGCGCCTGAAGAACCAGCGTGGGCGTGGCCGGGGAGGAATGAGGGGTCGAGGGGGGAGGGGTGGTGGGAGGGGACGGGGACGGGGGAAGATGGGTGGGGAAAATGATGACGGCGACGGGATGATGTATGGAGATGAGATGGAGGTGAGGCCCTAGCTTTGTGGCCAGCGCATTACCATTAACTGCTAGCTGAGTTTTGTGATGGGTCACGGTTTACTTGATAATGAGCTGCACTTTCTTCATGATTGTATTTGTTGTTCAGTATATGGACGATGATTACGACAATATGGGGGACGAGGACTACGATGACTATTCCAAAGAGCTAAACCAGTACAGGAAGTCCAAGGACCGAGGTCGAGGTGAGCGGGCCCGTCCACGATATCCTACTTCGTCTCCGGTATGGTTTAGTCGACAAAATGCGTCTTTATGCAGGGGATATTGTAGTAACAGATAATCTTACACAGTTCATGTAGACCTATTTGACCAATTTGCTAATTTTCCTGAAGGCTATTTTTGTTTTGCGCTGGTGGATTCAGCTAATTGTTTGGTTATCCACTCAGTGGATTTGCACCACAGATGTAGACTCGTTACTCGTTCACAGCTGCAGTGGGTATATCATATCTACACAACCTTATAAAATATTGTGGATATCTGAGATGTTAAGGCCAGAAATATCAATGAAAAAATCCAAATTTAACACGTTATTATGACATTTTATATGACTACTAAAAAGGGAAAAAACAAGATGATTCATTATTGGTAAAATTGAAATGGAAATCTACAAGACCTAAACCCTGTAGTTATAGTCACACTGTGGTGCAGTGTTTGTTGAAAAGGCCTAACCTTGACCCGCGAGTCTGTAAAAACATGCTGCGCTTTCATCTGTATGCTTTGCTCCTGTGAGCCGCGATGTCAGCAAGTACTTGCACAAACCATGAGCTACGCCACATGATTTCAGTTCATCAATTAGTAATTACTATACCTCCGTCATCCAAAATAATTGCTCATTTCATTATGCATGATGAAATGGCATAATAGATGTTGCGGATAAATGTTATGCATGATATTACACAGGTGCTCGCACTGTCTCTGTATTTCCCCGTTTGTGAGGTTTATTGGTGGGCAAATTACAGGAAAAAGGGTGTGAAAGTAAGCAGTTGGAGCAGACTGTGGTTAAGTCGCCCTGCCTTACAGCATAGCTACCAATGTAAACACCTGTTCAATGTGTTCATATCTGCACTTTGGTCGTCTCCGCAGGTGGAAAAGGCGGTCGAGGGCGTGGCCGGGGGAAGGGTGGGCGGGGCATGGGTCGAGGCAGGGGGCGGAACAGGGGGCGAGGCCGGGGCAGTGACCAAGGCCACGACGAGGACAACAATGGAGACATGGACATGGGGGTGAGACAGCAGTCCAGCTGCATTTTGCCTTGTTCACTGATGCTGCGTCAATTTTTTCAGTTCACTTCAGGTTTATTCGTACTGCCCTTTTTGTACCAAAGGCCTCTCACAAAGATGCTTTACACAACAGCAGTTGCTTGAAAAATAAGTTCCTATGAGGACATAACCCTCAAACAGTGGTGATAAAACTCTCCAATGGGGAAAAACATCTCATGAGTAATGTGACTGCCAGTTCCTATTTGCCCTGTAGGTTTCTTTATCAACCCTAATAAGGTAGATCTAATTGTTCCAATTAGCAGCCCTGGGCAGATCCCTAGCTGATGAACAAGGTGTGCTTTGTTTGGGTTAAGCCTCCAAGATGGTTGATCTCCAGGGAAAGTTTGGGTTGACAGCTGGTCACGTAAATAGAAAGACACAAACATGGTTGTATGTTTTGAAGCCGCTTGGAACGCATGACCTTAACCTTGAATCAGGGCATCTCAGTTAATTTGTCTTCAATGCTGCTACAGTTGTCATGTTGTTCATATTTGGATCTGGCCTGTTGACCATTGCAACCTTGTGAATTTGATTAGAGTGTATCAGTGAGACTTGGATTATGTAAAAAAATTAATGAAATGGCCACACTCAGTCACAAAATGAAGGCTATTTTACCCCGTTGTGACTTACTGCAATATGGCAGTTAGGTTAGTTGTAAATGAGGTGTGGTTTTTGTGGGTTCATCTTGGGGTGCATTGATTCTGCCTATAGCATGTGGGGGTGGTTTGAGCTGTTTACATCTTCCTACAGGATGGGGGTGGAGGACGGAGTCGAAACGACCAAGAGAAACACAGTCAGGACAAGAAAGGGAAAGCCATCTGCAAGTACTACATCGAGGGCCGCTGCACCTGGGTAAGCAGAGAACCCAGCACCAGTTTGTCATTGCTCTTGAGCTGGAGGTGCTCTCTGAGTAAACTTTGTTTGCATTATTTTTTCTTCCCAACAGGGGGAGCACTGCAACTTTAGCCATGACATCGAGCTACCAAAGAAGAAAGAGCTGTGCAAGTTCTACATCACAGGCTTCTGCGCACGGGCGGAGAACTGTCCATACATGCACGATATCCTTTCCCTGATGGGCATTTGTGTACTCTCACTGTGATCTTCATACCTTTCTTCCACCAGGGTTTGAGCCAATTCTCTTTCCATCCATCTACCCATCAATTGTTAAACACTCTCTTTTGCTTGCACTTTCCTGGAGTCTGTCCAAGCATGCAGTGGGCAAGAGGCTGGAATACACCTGATCAGGTCTCCTGTCCATTGCAGGACATGCACACCATTTCTCTAGCACTCTCAAAAGTAGCATCAATTGAAACTCTGACCCAATGTTCCTTTGAACTTAGTAGGACACCAGAGTCAGTTTCATTATGTCCTCAGCCACTACAATAAAATTTGAGAAGTGATTTGGAATTTGTTTCTTCTGAATTGAAAATGAACTGACCCCAAGCCTGGTCCTTGGGGCACTACCACTCTAATTGGATCTAGTTAGGATTAGGAAAGCAGGCCACAGCAAAATTCGCTTGAATTCCTCACGCATTGCACTTAAGCTGCCCACTGCCACAGAGTAACTATAATAGGTCAAATGGAGAGGACGAATTACCCCACGGGGTTCAATTAAGTATCTTATCTGAATTGTTGATGGGAATCCCAATCTTATAAAGAAATGCCTTTTACATACTTTACATACTCCGTTTTTATTGGCCCTTTCGAGGAAATTATGTTCTGTTTACGTGAAGCAAGCACATAACTTGACCACTTGGCAGGATGTATACCTATGTGGAATTTGGGAGTGTTTTTTTAATTCTGTTTTAGAACGTAAATTATAAGGTATTTTGTTGGGTAAATTCGGCTTTCTTTTTCTTTTTTAAATATTAGTTTGATATTTTAGTGTGAACTGCTGGCATCATGATTGGGCTTCCTGAGTTGGTTTCCATTCAGATGCTAATGGCCTGCCGCTACTGTAAAAAGAGATCCTATCCTCAAAATATAATTAAAATGATAAAATGTGGTTACATCAAAAATTCTAAATTTGTAGTGATGTAATGTGGTGCTCTGCTTTTGCCATTAGCGGTTTTCATCTGTTTCCTTGACTGCTTAAAACGCGACTTTCCCTGCAAGCTGTTCCACACGACGGGCAGCTGTGTTAACGGGGATGAGTGCATGTTCTCTCATGAGCCGCTGACGGATAACACCAAGGACCTTCTGGACAAGGTGAGGGCTTTGCGTGTTTGTCTCTCTCGCTTTGGCTCTTAGCTTTTTATTTATTTATTTATTTTTTACACCTAGCTCTGCCTTTGTGTCGCACTAGCTCTGACTTGAACTGCATTTGGCTGTTTCAGATTGCAGCTAACAGTTACTCGACTTAGATTTCTTCCCCCTTGTGACACATTTAAAAGCGTCCAATAGGCAGTACACAGTGACTCCCTCATTCTGGTTGAACCTGCATTCGCTTTTGCTTCTACACATCAAGAGTCCCACTTCAATCTCAGTGTTCATTAATACACCTCCTCTACTTGGTCTTACTTGACCTGGCCGGTATTTTTCAATGCAGGCTGATGGGAGATACCTACAGCGCCTTGAAAAAGTATTCACCCCCCTAGGAATTTTTCACAGTTTTATACCTCACAACCTGGAATTAAAATGTATTGTTTGAGCATTTGCATCATTTCATGTACAGAACATGACAACAACTTTGAAGATGTGATTTCTTTTTTTATTGTGAAACAAACAACTAAAAAGCCAAAAAACAAAAAACTTTAGTGTGCATAATTATTCACCCCCCTGAAGTCAGTACTTTGTAGAGCCACCTTTTGCAGCAATTACTGCTGTAAGTCTCTTTTGATAGGTCTCTATGAGCTTGCCACATCTTTCAACTGGGATTTTTGCCCATTCCTCATCGCAAAACTTCTCCAGCTCCAAGTTGGATGGTTTCCGCCTGTGAACAGCAGTCTTCAAGTCAAACCAAAGATTTTCAATTGGATTGAGGTCCGGGCTTTGACTAGGCCATTCTAGCACATTTAACTTTTTCTCCTTAAACCATTCAAGCGTAGCTTTAGCAGTATGCTTCGGGTCATTGTCCTTCTGGAAAGTGAACCTCCGTCCCAGTCGCAAATCACAGGCAGACTGAAACAGGTTTTGCTCCAGAATGTCCCTGTATTTAGCACCATCCATCTTCCCCTCTATCCGGACCTATGTCCCCATCCCTGCTGCTGCAAAACATCCCCATAGCATGATGCTGCCACCACCATGTTTCACTGTGGGGACGGTGTTCTTGGGGTGATGGGAAGTGTTGGGTTGCTGCCAGACGTAGCATTTCTCTTAGTGGCCAAAAAGTTCAATTTTAGTTTCATCTGACCAGATCACCTTCCGCCATACATTTAGGGGGTTGTCCACATGCTTTTTGGCAAACTCAAAACGTGCCTTCTTATTTTTAACACTGAGTAAAGGCTTTTTTCTGGCCACTCTTCCATAAAGCCCAGCTCTATGGAGTGTATGGCTTATTGTGGTTCTATGGACAGACACACCAGTGTTTGCTATAGAACTCTGCAGCTCCTTCAGGGTTACCTTTGGTCTCTGTGTTGCCTCTCTGATCACTGCCCTCTTTGCCCGGTCTGTGAGTTTTGGTGGTCGGCCCTGTCTTGGCAGGTTTGTTGTGGTCCCATATTGCTTCCATTTGGCGATAATGGATTTGATGGTGCTCCGGGGATCATCAAAGATGAAGATATTTTTTTGTAACCCAGTCCTGACTTGTATCTCTCTATAACTTTGTCCCTGACTTGTTTGGAGAGCTCCTTGGTCTTCATGATGTGGTGCTTCTTGCTCGGTAGAGTTGCAGCCCATTGGGGCCTCTCAGAGGAGGTGTGTTTATACTGACACATCATGTGACACTCAGATTGAACACAGGTGGACTTCATTGAACTAATTCTGTGACTTGTGAAGGTAATGGATTGCACCAACACTTTTTAAGGGGCTTCAAAGCAAAGGGGGTGAATACATATGCTCATGCCAATTTCCACTTTTTTATTTCTTTAAATTATTCTTTTATATATATTTTTCTCATTTCACTTCACCAACTTAGATTACTTTGTGCAGATCCGTCACATGGAATATTCAGAAGAAAAACATTTAAATTCCAGGCTGAAATCTAACAAAATAGATAAAAAGCAAAGGGGGGTGAATACTTTTGCAAGGCGCTGTAGATATCTTATTAATCTGGGAGGGCATTTCACAAACTAAGATTAGTTATTTAGCCTGGCACCTGCATTCGCTAAACCCTGAACCGCTCTGTTTACCCCCATCCTTGTTCCTGAACTCCAGTAGGGCTCTGGGCTGTACAGTTGTCCCTCTAACTTGGTCATTCTGCCTCCTGAATAGGAATGTCACAAGAGCCGATACTTGAAATGCCTTTGATTCTTAAATGAAAAAACACAGATGCCTATTATTTTGAGGCACCATAAGCACTGTGGCCCAGTAAGTTTTGGTGCTGTGACTATTTCGGAACTAATGGGGGCAGTATACGCTTCAGTGTTCCAGTTGATACTTGCATTCAGAAGGTCATGAAGAAGTAGACGTCACATGTCACAACAAACCCCATGTGAAAGATGGAAACTGTGGCTGCAGCACCCCGACTCGCTGACAAAAACGAGCAGTGACGTGCGGTCAGAGGTTAGTTTGGTGTGGCAGAATCTTTCCCTTTGCTTGATTTGCAGTCAGACGATTAACTAGTTTAGTAAGACTATTCAGCAGAAAGACGGGCCAGTTTAAATTTCCGCGGTCTCATTACTCAGAATATCGAACCTGAAATGCTCACTAGACAGCAGATTTGCGCGTATTTGCTTACAGGAAGCCTAAGCAACGTCATCAACGAATATTAAAACAGTTTGTCTTATGCAGAGTTTAATGCTTAATCAATATACAATATATTCTCCTTTAAATGCGCGCTTTTACACCCAAAAAAAACAGCGGGCCTTTATTTTTAGTCTTCTTTCATATTCCGATTAACAAAGTGTTTTAACGATATACAGAATTACTGAGAACCGAGAATTTTTCCTAATTGATCATTCAGATTTCCATCCTTACAGTCTCGAATTGAAGAGTAGGCGATATATGAATGAATCTTTTTGTCATTTTCTCCTCTATCAGTATACAGGCTTCCTATAGGCTTGGTCTTAATTGTTTTGATTGTTAATCAGGAATAGTTCATGGGAAACAGGTTCACAAAATCCTGTGATAAGGTTTGGGTCACTGCCTCACCTCACCGCACGTCTCTGGCTTCCTGTAAGCACGTACTCGCAAATCTGCAGTTTCGTGAGCATTTCAGGTTCGATGTAGCCTACTGAGTAATAACGCCGCGGAAACTTAAACTGGTCCGTCATTCTGCCGACTAGTCTAACTAAACCAGTTAATCGTCTGATTGCTAATCAAGCAAAGGGGAGGATTTATGCCTCACCAAACTAACCACTGACCACACGTCACTGATTAGCAACATCCAAACGTTTTGACGAATTATCGTTCTCTTTTTTTAATATGTCATACTGAAATACACGTGACTTGATGTTTGGGATGGCTCGAGGGCACGTGTTGCAGCGCCTTATCCAGTGTTGAGCCAGAAACTGTTCCTTTTTTGAAGAACAGGAACAGAACTCACCTCTCTTTGGCTGAATGATTGCGGAACTTTGTTGCTCGACTTTCTTGGCTTAACGGTTGTGTTGCTGTGGGATCTTTGAAAATCCTTTTTTTTTTTTAACCTTGGTTTTGAATTGGCATCAAGAATCGTGTAATTTCACTGGTATTGGCACCGACTACTGAATTTTTGGTATCGTGACGTCTCTCGTCCCTGCTCATGTCAGTCATTAGGTGTTGTTTATCATTGTTCGCTGTCAAGGCTGTTGCTCTGCTCGTGCTGACGGTGATGTTTCCCCTCTGTCTCTGTGCACAGATGTTGGCGGAGGATGCGGAGGCTGGAGCGGAGGATGAGAAGGAGGTGGAGGAGTTGAAGAAACAGGGGATAAACCCACTCCCCAAACCCCCGCCTGGTGTCGGTCTCCTCCCAACCCCGCCACGACCCGGCCCGGCCGACAACAGCTCCCCCGGGGAGTTTGGCCCCCCTGGACCCCCTCCCGGCGCTATGGCCCCGCAAGGGCCCCCCTGCCCCGGGCCCCCTCCTCCTCCCCCACCCTGCCCCGATGGAGGCCCTTTCCAGGGGCCGCCCAACCCCAACGGACCCCCGCCGCCCCCAATGGGCCCCCCGCCCCCGTGCCCTGGGAATGCTGGGAAGAAGATCCCCTCGCTGTTCGAGATCGTGGTGCAGCCCACGGGGCAGCTGGCTCAGAAACTGGGTGTCAGGTGAGCTGCCAAACAAGCATTTGACAACAGTTAACCTGCTTTTATTGAGGGTGTTCATCAGAGCTAGGGGCTGTGACAAAATAATTAAAATGAATACTAAGAATCTCTTTATTGTCCTTAATATGATACTGCAGCAGTGTTTCAATCACAAAAAATGGAAAGTGGTTTACTGTTGAGGCTTATGGAAGAAACTATCGTGGATTGACAGGTAGACAGAGTGAATGAACACAACATTATTTACCGTCAGTGCTATTGCACATTTGATCTAGTTGTAACTTAAAAAGCCAGCTTTCAGTCTCTTTGAGGAATGTGGCTTGTTAGTGGAATAGCTGAGATGTTAAGATTTTCTGTAGCAAAATTGAAATGAATGTTTCTGAGTCATTTTTGTCAATTTTGATATTATCTTGCTATAGTAACTTAGTGTGCCACACTCTAGATCTTACAGGCCTTTTCTTCTTCTCCTACAGAGGGCCTGCGCCTGGTGCCCCACCTGGTCCACCAGGCCCCCCTGGGCCGCCAGGTCCTCCTGGCGGGCCCCCGCCTCGATTTCCCGGCCCCCCTCCACCAGGACACATGGGGCCTGCCCCTCCGGGCATGATGCCTCCGGGCCCCCACGATATGCCCCCCATGGGTGGCCCCCCAGGCATGAACCAGGGGCCACCGCCCATGGGCTCTGGGCCGCCCATGATGTCTGGCTTTGGGCCGGGAGACGGGCCCCCCCACCCGGGCATGATGCCACCTGGGCCCCCGCCCCCTGGAGGAAACTTCTACGACAACTTTTACCACCAGCAGCAGGGAATGGAGATGGAGGGAGGAGGCGAACAGGGTGAGTGTGGAGCTACAATCAGGGCATCATTCTTATTAAAAGGGTGTTTTACAGGGAAATTCTTTCCATTGCTACCTTAACTGAAACTTTCTGCTGAGTGTCACAGTCCTGATGTTAACTCAGAGTGGAATATTTTATATTTTGGCGGTTATTAGAGAGGAAATGGATCTTTTGACTGGCCCCGTCTTGATAACTAGTCCAGTCATCGTATTCTGCCCGATGCCATGAGGTCCAGTCATGACATCCTCTGCCAGTGTGATATTCTATCAAACTGTGATATCCAGTCCAGTTCTTGCAGTCCACTCATGCAGGCATTGCAGTCTTCCACCGATCGGCGGATTTTATCTGATATCGGTTGCGCAATTCCATGGTTGGCATTACTAGGGCAGAAATGCGAGGTGCGGACAGACACGTGTTATTGTTTATATTTTGACGAAACCCGGAAATGTTTTGCGATTAAAGACGAAAAGTCATTTAGCTTTGCTGTCCCGTTGTTGCGTTCAACACATTTTCTGTGGGGAAAAAAATGTTCAACTGTTGCCATGCCTGATCATGGCATTTGATTGTGATGCCCTTGTCCTGTCATGATAGGTGTCTTGTCGCGACACGCTGTGCAGTCATGATATTCCACCCATTGGTTTTATTTAGTCCAGCTGTGAAAGTCCAGTTGTTTTACTTTGTCCAGCTTTGCCTTGTCCTGTCATGACAGATGTCCTGTCCAGTTGTGACATCCTGTGCTGTCGTGATAAACTGCCCTGCTGTGACATATAGCTGTGACCTGACGCATAGCTGCTTTGTTGTTTTCCCTTCAGGAGAGGAGTACCGGGACTACAGTGGCATGGAGGAGAGCGAGGGCGGCGCTTTCACCGAGCAGACCGCCTCTGCCGGGGCCACAGAGGGCGGGGTCAACAGCAGCTCATCCAATCAGCAGCAGCAAGCGGGGGCGGGGCTGTCAGTGCCAGACTTCCTGCCCCCTGCGCAGCGCGTGCTGTTCATGCGCATCCAGCAGAAGCAGCAGGAGGAGGAGGAGCGTGCCCGACGGCTGGCTGAGGGTGGCGGGGAGAGGGACCCGGAAGGTATTGGAACAAAACACTAATGCTAACGTAGCGCGAATCACACTGAGCGACTTCACTAACTAACGTTACTTCTGTTCTGGGTAGCCACTGGCACCATGTGCTTGCAGGCTCGTGTGAAATGTGGTCAAAATTGGACTAAAGGACAGAAATTTGGACAGAACCTTGGACAAACGCCAATCAGCATTATTCAGTATTATTTGGGAGTAGAAAGACAAACAAATGAGTAAAAACTCTAACATTGTTTGGGAGTTGGCACATACGAAGTACCTGGATTTGATTGCAGCCGATGACTTCACCACACTAAGGGGTTTGGGCAAGGGAATCAGCATCTGCTTCTGGTTTAGTATTTCTAACATTATTGTTGGCGCAGTGATAATTTCCTCCAACAGATGGCACTGTTTTGCTTAAGGTTGTGCTCATTTTTAAACCTGAGAGATTTTTGACGTGATAAATAAGAAAGTACTTTAATGTCCGTTTGCACGGACATTTGTCGTAGGTTACAAGCTCCATCCTTAAAAAGACATTTAAATCATGCTAGACAAAGACAATGTGAAAATGACATACACTACATAAAATCGTTAAAAATCATTCATGCACATGTTGAGGGATGTAGGTTACAGACAACACTGAGTCCAACAACAGATCATTAAATTACGAGGGGTCTATTTTGCCCCTGAATGTTGGTTTAGTAAGGAGACAGAGTAAGGAAGAAATGAGTTTTTATAATTATGTTCTATCTTTCATCATATTTATGCTCTATTTTGCCAGGGTGCTGTCATTCACATGCTGTATTTCTTATTTGGGAAGTTTAGGTCCGGATAACGGCAGAAGTATTGGGTTCATGTGATATTTGTATTTTCATGTATGCTGTCATAAAACTTTCCTTATAGTACAGCCAATTTGAGCTTGCTCATAGTGCCTAGGTCTTATTAACTGGTTTGCGACCCTTTAATTGATAAAAATTCACTCATAATTTTTGGAGTAATGGAGTATGCCAGCGTGCACAGTGCTTAATTTCTTGTCTGTCATGCAGGTGATTCAGCGAACTGGTATTCGAGTGAGGATGAGGATGGTGGTGGCAGTGTTACGTCAATCCTAAAGACCCTCCGGCAGCAAACGCAGGGGGCGGCCAAACCAGAGGGGGCGCCCAGTGACCCCCGGCTGCAGAAGGCAGCACCCGCTAGCCGTCCCGCAGACCCCCGATTAGCCCGTGACCCCCGACTGTCGCGGGCGGCTGACCCCGCCCATGCTGCGGAGGGAAGCCCTTCCTCCTCGGCCTCTGCCTCTTTATCGGCCTCCGGCACCCCCGCCGATCCCCGGCTGGCCCGTCATGCAGCCGGTGCCCTGCCCCCCAAACCAGACCTGCCCCCCCACAAGCCTGCCATTCCTGCGGGCGAGGAAGAGGAGGGCGAGCGGGTTCTTCGGGACAAACCGGTTCCGATTCCCCTGGACCCCCTGCTGGGCTTGACTCTGCGAGACCCCCGATCGCAGCTGCAGCAGTTCAGCCACATTAAGAAAGACATTGTCCTGCACAAGCCACATTTCGCAAAGTCCGTCCTCTGGAACCCCGAGGACCTGATACCACTGCCCCTCCCCAAGCAGGACTTCCTGCCTCTGCCTCCCGGGATCCCCCCGATCTCGTCGCTCGACCCGCGGCTGTCCCGTGCCCAGCAGCTCATGCACACCGCCGCCCCCCCGCCACACCCCCCACCGGACACATCCCTCCCCGATTTCGAGCTCCTGTCCCGCATCCTCAAGACCGTCAATGCTTCCTCCTCAGGCCCCTCCCCGTCCCCTGCGGCCCCGCCCTTGGGGATTTCAGTCCCCCAAGCATCGGCTCCAGACAAGCCGGTGGACCCCCGGATGGCGCGAAAAGCCACCGCCGACCCGCGACTCCAGCCCCAGAAGTCGGCCCTTAAGCTGCCTCCCTCGGAACCCTCGGGCCCCCAGCCATCCGCCGTGGTTCCCCTGACCCAGCCCCTCTCGCCCCCCACCCCGACCATCGCACCCTACGACCCACGGCTGCTGTCCTCGGGCGGGGCCGGGCGAGGCGTCGGCGGGGCAGGGAGTGGGACTCAAAGCAGCGTGTTGAGCGGGATCAGCCTGTACGACCCGCGGACTCAGAGCGCTGGCAAAACAGAGAGCCCCGCCCCTTCCTCCTCTTCCTCCTCCTCCTCTTCCACTTCCGCCGGAAGTACTGCCTCGGAACCGGCTAAACCCGCCAAGGCCAAAGAGCCGCTGTTCGTGCGCAAGTCGGCGTTGGACCAGCCCGAGGCGGAGAAACCGGCGGCTGGAGGAGGGGAGCCTGCCACCGACCGCTACAACAGCTACAACAGGCCCCGCCCAAAACCCGCCCCCTCGCCTTCATCCTCCGCCACTGGGGCTGGTGTAGGTGGAGCCTCAGCGGCCGGTGTTGCCGCTTCCTCTTCCCCGCCGTCTGGCTCCTCAGAGCAGACGCAGGCCCCTCCGGCCGCGGTCCACAACCTGCCCGTCTCCACCCTCTTCAGCATGGTCAAGCAGGCCGCTAAGCCCAGCGGATCAGGCAGCCCCTTCGGCGGGAACAGCCCCGCCCAGACCGATTCTGTCGACCAGGACGCGGCCTCCCTCAAGGACGTCTTCAAAGGCTTCGACCCCACAGCATCGCCCTTCTGCCAGTGACCTCCCGCTCCCCTCTCTTCCCCATCTGAATACTGTCTTTCCGAAGCCCGGCGGCCGTTGTGGTCACTGAATTTTGTGGTGGGAACTTAAGCGGGCGTGACAGAGAAGCTAGCTAATGCAGGACGCTCCCCCCTCGACCCCCGCCACATTCTTCCGACTCCCAGCATACCCTTGCAGAGTTGGAAACTTCTAGAACTGCAAACTGATACAGACTTTGGGGTGGGGTTTTTTTGGGTGTTAAAAGGGGGGGGGGAGCTACAAACGTCTATTTTAAAAACGAAAACCAAGAAAATCGTATAAGTAATTGTATTCCTATCTTTGCGGGTCCCTGCCCTGCTTTTCAGAGGAAGAGGAGTTTGGAATGTTGTATACGTATAATACGCATTAACCTCTCGAGAGACTTGTTCTGTTTCCCCAAACATCCCTTATTTCTGCGTCATTTTGAGTGCTGATGACCGTTTTTTCTCACGCCTGTCCTGTGTCAGCCCGGCCACAAGGGGGGCTATATTTCTTCCAGAAGTATTGCTTTCTTGTTTGCTGCTCCATGTCCGCTGAGCGGCCAGATTTGAAAGCGGTTGAGCAAAGAGCCCCCATGCTCCTCATTCCCTGGCTGTTTCACTGCTAATGGCAATATAGTGACTTTGCTAAACGCTTCGTTTCTGAGTAAATCCTTTTCGTCGTCAACAGTTTAACCCTTGCATCTACTCTGCCGCGATCGCATCGCTTTTTTAAAGTGTTTTAGCACTCCTTTGCTACAGCGCACTAGCATTATCATCGCATTCTGGCTTGTATCTTCTTCTTCTCTGGTTTTGGGGGGACTGACCTGAAACCTGGCTCCCCTTTCTCGGGAAAAGAAGAAACTGTAATTCACACACTCGTGTTTGCCTTTGATGTTTCTTCCCCACGTGTAATATGATCATTATTTTTATTTATTTTTTTATACTACATGGAATCAGCTCAATCATCATCGGACAGTTTGACCAGAAGGGGTTTTATTTGTGTTTGGTCTCTTCTCCGAGTTCTCATATCGGGTGGAAATGTGTAAAGTGGAACACCGGGGTGGGCAGGGGCTGAGATATTTTAATACAAAATAAAAAAAGTGATTTAAAAAAACAATCAAACTGCACTTTTCTGTTCGGTGCGGACAGCCTGGTGTGAAACTCGCTCTTGGGCCCTGTTTATTTTGTAGTTGTTCTTTGCCCTGGTGCTGAATGGCTGGCTTTATACGTCATTTTGTCCTCTTTCAAAATAGAGGAAGCAGTGTATTTTTGTAAAGGTCTAATCTGGGTGACGTACAGTAAGTGATGAATAAATATGAAAACAGACGAAGTTTGGATAATTTTCTAAGGTGAATCAAACATCATTCTGCTCTGTGTGAGATAGGATAGTTCCGTTCCCCTGATACCCCCACCCAAAAAGAGAACAAAGGGGGGGGAAAAAAACAGCAGAACTGTACCTCTATCCCACACAGGAAAAGGCCTTGTGCCCTGACCCCCACTCCCAGATTTATGGACGCTGCGTCAGCGGTGTGCGGGTATCTCCTCTCTCCAGAGACTTATGCCTCACAACATTCTGAGACACTCTGAGTTTTAGCCTTGTACAGAAACTGGATACCTGGAGACGTTTGGCAAAACCGATGTTTTTAAATATTCCTCTTGTACATTGCATTGATATTAAAGATTAAAAAATGCACAAGTTGTTCCCTTTCCTGATCCATTTCACTAATAAGCTTATTTCCTGTCTTGCCGCTGCCTAGTCTGTAGAAGGAGCAGACAAATTAAATGTACAGGTTCCTGCATGGGATTTAGCATGGTGTGTTTCTCTATTTCTGACATCAGGGGATGGACATGGGCTGGTGCCCAGTCTGTGTATATTCAGTCTTCTGCCGCAGGAACAAACAAACCCTGCTGTCTTGAATTGAGTTTTAGCTGATGTCTGTACCAGTGGAAGGAGGGACCGATATTTCGGGCCTTGTTAAAACAAAACTCAGAAAAAAAACCCTGGCGTAAGTTTTTTCTTTTTTTTTACATTTTTGTTCAGTGCTAATTTTGAAGGATATAAAACTGGGCCCTTTTCCACATAAACCAGGGCAGATGTTTTTCCATTTTGTATCGCGTGCAATATGAATTTTCATGCACTATTTTTGTCAGTAAAGTTAACTATTGTCACATGGTTTTGTGTTTGGAAAATGTACTTTATAACTTTGCTGATGTGGGTTGGGCTGCGCCTTGATTCAATAGGTCCCCTGATCTGACATGCAATTGCCCAGGTGAATGCGTCTGGTGATAATTTATTACCTACTGAGCTGCAGTATAATTCCAACAGAGTGGTGCCTTGCTATATCTGTTGTGCAAAATTACAATGGTGGTACGTTTTTTGCTCGTTTTTTTTTTCTCTTTTTTTTATTATACTGTAAGAGATTGAATCCCTATTCCCACCTGAATCTGGAATGCCAGTCTACCAGCCACATGAGGGTATGCTCATATGCAAGTTAAGCTGCCATTTCGAGAGCACAGACAGTTTCTTATTCTCTTAAAAAAAGTAACTGATCTGCTGCTGCAATCTGCAGCATGGCATGTTATGAGGCCAGAGTGAAAAGTACTGCTGGTTTACTCAGAGAAAATTATCTTGCACTGTAACATTTCTCTTGTGGGATATTTTTTACTGTCAGGAATGTCCATGTGATCCTCTGAAGTCAACTTTCTATTGTGAAGAGGAACTTGCTGTCCGTTTTTATATGGCTGCCCCGATTTCCTCAGGGTTAAAGTGGGTCAAGACGTTCGCCCCCGTGGTCAAGGAGGATTTCCTGACAAAGCAGTACCTGCAGTGACCTCTAGAGGGCTGCATTGGCTCCAGTAAACAAGGGTTGCCCAACCCTGTTCAAGGAGACCCACAACGCTGTCTGCCTTCGTGCTCACTCTGCAGTGACACTCTGGAATCGAGCAATTAGTAGCTCATTGAGATTTGGCTGCTGAATGGGGTGAGTGCTGTTTGGGTTGATGTGAAAACCTTTTGGTTGGTTGATTGCAAAGACCTTGATTTTGCCATTTACCAGGTAGTGAACCGTCTTGAGCAGTAACTTGTCATCTTAGTGCAGGTAACATACAATGGTTCTCCACTCTAAACAATTACAGGGTTAACTACGAGGCCTACAGAGAAAAGATTGCCTCCACTGTTTTGAAATTCATTGGTGGAAGAATTATCATTGAACATTGAGTCCTAAATGAGTCTCGGCAGAGGGCAGTGCTGTCCTTAGGCCCACAGAAATAATTTTGGTTCTTGGATCAAGGCCTTCACTCAAATGTAATGATTTCGTCTGAAGCACAGTATCCATCAAGACTCAAATTTTCATTGCCATCCATCCTTTACTTTTTGAGATCTCGTTAATTGAAGAATTTACAAACTTAACAAATACCAATGAAAACATTATCTCGTGGCGAACGTACAAAAATGGCCCTCCACTGAGATGTCATCTTCACAGTGACTGTATGTGCGCGAGTTGAGGTCACGGTGCATACAAATTAATTACGTTTGCCTCTTCTCCATTAAAAATCACTGATCAACTAACCGGAGCCCACTGAACTAATGCTCAAATGACCTGACTGCCCACGGGTCCGCTGCACTCAGTACATTTGGATGCCCAGCTAAATCGAGCTACGGTTATAGCTCGATTAGGCCATTTAATCGGATTACTATCTTTTTCTCAGTATACATGCATGATATGGAATCAGTTTATTAACCGATGTATGTCTGTCTCCGCTATCATAGACGGCGATATGCCCCTTTTCAGCTTGTTGCTGTTGGAGATTTTTCTGGTTGACCTTGCGCGTCGTCACAGACCAAACAAGTTAGCGGGCGTTAGCCTCAAAAATTGGCGCGAAAAATTCAGTTTGCAGAGGTTAGCAACTGTTCGCGCAAAACGACATAGCAAAAAAAAAAAATCGATTAGTCTTGACCAGCGAACAAAACATGCTCATCTCGATTTTATCCCCCTCCTCTTCCCTAAAACCCAGGAGAGCTCAGAAAGGGAGGCAATGCACCCCATTCATATGTTCCCGCTCGTTAAATCGGCGAACATATATGCCTATAACATTACAGTCAAAAATCACTCTGTCGACGTCTGGCTATGACCTGCGACAACATGTTATTACAGGCGACTTTATGGTATAATTAGAGAAATCATACATCTATGGATTTCGCAAGCCATTCATCTGCAGCAGGGGGATGCAAGCGAACAGGATGAATCTGACCCTCTCTTAGCTCTAACTGTTTCTAACTGCCCTTTCACTCCAAATTCATGAAGAAAGCAATGGAAGTACATGAAGTTCAAAAGAGCAGGAGCGTATGAACTTTGTAACCGAGTGAACTACAAAACGGAAGATGCGCAGATCTGTCCATCTTCGGACGGGTTGAGTGTAAAACACACAATTTCAATGGAAGCAGCGCTAATCCAAGCGCACACAGGGGTAATTGAGTGCGAGAGCTGTGTCTTTCGGGGGAAAGCTTTAGCTATACGCTCAATCAAACTCTGCAATGCCCAGGGAGCGTCCCCGCACAGTAAGTGGCTCCAATTATTTAAGTTGTGCATTGACATAAAAGCGCGTGCAGTAGCAGTTTCGCCCTGATTGATAACCAAACACATCGCTTGTATAATATCCAATCCGGACCAAATTGTGGAGGAAGTCCCGCCTTCTCATCGACAGGGCACACCCTGGCACACCCAACTAGGGAGGGTATTTTCTTTTTAATTTTGTTAGGAAAAGCGCGTGGGACCTCGAAAACGAAAATGCAAAGCCAGATAGGGCAGTGAAAAGGCAGCATGAAAAAGAAAAGTGGCGAACTGCGTTAGCGATTTAATTATGGGACAGATATCGCGTCTACTTCTTGAAAAAGAAAAAACATTTCCGAGAATGTATTTGCTTTGAGATTAGCGTTTTTGATTTAGTTTTGTTAGAGATATTGCGGGACTCGTCTTGCCAATGAAAACAGTGCCTACATGGACTTGAAATGCAAACGCAAAGTGGAGGATTAGGCTACTTTACCATTTTCGTGATGATACAGATAATGGGCGTGCTTCTCCAAAACGAAAAAGCATTTCCGACAATGTATTTGCTTTATACGATTAGCGTTTTCGCTTTGTGAGTGATATTGTAGGGCACTTCTCGAAAATGCAAATTTAAATGAGGAATGTATTTTCATTTTCCAATTGTTGTAAAAATTGCACACATGGACTTGAAAATGAAAATGCAAAGTGGAGGATTTACATTATGATACAAATAATGCGGTTGTATCTTGAAAATGAAAATGCATTTTTGTCATTGCATTTTCATTTTAATTTAGTGATCTATATGCTTCCATACAAACTCACTGAATTTAGCAGTTAAATTAACGCATTGGCTCCTTGTTATTTTAACTGTAAGTGGAGTCCTGTGCGCAGTTTACTGTGATTTACACTCAATATGGACGGAACTCTGTAGTAAATTCATTGTAAAATTACAGTTAAAATAACTGGCAAAAAAATGTGCAAGTTTATAACGTTGTGTTTGCAGAAACTGAAACTGGCACGGTTTCATTTTCGCACTAGTTTTTTTTTTTTTTTGTCTTCATCATTGATCCCAGTTGGAGCAACACGTCGTAGCCTATCATCCTGTTATCCGTTGTGTCAGGGCAAAGACGGACTAACGTTGAATGAAGACAAGTAGGCCTAGATGTGTGCACTCAGAATGAAGTTGTTCCAATCTTTATGCACAAAGCAAACGTATAAATTCAATTCATGCATGTATACAGCGGATAATCTGTTATGCGCATATAGCGGATATAATCTGTTTTATGAGTAGGCCTACAACAGATTTTGTCTGTTTTATGCATATAGCGTATTTCGCTCATAACGGACAAAATCAGCTGGTCCGTTATGAGCGAAATACGCAATTGAATCCGTTATACGCGAGTTTCACTATGTGTATATAATTATGTTTTATAAAGACGTAGGCTATGTCATCGTTTGTTGTGTTGCGGAGAGATTAGCGGTATAATGACAAGGGAACGGTTTGTTTGTTTGTTTATTTATTTATTTATTTATTTTTATGGGAGATACATTAGGCTACCTATAGACCTCGCTAAATCTCTTCAGCTTGCAAAAAGTGACTGACTGGCTAGTTTTGGAAATTACTGAAGGTAACAGCCACATAAGCCTGATAAAGTGTAATTCTCTGTTTATTGACGCGGTTCGCTATACACTCAGGACTCTGTCAAGTTAGCTCGCTGTGGCGCACTCCGACCAATTCTGTCGTGAATGTCAGTGAATGAGTTGACGTTAGAAATAGGCCAATACTGTCGATCTAGCTGTGACTAGGCCTATTCTTTTGTTAATAGGGTAAGCTGTTCTTGAATGTAAGGTTAAAATGTATATTAGGTCTACAACATTAACGATGTTGGTGTTCTACCAGCTACTTTGTTGATGAACGTTTTCCAAATAAAAAGATTGCACATCATATATTGATTGTAGGCTAATTAACACTTATGCGATTTTCAGATGAGTCTCTTAAACTGGTTAAAGAGAAAGGCGGACGGTGACCACGGGCGAGCTAAGGTTCGTGAAGAAAATTAGGGCAGGCAATGTCAAATTGGCTTTAATAAATTTCTGTGTTAATCCACACCATTTTGCTTGTAGGCCTATATTTTCTTACAAAGAAAAGCTTGAAATCAATACAAAAATGGTGCTTTGTGACTAGTTCAAGTTCAATTATTGTCATGCTTTATAATCAGTATCTAGTATCAGCAGATAACTTGAATCTGTTGATTGTTTGGAAATTAATTGTAATTTGCCCAGATAACTCACCAGAAGTCCCCATTTAAAGTGCAATTTTTCAAAATTTTCTTTTGGGGGAGAAGTATCCCAGACCCCCCTACTACTGCTAGGTTACCAACACAAAGCACCACTGCTCCAAAAAAATTCCAGGGGAAACACTGGTGAACGTCAAAACTTTTTGAAAATGGTGGTTTAAAGATGACTTTTCTATCAATTTGAATGACGAAGGAGACATTTCATGCCTGCGAAACCTGTTTTGGCATAACCCGTTTGCATAACCTGTGGCTTACGCAAAAAAAAGTGCTTGACCAAACTATGGGTGACGCAAGGTAAATTCCATGTAGCCTGTTTTCTGGTTAAGCAGATTTTTCAAATTTTGAGGGCTGGATGTATAAACAGTAAGCCTACATGACGCAATAAAATGATCAAAGAAAAGTGATATAGACTTACCGCAGCTACCTCATCTCTTCAAGAGTAAATCATTTAAAAGACGATCTTTTTGCGAAATTCAACATGGCATATAATACAGCTAGCTGACTACAGCAAGATGGCTAGAAAGTTAACAGCGCCTGGCATGGCAAATGCAAATTGACAGATACAATTTCAAAGAGCTAGCTAAAACATGATGGGTGACACGTCGGTCGTCAACGTCCTAACTTGTAGTTCCATCCAATTTTCTGAATAACAAGTGGTTTTAATCCGAAATGGTTATTGAGAGCTAAACAGAGTTACAAACTCCGCAACCGTTCGTGATTTAACTTAAAACAGCTAATCCAGCAAGGCTAGGTAAGAGCATGTCAAAACTGTCAAAGCTAACTTTTATACAAAAAACTTCACCGAAACCAGTCACAGGCAATTCATCCCATCATTTACCATCGTGATTTATATTGGTTTTGTGAGAGATAGATATAGAAACTCCATAGAGTTCACGACTGAATTCCCACAGCTGACCAAGCTAAACTAGAAGCAAAGAACATGATCTTAAATTATCACAACTTCTTCAGGCTATATATATATATATATAGTATAATATGCCGAACATACACAATTGGAGATTATAAATGATACTGATATGATATATACATTTCGTGAATCATTCATTTCTATACCCGCTTATTCCTCACTAGGGTCACGGGGCGAGCTGGAGCCTATCCCAGCTGACTACGGGCAAAGGCAGGGACCCACCCTGGACAGCTTGTCAATCCATCACAGGGTGCACACACTATTCACAGACCATTCACTCTCACACTCATACCTTTGGGCAATTTAGTGTCTCCAATTAACCTGGTGCTATGAATCATTAGACTTCAGTATTTTATTACTTACCTGTTGTTGTCTCAATGGAAATGAATCAGTACAAAGCTGCGAGAATCCTCTTTTGGAACTATTGGCAGTTTCAGTACCCAGAAGTGCGCTGCCATTTTTTGTACACGAGAGTCAATGGGAGTGTCGCAACTCTGAGAATATCAATATATCATTATATATAATATATATATATATATATATATATATATATATATATATATATATATATATATAATATTACCTGTAAGTGCTGCTACAGTCAGAAGACGTTTCAAAAAAGTTGAGCTATCCACAAGCAGCCCCCATAAAGCACCATTGTTGGAAAATACGGCATGTGCATAATCGGTTAAAACACATTAATTGGCCCAAAGAGAAATGGCGTAACATTCAGCGGACTGATGAGAGTAAAATTGTTCTTTTCGGGTCTAGCAGTCGTCAACAGTCAGGTCAGATGACCCCTGGGTACTGAATTCAAGCCACAGTACACTGTGAAGACAGTGAAGCACAGTGGTGCAAAAATCATGGTATGGGGATGTTTTTCATACTATGGAGTTGGGCCTATTTATTGTGTACCAGGGATAATGAATCAGTTTGAATACATCAGAATACTTGAAGAGATTATGTTGCCATATGTCAAAGAGTTTCAACAAGACAACGACCCTAAACACACGAGTAAGTGAGCAACATCTTGTTTCCAGATAAACAGGATTAAGATAATGGAGTGGCCAGCTCAATCCCCTGACCTCAATCCCTTTGAAAACTTGTGGGGTAACATTAAAAATGCAGTTTCTGTGAAGCAAAACCTTAAGATTCACAGGAACTGTGGAATGTTGTTTGTTCATCCTGGGTGCCAGAAGTTGGTTGACTCGATGCAGCACAAACGCCAGCAGTTATCAAAAACTGTTTATGCAACTAAATATTAGTTCAGTAATTTAAAGTGAAGTTAAATCTTTAATTAAATTTAGAATTTGAGCTTCAAGTAAAAATTGTCAACACTGATATTTTTAAACAAATTAATACTCCTTTTCTTTGCTTCCTGTGAAAGAATGACAGACCTGATCAAATTTGTTAACGCTTTGATTTGGAATTGAATGTGTAATGTTTCCACTACATTTGAAATATGAAGCTGAAGGCTATTAAAAAAATTGCACTTTATTCAAATTTTTTAATGCACTGCTGTTTTTTTTAAATACACCTGCAGTTCATCTATTCACAGTCAGTGATTCCAGCCATGTAACTTCATCTGTGCTCTCGGTTAACGCACCCCCGGGCTTCTTGTGCGCGTTGGATGTGGGTCCAGAGCAAAGAGTGATGAGACAGAGTCATTGTGAAAGAGATTTCCGATGGAGAGTAGTCGAAAAATTTCGGACGACGTGCAGGTCACTCAGAAAATTATGCGGATTAATGGAGGAAGTCATGTGCCCCAAGACATGACTGTTCGAGCATGACTACCACTGCAGATGAGGATTGCTTTTGTATTGTACTTTTTTCGCGATAAAAACGAAGATGCAAACGCTTTTCCATGAAAATAAATTGTTTTTAAACTATTTCGGATTAATTAAACCGATCTGGAACTACCCCCTTCGAAATGTCCGGAACTGTCTTATATGGCGGAAGCCAGCTGGTCATATCTCGCTCGCTCTACAATGAAATGTACATACACTATGAAGATAAATAGGCCTAGTTTTGAAATTTCCGGGATTCATTGGAATTCAACACCCGCAAATTTAGTTTAAAACCGACGACGTTAGTCGGAGGTTTTAAACGTTTAAATTTGCGGGCGTTGAATTCCAATGAATCCCTGGAAATTTCACAAACGTAACTATTTATCGATATTGTAAACCATAAATTTCACAAACGTAACTATTTATCGATATTGTAAACCATAAGCGAGAAAGAAACGTTTTTTGCACGGACTCTTTCGTATGGCGACGTGATCCGTCACAATTAGGTCATCGAGTCACGCGCAAGAATTCCGCAACCTGTCGAGTTGAACTGATGGGCTGAATGAGCGAAAGTAGGTCCGTTTTCATGCTAACAGAGGTGTATAATCCAGGTTCAGAAAGTAAAAGTCCATCCCAGGATATTGTTCCAGCCACAAAAGACCCGGCAGCTGACACTATTCTTCAGCTGGGTGGTAAAACTAACAAGTCAGACGTGCTGACAGGAGTTTACGGTTGGAATGAAAACATGGTAGGATTTTTACTTTCTTACTTTCTGACCCCTGGATTATACACCTCTGCGTGCTAATGTATTCATGAGCAGGTGAAAAGGTCCTGTCATTTCAGGGATGTCGAAAACTATTCGACAAGGGTAATTAACCAATCAGATTGCGGAAAACACCTACTATTGGTTTACAATACGCTTTATTTACCATAGCCAGCTGTCAGGCCCTTACAAAAAACACTGTTGGAATACCATGATATTTATCACCAAAAAAACTATCGTATTACTGTAGTAATTGTATTTTTTTTGGAACGCATGATATAGATTTGAGTGTTACTGTTGAAATATTGTAGGGCTACCATAGCTAATGAAATAACTGCACAGGAAAAAAAGCTATTGTAATACTATAAACTTCAGGATTTTTTGCCAGGGCGTTTGCCTGAATAGGTGGCATTGAGCCGCTTTCGCACTGGAAGCGAGGCGGGTTTTTCGCATTACAGATTACATTCAAAGACGTGTGATCAGCTGGACTCGGCAGAGCCGGGGCAGATTCGGTGCGGCGGTGCTTGCTATCTGAGTAGCTAGCTAACATAAATTCGACATAACGTCAGATTTTCAGGGATTTCGATTATGAAATTATACAGCAAGCGTCCAGTGTTGAGAGAACTGTCAAGTTACACACTATCTACCTGCCAGTTTAACTAACCACCTTACCTATTTAGCAAGCTAACGTTGGTTAGTGACATTTGCGTGTATTGCCCTCTATCCTATCGCCCCAGTCTCGGTTAAGGCTGTAAGTGAGCTCTATGAGCAGAGCGTTTTGCGTGTATTCTCGTCATTGCATTGACTTTGAATGTAATCTGTCATGCGAAAAATTCGTTTCGCGTCCGGTGTGAAGGCGGTTTGGCGCCGCCTATTCTGGCAAATGTTCTGGCGAACAATCCTGAAGTTTAATGCCATAGGTGGTTAACTTAGATAAATTAGCAGGCGAGGGTAACTGGAGAGTAACAGCTGCCATCGCATTATGAGCCAGATGAACTCGAAAGGCTGTATTGTGATGCCTGATTTCCGGCTGTGCTGTATGAGGTGGGCATCCTTGATCACAGAGGAACTAACTCTGGCTTATAGGCTTGTGACTTCACCCACAACATGCATACAATATTTTTTATGAATCAGTGAGTTATCTTGATGCCTTGTTGTACCCTCATCATTAGATTTACCCGAGTTTGGATAGTTGTCCTCATGTCCACTTTGTATCCAGCCATCTTGCTACGTTAGCTTACGTAACACGGTTTGTCGAGTGTAACAGTTAGATAAATGAATAGATAGATATCTTGGTTGCAGGCTCATACACTAAACAAACACACTAGAAAACGTTTGTAAACAAGAGTGTAAATGGACCGCAGAGATTGCTAAGGCAGAGGTGCTTTCCTTTGATGACGTCGTAGGAACACGTGAGTTACGTCTCAGAAACTTCCTACTTCTTCAGGGGACGGGCGTAAGAGTGCAAAAAAATCACTTCTATTCCTTAAAACTGATGGATTTTTCAGCCATTTCAGAACTTTTGAGCGCATAGAGAGATATAAATAATCACACAGAACAAAATAAACCAACAATTTCAGGTGGTATGCCTCATGTCAGGGAACCTTTCATCCTTTCCTTTTGGAGAATTTGCTTCTTTGATTGATTGGACGACATGTTGCCATGGTTATGGAAAGGGTCAGCAAGTGATCTATATTTCTCATTTACAAATTTAAACTTCAACCCAGCAGTGTTCTTGCTCACTGGTTAGTGACCTGGAAAAAATGTTTCTCCGAAGATCTGTTGAACAATTAACAGCCTCCTCTCTCCTGTTTCTGTTCATATTACCAAAGATCATATGAATGGGGCAGTTTTATCAAGAGTTTCTGGAGATCTACCATTCTGTAAGTTTTTTTATTAATTCCAAACTTGGCATGGGTGATTGTATTAATTAGCAGCTCTGCAATACCTCTACCCTGTTTTTTTTGTGCTGTGTTGCTGTTGGGCCAGAGTTGAAGCCTGCGGGATGGTGGATTTCCAAGAACAGGGTTGGCTCCTTTATGGAACATTCTGAGAAAAGACCGAAACAGACGGCAGTGGCGAGAATGCCCAGTGGAAGTGCACTCGCACAGAATCAGAGGGCTGGCAGTGCTGCTCACTGGGCAGACTCCCCCACCCCTCCTCGATGGGTGGGAGTGTTCCTCTGAGGAAAGGGGTGTCTCCTCAATAATCCTCCTGTGTGTGTTCTGTGTACCCCCCCCCCCCCCCCCATCAAAGTGGTTTGGGGATAACAGTGCTTTATTCCCTCAGGACGAGTGACCTTATGAACGACACACTCCCTGTCCACCACTGCCCCCACCATCCTGTTTCCTGTTCGCTACCCAGAACCCCACCCCCCACACCCCCCTGGCCCGCTCTTCATAGGAAGATTTCTGCGGGCAGCAGGAAGAAGTCGGCTTCCTGTAACACAGCTCTGAGCCTTAAAGCCTGATCCTCCTTTGGCTGCCCAGTGCAAAACAAACACCATAAACATTACCTAGGCCCCAGTTTGATTCAGTCACTTCATAATCTGCCCTGTTTAATCATAAAACACTTATACATTGCGTGCCTGTCTCAGCCTTCTCTTAGAATTCACTCTATATCCCCTGAAATGATATTGGATGCTCTTCCACACTATTGTGGGCTCTTTACGGTTCCTCTCGGGAAGATGCACTCTGTTCTCTTGCCTTCTGACCCAAAATTTGCGTGATTACCTGTGACTAGAACATTCTACATTCTTACTTGAATGTAGTGGACATCCAGAGCAATTGACCCATAAATTTTTTGGGGGGACATGTTCAAACGGCTCTTCTTAGATGAGTGGGAGGAGAGTTAAGTACTGCCTTTGGGGTTATCTTGGGTCTTATCCGTGCACTTGAAATACCACAGTGAATGTATTCGGGGGAGTAAGAGGTCTATCTTTACTATCTAGCGACCAAATGTTATCTGAGCAGATGCAGAGCAGCATCTTCATTTACCCACAGAGAGCTGAAACTCGTTTCCGCCGTCGGCCGGTCAAGCTAGCTACTGCTGTGCTGTTACTCTTAGGCCCTGTGTCGCTTGCTTTACTGATATCCGCTGATTGGAGGTGATGGGGGTGGGGTGGGGTGGGGGGTGTGGAGTGATGCCAGCTGGAACAAAGGCTCTCTTCAGAGGCCTGTGAAATCTCGGGGAAAATGAATAACTGCAGGCGACCAGAACTGCTTAGCTTAGCTGACCCTTAATGACAGGCCGTTAACCCCAGCCTGTCGTTATTTAGCAGGCAGGTAAATGCTAGTCCGCGTGAGCCCAAGAGGGAAGTGCTTGATCACTGGTACTGATACTGCAGCTCTCTCACTTCTCTCCTCTATTCTGTCCTCTCTCTCTGGGGACTGTCTTCAGTAACAGGGTGTGAAGCTTTTTCCTTTATAACTTTCCAGTCTGGCTGCAGCGCAAGTCCTGTTTTTTGCCCCTCATTATGTTTATGTTTTATATTTTCATCACTATTGGGAACATTGTGTGCCTTCCAACGCACCGCTTTTGTTGTTGATATCCTGATATAGATGAGAATTTTTAGTAAGCAGTCAAAAATTAAATTCAATAAAATTAATTTTCCTGAGTCCGACTTTGACGAAATATACTCTAAATTTAACTCCCACACAAAGGGCTTTGAAGGGCTGAGCATGTGTTAGGAAACCTCCACTACTCCTCAGATGGATGACGGACGATGTCAAATTTTAATTTTAAGTTCTCATCTCTTATTGTGAATAGCCACTGTTTTGGATTGCATTGAATACAATGCTCGATTCTTGTCATGGAAAAGCGGCTTAGTTCTGTTTTAATTAATACCCATTGATTACTGATCCAGGATCAGGTTATTCATGTTCATGTTCCAACCTTACCCATCCTGAATTAAAAACCAAACAGATCCTGAATCTGCATTGTACTGTGAGAGGCCTTGTGAATATGGGTCCATGGCTTTGGCTCAAACCTCTGCACCCCTTTATAGGAAGAGGTCAAATGTCCCTGGACTCAGAAAGAAGCT
Source organism: Gymnothorax reevesii (assembly GCA_029721435.1). Classification (NCBI taxonomy): domain Eukaryota; kingdom Metazoa; phylum Chordata; class Actinopteri; order Anguilliformes; family Muraenidae; genus Gymnothorax; species Gymnothorax reevesii. The sequence continues at coordinate 118,557,951 of CM056574.1, forward strand.
TTGCCATGTGCTACCAGTGAGATATCGCTGATTCTGATACCACCTGAAGGATTGTACTTCCTGGTAAATCCTGATGATTTGGAACAATATCCTGGTGTGGACTTTTACAATCAGAAACTGGAAGTTTTTTCCTTGTTTACCTTTAAAGGGCTTAGGGGTGTACTATGAAGCAAGTTCAACATTAGCCAGGCTTTCTTCATGTGAGCTGGCTCGACAAAAACCCTAAACTCGCGATCAGGGATACTGAGAGTTAACATGGCAGGATAAAAGAGAGCCACACTCGTGACATTAAAATGCCCAGCATACCTTGCTAATACACTTTGTAGCACATTCCTCTGGTTTGTAAACTGGCGTTGACAAGGGTTTAGCTGAATTGTGAGTACGGGGAGTGTTAAGATGCGTAGACTTTTTTCCTAGTGGTTGTTACTTTTAAGTCATCAGGTCTCATTGTAATGTTTGTAATACTGATTGTACACTGAAGAAAAATATAAACGCAACACATCTTGTGAGAAATATGACCATCATTAGGAACTCATCCTACTTTCATTGAGTGTTACCAGATTGTATGACCATATTGCAATACATTTCAATCAATGATTGAATCAGCTAAACAAGAATCTCGCAATGGTGTGATGATAAAAGGGATGGGGTCTATTGTCCACATTTCACAAATCAATATTGGGTGTACCTGCCTTTGGCCTGCTGCACTGCTGCACATCTCTGCTGTGTGGACTGTAGCAAATGGTCAATGGCAACTTGGGGAAAGTGTTCCCACTTCTCTTCAAGAGCTGCGCAGAGTCAGTGCATATTGGCCGGAAATGTGAACCAATGACAAACTCGTTGGTTGAGGACATCCCAAAGATGCTAGGTGGGGGACAAATCTGAGGAAAACACAATGTTTTCAGGCTCAAGGAACTCTGTGCATACACAGGTGACGTTGGTCTGGCATGGTCATGCTGGATGGTGATTGTTTTGATGGATAAATGGGAGGACAATAGGTTGCAGTATTTCATTGTGATATTTATTTATTTATTTATTTATACTGGTAGTCTGATTCAGAGCAAGCACTCTTTTGCAACAGAGTCCAGTTGCAAACAATAGGAAACAACCAAGTACAATAAATAAAAACAATGACTACATTACGCGGACATTACGGATTTGTGGCCGCCATTAAAATACATTTAAAACAATCAATTGAAATAAGATTTTCCAACTTTAAAAACTGTTGAAGCCTATTCCATTTCAATCAGGAGAGACTCGAGTGAAATCAAGAAAAATTTTATTATGCGTTGAGCATCAGTAGAATTCAATTCAATTCAACAGGGGTAGAATTACTTTGTTGGGAGGGCACAGCAATGTTTGCCTGCGATGAAGTCCAATTTTGGGGGGCAGCAAGGCATTTTCTTCTGGGTTTGGGGGGCACCAAGGCAATCTAGAATTTTTCATACGGGCACTAAGGCAATGGTGTATTATTTTGTAAAAGAAAGATCAGAAAATGAGTTTTAGTGGAAATAATTTTAATGAACTGCAAAAACAAAGAAGCCTAATGTTTAGAGATCATCCATAAAAATATATGCGCATCACAATCCCAACAGGATTTGTTAGGATTGGATTTGACACCCCCTTTCCTTACCCTAGAATGGACTAGAGTAAGACCTATACATATAAAAACATTAAAACATTACATTCGTTCGTTGAAAATATTGATATTGCTTGATCAAAATTTTTTATAAATAAATAGTCCTAACGACCCTTCCCTTCCTAACATTGTTAGGATTGCAACGAACACGATGAAAATACTAGCATGCAACACATTGTCATGTCATGTTGATAATTTCACAGCTGATCCTGTAAACATCACGTGGCCACGCCTCCCAAGTCCAAATATGGGGCAAGTTCCCGCCGCGTCACGAAAACGTCTTCCGTCACAATCATCTTCCCCTATGTATATGGTACAATTTGAATGACAATGGTAACTACTCGATGCTATAAATGAAGCTTCAGATCGGCTGAATTTAGACATAGGCCTACGCAGTGCGAGAACAGACTCTCTTACCCGAACAGTACTGTGATCTTTTGGCATTTAGATGCTGTTGCTGCCAATTCCGCTTGCTTGCGTTTCTCCACACTGTCTTTACGGGGCATTTTTGTAGAAAAACTGAGAGTACGGCCGGAGATTGCCGAAGATCATCTACTTTGTAGTTGGAACCAATCGGACGGCTGTGCCAAGAAGAGTCATACATACACCCCATTTTACAGTGCAGTTTTATTAGAGACGGCGGGTTTGCAAGCATCATCAATAAATGCCCAGTGTAATTTATGCATTCGTAGTAGTCCAGAATGCTTTGCGAATGTATTGAATGAATGTATTGCCTCAGTGTTCCGGGCGACCGAAAGGGTAGACCGCCGCGGCAGCGACTACAAAAATTTAGACAAGTCAGTTTGTTGTTTCATTATTTTCACGATCTTTATTGACAAAAAGGGCACTGCAGCAATTGCTACAAAGGGCACTGCAACTCTTAGCCGCCATCCTTGTGAAAACTTTGGGCACGGCAAAATAGCTTGGGCACGTCGATAACATTGACCACGATTCAATTTTATTTATATAGGGCTTTATAGAGAGAAAAGGGTAGAGCCCAGACTAATCCCTCATCCCCGAATAGCAGGCAAAAAACTTCCTGTAGGGAGAAAAAGCCTCAAACAGTGGTGAGAAAAAACTCCTCAGTGAGAAGAAATATCAGGAGGAACCTGGCTATTCTGGGGAAGCCCATCCTCCACCGGCTGAATAATAAATTAATGGTAAATTAGGGATGAGAGGATCAGGATAACAGGAAGACAGCAGTCAGAATTAGCATGCTTAAAATCAGAAAAGTCTTTGGCACTTGGACTCCTCGGAAAGACTCGTAGGTCAGGAGCACGGCTCAGAGCAGCAGCTGCAAAAATCTCCCGAAGAGTCTAGACACTGGTGGCGGTGATGGCTGAAGGCTGACAAAGCTGGAGTGGCAGTGCGGAAGGACTGATGGAGCAGGGTGGCGTTGGGGAGGTGGAGGGACAGCGAATGGCAGCATGAATGAACTAGAGCAGCGGAAAATGACATTTTTTTTCAAATACAGCAACATAACAATTGGCTAGTCATGCGACTGAGCTGTGACACAGTTGGATGGAAGAGATCAGCTGTTACACCAGCTGACTGCTCAATTGACACCCCCAGACATTGCCTGCAGAGGTTTATGGGCGAGCATGCAAGTGAATGAAAAGAAAATAGAGTTGACGTGTGCGCGAGAGAGAGAGTCTTCCTGACTGAACTTTTGTTAAGCTTCATTTCTGTGGAACATACGCACCCTTGGGACATCTAAAACCAAAAAGTCAAGAGTGCGCAGGCCGTATTCTCCCCTTCTCAAGTTAAGCAAACTGGTCAAATATCCAGGCAGTTTACCCAACAATGCCTTGTATATAAAAAGGCAGCAAAGTTGCTCCCCTCTCATGGCCAGCGAAGACCAACCAACCTTAAAATGCAGAGTGCAGTGATGTGTTCAGAAGCCATCTCCAGTTATGAACCTTAAAGCAGTGTGGTATACTGCATCAAGTGACTTCAGCAAGGAGGGAGCAGAGTGCAAATAAATCACATCTCCATAATCTATTCTAGAGAGAATAGTTGCCTGAACAATCTGTCTTCTGCAACTCCTCGGGAAACCAGGCTTTATTCCTGTACAGCATAGCCAATTTAGGTTTCAAATTCTTGATTAGTTCATCCGTATGCTTAATAAAATTAAGATTGTCGTCCGCCCAAATGCCAAGGTATTTGTAGCAAAGAACTCTTTCAATTTGAATTCCATTTGCTGTCATGATGCTACCATTATAGAACCAAGCAGCACGTTTTTGAGAGAATAGCATGAATTTAGTCTTCTCCGAGTTTTATATTAGTTTCAGGACTAAAAGAGTCTTTTGGAAGATTTGGAAATCTGACTGCAAATTTTGAAGAGCCATTTCAGCAGAAGGGGCAGCTGAGTAGATTACCGTATCATCTGCATCCAGGTGGATTGTACTGTTGATAAAATTAGCACTGAAATCATTCATAAAAAGTGCAAACAGCAAGGGCTCCAAAATTAAACCCCGTGGAACCCCCTTGCTAAGATAAATAAGGTTTGATTGATTGCCATTAGCCAAAACAGCTTGACACTTACCAGTTAGATACCAGTTACCAGTTTAAACCAATTCAGAGATTTAACCAATGGCACTTAGCCTCTCTATGAGAATAAAATAGCCAACTGTGTCAAATGCCTTTGATAGGTCGATAAAAAGGGCAGCGCAGTCTTGCTTATTGTTCAAGGCAGAAATAATATCATTTAATACCCTGGCTGCAGCTGACACAGTGCTATGACCTGGTCTGAAGCCTGACTGAAACACATTCAAGATAGCATGGTCTGATAGAAATGCTCTAACTTGATTATTGACCAGTCTCTCTAAAACCTTAGCCAAGCACGGCGGTTTTGAAATTGGTCGATAGTTATTCAGAACATCTGAAGCGCCACTTTTATGTAAGGGAAGAACAAAAGCCGTTTCCCACAAGCCATTTTGACACAGTTCAGTCATTCAAAGAACAGAACAGTTGCTGTTGCTGACCTCTTGGCTGTGCTGTAGCGCTGTTCGTTGGTGATCATTCTGCTTGAGTTGAGAGAAGAAGACGTTTGGGATTGAAGCTGAAGATTTGCTCTTGTGTAAACAGGGTTTTCTGAAAATAATTCAAGTGTTAAGGCTCAAACAATAATAGAGATGAGAAGATTTGCTCCCAAAGTATAACCTTTGTCACAGTAGGGGCAGGGAGAATCTTCCCCCCGTCTTTTCCCCTTTTTTTCCCCCTATAACAACTCTGTGAGCAAACAGCCAAATTAAGTCGCTAATCTGGTCAAACAAAGGCGACGGGGGTTTCTTGGGGGGGTACGGGGGGTGGTGGTTCAGTCTCCCGGGAGCAAAGTAAGGTAAAGTAAAATAAACGCTAAATTTAGAGAATAAATTATGCTAAATAATGCTAAATAATTGTCTAAGTGTGTGATATACAAAGTAAAACAGTTGTTTTCAGGGACTGAGGTACTGTCGCCTGGTTTTTCTGTAGCTGATTTAGCTAACGAACCCTAGCAAGCTCTCAACACCAAGAATATTGTCCTGGTACCTGGATATCTAACTATAACCGGGCTTGGTTTCATACTTGGTTCATTCTCAGGGGTTTTTTAGTCCCTTTCATTCTCTATCCTGACTGCATTACCTCATAAAGGCATTACCAAGCTTGAATATTAACGCAAACCGGGGTTTTTGTCTTTTTCACATTTTATTATTTCCGAAGGGCTCTTCTGATTAAACACATTGTAAATACCCAATCTTTGTATTTTCCTCCGGTTGCTGTGCTTTGATCAGCTGATAAAAGTTTGACTGCTTTTTGAGTGCTTAGGACAGCTTGTTGGGGGAGGTATCGTGTTTAGTTCGCTCACATAGTAAACAACTTGTTTATTGGGTCTGCTTTAATTAAAGAGAACTGGGGCTTTACTCTTTTCTCGGTTACCCTTGGTTGTATTTGCGGCTAGCTAGCTAGATAAGTACTGTTCACATTTTTGGGTGGGGATCTGAGATTTAGTATTTAGTTAATTGGGCAGTAGTTACTGAGTCGTCCAATCAGTTAGGTTGGAATTTAAATGGTAAGTTTTACCGGAGTGCTCCGCCTCCTCCCCTCCTCCAGTTTCTCCTGGGCGTTGTATCCAGTCTGTTTTATCTGGGTTCTCAGCTAAGCCCTGAGATATTTTTAGGCTAGTATAGTAATAGTACTGGGACTGGATAAGCTCAAGTCGGCTTCTTAGGAGTGCTTATTACCTGGCCCCTCCCCTAAGAGGCCAGGTTAAGCAATGATCATGTTTGTGTGTGTGCGTGTGTGTGTGTGTGTGTGTGTGTGTGTGTGTGTTTCTGTCAGTCTGTCTGTCAGCCCGTGGCTGGGCCCAGGGTCTGCTATCTCTGATTGCCTTGTTACATATAGAGTTTGGCTCAATTTGGTATTTCATTTCTGTTTACTGTAACAGCCCTTGTTAAAAGAGGCATATAATCCATTTACATAGTTTCTCTAAGTTTCTACTGTGACTGCTGCTTAGGGCTTCTTAGGTTAATAAATTAATAAATTGTGTTTCTCAGTTTCTTCTATCTCGGCATCAGTAATTTTCTTTTATCTAGGGTGAGCGAGGTCATTAGGTCAGGGTTCAAAATGTTGCCAAAACTATGTGACGGTTGCAGGATGATCACACTTTTGGAAAGAGATTTCTAGGGTGGATTTGTCTTCCACCGGTGCCAGCTAATTGAGCATCAGGAGAGCAAGATCCTTGATCTTCAGGGCCAGTTGGCCGCACAACATAGTTCGCAATCAGTAGAGTTCCTAGAGGAACTGACGAGTATGTCGTTTAAAGAAATGGTGTGTACGCCGAAGCAGGGTGGTATAGGTATCCCAGAACAGGCAGGGAGAGAAAGTTGGGTGACTGTAGGTCGACAGCGCAGGAAATGCGTGCACGCCGTACAGCAACAGCTCCTCCAGTGGTTGAAGTGTCCAAACAATTCCGGCCCTTACATTAACTCAAAGTGGCCCCTGACCCTGAGAGTGAGGGGACTGATGAGCAGCAGGGCACCCTGTTGGTCTCCACTCGTCAGAAAAGAGAGTTATTGATAGTGGGGGACTCAGCACTTAGAGCAGGGGTCCTCAATCTCTCCCAGAAAGGGCCAGTGTGGGTGCAGGCTTTCATTCTAACCCAGCAGTCACACACCTGACATCACTAATTAACCCCTAGAGTCTTTGCTGAAGACCCTGATTAGTCGAGACAGATGTGTAACGGCTTGGTTAGATTGAAAGCCTGCATGCACACTGGCCCTTTCTGGGAAAGATTGAGGACCCCTGACTTAGAGGAATAGATAACTTAGTCTGTTCGTGGGAACGGTGTTGCCTGCCTGGTGCCCTGGTAGGAGACCTCCTGGAGCGTGCGGACATGCTCCTGGCCAGAGCAGGGAGGGATCCAGTTGTCATGGCCCATGTTGGGACAAATGACATAGGTAAGGGTAGGATTGAGGTTCTGCAAGGCAAATTTGTGGAATTAGCTGAGAAGCTTAGGAGCAGATCCTCAACGGTAGTGTTCTCCGGGATTCTATCGGTACCACGCGCAAGCAGAGGAAAGCCGAATTTTATCTGGAGGTTTAACGCGTGGCTATGAAGCTGGTATAGGAAAGAGGGGTACAGGTTTATGGGGCTGGAACTTTTTCTGGGACAGGGGTGGCCTGTTCAAGCCTGACGGGCTGCACCTGAACCGGAGGGGTACCTTTGGACTGGGCCAGTGTATGTTGAGGGTAGCACAGGATTATTTAAACTAGGAACTTAGGGGGCAGGGAGGTTAGGGAGTGTTACACATAGGGAAATGCAGACTGCCCCGATGGAAGCTGACGGCGTTACATGCACTATTGATGAAATACTTTTAAAGCAACAAAGCGTAGTGGAGGGCTTGAAGCTGCGGCCGCATGGGAAATCAAGGGGGAAGAGCATTAGTAATAACCTGAAATGTTTTTTTTTAAATGCAAGAAGCATAAAAAATACATTTCCAGAACTTGAGGCTGTAATGATTAGTGAGGGCTATGACTTCGTTGGGATGACAGAGACATGGCTTAGTGAAGAGGATGGAGATGAATATAATACAGAAGGTTATAAGCTCTTTAGGAAGGATAGATGTAATAGGCGAGGAGGGGGCATAGCAATCTATGTGAACGAAAACATAAATGTACAGGAAATTCCCGAAATTGAAGATTCCTTGCCCTGTGAAGATATCTGGGTCAGGCTCATTGGCAAACATGAGACAAGTTTAAACATAGGAGTATGCTATCAACCACCAGCCTTGGACATTACAATCAATGAAATGCTTTTTATGAGGATTACGCAAGCTTGTAGAGGTGGAGGGACTATTATTATGGGAGACTTAAATTATCCTGATATCGATTGGGAAATGGTGAAAGGACAGGGTAGGGGGGAGGAAGAATTTATAGATATTATAAATGATAATTTTTTGGTGCAGAATGTTAATAAACCTACAAGAGAGAAGGCAATTTTAGACTTAGTGCTCTGTAATGACTCAGATAGAATTAGCAATCTTGAGGTACTGGAGCCACTTGGGACAAGTGATCACTCTGCAGTTAATTTTGATGTTTCATGGGAAGTTAAAAAGGTGTATTCAAAAACGAAAATGTTCAATTTTAGGTGAACAAACTTTGACGGATAACAAGGATATTACTGATGCCTTAAACAGTTACTTTGTTGAGAATTTTACCTCACAGGGGGTCTTTATTTGGCCAGAGGGCATGTTAAATGCCCAGGATTATTTAGCGGAAACTGAGGTCAGGGATAACGAAGGCAGATAAGGCAGCGGGTCCTGATGGCTTATATCCTAGAGTGCTCAGGGAAGTTGGTGAGATCATCTTTAAGCTGCTATTCGCCATCTTCAGACGGTCTTTAGAAACTGGAGAAATACCAAATGATTGGAAACAGGGCAATATAATACCAATATATCAGAAAGGGGACCGTACAGAGCCAGGAAATTATAGGCCAGTCAGTTTAACTTCCATTGCATGCAAAATATTGGAATCTATCATAAAAGATGAGCTGGACCTATTTCTTGACCGTTACAGTATCTTGAGAGATAGCCAACATAGTTTCCATAAGGGATGGTCATGCCTGACAAACACTCTGGAATTTTTTGAAGAAGCCTCCAAGACTTCTGGATTATTCTCTGTATTTGTATTGTGTCCGTGCTGCTCTATTTCCCTCTTGCCTGTTTCACTTAGCTCCTCAATTCTACCGGCCATTATAGAACACTCTAGCCAGCTATGGAGTCGCAAGCAACGGCTACGCTGGAGGAAATTGTAGCTAGTCAACAATCGGTCCTTGCTGGTTATGGCGAGGGCCTCACTTGCTTATTTAAGCAGCAGGCAGAGCTGACGAATAGGATTTGCCTGCAGGAGACTGCTATTAAGAGACAGGAAAATATCTTATTAAGCCTCACCGAGTGTACTAGAGCATTGACCTCTCAGCTCACCCAGGATGTTTAACAAGCACAAACCACACACTTTCCCCGAGAGCCTAAACTTCATTACCCCCAAGATATGAAGGCGTGGCAGGGAAATTCAATGATTTTATCGCACAATGTGAAATATTTCTTAAAACACAATTCTCACGATTCTCTCATAAAGAGTCATGCGTTGCGTTTATTGTATCCCTGTTGGCTCGTGCAGCTCTCACTTGGGTGGGACCACTCATTCGCGCTAGTTCGCCGGTGGTAAATTCTGTCGATATTCTGGTGGGGGTAGAGATTTCAGTATTTGATCAGGACGTTTGTGGTCAGGATGCAGCTACGTGTCTTGTGCATTTGAGGCAGGACTCTGAGAGTGTCGCAGATTTCTCCATTGTCTTCTGTTCTCTCGCTACAGAGACAGTGTGGCCAGAGGCACCTCTCATGACCATTTTTATTCACGCATTGGCGGAGGAGGTTAAGGACGCTATGGCAACATTAGAGCCTTGCATTTTTTAGATTCGTTGGTTCGTACTGCGGTGTGAATTGATAATTGTATCCGCAAACGAAACAAGGAGAAACAAACTGCTCGGGCTCATACTTGCAAATGGGTCAATTCTCCCAACATACACACAGCCCATCTGCTATCCCCATTGAATTTTCCACTGTTAGTGAGCCTATGCAGTTTGACGGTTCATATGAGAGCCAGGTTCGTAAGCCTGATCTCAGACAAATAATTTGTCATCATTGTAGCAAACCAAGACATATCCGTCCACGTTGCCCAGAGCTTAAAGGGAAATGGGAAGGCCCTCTGGCGGTCTGGGGGGTCGCAAGAGGGACTGACCCAATTTCCCTTTCGAACATTTATTTCTGTAAAATTGACTGTGGGGAGACAGAAAATATTTGATAAGACTTTTTTGGGCTCAGGTGCCGTGGATTGTTTAATGGATGTGGAGTGGGCTAGGAAACATTCCATCCCCAACTGTCCTCTTTTACTTTCACGCACTATCAGGTCCTTGGACGGTCGCCCGCTGGGAACTTGACTTATAACGGAGGCCTCTGAATTATTGACTAGGTTCATCTCATTTGGTGGTCATTTAGAGGAAGTCCAGTTTTTTATGATCAGTTCCCCTGTTTTCCCTTTGGTCTTAGGATACTCTTGGCTACTGAAACACAGGCCACACATCAATTTAGGGCAGTCAGAATAACCTGATCGTCCAGTGGGGGACTGATTGTTGGTCCTACTGTAGGGAGAGTTTGGCGTGTCATCTCGGACATCAAACTATGGGGGAGGCTGACACCTGGAGTGATCCTGAGGAGGTTGTCTCACCCAACCCTCCTAAAAAAGGGGCAGAGAAGCGGTTGGAGTGGGATCCTCAATTTGCCTGGGGGCAGCCAGAGGAGGATTGCGATTCAGAGGATTTCTCTGACTCAGAATCAGACATTGAGATGGCTGGTTCCGAACAGGGTGATAATTTTCGGGCTGCTCTGAACTTTTGTCTGCCTCTCAATGTCCCTAACGATTATACCAATCTCGCTGAGGGTTTTAGCAAGCAGCTGGCTTCAACTTTGCCTCCTCATCGCACAAACAAAGGTGAGATAAATCTCCACCCTGGTACCACTCCCCCCGGGGGTTCATTATACTTGCTGTCGGGACCTGAGCATAAGGTCATGCGAGAATATATTCAGGAGGCTCTGGCTAATGGATTTATTCAGCCTTCCACGTCTCCTGCTGGAGCGGGGTTCTTTTTTGTGGGCAAAAAAATGGCGGTTTGAGACCCTGTATTGATTATAGGACCTTGAATAATATCACCTTGAATGATTGATACCCCCTTCAATTGATGAACTCTGCATTTGAACGTCTGGAGGCGGCATAGTTTTTTTTTTTACCAAGCTAGACCTCCAGAATGCTTATAACTTAGTTCGTATCCTGGAGGGGGACGAGTGGAAAACAGCATTTAATACGCATGATGGGTGCTACAAATATTTGGTCATGCCGTTTGGATTGGTTAACGCCCCTTCTGTGTTCGCGGCCCTTGTTCACGATGTCCTTTGTCATCTTTGTCTACCTTGATGATATTCTGATTTTTTCTTCAACTCTTGGAGCATAAACAAGACGTCAGACAAGTGCTTGAGGCCCTCCTTAAAGCCAAGCTTTTTGTTAAGGCTGAAAAATGCATTTTTCATGCTAAGACAGTCCCATTCCTTGGCTTCATTTTATTTGAAGGGTCGGTCTGCATCGACTTGGACAAGGTGACAGCAGTCAGGAATTGGCCTGCCCCGCAAAATATCAAGGAGGTTCAACGGTTTTTGGGCTTTCCTAATTTTTATTGAAGGTTTATCCACAATTTTAGCATGGCAGCTGCCCCCATTATCACGCTCACTTAGAAGAATACCTGCTCATTGTTTGCTTGGTCTCCAGGAGATGAGGCTGCTTTTCAGGAGTTAAAGAAACGATTTAGCTTGGAGCCCATTCTCGTTTTACCTGACCCCTCCCTCCCATTTATGTTGGAGGTGGATGCATTGGAGGTCAGGGTGGGTGCAATTTTGTTCCAGTGCCCCCTTTGGAACAAAAAGTTGCATCCATGCACCTACTTCTCCTGGTCATTGTCGGCGACTGAACGGAATTACAGCCATGGTGACCAGGAGTTATTAGCTGTCAAATAGGCGTTAGAAGAGTTGCGCCATTGGTTGGAGGGGGCTGAACATCCATTTGTGGTTTGGACTGATCACATGAATCTCCAATATATCCAACAAACTAAGCCACGTAATTCCTGGCAGGCACGGTGGTCGTTGTTTTTCAATTGCTTTAACTTTATGTTTACTTACCGCCCTGGCTCCAGAAACATCAAGTCTGATACCTTGTTGCGGATTTATGACCGCTCTGGTCGCGATCAGATTCCTGTGCCGGTTATCCCTGCAGCTCTGATTGTTGCTCCCATTCGTGGGACGTTGAGTTTGTTGAGCGGGATTCCTTGAGGTCCAATCCCGGTCCTGGTGGAGAGCCACCTGGATGTTTGTTTGTTCCAGTAGCAGTACGTTCCCAAGTTCTCCAGTGGGGGCACTCTTCTCGCCTGGCAGGTCACCCGGGGGTTCATCGGACCAAGCAGTTCTTGGCCCGACATTTTTGGTGGCCCAGCATGATAGAGGACATCCGGAAATTTGTGGCGGCGTGCTGTATCTGTGCTAGGAACAAGGCTTTCCATCTCTGCCCCCCCGGTCTATTGCGGCCGTTGCCTGTTCCCAAGGGCCTGTGGAGCCCTATCACTCTAGATTTTGTTAGGGGGCTGCCTATTTCTGAAGGCAACACTGTCATCTTGGTCATGGTCGACCGCTTTTTTAAAGCCGCCCACTTTATCGCCCTGCCTAAGTTGCCTTCAGTGCAGGAGATGGCCCTTCTTGTTGTGGACCATGTGTTCCAGCTGCATGGTTTCCCTCAGGATGTGGTCTCTGATTGGGGCCCACAATTTACGTCTGAATTCTGGTGTGCTTTCTGCAACCAGTTAGGGGCCACCGTGAGCCTTTCGTCTGGTTTCCGCCTAGAGACTAACGGGCAGACAGAGTAAATTAACCAGTTGCTGGACAATACACTTCGGTGTTTAACGGCTGACAACCCGTCTTCGTGGAGTCATTTTTTGGCATGGGCCGAATGCTCCCGTAATTCACTCTGTAACTCGTCCACAGGCCTTTCCCCATTTGAGGCTCAGTTGAGTTATCAACCTCCTCTGTTTCCGGAGACTGCAAGGAATTCAGAGGTTCCCTTGGCCAATCAGTTCGTTCGGCGTTGTCGGTAGGTCTGGGCCATCGTCCGGTTCTCTCTGTTGTGCTCTGGGCGTAAACAGAAGACCGCCACTGATAGAAGGCGCCGTTTGGCCCCATTTTATCGGGTTGACCAAAGAGTGTGGCTTTCCACCCGGGACCTTCCTTTAAAAGTGAAATCACGAAATTAGCTCCCCACTTCATTGGTCTTTTCAAGATAGTGCTGAGGATCAACCCTGTTACCGTCTGTTTAAAGCTCCCTAGATCCTTGCGCATCCACCCCTCTTCTCATGTCTCCCGGCTTAAACGGGTTAGCACTAGTGTCCTGGCACCAATCGACAAACCCCCGCCGCGGATGATTGAGGGGGGGCCGGTTCACACCGTGCTTTGTATTCTGGCCAAGTGGCGTGTTGGTAGTGGGGCCAAGTTTTTAGTTGATTGGGATGGATATGGTCCAGAGGAGGGGTGCAGGATTCCTTCTCGGGATATCCTGGATCCCACACTTATCTCAGAGTTCCGTGCACGGGGTTCTCTAGGAATGTCCGGAGCCATTCCTTGGAGGAGGGGGTCCTGTCATGCGGTTGGCGGTTTGTGTGTGTTTAGGACTTTTCTTTTAGGCTCTCATCCCGGGATGAGATCAAATTCCCTTTCAATCCGATTCTTTACCCCGCTGGCTGATTGAACTTGGGCGGCGCCTCCCCGTAGTCTATATAAACCGGAAGTCTGCCATGCCTCCTTCACTAGAATGACTGTTTGTAGTTAAGCGCTTTAGCCGAAGATATCAGTAGTAAAGATTTATGTGCCTTAGTATCTTCTCTATCCTTTGTGTCGCACTATTTTTGGTGCCTTGTTTTTCCCAGCTCCCCAAGATACTTCTCCTTTTCTCTTTCTCGCTTTGCTTGCGTTTTGTCGGATATTTGGTCGTCCTTTTGGAAGCGCGAGGATTATGTCTGTCGTATGGTCTGTATTATTCTCTGTATTTGTATTGTGTCCCTGCTGCTCTATTTCCCTCTAGCCGCTGCACTCAGTTCTACCGGCCATTACACCTCCATTGTGCCATTGGCCATCAAACATGGCTATTCACTCAGTCAAATAAATTTTTTTAGTTGAGCTGAGGTGAGGTCCAATCCACAAAGGTCAAAATGCACTGAGAAATTGATTTCCTGGAGATGAATTTTCATGGTTTAGGCAAAAATTTGGCGACTGTAGGGACCAATTGTCTCATCTGCAGTGGCAGTTGCTGGTCTCAGGCAGTCATGGTGATGGAGATTCCGGGTATGGTGGTTTTGGGCAGGGGTCGTCACGTGTCGTCATGCACGTGGGCGGTCTGCTGTCCTGCCTAATTCCTCAAAGCGGTGTCTTATGTGACGGATCGTGGAAACATGGGCATTAAGAACCTTTGCGACAGCCCTGAGAAACATTCCTGCATTGAGCATGCCAAATGACACACCCCCTGAGGGCTTGAGTCATCAATGGCATTTTGAAATATGGCAGTCAGAGACTTTTGAGGTGGCCTTTTATTCACCATAGTACAGGATGTGCCTGAGCTGACCGTACCTTATTTCAGTAGTTCTGGATCAGGCCCCACCTGTCTGGCAGGCCAGATTTGACAAAGAGCAGGAACTTGACAATGATATGGAGAAGGTGACTGAAATGCACACAGATCAGTAGCACACAACCTTGGTCACATAAATAAACCCAACTAAGTCAACCTCAGAAATAATTATGTGGAATATTGAAAGGACTAAACTGTTGTTTTTATATTTTTATTCAGTGTATTTAATAACCCCCTTCTCAATCACACTCTTGGAGTGGGGAAACCCTATCTGGATAGGGCTGGTGTTGGTGGTGCAGGCTTTCATTCCAACCGAGTAGTTACACGCTTGATTCCACCAATCGGCCATTATTAGAGCAGGGATTACCCAATCAGGACCTTGAATCCAAATCCAGCCCTGGTTTTCTTTTCTCCTAGGTAATTCACTGAACAGTGATCGCTACTGATGTGCCAGACTATTTTAACACCAGACTCTCAGGAAAAGGAAGGGTTCTCTGACCATGGTTTGATGATCCTTGAGTTTTTGCAGGACACCTTGATCAGCAGAATCAGGTGTGTCACTACCTGCTTTTAATGAAAGCCCACACCCGCACCCACACCTTCCCTTTCTGGATGAGGTCCTTCATCCCTGGTGTAAATAGCAGTGTGTCTGTGAGCCAGAGTATGCAGGTATAACACTGAATCATGAAAGACACTCAGTTCAGTGTTTAAATAAATAAATTTATGCGTAACCTGCTGTGTTAGTGCCTGGCAGGGGGAGTCTGTGGACTATAATTACATTTCAGTCCTGCTGTTTAGCGCACTTCCTCCACACTGTCCCATTGTTGGCAGGAAGTGAAAAACGGGGAACAGGGAAAGGACAGAAACCGCCCCTCGCCGCGACGCGGCACCATGGGGCCTAAGGTCATTATAAGTCACCTGGCTTACCTCTCTTTCTGACTTCACCCTGTTTTATCTGCTGTACTTTTTTAAACCTCTGCTGGGAGGTAGTATTCACTGCCCGTCCGAGAGAAAAACAAAAAGTTGCGCATTCATATTTAGTTGGAACCCCTGAAGCTTTCTGTGCAGTGCAAATTTTTTGTTTCATCGTTTTGTCAACTGTGTGCAATGTGTAAACATTTATTTTCAATCAAAGTTGCATTAATTTATGGCTGAGATCTTGTTTTGCAATGGTCATTGTTGATAAATGATGACAACAAAATTGTACCTGCGCAGTTTGCAGAAAGCTTGATTCAGGACATAAATAACATGGCATGTAGCCTCTTTGGTTCTTCGCTCAAAATCCGGAACCCTTGGCGAGCTTGTTGGTGCAACCTATAACACAACAACTAACTGGCACTGCTATTTCAGATGTTTTATTAAGTACATATAGAGACAGAAATCTACTGGTGTAAGATGAGCCTTTTTGCCAACCACTTATCAAAACATTGACGTCATCAAGAACATCACTATTGACGATGGGATTGTTTAACCACTTAGTATTTCCAGCAACACATCCCGCAGGCTTTCAGTGCAGTTCAAGTCAGGATTTTGTGGTGGCCAGTGTGAAAGTGATTCCTCATACTTGCTTTTTGCTTTCTTTGTTTTCTTTGCTCGATGTAGGCCAATAATGTACCCCTTCTGAAACATTGTTACATCTTTTTCGCGATCGAGGGATGTGGCTCCCGGGGTAATTTTTGAGGAAATGATAAGCAACGCGCTTCAGTAGTTGGGGTTAAAGTAATATTGCCAGCTGAAACACATTCATCACTGCCTTAAATCCAGAGGGGAAGTGTATTTTCATCAGCATTTTTTTCGTCAATTAATGGGATATCGCAAAGAAGTTATAGATGGATGTCAATGAAGTTTTGTGTTGATTGGTAATGTGCTGCGGAGGATGTGACTAAATTTTGGTGAAGATCTGACTGATATTCTTGATTCAGGATACCGAAGAATTGACATGCACTTAAAGATGACGGCTGTCAAGACTCGTTTAACTCCCATGTTCAGTAATTCCACGGCGACGTAATGCACTCTAATACTCCATTTACACGTGGCCGGCTATTTTCATAAACGAACATTTCACTGTGTCCGTTTTCAAAAATAACATCATGCACAGATGTCAGTTTTCAGAAAAGTTTTCGTTTTCACATACCTGTGTATATATGCCGTCAAGAGCATGCCAAACCTGTAGGTGGCAGTGTAACGAGAAGCTCAAGCCCACGTTAGCCAATCAGAAACAGTTAGCCAATCCCGAAAATAGCAACAACAGAAACGAATCATGTTCATCCATGATCACAACAGCCAAATGAGACTGTAAACATAGTTTGCACTTTTGGCGCAGTTGCAAGTTCTGGCGCATACTGTGATGTCGGCTGCCTAAAACTCAGTTTCTCTCAGTTTACTAGCAAACTTGCAACCGAAGTTTTCCAAAATCTCCACTCTGGCCGGAGTTTTTAGAAAGAATCCTTTTCAGAGGGAAATTCTCCATTTGCATGTGAACGAAGGGCACAAACAAGGGGAAATGTCTCCGTTTGTACGTGTAAACGGGGGATTATATTAAGCTTTAGGTCTGATATAGTAAGCTTGCGATTCGGTTAAGGGAGTGTCAATTTTGAGTGCATCTGTTGCTGAGGTGTTTTCGGTAATTATACCGCATGTTTAAATTTTTGTCATTTTTTAATTTTTTGCTTGTGTACATTTAAAATGGGTATTACTCCCCTTTAAGCAAAGAAAGTAAAAAAAATAAGCACGCTGGATTAAAGCTCCCAAACCTTTATTGAAGCAACGTTTCGACCACTCACAGGGTCTTCATCAGGCAAATGACTGACAGACAGACAGACAGACAAATATATAGGCTGGTATCTACCTAGTCATTGGCTTATAAAGTATCAGCTGACAACCCATAGGATACAGACACATTGGCACCAGGCACAATGAGTGCCTGCCTTTTAAAGGGACTCAGTAATTAAATGCACCCTAGACAAAGAGAGCAATAAGTACATCATCAATACTTCAATTGCAATGCAATCATAAAATACATAAAGAAAAACATTCTGTTCATTGTTATGTGGCCTGGATCACCATCGGCAAGTAATCACCTAAATATTGGCCGAACAGTGATATTTCAATAAAAAAAACAGAGAAAGCACAGTAAGCAGCCAATTAATTTTAAGAGTAAAAACAATAGGAAATGTTAATATTAGATAATTTCATAATAGGAATTACTCCTATGAGAATAAAGGTATTAATAGAAAATAGAAAAGTGTAAAGAGGGAAAAATAGCCTCTAAAAAAGGCTTCATATCAAATTCCTCATTTAAACCCTTAGGGGACATGGAATTAAGGAAGTATATCCAAAAAGTTTCGCGTTGGAGGAGCCTCCTTTCTAAATCACCACCCCTACAAGGTTTCTCCACTTTTTCCTCACCAACATAATGTAGTGTGTTCAAGTTGTGTCCGGCATTCTTAAAATGAACGGCTACAGGGTTGCGCTCATCGCCGGTTCTGATGTTAGACCTGTGCTCATTAATTCTTGTGCGTAATGCACAGGAAGTCTTGCCGACATAGGCTAAGCCACAAGGACACTGAATCAGGTATATCACACATGTGGTGCTGCAAGTAATCGCACCACGTATGGATATATCCCGACCAGTGTGTGGGTGACTGAATCGTTTACATTTACGTGTGTATGTGCACTGAACACAGCTTCCACATCTGTAATTGCCATATGGGACCACTGGGAATATTGGCTCACTCTGTGCACATATATCAAACTTCACCAAATATCCCTTAAATCAGTGGGATGTTTGAACACCAACATAGGCTTTTCCTAAAAGGCATTTTAAAATTTTGGGTCTGATTCCTCTATGTGCCAATGTTTGAGGATGACATCTTTGAATTTAGAGCCAAGTTGGAGTATTTGGTAATGGACATAGGAGGATTATTTTGACTTTCTTCCTCCGCCAAGGAGGTTATGTTTTTGCCTGGGTTTGTTTGTTTGTTTGTTTGTCTGTTAGTTTCCAAATGACTCAAAAAGTCTGGGATTGTACAGATTGGTATAAGGAAGAAATTATTATTTATTTTGGAAGTGATCCGGATCTCCGTCCAGGAATTTAAAGGATTCTTTAACATTGGGAGATAGGGCCATTTTCGACATTTATGCATATAACTCCACCAAAAATGGTCAGGGCACTTGGAAAA
The DNA here is from genome assembly GCA_029721435.1 of Gymnothorax reevesii. Classification (NCBI taxonomy): domain Eukaryota; kingdom Metazoa; phylum Chordata; class Actinopteri; order Anguilliformes; family Muraenidae; genus Gymnothorax; species Gymnothorax reevesii. The sequence continues at coordinate 118,576,520 of CM056574.1, forward strand.
AAAATACAGGACAAGTTTTGAACATGTTCTACAATATATCAAAGACTGATCCTGAAAATGGTATTATTCCAGATACTATGATCCAGAATACGACAGTAGGGGACCTTCGGAACTTTCATTATAGGAAGAGAACAAATGAAGCTACAAACATGCGACAAACACCATTATATAGCCAAGATATTGCAGAATTAGGAAGGTGTCACCGGATTTACTGTATCTTCAAAAGCCAGGGAACTAGATCCAGAAGAAAACCACCATTACGGAAAATTTGATTTTCGTGAATAACTACTGAACTAATATTGATATCATTATGAATTCAGTTGCTAATGGTATGTTTTCTTGGTCAGGGAATCTGAAAAAATAGATGAAATAAATGTAGGACTAATAGTTATGTGTAAATCACAACATGAGGGGAAATGTTGCATCATAAGGAAAAAAAAAAACAAATGAAGCTAGAAACATGCAACAGACATCTATAAACAGCCAAGACGCTGTGGAACTCATATTGATATAGCATTATGAATCAAATTGCCTTGTTTTCGTGGTCAAGGAATCTAAAAATGAAGATAAAATAAAGGTAAGACTAATATCTATGGTGGAAGTTGCAATATGGAGGGAAATGTTGTGCTTGGTGGAGGTCTGCGCTCTCTGAGTGCTCTTCTAGTGTTATTATTATTTTTTGACTGGAGACATGCCTCTTGTGTTATCTGGTCAAAGCGCTCCCCAGCTGCCTCAGCCCATTCTTTTCTGCATCCCCTGTTAAGGTATCTATTGGAGATCTCTGAGCTGTACTGAGTAAGAGGCATCATCTCTGCAGATCCTCCGAGCACGGTGGAATTGACTAATAGGTAGACTTTTAATCAGAGATTTAGGATGGAAACTGTCCCCTCTTAAAATAGTGTTACAGTCTGTGGACTTTCGAAAAAGATCAGTTTGAATAGTGTTACCACTTTTACAGACCAGAACATCTAAGAAGCTAATACACTCCTTATCAAATTCAAGTGTAAACCTCAAATGCTCATTACAAGAGTTCAGATACTGATGAAATTCAGACATCTCCTCCACAGTAATGACAAAAATGTCATCAATAAAACGTCTATAAAATATCTTGACTCATACTCATGACTTTGAAACCATCATTGATTTCCAGAAGTTTTTCCGCAGTTTAAGACTTTAAGAATTTTTCAGCTCTAGTATGAGTGATTGTCCCTCCAGTGACCATCCTACTGAGTCTGTCTTTCCCTCTGTTGACCTTCATAATCCCACTGCTCCCACTTACACTCCTTTCAGGAACAGATCCACCTTCATTCCTTATATGAATCGTAATGCTTTCCTTGATGCTTAAAAAAGAAGAAGGAATATAAGGTGTACAACCATTTCTGTAAATTAGAAAAGGAAGCATTGGTGAACCTGAGTAAGGATAACAAGGTTGTGGTACGTCCTACTGATAAGGGTGGGGCTATTGTTCTACAGAATGCTGTATATATATATATTCCTTCTTCTTTTAGATTTTTTACATCATTTTCAACCAAACGACAGTAAGGCCCATATTCAGAAACGACACTCACACTCACCATACAGTGAGTACGATTGAAATGTAACTGGAGTGTGAGAAAGAGATCGACCGACCACTAACCGAGGGAGCGGTCCCACTCCTCGCCATTTGCTACTCACAAAGGCCACTCGAGCATAACTGACAGTAGTAGGCACTGGGTACCACAGGCGGTGCGTTGGCTGCTGTAAAGTGATGCTCAATCCTCACCCCTCAATGCTGAATGACCTAAACCTGTCGCAGTTTACTTTTCTTGATTAGAAAGTTCTCAGACAAATTGGTAAAACGACAATCAAATTCATTTTTAATAGCGTTGTTTTCATTGCTTCACAAAATTGAGGCGTTTCTTTCGCACATAAATGACGACGTAAAATATCAGCATGTCTTCATAAATTCTGTGGTCGAGTGGCGCGAAAGGCGCAGGACAGCGCGCGAGGCTCACTAAGCAACAAGCTGTGACACGTGCCGGACATTTCCTTCTACATTCAGCGGTTAAGAATGTAGAAAAGAATGGAGTCTCGTGACTTACAGCTACATGAGCCCCAAGAGCCGCTGAGTGCAGAATTTTCCAACCCATGAGTAAAGAAAAGTGCGAAAAAAACCAAATCCGTGAGAGTTGACAGATATGCGTCATTCGTGAAAACTGGCCACATCTGATAATGTTGAGAGCTTTCGCAGTTTTTGCAATAGTAATTTAAATGAATTGAAAACAGGGTGATAGCCTAATTGTCAATACTCATGGTAACTTAACAAGTAGAACTGGCAATGCATAATAATCTTTTGGATTTTTGTAGTTCAAGTAAATCAAATTTTATTAAATGATTGGATATGACCTTTTTTCAATCATTATCTTTAAGGGATGGTTTTGAGCTTCCCCTATTGCCAGTTCACCAGTAGCCACTGGTGGGTACACAAATGCTAACCTTGAGTTCACCACAGTGCAGTTCGTATACACTGAAACCAGGTGGTCAGTTAGTAAGTTATCGGCATCGTTATCATCATTAGAGTTAAAATTTGCATAGTTGCGATTGCGTTGAGCACGTGGCCGTAAATGATTCAGTTTCTAGTATTTGTAACCACCTGAAAGCCATGACAACGAAATACCGGCGCAAGTAAGTGCAGCTCAAGGGAGGTGTTCCCTGCACTCAACCTTCACTCAGAAAGAGACGCTATTTTCAGTGTGAGTGAGGTCTCTGAAAGCAAATGAGTGTTAAGGCAACCTCTGACTCATTTAGTATCACCTGACACTAACTAAGCTTTAGTACTCACTCGTACTCAATTAGTGTGAGTGTCGTTTCTGAATACGGGCCTAAGTGTCAAGTGAAGCATTGCGATTCTTAGAAGGAATAAAGGTGGATCTGTTCCTGAGAGCATTACTCCGTGAAAACAGTACTCAGTCAAAACAACAGGATGACTTGACTTTGTGAAGTTGAGTAAACAAATTGTTTTTTGTAGTGTAGTTTTGACAAAGCAGCCCTGAATATGGAGTGAAAGTTTCAGGTCTAGTTCTCAGGATTTCTCAGTCTCAATTTCAGTTTGAGGGGGTGGCATGGTGGCACAGTGGGTTGTACTGCTGGCTCACAGAAGGAAGGTGGTAGGTTCTCATCTGGCCTGGAGCCTTTCTGTGTTGAATTTGCATGTTCTCCTGGGTGGGTTTCCTCCCACAGTTCAAAGACATACATGTCAGACTCACTGGAGACTCTAAATTGCCAATAGGTGGGTGGGTGGGTGTGTGTGTGTGTGTGTGTGTGTGTGTGTGTGTGTGTGTTTGTGTGTCAATGGTGTGTGAGCCCATTCACCCATAGTCAAATGGGATAGGCCTCAGCTCTCCCTGTGACCCTGGGGAGGAAGAGGCAGTATAAATAATAGATAGATGGATATTCAGTTACAATAAATATTAGCATGTCTTTGATAGCACTTCAACTGAATTTTATTTGTGAAGTGCTCTTTACAGAAAAACTGCTGCAAATATGCCTCACAGAGTAGGGTAAAGGCAGACAACTGACCAAAACGCCCCCAAATAGCAAAGAACTTTAACAAGCAATTACTATTATCTATCAATGACCCTTTAGAAATACTATGAAAACAATCATAATGGCTGATAACCTGAATTATAAGGTGCGTCATTTGCTTGCTACGTCAGTGTTGAGAGAAGTTATTGGCGTAAGCATTAGCAAATGTTTGTGAATGTTTCTGTGTCTATGCAACCACTATGCATAGTTTGTAAGAGACTATTCTTAGAAATGGGATGAACAGATTTGCTTGCTGTGGACTGTTATTGTTGGAAGCGATTTCCCATTTCCTGTGTTTGCCTTTTTCCAACTGCACTTGGCATGCTCCTTTTTTGAGTTCCAAATTCACCTAGATATATTTGGGGGTTGTGGAGTGATGCAACTGGTGTATGCAAAGATTCTTTTTGTACTGCCTTGCCATGCGGTCTGGCCCAGTCTCCGCCACACCAGCTCATGTTCTGGCTGTATGGCCACTGGAGGGTGGAGTGGCTCTTCTTATCGCTAACAAACATCTTAGAGCAGGAGCCTCCAACCTTGCCCTAAAACTGCCATCATGAGTACAGGCTTTTGTCTTCATCCACCTCTGGGACACCTGATGATGCTTACTGTTGTATTGATTGAAGACTGACTATTTAATCGGTGGAAACAACCTACTCTGGTTGTTTTTGGAAAAGAATGGACACCTCCGCTGGGCTTGATTTTGCTGTCCCTGTAGACTGGATCACCTCCAGAGAATTTAGGTCCCATTATATATCTCACGTTGGGACCCACCATCCCCAAAATCCAGTGCTCTTAATTTGTTTTGAGGGTACCTTTTACCAGCCAGGGCCCCATAGAATCATTCTCACTTCTCTGAAAATGGGCTGCACTTTGGCTGTGCTGTCAATTTGTTTGGCACGGTGTTGTTGTTTTTCTCGTACGCCATGCTGCATAGATGTGTGCCATTGGCTCAGAAAGTGGAAAATATTTTACAGTATGTTGGGGCAATTGAAATGCTGGAATGAAAAAAACTGCTGCATTTCTGCGACCGCAGTTGGTCTCTTATCATTTATTGCTTTTGCAAGATGTCATCCTGTTCAAGCCCATTCTGAATGACTTGTGTTGTTTTCCGCTTGAGCACTGAGAGCCACTTGCAAAACTAATGGAAACCATACGTACCCCACCCAAAGTTCCCATGTTGACCGTTCTCATTCACAATACATTGTGCAACTCTTCTGGAAAATGCAAAAATAAATGCTGAGATCTTCACCAGAAAGAATCTGATAAAATGGGAATCAGTGCGTAATCTGCAAACTACTGAATTCTTTGAGGTGAAGTTCATTTGTGCCAATATCATGCTATCATGCAGATGTGTGTGTGTGTGTGTGTGTGTGTGTGTGTGTGCGTGCGTCACTGGAGTTCGATGGCACATACAGCCTACACCTTATTCTATCAACACATCCGACTCTTAAGCGCTGGTTGCCGACTGTAGCATTTTTATAGGTCCCCAGCCTGTGCTCACAGTCTTTGTTCGCGTTCAAGACTGTTTTGCGAGAGTAGTCAGACTACACCACGCATCTGAAATGTCCGTAAGGATTTGCGGCGCGTCCATATCTCGGCAACCTAAGACCGTCCTGCCGTCTGATCAAGGCTAGCTGTCATATCCGCAGGTTCATAAAGCATGAAACTGTAGCTCGTGAATATAAATCCATTGGCAGTCTGGGCTGCTTATGTTGCTTCCATGGGGATTTTAAACCACCAAACCACAAAAGGAAAACAAAAGGAATTTTCTTTTCTGAGACAGTTTGCGCATTTTTGCGGTGGCTCATCGGTGCGCGAAATGACCGAAAAAAGGCGCCCATCTCGCGGGTCTGCGCAGACCTGGATTTGGAGGGTCACAAGTGGTTCTAATTTGCGCTTCGAGCATGTTGTCAGTCTATCGGAGTCTGGGCCGCCTCGTGGGAGAATGACGAGATCCGGTAAACATTTTGCGTGTGTCATGATTGCAGAGACGATAGAGCGCGTGGGTTTGTGATTCACCCCCTGACGCGTCCTTTGTGGATCACTGAGCGGTGCTGTCTGTGCAGTTGTGTTTGGCGGGTGGTGCAATACCTTCACTGGAGACTATTAATCTCGGCTAACGAAATGCGGTTGGATTTTTTCAATTGCGTTGTCATGAAATAAAAAAAAAATCTTGGAATGCAGAATCGGTCCCATCTTTCACGCATATACATCCGCTGACCTATATGAGCAACACACTCCGCAAAGGAAGAATAATTCGATTAATTTCTGTATGAGAACAACTGATTAACTTATTGGAAAAAGTAGGCGATTTCCACGGGAATGCTGACAAATTGTGCATGTCGGCAAAAAATGTCAAAACATTTTATATAGTCATTATTCGTTAGCGTAGTGAACGTTTGGAAAACTTTTAGCCAACTTTAAAGAGATGAAATGAGATGCCCCTTTTGTCTTCAGGGGCGGGTTACCTTCGACTGTGTTTAAGTCTTCAGCATGCATTGCTATTTTGCTGTTGGGAAGACCAGGGACAGTTGTACCAATGGATTGTTGCAACACCTTGAATTCCTCCAATCCAAAACAAGCTTGAGTGATTACTCTCCCTGCATATGCTCATTTACTTTGTCTTATTGCTTACCAGAAAGAGGCCACTTTGGAAACCCCCCAGAGAATGTTACCACCAAAAGTGTGTGTGTTTTTTTTTAGATACTTTTGTATGGTGTTTATTTTTATTTTTATTATTATTGTTTTTATTATTATTATTATTATTATTATTATTATTAGGGGTTCAAGCCCGTAGGGCTGAAAACCTATTGTTTAAGTGCTGGTTTATTCTTCTTCTTATTATTATTAGGTGTTCAAATCCGTAGGGCTGAAACCCTATTGTTTTTGTGCTGGTTTATTATTATTATTATTATTATTATTATTATTTATTTTCTTATTCAGAAATATTTTTGCAAATTCCCATGAGATAGTAAATGGGAAAGACCTGAAATTTTGTACATTGGTTGGAAGTTGTGTGTAAATGCTGACGAAGGCATTTTTATCTCAATCGGCCTGATGGTGGCGCTGTAATTCAAGAAAAACAGGTTTTCACTTTAAAGGTCATAACTCCTGCTGAAAGTCCTATTTACACGAAACTTGGTACAGACATTCCATGGTCCAATTTCTACAACTTTCCGATAAGGACCGAACAAAAGATGATCACATTGGTTGCTTATTGATTCTGATTTGGTGTGCCACAATAGTAAGCAGATTTCAGTTATTAATAAGTCAATTTTTCCTCAAATAACATTTTCTACAGGGGAAATGTTATATATTGTCCCTCTACCTTTTTCAAATTGTAGAGCAATGGTGTGCTCAGACCTAGGTAATCAAGTAACATGAATAGTAAGTTATATTTTCTTTTTGTATGCTTAAGTGATTAATCATGCATATTTTAAACATATTACAACCATCCGTTGCACTTGTTGCAACCGTCTCTCTACACTTGGATGGAAGTAATAGTGGAGTGACTGTTTTAAAATCAGTTTTGCAACCTGTTGATTTCTTAAAACTGCTCAAATTATTTCAGTAATGAAACATTGGTTTATAATTGTCTATTTCAGCACAAATTATTTTTTATTTATTGTCAAAATTCCAAAAAGTGACCCTAGTCTCCCCTATAAGTCCATAGTCGCCCCTATTGTACTATCAGTAAATTATTGACAAACAAAACCTTTTTTGCTCCGTAAGCGCTCACTTCCTTTTGTCACCACTCTTCTGACTGGGCTGCAGCCATTCAGCTTACAGGTAGCCTACTCGCACAATTTGCATTGCTTTTGAAAAGCAAGGCCTGCAGTTTCCTTTATTGCCTTATTAAACCCTGAGCCAAGTTTCCCCGATTGAATGTCAGCGTTAACACTGCAGGTTGGCCAACCTGCCAGGTTTCATTATTAGCTACTCCCTGACCAGTTGAGCCCACTGCGGCAAGTTTTTATTTCTCAAGAGAAACTTATGTCTTGATGAGCTGGCTTCAGTTTTCAAGTCACGTCATTAGGGAGTAGAGTCCACCTTTCAAGATAGTGGTAAGTGAATGCATGTCCGATTTTTTTTTTTTTTTTGGAGCAGGGCAATGCGATGTTTCATAACCTGTCATCTGGTGTTAGCCTATAGAATGTTTTGGAAGGAAGACGTTTTCCCCAAAGGAATTAGCTATTTGTAGGACAGCCTAGTAATTAAATTCCAGTCGTTCGTTCGCAAGGCAAGTCCCTGTGACCAATTCCCAATCGTCTTTTCGTCAGACAAGACCGTTATGGTAAATGGACTGCATTTATATAGCGCTTTTCTAGATAGATGACCCCAAAGCGCTGTATAATAAAGCCTCTCATTCACCCTGATGGCGGAGGCTGCCATGCAAGGCGTCAACCTACATATCAGGAGTGGCCCGAAGTTAAATGTTTTGCTCATGGATACATCGACATATTCTCTGGATGAGCTGGGGATCGGAACCTGGAACCTTCCGATTCACTTTATCAAGTTACACACTCATCGTACCCTTCCAGATTGTCCGATTTTAACAAACTTGTTGTCATTTGAAAACTCTGAATATACAGATGATAAATCCATGACGTTTACACGCCTTTAACGATGTGAAAACAGCGAACTTCAGATCCCAATCTGGCCACTATAGGATCTTGCCTTTCGCAAAGTGGGGAAACTCGCCACAAGGCTACCTTTCGAATAGCCAAGGCCTTTCCCCGGCACAAGTCTCGATTTCAGCTCGTAACATCAATAAAGAAAATTAGTTTAATATTACCGCGAAATTGCTAACCAAGAAACACCGATGAATTAACTGGGTTCTCTGTCCCCCTGGCTTCTCCTGTTTAATTACTTTGTGCCCCATACTGGAGTGCAAATAGAATTTCCACAGGGTTAGTCAACAATGCTTTGTTATAACTTGCCCAGGTTGTCTCACCAATACCCAAAAGTCCACACTCGAAATTGATTTCGTTTTCAAACATCCTTATTCGTGCAAGGGGACCTCAAGTGTGAATATTTAATGAGAAATGAAGCCATTATATCTGCTGAGCACATAACAGCGGTGAGTGTTGTTGTAATGCCCAGTCGACCGGCAAGGAAAGTGATTAATTGGTCAGGAAATTAAATCATGATTTGGAGCAGGCCAACACATCAGCCGTGGCCCACATTCTCTTGTATAAAAAGGTCGTAAATAGTCGCGTGTATTAAGTAGCCTACCCTTTACTCTGGAATTCAAAATGTGTAGGCTAACACATTAATTAGCATAGTGTGTTTGGCTTCGCCATGTAAATAGCCTTGGGCCTATATGATAAGGAATACAAAGAAATGTAGGCTATTTGATTAATTGCTGAAGTTATCAAAAGCGACCATTTGTCTTCTATTTGCAATCCTTTCACTGTTTGTAATGTAATTAATCCAAGTTAGTCGGCCTACAGTCTTCCCGATCCGTCCAGATTTTTTAAATCTCACAATTAACCTTTCCTGGTGACTTTAAACAGAGGGAGATACTTCACACATAATACGACTAAATAAATTAAAATCTTATTTTCACGTCATCGAGGAACCTCTGTCGCTCCTTTCGTAATCAACATTTTAGTGAAACGTGCGATCAACTTCAAAATTCGCTCTGCCATTTTTTCTTTTTTTATTTCACGGAAAACAATTAAATGTTTTTCTTGAGTTAATTTAAGGTTGCATTACGTTTTCGTAGATAATTTAAAGATGAAGAGGTTAATCCAACGTTTCAGTTGTTTCATTTACTTTTTATCGCGGGGATGACTCGTACTCCATCTGCAGTTGCCTCATCGGATCTCGCACAGCTGGCCGTGCGCGCTCTAAGCAGATGTTGAGCGTTCCCGCCCCTCTGTCTCCCTCCCTGCTCCCCATTCAAGATCATACCCGCCCCTCCTTTTCACGGCTTTGGTACATTTCTGTTCTCTACTCACGATACAGTCCTGATAAGAGGCTTATGTCCTCTTGCTTGGCATCAGCTAACATATGGAGCTTTAGCTGAACCAATCGACAAAACAATTCCACCGCCACAGGTAAGTTTCTTCCTTTAAAAGTTTTTTTTGTTACCTCCCTGCTTTCTTTTACCATGCTGTGCGGTTATTGCGCTATTTTACGCTCTCCAAATATAGACAGAGCAAAGCAGCGTCGTTTTCGTCGAGTTGCTTATTTCCCTGTCTCGGTTTGGGAGTAGCTTATTTGCTTGTTTTCTATTCGTTGCGGTGACAGGATGAAGCTAAATAGCTCAATTACCTTTTTATACATTTATCCTCGTTTTTTAATAAACTAAGCCACTGCGGCGCCATAAAGGATACAGCGTTAGTTGTTGTATTTATTTATTTATTTTTTTTAGTTTCATGACTATAATGTCTCCACTTTGAATAGCCTATATTTCGTCGTTATTGTCGGTGTTGGCTATTTACATGCACTGCGAAATATTATTTATTTATTTATTTATGTTTGCTAAATCAGCTCTTGCGGCATTTAATCTGTTGGGAGTTGCGGAGACATTGGACATTTTCTGTGGTCTTGCCAATCTGTTTGGCCAAAATCTGTTTGGCTGTATTTGTCTGAAAGTTAAGTCCGTTGCCAAGCTTTATGATCTGGGAAGACAGTTGATCAGTCCATAATTTTCTTAGTTCTGCGCATGACAATAAAATAAAATAAGAGTCCTCCGCTCCGGCTGGGCTCTCGGATCACTCCTGACAAACTTGTTTCAAGGAATACCGGAATACGGCCCAGCGCAATAGTTTCCAAATTCTGAACGATGTTCGTCACGTTTAATCTAATTTCGCCATCCACGAGGTTTTCTTTACATTTTTCCCTCCCTTCTCACGTTAAAAATAGTCAGGATGGGTGTGGATTACTGTGACTAAGCTGATGATACCACGCGGCCATGGGTGGGATGGAGGGGATATCCGAGAATTGGATGATCTCGAGGCCAGCTTGTTACGTAAGAGACAAAACAGGCAGGGAACGTTCGTGCAAGGCATTGCACCCAAGGTCATGCGGCAGACACCAAGTCTCGATGGAGAGGGCAAAAACTAACTCGTATTTGAACATTTAATTTCAAGTACAGATATCTAGCCTTCCCGTGTCAGACCGTGCTGTGACAAATACGCACGGACGGTAGGCTGTTAAGAGATCACCATGCTCTCTCAGTTAATATACCCTGCTGCAGAACTTCCTTCCTTTTACCCAAAACTAACGGACCTCGGTTGAAAAGAAAATCTTATTCAAGGAGCCTGACGTATCCTTACTGTGCCACTTAAAAACTGTCCATTAAGAGTCCATTAAAAGTCCATTAAATTAGTCCTTCAATAAATCTAATGAGCTTAGGCGAATAAGTGTTCCATTCTCCAAGACCTTCAAAGAGTCATCTGGGGTAGAGTGATTTATATGTGCTTTTGCTAAAACCAACACAAAACATGATATTGAATAAAATTAGAATATTCTTAAAAAATATTTACACTGCAGCATATTTTCATCGCTACACTGCAGGGATTGCTTCATGATGATTGGGAATACCCAGCAAACTGAATTCTGGTTGGGACATACCTAGACAGTTAGTAAAAATACAAGGGCTGGAGCTCATTTATTCTTGATCACTTTGATAATTTGGCCCCTTGTGAGTGTCGGGCACCTCTGAAAGCATTGGGGTAATTCACACACTGTCCATAACTCATGCATTGTATTGAAATTCGAATGCTTAGCCCTTTCTTTCCCTTGGTGGAGGTGGCTTTATTGCTGCTGTAGTCACTATTCCCTCAGTGGTTTGAGTGGCAAATAGAATGAGTCTTGAATGAACTCTTAAAGAGTCGTATTATTGGTTCTTATAGGGCTAAGCTGTGCTCCATTAGAGTTGAATTAATAGACTGTGTTGATATCTGTAATATATTGTTTTTCCCTAATTGTGAAAACACTTAAATGTGGCAGTTCTGCTGGTTTTTATGTTCTGATTTGATTTAGTTTGGACTATGATTCAGGCTTTACTTAAGAGGTGACCAGTCCAGGTTCAGAAATTTTTCTGTTCCAACCTCCTGGATTGGCTTTAGGATTGCAAGTCTTCAGCCAGGAAGAGGAAGTAATTAGTGAAATAATCTCATAATGGAAGAAACACATCAGGACATTATCTCTCTGACCCCTGTACTTTCCACCTCTGCGTATGATTCATGTTCCTGGTGATTTCATTTTACCGAGACCTGCTTTTGTATTGCTGTTAATTCAGTCCCCAAGCCACACATTAGCTTGAAAAATAATTCCGGCAAATGTTTCAGGGGTGACGCAACACACCAGACTGTGCGTAATCTTCGTCAGAGGAGGAAAGCCCGGGGTTTGGAAAGTGAAAATCCCACCATGTTTTTCTTCTAGCCACAGACTTGGCCAGCTAACCTCTCAGGTTAGTCTCGGCTCCTGGCGTAAGATCTGTGCCTGTGAGCAAATACAGGTGCTTATAACAAAATATGACTAATATCTTCTGAACTGGGATCATATGCCTCTGATATTTAGAAAAGGAGCCTTCACAGTGGGGCCGGGGGTCAATAAATCATTCAGAATGTGCGGCCATTTTGCAAAATTTTCAGCATAGTTATTAAAAATGCAGCGGCACCTTTGAAACGAAAGAGAAAAATAGGAAAGTCATGTGGTAATGTTTCCACATGGCAGACGCATCACTGTGCCTGTAAGTCTGTGTCCCGTGCAGGAATGAGACTGTACAGAATTAGAGACCTGCGTGGCGTGTGGTTAGGTAGCTAGACATGTATCTGGGCTGTTATGGGTTTCAGTCCTAAAAAGTTGTGTCAGAATTGTCTCATTCAGTATCCAGTCATGGAAATGAGTCGTGGGTCGAGTGAGGGCATCTTACTCGCTCATAAACAATGCTTTGTAAGGGAAGAGGTTTCATTTTGTGAGGACAAACTACTCTAAGAATTTTAGGAATAGTGTAAGGGTGTCTGCCTATGGAGAATTACTCCCACTCTTTTGATGGGAACGTCAAATACTTTCCCCCTGTTACCCCGCACACACAGACGTGTATGGATGCACTCATGCATACACACACATACACAAGTTTCTACAGCTAACCTTGTTAGGACTTTGCATCTACTTCCATTCATTGGGTACAGCCTAACCTAAACCCTAACCATAATCAAATCATGCCTAACCCTTACCTTAACCTAACCTCAGCTCACAGCTGATCTCTGACCTTCACCAGGACCTCAGAAATGATGTTTTGACACATTAAGACCAGGCTTTGGCCCCCATATGGACTACTGGTTCCGACATGGTCAGTGTTTTTACTGATAAAGGTCCCCAGTGGGTAACAAAAACGCACCCATGCACACACTTCTCACATGCACCAAACAGTAATAGTAATGCCCCCCCCTTCCTCTCACAACCCCTTCCCCTCAGTGACTGGGTGGAATGGATAGTTCTTTGTTTATTAGTTTTTGCAAAAGCAGTGGCTTTCTCCAGCTTTGTTCACTCACGCAGAAATGGCGTCCAGAGAAAGTGGAGAGGTCAGGGGTAATTGAAAGTCGTAATTGCCCCTGGTAATTCTTGATAAGTGGATAAACGATTTAAGGTGGCTAATGGAGTTTTTAAGTGGTGAGAGGAAACCACAGCCAAATATTTGGATTTGGGAGAAAATTAAAGGTCTCATCAGCCATTCATGAAATTTCCCAGTCTCTTAACTGGTTCTAGGAAAGCGAGCAAGGTGTTTTTTTTGCCTGTACGGTTTTCATGAGCTATTCTGAATGACAACAGCTTCCCGATAGCAAAACAAACAAACTGTCTTCTTTCTTCGCTCCCTTTGACAAACGTATAAGGAAACATCTACTTGTCACCTCTAAACATAGAATCTGCTCCCAGACTTTGTGCAAGCTGCAGAGAAAGAGATTCCTCCTTGAAGCTGCCCCTTGCTTATAACAATAGAAACATAAATATAAATACATGAAGTTCAGAGTATTCATTCAGAATGGCAAAGGATCCAGGTGTTTTCCTCCATAAATTTGCTTTTAAATAGTAGGGATCTTTAATGACATCTCATAATATCCCATATCTTTAATTATCTCTTAAATAATATATAGACTGAGTTTTTGAGTTTGTGGGTGACTTGAGTTCGTCTGGTGTTTAAACAGCTGTGAGCTTTCAAAGTTACCTTGATTACGTGATAAAATACAAACCCTGGCAAAAGTGATGCAGCATGTTAAACATCATTCTTTTGGCAGTAATTGATCCACAAAATGTTTGTTTAAAACTACTGTTTGGTGCGTGCAAGTAATTACATATTAAGGCTTACCCTGACTGGGTATAGCAGGACTACTCATCCAAATGTTTGACGGTTTCCTGAAGTTTACTTCAGCTGAAAGAAGTGCAACTCATTCGTTTGCCACAGGTTTCTTTTGGTTGCTAAATAGTATGGTCTGGCGTGCTGAGCTAACTCTGCAAGGTGGTAGATCATCTCATTGTGCAGGATTGGGCAGCTCAGGTTGACTTTTTGCTTATTTTATGTGCATTTGTCAGGTATGCGATCTGAAATTGAGGACCCTTCAGGAGTACTAGCACAGTAAATAGCTCTGTTGCCCCATGCCGAGAAGGTGGTGGGTTTGAATCTGGCCTGGAGCCTTTCTGTATGGAGCTTGCATGTTCTCCCCAAGTTGGCACGGGTTTTATCTGGGTATTCAGGTTTACCCTCACAGTCCAGAGACCCGAATGTCGGGCTGATTGGCGGTCCTTAATTGCTCATAAATAGGGGTATCTGACTAAATAGTATGTGATTGAATTAGAAGAGTATGATAGATGACATGATGTAGTCTTAAAATTATGTGCTGAAAGTGTTGTTAAACAATAAATAAATTCTGATGTCGCTGTGGCGATAAATCTTGCGGGACAGGGTTAACTTAATTCCAGTTCCCATGCTGAGGTTATTAGCACATACGCCAATCGAATGAAGTTTGGTCTCGGCTTCAACATCCTAATGAAGAGTGAAGATTGAGAGGATTAAAGGGTGATGCATGTCGTGATGTCTGATACAGACTTTTGGCTTTTGGTCCAGACTTGTGCAGAAATATTGCACAATGGTGTAGAGAGGATGAGAGTTACTCAGAGATGGTGACATCATTGGCTGTAGACTTCCCACATTAAAATGTGTGACTTGGAAATGTGATTTTATAATACAGCAAAGCTGCCTGTTTTTATTTGTTGACTTTGCCAGTGCAATCAAAGGCAACACTATCTTGGATGTTGCTGCTCAATCTAGACAATTTTGTGTGGACTCTAGTATACCGGGGCAGCCAGCACTATCAAGCCTAAAAACGCTAAATATTGTCAGTGCTGTATTTAAACCTTTAACTTCCTCACAAGAAAAAAAGCAGTGGAGCAGCATTGGTTTGTTCTACAAAATGGTTGAGCAGGAAGTTTATGGGTTAAACCTGTGGAACTCCGGGCCTATTTGAATGATTAGAGGAGATCCCAAGGTTTCTTACAATCCTAAATATGTCCCACTGAATTACATAAAAAATAATTTCTATACATTTACCATTCCATGTAATACTGAGACCATAAAAGCATGACCCCCTGAGTTCAAATATTTCTCTCAGTGAATGTGATGTAACTTCAGTGAAGCGCTGCAACCAGCAAATACAGAATATGCATGTGACATTGTCCAACAATATGAAAAAATGTTTTTCCTATATTTGAATCTATTTAAAGGGAGACTTAAGTGAAACAGTTAGGGTTGGCTGGAAGTTTGCCTCCTGGTAATTTGAATGATGCTGCACAGATCCCCTTTTACCTTTGGGCCATTTCTCTCTTCTTTGCTGAAATTACCCACCCCACCCCCAACCTCTCTCTTTTAACACCAAGATGTCTCCACTTATCTCTCTGATCTGTCTGCAGCCTGGCAAACCAGACCCCACGCCCCCCCCCCCCCCCACCTTAGTCCCACTGCCAACACCTCCGCTCCATTTGGGGTTCAGCTGTGACATCAATGCTATCATATAATAGAAAGACCAGGAAGAGTTCTGACGTAACACCACAGATTGAAAAGCTCAGTACACTTGCAAGATTGAAGATTAAAGGTTTGGCCACAGTGGAAGGCATTGTGTAATCCACATAATTATGCAACCCTGTGAGAGACTGACAGATGTCCTTGTTTGCTATTATAGATTTAAAGTTTTCTTGTCGTTCTATGGCTTATTTTTTATTTTACTGCACTGCAAAGTAAAATGAAATGAACAGTACTTCAAATGGATTTTTTCCTCCTGTCTACATGACTGTTTGTGATGTCAAACTGAGTGCTTGTATCGCCTCAGTATGATAAAAAACCCTGAAAATAACTATATTGATTAATATTCACTCCTCTGGCATTTAAAACCTAATTGGTCCCTGATGAAGTCTATTGTCTTGACGAACTGCACTAAATACATCAGCATGGTCGACCAAATTATGGATTTCAATCCCTCAGATTCCTCGTCCCTTCTAATTGCAATCAGTGAGCAGTCACTATCAAGTACCATCTAAATTGGCAATCAATAACCATGTCATGGCTTTGATTGTTTTACGAGTTAGGGAAAGTGCACATTCTTTAGAATGATCTCATCTATTATGATCTCTCAGTATTTGAAGAGAATGTTTTTTTTTTTTTGAATGTATTTCAAAATTTTAAATCAGTATCTGTGGGAATTCCACTGTTTTAAATCAATAAAGCAGTGATTTCTTAAGTTGGCAGATAGTTGGTTGGCAGATAGTTAAGTTGAGGATATTTGGTGAAGAACATGCTGATTGTACAGCCTGACATGGTTGAAAAGCTTTAGAGTTATTGCCAGCATCACTACTGGGGATATTTTTGAGGAACAGTGATGTCAGGATATGTTTCCTCCTTTCATCAGCTGGAACAGGATGTTTGTTGGATTTTATATGCCAACAGAATTTCAAGGGTCCAGCATTTTGCTCAGTTTTCTTTAGCTCATTTCCTTTGGTACGAAATTCAGTGTTATTCCAATGTTGTTGTAATGTTACCACTATTTTAAACTAACACAGACATAAGTAAAGCAGTGGTACCTAGTTTCTTATTTAAGGAAAATCTTTGTGAAATTAGCTCTGAAAGATGCAGAAATATTCTTTGGGTATTAAACACCCAACTGGGTAAACTAGGTATACACAACTAGGAAAGTAAAATAATTGTGAATGTAGTATTAAACCCATAACTTACATGCATATATAGTAACAATAAAGTGTCAGACATTGTCAAAATTGACTGTGGGTACAGAGAAAATAACCTGAATGTTATAACGCAGTAAGGAAGATCTTTTGCAAAAAGGGAAAGGTTTTTGCTCCAAAGAGCACCAGTGTAAACTTCTTCTCTGGCCCTCCTTGGTTCGTTGCCTGGTGCTAAAATTGGATTGTGCAAGGAATTCCTTACAAAGCGTGATTCAGGGGCCTGACTCACTGTGAAAACGCCCCCTATACTTCACAAAAATAGGGCTTAGCCTACCATGATTTGCTGGAGTATAAGCAGAGACTTTTCTTGAGGAGTTTTACTCATTGTGACTCGTGGAATTTTTTCCCCTGTCTGTGTGTCCTCTTTTTCTATACTTTGTCCTGCCTATAACTGAATACTATTTCCTCTTTGTTTGCTCTGCAGAACTCAGGGAACGTCCTCAAATTCCAGACTCCTGACCTCTGCGTGTGAGACCTCAGAGGGTGACCTGGAGGGCAAGTGCTTTCACGCGGCACAGGGATAGACAAGACACACAGTTGGATCTCTGTTAGCCGCAGAAATCTCACGCGTTTGAGATTCCCCTCTTTGTCAGGGAGTGCGGATCCAAAGGTCAAGTTGTGTCAAACAACCAAGCGCCACTCAGGAGCCTAAGTAGCTTAGCGTGCTCTTAAGATCTTAAGAAGACAGGGGGATAAGTGGTCCTCTGCCGTGTCTTTTGGCCTGGAAGGGCTCAACGCTCAACTGATGCCTGTACTGAAAGCTGGTTTACCCTGACCTGCCCTTTCTCCACAATAGAGAGTGTGACATCAGAGAGCACGTACAACCTGCTGCACTGAACTCTGGGTAACAGAATGCCTGCCAAGACGCCCATGTACCTGAAGCCTTCTACCCCAAAGCGAGGGAAGAAGCTGAAACTTCGGGATGTCCTGTCGAGTGACATGATCAGCCCCCCACTTGGCGATGTGCGTCACAATGCCCATGTAGGACCGGAGGGGGAAGGGGACATGTTTGGAGATGTGGATTTCCTCCAGGGCAAGCTTGACATGCTCCCCACCCTGAACCAGAGCCAATCCCGGGCACACAGTGCGGAGCGCCGGCTGGACGAAGCCTTTCCCTCAGAGGCTAAGTACCACCACAGTGCCTCCCTGCTGAAGAACACTATCTCCATGCCCGTGTTTATACCCTCCGAACAGGCTCCGCCCAAGCCGCCCCGCCTCCACCTGGATGAGACTCTGCCCCCGGCCCTTAAGCAGCAGCAGCGGGAGCCGGCATCACAGCTACGGTCAATGTCCGTCTGCGACGCGACTGCACGGACGGCCGAACGCCACAACGGCAAGCCCTGTCGCGATGTGGGCTATGACACTTCCATCCAGGCCTTCCACCAACTGGTGCCATCTTCTGGCTCTTTCTCCGAGGCTTCCTCCGACGAGTCAGTGCTGGACGGCTGCGCACCCCTGGACCCCCACCGTGGGTTAAGTCTAGATTCGGACGCGGGGCTAAGCAGCGAAGACCTGCAGAGTGAGCGCAGTGATTCACCTGCCGTCTCCCGCTCGGAGTCCCTCATGGGTCTGGACTTGGATTTGGGCCCTTCCATTCTGGAGGATGTGCTCCGGATCATGGACCGCTACAAGACCATACGGGAGGGCTGTGAGCTGTGAGCCTGGATGGGGGTGGGGGCGTGGACCATGAAGTAAAATATAGGACTAACCCCCTCTCCCTCCAACTAACCGTCAAGTATGGGTTAGGCTCTGAAAAACAAGAAAAAACCAACCAGTGGTAACCAAACTTTATAAAGACTTTATGTATCTGATCTTGACCTTGTCTTGTTCCTTGCTTTTTAGTGGAGCCTGCTTGCCAAATTAGCCTTGGAATGACAACAGAGCTGGTAGATCTGAAGCACTGTCGGTTACCACTGAACATGGACAATGAAAAGATATGACTGTGATAAATTAGCAGCTCTTGCTGAGAGGGTTGCCCGTGAATGACTAAATAAATACCTGTATATCGCATTCAGCAGCTCTAGGACTCTTGAGTCACAGTTGCAGACATTATCTCTTTACTCACAACTCAGTCTTTGCTAATTGACTGCTGTGTTGGTCCTCCATTCTTTGTGCTTATCAAAGTCGTTATGAATCTATTGAAGCATGTTGACGGTGTGCATGTTTTACAGTTGGGCATGACCCCAGCTTGTTAAGTATCTCCAGTAGTTTTCTTTTGAGGCCTGGACTACAATTTCCTTATTGCAAATAAGCCAACTTGTGAATGTTTTATATATTTATTTTATGAAAATGTAAGGTTATGTGCCGTATGAATGCTTGCAGAATTGTGTAGTCACAAACCAAACTGTTCTGCTAACTCTTTTCTGGGGATTGCCGAGTGGTTAATATAAGAATGTGATGTGATGGATATTCGGAAATGTGTAAGGTGAGCAAACACTGAGGTTAGAAAGTTTGCCCGAGTTGAGATATTTGTAATTGGTAAGATTTCAAGAAATACTGAAGTTTGTCAGAATACTGACAGGGAAGTTTTGTTGCCTTTGAGATATAGATATTTAATATTTTGAAAGAATGACAGTGTAGGTTAGGGGTGTCTAATCTTAACTGCAAAGGGCCGGTATGGATGCAGATGTTTATATTAGCCCAGCGCTGCAACACCAACTATTAATTAATCATGGAGTTCAACCAGGAC
Source organism: Gymnothorax reevesii (assembly GCA_029721435.1). Classification (NCBI taxonomy): domain Eukaryota; kingdom Metazoa; phylum Chordata; class Actinopteri; order Anguilliformes; family Muraenidae; genus Gymnothorax; species Gymnothorax reevesii. The sequence goes on from CM056574.1 coordinate 118,596,018, forward strand.
TCGTGTGCATCCAAATTCATTGAAGAGCTAGGACCTTCCTTGATAATGGACGTGAACCAGAAGTAGTTTGGTTGGTAGTCATGATAAGAAGTGTAAGCATTGTCTACTTCATGAAGGAAAGGAGGCAATTAGCTCCTTTTCCAGTTAGCGAGGAAATGCAGGACTAACCTTGGGAGAAAGGAATCTTAGATTTTGGTCCACAGTCCTATGCAGCTGTGGTGATTGTAAATGTAACTCATCACGATTTTCCTGTTGCATCAGTCCTGTCGTCATCAATCCTTGCCAAGTTTACAATGTATTGAAGAAAAGGACACCCAATTTTTTTTGCGAATATGTCTCAAGCTAAAAATCTCCCTGCATCTTCCCGTTGACCCATGTGACATTTTCTGAGAGGGTCAAGGAAAAGAAGGGATGAAAGGAAAAAGTTTGCCTTTTTAAGAGAATTCAGATGTTCCCCTGGATTAATAGAATCAGTTGTGTTAGCGTTGGACAGTACCAAAAACCAGCACCCACCCTGGCCCTTTCTGGATTTGATTAGACTCCCCGCACAGGCGAGTCTAGGACCATGAACCCCTTTCAGCAGCTAAGTTGGTCTGTCCTAATGGCAGAATATGGTAACTCTTGTTTTCCCCTTTCGTTATTGTATGGATATTTGTATGTGTTATGTAACAACAAATATAATAAAAGTGAATGTGAAAAAAAAATGACATGTTATTTTCATACAATGCAACCATGCTGTATTCATTGACCAATCATTGTACTGCTTCCTCCCTTTCAAGAACTAAACTCCTTTCAGTAAGGTGAATATGATATAATGTTCATTCTTATTGGGAAGAAGTATGACCGATGGAACTAGATATACAGCAAATAATAATAACACCTATTTTTCTTTCACCTTATTTTGTTATTGTTCACTATTTAGTAAATCTTTCTGTCAAACATCATGCTTCAAAATCTTTGAATATAAAAGATGAATGAGACTGGTCAAAGAAGAATTAATGAAGGATTGTGCTGCGCTGTAAAATTTGTGGACATTAAATTGTCCAACCACCCAGAAAGCGCCCTGAAACTTTGTTTATTCCTTAGCTTGGCAAAGCAGAATCACTAGATAATTTGCCTGAGGGCACGCCAATCTAGTTCTGTCAGTAGCACGCAGGAAGTGACAAAGACAAATGTATCTTTCATTCACATTCCACAAGCCCGCTCATATATTGACACTGACGAATTTGTACATTCCTGGTCTCTGGTCTGTTGAAATGGTTTTCAGGCCGACATACCAAGCAGCACCCACGCTGTCCAACACACAGTTATAACTGCAAGTTCTTGCCTGCAAGCGCTTACAAAATGCTCTGATTGAACTGAGGCACATCTGTGACATTGTCATTTGAGTTCCCTGAATCATGTCATTATTTGATATAAACAAAAAAATTGGCTTGATTACATCAATGAATTTATCTCGGAAATAATTATAAGTTTGGATGATGCATAATTAAAACATGACTTGTCTGCTGCGAACAGCGAAGCTGCTGAGACCTTATTGTCTTTGTTCTGATTTTCATTATAATATTATTTTTCTGTCCTAAGAAGTGTTTGCACTGCAAAATCTGAATATGTCACAGTAACCAAAATTTGGCAGCTAGGTTCCTATGGTCATCCACTACTTAGGTTAGAAAACTGACCAGATTCCAGATGAATAAAAAAGTTTTCTTGGACCAAAATGATCTGCTATTTTGGATTTTCCACCATTCAGATTTTTTGTTCAACCATTAGAATTGATCTTCTCCTCAATGCGACATAGCTTTTTCCAAAGCACTTTTGCCGTAATCACACCCCATAGATTATGCTATTTATACTCTTCCAAAAAAGAAACTATACATTGTTTTTAGCATCAATTTATTATACATGAAATGTTTTGACAAATGTGGAAAACATTTTGAAAAGAAAGTGTAATCAATAATTCAATAGTTTCTTTTTTGGAAGAGTATATTTCAATATGTTTTCCACACATCCTTTTATTGGTACCCTTTTTTTGGCCTGATGAATTTTTTGTGTAAATTTGCCATAACATACTACCAGACCATAGCCCCAGATGTTTTTTTTTTTTTGCAACTTTTTTATTGAATCATTTTTGTCCATTTCATAGGCCCTTGAAATTTTGGCCCCAATGTAAAAGATAGGACTTTTAAAAAATTTAATTTAAAAAATTAAGAAATTTAAGAAAAATTAAGAAAAATTTAAAAAAAAAATTTTTTTTTCAAAAACTTCCCAAAACATTTTTTTTCCAAATCAGGCAATCAACTTGGTTCCCTCAATGTGCGATGCAAGCAGCATTTTGATTGAATCGACGGAAGTGGGTCTTGTGGGGGCTCTGTACTTTAACATTGGGTCTGACAGAGAATATGCAAAATGGCCTGTGGAGGCCAAATGATTGCTTAGAGATTAAGTTTGTATTATCAACATATAGGAAGTCATATATGAAGTATTTTTTGGCAATGTCAAATTTGACCTCAGATGATATTGAAAGATCATTCTAGAGGTCAAAGAAAATATTTACAATGTTAAAAGATGTCAAAAATTGAAAATGAAATTTCAAAAAAATATTTCTCAAAAATTGTCTCATAACATTTTTTCTAAATCTGATGATCAACTCACCTTGGTACAATTGATGGACAGTGGGAGCACCATTTTGATTGAATTGACAGAAGTAGGTCTAGTGGGGGCTGTACCTTAACAATGGGTCTAATGGAGATTGGGCTGAATGGCCTGTGGAAGCTAAATGGTTTTAGATAGAGATTAATTTTGTATTATCGACATATAGGAAGTCATATATGATCCATATTTTGGCGATGTTAAAGCTGACCTCAGATGACCATGAAAGGTCAAACTTGAGATCAAGCAAAATGTTACAATTTTCAAAGGCTTCTAGTCTTGAAAATAATGAAGAAAGAGAACATGTGTATTGAACACTTACAGGAAGTCATATATATACTTTCATTTGGTGACCTTCATATTGACCTTCGAAGATCAAACGTGACCTTGTGAAAATTCAATTACTTGCATCATTAAAATGGTCACATATGGAACCTATGTTTGTGTTACAGACATCTAGGAAGTAACATATAAACTTTCATTTGGTGACATTCAACTTGACTGTCAGTGACCTTTGAGGGACAAACTTGACAGTGAAATTACAATGATTTTTCTCACCAAAATGGTCTCAGATTGAGCCAAGGTTTGTATGGGCATTTAGAAAGTCATATGCGAGGTCAATTTGCTGACCACAACTTAACATCCTTAACATTCATTTTTGGCTCATCTCCATGAAATCAGCCTTGAAAGAATCTGGGGACACTAAACTTAAATATTTATCAAAAATTGTTGACTTTTTTTGACCAAATGGCAGGCAAACAATAACAGAATTAAGTGGGTGTGGCCAATTTTATTGAAATTTCTGTTTTTTGTGAAGTCTTAGTCCAAACTTGACAAAACTCCACAAAATCATGTTTTATGGCATGATGTGTATGAGTTATCACTTTGTTGTCTCTCTGACAACAGGTGGCGCTATCAGCAGTAAAAAAAATATCTTTATGATAATACTGTATCTTTTAAACTGATTAATCCAGTTGACTCTCTGCAGACTGAATCTGTGAAAAAGCCTTTAAAGATCCTTGCAATGAGTAAAAGACATTAAAGATTGCAGGAATTTGCTGCCAACACCTGCTACTGGGTTGGCTGAGCAATGGCAGACCACCTCGAAACTTCCACAACAAGGAATAGCATGAGTAATTCTGTGTCATGGACTGGAAACTTTTTAAAATATAATCACTGTCTTCACTGCTTCAAAAGTCATTAACGCCTCATGTTGCTTGGACTCTGGTAATTATCACTTGAGGTTGTATTTTATTTATTATCAATGAACTCGCAGATGGCAAATTAAATCATGCACTGGTATGTAAGTATCAATACTATCGCGTGACGTTGAATTACGCAGCCTGTAGGACGACGAACGTCATGATAGCTATAGAATTCTTGATCCAATTTTTCGACCATTTGAAGGTTTGATTATTTAGGTCTTTACTTCGATTGAATTGTGGTACCTCACTGATCCTGGAGCAGTGTGAAATTTTACACTCCAATATAGAATTCAGTTGGGAGAGGAAGAAACTGATTTCAATTCAGCGGCACGCATGAAGTGCACCCGGAACAGAGGTTTGTGTACTTCCGCTGACACGGCGTAACTGGCATGTAAAATACCCTATCAAATTTAAGTATTACAAAAGAAACTATTCAACGACCAATCGGAGTGAACAGGAGGCGGCACGTATGAAATGAGGTGCGTTTGACAAGAAATGCAGTTGGACACTGATAACTAGAGCGGCAAAGGAGTTCTGGATGTTTTTGCATTTTCTTTTATTCTCCTAATTTCCACGTCATTTCATCAACTGCAAATAACTTACGAAGTACAGTCTGATCACGAGGGCAGATCAACCCACCACAATGAAGTATGTAAAATGCAAATTAATGTTCGCTTACTATACGAGTTCACTTGCAAACGTGACAGCGATTGAGAAGGATTGTAAAAGTTTTAATCCGTCAACGAGCATTAACTTAGCTGTTGTTTACGTTTCCCACATTTTCTTTGCTGATAGTCACTGGGTCAGTCATGGAACTGTATTATACCACTCGCTAACAAATGATCTTAAGGTAATCACAATGTTTCCCTCTTGGCTAGCTTGCTAGCATGCATTCGCCGAATGAACAGTCGGTCCTGCGTGCGCGGTACTTATCAGACACATCAGAACACATTATGATGGCGCACATGGACAAGTGTATTATCGTGCTGTTCAGTGTTATATTATTGCTTTTTCTCAGTCCATTTCGCCAAAGTTGCACTGAATCTTTCAAACAGGTTGAATATTGAAGGACTGCTGGTCTATTTTCCTTATGACTACATCTATCCAGAGCAATACTCCTATATGTTGGAGCTGAAGAGAACCCTGGATGCAAAGGTACTGCTTGGATATCTAGGGATGTTGCATGTATGTCAAGCAAATGACACAGTATCAGTATCTCGGGCTGATGAAATTCTGCAGTTGGATTGGAGATGAGTTTTATGTCCTGGTCCACTCGTGCAGGGCCCTCATCCTGGGTTTAATCTCTTTGCCATATTTAATGTTGTCATGATTCAGTTCTTGATATGACGTGCTGACCTGCTCTTACTGTGTGAGCTACACCTTATGTTCATGTATGTGCATGCATGATAATTGATGCTCTGATTAAACCATTCAATCTGAGGTGTGCTCTGCTTAATTTTGTAAAATATTCAATTTCAGTTTTGTGAACACAGAACACTGACTTTGATAGGTTGATGTAAGATAAGGCTTTTTAATGTATCAAAGCATTAACATCGTGAACCACACTAATTTATTGTGATTAAGTTCTGCTTGCAGAGCTAGGAGTCATTAATGGAAGTTGGCTTTACGACCCTTTTGGCGACACTACTTAGCAATTTTTCACATAGTGAGTGGTCACAGTGTGGAACGCCTTTTGAAGATGCACAATAAAGGCACACACTATGGGTTTTCGAGGCCAAGCTCAATACAGTGCTGTGCTAGATACTGTCTAGTTCTTAAAGGTAAACTGTGGGGGTTATAAAACAGAGTTTTGCAATGCTGACAGGCCTATTCTCGCCTTCCTTATATGTTGTGTTCATTTAAGATATGTGTGCCCAAAGCCTTGCTAGTAATCTTAATATAACCCTTTTCTGCTTCCTGGTTAATCACATTATCAGGGGCATGGAGTTTTGGAAATGCCATCTGGAACAGGGAAAACCATATCACTTCTTTCTTTGATCGTCGCCTATCAGCGGGTGAGTTTTTGCTACCTTAGAAGTTTACTACACATTGGACCGAGCATTGCTGCCATGAAGGGATATGTATGGTGAGGGTGAAAGGTCTTTGAGATCTTATGGCAGTTTCACTGGCTGATATTGGGGTGTTTGGAAATTTTTAGCAGAAAGCAGCATTTCAACTATGGGTTGGGACCCAAAATAGATTATGGTAGGTCATTGGGCTAATGATGTTCTGTGTATTTCATGGGTCACGGAGTGCAAAATTTCTATTTTGGGCCCTGTGACTGAAAAAGCAATCTGTATCTCATGCTGTTAAAAAGTTTGAGAACCAGTGCCCTAATGCATGACCCTTGATTAACATTAGTAAACCAGTCCTCATAATGTCACTTAGTTGTGACCAATTTCCATTGATGTATAAAATGTAAAAAACCTTAAAAATCCATAAAGTGAGCTTTGTCTCTCTTGTTTAAAACCACTTTTCTGTGGTGCGAGAAGCCTATCCAGCTCATTGTGAGAAAGATTTGTATATATTCAGCCGGTGTGAGATATCCCTAAGGGATTATTGTACCGGATGTGCATTGGCAAATCAGTGAAAGTGATTTGCTCTGGTTCGCAATGCCCTTTTTGTTCACAGGCCTACCCACTTGAGGTCACCAAGCTGATCTACTGCTCTCGAACCGTGCCTGAGATAGAGAAGGTGAGATGGGGAATTGTTCTGCTTCTAGATATTGAATAAGAGACCTTCTGAAGTGCACATAATATAAAACCATTTATAAATGGCACGTAGAGCAGCCGTATACTGAGTAAAGGTTGCCTTTGCAGTGTGAGTGTATATTTTGGCCCGGATGCTGTACTGAGGGCTTGTTTTTGACACTGATCAGGTTGTTGAGGAGCTGAGGAAGCTGATTGAGTTCTACACTAAGGAGACTGGTGAGGAGAGTCACTTCCTGGCTCTGGCTCTCTCCTCCCGTAAGAATCTCTGCATACATCCTGAGGTAAGCCTGCCTGCCTGCCTGCCCACCTCCCTTTTATTCGTAATGGGAGCCATTTACACATGGCAGCTATTCACTGTACCGCCTTGTGTTTTACACTGTATGCTGCTATTCCTGTGTTGTCTTTGTTACTTTCAAAATACTAAACAAGGGCATTTCGCTCGATATGATCAACAAAACAAACATTTTCACAAAAATTGTATTCTTATACTTAATTTGAGAGAGTCCATACACTGCTGTGTAGACACAGCTGTCTATATCTCTCCTTTCATGGAGGGTGATGTGACCTGATGTGTAGTATATACATTGCGCGTTTGAATTCTTAATAAAGTGTGAACTGTGTAATGTTCTCTTTATTGCATGTCAGTTGAAGCACAGGTTTGGTTCTTGAGACTAAGGCAAGAGACTCATGACCCCCATTAGATAATGATGTGGGAGTGCCTTTGAAAATTTGGGTGACGGTTCAGTCGTGGGGTGGTTCCCTTGATTTGACTGACACATTTCTATGAAGTTTTCCTAATTTTCAACTTTGAAAAATTGATTTTTAGCCCTCAGCCCGACACGGGCACGAGGGGTATTGTCGTCCGGGCTATTTCTCTGTAACCACTTTGGTTAGGAGGTTCATATTGCATATGTGGATATCCCCATGGGGTGTTGGTGGGCCTTTTCGAGATTTTGTCCCAGTTTGACCTTTGACCTTGCAGTAGTGACCTTCAGGGTTGAGGGGTATTGCCCGCTTCAGTGAGGCCCATTTTTTATCGAAGTACCCCCCCCAATCGCTCCCATCTGCCAGCCCTACTGCTTTTTTCACTTTACCACTGAATCTGGTACGTCAGGCAGCTGGCCTCTTTGTCAATGAACCTCTTGTTTTCAGCAGGCGACTCAGTTCTGAGGGGTCCAGTGGCAGTAAATAAGAGCAGGCTGAGTCGTATATAACCGCTGCTAGCTTAGTGGCTTTAGCATTGATTCCTTTTAAAACAAACATTGTGTGGAGTACAGAGTGTGGGAGATGAGGCGGTCTAAACATTTTGTTTTCTGTTCATTTGTCTTCAACAATAACTTCTTATTATTCGCCTGAACTGGCTTTTTTTGTTGAAGAAATGAAGTTACAAAACAGATGTGGGTAAGGTTATCAGGGCTGCATAAGGTCAATAAGGAAAGTGTTTTTGAATTGCTGTCAATGCCAGAGTGTTAGCGGGTGTTTCTGTGAGCGGTTTTCTCTGTAAGCAGGTGAGCTCGCTGCGTTTGGGAAAGGAGGTGGATGGGAAGTGTCACAGCCTGACTGCATCGTACATCCGCGCCCAGCACCATGGCAACCCCAGCGTGCCTGTCTGTCGCTTCTACGAGGTGAGACCCCACAATATTGACCTCAGTTGACCCTTGTGTTCTTCATATGCTACTGTGGCCCAATCCAGATTCCCTTCTCTTGGCTCTGCTCCCAGTCTCAGAGTGCCCATGACATGGTTGTAACCATTCACAATGGTGCTATGGGGGGTCAAATTACATATTTTATGGCGGCTACATTAAGATATTTCAACGGATTTTACCATTTTTATAATTGTTATTAGCAAAGATATCCCTAAATTTATAGGCTTTTTTCCATGTGCCAGCAGCCATATTTACTCTCCCATATTCAGGGCCAAGGGGTGGAATGTGGATTGGGTTTGTGTGTCCTGAACAGTTTTGCCCCAGCCTTGTTCTTTTGTGTGTCCTGAACAGTTTTGCCCCAGCCTTGTTCTTTTGTGTGTCCTGAACAGTTTTGCCCCAGCCTTGTTCTTTTTTCCCTCTTCCAGAGGATTGTTTTTCTTTCCTGTCTTTCACCTGCTTCACTGCGATGCTTCTGCTTGCTCTGTTGCCAGGATAACTCTCGTCCCATCTCTCCCATCCATACCCCTCTCTCCCCAGGAGTTCGACTCAGTTGGAAAGCAGATCCCCCTCCCTGCGGGGATCTATAACCTGGATGACCTGAAGGCGTTCGGGAGGAGAAAAGGCTGGTGTCCGTATTACCTGGCCCGCCACGCGGTAAAGCCTCCACGGCTATAGCATGCTGCTCTTTATTCAGGTGCCCTCAGGTACGATGGAGGGTCCTTTGGGCCAGTGTAATAACGTTTTTTGTTTTGCCCTTATGCGATGTGCTGGGTGACTCAGGCTGGTTAACCCTCCTGGCTGGGCTTTTGAGAAATGGATTAAGATGAAATATTGCACACTGAGTATAGCTGCGCCGACCTGGTAGATTTCAGAATTTTGTCCCGCGAGATGCTCCCAAGAAATGCTATGAGGTTCTGAGCTGTTTGTATTTTGATGGGTTTTGATTACCCCCATCTTTTACCGCGATTGAGGTAATGCCAAGGACCCGCATAGTTTGCATCTAACATGGCCGATCCTTTGTTCATTTTTTGATGTTCTGCAATCTGCATATATTCTGTTGTAACTGGCCTTATTTTTGGGATGTCTTAGGGGGACAGCTGATCTAGATGCTGAGATGTTTATCAATAAACTTTCAGACGTTCAGGGCTTAGGGTGTTGACCTTTACCCTGCTGGTAGGGGGTCATATTCCTTTCCTGAAGTTCTGCAGGATTGTTTGGATTTTGGGGCACCTCTGCTCAAATTGATAATTGGCTAATGAGTCCACACTCCGTATTCTGAAGGCATTTATTGGCTGCCATGTGAATAGAGCCTGCGTAACCTTGCAAACACTGCGGCCCTCCTGGACTGGAGTTTGACAGGCTTGCTGTCTGGTCTCTGACCTTAGTGTCTGAAATCCCCTGGGTTTGCATCTCCTTTATACAGATTCTCCATGCAAACATTGTGGTCTACAGCTACCACTATCTTCTGGACCCAAAGATTGCGGACCTGGTCTCCAAAGAGCTGGCCAAGAAATCCGTGGTGGTCTTTGATGAGGCGCACAACATTGGTAAGAGCCAGACGTCAACGTTCTGACCACCCTGTCCTGAGGATATTACCTGTTTGAGCCATCTTGATCAACAGGCCACCCCGCCACCCCCGTACTGAAGATTATTTTTATGGTCTTTCCTTCAGATAATGTTTGCATAGACTCCATGAGTGTCAACATTACTAGGAGGACCTTGGACCGAAGCCAGTCGAACATGGAGACCCTACAGAACACCATTCAAAAGTAAGCACAGAGGACAAGTCATGTGATGGAGAACTATTTACAGGTTAGGAACCAGTCACACGATGGGCGACCATTCACGAGTAGTAAGGACACCAATCACATGATGGAGGACAGTCGACTAGTAAGGTCATCAGTAATATGATAGGGGACAGCTACAGGAAAGTAATGACCACAGTTAAACGATGAGGGACCTCTGCTGATTTTCAGTGGGGCTACTCCCACATACTTAGTTTTCTTGAAATCCTTCATTCTCTTCTTCTTACTGCTTAGGATAAAAGATACCGATGCTGCTAAATTGAAGGAGGAATACAGGCGATTAGTGGAAGGGCTGAAGGAAGCCAACGTTGCCCGGGAAACTGACATCTACCTGTCAAATCCTGTGCTACCCGATGAGATCTTGCAAGGTAAGTCTCTCCTCTGCTGGAGTTGCTCAGAATATGGGGAATACACTACAGCCACCGCTACCAATGTGATTAGATCTTTATTTGACTCATTTCTTTTACCAATCTTTCTATATATATATATATATATATATATATGTATGAAATAGTTGGGACAAAGTGTAAATTGCGAAATGCAAAATGCAATGACTTTCAAATCACACCAGCCAGTATTTTATTCCCAGTAGGACAAAGATAACATAGCAAATGTTGTAACTGAGAAATTTTACTATTTTATCCACAAAATGTGCTCATTTCAAATTTGATGGCTGCTACAGGTCTCAAAAAAGTTGGGACAGGGGCCTGTTTGCCATGGTGTAGTATCCTCTCTTCTTTTCAGCACAGAGTGGAGGCGTCTGGGCATTGAGGAGACAAGTTTCTTGAGTTAAGCCATTGGAATTTGATCCCACTCTTGTTTAATACAGGCTTCCAGCGGCTGGAGAGTTTTGGATCTCAATTATGGGCCAAATGTTCTCAATCGGTGAAAGATCAGGACTGCTGGCAGGCCAGTTCAGCACATGGACTCTTCTATTACGAAGCCATGCTGTTCTAATAGCTGCAGTATGTGGTTTTGCATTGTCCTGCTGAAATACACAAGGCCTTCTGTGGAATAGAAGTCGTCTGGAGGGCAGTATATGTTCCTCTAAAACCTTTTTGTACCTTTCAGCATCCATGGTGCCTTTTCAAACATGCACATGTCCCACACATATGCACTAATGCATCCACATCCCATCAGAGATGCTGGCTTTTGAACTGAAAGCTGATAACAGCAGGGGTGGTATTTCTCCTCTTTAGCCTGGAGGACATGACGACCATGATTTCTAAAAAAAAAAAAAAAAAAAGTCAAATTTGCACTCGTCTGACGAAAGGACACTTTGCCACTTTTCTACCGTCCATTTTAAATGTGCCTTGGCCCACAGAACACGGCGGCGCTTCTGGATCATGCTCAACAATGGCTTCCTTTTTGCATGATAGAGTTTTAGGTGGCATCTGTGGATGGCACGGCAGATTTTGTTTACAGACAGCGGTTTCTTGAAGTATTCCTGGGTCTATTTAGTAATGTCAATGACAGAATCATGCTGGTGAGGGATGCAGGCCTGAAAATCAAGGGCATCCAGTAAAGGTCTTCGGCCTTGTCCCTCACGCACAGAGATTTTTTTCAATTTTTCTGAATCTTTTGATGATGTTTTGCTCTGTAAATGATGAGACCTTCAAAGCCATTGCAATTTGACGTTGAGGAACATTGTTTTTAAAGTGTTCCACAATTTGTTTTATGTAAGCCAGCACAGGTCGGAGAGCCTCTGGCCATCTTTACTTCTGAGAGACTCAGCCTCTCTAAGACATCCCTTTAATAGCCAATCATGTTACAGACCTGTTGCCACTTAACTTAATTGATTCTCCTCTATTTTAATGGCTTTTTCAGCCCTTTTTTTCCTGTGTCTCAACTTTTTTAAGACCTGTTGCAGCCAGAAAATTTGAAATAAGCTCATTTTGTGGATAAAAATGTAAAATGTCTCAGTTTCAACATTTGAAATGTTATCCACAGTTGCAATCAAAATTATTCAACCGCCACTGTAAATTGGATTTAATTGCAAAATTTACAAACTTTCAGCTGTTTGTGATAAACAGATTAAACAAGAACATTTAAAATAGCTCAAAACAAATAATATTACAAGTGGTTTCTCCAAGTTTAACGCAAAATGCCATTTTTATTGACTACTGCAGTCTCAAAATGATTCAACCCCCCCAATAGAATCCGTCATAAGAGCATATTTGCCAATCAGGTGTTGTCTCAAGCACACCTAATGCAGCTAATCAAGATTAATTAGTTGGATCAGGTCTGCTTTAGATAGAACACCTCAAATACTTGCACTAGGTAGGGGTTTGTTGACAGTGACATTTGATTGCATATTAGAAATAAGGCTGACAAGAGAATTGTCCAAAAAGCTAATAGAGGAGATCATTGCCTGGCACAAACAAGGAATAGGATACAAAAAGGCAGTTGGAATCATAGTTCGCAAGTTCAAAGTTAAAGGAAGAGAGGCTACAGTACCAGGATGTGGCTGAAAGAGGAAGCTATCAATGGCTGCTATATATCTATCTATATATATTTTTTAACCAAACCTGGCTTGAAGACTTAATTCCACTTACTTTGGAGCTTTTTTGGCACTCGAAAAACCATACGAAACATGGGCCTATCAGCCACTGCTTCTTTGAACTCTCAGTTTAAAACCTTCCATGCACAGAAGGAGGATGGAAGAAACCTGAACATGTCAGAGATGCCAAGTCTCACATATAAGGCGTGAGTCTATCCTCTTAGTAGCATTCATGTTCCTGTGCCGTAGTCCGCAATGATTCAATCAACGTGCACTGAAGAAATTCACTCGCGGAATTGAAGTCATTGTGCATCAAGTTAATCAGTTTCACGTGCATTATCGTGGATTTCCCCACTTGTGACACGGAAATTGATGATTACTCGGGAATTCTCATGCTTTTCTTTACTGAAGGATTGAAAGCAATGAAACACATGCATTGTTTCCAATCCCAGAGTAAAGAGAAGCACGGAAAGTCCGGATTCATAATCGCTCTCCATGTTACTTGTGATGAGGTCCACCTTTACGTAAGTGAAACTCAAACTTCAATGCACAAGTATTTTAATTCTGCATGAGAATCTCATTATGCATTCAATGAATAATCGCGGACTACAGTGAATAAGCCTAAAAAAGGTGCGAGACCTACGCCGTATGCGCAAGACTTGGCATCTCTGACATGTGCTTGCTTAGAATTTAACTGACGAGCACCTGGATGGTCAGTGGGAGGCGCTTGAGGGACAAACTTTGCTCACCCATTCTGACTTATCCCTGAGCAGCACTCAGCCAATGATGTGCTGCTCTCACACGGCTGCTGGCCGCAGTTGGCTCTGGCTCAGTTGGATCAGATTGTGATGCTGGGGTGATCACACTGCTCCACATTGGGCACCTTCACCGAGTGAGCCAATCCAGCAGCCTCATAGTTCAGGGTATTTTAATGGTTTGACAGACAAGGGACCGAACTGAGACGCCCAACTTTACCTTCCTCCTGTTTGAACTGCTGTCCTTCCCTCCCTGCCTCCCTTGCTTCCACGCTCTTATTTCTTTCCCTTGCTCCCTTCCTCTTTTAAACACCCTTCTTCTTCCCTCACTTTTTTCTCTCCTCTACTTCTTTTCTCCCTCGATCCATCCCTCTTTTCTCTTCTTCTATCCTTCCTATTTCTTACTCTTCTCTTTTCTCCCCTATTGCTGTCTCCTTCTCTCCATTCCTTCCTCACCTTACTTCTTCTCCCTTCCGCCCTCCCTGCAGAGGCAGTCCCAGGCAGTATTCGCACGGCGGAGCACTTTGTGGGATTTATGAAGCGCTTCCTGGAGTACCTGAAGTCTCGTCTGCGGATCCACCATGTTGTGCAGGAGAGCGCCCCCCAGTTCCTCAAAGACATCTACGAGAAGGTGTGCATCGACCGCAAGCCCCTTAGGTAAGAACCTATGCCCCTGACCTTAACCAGCAGAGCTGTTACAGCTAAGTGCCAATACTTAAGCTAACCCTACTGAGGTACCTAAATGGGCTAGTGCTAAAGCTAATCCTACAGAGCAGCCTAAATGAGCTAGTGCTAGCGCTAACCCTGCATAGCTGCCTAAATCAGCGAACACTATAGGTGACCCTACAGAGCTGCTGGAGCTAGTATTGATGCGACAGAGCTGCGTCATTCAGGTCATTTAAACCAGCAGAGCTGCCTCATTGAGCTAACCCTGACCATAAACCCACTGCACCTAATTACGTGATAGCTGCTTAATTAATCAAGCTTAATTAAGCTTAACTCCTCTCTGCCAAAATGAGCTGAGCCTAATTCCACAAATATCTTAGATTAAGCATAGACTTCCCTAATCATTAGACATGTATCTGAGAAATTAAACATTCAATTGTGAAAGCACAAAATGACTGAAAGATTTCAAGGGTAGTCCTTCATCAAGTTGACCTTATGGCATCATTAGAGAGATCTGTAATTCTGCCACTGTGGCTACCTCCGCAGTTGAGATCTGAGCTCCTCCTAGTATGTAATGTAATGATCTGCTGATATGATACATCCTCTTCCTGCTGCTTCCTTTAGGTTTTGTGCAGAGAGACTGCGCTCCTTACTGAGGACCCTTGAGATCGCTGACATCGCTGATTTCTCTGCTATCACGCTCATCTCAAACTTTGCTACATTGGTTAGCACATACAGCAAAGGTACTTTCACCATGTGTATCCCTATGTATACGCACACACACACACAAAGTGCACAATGCACATGCATTTACAGTTGTCTGGCTTATCCCTCTCTCCTACTTTATTGCTAAAGTGGATGGTCCAGTCATTTGGGATGACTCAGCTCTTCAGGCTCTACCTCTCCCGTCGTAATTTTGCAGCTCTTTATTAACATAGCAGATTGATCGTAGCTTTGCTTGTTCTGCTTGTATTACATCATCAGCTCAGTTCGCTCTACAGGCTCACCACAGGATCTGATAGCACCTGAATTGCTGCTTCCCTCTAGGGTTTCTGCACACCTGGCCCGGCCAAATACACATTCTGCTGCTGTTGACTTTGTGAGAGGATATGCATAATGGTACCTGTAAGATAGGAAAAACCCCCAAGTTTGAGCATTCAATTCCACCCCTTCTCGGAATGGCAGCCATCTTTAAAAAGGGGGTGTTGCACTTTGCAACACGACGGCCGCCTTTTTTAAGTGTTTTTTTTCCTGTAATTCAGCTATAACACATGCTATGAAGGTGAATTTCTGATAGGCATAATGGTTACAGAGATATTTAACTAAAATCAGTTTTGGGGGTACCCAAATTTGACCCCCTCCTTCTGACACTTGACATAAGTTATAAAGTCTAAATTCTGGTATGTTGTACCTTATGACCTCATCGAACAAATGGGAGTTGATATTTCTCAAAGTTTAGAAATGGCTAAAAATGTGTAGTGCATGATTTTCTTAATGTCAGCCAATCAATACAGTTCAAATGTTTCTTGGAAATGTACATAATCCATACAAAGAGCTTGAAAACATACTTAATTGAAGGATGGAAGTTCTCAGGAACCTGTTTTATTTGACATTATACACTGCTCAAAAAAATAAAGGGAACACTTAAACAACGCAATGTAACTCGAAATCAATCACACTTCTGTGAAATCAAACTGTCCACTTAGGAAGCAACACTGATTGACAATCAATTTCACATGCTGTTGTGCAAATGGAATAGACAACAGGTGGAAATTATTGGCAAGTAGCAAGACAACCCCAATAAAGGAGTGGTTCTGCAGGTGGTGACCACTTCTCTGCTTTCTGGCTGATTGGTTTGGTCACTTTTGAATGCTGGCGGTGCTTTCGCTCTAGTGGTAGCATTAGACGGACTCTAGTACCCACATAAGTGGCTGAGGTAGTGCAGCCCATCCAGGATGGCACATCAATGCGAGCTGTGGCATGAAGGTTTGCTGTGTCTGTCAGCATAGTGTCCAGAGCATGGAAGCGCTACCAGGAGACAGGCCAGTACATCAGGAGACGTGGAGGAGGCCGTAGGAAGGCAACAACTGCAGGACTGCTACCTCTGCCTTTGTGCAAGGAGGAACAGGAGGTGCACTGCCAGAGCCCTGCAAAATGACCTCCAGCAGGCCACAAATGTGGTTGTGTCTGCTCAAACGGTCAGAAATCGGCTCCATGAGGATGGTAAAAGGGCCTGACGTCCACAGGTGGGGGTTGTGCTTGCAGCCCAACACCATGTAGGACGTTTGGCATTTGCCAGAGAACACCAAGATTGGCGAATTCGCCACTGGCGCAGTGCTCTTCACAGATGAAAGCAGGTTCACACTGAGCACGTGACCGACGTGACAGAGTCTGAAGACGCCGTGGAGAACGTTCTGCTGCCTGCAACATCCTCCAGCATGACTGGTTTAGAAGTGGGTCAGTAATGGTGTGGGGTGGCATTTCTTTGGGGGGCAGCACAGCCCTCCATGTGCTCGTCAGAGGTAGCCTGACTGCCGTTAGGTACCGAGATGAGATCCTCAGACCCCTTGTGAGACCATATGCTGGTGCGGTTGGCCCTGGGTTCCTCCTAATGCAAGACAATGCTAGACCTCATGTGGCTGGAGTGTGTCAGCAGTTCCTGCAAGACGAAGGCATTGATGCTATGGACTGGCCCGCCCGTCCCCCAGACCTGAATCCAATTGAGCACATCATGTCTCGCTCCATCCACCAACGCCATGTTTCACCACAGACTGTCCTGGAGTTGGTGGATGCTTTAGTCCAGGTCTGGGAGCAGATCCCTCAGGGATCCGCCACCTCATCAGGAGCATGCCCAGGCGTTGTAGGGAGGTCGTTCAGGCACGTGGAGGCCAAACACACTACTGAGCCTCATTTTGACTTGTTTTAAGGACATTACATCAAAGTTGGATCAGCCTGTAATGTGTTTTTCCACTTAAATTTTGAGTGTGACTCCAAATCCAGACCTCCATGGGTTAATAAATTTGATTTCCATTGATAATTTTTGTGTGATTTTGTTGTCAGCACATTCAACTATGTAAAAACCAAAGTATTTAAAAAGAATATTTTCTTTTTCTTCTTTCAGATCTAGGATGTGTTATTTTAGTGTTCCCTTTATTTTTTTGAGCAGTGTACAGATTCTGTACGGATACTGCAAGATCCTGCTGCTATTGCATGGTTTGGAGGGCTTATCGCGCAACTTCTGCAGGATTCACACGTAATTTTTCGGGAATCTCGCGCAGCCACATTACTTACAGACCCACTCAAACGTACCCTTAGACTTCATAACTTATGTCAAGTGTCAGAGGGAGGGGGTCAAAGTACCCCCAAAATTGATTTTTGTCAAATATCTCTTTAAGCATTATGCCAATTAGAAATCTGATTGCATATTTGGATTCTTCATGAAAAATTACATAAATCTGCCTTCACCTTTATAGCATGTGTTATAGCTGAATTACTGGAAAAAAAAAACCCCCAAAAAAAGGGTGGCTGTTATGTCGCAAAGTGCCACACCCCCTTTTTAAAGATGGCCACCATTCTGAGAAGGGGCGGAATTGACTGCTCAAACTTGGGGGTTTTTTCCTATGGAGGACCAAAAATTACTTGAAAAAATATTGTATAAATAAATAAATAAATACATTAATACATAAATGAATAAGTAATTGCTGAAATTAATATATAAATAAATAAATGCAAAAATAAATGAATAAAAAATTATATTTAAACATGACATAAATGAATTAATGCTTTAAGTTTATTTCTACATTTTTACTTTTATTTCTTTATTTATTTCTGTGTCCGTATGCTAATTAAGTGGGAGATCCTGCCCTCAGTGTGAAGCTAGATTGGTCAATAAGGAGAGCCAGACAGAAGCAAACAAGCCTTTGTGAATCTTCCCTGTAAAGTGAACTGAGTGTATAAAGCTGCTGCTCTCACACCGGACGCGAAACAAATTCTTAGTACGACAGATTACATTCAAAGTCATTGCAAAGACTTTTTGCGTCTTTGGATTGACTTTGAATGATCTCTCTTGTGAAGAAAATCGTTTCGCATCCAGTGTGAAAGCGGCTTTAGTCACACGATGTTTGCGATCTAGCTCTGGTATAATTGCTTCGACTGGAAGGCCGTTGGCAGAGCAGCTGGAGGATGTGGCTGACCAGCTCAAAAAACTAGCAGCTAAATGCAGGAATTGCACCGACCTGTGCTTAGAAGACAAATATAGCTAGAGTTAAACCGCAAACAGTTATGATACACACTATGTGACTGTCACCTTGCTAGGCTAGCGAACTAGCTATCTAAGCAAGCGAACTAACGTTAGTGAGTTAGCTTGCGAGCAGTTATATTTGGTATAACATAAATGCTTGCGGTTCAACTGTTGGTTAGTGAGATCGCGAAATAATCGATTATTTTTATTCATTTATTTTCTGTTGACTTCCGTGCGCCAAACTGTTGGTTAGCTAGGCTTGTGAACTTGCTGGCTAAGCAAGCGAACTAACGTTAGCTGGCTAGTCTCGCTCAGGACAGAAGTAAAAGCTGTTTTAGTTGGTGCTTGCCGTAATGACCAAGAGCACTTTCGTTGTGTTGATATCTAAATGCAGCGCTTTTCTCTCTTGCATTTGCCCCTTCTGTGGTTTGCACGTTTTTGGTTTGCATCATTTCGGCTTTTGCAGCGCGTATCGCCAGTTGGAGATGTTTTTGGCCGTTTCAGCGCGTTTTCCCCTGAAAGCCACCGCAGTGAGATTCTTAACTCCGGCTGAAATGCTGTATTTATCTTATTATTATTACACTCCTCACACCAATCCAGATTTTGACTGAAGCTAGGGCCTCCCTCCTAATTAGCATATGGATACAGAAATACATAAATAAATGCAGAAATGTATAAATACATTTAAAGCATTTATTAATTTGTCATGTTTAAATATAAATTTTCATTTCGTCATTTCTGCATTAATTTATTTATTTCGATGCTAATCTCAGCATTTATTCAAGCATATATAAATGTATTTATTTATTTTAACATTCATTTCTGCATTTATTTATTTATTTGTTAATTTCAAGAATTAGTCATTCATTTATGCATTTATTTCTATATTTATTTATTTATTTATACTTTAGTCATTTTTGGTCCTCCATATTTTCCTATCTTACAGGTACCAACAATTAGCAAAATCTGTGATTTAGTGGCGGCATTTTTTTCTGGCACTCGCTCATTTGAGATGGATTGACCCTAATGCCTGTGATGTGATGTCACACAATAGGATTTGTTTTGGGTTCGTCCTGCCCATAGTTGCGAAATAAGGTCAACAGACACCAGTTTCATCTGTGTGTTTCCAATACAAAAATAAAAACTGACCATATACACTGTCTCCTTGTTAACTGTGCTACCTCTAATAGATGGAAGCAGCTCAGAAACAGCCTGAATTAGTGTAATTCTTAATATTCACATATTGGTACCTTTCCCCGAGAGTGAATTTCCCCAAGTGTTACTCCATCCCTTTGACCCATTTATTCTCTTGTGCATGTAAGTATTCTTGTTTTGATTTGTTCTGTGTCTGTTTTTTAGGGTTTACCATCATCATAGAGCCCTTTGAAGACAAGACCCCGACCATCGCTAACCCTGTACTGCACTTCAGGTGGGGCTCAATTAGCCTGGTTGTAGTCTCTTTGGCCTGCTCATTTGTGTGTTGAGTGCTATTTGTGGCTTGTATGGAATGATATATGGTTTGCAGAGCTGTATGTTGCCTTTTTTATTTGGTGAGAAACTGCTTAAACAATGTTTTTTATGGTGAAGTATTGCTCCGCAAACTTGAGAAACTGATCACCTTTGCCGATGAAGATTATGTATTCACCCATTGTTTGTTTGTTTGTTTGTTTGCCTGCTTGTCCAGACAATATCTCTCAAATTTCCGGAGTAATTTCAATGTTATTTTGTGGAAGTGTGGGCATTGGCTCAAGGATCAGTAATTTGATTTTGGCGGTGATCTAGATCACCTTGCGGATCCAGGAATTTATCAAAGGATTCTTCACCATTGCAGGATTGCAAGATTGGAATCAATGCCATGCATCTTAAGATCTACTGTATGGTAGTAAAAGTCCAAATGCATTTGAAGAGGTGTGCACTATGAGTGCTTCCTAATTCTCAGGGAGTTTTCCCAATTAATGAAAAGCTCAGTAGAACTTCAAAATTTACTGGTGATAATAACAGTATCTCTTCTCAGAACTGTGGGATTTTGTCCCTGTTATATCCCCGGGGTACATCACCAAACTGCACTCAGTCATCATGGACTGCAGGAACTCTCTGTAGGTTCAGTAGGGATTCAGAAGTCTAGAACATTGTAGGAGATGCCGTTACAGATATCATACTACTTGCTCGAGACAGAGCCTCTCGGCATAACTGTCTCGCATTACATGTACGTAATGACGTCTGTTCCAACGGAAATGGGCCATGATTGGTCAGGATAGAGAAATGGAAAAACATCAAATTCAGTCATAAAAAGCCATCATACTTTCCTCCCCCCATAACTGATAGTAAATCTGATTTAATCTCTTTCTTTCTCTCTCCCTCTCCCAGCTGTATGGATCCCTCCATTGCCATCAAGCCTGTGTTTGAGCGCTTTCAAACAGTCGTCATCACATCAGGGGTAATCTCTCTCCTCCCTCTTTAAAACAAAAACAATATTCTACCTCACTGAGCATGTCAGTCTGAATTTCAGACATAAAATCTTGCTTGCTTATTAGGCAGAAATCTGCCCTAGATGATTTGAAGCATTTCAATATTTGGCAGTAGTGGTGAGCGAATTCAATTTTGAATGTCAACAGAAACTTGGTGTTAAAGCGAAGGTTAAGACATACAATTTTAAGTTTAATTGTAAGGATGAAACATTTGTGAAGAAAAGTTTTTTTTTTTTTTGCACAATTGCACCTTGATGGTTTTGCTAATTACTGCTTTCAGACTCTCTCTCTCTCTCTGTGCTCAGGTCTATCTGTTCAGGCTTTTTTTTGTGCTCATAATAACACATTTTTTGTCAGAAAAGTTGTTAGCTGTGACATCATTTGACCTGTAACATAATCAGGCTCACAAATACTTTCTGACTATGGTGTATGCGAGTGTGACATCATATAACCACACTTGCTCTCCATAGACACTTTCGCCACTGGACATCTATCCCAAAATCCTTGACTTCCGACCCGTTACCATGGCGTCCTTCACCATGACGCTGGCGCGTACCTGCTTGTGTCCCTTGGTGAGTAGCCATTGTAACACACTGGCCCCACCTCTTTTAGAGGACCCCATAAGACCCTCAAAATGTGTTTGTTTTCACACTCATTGTAGATACGATCCATCTTCTCAAACGCCTGTGAAACTGTAATGGCTGTAATCTGCTGTAATCAAGTCAAGGCTTCAGTTCTATCCTCTGATTGAAGACCTGATTTTAGCTCATGAATTCAGGTTATTGGCACAACACAGTGGTATTTTTATTATTACAGCTCTCGCTATAACGTAGCCTCTTCCTCTCACAGATTGTGGGTCGGGGGAATGACCAGGTGGCCATCAGCTCCAAGTTTGAGACCCGGGAGGATTTTGGTGAATGCCAATCACTGAGATGCACAACAGCTAGAAACTGCTTTTGCTCACCAGTTCCATGGATTTCAGTGGGAACTGCTCAGTGGTTCTTGTGGCCCCCCTCATGGTGGCAGCCATGTTCTGTTGTGGGGCTTTATTAGCAACCTAAAAAGTACTTTGTTCAATTTGAGAAATGGGGGAAAAGTACTTCTGAAAATGATGTAATATTGCTTGGGTAAATTTCATTTTGGCAGGTGGCATATAGATTTACCCTTGAACGTTCTACGGAGTTGAAAGTTTATCCACTTCTCAAAAACCAGTCAACAGAATTCATTGAACTTATATATGTGCTTTGTAGGGACAATAAAGGTGCACACCTTGATTCTGAATTTTTTTAAATTTTGATGATTTTTCCAGTATTTGAACAAAGGAAAATTTTTTTGACTTTCCTGGATGCGGGGGCATCTGTGTCCCATGGAGACGGCCCATGGACACAGATTTTCTTGTTAAAGGTTTAAACATCCCTCATTGGGGACATGTTCTTTACTGAGCAGAGGCCAGATAAGCTGCCCTAAGTCTGATAACCACTTGACTCTGGAAGTTTCTGAGATGTCAATCCCTGGTCTTCCATTGATTGCGATGAATCCTTTTTTTGGCCCATTTTATATGTATAGCATGGGTCAGGGCTTTCATCTTTCCTGCATGTGAAGTCATTACTGTTCTTTACCTGCACAAGTACATGTTGTTTGTTGTGTGAGGTTCACAAAGAACCGCCATGTATTTGAAAATTGGGAATGAAACTCTAGGGCCTGTTCAGCATCTAGAGCTGAAACGTGTTCATCTGTATTTTAGCTGTCATACGTAACTATGGCTACCTCCTCCTGGAGCTGTCCGCCATCGTGCCTGATGGTATCGTGGCGTTCTTCACCAGCTACGTCTACATGGAGAATATAGTGGCTTCCTGGTACGAACAGGTGAGTGCAGACTCCTCTGATATAGAAGCTGGAGCACTGATGGAGCTTGAACAAAGAACAGAATCAGAGAAGTGCCTAATTGTCTTGATTGGAATATTTCTGGCCCATAATTGATGGCTGTACGAACGTAGGATTTGAGGTGTGTCCATATTCAATTCATAATGGCCATTCAATTTAAATGAATGAATTTCAATGCCCTTTAACGGCTTTAATTTCAATGCCCTTTAACGGCTTTTTGTGTGTGTGCGTGTGTGTGTGCGTGTGCGTGTTTTTTTTTTTTCCCCTCTGCTGGTGAGTGGACGATCCTGAAAAGGAATTGACTGTAACCCACAAGAACAGAATTTCATTATAGTGTATAATTAGCAGGATAGTTGCGCTTAGTGAAATTTTATCTGAGATTGCAGTTAAAAAAAATAATGCTTCCAAGAAATCAAGAATTTTCTGATTAAAAATTAGTTTGACTGTGATTGTTTTCAGGTGAGCACACAAGTGTAATGGTTTTGGGTTTTTTCTGTCATCGAGCTGCCTGGTTTTGGTCATGTTTCGGTCCTGTTGATGGCAGGGGATTCTGGAAAACGTTCAGAAGAACAAGCTGATCTTCATCGAGACGCCGGACGCCGCGGAGACCAGCATGGCCCTGGAGAAATATCAGGAGGTCAGTTTGGGGTCATCAGCTCCACTTATCATCCCTGCTCTGCTCAAAGGCTCAGTTTTATGGTCCGTGAGCTCAGGCCTTCCATTCTGGACAGCTGTAATTTCTCATTACCGCTGCACCTGGAGGCTATTTCACCCCACAGTACCCCTGAGTCAGCTGTTTAAACACTGACTGAAACACACAACCGCTCTTTTTACTTCAGTGCATGTTCCAGATTTAGGAGGGCTCTGGGTTTTAGCAAGCTCAGTTATCCAGCTAATAATAATTAGCAGTAATTCTTCTTAAATGCCCCATGGTCCAGTGAGTATTAGTGTGTCTGGTGGGATAAACCCACTATAATACGCAAGTTTGTCGTAAAAGCCGGTTACTGCCCTGACTAATAATTCTCTTAAAGTGGCATAATCACGTAATGAAAATATTTTTCTTTCTTAAGAGTATTATTTTGCAGTCATGGCCTTCGTTTTGCACTTGAACTTTTTTTTGCCGGGTGTTTGTTGACATTTTATATGTCGTGCGAAATCGCATATGGCCGCCGGCTATTCTGAAAACCCACAAAAGGTTCCGAACAGTAATTATATGTAAATAATTCACTCACAAGTTGAATTTCGAAGTAAACTGCACATGGACTTGTGGGACTATACATTCAAACTCTGGTGGAACAGGACCTATTTCTGCTCCATATATTGTCCAGTCTTATGTTTTAACAGGTATTTGGGCTATGATTTATGCTCCTCTTAATCAGTTCAGTTAAATTCAGTGTCTGTTTGACTTGAGATGCTCATATTATGAGAGCAAACAAGGGACTGAAAAAACCTAGTTATTTAATGGAAGTTTGCATTTTGACTATTGAAATTCAAATAAAATGGCATCAGTTATGTCTTGACAGTGTAAAACTCTCTCTCTCCTGTGGTTTCTGAATCTCCAGGCCTGTGAGAACGGGCGCGGGGCGATCCTTCTGTCGGTTGCCCGGGGTAAAGTGTCAGAGGGGATTGACTTTGGTGAGTTTAGTTCGGTGGGCATTTTTTTGAGAATATTACATTGTCTGTTTCTCCCAGATTGAAATGCTGTTAAAGCTGTAACTAGACTATGATAAGATTGAATTTAATGATAAATCTTTGAACAGTGTCGCTTTGTATGGGCCATTTACTCTGGCGATTTAAAATTATGAGCATGAGCTTTACTGTGTATTGTCAGCTTTAAAGCTGCTTGCATTTGAATTGGGTGATCATCTCAGCTATTTTTCTCTATAGTCCCTATTGAAGTGCTACACCCTGCACTACAATACTAACTATAATGTGAGTAACCCATACCCAGTCATAATAATAATAAGTGCCCATCCTCTTTCTCAGTGCATCACTTTGGGCGTGCAGTGATCATGTTCGGAGTGCCCTATGTGTACACTCAGAGCCGCATTCTCAAGGTCAGTTGCCGTGGAGACGCTTCTGTATTTCCTGTTTTGTGTACTGCCTATTTCACCTCCGCCACCTTATATCCGTAATCTCAACCCTGGACGATTCTTTCTTATCAGAATGACCTCATCCTTCCAGATGCTCGGGTTTGGGAACACTTTGCTAGACACACTGAGTCAGTGCTGATCTTCAAATGGCCACCACAAAATTTTCTTGCAGTAAATCCATTTCCAAACTAGTGTCCTTGCCTGAGGTTTCATATCTAGCACAGATCCCTCAGTGAGGGTCATATCCAACTGATGTTTGTCCCATTTAGGATCGTACTTGTCACAATTTTCCTACTGTTAGGGTCATACCTAGTGTAGTTCTTTTTCTGTGATGAGGTCATGCCTCTCATGCAGTTCTCAGAATTTAAGAGAACAGTTTCAGAGAACTGACCCAGAATTTAAGGAAATGAGGCCATTTTTTTTTGCTTATGCCCCCCCTCTGTCCCAGGCCCGTCTGGAGTACATGCGGGACCAGTTTCAAATCCGAGAGAACGACTTCTTGACTTTTGACGCCATGCGGCACGCTGCCCAATGTGTGGGCCGAGCCATTCGCGGGAAAACTGACTACGGCCTGATGATCTTCGCTGATAAGGTGAGCCGCTGCACTGGGGCTGATGGGAACGATGTCGGCTCCGTGCTCATCTTGGATCAGTTATCATGTGACGTCAGGTCACCACCTTCAGTTAGAGCTGGTCAGGGATCAGTTGCTATGGACCAGTGGTGATCTGAGATTGCAGTGCAATGTTCAGTCATATTTTATGTTTTATAGTTCTTTTTACAGAAGGAATAAGAGAGGAATGGATGCACTGGGGCCAGTGTTTATGAGATTGCTTGAAAGGTAAAAAAAAACGCTAAATGGAGGAAAAACTCCTTTAGAGTCGTGAAAAAAAATGGAAGCACTCTCTGAGAGGAACATTGCTGTAGTGGGGGAGCCCAGCCTCTGCTGACTGACAAAGTTAAAGTTAGTCGGATGTAAGTGATTAGATGTGTGCTGTAATCAGTGAATTTCAGTAAGAGCGCATCGAGGGTTTGGAGCGCAATGGTTATATGTCCATTTTAGAAGTTTTGAGAAAAATTGATTTCTAGGTTTGCAAATGTTCTATTAAATCAGGTACGTCATTTACATCATATTTATGTCAGTCACTCTTTTACTGCATGGTTCAGAAGTATACTGAACGTGTAAGTTTTAATAAGTGTGGTACTGCGACATCATGGCCAAAATGGACATGTCACCTCAAGCACTTCATGTGACAAAACACAATGGTGATGGATTGAAGTTAAGTTGTTTCGCAATGGAAGACCGATGATTCTGTAATACTATTCATGTTTATTCATCAAAATATCAATGTTTAATTCATATTAGCAGATTTTGTTGGACAAATCACTAAATGAAAATGTGAATTCTGTTTAAAACTGAGGTGCATGGGCATATAATTATTGCGCTCCAAGAATTGGCGGATTGAAATGTGTGACAGGAGGTAAAAATCTCAAAATCACAAAATTTGGACACATCACCATTATGCTCCAAACCCTCAACATCTTGGTGGGGTGAGGGCATCCCAGCTCATGACCCAGCCATACTGAGAGGGTCCGTGCATAATGGCCATTCCTTGTGGATTTTGGGAAGAAGCTGTTGCGCTCAAATTCTGACCATTCATCCAGCTCACTGACAGTTTGACAAATATGGACCAATTTCTGTGACATTAACCGTTGTCATACATTTTGAAGCCAAGTAAGTGCGATTTTTGGTTGACACCTTTTTTTATATAATACAGAGTGGGACAATTTACAAAAATGAGACAGAGTCATTCTCTAAGTGGTAGAAAATGCCTGAAGTAAGCTGATTCATCTACAGTATATCTCTGCATTGTCTTGTCCACTCGGTGTAATGGCTTACAGTGCCGCACGTGAGCACCATCTCACAACAAGACTAAAAAATCTCCCTCAGAACCGAAGCCTGGTTTTTACTGTTAAATCCACCTCTCCACCCACCGTTTCAGCGATACGCCCGCGCGGATAAGCGAGGGAAGCTGCCGCGATGGATCCAGGAGCACATCAGCGAGGGCAGCCTGAACCTCACCATCGACGAGGCCGTGCAGCTGTCCAAGCACTTCCTCCGGCAAATGGCCCAGCCGTTCCGCATGGTGAGTCCCTCCCACCGCTTATGAAGCCAGCTCACGGGGGCAGCCATATTTAAATAAAGGGGGTATTCTTAGGAATAGTGCATGGGCACTGGGTACCTTAACCTGAAGAAATGAATGGCAACAAAAAAGATTTGGAAATTAAATGTAGACAAATGAAAAATCATCTTCTGTGCGGCTTTGGAAGAAGATTTGGAGGAAGAAACCTGCTGGTAATTGGTGCAGTTTGGAAAAGATTCTGAGTTTAATGTATTGTCAAAAGTAGCATAGTTTAGCCGAGGTGAATTCATGGTTTTGAATGGCCTTATATGGTGACATTGGCTTATTAGCAAGCCCTAGCTGAATCCACTGAAAAACCTCTGGTTTTGGCTGATAGGAACTTCTGGGTGTTCTCTTTCAATCATTGGTTCCCCCATTTACTCTGGTAATTTCTCCAATGTAGTGGTTTTTCCAATCAGTGAGAAGGGGCCAATTGGCATAGTGCATCTTCTCTGATCTGTGAGAACAGTCCAATCAACCGAGTGCTTTGTGTCTGTTCTGTAAGATAGGGACAATCAGCGGGGTGCTTTGTGTCTGAGCTGTAAGAAAGGGCCAATCAGCAGAGTGCTTTGTGTCTGTTCTGTAAGAAAGGGCCAATCAGCAGAGTGCTTTGTGTGTGCGCAGGAGGACCAGTTGGGGCTCTCTCTCCTCACATTGAGCCAGCTGGAGTCAGAGGAAACATTGCAGAAGATTGCACAGATTGCGCATCAGGTCTGAGTGGACCCTCTGGCAGGAATTCCGGGGCCCTTGAAACAAAATCATTCTGCCCCCCCCCCCGAACATGCAAGATATTTTTAGGGGCCCTCTAAAAACTATGGTGCCCTCAAGACTGGGTCCCCAACAGTTGTCATCACTGTTCACCCCACGATAAAGGGATCTGCACGCATGGTTACCTTCGGCTGTGACGATCTGTTTTCCCATGGACGTCTGTGGGTAACAACGCCGTCTGCTGACTGAAAAAAAGAACTGCAACCACAGTGTACATAAATGTGTTTAAATTAGTTATAATATGTGAATAATTTCTGACCAGTTGAAGGTGTATTGTGTGAATAAAATGTTTTTTTACTCCGTACCAACATGTGCAGTGTCATATTGCGCAGCCTGTACCTGATATTATTGAGCCGCTGCTGCGGTCTACAAAAATATTTTTTATTTAAGCCCATGTTTCCCTTTGGCGGACATTTTGCTGAGTTACTGAGCATGCCTTTCATCTTTGAAACAAAGGAAATTAGGCTAATTTTTCGGTGTTGAGACTTTTATTGTCAATTTTCACTAGGGTGCGCTTACAAATTCTGAACAAACTTGAAGGATTACAGCTCCAGCTAGACCCTGTGTACAGTTGCTAACTAGACCAAAGAGCTTACAGAAAAACTTCTATTTTGTAAAATTATTGCTGCAGTGTTTTAGCAGCATTGAACCAGGGGAATTGGGTCTCAAATTATCAGCGTCGATGAAGTGGTTTGGAAGCTGTAGAAACTACATTGATTTACAGCAAAGATTGTGACATTCTGGTGGCCAGAGGTAGAGGAGGCAGTTCAGTCAGCCAATAAACTGTGGATGAGTGCAGAACAAGCGCAGACTTGTCAGTTACACTCTGATAAAAATGAGCCATTCATATCCTGTATTAGGGGAAGGGAACCCTGCTGCTGGAGAGCCATAGCCCTGCGTGTTTTAGATTCCTCTCCTCACTAACACACCCGATTGTCTCTTTATCAAGCATCTATCTCATCATCAAGCCCTTTACAAGCTCCAGTCATTTGGATCAGGTGTTTTAGAGCAGAGTCACATCCAAAACATGCAGGACTGCGGCTCTCCAGGAGCAGCGTTCTGTACCCTTCAACTATACAGACACCAATATTTGCACCCACTTCTCCATATACTGGGTAAAAATATTCAGAAAAGTCATGGGAAATGATAGGCACTAGCTGGCGTACAATGGTGTCAACTTTTCGGGTTAAACATTTCTTCTGGAATTTAGCATCAGGTTACATTTTATAAACATTCCATCATATACACTCAGTCACATTCACATTAGACTACATACATTTTTTTTCCAGCAATGTCATATTACCCTTATTGTAGCAGCACATTTGTTAAGTTGCTTACTTAAGTTCAAAGGTCAAAATCAATCCAACCCCTGCCCTTATCCTGTCGCCAAGCTAACGGCTCACTTCTGCTGCTTTAAAAGAACATATTCTGCCCTAATTCTCAGCTGGGAGAAAAGATACTACACAATCACAGGTGTAACTAACTGTTGTACAGAGTGAGGAATGATTCTGAAGTCTCAAAACAATTAAAAAAATAATATTTACTTATTTCCAGGACCCTTTCTCATGATTCCATCAATAAGAATGCAGATGAGTAACAAGGGAATTGCTTTAAAAGGCAAGCGCAACGGTCTCCTGTGTAACCACTGACACCTGCAATGTTATTTCCAATCACGGAACGGTTACCCTCATGACGCCTGCCTTTCAAACACACGACTGCACTTACGGCCATAGCCATGCATGATTTCAACACGTGAAGTCAGAGTTCTCAAACGGCGTGCTATTTCGCTCACGTCATGGGGACCATTTCTGTAAAATCTGAACTACTACCATGAGGATATTTTGTGCTAGTTTCAAGAGATCACTAAATGAAACTTCAGACCCAACAGCAATTACTCATGAACAACTACCTCACATTTACAAATCTTCGTAAGCTATTGAGAGGTGTCCAAGCTACTCAGATCTAAAGGTACATCATAGCATTAAGATCCCGAATTTAGACATAAAAATGTTTAAAAAATTACTTCAATAGAAATTTCACTTGCTTAACAGCAGCATGCTTAAGGCAGTACTGTGCCATTCTAAAACTGCACTTGTAACAAGTGGCTATTAAACACAACACACAAGTCATGGTTTCTCATAAAAATTTTCAGCTCATATCATTGTTTTATGAGGGAGAAATCTAAAGTAGGTCTGATTTTATATTCACTCCTTATCTTGAGTGATTTGAAAAGATGAAGATGAAATTGAAAAGATGAAATGAAGAATTGGCCTTGAATGTACAGTATGGGTGCATTCACTGTAACTTTGGTTTAACCATTGTGCACATATTTTTCCTTGAGACTCCAATTATGTCTAAATTTGGTCACATCATTACAACACAAAATGATAATCGGAGCCACATTCCTCTAAAGCATAGCAGTGAAAAATGGGAAAATTGTTTGGGTTCTTTTTTTCTGGGTACAATTTGTGTATTTTTTGAGTTCTAAATTACTAAAATTACAACATAGTTTAAAAATATATTACATATTCATTGCACTTTCATCATATACAAAACTTGACTCAGGCAGACTCACCCACCTCTGCCACCAGCTACAAAAACGTACGAAAACATATTAAAACCAGGATGGATTGTGATTTCTCATCCTGGTTCTACTTGCTGTGATAAGAAATGGATTTGCTTTGTTTTATGTCTGAGTTTGTTCTGAGAGGAACCAACTCAAAACACTTGTGCACAAGCCAACAGATGGACTGTGATGGGACTTTGAGACCCTGGCGATGTCATAATCGACAAACTCTGTGTCCGAATGCCCTACGAACTGAACCAGACAGATGCATCCAGTTCCAAGGTTGGACTACATCAGGCTCCTATACTTTTTTTTTTTTTTTAGAAAACCATGTGACTGGACCCATTTTTCACCTAGACTGACAAAAAAAATTGAGCAGGTAGTGGTAGTGTGCATGAGTGTGTGTGTGTAAGAGTGTGTGTGAGAGAATGTGTCCACACGCAATGGGTATTAGGGGAAACTTCTGGGGTAAGAGAAGTGCTGAATTCAGACTGAGGTGGAGCCATTGTTGTGAGACCGATGGGTTGGGATGGCCTTGCTAGTCTTAAGTGAGTGAAAGAGTTGAAGCTCAAGAGGTCAAATGTCAGAGGTTACGAGGGGACAACTGCAATGCTAGCTGGCTTCACTGAAGGACCCCCGACGACCCAAACTCTGAGTGCTGGAGCTCAAGCCTCTGGTCTCTGTTAGAATGTGCGGCCTCTGGAGGGAGAGGGAGAAAATGCCAGATGTTGAGAGCCATTGTCTGAAAAAATAGAACTTTTTTGGACACTTGAGGCCTGTTTCCACCACAGGAACTTCAGGGTAATTTTATGGGGCCGGAGCCGTTGTTGCGCGTCTCCACCGCTGGCACCAACCCTGATAGACAGAGTACCGGAACTTTTACAGGGGCAAAAAAGTCCCTGCCTCGGAGTAGGTACACTGAACGGCCCCGAAAAACTCCTGGATGGGGCTTGGGGTTTACTTTGCGCTGATTGGATTTACTCAGGGCGGGATGTAACGTCTACAGATAGCGACAAAACAGCTGGTATTTTTAAAACTCAGCAGACGACGAGGGGTTGCATTTTTGAAAGGAGTTCTCCTACTTCGCCCTCTCGGTGGAGACACTGCAGTTGAGAGGGCCGAGTGAGAGGACGTTCCTATAGTAGTTCCAGCCCCCCAAATACTACCAGGAACTTCTTTGATGGAAACAGGCCTTTTTTGGAAATGACTCCCCTAGATTTGAACGAAACATTGCATGTAGGTACATGCACATGTATCATGGAAATCCCCAATTTTTTTGCCATTGGTCGCTTCGTTTGGTTGCAGCTCCACCTGGAAGCCAAAAAGTCAGGGCCAAACTAGAGGAAAAAGTGGAAAAAAACAGTTTTATGAGATTCATTATAATGGGAAATCATTTCAATCTGCCAAACTATTTCTGATTGTTATGTATACTAAAGTAATTGAACTTTCCTGTGAATCAGTCGCCGCCGATCGGTCACTTGGAGAATCGTGTGGCAGGGGCTCAAAGTTAAGGGAAAACAAAAATGAAAATCTACTTTTTGCATTTAATCTTTAATTTACTCCAGCAACATGCCTTGAGAAACTGTGTCTTATGGTGAAGGCCTATGAACACATGATAGCATAATATGAGAATTGCTCCGGCATCTTGGTGGAGTTTTGGGATATTTGGCTTTGAAATGTGAACTTTTGCTGTTTCGGCCCTACTTTGAGGTCAGATACGTACCTCAATACTTCTGACAGGAATGGAACTTATGAATAGTTTTTCATACCTTCTTACATGGTGTATGAAAGGTACCAAAAATTTCTTTTGCATTCCCAAGTATTTTAGTGCTGTCCCCTGTCAATGTTGCCAATTTGTCCTGAAGGTGACCTTCTTGGCTAATTTGGAACCATCTGTTGGAGTCCATAAAATTTTACTTCAGCTAGGTAGGTGCTTAAAATTTGGAGAATCTTCAAACTCTACCATGTAGATTCAAGATAAGGTGGAATTATTATGGCACTCTTTATGGTAAGTCAGATATTTGAAGTGTAATCGCGACTAAAATTGGCGCTCTTTTCGATTTTACAGCATCTCCATGGATGTGCCAGAGTAAAACCTTTGGAAACTTAATATATTTACCGGACTGATGAGAAAAAAATAAGAATTTGTTATGGCATTAAGGTGGATTTCTTTGCTTCAAGCGCTTTCTCTCGGCAGGTGCCTCAGGAAAACCTTCATGAAAATCATTAATAACCCTCATTAACCTGATCTCAGTGAATTTTACTGTGGCATCTCTCTGGAGTATAAAGATAATCAGTTCAATGTACACTCGTTCTAGGCTCACCACTACAGCACTGAAGAACCAGACACATGCATTCTAATGCATAACATTGCGGATCGCGTCGTGGACCTCAAGCAGAACTTCAAAAGTCTTTCTTTGTTTCGTATCTTCTTAGATTTGATACGGAACAATAGATACAGAATTATTTCCATGCAAGAGTTTGCCTCTGCTCCTTTCTGTATATTTCCCCATTTAAAATCACCTAGTTGCATATTACAGCCCGCTGTTTCAAACAAGATGGGTGGCCGCTACGTCATACTCATGCAGGTTCACGCAAGAAGAAGTTGGTGACGAGGAATAAATGGCGCCCTGCATGAATTGATGAAATCATCATCTTATAATGCAATAATTGTTTTATAATGACATATTAAACGTTGGTTTTAGTTCAGATGTGTATTTTTATTGCTTAACATTCACTGGAATCACGCTTCGTGTCAGGGTTTACTTTTCCTTTAATGCAAAAACATCCACCGACAGGTTCAAAAATAGGCTAAATTGACAGTGAATCAGAAGAGTTCTAACATCACTAAGCTGACATGGACATATTACTGGTACTCTTTGAAGAACAGAAATGAATGTGATCTCATTTCAGAAAACAGACAAAAAAAAAGTTGCACTTCATCTGACCCAAGAGTCCTGAGTACATAAAGTGGTCACCAAGTTTAATTAGTTAAATTAGTTAAGAACAATACTGTCCTGGCCTGACCTGTACTCCAGAGAGATACCACTGTAAAATTCACTTAGATCAGGAAAATGAAGGTCATTGATGATATTCAAGAAGGTTTTCCTGTGGCACCTGCTCAGAGAAATTGACTACGTGGCTTGAATCACTGATGGTGCCCCCTGCAGCATAGCAAAGAACTCCACCTTAATGCCATAACAAATTCTTCTTTTTTCTCATCAGTCCAGTTAATATATTAAGTTTCCCAAGGTTTTACTGTGGCACATCCATGGAGATGCTATAAAATAAGGTACTGACAGAAGCGCCACCTAGTGGCAGTTTTAGCTGAGATCACACTTCAAATATCTGACTCGCCATATAGAGTGCCATAATAATTCTACCTTATTTTGAATCTACACAGCAGTGTCTGAAGATTCTCAAAATTTCAAGTACAACCCCAATTTCAAAGACAAAGTATTAAGT
The DNA here is from genome assembly GCA_029721435.1 of Gymnothorax reevesii. Classification (NCBI taxonomy): domain Eukaryota; kingdom Metazoa; phylum Chordata; class Actinopteri; order Anguilliformes; family Muraenidae; genus Gymnothorax; species Gymnothorax reevesii. Next base: position 118,629,619 of record CM056574.1, read on the forward strand.
GTGAATAAAATCAAAAAGCAATGACTTTCAAATCACACCAGCTAGCATTTTATTCACAATGGAAAAGAGATAACATAGTAAATGTTGAAACTGAGAAATTTTACAATTTTATCCACAAAATGAGCTCATTTCAAATTTGATGGCTGCTATAGGTCTCAAAAATGTTGGGACAGGGCCTGTTTACCATGGTGTAGCATACCCTCTTCTTTTTAACACAGAGTAGATGCATCTGTGCATTGAGGAGACAATTTTCTTGAGTTAAGCCATTGGAATTTCATCCCACTCTTGTTTAATACAGGCTTCCAGCTGCTGGAGAGTCTTGGGTCTCCTTTGATGGACTTTTAGTTTAATTATGCGCCAAATGTTCTCAATTGGTGAAAGATCAGGACTGCAGGCCAGCCAGTTCAGCACACAGACGCTTCTACTGTGAAGCCATGCTGTTGTAATAGCTGCAGTATGTGGTTTTGCATCGTCCTGCTGAAATACACAAGGCCTTCCTTGGCATAGATCTTGTCTGGAGGGGGGCATATGTTGCTGTAAAACCTTTATATACCTCTCATCATTCATGGTGCTTTTTAAAACATGCAAGTGTCCCACACCATATGCACTAATGCATCCCCATACCATCAGAGATGCTGGCTTTTGAACTGAACGCTGATAACAGGAGGGGTGGTCTTTCTCCTCTTTAACCCAGAGGACACAACGCCCCTGATTTCCAATGTGAATGTCAAATTTGGACTCGTCTGACCACAGGACACTTTGCAACAGTCCATTTTAAATGAACCTTGCACAGAACACGACGTCGCTTCTGGATCATGCTCAACAATGGCTTCCTTTTTGCATGATAGAGTTTTTGGTGGCATCTGTGGATGGCACGGCGGACTGTGATCACAGACAGTAGTTTCTTGAAGTATTCCTGGGCCCATTTAGTCATGTCAATGACAGAATCATGCCGGTGAGGGATGCAGTGGCGTCTGAGGGCCCGAAGATCACAGGCATCCAGCAAAGGTCTTTGGTCTTGTCTTTTACGTGCAGAGATTATTCCAGTTTCTTTGAATCTTTTGATGATGTTATACACTGGTGATGATGAGACCTTCAAAGCATTTGCAATTCGACGTTGAAGAACATTGTTTTTCAAGTATTCCATAATTTTTTTTACGCAAGCCTTCACGGGTTAGAGAGCCTCTGGCCATCTTTACTTCTGAGAGACTCAGCCTTTCTAAGACATCCCTTTTATAGCCAATCATGTTACACACCTGATGCCAGTTAATGTAATTACTTGCTATATGTTCTTTCAGCTGATTCTCTTCTAAATTAAATGCCTTTTTAGCCCTTTTTTGCCAGTGTCCCAACTTTTTTGAGACCTGTTGCAGCCAGAAAATTTGAAATAAGCTTATTTTGTGGATAAAAATATAAAATGTCTGAGTTTCAACATTTGAAATGTTATCTATGTTCTATTGTAAATAACATATTGGCTCATGCAATTTGAAAGTCATTTTGAGTTTATTCGCAATTTACACTTCGTCCCAACTATTTCAGAATTGGGGTTGTATCTATCTAGAGTAAAATTTTATGGACTCCTAAAGATGATCCCAAAGGTCAAGAAGGTCACTTTCAGGTCATACTGGCAACTTTGACAGGGGACAGCGCTAAAATACTTAGGGGTGCCAACCATGGAAGGAAGGTATAAATCAACCAATTCATAAGTTCCATTCTTGACTGGAGTATTGTGATATTTGACCTCAAAATAGGGCCAAAACAGCAAAAGTTTGATTTTGAAGGCCAAATATCCCAAAACTCATATTGTCATATTATGCTATTATACGTTCATAGGCCTTCACCATATAACAGTTTCTTAAGGCATGCTGCTTGAGAAAATTAAAGATCCAAAAAGTGGATTTTAATTTTTGTTTTCCCTATACTTTGAACCCCTGCCACACGATTCTTCAAGTGACCACTCAGTGGCGACTGATTCACAGGAAAGTTCAAGTACTTAAGTATGCATATCCATCAGAAATAGTTCGGCAGATTGAAATGATTTCCCATGAGAATGCATCTCAAGACTCGTTTATTCCACTTTTTCCCTATTTTGGCCCTGACTTTTCGGCTTCCAGGTGGTGCTGCAACCAAACGAAGTGACCAATATCAAAAACATTTGGGGATTTTTTGTAATACATGTGTATGTACTTACATGCAAAGTTTGTTCAAATCTAGGGGGGTCATTTCCACTCCCAGTACTATTAGACAATGGCTCTTAAGATAAATGCTCCTTTCATTTAATGCCAATAGGAAAGTTTATGATGAGGTCACTTCCTTCTTACCTGTGTGGCTTCCTGTCTCTCTCTCACTCCGACATTCAGCACATTAAGGGAATGGGCTCTCTTAATCCTGTCACAAGAAAGGAGACCTGTGAGCCGAAGGAAACCAGCCAACCCACAACACTCTGCAGCAATTCCACCTGACTTAGGAATAAACTCTAAACTCAAACGTTAACCAAAACAGTCTAAAGTCCACGTGAGTTACAAATTTAACAAAAAAAAAACTAAGAATACCCCATGATTCAATAGCTTGTAGAACCACCTTTAGGAACAATAACTTAAACTAACTAGACAGTCCGGTCGGCTGCAACTGCATGGATGTAGCCCCCAAAAGCCCGCTTCACCCCTTTATTTTGCATTATTCGGCCAGTACTGAGGCCATAGTAACCATCGATAGGTGTCATAAGTGAAGTATAACACATGACCATAACAAATATTAAAGCAATCCATCAAAAATTGCAGCCCGTACTGCGTCCACAAGGAAATCTGTATGTTTTATCATTAATATGCATATTATTCGGCCAATACTGTTGTCATGGCAACCAAAATCGCTCGGTGTCATAAGCGAAGTACATGTCCATACTCAGTATGAAAGTAATCAGTCAAAAATTACGGCCTGTAGAATGTCCACAAGAAAATGTCTACGGATGCGAATGCTGTGGCGGCGGAGACGACACGGGTGAATCCATAGTAGCCACCCAACTTTGTCCGGGAGCTACAATTATTTTCTTTATGATTCTGTCAGTCTCTCACATTGTGGTTATCTCTTCTTGATAACGTTGCTTCAGTTCATTGATGTTTGAGGGCATTTGTTTATGCACAGCTCTCCTAAGGTCCCGCCACGGAATTTCAATTGGGTTGGGGTCTGGTCTTTGACTTGGCCATTGCAACACCTTGATTTTTTTTCTTTCCCATCCATTGTCATTGAATTGCTAGTGTGCTTGAGCTCATTGTCCTGTTGCATGACCCAGCTGCGGCTAAGCTTTAGCTGTCATACAGATGGTTTCATATTTGACTCTTTAATACTTTGGTACACAGAGGAGTTCTCAAGGTTGACTCAATGACTGCAAGGGGCCCCGGTCCTGTGGTTGAAAAACAAGCCCAAATCATCACCCCTCCACCCCCATGCTTGACAATTGGTATGAGGTGTTTGTGTTGATACGCTGAGTTTGGTTTGCGCCAAATGTGGCACTGCACATTATGGCCAATCAACTCCACTTTGGTCTTGTCTGTCCAAAGGACATTGTTCCAGAGGGCTTGTGGTATATTCAGATGCAACGTTGCAAACGTATTCATTTTGGAGAGAAAAGGCTTTCTTCCTGACAACCCTTCCAAACAAGACACTTGTTCAGTCTTTTTCGAATTGCACTGTCTTGAACTTTAACATTTAACATGCCAACTGTGGCCTGTGGAGTCTGAGACGTAGTTCTTGGGTGTTTCGCAATTTATCTGAGCATTGCACAATCTGACGTTGGAATTAATTTGCTGGGACATTAACTCCAGGGAAGATTGGCAACTGTCGTGAGTGTGTTCCTCTTGTGAATAATCTTCCTCACTGTAGAATGATGGACTTCAATTTGCTTAGAAATGGCCTTATATCCCTTCCCAGATTGATGGGCAGCACCGATTGCTTCCTTAAGATGATTGCAGATGTCTTTCCCTCTTGGCATTGTATTAACGCACTCCTCAATGCTTCAGACCAACAAAGTGCCAAAACCTCAGCTTTTATTGCAGTGGTCACACTTGCTGATGATGATTTAATCAAGTGTATTTGATCAGCAACATTTGGTGGCTAATTACCTTCTTAATTCCTATGCAAGCAGTAAGGGTGTAACTAGTTTTTCGCAAAATTTTTATAAAATACATTAGGACCTTAGAAGTACAGGGTTCTAACTAACATTTATACAGTTTTGTGGAATTTGCTTGCAAAGTTTGACTGCTCAGTGTACACTTAGGTAACTGGAACTTTTTCATTCTGATCTGAACCCAATTTAACACATGAACTGAACGCCCATACTTAATCATTAGATAGAACTATTTACTACCAATTGTGTGTAATTTTGACCAAAATGTTAGTAAGAACCCTGTAATTCTGAGGTCCTGAAATAATGGCACAGTAGAATCTGTCGTGTGTTATTTTACACCTGCGGTCAGACTTACATAATTTTAAGACCTGATCAGGACCAGCTGATTTTTTATAATGTCATGATACATAAAACCATAGAACTAGAAGAGCGTGTTCTTTATTTTTTTCACGACTGTAGATGATAGATGGATGATGGATGGATGGAGGCTGAATTCTCACCCCGGATTCCGGGGGGCGCTGTCCTGCACCCCCACACCCTTCAGCTTCCTCACCAGCTTCTCACTGCTCCTCCTGATGGACTCTCTCAACTTAGTGAAAGAGCCACTGCGCTTCAGACCTGTCAACCCATCCTGAGAGAGAGAGAAAGAGAGGGTAATGGACAGAGGGTGGCATGGATGGAGATCGGGAGAGGGGCAGAGAGAGGGGGAAGGAGGGACGGAGATACGGTGGAAAGAGATGGTGAATGGGGAGGAGAAATGAGGATAAATGTTGAGAGATGGCAAGAGAGGGACAGTTTTCGAGTGAACTTCTACAGAATAAAAGCATAAATAAACTAGAAGAGCACTCAGAGAGCACAGAACCTCCGCCACCAGGGGGCAGCAAAGCCAAAAGCACAGCAACTGGAACTCTGGCCCATTGGGAAGACTTGAAATCTTGAACTTTGGAGTATATCTCAGCAGTACTTTGGCCTAGATATGCCAAAATTTAATCACCTATTCCTTGACTTAATACTCATCTACCCTGAAAAGTTCATAAAAATCCGGCCATTGGTTTTTGAGTTATCTTGTACACAAACAAACAAACCAACAAACAAACGGCACCGAAAACATAAACCTCCTCGGTGGAGGTTAATTATAAAACATTATTTCTACTTAATTTATGGAGTCAAAAAAACAACAACCGAAAGAACTTCAATTCTAGGCTGAGAGGCTTTTTTTCGAGGTGACATTAGAGTAACTGCTGCCAGAAAAGAAGAGGAATAAAGGGGACGCAGGAATGGAGAGAGCAGACATCAAATGTGGAGGAGAGGAGGAGTGAGGGAGAGATGCAAATAAAGAGTGAACGCGGATTAACAGCAGGAGTATAGAGGGCTGAACGGAAAGGCAGGACCCCGACGGAGAAGAGAGAGAGTCAGAGGGCTGACAGACAGCTTCTGCAGTGGGTTAAGATCCTCTGTCCCCATCACAGCATCGGAGACATTTCACTGCATGTGTCCTCTGTCCGACACCCCACTGCTCACCTGATGGGAGCTGCCGTCTGTGGGGACCCACACTGGACGTCCATCCACTGGAGAGAGAGAGAGACAGAGAGAGAGAGATGGAACAGTAAGTGCATTATGATACAGATCAGGGCTGGTCAGCTGTGGGTCTGGTGAGTGTATTTTTTCTGCTTTAAGCATTAAAATCAGCAGTTGATGGTGAGATAACAGTATAATCCTCTGCTTAATATGATTAAATAAACTCTGAGTAACAACCCATATCCCCTGTGGCTCTCCAGAACCAGGGCAGGCCTGTCGTGATATAGATTATGTTCTCAAAGTCTGTATTCCTTAGATAAGTGTACTTTGACAGTGTGAATATATTGAAAACAGAAGCTTGACCAAACCTACAAGGCAATAGTAAGCATCAACTAACATTTTAGTCTGGTGTTTAGTTGTAAAATTTATTTTCTATCACTTTTTTATCAACTAAATAAGACAAAAATTACTGCAAGTGAGGTGACATGGTTTGGCTCATTTCTAGATTTCCCAATAGGACTAGAAAATCTCCATCAATTGTTCAGTAAACATCAACGTAATTGAACTATTATTATCTTCCTGAGAGGAAAAAATAAATTGATAAGTCTCGATGTGAGAATAAAACGCTTCAGACAGATGTACTTTTACAATGAATATGGCAGCACACTTCATGTTGAATAACGGCAGTCAGGTGTAACCTGAGATATGAGAGAATCTGTTTGCATTCCTGTTTACCTTCCGCAGACCCAAACTCCTTCTCATGAGCGCGAGTGAGAATCTCCTTATACAAAGCTTCTGCCTGTCGGTACTTTCCCTGCTTCAGGTAACACGAGGCCTGAAACACACACAAGCAGTCACGCACACGCACACACACACACACACACACACACACACACCCGCAGTGAGCCATATCTCCAAAAAGACCAGAAGGGTGCACTACGAAGTGAGATTAGTAGGTTATCAAGGTATGTTGAGCCTAAAACCAGGGTTTTCAATGTGAAGAAAGTGGTTCTCTTTTGACCTGAACAGATAGGGCTGGCTACTTATGGTATCTCTACCTGCGAGATCAGGGTTTGTTGAGCCAGGTTGTGCAAAGAAAGCTTGGCTATGTTGAACTTGCTCTGTCGAACACCCCTCAGGAAGCAACCTCAGATAACAATTGATTGTATGGTCGTTTGGTCCCCCTCACCAGGTTATTTTTGGTCTTGGCCACGTTGGTGTCGTCAGGCCCAAGCCGGCTCTGGTAGATGTGCAGGGCGCGTTCGTAGTACTCCTCCACCTCCTCGTACTTGCCCTGATTCTGACACAGCAGGGCCAGGTTGTTCAGCTGTTTGGCCACGTCGGGGTGGTCCGGGCCCAGGACCTATGGAGAGAGAAGGGGTGCGGCATGAGAGCCAGTCAGCCAATGACAGGGCAGAGGTGGCCTCCACGCAAGCTTAAAGACCCAGGCCAATGTCTCTAAAATTTTAGGCCAACTAATAACCTATTTGCCTAGTTAAATCCAGATGGTGACTTTTTTTGGCCGGGCAGTGTCGTCTCCACAAAAACAGAATTCATTGAGCTAGTATTTATGGTCATGCCTACGATGAATCAACCACCCCCTGCACATTAGATTAGAATAAGATTTGATACGATGCACTTTATTGAACTCTGTGGGGTAATTTCTCCACTGCATTTGACCCCTCCTAGTTACTTAGGTGCAGCGGGCAGCCACAGTGCAGCACCCGGGACCAGCTCCAACTCTAAAGCCAGAGCCTTGGTCAAGAGGAAACCCAAGCAGGCACAGGAAGACCACCAAACTCCACACAGAAAGGTCCTAGCCAGCCTGAAACCCAAAAATGTCCAAATTTATCTACCTATCCCTTTCTAATATGGAAATTTAATTTAAACTTGATTAAAAAGCTAGATAACAGGCGTTAACAGGTGATTGTAAGTCTCTTTAAAAATGTTACATTTTCATCTTGTCCTTTATTTTGTTCACTCATTTTCCCATCTCTCATTCAAAGCAACATGACATCATGGTCACATTCTCTTCACCCTGGGCCCTTCTCAGTAATGCTCCGCCTTGTACTTTACTCCAGTCAGTGCTCAGTAGTATGAACTGGGGGTGGAAGTATGCAGTTTGAGTGAGTGTGAATGTCACTAGGGTACTGTGATGCAGTGGGTTGCCAGGTTACCAAATTCCCAGTACCTTCTCTCTGATCTCCAGGGCTCTCTTACACAGAGGCTCCGCCTCCTTATATTTTCCTCTCTTTCCGTATAGCACAGCCAGGTTATTCAGAGTGGCTGCCACCTGCAAACACACACAAAAACATGCACACACACACATTTATATACACAAATGTACACGCACATACACACAAATGCACACACACAATCACTTTCTTTGGTCTTCTGTGAACAGCTCCTCAAGACTGCACTCGATTACTGTAATTCATTACATCATTATTCCATGATGACTCATAAAATGTAAAAGCCCACTTATTTCTGTTTTGCACAGACAAATATGCGTCCTTCAGAGGGACTTCTGAGCGTAATATGCTCTGGCACAGTCAGAACTGGATGTATCCATGATGCAAGTCTTTTATAAACTGCCCAGGAATAACAGTGGTGTTTTATTACAGTAAGTGCTGAGGAGGACAGGCATACCGCAGGGTGATCCACCCCCAGGGTCCTCTCCCGAATATCGAGGGCATCATTCAGCAGGTTAGCAGCTTCTTTGTACTTATTCTGGTCCCTGAGAATCGAGAGAAAACAAGGAGGCGAGTTTAAAATGCAACCCCGCCTGGTAAAGGAGTATTCCATTGGTTAACACTTACAAACACCGGTCCAAGCACTAGTGTCACTTTGAAGCAAAATGGCTGCCGGTCCGTAGTTGATGAAATTGTTGTGTTCTGGGGTCCTGGCCTTTGGCCAGGACAGCATTTATGGTTTTAACAGTTTCATGTTCAAGATTTCATAGTTTCATAGTTCATGTTCATGTCACAGTTTTTACAGTTTCTTGTTTCAGGATTTTACATTTCAAGTTTCATTCCTTGTCCATGTTTTTACTTTTCCATGTTTTTGTTTTTGCCAGGTCTGCCAAGCCACTCCACCGCTTGTCTGCGTTCCGCCCCGTGCCTTCGTTGTTGCACATTTCAGAGCTCTGGTTGGCTTTGGTATTTCCCCCTTCCCTCTGTGCTGTGCTGGATTCGGGGCTGTCTAAGCTTAATTGACAATTAACTGTTTTTAAGTTACTAACATTTACTAACACTCACTGGGTGGTGTAATTCATTAGATAGGCACATTACTAATATTACTAATTTAGACAGGGAGTTTGTTGTCATGATTCCTGCTTTGCTATTTCAAGATCTTGCTGTGCTTTTCTGTTCTTAACATTCATGCTTGCTTCCAAACTGCATACTTAATTGGTACTTAAACTGAGCACGCTCATTCTCTTAATGAGCAAGTCTTGTCCACCAATCTCTGTCCATGTCATGATCTTGCCATGCCTCTGTTTCTCCTTCTCCAGGTGTTGCCCCTCATGTGCCATGATTTCTTACCCTTTATCTGGATGCGGTGGAAGTTGGCCGGCAGACAGTGTCTCGAGTCTCGCTCCATGTTCAAGTTCTTGTTTCCAAGTCTCGTTCCATGAGCAAGTTTTGTTCTCTAGTTCACGCTCACGTTCATGTTCCCAAGCCTTGTTCTCGTTTTTGTATATAGCCTTAGTATCGTTGATTATTTCTGTTCTTGCTTCTCCCTGGAGTTTCCAGTGGTTTTTTGTTTTTGCCTTTTTAGCTCTTTAGTTCTTTGCTCTGTGTAGCTTACCTTAGTTTGTCTTTTGCAACCCTTTGGGCCAAGTTTTTCGTTGGCCCTCGTGCCTGTTTTGTTTTTTGTTTAATAAAATCCTCATTCCCATCTCCCCGCATCTGGTGTCTACCTGATTCCATATCAGAAATGCACAATTCCACTGACCTAACAATGAGTGGTGGGACCTGAGACTTTGATATCTTGGACAAATGGTGCTCAGGCAGGGCATTTTGGGGACGAAAGGAGGGGCCAAGTGAAAATGTTAAAGTTGACCCAGCTGTCACATCTGCTTACTTGCCCCATGTTCCCCTCCCCTGTACACTCGACTAAGATTGCAGGTGACTCCAGGCTACATCTGGGCCGAGTCCCATCAACTTTTGACTTCGGGCAAGAAATGGCACAGATCTGGCAAGGAGATGCTTGCTATCAGAAAGGACTGGATGTTTAGCACAGGACCTACCTGTCTACCAGTACACCAGGGCTAGTATATTGCGCATGGTGCCTTCCTGCTTTTGCATCACCCAGGGCCAGTATGTTGAGAGTGCGGCCTACCTGCTCTTGAGAGCCAAAATTTTGGGCATGGGACCTACCTGTCCCCCAAGGCCAATATGCTGTGCATGGGGCCAACCTGCCTATGTGTCCACCGGGGCTGGTGTGTTGAGAATAGGAGCCAAAATACTGGGCATGGGGACTACCTGTACACCAGGGCCAGTATGTTCAGCATGGTGGCCACATCGGGATGGCTGTGGCCGGAAGACTTCTCCAGGTCCTCCAGGGCCTGCTTGCAGAGGGGTACGGCCACCTCATACCTGCCTTGGGAAGCGTACTGGATCACCAGGTTGTGCAGGGTCCGCAGGCGGGCCGGGATCTCGTATCCCCCCTGCTGGGCTGCCACTGTACTGCCGCACTGCTGGGAGACTGAGGAGAGAAACCCACACACGGACCCTGAGACCTGGAACACACTGAAACTTCAGGCACTGAAGCCAGAATACTGTTAGACATATTAGCACTGAGACCAGAAAACTATAAGACTACTGCCAGTGAGAGGGAAAAAATATGAGACTTATTAGAGCTCAGACAGGAAAAACTATTATATGTATCCGCACTGACACAGGATAACTGAGACTTATCGGTGCTCATAAGAGAGAAACTATAACACACATATATGAACTGAGACTGAAAAATTATGAGACTTACAGGGACTGCGACTAGAAAAACTGGCAAGAACTGTGACCTGATAAAACTCAGAACTGCCAAAAAGTCCTCTTTGAGCGGGCACTGTATTTTCTGCAAAGTAACTGCTTGCTCTGCAAGTGCAATATTCTTATCCAATTGGCAAATCTTAAGATTACTCAAATGATCTCACCATGTTGAAAATATATTTGTCTTATCAAGATTTTAAGCCCATAAATAACACAAACAAACAAAATAAAACTTGCGACTTATTTATTTATTTCTTTACTTCTGGCAGCACAGCAAGGCTCAGACACAAACTGAGACTCAGGCTGAACAACTATATGCTTACCGAGATATAAATATGGTAAGAATGTTTTAAGAGACACTTGGGAGACTAATTAGATTGAACTAAGCAGGGCTTTGTGGGGTTTAGGTGCCAACAGCCACTCTGATCTATGCTTGAATAACCATCCCTCTGAGATCCAGTCAAACACCTTAGCCGCTAGGCTAACAGCTGCAGCCAGACTGAGCCACACTGTGTACACAGCGTAGATAAACCTCTAGAACTCCTTTCTCTCCTGCGTAACAGGCTTACTCTGTGGCTGCTCCTCCTCGTCAGCGGGAAACAGGTCATCCAGGGACTCTTTGTCCGTGACGCTATCTTTGTCATCCTGTGTGCAGGGAGGACAGCAAAAATCGGCAGCCATTTTGAACAGGATTACAGTGCACAGAGCAAAGCATTTGATGAGAAAATAAGACTGAGTACAGATGGTTAAGATCAAAGGATCAGGCTATGCCCACACTAATACCTTTTCATTTTAAAACGCATCACTTTTTGTTATGTTTTTGCCTAGGGTTCACACTACTCCAGTGTTTTAACACCCTGAAAAACAGATTTTTGAAAATGTTGCTAACACCTTTTTGGGTTGAAAAACTCATGGGTTGGATTTTGGTGAGGATGGAGATTGTTTTCATTTTAAAACAAAAATGGAAATGTATTTGTGTGAATGTAGCCCCAGCCTTGAGAAAAATAGATTGTGTTGGTGTGAATTTTTGCTTTGGTACAGCTTTAAAACTCATAGTTCTACTATCAAGGCGCTAGATGATTGGTCATTTGCTGAATCTTAGAGAGCTGGGCTATGCATGTGCTTTTTACGAAAAGGTGAAAATTGTATTTACCTCCCATTAATTTTGCCATTGATGTAACTAGGTCTACCTCTGACTGAGCTGATCCACAGATCCTTGCAGTTGGCGGTAAACTCTGAGCAGGACTTAATAGTTCCTGAATCTGGCTTTATAGTTCCTGAAGCTGCGCTCGTACCAATGGGGGTTCCTCCTGGTCGTATTTGCGGATGCTGTACATGAACTGCAGGTGGCGCTGTTGCTCCTCCAGCGTAACCAGCTGCTGCTCGCTGTCCTGCAGACGCAGCTGAGTGGTTGCAAGCTCGTCTCGGAGCCACTGGTTCTCCTGGCAGAGCCGACGCACCTGAGTTCGCAGCTTCTGCTTTTCCGCCTCCATGGAGCCCAGGTGGGCCGACAGCGCCATCATCACCTGCGGAGGGGGGAGGGGTTACACTACTGACAGGCACATCTGTATGGGGGATTATCCAACCAGTGTTGATGATTGCGCACCTTGGAGGAGAGGTGGGTCTGCATCTATAACAGGTATAGGGTGGGGTTATTTCAGTGTTAGTCACACATAGGGAAGAGGGTTAATCAGTGTCAATCACAGATGGGGGGGGGGGGTTATTTCATTGTCAATCATGGACAGGGGGGAGGGTTATTACAGTGTCAATCAAACATAGGGGGTGGGGTAATTTCAGTGCCAATCACGCATGTGGGGTAGAGTTATTTCATTATCAATCATGGATGGAGGAGGGCTATTTCAGTGTCAATCACACATAGGGGGGAGGATTAATTAACCCCTTAAGCCCTGAGCCTCTTTTTTGAAAATGGCAAGCCCAAAATGAAATGAGTATAAATGAGTATATCTCTGTGACTGCTTGGTCAATTTGAATAATTTAGGTATCGTAATAAATGTAAAACCATTTGGGATTTCATACCTGGTGTAAAAATCACTATATATGTCACTGAGTCAGAGTAAATGAAGCTGGAACACAGTGTAAATGAAAGATCTCATTTTGCACCTAACAAATTTTTACTTCGATCCCTTGTAAGTTTGTTGAGTTGCAGCCTGAAACCTCTAAAAATTACAGCGCAGAATGTCATTATTATCTGTGCCAAAGTTTATTCTGATCAGGTCAATCAGAACAAAATTAGAGAGGCGTGTCTAGGTGGCCTCTCCATTTTGGCAATTTAGGTACCTTGTGTTCCATTTCAGATTTCTTACATACCAAGCTGTAAAACCCATAAAATTTCACTTATATTACAGGCATCCATTCCAATCAAATACAACATATTTTAATTTTTAGAATAAAAAAAATTAGTATTATTTCTGCCAGTTTTGTCGCCTATACAATTTCCCATTCAAAGATAATACATAGAATGAAAATTAAGTTTGACTCCACTGGAGCATATTTACTAAAAAAACAAAACAAATAAGTAAAATGATAAATACAAAGGCAATGTGAAAATATATTAAAGAAAAGTAAGAATAACAAAAGCCCCAGCGATTATTTGTAGAAGGCAACTGCGATTATTTCCAAAAAATAAAAAAAAAAAAATAAAAAAAAGGTACCCCAATCAGGAATCATACCTTCACAATTTCCTTTCAGCAGCGCAGCATTTTATCCAATAGGCTGCGCCAATCGACAACAGTCTATGGTGAAATTGCCCATTCAACGAATGGGTAAGGAAAATACGTAGGCTACTGTACTGTTGTAGGCTCAGTGTTTGTGCGGAATAGTGCAAAGATTCTGTCAGAAAACGACTTTGAAAATGAATATTGAATATTTAACGGATAACTATTCGGACAATACCTCAAACAAACTGGTTATGCGTTTATATTGTCGCGCTATTCAAGAACATTCATTATGTCCCATGGACTCAGCCTGACGCACTCGGTATGCAAGGCTGTAGCTCAGGCTCGGTTTCTGCCATTAAGGTGGTTTAGAGTTCGTTAGAATCATCAGTACTCATACAATCAAATTCCTACCGGCATAGTCTTCCTGACAGCATCGCAAGCCGAAAGCAGATTGGAAAGTACATTGCAAGGAGGCAGAATGGTACGGAGCTGAGATATTTGAAGCAACGCCCTGGGAAAGAACATGCTAGGATCCCGGCAGATCTAGTTTCCTTATAACAAGAACACACTGGGCTAACAATAGCAAGTGCAGATTTACCCTCAAACTGTTCTTTTGTAGCAAAATATCAAAGGTAAGAATTTCTTTCTGCTCATCTCTGTAGACTGTAAAGTGTATGTCTGCTGTTCTTTCAATGCGGTGTCGGTTTAAAATGACAGGGCTCATATCGTTGCATTCTGTGGACTTTCCTCTTTTATTTGAAATATCGTTTTATGCATAGCACGAATTCAGCAGAAATCCTGGCGATTCAGCTCTGACATGATTTTATCCTATGTTCTGCTGCATGCTTATTTACTTGCTTGGTGCTTGAATTGTGTTCGGTTGAGGTAAAAACGGTTTACATGTGCTTTTGGCCGAGTTTCTTCGCGAAATGTGGATATGCCGCTTGACAATGTCGCGATTTGAAAAAATGCTGTATTTATAATGCGTAATAACCTTCCCCGGAACCGGGGTTCTTAAGGATCTCAGTTCTTAAGGGGTTAACTGTCAATCATACTTGGGGGGTAGGGTGATCTCACCCCCAATTACTCCTTGTGAAAGGGGCATGTCAAATTCTATCTCAGCTTAGGGGAGGGGCAATGTCAAGGTCAATCCTGCATGAGTAGAGGGGCCATGTGAGTATTAATCACTGCTTGGGGAAGGAGCTACGTCAGCATCAATCACACCTGGTGGACAGCCTGGCATTAGTATCAACAGCAACAAGGAGGGAGGGGCTACGTCAGTCAGGAGAGGCTGTTAGTGTCATGTCTACCCTCACACAGAGTCAACCACACTTTCCCACAATACACTGATTCAGGCCAACCATTACAAACCATGAGTGGCACAATGAATGGGATTTTAGTCCCCAATGTTATGAAGCTTACTGTAGACCTCAGTAAAGCCCTACGCGTAAGACATTCTAGAGTTTGAGCAGGGATACAGAATTCCTCCTTGCTTATGTAGAACAAGGATTGGCGATGGCCTAGAGACTGCTGAGCCTGAATGAGTAATTCACCATTGAAAGGTGTAATAACCATGGCACCGGGTGTCTTAGTGCTTAGATAAAATTCACAGCAGCACCAACAGTGCTGGACGCCTCTCCTATAAAGAGAGCATCAAGGATGCCAGGGGCTTTGTCTGTAAATAGTGCATATGAGCAAGAAAGATCTATATGACGTCTTTCAGATAAGACATGAAACTAAGGTCCTGACTCAGTACGGTCATTAAAGATGCCATGACACTCTTTGACAAGAGTAGGGGGAGCCCCAGTGTCCTGGCTATATTCGCAACCTGGCACTTACAACCTGCCTTCTAATCATCCCCAATTTAATTGGCTATGTAATTTGTCTACTCCCTCCAGACTGAGCATTCATAGCTTTTAGGCTAAAAAAATTCTACAGGGGATTTATCTCTAAAAATGTGTAGTTGTTATTTAGCTGATTAATATGTTCAAAAAAACAAAACAAAAAACAAATCTGTTGGGAATTTTTTGAGAAAATTTTATATTTTTTAAATTTCCCATTTTGACATATTGCAAGGTAACTGATGGTCAAAGAATTTACCAGAAGATTCCTTTTAGGCACCATACTGCCCTTTCATGCCGACAAAAAGCACTTTGTATCTTATTTGCCAAAGTATTGCCAAAATAATGGTTGCCGTGGCAATGAATTACCTTTTTTAAATTTAACTAAATATGAGCTTATTGCAATTACAACAAACTAAACTTAATCCAGTTTTAAACTTAAAGAGGCAAAATCTTTACTCTCTAAGATTGCCATGAGCTAAAACTGACACCAGATTCTTGTCCAATAAATAGCTGATTTCCAAAATGTCTTTTTCACTTATACTTACTCTCTGGCTGAGAGGGTCATGTCCTTACACTCTATGATGCTTACATACAGCTGTCCATCAGTATGACCACAAAATTTAATATCATCAGAGACCACGTGAGAGCCTTCTGTCATCAGCACAACTGTGGTCTAACCCGGTTCTGTGACCAAGCTTTCGAAGCGGTACATGCTGACTTTGCCAGGTTTTGGGGCTGTCACTTTGTTAAGGACATATGAAACAAACTCTTCAGACAACGACTAAGGCAAACTGTAAAAGAGCACAATGCCTCACATTTGTGAATGTTTCGTTGACCAAAGAGTTTGAAATCTGTGCAAATTTTTAGAAATTATGCCCAGTTGCGGTAGCCATCACACATTTCCATAACACTTGCAGCCACATTCTCTCAGAGGGACCACTACCCTAACCTACCCCAGGGTACCTGTACCTGCCCCACTCCCACCCCAGGGTACCTGTGCTTCTCCCAGCCCCAGTTCGATCCTCTCCAGTGATTCCTGGAGGATGGCGCTCTTCTCCTCCTCCAGGCTTCCGCTCTCCTGGGCCGAGCTGCTCCCCAGCTCCTCCTGCAGGGCGTGGTTCTCCCCGTGCAGGGCCTCCAGACCCGCGATCACCTGCCGCGCGCTCGACAGGATCTCCTCCCCTGACAGCATGGCGATGGTGGACCCCCTCTCGCCCCCCAGCACGCCACACCTGAGACAGCAGGGGGGAGGTGTGTATCCCACAATACAGTGCATGCAAGGTGTGTACCGCTGTGTGCTCCTGTAAGCTCTAACTCGACCCTTACGCCAGTCTTGGGACCAGTGAATGTTTACACACCGTATGGCGTTAAACACAGAGACACAGCAGAGCCTGCAATGCAATTATTTGAACAGTGAGACATTTTTTTGCATTTTGGTCATACTCCAGCATGCTGGATATAACAACAATGAATTTGAGGTTACAGTGCTCATGAATATGAGGTTACTGGCACCATGAAGTTGGAATTACACTATTTACATTAAATTTAGGTGGTAATTTGCATCCATATCCTGTGAAACAATGACGGAATTGCAGCCTCTCTAATAATGTGGCTCAGTCCAAATATTACAGACAGCTCTGTGTGCTGTGTGCTGTATGATTCAAAAACAGAAATATGTGTACTATGTAAAGCAGCAAACAGCTGATTGGTGTTTCATGCAGTGTTATTGAGTTGTATCAGGGAAAGGCAAAGACTACACACCGACAAACACAATGGGACATTGCCTCATGACCTCACCCCTGCCCAAAACGAAGGCTCACTTCGAGTTCCCTCAAGCAGCTGAGAGAGAGAAAAGAAAGTCTTAGAGCAAGAGTGAATGAGTGAGAGAGAGGAAGTGTGTGAGAGAGAAATAGAGAGAGAGAGAGAGAAGTAACAAATTTTAGGCCAACTAAACATACTGCATCAACAATGAAAAACAGTTACTAATTTCAACAAAGGGTTGTTTGCATTCGCCCCCACGGGGCAGCACTGTCCTTCTTTTCATTGGTTCCCTTAAGTCAGAAGAATACTACGCACGTGAGCAACTGCAAATGACAGTGCCACACTTATACCCCGCAAATGAGTAGCTTGGTTATACATGCTCAATGCGCTCTCTTATGTCCCAGTGGCAGTTAACAAATCTGACTCATTGAGGGGGCGACCCTGAATAATTGTAAAAGATTGAGCGGCGGATGACATGAATGGGAGAAAATGGTTTTTCGCAATCCTTGACGACTCCTTGACGTAAGATCTACAGCAAGCATAGATTGAAGCGTCAGAGCTTGCATATTTATAGAGGGTTACAGTTTGATCCACATACATCCTTGACTGATCAGAGACATTTTTAAAGGATGGCTGTGTTTTGTTCAAGACATTGTGAATCCAATCTTCTCAAAAGCTCTTACATTGACTCTATAGCTTCAAGCTACAGACAGGGTTCAAGTCCATCCACAGGGACTTTTTTTGCCAATTCACTTGGGGTGTTTTCAATAGGAATTAGCTTTGGTTACACTTCCTAACAGACAATTTTGAACAAACTGTCCGCTGAGAATGCTAGGCAACAGGAGCTAACGCCCAGAGAAGGTGGCGTGTGGCTAACATTTAACATGGCAGAAGACAGGATGCTGTTTTAGGACAGCTTGGGCCAAGCCATTTTCAGCGACTAAAGCTTGTTCACCTGCCATGTTGCCCATTAACTGCTAAACAAAATGAGTAGTTCAGCAGAGTATATCCAGGCTGACAAACTGTCGACATAATCGTTAAGTTCAACTGACTATATTAGGCCGACAATTATGTAAGCAAACGGTAGATTGTTGTTGAACGTACCCCTGGTTTTTAAAGCAAAATAACTGAACAGCAGCACCTGTGAACTGAAATGATGGCTTTCGAATACTTTAACTAGAGAAAGGAAAATATTGTTTTGCCTGGAGTCCAGCAATCCTGTCATCTGGAAACAACCAAACCATTCACCAAAACTGAAAACCTGAGGAAAAGCCCCTGTTCACCAATGATATCATGTTTGTGGATGGTTAATCAGTGATATGGCACATGAACGTTCTGCGTGAAGTGGAAAGATATAAAGAAAGTCAGTCCTTTTTCATGAATGTGAGCCCTACATCACAAACGGGCGACTGTAAAGCAGTGCCACAAAAACTTATCGTAATTCAACCTCACTGAGTACTACGTCACATATTTAGAATTAAGACTTAATGCCTTCATTAACCAAACACAACAAAAGTACTGAGGGAAGATATTTTGACTCCTTAAAATGTTTTCTCGTGAGGTTAATTCAAACAAGCAAGAACTTAAAACAAGGCAATGTTTCCGACTTCCTGCAAGAGAAAAAAAGAGGAGGGTATCCTCATCATATGATAACAGAGACACTTATCTGCAGTACTCAATTTTTTCCCCTCAGTTTTTTCTGTTGCACATGCTATTTTGTATAAACCCTGGAGGGATAGCTGAAATTCTACCTCACACACAATAGTGGTGGTAACTGACTAAAGAAATCTTCGCCAAATGCAAGCCAACCCTTTGAGGAGCCTGTAACAGTACCTTGGAGCCGAACACACCCTTATTCTTAATAGCAGCTAACTGCTAAATTAACAGTCACAAACAATGCCTCAGTTGTTCTCGCTATTCAAACAGCCCTCTAGTCTATATGAAGCTCAGGTTGTGAACTGATAGTGACTGTAATCCACCAAATCTAATCTGAGTGCATTTGGCAGAGAAGCTGCTCTCTAAGTAAATGACTCCTCAGGGAATGATGAAATACTGGCCTGTGGAGGGCACTGTCTCAGACTGACTTGGGACGTCGTTTAAACGTCCAAATATTTCATGTTTCCATTGCTACAAATGTAAATTGAATTCCGACAGATAACTCTTTTTTCACATTTCCACAATTACATCAAAAATAGTCATTATAACGACAACAAGATCAATGGTGAAAAAGTGGCCATTTTGAGGAAAATCGTCCTATGTAAGACCTGTGGAAGTCAGGACTGCAGAGTCAAAAGGCCAATAGGCAGCTCCTAACACAGACAAGGGTCCTGCCTTTTTGATTTGCATCCTGACTCCAATCCCCAACCCCCAAAACAATGCAATTTTTTTTTTTTTTTACATTTTAGAGTTGTTTGGACATATGCACTGTTATAAACTTGCACCTTTTTTGCCAGTAAATTTCACTACCACGTTTTTTGCCATTTATTTGAAGTAGAATTTTACAATAAATTTACAACAGAGTTCTGTGTATGTTAAGTGGAAACCACAGTGAAATGAGCACAGGGTGCCACTTACTGTTAAAATAAGCAGGAAACAATGTGCTAATTTAACTGTTAAATTCAGTCAGTTTATAACAGTGCTTGAATGTGTTAAGCAAAAATTTGCATTTTATGACACCGTGATTTTGAGATAAAGGCTGTGAAAGATGGGCACTTTTCACTTGATCTACAATAGCCATTTAATTCTTGCATGATTCCATTAAAACTAATGGGTGAATAACTCAAATTTTTAAACATCAAATACTTTATAGGTACATACAACAAACTATAGAAAAAAGTGAAAAAAGTCCGAAGTCCCATTTTTACTGGATGTGGTCACATATGTGTGATAGTTTTGCATGGTTTCTGCCATATGTGATCAGTATTATGGCTCTATATTAGCAGTGAGTAGCTTGCATTTGGTGCTTCTGTGATGGGGTACATACAGTTACTGAAGGCTGCTATCCAGGTCTGACTCATATAATCGAAGTAAATGTGTTTGGACAAGAGTGTCTGCCACATTAATATAGCGTAATGTAATCATCCTAAAAATGAAGCCTTCTTAAGGAAAACCAGCCTCCCTGTCCCTCAGGACACAAGCAGAGAGTGTGTGTGTCTGCATATGTGTAATAACAGGTCTGACAATGATAACAAATTCGAAGACTCGTTAAAGGGCATCTAAAGTCAATTCCCATTGTTTTTGTTTATCGGCCAATCAGCGAGCCGCATCTGCGCAAACGAACTGAAATAGAAGGATTATCTACGTATGTACACAAAACATTGGTTTATATGAAAGGAATTGGTCAGATGACAATGCAAGATGTCAACAAAAGCGAGTGATTTGTCTGTAAACATTGGACGTTCAACATCCCGTCTGAGAATCGACTTTAGATGCCGTTTAATCAATCAAGATATGCTCTATTCTGTTTCCTTTTCTTTTCAATTTGTCTATCTTAAAATAATGAAGCTTCCCAAACCTCTGCTCCAAAAACTGTAACAAATCAAGTCAAGTCGGGTCAATACAGTTTCACAAAGTTAAAAGTAAATTTCATTTCATCACTACATTTCTTATAATTGATCGCTTATGGGAAATGGTATTTTTGAATTATATACAGTAGTGTGCAATGATGATTATACACTTAACAAATAGGAGATTAATCAGAAACCAAGTACTATTCAAGGATTTCTTTCGAGTAACATTGGATCATATAGATGAAAATAAGTAACAGATAACAATATATAGTAAAAACAAAACCAATAATGTATTTTAGAGAGAAAAGGTCAATATCTAGTGTGGCCATCCTTTGCTTTGATTGCAGCATTTAATCTTTCAGGCCATAGTTTTCACATATTTTTTATATCTTCACTTGCTAAACCACTTGCTGGTTTGAAGTTCATTCCAAACAGATTATTTCGATGTTACAGCAGATTTGTTCAATCAGATTGAGGTCAGGATTTTGAGTGGTCAAGTCATAACTTTTATGTCACCAGATGTTTCTCTCCAACTGAAACAATTCTTTCACAACTTAAAAGTGAGTTTAGGGTCATTATCTTGTTGAAAATAAAATCCCCGACCAATCAATCTCTTTTCAGATGGCAATGGGTGCCTTCCAAGGATGCTGTAATACTTCTTTTGATCCATGACTCTATCAATTTTTATGAGATTGCCGGGTCCTTTGGAGCAGACTTAACCCCAAACCATAATATTACCACCTCCATGTTTCACTAAAGGGGTTAAACAGTCATTTTTGAAACGTTATCTGACTCTATGGCAGGCATAGGTTGTGCATTTTGGTCAGAAGATTTTTAATTTTGATTTATCGGTTCAAAGGACTTGTTCCGAGTCCATTGGTGTCCAATCCTTGAATTTCTTGGCAAACTCAAGTCTTTTTTTTGATGTCGCCAGCTCTTGGCACCAACAATAGCAATCAGACCATTTTCACACAGGCGTCTGGCGTCTCTTCACATGTGGCCCTATAAATATCATAACGGAGTTGCCATGCTGTCAACGGCCGATTATTTTTTACTTGCCATATACAGTTAACGAACATCAGAGGCCCTTAACTTCTGTTTTGCACCTTTATTGCTGCTAGTTTTCAGCGAACTGGTCACTTTGAAATGCTTGATGGTGTTTCTTACAATGCCATGGAAGCAATTAATGTCTTCAGCATCATGTAAAGCCACAATGTAGCATGAACAATCTCAGAGAGCTCATTCTGTCGTGCTATCCTGTTTAACACTGTGACACTGCTCATAGTTCATGTCACCTTCTGTGCTGGAACAACTGACCATCAGAGGTAATTTTACAGAATAATGTTGCCTTAAACCTGTTCAAACAAATTTTTTTGCATCAATAATTATGGAATGATTGCTCAGGCTATGCAAGAGTAAATAAATAAATAAATAAATTTGCAGCACCTTTCAAAATTTATGTTTTCAGTATTTTTGTTGATTGCCCAAATTTTTTCTCTAGTATACCTGTGGGAATTTTTTTTTTGTTGTTCTCATTGCCTACAACAGTATTTTTCAATATATTTTCACTAAAAAAATATAGAGAAGTAATATATTAGACCTCTTTCAGACCTAAGTGTTGGTGTACAACCATCAGCAGCACCCAACTGTGCAGCATCCCGAGCTTCTTCTCACATGGTCCCAGTTTTGATGAAGGGGAGGTCTTCCCCAATTCGCGTGCTTCGCGGTGCGTGGTTGAATCAATACATTTCGAAGTAACGGCAAACCTGAGTAGATGCTATAATCCCAAGAAAAAGAAGTCGGCTCTCGAGTACGCTGGATGTCTTAAACCAGCCTCTCACTAACCGACTCAGAAGAACGCCTTCAGCTATGCGATACAATAGGCTGCCTTGATGTAAGGAACACATCATTTACCAAATTATATCAAAGAAAACGAGTGGTACTTCGCAAAGAATGCTTATCAAATTTATCCATGTATATGATCTGTCAAACATCTTGCGATGACATTTTAAATAAGAGATGTGCATAACCTGCCGATCAAAACGCGCCCTTAAGAAATAAGCGTTTAATTGGCAAAGGGCTAGATACTACCCGCTGAGAGGGAGAGTCCATACAGGTTACTTCGTAACAACAATACTTACCTCCTTGTAACCCCTGTCGCTTATGCCGAGGAGTTTAGAGCATTTTTCCGCAAATAACACAGAAGAAGGCGATTTCAAGGGATGTTTCTATTAAAGCAAAATATTGCTAATGGAACAACAACGTGCCATAAATCAACTAGTTACGACAAGAATCGCAGTTATTTTCCAGGCTACAAAAACATAAAGTAGCCAAAATTCTGGCACTCTGTCACCTGTTTATATCGGCTCCGGCTGTCTATTATTTGAGCTTACCTGACGGAGTCTTACCCAGCATGCACAGCGGCTCCCCGGATGCCATCTTGGTGGAGGAGCTCATCGCTCTACTGATACTGTAAAAAGGGCGTGGACCAATGAGGAATAACTACGCGAAGCTCTTTATTATGAGATGAAGACGGAGCCGGGACAGTTATTTCCGGTCATTGCTCATTGCTGACTACGATAATCGAGATCCGAACGAATGCACACTTTGTTCCCCTTTTATAGAATTGATTATGATGATGCTGTTGAATTGGAAAATATTTTACCCTGAAGTTGCGATATTTTTGTTATTGCCTAATGACCCCTAATATCGTGTATCAAAAATGAAGAATCACAGTTTTCGGGAAATAATAGAGCGCAAGCGAATCAATATTTTTAAGAATTCATTTTCTCGATGCGACTCGTAAAATAAATGCGTTCCTTTACTGAGTATTACGGTGAATGGTCAGGATCTGTTTGCTGCCTGATTTGCTGTCCCTGTCGTATAGTGGTGATGGGACATGTGACACGTATGGGCGACATCACTGGTCCAATGGAACAACTTAATTTGAATAGTTTCATAGTTTCCAATTCATTAATTCATTAAGAAACTGTCACTCCTCCCACCCCAGCTGAATTGCTCAATAAGTGCTGATCCGAGACTCAAAAAGAGGCCGACGTGGACCGAAAGATCACGAACAAATTAAGATGAGGATAGAAGACCGTTGGCTGCATTGTAAACTGTTGTATTTGAAATGTGACGTGTGGCCTGCTGGCTGAAGGGGGAAAGGGCAGGAAAACAGCCTTGACATAAGAAGAGCGCCTTCGCAAAGTTGGTGGGTGCCTCAAACGCTGACCTTGGATGATGGCAGATCAAATGTAGAATTATGCTTCAGGTGAAATCACGGGTTGGCGCGAAATACAGAACGAACACAGCCCGAGTCGCGTAGGCTGGCACATTACGGTTTTAATACGGCCTGCCCTTTGGCGCACAAGGCAGTCTACAGAGCGAGTCGCAGACACGAATCTCAATGCGCTTTCCCATTGCTGTCTTTGCTTAATAGCGAGATGTTTGACTGATATAAAAATAAACCCTACCTTAAAGCCTAATTGTGATATTTACACTCAAACGTTTTTATTCAAGGAGTGGTCATTTCTCCAAGATGACCTGATCTTAATAAAAGATAAACATTGCGTTAAGGACCGCAATATTGCCCTTGTAGGCTACTCTGGCCTGTTCACACGGTGTATTATGTTTTCTATTGAAAAACGGTTTCATCCAGTTCTTTTGCGCACATTGGCTAAAACAGGCCCGAAATTAGCTCACTCTCAGGTACCAGTTCAGCGCTGTCAGTAATTACCTCCGCCAAGGAGGTTATGTTTTCACCCGTGTTTGTCTGTCTGTCTGACTGTCTGTCAAGAGGATAACTCAAACAGTTATAAGCGGATTGGAACGAAATTTGGTAGGATGGTGGGTGGTAGTTCAAGGATGAGCTTATTCAATTTTGGAACTGATTCGAAACATGTTCTGGATTCGAGATCCAGAAGGAGTGACAATTTACCTTAATAAGATGATTGTCCCTTATGTAGGCTAATGTAGCTACAGATTATCATAAAATTTCAGCATTAAACTGAGTCTACGATAATGTAGAATTTGTTATAGTTGTTGGTGATCTGGATAATATTCTGGTGGATCCAGAACCAGTAATACTGACGTACGGCGTGGCGAAGACAGGCGCTCCACCTAGTGCCCTTCTCGTTGTGTCATTGAACATATGATTGCAGTTTGTGTTTGTGCCACAAGGGGGACCATAAGACAATTTTTCATCAGGGTCTGTGTATGAAGACCTGCGTGTCGCAATTTTCTTTTCTAAAACAGACGTTGCTTGGAACATTGTTATCGTTAGATTTTTTTAATTTTATTTATACCTACGCCATTTGCAGAATGTATGCAATTATTAAATAGAGAAGATATATCCTACATTTATTATGCAGATTTCGGAAGGGCGGAACAAAATGATAAAATCCATGTAAAGAGATGACGTTAAGAAAGGTAGCCTATTTTTTTTTAAAAAAGAAATAAAGTATCCATCCGTTTTCATCTGAATGATCATCTTAATACCCACCAGTATCTAGGCTACGATATGCGCAACCACAATTGCAAAAAAAAGTTGGTACATAATGGAAAATGCAAACAAAAACAAAAAGGAGTGATTTAAAAAGTCATGTACCCTGTATTATGTTGGAACTACAACATCGCATTATCAGATGTCCTAATTTGCAAATTCAATTTTTTTAAAATATACTCTCATTTCAAATTTGTCGACAGCAATATCGTCCAAATAATTGGGTGCAGGGGTAAATTGAAACATATAATCATGTCACAAATAGCAGTGATAAGGTGATGTGTTACAGATGAGCCAATGGCACGTTATGCACTGCAAAATTGTGACTGTGGATCAAGGTGGAAATGTCGTGTCAGTTTGTTGCAACTAATTGTTTCACGCTTTCTCTGCTTAATTTATTGTTTTGAAGGAATCGACTTTGTCTAGGAAGCACAGAAACCTCATTTCATTTGGTTGGATTAAATGGAATTCCATCGTCTCATTAGAAACAAACCATGATCACTTTTTTTCAGTTTAGTGTAAAAGGAACATCATAAAAGGCCTAGTCTCCAGATGCCGGTGGCTGATGGAAAACTGAGGGGGCGGAAAACATCCCTTGAAACGGATGAGATTCGGGACCCGATTTCAATCATTGTTCTTGGTCAACATGTAAGTTTGCCTTATAATGAAATGTTTCGGCGAGTGAATAATACATTCTCTAAAAAATGTTTAATTCACATGCCAAAAAAAGCAACTCTTCACGAAAAAACCACTATGGACTTTCTGCGTTAAATTTTGTTATATCCGAAGCGAGTCGTCAAACCCGCGTAATGATTGTTTGAATGAAAAAGATTGAAATGCGCTCTTCCTTGCGTTCAACTGATGCGTTTGATTTTTCGTCTTCACAAAGACAATTAGTTACATTTGAGAGGGGAGGGTTCAAGTGTCTTCTACCTGGGAAATTGACTGAAAACAGATCAAGACTAATAAGCAGTTTAAAGACATGTTTATCGCCCTCCTTGTCCTCTGTCCACCACACGCCACTGCTTGTCTCTCAAGAGCAAAGATGGGCAGGGGCTCATGAAATTGCCAATAGCTGGGTAAGCTTATGGTACATTTTGCGTTGGGACACCAAAAGTGAGTCTTGACTCCAACAAGGACGTTTATTAGACACAGAATAAACATGAACATGAAGCATGCAGCATGGAACAGGCTTGGAGACATGGCATAGAGACATGGTATGAGAACATGGAATAAGGCATGGGAACACGGGCACAGACAAGGCATGGAACAGGCATGAAAACACAAGGGAACACGTCATGGGACAGGCATGGAACGAGGCATGGACACAGACCAACCAACAAACACGTGGACCCGAACAGGACGTGGAAACACAAGGCATGGCATGGAGACACGGCATGGACACAAACAGAAGCAGAGCATGACGAGGAAACAACTTGGAGACATGGCATGGAGACCAACAGAACCTGACGTTGGGGAACAGAGTGAGGGAACACGAGGACACAAGGCTTAGCATGGAGACAATCACAACAGACAGACATGGCCTGAGGAAACACAACAACACACAGACATGGCATGAGGACAATACTCTTGGAGACATGGCATGGAGACAAACACAAACTAGAACATATCAAAAGAAAGATTCCTGGGGCACACAGTTATATTTAGGCGATTCATTAAGGTGTATGGAGACACGGCATGAGGACATGACTTTGAAACACAACGGACAGACCTGGTATGAGAAAACAGAACACACACAAACATGACCTGAGGACAACACAACAGACAGATATGGCATGAGGACAACAGGACTCAACGTACTGACTGCCAACTGTAATGCCTCCACAGAATATGAAGGAACACTTGATGAGGGGACGGGAAACACCTAGGCAGAACACGGAGAAAACAATGCAGGATCGGGAGACATTGGACAAAGGCTTAATGACATAACAAGCCCATTAAGAAAATGGACGTGCTCAGCAAAGCACCAAAAAAGTAAGCAGATTGAAGGAAGCATGAAAAAGTTATGCAGCAAAGTAAAGCAAGATCTGAAATAGTAACAAAGAGGGAAATCATGACAATTAACCCTCGATACAAATTAGTGATGTTAGTAAAAGTGCCTATCGAAGAGAACCACCCACCGTGGATGTTAGTAACTGAAAGTAACTAAAGACAGTTTATTGATATTAAGCTTAGACAGACCCGATTCACCGAAGCCAGAATACTGCTGAAGGAATAATGAAATACCTTAGCCAACCAATAGAGAAGAAGCAGTGCGTGCACGAGAGAAGACAAGTCGTGGACCCGAACGCAGACATGAGGAGGATTTTAATGGCAGTGTGGGACATGACCCAGACGTGAACATAACAGCATATAAATCATTACTTTGAGAATTCTGTTCTCCAGAATAAATAGTATAATTTAATATGATTAAAAGATAAGCAATCCAGTCAAATTTTTGTGTGAAAATGGCATAGCCAAAAACCTCCTCTATAAATGCGTGATCTCTGATCTGTCAGATATCACTGTCTTAAGAACCATCGTGCAACTGTGATGAATATTGTGATGTGATGTAATGCTCTGAAATACGTAGGCAAATCTTTGTAAGTCAGCACCATTCATCACTGCATCCACAGGTGCGCAGTACAGCTTACCATGTGAAACCAAAACTTATTATTAACGGTGTCCAGTGGCGCCGCCAACTGCTCTGGGCTTGGTGTCATCTGAATTGGACAGCAGCACAGTAAAGTGCCTTTCATGATCTGATGAGTCAACATTTTAAGTGGTTTTTGGAAAAAAAAGTCAGCCACTTTGTTCTGTGGGCCAAACAGAACAAGGACAACCCAGGCTATTATCAGCGTCAAGTTCAAAAGCTAGTGTCTGTCATGGTAGGGCAGTGTATTTGTGCACATAGCATCAGTGGCTTTCATGTTAACTTGGGTAACATGAATGTAGAAACGATGCATGCATTTTGGAGCAAAATATGCTGCCATCTAAATATCGTCTGTGCCGGAGTTATCCCTGCATTTACCTGATGACGTCAAACCACATTCTGTATGGATTGTAAGTACATGGTTGAGAAGGCTTTGAGTGTGGGTGCTAGTTTGGCCCACCTGCTGTCCCAATTTGTTTCTGATTGAGTATGTTTTGCTCATTATGAACCAAAATATGCAGCAATTAATACTCACAATTTCACAACTGAAGATCTTCATCATGAAGGTATGGAGGGAAATTCTGCTGGGTAGACTTGAACAACTGGTGCCTTCACTGCCGAGAAGCTTAATAAGTGTGAATAAAAGACATGGTGATATACAGGTATGACAGTGGTAAACAGTCAACTGTGCAAACTTTTCAGACATCACATTGTACATTCTCAATAAACTATGAGATTTATGTTATGGCATTAAATAATGTGTTTTTGTGCTGTTTTGAATATAACAGTGGGTGAATAGAGTGAAGCTCAAGGGTTGGGAAGTATTATATTAAGCAGTAATTAGTCACTCAATTCCTGAAGATGATGTGTTGGAAGTCGGAAAATGGGTTGAGTGAAGGATCTGAGTGACTTTAACGAATACCAAATTGTAATAGTCAGTTGGCTTGCTCAGAGCATCTCCAAAACTTCTGGTCTTGTGGATTGCTCCCATTATGCAGTCGTTTGTTACTATCAAAAGTGATTTGAAGAAGGAAATCCGGTGAACCATCGACAAGGTCATGGGTATGAAAGGCTCATTCATGTGTGTGGGGAGTGATAACTAGCCTATCTTGTCGAATTCATCGGAGGAAATTCAGTACTGAAGCATAAAAAGTTGATACTGGCTATGATAGAAAGGTATGTGGTTTTCTGTGAATGAGGCTGGATAGCAGCAGACTTGTTACATTGCCAATATTCAGCATAGCCCACCATCAAAAGGGCCTGCAATTGGCAGATGAGCATCTGCACAGGACCAGGGAGCAATGGACACATGATTTGGTCTGATGAATCACATTTTGTTTTGTATAGCATGTGGACAGCCTGGTGCATGTGCATCATTTACCTGGGAAAGAGATGGTACCAGGATGCACAATGGGAAGGTGGCCAGCCAGCTGAGGTAGTGTGATGTTTGGATAATGTTCTGCTAAGAAACTGGGGTCTGGGGATTCATGTAGATGCTACTTTGACATGTTGTACACTCCTTCATGGCAATGGTACACCCCTCCATGGCCACAGTATTCCCTAATGGCAGTAACCACTCTCAGCAGGATAATGTGCCCAGCTGCCACACTGCAAAGACTGTACAAGAAAGGTTTGAGGAACCTGAAAGAGAGTTCCATCTGTTGACTCGACCTTTACATTTCCCATATCTAAATTCAATTGAGCATCTGTGGGATGTGCTGGAAAAACAAGTCTGATCCATGGAGGCTCCACCTTGCTACTTCCAGGACTTAAAGGATCTGCTGCTAATGTCTTGGTGCCAAATGCCGCAGCACACCTTCAGAGGTCTTGTGGAGCCTGTGCGTCTGATCAATGGCAACATTAAAACAACTTGCATAATAGTGTGTGAGTGTCCCTTATGCCAGCAAAACAGCCTTAACCCATCAAGACCCATCAGACCCAACTGAATTAGGTTGGTACTCCTCTGAATTGAATTAGCATTTGAATCTCTTGAGCGTTATCTTAAGACCTCAAAATTAATATAATCCAGTTCCACCAGCATCTTGCTGAAGGCTGCAAAAAATCTGATTACGTATGTATGTGCCTATTTCCTGAATAAAAAATGACATCATAAAAATGGAGGAAAAAAAGAATGAGAACAGACCTAGCTGAGGTCTGTAAGACCGAGAAGATTTCCAATCAGCTGGCCCATAGATTGGTGAATAATACTAAAAAAGGCCAACATATTACAGCGAAACAACTCCAAAATATAGAATAATGATGCAACCCATCTTAGCAGGGATGACATTCATGGGAGAGCTGCCTTTAAAAAGCCTGTTCTGTGGCCTAAAATGATGTGCCTGAAGGATGTCAAAAACAACACAGAAAATTCTGACTCGTTTCTAAACCATGTGCTGTGGACCTATGAAAAGAAAAATGCCTCGTTGCCTCAGTGCCTCGTTTTAAATGTCAGGGCCCTCGGGATTCTACCGATGAAAAAAATAGCGATTTCTTTGCATGGCAACGCGATGCCCGATTCACAACCATTGTAATCCTGTTGGGAGCTTCGGCTAAATATCCATTTATTTCGAAAAGTTGCGTGCGTACGGAGGTGGGGTATTCGACAAAAGTTTGTACTCATTATCATGTTTCAATATACCCCAAGTCAATTTCACACCGGAATTCTCCTCTAACAATGATAATGTAAAAGCAGTAAAACATTAAGGCATCATTATAAACATCAACATAAATTATTCAGAATAAGTTCTTACATTAATGGGTATTACATTCATTATTCCCTACTTACAAATTTAAATAGTGGATTCTCAGATGGTACTTGAAAGATACTTTGCTATTCAGTTTATGTATATTCAGTGGGCAATTATTCCAATGAGTGATGGCACGATAAATAACTGTTCTCTTTAAAGCATTTGATTTTGGACGTGGAAACATCGGCTGACCTAGTCAAATGAGAATGAACCTTATCACAGCTGATAATTTAGTTATATAAGAAAATGCGTTGAGAAGAACAGACAATGGGTCTCATTCATGAAACTTAAGCAGAACGAATTTGTGTGTAATCTGTTGCCAGACGGAAATTTACGTGCATCTCCGCATTCATCAATATTTTAGTAGCTCCGATCTTTTTGTAGCTACTAACCAAATCCACACAGGCTGCTGACTACGCGTAATGCTTGTGTAAATTGAAGAATGCACATAAATAATGCTTTTTACTATTGGAAATTACAATTTTAATTCATTGCGCTCAGTTATGTACACAATAGATGCCTTTGAAACATGACATAGCCTAAACATGACGAAAGATTAAAAATATTACACATTTAGTTAAGTTAGTTGGCAATTGGCAAG
Source organism: Gymnothorax reevesii (assembly GCA_029721435.1). Lineage (NCBI taxonomy): Eukaryota > Metazoa > Chordata > Actinopteri > Anguilliformes > Muraenidae > Gymnothorax > Gymnothorax reevesii. The sequence continues at coordinate 118,660,548 of CM056574.1, forward strand.
ATTTGTTACGGATTCGCGGGGGAAACACAGAGGACAAACGGAACTCGGAAACAAGGGGGAGAGAGACGCCATATACAGGGAAACCAAAATTGAATAATAAAACTAAAAAGACTCAGATGGAATAAACGTAACACACAGGCCAAAAGAACCACCATGCACGTGTACTGAATAGGGGAGAAACTCAGGAATAACAAAACCAAAAACCTTGGGAACTCGGAACACTAGGAGCAGATTCAGGAACTCGGAACACTGGAGGGAAACAGGGACTGGGGCACTCGGGAACACTAGGGGGCAGACTAGGGCACTCAGGAACACTTAGGGGGCAACATGGGCTAGGGCACTCAGGAACACTAGGGGCAGCATGGACTGGGGCACTCGGGAACACGGGGGGCACTAGGGACACAGGAGGCTCGGTCGGGCACAGCAGGCAGAGGGCAGACTCGGGAAGACACAGCGGGCGGAGGGCAGACTCGGACGGGCCCAGCTGGCAGAAGGCAGACTCAGGCAGCACATCAGGCAGAGGGCAGACTCGGACGGGCACAGCTGGCAGATGGCAAACTCGGGCGGCACAGCTGGCAGATGGCAGACTCGGAAGGTTCAGGGATACTCGGACACAGGAGGCTCGGGAGAAACAGGAACGCTTGGAAACAACAGACACTGGAATGAGGGGAGTGAGGAGTGAAGCAGAGAGTGATGAGAAGTGGAATGATGGCGAAGGGGAATGTGTGCGAACTGCGAAGTCAGATCTGGCTTGCACTGCAGTGCCGGGGACATATATAGGGAAGGGGCACGGACAAACACAGGTGCTGAAAATTAATATAATTAACAAGGGGCGGAACACGAGGGAAACCTAATTACATGAAACAGAAAAACATCAACACAGGGACGAGAATCACAAGACTCTCCCAAAGACGGGATAAATAAACTGTATAAAGACTCCTTAGTGCATAAAGTGAGAAGCAGGACAGATGAGATAAATGCAGAGAATCTGCAGAAAACACAGCGAAGCAGATTAAGCGAAAGCGAGAGGCGGAGACTAGAACAGGGCGAATGCGGAGAGGTCGTTAGTCAATTAGTAAATGTAGCTTTACAATCCCGAGTGCTCGTTAGCATGTTAGTCTTATATACAATGTTAGTTTTGGTTAGTAAATTATAGGAAAACAACAAACTGTTAGTACGGGTTAGTAATATAGAAAAGTAAGGGGAAATAAGCAAACGAGAACGAACGGAAGGCTGAAACCCAGAATCCATTAAATCACCCGAAATAGTGTCACAATCTATTTTGACAGAAATGGCAACGGACTAATGACGCGACCGGGAAGAAAGCAAAGACCGTACATGGGTAAGACGTGGACTGGAATAACACAGGAGAGATAGGAAATGTGAAACACCGAAACATAAGACTAAAAACAGACATCACAAAAAAAATAAAAACCTTAGATTGACTAACCAAAAACCCACGGAACACAACAGGTTTAAGATCCAGATTAGGTTCATGATTGTGAATTATCTATGTGAATTAATCGACTCAATACATTACATGTTCTTTCTACAAGTTGAATGATGATAATAAAAAAATTAAAAGTGGAGGCATGTCGCTGTCTCCGTCAGGTACAATTCTTGACAGAGAGGTCTCCCCAATTATGCCAGCGATGCGCTTGTCTGCAGTTGATAGTTCGTCTCATGAATAACAAAAGGTCGCAAGTGACATTCCTGATGAAGCCTGTTATTCTGCACCATGGCTGTAGTACTTTGTGGTGCAGAAAAACAGGTTTCATCAGGAATATCACTTGCAACGTTTTGTTATTCATGAGTTGTGACTGTGAGCCTCCTCCTCCTGTGGCTGATGTATTTTCTTGTGTGCGCTTATGCGTTTCTTTGCCTCCAGTTTCATGTCAAACCATTTACATTTCACCTTGGACATCCCGGATAGCATACGGATGTGGGCCACATCAGGTAAAGATCCGGCAATTTTGGCAGTCTTTTGGCCCGCACAGAATAGATGTGAGCCTAAAGTGGCCCATGTGGTAAATGCTGAATTTGGCCCGAATAGCTCAAAACAAATATGGCCCTCAATTGGCATATATTTGGCAGAGTGACAATAGTCAGTCTGTAAGTGAACCAAAACTGGCCCACATTTGCTGCATCATATGTTCTTGGCTGACATCTGGCATTGTGATGGCTTGGTTGTTGCCAAGTTCAGGCAAAAGGGAGCGGAGCACCCAAGTGCCATCATTCCATATGGTATGTGGGCCAAATGAACTTGTCAGGTATGGGCAGGTGTGGGCCAGATATAAACCAGAAGAATTTTGCTATCTGGGATGGTTCTTTGGACAACAGAGACGACATTAACAGCATCTGTAACCTCCTTCCAGGCCTTCGCTTTGCCTGTGTCTGTCACACCACTGCTAACAGATGAAAATTAAATGTTTTTTCTTAACTCCACTTCACCCAAAATCATTTCTATCTCTGCTTCAGTATAATTCTTTTTTCTTTCTCTCACTTTTTTTTTGTTTGCGCCATGACTGACAGGTCGACTGGATGCATCTACACCACCTTATATGGTGGTCATTGGCAATTCGTAGGCAGGGATTTATGCAAATAGCTGATTTCCGGGAGCGCGCTGTCACTTTAGGATGGATTGGCATTCATGATCATACACAAGTGTTTACGATCAAGATCTGAGTTTCCCACAGTGTTCATGAATCCGGAGTAGGTTTTTTTGTAGCGTAGGCTTCTATGTGCAAATCTACACACAAATTTAATAACGTTTCATGAATGAGACCCATTGTTTCTGAAAAATGTAGTCATACTGAAAACCAGCCTGTTCTCTACCATTAACCGTGAGAATTGACAGTGCATACTAATAGTATTTGTTCTTATGGGACAATTTAATATTAACCTGGCAGATCTATTCTGGGGAGTTTGTAATTTTTTTTTAGTTGACCTTCAGATGCAGTGGACCATACAGGTGCAGAATAATCCAGGTGACATAAAATTAAAGATTTGGCCACCTGTCCCACGATGTGTGTAGGGACAAAAGAAAGACCTTTCCTCGCCATGGAGATACGACAACACATCTTCTTCACTATGGTATCAATGTGCTCTGCCCATGACAGCTGGCTATCAATTACTGTGCCCAGTAATTTACTTTATCTACCTGTTCTATAGGTTCCCCAGACAAGTTCAAACTCATATTTGGTGTAGATGATAGTTTATGACTCAATGCCAAGATAATCGATTTGGTTGTCGAGATGTTCATAACCAACTTATCCAATCAAAAATCATATTTAACTCAGCTGATAAAACATTGTCGAGTTCACTGACAGTTTTTGCAGCATAATACAATGTGGAATCATCAGCATACATTTGTACAGTTGCTTTACACAAAACTAATGGTAAATCGTTTGTGAAGATGGCATATAAGCGTGGTCTAAGGCAGCTCCCTTGCGGGACCCGCATTCCAAGACCTGAGAGTGAGACCAGCTGCCAGTGTAATAAACCCTTTGCATCCTACTTGTGAGATAACTCTTCATAAATTGGATAGCGGTTGGACTAAATCCATGGCATTCTAGTTTACCGATTCGTAGATTGTGATCTATGACATCGAATGCCACACTGAAATCAAGTAATACTGCACCAGTCATCTTAGAGTTATCCAGTTCCTTCAGCCAGTCATCTGTCATTACTATAACGGCGGAACAATTTGAATGGTTATGTCCATAAGCATGTTGGAAATCTGTGTTCAAGCCGTTACAATCAAAGTATTTCTGTATTTGTGAGTGGACTATTCCCTCCATCAGTTTACTAAGAACTGGGAGAATCGTGATAGGTCTACTGTTCTTCCCAGTGAGTGCTAGTCTGCCATCTGTAGGTAAGGGAATAATTTTACCTTTTTCCAGATAGTGGGAAAAACACCTTTCATCAAGCCTGCATTTAATATATGAAATATCGGACTGTAAACATAGTCGGCTGCCAGACCAAGTACTTTACTGTCTGGCATGTCAGTACCCACTGATCTGTGTTCAGGTTGGGACCTCAACAATTTCCTCACTTCCTGCTCCTCCACACTATTAAACTGGAAAGTGCAACTCTTGTCTAACATCACATTATTTTTTATGACCTTTAGATAATTAGAATCAGTATTGTCCATATTCTGCCCAAGTGCATAGACCTTATTTATGAAGAAATCATCAAAATAATTCGCTATATCAGATGGTTTGATCAGAAACCTGCCTTCTGATTCCACGAAGGTAGCCCCGCCAGTTGTCCGTCTCCCCATTATTTCATTAAGGGTTTTTCAGAGCTTTTTACCATCCTGTTTTACAGCATTCATTCTTTGCATGTAATAGTCTTTTTTAATTGATATTTTCAGTTTTATAACTTTATTTCTCAGTTGACAGTACTTGAATCTGTCCTGCACTAATCCAGACTTTACTAATCTAGATTTGGCTTCATCTCTTTCCTTGATGAGGATCTTTAGAGTCTCATTCAGCTATGAAGCTGGTCTCGCTTTTACAACACACTTTCTCAAAGGGGCATGCTTATCAACAATCTTCATGAAGCTTTCCATAAAGATATTTAAGGAGGCCTCAGGCTGCTCAGCAGCATACACGTCAGTCCAGTCTATATCACCAGCATCGGCCAAAAAACTTTCAGGAATGAATTTCTTGAACATCCTTTTATGTACTATATTGACCTATTTAGGAATTTTAGTTTTCCTGGTGATTGCTTTAATATTAAGGTCACTAAAGAAATCAAGATCAAGAAAGTGGTTCAGTGCAGCATTCAGGAATATTTGTGTAAATATGGTCTATGCAAGTGGCAGAAGTACGGCCAGCACTGTTGGCAAAGACTCCGGTTGGTTGAGAGATCATCTGAGACAGATTACAAGCATCGATTAATGATACTATCTTTTGTTTCATTGGACATTGATTCGCAAACCAGTCTATGTTCCTATCCCCAAGTAAAAAATATCACCATTCACATCTGTAACTATGTCAATTAACAGGCATAAATCATTCAGATATTACACATCAGTCCCAGGAGGTCTATAGCTGCAGCCGATCAGCATCGGCTTAAGGTGCAGAAGATGAACTTTGACCGATAGAGATTCTAAACTGTCTGAGATAAACTCAGAGCACAGTGTTGCCAGAAAGTTATTTCTGATAAACTGACCAAAATTTCCAACGCAACACTTGGTTTTATTGCAACACCTGTCATTTTCTTACGATAAATTTAACAATACATAACAAATATTAAGATTCTAATCAAAAACACAGTTCTAGAGTCAGGAATGAAGAACAGATTTTTCCTGGTTTCCAATTCATTGCATCAGTTGATGGCGCAATTCTGGATCACCGAAGTCAGTATCTTGCATGGCCTCCTCTGGCGTCACACACAGCCTGGATTCTGTGATGCATGGAGTCAATCAAATGCCGAATTTCAGCCTGTGTGATGCGGTCCCATTCCTCCTGGTGGGCTTAACGCAGCTGTTGGACTGTGGCTGGTTCTGGATCACGCCTTCTCACCCGGCGATCCAGAATATCCCACAGATGATCAATAGGGTTTAAATCAGGGGAATACGTTGGCTAATCAAGACACTGAACATTATTCTGCCTCAGGTAGTCCTGACAGACTCTGGCGACATATGGTCTCGCGTTATCCTGTTGCAGCGTTAGGCGATAGCAATGGACGAGTGGAACTGCGACAGAGGTAAGGATGTCGTCACTGTAACAGGCCGCACTGAGGTTTCCATCGATAAAAAATGAGGTTTGTCTTGTGTCTACTGCTTATTCCAGCCCAAATCATCACACTGGGTCCACTCCAGCGGTCACGCTGCAGGATGGTAGTGTCAGTGTAACGTTGCGGTTGTGTACGATTTGGTCGCTAATCCAGTTCTGGTGACGACCTCTGGTCTGAGCAGCAGTGACTGAAGCTGGCAGGAAGCGATTGTGCAGGTGCTGGAGGCGAACATGGTGATCCTGCTGTGGGGTGGTGACACGTGGTCTGGGGGCACATGGTCAATCACCGGTGCTTCCTGTTTCATTATACCGGCTCCAGAGACGTGATATGGTTCCTTGCAACCCGTCTTTGCGACATTCCACCGGTGAGCATACCAACGGCTCGCTCTCGCTGATTTTGACCTAGGCGCGGCATGGTCACACGTTGACCCAGGATAATGCAAAGGAATATTTAAGTTTCCCATTGCTACGGGTATTTATTGACTAAATTCTCAAAGGATCGGTCAATGAGTTCAACTCAACCAGACAGGATAGGCAAAATTCTAAACAATGCGCAATCAAGCGGAACGAGCTGCCCACACGACAAAATCTAAACAATTTCCTGAGCTTTTAAGGTGTAGTTGATGTATCATAACTCAAAACCAATATCCCATTTTATGTACAACAAATATTTCAAAAATGTATGTGTTGCCTTGGAAGTTGTATATAATGCTTTGCTACCCCCATGTTTTTTCCTGTCCCTTCTAAAAAATATTATAGCTATCAATGGAAATCTCTGTGTCAAGAACAGTAGCACCCGGGTGGGTCTGCAATACGGCCGAGATAGTTAAGTTCATGTACCTTATTTCTGATGCTGCAGATATTCAAATGGGCCAAGACAAGACCCTTTGAAACAGGAAGGAGATGCTTATCATCAATGGGCCAACTATCCAAAAAAATGTAGCTCAGTACAGTTTATATGAGCGCAAGTTAAGGAGACCAGAGAACTAGTCTAGCTCCATCCCCTGGCCTGTTGGTGCCTTTCTGATCCTTATGCTTTTGGGAAGGGGGATGGACAATATGCTTGTCATGTCGGATGTAGGCTATGTTGCCTCGTTCTCTGGCAGCTTTCATGTCTGGAATGAGTTCCTTACGCTTTTGCCTGACAGCTTTAGTGTAGTCCTCATTCACATAGATGTTGATGCCTTTCAGATCCTCAGCCTTTCCAAGAACAGCCATTTAATCTTTGTATCTGAGGAATTTGATCATGATAGGCATGAATCCCTTTCCAGAATATCTGGACGGATTGCTAGTCCCATGTGGATGTTCAATCACCACCTAACTACTGTCCAGGTGAAGTTTCTCAGTGATCTCACACCTGACTTTGTCCTCAGTCTCTTTCCAGCTTTCATTCTGGGCCTCAGGAATGCCATTCACAACAAGGTTATTCCTTCTTGTTTGACCCTCCAAGTACTCCGCTTTCTCAATCATCTCTGCCAACTTCTCCTGCATTGTTTTGATTTCAGCACAAGCAATTGTTCTCTCTGACTCAATTTTCTCACTTTGCTTTGTTAGATCATCAATGTCCTTCTGGGAGAATTGCAGGCTGCCTCCCAGCTCCTGTGTCTCCCTGGTCAATTTGTCAATCTGAGTGTTTACATTGTTCACAAGTAATTCCACAACAGCCTTGAAATTACTTTCTTGTTGCTGCAGAAGTTGCATGAACAGATCCCTTTGTTGACTCATTAGATCTCGTACTTGTGAGAGAGACACCAACTCCTCTCCATTACTTTGGTAGCTGCTTTGGTCCCTCTTAGGTGGCATGGTGTGCTGAGATTCTCTGCTAAGAAATCCTCAGGCTTCAGCTGATGAAGCAGGCCGAGATAGTATCCACCAAAAATGTCAAAGTATGAAGATCATCCATTGCTTTTCACTAGGTTTCTTACAAAATATAGAGTCTCAGAGTGGATATCTTAAAAAATTGAAGTTCTGAATTGAGATGAAACAATTTAAAACACTTTAAAAGTATCCGTATCATGAGCAGCAGGAGGAAGCAGCAGGTTCTCTGTCTGTGGCATTTCTGAAGAATGAAGATGAATACTCCAGTAAGACCATGATTCAAAATGCACATCCAATTCAGCATTGAAATACCTCAAGGAAAAGCTATTAGACCAGGGGTCCCCAATCTTTCCCAGAATGGGCCGGTGTGGGTACAGGCTTTCATTGCAACCAAGCAGCTACACACCTGATGCTACTAATCAAGCTTATTAGCAAAGAGTCCAGGGGTTAATTAGTGGAGTCAGGTGTGTAAGTACTTGGTTGCAATGAAAGCCTGCGCCCACACTGGCCCTTTCTGGGAAGGATTGGGGACCCCTGTATTAGACTCTCGGAAAGGTCTTCACCGTCCCCAGATCTGAATATGGTCGAAAGTCTGGAGTGATTTACTTCAGGTTCTCCATGTAACAGGGCTCAAGAACCAATCTGAATATGAAGAATTTTGTAAGGAGGAATGGTAAGAATTCCCACAGCCAGGAATCGAAAGCCTCAAAGGTAGGGACAGGAAGTGTTTACAAAAGGGTTCCAAAACTTTTGCATTGGGCTTTTTCCTTTGTCTGCCACTCTGAAATGTTTTTAAAATGAATGAAAAAGGACTATTGGTTACAATTCAGTGGAACTGCTTCTTGTTTGCCATCATATGGTTCAAAGGCCAGTCCAGTGTCCTTACACTCACTTAGTCATTGTAATAAGCATCTTGCCTTGGGGAACCAAAACTTTTGCGTGTGGCTTTGCTGCTTTTTTGGTAAAAAAAATAATGAAAACTAGGGGCACTCCAAGAGTGTAAACCTCCGGTAAAGCAGCACATTTGAAATCTTGCTGAGTGAACATGGCTCATAAGAAATTTAAGGTATCTGCAAGACAGAATTTCAAGATGGTTGCTGTAGTCGCCATATTGTTTGACCGATCACGGTCAAAATCAAGAGGGTCCATTCCTGATGTAATAGCAACACACCAACAATATTTCTCAGATATCCTTTTAATTACTTTTAGAGTTGTCTTGAATACAAACAGACAGACAGACAAACCAACGTCGGCAAAAGCATAACCTCCTTGGCGGAGGCAATAATCTTGTTCCAAACTCTATATTGCAGGATATTAAAGAAAAAAGCCTGCTGAGCTTTATGATGAGAAATAATTCATCTTCATTTGTTCTGCAACACTTTTTTTTACTGCAGAGATTTGCTAACCTAGACCTTGCAGACAAGGGATTGAAATCAATAACAAAATCCACTCGCCTGTATTAAAGACTACTTAACCAAATCCACGATCCTTTGATTTTTTAGCATGGAGTACTATCATATCCCATCTGTAAGTTTGTTGATCTTATCTAAACCCCATTTTAGGTTTCATGATCGGCAGGGAAAAGTTCCAGCCAGTACTGGTCTACGGATCACACCTGTTTCGGTCCCTGGTGCTGTGATGGGAGAGGACTTCTTTTAACTTTCCTTACGTCCTCGTACAAAGTAATGGAAACTTAATTTACTTTCTGGCCAGAAAAGAATTTGAGGCTTTATCTGACAAACCTGAGAGAAAGCCATACAGTAACAGTACTTATCAGAAGTTTGTGTCAACTCAATGTTCAAGCACTAAGAGACAATAACAAGAAAGAAAAAAGATTTCATCTTCCAAGAAAAAGATCTCAAACTCAAATAAACCACAGCATATTCAAGCATTTTTTTTCTTCTATGAGGACAGTGATGTTTCTGAAAGCTTATATCAATACACAAAGCCGAGTGGCTTCCCATCTGCCCAGATCATCCCAAGTTAGTGTGATTTTGCCTCACTGATCTGAAAAATAGAAAGAATTTGAGTCTGTTAATTTTGCTAAATTACGACGCCATCGCATGAAGTAAATTTTGTTACTCTGACCATTAAATAATTCTAACTACTGACTTCTCAAGTCATACCATTTGAGTTTATTTACCAGATAATAACTGCTTAAATTTGACTAAGGTACCAAAATATGAGTGAGGTGACTGGTATTGTAGCTCCAAAGCAAGGCCGAAATCTTGTGACGACTGCTTTGTGGACTCTGGTCAGGCTCCACCCCCAGCCCCACATATGTCTGACTGGACTCTGGGCTGAAATGTGTCCCGCGAGAGAGGGAGGGAGATGGGGATTGGAAGGGGGTGGATATTGATTTGCTGAGAATGATTAAACAATGCACAGCCTTGAAAGATTTAAAACTATGTGAATGACCCCAAACAGGCCAACAACCCCTCCACCCTCCACCCCACACTACTGCTCTTTATTTTCGTGATTTTTGGCCAGATGTGAATACCCATCTTGTCTGTCCATAGGGAGTAGTTTAAGCACTTCAAAATTTTATTAAAATTCTTTTATTATTGAGCAGTAACCTGGCTGTTACTTTCCTGAGGCCCATTAGTCATCTGCAGCTTTATGTGAACACGACGCCAGTGTTGCCTTCTGTTTTTGGCACGCTTGTATACATGTGAGAGTCAGTGACGTGCAGTCGGAGGTTAGTTCCGTGAGGCAGAAACCTCCCCTTTGCTTGATTAGCAATCAGGCGGTTAGCTAGTTTAGTAAGACTAGTCGGCAGAATGACGGGCCAGTTTAAGTTTCTGCCGTGTTATTACTCAGTACGTTGAATCTGAAATGCTCAACAGCAGATTTGCGCGTACTTGCTTACAGGAAGCCGAAGCAATGTCATCAACAAATATTAAAACAGTTTGATTTATGCAGAGTTCAATGCTTAATCAATAGGCTATACAATGTATTCTTCTTTAAATACACGCTTTTACACCCACACAAAAAGCGGGCGTTTATTTTCAGTCACCTTTCATAATTCGATGAACAAAATGTTTAAACGATATACAGAATTACCGAGAGCCGAGAATTTTTCCTTTTCAGATGGAATTCAGATTTCCATCCTTGCAGTCTCGAATTGAAGCATAGGGGAGACCGGGGTTACTTCGGTCACGGGGTTAGGTTTGTCACCCCAGTTTTTTTCATTGCAAAAGCACTGACGGGAAAACGAAAATGTACAAGTTATCTGACATCCCAGCGACGACATCTCTTGGAAAGATGAAGGACTTTTGGTGTCATGTAAGTGTTTTCTGCCTAAATAACTGAATTTTGGCCCAAATTCCAAACTTTAAGTTTCCGAAAGAAATACATCTAGCTTCTTTGAAGAAAACGATTTCAACAGTATTTTTACTGTTTCATAAACGTATGTAACTAGAGTTATTAACAACACAGACGATAAAGACCTGCTGCGATCATGAGATGAGAGATGCGGCTTTATTTCCAAAATGGGAGCACGGGGCTACACTGGCCAAGCAGCATGGGGTCAGTTTGTAAGGTGCTGAGGTTGCACCACTTGAAGGTCATGTGTTAGGCCTACATTAAAATATTCCAAAGTCAAATATAGGAGCCGATTTATTGTTTTTCAGATACCTATAGTGTCTTAATAATTCTAAAATTTGCATTTACGTTATGTTTTTGATAGAGGACCTACTAGGGCCTTTGTTTGGAGGACACAAGTATGGGTGTGTCCCCCCTCCCCTTTCTTATTCTTTCACCTCAACCTTAATGGGCCACAGGTGGGGCCCATTAAAGTGGAGGTGTTAGCAGTGTATTTAGGTTGGCAGGTGCCAGCCCTGGGGCCTCTGCATTTCATTCCATTCTTTTTTCAGTGGGAATGTTTGCTGCTCCTCTTTGGTGCCTTTGGTCTTTCTAATCATCATTGTGGTGGCCTACATATGTCATAACTGCTACTCTGATGGTGATTATGCATAAATCATAGCTTGTGTTGGTTCATTGTAAAAATAAAACAGTGCTCACCATTTCTGTTATGAGAATATTGGACTGTCTCTTTCAGCTGATAGCCAACTAAAAAAATTTTACCCCACCCATCTGACAAAGTAACCCCGGGTATGGGGTTACTTTGGCATGTTTGTGTCATATCGAAAATTGAATATTGTGATGAAAATATATGTTATATTGAGATTGTATCCATACAACTTTTGTTGTACACATACACATTGTACACAACTACACATATACCACTAAGGAATTTCTCTAAGTTTTAGCAACAAAGATTTACGAAGACGAATACAAAATTATGACGAGGTAACCCAAGACTCCCCTATATGTGAATGAATCTTTTTGTCATTATCTCCTCTATCAGCCTTCCTATACGCTTGGTCTTAATTGTTTTGATTGTCAGTCAGGAATAGTACGTGGGAACAAGTTCACAAAATCCTGTGATAAAGGTTTGGGTCACTGCCTCACCTCACCGCACGTCTCTGGCTTCCTGTGAGCACGTACTCGCAAATCTGCAGTTTCATGAGCATTTCAAGTTCGATGTAGCCTACTGAGTAATAACGCCGCGGAAACTTAAACTGGCCCGTCATTCTGCCGAATAGTCTTACTAAAATAATTAATCGTCAGATTGCTAATCAAGCAAAGGGGAGGTTTCTGCCTCACCAAACTAGCCTCCACCGCACGTCACTGGTTATAATTTCTTAGGAATACAACTAATTTCAATTAAAATTCAGGTGACACTGTCATAGTTACTACATTTCATAACATATCACTTCATTTTTTTAAAAAATTTGCCTAATTAATTTTGATGCACCACCTTATGCAGGCCTGAAAAAGTGATACTTCAAAGAACATAAATTACTGTTGTAAGCTGTAAAAGGCGCATCTCATCAGATACACATGCTTGCGTAGACCAAATTGATCTATTTAAAAAAAGCTTAAAAGTAACACGAAAAGTAGCCAGTTGCTGCAATAGAAGATAATATTGTAATATACAGTAACTTGTTACATTTGGTCAAAGGCATGTAATTTGTAATATGCATGATCTAACTTTTTTTAAAGTAACTTCCATAGCACTCCTAACCATGCCCTTTAGCATAAACTCTTTGTGCTGACAGGGAGAATCAGGCTTAAAACTGATTGGTTTGAATGAAAGCCTGCATCTGCAGTGGACCTTTGTGGAAAAGGTTCAGAAGTCCTGTTATAGGAAATATTTTTGATTTGGATGGAAGGTCCTTTTCAAGATTCTTTTGAAATTCACTAAAGTGGACTTCTGAGGCATGCAAGGTATTTGCTATTTGCTATTGCTCACCTTCTTAATATGTATTTTTTTCTTTCATGCTAATATACTGAATTTGACAGATTCAAGTTTTAGGCTGTGCATGGACTGGAATTGACATTTATTTGGTGGAAGCAAATCTGGCTGCAGCCTCAGTCAAGTAGCTGTAGTTTCAAATCAGTTGAAATGATAAAGGGTGGAAGGGAGAGACCCTTTTGGCCCAGGTTATGTGGATGGGGCCTGGACCCTGACAAAGCCTGCTCTGGCCTTGATGCCATAGTCAGTCTGGTTGATTGAATCAGAGGTGTAGCTGTCAGCGAATGCTGTTGGCCATGCAGCTGATCTGGGGAGGAATGGACAGGAAGCCATATTTCTCCAAAATTGATTTTTTACCAGGCAGCGGTCCAGTTGAATCATGGTCAATTAGCAGTGGGGCACATCCATGTCTGTGGTCTGTGGTCTGAAGGTAGAGTAATATGTGTTGCCAGGTTTTTTTTTTGTTTGTTGCCATATCAGGGGCTAACTGGCATCTCAGTGTTGAGAGTTAGTCTTTACTAACAGACTCAGACAGCAGGCCTCTCCACCATACATGGTTGCCAGGCTTCCTCCCACTGGCTGTCAGGTGAGTGAGACTGACCTGCCCTCTCTTATCATCGCTCCAGGGCTCCAAGCTGCAGACGGTGGACCAACAGTGTGAACCCTTCAGTATTCTATTCTCTTGCCTTCAATTACCACAAGTGATTGTAACATCACAATTATACCCTTTGTTTAAGAATATTCTAATGGCATATTTGTCATCTCACACTTTCTGTGATTTTTTTGGCACTTATCATCTCAGCGTGTGATGTTGAGAAGATCACTACACACCCTTGGCACTCACACAGTTGAATATTTACGGGGGGAAATGCAGTCCTGGTCTGACCTAAGGTGACAGCACTGTGCCCTGACCAGGGATTTGAACTGGAAATTTACTGGCTCAGAAAAAAAGTCCTTTTGGCTTGTTTCTGTGGAGCAATATGAGAAAATAGGTTTTTGATGGAAAAATCTGTGTTCAGCTTGAAAATGTCCAAATCTTGATAATATTGCCTAACTAAGAAGAGACAAACTAGATACGGTTTATATGTAGGATCACATTACCATTTCCTTTTAGAGTGTAAGATAGATGGAAGTGTCACGCATAATTTTTCACATGGTAGGGGATGAAGTTATCAAATGATTATTCAGAAAAAGCAAAACAATAACTCTAAACAAGCTATTTCAGTGGGTAGACAAAATATTGGAAACACCACTGGGGAGAAAATGGGTCTGCCTTTAAAGCTTCTAGACCACAATTAAAAATCATCTTTAAAGGTGATTCCCATTAGTCTGAATGGAATTCAAATTGGTGGCACGTGTCTACTTAATAGAGTACAGTAACCAGCAGCACTTAACTGGGTAAGTCTCCAAAGCAAGATGAGGATTGTAGGTGCATCAGTCACAGAATCAGCGAAATTATTTGAAAGTTGCAAGTGGAACGGTGTCAAAAACGTTTGCCAAACGCAAAATAGTAGCGACTCTCTGAAAGTCTCTACAAAATTGAATCAATCCATATTTTAGCCAGTTTCAGAAAAAAGTTTGTTGTTGGCTTCCCAAAGCTGGTATTTAAGGCAGTGTTTCTGAGGATTTGACAATCCGCTCCATGTTGTAAAACTGAAAGAGATGTCTTCTGATGGCTCTGAAGCACCTCTTCAGACTTCAGACACACGCAGAAGTGGAAATCTTGCTCCAGCAGTCAGTTAAAGAAGGCACCAAACACGCTACAAGCCCACAATAAAAAAAAGAGGACAGTAAGGCACTCAACAGCATGCAAGACAATCAGACTGAATAGCAGAATTCCTGACCCAAACCATTTCACTGGGTCTGGCCCGAAATCAGGAGAGCAGGACTACTCAGAGATCAGGAAAAAAATACAATATAATTAGAACACGGCAAACTGACATTTCTTCTCCTTTTTTACCAGTAGGAAGACGTCATATTTTTTCTGAGCTTTGCATACTCTCCTGATTTTGGGCAAGTCCCAGTGAAATGGTTCTGATATAAAGCTCTGCTATATTGCACAAGCAGTCATTCACACACCCTGACTGATGTCTAGCTGACTTAAAACTCCACTCATATTTAGTATAGGGTGTGAAATCTTGTGTAGTCTATCTTCATTAGGTTTGAATAAGCCTGCAGTGCAACTTATGTCAACTTGGCTTTGGGTCTGCTAAAGCGGTCTAAAAGGCCACAAAAAATTATACACGGGGATGTGCATTATAAACTGCATTGTGTACTTGCGGGCTCATTGAATGTGTAGCCTTGTGCTCTGAAAAGGCTGTTCTGACATTTTTAAAAATGTGACCACATTGATCACAACAGAGTTCAGCGACAACACTGCTGCTACAGACTCTCGCTCCCTAATGATTGGTCAGAAGACGAGTGATGGTGCACTTTCGCAATTATTTATTTATTTGTCTGTTTGTTTGTCTGTTTGTTTATTTATTTTTTAATTCACAGTTTACAGATGTGGTAAGTTGTCGTGAGAACATTGAACAACCACCAAGAATATTTGGGGCCCAAAAGTTGTGCATCTGTTTAATTCCTGCAGTCTTGTGAAGCATACGCACTCGTCTGAACACGGCCTGGGGGAGTTTCGGTGGCGGTACTGCCTGTCCGTTTTGGGTCAGACACGAAAGCACCAACCAGACTAAATCCCTATTGATTGACCTGCTTTGTGCGCGAACATCACTCACAATCACATCCCGGGCCACCATTACGGTCACCATCCCAGCTGTGGAAAAAGCATTAGGCAGCTCCATGGCTAGCACATGTCCAATACAGAAAATTGCTAATTAAGGAGCTCCTGACTGAAAAATACTTTCAAATACCTCCTGACTGAGTGCTGACAGAACCAAGGGCGTAATTTAATGGGAGATGGGGGGACGCTTCTCGCCCCGTATTGAAATGACACAATGAATGAATTTTCCCACCAGGCAAACCCCAAAGGGGGTCATGGCACACTCCACCTGTCCATCCATCTGTCTGTTTATCTGTATTGGACGGTACTTGGCTGGTGAGATCGACTCCTCCTACAGTTTTCATTAGACATCCCTGAAACTTTGCACAAATGCAGCAGATAGGCTGCTGATACGCATATCGCAGTCATGACTCTCGCAGTAGATGTTGTGCTGTCAGAGTGCTGTCGTTATCAACCGAGTTTTATTGATTCACGGTCATAATCACAGTCAAAGAGCAACAAACAAACAAAATAGAAAAAACATGTCATGGATCAATAAGTGTGGGCTGAATCAGAGCTACTCTCATTGCAAACATCCAATCCCCTCACATCATGCAATAACCAAAACACAATTTAGCACAACCCCCCCCAAAAAAGATTAAAACTTATAGTACAGCTCTCCCATTTCCTTCTTTCCCTTAGTAGGTATCTGTAAGGGTTGTGCTTCATCCACCGGTGATGAGCACAGAGGACAGGAAGTGGAGGACTGGACTCAGGTGCAAGGATGGACTTGGTTTAATTTATTATGCCTTATGCGCAGCAATAAGGCACATACAAATACAAAAAATATAGGAAACGAGGTTCCTGAGAGACACTGTTAGTAATACAAACACTGGACTTTAGCTAAATAACAATGTATTACGAATGGGAGAAAAGAAAAAGGAAGTGAGGTTTCTTATATTAAAGTTAAAGTGCTAACGTAAATAAAAAAAGGCACAAAATTCATGTTTTTTGATTTACGTAGTCTTTAGATTTATTAAAGAGGCCAACAGCCTTAAAATTTTTTAATTTGACAAAATTTATATGAGATTTTCAAGACAATTTATAGTCAGTTATCACTCCCAAAAAATAAATGTAAATGCAAATTGTCAGCATAAATTTGTTGGTATTTTCAACTGAATCGGATGAACTGTTTAAGAATGACAGCACCTTTTATAAATGGTTCCCCATTAGAGGATGCTTCAAAGACCAAAAATAAAAATCAAACAATCAGTATTCCTGGGCATGCCCAAGTCGACAGCGTAGTTCATCATTTATAATAAATAAACTATTGTTGAACTCCTTTATACCAAAAGTCCACTGTAGTGGACGTCTGAAGAATAATCTTTATTGTGAAGAAAACACTCCAGACAGGCAGGTACTGGGGTACGTCCCTCAAGGCTTATTTTTATATTTATGTCAGCAATTTACATACTACTTAGCAACAATGCTTGTAGGAAATGTGCCCCCGATCAACAACACTGTCCTGGATGCAGGTGTACAACCCCAGCTTAGGATGGCTCGGAAAATGGACATAAACAAAATTCAGTGATTTCTAAATTTAATTTGACCTGTATGTCATTGCAAACAGTATAAAGACAAGATATTTGATGTTTTGTGAGTGCAATTCATTTTAGTTGTAAATTCACGGTCATCCAGGCTTGCAAGGCATTCCAAAAAAAGTTAGGATTGGGGAAATGTAGGACTAGTAGTGAGGTAAAAAAATGTGAACAATTTTGTGCTTCAAAGCAGCTGATGTCAGCAGGTGATTATAATCATGATTTGGCACAAAAGCAGCTTCTAGGAAAGGCCTAGTCCTTCAGGAGCAAATATGGGCTGAGAATTGTCAATTTGCCCGCAAATACTTAAGAAAATAATTCAAAACTTTTTAAACCTTCCTCAAAGAAAAATAGGAAACTATTTATTTCACCCACTACAGTGCATAATATAATTAAAAGATTTAAGTATTCTAAGGATTAGCGTAGTTAAACATTGTCAAGTAATATAATACGTAGTTACGTCCACAGATGGCAGTTAAAAGCATTCTGAGAAGGATTTGTCAGCTATGGTTTTTAAACACAACTTTCAAAGTTGGACCCTCCTCCTAGACTCAGTCACACCAGCACTCGGCAAACATCGGCCGATTCGTTCCTCATCAAACCTCGGATGTGTGACTGTGGATGCCATTAGCTGGAACGCTTTTTTTCTGAATAAACATGGTGGCATTCAACGGTAGCAATGCTCGGTTCTATGTCAAATTGGTGAAAACATTGTGTGGCCTCTTGTGTCAAGACACAAAGAAGCGTCGCCACTCATAGATTTTGCAAAGGTCAGTATTGCCTCCATTTTTAGGTGGCGATGTAGTGCGCGGATTTTGGACAACTGTGTAAATCGGTCTTCCGGCAAAAAAAATGTCAGGGGGAGCAACATATCAACTTTCTGTCACACATCCGGGGCGTGATGAAGAGTAGTGGAACTGCTGAGAAGTTCTGAGTGCGACACCAGAAGAGCTAGCCTGCAGTGAAGTGCTAAGTCCTGCCCTCACACCCTGTGCACTATTATTGGCTGGGGGCTACACTCACTCTACCCAAGGGCTGACGCCTAGAAATGTCTCGTACAAAAATAAGTAAGACGTCAGGGTATCTGTAGATAAAGACACCCCCACACACTTCCAGTGGGTCATAAGTGATTATTGAGAGCTATTGTATCTGTATGAATCCATACTCTGTTTTTTTAGTAAAAACCTACTCTGTATACCTTTAAAACATCAATTTGCAAAAAAAAAAAAGCCCTATTATAACAGTGTCCAGACTGTTGACTTCTATGGGCTTAGAAGCATCTGCAATGGACATTATGTAGTGAAAATGTATATTTTGGGCAGCTTAATTTGTATTTCAGAAAAAACGGATGCCATATGCTCTGGACTAAGAAGGCAAAGGATCATCTAGATTGTTGTTATCAACAAGTCCAAATGCCACGCTCTGTCATGGTATGGGGATTGGGGACTGTGTCAGTGCCCTGGCATAAATTGCACAGCTGTTGAGGCACAATTAATGTTATAAAGTAGACTGAGATCTTGAAGCAATATATGCTGCCTTCAAGATGAACTCTTTTCCAGGTAAAGAAAGTTCTGAAATTTCAACATAGTTCATCTGTAATGGATGAAAACATTCTCAAATTAAAGCTGACAGTCTGCACTTCAACCTCGTTGTCTTTGTATCCTGTTGAACTCAGAGTGCTGGAGTGCAGACCTGAAAAAACAAACAATCTGTCATTGTCCAGTGAATTATTGCGTTTACTGAATAGATTTGCATATTATGATACGAACTTAAATGTACTGTATTAACAAATATAAGATAGGATATTAAATCAAAACATATGACTTGTTGTGGCTGACTTGTTGCGATCGCATTTTTGCAGAGAAATGTCATAATTAACATTGAGCGTTGCTGACTTAAAGAGCTCAGGGTGGCTGTCTTTTCTAAAAGAGCGAGTTCTGAGGGCTCTGTGGGGCCTGCAGCTGTACGTGACCCAGTAACTTGCTAAACTTCTCTGTGAATGAGAAAATGGCGGACTGGAATGGGTTTGCCAGAAGACAGGGTGGGATAGATATCTCGACCGATACTAAGGAAGACAGACCATATCATTATTGGCCATGTTCGGAGGTCTGCGTGGGCGAAACAACAATTGGTTCAGCCTTGCAGAGGATAGTTGGGGCTGAGCTGGTCATAATGTATTAGTCTTATCACTCTCTGGTGACCACACCTGGTTGACCAGGTTCTTGTAGGTATATAAACAATCAAAATCAAAATGTGTACAAACTGCATTATCCTCTGATGGCAAAGGCTGTGTGTGGGAGAAGAGAAAAGACTCGCAACACTGTTATAGCTCCCAAAAAAGAAGTATGTACTTTATTCTAACATTCTAAAAAGACGTTAAAAAGACAAAGTTTTGACGTTTTTAACGTCTTTTTAGAATGTTAGAATAAGGTGCATACTTCTTTTCTGGGAGCTATAAGAGTGTTGCGAGTCTTTTCTCCTGTCAATATGTTGTTGGAATCAGCACCTGAAAACTAGGATGTGCGTGTGTTTACCTCTCAAAAGGCTGTGTGTACTCAGCAGTGTGGCAGTAGAGTGCAAAAAAAAACTATATAGTGCAAAAAAAAAACAAAAGGTAGTCAACGTGAGTCGGAGGAATCTGGTCTGTGGTGTCAGGTTGCTGCGGTGGGCTACACTGTTTGGCTGAGTTCTGGGTGGGGAAAAAGAAGAAAAAAACACTAAAGAAGACATCGGTGATGTCCTGTTATGAATTTAGGAGACGTCTTTTCTCTTTTTGTGTGATTTGGCACTGCTAAAACCAAAATTTCGACAAATGCTGTTGGATGACATCAGTCAGTTATATCCTTGAAACTTCAGCATTCCCTCCATAGGCAAAATTCAAAGTTTGGCCTTGCGATGGCATTACAGGGAATAAACAGGGGAACTACTCTTGGATCCAAGAATGTCCACAGCTAATTTTATCCATTTCCAACAAGAAATGTGTGACTTATTACCTCCTAAGGAGGTTATATATTCCCTTTGGTTTATGGTAAAGAACTTGTATGTTTGTTACCAACATTACAGAAAAATTTTTGGACAGATTTTTATGAAATTATATATAGAGGGGTGGGGACTTCGCAATTTTTGGCTGATGGTTTGAATGCGGATGATCAGTATATGTGTGTATCAAGGGAATATATGCACGTATGTGTTGTGTTCCGGGGTTCTGGCCTTTGGCCAGAACAATATTGCTTATGGTTTTAACAGTTTCATGTTCAAGATTTCATAGCTCATAGTTCATGTTCATGTCACAGTTTTAACAGTTTCTTGTATTAGGTTACCACTTTTCATAGTTCATGTTTCATTGTCCATGTTTTTACTTTTCCACGTTTTTGTTTTCGCCAGGTCTGCCAAGCCACTCCACCGCTTGTCTGCGTTCCGCCCCGTGCCTTCGTTGTTGCACATTTCAGAGCTCTGGTTGGCTTTGGTATTTCCCCTTCCTTCCATGCTGTGCTGGATTCGGGGCTCTCTAAGCTTAATTGACAATTAACTGTTTTTAAGTTACTAACATTTACTAACACTCACTGGGTGGTGTAATTCTTAGATAGGCACATTACTAATATTACTAATTTAGACAGGGAGTTTATTGTCATGATTCCTGCTTTGCTATTTCAAGTCTTGCTGTGCTTTTCTGTTCTGAACATTCATGCTGCTTTCAAACTGCATACTTAATTGGTACTTAAGCTGAGCACGCTCATTCTCTTAATGAGCAAGTCTTGTCATCCAATCTTAGTCCATGTCATGATCTTGCCATGCCTCTTGTTTCTCTTTCTCCAGGTGTTGCCCCTCATGTGCCATGATTTCTAAGCCTTTATCTGGATGCGGTGGAAGTTGGCTGGCAGACAGTGTCTCAAGTTTGTTTCTAGTCAAGTCTTGTTTCATGTTCAAGTCTTCGCTCATGGTCACGCTTTCAAGTCGTTGTTTCCAAGTCTTGTTCATAGCCCTTGTATATATAGCCATAGTTTTGTTATTTATTTTTCTTGGATTTCTGCCTGGAGTTTCCAGTGGTTTTTTGTTTTTGCCTTTTTAGCTCTTTAGTTCTTTGCTCAGTGTAGCTTACCTTAGTTTGTCTTTTGCAACCCTTTGGGCCAAGTTTTTTGTTGGCCCTCGTGCCTGTTTTGCTTTTGTTTTAATAAATTCCTTATTCCCCTTCACCTCGCTCCTGGTGTCTACCTGATCTCGTATCAGTATGTGTAGGTACCATGTCTGTCCCTTGATTTTCTTGATAACCCTTCATCCAATCCACTATCCCTGAGGACCCAAGGAAGTGCAAAGTCAATTGTGAATTTATTTGGCTGAGCAATTCTTGAGAAATCTTGAAGGTTGCAAGCAGAAATACTGTGCAAGCAAAAATACAGTTGGCCAAGGAATTGACCTGTTCAAAATAGATGTATTTTGATCAGGCACTGCACTGGTCTAAAGGGGAAAAAAAAAGAAAGGAGTCTCTGGTTGCATTTGAAAAGTCAAAAAATTATATCCTATTGTTTAATTCCAAACCCCACTTCTTTAATCTCAGTGGGAAATGTTATGTGGTGAAGGTAAGGTGTAAAGGGACATTTATGACGGCTTAGGAAGAGAATCACGCTGCTAAAAGAATCCTAATGTACGTATACTAGGCAACGTGATCATGTTTGTTTTCATGTTTGGCCAGACGGATGGTCCTCACTTTAAATACTGCTGCTGCACAGAATTGTGAGAGATGGTGTTACCTCCTTTCTTTTCGAAAAGGATGGTTCTGTGTACCCAATGCAAAAGGAGATAACTTAGAAGCACTGAGAATTTGAACACGCTTATCATAGATGCCACGTAAATACTTCCAGATCATTTTCTAGGAGTTAGGAACTTTCCGAAGCAAAAAAGAATAGTCGAACGCAGCCTTGGTTTGTCTGTGGGTGCTTTTCATTATGCTAGCTTATGCTTCCTTGCATCCTCTCTCCTCCTGTGACCCGGTAATAGTTCACCATTCGCCATCAGGGAGGAGCTTCCAATCCCTAAAATGAATTTCGAAGAGACAAGGAGACGGGATGCTTCTGGAGGAGCTTAGAGTGGCCAGTGTATCCAACATGTCTTTTTATCATGGAATGGATTATAAATGCCATTTGGTATTTTTCGCTCCTCTGTCCTTGCATCTCTTCCTTTCATCTCTCTCCCTCATCCTCGCTGGGAGGAGCTAAGTCATGAGGAAGGGACACGAGTGAGGGAAGGGACAAGACATACTGAAAAGCACACCGTGTATACGTATGTTTGTCTTTCGAGTTTTTTGGACACCTGTTCATCTGATGGACATTACTCTTGGCAGGTGCATTGTTGAGGACCCAAGGAAGCACAGTGCTGAGTGTGATGTTAAGAGAGCTATAAGCAACAATACTGAAGGATCAGCAATTGGCCCATTCCGAAAAGGCAAGTTTTAAACAATCACTGCTCTAGTTCATAATATCAAATCCTAATTTAAAGAGAAGGCAGAGAGGATAGATTGTGAGAACCAACAGCAGTGGTTCCCAAACTCGGTCCTGGGGTCATCGTGTGCCTGCTGGCTTACATTACAACCACAAATGCCGTTGTAGGATTTGAACTAACCATTAAATTGTTTTCATTATGTGGGATAATGTTTAGAGAAGTTATTTTTCCTCTCTAGCCACATTTAGAAGGATACCTATGCATGCCACGAAGAATAAAAAGTCCATATCCACATTGTGATAAATTGGAAACAGCTGCATAAAATGAGGGAAAAAATAACCGATTAAAGAATACAATCAATTTTATGGTGAGGCTCTGGACACGTGGTCATAAAATTTAACAATTTATCAGGCAAACAAATAATAGTCAAACCTTTTTTGTGTTATAATTATGTCACTAAGTTTCAGAAAATAATTTTGAAAAAACTCTAAACTCCTCTGTTCAGCAACCGAATTTGGAGCCTCCTGATTTTCTCAATGTCTAATTTAATCGGTTTATTCGCTTATTTGATTTATAAAAGGACAGCGTGCAATGACAGTTATTATTTACAAGAAATGAAAATATGGTCGCGCCATATTTAGCGAGACGCTAATTTCCATATGTAGTCCTACATAAACCTGGTAGACGCAACAAACAAAGTCATGATACAATACATACTACAGTAACAAAGTCACCAGTGCAGGTGCCACACATAACACAGAACAGAAAGTGCACACTGCGCGATTAAAATGGAGTATAAAATACAATTCAGTGACCAAGTAACCAGTTGCCTCTGCCTTACACAATGGGAATGGTAGGTAAAGGCTGCACAGTACAAATTACAGTAATAAATATGCAATTACTTCATAATATGTGGAAAAATATCAGCATACAGTACCAGTCAAAAGTTTGGACAAACCCACATTTTTCTTTGAATACATGTTAAATAAAGAAATAGGCACCATTTGCAGTCATATTTGCAGAGCACACTCACATTATTATTATTTATTTATTTCTTTTTGACAGCAGTTATATGGCTATGAGTTTGCTGCTCAGCGGCTGTCTAAGTTCCCAAAGACGTGCTGCACTTTTGGTTTGCTTTTCATAGACTTTTTTGCCCAATAAATTCCAAAACAGCTTACCTTTAATTTGGCAGTTGGAAGATGGAAAGAGCTTGTTTGTCTGCTCACTTTGCAAAATATGGCTTCTTTGAGAATTCTCAAAATTTGGACACTATTCAAATGAGTAAATTACTCTCTTTGAACTTCTGACTGTTTACCTTTTACCAGATTCCATTTCAGATAATATAGAAAAATTCAAATTTCACTAAAAACAGAGAGCTGTGTCATTAGCAAAGTGTGCCCAAACTTTTGACTGGTACTGTATGTTCCAACAAGGGCAACATTTAGCATTGTATTATCTGTTAACATCTATGATCAGTGCTGACAAGACTAATGGTTTAATCCAATTTTTAACATCACAGGCTTAAAATATGTTGCTTTCTGAAATTACTTGCAATGCAGAAAAATAAACACTGTTTCTTCAAGTGTCTTTTATTCTTCATGGAGCACATGGATATTTCTGCCAAAATGTGGCTTAAGACAGAGCAGTGAACATGAACTGCTCTTAATTAGGACAAATTGCCCTCTTATTAAAGTCCTACGAGGGCAATTGTGGTTGGAACAAAAACCAGTAGGCTCCGTCACCCCAGAACATATTCAAGAGCCTCTTGTTTAAGAGAAACAGTATACCTTGCTGTTTGTGAATCTGGACAGTGATACTGGTACTACAGTTTGTGAAAATAATTTTCTGAATAGTATTTTGATAACTGTGGACTTGACTGTGGACATGTTTTGATTGTCTATGATGTCCAGTTCGGTTGTCCGTTGTGGTAAATCCTAGTTCAGAAATTAAAATTCCTGTTTGGTATTTTCTTACCCTTTTCTGTAAGTGCTTGCGAGCATAATTCCTCAGCGTCACATCGATACATAATCAGTAAAATCAACTGGCTGAGCAGATGGGCGGGAGAAATGCATGGCATGAATGGAACTTTCTGAGTCCTGGATTTTTTTCCCCATGTCTTTGAGGTGGCAGTTGTTGGTATCTGTACTTCTTTACAAAAATGGATATTCTAGAATTAATGGAAGTCCATTGTATGGAATACTGCAATCACATGCTCAACCTTTTGCTTTTGCAGAGGTCAAATATGGCAGGCGTATGAAAGCAACAAAATATGCACAATAGTGTAGATAATAGCTAAATATTGTTCGTTGCATTCTTTAAAGAGTTTAACAGCATAATTAACCACATGCAAGTAAGCTCAAAAGCACAAAACATAGGCTATTTGGAATATCTGAAATCCAGTCTAGATTCATGCACAATCACTAAAATGTTCAAAATTACGTCTCTATCGTCATTTTCCGTGATTTCTTGCGTTCTACAGAGTCAGAGCATCATGAATATGGTGGAACAAGTTTCAGATATTACGGACCGAACAAAACATCTTGACATTAGAGATGAGCGCAAACTGCTGAAGCTGAGATGATGCAGAGCACTGGCAGCAGGAACACCGGCAGCAGCCGTGATGCAGCTGCATGAATGAAGGGATTGTCTCTTTAAGAAAATGGGGGAAGGGTGTGTGTGCGTCCACTGCAGCCGTGCCTATTCTTTCTCCTGACGTCCTTCCTTCCCCTGAGTGTCATGCGATTTCGGGATGTAGATTTCTTTTTCAACCTAACGGCTCTTATTAAGATATTTTTTGGGGTGGGGGTCGGTTGTTTCTTGACAGAATAGCCACCCTTACGGGGGTGCGTTTCGAAATGGGGATGTTTGTTTATCCCAAACAAGAGGCTAGCTTCGTTGTTGCAAAAGGCTAGCAGGCTAGCACATGTTTTCCGTTTTTTAAATACATCAAGCCAGATACAAGCCGCGGTTTCGTATTAATTAATCAATTAATTAATTAATTTTCCGGACCCCGCGAGTACCGATTAATATTTTCCTCATTTTGTTTTCCATCCGGGGAGAGTTGATTCCTTGCGTGGCGTGAGCTGAGCCTCAGCCTTCCCATTTATTCTATTATCTAAATGGATATTTTTGATTTTTGCCTTTCGGCGTTTTGCCTGGCCTTTCGACGCAGATTGATGTCTAGACTCAAGTAGCGATTCAATCATATACATAAAGTGTTTCGGCCAGTATTTTAGGATGGCTGGTTATTTCGCTGGCTAACGTTATATGATAAACGGAGGCGAAAGTGGTCGTGCTTGTTTTTATGCCAAAATGATGCACAGTATTGGCATTCGCCTTTGTACAGCAGACTCTTGTCAAGCATGAACAAATCATAGTCGGCTGTACGAATTTCTGCTGTGTTTTTTCTGGCATCTGTTGCTGTTGTATTTTATCACTGAAATGCGGATCGTCTGAGGATACCCGTCCCCGCTGCGATTAGCAGGGAGAGGATACGGCTCCGACGCGGATTTCGCCGGCGGGATAAGGCATTGATTGTCTTGGAGCACTGGCTCGGCTGCGGAGCGGCCAATGTCGACTGTTATTTTCGGTTGGATATAAAACTGTAAATACGTATAAATACATAAATCATATATAGTTCTTTAAGTAGGGATACTCAGGGACAATGTCTTCTCGCTCAGCGCTACCTTCTGGGAATGAACGAAACTCGGACCACGTAAGTAAAAAAACGACATTTCTTGGCACATTATGAATAACACTGGCTCCCTAACAAATCCGACTCAGCGGCATCACGCGTTATATTTTATATTTTATGCTATACATCGA
This sequence comes from Gymnothorax reevesii, assembly GCA_029721435.1. NCBI lineage: Eukaryota > Metazoa > Chordata > Actinopteri > Anguilliformes > Muraenidae > Gymnothorax > Gymnothorax reevesii. The sequence goes on from CM056574.1 coordinate 118,687,011, forward strand.
TTGCTATGTGATATTGAATTTAATTTGGAAGAAGTCGTAGCATATGACATGGATGTGGTTGCTTTTGCCTGTGATTGCGCTATGGATGCAATGCGGGTAAAATAAGGGAAGCGAAATGTAAGCAGTGGTTACTGTAGCCAGCGCTGCCTATAGCTTTGTGCAGACTTTCTTATGAAGGTCGATTATTGTGATTATTCAGTTACCACAGGCATAATATCTAGCAACGGACCACAGACGCTGTTTCGCAACCCAACGTTTTTAATATCATGCCATTGACACATCAGGTTGTTCTAATCTAACACAAATGTCTTTGGCTTGCTGCGTGTGGCTACTCAATAATGCTACGGAACAAGCAGAATGTGATCGCCAGCAAGCTAACTGACATTTTTCTGCATTTGGTTGGATACATTCAGTCAGGTCGTTGCTCTGCTGGTGTAACGCTATGTTCCTATATTCCAAAAAAAATTGGAGGGGTTATTAGAGGGCATTTGTTTGACATTAGCATTGGCAAGCTAGCAGAGTAGTTGCGCGTTTCACCGGGATGACTTCATTTGGGAATGTAGATGAAACATTTGATGCAACTGATTTTATTTTGGAATGTAGATGAACATTACGGGCATGTCAGCAGTCAGAAGTATACCTCGGGTACAGCTCGTTTTTAGGCTTCATTGTTGATGCTGATGAAGACCCCCCCCAAACAAAAATGAGAGAATTGCATTTTTGGTTGCGTTGGGCCCTTGTCAGGCTTCAGATGGCTGCATTTTCTTCCCCAATTGGCGATTCAGACGGAACCCCCAGCTCAGAACAAAAATGTCATTTAATGTAGATGTGGCAAATTCCTGTTATCACATTGAATTTTGGAAGTTTGCCAGTCGTGTGGACGTCCTTTGACATTTTTCACAGTTCAACGTGTACGGCCTTATACATGAGGTTTTTTTTTTTAATAAATAACAATTAGGAAAATAATATAAACTATAATTTTCATACAGTATACAAGATTAGTGTCTATAAAATTCGTTGTTGACTGATGCGCGGTGCGAATACAATTGCGTTTCATGGCAGCGGAAAACTAGAGTTGGGGGGGAAAAGAACAGCCACTCCCATTTCGAAGCAATTCTGTTACTATGGTCGAGGATTGGTCCGGGACACGTGACAGCGAGCGAGAGACATATACATCTTGCAGGAGGCTGAGTGCACTCCATGTACGATTGTGCGCGGATAACGAAAGGGACGCCGTGTTTCGTTTGGCGAAAATCATTTATCGATCGGAAAGTGATGCTTTAATTTGAGAAATCACGAATTATTTTTCCCCTAATTTGAACATAAGATGACGGGCGGCTATTCACGATTGCTTGGTAATTCCTGCCCTCACATTGAGGAATAGTCAGTGGAAGGATGAGGTGGGGGGTGCTTGCAGTTGATGAATGATGTTATTCCATTGTTTATCCTGGAATGTGCCACCAGGAGACCCCACTGAAGGTTTTAGGGTCGGTTCACTCGGGCGAACGTCTTGTGTCGTGCTTTTCGTATCTTGGGTAACGGTCAGTGTAGTTTTCCAAGAGAGACTGAGTACGAGGGCCTTGTACAAAATGTTCCCAAACCTTACATATTTTTCGAATTGATGAAACGTTGCCTTTGCAGAGCTCCGTTTTCGTTTTAATTTTTGCGCAAATTCTTACCCTTATTTATTTTTTCATTTTTTCTTTCCCCATGTTATTATTTACATTGAGTTGCTTGTAGGCTACAATGTAAATTAGTTTGAAATAATGAGTAGGCGTGTAATGAAATATATTTAAGTGACTCATAATGATGGGGCATAACATAATAAATAATTTACATTATGTCATCCTCCATGGTGCACAATTATGCTTGGCACAGGGCACTGCTTATTTCTGCGTGTATGGCTGCTCATCATGATTTGACACCTCATGTTTTTTGACGTTGTTCATGTGATATTTATCACGTGACAGTTTAGCCTTGGCTTCATCGGTTCCCACAAGAAGAGAAACGAGTTTAACGTTGGTGGCGACTCTTCTTCGCCCCTATCTCCCATGCTTTCCAAGGCCCTGATGCGAAAGCGACCGGGTTTTATGGACTGTAATACAATCCTCCCTTGGCGAGTTGCTGATACAGCGCCTCCCGAAGCCACCTTTTCTGCAATCATTAACAGTCATCCCTTTGAAGTACCAGAATAATCTTAATTAGTCTTTTAATGATTGATAGCGCCGATTCGCGCGTTTTGATTCAAATATTAATGCTTAAGGCTATTAGCAAGCAGTTATCCATTCGCATTCGTGATAATTTTTCAGGAAGGTCTCGTCCACCACTAATATACGATCACATTACGCGTGAAATACTCTTAACAGCGATTGCCGAAGATGGGATTTTTGATGTAGGGTAACTGTAGATTTAAACAAAATAGTTTTGTGAATTAACTGAATTCCTGTCTGATTAACAATCACGTGCTCTCCCGAACAAATACATTTTTTGTTCATATTCCTCACTGAATCGTTGCTTTGGTTATATCCTCAGTGTTATCAACTGATTGTTGTTTATTCTTGTTCTTTGAGAATAATATGGAATAGAGCTGGATGATAAATTGATTTCAATAAATCAGTCATGATTTATGTTTTTTACCGAAGACTTGCAAAATGTCTGAATTGCCCGATCAAGGTTTTAGGTTATCAGCTATTCAGCTTTTCTCTGCCAAATGATGCTTAATACCTGCCCCATTGCATCCCATGATACTTAGTCAGTTGTGCTCAGTCAAGTGCCTGGGACAGCCGAATGTGTTCAGGCTTTCATTCCAAACAATCACTATGCCCTCTGATTACACTCTCTGCTTGAAGGTGTGCTAATTAGTGAAAAATCAGCCTGTATAGCGATTGGCTGGAGTGAAAACTTGCATTCACTGGGCACCACTGCACTAAACAAACAAACAAAAAAAGCCTTGATACTACCAATGTGAAGGGTGCTGCTGGCAGAACTGTATTTTTGTAGCTTTTCTGGAGGGGAACACTAAATATAAAGCGAACCGAGAGTTTGGAAATTTTGTAGCCATTTGCAATTTCTGGTGCATTATGTTCGTGCATTAGTCTGGCATTTGATTTGGGCATGTAGTTTTTTGCACCGGGCTTGGTATGATTGTGCTTTGCTGAGGTCTATTGAGTGGCTGATCATGGCCAATCAACACTGTTACATTTTTGAAATTGAGGGACAACAGAGACCTGTGACAGATTTCAGGTGCAGAATGAATATTACTGGTGAATTCGACCAGTAATATTTCCCTGTTTTTGGCAGGCAACATTTCAGTTGTCAGTCGACCTTAGACTGCATGTTAAAGCTCCGCCCATAATAGAGTTCATGAACTCTGACGCGCCTATCAGTGCTAACCATACAATCAGAGCTGATACTGAGTTGCAGGAAATAGGAAATGGAAAATAGAATTGCATATCTCCCTGTGTTGTTATTATTTCTGATTCCCATTTCCCGGAAAGGGCGGCACGGTGGTGCAGTGAGCAGCACTGCCGCCTCAGCAAGAAGGTCATCAGTTCAAAGTCAGCCTGGGGCATTTCTGTGTGGAGTTTGCATGTTCTCCCCGTGTTCAAATGGGTTTCCTCTGGGTACTACGGATTCCTCCCACTGTCTAAAGACATGCATGTCAGGCTAATTGGAGACTATAATTGCCCATAGGTGTGAGTGAATGGTGTGTGTGCCCTGTGATGGATTGACGAGCTGTCCAGAGTGTGTCCCTGCCTTTTGCCCATAGTCAGCTGGGATAGACTCCAGCTCACCTGCGATCGTAGTGAGGAAGACGCAGTATAGATAATGGATGGATGGATGTCCGTGAATATGCATCCAGGTCTGAGGTACAACCTTTGAACCCTGTTTAGGGGGAATGTTTTCCATATATGGCTGAGGACATGTAAGGTTACCCTTGTCTGTACGTGCATACATCCGCACTGGGTTGATCCTATTGATAGGGGGTATCACTTATCCACTTCTTAAAAACCGGTCAACAGAATTCATTGAGCTTATACACATGCTTTGTTGGGAATTAGAATTTTTCAAAATTTTAACAATTTTTCTGGTTTTTGAACGTGGGTAAATTTTGTGGAGTTCTCCAGATGGGGGCACTTTTTTGGGTGCTTCATTTCCCAATTACAGTGCCTGTAGAGTTAAGAGGGATCATTCAAAGACCTGAGGCAGGAATTGCGATCAGTCTTGTGCTGTATTCTGTAGACACAGGGTTAAGATGTACAGAGAGGACTGACTATTTGGATAGTGAATGCATGTTAGTGTCATTCCTACACGGAGAACTTTAATTTGAGATGCAAATCCACATCAAGATGAGAAACACAGTCCTTTAAATTTGTGTCCCTGTCTTCATAGTTGTGGGCCTTGCTCTGAGTTCTCGAAACATTTATATCCCTTTTGCAGTTTACCGTCAACATAAAAAAATCTTCATTTGTTATGTTTGCTCTCCTAAATGAGATAAATATGCTTGGTTTATTGCTTGAACAAAAGAAAGTTGAAGGAGCTCCACCCGTTTTGACTACAAAACTAATCAGTGATTATAAACTTAATCTGCGATAAATTATCCAGATACAAATACACATTTCTAAGATGAAAAATTTACACTCTGACAAGGGGCTTTATTCATGAGAAGACCTCAGAGTATGAGCGCTGATCTGGAATCAGTTCTGCCGTAAGTCCATCGCTTGTACAGGGATCATCAGCTTGCAGTCCTTGAGAGCCAAGCCCTCCTGGTTTTCCAGTGTCCCTTTACCTGTGATTCAGGTGTTGAGACAGTCTGGCCAATTGGAAGGTTTAATTGTTCAGATAACAACTAGTTAATTACCTGGGAGAAAAGAGAACCGTGGCTTGATTTTGATTTGAGGGCCGCAGTTAATGATTCTTGACATATGGGTTGGGATAAACTGATCCTAGATCAGCAAGGTTGGGTCGACTTGTTTTTTTTTTTTTGAGAGTGACTCATGGTGGAAATGGGATGGCACTGCCACGCGTTGGTGAGCTCCTGCATATTTCATGGCGCGGTCGCTCTTCGCTCCGCAGGTGCAGCTGACTTGCGTGTGATTAAAATGATACCTGCTGTATTAAGTTTCTTTATTGGACTCTGTGGTGGCAGCTGGTGGATGAGCGGGATCTGAATGGGTCATGCGCTCCATTTGTTGTATTGGGGGCTGTACTGGTCAGGAAATTTAGGAGCACAAAAAAAAAAGGATAAGAACAACCTCATAATTCCTCAAAATGTCTCTTAAATAATAACAAATAAAAAGAAATTGATTTCATCAGTTGTCCCCAAGGTTGGCTGCATGTGTGTCTAAGGTCAAAGAGAAGTCATGGAAAAGTTGTTGTCAATGGCAGAAATGCCACCTACTTCTTGGCTACTAAGAGCTTGCCGATCACTTATTTTATACCTCCTGGCAAACTACCGCGCTGAAATTTTATTTTTTATACTGAATGTGTAATGTTACTGTGCCTTTGCTTGACTGAGGTTAATACAATGCAGTCCGATTGTATCTGGAGGATGAGTTAAGGTGGCAGTTCCTTCCAGATTCGCACAATTTGGATGTAGGTAAATGTCCACTGGTCAAAACCGAGTCGCTTCATAAACCCTGTGTTCCTTGTGCCATTAGAAAGTAAACATCGGCATGCGAGTACAGGAAAGTGCAGAAACGCACTGAAGGCGCCCGGAGAATACAATCGGACACATTGTGACATTTGCATAGTCATATCGACCGCGCGCTGCTGTGTGTCACAGCCGGTTCAGGATGCATCTGTAGAAAAGACCTGCTCCTATCGCCGGATTGGTTAGACAGCCCGTGGGGGATATGGCTGCTTTGCAAGATCAATGCTTCCCTCATCAGGACCCCCCTCGCCGCCCTCAGTTTCGTGAATACATCATGGTGTCTGCTTCCCAATCCCTCAATTGTTTGATTCCTGCCCTGCCGTTTCTTCATCTATTTTTCTCTTTGTGAAATAACTCTGGATATTAATCACTAAAAAAAGTCGGTATTCGTTTCTTTTCGTAAGTGGATTTATGTAATCTGATGCTAGACGCCGAGAGAGTCTGGGCTTTGTGAATGAACGGTACACTTGCCTTCTGTGGCGATGAAAGGTGGCCGGTTGGGCGTTGATGGTCAAGGGAAAGTTGATGCGCGCGCTTCTCAGGGGCGCATAAAGAGCACTGATCGATATAGAATATCAGTAAAGACCCTTTCCGCTGAGATTCCGTTGCGGGCACGAACTATGCTGGATGCAATTAATTTGAATTCAACGGAACTTTGTCTCACGAGGGACAATTTAATAATAGGGTTTCGTTTGAGAGCGTGTTTGCGTGTAACCGCACTGTAATTATCATTCGTGGCATAGGCTTTCAGAAATGCTATTACAGAAATGCTACTGCTATTAAGGTAGTAATGTAAACAAAGTAGTGGAATTAATAAGTTGTATGGTGCTTAGTGTATTTACACTCACGATGGAGGGGAGGACACGCTTTGGGAAAATTCAGGTCTTCATTGGCCTATTCCATTTGAAACGGATTGCTCGAACCTGCTGCGAGTCAGTATGTGAATATGTGCAGTGGTGACAAATCTTCAGGCTGCCTCTTGCATTTCTTTTTTGAATAAAATTTGAGATTTATCGAATGTAAATGAATTATGCCATTTCCTGGGCAGCTGTTTGATTTGCATGTGCACAGCAGGTGCCACCTTGTAGTGCTGTTTGCTACATAATCCCATTATCCATCTGAATCTGAGCGTAAAACGTTTGAAAGGTTCTCTTTCTTTTAATTCGGCTCTTGAATTATCTCAAATCTGACTCATTGTCTAATCATTCTTGTCATTCAGGGAAGTGCGATAAAATTCATCCCTGTGGCTCGAAGTCTGTTAAAGGAAACCTTAGATTATACTGTGGGAAGAATGGCCAAATGCAGTATGAAACTGCGCTATGGTTGTAAAATAGGAATACAGAAATACTGGGTCACAACCTGTGTAGGATTTTGTTGCTGTTCAAATATTTTTTGGGACCTCTGCTGTAACACAAACAACAACTGAGCTTTGTGTTCTGTAGCTCCTACTCGGAAAAGAGTTTTAGCTTGAGATTCAGAATACATGTCCCACCTCCTGTCTAGCCTAATTTCATCGGCCAGGTCATTTTTTTTTTTTTTTTTTTGTATGAATTGATTCAGGTCTCTGAAAAACATAGTTAAGTGTGGACACAAAGCGTTTGTTGTTCCTTACTGGCTGTTGGGTTCAGCTCCTCAAATTATATACATGGCAGGGGTAAACAAATCCACTGGAGGGGTCCTCTCTGTCCAGAAGCTGTGCCTGAATAGAAATATCTCTTACCTTTTCCAGATAATTGCTTTTTTTTTTTTTTCCTAATTTGTCTCGTAATTTGGATTTTTTTGAGTGATTACATCGTAGGGCAAGGGGAAACTAGGTAAACGCAAAACACTTCTCTGTCCCCTGGCACCTGTATTCATCATTTATCCATGTGTGGGTCCGATCTTTTGTGGGGAACTTAATTGGTCTCTGACCGGATGGTTCAAAAATCATCTCATTTTTTTAAAATGGGGAAGTTGTGAAACTAGTCATACTACCCATGTGGAAAAGGTGAGCTAGCCAAAGACTGTTATTGCATTTTTTTATTGAAAATGTAGGTGCCTTAAATAAAAAAAACAAACAAATAACTTAAGTTTGCGTTGTTTCTGTGCTCCATTTGAAGGTTTGAGGATCTCAGCGGGTACTAATCAGAGGGAAGATTCTCAAAGTTTAGGTAATATGGCCTGAAATTAAGCTTAATTTGAAATTTCCATCTCAATGAAACATATCGTGGTAAAGGTAGTTTTTCATAAGTTCATACAAAACCCAAAACCAGTGAAGTTGGCATGTTCTGTAAATCGTTGATAAAAACAGAATGCAATGATTTGCAAATCCTTTTCAACTTATATTTAATTGAATACACTGCAAAGACAAGATGTTTAATGTTAAAACTGAGAAACTTTATTTATTTTTTTTGCAAATAATCATTAACTTAGAATTTAAAGGCAGCAACACATTGCAAAAAAGTTGGCACAGGGGCCTTTTTACCACTGTGTTACATCGCCTTTCCTTTTAACGACAATCAGTAAACGTTTGGGAACTGAGGAGACCAATTTTTGAAACTTTTCAGGTGGAACTCTTTCCCATTCTTGCATGATGCACAGCTTAAGTTGTTCAACAGTCCGGGGTCTCAGTTGTTGTATTTTACGCTTCATAATGCGCCACACATTTTCAATGGGAGACAGGTCTGGACTACAGGCAGGCCAGTCTAGTACCCGCACTCTTTTACTACGGAGCCATGCTGTTGTAACACGTGCAGAATGTGGCTTGGCATTGTCTTGCTGAAATGAGCAGGGGCGTCCATGAAAAAGACGTTGCTTGGATGGCAACATATGTTGCTCCAAAACCTGTATGTACCTTTCAGCATTAATGGTGCCTTCACATATGTGTAAGTTGCCCATGCCTTGGGCACTAATACACCCCCATACCATCACAGATGCTGGCTTTTGAACTTTGCGCCTATAACAGTCCGGATGGTTCTTTTCCTCTTTGGTCCGGAGGACACGACGTCCACATTTTCCAAAAACAATTTGAAATGTCGACTCGTCAGAACACAGAACACTTTTCCACTTTGCATCAGTCCATCTTATATGAGCTTGGGCCCAGTGAAGCCGGCGGCGTTTCTGGGTGCTGTTCATAAATGGCTTTTGCTTTGCATTGTAGAGTTTTAACTTGCACTTGCAGATGTAGCGACGAACTGTAGTTACTGACAGTGGTTTTCTTAAGTGTTCCTGAGCCCATGTGGTGATGTCCTTTACACACTGATGTCGGTTTTTGATGGAGTACCTGCCTGAGGGATCGAAGGTCACGGGCATTCGATGTTGGTTTTCGGCCTTGTCGCTTACGTGCAGTGATTTCTTCAGATTCTCTGAACCTTTTGACGATATTACGGACCGTAGATGATGAAATCCCTAAATTTCTTGCAATAGCTCGTTGAGAAATTTTGTTTATAAACTGTTCGACAATCAGCTCACGCATTTGTTCACTAAGTGGTGACCCTCGCCCCATCCTTGTTTGTGAATGACTGAGCATTTCAGGGAAGCTGCTTTTATACCCAATCATGGCAACCACCTCTTCCCAATTAGCCCATTCACCTGTGGGATGTTCCAAATAAGTGTTTGATGAGCATTTCTCAACTCTCTGTCTTTTTTGCCACTTGTGCCAGCTTTTTTGAAACATGTTGCAGGCATCAAATTCCAAATGAGCTAATATTTGCAAAAAATTACAAAGTTTACCCGTTCGAACATTAAGTAACTTGTCTTTGCAGAGTATTCAATTGAATATAGGTTGAAAAGGATTTGCAAATCATTGTATTCTGTTTTCATTTACGATTTACAACGTGCCAACTTCACTGGTTTTGGATTTTGTAATTTTGATATGACAAGTTTATAAATGGCAAGAAGAATTGGGTGAAAAGACATGTACAGGCTCAGCGTGCATAGTGATTGGGTCGTTTCACTTGACGTACGTGGTCATTGGACCATTTCAATCTGTGTGGATTGTCATTGGGCAGTTTCTGTCAGCGTGCAGAATGATTGGGCCATTTCTGTCAGTGCACATCCTGATTGGGCCATTTCTGTCAGTGTGCAATATGATTGGGCCATCTCTGTCGGTGTGCATCGAGATTGGGCCACTTCTGTAAGTGTGCATATTGATTGGGCCGTTTCTGTCTGTGCATCACGATTATGCCATTTCTATTTGTGTACATTGTGATTGGGCCATTTTTGTCTGTTTGGGTGGTTTCAGTCAGTCTGCATTATGATTTGACCATGTCAGTCACTGTGCATTGTGTTTGGTTGGTTTCAGTCAGTGTTAATTGTGATTGGGCTGTTTCAGTGTGCCATGCTATAGTGGGCACACAGTGGGTCTATGAAGCAGGAGCAGCAGGGCCTCAGATGTGGCAGCCTAAATAAGCAGTGGTGCAGATACGCAGTCAAAGTGCTCTGCTCATGGGCCAACGGCTGCGCGTTTGTGTCTGTGTGTGTGTATGCGCATGTGCGCGTGTGTCAGCGTGTCCATAATTTCTGCATGTGGGCATGAAGTCTGCATTTTTGCATGCTTGTTTGTATGACTGTCTGTACCAGTGAGTGAATATGATTTTTATTTAAAGGGGCCATATTACCCAGTTTAATGTGTTCTTTTTCGGGGACTTTTTACAAACATTTTCATGTTTTTATGGTCAGAAAGCCCCATGTTACAGCTGTACAGGCTGCACAGAGTTGTCGCGACATGGCGACATGCTTTAACTAAATTCTTTCCCGCATCTTCTCTACCTAGCTTTGTTCGAAGGTGTGCCAAGCTAGCTGCTCGTTGGCCATTATACAAATGTCACATCGTGACATGGATGTGTTATGGAAGAAAAGGCTGAATGACAAACTGTGCTTTTCAGACAGTTCGGAAGCCGTGTTTTCTGTTGGAGAGAATTACTTCCGTTGGCGTGGACTTTTGACTTTGTAACTTTTCAGACGTTTTGCATGCGCAGTGAACTGTATAGCAGGATATAGAAACAGAAAAAAGCCTTATAGCATGATATTGCTCCATAAAGTAATGTCACTCTTTTTTTTTTTTTTCTTCAGTGTTTCCGAAGATCTACCTTTTTCGATTGTGGAGTCTTATCATGAATTTATCCACATTGGAACAGAAAGGATATTGGTGTTTACATTAGAACGACCAGGATGAAAAGTTTGGTCTGGTGATTGGATAGAAATATCCAGTGGTCTATGGGTTCGATGTGATTGGTCTAAGTGAGTTAGTTGACTGTTACTGTTACTTGCCTAGTCGGACCAGTGTCATGGTTTGGGTATGGGCCTTTCCACGATCAAGTTTAATGTGTAATGCCCTTTCCCAAGTTTCATTTTTTTTTATTTTTTTTACTAGTTTTTCACCTGGAGTGGCCAAAATTGATAATCATCATGACAGAATTACAAGCATTTAATATAAACAATATCGGAATAGTACCATTTTTCTATGGCCCAAAATCTCAAGAACACTGCCTCAGAATACAGTGCTGGTACTACAGATTTTGTGACCTGATGTGACCACTTCAAAATACAGCCGATGTATGCTCGGTAGGAACATGTAAACCATTTCATTATTGCACAAAAACAAAGCCAGGAATGTGCACCTGTTCCATTTTTTTTCCCTCGGCTGGATGGCCTTAGCTTACTCTCGAAATTATGCTTCTATAAAATGTACATAATGAGCGCTATTACCTCCGTAAAAATTTTGACGTCCTTTCCAGACCAGAAATTACACAGCTCTTGTCTCCTTACCATTGCAAAATGCCTGCAGTGGCCTTCGTATATACTCTTCTATAAATGCCAATGCTTCATTATATTGAAAAGTCATAAAAATCAATCCATAACTACCATTGATGCAAACCACATTCGATTTCCGTCACAAAACTGTTGTCCGTTCCACCTGGTGTATAATTGATTCGCTGCCTGCATTTATTATAGCATACATCACAATTTGTGACGAGTCAATCGAGGTAAAAGTTTGTCGCTATACTAAACAAGCTGGCCTTGTCATCTTAAGCATTATTACATGCGAGGATGTGCTTGACCATCATTATTGTCACGACGGTGATGCGGCCAGGTTTGAGGCGCTTGTGCTGAGTTTTGTTAGTATCGCTGAAGTGACAGTAATGACGGTGAAGCATATCCTCAAGTGTAATAATGCGATTATACAACTATTACCAACCAAATTAAATGTATAATCAAAATGTATTCATACTGTGGGCATTTAGCTCTCAAAATATAAAAGTTCTTTTGCTGGTATTCCCTCCGTTTCAGTGGAAATATGAGATCTGACGTTAACTAGTCCTTGTCAGCCAGCTTATGTTTTCTAGACATTGTGATTTCCCGAAACTGAATAAATACTACACACGGCCACAGAAAACTGCTTTGCGAGCTCATTCATGTTGTCACTAGAATATCCACTGGCAACAAATCATTTTTTCATGGACTGATTGTTATACGTCTGCCAACATCTCATTCATTTTTAGGCTAACAGGTGCTTGACAACGACTCGCCAGCACAGCTGATCTCTATCTACATCAAACGTACATGTTATTTATTGCTAATGATCCCCCGATCCACTTTGTGGATCCGAGAAATGTATTTTTACGGAGTTATGGTCCTTGTTTCTGTTCGTCGACTTGGTGTATGGGATTTGCAATGGGGACAAGTTTTCTTGGCATCTATTGCACCTTAATGGGTGAAATTTTGTGTGTGGCCAGTACTAATGACCCTATTGAATGAGTTCGACAATTGATTCTGAGACATTTATTTTTACAGAGTTATGGCCCTTGACTCTGAACTTGGTGCATGGGTGTTGCAATGGGAATATGGAATCTCCCGTGACCGTTCTTACCGTGGCGGGGGATATTGATGACAATGTGGCCTTGTTCCCGTATTGCCTTGGTATTGGCCTGAGAGTCCCTGTATTGTAATATCTATATTATAATAGCCAAGTGGCCTCTGTGCACGTGTGTGTGTCCGGCTACTCAGTGCTAGATTCCACTGGGTGCGTATCTGCATCATAGCGTGAGCGCAGCTATTTTGCCCCGTGATGCAGGTGACTGTGTACGGCCAATCAGTGCTTGACTCCTCCGGGCGTGTATCTACAGCATAACGTCAGCGATGCTATTATAATATAGACATACAGGGGAATCCCCCTGTATCCGCCTTTCCTGGGGATTCCCCCTTTTGAACCGAAGTTAGTTCATCCATAGGAGTCCCGAATCACAAAAAACAGGTGCCAGGCCGCAAGAGAAAGTAGCGTGTAATCTGTGAGCGATGCTATTATTCTTCGTCTTGCAGGTGACTTCGCGTTCCACTGAACGCGGAATGTCAGAGTAGCGTATTCCCCTTGATATTTACTTAGTTTTAGTTACTATAAAAAGATTGGTCGCGTGACAGCCAGCTTGGTGCTTATGGAAACCCCATAGCAACTTGATGACATTAAAGAGGTGCATGTGATGACATCATAATGCCGCACAAAGTTTCATATAATAGAACCTGTGGCTCCCAACGGGCAGAGTGCTAGTGTGTATATATATATATATATATATATATATATATTGTTACGACCCAGCTCGTTTCGGGAAGCAACATGAAATGGAGACGACAACAGAATTCAAAGTTTTAAGTTATTTATTAAAAACTTAACAAAGCCAAGTCTTTAAACAATGTGTCTAGGGGGGGTATGATGGGCGTATGGAAGTGAATGATGAATGCAGTGTGTGTATCAGTATGTTAGCTGTAAAGAAAGGAAAAAGGAGTAAGGAGAGAGAGTGAGTAAGAGAGAGGGAAATCAAAGAGCCAGTGGTCAGGTTGAGCTAAGAGTCCCCCCGTTGGAAGAGAAGAGGAGGACTTTGTACCTTCCCCCCCCTGTGCACAGGTGCAATCAATTCCCCCCCCCCCCATCAGGCTCCAGCACTGCCCGTGCACTGGCAGGCAGGTTCCTGAAGGGGGCACAGGGGGACGTCACAGTTCCCTCCCTAAAAGAGGTTTACCCAAACCTCAAACAAAAAACACACCTCCATCTAACATCTTCGGCCGTAGGACGAAAGATGGATTAGGTATACAAACAAAACATGTGAAAACACCATTCAGAAACAACCACAAATAGAAAAACTAAGCACGAGACAATGCATCAGCAACAACATTGTCCTTGCCTCTAATATGCTTTATCCTTAAAGGATACTGCTGGAGTAAAATACTCCAACGCATAATGCGCTGATTTTTATTCCGCATTCGATCAATAAAGACCAAGGGGTTGTGATCTGTATAAACGTCAGTGGGACTAGAGGAGGACCCCACATAGACCTCAAAATTCTGCAGCGCCAGAATTAAAGCAAGAGCCTCCCTTCCCACTGTAGAGTATGCCCTCTGGTGACGATTAAACTTTTTGGAGTAATAGCACACTGGGTGCTCAACACCATCAAAGCCCAATTGAAGTAGAACAGCTCCAGCGCCACTTTCACTGGCATCCACTGCAACACAAAAGGGGCGGTTAAAGTTCGGGGCAGACAAGACAGGAGCAGTAGCAAGCAAAGCTTTAACATGGTCAAAGGCAGCTTGACAATTAGTAGACCATTCAAATGAAACTTTAGGGCTAAGAAGACCGGTAAGGGGAGTAACCACGGTGGCAAAGTTCTTGCAGAAAGCTCTATAGTAGCCGGCCATCCCAAGGAACCGCCGGAGCTCTCGGCGGGTACTTGGTACAGGATAATTACAAATGGCCTCAATTTTTGCTTCGACAGGACGAACCTGCCCACCTCCCACTACCTTACCCTAGTATGTGACACTAGCTTTCCCAGTGAAAACGCACTAACAAGAGCGTCCACACCTCTTTGGGCCAATTTAAAGAGGCAGCAGCCCTCTCAAAATGGTCAAAATATTTGTCTACATCCTTCTCAGTGAAGGGAGGCACAAGACGAATATTTTTACAAACATCAAACTTTGTCTCCGGAGAAGCAGGCCTCGGGAGAAGCTCAGGAGATGGTCGTTTCTCCAGCTCAAGCCTTTTAATGGCCAGGGCATGGTTGTTGGACATACACTGGAGCTCTAATTCGTGTTGCAACTCCATTTTCCGGAGCTCCAACTCCAGCTCCTTCACCCGTATGGCGTGGCTAGCCCCCTTGCCCTTAAGCTTCTCCACCTGCCAACCACTAACATTCTCAGATGAAATAGCAGCCCGCCCTTTCCTCTGCTCTGACAAATGACCATCAACCTTACCATCATCATCACTATAATTATCACAGTCATCATCACCACCACCACCACCATCTTCATCCTCATGCTCTTCCTCCACCTCCTCTTTAACAATGGAGCAAGCAATGAGCTGGCACTTAATGGTGTCAAATAATTTCTCCTTTAACTTTTTCTCTTCACTACTAATGGTAAGCCCATAATGTTGTGCTACAGCCACAAGCTGGTCTTTGGTGAGTGCTGACAACAGCTCCAAAGACGGCTGAGCAACAAATTCCTCCACAAATGGCATTATCTTGAAAAAAAATAATTACTCAGAGAACATCCAAGTTTTCCATTAAATCACAATAAGGACTAAGCAGCTATCCAGCAAAGCCAAAACATGTCAGACCAAATCTAACATCAGTGATTAATTAGAAACCACACCAGGCATACAAAGAGAAAAGAAAAAAAAGAGGCACAAACCTACCACTGGCTAACAAGAGATCCCACTCTTAAACGACAATAGCTACAGACAGCGCAATTCACCATCTGCACTAACCAAACAAACAATTAAGTGATGCTTAGAAAAACATTACAACGCTATTGTCCAAATCAACCAGACATCGCGCGGAAGCGCGAAGTCTGCACACTCACTCAAGTTACAAACAAACAAACAAACAAACGGAGACTACAACTCCTCTGTAACTTCTCAACCTACGCGCAGCTTGCACCAACAAACAGCAAAAATGGGTTACACTACTACGAACGCCGAATGGATCTAAAAATAGACCAGGCGCAGACCCAACACTGAATTATCGTAACGCAAGCAAACGCTACACCACGCTAACATTAACTGAGAACACAAACGTTCACTCACCAATCCTGCTGGCACGGCCCAAACTACTCCAATTGCATCCAGATGATCCCACTGCCTACAAACGCTGAAATTCACAAGGTAGAATGATGCAACTTACAGTTCTCTGGCGATCTAACATAGACACAAAGAACTAACTTTGCCTACCTAGTCTTCAGGGGTTTGCCGACCTCGGGGCGACTGGTTAACGCATTAACTCGTTATGGTCTGGAGTGGACCATACGAAGCGTGCCCCCGACAGGAATATAAAACTCCCGATCAGATTTACCCCCAAAAACAATAAACAATTCAAAATAACAAACAGCACTTCGAAGGACAGGCAGAGCCTGGCTGAAGCACTCTTCCTAAACCAGAGACTGTTAATTACGACAATGTTCTCACCTGGATGCGCCCGAAGTAGACGAGTCCAATGCCCAACAGAACTCCCGGACGAGCCCCCAATTCATGTTACGACCCAGCTCGTTTCGGGAAGCAACATGAAATGGAGACGACAACAGAATTCAAAGTTTTAAGTTATTTATTAAAAACTTAACAAAGCCAAGTCTTTAAACAATGTGTCTAGGGGGGGTATGATGGGCGTATGGAAGTGAATGATGAATGCAGTGTGTGTATCAGTATGTTAGCTGTAAAGAAAGGAAAAAGGAGTAAGGAGAGAGAGTGAGTAAGAGAGAGGGAAATCAAAGAGCCAGTGGTCAGGTTGAGCTAAGAGTCCCCCCTGTTGGAAGAGAAGAGGAGGACTTTGTACCTTCCCCCCCCCTGTGCACAGGTGCAATCAATCCCCCCCCCCCCCCCCCCCCCCCCCCCCCATCAGGCTCCAGCACTGCCCGTGCACTGGCAGGCAGGTTCCTGAAGGGGGCACAGGGGGACGTCACAATATATATGTATATATATATACATATATATCTATATATATATATATTTTTTTTTTATCAACTATTTCAGTTACAGGCTCTTAATTTTTGTTGGACATGCATCTCATTGGGGCCCGACCTTTATGGATTTTTTGTGGCTGATGCCGATTCTGATATTTGGCAGGAAAAATCTGATAACAGATTAATCGGCCGATTAATATTAAAAATGTATAATGAAAACAAGAACTTTTTTTTTTGGTCCCTCAATGCTAACTACAACAAAGATATGAATTACAGGCAGAAAATTTTACTGTTTTACAATACTTTGTCTTTTAGTATTTGTTTAACTTTACAACAGAGAGGAAATTTTCAAGTACAAAAACATGCAAAAAATCATTAAACCTCTGGGAAATTATATAACCTTAAAATCGAGTCAATCTATAAATGAGTTATGAAATACATCTTGTCTTGTACTTCTTGTTTCTGCAAATTAGAGGTAGGTTGTAGTACTGATAGAACAACTATTAATAAAAAAGGTAATTGTGAGAGGAAAGCGACAAAATCACTGAGGTAACATTCTTTTCACAGGCTTCCTTTATTTTTCTACTCTACAACTTTCAAGAACAAGAACAAAGAACAAACTAATGTGCAAACTGCTCTAAATTTCAGCAAAATAAAATGGCCTTATTTTAAAATGTAAATATATAGATGAATTATGAACTCTATCTTGTCACATCTGCCTTTCAGTCCTGGAGTCTTTCTCATTATCACAAACTGTTTTATGAGAAATTAAGAATATATCGGTGTTTAATCGGCAAAACTCTGGCCGATGACGATTATTTTGAAAAGGGCTATAATCGGCCGATTAATCTGTCAGGACCTGCATCTCATAAAGGCCTACAGATGACGTGCTTAAAGGTGACCCCGGCCTATTTTTTCAAGGTCACTGTCCTAAAAATATCACCAGAAACTTGGACATTTTGCTTTATCTCATCAATTATTTCAGTTACAGGCTCCTGATTAGTTCCGCCGCCCGAGCGGCGCAGGAGCTATGGTATCAGGCTTCGTCTGTGCGTGCCTGTGTGCGTCCGTCAGACAACAAAAACTATGACATTTTGCTATCTTAACGGCGGGAGTTTCTGGGGCTGCCATTGCCCTATATTTTTACTCGTATTTAGTCATTTCTATTTTGCTTGTGACAAAAAAAAAATCTGCCAGTCTGGTTAGATATTATCCGTCATTCCAGAATTTTCCAGGGGGGTTGGAAAATTTCAGCCATCGAGTGCACGACTCGAAACTAGCTGATATTTTTGCCTTGAGAGAGAGAATAAAAATCTCACACTTAAACTGAACACTTGTTAAAATGGACAGCTTGTGAAGTGTCATGGCCATTTCCCTCTCACTTGCGTGGTTTTGGCATCTGTCTGCAGTGATGCAACCCAGGCTGATAAAGTTTTTGATTCCGAGTCGTAAGCATTTTATTTCGGTGTGCCCTGTTTGTGGAGGTGGAGGGGGCGAGGGAGAGGGAGAATTTTGCGTTTCTGAAGCCACAAATGGCATCTTCTGTGTGTGGGAGAGAGGATGGAGAACCCTCTGAGTTAGCTGTATTTAAATCACTGCCAGATATATTCTGCTTATGTCTACGATCGTAACAATAGAACCATCCCACAGTGCAGGTCCTCGTCATGAGAGAGGATTCATCTACCTGTGTGTCCATCAATTATCTCACCTGAAGCACAATGTAGGGGTGTAACGATTCTGAATCGATGTTTTTTTTTTTTGCCTCATTTAGCCTTCTGTTGTGGGGAAGAGGCTGGGTACTGCCCTTTCATTTATTTAATCTCTTACTGTAAAGCGTCTTTGTGACAGTCTCTGTAAAAAGTGCTATACAAATAAATTGAATTGAATGTTTTTAAGGCATAGGACCGCCATGGGGCGAACATTCGAGTTTTCCCTTTGCCTATATTAAACCTGACACAGTCTTGAACGAAAGAGCCAAACATCAAAGGGCATGAGAAATGCTTCCGGAAAAAAAAAAAAAAACTTGACTGTTTCGGCGACATGCTGCACGGAACCAAGTAAAGGACTACAGAATCGTCTCCTCTTAAGCAATTAGGTTACTTTAATCTTGTCCCTGTTTACTTTGCTCATTAGCAATCAAACAGGCGATTCGCTTTTTTACCTTGCTGAATGAGTAGGGCTGTTTATTAAGACGGAATGTTTGATTGCCGCATTCTGAGAGTTAAATGGGCATAGATTTGCAAGAACGCGTATTTGGCCATTTTGTGTGATTGTGATCATTTATACCTCACATTCACATTTCATCCTCTTTACTGTTTTCCACCTTTTTTAGACGCTTGAAATCCAGGGCGATCTGAGAATAAATCTTTTTATTTTTAATTTATCATTATAGATCTCCTAAAAATACCACAGTGAGAGATGAAATGCTGAGTTGGGATGTGGCGATGTTGAACAAGAATTTTTGATGAGACAACTTGCCGTCATGGGGTGTGTAGGCAGTCGCATTTAATTTCTTGAAAGATACACACCTGAAGCGGCTTAAAACAATTTAAAATGTATTCGGGAAGAAGCCTGAGAATAGATTTCGCTAATTGCAGGTGCTCCGCCCTTCCTTAATTCTGCTCCCGTGTACTTCGCCTAAATAGCAATCAAAAAATTAAGCCAGTAGCCTATATAACGATTAAGATGTGATTGTGAAAAGCAGACAAACCTAACTGGGCTACGGTGTTAGATTGAAAGAATGCCAATTTGTATAATTAGAAAAAATCCTCTGAATTACATCTCTCATTGAAGCATTTTCAGACATTATTCAAGATTAATTTAAAACAGATTTGTTGTAAGATTGCCCTGTAGTTTAAGCGTCTAAAAATTAGACAAGGTGTATAACATTCTGAAAAGCGGATGAAACGTGAATGTGAGATTTAAATTATCAGTCGCGCAAAATACTGTGGCAATGGCAATCATGTTCAAGCAGTGCTGTTCTATGCCCATTTAAATTTCAAAATGCAGCAATCAAACATGTTGTCTTAATAAACAGCTCTACTCATTCAACTTAAAGAGTAAACGAATCCACCATTTGATTGCTAATCAAGCAAAGTAAACTGGAACAGGTATACGTTTCTTAGAGTTGCCTAATTGGTTAATAGGATGACGATTTTGTTTTCATTTGCTTGGCAGGTGTGCCCCTGGAGATACGGGGGTTAGAACTGGTGGCATTTTAGCGGTTTTTTTCCACATTTGGCAAGGTACTGACTGCAGTTCCTGATGAATTCATGGTGAATTCAGCCTGATTTATATTCAGCAGACACACATGAATGGAAAAGATGCCAGAGAGCCTATGCTAGCGTTTATATTGGGGGTGCTTTGGGGACCTAAACATGGAACTGACTGAACAAAAGGCACTTTTGGTGTCCTCGTAGCTCCACAACAAAGAAAGGTCAAGTAAAATGGACTGCATTTTCTGATGAAACAGTATAAGATTAGCTTAGATGCAAAGTTTCAAAGCTATAGGTGTAATAATAAAGAGGTTATGCCCTGTTAAATACAAGAAAAATGTCAACTGACAAAAAACTGACTGACAGTACCCTTTTGAGTTGAAATTTTGGATTTGTTCATCACTAATGCATATTTATCTAGTTTGAAAATATGGAAGCAATCTATGACTACATGGAGATAGATGCTTTGTATATCTGATGATTTGACATGGAATAACTCCACTGGTTGGTGGGGACTAAAACAAAAGGGCATTTTTCGGAGGTGGTGCTTGATTGCGACATACATCAAACTCTGGCATGTAAAGGGTTAATGAAGCAAAAAACCTTCTTGAAATGTTTACCATGAGATATAGACAAACATAATAAAACCATTTTTAATGAAATCCATGGGGGGCGCTCTGAGATATGGCCAAATGAAAATTGCCTAAGATCGGGTTCTTGCCAAAAAAGCACCACCTATGCAAAAGCGCCCTAACTAAGCCACTGCCATTTATGCAAATTTGGAAAGAACTCGTCCCAATGTATCCAAATTTGCATAAATAAGCAAAGCTTAATGAGGGCGCAGGCCCCGGGAGGGTCTCAATTGTAGCCCAGAATGCGGAAAGTTATGAGTTAAGCCTTGAAAATGATTATGCTAAATGGAAGAACTCTACCCATACATTCATACACCAAAAGATTAAGGAGGCCTACAGGGGGCACACAAAGATATTAGGAGGACAAAGTCCAGATTTTGATGTAACTTCCACTCTGAAGGGATCTTCTGATTAAAAATAGTAATTTTTAAGGCCCATGGAACATGATATATCACCCCCTGGTTCATATTTACAGACTCTGGCTCTTAAGTACTTACTGAAATACGCAGGGTTGCTTCAACATTAACGGTTTACTTCTGTGATTTATCAGTCCATATCAGATGCTGAGCAGATGATGGGTATATCATCCTGGATGTGTGATTTTAGCTATCGCCGATATTCCCAGGATTTTCTCGATTATCCGCTACTGATGTTTGTTCGTTGGCAATCAGACATCAGCTGCTCCACCGAGAAACGAGAGGGTTTTAACTAGCATCACATTTCCGTTCTCACTGATGAGTGATGAACTGGCTTTAAGCGACAGACAACAAATGTGAAAATATCTGGTAATTAATGTGTAAATATTCCATAACGTCGAAATGCTGCTTCATAAATCTAACATTCGATCAACGCATATTTTAATATTGTCAATACTTTGTTTACCTTCCCACTCTGTGTCAGTTGCACTCTCGGGACCATCACTTCTGTAGCTATGGTTAGCTGAGTTCATCTAAGAAAGCCATAACGATGTAGTACAACTAGCTAGGTAGTTGCATCAGAAAATGTCGAAGTAAATTCACTATTAAACTGAAATAATTAAGCCACATCCTGGGAATATCAGCGATGGCTAAAATCACATATCCGGGATGACATGCCTGTCATCTGCTCAGCATCTGCTGATAAGTGACAGAAGTAAACCATTAATGTTGAAGCAACCCTGCACATTTCAGAAAGTACTTAACACCGTCTCGTGCAAATAGCCAATGGGCTATATTGAACGATCTTTTGCCTTAAAATAAAGGACTGGGACAATCACACTATCCAACACAATAACGGCGCATAGCCTACCTCTGGGTGAAGGGCGAGGGTTCGTCATTCTCGGGCGACGTTACGTCATTATCACTCGACCGTTGAAGCAGACGACAACTAATTAGCGGAATAAAACCTCTTTGTCTTTGAAAACAAAAATTCCTAATTTTTGTATTTTAAGATATTTATTTACTAATTATGTTTGTAGAAAACAGCATGATGATATTAGCTCGGAGTTCCCCTTTAATTCCTATTCGGAGTCCAGAGTCATAATCGGTTCTTAATCGGACCAGCAAAACTTTTTAACAGTGGTGAGGTCCGGTTATTTTGGTATTTTGAGATTCTGAGTGGTTGGGTGGAGGTTCACCTTCAGGTAGTGTTGGTGAATGTTGCCCATTGCAAGATTAGTGTCAGTCTGAGGCCTGTTCATATTGTTGAGTGAACTCTGCCCCCCTCTAGTTTGGTGCTCCGCCTCTCCGTAATATCAGGCGTCCCGCTGCTGGGTGGGCATCTTTGGGGGACGGCCGTCTGCTGTCATGACACAAGCCAGCGCTCCCATTGTGGGGTTGGCAGTCCCGACCGATTCCTGGCCATTAGTGGCACAGGCTTCCCAGCGATTTGTTGGCTACATTAGCGTAGCGCTGAGCGAATGTTGCACGCTGATTTAGACCAGGCCAGGGAGCCTCAAATCATGGTCTTTGAGGGCCGAAAACTGTGTGAGTTTGGGTGAGTACAGTCTAGCCAATCTCTGAGCTGTGAGGTCAAAGGTCAGTGTGCAAATGGAAAGCCTTAGGAATGGAATTGGAGTCCCATGTGTTTTTGTTTCATTTTTTGCTACATTCCAAATCTCCACTCAAGGGAAATCACTAATCCTTAGTCCCCTCCTCAGTCCCCTCCTCAATGAGCATTTTTGATTTTTGTTTTTATTTGGACAGTCTGCACTGCAGTGCAGCAGCTGTTTCAGGAAATTGCTGGTAGTGTAACAAGCGTAACCTGTAGGAGACAGGTCGTATTCATAGGAGCAGGAAATTGTAAGGATCGACTTCCACGTTGCCGATCGATATGCATCTTCATGGAAACCTGGCACGATTTGCAGGCAGTTTTTGGAAAGTTGTAGGTTACTTATGTTTGCTCCATGTTATGATAAAATATGGGTACTCCGCACAGAACAAACATACCCCCATTTAAACACTGATGTTATTTTTTGTGAACTTTTGCAGAGTTTTTGTGTACTTACAGGAAATTTTTTGTCAGCAGGCATGGTTTTTTGCAAGCTTGTGTTCCCAATTTCACATGCTTAGTGCAGTTCAGTATATTTCTAGTCTTTGTAGCTAGGTAAGTAGCTATACTCAATCCATGGAATATGATAATTATGACTAACAGCTTTGATCCAGCTCATTTTAAATTTTGCATAAAGAGACTGCTGCTGTCATCCAAACTCAGACTGTAACGGACTTTCTCTTTCATTTGTGTTGTCATTCTGACATGAGGAACTTATTGTTCTTGATATTGTCTGCGGTAATCTGTCCCGCTGCAGTTCTGTCTAACCCACTCAAGAGCAGGTGTTCTGGAATTTGCTTTGGAGTTCTAGGACTATGTTCTGGAATACCTTGGCTTTCAGTTGGTGGCAGTTGTGATTGTAATCTGAACACAGTATTCTCATTGGAGTGTTCTGGTAACAATTCAATGACGGCACGGTCTTTTTAAGGGTTTCAACTGAGAGATAAATGTTAACGCCTGCAAATCCTACATTGATAATGCTGCATGTAAAAATGCTCCATACAATATTTGTTTTATTTGCTTTATGTGTATTTATTTAAGCAGGGGGCCTGATTGAGAGTAGAGTCCTTTTCACTGGGGCCCTGCATTGGAATTAATGAAAAAATTGAGCATGTTGAAAAGGAAGTAAAACTAGACACTCTGTCGCCTGCTGGTTGGTGTGTATCCCCGGAACCCAGTATGTAATCGCTGCCAATGTCGATAGGCTTTGTGACGTTACCATACACAAGGCCCAGGCCAAATATGTAACAAATCGGTTAAGATTTGTGGCCTGTACAGTGCTCACAAGAAAATCTCTAAGGACGCAGCGTGACGATAGCTGATCCATACTGGTATCTCAACTCGTCGTCCGGGGATACAATAATAATTCAATGAATGGAATTAACATCATAAAAGAAGAATAACGATTACTGAAAGAAAGCCATCCCTTGATATGCAGTGTATGTGCAATATGTGCTACTTCTCTGTTATACACTGTACATTTAACTGTGAACAAGCGGCTTTAATTTGAAATCAAA
Organism: Gymnothorax reevesii; assembly: GCA_029721435.1. Classification (NCBI taxonomy): domain Eukaryota; kingdom Metazoa; phylum Chordata; class Actinopteri; order Anguilliformes; family Muraenidae; genus Gymnothorax; species Gymnothorax reevesii. Next base: position 118,710,976 of record CM056574.1, read on the forward strand.
ACCTCGCTATATTTGTGAACATGCAATTTCAAGTGAATTTAGTGTTTGATGTTGCGGAATACTGAGGTTTGTTGTGACAGTTGGAAATGTCGGACGAGCGCGGTGTGACCTGAGGAAGTGGTCGCCGCGGATACACGCTCCAGAAAGAGGAACTAAGGGGGCGGGGCCGGGTGGCGTATCCCTGACCCCCCTGCCGTGCAGGATGTGTCCGGGGAGGAAGGAAGCCCCATTGTGTGTTTGGGGTAGAGATGGAGCGGGGGGTCCTGACGGGCGAGAGCACTGCACAGCCTCTCCACGCTATAGTATCGTGCACACCCCATGTGTACACGCCCAACCGGGAGTGCAATGAGGGGGTGGGGATTTGGGAACAATTCTGGGGTCCTGACTTACGGCCTCTTAGATTGTTTCAGCTTTGCATTTTGACAAATGTTGGACCCCAGAGTGAAAGCTTTTCATGGCGCCTAAATTCCTTGTGGAGCCCCTACACGCATTTGGAGCCATTTGGAATGGCTTTCTTAGAAAGATGATTACTGGAGGATATTCCAGGAAAAACGCACCTTCTCGATCTAAATGGAAAAAAGGAGTTGACCCTGCTACCCAAGTGGATGGAGTATTGGACTGGTCTTTCAGAATTTCAAATGAGAAATTGAGGGAAATCACAAATTCTTGCTCAATTAAAAACTTTTACCATGCTCAGTACCTTAAGTATCTGGGTTATGTCTGCCGGCTGGAAAACAGCGCACTTCAAAAACGAGTTCTGTTCGACAGCAGAACTCCAAAGAAGACTTGGTCGAATGTAGAATCGCTGTTACGCATCGATGTCTCTCAAGCTCGGAGAACATTAATGGACAAAGCTAAACTCAACCGTCTACTGGAACGCCGACTATCTCTATAACCCACAGACGGTGCCCTAAAGCCGAGTACGGCCATAGAGAGAAAACTGATGATGATGATGATGCATCCATCCCTGAGGCACCATGCACTTGAAATGCATTCTCAAAGATTTGCACAATCTCTCATGCATGCACTCTCCCGCTTAAATGCATGTATACATGCATGCATTCACTCATTCACTTACACACACACACGCGAAAACTAATACAATCATGCACACACAAGTGTGTGCTCGCTGTATGTTACACATGTCAGTGTTTGCGCGCACACACATACACATGCACATACTCTCACATGCATGCTTTTACTTTGTCTTGCATGCATGTACACACACACACGGACACACACTCCCAAGTGCACTTTTATGGCAGAGGCCAGTTGTATTCCATTAGGAAGTCTTATGCTTGCAGTATAAATGTGATCTGTTTATCTGGGTGGGCTTTCAAGTTCAAGTTACTTTATTAGTACCCAGAGGAAGATTTTGTTTCCAGTGGAGTCCTCATACACACACATAGGAAAAAACATAGAGGCACATATCACACATCATCCAACTTGAAACAGTGAAAATTAAGAAATGGCAAATTAAAAATTCAAAAGGTTCTTAGAGGTCCAGATTAGGGCCATCGCAGAGGGGGGTGGAGCCCCAAGCCCGGGGGGGCCCTCGGTATTTGTTAAACTTTGAATATTTGTAAATATTTAGCCTTGATTGGGTCACACTGGATTAATCATTTTGTCCTTAGTTCCGCGGTGGTTATACTGCAGACAGCCGCTTGTGAGTTTTCTCCTTAAGAAACTCACACCAGGAAACTGAGTCAGCAGTGATCATACCGCAACTTCAGCTTTCAGGCTGGCAGCTATTGCCACAGACCACCACAGCTAATGCTAACAGTGTCTCATGCTGTTTCTCAGGAACGGAGATCTTACTGTTGAGATCTACTCCTTTTGGTTTATTAGGTGCATTTTTACAAGTGTGGTCCATTTGCTTGACCACTCGGGAGGTGTATTTTGTTGGGAGTATTTCTAATAAAAGGTCCTGCTTTAGAGGGAGTAACAGCCGGTTATATTTTTCGAGAGATGGAGAGGGAGGGAGATGGAGAGAGATGTGTGAAAATGTTGAAATTGTATTATGTGTGAAGAGGACGGAAGCTGGGGGGGAGGGTTGTGAGAGAGAAGGAGAGGGTGTGGAAGAGATGGAGAGAGAGAGGGCGAACGAGTGCTGTAGGGATGGGTGAGATGAGAGATGGAGGTAGAGAGATGGTGGGTGAGAGTGAGAGCAGGAGGGAGAGAGCGGGAATGTAATGGATAGAGTGTGAGAGAGAGAGAGTGAGAGAGCTGAGACTGAGATAAAGAGAGGGGGAAGGAGAGTGAGAGTGAGCGATGGAGAGAGCAGGATGTAATGGATGTAGAGCAAAGGAGGTAGATGGAGAGAGCTTAGACTGAGAGAGAGATGAGGGTGAGAGCAGGATGTAACGGAGGGAGGACAAGAGAGGACAAGAATAAATTCTCATGCCCGCTGTGGAACGAGGCTCCTGGTTATTGGCTGCCCCCCTTCCCATGCTGGAGCCTGACATGCTGTCGCTGCGAATCCTCCGGCTGTTTGAATCCGGATTCAGAGGCTGTTTTTTTTCCCCCTCCCGTTTTCTTCACAGCTGCGTTGTCATGGCAGCGGCTCTGGCTCACGCGCCCGTCACGCTCTCTGTAGCCCCACCCCCCCGAACTGCCGTCACAGAACTGGAGGCCATGTTTAGTGATGCGGCAGAAAATGGTCGGAAACAACCGTGCAACGTTCTCGCAAAGCTGCTACTGCAGTGCCGTAGCTGTTACAACATCTACAAAACGCTTTTGTAACACTAGGGGAACGTTTTTGGTTCAGCATGAGGCTGCACTATCTGCTGGCTGAGCGCACTTTTAAAAGCTCTGGTTTAATCCTGGGTGCAGTTGATTAGGTGTTGGATTTGTCTGTATACAGTCAGATAAAATGCCCTCAGTTACAATGCAGTCTGACTGGGCCTCAGTTCAGGGGCGAATATTATTAGGGCTGCATGTGGCTCAGAGGAACAGGTGCTAATGATTGGGGTAACCCTGAGACCCCTCAGTTTGTGGATTCTTCAGCTCTGTGCTGTTAGGCAAGAATACCTTTCTGAATCCCTGCTGCTCCTCGGCTGGAAACGGTTCTTCGTTTTAAAGTCCAACAAGTCGACATGGTCTACAACATCCCCCGCCAATCGTGTGCTTCTTATTTTCGAACTCCATCAAGGCCTTTGTGGTCTGAAGCTACACACCAAATTTGGTTGTCCTGTCTGTAATAGTTTCTGAGAAAAGTTGTCCCCTTTCTCTCGGATGGACGGACGGACGCACACACGCACGCACGGACGGAGGTCAAACCTATATCCCCCTCACACTTCGTGTTGGCGGGGGATAATAAAACATGCTCCAGGGGGCAATGTGTTATTTTGGATCAGAGATGAGGAAGAGCACCCAAATGCCTCTGGGGTACATTGTTAACTATGTTGGCATCCTACATAGTTTGAACTAGAGCCGTGTGTAAGGTACTTCATTAGTTAGCTACTGAACTTTTGGGAAATGTGCCCCTGGTCATTCTCAAAAAATTATGATCAGACGTGAAGTACCGTGAAGTTAGATGTGTATAATTTTGCTTGTTTATATTTTACTAGCTCTGATTGCGAGTCAGGAAGAACAAAACAAGCAGAAGGCTGATATTGTGACCTTGTGACAAAGTTTGCAGGGGCTAAAATGACATTAAGTGCATTCATAACATGCTTTATTTTGCATTAAAACTGGAATAGAGTCTCTTTGGGTGGACAAATGGATGAAATATCAACATTTTCTTGATAAATAGACACTCGCTGATGCTAATTTCCCTTTGTCGTGGTTATTCACCCCATGCAGGGACATGGTTGTCACCTTTCGCTTTCCTGCTTTTTGGCGTACATAAACTTCCTTATTTTTCCCGCAGAGCGTGTTTTTCTCAGTTCTGTCACCTCAGTCATGTTCCAGGAACTGACACTTATGCCATCAATGAACTAAAAAAATAGACTTATGTTTCTGTGTCCCCTCCTGAAACACCTTGTGTTTCTGCCCTGTTCAGTCGTGTCAGGGAGTGTCTGTGTGGGGTCCCATTATTTCTTCCCCTAATGCTTCCCCCTCTACATCTGGGTCAGCAAAGATGGCCGCCGGCCCCTCCATCCATATCCACAAGTTTCACCAGAAGCCCATGGGCGCTGCCATGACAGAATGCCTACTTCCGCTGTCTCGGTTTTGTGTTTCTGGAAGCCTTGATGCTATTGGCCGCAACAAATGAAGCCAGCTGCCCAAACAACAAAAACATCAGAAATAATTGCATCAATTGGATGTTCATCATTTAAACAGTCACCGCTGAACATAAGCAAATATATCTTCGGTAATAGAAGCGCAATAACGTCTTTGTAAACATATTTAATTGTTCCGATGTTTGGATAACTGAACAGAGGTTTTGTTTAATGAATAACGCTACCTTCCACAGAATAGCTGCTGCATGACTACATGATTTCCCTTGTCCGGCAATACACGAGCAGTCGACTGTCTCCGTGGCTCTTCTTACCCTCAGCATTACCCACGCTGTATGTTTAGCTTTATGACACTCTGGGTGGGCTCAACAGCTGCCTTCAAAAATATGAAGTTGCTGTGTTTCTTGAGCAGTACTTTGCCTATTTTGTTGCCATGCAGGTAATTATATGCCTGCGTGCTCTAATAATTTTGCAATTCTTCGCCATCAACGCCTTTAGAAAACACAAGGTAACCTGAGGCACTGCTTGAGTGGAAACCTCTGCCAAGGCAGCACAGTCGTAATCTTGCTGAGTGAACATGGCTCTTAAGAAATTTAAGGTTTATCACATTACTGAAGTACTTTTCTCATAGCCCAGGTCATGACATATTTTTGACACGCCCTTATATTTCACTTCTGTGAAAATCATATTGGCTGAGAGGGTGGGGGGAAAGAAATCGCTGAGCATTACAGAAGGAACACACTGCAGCGGCGCGGCGCGAAACCGCTCCGATTCACTTTCAATTTAGCGCCTGAGCATTGCATTATGGGACCGATAGAAGAGCAGTAAGTCAGCGGCCAAAAACTGAATCTCATCCAAATGAGGATCGGCAGCCGCCCTGCTCTGGCTAATCACGTTCTTTGGTTGTGGAGCAGAAGGCAGTCGGTAAATTAACACCTCGAAATGGAGGAGAGTCTAATCACCGCGGTCTGGTTTCCCAATACTGTATGATTGCTCGCTCTTTGAATCTTGGGACATAAACAAAAAAATGATGCATGGAGGAGAGTTGCTGAGATTGTAGGAGTGACTAGTTGTTTTCAATATTCAATTTACTGATAAAACACGTTTATCCAGAAGTTAATATAAACGCGAAGCGTGCCTGCTTACTGCCTGGCCATTTAAGCTAGCTAGCTAGGAGGCTAGTTATCTGATGAGTTAATTCAACATAATAAAAATGAATTGCCTACACGACGTTCCGATGTAAAAGAAAAGGAACACACAACCCCAATTTTAGCCCAGTTACACTAGCTTCCAGTTAAATTCAGAATTGAGTTTAAAATTTTACTTTTTGTTTTTAAAGCCCTAAATGGTTTAGCCCCACCTTACGCGAGAATCTTGCTGAAGTTGCGTGATAAGCCCTCCAAACCATGCGATAACTGCAGGATCTTGCATTTTTCGGGAATCTCGAGCAGCTGGCTACTTGCAGACGCGCTCGAACCAGGCACGAACGCACCCTGAGTACTAAAGTGATGACGTCGCAGCTACTTAGCTTCTGGTGTCGGAAGTAAAATCCCTATGCAAATTTAGAATGGGGTTTGAACACTTTCTGGCATTGCTCGAACTCGTATTAATTTTATGAGCAGCCTCGCTCCGAGATTAGCCTGTGGGGTATACAGATACAAATGATCACAACGAATTTGTTGTCTTGTGTCAAAAATCATATGCTTTTGCACTTGTCCAGTTTGTAGTCAACTTCTGCGAACCACATATCCCTAGTTTAACGTCACTTACTGTCATTTAGCAAGCAAGCTAGCATTAAAATACACCGACTATAAATGGCTAAGCTAGCAAAATCGCTAGTTTGCTAGCCCAGCTAGCGAGCTAGTTAAGTCAAAATAAATGGTGAATAGCCATTATTTGGCTACTTGGCTAGCATTGAGCCAGGAACATTTCGCCATTTGGCATTAACATATTGCCACCTAATATTACGTTAGTCAGCCACCAAAGTCTGTAAATTAGGTCGCCGGCTAAGTTAACCAGCTAACCCTGTTGAAAAAAACCAGTCTAGGCTGGTCAGGCTGGTTTCAGCTGTGTTTTGGACAGTTTAAGCTGGTCGACCAGCCCTTCACCAGCTTACTCCAGCTGAAAATACCAGCTTAACCAGCTTTGACCACCTTCATCAAGCTATAGAGACCAGTTACACCAGCTAAGAACATAGCTCAGACCATCTTAAACCAGGTTAGAATTCTAGCTGCTAGAATTCTTAGCTGGTTTAAGATGGTCTGAGTTGTGTTATTAGCTGATCATAGCTGGTCTGTATAGCTTGATGAAGGTGGTCAAAGCTGGTTAAGCTGGCATGTTCAGCTGGATTCAGCGGGTGAAGGGCTGATCGACCAGCTAAAACTGTCCAAAACACATCTTAAACCAGCCTGACCATCCTAGGCTGGTCAAAGCTGGAATTTTCAGCTGGGAAAAGTCAGTTTGCGTGCCCAGGTTGCCTCACATGGTGAATATTAATCACTACAAACAATGAATTACGATTATTTCGGCACTTAACTAGCGTTGGATGAGCAAGCAGACCTGAATTAGCTATATAGCTTGGTCAGTTATGCATGGACATATCTAGCTAGCGAGTTATTAACCAAACAAATGATGGACAAAGATGCTTGGCTATTAAAGTACTTTGGCGCTAGTTTTAAAACTTGATATCTAGCAAGTATATATAACTAAGTAGAGCGTAGAGTGCCTGACGAATTGGCAGTCTCACCAAGCTAAGCAAACGGGTAACTTGTAATGCATTTTACTCGTTTTCAGTGTTGCCAACTCCTCAGTAAGGAAAGTCACTATTGGCTGTCATGAAAGTTGCTAGAAGTCGCTAAACACCCAGTCGCCAAAACAGCGGAAACTCTCCAATAACACCAAAAAAAGTCGCTAGATTTGTCGCTCGGTGCTTTTGACAAAAAAAGTCGCCAAGATGATTTGGAAAGTCGCCAGATTTAGCAAGAAAGTCGCCAAGTTCATGACACTGCTCGTTTTCTGCCCAGGAATCAGGCGGATCATGGGACGTGTAGTTTTTAGACTACAAATAGGATTAGCACGGTGACGAAAAATTAAAATGATTTAAATTTTAGCTGACTCGTCAAGAAATACGACATTTTTTTGTTACTCAGAAATATGACGTAAAATCTCGAAATCGATGGAGGCTGGAAAACAACGGAAAGTGCTTCAAAAATAAACTGGAAAAAAAATATATTTGTGGGTAAAATGAATGGGAAACTTTACTTTCGACACCAGCGTGACGACATCGTTTTACTACTCTCTAGTGAGACGCTCAGCTGCACCAATGGCACTCAATGCTCACAAAGCAGTTGAGCACTTTGCAATCTGTGATCCCATGCGGCTCAATAGATTATCAAATTCCCCCTTCTGCAGTCTGAAATACTGCTGGAAGGCAGAGTCATCCAGACGCTCCTCTTTGACAAGACAGTGGTAGACTCTGGGCACTTTCCGAGTGCGGCTCATGGGATGCACCCTGTATCTTCCCCTCTTTCTCCTCCAGGATTGCATCAAGGCAATCTTCACAATGGACCATTTCGGTTTAAGGACGTGAAAAAGCGAGATTTAGAGTGTGCATGCTCTTTGCAGACTGTGTGGTGCCGAAAATGCAGAAATCCTATTTAAAAGGTGGGGAATTATAAGTTATTTCGCTTTCCCTGTGGTAAAAGGCAGTTTACAGCGTGCTTTCCGACTATAAACACATATTTTTTGTTCAAGGACATTCTAGGGTGTGCAGCGTACATTTTGTGTCTGGATGGCGAGATTAAGAATTCTGTATTCAACCTACTCCAAATATCGATTGATGTTTGGGTATCCAGAGAAATATTAGGATATGAAAACACGTCAAGTGTACTTCCAGTTAAGGAAATTTCGAGTTTAGTTTCAAGTGCTGCTATTTGTGTCAGTTGTATGTCATTAATGGCGGCTGTCATGTCACTGCACACACTGGGCTGCTAGGGCAGGCGCAGCATATGCATTCACAATATTATGTTAAATTCTAAGCCTCCTTTCTCACTGATAAAACTCCACTAAAACATATTGGCGCCCCCCTTTTAAAGTCGTTCTGGCAAATAAAAAGCCAGAAAAAAGTGCAGGCTGGAAATTCTTTTCTCCCTGACAATATAGTTAGACTATAAGCTCTATTAGATTCCACCTACAAACTGAAAGCATTGACTTCTTTAGCTCAACAGAGACTTGAGAGACTATATGATGCTGTCAAGGCATGTCTTTGACATTGTTATTTTCAGCACAGATGTAAATCCGAAATCAAATGTGTAGCGTTCAGTCAAACAGTAATTATATGGCCTTGCATTTTACGTGTACCTGTGCACTTATCCATACTAAGAGGCGATTAGGCTCATGTGTGCTGGCCTGTTGTTTTGAACAATGCAAATTCATTGCAAGGGCACTAGCCATTTAGCTGACTTAAGGCATTAGACCCAATCATAGTGGTGTTACTGAAATTATTTCACTTCCGCAAAACTAACTGGCAAGCAAATGCCACTACTTTGGCTATATATAGCAAGGACCTAATTATGAAAGCGAAATCACAAGGAAACCAGCAGTGTAGCCAAACGGTGGGCCAAGACACGTCACTTTTTGACTATAATTAGTCCTGGCTACTTCTCAATCATTTCCCTTTATTGACAAGTTTTCCAATGATCATAATTTGCAATAGACTGAAGAGGCATGATTTGCAACCATTTAAACACTTTGTGTCCGATTTATTCAGCCTGAATCGACAGTGGTATTTGTAGAGCCTAGAAGCAACACCATAGCCAAGCTACCAACTGATAAACCCATAATTTTTGAGATTTTAGTTGGCAGTTGTTACGGGTATGGCAGTTTTTCAATGCATTTCAATGTGGAGAGTTACGGCAGTCCCCATTTCAAGCCCTGCTCTAACCTAACCCTAACCCCTAACCCTTATCTTAACCCCAACCCCTAATCCTTCCCCTAACCATAATCCCTTGAAATCGACTGCCGTACTAATAAAAAATGCCATGTCTCTAGACACGTCCATTTTAATTTCACTGTATGACGATTGCTATTAAAGGTTCTAATGTCACGTTTGCTATGCGTTGCACTTAATGTGTGCTCACCATTATTAACATTCCAATGCATCCGGCATTCCAGAGTGGGGCGTTCATCTAGTGGAAACGCCCATAAGCGGCTGGCGGCTATGAGCGTCAGTGAATTCGCATTGCGCCTTGCCACTGCAGTGTGTTCCTACCGTTGCGTCTCGCTGTTTCTACTTAGCCAAACCGAATATCATGTGTAAAGTTGGTTGAATAGGTATGGCTCAGCCCTGCAGGAGGCTAGTTAAGCGCCACTGACATAATTAAGTTCACGTTACTTACCTGTGTAGTATGCAGACAATACTTTCTCAAAACCATTATGTAACATTAGTTTGTTACCTAGCAAGCTAGCATTATCTAGCTACTCCATTGACTGAATTTACCAATCGTTGCTCGTTCAGCCGAGGATGTCTGTGACTCAGAAACTGAGTAAGCAGAGCAATGTAGTTAGTGCAATGCTAACATACTTCGGGCGCGAATTGAAATTACATTTGCTTTCCATAGAATTATGCATTCAGTTATGTGATAAACAGAATGAGAAAGTTATAAAAGTCGTTGAGTAAATTTTAGGTTTGTTACTTACTAAACTCGTTTCATCACTTTCATATGACACGCCTATTCTTGTAAGATCCTGTATATCTGTGCTGACCGTCACAGTCAGGGGAGCTTTTCTAATACCGAGTCGTCCGGCGTCTGTCTTTCTGTCCGGCGCCAACTTCTCCCTTCAAATCTGAATATCTCAAAAACTGCCTGATAACTTTTTTCCCTAATTTGGTGTGAGCCTTCCTTATGATATTCTGAATATTCACTGTGAAAATTAGAAAATTTTGTCCTGGTTTTTGAGAAATTCAGCAGTTTGGAAAATCGGTGTTTGTGCTCATTTTTTCACTCTTAATATCTCAAAAGCTGTCTGATAACTTTTGTTCTAATTTGGTGTGAGCCTTCTTTATGTTATGTGTGAATGTTTTATGTAAAGCACTGTATATCATTTGGAAATGGAGATTTGTTACATACTGTTTTCTCCTCAGGCCTGACTTTGGTCCCCTCAGGCCTGGCTGTAGTCTCCTCAGGGCTGGCCATAGTCTCTTCAGGCCTGGCTTTCGTTCTCCTCAGGCCTGGCTTTAGTTCCCTCGGGCCTGGCTTTCGTACTCCTCAGGCCTGACATTAGTCCCCTCAGACCTGGCTTTAGTCCCCTCAGGCTAGGCTTTAGTCCCCTCAGGCCAGGCTATAGTCCCCTCAGGACTGACTTTCGTTCTCTTCAGGTCCTCAGGCCTGGCTTTAGTCCTCTCAGGACTGGCTTTCATTCTCCTCAGGCTTGATTTTAGTCCCCTGAGGCCTGGCTTCAGTTCTCCTCGAGCCTGACTTTGGTCTTCTCATGCCTGCCATTGGTCCACTCATTTCAGAAATGTCTCATTATCTCCAGCATAACCACAAGGTAGTCTGACTGACTCAATGTCACTGCTTTGTGCTCTATCAATCACACACAGGTGTCATGCCGAGCTCTGTCCAGCAGCCACAACCAAACATCCATGTTATGATGTGGTGTGGTGAATGGTCCACGGTTGTTGAGACGGTGCAAGTATTCTTAGTAACTACTTGCATGTGCAACCTGTAGATTTGCAGACATTGGTTTATTAAAATGGGGAGGGGAAAAAAAAAGGAGGGAGTCCCCCAGCGTAGGGAAGATTGGTGTGACGTGGAGATGATCACCATGGAGATGCGTCAAGTTGGCCATCAACAAATCTGCTTGCAATGTTGAATGCCGCATGCAAGGAAAAACTCTCCATAACTTTGCAACTTCTCTTCCTTATAAACTCGCTTGCTCTGGTGCTTTCAATATTGAGAGTTCCCAGTGGTGTTGTATCTTTATCATTTCGTGCATCCTAACTGTACTCTCAGATTTTTTGGATGTTTGTTAGCTTTTTTTGTACCTTAAGGACTGTTGCTAGCATGTGACATTGTGCTTCAACAGAAGTGATGAAAATGCACATCGTTCCCGTGGGTCAATGTGTGCGAGGGGGGGCAGGTCCAGAAGTGAGCGATTAGCTGTGATAAGTCAACTGGGGTGGTAATGACCTTGTTTAGTTTTGTTAAGGTTTTTCTACTGTAATAACAGTAGGTAGGTTAGTAAGGGTACTGACCACATACTGTACTTCGTTTACATACTTTGTATACATTCATGAAAGTACATTTGTAGAATATGAGACATTCTGAACTTAAAAACAGCACTTTGTAATTTCTGTAAGTTGTCTATATATTACCAAATTATTTATCTGTAGTACAGTTAAAATGGACAAAAATGGCAGGCCAATTTAAGGTGTGCCCCTAAATGTTCTGCTTGTGCTCCTAATATTGTCAGAAAGGGGCTACTGGGCTCCTAGTTTAAAAAAAAAAAAAAAAAAAAAAAAGTTAGTCTGGAACCCTTTGGTCTCATGAAGATCAGATGAGGCAATCATCAGAGAGCTTCCACTGCCTCCTTTTGATCCTGTGATTCTTTGGTTCAAATGCACAGGAGCTGCAACCACTTGCTACTGAATGGCTGTATTTCCAGCACCTAAAACATTCAACTATGAGTGCGTTGTTTGGGGAAGCTCTTTTTATGACCTTTGAACTTTACTGACCGCATCGGGTATGACTCTTGAACATTATAGGATGCAAGATGGCCCTGGTGCCCTGCAGTGGACCTTCTTACTCAGAAACACCATTATTCTGTGTATTCTGAAATGTTATTAAAGATACAGGAAATTGTGATTAACTTTGGTGGCTATATCCCTGCAATAAGTTGGTTGACACCCCCCAGGCTATGCCTGTGTCCCGCCCATTATGTGCTGGGTTAGGCAACAGGCCCTCGCATTACCGTGGGTTGGATCAATTGAATGATGGATAGATTGATGGAAGCATCGATGGACTGATTGATTGATTTTATGCTGTATCACCCTACCCTAAAAGCTTTGAGCCTCGTTGCTTAGGGTATTGCGGTAGAAGCAGCTGTACTGTAAATCTGAGCGCTTTTGTGATCCTGCCAGCTGCAGTTCCAGCCTGACCACTGCTGATGGGTCTATTGTTCCATTACGCAAGGTCCCCCTCCGTAAGTGCTGCCTGTGGTGATTTTAGCTGTGTGGACATTTTCCCAGGTTTATAGTTCGCTCATCACGCTGGAAACAGCCGAAGCATGAAGCTCAGGAGTGTTTTATGTGGACGAAGCGATAATGGCTGCCACCTCTGCTGCAGCTTTGATGTCACTTCAGCTCTGCCCGTCTGAAGCTCTGGTGTTGTTCACTTGCCTTATTCATGGCACTTCTTTTGAGTCGCCTTTGAGCGGAGTATCCTCAGGTCTGACTAGAATTCACTGACTCTGATTTTGTGGTGTTCCTGGTAATTGGCTGCACAATTTGCACAGCTAATGGGCTAGATCTGGGTGTCCGAGCCCTGATCCTGGAGAGCCTCCATCTGCAGGTATTTGTCATTGTTAAGCTCTTGATTTATCCATTAAAGCGGGTGATTATGTAGTTTTAACTCTCCTTGACTTGTCTTGCTCAGTCTAGTGGATGGTGAGAACAGAAACCGGCATCTTCTCTCTGGATGTGGGTTGTCCACTCCTGGGCTTCACTGACTTCACTCCAGACTTATTGGGAGCAAGCAAAAAAGCCTGTAGTTATTGACCTTCAACGACTGTGGTTTCCTCAATCAGTTAAAGGTAGCCTAATTACTGTCAGCTTAGCACGTTAGCACGAGTACATGCCTAGTTTGTTGCAGTTCTGATTTGTTGACCGTTGTGTGTCTCGAACTCAATCTTTCCTGATAATCAGGAAAGACTTTTTCAGTTTTTTCCACTTGGACATTTTTCCCGTCTAGAGGAGTGGAACCAAGGAGACAAGATGCTTTTTTGCTTATTCTTTGTATGCTGAGGCAGTGACACAGGCTACAGATGTGTCCGGTGGTGGCATTAGCTGTGACACAGTTGTAAAAGAGAGGGAGCAGCAGTTGGCAAATCTTCTATTCATTGTAAACGTCAGTGCAAGGGATTATGGGTAGATGGCACAAAGGCTGTTTCTATGCCTTTTTTTAACCTCAGCTAATGAGTTGGAAGGAGGTTAAACTTGCTTTTTTGCCCAAGCTTATTCGTTCGTCTGTCTGTTTCTAAGTACAATCACAAAAAACATTTCTGAACTTGTTTTGGGAGGTTATTTATGGCAACAGTAAGAGGTTAGATTTTGGCAGGTCACGGTCAACATCATAGAAAATGTCAAAAACGTTGGTACAGGCAGATTTATACATGTTTCTGGGTGACCTTCAAGTTTTTAGCCCCCGTGGGGGATAATGTGATGGAGTTGGCCCATTTGTTTGTCTGAGTAAGTGGGGACATTTCGTGGTATTTGCGACATGGCTCCAGAAATTTTTTTTTTTTTTTTTCCCCCCGGAATTTTCATGAAATACCTGGCGGATATGTGACTTGACACCCAAAAGTTTCTGAAAAATGTATTTTTGCTTCATGGATCATTGCACTCATGGCAGTTACGTACCGTTGTCGATTTCATGACTGTGACCGGGAACAAATATGGAATTTTGTTTAAATTTACTTTTTTCAAGTTCGTTATGCCGGACATTGGACTTAGATGCGTGCATTTACGTTGTATAACAATTTTGTACATGCTTATAGATATGAGGCTGTAAGTTGTGGTATTTGAAAGTAAAATGGCACATTCCTTATTAAAAGATATCTAGTTGTTGCTCTCACAAGGCACATGTATCTTTAATATTATGCCCATACGACCTACAGTACTTTAGCATTGGGTTCTATGTAATACCACCTTAAGTACTCCCCGAGTACTTCACATTTAGCCCTTCAGACAATTCAGAGGACCAACACATTAGTAGCTGTAATGGAATTACTTCCTGTCGGTAACGAAATGAATACCATGGAATGCCCCTTCACCTGGATGAGTAAAATTTTGTGTGTGTATGCTACCAGTCATGATTTTGATTTGGTTGAATATGTGATTGCATCTTGGCAGGATAGTGATGACAATATCTTCTTGTTATCCCCTGCCGTGCGATTAGAGCGAAGCGGGGGATATAGCATTGGGCTCCGTCCATCCGTACGTCCGTGCGTCCGTCCGTCCGTACATCCGTGCGGACACACAAAATTGAGGCGGCAGGGGATATTGCCATGTTAGTGGCAAACACTAGTTTTTAATTTTAATGAGTTTGGTTTGTGAGCTGCCCCGTGCTAAAATGCTATGCTAGCGCTATTCTATGCTGTTTTTGCAGCCATCTGTTGCTTCCACTCTTATCAACATATTTCTAATCAGGAGTATCTCTGGTTTAGCTGATGGTCCCCCTCTTTCTCCCTCTTTTTACCCAGCATGCCTCTCTCACGGGCAGCCGCTCGGAGAAGGGCTCGGGCTGGTCGAGCCGCTCGCTTGGGGCTCGTTGTCGGAACTCCATCGCCTCCTGCACTGACGAGCAGCCACACATCGGCAACTACCGGCTACTCAAGACCATCGGCAAAGGCAACTTCGCTAAGGTCAAGCTGGCCCGACACATCCTGACGGGCAGAGAGGTAAGACTGGGGAAGGCCTAAGGTGGGAGAATGGCGGGTGGATTGGGGTTACGCTATGCTTGTAGTGTTGTTGGGCAGAGGGAGGATGTACGTAACGTGTAGCATCTGGAATTGCATAAGTGGTTGTAGCACTGAGGCTATTGAGTGGGTTATGAGTGGTTGACTTTTGCCAACTCTATTCACTGAGGATATGGAGAAGTTGAAAGGGAGGGGTGTATGGGCTATTCCTGGTCTTAGATGAGGCATATGGCATGTAGCATAGAACATTTACAGTTGGCATGCTGAGGCTTTTGAGCGAGATAGCTTAACTCAAGACGGGACTTGGAAACAAGCTGTTGCTATAGTCTCTGTATGCAGAAGAACAGTTTTTTCAACCCTGTGTAAACTGGCAGTAATGACGTTATGTCTCTTGAAATTGTCCCTACTGAAATAAGTATTAAATAAATAATAAATAAATTGGATGGTTGATCCTGGTGTTATGGGATGTGGGATTATCCAGTTGGTGGAGTGGTTGTTGGGAAATTTGGATAGTTGGGCGATGAAGTTAGGCTGAAAATGATTGTTGTCTTTTAGTTCAAGGTCAGTTTATTCCTCCTATGCACTGACATACACAGGGCATGCAGTCTAATTAGCTGTCTATCATGGAAGATGCAAAAATAAAAATGGTGTGGCCTTGGTATACTTTGCACTGTTTTGCACACCCATGTGTTTGCATTCATGTGAAAATTATATACCTCCATTGCTGTATTTACAACCCCAATTCCGAAATAGTTGGGATGAAGTGTAAATTGTGAATAAAGCAAAATGCAATGACTTTCAGATCACATGAGCCAATATGTTATTCACAATCACAATAGAGCATAGATAACATTTCAAATGGTGAAACTGAGACATTTTACATTTTTATCCACAAAATGAGCATATTTCAAATTTTATGGCTGCAACAGGTCTCAAAAAAGTTGTGACACAAGCAGGAAAGGACGGAAAAAGCAATTCATATATAAGAGAATCAGCTGAAAGAACATTTGGCAAGTAATTAAGTTAACTGGCATCAGGTTTGTAACATGATTGGCTGTAAACGGGATGTCTTAGAGAGGCGGAGTCTTTCAGAAGTAAAGATGGTCAGAGGCTCTCCAACCTGTGAAGGATTGCATAAAAAATTGTGGAATACTTTAAAAACAATGTTCCTCAACGTCAAATGGCAAAGACTTTGAAGGTCTCATCATCGAGAGTGCATAACATCACCAAAAGATTCAGAGAAACTGGGAAAATCTCTGTGCGTAAGGGACAAGGCCACCTTTACTGGATGCCCATGATCTTCGGGCCCTCAGACACCACTGCATCACTCACTAGTATGATTCTGTCATTGACATTACTAAACGGGCCCAGGAATACTTCAAGAAACCACTGACTGTGAACACAGTCTGCCGTGCCATCCACAGATGCCACCTAAAACTCTATCATGCAAAAAAAAAGCCTTTGTCGAGCATGATCCAGAGGCGCTGCTGTGTTCTATGGGCCAAGGCTCATTTAAAATGGACTGTAGCAAAGTGTCCTGTGGTCAGACGAGTCCAAATTTGACATTCTTATTGGAAATCATGAGCATCGTGTCCTCCGGGCTAAAGAGGAGAAAACAGGAGGGGTGGTTATCAGTGTTCAGTTCAAAAGCCAGCATCTCTGATGGTTTGAGGATGCATTAGTGCATATGGTGTGGGACACTTGCATGTTTTAAAAAGCGCCATGAATGCTGAAAGGTATATAAAGGTTTTAGAGCAACATATGCTCCCCTCCAGATGACATCTATTCCAGGGAAGGCCTTGTGTACTTCAGCAGGACAATGCAAAACCACATACTGCAGCTATACAACAGCATGGCTTCATAGTAGAAGAGTCCGTGTGCTGAACTGGCCTGCCTGCTGTCCTGATCTTTCACCAATTGAGAACATTTGGCACATAATTAAACGAAATGTCCGTCAAAGGAGACCCAAAACTCTCTAGCAGCTGGAAGCCTGTATTAAACAAGAGTGGGATCAAATTCCAATGTCTAAATTCAAGAAACTTGTCTCCTCAATGCCCAGACGCCTCCACTCTGTGTTGAAAAGAAGAGGGGATGCTACACCATGATAAACAGGCTCCTGTCCCAACTTTCTTGGGACCTGTAGCAGCCATCAAATTTAAAATGAGCTCATTTTGTGGATAAAATTGTAAAATTTCTCAGTTTAAACATTTGCTATGTAATCTCTGTTCTATTGTGAATTAAATACTGGCTGGTATGATGTGAAAGTCATTGCGTTTTGATTTTATTCACAATTTACACTTTATCCCAACTATTTCGGAATTGGGGTTGTAGTATATTGTCTTCTCTAGGCTTGTGATGTCTATCACAATGTGACATGAAGTGTATTTTTATTTTAGGTTGCAATAAAAATAATTGACAAAACTCAACTGAATCCATCCAGCCTACAGAAGGTGAGTCTTTCACTTCACTCTTCCATCCCAGACAAGTTGAGGCCTGTGGCATACATTTCTATTAAGATTTAAAGTTTTTTTTCCAGGCATCCAGTGCCAACTTCGGCCTGCAGCCTCGTGACGGCAGTGGGTAACGGACTTTGTGCTGCTCAGGGATATGTAGGGATTCAGGCAGTTTGGGTTAGCATTCTTCATGGGTCCACAACACTCTATTGGCCATTATGGCACTCGTCAGTTGCATTCTGTGTGAGCAAGAATTTGGGTTTCCTCTGCCCTTGCTTTGTGCGGGGTTTGAAACCACCAGTGCGAAGAGGGGCATTTTTCAGAGGAGAATCATGAACTGTCTGCACTCCCTTAAGATGGCAGCACAATTTGCTTCCGAGCATGCTCCTACAGAGTTTACTGATTGGACATTCCGGATTCAGGAGGGGTTGGAGATGCAAAAAAAAAAAAAAAAAAATGTCCAGATATTTCCATTTTCTCGGCACCAAAACTGTATGAAGTGATTAATTAATTTGTGCTGTGTTTGTGTAATTAGCCCACTTAAGAATGTGCAGTACATAGGCTGGCTAGTCTTTTCATATCTTTGCACAAACTTTTTTTGTAAATGTCTGGGTCTGAATGGACGTTGCTGCCCTTTTTTTCAACGTATTTGTGGAAATGAGCGCATGATCCGGAAGTTTTGTGGGAAAAATATATGCTAGAATCTTTGTTGCTGGGATGTGGCAGGTGGGCAGACATACCCCTTCCAACTTGTAAAAATGTATTTCTGTCCCCTGCACGTGCTCAAAGGTACATGAAAGGGACCATAGATTGTGTGAAATCCACTATGGACCCCCTAGGACTGAACTAATTCCCCCCTCCTAGTTTTAAAACCAGTTCTACACCCTTGTATGCTGGGTTTTTGCAAGCATGGGCTACACAGAGTGTTTATTAGTTTATGTCACCGGTGGAGACCACATGCTCTCATGTAATGTACACAAGCATTGACTCATAACAGGACCCCGTTTGTCAGCGTTCACTGTGTTTGGGCTCTGATCCTGCCGCCTCCCTCCTGTGCTGCTTCTTTGTGTCCTGTTTTTCTGCTCTGTCATTGGCACTAGGCTGATCTTGTGGCCAATAGCCTTTTGGCTGAGGTGCTTGCCTGTGACCTGATTGGTTTAAGCTTGACAAGATCTCAGTAGCTTTAGGGGCCTCTGAGTTAAGGCCCATATTGCGACAGGGGTGAATGGTCCTTGATTGGTCTAATCAACTGTAAATCACTTTGGATACAAACAAAAGCAAAATAATTTTAGTTGTGTATCCTAATTAGCGAAATAACTTGTGTATTCTTATGGGTCTTGATTGGTTCAATATCTTTGATCGCTACTGAGGTTTTTCTAAAATCGTATCGTATAGCTCTCTAATATGTCATGCTGTATCCCTGTTTGTCTAAAACTCAGCATCTCGATTTGACCGGATTTATTTGAAATTACTAAACTGTGTTCTGCATTGTAAGGCGGCAAGCATCATTCTCCCAATCTGTAACAGAATTTCCGACATTGGTGGACATTCACCATAGAGGTTAAATTTCAGTCCAGTATCTCTAATGCATCCTCCGAAGTGGCATTATTTTTACCTGACCTTACTCTTTTTAACGTACAGAAGGCCTATATAAGCAAACTGACCAGACTGGTAGAAACAATTGTGTTGCATGGCTGTGAAGTTGAAGCTACTTGAGTTCAATGCCATTATAGCCATTTGAAGTGTAACCAGCCCAGGCATATATCTCTGTGAACCAGCACTCTTGTGGGACTGTAGTCAGTGCATTCCCTTGTGCTGCGGTTAACCAGCTGATCTACAGCTGTAGCTGGTTTATGGAATATAAGCAGTGGGTCTGCTGCAGTCTGCATTCCTTACATGCTGCACAAGGCCTTCTTTCGCTTGGTCAAGCAGTGCTCCTCCAGTGCTCTCAGGAAAACTCAGGGTCCTTCCCTTTAAGGCAGCCTTCAATCAAAAAACTGCTGAAAGTAGCTTAACCCATTCTCAAACAGTACTGGTTGTGATCACCTTTCTTTTGCTAAAATTTTTTCAGCTGGTCTTTTCCCTCCCTTTGCTCTCTGTCATTCTTAAACTCCCTGATTTCTCTTTCTTTTGGAAAGACGTGGCTCCATCTCATCACCCTGCTCTTGGTCATTCGCGCTTCAGTATCAGCAGAGACACTCGACCTTCATTCGATTAGCTGCGTTTAGGAATGAATCCCAGTACAGGGGCGGACTAAACTATTTTGTTCATGCGATATACCATAAGGATGCAATCAGTTTCGCTATATACATCTCTTACTTTCAAAGAAACAGATTGCGGTTGACAGAATGACAGTGACATGAAAAAACTACTTTTAAAATTCTTGACTGAGGTAAGTTTGGAAGCACGGTTCGACGCATAATGGAATCTCATAGCTCGCGCACATGTAGCGTGACTCTTTCCTTATACAGTTCTTGGCGCAAACTACACAAGATTTGCACAGTCTCAACTTTTTTGCAGTTGGCGGGTGCGAACTAGCCAGTTGATCACTGCGATCAACACCGCTCATACCGTAGTTGTTATCAACAATAAAACGTGGTTTCACTATTCGCTCACCCTGATGATTCCTCTTCACTGTTTCGCACATGTGGCCTGCGGGCTGACAGCATCTTCACATGCTTTTTGTCCTGCTCCAGCAGGACCAGCATCAGTTTGTTCGGCTGTCACCATGTGATCATGGTGAAAATGAACGAAACAAAATTTACCAAGCTGAAAGTAATGGAATGTGTGCACGTTATCTCTTACCTCACCCAAGACCAATCATAACGTCACCAGAACTCAAACCATTGTCCTTGTTTAGACGCAAAGCAAAAAGCAGTCATGATAACAGTTCTGCGTGTTTAGATGCAAAGCGAGCAACGTGATAAGATGCGGCTCCGGGACTCGAGTCGGTCGGCAGCAATCGAGTACACACGTTTCCGGGTAAGTTCGATCGGCCAACTGATGAGAGATTGGGCAGGCGTGAGGTGCGGTAATGTAAATATACGGGAAACAAGTGGTTAACTTATCACGAGGTGTGACACACATTCAAATACCAAACATACCAAGTGAAACTGAGAGTGAAGTCCTGTGGTGATGTGAAGCTGAATTAGGCTTGGCAGTGTTTCATGAGCGTCGGCACGGCAAATTCAGGCCTCTAAACGCAGTCACAATGTCCAAGTATTTGGATATTCATCTGTGCGGGACCCTTATGGAAACGCCAGCATTGCCCCCGCCTCCCCCCTCTGATCGGATCAATATCCATTACCCTGACCTGAAATGGGCCAGTTTTTCCATTTTCGTGCAGGATTCCCGATTTTAATCACACTGATGACTTTTCTGGGAAACTCTCGGGCAGTAGCTGCGCTGTGACTGCAGGGCGTGTGCGATGGGAGTGATGCCAAACTGCCTGCAGTCCTCTTTTACTCCCTTCTACGGAGGTGCAGTTCTCCTCTTCCGAATTCATAACCTTGTGTCGTGTGTGTGTCTGTCTGTCTGTCTGTCTGTCTGTCTGTCTGTCCGTGTTTGTGTGGTCTTTTACTTACTACTCAGTGAGGAATAGAAAAAGTTTTTACCTACAGAGTGGGGACATTATTCGGAAGTGGGGACATTTTCACCTGTCCTCACAACTTCAAAGGCAAATTGTGACTTTATATTGAAGGTTAGGGTTAGAATTTGGGATTGGCAAAGTTTTGCGTGAGGGCTTGGGTTAGGGATAAGTTGGTTATTGTTAAGATTAGGGAAAGGCTGTACTGACACACAAAGAATGGATGGAAGTCAATGTTCTGTCCTCACAAGGATTGAGGTAATGGGTGTGTGTGTGTGTGTGTGTGTGTGTGTGTGCGCGCCTGCGTGTGTCTATGTGCATATTGAGCACCTTCATTCATTTGACAGTGACATTTTTATTAATTTTGGTTCTGTACTTTAGCACCTTAATTTGTTTGAAATCATCCCACAACAATGAGCTTTCACAGTCGACTGTCAGCTTTAACTGAATGATGATGAGATGACCACACCTCTTTAACTTTGCACCCTCGTCCTCTTTATTTTCAGCCACATCAAAAGATATTGGACAGTTTAACATGATGTACAATACAGTTAATCGGTAACACTTTACAATAAGGAACATAAATTAATGTAGTAATAAGTATTAACTACCAATTAATTAACAGTTAACTAATGCGTCAGAGAGTTAAATTAGCATTAGGTAACCTTAACTTACCATTTATTAATGCTCTTTGACATCCTTATTATGAAGTTGAAAACATTCCTTAAGTATTCCTGAAATAACACCTCAAACTATCACACTATTCAATAATTTATTAATGAATACCTTTGCCAACATGAACAAAATTAGTAAATGATTAGCAGACCCATTAGTTTACTGTTAATTAACCGATAGTTAATGTTTCTTACTGTATTAGCAAATATTAATTAATGTACCCTTATTGTAATGTGTTACCAGTTAATCAATACATTTTCATCTTTGACCTTTGGTAGTATGTCCTTTGCATGCAATGGCAGTTTGAAGTCTGTGACAGGTGGACATCACTAGACGCTCGGTATCGACTCTGGTGATGCTCTGCCAGGCCTGTACTGCTGCCATCTTCAGGTCCTGCGTCTTCTGGGGGCTTCAGCATGTAAAATACAGGTTCAGTTGGATTAAGATCTGGTGATTGACTCTGCCAATAAAAGAATAAAAGCGCAAAAGAAGAAATGAGTGTTGCACTGAGTTGTTTATTAGATGTTAAGTGTCAGATAGATGGGAAAGTGAGGCCAGATGGATGTGGGGCAGTAGATGAATAAATGAAGAGGCAGCTGCAGTGAGACCGTGTGCTGCTTTATGAAGGGAAAATCAGAGTGATTAATTACGAGTTCAAATCAGGTAATCTGCCACTGCATGTGCCGGAAGATTCCGTGCTTCTAAATTATCGCTCGGCATACTTCTGGTATTTTGTCGTCTTGCCTGTAGTAAACATTTTAAAGCCTAATTAGTGGATGAATTCACCCCTTTATTGCATCTTTTTGCATCATACAGCTGTCACAGAACACTAGACGTAAAACGATGTGGCAATTTCATTTGCTGGAAGAATGTCACAACAGCATCTGTTGTAGCGTAACTAGCATCACCGTGGTTAAGAGTAGTACACAGTGGAGAAGCTTGTATACAGGACTGTGATGTTAAAGCAGTTTATTTGCTTTAGGAGAAAAATAATGAGCTCTCTGTGTAAGGTGTGATATTGTGTTGATGATATTTGATGATATTGGGTCTATAGTGGTGTGAGGATGGCCTGTTCGGTTCACAACTACGTGTTTAACCCCGTAAAACCTACGGACCCTCAAATGCACCTGCTGTTTTCAAACCTGTGGAAATTCAGACCGATTTTAAATTGAAGAGGAGATCCCAAAGTTTCCAATGTTTCCAAATATGATCCAGTGTTGCCTACAGCAGTGCTTCCCAAACCTCTCCTGGAGGCCCACCTGTCCTGCATGCTTTACATCTCTCCCTGCTTCTGCACAAGTGATTCAAATGATCAGCTCGTTAATCACCCCCTAAAGCTGATTGATGACAGCCTGACCGTGTGAATCACCTGTGCTGGAACAGGGAGAGATCTAGAACATGTAGGACAGGTGGGCCTCCAGGAGAGGTTTGGGAAGCACCTACAGTGATGCAGAGTGTGCTGCAGAGGTACAGTGTATGCTGTATAGGTATAGTATGCACAGCAGAGGTGCAGTATCGGCTGCTGCGGTGCAGTGTGTACTGCAGAGGACTAGTATGTACTAAATAGGTATAGTATGCACGGTAGAAGTACAGTAGTTACTGTGTTGTATAGTATGCACAGAAGTGGTGCAGTATGTACTGTGTTGGCGGAGTCTGCACAGCACAAGTGCAGTATTGATTTCAGTAGTGCAGTGTGTACTGCAGAGCACCATTATTTTTACTGTGTAGGTATGCACAGCAGAAGTGCATCATGTGCTGTGTAGGTATAGTATGCACAGCTGTGGTGCAGTATGTACTGTGAGGGTATAGTGTGCACAGGAGAGCTACAGTATTTATTCTGTTGGTATAGTATGCACAGCAGAGGTGCAGTATTGATTGCAGTGGTGCACAGTGAACTGCAGAGGTGCAGTATGTACTGGATTGGTATAGTATGCACAGCAGAGGTGCAGTATCGATTGCAGTGGTGCAGAGTGTACTGCGGAGGTGTACAATATGTACTGGATTGGTATAGTTTGCACAGCAGGGGCAGTATTGCCTGCAGAGGTGCAGTATGTCCTGCAGTGCTGCTGTGTGTTCTACAGAGGTGCGGTATGCACTGTATTGGTGCAGCATGTGGTGTATACTTGCAGCATGCACTGTATTGGTGTAATATGCACTGCAGAGGTGCAGTATCTCCTGCGGTGGTGCAGTGTGTACTGCAGAGGAGCAGTATGCACTGCAGTCCGAGCAGATTGGCCGATTATCCCTGTCAGCACTATTCCCCAACAGGACACACACCAGGTGACTCTCACTCCCTGCTCTCTCTCTCTCCCTCTCTCTCTTTCCTTCTCATCACCTCCTTCTCTTCTTTTCACTCACTCCATCTTTCTCTCTAATTCTCCTTTTCTCTCACAAATTCCCTTTCATTCTTTCTTTTTTTGATTTTTCTTCCTTATCTTTGTCTCTCTCCATCACTCAGTCCCTCCTCCCAGCTCGCGCTTGTCAGGGTCTCTCTGACACTGAATACTGCAGAACACTTGCAGCTGCAGGCAGGACCCCCCCTCCCCCAGCCCTCATGCAGTCCCCTCTCTCTCCTCTCCTCTCCCTCCACCTCGCCTCATCCAGTCACGGGACGGTCCCGTTCACCCCAGGGCAGCACAAGCCACACCCCTGAGCAGCAGAGTCTTTATTTTTTGCAACTTAAAGAAAAATTTTGAACTCCGCATTTGGCAGCGAAACAGGGTGGACGCTGCCGAAAATCCTGGAACCGTGTTGAGATTCCCTCTCGTCAGAACAGGAAGTCGGTGCTGATCCCCCGCTGTGCATTTCATTGATAATGGCGGGTATTTAAAGGGGCGGGTATTTAAACGGCTTGCAGATGTGTCTGACTGCAGTGGGCGGGTAGGCAGTCTGCCCTGGCATCAGAGGACTTGACCCTCGCTTGACTCCGGCCCGATGCGTCCTCATCCTGCGCTCGTGCCGCATTGTGTGTTTAATCTGAGGGGCGTGTGGTGGCTGTAAGCCAGATACTCCATGCAGAGCCTCGTCTGGACACAGAGGTCATCTTCATTTTCTCTTTCCTCCAGCCCTTACATACTCTTCATGTCAAAATTAACCCTGTTTCCTTGTTTCAGAGCGGAAAAAAAACACCCCAAATAACATTCTTTATGCTTACAGTTTGGTAACTTTGATGACAGTAACCCAAAGAAGCAAATGTTTCCCAATATTCCCTTCCCTTCCCTAGTACTGCAATTTCCACATTCTTCTTCACGTCACTCGGTTCCTTATGGCCTTCCTGAATATCATGTGCTGACTGTGAGGTTGGAGTAAGTCTGTTTTAATTGTTGTGTTCTTATCGATACCATGTCACCATTTGTAGTGTGATCTTTAGATTTTAAGCACTTTGTCTCTGTCCCGATACTTGCGGACTTGTATTCTGTTAATGAGGCATTTAACCCCCCCTTATCTTCACTTCTCTGCCTGGTGGGTGGGGGGCTGATAGAAGAGCTGTGGACCAAGTAGCCAATCAGCTTCTGCTTGCCATGGAGACAACCCTGCTAGGGTTTCATGGGGGCAGGGCTTATGCAGGTTCCTTTCTTCACTCTGTCAGTTACTGGGGACTGCATTCCAGACAGGCATGTACTGGGGACAGCCAAGCGGGGGTTTGGTGATGGCGTGGATAGTCTCAGGGGAGGTGGGGGGCGGCAGAGTCATTAATATGGAGGACTTGGGGAAGGGGGGGGGGTCGCTGAAACCAAAGAAGAAGAAAGGATGCTGGGCGACGGTTGAAGGGTTTTGTGTGTTTGCGTGTGTGGATTGAGGGTTCGGGGTAAGGCAGGAATGGGGGAGGGGCTAGTTTTGCGGATATTAATGATTCAGACCTGAAGAAAAGCACAGGGTGGTGGGGGGAAACAAACAATTTGTTGCAGCTTGATGACATTTAATTGAAAAAGTACATTAATTCATGTGAAAAGTAAGTAGCTCTGATTACGGGTTGTGGAGGTCAGTGAATTGGTAATGTGAGTGTTTGGAGAAGGTGGGTACATCAGTTGGGGTTGTGGGGTCCGGGGAGAGTTGCTTCTCTTCACGTTGAATGGTTCCCTCAAGGCTCGCCTACATTTACCCGTGAGACTAGAGCAGGATGATGATGAGCTGAGCGTCATATGACCAAAAATAATCTATTATCAATAATAAGATGTTGCTGAAATATTTCTTTGCAATAAAAACTTAACAGTTTTTGACTGTTTGGCTCTGTTGGGAGAAATGACCATGAAAAGGCAAAATCATTTGAGAACATTCCTAGCTGGTATGTGCAGTCATATCCTTTAATCCTCGTGCACTGAAATTTGTTAATTTTTAAAATATTTGTCTTGATATAACAAAGGAAACTGCAACTTTTGGGTCTCAATTCTGTGATGGACCAGCTAATATTCAGCTAAAAAACTATTCAGCACAATCCATAAGTTATTTCGACTGGGACTCTATTTGAAAGAATCGTAATTACTACACATTTCATTACTACGTTTGGGTATAATTGGTCTCATAATTTGTGGAGTGTGTTTTAATTTATAGGTATTTAAGTCGTCATTTAGTCAACGCCGTAAGAATTGCAGCCCAAATACGTGTGGGCCTCACTTTATTTACTGTTGCCCTGACATTACAATCACGTGTTACATCACGTGTTCGTGACTCCACTATTTCCAGCGTCTCACCCAATTGGCCTGTCGATTTAAATGTTGGGAGCTCTGCCCCTCGTTTGACAAAAGGGCACGGAGCTGACACTGAATTCAGGCTGGGATGTCCCGCTGGAAAAAAGAGGTCCACCCCATGCATGCGCTTTGAGTGACGCACGGCATGCTGGGAGAGCGGCGGGGTTTTTGAGCAGACCCTCGCAGGGAACCTCCCAAATCCTTAGCGATCCCAAAGACCATCCCATCCTAGTTATTCTCGGCCCTGCTAATTACAGCATTTAGCCCCTCCCGCCGAGCCCCATCTGCCTCGGTCAGGCCCCTGGAGCGAAGCGCTCTTCAGGTTTGGGCCCCTGCGGAAACTGAGGGGGTTCGTGTGCTCCTCCCTGGTGCACTCCCAAATCATGTGACCGACTGTTGTCGGCGCTGTCTGTCGGAGTTTGAAAACGATGAGTGTACAGTGCCAGTGTAGGTGCGTCCATATTATGTGAACTATGATTGTTCCTTCATTCCCTTTTTTTACACAGTACAATCTCAGTCCAAATACTTATTAAAGTCCTCTCTCTTTTTCTTCCTCTCCCTCTTTGTCATGGTCTCCATCTCTCTCCCTTCTTCTTGCTCTCTCCCTCACTTTCTTTTTTCTGTCTGTCTCCTTCCTTCTCTCTGTCCCTCGCTCTCTTTCACTGGGCTTGTATGGAATCATGCTCATGCTCCATTTTGTAGCAGTAACTTACCCTGTTCCTAGAGATGATCCATCCTGCAAGCCCTGCTTTGGTGCACCTGACCTCTTAAGTATCGGCTCAGTGCAGATGATCTTGAGTTTATGTGCGCTTCATTAGGTTCGGAGGATAGTAGATGTCCTGGTACAGGCGCTGGTCACCAGTGCTCCTCAGGCTAGAGCGGGCTTCACTGCCTCTGATACCTGAAAGATTAGATTTTTCTCTGCCGGTACAAACATGAGGCGACTGCTGCTGAACTCCGCACAGTCGTTGGGAGGCCGTCTGTTGCGCATATTATGTGCTGCCGTACCAGGTCATGTATTGGTGGCAGAGACTAGGCACTGGATACGGTTTTATATATATATATATATATATATATATATATATATATATATATATATATATATATATAAAGTAAAGTATAGTAAAAAAGTAAAATTTGCATGTAGACTCCTATTCATTTTCGCCTTCGTTAAAATTATATTTTCAAAATGACTTGCGTGCGAGTAGGTGTTATTTTGGTATCGTTGTGCAGAGCAACATTTTGTCTCCCTAAATATGTGCTCTTTGGAGGATGGAAAGCGGCACACTTACTAAAGGGAAGATCGAAATGTGACTCGGTGTCAATGTTAAAGTGCAGCAGAGAAGCGACTTTAACGTGACCGAGGCTTTTACCTTTGATAAGAAAATTGCTTGGAAGTTACCGCCGTCATAAGAAACGTTGATGAATGTCCATATACGTTATCAAATTACACTCTGGTTTCCTCACTTCATTGTGCCCTGGTTGACTAATTGACATCAACCGAATGAACACATTGATACCATATTGAAGAAAGTGGGTTGTGGTATGTCCATGGTGAATGTTATGTCCCTACACACATTGTGGGACGGGTGGCAAAATCTTTAATTTTATGTCAGCTGGATTATTGTGCACCTGTATGGTCCTCTGCATCTAAAGGTCAATTAAAGAAATTACAAACTGCCCAGAATAGAGCTGCCAGGTTAGTATTGCATTGTCCCTTAAGAATGAACGCTATTAGTTTGCACCGTCAACTCTCATGGTTAACGGTAGAGAACAGGCTGATTTTCAGTACGACTAAATTTTTCAGAAACACATTCTTTTCTTCTCAACCCATTTTTTCAATATAACCAAACTGATGGATGTGATCAGGCTCATTCTCGTTTGCCTAGGTCAGCCGATGATGGGCAGATGATGTTGCCACTTCCAAAACCAAATGCTCTAAAGAGAACGGTTATTTATCGTGCCATGAATCATTGGAATAATTGCCCACTGAATATACGTAAACTGAATTGCAAAGTGTCTTTCAAGTACCATCTGAGAATCCACTGTTTAAATTTGTGAGCAGGAAATAATGAATGTAATACTCGTGAATGTAATAACTTATTCTGAATTATTTATAGTGATGTTTACAATGATGTCTACAATGTTTTACTGTGTTTATATTATCATTGTTATGTCATTTATTTATTTATTTATTTTTGTTATGGACCCCAGGAAGATTAGCTTGTCCCACCTTGGTGACATCTAATGGGGATCCTTTTAACAACGAACAATAAACCGAATTGTTTATATTGAATCATATGGCTAATGCCAATGTTGATAAAAAGGAAGCACCAGTGAAGCTTTTCACCCCTCCTTGTCTTTTGGAGCTCTGTATAAAACAGACAAAGCGACTTGTCCACTGTTTTAAATATTATGCGGGTAAGAAGTATTGTCGTTGAATGTCAATTACAAGTAGCTAGCTAGCTTGTTAGCCACCTTGTTAATTTTATTTACTACTAAGTCAATGCAGTCCCCGCAACGGTAAGGGAGCCAAGGTAGCTTGCTGGTGACCGTTATCAATCACTAACGTTCGCTTTCAATCAGCGGTCTGTTCAAGTCAATGGGACGGCTAATTGGCTAGCTAGCACAAAACGCGATTTCTTTTCTATTCAAGTGACAACTTTGCGGTTATACGTTAACTTGTGCGTGAAAAGTTTTATTACAGCTTTTCAAATAAATATTGCTGCAAAGAGCAGCCGCGCATCGGGGCATTTTCTCGCTTGTATCGAGTTATTTGAAATTGGCTTCATAGGAAACCATTAATTTTTATGAAGAGGTTGGGTGTATCAATATGGCGGCCGGGTGCTTCACTTTGGATAATGTATATATGACGACATCAGAAATCTAGTGTTCTAAATATTCAGCGCCCCTCCATAATTATTGGCACCCCTGGTTAAGTTGTGTTAAAAGCCTTAATATAAATTCAATTTTTATTGCAGAAGCATACTCTCACACTGAAAATTTTAGAAAAATGTAACCTTCAACTCAAGTGAATTTGAAGGGGATAAAAAAATCCCAAAGAAATAATTATTTATCATAAAATCACCTGTTCCACAATTATTGGCACCCCTAACGATTCCTAGGAATTAAATGTAATTGAAGCATTTCTGTGATTTCTACAGTAGTTTACAAAGTTGATCTGAGTATCTCAGCACATTTACTTAGTAAATCATCACTTCCTGATTCCCTGGGCTATAAATATGACGTGACACAGAGGCCATTTCTCTTATCCATTCATCAACATGGGAAAGACAAAGGAACACACCATTCAAGTAAGGCAGATGTGTGTCGACCTTCACAAGTCAGGCAATGGCTCCAAGAAAATAGCCACTCGCCTGCACCTGCCCATATCTACTGTCAGAGGAATCATTAAGAAGTTTAAAACAACTGGAACAGTGGTAAACAAGCCTGGACGAGGACGCAAGGTTATTTTGCCACCACACACAGTGAGGAGGATGGTAAGAGAATTAAAAAGTTCTCCAAAGCTCACTGTTAAAGAATTGCTACAAATGGTAGCATCTTGGGGTTGCAAAGTCTCCAAAACAGCCATCAGGCGCTATCTACATGCCAACAAGCTGTTTGGAAGCCATGCATGGAAAAAACCTTTTCTCACTCACAATCATTAACGCAAACATCTGGAGTTCGCTAAGCGGTACTGGGACTTCAACTGGGACTGTGTGCTTTGGTCAGATGAGACCAAGATAGAGCTTTTTAGCAACAAACACTCTAAGTGGGTCTGGCGGAACAAAAAAGATGAGTATGTTGAAAAGCACCTCATGCCCACTGTGAAGTATGGGGGAGGATTGGTGATGCTGTAGGCTTGTTTTTCCAGAGGCCCTGGGAACCTTCTTAGGGTGCATGGCATCATAAGCACTTTGAAATACCTGGACATTTTAAATCAAAATCAGGTGGCCTCTGCCCTAAAGCTGAAGATGGGTCGTCACTGGGTCTTTCAGCAAGATAATGACCCTAAACATGTGGCCAAATCTACACAGAAATGGTTCACCAGACACAGAATCAAGCACCTCCCATGGCCATCTCAGTCCCCAGACCTCAACCCCATTGAAAACCTGTGGAGTGAGCTGAAGAGGAGAGTGCAGAGGAGAGGACCCAGGTCGCTGGATGATTTAGAGAGATTGTGCGAAGAGGAATGGTCGAAGATCCCTCTTTCTGTATCCTCCCATCTTGTGAAACATCATAGGAGAAAATGAGGTGCTGTTTTGTTGGCAAAAGGGGGTTGTACAAAGTATTACTATCAGGGGTGCTAATAATTGTGGCACACATGATTTGATGTAAAAGAATTATTTCTTAATGTGGGATTTTTTCCCACTGAATAAATGCACTTGAATTAAAGGTTGGATTTTCCTCTTTTTTCATTGCGGTCTGATGTTACTTAAAAGGAAACTGAATTTATTAGAAGCTAAAGAACACATCTTTACCAGGGGTGCCAATAATTTTGGAAGGCGCTGTATATATCTATGGGTACGGTTCTATTTATGGGGGGGAGGGAATCACGAGTGACGAGCGACCTGTTCTCGCTATTATTTAGCTCAGGAAACTCGACGGGAAACCTTGGATGATATCTCAGCCGGCGACGAATGAGACTGAAATGCAACGATTCACTGATGCAGGAAGTGAGTCATCCTCATAAAAGATGTGCTCCATCTCTCTCTCTCCCTCTCTTTCTCTCTCTCTCTTTGTCTCCATCTCTCTCCCTCTCTCTCTCTCTCTCTCTCTTTCTCTCCATCTCTCTCTCCCCCGCCCCCCCAGAGTAGCTGATTAACCTATCACACGCTACAATCGCATGTCTGGTCTGCCTCATTGACCGGGCTCGGGGATTTGATTCGTCAACGGGGGATATGTTATGTTAATTGGGCTGGCAAAGCCCTGCTTTGATTGGTTGCTCGGTCAGTGCAGTATTGATTGGCTGCCCAGGGCTGTTTTAATTTGCTGCTTAGAGCTTTTAGGATTAGCTTCTAAGCTTGGGTTGGCCACGTAGAGCAGCTCGGATTAGCTGTTAAAACAGGAAGGGAGCCCTGCTCCTAGAGAGCCATAGCCCAGCATATCTTGCATGTCTTTCTGATCCAATACACCTGATTCAAATGATTGTCTCATTATAAAGAATCTATCTCATTCTCAAGCCCTTACAATCATTAGAATCTGTTTGTTAGATCAGACAGACTTCTAAAACATCCAATAATAAAGGGGGTCCCATCGAACACAAAATGCCTCACAGTGACTGCGTTTACATGCACACCAATATTCCTGCATTAATTGGAATATGAGAATATTCCGATTGCGTACCTGTCATGTAAACGCGTGTAATAACCCGATTGAGGTCATTTTCCGATTCGAAATATTCTGAATAAGACCCCTGTCATATGCCTGTTTTAATCTGAATATTGGCTCATGTATAAACCTCAATCGGAAAATGCACCCGAACAGAATATTCAACTACGTCTGCGCCTGTTCAGTTCGCAAGGAGACGACTGTGTGCATTCAGATAATGAAAGACATGAATATATTGGAATATATCGATGGGCGAAAGCACCGTAACAATGAAATCTTTAAGATTTGCGAAAAGTGGAGAGAGGCTGGTTTTTTTTTTTTAAACTGCCAACCAAGTTATGCATCGCTGGAAAACTCTGAAGGCGGCATATTACATAGCAAAAAATTAAATAAAAAAGACAGGCAGTGGCTATTTTTACGCCAATCGTAATCTTACTCCAATTTGCTATTCTCATGAACTTCCATATGTAAATGCACAATGTAGGAAATCTGGACTTGGGCTCACAGTCTGATTTACACAGTCTATGCTTACACCACGGCATTAACTATAATGTATCAGCTGACGTTGGCTAGTGGGACGGCAGTAACATTACTTATGTGTTCTAGCTAGTTGCTTAACTTAGCTAACAGGCTAGGTAGTTATGAAAGTGTATTAATAGGTTCAACGTTTGATCGCTAATATTTGGGGAACTGTCAGGTCGTCGCTCTCCTCTATCAGTAGTCAGTAGTGATTAGTGTCGTGTAGAGCAGCTGATAGCTGCACAAAGTTTATCCTTGCAAGAAATTCGAGAGTACAAATCGGCTAATGAGTTAGATGGCAAGCTGGCAAAGTTAGTTTTTTATTTTTTGAGACTGAATTTCCTATTGTGCATGCAGATACGGAAGCTCGTAAGAACAGCAAATTACAGTAAGCTCACGAATGGCGAAAAAATATCTACTGTTAAAAACAATACAATACCAGGTTTGCATGTAAACGCAGTCATTGTTGCCCGAAATGTCTTGTCCGTGTTATCACACTGCCACAACACTGCAGCCACATTGTGAGAATGTGCCAGCATACCAGAAGAGCCTGCAGGCCCCCAAATCCTCAATGATGTCTACTCTCCGTCCCAGTCCTGATCTCAGACACTAAACGGGATTGAGCCAGACAACCTCAGCGGTAAAACATCTTTGGGTGTAGTACAGGGATACTAACGCTTTTCCTGCATGAGCAGGTGTATTTGCAACTTTTATTCTAACCATGCAGGGTCACACCTGATTCTACAAATCAACCCTTAAAGCTTTTGCTATAGACCCTCGATTTGTAGAATCAGGTATGTATTTCCTATTTTGTATGCATGTATATGGGCCCAAAATCTAGCCCCAGTTCAATTTTGAGGATGCTGCGATTCTCGGTTTGGCCACCAGGGGGATTTTTCTCCAAAACTCCAAACAGCTCTAGCTCCCTTATTCTATGTGCTAAGATGCTCCAGTTTTTTGCCCTTTTGGTCAAAAGGCCCAGTGGGCTTATGCAATGCTTGGGGTCTTTAGTGGTGGTATGTCGTGCATCCGTGTGTAAAGTTTTGGCTTGTCTGCGCTCTAGCGTCTTCAGTTTTTCACCGATCCTTTTCATATTTCATATTTGTTTACAGCATCTTAAGGTCCTGACCAAGTTTGATTTGCAGCCCAATCGGACTGATAAAGGGCCGTTCCATTTTGGCCACGTTTGGCCAAGTGGGCACAGTGGCTTTGCCACTGTTTTTTTGGGGAGGAAGGCTACATTTGAGCCCTCTGAGACCACGAGAGACAATTTGTGCCTTAATGGGGAAACATGAAAGTACCAAAATGAGCATAATCCCACCCCGCTGCACTGCATATTCTTGTTTGGGTTGGAGCCAGAGGTAGGGGGTGTTGGACATCTGAGCTGTTTTCGAAGTGAGGGTTCGGGGTCACGAGCTGGAGGTGGACTGTGAGGGGATCACAATGGGAACGTGCTCACAAAATGGTACGGCCACTGCACCCTGTGTTTGCTTTCGCGCTTTATTTCCAATGGCGGTCTTGTCTTAAGTGTCTTACGCTGGGCTGAGCTCCGACTGGTCAAAATATTCAGCCTGTTCCTTTGCGGTCTGGCATCAGTCTGCGCTGTGGAACAGGTCACATGATGAAATGTTTTGGGGAGGGGGATTCAGGGGAGTTTGGGGTGAGGTGTTGACGTGTTCAGCGTTGTTTGTGGAACATTGGGTCGGGATTAAGCTGTCTGAGGCCCTGTGAATGGCCCCTGCTGATTGGTGGGACGGGTGATTGTATTTACTGAGCCTGCAAATCCAGGACCAGAGTCGTTTGTGTGTGTGTGTGTTTGTATATATTTGTGTGTATTTGGGATTGTGTGTACGTATATAGTGGGGGGGTGTATGTGTGTGTTTGTGTATATTGT
Source organism: Gymnothorax reevesii (assembly GCA_029721435.1). Lineage (NCBI taxonomy): Eukaryota > Metazoa > Chordata > Actinopteri > Anguilliformes > Muraenidae > Gymnothorax > Gymnothorax reevesii. The sequence continues at coordinate 118,744,998 of CM056574.1, forward strand.
CTGTGTGTGGGGTTGTGCGCACGTATACAGTGGGGGGTTGTATGTGTGTAAACATTTGTATGTTTGTGTGTTGGATTGTGTGGACATGTATCTTAGGGGGTTGTATGTAGGACGCTGTTGTCTCTGTGCCTGGGGCTGCCATGTGATGGGGATTGTGGGATGGATCTGACATGGTTTCCTGATGCAGGCTGACTGGAGTCTTAATACCTGGGTTGCCATGGCAACAGTGACGTGGGCTCTGCCTGGGGAATGAACCAGGAAGTCACATTTGAGTGATGGAGCCTGAGCAGTTGGGGGGGAGGAAGGGAAGGGTGGTTTATCTGATTATCAGGTGAACAGCTGATGCTCCTGTCTCTGTCGATTCTGTTAGGCCTGTCACACAGGGTGTGTGTGTGTTTGTTTGCGCATGTGCTGTGCATGTGTATTTTGGTGTGTGTGTTTATGCTTGTGTATTGTGTGTGTGTGTGTGGGTGTGTGTGCGCGCATGCGTGCATGTGTAGTATGTGTGTGTGTGTATGCGCCTATGCACGTATTTTTCTATGCGTGTTTGTCTGCCGTGTGCCTATGCATTCATCTGAATGCATCTGTGTACACGTGTTAGTGTGCGCGTGTGTGTGTTTACCTGCATGTGTGTTTCTTTGCGTGCATTTGTGTGATTTTTTTTTTTTTTTTTGTTTTGTGCATATGGGTGCCGTGCCTTTGGGGTAGATTTGCATGTGAATAGATGATGGTGTGTGTGTGCGTGTGTGTGCGTGTGTGTGCTTGCGTGCGTGTGCGTGTGTGTGCGTGTGTGTGCGTGTGTGTGGTGAGGATGGAGATTATGCACGCTTTGTCACTGCCTGTGACAGAGGGATTAAGTCTGTCAAGCATGTGCAACGTTACGCAACCTGGGTAATTTGCTGTGTGCAAAATATGGAGGAGAGCTATGCATGGAGCTCCATAGTATTTGGGACGGAAACTCCTCCCCACCTGACATTTTGCTCTGCGCTCTCAACATTTAGAAATGTTAATAAAACATTGTTCCTACGAGGCAGGTTTTTAGCTTTTACTGAAGACAAGTTTTTTGCCTTCTGGTTTCACTCTATCAGAATAATGGAACTTTCTTTACATTTATGTTGTTCTTCCCATATCAGAGGAGCATTATATTTGGGACAGATGGCTTAGACTGGTTTTTCTGGTGGATCAAGTGTTCTAAATTTTTTTTCTCATCGAGGAGCTTAGAGCACTTTCAGTGGCTCGTGATAATTTGAGATTTTTGCTTCCAGAGTGTGTCATTGGCCTCTCCGCGTGCTGGATGTGTCCACTGGCTTCGTTATCACGAACACTCATGTTTTGCTGTAAAGAGGACATGTACTGTCTGTGCAGTTTTCTGCACTAACTGCCAAGTCCATTTCCTCTCTCAGAATGTCCCACTACAACAAGAACACTGAGGAATTGATAGCTGTACGGTGTCAAATCACATTAGCAGCTCTGGCGGTGAAAGAACATCAGCTGTGTTCAGAGGAATGTTTTGGCCTTCATGTTGTTACATCATGCCCATGCTGATGGGAACCTTGGTGCCAGGACGGGGAACGCTTTGTTTGACGTAAAGAACGGAACAGATGACGGGCTGGACAATCTGAGTGGGCAGACGACTTGCTTTTTTTCTTCTCAGAGTCGCATCTTTTGCTGCCAAAAAATATCCAGTTTTGAAAATCGTGTGGTTATAACGCTCAGTCATGCGAGCAGTGCCAGGTTGTGTAATGACTTGTTTAAAATCTTCAGTCCTTATCACACAATGAAACCGCGCAGTGTCACAATTTTGCTGAGTTATGTCATAATCTTGCTGGGCAGATTGGGTGATGCCTTCTGCTTGCTGACATTTTTTTCTAATCTTTTAATTAACCGGGGAGGTTCTATAGCAAGTTATTTTTCTTTATCAAGGATGCCCTTGGAGAAATTCCTGAGCAGAGTGTGTGTGGAAGAAAGATAGTCAGAGACAGAGACGGGGGTAACACTTGTGGAGTAATTTGGGGGTTAAGGGCCTTGCTCTGGGGCCCAGTGGTGGCATTCTTCCCAATTTCTCCTCTTCAGATGTAGGTCTCGTAACATCAGCTCTGCTGTTATTCAACCAGTCAACCATGAGGCTGCCCTGTTGCCCCCATTTATTACCTCCACCTAGGGGGTTATGTTTTTGCCAGCATTGGTTTGTCTGTCTGTCTTTTTGTGTACAAGATAACTCAAAAAGTAATGAACAGATATCTCTGAAATTTTGTGGGTGGGTTGTTATTACATCAGAGATGGACCCTATTGATTTTGACCACATTAGGTCAAATAATATGGCCACACCAGCTACCATCTTGAAATCCTATGGTGCAGATGCATTAAATTTCTCATGAGCCATGTTCACTCTCCAAAATTTTGACTGTGCTGCCTTGGCAAAGGTTGGCACTCTGAGTGCCTCTAGTTTTATTAATGCAAAGGTTCCCCCGTTTATATAAAGGGGTTTTGAACCAGAATGATTTAAATCTGCAGTTCCATTCAAATCCCTGTGAGGTCGATGTTGACTTGTTACCATCACTTGGCTAATTATGTAACTAGTGATTTGTTGTTGGCTATTGAAGCTACTGATGGACATATCAGACTGCACCAGTTCTGAGGAATACGGTATGGCAGAAGTGCCAAACACTGAATCAATAAACCAGTCAATGGCCATGTTATTGGTTCTGCATGTGCCGAAGGCGTTGGTGTATCAAGCTCAAGCTCAGGTCTTTGAGTGACCAAATGCCACAGTATTCCTGTGGTATACTGAAGGCCCTGTTGTGTTGGCTCATTTTTGTGGTTCTCATTCAATCCATTTACATTTCACCTAAAATGCAAACCAGCATTTGCCGGCCGAAACAGTAACTGATGTCTGAAATGGACACCCGGGGGGATCCACTGTCAAAAAATGAAAAACTTTTGGCAGCCTCCGGATGTTTCTCGAGGTTGTGACAAGCTCTTTTTCTTACTTGAATAAGCTCACAATCCTAAAGCTACCTGCTTTATATGTTGAAATGGCGGGCACTTTCACCCAAAATAACTTCAGCAAAACTACATGCCGCAGGTCTGCAGGCCTATCACCTGTGGGGTTGGGTGATATGGTGAGAAAATGGGGGCCACTGACCTTAGGGGGGGGGGACCCATTTTATGAGATACAGGAACCCTGAGTGATTTAATTTCAGTGGGCCCTCAATATTTGCTACTCTACAGCTTGGTATCTCCCACTAATCAAATATTCCTGATCCGTCCATTGGCACATAGTTATTTTTTTTTTTACCTACTTACCTTTTCTTTTAGGACAACCAGTCACATTCCTGTTTAAAAGTAATTATTTTCGACCGTTAACATTGTTGCAGTACAGCACATTCATTTCAGACATGGTCATTGGAATGGAATTTCAAAATCCCCAACTGTCATATATGATGCAACCTATGTGTTGTAAGCATGTGATGAAAATCTCCTGAGGTGTGATGTCACATGGTTAATTTAAAATGTTCTACCTTCATTGTGACACTCGAGTTAGCTTCAGGCTAGTAGTTTCCAGAAAGTGACAATTTCATTGATGTTGCCAAAAAATGTTTTTATTCCCTGTTGTACGGCAATATCTCATTGCTTCTGAAGAGTACAAGAGTGTGAGGACTGACTGCGTAAATCATGTAAATCACACGGCTGGATAATTCCTTGTTTTGTGCCTTTGCTTGAACTTGTGCAGGTGTGTATGCACATGCGTGTGCATGTGTGTGTGTGTGTGTGTGTGTGTGTGTTTGTGTGTGAGTGTATGATTGAGCTTCAGTGATTGGAAAAGGGCAGTACACCTGTAAAAATGGCAACAAAAAAAAATGACGTGTTCCTGAAAAAAGGCAGCCTGAATGTTACCCACACTGCAAAACAGTGCTTCATAGTCCCAGCTATAGAAGGTGAAGCTGAATGTTACTCACACTGCAAAACAGTGCTTCATAGTCCCTGCCATAGAGGGTGAAGCTGAATGTTACCCACACTGCAAAACATTGCTTCTTATAGTCAGTGCTCTAAGGGGTGAAGCTGAATGTTACTCACACTGCAAAACAGTGCTTCATAGTCCCTGTTGTTGAGGGTGAAGCTGAATGTTACCCACACTGCAAAACAGTGCTTCATATAGTCCCTGCTATAAAGGGTGAAGCTGAATGTTACTCACACTGCAAAAGAGTGCTTCATAGTCCCTGCTGTGGAGGGTGAAGCTGAATGTTCCTTACACTGCAAAATAGTGCTTCATAGTCCCTGCTGTAAAGGGTGAAGCTGAATGTTTCTCACACTGCAAAAAAGTGCTTCATAGTCCCTGCTGTTGAGGGTGAACCTGAATGTTACTTACACTGCAAAACAGTGCTTCATAGTCCCTGCTGTTGAGGGTGAAGCTGAATGTTACCCACACTGCAAAACATTGCTTCATATAGTCCGTGCTCTAAGGGGTGAAGCTGAATGTTACTCACACTGCAAAACAGTGCTTCATATAGTCCGTGCTCTAAGGGGTGAAGCTGAATGTTACCCACACTGCAAAACAGTGCTTCATATAGTCCCTGCGATAAAGGGTGAAGCTGAATGTTACTCACACTGCAAAACAGTGCTTCATAGTCCCTGCTGTTGAGGGTGAACCTGAATGTTACTTACACTGCAAAACAGTGCTTCATAGTCCCTGCTGTTGAGGGTGAACCTGAATGTTACCCACACTGCAAAACATTGCTTCATATAGTCCGTGCTCTTAGGGGTGAAAATGAATGTTACCCACACTGCAAAACAGTGCTTCATATAGTCCGTGCTCTAAGGGGTGAAGCTGAATGTTACTCACACTGCAAAACAGTGCTTCATATAGTCCGTGCTCTAAGGGGTGAAGCTGAATGTTCCTTACACTGCAAAACAGTGCTTCATAGTCCCTGCTGTTGAGGGTGTAGCTGAATGTTACTTACACTGCAAAACGGTGCTTCATAGTCCCTGCTGTTGAGGGTGAAGCTGAATGTTACCCACACTGCAAAACAGTGCTTCATAGTCCCTGCTGTTGAGGGTGAAGCTGAATGTTACCCACACTGCAAAACAGTGCTTCGTAGTCCGTGCTGTTGAGGGTGAAGCTGAATGTTCATTACACTGCAAAACAGTGCTTCATAATCCCTGCTATAGAGGGTGTAGCTGAATGTTACGCACACTGCAAAACAGTGCTTCATATAATCCCTGCTATAAAGGGCGAAGCTGAATGTTACTCACACTGCAAAAGAGTGCTTCATAGTCCCTGCTGTGGAGGGTGAAGCTGAATGTTCCTTACACTGCAAAACAGTGTTTCATAGTCCCTGCTGTAAAGGGTGAAGCTGAATGTTACTCACACTGCAAAAAAGTGCTTCATAGTCCCTGCTGTTGAGGGTGAAGCTGAAGAATACCCGCACTGCAAAACAGTGCTTCATATAGTCCCTGTTATAAAGGGTGAAGCTGAATGTTACTCACGCTGCTAAAAAGTGCTTCATAGTCCCTGCTGTTGAGGGTGAAGCTGAATGTTCCCTAAGCTGCAAAACAGTGCTTCATAGTCCCTGCTGTTGAGGGTGAAGCTGTATGTTACTTACACTGCAAAACAGTGCTTCATAGTCCCTGCTGTTGAGGGTGAACCTGAATGTTACTTACACTGCAAAACAGTGCTTCATAGTCCCTGCTGTTGAGGGTGAAGCTGAATGTTCCTTACACTGCAAAACAGTGCTTCATAATCCCTGCTATAGAGGGTGTAGCTGAATGTTACCCACACTGCAAAACAGTGCTTCATATAATCCCTGCTATAAAGGGCGAAGCTGAATGTTACTCACACTGCAAAAGAGTGCTTCATAGTCCCTGCTGTGGAGGGTGAAGCTGAATGTTCCTTACACTGCAAAACAGTGTTTCATAGTCCCTGCTGTAAAGGGTGAAGCTGAATGTTACTCACACTGCAAAAAAGTGCTTCATAGTCCCTGCTGTTGAGGGTGAAGCTGAAGAATACCCGCACTGCAAAACAGTGCTTCATATAGTCCCTGTTATAAAGGGTGAAGCTGAATGTTACTCACGCTGCTAAAAAGTGCTTCATAGTCCCTGCTGTTGAGGGTGAAGCTGAATGTTCCCTAAGCTGCAAAACAGTGCTTCATAGTCCCTGCTGTTGAGGGTGAAGCTGTATGTTACCCACACTGCAAAACAGTGCTTCATAGTCCCTGCTGTTGAGGGTGAACCTGAATGTTACTTACACTGCAAAACAGTGCTTCATAGTCCCTGCTGTTGAGGGTGAAGCTGAATGTTCCTTACACTGCAAAACAGTGCTTCATAATCCCTGCTATAGAGGGTGTAGCTGAATGTTACCCACACTGCAAAACAGTGCTTCATATAATCCCTGCTATAAAGGGCGAAGCTGAATGTTACTCACACTGCAAAAGAGTGCTTCATAGTCCCTGCTGTTGAGGGTGAAGCTGAATGTTACCCACACTGCAAAACATTGCTTCATATAGTCCGTGCTCTAAGGGGTGAAGCTGAATGTTACTCACACTGCAAAACAGTGCTTCATATAGTCCGTGCTCTAAGGGGTGAAGCTGAATGTTACCCACACTGCAAAACAGTGCTTCATATAGTCCCTGCGATAAAGGGTGAAGCTGAATGTTACTCACACTGCAAAACAGTGCTTCATAGTCCCTGCTGTGGAGGGTGAAGCTGAATGTTCCTTACACTGCAAAACAGTGCTTCATAGTCCCTGCTGTAAAGGGTGAAGCTGAATGTTACTTACACTGCAAAACAGTGCTTCATAGTCCCTGCTGTTGAGGGTGAACCTGAATGTTACTTACACTGCAAAACAGTGCTTCATAGTCCCTGCTGTTGAGGGTGAAGCTGAATGTTACCCACACTGCAAAACAGTGCTTCATAGTCCCTGCTGTTGAGGGTGTAGCTGAATGTTACTTACACTGCAAAACAGTGCTTCATAGTCCCTGCTGTTGAGGGTGAAGCTGAATGTTACCCACACTGCAAAACAGTGCTTCATAGTCCCTGCTGTTGAGGGTGAAGCTGAATGTTACCCACACTGCAAAACAGTGCTTCGTAGTCCGTGCTGTTGAGGGTGAAGCTGAATGTTCCTTACACTGCAAAACAGTGCTTCATAATCCCTGCTATAGAGGGTGTAGCTGAATGTTACGCACACTGCAAAACAGTGCTTCATATAGTCCCTGCTATAAAGGGCGAAGCTGAATGTTACTCACACTGCAAAAGAGTGCTTCATAGTCCCTGCTGTGGAGGGTGAAGCTGAATGTTCCTTACACTGCAAAACAGTGTTTCATAGTCCCTGCTGTAAAGGGTGAAGCTGAATATTACTCACACTGCAAAAAAGTGCTTCATAGTCCCTGCTGTTGAGGGTGAAGCTGAAGAATACCCGCACTGCAAAACAGGGCTTCATATAGTCCCTGTTATAAAGGGTGAAGCTGAATGTTACTCACGCTGCTAAAAAGTGCTTCATAGTCCCTGCTGTTGAGGGTGAAGCTGAATGTTCCCTACGCTGCAAAACAGTGCTTCATAGTCCCTGCTGTTGAGGGTGAAGCTGTATGTTACCCACACTGCAAAACAGTGCTTCATAGTCCCTGCTGTTGAGGGTGAACCTGAATGTTACTTACACTGCAAAACAGTGCTTCATAGTCCCTGCTGTTGAGGGTGAAGCTGAATGTCACCCACACTGAAAAACAGTGCTTCATGTAGTCCCTTCTATAAAAAGTGAAGCTGAATGTTACTCACACTGCAAAAGAGTGCTTCATAGTCCCTGCTGTTGAGGGTGAAGCTGAATGTTCCTTACATCGCAAAACAGTGCTTCATAGTCCCTGCTGTTGAGGGTGAAGCTGAATGTTACTCACACTGCAAAACAGTGCTTCATAGTCCCTGCTGTTGACGGTGAAGCTGAATGTCACCCACACTGCAAAACAGTGCTTCATGTAGTCCCTTCTATAAAAAGTGAAGCTGAATGTTACTCACACTGCAAAAGAGTGCTTCATAGTCCCTGCTGTTGAGGGGGAAGCTGGATGTTCCTTACGCTGCAAAACAGTGCTTCATATAGTCCCTGCTATAAAGGGTGAAGCTGAATATTACTCACACTGCAAAAGAGTGCTTCATAGTCCCTGCTGTTGAGGGTGAAGCTGAATGTTCCCTACGCTGCAAAACAGTGCTTCATAGTCCCTGCTGTTGAGGGTGAAGCTGAATGTTACCCACACTGCAAAACAGTGCTTCATAGTCCTTGTTGTTGAGGGTGAAGCTGAATGTCACCCACACTGCAAAACAGTGCTTCATATAGTCCCTGCTATAAAAAGTGAAGCTGAATGTTACTCACACTGCAAAAGAGTGCTTTATAGTCCCTGCTGTTGAGGGTGAAGCTGAATGTTACCCACACTGCAAAACAGTGCTTCACAGTCCCTGCTGTTGAGGGTGAAGCTGAATGTTACCCACACTGCAAAACAATGCTTCATAGTCCCTGCTTTAGAGGGTGAAGCGGGAAAGTGGGTCTCTTTTTAAGTTTATCGCAGGTGTACGTGAATTTGCATTTGACCTGGACATGACTCCTTTATGAATAATACAAGTAAAGCAAATTTTTGTCCGTTGTGCAGGAACCTATTTAAGGCTTTATAAATCAGTATTTGTGTCAGAGACTGTGGAAAATTATTCCAGTGAAGCAAGACATTTGAAAATTAAATTACGGAATTATTTCCCAATTAATTTCTGTATTCATGCAGTGGGGTTAAAGCTTGTACCCGGTCTCAGTCTCGCTGTGCAGTTAGGTCAGTGGTTCCCTCTCACGTGCCTTGGAGGGCCAAGAGGATGCAGGTTTTCATTTCAACCGGCAGTTGAACCTGGTGATATCACCAATTACCACATCAGTTGCCAGAAAGGATGGACCTAATCATTAGACCTTTTCTCACTTGGTTTTCTTTAGCCCCGTACTGTTGTTAACCCTGGACTATCCTTAGCCCCTTTTCCCATTTGCATTTTTAACACCGTACTATTGACGAAATGAGGGATAAGAAAAATGGCTCCTGTTCTCACTTGTTTTCGTTAACCCCGGACTATCAAGGCTTTTTGAATCCAATTTCACTGTCTTCCCAATTGCTCCTTTTGCTAGCCATTGTCAAATTTTATACAAATGAGTTGATGACAGTCCAAACGAAGTACTGGTAGCTAGCTACGTATTGCGTGTTCTGCGTGGTGTGTTTGACACAAATAACCTGCCGTACACGTGGGTACGTGCACACGTACAGTTAGTGTAGCAACGTGTCTTTTTGCCACTCATACAAAACACATATCCAAGCAAGCCGTCAATCACAGCACCGTTTCAACGTCGACGCAAAACGTCACTCATTCTGATCTTATTTCATTGCGTGTCTGTTGTATCACTCTTTCAAACTCATTCATAGAATAAAAACAAATATTGCAAAGGTCTTTTCAGCCGTCTACCAATAATTTAAGGCTTGACATCAATACATATTTATTTACATTGAAGAAGTCTGTTACTTCCGCTCGCAACGACCAACGACCATACACCACAGCGGGTTTGTTTACAAGATACCGCTTGAGGTCATCGCGATCACGTTGTGGAATTGAATATTCATGACAGTCTTGCCTCGGATTGGTTGCAGCGCAACCTGTTTTTGTTGGCTTCCTTAGCCCCGGACAATTTCTATTTCTGTTCTCCCTGGCCCTTTTATCACTGCAATTGCGGTGCTAACCCTACCAATTTGCGTTGCTAGATAGTCCCGTACTATCCCAAGAGTCTAGAAAGTGGGTCTAGCCCACTTTCCAAAAACCCAGTGAGAACAGAAGCGGTGCTAAGCTTAACCCTGGGAAATTGGTGGGACTAAAAGGGGGCCTTAGCCTTACTAATCAGCAAAATCTTTGCCAATTAGGAAATGCCTATTGAAATCAATAGGTGTAGCGATTGGTAAGAAAACTTCCCTGGTGCATGATTGGGCACCACTGCCCAAAGTTGACACTGCTGAATGTACGCAGTCAGCCGCACTGATTAGAGGTGCAATGAACAAAAAGTCGCAGTGTTGGTATCATCTCGCAGTGCTGGGGTTATATTTCTTGCATGTGTGTTTTTGGAAGAATGGACTCAACTGTGTGGCATTCTGATGTAACGGAGCACATATTCCACTGGCTGTTTCCTGTCAGTGTGTTTGTGTCCTGTAACTTGGGCTGTGTGAGCCAGTGAAAGGCAGCTCTCATGTCATTCGTCTCAGCATTTCTTTTTTTTTCTCTCCAAAATACCTCGTGATTTCAGAGATATTTCTCCGCCAGGCCAGAGTTCGTCCTGGTTCGTTGTGGCAATGTGTACCTGGCGAGAGCGCACAGCTTTTTCTCCCCCAGTTTTCCTGTGCGATTGCAGCACCTCAGTCGATGAGCCGCAGTTTACCCGGCGACAGAGGATGTCACGAGCTAGCGAGACATTGTCGAGAGAACTGGCGAACGAGCGCGAGAGGAGGACGAGAGAGTGTCTGAGTCACTCGATAACTCCGGGGTGTCGAAGCGCCGACAACGGCGAGAGAGAACACACAGTAATCTCCCAGTGCTATTTCTGGAGAGGAGAAAAACACGCGCACACACACACACACACGCACACACACATGTACATAAATATCAGTCCTTTGTGATCAGGGCTGGGAACCTGAATCAGAGTAGTGGGTTGGTTTTGAGCTGGAGGTCCCTGGCCATGTGATCCTGGAAAGGGGGCGTATCTGTCTAAGCAGAGTTTGTGTAATTGATTTGATTGGAGGACAGATGTAATCTCAGGTGCTTCTTGATGCGTTTCTTCCTGCCTTTGCTACACCAGTGTGTTTATTGTTCATGGTCGAATTTTCACCTGTGTTTGGGTGAAGGATAACAGGAACTTGCTTGCGGCACTTACTGTTCGTAGTGAGATATTGCAGCTTCCTCGAATTTGTCTCTCTCTCTCTGTACCCCCCTTCTAGCTCTTTCGGGAAGTACGGATCATGAAAGGCCTCAATCACCCCAACATAGGTGAGTGTCACTGTGTGTAGAACCGAGTCTTTAGAGCCGAGTGCATGGAACTTGTTTGTCTGGAACCTTGCGAGTGCAACAACAATGTTATTGGGCTGGGCAGTGAGCCGCATTCATTTACTTCTCCAGGCTCCACAGCCCTCCCCCGCCCCTCCACTCCCCACCACCCCACACCTGTTATAATGACAGTAATAATGATGATAATGATGATGATTCACTCTTTATTCTGCCGAACACTCTGTTCTGAACTGTTGTTCTAATTCCGCGTCTGTACAAATGCGGTTGTTTTTCTCCCCCCACAGTTCAGCTCTTTGAGGTGATCGAGACGGAGAAAACGCTGTACCTGATCATGGAGTACGCCAGTGGAGGTGGGTACCATCCGGTCATCTGCACCCTGTCACCTCTACTCGTCCATCCATTTACCCCATCATCTCACCCGCTAAGTGTGAGGTGTAACATGGCAGAGTGTGAGTGGCAGAGTCATGAAAAGTACACTTGCGGGGGGGGGCTTACGGCACATGCTCAGTACGGATTAATATGAACTGCTTGAACACGACAACAGATGGCGCAAGAGTGACTCAGGAAAGCTGCATCTGTCATAAAAATAACAAAAAAAACATTTGACCGGGCGATACTCCTGTTTTGTTTTCTCCAGGTGACATGTGCAGCATTTGACATTTGAGTATCTGCAATTCGCCATTCCACCAAGTGTGATTGCGAAGTTTTGTTTTTTTTTGTATTTGAAATTTGAGAATAAGAGCCACCATGGGCTGCGAGTACATTCATGAGAACTGCGCCCCCTGTCCTCACTGTCTGGTCGCTACAGGCTACTCATAACGTGTATGTGCCGTTCCCCAAACACACCCTTGGATACAGTGCCTCCGTTGTTGGTATGTTGGTCTCAGTACAGAGACAGGGGCTGGAATTTATCCCAGCATGCAGTGGTGCAAAAAGCCGGGACACACCTTGGACAGTTCACCAGTCCAGCGTAGTCTTCTGTTGTTTTGTAATTATGATATTTCCAGTGAAAGGGCCCTGACATATCTCTCTCTATTGATGATATACTACAGATACTAAAGCTTAATACTGTCACTATATTGGTTTGCTGGGTGGATTCAGAGGAAGTGGCCATGGATTACTGAGAAATGCATTCCAACCTGCAGGCTGGCCAATGGACACAGAGCACCACATCAACGAGGCCTGTGATTGGACACTCCCAATTTCCTAGAGGTGGTGGGCTCCAATTGGCTGAAATATTTTGGGTTTCATTGTGGTTTTTACGGGTCAATACGACCTGTATCTGCCCCACTCTGGGGTTGTCATGACATGAGAGAGTGATGTAACTGCGTAGAAATAAATTCCGCAAACATGCTTGTGAAGTGCTTTGTGCGATGCACTCAAAGAAGCAGATATGTTTTCAGGCCCGAGGTTGAAACGTTGCTTGAGTCTCGTTTTCAATACTGCACATTTGTTTGGCGTATTTTTGCATTTTCCATGACTGCAGTTGAAGGTCTTTTCCTGCTTCTATAGCGAAAGGTTAGTTTGTCCTTGGTGATGAGACTCTTGGGATAAAATCATCTATGTTTGAGTGAATACACCCTCTGGGTCCTTGGAGCTGTTCTCATCAAATCTGAATTGGCATTAGAAAGCTTCGTTCTCGTTGTTTGGTGCGGTGGACTGTTTGTCACGAGATCTTGCCGGAAAAACAGTAAAAAGGAATTCAATTCAGTCTAAAAGCAAGGTGACCTTAAATTCAGGGACAACAGTTGAACATTTCCTAGGTAACTTAAAAATCGAGCCGCTGCCAATGCCAAACATGTACTTGTGCTGAGAAGAAAAAGTCTGTAATCGTAAAATTCAGTTGTAAATGTTAAGGACTAACAAGGTTTGAGTTTAATTAAGGCTCTTGTACTTGTCAGTCTTTTGCAGATTCTCTTACCTTCCACGAACATTCACAAACATTCTTATGTGATGAGATAACAGACGCGTTTTATGAACTGAAGGTGAAATGTTTATGAGATTAATTGTTCTCAACTTTGCTTAAGCGATAGTGTTTTGATGTGAAAAAAATCTTTTTAACAGACACGAAACCACTTATCTAGCATTTCTTGGACAGTTCTGTTACATTCTGTGTAAAATTCTTACGTGTGTAAGTACAGGCATCCATGAATGCGAAGATGTCAGTGAACCAAAACATTACGACCACTCACTGATGAAATAAACTGATTATTTCATTAGAGTGGCACAAGTCAAGACCTGTGATTCGTTGGATGGTAAGCGAACCGTCAGTTCTTGAAGTTGCAGTATTGGCCTGAGTGACTTGGCATGGGCTGAATCGTTCTAGCCAGGATATTTGGTCAGAGTATATCCACACCAGTGGGATACGTCCAGTTAGCAGTGCTGAGTTCTGACCGACAGTGGTCTGAGGAGGGACAGACCACGAATCATCGACAGCTATTTGGATGCCTAAGGGTTAATCAGTGTGCTAGGGCTATAAAGGCTATCCTGTCTGATCTAAAGCCCCGTTGACCATCAAACGAGACCTTTGAATAATGGAAGGTTGCCTGCTTTGATGAGTCCCCTGTTCTTTTACTTCAGGGCCCAGACCTTGTGAACAAGGCGTACTCCTTCATGGCAGCGGTATTCTCTAATAGCTGGGTAATGTGCCCTGCTGCAATGCACAAATTGTAAGGAATGGTTTGAGGAACATGATGTAGAGTTCAAGGTGTTACCCTGGCCTTCAATGATATTACAGCAAAAGGTAGTCATTTTGAATAGACTAAGGTTTAGATGTAAAACGTTAAGGAGTTCAATAAAATTTTTCCACCTCTGACTGCTTCAAAATTGTTGGCATTTGCAACATTTTGACCGGGAAAGTATATTTATATGTGAACTATCATATTCATACACTCATGCGTTCACGTGCCCACACACCACTCATTCTCTCTTCCTCACACACACACGCACATGTATGTATGATGGCATGCACGGTGTCAACACATTTCTGCTTTTCTTCCATGTTTGCTACCCCTTGAGGTCTGCTCCCCCCAGTGCAAAAACGATTCTTTCACTACATCCTGAACTGTAAGTCCGGACAGCTCACCCCCTGCTGGTCAAATGACCGCATTGCTCAGCTACAGAACCCCGTGGGGGGCAGCTGGGCCCAGTCACCTCTGTACAGTCCAGACCGCTTTACTCAGACAGCCTGATCGCTCCTGACACAGAGCGCCCTGTTCTCGTGGCACCGTTATGCTACTGATACAGCTGGCCCTGCGCTAGCCGAGCAGAGGGAGAGAGATTGAGAAAGAGGGGGAGAACAGTGCACTCTAAGAGAGAAGGAGAGAGAGATGAGAGCAGGATGGAGAGAGGGGGAGGAAGATGGAGGGGAGAGGGTGGTTGAGAGAGAGTGGAGAGAAGGAGAGACTGACATGAGCACAGAGGTAGAGAGATGCACTGGAAAGGAAGGAAATTGAAAAAGAATGAAAGAGGGAGAGAGACAGACGGGTAGAGAGAGAGAGTGTGAGGATGACTTGATGTGACTGGAGAAAGGTCATGTGACCTAGTCCTCAGGTCAATCAGTGAAGGCCCTGCTCTAATAGCTCATATAACTGCCTACTTTCTCAGTATTTAGCCATGTGAAAGCATCTAATTGGCTAACTTATTCAGGATGGTACAGTTGGTGTTTTTAGCTCCTGATGAGTTTGAAGCTCTGGGCTGCGTGTAAATCACTGGCCTGAGGATTATCCCCGAGGCCGTTAGAATACAGGGCTGTGCGTGTGAGATGCTTCTGCCAGGCGTCCTCGTGATCATCTCTCCTGCCCTGCCGCGGGGTTTGTATATGGCTGTTTATTTGTCCTTGTCGGCACATATTTTTCTTTATCGCCTTCTTTGCTTGTGGTGGGGCGGCATGGTGGTGCAGTCAATATCACTGATACCTCACAGCGAGAAGGTTGCGGGTTTGAATCTGGTCTGGGGACTTTCTGTGTGGAGTTCGCATGTTCCCTCCGTGTTCGTAGGGCTTTCCTCCAGGTACTCTGGTTTCCTTCCACAGTTCAAAGACGTGCATGCCAGGCTAAATGGAGACTCTAAATTGCTCATTGGCTTGAATGAATAGTGTGTTGACATGAGATGGCTGACAAATTGCTCAAAGCGTGGTTAAATAATGAAGAATCAATTAAACAATCTTTGCTGGTGGTTTGGGATAGTTTCTTACTGGGGTACTTTTCCCAAAAGCTCAGGTGCTAACTTACATAGTTGGAACCATTGACTGTGTATGGTCAAACTATGCAGGTTGCTGTCCTACTTGGCATTGATGCTTTCGGGAAACATACCCCTGATCGGGTTGGTTGGGATAGATTCTGCTGAATCGGCTGAGCTATAATGGTTCAAATCCGCCCCCTTACGGTCTCTTGTTCTCCCAGGTGAGGTGTTTGACTACCTCGTGTCCCATGGGAGAATGAAGGAGAAGGAAGCACGAGCCAAATTTCGCCAGGTGAGGCTGACCTCTCCGCCTTCTGCACCAGTCAGATTTGCATTCCCACCCTGATGCTCTAACTGACGATGGTCCTTGTTATGATGATGCACACTGCCCACACATCTGTCTGTCTGTCCCACAGATTGTGTCAGCTGTCCACTACTGTCACCAGAAAAACATTGTCCACAGGGACCTGAAGGTCAGTATCTGGCTTTCCAATTTAAAAAAAATTAATTAATTAATTAATTTATTTATTTATTTATTTATTTATTATGTTTTTTTGTGTAAAGGTCACAATGCCTTATTGTAATGACTTTTTGATATTACATTGCAGTCTATACACACATCGGCAGTTGAACTGTCAGTTACATGAGCCACGTATTCTATGTTGGCATGGATTTAAACACCTTCAACTGAATGCTTGGAGGTCTAACATTTAAATCTGACTTAGTTACATTTTAAGTTTTGGTGTATAGCTTCAGTTGGTTCGGACAGTTTTTATGTGCACCGATGGATGTTGCATTCTGGAGTTTAAAGACTTCAGACACATGATACACTTAAGTTCACTCTGATGGCACATGCTGCCACGCAGCTCCTGCTGTAGTTGTACGTTTGCGCACTGCCCAAGTATTCTGCAAGAATTGGCGTTTAATCTTATTTTCGGCTCAGTGCGTTTCCTTTATGTCATGTAACATGAAGCTTGAGGAAATTTTAAGTTTCCTATATCAGCATTTCTACTCACGTCCTCAGAAATTGTGTTAGTTATGGAAAAAGTGCCCCAGTAATTTAAAAGCTGATACTGTATAATTATGAATCTTAACAGAGATATCACCTGTGCTGTTTCACCTGTGAAAATCTCACTCCTGTGAATGAATTCAACCTCCCCTGCAAATTAGAATTTCTGCGCATGAAAACAAGATGGGAACCATTCACTCATCGACATTTATTCTTGAGCTTTTTCAATGTGTGACCCAATTTTCACCTGCGAAAATATCACGAGACCTGTAATGGCACTGATTACTTTTTCCATTTAAATGTTATAAATGCAATTATTAGCCCCCACCAAGAAGTGGAGGGGAGGATATTGCAATGAGGCTCGTCCGTCTGTCCCTTCCTCCAGATAACTGGGAAAAAGATGAATTAAATTTTGTGTGTGTATGCAACGCGTGATGACCTTAATTTGGTTTGAAAACCAGATCCCATGGTGGCACCCCTAACCCCGCTCTGCCCCACCCCTAACCCCTCTCAGCTCCACCTCTAACCCTCTATGCCCCACTTATGACCCCTTTCTGCTGCACCGCGAGCCCTTCCCTGCTCTCCCTCGAATCCCTCTCTGCTCCACCCCTTACCCTCTGTGTCCCACCCCTTACTCCTCTCGGCTCCATCCCTAACTGCTGTCTACCCTCCCCCCAACCCCCGTGTACTCCACCCCATCCCGCCCCTGACCTTTTCTGCCTCACCTTCTCTCTTCTGCCCCTTTACTTTTCTACCCTGCTTCTAGTTGCCCTCTGTCTGCTGCTAAGTGCTCTTTTCTTCATCTGTAATCCCTCTCTCTCCTGCCTCTGAGCCGTTACTTTCCTGCCTCTAACAGCTCATTCTTCTGCCTCTGGCCTTTATCGCTCTTTCTGATACCTCTAACCGCTCTCTCTCTCTCCTGCCACTAACTGCTCTCTTTCCTTCCTCTGTCTACTCACTCTCCTGCCTATAAGCGCACTCTATCTCCTGCCTCTAACTGCCGTGTCTGTCCCGTCTCTAACCGCTCTCTCTCTCCTGTCTCAAACTGCTTTCTCTCTCCTGCCTCTAATTGTGCTCTATCTCCTGCCTCTATTGCTCTCCCTTTCTCCTGCCTCTACCAGCTCTCTATATCCTGCCTCTAACTGCTCTCTCTTGCCTCTCACTGCTCTCTAAATTGCTTCTAACTGCTCACACTCCTGCCTCTAACCACTCACTATCTCCTACCTCTAACTGCTCACTATCTCCTGCCTCTCACAGCTCTCTATCTCCTGCCTCTAAATGCTCACTATCTCCTACCTCTAACTGCTCACTATCTCCTGCCTCTCACAGCTCTCTATCTCCTGCCTCTAACCACTCTCTCTCCTGTCTTTAACCTCACTCTCTTCAGTTTATACTACTTACTCTCCTGCCTTTTACTGTGTTCTCTCTCTTCCCGTTGTTAACTGATATTTCTCTGCTGCCTCTAACCGCTCACTCTCTTGCCTGGAACGGCTCACTCTCCTCCCTCTAACCGCTCACTCTCTTGCCTGTAACGGCTCACTCTTTAGCCTCTAACCGCTCACTCTCTTGCCTGTAACGGCTCACTCTTTAGCCTCTAACTGCTCACTCTCTTGCCTGTAACCGCTCACTCTTTAGCCTCTAACTGCCTTCTCTCTCCTGCCTCTATCCTCTCTCACTCCTGCCTCTGACTCCTCTCTCTCAATTTACACAGCTCACCCCCCTTCCTCTAGCTGCTCTCTCCTCCCTCTAACCGCTCACTCTCCTTACTCTAACTGCTTTCTCTCTCCTGACTCTATCGTCTCTCACTCCTGCCGCTGACTGCTCTCTCTCTCATCTTGAACAGCTCTCTCTCCTTCCTCTAGCCACTCTCTCCTTCCTCTAACTGCTCTCTCTCTCTCCTGCCTCTAACCACTCTCTCTCCTCCGCCCTGATGGAGCATAGGCCGAGAACCTTCTGCTGGACGCCGACTCGAACATCAAGATTGCCGACTTCGGCTTCAGTAATGAGTTCACACTGGGGAACAAGCTGGACACGTTTTGTGGCAGTCCCCCGTATGCCGCTCCAGAGCTCTTTCAGGGGAAGAAGTACGATGGGCCCGAGGTGGACATCTGGAGTCTGGGGGTGATCCTCTACACGCTGGTCAGCGGCTCCCTGCCCTTCGACGGACAAAACCTCAAGGCAAGAGTCCTGCACTCCGAAAACACCAGGAGAACTCCCACTTTCAGCTAGCTTTTCAGTCTGAAACTATAATCTTGTTTATTACCTCCGCCAAACGAAGTTGGCAGGAGGTTTCATGATTGGTGCCGTTTGTCTGTTTGTTTGTGAACAAGATAAGTCAAAAAGTAATGAATGGATATCTCTGAAATGTATTGCATCTATTACATCAGGGATGGACCCTATTGATTTTACTGCGATCAGTGAAACAATATGGCCTCCCCGGCAGCCATCTTAAAATTCTATGACACGCAATAACTGAACTTTGCTCCCACTCATGAAGATTTGGATTGTGCTGCCTCGGCCTAGGTTTGCACCCTAGGAGTGCCTCTAGTTTCACCTGTTCTGCTAAATAAGGCAGAAATATTGGTAATAAGATGTGGTTATTATCCCCCACTGTGACACAAAGAGGCCTTACTTGTGATGCAACCTCAAAATGAGTGTTGAAAAATTTATGTGGCCCCATTAGCACCCTACACTCATGCCCATGGGGGAGAACAGTTGCTGCAGGCCTTCCATGGTGACATGGGTTTTTAGAGAAGTACAATTCCATGCATTAGCTCAGGTCGTACTTACGTTCTGCTGTGTATTTCCGTGATGATAAATTCATTACTCTCCGTCAAATCCACCCCTTGTCTCTGGGTGGAGAAATGTTTCATAAACAACCTCATGAATCATTCGAGCCTCATGCTTTTCTGAACCAAGACTGGCATCACCCCATGCTGCACAACATGGAATTAAAACTCAAGATAGACCTTTCCTGCTGGGAGGACTAATTCTGTCAGGATCAGGCAATAAATTTGAATTGAGTCTAAATTAACTGGCGGGCCTCCTTTCTTCTACACCAGGGTGCTTAGGTAGTTCTGTGTGCCGTATTGTGTTTGCAAAATACAACATTGCCTCGAGGTGGCATAGTGGTACAGTGGATAGCGCAGTTGCCTCCTGGCGTGAAGTTCTTGGGTTCTCATCCGCCCTTGGGCTTCTCTGTATGGAGTGTGTGAGTCCTGTGTTTGCGTGGATTTTCTGTGGAAACTCTGGCCTCCTCGCAGAGACAATTGTGTTAGGTTGATCTGAGAGACTACATTTCCCATAGGTATGAGTGTGTGAGTGGTGTATGTTGGAGTCATCCCTGTGATTGGTTGGCGGCCTGTTGCTCCCTCTCACTCACTGAATAATGGGATGAGCTCAGCCCCACCATGACTTACCCTTACCTGAGTTTAGTGAGTTAGATGATGGATGTATGGATGATTTAATGATTACTCAGTCAGACAGCTGCGTATTGGCAGGTCCCTGTAGCAGAACTCCGGCTCCTCTGATAATGACCAGTCTTGTAAAAAGTGCTGTGCCTCCTGTTCGTCGCTAACATTTCAAATGCATTTCTGAGTGCATTAGTGTCAGGGTCAATTTCCTGTTCTCGCAGCCAATTTCATGCACTCTCTTTATTATTGTATTACTGAGGTGATTTATCTATATGTATATATCTGGGCATGCAGTCGCACACTCCTGCTCACACAAACCATGGAAGAATATCAGTATGGACAACAAATGCAGGATGAATTATGCTTTATTATTGAACAGATTCTCTGTGGTCAGCAAAGTGAGTAGTGATACATTCGTGACTTCATGCCAAAAAAATATTGCCATGACATGACAACATTAGTAATGACACTTTTCCACTAAGCGGTGTTCGGTACGGTATATGGAACTGTAATGTTTCGGTTTTTCGTTGGCAAAAGCTGTGGATAGAACCCAAATAAACTGAGACAGGCGTTGTGCTTTTCCGCTCCGCCGCCGATCAGCACGGTACCGGTAAGGTGAAGCCGCAAACACTGCAGACTGCTGATTGGTCCAAAGGAACCATCACTGCATCTCCTGCATGACAAAGGAATCTATGCTCAAACAACCCCAGTATTTTTAAAACTTCACAGGTTGAGAGGTTTTTCTTTTGATCTTCTGTTTGATTTAAAAAAAAATATTTAAAAAGATGTCAGCTCAACTGTGGTTGGCCAAAGCGGTGCAGACTTTCCTCTGCACTATAGGCGATGGCCAAATCTGGACGGCACTGTGAGGAATGACACTAGCTTAGTTTCACGCTAGCTTTGTTGCAATGACCCTTTGGTAACAAATCTGCCCACGTTTAGTGGTAACGTTATGTGGGGAAATTTGCTCCAGATCCAGAGTTTGGTGCAGAATCGCCCAGTGGAAAAGCACTCTAAGTTTTCTCCTTTAATTTTCAGTGAGGTGGGAAAGACAGAGGATTAGCTGAACAAATCCTCCTGCTTGGAAGAGCCAGCCATGAGTCAGTGTTTACTGTCTTGTTGGAGAAGGCAGCGGGGTCTTTCACTGCATGATGGTGATCAGTATGCTGTACAGTATTACAAACTTACTGTGCCTAACTGATGTAGAAGAAAGCAAAGATCACTAGTTTATAAGAAATTTGGTCTTTGCGAATTGATTAGTTACGACTTCTCAATTATTGTTGTGCTTCCTTAATTTGGTATGTCTCAAAGAAAGGAGAAAGATGTTGGCTGTGGGTGGTCATCCTTCCAAAGGCCCAGGAAGTCCATCATATTTTAGCCTCTGTGGTTCCTTGGAAAAGCTTTGCTCTGGGACATGAGTTTCATTAAGAGCTGAAGTTTAAAGAGTATATCTTGATGTAAACAAAAAGGAGTGCAGTTTCCCCCATCTCTTTGTCTCTTGATTGTAAGTATGGAGGGAGGAGACTCCTGGAGATGAGGAGGAAACCTTTCCCAGATATCGGAGGGCCTTTAAGGTCACTCAATGCTCTAATCTCTGAGGGCCTTTGCAAACAAAACTGACCCAGAATATCATGTTACCTCGTCTCATATTGACCGGAGCACTTCATTGACTTGCTTTGCTCCTGAAGTATCAGACAGAGGTGGATTTGCCATTTGGGCTGTTATTTCCTTGTGTTGGACTGTCTGACTCTCTCACAAGTACTGTTGTGATTTTGTTGCATATTCAGGCAGTTGGGTGGCAGTGTTGCCTTAGAAGCTTGTGGTTTTTGATCCTGTGATAGATTGGTACACTTTCCAAAGTGTGATCTGGCTTCCTGGCAACATTGACCAAAACTGTGCGGTTCTGATAATGGTTGATCGGGAACGTTTAACTGGAGTTCTGGTGGGCTGCAGTGTCTCCTTATTTTTACCGTGTTCCAAGTCTCTGATTGGCTTTAAAAAAAGCCTGCACACTGTGTACTCATGGCATTAAAGAGATAGTTCACGCTAAAAAGAAAAAAATCTACTCACCCCAAGGCTAAATGAAGGGTCGGTGAATTTCTGGTGATTCTGTTCAGTCAGTGAAAACAAATATTTGAAACTGCAGCACGGTTTTCCAATTGGAGATGTTTTGGGCCATTGCGGCGCGTTTACCCTCATCTGCCACTGTAGGTCAGTCTTGACTCTTCAACTTTTAGGTGAAGATGAACAGGGCTTCTAGCTAAGTGGCTACCTTGGACAATTAGGCTAAAAACATTGGGAAAATAAATTTTTTTGAGTCACATTTGAATGTCGGGGTTTACGGACACTTGGATTATGCCACACGAGCGATATTGAGGCGTTTTGGGTTTTTTTGTTATTGTTAATGTTGTTTTTTATGCATGAAAGAATGGACACTATTGACTTCAATTGATTTGGATTTGTCTCCAATGCTGTTTTCTTTTAAACTCCAAAAGGTTTTTGAGGACTAAAGAAATTCACCTCAGTTCACTTCAGTTACCCTTGGGCTGAGTAGGTGATGAGTGAATTTTCATTTTTGGGTGAACTATCCCTTTAATTGGCTCCCAAATGAATGAAAATGGCTGATGCCTGCAGTTGCTGAGGCCCTCCAGGTCTGGAGTGTGACACCCCTAGGATGGATGGATGGATGGTTGATGAATGGATGGATAATGGACAGAGGAGTGCTGATTGCATTGCTTGTGCTTGCCGTTCCCTACAGGAGCTGCGCGAGCGTGTTCTGCGTGGGAAGTACCGCGTGCCATTCTACATGTCCACTGACTGCGAGGGCATCCTCCGCCGCTTCCTGGTGCTCAACCCCACCAAGCGCTGCACCCTGGAGGTGAGGAGGACCTACTGCAGCCTCTAAGAGGGTCGTAAGAGCTGAGCAGCTCGAAGCTGTGGACCAATCTGCAGACTCAGTGGATAAGGGGGGAATTGTCTGTTCTCATGGTCCTGAGATGTAACCAGTCACTGGGCTCTGGACTTTGGGCCCAGAACTGTAACCCAGAATTGCCAAACCCTGTTTCCCAGAGATGTATTGTACTTTCCAGTCGGCAACTAAAACTTTACGCACCGGATTCTACAACTACTGGAGTTCAGCGAGTAAGGTGTGCTTTGTTATTGTAGGTGAGAAAACCTACAGAACAATTGGCCTTCAGGATCAGCCCTACTCTAGCTGTGGAATGAGGTGTACTTTGTTTGGGTCGGGTGGAAAGCCCTCAGGAGGGAATATCTCCTGGAACAGGATTGGGCAGCCTTGCTCTAGCTGTTGAATGAGGTGTGCCTAAGGCCGTAGTTTCCAACAGTGTGCGTTAGCTGAAACCAGTACACATTCAACGAGAAAGGAAGTGGTCCAGGAAATGCACATTGGAGTATTTTGCATTTTGCTTTAGCTTCCCTCAGTGAGCCCATAACTGTCTGATTACTTTTGCAATTTTAAGCAACAAAAAGGCTCTTTCTGTGCAGATGGAGCCATGTAGGAATTGTGCCCCTTTTGAAATGTGTTATTGTCCAAATACTTAGACTGTGCACCTGCCCCGCCAGAATGTTAGCTTTGAATGAACGCCAATCTTGGGGTGTTTCCTTTTTTCTGTATTTAAATGCCAAAAAGCTCCATTACAACAGGAAGCGTAAAATCAATTTGTCTCTGCTCTCTGTGGGAATGAAAATGTTGGTCCTAAACCTGGTGTCAAATGATAAAAACCTTCAGGGAATGTTATCTGTCCTGCTTGGCTTAAAAAGTTGCGGTTTGATGCCAAATGGGCAACCCCCTTTTTAAAATCCGGTTAAGTTAGCTAGTTAGGCGCAGTGCAGTCCAGTCCCTGGCTCTGATGATCTGTGCTCGATTGGTCCTGCCTTTTCAGCAAATCATGAAGGACAAGTGGATGAACACCGGCTACGAGGGGGAGGAGCTCAAGCCCCACGTGGAGCCTGTGGAGGACTACAACGACGCCAGCCGCATCGGTGAGTGATTAGTGTGCCTGCTTTCCTGTCGGACCCTTCGCCGTGTGTTTGGACTGTGGTCTGTCGGCTTCTGACTCCACTCCCTCTGTGAGAGTTACTGACTGCGCTTTTTTCCTTTCCTCCATCTCTTCATCCTTTAATTCATCACATCTTTTTCTCTGCCATTTTTCCTCTTGATCGCGTTTCTCTCTCCAGCTCCTTCTGCCTCCTTCCTTCTATCTATTGCTCCTTTTCTCTCTCCATCTATCGCTCCCTTGTTCCCTCTCTCTCCCTCATTTACTCTGTCCCATGACTTTCTCTTCCTCTTTCTGTCCTTGCCTCTCTCCATCTCTCCTCTCTGATTCTTTCTCTGTACCTCTCCCTGCCTCTCTCTTTGTCTCTTCCTCTCAAACCTTTCTCTCTCTCATTTTCTCCCCCTCGCTCCCAGGAGACTTCATCTGCCCCCCCCCCCCGTCTCCCTCTGTCCTTCTCTCCCAGTTTTGCCCTCTCTCTCCCCCTCTCTCTCTTTCCGTCCTCTCCTTCCTCAGTCTTTTTTCATTTCTCTGTTTCCCTGCAGAGGTGATGGTGGGAATGGGTCTCTCTCTGTCTCACTCCCTCTCTCTTTCTCTCGCTGACTCTCTCTCTCCCTCTCTCTCTGACTCTGTTTATTTCTCTGTTCCCCTGCAGAGGTGATGGTGGGAATGGGCTTCTCCCGTGAGGAGATCAAAGATGCTCTGACCAACCTGAAGTACAATGAGGTCACCGCAACCTACCTGCTGCTGGGCCGCAAGAACGAGGTCAGCCGGGCCAGTAGGGGGCACTGATAAATTCCTCGAACACAGCTTACCATAAAGAACAGCTGCTTTTATGCATTTAAAAAATTGTTTTAAATTGTTATTTTATGAATAAATAATAACTTTTCCTTTCTGTTAGTTTGCTTTGGAAAGCCCACTCCACAGCACACAGTTTGCATATTTGATGAGTTCGCAGATTTGATGATTATTTCCTATCCATTGTTGGTATTGAAGGACATGGCCAAACAAACATTTATGTCCTGCGATTTGTACCCACAATACAACATTGCCTGAGATCAGAGCCCATCCACAGCCAGTGATTTTGCAGCTCACGTTCGTGCATGCATGTATGTATTTTTGTGTTTGCGTGTGTGTGCACGCGTATGTGTGTGAGTGTGTGTGCAAGTGGGGAGAAGGGTCTCAATTTCTGTTTTGCTGAAGTGTTTTGTTTGTTGTTGCCATGGCAGCTGGAGGGCAGCGAGTCCCGGTCGGGCAGTAGCCTCTCTCTGGCGCGGGTGCGGCCAAGCGCCATCACCAACGGGACCAGCAGCAAGCACTCCACCTCCTCGGCTGCTGCTTCTTCCTCAGGCCCCTCCTCTTCCCACGGCAAGACCCAGCGCAGCGCCTCCACCTATCACCGCCAGCGACGGCACAGCGACTTCTGTGAGTGTCCAACCACAAGCCCTCACTGATATACATTCACAAACCAATTGCAAACCTTCACCAAAACTTCCTCAAAACCTCTTACAAACCCTTACTAAAACTCCCAAACCACTCACAAACCGTCACGAGAAATCCCTCAAACCACTCACTAACTCTCACCCAAACTCCCTCAAGCCACTCACTTACTATCACCAAAAACTCCCTAAAACCACCCACTAACCCACACCAAAACTCCTTCAAACCACTCAAATTCCCTCACGAAATTTCCCTCAAACTACTCCCTAACCCTGAATAAAACTCTTTGAACGCACTCACAACCCTCACCAAAACTCCCTGAAATCCCTCACAACCCTCGACAAAACTCCCTCAAACCTCTCACCACCCTCGCCAAAACTCCCTGAAACCACTCACAACCCTCACCAAAACTCGATGAAACCACTCACAACCCTCGCCAAAACTCCCTGAAACCACTCTCAAAACTCGCCAAAACTCCCTGAAACCACTCACAACCCTCGACAAAACTCCCTGAAAGCACTCACAACCTTCATCAAAAACTCCCTCAAACCACTCACACTCACCAAAACTCCCTCAAACCATTCACTAACCCTCACCAAAACTCCCTCAAACCACTCACAAGCCCTCATCAAAACTCCCTCAAACCATTCACTAACCCTCACTCCCTGGGTCAATTTCTCATTGCTGGTCTTAGTCGTGATCTAAGTGAATAAAACCTTGTTTCAAGAAGGAGTGGTGAAACCGGGTTTAGACCAAGATGATGTGCAGATTAAACCAGGTCTACAAAGCAATTTCTCATAGATGGATTAAACAAGGTCCTTTCGATCCACAAAAAAACCACCGGTTAAACCTGGTTTATGTGCCACTGAGCGAGAGTGCATGCAGACCTTGTTGGGGCTTGTGACGTCATATGTACGGTAGTCCAGAAACCCAAACCTCAATGTCGCTTCAGGCCTGAGATACCTCTCAATCGGTTGACATCGGATTGACAAGAAAACTAAGATAATTTTCACTGACAAAAAAGTTACCTCATAAAATCTAGTCGATATTATTGTTCACCTCCCTCTCCCTCTCCCAACCAAAATGGCGGGATAATGGCGCTGTTCTGTGAAATTTGGTTAAACATGTTTAGATTTCTGTATGATTAGACCCCATACATTACATCACTGTACCATGAACCCAAACACAACGCTAAATAGGGGTGTATGCAGCTCACATGAGCTATCCAGGTAAGCTTTATTTTAACGACTGCATGCTGAGATGTTAGTAAGACCATGACTTAGATTACCCCCCTCCATAGTTTTGAGTTAGACCATGATTAACACCAGGTTTTATGAAAAACGAGGCACGAGAAATCCAATAAGTTTGTCCTCACTTACAGCAGTGTTTAAATGTAGTTTAAACCATGGACTTACTTAGACCAGGCTTAGACTGATAACGAGAAATCGACCTCCTGAAACCACTCACAACCCTCGCCAAAACTCCCTGAAACCACCCACTAACCCACACCAGAATCCCTCAAACCACTTTCTAACCCTCATCAAAACTCCCTCAAACCACTCACACTCACCAAAACTCCCTCAAACCATTCACTAACCCTCACCAAAACTCCCTCAAACCACTCGCAAACCCTCACCTCAACTCCCTCAAACCACTGTCCAACCCTCACCAAAACTGCCGCAAATCACTCACTAACCCTAACCAAAACTCCCTCAAACCACTCACTAACCCTCCCCAAAACTCCCTTAAACCTCTCACTAACTCTCACAAAAACTCCTCCAAACCACTGGCAAACCCTCACCAAAACTCAAACCACTCAATAACCCTCACCAAAACTCCCCCAAACCACTCAATAACCCTCACCGAAACTCACTCAAACCGCCCTAATACTCAACTGAAATCCTCTTAATACATGATAAATCAGGTTGAGATGGTTTTTCCACACTTTGAGCCATTTCCCGCTTGATTTTTCAATCAGGGTTGGGCCTTAATTGCTTCTGCTCTGATGCGTATGGGCTGTGTCATTACAGAAACAATTTGTCATTGATTCATATCTTGATCCATTTTATGGCCACAGCCTGGCTGACAAAGCTGTAGCGCTTTCAGCATTAATTAGACCACAGGAATTGTAATGCAAGCAGTGGCCATGTTCCATGAGGAAATATGAGTGGTCTTATTACATGACTGTCGGTAGCTTGGTGTGGTTGGAGCATCAGTTCAGCAGAGTGTAGTACAGTTTCTGTAATGCAATGCTTATCAGCCCTGTTTCTGGTGATCTAACATCTCGTAGGAGTTTATCTCCAACCTCAGTCCACGAATTAGTATCTGAACTGGATCGTTGGCTGTTTAGTGAGGTGTGCTTTGTGAGGTTTATGGCAAAACTCTACAGGAGAGTGGATCTCTGGGAACAGGGTCATATAACACTGCTCCAATGGCTGTAGCTTTGTCGTGAAGTTTCTCTGGCAATTGTGTATAATTGCTAGGCAGTCCCCATGTGTCGATGTTACCTGTGTCGTGTAGCTGCTTCTCATAGTGAATGTGCAACCTGTGCATTGCAAATCTGCTAAGTATGGGTCTTTTCTAGCATAGGTGCTACATGTGTGCAGCATAGCTGCTTGTTGTTGCTTGGGTCTCAGCTGTGTGCAGCTTCGCTGTTTATTTTAGCGAAGGTGCTTTCTGTGCTGGCATAGTTTTAACCTTAGCATAGGCACTGTTTACGTGAAACACAGATGCTTATTATGTGCTGCATGGTCACTTATTGTAGCATAAGTGTTTCCTGTGTGTAAAGTAGCCCCTTAGCATAACACAAGTATAACCTCTCGTCTGTGTTGAAGAACTGCTGTGTGCAGCTTTCATTTTTGGGTTGCCCAGTTTCTTTGTGTTGTGTTGCTGTTATATCTGTGTAATTTAGCTGCTTAGCATGGCATACGTTATCAGTGCAAAGAGTGGCATCTTAGCATAGCGTATATGCTATCTGTGTGTAGTGTAGCTTCTCAGCATAGTGTAGGTGTTGCCTCTGCATAGCTTAGCTGCATCGTATTGCGTCCATGCTATCCCTGTGTAGCGTAGCGACTGAGAATAGAGTAAATATTGCCTTATTGCAGCGTAGCTGTTCAGCATAGTATTTTAATCACACACAACCCACCCCCCCCCTCCCCAGGCGGGCCGTCCCTGCCCGTGACACACCCCAAGCGCAGCCCGACGAGCACCGGGGATGGGGAGCTGAAGGAGGAGCGGATGCCTTCGCGGAAGGCCTCCTGTAGCGTGGTGGGGAGCCGCAGTATCCCCCCCTCAAGCCCCATGGTCAGCAGCGCTAACAACCCCAACAAGTCAGAGATCCCCGACCGGCGCAAGGAGATCAACGCCACCACGGTGAGAGGGGGATGGGGAGCACAGAGGGAGGGTTTGGAGAGAGTGGGAGGAAGGGTTAGAACGAGGGGAGCTTCCCCTTTTATACCCACTTCTCCTTCAACAATTTTACAGATATAAACTCTAGACCTGGAGTGTGTAACCTAACTGCCAATTTTGAACAAGTTGTCAGCAGAAAATGTTAGGCAACAGAAGCTAACGCTTTGAGGAGATTGTGTGCAGCTAACATTTAACATGGCGCCGAACAAGCAGCTGTTTTAGTGCCGCTTGTGCAAAGGCATTTTCGGTGATTTGGGCTTGATTCAACCACCATGTTGTCTGTTGACTGCTGAACACCAGAGTATATTAGGCTTACAATAACGTTAGTCAGCGTTAGTGTGGGTGAACACACCCCAGGTTGCTCAATTTGTTTTGTTCCTTTGCAGTGTGCTTGAAGTTTGTTTTTTTTTCTTTTCTTTTTTACAAATGATGTCATTATCAAGTCATTAAATTTTTTTCCTCTTGTTTGTGTTATTGCCAGCTCTACCCCCTTCTGGGTTATAAACCGTTTGGAATGTTCCAGGTTTTTTGCCCCTCGGCCCTAAAGGCTGACGGGGTATTGCTATCCTTTGTGCAGTTGGGCGGCGGGCGGGCAGGCATCTCCAAAAACTTATACATTGGGCTGAGGGGTATTCCGTGCATTGCACGCCTATTTTCTTTGATATTTTTACACTGTATGACATTGTATTGACTTGATTTGAAACTGGTGGTTTAAAAGCTTTACTGCACCTAAGCGCAGTGGCAAACAAGGTCAGTCAGCAGGACGAGGAACAGTGGCTCAAATCCAAAGTGTGGTATTGGCCGCTTGAGGTTGGTGCAGGCGAACGTGCCCCCAGCCCATATTCACACCTGTGCCCCCCCCCCCCCCCCCCCAGAACAACATCCCTGCCAGTGCCATGACTCGCCGAAACACCTACGTGTGCACGGACCGATCCAGCACCGACCGACACTCTCTGTTGCAGAACGGCAAGGAGAACAGGTGAGATGTCCGCCTACTCACACACACACACACACACACACGAGCGCATGCATGCACACACACACACACGAGCGCACGCACGCACACAAATCCTTTACACAGTCATGCCTCGAACACAAGCATACCTCTTATGCAGACACGCACACACAAATCTCGTGCACATACCCACCTCTGACTCACTCATACCACATGCATACACATGCAATCAGGCGGGTCCATACCTAATTGGACATTGATAGCAGTATTGTGACTGTAGCTGTCATAGAAAACAGGAGTTAAAATTCAATAATGAATATGAACTTAAAGTGGCATCTTTCGTGGTGCATTTCTCAAAAGACAGAACACGAAGTGAGCTTGTTAGAGGTGTAACGATACGGTGGGGTCACGATACGATACGGATCCCGATACTGGGGTCGCATTACGATATGTATCGGGATACACTATAAATTATTTTACTGCTGATTTTCTTTCTACTTACAAGATGAGGCCTTTGAAGTTTATTAAAACAAAGGAATACTGTTCGTTTACCCATAGGTACAACTGTGTGTTTACTTTTCAGGTCAATGTCTTCAAATTAAAAACTTAACCCATTAATGACCATTGTGAAAATTTGGAATTTTCTTTACAGGAATGAAAGTACGAGCTGAGCATCACAAAAATCAGTTGGAATTTTTCAAATCGGTCGAAGTATATGGCTACATAACCCATTTTCCTTAAAGAACTATTTTTAGTAGTTGTCAAATATGATTGCGGTTTTTTTAAATTTCATGAAAACAGTTCATGTCGGATCATCACAAACCTTTACACACACTTTGCACCCACTCCCATGGTACATTTTCTGAAGAAACAGACACCACATGTTACGTCCTCTGGGCTCAGTATTACATCTCCTCAGCCCTGACACACATTTTCCATTGTATTCCTATGGGAGGTTCAATAGGAGTAAAAATGCATCATCAAAAGGGAGTTAAAATCTTTATCTGTCTTCCCCTCCTTTCACTGTCACCCTCCCCACACCACACACACACACACACACCCTCACACACACTTTCTCCATCATTCTCGCTGTCTCTCTCTCTCGCACACAGACACGCTCTCACACACACATTCTCCAACACACTCTTGGGCTCTGGACATAGCTCTCTCTCACTCCCTGCTCTTTGGAAGGGGGGGGTGAGGGGTGGTCTGTTATGATGCTCGATGTTCCTGTGCTAAGCTAAGTCGCCCAAGGGCTCTGTCCACGCCTGGACGGCCAGCCGTCGCACTGAATTTGTCAGTGGAGCCTTCTGCTTCTCTACGGTGTCCTGTTGCTGTCACTATGCCAACCAGCTCAGAGCTGTCCCTCGGTGTCGACATCTATCCCTCCTGTCTCTCCTTCTCTATCTGTCCTTCAGTGTCCATTTCTGTCCCTTCATCTCTATCTCTGTCCTTCAGTGTCCACATCTATCCCCCATCTCTCACTGTCCTTAGTGCCCATAGCTATGCCTTTATCTCTTTTCTGTTGTTCAGTATTCATATCTATCCCTCAATCTCTCCCTCTCTTTTTCTGCCCCTCAGTGTCCACATCTATCCCTTCATCTCTCTCTGTCCTTCAGTGCCCATATCAGTCCCTCCATCTCTGTTACTCTGTCCTTCAGTGTCCACATCTCTTCCTCAATCTCTCCCTCTCTTTCTCTGTCCTTCAGTGTCAAAATGTATCCCTCCATTTCCTCTCTCTGTCCTTCAGTGTCCACATCTATCTCTCGACCTCTCTCTGTCCTTCAGTGTCCACATCTATCTCTCCACCTCTCTCTCTGTCCTTCAGTGTCCACATTTATCTCTCCACCTCTCTCTCTGTCCTTCAGTGTCCACATCTATCTCTCGACCTCTCTCTCTGTCCTTCAGTGTCCACATCTATCTCTCCACCTCTCTCTCTGTCCTTCAGTGTCCACATCTATCGCTCCACCTCTCTCTCTGTCCTTCAGTGTCCACATCTATCTCCATCTCTTTCTCTGTCCTTCAGTGTCCACATCTATCTCTCCACCTCTCTCTCTGTCCTTCAGTGTCCACATCTATCATTCAATCTCCTTTTTCCTCTCCTTCAGTGTCCATTTGTATCACTCAATATCACCCTCTCTTTCTGTCAACTGTCAATCTTTTTTTTAACCTCTCAGTGTGTATAATAGTGAGATTTAGCTATCAGCATGCCTGTCTGTATGTCTGTCTGCATTTATTTTTGTTTTAGGACCATAACCCTTGGATTGTTAAATATTTATATCTGGAAACTTCCAACAAGCAACAACCTAGTACTGTAGTGGTGCCTTTAGCTAGTTAGGAATTTCTGGCATTTTTATTTGAATTTCTGGCATTTTTATTTTTTCCCCTTAGTTTCTAAGGACACATTGGATTGGTCTCCTTATGAGAGGGGCCTTATTTCCGCAGCAAATCTGAAATACCATTCAGTACTTTTTGCAAAACCTTCTACAATTTCTTTGCTCTTTGGGCACCCAGAACTAAAATTCTGTTTTTTCTGCTGGACTCTGTGGGTCCTCGCAAATCTGTCAATGTATGTCACACCCTTTGCATGTGTGTGCATTTTTTGCCATTTTGAGTATTTTGTGAGACCTTCAAACTCTGTCTCCTGTTACGTGGTACTACTAATTTGAAATTAGGTACTTTCCATCTTCAGACCAAGATCCTTTAATGCTATTTACCAAAAATTGCTATACATTTAAAGACGTGGCTGCAGTAAGACTATTGATTTTGCGGGTGTGGCCTCTATTAGCAAAATGAGCTCCAGCTCCTGCATGCAATGCACAGTCATCACTGAACTTTATATTCCTCATCTAAAGGCCATTAGACTCAAGCCCTAACGTTACCAAATTTGCTGTAAATTTGCCCAAGGGGGGGGGGATACAAAGTGATTTTTGCCAAATAAAAAGTCATTTTGCGAACAAAATGGCTGCCATTAGCCAATCATATTTCACCATCCCTTCTACTCTTATAGCTATCATGTATCATCATGGAATTTCACAAGATTATTTTGGTCCATTCAGCCTTATGCTGTAGTACTGCCTTTTGCTATTTTGGAGTATTTCACGTTTCAGACTTTGCTCGGGCTTTGGAAGATTTGTCACATCCTGATAGCTCTTGTTACTTCTACATCACTGTTTAGCTTTTTCTCTTTCTGTTCTCCCTCTCCTACTTGAATGACCTTCGTTCCTTAACCCACTCTTTTATTACATCTTTATCAGTTTTATTTTTAAGGTTTTTAGTTTTTATTGTAGGATATAGTAGGGGTTGTTTTATTTTTATAAATTTTGCGCTCCAGTCATTTTTTACTTGCTGTGTTCTTCTATTTTTTGTTTTTGCTTTCTAAGTCCATTAATGAAATGCTTAGTATTAGTCCATTGTGTTTATTGAATGATTTAATGAGGGAGGAAACTGTGATTGCGCTTCCTGTCTTTCGCTCACACAGATGCAGACACTCACTCTCTTGCTTTCTTTCACACTCGTTCACACACTCACTCTCACTCACGCACATAATCTCTCTGTCCCTCACTCATATCTGTAATTACAGGATGTGTTTGCTGAAGGCTTAACTCTAAGTCAGGCCGAACATGCCTCTGGAAGCAGAAAGCAATTGCACCTGGACTTTCACATGCAGTAGCTCATTATTACCCATAATCCTCTCTCAGGCTGATTTGTATAGCAGGGCTCAGTTACTGCAGCATATCCCAACCTGGCTGCCTTCAGGCGAGGTCAGACGCGGTTTTTGAAAAATCCTCTGAACAAGATGGGAAAAGTTCAAATGAATGTTTCTCTCTCTCTCTCTCTCTCTCTCTCTGTCTCTCTCTCCACCTCCTCAGCTCCCTGTCCCACCGGCTCCCCCCAGCCTCTCCCTCCACTCACAGCATCGCTGGGGCCGGGGCGTCAGGCTCTTCTTCCGGGGAGCGTTCCCGTCTCACCCGCGGCTCCACCATCCGCAGCACCTTCCACGGGGGCCAGCTGCGAGATCGCCGCCCACCCCCGCACGCCGCCCCGCCCACATCCCCCACCCTGTCCCATGACGCCAGCCCCCTGCCCCACGCTCGAACCCGAGCCACCTCCAACCTCTTCAGCAAGCTCACCTCCAAACTCACGCGCAGGTAAGGCGAGCAGGGAGGGTCCTGCCCCCAGCATGACAGTATAGTCACTCCACCCTTTGTGACATCACAATTATGCTGTCAGAATACTTTATTTTTTGACAAAAAAATAAACCCCCTGTTTATTTCATGGACAAGTGCTTTGACTGCTCTTTGAGGAGCAGTAACCCTTTCTGACATCATAAATATTACTTTCTGTCTAGAATGTGTGTAACTAGACATTCTTATGCTGATATAATGGCCTACATTGCTGTTAATTTAAAACAGTGGAGCTCTTCAAGTCGGCGGAAAACAGGAGTGTCTGAAGTGTTTAGCATGCCAGTAGTGTTAATGGAAGATAATTTTTGGTCCAATTCATGTGGAACACACATCTGTGATTTTAAAAATAGCTGTCTGGGGGCAACCCATTAAGATCTGTGCTTTGAAATTAGTGAACTTGAGGGAATTTGATAATATGTGTATGTGCATTCCCAGATTGTTTCAGTTCCTTGCAAACTGGTTTAGTTTGACCTCATACCCTTTGAATTCTGTACATGCGTTTGGGCATGTGACCGTGTGTGTGTATGCATGCCATTGTGTGAGTGATAACACGTGCGTTTGTGCACTTATGGTCTGGTGGATGGAAGGGTCATGCATGAAATGAAAAATGCAGACCATCCTGATTTGGTCTCTGATAAGAGCAGCCTTATGCCAGTATACCTGTGCGTGCATATGCGCACACACACACGCACGCACGCACACACATCTGTAAGTTTGTTTGCATGTGGTGTTTGTAAGTACGTGTATCTGTACACCTGAGTGCAAACGTATGTGCGTGTTTGTGCCTGTCTTTTGTATGTATGCATTGATCACCCCAAGTCCACAAAAGTTGGCACATTATGGAAAATGCAAATAAGAGCATGAAAGAGTGATTTGAAAAGATGCATTATTTTATGGTTTGGCTTGATAATTCATTGATTTAAATTTTGTACCGAAAACATATGCTTTTGCCAAACCTCGTAATTTTAACAGACTCCAAAACATCGGCACGGGAAAAATACAGCTGTTAACATCTCATAAAGGCGTGACATGCTGTTAATGAGGTGATGTGAAACAGGGGAGCGACATAAAGTATAGTTTAAAAAAGCCTGCATAAAAGGCCTTGTCCTAAATAACAAAGTTGGGTCGTGGCACACCAATTTGCCGACAGATGTGTAATCCCATAATTCATCATTCTGAAAAACAATATCCCTCAAAACAAATTAATAGGATTTCAGACATTTCAAGCACTGCAGTGTGTCATGCAGTGTAAAGCTGGGTGGAATCCGGTTGTGTCGTTGTGCGTAAAGGGCGAGGTCGAAAACCTTTTCCGAATGCCTGTCATCTCCAATCTCTCAGACGTCACTGTCTTAAGAACCATCATGCAGTGGTAATGGATGAATGTACATGGGTTTGGAAATATTGTTTGCAACCTTTTGCCAATCAGCTCCATTCACCACTGCGTTCACAGATGCAAGCTTTAAAGCTTTACTATACAAGCCAAAGCCATCAATCAACACTGTCCAAAGCCCCGCTGACTTCTCTGGTCACAGTGTCATCTGAAATGGATGATAGCATGGTGGAAGCATGTTCTGTGGTCTGACGAGTCGACATTCCAGGTGATTTAAGGACAAAAAAAAAAACACTATATTGTGAATGGATGGCTGGGGAAGCAAAGAGTGTGGGTGCTGGATAGGCCTGCTGGCAATCCTGACATGTCTCTAAGTGAGAATGTATTAGGAAATATGATGAGAAAAATAGGACAGTTAAGGGCCTCTACAATTGCAGCGGTGAAGACTTGCAAAATGGGGGAAAATTCTGCCTGCTGTGCTTGATCTACTGGGGTCGTCAGTGCCCAAATTTTGAAAGCGTGTGATTAAAAGACATACTGAGACTATTCAGAAAAGTCTACTTTTTTGCACTTTGCAGCTGTCATCATATTATTTGTTTTCAAAAAGCAAATAGATTAAAATTAGAAAATCTCAATGTGCAGTGCAAAAAGTTTTCAGTAAAGCAGATGTTTGATAATAGACTTTTCAAACCAGTCCTTCGTGATTCTATCTGCATTTTCCTTGGTGTACAAAGTGTTTCAGAATTGGGATAATGCACTACCACTCAAAAGTTAGGAATTGTTTGTCATTTAGCTTGTTCTTGCCATTGTATTCCATTAGAGTTTGTGTCGTGGTAAATTGTTTGAAGCTAACACCAAAACGGTGCGCCTCTGAAGATGAGCACTCTTCACAGCCTTAACGATCTTGGTGATCCTGACTTTCTGAGGTTCAAATCAGATGAT
The DNA here is from genome assembly GCA_029721435.1 of Gymnothorax reevesii. Classification (NCBI taxonomy): domain Eukaryota; kingdom Metazoa; phylum Chordata; class Actinopteri; order Anguilliformes; family Muraenidae; genus Gymnothorax; species Gymnothorax reevesii. Next base: position 118,780,929 of record CM056574.1, read on the forward strand.
TGACCTGTCCACTCCATATCTTGAAATTTCTTTTCCGGAAACTTCTGTGGATTTGAGATTTATGTTTTATGATTCTGAACTTTTGAGCGCAAATGTAGATTATGTACGCACATATGCACTTGTGTCTGTGTCTGTGTGTGTGTGTGTGTGTGTGTGTGTGTGTGTATGTTTGTGTTTGTGTTTGTGTTTGTGTTTGTGTTTGTGTTTGTGTTTGTGTGTGTGTGTGTGTGTGTGTCTGTGTGTGTGTGTGTGTGTGTGTGTGTATGTATGTATGTATATGTTTGTGTTTGTCTGCAGGAGTGTGTGTGCACTTGCCTATTCTTGTGGGAACTTAAAGACCTCTGGAGGATAGCTAAGTTTGAGGAAGAAGACCAGCACATTGGAGACATTTTTTTTTTTGTTAACCCGTGAGAAAAATGCTTAATACTGCCTGAGGGCTGGGTGTAGGTCTGGGGTTATAACTGGTTTCATGTGTACGGCTAGGGTCTACTTTTAAGTTGGATATTACAGTTGTTCTCTTGGTTTAGATGAGGGAAAATGGGGTTACTTACGGGGGTTAAGGTCAGAGTTATGATTTGGGTAAGGGTGAAGAAAGAGACGGAGATTAGGGTTGATTTTAGGGTTTGGGGATATAGTAAAAGTCCGTCAATTAATTCAGGCCTGTCATGTAGGGTGTTCATGTGTCTGGCTCTGTGTACACATACCGTATATGACCATTTAGTAGCCCGGGTGTTTATTTCACAAAATCGACCCCAGGCGTTTATAAGAATCAGGCGGGTATTTGCAACAGGCCATTATTTATTTTGCACCGATCTGCACCAGGCCAGTTCTGCTTTCCTACACAGTTATAAACTGACTGAATTTAACCATTAAATTAACAAATTGTCTCCTTGTCATTTTAACTGTAAGTGGAATCCTGTGCGCATTTAACGGTGGTATACACTGAACATGCACTGAACTGTGGTAAACTTATTGTAAAATACAGTTAAAATAACTGGCTTAAAGGTGCCAGTTAAATTACCTGGCAAAAAAAGGCTTCAGTTCATTCATTTATTATTAACAATGTATTTGCGGAAACTGAAACTGGCTCTGTTTCATTTACATACTTTAGTTTTGTGACTTGTACATTGGTCCCAGTTGCGGCAACACGCAATATCATCCCGTTATCCATCATGTCAGGGCAAAGACAGACTAACTGAAGACAAGTGGGTATGAATACTTCAGAATGAAGTTGTTCTGATCTTAATACACAAAGCATACATATATATTCATAAGCTTATAAGGACTCGTTTCTTCTAGGTATAGACCTGAGTCAGACTCGTGGGCACAGCTGGATGCAAACGCTTTTTCTTTGAACGAAATGAAAAACGTTGGTAACCGAGCGATTATTTAAAGGGTAAGGCAATCATAGAGCTTATTCTTTAGCTTTGCCAAATAAAGGAGCATATATATTGTTGTTTTACAATTCCTTATTCGTTTACAAATTTAAGTATGAAAAGATAAAAAAGAACATGACACCCAAAAAAAAAATAAATTGTCGACACCCATGTTTACTGTTTACATGCGTCTCATTGGACATTTATACATACATAAGATGGCAGAACTATTCTGCCGTGCGCGCTTGGGTCCAGCCAATGACGTTGTCCTCTCAAGTTTTTTTTTTTTAATTTCTCTGTGCCAAAGACCGTCTGCTATTTTTTTCCCCCACATCTTTATTGACATGAGATATACATACAAAGACAAACAGAAGCTTGTTTTAGCGTCTGTATTACCACAACATGGGGTAACACAGATGTTATACTACAATAGTGCAAATAATCTCCCGGGCGTTTAATTGAACCGGCGTTTAATACGTAAAAGGAGGTCAGAGCCCCGGCAGCTTTTTGCACACAGGCGCGTATTTGCACACAGGCGATTATTTGGTCATATACGGTAAATGCTTTGTGGGCGTGTGTGTGCGCGTGAATGCCTGTCAGTGCGTGTGTGCTCATCAAAGCTCTTTCCATTTTTGGTCACATCAACTTAAGCACCACCCCTTTTGTTTTCTTTGTCGCCGCCCTGGAGGCGGGGTCTGCTCATGTGCACGTAGGCCCCCTGCAGGTGATGGGGCTTGCTGGACGCCAGGGGACCCTGTGCTACCGCCATTTGCACCAAATCTAATCAGCACTGACTCTGCCCTGGGCTTCTTCCTCTATTAATATTAACCTCCAGCTTCTGCCCCCAGGACACAGCTAACGTTACCCGTTATCTCTCAGCCTTGGCTGTAATTGGTGGCTTTCTGTTTCTTTGTTGTCGCTGTTGTTGTTGTCGTCGTTTTTTTTTATTTTTAAATTTTTTTATTTGTGTGGTAGTTTGCTATTCCTTGCAACTCAGCTGTTACTCTCCTCTCTTGCTCTCTCGCTTCTCCTCTTCTTCTTGGTTTTGTCTCTCCCTGCTCTGTTAATCTCCCTCCTGCTGTCTCTCCTTCTCTCTGTCTCTCTCTCTCTCTCTCCCTCTCGCTCATTCTGTGTCTTTCTCACTCTTGACCTTTCACCTATCTGTTTCTGTCTTATTTCTCTCCTTGTATGCCTGTTTCTCAATCTTGACCTTTGACCTATCGCTTTCTCCCCCCTCTCTCTCTTGTAGGGTCAATCTTGACCCCTCTAAACGCCAGAGCTCAAACAAGTCCGTCTCTGGCTGTACTCTTCCACAGGGATCAAAAACAGTTAGTAAGTTTCTTCCTCCCTTGGTTCTGGCTTCTCGGCTCTGCCTGTCTGTTTGCCTGTCTCTCTGCCTGCCCACCCGCACGTCTGTACCCATGCCACCCGCACATTTACTCTTCCTGTCGGCCTGTTGCCTCTCCACCTCTGGTCGTGCTTGGGTTTTCACCCCACAGTGCCCCTATAGGTCAGTATTAGCACTACATATACTAAAGTTGGGGTGTGAGCGGGGGCTTTGCCAGTTCATGTCAGCTCTCCCTCTTTATAACACCCCCTGGATGCCTCAGTTTTTAATAGTGCTAGGTGTCCGGACTCTTGAACACTCTCCCTGCCATTTACGAGATTTCCTGTCAATCACCATTTGGGTTGTTACAGATCTTGATGGAAAGATGGGGAAAAAAGATGTAAATTGCGCAATTTTTCTTGTCCAAGTTCCATGATCACAAGCTTTTTCACAAGCTGTGATGAATCTCTTTGATAAATGTGGACAACTTGGAAAGAAAGCAGTAGGTCCATGTTATATTACATCCATTGACTTTCCCGTGCACTTTTCTCTACTTTTTTTTCTGAAATGTGAGTTTTGCTTTGATGAAAATGACCAACATTCAAAGAATTAATTAAGCGGGAATGAAATGGTTTCAGGTGTCTAAAACTTAGAGTTTAATTCTTTCTGCTCACATATTGATAGTACTGAATATTCTGAGGGCCTTGAAAGATCAGTGAATATTATTAGAATTGCTTGCGGTGGCTGAGACTTTAAGAAAATATTCTGGTGGGGAAAGTGTTAAACCTCCCTTTCTCTTTCGCTCTCTGACTTGACTGGATCGGGGCTTCAGGTTGATAGGGAGGCCTCTTCACTGAAAGCCAAACCCATGCCTGGCATGTGAGGGGTTACTCTCTCTGCTCCTGGGTGTTGTCCTGTTACACTTGCCCGTTAAACCCCCGCACTCCTCCCCTGAAAGTCCCCGGTCTCTCACAATGCACCACACTCCACCCCTCCGTTAGCAGCTCCTCACACGTTCGTTTTTCTTTGTGGGGAGGGGGTGAAGGCGAAGTTAGGTACCTGTATTCATATAGCACATTATTTAATGCACAGTTATGCTCTCTGACAGTAGAGAAAACATGCATATTGACATCAACGTCTAATAGAAATATCGGGCAATAATTAGGAAAAAATATGAGCAAAAACCCAGCTGAATCTTTGACAAAAATGATTAAGAATTGGCAGCAAACCCAAAGGAGAGTTTGGTTTCAAGATCTGTGTCATTTCTTTGAGGTTCTGACTGGCTTCCTCTTTTAGCTAATTTAAAAGTAGATTTTTGCTGCAGGTTTGTTGCTCTCCTCTGAGTAATGGTCTTATTTGGCCTGAAGTGCTCTTGCAATAAAATATTAAGCTCCTCCTACATGCTGAGAACTGAAGGAAAGTCTTAAAAATGTATTATATTCTTGTAGTCAATTCTTAAGTATAAAATATGAACATTTTTCTGTTTTTTTTTAAGAAAATTTATCGGAAAATTTTTGGATTCATCTTTTTCGACATATCTTGAAATGAGTGTGAATTCTTCAAACATCTTGATGTCTTATTTTATAGATGTGTATAAGACATAAGACTGTATGAGCTGTCAATATGGAACTAAAATATATCTTTTTTTTAAGTTCAGATGAGGCATGCACTCATTGGTTACTTCTAAGACTTGCCCTGTCCCTCCTGCGCATGACTTTTAGGTTTTAGTAACAAAAACTCCACCATGGTCTGCAGCCCCCCAACCCTAAAGAAATAAAAATATGCAGCATGGCAACAGCAGTTCAGAAAAAAATGTACCCTCACAATGTGAATGTCAGTTGAGCTGTAAAGTCGATGCCAGGCAAGATTTCAATGTTCACTTTGGGAATTAAAGTAGTAATTTCGATCAGAAATTTTTTTTTTATTTCGGCTTCTCCGGGATTGGTATTGGACATAGATTGATTTGTGTCTTGTCCAATTGAGCCCATTGTAAAAGGCTTATCTCATTACCGCGTACATTCTGAAATGTGATCTGTTGAACAGGTTTCTCTTGTTGAGCTCCCCCTATGGGTGGTGGTTAGGAGGTGTATTGGGGGCGAGTTGCACACACAGTGCAGTCCTCACTACCCCCAATATCCCTTATAAATTCAGGGCTAGGTTGGCTTCATTAAGACTCGTAGTTTTTGCCAAATGGCGTCATACTGTTCTACTTTTATCGGCATACGGCATGGCAGAAGTAACTGCCAGAACATTTACCAAAATTATACGTTGGCCATTTTGTGACAGTTAACCAAAACTGACTTGATGTTTTCTGACATCTTGTAACAGCACCTCATGTCGTGTATGTAAGTGTTATGACTTCCTTTTAGGGGTTTGAGTGAGGTGTTTCAATATATTCCCCTGCTCTTACATGTGGTCTCAGATCTTTATAGTTTTAGGGTGGATGCCTTCACCTGTTAAAACCCCCCTTCATTTTGATTGATATCATCCCTGGTATTGCTGTACAGTATATCCTGTTTTTGTGAGCCATGTTTTTTGCTTTTTTTTTTTGCAGACTACTGAATTGAGTTGGGTGTTGTCCCGTGGGGTGGATGTTGTTGATATTGTAGTCGTCGTGTTGGGGTGCTGTGCTGTTTCCGGATGGGGTTTGTGGGGATGGAGCAGGGTGTTGATACTTTCATTGACTGATTCATTCCTAACGCTGGCCTTTGTCTTCCTCTTGAGGGTCACAGATGAACCTGAGAGAGTCTGCAGATCTCCGGTCACAAGGTGAGTACCTGCCGCAGTGTCCTCTAGTGGTCAGAGGCCTGAAAATCACCAGCATATCTTCGCTATGGAATCCTATGCCATTTACATACAGTGGGCTCAAAAATTACTGCCACCGCACAAACAATACAAAAAATATAAACAATATAATTATAGAGTAACAGAGTATTCCAGCATGTGTGAAATACTTTACTTTATTAATGTTTTGGTGGAAACAACCAAAATCATAAAAAGCATTTGAAACAAAATAAATGTAAACAAAATCAAGGTTTCATAATTATTGGCTCCTTTCATTTAGTATGTGGTGCAACCATCTCTGGCAAGGAAAACAAACTGGAGTCTTTTCCTGCAATTTTTGGCAAGGTTGTGGCACACATTTTAGGGGATTTTGGGTCATTCCTCTTAGTAGAGCCTTTCAAGATTCGTCACTGTCTAGGTTTTGCTTTTATCAACTGCTCTCTTCAACCCAGCCCACAGGTTTTCAATTGGATTGAGGTCTGACGAGTGAGATGGCAATTGCAGAACGTTGATTTTGTTGTCACAGAACCATTTCTCTGTGGATCTTGAGGTATGCTTTAGGTCAGTGTTTCCCAACCCCATTCCTGAAGTACCCCTGCCCTGCATATTTCAGATGTGTCCTTGATTTAATACTCTCCTTGATTGGCCGGTTGCACCAAACTATCGTAAGTACTATTGTAAGATACCCAACTTAGGACCGCTCCAAGACATGTCGTAACTGCCGTTTCACCAAAAACTCTCATGCATGTCGTAAAATCAGTATCTTAAGTTATGTCTTAGGACGTCCTAAATTACATACATAAACATCCCAGGCCGTGAAGTCCTGACAGGTGTCGCCAACTTTAGGAAGGTCAAATCTGAGTGGCAAATAGTCAATTTTGGATGGTGTAATGTATGTACAAAACCCAAAACCAGTGAAGTTGGCACGTTATGTAAATCGTAAATAAAAACAGAATACAATGATTTGCAAATCCTTTTCAACTTATATTCAATTGAATACACTGCAAAGACAAGATGTTTAATGTTCAAACTGAGAAACTTTATTTTTATTTTGCAAATAATCATCAACTGAGCATTTAAAGGCAGCAACACATTGCAAAAAAGTTTGCACAGGGACCTTTTTACCACTGTGTTACATCGCCTTTCCTTTTACGACACTCAGTAAACGTTTGGGAACTGAGGAGACCAATTTTTGAAGCTTTTCAGGTGGAACTCTTTCCCATTCTTGCTTGATGTACAGCTTAAGTTGTTCAACAGTCCGGGGTCTCCGTTGTTGTATTTTACGCTCTATAATGCGCCACAAATTTTCAATGGGAGACAGATCTGGACTATAGGCAGGTCAGTCTAGTACCCGCACTCTTTTACTACGGAGCCATGCTGTTGTAACACGTGCAGAATGTGGCTTGGCATTGTCTTGCTGGAATAAGCAGGGGCGTCCATGAAAAAGACGTTGCTTGGATGGCAACATATGTTGCTCCAAAACCTGTATGTACCTTTCAGCATTAATGGTGCCGTCACATATGTGTAAGTTGCCCATGCCTTGGGCACTAATACACCCCCATACCATCACAGATGCTGGCTTTTGAACTTTGCGCCTATAACAGTCCAGATGGTTCTTTTCCTCTTTGGTCCAGAGGACACGACGTCCACAGTTTCCAAAAACAATTTGAAATGTGGACTCGTCAGACCTCAGAACACTCTTCCACTTTGCATCAGTCCATCTTAGATGAGCTTGGGCCCAGCGAAGCCGGTGGCGTTTCTGGGTGCTGTTGATGAATGGCTTTCGCTTTGCATTGTAGAGTTTTAACTTGCACTTGCAGATGTAGTGACAAACTGTAGTTACTGACAGTGGTTTTCTGAAGTGTCCCAGAGCCCATGTGGTGATGTCCTTTACACACTGATGTCGGTTTTTGATGCAGAAACGCCTGAGGGATCGAAGGTCACGGGCATTCAATGTTGGTTTTCGGCCTTGTCGCTTACGTGCAGTGATTTCTCCAGATTCTCTGAACCTTTTGACAATATTATGGACCGTAGATGATGAAATCCCTAAATTTCTTGCAATACCTCGTTCAGGAATGTTGTTTTTAAACTGTTCGACAATCAGCTCATGCATTTGTTCACTAAGCGGTGACCCTCGCCCCATCCTTGTTTGTGAATGACTGAGCATTTCAGGGAAGCTGCTTTTATACCCATTCCAATCATGGCACCCACCTGTTCCCAATTAGCCCGTTCACCTGTGGGATGTTTCAAATAAGTGTTTGATGAGCATTCCTCAACTCTCTCAGTCTTTTTTGCCACTTGTGCCAGCTTTTTTGAAACATGTTGCTGGCATCAAATTCCAAATGAGTTAATATTTGCAAAAAATTACAAAGTTTACCTGTTCGAACATGAAGTAACTTGTCTTTGTAGTGTATTCAATTGAATATAGGTTGAAAAAGATTTGCAAATCATTGTGTTCTATTTTTATTTACGATTTACACAACGTGCCATCTTCACTGGTTTTGGGTTTTGTAAGTTTGCATGCATGAGCAGTTTATATGATATATACAATAATAAATAAATATACATTAATATCATAGAATGAATGGAGCTCGGCAAAGGGCTACAAAATCGTCTTCAACCAATTAGGCTCAGGGTTTACTCCAGGATTTTTTGAAACTGTGGTGGAGGGCTTCAGCGTCGGGTCGAAACAGCATTATCAGATGCGGCCAGTTTTCATTAATCAGCACGTAGGCAATGTAATAATTGAAGTCTTTGTGCAAGGAGGTTTATCAGTTTCACATGCGTCACAGTGGATTTCACATATAATATGAAAACCGATTATGACTCCGGAATTGGAATTAAATAATCATGAAGATACAATTAGGTAGAGCAGGATGTGCTCACAGCAAACACGGAAGTTAACATTGTTGTTTTTCGTTTCGCATAGTGAACAAAATATTTTTTCTCTAATCGTTACACACATTGCATTAAGAAGAAAGCAGCGCGTTTTACTGCCGATTGCTAATTTTTATTAATTGGAAAACGTGTTCATCAAGCGGAATGATTGACAACAGGTCAAGAATTATTAAAGCTCATTTTAACTTAACAAGGAGAACTGACGACACCTGATTGTCCTTAGGATTTTTGGAGTTTAAGTACAGTCATTTTACATTGGCGTGGCGGCTTTTATTTTGCCAGGCCACGATCAATTACATGTAGTGGAAACCCTGAGGCTACTCTAAGCCTGTCCCCATTTACTTTGCTCAATCAGTAATCTAACTGTAAATTTGCTTATTTAATAAATTGGAGTATCTACTCATTCAACTTATCAAGATGACAAGTTTGATCATCGCATTTTGAAAATTAAATGGCCATAGAACGGCACAGTTTTGCAAGAATGTGATTGCACTATTTTTTTGTGGGCTTGCATTTGGCCATTTTGCGCAATTGAGATAATTCATATCTCAATGTCAGGTTTCTTTTGTTATGCAGAATGTTCTCCACCTTGTGTATTTTTTTATATGCCTAAAATCCACGGCGATCTTAAAATGTATCTCTTTGTTTAATTAATCTGTTATAATCTCCTAAAAATGCAACAATGAGAGATGAAATTCAGAGATGGGATGTGGCAATGTTAAACCACAATTTTTTTAAAATCGTGACCACTTGCCGCTGTGGGGTATGTTGACAGTTGCGTGCAATTCCTACTTGAAGTGGTCTCACTGTGGCAATTTTAGGAGATTATTACATATAAATTAAAAAGAAAGAGATTTATTTTAAGATCGCAGCACACTTAAGTCACCTCCCACCACACGTAGGTTTATGTCGTAATTCCGTGTCCTAACTTGTATTGGTGCTATGGCTCTTTTCGCCGTTGATAGCCGTTTCACCAATTTGTCTTACGACACAACACTGAAGATAAGGCTTGTCGTAAGTCATTGTTGGTGCAACCCATTTTCGTGCCTAACTTCAGGACAGCACTTAAGACGGTTGGTGCAACCAACCTCCGGTCATTAGGTAGTCCATTAATGAGCTGAACAGCTGAATCAGGTGTGTTAAATTAGGGAGACCTATAAAATGTGCATGACAGGGGTACTGCATGAGCAGGGATGGGCCTGACCTAACACACCTGATTCAGCTGATCAGCTCATTAGTGGAGTACCTAATGATCTGATCTGGGTGTGTTAAATCAAGGAGACATCTGAAATATGCAGGGCAGGGGTACTCCAGGAACAGGGTTGGGAAACACTGCTTTTGGTCATTGTCTTCTTGTTGGAAAGTCTACCTACAGTCAAGTCCCTGCCTTCTGGTGGAGACAACCAAATTGACCACCAAAATAACCTGATACTTGGTCGAATTCATTATGCCTTTACTCTCACCAGTGCCTTTGGACCTCTTGAATTATGTTCTAAAACAGCCCCAAAATATGACTGACTCACCGACATATCTCACCGTGGATATGATGTGCTTCTCTTTCAATGCGTTTGTTTCAACGCCAAACATGCCGATGTTGTATCTGACTGCAACATGCAATTTTTGTCCAATCTGACTAAAGCACCTTGTTTCAGTCATAATTTAAATGATGTCTGGCAAACTCCAAGCACTTGCTTCTGTGTCTTCTGGTCAGAAAAGGCCTTCTTCTGGCAACCCTTCCAAAGAGCCAGTGGTTATAGAGGTGGCATCTGATGATGCCTTTTGAAACCTGGTGACCTCAAGATGCCACCAAGGCCAGCTATTCCTTCACAGTGATGCTTGGGGATTTTGTTGTTTCTCTCATAATCCTACACAGTACCCTGGGGGTCAAAATGCAGTTGTGTCCTACCTTCGAGGTTTTCAAAAGAATTTTTTAATAACTGCCTTGAGTGCTCAGTGGCATATTACATTTTTCGTGAATCTTCTTGTAGCCATTACCAGATGTTTGAAGCTCTGTGGGCATCTGCCTCTTTTGAACAGACAGTTGTTCTGTTTTCTTCATCGTGTTGGATAACAAAGGGATATTGGATGTTTATTACCCCCTTTTTTTTAAACATAGTGAAACAGGAAGTGAAGTAATGGCTCAGTATAAATCCTTAAAACTTAGATAAAACTTTATGTAAGTGGAATTTAAAACTTGGTTTAATTTTTTGGTAGACGTTATTTGCTGTAATTTTTCATGTTGCTGTTGATTGTGAAATCTTTGAAGGAGTTGAAGGAAATTAATTTTTAATTTAATCAGTAAGGGCCGTAACTACGAAAGTTGCTTATCTCCTGTACACGTATAAATCGTATAAAATCGTATAAAGCGTAGACTAGAATTTGCGCTTTACTTTAGTCACACACTATGAAGCGGTTTTAGGTTTACACACGGGCAACAAAATAAACCACGACCAAAGACTGTCTAAAATGAACAATGGAAACCCTTAAACATGGGAGGGGGTAGTTTTGCATGCGTCTTACTGTCATTTCCTGCTTGTCGATCGCAGAGCGAGCATTATGAATGCGCTGCAAATACTTGGACTTGCTCAAGAGGAGGCAGATGAACGTCAGAATGCTAATAGATTGCGTGCACTAAGGATATTCAGGGACAGGAGAAATCCATTGGAAGAGTACGGAGATACCGTTCTTAAAACGATTCCGATTCCCCAAAAACACTTTCAACGAACTACGTCAGTTGCTGATACCGGAACTGGAACATCCAACACGATGCAGCAATCCTCTTCTAGCTGCATTACAGTTGGCCTGTGCATTGCGATTTTTCGCTTGTGGAACATTTCAGATGGTTGTAGGAGACACATCGGGGATCTCTCAACAAGCTTATGTGCATAGGGTTGCTGCTGCAATCTGTGCCAACAAGCCACAGTTTCTGCCATTCCCAGACGGTTTAGATGTAAAGCGACATGTCATGGATGGGCTTTGACATATCGCTGGTTTCCCTAGAATTACAGGCGCTATAGCCGGTGTTCTGACAATTAGCTCCCTTGTCAAAGAATGCTACCGCAGTGCAAAGCGATCGTAAAGTCTTTTTTCGCCTTAATATTGCAATATGACTCAGTTTACAATAGTAACTTTATTTGTTAGCTTATTATGACATAAGCAGATGTTATAATGTGTTGGATAAGTTTGTTTGAAGATATATGCCCACATATGCCATTATCATCTCATTTCTGAATTTTCGGGAAAACCCTGCACGTGCATGCAAATATATTTGGATTCTAGGTCAAAAGGCGCGCTGAAAAAAAAATGTTTTTTTATTTTTGAAGATACTTAAGATATGAGCGAAGAAACAGCCCGAGATTTTAGGTTTGCGCAAGCGCAGAACCGCAAGGCAGCATAATTTGATGGGTAGCAAAATTTGACCGCACACCAGAACGCATATCCCTGTTCACAATTCAGCAGCCAATCAAATCCCATTTAACAGATTGAACTGAGGACATCAAGGTTAGACTGGCATTGGTAGACACGGATAACTCATCAGCTGTTGTGTTTCGTGGGGTGTGATTAAAATACACGTTTAGCTAGAAGCATCTAAGTCATATTTATACACGTCTAAACGCTACACACGGATAATAGACAGACACCTTTCGTAGTTACGGCCCTAAGTGATTTTGGCTGCTTCCATTGTAACATTTATATCGTGGAGTATTTCTGGCAAGTTGATATTTTGAGTTTCTCTGAAAAAAAAAAAAAAAAAAAAAAAAAAAAAAAATTTAAGTATTTGTGCATTGCCAGTCAGCGGAGCCAGTAATTTTGGAGCCCACTGTATATCAGACTGCAGTTCCCTTGCACTCAACCTCTGTTCAGAAAACTTTAAAACAGCATAGTTGGCTTAGGTTTCTTGTGATAACAAACCTTAATGCTAAGTGCTGTGACAGTTACTCTGGCTACCAATAAGAAAATGGGCACAGAAAGGAATTTTTGGGGCTTTTTCCCACAACATCCGCAGCAGTATTTCCTGTTCTTAACCAATGGGGCTAGAGTGAACCTCCCACCATCTGTGTGTAGCATTCCTCAGTGGCCCTGTTTTACATGTGCGCCATTTTCAGTATCCCCCAGTTCGCTGTATTCAGCCATCATTATTCACAGAATGTTTGCTTCAGTGTTTTTGGACCTTTCACTTCATATGCTACACCTGTCGGAGCAGATTTCTGGGAAAAATGGCATGTTTTAGCTGTGTTGCAAACGGTTATCATCTCTGAAGTAACTGATGAGTATATGTATTGGGTAATAGTTTTGTTTCACGGTTATCAAAACGCCTTTTGATATATTTCTCTCCCCTCTGTAGCCCCCAATGCACAGAATTTGAGTAAAAACACCAGGTAAAATGAGGATTGAACTACCTAGTGAATGGTTGGCTATGCATTTGCCTAATAGCACCCTCAGCTGTGATGGCATCTGGATACTAGAGCCAGACGGTGGGGTTAGACATTGTTATTTTACTTACCATGACTAATTTCTTGTGCAGTGAAGTAGACTCCTTGTGTTTACACCCAGTAGACCTTCTCATTTTTACTTTTTTCCCAGTTGCCAAATATTTTCACAAATACTTTGCCAGTTTGTGCTCCTAGATTGAAGTTATTTTGGTAAAAATTTAGCTTTGTTTTAATTGCGTGTTCTAGTTGAAATAATGTCTCTGTGTGCCAGTGTGAGTTGCTTTTTCAACCAGTTTAGTGACAGTGAGAACTACAAGTATTTGGACACTGACACATGGTGGCTGTAATTTTTACATGGTTCAGTCTAGAAGTGCCCTTTAAACTACTGAGCAGACAACCATCTTTAATTTGAAGCATTTTGCATTCATGTAATGCAGAATTACAGCCCTTTAAAATGGTCTCTCTGTCCAAATACTTAAGAACTTCCCTGTATGTGTGTCTTTGTACTTGTGCAGCTTGGCTCTGCTTTAATTTCCAGTGTCTGAGCTGATCTTCATACGTACGGCAGAATAATCTCTTTCTTGGGATCTCATCCCTCTTGTGTTTCATATGGAGAAAAATCCACCGACTGAATTTAAAATGTTGTAATCTAGCCTGATTACTTTCTGTGTGGAGTTTGAATGTTCTCCATGTGTTCAAGTTGGTATTCTCAGAGAACTCTCATTTCCTCCCACAGGCATGCTGGGTAGGCTAATTAGGGACATTAAAATAGTGGTCAGTAAACTTGCTCTTGTGCAGATCTGCCCTCCTGTCACTTTTCATTCTGACGAAAACTTTGCACTTTTGATTAATCTAAATAACAGTTCTATTCAATTCTATTGTAAAATGAGAGGTGTTTTGTAATGGTTGGAGTGAAAACCTTCAGGGCGGTTGATTCCCTGGAACAAAATTGGCCATAGGTGGTGAGTGAATGGGAATTTTGAATGGCATGTGTGCTCTATTATGAATGTGCATACTTTCCACATTGTTTTCCTGCCCCTCGTCCTCTGAACGCACCATCATGGTTTACGATATTATCACAATAGTGCAATGTTGTTAATCAGAGAAACAAAATGCCTTACTTCAACATAGTACCACCTAAGCTCATTGTCACTTGTTTTTTAGCAATAATACCACAGTTTTTAGAGCAACAAAGGTAAGAACAAAACAGTCTTGGCTAATTAAAAAATTCCAAACACTTATTAACGACCAACCACAGTAAACTTGCATCCCTTCTCAGGTTAAAATCTAGTAATAATTTGTCAAACCATGAAAATAACAGAGTCAAAATAACAAAAGTGATATGAGCTAGCTGTCTCATTGAACCAATTGATGAATAAGGATTCCACAGTGCTTTCAAAATGTCTCCTGAAATAAAGGCCACGTAGCTGGGCAAAAGCACTAATGTTGTTTTTCTCATTGAGATGCATTTTGTTTATAATCTTATTCATCATTTTTCCCAATTTATGAGAACAATGTAATAAAGCAGACTAATGCAAATAGTTATAATGAATAAATAGTCATTTCTTTAAATGCTTCACATAGATAATCCCTCAGCCACAACTTGCCGACATTTTACCGGTATTCCAGGATGAGTGTTGGACACACGCACATTTCGCATGAACTCTTATTCTAACCTAAAGTTTGCCATTTTGTGATTAATAGTTATCACTGAGATGCAGCAGCATCAAATTCAAAGTATTGGACAACATTGCGACTATCTTTTATCCTACGATATCTAAAAATGGGAAAGCTATCCTCCCCCAGCAGAGGGGTGTACTGTGAAGCAAGTTGAACATTAGCCAAGGTCTCTGTGTGAGTTGTCCGGACAAACTCTAAACTTGCAGTTAGAGATATAATGGCAGGTTGAAAGAGCTTCATTCATTGAAAAACCTGGCTTTAGGCTCAACATATCTTGTTCCAATTAGTTTTGCTTTATTGTACAGTCCTCGGCTGACCAAAATTGCAGTTTGATAGAAGTATAGCCGGGTTTTTTTTTTTGAGTGACAGTAATTTCAGTTCTTTGCAGTAGTTCTATCGCGCGAGATGAGTATTGTGGTATATTGTATTGCTGTGCACCAGCACACGCCTATCACCAACATGCAAGTTTCCACAGATGTGTGTGTTTTATAAAATCCTAAATTTTTTGACACCAAAACAGAGTACAAATAGCAAAGTAATGATTAACCAAATGCAAGTAAACTTTTCTCAGCTTTTAAAATGGTACTGGATATATGTATGACTGAAAGACCGCTGGGGTGGGTTTATGGGGGCAATGTGAGGTTCAGGATGTGTTAAGAAGTACAGTGAAGGGACTTAACTGGGGATGGGAGGTGCTACTGATTTGGCGTGTGGCATAGTGTTACCAACTGAAGAGAGTAGAGGGGCTGTAAGACACTACAGAACTGTGGCTAATCTGAATGAGCAGTGCTAATATAATGAGCATGTTTTTCACGCATTGCTTGTTTGATGATGATGATGATGATGATATTTATGGAATTTAAGAGGCAACTTTTTGTTCTACAGTTGTTGTGATGAATCTCTTGACTTGAGTCCTGTGTAAACAGGAACTCAATGAGCCATTTGGTTAAGAATATGTCACTTATTTAAAGGGGTATGGGTCATTCCATGCCAATTGTCCAAATGGCTCCCACTTGACCATCTCAGATTTGGCTGAGAAATTCCAGTGGGTGCATTCACCTGCTAATAGGAAAATTTTGAACATTTTATACCAGAAAATGACACCATCCACCAACATCAAATTGACTGTTTTCGAAAGATTAGATGTCTTTTATTAACATATCCAAAATTTGTGATGGTGTTCTGCTTTATTTTCTCAAAATAAATTTTTGAAAATATGTTATTTTTGTGGACACACAGCATTTAATGGCATCGAAGGCATATTCAAACATTATTTTATAAAATGCACATAGAAAGCTCAAACCCAACAAAATGCTTCATTTCATAGATGTTAACTTTTTTAAGTTAACAAGCAACATTTTTTCAGGAAGAGTGCCTTTAAGAGTGAGAGTCTGGCTCAAACGAACACCTTATAATATTTACCTCTCTCTCCCTCATGCCCCACTCCCCCATACCCCCAAACCTCCTTCACCCCAAACATTCATTCATTCCCTCTCCCCCCTCCAACCTACCTCCCCGCTCTCTCTCTCATGCACAACCGCCTCTCTTAATCACCCCTGCCATACCACCACCCCCCACCCCTACAGTCGCCATCTACCTGGGCATCAGAAAGCGGCAGAGCCCCGGCCCCCCCGATGCGGCTGGGATGTGAGGGTGCGGAGCGGGCGGGGCCCCGGGGAGGTGGTGCTGGCTCTGCGGGAGGCGGCGCTGGGCTGCGGCTGCCAGGTGCACCTGGCGGGACCTTACCTGCTGTCCTGCACGCACGGGGCGGCGGGCGCGCGCGTGGCCTTCGAGGCGCAGGTGTGCCAGCTGCCTGCCCTCAAGCCCAGCGACGATGGCGGCGGCGTTGGCAGCGGCAGTAGTGGCGTTCGCTTCAAACGGCTCTGGGGGGCGCCACTGGCCTTTCGGGACATCGCCACCAAAGTGTCCAAAGAGCTGGAGCTCTGAGGACAGCCGGGGGTGGGAGGGGATGGCGGCTGGATTGCGAACGACAGAGACGTTACCGCCAAAACAAAAAAAAAAAAAAAACTCGCCCTCCCCCCTGCCCCCGCTACGATGCCACACGGACACACGGACATACGGACGGGTCGCCCCACCCCACCCCACCCCACCTCCACCACCGCCACCCCTAACCAGTGACCATCATCACCATTCCTGGGCGAAAGGATTCCGGCTGATTTTTAGTTTCATTCCTGTCAATGACCTCGTCCTTGTTGTCTTCATATTATAATTGTTGTCATTCTTTTTTTTATTGAAGAGCTGCTATTTAAAATGTTTTTGAATTTTTTCATAACAGGCAGGGGATTATTTTTCTTTTGTCGTTTTTTTTTTGTTTTAAAGACTTTTTAGTTTGTGTGAGATTGATACAGTGAAGTATTTCAACGCACATGGGCCAGTTGATGTCATTACTGAACGTGGCCACTAGGGGGAGACGTACAGCAATGCCAAGATGTGCGCAGGTGTCAACTGTGGAGAAAGGGTTTTCTCTTCCGGAGAACCGGCTGCCAATTTTAAGCCACGATTCCCTTTGCAGTTTTATTAGCCTAATTGTCGGTGATGGTGGGGACCATCCTGTCTGACTCCACACCGTACGAAGCTGAGTGTGTGATAATTTGCTTTTCTGAGCCACTTGTTATTTTCCCCCTACATGTTCGCACATTTAAAAATTAGAACGTATGACTTGTTCGCGTATTAGCACTTTGAACTAACCGTAACCCATCTCTGGAAATTGTATCCCTCTTTCTAAAATGGTACCTTTTTGATATTTGTTTTTTTTTTTCTTTTTTTTCCTCTCAACGGAAACTCTGCACAATAATTAAGACGAATTGACGGTGACGAGTCCACCGCTCGCCCACTTCTTTTGCCCACTGAGAGAACAATCCCGTGCCAAGCAGCTCCGCGTTGAGGTTGCACCGGCCCGGCTGACCAGGGTATCTCGATTTTTGGGTTGCTGTGTTCCAGGCCTGTGACCGTTGCACAAATCGGATCGTAAATGGTGTTAATGGAAAAAAAATTTAAAGTAGCTGATGCTTACAAAGAAGATTGTAACAAGGTGAAAAACAGCGTTTTTCAGCTTTCATTTACCCCTGTGTTTCCTAGTTAACCAGAAAAAGGTGATCTCCCATGAGCTCGATTTTGTATTACAATTTGTCAGAGTGATGCAGTTTATGGTTAAACGGCTCCAGAAACTTTCATTCACAGATAGCCAGCCTATCTGTTGCTGGCTGTAACTGTTACAACCGTTTTAATATGGATGGATGAGGCTCTTTAACTTTAGAAGTTCTGGAATGAAAGCACTCCCTCATATTGATAGTTTGGACTCGCGAATTTGTTTCTATTAGCTGTGAAGCTCGGGAACGTTTCTTGAAATTTCACTGAAGGCCATTTGTGATGCTCCTCTTCCCCCCTGAAAAGCATTGGCTCTGACTGTTGCAGTGTTCTTAATTTTACAGACCCTCTCATTGTGTGCATGCAGTGTTTCGGAGCTGGGATGTCTGATTCACACTCGCCTTGATACAAATGATGAAAATTAAGCTGTGTTTGTTGGGTGTGGTGCTGTTTCCGGGGTTGCTCCGTTACAGGCTTTTCTGTAATTCATGGGCACTAGGAGAGCTGTCAGTCTAGCTTCATCCCTCACTTTCTTTACTTGTCGTTAATGTCTTCAAACCCACGCAAAGTTGGCTAAGGTGCTTTGCTGTTTTATGACATCACAGGCTAACAGTAGGGAGTTAAAACACAAGTGTTCACAGATAAAAATGTCTGCCTTGACAAGTGTTTTGCTCTTATAACGAGACTGAAAATCTTGTTTTTATTTCTCTAGAGTGACTTGAAAATATTCACATGTGATTTTTTCCCAATTGAAATGAATCAAATTCTCACTCCATTGTCAGGTTTATTATTAATTAATAAGTAGATTATCTGATTTTCCAAATGTAAGATGAAGACACTTGTTTTGATTGACCTATTGCTTGATCTTTGTGATGTTTAAATGGTTTTTTGGTGCCGAGGCAGCTTGGTGCTCTCCCTCTTGTTCTGTTTTCTTGCATTCCCGAATGCCCTCCTGCTCCTCCCATTACCGTACATCACAGTTATTCCACCAATGCTTTTATCCAAAGCGATTTGCAGTTGAAAAGTCAAGCTGGGTCCATGGGCCTTAAGGGCGACAGCCCAACAGCTGCACTGATTTTATAGTGGCTCCACTAATTCTTGAGTCGCCAACTTTATTGGGCCCCAGCCAAGCATCTTCAGTACACGGTCACAGGCCGGCCTACCCAGTGATGATCTTTACCGTTTTGACCTCAGTACTTCTGTGACATCACGCTTTGTCTCATTGGTCAGACTGGATCTGATTGCCGATTGGAGAAGACTGGTCGGTGGCCTGTCAGCTTGGTCCCTCAGATTAAAGTGGGGTTCAATGGATGGTGAAATTCTGCTCCTAGCTGTATACATCTGAAGCGGAATGAGCAGGGTCTTGGTGGCAGCCTCCCATTTTGCACAAGGCTCTGCCTCCCTAAAGATGTGTAGTGAGAGGTTTCACACAACCTCCGTCCTGGAGGACAGGGTATCCCATAGAACTTCTGGTCCGCATCGCTGCCTCCTTAATTCAAGGATCTTCAATTTGTACGGTTCCCCCTCAATTCTGAAATCTTAGCTTATTACAAGCCAGTAATTGGCTTTCTCTCTCCAGGACCTGTGGTAGGACACCATCAGAAAGGCACATGCACTTGGGCTAGTGCTAATACCTGTTAGCCCAAACGGGCCAGTGATGTGCTCCAGATAGATGTATTTGTTGTGATAATGGGAAAGTTATTTATTCCAGTTCAGCCTGGAAAGTCACCGTTTTGAGTCCAGGCTGTGCTTCAAAACCAACAAATGTGCCAGGACTTTTTTTTTTTTTGTTGTTGTTGTTGTTGCGGCCAGGTGGACGCTATTTGACCACCTGGGACCTGGATTCTGCCAGCCGCCTATCGGTTTCTCTTGGTGCTTTGACCTTAGGGCACATTTAAATTTCAGGTCAAAATGGTCTTTGCCTTCTTTGTTTGGTCTCACATTAGCCGTCAACCTTCCTCTCCCCAGGTATATCCCTTTTTGACTATTCACCCTCCAGACCAGAGGGACCGCCACTGGAATCAGATCCGTCAGATTTATTGCAAACAAGGACTGTTAACTGTCTGCGGTGGCTCTGCTGTCTTTAATACCTTTCTATGATGCTGTTGTTTACATGCCATTCCCACTCTTCTCCTCCTGCCCTGTTCACATTCCACCTTTTCATTCGCTGTTGTTTTTGGGAAGAGCTCGGTGTTGTCCTGACCCTGGAATCCCAGTACCTCTCTGTACATGCACACGAATGAGAGACATTCCCTCCCACCCAATGACATTTAACCTCTTTTCCCTCCTTATCACGGTTATTGTACGAAAACAGTATTGCGCACTGGAACTCCTGCACAGTTACTTAATCCCATCAGAGGTGGTGGGGCAGTTGCATCGGGATTATCGAGGACATTAACTTATACTTGTGTCTGCCTCATCCAGTGGAATTGTGGGAAATTTTGGAAGCAAGGCGTCTGGGTGGGTCAGTGTCTTACATGTAAAAGCTGTGATTTTCAGACACTTCCTTGGAGAAATGTTACCTTTACAGACCTGTCTTCTTCAAGCCGGTCACTTAGATAATGTTTAGATCTTAGGCTTCTATTTAAAGAGTAGGCTGCAGTAGGCTTTAAAACAATTGTTACCACAGTGGGGGTGCCATAAAAAATAATTTGCTGACTTTTGGTCAGTTTTAACTTAAAAATAAAAATGACCTTTTTCTCACTCTGTGGATTTGGTCGCTTCATTCAGTACAAATGCTTTTTTTTTGTTAGTTTGAGGTCTTAAGTCATTTGTGAAAGATGGCTGATGACCCTCAGTCCTTCTTTGGTGTGAGGATACCGTATTAGTGGTAGTTTGTTTCCGTGGATAGGCTAAACAGCCCAGGGTCTTGCTTTGGGGTTGGGAGGTGGATTACCGTTGGGGTATATGCAGAGTATCCTGTTGGGCTGCCCAAACCAGTTCCTGGGGGTCTACGACCCTGTGGGTTTTCATTTCGACCCAAGTTTGCCACAAATGATTCAACCAATATCTGTGGCAGATCAATGAGATCCCTTACTGCGGAGTGAAGTGCTTTTTGTTAGAGTTGCAATGAAATCCTTTCTTACAGATCCTTGAGAACAGGAATAAGACGGTAGGTCTCTGGGAACAGGGTTGGGCAACCTTTATGTTGAAAGGGTTCTTCGAGGCATTTGATTTTTGGCATTGATATTGGATCATCTGACTGTAAGTCTTTGGTTGTTTTTTTTTTTTTTTAACAAACATTACAGAGGTGCATTTTGAAGGAGGGGTTGAAGTTTGAACCCCTTGAGACCTGAGATGTATTTATTTGAGGCCAGTCCCCAGGTGTCAAAGAAAGCCACAGTATTCCTGACTTGTTTAAACAGAGATGGGTCCAAGCCATGGTTACACCTCAACTTTGACTGCAACAATGGAAGGCAAAAAGAATGGCAGAACTTGACCTCCTCTGCTGGTTTACAAAACGCTTCAGTGCCGTCGCCCTGTGGAACAGTGCCAACCAGTGAAGTTTACCGCTTTGTAGTCACTGAGTCCTCGCTATGTATGTAAGCACTAGTTTTCCTGCTCCTGTTCAGAACACCCCCAGGAAGGACTGATTTTTTTATTTTTATTTTTTAAACATTGGCGCGATTGAGCACCTGGTTGACCCTCCCTTGCCGATTGGTTGCAGGTGCTGTGTGGCTTACAGCTGCGGTTATTTGGTCAACGAAATGCCACACTTTCAGCTTGTTCCAGCCGACGGGGCCACGAGAATTGACACGCATGTGCTGGTGCAAAGTCGAAAACTCTTGAGATACTGTTGAAAGTAAATCAAATAAAGCCGTTCCCTTCCCAGAACAAACTATAGGTCCTGCCCGACTCCTGAACGCCTGTCCAGCCTAGCCCACACGTTTAGTGAGCGTAACCCTCCAGCCCCAAGCTCACTAAGAAGGACCCCGATGCCTTTTTGAACATGGAAATTTCTAGCATAAGCTAAGCACTGTGCCCTATGCTTGAGTGCGCATTGTTTGTCCCTCCTCAGCATCTGTATAGGCCACACAGAGTGAACACCCCAGCCCACTGCACACACATGCGCGCACACACACTCTCACAGGCACTGAAACACACGTACCTTAATCTCACTGTAACAATCCAGCAGAGTGCTTGTATTTGTATCATTGTGTAGAAAAACCAAAATGAGAAAAGAAAATCTGGGTCAATTTTTTTTTTCCTTTTTTCTTTTTGATTTTTAAATTATTCTGGTGCCAGCTATGGTGCCTTTAGATGTAAAGAAAAAATGGGAAGTACAGCGGAAAAAAAATGGTGAGAAATAAAAATTCACTGATATTATTCTTGTGTTATTCAGTTCTTCATTCTGTGTTTTGTTTTATTTCAGTGTCTGTTGTGTATACTCATTTATTCCTTTAGTGATGCAAGTGTGCTCTGGTCTTTACCAGTATGGAAAGTAGAATAAAGGAGTTAGCTGGATAACTGCAGCTGTGTAAAAACCCAGAACTGCTGTCTATGCTGCGTAGGAGACTCTGGACTGGCTAGAGTCTGTATTGTAAAACCAGATTGGAGTTCCCCGGATAACTGAATCCTGATTAGTTCTGTATGTGTCAGTCCATGTTCCAGTTTTACACGGGTTCTGGGCTAGTTCCCCATCGAAATCCATAACCCTGCTTTGTGAAGCAGTCCCTTGGATTTGTGGAATTCTTTTCTTAAACAAAATCAAATGATGATGAAGTAACAAGCAAAGAGTTTATAGTTTTATGGGGCGAGATTTATTGAATCAATTACTTTATACAACCAAAAAAAAATTTTCGGTGAAAACGCAAAGCCAGGAGGTACCCGACGATGCGGCCTTTTGATCCCAGGATGTTACGGAACAGGAAGGACGGGTCGAGGAAGCAAATGGAACCTGTAGACGAGTGATGTTGGAGAGAGAAATTTCTGGAAAGAAAGAAATAGTCACGTGATAGAGGGGGGGTGTTTAGCGGTGTTGCTGGGGGTTAGATGGACATAGCTGTGGTGTCACGTGCTCGCCCCGCTGGTGTTTCTCGTTACTGTTTTTGTTTTCATGTATAAAAAAAGCTTTTGAACTCCCAACTGTTTACTTCTGGGCGGGGATCATGTCGTCGATGCTGCCGCCCTTCTCCAGCTTCTTCTCCATCTCGATCATCAGCTTCACGCCATCCACCACCAGCTGCACCTGCTGCACCTCTGAGGAGCCCAGGCGATCCGCGTTGGAGATGTCGAAAACGCCGCCCACAGACGCTGTGTCCACTCCACCTGTTACGTACGAGAATGGTGTCAGAGCTAGAATTGGTAAACTTTATCTCGGGGAGGGGGGGAGTTGTTGTGTGTGTCAAACAAGTCTATGTAAGGGTCAGGTGACTGCAGGAATTCAATCCAACCAAGCAGAAGCACACCTGAAACAACCAATTGTTGCCCTCTGGTGGGCTAAGTTGGGGGCGCTAAGATGGATTCACGTGTCATCGCCGCGTCCATAGACTCTTTCTTGGGGACGCTCTACAAGCTGTAATTTTTGACCGATTTATTTTTATATTTGGTGCAGATATGTGTTGCGCTTGTGTTGCCCATTGCCATGGCGATGGTACTGGCCGAATTATGAGCAAATTAGTGGGGAAAACAGATTTCCTTGTGGACGCAGTACAGGCCGCAATTTTTGACCGATTACTTTCCTATTTGGTATAGAAATGTGTTACACTTCACTTATGACACCTATCGATCTTGGTTGCCATGGCGACAGTATTAGCCGAAAAATGTGCAAATTTGTGCTGGGACATACACTCTTCCTTGTGGACGCTGTCATTTTTAGCTGCGACCAAGCAGCTCTATGGACGCTTCTGTCTGTCCAACCGTCTGTCTGTCTGTCCGTCTGTGACACCTTTTTGACCATATTCCTGTCATCGTATCATCATGAAATTTTCAGGAGTTATTGACCTTCACCAAAGTGATGTCTATGCACAAGGTCGAGGTCAAAGGTCAAGTTCACGGAGGTCAGGACCTTGTTTGCGGGTTTAACTGCGCTGTAACTCCAGTTAGAATTCATGGATCGCTATGAAATAGCTTCTAGGCATAGAGGAGGTGTTCCCTATTGTTTTTTAAGGTCATCCGTCAAATCCCAAGGCCACAAAGGCAAAAAAAGTGTCAATTTTGCCCGATTTGACGGTTTTCGCACCGTAACTCAAGTTTAATTCAATGAATGGCCATGAAATCTTACAACAAGCTTCTTGGTATAGAGGAGGGGTTCCCATTGATTTTCAAGGTCATCTGTCGAATCCCAAGGTCACACCGGTCAAAAAAGTGTCGATTTTGCCCCAATTTCACAGTTCTCGCACCGTAACTCCACTTCAACTTGATGGATGGCTATTACATCTTAGAACTAGCTTTTTGGTACAGAGGAAGGGTCCCCTATTGATTTTCAAGGTCATTTGCCAATTTCGAGATCACACTTGTACAAGAAACCACCAGTCATGGACACTAGGCCACGTGCTAGGCGAGGTCGCAGCTATTAGATCCTTCTGATCTACTTGTTGACTGATTACTTTCATATTGGTATGGGCATGTGATATACTTCACTTTTAACACCTATCGATTTTGATTGCCATAGCGACAGTATATACTGAATAATGCACAAAAAAGGGGAGAAGCGGGGTTTCGGGGCCTACACTCATGCGGTCGCAGCCGACTGGAGACTCTGGTTTTATCAACTGATCTCAGCCTGCACGTTTAATCGGTTGTATGAGGTGAAATTCTGCTCGGTTAGAATGAAAAGCTGCAGCCCTTCAGCCCTTTTATGGACCAGTTTAAGACGCCTGCTTTAAACCTTCTCTCAAACATGGGGTGCCCACACACTCATCGAACAAGCATGTGTTTACTGTGACAGAAGCAATATTTAATGAAGCAGGGGCCTCTATTAAAAGCAAAGCCCGGACAGCTTTATTTTTCACTTCAGTACATTCCCCAGTTTTGGGCCAGTTCCTCATTTTACCCTGAGTTTTTCTGTTCGCTCAAAATCAGTGTGTGTCCTGTAGTGCATTGGTTTGAAACGCACTTCCGGCATTTGATGCTTTTCATAAAATTCCCTATTATGTCCTTTTTTGGATTTATTTAAGAAAAAATGGTTCTTCATTTTCATGGCATATTCTTTTGAAAAATTTTTTAAAATAAATTTGGCATCTCCAGTCCCACCTGAATCTGGAATGCCCAATTGGTGAACTATGTACAAGGTTTGCTGGTTTGTGACCCCTTGCTGCCAATTCAGAAGAGTTGCTCTCCTCCGAAGCATACGCCTGTCAGCCACCGCTTCTTATATACTCATTGGTTGAATCTTCACAAGTTCAGAACGAGGGCGGAGGATACCCTGACATGAGCAGACTTAGAATCTTCCTGACGAGCGCCCGACTGGCTAACAGGAGGCGCTTGAGCAATGAACAAGGCAACTATTGTATTCCCTTCCCAATTTGCAACCCCTGTAGCGCAATAGCCAATTGTGCGCTACTCTGAAAAAGCTGCCGACCACTGCCGGCTGGTATGAAGCAGGGATCGAACCCGTGACGTGATGATCACTTCTGCTTCGTAACGCGATGCTTTACCGAGTGAGCTATCCGGCAACTCTGCATATTCATTTTAATGGAACATTTTTGCTAATGTCCTTTGCAAATTAATATTTTTGTTGCGGTTGCGCATTGCTTTGTGCAGCAACCTCACAGCAAGAAGGTTGTGGGTCCAAATCTGGCCTCGGGGCTTTCTTTGTGTAGTTAGCATGTTCTCCTCTTTTTTGCGTGGGCTTCCTCCGGTTTCCCCTCACAGTCTAAAGACCTGCGCTTCAGCCTGATTGGAGACTCTAAATTGTCTTTGGTATGGGTGTGTGAGTGAATGATGTGTGCGATGGATTGGTGAGCAGTCCAGGGTGGGTCCCTGCCTTTGCCCATTCTCAGCTGGGGAAGGCTCCAGCGCCCGCCTCCCCCCTCCCCGCGACCCCAGTGAGGAAGAAGCGGGTATAGAGAATGGATGGATACTTTCGTCGTTATATCTGCCCGTCTGTGCAAGTGGATATTCAACTCTCAAAATACGAGGGCATGCTGCAATATCTGCTTGCACCACTGGGGTCCGCTAAATTGCAACAAACGTGTGTCAAGGGGTTTTAAGTGCTGAGGCGCGTTATCTTTTTTAAACAGTTGTTTGCCTGATGCTTCGGCTGACTTGGAGTTGATTAGACCAGTGTTTCCTGGAGTACCCCTGTCCTGCGCATTTTAGATGTACCCCTGATTTAACATAACTGATTCAGCTTATCTGCTTGTTAGTGGGGTACTTGATTAGCAGAGCTGGGTGTGTAAGGTCATGGACAAATCTGACATGTTAAGGAGCAGGGTCAGGAAAGCCCTGCCTCGAGGGCCCTACAGCTGCACTACTGTGGATTCACTAGGGCTTAAACCACCAACCTCCTGAGTCCCAGGCTGCGTCCGAATAGTCTTTTTTTTGCTTAGGAAGGTTCCTAGCTCCGAGAGAACAATTCGGAAGTATTTACATGGCAGCCATGATTATTGTGTTCGGATTCTTTAAAGGAAAGGTGCTGCTCTGCTTCCTAATTTATCACCTGTAGCATAAGTTACACTGAACCAGCCATTTTGAAAAAAAAAGGAGGAAATGCTATTCCGCAATGACCGTCCATCTGGCCAATCACGAAAACAAACAAACATGACGGGCAGGAGGCGGGTGATCACGTTGCCTTGTGTAAGTGCATTCGGGTTCTCTTATTAACGCAGTTCTCTTCCTAAGCTGTAAGAGTCCCCTTTACACCTTTCCTTTACCTCATGATGTTTCCCACAGACATTAAAGAAAAGTGGTTAGGGATTAGTGGATAGGCCTCAACTTTTTTACTATTTGGATGCAGCCCCAGTCAATCACCTTAGTTGCTAGGCTACACCCTCTAGTGCTGGGCGGGTCCTTCTTTGAGCCAATGGGCTCGGTGAGAGGGCGGGGCATCGTACCTGTGCCACGCTTCTGCAGGCGGAGCCTGGTGAGGATCTCCTCGAATTTGGGGTGGACGCTGAGCTTGGGCAGTTTGACATGGACGCCCCCGCGCAGCCCGGTGCCCAGGTTAGAGGGGCAGGTCAGGACGTAGCCCAAGTGCTGGTTCCACATGAAACCATGGTTGTGCTTCTTGAAGATCTCCTCAATCTGAGAGAGAGAGAGGAACAGGGAGAGAGGGGGGTTAAAATGAGAAAGATGGGAATTGCTGGCAATGGAGACTGGTACTTGGGAAGTAGGTCTCTAACCCTTTGAGGAGTAAAGCTGCATTCATATAGTCTTTTGCTTTGGTTCCTGTCTCCTTTAAAATGACCTGGCAGTATTTACGTGGCAGCTGTGATATGTGCTGTTTGAGTTCTCTTAATGTAAAGAAAAGGTGCTTCAGTGCTTCCTAACTTCTTTAGCACAGGGTATACTGGACCATTCTTTACAAAAAGAATTGAGCTATGCCATCCCACAATTTTGTAGGGCAGCAATTTTTAAAGCGATTACCATCCATTCGGCCAATCACGAAAAGAGATTAACATGACGGGCAAGAGGTGCATGATCCAGGCAGATATCTCTCAGCAGCACGGCTATCTTTTCCTAAGGCCTTAAGGAAGAGTGGATGGGAATTGGACGAATGGAGGTAATTTTCTGACTATTCAAGCTCAGCGTGGGTTTGGTAAAGGGGCCTGGGCATGTCATACCCTCTGCAGGCCAACGCAGAAGCGTCTGAAGACCTCCTTCATGTTTCCGCCCTTCTGCATGGAGATGACGCGCAGGTGGTCCTCCTCGTTCACCCACACTAGGAAGGTCTTGTTGTCATTGTGCCTTCAGGGATGCGGAACAGTGTCAGCCGTATACGTGCACAGAACACATACACAATTTCACATTGTGGGCTGGAACTGAATGATCCTGTTGTTTGAGGATAATATACTTAAGAGCTCACACACACACCAGATGCCTCTTGCGTCAGGCCAGTCGCGAGCCATGCCAGCGGCCAGCAGCAGGGGGGACACGGGCTTGTCGAACAGGAAGTGGTCAGCGATCAGCTGCTCCTGCTCCTTATCGGTCATGTCCTTCAGGGGGTAGTATTTCCCCTTGAACTCTCCGTCCAAGCTGCTCAGAGCTGCAGTTATAATGGAGCCCGTTATTACAGTTATAGTAGTTATTTGGCTGTTTTTATCCAATGCAACCTACGGTTGATTAGACTAAACTGTGACCAATCATGAGGGTATACCTCAGGGATTTCATGAGAGAGGCCAATGTAGGTGTTATTTTTTTGTTGTTGCCCAGTGATGACACCTGCAATCCTACTCATCCTGGGCTTGTTGGATCACCGTGGGGTACGTTTCCCAAAAGCTTAGTTGCTGACTATGTTACCAACTCGCACTGCTTGAATGACAGCCATGTGGAGAAAAGTATGCATTTGCCAACGTATTTAGCAACTTAGATTTTGAGAAAAATAAATGAGATAATTAGTTCAATCAGGTGATGTATTTCTTGGCAAACATTAAAACTTGCCCAAAAATGGCCAATGTGGGTGTTTTTATTTTGTTATAGCTCAGTGATAACACATGCGAGCCCGCCTTTCGGAGCACTCTGTATTACATTTCCCAAAAGCTTAGGGGCTAACCATATTGGCAACTTACAATGTTTGAACCACAGCCAGAGAGAAGTATGTAAGTTTCTCACATATTTAGCGTCTAAGCTTTTTAGAAAGGTACCCTTGAATAGTGAGTTAATTGGTTAAATCAGGATGGGTTGTTTCTGGGCAAATATTATAACCTGTACCCACACTGACAATTTGCAGATAGGTTCAGACACCATTACTAATGTGGAAGAAGGGCCAAGGGAGTGGGTGTCTTATTTGCTCCTCAAAGGGTGCACGCGCATGGGCAGACAGGCGCTGGGATACAAATCAGTGTGTCCAAATATCCTGTTGAATTGTTTTTGTTCTGATAATGCTTCCCATGTACCGCTCACCCATGACAGTAGGAGGCCCCTGGGTGAGCTGATCACCTCACAGCCGTGTCCCTTGAGAAGAGGGGGGCGGAACCAAGACTCACCCTCAATTGACAGCTTCTCTACAGCCCTGCGCTCTCCACGGCTGTTGTGGGGGGGCAGGGTGAACCCCTTGATGCTGCGACCTGTGCGGATACGGCTGCTCAGGACGTAGTTTGAATCCAGCTCGCCACCCTAAGGAGGAAACGGAGACTCGGTTTGTCAAGCCATTGCTCTTGCTAGTTAGCATGCTTAGCTACTGTAGACACTGTTTGCAGAGTACTTTCACAGGGTTCTTTAGCTATTGCGAGTAATTTTGTTTCAAAGCTCTGGGAGTCCGGTTATGACCAGATATGGTTGCCATCCTTGAGGTAAAACAGTGGTGCTGTATAACGAGATCCAATATGCAGACTTTGGAATTGTATTTTTCAGTGTTATTATATCCCCGAAATATGAGTTTCGGGGATATCATGGTTTTGCCCCTCCCTCCACCGTGTCTGCCGTCTCCACGTCCGCAGATTTTAGCCGTTAGCACGATAACTCACAAAATACTTTACATTGGCTTCTCATTTTTTGCATATGGGTAGATATGGTGGAGGGGATAAACTGATTAGATTTTGGGCAAGTATGCACTCCTAGGTTTGCCACCAGGTGGCACTATATATTTAAAAAAATCTGTTTTTTAACCATATCTCTGGAACAATTTATTTACACTGCCCTCAAATTTGCCTCATATTGTAGGTCCAGGAAAGGGGAATCTAACAAAGGGGGCTTCGAGGATTGGGGAATTTCGTGGATATACCCCTTGCTGTCAGCCGCCGACAGTGTAGGCCTCGTCATTCTAATGTCCTGGACCGAATATCATGGTCTTCAAGGACAGGCAACTGCTTGAATTCCACCTTCCATTTATCAGGGATTTGGGTCTGAAAACTGTCAAGATCAGGGGTAGGGAACTCTTCTCCTGAAAAATCATAGCCCTGTATGTATTTGATGTCTTTCTTCTCCAACTTACCTGATTACAGCTTGTCATGGGGTTGGTAACAAGGAAATCATTTGAATCAGGTGTGTTAGAGTGGAGAGACTCATGCAGGGCAATGGCTCTCCAGGAGCAGGGTTTCCTACCCTTGGTCTAGGCTGTCTGAAGTAGATGTCATGCAGCTATTACTTGCCAAAAGAACACAAGGGTGGATTTTGGAATTCCTAGTCCTAAAAATCAAGATGCAAGCAACCCTAAACACAGAGGTGTGCTATACCCCCCACCTTCAGGTTCTCGAAGTTCAGATCAGTCTTGTGTTGATCTGTTGGCTTGTAGCCGCCATGACGGTCAGCGATGATGGGGTCGAACAGGTCCTTGAAGATTTCGTAGCATTCCTCGTCACCAGCAACACAGCCCACGGTCATGATGAAGGGGTGTCCTGGGAATTCGACCCAAAAATATTTCAGAGGTTTTCAGCATACTCACAGGTCAGTTCTACCACTACCACGAACAGATCTGTCTTTCATGTTGGAGCCACACAATGATTCTTAGCATATTTTGTCCTCTCAGGTGTAAATTTTAAATGTATGTATTTATTTTGTATGTGTTGTCTTCGTTTCTCACAAATCTAGCAGGTGTGCTATGAAGGGAGATTAGTGGATTAGCAAGGTTTGTTGAGCCTAAAGCCTGAGTTTTCAGTGTTGTGAAGGTGGTTCTCTTTTAACCTGGTTATTGTAACTTATGCTATTGCTGATAGTCAGTATAGGGTTTGTCCAGAAAGGTCGCACAAAGAAGTCCTGACTAATGTTGAACTTGCTTCATAGTACACCCCTGTGGTCACCCAGTTTTGTCTGTAGCCGTTGTGTGATTTTACGTGCCTGACCACGTACTATTTGCATAAGCTGCTGCATAAATAGACTTTACTTATGCGATTTTAAGCTGGATTACTTTTGGTCTTAAAAGTGACATGAGTCATGACTCTGTGACTTTCTGGATAGTACAATGCATAATGTTGGTGTAGCTGGGGGTAGGCTCTCACCAGGGTTGTCCACACCAGTCTGGATGCAGTCGTCCAGGGTGAAGCCGCTGGGGGTTGACTTGTCCCTCAGTTTGCCGTACACCTCCTTGCTCAGCACCTTGGCCATGTGGTTGTTATGCAGGGACAGGTCTGGGTACTCCTCCTCCATCTTAAACTTCATCTTGTAGTCGTTGTGGCAGTTCTTCGTCATGGTTGCCTCTCTGACACGGTCTGCGGTAAACAAAAGAAAGAAAAATGACATGAAAGTAAGTGAGAGGAACAGGTGGGCACTGTAGGTTCACAACCAGAAGTGTGCATTCCTGGGGTCAGAATGTAAATGTCCTACACTCTGAAATTCTTCTACCACAAGCTTCAGGAACTGGACTTGCTCTAACCCTGACTTAAGGCCTCAGTTTTGACATTGAAAAAAATTATTTCAATGACTACTTCCACGCTGGCAGAAGAATTGCGCTAATTAGCAAATCTTAGCCACTGTAATGAAATACTGGTGAGGAGTGTTAATTTCTGAATCAGGATTCTCTTCCCCTTGTGAAGCACCCACAACAAAGCACAATCCTGTGTTAGAGAGAGTTGCAACAAACCGAATTTCAAGTGCTGAGGCCTCCGTGCAATCTTAGCTGTGACTTTCTTGGCTACCTCCAGCCATCGCCTCATATTTCCACAATGAATAGCAGCTGGCGATTCTGTGCACTTTTAAGCACTTGGTAGCAGGTTGTATTTTTAGCATTAACATCACCCCCACCATGACTTGTGGAGCTACTGTAGGCAAAATGTCACTGATATGGCCAGCAATACTTCTGTCTTGCACTTGATTATTCTTCGTTGAGATGTATGCAACAAACAATTTTTTGCATGCACATTTCACTAGCATTGACACAGGTATCAGGGTCAACATCACATTCAATAATCATACTTCCAAATGCCTTAGCATTTAATCCTTCATAGAATAATCTAAACTGTGCTGTTGGATACCACATCTTGCTTCAGCACCAACACTGAACCACATAATCTGCTAAACCTGCCACAATAATTTCTTGATGTCTCTTCATAGCATAGACCGAAAGCAAGTATAATTGAAAATGACTGCTTTTAAGAGTAATTCCCTCCCACATACTGACTAATCTATTGGTTTATCGCAGTACCTCCAGATGCAATTTGGTAACGCTTACATGGAACAGTAACTTTTCAAAAATCTCTTCTGAGCCAATCCCTGTTTTTCATAGTAGTGACTATGGTCTTCTGATTGAATTAGCTTGCCTTAAAGCCTAGATTACAAGTTATAGAAATGCCATTGCTGCCTAATGCATTTGCCTGTTCTGAAATTCTCAAGGTACCATCTGCACAAATATCTTTCTTAGTGTCTGAAGCACTCCCAGCAGCAAGAGATTAGGTTTCAAGCAATAGTTAAGCTGTTTGCACTTTTATCCTAGAGCTCTGTCCAAAAGCCACTCTTATCTTGTACTCTCATCTTGTCTGACCCCTCCTTTGTTCTGACCTCTCCACTCTGTTCTTATATTGATATCCATGGCAGCTTTGATGCATATTTTAATTTTTCCTTTGCTAATTTTTGCTGAACATCTCTTCACTGACCCTAACCTCTCAATTCCAATTTTGATAACAATTTCTAAGTTAGTCAGTGAAATTGGCCACCAGTTAAGTTCCTTGTAGCGTGATCATTCGATGATGCCCTTTACTTTCCATTGAGAAGCCATTGTGATGTCCATTAGAACAGAGGAGGAAATGCGTCATGCTAAAAAAGTTGAAATTTTAGGAGTCCCCACTCATTTGTAACTGAAATTTCCAATACATTGTAAAAAAGTCACATCAGCACAGTTTTAACAGAGAATCCTTCTTCTATTTTCAGTATTTAGAGGTTCATGGAGGTAAAAGGTCAGTCGGGGCTTCAATTTCCAAATAACTCCACAAATCTCTTGCCCTCCTCTCTTCCAGTCAGTCTGTTGAAACCAAATTGAGTTTACCTGCACAGGAGTAAAGAGGTAACAGTCCTTGGGATCAGAGCCTGTTCACCAAAGCCAATGTAGGGGTTGCCCAACTTTGAAAGGGTCAGACTTTAGCTTTTATACTCCAATGCCCAGCAGCCATTGGTCAGCTCATTCATCCCTGCTCTTTCTCTATTGGCTGGTACCAGGCTCAGATTTGAAAAGGAGAGAACTTGCATCACGGCACCCAAGATGGGACAGCTGTGTCGCCAAAAGCCCATCCCCCCCACCCACACCCTACCCCCGTACATAACTCAGAGATGGAAGGAGGGAGGACAGGGGTACATTGCGTGGGGGGGTGGGGGTGGGGGTGTGACGGAGCAGTAAAGAGACATTTCTTTGCTGTGGCTTGCTAGCATTTGGACAGGGTCAGACAGGTGCTAGAAGAGGCATACGGCTGGTTAAGTGTGATCAGGCTTGCGCCGACTACAGATTTGCACCCTAGAGCTGTAGGAGTCCAGTGTCCAGCATTGGAGAGCGTCAGGGGTCTGCTGGATTTTGTAATTACACAGCGACGACTTGCAAATTGCTCAGCAATTAATTAATTAAAGTCAGCAATAAAGCAACTACTTCTGATTGATGTATTTCTATTGTTCAAGGGAAAAGAAAACTAAAAATAAGTCTGATATAGTTTTTTAGTCATTCATTCAAGCTTAAATTCTATTTTTTATCATCAGTAACTCAATATCTATACTCTGTCAGACTACGTGCAGACTGCAAAATATTTTCCTGAATGTAAATTTATATTTATGCTTTAATGCAGATGCACATTTGATATTCCTGATATCATTATTTTTTAATTGCTGCCAAATGCTGTTCACCCTGAAACTGGAGCTGGGTTAAGTTTATCTGAGAGATGTGAGAATTGAAGCTGTTATTTAACCTCTGAAATTGCATTGAGAATGAGTTTCTTTCTTAAGGATGCTTCAGGAGGAATGGCGGTGAGAATAGTTGAAAGTGGGGAGGGATTGGATAGAAGTGGGCTAAAGCCCTTGGAACAGTTATGGATTAAGGGCCCAACTGCAGAGTTCCTCCCAACTTCATCTCTCCAAATGAAGACAGAATTCAGCAACCCTCTTGGAGGCTACCCTCTCACCTACAGTTATCATCTAAATCCTTCTGTGCCAGGTTACAGCTCTTCGGCCGGGGGCTGTGGGTTTAATGGGTGAAGTCTTGCATTTCTTGACAGGGACAGGTTCGATGCCCCGATTCTTGTCTTCCATATTCCCAAATGTAGCATTACGATGGTTGCCTGTCAAGACAAATATCACGCGTTACGACATCACAATTGAAGTGTTACGCTAATGTTTCCCAGGTCAATGTGACAATGGCTAATAGCATTGCCTGGTTAATTTTTGAATTGCCCTGCTTTGGGCTTTGATTGTCAGCAGCACCCCTTTCGTGATTCCATTAGTCCTAATAGAGGAGGCAACCTACTTGGTTGGTTGCATTTTGTACAGTATCCAGCTTTGAAAGGTAATCCGAATGTTCAGTCGTGCTGAAAAAGTCTTGTATGCATGTTAGAACTACCTGCAGCCCCAATCCAAAGCACGTAGCAATCCAGAGTCTTTGTTCACATGCCCAGGGAAGAAAGTGGCCAACTTACACAAGGGTGGAGACAAAGAATTCAGGCACTCAACTGACCTTTCCAGAGTCATTTAAGAAGAACTTTTTTTTCAGTCACGATAGACCACGTTCTAACAAAGAATGTAATAATGGCTTCCCTAAGGTAGACCCCTATAACCTCAAGTCATTGTACCAGTGGTTCCAGAGCCTAACACTATAGATGGTTAGCTTCAACTGGGCGTAGACCTGTTTTATACTGTAGACAAGATAATAGACCAGAAATACTGTATCATAAATCACGGCTTAAGTCTTCTGAGATCATCTTGGAATCACCACCAGCATTTTCTGGAATTATTAGCGGGGCTATAGATATTTAAATTAACCAAACTTTTTGGGCTGTGACATACCACAACTTGAGCCACATTCAATCACACCTTCAGCTTCCATCCACTCATCCCCCGCACTCTCCCACCACCTGTCGTGTAACTAGGACATTTAAATTTTGAACTTCAAATGCCAGATGGCACATGTTCTGAAAGGTGCGCCCTGTATCTAAAAGCATTCCAGTTTTCATTCCTGCAGCTTTTCCTACCATCACTCGGAATATGTCTCTCAATTTCCATGCCATTTTAAAAATCTAATTATTTATCTTCAAGTAGTTTCTCTGGATGTCCCCTCATGGGGATCCATTAGAGGCTGGCATTGTGGTTTGCAGTGATTTGATCTTGAACACTGCTTTGCGTTGTGCTGGTCTCAGTGTACATGGGTGTGTGAGTGTGTGTGTTGTCTGTGCATTTGTGTGCATCAGTGTGTGCACAGGTTATGTATCCTCTACGTAATAAATTGGTGATGGTCAGAGCCGTAATCGCTCTGTCTTCTCCCCACTGGTGAACTCTAGCAGTAAAGCTTTGCAGGGGCCCTGCAGGGTTACCAGATGTTGGCAGGATGTCTTGGAGGAAGCCTGCTTCATCTAGCTAATGCAAATAGACATGTGTTTCATCCAGAGGGGCCTATATCATGGTAAAACATTTGCTCTGGCGCTGTAAGCAGGGAGATGGTTACCTCTTCATCAGCAGAAGTACAGCAAAACATCCCAATGATTGGAGAAATAGTGTCCCAACTGCCTATTGTCTTCTCACCCGAAATATTTTAACATGGGAGAGGAAGAGAAGAGGGGGATTGGAACACGCAGAAAGTTCAGTTAAGCAACAAGAATCATCTGTGAGGCTTCTGCCTGGTTTGTGTCCAATGGGTTGTAGAAACAACTGAGAAGTGAAACTCCTAAAATCAGTCAAAGTAAAAATAAAACAAAATGATTCTCTTGACATCAGGCAAAAAACAGGAATTATAGGAGTTGAACAAAAGAAAAAAAAACAAACCCACATGTCAGGAAAGAGGGAAAACCCAAGAAATTTGGTCAAAGGAAGAATTTAAGAAAATAAAGAAGGAAATGCAACCACAGCCAAAAACAAACCCAACTAGAAGGCACTCGGGGAGTTCATCACCTCTGCAGTTTTAAAGTTCATTGGTGGAGGAATTATCATCGAACATGAGGGATAAGCAAGTCTTGACACTGCCATATTTACGTGCATAGAAATTCTTTCTGATCCTGGATCAAGAATGAGTCGGATCTATCCTAAAATGTAATCAGTTCCCCCTTTGCAGAGTATATATCAACAAACAAAAATCATTGACAACCATCCATTACTTTTTGAGATATCCCTCATTCTAACAAACTGACAAATGCAAGTGAAAAAATACTTTTGGCGGAGGTATAATCATATCAAAACAAAGAAAAATTAAGGATGTGACAGTGGGGCGGGGAGGAATGTGGAGGTAGCTGTGTTTGCGCATGTGTGCGTACATGCGTGTGTGCACATGAGCATGTGTGTGTGTTTGTGAGTTTGTGTGAGCGAGTGAATGAGTGTGT
The DNA here is from genome assembly GCA_029721435.1 of Gymnothorax reevesii. Taxonomy (NCBI): domain Eukaryota; kingdom Metazoa; phylum Chordata; class Actinopteri; order Anguilliformes; family Muraenidae; genus Gymnothorax; species Gymnothorax reevesii. The sequence continues at coordinate 118,817,068 of CM056574.1, forward strand.
TTGTGTGTGAGAGTGAGTGTGTGTGTGTGTGTGTGTGTGTGTGTGTGTGTGTGAGGGTGTTCTTGCTCTAAATCAAAACCGTGGGTCCAGTTACACAGCTACCCCCAGTTCATCCAGCCTCACCGTGACCAAATTAGTCCTCGTGCAGAACAAGACCCCACCAGCGCTAAGACCACTCAGTCTCTGCAAATATTTTAATCCTCTGTGCAGATTTACAATTTTAGTTGGATAACCTTTCCACTCTGAGCGAACTGTAATGTACTATAAGCTGATATTTCAGAGGAATAATTACGCAAAAAATTTTATTCACTTTCCAAGTCTAAAGCCCTTGTTTTAGACCCTTTTGTACTTTGTCCATTTCCACAAGACATCCCCTTCACCTGGTCCATCAACGCAATGGCTCATTCTGCAGTGACGCAGTGGCAGCCTGGAATTAAAGCAAAAGAGTGAGTGTGGCTGTGAATCCATGTCAGGGACAGTATTATGCGCAATTCAAAGCACAAGTTTTGGGCAGCATCTGTTATCAGTAATGCAGCATAACACTATATTTGGGTTGTGAGGAATTTTTGTTGGCCACTTCGGGACCTTCTTGAAAGCCAATCTTTGGAGTTGGAAAATTGAATGGAGTCAAACGTAAATTTTTGTGCAAATTAATTGGATAAAACAGGCTGGAGTGGGGAAAAACCAAACAGTGGTTTTCAGGCTTTTAATTACTTTAGTAGCATCCATATTCAGCACTCAGTATGAGACGTATCCTCCACGGTTCTTGACAAGCTGTTCCTCCCTTCTGGCCTGGAGCTGACCAGGTTTTTGCAGGTTGCCTTGATTTCTTCGTTGTGATGCCACACCTGGACAACTTCATCAATGACTTTGGCTTTGGTGGTGCAGCCCTTTTGCTGCAGCTTTGACTTGATGATGGACCAGAGATTCTCAATGGTTTTGAGGTCAGGTACAGGTACAGTACTGTGTTGATGATGCAATCACATTAGTTGCATCATACAAGTCAAGGAAATTAATGAAAGGTAAAAGGTACTTTGCAGTGATCTTTGGGGTGGTGATGTAAAACGTCCATCACTTGGCACGGCTATTTGCACTCCATTCTGCTCATTCAATTGACAAGCACCTTTATTAAATTAATTTGCACAAGACTGCATGATGTAAAAGTGGCCATGCTCAGCTTTAGTCCGCTGATATTTAAATTCATGTCCTGTGAATACTGTCGGAATTTTGGCCTGCTGTCCAAATACTGACGGATCACGTTGCATGACCCAGATATCAGCTGTCATCTCTGCAGACTCTGCAAAGACTCATTCACACGCCTGCTGGGAGGACCTCCAGTGTGCAATCCCTACAGCCCCTTGTATACCTGTGTCCTGTGGTGTTAGCGAAGACCAAACCAAGGATAGAGGAACAAAACTCTGTGAGCCAGCCTAATGTTCCCAAATTAGCCAGACACGGTATCCCTCCTCCCATCCTGACGCAGCTGTCCAGCTTGGAGCGGGGACAGTTATGTAAGTGGCCTACGCTCAGGGGTGTCAGAAAATGAAACCTCCCAATTTGCCCGTGTTGAGACAGAGGACAGTGAGAGGACTGTACACTGGCAGCTGCTGAGGAAGGGAACTCAGCTGACCGCATGAAGGAAATATTCTAACTACAAGCATCTCAATCTGCTCACAAAGGTTTTAACACCCCTGCGGCGAGGCGGCAGGGTTCCTCGGAGACTGGTCTGGCGGAAACACTACGCCATCACCAACCCTGGGCATCAGAGCAATCTTCCCCATCTAGCAGGGCAAGGTGACTGTAATTCTAATAGCCCTGGGGGTTAGAATGAATGCAGTGGGAACATAACACGTGTTAATACTCTCAAACTCGGTCCTGGAGTACCCCTGTGCATGCTGGATTTCATTCTACCCACAGATGCAGTCCAAGACTTTTAAGAAGCTGCTTGTTTCTATTGAAATACTTTTATCAATTAAATAGTTTGGCAGTTCTGCATCAAAGGAGGCAACAAATGAAAGACAGGTGTCGATAGGCTTATAACTTAGTTGAACGTGTGCAGAATTTTCTGTTCCTCAGCCATAACACAATGCACCTTTACAACATTGTTATTGTGATCCCCTAGCATGTAATGGTGAGGTATATTGCTATATTGTTTTGTCTTATTGTCTTTGAACATGTTTCTGTTTGGAGCAGGGGTATCAAACTGACCCCTAAAAGAGCCAAGAGGCTGCAGGTTTTCACTCCAACAATGCAGAAGCGCACCTGATACAACTAATCAGTTGTGCAGGCCTAGATCGGTTTATTAAATCAGTGGTTTCAGGTGTGCTTCTGCTGTGCAAAGGTAAGGATGAGATGTTCAAAATCAGGTTTCGGCAGGCTAGTCCAGTAAATGAATGATTGAATACTTAATGGCACATCGGCACATCAAGGGATATTCAATGCCAGAAAAAGTCAAAATGAAAAATATACAGGCTAGTCCATACAAAACTCAAAATTGCCTCGGCAGGGGTGTCAAACAGGTCCATGAAAGGGCTGAGGGGCTGCAGATTTTCATTCCAATTGAGCAGAAGCTCTTCTGATACAACTAATCAACTGTGCAGTCTGAGATCAGTTGGTTAAAATATCTGTGTCAGGTGACCTTCTGCTTGGTTCGATCGAAAACCTGCAGCCCCTTGGCCCTTTAATGGACCAGTTTGACACCTGTGGTTTGGAGCATAACTTGAGAACCCTTGGATTTTATTCCCATTATAAAGCTTGGCATGCATATCAACCATATGCTGGAATTACACCCTTTGTTATTTTGGAATTGCCATATCAATTGACCACAAGGTGGCGTTATAACAACAAACTTAACATTTTGGTGTATAACCTTCGAATGTAGGTCACGAAAACAAATTTCTCTTTTGCTGGATTCTGCAGCTCCAGACAAATCTATCCATATGAACCATGCCTATTTGCACAGGGGTAGTTTTTTTAATATTTTAACTCTTTGTAAAACCTTTAACTCTATCTCCTCCACCATGGTGCAACCAATTTCCATGATAGTTTGTACACAGCATCTTCAGACCAAGCTCTTTTAATTTTTGTATACTCAATGTGGCTAAGTTAGAAAATCTTGCCACAGTAAGCCAATTAATTTGTGGTTGGGGCTTCTAATGCTATAATGAGCTCTAATCCTTTGGTGCTGCATCCAATCATCGCCAAACTAGAGAAAATTCATCAACAGGCCATGAGACTCGAGATTACCAACTTTGGTGTAAATCAGTCCGTAGGTGGCATTATAGCGAACAGATATTCATAACTCTGAAATTAATTGGCCAGTGAACTTCAAATTTTCGATGCTTCAGGCAAGAGTCGTATGGATATCTGCTAATACAAGGTGATTTCTCAGACAAGATGGCCATCAACAGTCAAACACATTTCAGCATCTATTTTACTCTCTCAGCTATCATGTATCATCATGTAACTTAGCAAGGTTATTTTGGATGTATGAAAGTTTAATGAACAATGTGCTGGAGTAAGACGATTTGCAAATTTTGGAAGGGCTAGGGGAGGTACCATCTCATGATGGCTCTAGTTTGCTTTGTCTTTAAATTTCTAAATTGTCTTTCATTGCATTCACCTCAGTCTTGAACAGTTAAAGATCATTTTCTGCTTTTATACAACTTCACGCAAAATGTATTAATTATGGTCCATATAGCAAATTGAATAGAATTCTATTCAGCCTGTCCTTCATTACTGTTTGTGACATAATGTGGTAGAAAAATGACTTGCTTGTTGAGATTCCAAGGTTTCCATTGTGGGTGGAATGAAAGCCATCATGCTTTGAGCTACTCTCACACTGACTTTGAGATTCAGAGTTGCTTCATCCAAATGCTAGTGAAGCCACTGAGATCTTTTAATGTGTCTCTGAATCAATGGAAGGGCTTCTGTCCAGTTTCCTCAATGTCAATTTTCCATTAGATGAACATATGCAGTATTCTCATTCTGAAAGTCAATACTGAATACTGAGATGTCCATTCGCCCATAATGAGTTGCCAAAAACATTCAGATCTATGATAAAATGTACTGTACCATTCAAGGGTCAAATAATCTGGTGGAACATGCTCAACTCGATTTGTTTGTCTATTTTGCCTTATATCGATTACTTCATTTGTAATCAGTAGAGAAAACAACCTTATCTTGAACTCTTAGGAGACAGTAACATAAAGCAAAAAAAGTTATTTTTGGCTCTTAACTTGCACTACTGACCCCACCTGCTCTGGTCACTGCTGGTGAGACTGGTTATCAATGATCTTAAAAGTATTTTCTTTGTTTTCGTGAAGTGTGTTTTATAAATTGAGGTGCACGATGGAAGAGTACAACCTGCTGCCCTTGATGCAATCTTCACAATTCCTGTACAGTCACTTCCTCCACAAGGGGAAGTCCAGGGGCCAGTTAAGGACACTCCAGTGGAGGTTATGTATCAAGTTCAAGGAATGCATAAACCTTGACCTCTAGGACTGCCATGTCGACAGCATTTACTTCTGTGTGGGGAGAAAAAACTCATGTCAACACCATTTACTTTCTGTCACATATCCAAGAACAGAGCCGAATGCAAGATCACTGAAAACACAGAAGTGGGCCTTTATTAACAGATCAGAAGGAGACAAAAGAGCTTTCAAAGTTGCAGTGTGTTTTATACTGAGTGGTCAGTGATGAGGTGGGAACAGTCAGGTATTAGAAGAATAGGTAAGGTGGTGTCAAACGGACTGGTCTGAGGTTGACCAGCCGAAAGAACCAAGGCACACTCGGCAGGTGCCCACCTTCAAACTGGAATGAAGATGGTGCTTAGTGGAAGCCTCTCACCAGCACCAAACACTCAGAAAGCAATATTCCTAATAAATAGGTTTAAGGCTAAGTAACAAAAGACATGACAAAAAAAAAACAAAAATCCTGCCAAGACTGAGACCAGGAACTTAAATACACAAGAGGGAAAATCAACAAGATGTTCCAATCATCTTCCAATCAACAAGATGGAAAAATTCCAGTGAAGACAACAGGAAGAAAAAGAAGGAGGGAGGGGAATGGAGCAATACAATAATGCAATAATGAGAATCAATTAACAAAATTATTCCAAAACTGACATGGACAGCTGAATTGCAGGGAAAAAACAATAAACAAAACACTCTGGATGTCTCAACTTACTACATACAGTACTTGTATAGTACTATATGCTTATTCCAGGTCTGGGTTGCGTAGCAGGGCTGAGGCCTATCCCTCCATACAATGGGAGAGAGGCAGGAATACCCTGTGTGCATTTTTTCAATCTGTCTCGGGGATCACAAACCATTCACTCACATGCTTATGCCTACGAGTGATTTAGGGTATCCAATTTTCTATTTCCTGTACAAAAGTGTGGTTGCTGCAGTCTCAGAGATTTCTTTGCAGTCACTCAAGAACCAACTGTTTTTCCTCTTATCAATTTCAGATTTGCTGTGGTCCTTTCTAATGATGATAGGAAAAACTATGTTGTGTTAGAAAAAAAAAACTTATTAATAATATTATTTCATAGTCTATAAATGGATAATGTCCTGCTCTTGTATTGGCTGCCATTTCAAATACATGAAAATGAAACCCACTTTTGACGGAACTAAACATGCTTTTTGTTTCCTTCAACAGAAAGAATTCTGGGCCCATAATAAAGTCCCTGAGCCTGGGCCCACAATATTATAGCTTAGCACCACTACTGAATGTGGTTGATTAAAAATTGTGAAGTCTGATGTGAGTAACTTGAATTAAAGTTCTACTCCTACTGGGGATACACCTGCTATTGTGGGCAAATGACTTTTCTTCTTACATTAAGTGGAACTAGAGTAATATTTTTTTCAGTTTCCCTTTGAGTTGGTGCCCTTAGAATTGTACAAAACTTCCCCTGCCTCACCATACCCCAGCAAAAGCGTGCTTTGGTCACTGCAATTAATGATCATGTACTTTAAAACGTGCCTCCAACAGCTATTATGGCAGTGTTTTTATTTTAACCTTTGTTTAACCAGGGAAGTCCCACTGAGATTGAAATCACTTTTTCAAGGGAGCCCTGGGGGGTTAAGGGGAGGGGGGAGGACCAATTGCACAGCCAATTAGATCAGGGGATGATTAAGTGGCAGATCAAAAGAGCCTAGTTAGGACTTTAGCCATGACACTGGGGAACCCCCTACTCTTGTCAAAGAGCGTCATAGAATGTTTCATGACCTCAGTTTAGCATCTCACCTGGTACTGTCCCCATCACTGAACTGGGGATTACTCCACCAAGTAAAGATTGCAGCCTACTGGCCCACCAACACCTCTTCTAGCAGCAACTTGGTTTTTCCCTGGTGGTCTCCCATCCAAGTACTAACCAAGCCCAAACCTGCTTAGCTTCAGCCACACAGTAGGAGCAGATTGAGTTGTGGTATGGCTGCCAACCCTAAGTACATCTCATAAAGATATCAGTCATGAGTCCATGCATTGATGTTTTACCTCATTCTGTCAAGTTATTAAATTTTGAATTCTGCATGAATGCTACCTCTTTATACAGAGTTCAAAGTATTCTAAGTCTAAAAATCATTGGAACCTTTTAAAATTATTTGGATGAAAAAAGTCAAAAATACTTAGAACATCATTGGCGAAATCAAATGACTGTGTGATTTCAGCCCTCAGTAAATACATTTAATAAATTCTCGTTATACGACTTCCAAAAAATTGAAGGCGATTAAAATGATTCATTTTTACATCTATGCATGTTCAGCTTCCCTTAGTCCTTTTGTAGTAGCCTATTCTCAGTAATATATAATGTAGTGGATATTCAGGGGTCCATATTTAACCCTTTCACCCCCAGTTGTGCCATTAGCACTCTTGCGTGACTAGCATTTTTCCCAATAGTGCCATACGGCACTCTTTTTGTTAGGTTTCTTTTAACAATCAGGAATAAGAACAGACAGCCAGAAATTTAGTCAACAAAGGCCATGGGGAGAAATAGCAGTGAGAACTGGGCACTGGTGGGGTTGAAAGGGTTAATAGACGGTGAGATTATAGTTTCACAAACACCATATAATGGTTTTAACAAACCCCTTCCTGTCACTGACATTATCTGTTGAATTATACACCCAGTCTACTCCATGTGTACTTCAATATAAAATGATTGAGTGCAACACATTGGTATGTTTGACAGCTGCTCCTGCCAAAGCCACAGCACCCACACATGGCGATACAAAGGGCCATTCACTGTCGGCGAATTTATACACACATGTCTGTTGCATGTCAAAATTAACTTACTCCATTACTCCTGAGATGCGGCACATGTCCACTAGCAAGATAAACTGTATACATTGAGAGATTTTAAATGGTTTTAATAAGTAAAATTTTAATAAATGTAACTGGTGACAATAAAAAAGTACAAGTTTTTAATTTTCTAAAATGGGTTTTAAAAAAAGGGTGAAATGGGCATTAAGATTTGTTTCTCCTTTGGATGACTTCTTAAATTCTGTTAAAACTGTTTTTATTTTTCTGCCATAGTTTGTAAATCGTTTCGTTACAAATGATCCAAATTAGTCGTAATTAACAGACAGGCTCTGTCCACTGAAGTGAAGTGAAGTAGTCTTATTTCCACCATCTTCTGACATTGCATTCTTTAATCTTTTTTTCCTGTTATTTGTGCATGGGGACGAATGATCAGGTACATTAGGTGCAGAATTACTGGCACCTTTGATAATGAATAAAAAGGGAGGAATGAACTAAACCGCCTATTTTTCTTTTTTTAATGATCAAGATGGAAACTATTGGTGTTAAAAGTATGGGCATCCCTACCAAATATTGTGCATAAAATCAAAACGATTTGACAACATTTTGATGACACTGATATCTGCAGCCATAAACAACAGATAATACTACAACGGATAATACAGTGTGCATTGACTGTGGACATATGTACTGTTTCTGATAGTACCAACTAGGACTAGTGATATGCAAAAAGGCGCAGGAAGCAGATACGCCTGGACTGAAAATGCAGTGCTTGTAAAAAGGGCATAACGCCCACTTATGCCCATCTAACATGGAGATTGTTACACATGCCCTTCTAGCAAATAAGAAACATTGGTTGGAAGATTTTACTTGCAGATACGTCTGTTTAAAAAACGGTTTTGACTCCTTTACAGCAAGAATTCACAGCTGAAATTTTGCCAGAAGATGGGGTCTGACATGGATGTATCTATAAAGTCAAAAACATCATTTTTGCCCAAAATGTCACTTTCTTCCTTTTTGCACGAAGGTATCGATTTATACTAATGAAATATAATTTATACTATACCAATAATTCTGCACCTAATGTCATGTGGGCACATGGTTAGAAAAGGTTAACAGTTCTGAACCTTACAGTGTTTCCCCTCAGTCTTTTTCTGGCCTGGTGGTGCACAGTGAAAACCCACACCGGTGCGTTGAATTTGCTGTGTAATCAATAGTTTTATTGATTGATCACTGAGGTTTTGGAGTTACACTAAAACCCAGCAGATACTGTGACTGTCCAGGGTTGGTTACCCCTGCTGTATTGTAAACTGCTGAAACCAAAGTATAAATAAAACAATAAAATATGAAGCTCAGTGAGCTACTTTCTCATATTATGTAATGTACTCAAGGTTGAATAAATAACAGTAATGTAATGCAATATAATGTAATGTAAAGTAATGGCAGCAATGTACGTGTGTGTGTGTGCGCGCGCACGTGTGTGTGTGTGTGTGGAAGTGAATCAAAAACTCTCTGTGCATCCCATTGAAACCAGAGCTCAAATGGCTTCCCCTGGGCTGCCTGCTATGTTTAGCTCAGAGGGGTGTCAGGTGATGGTCCTCTGAAGGTGGAGGTGCTGATTGAATTGCATTGAGTCAGCTGTGTGTCTGTGTGTCTGTCCATCAGCCGGTCAGTTCCCTCAGGCTGTTCTGTCGTGGCAGTGACAGCGCCCCCCTCTGGGGCTCATACTGACTGGTGCGGCATGGCTTTGGGGACAATGCCTGACCTCTGGCCAATTCCCCCTCCCTCTCTGCAGTGGGGTGCTATAAAGTATTTAACCTCAAGTGCAGAGGAGGAATTAGTGCTGGAGACAGAACTGGTAGTGGTGTATGACTTGCAGACTTGTGCAAATTAATTGGATAAAGGTGCCTGTCAATTGAATGAGCTGAATGCAGTGCAGATAGCTGTGCTAAGTGATGGGCGTTTCACATCACCACCTCAAAGATCTCAGCGTAGTACCTTATAGCAACATGTCATTAATTTTCTTGACTTGTATGATACGACTAATGTGCATCATCAATACAGTACTGTAACTGCGTTGGACTGGGCTGGTAATTCACCTGACCTCAATCCCATTGAGAATCTCCAGTCCATCATCAAGTCAAGACTGCAGCAAAAGGCCAAAGTCGATGAAGCTGACCAGGTGTGGCATCACGATGAAGAAATCAAGGCATCCTGCAAAAACCTGGTCAGCTCCATGCCAAACTGGATGAATCACCATCATATCAGCCTGCTCGCTACAGCCCTGGCTCAGGGCCGCCTCTGGAGGAGATTTATTGAAATGACTGTGGGCAAGTCACTTTTACATAAGTAAAACAATCAAAACATATTTTTTTGTCGTCGTCAAAAAAACTTTGAATTTGCAATATACTTCTCTTTTACCAAATAATGTCATGCAGGTGACAGTTATATAGCTGAAGCAGAACAAGACATTTTATAAGAGTAAGCAGGGGCCACTTCCCCCTGGAGCAGGGTGGGTTCAAGGGCCTTGCTCAAGGGCCCAACAGCTGCTCTGATATTGTGACAGCACTAAGTTTTGCTTTCCATGCAAGCCAAAACTAATGCATTTCCAAGCCTTGTTTGCCATCTCAATAGTCAGTTCTTTGTATGACTGTAATACCCCTCCCCTTCTCGAATCCCCTATGTGGGTTTTCAGCACACAGAAAAAAAGTAGTTTCTGTTTCAACTTGTCCGTGCGCGAAATGGTGTCGGCCTACAGAGAGCTGGTCACTCATCTAGATACTGTGATGTCTTAATGAAGATTCCAGGAGTACTGTCCTACAAATATTCCACACTGTGTAAGAAAACGGGCAAACGACAGAGGTACAGAAAAAACAGATTTACTTCATGAAAAGACATCCGGTGGTGCCAGATGAAATGACACTGCCTTAGTTGTTTGTACAATGTTTTCAGTGGGACAATGTTGCTTGATTGAATCTTTCAGAACTCAAAAATGCTTACATGGACAGAGATTTTAGCGCATCAAATCAAGTGCTGACCTGTGCATTGAAAACCCTCGCTGAAATTTTCGTCTTACATCAGAATCCGGCATAAGACCTGTACCGTCGACCCCCTGACTCCCAGGCTCACTTAGACCCCTCGCCCACAGGCTGTCCATGTGCACATTATACTAGCTCTGCACTTCCACAGGGGATGATTGAGTATGAGTGAAAGGAGGTTTGTTTTTGCGGCCTTCTTTGAGCCAGTTGGGAATGTGTCCAAATATCTGTGCGCATTTGTTCGCATTCACTGAGGCGTAGCTGTGTGTATGGGGGGTTTGGCAGCACATGTTCATTTCTTAGATACAAGTGTGCCCACGAACTGCTGGTGCGTTCAATGCTCAGAACCTGCTCCGTGCAAGCTGTCCACTTGCATACAATGTGGTATTTAAACATGAAAAAAAAAAAAAAGATTAAGATCAAGCCAACTTCTGGAATGACTTGGGTCATTTTTTTGTTTGTAAAACAAGGGGATCTTAAATGGAAGTCAGCGAAAAATTTATTAAAAAACTTGTAAAGATGTTGCAGCTTTTCTTTTCCTGTGAAGACTGGTCACGGTGTACAGTTATTGTCTGCTAATGCAGTAGAAGCAGGGAGGAGGGGGAGATTTCAAGACCAAACTTGATGCAGAGCTTGATACTATATAGTTAAGTGTCTCAAGTGTTAGGTAAATTTTAGTGGTAGGAGAGTGAGGAACATTATTGGGCTGATTTAACTGCTCACCACTCTATGTGCTGTATGTCTAAGAGTGCGACTGCCTGCCAACTGTAACCCTCCCTCCCTGCAATTTAAAGTACCTCTCCCATTTCCCATTGATATCCTGTCATTACTGCTGTTTTATTCTTATCACGAGAATTGAAATCTTATTTTTTTTCTTTTTCAAATAAATAATTATACGTAGCTTGTTTATTGTGCTGTGGCCGTCCTGCCAAATGAACATTTTTTGAACAACTGGGAAACCTTGAAATGAGTCAAATTGAATCAATGAATGAAATTTGCATTTATTTAGTGCTTGCTTGTAAATTTTTAAAGCACTTTACAGTCATCTCCTCTCACCACCACCAATGTGCAGTACCCACCCCAGCGATGCGATGGCAGCCATTTTGCACCAGAACGCTCTCCACACATCGGCTGAGGTGGAACAAGACAGGCCAATTAGATCAGGGGATGATTAGACGGCAGGTTGAAAGAGCCAGGTTAGGAATTTAGCCATGACACCGGGGAACCCCCTACTCTCTTGCTGAACAGTGCCGTGGGATCTTTTATGACCACTGTAGGTCAGGTCCTCAGTTTCACATCTCATCTGAAAGGCAGTGCCTCAGGCAGCACAGTTTCCCCATCACTACACCAGCAGATACAGAATATTTATGTAACATTATCCTACAACCTGGGAAAAAAATGCCTCTTCTGACTTTGAACTTACTGAAGGGAAGACTTTGGTGAAAAGTGTTTGGCATTGAACTTCGGGATAATATGGTGCAATCCTGCTATTAACATGTACAGGACATTTACAGAACATTCTGGAACAAACCGAAATTCTCTTTCGAATTATTCTCGTGGGCACAGCATCAAGACACAGCTGTGATAGACAGCTGGACGCATCTGCTGTCTGTGCTTCACGCAGTGCGTAACATCCTGAGAGAAGGCTGTTCAAAATTGAGCCTTGAGGCTTGCGCAGAAATATCTGCTGCGTTCCTTGCCAATGGCACGAGGCATTCATTGCCGCTTCCGCCGCCTAAAGCTTAGAGTATCAGCAGAGCCATTTCTCAAAATGATGCATCACTCAAGCAGCTGCTGAACATTAGCTCTTGTGTTAAAAAGGCCGACCGCAAAGCTGGCTCAATCTCCTACAAAGACAGAAGTTTATAATTGGGGCTTCACTGTCTCAAGGCCGCTAAGCATAGTTAAGCAAGGGGTCATTATGGGAATGAAACCTAATGATGACGGGCGCATTAGGGGGAGAGATCTAATTGTCTAATGCCCGATTTAGGGGAAACTGGACTCGAGATTGACTGGACGAGTCTCTGGTCGTGGTCACATTAACCACTGTGCTGAAGCCTTCACTTCAAGAGGCAATCAGAAAAAATAAATCTTGGACACTGTATAATCTCAAGAAATGGAAATACTTTTTTTTGCTGGGCTCCTGGTGGATCTGTACCCTCCTTGTCCTCAGCAATATAGAAAACAATATATTCAATTAATTTCACACTTATTTCATTTGCATTTTCACATTTCACGGATTTGGGTGGAGTGAACGTGGTTTACTAAAAGTGGGCTTGCTATAATTCATTTGAAATCAATAATTTTGTAAACTGCATGCTTGATAAGTGTAGCAAATGTTTCGCGGGTGAAAATTGTGAAAATAAAATTTTGCATGAACTGGACCTTTTCTCATGAGATTATCCTTCTTTCCTCATGTCAACAACAATTTACACTGGTGTAGAGACAGTGTAAATTTATGACTAATATACTTGGGCATGGAGTTCGCATATGGATTTTGAAAGCATGATTTTTTTATTTTTTTTTTAATGGCGGACACAGAGAACCCAGTGACCCGGTAAACCATCTCCATGAAAGCCCCCTGTGTGTAATGTAAGGCAGACAGTGGTCTGCTGCAGTCAGACCTAGGCTACAGAGACTACAGCTGCTCTATGATATACCTGTCAATCTCTCTCTCTCTCTCTCACACTCAAATAAGTATAAAATTAGAGGATTGGGTTCAACAGACCGGGTTTAAAGGGCTAATAAATGGTCATGCTATAGGTTTGTTGGAAATTTGGATGGGTTCACACAAATATGGGGTCTTGGGGAGTTGTTGTGTTTAGTTCTAACAAAAGTTTAAATGTTCCTTTCTTCTTGAAACAGATTTTTTCTAAGTACTTTCATTTTTATTCATTTACAGGTTTGGTTTGTTGATTTTTGTGTGGTGTTACAATGAAGTTGGGTACAAACAGGGTTCAAATCATGGATTGGCATGTATTTATTTAGGCTGTAAGAGCATTTTTCATGTGTAAATAATTGCTGAGGTTTTTGGTTTTTACCATTTTTTTTTACCATACCTTGGTATTTATAATTTTGTTTAGTTGCTTTTTAAAAAAAATAAATCTGCTCCAGTGGAGTCAAACTTTATTTTCTTTGTATGTATTATCTTTGAATGGGAAAATATATACAGGACTGGCAGAAATAGTAATAAAAAAAAATTATATATATATATTTAAAAATTCTAAAAATGAAAAAAGTGGTTGTATTTGGATGGAATGTATGCCTGTATGCCTTGACATATAAGTGCAATTAAATGAGTTTTACAGTTTGGTCCCTGAGAAATGTGAAATGGCACTCATGCTAGTGCTAGTTTGGAAAGGTCACCTAGACATTCCTGAACTAAAACCTCTCTAATTTTGCTCTGATTTAACTTGGTTAAAATAAACTTTGGCTCAGATAATCATGAGATTATGTGCTGTAATCTTTTAGAGGTTTCAGATTGCAACTGAATATTTCTAAAAAAGGATAAAAGTTAACTTTGTTAGGTGCACATGAGATGTTTCATTTATGCTGTGTTTCGTCTTGATTTACTCTGACTCAATACATATATACTAATTCAAAAACCCCCAAGGTGTCACCTTTATTATGATACCAAGATTATTCAAATAGACAAAGTCACAGAGATATACTTTCATTCATTTCATTTTCGGAACGTTATTTTTGAACCAAAGGCTCAGGGCGTAAGAGGTTAAATACCTTTAATTAAAATATTCAAACAATGAAATTGGTTAATTTCCTTCAGGTACCTGTGCCTGCAGATTAAATATGTTATGCTGCATCATTGGCTCTTCTTACTGCACTTCTGAGAGCATTTAATCTCTGCACAGATATTATATAAAATACAAGTCTGCAGCACTACACTGATGGAACATCTCATGTCCGGGATTTTTTTCTATTTGTTTTTTTTTTCTGTTTGCTACTTTATGCGCTGTGTATAACAGGAAACCAAAAGCTTTCTCTCTTGCCTGAATTTTCATCTTCAAGCACTGGGTGCTCGTATGTGGAGGGACTGTCTGACTAATCTGATGTACACAGGGTGCCTTTAGTTTATACCAATAGGGTTTGAAAACCACAAAGGGAAATTTTTCCAACCCAGATAGGCCAAATCTTTTTCATTATTGCTTCACCTCAGTTTCTGTGGTGAAGGAGAGAAGCTCTCCTCTCAAAAGTGTGAGGGGAAAATAAGACTAGAATCATAAATTAAGAAAACTAATAAAACAGGGAGGCAAAAACACACGCACACACCGGTAAACACACTTGGGTGCATGCAATCACATGCATGTGCGCACACACACACACACACACACACACACATGTGCAAACTTACAAGCACACAAAGACATGCATTCAGGCCCACATACCAGCAGTCATACACAAACACACTCATACACATACACATGCAAGCAGATACACACAGAGACACAAACCAAGACACACATACACTGACACACGCTCACACACAAGCAAACACACACACACACACACAGGCTCAAGTAAGCACACTCATTTTTACCGGAAGTCACGTGACTCTGTCTGAGGCCTTGCTTTTATGCCATTTATTGTGCGTAGCTGTCTCTGAGTTTGCTTGACTTTGGTTTCGCACCCACAGACAGGGCGAATAATGATGCGTCAGCATCAGATATCAACTCCTTACTCTGAAGTTTCACATCGTCTTCAGACCTGGCAGACAAAAGACAAAAAGCAAAAGTATTTATTTATTTATTTGGCATAACCTCAGTCTTGGATGAAAAAGGTTGAATATGTTTCCAAAACCTGTCATTTATTTTAACAGAACAGGCTTCGGCACAGTCCAAGGTCCAAACTGAGACCAGAAACTCCCGTTTCCTATATCTGGGACATAAAGAATGGCAGGATCACTGGTGGATAGCAGGAGAGAAGTGTTTGACTGTAAGAAGGTCATGTATTTGAGTTTGTGTTAGTGTAGGGTTCCTCCCACATTCAAAAGGTGGCATGTGCTCAGGAAAGTGTAGAGTGACACGAAATAGCCTTTAAGTGCTGAAAGTCTTGTTAATAAGTAAATAAAGAAATATTTATTTATGTTCAAAACTATTCCGTCAATCAAAGGAAATTCTAAAGCAGGAAATTGATTGACTATTGATCAGAGAATGTAATTATTATTATTATTTATTATTATTTTCCTTTATTTAACCAGGAAGTCCCACTGAGATTCAAAAACTCTTTTACTAGAGAGACCTGGCCAAAGTAATGTTGAGGACCATATTTCAATATCTCTCATCCTATTCATCAGTAAATCAATAACCATAATGAATAATCATAATCAGTAACCATATTATGTATGCAGCAGTAACACACACTCACACACACATGCACAGGCACATGCACACAGACATACACATAAAACACACAAGCGGTTCAAACACGCATGAGCAGTGCACACAGACACATGCACACACATACACATGCACAGGCACAAGCAGCACACGTACACATGCACACACACATACACATATACAAGCAATTCAATTCACACATGCATTAGCAGCTCACACACACAAGCAGCAGGCTTCTGTAGCTTTGATTAGTAAGCAGGCTTCTATTGAGTTGATTCGAAAACATAAGCAGGTGACATATTTGACCTCTGTAGCTTTGATCAATATTTGTTTGGTAAAATCATTAGTTATTACTGAAAACATAATCAGTTGAATCATTCATGTATCCATGTGTATCCTATACTTTTGGCTGTAATTTTCCTTTTACTTTTTAGTGCTGTGCATGTTTATCTTTTGGTTGCAGTTCTCAAGGGAAGTTGGCGGTGTTTTGATTTGCCTGTCCTGTTGTAGCATGAGAATCAAAAGATGGAAAGACCATATTTGGAAGATATTTCCTCTGATGAAGGTATAAAAGCTGGGTGTGAAAAGACAAATGTCAGTCCTTCTTGCGCAAAAAAGAACTCTGCTTTAAATGTATCAATATGCCTCAATAAAGCCTACTTGTCTGAAGAATTTGTCTCTCTCCAATTGGCTGAGAATGGGGGAACCTAATAATATAAAATGTCTGAATGAAAGCCACAACTATTTTGGCGAGCCAGCCAGGAGTTGGCAATGATCGGTTACACTCAGAAGGGCAGGCGGTCTTCCGGTGCTCGGAGATGGCGTGGGGAACGCACACACACACACACACACACACACACCATAAGCTGCCAGCAAACTAAGTATGTATAAGATGAGCAATTCAATTAAGTTAATTTGATTTAATTATCTTGCTCAGATAGATAAGTAGGGGTGCTGTTTTGTTTTGTCCCAGCCCTGATCTGGAGCACTGGATACAAGTGACCTTTCGGCTCAAAAGAATCTAGTCACAACATTAGGGAAGATTAAAAGGAGAGGGATATAATCTGCAGAATTATTATGGAACTACTAACTACTTACTCTGCATGCGCAACAACTAACTATAAGTAATGTGTGGAACTCAGAGTGCCTTCTGTAATTGGTTTGGTGTATGACTGTTTGTTATGTGTGAGGCTTGTGCTTGGACCCAACTATAGAAAAGGGAATTAACCTGCAGGCTCTCTTGCTTTGAGGTTTTTGAGTTTGAGAGGCCTAAGAGAGGTCTGGTTGCAGGATCCGTTTTAGCTTTTTCTTATTTTTGTTTATTATTTTTAAAAAGGGTGTGCAGCACACATGGCATAATAGGAGCTGGCAGATTAGTGGGTCTAGCGAGGACATTGACAGGAGTGAGGTTTGTTTGTTAGGTCCTAAGGGAGGAAGACGGGAGGTGAGGATTGCAGGGTCCCGAACAGACGATGACGGAAAGTTTGTACTGTGGGGTGCTGCACCCTTTTGAGTGAGTGTAGAGTGGATGTTAACAGTGGTTTTGTTGCATATTGCAACAGTTAGGAGTGTTATGATTTAATTAAAATATTAAATATAAAAGCATAACCCCTAAATGGCATGCAATAG
This sequence comes from Gymnothorax reevesii, assembly GCA_029721435.1. Taxonomy (NCBI): domain Eukaryota; kingdom Metazoa; phylum Chordata; class Actinopteri; order Anguilliformes; family Muraenidae; genus Gymnothorax; species Gymnothorax reevesii. Next base: position 118,834,346 of record CM056574.1, read on the forward strand.
GTGTTAAAATATTATTATTAATGGTCATTACTATTTGGTGGATTTAAAGAAGGAGTAAATTGCATGCATTAAGGGGTCTATTCTCCCATTTGCGCGGAAGTCCTTTTTTACGCGATTCGAGTTAAGTGCTTTTGAGTTACTCGTATTCTCCCCTGCGCGCTTCGACGACGCCCACAGCGCTTAACTTCAGAATGTAGGCGGCCTTATGAAAGAGGTGTGACTAATGCAAAAGAGAGGCGGACTCTGTACCAAGCTTATTGATTATGGCTATCAGGAAAACATGGAACAAGGATTTTCTGATTAACCATAAAAATGCAGTTGTAATCCATGGAAAACACAAAACAGACTTTAAATTTGAATAGCATCAACCTGCTGAAAAAACCTTGTGTCTCCAAATTGATAAAAAACAAAAACTTGCATGTCCACTATTCTTACATGCAAAATTAAACATGCTTTATTTTATTTATATTTTAAATTCTATTTATCAATTTATATTATATTTTATATTCATTTTCTATTTTCCAGTAAGGTTTACCATTTTGAAGATACAAGGTTTAATCAGCAAGCTGACGATATGCCATGGTAATAGTAGGCCTATGTATGTCTTTGCCAGTTACAAGAAGTAATGCGGACATCTCTTTTTTATTTCTTATTCTAGCCACCATGACATTAAAGCAATGCAAACAAATTGCCGCGATAATGAAATAACAAATAATGAATTTGGCGCTTTTCAACCAGCGCAACCAGAGCATTGAAAATGTGCCCCTCCTACACCAGCCTGTTTGTTCCGTGGAAGACAGGGAAGAAGACAAATAAAGGGAACATTCTAGTCACACAAAAATAACGATCAAAGACAGTTTATATGATCTCATTTAGAAATTGCGTACATGAAATCTCAAACTACTCCGATGTCAGGTTTGCACCTAAAGGACATGGCAACGCTTTAACAAACAAAGGATTCTTACCCCGCATGTGGTCACCACCCCATCCCAAAACCGCCTCACCAATCACACAATTCCATATCCGTAGCCTATTATGTTCCATTTGACTCGAACGATACATTCACTTGAACTTGTGCCTATAGTACTTTGTTATAATCAATTATCCCATTTACTGATGATGATTCTTCCCATGTCGGCTATTCTTTACTGGCTAAAATTTATTAACAAATGGGTAGTGCCTTGGTATTGGCCAGGGTAGGACTCAATCTAGAGTATTATACTGACCAAAACTTCCAACGCAACACATACAATTTTGAAATATTTGGTGTACATAAAATGGGTTATTGGTTTTGAGCCATGATACATCAACTACAACTTAAAAGCTCAGAAAATTGTTTTGATTTTGTCATGTGGGCAGCGCGTTCCGCTTGATTGCACATTGTTTAGAATTTTGCCTATCCCATCAGGTTGAGTAGAACTCATTGACCAATCCTTCGAGAATTTGATCAATAAATAGCCGTAGCATTGGGCAACTTAAATATTCCTTTGCATTATTCTGGGTCAACGTGTGACCATGGCCTAGGTCAAAATCAGCGAGAGCGAGCCGTTGGTATGCTCACGGGTGGAATGTCGCAAAGACGGGTTGCAAGGAACCTGGGCGTCAACGTGTCAACCATATCACGTCTCTGGAGCCGGTATAATGAAACAGGAAGCACCGGTGATCGACAACGTGCCCCCAGACCACGTGTCACCACCCCTCAGCAGGATCGCCATATTCGCCTCCAGTACCTGCACAATCGCTTCCTGCCAGCTACAGTCACTGCTGCTCAGACCAGAGGTCGTCACCAGAACTGGATTAGCAACCAAACCGTGCACAACCGCCTGCGTGAAGCCGACTTGCACAACCGACGCCCCCGCCGTGGTTTGGTGTTGACTCCTGCACGTCGCCGCGTCCGTCTGTGATGGTCAAGGGTACATTTGGGCTAGAATGCTCTCAGGTGGAGCAGGGTGCTCTTCTCCGATGAATCGAGGTTCAAGTTGAGTGTGTCTGATGGAAGACTGCGTGTATGGCGTAGGCGACGGGAACATTATAGTGACGCTACCATCCTGCAGCGTGACCGCTGGGGTGGACCCAGTGTGATGGTTTGGGCTGGAATAAGCAGTAGACACAAGGCAGACCTCATTTTCATCGATGGAAACCTCAGTGCGGCCCGTTACTGTGACGACATCCATACCCCTGTCGCTGTTCCACTTGTCCATCGGTATCGCCTAACGCTGCAACTGGATAACTCAAGACCGCATGTCGCCAGAGTCTGTCAGGACTACCTGAGGCAGAATAATGTTCAGTGTCTTGATTGGCCTGCATATTCCCCAGATTTAAACCCTATAGAACATCTATGGGGTATTCTGGATCGCCAGGTGAGAAGGTGTGATCCAGAACCAGCCACAGTCCAACAGTTGTGTCAAGCACTCCAGGAGGAATGGGACCGCATCATACAGGCTGAAATTCGGCATTTGATTGACTCCATGCATCGCAGAATCCAGGCTGTGTGTGACGCCAGAGGAGGCCATACAAGATACTGACTTCGGTGATCCAGAATTGCGCCTTCAGCTGATGCAATTAATTGGACACGAGGAAAAATCTGACCTTCATTCCTGACTCTAAAACTGTGTTTTTGATTTGAATCTTAATATTTGTTATGTATTGTTACATTTATCGTAAGAAAATGACGTGTTGCAATAAATCTGAGTGTTGTGTTGGAAGTTTTGGTCAGTGTATCTTTATTCACACATTAAAATTCACAGTATTATCAATGGTTAGAAAAATAAAAAACCATATTTACATAGGCACGTGTTAGTTAACCCCTTTGTGCATAAGCCAAATTTGGCTATTTCTGGGTTACCCACTTTAATGCTGTATAATTCAAGATTTAAGCTTCATAAAGAGGAAAAATGTGGCTCAATTCAGAAAAGACATTACAGCATATAGAATTACATAGTATTTCAGTTTATTTTCATGATTTTGGTCGAGAAAATGAGCTGCAAACATAAAATAATCTTCATGAGAATGCACCATTGAAATTGCAAAAAAAAAATAATTCTGAAGATTGAAAAACTGCTGGGGCTTAAAACTATACATTTCTGGTATCAAAAACTCCTTGACCACAAGTAGAATGCATCTTCAACATTACATTCTAGATTACCTACATGCTATTTGCCAAAGTTAACAGCTATCAAAGTGTCTCCCCGAAGTCTCAAAACGATGTCCTGTCAAATCATAAAAAAATTCATGTATATACCACAAATAAAGTTTTAAGGCATGAAATTTAATATGAACAAATGATTTTCTGGTTGAGTTTAGTATGAATTTATTAATTTCAGTGCAGTTGAATATCAGTGGTCACCAGCAACCTCTCCAAACACAAAACATGCCTTTTCTCCATAATAAAGTTTAGAGTTTTGGCCATTTTTCTTCAAAGTCCCCCAAGACAGCACAAACACGCATTAAATAAACTGCTTATTAAACAGTCAGAACATTCACCCTGTAATGGAAGATACCAGTCTTCTCTTCTAAGCTCACAAACCCATTTCAACACTTAAAAGTAACAAGGACAACTCACTAACTCAGTAATATCTGAATTCTGAAATATACCTTATTTTAACAGAACAGACATTCCACTTTCAGGGAACAATCCATTGCTTCTCTGGATTCAAAAGAAACGTGCAATGAACGTACCAGGGGGTCCACCCAAATGCACGGGCAGTTCACGTTTTAAACAGGAAAAAAATCTTGACATTCGACTTTGTTGAGTACGGATACATTCCAAAAAAAAAACAACAAAGTAGCAGCCTCACCTTTTTCATGAATCCCTCCTCCAGAGACCGATGTATCCAGTAGCAGGAACCCTCCGGTCCTGTTTCATTCGAAATAATTCCAATTGACCATATCCTTTTGTCATTTAAATCCTGTAAATGTAACTGAACTCTTCAAGGCCAGTTTTGCGAATGTGTTTTCTATAAATCGCTTCTATTTCAGGCGCGTAATGTGCACAACGTAGACAGGATACAACCGAGCCTGCTGATACGCATACGTTTGTATGCTCTGTGTTTGTCCAATCAATGTGTTTCACTTACTCTAAAATGTTTAAACACTCGGGAATTGGATAAGAAATGAGTCACTCAATACATTGTTACCAGGGTAGCTTCACGAGGGCATGAAGTGTAACTCTTCAATTATGCAGAAGAGCCTGAGTGTATGATTGAGTGATTAGCTATCAACGCCAGTACTCGGGTGGATATAAGGAAGCACTGAGTTTGTCAATGAAGGAATCTACGCGTAAATCCACGGTAGGGAACTACGATTTTTTTTTTGTATGTGACGACTGTAATTAACGGTAGAATGTGAGAGAATCAATACCATGTCGATTTTTTTGCCTCAGAAAACTGATTTTTCTGAACCATTAATTGGAATACTGTTGGCTCACTGTGGCTAAACTGGTTGCTACAGAGGATAACGATTTTTTCTGTGTAAAGTTATCGTTTTTTAGACTGCTGGATCGATACTATGGGCAAGGATACTGACCAGTTTGCACATCAGGCTTAGCTGAGGAGTTTAATTCATGCAGCTCTTGAAAAACAGGGCGTGGAGTGAACTTCCCCATATTCAAAACCCCGTTCGAGGTCTGCTTGCTTGCGAACATTCAATAACTGATCCGGGGGTGCCATCTAGTGATCGAGTACAGTAACAGCGTGCTTAAATACGCAGGCGTCTACATCTGCAGAAAGGGGTTAATACAAATATCCTCAATTAGAAAATCAATCATCTCCCGAGTGAGAATATCACAACTTCAGATTATCAAGAACATATCGAGCAGTCAGATTTGTTAATAGAACATGAAGACAATGATGGCGACGTTGAACCGAAGCCGAAAACCAAATTTCACAGATGAGCAGTTAGAGGTGTTGGTGCAATCAGTGAAGAGGTACCACGAGGTGTTGTATGACAAGGGGCAGGGAAAGCTGATCCGAGGAAAAAAGCTGCGAATCGTTCTGGGTGTGGCCTGTTGGAGAGATGTAAGCGAGATCTGCGGGTTGCTGTAAAAGCCTGGCTCTCTGCACACCTTAGAAGTGTACACGCCACAAGTGGTGGGCAACCATCATCCCCTGTGCATTTCACTCCACTGGAGGAGGAGGAGGCATCCACTCTTTCTGCAGTGGAAATGTATGGAGAAGATCTTGGAACGTCAACGAACTGTATCAGACACCTTGACACAGACTCTTGTGATACAAGTATTTGCATGACATCTGTGTTGTTTTGACATGAGTCAAAACAATACAGAAAATGTAATCTTGGGGCAGATAAGGGAACACAGATAGGTGGAAGGTCAACATGCAGAAGTCAGAGAACAGAAGTGGAGTAATGTGAATGATATGAATGTGAATTTTATAACAAATGAGGCATTGTGATTGAACAAATGTGACTAAGAGCTTTCCTGACCAAAAAAATCAATTGAATTAGTATTGAAAGATCTTTTCTCTGTTTTTGAACAGGAACTAAGTGCACTGTGGTCTATAATTCAAGGAAACGAATTGACAAATAAATTTTGATTTTTTTTTCCTTTTACAGGAAAAGATCCAAGCAAGAGATAAAGCAGCAAAATTATGATGATTGAGTTCTTTGTTTGTATCTAACTCATTCTATTAAAACTTTTTCACAGAGAGCGGACTGCAGAAGAGAAGAGATTAAAATAAGCTTGAGTGAAAATGATAATCTGGCCAGCTATGGATTCAACTGTGGGGTTGCACCTTAAAAGTTTACCTTCTAAAATGAATTTGGGGGAATCCAATTTGGAGTATTAACACAAGACTAAATTCAAAAGATGGTACCATCATATAATTTAAAAAGTTGACTAATAACATTATTAATAATAACGTATTATATTTCTCATGGCAAAAAATTTTCCCTTGACTAGTAGTAAAAAAGACAGAAACTGTGACAGTGACGGGGACAGCAACTTGCGTGACTGTGACAGCAACCTGAGTCTTGAGTGTTCAAATAACAGAAGCAGACTGAGCTGACCAAATTTAGGATGATTGTTTAACTTTAGGTGCTGGGATCCCAATGAAAAATCTGTATCACAGTTGAATATTTACCCACGTTTTTGAATAAAAAAAAAAAAATTGTATATTGTAGCACAGTCCAAAGCAACTCCACCCAGTTCTGCTGATGACATGGAGAATTGTCATAATGGCTGGAGCTAATAAGCCCTGACTGTGCATCTCCACGCTCTTAGTGGAACCCTACACTGAGGTGGGTTGCTAAATTATAATTCTTTGAAAAAACACTTTGAAAAGGTATTAATGTGACTGTCTCATTTTTTGACCCAGAATATACTGAAGCACAAAATTATGAGTACACTGCCTAAAAATATTGATTTAAAATTGACAGGAGCTCAGTAGCGAGGATGAGCAATTTGGCCATTATTATTCTTTAAATAATATTAATTTATCAAGGCGGCACATGCACGGTGGTCATTGCATTCCAAAAAACTAACGCGAAATTGATAATTTTATAAAGCACATTCAGACCGAGGGGACAAAATACACCTGACAATTTTCTTGAAATGGAACTTATTCAGCGGTTAAAGAAAGGATCTAAGTCTCCATTCCATCGACTTTGCTTATCTGTTTCAAAGTGTTATCGATGAGTTGTAACTTTAACTGTTTCATCTTTCATCCCCACAAAGCTGCTGCAATAGCCTCAATTCAACCGGAATGATCTCATAACTATCCCATTATGAGAGGTGAGGAAACCTATTCCCTCCACAGTACAGAGCTCAATGCTGAACACCTGTGTGTGTTGTGACTCACTCCAGAGACTGGTAAGATCTCCTATAGGGGAGACAACCTAAGGCAGGGGTGAGTTGACCCCTAGGCGACATGGTGCTGTATTTTGACACAAAAGTGGAAATTGTTGAAATCAAAGTCTTTTGGGAGATTATAATTATGGGCAATTGCATGGGGGCGCTATGGTATTCCAAATGTGAGTCGTTGAGAAGGCCTGGATGAAACTGTTTTTAAATGTTATGACTCCAAAGTGTCTGCACAGTCTTTGCAGCAAAAGTAAATCTGGTACATTTCCGTGATATTATGCAGGTGTAGATGACCCTCATTCTGTTTGTGCCGAGTGCATAGTGGATCTGCGTGTGCCTGTGTCGGTTTGTGTTTGTATTTTATTTTCTTACTCCAGTGATGGGCTGGTGACAGTCTAGCGTACCAGCTGGTCAAGGCCCGCTCCTTCCTGGAGCTTCCCTGAAGTGATGAACAAATATGCTGAGACAGTTGATCCCGTCATGAAGGCTTGTTCACCAAAACAATCAAATGCAAAAATCTCAAATCAATGCTGAATATGGATTTGGAATATGGACTAACTTTGGACTGATTATCTGCAATAAGTAAAATGACTGGATTCAAGTGGGACATTAGACTGCGACTTTATTTACCAGAGCAGTGAAAGGCCTGGAGAAACCTGGACACGAAAATAATCGGGAATTCACATGCTGACATGTAAGACAGACTGTTTTTACTCAAAGTGTGACAGTCGGAAAGGACCAACCAGTCATATTTTATGTTTGGACTCATAAGAAATTTACTTGTGTGAAGTATGGGGATCATAGACCAGGGGTAGACAATGCTGTGCCATTTTTTGACCATGATTGATGCGAGGTCATGATACGGATGGCCTCAACAGGAGGAGTGTTGAGGACAAGATTTCAATATCTCTCATCATATTCATCAGTTCATCAATAACCATAATCAATAATCATAATCAGTAACCATATTTTGTAAGCAGCAGTAACACATACACATGCACAGGCACACGCACAAATGCACATACACACACAGACACACACATAAAACACACATACAAGCAGTTCACACGCATGAGCAGTGCACACAGACAAATGCACAGGTACATGCAGCACACGAACACATGCACACGCACACACACGCATACAAGCAGTTCACACACACACACACACACACACACGCACACACACACACACACACACACACACACACACACACACACACACACAAATACAAGCAAGTCAATTCACACATGCACGAGCAGCTCACACAACCAGGCAGCAGGCTTCTGTAGCTTTGATTAGCTCACACACGCAAGCAGCAGGCTTCTGTAGCTTTTATTGGTAAGCAGGCTTCTGTTTAGTTGATTCGAAAACATAATCAGGTGACGTATTTGATTTCTGGAAGTTGTCAGGTGTTGTTCAGCACAGATAATGTTCAACCCAGGTGATGATGTCTGCCCAGATGATGATGCTCAGCGCAGCAGGCGTCATTTGGTACAGCAGGCATAATGTCACAAAGGTGGTGGAATACCTGTAGCTCAGAGGACAGACTCAAGGATTAATAATACCTAGCTGGCACTGCCCAGCCGAGGGTCATTGTTGTTAAGCACAACTGTGACTTGAGTATAACGCAGCGCAGCCAGGGTTAAGCGTGGTCTAGAACAGGAATGCCTTTGGGTAATGGGCTTTTACCATGACCCATTGTCCAGACTCAAATTCTGTGCATTCTGTTCCCCCTCCTGTTGTTCATCTCTCAGAGCCTTTTGAGTGAGCTTTACGACAGCTGAGTGTTTGAACAATCCCCCATTGAGGTGCTTGATGAGGACAGGAAACCCCAAAAAGACCAGTTAAGCATGTTGTGAACTGGCCAGGTTCACAACAAAAGCATGAATGAGTGTAATAATTGGGGATAATAAAATGGCTTCCCATCGAGTCCAGTGGGGCGGAGACTGTCACTGCTAAGGCAGCAGCGTGCGCTTCCTATGAACAAAAGGAGGGACTGGAGGCCGCAACGTCCAGGTGAGAAGATATGTAACAGAGCATTACACATTTCCATGGAGCTGAGGGTGAACAGCTGTTGCATGTCTTTGGTTAAAGACTGACTAAAGAAAGAATGGTAGGTCAGAGCAAGATATTCATTTTCAATGCTTCCAATAAAGCCTGCAAAGAAAAGCATGTCATCAACATATTGGAGGCTCTGTGTCCCTCCATACTGAGCACACGACACTATAACAAGGACTGACGCCATTACACAATGGAAAGGCGCTGGGGTATTGTGAAAACTTGGAGGCATGCGTGTCCAGGTGTATTGTGTACACCGTTGGTGAAAGCAGACCATGCTCGGAAGTCCAGCGACAGGCAAGGTCCAGAAGCCATTTGTAATATCTATTAAAGAAAACACATTGTGAGTGAGTTTTAGATCAGCAGCAAAGTATTAAAGTCAGCAAAAATTGGAGTAAGTATTAGCTGCGGCATTAACTGTTCTGTAATGAGCAGTGCGCACAGCGAACAGAATTATCACCAACGCCCGCAAGATCAATGGAATGCTTAGTATAGGCAAGCGGTAAGTCAGTAAAATAAGTCAGAAGCACCAGTAGCAATTAGCATATCGGATGGCTGGCCTCCTAACCATGCACTCCGGTACGGCCGACAAGGAATGAGTTTCAATGCCTCTGACTGAAAAGGAGGCAATCAATCTCCATTGTTTTAAGTTTTCCAAAACGGTGACAAGCAGTTCTCTACTTTGCTGCGAAGAATCGTCTTTGCTAGTTCTTTATTCTGAGTTTGTATGCGTTTTGTAATTTAATCGTATTTTGCCTTTTTTGTTTGGTTTCAAAGATAAGTGTACTATATGCGGCTATTTATTTATTTATTTTGTTTAGCTCACCATTCTAGCAACTCAGAGGTGCATCCATTCGGATCCCGACCAGTCCTCCACATCTCATGTAATTCTTTTACATCGCCTATTTTTCCTGTAAATAAATAGTAATATATATTCTTGAGAATTCGGCGTTTCCTTTTTGGTGGACAACTTTAGTTAATGCGTGTTGTTTGGAGCTCTTATAAATGTTGCTATTTACTTCTATATAGTCTGATAGCTATTATAATAGTACCATATTACAGTTTGCAATTACAAGCTGAATGGAATTTATAATACTCAGGATATTAAGCTCAGAGCGAATATGGTTTTACTTGTAAACGCGTATTACTTTGCCAACGAAACATCGAACATATAAGACTCAGAGCATCAGTATAAAAAACACAAGATTGGCCAAAAACGAACAATGATGCGATTCTCCAGTACTCGTTCTGCGTTCCAGCAGAGGTTTGAACCTGTGAATCACGACTTCAAAGTTATGAGTCACAACTTCATAGTGTTCCAGGCAAAAGTGACAATTTACGACGTCATAACGTTTCTTACCGTTTGCCACTTGAAAAAAAGCCGGTGCCGCCATTTTAGTTGAGCTGCGTGATGTAAAACAAGAAAGTCGTAGTACGTTGAGCACAATTCAGTTCACCGGCGTGAATTCACAAGTTTGACGGTAGCTCCGCCCACTTTTAACTGGTAAATCACGGGTTACGAGTTGCTTGGAATGCCCCCTTATTCTCCATTACAAAAAACGGGTGCTTCCCATCCTTAAATGTGATTGGTTGAGCCGTGTTCCATGCCAGTATAAAATCAGTGTAACCCACTGTATTCTAAGGCAGACTGCAGCACAAAATATCCCTGTGCGTCTCGCCTAGCAACCAACTACTCAGCGCTCAACTGACTCGTTAGGTTACATATATTTCGAGACTTTTAGCTTGCCATTTCAGTGTTAGCGAAGTTTGGCCTTTTAACATTGAGACATTGCAAATAGCCTGCTTTCATACTATATCTACATTAACGAGCCCAAATAGCCTGATGTGACATGATTATGGCGTTAAATGAAAAAGCAACTTCAGCGTCTCTGTTGCTTGCCAACCATTCTGTCCACTCAATCTTGCTTGGTGGAAGAACGAATAGTTCTCGATTTTATTGTTGCATTATTACCAATAAATTGTTGATTTTTTTTTGTCTTGTGTGTTTAATGGGCTATATGTAGGGTAACCGCCTTATAAAAGCAATAAGCCCCGAGAAGCAGTGGGTTACAGTGATTTTATAATGGTGAAGGGGCGTTCTAAGGCACGACGCACCTTAGCCCTACAGCCGTTATAAAATCACTGTAACCCACTGCTTCTCGGGACTTATTCCTTTGGTAACGAACTCTAATAAGTTATGAATGTCACATGAAGAACCCAATCAATCGCCATACGATTCACCAGACTCGCCAGTGCAGTCAATTGAAATCACATCGGACAAAAGCACGCTTCTTAGATAATGTGATTAAATAACCACTTCACCTAATACTCTACTAACTTACAGATTTACTGTGGACCATTGTAGACTGGGGCCTAAATTACTCAGGTTCCCGGAACGTAGCTCTATACTTCCAGGTACAGGTAAAATTCTGCAACCTGAAGCCAGGTGCTTCCCTCAGCAATCATTGGACACTCAAACAAAGACAAACCAGCAATGAAACGAATTTCCTAATTCTGGGCTCGGGTCCTAAATTATTCAGTCACCTCGAACACATAAACAAACACTAAAGTACACTTCTCAGGTACTAGTGTTTTCACAGGAAACTACCCAATACCCCAAGAATAACTAATCTGTCATTCTTGGACCAAATACTAAATTACTCAGGTTATTCGAAACGCACTTCATATTCCCGGGCTTCCCTCGGCCACCGGACACATAAATGAGACAAGAGCGCGCTTCTCAGGCCACGTTCCACAGCAATCAACCGACCTAATACCACAGAAGCCGAATTACTCCGTCACTCTGAGGCGAGCCCAAATTTCTCGGTTCCCCGCAACCTGCTCTCCTAATTCCCAGGTCCGAAATTACTCAGTCATCCTGGGACCAGACTTCCCTCAGTTCTGGTATTCGCACATTAGTATAGCTAATACGAACAATCAAAAAAAGCATGTGACAGAAACTTTATATATTTTAAGTAGTACAACAGACATATTCGATACGATGCTCAACTTTCCAACAAAATGACACGGCTTTTGAACGTGATCACGGAACCACCTTCTCACAGTCAGTTTAACGTGAAATATAATAAAGACTAGCACTCTGCCCGTGGGGATCCACGGGTTCCATTTTATGTAACTTCGTCCTTATAGTGAACAATGCAACAATGTAACTAAAACTAAGTGACCATTAAGGGGGATACGCTGAGCTGACATTCCGCGCTCAGTGGAACACGAAGTCGCCTGCAAGACGGAGCAAAATAGCATCACTCACATTATGCTGAAGATTACGCGTTACTCTCTTGCGGCCTGACGTCTATTTTTTGGGATTCGGGACTCCTGCGGATGAATTGGTTTGTGTTCAAAAGGGGGAATCCCCAGGAGAGGACATACAGGGGGAATCCCCAGGAGAGGACAAAGGGAGAACCCCCCTGCATGTCTATATTCTAAAAGTGTCGCTTGTTATGTTGCAGATAGGCGCCCGGCGGAGTCTAGCACCGATTCTAGCACTGCACTGAGTGACCGGACACACACGCACGCACGCACACACACACACGCACGCACGTGCACACACGCACACACGCACACACACACACACATACACACACACACAGAGGCCACTTGGCTATTATAATATAGATTCGTACCACTGGGTGGAGTGTTTCAGACCTCTGCAGGTTTACCTTCCCATAACGCTAGCTAACTGGTGGTAAATCAAACATACTCACCTCTCTTTGTACGGGTTGGGAAACCTGGCAGGGGACCGAAAAGCAACTTCCACCCTGCTTCGCAGCGCCAAATTTGTTGGTGAATTAATAAAAAACCAAGAATGCAGTCCCGATGACGAAGCAGACTCCGATGTTTGTTGCCAAAGCAGGAAAAAGTTTATTACACAGCCAGCCATGGGAACAACAGCAAGATGCAGAGTTCTAAATTCCTTAATTTCGTAAGAAACTTTATACATGTTAAAGTACAGATATTTGCAAATGAATTCTTTAATGTTATCAGAAGTTGTTGCTGATTGGTCCTAGAGTTTACACATTAATAAAAAGGAATACTCTACAATTGGGCCTCTCCTGAACCACTCAAGTTAATTGGTTCAATAGATTCCCAACCCTTGGAAGTGAGCTCCATATGTGGGCATACGGAACCTCCAACTAAAAGGCGCTAGTGCATATCATGTCCTGTTGGAACTGAAGACAATGGAGATCCCAGCTGGAAGTCAAAAATAGGTGATAAGTCCTGTCAGACCAGACTCTTTATCTCCTAATACATATGCAATACCTAGTTGATCAGTTGATCAAACTCACCTCATGTTGCAAATACCCAAAACTCCTGTTTCCCAATAGTGAGAATGAGAAGGCAGAAAGACCATATTTGGAAGATATTTCCTCTGATGAAGGCATAAAAATTGGGTGTGAAAAGAAAAATGTCAGCTCTTCTTGCGCAAAAGGAACTCAGCTTTATATTTATCAATATGCCTCAATAATAATTGTCTAAAGAATCTGTCTCTCTCCAATTGCTTGAGGATGGGGGAACCTAATAATATGAAATGTCTGAATGAAAACCAAGTCAGTAACAGCCAATCACAACATATTAAATATATATATATATATATATATATATACAGCGCCCTTTGTAATTATTGGCACCCCTGGTTAAGATGTGTTTAAAGCCATAAAATAAATTCAATTTTTACTGCAGAAGCATACTTTCACACTGAAAATTTTAGAAAAGTGTAACCTTCAACCCAATTCAATTTTAAGGGAAAAAAAAATCCCTGACTAAGAAATGATTATTTTTCATAAAATCACTTGTTCCACAATTATTAGCACCCCTAACAATTCCTAGGAAATAAATGTGATTGAAGTATTTCTGTCATTTCTACTGTCGTTTACAAAGTTGATCAAAGTATCTAGGAACATTTTATTAGTAAATCATCACTTCCTATTTCCCTGAGGTATAAATATGACGTGACACAGAGGCCATTTCTCTTATCCACTCTTCAACATGGGAAAGACAAAGGAACACACCATTCAAGTAAGGCAGATGTGTGTCGACCTTCACAAGTCAGGCAATGGCTACAAGAAAATAGCCACTCTTCTGCACCTGCCCATATCTACTGTCAGAGGAATCATTAAGAAGTTTAAAACAACTGGAACAGTGGTAAACAAGTCTGAACGAGGACTCAAGGTTATTTTGCCACCACGCACAGTGCAGAGGATGGTGAGAGATATAAAAAGTTCTCCACAGCTCACTGTTAAAGAATTGCAACAAATGGTAGCATCTTGCAGTCACAAAGTCTCCAAAACAACCATCAGGCACTATCTACATGCCAACAAGTTGTTTGGGAGGCATGCACGGAAAAAACCTTTTCTCACTCACAATCATAAATGCAAATGTCTGGAGGTCGCTAAGCGGTACTGGGACATCAACTGGGACCGTGTGCTTTGGTCAGATGAGACCAAGATAGAGCTTTTTGGCAACAAGCACTCAAAGTGGGTCTGGCGGAACACAAAAGATGAGTATGCAGAAAAGCACCTCATGCCCTCTGTGAAGTATGGGGGAGGATCGGTGATGCTGTGGGCTTGTTTCTCTTCCAGAGGCCCTGGGAACCTTGTTAGGGTGCATGGCATCATGAACGCTTTGAAATACCAGGACATTTTAAATCAAACTCTGGTGGCCTCTGCCTGAAAGCTGAAGATGGGTCGTCACTGGGTCTTTCAGCAAGATAATGACCCTAGACATGTGGCCAAATCTACACAGAAATGGTTCACCATGCACAGAATCAAGCTCCTCCCATGGCCATCTCAGTCCCTAAACCTCAACCCCATTGATAACCTGTGGAATGAGCTGAAGAGGTGAGTGCAGAGGAGAGGACCCAGGTCGCTGGATGAATTAGAGAGATTGTGCCAAGAGGAATGGTCAAATATCCCTCTTTCTGTATTCTCCCATCTTGTGAAACGTCATAAGAGAAGATTAGGTGCTGTTTTGTTGGCAAAAGGGGGTTGTACAAAGTATTAACATCAGGGATGCTAATAATTGTGGCACACATGATTTGATGTCAAATAACTATTTCGTAATGTGGGATTTTTTTCCCACAGAATAAATGCACTTGAATTAAAGGATGGATTTTCCTCTTTTTTTCATTGTGGTCCTATATTATTTAGAAAAAAACTGACTTTATTAGAAGCTAAAGAACACATCTTAACCAGAGGTGCCAAAAATTATGGAGGGCGCTGTATATATATATATGAATGGTCAATGATGTCTAGCCTACCAAATCACAAAGAATGCAGCAAGGGCAGCGTTAGACTTGAAAATTCCAGGCTAATATCCCTCCCTTTACTGACAAGGATTAGTCCTGGCTAATTCTAGATGGTTTTCCTTTATTAACACATTTTCCAATTCAAGCATAATCAAGTGGCAATTGAAGACAAGGCTTCTCTCCTCCATGAGATCTAAAAGAAACAAAATAATGGGCTACATTCAGTACAAAAAAATAATTAAATTATAATTAGGACTATGCACCAGCACTCGGCGATGGCATTTCAGAACTCTACAGTTTTCAGAACTCAATCAGTTTTCTGTTTTCTCATTTTAGCCATTTCTGCAGTACTTGTCTGTGAAACGCTCCGCTGCAAGTCCTTCCCCCGCCCTCCCGAAAACCCCAGTGTACTGTGATTGGTCAACTTGATTACTCACTTGTAATTGGTCCACCATTTGCGCATTATAGAAATGTCACGCCCCTCATCATAAATGGATTTCCTCTCCAGAGTGTAAATGAGTTTTAGAAACAAATACCGGTGTAGCCTTGTAGGCGGAACCCATGGTGCAATAATTAGTGGGCAAGCTGGAAGCAGCTTGCACACTCATGTTCTTCCCACTCTTTCTTTCTCTCTCTCTTTGTTTATTCTCCGATTTTTGTGCTGAATAACTAGTCCTACATACTTTCAACAAGAAACTTCATTCAAACTTCAAAAAATTCAGCTTGTTCTGAATTATCTTCTTGGTATCTTTCATACTTTTTGAGTTATTGATTTTTATTTCAATATTTTTGTCCCATAGGAAACAATGAAACAGATTTTTCAAGATTTATCTATTTTCAGCTAATTTTTTCCTCTGTCATACTTTTAGCTAGAAATGTCATTTACACTGGAAAATGTTATGCTAAGCTTGGATCATTTCTGTACTGTTCAACGTTTTTGTAACCTCTATCATTTTTTCATTATAATTTTAAATTTTTTATTATTTTTTTTCAATAAATTCTGGGAACGTAGAGTGCGGTGACATCACTGTGATAGTGGCGAACAGCTGCAAAACTGTCAAGAAGTGTTCTCTTAAACATGCTCTAACTACCACAGTTTACACTCCATATAAATATTTTTATATCCAGGTGTAAATGGCCACCGAGCCAATAGTAAGCTGGTCATGCGCAGTCTCGAGCAGCATTTCCGAGAAAACTATTAATTAAGTAGGTGAGCAATGGCACACCGGGTTTTGCCTCGGCGTGATTAGACTTGCCTCATGTTCGGATCACGAGCAGCACGGTACGTAGCCTCTCATTGATACAATAATCGCAAACGTTGTAGTCATATACATGCAATGTCAAATGCTTTTTTGTTAAAATGCAGCACGAAACGTCAAGTCGCAACAAATGAAGTTTGGGATGGTACCTGTTGCCTGTTTTAAGTTTGCACCCTTGGTGGGCGAAGCAAGGTATGCTTTCAATTTCTGTGTGAAGGGTTGTTGCAACATTGTATTGAAATGTAACGTAATTGTTTGTAGCATTTGGTGAATGAGTGTAGATCATGAATTGGTATTTTAAGAGTGCACGTGCATTGTGTTTTTTTTTTTTTTTGCTCCTTATCGTATTTCTGTTAAATTTTGGATGTGCAGGAATTTAAAATGTATTAGTCGTGTTTTTTGTAGTTTCACGGTGCTGGAAGAAAAATAAAGATGTACCAGTCGAACTCAACGCCTCCTCTTTGATGCCAAGGGCTGCTACATCAGGTTGTAGCAAAAGTTGTGCTGGTCACAAAAATTTAATGTTAGAAGCAATTGTCCAAACGCAAGCCTGAAAAGTGATGGGACCGCTCACCGAAACCCCATTAACTCCAATGTTAAATGAGACAAGAAAATTTCGGTTGCGAAGGCGAAACGCACAGTTTTCGAACTTGCTCGTGTTCCCTCATTTCAGACACTACACAGACAATCTTGACATATTTTACTTAAAAGACTTTCCTCTTTCAGATGGTAACTCCATTTTTAGATTGGACTAATCATCTTTGAGTTACAAGTCACAATATGTAAGAAATGCATTAGCTCTGGACTAAATGATTCAGCCATTAACTCAAATGGCTCTGCATGACTCAGCAGAATTGTACCATAGCAGTAGGGTGCATGTCTTAGATATGGAACATTTGTGGTTTGATTCTGCCCTTTGCTGGCTTTTTTCCAGGCCTCAAAATTATCATTGTTCGTATTAAGATTGAAACGTCTGTAAACGAACACGTTACAGTAAAAATTACAAAGAAGAAAAAAAATGCTCGAGAATATGCTACCAACTGTTTGCATTAGCTAAATATGTTTTTGATCGTGTGTAAAATAGGCGAAACATTGATATCAGAATAGAGCTAGTTAAGTACATGAAAATAAAAGTGATGCCCCCAATCGCAAGTGGTTCATCATTTTTTACAACTTGTTCCTGAGTTTGAAAATAGCTGGGTTTCAGGCTGTTATAAACTCGCGCATTTTTTTCCAGTTATTTTAATTGGCATCTTTTTGCTAGTTATTTAAACTGTAATTTTACGATCAGTTCATAACAGAGGTTCTGTGAATGTTAACTGTAAACCACAGTTAAATGTGCTTGCAGTTAAAATAACAAGGTGACAGTGCATTAATTTAACTGATAAATGCAGTCCATTGACAACAGCGCAGTAGCACCTCGCACTGATCAATGTTGTCATCCAACGTTACTTGCTCAATTATAATAATTATTATTAATATCATTATTATTAGTCCTACTTTTTACATTATCACTTGACTCTTGCTGGAACACGGGATCAATCTCTTTATGGAAGTTTCTATAGGAAATTAATAATACCCCAATTCACTGTGCAGCCACGGCAGCCATCTTGAAATCATATGACATGCTATAACTCGTCTGCTCCCACTCATGAAGGACTGTGCTGCCTTGGCAGAGGTTTGCACTCTACGAGTGCCTCTAGTTTTTTCTTTTGTTTTGTTTTTTATATCACAACAAAATATACTACTAACATGCATGTTTTTGTGATCGGATTGCAATCAGATAGTGTTTGACTGCATACATTTACATCTGGCATTAACATACGTCTCCGACGTCCACATTACAATCCGTCCTGCTGACGTCACATCCTACTTCGCCCATCTCCTAAAGTGGCGCACATCGCTTACAGAGAAAACTGGTAAATAGAACGCACCTTTAATGCAAAATTTTCACTTAAAAATGCATTGTGTCTTATAAACTGGTGCGCCCCATACACCAGTAAAATGCTGCGAGAATTAAAGGGGGATGTTCCAATGTGTACCCAGGAGAGAGCGCTGACCTTGCTCGCGTGTCCCAGAGCTTGGATTCAGTCTCTCTGGTCTCTCTAGAGCTACAAGCTGCATGGCCCACCCGCTGATCTGCACTTAAAAAAAAAATCTGGATAGCTCATTTACCAATACGCACCATACAAACAACTGAAGGTGCCTCGCAGCCATGTCTCCACTCCCAACAGTATGCGGACGGTCAATGGCATACGTATTAATCCAACATGTCTATACATTCTTTGCTGCCATTTCGCGCTCTATTCTTCATTACCCGTCTTCATTTTCTCCTTTTTTCGTATTCCATAGTGACCTTTTAAATTGCTGGTATGTATTTTTTTTTTGTGACCATACCAACTTGTGATATTGCAGGCAATCCATTAACAGTTGGATAAGTTACCTTGCACTCTCTCCTTGTGACCCTCTAACAATTAAATGTTAAAGCATACCTAAATGCTCTCACGCATGCATGAACAAATTTATACAGATTAATACATCTGCAACCATCAGTTAAGCAAGAGTGGTATTGGAGATATATGTGAGTGGTAATATGGCGGCCGAGTGGCATTACTTCAACTGGCCAATGAGCTATCCACATTTTTTTTTAAGATCAGATCAGTGGGCCTCCGCAACATAGCTAAAACTATATCCAGCAAGAGCGATACAGCTGCACATAAACTTCACGTCATGGAATTTACAGAACAAAATAGTAATTGCCATTTTGTTTCGAATAAATTGAAATTGTTTGGAACAACTTGTTTGCACATATTTATAAATGAATAGGTACTATAACACAGTCTTTGAAATTAATCCTTCTTCACTGAGGGGACACCCCACAAAATATACTGCCTCTTACATACCAATGCGACCTCTCTACTGAGTTTTACTGTACGTGTTTCCGCCTACGGAGTTGTTGTATGCAGATTGGAGACGCATTTGCATTAACACTTGTTTTCAATGTGGCCAGAATCTGTCCCTGACCACCTTCAGAGGTGATTTGAAAGATTGGATCACAATCCGTCCTCACTGCATCTTGAGTGCATTTACACCTGTACTTTTATGTGGTCAGGCGCTATCCGATTGCAATCCAATCACAAAAAAAGTGCATTTTAATACCATTTGTTTGTGACAGGTAGGGCTTTAGGACCCTGTTAAAAGAAGCATCGCCCGGCACACCGCTGGCATGAAAACGCGAGTACTCTCGCGGTAGTTGAAAGAAAATCCCATTCTCTCGCGGTAGTTGCTAAAACCGCGTTTGTAAGGAAGTGCAGTAGACAGTCCACGTTGCCGACGCTGGAAACGGGTAGCAAACGAACCATTTAAGCTACAGCAAACGGTTGAAATAGTTCTTATGTGGTAGCAGTAGTGATACCAGCAGGGCCAATCAGCACCAAAATCAAGATTTTGTACTAATGCCATCCACTGGCAACCACTGTTTTTCCTACACCTAGAATTACCACAGATAATTTAAGAGGCAGCCTTATTATTGGGTCCAGTATTTGGGGGGGAATCGCGAGTAACGGTGGTTCACAGTTCAGTAACTGCGGGGTTGTGTGTATTTGGTGTGCACCACGAGTGTGCAGTGAATTATCAGGTTGTTGTGAACCACCAGTGTGCAGTGAATTATCCGGTTGTTATGAACCACCAGTATGCAGTGAATTATCAGGTTGTTGCGAACCACCAGTGTGCAGTGAATTATCAGGTTGTGGTGAACCACCAGTGTGCAGTGAATTATCAGGTTGTTGTGAACCACCAGTGTGCAGTGAATTGTCAGGTTGTTGTGAATCACCAGTGTCAGTGAATTACCAGGTAGTAGTGAACTACTGGTGTGCCGTGACCTATCAATTTGCAGTGAACCACTGGTGTGCCGTGAATTATCAATTTGCAGTGAACTACCAGCGTGTAGTATATTATTGAGCTGTAGTGAACCACCTGCATGCAGTGAATTATCAAGTTGCAGTGAATCCCTGGGGTGCAATGAATTATTAGGTTGTAATGAAACCCTGACTGTGTAGAGGGATTAAGGTTCCTTCACTGTGCTGTGTTGGGCTCTAGAAGCCCTCTTAAGTGTGAGTTTTACCACTGTAGGTTTGGTTTACCTGTGCATAGTACCTGGTTGTCTCTGCCCTCCTAAACACTTGGGTCCTGGTCATTATTTTACCTCAGTATACATGCTACTGTGCTGGCAGAACTTTGTCATGGCTTTTAGTATGTCCCTATACCCATCATTTTAGAGTGCACTGAATAAATATTGTTTTATTTTCCTATACCTTTGCCTCTGAGTGATCTATTGATTTTGATTGCTTTTGGGGGAGTTGTAACAGGGAAACACAGTCTGTTTATAGTTATCAGGGGTCACATGTAAATGGGGCCTTGGACTCTCACAAACTCGCTTGAGAAGTCTCCAGACAGTACAAGAATGCTCCGGGTGTTAAGATCATGTCCTGGCGTAACCTCTTGACCACTAGCTAACTCTGGAAATCTACCAATATAAACCTCTACAATCAGGCAAAGGCCTTTGCCATGTGATGCAACAAGTGGAAGCTGCAACTTCTGTCCTGCACTGGGAGCCTGAGGGGAAACAAAGGATTGGTCATCCCCGACTGACACTGAAGGATGTTCTTAAAAATGATTCTAGCCATGATGATGAGGGGCTAATGGTGGCTATGAAGGAATAAAGTTGTTGGCCAAAAGGGTTTTGTATTGTCACTGACAGAAGTCAGATGACTGTAAGCAAGTAAATAAGTTCATTAAAAAAAAATTCCCCACTCTGAATGCAGCCAAACTGTTTAGTTTACTGTAGCGACCTCCTCTCAGTCTCTCAAGAGAAGGCAGTCATGACACGTAATTCCCCAGACTCCACACCACCCCAGATATTGTTGGTCTCATTCCTACCAAAAACGTAGTGTGGAGCACAAGATGATTAGGGCCTAATTGACCTTCAATGATTCCGAGCATTACTTAGACCTAATGGGAGGAGCCAATGTACCACATGAACGATATGCTGTGCACTCCGTGAGTATTCGGATAGTGACTCAAACTGTAACTGTCCTTGTTTTGTTTGTACACTACCAGCAGTTAATATAAAGGTTTTTTTTTTTATATATACATAGTGACTGCTCAAATACAAATGAACTGCTCTGTGTATTTAATTGGTAATAATAAAGTTGGCCCATTAAAGTTTTTACTGCAATGAAAAAGCAATTCCAAGTCAGTGTCAAACAATTCAAATAAACCTACTTATGGCATTATACTGATGTAAGCTGGGCAAGACAAAGAAAAAAATTCCCTTTTAAAATGTAATGTTGCTTGTGCAGCTTTTAACTTCTTTAGTATTATGGAAAAAACCCCACTGCTTGCAGAGCTAGGTTTCTGGGTTGAAGGCTTTTGCTCACAGGGCTTTCACTGACTGTGCGTTTAATTTGAAGATTCTGAGAAATTCACCCCTTCAAGTCTTCACTTCCTGCACCTCTTTCCCCATGAAGGGCGAATTTCTTTTTCCTTCGCTTCACCAGACACATTTGTCTACCACAGGAGGAAGTTCTGTCATCTGAGGTGAGTCTATCTGTATCAGTAGCATCTTTTATAATGATAAAGTCCATTTTTAGAGGTATCTTCTCATATTTTGGACAATGGCTTATTTTTAGGACCATCATCTGATATTTTAAAACAATGAGGTTTTGATTGCTGAGTTTCTAATAATGTACAAAATAGTGTTTCTTGTTTGCAATGTCCTTACTGTCCTTGTAAAGTATAAATATTTGTTCTGAGTTTGCCTACGACAGCCAAACTGATGGGATAAATCATGAACTTCGATTAAGCAGGCAACTTATGTGAAAATGAAAATCATTTCATCATGCCAAATAATGAAAACATAAACTAACGCAAAGATATTCACTTTCAAAAAATGAAAAACCTTGCAATATTTTACCAGACCAAAAATATCATGCATAGAAGCACTTCATCATGCAATAAGACAACAACGTGAAATACATCGCTTGTGTAATGAAGGGATATTTCGTGGCTAAAAAGTGGAAAATCCTTTAATGGCCAAGTCAATCACCAGTTTTGAACCCAACTGAACATGCATTTTAAATGCTGAAGAGCAGACTGAAGGCAAAAAGTCCCCAAAATGAGCAGGAACTAAAGACAGCTGCAGTGCAGGCCTAGCAGAGCATCACCAGAGAAGATTCCCTGTGTCTGATGGTGACAATGGGTCACAGACTAAGAAGTCAGTCATTGTATGCAAAGGATATGGGATCAAGAGTTAAAAATGATAACTTGATTCCATGTTACATTAAATTGTCCTATATTTTTTGATGTTTTATAATGGGGGACTATTACTAATCCTTTCACCTGATATGGACAAAAGCACCCATTAATTCATGCTGACATTCTGCATTTCAACCTCATTGTTTTTGTATCCTTTGAAACAAAAGTGCTAGAGTGCAGAACATAATTTTTAAAAATGTGTCACTTCATCAAATTATCATGCTCACTGTATATTCAGATTAAATGTGTACCAATTGAGCCACAAATACTGAAAATACTTAAAAAACACGAAAAATTTAATGTATTTTTACAAAAGAGGACCATGGCATATTTTTATTTACAAGTGTTCAATTGTATATGCCTACTTGTTTATACATAGTATGTTGGTCTATTGAACTCTGCAGAGAGAAAACTGAGTTGTGTTTCACGTAAATCAAGAAAAATGCAAACTTTCACTCTATACATTGTGTCTTCCTCTCTTGTAGATTAGCTTATGGTCATGCTGGTACTTTGGGGTTTGATTTTGCCCCTGTCCTCAGTGACTGGGTCCTGCCCTGATCAATGTGAATGTTCAGACGAGTCCACGCTCAGCTGTGTTGACCTTGGACTTGAGACTTTGCCGTCCCTCCCGTCTGGTACTAAGTCAGTGTACGCTACTCACAACTTCATCCACTCTCTCCCTACCAATGGGCTGGACCAGCTTCACTTCCTGGATCTGACCAAGAACCGGCTCAATGTCTCTATCTCAACCGGTTCTGCTCTCCCAGAGATGAAGAAGCTGGTTAACCTTGTCCTCAGGGGCAACGGGTTGGGCACTCTGGCCCTGGGACAGCTCACTAATCTACCAAACCTTACCTTCCTGGACCTAAGTGAGAACCACATCCAAGCTCTGCTCCCTGGGTCTCTCCTGGGGCTGCAGAACCTAGACACCCTTATTCTCAGCCTGAACCAGATCCATGCCCTGCATCGCGGGGCACTGGCTGGTGCCCCTAACCTCAACGTCCTCCACCTGAGTGGCAATGCCATAGAGGAATTGGAGGAGGGTCTGTTTGAGAACTCAACATGTCTTCGGAAGCTGATTCTGTCCCGGAATAATTTGCATGATCTGACAAATGGGTCCCTTCATGGAGCTACAGGCCTGACACATCTGGATCTCAGAAGCAACAGTTTTGAATCTGTGCCCGTGGCTGCTCTAAGAGAGACCCCCAACCTCCAGTATTTGTTCTTACAGAAGAATCATATCTCCAACCTTTCGGATGATGTATTCGCTGGACTGAAGTGTCTCAAGGAACTGGATCTGAGCAACAATCTCCTGACTTCACTTTCTGGGACATGCCTGAAGAATTTGACCGAGCTAGCTCGGCTGGATTTAAGCTTCAACAAGCTTTGGTCTCTTCCTCCCATGCTATTCCAAGACCTGGGTAAGCTGGAGGTCTTGGACATCTACCACAATGAGCTAAATTCTCTCCCATATGACCTTTTTCGCAACAAGACTCACCTGAAAGAGCTTCAGCTGGACAGCAACAACATCTCCTGGATTCCACCTGAAACTTTTCACGAGACACCCAGGCTACATGAGCTTCAGCTGGACAACAATCGACTGGTTGACCTCCCAGTCAGCCTTTTCTCTAGCCTTCGAGAGCTGAGGATCCTTTACTTGAACCAAAACAACCTGTCCAGCATCCCTAAAGGTACCTTTAACCGAACTCGAAAACTACGGGAACTGCACCTTGACAACAATTTTCTAGAGCCCATACACCATACGACCTTTAGAGAGCTAGCCAAGCTCAGAACCCTGAAGTTACACAACAACCACTTAGCCGCCCTCCATCACAAACTGTTCGCCCACCTCAAGCACCTGAGGGAGCTGTTTCTTAATGACAATGAGATTAAAATTCTTCCAGTGGGTCTGTTTAAAGGGCTCAGGAACCTCACAACCTTGTACTTAGACAACAATCACCTGACCACTTTGGCTCTGGACAACTTTGAGAACATGAAGAATCTGAGAGAACTGCATCTGAGCTTCAACTTCCTTTCCAACCTTCCCTCCAATGTCTTCCACTCCCTGGCAGACCTGAGGACGCTGTATCTCCACAACAACCGCCTGTCCTCCCTACCAGCTAATATCTTCAACCAGCTAGTGAGACTGCAGGATCTTGATTTAGACAAGAATACTCTTGCCCACCTGCCGCCAGAGATTTTCCAGAATCTCGGGCAGCTCAAAGTTCTCTACCTTAACTCCAATCGCCTCAAGGCCCTTGAACCCGGGACGCTGTCCCCCCTGCACTCCCTGGAGGTGCTTTACCTGGGGGGAAATCCCTGGAACTGTACCTGTGCCTCTATCCTGTATGTGAGGGACTGGGCTAATCAGCATCCAGCCCTGTTGAAGGACCAGCCCAAGTGCTTGAAAATGGGGGTGCTTCTGTCCCAGCCCATTCCCTCCCCTTCTTTGCTCCTCCAATGTGACCATGGAGTGATGTGGAGGCCCTCTCATGGGCTACCACAGCAAATCCTGGCCGCTCTCTCAGCTGTGCTCTGGGCTGCGGGTCTCCTGTAAGGTTTCATGACTGTTTCTTTGACTGCCAAAGAAGATGTCTTAAGAGTTTATGCCTCGTAATAAAACTTAAAATCTTTTTTTTTTAATTCTACCTTAAAGGTAACCAATGTGTTCTTTTTTAAATAGAATTTAAAAGATATGACCAAAACAAATGGGAATAAATGAAGAGTTTGGTTCCAAAATGCAATATATCCATTTTAGTCATTTTGACTAAATCAGCTTTCTCTATGTTGGCGCCTATTGCATTTTATAGAAAAACACAAACTTTGACCATGAAAAAATACACCATATAGTATGCATTTCTAATGTCGGGTTTTTGCATCATGTGTAAGAAGCGCAGGACTATCGCTCTATGGTATTATCTCAATTTTTGTCATTGTGGCACTTATTGCGTTTTGGAACCAAACTCTTCAAATAAATGTTTTCTCCGTTTTTTCATGCCGCAAAAACTCCCTGCGGCATTTGAAATACCTCAATAGTATTCACCAGTATGCAAAAATAATGTCATGTGAAAGCAGATGTGCGCAGTGGAAGCAGAAATGAAGACAAAGTGGCTAACAGCAAAATGCCATGGCCAAAGAAATATCTGACTTATCGGACCGTAAAAGTGCAAGAAAAGGCTAGGAAGAAGATCAATTGAAGAACAGAATAAATATAAAAGGCCAAAGTGATCACTGGCAAGGTTTTTAAGCCAGGTTTGGAAATATTTCCGATGAAGGTGTGGCCAAACTTCTGCTGCGTACATAAGTAAACTGGATGCCTGGTGCAAAATGCCCCATTTCCATGTTTCCTAGCACTTTCAGATCGTTAATGTACTTGAAATCTTCCCATATTTGTTACTAGACATATTTATAGAAATGAATTTCCATGCATAAGCATAATTTATTTACTAGCATTCGAATCTGATGACTGATCTGACGTGACTTTTCATGCATATTAAGTAGTAGGCACGTCGAAATGGCTGCGGTCGAGCAGCCACAATGTCTGATCTTAACGGTCGAGTGATTGCTCTCTTTCCGAATTTATCCTTGTTCGGGGTTGAGGACGACATTAAAACTTACACACAAATCTTTTTATTGGAACAGTCTGGCAAATTATGCGAAACAAACATTGAGGCCAAGGAACGAATTGGTTACCTTTAATATATTTAAAAACAAGAGCACTTAGAGACTACATACAGTGCTTAACAAATTTATTAGACCACCACCCAATGTAAGTTTTATGCCACAGCTGCCCAGAATTAACAGTATTGTAATTTCCAAAATAATTTTTTATGTTTCTGGACCATTATGTGCAAGCTCTTTATTTGAAATAATATTTTTAATGCAAAACTATATTATTGTCGTTATCCATGAATTTTCAAATTTCAAAGCAGAAAAAAATAGTTAAGCACATTATTTTTTCATAAAAAAGCCAAATAACAGTTATTTAATGGCATTCCTGAACATAAAAATTAGTTTTAGTGGCTGAATGCAAACTATTATCAAGGCCAAAGGAGGCCATACAAAATATTATTTATTTTTTCTTTATTTTTATTTTTTATGTTTGAATTAGGACAGCGTAGTTGTTTCAGTTTGTTATTTGCCAAAGAAATAACAAGATAATTTTTAGTTTTAAACAAGTTTGACAAATTTCTAAAATATTTGTGTTTTCTTGTTTTATGACAGGTGATCTAATAAATTTGTTTAGCACGGTACCTTCGCCGAGGCCAAACAGTCCTCCAAATGTCTGGGACACATTCCAGTAATGTTAAGATGTAACATCAATCAAGTAAATTGTAAATTCCTTGAGCCAGAATTTCATCTGACTCACTCCGAATATGAAATCACGTTGGGCTAAGACACTTTTGGTAAAAGTTTAATAAAAATGTGTCCATTATGTTTCCGTTATTTTACGAACAAAGAAACAAACATACCCAGAAACCGAAAGTAAAACATAAGCTCCTTGGTAGAGGTAAAAAAAATATTTGTCATAAAGTTACTTTTTGCTGGGAAAGTGTAATTTTCCCACCCTAAGAGTGAAATTGTCTTCTCTCAATGGTAGTTTTTTTTTGTCTTATTTAGCGGGAAAGAGGTTGCAGAAATATGATTTTAAGATTAAATTACTTGTCCAGTTTCTTCTTTGGTTGTGTTTCTTTGGTTTGTACTCTGAACCATAATATGTTTGATCTGAGGAGTATGTTGCACACCACCTAGCTTCTCAATGATGATTAGTCTACAAAGCATGTATGCGGGTGCAGCCTCTCAATCCTGAAATTCAGCTACAAACCTCACTCTACTAATCAACGCTGAGAGTTTCATTGAAAGACTTTCCTTTGGAGAATCAGCTGTGTAACTCCATTGCTGGAGCGGAAGGCTGCAACCACATAAGCCCTTCCTGGTTAATGTCAATAAGTCCTAATGTGTTTTATTGTGCCTGCTAATCAGGGCCCTTGGACATCTCCTTACCCCTTCCCCACTTCATTGCCACAAAGGTCCGATGTTTATTTTATTCTTATGGTAGCATTTTAATCTTGCAGTAACACTTAAAATATTTATTTCCATTCCTTTTATTCTTGTTAGGACAAAAAGTGTTCATGATGGGGTCTATTCTCCCATTTGCACGTAAGTCCCTTTTTACGCGATTCGAGTTAAGTGCTTTTGAATTACACGTATTCTCCCCTGCTCGCTTCGATCACGCCCACAGCGCTTAACTTCAGAATGTAGACGGCCTTATAAAAGAGGTGTGACTAATGCAAAAGAGAGGCAGACTCTGTACCAAGCTTATTGATTATGGCTATCAGGAAAACATGGAAGAAGGATTTTCTGATTACCCATAAAAATTCAGTTGTCGTCCATGGAAAACGCAAAACAGACTTTAAATTTGAGTATCGTCAGTCTGCTGATAAAACCTTGTATCTCCAAATTGATAAACAAAAACTCGTATGTCCACTATTCTGACATGCAAAATAAAACATGTTTTATTTTATTTATATTTTGAATTATATTTATCAATTTATTTTCTTTTATTTTGTATTTATTTTTTATTTTCCTGTGACGTTTATCATTTTGAAGATACAAGGTTTTATCAGCAGGCCAACGATATGCCGCTGTAATAGTAGGCCTATGTGTGTGTGCCAATTACGAGAATTAATGCAGACATCTCTTTTTTATTTCTGATTCTAGCCAGCATGGCATTAAAGCTATGCAAACAAACAAATTGCAGCGACAATGAAATAATAAATAAAGAATTTAGCGCTTCTCAACCAGCATAATCAGAGCATTGAAAATGTGCCCCTCCTACACCAGCCTGTTTGTTCCGGGGAAGAAGACAAGTAAAGGGAACATTCTAGTCACACAAAAAAAACAATCAATGGCAGTTTGAATGATCTCATTTAGAAATTGCATGGTTGAAATTTCAAACTACTCGGATGTCAGGTTTGCAACTAAAGGACATGGCAACGCTTTAACAAGCAAAGGATTTTTACTCCGCATGCGGAAAAATCTGCAGGGCACTGTAAAAGCCAGGCTCTCTGCACACTGGAGAAGTGTGCACGCAACAGGTGGTGGGCAACCATCATCCCCTGTGCATTTCATCGCACTGGTGGAGAAGGTGGCATCCACTCTTTCTGCAGTGGAAGTCCATGGACAAGAACTTGGAGTGGATAAGGATGGAGGAGGGTTACGTAAAATGGTCATTTTTATTTGCCTCGAAGTATCACTGTTATAGATACTGGAAACAAGCTTAATATGGTTTGAAATGTTCATTGTATTTTTTGGCATTTCAAGCAGTTGCGCAGTACATGGGCGTCATGGGCCGAGCCAGGGAATTTGGCGCAGATGCTTATTATGCACGTATCATGATCGCACACAACCTGAACATTAATGGTGTGCCGAGGTCTACGGTCTCTGTACATATTTTTATTATTGGAAAGGGTTCTGATTGCAACGTGAGTACAATCAATGGCTCCCACAACACTGGGGAACCTGGCGTCCTGGTAGAACCCCCCCTTAACTCTCCGTCTTTCAGCTGGTGTTTTGGGGAACTTCATTAAGTGGGTGATGTGGTGCAGCATAGCGTCAACCTACTGTGTCCGACACCTTGACACAGACGCCTGTGATATGTGCATGACATCACCAGCCACTCTCTGGAACGACCCAGTTGCCAGGAGCGACAGCACAGTTGTGACCTTGATGACCACCGGTATGTTTGTCATTGTTTGTAATGCGTTTGTATTTGAACTAATTGGTGAACAGGCTGTTGCGTAATATCATATGATGATTTTGTTTGATAATTTATTATGGTTATGAGAAATGTAGTTTAGAAATAAGGATCGAATATTGAATGTCTCAACCTTTACCATGTTAAATACAATAAAATTAATGTTAAAATTCGGCCTATAGCCAACATCAAACGCAATATTCCATTTTGCCTTATGTTGGCGCTTGACCTTAATACAGCCCTCAAAAGTGCTTAACAGAAAAAGCGCGTAAGCCAGGGGGAGAATACACGTTAGTGTTTTTTGCCCGAGAAACGCCCGGAAACGCCCAGATTTTGGCCTTGCTCCGCTCCAATTGCGTAACTGCCTTCGGGGCGCGTAATGCACAGACTTAAGTCGAGGGGAAATTACGCTTAGGCTGAAAAGCGCGTAGCTACGCGCTTTTTTTCGACTTGCGCGCATGGGAGAATAGACCCTGATGTGAGGTAATTTTGACTAATTTACAAATTTTGTAATTGGATGCGAAAATTTCACTAATCGAGCACATGGTAACTTAAAATAATATTTTCTTCTTGAGAGAGAGCAAAAAAAAAAAAAGTAGTTCAGTCTCGTAATAAGATCAAAAGACTCTAAGACGTTGCAATGTTACAATGTTTTATGACATCTGTTACTTAGGGTCCTCGGACATGGCCTAACCACCTCCTCCTGTACACTGGTACAAGGTTGAGCTGATCTTTGGGGGTGCTTAAATCACACATTAAAGAGAGTTTTTCAATTAAGTAATTCAATTAAGTACTTGCTTACTATTCACTTTTTTGAATGGCATGCTTATATTTGATAGAAAAATATTTCTAAGAGAAAAGAAAATATTTCACATGATAAATTGTTAAAATTGTAAAGAAACATTTTCTCATTTTAAGAGAAATTTCTGTCTTCTCCACTACGTTGTTGTACCCATTACGCCACTGCAACACATCCAGCTTTTGAATCCAATCTAGCAATGGACTGCAATTATCATGCATTAATGTACAGTGAAATTAAAACACATTTTGTACATATAGGACGTTCACAATGTCCAACTTTTGACGCCAGTGGATGTTTCTTGGCAATATTGGTCACTATTTTGCAAAAATTAGTGTGTATTTTCTTCTCATGAACAGCAAAAGGTGGATTAAATATTATACTAATTGGTTAAGTATGTTATCGCCCTCATACAGTCAAAATGGCCTGCCAATATATCTTTTTTTGGCCGACTTGTATTGGCCGACCAGTATTGGCCAAGGTCAGCACATGCACATTCAAGTAACCATTGGCAACTGTGGCATTCGCTCTCTACAAAGAAGCAGACGACAGTCGCGGACCTAGCATTTAGCTTTTTAATAAGCAGAAGCCATCTTTATTCCAGCCTTGAATCAAGCAATAATCCAAACGCGGAGAGCAGTCCCTGGCCAAGAAGTGCAAACTCAGCGTTCTTAACAGAGCGATATTTATGGGAAAAACTCAAAACTCAACTTTGCTCCAATCAAAACACATGGGTTGTACCCACCTTTATCGCTAAAGTTTTTTTTTAACCAGTTTTACTCCAATCACAATTCTTGGGTTATCAAGCAAGTTTTTTTTCTTTCCTTTGGATTCTATGAGAAATATTGGTGGAGCACAGAAGCATTTGTTTCATAAAAAATGAAAGAATATACACTTAAAAGGCGAGGAAAATTACAGTTTAAAAGTGGAAAAAGAAAGCTCAAGGTAGAAGATTCATATAGATACATAAATGATTCAACTGATTATGTTTTCAGTAACAAGTTATGATTTTACTGAACAAATATTGATCAAAGCTACAGAAATCAAATACATCACCTGATTATGTTTTTGAATCAACTCAACAGAAGCCTTCTTACTAACCAAAGCTACAGAAGCCCGCTGCTTATGCGTGTGAACTACTCATGCATGCGTGAACGGAATTGCTTGCATTTGTGTGTGTGACTGTGTGTGTATGTGAATGTGTACATGTGTTGTGTGTGTGTGTGTGTGTGTGTGTGTGTGTGCGCGCGCATGTGTCTGTGTGCAATGCTTGTGTGTGTGAACTGCTTGTATGTGTGTGTTTGTTTTATGTGTATGTGTCTGTGTGTGCATGTGCATGTGTACGTGTGCCTGTGTGCGTGTGTGTGTGTGTGTTTGCACTGCTCATCCCCTCCCTATGCGTATGTGAACTACTTGTATATGTGTGTGTTACTGCTGCTTACATAATATGGTTATTGATTATGATTATTGATTATGGTTATTCAATATGGCAATTGACCTACTGATGAACATGATGAGAAATATTCAGATAACGTTATAACAGTCAACAGTCGCAGACCTAGCATTTAGCTCTTTAATGAGTCTTGAAGCCGCGTACTTCAGAAGTCGTAGTCATAGTATTGTCATGATAGCACAACACACTTAACCAATGAAAAAAATATAATAAATTGCTTATTTTCGCATTGCCTTGGTATTAGCCTTTGGGTCGTGGAAACTGTGGCATTTGCTCTATTCGAAGAGGCAGACGACAGTCGTGGACCAGGCATTTAACTCTTTCATGAGTCTTGAAGTTGCGTACTTCTGAAGTCATAGTCATAATATTGTCATGATAGCACAACATACTCAACAAATTAATAAAAATATTATGAATCGCTTATTTTCGCATTGCCTTGGTATTGGCCTTTGGGTCGCGGTATTAGCTCTCGGCCATTCGGCGACCCTCGGGACAATAACAAGCAATACGGAAATAAGCTATTAATAACATATACTGTAATATACAAGCAGATGCATATGCTGCACTTGCCCTTGCTAGCATACTGGTCTTTTAAGAAGTTCAATTCTATTTTGTTGCGTTATGAGCACAATCCGACCATAATTAGGCTAATCTTCTTTCACGCTGGATGGATTCGCTTTGTTGCAGCGAATGCCTGTTTTCTCAGGTACCGACTGCGAGATTCCATAGAGATAGAGGAATGTAACATATCGTACCAATCTAGCGTGAAAGAATCATACCAATGGTCGGAATGTGTTTTTACCCTGCTGAAAATTCCAGCTTTGACCAGCCTAGGCTGGTCAGGCTGGT
This sequence comes from Gymnothorax reevesii, assembly GCA_029721435.1. NCBI lineage: Eukaryota > Metazoa > Chordata > Actinopteri > Anguilliformes > Muraenidae > Gymnothorax > Gymnothorax reevesii. Next base: position 118,866,918 of record CM056574.1, read on the forward strand.
TTAAGATGTGTTTTGGACAGTTGTAGCTGGTCGACCAGCCCTTCACCCGCTGACGTCAGCTGAAAATACCAGCTTTACCAGCTTTGACCACCTTCATCAAGCTATACAGACCAGCTAGACCAGCTAATAATACAACTCAGACCATCTTAAACCAGCTTAGAATTCTAGCAGTTAGAATTCTAACCTGGTTTGAGATGGTCTGAGCTGTGTTCTTAGCTGATTTAACTGGTCTCTATAGCTTCATGAAGGTGGTCAAAGCTGTTTAAGCTGGTATTTTCAGCTGGAGTCAGCTGGTGAAGGGCTGGTTGACTAGCTAAAATTGTCCAAAACACAGCTGAAACCAGCCTGACCAGCCTAGGCTGGTTTTTTCAGCAGGGTAATTTCCCTATTCAATCTTGCAATCGATATGACAATTAACAAGCATGGAGAACAGTATTTTGCAGCCGGTACCAGGATTATTTCCTTAATCTTCCAATTGAATTTCGCTACTGATACGAGAGAAAACAGGTACGATGAAGATACATTATCATATTAGCAATGTGACAAAGTGCAATACCCGGTCAGGCTGTGGCTAACTGTCGCTTATGAAAATCGTTCATGCTTTCTTTCCAGAATTCTTGCATTTTATTTCATTTTTAGAACATTGTTAATATCATTTTTTGACTGTCTACCCAGGGCCGGATTATGGGGGGTCTCAGCCTCGGGGCCAGGAGTTTGCAAAGGCCCCCCACCCCCACGCCAACCTACCGTACCTAAAGATTCTACAAAGGTTTCTTTCTGCTCTTTCTTCTTGCAAAGTCGTCCACTAACTCATCAAAGTTGAGCTGTCGAATAAACTCTGATTCTATTGCTAGAAGGGAGAGTGAATTCAACTGATTTTGGCACATTTTCATCCTGAGCTCATGTTTAATTCGAGCCAGTCTGGAGAATGACCATTCCCCTTCACAGTTTGTTATTGGCAGGGTCAAAAACAGTCTGAGTGTTATGTACACATTTGGGAAAGTGGACTGTAAATCCAAATTTACCATGGTCTTTAGCATTGTATTTGGGCATTTTTGTTCTTCTGAAATGAATGATTTGTACTGAACAACTTCATCTGCCAAGCTCATGGTCAGATCAGTGGGATATGCTGCAGCAAGAGATTCGGCCCTTAAAGTGAGCTCACTGTTGGACATACAGTATTATCAGGCATGAAAAGAACATGAAAAAGATTGGTCAAGTGTGTGTATGCAGTTCACCGATGGTTAAGACAGGACAAGTTTGTCAATTAGAACATTGAACGTTTCAATCCGAAACTTTTCTTTTCCACTAAATTCAACACCTGGCTCTGCACTTTCATCAGCCATACATTTGCGCTTCTAAGTGCTCTGGAGGTCATGTCTGTAGTCTTGAGCGACTGTGAATCGGTAACATTTAAAGCTGACCCTTCAAAAAAGGCAAAATTGTCTCTCTGTGCTGCCACAAAGTCACGAAGTGAAAGGAGAAGCTGTGTAGCTGTGTGTAAGTCAATGTCATGTTTCTGCAACAGGCTCGTGGCTTGGAACCGTATTGTATCCCAAAAGTGTGCCATGAAAGCTATCTCTAGGGTGTTCAGCTTGCCACAGAGTGCAGAGGCCTCACTTCTAGTTTCACGTTTTTCCTGTGAATCTTTGGAAATATTGTTCAATGCCTCTCTCAATTGTGCATAATATTTCCAAAGAGCCTTTGTTGATTCAGCTCTTGAACTCCAGCGAGTACCTGACAAAGATTTCAGTGAGAGTTTCACATCTGTATCACGGAACACCTTTCCCCACCTGTGTGTTGACGAGGCACAAAATGTGTACATTGATTGCAGAAAGTCAAAGAAACGGCCAGCTTCTGGGCTACTGTCAACAGCATTGACACCAACTAAATTCAATGAATGTGCTGCACAGGGGACATAACAAATCATTGGGTTTATTCGTTTCAGATGAGCTTGGAGTCCATTGTGCTTTCCTGACATATTACTTGCATTGTCATAAGAATGGCCTCGACATTTAGTTAAGTCTAGGCCCAGGTTCTCCACCATTGCATCAACACATTCAGCCAAACTGTTCCCACCATGATTTTCAATTGGCTCAAAAGCCAGAAAACGCTCAATTACTTCTCCACCATTATTTACAAACCTGAAAATAAAAGTGAGTTGGTCCACATGAGCAAGGTCTGGAGTGGAGTCAACGATAACAGAGAAGTATTTGGCCTCTTTAATCTCGCTGATAATTGCTTCCTTTGTTCTTTCTCCCATTAAGTGGATAAATTCCTCACAGATTGTGGATGAGAGGTAGGACACAGAGCCTTTGCCCTTGCCTCCAAACCTTTGGAGATGGTCAGCTAGAACAGGGTCAGATTTGGCCAACAGTTCGACAATGCCCAAGAAATTACCATTGTGAGGTGATCCCAACCGCTCATCATCTCCCCTGAAAGCAAGGCCCCTCTCCCCCAAAAACTGAATTACAGCAACAACTCTTTTCAAAACTTCCCGCCAGTATTGCCTCTCTGCATCAATCTGTTTTACAAGATCAGAATCAACTGTTCCTGTGTTTTTGGAGCGACTGTGTAATGCTAACATGCAAACCCTATGCTCCTTACTCCTCTCATGCTCACTGATACGCTCAGAATGTTTCCAATCAGAAAACCTGTGGACAAACGCATTGTGCTTACTTGAAAACAGTTTGCAAGCAAAACAAAAGATGCAACCAGATGAAGGGGAGTAAAGTAGCCACTGCCTAGTCACAAACTGGCCATTAGGTAGAGAGCATTTGATTAAGGAATTTGTGAAACTCCTAGTGATGCCCCCCATGGTCCTATCCCTACTTGAGGCAGGGTACTTTTCACTTCGATTTTGAAAAGCAGCTGCTCTTCTACTATCCAGAATCGACTTGACCTGTTCAGTAATGGCACTTAGACATAAAGCAGGGTCATTAACCGTTTCACACCAGGAGTTTGAGCCCCTAGCTCCTAATGTGATACTGGTCTCAGAGTACCCCTCCTGATTTGACGAGACTTTCTCAGGCGATGCCTGGTCTGACAGTGAGTCTCCTGTCCTAAGAGTGCACAAGTCTTTAGTGGTTGTGGTATTTAGCCATAAAGCAGGGTCAATAAGAGGTTGATGACCGGAGTTGGTGTCCCCAGCTTCTGGGGTGAAACTGGGCTCCGTGCGATCCTCCTCACTTGGAAAGATTTTCTCAGGTGATGCCTGGTCTGAGTGTGGGCCTGAGGCCTAAGCCTGACAGGCCGGGTCTACACTTGATTCGGTCTGTGAGGGCTGCGGTATGATCAAACGAGTGGTGATCTCTTCATTGCTGCAACTTGGGCTACTGATGACATTATCAATATTTGAATCTTGAGGGTTGTCAAAAAAGTAAGAAATCAAAGGCACATTTAAAAAAAAATCGGCCTGCTTTGCCTCCCTATTTTTTTTTGGCTTTTCGTTTTGAAGCCTTACTTTTTTGTTTGCAATCCATACTACTGATGCCAGGTGTATTGTTAGAGTGTTATATCTATCGGATTCTCACAGGGACTTTCACAACTGATTGTAATAATATAAAGATAATATAATACAGTATAAAAGAGTACCCACAATACAATACAAGGCAACAAGCCTTAAAAAAGGGCATTGGAAATGCTTAAGCCTTTTACAAAGGCTTTGAAGGTGCAGTGTTGTTTCGAATAATATAATATAAATGGATATAAGCCTTTAAAAAGGCTGTTGAATGATAAAGTGCTGAACAAGTCAGGTTGCACAGGTTGAATACAAAGGAAGTTGTCAAGCTGAAAGGTCAGGTTTTGAGGAGTAGTGAAGCAGGGGGCTATATATAGAGAGAGCCCAAGTCTCTGCCCCTTCATTCAGTCCATTGGAAAATCGATATTGGAATTCCACTTAGTCTTCCAAATTTTTTCACTGAAAATACAGTATCCCTTACAATGGCTTTAAGTCTTAAGGTACACAATCATTACAATACAATATAATGTAAATGTCAATGAGCTTTTTAATAGGGTGTTGGATGCTAAATCTGATAGTCTAGGAAAGGTTTTAATGATAGAATGTTGTTAGGAGTTTTGATAAATGGATTTAACAACATTGGATTTTCACTTTAACTTCCAAAATTTCTGCCATGTGAGGAGTTTCGATAAAAGCAATGCCAAGTGTAATGTGGAAGTTGTAATGTGAATATAGGCCACTAGATGGCAGTATTTACCTTTTTTTTGTTAAGCAGACTGGAGTCATGTTTAGACATGTCCTGGACATGTCTGGGGCAAGTCTCAGAAAATTAAAAAAAAGAGGTCTAAATGTGGGTGGGGTCTGCAAAAGAGTATATAAGGAAAAGAATTGAGACAGAAAAGTAGTAGGAGAAATTGCAAGAAGATGACCAGACCTGCCATTCTGTTCAAGACCTGTGACGTTTCTTTTGTGGATTTCTTTGCCTGTGTTTGAGCATTTTCATTATCCAGGACATCACCAAGCCACCCCACAAAAAGGGACTGTAAATATTTCTTTTTTTTTCCTATTCAATCTTGGTCAGTTTAGTTAGTTGTTGTGTTTAATTGAATGTGTTTAAGTTTTTAAAACTGTGTCTGTCATCCCTTGCTGTTGCTGTTGTGTCGTTTTAAATGTAATAACAAATTGGGGCCATAACAAATTGGGGGCTCAAGGTCTGGGATAGACCATAGTGTGAGTAATTTATTGAAAATCTAACATTTCAAATTGTAAAATTGATTTTTTTTTATTGAATACATATATATTGACAACAACAATGGATGATTTCTTGGCATCACCAACCGTAGGGGTTTTGAAGTCTTTTAAAAAGACAGAACTGCTAGAAATTTGCAGACATTTAGAGCTGACAGAGGTGAAACCAGCCATGTGAAAAGCAAGACTGGCTCGAGAGATAGTTGAATATTACATTGATGAAAATGTGTTTGCACCCGGAGATCTGGAACAGTTTCCAGTGGAAAATCCAAATATAGAAATGGAACTTAAATTAAAAATGCTAGAGATTGAAATGGAGGAAAAAGAAAAACAAAGAGAATTTGAGAGGGAAGAAAAAGAAAAACAAAGAGAATTTGAGTTAAAAAAATTTGCAAGACAGAGAGATTTTGAATTAGAGAAATTCGATAGAGAAGAAAGACTCCAAATGGAGCAACTAAAAATAAAAATTCAAACTGAAAATAAATTTCGGGCTACCCAGGAGGTAAAACTGGTGCCTCCATTTTCGGAAAAGGATGTTGACAACTATTTCCAGTGTTTTGAAAAGGTAGCAAAGAGTTGCCAGTGGCCAAAGGAACACTGGCCTCTGATGTTGCAAACTGTCCTCAAGGGTAAAGCTCAACAAGCCTATTCGGCTTTGTCTGCAGATGATTCCTCTGATTATGAGGTTGTCAAAAAGGTTATTTTGAGAGCTTATGAGTTGGTTCCAGAGGCTTACCGACAGAAATTCAGAGGTCTGAAGAAATCTGAAAATCAGACTTATGTTGAATTTGCTAATGAAAAGCAGGTTTGCTTTGAGCGCTGGTGTACTTCTATGGAGGTGAAGGATGATTTCAACTCACTAAAAGAGATGGTGTTAGTTGAAGAATTCAAGAACTGTGTTAAAGATGATGTTAAGACCTACCTTAATGAGAAGCAAGCACTGAATTTGCAATCAGCTGCCAAATTTGCAGATGAATATGTTCTCACACATAAGTCCAAATTTCAGTCTAGCAGTAATAATAGATGGTCCCAATTTCAGAAAAAGGGTTATGGTGATACCCAAGATTCCTCACCCAAAGACAAAGACAAATCTGGTGATGGTGCTCAGAAATCCAGTAACAGGTCTGATCAAAGTGTGAAAGCTGACAGTGACAAAAGTGGTCTAGTTTGCAGTTATTGCAAGAAATCTGGTCATGTTACAACTAACTGTTGGTTCCTTAAAGCTAAGAAAGAAAAAGAAAAGGATACCAAACCAAATGCCTTTGTGAAAACAAGGTTAGAAACCCCTGTAGTAGATGACCGATCTGCTAAATTGCCTGCTTCTTGTGGGGCTAAAAAGCCTGATACAGCTGACTTCGTGAGGGAGGAATTTCTTCCATTTGTGTCAGAGGGATTTGTGGCTCTGAATGAGCATACTACTCCTGTCCCCATATATATCCTAAGGGATACCGGAGCTTCTCAATCACTTTTGTTAATGGACTCTTTGGAGTTACGTGATGAGACCGCTTCAGGGAATTTCATACTTGTACAAGGTATTGAAGGGAGGACTGTATCTGTACCCCTGCGCTCTATATTCTTGAAGTCAGATTTAGTTACAGGACAGGTAAAGGTGGGACTTATGTCAAGTCTACCTATAAAGGGTGTTTCTCTGTTGCTAGGCAATGACCTGGCTGGGAGCAAAGTAGTTCCCCCTGTACATCTTACTTCACAGCCGAGCACTGAAGATGGGGATGAGGACCCATCTCTGTATCCTTCTTGCGCAGTGACTCGTGCTATGGCCAAGAAGGCTAAAGAAGAAGATGTTGTGGTGCCGTCCAGCACATTGAATAGTCAGGACTCAGGTGGTTCGCCTCATGACTCTGATTGGCCTACTATGGTTTCTCCGTTTGAGGACTTATCAGATACTGTTATCAGTTCTCTATTCAGCCAGCCGGATGGGTCTGGTGATTCTGATGTGTCTGGAGACTTGTCTCTGTCCAGAAAGCGGTTGATTGAGGAGCAAACTAATGATCCTGAAATTTGTGTACTAAAGAGGAGAGCCCTTCCTGATAAAGAAATAGACGCAGTTCCAGTTGGGTATTATCTCAAGGATGGTGTGTTGATGCGGAAGTGGCGCCCTCCTGATATCCCTGCCAATGCAGATTGGGCAGTGGTCAGGCAAATTGTTGTTCCAAAGGTCTATAGGAATGAGATCTTAACAATGGCTCATAGTTTACTTTTAGGAGGTCATCTTGGTGTTAACAAGACTGTTGATAAGATCATGAAACACTTCTTTTGGCCTGGGCTTCGGAAAGACGTTTCCAACTTTTGCAAAACCTGTCACACTTGTCAGGTAGTTGAAAAACACCAGTTAGACCCACCTGTAGCTCCATTGCAGCCTATCCCAGCATTTGGGGAGCCATTCTCTAGGGTCATTGTTGATTGCGTTGGTCCATTACCCAAGACTAGATCTGGAAATCAGTACTTGTTGACAATCATGTGTGCATCTACCAGATTCCCCGAAGCCATACCTCTACGTAACATCAAGGCAACTGCAATCTCGAAGGCTTTGATAAAGTTCCTCACGTTGTTTGGCCTTCCCAGGGAAATTCAGTCAGACCAGGGTAGCAATTTCACTTCAGGATTGTTTCAGCAGGTTGTGTATGAACTAGGTGCAAAGCAGATTCTTTCTAGTGCCTATCATCCAGAAAGTCAGGGTGCCTTAGAGCGGTTTCATTCCACTCTCAAGACAATGATGAGGACTTATTGTTATGACCATGAGAAAGACTGGGATGAAGGGGTTCATTTGCTGTTGTTTGCAGCTAGAGAAGCAGTGCAGGAGTCTACTGGATTCAGTCCATTTGAGCTAGTGTTTGGTCATGAAGTGAGAGGACCTTTGCTATTGTTGAGTGAACAATGGCAAGAGAAAGAGCCGCATATCAGTCTGTTAGACTATGTTAGCAAGTTCAAGGAAAGATTGCGTGCAGCATGTGACCTAGCCAAAGAGAACTTGAAATCAAGTCAGGGAAAAATGAAAACTTGGTATGATCATAAGGCTAGAAGCCGTGTGTTTAAACCAGGAGACAAGGTCCTTGTGTTGTTTCCCTTGCAGTCCAATCCATTGCAGGCTAGATTTCATGGTCCTTATGAAATTCTGACAAAACTCAATGATCTCAATTACATTGTGAAGACTCCAGATAGGAGAAAACCAAAACAATTGTGTCATATTAACATGCTAAAGCCTTATCATGACAGAAATGCTAGGGTTGCAGCTGTCACTTCAGATTCTCCAATGGTCGAAACGTGTGAAGATGAGGGGGAGTTTCAAGATGATGAACCAAGAATTAAAGCTGAAGTTCTTTCATGTAAATTGTCAAACACTGAAGTGTTGCAAAATCTTGATGTAAAACTCCAGCACTTAGAACCCTCACAGAGAGATCAGTTTGAAAGGTTGATCAAGAAATATGAGGATTTGTTTCCTGATGTTCCAAAGAGAGTTACTATAGCCTCTCATGATGTAGATGTTGGTGATGCCAAACCAATAAAACAGCATCCATACTGGATGAATCCTGAAAAGAGAAAGATTGCTGAGAAAGAGGTTGAGTACATGTTAAAACATGATATTATCAGACCCACCAACTTCGATTGGAGTTCACCCTGTGTGCTAGTTCCAAAACCTGATGGAAGTACTAGATTCTGTACAGATTATTGCAAAGTCAATGCTGTAACTAGAACTGATGTGTTTCCAATACCTAGGATTGATGATTGTATTGATAGTGTAGGGCAAGCAAAGTTTCTGACCAAGATTGATTTATTGAAGGGTTATTGGTGTGTGCCTTTAACTGAGAGGGCCAAGAGCATCTCTGCTTTTGCCACACCATCTGGATTGTACCAGTATGAAGTCCTACCCTTTGGCATGAAAAATGCCCCAGCCACGTTCCAAAGAATGATACAGTCTACAATCGCTGGATTGCCACACACAGGTGCGTACATCGATGACCTGATCACACGGAGTGACTCTTGGGAAGAACATCTAAAAGATGTAGAGACGTTGTTCCAGCGCCTGACCCAGGCTAACCTGACTGTTAACCTGAGCAAGAGTGACTTTGGTTGTGCTACTGTCACCTATCTTGGCTACGTCATAGGCCAGGGTAAGGCGGCACCCATAAATGCTAAAGTCCAAGCCATCATGGACTTTCCAGTTCCTGACAACAAAAAAGCTTTGCGCCGCTTCCTTGGAATGATCGGGTACTACCGCAAGTTCTGCAAGAACTTTGCTGAGATTGCTCTCAGTCTAACTAACCAACTGAAGAAAGGCGTAAAGTTCACCTGGGATGATGCATGCCAGAGAGCCTTCGATCACCTGAAGTCTCTGCTGTGTCACTTCCCCGTGCTCAAATCTCCTGACTTCAACAAACCGTTCTCCATCGCGGTCGATGCTAGCGACCAAGCTTGTGGATCTGTGCTCCTCCAGAGAAGTGACTCTGATGACATTGAGCATCCCGTGGCATACTTCTCCAGGAAGTTCAATCGCCACCAAAGGAACTATTCCACAATAGAGAAGGAACTTTTGGCTCTGGTCCTTTCTTTACAACACTTTGAGGTTTATGTTTGTACAGGACAAAAGCCAATGATTGTGTACACTAACCACAATCCGTTAATGTTTTTGAGTAAGATGAAAAACAAGAATCGGAGATTGTTGAATTGGAGTTTGATTTTACAGGAGTTTGACTTGGAAATTAAGCATGTGAAGGGTACAGACAATGTAATTGCTGATTGCTTATCCCGTGTTTGAATGTGTATATATATATCATGTGTTTGAATATTGTATGATATGTATATTTAGACAAGTGTTCACTTAACCATTTTGTATTGAAAAGAAAAATTTTGCCTTTATGAGTCAAAATTTTTCCCTTTTGGAACGGAGGTGTAATGTGAATATAGGCCACTAGATGGCAGTATTTACCTTTTTTTTGTTAAGCAGACTGGAGTCATGTTTAGACTTGTCCTGGACATGTCTGGGGCAAGTCTCAGAAAATTTAAAAAAAGAGGTCTAAATGTGGGTGGGGTCTGCAAAAGAGTATATAAGGAAAAGAATTGAGACAGTAAAGTAGTAGGAGAAATTGCAAGAAGATGACCAGACCTGCCATTCTGTTCAAGACCTGTGACGTTTCTTTTGTGGATTTCTTTGCCTGTGTTTGAGCATTTTCATTATCCAGGACATCACCAAGCCACCCCACAAAAAGGGACTGTAAATATTTCTTTTTTTTTCCTATTCAATCTTGGTCAGTTTAGTTAGTTGTTGTGTTTAATTAAATGTGTTTAAGTTTTTAAAACTGTGTCTGTCATCCCTTGCTGTTGCTGTTGTGTTGTTTTAAATGTAATAACAAATTGGGGCCATAACAGAGTGTTGTATCGATATTGGATTTTCACTTGGACTTCACTTTGTTGGCATTGGTGTGTACAGTACACCCCTTTACGGTGGGGACATATGGAAGCGAAATCTGCAAAGTGAAGCGGGGCGAAACTCAGTGTTCAGAAGGTGAATATCTACCAGTATACTACTCTCCTCGAAGATAACTATAGGTTATAATGGCACGTGAATCTGCTGTGTATTGTGACTGGACCACTGTACAGCCCGCCCCTGAGTCTAGCTTGGCTATTGGACATTTGCTTCACGATATGGTCGCGACGCGCGATAAATTTGCATGGAGTTAGAGATTTCTGAACTTTTGGACGTGTCGCAATGACAGTCTCGATGCACTCCAATATCTAATATGGCTGCCACGGCTGTCATCTAAAATTTGCATTCAGCGCAGTAAGTCCAAAATGACATTGCCCATCATCACCATTTTTGGTGTGGGTGTTGGGAGTGGGTAGCTACAGAAGCCTATCGATTTTTGTTGCACTCCGATATCTAATATGGCAGCCACGGGTGCCATTTTGAATTTACATTCTGTGCATTAAGTTCAAAATGCTATTGCCGTTCAACACCATTTTTGGTGTGGGTGTTGGGAGTGGGGAGCTTTAGAATCCATTTGATTTTCGTTGCGCTCCGATATCTAATATGGCTGCTACAGGTGCCATCTCGAATTTATATTCCGTGCATTAAGACCAAAACGCCATTACCGATCAACGCCATTTTTGGTGTTGGTGTATGTGTTGCGTAGTTACAGAAGCCTTTTTTCGTTGCGCTCCGATATCTAATATGGCTGCCACGGCTGCCGTCTTGAATTTACATTCCGCGCATTAAGTCCAAAACGCCATTGTCGATCAACGCCATTTTTGGGTGTTGGTGGTGGGTAGCTACAGAAGCCCATTGATTTTTGATGCACTCCCATATCTAATATGGCTGCCACAGGTGCCATCTTGAATTTATATTCCGTGCATTAAGTCCAAAATGCCATTGCCGATAAACGCCATTTTTGAAGGGGGTGTTGAGAGTGGGTAGCTACAGAAGCCTATCGATTTTTGTTACGCGTTCCAATTGCATTCCTCGCATTAAGTCCAAAACGCCTTTGCCGATCAATGCCATTTTTGTTGTTGGTGTGTGTGGTGGGTAGTTACAGAAACCAATCTATTTTTGTTGCGCTCCAATATCTAACATGGCTGCCACGGCTGCCATCTTGAATTTGCATTCCGCCCCTTAAGTCCAAAACGGCATTGTCAATCAACGCCATTTTTAGCGTGGGTGTGGTCAGAAGCCTATCCATTTTCATTGCGCTCCGATATCTAATATGGCTGCCACGGCTGCCGTCTTGAATTTGCATTCCGCACATTAAGTGCAAAACGCCGATCAATGCCATTTTTGGTGTGAGTGATGGGAGTGGGTAGCTACAGAAGCCTATCGATTTTCGTTGCGCTTTGAAATCTAGTATGGCTGCCACGGCTGCCATCTTAAAAATTGCATCCACGGCTGAGGGCTAACGCCTGCTTTGCGGGGCGATTTTTTTACGTGCAAAACTTTCACCAAAATTTTGGAATACTGCGATTTTCTATTGCTGGCAACTGACCGTAAGTGGGATAATCAACTCGTAGGTGTGGATTACATGGTTTAAAGGCACTTCGCGGAGACAACCAGGTTATTCGCCTCCGTGTTGTGCCTCCTTTAAACCATTTAATGCACACCTACGAGTTGATTATCCCTTACATAACATGCCCAAAGAGGAAACATGGGGGATATACCTTCACTATATAGTAACTGCTATGTGCTCACGAAAGTGACGTCACGTCCCCGATTAACACAACTGTAACGATAACTTTGCTGTTTCATTACGATTCATGAACATCCATATATACTTTAACTGCTATCTACATCCGCTGCTGTCCCTCTCAAACATAGTCTTAGCTAGCCACTCATCTCACCATTTTGTAGACGGGCTATGTTTAACTGAGACGGGTTACGTCTGATTTGAGACGAGTCCGGCCGTTCCCAGCATTAAATTGCCTATGTGAGGCGGGTGAGCATTTGTATATATATGTATATGGTTGTCACGAAAATAAGCGCAGTTGACTTGACTTTAATTGTTAGTGAACTGAAATTCGGTAGGCTGGGCGCGAAATTGGGCTCAAATGTAAACTTATTAACATATTACCAATCCGCGCACTTCTGGCTTATTATCTATGGCGCCATGGCCAAGTCTCGTCGCATGTGTGGGCAACTGGGCATTGTCCACTTGCACAAGAGTTGAATTAAGTTGTTTTAGAGGTAGGTCAGAAATTGCATTGATAACGTGGATGTCCAAGACCATTTTATTTACTGTAATGTGATTCAAAACACTCTGCGTTGGACTGATTATTTTTTATTCAACACCTCTTTTGAAGCTCCTTCAAGTAGTTTTTATTTGTATCGGTGTGTGGGTGACAAGGCAATAGAAACTTGTCGCAGCAATCGGGCATTTCAGTACATGTAGCCTGAAAATAATGCTTGTACATTTATCACGGTAATCGTGACTGTTTATTCATTTTAGAATCAGGGCACCAGCTTTCTAACCTGGTAAAACCAGACTCTACTACTTAGCTTTGCTTCGTACACAGAGTCTGGGCAGCTGTCATTGACAAGTGTTTACTTCCTGGTGGGTGGGCACTTGTCTGAAGTTTAAAATCATTGGTGTACCTGTAAACTAATCACTAACATTTGGTGATGACGTATGTTATGTGTCGGCTCAGCTGCCTAGTACTTCTGCTGTAAACACAGTACTTCATACCAGGAATGCAGTGAAACAAACTGATCGGTACATTTAATACTGTCCCCATACATATGCCCATCTTCACTCATTCACTTTAAAGAACCAAAGGCGCTCTTTCTGTTCTCCTTAGAAGAAACAAACTGTTGAGCTATCGTTTCTCCAGCAGATACTGCTGCTGTTAAAAAAAAATGTAAGAGACCCGAAACCAACACCAGAATCAGCGTGAATAACGTATTATGTACATCAGGACGAAATCTGCGTTGACACAAAAACTGAACCATGAACCATACTTGCGCTAATATCATACCAAGCTTGCTATCTAACTTTATAGAAACACAGTTTGGCTCTAAGCGTGTGGCTGTCTCAGACAGCCATTTCATTCATGGATAATGACAACATAACACCGAGACAGCGAATAGGTCTTGTGACAAAAACAAAAGCACAGCTTTTAAAAAGTTTGCTGCTTACTTAAATAGTGTGAAATTCGCGGACAATGAGACACTAGAAGCTACTAGCTAGCTGAGGTGGTTCGGCTGTCTGTCACTGAGATGTGACAATCTGTAGGGAGTAGCGCTACAACATCATCTCCCTTCAAAAATCTAACCAAACATTCATCTTGTTGTGGCTATAAGTCGCTGATATCTGGGATTTTCTCCACGACAGAGCGAATGACCTCCCATGTATCTATGTCCATAGCCATTGTTGATTTCGGAGACTACAATTCAAATTCGGCGCAGTTGCTACATCATGGCTCTCGGCCACGCCTTCTGTTCGTTAGTTGCTCCGGCGTACTTTCTGCCGAGGTAAATGAGGCAGAGCTCCGAGTGACCAGCCTGAATACTGAAGTGAAATGGAATTTACTGGAAGTACAAAGGCTGGCGGAGTGAGGCTACCAGATTTCCGCTCTTAGAAGTTCAATAGTCGCCAGAGTTCATCCCCAGCTGAACCACTTGTGGCGCAAGACTCATATTTCCTTCTTAGTTCTCTCTTGAAATCCGAGCCCACGGTACATAAAATACACTTCTAATGGAGACACGTTTCATACATGAGGTAGAATAGGGTGAATATTCCTATTAATAATTAATTTGAAAATTACAATCTTTAGGTGAGATGACATTCCATCTAGGCCTACTGCAGCTGATATGAACCACATGCAAATGCTAACAGTTCTGCCTCTTCGAAACTGGTTGGCTCTTGATCAAGTATATTGCAATTCCCAATATATTATTTTAATCATGTCGATTGTATTCTGAGATTGCGAGGCGAGCCACGAAACGTAGATTTCTGCAATACATCCCATTCATCAAAAAGACTTCCAAGTCAAGTTTGGTTTTTCCAAGCTTTTACGTATGCGGCTTTGACTCGAGAAACGATTGGTTATATGTTATGTTATATTTGAGCTCAGAACTGGAGTAAGGGAAAAAAATTTGCTGGCTGGGCTATATTCTTTACTGAGAGATCACTGCGGATGCGATTCTCCGTGCAGAGCTGGCGACTAATGGACAGACTGGCCATGCTGGGAACCCCATTTGAGAGAAATACCAATACAGTCAGCAACATAGTGTCGAAGGACGGCACTACTTCCTGCACTGTTGTTTTCCAGCTGAGATCTCTAAAAACGTAGAAGAATAACAAGATTTTGTTACTAATGTGCATTATAATACTCATTTAGTTTCTTTAGAAAAATATTTGGCGCTCCAACCCAAGAAAAGAAAAGAAAAGAAAAAAAATCCAGATTAGGTAGATTGGCGAAAGGAGCGCAAAACTCGGTCTTACCGCATGATCTAATCACCTAGGGGTCTATTCTCCCATGCGCGAGTTGAAAAAAGCGCGTAGGTACGCGCTTTTCAGCCTCAGAGTATTCTCCCTTCTACTTAAGTCTGTGCATTACGCGCCACGAAGGTAGTTACGCACTTGGGGCAATGCAAGGCCAAAATCGGGGCGTTTTCGGGCGTTCCACAGGCAAAAAACACTTATACGTATTCTCCCCCTGGCTTACGCGCTTTTTCTCTTAAGCACTTTTGAGGGCTGTATTAAGGTCAAGCGCCAACATAAGGCGAAATGGAATATTGCGTTTGATGTCGGTTGCAAGCCAAATTTTAACATTAATGTTACAATTAATTAAATACAATTTAATGTTGTATTTAACATGGTAAAGGTTGAGACATTCAATTGTCGTTCTAGAGAGTGGCTGGTGATGTCATGCACATATCATGGGCGTCTGTGTCAAGATGTCGGACACAGTTGGTTGACGCTGTGCTGCACCACATCAGCCACTTACTGAAGTTCCCCGAAACACCAGCTGAAAGACGAAGAGTTAAGGGGGGGTTCTACCGGGTCGCCAGGTTCCCCAGTGTTGCGGGAGCCATTGATTGTACTCACGTTGCAATCAGAACCCCTTCCACTAATAAGAATATGTACAGAGACCATAGACGTCGGCACACCATTAATGTCCATGTTGTGTGCGATCATGATACGTGCATAACAAGCATCTGCGCCAAATTCCTTTGCTCGGCCCATGACGCCTATGGACTGCGCAACTGCTTGAAATGTCAAATAATACAATAAATATTTGAAACCATATTAAGCTTGTTTCCATTATCTATCACAGTGATACTTTGAGTATATGCAAATAAAAATGACCATTTTACGTAACCCTCCTTCATCCGTATCCACTCCAAGTTCTTCTCCATGCACTTCCACTGCAGAAAGAGTGGATGCCACCTCCTCCTCCAGTGCAGTGAAATGCACCGAGGATGAAGGTTGCCCACCACCTGTTGCATGCACATTTCTTTGGTGTGCAGAGAGCCCGGCTTTCGCCCCACAGAATTTTCCACGTGTTAAAAGCGTTGTTAAAGCTTTTTGTTGTTTGTTAAAGCGTTGCCTTGTCCTTTAGTTGCAAACCTGACATCGGAGTAGTTTGAAATTTCAAGCGTGCAATTTCTAAATGAGATCATATAAACTGTCATTAATTGTTATTTTTGTGTGACTAGAATGTTCTCTTTACTTGTCTTCTTCCCCGGAACAAACAGGCTGGTGTAGGAGGGGCACATTTTCAATGCTCTGATTATGCTGGTTGAGAAGCACTAAATTCCACCCATCCATTTTCTATACCGGCTTATTCCTCACTATGGTCGCGGGGCGAGCTGGAACCTATCCCAGCTGCCTACAGGCAAAGGCAGGAAGCCACGCTGGACAGGTTGCCAATCCATTGCAGGGCGCACACACCATTCTCACACCATTCACTCTCATGGACAATTTAATGTCTCCAATTAACCTGATATGCATGTCTTTGGACTGCGGGCGGAAACTGGAGTACCAGGAAAAAAACCCACACGAACACGGGGAGAACCTGCAAACTCCACTCAGAAAAGCCCCAGGCCGGATTCTAACCCACAACCTTCTTGCTGTGAGGCAGCAATGCTAACCACTTTGCCACCGTGCCACCCATGCTTGTTTGTTTGCATAGCTTTAATGCCATAATAGAATAAGAAATGAAAAAGAGATGTCTGCATTACTTCCTGTAACTGGCACAGACATACATAAGCCTACTATTTCAGGGGAATATCGTCAGCCTGCTGATAAATCCTTGCATCTTCAAAATGATAAACTTCACAGGAAAATTTTAAAAATATATGTCAAATTTAAAAAAAAAAAAAAATAATATAAATTGATAAATATAATTTTAGATAAAAAAAGGTTTAATTTTGCATGTAAGAATAATGGACATACGAGTTTTTTTTCTTATCAGTTTGGAGATACGACGTTTTATCAGCAGGCAGACGATATTCAAATTTAAAGTCTGGTTTGCATTCTCCATGGACCACAACTGCATTTTCATTGTTAATCAGAAAACCATGTTCCATGTTTTCCTGATAGCCATAATCAATGAGCTTTGTACAGAGTCTGCCTCTCTTTTGGATTAGTCACACCTCTTTCATAAGGCCGCCTACATTCTGAAGTTAAGCGCTGTGGGCGTGATCGAAGCGCGTAGGGGAGAATACGCTAACTCAAAAGCACTTAACTCGAATCGCGTAAAAAAGGACTTAAGCGCTCTGACACATTCAAACAAACAAACAAACACTCTGAGTGGGTCTGGCAGAACACAAAAGATGAGTATGCAGAAAAGCACCTCATGCCCAATGTGAAGTATGGGGGAGGATCAGTGATGCTGTGGGCCTGTTTCTCTTCCAGGCCCTAGGAACCTTGTTAGGGTGCATGGCATCATGAACGCTTTGAAATACCAGGACATTTTAAATCAAAATCTGGTGGCCTCTGCCCGAAAGCTGAAGATGGGTCATCACTGGGTCTTTCAGCAAGATAATGACCCTAAACATGTGGCCAAATCTACACAGAAATGGTTCACTAGACACAGAATCAAGCTCCTCCCATGGCCATCTCAGTCCCCAGACCTCAACCCCATTGAAAACCTGTGGAGTGAGCTAAAGAGGAGAGTGCAGAGGAGAGGACCCAGGTCGCTGGATGATTTAGAGAGATTGTGCAAAGAGGAATGGTCGAAGATCCCTCTTTCTATATTCTCCCATCTTGTGAAATATTATAGGAGGGGATGAGGTGCTGTTTTGTTGGCAAAAGGGGGTTGTACAAAGTATTAACATCAGGGGTGCTAATTGTGGCACACATGATTTGATGTAAAATAATTATTTCTTAATGTGGGATTTTTTTCCCCACTGAATAAATGCACTTGAATTAAAGGTTGGATTTCATGGACTGAAAAAGGGTTGGGGAAAATGTATCGATTTTGGGTTTAATTTTTGTTCATTTGGGCTGATTAATACATGGCGCAATGTGCGCATAATGAAGTAAGTGTCCAGCTTTCATTCATTTTATAAGTAACCTCCGCGTAAGGCGGAGCTTTATGTATAGGAAGCGATTTGGTTCCAGGTGTGGGATGCACGGAAAGAAAATACAGCTTGATGAAAAGCACTTTTCCTGAATGGTACAATCACCTCTAGAGCTTGTTGATCTATTTGAATGTTTTTTTTTTAACAAATTCAAGTAACTGGGGTGGAAATTGACCATGAATAATTTTATAGATCAATTTAGCTCGCTAGAAAAAGTTAGTTTAGTACAATAAACTCACGTTGCTTACAAAGGGTGATAGCCAGCTAAATCTCATGCCCATGTAATGTTAGCCATGTTGCATATCTACATATAGAATTAGCCAAAGGGAATGACCTGGCAGAAACATTTGTGTAACGTTAGTGGTGTTCATTCCGGATGAATTGTACAAATAAAAGCATCCTTATCAGGCATCTGCCTATCTAGGGACGATTTAGTGAGCAAGCTGTTGAGTTTTTGTTTTTTTTTTAGGATGACGCAATCCTAGCCGAGGCAGTTGACCAAGCTGGCTGGCTTTCAATGATTGCCAGAGAAGATAACATTTCTGCATACTGCTCAGCTGTCTGTTCTGTGAGATAAAAACATAGCTCACTAACCATGAGAGTTCAAACCACTTGACGGAAATGTTCTTGCAAGCTATTCACCAATACTATGCGAGTGACCAATCAGAGTCAGATGCGAGTTATAGTGACCTACCAATGGATTAACCGTTAACTAAAACAACCTCTTATAATTTTGCTCTCGAAAAGCGTCAAGCAAAATTGCGCCTCAATTCATTTTTTATTATGTAATCCAGTCCGACACAGGGAGGATTTACGATTGTATACCTTTTAGATAACAAAATAACAGCAGGAGGTTTTCCATTATAGTCAATGGGAAATTCAGAGGTGCGGTGCACTGGATGTCATATTGGTTTCTTCAACTTTTCGCTCCGACAGCCTCTCTAGTTCTATATACACTCAATGCCTGAAACTCTTGCCCTGCGCTTATGTCACACCTATAACTAAAAAAGAAAATAAATATATATATATATATATATATATATATATATATACATATGCATGCCTA
Organism: Gymnothorax reevesii; assembly: GCA_029721435.1. NCBI lineage: Eukaryota > Metazoa > Chordata > Actinopteri > Anguilliformes > Muraenidae > Gymnothorax > Gymnothorax reevesii. The sequence continues at coordinate 118,885,722 of CM056574.1, forward strand.
TAACAAGAAAACTTTATTCTTGCCATTTCATTGGCTGAAAATGCTTCAGGCCGTAAGCCTTGGTAAACATGGCGCACATCAGGCTGACAGCAAAAACAGCAGGATTCCTGTGTTTCGAGCACGATTACTTGCACAGTAAAAAATTTGAAAAATATGAAAAAAAATAGGTCGGACGGCTTTCAGAATGTCCTTTCAGAAAATGCAAGCTTTTTACAAGAGCGGTCTTTTCCTTTAATATGAGTTTCTTGTATTATTAAATAATGTGGTGTTTTGAATTGAAGTGGTTTCTTTGACTCTCTCTTCTGTGACAATGGCACAAAATACCCATCAGATATTTCTTTTGTGTGCAACAAGCTGGTTCTTTGTGATGAACTACTACCGTAGGTGGTTTCATCTTGGCCAAGTTGGCCTGGTCATAGGGGTGAGACACCCTGAGATTCCATTCTGGCTGACACTATGCCCTCAAATTGACATTTACAAAATCAATAACTGCTACCCGTATTCTAGCTCTTTGTCTATTCAAATGTTTTCCTTACTCTTCTTTCTGTGTTCATTTATGTTGCCTAACAAAACCTACACAAAAGAAAACGTTCAGCTTAACAGATAGATTTGCAAAGTCGACCGACATTGTTTGTGGTGGTCGTCCTCACTGTTATCTATCATTGTTTGGGCTATAGCATTAAACTAGCTAATCAGGTGACCAGTCGGCTAAAAAATGCTGTTGTTTGGTGCTGTATGAGCAGTGGTGTACCATCAGATGCCAGGAAGGCCTTCAGTAACATCACCCTTTCCCGGATAATTGCTCTTAAACTGTTTGCGATCAGGTTTGATTGATTAACAATCAAACAGTTAATTAACAGAATAGCCACCACCAATGCGTGACACGTAATGATCAAGAATTGCTAATTACAAAGCGATTGCCTGTTGGCTATGTTGATATAATTGATGTGAATCCGCAAGAATGACACTCTGCACAATATCCGAAACTTTCGCGGACTTCACAGCAATTATTTTCGTCTTCACTCAGCAGTGCTACTACGCACTTTTGCTGTCACATTCAGAGTATATAGAACGGATTCTCATGGCTAGTTGCTCAATGAATGTCGCAAATTAATTTACGCAAATTCAGAAATTATAAAGACGTAGGCTATTGATATTTTCCGTAGCCATTGGTGTGCGGAAGTAAGTTAAACGCTGCATAATTTCGTAGTGCAATGTATAACACGGCTTTCAAAAACAAGTTAGATTCTCGTCGGTTCCTCCAATCAGTCTGAGCAACGGGTGCTAATCGGGGAGGTAAACTGCGAGAGGTGTCTGTCATTAAGAAGTGAAAGGTGAGGTTATTGCAGGCCCTGTGTGTCTGCCGACGGGCCGTCACTGTGTATAAGACATGCTACTACACAACAAAATGATTACATGTTGGGCTGTACGATTTCACTTGATCTGTGTGTCACCTGGCTGGTGGGGCACAAGACTGTGGCTTCCAGTCGCACAGCTGATATGCTCCTGCAGCGCATCTATAAGCACTGCGCGCGTGTTCACGTGACAAAGGAAGAGAGGTCGGAAGTGCGTGAGGAGGTGGCCCGTTTCGGGGCATTTTTTTCAGTAGTTTTTATTCACACAGCTTTTCTAAAAGATCATATCAACATTGGCTCCTCTAAAGTGTTGTTAATAATAATAATAATAATAATAATAATAATAATAATAAATATAATCATTAAAAAAACGCAATTTCAAAAGGGCACTTTCATTGATAAAGGGCAAAGGGGCAAGTGCTGTAGCACCACCTAGCGTCTATTTGAGCACGCCACTGGCTCCGCGTAATTGCGCTCAGACATGGCTGACATTATTGCCGTAAGAAGATGACACAGGCAGCGAGTACGCCGAGAGCGAATGTTCTCTATCCGTTTGACAATGTTTGGGATGTCAGAGGAGAGAATAAATCAAATACATTACCTGTCCAGCAATGCCGTATTGAAGCGGCTACATATAATAAAGGCTGTTTGGGGCCAGTCACGCCATACCTGCAATGAGACAATTTAAGATACTTTCCATTTTCTCGCCACAGGTTCATTCCAATGCACAGTAGCTCTCACTGCTGGGATCTCCCAAAAAAGTTTCTCTTGTATACTGTCTCAAATGTTGGATGCCATGTTGCGCAGGATGGGCTGATACATGAAGTTTCAATCCACACGGGAAGCACCAAGGACTGTACTGAATGAAACCAAACACGAGTTTCATGTGGTTGCTCGCTTCCCAAGAGAAATCAGAGCGAGTGACTGTACTCAGGCGCAAATTATTCCTCCCTCAAACACTGAGCATGCACTGTTCTAAACTTGCACCTTTTTTTGCAATTTATTTTTACTGTAATTTTACAATCGGTTTATTACAGAGGTTCCGTGTATGTTATCTGCAAACCTCAGTTAAATGTGCGCAGGTCTGTACTTGCAGTTAAAAAAACAAGGAAACAATGCATTAATTTACCAGTAAAATTCAGTCCATTTATAAAAGCGTATTTGCTTCCTCCTCAAGCGCCTCCCGCTCCATCGAGTCGAATTTCATTTTGCGTTTGCGTTCGTCCTTTTCCTCCAAACTGACCACGGTGGAAATGGCTGCAGCAGGCAAGGTCCTCATTTAAATAACGTTGTTGGCACCAGCAGTCATTTAGGCAATTACTCTTAGTAGATCACCCGCAAAATGTAAGCAAACCAAACGCACGAACTGATACCATGAGCATGCAATGTAGCGCTCTTTATCTGGGTTCTTAGTAGATCAGGCCCTCTGTTCTCAAACCAAATCTGATGCCTACAAATTATATTCTAAATTCAGATTTTAAATATAATTTTCTTATTTTCCTACAGGTTAAGTTACATTATTTTAAACTTTGGCGTGTCCTGCATCATTAAAACATCCGTCTTACGATAAAAAAAGAACTATTTACAAAGTTGATGAAAATGATTAAGCAGCGTTGTTGGCGTATTTTCACTAGGTGTCACTCTTTCTCCACAATATCTCGGAAAATCCGGCAGTTTTCAAAGTTCTAATATATATAAGTTCCGATTTTCCAAGGTGAAGTACATTCATCAGCTGCATTACCTACCTTGACCCCGGCCACACAGAAAACTGTGACTCACTCATTCTTACCCATTCTCTAAACATAATCTTTCAGTTATCTGTTCTCATTAGAACAGGATTATTTTGATTGGCCAGAGTAGACCAGGGATCATCAAATCACAGTCATCAAAGCCTAAAAACAGCTGGTTTTACATCCTCCCTGTACCTGGGAGTCAGGTGTAAGATCATTCTAACCTATCAGAACCAATAATTGCTCAATTATCTGGGAAAAAAGAAAACCAGGGCTGGATTTGTATTAAAGGTTTTTCAGATTTGATGACCCCCATGCCTCGTCTATACCTTAATTTCTTGAGGTGTCGAGTGATTGTGTACCAAGTTCTTGGCCCAATTACCATGACGGTAAGGGGCGTTGTCTCACCCCAAAATACAGCTGTGTAAGATATAATGTTCTGTAAATGACACCACTGGTTTGTCAGGTGTGATGGCGATAAGCATGAATGGTGATAGACGTTTGGCAAAGTGCTCTGTAGAGTTTGAGGGTGGATCTTTCCTTCAAGACTTCTCAGTTGCTGAAATCAGCTCTTTTTCCAGAGGTCAAGTCAAGTGAAAATGAAACAATGGCAGTCATGCCATAATTCATCAATTCTTCTTTATTTTGGGGTAGGAGGAGGGGGCAAGAATTGTTCAGACAGAGTACCAGGCACAGTCACAGTTCTCACCTTCTGTACTTTGTTTGGGGGGTAGGGGGTGGGGTGAAAGGGTTGACAGAGCAGGAAAAGGCCTGTCACAGGGAGGAAAGCCATTTTAATCTAAATGACATCTCTCCTTCTATTTCTGCACCCGGACCACGTCAGAGGGGCTTGGAGAAGATAAACAAAGGAAGGCGTTTGGTCTCGTTGACTTTTATCTATAAACAACCAGTGAGCGAGAGAGCAAGGGAAGGAGAGAGAGTGAGAGAGAGAGAAGGAGGGTGACAGAGAGAGCAAGAGAGATCCCTGCTTGGGTCCCTGGAGAGCAGAAGGCTGTGTACACTGTTGGCAACTGGGAAATCCAGCTCTGCAGTCAGACACCAGCAGTCTACCTTAACTACACTGCTGACCCCTGACTTACACACTATGATAAAGCCATACTTTATATTCTTGCTTAAACAGCAAATTATTGAGTAAATCCCAGCAAGTATTTAGTCTTTTTTGGACCGAAATACAATAGTATCATCTATAAAACATTGTTTGAAGATGGCATGGACCAGCAGCACTCACACCACTGCAGTAAGTTCCTCGTAATCGCTCTAGTCTAGAGCCAATAATTTTTCTCCCAGCAAATCTGTTTGGCTTAGACCTTGTTTGTGATGAGAGGAAAAAACATAGGAGGGCCATTTCATGGTATTTGTGAAGTAGTATCAGAAATATAAATCTTTGAATCTGAGCAAAATACCAACTGGATATGTTAGATGTACACCTGAAATGATTAGAAAACAAAAATCTGGGCTAAAATTTTTACCCCTTGATTATGAAAATTAGGATTTAATTATGAAATTATGAAAATCAGCATGTCGGACAGGACACATTTTCCTCATCTCTCTCCTGTTGTATTTCATTTTTGGCCATTTTTTCCTGCTGCTGACAGGACAAGTTTCAAGTTAAAGAAAATAACACACTAAGTAATGTTTCTTTTCTCAATTGTGAAGCCCTGTTAATTTCACTTCACAGGAGTTGGATGTCCTGTCTGACACGATTCATCAGCCAAAATTTTAATTTATTTCCAAAGTTAATGACTTATGAAGGCAAGAATCATTTTTCTCTTTGTTGATGTGGTATAAAACAATGTGAGTAAGGTTTTTCCAAAGAAAAAGAACACACCTCATGGGAAATTAAAAATCTTTTTTGTCTTGTCCGACACAATTGTGTCAGACAGGAGCAAAAAATGCGTCAGACAGGACTCTAGTATTCTAGTAATGGACCAATGGCTAATTCCAGAGTTGATATTGCAACTTCCACTCCTACTAAGGCCTTTAAAAGGCTGTTCAGTTCTTTTTGAGTGCAGAAACCACTGGCTGATTCAATTGCCAGTAAGTAGAGAGATGACTTCCCAATTAGCACCTGTCATTAAATATGATGGAGTAATTGGTGATGGATTAAGTAAGTGGTGATGTGTTAAGTACATTTAATTGATACCAAACTTTCAAATTAGAAGACATTGAGCAAAATTGAGGAACCTCTCTGGAAGAGCTGATTGCTTTAAATTGAAGTGGTTTCTTCCTGTGTGTTTGTGTTTTTACAAGTTTGCGTAACTCAGAAGAAACCATGTCAGCTTCCTTTGAGCTATAAACTGCACCCCAGATTTGATGGGTCCATCACTATAATGCAAGTACAGAGAAAAGCAACAGCCATGCCACCTAAAATAGATGCTGAGAGGAGCCCTACCAAAAGGGAAAAAAATCAAGAATGACAGTGAGAAGTAAGAGGCAGCCAAAAAGAAGGACAGGGAAAGAAAAAAAGCATCATGTGTGTATCTTCTGTCATTTCGGTCCCAAGTGAAAAAGTGTCCAGTCTGACACGTTGACCAAACAGGAACTTTTGACCCCCCCCCCAGCTATACTTTGAGTTAAGAAACCAAAATTTGCTCTGAAACCTAGATCGATATCAGGGAACACAACTGCTCGGCTAAATTCTATGAATACCATGTGGTTGGACAGAACTTTGCAGTTTTCCAACATGGCAAAAATACCACTTCACTTTTTGTCCTGTCCGACACAAACTTCCTGGCTTCATTTTGAACTGGAAAAATGAAATCAAAAGACTTCAGTTTTTTATCATACAAAGTGGTCCTATGGCTCTTGTTTATGACCCGTTCAAACTTATTTATCATTCCCCAGAGTAATGACTATGGTTGAATAAAACCTGCAAATGTCTTGTCTGACACAAAACAAATACCATGAAATGGCCCAGCAATTTCGGGGGAAAAATGACATGATTATTAATTATACGTTTTCTTAATGGATAAAGCACCAATGTAATCTTTTTTGAGCATTTCAAATTCATTCATTCATCTTCTATACCCGCTTATTCCTCACTAGGGTCACGGGGCCGGGCAAAGGCAGGGACCCACCCTGAAAAGGTTGCCAATCCATCTCAGGGTCCAATTAATCTGATATGCATGTCTTTGGACTGTGGGAGGAAACCAGAGTACCCAGAGAAAACTCACATGAACACGGGGAGAACATGCAAAATCCACGCATAAAGGCCCCAGGCCAGATTCTAACCCACAGCCTTCTTGCTGTGAGGCAACAATGCTAACCACTGTGCCACTGTTCTGGGCTAATAAGGAAATAGCTAATGGATAAGAGCACCATGAAGTAAAATTCCTGATGCATGGGCAATACACTTGTGGCTACTGGCAGTAGGCTTTCCTAGTTGCGTCACAAAAGGTAATTTGAGAAACATATTTTCCCATCTTGTACATCTGAAACAATACCAATTTGCTTTTCTGACAGTTTCGAACTGTATATTATCCAATATAGTCAGGTAGGCCAACTCTAGCCAGCCTGGTATGGCAAGTTAGAAATCTATGCTGGTCTTTGCTAAGATCCACAGGGATACTAAGGAGTAATGCTACATATAACAGTGTGCTATCTTTAGCTGCGGGGTGGAAGACCTGAAGTCTAGAAGCTATGATGTTTCACTGGGACTCAGAAGGTTCATGGTCCACCCCAGAGCAGCCACAATGAGTAGGAAATTCACGTTCTTGGGTTCTGCTGCAGATGAAGTGCCGCTAAATTTGCGCCTCCAAACTTGAATGTCTTTGAACTGGATGAACTGATTTTGACAAAGGTGGTGTCATTTTGTTAGTAACCTCAGTCTCTATCCACCAAAGTGACTTATTCTGCAATTAGGACTACAGTATTTTGAAAAAAAATTCCTTGCAATGAAATTAGAGCGAGATGTGAGCCCTTAATTTGACAGGGAAATGGCTTCCACTTACGTTGATCAAATGTACACAGCTTTGGGTAAAAAAAAAAAAAGAAGCATCTATGAACTAACTGTAATCCAATGCAGTATGGATCAGAGTCTGTGGAATACAGGCGGCTTAATCTGCTTGCTGCAAAGAGGAAGTCAGTACAGGTGATGGATTGGGAAAACGCAATTCCAAAAGGGGGAAGGGAGTAGTCAACTAAATCCTGTAACACAAATATGTACTTTCTGTACTCTAGAGCTTTGTTATCTCAAAATACCAAACAATTTTTCCTTGACAAACTCTTTTGTTGCCATCTTTTTTATCTGGGGGGGAAGAGATTTTTTAAACTGTTTCCCTTCAACACTTATCACCAGGAGGAACTTGTAGCTTCACTAATATGCTAAGATACCAGCCTCTGTGGATGGACATCGCATTTACATGGTAAAACTAATTTGGCTGACCTGACAATGAATGAAATGTTTCATTGATGGTTCAGCTCGTTCTAAATTATTCATATTTTCTATTTAATGTCCTGTTTTTGGTGGCAATGTCCCACCAGGCTTCTTTTCTGTTTTTGGAATGTATAAGAATGTGACAATGCTAATTAACATGCTTACGTGCCTCAGCCGTCCCCCAACTACAATACAGACATTTGGAAAACATCAGAGAGGGGTCCGTAGAGGGGTGAACAAGTTCAAAAGAGAAAGGTAGGATTAACAGATTGAGTTTCCCACTGAAAAAACGGACCTGGCGTTGCTCCGCGGGACGGCAGAAAACACGCATGACTTCAGCGCAGACGCAGAGTAAGGTCACGGTAAGTCAAAGGTGAGGCGACTGTCACCGTATTTCAGGAGTCAGACAAACCATTGTTTTCGCTGGGCTCGACTCACGCAACCCGAACTGATATGTTCCGAGGGCTTACGACACGCTGATAAACTGCTGGTTTCACTTAGAAGGCAAGAAAGAATGGCGGAAATAAATGTGCGCAAAACACCTTTTCGAGTGTAATTTACAGGCAGCACGGTGGATTTGTCCTAATTTGCACTGCCCCTTGCCCCCTTACGTCTGTGCATAGGACATTTCAGGTGAATTTAGCAGTAAAATGTCTTCCTGTTATAAAGAGTTTCCCGTGAATACAAAAAAAAAAAGTTTCAAAATTCATGGAATTGTTTCCCACATAACTTCGAACATCAAATAAAAATATCAATGTCACCGATATTTTGCCAGTGTAACGTTCAGAAATAACAAGGGGCAGCTATAAGGCTACTTCAAGTGAGACCTCAAAAATTTAATGAGTCACATCATATGTGCCAGATTCGATTTTTCTTAGAAGAAAATGATAAGAAATCTTTGGAAAGCCTGAAAGATCGAATTTGTTTGGCTAAAGTGCCTTTTATCACCCAGAAATGATTAATAGTTAAATAAATGTGCCATGATGCAATAAAATGTAGCTTATTAACACATAAATATTAAGGCCCCAATTAGGTCTTTTATGAAAACTTGATAAATTGACTTAGTTAAGAATCAATAAAGTAGCCTATCTCTTCTGAGTGAGCCCGAGATAGGCTATCACATTTATGAAATGAGTAATTCTCATTTGGCGAGGATTAAATGAAAATTACCCACTACGCAAGTTTCATAAATTTGATATCTTGGGCTCACGAACTTGAGGTCTTATTTATCCCATAAATGCAAGAGTCGTTTTACTCGGAAAACGTAAAAATAAAATCACTTTGTCCGAAGTGACAAACAATTAGTGCGCATTAGTAATTAAACTTCAAGATCACCGTAACGCATACAGAGGAGTAATCACAGAATGAGCTGACAAGAAGAAATAACAGTTCATATTTCAAGCTCATTTTAATGTTGCACTGTAAAAATGACAAAGGAATATGACTGAAATTCGTATCAGTGCCGTAAAAAAAACTTATAGCGAGGCAAATCACGGAGTAACATCTTTCCCTGATAGCAAAGAGTCATTGAAACAATGTTAAATCAACATTGTTTAGTCAACGTTAAGTCTTTGAAACAACGTTGTACGGGCACCCTCAATTAACATTGAATCAATGTTGATTTTCTGATGAAAGATCAATGGTATTCATTTTAATTAAAAAGAACATTGAAACAATGTTAAGATTTCAACCTAACCATAGATCTATGTGCTTTCAATGACTTTGCAACATTAGTATCATCACCCTGTCAACCAGGAATCGATACTCAATCACTCATAATCATAACTTTAAATCAATATTGTTTCAATGTCGCTGTATCAACGTCGGGTTTCATCGCTATTGTAACAGTGATTCAACATTGATTTAGCATTGATATTACATTGTCAACCATTCTGATGATTCAGGTGGAAAATCAACATTGTTTCTATTGACATCGGAAACAAACAACGGGGAAAGAGCACCATGATCTGATATGCTCACTTAAGTTTTAGCTGCACGCAACGCGTGCTTGTACTACAGGTAGCCTCCTCATCGGCTAATGATGTGAAACTAAGATAAACAACAACGTCCAGAATTGCGGAATGGAAATTGCATCTCCTGCGATGATTCAACTAGAATTGCTGATAGGGTACACTAAAGTGAAGCATCTGCTCTAGGAGGCACCCGGAAGTAAAATTCACTCATAGACTGCCATTCATTTTCGCCTACTTTAAAATGACATTTTCAAAAACACTTGCGTGCGAGTCGGTGTTATTTTGGTATAGCTGTGCAGAACAATGTTTTGTCTCACTAAATATGTGCTTTTCGGAAGATGGAAAGCGGCACACTTTCTAAAGCGAAGATCGAAATGTGACTCGGTGTTAACCGTAAAGTGCAGCAGAGAGGCGACTTTAACTCGCCGAGCGCGGTGAAGTTCCCGAGGCTTTTACCTCTGAAAAGAAAATTGCCTGGAAGTTATCGCCGTTATAAGAAACGTTGATGAATGTCCGTATAGGTGATCAAATTACGCTCTCGTTTCCTCACTTCATAGTATCCTGTTTGACTATTTGACATCAACCGAATTGTATATATTGACTCATATGGCTAATGCCAACGTTGATAAAAGGAAGCACTAGTGAAGCCCCTTACAAAAAAGTAGTTTATTCAAGTGTGCTATTAGTATACTTCTTCTAAACTAAAAATAAGAGAGTATACTTTCAGTTTACCTTTGATGTTCTTATTAGAGATATACTTACCCTTACAAAAAAAAAAAGGTTTATTCAAGTGTGCTATTAGTATACTTCTTCAAAACTAAAAATAAGAGAGTATACTTTCAGTTTACTTTTGATGTACTTATCAGAGATATACTGAGCTCAGTAATACTTACATATACTATGCTTATACATAAAAGTACACAAAAGTACACCGAAAAGTCTAAGTATATTTAGCTAATACTGGTACCTAAACTTATGATTATCATACTTTTCTTGAGTATATCTAAGTATTAAAATATTCATGCCTAATGTTCAAGTATACTGGCTTGCAGTTAGGCTACTATCAAAAGCATAAGCACATTAAAATATTTTGACCATACATATTGGCTTCTTTGAAGTATACTGTACTATATTTTTACTCAGTTTTAACTATTTCATGGACTTACAAGAATGTTTGCAGTAAAAAGTCAGCTTTGGGGCAGCATAGCAGAGTAATTAGCACATGGGTGGAGCTGAACTTGATTTTTATGCAGTGTTATTAACCCAAAAAGAAATAGATAAACATTTCTCTGATTTTATTTGAGAACAAATTTGACAATTATTGCAGTATTGACAGACTTGATACATACTCTTGCAAAAAAAAGTATACTTCAAGTTTAAGCAACATAGATGTAAACTAGATGGGTACTTTAAGTTTAAGTTTTATTTTGTACTGCAAGTACACTACAAGTGAACTTTTAAGTATACTGTGACTTAATTAGTTGTATACCTCTAGAATACTTTTCAATTTATGAAAGCATATATTTAAGTATACTGCAAGTAAACTTACAGATATACTGCTAGTTTATTAGTTGTATATTTCTAGTAAACTTTTCAGTTCATGAAAGTATACTGTGAAGTATACTGCTAGTAAACTTAAAGATGAACTATTAGTTTACAAGTTAAGTACTTCTAGCACAATTTCTAGTTTATAAAAGTATAATTTGTAGTATACGGCAAGTAAACCTACAGATAGACTGCTAGTTTATTAGTTGTATACTTCTAGTAAACATTTTTTACATCATGAAAGTATACTGTGAAGTATACTGTTAGCAAACTGAAAGATAAACTATTAGTTTACTAGTAACGTACTTCTAGCACAATTTCTAGTTTATAAAAGTATATTTTGTAGTATACTGCAAGTAAACTTACAGATATACTGCTAGTTTATTAGTTCTATACTTCTAGTAAACTTTTCAGTTCATGAAAGTATACTGTGAGGTACACTGCTAGGACACTTAAAAATGAACTATTAGTTCACTAGTTATATACTTCTAGCACAATGTCTAATTTATAAAAGTATACTTTGAAGTATACTGAAAGTAAACTCAGATGTACTTCGACTTTACTTGTTATATACTTCAAGCCAACTTTTTAGTTCATGAAAGTGCACTTTGAAGTATATTGCAAGTAAACTTATAGGTAGACTACAAGTCCACTAGTTCTATACTTCAAGCCCTCTATAGGTTAAATTTAGTTTTAAACTTTCAGGGAGCTAAAAGTTTTTTTTTTTTAACTGCAAGTATACTTCAAACTTAACATCAAACTCACAGCTTATGATTATTGCACTCTAAAATATATTACTGTTGCAATTCAGATATTATTTAATGCAAGTAGACGAGAGGTTACCTCATGTACTCTATGAGTAGACAATGATTAAGTGCATTCTGCTTTAATTCACAGATGAAGGTACTTATAAGGATTTACAATGAAACATACTCAGGAGAGAACAAAATTGATTCCTTTATAAATAAAATTTTCAAACACAATTTCGTATTAGATGCTGAAGTATAAGAACACAGCAATGGCAAGTCTTATCGAAATCCCAATTCAAAACAAAAAAAACCTCTATCTCTCTCATATGGAACCAGAAATATGCATAAAATATTAATTATCAATGCCTTCAGCCTGACCAGTAGGCTGAAGGACTCAAGCAAAGGCTGATGAAATATTCCAAATGAGTACACCGATGAGCAGTTTTTGGTTAATGGAGTTCTATATCACAGTCAAAAATATGACCGACTAAAGAAAAGATGTAGCGGTGCTGTAATATTTGAAAGATGGGACATTCTTTTTATCAATGATTTAATCATTTTTAAACAAGAGTGTGGACATCAAAGCCCTGCATATTGTACCTGTACCAAACATTGCTGTGTTTAAGTTGAGATATCAGTTCAATCTAGCTGGCCATTATTTGCAGATAAATGTACACAGTATTTTCAAACATGAGATTAAGGAAACTGTAACTTCAGTGCTATAGTTTTAGAACAAGCAACCATACCACAACTTGATCTGCACCAGCTGTGTGGTTGAAGCTAAGCAGCTGTAGGCTTGGTTTGTGCTTGGATGGGAGACGCCTGAGGAGAGTAAGTTGGTGTTGTTGGGCCAGTATATTGGGATCTTCCCACTGGTGGAATAATACACAATAGTGCAGTGATGATGATGTTGTCTATCAGATGAGATGTGAACCTGAACTCCTGCCTCATTGTAGTCAATAAACATCCAATGACGCTCTTTTTAAGTTTCCTCACAGTATACTCTCATGAACTGAAAAGTTTATTAGAAGTATATAACTAATAAACTAGCAGTATATCTGTAAGTTTACTTGCAGTATACTTAAATGTATACTTTCATAAATTAAAAAGTATACTCGAAGTATACAACTAGTTCACTCACAGTATACAGAAAAGTTCACTTTTAGTGTACTTGCAGTATAGAATAAAACTTAGATGTAAACTAGATGGATACTTTCAGTTTACTTTGCTTAAACTTGAAGTATACTTAAAAGTATACTTTTATAAACTTAAAATGTTCCAATTTAGTCCGAAGAAGTATTAAATTAGTATACTTTCTAGTAGACTACAAGTACATGGGTCCGTAGTTTACTTGCTAGACTTATACTTATACTGAAGTATACTTAGTAAAATGAACTTCAAGTGTACTACTTTTTGCTAAGGGCACCTTTCTCCCCGCCTTGTCTTTTGGAGATCTGTATAAAACAGACAAAGCGACTTGTCCAATGTTTTAAATATTATGCGGGTAGGAAGTATTGTCGTTGACTGTCAATCACAAGTAGCAAGCTAGCTTGTTAGCCACCTTTTTAATTTTTTTTTAACCACTAAGTCAATGCAGTCCCCGCGACGCCAAGGTAGCTCGCTGGTGACCGTTATCGATCGCTAACGTTCGCTTTCAGTCAGCGGTCTGTTCAAGTCAATGGGACAGCTAATTAGCAAGCTTGCACGAAACGCGATTTTTTTCTATTAAAGTGACAACTTCGCGTTTCTACGTTAACGTACGCATGAAACATTTTATTACAATTCTTTAAATAAATATTGCTGCAAAAGGCAGCAGCACATCTCGGCATTTTCTCGCTTGTATCGAGTTATTTGAAATTGGCCTCATAGGAAACCATTCATTTTTATGAAGAAGTTGGGTGTATTAATATGGCGGCCGGGTGCTTCACTTTGGATAATGTAAATATGACGACATCAGCAATCTAGTGTTCTAAATATATCTATATTCAGAGGGCGACTCAATCACGCGGATACGGCTTCCTTTAGGAGGCACAGCTACATTGTATTTGTGCTGATGTAATTAACTCCACTGGAGTCGTCGCCAGTGCTCAGGTGAACTCACACTGACTGCACACTGACTGTGGGTCAGCTACACTGAACTTTGCAGACGATTTCAGGAGTTGTTAATTAAGTAGTCCCGTAACAGTCTGAGCGTTCCATCTGTTGCCAATGAACGGAATCTGACCAATTACGACGCAATAAAGATGTAGCCTAAATCACGTGTGTAAACCAAACCTGTATCTCATTGGGTTGTGTCTCACCGAATTTTGATCATTTATGGCAGGAGTGTCAAACTGACCCGTAAACGGTCCAAGAAGCTGCGGGTCTTCAATCCTACCAAGCAGAAGCTAACCCGAAAGCACTGATTTAATCAACTAATCTAGGCCTGCACAACTGATTAGTTGTATCAGGTGCGCTTCTGCATTGTTGGAGTGAAAACCTGCAGCCTCTTGGCCCGTTTATGGGTCAGATTGACACCCCCGATTTATGGGATAAAAGTGGTGTTGCGTCCGTATGGGAAAATTGCCCATGAAAGCTTTTAATTCCTTACCATATTTACTGTGTGGAGAGAAGTATGTGGGCCTAGAAAATATGGAATTATATTTGTGCCACAATCCTGAGCGAGCAATTGGACATTTTGAGCGCAGAAAAATATATTTCGCAAGCACACAAATCTTGTTGAGAGAAAAAAGAAATTTTGTGAGCAAACAAAACCTTCTGATTGGGCGAACAAAACTATTCTGTGCTCAACAAATATTTCTGCATGTTTGCTATGATCAATATAAACGTGCAATATTAATCCCCTTCCCTCAGTTTCACTCTATACCCTCTCGCAAACTCATGTTCTGCGCGCTGGCACACCGCAGCATGCTCGCTCAAAGCATGTCTCTCCCTCTCTCTCAGTCTGACCTCTCTGTGTGCGCTCAGCTTCACCTGCGCGCTCGCTCGAGCTGTGCAGAGTGTTACAAATGTGCCACAATTCTGATTGGCTGCCTCGGTCTCCAATTAGATGCATTATGCCCAACCACCAAAGAAAAGGGGGAAAGGTAATGACGAAATTCGTCTGTGACTGGATAACAGTACTGCCCTTGTTTAGGACAGGTTAAGTTTAATGTTAAATCTCTAATATCTTGAGACATCCACTGTTGTGTGACTCTTGACTCATACCTCTTAAGCAACACTGGCTGCTGCTAACTATAGCATTGCACAATGTCTTCTGAAAATCAAAACCAAAATGCCACACCGCAGCCACGAGCACCATGTTTTATGGACCTTTATGAAATTTTGTTGGTTAGTCTGTACACCTTCGGCTTGCGAACCAAGTTAGCTATCTAGTTAGGTTGCTAGCGTCAGGTCAGCCAACTAATGTCCGGAGAAAAGCAGAAGATTACTGACGTTAATGTTATTTCCATGATAGCTGGCAAACTCGACAGTCTTAAAAAATAGCTTTGGCACCATTCTCCGGCTGATTCGTTTCAACATATAACGCCTGAAGAAGGCACTTTACAGATAAGTCTATCGACATAAAAGTTTGCCTTGACGTTCATTCACAAATGAACCAACCGAAATAATGACCTCTACCGTGGAGAGTGCTTCGAACTAGCGTCAGCTCAGCTCACCAGTATCACCTGGCGCTAATATTCGTGAAAGCGTGCGTTCGGTGGCGCAACGCGGGGCTTTGATGCGCGTGTTCCCGGTGGCAGCTATGAAGGCCGGCATTGCACCACCGGGCGCCGGCTCCCTGGCTCCGGACTGATGGGCCTCTTCAGCCGCGCATCGTGTGTTATTACCGTGATCTGTTTCTGCATATTTCACGAACATTAGTGCCAGATGATACTGGTGAGCTGAGCCGACGCTGGCGCCGGCGTTCCCGTGGTTCGAAGCACTCGCCGCGTGAGAGGTCATTTTTCCGGTTGGTTCATTTGAGAATAAGCTTCCAGGTTTTTCCAAATGTATTCCACATAGGTTTAGATTATGCTTTCAGGTTATTTGTCTAAAGCAGTACCCCAAATATCACTAAAGAATCACAACTGCTGTAATTTGACACCACATTATCTTTCGTTCTGTATATACATCCATGCTGCAGTATTAAGCCAGCACAGCAACACCAACACCGGGAACGGCAGCAGCACCCTGGTTTTGTTAGCTACACCAAAATGCAATATTACCCCTAATTAATATCGTTTATCACACCTGCACTTGCTCTGCTATTTCAAGTAAAACTGATTGCTAATAGTGTTTAAGCATTAGAATGAGATGTCAATCACTGCATAAAACACGTGGCTTCGCTTTCACAAAATTAATCAAGGATGATCGTGTACTTCACTTGTGGATGTGTAACATTAGATGATCAGACTTGATATGCAGGTTATAAGTGTAGCCTATTTCAGTTTATGGCGACAGACATATCGGCAAAGTTCCTTCTTCAGGGGTGTTGAAATAAATCAGCTGGGATAAAGGTGCCAAAACTATTCTTTTTTTAAGATTGTCAAGTTCGCCAGCTATCATGGAAGTAACGTTTAATGTCTGTAAGCTTCTGCTTTTCTCCGGACATTAGTTGGCTGACCTGACGCTAGCAACCTAACTAGATAGCTAACTTGGTTCGCAAGCCGAATGTGTACAGACTAACCAACAAAATTTCATAAAGGTCCATAAAACGTGGTGCTCGTGGCTGCGGTGTGGCATTTTGGTTTTGATGTTCAGAAGACATTGTGCAATGCTATAGTTAGCAGCAGCCAGTGTTGCTAAAGAGGGACACGAGTCACACAACAGTCGATGTCTCAAGATACATAGAGATATAACATTAACCTTAACCCGTCCCAAACAAGGGCAGCACTATTATCCAGTCGCAGACGAATTTCGTCATTACCTTTTCCCCTATTCTTTGGTGGTTGGGCATAATGCATTTAATTGGAGACCGAGGCAGCCAATCAGAATCGTGGCACATTTGTAACACTCAGCACAGCTCGAGCGAGCGCGCAGGTGAGGCTGAGCGCACACAGAGAGGTCAGACTGAGAGAGAGGGAGAGACATGCTTTGAGCGAGCATGCTGCGGTCTGCCAGCGCGCAGAACATGAGTTTGCGAGAGGGTGTAGAGTGAAACTGAGGGAAGGGGATTAATATTGCACGTTTATATTGATCATAGCAAACATGCAGAAATATTTGTTGAGCACAGAATAGCTTTGTTCGCCCAATCAGAAGGTTTTGTTTGCTCACAAAATTTCTTTTTTCTCTAAACAAGATTTTTGTGCTTGCGAAATATATTTTTCCGCGCTCAAAATGTCCAATTGCTCGCTCAGGATTGTGGCACAAATATAATTCCATAAGAAAATGCATTTCTTTTTTGTGTCATATGTGCTCAGGCAGATGTGGGCCAAATTTAGATGAGCACCCCCCTAAAACGACGATGGCGATGGATCGGCCACACCCTCCGGAAACCTACTACCAACATCACAAGACAAGCACTTACCTGGAACCCTCAGGTGAAAAGGAAAAGAGGAAGGCCAAAAAACACCTGGCGCAGGGACCTGGAGGCAGATACAACGAAGATGGGCCTGACCTGGGGAAAACTGGAGAGACTTGCCCAGGTTCGTGATGCCTGGAGATCACTTGTCGGCGGCCTATGTCCCTTCCGGGATAACAGGCGAAAGTAAAGTAACCCCCCTAAAACCAACATATGGGGTTACATCAATGACTAATTCCAAATTATCACAGTGCTAGTTCTAAAATTTATAACTGTTATTGTTGCTGCCATCTAAAGGAAGAATTTTACTCCAAACATGCCTTAATTGCTTTGAAAATATGAGACCCAGGAAGCCATAGAAGGCATAATGTTGCTACATTTCTCATCACAAATTGAAAGTTTAAAATTAAAATAGTTCCCAAAGTGATCCAACCTTAAATATTTGGTAAAAAGTAGGTGCGGTATGTCAAGTTCGTTTGCACAAAGATTCAAGAAATTCTTTCACCGGTAACAATGAAGTAGGACGGCTGTATGTACACCATCCTCAGAAAGTGCTGATGTCGAGTTTCCTGAACTTTCTCTGGAATATTTACAAACTTTGGCATCTGAATGTTATCAGATCAAATAGGCACCAGGATACATAGCTGAACAATGTAGTGATGAGTGAGACTATGAAGTTTGGGGTACAAACACCTTGATAACCTTATATGTTGTCAGATACATTCACTTCACAGGAGTCAAACTAAGTGCAACATATGGATTGAGTTTGATGTTACTCTAGTTCAGGGGTCACCAACCCTGTTCCTGGTGGGCTACCATTCCTGTAGGTTTCTGCTCTACCTCCTATTCAGCAAACCTGATTCAACTAATTAGCTACTTAACGAGCTGGGCAATTAAGCAGCTGATTAGATGAGTCAGGTGTGCCGAATTGGAGATAGACAGGATG
Organism: Gymnothorax reevesii; assembly: GCA_029721435.1. Classification (NCBI taxonomy): domain Eukaryota; kingdom Metazoa; phylum Chordata; class Actinopteri; order Anguilliformes; family Muraenidae; genus Gymnothorax; species Gymnothorax reevesii. The sequence goes on from CM056574.1 coordinate 118,903,919, forward strand.
GTAGCCCTCCAGGAACAGAGTTGGCGACCCCTGCTCTAGTTAATGATCCTATTATAGACTATTATTGCACATGCCCCGCAGGGAGAAGAACAAATGGCATGTGTGCGCATGTTACTACATGAGTTATTTCAGGTCTCAAACCTAAGACATTCAGCCTTACACATATACATTTCAACAAGCTCTCAACAAATTAAAAGAAACATTTGATTTGTGGCTTAAATGTCAACCTAAGATTAGATATTCAACTAATTGAACCACAACAAAATGCTGATCATTAACCTTTCATCTTTATAATACACAAAACACATGATACATGCTGGATCTTTTCAAGGGTGATCTGATCCGGAAGAGATCCAGATATAATCTCTGCTTTTTGAAATTATTCCCATGATGGTAAAGGCCCTAAATGACGAATACTGGATCCACTGTGGCCTATTTATTCACTGTCTTCATGATCTACTTTGCCTTTGCCTCAAAACAGCTTTTTAGATTTTCTTCTATTTTCCGAGGATGGTGTGCATAGTGTTGTCCTACTACGTTGTTACAGGTGAAAGAATTTCTTGAAACTGTGTGCAAATGAACTTTGCATACTGCACCTACTTTTTTTTTTTTTTTTTTACCAAATATTTATGGTGGATCATTTTGGGAACTATATTAATTTAAATCTTAAACTTTCAATTTGTGATGAAAAGGTAGCCAAATTATGCTTTTTACAACTTCAATTCCTCCTGGGTCTCATATTTTCAAAGCAATTAATGTTGTGATTCCGTTTTTGCCATGTCCATGTTTAAGTTCCGTGCCTGGCCTTGTACCATGTTAGATTAATCTGTGCATTCTTGACCATTGCTTATGTCTGACCATTCTTAGGATTATGTATTGTGTTTTTGGTATTTAAGATTTCCTTTTTTTATTATTTTTCACGTTTTAGTTTATTAGTTATCGTGCCATGTTTTCTTTTCCATGCTTTACACTCTGTCTCCCCTGTCTTGTCATGTGTGTATCTTTGCTCACGGTCCCTTGTCTTGCGTGCCACTCTTTCGGGTGATTTATTGGTTTCTTGGTTTCAATCTTTTTTCATTATCTCGTGTTCTTCCTTCCTCTCTCTTTTACTGTCTTACTATAACATACTAACAGTTTATTGTTTTTGCTAATTACTAACCACACTAATCTTGTATATTTTTACTAACTTACTAACAAGCACTTGGGATTGTATAGCTGCACATACTAATTGACTAACAATCTCTCAGCAGTCGCCAAATTCTACTCTCCACCTCCTTGCCTATCCCTAATTATCTCTGCTGCAACTTTCTGTGGATTTCCATTTATACTTTGCTCTTTCCTTTCTTTTTACTATGCACTTTATTACTCCTTGACCGGAGCTGTTGTGTTCATAGGTTTGTCTCGTGATCCCAGTCTACGATTTGATTACTGTTTAATTCATGTAATTAGTTTATTCCTCATGTGTCACTCCCTGATCATTGTCTCCATTGATTGCACCTGTTCTCCCAGATCATGTGTTCTCCCGGATGTGTATATAAGATGTCTGTTTGGTTCACTTTCTTGTCAGATTGTTCTTCCTTGTGCTACGTTTTTTCGCCTTGATTCATTGTGATTTATCTTTCTGACTGGACCGTCCTTGATATCAAGCTTTGCCTATTCCCTGTACTTTTGCTACATTCTAGTTTTTTGACCTCTTTTGTCTGACTACGATTTTTGTGATTGGTGCCCTGTGTATGACTCTGGATTTCGCCCCTTGGACTCTGATTTTGGATTGCGGACTTTGTACCGTTGCCAGCTCTGTTGGGGGGTTTCCCCCTTCAGAAATAAAGCCTCCTTTTTGCATTTTACTGGTGTTTTGCTCTTGGTTCATTTCGTAAAACCTCACAATTAAGGCATGTTTGGTGTCAAATTGTTCCTTGGGATGGCAGCAACAATAATAGTTTTAATTTTAGAACTAGCACTGTGATAATTGGGAGTCATTCATTGATTTATCCCCATATGTCGGTTTTAGGGGAGTGCTCATCTAAATTTGGCCCACATCTGTCCGAGCACATGTGACACAAAATATAAATGCATTTTCTAGGCCCACATACATCTCTCCACAGTCAACATGGTAAGGAATCACAAGCTTTCATGGGCAATTTTCCCATACTGACAGAACACCACCTTACATAATGGATGATACAGCTTGCTCAGAGATGGCTAATTATATTGTTTTGGCCAGCAGATTATGTAATAAATTATATTAATATATTAGTAATAGAGTATTTTTAAATCATTACATTGTCTGATAAAATGGGTCATAACTTTTTTTTTTTTTTTTGTGTGGCGTTTTAATTGGGTTTTCAACGATCTGAAAATTATAGTATTGTTCTACTTTCACCACCCTTATGAAAAATTGCTATAATTCCAAGCTGTACTTATCCTATGGTATTTGCGCCACCATAGTATAGTATTACTATAGTGATTCTATATTTATTCAAACTGCAGGAATACAGTTCTGTGGACTATAGTAAGTTGTACTAACATGATACTGTTGACTGTGTTTATTCTATAGTTATGCCAAAAGTATTGTATTACAAAGAAATAATCATAGGACATTTTCATAAGCGTCAGGTAAGATTATCTGTTAAAAGGCAGCAATGTGACGGCCCATTATTTTGCAGGTATCGTGAAGTTTGGCCAGTAACTTGCACACCTGTTTTCAAGGGAAACTCCCCGTTCACTTTATGTGACTTTGCACCTCATTTGTGCAACTCAGCTGATTGGCTTCATCTTTTCATTTCAGTAGATGCTGGTCTTTTTGCCGTCCGGTCCCCTGGAAACAGCAGAATACCACTCAAAGCAATTCTCCAGTGATCTGGAAAAACAGTTCATCGGAGCAAGTTTCTTGCAATTAAAGAAAAAAGTTTTGATTCCAGATTTTATCAAAGAAATAAAAATGAAGTTTTATTTTGACAAGCTTCAAATATCACAAGTAGCCAGTGTTTTCAGATTTTCCCCATCATTACTAAGTGCAAATAAGGATTAAACTCCATCTCCACCATATGGGACTTACTAGGTTTTTCCAGATCACTGAAGAATTGCGATAACGAAATCTGGCATTGGACCACTAAGCTTTCTCCTTGAGTGTACAAGAAATACACAGCCGCTGAGGATGTCCGTTTGTCCACCCTGTATTGCCCCGACGTTGCCCTTTTTCAATGTTGTTCTGTTAGCGGTGATGATAGTGATAGCTGGCTGTCTATCCCTCCCTCCCCTATTATTAGGAGCATTTATTCTGAGGTTGTTTTGGCCGATTAAGGAAAGGCTAGTGTCTCGTGGGAGAGGGCACTGTTTGTGCTGCATCGTGGCACTGAGCGGTCAACGCTGGCGCAAGTTTGCGCATGCATTTATGCTTCTAGTTTTATGAATGGTAGGTCAGGATCTGCCTTGGCTGTAAGCGGAGAACCAGCCAATCCTGCCGCTCCTCTGTAATCCTAAGGCAACCCATGATGCCTGAAAGCCTATCATTGGCAAACAATGAATGGATGAACGAGTAAATGAATGAATGAATGTCAGCTCCATAACCAGTAAATTCTGTGTTTGACTGCGGCAACTCGTACAGCGGGCTGTGCACGAGGGCTCTGCGCCACGAGCTCGGAGAATATATCAGTGCACTCTTCCTGTTGTTTCAAGTCTGGTTGCATAACATCCTACAGTATATGCAGTCCTTTGTTGTTGTTTCCTGTTAAAATGTCATCTGTCATGTTACCTAACCTCTTTACCCGATAAATTCAGATAATGTAGCGACACACAAAAAATGTCCTTGCAGGTGCAAAAGAGAGAATTCTGGCTGCAGAATAGTAATCCCTTCAAATGTGATGTCAAGCTAAATTGGTGTGTTGTTCATTAAGTTTACCACTAGGCACCTGCTTACGGAGGCAGACTCCATTTAAATAATGAAAGCTGTTTACGGAGGAGATTAAATAATTTCTGACTGTATGCAAAGCATGCATAGGTGCTCAGCATACAATCGCCGTTTTAATGCGGATGAGCACATTACATTATCCAGCGGTGATTCAACTCATGAGTCCGACCAGTCCAGTCCAGGACCATATGTTGGCCTTGTCTGTGAGAGCGGATGTAGCATCGAAACATTTTACTGTGGGGTATGGAAGCCCATAGGAGACAATATTTAAATTAAAATGTAATTCCACTATTGCATGATAATTTTCCACATATGAATGAGTTATTTGGGTCAAAATTAAATTGAAAATGCATTAATTCAATAATCACTTTCATTTTCACATACTCGTATTGGAAATCTGACCATTTTCAAATGATAATGAAAGAACTGTTTGACGTTTAATTTTCAAAGTTGCGTCCCAAGGTGCTCAATTCAGTGGACAATATTCAAATGCAAAGAGTGAAACAGCACACCCAGCTATTGCATGTCCCCACGCTCTTTTAGGGTAATCATGAAAATGTTAATGCAATTTTCAGACTATTATAAAATGATATTGAAAATGGCATTCAACATTTTATTTGCAAAGACTTAAGATTTAAATGTCTGTTACAATTAATCTCCAAGTAATTATTAGTGACTGAACACTAATGCTACAAAGTTACGCATGACACATTTCATCTCATTTAAAAGCAAGAAGAATTTTTATTTTTAACTTTTCACAGTTTCAAAATACAACCCCAATTCCAAAATAATTGGGACAAAGTGTAAATTGTGAATAAGATCAAAATGCAATGACTTTCAAATCACACCAGCCAGTATTTTATTCACAATAGAACAGAGATGACATAGCAAATGTTGAAACTGAGAAATTTTACAATTTTATTCACAAAATGATCTCATTTCAAATTTGATGGCTGCTACAGGTCTCAGAAAAGTTGGGGCAGGGGCCTGTTTACCATGGTGCAGCATCCCCTCTTCTTTTTAACGCTGAGTGGAGGTGTCTGGGCATTGAGGAGACCAGTTTCTTGAGTTTATACATTGGGATGTGGTCCCACTCTTGTTTAATACAGGCTTCCAGCTGCTGGAGAGTTTTGGGTTTCCTTAGAAGGACTTTTCATTTAATTATGCGCCAAATGTTCTCAACAGGTGAAAGATCAGGATTGCAGGCAGGCCACTTCAGCACACAGACTCTTCTACTATGAAGCCATGCTGTTGTAATTGTTGCAGTATGTGGTTTTGAATTTTCCAGCTGAAATACACAAGGCCCTCCCTGGAATAGATGTCGTCTGGAGGGGACCGTATGTTGCTCTAAAACCTTTATATACCTTTCAGCATTCATCAAAAAAAAAAAAAAACCCACCTTCACTGTTAATATGAAACTGGTGTTTGCCGGGAACTATTTAGCGCAGCTGCTAGTTGACAACCTGTGAGGCGTCTTTGTCTTAAACTACACACTCTCAGATATTTGTCTTCCTGCACAGTTGTGCATCGGGGCCTCCCACTCCTTTTTCTGTCCTTGTTAGTGCCAGTTTGTGCTGCTCTCTGAAGGGAGTAGTTGACAGCATGGTAAAAGATTTTAAGTTTTCAATTTCTTGCATTGAATAGCCTTCTTTTCTAAGCACAACAATAGACTGATGGGTCTCTAAAGGAAGTTCTTTCTCTCTGGCCATTTTGAGCCTGTAAACAAACAAACAACTGCTGATGCTTCAGGTACTAAACCAACCTCAAGAATGCCATGCTCCCTTTTGCGCTCCCTTACTAGGTCAACGGTTTTCAGCTGTGCAACACATTTACAGAAGGTTTTTCTAATAATCAATTTGCCTTATAAAATACTTAACTTGGATTAGCAGCCATACCAGGAGATTGATGTAGAGGACTGACAGTTGCTGATAATAGGCCTCTATACAAAAATGTAGACCATTCTTTGAAAATCATCTGATTAATTTTAATTGTTTGTGAAATGGATAAAAATGTTTGTGAAATGCATGAAAATGTATTTTTCTTTGGAAAACAAAGAAATTTGCAAGTGATCCCAAACTTTTGAGCGGTAGTGTACATGATGAATAATTTAAACCCCATCACCGATCCCTGTGGGACACCACACACAATGTCCAAGCATCTTGACTGGTATTCTCCCATTTTCACAAATTACCTCCTGTTTTTTAGATAGCTTCTCACCCATTCTCCTGATCCCACATTGCTCTAATTTATTGATTAATATTTCATGATTTATTGTGTCAAATGCTTTTTTTTTAGATCAATGAATACCCTGACAGCATATTTCTTTTTATCTATGCCATTGGTGATTTCTTCAATCAGTTCAATTAAGGCTTGTGATGTTGACCGGTTACTTCTGAATCCATATTGATTATCACTGAGTAAGCTATGCTACTCTATGAAACTGTCTAACCTATTCTTGAAAACTTTTTCCAGAACTTTTGAGAACTGTTGGAGAAGAGAAACAGGCCTGTAATTTGTGAAATGGTGTTTGTCTCCAGTTAGGAACAACTTTATCTATTTTCATATTATTGGGAAATTGACCGGTTTGTAATGATGAATTAAATATGAGCGTTCATGGTTTGGAAATCCCATGGATTACTCTTTTAACTACTTTTATATCTATTTCATTGTAATCAGTGGATGTCTTGTTTTTTACAGGCTTAAGAAACATTGTTGTTGGATTTCTATTTATTAAATTATCATTGAATGTCCCTGGGTCTTGAATTTCCTCGCTAGGTTTGGTCCAACATTTACAAAAAAATCAAGAAGTTTATTAACTACATCATCCATGTTAATTATAATTTTATCATTCCCTATAAAATACTGTAGATAATTAATCTGTCTAGATTTATTTCTAATTATACTGTTTAATATATTCCATATGCCTTTTATATTATGTTTATTGTTCTGTAGTGATTTAATATAATAATCTTTCTTTCAATTTCTCATGATATTAGTTAACTTATTTTTATACTTCTTTAGTTCTGTGTTTTATGAATTCTCTATATAGTGTGTTTTTATTTTTACAAGCTTTCTGCTGTCCCCTTGACATCCATTGATTATCTTTATACACTCAACAAAAATATAAACGCAGCACTTTTGTTTTTGCTCCCATTTGTAATGGGATGGACTCAAAGATCTAAAATTCATTCCAGATACACAATATTACCATTTCTCTCAAACATTGTTCACAAATCTGTCTAAATGTGTGATAGTGAGCACTTTTGCTTTGCTGAGACAATCCATCCCACCTCACAGGTGTGCCACATCAAGATGCTCATCAGACACCATGATTAGTGCACAGGTGTACCTTAGACTTTCCACAATAAAAGGAAATTTACTAATTTCATTTGTAAATATGTTATCAATTAAATTTGCTCAATGAGATGTGATTCGGCAGGGTCTTGTCATTTTTGGATATAGGCCAATACTGCATAGAGTAATGATACATTCATCAGTCATCTTATGTTTATTTGGATTTAAGAAATATATATTGATATCCTTGCCAGTAAACATGACTTTATGATTTGTAATTGTAAAGTGTTCCTCCAACCAGTTTTTAAATGCATCTATATTTGAACCTGGTGTTCTATACATATACAACTTACAATGATGTTTTTCTTTTTTGATCTTCTTATTTCTATTGTTATACATTCAAACACATTGTCTACCACAGCTGACATATTTTCAATCACCGTATAATTATAATTCATGTCCACATACATAGCTACACCACCACCATTTTTATTTCTCCTATTCATACATATCAGCTTCCATATCCTTCCATATCCTTCCAGTCCAAAATCCATGCCCCTTTCATTGTTAATTCATGTTTCTGATATTAGAATTATATTAAAAGGCTGTGTGAATTGGTTTGAATAATCCTTTATGTTATTGAAGTTGGCGTACAGGCTTCTACTATTGAAGTGGTGCAGTGATTCTGGTCTTTGCCATGCCATGCCCCATGTTTCATGCCCATGCCCATGTTCAAGTTCTGTGCCTGGGCTAGTGCCATGTTTTGATTGACCCATGTGATTAATGACCTCTGCTCATGTCTGACCATTCTTTGATTATGTATTGGTAATTTGGATTTCATGTTTTATTTGCCATGTTTTAGTTCTGTTTATTCATAGCCATGTTTTCATTTCCATGCCATGTTTCAGTTCCATGCATTGCACCTCGTTCTCCCCCGTCTTGTCATGAGTGTTGTCTTTGCTCACTGTCCCTAGTCTAGCGTGCCACTCATTCGGGTGATTTATTGGTTCCTGGGTTTCAATCTTCTTTCATTATCTTGTGTTCTTCCTTCCTCTTACTTTTGCTATCTTACTAACACATACTAACAGTTTGTTATTTTGATAATTACTAACCAACACTAACCTTGTATATTTTGACCATCTTACTAAAAAGCACTTGGGATTGTATAGCTGCACTTACTAATTGACTAACGATCTCTCAGCATTTGCCATATTCTAGTCTCCACCTCTTGCCTTTCCCTAATTATCTCTGCTGCACTTTCAGTAGGTCTTCCACAAACTGCTCCGTGCTTTCCTTTCTCTGATCTATGCACTTTTAGTACTCAGTGACTGCAGCTGTTAGTCTGTCCATAGGTTTGTCTTGTGATCCCTGTCTGCGTTTTGGCTATGGCTAAATTCATGTAATTAGTTTGTTCCTAATGTGTCTCTCCATGATTATTGTTTCCATTGATTGCAACTGTGTTCCCTAGTCATGTGGTTACCCGGAAATGTATATTAGATGTCTGTTTATTACACATCCTTGTCAGATCGTTCTTCCTTGCTACCTGTGCCACGCTTTTCTCACCTTGTATCATTGTGATTTATCTTTCTGACTGGACCGTCCTAGACTTCGAGCTTTGTCTATTCCCTGTACTTTGCTGCATTCTTGTTTTTTGACCCATTTTGTCTGACTACGATTTTTGTGATTGGTGCCCTGATTATGATTCTGGATTTTGCCTCTTGGACTCTGATTTTGGATTGCGGACTTTGTACTGTCGCCAACTCTGTTGGGGGGTTTTCCCCTTTAGAAATAAAGCCTCCTTTTTGCATTTTACAGGTGTTTGCTCTTGGTTCATTTCGTAAAACCTCACAAGTGCATTATTGAGATTTTATTTTCTGTCTTGAAAGTACTATTATTCTGTTCATCTGTGTAATAGTGGCAATCTTTGCTGATGTTCAAGAAAAAGTTATTTTATGCATATCATTTTCAATGTCCTGCAGCTTACATGAAGTGTATTTAAAGGTATTTAATTCAGAATGGTCAAATTCGTCAATTCTTCTTAGTGAAAGTTCTGATTCAGAATGTGTAGAAGTTGTGTCCAGTGACATATGAAGTGTTCTGGTTCAACATATCCGTTGTCCAGTATCTTACGGTTGTTTAGGTGTGCTAGTGCGTGGATGAACGACCAATTTGTTCTTGTGCAGGTAGGCAAAACCCCCCCTCACTCTGGCCACTCTTAGCTCCGCCATCAACTCTGTCCTTTTTCTGTGATGGGCGTTGGTAGTTGGACGCCCAGAGCAGTGACCAGAAATAAAAGGAAACCCAGCAACGTGCTGAGAGACTGAAACAGACAGAAAGCACGAGATTCGCGCTACCAACGAACCTGATGCCGTCCGTGGTAACAAAACAGGTGAGCTCGAAAGAAAACAAAAGAAAAGGGAAATAAACCAAAGATTCCCTTACTAACACTTATCCAATAATGCAGCTAAGAACCTGACAATACTCTCTCTCACAAGACCTTACCGGCTAAAGCGCCAAAGACACAAAGACACTATAGCAACACGAACGAGGTAGAACAGGAGCTTAAATAGGGTCCGGGTAACGCCCCCAATTAATGCCAGCTGGCCCAGGAATCCGATGGCAAGCAAAATGATATCATCCCGGACGAGAGTAACAAAAGGAGCTCTCAAAGCTCCAAAACCACGACATTTTCGTCTAATTGCGTCCGTGAAGTCCTCGTTGATGAAGATTTGTGTTCCTCTGAGAGACTCTGCCCACTGTAATATGGCTCCTCTGTCCTTGTACCTGAGGAGTTTTACAAATTCGGGCCTTGGTCTGTCACCTCCGCTGGGTTTCCCTCTCCACCTCCACCTTGTGCTGCAGTTTTAGTTTCTCCGCCAGGATTTTTGTGATTTTCTCCTCTGTCTCGGCCCAGGTTTCTCCGAGTGATTCTGCTACTCCATCAAATACGAGGTTGTTCCGTCGGGTCTGCCCCTCCAGGTATTCCAGCTTGTCTGTATTGGTCAGCAAACTGTTGCAGAGTTTGTAGATATCTGCTTGCATTGTGTTACAGCTTTCACCCTGTTTGCTGCTGCCTGCTTTCAAATCATCCACATCTTTTTCTGTGAATTGCAGGCTCACTTTGACTTCTTGAATGTCCTTGGATATTGCATCTAGTCTGGAGTTTGTAGACTCCACAAAGATTTGGACAAAAACTTTGACGTTTTCCCGTTGTTGATGTAGGAGAGCCATAAACATGTCCTTCTGTTGTTGCATCAAGTCAGTGACCACACCGATTGACATGTACGCCTCCTCCTCATCTGGCTTCACCTCCAGTTTAGACGCTCGAGGCATCTTAATCGCCGTTCACTTTTTCTTACCCAGAATTGAGTGAAAAGATTAGCCACCACAAGCAACTTAGCACACGCCAGCAGCACAGGCTAAAACTTACTACTCACACACACACGTCCCATGCAAGGAGGCGAGCAGCTGTGTAGCACCCAAACCTCCAGGGGCAAACCCGTTTTACAGTTTATGGGAAACCGATCCACAGACACACGAGATCCAGCCGCAGCCGGCAACCGTCCCCCGCAAATCGACCACACTGTGTTATATGTTATTTTAGATAATTTAAATATAGTCAGCATTACTCTATATATTTGAATATTTATCTGTAAGGGTTTTGCTTTGTGCACAGTTCAGTTACACAGAGGACAGGAAGTTAAGGACTGTACTCAGGTGCAAGGATGGACTTGGTAATTTATTATCATGCCTGCTGCACAGCAGGAGAGATGTACAAAACAACACAAAACAAAAAGGAATCAAGGTTGCTAAAAGCATGCCAGGAATAATACATGCACTGATCATAGACTGCAGTAACAATGTAATACAAATAGGAAAACAAAATAGGAATAAAGGTTCCTTTAAATAAAGGGCTAGTAAAAACAATAAACAGCACTAGTTAGAATTGGAGTTTAAATACATGCAAAAAGCGGGGAATATGTCTATACAAGACTAGAAAAGCAACAGGTATGTTGTTACATGACTTCGCAATGACTGAGTGCAAAGCTTGGTCTTAAATAGAGCTCTGCTTCCACACAGAGGAAATGAACAGCAGGTGATTATTGAGTAATGGAGTGAGGTGCAGTCTGGGTCTTAATAGACCGGTGAGCTGGACGGCCAGAGTAATGCTCTTACAGTACACAATCCCCCCCAGAGGCCTGACTCCCTGCATGCCTGCTCTTTGGCCCGCAGGGTGCCCTTTGTGGCGCAGAGCAGGCTGGTCCAGATGGGCCTGAAATTCGGCCAGCAGCGGTGGGTCTAAGATGTTGTCACGGTCCTTCCCAGTCCAGGGGGGGGTTGCCTCCACCAGGGGTCCAGCAATCACTGGCCTAAGTAATGGAACATGGAAAGTGTTATTAATGCGGTAATTAGACAGCAACTCTTTTGTGTAGGCAGATTCATTGACCTTCTGGAGGACACGGAAGGGTCCAATGAACTGTGGGCTCAGCTTCCTAGAAGGCAGGCCAGTTGGGGCTACCAGTATTTTCTGGTGATGATGTTACTTGTTCGTTTGGCTCTGGGATGTCCTGCTAACAGGGAGGTATGTGCCCACAGAGTCATTCGTTCTCGACGAGCAGTGGGAACGAACATCTTACCCGCTAGCACTAAGGTAATAGGGGGATTCCTCCTGGTCTCTTTCGCTATTTCCCTGTCCAACTGCCATTTAATTGGAGTGAGGTTGCAGGAGGATGGCAGAATCGGCTCTTCCGCTTCTGGATCTCTCTCTACCTTGTATCCTCAAGATAGTGCATCTGCTTTGATGTTCTTGGAGCCTGGGCGATGGGTTATTGAAAAATTAAAACGAGTATAGGAAAGTGCCCATCTGGCTTGACGTGGGTTCATCCTCTGAGCCTTTCACAAATACTCCAGGTTGCAATGGTTTAGTCAGCATAAGAAATGGCTGATGGGCCCTCTCTAACCAGTGCCTCCACTCTCCAAGCGCCAGTTTTATTGATAATAGTTCTCGATTTCCTACATCGTAGTTAGCCTCTGCGGGTGCCAGTTTGTGTGAAAAATACGCACAAGGGTACAGCTTCTCTGGAGTCCCATGCCGCTGGGACAGGATTGCTCCCACCTCCGCACTGCAGGCGTTGACTTCCCTTATAAAGTGCTTTTTCGGGTCTGGTGACTTAAGTATAGGAGCAGTGACGAACAGATTCTTGAGGTTGTTGAAGGCTTGTTGAGCTTCCGGATTCCATCCCAGGTTTTTGACTTTTTACTTGCACTGACGAGTCATATGGTGGGAAACTGCACTAAAGTTTTTAATTAAGCATCGATAGAAGTTTGTAAACCCCATGAAGCACTGGAGCTCCTTTATCATTCATGGGATTGGTCATTTGGCTACCGCTTTCACCTTATTTGCTTTCATAGCCACTCCCGCTGGTCCAATCACACAACCAAGGAAGGAGATGGTGGATTGGGGAAAGATGCACTTTTCCGTTTTGACATAGAGTTGGTGTTGCAATTTGCGCTTGAGTGCTCTCCTCACATGTTCCTCATGTTCTTCATATGCGAGTAGATGAGGAGTCGTTGAGGTAGGCGATGATTAGCCTTCCCAGCATTTCTTGTAGCATCTCATTGATGAAGAACTGGAACACAGAGGGGGTGTTAACAAGGCCATATGGCATGACGCAGTACTCGTGGCACCCAGAGGTGGTGCTAAAAGCCGTCTTCCACTTATCTCCTTCCCTGATATGGATAAGGTCATATGCGCTGCAGAGGTCTAGCTTCATAAAGATCTTGGCACCATGCAGCTGCTCCCCAGTGCTAGAGACCAAGGGGAGTGGATATCGGTACTTCACTGTGACGTTGTTGAGGCCTCTGTAGTCTGTGCAGGGGCGGAGCCCTTCATCCTTCTTCTGAACAAAGAACAAACTTGCAGATGCGGGCAAAGTGGAAGGACGAATGAAGTTCTGCTTCAGAAGTTCAGCTACTTGTACATACTGCTCTATCGCTAGAATTTCAGCCAGGGGTATACATGGCTCCTGGAGAATGAAATACTAGACACGAGCTCAATGGTGCAAATTCACCGATGTTGCGGAGGGAACTGGGTCACCTTCGTTTTGCTGAACACCAACTGCAGGACCCAGTACTCTTTGAGAATCTCAGGCTAGTCTCATTGGTCAGGTTTGCTGAGTCATGGCATAAATTTTGACCAAAAGCAGTTCATGTAGAAGCATTTGCTTGTATGCCTGCAGCAGAAATTGAAAAGAAAAGTATGAAAAAAGAGTCTAAGGCATTCTGGTATTGGAAAAAAGTAAAAAGCCTTTATTGAATGGCTAATGCATCGGCAAGATTAAAAACAGCGCCTATGTGTTATGGCCATACGGCCTTCATCAGGGTGACTTATTCATTCATTGAAAAGTGTTGAGCCATCAGACGAACCAGTGCTTTGTAGGCCTCATACCTCAAACAAAAAAACAGCGCAATGAATAGGAAATCAAAAAAAGAAAAAAGTTTTTTTTTCTTTCAAAGGTTGCTTTAGCAGACAATAGAATAGAATAGAAATGGGAACTGCTATTTGACGCACTGTGACACTTGATGTATAAAACAACAAAGCTACTGCTCAGTTTCAGCTACAGAAATGTTCAAAATATAGGGTACTTGTGGAGGGGGAGTGGGATGAAGACCCAGATGCGACACAAGATAGGGTTTCTCAAAGCCACCCATGAAAACGTGAGTGATCACTAATAGGAGAAATGGTAACAGAAAAAAGGAGCGCAACTACCCAGCTATTCCGCCAACAAAAAAACAACCCAGAAAAAGTGGGCGAAAATCTTCCCAGAAAATAAGAGCTTTCTCATAAGAGACACACAGAGGAACCACTCCCTCCTGCTGGAACAGGAGCGAACCGTCAGAGGTCAGTGAGCAAAGATAATGCTCCAACAAAAACAAGACCTTCTGTGGGACAGTCGCAGAACATATACTCTGACGAACAAAACGATAAATCAGACGGACAAACAATAAATAGGATGGACAAACACCAAATCTTAGGTTGTGTCTGAAATCACTCATTCACGATTCCCCACTCACTATATAAGGACTCACTATGTAGGTGACTATATAGTGAGCTCATTGGCAGACGGAAGACACGCTTTTGGATACTACCTGGCTCGTTTTGTTGCAGCTGTTACCAGCATCATTGCCGTCGCAAAATTAAATCGTACCTGTTCATCTTGAAGGTTGAAGGATTTGAGCGTATATCTGTAATAACCGAACGGAGTATATTTCCCACTGTGTTTGTTACCATTATCATTTAAATGATAAAATTTGCCATGAATTTTTAATATCGTCATCTATTGTTTTTGTCCACTAACTCATCATCATTTGTTTTAATAGTACTTAAATTTCCGTGTCTACCTTGTGAAAAAAAACAGGTCTCCTGCGCTGCGTGGTTTCCAAGGGCAAAAAAACATTTTCGCGCCTAAAGCTAATAAATGTCTCATGCCTGTTTTCAAACTCCGTTGACTTAACATAGCTCTTTCGGAGCTTTTCGGTTTATGCGCAGTACATGATGGGATGTATAGCTGGGTTAGTGACAATCGGATGTTCACTACATTTCGCGGTGGATTGTGGGATTTAAAGAGTTCCCTATATAGGGTATAAAAATTCTTACAAACAATTCGAACAGCCCTACAAAATGGCGAACCCACAATATAGTGCACTGTATAGTCAGTAGTGAGTGATTTTGGACACAGCCCTAGACTCTAGACTTTAGACTTTTTCAGGGAGTTTCCTCCGACTAAACCCCAAGGGCTTCATAGTCCTCGCAAGAGTGACACAAAAGCACCAGACAGTGCTGGAAGAGCCTCTAAAATAGTCTCTCCACAGCTGGAAACAATAAGCCATCAACCACTTGATCAGACAGCAGGATCGCCCTCAAGTGGTGAGGAAAATGTACAACAGGCAGCAACCCCCAAAAACCATGACAGTACTGAATAATATCAAATGTGGGGATTTTGCCATGGTGATTTAGGATTGTTCCTATACTTGAACTCCTTTGTGGCCCAGTTTCTGTACTCTCCTCCCCATTTTTTGTTCAGAGATTTACTTTCAACATTTACTTGGAAATTATAGGCAGACATGTATTTGTAAATGAAGTGCTTTAAAGTTACTTAAAACACAAAACTATTATAATTACTTAGGTCACTTGGAGTCATGATAAGAAAGGCTGCCTGAAATAACACCTTTGTGAAGCTCAAGACATGCTGCTTTTGTTGAGGCTGGTTCAGATGTGGAATGATCAAATTCTGTTATGATTTTTCGAGGGGTAGCATTGTGGTTCTTGGCATTGGTCCTAGTAAGTGTCTGTCTGGCCAGGTCGGAGAGCTTTGACTCACTGTTATAATTTTTGACACAGTTCCCCTCAATTCATTTAGCTATTATTGTGACCGACCCACCCTGTTGAGTTATTTGGCCCCTGTTTTATTCTGTTAGTGTCCTTATCTTGCTTTCAAGACTTGCCCTTAAAAATTCAGCTGGTTAGCCTTCATTTTACCCCTTAAATGCAAACTTTACACTTTAGTGTTCCCTTAAATAGGTGCAAAGTCAGAAAAAGATTTTTTTTCCATATTGTAGGACAGTGTCAGTCACATGTTCTTTACCTGCTGATTGTATTGCTTCGCTGAAGCTACAATACAATTATATTGAGAGAAAAGTTCAAACCCAGGACACCATGATTTTTACAGCTGCGGCATTACATCAATGGAAAATATCTAGATCTTGAACAACATTTTGTAAACATTTCCCTGTGATTTACCTGGACATATTTTGGATCATTGGAAACCTTGCTATCTCCACAAAAATTTAAAATGGGCCTGAAGTTCCATAGGCTTGAATACAGCAGCTCCATTTGATGGGCCTATAAGTTTTATAGGGTTAAGCTGACATATGCTGGAAAGTGGCAATCAGATTTATAGGAATGACCTGCTATATAAATGATTATGTAATATTAGTTTAGACACTTTAAAGTCTGAGGCACTTTCCTGGGGTGTTTATGAAATTTTGCCCACCCTACGTAGTTTACGTAGGAAGAAGACAGGAAACGATTAGGCAGAGTGTTATGAATGGCGGTGGGGGAAACAAGGGAAGGATGAAAGTGAAAACGGCAATGAAAGAATGGAAATCAAAATAGTTCTTAAAACCAAGAAGAGAAAAATTTACAAATATTTTTAGACTCACTCGTGTTTGGATGAAAATCATGAACAGTTAGGACCTTAATTGTTGGCACCCTAGATAAAAATGAAGAAAAAAAAACTTAAAACATGGAATTAGTCTTACAATTTGTGCTGAAGTTACAGAAAAATGTGCTAGGGGATTTGTGACCATTCCGCCACACAGTGACTTTCTTAACAAATTAAACTTATGGATACATATATGGGTTTGTCAAATACAGCTACTGCATTCAAACCTGTGGAACTTCTGCTGTATTTTAAATTCTAGTGGGGATCCTAAGGTTTCAAACAATTTTAAATATGAATACTTCCCGCAAAATTAAAGAGAGATGCGCATCAAATGATGTACAAGCTCTCGATGTTTTCCATTTAATGCAATGCTGTGGCCATAAAAAATGGCGTCCTGGGTTTGAATATCTCTCTCAGTATTAGTGTGATGTGGCTTCAGTGAAGAGTTGGAACCCCCAGGTGCAAAATATGTGTAATGGTCTTTTCTGAGCACCGAGAAGAGTGCACTGAAAAATGGCAAATGTGGAACTGGATTCAGATGCAAATATAAAGTAGGATTTTATTACGCCTTTCCTGCAGCAAGGCAAAG
The DNA here is from genome assembly GCA_029721435.1 of Gymnothorax reevesii. Classification (NCBI taxonomy): domain Eukaryota; kingdom Metazoa; phylum Chordata; class Actinopteri; order Anguilliformes; family Muraenidae; genus Gymnothorax; species Gymnothorax reevesii. Next base: position 118,920,936 of record CM056574.1, read on the forward strand.
GCAAAATGCAAAAACAAACAGGAAATGATGTTCCAACTATAATTATAATAATGCGCTAATCAATAACAAAGATAACAGTGCATTTAAATAGAGCTTTACAGATACGCGAATACACTGCAATAATGACCACACAAAACTTTACAGGGTTTACAGGGCTTACGAGACTTTGCATTGACTAAGTGCAGAGCTCTCATTTATATAGAGCAAGTAATGGCTTATTGGCAATGAGGCACAAGAGGAACAGATGAGGTGGAGCGTGGAATGCGGGCCAAGTCGTAACAGGCCAATGGCTAGGCATTACAATATGTATGTGAGAATGACATTGTCCTACAATATGACACAAAATGCTTTATCTGACTTTGAAGTTACTTAAGGGAAACCTTGAGTGAAAAATTTGAGCTTAAAGGGTGAAGATCACTGATATCCGTAGGATTGCACTTACAGACTGCCCTATACAGTTCAGACCACAGAGAACGAGATGTCACCACAGGGTCATGTCAAATCAACCAATGAGCTAAACCTCACCATCTCTAATTTTGCTCAAAATTTGTGTGTGAATTAGTCATGACCCAAAACCACCAAATCTCAAATTTCAGTTTAATTGGACCTTCCGGTGCAAAGTTACAGCCTTTTTTTTTTTTTTTTTTTGATATTTCATGAGAAATGGCCGTGGCCACCAAAATTCAAATGGCCATTTCTCCGAAACAACTTGACCGATTTTGACGAACAAGGTTGTATTGCAAAGGGAATCATACAAGCATTCCAAATCTGCCATTTCTAAACTCATTCCGGTAACACTGGGTGTGATGAATTATTGACCTATATTTTGACCTCAAAGCTGACCTTGAATTTTTTAACACCAAATTGTACCCTAATGAGGTATCTACAACATATCAAAAACTTAGAAACAGACTACTTACATAATACTTCGCAAAGCCATAATACTTCGCAAATACAATTCTACCTCCTTAGAATAGTTGATTTACAGATGGATGGAGTTTGAAGAAAATATGAAATGGTCGAGCTGGGACCCTTGCCTGACTTGGCATGGAATGACCTTTCCTTGATGGGTCTGGTCACATCTGGCGACGTCGCAACAATTGCCATGCCAATGTTAACCTGTGGCTGCATGACAGATTTGGTGGTGGGTCTGTTACGGTGTGAGGTGGGATCATCATGACTAACCGAACCCCACTCCATATCGTGCAAGGAGGAGTCTCTGGGCAGTGCTATCGGGACAACGTACTGACACCCTATGTTGTCCCATTTGCACAACGTGAGCCGCGGCGTTTGCCTTTCAGGACCACAATGCTCATGTGTACCGTGCAAGAATAATCAATAACCACCTTCAATGGCACAATATCCATAGGATACCCTGGCCAGCAATGAACCCTGACCTTTCCTCCACTGAGAATGTCTGGGACTTGTTGGGTCAACGTGTGCGTCAATGTGAAAGGCCACCAGCCATGCTAGATTAATTTCGCCAGACTTTGGTGGAAGAATGGGACAGACTGCATCAAATCACCATAGGTAGACTCATATGCACGATGCCTTGACGATTCCATGAGTGTTTGGCCAAAAACGGGGGTATTAAGGATTATTGACGCAAAATGTTAACTTTCAATTTCCGTTTCTTACCCATTCCTTCTTTCAAGGGCCATGACAGCAAGAGAAACTGTTGAGGTAATGAAATATCGGGTGAATTGTTTACTCAGTTCCTTCTTTGTTCAGATACAATTAGTTTAAGACCAATTATTCTATATCATTAGTTTGTCATTGACCTTGCAATTTCAATATCCCCTACATTTTTTGAAGATATATATACACAATACATTTACCAGGGATAATGTTGGTGGGTTGGTAAAATGAGGTAGTTAGGTTTCTGTAACAAAAAAAGATTATGATGAAAGAAAGATTTTAACCTAAAAATGTTTTGATCAAATGACCTTGACCTGCTCTCCTGTATTCTGAGTCAAAGAGCTGCTTACGAATGCCATGAGACAGAAGAATGTTATCCAAATCTTCCGTCCTGATGATGTCCTGTCAACTGATTTCAGAACTGCAAAATAAAAGCTTTATTTATGGTAAAACCGCTAATAAAATATCACGAACACCTGAGGTTTCTAATCAGTGAAAATTTGGGCAAATGCGCAAATGAAAGATCAACGTTCATAGAAAGATCACTTGCCGAAATTCCACCCCCTTACAACAAAGTGACATCATCATGACCCATTACTGCTTCGACCGCATTGACTTAATGAACAGAATGGCGTTAGTTTGAAGCCTCTAGCATGAATGGAAGCAAAATTATCATCTAAAATGTGTTTTGACCTTTTTGACAACCTTCACTTTGGCCTAGATAATAGCATCACACAGAAGTATAGGCTTCTAGCCGAGACACTTTCCGACTCAATGACATAAAAATGAAAACAATCACTGCAAGACAAAGGGCAGTTAGGGGTGTGACTAACAAATTAACCAACAAACATACAAACCGAATCGACTAACATACTTGCCGAAAGAATTTTAGCAAGTGACAAAAATATTTTAGCAAGTGACTAAAATATCTAGTGGCAACTGCTGAACTGGAAACTGGGCCAGAGGAAAGATCCCTTGAAACGGATGATTGCTCACTTGTTTTCAGTCATAGTTCTTGATTAACAAGTTTTCCAAAAACAGGAATATATAATTGGCAGTTAAACAAATAGCTTCCTTAGTAATGAAATGTTCAGGCAAGCAAATAATTAATTCAATAAAGATGTTTTATTCACTTTCCTTAATAGACTACCTTTCTGAGAAAAAAGGAACCTGCTCTGGAATAACTTGTCATATCCTGCAAAGCTGGCCGTCAAATCTGTGCTCCATGATTGTTGAAATGCAAACAAAGATTGAAATGCACACATTTTTGCATCAAAATGATGCATTTTATTTCTCATCTTAATGAAGAGAATTGGCCACACCTGAAAGAGGTGATGCAAAGTATCTTTAATCAAAGAAAATGAAAACAGATCAAGACTAATTATCAGTTTGAAGGCATGTCTTACACCCTACCTGCTTTCAGTTCATCGGCCGCAACTGAAAATGTCCTTTATAATGTGCAGTCCACAAAAATACTGAATGTTTGCAAAAATCACAATTGACTGGCTTAGTAGATGGAAGCTTGTTTTGGGTGCTGGGAGTGACACGTGATTTCACTGGAAGATAAATGAGTCCTGCTTTCAAAAAAAGGGGGGGGGGAGGGGGGCAGGGGGGGGGCTGGGAGTAGATGGAGGTGCCAGATAAGCTGGCCCCCAGTACACGGGCTGCTGCGTGCCTGCATAGTCACTCCTCCCCACCAGACACAGTCACATAAATAAAACCTCCTTGTTGCACGCATACAACCGACGCAGAGCGGCGACCTGTCTCTTCCCTCGCTATTATTTAAATGTCAAAAATATTTAAACAAAGGAAAGCGACATCCTCATCTCAACAGATGTTTACGGGTGATCAGTGACATCACGCTGGCAACTGCAGACCCCCCTCCACCCCCCCAAATACACTAACACACACACACATCCTCCTGCTCTGGTCGGTGCCTACTTAAGGAGCATTTAAGGGGCTAAAGTGCAGACATTTTAAGGAGGAACCCGTTATAATGAGCCCTGGTAGATGTTTTAAAAAACTTTTATTGTTTGGCCGGGGTGGGGTCATCCCAGGTACTTCCTCGGAGTGTGAAAAAAAAAACAACAGAGCATGTTGGGAGCTGTGACATCATCACTGGCTTACATGGTGCTCTCCCTTTTAAAAACATTAAACGAGGCAGTTCACTTCAGTTCAGGAAACTTAAGGACAGTTAGAAATGTTACAGCTGACAGTTTAATTTTCAGTTGAACCAACTCTAACAGATTGCATATGATCACTCCCAAACTCATATCGTGGCCTCAAAGTCAGAAGTGACCATGTCCATTTTTGACAAGATGAGTTAATACTACCAGCCAGACTGTTTTTCTGAGTACTTTCACTGCTAAAAATTTTTCTCAGAAGCTAAATTTCAGACATAATTACTTCTGCCTTTGAGCCCACAATATCAACAATGTTACATAAAATGGCTCATTTGAAAGAAACACTCAGCTCGAGGGATTTGGTTTGAATGGTAACTCAAAGGATTTGATACCACAGAATTCAGCTGAATGTGAATATATGAATACAAATCAGTTATTATAAAAATAATTACATACCGTCAGCTGTGAACTCTCCTTTGAAAAGAACACTAGAGTCAGAAACACTCACCTATTAACCAGTCTGTTAAACTCACATGAAATATTGTAAGTTTGCTTAAGTTTAGGTAACTTCAGGACAGCTGGTTAGAAATCTGACTGTTGAAGCAGACACTCAAAAGCTCGCTTGAATCGATGATTACAGAGTACATACAGTCATTAATTAACTCACAAGCACTTTGTTCGAGTTAAAATTAATCTCGCACATTTTAGCACCTGGAGAAACAATGCAAATATTCAAAACAATTTGAATTCTTGGTGACTCAGCGTGGAGAAAAAAGGGTCCACACATTGATGCTAACCCTGTAGCTTATAAATGCAGGGTCTCCGTCAGAATATTGGATATTCAAGGGAGGCAGGGCAACAGCCAGCGTTTTTTTACTCTATAAATAAACAAAGCAGTTCAAGTGCAATAACAAACTGCCAAAGTCAACAGTCTTGTAACTTTATTACAAAAATCTTATAGTGTAACATTTGCTTGTATTTTACCCTTACTGTAAGAGCTGAGCTGGAAATGACAAGAAAATACAAATACATACAGTCTAACCAAAATTCATGCAAGATGCATGAACAAAGGCAAAATTGTCAAAAAAAAGAAGAAGAAGAAGAAGAACGAAAAGCGCGTAAAATGCGCACAATCGTCCCTAAGGGTAAAACAAAAATTAATGTAAGAACGGGAAATGTATTTGTTATCAGATATGAATTCAGTTAATCAAATGCTTTGCGGTTTGGTTATGTTTCGGGAGAGGAGAACGGCATTAGCCTATGTAGGGAAGAGCATTGCATTCACAGGATTAAAAAAATATTTCGGGTCCACAGCCCACCCTGGGTTCCACCCACTACCTCGATGTTTAGAGGACTGGGGCCGTGGAGGTGGCGGGGGGTGGTGGAGGAGGAGGCGGCGCAGATGGTGAAGTAGGCCGGTGCTCTGACAATTTGTGCTGCCTAGTCAAAAAATGCTATCGTAATGCACAGCGATTGTGAAGTCTTTGTTTTCGCCTAAATATTGCAATATGAATCAGTTTACATTAGTAACTTTGTTATTTTTTTGCTTATTATAATAAAAGCAGATGCTAGAATGAGTTGGGTAAGTCTGTTTAAAGATGCCGCCGTGCCATTATCATCCTGTCTCTGCGTTTTAAGGAAAACCCATGTACATACGAATATACATATGCTTACAGGGCGAAAGGTGCACCGAAAAAGACGTATATTTATGATATTTGAAGATACTTGAGATGTGAGCGAAGAAATTGAGCCCAAGATTTTAGGTTTGCGCAAGCGCAGAACCGTAAGGTACCATATTTTGAAAGGTCGTATAATTTGACCGAACACCGGCTTCTTTGAATAAAGTACCGATATATTTTTTGACTGCTTTTTCCCATCCATTCCTGAACACTAGAGAAAACCACGTGCAATTGTCATACATAGCCGAAAGCCACGCGCAAACAAATTGGTAGTTTTGACAAGAAAACAAAACAAATTGCATATAGCCTATGTGGACAAACAGTTGACAGGAGATACTATTCAAATGTTTAGTTTAGATGAATAAATATCTTACCTCCACAAGTCCTTCCCACGACGACGATAGGTAATTGTATATCCGGATAATTAGCTTCTTCCCGATACAAAAAAATGATGTTGGCGTAGCAAGAGGTGATACACGGCACAGTAACATATTTAACAAACAGACGCCGGCCGCAATTCCGCCCCAGCGCAATGCGGCCTTATTTTACGGTGTATGCATGCGTGGATGCGGAAGATTTTTTTTTTTTTTCGGGGGGACGCAGTCAAAGCAGAGGGCATTTGTTGTCAAGGCGGCCGCCCCAACTATAAACACTGTGGGAAACCCTGAAATGCAAAGACAGAAATGTCAATCACAGATTGAGAGGAGAAAGCAGACGCATCTGCTGAAAAATGCTGAATTTAATCTGAACCAAATCCTCTGCCTGACAAGAACCACTGAAATATTTGGGAAAGCCTCCTCATCAAAGGTCTCGTCTTTCATTGGCATCTTACCTGGCCTAAAAAAAAAAAGGGGGGGGGGGGTTGTCTTGTTGGCTATTTATTCTGAAATACTTATTTTTAATATCTTTACTTCTCAGTAATCCAATACTTCTACCATGGATGTGGGATGATTTTGACTAATTATCTTATCCCATGGACAAATTTTGAAATGAGAAAAAAATCATCTCAAAAATGAGTGTTTGAAGTCTAAATCCAAGACAAAAATGATAGATAAGGATTTTTTTTAGCAATAAATCTACATAGGGATTGAATAATTTATCAAAGATGAGTATTATAATGCTCAAAGATGTGAAAATAAATTCAGTTTCTCAAAGGTGTGAGTCGCGTAAGCATTCTCAAAGGGACCGTTTTGCCCAATATTGAACTTCTAAAATAGAGTCTGTTCCACAATTGGAAACATATTTCCCTTAGAGCACAGTCTCAAACAGGCTGGAAAAAAAATCACAGGCACCCTAACAAAGTCAAGGAGGGCGAGTTTGGGGGAGGGGGGGGGGGGTCAGCTGCATAAGAACAAACACATGAGGAACGAGAAAACGAATCTACATTTCGGGAACAAAGAAATCCAGTGCTAGTCTTCCTAAAACAAACAGCGCATAACAGTGATTACGGTCAATATGTTTTCCAGCCCGGGGAAACATTAATTAGAGGAAACTTGCCAGCAATTCCTGGGGAATTCATTGTGCTTAAAATGCATTATTGGGGCAGGATGAACGGGATACATTAGGGCCATACCACCAATACTACATCTGACCCTCCCCTCTGACACCCCTGCTTACCCTCCCCAACCAACAGACATATGGCTATCCCATGGCCTTTGCATATTTGGCATATTCCTCCCCCATAAGGCACAGGAAATTAGGCGGCTTAATGTGTATCTAGTTCCTCCTAATATCTAAGGACGTTTTTTTAGTGGTGGTAATTCCCCTTCCAGGGATGTGGATAATTAATGCTCAGTAAATACATCACACATTTTCTGGGAAGCTTCCAGGAAGTGGAGAACATATTTATTTTGCGATGTTCTGATTGCGTGCGTCCTTTTGGCCCCGAACGTTATTTCCCAGCCTCTGTTCACCTCTTATCTACAAATGAGTGACTCAATATCTTAATGTCACTACAATTCAACTTGATCTCAAAACAATTCTGCAACACGGAGTTTAGGCAAGGGTTAAAACTTCTACAGGTTACTAACCAGAATACTAACCAGAAAAGCCATTAAATTAATTACAGTCCAGGGAGAAGGTGCAGATTAATTGCTGGCCTAGCGGCAAAGCTGCAAAGGCAACCATTCTGTTCACAGCTTTTCTTATTATGCCTCTGCTTTCTTCCGCCATTGAAGTCTATGGCAGCCCCTAGAACCGTACATGGGAAAATTTTAGAAACTTAGCAGACTCATTCAGGACTTTCCCCTGATCACTTACACCACTTTGCATGCCCCTTGCTCAAAAGCTCTAGCGCCCTCAACAGGTCAAAGTTTGACCTACATGCACCTTCATAACTTCTGACCCATTCATTCGATTTTCACAAATGAGGTACTTTTGGAATCCTTGGGCCAAGCAGAGTTCAACGCACCCTATGATTTTCCACCATATTGGATTTTCTGCCACTTTGAATTTTCGCAAAAACCTTTCAGAAGTTTCATGGGTCACAAATTTTGTCAAATTTGAGTGAAAGATGATTGAGAGATTCTCCAGACCAAATAGCACAAACAATACAAAAGGCATTTTGATATTCAAAGCTGTTTCCCATAACAGCCAATGAAAATTAGCGGCGAAGCCGCCAAACAGGATGTGAGGGAATATATCCGCAAAGCTTAGACGTATCAACCTCAAACTTAGTACATGGTCTCGAGACCTGCCCCTGGGGAGGTATGAAAAATTCTGTGACCTTTGACCACTGAGGGGTGCTATAAATAGCAAAAACATGTTTTAGCTGATATCTCTTGATCTGTTTGGACTAAAGCCTTAATTCCAGTGTCTGCTGATGCTGTTGGACATCCCTAGACAGATCCAAGAAGACTGTCTATGTAAGTGCCAGAATGTGGCAGCCATTTTGAATTTCGTCCAAAATTCGCTTAAATTTAGAGAAATTACATTTCCGTACATAAGAAAATGTTGAAATTCGGCCCATTTGTTTATTCCTGTCCCATGATCAATCTCACAAATTTGCATGCCCCTTGCTCAAAAGCTGTAGCGCCACCAACAGGTCAAATTTTGACCTACATTCACCTTCATAACTTCTGACCCCTTCATCTGACTTTGGAATCCTTGGGCCACGCCAAATTCAACGGACCCTATGACATAATTTACCTTTTGACGTTTACCCTATGACGTCCATAACGTTTTGGATTTTCCGCCATTTTGAATTTTAGCAAAAAAAAAAAAAGTTTCACGAGTCACAAATTTTGTCCAATTTGAGCGAGACGTGGTACATAGGATCTGCTGACGGAGCCACACAAACGACACTAAAAGTTGAAGTCATATCTCAGCAATGCTTTCAAATAACCAAACCAAATTCGTCAAATTCACTTAAAACCTTTTCCTTATGTTGCACAATAAATTTTGTCATCACTGATCCTTGGACAGGGTTATGAACACTAATCTAAATTGGTGGTGAAGCCACCTAAAAGGAAGTCAGCCCATATCTGAGCTTTGAGGTGTCGACATGAAACTTGGAATATTGACTCATGACATCTTCTTGAGAGGGAAAAAAAAAATTTGCTGACTTTTGACCTTTGGCAGGCATTGGCATTACAGAAAACAAGGAAGTATCTTAACAATGCCTCCAAACAACCAAACCATTCTCACATGTTTGACGAAGCTGCCGAACAGGAAGTAGGCCCATAGCTCAACACTCCTTTGGTGTTTCAACACAAAACTTGGTAAATATTTTTGAAACAAATTAATCAATTTAATATGGTGACCTTTCACCTGTGGCGGACATTCATATCAGAGGAAAAGAGGTCATATCTTGGCAACGCTTTCAAATAACCAAACCAAACTTAACAAATATTCTCAGGACCCCAACATAATATCGCCAAATACAGTCAGTGGGGATTAATGCTTGGGCAAGGTTGTCAAAGCTAATCGAAATCAGTGGCCAAGTCGCTAAAAATTAAATAAGCCCATATCTCAGCATCTCTGCTTTCATGTATGAACACAAAAGTTGGTTTCAGTATTCATGACACCACCTTGAGCAGGCACTTTAAATTTGGTGATTTTTGACCATTGGCAGACATTGGCATAACAGAAAGTGAGTTCATATTTTAGAAATGCTTTCAAGCAACCAAACTCAACTGATCAGTTGAACTCAGGACCTCATCTTCTTGTAGCCTGATAAAGTTGTTGGTCATTAATACTCAAAACCAATCAAATCTGTTGGTGAATCTGTAAAAGAGGAAACAGGCACATATCTCTGTCAATTAGTGGTGATTTAATCATAAGTTTCTCAACTGTGCTAACAGTGATGTATCTGACAGTTCAGCCATGTTACCTTGGTTACCTGGGCTGACCTGCTACGCAGCTAGGCCACCCCATTGCTGTTTGCAGCTATATTTAAAAACTGTTTTTACAATGAATAGGTTAATTTGTAGCATTTTCTCAAAACTGCATTCGAGACATTACTGTAATCAAATGCATGAGACGCACTTGGACTTTCCAGCATGGCAATGATCCAAAGCACAAGGCCATGTTGACCCTCCAGTGGTTACAGAAGAGAAAGGTGAAGGTTCTGGAGTGGCCATCACAGCTTCCTGACCTCACTATCATCAAGCCGCTTTGGGAAGATCTAAAATGTGCAGTTCATGCAAGATGACCAAAGAATTAGCAGGAGCTGGGGGAATTCTGCAAGGAAGAATGAGTGGCTATACCAACTGAAAAAAATAGGGTTCTCATTGACAACTATCACAAAAGACTGCATGCTGTTATTGATGCTAGAGGGGTCAATACACAGTATTAAGGCACCTCGATTGGGATCACCACCTTGTTCGTTGTGGGGCGGCTTGCGTGCTCCAGTGACCCCTAGAGCTATGTTGGCTGGAGTCTTGTACTCCTCGCAGGGACACCCATGCCAAACAGGTCGAAGGGTAGGGGCCAGACGAAGAGCGATCCCACTGGCCCTCCACTTTGGGGGTTGGGCAGAGGGCTGATAACCCTCTCCCGTAAAGAAAGAATTATTACAGAAACCAGAAGCAGAGTGAATCCGCTATTTCAAAGGGGAGCTGTGGCAGTACCTCATAGGAGAGAATTGATGACGCACGGGAGCCAAAGCCGACAGGACGCCTCTGGGCCAATTAAGCCACTGATACACCCTAAATTCACCATGAAGATAGGTAATTGGAACGAAAAGACGCTCTATAAAAGTGGCAACATGGCACAGGAGGCGAGAAAAATGACAAGGAGAGGTATGGACATAATGGGCATCAGTGAAACTCACTGGACGGGACAAAGAACAATGCACCTTGCAGAAGGCGAAACCATCATTTACTCTGGAAGAGATGATGACAACTACAGAGAGGGGGTACGCATACTGATGTCAAAAAATGCAGCAGGATCTCTGATGGAATGGACTCCGATCAGTGAAAGGATTATTCAAGCCAGATTCTATTCCAGATACATCAAACTTACAATCATCCATATATATGCACCCACTGAAGATACAGATAAACAGATAAAAGATGAATTCTATGGGAAGCTACAGGATGTGCTTGACAGTGTAAATGAGCATAACATGTTGATTGTCACGAGGGACATGAATGCTAAGGTTGGAAACGACAACTGGGCCTACGGGTTGGGGCAAAGGAATGATAATGGAGGAAGGCTTTGCGATATGTGTGATATGAATGAACTAGTCATAACAGGAACATCGTTTCCACATAAGACCATCCACAAAGTAAAGTGGATCTCTCCAGTTGGGAATATCATGAACCAGATAGACCATGTACTAATCAGCAGGCGATTTAGGAATTCAGTGAAAGATACAAGAGTATACAGGTCTGCAGATATCGGAAGCGACCACCATCTTGTATGCACAGTAGTTAAGTTGAGATTGAGCAAGCAAACAACTGGGAAGAGAAGATGTAGAGTCGATACAGCAAAGTTGAGGAATGAAGAAGTGTTAAGGAGGTTTAAGATAGCCTTGCAAAATAAGGTAGACCCCGGAAGAAAAAGAAGCCGTGGATCAGTGAAGAGTCTTGGGGCCTCATAGACCAAAGAGAGGAAATTAATAAGAAGATCCTGGGAGCACAGTCAGAAAGGGTCAAGAAGCAGCTTAGGGCAAAGTATGTAGAAAAGAACAGGGAAGTGAAGAGAAGTATAAAGACAGACAAAAGGATATGGATGGAGAACATCACATGCGAGGCAGAGGAGGCTGCAAGAAACCAACACATGTAAACACTATATGGGATCACCAAGATATTATGCAATGAAAAACCTAAGCAAAGCACAGCAGTGTTGGATAAAAATATAAACCTTCTCAATAAAAAAGAAGTACAGGCAAGATGGACGGAGCACTTCAAAGAAGTGCTCAATAGGGATGAACCAGAAAACCCAGTATTAAGTGATGAGGTATATGAACTTGGTGACATCATTGAAGAGATCTCAGTCAGTGAACCAACTTTAGCTGAAGTCAAACAAGCTATAAAAAGATTGAAGAATGAAAAAGCGCCAGGAACTGACTATCACGGCTGAACTATTGAAGCCAAACATACAGTTTTCAGCAGCAAAAATCCATCAATTGTTGGGAAAAGTATGGACGTTTGAGAAGATCCCCCAACCCTGGAAACAAGGGCTAATTATCAAGCTGCCGAAAAAAGGAAATCTCAAAGAATGTAAAAATTCCAGAGGAATAACCTACCTATCCGTTGTGGGGAAGGTACTCGGTAGAATCATTATAGATCGGGTGAGAAATGGAGTGGACAGAAGGCTGAGGAAAGAACAGGCAGGTTATCGGAAGGGGAGGGGAACAACAGACCAGATCTTCATCCTGCGGAACATCATTGAGCAGGTCAAGGAATAGCAGGCAACCCTGTACCTAAACTCTGTAGACTTTGAAAAGGCTTTTGACTCTATCCACCGAGAAAGCCTGTGGGTAATCATGGCAAAATATGGAATCCCGTAGAAGATCGAGAAAATGGTGAGAGTATTTTATGACGACTTTAAGAGTGCTGTAGAGGATCAGGGGGAAACGTGATAAGATCATTGAACATGTGAGTGGTTTGACATTAAGACTGGTGTAAAACAAGGATGTAATATGTCAGGATTCTTATTCTTGATTGTGATGGATTGGGTAATGCGAAGAGCAGTTGGCGATGGCGAAAATGGTATTAGATGGAGGTTTACTTCAAAACTCGATGACTTGGACTTTGCAGACGATATAGTCCTGCTTTCATCTACCAAGCAGCAGATTCAGGATAAAACAACAAGGCTTGGATGAAGAGACCAGATGGGTGGGACTCAAAATCAAGGAAGAAAAGACAAAAGTGATGAGGATCAATGCAAGGAACCAAGAAAAGATTATAAAGAATTGGCAGGATATTGAAGATGTTGACGAGTTTGTGTACTTGGGGGCCAAAGTTTGTAAAGAGGGAGGTGGTATGAAGGACTTGAAGAACAGGTTATCGAAAGCCAGACGTGCCTTTAACAAATTAAAGAAGATCTGGATCTCTAATAACATCTTGAGAAAAACAAAACTGAGGCTGTATAGAACACTAGTGGTGCCAGTGTTACTTTATGGATCTGAGACGTGGAAGATGAATAAGGGAGATGATAAAGTCGTGGATGTGTTCCATAAGCGGTGCCTACGAAAGATCCTCCGAATCCGATGGCAAGACCATGTCAGTACCAAAGAGCTATTGGAAAGAGCAGGCATGAAGCCACTGAGTGTGGAAGTGATGTCTCGTAGATGGAAAATGATTGGCTACATTCTAAGGAAAGATTGCAATGATGACTGCAATGTTGCTATGAGCTGGGCACCAGAAGGTAAAAGGAGAAGGGGAAGACCAAAAACCACTTGGACACGTACAGTAGAGAAAGAAAGGCAAGAGGCAGGTTGGAGATCCTGGGAGGAGGTGCGGACCGCAGCAATCAATCGAGAGGGGTGGAAAAGCTCTGTCAGGGCCCTATGTGCCATGAGGCACGAGGAGGATAGGTGAAGGTGAAGGTGACACAGTATTAAGAACAAATGGTATGCAGAACATTTTTTCCCCTTATTTCCGCATTTTATCTGATGATTTTACCATTCTACATGATCTACAATTGGGTATGAATCGAATGAGAAATAAATGAAATGTGTTTTGCCAGACCATTCATGTTTTTTTTTATTTTACCCATTTAGAAAATTTAGCCAGGGTATGCAAACTTTTGAGCACAACTGTACATCAGATTAGTCGTGACGTACAACATATTTTATGTTCTTATTTGACCAAAAGCAGCACAGTAAAGGGCTATATGCACACCATATACAACCCCGATTCCAAAATAGCTGGGACGAAGTGTAAATTGTGAATAAAATCAGATTGCAATGACTTTCAGATCACATGAGCCAATATATTATATAAAATAGAACACAGATAACATTTCAAGTGTTGAAACTGAGACATTTTACATTTTTATCCACAAAATAAGCTCATTTAAAATTTTCTGACTGCAACAGGTCTCAAAAAAGTTGGCACACAGACAAAAAAAAATGGCTGAAAAAAGCAATTAATATATAAGAGAATCAGCTGAAAGAACATTTAGCAAGTAATTACATTGACTGGCATCAGGTGCGTAACATTACCTATAAGAGGGATGTCTTTCAGAGGCTGAGTCTCTCAGAAGTAGATGGCCAGAGGCTCTCTAACCCATGAAGGTTTGCATAAAAAAATTGGGAAATACTTTAACCCTCTCCAGCCCAATTTATTATTTTGAGATTTGAAAATTTTTTCATTCATGGAGAATAATTCTCATACACTAGTGGCTGCTGGTAGGACTAACATTGTATTTTTGCAATACTGAGCTGGAAGGCTAACTTTATCAAACCATTTCCCATGTGGTCTTCATATTTTATCATCAGTCATCAACTGATTTATTGTTGCAACATTGTTGCAAATTTGCAACAAAAACAGTGTTCCTCAATGTCAATTTGCAAAGGCTTTGAAGGTCTCATCATCAACAGTGCATAACATCATCAAAAGATTCTGAAATACTGGGAAAATCTCTTTGCGTAAGGGACAAAGCCGAAGACCTTTACTGGATGCCTGTGATCTTCAAGCCCTCAGACACCACTGCATCACTCACCGGTATGATTCTGTCATTGACATTACTAAATGGGCCGAGGAATACTTCAAGAAACCACTGTCTGTAAACACAGTCTGCCGTGCCATCCACAGATGCCACCTAAAACTCTATCATGCAAAAAGGAAGCCTTTGATGAGCATGATGCAGAAGCGCCACCGTGTTCTGTGGGCCAAGGCTCATTTTAAATGGACTGTAGTAAACTGGCAGTGTCCTGTGGTCAGATGAGTCCAAATTTGACATTCTTTTTGGAAATCATGGGTGTTGTGTCCTCCGGGCTAAAGAGGAGAAAGACCACCCCTCCTGTTATCAGCTTTCAGTTCAAAAGCCCGCATCTCTGATGGTATGTGGATGCATTAAAGCATATGATGAGAGACACTTGCATGTTTTACAAAGCACCATGAATGCTGAAAGGTATATAAAGCTTTTAGAGCAACATATGCTCCCCACCAGACAACATCTATTCCAAGGAAGGCCTTGTGTATTTCAGCAGGACAATTCAAAACCCCATACTGCAATGGCAGCATAGATGCCATAATAATAAGCCTTGGATAATAAAGGAACTTAAATCAATGATTAATAAAAAGAAACTGACCTACCTCACAGGGGATCCCCAGGAGAGAAAGATGGGTTCTAGAGAAGTGCGAAATGGAATGAGACGTGCTAAAGCTAAATACAGGGAAAATATAGAGATGCAGAACACTAGTGGCAATCTTCGGACAGCCTGGCAGGGCATAAAAACCATGGCATCTATTAATCAGTTTGCCATTGAGGAAAAACAATTTATCAGTGTAAATGGGATAGACGATTTAGACCTGCCAGATGCTTTTAACTCATTCTGTTCACTCATTGAAGCACTGATTACTAAAACCCCACAAGTCAAGTCAAGTGTGACTTATGGGGTTTTAGTAATAGGTGCTTCAATTGTGATGTCACAGGAATGTGTCACAAGTTTACTTAAAAAGATCAACATAAGGAAATCTGCAGGTCCTGATTACATCTGCGGACGCACACTGCATTACTGTGCTAAACAGCTCAGTGAGGTCTTTTCAAAACTTTTCCAAATGTTTGCCGATCGCGGTCAGATATCAATCATCTGGAAAACCTCGACCTTTGTGCCTTTTGCCAAATTTAGCAAAGCCAAGGAGTAAAATGACTTCAGGCCAGTTGCGCTAACATCAATTGTCATGAAGACCTTTGAAAAAATTATAAAAGCTGAGGTGGTCTCTATTACAGATGGCAAATTAGATCCCTTACAATTTGATTATCAGGCTGGTAAGGGCGTTGATGATGCAAAACTTTTTATTTTAGATAAAGTTTATAAGCACCCAGAGAAACCAGAATCGCATGCAAGGATTTTATTCGCTGACTTTTTTGGTTCAAAATTTTGACACAAGGTGGAGCTTTGTCACATAAAATTCACCATTTTTGCTATATCTTTGGAACTATTTCTCCAATTGACATAAAACTACGTGCAACTGCAAGGCCATGACCTCACAACGTGTCATATGATGACATCATACCTGTAAGGTTCAATATTTTGCCACCAGGTGGCGCTTTGTGATGGAAAATTACCATTTTGGCCATATCTTCAGAACCATTTGTCCAGTTGACCTGAAATTAAGTTCAAATGCAAGGTCTATTCAAGGATTGGGGAATTGGAGGATTGGGGGCGTTCGGTGATATACCCCAAGCCGTCACCTCCGACGGCATAAGCCTAGTTAAATATGAAAATGTATCTCCATTACACTGGGTGGTGCAAGCTAATCTAGCAGCTTGTTGAAGAACCAAACACCTGGATAATGGGTTAGGCAGTAGCTTTCGCAGACGGCGAACGTGAGTGAACCACGGCTCTATAGCCCATTTAGCGCGTCTCTGATTGCCCGTTAAGAAAACCAGTGTAAGATTACATATTGCCAACATATTGCCAGTTTTTCTTTTGCTCATAATGTAAATCATATCAGATTTGAAGTTACTAAGCAGTGGGCAACAAAAACATGTAAAGAAGAGATCAAAATGATATTTTTACATGCAGTTCTACATACCGGATGCAGCGAATCGGTCCTGAGTTCTTTATATGATGTCACGCTAAGAAAGGGCGGCATTATCGATATATAGAGATAAAAAAGGGGCGTTCCTAGGGCAAGTAGAGAGTTACTAATTACTCCAAAACAGTTTGATATTATGGTAAATTTTTTCTGGATGAAAAATTACATAAAGAGAGCCAACTTGTGAAATTTAGCCCTCTAGATGCTTTAGCTCCTTTAAAGTGTGATCAGCTATTACTGTGACCTGAGTTATACTTGTTCCACAGAGGGTATGAAAAGCATTGTCACAAGCTTGCGTTTAGCTGGGATGATAGGAATAGTAAACAGCAAGCTTTCCGTCAGAGTGAACAATCTGACCATCAAATAAGCAGTTCCTCTAATGCATGAGTGTGCTTGCTGATGCGCCTTTGTAGGTAAATGGACGAGACTCTGAAGTTTATCGTGGAGAAAAGGCATGTTTTTGGTTGGAGAGGTCACTGGTGACCATTGGTGTTCAGCTGTGCCAATATTGATAAACTCATGCTAAATTCAACCAGAAAATCATCCATTTGTATTGAACTTCATGAGTACAAGTTGATTTTCGTTAAAAATATGATTATATTATTAATTGAAAGTGCGCCATTTTCAAGGCTCTGGGAGTTTGGGGAACAACCTGTATAGCCATCTTATTTGGCTTGTAAAAAGTGGATAATTTAATATTTAATGTTCAAATGAGGAATACTTGTCGTCTACAAGTTTATTATGCTAGAAACGTATTGTTTTAACCCCCAACCATTTTTCAATCCTCAGAATTTTTTTTTTTTTTTAACAGGTTCAATGGTGAATTCTCATAAAGATTTTTTATGTTTGCAGCCCATTTTCTCTACCAAAATCGGGAAAATAAACTGAAATACAATGTAATTCTAAATGCTGTAAGTGTCTTTTCTGAGTCCAGCCACATTTGTCCCCTTTATTGAAGCTTAAATCTTGAATTATAAAGCATCATATTGAGTAACCCATAAATAGCCAAATTTGGCTTCTGCGCAAAGGGGATAATTATGCGCCAAATGTTCTCAATCGGAGAAAGTTCAGCACACGGACTCTTCTACTACAAAGCTATGCTGTTGTAATCGCTGCAGTATGTGGTTTTGCATCGTCCTGCTGAAATGCAAAGGCCTTCCTTCGAATAGATGTCATCTGGAGGAGAGCACATATTGCTCTAAAACCTTCATATACCTTTCAGCATTCATAGAGCTTTTTAAAACATTCAAGTGTCCACCACCATATGCACTAATGCATCCCCATACCATCAGAGATGCTGGCTTTTGAACTGAACGCTGATCACAGGAGGGGTGGTCTTTCTCCTCTTTAGCCCAGAGGACATGACGCCCATGATCTCCAACAAGAATGTCAAATTTGGACTTATCTAACCACAGAACACTTTGCCACAGTCCATTTTAAATGAGCCTTGGCCTACAGAACACAGCGGTGCTTCTGGGTCAAGATCAACAATGGCTTCCTTTTTCGCATCATGGAGTTTTAGGTGGCATCTGTGGATGGCACGGCAGACTGTGTTTCCAGACAATGGTTTCTTGAAGTATTCCTGGGCCCATTTAGCAATTTCAATGACAGAATCATGCCAGTGAGTGATGCAGTGGCGTTTGAGGGCCCGAAGATCACTGGCATCCAGTAAAGGTCTTCAACCTTGTCCCTTACGCACTGAGATTTTTCCAGTTTCTCTGAATCTTTTGATGATGTTATGCACTGTCAATGATGAGACCTTCAAAGCCTTTGCAATTTAGCATTGAGGAACATTGTTCCACAATTATTGTTCCACAAGTATTCCACTATTTTTTTACGCAAGCCTTCACAGGTTGGAGAGCTTCTGGCCATCACTACTTCTGAGAGACTCCGCCTCTCTAAGACATCCCTTTTAAAGCCAGTCATGTTACACACCTGATGCCAGTTAACTTAATTACTTGCTAAATGTTACTTCAGCTGATTCTCATATATTAATTGCTTTGTCAGGCCTTTTTGCCTGTGTCCCAACTTTTTTGAGATCTGTTGCAGCCAGAAAATTTGAAATAAGCTTATTTTGTGGATAAAAAATGTCAAATGTCTGTTTCAAGATTTGAAATGTTATCTATGTTCTATTGTAAATTACATATTGGCTCATGTGATCTGAAAGTCATTGCATTTTGATTTTATTCACAATTTTCACTTCGTTCCAACTATTTCTGCATTGGGGTTGTATATATATATATCTACATGGGGGTGCTGACGTACATCCCCTGAATTCTCAGCCTGCACCGGCACTTCCGCTCAGTCGCCTGCACTGTTTATCCTGGAAGTAATGCCAAGTCTCAATGTTTCCCCGTTAAAAGCTTACACAGTATTTGGAAAAAAATACACCTTACAAATTCAAACTAGCTTTAAGTTATATTTTGCATACTAATTCACAGAAACTTGATTTCATGAAACCGGCCTGCACTGAGCCAGAAGGAATACTTTGCCTTACACGGAAACTAAAAGGTTTTTCGCTACTCATTGATTAGAAACACTTGGCTCCAATGATTACCTCTCCTGTTGTTGAGACTTTGTTTGAAACAAAGTGACAAAAGCGTTTGGAAAATTTTAAAAGTAATTGATGTGTGGGCAAATGAATGTTCACCATTTTTATGCTAGCACTTGTGCACGCTGATTGTCTCAACTTTGCGGGAAAGATTTCCGTATTCAATCTCCAATATCGAATGAAATCAGTACTTTTTTGCCTTACTTTGATATTTGGGTACACAGGAAAAATTTGGGTGTGTAAAAGCGCCAAGAAAATTTAGAGTTTGATATCAAGTGATGTTATACGTGGTAATGGCAAATAACGGCTGCAGCCATCTTACAAATGACACACCGGGTTGCGAGCAAGGGAGCAGATAGAACTAGGAACTGGGGGGGGGACACAGACATGTGCTTTATGACAAGGATTAGTCCTGGCTAGTTCTCAATCATCTTCCTTTATTGACGTGTTTTCCATCGTAACTGGCAACTGAAGACACGGTTTCTCTCCATATGCGATCTAACAGCAATGAAATCATGGGGTAAATTCAGTACAGAAATGGAATACTTGCGTGGGGTCGACAGGTTTGCAATTTTAAATAACATTGATTTAAATACAGCATATACACGTCTAGATTAATGATTGCCGTCTTACTTAATCGGAGAGAACAAGCAGCACCTGTTAAGTGTGGAGCGCTCTCGGAGTGAACCTTCTGTTAATTATGCCCATTTCTTTACTGAATTTACCCCATGATTTCATTGCTGTTAGATCGCATATGGAGATAAACCGTGTCTTCAGTTGCCAGTTACGATAATTGGAAAACGCGTCAATAAAGAAAGATGATTGAGAACTAGCCAGGACTAATTGTTGTCACAAAGCACATGTCTGTGTCCCCCCCAGTTCCTAGTTCTATCTGCGCCCCTGGTTGCAAGGGCATGCACAGCATATGCATTTGCGATATTAAAATTATATGTCAAATTATAAACCCCCTTCTCTTGAATAAAAGCCCCCAAACTATGTTGGCGCCTCCTTTTAAAAATTAATTCTAGCAAATACAAAAGCTGGAAAAGGTATTCTTTCTGCTCGAAACATAAGGTGCATCCACAGAGCTAAAGAAAACACTACAGCGGACAACGTCACTGGATGAACCAACCAAAAAACGTGAGATGGGTCCGCTATCTTGTGTAAGGCGTCAGTGGGGGAATTACGCATAATCAAATCCATAATTGGATTTGAATTCTTTAAATGTTAAGGAAAGGTGTCTCAGTGCTTCCTAATTTATCTCCTTTAGCATAGGGTTTGAAAACCATCCTTTTTGAAAAGAAAGGAGATATCGCTATACCACAATTTTGCACAGCTGCAATATTTAAAGCAGTGACCATTCATCTGGCCAATCGCGTAAAGAAACGTATATGATGGGCAGGGGTCACATGATCACGTTGCCTAGAGTGTATTTAACTCCCTGTTCTGGTGCAGAGAACATGTACTCAAGCGAGTCAAACAGCCGGGAAAGCGTTTGTGAACGTGTTCCTGTTCCCAAATCTCACATCACCTTGGCTGATGGTACAGCCAGAACGAATGGCATCCAACATGGTGGACATCAAGCAAACTGGCGAAGAGCAAGTCAAGTTCTCTCTCAAATAAAACCTATACCTAAGTGATATAAATGCATGTAACACTGGTATTTGAGGTCTGATAGTCATGATATTTCCAAAAAAACAGTCAAATACAAGCTGAATTAAGTATGCGTCAACAATAAAAGCAGTCTGTAGACATCATGCACGTCACAGCACGTGTTTTCGAGGGTCCATATATTTTGAGGGTCACTTGGTTTTTTTGTATTTTTCCCTTGCGTGCCATGTTGATGCTGGAAGTGAACACATGACAACCTGCACTTTCCCGTTGGAGACAGTAAACCCATTTGTATGTTTTCGGCTTGTTCCGGAACAGTTGGGAATGGGGATTCAAATACACCCCTAGGATAAGTGCATTCGGATTTTCCAATTAGCGTCTTACTAAACCTTCAGGAATTCCCCTTTACACCTTTCCTTTACCGCATGACATTTGTTACAAAGGTTAAAGAAAAGTGGTTAGTAATAAGTGGATATGACCATTTTTTGACAGTTTGGACTCAGACTGGGTCAAAAATGCTATAGCTTTTAGCTAAATTTCGTGTACTGGAAGGAGCAGAGCTGGCTAACCAAGAACGCAGAAGAGGAGTGTGCATAGAGTTCATTACTACAAGTGGAGGGCTCCCATTTACTCTCAGCCAATTCATCAGACATTGCATCGCCAAAACCTATTCAAAAGATGTTTTCAAACATCATAAATGATGAGCTATAATCATCATGTTATAGTCATTCATTGCATTTGAATTGTGCGTTCACATGCTGCTTTAGGACCTGAATGAAGCTCAGTTTCAAATTAGATGATGGGGGTCAGAAAATGGATGTGAGGCGAAATCTTAATCTCGGGGCACTTGAATTTACTCATATTCCATGGGAGATTGAGCAGCAATTTTTTTTTACCAATTTTACGCAGGAAGACGCCAGTAGTCTAAGAGAAGTGGCCTGCCTCACACTAAACCTGATATACGCCCTTCACCAATCATGCTTCAACTCCGCATGTGTGCAATTAGTACAGCTCTGACATACTGATGCTGCCTCATTTACAAAACCCAATTCCAATGCGGTTGGGACATTGTGTAAAACGTGAATAAGAAGAGAATACCATGATTTGCCAATCCTATTTAACCTATATTCAATAAAGTACACTACAAAGACAATATATCTAATATTCAAACTGATAAACTTTATTGTTTTTTGGAAATATTCATTCATTTTGAATTTGATGCCTGCAACACAATCCAAAAAAGCTGGGACAGGGGCAGTAGAAGACTGTTAAAGTTGAGGAATGCTCAAAAAACACCTGTTTGGAACATTCCACAGGTGAACGGGTTAATTTGAAACAGGGGAGTGTCATGATTAGGTATAAAAGTAGGATCCCCGAAAGGCTCAGTCGTTAACAAGCAAGGACGGGGCGAGGTTCACCACTTAAACAACTGCGTGAGCAAATAGTCCAACAGTTTAAGAACAACATTTCTCAACGTGCAATGGCACGTTGCAATCTACAGTCCATAATATCATCAAAAGATTAGCGCCCATGTGTTAGTGCCCATGGCATGGGGAACTTACAAATTTGTGAAGGTATCATTGTGTGTGCATGTGTGCTGCCATCCAAGCAACGTCTTTTTCAGTGACATCCCTGCTTATTTCAGGAAGACAGTGCCAAGCCACAATATGCACATTACAACAGCGTGGGGTTCGTAGAAAAAGGTGCAGGTAATAGACTGGCCTGCTGGGAGTCCAGAGCTGTCTCCCTTTGAAAATGTGTGGTGCATTATGATGTGCAAAATATAACAGAGAACCTGAACTGTTGAGCAACTGAAGTCTTACACCAAAGGTAGAGGTTAACTGACATAGATCAAAAGGACTTCTGTTTTTCGTCCCTTGAAGGAGTGGTTAAAATAAATATTCATGCCCACATGTACAATTGTATTTGTAAAATAAACAAGAGCAACGCACAGCGTGGCATATGTCCCCGCCTGTATGTTGATCAAGGGCATATTGAGATGGCTGCTGTAGCGGCCATATTAGATATCGCACGATGCTGGTTTTTGAAAGGAACCTTCTTCTAGCCACTCCCAATACGCCATGAAGAAATGGCATCAATCCAACTAGGGATTCTATAGTTATCCCACGGAAACGAAAAGTTTACGGACGACGGACGGACATGGTGTCGACATAAGACGGATTAAATGAAGACAACAAGTAGGTGTGAACACTTCAGAATGAAGTTGTTCCGATCGTAATACACAAAGCATACATATAAATTTATATATGCATATAACGACTAGTTTCTTCCAGGTATAGACCTGGGTTGGACTCACAGGCACAGCTGAATGCGAACGTATTTTCTTTGAACGAAAGGAAAACGTAGGTAACTGAGTGATAATAGAAAGGGTGAGGCAATCGTAGAGCCTATTCTTTAGCTTTGCCAAATAATGGAGCATAAATATTGTTGTTCAATTACAATTACTTATTCGTGTCCTTTTTAAGAATGAAAAGATAAAAAAGATCACGGGAAACAAACCTCTCCCCAGAATAATTAAATAAAAATTATTCGACACCCATGTTTAGCCTACTGTTTACATGTGCCTCATTGGACATTTACACATACACAAGATGGCGGAGCTATTCTGCCGTGGGCGCTTTAGTCCAGCCAGTGACGTTTCCACTCTAGTGTTTTTATATCTCTGTGGTTCTGACTCACTCCATCTAAGGGTCTACCTTTGACACTACGGGGCAGGCTCTGTCAACCAATCACACACTTGTGACCTTTCAGGTTCCTCAGATGGGCAAAGCTCTTTCCGCATTTATCGCACACGTAGGGTTTCTCTCCAGTGTGAGTTTGCTTGTGGGCTTTGAGGACGTTGAGCTGATTGAAGCTCTTGCCGCACTGCAGGCAAAGATATGGCCTCTCCCCAGTGTGTATCCTCTTGTGCCGGTGTAGGTTCCCCGCGATGCTGAAAGCCTTTCCGCACACGTCACAGAAAAAGGGCTTCTCACCAGTGTGGACAGCCTGGTGTGTTTTAAGGCCGCTCTGATGCGCAAACGTCTTACTGCACACCTGGCAACCATGTCTTACTGAACCGGAGTGCGTCCTCTCGTGAACTCCGAGGAAGCTTGCTGTGGCAAAGTCTTTCCCGCAGATGGCGCACAGGAAGGGTTTGCAATGGGGGAGGCACCGAATGTGGTTTCCGGGGGAGGCCAGTGGACCCCCGCACGCAACACAGGGCTCCTCACTGGCATGAGTTCGCTGGTGATCCCTGAGGGAACCCAACTCGCTGAACCCCTGCAAGCAGACAACGCAGACATGCGCCCTGGCTCTCATGTGCACCTGCTGGTGTTTCTTGAGCCCAGACTTGAGGCTGAAACTCTTGCCGCAGATCGTGCAAACGTGTTGTTTCACCCCAGAGTGGAGATGCTCGTGCTGCTTCATGGTGCTGCTCTGGTTGAAACTCTTCCCGCACAGAGAACAAGTGAAGGGTTTCTCGCCGGTGTGGATGCGCTTGTGCCGGCTGAGGTTCCCTGCAAAGGCAAAACGCTTCCCGCACACCTGGCAACTAAAGGCCTTCTCCCCCCTGTGCACCAGCTGTTGCTTCTTCAGGGCGTACGCGCGAGTAAACGT
The DNA here is from genome assembly GCA_029721435.1 of Gymnothorax reevesii. Classification (NCBI taxonomy): domain Eukaryota; kingdom Metazoa; phylum Chordata; class Actinopteri; order Anguilliformes; family Muraenidae; genus Gymnothorax; species Gymnothorax reevesii. The sequence continues at coordinate 118,945,315 of CM056574.1, forward strand.
CTTCCCACACGCCTTGCAACAGAATGGCTTCTCCCTGGCATGGACCAGCCAGTGCTGCATCAGCTGGCGCTTATTAGAGAAAATGGCACCGTATGTCAAGCAGCTGTGCCGCTCGTCCCCTGCATGCAGGAGCATGTGCCTCTTCAGTCTGCACTCTGCCGAGAAGCTCCGCCCACACTCCTCACAGCGGCAACGTTTCTCCACGGCGTGGACCGCCCCATGCACTTTAAGACCCTTCAGCTCAGCAAAGCTCTTCCTGCAGTGCGAGCAACTGAACAATGCTTTTCCCATCATGTTCACCCTCTTGCAGCTGTTCACACCGTTTTCCGTTCTGAAATCCTTACCACTAAGTACTGCCCCACTGGTTCGTGGCATAGCTCGCATGGGCAGTTATTTCGTACGAGTGGTTGACGAGCAGTTTCCTTCCACGCAGTACTGATGTTCACTCTCAGGTATTACTGCAGTGGCCACCTCAACCGGTCCTGTAACGAAACAGCCGGTTCGGACAGTTAGAGCCACAGCTTTGAGCTGGGGGATTCTACCTCATCCAGAGAGGGCCAGAATGAGTGTAGGCTTTCATTCCACCTGATCAGTTATACACCTTGTTCTACTAATCCAGGTCTTTAGCAAGAACTCAAGGGCTTGATTAACAGAATCAGGTGTCTACCCAACTCTATGGCTGAACCAAAATCCTGGACCCATGCAGGCCCGCTCTGGATAAGGTTGAATACCCCTGGTCTAGCTTGTGTGCTTGAATTTGGCCAGGAAGGTCAGTAGTTCAAGCCCCTAAGATCAGTTCAGCCATTGGGCCCTTGCACAAGACTCTTGATCCCAAAATGCTCTGTAACTACGGGTGAGAATATTCATGACATAATTAATTAGCTCGGACTGTACCCGATTTACTGATGTCCAGTCTCTTTTCTGGAGGACTGCTCTTCAAGTCCTCATCACGCCCCCCCTCGATAATTGCAGATTCAATCCCATCCTCCATTTTAGAAGGCTGTCACTGAATCACATGATTCCCAGGTAAACTGCATTTGCATTAATTCAGCATACACACATAACCATTCAGAAAGTTACCAAAGCCTATGCGGTAGAAAAAACCAATTACTGACCTGGGACTAAAACCATTTTCTGAGGTTATGTAAATACTACATAAAGTTCACAAAAATTCTTAATGATGCCTGCCAGGGTATCACAAATCTTACAAACTTAAAATAAGAAAAAACAGCTAGACTTGTACACAAAGCAATATACAGCTGAAGACTGCAAAATATTCTAAAACTGCAATGGCAACAACAACAAAACTAAATAGACTGCAGATTACACCTCAAAATAAGTTGTCCTGGTGACATGAACAAGACAAACAAAGTTAGACAGTGCAAGGTGAAGACACCACTGCCATCTCAACAGCACACTCCAATGGACTAGCCTCTTTTGCGAAAACTGCAGGGTCCGCATCTTCATTCAAACTGATGATGGCAGAGTTCGGCTCCTCTAGGATAAAAGGAAGACCACTGAAAATCTCACCAAAGCATTTAAAAGTGGTCACGGTGGACTGGGTGCCAGTCCCAGACACTGTCAGACTCGAGACTGCCATAAAACCGTCTAAAAATGTTAGAGAAACAGTCCCAAAATGAATTCTTCATTGCTTAGTAGTGCTTATGAACATTTAAGCTAAAAATATCAGTAAAATATAAGAAAATGGGGAAAAAAACACAAACACATGGCAGTGTCTTAACTCTCTCGATTTTTCCTGAATCGCAGTCAGTCTGCACTCCAATCGAGTGAGTGTTCCATGGTCTCTGTGCAGCTCCATTACTCTGCAGTTTCTCCTCCATCAAATCCAGTTTCCTCTTGAAGTTTGCGATCTTGCTCCGATTCTCAGACACTTCCAGTCGCAAAACCACAGATTCTTCAAAGGCTAGTTCACAAATTTTGTTCACTGCCTTTTGAGCCAATGACTTCATGAGAGCGACAAGCTGTGCCTAACAAAGATAAGTGAGGAAATCCCTGCCAGCCTGCTAACTAAAATCTTGGAATCAACACAGTACAGCAATAAAAACTGATTATCCTTAAGTGTTCTAATACCACTGTTTTTATTTAATACATGCCAAGTTTTGAAGTAAGGAAGTTTGTATCAAAATAATAGAACGTAAAAACTTGTCATTAAACAGCAGTGTTCTTGATAATGCTTTATCCGCTGCTTAAAATGTTTTATGCCATTATTAAGGAAGAAACATTTTTAAACTTACAAGGGAGCAGCATTTTCAGACCATTTGAGGCTGAAATCCTCAATAAAAATTAAACACGCAGCTTCAGGCCCAAAAGAGACATGCTTTTACAATACAGGACTGGCTGCACTTAAAACTGATTAAACTTGATTACAATTGTAGGGGAAAATCTCAGGTCAATCTGTACAGCTATGAATATAGAAAACTAAAAAGATTATATTAAGTTCTTTGCCACAAATTTCATATCGTGATTGCAAATGGATTTGAGCGCTGCCATTTGTCCCCTTATTGTATTTCATCAGAGGACATCAATTCAATTTGGTTACTCAGATAAATTAAACGCCCACAATCTAAAAGCAAATAACTCAGATCCCCTGTTGGGTCAGTCTGTTTTCACTTCGAGTCGTAGGCAACTTCGCATCCATCACAAGCGCACCTAAAGAGACGCGTCCATACTGAGCTGTATTTATGACTCGCAAGCAAGTTGGTGATCTAGGCCGTTACATCGCAGATCTTGTCATGCCCTAGTGCTTCCGCGTCATCTCCATACCAGTCGCTTTTGCTTTTCAAGCGATTCGGCTTTTTTCGCTTCATCCTCTCCTGTGGACGCCGATTCAAAACATGAAGTGGCTGAACCCTGCACAACTTTCCTAAGTTCTGTGAGGACAGTAGAAGCCACCGCTTCCATAATGGACTCTATTTGTATTTGAAAAGAACCCGACATCCTCGGTTACATTATCCGACAAGGTTTTTTCAGCATTATTCGAGAACAAACATGTTTAAACACAGAGAAGAATTAGACACAGTTTCTACCAATCTTAATCTTCTTCTTCTTCTTATTTTGATTTATTGGCAGATTGAAATATTTTACTTCAAAGGTGCATACCGCCACCCACTATACAGGAGTATGCAATCATATAAGGATTTATGTTGTGACTTGTGTTGAGAAAATTGAGCTAGTCTTTTCCAAATAACTTAACGAGTTCATGTAGACAGTATTTAAAGAGATAGAGGAAAATAGGGGGGGGAATCGTTTCTAACACATCTAGATTTTATTGTACAACCGTGTATCTCTTAAAGATTGTACAATAGCCATCTGAACACTATCTACCCCTTTTCCTGTAGTTCCTAACACTCCCTCCAGACTCCATTCTCTCCCTGCCTCCAGTATCCTCAGCTTTAGCTGCTCCCTCTCTTCAGCAAACCTACAATACATGAGCACAAGCTCAGCATCCTCTACTACCTTACATTCACAGCACTGATTTGATTGGACCTTCCCCAAGATGAACATTGTTCTTTTGACTCCTGTGTGATTTAACCTTGGCCTTGTCAGTTTGACTTCATTTCCACAGTTTCCTGACTTAACACTGCTTACATTTATGGATTTTTGTACTCTGTAATATGATCAGCCTTTATTGGCACCATCCCATCTCTCCTGCCACTTCTTCACCACTTCTTTTTTAACCATAGCTTTTTCTTCCCCTTTTCTGAACGGGACATTTATAATATGTTCCAACATTATTGAATTTTTTGCTTCTTTATCTGCAGCCTCATTTCCTCGGACTCCAAAATGGGCCGGTACGCAGCAAAAAACTATGTTCTTTTCTATGCTATGTAATCTGTACAGGCCCTGGAGAGTTTACAGAACTAGATCTGGTCTAACAGATTTTATGCTTTTGATATTAAGAAGAACAGAGGCAGAATCTACACAAAATACCACTCTGTCCGGGAGAACCTCCTCAACCCATTGCAGGCCTATCATTACTGCCATCATTTCAGCTATACAAACTGACAAATTATCAGATAGTCTCCTGCCAAGGCTTGTTTTTGTCTTAGGAATATATACCTACCCAACTTTGTCACACTCATCCTTAGAACCGTCTGTATAAATGTCCACATAACTGTAGTACCTACTGCTAATATACTGTCCCGCTAGGAATGCTTGCCCACTCCTTCTGAAGTTCCATTATTTTAAAATCTATATCTGGTTTTGGTAAAAGCCATGGGGGAACTACACTAATAGGGGTAGGATTGCTGAACTGAACATTATTCAGACCATACTCAATTGCCTTTCTCGTTGCTTTCCATCCAAATCCATTTCCATGGAATCCGTAATCCCAGCACTCCTGCAGAACACCCTTGGCTGGATTCTCATTGCCACATCCCTTTAATCTCATCCAGTACGACATCATTAACTTATCCCTTCTCAGGTCTACCGGCGCCTCCCCTGCTTCTACCTGTACTGCACTGACAGGAGTTGTTCTCATTGTCCCAGTGCAGATTCCGAGTGCTTTTCTTTGCACTCTGTCAATTCTATTCAAATGTGTCTTGGCCGCCCCTCCATACACAAAACAACCATAATCAATGGATGTTCTCATTAAGGTTCTATATATATATACATAAGAGATTCTTTATCTGCGCCCCACTCATATCCAGCTATTGCTCTCATTAAGTTCACAACTTTTTTTACATTTTGTTTCTAATTTATCCAGATGGGTTTACCATGTCTGAGTTACTGCCAATGATTATCAAAGATGCCGTTAAGCGTTAATAGTGTACAAACTTGAATTTTGCATTTTAGACATTATAATGTGTGCATTACATATACTATACATAAGTGTGCATTATCACGTGGTGCAGGCTCCGTACTTCCAATTGTACAAACACAGTTTTTTTTATATTGTTCAAAGTAAAAGTTGTTTGATATCATTCTGTACAAAAAGGTAGGTAGAAGCTGGTAGATTAACGACGACAGAAGTAGCCATTGTGTTTATGAATTAGCACGATTCCATATTTAGTTGACCTTGTGGGAGATGTTCAGGACAACGAGATAACGATTTTCTTTTCCAGTGAAGTCAATACATTGATTGACTCATTTACTGGTGCCTCTACATGCAACTGGTTTAGAATGTTATGGATAAAATGGAGTTGTTAATAAAATAAAATAAAATAAAATAAAATAAAATAATATAATACTAGAAATAACCAGAGGTTCAAGTGAACCTGAAACTTGGATAATCAGAAACTCAACTGGTCTGCCACCCTGCCACACCCATTTGGGAGTGGGGTACATGGCTGACAAAAGTTGTTTATGTCCTCAATATGTTGTCTGCAAAGATAGAATAAAGGAGGACACCTCACCTCACCAAAGTATATTTTAGTAAAAAGTCTTAAGTATCTAAAATCTGATATAAACATAGTAGTTAGTCTCAGTAATGGCAATAAACAACAGCAAAACCTCACTTACGTAAGCCTTGACTGGGTGGCCATTGAAGACATAGGGGCTGCATTTCAATAGTTTTTCAACGTACTCTCATTCACTCCCCCTCAGCCCTTGGTATTACGTAACATGTACATCACACAGAGGCTGCTTGGAGTGTGGGGGGGGAATTGGGTGAGGGATTGGAATGGAATGCACACACCCTCGCCCAAGCTCAGCCCAAACTATCATGGATAAAACGCCAGCTGCAGACTTAGCACTATTCTTTATTTTAGAAATCATCACAAAATACCCGCAGATTCATTTCAGAGGGCTGAAGCCATGACCTATGTATAATTGCAATAAAGTCAGCACTTGATAGCCTAATTAGCTGCATCAGTTTCTAATTTTTGAATTAGGCTGCAGTTTGAGATGTGTATCACGTTTTTGATGACACCGTTTTTATTGGCTTGATTAACAATCACCAAGTAATTTGCTTAGCAATCTAATCCCATATGAAGCCAACAATGAATGAAAAATAATTACAAATTTATTGCCCATTGGTTAAATTTATGTAATTAATGTGATATTGTAACGATGGAAATGACCTGATGGAATGCAAAAAAATCCTATTTATTTTAAACATTTTTCTGCAGCGTATTTAATTGTGAGATGGCTCTTGATTTGATTATTGGTTTTTGTTTTTAGCGTTAAAATGAATACATCAGAGAGGAAGAGATCTTGATTTATCAAACCATACTGACAGGTAAAACTGCAATAAGCCGCAAAAAATGTGAATCAATGCTGTTTTATGAGCTGCATGGGTTCAGAATCTTCGAAAGACAAACCGTCATTTCTGTGCATAGGAAAATGCCCAATAACTTTGTAGTGTATGTACTTGAATGCAGTATAAATGAACTAGTTAATCATTGACCAATTAGTGTCAGCAACTGAGCAAATCAATGATTGGTAGCTCATTAAAGAAAGTTTAACTGTGACAGGTGTCGTGCAATTAATTTATTGCTCAATTCAATGACCTTGTTCATTCTCTTTTTCTCTGGTAGATAGTGGTTGAGTTGTACTCACTGTAGCGCAGTTTTACTCATATTACTGCCACCCAGCCCTGGATGAATCTTCTTGCACCACCTGCGCAAAAATACAATCCACTGTGGGCAATGTACACCTCTGGAGTGACCATCGTTGTTGACTTGCTCCCTCTGCCCTCAGAGGGTCGATCTCACCAAGTTCACTTCAGTTTTTCACGCAACTGGAGCAGCAACAAAGATGGCGGCAGGAATTCCCCTAAGGGCAAGTGCCGAGGCGAAGTCAGCGAGGGCATGTAAAATGACTATTGAAATGCAGGCAAGGCCTCGAACAGTGACGTCAGTTATACTCATGTGCTTTGTTCACTGGAGGTGGATTTTGTATAGCGAGTCTCAAAGACCTTCGGAAACCTCGCCATTAAATGCATAATGACCAAAAATGTCTTGCATCTTACTTTTCCCAGTTTGCCACAGTTGCTCGGCCTAATGGGTAAAACCGACCACAGTCTATTTTCGATAACATTATTATGCTTTGCGCCACAAAATTATGAGGCTTTTTCTTCTGCACATAAATGACAAAGTAAATTAAAGGTGCAAGCAGCGATGAACGGGCCCTCACACCCTTGTGCACGTTGGGGGTGGTGGCGAGATCCTGACAAGTGCAGCTATGTATTAAAAACAATTGGATGGCGGCAATCTGGTTAAAGAAGGTGCGAGGGCTGTTTCGTTGAAATTTTCTAGGGGGCTCTATGGACCCATTTTGTCCCACCCATGGGCAACACCCCTATCATATGTAAGTGCTCGCCATTCTTGATTGTGTATCAATTTTCATGAGGTTTTGACTTCGTTCAAGCCATGAGAAAGCCAAACGTAAATTGATGAGGAGGGATCGATAGTCACCATGCTGGCAGACAGACTGCTCAGCTTGTAGCTTCCCAGTATTCATGATGTAGCTTCAGCAACTTATTCTGCACGTCTTAGAAGTGGAATAAAGTTTGTGAGGTCAACTATGTTGGATCAGTACATGGTAAAGTAAAAAAGGTCACTTCCTGTTACCACCAGGGGGCAATATGACTATGATGGGATATTGTCAAGTACACGTGTTAAAGACGGTACTCTTATCAAACGTGATGTTTGGGGCAGATTGGACAATATACATTGAAGTTACAGCATCTTCTTGTTTTGTGGCGAAGATGGAAAATTCGACGCCATGCCACAGCCACCCCGTCGAATGCTGACTGGATCTTTTTAATAAGTTTTGGAGTTTGTTAAAATACTAGGCGTGCAAAATGGCAAAAATGGCCACTTAATTCAAAATGGCTAACTTCCTGTCAGGTTTAGGCTATGACTCCAAGAGACTTTTTTGTGCGTTTGGGTGTGATACGTGTGTATACCAATTTTTGTGCATGTTGGTGAAATGGGCTGCGGGGGCTGCTGTATAAAGGGCGTGGTCAAATTGTTAGGCCACGCGCAGGGCAAGACCCGTGTGTAATGTGAATATAGGCCACTAGATGGCAGTATTTACCTTTTTTTTGTTAAGCTCAGACTGGAGTCATGTTTAGACATGTCCTGGACATGTCTGGGGCAAGTCTCAGAAAATAAAAAAAAGAGGTCTAAATGTGGGTGGGGTCTGCAAAAGAGTATATAAGGAAAAGAATTGAGACAGTAAGGTAGTAGGAGAAATTGCAAGAAGAAGGATACATGTGACCAGACCTGTCATTTCTGTTCAGAACCTGTGAAGTTTCTTTTGTGGATTTTTGCCTTTGTAACAGCATTTTTTCCTCACCCAGCACATCACCAGGGACTGTAAATATTTCTGTTTTTTTAATCAATCTTGGTCAATAGATTAGTTGGTTAGTTAGTTGTTATTAGTCTTTGTGTGTTTAATTAAATGTGTTTAAGTTTTAAAACTGTATCTGTCATCTGTTGCTGTTGCTGTTGCGTTGTAAATGTAATTACAAATTGGGGCCATAACAAATTGGGGGCTCAAGGTCCGGGATAGACCATTTTGTGAGTAATTTATTGAAAATCTAACATTTCGAATTGTAAAATTGATTTATTTTAATTGAATACATAATATTGACAACAGCAATGGATGATTTCTTGGCATCACCAACCGTAGGGGTTTTGAAGTCTTTTAAAAAGACAGAACTGCTAGAAATTTGCAGACAGTTGGAGCTGACAGAGGTAAAACCAGCCATGCGAAAAGCAAGACTGGCTAGAGAGATAGTTGAATATTATATTGATGAAAATGTGTTTGCACCAGGAGATCTGGAACAGTTTCCAGTGGAAAATCCAAATATAGAAATGGAACTTAAATTAAAAATGCTAGAGATTGAAAGGGAGGAAAAAGAAAAACAAAGAGAATTTGAAAGGGAAGAAAAAGAAAAACAAAGGCAGTTTGAGTCAGAAAAATTAGCAAGAGAAGAGAAAATTGAGAGGGAAGAAAAAGAAAAACAAAGAGAATTTGAGAGAGAGAAAGACAAAAGAGCAGAAAGAGAGAGACAGAGACAGAGAGATTTTGAATTAGAGAAATTCGATAGAGAAGAAAGACTCCAAATGGAGCAACTAAAAATTAAAATTGAAACTAAAAATAAATTTTGTGCCAGTCAGGAGGTAAAACTGGTGCCTCCATTTTCGGAAAAGGATGTTGACAACTATTTCCAGTGTTTTGAAAAGGTAGCAAAGAGTTGCCAGTGGCCAAAGGAACACTGGCCTCTGATGTTGCAAACTGTCCTCAAGGGTAAAGCTCAACAAGCCTATTCGGCTTTGTCTGCAGATGATTCCTCTGATTATGAGGTTGTCAAAAAGGTTATTTTGAGAGCTTATGAGTTGGTTCCAGAGGCTTACCGACAGAAATTCAGAGGTCTGAAGAAATCAGAAAATCAGACTTATGTTGAATTTGCTAATGAAAAGCAGGTTTGCTTTGAGCGCTGGTGTACTTCTATGGAGGTCAAGGATGATTTCAACTCACTAAAAGAGATGGTGTTAGTTGAAGAATTCAAGAACTGTGTTAAAGATGATGTTAAGACCTACCTTAATGAGAAGCAAGCACTGAATTTGCAATCAGCTGCACTGAATTTGCAGATGAATATGTTCTCACACATAAGTCCAAATTTCAGTCTAGCAGTAATAATAGATGGTCCCAATTTCAGAAAAAGGGTTACGGTGATACCCAAGATTCCTCACCCAAAGACAAAGACAAATCTGGTGATGGTGCTCAGAAATCCAGTAACAGGTCTGATCAAAGTGTGAAAGCTGACAGTGACAAAAGTGGTCTAGTTTGCAGTTATTGCAAGAAATCTGGTCATGTTACAACTAACTGTTGGTTCCTTAAAGCTAAGAAAGAAAAAGAAAAGGATACCAAACCAAATGCCTTTGTGAAAACAAGGTTAGAAACCCCTGTAGTAGATAACCGATCTGCTAAATTGCCTGCTTCTTGTGGGGCTAAAAAGCCTAATGCAGCTGACTTTGTGAGGGAGGAATTTCTTCCATTTGTGTCAGAGGGATTTGTGGCTCTAAATGAGCATACTACTCCTGTCCCCATATATATCCTAAGGGATACCGGAGCTTCTCGGTCACTTTTGTTGATGGACTCCTTGGAGTTACGTGATGAGACCGCTTCAGGGGATTTCATACTTGTACAAGGTATTGTAGGGAGGACTGTATCTGTACCCCTGCGCTCTATATTCTTGAAGTCAGATTTAGTTACAGGACAGGTAAAGGTGGGACTTATGTCAAGTCTACCTATAAAGGGTGTTTCTCTGTTGCTAGGCAATGACCTGGCTGGGGGCAAAGTAGTTCCCCCTGTACATCTTACTTCACAGCCGAGCACTGAAGATGGGGATGAGGACCAATCTCTGTATCCTTCTTGTGCAGTGACTCGTGCTATGGCCAAGAAGGCTAAAGAAGAAGATGTTGTGGTGCCGTCCAGCACATTGAATAGTCAGGACTCAGGTGGTTCGCCTCATGACTCTGATTGGCCTACTATGGTTTCTTCGTTTGAGGACTTATCAGATACTTTTATCAGTTCATTATTCAGCCAGCCGGATGGGTCTGGTGATTCTGATGTGTCTGGAGACTTGTCTCTGTCCAGAAAGCGGTTGATTGAGGAGCAAACTAATGATCCTGAAATTTGTGTACTAAAGAGGAGGGCCCTTCCTGATAAGGAAATAGACGCAGTTCCAGTTGGGTATTATCTCAAGGATGGTGTGTTGATGCGGAAGTGGCGCCCTCCTGATATCCCTGCCAATGCAGATTGGGCAGTGGTCAGGCAAATTGTTGTTCCGAAGGTCTATAGGAATGAGATCTTAACAATGGCTCATAGTTTACCTTTAGGAGGTCATCTTGGTGTTAACAAGACTGTTGATAAGATCATGAAACACTTCTTTTGGCCTGGGCTTCGGAAAGACGTTTCCAACTTTTGCAAAACCTGTCACACTTGTCAGGTAGTTGGAAAACACCAGTTAGACCCACCTGTAGCTCCATTGCAGCCTATCCCAGCATTTGGGGAGCCATTCTCTAGGGTCATTGTTGATTGCGTTGGTCCATTACCCAAGACTAGATCTGGAAATCAGTACTTGTTGACAATCATGTGTGCATCTACCAGATTCCCCGAAGCCATACCTCTACGTAACATCAAGGCAACTGCAATCTCGAAGGCTTTGATAAAGTTCTTCACGTTGTTTGGTCTTCCCAGGGAAATTCAGTCTGACCAAGGTAGCAATTTCACTTCTGGTTTGTTTCAGCAGGTTGTGTATGAACTAGGTGCAAAGCAGATTCTTTTTAGTGCCTATCATCCAGAAAGTCAGGGTGCCTTAGAGCGGTTTCATTCCACTCTCAAGACAATGATGAGGACTTATTGTTATGACCATGAGAAAGACTGGGATGAAGGGGTTCATTTGCTGTTGTTTGCAGCTAGAGAAGCAGTGCAGTAGTCTACTGGATTCAGTCCATTTGAGCTAGTGTTTGGTCATGAAGTGAGAGGACCTTTGCTATTGTTGAGTGAACAATGGCAAGAGAAAGAACCGCATATCAGTCTGTTAGACTATGTTAGCAAGTTCAAGGAAAGATTGCGTGCAGCTTGTGACCTAGCCAAAGAGAACTTGAAATCAAGTCAGGGAAAAATGAAAACTTGGTATGATCATAAGGCTAGAAGCCGTGAGTTTAAACCAGGAGACAAGGTCCTTGTGTTGTTTCCCTTGCAGTCCAATCCATTGCAGGCTAGATTTCATGGTCCTTATGAAATTCTGACAAAACTCAATGATCTCAATTACATTGTGAAGACTCCAGATAGGAGAAAGCCAAAACAGTTGTGTCACATTAACATGCTGAAGCCTAATCATGACAGAAATGCTAGGGTTGCAGCTGTCACTTCAGATCCTCCAATGGCCGAGATGTGTGAAGATGAGGGGGAGTTTCAAGATGATGAACCTAGAATTAAAGCTGAAGTTCTTTCATGCAAATTGTCAAATTCTGAAGTTTTGCAAAATCTTGATGTAAAACTCCAGCACTTAGAACCCTCACAGAAAGATCAGTTTGAGAGGTTGATCAAGAAATATGAGGATCTGTTTCCTGATGTTCCAAAGAGAGTTACTATAGCCTCTCATGATGTAGATGTTGGTGATGCCAAACCAATAAAACAGCATCCATACCGGATGAATCCTGAAAAGAGAAAGATTGCTGAGAAAGAGGTTGAGTACATGTTAAAACATGATATTATCAGACCCTCCAACTCCGATTGGAGTTCACCCTGTGTGCTAGTTCCAAAACCTGATGGAAGTACTAGATTCTGTACAGATTATCGCAAAGTCAATGCTGTAACTAGAACTGATGTGTTTCCAATACCTAGGATTGATGATTGTATTGATAGAGTAGGGCAAGCAAAGTTTCTGACCAAGATTGATTTATTGAAGGGTTATTGGTGTGTGCCTTTAACTGAGAGGGCCAAGAGCATCTCTGCTTTTGCCACACCATCTGGGTTGTATCAGTATGCAGTCCTACCCTTTGGCATGAAAAATGCCCCAGCCACGTTCCAAAGGATGATACAGTCTACAATCGCCGGATTGCCACACACGGGTGCATACATCGATGACTTGATCACATGGAGTGACTCCTGGGAAGAACATCTAAAAGATGTAGAGACGTTGTTCCAGCGCCTGACCCAGGCTAACCTGACTGTTAACCTGAACAAGAGTGACTTTGGTTGTGCTACTGTCACCTATCTTGGCTACGTCATAGGCCAGGGTAAGGTGGCACCCATAAATGCTAAAGTCCAAGCCATCATGGACTTCCCAGTTCCTGACAACAAAAAAGCTTTGCGCCGCTTCCTTGGAATGATCGGGTACTACCGCAAGTTCTGCAAGAACTTTGCTGAGATTGCTCTCAGTCTAACTAACCAACTGAAGAAAGGCGTAAAGTACACCTGGGATGATGAATGCCAGAGAGCCTTCGATCGCCTGAAGTCTCTGCTGTGTCACTTCCCCGTGCTCAAATCTCCTGACTTCAACAAACCGTTCTCCATCGCGGTCGATGCTAGCGACCAAGCTTGTGGATCTGTGCTCCTACAGAGAAGTGACTCTGATGACATTGAGCATCCCGTGGCATACTTCTCCAGGAAGTTCAATCGCCACCAAAGGAACTATTCCACAATAGAGAAGGAACTGTTGGCTCTGGTCCTTTCTTTACAACACTTTGAGGTTTATGTTTGTACAGGGGAAAAGCCAATGATTGTGTACACTGACCACAATCCGTTAATGTTTTTGAGTAAGATGAAAAACAAGAATCGGAGATTGTTGAATTGGAGTTTGATTTTACAGGAGTTTGACTTGGAAATTAAGCATGTGAAGGGTACAGACAATGTAATTGCTGATTGCTTATCTCGTGTTTGAATATGTATATATATATATCCTGTGTTTATTTGAATATTGTATGATATGTATATATAGACAAGTGTTCACTTAACCATTTTGTATTGAAAAGAAAAATTTTGCCTTTATGAGTCAAAATTTTTCCCTTTTGGAATGGAGGTGTAATGTGAATATAGGCCACTAGATGGCAGTATTTACCTTTTTTTTGTTAAGCTCAGACTGGAGTCATGTTTAGACATGTCCTGGACATGTCTGGGGCAAGTCTCAGAAAATAAAAAAAAGAGGTCTAAATGTGGGTGGGGTCTGCAAAAGAGTATATAAGGAAAAGAATTGAGACAGTAAGGTAGTAGGAGAAATTGCAAGAAGAAGGATACATGTGACCAGACCTGTCATTTCTGTTCAGAACCTGTGAAGTTTCTTTTGTGGATTTTTGCCTTTGTAACAGCATTTTTTCCTCACCCAGCACATCACCAGGGACTGTAAATATTTCTGTTTTTTTAATCACTCTTGGTCAATAGATTAGTTGGTTAGTTAGTTGTTATTAGTCTTTGTGTGTTTAATTAAATGTGTTTAAGTTTTAAAACTGTATCTGTCATCTGTTGCTGTTGCTGTTGCGTTGTAAATGTAATTACAAATTGGGGCCATAACAAGTGACAAACATGTACAAAGTGACAAAGTGAACTGAAGTTACGGCCACTTCCTGTATTTTGGCGAAACATCAATCATCGCCATGCCGTCAGCGCGACAGCATTTTACGAGACAGCATGGTCTTGACAAGATAGCATGACCAAGGTCTTAAGGCCTTTCTGACCAAATTTGAGTAGGATATGATCGACGTGCTCAGGGCAGCACATCAGTCTGAAACATGGCATTTCCTGCCACCAGCAGGGGGAACTATGACAATTACTAAATATATGCATGTAGACGTGTTCAGGGTGAGACTATGATCCATCATGTGAAGTTTTGTGCAGATCGGACCATTTATCCCAAAGTTATAGCAAATTTGTGCTTTATGGCGAGACATAAAAATTCGACCTTCCGCAGTGGGTGCGCCCTTCAACGATAGTGCAATCTTTTAATAACTTTTAATATCAAGGTAGTCAAGCTCATACAAATCAATTTTGTAGTCAATTTGATGAAATCTGTGGAAGGAGTTCGTTAAAATACAACACATAGAAAATGCCAAAAATGGCCACAAAATTCAAAATGGCTGACTTCCTGTTGGGTTCGGACAATGGGTCCAAGAGGCTTTTCTTTTGCATCTTGGTGTGATTAATATGTGTACCAATTTTTGTGCATATCTGTGAAACGGGCATTAGGGGCTGCTGTTGAACGGGCGTGGCCGAGCCATTTTACCCCGCCCCAAGACGAAAGCCATACCACACGTAAATTTACACAAGGACTGACATGCACAGCAAAATTAGTTAGTTTTTGAGTATGTTAAAGCCCCCGAGTAAGCGATTTACTTTTGTCATAATAATGAAGAATAATCATAATTCCTGCGATTACAATAGGGTGCTCGCACTGCTTGGTGCTCGGGCCCTAATAATTCCTGCGATTACAATAGGGTCCTCACACTGCTTGGTGCTCGGGCCCTAAATATCAATGTCTTTATAATTTCTGTGCTCTTTTGTCTTGTGAAACAGAATAGATGTGTGAGCATTCATTTGCGAGGCTCAATACGCAATTATCCGTGAGCATCCATTCTAAAGGGCGTTGTTAGGCATGTCGTACAGCCGAGTGACAATTGTAAGGATGGGGAAAATAAATGCTGAAATGTCAGCAAAAGTTTTGGATTTTTGCATTTATATTGCCATATCAATTACATAAATATAGGCAATAGGCATTCACTTTTTTATTATCATTTCTTATTACAGGTAATGTATTGGTCTTGGTCGCTCAGTCGATAAATTGATTGTTAATCAGGTGAGCTTAAATGAGAACAGCTTGAGGACAATCATGCGGTAAAGAAGGAGTTTACTGAAGAACCTCTGAACATCTGATGGCATACCGCTGTGATGAGCCAGTGATAAATGACATCCAAGCTATTGGGAATGGGCTTTGACCATTGCAGTTTGAGCCCCGACGATCATACACAGGGGCTGTAGTTGCTCTATAGGACCTAAAGGGCTTTTAACTGCTGTAAATTGTCTCAAAATCACAGGGTTAGGGTTAGGGTAAGAATTCAATGATGACTAAATGGAGACTATGAGTCACGAACAGCGTGGCACAGTCTAGTGAACTGGTGTTTGATTGGATAAAATTAGATTCCCCAAGTAAGTCTGCCCTATTATATTGACGCCAATTTGAAGACTTGCTGGTTTTAAAATGCATTGCTAGATTATCGCCGGATTACATTTTATGAAATTATGCAGTTTAGACTTCAAGAATGCTACTTTCCGCTGAATATATACTTTGACTAGGTGAGGTGTCCTCCTCTAAGTTTGATCAATGACTGCAACCACACAAGGTCCAGGGTCATGCGAATGGGCCATGTACAACTTTGTCTGCCTCTCGAGGTTGTATTTGAATGGAGATGCCACTGAAGAACGACAATTACTATGCCTGAATGGCCATAAACTCACTTACTGTAACACTGGCAGAGGACAGCACCTTGGATTGGGTAAAGTACCGGTAGGTTCTAGGGATCCTCTTCTTGCAGGACAGTACCACACCTTCCCAGAATGACTTGTGGCATTTGGAATCATCTGTGATTTGGTCTACAGACCATAGTGACAGGATCCATTTCCGGGAAAGTAAGATGGAAGTCCTGAGCTCTGCCTTGTGTGCCTTCCACTCCTGACCTCAGCTTGCTAATCTCCCCTAATAGTAAAATCACCCCCCCATGCAAAATTCATATATTCATCCCTCAAATCACAGTATAAGTGCCATACTGTAGAATTTTGAGGAGGGCATGCCAGTCAGTCACAAGAAGGAAGCAGAAGAAGGAGAAAATGTTGCTCCTTCTTGGCTGATGTTGGTTCGCTTGCTTAGCTACCAGGTTTGCTAGCCTAGCTAGCCAACAGTTTGGTGCACAGATGTCAACAAAAAATAAATGAATAAAAAAAAACATTAATTTGCTCTCTCACTCAACTGGAGTTGAACTGCGAGCATTTATTTTATACCAGATATAGCAGCTCCCTAGCCTGAATTCGCTTGCTTGTTTCAGAGCTTTAGGGTTTTTTTCCCCCCAGACTTTCAGATGGGTTTTTATCAGTTTCAAAACTTCTTTCAGAGTTTCAAATCTTTTCTTCACAGTGTTTTTTTTCCCCAGATCACCATTTACAAGGTTTCAAAACTGGAAAACAAAATTTTACTGTGGGTGAACAGTGCCAAATTTGAAACTCTGAAAATGTGTCGTTGACACACCGTAAAAACAGAGCTGTAGTTCTGAAGAAGAAAAAGAAAAAAAAAAAGTTGCGGAGATTTGGAATGAAAATCCAACTACAAAATAATGTTTTCAGATATTAGAAATTTTTTTTCAGCCTATCAAAACACTATATGCACCTTCAAAACTTATTTCCAAAGTTTCAAATCTTTTGTAAGCTTTCAAACACGAGTTTCAAGCTTTCAAAGTTTTTTCTTTCAGTTTCGCACCATGGAAGTGTTTTAGCTCCATAGACAATAATTTTATGATGTTGCACTGTTATTTTATTTTGAAAAGTGACAACATATTAGTGTCGACAGAAGTAGTCCTCAGAAACCAGCTGGGGGAAAAGATGATTGAAAAATAAAGAAAAATAAATAAAAATAGGACCAAGGGTCCTGTAGCTTACCGGCGTGCAATTTTATAGTGATGATACAAATTATGAAAATTTCATATGAAGTTTGACCTTTTAATCATTCAAGGTCAAGGTCAAGGTCACTGAATAAAAGTTCACATACATATAAGACCTCCTATATGTCTTTAATACAATCCTAAGCTGTGAAGCAGTTTTGGTGATACACATAATTGAAAATTCATGATGTCAAATGAACCCTGGAGGACGAAGTGGTTTAACTCCATTTTTCATAGTTTTGAGATAATCTATGCCAAAGTTCAAGCCCTTGATAAAATTCAGGACACATCTAGGCTATGCCGTATGCTGTTAACCTGAGAGTTTATGACCATGCTTTTCAAAATAACACAACTTTTTTTCAGCAAAACTAATGTTTTAGAGGTTAATTTCTCAAAATTTTCCTGAAAAGGCCCTTTTTATAAGTTATACCACTCTTACACTTAAGACGAGTAAATTAAAATCTCGCTTTAATTTCTGGCATTATTGGAATTCAAAACACAAAATAACAAGAGAATTCAGATCAGAAGTGAAACATTGTATTGCAGACTGCTGACCACTGCGAAAGTCATCCATCAGCTAATTTTGTTCCTCACAGCTGTCTTCGCTGTCATCATCTGGATGAAAGTCTGGGCCATCTTCATCTTCGATCAGACCCAGATAAAACGAGTGGTAGACAGGTGGTACGAGGTTGAGATCATCTTTCAAATCTTTGACTTTTGAAGGCTTCAAAGAGTTAGACCACTGTTGCACTCACACTTTTTGTCTTAATGGAAGTGAGGATAGCTAAAAATCTCTATATAGTAAGATGCATCACTGTAACATCTACACCACTTATGCCCTGAATAGATTTTACCTTTAACTTGCCAAATATGGGTCTAACTCAAAATTGGGAAAATTAGAGTTAGACCACTATTACACTCAGTGACTGTCCACTTGTGAACTTTATATTTCATAGAAGGTCAAGTTGAGGTCACCAAATGGACTTCATATACAACTTTCTAAGTTTCTCTTAACCAAACCTTGGCTCTCTCTCTCTCTCTATATATATATATATATATATATATATATATATATCTATATATACTCCTTTGCAGACCCCTCCCACATTTAGACCTCTTTTTTTTAATTCTCTGGGACTTGGCCCAGACATGCCCAAGACATGCCCAAACCTAGCTCCAGTCTGGGCTTAACATAAGAAAGGTCAACACTGCCATCTAGTGGCTTCTATTCGCATTACAATAGCTACCCACTGATTTCTGGAGGCACTGTCTTTTGGACGAGAAAATAGTTGTGCTTTTTTTGGAATCCAAAAAAAACAGATGAGCAGCTTTGGGAGACATACTGAGGAAAATGCACCGCAAATGATGCGCGATTGTTCTTCTTCTTTTGTATTTCCAGAAGTGTAGACACTACAAAGGCGTGAAATGATCTGCAGTTGTTTGTGCCTGTTATAATAGTTCCTGGGGTAGGCAGGTCCAGTGACCTCTGGCTAGGTCTGTACTAATTGGACGGCAAAACCTGACCTCAGGTTTTGCCCAGATCTCGTGAAGATCTTGGGACGAGGTGTTCAGAAAGGAAATCACATTCTCGGATTATGGCAAAACCCCCTGTATCTTATGTTCAGAAACTTTTCAGAGGTTGAGTATGGACATCCAACATTATAACATTACTTGTATGTATTAAAAGAAGGATCAGCACAATAGGTCTCCTTTAAGACCAGAAATGACAAATTCCCAATGTGGGAATGTCCCACAGTGTCTGTCCATCACAGTGGTATGAACAATGCTGTATACTGTGTATGACATATTAATTGATGCAGTTTGATCCACCTGAGTCATTTCACCTGTTTGCTGTTAATATGGTCGTTTAAGTTAGCAGAGTAGTAGTTCTTATTTCTTCATTTGTATCTCAGTGTTTATTCAAAATAATGTGATTTCGTAGCTGCCTATGAACCTGAGGCCAGATAGTCATGTGCCAGATGTATGCACAGTGCTCAAGTTGTTATTCTTCTGAATAAAACATCCATTGCATACAAGAATAGTTTTTGTTTGTTGTGGATTTTACTGCTGACCATAAAACTGTCCCACAGTGTCTGTCCATCACATGTCCACTGTCCTACAATGCCTGCTGTATGGTAAACTTCCTGGAAAAAGTTTTCCATGGGGCTTTAGCACTACTAAGTTCTAGTAACCTGAATGAAGTTTCTTTTTTTTTCTGCACAGTAGTTAGTTGGAACATAAAATTAAATGACGCAGCTGCTCCCAAATGACATAATTATGGAGTTGTCAATGCTGACTGCCCAACGTGAGAAAAACCCCTTTATTTGATTATCTCCTATAGAATTGCTCATACCCTACACTAACTTGAAAAGTTGGTCTTCATCCTCTGTGACAACATTCTGGTTTGTGGTTCAATGATGACTAATGTGGCAGAAATATCAATTTTACGCCTATTTTCAATGAACATGAAGCGTAAGTTGACAGTTCCAGTGAAAAGATTGTTTCCACACCTCTTGTTCTCAGTTGCATAGGTTATGTACTTTCCAAAAAATCGGAAGCTTTTGGAACACAGAGGGATTTATTTTTCACTCCTGATGTTACACATATGATGATCAGCATCGTGAACATGCTCAGGGACTCTCGAAAGACGGCAAAGAAGAAAGAACTTCACTGAGGAGGAAATATTAATTATCACGTCCGAGGTGGAGAAAAACAAAATAATTTTATTTGGAAGTCTTAAGACTGGCATAAAGGGAGCCCAGGAGGCTGCATTTTGGAAAACTGTAGTGTTCTCAGCAGAGTGTAAGAACTCAGATTAAACACCAAGCTAAACCGTGGTGAATGAAGACAGAGTCGAGGTGGCGTTGACCGTTTACTCACAATCTTCAATCATGCATATGGTGAAAACTGTAACAAGGAAATAGAAAATATAGAAATAATATGTACACATTCAATATAAAACAACTCAATGGTGAGCTTCCGTCACTGTACACACTAGCAACATGAATTATCATTGGCACCATGTTTTTAAAATGTATTAACTGCATGTCACCAATGTCCTTTTCCACCACAAAAATAAACATTTTTAGATAAATTGTCACTATACCCTTTAACACCTCAAACATTAAATATATGAACTTACGGCGTTGCCTGGACAATGTCTCACAGTGGATGGCTATGACTTCCATTTAGAGCATGTGTAGCATGTCTGCCTCATTCTCAGAGCAAGCAGCAAGCATAAAAAAGGAAGTGACTTAACAAAGGTGATCTAACAGGAAGTAAAACCATGCCCAACTTGACTTTCAAAATAAAATCCTCTAACTGACATGAACTAAAACACATATTAATTGTTTTTAAAGCAACATTATACAGAAGGATAATGAATGCCTTCGAGGCAACACAAAAACTATTGCTGCTGCGGTAAACACCATTGAGGTGGAAAACCGGAGTGCAGCAGAAGTTTGATTTAATTAATTAATAAATCATTATCGGTGCAGTTGGACATCAGTGGTCACCAGCAACCTCTCCCAACACAAAACATGCCTTTTCTCCATGATAAAGTTTAGAATTCTGTCAATTTTTCTTCCTACCGGGCAGCCCACAAGCCAGCACACATACTCATTAAAGGAATTGCTTATTTAATAGTCATAAAATTCACTCTGCATTGAAAAGGCAGCGGTTCCCACTTCTGTGCTCACAACCTTATATAAGCACTTTCCACACCATATAAGGAACAAGCATAACTCACTAACTCAGTAAAATCTGAAATATACCTTATTATAACAGAACAGATATTCCACTATCAAGAAAAAAACAGGTAATATTCCACTATCAGGAAAAACAGGCAATATTCTACTCTAGATTGAACAGAATGGTGAAGTGAACATACCAGGGGGCTCTACCGATGTCCTTGAGCTTTTGGCGTAATAAGCCAAAACAACAGCACTCGATTTTGTTGAATACGGTATAAATTCCAAAACAAAAAGCCACATTGAGAAAAATTCAACCACAGTAGCAGAAGCGGCATGTCTCCATCGAATCCTTCCTCCAGAGACAGATGTTTCTGGTAGAAGGAACCCTCCAGTCCTTTCATTCGGAATAATTCCCACTGAGCATGTCTGCACCTCTTTTAAATTCTGTAAATGTAACTGAACACTTCAAGCCGGTTTTGGAAGTTTTTTCTTTAAATCACATCATTTTCAGCTGTGCAACTGTGCCCAACATTATGGGACCTTACTCTTACGAGAAGGCTTATTTACTCTTCTGATTGTCCAGTCAGTGTCTTTTGGTTACTGTGGGAAGTTTATGCTGTCTGGCATTGTATAAATAATGAGTCAATGAAAACATCATTACCAGGGAAGCTTCAAGTGAGCGTGAACTATAAGTGAGGAGCTACGCAGATGAGCCTAAGTAAATAATTGAGTGACTGGCCATCAACATTAGTACAAAACCCAAAACAAGTGAAGTTGGCACGTTATGTAAATCGTAGATAAAAATAGAATACAATGATTTGCAAATCCTTTTCAACTTATATTGCATATATTATATTCAAAGACAAGATGTTTAATGTTCAAACTGAGCAACTTTATAATTTTTTTTGCAAATAATCATTAACTTAGAATTTAAAGGCAGCAACACATTTCAAAAAAGTTGGCACAGGGGCCTTTTTACCACTGTGTTACATCGCCTTTCTTTTTAACGACACTCGCTAAACGTTTGGGAATTGAGGAGACCAATTTTTTAAGCTTTTCAGGTGGAACTCTTTCCCATTCTTCCTTGATGTACAGCTTAAGTTGTTCAACATGCCGGGGTCTCCGTTGTCGTATTTTACGCTTCATAATGCGCCACACATTTTCAATGGGAGACAGGTCTGGACTACAGGCAGGCCAGTCTAGTACCTGCACTCTTTTACTACGGAGCCATGCTGCTGTAACACGTGCAGAATGTGGCTTGGCATTGTCTTGCTGAAATAAGAAGGGGCGTCCATGAAAAAGACGTTGCTTGGATGGCAACATATGTTGCTCCAAAACCTGTATGTACCTTTCAGCATTAATAGTGCTTTCACAATAAGTTGCCCATGCCTTAGGCACTAATACACCCCAATACCATCACAGATGCTGGCTTTTGAACTTTGCGCCTGTAACAGTCCGGATGGTTGTTTTCCTCTTTGGTCCGGAGGACACGACGTCCACAGTTTCCAAAAACAATTTGACATGTGGACTCGTCAGACCACAGAACACTTTTCCACTTTGCATCTGTCCATCTTAGATGAGCTTGGGCCCAGCAAAGCCAGCGGCGTTTCTGGGTGCTGCTGATAAATGGCTTTTGCTTTGCATTGTAGAGTTTTAACTTGCACTTGCAGATGTAGCGACGAACTGTAGTTACTGACAATGGTTTTCTGAAGTGTTCCTGAGCCCATGTGGTGATGTCCTTTACACACTGATGTTGGTTTTTGATGCAGTACCGCCTGAGGGATCGAAGGTCACGGGCATTCAATGTTGGTTTTCGGCCTTGTCGCTTACGTGCAGTGATTTCTCCAGATTCTCTGAACCTTTTGACGATATTACGGACCGTAGATGATGAAATCCCTAAATTTCTTGCAATAACTCGTTGAGGAATGTTGTTTTTAAACTGTTCGACAATCAGCTCACGCATTTGTTCACTAAGTGGTGACCCTCGCCCCATCCTTGTTTGTGAATGACTGAGCATTTCAGGGAAGCTGCTTTCATACCCAATCATGGCACCCACCTGTTCCCAATTAGCCCGTTCACCTGTGGGATGTTCCAAATAAGTGTTTGATGAGCCTTCCTCAACTCTCTCAGTCTTTTTTGCCACTTGTGCCAGCTTTTTGGAAACATGTTGTAGGCATCAAATTCCAAATGAGCCAATATTTGCAAAAAATTACAAAGTTTACCTGTTCGAACATTAAGTAACTAGTCTTTGCAGTGTATTCAATTGAATATAGGTTGAAAAGGATTTGCAAATCATTGTATTCTGTTTTTATTTACGATTTACACAATGTGCCAACTTCACTGGTTTTGGGTTTTGTACTATAGGAGGACATGAAGGGGTGTTGAATTTGTCAATAAAGAAATCTATGGGTAAATACACAGGAAGGAACTATGTGTTTTTGATATGTGATGACTATAATTAATAGTAGAGTGACATAGTATCAACACCATGTTGAGTTTTTCTTACCTACTAATTGGGATACCATTGGCTCACAGTAGCTGAAGTGCTTGCTACAGAGGACAACCATTTTTTCTGTACCAAGAGATCATTTTTCAGAACCGCTGGATGGATGCTATGGGCAAGTATATTGAGCAGTTTGCACATTAAGCTTAACTGAGGAGTTTAATTCATGTAACTCCTGAAAAACAGGGATGTGACTGAACTCGTCCATATTCTAGATTGTGTTCCAGCTTGGATTGCTTGTATTCAATACCTGACCTGGGCGTGCCATCTAGAGATAGACCATTGTAACTGCATGCATAAATTTGCCGCTCCACTGTCCACTGGTGGACTCATTTGCACAAAGGAGTAAAAGGAACTGCTTACTAAACGGTCAGAACATTCACCCTGCTATGAAAAGCTAGCAGTTCCCACCTACGAGCTTACAACCTTATATACTTTCCACAACTTATAAGAGACAAGTATGACTCATTCAGTAATATCTGAAATATACCAGACATTTCAATATCAGGAAAAAGCAGTCAGTATGCTACCCTAGATTGGACAGAACGGTGCAATACACGTTAGCAGGGGTGTCTACCAAAGTACTTGAGCTGCTCGCAACTTAAACGAGCCAAAACCATGGCATTTGATTCCATTGAATACGGTATAAATTCTAAAACAAAGAGCCACATTGAGCAAAATGTCACCACATGCAGTATTATTAGCAAAGACTAACAGTTACCCTTACTCATTAATGTGGCCAACAAGCTCTGTGATCATCATGGCTATGGTAAACAGAGAATAAACAAGAAACGCTCACGTTTGAACACCCTCGGCCTGAATTATGAAGTGTCCCAGAACGATTACACAATAACCAAGTAGAATTCCACAGAACATACATTTACAAATATAAAAATGCCCAAAGTCCCACAAAAATTTTGGAAAATTCTAATTTTTTTTCATTAATATAGAGCCCCGGATATATATGATCATTCCCCCAGGTATAAACCCCCTAGCTCAAATGCTTCATCAAAATCAGTCCACGACAAATAAATAATATATACTTAGCGCCATTGAAAACGCAATGGTAAGGTATGTACTATATTTGCGGCAAATTGTAGAATCGATCGATTTTTATTGCTTTTCCAGTGAGGCACGAGTGGAAATAAAGAAAAACGTGTGATATTGTAATCCTGATGCACGCCACGTGAATGCGCCAAGCACTCCAGTAATAACAAACATTGAGCTGTTTGTGATGTGTGCAGTGACACTTGACTTGTTCTTCAGGGTTTGGTCAATAGCCTACATAAGGCCAAAAAAAAATGAAAAATGCCATTGCATCAAGGAAATGGAACGGCTTGTGGCACAGGGGAGAGAAAAAGAGCTATTGGCATGTTTTAGGCAGGTCTCAGCTGCAGAGAGGTGGTGCATCATTTGCACTGTCACCGTTTAACAGTCAGTTGGCTGTCTATGCGAGAATGAAACACAGACATGGTCACTGACCGACCCCGCTTAGCGCAGCCACAAGTGACTATGGTAGAGAAACATCTGGTTACAGCCTGTACGTGACAGATTTCGGGCAGCAATCCAAACTGATCATGACATGCCCTTCAATTTTCAAATGGCTAAAGGGCTTTATCAAAAGTAATGTGCTCATTTTAGTACTTGTATACACATTTGAAAGATTTCCATGGAATTTTCAGTTATCCACAGCGCTAAAAAGGCCTGGAAATCCTCTGCCAAGGCAGCACAATCCAAATGTGCATGAGTGGGAGAATATTGTTTCAGTGATCGCAGTAAAAGCTATAGGGTCCATCCTTGATGTAATAGCAATCCACCCACAAAATTTCAGACAAATCTGTGCATTACTTTTTGAGTTATGTTGTTCACAAACAGACAGACAAACGGGCGAAAACATAATCTCCGCCCCAACTTCATTGGGGGAGGTAATAAATGCCCATAGATTAAAGCCCATAGTAAGCACTTCACCCTCATATTCATCAATTCATTTAAAATACAAAGTGACAGAACAGAAACTGAGTCACAGTCTCAGTTCTTTCGCTTTCACACAATGGTTAATTAAGCCCCAAAACTCATAATTATCTTTTTTTGCTCAATTATGATGGGAAAAGACTGTGACAAATGTGGGCGAAGTAATTACCAAGTTACTCTGTATCTTTGACCTTGCAGCTAACCCATTTCCTGATGAAAGCAAGTATATGGCTGTGACACACTGGCAGTAGTTTCTTTATGACATCCTATCAGGACCAGCCCAAGCCCTTGGGGATACTATGCAGATATGATTTGCCCCTAACAGTACTGCTGAAGCTTTATAAATTTTAATTACTGCATCTGTATTGCTTGAATGTCATCTTTCAACTCCAGGGCCATTTTTTGTTTTTAAATTTTATTTATTTTTTATATATTTTAATAGGTTACTCATTTAGAACCACAAAATGAGGAAGAGTCTCACCACAAGATTGGTAAAATTTTTAGGACAAAATTAATTGCACATCAATGGATTTCATTCTGAACCCAGACACGTTTGCTCGCAAGCTTTTACTTTTGGAATACCTTTGTTTGATAGGGGAAAATATTCCACAAACCCATATTTTAGCAGAACAGCTGATACAAACTGAGCACGATGAGTTGAGTCTCAATGGTTGTCATACTCAGTTTTTGGCATTAATGGCATCACGGTGACTGCAATAGTATGGACAGAGCAGACCCAGGCTAATAAAGACATAAAGTAATATTTTTTAGCTTATGGCAGGCCCAGCGTCCCATAACAGTCCTTTCATACTCCTGTGATCCAGCTCCAGAAATTTACAGTAAGATTTATCTATTGATCCATTCAGACTTTGATTACATCAGATTGATCCCAATGTTCAACATATTCTCTGTATTTGACCACAAATAGCAAGGTAATCACTGCGAGCAGAGGGCACCCATTTACTCTCAGCCAACTGACACACTGCACTGTTGAGACATATTAAAGAGATGTTTATTCCGTTTCAAACATCATTAAAAAAAGCTGTAATCATCATGTTATACAACCCCAATTCCAAAATAGTTGGGACGATGTGTAAATTGTGAATAAAATCAAAATGCAATGACTTTTAGATCAATAGAGCCAATTTGTTATTTACAATATAACACAGATAACATTTCAAATGTTGAAACTGAGACATTTTACATTATCACCCACAAAATGAGCTTATTTCAATTTGACTGCCACGAGTCTCAAAAAAGTAGGGACACAGGCAAAAAAGGGCTGAAAAAGCAATTGAAGGAAGAGACAGTACCTCGGCAAAGTATATTTCTGTGGAAAGTAGAATACTTGAGGGGTCTAAAATGCATATTTTATGCATTTTAATTCGGTAATGATCCAGTGCGACGCATTTTGAAACAAGCGAGTCTTCAAATTGGCTTCAATACCAGGAGCCAGACATTTTTACTTGTGGAATCTTGATATTGAATTTGATCTCCCACTTAGCCACAGTTGCTCAGACTATTTGGTAAAAACCAACGTCAGTCTAATTTACTTTTGATAGCATTGCACGACAAAATTATGAGGCGCGTTCTGCACATAAATGATGACGTAACATATCAATATGCCTTCATAATTTCAGCGTTTGTTAAGAAGCACAGATTTGTGGAAATTAGTTTGCAAGGCTGCGGGAATCCATTCTTGATTTTGAATGATGTCATGGCTAAAGGGCGCTGTAAGGTTGCACAGCTGCGTGAAAATCCCAAGGATGGCAAAAATAGATGCTGCCAAGTCAGCGAAAGTTTTGGATTTACAATGCCATATCAATTATACAAATGTAGGCAATGGGAATTCACCTTTCATTACCATTTCTAATTATAGGTCATGTATTGGTCTTGGTCGCTCAGTCAATAAATAGTTTGATTGTTAGTCAGGCCAGCTTAAATAATCTTAATCTCACTTAAGTCCCCTTGGCTGCATAAATAAGCCCCTGGAGGGCAAAGTAAGAGTCAAAATTGGCTGGAATTCGATAGGTTAGTGAAGGATCCATAGACGTACCACACACCCAAAAATGAGAAACCGAGAACCAAACCTGAAGGCGCTAGAGCGGTAACGTTGTTGAATTTAAAGATCGGCAGCATTTACTGTATTAGACCTAGAAAACTGTGAAAAATAGGTCAAATCAAAAACTCGTCTGATATGTGATGAAGGGTGATCCCATGTACCTTCAGTAAAAATTTGATCGTCCTAGCTAAAATAAGGGAGTTATGGCAATTTTTCATTTTGCACAATAAGCCCCCTGGTGGCCAAAGCAAGTGCCGAAAATAGGCGGAATTCGATAGGTAAGTGAAGGATCCGTAGACGTACCAGCCATTCAAAAATGAGAAAGCTAGAAGCAAACCTGAAGGCGCTAGAGCAGTAACGCCGTCGATGGACAGACGGACGCCTCAGTTGATGACAATACCCCTTGGCCAGCCGATGTAC
The DNA here is from genome assembly GCA_029721435.1 of Gymnothorax reevesii. Taxonomy (NCBI): domain Eukaryota; kingdom Metazoa; phylum Chordata; class Actinopteri; order Anguilliformes; family Muraenidae; genus Gymnothorax; species Gymnothorax reevesii. The sequence goes on from CM056574.1 coordinate 118,973,086, forward strand.
CGCCGGCCGTGGGGTAAAAACAGCTTGCGGGCAGCCAAGCCATAAAGGGAAAGCTTACTGAGGGCCCTTTGCACTACTCCGTGTCCCGGATGAAAGGAAAGAGACAACTGACATCACGTAAAACACTGGTGTTTTATTGGATAATGCATTCGAAATGCACACTCACCCATAATATAGGGCACTGTGTAGTGAATGTTCTACATTGAAAACAATATAGAGAGTGAGTGAGCGAGTGGACAAATGTACATTCTGAAAGCAGCCTTAGATTCCCCAAGTATAAATATCTGCCCCCTGGTACTGACGCCGATTTGAAGACTTTCCAGTTTAAAAATGCGTTGCACTGGATCATTACTAAATTAAACTTGATAAAACTATGCGTTTTATACACTTCACGAATTCTAATTTCCGCTGAAATATACTTTGCCGAGGTGCTGTCTCCTCCTTCAATGTATAAGAGAATCAGCTGAAAGACCATTTTGCAAGTACTAAAGTTAACTGGCATCAGATGTGTAACATGATTGGCTATAACAGGGATGTCTTAGGCTGAGTCTCTCAGAAGTAAAGATGGCCAGATGCTCTCCAACCTGAGGAAGCTTGTGTAAAAAAATTGTGGAATACTTTAAAAACAATGTTCTTCAACGTCAAATTGCATAGGCTTTGAAGGTGTCATCATGGACAGTGCATAACATCATCAAAAGATTCAGAGAAACTGGAAAAATCTCTGTGAGTAAGGGACAAGGCCCAAGACCTTTACTGGATGCCCGTGATCTTCGGGCCCTCGGATGGCACTGCATCACTCACCGGCATGATTCTGTCATTGATATTACTAAATGGGCCCAGGAATACTTCAGACATTGGTTTCTTGTAAACACAGTCCGCCGTGCCATCCACAGATGCCAACTAAAACTCTATCATACAAAAAGGAAGCCATTGTTGAGCATGATCCAGAAGTGCTACCGTGTTCTATGGGGCAAGGCTCATTTAAAATGGACTGTAGCAAAGTGGCAAAGTGTCCTGAGGTCAGACGAGTCCAAATTTGACATTCTTGATGGGAATGATGGGCGTCGTGTCCTCCGGGCTGAAGAGGAGAAAGACCAGCCCTCCTATTATCAGTGTTCAGTTTAAAATCCAGCATCTATGATGGTATGGGGATGCATTAGTACATATGGTGGGGGACACTTGCATATTTTAAGAGGCACCATGAATGCTGAAAGGTATATAAAGGTTTTAAAGCAATATATGCTCCCCTCCAGATGACATCTATTCCAGGGAAGGCCTTGGGCATTTCAGCAGGACAATGCAAAACCACATTCTGCAGCTATTACAACAGCATGGCTCGTAGTAGAAGAGTCCGTGTGGTGAACTGGCCTGCCTGCAGTCCTGATCTTTCACCGATTGAGATCATTTGGCACATAATTAAACGAAAAGTCCGTCAAAGGAGACCCAAAACTCTCTAGCGGCTGGAAGCTTGAATTAAACAAGAGTGGGATCAAATTCCAATGGCTAAACTCAAGGAACTTGTCTCCTCAATGCCCAGACGCCTCCACTCTGTGTTAAAAAGAAGGGGGGATGCTACACCATGGTAAACAGGCCCCTGTCCCAACTTCTTTGAGACTGTAGCAGCCATCAAGTTTGAAATGAGCACATTTTGTGGATAAAATTGTAAAATTTCTGCTTCAACATTTGCTATGTTATCCCTGTTCTATTGTGAATAAAATACTGGCTGGTGTGATTTGAAAGTCATTGTGTTTTGATTTTATTTACAATTATACTTCGTCCCAGCTATTTCAGAATTGGGGTTGAAGACAGTTCATTCTTACTTGAATCGTGCTTTCCCAAGCTGCTTTAGGAACTGAATAAAGCTCAGTTTCAAAATACACAATGGAGTTCAGACACTGAATGTGAGGTAGATCTTAATCTCAGGGCGCTTGAATTCTGATCCTGTTCCATGGAAGATTGAGCAGCAATTTTACACCAGTTTTACGCGGGAAGATGCCAGCAGTCTAAGGGAAGTGCCTTGCCCCACATTTTTCCTGATATACGCTCTTCAACATTCGTGCTTCAACTGAACATGTGCACAATCAGTACAGCTCTGACATCAAATGATGGTCAATTCATGCTGCCTCATTAATTCAAACAATAAAATTCCACTGTTCAACATACCCAATCCAGAAAGGTCTTCTGTCAGTTTAAATTGACAGATTCCTGGGTCCCTAAATCGCAGACCTTGAAGGCTAAGAGGTGCTGATTTCCACCCGTTCTTTACCGGAGAGTAAGACGTAAAGACAGTCTGGCCAATCAGTTGCAATTACTACCTATTCAATTTGGCCTGATTTGGGCATCTCCGAAGTATGATAACATATTATTTGTTTTTCCCCCCCCCCCCAGTTGACAAAATAATACTTGAACGCAATTATTGGATGATTTCTTTGGTTTTAGGGGTCAATCCTACTAAACGGACAGTAAAACACATTTTCAATGTATGTTTACTTCTTGGCAAGTATCTCTAAAATCAAATTTACCAAATTACAACACAAGTACAAAACTTTTACCCTTAAAAGTGCAGTTCAGGCACTTAAAAACAGTTTTCCTGCTGAAGCTAAAGCAGCCCAAAAGACCTTTGACTTCAATTCCTAGAAGGAGAAAGTTGCAAGACGAGGGTCCCAGAAAAACCTATTCAGGGAGCCATTTTGAGTCCATAGTTTTATCGGGCACCAGCTCAAAGGGGTCTATTCTCCCATGCGCTTAAGTCGAAAAAAGCGCGTAGCTACGCGCTTTTCAGCCTACGCGTATTCTCCCCTCGACTTAAGTCCATGCATTACGCGCCTTGAAGGCACTTACGCGCTTGGGGCGGAGCAAGGCCAAAATCGGGGCGTTTCCGGGCGTTTCTCATGCAAATAACACTTACGCGTATTCTCCCCCTGGCTTACGCGCTTTTTCTGTTAAGCGCTTTTGAGGGCTGTATTAAGGTCAAGCGCCAACATTAGGCGAAATTGAATATTGCGTTTGATGTCGGTTATAGGCCGAATTTTAACATTACTTTTATTTTATTTAACATGGTGAAGGTTGAGACATTTAATATTCGATTCTTCTTCCTTATTTCTAAACTACATTTCTCAAAGCCATGATAATTTATCAAACGAAATCATCACATGATATTACGCATCAGCCTCTTCTCCAATCAGTTAAATTACAAACGCAAAACAATTAATTAATACGAGTATACATAAGACCATCATTCCATGCCCTCAAAATCTAAAGCTAAAATGCTCCTGCATTTGCTTGCGTGATTGGGAAAGAGTAGAGGAGCGCGCCGAGCTCGAAGACGAACACGCATATATCGGCTTCGTTTGGACATCCTGGGACAAACAAACATCGAGTGCATCCAGCGCTTTCGCCTGGACCGTGCATGAGGCAATCATCTATCTTTGCCGACTTCTGGATGAACCGCTATCCAGCCGCAGCAATTATCAACAAAACATACCCGTGGTCATCAACGTCAGAACTGCGCTGTCGCTCCTAGCATCTGGGTCGTTTCAGAGAGTGGCTGGTGATGTCATTCACATCACAGGCATCTGTGTCAAGGTGTCTGGCGCAGTTCGTTGGCGATTCAAGTTCTTCTCCATGCACTTCCACTGCAGAAAGAGTGGATGCCATCCCCTCCTCCTGTGCAGTGAAATGCACAGGGGATGATGGTTGCCCACCACCTGTTGCGTGTACACTTCTCCGGTGTGCAGAGAACCTGGCTTTTACAGCGCCCCGCAGATCTCTCCATGTATGCTTTAAATCGGGGATACTGCGCTTACATCTCCCCACCCACGCCACATCCAGAACGATTCGCAGCTTAATTCCTCGGATCAGCCTTCATTGCTTGCTTGCCATACAACACCAACATCTGTGAAATTTGGTTTTCGGCTTTGGCTCGACGTCGCCATCATTGTCTTCCACGTTTTATTAACAAATGCGACTGCCCTGTATGTTCGTGATAATCTAAAAAGTTGTGATATTCTCACGAGTGAGGGGATTGATTTTCTAATTGAGGATATCTGTATAAACTAACTCGAGTCCTAGTAATTTTTCACCATTGGTAATAGCCTACTGTGTAATTTAATGTGTGAATAAAGATATTATTAAATAGGCTACTCTAGAATGAGCCCTACCCTGGCAAATACCAAAGCACTATCCATTTTTTAATCAATTTTAGCCTTTAAAGAATAGCCGACATGGGAAGAATCATTATCAGTAAATGGGATAATTGATTAGACCTATAATAAAGTATTAGGCACAAGTTCAAGTGAATGTGTCGCTCAAATCAAATAGGATGATAGGCTATGGATATGGAATTCCGTCATTGCTGAGGCGGTGTCGGGGAGGGGAGATGACCGCGTGCGGGGTAAGAATCCTTGTTAAAGCGTTTCCATGTCCTTTAGTTGCAAACCTGACATCGGAGTAGTTTTCAAGTGCGCAATTTCTAAATGAGATCATATAAACTGTCTTTGATTGTCTTTGTGTGACTAGAATGTTCCCTTTGTCTTCTTCCCTGTCTTCCACGGAACAAACAGGCTGGTGTAGGAGGGGCACATTTTCAATGATCTGATTTCGCTGATTGAGAAGCGCTAAATTCTTTATTTAGCCTATTATTTCATTATCGCGGCAATTTGTTTGTATGCATAGCTTTAATGCCATGGTGGCAAGAGTAAGAAATAACAAGTGTTTGTCACTAACATATCCCCCGCCGCCGCAATTTTATGTGTCCGTACGGACGGAGCCCAATGCTATATCCCCCGCTTCGCGCTAATCGCGCGGCGGGGGATAAGTAAAGAGATGTCTGAATCACATCTTGTAATTGGTACGGCCTCCTATTACAGCGGCATAAAAAAAACCAAGTATCTTCACATTGACAAACTTCGCAGGAAAAAAAAAAAAAAAAAAACTTCACAGGAAAATAAAAAATAGATATAAAATAAAATAATAATGATTATTATTATAATACAAATGGATAAATATAGTTTGAAATAAAAATTTTTCATTTTGCATGTAAGAATAGTGGACATACGAGTTTTCGTTTCTTATCAGTTTGGAGATACGAGGTTTCATCAGCAGGCCGACGATATTCAAATTTAAAGTCTGGTTTGCGTTTTCCATGGACCACAAATGCGTTTGCATGGTTAATCTGAAAATCCTTTTTCCATGTTTTTCTGATAGCCATAATCAATGAGCTTTGTACAGAGTCTGCCTCTCTTTTGGATCAGTCACACCTCTTTCATAAGGCCGCCTACATTCTGAAGTTAAGCGCTGTGGGCGTGATCGAAGCGAGTAGGGGAGAATACGCGTAACTCAAAACCGCTTAACTCGAAGCGCGTAAAAAAAGACTTACGCGCTAATGGGAGAATAGACCCCAAAGTGAATTAGTTTTTTCCCCCGTTTTCTCTCTTCTTATGTCTCAACATTTTCCACTCTTAGACTTGATGATAACATTGCTGGCTGGTTTATTGCCATTCCCGCCAAACTTCATAATTTCTCTTCCAACGAAAGAATGAAAAAAATCCAAGGAAAGTGAGCAGTCTCCCAAGATGGAAGCAAAACATCTTATTCTTGAGTTGTTCTGACTCACTCCATCTAAGGGCTCTACCTTTGACACTACAGGGCAGGCTCTGTTAACCAGTCACACACTTGTGACTCTTCAGGTTCCTAGGATGAGCAAATCTCTTTCCGCATTTATCGCACACATAAGGTTTCTCTCCACTGTGACTTCGCTTGTGGGCTTTGAGGTCGTCGAGCTGAATGAAGCTCTTGCCGCACGGAAGGCAGCGATATGGCCTCTCCCCAGTGTGTATTCTCTTGTGCCGGTGTAGGTTCCCCGCAAAGCTGAAAGCCTTTCCACACACGTCACAGCAAAAGGGCTTCTCGCCAGTGTGAACAGCCTGGTGTATTCTAAGGCCTCTCCGTTGTGCAAATGTCTTTCCGCACACCTGGCAACCGTGTCTTACTGAACCGGAGTGCGACCTCTCGTGAACTCTGAGGGATTTTGCTGTGGCAAAGTCTTTCCCGCAGATGGCGCACAGGAAGGGTTTGCAATGGGGGAGGCACCGAATGTGGTTTCCAGGGGAAGCCAGTGGACCCCCGCATGCAACGCAGGGCTCTTCCCTAGCGTGAGTTCGCAGGTGATTACTGAAGGCACCCAACTCGCTGAACCCCTGCAAGCAGACAACGCAGACATGCGCCCTGGCTCTCGCGTGCACCTGCTGGTGTTTCTTGAGCCCAGACTTGCGAGTGAAACTCTTGCCGCAGATCGTGCAAACGTGTTGTTTCACCCCAGAGTGAAGATGCTCGTGCTGCTTCATGGTGCTGCTCTGGTTGAAACTCTTCCCGCACAGAGAACAGGTGAAGGGTTTCTCGCCGGTGTGGATGCGCATGTGCCGGTTGAGGTTCCCCCCAATGGCAAAACGCTTTCCGCACACCTGGCAACTGACGGCCTTCTCCCCCGTGTGCACTACCTGGTGCTTCTTCACAGCGTACGCACGAGGAAACGTCTTCCCACACGTGTCGCAGCAGAACGGCCTCTCTCTAGCCTGGACCAGTACTTCCCCATTGGTTTCTGGCTTTGCTCGTGTGGGCAGTCGTTTCGTACCAGTGGTTGACGAGCAGTTTCCTTCCATGCAGTACTGATGTTCACTCTCAGGTATTACTGCAGTGGCCACCTCAACCGGTCCTGTAACGAAACAGCCGGTTTGGACAGTTAGAGCCACAGCTTTGAGCTGGGGGATTCTGCCTCATCCAGAGAGGGCCAGAATGAGTGTAGGCTTTCATTCCACCTGATCAGTTACACACCTTGTTCTACTAATCCAGGTCTTTAGCAAAAACTCAAGGGCCTGATTAACAGAATCAGGTGTCTACTCAACTCATTGGCTGAACCAAAATCCTGGACCCATGCAGGCCCGCTCTGGATAAGGTTGAATACCCCTGGCCCAGCTTGTGTGCTTGAATTTGACCAGGAAGGTCAGTAGTTCAAGCCCCAAAGATCAGTTCAGCGATTGGGCCCTTGCACAAGACTCTTGATCCCAAAATGCTCTGTAAATATGGGTGAGAATATTCATGACGATTAATTAGCTCAGACTGTACCCTTTTTACTGATGTCTAGTCTCTCTTCTGGAGGACTGCTCTTCAAGTCCTCATCACACCCCTCCTTGATAAGTGCAGATTTGAACCCGTCCTCCATATTAGAAGGCTGCAACACAATCACATTATTCTCAGGTAAACTGCATTTGGATTAATTACGTATACACACATACCATTCAGAAGGTTAGCAAAGCCTATGTGGTGAAAAAAAATTACTAAACTGAGATTGAAATCATTTTCTGAGGTCTTTAAATACCACATAAAGTTCACAAATATTCTTAATTATGCCTGCCAGAACGCCGCAACAAATCTTACAAACTTAAAATAAGCAAAAAAAAAAAAAAAGGACCAAGGGTCCTGTAGCTTACCGGCAAGCAGTCTTACTGCGATGATACAAGTTATGAAAATTTCATGTAAAGTGTGACATTTGAATCAATGAAAATCAATGTCAAGGTCACTAAATAAAAGTTCACATAGATTTATAAGACCTTCTGTTATATAATCCTAAGCTCTGAAGCAGTTTTGGTGATACAAGTCATTAAAATATGTCAATATGTATTCAATATGTCAATTGTGAACTTTGGAGGTCACAGAATGTGAAGTTGTGGTCAGCAAATAGACTTCATATATGGCTTTCTAAATGTCTCTATATAAACCTAGGCACAATCTGTGACCATTTTGGTGGTACAAGTCATTATATTTTCACTGTGGAGTTTGACCCTCAAAGCAATACAAAGCTAGACTCCTTCTGTGACCGTTCTGGTAAGACAATTCACAGTAATTGTATTATGTCAAGTTTGACCTTCGAAGATCATCAACAGTCAAGCTGAATGTCACCAAATGAAAGCTCACGTATGACTTCCTATACATCTCCAATACAAACCAAAATCATCTGTAACCATTTTGCTGATATAGGTCATTGAAATTTCACTGTGAAGTTTGGGCGTTCAAGGTCACTGAAAGTCAAGTTCAATGTGACCAAATGAAACTTTACATGACTTCCTATATGCCTGCAATACAAACCTAAGCTCTATCTGTAATAGTTTGGGAGATAGAAATCATTGAGATTTCACTATGTGAAGTTTGACCTTCGAAGGTCAAGTTCAAGGCCACCAAATGAAAGTTTATACATGACTTCCTATATGTGTTCAATGCACATATGTTCCCAATCTTCAATATTTTCAAGCCTAGAAACCTTTAAAAATTGTAACATTTTGCTTGACCTCAAGTTTGACCTTTCAAGGTCATCTGAGGTCAACTTTAACACAGCAAAAACATAGGTCATATATTACTTCCTATAAGTCAGTAATACAAACTTAACCTCTGTCTGCCACTATTCAGCCTCCACAGGCCATCTTGCATATTTATAAAGTGCAGCGCCACCAATAGATCCACTTCCCTCGATTCAATCAAAATGGCGTTCGCTCTGTACACTGATGGTACCAAGGTAAGTTTATTGCCTGATTTAGAAAAAAATTTATCATACAGTTTTTGAGAAATTATTTTTTAAAATTCCTCAGTCCTATCTTTTATATTGGAGCCAAAAATTCAAGGGCCCATAAAACGGACAAAAATGATTCAATCAAAAATCCAAGAAAAACACCTGGATATATGGTCTAGTAGTATGTTATTGCAAATTTACACAAAAACTCATCTGGCCAAAAAAATATGAAAAATGTTCCAAGCGACGGATGCTGCACCACGACAATAGCCTATCGGCCCATAGGGCCAGTAAGCTAAAAACAGCTAGACATGAACACTGAGCAATATACAGCTGAAGACCACGAAATTTTCTAAAACTGCAATGGCAACAACAACAAAACTAAATAGACTGCGGATTACACCTCAAAACAAGATGCCCTGGTGACATGAACAAGACAAAGTTAGACAGTGCAAATTGAAGACACCACTGCCATCTCAACAGCACACTCCAATGGACTTGCTTCTTCTGCTAAAACGCATCTTCACATGAACTGATGATGGCAGAATCTGGCTCCTCTAGAATAAAAGGAAAATCTCACCAAAGCATTTAAAATTGGTCAAGATGGACTGTATGCCAGTACCAGAGACCACAAGACTCGGAACTGCCATATGACAGTCTATTAGTCAGTAATTATGACCATTTAAGCTCAAAATATCAGTAAAATATAATGAAAGAAAACACACAAACAGCATTACATTTATTTAGCAGACGCTTTTATCTAAAGCGACTTACAGTAAGTGCATACAGTAAGGTCAATGATACTGTAGCCAAACAGACTGGACATGGTACAATTCACATCAAGGATTAGTCACCTGAAGTCATGAACATAAGCTAAGACGATCCAGAATGCAGTATCACACAGAGGAAAAATGAAAAAGCAAATGGAGACAAACAAGAGACATTTTTTACAATAAAGCAGGGGAGGGGGGTGATCAGGTCAGAAACTGTCTAAACAGGCGAGTCCTAAGGTTACGGCAGAAGAGCAGCAGGGATGGAGCAGTTCGTAGGGAGGTGGGAAGGTCATTCCACCACTGGGGAGCAAGATGGGAGAAGCTGAGTGATCTGGTAGAACAACCAGTTTTCCGACCCACTGTTAAGGAGTAAAAATATTTTAAATTTGAAAAATAGCAACATTTTAAGACCACTTGAGGCTGAAATCCTAAAGAAGATTGAACACGCAGCTTCAGGCCCAAAACAGACATGCTTTTACAAAAGACAAGTGGCTTTACTTAAAACTGAGGAAATTTGATAACAATTGCAGGGTAAAATCCTTCAGTCAGTATATAGAGCCATGAATACAGAAAATATTTTTAAAAAAATACATTAAGTTCTTTGCCACAATTTTGATATTGTGACTGCGAATGGATTTGAGCGCAGCCATTTGTCCCCTTATTGTCTTTCATCAGAGGACATCAATTCAATTTGGTTATACAGATAAATTAAACTGCCCACAATCTAAAAGCAAATAAGGGCTGTTCACAATCAGGATACGCATGAGACTTGTGAGCCTTTGAGTGAAATTTGCCAAAATAAAAAAGAATGGTTGGATTCTTTAAAATCTCTTTGCAAGAAATACATCTAATGCAACTAAAAAATTTTATTTCATGGAGAAACCTCAATTTTCCTCCAAATGGCATAAATATGGCTTTTTTTTCTCATTGTTGAAATCAAGGATAAATTATTCATCTGTATGAAATATGTTATTAAATTCAGATGTAAAGCATCTCCCTGAATTCAGATTCACATGTTTGGCATTATCAGTCAGCACAGACACGCTGTGAAAAAGTAAATGGAATAAATATGAGCAATAAACCAACCTGTACATTTGTCCGTCCAAAATGTCCTCTCCGGAAATAAAATGATTGTGATGAGTTAAATGCCATATAAATACAAATGGATGATCTGTTAAGGGCATTTTTGTTTGTACTATACAGTATATTCTCTCAGAGTGTATACAGTTGTGTTGATATTGGAATATTATAAAAATAGGTGTGCAATGCATGGAATACCCCTAAGCCCGATGTCGAAGTTTTCGGAGACGCCCGCCCGTCCACCCAACCGCACAAAGGATAGCAATACCCCGTCAGCCTTGAGGGCTGAGGAGTAAAAAGCTTTGGATTGGTCAGAGAAAAGGCAGATTGTTTGTCCGTCCAAAATATCTCCACTCCAGAGTGCACATTTCACCTAATAGCTTGAATAGATGTAGCTTGATTCCAATCTTTTTCATTATAATTTTAATTTAATTTTATAATTGTATAATTACTTCTAAAAATCTAGTACTTCCCCTGGACTGAAGATACTCTTAGCTGAAATTTGCTTGATAAATTTCATGTACTTTATACATATAGTTTATGACTCCGTAAATGTCCTCTCCGGAAACTCTAGTTTTCATGTAATATTAACCTCTGGCGCAATTCCTGTCAGAACATTTGGATGCTATGTAACTTTCTCATGATTGTCACCATGAGCCTCATGATTATAAATGAATGTATTGATGTTTTGGACTAAATACATATTTTTTGTTTGATTAATGGTCTAGAACAGTGGTATTCAACATTGTTCCTGGGGACCCACTGTGTATGCTGGTTTTTGTTCCAACCACAGTTGCAATCGCAGGATTTTAACAAGCAATTAATTTGTCTTAATTAAGTGTATATAATGTTTACAGCTGTTACACGCCCTCTTAACTCACAAGATAACAGAAATAGCTATGTTTGCCATAAACAATTAAAAAAGCGCAATACCCATACTGCGATGCATTGGAAATAACATAAAATGAGAGAAAACAATGTAACCAATCAAATTAAAGATGTAGTTGGCTCCTAACTGGTTAAAACTAATTGGCATATCATGACAAATTTATTCGACATGCAAATGGTAAAGAGTCAAACCAGTTTTGTGTTATGTTGGTCTAATTAAGTTCACCTGAAGTTTTTTTGAAATAACCTGAAACAGTTGAGTGTCAACTGTCAAACTATTCATACATTTTTCTGTTGTCCACCAAATTGCGTCTATTCCAGTTATCACCCTGATTTTTTCAGGGTAGGCCAGAAATAGTTTATTATTCAAAGCAGTGGTATTTAATGTCACACAATCAAGAATATTCATGAACAGTAATAATTTAAATATAAACTTAACATGATTTGCAGTAAGGTTTTGCATATTAAACAGTATTATTTTTCATTCCTGGCATTTTCAAAATGTTTTAATCAGTACATCTGTTATTACCCAACACTTACCTTGCAACTGGAACAACATTTTGTCAGAATTAGCTCCATATATTTATGTATGATGAATTTTCAGTACGAGTCTATATATTATTCATCATTTTAAAACATTAACTCCAAATATTTTCCAAAGTAAATATCCCTATGCTCTTAAGTTTTAGAAATCTGATCGTGAAATAGTATTCAATAAACTCATATAGAAAATTCGGACCCATGTAAAACTTTAATTTCACCCATGTGGGAGAAAATGTGTATACCTTGATTGTGAAACAGCCTACAATTAACTCAGGGCCCTAGTTGGGTCAGTCCGTTTTTCACTTCGAGTCGTAGGCAACTTCGCATCCACCACAAGCGCACCTAGGGACACGCATCTACTCAGCAGTAATTTTCACTCGCATGCAAGTTGGTTATTAAGGCCGTTACATCACAGATCCTGCCCTGCCGCGACATCTCCACCAAATCTGGAACTTCGCTTTGTCTCATCGCCCGTAGATATTACAGACTCAACTTACCAGTCGCCTTTCAAGCAATTCAGCTCTTTATATATATAGCTTCATCCTCTCCAGAGGACGGCATTTCAAAACGTAAAGTGGCTGAACCTTGTACAACTTTCCTTAGTTCTCAGAGGACAGCCGAAGCCACTGCTTCCATAATGCATACCGTTTCCATTTGAAAAGTACTCAACATCCTCAGTTATATTGTCCAACAAAATTTATTACAGAATTCTTAGAGAATTAACATATTTTAACACAGAGAAGAATTACGCAGTTACGAATGTCACTAAGCGCCAACAGTGTACAGGCTTGAATTATGCATTTTAGAAACAAATGTGCATTGTCACGTGGTGCAGGCTCCGTACTTCCGGTTGTGCGACCATAGGTATTTTTTCAAAGTATAAGTCGTGCGAGATCATTCTATACAAAAAGGTTGGTAGTAAACACGAAACTACGGTTGACAATAACGGCAGAAGTAGCCATGGAGTTAGCACGGTTCTATATTTAGTCGATCTTGTGGGAGATGCACAGGACAACAAAATATTTTCTTTTCCAGTGAAGTCAGCACATTGATTCACTCATTTGCAGGTGCCTCCAAATGCAAGTGGTTTAGAATGTTATGAAAAAAAATGTTATCCAAAAAAGGATATCACTACAGGTGCTGGTCAACGAATTAGAATAATTAGAAATAGTGCAATCATTAAATTTTTTTAAGGCATTTTTTTGTGCAGAAAGCAAATCAGGTGTTCACCGCGCCTGTCCTTCTTGTTAGAGTAATCACAGAAATCACTACCTGCAAAAAATTTGCTCAGCTGAGCTTTCCAAAAGGCCCATTTTGGCCATTTAACTGTGACACTGTTGTTTCATTGAATTAGAATAATTCATAAGTCATTTCATTGAATTAGAATAAGTACTCGAATTTTTGTTTTCTGTGAAGAGTGTTCACTGTGCAGTATAAAGTCAGGGTTGAGTAGAATTTCTAAGTTGTAAAATCAATCATGGGTAAGCAGCGCAACCTCTCAACCAGAATAATGGCTCAAATTCAAGCCCTTCGCCAACAAGGCTTGACCCAAACTAAAATTGCTGAGCAGCTCGGCATCAGCCAGTCTTCTGTCTGCAAATCTCTCAAGAAAGACTGGAGCAAACATACCAACTGTTCCAGCGTCCGAAAAACTCCTGCTCGCGACAACAAGCAGCTGAGAAAGATCGCAGTCAGCAACCGGTTCAAGTCCACTTCCGAGCTCAGCGACCTGTGGAACGAGCAGACCGGCGCTAACGTCTCGAGATCAACCACTTACCGTCGTCTGCGCGAACTCGGCTTCAAATCTCGCGTTCCAGCAGTAAAACCGATGCTGAACAAGAAACAAATGGAGAAACGGCTGAAGTGGGCCAAAGAACACTGCGAGTGGACTGCTGAAGACTGGCAGAAAGTGGTCTTCAGTGACGAATCACGCTTTTGCATCTCCTTCGGTGACCAAGGTCCTCGTGTCTGGCGTGGTGGTGGCGAAACCTACAACCACGAGTGCGTGAAAAGATCCGTCAAGTTTCCCCAGAGCGTTATGGTCTGGGGATGCATGTCCGCTCGGGGTGTAGGGGAACTCTGCTTCCTCAAGAAGACTGTCAATGCTGCCGTATACCAAAATGTTCTGGAAACGTTCCTGATTCCGACTGTTGAGGAACAGTTGGGCGAAGAAGACCTCATATTTCAACAGGATCTTGCACCGGCTCATGTCGACCAAAGATTGGTTCACCGAAAAACAGCTTGAAGTTTTGGCATAGCCGGCCAACTCGCCTGACCTCAATGTCATTGGAAACCTTTGGGCCATCGTCAAGCGGAAAATTCACGACAGAAAGGCGACTACGCTGGACCAACTGAAGCAGAACATCGCCACTGCCTGGGAAGCTGTGAGTGCAGAAACTAGTGACAAGCTGGTCAAATCGATGCCGCGGAGACTTCAGGCAGTCATACAAGCTAAGGGGGCAGCCACAAAATACTGAGAAAGTGATGATTCTAATTCTAATAAAAATTATTCTAATTCAGTGAAACGGTTTCTCCATTATTCTAATTCAATAAAACAACAGGGTCACAGTTAAATGGCCTAAATGGGCCTTTTGGAAAGCTGAGCAAATTTTTTACAGGTAGCGAGTTCTGTGATTACTCTAACAAGTAGGACAGGCGCGGTGAACACCTGATTTGCTTTCTGCACAAAAAATGCATTAAAAGAATTTAAGGATTGCACTATTTCAAATTATTCTAATTCGTTGACCAGCACCTGTAGAGGTTCAAATGAACCTGAAACTCAGATACTCAAATTCAACTGGTCTGGCTCTCCGCCACACCCATTTTGGAGTAGGGTACATGGCTGAACTTAAATACCGAAGTAGTTTGTCTTCAAGATGTTGTATGCAAAGATACATTACAATTGATCAATAATTATGACCACAAGGTCACGGGTTATTGAAATTGCGTACAACTTTGTCTGCCTCTCAAGGTTGTATTTGAATGGCGATGCCTCTGAAGAACGACAACTATTTTGCCCGAATCGTCAGAAACTAACCCACTGCAACACTGGCAGAGGACAGCACCTTGGGTTGCGTAAAGAATTGGTAGGTGCTGGGGCTCCTCTTCTTGCTGGACAAGAAACCAGGAATGACTTGAGGCATTTGGAATCATCTGTGATTAGGTCCTCAGTCAGACCACAGTGAGGGAATCCATTTCCAGGAAAAAAAGATGGAAGCCCTGAGCTCTGCTATGTGTTCCTTCCACCCCTGACTTCAGCTAGCTAATTTCACCTAAAAAGAAAATCACTCCCCATGCAAAATTCAGATATCCATCCCTCAAATCACAGTACAAGTACCATACTGAAGAATTTAGCAGAGCATGAAAAAGTTAAAATAATAATGGAAGAAAAATGGCAGACAATAATTTAATGTGTCACACTGCAATTTTATTTTGAAAAGCGGCAACATATCAGTATCAACAGAACTTAGTTTTCAGCAACCAGCTGGGGAAAAAAGTTCATTAAAAAAATAATAAATAAAAAAATTTTTAATTATGTACAAGGAACTTGAAGGACTGGAACGAATGAACAAACAAACTCACTTCTTTAGTAAAAAATCCATCACTTTCAGAAATCGCGCCTCTCTCGCAGCGGCTTCCTTCGCTTGCCTCTCTTCTCGTATCCTACTTTCTCTAATGAGGCGCTCCTCTCTTTCCCTCATCTCCCGATCCCTCCTGTCCTCTCGTTCCATCATTTCCCGGTTCCTCCTCTCCTCTCTCCTGATCAGCTCCCGTTCCCTCTTATCCTCCCTCTCCATCATCACCCTCTCCCACTCAGCCTCTCTGGCATCCCGCGCTTCCTCTCTCTTCTCTAGCTCTTTGATGGCGAGGAGCCAATCGGGTTCCTTTTTGGCCCTCTTGAGGGCTGGGCTGGTGCATGGGGACTCTGGATTGGTTGACCTGGAGGTGGTGGATGGGGTCTCAAGATTGATGGAGCGGGCAGTGGTGAATAGCATCCTCTGGTTTGCGGAGGGGGAGCATACAGATGAGGACTCAGGAATGATGGAGGCCGCGGACGGCGCGTGAAGATTAGCGAGAGCAAGGGTGGTGGATGAGGCCTCAAGACTCCTGGAGGAGGAAGTCATTAATGACGACTTTACGTCAGTACAGCTAGAGGCTATGGATGGGGCCTCTGGATTAGTGAAGACAGAGGTGGTGGATGAAGTCTCTGGATCAGTGGACATGATGTTGGTCGATAGGGCCCCAAAATTGGTGGAAAGGGAAGCGGTTAAAAAAGACTTTGGACTGCTGCAGCTCAAGGTGGTTAACTGGGGCTCAGGCAGGGTGGAACAGGTAAATGAGGACTCAGGATTAGCGGGTCTGGGGCACGGGGAATTAAGTCTGGTGAGGCAGGTGAATGGAATCTCAGGACTGGTGGAGCTGATAAATGGGGCCACAGGATTGGCAAAACTGATGTATGAGGCCTCAGGATTGGTTGAGTTGGTGAATGGGGACTCAGGATAGGTAGGGCTGGTGAATGGAATCTCAGGATTGGTGGGGCTGGTCAATGGGGCCTCAGGATTGGTGCAACTGAAGAAGGTGGTTGGGGCTTCAAGATTGGCGGAGGTAATAGACTGGACCTCATTGGTGGAGCTGGCAATGTTAGATGGGTACTCAGGACTTGTGGAGCTCGAAGTGTCCGAAGGAGCTCCTGCAACAGAGGAGCTCAAGGTGGCCAATAGAGAATCAGAATAAGTGGTGTGGGAGTCCGTGGAAGAGTCCTCAGATTTGGTGGAGTTCGGGTTAATGGAGGGGACCTCAGGATTGGTAGAGCTTGAGTTTACATAAGGGGGCTTGCAATTAGAGGAGCTGGGGGTGGTACAGGCGGCGGAACTAGCGTCACCGTTTTTATGGGGAAAGAGGATGTCTCGACCTTCTGGAGTAGATGGAAGGCTAACAGCTGGAGTCTTGCTTCTTTGGCATGACCCCAGTATCCTGTCCATGGGTTCAAACCATTTCCATGTGGCAGCCGTCAGCTTTCCTCCTTCCATGCTCTTCCCATTGGGAAGGTTCTTTATCTCCTGAAAAAGAACAAAGGGACTTGTGAACATTAATAATAGTCCTAGTGCATTTTATGTCCTCTTAGGGGCAATTTAACTGTTTTGGAGTGGAGTTTTTGAATGCCCCCCAACCCCAAACATCAAACATTTCAGTGAACTTGTTCTAGAAACCTAAATTGCTTTTTATAGTGCTACTTTCTGATTGGCTATTGTGCAGCCCCTTTCCTTTTTTTGACTGGCTGGCAGGTGGCAAACTGCCACCCAGAACTCCAAGGGAGACGTGTTTGATTCCTGCCGGTTTCCACAGTTACAGCGGTGCTGCTGCACATATAGGCTTACTGTTGGAAATTGTTTTCCTTTTAATCATTTTTTTGCACGCGAGTCAGTGCGAGTGAGGGCAAGCAAAGCCCAATTTTCGGTCGCAACTCGGTCATGAGCCCAGTTTAGACATGGTGTAAGCGAACTACAGTATTATGAGAATTCTAGAACCTGGCCTGCATCTGATGTACTTTCTCTGTCAAGGTATATGTGTTAGAGATGGTTATTCTGTGAGGTCATTGTTAATGGACTGCGATAATTATGTCAACTGGCCAGGATTTGTTGCTTTATTAGAGATTCCTGAAAAAACTGATTAACCAACTCAAAGGGACATGGAGAAAATGGTTTTTGCCAAGAAAAACTTGGAAAAATGGGCTGCGAAACTGGGGAAAATGGTTTCAACAAGCATAATAAGATGATGCTTAATGTCTTTCTCAGTCTTCATGAATAAATTTAAATTGACTGAAGTGAGTTTCTTTGTTTAGAAAAAGTGATTCAGCAGATCACGCCAACTTTCAATTATCACCAAACAATTAGCAAAAACCTGAGGTTTTCTGCAAAAAACGCAGAAAATGCACTTCCTGCCCTCTTATGCTGCCATCCATACTCAGGATCAACTAACCACTTTGTTGTAGTCTGATTTGCAAGAGGACGGACTTCAGTCAATTGTTATCAAGGAGGAATTACTGGAAAAAGACCAGGATATTGGCGATCTACAGGAGGACCCAGACCTCACCAGAGAGGGTGCCATTCAAGAGCCGGGGTCTCAAACTTAACAAACCTGAAGTCCTCCTGTCTGTATTTGCTTGTTTTTATTGTGATCCTGCTTTTAAGAGATAAAGTTAATTTATTGAGTGTTGATGTGTCTTGTAATAGTTTGTTTCCTGAAATGGCTTCTGATTGAAAATGCAGTTGCTTGAAAGCCGGTTGGGTTTTTTTTTTTTTTATGCTTCGTTAGAGGGCTTAATTTGCATCTGTGAGCTTTGGACTTTACTTTATTTGACAGTCATTGAGAACAACAAGATGAGATGCTTGGTGACATAATTTTTTGACATCTGTTCATGAGGTCTTGTTTTTATGTAAACAACTTCTTCTGTGACTAAGCATTCTTACAGTATTGCGGTGCGCAGGGCCAGAGAAGGTTGGCACTTATGTGGACGCTGGGGAAAACCCCTCCATTGTGCATCAATGGAGCACTTTGACTGTACAGCACATGATACTCGAAGCAGGAATTCAACTCAAGAAAAGGTGCAGATATGAAGATGGAATCTCCTCTGATAAAGGATTCAGTGACAATGGTGTCTGGAAACTCCTTCTTATAGCAGCACTAAAAGATACTACTGAAGATTAAGAATCGCTAAAAACTTTCCTAGATCCACTGAAGCTTCCTCCAGCCAAATTCTTGCATACACAGTGGGGCTCCAGGACCGAGTTTGAGAACCACTGCCAAATAGCAAGAAGGTGGTGGGTTCCAATTCGACCTGGGGACGTGTGAAGTTTGAATGATCCCATGCCTTTTCTTCCTGGGTACTCAGGTTTCCTTCCTCATTCCATAAACATGCATGTCAGGTTATTTGGAGGGACTACACGACTTATAAAGCATGAGTGCATGAGGGTATGATTCCATTGTGGCCGATTCCTCTGAGGGTATCCCAGAAATTTCCGAAAAACACATGGGTATTCATCCGCCACTCTCCTGTTCTGAGATAGGCTTTAGTTCCTCCGCAATCCCGACCAGGATTAAAAGGGTTTGACAACGGGTGGATGAAAGGATGACTGTGATGCAATGCATAAGACTGATAGAGGACAGACACAGGTGAAGGTAATGAAATTACATACCTTGTATCTCTGCTTAAGGTTCTCCCACTTTTTCTTCATGAAGGCTACAGTCACCATCCCCTCCAATCCCATGTCCTTGATAAACGTCCTGTGGAAGTCATGTATTACCACATTGACAAAAGGCAATAACAAACTTACAGCAGGAAAGGCCTGATGAACTGGAAGATCAAGTCTCCAGTAAAGTGGATCCCCTGTTAATGTAGAGCACAGACTAGCGTAGCACTGTCAACAGTACAGATGGTGATTGCATCGTACAAAGTGTGAACTTACGCAAACCCTCTGACCGCAGCATTTCGCTTGCCCGTGAAGAGTCTCTCGTTTGCTCCTCTCCACAAGATTAGCTGCTCAGTTATTACGTCCTTCCCTGTAACAACAAAGCAGAAGTAATCAAAACAGCCACAAGTCGCATAGCTTTCATATAACCCAGAACGTCAAGTAAAAAAGAGCTACTGTACAGGCCAGCAGACAGTGCCATTTCTTCGCAAGATAATCGGGAGAAATACACAAGACATACATGAGAATATCGCGATGCAGTGTAAGTGTACGAGTCACATATATCGTGCTTAGGAAAAGTAATAGGCCTTGTGCCGGCGACAAGTATACATGTGTATCGCGATAAGTCTCGCATGAAACTGTGTGGGTAAACAGCATTGTTAGTGAATGAGATTCCGAATGTCTAACATCCAGTTTGGAAGTTTACTGTCTCATGTGCATTTAAAATATGGCTCCAGGACAGAGTCATTTATGTTTTAGATTTTCTTATGTATTGATTATCCACTCAAAATATTATTTTGTTAAAAAAAAAAACAAATTTGGTATGCCTTAATTACAAATGAATTTGTTGATGCAACAGAATCCAATTTGTTATTCTTACAAAAATCTTAACAAAATAGATTTTGTCCAGTGGTCTTAACAAAATAAATTTTGCTACTTTTCCGCATGGCCACAGCAAATTTTCTGTTATCACTCTTCATTGGCGAGAATCGAGCACGAGCACCAATTTCAGTGTCGTCTGACTGCGAAGGATCTTGAAATGAGCAGGAACGCAACGGGAAGGAGAGTTTAAACCAATGCCATCTATTCTCTGTATACTATATGTCGTCATTCTTTAAGTTTTAATATTTAGCGACATACACCGACAACATTATTCTATCTTTATTTCTGTGTCGCAATCTAGATATTTGTGTGTGGGGTTTATGACTTGATATTTTGTAAAACGAGACGAGAAATGTTGACTGTTAAATATTAAAACAGGTTTTGTAACCAGAAAATACATCTGTGGTGAAATACAATATATCTAACAGCCACCCACTTGCGTTAGCAAGCAACTACCGACAAAGTTATTGTTATGAGCTGAGATTGCAACGCCTATCGGCGGCAAGTGTAGCCTGCTTTTTCTCTATGGCTTCTGCAGCTAATGTGACAGCAGAGCCCCTGGTTACAGCATTCTTTGGTGACAGTCGGCAACAACAGCATCCGCCGAGGAGAAAGCACATAACCGTTTATTTTTAACAATATTAAAATTGTGAGAAAGGTGAACAAATGAATTCTCACGCTGAAATGTTAAGTAGACAAGAACGCAATTGTCTCAAACAGCAGATTCAGCTTACCATGTCCTCGCGTTCTTGGAAATTTGTACTCCCGTTCTCAACTTCTCAAGTTTGAACTCGCAAATATGGTAGTCCGTGAGAAATGGCAGCGCTTGTGCTGGCTAGCGTTTGTCCAGCTGTAAAGAAACTACCACAACTAGGCTACACATCTGATTGAATTGCATGTGCACGCGATATGATTGTCATCGTCAGTCACTCCTCCTGGCTCTGATTGGTTGTTTTTTCCCGGTCGCGGTGAAATCTTGCAGAAGGAATTAGAGGCACTAGACAGAGCCAGATGACTCTGATTTTCTCAAAGATCATCTGATTTGCATTCCACTGTCAGGTCATAGTGACAGTTTTAACAAATATGACAAAAAGTGATTTTTTTTTTTAAAAATCGCTAACTCCAGCTTTAACCAAGGAAAAAACACATGGAATGTGAGCTCTGTTGTTTTCAGGATACAGCAACAAGGCGTCGCTTTAAATATAATTTGCCATGTGAATTAATAGATTTGTTGCTTTATTCATGACACAAAGAGACGTGCACAGAAAACATTCTACGTTGCGTTTACAGTATAAATGTTTAAGAATAAATAAACCATCGTCAAACAGAAGGCTATCAAACAGCAAACATAATATGAGTTATCTCCCTCTACCACATGACCTGATGAAATGATGAAACAGTAAACAGGCAGAAATAAATGCACATAACAATCTACATGTAACCTATGTAGCACATCATGTTTTATTCAGACCAGCGGCACATGTACAGGCTACTGAGATTTTCAAAGTGATTCTTCAACCGAAGCTAGATATCGTATACTCTTCTTCAGATCACCCTCGATTTTCACGGATTAGCTATTACTAACAAGAATGCAGCAACGCAACAACGTATTATATCTATTAAATCCGCTTTTACGAAGTAATTCTCAGTAACAACTGTAATACACCTAATTAGGACTACATTACGTCGTACATTTGGCAGACTCCAAGCATACGTGTGTAGGTTCGGAGGCCCGCCTGCTGCGAAGCTGGTCTCGGCAGAGTATGAGGTTGATGACAGCACGCGACATATAGAGGAGATTATCACGAGAAATCCATGAGAGATACATGAAACGTCTCATGGGAATTAGGCAGTATCTGCTGGCCTG
This sequence comes from Gymnothorax reevesii, assembly GCA_029721435.1. NCBI lineage: Eukaryota > Metazoa > Chordata > Actinopteri > Anguilliformes > Muraenidae > Gymnothorax > Gymnothorax reevesii. Next base: position 118,994,869 of record CM056574.1, read on the forward strand.
TACGGTAAATAAGCAGTCCATGCTCAAATGGACTAATGGCAAGCTGGTATTGCCAGTTAGTTGTTTTGATTGCCTGTCAAAATAAATTGACAGAGACAAGAAAGTCTGATATTGCTGTTATATACTGTGTTGTACATCAGTACCTATGATCTATAACTGGGGTAGGGAGCCCCACTCCTGGAGAGCCATAGCCCAGCACATTTTAAATGTCTCTCGGCCCTGAGATACCAGATTTAAATAACTGCCTTGTAATCAAGCCCTTGACTAAGTGCAATCACTTGAATCGGGCTTTTAAGAGTGAGAGTCATCTTAATCATGCTTGGCTATGGCTCTCCCAAGTCAGGCTTTCCTACCACAGATCTATGGGCTCCAGACCATGTTATAGGGAGGACACATGAGCTATGACTTGAGCTTCTGTACAGTTGCAATCAGTCAAATCCAATTTGTAACCAGGTATTCAATACTATAGACAGACTCTTAATTTAGAGGCACTACTGTTTAATCAACGAGAAAAGCTCTTCGCACAGTGCACAGATCTGAATGAATTTTCCTTTTGTCACCTCCCTTGCAGGTCCTCATACCATTTGGTTTCTTAAGACTTACTGCAACGGAAATACCAGTTCTTATCCACCTCGGACGGCACTGGCTGTCCTTCAGCACCAATGGTAGCGAAGCCGATTCCCTCCACGCAGTACTGATGCTCCCCAGGAGCTCTCCCAGTGGCAGCCATTTTAGGTTCTGCAAGAAACATGATTTAAGAACTCAGAGCAAAAAGGAACAAACATTAAGCAAAACCGTTCACATGAATGAAAAATCCAATCCCTCTGCACCAAGCTTCAGCCAGTCTTTAACATCTATATTTTGGACCTTTATTTAATCAAGGGTGGTGTATTGAGAACATTTCCCAAATTTTCCAAAGATGGCATTGAGGAAATGCCAGAGAAACCAGTTGTCAAGCTGGGAGAAAAAGAGGGAAAATGGGTAAAGCCCCCAGAACTCCTTCTGGGCGCAGGGCCTTCCCCAAGGGCCGAATAGAAGAGGTCTTTCCAAACTCCTCTCTCCACCTGAAGCTCGAACGCCAGTCAAATCTCCAGGCACCATTCAAGTAACCTGCCCTGCTCTTCCAACTCTTCCAACTACACATACCAGTTTCCTAACACTGGGCCAGAGTCTGATCTTCAGCACTCAACACTGACTTATACAGCAACTAACTTGGTCGCCACAGGGACCGAGTTGTGTATCTCCCCCATCCCCATGAGTGATCATTTGCAAATTTTTACAGCTGTAATGTTACTGTTTTTACTCTTGCTATGACATTTATATGCATCCCTGTGCATGTATATTTATGTAAATGTGGCCCAAAATCAGCAAAAAACACAAAATCTGCAAAAAAAAAAGTTTTTCAACAAAATGGCCATCGGCAGCCATATTGGATGTCAGAATTGCCGAGAACTGATCTTGAGGATTGCCAAAGAAACATATTTGACTATGCAATTTTAGAGAAAAATCCTATAAACTCTGAAGCCTCCAGAGCCTGGGACAGAAAATCTCTGCGGTGGCCCCTGAACTAAACCACAGTATCCTCCAACTATCGTCGTCGGGGGGATACAATTACCTATAAAACAGTACTCACTTTAGGCATTTCAGGCGCCCGTCCCCAATTTTTCAGTTTTGGTAGATACGGTATCTCACAAAACTGAGCACAGCCCTCACATTTCGACAATTAATTTATTATATATTTTCAAGGGGCAACGTTACAAAAATGAAACCTGAATATATTCAACAGTAGTCATTGTACAACATGTGTAGATTTGCTGCACTGTCCAAATAACTGAACAAACAGTCAGGCCTTCTGACAAGGCCTCTTCAGAGTAAAACCAATCTTGGAAAACTGCTGAATAACTTGGCCACTTGGCTGTAGCTCAGTTTCATGGTTTCACAGATCTTCTTGTAGCTTTGACCATCTTTGTGTAGAGCAACAATTCTCTTTTTCAGATCCTCAGAGAGTTCTTTCTCATGAGGTTCCATGTTGACCCTCCAGTGACCAGAATGAGAGCATTGTACCCAAAGCACCACAATGGGGACCAGCCTGATATCTACAAATACCCTGTACGTAAGGTGAAAGTCATTCTCCGAGCCTGGAAGTAGGGCAAGCAAAGAACAGGAGGCAACGTGTTGAGTTAGAAAAAGTAGATTTTTAGGCGATTTTCTCAAATTTTATTTTTTTATATCTAATTTGTGTTGACAATGGGGACCTGGGGTACTTTTCCCAAAAGCATAGTTTTTTAACTACGCAAGCAACTTAGTAGTTCGTCCATTCACTGTCAATGACTCCAACTATGTAAGTTCGCACCTGTTCTTTCGAGAAATGCATTCCTGGCTCAGCAGAGCAGACCGAGCCATAGCAACAATGGCTCTGAAAAAAATTCACTCCACCACCGACAGCTAACTGGGAAACACAGATAAGGGGCAGTCCAGATAAAACAAACCACGACAATAACAACCCTTTTTTCGTCTGCACTTTGCCAGCTACAGAATTGCAAAAGCAATTGTTAAATGCTCGAATCATGGCAGGATTCATAAGTATTCATACATTAATTTATAACCCCTGCGACAGGTGTGTAACGGCAAGTTTGATAGTTTGATAACAGTTCATTAAACTACTTGATAATACACTAGTTGTATGATTCTATGCTAGAATTTGAAGTTATTCTACCTATGTTTTGAGGATTTTTTTTCGCAGCGGCTGCGATTCATTTGTCCGGTATTGTTCATTTTGGTTCGAAAGTAGGCATTTTTAGATCGCAAATGTGATGCGATACCGCTTATTTCAAACCTTGCAGTGTATGTAAAATATGTTTATGTTCAAAAATAATGATAGGTAAGGGAACAAAGCTTGTGAAGACTAAAGAAGTTTTGTACACCTATCGCTGCTGGTAGGTCTACAGAAGTATCAGAAGGCAGCAGGTCAACCAGGTTACCTGGACGCAAGTCACAGCCCAGGATGGACGAGAAAGGGAGGTGTGTGACTAAATTTACTGCTTGTCATTCGCCCATTCATTTAGTGTAATCAGTTAATATTCATCGATATATGCCTCGGGAGGAGTAATTCCATTTTTAAACTACTTTTGGCACATGTTCCCGCTTCATTCCATGGAAAAAAAAACAAATAACAAGCAGTTTAGTGCATCTTGTTTTCAATGGTTCTCTATGGTAGATACCTGATGCTTGCCCGACATTCGCATCACATGACATTTATTCACATTTTTTGTGATGTCATCTGGGCAGGTCCCCATTTAAACCTTCAACACCTTACACAACCTCATATGGCCCAGTAGAACAGACAAACGCATGAACATGATGATTAAGACACGTTTCATTGCTCGGTTGACCATTACCAATTGGGGTGTGCACTCACTTCTGTTGCCACCCATTTTGGAAATAATGGCTGTTTGTTCAGTTATTCAGACAGTGCAGTAAATATACACTGCTACACATATTGTAAAATGACTACTCTAAAATATACTTAAGTTTAATTTCTGTAACGTTGTCTCTTGAAAAGAAATAAACAATGAATTGTCGAAATGCAAGGGGTGTACTCACTTTTGTGAGATACTGCATAACGACATCCGTGGTCACTGGTGGCTGCAGGAAATGATTTTGAAACCCAAAATACCAGCTTTGCTTTGGATTATGACCGCAAATTTGCTCACAATTGAGATTTTACCATCTTTGCTAATGTCCAGTCTCCATTGCAAATTATTGCTCTCCAAATCCTCTTCAGGCACTTCCTCTTTTATCACAATGGATTCAATCCCATCCTCTGCATTTGAAGTCTGTTCAACAAAATAGTGCAACATTTTTTTATTTCACCACATTCTCCGTTGCATAACAAAAACCACTACAAATTTTCACAAGTTGATCAAAGAAAAGAATATAGTACATGAACAAAAAAACTTCCATGCACCTCTAGCATACAAACGCCACACCAAAAAAAAAAAAGAAAATCAGTCAATAATTCAGTGTGTTTATTGTTTGACTTTAACTTAAGGGCAGTGATCATTCTCAGTTCAATATTTAGTTGTGGGTCATATGCAGTACAACGGCTAAATGTGGAATTATTTTACTGACATAAAATGGGGAAAAAATGACAACAAATGGAATGATTTTCACTAAGCTATTCTGTAAATTCAGACAGTAGACTGCAAGCATATTTCAATGGCCACTTCAAAAATAAACAAAAAAGAACACTGCAATTATTACATCACAATAGGCCCGTTTCTACTGCAGGAACTTTGTAATTTTACGGGGACGGGACTGTTGTTGTGCGTCTCCACCGCTGGAACCACCCCAGAAGGACAGAGTTCCGGAAATTTTACAGGGGCTAAAAAAAGTCCCTGCCTCAGAGTAGGTACTCTGAACGGCCCCTTAAACTCCTGGGTGGGGCTTGTGGTTTACTTGGCGCCGATTGGATTTAGTCAGGGCGGGATGTGACGTCAACAGAAAGCGACAAAATAAAACTCAGCAGACGACAAGGGGTCGCATTTTTAAAAGGCCATCACAACTTTACAGGAACCTTCCTTCTACTTCTCGGTGGAGACACGGCATTTGAGAGGACCGAGCGAGAGGATGTTCCTGTAGTAGTTCCTGCGCCCCGAATACTACCAGGAACTTCTTTGGTGGAAACAGGCTTTATGTCATTTGGTCAGGTAACATAAAAAAAAGTAAAAAGGTCAAAGGTCAAAATAAAATCCAAGACAAACAAAAGCAAGCTCAACAAACCTCTTGTGCCGTAACATCGGACTTCAATGGAGCAAATTCCTCTTCCACAGCTGTGGGGCCTGCACCAACACATACTCTGCCAAGGGCAGAATGCAACTCCTCTAAAATTTAAGGGAAACACTCAATGTCTCACCTCATCAACATCAGTGCAATGATCTATAAATGACTGCAAGCATTTTAAAATAGATTTTTTTTTATTATAGGATATGCAAATAAAATGGGTAATTCGTAGATGTGGAGTCTGAAAACCAAGCCATCCAGGTCACGCATGCGCACAAGCTGATCCAGAAAGCTGTGGTTTATCGTGGACATCTTACATCATCATTTATTTCCTGAAGAAAACACCACATGACTTTGCGATGCGACCTGCAACAGTACAACTGAAAATAAATTTGAGGGCCATTCCACCAATTAGTCTTAGCAACTGTCGCTATTCAGGCAAAGTAAATTGCGACGGGATTAGGTAATTACGCACTCAACGGTGAGGTTACCGATGGTCTTTGATAGTGTCAACAGGCCTCTGATCTAAAAAGCACGTCGGTCATTCCGGACACATAATCAGCAAGGGAATCCAGACTGTTTTTGCCTCGCAAAAAATGCCATGTGTGCAGATAACTATAATGTCAAACAGGAACTACAAATATGACCTGTGGACTAGGGGTGTCAACATCTACACGTGTAAACGGATAACAAATCATAACCGTTTAGAACAAGAGCCATCTGGCAATGGCAGATCCCCCCAGCTGTAGGTTGTGTAACCTACAGGTTGTGTGGACAGACGGACGGACCGAAACCCCCAAAAGGCACAACTACACCATAAGGAGAAGCTCCATACCAAATTTGGTGTTTGTAATTGGTATGGTTTTCGAGTTCTGGTCCAGAAACGATTTTATTACAGACGGACGGACAGACGAACGGATGGACGGACACACTGATCACTATATCCCCCCTGCATCATCCTCCTCGTTTATTTCTCACCAATACATATAGTCGCCTATGTTTAGGGGTGATAATGTAGCCTGAAAGCTTCAAATAATAACATTAACTAATAATACACTTAAATGTTCCCACTAGTGCAGTCCTCCGCAAACAGATGCATGAGGCGCAATGTTACCTTGATATAAAATAAAAAAAATCCGCAGCCACAGCCAGTGTCGCGCCACATCAAGAATAGGCTGCAGAGGGCTTTAAAAGAGCGTGGCGCTTATCATCTTCTCCATGTGCAAATGTCGCGCAGCTGAAAACAAAAACTGTTAATGGCTTGTTATTTTTAGCCTAAACTGTAGCGTGTTGTTATACATTATATTGTTGGTTGGTGTTCTGTCGGCTTTTCACGACCTGATCACGCATCCTCGCGTCTAAAGAGGGGGAAGAAAACACATTTATTTCGCCAATTTTAGTGAATAATTGTGAGAGTCCCCCTCTACTTTTTTAACTTTGCGGATATAAAGGTGAAGTTTTTTCCTCTCACTTCAGCTTATTTTGGCTTCTTTTTGAGTTGCTCTCTCTCGCCAATTCTACATTACTTTAATTATGAGATGCATATTAAAATTCAGACGCAGCTCCCGTTGCGAGAGAGGGATGCAGTTTGCACTTTAAGTTTAAAAAAAATGTACACAAGTGAGCAATTGTTAAAACAGTGATTAAAAAATGCAGGTTAAACCTTTTTTCAGCTTTCACTTGTACGTTTTCTTATCTGTCAAAATGATAGAGGATTTTATTTTCACCTCATTTTACTTTCTGTGGTTATACAGCGCAACTGCGATAGAAAAAGCTCATAAATCTCCGAACAAGTAACCGGGTACACGTCGGTTAGAAATCCCGTGTACACGTGTAGAAAAAATTGTAAACGTTGACACCCCTACTATGGACATAAAAACACTCTCACAAAGGCACTTCAGCTTTGTACCATTTTCTGCAATTTTTACAGAGAGGGTGCTTGATGGCGTCTCTCCAGCTCCAGTACTCTGCATGGCCCACAGGTTCTTCTCCATCAGTTCCAGTTTCCTCTTGAGACTTGCGATCTCACGGCGACACTCGGATACTTCCAGACGCAAAACCACAGATTCCTCAAAGGCTAGCTTACAGATTTTGTCCACCGCTTCTTGAGCCAGCGTCTCTATGACTGAGGCAAGATACGCCTGAGAAAAGACGGTGATACAACAATGCAATGAGCACATTTTCACCACAGGTTGCTTGCTCAAATAAAGACAAATGGAATAATCCTAGAATTTTCAAATACAAGATATTTTTTCACAGCCTCATTTTGGCAGTCTGCTCTGACTTATTTAAAAAATCCCAGAGACTTATTATTAAAAACCTTTCCATTCTCACCCAAACTTGGTCCTGGGGCCTCAATACCTATGCAAGTTTTTGTTCCAACTGATCAAGTTGTCTGACCTATAACACATTAATTTTTATTAGTTACAGGCTCAATTTGTTTTAAGGCAATGTTTGCTGTATGGTGTGCCAAATTTCAACTCATGCAATGACAATTTAAACTAGTGCTAATAGTACAAAACAATTATGTAACGGAAGGGGTGACTTTTATAAACAGAAGCTTCACCAAAGTTTATCAGTTGGATCCTCTTTAGATTGCTGGACCTGTGTACCTTGAATTTCACAACAAAAATGCAGAGATTTAGCTTGGCATCATCAGGATTGTTTCTGAACTCATCGGGATTTCCTGAGGGATAACTGCAAGTGGCCAGGAATCCATACTAATCTATTGGGTACCTATCACTTCACCAAAGTCATTGAACAGGTCAGTTAAGTAGTTGCCCATAGAGCATGTCAATCTTTTAAATATAACAAAATTAGTGAAATATAAACATGGGATTGTTAATCATCAGGTCATGCATTGCCATTTCTGACAAACATGGAGTCAGGAGGTCAACATCCCCTCCCAAATCGTATATAATTCAGAACAATTTGCGTAAAACAAAAATTGAAGGTTTGGGTGTAATTTTTTTTTCTTCTTTTTTTTTTTTTGCATGATTATACGAAACTCTAGGCTATAGAACAGTAACTGTAAACACTATCACTGGTGCTTAATTATTTTAGAATTATATTTTCAGTTAGGGACCTTCTAAATTTAATAGTATAGCTCACATCTATTTGAGCAAACAGTAAAAATATTAATATTGGACCGATGATCCAAGTACACCTCCCAACGCGGCAGATAAATTTAAAACTAAAAACACAACGTCATTGCTTGTAACGCTGGCAGAATTAGAGGCATTCAGATTTGCTAACTTGGACGTCCAAGCCAGCTACGCTGCAGACATTGTCCAGCGCCAATCATAGCTCTACTTTTCGGAATGCCCCAGTCTCTTCATCGCGGAACTTACCATTCTCGTCTCGTTTTCCTCAACGGGAAAAATAACGTTCGACGGCTTATTTTGAGAGCCAGGCAATGTAATGCACAATGAAGCTGAGCTCTCGACACCTCTGCTAATTTCTTCCAAGACTGCTGTTGCCATTATTTCCATAACGGAGACTATTTGGCTTTGAAAGGTATTCGACATTCTCAGGGACGTACGCCTAACAATTGTTTCAGAATATTTTAAGCTTGTACATAGTCTGATTGTGGAAAACGATCAAATGGTCAACAACATAGTTAATATTGAACAAAATATCCATTGCAACACTGCAGACCTGAGTTACCATGTAACTACCGACCTCAACCTCTGTATTTCCGGTTGTATCCTGCCACGTCGCTTTTCAAAGTAAAAGCTTCCTTAAGAAAACGGGGAAATAGTAGATCATTAGCAGCTTTTAGGCCTAGTTTGTGAAACTGATGAAATGAGTATCCCTTTCTTGAGCAGTACTCTTCAATTTAATACATGAAGCCCATTTGACATGAAGCCCATTTGAGAGCATCTGCATTGATTTGAGGGTGGCTTGGTGCAGAGTGGTCTTCCGTGCAGAGTATACATAGTTAAGATGGGCAGGTTTGTCTGTGTGCTTTATAGTGTGCCTCTTTGTGTATGTGTCCAGTGCGTGCTCGAGTGCGTGAGCGTCTCGGTGTGCATGTCAGACAGCAAAGTTGGTTTGATATGGGGGGGTGGGGGGTAGTTTCAGGATAGTGCCCTTCACACAAACATGCTCGTCACTCAGCAAGCTTTATGGAGAGTAAGTGTAAGTGTTTTGTATGTGTCATTCTGTTTGTATTTGGGTGGAAGTGAATGTGTGCCTGTTTGTGAATGTTTCTTAAGTATTATTAGTAATACTAGTTGTAGTAGTAGTAGTAGTAGCAGCAGCAGCAGTAGTCGTAGTAGTAGTGATAAATGCTTTTACAGCGCCCCCTGTGGCCAAACAGCCAAATTGTAGACATATGTGTTTATAAAACTGTTTTTTAATGAGAAAAAAAAATTCATTACTCAGTCCCTGTCCATCTGAAAAAACTCAAATTTGGTGCATATCTTCCAAATGCAAGGATCTATCATAATCAATTACTAAATCTGAAACTTTCCTGGCCAACTTGGAAATATAGACATTTGCGCTTTTTTTTTTTTTCTCGCCAATCTTTAAGCCACAACCAGCAATCATTATGACTTTTATTTTAGTAGTGTCCTACATCACCATCCCAAATTTCAGGTCATTCTACCAAGCGGATCCTGAGATATCATCATATGGCATTTATAGCACCCCCTTTTGGTGTAACTCTACAAAATTTTGCATGGCTCCAGCCATGCAAATTCATATTATGAGCCATAAGTTTCATGAAGTTTGGGTCATAATATCCAATACTAAAGGCATAAGAGTAACTATTAGCCTCATCCAAGAAAATTCATTGGACCGCAACATCTGAACAAAAATCTGTGACATGTCAGGCATATATTCATTTAATTGGCATCATTTGACAATGATTTATGCCAAATTTCATGATAATCGGACAAACGGTGTTGAACACATTAACTTTTAAAGGTTTTCCTTTTTTTACATTTTGGAAAACTTTAATGGCAAAAATGGGAGGGGCTATACTAATTTGATGCAAGAGACTCCAAGGAATCAGAGGAAAGAAGAATGTTTGAAAAAGACCATACAGTATCTGAGATCTGCGTCCAAACGCAAACGCACTCCTTATAGCGCCACCTAGATGTGTACTAGTGGGATTTTTGTCGTTGGAGATTGTCTTCAGCCAATGTAATAGTGTGCCTAGTTACCAGTGACAAACCCTTTTAGTTTTTGCCACCCACACAAAATTAGGTCAGAACGGCAGAAATGAGAAAAAAAATTCATTACTCAGCTCATGTCCATCCAAAAAACCTCAAATTTTGTCAATATCTTCCAAATGCAGGGACCTATCATAATCAATTGCTCAATCCGAAACTTCCCTGACGAACTTGAAAATACAGACATTTATACACTTTTTAAAAAATTTTCTCGCTGATTTTGTAAGCCACCAATCTCTAGAACTTACATTCCAGAAGTGTTCTACATCACCATGTCCAATTTCAGATCATTAGCCCAAGCAGATACTGAGATGTTACTATATGGTGTTTATAGCGCCCCCTTTTTGTAAAACTCCACAAAATTTGGCATGGCTCCAGCAAAGCAACTTAGTATCATGACCTTTAAGTTTCACGGAGTTCGGATCCTGACACCTAATAATACGGGCATAAGAGTAACTATGTGCCCGGCCCAGCTAAATTCATCGGACCACTACGTCTGAACAAAAAATCTGTGACATGTCAGGCATAGATTCATTTAATCGGCATCCTTTGATGATGATTTATGCCAAATATCATGACAATCGGACAAACTGTGTAGAATGCAATAACTTCTTAACGTTTTTCAGTTTTTTCAAAATGCTGGAAAATTTTCACAGCAGAAATGGCCAGGGCTAGATTCATTAGATGCACAAGACTCCAAGGAATCAGAGGAATATTTCAAAAAGACCATACACTGTCCGAGATCGGAGTCCAAATACAAACACATTCATTATAGCGCCACCTAGAGGTATACTGTTGGGATTTTTGTCGACGGGAAATCGTCTTCAGCCAATGAGTGTGCGAAGTTACTAGTGACAAACCCAAGAAGTGTTTGCTGCCCACATGAAATTAGGTCAAAACGGCAGAAACAACAACAACAACAATAATAATCATCATCATCATCATCATCATCTGAGCAAAAGCAATAGGTTTCCCACAGCTCCGCTGCACGGAACCCAAATTAAAAAAAAAAAAAAAAAACGAATAGCCATCCCATCATTTGACTCAAAAGCAGCCAGCTGTGGTTCCAGCACTCTGGGACTACGTAAGCTGGTTTTTTGTTTGTACCAACCAATTAAGACCCACTTAGCCAGGTGAGGTGAGTTAATAATGTAATCATCTGCTTTATCAATTAAGTCCTGAATAATACCAGCAGATGCTGTAGCCCTACAGGAACGGGGCTTGCTACCCCAACTTCAAAATATTCTCCACAAAAAAACAAAATATGTATTTGAAAAAAAAAAAAAGTTCTAGCATGATATATAAAAAAACGGTATCTCTCACACTTGCACAAGAAATATGATGCTTGTCCATGTTTTTTGTTGTTTGGACTACTATTTTTTCTTGATCGCATGAGTTCACGTCATGCATACCGTGGTGAAAGTTGAATCAAGTTGAACTTCGACTGCGGCAAGCGGTAGCGCTGTAGAGGTGCAGTTATGGGTGTGGAAACGCAACGCTTTCCGGCAAACTGCTCTGGCGCTGAGGAAACAATTGAATCCAATGGCGCTCAGCATACAGCGTTGCGGCTACTGCGTGCAATGTGAAAGCGCCTTTAGGAGAAGCACGCATATATCGGCCTCGTTTGGACACAGGCACAACGCTGGAACGGGGAATTTGGGGGGTGGGGTGGTTGGGGGGCACAGACATGTCCCTTTATGACAGATAGTCCTGGCTTGTTCTCAATCATTTTCCTTTATTGACGCGTTTTCCAATTTTTGTACCCCAATTGGCAACTGAAGACGCGGTTTGTCTCCATATGCGATCTAACAGCGATGAGATCATGGACTAAATTCTGTAGAACTGAGAACTGGAGTGGACAAAACATCCGTTTTCAACAATTATTTGTCCTGACCTGTTCTCAAGTCATGTTCATGATTAACAAAAGGTTCACTCTGAGAGCACTCCACACTTAACAGGTGTTGCTTTTTCTCCCCAAATAGGTAAGATGGTAATCATTCATCTGGACGCATATTTGCTGAATTTAAATCAATGTTATTCAAAATTACTCTCAGTACTGAGTGAAAAAAAGTTGGACTTGGCAGTGAAATAGGCTATAAAAACAGGCACGGCGCTAGAAAAGGGTATTGGGGGAGCGCAGAGATGTCCTTTAATGACAATTAGGATAGTCCTGGCTAGTTGTCAATCATTTGTCACGTCATTAATAGGTGGTTGCTAAGGATTTTTGGGTGGTTGCTAGGGCATTGCTAGGCAGTTGCTATGATGTTCAGAGTGATTGCTAAGGCGTTGCTAGGTGGTTGCTATCGTGTACCAGGTGGTTGCTGGGTGGTTGCTATGGTGTATAGTAGAGCTGGGGCAATTCTGAATTGATTTTTTAAGGCGTATTACCACTACCTGCTGCCATCGGGCAAATATCCGAGCTTTCGCTTTTCCTGTATTAAACCTGATGCAGATTGAACGAAAGCGCCAAACATCAAAGGGCATGTGAAATTCCTCCGGAAAAAAAACTTGCCTGACATCAGTATTTTTCGGCAACATGCTGCGCAAAGCCAAATAAAGGACTACATAATTGTTTCATATTAACCAATTAGGCTACTCTAAGAAAAGTAACCTGTTCCAGTTTACTTTACTTGATTAGCAATCAAATATTGGATGCGTTTACTCTCCAAGTTGAATGAATAGAGCTGTTTATTAAGACAGCATGTTTGATTGCTGCATTTTGAAATTTAAATGGCCATGGAACAGCGCAGCATGAACACGATTTCCATTGCCATGCATTTTGTGCGACTGTGAATATTTATATCTCACATTCAAGTTTCATCCGCTTTTCAGAATGTTTTCCACCTTGGTATTTTTTTACACACAATCTTATAACAATCTTATAACAAATCTGTTTTAAATTCATCTTTAATAGTGTCCTACAATGCTACAATGAGAGATTCAATTCAGAGGAATATTTTTTTTTCAATTATTTATTGTCATTCTTTCACTCCAATACTGTAGCCCAGTTAGGTTTGTCTGCTTTTCACCATCACATCTTAATCGTTATAGGCTACTGAAATTGGTTGATTGTTATTTAGGACAGGTACTAGAGTGCAGATTTAGGGAAGGGTGGAGTACCTGCAGTTAGCGAAATCTAAACTCATGCTTCTTCTTGATGGCATTTTAACTCATTTAAGCTGTTTCAGGTTCAGGTGTGTATCTTTCAAGAAATTCCATGCAACCCCATGACAGCAAGTGGTCCTATCACACTTGTAAAAAAAAAAAAAAATCCTCGTTAAACATTACCATATCCCAACTCTGCATTTTATCTTTCATTGTAGTATTGTAGGAGATCTATAATGAGAAAATAAAAATAAAGAGATTTGTTTTCAGATCGCCCTGGATTTCAAGCATCTAAAAAATACAGAATGTTTTCCACCTTGTGTAACGCGGATGAAACATGAATGTGAGATATAATTTATCACAGTTGCACAAAATTCCATGGCAATGGACAGTGTGTTCATGTTGTGCTGTTCTATGGCCATTTTAATTTCAAAATTCAGCGATCAAACATGCTATCTTAATAAACAGCTCTTCTCATTCAACTTCGAGAGTAAACACATCCACCATTTGAGTGCTAATCAAGCAAGTAAACTGGAACATCTTACTTTTCTTAAAGTAGTCTAATTGGTTAATAGGAGGCGATTCTGTAGTCCTTTACTTGACTCTGTACAGCTTGTCGCTGAAAAATACTTTTGTCAGTCAAGTTTCCCATGCCCTTTGATGTTTAGCACTTTCGTTCAACCTGCGTCAGGTTTCATAAAGGAAAAGGGAAAGCTCTGATAACCTCATTGCAGCAGGCATTGGAACTACGCCTTAAAAAAGAATTAATTCAGAATCACTCCAGCCCTAGTGTTGCTAGTTGGTTGCTAAGGTATTCTGGGTGGTTGATAGCCTGCTACGGCATTGCTAGCCGGTTGCTGTGGTGTTCAGGTGGTTGCTAAGGTGTTGGTAGGTGGTTGCTATGGTGTTCAGGATGGCTGCTAAGGCTTTGCTAGGTGGTTGTTAAGGTGTACCAGGTGGTTACTAGGTGGTTACTATGGTATTGAGGGTGGTTGCTAAGGTGTTGCTAGGCAGTTGCTAAGGTGTTCTGGGTGGTTACTATGGCATTGCTAGGAGGTTGCTATGGTGTTCTGGGTGGTTGCTAGGGCATTGCTAGACAGTTGCTATGGTGTTCAGGGTGGTTGCTAAGGCATTGCTAGGTGGTCGCTATGGTGTTCTGGGTGGCTGCTAGGGTCTTGCTAGGTGGTTGTTAAGGTGTTCTGGGAGGCTGCTAGGGTGTTGCTGGGTAGTTGCTAAGGTGTTCTGGGCAGTTGCTATGGTGTTCTGGGTGGTTGCTAGGAGGTTGCTATGTGGTTGCTATGGTGTTCTGGGTGGTTGCTAAGGCGTTGCTAGGGGGTTGCTAAGGTGTTCAGGGTGGTTGCAAGGGCATTGCTAGGCAATTGCTATGGTGTTCTGGGTGGTTACTAAGGCGTTGCTAGGCAGTTACTAAGGTGTTCAGGGTGGTTGCTAGGGCGTTGGCTAAGTGGTTGCTAAGGTGTTCTGGGTGGTTGCTAGGACGTTGCTAGGTAGTTGCTATGGTGTTCTGGGTGGTTGCTAAGGTGTTCAGGGTGGTTGCTAGGACATTGCTAGGCGGTTGCTTTGGTGTTCTGGGTGGTTACTAAGGCATTACTAGGCAGTTGCTAAGGTGTTCAGGGTGGTTGCTAGGCGGTTCTTGTGGTGTTCTGTGTCATTGCTAGGCAGTTGCTAAGGTGTTCTGGGTGGTTGCTAAGGCGTTGCTAGGGGGTTGCTAAGGTGTTCAGGGTGGTTGCAAGGGCATTGCTAGGCGATTGCTATGGTGTTCTGGGTGGTTACTAAGGCGTTGCTAGGCAGTTACTAAGGTGTTCAGGGTGGTTGCTTGGGCATTGGCTAAGTGGTTGCTAAGGTGTTCTGGGCGGTTGCTAGGACGTTGCTAGGCGATTGCTATGGTGTTCTGGGTGGTTACTAAGGCATTACTAGGCAGTTGCTAAGGTGTTCAGGGTGGTTGCTAGGCGGTTGTTGGGGTGTTCTGGGTCATTGCTAGGCAGTTGCTAAGGTGTTGTGGGTGGTTGCTAGGGCGTTGCTGGGTGGTTGCTATGGTATTCTGTGTGGTTGCTAGGGCATTGCTAGGTTGTTGCTAAGGTGCATCGGGTGGTTGCAAGACAGTTTCTGAGGTGTTCTGAGTGGTTGCTAAGGCGTTGCTAGGCGGTTGGAAAAGCATTCCTGATGGTCCATCCAGAGCTTCTTTGAACAAGAGGCTCCCCAGAGCCTGTACTCAGGCCGGGTATAGGCCTGAGCCAATTGCGAAACCGTGTGCGAGCAAGAGCAGGACAATCGCGAACCGGAAAAAAAAAAGAAAGAACGAACCCGAAACTTAGACTCGTGGCCTACCGTAAGTAATGAATGCTGCAAGTACTTCCATATTTAAGAAAACATGGCGTGAAGAGGAAGATGCTCTGATGTGGAACAAATGGGTTCTAAAAGTCTCCAATCATGTCACCTGGTGCACAGCCAATCAGCCACTTGAGGCAAATATAAATCAGTTCATCTCTGACATTACATGGGGCAGTGATCGACCAGACGGAGGGGCAAAAAAAAAAGGACTGATCAAATTCAGCCATCCAGTTAATCAGTTCTTTCATTATTTTGGGTTGTCTCTCCCTCTTGAGATGTGACAAAGGACAGATTTTGACATTTTTTGTAATAGCAAACTGGCTGGGCACTTGGCAAATTGATAGGGGCCCTAGGTCTAGACTGAAACCAAGTGTGTCAATTTTCCTGACGAAAATACAAGAAAAAAATTCAAAAAATATACAGTGGTCTATTAGTAATTGGTGTTTAATTGTCAAATTTCTGACGTTTTCCGAGAACAAAATTAACAAGGCATCATTGTCACCATTATCCCCGCCACGGTAAGAATGGTCACGGGAGATTCCATATTCATACAAAAAAAAAAAAAAAAAACACACAGAGCAATTACATTATCCACTGAAACAAATGCAAGGAGATAATAAAATGAAGGAACATAATAGATACCTGTGATGCAAGAAGGTGTGCATTCGAACTCAATCAATATGGCAGGGGTCTCCAATCTTTCCCAGAAAGAGCCGGTGTGGGTGCAGGCTTTCATTGCAACCAAGCAGCTACACACCTAATCAAGCTTATTAGCGAAGAGTCCAGGGGTTGATTAGTAGTATCAGGTGTGTAATAGCTTGGTTGCAATGAAAGCCAGCACCCACACTGGCCCTTTCTGGGAAAGATTGAGGACCCCTGCAATAGGGTCATCTGTACCGGCCACCAACAAACTTTCATCCACGTTGCCGAGAAAACTTGTCCCCATTAAACACCTATACACCAAGTTCAGAGCCAAGGGCCCCAAGTCCGTAAAAAAAAAAAATTCTCAGAATCAATTGTCGAACTCATTCAATAGGGTCATCGGTACTGGCAACACACAAAATTTAACCCATGAAGATGCAATAGTTGCCAAGAAAACTTGTCCCCATTGCAAATCCCATACGTCAAGTGAATGAACAGAAACAAGGACAACTCCGTAAAAATAGATTAAAGTCTTCATCAGTTTATTTGTTTTAGCTCATCATATTAATCTTCAACAGTTAACCCTGATTTAGCTCAAGAACATCAGTAAATGCACTCGCTAATTTCCAGCGTTTCTTCGGCGTAGTGAAAATGCTAACGTTAGTAACAACTGAGTCACTTTTTCTCCCAGTCGGTGTGAGTGAATATATTTAGCTGGCAAGCCTACACATTAAAGCTCGTGGGCTTCAAGTGTAACGTTATATTCAGTCAAAATCAAAATAATTTGATAGAGCTGTTCAGAACTTAAACTTCAACTTCATATGGCTTAATCCCAGATAACATAGCAGGCGTTGGCCCAACGTTGCAATGGTTGGCAGCGTCAGAGTTGGAATTCCAACGTTGGGCCAACATTGAACCAACGTAAGGCAAACAACCAAATAAATAGGTTGGGCAACTAATGTTGGTTCAATGTTGGCCCAACGCTGGAATTCCAACTCTGATGCTGCCAACCATTGCCAACGTTGGGCCAACATTGAACCAACGTAAGGCAAACAACCAAATAAATAGGTTGGGCAACAATAAAAGTGGGAGTTCCCATGTTGGAGAACAAACGGGTGTTCAGCTATTTGAAGGAGGGGTTTAGCTAGCTATTATTAATATTATTTTTATCATCATTATTTTTGTTCTTGATATTGTAATTAAAGTTGTGTAATTGTTTGATTGTAATGACTTGATTATTAATTGCTGTGTAAATGAATATTATAACTTGCAGACTTCATCCATATCGGACTCCTGTTTACATTCAAGTTTTAGTAAAGACCCAGGGTTAGGCCAATAAAGTGTGGCAAGCAGCCTTGGCACTATATGATCTTCTCCTATGTGTTGCTGAGCTAGCTAAGTAGGTGTGGGCCTGGTTAGTTCCTGGATGGGAGACCAATTCAAGTTGGTGGGCTTGTTGTGATCCTTCCCTCAGTAATGGGTGATGACCCAACTTATTGCCAACCTTTACACATACGTTGGCAACACAATGTTGGCCCAACGTGTCCCCGACGGTCAAAATGACGTTGGCCCATCGTTGTCGTGTGACGTCAGACCAACGTCTGTGACAACGTTGGGCCAACGTTAGGCCAACTCCGGCATGTTATCTGGGATGGTTCTGAAAACCTGGAGTCACAAAATGATGACATACCCGCGAAGAGAAGAGACTGCAGTTAATCCTGTAGTAGCTGTAGCTGAAACTGGTCCAAGCAATATTCCGTTTTTGGAGCGATACTTCACACACATGCATATTCGCTCATGCACAAAAATATGCTGTTAAGAGTACGTCTTTAAAGTGGGTGAGCAATGTCCGAGTTTTTACTTCAGTATATTCCTTCAGGGTTTTAACCTGTCAAAGACCGAACTGGTGTCATTGCCGATGACCAGTAGAAAGCACTGAACTCCGAGGAGCTACCGAATTTACATAGCATTTCATGTGTCCGTGAATGCTGTATATGGTTTGTCGGATATGCAGATGCTGGTCAACGAATTAGAATAATTTGAAATGGTGCAATCGTTAAATTTTTTTAAGGCATTTTTTGTGCAGAAAGCAAATCAGGTGTTCACCACGCCTGTCCTACTTGTTAGAGTAATCACAGTACTCGCTACCTGCAAAAAATTTGCTCAGCTGAGCTTTCCAAAAGGCCCATTTAGGCCATTTAACTGTGACACTGCTGTTTCATTGAATTAGAATAATTCATAAGTAATTTCATTGAATTAGAATAAGTGCTCGAATTTTTGTTTTCTGTGAAGAGTGTTCACTGTGCAGTATTTAGTCAGGGTTGAGTAGAATTTCTAAGTTGTAAAATCAATCATGGGTAAGCAGCGCGACCTCTCAACTGGAATAGTGGCTCAAATTCAAGCCCTTCGCCAACAAGGCTTGACCCAAACTAAAATTGCTGAGCAGCTCGGCATCAGCCAGTCTTCCGTCTGCAAATCTCTCAAGAAAGACTGGAGCAAGCACACCAATTGTCCTGGCATCCGAAAAATGTCTGCTCGCAACAACAAACAGCTGAGAAAGATCGCAGTCAGCAACCGGTTCAAGTTCAGTACCGAGCTCAGCGACTTGTGGAACGAGCAGACCGGCGCTAACGTTTCGAGATCAACCAATTACCATCGTCT
Source organism: Gymnothorax reevesii (assembly GCA_029721435.1). Classification (NCBI taxonomy): domain Eukaryota; kingdom Metazoa; phylum Chordata; class Actinopteri; order Anguilliformes; family Muraenidae; genus Gymnothorax; species Gymnothorax reevesii. The sequence continues at coordinate 119,013,585 of CM056574.1, forward strand.
GCGCGAACTCGGCTTCAAATCTCGCGTTCCAGCAGTAAAACCAATACTGAACAAGAAACAAATGGAGAAACGGCTGAAGTGGGCCAAAGAACACGGCGAGTGGACTGCTGAAGACTGGCAGAAAGTGGTCTTCAGTGACGAATCACGCTTTTGCATCACCTTCGGTGACCAAGGTCCCCGTGTCTGGCGTTGTGGTGGCGAAACCTACAACCACGAGTGTGTGAAAAGATCCGTCAAGTTTCCCCAGAGCGTTATGGTCTGGGGATGCATGTCCGCTCAGGGTGTAGGGGAACTCTGCTTCCTCAAGAAGTCTGTCAATGCTGCCGTATACCAAGATGTTCTGGAAACGTTCCTGATTCCGACTGTTGAGGAACAGTTCGACGAAGAAGACCTCATATTTCAACAGGATCTTGCACCGGCTCATGTGGAAAAGTCGACCAAAGATTGGTTCACCAAAAAACAGCTTGAAGTTTTTAGGCAAGGCCGGCCAACTCGCCTGACCTCAATTTCATTGAAAACCTTTGGGCCATCGTGAAGTGGAAAATTCATGACAGAAAGCAGACTACGCTGGACCAACTGAAGCAGAACATCGCCACGGCCTGGGAAGCTGTGAGTGCAGAAACTTGCGACAAGCTGGTCAAATCGATGCCGCAGAGACTTCAGGCAGTCATACAAGCCAAGGGGGCAGCCAGAATACTGAGAAAGTGATGATTCTAATTATAATAAAAATTATTCTAATTCAGTGAAACGGTTTCTCCATTATTCTAATTAAATAAAACAACAGAGTCACAGTTAAATGGCCTAAATGGGCCTTTTGGAAAGCTCAGCTGAGCAAATGTTTTACAGGTTGCGAGTTCTGTGAATACTCTAACAAGTAGGACAGGCGCGGTGAACACCTGATTTGCTTTCTGCACAAAAAATGCATTAAGAAAATTTAATGACTGCACTTTTTCAAATTATTCTAATTCATTGACCAGCACCTGTAGTTAGCCAGCTATAAATGAACCCGGAGCGTTCAATATGCAACAACAGAACCATGTGCACACGATACTGTTGGCACCGTATTTCAGCAGAGAGCATATCCCCGTACTCTTAACTGCATATATCTGTGTATGAGCGAATTTGCATGTGCGTGAAGTACCGCTCCAAAAACTGAATATTTTTTGGACCAGTTTCAGCAGCAACCCCTACTGGATAAATTGCAGTCTCTTCTCCTCCCGCCTATGTCATCATTTTGTGACTCCAGGTATTTTGAACCATTAAGATATAGGAAGATGACGTTTAAGTTTGATTTTGAAGCCCACTGATTTCGAAGTTACACTTGAAGCCCACGAGCTTGAACGTGTAGGCTCGCCAGCGAAATACATTCACACATACTGACAGGGAGAAAGTGACTCAATCGTAACTAGCATTAGCATTATTTACTTAGAGGAAAACTATAGAAATTAGCGCGTGCATTTACTGGTGATCTTAGGCTAACTCGGGCTTCAATCAATGCACTGCGCGTTTCACCATCATTCAAATTGTTTAAGTCAAATAAGACCATTTGAAACATTTTAATGCAATTCCATTGCCTTCAACCCCATTAAAGGAAAGCGTGAGAAGTCCGGATACATAATTTCCATGTTACTCGTGGTGAAATTCACCGTAGCGCATGCGAAACTGATAAACCTACGAGCACAAGGACTTCAGTTCTGCCTGAGAATCTCTTACAAACGCACTGATTGAACAATTGCTGACATACAGCAAAGGAAAGTGAATATGCCTCAAACTCAGGCTGCATGCGTGAAAGTTGGCAACCCCGCAGTGCGGATGAACAGCGCCTGAGTCCGTGAAGTTCACTATCGGCGTCTTGACAAATCTCACCCACCGTCAGCAAATTCTGACATCTTTTGGGAATGTGTACAATGACACAGTTTTCTCCTGATCCGCAGTAGCACTGCACCCGAAAACCACATTTCTGTTGACCATTTTCGAGGACAAAAGGGGCAACACAATGAACTCTAATGAAAGCGTTGAATGGTTGATTACTTTGTTAGCCGAAGCTGCGTTCCTAAGTTTACATCATCACCTGAAGATTGCCGAATATTTTCGTTTCTTGAAGAAGGGCGTGATCCGCAAGCTTTATATTAAAAGAAAACTACCATGCGCCAAAATCAAAATTTTTTCTTTCAAATCAGCAAATTCAATTGTTTTTCTCTCATACGGAAGCCTCATGGTCGGTTTCACTCTAGACCAGGGGTGGGCAATCACGGTCCTGGAGGGCCGGTGTGTATGCAGGTTTTTATTCCTATCAATTACCCTGACTAATTGAGTTAATTGATTGCATGCACAAATATAGATTTTCGCAATGATTCGATCAAAGGAAAATGTTTTATGAAGGGAGACAAGACTAGTCTTTGTGGTTTCATGATAATTTAAAGAAATGCGCATGAAACGTCAGATTTCATAAAGGGTTTGGCTAATTGAGACAATCAACTAATTAAAGACCAGACGTTGGTGTGAAAACCAGGGACAGATACGGCCCTCGCTGCCCACCTCTGCTCTAGACCTTTAAGAGCCAGCCTCACATATATGCAGATGAACATCACTGAGGTATTCCACGTTTGCTCAAGTTTAAAAATCTTTGCTGTGAAGAGGGGTGTTGCTGGGAATCTCAAGAATGTCCCCCAGTTGGTGTTAGCATAAGCTAGGGATCAGGACATTATCAGGCATTTATGTAATGTTCAACAGACATGATGCAGACCATCTCACAATTCAACAGCCCGCCCTCTGAGTAGGTCATTGAAATCATCAATTTATTTAATTCAAAAATAAATTGAATTCATAATGAAAGAAAAATTTTGACTGCAATATTTTTCACACAGTGTAACATTGCTATGAGATAAACGCAACATCCATTGCCAATGACTATTTGTAGATGACATACACATAAGTTACATTTTAATTTCTGTAGGACCCTGATAATGAGAGCATGAAGATTGTTTGGTTCATAGACACTTGCAGTTTCAAAACACAAAGACCAGGAAAACCTCCTCCAATATGGAAGAGGAAAATTCCTCCCTTTCAGTAGTGACATTTGTGCTCTCTGAGATTTCTTACATACGCAAAACTCTTCCCGCATTTATCGCACATGAACAGTTTCTCTCCAGTGTGGATTTGTTGGTGAGCTTTCACGTTATTAGCTTGGCTGAAACTTTTTCCACAAATCTGGCAGCTGAACGGTTTCTCTCCAGTGTGAACACGCTGATGCCTTTTCAGATTACCCACAAAGCTGAAAGACTTCCCGCAGGTCGAGCAGTGAAAGGGCCTCTCTCCCGTGTGAGTCCTGCGGTGCGATTTCAGACTGTTCTGGAAACTGAAATGCTTTCCGCACACGTCACAGGTGAATGGTTTCTCGCCCGTGTGGACCTTCTGGTGCGACAGCAGAGCACTCACCTGGCTAAAGCACCTGCCGCACTTGCCGCAGCAGTAAGGTTTCTCGCCCGTGTGGACGCGTTCGTGTATTTTGAGGTAATGTGCATACCGAAACGTCTTGCCGCAAAACTCACAGGTGCAGGGGTTTCGCAAGTCCTGCTCGCCAACGTGGGTTTCCTTGTGCTTCTGCAGGGTTACCTCATGCGTAAACCGCCTCCCGCATGTGCTGCAATTGAACGGCTTCTCTTTCCGGAACCTTCTCTGCCCTGCGTGAATTTGTTTGTGGTCTTTCAGGCTGTTGGCCTGAGTGAATCGGCGGCCGCAGACGTCGCAGCCGAAAGGCTTCTCCCCCGTGTGCACTCGCAGGTGTCGGTTGAGGTTGACCGCCACACTGAACCGTCGACCGCACACCTCACAGCTGAAGGCCTTCTCACCCGTGTGTACCACCTGGTGTGTCTTAAGGCTGTTTGCGCAGCTGAAGCTTTTCGTGCACTTGCTGCATGGGTAAGGCTTCTCCCCGGTGTGCACTCGGCGGTGCACCGTGAGGTAGCTGGCTTGGCGGAAACTCTTCCCACACGTGACGCAGCTGTACGGTTTTTCTCCCGTGTGGATTCGCTGGTGCACCTGCAGGCTGCGTTTAACAGTGAAACCCTTCCCACAGCGAGAGCAGTTGAATGGTTTCTCCACCGCATGGACGATCTGGTGTGTTTTGAGGCTGTATTTCTGACCAAATGTCTTTCCACACACTGAGCAGCTGAAAGCCTTCTCTTCCGACGTCTGGAGCGATTTCTCTCCAGCGTGAACTTGCTCATGTGCATTGAGCCTGCGTTTCGCTGCAAATCTCTTCCCACAATACCCGCAGCTGAATGGTTTCACTTCCGCGTTGAAAACCCGTTTCTTTTTTGGAGTACACATCTGTCTGGCATGCTTCCTGTCATTTTTGACGCCCTGCCTTTTTTCGTCGTCTTCGCCGGCTGCGTCGCCAGTCTTCGTATTCTTCGTTTTCCTGATTAGCTTTCTGCTTGTCGGGAATTCATCTGTTACGGGAACGTCTGCATCTGACGCAAGACCAGCGATCTTTCCCGCCTCATCTTCCGTGCATGAGCCGGTTTCCTCTTCGGGGACCTGACGCACAATGGCGGGGTTTCCCCCAGCGTCTGCATAAGTGCCAACCTTCTTCGGCCCTGCGCACCGCAATACAGTAAGAATGCTTAGTCACAGAAGAAGTAGTTTACACAAAAACAAGATCTCATGAACAGGTGTCAAAAAATTAGGTCACCAAGCATCTGATCCACTTGATCTCAGATGCAAAACAATGACTCTCGAAGAAAATAAAGTCCAGAGAACGCAGATGCCAATTAAGCCCTTTAGCAGAGCAAAAAAAAAAAACCCCAACCACCTTACTAACAACTGCATTTTCAATCAGAAGCCAATTCAGGAAACAAGCCATTACAGGACATATCGACAATCAATAACAACTTTACCTCTTAAAAGCAGGATCACAATAAAACAAGCAAATATAAAAACTTGACATCCTGCTGTCTGTAAGTTCGAGACCCCGGCTCTTGAATCTCACCTTCTCCCATGAGGTCTGGGTCCTCCTGTAGATCACCAATGTCCAGGTCTTCTTCCAGTAATTCCTCCTTGATGACAATTGACTGCAGTCTGTCCTCTTGCAAATCAGACTACAAAAAAGAAGTTAGGTGATCATGAGTATAAATGGCAACAGAAGAGGGCAGGAAGTGTATCAACCTTGTTTTTTTGCAGAAAAACTTGAGGTTTTTGCAAATTCATTGGCGATAATTGAAAGTTGGCGTTATCTGCCAACTCCCTTTTTCTAAACATCATCATCTTATTATGCTAGTTAAAACCATTTTCCCAAGTTTACACGTCCCTTTGGATGGTTTAATCAGTTTTTTTCAGGACAAGTAAAGCAAAAAATCCTGGCCAATTCACATAATTATCGCAGTCCATTAACAATGACATCACAATATAACCATCTTTAACTCATATAACCAGACAGAGAAAGTACATCAGATGCAGGCCAGATTCTAACATTCTCATAATTATTAATGGTAGCAACAACCAGCAAATATTCCACTCTTTGGAAAGGCCAAACTGTGCATCAGGGGTGATAATCCCAAAAAGTACAACACAGCCCAATATTGAATTTGTCCATACATTTCTGAATCTTTTATTCATGTCAACCAGAACCTTCATTAAGGCACTACTAAAAGCCAGAGCAATGATTATTAATCTTTTACTACCAACTTTTCTTCTGGCTCACAAAAAAATAACATTAGCGCCCAATGTGGAGGTGGGGAACCATTAGCCTTGATAAGTAATATTTATCCAGCTAAACAGGCAGTTTTGATATGAAACATTTCATATCAAATTTCATATATATCAGGACATTGTGCAGCAAAAGACTGCAGAACAAAGGTCATCAATGAGTTCTATTCATGCTGTGCTAATGCTAATAAATGCTGATATGCCCCGCACTGCATCAGTTGCCACTGATGCATCTTTTACCTACATGACACTACATTTCTAAGCAACAAATCCTCCAGAGTGGATAAGCAGGGTACCTCTAACGTCATCACCACACACTGTAATGGGCTGATGTCCTCTTCCATGTCTGTCGAACTAGAGTCCCTCCACAGGCCTGCACTCTGAGGATGGGTTTCATCTGTAGCAACAGTGATGTCATGAGTTCCAGCAAACTACACCATTCTTCCCTGACCAAAAATATTTCCATTGAAACAAGTATATAGCAGATGCATTTAATGTAGCTCACTTGAACCAAATAGAGAAGTACATATGAACAGTTAATCCCACAAAACCCTGCCAATTTGAATGAATTAGAGGACTGCCCATTCATTTGCTGCAAATTAAGTAGCACAAGAAACTCCTAATAAAATTGTAAGAAGTGTTTACAGATATTACAACTTTTCACTGCAAAAAGGAAATAATTTTATAAAGAAATATTTTCATAGGTTAACTTTCATAGGCTAGATTCGTCTTAAGATCTGAAACGTTTTCAATGCCACAACTTCCCAATCACAGAGGAAGAAGAAATGAGGCAAAAGGTTCTTCATGGATGTCAGCTGAAATGGAATTATTACATGCAACAAAAATCCAGAATTTCATACTACGGAAAAATAATATGGAAATAATTCTCACATGAAAAATAGGGCTAGAAAACCATGTCATCCCACCTTCTTCTATTGTTCTTAATTCACAGGTAGCCTGGACCACAACAGTGTGCGAGTTTGAGGGCTTCCCAACAGCCCCATCTCCCTCCACAGTCTTTGGCCTCTTCTCCATCAACTCCAGTTTCCTCCTGAGATTCCTGATCTCATTCTGACCCGCAGACACTTCCAAACGCAAAACTGCCGATTCTTCAAAGGCAAGTTCACAGATTTTTTTCACTGCATCTTTAACTAATGCATCCATAATGATAGAAATATGTGCCTGTTAAGAAGAAGCAAATAAATACCCATGAATTTATATCTTGCCTCAAAGATATAAAAAAGAATTATTGGCGACACCAAGGCGAGTGAACTGATTCAAACTGTCATTTTTAAAACCGTCAGAATTCCATATACAAACTCCACTTTTTTCAGATTTTTATTTGCCAGAATGATTTTAAAAGGGGATGCCAAAATATTTTGAGGGGATTTAGTAGTAAGAAGTGGGTTTAGAATTAAAAATAAAAATCATTATCAAATATTGTGAATGCATATGCTGTGCCGGCCCTGGCAACCCGATGTGTCATCAGTAACATGGCTGTCGCTGTTATATGGTCAATCGTGTGACATTGTCCGAGTGCACTACTTTGGTTTAAAATAATTTTAAATTATTGATAATAAGCGTCGTTTTATTCTATAAAACCTGTTTAATTTGAACATATTTCCAGTTTATCATAAAAATGTCATAGGGGGCCGCCAAGCTGTCACGGAATCACAGTCCCATGACATTTTGGGTTGTAACTCTACAACTTAACAAGATAAAATCAAATATGATATGTCATATTGAAGGTATTAACTTGTTCTTTAATATTATTAAATGAAAATATATTTTTTGAGAAATTTTCATAGAAGAAACAAGCAAAAACTACTCCGTCACGGAATTACACAAAATTGACGTGGTTTTTTTAATGTTGTGTTTAACTATCTAGAAAGTGATGTTCCTATCATAGTTAAGTTATGAAACTTCAATATGTTCATATTTAAGGTGTTTTTTGTTAATACTGTAAGTTATAGAAACAAATACTGACTTTTACCCTGCTTTATGGGCAAGAAATTTCAAAAAGTCAATGTCGCAGAATTACAGGAGGCAAATTGTCACGGAATGACAACAATAGTATTAATTAGTTTCAATGTATTTATTTCAATATATTAGACATATGTACATAATTATTTACATTCTTACAGGTTAGCAATATATTACAATGAGTTTTCCCACTTATAATGACCAATCATAATACATACTTCAAAAATTTTTTTAAATCTCCATGTCAACATTGGCTTGGCAGCCCCCATATCATAAAATATCATAAATATTTTATTTTTTGTCATCTCAAAACCTCAAAATGTCAGGTGGCGTAACCATCCGAGCAAGTTAACAAAATGTGAAATGTATTAAACATGCAATTTAAAATGTGAATTAATATGATGTTAATATGGGGGCATAATTTTATATTGAAAACCTTTCAAATGTTCTTAAATTGTTTGGAAAACCAAAATACCTGCCCCCTACAATAAAGAATCCATAAGTTACTTTTAATACCCAGCTCAACTACAAAATAGTGATGTTTTAAGCAGATTAGACACTCTCAGGTATACTTACCAAAAAAATGACTTAGTAAAAAAAAGGGAGGTAGTGGTTTTTTTTTTTCCCCAAGAAACTTTTGGTTGCGCCACCAAACATTTTTTGGCTGGTGAAATTGCAAATGCAGACTAAAACTGTACTAAAACCCTGTAAATGTTGTGCAACCATAAATCCCGTTTAAACACACTCTTCCAACTTCAAATAAATGTATTCTGTACATTTTTAAAAATTTACAAAAAACGTTTTTAAAAGGTTTATTTATCATTGACCCATATGCAATTACCACATATAGCAGCACTAGAATTTAAACTCTAAGTTCTCCTGACTGGATGTACGCTTGAGGTTTTTCACATCCGAATGTTTCTCTGAGTACCCAATTATCAAGGTAAGCTGAAAAAGTACTGATTTCATTCAATATTGGTGAAGGTTGAATGCGAAAATCTTTACAAATTACCTTTTGAACACATTGAAAAATACAAGGCCACGCCTCTGTCTGGTTATTTGGCAGAAATACCATACATATTAGAATATGCATCATGCACTGTTGCAGCATCAAAAGTAGCGGTAAATCTTTTATAGGCAAGTTTCTGGAACTGACCATTGGTTCAGACTGTAAAATATGTAATAACACTCGCTTAGACTTTATGAGCATTACAATCCCCAACAAAACAATCAAAAATTGCAAACCCTCGCCCCTTTGACATTTGTTTCATTTTCTGACATGTCGCTGTTTTTGTTTGGCATTGCAAATTTATTACATTTTCACAGTGGGGGAAGTGGCCACAAATTAAAATGGCAGCGACCACGCATATGACTTCACCATCGTTGACTTTCAGATTCCAAGGGTCAGAAGCAAATGTCATTGATAATCTGTCGCGGGGGGAGGAGAGGGGGGTCATATCTTACGGCGGCTCCACCATATGATGTATGTGTCCATAGTTATATTGGTAGGCCTATTGGAGATTCTTTACTTTATTTCCTCAAGCATGAAATGGAAAAATCTGATCCAGAACGACACAATATATGTTACCAAATCCGTGATCCGGATCATCTATCCGCTGTTGATAAGTAATGGTACTGTGCCTCCAACCTGAACATTTCAAGGCAGTGTCTTTATTCTAGGCTGATTTTTTGTAAAATATATAAGTTGAATGGGATTTTCAATGTTAAATTAAAATGGCCACCAAATCTGCAGTCTGCATCAGATTCGGATGAAACTTGGTCTGATGATAGATATTGGCACTGTATATATGTGTATCAAATTTCAAGTAATTTGGATAGGTTTTAGTGGATATATGATTTTTTTTAAAATTTCGCCTCATGTTAAAGACAGGCAGGTTTGCGATTTTCGCGTGACCTGGATTTTTGACTTAGCAGTCTGACCTTAGAGGAGGACCGAGCCATGGGTAGGACCTTTCTGCTATCAAAGTTTTATGTAAATCATACCAATAGTTTTTAAGATATGTGTCCGGACAGACAGACAAACAGACGGACCCCCCTATGGGAGCGGGGTAATAACAGAAAATCAAATTTTCTGCATCTTCCTTTGTCCCGCCCCATCGTAAATATTCAGAGAGGCAGCTGAATCATATTAGAATATTTCCGCCCTTAGAGCCAACTATAAGAGTAGAGCCGATATATCCGCTGGCTCTTTGGCGCGATTGAAATAAAAATAAAGCGGGAATTTCAACATCGCTGAAAATTCAGTCAATAATAGTCTATTAACACCATGGAAAATCTCATTGCGATAGCATACTGGGCTTCACCATGATGTACGCTGCATTGCTATAAAACGAACTGGCTCAGTTTACGCTTATTGGAGTTACTGATCAGAGTGGTTTTTGTAACTAGGTTTTGAGCCTTGACTTTCCAATATATCGTCGGCCTGCTGATAAAACCCTCATACCTCCAAATTGATAAGAAACAAAAACTCGTATGTCCACTTTTCTTACATGCCAAATTTAACATTTTATTTATATTTTAAATTATATTTATATTGTGGCGATTCTGCCCCAGTTAAGTTAAATTTAGAAAATAGCGGAGTCTCACTATTGGCTGCACCGGGTGGGGAGAAAGAGCCAATCAGGTCTGGGGCGGGGGGGTATAAGATGGCTGAGTGGCCAGCAGTGTAGTATGCTGTTGTAAATGTTGTAGGAAAAATTAATCTGTTCAAAGATGAAGAAGCGACAAATAAAACGAAGCCCGCCCCGGGCAATGCGAGAACCGCTATTCCTGCCTCAGTCTCAGTCCTTCGGTAGCGAGACCGCTGCAATATATTTGTATTATTTTTTTTATTTTCTATTTATTTAGGCTACTATTTTGCTGTAATGTTTATTATTTCGAAGATACGAGGTTTTATCAGCAGGCCGACGATATATATAAAATGTAGGCTCAAAACCTAGTCACACAAACCACTCTGATCAGTAGCCTAACTGATCCAGTCAGTTACAAAATTATAGTAAATTAATATAAACCACTCACTGCCTTCTGACAGCCCACGACTATGCAGGCACATATTAATTATCAAGAAAATACAAGCCCGAAATAGTGTACTGCATTTAGGACATACCATATACAGCGGTTTCTTCGGCGTTGCCCCATCACCAAGATTCTGAGGTACTTCAAGCCCAGCTACTGTCTCTGAGTCCATGTCGACAACTTTCCTCATTTCTACCAAGGCCGTTTTCACTAATAATTCAAGAACGGATTCTATTCGTCTTTGTAAATTATTAGACATTCTCCATGTGAAATGACAGAAGAGCTATCAGACTGTAAAGTGAGATTCAAGAATTGCTTAAGTTGAATCCCATGATTAGGCCACAAGAATAAACAAATACACAGATGTTCTCACCGTTACTCCTTGTTACATTTAGTGCACAGGAAGTAAAGAGTAAATACTTCCGGTGGATCATCGGCGTCATTATATCAAAACAAAGGCATGCGATTTTTCTGCATTGATGTATCTTTTGAGTGTTCTGGAAAAACCTACAGTGGCTCCAATAAGTATTTGTGCACTACTTGAAAATTCGACTACATAACAGCTTTTGTATATTCGGCTAAATGCTTGCCATTGTGTGTAAAAGTGATTAAAATATTTGATAATCAATATGTTTCAAACAAATATTTAATGTCAAAATGGCATATTTGGTCAGAAAGGCGATTATCAGACCCAATAAGTATCTGTACAGTTCCATTAGTGAGTCACAAAACTTATAATACTCACCTAAAATTGACTCAAGATGTTTACAGGACATGGTTGACTCACTTGATCTGATTTGGTCAAGCGTGACCATACTGGACACTCCCTCTGTACACAGACTGGCCTATGTAAATGGCCTGACCATGCCCATAATGTATTCCTGTGATATATGGCTAAGACAGGCGAGATACCCCGTCAAATGCGGGAGCAAATCATTCAGCTGCATAAAGAAGGCCAAAGCACCAGAAAAATTGGAACTCGGCTATCGTTACGCCACACGACCATGCAGTACATCATCAAGAAGTACAAACAGTCTGAACACATAGCCAATGCAGCCAGGAAAGGATGTCCCAGGAAGACCAGCCAGCGCACTGAGCGGTACATCTCCCTGCTGGTACAGAGGAAGAGACTGTAAATCCTTATTTTTTGAAGATTGGTATGAGAGGAATATATGGTCTAGAGTTGACTTGATAGACACGAATGGCAATTTCTTGACTTATGAACAATTCTGTATGAAATATACAGTGGCTCCAATAAGTATTTGTACACTACTGTACTTCATGGAGCCGGTTACGGATGGCCTGGGCACAAACATGGCTTCCAGTTGCTTCCTCCACTTTGGTGGCATGACTGGAGGCCGAGGACTGTCTCTCCCACTGTACCAGCAGGGAGATGTACCTGTCAGTGCGCTGGCTGGTCTTCCTGGGACGTCCTTTTCTGGCTGCATTGGCTATGTGTTCAGACTGTTTGTACTTCTTGATGATGTACTACACGATCGTGTGGTGTGACGATAGCCGAGTTCCAATATTTCTGGTGCTTTGGCCTTCTTTATGTAGCTGAATGATTTGCTCCCGCATTCGATGGGGTATCTCGCCTGTCTTAGCCATATATCACAGGAATACATTATGGGCATGGTCAGGCCATTTACATAGGCCAGTCTGTGAAAAGAGGGAGTGTCCAGTATGGTCACGCTTGACCAAATCAGATCAAGTGAGTCAACCATGTCCTGCAAACATCTTGAGTCAATTTTAGGTGAGTATTATAAGTTTTGAGACTCACTAATGGAACTGAACAGATACTTATTGGGTCAGATAATCACCTTTCTGACCAAATATGCCATTTTGACATTAAATATTTGTTTAAAATATATTGATTATCAAATATTTTAATCACTTTTACACACAATAGCAAGCATTTAGCCGAATATACAAAAGCTGTTATGTAGTCGAATTTTCAAGTAGTGTACAAATACTTTTTGGAGCCACTGTAGCAACAAAAAGCAGATTTTGAGGAAGACAGAATACAGTATCCCTCTGGGGTTATGCTCTTCTCTGACAACAAAACTGGGTTGGCAGTTATTTATTATTATGTAGTAAGGACCATTTAGGAGGGATTTGGTATCTTTTTTGTCAGTATCATGGCAATATGACTCACAAGACTTTTCCATCCAAAAATATAAAATATCAATTATGAAAATGATGGACATTAACCAAGCAATTATGTAGTTGCACTGGTATTTGACAGCTTTTCAGGACTCCACCGTCTGTTTTCCTTTTGAAGCAATTTTTCTGTCTTTATTAGAATATGAATTACGTGAACTATGAATTCTGACCTTGAATGTCCTGCACATCCAATGCTCTGCATGGGCACTCACCTGTCAGATCATGTAATAGGTACACTGCTTCATAATTGTGTAATTCAACTTGCTAGGTTTTGCCATAACAAAAAGCAGATAATTAAATGTGGGAAAACCCCAGGAAGATTAACTTGCTTGGATTCTGCCTCACAGACAATTAAATACAAATGAATTCCTAGGTTTTGCCAAAGCAAAACCAAGGGAGTCGGGGACTGTTTCGTATGCATATTACTATAAGTGATGAAGCAACGCCTAACACGTACAGAAACAATCCTAACTCAGTTTAAAATTAAACTTTGGCTATTCCATAACACTCAAGATCTCAACTTAGCCACAGCTATGCCACCTTGAAGTACGTCTAAAACGGGATATCCTATATGACCTGCACACAAAGAATGAGTGCTTCTGAATGAAATACAATGTGCAGTCACTGAATCATGTAAATGTATGCACATTTTTCAAAGGGGAACAGTTTTAAGCATGTTCCTGCAGGTCTTCCAGGATACTGATCTCAGACCCTCAGTAGGCTGCAATCCAATAGGTTTCCTTCATGACAACAGTAACTAGTTACCAGTGTTTATTTCTGAAAAACCCCACATGAAAACAGTTTAGATTTCAGCCATTGCCTCAATTTTAGGACTTTTTATTGTCATCAATATAATGTGACCATCTATCAGGGTTCATCACATTGATTCAAATGTTTCCAGTAATTGTTGCCAAACAAGATGTGAAGCTTTGATGGGCAAAAATGAAGAAAAGCACATTTTGCAAATTTTCCAGGATTTCTGTAATGCAGTGTACAGACAGCTTTTTTGCGTTATTCCCTTAAAAATCTACATATCATTCCTGTTGTCCACAGGTCTGGGAACACTGTTGGCACAGGAAACATGTAAGAGCTCAAGAAATCATGAACTAAACATGCAAGTGTTAAAAGGGCCTGTCGGTTATATTTCACAGGTACAGGGACAAAACTATCCACATACCCTCATTTTCTAAACAACATTTCTTTATTTTACATGGCATTTCATGAGGACAGCATCGGTGTTAGTTCATTCAGGGGCTCAACCCCTTAAACTCTAACTTTTTGCTTAAGTTTTCTCTCAAGTAGGTTCAAAATCTGGAAAAACATTTTTCCCCCATATTGTAGGACAATGTCACATACATATTCTGAATCTGCCGTGCTAATGCATTAGATCCAATTAAAAATATCAAGATCTAGAACATCATTTTATATTTGGAATAGTTGGAGACCTTGGGATCTTCACTAGAATTTAAAACAGGCCTGAAGTTCAAAAGGTTTGAATTCAGCAGTTGCCGTTAAAAAACCCATGTAAAAGTCCCTAGGTTTTAGGAGTTTAATACTTCAGTTATTCCATATTACCCGTAGAATGCAAAAGTGAAACAGTGGATCTAGAAAAACCCAAAAGAAAGCCATATCACAGTCTTTTCTGCCATGAGTTTTGTGGTGAACTCAGGACAATTTCTTACAATGATGAGGCAGTGTTACAAACAGGTAAAAAAAAAAAACCTTCAATCAAGGATGGTGGGGCTTTCAGGAAGTAGTGTACTTCAGATGAATGGATTGCAAATTAAAATCTAAATTTTAATGAATTCATCACTATTAACTTCTGAGAATATGAGCCAGTTTCCTGGACATTGATTAAGCAAAGTCTTGGACTAAATTCTATTTCGAATGGTGCTTGTCCACAAAAATTTCATTTGCTCCAGGATTAGCTTTATCAGCGACTGAGAAACCAGTTCTATATGTTTAAATTAAAATAAGACTTTCCCAATGATGCTTGTATTTCCCTGCTCATTACCCTGTCACTACCTTTTGAGAGAGTGAGAATCTGTACAATCTCAGAGGCAGAGGACAGACAAAAAATGCAGAGCAGTTCTACATTTTCATCAGGCATAAACACATTTGTGTTCCCTCAGATTTCTAGCATAGGCAAATTTCTTCCCACATTTTTCACACATATAAGGCTTCTCTTTGGTGTGGACAAGCTGGTGAGCTTTGAGGTTGTTAGCCTGACTGAAGCTTTTCCCGCACACGTCGCAGGAGTAAGGTTTTTCTCCCGTGTGAGTGCGCTCATGTCTCTTGAGATTCTGGTCGAAGGCGAAACTCATCCCGCACGTGGCGCAGGTAAAGGGTTTCTCCCCCGTGTGAATGCGTGCGTGTGCTTTGAGGCTATGCGGATGGCTGAAACTCCTCCCACAAACATCGCAGCAGTACGGTTTCTCTCCGGTGTGCACCCTTTGGTGAGTCATGAGCCCGCTGGTCTGACTGAACCTCTTCCCGCACACCGTGCAAATGTACGGCCTCTCTCCCGTGTGGATCCGCCCGTGTGTCCGGAGAGAGGAAACAGAGTTGAACGTCTTCCCGCAACACGCGCAGTTCCACGTTTTCCCCACGAAGATATGTACAGACTTACCTCCAGTGTGCCTCAGCTGGTGTCTCTTAAGCAAGCATTTGTAAGTGAAACTCTTGTCGCACACACAGCAGCTTAAAGGTTTCGCAATCGTGTCGGATTTTTCACCAATATGAACCTGCTTATGGGCTTTCATATTGTTGGACTGGCTGAATTTTCTCCCGCAAACATCACAGGTATACGGCCTCTCCCCAGTGTGAATTCGCTGATGTCTACGAAGATTGATCACCAGATTAAAAGCCTTCCCGCACACCTCACACTTAAAAGTTTTTTCCCCCGTATGAACTATCTGGTGAGTTTTCAGAGTTTTTGCTGTGCTGAAGCTCTTGCCGCACACATCACAGGTGAAAGGCCTTTCTCCAGTGTGGACCCGGTTGTGTATCTTTAGGCAACCAGCTTGCCGGAAACACCTTCCACAAGTAACGCAGACGTATGGCTTCTCTCCAGTGTGAATCGATCCATGTACCATAAGAGTACTCTTTTTAGTGAATCTCTTCCCGCAGTGGGTACAGAGGAATGGTTTCTCTGGTGCGTGAACAGTCTGGTGCCTTTTAAGCTTACGTTTCGCGCTGAAACCCATCCCACATGTTTGGCAGTTGAACTTCTTCCCACAGTGAATCAGGATATGCTGGTCAAGGCCTTGTTTCCTCATGAAGGCCTTATCACAATGAGGGCAACTAAAAGATTTCTCCAGCGCAAGTGCCTTTGGCGTTTTGCGAATGAGTCTCTTGCTCAACAATCCCGTGTTTTCTGCGAGACTGACTGGTCCCCTCCTTCCTCCAAGCTCAGTATTTTGGTTCCATTTCACATTGATGTTTGGACCATTAGTTTCTGGCTCTGTTCCACTACATTCTGCTTCCTGAGCCTCTGCGCTGTGTGCAATCTTTGATGGTGTCCCAACGCCCTTCTCAATCAAAGGTTCCTCCACGTCAGTCAGCTCTGCAAGTCCTGGCGTAAAAGCAAATTTGAGAGATGTGTTAAGAAATAATATTCAATATTCCATTATATCACTGCAAATACATAACTCTTCCAATGTAGTATAGTTAGGGCTGAAGCTATGAATTCTGGACTCCATGAAAGAATGCAGGTCTGCCCCCACCCGCCCCACTATTTTTAAATGAATTGTGTTGGCGTCATCAGTTCGGTTACCACCTCTCATCCAAATAGCAACAGCCCTGAGTAAGTATGATTTCTTGTAAAGTCTTACCCTCGTCACTGATCTTGAACTCTTGCAGTGCATCTCCACAGTCTTCAACTGTTTCTTCCTTCACAATGACCAACACATTCCCATCCTGTTTTATACCAGCAAACTGTAATAGATATAGGAGATCACCATTCCAAGTCTGCAATGTTTTCACACCTCCAACATCTAACACAATGATCTCTCACCCAGCATATGCTCCAAGTATTACAGCAAATTTTGAGCGAAAAAAGAACATTTCACATAGTACACTTATTCTGTATGCGATGCCCAAGACACCTTCCAAAAAAGTTGGGAGAGGGGCATGTTTACTGTTATATTAGATCACTTTTCCTATGAATAATTCTCTGTAGTCATTTGTGAACTAAGGACAGGAATTTTTGCAGTTTTTAAAGTGAATTGTTTCCCCATCTGCGCTTGATATAATGCTGGAGCCGCTCAACATCCCCGTGTTTCTGTAGTCCTATCTCGGCCTTCACAGTGGACCACAAGTTTTCAATGGGAGGCAGGTCTGGACTGCTACTACGAAGCTATGCTGTTGTTCCACATGCTACATGCAACATGGCTTTGTCTTGCTGAAATAAGCAAGGACTTTCCTAATAAAGAGGTCATCTAGATGGCAACATATGCTGCTCCAAAATGCTATAGGCACGCTTAAGCATTAATGTTGGCAGCATTAGATGCACAAGTTAACAGCATTTCCAAAAATTATTTTAATGTGGACTCACAGATTGCAGCACACTTTTCCACTTTAGTTCAATCCGTGTTAGATGCGCTCGAGCCCACAAACATCAGTGGCATTTCTTGATGTTGTTCACATATGGCTAAGATTTTGAACAGTTTTCTTACACTGAATTTGTAGCAGCAGTTGTGTTTGCTGACAATTATCTTCCAAGTATTCAAGAACCATATGGTTATATTCATCACAGAAGCATGCCAGTCTATGGGCTCAAAGAACATGAGTACTGAATATTAGCTTTTGGCCGCCCTCCTTATATACATAGATTTCCCAAAATTCTCTATATACTTCAACGATATTATGGACTGCAGATTCTTGGAAGGTATTCATAAACTATTTGCATATTTGCTCATGCAGCTTTCAGCAAACTGGTGAACATCTGACCATCCTTTCTCTTAAGTTACCAGGCCTTTTGTGGATGCTTGTTTTATAGCCAATCATAATGGAATTAGCTGTTACCCATTAACCAAGTTACCAGAGGAATGTTCCAAACCAGTAATTTTTTTTGAACATTCCCCAACCATCCTGGTGTTATAATGCCACAGTCTCATTTTTTTGGTAATGTGTTGCAGGCATTAAAAGGATGATTAGAGTATATTTATTAAGATCAACATGGCTGATACGGTTGAGCTATTAATATTGTTTATTTGAACCACATTCAATGAAATACAGATGAAAGACAATTTTCAAAATGCTGCCTTTTGTTTTTATTAACATAATGTACACTGCCCCAACTTTTTTGGAGTTGGGCTGCTTCGTACTTTCCAGGTAAATGGAATGGCTGGGTCCTACCTGAAAAATGAACTAGCGTGCATAGTGTTGCAACATACATTAGGCTAAATAAAAATAATAAGGTCATACAGACTAAAAAATTGCCAACCTGCAGGCCGACTGAGTGAGCGTTTATACTTTTCTCTTCTGTTTCCGATTCTCGCAAATTCTTGAGCTCCTGCTCCATCAGCCCCAATTTCCTTTTGAGATCTCCATTCTCACTCTGACTCCTGGATACCGCCAAGCGCAAGACTGCAGATTCCTCGACAGCAAGCTTGCAGATTTTGTTCACAGCTTCTTTTGCCAGCACCCCCATACTCGAGGCAAACTGTGCCTGGAAAGTAATGCGTAGACTTTAATCAAACAGGTCTAAACATCATAATCCCTTAAAGCAATCAGTCGTGGGCACCCCCTGTATATGCTGGTGTTTTCCCCAACCACAGTTGCAATCCCAGAATTTTAGCAAGCTGTGAAATTTTCTAAATTGCACTGTTTGTGGTCATAAGGATTTACAGTATAATTATGTGATTATGTCATCCATATTTATATTGCACAATATTGTAATTTTTTTTGCACTATATTACAGGGAAAATTGCAAAATAGGGAGAAATTATACCTAATGAATGATTCAATTGACTTCTAACAGTTGACAGTGTGGACACATGGTCACCATAAATGGCCATTTGTGAGTTCATGACAATTTAATGGATATGGCAAATGTGAGACTGCCAAACCTACAATGCGCAAAAGGGGAAAAAAGTCAACAACCCATTCAGCAACCCGTGATTCCCCATTGTCCTAAATTTGGTGAGTTAAAAATATTTAGGTTACCCTTTTAGCAAATTTTTAAAATAAAACACTATTTTAGACCCACACAGCACATGACTACAGCAATTTCAGACAATGTTGCTAAAGAGGTTAAGTAATCCCCATTAAACACGAAAAGGCACCAATTTAAAAAAAAAATAAAAATAAATAAATAATTCAAAAATAAAAAAAAATCGACAACTGCAGCTGGGACGAAAACCAGCTAACACGTGGGGTCCCCAGGACCTATGTTGGGAAAGACGGTCTTAAAGCCTAGCATTAATTCTAATTATATCTTTTGACATTTGACGCCCATTTTACATTAATTAATGGCCTACATCTGGACTTTCAAAAAGTAATTCATCAATAACAATAAGAAAAAAAATCTGAAATTCCCTGGCCACTTAACTTTGAGACTAAACTTATTTT
Source organism: Gymnothorax reevesii (assembly GCA_029721435.1). Lineage (NCBI taxonomy): Eukaryota > Metazoa > Chordata > Actinopteri > Anguilliformes > Muraenidae > Gymnothorax > Gymnothorax reevesii. The sequence continues at coordinate 119,033,049 of CM056574.1, forward strand.
TAACTGCTGTATTTTCAAAAAAAAATTGGACCCACAAAAATAGGAAATAAGAAATGTGGATTTTACTATTTCAATGTGTCAACATACTCATTACAATAATACATTTCTGTATTTATGATTTTTTTTTTGTGCAAAAAAAGTCACGAGGGGGAATTATCCCAGTGAATTGAGCTCATATTTTAGCATGAAAGCCATTATCACACAGCACTTAGGAAAATAATTTGCCCTCACACCTATTGCATCTGTTTTTGCTTGTGTCAAATATTTATGTTATAAGATGTTAAGACAGCGCGAGTAAACACAAAATGCAGCTTTAAAATGACCATTTAATTTATTGAAGGTAAAGAGGTTACATAAAATCTAAGTTAACCGCGAGACAAAATAATTGCCCTCGTAACCTAGTGTCACCCTTGGTTGCAACAACCGCAATCCCAAGATAATTGGCAATGAGTCTCTTACGTCGCTGTGGAGGAATTTTGGCCCATTCCACAGAGCAGAATTGTTTTAATTTAACCACTTTGGAGGGTTTTCGCATGAACTACCTGTTTAACTGCCAGAATTTATAACGGTCAGGAGGATTTCTGTTAGGGGTTGATATATGTGTGACAGTAAATGACCTGAAATTTCTTTTGGTGTAAGATCTATTAGTAAATGGGAAAATTCCAGGTTTTAAGGTTCCAGAAGTCAACGGTTTGGTTTTTATGGTCTCAAGAAGGGTCACCCTCCAGAGGGCCAAAATTGAACTTTTAAGAAAAATTGGTTTTGAGTTGAAATATCTCAGTGCGCCCTCAATAGCCCAGCTTCATTTTTACTGTTCTTAGTCTATATTAGGATGAGTTTTGGAAACAAAATTTTGGTGGGCTGTTGAGGGCGCCACCTATAGGGGGCACTTGAATAAGCCATCTTGGACCAAAGTAGCAGTCACGTTTGAGGCATTCCTTGCTTGCGCCCTCATTAGCCCAAGCTTGTTTATGCATGATATGCATGATTCTACAACAGTGCCTTGTACTATTCCACTTGAAATTGTAGTGGGATGGTGAGGGTGCGGAACTATAGGTGGCGCTCAAGTCGGTGAAAATGCAAAAACAGGAGTATTCCGCGGCTGTAGATCTCCATGTACGCCCATCAGATTTGAATGAAATCTATTTTAGTTGATAGCCCTACATGTCCACTATGTGTGAAAAAAGATTGATGTGGTGTTCAACTGTTTTAAACCTTTTTGACCATTATTCTGAGAGGTGTGATGTGACCATTCCATACGCTTGTCTGTGTAGTGTTGTTACGGTACATAAGTCAGCATAGGTGTCAGTTTGAATTCAATGCCAATGGATGATTTTTAGTGGAGCAATCAGCAATTTAAAGCTCTCTTCCGAACCACTGGATAGGGTCCAGCCTTCTGCTGACTTCCTTTGGAATGTTTAGAAGACTGGAGGCAGGGTCGGACAGATTGCATGCTTCACCGCTCATAAGTAAATAAAAAAAAAAAATTGTTAACTTTTTTTGTCATGCTAATTTCAGGAAAATAAATCACATTATCTCCATCATCCCTACTTTCTTAGTGAAAACTCAGGTGAAAGCATGATGTCAGACACTTGGCTTTCCCCCCTAGTCTCTTATTTTTCGGAGATAATGACGTAAAACATGAAATGAGCCAAGAGTTAGAAAGTTAAAATTGTGCACATTGTCAGGTGAAACTGAAAGTACACAGCGCAACAGCTTGATGCATACAGATGTGAATAAGAAAATGTGGCGACTCCTTTTTGATGATCTTTTCCACCTTCAGCTCAGCTGAGGGGTCTATCTGATCCCTGTCCTGGGCCCACCCACATGTGTGCAGTTACATGTTTGCTTTTCCTGTCCCAGTCTCACTACTGCTCAATTGGATGAATAGATTTTTATTTCAGGCCCTCCAGCTAATGAAATAACCCTTGGCCAAGGGCCAGATGTGTGCACCTTCAGTTGGTTACCTTTCCATCATGCCTTGTTGCCTTCGTCCCTTTATTCAATCCACAGACGGGACAGTCAGGTAAATGGACATGGAGTGTGACAGTGGCTGAGAATTCGGTGAGTTTGATATTTTGTCACACTGGTTTCTAATCATTTGGACTGTAAGTAACTCCAACTGGGTGTACTATTCTAATTCATGTGTTCTCACTGTTCTTTGTTGAATAGACCATATATTGTACTAATTTGTGTTTGACACCTTGCCTTACTGGGATGGTCAAAAAGGGGTTAATACAGTTACAGAACCCCACTTCAATCTTCTTGGTCCATACATTAGATATGTAGGGCTATCAAATAAATCAGATTTCATCCAAATCTGATGGGGGCGCATGGAGATCTGCAGGCACAGAATACCCCTATTTTTGCATTTTCACCAAATTGAGCGCCAGCTATAATTCCGCCCCCACACCATCTCACAACAATTTCAAGTGGACTTGCACAAGGCACTGTTATAGAATCATATCATGCAGAAACAAGTTTGGGCTAGCGGGGGTGCAGGCAAGGAATGCCTCAAACCTAAGTGGCACTTGGGTGCAAAGTGGTGTTTTCAAGCACCTTCTATAGGTGGCGCCCTCAACAGCCCACCAAAATCTCATAATTTTCCAAAATTCCTCCCAAGACAGATTGATGTCAGTGAAAATCTGCCTGGGCTATTGAGGGCGCAGTGAGATATTTTAACTCAATCACCTACTTTTCTTAAAAGTTGAATTTTGGCCTTCCAGAGGGTGACCCTACTGGAGGCCCTAGCGACCAAACCGTTCACTTTTGGAACCTGAAAATTTGGGATTTTCCTGTCTACCCAATGGCCTTCCACTGGAAAAAGAATTCAGTCAACTATCTAACAGACATATATATATATATATATATATATATATATATATATATATATATATATATATATATATATATATATATATAAAACGGTATAAATTCTGGCAGTTAAGGTCATTCCATAGCATCAAAGTGAGATGAGCCTTTGTGTTCTTTTTCATCAGCAGTGGTTTTCGCCTTGCAGCTTTCCCATGGATGCCATTTTTGCCCAGTCTCTTTTTTAAAAAAATTTTTTTTTTTTTTAATTTGGCATCTCCAATCCCCCCCGAATCTGGGATGCCCAATTGGTGAACTATGTACTAGGCTTGCTCATATGGGACCCCTTGCTGCCAATTCAGAAGAGTGCAGACAGTTTGCAGCTCTCCTCCGAAGCACCCGCCTGCCAGCCTGCTGCTTCTTAAGCACTCATTGGTTGAATCTTCGCAAGTTCAGAACAAGGGCGGAGGATACCCGGACATGAACAGGCTTGGAATCTTCCTGACGAGCGCCCGTCTGGACAACAGGAGGCTTGAGCAGCGAACAAGGCAACTATTATTTTCCCTTCCCAATTCGCAACACTGAAGCGCAATAGCCAATTGTGTGCTACTCTGAAAAAGCTGCCGACCACTGCCAGCTGGTGCGAGGCAGGGATCGAACCCGCAACGTGATAGTCAGTTCTGCTTCGCAACGTAATGCTTTACCGAGTGAGCTATTCGGCAGCTCAGTGTCTTTCTTATTGTGGAATTGTGAACACTGACCTAATCTGAGGAAAATGAGGCCCACAGTTCTCTCGATCTTTGTCTGGTTTCTTTGGTGACCTCCGGAATGAGTCAACAATGTGCTCTTGGAGGAAATTTGGTGGGTAGGCCACTCATGGTGAGGATCACCACAGTTCCCGTTTGCAGGTAATGGTTCTCACCATGGTTTGCTGAAGTTTGCTAGGGTCCAAGAGTCTTAGAAATGGCTTTGCAACCCTTTTCAGACTTATAAATGTCAACAAGTTTCTCATCTGTTCTTAAATGTCTTTAGATTGTGGAGTCATGTGCTTCTTTTTTGCCTATTTTACATCTCATTTCAAATTACTGTACAAAAATGTCTAGATTAAACTGGGCTGGCAGTAATAACGCCTGAGTGTTTATAGTGAAACTGAACCTATTTATTGATAAAATTTGCTTTACAAGTTGATTTAATAACTAAGCGGGCTATTATTTTTCAACATTGTGCCAGGCTGGGTCCGATAGCTTTGTTTCCTTCAATATATGATATCATCGTTTAAAAACTGCACTTTGTGCTGACTCAGGTTATCTTTCTTTAATATCGTGGGGCCAGAAAAAAAGGATTTAATAAAAATAATAATCTACTTTTGAGTGTGTGATCACATCTTTACAAACATCCCTTTTAAAGAGCCTCATAATTCTGTAAAATTTTTGGTATTTTATCAAACCAGTACTGATGTCATTTTGTGAATAATTGAGTCTTGGGGATTTGTTAGCAGCTGGAGTTGCCTGAGGTCATCCTTTAGAGCCAAGAAATGACAGGGAAGATTTTAGTCCATTAAGACCAGTGTGTTCCCTTAAAGATAAGGGAACTGTACAATGGGGAAGTAACAGAGATTTTTGATTGGTGATGGTTGTCTTTAGGCTCTAGTTTGATCCCTCATACTCTGCCTGATCCTGTATATAAAGATTTAGTCAAAGAATTATGCCTTTGTATGTCCAAGAACTGGGCAGTCCTGTCGCCAGCAAATGCATGGGCTTAACCCCAAAAAGCCCGCTTCCCCCTTTTTTGCCCAATATTCAGCCAGTACTGTTGCCATGGCAACCAAAATTGATAGGTGTAATGACTGAAGTATAACACATATCCATGCCAAATATGAAAGTAATAGGTGAAAAATTACAGCCTGTACAGAATCCAGAAGGAAGTGTCAAAGGACTAAGACGCGGCGGCGGTAGAATCGACAAGCATGAATCCATAGTAGCCACCCAACTTCGTTCGGGGGCTACAATAATGTATTAACAATAGTGATTTTTATGAAAATTGTCTAACAACACAGGATAAATATTGATGAGTTGGAATCAACAACAGTAAAACACTTATATAAATCACAACATGAATAACTTTATTTAGATTACAGTTTCCCTGGTGATAGATTACTGTTCAAAAACTTGCCTGTATTTGGAGTTCCTAGTTAGGGAACATGTTTTAGTATTCTTTATTTTATAAAAATCTATGACTGTAGCACAATGTATAATGCGGAAGAGGAAAAGTTGACAAGGGGGGCTGCTGAGCCAGCATCTTAGCTGATGACTCTGAAGGTACAGCCTCCCCTTCCTGGGATAGGTCTGAAATGGTATGGGTTGTGCACGCAGGAGAAGCAGGCACTCTCATTTTCAGCTTCTATCAATTTGTTTCCCTGGTTTTGAACTTATTATTGCAATAAATGCAACAATTATTCACCAGCCCCGCTTTTTGACTCTTTTCCCAATAACCGGTCAAACAAACATCAAAATTAGTTTGAAGGTCTGAAACAATTAAGCGTGACAAATATGCAAAAACAGCATATATCGGGAAGCAGGCAACTACTTTTTCGTTGCAGCACAATAACATTTAACTCGGGCCCCACACCTCTGTTGGATAATTTAGAAAACCTCCTATTTTTCACAACAGATGAGAAACGCAACTGCCACAAGACGCCGATATGCAGTCTCCCCCATCCTAACTTTTTGCCCAGGCATTTCTGGTTCCGTCCCGCGACTGAACATCACAAATTTAAGTCTGGCTGCACACTAGCACCCCCTCAGTTACAACAAGGATTTGGCGTCCTCTTATCAACCACAGTGCGGCACAACTGTATCTGCGGCATCAGTATAGATAATACAGGAATAGTGATTTCAAGTTAGCCATATTGTAGCGGGTATATATTTCTATACCAGCATAATTACAGTATAAATTAAGCACTACCATAACCTGTATGTCTTGTCAAAACGAGCTCCATCTCTACCGTATCCAATAGTCACATGCATGCTTCCCAGCATGCTAACTAGCACATTTCCTTTAAAATACGTACGTCTTGTGTTTTTACCCCATCTTTGCGAATGCACTTGCCCGCGTCATTAGATAGCGGCCCCACGCTGAATAACTTTGACAACACCAACACGCAAGTCTGTAGATATACAAGCATTTTTCTCCAACGGCGCAATATGTTAGTAACTAGATAAGTTGGCTGGCGCTGTATCTTTAAACCACTGTCTTACGACATCTGCTTGGATTGGTGCACTCACCGTCTTCGTTCCCGACGCTGTTGACTGTAATGTTAACATCTGCGCTTCATTTCCATTAGGAATTGCACATTCTTCGTCACATAAGTCTGAGGACGACCCCAAATTTACAAATTTGCTCACTTCTGACACAGCAGTATTAGTTACTGCTTCCAGGATGGAAGCGACTTGTTTTTGGAAACTATCACAAGTTGACATCCCCAAATCGGTTTCTCGGTGCAAATTCTTATTAAAACTAAAAAACCCTGGAAAAATCGCAAAGACTGAAAACGAGACGTTTTAGTCCGCTAAAACCGTGATTCCGTACTTGTCGATACATCAGAGCCGAGTACATGGTCACACTTGAGACTACCCACCATCTTTGACTCTACGTAATTTCTGTGTGCCGCAACAAAGATGGTGGATCGTACAAGCAAGGTCTCTACTTCGCTCAAATCGTACGTCACTGAACGCTCTATCCGCCGGGCTCCAGCGGAGGCGCATTTGGTGCTGGGGCAAAGTTGACTTGAGCTTTTTTAGGGGTTCAAGCCAGCAGGGCTGAAACCCTATTGTTTTTGTGCTGGTTTATTATTAGGGGTTCAAGCCAGTAGGGCAGAAACCCAATTGTTTTTATGCTGGTTTATTATTATTATTATTATTATTATTAGGGGTTCAAGCCTGTAGGACAGAAACCCTATAGTTTTTATGCTGGTTTATTATTATTATTATTATTATTATTAGGGGTTCAAACCCGTAGGGCTGAAGCCCTATTGTTTTTGTGCTGGTTTATTATTATGAAAATTTCTTTTTTTTTCAGAAATATTTTTGCAAATGCCTGTGAGATGGTAAATGGTAGAAACCTGAAATTTTGCACATTGTTTGGAAGTTGTGTGTAAATGCTGAAAAAGGCATTTTTCACTCAATCGGCCTGATGGTGGCGCAATTATTTAAGAAAAACAGTTTTTCAGTTTAAAGGTCATAACTCCTATGCTGTAAGTCCGATTTACACGAAACTTGGTACAGACATTCCTTGGTCGAAACTCAAACACTTTCCCATAAGGACATCAAAGGTCCGCCATATTTGATTTTCTGCCATTTTGAATTTTTTGAAAAACACATTTTTGACATCTCCTAGGCTGTCGGTCCAATTCCTTCAAAATTTGCTTTGGATCATCAGTGGACAAAGCTTATTAAAGATTGTGTAAAGCTTGTTGAAATCTCATTTTGTTTCCGATGAACTTCAGTGGGGGCATGGCTTAGCACATAAATGGACAAAATTCAACAACCATTGCACCAATCATCACAGAACTTGCAGAATGTGTCCATATAAGTTCCAGGAACATACCTTGACAGTTTCATGCAAATGGGTCCCTAGGGGGCGCTATAAATGCAAAAAATGGGCATGGCATGACACAAATCAGACTATAAATCAGCAATTGTTTGTCCTGTAGCCATAAAACTTTAAATATATATTTAAATAAGGACCTGAAACATATCCAAAATATTTCATACAAATTGACTGATAGGGGACGCTATAAATGCAAAACAAAGCAGCGTGGTATAACACAAATCAGACAATAAATCAGCAATTGTTTATCCTAAAGCCATAAAACTCACAGGATATATTCATATAAGTACTTAAAACATACCCTGAAAATTTCATTCAAATTGTCCGATAGAGGGCGCTATAAATGCAAGACAAAGTGACGTGGTATAACACAAATCAGACAATAAATCATAAATAGTCTTCCTAATCATTACAAAACTCACAGGATGTATCCACATAAGAACCTGAAACATAGCCTGAAAGTTTCAATCAAATCGATCAGTAGGGGGCGCCATAAATGCACAAAATAGCCGTATATAACACAAATCAGATTATACATCATAAGTTGTTGGTCCAATCATTACACTGGCAAAATAGGTCCACAAGGATACCTGCAACATACTCTTAAAGTGGTTTTTGTCCCCCACTTTCACGATAGCGAGCGGAGCGGGGGACATATTATTCAGCGCCGTCCAGCCGTCCGTCATGTCTCATTTGTTCTGAACGCGATATCTCAAGAACGGTTTAACTGATTCCATTCATCTTTGGTGTTAAGGTATATTGGTGTGATACGCCGACCACGGTAAATTTCCGTGACCTTGGCATTATTCAAAAGGTCATTACGATCATTTGACCACTTACAAATTCCTTGTCGACATGATATCTCTAGAATGGTTCGGCTGATTCCATTAATCTTTGGTGTCAAGGTGTATTAGGGGCGGGGGACATAGTATTCAGCTCCATCCATCCGCCCGGCCGTCCGTCTGTCCGCCCCGTCCCGTTTGTTGTGAACGTGATATTTCAAGAACAGTTTGACCGATTCCATTCGTCTTTGGTGTCAAGGTGTATTAGGGGCGGGGGAAATAGTATTCAGCTCCATCCGTCCGTCCGTTATGTCCCGTTTGTTTTGAATGCGATACCTCACGAACGGTGTGACCATCATTGGTGTCAAGGTGTATTAGGGGAGTGCTCACAGCCCACTTGATTTATCTGACCTTGCCATTATTCTCAAGGTCATTATGATCATTTGACCACTTACCAATACCTTTTCAACATGATATCTCAAGAACGGTTTGACCGATTCCATTCATCTTTGGTGTCAAGGTGTATTAGGGGAGTGCTCCCAGCCCACTCGATTTATGTGACCTTGCCATTATTCTCAAGGTCATTATGATCATTTGACTATTTACAAATACCTTGTCATCATGATATCTCAAGAACGGTTTGACCGATTCCATTCATCTTTGGTGTCAAGCTGTATTAGGGGCGGGGGACATAGTATTCAGCTCAATCCGTCTGGCCGTCCGCCCGTCCCATCTCGTTTGTTGTGACCGCGATATCTCAAGAACGGTTTAACTGATTCCATTCATCTTTGGCTTCAATGTGTAATTTTGTGATACGTCGACCCCAGTCTATTTCCGCCACCTGGTGGGGGACATGGCCACGTTTAGTGGCAACACTTGTTAATTAAGCTGTTAAAGCTTTCTTCTACTACAACTACTAATGGTCTTTCTTGGCTTGAACCCCGGAATTGCCACTTGCGGTTATATTTAATATTTCTTTTCTTCTTCAGAAATGTTTTTGCTAATTCCCGTGAGATGGTAAATGTTAAAGACATGAAATTTTACACATTGGTTGGAAGTTATGTGACAATGCTGCGCAAGCCATTTTTAACTCAGTCGGCCTGATGGGGGCACTTAAATTCAAGAAAAACAGTTTTCACTTTAAAGCTCATAACTCCTACACTGTAAGTCCGAGTTACATGAAACTTATTACAGACAGTTCTTAGTCCAAACTCTACCACTTTAGGGATCCCAAAGGTCCGCCATACTGGATTTTCTGCTATTTTGAATTTTTTGAAAAACACATTTTTGACATCTCTTCTTAGGCTGTAGGTCCGATTCCTTCGAAATTCACTATGGATCATCATTGGACCAAGCTTATTAAATGTTGCATAAGGCTTGTTGATTTCTCATTTTGTTTACAAGATATTGACCAATGAACTTCAGCAGGGGCGTTGCGAAGTCCATAAATGGACAAAAGTCAACAACCATTCGGCCAATCATCATATACCCTTCAGGAAATGTTCATATAAGTATCAAAAGCATTCCTTAATAGTTCCATGCAAATCGAAACATAGGGGGGGCTATAAATGCAAAAAATGTGCACGGCATGACACAAATCAGACTATAAATCAGCAATTGTATCTCCTATAGCCATGAAATTCACAGAATATATTTATATACGTACCGGAAACATACCCTGAAAATTTCTTACAAATTGATCGAAAGGGGGCGCTATAAATGCAAAACAAAGCAGCGTGGTATAACACAAATCAGACTATAAATCATTATTGATTTTTCCAATCATTACAAAACTTACTGGATATGTCCAGATAAGAACCTGAAACATAGCCTGAAAGTTTCAATCAAATTGACCGCTATGGGGTGCCACAAATGCAAAAAAGTGGCATGATATTACACAAATCAGATTAGAAATCAGAAATTGTTTGTCCTATCGCCACAAAACTTGTAGGATATGTCCACATAAATACCTGAAACATACCTGAACAGTTTCAGAGCAATCAACCACAAGAGGGAACTACAAATGCACAACATCGCCTAACATAACACAAATCAGACTACAAAACCCAAAACCAGTGAAGTTGGCACGTTGTGTAAATTGTAAATAAAAACAGAATACAATGACTTGCAAATCCTTTTCAACCTATATTCAATTGAATACACTGCAAAGACAAGTTACTTAATGTTCGAACAGGTAAACTTTGTAATTTTTTGCAAATATTAGCTCATTTGGAATTTGATGCCTGCAACATGTTTCAAAAAAGCTGGCACAAGTGGCAAAAAAGACTGAGAGAGTTGAGGAATGCTCATCAAACACTTATTTAGAACATCCCACAGGTGAACGGGCTAATTGGGAACAGGTGGGTGCCATGATTGGGTATAAAAGCAGCTTCCCTGAAATGCTCAGTCATTCACAAACAAGGATGGGGCGAGGGTCACCACTTAGTGAACAAATGTGTGAGCTGATTGTCGAACAGTTTAAAAACAACATTCCTCAACAAGCTATAGCAAGAAATTAAGGGATTTCATCATCTATGGTCCGTAATATTTTCAAAAGGTTCAGAGAATCTGGAGAAATCACTGCACGTAAGCGACATGCACAAAAACCAACATTGAATGCCCGTAACCTTCGATCCCTCAGGCGGTACTGCATCAAAAACCGACATCAGTGTGTAAAGAACATCTCCACATGGGCTCAGGAACACTTCAGAAAACCACTGTCAGTAACTACAGTTTGTCGCTACATCTGCAAGTGCAAGTTAAAACTCTACAATGCAAAGCGAAAGCCATTTATCAACAGCACCCAGAAATGCCGCCGGCTTCGCTGGGCCCAAGCTCATCTAAGATGGACTGATGCAAAGTGGAAAAGTGTTCTGTGGTCTGACGAGTCCACATGTCAAATTGTTTTTGGAAACTGTGGACGTCGTGTCCTCCGGACCAAAGAGGAAAAGAACCATCCGGACTGTTATTGGCGGAAAGTTCAAAATCCAGCATCTGTGATGGTCTGGGGGTGTATTAGTGCCCAAGGCATGGGCAACTTACACATATGTGAAGGCACCATTAACGCTGAAAGGTACATACAGGTTTTGGAGCAACATATGTTGCCATCCAAACAACGTCTTTTTCATGGATGCCCCTGCTTATTTCAGCAAGACAATTCCAAGCCACATTCTGCACGTGTTACAACAGCATGGCTCCGTAGTAAAAGAGTGCGGGTACTAGACTGGCCTGCCTGTAGTCCAGACCTGTCTCCCATTGAAAATGTGTGGCGCATTATGAAGCGTAAAATACGGCAACGGAGACCCTGGACTGTTGAACAACTTAAGCTGTACATCAAGCAAGAATGGGAAAGAGTTCCACCTGAAAAGCTTCAAAAATTGGTCTCCTCAGTTCCCAAACATTTACTGAGTGTCGTTAAAAGGAAAGGCGATGTAACACAGTGGTAAAAAGGCCCCTGTGCCAACTTTTTTGCAATGTGTTGCTGCCTTTAAATTCTAAGTTAATGATTATTTGCAAAAAAAAAAAAAGTTTCGCAGTTTGAACATTAAACATCTTGTCTTTGCAGTGTATTCAATTTAATATAAGTTGAAAAGGATTTGCAAATCATTGTATTCTGTTTTTATGTACGATTTACATAACATGCCAACTTCACTGGTTTTGGGTTTGTATATATATATATCATAAGTTGTTGGTCCAATCATTACACTGGCAAAATAGGTCCACAAAAATACCGCCAACATACTCTTAAAGTGGTTTTTAATTAACCTGTTAAAGCTTTCAACTATTAATGGTCTTTCTTGGCTTGAACCCCGGAATTGCCGCTTGCGAAATTGCCCTCCAGAATTATTGACACCCCTGGTTAAGATTTGTTCTTTAGCTTTTAATAATTTCAGTTTTTTTTTCCCGAAACATTATAGGACCACAGTAGAAAAAAAGAGGAGAATCAAACCTTTAATTCAAGTGCATTTATTCAGTGGGGAAAAAATCCCACATTAAGAAATAATTCTTTTACATCAAATCATGTGTGCCACAATTTTTAGCACCCCTGATGTTAATACTTTGTACAACTCTCTTTTACCAACAAAACAGCACCTAATCCTCTCCTATAATGTTTCACAACACGGGAGAATACAGAAAGAGGGATCTTCAACCATTCCTCTTTGCACAATCTCTCTAAATCATCCAGTGACCTGGGTCCTCTCCTCTGCACTCTCCTCTTCAGCTCACTCCACAGGTTTTCAATGGGGTTGAGGTCTGCGGACTGAGATGGCTATGGAGGAGCTTGATTCGGTGTTTGGTGAGCCATTTCTGTGTTGATTTGGGCACAAGTTTAGGTTCATTATCTTGCTGAAAGACCCAGTGACGACCCATCTTCAGCTTTCGGGCAGAGGCCACCAGATTTTGATTTAAAATGTCCTGGTATTTCAAAGCGTTCATGATGCCATGCAGCCTAACAAGGTTCCCAGGGCCTCTGGATGAGAAACAGGCCCACAGCATCACCGATCCTGCCCCATACTTCACAGTGGGCATGATGTGCTTTTCTGCGTACTCATCTTTTGTGTTCCGCTAGACCCACTTAGAGTGTTGCCAAAAAGCTCTATCTTGGTCTCATCTGACCAAAGCACATGGTCCCGGTCGAAGTCCCACTACCGCTTAGCGAACTCTAGATGTTTGCATTTATGACTGTGGGAGAAAAGGTTTTTTCCGTGCATGCCTCACAAACAGCTTGCTGGCATGTAGATAGTGCCTGATGGTTGTTTTGGAGACTTTGTAACCCCAAGATGCTACCATTTGTTATAATTCTTTAACAGTGAGCTTTGGAGAACTTTTTATTTCTCTTACCATCCTCCTCACTGTGCATGGTGGCAAAATAACCTTGTGTCCTCGTCCAGGCTTGTTTACCACTGTTCCAGTTGTTTTAAACTTCTTAATGATTCGTCTGACAGTAGATATGGGCAGGTGCAGGCGAGTGGCTATTTTCTTGTAGCCATTGCCTGACTTGTAAAAGTCGACACAAATCTGCCTTACTTGAATGCTGCATTCCTTTGTCTTTCCCATGTTGAAGAGTGGATAAGAGAAATGGCCTCTGTGTCACATCATATTTATACCCCAGAGAAACAGGAAGAAATGAATTACTAATTAAATGTTCCTAGATACTCTGATCAACTCTGTAAACTACTGTAGAAATGACAGAAATACTTAAATTACATTTATTTCCTAGGAATTGTTAGGGGTGCCAATAATTGTGGAACAGGTGATTTTATGAAAAATAATTATATCTTAGTCAGGGATTTTTTCCCTTAAAATTCACTTGAGTTGAAGGAGACATTTTTCATTGTAAAAAAAAAAGGCCGCCAATAATTATGGAGGGCGCTGTGTATATATATATATATATATATATATATTTTTTTTTTTTTTTTTTTAAGCTCACCAACCAAATATCTTGGGTAGTGGGTTTGGTTAAGAACTTTTACTACAGGCCAAAAGTTTGGGGCCACCCTCAGATTTGAAAAACAAAAAATCACACATCAACAGTTCTTTCCTTATTTTTTGCAGATGAAATTACTTCATTGCATTATATATTGGAAGCCAGTCGGTTTTGGGTGAATTCCGGGCCTCAGATCACATTTTAAAGCTGTCTTGACATTGATCACTGACCCACAATGTTTTATAATTGAGTTCCAATGCCTTTGTGTTACATGACTTTATGTCACTAGGATGTGAACAATTTTATGTAACAAGAAGGCATGCTGTATAAATGCCTTCCCAAAACCAAGGAGTCATATTGCACTTGGTGCACCATTAAAAATCTGAGGGTGGCCCCTAACTTTTGGCCTGTAGTGTATGTAAGTGTACAGTTATCAAAGTAGGCATACACATTCATAACTGTTTTGTGCTTGTGCTTTTGTACTTGTCAAAATCCACATCAGTTAGCTGAAACCACAACTAGGAATTTTTTTGTTGCTTTAATATGTTCAATAACTTATAATACTTTGATTTCTAGAAATTTATCTGTAATTGATCCATCACTAAATTAAAATATCAAATTGATTTATTGAATAAAATCAAACAAAAATCTTTGAAAAGTTCCAATAGATAGCATATGCTTATTAAATAAATTAACAAATGACAAACACAAAAGTTATGGGCAGTCTTACAGTCATGAACATTATTTTCTGTTAGCGCATTTCACATGAATGTAGGGATTCCTATAACATAATGTATTTTGGAGGAGACAAAATCCGAAAACAAATTGAAAATATCTGCTCTGAGCACGGAATAACACAACTTTAACCTCTTAAGGTAGGTATACACTCCCAAAATAGACTTTTTTTAAATTGTTATTGACATTTTTGTAAAATAACCTTCAGTAGGTTCATAGTGTGTGTACTTGATAGGACTATCAATATTATGGGCATCTGTTGTTTTTTTTGCCAGTTTCTCAAAAATGTTGATTTTGACTTTCCAAGCATTGCTTCAAACATTATTTCTTCTCTTTCTTTCATGTTATCATTGTGAAACTTGGAATATAAGTGTCATGGTTATGGTTTTTTGTCATGTTTATGTTCAGGATGATTTTGTCTTATTTATTCTCTTTGGTTATTGTAATTCTCAGGTTTTTAGTACATTCCATGTCTCAGTTCCATGCAGTCCTCATCTCCCCCTGTCTTGTGATATAGTTGGTTCAGTCCGTCTTCCCGGTCTGTGTGCACACTTACTTCAGGTGATTTAAATGAATTCTGGTGTTTAATATATTTCTTCGATTCTCGTTTACTTCCTTCGTTTTACTGTTCTGACAACTAACAAAACTAACATTTGTATATTGTATCATAGTGAATTAACACAACTAATCCATGTACATAGATTACTATCTTACTAACGAGCACTCTAGTGAAATCTGTAAAGTTGCACCGCTACTAATAAATACTAATTCCCTCTCAGCAATCCCCCTGTTCTTGTCTCCGCCTCTAGCTCAGCTTTACCTGTCTCTCCCTGCGTTTCTGCGACATCATTCGCACATGCTTAATTTCTTTCCTGCAGTAGTTATCTGTGCACTTAGAACTCTTTGACCGGAGCTGTTTAAATGTCATAGGCTGTCTGTGTAATTCCCATCCGTGTCTTGGCTTTCGCCATTTTTCGTGGTTAGGGTTTCCCTCATGTGATTCTCCCCATGTAATTAGTCTGATCCAGCTCACCTGTTCCCTGCGTAGCATGAGACTTCCCTCCCATCTATTTAAGAGTCCTCACTGCAGTCCTGCCTGTCAGAACATTGATCAATATTTCTTTGTGCAGAGCGCAGTGTATGCCATTGAGTATTGTTTTTTTAATACTGGTTTGTCAGACTTTGATTCTTGCCATTGTCCTTCTTGTATTGTTTTGTCTTTTTGGATTTTGACCCATTTTTGTATGACCGCGATTTCTGTGTTTGGATGCCCTGTGTATGACCCTTGGCTTTGTTCATCGACTATGACTTCTTGCCTACCGTTTATGTACCTCTGCTCATCTGTCTTCCTGGTTCTGACCCCTGCCTGTCTTGTCGACACTGTTTTCGGATATTTTGTGTGCGTCTGTGCGTGTAATTAGTGGTTGTAAATATTATTTTTGGTACTAAATTGATAAAAATGAAAGGAGAAATATACTCAGCCAAAATAAAAACTTCACACTCGTTTGGAGGTCGATAAGTTGAACATACAAGAAATGAGGTTTTAAATAATGATTTAATTTAATTCTGTACTCATTAAAGATGGTGTATCATAAAAATAATGTAACCAGTTCCACCGGAAATGCTATGAGTATGTTAGAAATGCTAGAGAAAAATGGTAAATTACAACTTGAATAATTGCAGTGTGCAGGCGATTATGTATGGTTTGGGCAGTCACACGACCTCTAAACAATTCATTCCTAGTGGACGTTGCAGTGACAAATCAATTATGCAAATGACATAAAACAATTTATCGGTCTTCTGCTTTTGACGTCACACGTGGGCTACCAGAATGAGGTCGGTCAGCTGTGGTGCCAGTTTGTTGGAGACGTGTCCGAAGATAATGGATAGTCCGTCGACTGCATCCCATAACCCTTGCAACGTCAGTGACAGACGTTTCCGTATTCAGCATGCCAATGGCACGTTCACGCTGAATGTTTGACAGCCTAGCATTGAAAATCAACAAATAATTAACTTTAAAAACTTGTTTTTCTGAGATGTCATTCTTACATGCTTACGTGAGCTTAGTTGCACATCTCTCATATGGTCACGTGACTAGGAACACGAGAAAACATGGTTTTAGCTTAAAGTACGCTCGCACTTGCTACGTACCTGTGCACGTCGGAGTTGATGTGTGTCATGATGTCTTTGACAACACATTTACCTCTAGTGATAATAAAAACTCTTTTATTAAAAGTTTCAAGAAAATACATACAAATTTATGAGTGTGAAGTTTCTTTTTTGACTATAAATGTACTTGGGAGTACATACCTACCTTTAAAATATCTGTCTCATTTTCAAATTTTAATTCTAAGGTCAAGGTAGGCCTATTGTGGCTGCCAAATTAATGAATCAAACATATTTGACAATAGTGCCATGTTCTCCAAAAACTCAGAAGCTTGATGGAATGACCTTGTGTTTATAGCGGTAAAAACATGCGCCATAAGACAGTACAAATTTTTCGTCAATGAAAAAGTCCTTTCCGACTCAAAATTTAACAGCGTGAGTACCAACTGACTGAATAGCATGGATGTAAACACCGCTCATTCTTCTTTTTGTGTCTATTGTCTTGATAAATGACCTCAGAAAAATAAACATATACCTCAATATAAATGACCAGTCAAGTAAACTTGGCTTAAATGCTTTGAAAATATCAGACCCAGGAGGAATTGAAGCCGTAAAAAGCATAAGTTGGCGACATTTTTTTTCATCACAAATGGAAGGTTTAACATTAAAATAAATATACAGCACCCTCCATAATTATTGGCACCCCCTGGTTAAGATGTGTTAAAAGCCTTAAAATAAATTCCATTTTTATTGCAGAAGCATACTCTCACACTGAAAACTGTAGAAAAATGCAACCTTCAACTCCAGTGAATTTTAAGGGGAAAAAAATCCCTGACTGAGAAAAAATTATTTTTCATAAAATCACCTGTTATACAATTATTGACACCCTTAACAATTCCTAGGAATTAAATGTAATTGAAGTATTTCTGTCATTTCTACAGTAGTGTACAAAGTTGATCAGAGTATCTAGGAACATTTAATTAGTAAATCATCACTTCCTGTTTTCCTGGCATATAAGTATGAGGTGACACAGAGGCCATTTCTCTTATCCACTCTTCAACATGGGAAAGACAAAGGAACACACCATTCAAGTAAGGCAGATGTGTGTCGACCTTCACAAGTCAGGCAATGGCTATAAGAAAATAGCCACTTGCCTGCACCTGCCCATATCTACTGTCAGAGGAATCATTAAGAAGTTTAAAACAACTGGAACAGTGGTAAACAAGCCTAGACAAGGACGCAAGGTTATTTTGCCACCATGCACAGTGAAGAGGATGGTAAGAGAAATGAAAAGTTCTCCAAAGCTCACTGTTAATGAATTGTGACAAATGGTAGCATCTTGGGGTCACAAAGTCTCCAAAACAACCATCAGGCACTATCTACATGCCAGTAAGCTGTTTGGGAGGCATGCACGGAAAAAACCTTCTCTCCCACAGTCATAAATGCAAACATTTGGAGTTCGCTAAGCGGTAGTGGGACTTCAACTGGGACCGTGTGCTTTGGTCAGGCGGGACCAAGATAGAGCTTTTTGGCAACAAACACTCTAAGTGGGTCTGGAGGAACACAAAAGATGAGTATGCAGAAAAGCAGCTCATGCCCACTGTGAAGTATGGCGGAGGATCGGTGATGCTGTGGGCCTGTTTCTCTTCCAGAGGCCCTAGGAACCTTGTTAGGGTCCATGGCATCATGAACACTTCGAAATACCAGGACATTTTAAATCAAAATCTGGTTGCCTCTGCCCAAAAGCTGAAGATGGGTCGTCAGTGGGTCTTTCAGCAAGATAATGACCCTAAACATGTGGCCAAATCTACGCAGAAATGGTTCACCAGACACAGAATCAAGCTCGTCCCATGGCCATCTCAGTCCCCAGACCTCAACCCCATTGAAAACCTGTGTAGTGAGCTGAAGAGAAGAGTGCAGAGGAGAGGACCCTGGTCGCTGGATGATTTAGAGAGATTGTGCAAAGAGGAATGGTTGAAGATCCCTCTGTCTGTATTCTCCCATCTTATGAAATTTAGGAGAAGATTAGGGGCTGTTTTGTTGGCAAAAGGGGGTTGTACAAAGTTTTAACATCAAGGGTGCTAATAATTGTGGCACACATGATTTGATGTAAAATAATTATTTCTTAATGTGGGATATTTTTCCCACTGATAAATGCACTTGAATTAAAAGTTGGATTTTCCTCATTTTTCATTGTGGTCCTATATTATTTCAAAAAAAACTTTATTATAAAGCTAAAGTGATATGGAATCAGTTGACACCAGATGCGGGAAAAGGGAATGAGGATTTTATTTTAAACCAAAACAAAACAGGCACGAGGGCCAACAAAAAACTTGGCCCAAAGGGTTGCAAAAAACAAACTAAGGTAAGCTACACAGAGCTAAAAAACAAAGAATGCAAATGACAAAAAACAAAAGGCACTGGAAACTCCAGGCAAGAAGATCAAGAAAAATAAATAACAAGACTAAATATATATACACAAGACGAGGCTAGGACAAGACTTGAAACTAGAAATGCTAGGGAACTTTGACAACAAGAGCTTGGCTAAACTTGCACATGCAACGAGACGCGAGACACTGTCTGCCAGCCAACTTCCACCGCATCCAGATAAAGGCTTGATAATCAAGGACACATGAGGGGCAACACCTGGAGAAGCAGAAACAAGAGGCAGGGCAAGATCATGACATGGACAAGATTGGTTGACATGACCTGCTCATTAAGAGAATGAGCGTGCTCAGCTTAAGTACCAATTAAGTATGCAGTTTGGAAGCAAGCATGAATGTTAAGAACAGAAAAGCACAGCAAGATCTTGAAATAGCAAAGCAGGAATCATGACAATAAACTCCCTGTCTAAATTAGTAATATTAGTAATGTGCCTATCTAAGAATTACACCACCCAGTGAGTGTTAGTAAATGTTAGTAACTTAAAAACAGTTAATTGCCAATTAAGTTTAGAAAGGCCCGAATCCAGCACAGCACCGAAGGAAGGGGAAATACCAAAGCCAACCATAGCTCAGAAATGTGCAACAACGAAGGCACGGGGCGGAACGCAGACAAGCGGTGGAGTGGCATGGCAGACCTGGCAAGAACAAAAACATGGAAAAGTAAAAACATGGAATGTGAAACATGAAATGCAAAAACTGTGACATGAACTATGAACTATGAAACTATGAACTATGGAATCTTGATACATGAAACTGTTAAAACCATAAATAATACTGTTCTGGCCAAAGGCCAGAACCCTGGAACACAACACTAAAGAACACATCTTAACCAGGGGTGCCAATAATTATAGAGGGTGCTGTAGTTCCCAAAGTGATCCACCCTAAATATTTGGTAAAAAATGGGTGCAGCCAGTACGCCAAGTTTCAAGAAATTCTTTCACCATTAACAATGTACTAGAAAGGCTTATAATAATTATTATTTACCAGTTTTTTATATCGCTATTTAGATTTTGCACATTTCAAAGGGTAATGGAAACACAAACAGAGAGTGAGGACAATGTCTGACGTTATTAGCCCCAAAAAACTGCTTTTTGACCGTACACTGTTCGTGACACAGACTTTGAGGCATTGCGCTGATAAGCCTATGGTCGTCGCTGGAGTACACTGGGCAGGCGTCACCAGTTACTTTTTGTATCAGTTTTGAACATTTGCTGCAATCGACAAAATACTATTCTTCTGACAGCTGGCCAAATATCAGAACCCCAAAGAAAACTGACTATCTATAAGAACCGCAGCTTTTCTCATCTTTATCATACTCCAATTAAAAAAAATCTTGCACTCGGACCAATTGGTCACCGATTTCATAGATAGGGGAGACTGGGGTTACCTCGTCATGATTTTGTATTTGGCCTCATAACTCTTTGCTAAAACTTAGAGAAATTCCTTAAAGGTATACGTATAGTGCAGAATGTTGCCTACAAAAGTTGTATTGATACAATCTCAATATAACGTATATTTTCGTCACAATATTCAATTTTCGATATGTCACAAACATGCCAAAGTAACCCCATACCCAGGGTTACTTTGTCAGATTGGTGGGGTAAAATTGTCATAGTTGGCAATCAGCTGAAGCTGAAAAAGACAGTCCAATATTCTCATAACAGAAATGGTGAGAACTGTTTTACTTTTACAATGAACCAACACAAGCTATGATTTATGCATAATCACCATGAGAGTAGCAGTTATGACTTATGTAGGCGAGCTCACTGACATTTGCACGGTCCTCATGTGCCCACCCTTTGCATGAGAAGCATTGGACCCACTCCTCTCCACCTTTGGATGATAAGTAAGGACCACGGCACCAAAGAGGAGCAGCAAACATTCCCCCTGAAAGATGAATGGAATTAAATGCAGAGGCCCCAAGGCTGGCATCTGCCAACCTTAAATACCCTGCCAACACCTCCACTTTAATGGGCCCCACCTGTGGCATAAAATAAATGCAAATATTAGGATTATTAAGACAGGTGTCTAAAAAACAATAAATCGGCTCCTATATTTGACTTTGGAATATTTTAATGTAGGCCTAACACATGACCTACAAGTAGTGCAACCTCAGCACCCTGACAAACTAACCCCATGCTGCTTGGCCATTGTAGCCCTGCGCTCCCATTTTGGAAATCAGGCAGCATATCTCATCTCATGATCGCAGCAGGCCTTTATCTTATGTGTTGTTAATAACTCTAGTTACATACGTTAATGAAACAGAAAAAACACCGTGGAAATCTTTGTCTTCAAAGAAGCTAGACGCATTTCTTTCAGAAACTCAAAGTTTGGAATTTGGGCCAAAATTCAGTTAATTAGGCAGAAAACACTAACATGACACTACAAGTTCTTCTTTCCAAGAGATGACATTGCTGGGATGTCACATAATTTGTACATTTTCGTTTTCCCGTCAGTGCGTTTGCAATGAAAAAACTGGGGTGACCAACCTAACCCCGTGACCGAAGTAACCCCCGTCTCCCCTACTGCATCAATAATAATGTTCATACAGAACTTCAGATCAGTGTGGAAGTGCGCATCCAACCAAATCTATCAGGATAGAGGGTTAGCGATTGATATTGAAACGCTAAATAAAACCATTCGCCACTGGACGCAAGCACCCATAGCTGGTATCAACAAGACTCACTGTCACGAACAGTCGGCCACGAAGCAGACTGTGTTTTGGGACTAATAACGTCGGGCATCGTTCTCACTCTCCAGGTGCGTTTCCATTACCCTTAGAAATGCGCAAAATCTAAATGGCGAAATAAAAAACCGGTAATGAAAACACTTTCTGATATCATGAAATTTGCTCTGCCATCTGAGTCAGAATTAGTCACGGAAGCCATGGCCAAATACGTAGACCATTGGATTTCTGCAGCAGACCAGATAATGTAGGCTCCTTGTAATTTCGCGTATTGTGGAGCATTTACATCGTCATTGTTAGACAAGGTTTTACTAAATTGCCGCGCGCACATCTCAGCTGACAGTGACAAGGTCGAATGCTTTGCCATTCTCATCGATGTATGAGTACAGCCGAGCTGTGATTGGCTGATGGCACCAGCCGATCTGGGATTGGATGATTTTCGTAATGGTGCCATCGACCTGCAGAACAGAAAATTCGCCGCCTGTGGCTGATAATTAGGGAGTAAATATCTGCCTAGAATAGGCGCACAGTGCGTGGTGTTGCTTTCGCAGTGCGCGATCGATGAGAGAATGTAAGTTGCAAGACGTAAATCTTGGTCGCAGACTGGAGCGCTACCTGTGCAACGTCAAATGTTTTAACCCCCATTTTTCGTCACATCTTGTCCTTTCCAACCCATAATCATATTGTGTTATAAAAAAAGGCATTATTTGCATTAAATGAGTCATATCATAATATTATGTCACCTCTTTTTTCCTAGGGTCTGAGTAGTGTTTTGCATTAAATAATTAGAAAATAAACAGTCTAAAGATCCTTTCAATTTTGTGTGTGTGTGTGTGTGTGTGTGTGTGTGTGTGTGTGTGTGTGAGAGAGAGAGAGAGAGAGAGAGAGAGAGAGAGAGAGAGAGAGAGAGAGAGCGCGCATCAGGACTGTGAATCTACCCACATAATCAACTTTTAGGCTCAAAATTGTCTGCACATACTTCAAATGTATAGGTTGCAAAATACACTGACAGATATTCACATTAACAATGTGCTCCATATTGAGGGCTGACTGTAATAAACAGTTATGTCCAGATGTTATATATTGAGTACAAATAAAACGCACCACTCACAAAATCTGGAATAGCTCCACGGATTGATATGTGAAATATATACGTATGATGCATTTGAGATAATGAATGATTTAAGAAGACATGTAAACATCATTCAATTTCATTCACGATAATGTTAATGCGCGAGAGAGGTTTAAATGGTGTAGGGGTCAAACAGGAAAGTCAATAACGGGTGTGACCGCCATTTGCATTGACACATGCGGTGCATCGTCGTCGCATGGAGTTGATCAGTCTCTGGATAGTGTTCTGAGGGATAGCATTCCACTCCTGAACAAGGGCAACCTCAAGTTCTCGGATGTTGTCCATCTGGCGTCGACGTGAAAGACGTCGTCCAATTTCAACCCATAAGTGCTCGATAGGGGAGAGGTCGGGCGACAGAGCTGGCCACTGAAGCACGGGGATGTTCTGCTGTGCAAGGTACTGCATGGACACCCTTGCAGTGTGTGCCCTAGCGTTGTCCTGTTGGAACGTGTGGACATCGTGGTGTTGGTTGAAGAACGGCACAACATGGTTCTGCAGCACCTGGTCCCGGTAGTAGACGCTGTTCACCCTTCCTCTGCAGGTATGGAGAGGGGTTCTGTGACGGTAGCTTATTCCACCCCACACCATAACGCTGCCACCGCCCCAACGGTCCGTTTGAACGACACAATCGGCGTTATAACGTTCACCACGTCTCCGCCAAGCACGTATACGGCCATCTGCGTTCCTTAAGTGAAATCGTGACTCGTCAGAAAAGATGACACCGTGCCATTGTCGTAGTCGCCAATTCTGGTGCCTGTTTGCCCACTGTAGACGCTCTTTTCGGTGACGATTCGTCAATATGGGGCCGAAATAAGGACGTCGTGCACGCAGGCCTGCAGCTCGCAGACGGTTCCGTACGGTGTTGGGGTGAATGAATCCACGTCGTCCTTGGACTTGAGCAGCCGTTCTTGTCGCTGGTAGTGTTCGGTCTCGGACATGATCCCGTATGATCTGACGGTCCTGACGTGCCGTTGTCACACGTTGTTGACCCGGTCAAGGACGGTCCCGAGTGCTCCCCGTTTGCAGAAACCTTTGCTGGAGTCTTGCGATCGTTGTGTGTGCGCAGTGTAGTCGTCTGGCAATTTCCCTGGTGCTGGCGCCGATTTGAAGCATGCCTATGGCACGTTCTCGTTCAGGGGTTGTAAGTTGCGGTATAGTGTCGACGTTTCACAAGTGTCAGTGAAGAAGTGAAATTTTATTTGCTTTCACATGCTTTTAAAGGCAATGTGTGCTCAAATTCAGAGTGAAATTCATTTTTCCCGTGGTGTGCGTGCAAGATGTTGCGTTTTTTGCAAAAAATTGCCTAGCGTTACAGTTAACTTGAAATTCTCGCATTTCTTGCACGTGGCATGTCGGGTGACGTCGCTGTAGTGTTGTTGTTGTATAAAAATTATATTGAAGTTCATTTGAACTTAAATATTGACTTTTTTCAAGTGGTGCGTTTTCATTTGTACTCAGTATATATTCAACATAACTGTTCATTGCAGTCTGCCCTCGATGTGTTGTGGAATTGTATTGCAAACTTCTCATGGTATGTTCTTAAATATTTGTTTTCAGCGACACAGGACTGAGAAGAATGGTTCAGTTCTGTTCCCTGTAATGATCTGCCTCCTACACGTATGTCCGTTGGAACCTGTGGAGCAATCAAAAAATAGGACATTGTTCAGGACATAATTTAATGGTACCCCCCACTGACAGACACAGAAACAGGAAATTTGTTGAAGTAAAGGCATTGAGAGCCCTCGGATGGAATGGAATGTTTGGGTAAGGGGGGGAGATGCGGTGAACAAGAGTTAGTCAGCATTCTTCCCAGCCGGTCAGTAGGGGAAATTTCCTTGTTCTCTGAGGACCACGACTGGCGGTTCATGTTGGGACTCATGGTGATATCAGAGGTGAGTGCTTCAAGGCCTAAATCAGAAAGCAATATCACAAATTCAGACGAATTACCTTATAAAACAAAATCTAGGACAACTCATTTTAATTCAATTTTTTGGAGGATTTAGACTGTGGGGTTTTTCTCTGTGAATTTATACGGCCAACTCAGCAATTCTGCTTTGTGTGACAGGCTCTGGGTATTGGAACACTGTGACTTGTTTTGAACCTGTCCAAAAGTGGTAAAGGAAGTGGTGGATTCTTCATTCTTCAGAATTTTCATTCTTAATTCACTGCTATTGTATAGAAAGACAAAGTAATATTCAATTAAAATTTGGACAATTGCTATGTCTAAAAATGGCTGTATTTCTTGAGAAGACCAATCAATAAGGATGTAAATATCCTCAAACTAATGCTAACAGTGCATGCTTAAATTAGTGCAGTTCAGCTCAGTTTTATTTATTTTTACTGTGATTTGCTTTTGAAAGAAGAACTGTCACAAAGACGCTTTAGGGGCTTGAATCACTAAACAACAAAGTCCAGTCAAATGTCCAAACCACTTGGACATCTCTTGACTTACCGATCAAAATAATCAGCATTTCAGCTAAGCCGGGGTTTCATTTAGGTTTGTGCTCTGATAAAATCTTTACTAGAGTTCTTAGATAGAGTTGCAACCTGAGGGTTCCAAAAAATCTGATCATGGAGCCATTTTCCATCATTTTATCAGGCTGTCTCAAAGTCAATGAGTTTTTCTTTTCTTCTGTTCTCCGTTTTCTCATGTTCAAACATTTTCGTCCTCTTATGCTTATTGCTACCGCTGCTGTATCGTCTCGCCCTGATATTAACATTTTTAAAATGAAAAAAATCCAATGATTCTTGCAATTTCACTCCAGGGAAACAAAATGGCTCCTATTCTTGAGCTGTCACAACTCTATTTAGGGTCTTTAGTCTTTACCAGACCCCTCTCTCTCTCTCTCTCTCTCTCTCTCTCTCTCTCTGCCCAATCAGTGTACAGTGTTCAGGCATGAATCTTTATTGGTGACCAATAAAAGTGGAGGGTTGGAGGCTGCTTTACACTCCCTGAACTTGGTTGAGTTAAAATAGATGTAACCAATCAATTTACTTTTATTATGATAAAAACCAGCCTGCCCTCTTCTCCCTCCCATCTCCAGAAAAAGAGTTGGTACAACCTTGTTTGTTTTCACATGCAGAAGGATGAAAAACTGATGTAAAAATCAACATTACAGTCTTAATAAAGTGTTGGGTATCCTAAAGCTGCCAGATCAGCTTCAACACACCTCATCATAGAGAGTACAAGTTTAAACTCTTACTGGAGGGATGGAGTAGCTTTCTTCCAAGAGATATACCTCCATTTGTTGTTTTGTTTTTGGTGACAGAGAGTGCTGTCTGACTCTTTTTTTCCTAAATATCCTATATGACCACAGATGGTTTGAGATCTGGTGACTGAGAAGGCAGTGCTGTATACTTAGAACCATTGTCATGCTCATAAAATCATTCAGTGACCCCTTGTGCCCTGTTTGGCTTGGGCGATTGTCATCCTGGAGGACACCACTCCCACCATGGTAGGAATGCTTCCCCATTGGATATAAATGTGATCACACAGAATCACTCCGTATTGATTCGCAGCGATCCCCCTACCTTTAGGGGGTTGAGCGGACCAAAATCATGCAGGAAAATTGAACACAGGCATCTGAAATTTTTATGTTAGTCCACGCATTTATTCAGGTTTTTTAAAAATTTGTCAGTCACCCGCTTGTATGGTGGTGTTAAATGTGACCGCAAAGGCATTGGGACAAAAAAAAAAGCATTACATCCGTGTCCTCCCATTCGACAAACCCCCACCCCCCGGCCCCTCGTTCCAACCCCCGTCACCGCTAGTTACCCGTAGTGAGGGAAGTCGCCTCCCTTCACGCAGTGTAAACTTGGCTCCAATAAATGTGTCCGTTTGCCACCTCGGCGGACAACAGGAAACTTTTGTTTACTGAAAAACATCCTGTCTGAAGGGCCGCTGCAGAAACACACACTCCGGTCGTCCACCGCCTTGACCCGTCCACTGGGCCAGCCTGGAGCCGTGCCCATCCGCGACGAGTGTGCCCACTGTTCAGGAACATGACCGCACCTGCCAGGAGCCAGCAACACAAAAACAACTCTGAAAAATACCCCCTCCCCCCAAAGCAAAAAAAAAAAAGTCAAGAGAATAAGAGCGATGCTTGAGTGTAGGTCGTTGACTCCATAACAAGGGCTGGACCCCAGCTCCCCAGTGAGACGCGCTTGGGCAGCCATTGTTCTGTTGTTTTTTTGACAAAGTTATTTAGCACTGTCAGTCCTGCAGGATTGCCCTGTACTCTCCAGGAACTGACAGTTCCACCTTCCCTCTGCCAGCGGACAGCGATAAAGAGGAACCCCACGGATCTTAAAATGGCAACTGCTGGTTGGTGGCCTTTTCCAGTGCTCTGCTATTTTTTCCCCCCTTTTTTGAACAGTCTTGAACCTGCCCCCCCCCCCCTCTTAAGGTAGTTTAACACTATTGTCCTAATGCTTAATTAATCACTCTTACGCCATTGTCTGCCAGGCTTGGAAAAAAAAAACACCCAAACAACATGCTTTGATCTTACCTTGTGTCATTTATTCACATTAGATGTTTAGATTATTTACAACATGGCAAATGTATTTTTACATCCAATTGTGTAGCCATTGTGCAGCGTTTACGCATTGGGCTCAGAATAAACAGGAAATACCGTCACTGAGCCGCATAATTGGGCGTCTCGGCACCCAAAAAGTTAGATTAGGGACAATTTTAGGGACAAATTATAAATTAAGAACAAAGAGAAATATCATTCAGGACTGTCTTTTTTAAAACCATTTCCAATCTCTACGTGCAGCACATTCAGAATTTAAGGAGTAAAAATTTTTGAGAACATTCCACAAGAGGTTTGGAGTTTCTCCCCTATGCATTCTAAACAGCAGATTATGATCTGGAATACATAAAATCTTCATGCTGAAATGATAGGCCCTCTCATATGCATTACAAAATGAAGTTTAAATCATTTGGCCACAAGATGCACTAACAGATACAATTCTGTGGTAAATCCACCCTGACAAAGAACATAGTCATAAAGATTTTCTTTTTTGATTTCATCAATATAACTAATATTATACATTATATCACATATCAACTTGTGATATTTTGACAACAGCCTTTTGTCTCAATCATTCCAAAGTTTTTGATCAAGGACAATGCTAACTTGAAAAAGACAGTTGGCTGGAAGTTTTTGAGTTTGATAACAACTACAGAACGGTCAGCAATAAATAACACTTTCAGTTGGTACATAAATAATTCTCGCTTGGTCTGATCTTCTCAACTTGAGTTTCACAGTTTACAATTGCCCTTAAAATAATGTGAAATAAATGGTGCATCAATAACCCTTAAATATGAAGAAACACATCATCATGAATAGATAATTTTACTGTATAGTACCTTAAATCAAGCTTTTTTTTAAATGAATAGTGGCAACAAAAACCACGATCTTTCTATATTGCATTTAGCACATTGCTAGGAAAAGGAATGTTTTTTTGTTTTTTTTTACCAGCAATATTTTTAGCAGTGAAATGTTGTTTTTCATCAGTGGTGATATTAGTTACACAGCAAATGTTTTATAACCCTCATGTATCTCATGTCAAATAGGCGATGAAGTAATTTCACGCGCTTTCTTTCCAGTTAACCTCCCTTAGTTGATAGAAGTTATACCTTTAGGTTTCATTTATTTAATTACAACAATATTCAGGAATGCTTATACTTTTAAAATGCAAAATCTACTTTTTTCATGCAAGATTTAACTGGCAGGAGTATTTATTCTATGGCAAGCAGTTTTTCTCAGGGTTTTTGTGTTTCTTCCTAAGAATCTAGTGAAGTGAGGATAGATTGCAGAAATGGATCATCCTTTAAAATCATCTCGCCATCATTTCCACATTTTAATTTAACAAAATCCTTCTGTGTAAAGGGTAGGGGGTGAGGTGAGGTGTGTAAATTTCCAATTTTCTTGATTTCCACTTGATTTCAAGTCTCGGGAAAAGCAAAGTGCCCCCTTTGCCACCCATGTCAGATCCCTGGGTGTTTTTGCAGCACGCTGCCCCCTGGTGGTGAGCTCAAAGCATGTCGTCGGACAGTTCCCTCCTGAGGGTCCGCTTGCGGGCAGGCCGGAAGCCTGAGATGCAGGAGGAGGCCGTGAGGGCGATCCGGCTGAGGCCCAGGTTAATGCAATGGATCTCAGAGGTGACCGGGACCTCAGAGAACAGAGCCCGGTCTCGAGAGAGCTGCGACAGGCTGTCGCTGTTTTCGACGTCCTTCACGATGTTCAGGATCTCCTGCCGATCTGACTGCCGCGTCATCCCCCGGATGTTCAAGATGGACGATATATGCTTCTTCCTGGGAGGGAGGGGGAGATAACCGAGGATCGATCAAATTTATTCGCAAAAAAGTACAGTCAATGCCCATGTTATCTTTAGGATCAAACCGACCCTATTCAATGTCTATGGACTGTAAACTGTGGTTAATATGCTTTTTAGAGCAAGATTTTGGTCCTAAATTTGAGGGAAAAACACATTCACTCAAAAAATTTATGTTATGTTCGGTATGCAGCAATGTTGTTGGGGTCATTGTAACCCCAAGCTCCACAGTTATAAAAGACCATAATTTTGTTATTTTCTTGTTGTGTTGGCTAATACTGAAGGCACTTTCTCATTCATTTCACAGTAGTCATGTAAGATAAATACTTGATATGTTAGGGGAGGATAAAATGACTCTTTTTTTTAAATTTACTGGGCTATTACCATGGTCAGTAGAAATGCCTAAAGTAGCTGAGAAAGACACTTGGGTAACACTTTGAGTTACAGTAACTTTCTGTAGGTTTTTCTGTTGGGGTCAAATTGACCCCAAACCTAAAAATGCTCGCTAAATTGAAGATAATTGGAGGGTTGGGGAAAAAAAAACTTCGAGGGGGCTTACATCTAAAGACTTGGAGAATTGACAGTCCAAACTCCAGTTTATCAATGATAAGATTGGTGCAGTCATTGCTTCAAGGGTCTAAATGCTGCTCAGATGCAAGTTGCCCTGGAAATATGCTTCAGTTAAATAAATTAAATCACAGATGAAAGAATTTTGAAAAATTTGAAACCAAATATCAGAATTGCGGGGTGTCCGGTCTTATCCGCACAAAGGCTGGTATGAGCGCAAGTTTCTGTTTTAGTTTACTGTACATCTGATTCAACAAATCAACCTTGGACCTTGGACCTCCGTAAGTGTAATTGGGCGTTTAATTGCTTGGGTAACATGAAAGCCGCACCCACTCTGGACATTTACTGAAGAAATATGACACTTTTGGCAGTAAGCGGGAAGACCTGTACCAGGGAACCACAGAGAGTCGGAGATGACAGGGTGCGAGTTGAGAAATAGGGAAATCCAAATGTTTTTGGAAAACTTTGATCTCCAGCAAACAACGTGCAGGGTCGACGCTCAAGAACAAGGTGCGGCAAGAATTACTTTAACATCTGCCCTTGTTAGTCAGGCCCCGTCGGCCTTTGAAGGAGCACCTTGGCACCAGTCGGTCTCCTGTGGGGTGGCAGGAAGTTGCCCTGAAAACAGTTTCCTGTCTGGGGTGGGCGGGGAGTCTGCCGCTGCGCGCCCCAGGAGCCGGGCGACCGCCATTACCTTGCTTTGCAGGATGGTTCAAACCAGACGGCGAGCCACCGTATTGTTTCAGAGGTCCAAAATTTGTGCCTCCGGAATCCAGTGTATGATATTTTCAGATATCACTGTTATGACGCAAACTACAGTCTGGAATTGAATGGCAACTGTTCAAGATTAGTCTTGAGGAGAGGGTTCAGTTTTTCCCATTCGAAATTGTCAAAAAATCAGTTATTTCTGAGCATTACTTCTCATTTGCTGAGTTATTCAAGCATTTTAATATTTTGATGGATGAATCTGGGCTAGCGTCACTGTGTCTCATGATTAGCAGAGGGACCACAACCGACACCCACTGTGCACTCTCTGAGTTCAATTTCTGCCCTATAGAGCTTGAACTGCCCAAAAGCTGCACTTCAGTGGTTTTAGAATGCTTTGTAAGCCATTGATTGGTGATGTCATTACATTATTCCCATATTTATACCTCTGCCAGGAGGTTAATATGTTTCTTTGTTTTTTTTTTTGTTTGTTCCTTCATCAATTAACAAGACATCTCAAAAAGAAATGAATGGATGTCAAAGAAATTTTGTGTGTGGATAGATAATGTGCTAATGTGATAATGTACTTTTTTTTTTATGTATACTTGTAATTTTTTATCTCGACCGCTGTCGTGAAGAGAATTGCCCAAATTGTGGGATAATAAAGAGTTATTGTATTGTATTGTTTTGTATTGTAAGAAGAAGGGATTAAAATCTTGGAAAAAATTCGACTCAAATACTTGATCCACAAGCCGAAAGATTTTCTATGTACATAAAGACAGCACGGTCGGGATTACTTTTACACTCACTTTCAATGATAATTCCACTGCCGATGAATTGCATCATGGCGAAGGTAATGCCTGCACCAAGTGTCTTCTAGTTTTTTCAAGAGACACATTCACACTGTTGGGTCAGGGAAGACTGAAAGCAGTGAGGTCTGCAAGGTTCAAATAGGCCTTGTATGCTCTTGGGCCTGGTAGATGGTACTTGAGGACTCTGGAATGTCTTGAATGCATGTTCTGTTCTGTTTCTACCATAGAACATGTACAGTAATTGTACAGTACAAAGTAAGTATATAAGCTTGCTTTGACATATGTATATGTCTCAAACATACCATTCCAGGGAAGTAGTTATCATCTGAAGCTTGGATCTGGGCCTGGTGTCTGGGTATAGGTATAAAGGGGATCATTCTTGGAGTTTAGTTATGGCTTCTGCTGCTGTTCGTAATCTCACCCATAATTCCCCTTCATGAATGCCTGGGAACCAAAGTCCCGCAAGGACTTATTGGAATGATGAGACGTGTAGCATACCTGTGCTTTTCAAAATTGATTAGAACACGGTGCAGTGACAGGATGAGTCGTCAATCAATAATGAGGGGCATTTTACCATGGCGGAAAAACAATACTACTTCAAAAAAATACCTATCTTTTCTCAACTCTGCAGTCAATGGTGAAAATTATGGACGGAATCATTGGTTTAAGCCTAAGGAGGTAATTGTCAGACAAATATTTACTGTTTGCATTATATTCTGTTCTATTGTACATATTTACTATATTATATAAACTGTTTCTGTGCCCTTCGGTTTGGCTCTGTGGGTGAGAACTATCTCTGACAAATTTCAATATGACTATAGAGGTAACATTCGCAGATGGGTTAGTCTCAGCTTCACCGTATGAAACTTTCGTCGTAACGCGTATTTTGGTCGTGTAACGACACTTTCAAAAAAATACAATTCCAAATACAAAACATTTGCGTGTTTGAAGTTACTGTTTGCAGTCACGTGTTCAACTAAAAACTTCAACTAAAGTTTTGAAGCCTCTTAGAAAAACTAAAAACTCTTGCAAAATGTCAAACTTGCCATAGCTTATTGGCAACATTTTTGTCATTTTTTGCTAAAATTGTAAATCAAAAACTATGTTGGATTTCATGTCAGAAATTCTTAGCACTGATTTAGTTTTTTGCTTTTTCCACCGCTGTAATGGCACTCTTCACTTGGCTATACTGGGTATTCTACTGCTCCACTCATAAATACTAATAATGTGGAGTAACTGCTTTCAGTGGGAAATTTAAGTGAAAATGTTTTGTGCCCTCAGTCGAGACAGCTATAATAAATCTGGCCAATTTAGTTCAGACCTGGAAGATCTTGGGCAAGGTGCAAAATCCAGATTAATAAAACCCAAACCAATGTTTTGTTTCAATCAAGTGGATATTTGCCAGGTGGTACAATTCATTAGTCAGGGGGTTGAAGTAGTCTGTGAAACCAGCTCGCCTGAGCTTAAAAACTGAAGAAACACACAGCACATGACCTTTTCTTTTCTCTCTGCCCTCTAAACTTTCCACCACTGATCAGGTCAGACATCTTCCAAATTAAGGCCAAGATTCAGCACTGTAAACAATGGTGGGGGAGGTAAACTGTTCATAGGAAGGAAGGTTGGTCAGGATTCTCTTGGGCTTGGGTAAAAACTGTCAAAGCTAAAGAAATAACTGGGTCAGGTCTATAAAGTGTCGCAGAAGAGTGGGGCCTAGGGGCATATCAAGAATGCATTCTGCCAACAGCCCTTCCTCTGGCCCCAAGATTGCCCCGACGGGGTCCTAAAGTTGGCGGCTGACCTCTGCGGGTTAAAAAACAGGGCAAATACGGGCAGGAAGCCGTCTCTTGGCTCTTTCTTGCCCGCGCACCTCGAGATGGATGGATCCCGCTCGCTTTCATCTGCCCTCAGTAGCCGTTTACGTTTCCGTGGAAATGTCAGGAAGCGGTCAGGGGTCCTGTTTGCTTTCATAAGTTCCACCTCTACCACCCGTGTGCCATTAATAGAGGAGAGGCGAACGCTGACATGCTCTCAAAACGACTTTTGACTCCGGGGGGCTTCTCAGTTTTCGTTCTTGGTTTTTATTGGCTCTGACTCACCGGCCAATCCCACTAATGGACAACGCTTCCATTCCTAACCAAAGCCAGCCGTTAATTTGTTTTAGCTTTGATAGACCCTTACCGTATGTCTGGGAACTCTCTCACAAGGACCCCGACTTCCATCTGAATAGAAGGCGTGTCCTCCAGGAGAACGATCTCAGACAGGTGTGGGACGACGCTGTCCAGCCACGAGGACGTTGATTCCTGCAGGAGAAATGAGGTGTCAAAGGTCAGAGCTGCCCTCCTCATTATGCCACAACAAAAAAAAACTAAGTATGGCAGCACCTGGCACCATGTTATATAGGTTTAGCAGATGTTCCAACACAATGTAAAGGCGAGCTAAAGCACTTCGAGCAGCTGGACAATGTAACAGACAGTGCTGTAATCAAATACATAGTCAGCGCAATCTGTACAGCAGGCAACCATTATCAACATTCCTGACAGTGACGTGCCGTCGGAGGTTAGTTTGGTGAGGCAGAAACCTTCCCTTTGCCTGATTAGCAATCAGACGATTAACTAGTTCAGTAAGACTATTCGGCAAAATGACGGGCCAAATTAAGTTTCCGCGGCGTTATTATTCAGTAGGCTACATTGAACTTAAAATGCTCAGGAAACTGCAGATTTGCAAGTATTTGCTTACAGGAAGCTGGAGACGCGCCGAGAGGTGAGGCAGTGACCCAAAATTTATCGCAGGATTTTGTGAACCTGTTCCCACGTACTATTCCTGATTGACAGTGATAACAATTAAGACCAAGCCTTATGGAATACTGTGATACTGTGAATACTCTCTATGATACTGATAGAGAGATAACTTCATTCACGTATACGCTGCAATTCGGGACTGCAAGGATGGAAATGTGAATAATCAATTAGGAAAAAGTCTCAGCTCTCGGTAATTCTGTATATCATTTAAACATTCTGTTAATCGGATTACGAAAGAAGACTGAAAATAAACGCCCGCTTTTTGTTTGGGTGTAACTGCGCGTATTTAAAGGAGAATACATCATAGGCTATTGATTAAGCATTGAACTCTGCATAAGTCGAACTGCGTTAATATTTTTTGATGACATTGCTTCGGCTTCCTGGAAGCAAGTACTCGCGAATCTGCTGTTGAGCATTTCAGGTTCGATGTACTGAGTAATAGTGCCGCGGAAACTTAAACTGGCCCGTCATTCTGCCGAATTGTCTTACTAAACTAGTTAATCGTCTGATTGCTAATCAAGCAAAGGGGAGGTTTGTGCCTCACCAAACCAACCTCCACCGCTCGTCACTGATTCCTGATGAGCAACAGTCTGGTCAAATATGATCAACTGTTCGATCAATCATAAGCAACTATCCTCTTAGCATGTCCACTGTTAGCTGCCATTGAATAATAGCATCTTATTCTTTTAAGTGCCAATGTTAACAGCTTTCTAAAGACAAAAACAAACAATGTGATGGAAGTTTCAGGAAAAAAAATGTAGCAGTTGAGGGAATACCTATGAGATATGCCCATTTTTCAGTCTCTGTTTTTGAAGCATTTAATAGTAAAACTGCCATTCCTCTTCCACCCATTCAATGATGAATGCTTCTGAGTATTTTCTTATTATGAATGTAATTCTGTACAAAAACAGTGCTCAGTGCTGACTCTTATCATAAATCAGTGTTTGTACCAATTTTAAGTGCACCATGTTTTGGTGAAATAGGCTGCAATTTGCAAGAAAAATTTGCCCCGTATTATTTTTGAAAAACGTCTTCCCCTCGAGACGTAAGAAGAAAAGCATCAAAAGGGAACATCTCACCTCCTGTACGTTACAGTGGCACTCATAGTTTCAGTACAAGCTCTATAACCCCCAGTAATTACATCTGCTAAATTCATATCCAGAAACTTCTACACACCATTCCTGATTTTCAGGAAAGTAAAATAAGGTGTATTGCGACGTTTTTTTTTCCAGAGGCATTGAAAACCATCCAAATGCCCATGAGTCCTTCTGTCTAGGGACAGGGCCCTTGGTCAGCCACAGGGGACTTCAAAGACCCCGGACAGGACGTTGCTCGGTAAACAGAGCCTTCCTGTTGTCTGCTGAGGTGACAAACGGATGTTTTAATTGGAAAGAGGAACGGACGTGGTAGCCTGAGGAGGACGGGGAGGGGGGATTTGGTGTTGGCGGAAAGGAGTGCTCTCCTATAAGGGGAGGACACTGGGCATTTCATTCACGTGCCAGACCCCCCCACCACAACCATCCACTACTTATCACCCGTCTCCTTTAGTCTCAGACAGGGCTGTCTGGGCACAAACGTGACAGATGTAGGGTGGTGGGGTGAGGAGCGGGGGTCACATTCCTCTAGGTTTGACCGTTGTGCGAGAACTTTGACTTCATGGCTGTGGTCAGGTAAAAAGTACCAAAAAATTATCCAAGCAAACTCTGAATGTGCACAAACACATACACTTCTAAAAGGTTCAGTAGTTTAATGCATCCTCAGCTGTGTTCACACAAAGTCATACTTCATCTAATGCTAAATACTAGTTAATTTGGCGAACATCATCAAAGTGTCAATATCAGCGCTTCTCTGGTGATGAAAAAAATAAAAAAACAAACAGAAAAAAATGTACTTAATCACACAGACTATATATCAATTACTATTTTCTCTGAATAAGACAAATATACATATAACCTATAGAGCTTGGTATTTTGACTCATTGCAAATTCTGCAAATTGGATAAGCAGGTTTCATTTAAGCAAATAGTACCTTACGAACATGACAATATTTTCTACTAGGGAGAATAGTAAGACAAATGTCTGACAATAATACACAAAAGAGGGAGGTTTAGTTAAGCTGGTACACACCAGGTACACTAGCACTGCGGATAATATGTCTCTTCTGTGGCTTCACTGACCTGCTTCTTGCTTTTGACTCACCAGGTCTTTGAAGAGGAATTTCAGCTGCTTGCCCTCGTCGCGCAGTCGGCCGGCCATCCTCTTCCTCATCTTGAGTGACGTGCAGATGACCCGCCCCCTCATGATGGCACGCAGGTATTCGATAAGCACCCGTCTGTGCACCTCGCTCACCAGCGTCTGTCAATCAATCAATCAATCAATCAATCCTGAAGTATGATTTTCAGGATAGCTCCACAGATAGATGAAGGACTTCATTCATCAATCCAGGTCTCTGGTCTGTGATTTGACTGTAATTTGGAGAAGCCTTAAGATATAATCTGTCCTGAGCCAATAGTGACAAAGTACATTTTAACCCATAAAGGTCATGAAATTGTCAATTTGTTATTATGATTCCTAGGACATCAGACATTAGAGTTTAGAGGACAACATTTCAGAAAAATCTATACATTGAATTTTAAGACAATAAATGACCCCCTGGTTTGGGGACCAGACCATATATAGGGCGTCAACAGCCTGTGTGAGGTGAACGTGTATCCCATTGATAACTTAACATAACAGAGCGAGGAAGACAAGTCATTCAGTCCGGCAAAGCTTGTGACTTTTCAGCCACTGATGTGTACCAACTTCTGATGATATTTAAGAGCTAGAAACTATTCTTCTGGAACTGTCTCAAGGCTAGCCTTAGAAACCCCCTTAGTTTCTGCCCCTACTGATAGATCTGGGAAGCTATTCTGCACTGCGACCACAATGTATGAGAAAAAAAACATTTCTGAATATCTGTGAGAAATGTACCCCTTTCCTCGCTTTCATTAATTGCCCTCTTATTCTGCAAAAAGAGCTTCATCTAAATCATGTCAAGTTTTCAAAAAATCTTTTACATATTTTAAGACCCTTGTCACACCTGGCTCTATTTTTTCTACTTTACAGAATAAATTACAATTACAACAAGCATAATTTTGTTGATCGCGGAACAACACTGACATGGTGATATCAGATCGCGTGTGGTGGGTATACCCTTGGGAGGAAGATTAAGTTTTTATGCTTACTCAAAATTCCATGTCAGCTTCCAGTTACTGGTAATGATTGTTACATATGTACAATATCACAAAGCTCAGCATGACTTTTCATCATGTTTTACACCACAAAGGGTCGTCACATTGCTACTTTTCATAGATTGCTCTGACCAATCAAATGACCGCCTTCAGGAGCAAATATAAATATAAATCTTACCTGGTAAGGAGGGCAGTCCATTCTGCGGAACTTCTTGAAGTGTTCCTTTATAATGGCTATGATCGTATCGAAGGCCTCCGTGCTGTTCAGCCACTTCCTCTTCACAAGTTTGTCAAAAAAAGGCTGAAATATGGATAAGGCTGAATTTTAACAAACTGCTTGTTACCATTTCCAAGCAATAAAATGCCCTTTGGTCTTGTAACCATATAAAATATTGTTGCTTTCACACAAGATGAGAATATGAATTTGTTTTGCATTACTGTATGAGTGAAGAGTGAAATTACTCACAGACATTGTTAAACCCTGAAATCAGCCAAAACGTTGCCAAATTAACGGTATCTTTCTGTGATTTAGCAAAAATGGACTGGAAGTCTGCGATTTAAAGTGCGAATAAAGACAGGAATGCTTGTTGACGTTGACTTAAAGTATCTTTTGGTATTTGCAGTGTTAGGACGAGAGGAACTGGTGAGAAGGGGCCGGAGATATGTCTGGAGGTAAACAGGATTTGAGAGTCCCCCTCTGGTGATTGAGGTGGGTCATTAGGGCAGGCGGCTAATGCAGCCCCTGATCCCTGGCTCAGGACGCTACTATTGTATACACTGTGAAGAGGGATGTGCAGCAGTGCCAGATCCTCTCCGTTTGTAAACCCATAGGTGTTTGCCATTGCGTGACTGCTAGCGCCCGTATCTGTGTTTGTTTTTGGCTGTGCTTGTGTGTGTGTGTGTGTGTGTGTGTGTGTGTGTGTGTGTGCACGTGCGCGTGTGTGCCTTTTTGCACATGGGACTTCAAGACGGCTATTTCTGCATGTGATATCCTGGAAGAACTTCAGGAAAGGAAATAGGATAAGATATGATTCTGATGAAGTTTAAATCAGGTGGAAGGCCGAGGTTTCTGCTGATTGTTTGGTGCACGAACGCAAGGTGTGTGTCGGTATAAGTGAGTGCATGTCTGGTGAGAGTGTTGCGAGGCTATATGTGTATGTAAGTGTGTGTATGTGTGTGAGTTCACTATAAGCATGAGTGTCTGTGAGTATGCTAGCGTACTTTGAACATGTGAGTGTGTCTGTATGAGTAAGCAAGTGTGCCTTGTTGTTTGTATGTATATGTGCATGTATATATGCACGTATGTATGTATGTATGTATGTATGTGTATGAAGGGGAGAGTGGGGTCAGATGAGCCATGGGGACCAATGAGCTGTACCACTATTTAGCCTAATTTAAGCAGCTCTGAAATCAATTGATTATAAATATGTGATATGGGCCATCGGAACAC
Organism: Gymnothorax reevesii; assembly: GCA_029721435.1. NCBI lineage: Eukaryota > Metazoa > Chordata > Actinopteri > Anguilliformes > Muraenidae > Gymnothorax > Gymnothorax reevesii. The sequence goes on from CM056574.1 coordinate 119,071,681, forward strand.
AGTCTCCCCTCTATGCACATATGCATGTAAACGTATGTGCTAAAAAACGTAAAAAGCAAATTATCAGAGTGCATGCTTGTGTGACGCAGACTCACTCTAATGTTCTCAAAGAGCCTCTCACTCAGCACTTTCACCCCCTGGTTCACAATCCGGTCCAGGGAGCCATTGGCCCGCCGGGCTGAATCTTCACTGGCCTCCGAGGCACCCTGGCTGCAGCGCTGCACAAAATTCCTGCAACACACACATATACACACACACACACACACACACATTCATGCATATACACACACAAATGCAAACACGTACACACACACACACACATGCGCACGCGCGCACACACGCGCACAATTACACACACATATGCCCATACATGCCCATGCACACACACACACACACACACACAAACACAAACACAGATACGCACACAGAGTCAACATGACTATGATGGAACAGGCCAGAAAGTAACAGCACCGAGACAGAAGGAGAATAGAAACAGGATAAGAGAGTGTAGTGCAATTTCAAGGAGTGTAAATATGCAACTTTTTGAAAATGTGGATGGTAAATCATTGCCTTTTGTTGACCGACAAACTGCCATTCTGGCATCAGAGGACATTTTGTGACAGATATCTGAGGCTTACAATTTCTTGTGTAACTTAACACCTCCAGCAGATGACTGAACTCTGGGTCCACTGACCTGAAAGAAGGACAGCAGTTGACCTGGGCGATGGTGGTGGAGATGTACCCGTCAGCTCGCTCACCAAACTCTACCTGCGTCTCCTGGAAAATCTCTACCTTCTTTTTGAAGCTGCAGAAGAAAAAAAGATCACATTTTTCCTGCCACTAAAGAGCAGATTAAGTGGTAAATTTAAGTGATGGTGTATTGATGAAAGTAGGTCTTTCAGACCGACAATTGTTCATAATTTTATGACCTCTAAATGGTACAGACTGCTGAGAAATTCCACTCTTCTGCCCTGCTAATTACCTATATACTATCTCTTCACAAAATAATCAAAAACAGTATGAAATGTATTATTATCTCCCCAGAAATTATTTGATGATATTAACAATATTAGTTCCAGTACTGTAAGACAGGCAAGTTTGTCTTTTCCACAAAAATGGACCATGTCACAGTTATGTAAGTTAATTAGGACTGATGAACATTGGTGAGTACACAATCTATTAATCGCAGAACTAAGCCAGTATAGCAATTACAGTTGAGACAGGAACAATGCAATCTAAAATTACCAGGCTATATACTATTTCTGCGACAATCGATGTGTGTATGAATCTGCGAGTGCTGCTGCATGTGTGTTTCTATCTGTGTGCGAGTGTGAGGGATTCCAGCAGTGAGTCCACATGTGTATACTTCAGTGCGCGTGCAGGCGCGAATGTGTGTGTGTGTGTGTGTGTGAGACTGTGTGTGTGTGTACATACCTGTGTGCATTTGTGCTTGCGTTTGTGTGTCTACATGGGTGTGTGTGAATATGTGTGCGTAAGTGTATGGGGTGTGAAAGTATATGATCACGTGAGAGAGAGTTCCTCTTACCTGTACAAGAAATCAGCGAGTCCATTCAAACTGCATTGTGCCACACGTGAACCTAGGTCTCGACTTACAGCAGCTGATCGCTCCAGGTCCACCTGCAGTCTCTGTACACATAAACACGAACACAAACACACACACACAGACATACAAACAAACTTTAAAAATGAACAGGGACGCACTCATTTTTCAAGAGCAAACCCATTTGGAATACAGAAGACGCTGTTCCAGTTACGGCCACTAGAGCACACTGCAGTGACTCACATATCGCATTTTACGGCACAATTGTACTCGCCTCATAAAACCGTAAGACTAAGAGGCTCATGTAGTCAAAAAACATTTCGAGAAAATTGAAAAAAATCTTCTGAAAATAAATATCTACGCAACAGAAAAACTATAAGAACAGGATCCAGTTTAACTCCAGTGTTAATTTACCATCCAGTATTTTCATTTTTTTTTTTTTTTCACAAAATTCAAAGGGAGTGGTCCAGAGCCCAGCTGCTTGCAGTTTCCATAAGGGATTGCTATAGTGGTGAGGAGCGGTCTAATCACCCATTTCTGATCCATAACTCCTAAACAGGGGCCTTATTTCAGTTTCATATGTTGGGATCGAGGGGTTTGGGACTGGGTATTCTAAGTGCTGGAGGGGTAGGGTGGGGGTTGGCTGTGTTATGTTAATTTCACATTACAGTCATTTGAAAAAGTTCAGCGACCATAATCACACACCATAAAAGGGTTATGGTTTTTGTGCAAGAAGCAGACATGAGAGAGCTGCAAGTCAGAGGTGTAGGACACAGATAGAGGAGAGAGAGTACATATAAGTTGATGGTTTGTGGGTTCATGTTGAATGAGACAGGTACGTCTCTAGATCACCTCTGACCTGAATGACAGTTTGAGCCAGTGATGACTGGTACTCCTCCACCTGCAACATCTCTGTCCACCTCTTCTCCTCTTCGTCCAGGACTTGAGACAGCTCATTGGTCACTTTTTCCTGGTAAAGAAATTCAACCAAGACCACTGTGAGTTTTAACATCTAGGGTTCAAGCTGTGTAACATGAGAAATGAGCTATAAAAAATTAAAGCATGCATTAGTTATGCCCTACATACTGAATCTCAGGACTAGTCAACCCTGGTCCGGGATAGCCACAGTATTTACAGGTATTTGTTGTTATTCAGGACTTAATTGATAAATTAAAGCAGACGATTACACAAATAATTTGCCTCACCTGGTTAATTGGCTCTAAATTGGATGTTAAAAACGAAAACTAGATCACACTGTTGGTTTTCAGGACCAGGGGTGGCTATCCCTTCTTGTAGTTCTCAAAATGTAATTACTTTTTTCTCATTCTTTCCTAGTGCGTGTGTATGTATTGGACATCAATACTTCTACCTTTAACTGTCTTCACGATCCAATACTGGGCAGAAATTTTGTTTGCCAGATGGAGGTGCTGCACTGCAAAAAAGTCCATCTTAACAACTGCTTTGTCCATAATAGTTCACACCAGGTGAGCTGACTCCCATATAAAGGTCACAATCCTAGCCAGAAAATGACAACTAGGAGCTGGACTACTAGTACAAAGGAAGGACAGAGCTGCCGCTCTGTTTTAGTTTGGTCAGGCTGGAGCAGGGACTACAAAGAGACTACAAAGACTACAAAGGGTTCAGACAGTGGGGAGAAGCGTAACGCCCTTGAGAATATTTGGTTGCACCCAGACAAGCCCCCATAAGCCATATACACAAAGATTTAACAACTATAAACTTAATTTGTGGTGTGCAGTAAATCTTATAGTCTGTGAAGACAGGGTGTGCCTGAGTCACTCTCTGGGACTTCGGCGACTGATTGACCGAATTGCTGTGAGAGTCATATGCCAGCCTTACTCTGACAGAATTCAAACAGTCCAGCTCCAGCTTGTCCACAGTCTCCAAGGGCAATAGGCGCCCCAGCTGGGAACGGTTGACAGGCGTGGTCCTGCTGACAGCATTGAGAACATCCCTGGAGGGGAAACCGAGAAACAGAGCAGATTTCTAAACATTTCTGTGCTTCCTTACTGGACCTAAAAAAATTCAGAACCTTCAAAGCCTACTTTTGATTTTTCTATTTACTTTTCTCACATAATTTCAACCTTCCAGGTGTTTTTCTGGCCTATTTTTGCTCTTCTTGTACACTGTGAAGCATATTTGTCGCTATTTTGTCCAAAATTTATGAACAAATGCAATTGATTTTACTCAATGCGGCAACTTATGACAGATGTTGTAGGTCCAGTCTAACTGTGCTATGTGAAAATTTCTGTAGAAAATGCTTAGCAAACAAAATAGACTTGACTTGACTTGGCTTGTGTAGTACCTGTTGTAGATATTGTAGACCCAGTCCAGCAGGGAGTAAGTGTCAGTGACCTGCAGGGCGGCGCCGGTGATGGTGTGCAGCCGGCGGGTGATGGCCTTGTGGTAGCTTTGCACGTACACCTGGAAGGCCTCATACTCCTCAGGGTAGATGGGGACTGCATTCCTGCAGGCGGCTCCCAGGTCCTCCACCACTCGGCTCCGCAACCTCTCCAGGTACAGGGCAAGCTGCCCCACTTGCGCCTCCACCTGCTGGGGCAGGCTGGCATCTGCGGCCTCAGCAACCGCCTCCTTCCAGCGCTGTTTGAGCCTCCGGGGCCTGGGGCCTGCCAGAGCAGGGGTGGAGCCAGTGTCTGGTGCGGCATCCCTCCGGGCCCAATCTCGGTCCGCCTGCTCTTCCTGTTCCAGCACCTGCACCACCAGGCTGAGGTTGGGCCCAGCGGTGGGGCATCGCAACGACTCTCGCACCACATCCCACATCTCGGTCTGCAGGGCCTCGTACAGCAGCTCTACGTCCTTGGCCTTACGTCGACCCCCATCCTTACTGCTGGGGCTGATCACCTCCTCGGGTCCCCCCAGCCCCGGTGAGCTGCCCCCAACAGGGGCCACCGTCATCACCTCGCACTCCTGTTCCAACTCCAGGATATGCGTATCTGCCAGGAACAGGTCCCGCTTGGTCACCAGCTTCAGGATCTCCAAGACTAAAGGGAAAAACAACACCATAACTCATATTGCTCATGTCTCTTGGCACAAAAAGATCCTAACAAATGTCTCATCTTGTAATGAGACTTAAGACTATATTTTTTGCATTTGATGGCCAACTTCAAGTGACGTACGATACAGGCAGAGACACACAATATCCTCCTTATGCTTTGAAACCTGGTTATTTACTCATTTTTGGCCCCTATAGAGGATGAGGGTCTGGTCCCTGATTCTAATAGCAGGACTAGTGAGTCAGCTTAGAACTTCTGCCCTAACTCCAAAGTTGGAAAGGTTCCAGGTTTCAATCAGTGCAGTAATCCAGTCATCTTGATGGATGAATGTATGGATCCCTGGGAATCTGTGCGGCATATCCACCTGCAAACAAACCTGGTGTATAAGGATAAGGCAAAAGCTTCATGAGTCGTCTCTTAAGTCTTCTTTTCATCTTCTGGACACCAGAAAGCAAGGATTACATTCATAATGTCCAATCCTATCTGAGCAAATAGGAGCATGAGCAAGACCAGACCAAAAACTACCCCCAGGGTCTGCTGGAGGGAGAGAAAGCCAAGAAACGCACTTCAGAGTTAAACCCATTTGGCCAAGAGAAATAAATCATTTAGATGTTTGCTTGACGTAAATGGCACCTTTGCCGCCTGACTTCTGACTCCCAAGGCAATATTGCACAAAGCATATAAACAGTTTATGAAAAGACAAAGTGCAGGGCTGATTAATATGGAAAATGCAAGGTGGCGGACAGCGGCTAACTGAATGAGCGGCTGCGCTTGCCCTTTGATTGGTGCTTAATCATGTCCTTGGCGGTAGGAACAAAGGCAGATCGCAGAACAATGGCAGCCCAGTGCCTCCACTCTGCAAGAGGATGCCAGAGCAATCAAAGGACGTTAGCCATTAGCAGTCACTCATTAATGCCTAGTTAAAGACGCTTTTTTGGTTGAAAAGTTTTCGAAGCTGAAAAGACTGTGGCAATGTACTGCAGTGTATCCTTATCTAGAGCGACTTACACAATATCTTTACATTGCCATTTTGTGGGATGTAAGCTAGATGAAGCCGACCTTCAGCAACATTGTAAAAGAAACTTCTAATGGCCTGTCAGTGAATAGCGCTATTCAAATCAAATTTTATTAAACTGTATTGAATTTCTACAGCCATATGTACATAAGAAAGTCTACAAAAGTACAATGGCTGCATCCAACCGGTCAATCGAAGGGACAATCTTTGCATTAGAGGCACAGTTCTACGCACATTATGAATTACCGTCTACCCAGGGGGAAGAGACGCAAGAGAAAGGAGCAAAGTTGAGTAATACTTGCTAAAGGGCCCTTACAGCTTTATAAATACCGCACATTTTGCCAGAGCTGATAAGCACGGTTCGAACTTTCACAGCCTGTCAGTTTGTTTTACGACATTAGTAAACAAAGCGCTTTTGTATACTGGGAACATTCCATGTTGTCCAAAAGGCGGGATCCTTCGTGAGGTCACTTAGAGTTATTGCCCTCCGAGTCTCCTACGTTTATTGGGTTATATTTTTCCATCATCAGTCACTTGCAGCAGGCAATTACACAGCAAAAACCAGAGTACGATCTTGCATTCATACAGCTGAATATTAGTTGAAGCAGGTAAATTTGTATGCAGCCCAATAGTAAAACATATCAAAGCCTCACAAAACCACATTGACCCCACCAAAAAGTCAAACCTGGTATTTCCAAACCCCGATCCCCTTCTTCCATAATTTTGACACCTTTCACTTGGTTCTCTCTATGTAACGTAATTAATATCATTCCTAGGCAGGTTAACAAGCAACATTCCAATAAACCAGCTTCAAAGGGGGAATTCAAGGAATTCGCAACAGACGTCAGCACTTCTGGGGTCTACACACTTAAAATTACGCCAAAAAGTGCAAACCACTCAATGTGGTATCAATTTGTGGCATTACCTGGCTCTCTGGCGAGTATTCCTGGCCCTCACAAGCGGTCCCATTCAACCCCTTAGGTGTGGTCTCTCATAAACAAGCCATTTGTTTTCTTCTCGAAAAAAAGCCTTGATGTCGGGACATTTTTATAATGTGGCCCTGTCCCGCATCTCGGCCTGTGAAATGATCCGTCCCCAAAGCTGACCCAGCTGTGCGTGCGAAGGCCCTGCCTCTCCCCGCCGGGCGGCCATCGGACCCAGCTGCAGAGCAGTAATCCCAAAATCTTCTGCTCCCCACGCCAGCGGGACAGTTTTAACCCCCCTGAGCCTCGGGGCTTTTTTTTGGTTTATTACTGTGATGGGATACAGCCGTGATATGAGTTGTGGTGGTGCCATCTGGATCGATATTTGATGAAATAATAAACCATGAACACAAAATTCTGCAGTACTGGAAATGTTAAAGCGTGACTTATGAACTGCATGGAGGCCAACCTGAACCGAGATGCACTGGCTGAGTCGTGCTCAGTTAGTATCAGGCAGTGCCCATTATGTCGGCGTGGAAGTGAAAGCAATATTTTCCCAACGGCATTCAAATATTGCTTCCTCTTGATTTTTTGAAACTTCTGGAAATTGACATTTTGAATTTATAATTGTGTTTTTTTCAGATGTATTTTGGACTAAATATTATTAGATTACTGCTATAGAAGCCTGACGCATCCACCCCCTTCCCCATTATGCTGCTGCGTTTGTTATACAGGTGTTATACAGCCGGGTGCTGCATGACCGAGCTCTTATCTCGGTACTGAGTGTGTTGGGTGCAACGGGTAAACAAGCTCGCCTTGGGATGGGACTCGTTCAAGCCTCTCGGCACACTGAGAAATCCAGTCATTTCCTCCTCTCCCACTGTCATCATGACTGAATGAGGGAGGGGAGGGGGTGGGGTGTCGGGGGAGGGGGGTGTTGGAGGGGCGGGTGGCGCTTTGGGAAATCCTTCCCTAACTCATTGTGCCAGGGAGACAGACAGCACCACCCAGCACTGCCACCCCACCCTGATGTGTCATACATGTCTGTACACAGCACTTCCACACAGATAATGGTAAAATATAACATGTCTATTGTGAAGCCCATACATATTTGGACAGCAACACTTTAAATAGCCTTAATTACAACATTACACAGGATATGGATGCTGTTATGTAGCCCCTTTCCTCTAACTGTACTTCATTATTTATTTATTTTATGTTTATTTGTCGAGTATGTAGCAAGTGAACCGTTCCCACGCACTACAGCATTAATAGCTACAGCTAATTTGCAATGCCTGTCCCTAGCATTGCTAAGGCTGTGAGTGGAGTGAGGTTACTTAGTCGATTAGCTCACCAAGATTGGTAAGGTTTATCAGAATACCCCTACTCTGCAACCAGCTTTTGCAGTGGGAATGAAGGACAGGGAGAGGAGTGGCATAGCGTAAACAAGCATGAAATAGTCAGATCCACCACCACAGGATGGCTGATATTCTAAAGCAAAATCCACTAAATGGCAGAAAGCAGTTTCTGAAAATGAAGGACAAACAGAAGTATGAATAGATGAATAGGCACATCTACGCAATAAGATGTACCTATACATTAAATTCTGCTGGAAGTAATGGAACGGTTTTGACGTTCCTGCCCAGAAAAGAAACACGACAGAGGGATGGATAGATGGATATGAGGACAGACAAAAGTATGGAAAAGCACATCTAAACGATGTATCAACATATTAGATTCTGTGGAAAGATATTGAACAGTTTACAAGTTCTAGGCCGGAAAAGAAGCGTGATGGACGGACATGCGGACAGATGGACACGCAGGAGGAAAACACTCATTCCCACGTTCCCTTGCCACTCTGTGGTGGGGGATAATAACCTGAAAAAAAGACCGAGATTCTGGCCTTTAGTTTGAGCGTACGTACAACTGCATGGATAGGCAGCAGCCATACCACAGTTTAATCTGCTCCAAGCTAAGCAGGTGTGGGCTTAGTTAGTGCTTGGATGGGAAACCATCTGGGAAAACCAAGTTGCTGCTGGAGGAGGTGTTGGTGGCCAGTAGGTTGCGATCTTCCTTCTGGTGGAATAATCCCCAATGCCCCAGTGCAGTGATGGGGACATTGTACTCAAGGAGGCGTCGTCTTTCGGACGAGACTTTAAACTGAGTTCCTGACTCAATGTGGTCACTAAAGATCCTATGACACTTATCGACAAGAGTAGGGGGTTCCCTGGTGTCATGGCGTAAGTCCCAACCTGGCTCTTTCGACCTGCTACCTAATCATCCCCTGTTCTAATTGGCTGTGCAAATTGCCCTCAACCCCCAGGGCTCCCTTGAGAAATAGATTTCAATCTCAACAGGGCTTCCCTGGCTAAATAAGGATTAAATAAATAAATGGAGCAAACTGTGTAGGAGTTACAGTTCTTCGACATTGTGTTCCTGTCCAAATACTAACAGGAGGTGCAATGCAAACGTCAAACACAGAGAGCAAAACTCCAGATTCAGGAAGTAAAAATCCATTCCAGTATATTCTTCCAACTCCCTGTGTTGGGTAATGACCACAATCCTTTAGTCAGGAGGCGGAACTAACACGTGAAATCAGCTGCAGGGTATTTTCACACATTCAGGAATAAACACATGGGCTGCCGGTACCGTAACTTTTTGACCCCTGGACTTCACACCACGACACAACGCATCTGTGTGAATCAGGCCCAAATGGCACACATCCATGCGTGTGTGTGTGTGTGTGTGTGAGTGTGAACACGCCCGTGTGTTGGGGGCATAAAACTTGAGTCAGAAGCCATTGCAGGTCCTTCTACTGCTGATTCACCCATTTTTTGCTCTTTTTTCGTGAAAAGGATGTGCCTCCGTTTGTCCGGCCGGGACACGTCCGGGGGAGGAAACGGTCCAGGGTGATACACTGGTGCCTGCAAACCCCCCTTCCCAAGAAAAATATCCACCTCACCCAGAGTCGTATCGCCTGCTGTCGGCGTGCCAACCAAGCGGAAGGACATCTAAATATAACCCACAATACTGCTGTGGCGCATCATTCTATCACGTGAGGTGTAGATGCATCTGTTTCTCCCTAGGGCACGGGCAGATGTTTGCGTGTAATAATATATTTAGAAAAATATTAACAATGCCACATTGATTTGTTTGGCTGGCTCCAGAGCTTTACGCGAAGTCGATGACAAACGGTCTGGGGTAGGGGAGTGCTGTGGTCACAGGAAGGGGGTGTGGTCACAGGAAGGGGACAGTCTTTGGGGGATCGGGGACACGCCCACAGAGTCATTTCAGAATCTGACCGAGTGGAGGGCCAAAAAAAAAAAACCCTGTCAATCTAAATCAGTCCTTCAATTACTAAATAACGGCTTGTATTGCTTTTTATGCCAAATACAAAATGCAGATAAAAATAAAGCTAATGAGGTAAGACTGTTTTACAGATTTGCAAATGGGATTAGAAAATTTCACCTGTCAAGCAAAGCATATCTGAAATATTTTTCACCTGAAAATAAAAAAGATTTTAGAAATAAAAGAAGTCAGAGGAAGAGCACTGTTTTAGGTTCAGTTCAGATACTTTGCTCCTATTGCATAAGGCTAGTCTACAGGTCAAAGAAAGCTAATCGCAGATCAGGCCAACTTCAATAAGTGACTTTATAAATACAGTCATGTACATAGTCAAATGAGATTTTGTTTTCCTGTGAGGGAAGTTGCCAAACACATGTCAAGTCAGATGACTCAGAGTTAAACATTAAAATCCATCTACCCTTTCCATTAAATATCCTTCACTCCACGCAATGCGCGGCAGTATTCCTAATTTTTGGCTAGCCTACGTGATGTTGTCCGTGGAAGGAGTCCTTCACTATAGCCTGTAATGAATCCCCTTGAAACTGCACCAGGTCATGTGACTGCCAGATGTAGCAGAGCTTACGCACCGGTTCTCATTCAAGGTTACACCTGAACCATTAAGGCATAGATGACTGACATGGGACGGAAAGCTGCACGGGGAATTTCGCTTAGCTCCGCAAAACCCAAACACAGATTCTCTTTGTTCAGGGGTACAGCCCACCCTCCACCCACCCACAAAAACTACCGCTGAAGCACACTCCTGAAACCTATGGAATTGGTCCTCGCCCTTCCTAACCACAAACCACAATTATATAAGCCCCTGGCCGTGGAATTACAGTAAAATTAAGTCCAGGTTTTTTTTTTTAGCCCACTTTTGGGAATTCCAAGAACATGATCCCAGATTTGGCAAAGTGCACATGCACACAGGACTGAGCTGAAACAGGGAAACTTGGGCCGGCAGGGGTGGGGGGGTGGGCTTCTCATATTAGCCCACGTCCAGTTAATAGCCCCCCCCACACACACACACACACTTCACGAGCTGCAAACAACCCCCCACCACCACTTCCACACCGTCTACAGGGCCAAGGTGTCTCACGCCAGGAGCCAAGGTCACACAGTGTGTCTGTGGTTCCTCTCCGCTTGCAAAAGCTAAACATCTTAAAGCCTCATAAACACACGCTGGCCTCAGGCCTTTTGGCTGCACCAAATCCACACAAAGCCCAAATGAGTTCCAAGTGCGCAAGATTTTGGAGGACGAAGGGCGGTGGTGGTGATGGGGGGATGAGGGGGTCTGACAAATTGGCCAGGCCTGAGAGAGGTTATGCAGCCAATTCGCTGAACTGCACTCAATTAAATCACTAATGAATAAATTATGTTAACCTTCCCACAGTAAATGAAAATATATACCACAGAACGGGATTACATACAAATGTCCTGAAGCAAATTCATGATCATTGAAACCACTGAGAAACCAACAGTGCAAGAAAGGAAGAAATAAAATGATAATTCAGCCTAAACCAGTATCTTAATCTTATATTCAGGTTTAAATATCAAAATCATATTTCTATGACTTTATCACAGTTTGTGATGAAATATTAGCAATGAGCTTGCATATTTTGGCTTGTTTCCAGATTTGCCAAAGGGGTTACAAATTGTCAGGCAAAGCAAACTGTAACTTAAGCTAATATTTTCTGTAGAGGAGAAAAAAAAAAAACGATTTCTGTCAGATTTTAAGACAAATTCATCATGAACACATTATTTTTCTTTTTTTCAGCCCCCAGACCTTCTCCTGAAGCTCGCTGGCCAGATGGGAGACCATCTCAGCGTGTTTGGGCCAGATAAATATTTTCCTTCCAAGGCAAAATATCAAATAAGCAGCGCAGAGTCCAGTTTCTCCCCTGCGGGCAAAGCCACAGATGTGCCAAATCTGTTTCTGGGACTCCCACCCCCACCTCTCTGTCTTACACTCCCCCCCAACCCCACTGCATATTGTCCTGAAAAATCCTCCTGTCCTGTACCATACACCCAATCCCAACTGAGACCTTCCCCGCAGTCACACATGCCTCACATTAACTGACAACTGACGCTCAAACTGCAAAAAGTCAGATATAATGTCTGACAGGATCAAACTCCTGGGTAAATAGTACCGGGTAGTATAAAGTTATTATTTGCTTGAGAATTGAAAACAGTTTCCTGGACAAGTGAATGTGACCTACCACAATGGCTAATCCTGCTGAGGGTGACTTATTTTTTAGGTGACAGAATGTATTACAAGTTGAAAAAAAAAACTTGGTAAGATGGACTTATCTTTCTTTTTACTGTGATCCATCTTACTACTCTGGTCACTGAAGGTCAGATTAGGGATTCTGTTTTATTCATTTTAAATGCAGTACCATTGCGCCATTTTAGATCCTCAGTCCCATTTACAGGGACAGCAGAGCAACACAGGAAGACCAAACCGCCCTGCCTCTTGAGAGGGACATCACTTTGAAAAAACTACACACACTTTCAGCAAAATGCATTCAAGCCATACTACTGACTCCATTGAGCTCTATGAGGGTCCACAATTAGATGCAGGAACAGAATTTCACCAGGTCGCAACTATTTGCCACGGTTGCTATGGCCACGGTTTGGACACTGATATGATAAACGCAAAATACAGGATGTCTACCCGGCAGAGTTTTATCGTTTTATGGTTTGGAGGCCTTGGGCCGAACAGGAACGAACCTAGAAATCATTCACCAAGGGCTTGGCGTCCCCTCCCACATTTATGGCAGGTTTTTTTTTTTATCAGCGCAGCCAAATCCAGACCATAGACTGGCGCAGAACGCACAGAATTTGACCTGCTGTGTTCTGTTAATCATAAATTAAGAACTACCTGAGGCACAGGTGCCATTTCTTTCCAAATTTCCAACAAAAGAAGCAGAGGCAGCTACCATATGTGCCTAATAAGCACTCAAGGGATACCGTCAGGGATTTTGGCTCCTCTGAAATTTTTTTTTTTGGAGCCCATCTCACTCATAGCTTCTACCGCTGCACAAACAGCCCCCTGAGTCGCCGATGATCTTAATTCAGCTCCCTTTTTTCCGTTTGACTTCAAAATTAAAAAAAAAAAAAAAAAAACGGTCAAAACTTCAAGTCACAAACATTTCTCTCGCGTCACTAATTCCATTATAACGGAAATTGCAGTTGGGGCTACGTGCACATCAAGTCACCAGCTAAACTCTCCCACTACTGCCACAACTGTAAAAACTAAGTAAAAAGAAATAGGCCAGTCAACAGAAGTTCCAATTTTATACTTCAATTCTTACTTTTAATACTGTTTGCTAAATGTTCTTCACTTCAGAGAAGTCTAATACAATTTTATATCCTTCATAAGAGTAAGACTCCTGATAAGACTGACTTTTTCCCACTACAGCACTCAAACTGCCATCGTGGTCTATACATTGCAAATTGTGGTCACTCACTCGCTCGCAGAAGTTTATTAGGGACGCTTAGCGGGCATATTTTGTGGAACGCATGTGCATTAAGTGCTGTGAATCAGCGCAGTTCTCTTGTTTTTGTGGTAAACAATTTTCCACAAAAGTCAACAAGCCCAGGATGAGAGGTGAAGTGAGGGCTCTGAGGGTGGAATGGGAAGATTAAAATCTCTCAGTGATGACAGCCCACAGCCTGGGCATGCATGTTGTGTCTTTGGGAGGAGACATTGAGATGGCTGAGATGGTTACCAGGAGAGATTCTGAGCTGACTCCCATTCTAATACATGACAGGACAAAGCACCAAGCTGAAAGTTCCAGCTTAAACCAGCCTAAGTTATCAGCTATCAAGCTAACTTAACCCATAAATATACCTCATAGATCATACTGTGAAAAGCTTTCTATTCTTTATATTTTGGGTCCCTTTAGAAAGTCACAGCAAGCCGACGCTGAGTGCGAAGAGACCCCCGCCACCCTAAGCTAATTATAAATAAGTAGCAGCATACACCTATGGCAAGGCGCAGGTCACTGTGCCGAGGTCAAAAGTCAAATCCACTAATGACCCTTATGTTGCGCACCTACCCTTCACAAGGAATCTGCATACCGAATTCAAAGCTGCCCTGCTCAGTACTTTCAAAAATATGGCCCAGACAAAAATTTTCAGATCAAGGTCACTGTGCCAAGGCAAAAGGTCAAATCCACTTATGACCTTTACATTTCAGACCTATCCCTCACAAAGAATCTGCATACAAAATTTGAAGCTCCTGTGGCCAACACTTTCAGAGATATGGCCCGCCTGCCCAGATGCCACAGAGTATAACAACACCCCATCAGCCCATAAAGAACTGTGGGGTAAAAACTATGCTGAAACAAAGTTATTAAGAGGGTTTTTTGCCTCTTGAAAGTCAAAAAGGGCCAATTTTGACCACCGGTACATGAAAGCTGTGCATTTGAAACAGAATTTAACTGTTTGACCAACAGTTCACCAACTGAGCATCTGGTAATCCTTGATGCCGTGGTGACCGACTTTAAGCATTATGGACATTTGCCATACTAGGAGATACTGTCCCTTTAAGGTTGCAGGTTAAGGCCATAGCACAAGGGGATTATAGCACCAGGGGACAGTAGGGAGATCGCAGAAGTTTTTCAGCTGAGTTAGCAGGTAGCGTTGCAAGCAGTATTTCACTTTGTGTTGTACACTGAGTTTATTAAGAAAATGAATGGCTCCATGGCTGCGTGGGTCCACAGGACAAGCAGTTTTGTCTCCTGTTCTCAATCCTCTACAGCACGGCTACGCTACCAACCAAGTTACTCAACCAGCTTAACCAGGTTTGACAAGCCATACACCAGTCATAACCAGCAACGACAAACTGTCTGACCAGCTAGAACTGTAGGAAATGCAGATTATCTGGCCTAGAATCCAAGTTGGACTAGCTGGATTTTTCATTAAAGAAAACAGTGTTACCCTTGATTGATTAACTGTCAGAGTTGACCAAAGTCGAGAACCTTGTCTGTAGGGTGTAGTTTGATCCAAAGGTCTGACATGATAGAGGGCTGACAAACATACTGGCAAACAAGTTCCACTGAGAGGTGAGGGCAAACACCATGGTCTCTTTTTTCCTCCAGACCCAAAAACAGAATCCATCCATCATTAGGTCATTACAAGAGTTTTCAAAGCCTGCATTTGCCTTACCAGTGTCTCTAGGGAGCAAATTCTTCTTATTTTAGCGACTGACTATGTGCAGAAATAACAAAAAATGTTGTTTGTTTTCTGTTTGGGAGCCCCTCAGAGTGCGATGATTGAAAAGATTTCCACGTCATTCACTTCGGCCCATTTTGGAATTTCCTGACGTTTCACAAACTGTCGTCCAAGGAGAACATTGTTGAGTGCAATCAATATTCGCTCAGGCACAATGAATTGCACAACAACGATGTTCGCATTGTTAACAGGCTAACCTGGGAGGACGTTAAAGGAAGTGTGGCACAAACAAACCACTCTTGACAGTCCAGTACTTTTCCACTCTAATCATCTCCAGCAGCATCGGTTACAGAGAAAACCCTACGCACCTCGCTCAGGATTTCAGCGAAGACTAGCTGCATATCTAATGGTTTAAGATGGCCTAAGCTGAGTTCAAAGTTCATCTCACACCAGACAAAGCTGGTTAAGTTGGTGGAGTAAGCAGATATCAACTACTGGACAAGTTGGCTGTATAGATTAGTCAATGGGTGACCAACTGGTTGACTGCTTAAAAGTGTCAAGTATGCACTTTAACCCCTTTGCGCGGAATACTCATAATGTCCATTTTTTCCTATTATGCATGAGCCTATTTAGGCTTTATAACAAAGTATTTCTTTCACAGAGACTGTGGAAAATTATTCCAGGGAAGAAAGTCATTTGTAAATTCAATTACAGAATTATTTCGGAAATAAATATTAGAATTTACAGCGGCGTCAATATCGGTGCAAAGGAGTTTTAAACCAGTTTAGTGTGGTATAGGCTGGAATTTTCAGCAGGGATTTGACTCAAGACTGAATGTGAAGGGTACCAGAGAGAAAACCCAGGGGAACATTCCACTGTAAACCACACTAAGCTTGTCAGTTTTTTTTTCAAGTAGGGGTATTAAGCCCTTGTAGTTAGTCAACCAGCTAATCAAAACCAGACAGTGCAATACAGGCAGCCAGTCCACCAGCTAACCGATTGCTTACGCAACCATCATAACCAGCTCTGAACACCCACAGACCACAGACAAACAGACCAGCCAGAGCTGTAGAATACATGGCTTGAACCAAATTACTAGGGGTTATTCGCAGCAGAAAATTGAGTTTCTTTTTTTCCCGAGGCTGAAAGGTTTAGTTCAGTGCAGTTTAGTTTATTGTTGTCATATGCATTAAAAGTACTGTGTACAGTCGATGCAATGAAATGCATTTTGCCAGACTCATGCTGTCACATTTTCAATAATATGGGATATTCAGGACATGATTTTGCCGCATGCATTTGGAGCGACACACACCCTCTTAACTCCAACAGTCCCCCTAACCCCCTTCACATTCCCGACTGCCCCCATCAAGCTGATTCTGCCGCAGTGGGAAGTCAGGAACGCCGCTGTTGAACCGTCTGTCGGCAAAACAGCGCGAGGGGACTTTGGCAGAGAGTGCCGCACAAGTTTTACTCACATTATGCAGATAAACAAATAATCGTGTCGGTTTGCTATGTCAGCTGGGGGATCCATCAGCACTGCCAGAATGCCGGGAGCTAGGACCCCTTTATGAAAGACATTTCACACAAGTCCTTAAAACCGCGGGGCAAAAGACCAGTGGTCAGAGCGTAAAAATCCTGCCATGTGTCTGTTCCTCCCGTGAATCCAACCAGCTGATTTTACCAATTATACATACAGTTATTATATTATATTATATATTATATTATATATATCATTATACACCACCACTTTCGTCTAAAAGGCGTTCTAATATATTACTTATCTACAATTATTTTGTGAAAATGTATTGAAAAATGCTATTGTAGGCAATGAGAACAAAAAAAGAAAAAAAAAATTACCACAAGCATACTGAGAGAAAATAATGGTATTAAACAAAAACACAGAAAACATAATTTTTTTTATAACAATTCAAAGGTGTCACAAATTTATTTTTTTTGATTACTGCATAGTCTAAATGTATTTTGAAGGCTCATTCCATGATTATTTATTCGAAAAATTTATTTATACTGGTTTGAGGCAACATTATTTTGCAAAATTATTCTCTGATGGTCAGTTGTTCCAGGATATAAGGTGACATGAACTTTCAGCATGACACAGTGTCAAATACAATGGCATGATGGAAGGAACTCTCTGAGATTGGTCGTAGCTGCATTGTGGCCTTACATGATGCTGAAGACATTAAATGCTGCCATGGCACTATAAAAAACCATCAAGCATTTCATAGAGACTGGTTTGCTGAAAACTAGTGGCAATAGAGGCACAAAATGAAAGGTCTGATGTCCTTTATCTGTGTATGAGAAGCAATAAATAAATAAATCGGCAGTTGAAAACATGACAACTCCTTGATGATATTAATAGCACCAGAAGTGAAGAGATGAAAGTATCAAGATCAACTATTTCCAGACACCTGTGTGAAAATGGTCTGATTGTTGAAGTTGCGGCCAAGAGCAGGCAACATCAAAAAAGATGTGAGTTTGCCAAGAAATTCAAGGGTTGGACACCAATGGACTGGGAGCAAGTCCTTTGGACCGATTAATCAAAAAAAAATTTTTTTTGAAATTTTCTCAAACAAACGCAGAGCAGATGTGTGCTGTGGAGTTGAAGAACGTTTCAAAAATGGCTGTTTAACCCCTTGAGTAAAACAGGGAGGTGGTTATATCATAGTTTGGGGTTCAGTCTGCTCAAAAGGAGCCGGTGATCTCATAAAAACCAATAGAATCATGGATCAAAAGAAGTATCACAGCATCTTCATGTGGCTCGCATTGCCATCTGGAAAGAAACTGATTGTTCAGGGATTTTATTTTCAACAAGATAATGACCCTAAACACACTTCTAAGTTGTGCAAGAATTTTCTTAGTCAGAAAGAAACATCTGGTGATATAAAAGTTATGACTTGGCCTGCTCAAAGTCAAGACCTCAATTCGACTGAGCAAATCTGATGTAACATTAAACGAAACTGGAAAAATCACTGCGTGTAAGGGACGAGGCCAAAGACCTTTACTGGATGCCTGTGATCTTCAGGCCCTCAGACGCCACTGCATCACTCACCGGCAAGATTCTGTCATTAACATTACTTAATGGGCCGAGGCATACTACAAGAAACCACTGTCTGTAAACACAGTCTGCCGTGCCATCCACAGATGCCACCTAAAACTCTATCATGCAAAAAGGAAGCCATTGTTGAGCATGGTCCAGAAGTGCCGCCGTGTTCTGTGGGCCAAGGCTTATTAAAAATAGACTGTAGCAAAGTGGCAAAGTGTCCTGTGGTCAAATGAATCCAAATTCGACATTCTTGTTGGAAATCTTGGGCGTTATGTTCTCTGGGCTAAAGAGGAGAAAGACCACCCCTCCTGTTATCAGTGTTCAGTTCAAAAGCCAGCATCTCTGATGGTATGGGGATGCATATGGTGTGGGACACTTGCATGTTTTAAAAAGCACCATGAATGCTGAAAGGTATATAAAGGTTTTAGAGCAACGTATGCTCCCCTCCAGAGGACATCTATTCCAGGGAAGGCCTGGTGTATTTCAGCAGGACAATGCAAAATCACATACTGCAGCTATTACAACAGCATGGCTTCGTAGTGGAAGAGTCCGTATGCTGAACTGGCCTGCCTGCAGTCCTAATCTTTCACTGATTGAGAATATTGGGCGCATAATTAAACAAAAAGTCCCTCAAAGGAGACCCAAAACTCACCAGCAGCTAGAAGCCTGTATTAAACAAGAGTGGAATCAAATGCCAATGGCTAAACTCAAGAAACTTGAGTTTAAATCTCCTCAATGCCCAGGCACCTCCACTCTGTGTTATAAAGAGGAGGGGATGCAACACCATGGTAAACAGTCCCCTGTCCCAGCTTTTTTGAGACCTGTAGCGGGCATCAAATTTGAAATGAATTCATTGTGTGGATAAAATTGTAAAATATCTCAGTTGCAACATCTGCTATGTTATCTCTGTTCTATTGTGAATAAAATACTGGCTGGTGGGATTTGAAAGTCATTGCGTTTTGCGTTTTATTCACAATTTTCACTTTGTCCCAACTATTTCGGTATTGGGGTTGTACAAGAATAGTACCCGATTTCTGATTTATGTTCACTTTGTTAAGTGTATAGTCATCACTGCACAGTGCACACTATTGTACCCTCTGGCTGAAGAGTTCAGCTCATTCAGATTTGGAACCAAATACTAAGAAAGACTTTATCGGTCCAAACAAGGATTTTGCCCCTCTGCCAAAAACCCTAAAGTTATGAAATAGCATTTCCTTGTGAGAGTTCAGTTCCATGCACACTACCACCATAATGCGTTTATACACAGCCAAAAACATTATGAAACATGCCTCCGACAGCCCCTATTTCAATGCTATCACTTCAGGAAGATTAAAACCCCATTATCGCCTGTCTACAAGTATGATAATGGAAAGGGCTGGCCAGCTGCAATAAATATCTGTCTTACAAAGTATTTCAGTGTTATAATGAGATGTCAATTCATGTTTTTTTTTTCTCTCTCAATAAAAAAAATCTTATTTTTAGCAGTTGTTTTCAGGGCAAAAATAACAACAGTCTATTTTTTGCTCCATGGAAAATCCAGAAATAATTCGATTCATCTCATCTCATTGGTAAGATTTTATCTCAAGCAGCAAATAAGTAAAGAATAAGATGAAAGATTTTGAGCCTACATATAAAGCATTATACAAGATTGATATATTTTTGTTTTTATGTTTTTGTTGGACCTTCTCTGCAGGGCTCAGGCCTGGTGGCTGTGCACAGGGTTCCGTTAACATTGGACAGACTCCCATCTGTATGGGAGCAGCTGAGTCCTCTTGACTATCTAATATAGCCAATGAAGGAAAGCAGCTATTGCTAGCAAGTCACAGATCTAGGATGACCTTAACAACTGATGAGCCATAACGCAAAGAACTGATGTTGCTTGTAACCAACATAATTGTAATTAATGCTTGCTTTGCTTCTGCATACCAACCATCAACATTTACCGACCAATCAGCTAATAATAATAATGAACAGAGTACCACCAAAAAGAGCACAGTAGTTTCTTGAAGGCTGCTTACAGTGAAGTAAAAGTCAAACGTACACAAACAAATGCATTTTCAGGCCCTGCACTCGGGGTATTTCGGGAGATCTTCTCGGGAGATACAATTCAACAAGTCCTGTCTTCAGTAAACAGCCAAATAGCTGGCAGACAGCTGCTAAAACTGCTATAGCCTTATCTCCATATCAGAGAGAGGCACGCCACCGAGGAGCAGAGGAATCCTTTGAAATGAAGAGGTTAGATCCGGGCAAGCTGACACGGATGTGAAATAAATCTACAGAGAGAAATGTGGCCTGTTAACTAACACTGCGCATTTACGGAGGGGATTGTGCAAGAGCTGTGCAGGCAGGAATTACACTGTGAGAGCGAGAGGGAGAGTGAGAATGAGAGGGAGGATGAGAGAGAAAAAGAGAGCAGGGGAAAGAGAGAGGGACAACAGATAAAGCAAAAGAAACTGAGGGTCTAGGAGTATGAAAGAGGGAGCGGGGAAAAGAACTGATATGGTAAACTACTCCAGACCAGATCTATGCAGATTTGACATGTAACAACTCACTATCTGGGGGGGGAGAGAGAGAGTCAGATAGAGAGATGAAGATGGCAACAGATAATGAAAGAGTAGGTGAGAAGGCCAAAGTATATTTAAAGGTCATTTCAAGGTCACTTGCTAAAAACTCTATGGCCAAGTAAATGTTATGGTAGCACCAATTAACTCAGATTCATCACCTAGTTTGAGTGCACTGAATGCCACAAAAGAGGTTGCTCCGGGGGAACTGCAACCAAAGTATAGATTCTATGCCTGGCATGCCGTTACATTTACTTTACAAAAATCATTACATTGTATGACATTATATAAATTTGGCAAGCTCTGGTGCAAATGGATGAAAAAGTGTATAGTCCTACATGTCACAGTCAGCACTGTTTATTTGGAAATGACAATAGTAGTGTTACTCGGCTATGAATGCACAAATATATCATCCAGGACATTGAAACCAGATCGTAAAAATCCAAGAGGAAGCCACTGCCCTCCTAAGCTTATAACATTTAATAAAGATTGAGATCTGGTGACAGCTATTTGGTGACATTCACCCACCCTTGACACGGGTGCTGTATTGTGCATTCTTGACAATCTTTCACTTAATACAACTCAGAACAAGCGTAAGCACCTCAAATACTGTCAGGATAAAGCCACAAATATGGACAACTCTCTTGGGGGGGCTTTTTTTTTTGCAAGTAGGTGGATGATTCATGAACCTGCATGATAACTTATCAAATTGAACAAGGACATCCAATTAATTGCACAAAATTGGCAAAAATGTGCTTGCATGGCACAAAAAATTCTCAGTGGAAATTAATTTTATTAGATTTCTTACTAGTCTCCTCTGTGGGCTCTATTCTCGAGCAATGTTCAGCCATGCTGCGCAAAGAATTTCAGGAAAACATTCCCTTCTACCAAAACAACGGAATCTCTGCATCACTTGGGTTCCCCGCAGCCTCGCCTCTGATATTTTCCCTATTGTCTCCAAAGCATCCAGAAATATCCCAGACAACGACAAAATCATGACATCATCTTTGTTGTCATACTGCTCGTTTTTCTGTCCCCTCGAAGAAAAAAGGAAGCTTCGAGGCCGTAATTTCCAAACAGCGAGGCACGAAGGTTTTTATAAATGTTTGTTCAGTCGTTAACCAGGGGAAACGTTTTACAGTAACAAGTTACATAATGCTGCTCATTCTAATTCGATACGGCTAGCTTCCCATAGATTCGAATTTGCGATAAAATGCCATTTCTTCCCACTTTCCATGTCGTATCCGCACATCGAGATTGAAGGACTATGTCCTTGCAAGTAGGAATCCTAAACCTCAGAGCAGATACAGCGAAAGGTAGAACATCCCAATGACACAGCCTTTCATTCCTGTAACAGCACTGCTGCGTTAGGACATACCTCCTGAGTGCAATGGTTTTTGGAATTTTATATGCAAATGAAGGTGGCCGATTCTAAAAATGGGAGATTCCACAAGCTAAATGATGGGGGTGAGCACGTCGATACATGTTGTGGATTGAAGAAACGACTAGAACAAGAACAGGTCTTTCACTCCAAAGATTCAGTCCCACAATTATGAAACTACAACTAGCAAGCTATTCCACACAGTGGCTACTCTTTGTGAAAAAATACCCTCTCGTGTCCATATTGAGTTTGCTATTCTCAAGTGTCCCACTAGCACCTATGTTCTAAAAACTACACCATAAAAAAACTTCACTAGTGCACTTCTTTAGGCCCTTTTTATTATTTCTTTCCTTTTACTAAGCTTGAAAAGATCTGTTTCGACCCATATTTACCTCCGCCTCCAATGAAGTTGGAGCACAGAGGCTATGTTTTCATCTCAGTTTGTTTGTTGGTTTGTTTGTTTGTGAACAGAAGAACTCAAAAACTTGGGGGTGGATTTGAATTAAACTTGGACGAAGGATGAAGTACGGGTAAAGGACAAACTAATTCACTATTGGTACAGCAAAGGTGAAGGTCAGGGTGGCCCTTTTTAGTAGTGACCCTTGGTTTATGTGTAGCTGGTATAGCATTAGGACCCTGGGGTAAGCAGGGGAGCATAAAGAGGGTGTGAGCTAATACGCCCGTTTCCACCGAAGAAGCTCCTGGTAGTATTTGGGGGGCAGGAACTACTACAGGAACGTCCTCTTACTCGGCCCTCTCAACTGCCGTGTCTCCACCGAGAGGGTGAAGAAGGAGGAAGGTTCCTGTAAAGTTGTGTGACGTCCTTTTAAAAATGTGACCCCTCATCGTCTGCTGAGTTTTAAAAAGGCCGGCTATTTTGTCGCTTTCTGTTGACATCACATCTCACCCTGAGTAAATCCAATCAGCGTAAACCAAAAGCCCCACCCAGGAGTTTTTCGGGGCCGTTCAGAGTACTTACTCTTTTTTTAGCCCCTGAAAAAGTTCCGGAACTCTGTCCTTCGGGGGTGGTGCCAGCGGTGGAGACACGCAACAACGACCCCAGCCACGTAAAATTACCCCGAAGTTCCAGCGGTGAAAACGGGCCTAGTGGTGATCTGCTTGCATTCTATGGGTGGATTACATGAGTGGCTTTTAAGTTTTCGGTTTTTATTTATTTTTCATTTCTGAAATGTACTTGAACCTTACTGTGACTTCTTGGTATCCACTGTAAAACGCTGGTTGATGGAATTCGGGGATAGTTTTTTACTTGCGTATTTTCCACTCTACACAGTTCCTGGGTTTTCGCAGCCCATTCGTCAACTCATCAGAAGACCAAAATAAATCTGAACTGATGAATAAAAAGCCGTTGCCAATGGATTTGGATGAAATTTGGTGGAAGGAGGAACTATGGGCCCAGCACAAATTGATTAACATTAACATTGTACGATCACAGGTCAAAGTGATGGTGGATGATTCAAGTTTGGCCAATACTGACAGCGTTATTGGCGGGGGTATGCGCTCTACTGAGTGCTTTCTAGTTTTAATATTGTGAGCAAGTGCAGATGCCTCAACAAACCTCAATCTATAACTAAGTTGAAGTGAAAAAGGCTAATGAAGTCTGCTTAAAAACTTGCTTTTATAATTATTTTTTGGGTTTTTTAGTAGGTTTTTTTTTTTTTTTTGCAGTGCATCAGTGAGATGCTTTCTGGGCTAAAGGCTCAAGCTTACAAGCGGCAAAAAAACTGCGTGCTCACGCTCTGTCCGGTTATACATCCGCTACCCAGTGGCAGTGCTAGCTGAAAACAGGCCGGGGCAGGCTGGAGACGGGCCTTTGCTCACCGGAGAGCGGCTCCCTGGGCTTCACCTCGGGCACCTCCTCTTCCTCCACCACCTCCTCCTCAGGGCTGTGGGAGGAGGCGCGGTCGGCCATCGACTCCCTCTTCAGCTTGCCCCCCCGCACCATCTTCAGGAAGGAGAGCCGGCGACTGCAGTCGTCCCCCTCTGAGCCCAGGTCCCCGTTCGGCAGGCTCTCCTTCCGAAAGGTGTCTTTGCATCTGCCCGCTATCCTGCGAGTGAGATAGAGAGGGAAGGAGGGGAAAGAGAGAGAGGGATAGAGAGATATAAAATGAGAAAGGAGATGGGAAGAAGAAAGCATTTTTCACCTTCCTCCCCCCCTTATTTTGTATCTGTACCCGTCTTCCCTCACTACTGCCTTCCATTGTCATCATTTTAATTTCCCTCCAAAACCCCTTGAAAGTCATTCATTGGTTTTCCCCTTCATTTATGTTTCTCTGTCTAATCGACGTGAGCTGTGTGCTGTAAGGAACAGCCCTCTGTTCTGGTAAAAATGTGCAAGTGCTCATTCTGGGGGCCATCTTTTCTGGTACCACGGTCACCACAGACATGAGACATCAGACAGCATTCAGACGTCTCCTTGTTTTTAACTGCGCACAATTATTTCCCACAATTTCACTGCCAAAATAAATTGGATAAGAAACTATTGGCTTCATCATTTGGTTCCATGACAGAGAGAAAGGATCATTGGTCATGTGATCAGATTGGTCATTGCTCTCTGTATATCTGACTATTGGCTTGACACTTGAAGTGCTTCTCCTCTTTCAAGTGGAAAACGTTATCCATTTAAAGTCAGTATTTGCTTTTAAAGTCAATTTTAATGACTCTAATGGCAAATCAGTTTCCCCTCATGACCAGCAGTTAGCCTTGTTCAGTAATTAAAAAGGAATTAGGATGTCTAAATGTAATACTAGCAAATTTAGTGTTACATATTTCAAGTTTTTTGCAGTGATCCTTCATGTTCATGAGGAGGTAAAAACAACTGTGAAAAGAAGCAATTGTGTGTTGATGTATAGTGGTACGTACTAAAGCGGCCATTCTCTCACTGACATAATACCAGTTTCAGAATTTCGAGCCCCATTTCTGTAGTCAAAGGGCTAAGTAGCAGAGGGGTTGATGGGATTTGAAGCTCAGAGGGTTTTTAAAGGCCCTGTTTTTAGTTCTTCCAACTGCAAGCTGCAAATCAGTTCACTCAATCTCCAATTTACCTGCAGTAAATGCTCGTTACTGATGAATGAATTCTCCTCAAATTAAGTTAACAATGCACTTAAGCTGTGCTGATGACTGCGAACTCTTCCAGGTATTTGGCAGGGCAAACCCGTTTTTAGGGCTTCTCAGAACAATGTGTCTGCTTTAAATAGCAGAGTAAACTGTTAGCCTCGAGAGGGTCCACCTCTCTCAAGAGACAAACAAAACCTTGGCACGCTGAAACAGCCTGCTTCGCCTCCAGATTGCATAATGTAGGACACATCCAGGAAATGATGTGCGATACGTTTACACGTTGCACCTAAGCAGCTGTCGCAATGGCTCACGAACCTTAGCGCAAATAGATGCGCTTTTTTTAGCTCTCATGGCAACACCTGGGAAATTCCAGGGAAATACAAAAGTGGACAAAAATAATTGGAGCGGAGGGCTAGAGCAACTTTTTAGAGATTCATGAGGCTTCATGGACCTCATATTGGGAGGAGCTTCACCATGCAGTCAGTTGATAACTTGCCTACCCAATCAAAAGGCTTTTGTCCACTGATGAGGTCATGATACGTACAGGACCAACTCTCTGCTACCAAGGTCCAGTGAAGGTAAATTTCTTTTACTGTAAGGAACCAATTTCCGTGACTGTCCCCTCAAAGAGGCACAATGTTGTTCTTTGGTAACAAATAAGCATCTTTTACAGTCATAAATGTAATTTTGTCTAATCTTGGGGCTTGAATCATATTTTATATTACCCTTTTTGCTTAATAAGTAATAGACATTACCAGTGACATTTTCACTTAAGTTAAGATGTACAGATGTGCAAAAAAGTCTGTCAAGCAGCTTATAACAAGCAGCTATTTCTGACTTAAGCAAAAAAAAAAAAACTATGATTTGAGGAGTCATTTTAGTGCAGAAATGTATCGCAGATGAGACCTAGCTGTTTCCCCACCCCCGACCAATCACCTGAGCAGGCTGCCCTCAGAGCTCCGCCTCCCTTTCTTCTTCTTCTCCTGCGGGGAGGGCTTACCCAGGGAGCCCTTGGGGGACGGGGTCCCCTCGCCCCTGCTGCGACCGGACATCCGCAAGCCCAGCTTCCCCAGGGTCTTGAGTGGGGAGACCCCCCGGATTCGCTCCAGCGTGCCCTTGATGGAGCCCCCCTTCACCGACCCCCCCCTCCTCTCCTCGTTGACCTCGTTCTCATCCTCCTCATCCTCAAAGGGGTTTCGGTCGCGGGGGACCCCGCCCTCTAGCAGGGAGCTCTCGTTACCCCGGCTCCAGGTGTCCCGGTCCCCGCCGTCCTCCTCGAAGGGGTTGTGGTCCAGGCTCATCTTGTGCAGTATAAGCTCACCGTTCACCCTTGCCCCTTTCAGCCGAGCAGGGAGGTTCTTAAGGACGGGCATTCTTCTTCTGGGGACTCGAATTCTGCAGGAAATGCAGGAGGGGCGACACGACAGAGAGACGTCAGTCAAATGCAGTCAATGGATTCCTTACTTCCCGCAGAAAATTCCATCTTAAAAACCTCTTCAAGTCTGATTTTGGCTCGAATTTCCTTTTAGCTAAGTTAAAAGTTAGAAAAGATGTTTTTTTTTTTGCTCATATTTTTGGACAATGTTGCATACATATTGTGTGTCTGCCTGTAGCAGTGTGCGCTTCACTGAAGCTCCATCACATTTCGATGGTATCAAGTATTCTAACCAGGATGCCATGGTTTTATAGCTGCAGTATTTCATAAAATAAATACCTTGATCTTTCAAATCATTTAAAACACATTCAATTCAGCAGGACATAGTATTTGGGATCTTTGAAAACCTAGGGATCTCTCACAGAATTCAAAACAGGCCTAAACTTCCACTAGTTTCAATAAAACAGCCGCATTTGATGGACGTATATATGGGATCACAGAGTTGAAGATGTTGTAAACCAGCCAAAGCTGGTCGTGATGACTTAATCAGTATTTTTACTGATTGACACTTCCAACAACCAGACCATTTGTTCACCGGTTGATCGTCCTGTGTTCAGTTAGTCCACCAGCTCGACAACCAGTTTGCTCAACCAGTGTAACCAGCTCTGACCAGCCACAGTCAAGCCATTTTTCAGGAACACCATTGCTCACACATCATTGAAAGACACTCCTTAAATAGCTATGATGAGCACAGCTGATCTCGGTAATGCCCAGAGAGAATGTGCTTCTACACTGATAGGAACACCGGAACATTTGGTGATTTCCCAGGCACAGTTCAGAAAAAGGCAGCTATTGACCTAACATCAAATTGAACGAGCAATTACAAATAGAGCAGGCATAGGAAAGCAACATTTGTTTAGTTGTGTGGTTAGTGACAGATTAAACAACCATACAAAGTTTTTTTTTTTCTCAAATAAGTGTCTAACAGGATGTGAAATTTCAGGAAGAGACCACTTGAGTAGAACTGATAAATAATAATAAAAAAAAACTGGTAAAACAGAAGGAAGATGTCAATGTCAATGACTTGTTTCGAATATATTCACACCTCATACATCATTCTGTGGGAGAATAAATACAAAAATGATTTATATTCAAGTAAACATTTTATCATTCTATTAAGACCAATTAAGTATGCTAAAGTGCGCCAAGTTAAAACTTGCAACATTTCACACAGCCATTCCAGATGACCTTGAAGTGACATTAAGAGGACATGGATTTTGTTAAATGAAGGAATGTGCTCTTGTTTACCATCTGGATTTTCTGCAACAGCCCCGTATTTTCATAACAAACTAACCTCTTGCAATGAAGGGACCAGCGTGATTTGGAAGATTACATGGCAACAGTCCACTTTCAAGGTGTGATACAGGGTAATGGCCACAAGGCCTGCATCCAAACAAGCTCTTCTTGTTTATGTGAATGTACCTTCATGCCCTGTGACTGTGTCCAAGAAAACAACTTAGCAGTTTTCCCAGTACTTCCTGTCACACAGAAAATGCTAGGATATTTCGAGCTGGTGACAGGCGCAGCGCTGCAACACTTCCTCCTGTGTGTGTGTGTGTGTGAGTGTGTGTGTGCGCGTCCGTGTGTGTGCATGTGGCATTTGTCCAATAGTTTGTGCCAGGGATGGAGGTAATTTTTAAATACTGACTTCAGAAGGTTTGAAAGATTTACAGTACGTACAAAAGCCTGAGTGGCAGGTCTTCAATTCAACAGTTCAAATCTTCTTGAGATTAGAAAGTCGCTCGTTCAAATATAGGCCCGAAGATGAGGTAAGTTTGTTGGAACTCAAGCTATCCACGTAACTTTTCCTTGTGAGGTTATAACCTCTATAAGCATAATCATTGTAAGTATAAACAAATCTTAGTTAGTCAAGTAATGTTCAAGCATTTTTTTCCATTTTATAAAAAACAAAACTTCAAATCCCCACCATCAATATTTTGAGCAACAACAATTCATGCAGTTTTCATGATGAATGAAATGATTATCCTCGTGGATCACACTGTATTCACAAATATTCTGATTTCTGTAAGTTATTTAAATTCCAGAAAGGCAACTGTCTTTCATTTTACCATCCATTCTACTAACAGCGTGCCACATTGATTTTTCTTTTTTTTTTATACTTGGCCACTAGATTCTCAGTAAGCATTTCCAAGCCTTCTTACAGTGACATCAACCAGAAAGTTCACTGACTGCTGTTGTAACAGCAACACAAGTCATGCCAATAATGGCCTAATGATTGGCTCAGATCTTCCGGGATGTCCTGGAGAAGGAAGTGAGAGCAACAATTTTGATGACACCAGGTTTTGACAGGGCTGAAACAAACGCAGAGCTAGAAGTGCTCTTTGACGTCAGTTTTCCATCCATCAAAAACATAGAAAACTAGTATAACTGGGAAAGTGGTGGAGCAGTGGTTAAGTGTGCTTGACATGAGATTGAAAATTCCAGGGTTTGAGTCCTTCTCATTGCTTTTGTAGTATGATCTTGGGCAGGAACATTTTACTCCCACAGTGCTCCACTCCACCCAGGTGTACAATTGGACACCAGCAAATGGTTGGGTAAACCTGACTAAGAACTGGGTGGTAATCTGCAATGGACTAGCATCCCATCCAGGAGGAGTAGGAATACTCCTAGTTGGTTCAGAAACCAGACTTCAGCACCGGTCTGATGAGGCACATGGGCTGGGGACAGACTTTGCCTTGCCTAGTGTAATGGTGTTTATCTGAGAAAGGACTACAGCAGGACTTCATATAAAGTCACATCAGTGATGTGTTCAAGTATAGCAAGCCTCAAGTAAATCACAAGATCTTTAAAGTTGCATTGGGCTAATTTGGGTTGCTGTCATGGTTCTGTGTTTGAGTTCATGCTTAATGTTCATGGTTAATTCTTTTCTTTATTCTTTTTGGTTATTGTATACTCCGGTTTTCAGTTCATACCATTTTAATTTTCATTGTACTTGTCTCCCCTGTCTTGTGATCTAGTTGGTTCAGTCCGTCTTCCCAGTCTGTATGCCTACCTGCTACGGGTGATTTCAATAGTTTCTAGTGTTTCATATGATTACTTCAATTCTCGTTTACTTCCTTCGCCTTGCTTTTCTAGATTACTAATAATACTAACATTTATATTTTATATCATAGGCTACGAACCCCAACTAATCCATGTATATATTACTAACTTACTAATGAAAACTTTGGTTAATTTGTAAAGCTACACCTCTACTAATTATCTCTAATCTAATCTCAGCAATCACCCTGTTCTAGTCTCTGCTCTTTGCTTTGCTTTCCCTGCCTCTCCCTACGTTTCTGCGAGATCTCTCGCACGTGCTTAATTGCTTTCTTGCACTCATTGTCTTTGCGCTTAGAACTCCCTGACTGGAGCTGTTTAATTGTCATAAGATGTCTGCGTGAATCCCGTCCGTGTCTTGGCTTTTGCCGATTGTTGTGATTTAGGACTTCCCCATGTGTACCTTCCTTTTTATCCAATTCACCTGTTCCCTGCATTGCATGTGACTTCCCTTGTGTCTATTTAGAGTCCTCACTGCTGTTCAGAACGTTGATCAATATTCCTTTCTGCAGAGCGCCTCGTATGCCAAACGATTATTAGTTCTCTTTGACTGTTTTGTCCGACTTTGATTTTTGCCATAGCCCTTCTGTTCTTGCTTTTGTCTTTCTGGATTTTTGACCCATTTCTGTGGGACCATGTCTTCTGTGTTTGGATGCCCCGTGTATGACCCTCTGCTTTGGATTTCGACTACGACTTTTTTGCCTACTAACTATGTACTGTCGCACCTCTGCTTTTCAGGTTCAGACCCCAGCCTGTCTAGTTTCGTTTTTGACTTGGCAATTCTTGTGTCTTCTGGTCCTGACCCTGCTATCAATAAAGGCTTACAATTTTTGGATTTCCTGCTCTCGCTTGTGGTTCCTGAACAGACCATCACAGTTGCATTTCCACCCTAAACCCCCAAGTCATGCTTCAGCCAATGAAAGCCTAATAAACCTCAGCAGTAAGTCATAATTTACAACAGAGGGCTCCACACCCTTTCCCTGGAGAACTATAAGTTTGTAGGTTTTCATCTCAGCCATCGCTTTATTTCTACTGATTAGTAGCTCTACAAGATGCCCAGCTGTTGAATAAGTCTGCTGCATTTTGGATGGACTGGAAAACAGCAGGATGGTACATCTCCATGAACACATATGATCATTTGCAAATAACTGCTGTATAGAGACTGTGAGGGCCGCAACCATGCAAGATGGGAAACTCAACACATTATGGGAAAAGTTCTACTTCTGTTCAAATACTTTGCACAGAAGTGTTGCGATCGATCAACTTAAAAACATATTCAGATCTATTACACCTACAGTAACTCAAATAGTCCACAACTGAAATATATGGCACAGTCTGAGCACATTTGAGGACCTATTAAGTTAGGTTTTAAAAATTAGGGCAATTTATTCAAGTTGATCAAAAGTAAAAATTTTTACGGTGAATTTTGATTTGGATTGTGTGCCGAAGTGAGAGCCATAGCTCAGTTATTTTGTTGAACCCACATTGTTAATTTAGATAGAATGCGAGAAATCTAGAGAATTCAGTTCAGTGTGCAGTTTTGTGTGAAATGTTAAGAGTGTATTAACTGCCATGAAAGTCCTCACCGGGCTGTTTTTTATCTGGTCGAGTGGCATTGGGACAGATCATTTTGTCATCATTTGAGGGGTGTTTGAGGACCAGCTTCATCCGCTCATCTTCACTTCCCCTGCAATTAACTATGGACTGGCCGGCATAGTTTAAGAACTCTGCAGATCAATTCAGAAGCCAGTGTCCTAGATCGGCACTCCACTGTCCCTTTTTCGCTAATATCTGTTTAGTTACCTTCCGTTTCTGCTTACAATTTCTTTCCATTGTTGCCAACCAGACACCAGATTCCGGTGGTGACGTGCCGGCCAACACACTGTGTGGGAATCCTGGACCCCATCCCTTTTTCTATAAGTCACATGATCTAGCGTAACAGAAATAAATTCAAAGGAAAACCCGTAAGTTTGGCATCAAACAGAACTCATTGGCAGGCAAGTGGAGTCTGCAGCCCTCCATGGAGGAAAAAATGACATCCAGGAAGGATTTGAATCATCAGAACACGCCAAAATCAAAGCGTCATATATTGCAAAAGCGCAACCTGCTCACTCATTGAACCTCCGGAGATCGGGCAGAAAACATTTCAATATTTTACATTTTGTGTCATAAAAGTACAGTGAATGACAAAAGCAAAGTGCAGCAAAACTATGTTCAATAATATAATTTATTTCATTTTCCCCCAAGTGTCTGTTTCAGAGTAGGCTTGTAGTAAATGGTTGCTAAAATTTAAAAGGAAACTTTTGGCCCTTTCAGCCACAGAAATGTATTTTTAGCCCCAGGAGTCTACTACAACACCTTTGGATGAGAATCCTTGAAATTTTGAACGCAATTCAGGCCTTAATGACCCTAAGATCACGTCCAAACTAATTGCGAAGCAAATTTTGTGCTTCACATGCATGTCTCCAAAGCCGAGGTGAGCAGTCCAGGTTTAGGAAATAAAAGTCTCTCTCAGTACTTTAATCCACCCTTCTGGATTTGCTTTTCGTAAAATTCAACATTATTATTCTCAATATAATTATATATTCTCCATATTTTTATGAAAACATATAGTTTTCTGTTGTCAACAGGCCACCATTGCAAATGAGACTGATGTCTCAATGAGTTTCCTGTATAAATGTATAAATAAATAAATAAATAACCAGGGGGTAGAACCTAAATTCAGTTGGCTGAGTTCATAGGTAAAAGAAAACATGGCAGGATTTGCACTCTCTGACCACTGACTGGCTCTCCTCTGCTTCAGTTTGTCGAAACTGCAAAATCATACCGAGTCCCCAAGCTGATCAGCTAGTATGAAGAAGACAGCTAAGTTAGCCCACTGCGAACTGGGAACAAACCATCTTGAACTCAAATTCTGCACTCTGGCCTCAGCTGTGACCCGCTGTGACATAATCGGCCATGTGATGTCAGAACCAATCACGGACAGGGGGAGGTATCAGAAGTAAAAAAAGACGCAATAAAGTTTGGTGTCGCGCTCAAAGGACACTGAAAGAGCAGGAAAGACCATGATTTGCCTCTTTCAAGATGTCTGTTTGCCCCTAAAGTTCGACTTCTTATGAAGTATACCGCTGGCTCCAGGGCTACACTCCTCCGTTAGGCGCCATATTGTCTTCAAAAAAAAAGGGGAAAGAGATATGTATGGCTGGTCTCTCGGGGAGATGCCGCAGATAGGGTCCAGCACCCAGGCCTGTATATCTCCCTGGCTCACCTCCAAGCCCAGCACATCCATAAAGAACAAGGAATAAACCGCCCGGGAATGCTGGAAAAATCCCATGGAATCCTGTCTGGCTTTGTCAACAGGGAATACATAGACCCTCACGCCCAAACGTCCCACACATGCCTGTTAAATCTGAGAGAATTTGTTCATGTTTGCACTACATGGTATTAATTATGCTCAGTGGGGCAGTTGAAATGTTTTTATTGAAGTCTGCTTTCCTTGCAATTGCCTACCCCACTTTTGTCCCTGAGGGACTGTTACACTTTGACCCCTGACGTTAGCACTCAAGTCTACGGTCTAAGTCGCGTTTGAAAGAACGACTGATAATTTCCAGTAAAGTACAGCAAGTCACTTGGTGACGTTTGAGAGCCACTTGTCCCAGAAACCCACAATGCATCTGTTTCTCATCCCGATTTCAACACACACACACACACACACACACAGACACACGCACACGCACACACACACACACACACACACACACGCATGCACGCACACACACACACACACACACACACGCGCGCACACGCATACACACACACACACGCACACACACGCACACACACACATAAACTCAGTGACATTCTTAACTCCCTTCACAGAACTCATGGTGCTTAATATGACAGTTGAAATGCACTGGTTGGCCACTCCTTGTCTGAAAAACATTTACCACACCTGTTAATCATTTTAAGCAAGGTGAAGTATTGGTCGGGTCATATGAATGAACTCCAAACTGCCCTTCATGCACTAAAAACCAAGCAGTGCAAGGAAAGTGCCAAAGCTGAAAGATGCAATTGGAAATAATAAAAAAAAATCTCTCACAACCCAGCCTAATAATGATCTTCATAATTGCATAGAACACGACAGCAGCATGACGCTTTTGTACTGTTATATAAACAAAGATCTCTGTTGAATGATACAACACGTTAAACCGTCTGTTCCTCGCCTTCTCTGACACTGGAGTTTGCCCTGTTATAAAATGCAAGGCGATTAGTGTTCCATGACACATTATTTTCACAAGATTATTGGGGGCAGTAAATCTTTGACTACCCCCCTACGTTCTGAGATCCCACGGATCCTCTTCTGAGAGGATTTATGGAAAGGAGAAGTGAACTTAAATATCATTTTCCTTTGCAGAACAATCAGGCCTCAGTCAGCTGTTTTAGAATTTAATTCCCATGAGAGTTAGAGAGCGAGAGAGAGTATTAGCCACGACTCTGACCACAGGCCACAGCCAGTAAAGATTGTGAATAAAATACTTTAGGGACACAATAAGGTCATTATCAAGAAACTTTTCACCCCATTGCAGAAATTCAACCCAGTCTGCTCAGTTTTGCAAGTCATTCCAGAACACAGCTCAAGATTCCAATTATGGCCAATAATCCGTCTGACAAAAAAAGCTATTCAAGATTTGTAATAACAAAAATGTGAATATACGTTTTCCCCCTCAGAGAAATGAAAGACAGTACCAGTACACCATTACTTAAATCAGTCGGTGGATATACTCTTATGCTGTTGCAAGTGAAAAAGGCAGATTTATTTCGAAACACAAAGTCTTAAAAACAGTGGAATAGATATTTGATTGTTTTTCCTATGTGTTAAATTGGAATAACATATATTCTAAGACAGGCATTCTTATGGAATCATTTTAATTCTGAATTAATTTCAAAACCATAGCACATTTTGGAAAAACATCTGGTAGCCAGCCAATTTTCAACAGATCACCTCACAGTCCAATAAAACATTTCTCCTATATATTCGAAAGTTACACAGATTAGTGTCGTAAAACAAGTCGATTTAGCCGAGCGAATTGGATTAGTGTAGCATGTACTTACTGAATGCATGGTGCAGCGTCTGTGAAAACAAAGCGGAAAAAGAACCGGAAAAGTTGGGGTCCAGGGATCCAAGACACACGCAGGGAGAGAAATTACTATTGCCTTGATATTGACACCGCTGAGTCAGTATGCTGCACTGACGCGCGGGGGTTTGTACTTTTGCTGCCGCAGGTTGGCAGTCCCCTAAAGCGGAAACGCACTTGCACAATTCCAGACGCACGCGCCGCGTAAATTGTTTCAAGTCCACCGCAGCACGGTGTTGTGGTGCGACACGGCAGCGCTAGAGTGGGACAAAAATGCTCATCTCGAAAGAAAGTACTGTTCCCCTCCCCCCTTTATTTGTAAGTGCCCAATAATACCACACAACTATCTTATCGACAAGTTGTTTAACACTAAGTTAACTAGTTCGCTCTTTACCTAAAGTTTCCGATATGTTATAATTTTGGCCAATTCAACCCACAATTGATTAGTTTGCCTCGTAAAAATAATATATGGAGTCATTGCTTATCATGAAAACATTCGTCCATAAGCTTATCAGATATTACCGAAGCTTGTACACGCAAGCCTACATTGTTAGCATGATAGTATTAGTTTCCCTAATTTATTTCAGGGGCCTGTTTTCGAGGATTAACACTTCGCCGTCTGAATGTGCACCTCGATATTTGGAAGGAAGTAGGCCCAACACCTAAATTATTGGGACAGCAGAGATAGGCAAAATAAATAAATAAATAAATAAATTACATTATGCCACAGAATTACGTGTACATTATTTCAATTAGTGAAATTGTTTTGTCCATTATTTAAACGTTCCTGCCTTTGGTTAGGTGTCATTTTTGTTTAGATTTTTTTAAAGGAAACTTTTCTTGATTTCATTAGTTATGCCAGTATTTCAGCGCAGTGTATGGCACTGATGATCCATGCTAGTCTGGGAGCAAAGAAGCCATGACATTAAAAATAAGTATTGCCAAATGTCAGAATTATTTATCCTAAAACTTATCCTTACCCCCGTTTTTAGTTTACACTCACATAAACAATCTCTCCATGTATTTCCCTTGTCTTCTATAATAATTTCCACTAGTCTGTGACATTATTAATGGTAATCTTTAGTATATTTAGTGGATATATATATATATATATATATATATATATATTTAGTTATATTCAGTAGCCTTCAGCTACTGATGTAACCACATTCATACAGGTTGAAAATGATGCCCTGTGACATGTATTAATAATTCTCTGCAAATTATAATCTGATCTCAATCTAAAGTGGAAAATGGTGCCACGGGTAATTCAGAATGGCTTGAGACAATTTGGAAAAGGGGTTAAATAGTTTAGAGCCATATTTAATTGCAGTGGCATCTTCCTTGCGGGCTTGGCAGAGAATATTAATTTGGTTTTGCCAATGTGTAACTCCTCATTGTCAGGTCCACTTGTAGTTGATGTAACGCCCATCAGTACATACTCATCACACTTAGTACTATTTTAGCTTCTGCCAAATGTCTGTGGACTCACCAGTCCTCCTACTGGCACTCAGGTGTGTGTGTGTGTGTGTGTGCGCGCGGGTGTGTGTGTGTGTGTGTGTGTGTGTGTGAATGCAGCTTGTGAGACATTCTGTGTGGAGTTTGCATGTTCATCTCATGCTTGTGCAGGATGTGGGCTTCCTTTGACAGCCCAAAGACATGGTTTGAGCCTTGAAGATTAAGAATTGCTCATAAAAGTATGTGAATAAATGGAGTATGAGCCCTGATTAGTCTAAGGAGTTTCCTGCCTGATGCCTATTGGATTCTGGGATCAGCGGCAGCACCCTTGTGCCCGTGACTCTACATAAGGTGGTTAAACAATTGATGCACGGATGGACAGAAACATATGGATCAACACTACCTCAGCCAGCATTCATGCATGTGTGTTGTGATTCAGTTAACGCTGCCAGCAGACACACCCTCACCCATCTGGTCGCATGCTATCATTTATTTGGTATTAGAAGGTGGTGGGTTTAAATTGAGGCCTCAGGCTTTTCTAAAACTTCATCAAATTGACTGTCAAGTAAAGAGCCAAATGTATGCACTGAATTAAGTATTATTTTGCTGTAATAGTGTTTGTCTTAGGCATGCCAGCTGTGCTTTCAGTAATTGGTATCTTCTGTTAAAGTTATCTTCCCTTCCCTACATACCAAACCCACAACGTCTCTGAGCTGTGTATCCTTCAGAATGCAAATTAGCTAGGAATACCAAGGCATTAGTTTTGAAGCTTGTTTAGTTTCCCAATGGCCTTTGTTTATCTGAATGCAAACAGAACTCTCTTTCTCTTTATGCCAAATAGACCACAGTAGCTAAGTAATAGTACATAGTTCTGTAACGTTTGCACTAGTTAGGATTGTATTCTAATTCCATGAATGTAGTCCTTGTCGGTGGTCCGTGTTCAAGCTTTGACAAACACTTAGTCAGACAAATTTCATCTCTTAGCAGTCAAACTCTTTGAAGAGTTCTGTGTTGTTGTTTTTTTTTTAGGGATTAAAGCATTTATTTATTGACTTCCCAAAGCCATCATTCTTTGAATACTCTTGGTTGAACTTCTGTCTGTGAGTAAAATAAGAGGGATATCAGTTTTTGTAAGCAGCATCTAGCAGCTGTGATGGTGGCATTAAGTGTAATTTTTTGAGTCTGCATGCTACCATTGTTATATAACTGGAAACATAACAACCAGTATCAGTTCTGTTTGCCTTCAGTGATATGACCAATATACAAATATGATTATCAAAACCATTAAACAGATTGGGGAGCAGTCCATGGTGTCTCCCTGCCTTTTGCCCATAGTCAGCTGGGATAGGCTCCAGCTCCCCTATGACCCTAGTGAGGAAGAAGTGGTGTAGATCATGGATGTGAAACGATAAGGATTAAACAGTAATAAGAATTTACCTTTGTTGATTTCAATCATTGTTTCTTGCAAATTATTATCCCTGTCTTATTTTGGGCCACAGGGCTATTTATTGTATTGGGTCACTAGTGGGCCCAGCACTCTCTCGTTCTCTCTTTTTTGCATGTATGTGTGTGTGTGTGTGTGTGTGTGTGTTAGAAAGAGAGAGGGGAAGAGAGAAAGAGAGAGAGCGTGTGTGTGTGTGTGTGTGTTAGAAAGAGAGAGGGGAAGAGAGAAAGAGAGAGAGCGTGTGTGTGTGTGTGTGTGTGTGTGTTAGAAAGAGAGAGGAGTAGAGAGAAAGAGAGAGAGCGTGTGCGTGTGTGTGTGTGTGTGTGTGTGTGTGAACTTGCGTTTGTATGGTTTTTTCACTAGTCTTAAACAAACATTTTACTTGCCCTCTCACCTTCATCGCCAGCCTCGTGCAAAACTTGTTAACCTTTGACTTTCAACAGTTCAAACCATTCCTTTCGCTTCGCCATCACTATTTCTACTTCCTCTCAAGACATGAGGGCCAGGACACGTGCCGAAAGGAAGTCAGTCGACTGCATACCAATTCCTTCACAAACACAATGGAGTCTGTCAAAGTGCGTCACATCGGATATTATTAAATGCACAAACCTTTCATACGTTGGAACTATTTCAGGACGACCAATGTAAGCTGAGATTGTGACGGTTCTCATAGCCTGCTCACAACTCCGGTATTTGATGAAAACACTTGAAATATGTGCTTTTCCCTGCGAGGAGAACTTGGGGAAATTGTTAAGAAACAGGAAAAAACAGAGCAGTCCAGACGCTGATGTATACACAAAAGTTCAGGAACAAGTGCCAGTCCTTTCCTCTCGACGTACAGCGGAACACTTTTTCAAAACATTCCAGTCAGCAGTAAAGGACTCGCGGAGATCACCGAAGCATGACAGCGGCCGCTGGAAAGGTCTGCCAGCTCGTGGAGATACGCGGGAAAAAGTAACGCCCAGATATGTACTTTTTTCTTTACATTGTTGGAACAATGATAACTATCCTGGACTGTTTTTCTTCATTTTACGAGCTCTTTGTGACTGAATATAGACTTGCGGTCATACAGCAAGCTTTTTATTATGTTTGCTGAGTCGTTTAATTGACTATAAGGCTAAATGAAAGAAAAGGAAATGGGAATGAAGACCTCTGGAAATGGCTTGACACCTGCCCCGTGGTTTGAGAATGAGATTCGCAGTTACGACAGAGGATAGTCTATGTAAAACATTTCAAACACTCATCATACCTTTCCTGCTAAAAGTAGGCCTACTCACTATGGAATGGAGTCCTAACAGAATTGAGTGAACATCTGTTTTTGACACTTTAATGATGAAATACTGTTTGAACAGCGAAAGAGGACATAACTGCATCAATCGTAACCCAGTGATAAATCTGATCTTATGTTTTTTAAATCTCATAGATTGTTTCATTTGGTTAAAAGCAAGCCCGTTTTTAAATAGTTGTCTCTCTTGTGGGGCCCTATTTGGTACCATTTAGAAAAAACATTTATATCAGCCAGGCAAGGGTTATGGATCAGTCTTGAATGGGTACATCTTTTTTTCTAGTTTTTTCAATTGTAACAATATTTACTGCAATATACAAATGATAAAAATGGCAAATATTTCATTTTTATGTAAAAATTATTAGTTGCATATTATCAGTTAACCGCTTTGCGCAGAATACTAATATTGCCAATTTTTCCTGTTGTGCATGAACTAGTGAAGCAAGACATTTGGAAATTTAATAAAATTATTATTTAGCAATTAGATTTTGGAATTAAAGGACGCTGGCCTCTAAATCTGCGCACAAGGGTTAATATTTATGTTTACACTTTATAGGCTGTACCAAAATATTTATAGCTTAATTTTTATATTTAATTTAAATGAATGCTGTGATGGATCACAAGAACTTGATCCCATTATTTCCCTTTATTTAACAGTTTTAGTGACTTTTCAGATTCTGAACATGCAGGTTACTGTCATGCCACGCCCACCTCGCTCCGCGTCACCAGTGTTCTGAGGAACCGGCCTGCTCCTCCACTCACCACTCAACTGTTCACAACCATACCTAATCATCTCATTATTTCATTAAGCCTATATAAGCCTGAGCTTCGCACCATTCTGGTGTTAAGTCTTGCAAGCCTATTGAGTAGCGTAACGTGTATATCTCCTTGTGCCTTATTCTAGCAGACTAATGTTAGTCTAGTTATCTCATTGCCATTGTTTAAGGGAACTGTTTAATAAAACAATCGTTTTATTGACATCTGAATAGAGTCACTGTCATTTCCAGTTTTCAATGCACTTATAAGCGTTGCACTCAAAAAACATTACAGTTACTCTGTTGGAACCCCTGTTTAATTACCGACTAACCTCTCTTGCCTTCGTGAAGTGAAATTCAACTCAGTCATCTTTCATCTTCTGGTAACTGGTCTGCTGTGGTCTGTCAGATGCGTGACATGCCTAACTTTATTAATTTATGCGATGGCAAAGTACAAAAAGGCTGCAAGCAAATTGTGAATTTGCTCATGATAGCGTGCACTATAGTAAACCATGAAAATGGTCGCCGTATCCTATGGAAGATTGATTGTTATGTGCTACATGATCAGTAATGCTACCTAGTCTGTGTGCGGGGTGGAGATGGGCGATGATGGTGGTGGATGGGTGGACAGAGGCCAGCTCCTTCAAAGGAGGGCTCTTTTCCACGTGTCTCTCAGGGTATTTTACTTGGAGTGGTTTTCTTTAACTTTGTGGGAACTTTGCTCCAGGGCACACTGTGAAGACAGATGCATTTTTTTGTTTTTCAATTGCATTAATTAGTGGATGGAGTTAACCCTTTACCTGCCTCAGCCTTTCGGTAGAGCACATTTTGAGTCACTGTATCAAATAGAAAGATGTAGTGAACTTGATCCATCGTGATTGAGCCATCTCTAATATTGTTGACATATGTTATGCTGAAAAAGATCAAATCACTTAAGTTCAACACATCTTTCAATTAGATACAGTGGCTCAAAATGTGCTCCATCAATAGGCTGAGCAGGCAGTTGAAGGGTTGAGCGAAATTCCACTGTTGCAATTATTTAACAGTGCTATGAATACATAATCAGATGACATTTTTCATGCAACAATGATAGTATACTGTATCTAATTTGCCTGGTCTCCCTGTCTCATAACTGCTGTTTATGGTGGGGTCAGAGGGACGGGAGATTTTCAAGTGAGCTCCACATACAACAGCCTTGTTGGGGAAAAAGCTGCTATTTTACTTTACGCCTTGGCTTCTATATAAAGGAATGGCAATTGGAAGTTATTTGCGGTATGGAAACAGGAAATAACACTCCATAACATTGCCCGCCTCATTGTTATCAGGACCTGAGCTGGTGTCTTGTCCACCCTTTTTTCACCCGTTGTCGTCAAAGCTATCTTGGCACTGTCTTAACAGTTCTGCAGTGTTCCAAGCTGACCAGAGAAGTCTTCTTGCTGTTTTCAATTTAAATAAAAGCACAAAATCCAAAACTTAAATTAATTTTTCATGAAATTGTTGTTCCCCCACTGCATCTGATCGAGCATTCACAGGAAATTGCCCATGATGTCACAGCTCCGGGACCACCGTGCTTGGCTGTGTGACATTTTATGAACTATTTTACTGAAAATGCAGATGCTTACATTTGAATCAAATGGAAAACAATTTGGGAGAAAGAACTGTTCCACATGATGCAGAACATTCTTTTGTTTAGGTTTGGGTCGATGTCTGCAAGCTGGTAGGTTTTTTGGTCTCTTGACGTCATCAGTATGTCAGTGGAATTGCGGTATTTTAATTAAACTACATTCTTCCTCTCTTGTCTTTTCTCATACATTATCAATGTTTCTTATATATCATTAAAAGTGAGAGGCTGGTGAGGTGTACTCTGCTCCCAGCAGTCCTCTGGGTGACATAAAATAATAAAATTACAAGAACAGGCTGTTCAACCCAACAAAGCTCACCCTTTTCCTACTGCTTAAGTGCACAGTTCCTAACACTTGGACTACTTAAGAACTTGGTAGCGTCCAGTACTGCATAAAGCCTGTAAGTTTTTTAGCCCCCTCCACATTATCTGGAAAACTATTTCATGCTGTGAACACCTTCAGCGAAAAAATACTTCCCAAATTTCTGCAAAAAAATGTACATTTTGGAAATTTACATTTATAACCCCCTTCATTTAGTTCATTGTACTCAAATAATAATAAATATCTCCCAGTGTTCTGCTAACATAACCTGTCCTATCCTAAAAAAACATCTCTTTCAGGACCTATGAGACTACCTAGCATCGGGCTTTTGAACTCCATCTTGGGTTATGTAATTTCATATGTGCAACCCACACACCTCAAACGGCTTGCTGTTTTGAGGGTAGATAACAGCTAGACTCCTGGAAGATGGATAGGCCTACTGCCTTTCACTATTTCCCCTCAGTGACCAACAACCAAATGACAGCCTTGATCATGCTGTATTCCACAAAAAAATCAATGAAATAATCTGCACAATTACTCGTATAGACTGTTACGATCATTTCTTATGATACTTGGATTGGAGTACAATTTCAGATTTTCTCAATTCACTTGTGATAACAGACCATATAGCCTTCTTTTGGTGAAGAAATTACGGGCATTACTGCACACTCAGCAATGAACCACAACATTGATGAATGCCAAAATTTGCATTGTTTAATTCCTTGGTCTCTGCATTCTGACAAACCGATCACTATAACATCTAAAAGGTGTTTCGCAAATCGGGATCAACAATTTGGTTGGATTACTACACTGCAAGTGTGAGACCCTGAATATCTGTTTTTACTTCAGTCTGTGTTCTAGATTTCCAGTGCTCCTGAGTTAAACTCAGTTCAGTTATCCAGCGAAATTGGTCGTCCTATTTCGAAAGAAGTCCCAATAAATTATCCCAAGGGGTCTCGATTTCTATGCGGCGCGCATTTATCTGATGCTGCAGTTACACAGCCATTCCACAGGGAGGCCTTACAGCCGTGATAGGGGTCACCGGAGGGCGTTGTCAGCGCAATCCTGCCTGTATCCTGTAGGCTACCTGCCGGAGCCACAGAACGTACCCCGGGGAATTAGCGCTACATCCCCCGGCATATGACGGAGGCAACGTATTCCTGTATTAATCATCCACCGCGCTTCCGCCTGGGCTCGTTAATCTATCCGTGCGTCGGTCACCGGCCATGGCGCGCTGTGTGTTTTGGCTCGCGGGTACTGAGTTTACGGTCGTTGCTCACTTGATTTGTGTTCCCCCGGGCTGCGGTGGCATCCTCCCTGCGTCGCGTCCGATCGTGGGAACCGCATCCGCTGAATTTCCGCGATTCAGGTGCGCTACCTCACGTGAACTTAGAGAGTTCTCTGCCAGACAGAATCGTTTTTAAATGCATTTCGTCACCCTGACTGGTTTTTACTGTGTTTTTCATATTACGCACTCAAAATAAGCCTTCACAATATTCTCTCCTCACTGTTTAGCTAACTGATTCACTCATCTAATATTTTCTTGATTGAAACACATAACGTAGTATAAATGTTAAGATATCAAAGCATTAGTTGTGGCATAGCTGGCATATATTACTGGAATAATCTGGTTGTAGCTGGGTCATTTTGACTACCGTGGAGAGAAACTACCGGATGGTGAAGTGAGTATCATGTTTTAATAATCATCTAAACACATTACACGCACCCTGAAATTTCTGTAAATATTTCATTATGTTACCTTTGGAACAAAATAGTTTGATAGTAATTTATTATATTGGTCTACTGTCAAATAACTGTGAACTTGTCAGGTTTGGGGAAAAAAAGATCATAAATTTTTTGGCTTTTATGATTAATTGAAGGTGGCCCAGATTTGCCTCTGGTTTGTTTAGGATGGAACTTCAGTAAGAGCACCCATCAGCATAATTCCTTTAACTCTTAGTGACTTGATGGTCAGCTATGTACTTAAGTAGTCAATGCGTTGCCACTGGTAATGGCACCTTTTCAGCAAATCAATGATTATCGAAAATCCCAAACAGCAAACAAGTCTGATAGTCAGGTTAATGACCCCAAAGCTGACATAGAAACTGTGGACACAACTCTCCAAACTCGCTCACCCAGTCATTGGTAAATTACGCTTGCTGTTATTCAGTGGGACTTGACTGTCAGCTAAGCCCTGATAAATCGACTTTTGGACATTTAATGACAAGCATGCATGCCATTAAGTTTCTCAAGCGTTGGAGAACCTCAAGGAGAATGCTTGTTATGGACTGCTGTCCTTGATTTTGCATTCTGAAACTGAAATACCTGACATCTTGACCGCAGAATTGAGATTAATGTGCAGTTTTTTTAATGTGTATGGAGACCAGTTTTTTTTCCCAATGTCCGGCATTGTTAATGAGCTGTTAGTAGAGGAATTTTCCCAGATAATAATCGCTGAATCATTAGGTCTCATGACTGACCCGCCGCTGGGGAAAAAACCGTTGACGCAGACGCGATTCCTCGTGGGTACGATGTTGACGAGGTCATTTATAGTCATTAACCAGAGAGCCTTGACAAAGAAGCTCGAGCAGCAAGCTGAGCGTGATTGGCTCGGGAAGAGATGGCCGTGATCAGGGCTGTTTATGAGAAAGACAGGACACAAACGAAGGAAGCGCACATAAGGCTGTCGTCAAGAGATGTGCCGTGTGAGCGCGCTCGCTCGGTGGCTCATTAGGAGGTCATTCGTACATCCACCGAAAGTGGGTTGCATCTGCAGAAATGGCTGCACCTAAGGCCCACAATCCAATGAGCCGCAGATGTTGCGTTGAACTCCAAGAATTTTCCTGGTATTTAGAAATCCCTGCATCAATCATGCGCAATTATCAAGGTATGTGTTTTCAGAACAGTTTAAGGTAACAAAAGCAAGCTAGCCCATAAGTACTGAGAGAGTGACAAAATTTTCATACCCCAGCGCGC
The DNA here is from genome assembly GCA_029721435.1 of Gymnothorax reevesii. NCBI lineage: Eukaryota > Metazoa > Chordata > Actinopteri > Anguilliformes > Muraenidae > Gymnothorax > Gymnothorax reevesii. The sequence continues at coordinate 119,116,301 of CM056574.1, forward strand.
TGCATCCGAAAACAATGAATATTCAGCTTAAGCTGATGCTGTCAGCTTTAATTTATGACAGTTTACATCCAACGCATTACGAACCCTTAGGAATTGAAGCTCTCCTTATATGCCCTTTAAAATAGACTGTGCTCTATGCTGTGTCAATTTTCCAATCTGGCCTCAGATTGTTTCCGGGTATCTGGACTCGTGCACTGCCTGAATGAAGCAACTGAATTTCTTCAGGTCATGATCAAAGAATGACTGCCTGAAAGAAACTGCTTGTCAGACGGAGATCAACAAAAGCGCTATCTGAACTGTGTTCAAAATAATCACCATATTACGCACCCGAGTGCACAATTAACACCAGTGATCGCTACAAGATCTGGTCAAAGACAATGTATCCCACAGAGTTTGTAGCGGGCTCCGGAAAAATCTTGACCCTCCATAGCACCCACATGGAGACCTCTAAACAAGAAGCTTAGGTGATCAAGCCAACTCAGCATCAACTAGAGCAGTAACTTCACTGTCTGTCTGCAAAATCTGTTGCCCGTGCTCTTACCTTGTGGTGTGGTTAAAAACTGCCTCAGCGCTGTCCCAGTGGCATCCCTGTTAGTAGTGTGCTGTCGGAGTTTCCTTACGCGCGCCCGTGTGCTCTTGTGTGTGTGTGTGTGTGTGTGTGTGTTTGTGTGCGTGACGCCTCTTCTTTAGACTCTGGGGCTGTGCTGCTTCCTGGCAGGCCTGTTTTGTAGCCCAAGACGATGCTTTTTCCTGAGGAAATGTCCCATCCCCTTTCCTCCCTGTGGGGGCCTCTGCCTGGGGGGTGGGGGTGTGGAAGGTGTTGGTGTGGCAGGGGGGTGGGGGATAGGGCTGTAATTATCCTAATTGCCGCACCAGGAGGCTATTCTTTCTTGTGTGCGCTCTTAAAATTTTTATTTACATATGTATTAAATAATAGCTTCCACCCCCCTTATCACCAAGCCACTGACCCTGCCAACACCCCCACCCCCTCCAAACAGTGGGGGCACCCTGGCTGGGGTAACCACGGGCCTCAAGAAGGAGTTTGTTTTGAAATTTCCCTTCGCCGTTCTCATTTGTCTGAGTTTGTTGATGCTGTTCTGATAATGGTACAGCCCCCTTCATGCCACCATGTGCAGGTACAGCTGTGATGTCGCAGGCCTAATTAAGCCCTGCCCCATCTTGGCGTGACATCCGCCGTCAATGTTTTTTTTTTTTTTTAAATGCAGGCTTCGTTTGAAATGGAGCTGTGTCTCTCATGATGCAAGTTGTTAGGCCAAGCCAGTCGCTGGCATAGACACCCTGTACAGCTCTCATGGGTCACAGCCAGCCCTGAGGTACACAGTTCAAGTAGGGATTTAGTGATTTATGCTGGTGGTGTACTTTGGTCCACAACAACATTCTTGATTCTGGCCACTACAGCCTCAGGGCTGGCCCTGAATTCAGGGTTTAATGGGTCTGAATTGTTTTTGGAAAAGATGACACGGGGAGATGGTAGAGCCAAGGAGTGAGGTCACTAACGTGTGAGTTGATCGTTCTTCATTGAAATTCTTGATTCTGCTGTTACATGGCAACTGGGAATCGGAGGCAATGAGAGTTTTGAGGTTTGATGTAGAATTTAGAATGTATCATACATCCATTCTCGATACCGCTGTCTCCTAACTAGGGTTGCGAGGGAGCTGGAGTCTATCCCAGCTGACTATGGGTGAAAGGCAGGGACACACCCTGGACAGCTCACCAAGGAACGTAGAATGATAAAGAGTAAAAAAAGAATATATATACTCTTCTGAGGCCCTGTTCCCCAAATCACAATCCTTGGGGCCTGGGCACTCCTGGCTTTCTGCCCTCCCTTTACCCAGGAGTCACACGTGATGACAGTCTGGCCAATCAGTTGTAATTATTGTCCTCAAATTGCCTGGAAGGTAAGAAAACCAGTGGTGGTTTGATTTGAAGGCCAGACTGGTTGATTACTGTTCTAAGGGTTACGCAAGATGTATGTAATCCAGGACTTGCAAAAAAGTAAAGTCTAATGGGTCTTTTGAAAAAGGGAAAACAAATGTTTTTATGTTTATTTTTTTAAAATCACGGTTCTGATATTGGTCAACGTGGTTAGATTCATTTTTTAGTTGTAAGTATTGAATATGTACTCGCTGCTGTTGATTCGTGGAAAATTATATTGAATTTTCCTGTTTTTGTATGACGGAGTTTGTGGCCGCTAAAACAGTCGTTTTGTTTAATGCAAGCAGAGTTCACCTGAGTAAAAGGTACCTAATCAGCTGGCACGTTACTGGAATGTTGGGCTTGCTTATGCTGCCCCCTTGTGGTCAGCCTCCGTCACACCGTTGGTTTGCCTTGAATAGTGAACTGCAGGAGTTATCAGAGGGGTTTACTGCAGGCGAGTTCAAAATAACCCTTCTTATTTTGTGTGAGTCGGCTCGACAATCTGAAAACTCGCAGTCGGCATTACCATAACTTACCATTGCTATCTAGCCAGGTTAAAAGCGAGCCTCCTTTGTCAAATTGAAAACCCTGACATTACCATTGACTGCCTAAGGGCTTTAAAGGGGACCTAACATGCTGATCCTTCATTTAATGCATATTAGTAATGTTATAATGTTGGTTGTCCATGCTCAACCTCTGAAAAGTTTCTAAACATAAGATACAGGGATTTTGCCGTAATCCAAGAACGTGATTTCTTGAGCGTGATTTCCTCTCTGAGCAGCTCCTTCCGAGATGTGGGTAAAACCTGACGTCAGGTTGTGTCGTCCAATTTGTACAGACCTAGCCAGAGCCAACCACTGCGCTGGACCTGCCCACACCGGAAGCTATTCTAGCAGGCACTAAAAATGGCAGATCATACTATGCCTTAGTAGCGTCTACACATATGGAAATACAAAAGAAGAACCGCAGATCATGAGGTGCAATTTTGTCAGTATCTCTCCCAAAGAAACTTGTTCGTTTACTTTTGGACGCAAAAAAAAGAAATATTTCTCTTCCAAAAGACGATGCCACCAGAAATTAGTGGGTAGCTTTTTTTTTGTTTGCTGGTAGCAAACAGCCACGGCCAAAGGGAACGTTAGCTGCTTGAACTCAGCATTTCACCAAAGACAGCTTTGTCAATAAAGGATAATTCAACACAGGATAAGCGTTTCAGCTCCTTCTCAGACCTCAAGCAGTCGCATTGATCAAGCGCTTGGAGCCACAAGCTGTAAGTAACCATATAACAGCAAATAATGTAAGTGAAGCTAATGTGTTACGGGTGGCTAGCAGGACCGCTAGCAATACTTAGCACTAACAACTGGCCTCAAACGCAGGCTTTGTAAAATATCTGAAGATAAAGCCTGTATCTGTCGCGACTGCCCGTGACTCACAGACAAGAAGCTGTCTGTGCTTTTGCTTTTACTCCATAATAATAATAATAATGCATCAATTTTATATAGCGCTTTTCTGCCTTTCTGCATGGGCGCTCAAAGACGCTTCAGAATGGATCCATTATTCGTTCACTCACACATTCACGCTCTGATGGTGGTAAACTACGTTTTTGTAGCCACAGCTGCCCTAGGGCAGACTGACGGAAGTGTCGCCTACGGCCCCTCCGACCACCACCAAACATTCTCACACAGCCACACAGGGGTGTTCCTATATTGCATGTTTTGTGGGTGGGGGAAACCGGAGTACCCGGAGAAAACCCACGCGAAGAAGAACATGGGGAAGGGGAGAACATGCAAACTCCACACAGAAAGGCCCCAGGCCGGATTCAAACCCACAACCTTCTTGCTGTGAGGCAGTAGTGCTAACCAGTAGTGGCTGTAGCATAGCGGCTAACGTAGCCAAGTTACTGTTGCTAATGTTTGTGTTCTAATTATCCAAGAGTGATATCAGGGGAAATTCTACAGAAGGTGTGTGGACATAAACCTCATTTGAAGCGAACTTTTAATACTTGTTTGTAATTTGGATGATTAGTACAACTGTTCACAGTAACAGAACTTGCTGTCAGTTAAACCTGTATTACAAGGGTTTGTCTCTGTGGTTATGACCGCTCGGTTACCAGCTACTGCATGTTAGTTTGCGTGTCGTGCTTATGAAAAATACTGCTGGTTAATGTATATGCAGTAATTCTGATCGATATGCTTGTGTTACTTCGATAAGCATCAATGTGGCAGTTTCATCATAATGTTGCCCAATTGTAGCCACAACAGTTAGTGATCGCTTCACTTATCCATGACTGGGACTTCAAAAATGTCGGAGCAAGCTCTCCATGAAAGAGATGCTACCATGCTACCATGAAAGCAATGCGAAACGCAGAAGCTCTGCCGGTTTACAAATGATTTCTCTGCACTACCTTGACAGACTTTCATCCCACTTTAGAAATTGTTGTGGCCAATAAAAAGCCAAAAAAGGCAGAGATTAAATAGGTAATTCTTTCCTGTAGAAGTGATCAATTTGCTAGCTCCACTTGAGCAACTTGTCCGTGCTAAAGGAACTTACGGTCTGCAAAACCTGTATTATGTTCATAACGTAACCCGAGCTCTCTCTAGCTGTGGCGCACTATCCATAAAGCTGCTTTAACATCAGACACAAAACAAATTTTTCGAGGGACAGATTAGCCTACATTCAAAGTCAATGCAAAGACGCGAATACATGTTATGGGCACGTCTAGCAACTTTCACACCGGACGCAAAACAAATTTTTTGCGCGACAGATTACATTCAATGTCATGACCGCTTATCAGCTACTGCATGTTAGTTTGCATGCTCTGCCAATTAAAAATGCTCCTGGTTAACTTATATGCAGCAATTATGAATCGGTATGCTTTTGTTACTTCGGTAAGCATCAATGTGACCGTTTCATCATAATGTTGCCTAATTGTAGCCACTACAGTTGAAGCTAACCGGAGAGGTGCTGTATGTGTCTGCCGAGTTGGGCTGCAGTTAGACCAGACGTAGATTTTGTAGAGCTTGGGGTGCGTTTTTGGGTGCTTATGAAACGATGGCGTCACTTATCCATGACCGGGTAAGCCTGATACATCTCCAATGGCTGGGCAAGCTCTCTGATACTACTGGTGAAAGCAATAGGGAAGCGCACAGGCTAATGTGTTCGGTATACCAAACGCTGCATTGCCATCGATTGAATATTAAATTCTTTCCTGGAAAAGTGATCGATTCGCTAGCTCAACATAAGCAACGGTTCACGCAGACGGAACTTTCGGTCTGTAAAACCTGTATTATGTTCATGACATAACCGGAGCTGTCTAGGTCTCGCACGCTATCCATAATGCGCCCATTTTCCGCGAGGAAAAGCCGGTCATTCCGAAGCAATAAGTAAACCATTACCATAGGCAATTTTCGAAAAGGCCATTTAGCTTGGAGCTTTCTCCCCTCCGTCATATACCAGCGCAGAAGCTGTTCGTTTATCCATGCTAACAACACACTACAGCTATGCATACGAACCAGCAGGTCCTAATACACACCGAAGCAGTCCATAAGCTGTTGGTCCACTTTTAGCTGCCCCTCACTGTCCATGTTTCCCTCTAAAGTCAGACCCACCGGATTTCTACGGTCTCCGGTCTACACTTGGGCATGTCGACCCGTTCTACAAATGTGTCGATATGGGGTGGATTCTAGCTTCCCCTGCATCCTAGCTAGGAGTAGTAAAACCGCTGTACTCACCAACCGCTGCCGTAGCAAACTGTAGCCAATAGCAAATTCGTGCTTGAGCTGCCAGACTTTCTCACTGCGTCCTCCACTTTCGTCGTTGCGTTTATTAGAACGAGTTAATTTCATTAGATCTATACACATGTACTGCGTTTTATAGCGGAATTTCACCGCTGATTCCTTAGCTCAGATGGCAGACGTGTCTCGCGTTTCACTGTGACACTGCATTGTCCCTCCTAGATCCGCCCTCCACAGAGCTGGCCAGTCAGAAGAAAGTGGGCACATGGGGAGTGGGGGCCATAGCGGAAGAGCCACCCCAATGAGGTGTTTCGGGCAGAGACTACTATGGACTACAAATGGGGTTTTTTGAGGATGGCAGTACAAGCGAAATAAGTACCCTTTTTTTACTTTGCACGATCAGGAGTACTGTAGGGGAGTCAAAGACCAAAATATAAACTTGGGAAAATTCCATATTATGTCCCCTTTAAGCACAACATAGATACTAACCCACTAATCTTGCTTTGCAACACAGCCCTCTGGTTTCATGTGTAATATTTTGGATGACTGCATAAAAATGGCATATATTCCTGAGTCCTAGTTTATTTGAATTTGAACTGGGTCTCTTATTCTTTCTTATGTGGACACTTGATTATTGGATGTTTTCTTTCATTTAGTTGGCTTACAACGTGGTTAAGACCACTAAGCATGCGATTTAGAGTACTTCTCTGGCAGTGCATTCTGACTCAGAAGATTTAAATGAAACATTTGCAACATTTCTTTGTGCCCTGAGTTTATCTTGTGTTCTGAGGTCTTTTGAACAAGACTTTGGTCTGAACTTTGATGTTAAATTTTTGTGCTATGTAATTATTAGCCCGTCTGAGTCTGAATCCTTCAAGAGTGTGCTATTGCAATTATACCAGGGTTGTTCTAATCTTATCCCTGAAGGGCCAGTTTTGGTGCAGGTCTTTGTTACAGCCCAAGGCTATAGTGCCTGATTCAACTAATTAAGTGATCAGGGGGTTCAATCAAGACCTTGATAATTAGATGTATTAGTGTTGGGCTGTCATAAAAACCAGCAACCACTCTAGCCCTTTATGGATAAGATTGGACACTGCTGTATTATACAGTTATTAAACTGGTCTGACATATGTAAACCAGTTTGAGGAAGTTTTTTTGAAGCGTTTTTATTAATTCAATTGATTTAGGCAAATATATCAGTCAGTTGGAATTACACATATGCTTGTCTGTCCATTTATCCTGCACCAGTCTTAACAAAACTTGGAGACATGTTTGCACAAGTTACTATAGACCTATACTGTTTTAAGTTTCTATGTCAACGGACGAGGTCAATGTCACACGAAATTCAATTTTGGCAAGTTGTCATTCTAAGAACGACCTTTCATTTGTTTGTTTGTTTGTTTGTCTGTCTGTCTGTCTGTCTGTCTGTCTGCGAACAGGATAACTCAAAAAGTTATGAATGGATTTGCATGAAATTTTGTAGGATGGTAGATGGGAGTCCAAGGATGAGTTGATTGAATTTTGCAAGTGATCTGGAAATTATTCTGGATTCTAGATCCAGAAGAAGCAATAATAGTGACATGTGTCGTGGTGAAGGTATGTGCTCTACCGAGTGCCCTTCCAGTCTTGCCAATGTTTTCAAACCAGTTTGAAGAGCATGACATTGTACAGTCCACAACCTTGACTATCAGCTAAATACATACACAAGTAAGTTGTTTGGGGAGAAATAAACAGTTGTAACAATAGGACAATGTTGTATCGGATGCCAAACCTATGGATGTTGAAAATTGCGCACATCTTAGATAGACGTTAAAAGGTGGTGTCTCAGGCTTTGTTGATTCGTGTTCTTTTCTGCCATCTAGAGGCTGCTGCCTCTCACTGCAGCTCCTTTGCTGCTGTCTATGATTCTCCTGTGTCACAGATGTGCTTGCATTTTATGCACCTATCTAATGTAACATGTTCTAAATACATATAAAAAAAAACTTAAATGGAAATAGTAAAAATTCTATATTTACTTCAGGTTTTATATGATTTGTTTTTTGGGTAGTTATTAATTTTATTTGGGTCAACTGGTTTCCAATGAGTTTTTACCCTCGGCCCAACTTCAGGCTGAAGGGTATTGTCATCAGTTTTTTTGTCTGTCTGTCCGTCTGTCTGTCTGTCTGTCCGTGGGTCCATCGTCAGGCCGAGGGTGTTCAAACGCGGGCGTTTCTGGTTAATTGATTTTTTTCATATTCAATTTAAAACTGATTCCTGGCCGATGAAGTGTGTTGTGCCATCCTGGGTGAAAGACAGGCTCAGCAGGGGGATGAGGAGTAGCTAGGAATAGATTTTTTAGTTCTAAGCAAGTGAAGCAGAAATCGATGGTGTGTTATCTAGCTTGATACATTTTCATGAGAATCTGTAATGAATGTTATGATTTCATTGGAAAATGAGAAAATTAATTCTTTGTTTTTTTGTTTTTTAATTTAATTGAATATCTGCGAATATCTTCATTAAGGTTTAGAAGCTGAAGGCTCAGTTAACTCCAGATAATTTGCAACCATGTTTCCAAAGAAGTTGAGACACTCTGCAAAATGTAAATGAAAACAGAGTGCAATGATTTGCTGATCACGATGTTCATATAGTGCAAAGATAACATATCTGATGAGAACAATGAGCAATTTAACATTTATTTATTTATTTATTGCAATTTTTAAAAAAATAGCATTTACTATTTGAAGCCAGCAACACATTTCAAAAATTGAATGGGGGAAACATAAGACTGGAGGAGTTGTATGGTGGTACAAAAAGATACATCAAGTGGAACCTCTATCTGCTCATTAGGTTAATTTGCCACAAGTCAGGTAGTAACATAGTTGGGTGTAAAACTGCATCCCCCAGAGGCCGTCTTTTGGAAGGAAAGATGGCAATGGCTTCACCACTCTGTGAAAGACTGAGTGGGCCAGAATACTGACTATTTAAGAACAATGTCTGTCAACATAAAATTGCAAAGAATTAGAGAATTTTATCATTTATGGAACATAATATTATTAAAAGAGTCAGAGAATCCAGAGAAATCTCTGTACACATGGAATAAGGTAGTAAACCAGTCTCAATTGGCGATGATCTTTAGGCGCACTGCATTAAAAACGGACAGGACTCTGTGGAAATCTCTGCATGGGCTGAGGACCACTTCAGCAAACCATTGTCAGTGAACACAGTTCAACGCTGCATCCACAGATGCAAGTTAAAACACTCCGATGTAAAGAGAAAATCATATAAAAACAATATCCAGAAACTCAGCCATCTTTTCTGTGCCCAAACTCATTTATGATTGACTGAGGCAGAGTGGAAAATTTTCCTTTGGTCTGTTATATGTTCACAGTTCAAAGGCCAGAAGCCATGATAGTATGAGGGTGCATTAGTGCACATGGCATCTGTATCCTGCACTTCTGTGAAGGCAACATTAATGCTGAATGATAGATTCAGGTTGGAGAGCAACATATACTGCCATCCAGATGTCTTTTTCAGGCCTGGCTTATTGCAGTGTGACAATGCCAAACACCACATTCTGCACACTTTACAACATGGCTTCATTGAAACAGAGTCTGGGTTCTGAACTGGCCTGCCTGCAGTCCAGAGCTGTCAGCCATTGAAAATATTTGACACTTTATGAAACGAGAAATATGACAAAGGAGACTGTTAAGTGATGAGCAGCTGAAATTTTACATCAAGCAAAAGCGGGAAAATATTTTGCTCTCAAAAGTATTGCATTTGGTGTCCACTGTTCCCAAATGCTTATTATGTGTTGTTAAAAGGAGAGGAGATGCAAGTGGTAAACATGCCCCTGTTCAAACATTTTTAAAATGTGTTGCTGCCATCAAATTCAAAATAAGCATATATTTAAAAATGTATATATATAAATGTAAAAAATGTGTATATGTATATATATATATATATATATATATAGAGAGAGAGAGAGAGAGAGAGAGAGAGAGAGATTTTCTCTGTTTCAACATCTGATACTATTATTTGTGCTATTTTGAGGCCCTTTGCTGTTTGGTAAACTTGTAATGTGTGATAGTACTACTTCTTGTTCAGTGATAGGTTGATTCAAAGTGTCGGTGTTGTCTATGGCTGAGTTATCAATGTGGGATTCCTGTGTGGGTTAGTGTCAGGACATAGGAGATTTAAAGTGTTCAAACCATTTTTGACATGAAATTTGAGATGTAAATCTACCCATATTGCAATGTTTACTTTCCTTAATTATTTTCCAAAATATCCTGGGATCTGATCTAGCAGAAATCAATTTGTTCCTTCGTGTTTGCATGTACTCATGGTTTTTGTAACTAATGGCGTTTTTAAAAAAACAACGAAAATATTTAAAATTGTCTAAGTCAGTGTTGTGATCTCTGTGTGCAGCATATTTCTCATGTTTGATGTTTTCTGGCTCCTGGTCCCACCATGGAGGCTGTGTTAGACAGTTGGGTGTGTGTCACTGAGTGTAAAGATGTTTTGTATGATCAGCTGCATGCTGGATTGTATGGACTAAAAGTAACAGAGCATTGATTATATCAGTGTCTATTAAATCCTATATGAGAGATTTAACTCTACAGAAAGAATATTTCTAGCTTGTTTAGATATCAATTTAAGCTTAGACTTAGAGATAATTTACAGCAATTACGGTACATTTCTGTTGGCTCTTCCTCTAAATGTGACCTTTACAAGCATTTCAAATCCTTGTTAATTGTTGAACGATATCTGTGCTACTCACTCCCTATTCATTTGAGAACCAAGTTTTCTAGATTGCGATGTTCTCATTTAAGAATTGCCTCAGAAACTGGTAGCTACATGAAAAATGATTGTAATCATAGATTTTGCGCATATTGTAGTAATAAAAGTGTGAATGGGGTTGACTATGAGTGTCATGTATTCTTTAAATGTAGTTTATACTCTGACTTGACACAAACCTACCTATCTAAATATCTGCAGACTGTTAAAACTGCGCAGCACTCTACCATGATAAATATCCGTAGGAACTGTAATAAAGACTCTACTTTCCCAATGAGTAATTTTTGTATCATGCTCAAAAATTAATCAATGAGAAACGTGCGCCATCCAAAAAATAGTTATTTCATGTACAGTCCTGCCAAAAATGATTCATAGCTCTACCCATTTTTGTTTTTTTTTTAAGATATTTTTTTGACAAATCAAATTTATTCTTGCACAAATGCCACAGTAAGCTGACATAAGGCTGTAAGAATTATAGTTAACAATTTTAACAAAACCAGTGAAGTTGGCACGTTATGTAAATCGTAAATAAAAACAGAATACAATGATGTGCAAATCCTTTTTAACTTATATTCAATTGAAATCACTGCAAAGACAAGATGTTTAATGTTCAAACTGAGAAACTTTATTTTTTTTCTGCAAATAATCATTAACTTAGAATTTAAAGGCAGCAACACATTGCAAAAAAGTTGGCACAGAGACCTTTTTACCACAGTGTTACATCGCCTTTCCTTTTAACGACACTTAGTAAATGTTTGGGAACTGAGGAGACCAATTTTTGAAGCTTTTCAGGTGGAACTCTCTCCCATTCTTGCTTGATGTACAGCTTAAGTTGTTCAACAGTCCGGGGTCTCCTTTGTCCTATTTTACGCTTCATAATGCGCCACACATTTTCAATGGGAGACAGGCAGGCCAGTCTGGTACCCACACTCTTTTACTACGGAGCCATGCTGTTGTAACACGTGCAGAAACGTGCAGGCATTGTCTTGCTAAAATAAGCAGGGGCATCCATGAAAAAGACGTTGCTTGGATGGCAACATATGTAGCTCCAAAACCTGTATGTACCTTTCAGCATTAATGGTGCCTTCACATATGTGTAAGTTGCCTATGCCTTGGGCACTAATACACCCCCATACCATACTTTTGAACTTTGCGCCTATAACTGTCCGGATGGTTCTTTTCCTCTTTGGTCCGGAGGACTCGACGTCCACAGTTTCTAAAAACAATTTGAAATGTGGACTCGTCTGACCACAGAACACTTTTCCACTTAGCATCAGTCCATCTTGATGAGCTTGGGCCCAGCGAAGCCGGCGGCGTTTCTGGGTGCTGTTGACAAATGGCTTTCGCTTTGCATTGTAGAGTTTTAACTTGCACTTGCAGATGTAGCGACGAACTGTAGTTACTGACAGTGGTTTTCTGAAGTGTTCCTGAGCCCATGTGGTGATGTCCTTTACACACTGATGTCGGATTTTGATGCAGTACCGCCTGATGGATCGAAGGTCACGGGCATTCAGTGTTGGTTTTTGGCCTTGTCGCTTAAGTGCAGTGATTTCTCCAGATGCTCTGAACCTTTTGACGATATTACGGACCGTTGATGATGAAATCTCTAAATTTCTTGCAATAGCTCGTTTAGGAATGTTGTTTTTAAACTGTTCGACAATCAGCTCACACATTTGTTCACTAAGTGGTTACCCTTGCCCCATTCTTGTTTGTGAATCACTGAGCATTTCAGGGAAGCTGCTTTTATACCCAATCATGGCACCCACCTGTTCCCAATTAGCCCGTTCACCTGTGGGATGTTCCAAATAAGTGTTTGATGAGCATTCCTCAACTCCATCAGTCTTTTTTGCCACTTGTGCCAGCTTTTTTGAAAAATGTTGCTGGCATCAAATTCCAAATGAGCTAATATTTGCAAAAAATTACAAAGTTTACCTGTTCGAACATTAAGTAACTTGTATTTAAGTTGAAAAGGATTTGCAAGTCATTGTATTCTGTTTTTATTTACGATTTACACAACGTGCCAACTTCACTGGTTTTGGGTTTTGTAATTATGTGCTAAATGTTCTCCATCAGTGAAAGATCAGGACTTCAGGCAGGCCAGTTCAGCACACAGACTCTTTTACTATGAAGCCATGCTGTTGTAATAGCTGCAGTTTGCGGCTTTGCATTGTCCTGCTGAAATACACAAGGCCTTCCCTGGAATAGAGGGAATAGAATAGTCATCTGGAGGGGAGCATACGTTGCTCTAAAACCTTGATATACCTTTCAGCATTCATGTTGCTTTTTAAAATATGCAAGTGTCCCACACCACATGCATCCCCATACCATCAGAGATGCTGGCTTTTGAACTGAACGCTGATAACAGGAGGGGTGGTCTTTCTCCTCTTTAGCCCGGAGGACACAACGTCCATGATTTCCAACAAGAATGTTGGTTTGGACTCGTCTGACCACAGGACACTTTGCCATTTTTCTACAGCTCATTTTAAATTAGCCTTAGCCCACAGAACACGGTGGCGCTTCTGGATCATGCTCAACAATGGCTTCCTTTGTGCATGATAGAGTTTTAGGTGGCATCTCTGGATGGCATGGCAGACATGGCATGTGTTTATAGACAGTGGTTTCTTTTAGTATTCCTGGGCCCATTTAGTAATGTCAATGACAGAATCATGCCAGTGAGTGATGCAGTGGCGTCTGAGGGCCCGAAGATCACGGGCATCCAGTAAAGGTCTTCGGCCTTTTCCCTTACGCACAGAGATTTTTTCCAGTTTCTCTGAATATTTTGATGATGTTATGCACTGTCGATGATGAGATCTTTAAAGCCTTTGCAATTTGACATTGAGGAACAATGTTTTTAAAGTATTCCACAATTTTTTTACACAAGCCTTCACAGGTTAGAGAGCCTCTGGTCATCTTTACTTCTGAGGGACGCAGTTTCTCTAAGACATCCCTTTTATAGCCAATCATGTTACATTCTTGATGCCAGTTAACTTAATTACTTGCGAAATGTTCTTTCAGCTGATTCTTTCATATAATAATAGCTTTTTCAGCCCATTCTTGCCTGTGCCCCAACTTTTTTGAGACCTGTTGCAGCCAGAAAATTTGAAAGAAGCTCATTTTGTGGATAAAAATGTAAAATGTCTGTTTCAACATTCGAAATGTTATCTACGTTCTATTGGAAATAACATTGGCTCATGTGATCTGAAAGTCATTACATTTTGATTTTATTCACAATTTGCACTTCGTCCCGACTATTTCGGAATTGGGGTTGTAATAATAATTGCCCGAATGTGACAGCGGTTCTGTCAGCTCTACCAGGGACCGGGTTGAAGCCGCCGATTTTTTATGGTTATTCCACAGATGACCAGGCGATGGTGCGGTTAGCCTAGAATACAGTCTCACACGGACATTTCCGGGATGTTATAGTTAATGAGGCACAAACGTGCACATTGATAGGTCAGATCTAAAACCCGTCAACCCCCAGGCATAAATTTTGCTGATAATATTTAGAAATTTTGATGGACAAAAAGACAAAAGAATAAAAATGTATGCTTTGTGGGGAAACATAAACAAATATATAAATTTGCATGCTTCTTAATGAGTATTGCTTAAGTAAAGCAGTAAACCACTATGGAGCTTGGTAAAAATTTATAATTTTTCTGATTCTGTTCACACACCATTCCTAATTGGCATATTAAAGCTTATCAAACTCGACTTCATTTATCATCTTTTGGTCATACTGCTGAGGTGTCCCGACTTGCATCAATCATGCACACTCCAGCTAATTTTCTCTCACTAGTTATGATGGGAGTTTACTTCTTTGAATTCACTCGATAATGCTTGCAGAGGTTTTGGATCGGACTCAGATCCATTAATTCTGTATTATTGCTTTGCATCCATTTGTCTTTGACTACATTTATCCAATATTTGCATACCATCCAATTACTTTTACTGCACCGTAGGTGGGTTTGAGTGACTTTTTTAGTAAGCAAGTCCCAACTCCATATTTGCATGGGTATCCTTCTGGAAGGCTAAGTGGACAGGAAAAAGATCTAAATATTTATGGCCTAAATCACCGCTGAGGTCTTATTTTCAGAAAACTCAAGGCAATAAATAATTGTAATTGGATCACAGCATACAAACCTACCAGTGTTTTCGTATGCCAGAACTTTGGAGACAGACCCGTGGAAAGAGTATTCATAGACTGTTCTGCTGTAACTTGTCAGATTATCCAAACACGCGCTACCTCACTTGAGAGCAATGAATTAACTGTCTTAACCTCTATTATCCCCAGAGAGGCTGCACCAATTGTTGCCTCGCTTATGCGGACCTCAGGCCGTAGCTGATTAAGGTGTGGCTGGGATTTTAACACCTTGCTAGATATCAAGTCATGTAGCTATCGCCAATTTAAATTAAGAGCCAAGTATCTTTGGCCAATGTTAGCGTAAAAACATGATAGCTATCAAACTAACTGTTCAATCTTGTCAGTCTGTGACTGATCTAGCAAGCTATGCTGCAATCACAACTTTCTGATCTAGCACTGGTTAAGTAGTGAAATAATCACTATTAACTGTTCTTTATTGATTTATATGCACCAAATCTAACTAGCTTGGTCAACAAACTATCAAGCTAACCAGCCAGTTTGCTGGCCTAGCTAGTTATATTTGGTGCATGTAAAATGCTACTAAATTAACTAAATAATCACAATTTGGGATTAAACATTAGCTAAGTAGCAAAACAACCACTATCGACTGTTCTCTTGATTCATATGCAGCATATGTACCTAGCTTACGAGCCAGATAGTTTGGAAACAAATCATGGGCATCTTGCGTGTTTGTGTTAGTGGATATGTAGTTCGCGAAAATGGACTACAAACTGTTCTACAAATGTAAAAGCATTAAATTTTCAACGAGAAACTATGACTTTGATGTGATCACTCACATCCATATACCCCATAGTCTAATCTCAGAGCAATCCAGAACATAATATTTATTCTAGTTCAAGCAATATTGCAACTTTTGTCCATACCCCATTATAAATTTCCATTGGGAAATTCCTTAATGTCACACATAAAGAAGCCACCTCATACACAATGGAAATGCAAAGCCTTGCTGGGTTGACAAGCCGAATCGATTTGAGTAAATACAGGCCAGGACACGTGTATGGAAGAAGACCAATGCTATGCCAGTTTCCCTTTAATGGAGACATGTACATTAACCAACATGTTCTTGCTGATCAGTGATCGCCTAAGATGTGCTTTAGAAAAATATGAACACTCCTCTCTGCTCCTCTTTATGATTTAGGGTGCCTATCCAACTCCCAGGAACAGTCGTGATTTTCTGACTAAATATGGACGTGCATGTCTGTTTGATACATGGCATTTAGTTACCAAGAGTTTAGGTCGCTCCATCTTGTGATTATTAACGAGGGCAAAGTGCAGAGCCACTGATTTTAAGAGCAGCTTGACCTGAAGGGGGAATTTAACCCTTTAACGTGCACAAGGTCATTCTATATGTGATCAGAATGCTCTTAACAAAACAGTTTAATACTGATGTCACAATCGGTCCGAGCAAAATAAAGCAATAAAGCAATGTAGTTTCAGTAATGCTGCTGGGAACTATGAGTAAGTTTTTTTTAAACTTAACTTGATTAAAAAGTTTTTTTTAAACTTGTTAAGTAGCAAATACATTTAACTGTATTCACTCTCACCATAATTCTTGGTCATTGACGCACATTCTTTTCACTATGTAATCAAGCACTTAGAAAGGATACAGTGGTTACTGTGAATAAAGCATATACTAATGACAGCACATTTTGTACGGTACATAATCCTCTTATTTCTGAGCGCATAAAAATGTTCAGTTTAACATAAAAGTAGAATATAGCAATAATTTTTAACATTTGGTCATATATCCTTTGCATGCAATGTGACTGCTTGAAGTCTGTGATTAGTAGACATCACTGAACACAGTGAACCTTCCCTGGTGAGGCTCTCCCAGCTCTGCAGTGCTCCACATCTTAGGTTCTAGTTTGTTTCAAAGACTCTTTCCCTCAGTGTCCTCTTCAGCATGAAAAATGCATGTTCGGTTGGATTCAGCTCCGGTGATTGATTTGGTCAACAGGACCAAAATAACAAATTATGCCTCACTGTCCAATGAATTATCATGCTCACTTCATCTACAAATGGTTGATCCTTTTATCTTGTTTATGAAGGAACCAACTGCCTGAAATACTGTTCAGAAAAAGTGGCATCATATTCCAAATAAGCAGCAGTGTTCCCTCTGCAAATTATCGTCGACAATTTGGATGATACTTTTGTTCCACTGAAAAGAAGAAGAAGAAGAAAAAAAAAAACTATTCCTTGTATCTTGTGTGATTTACCATATTGGTGTGAATTAAGCAAAGCTCAATGAAGACTGTTGCTAGATTGCAGAGGTAAATCTTTATTTCAAAGAGTTCACAAATAAAACAATGAATAATAACAAAATACAAATTTACAAATTATATATAAAAACAGCCAAAATTAGCAGAAATTGGTGAAAAACTATTAAAGATTGGCATGGGTTATATAAATCCAAAAAATACACAGGGTGCTCTGCATAGGGTGGGGTGCGGGGGTTAGACACTTTTTCTGACCTGTTAGAAGGTTTTTTTTAATAACCTCAGGGCTAATCTGATCTTCATGGCTTTCCCCCCCCCAATAATAAGCCAAAAACACAAAGGAGAGCCCAGCATCAGGATTAACTGCCAATTTCTGTGTGAGTGTTTGTGGGACCACAGATGATGGACTCTGAGGGTTAAGATACTCAACCGTCTCTCAGAAAACAAGAGTTTTAAAAAGTAGTATATTTACTCTTTCTTTTTAAGACCATTATACAGGATGTGTACAAACAGCATTCATCAAGCAATAAAATTGCTTTAAAAGGTGTTGCCTGAAATAATTTGAATTATTTGGTTGATGGCATCGTGGATTTTTTTCAGCACATCAGTCACATTTATTACTTGTTTTCAAAATGTTCAGGTTAGGAGAACTCACAACACAAATTTAACAACGCATACACACGTATCCATGTACACAAAAGCACGTGCGCACGGACACACACACGCGCACACACACACACACACACACGGGCCTTTGTAAAACACTTCAGATTTTTTAATCATACAGTTTGGCTCGCTCTGTGCGCAATAATAACATACGTTTCATTATTGGAGTCATAGGTGCTTGTTGGTTTATGAAAATCTTCAGTGTGGATAGGGATTCAGCTTATTCAATGACCACACATGTGAGAACTAATTAATGGCGAATTAGCAGGGAAATGCTCACCTCCAAGCAAGATGATGAACGCTTCAGTGGCACAGGCATCCCCAGGACAGTTGGAACGGCAAGTAGCTAATTAATTCAACAAAAGGTGCGAACTTACCTGATATAAGTTCTCTTTTAACTGGACTCAACACTGTTGTGCCAAACGGCCAAATTGAGGCATTTAGATTCATCTGTTCACCCCATTTTGCCGTTTGCAGTTCAGTAGTATACAGGGAATAGTAAGTATTAGACTTTCACAGCCTTTTATATTGTTGTAATTCCCACAATTCATTCCATACAATGGTAGATACCCTCAGATCAAACACCAGACTGCCAAAATTAATTGTGGGATGGATTACAGCAGGGGTCTCAAACTAGTAGGAAAAAGTTTTTATTCTAACCGAACGGAAGCACACCTGACACATCTAATCAACTGTATAGACTGACATGAGTTGGGTAGATTAATTGTATCAGGCGTGCTTTTGGATTAAAAACCTGCTGCCCCCTGGCCCTTTTAACGGACCAGTTTGGGACCCCTGAGTTACAATAAAGGAGTAAACTGTGCAGCAGTTTCAGCCCTTTAAAATTGCCAATGTCCAAATACTTACGGATCTAATCGCAACACCTTCTGCTGAATTTTGCCTTCAGTAGATTGTGTTTATCAGGATTATGCATAACCCCAGGCATTTTATGGCCCAAATTTAACGCCATATTTTCATTTACTTTTTTGGGGTACACTCTGGGGTTTTCTGGCATTAACTGGATACTGAGAAATCTGGCGGGATGAGAGGCCTTAGTCTGTGATTTTAATGTCATCAAACCCCAATCCATATCACCCCATTCATGACCTGCTGACTGTGCCTTAATGCCTACGGCTGCCACAAAGCACTTAGAGGGAAGGATCCATTTACTGCACAAAAAAAAAAAAACATATACACCCACACACATACACACAGATGCAAACGCACATACACACACACAATGAAACGTCATCCGGCTTCCGGAAATCCTCGACCGAAGGGAATAGTATTTATCGGAATCGGTGCACACAGTGAAATGAGGAGCTTGTCCTTACGTGCCTGAGGGGCTTGTCATGCTATCTGGGACGCAACCAATCAGTAACCGGCTCCGCTGGAGGGGTTGGGGAGAGGGGGGGCTCTGATATCAAGATCCATTAGGATTGGAGGATTTGTTGCGCGTGTGTTGAGGGCTGTGGTTTGTTGTGCGTCGGTCTGTCGCCTCTTCCTCTGTGCGGTCCATACCCGAGCTGTGGACCAAGAGCAGCATGTGCAGAAGTGGGGGAGGGGAGAGGGTGGAGCTGGTGACCCCCTCCATGTGACTGGGTTCTGAGCGTGCTCAGAGCAGCTCTGCCTCATGCTGCTGAGGGATCTGGGGGTGCTCGATCCCATCATTGTGTAGATCCTCCTGCTTCTGTAAGCCCTGAACCTTCAACAGCAGCTCCTTAATAAAAGCCTAGAGAGAGAGAGAGAGAGAGAGAGAGAGAGAGAGAGAGAGAGAGAGAGAGAGAGTGGGAGTAGTGGAGAGAGAGAGAGAGTGAGTGATGGAGAGAGCATAAGATAAAGGAGATGTAAAGAGTGAGAGCGACAGAGAGGGAAAAAGAGAGTTTCAGGGGGTGCAACGGGTTAGATTTTGGGGATTGTACAACCTCAATTCCAGAAAAGTTGGGACAGTGTGTAAAATGTAATTAATAACAGAATACAATGATTTGCAAATCATTTATATTCTATATTTAATTGAAAATAGTGCAAAGACAACACATCAAATGTTGAAACTCCATCCATCCATTCTCTATGCTCTCTATGGTGGCGGGGGAGCTGGAGCCTATCCCAGCTAAGAATGGGCGAAGGCAGGGACCCACCCTGGCCAGCTCGCTAATCTATTGCAGGGCACAGACACAATTCATTCACAGACTCATACCTGTGGGCAATGTAATGTCCAAATGATCACACTAAGAAATTTTATTGTTTTTTTTTTTTTAAATACATCTGCTCATTTTGAATTTGATGCCAGCAACACATTTCAAAAAGTTGGGACAATGGCCACAAAAAACGGTAAAAGCTGAACGATGCCAAAAAAAGTACACCTGGTGGAACATCTCACTGCAAATAAGGTTAATTGACAACAGGCCAGTAACATGATTGGATATAAAAAGTCCTTTAGACATAAAGATGGTAATGCCTTCACAACTAAGGGATAGACTGTATGGGTAAATAGTTCAACAATTTAAAATAATGTCTCTCAGTGTAAAATTGCAAAGGATTTGGGGATTTCATCCTTAACAGTACAGACTATAATTAAAAGATTCAAAGCATCCAGAAAAGTCTCTGTACACAATGGACAAGACTGAAAACCAGTATTGAATGGCCATGATCTTCAGGCCTGCTGCAAAAATGGGCGGGATTCTGACGTAGAAATCACTGCATTGACTTAGTAACACTTGTGTAAACCATTCTTAATGAACATCATTTGTCGCTGCATCCACAAATTCAGGTTAAAACTCTGCCATGCAAGTATTAAGATACAGAGATGCCACGGCCTTTGCTGGGCCCAAGTTCATTTAAGATGGACTGAAGCAAAGTGGAAAACTGTCTTGAGGTTTGACTGATCAAAAATGTGAAATAATTTTAGGAAATTATGGATGCCGTGTCCTCTGGGCCAAAGAGGAAGGGGACCATCCAGCTTGTTATCAACGTACAGTTGAAAAGCCAGCATCCATCATAGTGTGGGGATGCATTATTGCTCATGGCATGGGTAACTTGCACATTTGTGAAGACGTCATTAAAGCTAAACAATATATTCAGGTTTTGGAGTTTCATATACTACCATCCTACCATTTTTGACAGGGAAGTCCTTGCTTGGTTCAGCAAAACAATGATAAACACAACATTATGCACAAATTACAACAACATGGTTCCGTAGTAAAAGAGGCTGGGTGCTGAACTGGCCTGCCTGCAGGCCAGACCTGTCATCCACTGAAACTATTTGGCACATTATAGAAAAAAATATGACAAAGGAATCTACGAAGTGTTGATCAGCTGAAAGCCTATATGAAGCAAGAATAGGAAAACATTTTGCTTCCAAAACTATAGCAGTTGGTCACCTCAGTTCCAAAATGCTTTCAAATTACTGTTAAAAGAAAAGGTGTTGCAAAGCAGTAAACATTGCCCGTCCCAACTTTCTTGAAACATGTTGCTGTCATAAAATTCAAAATGAGCAAATATTTTTCAAAAACCAATAATATTTCTCAATTTCCACATTTGATATGTTGTCTTTGCACTATTTTTATCAAAGGTTGGGTTTAAATTATTAGCAAATCATTGCAGTCTGTTTTTATTTACATTTTACACAGTGTCCCAACTTTTCTGGAAATGAAGTTGTATTTCCCAGAGGGAGAGTGATGAGTGCAGGAGTTGTGGAGTACTGTACCACACCGCAATGGGCCAGTCAGCCCTGCTCGCTGGTCAGTACAGAAGAAAAAGATCAGGGGATGGCTCAGAATAAAAGGGTTGCTGTTATAGAGAGAAAACACTGGCATTGTGTTAAACACGTGGAGTCATTGTGGAGGGACGTGTCTGTTACTACCTTCCAATGCGCGTGCGCGCCTGTGTGCGTGTGTGTGTATGTGTATGCGCTTGAGTGTGTGTGTTTGTGTGTGTGTGTGTGTGTGTGTGTGTGTGTGTGTATCTGCATGTGTATGCGCGAGTGTGTGTGTGTATGTGCGTGAGTGTCTGTGTATGTACGTGCGTGTGTCTGTGTGCGCGCGCCCGTGTGTGTATACGCATATGTAAACTTGACCATATTAAAGCGATTGTGCGTGTTTACATGTGTATGTTCTTATGAGGGAGTGCCTGGTGGTGTGATTGTGTGTAAGTAAACAGTGCCCTTGACTAATATTGACACCTTGATAAATGGGGATATGAACCTTTTCTATTGTTATTATTATATCTAACCCACCCCTGCGTGTGCTTGTAAGTTACATGTATGTGTGTGTGTGTGTGCGCTTGTATGTGTTTGCACGCCTATATTTGTGGGTACGCGAATACTGCAGAGTCATGTGTGTTTCAGTGAAGAGGTTCTCTGCACAGGTGACGGTATGGAGAGCCTCATGCTGTCATAAAAGAACACTGCGCCTGAGTGTTCCTGCACACACACAGCTGTCTACCAGCTTAAAAGCAGGGGTCAGCGAGAGGAGAGAAAACACTGCTATAAAAGGAAAGGTGAGGAAAGGAGGGAGGCCACAGCGGAGCCATAATGGAGGAGAGCACAATGCTGACTGCTCATTTCTACAGTGTGGCACTGAGCTGGTGGACACTCGACTGTAGTTGTTAGTGGACACTTGGTTGTAGGTAGTGGAGAACGTTTGGGTTGGTGGAAGTGGGCATTTGGTTGCAGAGGAGGCGAACTTTGGGTTGTGTTGGTAATGTGCATTTGAGTGTAGGTCAGGGGTGTCCAATCTTATCCGTAAAGGGCCAACGTGGGTGCAGGTTTTTGCTTTATCCCAGTGCCACAACACCTGATACCACTAATTAACTGATCATGGGGGTAAATCAAAACCTCGATGAGTAGACTGAGATGCGTTAGTGTCAGGGAGTAACAAAACCAGCACCCACACCGGCCCTTTGCACCCCTGGTGTAGGTGGTAGTGGACCCTCGAGTAAGGAGGTTGTGGAAATTTGGGAATTTGGAATGTGGTACTGTTGATACACATACAACGATATGGGGAGACTGAGGTCCAAAGAGCCATATTGCATATTTGTAATCAACAGATGTCTGACCTGCTTAAAACAGGCAAAATGGAAACATGGCTCATCGGTCCCTACGGCTTTTCAGACTCCAGTCTACCCTATCTATTCCATTTTGACAGTGTTTTTATAGACAGTAATTTGGCAGTGGATTTTATAATTATTTACAAACTTTCTTTTTTTATTTTACAACCAGTGACCACTTACTTTCCAGCCTCCCTGTGAATAGGATGATATCATTGTTTACACTCCCTGCCCACAGGAAAGCATTTGTAAGGTGTGATCCTTCATAATCATAACACCACTATTTCCACAGCCATCCTGTGTTTAAAAAAGATTGGGCGCTTCATTAAGGCGTCCATCATCGTCAATAGAAGGGATTTGTTTGAACACGGACCATCCCATAATAATTGGATTACATGAATGGAAACATGGAAAATATCTGTGTGAAAACTCAAATAACAAAAGGCCTCCCAGAGTGGTGATGGATGAATTTTCAAATATCACAATGCATCATGTAACAAATAGCTACATGTACTGTACTGATGACAACTAACCTGAGTGAACAAAATATGATGCTGATAAAGTTAATCACACAATAACAAAAAAAAAATTAAAAATTAAACTGCGCATTGAAAGAAGTCTATTTCAAAACTTAAATCTCGGGAGCCATGAGTTGATTCTTCCACTGTGAAAATGCAAATCACTGTGGCCAGATTTTAAAGACCCCTCATCTTCCCTTTGATGCTGTGACCTCTTTTCGGTTTTCTGTCAGTTTTCAGTTGATACGCATGCAATTTGAGGCTAGCTGTTCGCTTGGAGATCTGGCAATTGACTTTGAAGCCTGTCTCGCTCCCGCCGATTAGAATTTCCATAAACACTCCATTTTTGAACAACACAACCATTTTAGTGTATCACATATAGTCTGGAAATCATTCACTGGTGAACTAATTGTGTGTTGAATGGCGCTGAGCAGTAGTAGCTGGCTTAATAGAACAATCACTTTGAAAAGGTTGTATAATGATGGCTAATCTCTCAGTCTACAAAATACTGTGAAGCTGCGCCTAAGAAAGGCACAAAAAAAATCCTCTAGACTTGGGTGCGTCGGCACAGCGAAATAAATGAAAGACCGGCAGGGGAAGTACACGCACACCAAAAAATAGGACCAAGGGGACTATAGCTTACCAGCAATTAATCTTATAGTGATGATAAAAGTTATGACAATTTCATGTGAAGTTTGACATTCGAATCAAAAAAGTCAATGCCAAGGTCACCAAATAAAAGTTCACAGCATTTATAAGACCTAAATATAATCCTAAGCTCTGAATCAGTTTTGGTGATACAAATCATTGAAAATTCAATATGTCAATTGGGAACTTTAAAGGTCACAGAAGGTAAAGTATAGGTCAGTAAATTGACTTCATATACGACTTTCTAAATGTCTCTACAGAAACCTTGGCTCAAATTGTGACCATTTTGGTGATATAAGTCACTGTAATTTCAATGTCGAGTTTGAACCTCTAAAGTCACTGACAGTCAAGCTGAATGTTACCAAATGAAAGTTCATATGTGACTTCCTAGATGTCAGTGACACAAACCTAAGCTCCATCTATGACCATTTTAGTGATACAAGTCACTGAATCTTCCCCAGGTCACATTTGACCTTCGAAGGTCAATAAGAAGGTCACCAAATGAAAGCGCATATCCGACTTCCTATACATCTCTAATACAAACATAGGCTCCATCTGTGACTGTTTTGGAAATACAAGTTATTGTATTTGTATTATGGCAAGTTTGACCTTCAAAGGTCACAAAGTCCAGTTGAATGTCACCAAATGAAAGTTCATGCGTGATTTCCTTCAAGACTGTGATACAAGCTTAGGCTCTATTGGTGAGCTTTTTAGTGATAGAAGTCATAGAATTTTCATTCGATCAAGTCTGACCTTCAAAGGTCAATATGAAGGTCACCAAATGAAAGTTTATATCTGACTTCCTCCATGTCTCCAGTACCAACCTACACTCTATTTGTTACAATTTGGATGATATAAGTCATTGAAATTTCACTGTAAAGTTTGGCTGTTGAAGATCACTGAAGGTCAAATTCAAGGTCACCAAATGAAACTTCATTCATGACTTTCTACTTTTGTATATGCCCACAATGCAAAGCTCTATCTATAATAGTTTTTGTTATAGAAGTCATTATAATTTTACTATGTGAAGTTTGATTTTCAAAGGTCACCCAAGGTCAAGTTCAAGGCCACCAAAAGAAATTTCATATATGCCCCTAGGTGTTTAATATACATATGTTCCCAATTATCAATATTTTCAAGCCTAGAAGCCTTTGAAAATCGTAACATTTTGCTTTGACCTCAAGTTTAACCTTTCAAGGTCATCTGAGGTCAACTTCAACATAGCCAATGTATAGGTCTTGTATGACTTCCTACATGTCAATAATACAAACTAAACTATCTGCAACCATTTGGCCTCCACAGCCCATCTTGCTTATTCATAAAGTACAGCGCCCCCACTAGACCCACTTCCGTTGATTCAATCAAAATGATGCTGGCACTGTACACTGATGGTACCAAGGGAAATTGATTGCCCGATTTAGAAAAAAAATTATCACATGGTTTTTGAGAAATAATTTTTTTTTTTAATTTCTCGGTCCTATCTTTAACATTGGGGCCAACATTTCAAGGGCCCATGAAAAGGACAAAAATAATTCAATCAAAAAAAAAAAAAAAACGTCTGGAGATATGACCCACTAGTATGTTATGGCAAATTTAGACAAAAATTCATCAGGCCGAAAAAAAGATAAAAAAATAGTGCCACAGGCCCTGTAGCTCACCTGACCACTCAAGGGTGTGTAAGAAGCAGTTTAACTCAAACTAGTAGGGTGTGTAAGAAGCAGTTTAACTCAAGCTAGTCATCAAAAACCCCGGGACTTTCTTGCATGCTTACTTTTGACCAGTAGCCAAAGGCAAGATTTCAACTTGTTTATTACCTCCAGTGACCTTGACATTTAAAACCTGAATTATTTGTCATGTATCTTGCTACCTACTACCTACATAGCAAAATTGAGCTGAATATATGCATAAATAGCTTTAGAGGATGATTAATGTCATTTTCAAAATGGCCACCGAAGCAGCCATATTTGAAATCGAATCGAAATGCCTTGAACAAACTTTAGTGTCCTCATGGGTAGGAAGATACCTGCCAAGTTTTAGCTTCATTGGCCAAGTAGTTTCAGAGAAGATGATTTTGAAAGATTTCAATGTAACTCACAGGGGTTGTATAAAGTTGAAGGTCAAAGCAAGGTCAAAATTCGAAATACGGAAAAAGCCGTATGACATGTGATGCATCTTGCCACGTACGAACTACATAGCAAATTTCAGCTGAATATCTGCATGAATAGCTTTCAGATGGCCAATTATGTGATTTTCGATATTTCCGCCGTAGCGGCCATGTTTGAAATCAGATTGGAACGCCTTGAATAAGCTTTGGTTTCCTCATGGGAAGGAAGGTACCTGTCAAGTTTCAGCTTCATAGGCCCAGTGGGTTCGGAGGAGAAGATGTTTACAGACAACGAACAACAACGACAACGAAGAACTATGGACAAACAGGCCATGACATAAGCTCATCTGACTTCGTTCTGGACGACAGACGACAGACGCCGGACGACAGACACCACACCACGACAATAGCTTAAAAATGGGCAGAAACTGCCACATAGACTAATTCATATGCTGAGATATATGCCAAAAACTTTAATGAGGCATGATGGACTTTTTGAGATTAGTCTATGTGGCAGTTTATGCCAATCTTTCGGCGTGCGGGTACTTCCCCTGCTGGTTTTTCATCTCTCAGTCTGCAAAGTCTTCATCAGCTCACACAAAAGTCCATTCTAACTAGCCTGAGGTTTGCACTGGTGAATCAGATCTTTTGTGCTTCTAGTTTGGCAGTTTGCAGTTGTTTTCAAATAGGAGCCTGCCTTGCCTTGTAAAGGCAAAAGATGTTAGACAGAGATTTCAGTTCCTTCATTATAATGCATCAATAGATTTTTTTTGTTGTTACTTCACGCTGAATTTTCATGGTTCCACAGAACAGTCTTCTCTCACTAAAGTTGAGGCATAAAATAGTTAGATATGGGACATGGAACCAATGTGGAATGGTGGCAGAATTTTCCCTTTTTCTGATATATTTTCAAGACGCAACAGACATTACAACATTGTATTTACAAAACATAGGTGCCAGCTCAATTTCAAAGCATGATGTACTTCGAGTGATTTTTAACTTACTTTAAAGCCACACACTCAGAAGCTGTATTTCATAAACTACGGATCAAGTCCCAAAATGGGATAATGGAGTTAGTGGGCAAGTGTTGGGGAGAGCGTGGATCCTGAAATAAGCCCGTTTTCCCTTTCAGGTCATGTTATGTTAATTTGACGAGACCCAGCGAGGGCAATTGATTACTGGTTTGCAATTTGATGCTAAGAAGCATTTTTAATGTACATCTTGACACTTGAAAGTTGAATGGGGAATACAAAAACTCACCTCTGTGTTGTTCATGCAACTGTGGAGAATTTCCTGAAATCCAAAAGGCAACAGTCAGATGAAAACAATGGCCACATTTCCTTTGGTTAAGTTACAGTTTAATGTTTCTCACTTCCTCGTCCAGGTAGCCTTGTAGCAAATAATTTAGTGAGGTCATGAATCAGCCAATTAGAGGGCTGATTTAGTCTGATTCACATAAAGGGTAACACTGGGTATAGTGAGCACCATAATTAATTGAACAGTGACACATTTTTATTTATTAAATGCCCTGTTGGCCTTGTCAGTCACCAGATGTGAATCTAACTGAACATGCTGTTTACATGCTGAGCAAGAGACTGGTGGAAACAAGTCCCTTAAAAAAGCAGGAACTGAAGATGGCTGCAGTACAGGCTTGGCAGAGCATCACCAGGGACGATATCCAACATCTGGTGATGTCTATGTGTCAAAGACTTCAAGCAGTCATTGCATGCAAACGGTATGTGACCAAATGTTAAAGAAAAGGGAGAGACCATGTACAACCCCATTTCCAAAAAAGTTGGGATTCTGTGTAAAATGTAAATTAAAGCAGAATGCAATGTGAAATGTGAAATTTCAATGTGAAAGTGGATATTTTGTAAAAGATGGCAAAAAACTGGATCCATATAATCTGACCATCAGGTTAAAGAGAATGCCGCAAAACACTGCAGTGAACAATTTTGAGCTTGAAAATCAAGTTTGAAAAAAAATAGGTCAAGTACCAAAATTTGACCTGCTAACTGCAAGGGCAAATAATAGGTCAAGGTCACTGATATTAAATTGGGAATTGGTCCATGATCTTTTCTCTTATGCATAACATGGGGTCTGTGTCCGTGATCCATTTTCTTCCCGAATTATCATGTTAATGCCACTTTTCAGACGGACGGACAGACATGTGCACGGACGGGCTGCATTCCTATGTCTCCCTTTCGCCAGAGGCAACGGGAGACAAACAGTACAAAGACAATATATCGGAAGTTGAAACTGATAAATTTAATTGTTTTTTGAAAACAACACTTGCTCTTTTCAACAACACCATGCCAAACACCACACGCTGCACAAATTACCACAACATGGCTCCGTAGTAAAAGAGCCTGGGTGCTAAAGCGGTCTGCTTATAGTCCAGACCTGTCACCCACTGACAATATTTGGCACAGCAAAGTACTGAGCAGCTGAAATCCCACATAAAGCAAGAATGGGAAAACATTTTGCTTTTAGAACGGCAGTAGTTGGTCTCCTTAGTTCCCAAACACTTAAAGAGTGTCAATTGAAGAAGATGTGATGCAACGCAGTAGTAAACATGCCTCTGTGCCAACTTTTCTGAAACCTGTTGCTAGCACCATATTCAAAATGAGCACATATTTTCCAAAAAACAATGAAATGTCTCAGTTTCAACATCTGATATACTGCCTTTGTACCATTTTCAAATAAAAATACGGTTCAAAAGATATGAAAATCATTGCATTCTGCTTTTATTTACATTATACACAGGGTCCCAAATTTTTTTTTTTTTTGGAAATGGGGTTGTACAAAAGGTGCTCTCATTCCTAGAAGACTCATCTGAAATGGATGAAAACACCTTTAAATTAAAGTCGACAGTCTACACTTCATCCTGTTGCCCCCCACTTCCTGCTGCTAAAGTATCATTAAACCCATTCTACTCTACGGCTCCCCCTGTTTCTTCACTACACTTACAGTCACCAGTAAGAACAAACTCATTAAAATCTCACACATAGCATCCAAGATAATAAACCTTCCCACCCCCAGCCTGACTGATGCTAATGACACAGCCACCGTGCAGCTTGCACGTGCCATAGCAAATAGCCCTGATCACCCTCTGAACCGGTTCTTCAACTTATTACCATCTGGCCGCAGATACAAGAGTCCTGGACTGGAAAAAAGCTCATTTTAAGAAAAGTTTTGTCCCTTCAGCCATCACTGCACGAAACAAACTTCTGTGACAGTCCCCCCCCCATTCCTTGCATTTATGGTATTCTATTTGTGGTCTACTCTGTCCACCCGTCTTATGTCATATGTGATGTGATAGGGGATACAACGGGGGAGGGAGGAAAATAGAGGGTTATATGTTACATATCTGTGTAATGTGGTAAATGTTGTTTATGCTGCTGTGTATGTTGTAGGATGCTACGCGCTCTGAGAGACGTTTAAGCTATTTAAATCTGCTGCTTGGAGCATGAAAATGGAAATGATATGTGGAAAAGATTATCCCTATGGGACAATAAAGACTATCTATCTACACTACAACCTTTTTGTATCCTTAGTAGTAGAGTGCAGAACCAAAATTTTAAAAAATGTGTTACTGTCCAATGAATTATGATGCTCAATGCATTTCAAAGTCTAGTGCCTCACAGATAATTATTGTGATGCGTTCAGTTGCACAATGGGCATGGCAAATCATCCAAGAGGTAAATTTAGGCAATCTGTGGTTTCCTGAGTGATTTTGTGAGCTTCCCTGGTTGGACAGCACACTAGGTTTGCTTGTTTGTATAGCTGATCTGCAAGGCCACCGTGGTAGGTTTGCTTGATTGGCCAGCAGGCCAAGATTGCGCAATTGAACAGCTGATCTTATTGGCCAGCAAGTCAGTTTTTTTTTGCAGTTGTCATGGTAACGGTACCTTTAGCTTTAGTGCTCGCTCTTCGTCGCTGGGCAGGTCGAGCAGCTCGTCGATGTTCACCTCCTCTGGCATGTCTTCCTCCTGCAGAAACAGAGGCTGGCCATCAAACAAAGGAGAACCTAAAATGGACCTCACCTCAGACAAGTGAAAATGCAGAGAAACCCATCACAGAGAAAAAGACGATAACCACATACTGTGTTACGGAACAATAACAGAGCCAGCTGTCGTGTCTGCCTGTGTTTATTTATCCATCCATCCATTATATAACCTGTTTATTCCTGGTCAGGGTCACAGAAGTGCAGGGGCCTATCCCAGAACACAGTGGGGCAAAAACGCACCCTGGGGTGCGTTTCGCAAAAGCACAGATGCTAACTTGCATAGTTGGGACCACTGATTGTGAATGGACAAATTAAGTAAGCTGCTAACTTACTTAGCAGCTACGCTTTTGGGAAACGCACCCATGGACAGTACTCCAATCAATCACAGGGATTAGTCTGATCTAGATTCTCTAAATATTAATACATATTGATTATATCCCTTAAAAGGATTAGTTTGTTTTTATTCTCAACATTTATACTAAATTTATAGGCGTTTCTTTTACAGGACGTCCATAGCAGATATATTGCATCTTTCTCACTCGCAACATTGGATGTTTACTGTGGCTGCATAATTAGTGTGGCAATTATAGACGATCATTTGTGCTCTAGCGAAACATGAATGCCTTGAAAGGTCTAGTGATTGATCCAAAGCAACATTGTGTCTGTGTGTGTGAGTGTGTGTGTGTGTGCGCGTGTGTAAGGTTAGCCAGATTGTGAGAGATTATTCTCTTGTTCAGTTTAACATTTGCCATACTGAGCAAGGCAGCTGTCACTCAGGAGAGATAAAAAAAATCTATAGAGAGAGTGTGTGTGTTTATTGGTGTTTTTGTCTATGTGCTTGAATGCCTTCAAGTGTACAGGTATGTGTGTGTACTGTACGTGCATTTGTGTGTGTGCATATATGTATGTCTGTGCCTATACATGTGCCTTTCTGTGCAGCATGTATGTGTATAAGCGCACGTGTGTTTATTGGTCTGTGCATGTGCAAGTGTTTATTAATGTGCGAGTGTGTGTGTGTGTGTGTGTGTGCATACATATGTGCCTTTGTGTGTATGAATACATGTGTGTAAGTGCAAGTTTGTGCCTGTGTGTATATCTTTGTGTGAGTGTGCATGTGTTTGCGTGTGCATGCGCAAGTCTTTTTGAGCGGACAGCCTGTATGCAGTAGTAATGATCAGGCTTAGTCCTATGCAAAGTGAAAGTGCTTTGGGTAGCATTTGGGTAGTGAAGTGGGAATAGGGCACAGAGCTCTCGATCTGCCCAAATACATTTACATCAACTGCTCCAGTGATGTAACAATGTGTGGCAACAATGGCCAACTATTCTCCCCAGAGCAACAACTGTTTCAGCTGCTAGTACAACAACTACTACTAAAAATAATAATACCACTAATATTCCCGCTAATACTGATACCACTGCTTCTGCTACTACTACTACTGTTACTAATAATAATAATACTACTTCAACTGCTGCTACTACTAATACCACTGATTCTGCTACTATCACCAGTTCCATCCCTTCAACTGCCTGCACATTCTCTACAACCAATAATACCACTATTATTGCCATTAATTGTAATACAACTGCTTCTACTACTAACTACTACTTGACACTAACTACTACTACTACTACTACTACTACTAAATAATAATAATAATAATAATAATAATGATGATAATAAACAACTGTTTGCCACTAACATGGCATTAACCCCGCCACCTCAATTTTGTGTGTCCGGACGGACTGTACCGACGGAGCCCAAAGCTATATCCCCCGCTTTGCGCTAATCGCACAGCGGGGGATAAAAATACTAATGAAAATGGTGATTAGTCCCATGTAGTCTAGGTACTGAAGGGTCAGCTGGTAATATCACCACTTTGACATTTTGTTTACAATCGCATTATTCCATGCCGTTGTATGATTGAATGCATTCGCATACTGTGAAATGACTGTGCTGAGAAAAGGCTCAGAATGGCACTGCTGCATCATTACACACTGAAATGAGAAGAGGCGCAGTAAACACTTGAGTTTATATACATGAGACCCAGACGATGTCACCATGCTCCCGTGGGGTAGATAAACTCTCGTTCGCAGAGCGGCAAACAAGCGGGGACTTTCCACAGTGAGGGAAAAGCAAACAGGAGTTAAGGCAGAAGAAAGTAGCTTAAAGGCCAAACAAACTGCAAAACGATCAGTCTTAATGCGTGCTTTAATCTGCACATCACTTCAAATCTTTGTTTCCTATCAAGAAGAAAACTAAAACTGTGAATAAATTTACTGTTTGCTCGACAACTTAAATTTTCTTACAACATAGGCAAACCTTGCAAATGGTCAAATTATTGCACTACACTGGAAGTTGTTGTCCCATTTCACTAAGGAAGTAACTGAATTAATGTTTGGCTAAAATACTTGTTGAGATTGAATTTTTGAGGCACCAGGAGTGAAGTTACACATAATGAGGAACAGTGATTTCCCAGCCATAAAACGCTGCGCCAATTTTCTGTAACATTGGAGGTGTCACAGCTGCACTGATTGACCATAAACCGTATATGCGGAAGTCTTAGATTCCCTTGCGATTTATTTTAAGTTTCTTTTTATGGCTGTATTTGATTAATTTAGTTTCCTCTTCAGGATGACTAGTAGCAGTTTGGTTCTGTGACCTTACTGTGCAGCACTAGTTGACAGAAATGAATAAAACAGCCACATGGGGGAACACATCGCCAAAACCGTGTAGTTTTGTTTGAGGGGGGCATGATTCGGAGAGTGTGCTGACTGAACTAGCACAGCACTTTGGAAGGTATCAAAACTCACTGTGCTGTGTTCACTTGGGTAAACTGATACTCTGCTTTTTCAGGGTCAGTGCACACATTTCACGCTCAGTTATTTCGGTTGCACAGGGGCGCCCTGGAAACTGATCCTGGATCTGCAGTTGGGGGTTATGTGTCAGTTTAACAATGCACTGTATCCCAAGCCTGTGAAAATGCACTTTGATCGCCTGGTGTACCACCACAGGCTACAGACCTCATGCAGCAAGCATCAGTATTAACTCCCCTCCTGGGAGATATTTCAGGTATACAGAGTAAGATTTTACTTTAAGTATGGAGTCATTCAAAAATAATCCCTCTCAATCATAACTCATGACATACTAGTAGTGTATGGCAGTGTTTTTATCTACAAAGACCCTGCCATCTGCCTGCATTTTCTTATTTTTCTTTGTGCAGGACGTTACTGGGGGTCAGCCTTTGGGCAGAGGATGTGCAGCCCCCAGTCAATAACAGCGCGCTGGAAGAGAGGGCAGGACATAGCACTTCACTGCAGGGTAGCTCCTCTGGTGTCGCACAGCCAGGGTGGAGGGGCCGACTTTGAACGTTGTGTTTACACTCCGCAACAGACAAATCCTACTCTGTATGCACTTTAACATTGTTTGTACGAGGGCTGCCCAACCAGCACTCGCGTGTACGAGGTGGGATCAGGTGTGCTGTGATAAATTCTGTATAAAAATGTAGACTTTAAATGAGCAAATCCCATCCTTAGAAGTCAAAATAAATGTTGTTAAAACATGGCATAAATTAAGTCCCCAAAATAGCAACATCACTACCAGCTCATAGCCTGCTTTTGAGAACCAAATTCATCAAGATCCTGCAAATTTGTATAGTGCTGGGGAAAGAAAAGTTTAAGAAATGCATCAAGACACATATTATAGAAATCTTAACCTTATGCCTAACCATTATTGGTCATTAGCTGACATTTTTCTGTGTACCTGAATACAAATTAATGGACACCCTGATGTTTTTTTTTTTAATAACTTTTCAGAGTTCATCTTTCTCCCTGATACAATAATCTCAAACCAGCTTTTACGATTTGAAATGTCGCCAAGTATCAGTGCTGTTTCTTTACCCCAGTCAAAATTCCAAGCAGCGCCAATCTCTGTGACATGCTTGTCATAACCTCCAGTTTTTTTCAAAATAAGGAAGACTTTATGTATGATGATTAAAATATTATTTCTGGAAGTCAGTGACGTGGTGGCAGTAAACGTTGAGCAAATGTTGTAACTTCTTGCCTTTTGCTTATATTCACTGAAGTCAACAAGTTCCTGAGTTTCTCAGGAATTTCCGTCTGATCAAACTATAAAAAGTCCTCTTAATCTCCGTTTCATCCAACAAACTGCAGCCCCTCCCATTAAAGAAACAGCACAACCCCATCTGCTGTCCCCTCTCGGCAAATTAGCGTTTACCACTGAAGACTCTGAATAACAGCACCCACACAGGGATTCGAAGCTACTTCTTTTTTCCTGAGAAAAGCAGAACTTTTGAAATCAAGAGAAAACTGACGGTGCATCAGCAGTGGGAGGAATATGTCTTTGTGTCGTTTCATCAGGGCAAGAGCGTTTAATACAACACAAAGACATGCGGGTTGGGCTAATTGGCATCTCAACTGCCAATAAGCTTGAATGTGTGAGTTGATGGTGTAAGTAGGCTGCATGAGAGCAAGTGCGGACCTACAAATATCCACAAATGCAAACTCCTTCAGGCTGACATCTGCACTGTATCTGATCGATGTAGCAACCCGGGTCATGTATGCAATTATGGGTGCAATGTTTGTCAATTTCACTAAATTTGTCTAATGGAGTACCATAGAGCAAACTTGACTCAATAACCTTCCTCGTGTAGCAGGTTACTGACACTGCTTATCCACCGCAGCTCTGACTCCTGCAGTAGGCCTTTTGAATACTGACTAGACTGGCAAAGGGGCCTTCCCAGGTTCATCTGATTTACCTTGTTCCAGCACAGATATGGGTATAATGACACTCCAGTTTATCAGTTCAAACCAAAAATGTCCCAGTCCATTGGTTTTTATTTACATTGTTACCCTGGAATTGAAATTAATAAGCAAAATCACTGTCCGTATTGTGGCAAGCTGTACTCCCGAACCACCCAACCAAATCACTTACTTCTTTTTCTCCCTGTTAGATATACATCATATCTATGGAATCACGCGAGGATTTTTCTATATATTGTGTTTTTTTTTTCTAGTGTTTTTTCAAAAAAAAAAAAAAAAAAAATCCTCAAATGGGTCAGTTGGATGACACACACACACACTCGCATGAAATTGATGCCTTTGCCCCCATCAGAAAAAGCCAATGTGATTTCATGCAGGAATAACCAACAAGTCTACAGTCAAAATTTGAGGCAATTTCATTGAGAAATAAAAAAGTTATCAGCACCGCAAGTATTGAAAGTCAACAGATTTTCGCTGACTTACAAAATTATTTGAGGGAGATCTTCAAAAAAAGTCACTTTTTTAACAGAATTGATTAAATTAATGACAAAATGTTTTGATTTTTTGAAGTACACATCTTAGTAAACCTTAAATGGAAAAAAGAGAAAAACTGAAGAAAAAAAATCACTTTGAACCAAGGACGGCCCCTAAACACCTTTCTTTTTGGCAACCACATTTTGCAGTTGGGACAGTTTGTATAGATCAGTACAGAAGGCTCCCGACAGAAGCCATGTGACAATAGCCATTATGACAACACAAGCAGGACAGCAAAGCACCCAGTCAAATATGGTTTCCCAGCATGCAGAAGGACAGTGAGAGGGACACAGAGGGACCCCGTTTGCCAAAGGGAAATTTTGTACCTATTCTGGTTCTGACAACAGCCTAAAGGTCAGCTGGAGAGGATCCAAGCCCCAGTCACCTTCAGGGCCTCTGTGACCTTTCTTTCAACTCCAAATGCCACAAATACAAACAAGCAGACCAGTATAGATGTTCTCACTGTGTTCCACATCTGCACTCACAAAATGAAGTCACAATGCTGGTTGCTAAGGTGGTAGCCTATTGGACAAAAAAAAACTACTCCCACCCGATAGTCACAGCTTTCAGAATTCAGTTTTAAAGCCCATGGCTATGGGTACAAATGAAGTTCATTCATTTATAGCATATATAGGCCACTTATCACAAACAGAACATCTTTGTATTTTCTGCAATACATTCACAAATTTCATTTCACGGAGAGGAAAATAAACCTCTTCTTAATACTTTATTTCTGTCAGAGTATGAAATATGGTGTTCCAAGCAAAACTAGACAGTCCGGTCGCCCGCAACTACAAGGGGGTAGCCCCCTAAAGCACGCTTCTCAACTTTTTTGAGCTTTATTCAGCCAATACTGACCCCCTGGCATCCAAAATTGGTGGGTGTCATAATTGAAGTATAACAAATATCCATACCAAATATGAAAGTAATCGGCCAAAAAAAACAGCCTGTACAGCATCCACAAAGAAGTGTATATGGGACACGAACGCGGAGACAACAAGCATAATCCATAGTAGCTGCCCGACTTTGGCTATGGGCATCAAATATTGTACTTGAGACCAGAGGGCAATGGTTCCATACCAAGGGGGTATACAGCCACATGCACTGCATAAACTGTAAATTTGGGTAAGAGAAATTGACTCAATTCTCGTCAATAAAAATGTGGCCATGGTTAATAAATCAATGTCCATCTGGGACAGTGTCTAATTATAATACTTAATAGCTGCAATATGTCTCATGACCAGCTGCAGTTGTGATCATCACAACCCAATCTGCACTGCCTGTATGACTTATACAGCACATGCCCAGTGTCACAAGACCGCTGACCATTTCACACCACGCATCCGTATAATTTAAGGTTGTGAGCATAGAGGTTTTGTCACTTTTCCACTATCTAACATGACAGCTTGCTAAATGATTGTAGCAAGAAGAAGCTAAAAAGCAATCAGGCACTGAACGTAATTACCTCCGCCAACGAAGATGTGGCGGAGGTTATGTTTTCGCCCCTGTTTGTTTGTCTGTTTGTCTGTGAACAACATAACTCAAAAAGTGACGAACGGATTTGGCTGAAATTTTGTGGGTGCGTAGCTATTACATCAAGGATGGACTTTAAATTTTCACCGTGATCAGTGAAACAATATGGCCACCACAGCAGCCATCTTTAAATCGTATGACACGCGATAACTCAACTTCGCTCCCACTCATGAAGATTTGGATTGTGCTGCCTTGGCGGAGATTCGCACTCTATGAGTGCCTCTAGTTAATATTTAAAATTGCAAGAGTCACTTGTGGCTCAGAAACTTCAAAGTTGAAGCCATTTTTATCTTGGTAAACTACGTTTTATGGATATTATGGAATCATCGCTGCCATGTTTGCGTCCGCCACAGATCCTTTGTGTTTAAGTGATAACTCACCACGAGCACTCTGAGAACACAACATACCCCACCGAAGTTGTTACTGCCGAATGCGCATCACCTGTCTATTTGCAGCATATATGCAACATTTCAGGAGTGTCATGAAAACTGTAAATGTGACGTACAGTTCAGGAACCACACGCGAGAGAGAGAAATCCAAAAAACATATGCCTTTAATGGAGTCCGAGTCAAAGCCAAAAAAAACAGGAATAGCCAAGCCACAATACGAAACCCAAAAACAGTATCGACTATACAGGCAGGGGTCAGAACCAGTGAGACAGATGGGCAGAGGTAGAAAAACGATAGGCAAAAAGTCGTAGTCGATGGGCAAAGCCAAAGGTCATACACAGGGCATCCAAACACAGAACTCGTGGTCATACAAAAATAGGTCAAAATCCAGAAAGACAAAAACAGTACAAAA
This sequence comes from Gymnothorax reevesii, assembly GCA_029721435.1. Lineage (NCBI taxonomy): Eukaryota > Metazoa > Chordata > Actinopteri > Anguilliformes > Muraenidae > Gymnothorax > Gymnothorax reevesii. Next base: position 119,153,759 of record CM056574.1, read on the forward strand.
AGGGATATAGCAAGAATCAAGGTCAGACTATCCAGTAGAAGCGAAACAATATTCAATGGTATACGAGGCGCTCTGCACAAAGAAGTATTTATCAATGTTCTGACAAGAGCTGTGAGTGAAAAGACTCCTAATATGGAAAGGTCACATGCTATACAGAGATCAGGTGTGGGGAATGAGTCTAATTACATCGGGAGAATCACATGAGGGAAACCCTAACCACGAAAATTGGCAAGAGACAAAATACGAATGGGAATCACACAAACAGCCTATTACATTTAAACAGCTCTGGTCCAGGAGTTCTATGCACAGATAAGGAGCAAGAGGGTAATTAAGCAAGTGCGAGAGATTCTCGCTGAACACAAAGGAAAGAACAGGGATAGCTCGGTAAGAGGCGGAGATTAGAACAGGGCGATCGCGGAGAGGTAATCAGTCTAGATTATTAGCGGTGCAACTTTACATATTACACTAGAGTGCTCGTTAGTAAGTTAGTAATCTTATATACATGGATTAGTAGTGTTAGTGGACTATGATACATAATACAAATGTTAGGCTTGTTAGCAGTCAGAACAGAAGGGTGAAGGAGAAAACGAGATTTGGACGGAATATTTTAAACACAGGAATACATTTAAATCACCCGCAGTCAGTGAGCACGCAGACAGGGAAGACGGACTGAACCAACTAGATCACAAGACGGGGGAGACAAGCGCAATGGAACTGAACATAGAATGAACCAAAACACCTGAATGTTACAAAACCCAAAAAGAATAAATAAAAGACAATAATCATGAACACAAAACCAGCGCATAAAACAAGACCAAAAACCAAAACCATGACTGTAAAAAGTGCATTTTCATCTTCGGATGCGGAAGGACGGACATATGGACTGCACAGAAACATAATCCTCCTTTTGGGCTCTTGGCAGGCAGGGGATAAAAACTGTTTTACAGATCCTTTTCAAATTTTATTTGCCTTTAGATCTTATTAAGATGGAGAACAGGATTTATTTTGGGCTGTGAGTTATAAGTAGTAAATTTAGCCAATTCCATGAAGCTAAACACTCCTCTTTCACCATTCCGCGAAGCTATATACTCCTTTCTTTCATTGAATGTGGTCAACATGATGCTGGCGAATTGGGTTTTGTCATGAAATTTATGAAAATGAACTAATGCTTAAGATAGCTACATGTATGTATGAGTTTATATGCATTATATGTCATTACTGGTATGTTTGTGGAGTCTTAAGGTTGTGATATGTATTGGTATTAAAAACAACACTTGCGTGGTACAAATCATTCACGTGGTGCAGTCTGGAGTCAAGAGGGTCACAGCATTCATGCCTCTGGGCAGTGTTCCTTTTCATTTGCACTGGGCACTTAATCGTTGATGTTTCTATTCTTAGTGATTCTTATTCTTAGTGATTCTTAATGCATTCGCAGCAGGATGTAAGCAAAGTTCACACACATGGTTTCTTGGACAGGATGAAACAGAGGGGAACATCCCTTCAGGTACATGACTCCCCTCAGATGTATGCCGTCATACCTACTGAAAATGACTGCTTTAACCAGCAGAAGCTTGGTTTCTATGCTTCAGCAGGTCGACCTGCTGTCAATACTCTGCAGTATAACCTTTCAGTACAAAATCTTTCCGTCTACCAGTTTCACGGCCATCTTAACCACCATTTACCTGCTTGCTCCAGCAAGCGCACAACTATGGCCAGCTAGAAGTGTCAAAAGGACAGATTGATCCCCAACTGGCTTTCGCAGGCACTTTCAGCTGGGTGATTTTCATTTGACCTCACATTCCCTGCCTTGAAACAGTCCTTCCACAGTGCGTTCTTACATGACAGAGTTATCATTGCATAATTGTAACGACGTGTTTAGTGCAGTCAGTAAGTTCTTGGATGGAGACACAATTTCTTGTTTTTTTTTTTTAACTCAGTGCTTTTGAACATAGGATTTTAAAATGATACCAATTTTCCTCCATGAAACAATAAAGCTGCATTTCCACCAAACGCTTAACTAAATTTCTCCTTGCATTATTCGAGTGAGATTTACAGCTGGATCATTTTTCTTTTTTTGGCTTTGAAGATTTGCCTCTCAGTTCGCGCCAAGAATACAATCACTTCTATGGGAGTACAACTTGGTAGAGGATTGACATGTGAATTCGCACTGCCAACCAATAGTAATGCCAGATGAGTCTTGCTTACATTCGAGGGGCAGCACTTCATGCAATCACCAAAAATCATCAACAAGATGGCAACGCTAATGTTGTTATGCTAATGCAACAAATATTTCGCTTTATGAACATTGTGCCAGTTTGGGAATTGGGAAAAAAAAGATGGTCATATCCGAGGTTGAGCTTGACTACTATTTTTTCGTGAAACTGTCAGATAGGTTATTTGACACAGCTAGCTAGCTGGCTACCAAGCTAGCAAGCTTGATGGCTAGCATTCCCATTATCTCAAGTAATGCAGCTAACTGGGGTCTGAATATGAAGCTCTGCAGCCTAGCTAGCCAATGTTGCTGCTAGTAGCAATGATGCTATTCAGAACACAGCACTACTAGCGGAAAGGTTTTGTAAAAGAATACATTGTGGTCGAGCGAAATGCGAATCAGTTTTGTCACAATTTCTGTCGTCCAGCGCGAACTTGGGTCTTTTGCGTGATTCTCTCCTATACATTGATTTTGAATCTAAAATCCTTGCAAAAATTTAGTTTCGTGTTTTGTGAAAACGCAGCATAAGAGGTTAAATTATAATTTGTTGGCATTAACATCCATGCCCTGCCAACAGTGTTTGAATTTGAGCCAAACTTATCAGCATCAATCACTGCACAAATACTCATGATCTACACCGTATGTTTCTGCACAGATAATTCAACATGCACCTGGCCCTCCCCATATCCATCAAAACACCACTGCAACCATTTCACCAGAAGTCACATTGCGACTACATCAGGATCATATCGGTTCACAAAGCAGCCATCTGCAATATATAGACAGTTAGTGCACCCTTGAGAAACACTTCGACCTGCTCTACAATTCCCTCTTGGCCTATTGAACATCTAACAGTGCGAGCCAAGAAACTGTACGCGGCGCAGATTTTTTTTCTGTCCGAGATGAGGACATGAACCAGCTAAGTGGGCACAGGGACCAAGAAAACTCACAGAATCCCTGATGAAAAACCCAGCGATACTCAGCTGCCTTTCTAAGCAGACTGAAGCCGTGTTTTCCCACATCAGCAAGACAAAGCTGTTCTGTAGCAGTTCATAGCTACTCTGCGGCTGAGCAACGCTGGTCAAGATGGTGGAGCTGGGTGGTGACCAAAATGGTGGGCCTGCTATCTACTGGATGTTAGGATAGTGAACAGCTGGTCAACCATATCAGATTAAGATGGGATTTTCAGCAAGGTAATTATGAAAGATGAAAGATCTGAATAGGAGATAGCTAGTCCTTGAACACTGGACCGGCACTGTGCATGGATGGAAGGTGCAGTGTCATATTTGAGTTAATATGAAAGCGGGAGAACATCCCCCACCATCACCCAAAGCACAGGCTTCAGACTCGTCCAGACTAACCCAGTGAGTGCTGGTTTTTGTTCTTCCCCATGCGGTGAGTTCTGTACTGTCATGAGCTCTGAAGTAATCTAGACCAGTGGTCTCCAATCCTTTTCCTGGAGAACTACCATCCTAAAGTTTCTCACTCCAACCAAAGTAAATCACACCTCATTTCCCAGTAAGAGATCCTGATGAGCTGCTAATTAGCCAAATCAGGTCTGTTGAATCTGAGCTGGAGTAAAAACCAATAGGATGGCAGCCTGCTAGGAATAGCATTGGAGACCACTGATCTGAACCATGAACATCCATTTTTGAACCCTCATAAAACATCCCTATGCCAAAAATAGCAATATATGCCCAATTTTGTACAAAATTGCCATATACATCTCAAAAGTATCAATCATATGGACCAATTCATGCTTTCGCTGACTGGGCATTATGTACGTTACGGCTAATAATCCCAATTAAAGGAACCACCATTATTAATTGATTCAATGACAATCAGTTGGGGTAAATCAGTTGGGCCTGGTGTCAAGAGCTGAAACCCAAGACCATCAGTGTACAGCTGAGGATGTTTTCTGGCAGTAGATAGCAAAACCTACATTGTATCATGTTAAACCTCATATAAACCACCCATCAGACACTTCGTTTAGAGCTCCAGATGAAAACAAGACTAGCTTCAGCAGTAGGTGCCCAGGATCAGAACTAAAGGACACGGAGCTGCCAGAGAGCTCACTCTGTTAAAGCACTGCATTGCAAAGCAGAAGTGACTATCGCGGTACGGGTTCAAGCCCCAGTCGTACCAACCAGCAGTGGTTGGCAGCTTTTTCGGAGTAGCGCACAGTTAGCCATTGCGCTACAGGGATGCGAATTGGAGAGGGTCTGCCGGGAAGAGTAGTAAAAAATAAAAAAAACAAAAAAAAATGGTTTCTTCGTTTGTTGCTCAAGCGCCTCCTGTTGGTCAGCCGGGTGCTTGTCAGGAAGATTCTAAGCTTGTTCATGTTCGGGTATCCTTCGCTCTCGTTCTGAACTTGTGAGGATTCAACCAATGAGTGTGAAAGAAGCTGTGACTGATGGGCGCGTGCTTTGGAGGTGAGCCGCGAACTGTCTTCACTATCCTGAACTGGCAACAGGGGGTCGCGTATGAGCAAGCCTTGTGCATAGTTCCCCGATTGGGCATTCCAGATTTGGGTGGGATTGGAGATGCCAAATTTTATATATATTTTTTTTAAATAAAAAAGAACTAAGGGACACCGTCACCACGGAAGGAGCAGATCAGCCTTCCTCTTCTCAGCAGCAGCACAATCCTCCTTCCGGGTGAAATTTAGCCCTTGTTAGTTCCAGCCCATTGAACTGTGGGTAATGTAGTACAATTTGCTCTGACTCTCAGGTTGGCGACCCACTCACTGAGCTGTTCACAGTGCGCCCAGCCGTGCACTGTTTTCTCTCGTGCAGAGATACTCCTTTTCCTGTTGTGCACGTGCATGACAGCGTGTCATGTCAATAAACCACCACTGCAAAACACACCCAAAATGGCGTGGTTCAGAGCAAAGTATTTTTTTCTGCCAGATAAGTGGAGTACTGTGAATTATAAAGGCACTTTCATCACCCAAAAACAAGGATCAAAACAGAACTGTAACAGAATGCACCCTTTTGATGATACAAATACTATGGCATTCATAAGCCCGATACTTACCACACTGTTGTTCTGACAATATCCAGCCATCGCTACATGGAAAAATTAAGAGGCAGCGAGTTCTTTTGAAGTCTTGAGATTAAAAAATACACTCTTTACAAGCTCCAACATGCTCGAGGGCCATCCAAAATGAAAAAATAAAAAACAATATACAAGTCTATATCTGTATTATTGTGTGATCCTGTGCTGAGCCCTGTATCCAGAAGTTCTCGTATCTGATAACAACCGCTTCTGACATTGCTCTATGATGCAGTGCAGGCTAAATATTTCATTAGCTGTGTGTAGATCTTTAACAACTGGTCGATTAATCAATTAATTGATCAAATAAAACTTAGTTGCAAACTACTTTGAAAATCAATGAATCGTTTCAGTCATTTCTTCAAGCAAAAATGTCAAGTACTTGTCGATTCCAGCAGCTGTGATGTATGGATTTTCTGCTCATCTTTGTAACTGATGAAAGAAAATGAAGAGTCCATGGGTTTTTGGGACACTTGCTGGACAAAGGAAGAAATTCAAAGCATCACTCTGGGCTCTGGGAAATTGTGATGAGCAGTTTTCCTAATTTTTAGACATTTTTTTAGAACAAAAACATTATCTTGAAAGTAATTGGCAGATTAATTGACAATGAAAATAATAGTAAGCTGAAGCCTGAGCTGTGCGCCTAATAATCTTCCCATCTTTACTTAATTTTGAGGGAGCTCTTGGCCCGTGGGTTGGCCTCACTGTGACTCAACATTCCCCGGCGCGGGTGAGGTGGCACTGCTCTAACAAGCTCCGTTGACTTGCGTTGACCTTTGAAAGCGATCCTTTCTCAGACGTGCACTGCCTTTGAGGGGGTCACCATCCTCCTTTGCAACGAAAATTAAATGAAATTGTCACCGTTATGCGTCCGAATTGCCAGCAGAGGCTCGAAGGGCCTCATGCCATTGATTTTCATGCAGTTCAGTCGTGATGTTAATTGCGCCATTCATGATTCATGGGAAAAACCCCATTTCCAGGCTGACCGAGCCAGCCTGAAAGCTGTCTAGTTGTGCGACCCAGATGCAGCAAATGCAGACTCGCATAAGAACACAGAGATGACAGGTTAGGGATAAAGTGAAATTATATCTACACACTCCAAAAATATGATGCTCTACTGCGCAATAGCCAGATTTATGTTTTGGCAGTGCGTGCCTGCATCAGCTTGCAGCCCAGTGCTGTTGGAAAGTGTCCAAATGGAAAAATATTTTGTTGTGCTTTAAACAGCCCATTCATTCACACCTTTTGACATGTTTTCCAAGTCATTGCTGATGTGGCACGGACAGTATTGCTTGTAATCTACCACAGTAGAATGAGGTGGCAGGGTAGCCTAGTGGTGGGCCGCTTGACTACTAACTAAAGAATAGCTGGTTCCAGTTCCCAGTGAGGCTTATGATTCTGACTTGATCTGGTGAGATAAAGTTGGGAAGAACTCCTGCTATTGGTCGCTTGAGCAAGGCCCTTAACCCCAGAACTGCTCCAGGGGCTTCACCTCTGTTTCTCTCTGTCCCTTCTCACTTGCAACTGTTCTGGCATTTCCCCAAGGGTGGCCCTGAAAAAGAAATATGTTCCCAATGGAACTTTCCCTGTTTAAATAAAACTGCGACAAAACACTGTACAAAGACCATTGCTTTCAGCAACTTTTTTCTGACATTTTCATGTCAAGACACTGAAATATTTTGCCAGTTCTGTTTTAATCCTTTAAATGTTTTGTGCTCCCTTTCAAAATATGCGCAATGTTTTCTTGCGGAATTAAAACTGCATTCAGAATAACATTTTTGTGCCGTTTATAAGCATTCAACTAATATTCTGGCACACATTTGTTATAAACATTTGATGAATGAGATGTTGCACTGTTTTTAAAATGTGCAAATTTACTTTTGATGCTCTGTTTGTAAGATTCTAATTACATCCCAGTGTTCGTTTAAACACATTCAGGAACGTTCTTTGTAGCTGTTGAATGCGAAATGTCTCACCATGTCCAGGGACAATAGGAAAGGTAAATAGAGGCCGGCCTGCCGCCCTGGTGCTGAGAGCTTCACTACAGCTGGTGCCGCTGATGTCAGCAGTGCTGTATGAGTGTGTCTGCTGTGAGGGGGCGGGTGGTCCTCCATTTCTGAGGCCATTTCCTTCCCATCTGCCCACAGTTGTCCCAGGCCTGCAGCTCTTATTACGCACACCGAGAGGGAGTCACCCCCTGCCCATCCACAGCCAAAGCCACACCAGTGCGACTGGCCTGAACACACAGGCTTTACCCTCAGGGCCCGGCCGCTATCGCCATTCCATTAAAAACTACCAATAACTACAATGACAAAACCAAAGAATAAGTCAATCTCAACCCGTATTCACTTACTTTCAGTCTTAACATCTTATGTCTACCTTTTTTGTTGAACAAGACTAATATATTGTCAGTCAGGTGAAACGTATTTTGACTGTATTCAGGATTAGCAAGCGAGGTATGAAAATTTCTGCTCTTGACACGAAAATTACCTGGAAGCAAACTTAAAACAAGCCAGTATGTTCTGCATGAGAGGAAAAAATAAGATGATCTCATTACAGGAATAAATCAGTCTGTAATTTCTGCAGTTTTGCACACATCAGAGTCCTTTGAACTGAAGTTGAGTAATTGGTGCTGTGTGGAGCCATCGGTGCTAGAGTTATCTCCGTGTGTGATAAGGTGCGATCAGTTTCTCACTTGATTTATTTCTGTTTTTGAAAACAGTGAACAGCTCACAGGGGCAGGAAAAGAAAAAAACGTGGCGACCCCGCAGACACCGGGATGGCACAAGACAAACAGCTCTGCTTTACAAACGCAAACACACTGCAGTGAAATGTTAATTTGCGCTTTGATCATCCTGTGAGGAGCACTGCTGGCCTTTCCTAATGTGGCCTCAGGGAGACTTTGTGTTTATGCTAACGGGGGGCAGGGAGAGGAAAGATGTGGGATGGGTGTGTGTGTGTGTGTGGGTGAGGGAGAGGGGGGTAGTATGCGTGTGGGTGGGGTATGTATGTATGCGAGTCAGTGAGCAGCGTGGGTGTGCAGGAGTGGCGTGTGTGTGCTTCTCTGAGAGGTAAGCATGTCTGTGCGTGCGAGTGAGTGTGTGTGTGTTTGTGTGTGTGCGCATAGGAGGTAAGTGTGTGTTTGAGTGCATGAGGGGGAGTTTATGACGGTTTTTGTGCAGTCCTGTCACATATGGGCCCTCGCCCCCTCCTCACTTTCCCCAGCCCCTCCCTGACCCATCCCCTGAGATTCTGTCCGATAGATCAATCCCGGGACCACTAGGCGCCATGGCAATTTTGAGCGGGGTAAAATGCACCTGGAAGTGCTGGAGATCTCATTACTAAACACATCCAATGTACTGGTCCCAGTTCAGCAGTGTACACCTACGTGCAGTCATTCAGAAACAAGCAATCACACCCTCATGAACACACACAAATTAGTATACACACACTCACGTGCACAACTGGCGACAAATTAATTTTTTTTTTCAGCCTCGGACACGCCCAAACAGAAATGGGCACGGGCGCAGCTCGTGGGTGTGACCCACACGCCCACACCTGCATGTCCAGGGGTGCCCGCGTCACATCCCCGAAGTGCTAATGCTGCACCTGTAAATACAACATTGGCGGCCATATTTAAAAACCTCTCCCTCGGAACACCTCTGTATCAGCAGGGAGGGCCTCGTTCCAGAGACATAACTGTTTCCTCGAGGAAAACTGACACTTCAAACTCGCCCCCGCCCCTTCCTTAGGTTCAAAGGGGTAGTCAGTTGGGACTAAACTCCCTTAAAAGCAAAGATGCCGATCTCTGTGAGCTGACCAGTGACGGCAGGGGGGACGTGTACACCAGCGTTACCCACATCACGGTCCTCCAGGGCTGAGACCAGCTGGTTTTAGACCCTCCCTTTACCTGGCAGTCAGGTGTAAAGAAAGTCTAGCCTATCAGTGAACATAATTATTTAATATTTGCCAGGATAGGAAAGGAAAACAGGGCTGGATTTTCAATATGAGGGCCAGATTTCGGGAGCCCTGAGGTACAGCAACGAGGAGGCTAAGGGTACAAGATTCTGTGTGGCTGTTTCCTTTGGGATGAAACGCGTGTGCTTTTGAAAGTGAAATTCGAATGCGTGCGAGGTACTGTCACTCCGCCCCTCTGTTTTTACTGCGTGAAATCTCAGCAGAGACCTAGTATCTCCAGCATCTTGCTGAACAGGATTTGTCAACTTTTGCCCTGATTCTCAGTCTCAAGGCCGACACAGGGAGTGATGAACTTCACTGGCAGCTACTTTGATTAAACCTCCTCCGGGCCATGAGATCCTATTAGGTGTGAACACTTGGATTTCATAGAACAGGCATTCAAACTGCTGGCATTGTGTGTGTTTGCGTGTGTGTGTGTGTGTGTGTGTGTGTGCGTGCGTGCGTGTGTGTGCATGTGTTTGTGCGTGTGTGTGTTTGTCTGCATGTTTGTGTGTGTGTGTGTGTGTGTGTGTGTGATAGTCTTCCCAAGACATGAAAGTCGCAGGTTTATTGTAAAAAGTAGCCAGTCAAGAATTACATGTGGTGCTACACCGTAGCTCGGCCTGTAGGAGGGTCCTCAGGCTCCCTCAGAATTTTTATTTCTTTTAAATGGTGCATTTTGGTGGGCTCTAGTGCACTTTAGGCAGCTTAATGCAAGTATTTTTCAAATAAAATTTTCGGATTTTCTGGTCAAATTTCAGTTTTTGTTCAAGTAGAAGGTCTTTAATTAATCAAGCAACAAGCCCCTATTTCAATCGCAATTCTGACTCTTGCCACAATAATCATAACATTTCATGCTAAAAGCAAGTATAAATTAACTTGAACTCCACAGTAATTATTTGTTTGAAGCATTTCTTCTATTAAATTATTATCCATTTATGATGTCACATCGGTAACTAGTCATATCCTGTGGTATAACAAACTGTAAAGAATAATTAACATTTCCAGACAATTAAACTTCTATTTCAACATTTTAGTACTTATAATTTATGATCATGTCTTCATTTAAATGTCTGTGGCTTTTTCTCTGGCATTGATTTATTAGTTATTTGTTATCACAACAACATAAAGATTCAAGAAACAATTTGAATAAGGTCCAAAGAAAACTGCACCAATAAACAATAAAACCAGCATTGAATCCCTGGCAAAAATTATGGAATCTCCACACACAGAGGATGTTCATCTAACTTTTTACTTTGTAGTGAATAAACTAATGGCAGACATGACACTTAACTATTTTTCTTCTCATCATTGAGCCCTCATGAAACACACCTCAAACAAATATTTTTTTCTTAATGAAATTAAGGAAAAAATGGCCTGCTGGCCTGAAGGCCTTGTGTCCCCCGTCTCACAAGTGACCAGAAACATGTGGCAAAAACTGTTTTGATGGCTGAAAATAATGTGGTGCACTGTACCACTAATAATGTGAAGTACAATGACACTGTAGCTCATTGGTCATTGGTTGAACAGAGAGATGGATGAGGGGTGGATCATTGTGATATGAGATAAATATAACCATGGGTTATGAGAGAGATTACAATTTTCATGACTTGTGGATGGACGCATCGCCAAGGCATAGTTTTGTGCCCATGGCTGAGATCAACCTAACAAACCAACAAGAATGTCACGTGAATTTGGTGAGCCTCCATCAAAGCTGTGAATAGTTATTGCGAGTACAGTGTTCCCGGAGGGACGCACAGACGGACGGACGAACAGCATTTCTGTTATGGAATCACTCATTTACTTTACAGTTACTGGATTGGTCAGCACTGCTGAAGAAGTGAGTTTTTCCATTTGTCCCATTTGCAATGCAAAAATAAGCAGATAAACTGGTTTTAATAAATATGTGAAATACGTGAATTATGTCACATCATTGCACGCAAAATATATATGCTTACAATGAGTATTGGTAAAATCACGGATTTCAAATTTGGACTTCACCCCAAACCCCATCCCAATTTTACATCATTAAACAGGGGGCATTTAATTTGGCAAGAGTAAACCTATTCAACCTAAATGCACAAGGATTTTCAGACCAATCTTCTGTAGCCTCCTGTCAGAGGCACTGAAGCCTCACACTTTTTTTTGAATAATTGCTCTCAATCTGTTTCTGTTCAAGATCGCCTGAGTTAAAATCGCTCAAACAGTTTTTTTAATTGAACAATCAAGACCACTACATAAGCCTATGATGAAGAAATTATAAATTAATAGAAAAAAATCACCAATAGGTGACACTAACAATGTATGTAATAGCCTACAGTGATCTTGATGGCATTAATGCACATAATTGATCGAAAAAATTACCATAACTTATGTCGCTCGCTCCGGCATTCTCTTGGTAGTGTAATTTTAAGATGGCACTTCACTATTAAAAATTTCTTCAAAGGTAAAATACATTCTTAGCGACCTGCCGCATTAGCTCACTCGGTTAAAGCATCGCATTGCGGAACAGAAGTGACTATCACGGCGCGGGTTCGAGCCCCAGTCGTACCAACCAGCATTGGTCAGTAGCTTTTTCAGAGTAGCGCACAATTGACCATTGAGCTACAGGGATGCAAATTGGGAGGGGGATATTAAAATAATGGTTGCTAAAATAATGATTGTTAGTTGCTCAAGCGCCTCCTGTTGGCTAGACGGGCGCTCGTCAGGAAGATGCTAAGCCTGTTCATGTTCAGGTATCCTCCACCTTCGTTCTAAACTTGCAAGAATTCAACCAATGAGTGTAAAGACGCAGTAATTGACGTTCACGTGCTTCTCCAATTCTCCTGAATTGGCAACAAGGGTTCGCATAAAAGCAAGCCTTGTACATAGTTCCCCAATCGGGCATTCCAGATTCAGGTGGGATTGAAGATGGCAAATTTAAAAAAAAAAGGAAAAAAAAAAGAAAAACATTCAAAATCCAAATCATTGAGCGTGTCGAATTGTGAACACTGGCGCAAAAATGTGCATTACAGCCTTATGAAGATAAATCCCTATCTTTATTCAAGAGCATGGTTTTTGACTTGAGAGCAGACAATTTCATCATAGACCCTGCAAAATTTTTCCCCAGAATTCTGCTCTCAAAGTAGCCCCACATGTGCTTGGGTCTCTTGCTGCTTGAATGGATTTTTTTGTACACAGCGGCATTTTTGTGTGTGAAGAGAAAAGGCTTAAGTTCGCACACAAAAAATCCGTCCAAGCAGAACCAGATCCAAGCGCAAGTGAGGAGTATTTCAGCGCCAGAGCACAATTTTCAGGAAATATGTTGCAAAATCTATGCATGAAATTGATATATCTACTCTCAAATTGAAAAACCATGCTCTTGAATAAAGATGGGGATTCACCTTAATACAGCCTTAGCCCAGCTAAATATGTGTTGTCTCCTGGGCTACAGAATTCAGAATATTCAACAGATCACTGTCGTTTAATGTCATCATAAAGAAAAATGTGTGATAATTTATCAAATGACTTATTTGATGAAACGAACAGGAATGCAAGCTAAGAACAAATTTACCAGTCGTCTGGGAAATTTGCCTAGTCATCCCAAATGAGTGAATCAATGCTGGGTTAAGAAGTAGATGTGAAGAACATATTAGCACACTCGCAGCCACAATGCTATAATTCATAAACTTACCAATGCTGACACTGGTTTTCTTCCGGACATTGTGAGTCCATTGATACCCTGAAGACTTACGTTGAAACCGCTGGTAATTTTATATATCTGATGATCGCATAGTAGCTACAAGGGTCCCTGGGCTAGCATTGGGGAATGTAGTGGTAGGCTACTGTTCTATATGAATATATGGGCGTTTACTTCATCATCATTCCCAGGCCAACGTCTTTACAATTCAATCTCATCAATGTATAGCATTGAAATGAACTTTCTTTATAGAGGGTATCAGTAATGTTTTCCCGCTAGACGTCACCCTCTTTTTTTAAGGCAGGGCTATTCAACATTATCCTGCGGGGGCTGGTGTGGGTGCAGGCTTTCATTCCAACCCAGCACTTACACACCTGATACTACTAATCAAGCTCATTGGCAAAGACTCTTAGGGTTGATTAGTGGAATCAGGTGTGCAAGTCCTTGGTTGGAATGAAAGCCTGTACCCACACTGGCGCTTTCTGGACACAGTTGCCCTGTTTTAAGGCGACATCTTTCAACGAGCTACCGAATGAAAATCAAATATTTAATGAAAATACAACAATGCAAAGAGGACAGAAGTAGAAGGATTGGAGTTCATATGACATGCACTATGTTACTGGATGTTGAATTGTTCTTGAGAAATCACAGCACGGCTTAGAGCAATGTTTCATCATGTTGGCAATGAAACGGTAAATCGGTCAAATGAGTAGCATTTATCCAGAAAAAAAAAAACATCAAAACTCGCCGAAAAACTTTTAAATTTTTCAGGATTAACATTGGAGACACAGATCCTGAGCCCTACACACCCTCCTCCAACACTGTACCACACTGGAGTCACACAGATCCTGCAGCCCTACACACCCTCCTCCAACACTGTACCACACTGGAGTCACACAGATCCTGCAGCCTGACACACCCTCCTCCAACACTGTACCACACTGGAGTCACACAGATCCTGCAGCCCTGCACACCCTCCTCCAACACTGCAACACACTGGAGTTAAACAGATCCTGCAGCCCTACACACCCTCCTCCAACACTGTACCACACTGGAGTCCGACAGATTCTGCCGCCCTATACACTCTCCTCCACCACTGTACCATACTGGAGTCACACAGATCCTGCAGCCCTACACACCCTCCTCCAACACTGTACCTCACTGGAGTTACACAGATCCTGCAGCCCTACACACCCTCTTCCAACACTGTACCACACTGGAGTCACACAGATCCTGCAGCCCTACACACCCTCCTCCAACACTGTACCACACTGGAGTCACACAGATTCTGCAGCCCTACACACCCTCCTCCAACACTGTACAACACTGGAGTCACACAGATTCTGCAGCCCTACACACTCTCCTCCACGACTGTACCAAACTGGAGTTACACAAATCCTGAGCCCTACACACTCAACTCCAACACTGCAACACACTGGAGTTAAACAAATCCTGCAGCCCTACACACCCAACTCCAGCACTGCACCACACTGGAGTCACACAGATTCTGCAGCCCTACACACTCAACTCCAACACTGCACCACACTGGAGTTACACAGATCCTGCAGCTCTACACACCCAACTCCAACGCTGCACCACACTGGAGTTACACAGATTCTGCAGCCCTACACACCCAACTCCAGCACTGTACCACACTGGAGTCACACAGATTCTGCAGCCCTACACACCCAACTCCAACACTGTACCACACTGGAGTCACACAGATCCTGCAGCCCTACACACCCAACTCCAACACTGTACCACACTGGAATTACACAGATCCAGCAGCCCTACACACCCTCCTCCATCACTGTACCACACTGGAGTCACACAGATCCTGCAGCCCTACACACCCAACTCCTACACTGTACCACACTGGAGTCACACAGATTCTGCAGCCCTACACACCCTCCTCCAACACAGTACCACACTGGAGTCACACAGATCCTGCAGCCCTACACACCCTCCTCCACCACTGTACCACACTGGAGTCACACAGATTCTGCAGCCCTACACACCCTCCTCCAACACTGTACCACACTGGAGTCACACAGATCCTGCAGCCCTACACACCCAACTCCAGCACTGTACCACACTGGAGTCACACAGATTCTGCAGCCCTACACACCCTCCTCCAGCACTGTACCACACTGGAGTTAAACAGAGCCTGCAGCCCTACACACCCAACTCCAGCACTGTACCACACTGGAGTCACACAGATTCTGCAGCCCTACACACCCTCCTCCAGCACTGTACCACACTGGAGTCACACAGATTCTGCAGCCCTACACACCCTCCTCCAGCACTGTACCACACTGGAGTTACACAGATCCTGAGCCCTACACACCCAACTCCTACACTGTACCTCACTGGAGTTACACAGATCCTGCAGCCCTACACCCTCCTCCAACACTGTACCACACTGGAGTCACACAGATCCTGCAGCCCTACACACTCCACTCCTACACTGCACCACACTGGAGTTACAAAGATCCTGAGCCCTACACACCCAAATCCATCACTGCACCAAACTGGAGTTAAACAGATCCTGCAGCCCTACACACCCAACTCCTACACTGTACCACACTGGAGTTACACAGATCCTGCAGCCCTACACACTCCACTCCTACACTGTACCACACTGGAGTTACACAGATCCTGCAGCCCTACACACTCCACTCCTACACTGCACCAAACTGGAGTTACACAGATCCTGCAGCCCAACACACTCAACTCCAACACTGTACCACACTGGAGTTACACAGATCCAGCAGCCCAACACACTCAACTCCAACACTGTACCACACTGGAGTCACACAGATCCTGCAGCCCTACACACTCCACTCCTACACTGCACCACACTGGAGTTACAAAGATCCTGAGCCCTACACACCCAAATCCATCACTGCACCACACTGGAGTTACATAGATCCTGCAGCCCTACACACCCAACTCCAACACTGTACCACACTGGAGTTACAACAATCCTGCAGCCCTACACACTCCACTCCTACACTGCACCACACTGGAGTTACACAGATCCTGAGCCCTACACACCCAAATCCATCACTGCACCAAACTGGAGTTACACAGATCCTGAGTCCTACACACCCAAATCCATCACTGCACCACACTGGAGTTACCCAGATCCTGCAGCCCTACACACCCAACTCCATCACTGCACCACACTGGAGTTACATAGATCCTGCAGCCCTACACACTCAACTCCAACACTGTACCACACTGGAGTCAGACAGATCCTGCAGCCCTACAGACCCAACTCCAACAATGTACCACAATGGAGTTACACAGATCCCGCAGCCCTACACACTCAACTCCTACACTGTACCACACTGGAGTTGCACAGATTCTGCAGCCCTACACACCCAACTCCAACACTGTACCACACTGGAGTTACACGGATCCTGCAGCCCTACACACTCCACTCCTACACTGTACCACACTGGAGTTACACAGATCCTGCAGCCCTACACACCCAACTCCATCACTGCACCACACTGGAGTTACATAGATCCTGCAGCCCTACACAGCCAACTCCAACACTGTACCACACTGGAGTTACACGGATCCTGCAGCCCTACACACTCAACTCCAACACTGTACCACACTGGAGTTACACGGATCCTGCAGCCCTACACACTCAACTCCAACACTGTACCACACTGGAGTTACACAGATCCTGCAGCCCTACACACTCCACTCCTACACTGCACCACACTGGAGTTACATAGATCCTGCAGCCCTACACAGCCAACTCCAACACTGTACCACACTGGAGTCACACAGATCCTGCAGCCCTACACACTCAACTCCTACACTGTACCACACTGGAGTTACCCAGATCCTGAGCCCTACACACCCAAATCCATCACTGCTCCACACTGGAGTTACACAGATCCTGCAGCCCTACACCCTCCTCCAACACTGTACCACACTGGAGTTACACAGATCCAGCAGCCCAACACACTCAACTCCAACACTGTACCACACTGGAGTCAGACAGATCCTGCAGCCCTACAGACCCAACTCCAACAATGTATCACAATGGAGTTACACAGATCCTGCAGCCCTACACACTCAACTCCTACACTGTACCACACTGGAGTTCCACAGATTCTGCAGCCCTACACACCCAACTCCAACACTGTACCACACTGGAGTTACACCGATCCTGCAGCCCTACACACTCCACTCCTACACTGTACCACACTGGAGTTACACAGATCCTGCAGCCCTACACACCCAACTCCATCACTGCACCACACTGGAGTTACATAGATCCTGCAGCCCTTCACCCTCCTCCAACACTGTACCACACTGGAGTTACACAGATCCAGCAGCCCTACACACTCAACTCCAACACTGTACCACACTGGAGTCAGACAGATCCTGCAGCCCTACAGACCGAACTCCAACACTGTACCACAATGGAGTTACACAGATCCTGCAGCCCTACACACCCAACTCCATCACAGCACCACACTGGAGTTACATAGATCCTGCAGTCCTACACCCTCCTCCAACACTGTACCACACTGGAGTTACTCAGATCCTGCAGCCCTACAGACCCAACTCCAACACTGTACCACACTGGAGTCACACAGATTCTGCAACACGATTAAAGTTGTCAGCCTTCCTTACATCTCCTCAACAGCACCATTGTGATTGTTGGGTTGGTGCTCAGGGAGGGGGAGGGGTTAAGTGGTCACATTTCAGTCGAAGTTCAGAAGAGCACCAGAGGCTGATCTGCACACAACAGAGACTCATTGTCCAGAGGACAGTACAGTCTGGCCCCATCCGCCAGCCGCTGACCCTGCGTATTCATTCTGCACTTTCACCAGCTCCCATCCGGGATAAAAAGCTTTTTTTAAAGGCCCATCTGTGTTTTCCAAACAGTCATTCCAGGGCCTGTACTCATCCACCCAACCGCGCCTCTCGACCTGTGTGTGTGGGAGGCAGGACTGGAGTCCTGTTCACTGACGCATTTTCATTTTATCTACACTCAAACCTGGAATCCAACCGAGGTCTTTGGCTGGTATTCACAGGCAAACCCAAGGGTTTCGCCAAGCACCAGTCTACCCGTCTTTGACAGGGGAATTTTAGGATTTAGACTGTTTTAGACCAGTTCAAGTTTTTATATGTTACAGGTCTCAATTGGATTGTTCCCATTTAAATCTTAAAATTTCCCTCTAAGACAGTGTTTCCCAACCCTGTTCCTGGAGTACCCCTGCCCTGCATATTTTAGATGTCTCCCTAATTTTACACACCTGATTCAGCTGATCAGCTCATCACTGGAATACCTAATGATCTGATCTGGGTGTGTTAAATCAAGGAGACATCTGAAATCTGCAGGGCAGGGGTACTCCAGGAACAGGGTTGGCAAACACTGCTCTTAGAGACAGGTAGACCTGTGTCTGGCTAAAGGCTCACAAACTTTTTTTTTTTCATCTTTGAGATTTCCTCCATTGTTGGTGTGAAAACTGGCAAACCCCCAGCCTTGAACATATTTGTCCGGTGGAGAAACATTGGCTTGGATACAGTTCCTCCAAGGACCCTTCTGGTATCCTTTCCTCTGTGAGAGCATTTTTATAACGCACAGCAATAATGCAAAACCTCACAGAAAACATTATTTCCACACCTGTTAGAGTCCAGGGTTCATTGTAACAGCTAGCTAATCCAACTCAGTATTACTGCATCACAGCAGTAGAATAATGCTGATTGGAGAATCCCAGCGGCTGAAGCAAAATACCGAAGAAGAATTCTAGTTTCCACCCCGGACTCACAGAGGCCTGTGGAGAGACAGGGCAGCAGCGACTTCCTTGTGTTTATCTGGGCCCACCAGGTGTCACTCTGTGCTTCTCAAACCTCTCCTAGAGGATCACCTGTCCTGCCTGATTTAGATCTTTATTGGCTTCAGAAAGTTAACAACGCACTAATGATTTGCATCACGTATGCAGAAGCAGGGAGAGAACTAAAACATGCACGACAGGTGATGCATCAAGACAGGTTTGAGAAGCACGGCCCTAGAGCAGGGCTCTCCAAATCAGGGTCAGTAGCCATGTTTACATGGACACACATAATCGGAATAAAGGCCCAATCAGATTAAAAATGCTTCATGTAAACACGTCATTCGGAAGATTCTGATCCAATAAGGTCCATTCGTAAAGAAATTTCATTCCGAATGAGAGAGGTGGTTAATGCTGATCATCATTCCAAACGTCCAAACACACACCCATTCGGATCCTGTCTTCGCAGTTGGGGTAAAATTGTCTTCACTGCACACATGTGCTACAAAGAGCGAACGAGGATGTGCAGACAACGTGGGTTTGTTTGCACAGAGGCGGAAGTACAGATTTTTCGTCTTCTACTTCTAATATTTCCGGAAAATTAGACAACTCCGTGCATGCCCAAGTGATTCATTCTGATGAGACACGTGGTGATGTACACGCAAGTCATGATCGGATCATTTCATTTAGTGTCCATGTGAATTTGGATTTGGAATTTCCAATCAACCGAGGTTAGGATCGGATTGGAGAAATTTTGCGCATGTAAACATAGCTACTGAGGGCTAAGAACTGTTGGTTTTCCACCCTCCCTTTGACTGCGAGTCAGGTGTTAAAACAGTCTGGCCAATTGGTAGCAATAATTGTTTACTTAATTTCCGGGAGGGAGAAAAATAGGGCTGGATTTGTATTCAAGGGGAGACTGGCTAGCTTTTCCCACAGGGAATATCCATCTGAGGCTAATAGTTTTGATAATGCACCAAACAGCTAAGGCAGTGCTTCCCAAACATCTCTTGGAGGCCCGTCTGTCCTACATATTCTATCTCTGTGCATGCAATCAATTAACTCATTTAATCAGGGTAATTGATAGAAATAAAAACCTGCATACACACCGGCCCTCCAGGACCAGGATTGCCCACCCCTGTTCTAGATCTCACCCTGCTCCAGCACAGGTGATTCACACGGTCAGGCTGTCATCAATCAGCTTCAGGGGGTGATTAATGAGCTGATCATTTGAATCACCTGTGCAGAAGCAGGGAGAGATGTAAAGCATGCAGGACAGGTGGGCATCCAGGAGAGGTTTGAGAAGCACTGAGCTAGGCTGTGTGGTTGGAGCCTGGAACTTCGGCGGTTCAAGCCCCAGTCTAGCCATAATAATATCAGAACAGCTGTTTGGCCCCTTGAGTAAGACCCTGAACCTCACGCTGCAGTAGAGTTGGATTAGCCTCAAGGATCAGCGAAATTGACAGAGAACAGTAGCAAAGGATAAACACGCAAGAAATCCTCAGATCCCCCCCAGTGTTTTGATGTTCTGGGCTGAAAATACAATGCAACAGAAGGATGGACGGACAGACAGGAGGACAGACAGAAGTAGGATAAGGCACATCTACTCTATAGGATGTATCAATAAATTAGGTGTGGTGGAAAAACGTTGAATGGTTTGGCCTGGTGTGTGACGGACAGACAGGCAAAAGGACAACACTTTGTGGTGGGGGACAATAACTGCAGTTCAATGTAATCTTAACTTCAAACATTTGTGATAGTGCTGGTGCATTACTGGCCACTATCTCATCGTCAGCTTTTCCCAGGCTAAATGCTGGTTGGATCATGAATTACTGGAAAAAAGCAGGCAATCAGTGATGCAACTATGAGAAGCTAAAAATAAAAATAAAAAATCTCCAGCAGTCAGCCGAGGGTGCATATCAGCGCATTCTGGCTTTACAAGGCTGTTTGTTCTATGGCTGCATGAGATAGCAGCGAGCCCGCGCACCAGCTGAGACTCAAGTCGGAGAAGTCAAAGGGAAACGTTGGCAGGAGGTGTTGACTGCACGTCATCAATTACTTAATCCGAAATAGGCCGGGGGTACAAAGAGGAGCAGCGGGGGCCAAGAGGAGCCAAGTCATAGGCTGTGGAGGGGCGCGTGTAGAACCTCACCAGCCCCATCTCCCCGCCCGACCCGCAATAAAGCTCTCCAATCCATCGCGTGCGTATGTCCTTCCTCTCTCCGACCGCCGATCGCTGCCCATGTAAGGCAGCAGGAGCCACAGCCAGGGCCGTGAATTCGTCTGGGAGCAATTACCGCAACCAGCGCTCCTCCACATTTCCCAGGCCGATGTGGGAATGAGCCCCCTCCCCTGATGCGGACGAAGCCGCCCACAGAAAGTGACGACCCACAAAAGAGAGCTACGTGGTTGATAAATATTTATCCTTATCCTGTCCACGATTTTATTTGGAAAGAAAGGGGCCCGAGGGTCAGATTTCTTTTTAATCTCCCCCCACCGAGCCATCGGCCTATTCCAATCCTTACTCATAAGCATTAATTGGAGTCTATTTTTGAGTCATCAGAGTTACACTTAATGTGGAATAAGAGTCCACAATATCTATACACAACAAATCAGACAAAGTGTGTATATTGGGGACACCATGACTTGAAAACAAATTACATCTACCGACATTTATTTTCGGATTTATTGATTGTAACTGGTGAAGCTTTTAACTCCCTTCACTGAGCATTGCGTCGCCAGAGGTTTCCTTATCCTCCCTTATATTGTTCAAAGCAGGTGCGCGGTAGCACCGTCGCACTTTTTGGTGGCATTGAATATCACAAAACCTGTCATAAAGCATGATCCACGGACGTTACAGTGCTAATACTTGAGTCCCTTCGGTTAGCTTATTTGTAATGCGACTCTCTATTGAATGACTTTTTATCTTTTGCCGGGAAACCTGAGATGTAAAAACTAAGATCTACCCGTTTAGTGAATTTCATCAATTAACAGGCCTATCCATATATTCGTGATATGGATACATTCTTGAGGCAACCAGTCGTTTTTAAGTGAATGCAAAGCATGCACACGCTGTCTCTAAACAGAAATGATGATTATTTACTTGATTTAGCACGCCCAACAGAGTCGGATCACACCCTTGTTGAGGAGGCTTTCTTGTCGTCCACGTGACGAATACACAAACCCCCAACCCCCTCCCAAATGAACATATTTTCTGGACAGCGACACTGCCGTAACGTCGCTGTCGCCAGCCGAACACTTTTATCTAGCATCTCAGACCAGGGGTAGCCTACAGACGAGTCATTTCTTCTTTATTAAATTCCCCAACGCGCGTCTCGCAGTTCTTGAAGATTACAATCACTAGTCAGGATGCGCATCGTAAACTGCGGGTTATTTGCTGAATATATACAGCAACGCCTGGCGTTTATTATTTATAGGTTACGAGCCCGGTCTGAATGACTGGTTGTACTACACGCCACACTGGACACCACAGCCTCAAGTAACTGCCAAACCACTCACTCTCCCCGAGAGGTTAGCGCATCTGATACTCTCGTTTAAATGGCAGAACACGGCTCACTGAGAACTGATCCTGAAGCAGGGGTGCTCCGTACTGTTTAGGACTGAGGGGAATGAATTGCCCTGAAACAAAAGGGACTCACCCTGCCCAGGTACAGCTCATCCAAACAAGAATCAATCCATTTCTCCACGTCCAGTCGCCTCTGAAGCTCCTTTCTGTTGTATTTAACCGTCACTCGAGCTTGTCTCCTCTGTACGCTGAGTCCAGGTTCCCTCGCAGCCCCACGATTCGGAGAGTGGACTTTGTTATTACATCGCCTCCCGACCCGGTTGGCTGCCATCTCCAGCTTGGCTGACGGGCAAACACGCACGCACGATGGGATTTGACTGCGCTCAACGTGCGCAAGGAAGAGAGTAGCGCACGAGGGGTGTTCAAATTATGTGGCGAGAGGGAAGGGCAGCTACCTTCCCTGGGTCCTAACGCTTCCGCTGTAAAGGAATCGAACTCCTCCATTCGGGACGATCCTGGCAGCAAGATTATGGTCTCTAAATATTTAATGAGAGATTATGAGAATAGGAAGTCGTTGACATGCATTCTACCCCTTACCTCGAACAGCATAAGTAACCTGTACAGTCATGAGAAAAAGAAACTTTATTCTCCTTCAGGTTTATGGTTTTAAATATCAGGATAGCCAAAACTAACCCACAGTCCTCAAACCTCCAAAGACACACTAATGGAATTTTTACATTATTATTTCACCGGAATAACAAAAACAACTCAAGGAAACCAAGATAGTTTTTGTAAGTACACCGTTACTGCTGTCATGTCAGTCAAAAGCGTTATTTGAACTGCATGCCCATAATTGACCAGGCAGTGGGAGGTGTTAAATCTTGTACATGCAGAAAGTTTGACAGGTTAGACTTAAGCATTCAAATTTGTGTTAACTTGCCAAATTCAAAAGGTATCTGTTAAGATATGAACACCAGCTGTTCCTGCTTATCTATCTGGGAGGGGTTGTAAAGTCATTTCTGAACAGTGTGAAGTCCATCAGTTCCCTACAGTAAGAAAGATCATTAACAAATGGAGAACAAATGGCATGCCCAATGCACCCAGCGGTAGACTGTTGTACCGCAAGTAACACAAAATATTTGACTTGTTGTCCAAATCATGTGAAAGTGCTTAAAATATGTTCAAATTTGTGTCAATGGGTGATTAATTAACCTTTAACCTTTGCACTGGACACGCTGATCATATCTGGCTAAAAGGAGTAGCAAACTCAATTCCACTCTCCCCATATGGACATGCAGGTATAAGGTAATCTATGTATATTGAATGTATCTGTGTTCTTTGGTCAACAAATGAAGAACACCAGGTTTTGGTGAACTCATCATACCTTTTGCCTTTATTGATACTGACAGAACGTGACATGATCACATTGTACGCTACTCTGATTCTACTATTTTGAAGGAAAAAAAAGCAGCTTTTGTATGGTTTTTGTGGAAGGGTAGCCAGCTGGAAGCCAAGCCTTCCTCCAAATAAACATCGCAACAAAGCTTAAGTTTGGCAAAATTGCACTTGATTGAGCCACAATACTTTTAAAATGCTTTTCTCTAGACAGCAGAAACCTCATTGAAGTTGTTTGACTATAAAACAAAATGCTATGTTTTTAGCAGAACCATTCCTTCTTCCCTTTAGCCCGTATCCACCGCAGGAACTTCAGGGTAATTTTACAGGGCTGGGGCCGCTGTTGCGTGTCTCCACCGTTGGAGCCGCCCCCGAAGGAGAGGGTACCAGAACTTTTACAGTGGCTAAAAAAGTCCCTGCCTCGGAGTAGGTACTTTGGACGGCCCCAAAAAACCTCTGGCTGGGGCTTGGGGTTTACTTGGCGCTGATTGGATTTACTCAGGGTGGGATTTCACGTCTACAGATAGCGACAAAATAGCCGGCATTTTTAAAAATCAGCAGACGACGAGGGGTCGCATTTTAAAAGGAGTTCTCCTACTTCGCCCTCTCGTTGGAGACTCGGCAGTTGAGAGGGCTGAGTGAGAGGACGTTCCTGTAGTAGTTCCTGCCCCCCAAATACAACCAGGAACTTCTTCGGTGGAAACTGGCCTATTGTGTAACTTGCTGATCACTGGTAATTTTGATAGGAGGATTGGACCCTATCCCATCATGCAGTGGACAAGCGGCAGGAAAACATCACAGATAATCTATCACAGGGTACCCACATACACACACACACACACACACACACACACACACAGTTCTGTCATTTAATGGGCAAAATTAGTCTCCAATAAGCTTGGCATACATCAGGGGTGGGGACTCATGTAAACAATTGCAGTCTCCTCTCAGAAAGGATTCATTTAAACCCTCAACCATCTTGCTGTGAGATGCCAGTGCTCCCCACTGCTGCACTGGAATATTCTGCTGGAAAATGTGAGATAGTCTGTCAGCAAAATGCTGATCAAAGGTGGATTCTCTAACAGAACAGTATCCAAAGCTATTTGCTACATCTAAAAATCAAGCGGTTGAAAAAAGAAGCAAATCCAGTTTCTGCAGTTGCCAGGTTGATGGTCAAACCTTAACCAGTGAAGTGTTACATGGATATCTTAAGACAGTTGTTTTTCATGAAGCAAATTTTTAAGTTAGCTGAATAACTGCGCTGAGAAAATCCTGGAACCCAAATAAACCTACGTATGTAAACTAGCTTGCGTAAATTTAAGATCCGAGGAGAACCGTAGCTCTGGATGTGACCGTTTCGGAAGAGGACCAGTGGATCGCCACGCCTCTAAAGCGTATTCGGGTATTATCCTTTATTCTAGTCTAATTGAAACCTTAATTTACAAAAATGTACATTATGATATATTTAAGGAGACTTAAAAATTGCAAGAGATACCATTAAATGTGTGGAAAATCATTGATGAAATAATAAATCAGGTGGCAAAGTAGGGTAATTTTCTCATAGACTTCAACAGCATTGAACTTCTTTATGCAACCACCGACGTCGCCATCAGCCGGCCATTAAATATAATGCAAATTTTTGAGATTTCCGCATTGGTTCACTTTTCTGACCCGGGGCAGAGCCCATATTTTTATACAGTCCATGGTCTCAGCGCACAATTTAGGAAGCCTCGATTTTGGCAATTTAAACAGAAGAGCGAGGGGTGGATCTATGTGTGCATCTGACCGTACCTGACGAAGACCAGAGGATAGCCTCGTCCCATAAAGCATATCTGGCTTTAACCTTTATTCTAGTCTATTTGGGAATATTATTTACAAAAATGAATATTATGATATATTGAAGGAGACTTGCGATAGGTACCATAAAATAACATGGAAAACCATTACAATAATAAATCAGGTGGGTAAAGGAGGGTCATGTTATCGTAGACCTCCATAGTATTGAATTTCTCTCAACGATCACGACGTCGCCGTCTGCTGGTGATTAACTAGAATGCAATTTTCTTAGATGGACTTCACTTTTCAGACTCGGGTGCTGCATGCATCTCTTAATACAGTCTATGGTTCTGAATCGCCTCTTTCGTACGATAAGGATACTGATCGTAGCCAACAGTTACGAGAAGTATAAAGTATGCGTTGAACAAGAAATTTTCCAAAGACACCTGAACGACATACTTCACATGATCAAATTTCACTGAGCGCAGCCAATACTGTCTTCGTAGCCGGTAGTTACATGACTGTGAATCATAGACGTAGTTTTTGTCACATGCTGCCTATGCAACTACACGGCATACTTCTAGGGCTGCTCGTACAGTTGGCCTATGTTCTCATTGCCAAACCAAGGGAATAACGTTGGCCTACTATATTATGCTGTCTTGCTGCCATCTAGAGGCCTCTTATAGAATAGTTTTACCAGTGTAAACACCTGTTCGTAGGCTAAATGAGGCGAAAATGGAAGTAGACGCGCCGTTCATTCGATGTTGTTTGCATTCGTCACTAAATAGACAAATAATTATCACCGCATATTTCCCCCGTCAGTCTATATTCGGATTTCGTTCTTTACAGACAATTTATTCGCCAGCTAAGGTATTCTGAAACCAATACCTTTTTGATTTTACTGTTCATTATTTTGATACGGCGACGAGTAAGTTACGTAAACCTGTTACTTCTGTATTTTAAACTAACACAATCAATTTCAGAAAACCTTATAAACGTTTCAGACGGTCTGGTGAGGACAGAGCTGGTTTTTTCCCCATTGGAGCAGGGACTGAATTGAGGCGCTTAAGAGCAGCAAGTTAATCATGACGTCAAACGAGGAAGTAAGTCGACAGGTTATTGTGTTATGTTGGAGGGAAGAATGCACCTGGTCGAGCAGGTTATGAACATAAAGAGCAACGCAGAATTACAGTCGTCAGAATACGCCGTGCTCTTGCCGTGGCGGTTTTGATACGAGTTGCGAAAAGACTTTTTGCTTTACTTTTGTGGACTTTGGGTATAGGTGGGACTTCGGGGGGCCAGACAATGACAGAATTGTGGTATGTCGCAGTTTTCTGCGTGTTGGTCTCCTCGCCTGTGCAAGGGCAGGAGAATCAAGAATGCATCGGGGCTTTCGAAAGCACGAGTCATGAGGGACTGGATTTGGACGCCTGGGCGAGCCGACAGGGGCCGCTTGATAATGTTTCAGATGCCAAGACCTGTTTAAAGGCTTGTTGCGCTAAGGAAGACTGTCACCTGGCTGTTGTTGGAACCCCGCAGGACGGACGGGCCCAGTGCTTCCTCGTCAACTGCGTGAAAGATGGGGAGGATGTGTGTCGCACACGGAGCCAGGTTAATTTCACCGTTTACAGAAAGAAAAAGGCCTCTACAAACGCCAAAGACAAAACTGCGGACTCGGCAGGTAAACAACCGACGGTGCTCTGCGTAGTCTGTGTGTTTAATTGCAATACTCAGGCGAGTCTGGATCAATCATCACTTGTTTCAGGTGACTAAGACTATGGGAAGTCAAAAAACTGTGGCGTAGTTTGTAGCTGGACTCGCCGTAGGATTTTCAACTGACCCCATGTGAAGATTTACCGATGTGCAAACCACACACCCTCACACGCTATCTCTGCCTCACTATCTCGCTGTTAAAAAATTGAAATGATATATTGACTGTATGCACGAATGCCAGCAAATGATCTGCACACAAGGCAATCAGCTGCTGCTCCCTTGAGTTTATATGTATTCTGGCCAACTCAATTTCACTTTGGAATAATATAGTTTAAATGCCTGTGAAGTTTGCTGATTGTTTTTGCATCAAATGTCTAGCCATTATAGTACAGTGCTGGTCACTACTAGTACACGAAGAGTTTATTGTGTTGAACTGTTTACGTGCGTAGTCCGTATTACTGAAACTGCCTTAAGTCCTCCGCTGAGTCACAGGCATTTGTGTTTTCAAAACCACACCCATCACTCCTCTTCTCTAAGTAGATTGTGATGTCCTCAGCAGATGAACGAGCATAATCTATTGGGTGACTCACTTGCGATTACAGTGTATACTAAGGGTTGCCTTGTTTTTCTAAGCTTTAAAACGACGTCGCCACTCCTCGCCACGTTTTGGGAGTATAAAGGAAGATAAATGGGGATTTGTTTGCATTTGCTGTGAGTTGGTTTGGCAACGGCCAACGGTAATGGTATTTGGGGTCATGCAAAGCCACTTTGTTGACTGTAAACAGATATAAGCTGTCACTGAGTTGGGCACTGTCGCACAACACACATCTTGTTAAACTGTTGTATATACTGGGTGGGCATTGCGTGGGGGTTCTAGGAAAACTTCAGTCGGATGCTGATCATAATACCTTGCAGCCAGCCTGAACCAATCCTCATGGAAGACATTTTGAGATATTGGCCATTTTCACCGTCTAACTTAAAGGTCTGAATGAACTAGTTTGAAAGAGGTCATGTACCTCTTTCAAACCTTGTATTTGTTTTGAAAAGAAAACATGGAAATATTGAACTACTTTGAATGGTTGGTTCATTATGGCTCATGGGCAGTGTGGTGTTGGACGTACATTTCAGACACTTCATAGGTCAATTAAGAGCACAGTGAAGTGAGGAGATAGCTGTCATTTAGGCAGATTACACATCCTGATTATGGCAGTGATGCGGTATGCAGGGGTACAGCTCCTCATCAGTGTAGGAGATGCTGCTCCAAAATAGCTTGGTGTGGGACGTACTCAGACAAATGGCTTTAATGACATGTATGTGATTTGTTTTAGGATCTCTGAAGTGTTTAAACTTTTTCCAATTATTAATTCATGACTGATTCCCCAAGACAGTACACTAGAACAAGATTACATAAAGGAATCCATACTTTTTATTATGAGCATGTAATGTACCACTGAACACGGTGTCGGACGTACGGCATCTGAATGTAATTTAAAATACAACTGGATCTTCATCTCTAACAAATGTATTTTAAACTTTATCATATAAAATGAATAAAATGCCGCAACTTCAAACCTCCACAAGTACATTTATGAGTAAGGTTACTAAAAAAAGTAACATATCAAGCCATTTTTTGGTGTCGGACGTACAAGGTCAGAAGGTAATTTTACATCAACTGGAACCTTGTCTCCAACAAACATATTTTAAACTTAATCATATCTTAATGAACAAAATGCCACATTCAAACCTCTGCAAGTGGGTTTATGAGTAGGTGACAAAAAAATGACATGTATAAAAACCTTTTTTAGCGTCAGACGTACAGGGTCTAAATGAAATTTTAAGACAACTCAATGCCCATATAATGAACAAAACACAACTACACACCTTGGCAAGTTGGCTGATGAGTAAGGCAACTCAACAAATTAATACCAGTTGCGTCTAATTCGCACAGTGTTATCAAATATTCCGTTTCCCCTATTGAATACATAACACTTTGCTCAGTGAATCAATTTTCCAAATCTCACTTGGAAATAGGTTGAGTGTTAACCTGCATTTTGGTAATGCCACTGGTAGTAGACCAGAGTTTTATTTTCTTTACGTGAGCAGCCTTAACATGCGCACCCTATGTTAGCAAAACTGCATTTTTACTTCTGGATAAACAAAGCTTAGAAAGGAGTGCTGACTGTGATGAGACTTGAATATCACTCACTACTTGATCCATCAATCGCTCACATGCAGCACGCTGATGGGGAAATGTATAGAAATGAATATATAACAGGTTTCAATGATTATTTTACTTGCATTCAATACAACAATCGTTGCTTTCGTGAGCGCAAACTCAAACGAAATAGTTGCGTGAAAAATTCAGTTGGTTCCTGTTTATCAAATTGAAAAATTCAGAATGGAACTTTTGTGCCGATGTCATCAACATAAGACTTCCCAACAAGGGCGCGACCAAAACGCATACAAGAAAAAGCCATACGCCTATTTTGATTACCGTTGCGCAATCTAGCCGAGTTGCAATACGTGATCGGAGGATGCGCCGCGGAGCCGTGAGTTCAACATGGCTACCAGATGTTCATATGCCATGATATATAATCAACAATTTGGACACGTTCACTTTCTTCTACTCACCTTTTTAAGTCCAGTGTCTTAAAATCTGTGGAATTTCAAAATCAAACTTCAAAATCAAATTTCCCTCCAGTACAAAGGTGATGGCAAAAAGAAGATACAATCGCACAACGTAGTTCCTATTCCAGCTGTCAGATGTCAGCTGGTCCGTTCCTATTCCTCTTCCTATCCCTATGAAATGCTTTCCTCCAATTCCAGAACTGGTGGTATGAAAGTAACAACCATTCTTGTTCCCAATTACAGCGTCCATGAGCTTTAAACTTTTGGAAACTGTGGTGTCGGACATGCACTGTGTCGGACGTACAAAATTTGACACCAGTATTCCCAGCATGTTGCAAAGACCTGATGACAATAAGATAGTCCATTATAATAAAGAGATTATTTACACATTTAATCCAGGATATCAAGTTAGTTTGACAGTGCATATTGATGGGACAGTTATAAAGAATCATTTTTGGTGTCGGACGTACGTGTTAAAAGTGTGTATACTTAGTATGCAAATTAATTTTTTATTTTAAATCAAACAGATTTTTTTTTAATCAATACAATAAATACTAGGGCCTTATGTAAAAATCACTCCAACAAAAATTTGCAACAATATTAATCTTAGAAAAAAAAAATACAATTATTTGAACGCGCATCAGTCAGGGATATCCAGATTCCTTTATTCCATCTTACAAAAACACTGATATTTATATAAATATACATCTTCCACTCAGGTTTACTCATTAGTTTTGAAAAAAAGGGCTATAAACCTTTAAAATGATGTATTACAGAGATGTGTAGCAGTATTTTGAAATTTCCACCTCTAGGTTTACTAATTGGCGGAATTGCCCTCATGCTACATAATAATATATTGTAAAGAGTGAATACTGAAGAAACCCATGCCCATGCTATGATGTTTTAAAAAATAACGACACTTTGCTAAACAAAATTTTACGCCAGTTAATAGTTTTACATGTACTGAACTGATATGGACCTTGACAAGAGAAAATAAACCGCTCCATGTATTACCAAATATTTAGCCTAGGAAAACAAAGGTATCACATGAAGTAACTGGACCACTGAAGTCTCTGCAGTATCAGAAGTTGAACACAAGTTCATTGAAGAGTAACAATGCTCAGCCTTAGATGAAAAGAGCGTGTCTTCTAGAATGGACTACCAATGCAGAAATGATGTAGATTAAAAAAAAACTAGAGTGCACAAGGCCCCCTTTATTTTGGTATATTGGCTTTAACATCCTGTCATGGCAAAACTAAGCATGTAGTGCTTTAACCAATTTGGATGCGTACCATTTATGTGTCCAAATGGTTAGTTCCAGTTGCGCTGTTGGCTGTGAAAAACCTATTTCTGCACGGTCTGCTCGGTTTTCTTATTCTCTTTAAAACCACAGTTTTATTGATAATAATGGATAAATATTTGAATTCTTTAATTATCAGTTTACCTGATTTTGGTCATGTCATATGAAAGCTTTCACTTCTAAATGTCTAATTTTTTTTAAAGTGCCCTTTAGCAACCTTAATTTTTTATTTTTATTTTTTATTTTTTTAAGAGTTAGTAAACACCTCATACAGATAATATGTTTACTATGCGTTTTGCCATGACCGGAAGCTGGTGCCTATGTGACCATGGCAGAATGCAGTGAGATTAGAGAGCGCGCAGTCTAGTTCTTTCTCTAAGTCATTGCGACATATGTATTTTACACATTTGCTTTGAAATTAACTGCAATTGAAAGGTATTGCCAAGGTTGATCAGTATGCTCCGTTTAGTCCATCACCGAGATGTCTAAGCACTGAACTCAAAGCACTCTTTCGCAGTTCAAAGAGAGAAGCCATCAGTGTTATAACAGTCAGCCAGAACTCTCTTTGATACAAGTCATGAACTTCAAAAAGATGGCAGATTTAATATCAAGGAAGAAAGCTGTGTCTCATGTAGGTGGAATGGTTGGTTTACTTCAGCATTTAAATATTTTGACAGGAGCTTATGGTTCTCTTTGGCATGATTATATCTGCCTATTCTGGGCTCTGTGGGTTGGTGTTTTTAAGTGTTATTTGCTAATCCGTGCCAGAGAGACCTAACACAGAGGACTGGACTACTATCTGAATTTTCATGAATTTGTAGGTTGGTTCAGATTTGCAGCAAGATGCCCATATTCATGTTTTTAAACATTAACAAGAAAGAATTCTGTTCTCAATCTCCACCAATATGGAATGAAAATATTCTTTGTTTCAGCTTACCCTGCCGGGCAGTTTGGGCACACTGAGAGGCATTTAGGCGTGTGAAAATACATTTACATTTATATGGGCCGAGCTCGATTAGTTTGCCTGCAACTGAAGAAGTAGGGTTATTCATCTCTACCTGGCCTGTTTTAGAGAGCTGCCCTACTTGCTCTGTTGTCAATTTAGATGGGATGATCCATTTGGACCAGGGTTGGGGTCAATTCCATTTTATCAATTCCAATTCCACTCATAGTGTTAGCCAGAATGGAATCTCAGGGTGTCTCACTCCAGCGACTAGGCCAACCTTGCCAAGACGAAACCACCTATGGTAGGGGTTTATCCCACTGAACCAATTTGTTGCAAACAAATGATGTTCACAGACCGTAAAAGGCTCGTCTACATACAATATTTAAAGAGTGTGCAAGGTTTGATGTAAATATCTTATGCGGTTTCCGAGTCACAGCCCAGAAACTGCGGGAATTCAAACGCGAATGCAGACCGGAAACCATACAAAAACAACGTCTCTCCTTCCTCCTGGAGGAAGACATAATAACCGATGGATATTTCTTGCCATTGACATAGAAGATGAAGTCAAAGACACCACTTCAATTCAAAACACCACATTTAATTATACAAGGAACTCATCTTAGATATACAACTGTACTTGCATCCAAACAGGAGTGCATTAGTGTATTTGGTTCACTAAAGAGAACTGTAAAATATAAAAGAAAATCATGGCATTACTGAAACCTCAAACCTAAATTAATTTAATGCTGTACTACAGGTATGTTGCTGGGAAAGCCTGAGGTGATCTTTGACGATACGCATGCGCCGAGTGTGGATAGTTTCGATTTGAGCTATCCCGAAGAATACTGGGAACAGCCTAAGGACGTATCAAATGCCGAATGCCTTTGACTCAATGCAAGCCTGAAGACGGTACTTTTATTTATTACAATCGGTGATGCCACAACTTTATTTAGCTTGTTTAGAACAGAGATTTTTACCGAACACTGACTAAAGCGATTTCCCTCAACTGGGGTTCCAAGCTTGTCCAGTCCGTCCGTGAGTCGCCATCTCCGCGTGAAACAGTATTCGGGGCGATCTCTCTGCTGACAACATAGCCCGGCCTGCAAAAAGTGTTTTTTTTTTTTTCCTCCCCCCACTCCGGTTCTGAACTCAAATATAACATGCAACATATGACCACCTCTCGTGTCAGAGCCGCACGCATAAAAACTTGAGTAACGAAGCAAGCACTAGGGAGCCTTTTGGCATGCATAAACACTTGGAATGACGAGATGTGCTCTCGGAGGCCTTTTTGATGGTATCGCCCAAGTTCCATAGCTCGCCTCCCGATTTCAGAGCACAATCAACGTGATTAAAATAACTTTTTGGGAATAGCCATCTGCGTGATCAAAAGACAAGCAGTTTCAACGTGGCAGAAATGTTAGCTTTTACACGCAGTTTATGTCAGCTGCAGTAGATGGAATATCATCTCGCCTTAAGATTGTCATTTTAAATTAATTATTAATAGGAATACTCACCAAATTCTACCACTTGTATGAAACATGTCTCCATTAGAATTGTATTTTATGTCCTGTGGGCTCGGATTTCAAGAGAACCAATAAGGAAATGATATGGGTCTTCCCTGCAAAAAATGTGCTATAGGAATCCTATAGGACAGTTCAATAGAATTCTATAGAACTTCAGTACCTCAAGTCCGATAGAAAAAAAGTTCTATAGAAAACAGTTCCTTAGAAAATCTCTGGAGGTCTTTTTTTCCGTTTGGCATCTTCAATCCCACCGGAATTTGGAAGGCAACCACAGACAAAGCAACCATTTTATATTACATTTCCCAACTTGCATCCCTGTAGCACAATGCTACAGGGATGCAACGCCTTGTGTGCTACTCTGACCGGGGCTTGAACCCAGACACTTCTGCTTCGCAATGCAGTGCTTTAAGCTTGTACATTCATGGTTAGAAATAACCTTTAGATGTATAAAGATGGTGCGAATAATTCTCAGCAGACCTCAAATTGTATTCAAATTAATTCTTAATCTGTATATAATCTGCAATCACATGCATGTGAATGGAATAATTTGATCGAATTTTTAAAATTAAGGGAAAAGTTCAAAAGGTCAAACTTTCAACGTAATTCTATCTTCGTAAGCAAAAGAGGAACACGAGTTTTCCATTATTGCATAATAAAGTTGTAATGCCTTACATTTATATTTTTGAATTGCTGCTAAGGAAATGGAAAGAGGTCTTCATCTACCGTAACTAAAATACCGCTAAGTTGACTGACTGACCACACAATCAATCATCTGATCAGAGAATCAATGAGTTGGTATATGCCTGGTACCCCATGTGCTTATAAGCACACCTTAAAGTTAAAAGAGACACAATTTCCTTGCTACATCAGTATTGTGGATATCACTGCATATTGCACATTTTCATACCATTAGTCTGGTTTCTCACTTCTAGAACCCAGGTACACATAAGGTAAATTGACCCTTCGACAGAGCATTGCAAGAATTCATAAGGTTAATTTTTATTTTTATTCAAGCCTTATTTAAGAGGTCTTTCCCATTAAGCTTTTGTTCTATTAGAAGGTCCTGAAGACTATCAAAGTCCTATAGAACAGATTTTTCAACTAGGGTGTTCTATTGCAAGGTCTTATAGAACAGCAATAATCTTATAGGACTTTCTTTTCCATAGAGGTGCTCTATAGGTTTCTAGCAAATTCCTATAGAGCACGGAAAATCCTATAGAACATGCTGTTCTACTAAAATTTTCTATAGAGTTCTGTAAAATTCTATAGAATTCAGTAGAAGTCCTATGAAACATTTTTTTTGCATGTTTGCGCCACAAGTGGATCAGCCGGGGAATGAAATCTGGCGACTGTTGAACTGCTAAGAGCGGAAAGCCGGTGTTCTGACAAATTTTGCTCCCTATCAAAATATGCTATCTCGCGGTTCTGCGCTTGCGCAAACCTAAAATCTCGGGCTGTTTCCTCGCTCGTGTGTGTGTGTGTGTGTGTGTGTGTGTGTGTGTGTGTGGGTGTGTGGGTGTGTGGGTGTGGGCATTGGGGATCAACACAAAATGTCGGGATATGTGGAATGGGCACTTCAAAGCGATAAAGACGAATCAACCTTGCACTGAAGGATGCACCAGTCCGACTTTTTCTCTCCCGATACCGATACCTGCCCTTTTGAATATCGGCTGATACCAAGTATCGATGCAATATTGGTCTTTCATTAATCAGTTATGCCTCAGTGTGTGGAAGAGACTGGGATCATTCTTTTATGTGTGAGGAATCACCAGGCATGATGTAAACATTACTAACTTTTTAAAAGAAAACATAGAGAATACATTGATATGAATGTGCTGAATTCTTATTTATTAAAATAATGGTGTCCACTACAAGATCGACCCATTGTCACCAAACCCGCACCAGCTATTCGAGTCTGTAGCGGTCTGATATTCAGTATCAGTATTGGAACATCTCTACTTGCATCCCCGGTGGGATATTATTTGATTGACTGGGTAAGTTTGCCACTGTGCAGACGCTTGCTTACTAGTGAGTGTGCTTCAGGCCCACCTCCTCGTCCTTTTAAGGTGTAACGTCGCAAATGTGATCTTACAACATTCAATTAACCCTATTCCTGCCTCAAGGCTGTTGCTTATCGAGGACCAGAATACAGGGAAATTCCTGGGAAACGGTATATCGACGACTAGCACACAGGGAAACGAGCGTGGTTCCTCTATGTATCGGTGACCGGCAGGACTAGGGCTAAGGGCACTCTGATTCTGATGTGAGGATCATTACTGGCACTTATGTCACGAGGCGGGTCTGAAAATGCTTAGTCTTGTGTGTATTTGTTGTTGAGGCTTTTATCCAAAATGACTTGCCAACCCCCTCATTACAGTGATGTGAGGTTATGACTCTTGACCAAAGGCTCAGCAGCTGCTCTGGTTTTATTGTGTCTATAGTAGGTCTTGAACCACCAACCTTTCTCTTCTGACCCTTGTGCGTAGGCTGCCCTGACTTTTGAATGCTGATGCCACGTTCCAAAAAACTTGCCTTCCTAAGGGCTACTGCTACTCACTTCCAGGCTACACTGGTTTCCTTACCTTCCTAAGGGCTGATGCTGCACTGATTCCCTTATTCTTTGCAAGCTCTTAAGTGTGGCTCTTCTCTCTCTCTCTTTCTCTACAGCGAAGTGTTTTGCCCCCAAGGAGGTGGGGCTTTGCCGCGCGGCCTTACCCCGGTTCTTCTACAACAGTTCTGCTGCCAGCTGCCAGCCGTTCTTCTACGGAGGCTGCATGGGCAATGGAAACAACTTTGAGACGATGGCAGAGTGTAACAGCAGCTGCAGTGGTAATGAGTGGCAGCTCCGTCTGTGTTTGTGTGTGTGTGTGTGTAGGGGGGGGGGATGCGGTGCGGTTTGGAGCCTTAGGAGAACATGCACTGACCCTATGGAGTAAATTCATTTTTGTGCTGTCTTGCTGAAATTGTCTCAACCCCCGTGCTCATCTGGAGCAGTGCATCATGGGATATCTCACTACAAGGATGTCTCTGATGTCTAGTCAATGCACATTCGACTGTGTATGAACTTAGACTCGGCTGAACGCCAAGCCTTTGTCACACCAGGAAGCTGACGACGGCGACCCATAGGGGTGGAGGAGGTGCGTATAATGAGTGACTGACTGTGGGGTTTTTCTTTTCCCCCATTGTGTGGAAGTGTTGTTCTGTGGTATCTGGTGGGTTGGTTCTCTGCATTTTCCAAGATGTACTGTGGCCTTGACTGTAGGTGTACGCCCAATTTACTGAACCCACTCTACCGGTTTGAAAATGCTTAGTCTTGTAAGGAAGCCAGGACTTTTGGTCTCTCTTGCGCAATAAGTATTTGGGTTTGTCTTACAGCTGAATCATTTTCCCCTGCCATGAAGTTGAAGGGGAATATTGGAACGGGTGTTGTCCGTCCGCGTCTGTCTGCATGTCTGTCTGTCCATCATGCTGCTTTTCCGGGCCAGAACTTCTAAACCGTTCTGTCCCTCTGTTTCTTTTCATTTCCAGGCCATTCCTTCATAACATTTCATCTTTACCAATGGAATTTAATGTATAGATACATCCTACTGGCTCTAGGACTCTTCATCCCGGGACTTCTAGTCCCCAGATTTGTCGTCCCTCTCTGGTTCATCCCCCCAATAATGCTTTGCTCTCTTCCTATATTTTAAAACTATCCCTAACCCTTACCTTAACCTTAACCCTTATAATAGTCCATGGGGACAAAAGTCTGCGGCTGAAGAGTTCTGTAATCCATCCTATTATGCTGACGTACCTTTTTGTACTTCTATCTGTCCTCCTTTTCCAAACAATGCTTTCTGCTGTTTCCCAAATTTGGTTTTGGAATATCAGCCATCCCTTTGTGGGGGGGGAGGGTGGTTCAATTAGATTGGGTTTAGTGTTTCACTGCTCTGTAGTGAACCCTGCTGATCCATCAGGAGCTTGGTGACAGTGCGCCAAAAGTTATACATCGGAGGTCGCCCGCCAGCCCCTCTAAGCATGAGCAGGGCTGCGGCCTGCGATGTGTGGAGACTCAGTCAGACGGCAACCCCTTCTTTTGTGATGAGGACCACGGTGATCTTTCCTCTTCCGATTCGGCGGCAGAGATCATCCGTCAGCTTAAAATGGTTCCCTGGACATTGGGGACAGGGCAGGAACTGTTCATGTTCAGCTCTGCTGGGTAGCGAATTTATTTACTCAGTGGTTTTAATAAACACGACAACAGAATGTCCCCACATCTGGAGCCAGTCAGACATTCCTGGGAGATTTTGGAGCCACATCCGAAACGGTTTTCCCTCCTTATCAAGAAGGCACAACTTTGACTTTATTTGGAAGAATGGTGCGGCCGCTCTCCCTTACATACCATCCCATGCCTGTTGGATTCTGTGGCTTAGTGGATATATGCTGTTCAGCCTGCTTGGTTAGCCTCCAGTCTGTTACGGCAGTGTATTCCATAGGTATTGTGGATCAATACTCAGGGCAGTAATTGGAAGAAGTCTGCATTCACAAGTTTCTTTTTTTTCCCCCTTTAATAAATGTAATAAGTTGGTGTAGTGTCTAAATAAATCTGGCATGTGTGCTTTAAATAGTGAAGAAGTCTTCAGAGGGACCTCCAAATTGAAGGATGGACATATTTGGAAAACTATTATTTCTGTGTTTAAGGGGCGATGACTCAAAAAAATGACAGAAACCATTTGGTATGTCTCTCCCGGGTGGCCTGACTCTGCTCTTGTCCAGTAGTTGTAAATCGGCCTCAGTGGCAGTAAACCCGGTGTCCTCTAGCGGAGGCTACACTGTACCAAGCTTTACAATAAGGAAGTAAATAATGCTGTCCCACAATTCCTTGTGGCAGCAATATTTCAAGTGATGCACCATCCATCTGACTTCATAAAAACAAACGCGACAGAAAGGGTGGCACGAGAGTCACTTGGTTTCAGTGCATTCAGACTCCATTTGCATTTCTGTTGCCTTTTCCTAACCCTCTCTGAATTCCCCTTCACGCCTTTCCTTGACCCCATGACATTTCCTGTCAAGGTCAAGGTGAAGTGGTTAGGAATTGGACAGTTGGACATAATTTCATGACCATTCGTTCATAGCGGAGGTCTTGTTCAGAGTAGATTTGCACTATTGCTACTGTGGTTTGTCCCTGTGAAGATCATTCCCACCACATCCTCTGTCCAAGTCGATAATGACTTCAGCGTGAAAATACAAAGTCAATAATCTTTTCCCGCAGTAAAAACATGCACTATGTTTTTCTTTTGTCTATACGTCTTCCTGTGTGCATAAAGGTGGTATGCTTTTTGAACAATTGAGACATATTTTGCGGTCGAGCCAGGAGATGGTTATGTCACTGCGTCCGTCATGTTTATGGATGACTCTGAATCAGCGACTAAACTATGTGATGTCTATTTTTGAGTTCCACGACACGGCGGCGCTTGAGAAATGCACTTCCGCGTGCTGAAACACTATTCACCAAACACGCGGAAAATCACTGGCTCAGTGGCTTAAATGTTAATGCCCTGTCTGCATACCACTTCAGCGTTGCCCTGTCAGCCGTCTCTCTGGGTACCTTACGTTGGGGTTTGGCACGGTCTGTTCCTCTTAACTCATCAGAAATGTAAGCTGCTGAGCAGATGTACAACCCTGTTTACATTTATGTGCTGTGCCATCTTCTAAGTGTAAGTGACACAGTCCATCTGAACTGCTTCATCAAATAAGGCCGGTGAGAATCTGGTCAGCTCTTATGGAGGGACAGGCTGGAAACTACTGTTAAAGGGAGAGGGGGGGCTTTCTCTTTTTGCCAATGATGTAGCAACTGGAGGAGGAGGTTTATGATGATGATGATGATGATGATGATGGATCTTGGGAGACTTGCGGTTCAGTAACATCCCCTATGTCTGTAAAAAGCGCCCTCCTATCGCACCCTCCCAGGATACACATCACAAAAACAGTTTGGGAGGGAAGGGTGGTCCAGGTCAGACTCTGTCTGTCCGCTGCCCCTGCGATCTTCGTCGGAATGTGACGGCGAGGGAAGAGACAGAACGTCGCGTGCGGCGTTCCCGAGGAAATCGGGCAGGAGGACGAAATTTAACTTCTGGAATCTTTTTGTCATTTTTTTAACCTCCCCGCTGTGGCGGAAGATAAACGGCTAGACTTTCTGTCTCCTAGCCAAACGACTTTCGAGGGTCACGGACATCCACTGTGGAAAAGCGGCGCCAAAAATCATCAGCGCCCAGCAGGGCGTGGCAGTCCCTGCTACACACAGCGTCCATCCAACTGCTGCCTATTCCCACATTTTTATTTCCATGGAGGAAGCTGTCTCCCATCAAAACAATGATTTATGCCTCACTGAAATGCTCCCGGTACTGGCCTCGTGTGAAAAGGAGGAATAGACATACTGGGTTTTATGTGGTCAGATGTGTTTAACTTTACAGCTGCCTTTTGTGTCCAACTGAAGACATTCCCTTCGTTTAACTTTTTAATTTTTTTTAGGGAAAATTGCAAGCAAAAAGAATGGTTACTTGTGTTTGAATGCCACCCAAGTGACCCTTTTCAAATGCAAAAAAAGTTAACGCAATGTGCTGTCGAAGAATTTGCATGTGTTTTTTTTTTTTTTTTTTTTTTTTTTTTTTTTTTTTTTAAAAGCTCGCAAATCCCCTGCCTTGGTGGATGGTGCATAAAGTCGGGACCATTGTGTGCATGTGGTGCTGAAGTTTATTTTTCAGTTTGAACGTACCTGTTGTGGGAGGAAAAACCAGTTTTATGTCACTCGGAGTCATGTGACCGCCTGTGCCACATTCCTGTTTACCTTTAGAGGTGCGGTTATGAAGACAAGACGACAGGTGCGGTCTGTTCACTGAGCTATGGCTTTATCTTTGAGTCAATCGCTTCACTTGAACTCAGTTCTGAAACCCTCTAACAGCCTTATGCGGTGTAACTGGGTTGTGTCTAAGATCGTCCCTAGGCTCTGCTGATTTTGGTCTGTTTGTTTGTTGGACCGCGAAAGCTTTGGGGTTTATTACGGTTTCTCTGTGACGACATTGTTTAGCAAGATTACATTCGTGGTGGGAGGGCTGGCTGTGACTATTCTGGAAGGTTGTTCTATCAGTTGTTGAGGGAGAAGTGTGTGTGTGTAAGTGTGTGCGTGTGCGTGTGTAAGTGTGTAAGTGTGTGTGTGTAAGTGTGTAAGTGTGTAAGTGTGTAAGTGTGTGTGTGTGTGTAAGTGTGTGCGTGTGCGTGTGCGCGTGTGTTTATATGTATAATTTTTTTTTTTTCCTTCCCAAGAAACCGGTTTTGCTGTCCTCCTGGCTTCGCTAATGTTTTCCTTCTGACTCTGATGTCACGGAGTCGTATGCTCTACCTATGAGAGAAAGAACCACTGTGCAGCTTGTGTGGTATCCGGAACCTTCTGCCTGCATTAACAGGTCCTTTTGCACTAATCCAACTTCTTTCTCAAGGCTTTACAGTCGGGAGGTCCTGTTTTATCTGAGTAGGCCTGGTGTAGGAGCAGGTTTTTGTTTTTAGCTGAGCCCTACAAAATCTCTACCCATTAAAGTCTTCATTGAAAACTGCAATTTGTTAATTTGCCTGGCCCCCTGCCACCCGAAGGGTTTATTGTGCTGCAAGTAAGCCTGTACGAGCCTAGTGGCCCATCGGGCTGATGCTTAGCTCCGATTTCCATGGCATAAAGCGACTTAGGAGTATTACTACTCCCCCTGGATGGGATGCCAGTCCATAGCAGGCACTCCCCCAGCTCTTAGTCAAGTTTCCCTGCCTATTTGCTGGTACCCATTTATACACCTGGGTGGAGTGGGGAATAAAGTGTTTTGCCCAAGAACACACTGCGAAGGCCATGGCCCTTAAGAACTCGGGACCTTACGATCTCAAGTCAAGCCTACTTGACCACCGCTGCAAGCTGCTACATTAAAAGATCATCCAGTCTTCAAACCTTAATTAGGTTAGGTCAAGGAAGCCAATTTGAGTATTCAAATTGACCTATGACCTTTCTAGGACATTTTATGAGACCTTTTGCTTGTGACCTTGTGTTCAGTTCCCTTTCAACTATTTGCAATGGCCTTTGAAAATTGCTTTTTAGTCCCCCGCCACTCCATGGGTTGGGCGGGGGACTGTTGATTTGGGGCGTTTTAATCTGTCCGTTCTCTGTCCATGCTTGTGTCCTTTGGTGGGGGACTTTTACGGTCTCTGACCTTCTGGTAGAATAATAGTCCTGAGATGAAATGGAAGCCGCCACTCACACCAGACTCTTTTCAGGGGACATTTGTCACCTCTGTCTGTCCTTGCCTGCTCCCATTTTCCCATCATTCCTCTTGTACACACTGCATTTTAAATGAAATGGCATCCCATTGGGCTCAGAA
This sequence comes from Gymnothorax reevesii, assembly GCA_029721435.1. Lineage (NCBI taxonomy): Eukaryota > Metazoa > Chordata > Actinopteri > Anguilliformes > Muraenidae > Gymnothorax > Gymnothorax reevesii. The sequence continues at coordinate 119,195,668 of CM056574.1, forward strand.
CTGCTTCTCCAGTCTCCAGTTTGGTTGTCCTCCTGTTCCCATCATGTCTTAGATCAGGCATCTATGGCTTAATGCATATGATTGATCTTGGCCTGCATTGCTTTTATGAAAATGTAAATTGGCCGTAGGTATGAACGTCTGTGCCCTGCTACGGACTGGCCGTCAGTCTCTATCTTGCCTATTTCCTAATGCATGCTGGGATAGTCTCCATCCCTCCAGCAACCCTGACCAAAAATAAATGGGTAAGATAATGATGGGATGGATGGATAATAATGGATGGCTTGGTGAGGCTTTTGTATGTAGTCTCCAGTGCTGGTAATGCTCTTGGCCTGATCTGGTGCTATTGCTCTTGTAACTGTATTCGGCGCATATACTTAACATATAAGTGGGCGTAATAAACGCCTGTGATGTGATATAAAGTGCTATACTGTACTCTGCTTTGATGTATGACATGATTGTGGGGTGTCAGTCAGCTCTCACTGCTGCTCACGGTTATTCGAAGGGCTGAATACTGAGTGGACTTCCTGGCCTCCAACAGCCAGCTAAGCTGATAAAGGTTTGCAGGCGCGTGTGTTTGTGGATATGTGCACATGCATGTGTGGGTGGATGCATGTAAACACTGTGCCTGTGTGGGTATGTCTGAGCATTTCCTGCTGATCAGAAAAATGATGATGGCAACTAAAGCTGTGAGCGTTTTCTCTGGAAGGACTGGTGGACCAGTCAGGCTTTTTGTTTCCTCATAACATTGAATATTCTCTCTCTCTCTCTCCCTAGGTGCTGTTTTGACCAATGAAATGCCCCCCTCTCCATTAGCCAGGAAAATGGCCTCCATTGACACCACTAGTAGGTTGCCAACCCAAAACAAGCCGGCACTTCCTCCTTCATTCGCATTAGTACCGACTGTACCTCTCTCATTCTCCCTCCGTTTCCTCTGCCCCCGTCAATCTGTACTGTGAAAACCTTGATATTGTATCTCTCAATACAGTCATGTTGCACATCAGTGGCCGTTGGCCAAAATGTCCAAAAAAGCAACTGAGTATACAAGTTGTGTAGAATTTGCTCATTCAAAAGTTGGCGAGTGAGCTGTTGCAGACATGGCCCTGATCTCGTACTCCGCCCCAACACTCAAAAAATGTTTCCTTTGATCCTTCTCATCTCCTTTTCCTATCTGGGGTTATAGGGGGTTGGAGACGAGGCGAGAAAAAGAGAATTTACGAACTGTGCAAAAGTCTTGGGCACCCTAAACTTTTTAAGATTCAATTCTGTATTAGATGTTTACTTTTTGATTCCAAATTAGAGTTCCTGAAGATGAGAAGTAAATTTGAAATTCCAAATGCTAATTAAAATAAAAGTTTCATAAATGCATGTAATCCATTTAAAATAGTTTATACAGATATTATTGTCTTGACCGAGCCTTGATGTCAACATCGTCATTGCGGTTTGTAATTTCTTGGAGGGAAAATCAGTCAGTCTGTAGAAAAATGGTGGTTTCCACGCTGTATGGGACAAGCAAAACACCAGTCATCTTATTAAACTATAGCGCAACAGGACTGTGTCCCAAATTTTTTGATAAAGGCTAGTCACACCAAATATTTATTTCATTTAGTTTTTATTACCACTCGGCCAAATTTTAGCCAGCGGGGTATTGTCGTCACCTTCGTGTCTGTCTGTCTGTCGTCTGTCCATGACTTTGTCCGGGTCAGTACTCAGCAACTAATAATTGCAGCTTCACCAAATTTGGTGTGGTAACCCACTATGACCCATAGATGTGCAATGTCAGGTTTTTTGCTGGATTTGACCTTTGACCTTAGCGCTGTGACCTTCATCGTTGAAATATTGTCCGGCCAAGTACAAAGTAACTATTGGTCGTAGCTTTGTCAAATTTGGTATGGTAACTTGCTGTGACGCATAAATGTGCAGTGTCAGGTTTTTGGCTGGATTTGACCTTTGACCTTAGCACTGTGACCTTGATGCAGGAAATCTTGTCCAGACCAGCACTCAGTAACTATTGATCATGGCTTCACCAAATTTGGTATGGGGTCATTCCATGCCCAATCACCTTGAGGTGTACACAAACCCCCCTCAGATTTTGCTGAAAAAATGGCCCCTCCAAGCTGACACTGGGTTCCATTTAATATTTCTCACATACTAAACAATAGAACATTTAATTTCACTTATGTCACTACAGGTATACATTCCATCCAAATACAACAACTTTTAAATTTTTAGAATTAAAAAATTTTTTAAAATTATTTTTTCTGCCAGTTTTGGGGTCTATACAATTTCCCATTCAAAGATAATACATAAAGAAAATGAAGTTTGACTCCACTGGAGCAGATTATTCAGTACCGGGGGCATGGGGCTTAAGGGGTTAACCACCCACTTAGCCAAAATTGCCTCTACCTACAGTCTCTGTGTCAGAAAGGGAATTTACTGTTCCTGGCACTTTATCAGAAGTAGCCATTGTTAGGCAAGGCTGAGAAAATGGAAAATAGAAAAGACGTCTGTTCAAAATTGAGTTTTGATGTGACTGTTTCTTGAAAAGGATACCTCCCATGTCCTTTTTTGATGGCAGTTTCTGAAAGCTTGGGCCAGAATCCCCTAGGGTACCAAATCTGAAATCAGCATTTCAATTTACTAGAAAGTTATGACTGCCTCAAAACGCTCCAAAACACAATCGTGCGTCGCGGGTCCAAAAAAGGGGGGCGTGGCCCAATTTTAAAACGTTGGTCACTCAAAAACCGTTCACCGTAGGGACCTAAAAATTTTGGAACTCCATTAAATACCCTATACAATTTTTAGTAATTTTTTCAGCAAAATCTGAGGGGGGTTGGTGTAAAATTCCCAAAATTTTAGGTGATTTGGCATGGAATTCTGAAATTCTTTATTTCGAACAAGTTAAAAGATAAAATAGAGATAATCACCAAAACTAATGGTCTCCATGCCTAAACCAAAACAAAAACAAAGGGCAAATTGTTGACAACTGTCTTGCATGAGCAGCAAGATTATTTGCTCGAAAAGGAGTAGGAAGAAGTAAGAACTAGGAATGAGCCTATGGTAACTCCCTGTGACCCATAGATGTGCAGTGCCGGGGTTTTGGCTGGATTTGACCTCTGACTTTAGCGCTGTGACCTTCACCGTGGAAATCTTGTCCGGCCCAGTACTCAGTAACTATTGATGGCAGCTTCCTCAATTTTGGTATGGTAACTCTCTGTGACCCTTAAAAGTGCACAGGCCGAGGGTTATTCAGCAACACGTTATGTTTAACAGTTTATTGCTGTTTATTACATTTCTCAGTTATCAGAAGGTTTTAATTTAATGATTTTTGCAAGCATATTTGCCCTAAGAAGTTGCTTTAAATGTATGCAAGATAATTGCACAGTACTGTATGTGTGGAGTATTGGGGGGGGCCCTCATGCGGCCCGTGTCGTGGGATGTACAGCTCCCCCTGACCCCTGACCCTAATCCTGTCCCTGCAGATCGATGCCTGGCGGAGGCACAGACGGGCCCCTGCCGCGCGTCCATGCTGCGGTACTTCTATAACAGCACTGCCGCCGTCTGCCAGACCTTCATCTACGGGGGCTGCAAGGGCAACGAGAACAACTACGCCACTGCCGAGGAGTGCCAGGCAGCCTGTTCAGGTGCTCTATGCCTCGCCTGTCTGTGAACTACTGTCAACTAATAATGTCTGCCTCTGGAAATCCATTATGTCGTTGGTCAGCAATACCTGCTTCTGAAAATCCATTCTGTCATTGGTTAATACCTACTACTGAAAATCAATTCTGTCATTGGTTTAATACCTGCCACTGAAAATCTGTTCTGTCATTGGTCAACTTTTGCAGTCTTCCATCTGAAATGACTCATTGCTTTCATTATTCTTCCTGTTCTCATGTTGAATTGTTCATCCAGCCCCTGTCACTTGGTTATCTAGTTCATCCTTTGTAATCGACTCATTAGTTAACTTGTTTACTCTGTCGTAGTCACTCATGGGATAACTTGTTCGTCATATCACAGGGGCAGTCATTCCCAGCACCAAGGATTCCACTGGCGGCAAAAGCAGGGACGCGATCCCTCCTGGTGAGATGTAAAATCGTTTTACATTTGATTTTCTGCGGAACCCCAATTCCACAAACAGAAACTGACCCTTATACTCTTTTGTTTTTCACTTTCTTCTATGAACCTTTTCCTGAGTCACTATATCGGTTTTGTTGTGCGGTCCCCTGTGATGGATGTTTGTCGCTGTAATGGCAATTCGGGCCAGTAACTGAAGGGTTGGGGCAGATTTGGGCTGTATCAGGTGTGGCGTGGTAATGGTGGTTTGGGTGCAGTAATGGGGATTTGTGGGCAGTAATCGCAGTATGGTGGAGGGCCTGGAGGCCATAAGAGGGCAGTTAGGCAGTATTGGAAATTTGGCTGTGGGGGCAGTAACTGGGTGATTTGGGCAGTGGTGGCAGTTTGGGGCAGTAACACTGTTAGGGGGACAGTGATGGTGGTTTTGGGCAGTATTGTCAATGTGACAGCGGAGTCCTTAGGCTGCAGTTACACTAACTCTAGACTCTCCTCTCTCTCTCCAGACTGTACGTCGATGTACGATACGGGTCCCTGTCGGGCCGCCTTTAACAGTTTCTACTTCGACCCTGCCTCCCAGACCTGCCGGCCGTTTGTCTACGGGGGTTGCCAAGGCAACGGGAACCGCTACTCCACAGCGGAGGAGTGCATGACCCAGTGCTTGATGCAAGGAGGTGAGGGACGTGCCAGGAGACCCACTGTCTTATAACAGGAGTATTAGTCTGACTATTACTGAAAAACTTATCATTTTTGCTCTCAAGAAGACTGTGTTAATTGGCTTTAACTTAATTTGAGAAAAGTGACATTGGCTGATCTTGAGAGGCGTCAAATTATTTCTAAATTAAGGTGCAAAAAACTGTTTGAAATAGGATTTTTTTTAAGTCTACACATAAGGCCAAAACGCATCTGTAAACAAATTTGCAAGCGAAGTTCACATTTTTCAGAGAGCTTTTGAAACGTCTCTGCAGAGTTTTGGCGTGCGCATTCCCGGGAGTGGGCTAGATTCACTGAACGTTGGCTGTGCATACCGTATTAAGTACATTTCTAAAAGTGTTGGGAGGGATAAGGTGGTGGGGGGAATAGGAGAGTCGTGAGAGGGAAATGAGGGGCTGCAAGAGAGATGGTGAGGAGAAGAGAGGGTTTGGACCAATGATGTACAGAAAAGGCTAGACTGCGCTCTCTATATTCTTGCTGCATTCCGCCATCGTCATATGGTCCCCTGCTTCCGGTCTTGGTAAAAAACGCGTAGTAAACAGTATACACCCCTGAACAGAAAAGAAAAATCTATAAAAGAAAAAATAAGGTTGCTATTGGGAATTTTTTTCAAATGAGAACATATTTGTAAGTAAAAGCTTTCAGGATATGACCATTCTGATCAAAATCAGGCAAACTGATAATTGAATAACTCAAATTTTTATTCATAAATATCAGTAAAACTATGGTTTCAGAGGGAATAAGGAATAACATTTCTGTACCAGCCGTTCGGTTTTCATGGCCAATAGCACATCACGTACAAACCATTTTGACACATACTAAATCATACGCTTCAGAGGCGTTACCAGGATGCCAAGCTTGGGTGGGCATTTGTCCTCTTTGGGGGGGCAAAAAAAAAGAACCTCTAAATCGCCGAAAAATAAATAAATAGGGCCTATAGAAGTGGCGGCTGGTGAACTGGCAGTAGGGGAGGGACATTAACAGGTGTAGTCGGTTTTCATTAATTATGCACTAGGATTGATCTAATCATGAACCGCGATTTTTTAAGGCGTAGCACCACCACCTGCTGCCATGGGGCGAACATCCGAGCTTTCCCTTTTCCTTCATTAAACCCATCGCAGGTTGAACGAAAGTGTAAAATATCAGAGGGCATGTGAAATGCTTCCAGGAAAAAAAACTTTGCTGTCATCAGTATTTTTCGTCTACATGCTTCACAGAGCCAAATAAAGCAACGGTTCTCAAACTCGGACCTGGGGGACCCCTGTGTAGGCTGGTTTTTGTTCCAACCACACTGGCAATCTCAGTATTTTAACAAGATGTTAATTATCCAAACTAGGCACTTATACTGTTGGATTACTTAGATTCTTAAATCACATCATGCCAGAATTGACAATGTATGCAATGTAAAATTTATCTTCTAAGGGCATGTGGTACTCACTGGATTAAATTTCAAACAGTTGATTTCAATATACATGAAGAAATGTAACTATAACCAATGCAATTAAAGTCTGAGGTCAATCAGCAGGCTCTTAATTGGTATGTACACTTGGCCTTCATTCCTAACCATCAAGAAGATAATGATGAATGCAATAACAACGCCAATGATTATAATGAGGTCCACCAGTTTTGTGGTGAAGTATCAGGTGAAAATAGCCAATTATTGCGTAAACAGCAATTAACCAAGTTACAAGTTAAGTCATTATGTTGGCAAGTTAATCTTTTTGGTCTTTTACCTCTTTAATTTTTTGCCAATAGTGCAATGAGTACAATGTAAAATTAGTCATCTTTGGGGCATTTCAAAGCCATGTTTGGCATTCTGTAGATTAAGATGATAAATTACCTCTCTGAAGATCAAAAGTACCTAATTAAGAAAAAGTAACAGCTTGTTAAAATCCTGGAATTGCTATTGTGGTTGCAATAAAAACCAGCATACACAGGGGTCCCCCAGGACTGAGTTTGAGAACAACGGAAGTAAAGGACTACATAATCGCCTCCTATTAACCAATTAGGCAACTCTCAGAAAAAACAAACCTATTCCCATTTACTTTGCTTGATTGGCAATCAAGTGGTGGATTCGTTTACTCTCGAAGTTGAATGAGTAAAGCTGTTCAGACAGCATGATTGATTGATGCATTTCTAAATTTAAACGGCCATAGAACAGCAGTTTTGCATAAATGCAATTGTCATTGCCACGCGATTTCGTACGACTGATCATTTATATCTGACATTCACGTTTCATGGTTTTGGGGAAGAGGAAGATTTTTTCTAATTATTCAATTATTCTAGCATTCTTTCAATCCAACACCGTTGCTCAGTTATGTTTGTCTGCTTTACACCATCACATCTTAATCGTTATAGGCCACTGAAACTGTTTGATTGTTATTGAGGCCAAGTACACGGGAGCAGATATAGGGAAGGGCGGAGCACCTGCAATTAGCGAAATCTAAACTCGGGCTTCTTCCCGGCAGCATTTTAAATAATTTAAGCCGCTTCAGGTGTGCATCTTTAAACGCATTCACTTTTCTTAGAGTTGCCTTCGGAAATCCTTTACTTGGCTCCGTTCAGCATGTCGCCGAAAAAACACTTACGCCAGTCTAGTTTTCTCCCGGAAGTGCTTATGATACAGAATTATTGTAGCAACAACCCCAGTGAGTGACTAACGTTAGCAACTCCAGACTAGCTGCTGGCGAGCTGCTTGGGCTCACTCGGTAGCCAACTCGGGTTATAACCGCACGAGTGAACACAGATGGCCAACTATAACACAGATTACCATAATATCAAACACAAAGACTTACAAAATAAGCGGTGGCAGAAATGGCAACAAAAGAGATATGGGCGAAGTTTTAATTCCCTGAGAGAAGCACAGAGCAGTGGACGTGACCTCAGACTGATGAGTGAAGACGGCAGTCTAAGAGTATGGGAGGGTCCCAGTAATTCGATAGTTTCACAGCAGAATAGACTGGCAAAGGAATCCACCAATCACGCATAGTGATAGATAAATGAAGCATCCGTAAAGCTCACTCTAAATGGCTGTCTACCTCCAGCTGAGAATCAGGTGGATTTCGCGTGTTTGCTGACAAATAGTAGTAAATCAGTTTTTTTATCTTGAGTTTTCATTGGGGGGGCAGAGCTTTTCTCAGGGTGGGCACTGCCCATCCCCTGCCCCCCCTTGGCAACGCCCCTGATACGCTTCCAGACTGGTGTAAAGCACTACATGCTTCGTTTGCCATGACTGAATGTTAAAGCCAACTTATCACGAGAAAGGCGGCTTTTCTCGGCCTAGTTTTTTTTCTCTACGTCATTGCTTTGGACTTAACTCTTCATGTTGGACTCCATCTGTGTATGACTGTGGGTCTGTGGATGTTTGATAAAATGGGACCATTTCTTTCACAGGGACAGGGAAGCACGGACAGCGTGACAGTCGGGGCCCAGGTATGTACTTCCGTAGGGGCTCCGCGGGGGCCTGTTAATGCCACTCAAGGGCCAGTAACACCATAGACTGTATGGAAAGATGGAAGCAGCACCCAGGTCTGAAAAGTGAGGCCTATGCAGAAATATCTTAAAATTGCATTCTATATAATGGCCAGCAGATGGCGACATTGGTGGTTGCAGAAAGAGGTTCAATGCTATTGAAGTCTGTGAGAAAATGACCCTACTTTCTCACGTGATTTTATTATTTCAATAATGATTTTCCACATTATTTTATGGTATCTGTCACAAGTTTAAAGTCCCCTGCGATATATCATGATGTTCATTTTTGTAAACTATAGTCCCTCGCTCCTCCCTGGATCTTCAATTCATGCTCTCGTCCAATAGGAATCGCATCCGGTTTCAAAATGAAAAAAATGGCGCTGTTCAAATTGCCATAATCGAGGCTTTCGAAATGATATGTTGAAACCAATGGGTGACGTCATGGTTGCTTCATCAATTTTTTGTACAGTCTGTGGGTAACACTAACATCAGTTTAGCCTAGTCTGGTGCTAAACCCAGGCCTGAATGGGGATTTTATAAAGACCGCTCACCTCACTCCAGGTTTAAGCTTTAGTGCAGCGCTAACACCTTGCGTTTGTTTTTTGTGGTAAGGAGCATCCTTACGTTCTGAGAGGAGACTGAGCATCTGCTAAACACATGGCATCCAAATGCGACCATTGAAATGCATTTTCTAAGGTTTCTACCAACATAAGATCACTGTTGATGTGTTCTGCTGTATAAAAGGGTGTTATGTATAAAAACACGTGATCATTTGTCTTGATACAGTCGCATAGTTTTTAGTTCTTTTGCATTGCGCTTTACATTGGATTTTCCGCAGGCTGCAATAAACGTGTGCAGGACGAGAAAAAGGGGTCGCATGGGTCATTTTATGAAAATTGACATTTTCCAACAACATCAAAGACTGATCCAAGTTTTTCATTTTGAGAAAAAATTGGGTGAATTGGTGCACAGCAAAGTTGTCCTTGTCCTGCTCACAAATGTGTTTAAAGTACAAACTTATTGTTGCATAAATCAATGCGCTCTGACCCATGTAAGATTAGCAGCTCTTTATATACAGCTTTACTGTTCAGGTACTCGTGCACTTCGCTGTAACTCCTATAGGCTTGAGCTCTGCAGCTCTGTCTCCTTCTGTAATTATTGCTGTCATTAGAAAGTTTTAGCAGCAGCATCTGAGTAGCAGAACAGGTGCAGAGAAAGTAAAGGATAAATGACTGAATAGCGTCTTCTGCAGTAAGAGCATGTAGAGCTATATATTAGCTTGTGCCGGCGTGCTTTCGTGGGTGGAAGATGTGGGTTTGTTTGATCTGGGCGGGTCATTGTTCTGAAGTGCACTTCTCTGCCTGCTCTAAGGTGTGGTTTTTTACGACAGGACACACCCATGCAAATGTGCTTTCACACTCATTAGTTCTTTCTCACAGTACACATGATACATATGCAGTACGCGCCCAGTACATATACAGCACTCACACGATACATATGCAGTACACACCCAGTACATATACAGCACACACACGATACATATGCAGTACGCACCCAGTACATATACAGCACACACACGATACATATGCAGTACACCCCCAGTACATATACACCACACACGGTACACATGCAGTACACACCCAGTACATATACAGCACACACACGATACATATGCAGTACGCACCCAGTACATATACAGCACACACATGGTACATATGTAGCACACACCCAGTACATATACAGCAGATACATGGTACACATGCAGTACACACCCAGTACATATACAGCACACACATGGTACACATGCAGTACACACCCAGTACATATACACCACACACGGTACACATGCAGTAGACACCCAGTACATATACACCACACACGGTACACATGCAGTAGACGCCCAGTACATATACAGCACACATGCAGTGCACGCTCAGTACATATAGAGCACACGCGGTACATATGTGACCCAGTATTTCTCTTCTGCAGCTTATGTAATGATAGGAGCTCTGGTCATCAGTGCGATTGCTGCTGTAGCAGGCCTTGTGTGGGTGATGACGCGGAAGACCAGTTTCCGCCGCCGTTTCCGGGATGACAAGGAGGAGCTGCTGCCTGACGACCAGCTGGCCACACAGCAGCACACCTAAGGGGTGGACCCGTAGAAAACAGGCCAGAGACCCCCAGACCCCACCCTCAATCTACGGCGCTTTGGGCCATTCCAGGCTTTACTGGGAACAGGACTGTGTGTCCTGTTAGCAGGATGCTCGATAAGACCTGGAATTACCCAGAATTCTGTGCATTGTGGGTGGTGTTTCTGCCGTGGATGGTGTCTCCTTATGACTAAGATTTGTGAAGCTTTTTCGTCTATCAGTGTACTGTCTGGGATAGGCTTGTATAAAAGGCATTCTGCTGTGTTCAGGTAATGTGAAAACCTAGTAGATATAACCTGCGATAAAATTTAACCACCTATCATTCCTATCATGGTGAGATGGGTATCCCTTCCTGCTATAAACTTAATTCCACATTTTATTCTTTTAAAAGTCTGTGGTTAAGATATCAAGCTTTTATTTCCATACCCTTTGCTGGCAGCCTTGGCTCCCCACCCCCCCATTTTTAGCTCCACTGAGACGACGGTCAGCAGAGCGTTTCTAGTGCTGAGTCGTCCGGCGTCCGTCCGTCCTTCTGTCTGTCTGTCCGGCGTCAACTTTTCACTTCAAACTTGAAGATCTCAAAAACTGTCTGATAAATTTCTTTCTAATTTCATGTGAGCCTTCCTTAAGAATATTCACTGTAAAAATGAGACTATTCTACACCCCGGTTTTAGATAAATTCAGCATCTTAGACTTTGAAAGTCACTGTGCTCATTTTTTCAGCCTGTCATTAATATTTCAAAAACTGTCTAACTTTTTGTCTAATTTGTTGTGGGCCTTCCTTATCATGTTCTGGTGATCTCCTGCAAAAATTTGAGAATTCTACATCCAGGTTTTTTAGAAATTCAGCCTTTTGGACTTAGAAAACCAGTGTTTGTGCTCATTTTTTCAGTCTTTCATCAATATCTCAACTAGTGGCCTTGCGGCCTAGAGAGCTCCACTGAGGATGACTAAAATGATCATATTGTTCTGGATCATGTTATTCTGAATCATGTTCTTCCTCATCATTGTTCTGGATCACATTGTTCTTGATCATGTTGTTCCGGATCATTGTTCTGGTTTAATTGTTCTGCATCATATTGTCCTATGACAGTGTTAGAAGGATTGTGACTGCTATATTTGTGATGTACTGGGGAGGAAGGGTATTTGTTGGTTGTTAGTTCTTGGTCGTTGGTTCTATTATTATACGACATAAATTGAGACGCCAAACTGGTTCAAAGTATATTCTGGTTACCATATATGTCAGGTGTTCATATTGTAATCGTTTTCAAGAATTTCTGAAATTAAGTTATGACATGGACATTTCACTCATCCTTAGCGGAGCTCTCTAGGCCGACAGGCCTCTTGCTAGATTTTGATTCATTTTAAAAGAGACGGTAGTTTGTTGTACACAAGTCACAAAGCAATAATGACATTGTGTGTGTGTGTGTGTGTGTGTGTGGGCGGGCACAGATGTGCGCTTTTGCGGGCAGTGTCGGCATTCGTGATGCTTCTAAATCAGAAAAACTACTAAGAGCAATTCTCTTCTCTGTTTCCGAACAGCTACCATAAACGAGGACGAACAAGACTTGAGTTAAGAGCTTAAGTGTAGGTCAATACGCAAAAATAATCAAAATAATTTTTAACGTCAAAAAATAAAAATTTTCTGAATTTTATTTGCAAAGAAATTTTAACGCTAATTATTTTATTTGCCAGTAAAATTTTTAGTTTCTTTTAACTTAGCAATGGTAGAAAAGGGGCAGGGCCTGAGGGTGGGAAAGGGCGTGGATTTCCTCTATGATGTGATGAAATAACCTATAGGAAGCATCAGTCTCAATTACTATAGCAACACATCAGTAGCACGACTAATGATTGTACACTTTGCAATTTTAGATTACACAGATTGGACAACTATCTTTCCAGTCGTTGGGTGAAAATTCCTGAATGCATTTTATGCCTCAGAGTAGTGTCTTGTGTTTGTTTCTGCATCCTGATTTTAATTTTCATTGTAGTTACTGGATGAAATTGAATATGTTTTTATTTACTCATGTAATTGTGATTTAACGGTTAGCTGGACGGGTAACAGGTGAAGTAACTCACTCCAGATAACGTAACTCTCTCCAGAACGCAAATGGACTGCGAATTTACATTTTTTAAATTGCACTTTACTCAGTCTTCTTTTTCCTGCAATAATTTTAAATTAAATTGAGAAAAATAGATTCCATTTTACTTTGTGTTCTGTGTAGCTCCATCTATAATAAGGACGACAATTTTGCAGCTTTGTCCCTTTGTCAACTTTGTTTTCCCCATTAAAAAGTCGAGAGTCAAATGAATTCCTGTAGTTGGGTGCCGACCAAATTATTGATCGTTAGAGAATTAAGAAATCTACTGATTAAATTTTGTGTGTGACTGGAAAACATAGAGGTAACATCAGGGGAATTATTTGTATAACCTATTCTTTTGACGAGCAAAAACTTTTTTATATTCATGTGTACTCACTTTTGAGTGATTTGATATGACAGTTGCATATTATTGAATGGATTAAGCAATGCTGAATTTAATCCGTACTAATAGGTATACAGATTTTATCAAATTATTCCATTATCTTTGTAAAATGTCAATTCACTTACACTTCATAGGATTGTGTTTTCTGGTTATGTATGGGAGAAGGGTCACTTCTACAATTTAAAAAAAAAAAAAAAAAAAAACCATCAGTAGTTTGAGGAATTATGCTGACTTTATGAAACGCAGCTGACCGTTCAGATGCTTTGAATTTTAATTTAGGGTGACCTTATTTTTAATGACTATTTCTATAATTTGGTTCAGTGCAAAATTGATCTGAGTCACGGGTTTGTTGATTGTTGAAATAAACTCCTTTGTGAACGGTTACTGGTGTGGTTCCTTTGCTCCAAATAGTCTGATAATTGATATTTTTATAAGACGACTGGTTGCTGACTGAGACATTCTAAATGGCTCCATTCTTGTGAGCTTTTTATGTCAGGTGGCCTAGGCAGGTCCTTTTTATCCCCCTGGCAGCATTAATGCAGGGGGGATACAGTCATCAGTGTGTCCGTCTGTCCAGGTGGGCGTCCGTCTCTAATCGTATCTCGTCCGGGCCATATCTTGGAAACTATACATCCGATCTTCAAGCAACTTCACAGATATGTTGAGCATGATGTCTGGATGTGCCATAATTATTGGCACCCCTGGTGAAGATGTGTTCTTTAGCTTCTAATAAATTCAGTTTTTTTTTTTTTTTTAAATATAGGATCACAATGAAAAAAGAGGAAAATCCAACCTTTCATTCAAGGGCATTTTTTTCAGTGGGAAAAAAAATCCCACATAATGAAATAATTCTTTCACATCAAATCATGTGTGCCACAATTATTAGCACCCCCGATGTTAATACTTTGTACAACCCCCTTTTGCCAATAAAACAGCACCTAATCTTCTCCTAGAATGTTTTACAAGATGAGAGAATACCGAAAGAGGGATCTTCAACCATTCCTCTTTGCACAATCTCTCTAAATCATCCAGTGACCTGGGTCCTCTCCTCTGCACTCTCCTCTTCAGCTCACTTCACAGGTTTTCAATGGGGTTGAGGTCTGGGGACTGAGATGGCCACGGGAGGAGCTTGATTCTATGTCTGGTGAACCATTTCTATGTAGATTTGGCCGCATGTTTAGGGTCATTATCTTGCTAAAAGACCCAGTGACGACCCATCTTCAGCTTTCGGACAGAGGCCACCAGATTTTGATTTAAAATGTCTTGGTATTACAAAGCGGTCATGATGCCATGCACCCTAAAAAGGTTCCCAGGGCCTCTGGAAGAGAAACAGGCCCACAGCATCACTGAACCTCCCCCATACTTCACAGAGGGCATGAGGTGCTTTTCTGCATACTCATCTTTTGTGTTCCGCCAGACCCACTTAGAGTGTTTGTTGCCAAAAAGCTCTATCTTGGTCTCATCTGACCAAAGCACACGGTCCCAGTTGAAGTCCCAGTACCACTTAGCGAACTCCAGATGTTTGCGTTTATGATTGTGAGTGAAAAAAGGTTTTTTCTGTGCGTGCCTCCCAAACAGCTTGTTGGCATGTAGATAGCGCCTGATGGTTGTTTTGGAGATTTTGTGACCCAAGATGCTACCATTTGTTGCAATTCTTTTAACAGTGAGCTTTGGAGAACTTTTTATTTCTCTTACCATTGTCGTAGAACCGAGAGATTACGAATAATAGTATTTTAACAAGTTTATTGCACTGTTACAATTGTGAACAAATGGTGAATCATACCAATGAAAACCAACTGCTGAAGTCTGTGGGAGGTGGAGGGACATTCAAAAGATAACAATGAGTGCGGATTGGTTGAATAGCCAGGTACAGACAGAATGATGGGTAGGGGAGAGGAGAAGAGTGTCTCCTTCATGTAGCCATTGCCTGACTTGTGAAGGTCGACACACATCTGCCTTACTTGAATGGTGTGTTCCTTTGTCTTTCCTATGTTGAAGAGTGGAGAAGAGAAATGGCCTCTGTGTCACGTCATATTTATACACCAGGGAAACAGGAAGTGATGAATTACTAATTAAATGTTCCTAGATACTCTGATCAACTTAGTAAACTGAAGAAATGATAGAAATACTTCAATTACATTTATTTCGTAGGAATTGTTTGGGGTGCCAATGATTGTGGAACAGGTGATTATATGAAAAATAATTATTTCTTAGTCAGGGAATTTTTTTTTCCCGTAAAATTCACGAGTTGAAGGTGACATTTTTCTACAAATTTCAGTGTGAAAGTTTGCTTCTACTATAAAAATTTTATTTATTTTAAAGGGACAGTTCACTTTTTTTGAAGTGGGGTGTTATGAGCTACAAATTGCCACGACTTGCATTAGATGCAGTCGAAAACTCTGATCTCCTCCAGGTAGCCGCACCAGCGCATAGTGCTGGGTGGAAATTTAGGTGATACACACTTGTGAACGGGACCAGGGAAACAGCGTATTTTGCGGCCTAAAAGAGGTCATACTTGAAAATAATACACCATTTCAGTTGTACGCTACATTAAAAAGAATTATAGTGCTTTATCTGCTCGGAAAAAAACACAATTGCTCTTGAACTAAACTACTGATGTAGTCCTCCTCGCGGCGCATCGTAATTAACCGTAATTAACAATTTTTGGGAGTTTAGGAGTCTGTAAAAATTCTTTCCTGCGTCTTTCATGCAAATGTGTGTGAAGGTGGACTTAGTTCATTGGTCATTTCTGGTTGGGCAATATCTCTGAAGCCATATCCGACTACACCAGTGTCCGTGAAACTTACTTTAAGATTTTTTGAGATGTTCATTATCCCCCCAGCATTATTTTTATATAAACAAAATGTGAAGCTAGGAAACCCCTTGGCAGACACGGCAGCCCACTTCCTCCTACTGAGTGACAGTAACATGCACAGCAAGATCAACAAATAACCACAACTACTACAGGTAATGTCCTCAGACAGACAGTAGAACACAGATTGACCACATCTACGCCAACATACCTCGACAGACAATTGACACAAGGACACTGAACACGTATTGGTCTGACCACAACATTCTCTGGATTGCCATTTCATAGTCAGGCAAGTTTGTTACCTTATTACTTCAGATTAAGTCCTTTAATACTGTAGTACATTTACTCATGTAGATTGAACACTTAATCCATGAATGCGGGGGACCGGGGTAATTTGCCATTTCCAGATGGCTCTCATTTCTGTTTTTAATCAATTGAAGTGTGTGCAATGGCCACAAGAGGGAAGCAGTATACAAGCCATAAAGACCAGACCGCGTCAATGAGCAGAATGACCAACCATTTTCTCCGCACGATGGATGGAGCTGGGTTTGATCACCTCAACCTAGAATCTGTTGCTGGGCTATAAAAATTCACGCAAATCAAAACCTCGTTACGTTACGACATTTGGTCGGCGCTCTGTCCATAACAACCTGCGGATATTGCGTTGTTCATCGCGGATATTGTGTTACATTTGGGGTTATTTATAATGGACCCGAGTTGGATCGGTGCCGTTTCCGCAAATGTCAACATCAAACCTACATGACCAATGTCTACTCATGAAAACTGATGCTGCTGAAAACTACAGATAAGTTGAAACATGGTGAAGAAATGATGTAATTTACAGCAACTTATTTACTTATTTAGTTGCTTTGTTGCGTGTTGGCTGCTGAGCCCTCTTGGCTGCAGTTGGTGACTTTTTTGTGCCCACCCTCCTGCTTGTGTTTCAATATTTACAGTTCAGTTATTGGCTGACTGTTAAAGCTTTGTTTCGTATTTCCAAAAGCAACCTCAGTCAAGTAAATGTGTCGTTATATTTAATGTAACTGGAGACTGTTTTTTTTATCTGAATTAATGCTTAGGATGTCACTTACTCTTTAGCTGAATGCATTTAACATTCAATCTGTGTTTTGAAGTTAGTCTTTCTTTAGGTTATATAAAAAACTAGATGTTGGCATCCTTTCAATGTTCAAGGGTGGGTGTGAAGTTCTAATCATTATTATTATTTTTATTTTTAATTAAGAGTTTGAGACTCAAATGGTGCAAGAACTTCAAATCTTAATGCTTGTATTAAGAAAAAGAATCAAACCTGCCATGAGTGTTGCCGTCATTTGAAGCTGAACAGGTCGTCTGCCGCTTGGACAGGGATTCTGAGCCTTTTATTCATTTTCTATTTGGCAGATTTTAACACTTTTTTTCTAAATTAAAAATATTGAACAAATTTGAGGCAACAGGGGTTTGGTGGAACGGGCAGGGATGCTAAACAACTCATTTGTTTTTGTTTTTTTTTGGTTTTTTTTTAACTGGGCAATGATTTAAAAAAATGTGTTGAAATGGCAGAGTTCCACATTTTTAATACTCAGATTTTTAAAAAGGTTGTACTGTTGTTTCACCCTGCCAGTCTTCATCAATGTTTAAAAATAAAAAATAAAAAATCAACGTGGTCATTCCCCCAGCTGTTGGTGGGACAGGAAAGGAAAGTTGCTCTCATTCCCCCAACTGTTGGAGGACAGGGGGAAGGTTTCTCTCATTCCTCCAACTGTTGGTGGTGGGGGGGTTGCTCTTATTCCCCCCATAAATCTAAGACACCATTCAAAAAAAAAGTTTCACCGAAAGATGTCGCTCAACGGTTGGAGGAATAGCCTTTGCCTAACAAAATATTGCGGCTGATGAGGAAGTCTTGGGACTTCGCAGTATTACAGTTCTCTTCATTTTACCGTGATCCCAACGGTGAGCGCTGATTTCAGAGGGTGATATATTTGTAGGGACTAGTGTATTGTCCTGCCTGTTTTCACGAGCTGATGGTATTTTGAACACCTGCTCCGAATGAACTCCGTGTACACTCTGTTTCGCCAGTTACTGACACGGGAAAATGACTCCATTTGAAATTCTGGCTGTTTCACAAGGTTTCAAAAATCCAAAAATAAAATATAATTGAAATACATGTCTATTTTGACTGTGCTAGAGATCACAGTAGCTGAACTACATACAGGCACTGACTGAACTGCTGATGAATCGTGAGTTGATGGCAGTCATCTGTTGGGTTCAGAATGAGGTCACCTGTCTATGCCTGGTTCTTTTTTTTTTTTTTCAGTTTACTGCCAGTACATCTGCTGACCACTTAAGTGGAAAAGCCGTGTCACTGCTGTAGATGGACAGATCCCAGTGTGGATTACGGAGTTATCTGGGCAACTTCTCTGGGAAAAATCTAGAAAAGCCTGTGTTAATGCAGTCCATTATCCAGATTTTGGCCGAATCTCAGGTTTTACTCGGTAGAATTATCCAGGAAACCCTGCAATCATGCTTTGTGAAACCAGACCGTGGTGAATCAGCCCATGTCACACAGGTCAAACTGCATAAGGAATTTGATTATATTTCAAATTCTTGAACATATTTAGGTAAGGCACTTATTTGCACTCTGCAAAGCGACAAATACATTTCCCCAATTGATTAATGAATTTTTTAAAATCAAAATTAGTATTGGAAATTTTTCTCATGCATTGAATCAAAGGCAGAAAAAGCTTTTTGTTCATATTGTTGGACAATGTCACATACATATTCTGTATCAGCTAATTGCACTGCTTCTCAATGCAAGTCTTTTCAGAGAAATATTCAAACCCTGGATGCCATGTTTTTGTGACCACTGTATTACATGACATGGAAAATATTTCGGACTTGTACATCATTTTATACACATTTCTCTGTACTTCAGCAGGACATGTTCAGTGTAATCAAAAACCTTGGTATCTCCACTAAAATTAACAACCCCATTTCCAAAAAAGTTGGGATGCTGTGTAACATGTAAATAAAAACTGCAATAATTTTCAAATAATTTAAACTTGATATTTATTTGAAAATGGTTCAAAGACAATATATCAGATGCTGAAACTGAGACCATTTATTGTTTTTCGGAAAATATGTGCTCATTTTGAATTTTATGCCAGCAGAGGTTTTCAAAAAAGTTGGCCAGGGGGCATGTTTACCACTGTGTTTTATGACATCTTCTTCAATCACCACTCTGTAAGTGTTTGGGAACTAACGAGACTAACTGCTGTAGTTCTGACAGCAAAGTGTTTTCCTATTTTTGCTTTATGCAGGATTTCAGCTGCTCAATACTATATGAGAATCATAATGCGCCAAATATTGTCAGTGGCTGACGGGTCTGGACTGCAGGCAGACTTTCACGTCCAGACTCTTTTACTACAGAGCCATGTTGTTGTTATAAATGCAGAGTATGGTGTTTGGCATGGTGTTGCTAAAATGAACTTGGCCTTCCCATAAAAAAGGCATCTGGATGGCAGTAAATGTTGCACCAAAACCTGTATATATCATTCACCAGTAATGGTGTCCACAGATGTACAAGTTAGCCATGCCATGTGTACGTAGGCACCCCCGTACTATCATGAATGCTGGCTTTTGTCTTTTGAATTGTTTGGTGATAAAACGCCAGATGGTCCGTCTCCTCTTTAGCCCAGAGGGCATGGCATCCATGATTTCTAAAAAGAATTTCACATTTTTATTAATGAAAGCACAGGGCAGTTTCTCACTTCACCTCAGTACATTTTAAATGAGCTCGGGCCCAGAAAGAAGGCAGTGTTTCTGGATTTTGTTTATATATGGTTCTCCACATGGAGTTTTAACTTGCATTTGTGGAAGCAGTGACAAACTGTGTTTACTGACAATCGTTCACAGAAGTGTTCCTGCGTCCAGGGACTGATCTACACCACAGAATCCTGTCAGAGGACCTGAAAATCACAGCCATTTAAAATTGGATTTTGGCCTTGTCTTATGCGTGTCTTATGCGTATGTGAGATTTTTTTTCTGTATTCTAGGAATCATTTAATGATATTATGTACCATAGAGGATAAAACCCCCAAATTCTTTACAGTTTTAAGTTGAAAACGTTATTCTTAAATTGTTGAACTATATCCCCATTCAGTCTTTCGTAGAGTGGTTAAACCCTCAACATAATTGGTTATAAAAAGTCTTTCATAAGTAATCATGTTAGTGACCTGTTGCTAAATGATCTAATTACCTGTCCAGCCAGTTGTCTTTTTTAGCATCAAGCAACTTTTGCAGTCTTTTATTGTCCTGTCCAGACTTTTTTAAACCATTTACTGTCATCAAATTCAACATGAGCAGATATTTTCAAAAAACAATAAAATTTATCAGTTTTGACATTTGATACATTGCCTTTTTCCTATTTCGATTGAATGTAGGGTTTTACTTGATTTGCTAATCATTGCTTCCTGTTTTATTTACACTTAGCAGAGTTGAAACTTTGGAATTAATTGGGGCTGTAATATAGGCCTGAAGTTCCGCAGGTTTGAACACAGCTGCTGCATTTGAAAGACTCATATATGGGTCTGTAGGTTTTATGAGTTTAAAAACTTCAGTTACTAATTGTTTTTCCAATAGCTGTGCAGGAGAGTGTGTGCTCATTTGGAGAGTTGTTTTGGCAAGGGTAAATGCCAGGGTGACTCTGAAGAATCGTACTGGCTGAATGAAATCCACTTGACTCCTGGAGGGGTAAAACTGGTAGGGTAGTGAATAGTCTGTTGTCTGTTGGTTACGGAGACTGACTGGGACTGAGAAGAACTGAGACGCCTCAGAGAGAAGCCTCACTACACACGGTAAAACTCTGTACTCGTCCGTACCTCATTCATTGTCTGCGGCATGATTATGCGTGCTGGGATACCTTCTCGTGTGAGCCAGCCTATCGGTGCGGCAAAATGGGGGGGACAAAAATTGGGAACTTTCAATTTTATGCAAATGAAAATGGTACTCGATGGCCGGGAGTCAGTCACATTAGTCCAAAAACTTTGAGCTGGCTGGAGAACTTTATTGATACAGTTTGAGGACACAAAGTGAGTTTCCATTTGACACCCCCACAAGAGAGCTAGCTGAGTGCTGCACAGACAGAGGACTCCAAGATTTTTCTGGTATAGTGGGGCTTCATGGTTATAGTAGCTGTGGTTAAGCCTAACCATACTTTCGGCGTTCGTGTGGTTCTGCTATGATCTGTGACGGAAATAACATTAGCCACTCATGTCCACAACAGTCTACATGGAGTGTGCACAGAACAAGCGTGCCAACTGTGCATGCTCCATACAGAACAAGAGTCATCAGAAGATGACATATCCCACCGGTTCCTCATAATTTGTGATTTACTCATTGCCAGAGAATTGTATCCTTTTTCATCAGTTTAGTAATTTTACATTCATAAAACAGATGGATTGATTAGTTTGAAATCAAGGCATGCATTTAATGATGTATGTATTGATTCAGAACTAGCAACATAATCAAAGAATCGTGGGTCAAAAAAAAAATACTTTTTCTACTTTTGATGCCATAATATTCAACATAATATTTTTCTGCACAAGTAGAAATTATTTGAGAATTTTTAGTGAACCGGAAGTTGTTGTTTTGAAGGTTGAAATGTGCAGAATTGACATAAGGGCGCTCAACCTGAAAAAAAAATTTCCGTTTTATTTCAGGTTTTGGTCCTGAATTGTTCTTTTAATTATAAATTGTGAAGAAAAAAATAAAAATACTGACAAAGTTTTGGAAAAGATATGAATAACTAAAAACTTATTTTAAATGTAAAATTTGGTGGGGGGTATGGTTACTTAGTAACCAATTAAGTACATATGGCATTGACTAAAAAATCTGGAAAAAATCCACAACACTCATTAAAGAGTGCTCTTTCAGATGGCATAAAGTTTAGAAGAGGCAAAGTTTGAGCCCAAATCTGATTATGTACCTTTAACAATGACATCACAATACTGTGACATTATGAATGAATGAGTGAAAATGACATGCATTCATATTTTAAGAGGCTCAGAGGCAGTTTTGGGCTGATGGTTTAGCATTCACCAATAGAAAATGGATATTGGTAAATGCTGTGGAGTGATATCAAATGATAAATAGAATCTCACCCTCGTACTGTTGGATATCAAAGATATTAACATTTGTTGATAAAGTAAAAATATCCTCAGCACGCCAAGGATACTTGTATCCTTTATCAACTCGTGTTGATATATTTGATATCAAAAGACGCTTGATTGAGATTTTCTATATCTCACTTTTTTTCATTTTGAAAATTGAACATTACATGAATTTTAAATACCGATTAACGCTTAGAATGAATATTTACCTTCTCAGACAAAACATCACTTATTTTTGCATTAGAATAGGCGGATGTATTGTAATGGAGTGGAGAATATATGTGAGTATTGGGTGGATGCAACTGGAATTTTATTTGAATGTAGTGAAGTGGGATAGTGGGATAAAACCCTTGTAAACGCAAGATGAATTTGCCCTTTTCCCCTGGGGGATAAATTTACCCCCGTGGATAAACAGGTGCCATGTAAACGGGGCTTAAGTGGTATAGTTTTCTTAGTTCTGCTCCAGAAAAGAAACAAAGTCCAATATTGGGGTTCTTTTTGGTGAAAAATTAAAAATTTTTAGGCACCATGAAATTGAAACCCCCAAAAGGCACAATCCCACCCTAGGGGTAGGTTGCATACCAAATTTGAAGTTTGTAAGTGATATAGTATTAGAGTTATGGTCCGGAAACGAGACAAAGTCCAATTTTTGGGCTGTTTTTGGTGAAAATTTCAAACATTATGGGAAGCATGGAACTGAAACCTGCAAAAGGCACAACTAGACCATAAGGGTAAGTTCCACATCAAATTTTAAGTTTCTAAGTGTTATAGTTTTTGAGTTCTGCTCTGGAAATGAAAATGATTACGGACGAACGGACGGACGGACAGACGAACAGGGCGATTACTATATCCCACGGTATTACATACCGGCGGGATAAAAATGGATGCTTGTTTTGAATGGTTGATTACCTCCTACTGGAATGGAATGTGGGCTGGGAAATTCGCATGTGTGGAATGCCAGACGGTTACGGCCCCTTAATTGTAGGGGAACTGTGTGCATGTGACCTGTACAATCACACAGGTGCCTGTGGAAACGGGACATGGAAAGCATTCTTGAGCCTTAAGATCTGTGCAGCTATTGGGCCCTGGAGCAAGGTCTTTTACCCCACAATGCCCTGGGGGGACTGATGGCCCCCGTTTAATGTAATCACTTCAGTTGTTTTGGATAAAACCATATGCTAAATGAGTGTCTTCCTTCAACTATTCCGCTGAACCAGTCAGCTGACCTGGTGTATCTAGGTAACAGGACCCGGCCTACTTGATTGGAAGTTACCTCTTGACCCGGGACTACAAGTAATTCAAGTAAGTATCAATTCTCAGATTCATTTATGCATTCATATATCCATTTTTCCTACTATCCAATCATTTCTCCATTCCACCAGGTGTTCTAACAATCTGAAAAATGCCAAAAATGAGTCATAATACATTTGAGTGGGTACATTGCAGATGGTAAAAGTGATATACACATTAGAATATCCACTGTGACAAAGAAAAACACGAGAAAATGAATTAAAATCCATTAATGTCTTATCTAAATTTTGTCTGCAGAGAGTAAATTATTTGGCTGGCTTCAGCAAGTTTTTGACCCCAAGTTCTTGAACAAGGCAAATAATGCAACAATTTCTTTAATAGTTTGGCTCAAAGTTCAGGACAAAGCCCAGTGTGGTTAGCTTGAATCAGAGCCCCAGAGTGAAGGCTAATGAACCTGCTGCAGGGCCCAGGGAGCATGTGCAATGAGCATCTGGATCCCCAGTGTGAGTTTAGCTAATATACTGGCTCAGGAAAATTACTCCGCATGTCTAATTGACTATCCTCTTTGGGTTTAGTTCTGTTCCGGTACAATGCTCTCTTTAAACACATAATGGACACATGGATTAGGATAATAATTATGAGTTTGATTAGCCGGCAATCCATCATGCTAAGCTGTGTTAACAAAGGATTTTGGGAAGGATAAAGAGGGATGGGGAGGGAGGCTGTGGAGAAACACGAGGCGGAGAGTAAAATGATGATGAATGAGGTCATTGTAAACATGTCAATCTTACATGTTTCATTATAAAGTGAGACATGAAGCCTTTTTTTTGTTTTACATCTTAGTCTTGTTTTATGTTACTATCTGCTTGACAGATTTTTCCCTGATAGCAATATCTTTGTCTCATTTTACGAAAGGATGGTAGAAATTGTCCATTTGTGCGCATTGGGAGACTTATATTGAGCAAAGAAAGGAACACAGATTTTGATGTTTAATTTGAATATTAAATAATGCCCAATTTTGTAGCTACTTTGATAAAAAGTGCCTCAAGCTTTGTGGTCACCATATCTAAGTTAAACGCCTCTTGGCCTGTTCTGCATTCTTTACATCCTGTGTCTTGCTGTCAGAGCAGCTCACTAAAGATGACGGAAGGATGTCATTCTGCCACCCTGCATCTTGTTGCTTGTCTGCCTATTGCCACACCTCGCTTCCAAATGGCATTTTTCATGGCAGTTCCAGCTGGCACAGAAGATGGCAGCACATATGCCATTCCTTCCACTAAGTCGACATGGCAGATCTTCTACTTTTGGCTCTGTAAGTTTTGCTGCCAGCTTGACATCGAGGCCGTAGATGACCGATCATTAAAACAGTCACCGCAAATGCATTTGTGACCACATTTGTACTGATTCAATTGCTCTCTCGTGATGTATTGAATTTAATCTTGGCATTCCTTTTCTGCGTCAGTGAGCGCTGTCAGAGAGATGTATGAGTACCAGTCTTTAGTCCTCGTGAATACTCAATACGGTTTATGAGGTAAGTTCCGGTCTGACTGTTCACTTCTAGCCGACACAAGTAAAAACTGGTTTTCAAATTTAAGGCGGTGCTGGGGACGCACACTCTCTGCGTGTGATTTTCACGGGTTACCCAATCAACACTATGAGTCCTCCCATCTGGTATCCTTTACCTTTATCCTATCTGCAGCACACAAAATGAGGCCTTAGCATTAATTGTCATTTCATTCATTGTTGAGTATATTTTTTGCTTTTTGCGGTGGTGGTGAGATTGATTTGGTGGAGTGGAAACTGAGATCGCTGGTGTGGAGTGATTTGGTCATACACTTTAAAATCCCTAAAACCAAGACATTGGTCCATCTCAAAAAGAATTAAGTCATGTTTTGACCTAAAATTGTATCTGGACTCCTTTATTTGCAAAATATGACAAAAATATGGGACGTGCACTTTGATGTTTTGTCTATTTTTGCCAAAACTTGTAAACTGAAAGTGTTACGCTTACAGTGACTTTAAAACATGCTCATAAGACTGAAACGCGGGATGTTTTATTTTGCTGTGCGCTAATGCTAGCCCTCAGGCCTGTTTTGCTCTGGAGTCTGCAGGACAGTCCTGGATGGCTCCGGGTTCTTTGTGGCTCTGTGACTCCGGAGTGCCGTCTGTGACTGCGGTCGTCTGGATTTCATCTCGTATTCAAGTCATTTTGCTCATTTACTCCTTCCACCCAACCTCCCCCCCCACCGGCCCACATTCCCCTGAAACCAGCCACTTGAAAGATCCTCTGCATTCTTCAGGCATGAGCTCCGTTACCCCACCTTCTCCCCAACACCAGACCATCATCGGGACTAATCTTAAGTGTGTGGGTGTGTGTGTGTGTGTGTATATGTGTGTGTGTCCGTGGACATTATGGACCCCATCATCAGAGATGTTGCTTCCCGAGGACTTCTAATGGGGAGTTGGAGGGGTGTTGATATAAGCAAGGCTCATGTTCGCAGCCTCACATCCTATCGTTGTTACCAGATGTAGGTCGTGGTCACCGTGGTGACGAGCCGGCGCCCCCACACCCCCCCAGCCCCCCACCCCATCCCGACGCCACCACCGCGAACAGATCTTTTACAATGTGATGACAGTCACCAAAATCTCCACGGCTCCATACCTCAAAGACTAACACTGACTCTGATCAAAACCAGAGAACGAGAGAGGGACGCAATGAGAGGGAGTGAGAGAGAGAGCGAGAGAGGGATGGGAGAGAACTAAAGAGGGATGAGGGCGAAGGAGTGATGTCATGCCTCTGGATCTTAGAGAGGAGGAGGGGTAGGGTGAAGGGGTGGAGGGTTGGGGGGTCCAGGGTTTAAACGGAAAAGGGGGCTGTAATTCGAGTGACCCCCCCCCCCCACCAACTTCTAAAATTGAAAGCAGTTGCGAATCCTCTTGAGAGGTGAAGTCCTGCAGTACAGACTCTGCTCGCCGTTCCCACGACACCAACCGACCTCCACCTTTTCTGTTCTGCTCCACACCACCCAACATCGTTTCTCTCTCACTCTCTCCCTCTCTCTCTCTCTCTATCTTCACCAGTTCAGCCCGTGTCCATGTGCCTATAAATGGGAAGTCTGGATGGTGGCAGTTGGGGAACGAGGCCTGGGTGAAACATGCTCTTATAAAGGCAAGTGTTCCTCGGCTGCTCAGACCAGAGTTTTTTTTTTTATTATTTATATAAAAAGCAGCCTTGAGAATAATAAAATATTTCTGAAATGGAAAATAGTTCAGGCAGATAATTTAGGAGCCTGTCGGGGTGATCAGACCCCCAGGACCCTCACCGCATTCCTTTCGTACCTCTCAGTCGGCTGAACAAAGCTTCTCTTTGCCATTATCACCTCACCAGTCTTAACAAGTGTTCCTGTCCTATTTTAATACTCATCAATCACATTTTTCTCTCCAATTAATGAAAAGTATTTTCTCCCTTTAAGGTCCTGTTCGCTATGAGAGTGAAATCTCCTGACCCTGTTAGAAAAACTTAAGATGAATCAATTGAGCTCACATCACTGGCAGATTTTTTTTTCTTTTTTGCGCGTGTCTTAGTGAGAAGAACAGCGGTAGATATTAGGGTTTGGGTACCGTTCAGTTTCCCTATCAGTCACCTCCTCTTCAGCGCAGGCCGAGGTCAGGCCCCTGCTGGTTGGACTTCTCCGGACTCTGCAGATCTCCGGAGAGAACGCAGAGAGAGTAAAGAGTGTGGAGTGAGTTCTGCCTCAGCTGTGGGTGAACACATCCATGTGTCTGCACTGATGGGAGAAAAACAGTACAGTGAGTGCGTTTGGAGTCTGGTCCTTTCTCCATGATCGTAATGATTGCAGATTATCTGGGTTTATTTGGAGTCTGACAGATGGGTTATCCACACATTGTTTCCAATCAAAATAAGCTAAAGAGCACGGTCTGATTCTTACTTGCTCTTGAGCCCACTCATTCACTCTGTCACTCACTCATTCACTCTGTCATTCTCTCACTCTCTCATTCACTCAATTACTCACTCGCTATGTGACTCACATTCAAACTCAATCTCTCACTCACTTTCACTCACTCCCTTTCTCACTCAGTTTTTCTCTCTCTCTCTCTCTCCCATTCTCTGTGAAACACTTGCTCACATGCGTATATTTCTGCGTTATCAGTGACGGGTTCAGATGTGGGGGTACCTACTCCATCAGCTAATGTAGCAGGCGTCCAACACAATATGCACACGCCCACTCTACATTCTTTCAGGTGAGCGGTTCTCCAGATGACCCCCGGACCACTGCCACCAAAATGCCCGTATAAGTACCTGAAAAGGAGCCTCCTGACTCTAAATGGTTGATCAATGATTTTACTGCACACCAAATAAAAAAAGCCTTTCCCACTGAATATTTCTTAGGAGAGTCTTGTGATGATTCTAAATACCTTTTGTTCTCTCTCTTATGTAAGTACAAAACATAAAATTTTTTAAAGTTCTTTTGTTTTTGTTTTTATGTGAATTTTGTATTTACTCGATTGGCAAATATTGAAATAGTATAACTTTTCACACTCCATAATTTTGCACTGCTTTGTAATATTTTCCTCTTAGTAAGCAAAAAAAAGTCATGTTAATAGAAATTTTACTTGAAATATAAAGCAAAATCATTTTTTACAGTTTATGTACTTTAATTCTTTGGTTTTTGCGGGGCTACAAGCCTCGTGTGCTCTCTGAGTGATGGACGGTAGTTGGCAGGAAGAGGAAATGGTGTTAAACATTGTGCTTTATGATCATCTGTGATGGTCTGTTGTCCTGAATTGTTGTTTGAGTCTAGGGAAATCATGGATGGAGTAATGGCCAAGTATTTGTGTGTGTTGTGCAATTCAGAGGTAATTAATTTTATTTCCCACATGGGAGAAGGATATGGGAGTGTGTCAGTCTGCAATGAATGATATTGTGCCTTGGGGATACGCTTAAAGACTCTGTTTAAAATTTAAGCGCAGGTTGTTTCAGGTTGTTTCAGAACAGTTACACAAACAGTTTTTTTCTAAAGGGCGTGGGGACTGAAAAAAAAGCCCCATTGTATTATTTCAAGATAAAATCTGACTTTTGGTATGCTTGGTGCACAGTCAAAAATGTCATTAGTCTTCAACAGAATTCAGCGTGTCGACTGAGAAAGAAACATTTTTTCGTTCCTTGTTAATTTCTACTTGATATCATCTGGTGTGTAAGAATGTGGGCTCCTGCTATCAGGACTAAACCTAACACACACAAAATGTGCTTACAGTGTTGCAGAAATGCAGTACCATGACATAATAATGTAATGTTGACAAAACATTGCAGCTACATTGTGAGAGCATTTAGGTAAGAAACTGCTTTGGCCCTCTGGTCTTTTTTCCTCACAGACGTAATATACTTGAGGAGGATGCAAACTGCCAGCCCAGTCGGTTTCTGTAATCATGACTGAGGTGATTGCTAACTACAGGCTTGCTTAGCACAGGGCTGACATGTTTCCTGAATTGAAGAAACCACCTGTCCTTCCTTGGAGGACTACCCTGTCCCATAACCCTCCACCCAATGACCTCATCATGTTATCATCTGCCTCTGGTAAGCTGTAAATCACAGGTGACTAATTTCCACTCCCATGTGACTTTGGTGTGTGAATGTTTAGGTCTTACCACCCATAAGGCCTATTAAAGAGTCCGTACTTCATCAATACTCCAGCAAAGTGGTGAACATTTTTAGCTCCCGCCGCTTTCGGTGTGGGAGCTATGGTATCGGGCTCTGTCCCTGAGTGCGTGCGTGCGTGTCTGTGTGGTGCATGCATACGTCCGTCAACACATTTCACTTTATCTCATCAACGATTTCAGTGACAGGCTCCAAATTTTAACTGGATATGCATCTCATAAAGGCCTGCAAATGACGTGCCTAAAGGTGACCTTGGCCTATTTTTTCAAGGTCACTGGCCTAAAAATATCACCAAAAACTTTGACATTTTGCTTTATCTCGTCAACTATTTCAGTTACAGGCTCTTAATTTTTACTTGACAGGCATCACTTAAAGGCCTACAAACGACGTGCCTAAAGGTGACCTTGGCCTATTTCTCAAGGTCACTGGCCGAATAATATCACCAAAAACTTCAACAATTTGCTTTATCTTATCAACATTTTCAGTTACAGTCTCCTAATTTGCTCCTGCCGCCCAAGTGGCTGGGAGCTATGGTATCAGGCTACATCCGTGCGTCCGTCCATGCAAGCGTCCGTCAACAAAAACTTGGACATTTTGTTTATCATAAGGGCGGGAGCTTCTGGGGCTGCCAGTGCCCTATATTTTTGCTTAGTTTTGGCACAGTTAAACACTCACAGCAACACATAACAAAAAAGCAATTTCAACAAGGATTTTAGTCCTGTGTTTTGGCACGTTATCTTACAATTTTTGAATTGTTTTTTTGCCAAAATAAAATGTAATAAGGAAAATTGCTTGAGAAGAGGGACAGTTTGA
Organism: Gymnothorax reevesii; assembly: GCA_029721435.1. Taxonomy (NCBI): domain Eukaryota; kingdom Metazoa; phylum Chordata; class Actinopteri; order Anguilliformes; family Muraenidae; genus Gymnothorax; species Gymnothorax reevesii. The sequence continues at coordinate 119,225,275 of CM056574.1, forward strand.
CTCACATGCCAACAGAATAAGACCCCAATATTTAACAAGATCGTATTTTCTACTTGAGGGACATTTAAATTTCATGAGACTAAAATATTTATTAGGACTGACATTTCGTGCTGTGCTCAATGCATGTGATGTTTTTAAATAGTTTTGCTTTAACTTAATGGGGACCCGTCTGGATGACGTCACGAAAAACGTGAATAACCGTCATGTGATGCGGATGTCGGGCAAGCATCAGGCATCTGCCAAAGAGAACCATTGAAAATGAGACGCACTAAACTGCTTGATATTCGTTTTTTCTCCATAGATTGAAGCAGAAATGTGTGCTCAAAGGTAGTTTAAAAATAGAACTATTCCTCCCAAGGCATATATCGATGAATATTAACTGATTACACCAAATGAATGGGCGAATGACAAGCAGTAAATTTAGTCACGCTCCTCCCTTTCTGCCCCGTCCCGGGCTGCAACTTATACCCAGGTAACCTGGGCTGGATCTCAAAGCGTAGGCTACTTCCTTTGCAGGCCTCATTTTTAGGGGTGGTCACTTAATTCCATCCGCCAAACTGACATGACATCATTTCATTTCTGTTAAACAGCTTTGGCTTAAGCGAATTGTCTCTGGTTTCCCTAACCCCAACCTTAACTCTAACCCCTAACCCTAAACCTAGCCCCAAACCTAACCCTTACCTAAAATTTAACCTTATTCCTAACCCTAAAAGTCAATTTGACAGATGGAAGTAAGTGACGACCCCTAAAAATGCAGCCTTCTGATATGTGTGTGGACCCATCAGCAGTGATAGGTGCATAAAACTCCTTTAGTAGTCTTCACAAGCTTTGTTCCCTTACCTATCATTGTTCTTGAACATCAACATTTTTTCCATACACTGTGAGGTTTGAAATTAGTGGTATCGCATCACATTTGTGATCTAAAAATGCCTACTTCCAATCCAAAATGAACAATACCGGACAAATGAATTGCAGCAACTGCAAAAGAAAATCCAAACAACATAGGTGGAATAACTTCAAATTCTAGCTTTGATTCATACAACTAGTGTATTATCAAGTAGGTTAATGAACTTTTACCAAGGTAGGTTGCCATTACAAACCTGTCACAGTGGTCACTAATTAAATTATGAGTAAGTCTTCCTCGTTATCCTGCCGTGATTCGAGCATTGAACACGTTGCTTTTGCTTTTCTGTAGCTGGCTAAGCGCAAACAAAAAAAGGGTTGTTATTGTCGCGGTCTTGTGTTATTTGGACTGTGTTTCCTCGTTAGCTGTCGATGGTGAAGTGAATATTTCAGCCATTGTTGCCATCGCTGTTGCTTTTCCCGTAGCAGCAATGTTTTTTGGTCCCCATTGTCCACACAAGTTAGATCTAAAATAAAAGTTGATAAAATCGCCAAAAAACCTACTTTTCCTACCTCAGCACTTTGCCTCCTGTTGTTCGCTTGCCCGACTTCTGGCTTCAGCGAATGATATTCACCTTAGACACAGGCTATTTTTCGATATCGGGCGGGTCCCCATTGGATGTTTGTGGGTTTCCAGTGTGGAACAGCACACAACACTCAGCTGAATCAGGGCTGGTATTTTGGGCAGGTAGACCAGCCATCTGTGGCTCTAGGCCTAAATTAGTGGCTAAACCTCCAGGGATGCATGAAACCAGATGATTCCTGTCCTGCAGGGCCAGAGAGGGTGACAGTGAGCATTTATGCACAGGAAAGAGAAAATTTCACCAAGTAAAATGGAGATGTTTCAGAGGTGATTTAAGCTGCCAACCATGGACAGGGGAAGCATGATCTGTTTAGGATGACAAGTGACAACAGTGCCCAATCTGGCAGTCGTCACATTTTTGAATTTCCATCATGCGGCTTCTGTCATACACATCATCTTTCACACTCAAGATAGCCTGTCAGTTGGACTCCCATGCGCTCCTATTAATCAATGATCCTAACACTCGCCTCCGCAGATAAAATTATCTGTTACTGTCAAACTCGCAAACACACATATTTGTGTATGCTCTATTAGCTAGACCATGAATTTGAGAAAACCAGACAACACGCACAGCTAGAAATGTAGTTGGTTCCGCTATTAGACTGAAATACTTTGTAAAACTATTACAGGACAATACTCTCCAAACATCATTCTTTCACACCAAATTGGGCAAGTGTTTTAGGGAAATTTCACATATACACGGCAAAATGTTCAGAGTAAAATCAACTCTTGAAGAGTCTATTTGGTCCTCCTTTGGCAAGACTGGACTCAAATAGACTCTGTCAGAGTTAATTCCACTCCATAAGAGTCAAATTTACTCAGATCATTTTGCTGCGATACGCTTACTGGACTCACCCCCTTGCTGTTATCGTATAGTAGTGACTAAACCTGATGGCGGTTATTTGCATGCGTCAATAATTTTCAAGGGGACATCCAGGAAATTGAACAAATGTAATTTGCGTCCGGTGTTGGGAGGCTGTGGCCTAACTTTTGGGGAAATCCCTGGGAATCTGCTGGGCTGGTTCTCACATGTGTGGTAATGGCTGGACAAACATTCAGAGTTGGGAAAGAGGTGACAAAGGTTTGGGGAATGCCGAAGATTTCTCGGGTCTTTAACCCACAGCTCTGCCCTCCGAGTCCCAACAGACCACCGTCACCATTATGAGCGCTGGAATGCGGAGACAGAATGGCTGTTAGCATCGTGCTAACGGCGGATTGTCAGCTGCCATTCCAACAATTCGCTCTGGTGTGTCTGTTGGCTGAGGCGTTTCCTCTCTGACCAGATAACAGTCCCAAAGCAGCGGGTTTGGCCACAGAGAACCCCTGTAGGAGCAGCTATAATGAAATTCTACTTATTAGTCTCCTTGTATGACATCAGCGGGTGATGTCAGCTGTGTGACTGGACAAAGGAGTTTTCTCTCACTAAAAAATTTTGAATCTCGGTGTTGTTCCTGAGTAATCTGTGTGTGATGAGCACAGATCCTATGAAGGAGAGAGTTTCCACAGTGACCCGGGGCTGAGTAATGCTGAATTTATGTGTGTGCATGCATTTGTACATGTGTGTGGGTGAGCGAGTGAGTGTGTCTGTGTGTGTTTGTGTGTGTGTGTGTGTGTGAGAGAGATAAGGAAAGTTTTCTCCCATGACTGCAGAAGAATTGAAGAATGAGTCACTGGCTCTGGCTGGCCGTTCTGCAGAGGAATGTGGAACTGCTGGGGGGAGAGGGTTAAGATGGAGGGAGTCACACTACAAAAGACAGAGCGATAAAGGTGAAGAGAGGGAAATAGAGTAGAGAGACAGAGGGAGTGAGAGGAAGAGAGAGGGAGAGAGAAAGAGAAGAGACAGCAGAAAAGTGAGGGAGAGAAAGAGAGAAAGAAGGAGAGAGAGGAAGGTAGCAGCCATTATATATAAGGGATGAGAAAGTCAGAACAGAGTAGATGTCAAGACAGAAGGTGATAAAGATGAAGAGAGGACCTGAGGGAGAGAAGAAGCCGTTATAAGGGAAGAAGGGACAGAGGGTGGAGGAGTAATTGTAGAATAAGGGAAGTTAGATTTGAATGCGTGCGAGAGAAATTGAGTGAGAGAGAGAGAGAGAGAGAGAGAGAGAAAGAGAAGAGGAGTAGCAGGGGAGATATGTTTCTGTGGAAACCCTGTGGTCGGGATGTTGTTTCATTCGGCCTGTGAGACGAGACTCTGCCTGACCACAGTCTCTGTGTATCTCCTGTTACCCCTGCCAGCACAGGGGCTCCCCTCATCCCCCGGTCTGTCCGTCTGTTCCTCTGTCCCGTTGGGGAGTCGCTTTCCCAAACTACTTCAGAAATCCCCAGAGGAGAAGTTTACACGGACAGTGGGGTCACAGCTATTATGTGTGCGAAGTTTGGTTTGGGAGGGGGTAAGTGGTGCCGTCCGGAATTCAGCAGTCGGACGGTAAAAGTCCGGCCAGTCTTTTTTGACTCTCTTGTTTACTGTCTCTCTGGGTGGCCGAGAATTCATTTTGCTCCTCTTACTGACAGATCAAAGTGGACAGGCTGATTTAAATCAGGATTATGGCCAAATCAGCAGATTTTCCTGGGGACGCCTCACAGCCAGAGAAAATATTTTTCTGCACGAGAGAATCTCCAAACCCCAAAAATCGTACCCATCCCTCTCTCAGCCACGCGATCTGCCCAAGGACAGTAGTGCAATGGATCAGCTTCAGTTTAGGAGATGTAAAACTTTCCATTGTCAAAGAGTGTCCATATTCAGTTCAGACAGCTTCAGTTCAGTACTTCAAACTGCGCATGTAGTGTTTTGTGGTACTGTACTCATTAGCCTGAACAATACCCCGGTGAATAAAACTGTGACTTGTAATAATAATAAATAATGGTAATATAATAATATATGGTAATAATAATAATAATAGTAATAAAGTAAAATAAAAATGTAACTTCTGCAAGTTGTTCTCCAAAAAGAATTTCTGTTTGCCAGGTCAGTGCTCACCCTACCCTTCCCATGAGTCTTTGTGCTTCTTGTGTGTCGCTTTGAGTGTGGAGGCCAGGACCGGGTGCTAAGGCTACAACCGGCACCAGCTGTTGCAACAAAAATGTTACGGACGAGAGGGCTTCTTGAGACAGCTATTGCCATGTCGACAGGTCAGGGAGGGGAAGGAGGGGATTGGACTGGATTGGGGCAGGGGGAGGAGCATCAGGTCAGTCGGGGGGTCAGGTACCCAGTGCCTATAGCTCGCTGCACTCTTGGAGGAAAAGGGGGGACTCCCCCCAAAATGTGTGCACTCTTTGTTTGCTCTGGGGATAGTCAACTTCCTGCCTGGGTCCATTTCAGCCCTGCTGAGCAGTAGGGCCTATAACCACTGAGCCTGTGGTTGGTTACCTCAAAATCTGCCTGCAGCTACAGCAGGAGTACTTTCCCATTGTGTTGTGTCATTTCATCTGGCCCCAGATCTCTCTCTCTCTCTCTCTCTCTTTGGGGGAGGGGGGTGTCGGGTGTGGGGGAGGGGGAGGGGGTTTCTTGGGACCCGTCCAGGATGTGGGTGTTGCCTGTCTGATCCCAGAAGCATTTGCGGTTCTGCAACTCTTATTTGAACCGTCACTAGGTTCACTAACTGTAGTTGACCGCAGCAAGAGTGAGTGGGTCAGACAGAGTAATATTCAGCCAGTAATGTGGTTCTCTGTACACCCACCCATAAAGTAATGAAATGGAGTGAAAATGTGCTTTAATATACAAACTCCAATTCCAATGAGGTTGGGACGTTGTGTAAAACATGAATAAAAACAGAATACTATGACTTGCAAATTCTCTTCTACCTATATTTACTTCGACCTATGAGTACACTACAAAGACAAGATATTTCATTTTCAAACTAATTATTAACTTTATTGTTTTCATTGCCTTTCCTTTTTACAACACTCAATAAGCGTTTGGAACTGAGGACTCTAATTGTAGAAGCTTTGTAAGAATACATCAAGTAAGAATTTCCTATTCTTACTTGATGCATGACTTCAGTTGCTCAACAGTCCGGGGTCTCTGTTGTCATATTTTGCGCTTCGTAATGCACCACACATTTTCAATGGGCGACAGGTCTGTACTGCAGGCAGGCCAGTCTATTACCCGCGCTCTTTTACTACGAAGCCACGCTGTTGTAACACGTGCAGAATGTGGCTTGGTATTGTCTTACTGAAATAAGTAGGGACGTCCCTTAAAAACACTTTGCTTAAATGGCAGCATATGTTTTTCCAAAACCTGTATGTACCTTTAAGCATTAATGGTGCCTTTTCGGATGTGCAACTTATCTATGCCATGAGCAATAACACATCCCCATACCATCACAGTTGCTGACTTTTGAACTTTGCGCTGATAACAATCTGGATGGTCCTTTTCCTCTTAAGCGTGGTGGACACGTCGTCCATGACTTCAAAAAAAATTATAAATTGAAATGTGGACTCATCAGACCACAGCGCACTTTTCCACTTTGCGTCAGTCCATCTCAGATGAGCTTAAGGCCAGAGAAGCCGGTGGCGTTTCTGGGTGTTGTTAATATGTAGCTTTTACATTGTATGTAGAGTTTTAACCTGTACTTGTAGATGTAGCAACAAACTGTGTTAGCTAACAAAAGTTTTCCAAAGTGTTCCTGAGCCCAGATGATAATATGCTTTACAGAATGATGTCGGTTTTTAATGCAGTGCTGCCTGAGCAGGCCCAGAGTGGCTAATTGGGAAGATCTGGACAATTCCTGATGGGCTTGTTGGGTTTGGGGTCGCGAGGGCTGGTGTCCAGTCATATCCAGTGGTGCAAAAAGTGGGAATACAGTGTATTGAGTGCATAGGGGTGGTACGTGAAGAGAGGCACCAAAACAGTGGAATTTAAAGGGTACTGGAAGACGCGCGACTGAGTGCACAATATAAAGCAATAAAAAGCATGTTACCCCTTCTGAACAGAACTTAGGTAGCATTTCTCCCTTCCCCCCGCTCAACAAAATTAAGTGCGCTTCCCCCCCCCCCCCCCCCCCCGACCTTGCTGCTTACGTGTAGAGATTCTTCCAGATTATCTTTTCATGATATTATGGACTGTAGATGATGAAATCCCTAAATTCCTTGCAATTACACATTGAGTCAAGTTGCTCTTTAACTGTTGGACTCACGCAGTTGTCCAAAAAGTGGTGAACCTCACCCAATCCTTGATTGTGAACGACTGAGCCTTACGGGGGTACTCCTTTTATACATAATCATGACACTCACCTGTTTCCAATTAACCTGATCACCAGTGGAATGTTCCAAACCGGTGTGTTTTGAACATTCCTCTACTTTCCCAGTCTTTTGTTGCCCCTGCAGGGCTGTGCCGATGTTAGTCGGCGGTGGTCGACGCGGACCAGCACTCCCGACCAGCACTTTTTCTTCAAAGATCAGTTAAAATGAATGCATCCAGTGCCCAATAAAATCGCTAGAAACAAAACATAAATGACAGTAAATATGCTTCCTCACCCCCCTTGTTGTTATTGTCAGAATAGCGAACTTTCATTTTCGACCTACGCCCCATCTGCGCTGGTCTTCGTTGATACTGAAAAATCTGCCCAACAGTGATGGAAACACCGAGTGCCATCCGAGTCCGCCTGTGCTGGGTATTCATGGCGAATTGAATCTGAGGCTGTGAGGAAATGATCGGTGCGGTTGTCTCAATCTAATGAAAGACAGGCAATTATAATCGGGCTGGGAAGTTGATTTCTGTAGCTGTACTTTGCATGACGAGAGAAAAGTTTTCTTGCTATATAAATGTCAGCGAAAGTACATAAAGCTGTCGAGGACAGTAAAATTCTTTACACGTTAATCTAAAAGGATTTGCAAATCATTTTATTCGGTTTTTATTCATATTTTACGCAATGTCCCAACTTCATTGGAATTGGGGTTTGTATTACCAGTACATTTCAACGTGTATATGTGCATTTGTACGCCTTATACTGTAGATATCATGTAGAGATATCATGACTTTAAAAAATTCATTGATATAAATATAGAGGTGTAGTGGGCCTCAAAATTACTGGCACCCATGACTGGCAATGCACAAACAATACAAAAAATATGTAAACAATATAATTATAGAGAAATGGAATATACTAATGTGTGTGAAATACTTTTATTTATTAATGTTTCGATTGAAACAATCAAAATAATAACAATAATTTAAACAAAATCAAGCTTTCATAATTATTGACACCCTCAATTTTGCACTTTGTGCAACCAGCTCTGGCAAGATTAACTGCATTGAGTCTTTACCTGTGATTTTTGACAAGGTTACGGCACACATTTGGGGGGATTTTGGACCATTCCTCTCTCAGTAGATCGTTTCAAGATCCTTCACTTTCTTGGCGCTCCCTTAAGTTGTTCAACTCAGCCCATAGGTTTTCAATTGGATTGAGGTCTGACGACTGAGATGGCCATTCCAGACGTTGATTTTGTTGCCAGAGAACCATTTCTGTGTGAATCTTGACGTATGCTTTGGGTCATTGTCTTCTAGGAAAATCCAGAGGCAAACAGTCTGTCTGGCAAAATATCCTGATACTTGGTGGAATTCATTATGCCATTAATCTTAACCTGTGCCCCTGGACCTCTTGAATTAAAACAGCCCCGAAACATGTCTGACCCACCATAATATTTCACCATGGGTATGAGGTACTTTTTCTTGTATGCATCTCTGTTTTGACGCCAAACATGCTGATGTTGTATCTGACTAAAGCACCTTGTTCCAGTCATAATGTAAATAATGTTTCGCAAACTCCAAGTGCTTGCCTCTGTGTCGTCCGGTCAGAAAAGTCTTTTTTTCTGGCAACCCTTGGAAAGAGCCTGTGGTTGTGGAGGTAGCGCCTGATGGTGCTTTTTGAAACCTGATGACCCCAAGATGCAACCAAGGCCTGCAATTCCTTCACAGTGATGCTTGGGGATTTTGTTGCATCTCTCACCATCCCCCTCAGTATCCTTGGGGCAAAATGCAGTTGCGTCATCTACCCTTGAGGTTTTCAATAGTTCCATATCTTTGGAATTTTTAAATAATTTCCCTGACAGTGCTCAGCGGCTTATTCAATTGTTTATGAATCTACTTGTAGCCATCACCGGATTTATGAAGGTCTACGACCATCTACATCTTTTGTAATGACAGTTGTTTTGTTTTCTTTGTAGTGTTGAATGACAAAGGTTTTGCTTGTGTGTTACCTCGTTTTTATATCTTAATGAAGTAGAAAGTGATGTAATGGCTCAATATAGTTTCTTAACGCTTAGGTAAAACATAAATAAGTGGAATTTAATACCTGGTGTAATTTTGGTATATGTTATTGTCTCCTGTCACCTCTGGTGAAAGGGAGACAAAGGAATGCACCCCATTCGTGCGTGTGTGTTTTCGTCCGTCCATCCATCCGTCCAAAAAGTGGCGTTAACACCATAACTCAACAGGAAAATGGATTACAGACCCCCATGTTCTGCTTATAAGAAGATTACTGTAGATTATGAATCATCTTCCTTTTTGATCTCAGTGACCTTGACCTATTTTTTCACCTTGCAATTAGCAGGTGAAATATTGGTTCTTGACCTATTTTTACCCCACGCCACCCAAAGGGTGAGGGAAGGGGTATTGTTTTTGGTTCGGTTTGTTTCTGTGTTTGTGTGTTTGTTAAGACTCTAGCGGCAAAACTTATGGCCAGATTCACCCCAAAGTCAGTATAGGGATTGCCACTGACCCAGAATTGATCCCAATTGAATTTTGTACAAGTAGGTGAAAGTACGTGTGAGGGGCGGGGTTTGTTGTGCCTGGCACCACTTGTTTTTAAACTTGATTTACAAGCTCAATATTGTGCACTTTGGTGATTTGCGGCATTCTCTTTAACCTGATGGTCAAATTTTATGGATCCAGTTCCTTGCCATCTTTTATAAAATATCCACTTTCAGGTTGAATAGAATTGACCTCCTTTAAGGTGACAAGGTACATTATTTGGTCACGGGAGACCGTGGGCCTTGCGGCCAGCTTGTATACAATAATCTTTAAGGGCGCCATTAATTGTGAAAGCTTGATTTTGAGGAAATTCAATTTAAATCAAATCAGTAAATGATTTTGGTTTTTTGGAACATTAATGTTGTATAGTATTTCTCTTATTTTGTTTTTCTTTTTTCCCGAATTTCTCAATAATATATATTTTACATTTTTTAAAGTATTGTGTGTACCTTGCCAGTCAGGGGTGCTAGTAATTTTTGAGCCCACTTTCAAAGAGTTCCATGTATTGACCACATATTTCTTCAGATGCCAGTATATTCCCATAAAGAGGTCTGAAGTTGCATGAAAATTCCAGTATTTAGCATGATATATTTTTTTTTCAGATGACTTGCATTAAGCACCATAATTCATTGGACTGTGAAAATTTTTCTATTGTTTTGGTTCTGTACACTGGATCAATCACTGGATCTGAATTTCACTGAACATGAATTTAACATGCTGAAGAGGAGCCTGAGAGCAAAAAGTCCCTGAAACAAGCAGGGACTGAAAGGTGAATTATGGTGCTTACTGTGAGCCCCACATATTTCTTCTCCTTGGAGTAATCTCCGTAACACTTACAGAATCCCTACACTACAAACAGTGATTTAGTCCAGCAGTTTAATAGTAATACGTCAAGTATCATTAACAAAAACATCACGTTTTCTCAAATGTAAAAATATTTCTCATTTAAAGTGAGTATTTTGTTGAAAAGTGAAATCTCTTTACCACATTGGAAAATCTTAAAATTAATCAAACACTCACCTTTTTTCCAACGTACTGTGTATATTTTGTCATTTTAGCAGAACAGTTGTCTAAATAAGATTATAAACCTGAATTTCAGCGTAAAATTGTTGAAATGACAGGAAAAAAACTAGGCATGCAAATTGCCATGATAGTATTGTAACAAGTTCAAACCTGACGTGTTGGTTACATCACTCTTATTTCAAAATGACAAACAAGCCAAGGGCAAAATTACACTCCACAGCCGTGATTATCAAAGGTCTGTCATTTTGGATCACTGACAGAGTTCCCCTGGTGACCAGGTGGTGTGAACAACAATGGAGTTTTACAGTAATGGTAACCATGGTGGAAGACATCCAACAGTGTTCATTTTTCACTCCCTGACTTGAGTTGTAAACTAGTTCTAAAAAAAAATTAAATGAATAATATTTCCCTGCTGTTTTGTTCAATGTTTAGTGATTATATTTTGATTAATTACTGACAGTTCATCGAGCTTGCCTCAAACAGTCAAACCAGGCCTTTTGTGTGGTTTAGTCTGCTTATACAAATTTATCAAGGCTATTTTCTCATTGTTGTATTTTTGTTCATCTCTGGCCTTGCCTGGCCTTTCTTGGTTATACTGACAAAGTGAAAAAAACAGAAAACACAATCATAAATTCTTACGTCAGACATATGGCAGCTTCTATTCGTGTTACATTTGTTCAGATATGGCCCATAAGTCATTTTTAAAACATGAACAGAGGCATTTTAGCCAATGCCTGGTTTCACCAAAATGTCCGCTGTTATTTCAACTGCAACGGTTTATAGGGACCACATCCATAAGTGTAAAAGGCACTACTGTGTGAAAGAGTTTACTGAACACCGAAATCTTTCCTGTGTGTCCCTGCTGCCACGTTCCAGTTTTGCAATGCGGTCATGTACGGAACGATAACCCCGGGGAGAGCTGCAGTTGGCGGGTCGCCGTGGCGATGACGGGTTGCCAACGACAGCTGCATGGAGCTCTTCGTCGGCCAAACCCGCTGGAGATGCAGAGGAATGGAGTGTAAAGTGATAGCCTACTTGCGGTCTTCATTTTGTGGGTTGGCAGTAGCTCTGGTCCCGTGGACGCTCCGTGGAATAACAGGTTTCGGGTCAGGGCTGGTGACGATCCATACAATTAGCATGACTGAAATCTCACCCCACCCCTCCCCCCCAAATTGCTCTGCTTGTGGTATGCACCCATGGAAAGGATCTAGCGCCAAAATGTATCTAGGTCATCAGAATACATGTGGCCTGTCTTAAAGAGATGGAGAGTGTTTCACAAAGCAGGATCAGTTAGCTGGATAACTGCGTCAAGTAAAATCCAGAAGATCCATCCTCAATCGTCATTTTCTAACTAAGGTCTCTGAGGAGCTGAAGCCAATCCCAGCTGACTAAGTTTGAGAGGAAGGAACCTACACTGTGCAGCCCCCCAATCCCCAGCAGGGTGCTCATGCCAATAACTCACAAACTGTCATCTATGGGCAGTTCTAGAGTTTCCAATTAGCCTAACACATGCATGTCTTTGGACGTTGTTGTTATTGTCGTGCAGTTGCAGTCACCCAGAGCAGTTACTTTGCTAACTCAGTAATATTGCTTTGTGAAACAAGTGCGGCAGGTCGAGGGAGGGCCCGGGTGGGGGATTGAACCCCAGGCTTCCGGGTAAGAGTCACACACGCTGACCACTTGACCAAAGAGCCAGGCTCATTGGCCAGGTAGCCAGGGCGCATACTTATTAGGAGGCATTTCTAGTGACAGGACCCATCAACTGTCACATCTCTCCCCCTCTTTCGGAAGCGTGTCCTCAGGCTCCATGCTGTATGCATGCTGTCATCCTTTGAATCGTACCTATCTCGCCAGAATGTGGCAGGCCGAAGGAGGGCTTAGGCAGGGGATTGAACCCCGGACTCCTGGGTAAGAGTCCCATGCGCTGACCACATCGCCAAAAACCCAGGCTCGTTGGCAAGGTAGCCAGTGCGCATACTTATTCAGAGGCATTTCTAGTGACAGGACTTATCAACTGTGACACAAGAATCAGGTCTCATCTGCAATCTGGCTGAGGAGACATGTTGTTCTTCCAGATATGTGTAAGTAACAGAAATTTTGATCAGGGGTGCCCAAAGTTTTGCATTCAGCTGTACATGGCTTTACAGGCAATGGCTGGAGGGTTGTGTTGACTAGGCAACCACTGGCTCTGCCTTGCCAGTTATAATAGCCCTGAGGCCTGATAGAATGTGTTAGTCTAGTCTTAATCGAGTGTAAGCTCTCGGTCGGCCAAGCCCTTGTAGCTGTATGAGCCAAATACGCTGACTGCTTTATTCTCTGACAGCCGATGCAGTGTGTGATTGGCGGCGCACCTGCACAGTGTAAAAGAGGCGAGGGCCGATCGTCACTCGAATCGAGGGATTCGCACATCACAGCACTCTCCTCCCATAAGAGCAGGTCTCCGTGGTGGACCAAACCGCTCAGCTGCGTTCAGGGTGGAAAAAGAAAGGAATAATAAAAAAATACTGGAAGATGAAGCAATACAGCACCTGCCCTCCTGGCCCCACGGGGCCCAATATTCAAACTCAACAGAGGACTGAGATTTACTGCTTTACTGGTCTGGTTGTCTGTAGTGCTTTTCTCTGCAGGATTAATGGATCCACAGGCAGTCCCTGCTGTCCTACTGTACTCAGGTCAGCATCTGGCCTCAGATTTGACCCAATTGAAACCAAATGGAAATCATGTCAGTTTGGAACACTGCCAAAAAATCAAAATAGTACCTGACAGAGTTTTTTGGTGTAGGGGTCTTGGTTAACCGATGAAACAGCTGGCAAAAAATTCTGGGCACTCTTCCACAATGTAATAAAGTGCTTTTATTTCACAGGCAGTTGAAACAATGAAAGGTTACACAAAGCTTAAAAGTGGTTGTATACTTTCTCTGTCAGACCTTGAAGGGTGTCATTGCTTTTTCCAGAAAGGAAGTCCCTGTGCCCGGGCTTCCACCTCTACTTTGCAGGTAACCTCTTGTCTTGTGCCAGCCTTGTAGAGGGACATTATGTGCAGACAAAATCTCTGACACTCTCACGGTCTGGACTCTTCCTCTAGTTCAGACTCATGTATCTGGGTCAGGCTGCCCCCGCTCTCTGCCACACGCCTCCTGTACTGCATGTGTGGAGGGACAGGAGTAAACCGGAGACTCCACTGGCCAGTGTACATACAAAGAGGCCAAGGACTCACGTCCCAGGCTAGCAACAAAGATGCTGTGGTCCTCCTCTTTTTCTCCATTTTGGTAATACTTTACAATAAGGATACAATAAGTAAAATTAGTCAATGCTGTAATAAGCGTTAATTAACAATTAATTTACTGTCAACGAATGCATTGGAGTGTTGAATAAGGGTTATGCGATCATGATTAGCCGTTTACAAATGTTCTTAGTCACTCTTGCTGTGAAGTAAAAAACATCCTTTAAGTATGCCTTGAGTATCCCTAAAGTAACGCTTCAAACAATCAAACTGTTCAATTATGTATAAATTATTACCTTAGTTAACTTGAACACCATGAGTAATTGATTATTAAACACATTCCATAATTGTTAATTAAGGGGGATTTAAATGCAGGATAATGAGCCAGACCACGCCCAAAACGTCACTCCATTAATTCACATCCTAACCAACCAGCCTATTCAAACCACCTTAATGATACAATTCTCATCTGTCTCATTCATCGTCCCTCTCTACCATTCCCTTCAATTCATCTCTCACTCTATAGGAACCTTCGGGGACTTTAAGAGTCATGATGACCCTAATAGGACATGCGACCCTGACTCTGAGTCTCATTGCCTGTTGCTCCCCATTATCGTGCACTGGTCTCCATCCGCTTGACTCTGTTCCATCCTTCATCAGTCCTAATTCCCATGCTTATCCAATGCAAAAAAAAATTGTTAAGTACTATTTTAGGTGTGGTCTGGAATTCATTAAATGCTTATTTCTTCATTTGCTCATGTTAATTAAATTGCCATTTCTGTAAAATGTTCCCCATTTTGTTATATTTGGCAAGTTGCATTTTTAACCGTTATATGTTCAAGGTTAGTTGACTGAACATAAATCCTGTCGCACTATAGCTAATTCCCTGGTAACGCCACCCTCCCCCCACCCCAACATAACCATACCTGCATGTCCTCGGATTGATCAGGATCAGCCGACCTCCTAAGGCTTAAAGCGTTTGACTGAGACTCAGAAGGAGCTTGATTGAGACATTGCATACCTTGAGGGACTGTATATGAGTATCTGCACTTTGATGGATGGATGAAGGATGAATGGATGAATGGATTCAAAATAATGCTTTTCCCAGGCTCAAGATGCCCTGGAGGTGATAAAGTGAGTGTAGCCGCTTTCACACTGGATGCAAAACAAATTTTTTGCATGACAGATTACATTCAAAGTCATTGCAAAGACGCGAATACACGCGTTTCACGTCCAGAGTGAAAGCAGCTTGTGTCAGTGCATGGCTGAGCGATCCAAACTGAAGGGAAAACAGGGCATGACGTATTAAAGTTTCCAATTTCCACTATCATGACAAAAAGTTTTACTGAAAATGCATCTTTTCTTGCTTTAAACCACAAACCCAACAAATGCCCCAGTGCCAGCCACTTTAAATCTGTCAAGCTGTGGGAAACTTATGCAAGTATTTAAAATATCCATCATCACTCATGCTGAGACACTCACACACACACAAAAATCTGTCTGGACCAACTGAAAACATAGACCAAAACTAAAATAATACCGTAATGCCGTCTAACAGTTCTGCTATTCCTGGCCGTGGCCCTCATTCCTGAACCGGGTTCTCTTGCGTCGACCCCATTGCCCTCCTGCAGTGGCGGCCCTTACCGTTGATGAGCGGGTCTTCCTGTTCATGCGTCCCACTTGCAGTGCCCTCCACGATTCCACGAACATTGGTGAATATGAACAGTAGCGGTCATGAACTGATGCCTTCATTTTCTTAGAATTGAATTGAAAAAATTTTCGTATCACAAATATCATTGTACCCGATTCCACAATTATTGGTTCCCATCCATTTAATACTTTGCATAGCCTCCCTTCGGCAAGATGACATACGATAAGAGTTCATTCATTTTTCGTACATTTAGTTGAAAATAGCAGGAAGAAAATACATTTAAAGTTTCACCTTTTCATCTATATATATTGTTATATGTAAATATTTGCAAATTCTGAATATAATGCCTGCAAATATCCAAAAACAATGGGCCCAATCAGAAAAGATGGTAATGGCATCATAAGTTAGTTGCTGAAGTAAGTCAAAGGTACAGAGACAAAGAAAATGGCAGAAGTCCACCAAAGTGTGAAAGAGAGAGCTGCGAGTGCGTGTTTAAAGGTCAAATAGACAGGTTCCCGACTTTTTCTAGATTATGCTTTCAGGTGAAAGCACGCAAGTCTATCAAGCTGCCAAAAAATTGACTGACCATTCTTCGGATCACGGTAAAAAAAAACAAGTAAAAAAAAAAAAACGAATTGCACGCTTTTCCTATCTTGGCCTGATTTTGGGTTTTGCTTCATTTGGCAACACTGCTGATGTCATTCGCGTCAGGTGTTTGCCCATGTGTTTGCCAAGATCGCACTACTGAAAAGAAATCTTCCCAATGCCATGAGAATGTAATCACCCAGTCATCTCTATCTCATGGTAAGGTGTATCCGTTGTATGCAGAAACCTACATGAGGTGGATGTATGTACACATAAATCCACCCGGCATGTGACTCTTATTACTCCCAAACTTATGTCATTGCATTAGCTGCCTGTTAACTATTATGTCGATTTTAAGATTTGCCTGTTTACTGTTAAAGCCTTGTATGACCTTGTACCTGTTTATCTGAGTAAATTAATTTCAGTTAAGGTAAATACTTTCAGTCTCAGGTCATCCAACCGACCAGTGGCATGGCGAAAACGAAACATTTGGTGGGGCACAGAATATCCCTTCAAAACAATTCTTAGTCCTTAGTTGTTCTCAATAATTTTCATAATTAACTATAGATTCACTCCACGAACAAACCATATGATCAGGTTTTGTTCTTTCTCCCAGTTTAGAAAAGATGACAATGCAAAATTTGATCTGTTTAAATCAGGGTCATTGCCTGTCAAAACAGTCAATATTGAGGTGCCTTGTACCTGACACAACTCGGATTTTGCTCAAACTTTTTTCGAAAATACTTTATGATACTAAGCAAAAGAATCACAAGTTTCGTGTCAATATCTCTGACTGTTTTTGTGTGGCGCCGTCTTGAAATTTTGGTGTCACACCCCTTTTTGACTTATGGGTGTTTCATTTTGTAGCATTTTGGAGGGACCATGACCTCTAAGGAAATACAGATATTAAGCTGAAATTTGATGTGCTGGTTTATTCTGGTCCATATATCAAGATTCTGCAGCCAGAATCACCATGAGACATCAGAGGGGTGAGAGGAAGATCCCTAAAGTCCTTTTTCTTAGGACTTGGTTGAGTGAATAATTCGGTTGGAAATGTGTTTTTTCCTCATATTTGGGAACTTTCCCACCACCTAACTAAGTTTTAGGATAATAATAACATTGGTGGGGGACTTATGGGAGTCTGAAAACCACTTCAGGCCAAAATGACCCTTTCAGACCCTGGACTTCAGACCCCCAGATGACCCTGTGGGCACTGAATGATGGTAATGGCATTTATACCACAGATTTGTGTTTACAAGCCTGTCTGTTCTAAAAGCGAGAGCTAAAGCCTCTATTGTGTTCAAAGGAAATTTGGGGAAAAAAAAATCAAAAGCGAACATGGGGGTTGGAATTCAGAGAAATTTAGATTTTTTTAAATAAATGATGCGGACAAAAATCTTTTTTGTGTTAACACAGTGTGACAGAAGACTGAGAGTAAGAAGGTCTGTTCAGTTTGGTGTTGTCAAGTCTCAGTTTGACAAGTGTGACATCTGGCAGGGACAGATTCCAGGTGGATCTGGGAAAAAGGTTGAATTTTTGGAATGTGAGAAATACGCAAAAAAAAAAAAAACATACCAAATTGCTTCTTTGCCAGAACGTATTAGGGTGAGCTTTCTTGCTTAATATTCAGTTTGCACTACCCTGAACCACAATTTTGATGAGGTTAAAACCTGTACATTTGACCTTTAAATGCAATGATGTACTAGTCAAACTGCTAAGGTTACTCTTCACCAGGGATCCATCAAAATGTACCCAAGGCAAAATTATACATATCGAAATGTACCCAAATTTCTGTAACAATATAGTTTTTTACACAGCCAGACTTAGGATCTTGTTTTTAGTTATTAGGGTCACATTTAAGTGAATGACAAATTTGAGCAAACTGTATTTATTATACCATAAGGTTAACTAGAGGGCCTCTTTGCTTCTCTGATCTTTCTTGGTTACTGTGGCTGTTCTAGGCTAGATATACAGGCAAGGTCTGCTTTTTCCAGGCTGTTTTCAGCAGGTCTGGTACATGTTTCATGTGGTAAAACTTTACTACCAGTACTTCAGAATGTTTGAATGATCTCTCATTACAAATGCCAATTTCACAGCTGTAGCAACCCATCTTTTTGGAAATAACATCGCTTTTAGTCAGTGTCAGATTTGACACTGCAAAAAAACAAACACTGTCATCCATTTTGAATACTTTATGTACCCTTGACCTCTCAGGGTAATGTTGAGCGGGACGTCATGCCATCTTTTCTGACTCAGCCCTTTAGGAAGAATTAAAAAATTGAAAAGGTGGAATCTTCAGAGAAACACTGGTTTGGAACAGTCCACGAGTAAACAGTTCAATAGGTAACAAGTGATTCAATAGAATATGAAATTACCTGCCATTAAAGGGTTCTTTCCTTTCACAGGATGGCTTGAGGCCTGCTACTTTGCCAAAAGCTGCGAGAGCAAATACAGTGTACTAATCCAGCTTAAGAACATTACTCAACATGTAATTGCACATAATTTAGAGATCTCGCTAGCTATAGTCCATAATATAGCTACAAATAATTTCAGAATCCGTGGAAACTGGAGTGACCTCTGTGTGTAAAACAGAAGGCCAAGTAACAATAATGGATAAGCTCGTCCTTCAAGCCCTCAGATAGCACTGTATCGAAAAATGTCTTGCTCTCTAATGGGCATAACCCCATGGGCTCTTAAACATTTCAGATGACCTGTGTTGGAGAACGTAGTTTGCGGTGGCATCATCAAGTACGAGTTAACACACATCTATGCAAAGAGCAAACCATACATATCAACACCATGCAGAAGCACTGCTGACTTCTCTGGGCTCAAGCTCATCCAAAATGGACTGATGGGAAAGTGGAAAGGAGTCCTGTAGTCTGAGGAGTCCATCTTTAGAATTGTTTTTGGAGATAATGGACACCATATTCTCAGGGTCCAAAGGGAGAGGGACGATCCCAACTTTTATCAGCAACATCAAAAGCCGGCATCTGTCATGATCTGGGTCTGCATTAGTACACTCGGAATGGGCAACTTGCTCATTTATGATGGCAGAATTGGTCCAAAAGGGTAAACGTGCATTTTGGAGCAACATAGGTGCCTTCCAAATGTTTTTTTTTTCAGACATGCCCCAGCTAGTTCCAGCAGGATAATGCCAAGCCACTCTCTGCACATATTACAACGGCACGGTTTTTAGTCACAAACAGCGAGCTCTGTCTTCAGCCCAGTCCGAGCTCCCATTAAAAATGTGTAGCAGATTATGAAGCACGAAGTACAACAATGGAGATCCTGGACTGTTGACCAACTGAGGTCCTTTATCAGGTAAGATTGGGAACTAATTTTGCTTTTGAAACTGCAACAAGTGGTGTCCTCAAATTTAATGCCTACTGAGTGTTATTTAAAGGAGAAGTTATGTTAGGCAGTGATGAACAGGCATCTGTTGCACACATTACATTTCATAATAGCTATTAATACAAAGAAAGCAAGACATATTAAAAAAGATTTGCAAATCACTTTCTGCTGGTTTTATTTTCATTTTACGCATCATCCCAATTCTTCGGGAATTATGCCCCCCCCCCAGAGGGGAGACATATTGTTTTAGGCTCGGTTACCGTTCGCGTTTGCATTCATGTTTGTGTTTGCATTCCCGCATCATTTCCAGAGCGTTACTCCAACCGCGTTTGCATGATCTTACCGAAACTTTGCATACTAACTACTCGGGTCCTGAGGTGATGCCTTTTGGTATGTGTCTGTCCGTCCGTCCTTCCGTCCATCGGGATTTGATCAATTTTTGTCCGCAGCGTAACTCCTAAATCGTTTGCATGATCTTAATGAAACATTGTGTACTTACTACTCCGGCAGCGCAGGTCCTGCAGTGGTGCCCATCTGTCTCTCCGTCTCTCTGTCCACCTGGTGGGTTAGGCAGGAAAAGAGCAGAGGAGGAGACGTACGTTTTTACAAGTAAAAACACATTCTAGTTCAGACTGTAATTCCTACTACGACTTGAGGGAATCCAAGATCCTGTGAATCCCAACAACTTGTCCGGGGCTTTTGGGAGATCCAACACCTTTCTTCACAGTGGGGATGAGGTTCTTTATGGAGTGGCTATTGTAATTGTCAAACAGCGCTACTTTGGTCTCATCTGGCCATAGAACCTGGTCCTGTTGGATGTTCCAGTGCAGTTAGGCAAACTGTGGCAGCATCAGTTCGACTTATTGATGACAACAGGACTTCTTCGGTAACCCTCCCGAGTATCTTGCGGTTGTGAAGACATCTGATTGTAGCTTTAGACAGTTTCTGATCCACAAGATGTAAATCATGCCTGCAATTCTCTAACTGTGATCCCTGGAGTTTCTTTAGCCACCATAACCTGCTTACAGTCTGTGCATTTGGCACATGTCCTCATGTCCAGATGGCCTTAAACTTTTTAATTATTGCCCTGATTATTTGAAATGGACGTTTTCACATTTTAGTGATGTTCTTAGTATAATTTCTTCATTTGCGAAGCTCAACAGCTTTCTCTCACACAGCATTGGTGTATTATTTTGTCTTAACCAGGATAATGGATGACCAAGGGCGTGTCCGAATAATCATACTACATCTGTATGTACTGAATGTGGTTAGATACCAACTACTCGCCTCTCCATTTAGTACTAAGTGTGTGCATTAGCACCATAGGCACAAAATCATTGTACAATAAGGGTGCCATCTCTCCCATCCCATGACTTAGTTCACCTATGACACAGTGTAACTTTTCCACAACAAAAATTTAAAAGCCAAAAAAAAAAAAAATCATCTCTAAATTGGTGCCATTTGTATTTTTTAATACAAAAGTAATATGGCCTAGTAAAGCACTCCCTGTTGTGATTCTGGTCTTGCCTTGCCATGTTTGTTCTAACTGCCTCGTGTGTATTTTGATCTTTGCCTTGCCTGACCATTCTTTAAATATGTGTATTGTAATTTGGTTGCTTTTCATTCATGTATTGTCTTAGTTTTGATTTTCCATGTTTTACTTATAGCCATAGTTTTATTCCAGTCCATGTTTTGATTTTTCCACGTATTGCACTTTGTCTCCCTCTGTCTGGTCCTTGGTCGTGTCTTTGCTCACAGCCCCAGTAATGTGTGCCACTACTTTGGGTGATTTAATGGTTTCTGGGTTTCAATCTTCCCTCCCCATCTCGTTTACTTCCTTCCCCTTGCGTTTTCTATATTACTAAAACATAATTACAGTTTGTTGTTTTTGTTAATTTACTAACCAAGACTAACATTGTATATAAGACTAACTTACTAACGAGCTCTCGGGATTGTATAGCTGCACTTACTAATCGATTAACAAGCTCTCAGCACTCGTGCTATTCTAATCTCTGCCCCTTGTCTCTCCCTAATCTTCGCTGCTGCATTTCAGTGGAGTCTCCACACCTTCTTATGCTTTCCTTTCTCTTAGTATCTCTGGACGGTAGAACTCCTTGACCGGAGCTGTGTCTTTGTCTATAGGTTTGTCCCATGATCCCTGTCCGCGTTTTGGCTTCTGCCAATTTCATGTGATTAGGTTCCCCCTAATGTGTTTCTCCCTTGTAATCAGTCTCACTGCTTCCTGCTGTGTTCTGTTATCATGTGACCTCCCTGAAGTGTATATTAGATGTCTCTTCACAGCACTGCTTTGTCAGATCGTTCTCTCATGCTAACTTGTGCCACATTTATTTCGCCTTGTTCCCATTGTGATTACCTTTCTGACTGGACCGTCCTTGACATTTGAATTTTGCCCACTCCCTGTACTTCGCCGCCTTCTTGTGTTTTGAACCTTTTCTGTCTGACTTTGATTTTTGTGATTGGTGCCCTGGTTACCATTCTGGATTTCACCCATTGGATTCTGATTTTGGATTGTGGTCTCTGCACAGTTGCCTGCTCTGTTGGGGGGTTTCCCCTTTCAAAAATAAAGCCTCCTTTTTGCATTTTACTGGTTTTCGCGTGTGGTCCATTTCGTAAAACCTCACACTCCCGTTAATTTTATATATATATATATATATATATATATATATATATATATATATATAATATATATATATATATATATTTTTTTTTTTTTACTTTATATACTCTATTCTACCTACAGTTACAGAATTGCTTTATGGATCATCATGACAACAGCTTGTCTGTACTAGTGAAGGTATAATGCAGGGTATATTTGTTGCAATGGTGAAATTTTGCAAAATGCAATATGCCATCCAGGTATCATTCACCCCACAGATTAATCCAAACTAATGATTCAGACATACCATAAATTGAAGACCTGTGTGCAAGAAGTACCTAAGTCACATTTTTGAAAAAATTGAGCAGGCACCAGTTCTTGAATCTGTTCTGAAATAAGACACATTTGATGCCAAAATTAAGAAAAAAAGTAGTTTACCCCTGTTTATTGTTATATGGTGTTTTCGGAATCCACTACAATTTTCTGTGAGAAGTATTCAAGTCCATAAAATTTATGCAATAATTGCCTAAGACCATAACTGGCCAATCAAAATGTTGGAATTGAGGGGTTACCATGGTTACCAAGGGAATGTTCAGGAGTCTCATTTTCAGCCCTGGAGTTTCATGCCTCAGACCAGTGGTCTTTTGCGAGTGACTGCTGCACGTTTAGTTTTGTTTAGGGGTGGGGATGGGGGGGCGCAGTTTATTTTGTTGAGCGCGGGGGGGGTGTAAAGTTCATTTCTTTCAGAGAGGGTAAGATGCTTTTTCTTTCCTAATCGCGTGTCTTCCAGTACTCTCTAAACTTCATTTTATTTGCGCCACCCTTCGCATTGTGCCGCCTATGCACTACATACACTGCATACCGACTTCTTGCACCACTGGATATCCCTGGACAACGGCCCATCTGGAATTGTCCGGATTAGCCACTCCGGGCCTTGCTGTTATAAACAATACATAATTTATGATTTTGTAGCAATCATTCAAGTAAAAGGGAGGTATTGTTTGAAAGATGACTGGTTCTCCAAAATTAAGTTTTTCTGCAATTCAAAGGTTTGTTTCTGATTTGTCAAAGTGACATTGGATTTGAAGAAGTTATGTAAGTGTTAAACAAATAGTTCTGCCAACCATAAAGGCACAAAAGGCACAAGGAAGCTTAGCAAAAATAACATGTTTGTATTGAAAACTCGTCAATAAAGGGTTTTTGATACTAAGAGTACTCAAGTCCGTGATTTTTCCACAAAAAATACTTTCCTGCCATTTTGTCACAAAAAGTATCAAAGTCAAAACTACTTTTTTTGATTTCTCGGTAATAAAGGAGAATCATTCCACAAAATAAATGGTGACTAACCATGTTCAGCCCTTAGAACTAATGCATGAGTCCATAATAAGCTACCTTGAAAAAATCGGCGCTATGATTAGAAAACATTGACCATCAATATCTCAAAAATGTCATTTTAAAGTACTTCTTGCACGCAGGTCTTAAATTTCTCATGCAGCTTTTTCCCAACTGTATTGTGAACATGAACACGATTTTTGTTAGTATTCTCCCCACTCCTCATTTTGTGTTAATTGAGAATGTTCAGCATTATGAGGTCATGTGGTCCCTGCCATATGTTCCTCTCCTGTGCAAAATCTCTACTGAGCTCATCATGAGCTACGATTCAACAAGTCCTTAAAATAAGTACAGCACAGGACAGAGCTGGCCATATTTATTTATTCATCTCAACCTAATGATGATTATAACATTGTTCTCATTTATACTGGCAGAGTGTTTGATTGTAATAAGACAATATTTCAGTATATCAAAGACTAGAAATATCCCAATTTTAGCTTCTACGATGTGAGATATGCTGTGTTTGATTAATGCTTGTTGCTACTTGCTCTCTTGTCCTGCCAACTTCAAAACCATAGGCCAGGAATCAGGAATCAAGGCACATAAATTTTTGAAAACCGTTAAACGCTTAAAAATGGGGTAAGATGCACGATTTATTGGCATCATCAATAATCAGAGACTATTTCCTCCGAAATCAATATTACAAAACTCTAAAATGGTTAAAATTAGCTAATGCCAAAATGGCCATGGGAGATTAAGCCCTGATCAATATTATTTCTAGTCCCAAACTACATAACCTCATTTCTTTGCCGCTAAAAGTGTGCTTGAAAGCATGGTAGGTCTTTGCCAAAGTTTGCAATAGTTGGCATGACATAAAGTAAATTAGTGATGAACTTAAGACCTTAAATGTTTAACAGAGCCTGTGACATTTACTTGGGATGAACAAACATTTTTGCAAGAAACTAGACATTACTACGAGCTAAACTCTTAGTGGGGGTGGGTGGGCTGGGGAGGATCATTTGCGGGGATCTCAAATGAACCCTTTGTGAATTGTGAATAAAATCAAAATGCAATGACTTTCAGATCACATGAGCCAAAATGTTATTTACAATAGAACATAGATAACATTTCAAATGTTGAAACTGAGACATTTTTATCCACAAAATGAGCTTTTTAAAATTTTGTGGCTGTAACAGTCTCAAAAAAGTTGGGACATGGGCAAAAAAGGGCTGAAAAAAGCAATTAATATGTAGAGAATCAGCGGAAAGAACATTTAGCAAGTAATTCAGTTAACTGGCATCAGGTGTGTAACATGATTGGCTATAAAAGGGATGTCCAAGAGAGGCTGAGTTTCTCAGAAGTAAAGATGGCCAGAGGCTCTCCAACCTGTGAATTCTTCTGTAAAAAAAATTGTGGAATACTTTAAAAACAATGTTCCTCAACGTCAAATTGCAAAGGCTTTGAAGGTCTCATCATCAGTGCATAACATAATCAAAAGATTCAGACAAACTCGAAAGATCTCTATGCGTAAGGGACAAGGCCGAAGACCTTTACTGGATGCCCGTGATCTTCGGACCCTCAGACGCCACTGCCTCACTCACTGGCATGATTCTGTCATTTACATTACTAAATGGGCCCAGGAATACTTCAAGAAACTGTCTGTAAACACAGTCTGCCGTGCCATCCACAGATGCCACCTAAAACTCTATCATGCAAAAAGGAAGCCATTGTTGAGCATGATCCAGAAGCACCGCGTGTTCTGTGGGCCAAGGCTTATTTAAAATGGACTGTAGCAAAGTGTCCTGTAGTCAGGTGAGTCCAAATTTGACATTCTTGTTGGAAATCTTGTTGGGCGTTGTGTCCTCCGGGCTAAAGAGAAGAAATACCACCCCTCCTGTTATCAGCATTCAATTCAAAAGCTAGCATCTCTGATGGTATGGGGATGCATTAATGCATATGGTGTGGGACACTTGCATGTTTCAAAAAGCACCATGAATGCTGAAAGGTATAAAAAAGTTTTAGAGCAACATATGCTCCCCTGCAGACAACAGAGAAGGCCTTGTGTATTTCAGCAGGACAATGCAAAACCACATACTGCAGCTATTACAACAGCATGATTTCGTAGTAGAAGAGTCCTTGTTCTGAACTGGCCTGCCTACAGTCCTGATCTTTCACCGATTGAGAACATTTGGCGCATAATTTAACGAAAAGTCTGACAAAGGAGACCCAAAACTCTCCAGCAGCTGAAAGCCCGTATTAAACAAGAGTGGGATCAAATTCCAATGGCTAAACTCAAGAAACTTGTCTCCTCAATGCCCAGGCGCCTTCACTCGGTGTTAAAAACAAGAGGGGATGCTACATCATGGTAAACAGGCCCCTGTCCCAACTTTTTTGAGACCTGTAGTAGCCATCAAATTTGAAATGAGCTCATTTTGTGAATAAAATTGTAAAATTTCTCAGTTTCAACATTTGCTATGTTATCTCAGTTCTATTGTGAATAAAATACTGACTGGTGTGATTTGAAAGTCATTGTGTTTTGATTTTATTCACAATTAACACTTTGTCCCAACCATTTCGGAATTGGGGTTGTAGTTTCAGGTAGATTTTTTGGCATTTTACATAAAGGCAATACTGTATTTTCAAATATATTTTTAAAAATTGCGCCTATAATATCCGCGTTTTTCCCGTCAACCAATATTCATGTGGCATTTTCCAGCTTGTCAGAAAATTCTGACAAACGCAAATCTGTCTGAATTGACTCTGACCATCAGCTTTGCGCTCACTTGCGATAATGAAATTTTCTAAGGCTATTTTCTCCTCTTTTGCAATCCAACATGCAACATCAGAAACGAGTGCATGTTTTTTTCTGTCTATTGCGTTTTCCTCATGGAGTTTCATTCGACATGCGGTATGACATGCGGCTGTGAAATCCTATCTGAGGCTTTACGGGCTTGCTTGCAAACTTGGTCTCCTGTCGTTTCCAAAACGACAGGTTTTCCAAATGTAATCAGTCATTGCAAAACCTGCCTGGCCGAAAGTGAAGCAGATGGACTCGAGACGCTGTCAGGAGAAGGCTCTTTCCATCGGGGTTTATAACAGCCCGTCTGAACCGAGACTGACTCAGATGAAAAAAGTCAAAAGGTAGTCTGTATCACGACAGCGTTATTGCTACTGCTGAGAAGTGGAGAAGTGACTCACAGTATTGACATTTTACCAACTCATCTCTTTTTAGGAGAGCTAACTTTGTTACTGACGTATTCAATGGAGAACATACAAGTCGCTCTAGGGGCAACTCACATCGTAGCCCTGACGGCTCTGATAGAATAAGTTGTTCTAGACTGCTAGGTTTTCGCTGCATTGCGCGCACCTCAGACCTTGACAAATTGCCATACATTGGTATGCTCATACTGAGACCTTTGAACCCGGTCAAAATAGAAACATTTCGCCCTGGTAGACTGAATAATGGCAACAGCAAAACAGAGTAGGAATGGACTTTTGTCATTTTCACGGCTAAATTTAGATGATTTAGAAAGAGAACTGGGAGATAGTCTGTCACCGCTGTCACTGAGGGTTATTGGAATGCTGCGCGAAAGGAGTTAGCTGTCTTGCAGGAAGTTCAGAGGAGTTCTGGGCCGAGGGGGAACAATTTTTTTGCACCGAAGGGATTCCAATTCCAGGTTGGTTTATCTCACGATAGGTTCTTACATGTCCTACAGCCGGGATGCAGAGTGGGCTCTTGCGATTCCAACCGCAGGGTCTAAACGATTTTTTTTACTCTAGTCCGCTATACTGCAGTAATTTATCATGCAATATTTAACTAATATATCTCAGGATTTTTGCAAGTATTTGAACTTTGGAGGAGCTTGTTTTGGAGAGACAAGAAAAAGCGTGGTAATCTAATGGATTTAAAAAACAAGGAATTAAACTTTTCTTTAGGTGGGCACCTTATCACAAATGTCAAACTTTAATCCAACAAGAAGTCATTGATGGACCAGCTGTACATAGATTTGCTATCTGCCTTACGTCTTAAAGGTTTTACGCATCGAAACAGAAATGTCAAGGATCTTCGAAAACGTGCGCAGAAAAACCGCACTTTGACTGTAAGATAATCGTTTGTCATGAGGCTGACGCCAAAGGGGATGGCGCTTCAAGTCCAACAATAGCAATGCGAAAAAGAAAAAGTCCGTGAGAGCTAACAGGACTTAATCCTTTTGTTACTGGGGACGTTCTTGTGCGTGTGATTAAACGCCCAAAACGTAGTTTTTCCAGTGCTGAAGAAATGCAGGCTACAATTATTTAATCAAATGCGCTTGTGCTGGGAAATATTTCAATTATGCGAAGCGGAGTACCGTTTTAATCCAGGGACTTAATCGGAATCGAATCAAAGACTGAACACAAACATTGACGGTCACTATTTATTTTTTGATGCATCATTTCTATACATCTGCAAAGGTAGGCTGTTTGTAACTTCTGTATGTATGTTTGACGTTTTTCAAAGCTTTCCCATTTACTAAACGTTTAAGTGAGTTACAACTTGAATCACC
Source organism: Gymnothorax reevesii (assembly GCA_029721435.1). Lineage (NCBI taxonomy): Eukaryota > Metazoa > Chordata > Actinopteri > Anguilliformes > Muraenidae > Gymnothorax > Gymnothorax reevesii. Next base: position 119,252,836 of record CM056574.1, read on the forward strand.
TGTCATTTTAACTGTAGGACACCGGTCCATATCAGAACCTGTTATTTTCAGCCTGGGTCGATCATTATTGCAAGAATAAAATGCTACTGTATCAGCGTCGCCGCAAACTGTTATTCGAGTGGTGTTTGATATAAAAACGGATTATATTAATTGGTCAGTGGAAAGTTTGGAATTTTGCCTGATCATGGATCAAATCAATAATGGATGACGAAAAAGCGACCCCACCGATCAAAAAATATGACCTCGGATATAATACTTATAAATTGTGAATGAGAGGGTGTTCGATTTTCTTCATTAAAGTTGTCAGGATCACCGGGAGCCCTTAATTACACTGCGTGCGGTGCGCACACTTTTAAGTGCTCGCATTGTCCTTTACTGCAGAATGTTACTATCCCTGGCGTGTGTCAGAAACGTTTTTATAATAAATGCCATATCCCTGTAATTTGAGATATAGAAAAAACTTTTCAGGAGACAAAGCTGTCACTGTATGGTAGGGTAGGGCACGAGAGATGGCTAACGCGTAAAATGGAAGAATTGTCAATTATGCACGGCACAGTCACGCTTGAATGGGACGATTTATCTTGTATTGTGAAGTGAATGGATTTGTGTGAATAAAACTTAATTATATAGTATATCGTGAAATGCTGAGTGAGGCCACCATAAAAAACGACCAGACGAAGCCTCGTGTTTATATGCCCCACGGATCTTGTAAATATCGACTCCGTAAAAACTCCAGGAAAGATTCCACAGCGTTAAGTCAGAATCGATGAAACAATGGTCTTGTTGCAAACTGGTCAGTTGCTCCACTGACGCCTTACTTGCACAAACAAACATTGTGTACCCCATAAAATCTGCGGGAATGCAAGCAATTCGAAGCAGACGAATGAGACGTCCCAGTGTATGCTGAATGTATTCACTTCGCACAACAGCTCTTACCCACTCTTTCCATTCTGTCGAAAACCGCAATGATTTACAGGAGAAAGTCTACTCAGGTGGTTAAATTATTCAGGTTTATTGACCTCAAACAGAGTTTGTATTCGAGATCAATAGGGACTAAATGTACTTATGAAGAGCTGGTAGGCACAGTGCCCATTATGTATTCTCTTATTTAAGAGCAGTAGGTATGGAAGGCCTAATTGGTGGGTAAATCGACTTACGACGCGTCAAAACATCAAGGACTGCAGATAAAATCCAAACCAGACTTACAATCTGCTATTATAATTGCAATTAATACATTTCTCCCTGAGAGTAATACAGTTGTACTTTTTTACGGCTCCATTCCTCAGAAGTTCAAAGGTCTGCTTTCTTGACTAACTCCTCAGTAATTTTTCCTAGTCTCATGGAAAATATGTGAGCATGAAATGGCTTATTTGTTTTGGTGACATCTGAGACGGTGGCCCCAATTCAAGCACTATTTATTGTCTCCAAAAACATCCTCACAATTGGAGGGTCCTGCGTAGATAACCTCTCATTTGTATTGTTGAGTAGTCTGATATTTTCACTGTTGCTTTAACATTGTGCGGAGCCCTTCCTCACCTTCAACAAAACTGTTCAGCAGAGTGTTCCCTGCTGGCTGCGTTGCAGGAAATAGCAGATTCTATTTGTTTTCTCATTTAACAGGCTCTAAACCTGCTGGCCACACGTATGTTAGCCTTGGAGAGCACATGAGAGGCCAAAATGTGAAAGTGCAATTGGACACAAATCATATGTGAACAAAAGCAGATGAGCTGATCACTAAAAACAAGAATGACTGCCACAGAAGAATTCCCTTTTAATTTTACCTTTTAAAATAATATTTATCTGGCATTTGTGCATCAGATCCGTTATTATAGCTTGAGCCATTGAAGTAAAAAGAGCACTGTTAGCTTAGCCAAGATCTATAAAAAAAATGGGAGTAGGAACTGGTAGTGGAGCCAAAGCTGAGAAACAGGAAGTGACCCGAACTTTGCCTTTCCTTGCAATATTTGTCCTTCCTGTCTGTGGCTGACAAGTAAGGATTGGGCTGCTTTGAAATGCAGCCTTGCGTTTGTAGTTCAGTCCAAGCTGCAAGGGCTGGGATCGGGTGGGGACAGGGGCTTCCCATTTGTTCGTGAAGCCCATCCTATCCCAATATTTCCGGACATCCTGGCATGAAGGACTGCTCTACACTGGGCAGATGGAATAGTAATGCTATCTGTCCCCCACTGCCCCATTCCCACGTTCAGTCTGATGGATCGCTTTGATGGGATTCCCAGCTTCTTACCACAAATTCCCCCAGAATGTACCTGGAGCCACGCTGGACCATTCAATTTTGTTGACCTGCCGTGTGGAGGAGAGCTTAGGTCGATAGTGACCGGAGGGTTATTAGTTCACATCCTTCTGTTGCCAAAGAGAGCCTATCCTTGCACCAGGTGCCATCCTAATCACTCTGTATAGGATTCAGGGAGGGAGAAAGTGCCTCATTTTAGCGTCAGGTGAAATATTTGCGACGCAAGTGGGGGCAATGGGTTCCCGACCCTCGGGTCTCCATCTGGTTGCTGGAGAAGCTCCTGAGAGGCCAATGACACAGGGATGATAAGTAGTTCTTCTTAAAATTCACCTATCCCATGGTGCACCATTCTTTCCCACTCCCCCCGGTGCTCTTAAGGAAGTCCCAGCTGTGTTTCAGTCGAAGGCACGCACTTCAGAGTCTCAACCAACATTGCATTAGATTGTTCCTGCTTTTCAGAAGGTTTACAAAGTTGAATGCACTGTGTGGACTTTGTTGGTCTCATAAAAAGGACCTGGATGAGGGGGAAGAGTGAGAGAAACGGGACTGAGCTACATTACAACCTCCAGTGGGAAAACAATCTCTGCATCCTGGCCCTGTGACTGTTTTATGGGACCACAGACGTGCTTTTCACACTTTATTGCCCTCAATCAGTTCTTGACCCCGATGCTAATCTCAACCCCAGAAACCCAACATGGGAAAACTGACCTCCGGCCCTGAGCAGCTGATTTTTAGCCTCGAGCCGCCATCTCCCCTGTCGGCATTTTATTTCTCACGCAGTGTATGGACCCACTCCATATTTCTCACTCACGCCCGTCCGGAAGCCTTCTTTTTGAAGACAGACTTTGGCAAGAGTTGAAGGAGTTGCCGGAGATAGGAGCCGTCATGGAGCGGGGGCCAGGTCAAGGGGGTGTGGTTCGGGAGGGAGAGGGGTGTGCGCACGAGGGTCGGCCACGTGGTTCAGGCTATGTGGAGTTCCCCATTTGCCTGTGACTTAGCGAGTTGGATCGTAGATTTCCGCATTGTAGGTCAAGGGTGTCGTGCTTTAGTTCTGGAGGGCTGCAGTGTCTGCAAGCTTCTGTGGTCTCCTTCCAATCAGCAGCTGGTTGGTGCCTTGAGAAAAAGATATGTGGATTCTTCAGCCAATCAATGACTTGAAAAAGTAACTAATGCGGAAATGCAGCAAAAACCAGTGGACCTCTGGAGTAGTCGTTTGTCTCTTCTTTATGAATATGGTCTTAAATGGTTTGCACACTATGAATGCAGGAATCCACATAGACAGTCGAGAGTCCTCTTTGTGACCTCATATTCAATCGTTCACGGTGGCATAGTGGCACAGTGGCTAGCACTGCGCCAACATAGCAAGAAGTTTGCTAGTTAAAATCTGGCCTGGGGCCTTTTAATGTTTGTTTGTTTGTGTGGGTGTTCTCCCGTAGACATGCGTGTCACCATAATTGGAGAGTCTACATTACCCGTAAGTATGAGTGTGTGAGTGAATGGCATGTGATGAATGGTGATGAATTGGAAAGCCATCCAGGGTGTGTCTTCACCTTTCGCCCAGTCTCCTGGGCTAGGCTACAGCTTCCTGCAACCATAGTGAGGAAGAAGCAGTATAGATGTTGGAAGGATAGATTAAATTGTTTACAAATCTGGTGAGCTTGGGCACGCAGCCAAAAAGCAGAACTTGTGTTCTTGTCTAAGTTTTTATGGACTGCACCGTTGGATGGAGTGGCAGACTGTACAGAGTGGTGCTTCAGGTGCTTGCCTTTTGCATGAAGGGACGGGCTCCAGCCCCCTGTGACTCTGACCAGGGTGAAGAAGTTTCGATGGTCGATGGCTGGATGGATTGATGCACTGTATGGCTGCTTCAGCACTCTTGAATCAATGCTGTTCTTATTCTAGTTAAATGCTGCTGAAAAGAGGGTGGGTCTGAAGTTATCCAGCCAGCATTCCCTCTCTCTTCCTTATCCCGATGTCCAGTCAGATGTCTGAAATCTGGGGGTCAGAACTTCGAACAACTGCTTAATCCGCCTGTGAATTCAGCCGACTCTATTCTCTCACTGTATGGAAAAATGTCTAATTGATTACCAGGTTTTCCATAATTAATTTTGAGCTCATAAATGGTGCACCAACTTACCAAGTTTTTGAAGCCTTCAGACCCAGTCGCCCATTGACCATCCCAAGGTCTATTTTGATCTTTTTTAATATATGTAAGCGATCTGCATTTTTCCCTTCTTGAGTTGTGAAACCACCAGAAAAATGATCCCTGTAACTCAGGAATGCTGAGGGAAATGTGTATCTGATATAGCGGATACATATTGAGGAGAATTGGCACCAGCATAACTAGGGGTGGCCACTTGCAGGAGTGCAACATTCACAGAGGACACCAGAATTCAAGAGACAGTGACTTTTTTTCTGTCAAATAGCATCAGCTGCTTACGTCATTTGCTGGATCTGAATCCACCTGAACATGCCTTTTACATACTGAAGAAGGTACTGAGAGCAGTAAGTCCCCAAAAACAAGCATGAACTAAAGATCGCAGAAGTAAAGACCAGGAAAAGCATCACCAGGGAAGATACCCAGCAATTGGTGATATGTCACTGATTTCAAGCAGTCGTTACATGTAAAAGATATGCGGTCAAATGTTAAAATTTATTATAATTAATTATTATAAATTATTATAAATTTATTATAATCAAATGTAAGTTTATTCTCCATGAAGTTAAACTGTCCAATATTTTTGCACCAAAAAATGGGATGAACTATGTACAGACAGTGCTGTCTTTTTAAACATTTCATCTGATATGGATGAAAACACCTTCAACTTAAAGCTGTCAGTCTGCAGTAGTCTTGTCACTGTATCCTTTCAAACACAGAGTGGGTAAAGGGGTAAAGAACCAAAATACAAAAAAATTATCTCTGTCCAATGAATTATGGTCCTCACTGTAATTTATCTAGATAAGTGCTTGCAGGCGAAGACATTTTTGACTTTTTGATATTCAACACCAGTAAAGAGCTTATGCTGAAAGCCTATCAAAACACACAGCTATGAGGTACAGGGGTACAGAGAAACAGTCTCTTATTGGAAGGATGATTCTTTATTTTCGTCGACTTTCGTCGACTGTCTCTGCGTCTCGTACCCATGTCTCGGCAGACGTCTCCTGGAATCTCACCCTTCCTTTTCTACCCATCCCTCAATGGTGCCTCGACCGTTTGTTTGAACTTCTCTTTTTGCGGCGCATACCATTGTGCCACAGACATCGACGATGATTTTATCTTATGACTTTCAATTATGTGTCGTCTTGCCCTTTGTAATTATTCACACTCAGACTCTGATAAGGGGCTTCAAGGAAATTTCCTGGGGAAAAAAGTAATTTAAAAAAAATAGACGATGACACTGAGAGAAAAAATATCTCAGCCTGCCCTTTTTATAGCTACATTTTTTTCTAAACTCGTTGACACTTTCATTGGTTCCCAGAAACCTTGGGATGTTGGCAGCCTTCCCTGAATGTTTTAGGAATACTACAGGGGGTTTATTGTTATTGGGAATGGTTGTGAACTGTCCTGGTGCTCAAGGCAAGGCCAAAGGCTGCCCGTTTGGAAAAGTCTTTGTTCACTCGCTGACAGCTGATGCCCGGAGGTCGACGTCCCGCCTCACACCAAGAATTCCCCGGATCATCACTAACCTTTTTACTGGAAATTATAGGTGACTTGTCCAGAGCCTCTGCTTTCGCGTGTTTGGAATTCTTCCGGCTCAAAATGGATGTCAGAGGAGCAATTCTTGTCAAATGCTTCAGCTTTTCTGTGCTCCACAGAGTCCAGTTCCAGGCTGTAGAACTGCACTGGTCTGCGTGTGTAGCTTTGTTATATAGAGAGTTGGTAAGTCCATATTCAGAAAGTAAAAGTCTGCCCCAGAACTTTGTTCAAGTCACCTGGATTTTCTCTTTTGTGTTGTTATTGAAGCTGGAGTTGGAAGGAATTAATGAAAGCAGCCAAGAGTTTATGGGTCCAAGAGGCTCGAGGCTGGGCATTCATTGTCTGACCTGTGGTGATATACAGTATGAAATCGTATTCTCAGCGTGTGATTGGACAGTATGAGGTCAGGGCTGCAAAATGATTGGCTTTGGAAACTCCTTGCTCTCCTGTCATGAAGTCCTAACCTCAGAAGCCTTAGTTGCTCAGGTTTCAGTGTTTTATGACTTTGGCATGTTTGAGCATTATACATTCTAACGTTTGGCATTTTTATTACCTTACAGGCTTTATTTTGGGAAAGGATTGGACTGTACAGTCCTGACATGGTATAGATTGAAATGAAAATGTTTTGAGATCCTTTTGCGTGATACGTTTTTATCTCTGCCAAGGAGGTCATGTTTTCACCCCTTTTTGTTTGTCTGTTCATCTGTCTGTCTGTCTGTTCACAAGATAACTCAAAAAGTTATGAACAGTTTGGCACAAAATTTGGTAGGATGAGAGGTGGTAGTCCAAGGATGAGTTGATTCAATTTTGGGAGTGATCCGGAACATATTCTGGACTCTGGAGCTGGAAGAATTAAAATCTATCTGTCTAACATGGGTCTGAGAGATATTTCTGACCAGATAACTCGAAGAGTAATGAACGGTTTCGCAGGATATTTGGCAGGTTGATCGGTGAAAGTCCAAGGAAGAGTTGATTTAATTTTAGAAGTGATCTGGAACATATTTTGTAACCAAAAGAACAGATATATGGCGTGGCAGATGTATGCGGTCTACCAAGTGCCCTCTAGTTTGTATATATTTTAAAGAATGTCTAGAATATGTTTGAAAGAATTTCAGTTACTCTGTTCAGTCCATCAGGAATTCAAGAGTACTTTAATATAAATTACTAATGTTAATGACATTTTTATAAAAACTAAAGTTTAATATGGTGCTGTTGTCCTGGGTGTCTGCATAAAATCTAAGCATTTGGTTAGATTTTGAAGCCAATATGTTCTCACTATGGACCTCAGGGTAATTATTTCATCAGTTGCATGTAGCTGATGCTAACAAACTGAAAACTCATAGTTTTTTCTCAATGTGTATGAATAACTCAATATATCAATGTGTGATTGAATCAACTAAACCGAAGTTTTGTTTGAAAACTTGATTATTAACACGTGTCTGCACTTTGTTACCTCAGCGGGACTGACAGAATTTGTCTCTCAAGCTTGTTATATTTTCATCCAAATAATTCAAACGTCTGGCACCGGTGATGGTTGGCCAGTCCATGTTATTTATTGTCCAGGCCCTATGTTGTCTGTGTCTGTACAATAGGCGAGCAGTGAGGAGGGTCCTGTATTGAATACTACAGATGGGCCCCCGGTCAATAGGGTCGAGCCCTGTGCTGGTATGGGACCTTACAGGATGTGTGGAGGTCAGCTGGAACAGGGACAATGGCAGCTTTTCTGTTTTGGTCACGGTTCTGCACAGACAATAGAGAGGACCATGCTACAAACGTGCCACAGAGAGAATCTACACTCTCTGTTTGTTTGCGCAACTGCGCCTCCACCCCCCACCCCCCCCCCACCCCCCCCCAAACCTGCCTGAATCAACCAACAAACATCACAAGGTCAGGGGCCTCCCTATAAAAACAACTCAAACAAGCCGGCCCGTTGCTCAGTTAGCAGGTTTTTTTGCCCCAAATTTTTTGTTTGAATTCGACCTCTCAGTCAGCCCTTTTTTGCCCAGTTTTGGCAATGGTGACTGCATGTCTTCTTACACCACATATTGCAAGAGTCAGCTTTTACTTAAGTTCTGGTGTAAAAAAGTAATAATTAAGAGCTCAAATCGCTATTTGTCTATTTGCACTCCATCCGCTATGCTTTTTTGAGATAGTCCTCCAGTGAAGAGTGCTGAACAAATATATATATATATATATATATATATATATATATATATATATATATTTTTTTTTCCCCCTTGCTGAACTCAGTCAAACTGTTTTGTCCACAGCAGCAGCTTACTCCCATCGATGCCGAAGGAGGAAGACATGACATGGACATGAGATTCCTTAATTCACGTTAGGACTGGCCCTCAGTTCTTTACACGATGCAGGCGCACATCCTGCCTATGCCATCGAAAGATTACACTGTCAGCGTATGTTCAACCTGTGCCTGCCTGACCATTAGTGGCCGCTAGAGAGCGATGAGACTAATGAATTTTAACCAGCTTAACCCCTATTATCCCCAGTGAGGCTATGCCAATTATTGCCTTGCCAATGCGGATCTTCAGCTATAGTCACCACATAGCACATAAGTCCATGCGTACTCTTTTAGAGGATGTGTGAATACAAACATGATAGGGGTGGATTACTCAAAGAGACTTGTGGAGGAATGTGGGACATCGGTATGTACTCACCTACAGCTGCACAGCTGTACAGCTGTGTCCTTGCAAAATGGAAGGCTGTCGGAGGCGATGATGGCTTGATGGCTGCTGGAATTGTGCAAGACACTGTATCTCGCTTGAAAGGAGCGCTGGGACACAGCTGGGCCCATGGCACAAGACTGTGATTTTCAGTGCCAGCAAATATGATGAGAACGGGCCCCCGAATGCATTTTTCTTAATGTCTGTGTGGTTCTTGGGGGCGAACTGTCAGAACATGCAGGGACAAGCTATATTAAAATTAGCGAGAAGAGTCACGCTAACCTTTCTGCGACCTCATGAGTTTGCTGACCAGATGTTGGAGCACTCTGTTCTCCCAAGAACAAGAAAACCTTTCCATTCTATTCACTAGTGGAAACCGCAACCCAAATTTGAGGGAATTTTGGTGATTCTGGCCACAATTATCGATTCTGGAATTTTTGGAATTTCACAAGCAGTGAAGCCCTTGAGCCAAGAGAATGTTCTTTAGTCCAGAATAAAGAACCGAGTTATAAATCCCCCCCATGGGGAGTTGTCGGTAAATTTCTAATGAGGGACATGCGTCTGGAATCAAACTAGGAGATGGCAGCAGTAGAGGCCTGGAGGGGGAGATGTTTTTTGAAGGTTTGCTATTGGGAACTGGAGATTTGGAAGTCTCTCTGAGTTTATTACATCGAAAACATCATTAGACCAGTCTAAGAGCTTTAATGAACTGACGTTCCCTTTGCATCAGGCCGAATGTGTTAAGCCAATGGAGAACTTTTCTCGGGGGAACTATTATGCCTTCTAGCATGCAACCAATCATACTGGCAGAAACCTTCGACTCGAACACCTGCAATCTATTTTGAATGAATGGTTTAAAACATGTGGGAGTTAAATAGTCTACATTTTTACTAAAGACGTCTGGAACAGGGCCTTGAGAACGAGTAATGTGGATTCTCTAGCCAATCAGTGACTTAAATTAATATCTCGGGCAGCAACTCTGCAGAAACCAGCAGTCACTGCGGGACGAGAGTTTGGCATCTCTTGTTAGCGAAGAATTACTGAAACCACAGAGACTGGAGCACCTGGATAAAGATTAATTCCTTATTCCTTATAAAGCTTGCATTATACTGAACAAGAGATTCTATGCATTAGACAAAAATAAAGAGAAGCATTTGGTGCCAGTTTTGTGTCATTTAACGGCCGCATAAGAGTTCCCTCCTCCTCAGTGTTCAAAACCATGCAAACAACCACCTTCTGGCTCAAGTCTTCATTTTTTTGAACAACTTCACAGGGCCATCTATTTTCAGTCCAAACCGCATGGCCATGGTTGATACTTGCAAGCAAGAATCGTCAAATTTGGACCTCAAGGCCAGTTTCTGTTGGTTTTCAATTAGCTTTTCATTCTGCCACTGTGATTAGGACTGCAATAAATCTTGTGACCTAGCAGAGTGATGTATTTGTCTTATTTTTAGACGTAACATCTTGTTTCAGGTTTGCTCAGTGAAACTAAAGCCCTGCCAATGAGCTAAAACAGTTTCCCTTGTTCTGAGATCCAACTCCATTTCGGGCTCGTTGAATGTAGTGTGAATGTTGAATGTCGCCACTTTAAATTCCTTCCTCTCGATGAACATTTGACAAGAGTTGAAGAGCAAGATGAACGCATGTATGACACAGTATGCTGTGTAGAATAGGAGACATTCCTGTCACATGGCCAAACAGTACATCTGTTTTGATTTCCAATTCTTTTTTGTGAAGAGAAGAATTTCTTCATGCTTGTGACGGCCAATGATAAAAAAACAGTGGTTCTCACATTTCAGCTTTTTAATCACTTTGGCTGCTATCACCAACAGTTTTATGTCCTCTTGTGGTAGATACTGTAGGGATGGAAGGCTCTCTGGTGCTAATACAGCAAATCCCGGCTCGTTTTGTCATAACTCAGATGAGATGCTTCGCGGCAAATAAAATCACAATCTGCCTGCAGTTGATTAGTTTTTTTTTATATTGAAAAAAGCACCAACATTTCTCAGACAATGGCCATTACAGCATTCGGATCAAAACGCTCTGCCTAAACATGTCAGATTTTTGCTGATTTTCCCATTTAAATAATTGCACGGAAAGAGTAGTGTGTGATTGAGTAGTGTATGATTTTCATAACCTAAAAGTATGTCATTTGCAGTTGACTGAGTTGCAAGAAGCATATGATTTTCATTTTTCTGTTTGGACTGATGGCATGTTACAGTAATTGGCCCCTTTTTGAATTTGCATTCCTGCTAGTTTATTAATCCCTGCAACAAAGTAGAGCGGGGATATTGGAATGAGGCTCACTTGTTCATCTGTCCGCGCTTTGGCCTGACAGTCCAGATAAGTTAGGGCTGTTTTTTCCAGAAGTTAGTTTATCTTGATGAGTGGAATTTTGTTTGTGTTCCCAGTCATGTCCATTATTCTGTTCAAATTCGGGATTCCACGGTGGTGGGGATATCAATGACAATTTAGTCTAGTTATTTAAACCTTAAACGTATACTGAGTAGGATTTGTCAGTTTTGGTTTGTAAACACAACTTTCAAAGTTGCCCCCTCCTTCCTGGCTTAGCGACACCTGAAGCGCTACACTGTAGTGCAGTGTTATGTCCCGCCCTCATGCCCTGTGCTCTGTTATCTGTGGGTTCACACCTATTGCCCAAAGGCTGATGCCCAGAAACATCCTGTACGAAGGAAAATAAGAAAATACTGTCAGTCGGCGGGGTCTCTGTAGAAACAGATGCCGCAATTCACTTCTAGTGGGTCAGAAGTGATGACTGTGAGAGAATAGTTTTGTGTGGGACTATACATACTTTCTTAGGTAAAAACTCTGGAAGTCGCTCTGGAATCTTTTGGTGTCAAGCAGGGTTATGCTGCAGGGTTTTGCCTGCTGGGTTCTAACTGTGATGCTGCCTCACAGGAGCCTTAGTAGTGGTAGGGGCCTGGTGCCAGTACACAGTCCAAGCCCCACTGTAGCCACAATAAGATCAGCACAGCTGTTGGGCCACTGAGCAAGGCCCTTAACCTCTTGCAAGTCCAAGGTAAATTTGCCCCATCTTTGTCTAATCAACTGTAAATTGCTCTGAATAAAAACATCAGCTGAGTAACTGTACACAGTAAAATGTGAATAGTTTAATCAACTCTTTTTCTGTGTAATAAATGTGGTCCCTGTTGGTCTGTTGTACTTTGTTGGAGGTTAACTGATGTTGGACATTTCGCTATGTAATGACATGACTGGACATTCCTCTCTGGACCCCAGTTCTGATTTGGCTAGAGTGGAATTCCCTGTGCAATCTTCCTGTACAGTGCAATCATAAATAGCCATTGTGTCAAGCCCTTTAGAAACAAAGCAAAAAAAAAAAAAAAGTTGAATGAATATTTATTTAGTTTTCTCCATGGGATTGTGGTTATTTTTCACATATGAAATCATTAAATCCAATCAAATAAATACATTCTCCATTGCACTCAGCAAAGGCGAGGATGTGGGTTCTTTTAATACCCTTTATCTCATCTGGTAACAGCTAGATTTCAATTCAAAAACAAAAATATATAGGTCTGCCAGCACTGCATGAATATTTCTGAGGTTGGGGCTTTGGAGTTCTGGAAATCTACTGTGCTGTTGATTATGTTACTGATGACATGTTTTGTTTCTCCTTAGGATTCCATTTCCTGTGACATCATCACACAATGCCTGAGGGGGCGCGACGTAGCAGCCAAAGGAAGCACAGCACTCAAGGTCAGAGGTCAAGGGTGGGAAGGGTACTTATAGTGTGATCCAGTATAACGTCAAGTCTCAGGGCTCACGTGCAGACAGGAGTGAAGAGATAATCAGGCTGAGACACTCCAGGTGGATAAACAGACTTAAGATCGCACTATAGAATCAACAGGCAGAGCCAATGTCATGTAACAGGCAGAAGATCAGGAACCAGCCGGGCAGAATGCAGTACAGGAACACTGGCTGCATCGTAATCAGTGATAAATCCTAAGTCGTAGTCAAAAGTAAACGGACAGGGGAGCAATCCGAAATTCGTCAATGGTTTAACAAAGGAAGCCGATACACAGGAATCAAAAGTTAGACCAAGGCTTGTATGTAGCAGACAGAACTGAGGCAAACTCACGATGAAGCAGTGCAAACAGAGGGTTTAAGGGAAATAATCTAGCGAACACAAGCTAGGTGGAAATGCAAGCAGGAGAGAACAGAGAGGGGAGTGGCTACAAGCAAGGAAATCAAGGAGATGATAGGCAGTTAGAGATTGGAGTGGGGTGGCTGAGAGTGGAGTGAAAGCTGAGGTAATCAAAGACACATGGAGGCACTGGAAACAAAGGGGACAGAAGCTAAACAGAATGAAAACTGCACTAATACAACAATGATTACTAAATAAAGGAACCAACACTGGCTTTCGTAAATGTTTGGATAGTGACACTGTATAATAAAGGCTGCAGCTCCCACACGGTTCATACAAGATGGATTAAAATTCTCTCAATTCCACAAAGTTTGCAGCCGCAACATAAATCCAATTAATTGTTTTTTTAACCCAATGAGTGGGAGCCTGCAGCTGAAAATAAAAAAATGTCTCAGTCCAAATACTGAAGGGCCACACTGTATTCAGTGTGTTTGTTTGAGTGTGGATGTATGTGCACTTGTGTGTGTGTGTGTGTGTGTGTGTTCGCACATTGGTAAACAGACCTCTGGTTAGATTAAACTATGCGCACTGTAAATGTGGTCTTTGTTTATATTTCTACTGTACCATTCAGTGGCACAGGAAGCAGTCTCGTTAACAGACTTCCACCATCTGTGTGATAGTTTTGATGTATTTTCTGCAGAAAAGGAACTTGAGGCTTCGTCGGACAGACTTGTCAGTGAACAAGCCAAGCTAACGGACCGTGAATTTCGGCTCCTGTCTTCTACCCCATGAATTCATAACTTGCTCTGCTAAAAAAACCGTATCACAATTATAACTGTGAACTTCAAAAAAGAATGAATTGTGGATTTACTTATTAAGATTATATATTATTTAGCATTTCTGTGCTCCACTAATTGGTATTGTGTGTATGGGCGTGCACGTGAAAACAGGCATGTGCACACTTTGGTATACATGTCTATTCATTTACAAAAGTACTATATGTATGCATGTGTTCCTGCGTGTGCGGGTGTGTGTGTATGTGCATGTGTAGTTGTATATTTCATGTTAATTTCAAGCATGTATTTCATTGTGTATTTGTGTGTTGATAAGCTTAGGAGAGCAACCTATTTGGAACATTGAATATTTTGAACATATCTTGAACATAAATGTGGCATTTTAAGACCTCCCATACCTAAGACTAAAAGCTGTGAAAAAGCTATTTTTTGCTTTTTTGATCCCCGTAGATGTGTAATTTTTAGAATATAGGTGGCATAAATCAACCCAACATAATGGTTTCTGTTGCAAAATTCAGTGCAATTCTAATGGAGCCGATCAAAGAAAACAAAATGAGGAATTCTGGGGCGGGAGCAAAGTATATCTATGTTTAGCCATGTTTTCTTCCGGGTTTTTGCCAGAGAGAATGGGTGCTTATATTATGGATGTCAAACACGTTGTGAGTGTCCTGGAACTATAGGACAATTATAATTGTTTCTGAGGAAGGGCTGCTGTTCTCTTTAGAAAAGTGCTCTATAAACACACTGCAGAAAGTAGAATATGACCCTGCTCTGGAGAGCTATCAGAAATATGAGGATCTTTGGGTGCTTATTCCAAAAACAATGTATGTTGGGCATTTCATTGCATTTTCACCTTCGAAAAGCACTTGTAAAGTTAAGAAGTCTTGTATTATCCTTTAATGACCAGAAAAACTGCCTCAGAGACATGACTTCCATGCTCTGTCTGAGCCTGGTGAGAACTATTGGTTCAAATCTCTGTGATTTTCACATGCATGAATGATTCTAAAGACATTATTTTTTGCCAAATCCTGATTTCAGGCTTAGTAATATGGCCACTAACGGAAGAAATTTCAAACGTAATCCAGATGTTTTCTGCTACATCTGGGGGTGCTTCGTTACACCCAAACAGCGACAGAGAATCACAGACTTTGTGAAAAAAAACTATACATGATATACTGAGGAAAATCTTCATTCTCATTTTGTGAAAAAACTCTACATTATAGAAACTTTTTACATGCATTTTTTAACTCGGCATCCTCAAATTAGGTGAAATGAGGCCTTTTAGGGAATTCAGCAGAATTCTTTTTTTTCTACTTATAGTGTGGTGTTATCTTATTCATGGTCAGGGGTGTAGGAGCTGGAGCCGATTCCAGCGTACGATGGGCGAAACGCAGGGACACACCATGGGCAGTTTGCCAATCCATCACAGGGCACACTTACCATTCAGTCACACGCTAACACCTATAAGCAATATAGAGTCTTCAGTCACCCTTACATACCTGTCTTTGGACTTTGGGAGGAAACCAGAGTGTATGGAGGAAACTCTGAAGAACATGCAAACTCCACACGGAAAGGACACAGGCCGAGGTCACACCCACAAACCACTTGCTGTGAGATAACAGCTCCCTCTTCACCACTGTACAGCCCATGACTCATTTTTCAAAATTATTTTTATTTAAAAAAAAAAAAACAGAGGTCCCACTGAAGATCAAACTGAAGACAGACTAGCTTGGCAGCAGAGCTTCTCATAGCCCTGAGCTGGTTCTTCTGGCTTAATCTGTGCTTTTCATATTGTAGCTGGTCAACCAACTGGTCACTATTTGACCAGCCTCTATAGTCATTTAATCTGCCTGTTTGGTCTCAAAGAGCTTAACCAGCTATGCCCAACAACAGTCCTGCTATTACTCGCTAGGAGGGTCCAAAATGTTTTTCTGCTGGGAAGATGCACCAAATACCCTGTATGGGCCTCAGTGCCTGCAGCCTCAGTAACCTTGTTAACTGTGAACAATTATTTATTTATTTTTCTATTTATTTATTTATTTTTAATTTTCCATGGCCAATTCCCTCCCTGGTGTGGAATGTCCGAGTCATTGTTAACAGCTGTAGTCGTGATGTGGTGATATGGTGCTCCCTGTGGCCAATTTGAGAGAGAGAGAGACTTTTTTGACTTTTTTATGTTTCTTTATTGAAACATTACACTCTACACTCAACCCTTAACCCCAAATCCCCACCCCTATTCACAACCCTCCCCTGGCAACCACCTAAAAGTAAAAGGAAAACAACAAATCAAAAGTACCCAAAAAAATCTAACCAAAAATAAGAAAGCGACATAAAATAGCTCCATCCACTTAACAGAATTATGATGTCATCATCATCTAAATAAATTGCTCCACTAATACACCACTTCCGAGTGAACAGTTCCACATTGTGCATCATTTTATAAAACTCAAACTCAGTCCTAAGGCGCGCAGAGACATAACCCTTAAACACCTCTGCTACATATGTTGAGCCCTCACCCCGCAGCATGTTCCTGCGTGTGACCCAGATTGCCAGTTTAGCTTGACCAAACAAAAAAATTTTGCAGTACAATGCGGTACCGATGCTGCACATTATACTTCGGCCCGCAAACAAACTTCCCCACCGAAAAGCTGACCCCTAGCCGTGCACACACAGTTTCTAACAGGAGAAATAAACCCCTCAACCTTTCACAAGAAACAAAAAGGTGCATCATCGTTTCCCGGTCAGAGCAAAAAGGACAGACGTGTCCTCCCCTTTGGTCCACACGGGCCAGCCTCACATTTGTGGCCAAAGCTCCGTGCAGCAGTCGCCACCGCAGATCCCCTGACCTCTTTGGGAGAGGAGCTTTACACAGAGAGAGAGAGAGAGAGAGAGAGTGACAGAAGTTAACATCTGTGGTTTTACCTCCGAAACGCATGGTGTCACCAGCCTGGTCCTTTTCATGCCGCAGTTTGCTGGCTGAGCTTGTTTTGCGAAGCTACTGCTATTGTCCACAATTAGCTGGCTACAACAGTGCCTGTTTTCATGTCTTATGTATGGACTGCACCATAAATTAATCTGGATATCTGAGCTTTTCAGTCCTGTACTCTTATTCACTGTATTTAATAACTAAGATTGTGAGGTTGAAGTGATGACTGCCAGCCTTAATTAGCCCATCCATCTTGTGAACCGTGTCTGAATTGTCACCCTTTTTATAGTAAGTCACTTTTTAAATACTTGTGGACTTCACTGTGTGCGTTAATGTTTGTGACTTCAGCATTGAGTCACAGGCTTGTGTGATTTATAGGCTGTTATTTTGGGTTTCAAGCAGGTCAAGCCCTGTAACGGACCTAATCTTTAAATGACCAGCCCTAGACTCCATTTAGAACATGCAGGTCATGCTGTTTGCGTTTGTCACGGGCCGCAGGAAATCATTCTAAATGGGTACATCTTCACACTGACACTGAGCGGGAACATCATGTATTTCAGTCCTTTACAGTGTTGCTGAAGCAGGCCATTCCCTGGGAGCTGCGTTCTTGCCTAACTGTGCTTTGTCTCTGGGTGGGAGCAGGGATTTTTTGGTCCACTGGGTTTGCTCTGGAAGATGTCAGCCTTTTTTTTATGGCTCCAGCAAATGTTTAAAGGCGGCTCTCAGTGCTTTCTGATTGGATCAACACAGCTTTTATCCAGTGGCCCAGTAACTATCCAATATTGGTCTTGCAATAACACAGAAGATAGGCTGGTCCAATAGTCACCAACAAGACTTTATTTTGTTGAGTCCCATTCCCTGGTCTTCAAGGGAGACCTTGCTCACTTTTACCCTTCTGGCTTCAGAGTTAGTCAAACCGACCCTGTTATGCTGACTTTAACCCTTTGACTGCCTCTACTCTTTGGTAGACCACATTTTGAGTCACTCTGTCAAATTAGAAAGATGTGTGGGACTTACCTCAACCAGATTGTGTCATGTCCAACACTCAGTTGGTGTATTTTATGCTGAAAAAAATCCACTGAAGTTTATTGCATTTTTCAATTTGATTTAGCAATTCAAAATCTGCTCCAACAGAAGGTTGAGCAGGCAGTTTAAGGGTTTTAGAAAAAATGCAGTCAATGAGTTTTTCCCATTGCATTTTCATCTCTTTAATTGTCTCATCTCACGTGATGATTGGTTGACTGATATGGTCGTTGGACAACACAGGCTCCTAAGTCCAAATCGCGTTTGAAAATTGCACTTCTATGCGCTAAAGTACTTTTCTCCGATGTTACAGTGACTTGATTCATAAGATTCATACTCAGTATGTATGGGCCAGTGAAGTGCAGGGTGTCCTGTTTGCCATGTGTTCGTTTTTGTGTTGAGCTTAGCTTGCTGACTAGTCTGTTTTTCACAACCTCCTGGCCGTCAAATTGTGTAGATTGCGCAAATCCAGATGGTTTGGAGCAAAATACTGGGTCGGACTTTTTACTTTGTGAACCTGGATTTTCCAACTCTGATATACAGTACAGTACTTCCACATTATGTCAGCGAGATGGGAGCTCCCAACTGGCAACCTCTGCTTAGTGCTGTCATCGGTTTGGACAGATTTTAAGCCCCAAAGCAATTTATGCTCTTCAATGTGAAATCTCTAGTCAGGGGTTCATGGAGCCAGTAGCTGTATTAGTCCAGTAATCATGGAAGAAGCATCCCTGCTGCTTTACAGTTCAACTTCTGCATTTTAACATGAAGAGCAGAGTACATTTGCTTGAACAGGAAACTGTGGCTGAAAGGAGCAAGGTGCATGTATTCACACGTACACTCACACATGCAGTACACGTATACTCCTGAATACTGATGCTCATGTACAGATGAGAATCCACTACACACACACACACACACACACACACACACACATACTTGTAGTCATACCCCCACGCGATACACACATAAACCCACAAACAAAAAAGCTAACAGGGACACACACACACACACACAAACAAAAAAGGTAAGACAAGGGCATACACACTCAAACACACGAGTGCACTCATACCCACACATACACATACAGACCCACACACGCATACTTATAGTCATACGCTCTCGGGATACAGACATACAAACACACACACGCAAAAAAAAAAGCTAAAGCAGACACGTGTACCCACACATAGACACAAACACAGACAGAGACGCGCACACACAAAACCAGATGAGGCTGACAAAAAGGCGTGGCTTCCTACCGGATGTGTTTGACTAAAATGAAGAATATTGGGGTCGCACTGAGGCTTGTATCTTCTGTATAGGCCTGGCTGACTGGGTTGGATGGTGGTCAGTTGATGGTAGTCAGTTAGGGGTTGGAACACAGTGTAGTGGTTTTGAGCTGAGAGGAACCTATAACCTTCAGACTCAGTTAAGAAACTCAAAGGCACAAACGTTTTTCTCCAGGGAGAACAACTTTACTGGAAGTAGCTTTCATGAGTTTGCTTTGTCAAACAGGCTGATCTGATTTGTTGGCATTGAGTGATGCTGAGCTTGCTGTTGCAGGTAGGTGACACTTTTTTGGACTTCTGAGAACATTTTAAGCTACTAAATTCAAGAAACTGAATGCAAGGTGGTATCCAAGCATCATACATTTCAAAATATTCTGTTTTGGGAATGGAGAATAGATTTGAACTTGAGCAGTATTTAACTTGGAGTGAGTAATTCTGCTTATTCGGTTCAGTCAGTTCTGTGAGGATGTAAACCACTGTCACACTGATGCATTACCTTTGCTCCTCAGACACATTAGTTGATGACATGATGCGCATGCATATGTAGAGCTTAGATTAGACTGTTCAAACTCAGCTTTTATATAGTTTTCTAAAACTTGTTACATAGCCATTTTATTAAAATTGGTCATCAAAGAGAAAGTCGGGGCTTAAAATATACTTTGAGTGGTGAACATGACTAAGTTATTGTCAATCGCTTTGACACTAGTTTCAGAACCTTGATGTCATTTTTCACAACTCTAGATACAAAACTCAAAACGTTTGCCACTTGTATCACAGGCTGTCCAACGTTCAAAACATTGCATTGTGTATTCATATCTTTAAAGAAAGCTTGCACTCACAGAATCATTGGTTCAAACAACTCATTTACAAAATGAAGTTCCAACGGGACATTTCTTTAGATCACCCACACACAACATACGCATAGTTTCACTGTTTAGTTGTTCGTACAACCATTAAATATTGTAGTACAAAATATGTGATTTCAAATCACATTTCGCATTTCTTTCAAAAGGCACACGGTACAACTGGTTGAGGGACACCTGGTGCCTTTTCAGAACACGTGCAATGGTCGGCAGACTTATGGCTTCCACATTCCTGAAGAGATCTTCATCGTTCAGGATGTTCTGTCTGATTTCTCTAAGCCGAATGTCCCGACCCGAACCATGTTGACCACAGCCCGTTCCTGTTCCTCAGTGAGGAGTCTGCCTCTGCCTCCACTATTGGGTCTAGTCTCAATTCTGTAGGGAATTTGACAGCAAGAACATGTCATCATACTGTAGAACACATTTTCATAGTCACATTACCTACTCTGTGCTGCACATTGGCATGCAGTATACAATCATTTGACAATTACAGTAAGAGTAGCCTAAAGTACTGTAATGTTTACTGTAGTGCATGCTGAAGACTTACCGGTTCTCACTGCGGAAAGTTCTAATGATTGAGGCCACGGTTGATCTTCTAAGGTTTGGTTGTATCATTCTTGCTGCCTCAATCATTGTCATGCCATGATTGATGACATGATGTACAAACATTGCTTTAATGTCATTGGAGACTCTTTGCCATTGCTCTCTTGGTCCTTGTCCTCGACCCAGTTCCCCCACACCTCTCAAACGGGGCCCATGGCCACCTCTCAAGAGGGGTGCTCGTCCCCTGCCATTCCTTTGACTACGTCTTCCTCCTCTTCCTTCCCCTATTTGACCTCTATGGTGCCCACCTGCCTGCTCCAAGTTGTATCACTACAGATGTTGTTGTGGATGCCACTTATTTATACCCAAACCACAAGGTCAGATCAATCATCAGTAACAAATTGGTGTCACAGGTGGTGTTAATCATTGTCGTCATCCTGAAACTTTCATGATCTGAACATGCTCATCCTCAGTTTCCATACGACTATGCTTTAAGAGTAATGCAACAGTTACTTGTCATTTTGAGCAGTTGTATCAATTGATAGTTAGATTATTGTAATGAAATGAATAGACAGTTATCTCAAATGTAATATGTATTGCATTTTGAAATGGTTATACTTTGATGTTAAGTTGTGTCATTTTGAACAGGTGATTATAGTTCAATGGACAAATGATCTTTTGTTTATGTGAATTGTATCCAAGAAATTGGAAAAAGTGTTAGAGTTTTGAAAAAAGGGCATTTTGATCATTGGTAGTAAGTTTTGTATCTAGAGTTGTGAAAAATGTAATCAAGGTTCTGAAACTAGTGTCAAAGCGATTGACAAAAACTGTATAATGTCTTCTTGCAGATTTGAATGTCATGCTATCTCGGTTGTGAGGTTTTGGTGAAGACTGACCCTGAGAAATCACTCTGTGGTCAAGGTTTTATATCGGTATGTTGGCTCGCTTTCGGCAGCGTGACCAATGAGAAGGAATCCAAATGCCTAAATATGGAGTTGTTGTTTTTGTGAGTGTTGGAGATGTAGAACAGTTGGCACAGCCAAGCGATTGTGTTGAGCGGTTTGGTTTCTACAGGAAGTAGTGGTTTCTCTCGCTCCCCTGGAGTATGCGAATCGCTCTGCCAGGCCCCATTTACACACATCATCATATCATCACATCAGGCTTTTAAAAAGAGAGAAGAACAATGCAGTAGGCAGTGATTGGTCCATTTTAATAGTTATTTTCATTATTTTGGGTGATTTGACATCTACTTGCTGTAAAAGTGTTACATTGGCTGAGTTCTCATTCTCGGGTTGACATGGCTTTTCTAACAGTTAATTGGCTGACTTTTTCAACACTTCTCCATCCGTGTGGTAGAATCAGCTGAGTGAAATCTGTATTTCTCTCAGGCCTGCTAAACAGGAAGGAAGACTACAATAGCTCACAAAAAGAAAAGCAGAAAAATATTTCAGCACTTGTTTACTTATAATGTAAATTTGGATTCAGTGAAGCAGGAAGTACTTATGAAATGGATGTTGTTGTATTAGCAGGTTTGATGACTACTGTGTGTGTTCGGAGTTTGTACCATCAATATCCGGCCTTACGTCCCTGCAAAGTTTTTTTTGCAATCGTTGGTGCCTGCTGTGTGCTGCTTACCAGCATGTGGTTTCTCATCATTCAAACCAAAAAAAAAGTGATTTTCTAATTCACACTTTTGAGGTCATGCTCACTTCCTGCCTGGTTGGCAGCCATTACAATTGTAATGTAGGGTGTCGGCTTCTCAGCTTCTGCTGCAAGTGTGAACTACAGCTATTGCTCTAATGAGCAATGTATACATTCTTTAAAAATGGGCCTTCCTATGTAGTTAGTAATGGGCAGGTCTTTTATATTGTGTGGAAGGTACTTTATGTTGTGATAGGGCTGATTAGAGCTGTGGTGCCAAAATTTAAATCTGGCCCTTGTTAGTCAGTTTCTTCATTTGTTTTACTTGACAGATTTATTAAACACTGTTTATAAATCTCTCATAAGAGTCTTACATCGATGTCCTCTGTGCTCATTATCTTGCTTCCTTTGAGGTCTTTGATGGTGATCAATCGTACTAGAGTCTGCAGTATGCAGTAAATACACTGTAGATTGATCAAAAATTCTTGATGTGTCCCGGGTGTGTATAAGTAGAATGACATCAGATGAATGGCAAACAGAAATTTGCTGCTTTATGCTTTCTTGCCATGACTACAACCGTCAAATCACAGTGTAGTTAAATTACTAACAAAAATAGAGCCAAAGTTGAGCAATACTGTGAGTAAGGTCCAATATTGTAAGTAGGCTACAACAGGCATTGTCCAGCTGGATAATGAAAGATCCTCTGTACAACTTTGATATCAAAGGAACAAGATGGCCTAAGTGATATCAAAAAAGTGAAATTACTTGTAAATCTCAGACCTTCAAATTAGATTTTTGAGGTGATATGTTACGGTGTCAAGAATGTTCTGGAATGTTGGGAGAGATGGAGTGATTTCAGGAACGTTCTTCATGTCAGTTCTCATTCTGGAATATTCTGCATAACGGTGCCTTTTCTGGACTGTATTGCATGGCAGTGCTTGTTTTGGGAGGTTCTGCATCACAGTACTTGTTCTGGAATGTTCCGCCGTGGCGATGCTTGTTCTAGGAGGTTCTGCATGAAGGTGCTTGTTCTGGAAGGTTCTGTGTGATGGTGCTTGTCCGGGAATGCTTTGCAGGATTGTGCTTGTTCTGAAATGTTCCATGTGACTATGCTTTTCCACTCATTTTGGAATGTTTTGCAAGACAGGGCTTGTTCTGGAATGCTTTGCGTGATGGTGCTTGTTTCAAAACGTTTTGCACGAGAGTGCTCATTCTGGAATGGTCAAGTCATCCTGATGGTTGCATGTTGCTTTCTCTCCCCCCCCCCTTCCAGCTGCCCAGCGCCCTTCCTCTGTGTCCTCGCTGAGCGGCATTGTGGGAAGGATGGCCTCCTCGGAGCGGGCATCCCGGGGGAGCTGCACTTCGGTGAACACGGTGTGCTCCGACAGCGACCGAGCCGCCAGCCTCAGCTCCTCTGCTTCGTCCGCCTCCCTGCAGGATGGCCACTCCTCCTCCTCCTCTTCCTCCCTGCCCTTCGGCCCGGGCCCCGCCTACGTCCCACCCCAGCGCAACGGCTCCGACATCAGCCTGGACCTCACGCCCCTGTCCCAGCTGCTGGAGGAGCGAGGCCGCGGCCCCGCGTCGCCGAATACGCCCTCCCCCAAACTGTCCCGTCTGCAGAGGGTGGTGCTGGAGATCGTGGAGACAGAACAGGCCTATGTGCGGGACCTGAAGAGCGTGGTGGAGGTAAGACCCGCCCGTAACCCCCATAATGCAATGCAAGTCACTGAGGTGTAAAAACTCCAGTCCTGATCATCTTTTGTTGCAATTAGCTGTATTTGCTCATTACTTTGGCACAATTCTTGACTTTGTTAGGCTGTATAAGAAAGAATTAGTTGGTTAACATCCCCGCCCACCGCGGAAAAACCCTCTCACTTCTGATTTTTTTTTATCTCGAAAAAATCTGTTAAAATTGTGTCAAAAGGAAATTGAAAACTGCTCAGAATCCCCATGCATGCAGCAGACTGTTTGTTTGGCTTCCAATCACTGTGTCGCTTACAGGTTCTGCAGATTTGAATATTTATGTTAATACATGAATGTGATTTGGATTTGCATTGTGCTTTGGATCTCAAGCGCTTATTGTTAAAAGAATAAAAAAAAAACCCCTCTCTCTCGCCTCTGATAAATGAAATGTGAAGAATGCTGACCAACTAATTTCTTTATACGGCCTTTGGGTAAAACAAAATTATTTTGCCAGGAGGTACAGACTGGTGACAAATTCATGGAAAAATCAACTTAACAATCATAGTCAGGTATTGGAGCTCCATAAACTACTTGATCGGCTTCACACATTGTAGCACAGACTCTACAAACATAAAACTTTAGTGGAGAAATGGAAGAACTATCTTCTAAGAGACATTCCCTCATTAGGTGTTTTGATGATGGCGACAGAGCGTGCTGTCGAACATGTTTATTCACAATCTCCCTTAAGAATTCAGTGAGTTTCAAATCTGGTGACTGTGAAGGTGTTGGCATATGCTTAGGACCCTTTCCATACTCAAAAAACCATTCAATGACCACTTGTGCCCTGTGGGGTTTGGGCCATGGTCATCCTGGAGGAGATCACTCATATAATGGTGGGAATGCCTCATCATAGCATTTAAAGCAGATCGCATAAAATAACTCCGCATTGGTTTGCAGTGACCCTTCTGCCTTTAAGGGGAAGAGTGGACCTAAACCATCCCCGGAAAGGGAAGAGAATCAACTGCATTTGTAATGATTTTCCACACATTAATGTTGGTTATTTCCTTTCTTTTCTCACCCATCTGTACATCCTGAGGCAGAAGTCAGCTATAGCTTCGTTGGTGGGTGAGAAAACTTGGCAGGATTTTTACACTCTGACCTCTGGACTTTACTCCTCTGCCTGGTCGTGGCATAAACTCTCTCCATGTTAGTCAAACACTCTTCTGTCCAACTGAGACTCCCAGTGCTGATTTGTTATCCAAAAGCACCCATAGATAGTAGCGAAGTGCCGGCGCCACAAAACTGAACTGTATTTATTTGTTTGTGAAGAGGGCTCAGAGTCCACGGAATGTGTGAAAATGTTGGGAAAAAATACAACACAGTTTTGGCCCAAGACTCATTCGGGTTCAAGACCCTTTTTTCCCACCAAGACCTTTATCAGATGCCTATATAATTCTTGGTTCTCCACTCAGAGCTGAAAATTTATGAGTTTGAGCTCAACACACGCTGACCATGACTGTCGCACTGTATCGTCAACGATGGGAAAGCATTCAGATTGGTGACAGGGCAGAGCTCTGACTATAGGAGCCTTTGCTGCTGAAAATATATTTGTGCTAACTGGAACATTAGCGTGAGGTTTGTGTGTATTTTGGCAGTTAAACCATTTTAATTGGCATTGATTCCTCCACTGTGCTCTTGATATACTGTATATTTTGAGGTGTATTTTGAGGTAACCATGGAGGAGTTGTAGACTTTTTGAATTGTGTTTCTGTCAAAATACTTATGGAGCTCACTGTAATGTAGGAGGACAATCCTGAGTGCGACGTGTTGGTATGCTTTCAAAGTTTTCAGCCCTGTAGCACATTAGCTCCTTGCAAAAGATAACATGACGTGCAGGTGGGCCATGCGGCCTGTGTAGCCCTGACGTAAGCCTGGTCTTGAAAACCCATAGAGTTTCTGCCTCTATAACAAGATCTGACACGCCCTCCCACAAGACCTGACACACCCTCCCACACTGTGACCACTCTTTGTGTCCACACTCTCTCTCACTGTGGAAAAAAATATGTCTGACTATCTGTGCGAAAATTTGCCTTTAGAGGTTTACATAGAATGTAGAAGGATCATTGAGGTTGCCGTTAGATGCTGCCGTCAATTCTCCAGTCATTTTGAGAAGGCGTTTCCTCTCTTGATTCTGAAAGATGGCCCCTGCCGCAGGGCCAGGCCTCCTCGACAGTTGAGTCATTGGAGGAAACTCCCCATGGTGTGAATCAGAATCAGTTATGGTGGCTGATTACTGTATCAGAGAGGCCATCTTGTTTTACTTGAAGACTCTAAGCATGTTCATTGCGGGTCAGTGGAATTGTGACTGGAGTGTGTGTGTGTGTGTGCGCGTACGCATTTGTGTCTGTGAGGTGTGTATGTGAGTTTGGTTGCATCCTGCATATATACGAAGACCAGAAAGAAAAAATGATGAGTCCAAATTTTGCATTTTTGTATATTTTATATATTATATACAATAGATATTGTATAATAATATTGTATAGATATTTTGCATATTTTTTCAAAGTCAAAGTTCCTTTATTAGTCTTCCTTGGAAGAAATTGGTCTTGGGCAGTGTAAGTGTGTGCACATGCATGTGTGTGTGCCTGTGAGGCGTGTTTGTGCTTTGGTGTATTCACACATGTGTGAGAGTCTGTTTTAGAGTGTGTGAGTGTGTGTGCACGCATTAAGAAGGGAAAGTGAAAAGGTGGTGGGAGGGGTGGAGTTTCAATGGAAGGAAGCTTGTTGATTTTGTGACTTATCAAAATTCAGAAGAGCAGAAGAGTGCACATGAACACCAATATATGTATTCATGTAAACCCCAAACCTCAGACTGCGTTAGAGCACCTCTATAAGGCTTAATCATTTATTTTATTATTTTTAAATGTATATTGAAGGGCCTTAGCTCTGCATATATTGTTCACGGTGTGATTTCTGAGGCAACGATAGTTTAAGAACAAAATAAATGCATTTATTGAACAGTTTGTTCTATGGCACATACAATGACGAATCTTAGCTAAACAAGATTCATTATTCAATCATTAATCGAAGTGCCAAATTGCACTATCGTTGGGTCAGAAATCACACAGTAAATTATATATGCAGAATTAAAGTCCCTCGGTATGTATAAAAGTGTCCTCTGTGATGGCTATTCCACACAACCCCGCCTGCCAGTTTGCAAATGCAAAAAAAACAAAAAACAAAAAATGAAACCACAATCACAAAAATAAGTCTGTATGGAGAGGTATTAAGGTTAAAAGCACAGACTGCAGATTTTGGGAGTGGAGAGAATTATTTTACCAAGAATGAAAAGGTTATTTGATTCTCAGGTACTGGCTGTGAGTTACCTGTGAGGTGCTGTACACTATCTGAGATTCTCCGGATTCAACCAGCTCCACACAGTGCAGTGATTAATTAATGGCTGTGTGTGCATGAGCTCGCCTGCGGGAGTGTCTGCCTCTGTGCATTCTTTGGAGTGCCTGTGTGTTTGTGCTGTGTGTGAGTGTGCGCCTCTCTCTCTCTGCCCGTTCTACTTCCATCTGCTGAATTTCAGCATCCGTATATTCGGGTTCATAAAGATACCCCCTTGGCTGTGTGCTGAAATCGATGCTTTCGTTGTCGCTGTAGTCAGACATGGCGCCATTAACTTCCCAAGCACTAAACTAAGTGAATGAAACAGGTAGCATAGCTACCTGTCACCTAGCGGCTGCAGCGCGCAGTGATCGCTATTGAGAGAAAGTAGCCCCAAGCAATTACAAGATGTCACTTTTTGGATTACCAGGGTTTTGTTATGCAAATAAATCACTCGTTCGAACACATACTGTTTTGAGAAGAAAAACGTTTTACTTTGCAGACCCCAGGAAACCTGCCGGAACTACTTTCGCTTTGACCAAAACTAGACAGAACTTGGCTCACAGGACACTGTCGGGGGAAAGTCAGTGCGTGTCATGCCATACAGATTCATGTGAAAAATCCCGAAAAAATCCCTTTAATGCTTTGTGCAAGCCTGTGTGTACGTATGAGTGCGTGGGAGTGTATGCATGCAAGTGTGTGTGTATGTGTGAGTGTGTGCGCGTTAAGTGTGTGGGTAACCCTTTTCTTACTCTTGAATGGTTAAGTTTGCTTGGAGTTTGCAGCGTTGAAGAGTGATTTACGGAAGCACAGCGGAATGTTTGGTGCTGTAACCCCTGTGACATCACAGTAAGAGGTGGTGACACATTCCATGGTCGCTGTAGTGCAGTAAATGGCTTTTGGGTGGTGGTTGGGTGAGATACAGTCATTTACTGTGTTGAAGGTAGAAGTCACATCTGTAAGATCATGCACGCACTGCGCTCTGTGTTAAGCTGCCTTGGCAGTGTGGGTCTGGTTCTAATTGAGAGCCCAGATGATGTAAAAAACCGCTGGTAATGGAAACCAACCATGACACGAAAGCATTCATGTACTTGCACGTGTGCGCGCGCGCGCGTGTGTGTGTGTCTGTGTCTGTGTGTGTGTGTGTGTGTGTGTGTTCGTGCTGGTGCGCCTGTCTGTATGCATGTATTTCTCCGTGCATGTGTAGATTATTTGGGAGTTTATGTATACCTGTGTGCATGTGTGTGTGTGTGTGTGTGTGTGTGTGTGTGTGTGCGCATGCATGTGCTTTTTTGTGTGTTTGTGAACCCATTTGCTCTCAAGCATGTGTGTGTGTGCAGGGGTGCATATGTGCATGTGCATGTGTGTGTGCGCATGTATGTGTGCGATTGTTCAGTGTGCATGTTTGTATGTGTGGCACGTGTGTAAGTGTGTGTGTGTGATAGTTGGAAGTGCATGTACGCATGTTATTTGTGTGTGTGTGTGTACGTGTATGTGTGCCTGTGTATGTGTATGCATGTGTGATAGTTGATATGTGTATATGCATGGTCTTTGTGTGCGTGTTTGTGGTTTGTGTGTGATAATAGGGTGTGCAGGCATGTCTGGTGTGTGTGTTTGCATGCGTGCCTGTGTGATAGTTGGGTATGCATGTATGCTGTGATATGTGTGTGTGTATGAGTATAATAGCTGATGTGCCTGTATGCTTGGCATGTGTGTGTGTGTGTGTGTGTGTGTGTGTGCGCGCGCGTGCATGTATGTGTGTATGCAGAAAAGGGTCCAGAGAACAAGAGAGCAGAGCCCTTTTCCCTGTCTCTGAATCTCAGCCAAATAGAACAGGAAATCGGGGGGGGCAGGTTTTTTGTTGGCTGTAACCCCCTTTTTGGAAAACTCAGGGGAGCAGGCAGAGGGGGGAGACTGAGAGGGGCCCCCACTTTAGGGGGGAAGGACTCCCTCCCTACAAAACCCTGACCTACTTTCTCAGCCCCCTCAAACACTCCTGAATTTGTGGGCCTCTTTGCACAACTCTGTTCTTTCTTTCTTCTGTTGTTTCTTTCTCTGTGTTGTTACTTCATTTCGTTTATTTTTTTTACATCATTCTTTAAATTTCGCCCCATGCTTTTTCCTTCTGTCTCTCTGTTCTTTTGTTTCGTCAAACAATTCCCCTCTCGTTTGTTGCTGTCCGTTCATTCACCCATTTTCCATGACTGCGCCAGTTGGTCATTGTGGTAAGTGGGTTGCGGGGGGGAAGGGTGGTGGTGACTGTGTACAATTCTTTGCATCGATAATGTTGTGTTGGCAATTACTGCCTCTGTTCGTTCTGTCCTTCACCCTTTAAAGGTGGAGTATTTTACAACCCCCACCCCCCACACCCACCGCAGTCATTTTTTCCCCATTCTCTCTGACCCTGAATTGTTTGACTTTTCGCAAGGGACAAAAGCCCGAGAACTTTCCTCTTTCTCTCCGGCTCTCTCTCTCTCCCTCTATCTCCCTCCCTCTCTTTCCCCCCTCACTCGGAATGTGAAGCAGAGGCTCAAGAAGGGGTGCAGTGCCCCCGATCCATTCCAGTCCGGGGTCGAGTTCTTTTGTTTGTTTGTTTACTCGGGAGTGATTTATTTTTGGAGGGTCCGTTTCGAATTTTTGGTGCCAATTGCTTTCCCTTTGACCGTGTTTGGACCCCGGCCCCACCGTCCTTCAAGAGTTTGCTTTTCATGGTAATAAAATTCCTGGTCCTCGACGCTCGGCGACATTCCAGTCCGTCCCGGGCTTCGGAGGAATGCGTCTGACCGAGGGGCCTTTATCAGATCTGTGCGCTCGGCCCTTGAAATGGGGCAGTAATTTAGGGTAAATGGGCCAGAAATGTTTCTGATAAGTCCTGAGAAATGATCCTGATAAGTGCTCTGTTGGTGCGTGATGACAGCTGGTGGCATCTGTCAGTACAGCGCACCTCCACCAAGCTGAGAATTTCTGCTAACATCAGCCTGTACTCTCAGATTATTGAAGATGGTCCATGCAATGGCTATTTTTTTACACTTCTGGCTGATTAGAGCTGGTCTGTGGCTGGTTAGAGATTTTTTCTTGCTGGACAAAGCTGGTTTATGAAGGCAAATGAAGGAAACTGGGCCTATTGTCACCTGTTGAACTAGCTGAACCATATAAGCTGTTCATCAGGTGGACAGTCAGCTGACCTCCTGAAAGTGCTGAAAACACAGCTTAAACCTGGTGAACCAGTTTAGCGGATTTGTTGGTTTGCCGCGCACAATATGCTTTTTATGATCCAGACAAGGAACCAGATACAGCATCACAGTACAATCCAATTACGGAGTTTATTGATAGGAATATGGCACTAGTTAGGGGAGGGCCATAGCCCAGATTAGCATGAGCGCAGTCCAGTTCAGACAGTGTACAGAGGTGAGGGTAAGGGGTGAGCCCTCGCAAAAGCAGGTTTATCTGAAAGCAGGTTTGAAAGTGTTTGGCGGGAACGCGATCTCATCATTGGCGACTGATGAAGGTTTTGGAGGTGTTCCTAATAAACTGAACAGAGGGACAAATTGGAAAGGCAGGTCAACAGGAATGCAGTCTCAATGGTGGAGATGGAGGTAAAGGCTTGGGTGTGTGTTCCTATCAATTAGGGTTCAAAAAGTAAATGCGTATTTCACTGTCATAAGGGTTACAATGATTTCCAATGATAATAAAATGTCCAGACTAGAAGGAATAAGCTGACTGGCTGCTTAAAGGCATTTGGTGTGACATTCCAGTACTCTGCTGGACAGAAAGTAAGGTTATATACACCACAGAAACACAAGGGATCAGGGAACAGGAGTGGATTACACCTGGGAAGGGGAGGCACACAGGACCCCAAACCAATTAGGGAGACAATATCTCAGGTCCTTTGAGAGGAGGAGGAGACCGTGAGACAAGAAGGTTGTGACTGTTATCCCCTTCTGAGGGGCGCCACTTTGGACCCCAAATCTTAGTGTATGAAATCACAGACAAGGGAGGGGTCAAGAATGTTATGCTTTGGGACCCAGGAAGGCTCCTCAGGCCCAAAGCCCCCCTGACTAACCAATTTTTTCATAAATTTCTATCATGGGTGCCATAAATTTACACCTGACTGTATATCTCAGCAAGCTTCATAGGACAAACTCACTTGAATGGTATTTTTTTTCAGTTTGCAGGCCTGAGAACACTAAAACATTTTGCTGTCCATTGCACAATTATGAACTGCAAATATATGCTAAAAATTAATCAAGGATATTTTCAATCCCCCAACAAAAATTATCTCAAAGGCAAGTCACATGCTGTTTATAGCATATACTGTGTCATGGTAAAATCATGTGCCTGATTTGGGTTTTTTGTTCTGAAACGCAGATGCACACACACATACACATGCACAAATACACACTAAAATGTGCAACGTGCACACACACACACACACACACACACACGCTCACCCACATACACTAGGCAGGGGTTGGTTTATGTGCAGAGACTTCAGATTGCTGTAGATTTCTTGTCTTTCTTCAGCTTGGCTGAAGCAGAGACATTTTGCTAAAATGGTTGAACAGAGCTGACCCTGAACATAAATAATCGCTGTGTCTTTTGTGACTAGCATAGCCATTTGGCACCTTTGTCTCTTTTTAGCCTGTTCCAAAACAAACATTCTCGAGGGCACTTGAGAGTCTAACTTTCGTACTGTTGGCTGTGATAATATCATGCCTTGCGGTTCGGTAGTCAAATGCTAATTTGGGATTTGGGATCTGCGGGGAAGCCATAATAGACATGTATAAGGAATACATATTATTACAATATATAAAGTATACAAGTACATATAATCATACATGCAGCTGTGCGTTTGCACAGATGCAAATTCTTTTTTTTTTTTTTTACTTTTCAAAATTTGAAATCACTGAGCAATATTGAGTGATAGATATTGATGCTGTTATTCCCTCATGAAAAAGTATTATAGTTCCAAGCTATAGTTATCCAATAGCAAATGAATGGTATTTTCCCACTATTACTATAGTTATTTAAACTACAGCAATACAGTTGTGCAGACTATAGTAATACCATGGTAGGCTACTGTTCACTGTGGTAATACTGTAGTTATAATGTGATGGCTAAAGTACTACTCTAGTTATTATTTGCAAACTACAGTAATACTATATTTATGCCAAATGTATTACTAAGAAGTAACCATAGGATATTTCTCATGGGTTCATTGATATAGCATTCAATTGATTTAAGAAAAAAACTACAGTCTTTACATTGATAATATTGCAAAGTATGATTACTGTTGGAAATCATAGTTTTTTATTTAGGCTGTACTGATGATTGGAAGTCTCCATTAATAGCAACCGCTACTATGCATTACTGTGTCACCCGAGCCCGATGTAATTTTGTCATTGTGCTTTTTTGGCACAAGAGGCACAACTCCTCTCGTAAGAAGTGCTGAAAAACATATTTCTCTCTCAGGTAGTGCTATATCTAGCTCAATGGCATTAATTGAGTTAAGTTTTAGTTGACCAAAATGACCAAAAAAAGGCTGCATTCACTTGGAACTTTTTGGTCTGTTGACGTTTCGGGAGCTGAAGGCCTTTTGTTGGCCAAGAAAGTGAAGATTCCTCATGAAGATCTCATCAAAGAGTTCTATTATTGAAGAGCTGAGGTCATTATATTTTTTTTAATTTTATGTAGAGATGAATCAAACATTCCAAAAAGGCAGTCCAAAATAAATGTGGGTCTGGAAGTCGGTGACCTGTGGTTAGAGGGCTTGAGGGCTGGAGAGCTCCCGTGTCCCAATCGCCTGGCTTAGCGGCATCAGTTGGACTTTCACCAACTCCTGCTAGCTCGTCGTGTGGGTAACGCTAACACAGTTCGAGCCAGTGCCCTATCAGAGAGGCCCACTGAGCCTGGGGTTATGTGGACCGCATATTGTGAACGGAGGAGTGGGGGACTGGGGGGGGGAGAGTTACCGACATGTCATTGGCAGTACAGATTTTCTCATGAGACTTATCTCTTTTTCCCAGTTTAGAGGGGAAGCATCACTAAATAGAGAAGACAAATATTGTAATAGCGAGTTCTTTAATGCCGTATTAATTGCTTGCTGAGCTTTCTTGGGCAACTCAAAGTGTTTATATTAAGAGCCGGAATGGAGCTTGAGTATACATATTTTCTCGGGGGGAAAATTTCCTGGCTAATTTGATTAGAAAGGACAAAGAGATATCTCAGTATGTGAGTACGTTAGGAAGTCGATGGAGTGGAAGGGATCTATTGTTTTTATCTGTCAGCCCTTGAGACGATACAATAAGATTATGACAATATGTGACAACTGAAACTAAGCACAACATTCATGGTTGTCTGTTCCTACTTTTGTATTGCACCTTAATTCACGGCTAACTTTTCTCATGTACAACCCCAATTTCGAAATAGTTGGGATGAAGTGTAAATTGTGAATAAAATCAAAATGCAATGACTTTCAGATTACATGAGCCAATGTTATTCACAGTAAAACACAGATAACATTTCAAATGTTGAAATTGAGACATTTTACATTTTTATCAACAAAATGAGCTATTTTCAAATTTTCTGGCTGCAACAGGTCTCAGAAAAGTTGGGACAGAGGCAAAAAAAGGGCTGAAAAAGCTATTAATTTATGAGAGCTAAAAGAACATTTAGCAGTGATTACGTTCATTGGCATCAGGTGTGTTACATGACTGGCTATTAAAGGGATGTCTTAGACTGGCTGAGTCTCTCAGAAGTAAAGATGGCCAGATGCTGTCCAAGCTATGAAGGCCTGCGTAAAAAATATTGAGGAATACTTTAAAAACACCTCAACATCAAATTGCAAAGGCTTTGAAGGTCTCATCATTGACAGTGCATAACATCATCAAAAGATTCAGAGAAACTGGAACACCCTTTATGCGTAAGGGACAAGGCGAAAGACCTTTACTGGATGACCATGATCTTCAGGCCCTCAGGCGCCACTGCATCACTCACCGGCATGATTCTGTCATTAACATTACTAAATGGGCCCAAGAATACTTCAAGAAACCACTGTCTGTAAACACAGTCCGTCGTGCCATCCACAGATGCCACCAAAAACTCTTTCATGCAAAAAGGAAGCCATTGTTGAGCATGATCCAGAAGCGCCGCTGTGTTCTGTGGGCCAAGGCTCATTTGAAATGGACTGTATCAAAGTAGCAAAGTGTCCTGTGGTCAGACGAGTCCAAATTTGACATTTTTGTTGGAAATCATGGGCATTGTGTCCTCCGGGCTAAAGAGGAGAAAGACC
This sequence comes from Gymnothorax reevesii, assembly GCA_029721435.1. Taxonomy (NCBI): domain Eukaryota; kingdom Metazoa; phylum Chordata; class Actinopteri; order Anguilliformes; family Muraenidae; genus Gymnothorax; species Gymnothorax reevesii. The sequence goes on from CM056574.1 coordinate 119,287,028, forward strand.
ACCCCTCCTGTTATCAGCATTCAGTTCAAAAGCCAGCATCTCTGATGGTATGGGGATGCATTAGTGCATATTGTGTGGGACACTTGCCTGTTTTAAAAAGCACCATGAATGCTAAAAGGTATATAAAGGTTATAGAGCAACATGTGCTCCCCTCCAGACGACCTCTATTCCCGGGAAGGCCTTGTGTATTTCAGCAGGACAATGCAAAACCACATACTGCAGCTACTATAACAGCACGGCTTCGTAGTAGAAGAGTCTGTGTGCTGAACTGGCCTGCTTGCAGTCCTGATCTTTCACCGATTGAGAATATTTGGCGCATAATTTAACAAAAAGTTTGTCAAAGGAGACCCAACACTCTCCAGCAGCTGGAAGCCTGTATTAAACAAGAGTGGGATCAAATTCCTATGGCTAAACTCAAGAAACTTGTCTCCTCAATGCCCAGACGCCTCCGCTCTGTGTTAAAAAGAAGAGAGGATGCTACACCATGGTAAACAGGCCCCTGTCCCAACTTTTTCGAGTCCTTTTTGAAATAATCTCTTTTTGTGGATAAAATTATTAAATTTCTCAGTTTCAACATTTGCTATGCTATCTCAGTTCTATTGTGAATAAAATACTGGCTGGTGTGATTTGAAAGTCAGTGCATTTGATTTTATTCACAATTTACACTTTGCCACAACTATTTTGGAATTGGCGTAGTAGTAAGTTTTAAAATCACATCCCGGATGAGGGTATGTCATGACCCTGCTTGAGTGAGGTATTTTTTCATTGATTGTCTTTCATAAGCTCGAAAACATTGATTCAGTAGAGCTACCGATAGGTGTGCAAAATAAGCCCCATGAGGTGAGAGTTAAAGGGTGTGATGGTGAAACACGTCTGTACCTCCCTCCAGTGGATTTATAACCACTGTTTCATCTGTCATGGCAATGGACTGTAGTGGGGGTGTGGAGTTATTAAGCTTATGTGAGCTTTGATATGAATGTCAATGATAAATAATTTGACACGTCACAAAATCTGAACATTTTCATTCTATTGAATGTTAGTGATAATGGGCTGGTGGACATATTCACTGGTCATAGCCACCCACAGCATGATGGATGTGTAATGTTTTTTTCTTTTTGTCTTAGACACTATTTCATCAGTACTTTTTGCTGCCATGTCCTTTTTTCAATTATTCTGCGGCACGTAATCCTGCTAAAATCAGATTTAAAATACTGAAAATAGATGTTTTAAATTTCCTTTTTCCTTTCACTCAGGACTACTTGGGGTGCATCATCGACTGCACGGACCTGCCCCTTAAGCGTGAAGAGGTCAGCGCCCTCTTCTGCAACATCGAGGATATCTACGAGTTCAACAGGTGAGTCTAAACGAGCTCGCACTGGTTTTACACGTCTAAATCAGTGGCCACCGACCCAGTTCCTGGAGGTTTCACCATCCTGTTTGTTATCACTCCGACCCTAATTTTGCGCACCTGATTTGTCTATGTAGTAGCTCAATGCAAATCTCCAGCAGTTAAATGAGAGCTGCTTTGTTAGAGTTGGAGTGAAAACGTTCAAGATGGTAGGTCCCCTGGAACTGAGCTTGTGATCACTGCTTTAAGCGATTGCAGATACTTGTCTTACAATTTCTTAACTGCAAACAAGTCAGCGTTCGCATGTCTTCTGGTTCTCTGATGAGCCTTTGAAGAAAAAAATCCTTTCTGTCTCAAGTTTCATGGGCATTATTTTTCCCTGTCAAGTGAAACTTTCTTCCTCCATCGGCAAATCTTGAAATGAGCAAAACTCTCTCATGTCATTGCCCAATTTTTTGCCTTACGCAGCAAGAAGTAATAGAAAAAAGAAGTCGAAACATATGACTGGAATACACTATTGAGATTGACATATTTTTTAAGTTTATTGCAGTGATGGCTTGTAATTCTAAATGATCACAGAGCCTCACAATTAAGTTTCCTTTGAACCGCACAAATGCCTTGTGATTACATCATAAACAGACCTTCTTGGATCGTATTGTTGCCGAACCAAAAATTCCTTCCTGCACAAAATTTTGGAGAAGGGTCTGTGTGCTTCTCTGGGGCTGCTGTCAAATTCCTGCTCTGGCGTGGTATAAAAAAAAAAAAACCTCCAGCTGAATCGACAGAACCCCGGCAGGGCGATAATACCGTCAGAGCAGCTTAGAGAACCAAGCGAGGGAATGTGACGTGGTTTATTTGAAAAATTCAGAAAAGGAACGGTGAAAATCAGCAGTGGGTGTTTTTTCTCTCTTCTGTTGGTCTCCCTTTATCCCTCTGCCTGATCTTAACCAGTTTCGACCGGCCGAGGCACGCTCTGTCTTCGCCAAACCCGGGCCCGGTTGTTGTTTATACCTGCCTGGGTGGCCGTAATATCCTCTTAATGTTCTTCTGACCCGAAGCCTTAGTGCACTGGCCAGGGCGAGGCGGACAATATGCAGACGCTGATCATCCCTGGCTAGTTTTCCTCTGAGCAGCTGCTCCCAGTGAACGCAGAGTAGATCATCCGTATATCCTCTAAATCTTTTTCCAACGCTGCAGTTTAAAGGGCAAGTAATGGGGTGCACAGCAAAAACTGAAGAAAACTAGTAGGCACTCGGAGGGCGCATTACCTACACCGTGGCCTTAGCATTGAACATGACTGTTAAACGAGTCTCGACAGTGCCATCTTCATACACACAGAAATTAGTCTGACAATGATCGGATCTTCACCAAAACTGAAGCACTTCCTCCATAGGGCAGTAGCTATCAACACAGAAAATTTTATTGAGATCCATCCAAAACTTTTTTAAATTTCTTGCTAAATGACGAATGAACAAACAAATGCCATTGAAAGCATATTTCCTCCGAGCAGAGGTAAAAGAACTCATTTTAACTTGTATTTTCTCTTCTAAGCTTAGACTTCATGCCTTATTTCTTTTACTTTTTTGCTAGATAAGACAAAAAAATATTAGCAATATCACGAGACAGTTCTTGTCTCTTCAAGTTCGGCAACTGGATAAGAAATCTGGCCCGTGAACAGTGACTTAAGACGAGCTAATATTTGCAACGTCGTAAGTCTATTTCAGACCTATTTTGTTTTTTGACCTGTCGGAGTTTGAGTGCGACAGCTGTGAGTGTTGAGTGTTTTGCTGGTTTTGCTGCGCAGACTACGTTGTAGTTTTATGTTTGCATGTGGCAAATGAAACATGCTGCATGTGCATTTCCTATATATAGTAACCGGAGGGGGGTAATTCAAAATGTCTGTGGCCTCGAGAGAATGTCTTTGTCCACTCAACCAAGCCAGCTGACACTGATACTGTCTGTACAGGGATTGAGGCAGATTTGTATGTGACAAGACACAATCTCTGCTTTTTATTTCCGCCTGCAACAACTTTATTGGACTCTCTTGGCTTGTTTCCACAGTTTTCAGATGAAAAGGATGTGAGGGAAAAAGTTTTGATGTCACACAATTTGTCTGAAATCCAGCGGGAGTTATTGATTCCGGGTGCTGTGTGTTATGCTGGGACATGAACAAAGAGTGTTGGAGTGAGTGAGTGAGTGAGTGAGTGAGTGAGGGAGGGAGGGAGGGAGGGAGGGAGGGAGGGAGGGAGGGAGAGGGAGATAGAGAGGTGGGGTAAGGGAGAAGTGGAGTAGTCACAGAAGCGAATGCGTCCCTTTCTATTTCATATTTCCACATCGTTGCACTCCCAGCTGGCCTTTGTTTGAATGCATGTGTGCGTGTGTGTTTGTGTATGTGTGTGCGTGCGTGTGTGTGTGTGTGTGTGTTTGTGTATGCATGCTCCTGTCTGTGTATGAGTGTGTGTATGTATGTCTGTATGTGTGTATGTGAGTCTGCACGTATGCTTGTGTTTGTGCCCTTGTGTGCGCATGTGAGTGAGTGTGTGTGTGTGTGTGTGTGTGTGTGTGTGTGTGTGTGTGTGTGCATGTTTGTGTGTGTGTATGTGTGTGTATGCCTGTGTGTGCGTATGTGCGTTTGAGTGCATACATATATACTGTATTTGTGTGTATGCCTTTGTGTGTGTTTGTGTATGTTTGCATGTGTGCGTGTGTCTGAGTGTGTGTTTATGGGTGTGTGCGTGTGTGTGTTCTTGTACATGCTACAAAGTGAGAACCTAAATATGATTTTTTTCCTACAGAGTTGGGACATCACTGGGAAGTGAGCATATTTTCAAATGTCCTTACAACTACAAAGGCAAATTGTAACTTATTAGTTAAGGTTAGGGGTAAGGTTAGACTTTGGGATAAGTTAAGGTTAAGGTAAGGGTTAGGGTTAGGCATACATTGCTTATTGTTAAGATTGGGGAAAGGCTGTAGAGACACAGAAAGAATAAATGGACTTCAATTTAATGTTCTCACAAAGATTTAAGTACAATGATGTACGTGTGTGTGTGTGTGTGTGTATGTGTGTGTGCGTGTGCACGCGTGTGTGTATGCATGTGTGCATGTGTGTGTGCGTGTGCACGCGTGTGTGTATGCATGTGTGCATGTGTGTGTGTGGCTGTGTCACATCCCCCCGCTGCAGTCGTCTTGTTTTCACACTTGTCTGTGGTTTTAGAGCAGACCCTTTTATATGTGGCTTTGCCCAGACCCCTGAGGGCCATGACTAAGTGTGTGTCTGGTACAGAAGCCTGACGTGGCTCTGTCTCCGTCCACATGCTGATTCTCATGGGAAGCTCTGCTCCTTTCAGGAGGGGTGGAGAGGGGGTTCAGTCCTCACAGGGTGCTCCTTCACGAAAAAAAAAAAAATTCCTCTGAACGGAGCTTTGAGTCTGGTACTGAGGCCTATAACCTTTTTTATTTCAGTGGAAAATATGACTGTGTTTAAAGTTACTTCCTGCTTTACAAATTTTCTTCCCGCATGAAATCTTCTTACCTCATTGATAAATCTTAAAATGAGCCATACCTCCCCTCAGTGGAAGAGTTTTTCTCTAATTTTGGCAAAAGAAATATATTTATATATTGCCAAGTGGCACTTCTTCTGATCAAAAGATGTTTCTGTCACCATTGGCTTATCAGTCGAGCAAAATTATCCGTACAATTGCTGAAGTCTTTATTGTAACCACAGGCATGAGTAATGAACAGATAATCTAATAATATATGTGTTATTTGATTTGAAGAGGAATTATAGTTACATTATTACATATTTTTTGTTCATTAGTTGATAAATTTACGGACTGTTACAGTATAGCCGGAAGAAAATCGACCTGTAAGATGTTAATTAAATAAATAAATAAATGAATACACGAATGAATAAATAAGTCAGATTTTATGTCTAAGTGTAACACTTGATCAGACTCTCCTCATTGGTTTTCACAGGGCTTCCCTCTCACACACGGCAGTGTGTACTGTGCTGATCCGCTGCAGATATTTTCTTCCCCTTGTTTAATGAAACCCAATCCATCTCCTCTCCTGCCAGCAGTCGCTGACTTTTCTTTTTTTTAAATGTTTAACTTTCAGAGTTTCCTTGGCTACTTTTGTTCGCTCTCTCCTTCTCTTTTACCTCTGGCTGCCTTACCCTCGGTGGAACACGATTATTTTTCTTCATCTTCTTCTTCTTCTTTTCAAATCATTTCATCACCACCGAAGAATGCAGTCCCCGGTATCTGTACTGTCGCTGTTATGTCTACTTTTTTGGCAGAGGCTGCATCGCTCGGCATCAAACTGATGTCATTTTCCCTTTAGTCGTTGCCAAAACCTGATATAGTTCCTCTCCCCCACAGAGCAGAATGCACGCGTGACCTATAAAACTGAGAAGGGGTGGTGTTTAGGGACAGATGTAGTTAAAAAGTACGGAGACAGATGGGTGACAAAAAGGGCAGATTCAGCAAAAAGGATTGACAGCACATGAATTGGACTCAGTGGGACAAAAATGAATAAAAGATGAAAAGGACTGACTATCGGTCAAAACGACGATCCCCTCACCCAGTGGATATAAATTGGGAAAAACAGATGGACAGTTGGTGTGAAGGATGTTCATCAGGTTAAAGTGATTGACAAAAGACCAAAAGGACTCCTGGCACAACCACAGAAAGCTGGTTCCAAAGGGAACCTTGTGGTTCAACTCTGGAACCCAATCGAGTTCACAGGTTCTGTGTTACACAAAATGGTTTAGTCTGGGAGCTTTTATAGTTTCACACCTTTGATAGAGAGGTCTATGAGGAACAAAAAATGCTTTTTCTATGGAGATGAGCCAAAAAAGAAACAATTTTCCTGAGAGAGAAGGTAAAAAGGACAGACAGTTGGTGAAAGACACAGACAGTTCTGAAAGAGCACTGACAGTTGGTGCTGACAGGGCTTTTGCTGTTCTGAAAGCCATCTGTCCTGGACTATCAGATCAACAGACATGGTCTCCTCTGAAATTTGGCCTGGGTGTAGTGAAACAGGCGGACTTACTGTGATATTTCCGCTTGTCTGTTCAATTTGTAAGCCTTTCCCCGACATGCCTTCACACCAAATTGCATTTCTCAAGGTCTTTGGGGCTTTTGGAAAGTTTTGCTTCGAAAGCCCCCAGAAATATCAGTCCTCCACGATTGCTGACAATTGGCGATCGAAGACGGTGCCTCTCAATTCAGTTTTGTTAATACTTCAGGATGGAAAAGGTTTGCCTCTGAATTGTTGTAACATGCAGAGCCTCTCCCTTTAACCACCCCGAGTAAATGACCCTGTATCCTTTTTCTGAACCTTAATCCATGGACCAGATATTAAAAAACACCAGTAGTTAGCACTAATCCAGCAAAAGTGTTTGTGGGAAAGTATGGAAAAGTTCCATGGTGGATATGCTTACAGAGCCAGGCTGTTAAGACTCAGTACGACCATTTGAAATATACTACGCTTGAATTCCCGGAGCTGGGTACCTCCTTTTTCGGGTTTCATTTTAAAGGAGGTGCAGGCTATCTGTGCCTGAAATGCATACCAAAAAGTATGCTTTTTTTTATTCAATGCTTGGATCGGTCGAACAATTAATAACTCAGTCAATCAGGTAATAAATTGTCAGCTCTGATCAGCCACCGACCAGTAATAATGAGTGACTAGCCAGCTACGAACAGCTAGAAGTGTTGAAATAACAGTTTAAAGCAGCATTGAATGCCAGCAGGTTTTAGCTAGATTTTACTTAAGGGTTTCCATATTGTAGAAAGGATAGCTTTGCTGGAAATTAAAGGGGTTTGGCTTCTCTGTGCGCAGAAAAATGAACCAGGATAAATAGCCTTTTAAATCAGGCTGAAGCAGAGTAGAGGGGCAGCCAACAGCTATCTTAGCTACCCCTGCACTGTTGTAAATTGCTCTGGATAAGCGTGGCTGCTAAATGCCTGCAATGAAATGTAATGTAACGTAACTGCTTGCTTAGCGTTAGCCCTCTGTCTTACTGACCTAAACAGGGACGCTGTCCCTGGATGGTGTTAACCGCAGAAGAGCATTGATTTGTGTCCAGTCTGAAGTGTTATGCTAAGGGCTGTACTAAGTAAACTGCCAACTGTAGACTAATCTGTTACAGGGTAAGAAACATAATGTTTGGGACAAAAGAATTTTAATTTTTTTTTTTTAGCATCGGGCATCGGGCGTCAGGCAGCGGATGACAACCGTGAGAGGCCCACGTGGCCTGTCTTTTGCGTGAGGCGCAGCGTGTGGGGGGGGGGGACTGGACCTTTCAACACCCCCTCAAAGGCTCATCGCTCATCCTGCCAAAACGTCTCTCCGCTATGCATGCCGGCAGCACCTATCTCGCACAAACGCAGGAGTCCGTCGGCCCGCACGAGCCCCCTAGACGCAGATCGCAGAGATGCCATAGATCACTTTCCCTGTCATATCGCTTACGTATTCCCGTGAGTCAGGATTCAATACCCCAACAGACCCCCACCTTAGCTTCAGATTGCCCTGCCAGTCTTTTCTAGCACAGCTAGGACAGTAGGCTTTTGATCTGATGAGAAATGTTGGAAAAAGTGAGGGAGACAGAGAGAGAGAGAATGAAATAAGAGGCTGGGGCACAGCTAGGGGATATTGCTATATAAAATGGCCTTATGTTGTTTTCCTCTGCATGATACAATGGTAGATTCAATCTTGTTCTTTGGTATCCTTAAAGCCTGGTACATTTTAGTGGTGGAAAAATGATAAGTTATAGGATGTGAGGTCTTTTTGTCTTGTTATGAGAATGGAAATTTTATTGATGGGTGAAATCTTCTTTCCCTTCTGGTAAATATTGTAATGAGCCAAAATATGTCACCTCATTGGAAAGATTTTTCCTTGCCGAGCATAAAATGATATAAATTTGTTTTCTTAAATACATGTTGAGATTGACTGCAGTTTTTGCGGCGGAGAAATGCTAAGACAGCCCGTGGAAAGCCTCTTCAATTGGGAATATGAACATTTGTGAGGATGATGGCGAAGGATGTGCGTGAGTGTAGGAGATCAGATTTACAGGCTCGGCGCAAAGTTGTTAATGCTTGGGTGGGGGCGGGGAGAAGAGAATGAAGGAGAGAGAGAAGAGAGTAAATTAAAGGAGGGAGAGGGAGTGATTGGAGTGATGGAAAGAAAAGGATAAAGGAAGAAAGGGGAGGGTGTTCATTAGTCTGGCCTGAAAGGGTATTGAAAGTAACTCCCTCGTACGGCCATAACTCCTATGCAGGATGTGATGTCAAAAACTGAAAGTGGCCCCTTTGTAGATCTGGGAGAAGATGGGGCTCAGGACTCTGTCCTGTCATAGGGAGTGTTATCATTCCTTCACAAATCTGACAAGTGTTCACGTGGTTTCTGTTAATGTCCTAGTTCTGATTATTCATGTCTTATCTTTCCTGTCACTGGCCTCTTATAGTAACATATACACACACACACTTTATCTACACAGAGTGCAAACTTCAGGAACTGCTTCTAGGTTCTCGCTAACTACAAGATTGCTCATTGTGCTTCACACTTGATAAGTCCTGAACTTAGTGCTGTACAAAATGTCCGCCTTAACAAGTGTTTTTTGCTCATCTGTAAACCTTATCTTTTTAGAAATAAAGAAAAGTAATAGAAACTGTTGTGAGAGACTGATGTGAGAAATTTTCTTTCCCAAAGTCTTGAAGGAAATATAATTATTTAATCTAACTGATGTTTTGTTTTACTCATTATAACAGAAATAGAAATAAGATGCAAGCTTCTTGACTTGAGCTAAAATACTTGATCTTTTTGTCAGAAGTAACCCCGGTTCACTTTTAGAGAACTGGATTCAGCACTTAAAGAGGCAAAATAATAATAATAAATACAGCCGCAAGCGGAAATTCCGGTGTTCGAGCCACGAATGACCATCAGTAGTCGAAAGCTTTAACAGCTTAATTAACAAGTGTTGCCACTAAACGTGGCCATGTACTCCGCCAGGTAACGGAAATCAATTGGGGTCGGCGTATCACAAAATTACACATTGAAGCCAAAGATGGATAAAGTCGTTCAAAGCGTTCTCGAGATTTCACACTCACAACAGACGGGACGTGACGAACGAACAGCCGGACAGATGGACTGATGGAGCTGAATTCTATATCCCCCACCCCTAATACACCTTGACACCAAAGATGAATGGAATCGGTCAAACCGTTCTTGCGATATCATGTTGACAAGGTATTTGTAAGTGGTCAAATGGTCGTAATGACCTTGAGAATAATGGCAAGGTCACGTAAATTGAGTGGGCTGTGAGCACTCCCCTAATACACCTTGACACCAAAGATGCATGGAATCGGCTAAACCGTTCTTGAGATATCACGTTCACAACAAACGGGACGGGACGGACAGACGGACAGCCGGGCGGATGGATGGAGCTGAATACTACGTCCTCTGCCCGTAATACACCTTGACGCCAAAGATGAATGGATTTGGTCGAACCGTTCTAGAGATATTGCGTTCAGAACAAACGGGATATATGTTTTTTTGTTTTATTGAACATAAGAGAATACTGGGCCAGAAAGAAAATTCTTGAACTCGGGCACATAATGCTATAGAGTGGCGCCACCTCTGTATCTGGGGTAACATAAGTTTGCCATGGAAAATAGAAAGAGCTTAATATCCAATAATTTCATAGATTTGCAATTATTATCATGATTATTGTTTAGTGATGTGAGTGTGATGAGGTGAAGTTCCACACATTTGGGAATACACCTGCGGTTGTGGCCAATTTACTTTTCTAGTTGTTAAATACCATTGAAATGTGTTCTTTGGCTCCAGTTCTGTATGAACAGACAAAATGCCTTTGGCACCTTTCGTAACTTTCTCTCAAAGACCTTGTCAGTTTCAAGTAATTCATCTCAATCTGTAGTGCTCAGTTGGGAAATGCATGTCTGCCATTTTTTGTGCCACAGTGTGCTCTGCATTTGATGTTAGATGACGTTTAGACCTTCCTCTCACCAGTGTGAGGTCAGTTATTTGATACAATTTACTGGATCAGATTAAGATTGTATGTGACTACAAAGGAGACCCCAAACGGTTGCCTTCATTATTGACTTATGATTCATAAATGTACCATTATAACCTAGTTTTCCTAGGAGGACCGATAAGTATCTAAATGCACGCTAAGCAGGCACGGAAAGCACAAGCAGGCATCTAAAGCATATGCAGTGCTTCAAGTGCTGGTACAGCTGCTTTTGGTGATTGTCCTATGATCTAATAGGACTGTAATCATATGCCTGATCAAACCGCTGAACATAATCCATTGAGTTTATATATATGCTTGCTTACATGCCAAGGTGGTTTAGATTGATGACAGTAATCCATCACCGTTACTGTTTTTCATGACCAACATTCCTTAGTCACTTTGCCACTCTGAACCAAAACTCTTCCAATCATCATCTCTAATTGGTTGTGATGATCACAATTTACATTAAAGAGTCACATCCATAATATCCAGGTTGGTTACAGAGATTTGTGATGAGTTTGTTCTCTTTAATTCTTTTATGGAGAATCAGTCGTAAACGAATGTGTCACCTGGCACATACAGCGGGGCCTCCATCTTTCTGGAAAAAAAAACCCTGCCGTGCATTTGCATCCACATCTCTGTAAATTGAACTGAAGTCCTTCAACCACAGAACAAGCTGTAAGTGGGGCCGCGGTGAAGGGATGAGAGCCCAACATCGAAGAGAAAAGTGCCGTGGTTTCCCTCCGTGCCTTACCCCTGACCACTTTAAAGCGGAAAGTCCCGGCCTGTTTATGGAGCTGCCCGGCTTTTATTTTGAAATTAGCCTTCCTCAGGAGACTTGGTGGCTTTAGTCAAGGCTAAGGCCTTCTGATGCGCCCCTGGGCGCAGATGATGTTATTTTTCTAACTTAGCATGGGTTTGCCGAGATCCACAAAAAAGCAAGTCATCCAAACCCTTGGGTTCAGCATATTGTCCAGGAAAAAAGGTAATTAGAAGCCTTTGGATCCATCATAGGAGGCATTCAAATTCAGCACCCCCACCCATTCCGATAAACACAGACTCACCAGATGTTAATCCAATGACAGTACATAAAATGTCGACTGTTGCTGCTCTGGTCCATTGTTGTGAAAGTAAGTAGTTGCATGGCTGTTCAATTCATTGATATCCAGAGATGAGGTATATAGAATGTAAACCCTCACTGCCTATTCAAGATATTGTGTGGGGTTTTTGAGACTGTCTGGATTTTTTGAGTCTTGATGTTGTCTGACACAGCGGGTGACGAGTTGACAGTAAAAGCTCTCTGCTGCATTGGCCAGTGGGTCTCCTCTTGGGGGATGGAGAGGGAGGTATGTGTTGATTTGGAATAGAAATTGGATGAATCCCATCTGTATTCATTTTCAGGGTCTGTTGACTCCAGTCTGAGGGACTTTATTTAACAAACGTGTTGTGGAAATGGAGTTTGGGACATTCCCGATTGTCTGGCCCCGAGCGCCGGGTATGTCCCACATCCCAAAGATAATTTTTCTGCCATGGATTCGGAAATGCTACAGTGGTTCTCCTAAAAGGACATGGTAATTATTGTTATTTTATGGGCCGTACTCAGGCCTTGTATCTTTGCCAGAGGGACAAGCAACCTCATTATTGATAGTTCTGCAAACTGTAAAGAATTTTAACAAAGGCTAATGACATTTTATATGCTGCAGGAGTGACTTTTGTCCGCAGGAGCTGATTCTTAATACATTCTCAATGCATTTTATACCACTCACTCTGGTCTGCCCAGCTTAGCATACTTCTACCTTTACTGAGTGCATTTCTACCCATTTGTAAGTTCTCCAAACAAAGCATGATTTTTTTGTTAAGACGCAACATTATTTCCCTGCAAAGGAACAATAAATATCTATGTACATTAATCCATTTTGACAAATTAATCGACTCCTTAAACTGAATCATTATTTTATTGGAATAATACTAGCATTTTCTTATTTTTCATGCTGCAAGAAAGTTACAGATATATCTTGCAAAATCACTTAGTGCAGTGGTTCCCAAACTTTTCTGCTGAGCCCCGCTTAGGTACTTAAGAAAATTTTTGCACCCACCCCCGAAAAATAGGAAATATATACGCACATTTTGAGTCCATTGCAGTTTGTTTCACACATAGTAATTAACATAAACCTCAACCTTTTCTGAAAAAATAGAATTAAACGGTCATAAACTGTAGGTTGTCATCAACCACAACTAGGCTACTTTTATAATTAGAAATAACAAAATAACAAACAACCATGGTGTAATTATTTTAAGTGTAACTGTTTTCAAGCACATTAACTGTGTAATTATGTTCAGTGTAACAGGTTTATTTTTTTTTAATATACAACAACATTGCTATTTATGCATTTTCCGGACACCAACAGAAACTTACTTGCATACAGCCAATCAGCGACCTTGTGCGGACCGCTGAAGGAGTGTCTCGAGACAGTTACATTTTCCTCTCTTCACTGGCCTCGCACTTTTAAGTTAAAATACGTTAACCGAGATCGCGTCAGCTTATTCTAGAAAATATGAATGCTCTGAACCGATTATTTTTGTCTAGCCCAGCTGGAAACATTAAAAACGATTGGCAGGTTTGGAAACGGCCACCGTAATTTTCCAATTAAGGACACGAGAATTTAATAATTCATAACCTCTTTTAAAATATAAAATCATTAGGCTGTATCACTCCCCTCTGCCTGAGTATAGCCGTCTACTTAAAATTATGTTTCTATGATGCAGAAAGAAAGCACAATAATCAACCTATATTAACAGCCGACAACGAAGTACGAAAAAAATTCATGAACACCACTTGCCAAACCTGCCGATATGTTTGTAACGTTCAGTTGCTTGGCTTGATAAAAATAATCTGTAGGCCTACAGAGCATTCATATTATCGAGAATAAGATGACGCAACCTCGGTTATGTCTGCTTTGTATTCATCGGATTTTGTTCGGTGTCACTTACCATTTTATTATCAATATGCCAGATCAGTGCAGGATAAAAAGCGGTGAGTTGGGTATCGCGAGACTACATTGATTGTAACCAGCTCATTTTACCAGCTTCTAATATTTGAACAACTACATTCATAACAAATTATTTATGAAAATGGCAGGCTAGATGAATGATTTGGCGAACAGTTATGTTGAGAGGTAAGGCAGGCGTTAACGATGTAGTCGCAGAATTCTGGGCAGCGAATGGACTGTATGAAAATAATATTCTGTTGGTGTCCGGAGCTCTAGTGGAGGGGAATAAATTTGCATCCCGCACCCTGCGCCCCCCCTGCAATTGCTCTGCGCCCCCTACTTTGGGAACCACTGACTTAGTGTTTTTTTTAGCAGGGTTTTGCAGAAGGAACCCTTCAAAGGTTTGTTTGCTTGATATTTTGAATTGGCTCATACGATGCCATACCCTTGACATGGGAATGGTTCACACAAAATTCAAGTGCTACAGGCACTTAATATGTCGTGTGAGCAACTTAAGTCTTTTTGGCTCTAGAGTATGCTGGAGCAGTTAAATAGCTGGAAAAATCTGTTCGTGACCTGACAACCTCAATGCTTAAGCAAATCATCAGGGACTGTGGTCCCTGGTTTTCCTAAGTCGTACTGTTCCACAGCATCAGCCTTCATAAGGTTTTATGTTTTAGTTTTTTGATTCATCAAAGCACTTCATGACAAAAAATTGCCTCTTTAAACCAAATCCCTTTTTTAACCAAAAAGCATCTGTACTATCCGTTTCTCCGCAATGTTTGTGACGGCACCCTCCTCAATGTGCTGCGGTTAATGTTATTTATTTCCTTTAAACTTGTGGATTTTCAATAAGCCCATTGAAATCACCCTTTAATAAGTACTGGAAACCCCTCAGTTTACATCCAGAGTATTTTTCTGGGAAACGTGAACATTTCACTTTAAAACATGATCTTTCCGTGCAATGGAAATGGAAGAAACAGGCTTACTGGGTAAAAATTCCACATTGCTGGCGTTTTCAGATGCAGAGTTAAATTCTTAGGAATTCTTGAGAAGCTGAAAAAAAAGATTTAGACCTGAAATTCTGCACTTTCCATTCTACTCTATCCACTGTGTAGATATTAACTGACCTTTTGGAACCTAGTTGTGCAGCCTCACATTACAGTATCATTTTGTTGAAAATTTACCCTGAGTGAGCCCAAGATTGTGGCTACTACTAGTGGTGAGTCTCATTGGACAGGCATTAGGGAAGTGGTTTTCATCCTTATCCAGATAGGGCCATTGTGGGTGCAGGCTTTCATTCCAATCTGTCAGATACTCACTTGATTCCTCTAATCAAGCTTTTTAGAGGAAGACTGTTGGGCAGGGCTCCTAAAATTATGTTCCTCGCAAGTTGAGAACTGCTGGTTTTTCCCTCTTTTACCTGGAAGTTGGGCATGATGGCCAACCAGCGGTAATAATTCAGAAAACCAGGGCTGGAATTCAAGAGGCAGATTTGGGCAGCCCTGCTTTTGGTGTGGATTTGTGTAAACACGTGTGCAACTGCTTGGTTGGAACAATTGCAACATTCACACCAGCCCTTCCAGGATAAGGGTGAGATCTCTGCTATTGAGTATCTGTTTGTTAAAGGGGACCTAACATGCTGATCCTTCTTTTAATACTTATTAGTAATGTTATAATGTTGGTTGCCCATGCTCAACCTCTGAAAAGTTTCTAAACATAAGATACAGGGATTTAGCTGTTATCCACGAATGTGATTTTGTGAGCGTGATTTCCTCTCTGAACAGCTCCTCCCGAAATCTTCACGAGATCTGGGTAAAATCTGATGTCAGGTTGTGCCATCCAATTAGTACAGACCTAGCCAGAGCCAACCACTGCACTGGACCTGGCCACACCGGAAACTATTCTAGCAGGCACTAAAAACGGCAGATCATACTATGCCTTTGTAGCGTTGACACTCTTGGAAATGCAAAAGAACTGCAGATCATTTGAGGTGCAATTTTGTTAGTATCTCTCCCAAAGCTACTTGTCAGTTACTTTTGGACGTGAAGAAAAACAAATATTTCTCTTCCTAAAGACGATGCCACCAGAAATCAGTGGGTAGCTTTTTTTGTTTGCTGGCAGCAAACAGCCAAGGCCAAAGGGAACGTTAGTTGCTTGTGCTCAGCATTTCACCAAAGACAGCTTTGTCAATAAAGGATAATTCAACACAGGATAAGCGTTTCAGCTCCTTCTCAAACCTGAAGCAGTCGAATTGATCAAGCGCTTGGAGCCACAAGCTGTAAGTAACCATATAACAGCAAATAATGTAAGTGAAGCTAACGTGTTATGGATGGCTAGCAGGACCGCTAATGATAGTTAGCACTAACGACTGGCCTCAAACGCAGGCTTTGTAAAATATCTGAAGATAAAACCTGTATCGGTCGCAACTGTCCGTGACTCAGACACAGAAGCTGCAAGTTGCTTTTACTGCATAAGCCAACGTGACGTGATAGCCAGTTGATTGTGGCTGTAGCACAGCGGCTAACGTAGCCAAGGTACTGTTGCTAACGTTTGTGTCCTAAATTTGCAGGAGTGATATCAGGGGAAATTCTACAGGTTTGTGAACATAAACCTCAATCGAAGCTAGCTTTTCATACTTGTTTGGAATTTGGATGCTTGGTACAACTGTTCACCGTAACAGAACTTGCTGTCTGCAAAAGCTGTATTGCCAGGGTTTGTCTCTGTTGTTATGACCGCTCGGTTACCAGCTATTGCATGTTAGTTTATGTGTCGTGCTAATTAAAAATGCTCCTGGTTAACTTATATGCAGTAATTCTGATCGGTATGCTTGTGTTACATCGGTAAGCATCAATGTGGCAGTTTCATCGTAACGTTGCCTGATTGTAGCCACAACAGTTAGTGATTGCTTCACTTATCCATGACCGGGATCAGCTGGATACTTCACTAATGTCTGAGCAAGCTCTCTGCTGCTACCGTGAAAGCAATGCGAAACACAGAAGCTCTACTGGTTTACAAATGATTTCTCTGCACTACCTTGACATAATTTCATCCCCATTTAAAAATTGTTGTGGCTAATAAAAAGCCAAAAAAGGCGGAGATTAAATAGGTAATTCTTTCCTGCAGAAGTGATCAATTCGCTAGCTCCACATAAGTAACTTGTCCGCGCTAATGGAACTTAAGGTCTGCAAAACCTGTATTATGTTCATAACCTAACCAAGCTCTCTCTAGCTGTCGCGTACTATCCATAAAGCTGCTTTCACATCAGATGGGAAACAAATTTTTCACTGGACTGATTAGCCTACATTCAAAGTCAATGCAAAGACGCAAATACACGTCAAGCCTCCTTCACACCGGACATGAAACAAATTTTTTGCTTGACAGATGAGCTACATTCAAAGTCAATGCAAAGACGTGAATACAGCCGTTATATGCGCATTAACCCTCTCCAGCCCAATTTATTATTTTGAGATATGAAAATTCTTTCATTCATGGAGACTAGTTCTCATACACTAGTGGCTGCAGGTGGAAGTAACGGTGTATTTTTGCAATACTGAGCTGGAAGGGTAACTTTATCAAACCATTTCCCATCTGGCCTTTATATTTTATAATCAGTCATCAATTGATTTATTGTTGCAAATTTGCAACGTGAGCCTGGAGAGGGTTAAGCAGCTTTCACACCGGACACAAAACAAATTTTTCGCACAACAGATTACATTCAAAGTCATGACCGATTATCAGCCACTGCATGTCCGTTTGCGTGCTCTGCTAATTAAAAATGCTCCTGGTTAACTTATATGCAGCAATTCTGATCGGTATGCTTGTGTTACTTCGGCAAGCATCAATGTGACAGTTTCAGCATATCGTTGCCTGATTGTAGCCACTACAGTGGAAGCTAAACGGAGAGGTGCGGTATGTGTCTGCCGAGTTCGGCAGCAGTTAGACCAGCCGAAGATTTTGCAAAGCTTGGGTGCGTTTTTGGGTGTTTGGGAAACGATCGCTTTACTTATCCATGACCGGGGTCAGTCTGATACATCTCCTATGTCTGGGCAAGCTCTGTTGCTACCGGTGTAAGCAATAAGGAAGCGCACAGGCTATAAAGTGTCCGGTATAACAAACGATTTATTGCCATCGATTAAATATTAAATTCTTTCCTGTAGAGGTGATCGATTCGCTAGCGCCTAATAAGCAACGGTTCACGCAGACAGAACTTACAGTCTTTAAAACCTGTATTATGTTCATGACATAACCGGAGCTCTATCTAGCTCTCGCGCACTCTCCATGACGCGCCCATTTTCCGCGAGGAAAAGCTGGTCATTTCGAAGCAATAAGTAAACCATTACCACGGGTAATTTCCGAAAAGGCCTTTTAGCCTGGAGCTTTCGCCCCTCCGTCATATACCAGTGCGGAAGCTGTTTGTTTCTCCACGCTAACAACACACCCCAGCTATGCACAGGAAACAGCAGGTCCTAATACACACCGATGCAGTCCATAAGCTGTTGGTCCACTTTTAGCTGCTCCTCACTGTCCATGTTTCCCTCTAAACTCAGACCCACTGGATATCTACGGTCTCCGGTCTACACTTGGGTATGTCGACCCATTCTACAAATGCGTCTATATGTTGTGGATTCTAGCTTTCCCTACATCCTAGCTAGTAGAAGAACCACTGTACTCACCTGTAGGAAACTGTAGCCGATAGCAAACTTGAGCTTGCACTGCCAGATTTTCTCACTGCTTCCTCCACTTTCGCCACTGCATCTATTAGAACAAGTTTATTTCATTAGATCTATATTCAAGTATAACGTTAGATTGCGGAATTTGCCTGCCGCTTCGTTATCATATGGCAGCTGTGTCTCTCGTTTCATTCTGGGGAAGCAGACTCCATGGCAGACTCGGATAAAACTGCATTCTGCAGCCTCTTCCGGCCTAACTCCCTATTCCCGCTCTCCACAGAGCTGGTTAGTCAGAAGAAAGTGGGCACATGGGGAGTGGGGGCCATAGCGGAAGAGTCTCGCCTATGAGGCATTTCAGGCAGAGACTACAATAAACTCCAAATGGGGTTTTTTGAGGGTAGCAGTACGAGCGAAATAAGGACCCTTTCTTTACTTGGCTCGATCAGGAGTACTCTAGGGGAGTCAAAGACCAAAATATAAACTTGAAAAAATAGCAAATTAGGTCCCCTTTAAGGACCTTTTTCTCTCTCCATAGTGAGCTGTTGGAAGATCTGGAGCGCAGTCCCCATGTGGCTGCCATCGCAGAGTGCTTTGTGGAGAGGGTGAGTCCTGCAGTCCCGTCCCCAGCTGCTAACACTCACACAAGCCAAAGCCAAAGCTGAACTGTCGCACAGGCAGTGCTGGCCCGCTAGCCTTTCCCACGAGTGCTATTTAGTAGCAAAGGCCACCTACCCTGAAGAGTTTGTCAACTTTGAGGCTTAATAGACTTCCTCTTTACCCTGGCTGTGAACATCCCTCCAGGGTATGTTACAGCTAGTCCCAGGTCCTCAATGCTCAGCAGCGCCCCCTTCTGTATATTTGTACAGGCACTTAAGTGTAGTCACACAGTTCCTGGGACTAACTCTTCAGCCCATTGAGCGAACAAATTCCGTGTGCGTGAAATAGAGGTTATGAATGGTGAGTGTGGGGTGTGTGTATGAATGACTGTTCCCAGGCCGGAGAACAGAAGAGAATGGGCCATCAGTGCGGTGACCTTTTAAGCTTATGCTCACATCATCGGCCATGTGGGTTTGCACTGCAGTTTTGGGTGTCACAGTTGTTAGGAGTAATGTCATAACTATTCTATTCCATAATGATGACAAGGCCAGCAGCATAGGGGTTGAACAAGTGGGCCTTTGTGTTCACTGGGAGAAGATCCAGGGAGCGAAGGAGACCCTAAGGACTTGGATCCACCTCCCCTCCCCCTTCTGCTTCACAGTCCAAACGGTTGTAGCCCAGCAAGGGGTGTCCAAATACTGCTCCTTTCCCAGGCAGTCCTTAGCAGGCCAGGCCTGTGAGAAATGAATGGATCACTGTTTGCGCAAATTAGATAACCAGGAGGGGAAACGCATGATAGATTCAATAAAGCAATTACCGGGAGGATATTTTTGGACTTTGCTCACATGAAGCCTTCAGTTGTCAACTTGGTCCTCTGTAGAAGGACACAGGTTTAGCCCTCAGTTGGGTTCCTAATCGGAGAAAACAGGGTTAGTCCTAAAGCTGGGTTCCTGCTTGGAGGAAACTAGTTTTGCTAACAGTTGAGTTCATACTTAAAGGAAACTGGTTTAGCCCATTGTTGAATTGATACTCGCAGGGAGCTAGCTTACCCTTCCATTAGGGTCCTACTTTGGGGGAAACCAGTTTAGTCCTCTGCTGGGTTCCTTCTCTGAAAAAAAAGTGTTAGGTCCAAAGATGGGTTCCTACTCTGAAAAAATCAGTTTAGTCCTATTGGGATCCTATTGAGGGAAATTGATTTAGTCCTTACTTGGGTTCCTCTGATATAAAAAATGGTTATATTCCTTATTTAGGTTCTTCTGCCAGTTGGAAACACAGGTCCTTATATGGGCTCTGTATCACCACATCCACCTGCCTTATATAGCCATGTCTGGGAAGGTGGGTGGTTCAAACCTCAGTGTATCCACAATATGGTCAGTGTGACTGGTGACCCTAGAGCAAGACCCTTGACCCCACATTGCTCTCAAGGAAATTGACCTCTCCACTAGCTAAATAATTTCCATTCAAATTTACGTATCCTCCCGTACGTAAATTGTATCATACCACCAGTAAAGCAGACTCCATGGTGTGTTTCTAGGGTGTGAGGTGTTTGAGGAATGTGGTTTGCCTTTTCAACATGACCCTAAATAATTAATGTCTCTGTCACTTCCCTCTGCAGAGTGAAGCTTTTGACATCTATACCCTCTACTGCATGAACTACCCCAAGTAAGTGTGCAACCTCATCTTAGATCTGAGCTGCCCAACCCCAGGAGGTCTGCTATCCTGTGGTTTACCTTCTACCTCACCTCATTAAATAGCTGGAGATCATGCTGAGCTGCCTGTTACTAGAATCATGATGACCAAAAAACACTTTCCCAGATCCAGAAATTACATATTTAAGTCCTGCAATCCTCCAGCAGGTGTACTGCCTCTGGTTCAAGTGAGTCAGAACATGGATGGAAGGATAGAAGATGATGAGCCAAATTAGGCTTGAAATGAAAACCTACTGGATGCTAGATTTCCAAGGACAAGACTAGGCCTTATTCTTGGTTGCACGTTTATCTGCTGGGCCTGACAAGCTTAACAAACGCACAAATAATCTTAGACAGCAAATATGAGTTATGCGGTGTCACATCAGTCACATAGATGTCAAACTGTTCAAAGTAATAGGCTCCCAGTGCAGAAACCAGCACTGCAAGCTTTGGGTATTTTTCCGCAAAGGCCATGGCTTCACCATGATGCTATTTGCAGACAGCAAGTTATCAGCTGAGAAAGAGATTACAGTGACCATAGGGCTGCATGTTGTGAGGTAAATACCTGTCTTCAGCAGAGGATTCGAGGCAGACGAGAGGCATACGGTAAAGACATTACTGCATTTGGCGATATAAGATTGACTGCACTCCTGCTTAATCCTCGAGCCATGTGTCTCTGTATTCCCCTTTCTGATTATGACCCCAGGTTTCTCTATCTTCTCTATCTCTGTTTCTCTCACCATCTTTTCTCTCTATCCTCTCACTGGAGATGAAACCCCCCTGTATGTTGTTCCTACCACCTGGATTTGCGGCTAATTCGGACAATATGTCAGCCTGGAGGTATTAAGCTTTCAAGTAAAATCAGCTGGGTCAACTCAACGATGAAAGAAACCAATGCCAGGACATTCGCTTCCGAATCCCGGAATTTTGACCTCCATCTCTTTCCCTGTTGCCTTCACATCATTTCCTCTCATGGTTACTTGCTGTGTCCCCCTATTTCTTTTTTACATGAGTTAATACATTATGGCCACTCATCGTTGAAGCATATGACATTGATTATCTCGAAAAACACCATGTTAAGGTCTGCGAATAGACGGTTAGTAGGTCTTGTAGTTGACTTGCTGGATAGTGGAAAATAGGACCTGAATGACTTTGCCGCGTGCCAAATCTTCATGGCTGGATGACTCGGTCGGAGAAACTCCAAAGTGGCAAGCCTTGTGGGGTGCTTCCAGTGGGCAGTGGTGACTACCTACTGACAGTGGTCTAACCACCAACCGGCCACAGGGTGATGGGTGCCGAAGTGCCATGAATGCTATTCCATCTGGTCAAAACCGATAGAAGGGCTACTGTGGCACAAGACATAGAACATTTAATGATGGTAACAGGCGGAATGTGCAGCCCTGGTGCATATAAGGCTTTATAGCTGCTAACTTGTTAGTGTGCCCATTCTAACCACTGCCTGCTATCAAAAAAACCTACAGTGTACACTTGAGCATGGGAACTGGACCTTGGAGCGAAGGAAGATGCCTTGCCTTGTTCAATGATCCACTTTAACATCACAAAAATTAGCTGTGCATGTGTGCATCATTTACCTGGGGAAGAGATTGGCGCAGGTATGCACTGTCAGAATAAGACAAGTTGGTGGAGGGAGTATGATGCCTCAGGAAATGTTCTGCTGGAAAACCCTGGGCCTGGGCATCCACATGCTCATCAATTTGAAATAGTTGTTCAACATCGTGTGGTCATAATGTTTTGGCTCATTAGTGTATGTACATGTGTCATCTTTCTCTTTGCCTTCTGCACTCTATGAAAAACTGGTTCCAGAAGAAACCCTGTGATTTTAAGAAGGACCCCTGCCTAATTCACTGGCTCTTTGTTGGTGTAAATGAACTTCCACACTTTATGCACCTTCTGGAAAGTTCCATTAAGCCAGTGGTATCCAACCCTGTTCCTGGAGCTATGGAGCTACCGTCCGGTAGGTTTTTATTCAAACTATATTGCAGCACACATGATTTGGCTATTTTGCTGCTAATCAAGATCTCTGACTGGGAAATGAGATGTGCTTTGCTCTGAGTGGGGTTAAAACCTTCAGGATGGTAGCTCTTCTTGAAAAGGGTTGGAGACCACTGCATTAAGAATTTTTTTGAAATAAATATACACTCTCAAATATTTTCTGAGAGTGCATGTGACTGGACTGTGTTTCATTTGTTGAACAATGGAAAAGGAAAAGTACCCTCTCCCCTCCCCAGCTCAGTGGCTGTTCTGAGAGAGTGCATGAAGAATGAGACTCTGGTGAGCTTCTTCCAGGAAAGGCAGGCCACACTCTCTCACTCGCTACCTCTGGAGACGTACCTGCTCAAGCCCGTACAGCGGATCCTCAAGTACCACCTGCTCCTGCAGGTAAGATCTGCTAGTGCCACTGTGCCCAGACGCTCCATAAGCTGCCTTCTGATTGGCTGGGAGGTGCCATGCTCTGGGTCCCTAGCCAGTCTGTTAGATGCCAATTCAAGGTCACAGTGATCCACTTTGGACAGCCAGCTAAAAAAATTCAGATAAAACCAGCTTGGATTTTAAGATGGCTTAATAAGATGGGTTAATTACGTGTAGCTTGTCATAACCTGCTTAAAAACTCAGGTAAGACAAGCTTGGATGTAAAGATGGTTTGATGGTTCTAGCACATTATAGATAGCCTGTAGCTTGTCTTTGCGTATCTATGGTCCATTGTCTAGTCAAAACTAGTGGAGTCAGCTGATGTCTAAAATGGTCGACAAGCTCATTGGTTGACTTGCAGATTATTCAACAACAAAAACCAGCTGTATGTGTTGAGATCTCTGCTCAATGGAAAATAAATGTGATCAGAATGTATGTTGTAACTTCACTCAGGACAAAAAAATATCATTTTGACCCTAACTGCACACAATCATTAGACCTTGTCTTTGCCACATGGCTAATTGGTGGCATGTAAATGCACCATGTATCCATGCAAATGAAAACGTAAGTCTAGTGCTGGCTTAAGTAGTTAGGTAATGGCTTGATATCTCCCCCTTTCGGTAGGAGCTGTCCAAGCACTTTGATAAGAGTGACCCTGGGTATGAGGTGGTGGAAGATGCTATTATAACCATGACGGCTGTGGCCTGGTACATCAATGACATGAAGAGGAAACAGGAACATGCTGTCAGGCTACAGGTATGCTGCCCACTGTGCTTAGGAACAGGAAGTGACATCATAGGAAGTGTTAAGCCAGCCATTGGCCATTTTTTTTTTAATCATTCACACCCATTCACACTGCACACTCCACAAGACTTATGACATTCACACACATTGAAGCATTCACAACACGCTAATCTCAGCCCGCCATCGATCAAAAGTGCAAGGCGTGGGACAGCCCTCTACCGATGGGGCGTCTTACCACACTTGATCTTAGCCAAAAGGCCGAGAAGCGATCGCCATTGGCCATTTAGAATTTGAGATTTGCTGCCATGACCCGATTTTTTGGCATTGGTCTTTTATTAAATTCTCCATGTAATCATGTTCCGTTTTAAAAATTCCTCAAGATCCACAGATGTTCCAAGGCATTAAAATTGATGCAATTTATAATACAAGCGTGAAGTTTCAAAGTCTCTGGTGCAATAAAGCAGGGCTGCCCAACCCTGCTCCTGGAGATCTGCCACCCTGTTTGTCTTCAGTCCAACCGTAATTAGGCACACCTGATACAACAGCAAGAGATCTTCCAGTGCCAAAATAGGTACAACAAGACCTTCAGCTGTCACATTAAGTGAATTGTGTGATTATTAAAGTAATTAAAAGGATAAGTTAATTACTTCATAATGTTGTGTGTTGAAATGGAAAATTGCTGGGTGGTGTATCTCCATGAACAGGATTGGGTGGCCCTGTTTGGTTGTACTGAATGTACATTGCTGCATGTGTGAGATGCGGGGCTGCTATGCCTTTAGGAGATTGAGAGCTTGCTGCTAAACTGGGCTGGCCCAGACCTCAGCGGGTTCGGGGAGCTGGTTCTTGAGGGTTCTTTCCGGGTCCAGCGGGTCAAGAAGGAGAGGGCATTCTTCCTCTTCGACAAGATGCTCCTCATTGCCAAGAAACGGGGCGAACATTTCATCTACAGCACCCACATATTTGTAAGTGTTACGGCCCTGCAATGTGTCTGCATTAATGAGTGAACCTGTGCATTTGCACTACTGTCATCCTGTGTCCTTCAAACTAATGAGAAGAGCATAGTCTACCCTAACATGAATCATACTTTGCCCTTTGGGTTGCTCACTAGCGCCCTACAATGTCCAAGAGTATTTGATGGGTTCTATCTTCCTGATTTTGGTGCCGGTAATTGTATTTACTAGGTTAAAGCATGCTAAACAGTTCAACATTGAGCTCTCCTGTATGCATTTTGAGATAATGTAAACAATGTTTGCATACCCACAGACTCGTACCATCAGCAGCCCAGAAGTTATTTGATTGCTTCTCCAATTCTGCCTCATTCTCTCCTCTCTAGTGCTGTAACCTCCTTCTGGTAGAAAATATGAAGGACCCCCTGTGTTTCAAGGTGTCTGACCAGACAATCCCCAAACAGCTGCATGTGGTTCAGGTGAGATGGAGAACGAAGGTGATGTGCGTGAATCTCCACAGAGGCAGAAGAGGGCTAACCTTGCTATTGTGACTTTTAGTGCTATACTCATCCAACAACATATCTTCAAATGAACCTGAGAAGTGTTGCAGGATCCGATTGTTCCTAAAAAATATGAAATTGTAAGTTTCATTCCTCAGAAATAGTTTATTGAGTTTACTATGGTTATCACAGTGTTTAGGTTTGAAGCCAAGCAATCATGGCTGGCTGTCATATTTCTCAGGTATGACTTTTGTGATGAAACTTTTTGACCCAAAAGTAGTTGATGCCTGAGTTCTCCTTATTAATTAAAAAGGTTCTCAAACACGATTTGGACTAACACTTCAGTAAATAAACTCCTCCGGACAGCTATACGCATAACTCTTTCTATCTTGAGTTAGCGTAGGTTTGTATGTGTTCACCTGTAAGCAGCTTTCATGGTTCTAAATGGTCTTGTATAGCCGTCACCAATTCTGTCCACAGAAACATGAATCTGACATTCTAAGCAAACAAATGTAGCAAACCATTCTTAGGCATTCAAATTCAGTTATTGACCTGGTAGGTGTTGACTATGTCCTTT
This sequence comes from Gymnothorax reevesii, assembly GCA_029721435.1. NCBI lineage: Eukaryota > Metazoa > Chordata > Actinopteri > Anguilliformes > Muraenidae > Gymnothorax > Gymnothorax reevesii. The sequence continues at coordinate 119,312,556 of CM056574.1, forward strand.
AAAACAAGTTTGAAAATACCAGAAGCTGTCCTTATTTAATTTCCACAGCCTGTCCTTGTGCTGAAGTCCAGTGACGTGCCGTCGGAGGTTAGTTTGGTGAGGCAGAAACCTTCCCTTTGCTTGATTAGCAATCAGACGATTAACTAGTTTAGTAAGACTATTCGGCAGAATGACGGGCCATTTAAGTTTCCACGCCGTTATTACTCAGTAGGCTACATGGAACTTGAAATGCTCACGAAACTGCAGATTTGCGAGTACTTGCTTACAGGAAGCCAGAGACGTGCGGTGAGGTGAGGCAGTGACCCAAACTTTTATCACAGGATTTTGTGAACCTGTTCCCACGTACTGTTCCTGATTGACAATCAAAACCATTAAGACCAAGCCTCATGGAAGCCTGATACTGATAGAGGAGATAATAATGACTTCATTCACATATACGCTGCAATTCGAGACTGCAAGGATGGAAATCTGAATAATCAATTGGGAAAAATTCTCGGCTCTCGGTAATTCTGTATATCATTTAAACATTTTGTTAATCGGATTACGAAAGAAGACAGAAAATAAACGCCCGCTTTTTGTTTGGGTGTAAAAGCGCATATTTAAAGAAGAATACATTATAGGATATTGATTAAGCATTGAACTCTGCATAAGTCGAACTGCGTTAATATTTTTTGATGACATTGCTTCGGCTTCCAGGAAGCAAGTACGTGCAAATCTGCTGTTGAGCATTTCAGGTTCGATGTCCTGAGTAATAACGCCGCGGAAACTTAAACTGGCCCGTCATTCTGCCGAATAGTCTTACTAAACTAGTTAATCGTCTGATTGCTAATCAAGCAAAAGGGAGGTTTGTGCCTCACCAAACCAACCTCCACCGCACGTCACTGCTGAAGTCACAATCATGGAAATGAGGCCAAAACATGTTTTGGGTGGAGTGTCCCTTTAAAAGGTGTCTTTTGCCAAGAGCTTTGTGTGTTCCATTGTTAAATATTTCTTGTCTAGTCCATGTGAAGCCAGAAAAGTTGCCCAGGTAAGAAGCCTTGAATTTCAGCGAGGTCTGTTGCTCTTTGTAGGCCAAGAACCAAGAGGAAAAGCGACTTTGGCTGCACTACCTTAAGAGACTGATTGTGGAAAACCACCCTGCCTCTCTGCCCCTGAAGGTGAATTCCAGCACTTTTACCCCTACCCATGGGTCTAATCTGTGGCATGAAAGGATTAACCACAGCATGCGTGCCATCCACTTAGATTATCTACCTCTCTGGAATTTCACTTAAGGGATAGCTGTTCTGTTCACAGCTTAGAGCTGAGACCCCAAACTCACATCCGGGAGATTTGCTTTGTCTGCCAGTTTTCTTTACGTCCTCTGCACTTGTGTGGTTAATTTAAGTCACTAATGAGCTGAAGAGCTTGCAAGCCTGGTTCCCAAGGTCAACAATCCCTGATGATTGTGTCGAAGGCTGCAGATCACTCAAACTGGAGTTTGGCTCTCCTGGCTTCAGCACTTTTCTGGGCATTAGGGGTAGATAATCCATTGCAAGCCTAATTTTCATTATTATGTTGAAAGATTGCATGAAGGATTGGAATGAATGCATGACCAATTACATTCGTTGTGCTTTTGATAGTTGCCTGCTGTTCATGTTGTCTTTCTGAGGATATGCTGCCCCCTTGTGGACATATGTGTGAGGTTCCAGGGTAAAATAGGAATAAAAATTTCTGATGGCTCTTTGTGCAATTAGTGGTGTACAGGAGGACATACTCAGGAATACGGGGTACATTCACCACCTTTTTGGTTAATTTACTGCATAATCACAGATCAGCCAAAAAGCCATTGAAATACATGGGAGAATATACCCTATTCCTCATGAGTGACTTACCCATACCTGCAGTAATAGTGTATACCTGTTCCTACTTCTCCAGGGACCACAATTCTGACTAGGGTGGGTAGTATACTACTTATGATTATGCTAATCGTGAATATTATATTTTTGTATTTCTTACCCTTTATGTAGGCAAGACAGGTCCTTGGTGACAATCTTTGCCAGTGTAAGTATCACCTGTGCTTTCATTTTTTAACAGATTCAGGAACATATTTTATACCCATTTTCATTTTACGCATGATATTATGACGACAGGATGACAGTGGGCGACATAATATTGCTTTATGATTGACAGCTCTGCAGTTTGACGAGGAGCCCATCAGAAAACACGCCCCCTCGCCACGATTGGATGATTCGCGAGGATACCACCGCGGCAGGAGGCAATCAGGTTAGAACAGCTGGGACTGTGTTTTCAATATGGTGTTTTTGTGACACTGTAGTGGTTTTGGCTGATGGCTGACTGTACTTGCTAAGTTTGTTTTCTGGCCCCCTTGCCTTTTAATAACATACAGAGCCTCCAGAGTTCATCTACAGCCCTGAGAAGGCAAAGAAGAGCTTGCCATTATTAATGGAGGGAAACCTGCCCTACCGACGAGGCAGGAGGCAGTCTGGTGGGTACCTCTGAGTGGCAGAAGGGTGCAGCTGAAAAAAAAAAAAGTTGTTGTCCGCCATTTTAATGGAACTTTAGTGTGTTGGCTTCAGCTGTGGGCCCCACTAAGTTGTAGGTCATTAGATTTGTTACTTCCTCGCAACCCAGGAAGTGCACCCTGGGGTTCATTTCCCAGAAGCATTGTTGAGAACTAAGGTAGGAACTTGCATAGTACGTCCATTCATAGTCAATGGTTCCAACTTTCTAAGTTAGGGTCTGTGATTTTTGGAAATGCATCCCTGAGCGATACTTATATAAAACGTATCAGCAGGCGTTAAGTTTGGGTCCTTGCAGAGTCATATTTAAGCTGGGTTTCCTTGGGGCACCCAGTTCTTGTTTGGTGACTCAAAAAAGCAGTCTTGCTCCATCAAACTAATTTGACTGCCAAAGTGCACTACTATACATAGCCTCCGTCTGTGTTTCTGTAGCTCTGTCTTTATGAAACACCGGTAAGATGCAAATATTCATTGTCATAGTCTTTGGACACACCTGATGCGACTAATAAAGCCCACGATTAGTTAGTTCATCAGGTGTGCTTAAGGCAGAACTCAACAGAGAACTGGGTCTGGCTGGTGTGCCCCACGGGTCAGGAAACACAGGCTAAAACAACTTTGTATGTGACCACTGCTCCACCCCTCCAATCCATATTTTCAGTAGTTCATGAGTAGAACAGCTCCATTTCTGAACATTGTGCTTAGTAAGTGGGTGATGTCAGGTAAGCGTTACGCATCCTGGAAAACTCGACAAGCATTGTAAACTCATAAAACTTTTGGCCATCCTTGAAACATGCTTCTGAATAATGCTAATAAAAGTGATGTATAATACCCGCTTCTTACATGGAATTTTGAGACACTCTTGGCAGTTAAATGGAGAACACAATCCTCTTCCAGCTGTCAGGAAATAAGTACGCTACAATGGAGAAAGAAAACTCTGAAGTTTGGCTGCCAGGCTGTTCTGTTGTGTGAAGTTTCATGACTTTATTTCCACAGCCCCTGCCAAAGACATCGAGGCTGTGTTTCAGCCTAGCGGTGAGTGCTTTCCTTCTACCATATACAGTGTGAGAATGTTCTTGACTAATCTGACCAATACTGATGCAACAATCACAGTTGATAATTGGAATCAATGGACACACAGACTTATAATGTACAGGAAGAATAAAGAATATTCTCTTCAAACTGGGGAATGCCTTCACTGGTGAATTTTTTATAAGCTCTTAGCAGGAAGTTTGGGCATCAGGGGTGACAAGGTAGTTATGCAGCCAGAGTATGAAGCATTAATAAAGTAAGATCTGTTGCAGGAAGCAGGGTGATTAATTTGAAGGCCCCTAGACATATCCTTTTATCTTAACTGACTGACTTTGACAAAAGGAAGCAAGTTACATGGTAATGTATCTGACTTGCTTCCTTTTGTCAAAGTTGGGCGTTTAAGTTCTCCTCAATCCACAACAGCAGTCAATGGGCCATTTTTGCTATTGTCTTCATAAGCATTTCAGTATACCTCTATTCATGAATGACTCATCGGTCAATCGTGACAAAGGTTTAATAATGCTTTCACAAACAGCTTCTGTAAGAGTACTGACACTGTTGGAGCTGGTACTGCATTGACAATCTATACTGACTATTGTCTTTCAACCCCATTTCTCTATGATCTCCCTGGATGACCGATGACAGTTGCTTTGAAGGTGAGTAAACTTATGCCCTTTTTGGTGTGAGCTTTTAAACCTCATTATCAGTGCCCTGAACTGTACATCAAAGAAAAATCACCCACATTTTTGCCAGTTATTGTGTTTAATGCGTTCATGCAATGCTGTCGCCACATTCATACTGTAAAATGCTTGAAATGTTAAGATTCTCTACCAGTTTAACCAGTTTTATGACCAGTGACACATTATCTATGTCCAGCCACAAACAAACTATGCTCAGCCACAGACAAGCTATGACCAGTCACAGGCAAGCTATTACTAGCCACAGACCAGCTACGACCAGCCACTGACAAACTATGACCAGTTACAGACTAGCTATGACCAGCCACAGACAAGCTCTGACCAGCAACAGACCACCTATGACCAGCCACAGACAAAATATGACCAGTTACAGACTAGCTATGACCAGCCGTAGACAAGCTATGAGTTCAGCGGACCAGATACGACCAGCTAGAGGCGAAGAAAGCACATTTTATCAAGCGTTAGAATACCAGCTTGTCTCAGGAAAATTGTTCAGCAGGGGTGTGTTCTCTCACCCACAGGCATGTAGTGAGAGTGAGCTGTACCCGCAGGCGGACAGTTTGGGGTCTTCTGGCAGTACCAGCACCCTCGCCTCCTCGGTCATTGAGGTGGAGGCTGGGCAAGATGACCTGGGGCTTGGCCAGGATGACCTGGAGCTGGATCCGGATGAGGTCATGAGCCCTCCCACCCTGTCAATCACAGAGGAGATTCTGCAGTTCATCAATGAGAGTCGTGCACGAGAGGGTCTGCCTAATCTGCTGACTGACAGGGTAAGTTTTGCTGTAACACTTTGAATTTGTCCTGTACTTTATCCATCCTCAATACAAAGGAGCCACGGGGAGCCACTGTACAGTGCCTGGGAATCCGCTCCAGTTCTGTTATTTCAAGACCTCTATGAATTGCAACTGTATGCAATAATTGTGGAAAGTCAGTGAACCTGTCTTTCCTGTAATAATTGTTTTTTCTATGATTATTTTCAGGAACAGTCCTCCTCTGAGCCTCTTCAGGACCCCAACACAGAGCAGGACTTGGAAGCTGAAGCCCAGAGGCAAGAGGAGGAGTGCCTATCTCAAAACCTGGGCAAATCCTATTTGGAATGCCACAACCATGACACCTTCAAAGAGAGCGTGGAGCAACCTCAGGAAGGGGGCGGAACTGACCACCATGCCCCAGCCTGTCAGACTACTGAGTGTGCTGAAGAGAAAGACGTCGAACAGGAGAGGTGCTTGTCTTCTGCATTGGAAATAGTGGAAGAGGTACCTGCCCCAGTGGAAGAGATGATATCCCCTCTTGGCAGTTCAGAAGCCTTGCCAGAGCCACAAGACTCATTATTGAGTCCTGAGACTGAGGGGACAGTGAAAGCCTGTTCCAAAGACTCTGATGTGGTAGTCACAGCAAGTGTTGAAGCCGAGGCCTCCTGTCCTCCTATTGAGGAGGAAAAATCTAGACCAGAACCTCCTATTGATAACAACGACGCAGACCCTAGCAACTCTGCCCCAGCTGAATCTCCCACTAAGAGCCTTCCAGCACCCAAATGTGAAGCTGTGCTGACCAAGAATGACCGTCAGATCATCGAGAAGATCCGGAACTACTATGAGGCAGCAGAGGTGGCGGAGGACCAGCTGCCCCGGAGGAACAGCATTTCCCACATCCCCTCTGGAGTGGTCAAGGAGTCTGTGTCCCTCTTCACCATTGGTGTCCAGCAGGACAGCCTCTGCGATATGGAGAGGTTGGGTTCAGAGGAAGGCAAGACGAAGTCCCTGCCCCTCTCTCGGCAAATCCCTCAGATTGAGAAGACCTCACCTGGGTCATCAATGAGCTGTGCTAGTGAGCCTGAAGCCCTCGACGAACTGAGTAGTCATGGAGAGCTGAGTCCAGCAGAGGCTGCTGTTGTGGAACCCACCACCTCTTTTAGGTCCTGCCGGGAGCTAATGAAAGTGTGGCAGGACAAGGAGCTAAAGGCAGCAACTGTGAGCTCTGAGGGGGGAGAGCCACACACACCACATAAAGGTGAGAGTCAAAAACTGCTGGAGAGAGAACAGCATCCTGAAGCTGTCAGTTTAACCATTGGGAGCAACCACTCTGCCCCTGCAGGAAAGGGAGAGTCCACTGTAGGGAATGGTGGCATCTGTTGTAAATGGGTCACTGAAGTCCAGTCTGAGGCTACCTCCCAGGCACCGCCTGGTGCAGCTGCTGCAGCTCAGGTAGGGAAGACCTGCATCAGGAGCAAACCCAACCACCGAAATATCCCACAGGGCTGCCTAGATGGCCTGCCCAGTCAAATCAGTGTGGGAAAGTGGTCTGGGCGCTACAAGGGGTCCTCTGCTCGTCACATTTATGATGGGACCCCTGATGTGACAGGGATTGGGCTGTTCGAAGGAGGAAAAGACCTCTGTTCGGTGGAGAACTCTGAGAAAATACTCAGTAAGGTGCAGATGCTGGCACGAATGTACAGTGCCAAGGTCAGCAACATGAAGATGCCTCTCCACAAAAGAGCGTGGGATATCCGGGCACCAGTTGGGGGGAGGGAGAGCACCCCAAAGCAAATTCAGAAGGATAGAAGACCACAAAGCTCAGCCACAGGTACAGGTGAGCTCCTTTCCAGGCCTTAATTTTTGGTGCGAACAATCCTTCAGGTTACGTGAAGGCTAAGCAAACTTAATTTCACGTGAACGGTCGCCATTTTCAAAATTCTGCACCTGGTAGTAAGCCATAATAAAATTTGCGTGCGTACGGTGGGCCTGCGTATTCGCCATTCATAACAGCTTTACAAGTGCAATTTAAACCTGTCCAGCTATCGTGTGAAGATATGAACACTGGTAAACCTGCCACGTGCTGTGGAACTTTGCCCTATCTGTTGTCAAGACGACAGCAGTGAGTTATGTGTGCCTGATTTTCCCTAAGCTGACCGGTCTGTTCTCCCTCATGCACGTTCTAATTCAGCAATTACGTTTGATCTCCAAAAAAAGGAATCAATTACTGTACTCAGTATTTCCAAGCCATATTGTGACAGTCCTGTGACTTCAATATAGCTTGGTGATATCATGTTTTTTATTTGACCTCAGAGTTTCATTGTCCGGGGTAATGTTTTACGCATATTCTTTTTGCTAGAGCCAATGGATTATATTTGTCATCAAATAACTACTATGGTAGCATTTTAGCACAAAGATTAACTTATTCATGATGAAAGATTTGTTACTAGGAAATCATATAGACGTACACATCCTACAATCAGTCATAATCCCGCAGGCCAACAATTGTCTCATCTGACATTTAAATGACAGGGGATCTTTATCCAGCAGTTGAGTTTGCTGTTGGCCAAATAAAGGGCTCTTTGGAATATTCTCTTTGTTGGTTTCAGCTAAGACCAGTACCTCTAAATGCACAGTGAAAGAGACATTTTAGGGGCTAAGCTGCGTGTAAAGATCAGGCTAGCTTGTTAAACTCAGAACTTTCACACTTACACCGTAGTAAACACAACAAATCTGTTTACTCGGGCCGGTAGGCCACGATTCTAAGTTTCAGCTCCATTCTTCTTTTTTTTTTTGGGGGGGGGTCATGATTGTCCTGCTCATGCGCGCGCATGGTTTCGCAATTGGCCCAGGCCTAGACCCAGCCCGAGTACAGCCTCTGAGGAGCCTCTTGTTCTTTCAAAGACCCAAGAGTGGAATGGCAACGTTTATTTTATAGTTCATATAAGGTTATAAAATTGCAGACATTGAAAATATCCATCTAGATTTATGAAAACCACCTTTTGGGATTTAATTTACCAATGCATCTGCATCAAAAGTTTGAAAGTTGCATTTGCCAGTTTGGATAGTTTTCATAACTTAACATACGTACATTTGAAGTATTCTAAACGTTATAAAAGGCAAGATCACTATGTAATTCGGTCATTCTGATCATCTGAGCTGGCCATTACCATAGACACTAAGCCAAGCTAGACCGGTATGCAAAAATTCTGGTAAACGGGTTTAATATTATCATATCATAGCTTGGGTAGACGTTTGAAGTTCCCAGATAACACCAGCAAAAAGGGGGGCAAGGTAGGTACGGTAACGGCAGCATAAACTGGAACCTTTCAAATTTGGTTAACTAGTGAGGCGAACAATTGGTTACGCAAACTTTATGTAAGGGATAATTATCGAGAAGGTGTGCATTCCACGGTTTTAATGCACGACGCGGAGGTAAATAACCACCCGACGCGAAGCGGAGGTGGTTGCCTCTGCGAAGTGCATTAAAACCGTGGAATGCTCACCTTCGAGTTGATTATCCCGCTTATACCATAGTCATTTGCTAGCAATATAAAATCGCAGCATTAATCTGAAACGGGGATTATACATAACACAACATTATGCGCGATTATGCAGACTGTAGCTAACTTGCTACCCACAATGGGCCTATTTCACAAGATGGCCACACCTACTGGAAGGCATGTAAAAACACTTCCTCGTATAGGCATGTACTGTCAATTTGTCTTCTCGCAATCTCACAGTCTCTTCTTTCTTTGTCTTAAGAGATGATTACAGTTGTGGTCCATATTTTGGAGTTACAGGAGAGCGTGAGGAGGTATAAATTTGTCTAGGTTATTAGGTTAGCCTTTTCTTTTAATTCGTTTTTGATTGTGTAGGTATGGCTTATGATAGCTGGCATTTCAGCTAATTTGTCTAACTTGCCTGCAAAAATGTTAGCCAGTGTCTTATTACGGACTGACCGCATGATTTTCAGCTGAAGTCTTCTACGAAGGCTGCCCTTGTGAATACTCACTCATGGCTCCTTAGAGCTCTCTCTTCACAGCAGAACTGAGAGCTTTGATATGACCTGCAAGATGGCTAGTACATGAAAACTTCTGCTTCAAGTGAAGAGCAAGGAAGTATCAAATTAAGATTTAAGATGTACCCCATGTCCTCCAGTTCTCAGATCCTTTCCAAGGGTGAGCAAGTGCACCTGATGAAATAACAAAAAAGGCAAAGCAATGTATTAATAGAATGTCGTACAATCAAACTAAAACTTCTTTAATAAGAAATATGGCACAAAGTATAATAAAAACCCAAGGAGATTAGATAAAAAAGCAATAGTAAATGGGTAGTTGGAGTGCAATCCGAAGGACTATATATTACAATGTAACAGTGCAAAGGACCACTAAACACTAATAACACACATTGGTAAATTTGCGAAGATTGAACCAAGTCATAATTAAGCAGCTAAAGGTTGTCACTGTGCCTTCATGAAATTACAAAAGTTGAACAAATTGATCCCTTACATCTACTTAAGCGAAGGCTAATGGACTGAAAATATTAAGCGCCAGTTGGACAGCCTGCATTGCAGGATGCGCCAAAAGTGAGCACAGAAGTTCAGAGTAGTGTAATTTATTTAACCTTTTTTACGTAATTAAAACAATGTTCTTCGTTGAGTTTACAACGTTGCAGCATTGCAGAAAGAACGACGAGTGTTAAACTGCCAAAGGATTGTTCTAATCTTTGGAAAACTTTATTGAGCATAATTATCAAACACTGGTCGGTACAAATGCGTTACCCACACAGGCCATTCTAGACCACAGGTAAATGACGTTTTCTAAACTGGAAATAAGCAACCTCGGAGATGTGATATCTAGAAAACAAATTCATAGACGTATGTCCGCCAGCTAACGTAAATGGTCAAGATATCCTTGATACTAACGTAGTTCGAGCGAACACGGAAGGCTAGCAAACTAGCCACGGATTACAGCATGAACAATAGGTAGCACGCTAATGCTAGTATTTTAATCTTTCATTAAGTTAATTGTTGATGCCATAATATTGGCTAATAATTCTAAAATTTTCCAGTTTAACTGGCTTTGCAGATCCTATTTTTTCCCTAAATTTTTGAACGCATGGTTAAAGTAAGCGAGGTGATGCGCAAGAAGCAGCAAGATAGCTAGTTACCTGCAGGAGGACAGCAATCGTAGTCAATACTCCAAAAATTCTGCACCAGGTGAATCAATTCTCCGTTTTTCAACCCGACTCCATCGCAGACCCCTTTCTTTGCCGCCGCCGTCTCTCCTATTTTTCACGCCTCAGTTCACATGGATCTGAATGGGACAGCTTAGGGAGCGTTGCACACTCAGGTTGCTACCTAGCTAGCTACATCTCATCATCGTAAATCTTCCTCCGTCACCTCTTCTTATGGACAAAATCAATCTCCTCACGTCGTCCTCGGTGGGCAAACCGGGAAAAGAGAGGTTGACTTGCTTCTTCAAGTTAGAGTTTGAACAGTCAGGACCGGGAACACCCGACTACTAGCACTCTGCCATTGTTAATACACGGAGCATCAAGCAAGCGGAAGTCAGTTTACTTGCCATCCGGTTTGTATACCCAGAAATGTGAAATAGGCCCATTACAATGAACTTATAACGGTTTCCGTAGAGTCAGCAAGCTAAAATCAGTCTGCTGGCATAGCGCGTAGCTAGCGAACTGTCAGCAGTCGCTGATACATGAAGTGGACAAGTCAAACGTCTAATGGATAAAGCCTGATTACTTCGCTGCTACAATATTTACGGTCATTATCGCTTGAGTACCTATTTTTAACCGCCCCGCAGGACGCAAACTTATATGACGCCGATAAATTTACTGTAGATAAATGAGCAGCTAGGTTTCTGTTGTACCCAGTCAAATATCAGCTCTAACATTGCTATGGTTACAAGTTGGCTAGTGGATGAATTTCGAATGGTGAAACGACCGTAGCCGAACTACCTGCGCGGTTCCACGGTTTTAATGCATACCTGCCAGCCAATCAGAAAAAAGTATTCACCCAGACCATGGTATAATTTGTTATACCTAATGGTGGGTTACACAGTTCTGTATTCATGCGAATGGCAAATTGTTCACGCAAAGATTTGAAAACTTAAGGTCTGTCTCTCTTTAATAAACTGAGGTCATGCGTCAGTGGCTCAATTGCCATAGAATAAGAGTATTTAGGACCGGTTTGACTCTGACCTTATTTGGTAAGCTTACTGCTACATTAAGTGTTCATCATAGTGACGGCGCACCAGAATAGGGTTATATTTGCATTTGTCAATGGTAATGATAACCATGCTCATTCTTGCACAAAATGCTAACTATGTAAAAATATAGTCAAATATAGCTGACAAGGCATTTGTGTCCCTGCTCTGTAGGTTGTCCTCCTGTCAGCCCTCTGTCAACTGAGCCCCAGCTGTTCGGCCATGTTGTTGTCTGTGAGCAGCTGTCCACCACTTACCAGCAGGAAAATGGCTGTGTTCTGGCGGGGCCCAAGGAGAGATCCACAAAGATGGAGGGTACTCTTGCCTCTCCAACTTTTTCCTTCTCCTCACAAATATTCTTGGAAGAAGCAAAGACTGAGACCATTCCATCCCATTTGGATGCCTCTAGCAGTCAGTCAGAAGGAGTACATGTAGATGAGCCCTCATCTCCTGCAAAGCCCCTACTGATGGATGCAGATTTTAAGACCTCTAAAGTAGACACAAAGAGCCCCCCAGATACTCTAGAGTCAGATATTGACATCCAGAGAGGTGTGGACATTTCAGAGTTTGAGTGTGTTCAGGTTTTACCTGACCATGGACCTCGATCTCACAATGATGACTGTGCATACACTCCCAAAGGATCTGTTGATGCGATTAAACTGCTCACTGAGCACAAATCAGAAAATCCTTTGTATCCCATCAGGGAAGACCATCCATCTAGTTCAAATTTTTTGTCTCCGGCTGGTGGAATGGAGCACCAAATTGCTACCAACTCAGAATCAGATGAGGCGATTCGAGAAGTTGCAAAGGCTCAGAACCTTGCTGAGTCTGAGACCTCGCTGGTACAGAAGACAGAGGTCCTCTCCATAGACTTTAAAGTGGAAGGTTATATTGTGCATGAAGGGGAAAGTGTCTTTTTGGAAACCTCTGTACATCACAACGAGGAGGTCAAGCTTGCATCAGGAATGCCCAATAGCTCGCCAGGGAGCATCAGTGGTGTCATCTGTGGAGCAGAGCAAAGCTCTGAAAATCTTGGGCATCCAGAGAGCTGTGCCTCAGAGATTTCTTCTTCCACAACAACCTGCTTAATATCTTCTCTTCCTGAGGATTCTGCACTGTTTTCATCGCCTGAGTCAGACATGGAGTCTCAAGTCCTGAGGCTCAGAGCAGGGAAAGAATATTCATTTCAGTTTCAAGCCCCATTCGCTCCTCCATCTGTGATGCCTGTGCATGTGTTTGACGGCCCAAAACAAGAGACTCCAAAGACTTTGCCCAGGACCTGCTCCACACAAGAGCCTCTATCTTCAGACCAGCATGACAATCATGACAAGAAGTATGTAATGCATAATGGCGGTCTCTCAACCAGGAGTACAGCCGTTTCTCCATGTACTACCCCATTTTCAAATGATTTGCCAAAGTTTACCAGCCAAAGACCTCCTGATCTGCCAACAACTAGAGGAAGAAGAACCCTGCCTCTCAGTTTGGAGGCTCTGTCTCCTGGCAGAACTACCATCCAATCAAGGTGAGTAACTCTAATCAATTCATCAAAATATACTATAAATAGTTTGGACACACCCACATTTTCATGAAAGAGGGGATTTAAAAAAAGAAATAAACACATTTTAATTTTCAAAAAATAGTTGAATCCTAATTTCATCAGAATAGAAAAAACTTGCAATTGTAATTGTTGAGCCTACTCATATCTTCTGTTTCTATTGCGGCAAAAATAGAGTGGCTTTGTGTGTACACTCCTGCAGGGCAACTGAAGTTCCAACAGATGTGCTGCACCTGTAGACTACTTCTCCTTGATCTTTCTGTCTAATCAAACCAAATCTAGCTTGATTCTAATTCTCTTGTTTGGAGATACTTTGTCTGTTCAATATTCTGTTTGGGGATTTCTCAATTCCATAATTTTGGACACCATCATGTCTCACAAATCTTTTTTGTGCCATTTGAGGTTATTTTCAGTTCATTTTCATGAAAAACAAAGCAAAATAACGCGAATAAAGTTTTTTCCAAACTGTAACTTTTTCTGTATTTGATATAGCTATGCGCTTGTTACTTTTTTTGTGTAACTTCCACAGATACATACACTGAACTGTTCCCTAACACCATACATCTGACTGGTGTTTATAAATTAATAGTGTTTATTTTGAAAGATAGTGGGGCTAAATCTGCACAAATTCTGGCCCGATGTCAGCGAGAATAGGTGCAGATATGTCCCTAAGTTGCAGGGTATCTTGGTACTTTTTCTAGTAAAGTGGTTCATGTGGCTGATTTCATGCTGTGTTCTGCTATTTTAATCCCCATTGCTGTCATTCTAGACTTCCCTCTCCCACGCCCAAGCACCTAGACTCTGCCCAGACTATGCCGAAATCAATCTCAGGAACATCACCCAATAGGAGGCCACATTCCCAGCCCTGCTTAGACAGGCCTGCTCACCTTGCTGCCTCCAACAGCTTCAATAGCAAGCCAGCATTGGCCTTCAGAACCGAGGTTCGCTCCCCTTCCCCCGCTAGGAGCCCTCAGTCTGCCTGCTCATCCCCCATACCCACGGCTCTGACCAGGTCTCTGGCAGCTTCCTGCATAAGCCAATCAATCTCTCAAAGCATGGCCAAAAGGAACACTCACACCCAATCAGCTGCTCCTAAGAACCCCTGTTCCATCCCTCTCCCCTCCACTTCTTCTTTACGGGCGAGGACCTCCTCACCCAACAAGTGCACCATGACTGGCTTGAGATCAGGCACTGCTAGTGTGTCCACATCAGGCATCCCTCGTTCCCCAATTTCCAGGGCCTCCCAGTCCCCGGCAACCTCCCCCCCACCCTTCCGTAGCCCTAGATCCATGTCTCCTGCCCCACCGACCAGCTCCCAGAAGGTTTCCACTATTTCTCGCCCAAGGTCGACTGCTCTGGAGCAGCCAGTTCGTGCTAATTGGAACACCAACAACTGCAACAGCAACAACAGCAGCAGCAACTTCAATGCACGTCATGGGAAGCCGCCACTGGCAAATGCGGGTCGGGCTGTGTTGTCCCCCGACCCACTTCGGAGCACCTCACAAAACCGGGTGGCTCGGCCCTTTTCTTCCGCTTCTGAACCAAGCTCGCGGGTCCAGTCCCCTTCCCCTTCCACCTCTCCCTCCCCATCACTTGCCTACACCCGAATCTGCTCACCTCCTCTTGCCCAGAGCCTGGAGGGCAACCTGAGGTACAAACCGCCCAGCTCAAAAAGTCCCAGGGCCGGGGGTCCACGTAACTTTGCCCCACTCTGCATCTTTCCAGAGCAGGCAGCGAGCTCATTTTCCAGTTCCTCACCTCCCTGTAGGAGTCCACGGGTCACCTCCCCTCTGCCCATTGGCATCCCCAGTAACATTTTGGGAACCACTAACCCCAAACCCCGAAAACCCTCCTCAGCTTCCCCCACCAGTCCTTCTGCCCAGCCACAGAGCCCCAGAATCCTTTCCCCTTCCACCCCAGGAGCATCCTCTACAAATGGGCCCACTGTGGCCCAAGGTTTGCGGTGGCAAAGGGGAAACAGCCTCACCTTTGTCAGCCTGTCGGACAGACCCCCAAGCCCCATGCAGAACGGACGCCATTCATGGGGAGAGGGTGTTTATCACTCTGTGGAAATGGAAATGGAGGGGTTGAGGAGCCCCAAAAGTGCCTGCAGCACCCCATCTTCCTGTGTGAGCCCTGGCACTCTGTCTCCTACCAGGCTGGGCCCAAGTAACGGCACCCGGGGCAGTCAGCACTTTACCAGCATTGCCTGGCCGGATGTGCATGACCTTCTGACCAAGTACAGTACCGAAGAAAACCCTGAGGACGGAAGCATACCGTTCCTCGCTGGCTCGGAGGACAGTCAGAGTGACAGCGACCACCTGGAGGGCAACTGCCGGAGCACCCTCATCTGTGCCTATGTGACCCGAATGCCCTCTACCCCAGATAATGCCTCTCAAGTCCCAGTCCCAGTACCACAGGTGGAGCAGGAACCAGCGTCCCCCTCACAGCCACAGGGAGCTAAGGGGCCATCAAAAACTAGCTACGCTACCACAGTCAACTTCCAGATTGCTGGCAGCGGCCGCATTACGGCCTGTAGCAATGCGCAAGTCAGTCTTACACAGACCCTAGCTCCTGTGGCTGAGACGCAAACTCTACGGCGGGTCAGCATCAATGGCTGCAACCTCTCTCAGGCCCAAAACTGCCAGAGACTCTGAGTCCCGGACAATAAATGATGGCACCCAAAGCCATGCCAGGTATTATAATTGATTGTCTTTCCAGGCAGGACAAACCAAACAGACTGCTCTTCTAACAGTTAAAATGTAGTAATGTTTGCCAGCGTTATTTTATTGACTTTTTAAAATTTTGTTTGTTTTCTTCGCAATAGCTTTTCCTGTGTTTTCCCAGAGAACCGCAGCCTGGATCCTCCTCCGTGTCGGCTGCATTATGTCAAAGCATGTTGTGACTCTTATTTATGAAGAAGTTTTTGTTGTTGTTGTTGTTGATGTCCTTTTTTCCGTGTACATGGCACTTAATGCTGTCTCTTTTACTTTGCACAATGTCTTAAGCTGCGTGTGGTTCGGACGTGTCTGTGAATTTAACTTCTATTTCAGGCAAAACTCAGATGTTGATGTTTATTATGTACGTTGTTCACAAATGTTTAATGCGTGTTTTATGTTTTGCAGGGGGGTGGGTCAATCAATGGTAAAGACTGAAAAATATTGTACATTTTCTTCGATATAGAGAAAAGGAACAAGATTTACAATAGCTGATGTGTGCTTTTATTGAAGTTCAACAAAACCATAGTCACTCTTTATGTTGCTGATAAAAGGATTTGTGTCATTGCATTCAAAGAGAGGCATACCAAAGAAATCCACATTATAAACAAGATATTGCTGGGGTAAATATGACTCAGATTTTGATTAGCTTTATGTGACCTCATCCTTTGCATCCTGACAAAGGATTTTTTAAAATCATTTCCTTGGGTTACTTGCCTTTGTGCATTTTTGTCCCCCTTAACTCATGTTCCCAGGCCTAAAAGACCTTCTATTGCTGTTGTGTTGAGTGCCTATGCCAACTAACAATTTTGTTCACAGGAAATTCCAATCACTTTGAGATTTAGTGTAAATATTACCAGAGAGTACATTTGCCAAGTTTCCTGTAGGTTTCTTGAATGTTCTTCTCAGGGGACTATCAGCTTAGTCAGTAGAAAAGGGTTTATACAATTAATTCTCTGTGTGGTTTGCCAAAGTAATAACTGTACAGAGGTATCTGCTGCAAGAGTGAAAATTCAGATTGGGGTATAAGCCATGTGGTATAAGTCATAAGATATGCACCTCAACCTTTCCTCATTAAGGCAGTGGGCCAGGTAATTTGAATTTATGAATAACATTGTTGGTTGGTTCTCTCCAAATTAGTGTGTTCACCTTAAGAAAGGATAAGACAATCAGTGCTGTTTGACATGGTCTGACAGATGTTTCTCCCAAAGTAGTAAATTGAAGTGGATGATTGTCAAGCCGTTCAGTCTAGTAGACCAGAGGGACAATACTTATTTCCACACATAATATATTTAGAGAGCTGAATGAGAATTCATTTAAATCAGGAGAATGGCTATTCTAGTACAAGAAAACCATATTTTTTGGCAGAATTCCCCATTAATTCACTGTGAACAAGGCAATAATAACCTCAAAGCATTATACAGTCCTGTTAGTTAAGTCAAAATATTATTTTAATTTTGAAGGGTCGTTTATTTTGATTTTAGCACAGATGTTTACAGTGTTAAAAATACAATTTCATTGTTTGAATTATGTGGATTCTTGAAATTGATTTTACACGATGGGTTTTCTTAACCAAATTATAAACATAAGGGGATATTCAGTTTGCAAATATAAAATATCTGGAGTGTTTTTATTTGTTTTGAACAGACCTTGTTAGTTATGAAAATTAATGTTTATTTCTCAAGGAATACATTTGTAAATCCTCTTCAGCAACCAAGTAGGAACTAAGAAATTTATGGAAAAATAAGGTCTGGAAACATTTGGTGTTAGCGGGGTAAAAATTGGGAGGGGGGGGGGGGGTCATAAAATTGAGTCACACAATGAGCTGGATAACATTTTTGGGTTTGACTTCTTGAACTAATCCAACTAACTCAGAAATTCTGTGTTGGGAGAAAGGGTTCACAACAAATTCGTGCTCACAGTGAAAATTTTTTGACAAGGAAATAGTAAATTTTCCCCTCTCTGCAGGAAAAAAAGTGCTGCATTATCATGTGCTTTGTGCTATCCAGTTACTCGCACCTCAATAATAAATATATGTTTGCTGTTTTTCATTAAAAGTGAGAATTTCATGTCATTTTTAATATTTATTTTATATACCTACTGTGTGGAATTAATCTGATGACAATATGCTGCACATCCATTGTATTACTTTCCAGTGGTGCCTTTCTAGATTGTTTGCATTAAAGAGTCAGTGACCTCTGTCAGCAGTACACTGTCCAATGGCTTAAATGTTATGTGCTGTGTGCCAGCTTAAAAACAGAATGTAATTTTCTTTCTTTTTTCTCTTTTTGCTTTTGCTCTCCAGCTCCCAAAAAGATTACAAATGATAAAGCAAGAGTCTTCAAAAACTTTCTGGTTGTTGGAGCCAGCAAACCAAGCTAAATGTGTGGTTTTAATTTTCAACAAAATATGACGTTTGTAATATCTTGAAATGTGTTGTCAAATTCAAATGCAGGATATAGGCTGTAGTCTCAATCATGTTACATTAAATGAATTTGTTCAGGATTTAGCTACATTAGCTGTTATTTGTTGGGGGACCATGTTTTGCAATGAGCATAATTGCCAGGCTATTCTTTTATGTATACATAGTCCATGTAAGGAACCGTCCTAAATTCTTGATATTTTTGGAATGACTAAATTTCAGCCCCTGTGGATATTTTCTTTCGCATCCAGAGTGTTTCCTTGTTTGTTTCTTCTCGCAGTCAAACCATCTGTGTCCGTTTCAGTCCCCTTTATGTATTTGATAAATGGCGAGTGCACCCTGGGGGCGAAATCTTCCACCTTGTGATGTTGAATATCATCTACACTGAAAATACTACCATTGAGATTTTTCTAATGTTGTAATATACCCCAAAGGGACTATGTATCCGGATAATTTCAGGGTATATGACTGGGTAAATGAAATAATGCCTCCTAAATTTTGGCACAACCTGCTATGAAATGGTCCATTTTGATTTTCCCCCAACTTTGGCTGTGTCCATCTTACCAAATAAATGCTTGGTATTCCTAAAAAAAATAGAAAATAGAGGTCCAAAAGCACAGCAAACAGCATTAACCACCACAGCACATATCTGGGTTACTGAGAAAATAGACCACAAACAAGCACCAAAGATTTTGACCATCTTTCCGGCCGCCCATTGCACTAACCCAGCAAGATACCAAGGCACTATTCACTGAAAATAATAGTCTTGTTGTGAGTAAACACATAATGAAGTATTCAAGATTGATATATGTCTGGGATATTTTTTTATTCCCATTTTCAATTTTTATTGTTATTTCTCAAATTATTCCGGCTCAATAACGTGATTTGGGAGGTGTGCATGTGATTAGGACTTTTCGTTGAGGCTCTCGTCCCGGGACAAGATCAAATTCCTTTTCAATCGGATTCTTTACCCCGCTGGCTGATTGAACTTGGGTGGCGCCTCCTCGGACTCTATATAAGCCAGAAGTCCACCATGCCTCCTTCGCTAGTATGTCTGTTTGCAGTTAGATAGTTAGATAGGATTTATGTGCCTTTGTATCTTCTCTATCCTTTGTGTCGCACTATTTTCTGTGCCTTGTTTTTCTTGGCTCCCCCAGATACTTATCCTTTTTTCTCTCTCACTTTGCTTCCGTTTTGTCAGTTGTTTGGTTGTCCTTTTGGAAGCATGAGGATTGTGTCTGTCGTATGGTCTGTATTATTTTCTGTATTTGTATTGTGTCCGTGCTGCTCTATTTCCCTCTTGCCGCTGCACTGAGACTCTCAATTCTCACGGCCATTGCAAGTTACCCAACTTGGTGCTGATGTCATGCAGATGTCTAACCGGACTTGAAGTGTCACAGGTCATGATAAAAGTATAACATATTTGGTATTTTGTACTTTTAAGTCATGATATTTAATGTAAAATGTGATGTCAACTGCAAAACTGAGCCACTTTAGTGGCTTCCAGGTAGCACCACTGTTAGGCAAAGTGAGACACAGACCTAAAAATGTGACTTTTTCAGTGAGACACCCGGGGGGTCAACTGTGCACCGAATGTCAATCTCTCATGGAATGGCTTTTAATGTCTATTCTCACTGTGTTCCTCCTTGTGCTTCCACAGTCCTTTCCCATCAGTTGATTGAGGTCCTTGTGTGTTTAAGTTTCTGTTTTTTCTCCCCTTCGCTGGATTGATACATTTTGTTGTACTTCGTAGTTTGCCCAATTTATCTCTCTAACCTTCTGTCTTCAGTATAGAAAGGCTTTAAGAAGCAAATAACTATTTATTAAGGATATATTCCCAGTGTTAGTGGTCCTGGCAAATGGGGCTCCTTTCAGTCTGCAACTGTGCTCAAGAGTGTGCACAGTCCAGCATACCCCGTAAACTTGACTTCCCGGTACTTTCCTCGGACGAGTCTCCCCATCTACTGCTTGCCTAACATTCATTGTATCTGTTGCTCCCACCTGACTTTGGACTGCCATTGACCTTTCATGACCATTCTTCTGCTTAAGTGTCTTCAGAGTCATTCTTCCTCTGCTCATTAAAATGCCAACTGGCTGGATCAGTTTTCAATAAAATTTTCTTTTGAGGCTTTAATTGTGATCTGCACCTGGCTCATGCTTCTGCTGACTGCAGTTTTCAGTGCACCAGTATTAGTATTTACTAGTACATGTATTGTTCCTTTAACTCGCCTCTATGCTGGGGAGGTGACGTATCGTTTTGGTTGGTCCGGGTACGGATGTGTGAGTTGTCAAATGGGCGACCATTAAAAAGCTTGCTTCTACTCAAGAGACGACATTGTGTGATCATGCCTTTGCAGTGTTAATGCGGAGAGTACTGTCAACCTAACTGGCGGTGCAAAAATTCATTTCTGATTCCAGAAAAGTTGTAAGATTATGGAACATGCTAATAAAATGAACAAGAGCACCAGGAGCTGGTACATTATACGCCGTCGACATTTTGGTATAAATTTGACTTTTGACCTCGATGTGTGACCTTGACCTTGGAGCGACGGAGCCGTTATAATACACAACTTAACCCATATAACTGTGCATATTATCAACTTCAATAAATAAATAATGCTTTCAAAGAAAATATTCCCCTCATTATACGAAACTTAAGGGTAATAACATAAACATGTAAACCTTCAGAACATACAGTATATGCTAATTTCAAATCTAATGACTGTGAGAGACTTATAAAAGTTTGGGCAGGAAAAATTAAGGACTAATATGGGGTGACAAGCTGCAATATAATGTAATGTGAGAGGTGACATTTAAGAGCTGAGCTAATCGTGTTATAGTACAACAAATGTGGCCACAAAAAAAGCCCTTGTCACTCAAGAGCATAGGTGGGTTCAAGCTTGCCAATTTGCATGTGGATGTATTAGCTTATAATCTACCACTTTGAGAACAACTTTCACTGAAGAGTAATCAGCAGGATTTGGAATAGTTCACCCTCTATAGCAGGGTTGTCAAACTGAACCGTAAAAGGGCCAAGAGGCTGCAGGTTTTCACTCCAATAATGCAGAAGCGCACCTGATACAACTAATCAGTTGTGCAGGCCTAGATCGGTTGATTAAATCAGTGGTTTCAAGTGTGCTTCTGCTTGGTAGGATTGAAAACCTGCAGCCCCTTAGCCCTTTTACAGGTCAGTTTGACACCCCTGCTCTACAGCGCATAATATAATTACAAGATGGAGGGAATCTGTTCGAACCTCTGCGTTAAAGGCAAGACCAAAAACCACTTCTGAATGTCATGGTTTGTGAGGTGTGCGTGTTGTTTGGACTTTTCTTTGCGGCTCTCGTCCCAGGACTATATTGTATCTCTGGATTAGGACTATATTGTATCGCTGGACTATCGAATTCTTTACCCAGCTGGCTGATTGAGCTGGGGCAGCACCAGTGGTGTAACGCGGTCTATGTTGGCCCTAGTGCAGACCTGACGACACGGGCCCCCCTGATTGTCAACAGTAGTAAGATTAAACCATAGACTGTCCTTGGATTAAAGCTATAGGGGTCTATTCTCCCATTAGCGCGTACGTCCTTTTTTACGCGATTCGAGTTAAGTGCTTTTGAGTTGCACGTATTCTCCCCTACGCGCTTCAATCACGCCCACAGCGCTTAACTTCAGAATGTAGGCGGCCTCATGAAAGAGGTGTGACTAATACAAAAGAAAGGCAGACTTTGTCCCATGAAGCTTATTGATTATGGCTATCAGGAAAACATGGAAAAGGGATTTTCTGATTAACCATGAAAATGCATTTGTGGTCCATGGAAAATGCAAACCAGACTTTAAATTTGAATATCGTCGGCCTGCTGATGAAATCACTATATGTCCACTATTCTTTCATGCAAAATTAAACATTTTTTATTTTAAACTATATTTATCCATTTATATAATTTTATTATTATTATTATTATTATTTAATTTTATATTTCTTTTTTATTTTCCTGTGAATTTTGTCATTTTGAAGATATGAGGTTTTATCAGCAGGCCGACGATATGCTGCTGTAATAGTAGGCCTATGTATGTCTGCCAGAACTCATGCAGACATCTTTTTTTTCTTACTCTAGCCACCGTGGCATTAAAGCTATACAAACAAAGAAATTGCCACGACTATGAAATAAAAAATAAAGAATTTAGCGCTCCTCAACCAGCGCAACCAGAGCATTGAAAATGTGCCCCTCCTAAGACAGGGAAGAAGACAAAGGGAACATTCTCCTCACACAAAAAGACAATCAAAGACAGTTTATATGATCTCATTTAGAAATTGCCCTCTTGAAATCTCAAACTACTCCAATGTCAGGTTTGCAACTAAAGGACATGGAAATGCTTTAACAAGGATTCTTACCCCGCACGCAGTCATCCCCCCGCCCCAAAACCGCCTCAGTAATGACGGAATTCCATTTGCATAGCCTATCATATCCTATTTGATTTGAGCGACACATTCACTTGAACTTGTGCCTAATACTTTATTATAATCAATTATCCCATTTACTGATAATGATGTCCCATGTCGGCTATTCTTTATTGGCTAAAATTGATTAACAAATGGGTAGTGCTTTGGTATTGGCCAGGGTAGGGCTCAATCTAGAGTAGCCTATTTAATAATATCTTTATTCAAACATGAGAATACACATTATAATCAATGGTAAAAAAAATTACAAAGACACAAGTTAGTTAATACAGATATCCTCAATTAGAAAATCAATCTCCTCACTCGTGAGAATATCACAACTTTTTTAGATGATCACGAACATATAGGGCAGTCGCATTTGTCAATAGAACATGAAGACAATGATGGCGACGTTGAGCCAAAGCCAAAAACCAAATTTCACAGATGTTGGTGTTGTATGGCAGCGGGCACTGAAAGCTGATCCCAGGAATTAAGCAGCGAATCTTTCTGGATGTGGCTTCGGTGGGGAGATGTAAGCGTAGTATCCCTGATTTAAAGCATAAATGGAGAGATCTGCGGGGCGCTGTAAAAGCCAGGCTCTCTGCACACTAGAGAAGTGTACACGCAACAGGTGATGGGAAACCATCATCCCCTGTGCATTTCACTGCACTGTTGGAGGAGCTGGCATCCACTCTTTCTGCAGTGGAAGTGCATGGAGAAGAACTTGGAGCATCAACGAACTGTGTCAGACACCTTGACACAGACGCCTGTGATATGTGTATGACATCACCAGCCACTCTCTGGAACGACCCAGATGCCAGGAGCGACAGCGCAGTTCTGACGTTGATGACCACGGGTATGTTTTGTGGATAATTGCTGCGGCTGGATAGCTGTTCATCCAGAAGTCGGCAAAGATAGATGATTGCCTCATGCACGGTCCTGACCAAAGCGCTGGATGCACTCAACGTTTGTTAGTCCCAGGATGTCCAAACGAAGCCGATATATGCATGGTCGTCTTCGAGCTCGGCGCGCTCCTCTTACTCTTTCCCAGTCATGCAAGAATGCAAGCAAATGTAGGACTGGCATTTTGGTTTTAGATTTTGAGGGCATGGTAGAATGGTGGTCTTATGTATACTCGTATTAATTAATTGCTATGCGTTCGTAATTGAACTAATTGGAGACGAGGCTGATGCGTAATATCATGTGATGATTTTGTTTGATTAATTATTATGGTTATGAGAAATGTAGTTTAGAAATAAGGAAGAACAATCGAATATTAAATGTCTCAACCTTTACCATGTTGGATAAAATGAAATTAATGTTAAAATTCGGCCTATAACCGACATCAAACGCAATATTCCATTTCGCCTTATGTTGGCGCTTGACCTTAATACAGCCCTCAAAAGCGCTTGACAGAAAAAGCGCGTAAGCCAGGGGGAGAATACACATTAGTGTTATTTGCATGAGAAACGCCCAGAAACGCCCCGATTTTGGCCTTGCTCCGCCCCAAGCGTGTAACTGCCTTCGGGGCGCGTAATTCACAGACTTAAGTCAAGGGGAGAATACGCGTCGGCTGAAAAGCGCGTAGCTACGCGCTTTTTTCGACTTACGTGCATGGGAGACTAGACCCCATAGTGCGTAACTTCTGTCGCTCCCTAGAGGAATTCTGTGTTATTACAACAATACAGCAGGCACTTCCATATGACATATGCCCAGGTGTATCCACAAGCGGCAGGCTGATGCCTGACACTGCCCATTTGTTAGCAGGATTACGGTAAAACGCAACACCAAAGTAAACGAAACTCTGCTTTCACACCGGATGCGAGAAAACATTTTTTCACGACAGATTACATTCAAAGTGCAATGCAAAGATGCAAATTCATAAGCGCGTTTCATTTTCGCACCAAATCTGAACCGTGTCTCGACCACTTCTTTGGGTCCTCCATATTGCTTTCTCTTTCTAGCAGTGCTCTGCCTCTTTCTGGGAGAGTCTCTGCTCCTCCTTTCCCTGCCTTTTGCGAGATAAAACGCATCATTTCCTGTGTGCCAGCACGGCAATGTCGCCGGTCGACACACAACAATAAACAACAAATACTGAAAAATACCATGAGATATAAGAGGAGCCGATTGGCTTATTCAGCATTACAGTAGTGGCTTGGGTGAAACGGACATTTACGGGCGTGAAGAAGTTACGCACTATAGCTTTAAACGATCGGACCGTGACATTGTCACATGGGTGGTCTATAGAATGTTGGACATTACCTAGAAACACTTGCTGTCTCAATGACGATATCAACTGCAGAACAAAATGATCATTGTTTGTTTTATTAAGCATTTTCCAAAAAGAAATCTAAATTATTTCAAGTTATAATGACTTTTGTTCAGTTAAAATGATGAATAATGTTCTGTGATGTCGTTGACTGGCCAGCACCATAACTGAGAAATAAATGCAGTGGCAGTGGTATAA
Organism: Gymnothorax reevesii; assembly: GCA_029721435.1. Lineage (NCBI taxonomy): Eukaryota > Metazoa > Chordata > Actinopteri > Anguilliformes > Muraenidae > Gymnothorax > Gymnothorax reevesii. Next base: position 119,337,377 of record CM056574.1, read on the forward strand.
ATATCCAGTAGCACAGCATTCTGTGCTTTTAATTGGAGGCTTTAATTAGCATGAGTATTTCTACTTTAAAAGACTCCTATATTGACGATGATCTGGGCCCAACCTTGTCTCGGAGGTGCCCAGCAAGGCCCCCACCGCCACTGGTCCCTAGTGCCATTGCACTCGCTGCACCCCCCATTGTTACACCACTGGGCAGCACTTTCCCAGACTCTATATAAGCAGGAAGTCTGGCATGCCCACTTCGCTAGAGTGTCTGTTTTTAGCTTCGCACTATAGCCAAAGATATCTGGACCAACGACCAGCAGGTATGACGACTTGCTTAGGATGTGACAAAATTTAATGTGGAAAATCCACAGTGGTTTTTTTATTAAAGTGTTTTGAATTAAACGTTTTATAGAATGTATTATTCACTCGCCTAAATATTTCATTACAAGGGAAACTAACATGTTGACCAAGAACAATGATTGAAATTGGGTCACTAATCTCATTCTTTTCAAGGGATGGCCAGAGGCTCCTCTGGTGACAATTTTTAGCCATGCACTTCCGGAGGAGATTAAGGATGTGCTGGCTACGTTAGAACCCTGCTCAACTTTAGATTCCTTAGGGCCGGTTCATACTCTACGCAAGGTACGCGAGCGCGAACGCAAGGCAATGCATCGAGCAACGCAAGGTAGCCATCTTGCGTCCTTGCGTAGCAAAGTGTGTTGTCCTAATTTTTGTAATGCGACGCATCGACGCGTGTATTTCTGAGATTCCAATAGGGGAGATAAAGCAAATAATGCACCATATGCTGTGTTCAACACACCAAAAAGAAAAAGGAAGGAAGAGGAGAAGGAGAAGACTTTGCTGCCCCCTATTGCACGAGCAGTGTACTGCTTTTTAACGAGCACAGCGCAGCAAGGGACGCGCATTCAGGCTTCTCTGTGAATGGAATGGAAGGGACCTGCGCTCGCGTTTGCTCGCATACCTTGCGTAGAGTATGAACCGGCCCTTAGTTCGCACTGCTGTGCGAATTGACTATCGCATACGCGAACGCAGCTGGGAGAGACTAAATCTCCGCTGGCTGACAATAGGATTAAAATTGCTAGTGGCGATTGTGCATCTCCCAGTTCACCCATTAAAGATTCTACTTCGGTTGAGCCCATGCAAATTGATGGTTTGTTTAACCGTCAGTCTAAAATACCCATTAGCAGAAGAATAATCTGCTTTAATTATTGTAATAAGCCGGGTCATATCCGTCCACATTGTCCTAAAATTTGGGGAAAAGGAAAGCCCCTCTTGCGATTCAGGGGACGCTAGAGTGGCAGACCCAATTTCCGTTCCGAACACTAATCCCCGTAGAACTTACTGTTGGGAGTAAAAGATTTACCACTGAAGCGTTCGTAGACTCGGGTGCAGTTGATTGTTTCATGGATTTTAAGTGGTCTCGGAGGCACTCCGTCCCTACTGTTGCACTTTCACAATCACGTTCTGTCAGAACATTGGATGGTCGCCCGCTGGGAACGGGAGTAATAACCGAAGTTTCTGAACCATTAGAAATGTTAATCTCTTTTGGTAGCCACTCTGAAGAGGTTCGATTTTTCATTATCAAGTCTCCCACTTTCCCTATAGTTTTGGGTCATTCATGGTTACGGGAACATGAGCCTTGTATCAGCTGGGGGAGACAGATTAATCCTACCGTTCGCTGGGGTCCCAAGTGTAGCACACATTGTAAAACTAATGATAATGGTTCTTTCGGACGTGAAGCAATGGGTCAGGCTGACTCCGAGAGCGAGTTTGAGGAGGTTATCACTCCGTACCCTCCTAGGGTGGAAAAAGAGGCAGAGGAGGGGTTAGAATGGGATCCTCAATTTTGCTGGCGAGAGCCAGAGAATGATTACTTTTTGGAGAACGTCAGCGATTCAGATTCAGTCACGGATTCATTAGACTCTGATCAGGGTAAAGAATTTGGGGCTACCCTGAACTTTGACTTGCCTCCGAATGTTCCCAAGGACAACGTCGATTTGGCTGAGGTATTCAGCAAACAACATGCCTTTACTTTACCCCGCATCGTCCGTACGACTGCGAGATCTCTACCCTGGGACAACTCCGCCTAGGGGTTCGCTATATTCGCTGTCAGGACCTGAGCGTAAGGCTATGCGAGAGCATATTCAGGAGGCTCTCGCCAATGGGTTTATTCGGCCGTCCACGTCCCCTGCTGGAGCGGGATTCTTTTTCGTTGGAAAGAAGGATGGCGGACTAAGATCCTGTATTGATTACAGGGGTTTAAATAAAATCACTATTGAAAACCGATACCCCCTTCCATTAACGAATTCCGCGTTTGAACGTCTACAGGAGGCGTCATTTTTACGAAGCTAGATCTTCGTAATCCGTATAATTTGATTCGCATTCGGGAGGGGTCGAATGGAAAACGGCTTTTAACACGCATGACGAGCACTACGAATATCGGGTCTTACCTTTCGGGCTGGTTAACGCCCCCTCGGTGTTCCAGGCATTCGTTAAAGACATGCTCAGAGAGATGTTGGAGAAATTTGTCTTCGTTTATCTCGACGATATTTTGATCTTTTCTTCAACACTGTCTGAGCACAAACAACACGTCAGACGCGTACTGGAAGCCCTGCTCCGTGCCAAACGTTTTGTCAAAGCCGAGAAATGTGTTTTCCACGCCCAGACTATCTCATTTTTGGGCTGCATTGTGTCTAAGGGTTCGGTACGGATGGACCCAGACAAGGTGGCTGCGGTCAGGAATTGGCCTGCACCGCAGAGTGTTAAAGAGGTCCAACGCTTTCTGGGTTTTGCTAACTTTTATAGGAGGTTTATTCATAATTTCAGCGCGGTTGCTGCCCCCATTATTGCGCTCACTAAAAAGAATACCTCCTCAGCGTTTTTTTGGTCCTCTGCAGCTAATGCTGCTTCTCAGGAGTTAAAGAAACGTTTTAGCTTGGAGCTTATTTTAGTTTTGCCCGATCCCTCCCTCCCATTTGTCATGGAGGTAGATGCTTCCGAGGTGGGCGTGGGTGCTATTCTGTCCCAGCGCCCTCGTTGTGATAATAAGCTTCACCCATGTGCGTACTTCTCCCGGTCTTTGTCCGCCGCCAAACGCCATTATAGTATTGGTGACCGGGAGTTATTAGCGGACAAGCTGGCGCTCGAGGAGTGGCGCCACTGGTTGGAGGGAGCTGAGCACCCTTTTGTGGTTTGGACCGACCACAAAAACCTCCAATATATTCAGCAGAACAAACGGCGTAATTCCCGGCAGGCGCGATGGTCATTGTTTTTTAACCGCTTTGATTTTACGCTCACGTACCGCCCAGGCTTTAAAAATATTAAGCCTGACGCGCTGTCACGTATGATCGATCGCACGGATAGCGATCCTGCCCCAGAGCCTGTTATTCCTTCTGCCCAGATCGTAGCACCTATTCAGTGGGAGGTTGAGGCGGTTGTTCAGGAGGCATTGAGGTCTGATCACGGTCCTGGGGGGGGGGAGCCTCCTGGTTGTTTATTTGTCCCACATGGCATTAGGTCACAGGTTCTCTAGTGGGGACACTCTTCCCGCCTGGCGGGGCACCCGGTGGCCCATCGGACTAAGCAGTTCCTGGCCCAACGTTTTTGGTGGCCGGAGATGATGAGGGACATTCGGGAGTTTGTTGCTGCCTGTCGTGTCTGTTCCAGGAATAAGACTTTCCATCTCCCTCCCGCTGGTTTGCTGCGACCTTTGCCCGTTCCCAGGTGCCCTTGATCGCATATTGCTTTAGATTTTGTTACGGGGCTGCCAGTATCTGACGCCAACGTGATCATTTTGGTTGTGGTTGACCGTTTTTCTAAAGCGGCTCATTTTGTCGCGCTACCCAAGCTGCTTTCAGCACGGGAGACAGCACATCTTGTGGTCAACAATGTGTTCCGGTTGCATGGGCTTCCGCAAGATGTCGTATCTGACCGAGGCCTGCAGTTTACGGCCAGATTTTGGCAGGCATTTTGTAAACAGTTAGGGGTCATGGTTAGCCTCTCTTCAGGGCCACGGTTACCCTCTTTTCAGGGTTTCACCTGGAGACCAACGGGCAGACGGAACGTACTAATCAGTCTCTCGAAAACACTCTCCGATGTTTGGCGGCGGATAATCCCTCATCTTGGAGTCGATTTTTAGCTTGGACCGAGTATTCTCACAACTCGTTATGTAATTCCTCCACGGGGCTTTCCCCATTTGAAGCCCAAGTGGGTTACCAACCTCCACTTTTCCCAGAAACTGAGAACGATTCCGAGATTCCCTCAGTTAACCAGTTCATTCGGCGCTGTCGGTCGGTTTGGACTAAGGTCCGTTCGGCACTGTTGCGCTCGGGGCGCAAACAAAAATCCTTTGCTGATAGAAGGCGTCGTTTGGCCCCGTCTTATCGGGTTGGGCAGAGAGTTTGGCTGTCCACCCGGGACCTCCCGTTGAAGGTAGAATCCCAAAAACTGGCGCCTCGCTATATCGGCCCGTTCAAAATTGTGCAGAAGATCAATCCAGTTACGGTCCAGTTGAAGCTCCCGAGATCTCGGCGCATACATCCGGCGTTCCACGTCTCGCGGATTAAGCCGGTTAGCACTAGCGTCCTGGCGCCCGCCGACATGCCTCCGCCGCCTCCACACATGGTTGAGGGCGGGCCGGTTTATACCGTGCGCCGCATTCTGGCTGAGAGGCGCGTAGGTCGCGGGGTCCAGTTCTTGGTTGATTGGGAGGGATGTGGTCACGAGGAGCGGTGCTGGGTCCCTTCGCGGGATATTCTGGAACCCTCGCTCATTTCAGATTTTCGTGCGCGGGGTTCCTTGGGGACTTCTGGAGCTGTCCCTTAGAGGGGGGGGTCCTGTACATGGTTTGGGAGCTTTGTTAGCTCCTTTTGTTACTCTCGTCCGGGACGAGATCATTTTGCTCACCGTCGGATTCCTTTGCCAGCTGGCATTGTTTGGGGGCGTTGCCCGGACTCTATTTAAGCTCCTGCCCTTCCTCATTCGTGTTGCTGGAGTGTCATTTTGCTTTTGACGTTTTAGCCGGTAAGGTATTTGAGAAGCTAGAGTATTGGCAGGATCTTAGCTGCATTTAAGGATAAGTGTTAGTGGGTGAGGGTTTGGTTTGGTTTTTATATCCCTTACTTTTTTCTTTGGTTCGAGCTCGCCGGTCTGCTACCACGGCCAGAGTCTGGTCCGTTGGTATTGCGAGGCTCGTTATTTCTATCTGATTTTAGCTCTCAGCACTTTGCTGGTCTTCTATTTTATTTCGAGCCGCTGCACTTGGCGTCCTACTACCTACGCCATCACACCATGAAGCTTACAGCTTTGTTTTTTGTGTAGCCTACTAAAAGTACATGTGAGTTCACTTTGTCAATAGGTGGTATTGGTAGTGTAGCTACTATTACTGCATAGTGGAGAGAGATTGATACCATGGAAAAAGATGTTCTGTCATTGAGTTTGTTGGAAGTTCTGCCTGGAGGGGATCGTCTGTCTGGCCCCTCATCGGCTGCGGGCCCCAATGTAGTGTCATTACTTGCAGAACGCCACTGGCCTCAGGCATACAAAGCTGGAGCCAGGCATGAAAACTGTTTAAAAGCTCCACTGACTTTTTTGGGCTCAATGTCAACCGAGATGGACAGCAGCGCAGTGTAAGTATGTTTCAAGGTGTGAACAGTCTCCATTTCAAAAAGATTTTTGAAAAAGCAGCTGCCTTATTAGTCAGACCAGAGGCAACATGGACAACCCAAGCTGTTATCAGGTATAGCTGGGGATCCACAGGCTCAAAAATGGGTTGAACCTGACATGGTCTGCCATATTTTGTGTTTGTGTTTTTTCTGTTTACTTGGACACTAAGGTCCAATAATTGAAGAGTCTGCTCTGCCGGAAACTGCGAAAAAAAAATTGTGGCCATTTTAGTGTAAGTACCCTTCATTTTTTACCGAAAAATGTGAAAAAATTATTTTTTTCCTTCAAATGCTCAGTGGGTTGGTTAAGCTCAATAAATGCATTCCAGATACACAGAACACATGAGCTGACACATTCCGATGAAAGAAATTACTCTTAAAACTAATTTCTACATGATTTGGGATCAATTTAATGCAAAAAATTTTAGGCATTTTCTCACTTTTTTCCAATATTTTCATCTTTACTTCATTGGCAATTAATTTTGGCCCCAAGTTATGACATCAGTCAATATGCCATTATTTTTACTAAACAGTATAAGAATTACAAAAATCCATCAAAAATTATTGGTTCTGTGATGATTTCACTATTAGTTGGCAATCAACAGGCTCAGAAACTCAATAGAATTTTGGGTTACTCTCAAAATTCCTAAAAACATACTGGATATTTAACACGATTCTTAATGTTCTCACTATTAAATATCATGGCCAAGGTATTTCTTTTATTTTTTTATTTTAACATAACCCTGTAACGATTCTGCTGTTTCCTGACCACGTTTTTGTAATGACTCTGATTCCAAGCCATGTTTTCTGATGTAGTCCATGCCGTGTTTTGTATTTTGCCTGTCTTTCTTTGTTATGTCCTTCCCTGTCATTTCCCATATACACAGTTTAGATTATCATTCTGGTTTTGTAATTCTCATACCCTGCATTGCACATTGTCTCCCCAGTCTTGTCTTGTGTTCTGAGACAGTTTTATTAGTCCCCTACTGGAAACGGGGGGGGACTATAGGATTGCACTCCGTCCGTCCGTCAGTCCGTCTGTCAGTCCATCCGCATTCGTGTCCGCTCCATAACTTCAATACCGTATGACTTAGGAACATCAAAGTTGGTGTGTGGATGCATCTTGGCGAGAGGGTGTGTCATGTACCCTATTCAGGTCACTTTGACCTACTTTTTAGGAAATATAATATGCATACACCGGTAAGGAACTAATATTGTGCAGCAATACGACATTCGCCGATAGGTGGTGCACTTGTTTCCCCAGTCTTGTGTGCCACAGTTTCAGGTGATTTCATGGTTTCTGGGTTTCAAAACATTCCTTCTAATCTCTTTTGCTTCCTTCGCCTTACTGTTCTATCTTTACTAACAATACTAACAGTTTATCATTTCAGATAAATTGCTAACATTAACTAACATTGTTTATAGTACTAACTTACTAACAAGGACTAGGGATTGTATAGCTGCACTTTACTAATTGACTAACGAGCTCTCAGCACTCAGTCTGCTCTAGTCTCTGCCCCTTGCCTTCACTCAATTTACTTTGCTGTGCTTCAGCGGATTCTCCGCACCTTGTTAATCACTGTTCTGCCTCTCACTCTGTGCACTTTAGAACTCCCTGACCAGAGTCGTCTGTTTATCATAGGTTGTCTGTGTAATCCCTGTCTACATTTTGGCTTTCGCCAATTTCATGTGGTTAGGAACTTCCTCTTGTTCATTCCTTTGTTAATTAGTCTGATCCAGCTCATCTGTTCCCTATTATAGCATGTGACTTCCCCTATGTGTATTTAAGCAGTCATTTCACTTCCAGCTCTTGTCAGAATATTTTTCTTGTGCTGCAATCATATATGCTTTGTACTCTTTGTGTTACACTTCTGACTGGACCATCCCTGTTTCTGATTTTGGCTTTGTCTTGGATTTTTCTGCACCTGTGTAACAAAACTGTTTTCCCTGACCCTGAGTTTTGTGTTTGCTGCCCTGTGTATGATTTAGATTACGCCCCTGGTATTCTGATTTTGGATTGTTGACTCTGTACCTTTCCTTTCTACCCTGTGGAGGTTCACCTCCCAGCTTTAATAAAATACAAGTTTGCTGGATCTCTTGGTTCTCGCGCTTGGTTCCTGAATGCAACCTCACAAACGTGTTGCTCAATTCCATTGTGAGAACAGGAAGAAATATAACACAGCAAAATTATTTTTATTTTATTGCATCAGATGACAATTACAACTTTAACGGAACAAAATAATTTAACATAACTTAATAAACAAGGTGCAGGTCCCTGTGAGGTGGGATAGTCAGGAGGGATGCACACTGCAGATAGCGCTCTGAGGGCAGACCTTCATCCTCACCACTGGAGGAGACAGCAGCCATACCACTATTCAATCTGCCTCAGCTGTGTGGCTGAAGGTAAGCAGATGTGGGCTTGGTTGGTACTTGGATGGGAGACCAACTTGGAAAACAAATTGCTGCTGGAAGAGGTGTTGGTGGGCCAGTAGCTTGCAGTCTTGAAGGAGACAGCATCTCCATCAGTTTCATTCCCCCTGAAGGAGATGCCATCTTTTGGATGTGTAGCTAAATCAAGGTCCTGACTCCAGTGGTCATTAAAGATCCTATGACACTCTTCAATAACAGTAGGGGGTTCCCTGGTGTCATGGCTAAAAGTCCCAACCTGGCTCTTTCAACCTGCTACCTAATCATCCCCGATCTCAGATTCAGAATACTTTATTTATCCTAGCAGGGCAATTAGGTTTGTAGTCAACACTCGCATAGGCATAAAAAACAGTGCAATACAATACTATGAAACAAAAACAGTACATTGCAATAAAAAACAGAACAGGAAAACAGAGAACAAGGTCGCAGTCTCAGTATCACAGCATTCAGTCATGTTAGAGTGGACTTGCAATAAAGTGCACAACTAGCAGCAGGCGTGTAAAGTGTGTTAATCATACATACATAGGTGCATAAGTGCGAGGGGCATAGGTAAGATACATAAAAGAAAATAATCCTCAACTTTGAGAATTTAGCAGCATGATAGCAGCAGGAATAAAGGAATTTGAGTATCTATTAGTCTTCCTACTGGGGGCAAGATAGCGCCGCCTAGAGGGCATTAAGGAAAACTCATTATTCAAAACATGATCAGAATGATTGATGATGCTGCGGGCCTTGCGGAGCACCTGCCTGCTCCACAGAGAGTTTAGGGCCGGTAATTGCACACCAAGTATCTTGGAACAGATCTTAACTATATAATTTAGACTGACTGACAAACCACAGACTACTTAACTATATAATTCTGTCTCTGACTGACAAACCACAGAACCAACAAATAAAGGAAAAGGCCAGAACACTCTCAATAAAGGAACAATAAAAATCACAGAGAATGGCCTTTGAGACATTGAACGAATTCAGTTTCCTTAAAAGATAAATCCGTTGATGGCATTTTTTAACAATGACATCAGTGTTGAGGTCAAATCAGGGACAGTTCCAAGAAATTTGTAGGAGTCTACAACTTCCACTTGCTCACCATGAATGGTGTTAGTGCTGCAGTTCAGTGTCTTTTTCCTAAAGTCAATAATCATGTCCTTAGTCTTGGCAACATTAAGATCTAAGGAGTTGTTGTCACACCATTTTAAAAAAGTCTGACAAGGCTCTTCCATGACCAGTTTCAGAGCCTTGAAGCAGTGAGAGCAGGATTGTGTCATCTGAGAATTTTATCAAATATCTGTTTTCCTCTGTTGACCTGCTGGTGTCAGTATACATGATAAAAAGTAGCGAAGACAGGACACAGCCCTGAGGTGAACCTGTGCTAGAGATCACAGCATCTGACAGCTGTCCATTTACCAAGACTCTCTGCACTCTATTCATTAAAAAGTTCAAAAGCATCTAATTGGCTGTGCAAATTGCCCTCTCCCTCTCCACCTCAACCCTCTCTTGAAAAAGAGATTTCAATCTCAATGGGACTTCCCTGGTCAAATAAGGGTTAAATAAAAAATAAATAAATAAAGACAGGCAGGGTGGGCAGCACAACTCAAGATATACACCCTCTCTCGCATGCACACACACAAGGCCTACTTATGTTATGTTTAAAGCAAGTCCCTGTCTTTAAGTGCAAGTTCAATCCTTGAACATCTGTTGGGTCTCCCGTGCAGAGACATGCAATGCCATACTTCACATTGACTCTTGCACGGCATCCTGACATGCAGCGACGCGAGCGAGACAAAATGATTAGAATGCGTTATTTTCAATCAGCATTTCCTGACATGCTGCAAGCGACATCGCTCTCTCCAACGATGACTCCCACCCCTGCAAAACTCGCCCACACTGTCTCTATTTGGATGACATTTTGCGGCCATCTCCTGCCCCTAGACACTTCCTACTGGTTGAAAAATACACGCTGCTGCCTGTTGACTAGCTAGTTAGAAGAGAGAGGAGAGCAGCGGAACAGCAAGCATGAGCCGAATAGAGGAGGAGAAGTTAATTTTAAAAGTTGAGCAAAACCCCTTATTATATGAGCCGAGACACCCGCACCACAAAGATTTGAATCGAAAGGAGGCTGCGTGGTTGGCTATGGCCCGAGAGCTGGGTGTTTCAAGTAAGTACTGTAAACTTCAATAAATCCATTTGCTAGGCTAGCTATAATTTTCCCCATGGTTTCCTGTCCTGAATCTGTGCACACTAGTGTGCTGTTTGAGTATTGCCAGCTAAATTTACCAGACCTTAGCACTGCCGTTTGTGATTATTCATGTCATTGGGATAAAAAACACATGAACATTGAACGTGTGTGTGCACAGAGGTGGTAGAGTAGTCAAAAATGTTACTTCAGTAAGACTATTGATACTTTAGAACAATATTACTCAAGTAAATTGAAACTAAAATAAATGTAATAAATAAACATTTAACTGATAAATTTTTAATTAAAATCACTCTAAAAAGTTCAATTTATCCAAAAACTTACTCAAGTAAATGTAACTGAGTAAATGTAACTAGTTCCTATCCACCTCTGTGTATGCATTGATTTGACAGAAATGCTCATTTTTTGTTATGTTATTTACGAAAAAAAAAAAAAAACAACGCAGCAGCATATCATACAGTGATTATAATACAATGAATAATGAACAATAACAAAAAAACAATCACAGAATGCCAATGCCACAATAAAGCCAAGTCCATGTCACTTTAAGTCACCATTCTGTCCTGGAAACCTAGCCTGCCTGTTTCAGAAATGAAGTAGTCGGTAAATCTCTCCCGCACTGCCATACCCCCCCCTGTTTCTAACTTCCCTCATTCCACCCTGTTACTCTGCAACTTCCTTCAACCAGCACTCATCATCCATGGGATTGCTCAGCATGCTGTGCAGTGGGCACGCTGCCATCACCAGGGTGTCCGCCCTCTCTGGTTTCATTTTGATGGGTGGTAGAAAATCCTCCATCTGGAGGAAAGAATACCGAAAGCCTTTTCTACAGACACGCATGCCCTGGAAAGCCTATAATTGAAAACGCCTTGAGAGCCGTCTTCCAGCATAGGGAACCATCAGGTATGGTTTGAGGGGGAAGGCGGCATCTACAACCATGGTATTAGGCATTCTTCCCAAATCCTCCTCACCAGGTAGGAAGGCATCATCTGGGACCTGCAGGGTTTTTTTCTGCCATCCCTCTTCCCAGTGCAGAGCTGGCATAGACCCCACCATTGCTAGCTCTTCCAAAGGCACCCACTTGTACAGCTGCAAAGTGGTAATTGGCGACATCAAGCGCCAGAAGCATGATTGAAAAATGCTTCTTGTTGAAAAAGACACTCCCTGATCTTGGAGGTGCAGTAATGGAAATGTGCTTCCCATCAATTGACCCTAAGCAGGGAAATCCCATTTCTTCTTATACTACTTAGCGTTCATCTTCCATGTTTCTGTTGTGGGTTTCGGCAGGTAGACAGATGCCATCCGTTTCACTATTGTGCAACATGTTTCCTCAACACAGGTGGAGACAGTATTGTGTGTATATATATATATATATATATATATATCACTGATGGGCATTATGCATAGGATTGCTACAGTATGTAGCCTTGTTTTCTGTAGTAGTTCTATATTTAAGCAGAAGTAGATATTAACTAGTTTCATTTACTCAGATACATTTACCAGAGTAACTTTTTGGATAGTTAGTTTACCTATTCAACCTGAAAAGAGGCAGTGTTTTTATTTGCATTTTATTTAATTTGCATCGAAAACTCACTCGTGCGTCCAAGATGTCAAAAACGGCAATGAGGAAATATCAGGAATCTAATAATAGCGCTAGAAGTTTTCTTTACGTCCCTTGATTGGTTTAGATTCTGGACCAATAAAATATACTTGCGATAAAATCGTCAGGCTGCAGATTTGGTACTGGTACTGTTGGTAAGGGTGCTGTTTACCCGGGCCCACAGTGGGAGGGGGGCCCTTGAGAAGCCTGGAATGAAAGTGTCATTTTTTTATTAGTAATTAATGTCATTATTGAATCAAAAGCAAGTAAATGAATTGGTCAAAAGATTAAAGTTGGTCTCAAATAGAGTAACATAAAATACTAGGGGCCTGGGCACCCCCCTCTGAAATGTACAAATGGTATAGTCCAACCCTTGCACTGCACGGGAGAGCAAGCTTAGAGGAGAGGAGAAAGGAGACTAAACAGGAAGAGTGATGGCGCCTAAAGTTCATGGCTTCAAGACTTTCAACCATGGACTTATAAGGAGAACTGGGCAGACAACTAAGGCTAGAACACACACCGACATGGGCGTAGCGGTGAACCTGATAGGGGGGCCAAAAAGAAATTTTTCCATAGGAAATAACTGCAAAAGACACGCTGATAAATTTTTTTTGACAGCCACAAATTATCGATACCAAAACGGTTTATTTTTCTCTTTTAAATCATTGATGCCTCAGCAAAGACAAAATGTTTTATTGATATTCAGGCTATGCGAACACCAACGGGGGTGTAAGAAATAACTACAAGAAGAGTGAACAACTGGAGTTGAATCTACGCATTTTACCAGGGAATTGTTTGTCAAACGGGAGATTTGAAATATGGAGTGCGATGTAGTAGAAAGTTCAAAAAAGAAAAGGAAAAGGGGAAGTAGGAATGAAAGTGAGGAAGAAGAATATGTCGTAGGAATGAAGGCTGCAGCAATAGGATATCGTGCAAATGGTCTTTTTAGTGATATGCACAAAGTAGGAAGATTTATAAAAAGTGAAATCGGAGAAGTAAAGGCAGTGAGAGCAACACGGGGTGGAATGGCAGTAGTGGAATGTAGAAGTTACAGGCAATATGATAAATTATTGAAAATTACAATGTTTGATCTGACAAACGTGGTTTGTTTCCCAATGAAAAGAAACACGAACATTAAGGGGGTTATAAGCGGCGTGCCGCTATCAGTTGAGGCCAGTGATTTTTTGAAAGTGATTTTATAAAGGCGGAGGGGCGTTCTAAACGTTATAAAATCACTGTAACTCAGTGCTTCAATGGGCTTATTGCTTTTATAAAACGGTTTCCCTACATATAGCCCATTAACTAAACGCACAAGGAAAAAAAATGCACAATTTATTGGTAGTAATGCAACAATAAAATTGAGAATTATTCATTCTTCCACCAAACAAGATAGAGTGGACAGAATGGTTGGCAAGCAACACAGACGCTAAGATTGCTTTTTCATCTAGCGCCATTATCATGTCACATCAGGCTATTTGGGCTTGCTACTGTAGATATACTATGAAAGCAGGCCATTTTGAATGTCTCCTTCGGTCTCCCGAAGACTCCGTTAAATAATTTTACGTTCGTTTCAGTTTTTGAGTTTCCTTGTTCTCAACTTGCGCTGATCGGCCATATCATTACAACCAGCAGCGAGAGTAGGGAATGATTGACTTTTGTGCTCCACACTTGCCGGTGTCCAGGAAAATATGTTGAATTGTGCATTAGTTTGCTAGCCAGCTTGTCAACTAGCTAGTGTTCACTACAATGGATGTGGTTACCCTGCACATAGCCCAAAAATTAACACAAAAAAAACAACAATTTATTGCTAATAGGCTACTGAAATAGCAAGCTAGTTAGCAACGTAGCTAGCAACGCAAAAGTGATATTGAACTCTGTAATGCAATAGCTAGCTTGGTAGATAGTCAACTGGTTAGCGGGTTAAAAGGCTAAACTTTGCTAATGCTGAAATAGCGAGCTAAAAGTCTTGAAACAAACGTAACCTAACGAGCCAGTTGAGCGCAGTGTAGTTTTCTGTGCACATGGATATTTTGTGCTGCGGCCTGCCATAGTGGGTTACATTAATTTTATACCGGCATGGAACGCGGCTCAGCCAATCACATTTAAGAATGGGAAGCACCCATTTTATAAAGAACTGTAACTAATGTAAGAATAAACAAATGGTTAATAAATGGTTTGCTAAGCAGTGTTCGAACTGAATTTATGTAGTGCTGTAAGTGCACTCATATGGAGATTATGTTAGATGCTACTCAGCTGACACATTATGCATAACGCATCTAAATAATATTAATTGGTGCTATACAAAGTAATGGAAATATACTACTCAGTTCATGGATATATCCATATCATTTTAACACAAAAAGGTAAGGTGAGCGTTGGCTGCGTACATGGTTCTAGGATATCACAACAGCGTCCTTAGCTTACTGTACATTTTGCCGCTCTACATACTGAAGTGTGGCAATCGAGTATATCACGGCCATTCATCAATTAAAATAAAATGGCAAAAATATACTGTGCAACACAAGAAACTCAAGTTAGCTAGTAAGTTATTGTGTTCTTATGGTTATTCAAAGCGACCGCAAAACAAAGAAAAGTTTGATGAAACGAGTGTAAATGTGCATATCCTAGTAATAAATTTGATTTTCAATAATGACGCGCATACTTTTTCTCCGATCTGCCTTTAATTAACTTGCTTTTCTTTTGTTGCTCAGTAGATTTGCACCGTAATGCTAGCTCAAATTACTGGCTTGGCTACGTCTATAATGTTAATGTAATTCTTACCTTTGATATTTTGTAATAGAAAACTGCTCGAGGGTAAATCTGCGCTTGCTATTATTAGCCCAATATGTTTGTGTTATAACGAAACTAGATCTGCCAGAATCCTAGCATGTTATTTCCCAGGGTGTTCCTTCAAAGATTTCAGCTCCTTAGCATTCAGCTTGCTTGCAGTGTATTTTCCTCTCTGCGACTGGCTTGTGATGCTTTCAGTAAGACTCTGCCGGTAGGCATTCGATTCTATGAGTGCTGATGTTTCCAACGAAGTCTAAACCACCTTAATTGCAGAAACCTAGCCTGAGCTACAGCCTTGCGTTCCCAGGGAGTCAAACTGAGTCCATGGGCGATTTGCATTTTCTTGAATAGCGTGAAAATATAAACGCATAACTAGTTTTCTTGAGGTATTGTCCGAATAATTATCAGCTAAATTTTCAACTTTCATTTTCTGAGAGAATCTTTGCACCAGGGCTGGGCGGTGGGCGGTATCCCGGTTTTATGACTTACACCGGTATAATTTTGAAGGAGGTATGAATTTAAGACAATACCCCCATACTGCTGTTTTATTATTTATTATACTATTGTGTGTACGTCGCCCACTCCGCTGCATGCCGATCAGGCATTTTCAGGCAGCTTTCACTGCTCAGGGCCTTCAAGCTCCGCCCCTTGCGTGTGCAGGTGCGCTCCCCGTCACACAGTTTCCATAAACATGACTGCCGGTAGAGGCGAGCGACTTAGCAGACAATAGTATGGCGGTCGACGATGAACAGGAGCTGGTTCCGAAGGAAAAAAAAACACAACAGCTCTGTAATTTGTAGGTATTTTAGATATATACCAAGGAGCAACAAGACGCATCTGTAAAACCTGTCGCAAGCAAGTTGTTTCAAAAGGTGGATGTATTGCGATGTAGCCTATAGCCTGTCCATCACAGGTTGCGTGAGATGGCTTGTTGCAGTTCTCTTTAACTTTACTGGTCTCTTCTTTTTTGTTCACTGTTTATTAAATTGTCACTTATTTTAAGCGCTCTTTGTCATTTGAACTATTGGCACTTAAGGGGCTATTTACAATTGATCGTGCGTGTCTACGTGAACTGCGTGTTCTACGGGCGACCCGAATTCTACGGCCAAAACTGACCCGCAGACCGATCGTGGCGCACGCAGCCAATTTTTCTGGTCGTACAGGGTAAATACTTGTTCAATACGTGCCACTTACATGAAGCTGGCGTGATCTGCGAAATCCGTGACGATCAGGGACCTTTTCACACGCACGTGGGACGTGATGCTCGCAAGTGGAGAGTACTTAACATGCACGCGCGATTCAAGTGGCAAGTAATGCAGACGTACGGGAGGGGTTCACGCACGTGTTACGTGATTGCCACTTGAGTGGCATGCACGTCGACGACAAGGCGCAAGTGAGTGTGGAGTACGTGTTCTACGTGGCCAGTGCGGGTTGGGGTACTATTTAAAAATGCTGATGTAACAGGACTCAGCATCATTTGTCATCTTCATCCCTGCTGGTATCCTTGGAAGTGGAGGCAGTGGAAGCAGAAAGCTGACTGGAAGCTGGTGATTTCTTGAATCTCCTGGGTGGCATTTTCACAACTGTTCAAGAACTGGCAAATGACCGGGTTTAAATAACCCGCACGTGCAAGTACTTGCCACGTGCGTGCGCTGCGTGAGACGTACGTCCGACCTGGTTGCTCTGCCAGTGTCGTGCGTGGAAAGTAAGTCAGTTTTACGCTACCCGGACGACAGAAGTGCTTACCAGTGGCACTTGAGCAGCGTGGCACTTGCGTGGGTGTATATTCATATGCTTACAATATTAAAAATATTTTAAAATTCTTGATATACGATTCATTTTGAATTAATTTTAATGGAATTTTCCCCATAAAACCCTATATATATCTATAGCACACGCACTTGTGACGTACTTGCCATGTACTTGGCGTGGACTATTTTCGACTGATCGCTGCGTGCACCATGGAATTAATTTGCAGACCAATTCTTTGCTACGGGCGGTTCTACGTGCCCTGCGGCCAGCAAAACACGCACGTGTCACGTACTCGCCACGTCGAGCATGCAGTCATTTTTCCCAAATTTCGCACGCAAGTTGCACGTAGACGCCCGTACGTTCAAATGTAAATCCCCCTTAACACGTTGACTGCCGACTGCGAGACAACCCGTAATGGCTGGGGCTGGACCTGAAAATTCGGGGGAAAATATCAATGCCTTTATTGACAACAGTATTGGCTAATTCTAGATGGTTTTCCTTTCTTAAAACGTTTTCCAATACAAGAAAAGCCAAATGGCAATTGAAGACACGGCTTTCCCCCATGCGATCTAACGGCGACAAAATAATGGGCTACATTCCGTTCAGTAGCCTACAGAAGAATAATTTAATTATAATTAGGACTATGCACCGGCACTCGGCGACTATATTTCGGAGCTCTTCAGCGAATGAGGGTAATTCTGGTGACAAGTAGGCTACGTGCTTTCGTTCGTTATCATTTTCCAATCGGACAGCTGTGTCTTTTTGTTTTACAGCCAGTTGCGTGACCGTGCTGCAAAAACAGGTGTACGTATTTGGCACCGAAATTACCTTCATTCGCTAAAGAATTGTAAAATGCTGCTCTCACTTAAAAAAATTACCGTAGCTAAGTGCTAGTGCAAAGACCTATGTATAATTAAATTATCGTTTGGCACTGAATGTTGCCGGAGCTGCCAACTCTCACGCATTCTGCGCGAGTCTCGCGCTTCTTATTAGCACGTTCCAGTGCTGTAGTCAGCAATTATTCAATTAATGCGCATTTCAGAGATTCTCTTGCAGATTTACAGTCGTTGTGCACGATAGTTAATCAGTTTTACGTGCATTACGGTTCATTTTCCCACTAGTGACAGAGAATTCGGGAGTCATGATCGATTTCCTTCTTTACTCGGGAATTGGAAGCCATGGAATGGCATTAAGACATTTCAAATAGTCTTATTCCATTCAAACAATAAAACGATCATGAAACAAATGCATTGCTTTCAATCCCCAATTTTAAAAAGTGCAAGAGGTCCAGAGTCGTCATTGCTTTCCGTGTTGGTGAAATTCACCGTTATGCAAGGGAAATAAACTGCCATGCACAAGGACTTAAATTATGCGTAAGAATCTCAAATGTACGTGCTGATTGAACAGTTGCTGACTTCGGTGAATATGCCTTCAAATTACGTGTGACCAACGCCATATACATGAGAATGCGCAGAAAGTTGGTAGCCCTGATGTAGCCCATTATTTTGTCGCTGTTGAATCGCATGGGGAGAGAGGCCGCGTCTTCAATTGCCACTTGATTATTCTTTAATTATTTTTTCCCCTTATTTAAATCTGTGTTCATGCACAGCCGCAGGCCTGTGTTCTTAGCCAGGGTAGGCCTATTGAATCCGTTTACATTTTTGACTTTCACACAGCTCAGTAGGAGCAGAAGTATACATTTAGGTATCAATTAACCATTTTTGGTTTTTCAATTTGAATCTCTTTTCATGTGAAACATAAGGCCTAGGTTCTCATTCAGGGTTGGCCTGTAGCTACTTCAATGCTCTTTACTGTTTTGTTATTTGCATAGCTCTGGGACTCTGTATGAGCAGAATTATGCCTATTTGTACAAAGTATAGACTATTGTTGTACACTGAAAAAAGTGATTTTGACCCCTAGTAAATGTTCCATATATTAATTAAGCATATTTTAATAGAAAAAGTTGTGTTATTTAACTCCACTTAAAAAATATAAGTAATTTCAACATAGTCAACATAATAAAATATCTAGCTTCAGATAAAAATATTTTGTGCAACCACTTACCTTAAAAAAATAATGTTCATTCAACAAAACATTTTTTTCAGTGTAGAGATTTGATTTTACAGAACTGCGTATCGCTTTCCATCAGAAAAGATATGCAAAATGAAAAAGGTAGCCCGCACACT
This sequence comes from Gymnothorax reevesii, assembly GCA_029721435.1. Classification (NCBI taxonomy): domain Eukaryota; kingdom Metazoa; phylum Chordata; class Actinopteri; order Anguilliformes; family Muraenidae; genus Gymnothorax; species Gymnothorax reevesii. The sequence goes on from CM056574.1 coordinate 119,355,998, forward strand.
GCTACAAAAAAGAAAGAGGCACAAAAATGCAAAAAATGGCTATAGTAAACCCATGTGAAAAAAGTGAATAAAATAAAAAGTGCTCAAAACGAAAAGAAGTTTCGGCTTAAACAGCCATCCTCAGCCTTGCCAACTGATGTTACCACAATGCTTTAAACAAGCAACACATAGTGGAAGCAAACCATAGCAGCAGGTGTCGATCGTTAAATCAATTAATAAACAATCAGGATCAATTAGATCACTTAGCCAAATAATAATATGCAGTGACATGTAAAGAAACATTACCTGCTAAAAGTAACCATATGCACTGACCAAGAGATTATACTTTGCACATCAAAAATTACATCTACAAAGTAATATACATAGAGTTAAATACCACAATTAAAGTTCCACAACTTTAACTTTATGCTGCGAGGGAGAGTTTGAAGGTTTCATTCCTGGTCAAGGTACATTTTTTTGGGGAAATAATCGCAGTTTCCTTCTCCAAATAATTGCAGGGTTTTTTGTGATTCTTACTTTTCTTTAACATTTTTTCACATTGCCTTTGTATTTATTATTTTATTTATTTGTTTTGTTTTTAATAAATCTGCTCCAGTGGAGTCAAACTTCATTTTCATTGTATGTATTATCTTTGAATGGGAAATTGTATAGGCAACACAACTGGCAGAAATATTAAATTTTTTTTTTATTCTAAAAATTTTAAAATGTTGTATTTGGATGGAATAGATTTGTGTTTTCTCTTTTGTGTTTGTGTTTTGCACTTCAGGGCCACCGTACTGTAGTGATATATAAGTGAAAGTAAATGAGTTATACAGTTTGGTATCTGAGAAATCTGAAATGGAACACAAGGTACCTAAATTGCCAATTTGAAGGAGAAGCCACCTAGACATTCCTCTCTTATTTTGCTCTGATTGACCTGATTAGAATAAACTTTGGCACAGATAATAATGACCTTCTCTGCTGTAATTTTTTAGAGGTTTCAGACTGCATAAGCATTATAAGAGATAGAAGTAAAACTTTGTTAGGTGCAAAATGAGATCATTAATTTACACTGTGTTCCATCTCCATTTACTCTGACTCAGTGACCTATATAGTAATTTTTACACCAGGGCAGAAATCCCAAATGGTTTTACCTTTATTATGATACCAAGATTATTCAAATGGACCAAGCAGTCGCAGAGCTATACTCATTTAATATTGGGCTTGCCATTTTCGAAGAAGAGGCTCAGGGCTTGAGGGGTTAAGCCTATTTTCCATAAACATGAAGTGTAAATTGATAGTTCCAGTGAAAAGATTGTTTCCACACCTCCTGTTCTCAGTTGCATCAGTAATGTACTTCGAAAAACAATCATAAGTTTTTGGAATATAGAAAGATTTATTTTTCTCTCCAGGTGTTACACCTATGATGACCAGCACACTTGGTAAAGTTTTATTTTATTTTTTTTACATGTTTTAAGTCTTGTGAACACAAGATCATTAAGTTGGCATTCTCAATTTTTTGAGGTAGCCTAATTGGTGTCCACAATATATTTGAGTTCACCACACTACCAGGGTTTACAGTGCATATTTGTACATCGGTTGATTGTAGCTTTATTCGGGAGTAAAGATTTAATGGCTACTATCCCATTTTGATGATTCGTTGATCATTTTTTGGTGTAACAAAAATATGACGGTTTGGAAATCAGCATATTGGCGTTTTTTTTTTTTTTTTTTTTTACAGATACCTAATGGAAATTGTCAAGAGTTGAAACGCGTTCTTTAAATGACGATGAGTCAACTCTGTCTTAGCATTGATGAACGGATTCAACTGAGGGGAAGAAAACACCGTCGGAGGATCCACTGTCTCCACTGGCTCCCTGTCGCAGCTCGCATCAAATTCGAGTCATTGGTGCTAGCCTACCAGGGAGTCAACGGAACAACCCCAGCATACATCCAGAAACTGTTCAGACCTTACACCCCTGCCAGAGCACTCAGCTCTGCTACCTCTGGTTGCCTGGCCCCTCCCCCTCTCCGCTCCTCCCTTTCCTGCTGACGGCTGCTGTTTGTCCTGGTACGTCGTTGGTGGAATGATCTACCTATTGAGGTCTGAACAACAGAATCCTTGAGCACCTTCAAGCGCCGCCTGAAAACCCACCTCTTCAGACTTTACCTTTCCCCTACTCCACTGCCCTGAATCCTGTCCTTACATCCCTCAATTTGTTGCCCTTTACATGATCTTGTTGCACTTAATTTTGTTCTCCTTTTTTCCTAATTTTGATTCCGCTTGATTTGGTTGCCCTTCATTTTCGTTGCACTTGATTTTGTTGCCCTTTTGTTGCACTTGACTTTGTTGCCCCTTGTTGCACTTGACTTTGTTGCCCGTTGGTCGCACTTGATTTTGTTGCCCGTTTGTTGCTCTTGATTTTGTTGCCCGTTTGTTGCACTTGACTTTGTTGCCCGTTGGTCGCACTTGATTTTGTTGCCCGTTTGTTGCACTTGACTTTGTTGCCCGTTGGTCGCACTTGATTTTGTCGCCCTTTTGTTACAGTTGACTGACTTTGTTGCCCCTTGCTGCACTTGACTTTGTTGCCCTTTTGTTCACTTGACCTTGCCCTTTTGTTGCACTTAATTCTGTTGTCCTCCTCTCAGCTTTGTTGCCGGTCTACTTGAGTTTTTTTTTAATACTATTTCAGTTGAGTTTGTTTACTTGATTTGTTGCCCTTTGATTCTGTTGTCGCTCTACTCGGTATTATCAGTATTTTTGGTGATCGCTTATTGGTTTAGATCTGTAACAACGGAAAGTGTTCTGTCACTTACTGTTAGCACTTGTTAGTCTCCTAGGAGCTCTGCACTTTTGTACTGACCTTGTGCACTTTTGTACGTCGCTCTGGATAAAAGTTATCGCCAAATTGATTAAGTTAAAATGGCCCTTTAAGGTTTCAGTATTTTACGACATTTTTACTAATAGTGGGTGCATCTCAAAGCCTAGACTGCATCCATCGAAGGCTGCATTTTTAGGGGTTGTCACTTACCTGTATCTACCAGTGGCGTAGCCAGCGGGGGGCCAAAACACGTCCCTTTATGACTGCAATTAGTAGTTCTCAATCATTTTCCTTTATTGACTCGTTTTCCAATGATTGTAGCTGACAACCGAAGACACGTTTCTCTCCACGTGTGATCTAACTGATTAAATCGTGGGCTAAATTCATTACAGTTGCTGAACAAGAACAGGGAATTGGGTTGCACAAAACTTCTGTTTAAAACAATTTAAAAAATTAGTCCTGACCTGTTCTCAGTCATTTTCATAATTAACAAAAGGTTCAGTCCGAGAGCGCTCCACAATTAACAGGTGCTGCTTGTTCTCGACGATTAGGAAAGACAACAATCATTGTCGTCTTACCTTACTGGGAGAACACGCAGCTCCTGTTAACTGTGGAGAGCTATCGGCCCAATTCTTTGTTCTTGTTCCGCAACAGTACTGAACTTAGCCCATGATTTAATCGCTGTTAGATCACACATGGAGAGAAACCGTGTCTTCGGTTGCCAGTCACGATCATTGGAAAACTAAAAAGAAATATATGGAAATGATTGAGAACTACTAATTGCAGTGATAAAAGGACGCAGTCATAAAGGGACGTATCCTGCCCCCCCCCTCCCCCCGGCTACGCCACTGGTATCCACGAAACTAACATTAAGGGTCAGTAATAAAATTAAATGTAGGGTTCGGGCTAGGTTTGGGGTCAGGTTTAGGATTAGAGGTTAGAATTAAGTTTAGCTTTTGGAAACCAGAGATGACTCGCATAAATCAGAGCTGTTTAACGGAGATGAAATAACGTAATGTCAGTTTGGTGGATGAAATTAGGCGACGACCTCTAAAAACGCCTACGCTTTGAGATGCACCATGTTTGTGGGAGCTGACTTCACGTTTTGGACCAGTTTTTCCGTACAAACAGGGGGTGGGCGGCAGGAGTGCGCACCGAGCAGGTCAAATTTCTGAAGAAGTCAGAGCGATTACGTTTGAACTGCATGCTTCGTGCAAGTAAGCCCACGGGGCTGATGAGCGCACCACTTTCATATCAACATATTTATGCGATAATAAAAAGGGGCGAAGTGCTGCGCGCACCATGGATTGAGTGGTGACGGAACGTCGTCACAGCATTTCAGCAAACTGCCCAGTGGACCAGCAACTCGCAGTGTCTGGTCCCGAACCAAGAGCTGTTCGGTGGCCGTACTTTGATATTAATACAATTCAGACAAATACTACGTGAACACACACCAGTGGAGTATTTATGGCGAGGATTAAAGGTTAGTTTTATCATGGTTTTATGCTTCAATAATCATTTTATTTTCTTTATCACCGCGCCATTGCTTTCAGTTTTGCTACTTGCTTTTTGACGTGTATAGTTTATGAATTGTGTCAATGTTCATGATAAAATTTATTTAGGCTAACCGGCGACGCATACATTGATCTATGAAGCTTGCCACTATGCGCACAAATTCGCACCTGAAGAGTCAGAGACTTGCATTTTAGAAGATATGGTCAGTTTCTCTCCAATTAAATTAAACAATTTCTGAGCCTAAGGAAAACGTATAAAGTAATCTTAAATTAACTTTACACTGCTGCCCTTAATATGGAACTCTGGGGGCATGTATGGTCCTGTCAGCTATACGAATACGCGGATAATTGACGCTTAATTTAACAGAAGTGATCCCCGATCTTGTGCTTTGTTTGTTTCGGTTTATTCTGATAATGACGACTTCACAAACGTCGTTCTCTTGTTTTAAGTTATACGACATAGGCGGCTGAAATTCCTCTTGTCTTAAATTGTTAGGCTACTTCTCGGAAGATTCTAGATTACTTTGGCATTAGTGCAAAATTCACAGCCCCTTCTATATGAAATTACCCTGCCTATGAGGAATTATCATAGAATATCAGGAATCGTCAATTCTAAGGACAGTATTTTCTGATTTTCTTCAGATTGCAGCCATATCATTGAGCTCAAAAGAAACTCAATTCATGGCTGCAGAATCGATTGAACCTAAATAAAGATGGAGATCTTAATCCAGGCATTCTCAGGGTTGACGTATGCAATTCTCCCGAAGGCTGTGTCTATTTGTTCATGCTGGTGCTTAGGATAAAGTTTCGATTTCAACAAAATCCAAATAAAAAAAAAATCTGTCATCATCAGACTGTTTTCTTGGTAAGTAAAATCACTGCATAGGCTTCAGCTCTTTACAATTTATTTAATTTTGTTGTTAAAAGTTTAGGAAGGCAGACTTGCTGGGAAATTTGTTTGACCAATGACCTTGCTTGTCCCCTGTTGCGTCATCCCTATAGCATAAAACAAATATATAAATTGAGAAAGGACGAATTTTCATAGACAGCCTCTTTTATGTTGGCTTCTGACCTACAAGCATAATTTCTCACCACAAAGACATCTGATTTGGAATAACAAATTAATCAAATATAAAAACAAGTCAATATTTTATGAAAGGTGGATCAGCAACGACATTTATTTTGTCTCTCAATTAATTACTGCAGACGGTCTGTTTATCACTTACAATGAATTTTTTAACAAATTTGCCATCCCAATACACCCCAAAGAATACAGTATAGTATTTGATGCAGTTTTTTGAGGCTTTTTGTGCCTACAACGTCTTTAAACCAAGGGACTCTACAAACAGATATATTACTGAATGGTATTAACATCAGAGACAAGAAATTCAATAGCAAATGGTTAAGACAGATAGTGCATCTATCAGTTACACCACGGTGTAAAAGTTATTGGGATGGCATATTTTATAACATACAGTGGAATAAGGTCTGGTCTTGCCTCAATAAATATGTTTTAGGCAACAAAGTCAAAGAAGTACATTTTAAAATTATTCATTTATTTTGCCCCATTAACACTTTACTTAAAAGGTACAGAATCGATCTATCAGATACTTGTGTCTTCTGTGATTGTATGCTTGAAACTACCTGTCATTTGTTTTTTGAATGTCTGTACTCAAGGTTTTTTTTTTGGATAGAGCTTGAACTATTGTGTAGTTCTTTATGGTTTTGCAATGTCACTTTCCTAAGAAAATATATTGTATTTTTCTACGAAAACCCTGGTTTTAATGATAATTACATTTTTATCATAAACCTTCTTATTGTTCTGGGAAAATTTCACATCCACATACGTAAATGGGGGGAGGGAAACCCTGTTTTGCAGCTTTTGAAAATGAAGTCAAATTGTATCTGAACACACTAATGGGTCTTGACAGCCGCAAAGCTGAGCGAACTCTTTATACTTGTGAAAATCTTGCTTCCTCTATGTTACAATGTATCTATGCCCCTTTTTTTCATTGGTATTTGTGTAAGGTTTCATTAATTAAAAAGTGAATTAAAAAAATTTTTAATTAATTAATAAATTGAGAAAGGAAAATGGCCACGATACAAGACAACCGGAATGGTGAAGCAGAACCAAAAAAGTGGTATATAAACCGTAATTTACATGACGTGAAGTCAATTGCCTCAGGGAACACCAATACAGCGCTTTAACATCAAAATGCACTCATTTTTAAGGGTTTTCTTTTAGATTATTGAACCAGGTACTTTCCTAGCACCTACTCGGATGGGGCTCCAAGCGAGCTGAGTCGAACTAAAAATGTGATGTCCCCAGACAGCAGGCCAATGATTGGCCAGGGAGTGATACTTGCTTAGATGACCCTACCCACGTTGAGGTGGTACTCAGTTCTAATGGAAAACGACCATAACCAAGTAGAGTCGAGTTGAGTGGAGGCAAATAGTGTTAAACCTGTGCAATGGAAAAAATGACAGCAATAATGTACTTGCAAATAATAAAACTGCTACTATCTCAGCAGAAGTGCTGTAAATAAGCCAGACGTTTTCCATCTGCTTTTGCCAACCTCAACATGGGCCACTGGTCATCACACTGAGGGCCGTCTATGGAACAGCGCTATTTTTCTTCTTTTTTTAATTTATTTTTATTATTTTATTTTGCCGGCCAGACCTACCCGGCGGCCCACCGGGAAAACTATTTATTTACAGTGCCATGAAAAAGTATTTGCCCCTTTCCTGATTTCTTTTTTTTTTTTTTTGCATGTGTGTCACACTTAAATGTTTGAGATGTTGTGATTCTACCTTGTTATCATGTTTATGTTTATGTTCATGTTCTGTGTTCATGATTTTGTCTTTTATTTATTTTTTGGTTATTGTAATACTCAGGTTTTTAGTTTGTTCCATTTCTCAGTTCCATTGCGCTTGTCTCCCCTGTGATCTAGTTGGTTCAATCCGTCTTCCCTGTTTGCGTGCCCACTGACTTCAGGTGATTTAAATGAATTCCTGTGTTTAAAATATTCCTTCGATTCTCGTTTACTTCCTTTGCCTTTCTGTTCTGATTACTATCAAGACTAGCATTTGTATTTTGTATCATAGTCTACTAACACAACTAATCCATGTAAATAAGATTACTAACTTATTAAACTAGAGTGCTCGTTAGTATGTAAAGTTGCACCGCTACTAATTTAGACTAATTCCCTCTTCGCAATCGCCCTGTTCTAATCTCCGCCTCTCAGCTGTTTCTGTCCTCTCCTGAGTTTCAGCGAGATCTCTCGCACATGCTTAATCACTCTCCTGCGCTCATTATCTGTGCACTTAGAACTCCTGGACCGGAGCTGTTTAAATGTCATAGGCTGTTTGGGTGATTCCGGTTCGTGTTTTGTCTTTCGCCTTTATTCGTGGTTAGGGTTTCCCTCATGTGATTCTCCCGTTGTAATTAGTCTGATTCTCTACACCTGATTCCTGTATAGCATGTGACCTTCCTTGTGTGTATTTAAGCAGTCTTTTCACTCACAGCTCTTGTCAGAATGTGGATCAATATTTCTTTGTGCAGAGCGCCTCGCATTGAGTATTGTTTCTCTTCTACTGGTTTGTCCGACTTCGATTCTTGCCATTGCCCTTTTTTGTATTGTTTTTGTCTTTCTGGATTTCGACCCAATTTTGTATGACCATGATTTCTGTGATTGGATGCCCTGATACCTCTGCTCATCTGTCTTACTGGCTCTGACCCCTGCCTGTATAGTCGACACTGTTTTTGGATTTCGTATTGTGGCTTGGCAATTCCTCTGTTTTTTGGCTTTGACTCGGACTTCATTAAAGGCATACGTTTTTTGGATTTCTGTCTCTCGCGAGTGGTTCCTGAATTGTACCTCACATGAGATCATCAAACAAATTTTAATATTCAACAAAGATAACTCAAAAAAATACAAAATGCAGTTTTTAAATGATGATTTCATTTATTGAAACTATCCAAACTTACCTGACCCTATGTTAAAAAATAATTGCCCCTAAACCTAAAATGGTTGCTAAATGTGACCAGAGTCGATGTGGTACTGGATGTGGGTTTAGTTTACCCACGGCCAGCTGCTGCGGTGATTTGGAGATCTCGCAAATTATGCACAAGCGCACAGCTGCCTCCACGTTGGAGGCCAGTTGAGGCCACCAGTATTTTCGGCTGATGATTAAAATTGTGTGTTTGGCTCTGGGATGTCCTGCAGACAGAGAGGTATGTGCCCATAGAATGATTCTCTCATGAAAATATGAAGGGGTGAAATTCTTACCAGATGGAACAGGGAAAGTGGGTGGATTCTTTGTCGTCTCCCTCACAATCTCCCGATCTAACTGCCACTTGATCGGAGCGAGAATGCAAGAGGGCGGCAGGATGGTTCCCTCGGAAACTGGATTCTCTTCTGCTTCGTATCTTTGGGAGGGGACATCAGCTTTGATGTTCTTGAGCCTGGGCGATAGGTTTTTGAAGAATTGAAATGGGTAAAGAAAAGTGCCTACCTGGTTAGTTTCTGATTCAGCCTTTGTGTCTTCCTCAAATACTTCAAATTGCAATGGTCAGTTGACTCCAAGAACGGATGCCAGCTTGACTGCTATTTACTCCCGGTTTCCCACGTCGTAGTTGGCTTGAGCAGGAGAAAGCTAGCTTGAATAATATGCGCATGGGAATAGCTTGTCTGGTTTGCCATGCCTTTGCGACAGAATTGCATCCCCTCTCGCATTAGAGGCATCAACGTCTACAATGAAGGGTTTCTCTGGGTCTGGTAATTTGAGAGCAGGAGCAGTAGTGAATAGGTGTTTGAGTGCACTGAATGTGAGCTGTGTTTCTGAATCCCATTTCAGCATTTTCCTTTAAAAAGGTGTGTCAGGGGATGGGCCACAGCACTGAAATTCTTTATGAAATGACGGTAGAAGTTGGCAAAGCCCATGAATGTTTGGAGCTCTTTGACTGTCTGTGGGATTGGCTAATCAGCTACTGCCTACACCTTCTTCTTCTCCATCGCCACTCCCTCTGGTCCGATGACGTAGCCCAGGAAGTATTTGGTGGATTGGTGGATTGAGCATTTCTCAGCCTTGATGTAGTGTCGATGGTGTAATAGATGCCCAAGTACTGCCCTTGCGTGTCTCACATGCTTCTTACAAGTGCAGGACTAGATTAGGATATCATCGAGACATAGGCTATGACATTTCTGCCCAATGTCTCGTAGCATGTTGTTGATGAATGATTTGAATACGGTGGGGGTGTCAAACAATCCATACAGCATAATGCAGTACTCATAGCAGCCCAAAGTGGTACTGAATGCCGTCTACCACTCATCTCCTTTTCTGATGCATATCAAGTTGTAAGCGCTTCAGAGGTCTAGCTCCGTGAATATTCTTGGTCCACAAAGCTGCTCTGCAGCGCTTGGGACCAGGGGGAGTGGGTAACGGTACTTCACCATGACTTAATTTAGGCTTCTATAATCTATACCGGGGCAGAGACCTCCATCCTTCTGCTGAACAAAGAAAAAACTGGCAGACGCTGGTGAAGTGGAGGGGCAAATGAAACCTTGTTGCAGGACTTCCTGCATGTACTGCTCCATTGCTTGTGTCTCAGTCACAGACAAGGGGTAGATTTGGTTCCTTCATGGAGTGGTGCCAGACAATAGCTCGATCGCACAGTCCCATGGATGATAAGGGGGCAGGTGCTTTACTCTCTCCTTACTGAAAGCCGCTTGCAGATCATGGTACATCCAAAGAATTTCAAGCTGGTCCACTGGCTCTCGACGGTGGTTGAGGCTATTGTGAGGGGGCCATGGTGTAATCTGCAAGCTGGTGACAGGAAGTGGAGTGTTCGGGTGTTCCATGCAATGGTGGGGTTGTGATTAAGGAGCCAAGGCAGACCGAGGATAATAGAGTGACTGGAATATTGTAGTAATAGCAGCAGAATGGTCTCCAGATTGCGCCTCTTGATCCAGGAGTGCTATCTGGTGTTTCAGGCTGAGGTTGCCCAGGGGTTTCCCATCAATGGCTGTCACCGTCAAGGAGGAGCAGAGCTGGTGGAGAGGGACGCCAAGTCGTTGCGTCAGCTGGCTGGAGATAAAATTCCCCGCTGCACCATAGTCTATCAGGACCTCCGCACGAAGGGTCAGATTGTTAAAGGACACCTCAATGAGAATCGTCCAGCACTCGTCCTGCATAGCGCCTAATTGGCCGATCTCCCTCTGCTGCTCTGCCACTAGCTGGAAGAGGTCGGAAGAGTGGACAGTGAACTCTCCCGACTCCCGTGGCAATGGAATCTTTGCCGAGTCCATCTGGAGTGGCAAAGTCATCTGTAAGGGTTGGTTCGGAGGCCAGGAAAATGTTGACTGGAAGCTAAAGCTGGGGTGGATTTGGTTCTATGTTTATTAATGCTGACCATGCAAACGGGAGGCATATGCAGGAAAAATACAAACAAAAAGGAAATGAGGTTCCATAAAGAAATTGAGAAGCTATAGAAATACAAATAATAGGTAAAGTAAAGCAACACTTGTATTACACATAGTAAATAAAAGAAGGAAACAGTGTTCTTTTCAACAACAATAAAATGCTAGGAGTACACAGCACAATTGTCAAAGGCTTAGATTTATGTTAAGAGAAACACGGTTAGCACGGAGGTAACTCTGGTGTGTGGCTTACGCAAATTTGCAAGGAACAAATGCTAGGCTGTGGCATTTATACACACTGCTACCACTGCGATAATGAGAAACAGATGATCCTGGTTGAGTGACTAGTGGGGCTGCGATCCAGATTTTAATTGGCCGGTGTGCAAGACGTGACAAATAAGCCATTGAATATGTTTTTAGTAATCCTGCTGACAAACACACAGCTTGATACACCAGTGTTTACCATGCCTTCTGGCAGAGTTTACTCAGAAATCCAAATGTACAGTGCCCTCCATAATTATTGGCACCCCTGGTTAAGATGTGTAAAAAGCCTTAAAATACAAAAGTAAATTCAATTTTTATTGCAGAAGCTTACTCTCACACTGAAAATTGTAGAAAAATGTAACCTTCAATTCAAGTGAATTTTAAGGGGGAAAAAAATCCCTGTCTAAAAAATAATTATTTTTCATAAAATCACCTGTTCCTCAATTATTGGCACCCCCAACAATTCCTGGGAATTAAATGTAATTGTAGTATTTCTGTCATTTCTACAGAAGTTTAGAAAGTTGATCAGTGTATCTAGGATCATTTAATTAGTAAATCATCACTTCCTGTTTCCCTGGGGTATAAATATGATGTGACACCGAGGCCATTTCTCTTATCCACTTTTCATCATGGGAAAGACAAAAGAACACACCATTCAAGTAAGGCAGGTGTGTTTCGACCCTCACAAGTCAGGCAATGGCTATAAGAAAATAGCCACTCGCCTGCACCTGCCCATATCTACTGTCAGAGGAATCATTAAGAAGTTTAAAACAACTGGAACAGTGGTAAACAAGCCTGGACGAGGACGCAAGGTTATTTTGCCACCATGCACAGTGAGGAGGATGGTAAGAGAAAAAAAAAGTTCTCCAAAGCTCACTGATAAACAATTGCAACATATGGTAACATCTTGGGGTCACAAAGTCTCCAAAACAACCATCAGGCGCTATCTACATGCCATCAAGCTATTTGGGAGGCATGCACGGAAAAAACCTTATCTCACTCACAATCATAAATGCAAACATCTGGAATTTGCTAAGCGGTACTGGGACTTTAACTGGGACCAAGATGAGACCAAGATAGAGCTTTTTTGCAACAAGCACTGGGTCTGGCGGAACTCAAAAGATGAGTATGCTGAAAAGCACCTCATGCCCACTGTGAAGTATGGGGGAGGTTCGGTGATGCTGTGGGCCTGTTTCTCTTCCAGAGGCCATGGGAACCTTGTTTGGGTGCATGGCATCATGAACGCTTTGAAATACCAGGACATTTTAAATCAAAATCTGGTGGCCTCTACCTGAAAGCTGAAGATGGGTCGTCACTGGGTCATTCAGCCAGATAATGACCCTAAACATGTGGCCAAATCTACACAGAAATGGTTCCCCAGACACAGAATCAAGCTCCTCCCATAACCATCTCAGTCCCCAGATCTCAACCCCATTGAAAACCTGTGGAGTGAGCTGAAGAGGAGAGTGCAGAGGAGAGGACCCCGGTCGCTGGATGATTTAGAGAGATTGTGCAAAGAGGAATGATCGAAGATCGCTCTTTCTGTATTCTCCTATCTTGTGAAACATTATAGGAGAAGATTAGGTGCTGTTATGGTGGCAAAAGGGAGTTGTACAAAGTATTAACATCAGGGGTGCTAATAATTGTGGCACACATGATTTGATGTAAAAGAATTATTTCATTAATATGGGATTTTTTTTCCCACTGAATAAATGCACTTGAATTAAAGGTTGGATTTTCCTCTTTTTTTCATTGTGGTCCTATGTTATTAAGAAAAAAAAACTGAATTTATTTGAAGCTAAAGAACACATCTTAACCAGGGGTGCCAATAATTATGGGAGGCGCTGTAAATGACTATTTTGAAATTTAATTTGTCATCAAGAAAACAACATTCATTATACAGTTAATAAATTAATTATACATATTTCATAAAGGCATATGACAATTATTGATTCCAACTCGTTGTTAGTACACATATTATACATATGTTTCAGACAAAGTAATTCACTGTTGTTAATATTTTATTGGTCTCGGATAAATAAGACTTCATTCTAGTCCAAATCTCATGACAAAGGATTCAGTGGTGCATTAAGGATCAAACTAGAGCCATGAAACAATCCCCAAATTTTGAAAATTCTTGCATATTTTGATTTTACAACAGTATTTTCTCTTGTCCGCAAGAGCACACACTGGTCAGGCTAACAAATCTTCCGGGCGTGCGTTTCCCAAAAGCATAGTTGCTTACTAAGTCCAACTAAGTAAGTTAGCATCTGTGATTTTGGGAAACACACCTAGGCTCCTAAGGATGCCAGCAAAACCTCGAAACATAAACACAGTGGGAAAAGGAGGTTAGAACAGTGAGAGGTGGTTGGATTTTCACATGTCAAGGACAAAGGTCAAGGTCAACTTTACAGAAAAGGTCAAAAATGATGATGTGGGTGGAGGTATGTAGTCTGTTGAGTGCCCATATAGTTAAGACTGACTGTTTTTTTCGTTTTTTTTAGCAGTGTGTAGGGGAGCGTGATGACAGCCTTGGAGTGCCAATCCTGTTGATGCCAACCAGGCCATGAAATTTCCACAGAGCTAGTGATGACCTTGGGTCAGCTTTCGGCCTGTGAGTGTTTGTTTAATGGCCTCTGTAAGGCATGGGCCTTTGTCAGCACTGCATAAATGAAGGAATAAGTCCATCTCAATGGCTATTTGTTGATATCGAGAGATAATCTCACTCAGTATTTCAGCCAAAGTGTTGAACAGTGGTTATGTTTTTCACCCCATTTGTTTGTCTGCCAGGAAGGCACGGTTACAGAAAAGTTTTGGACCAATTTTGATGAAGATTTGTGCATATATGTATATGTGATCACAGTGGCCCTCATTTATCAAACTTGCGTAGGATCTGGGATAGATTCTGGTGTAAATATTAGCCTTCTCCAAGTGTCACGTCTGATTTATTAAAAGTGTGTACGTCGCTGATTTTGGTGTAAAATTGGCGTCGCACCGTCGCAATTTACATGACACGCCCCTATAAATTCATGCCCTGGGAGGCATAGTCCTGCCCACTTTACGACATGGACTCTCGAAAGACGGCAAAGAATAAAGACCTTCACTGAGGAATAAATATAAATTATCATGTCTGAGGTGGAGAAAAACAGAATCATTTAATTTGGAAGTCTTAAGAGTGGCAGAAAGGGAGCTTCGAAAGCTGCAGTTTGGAAAACTATTGCTGCTGTGGTAAACACCGTTGAGGTGGAAAACGGAGTGCAGCAGAGGTTTGATTTAATTCATTAATAAATCGAAGTGACTATTCGCACTTATTTAAGTGCGTCCAAGCACAAAAATTGATTGAAATTCGCGTTGGATGCACATATTGTGGCCAAGATGGACATTTCCTCATTGCTCACACTAATTTTAAATGTGTCCAAAGCTAAAATTTTTTCTTGGCCAAACTTATTTTAAGCGGTACTTTCTAAGCGGCATTGGAATAGTCAACAACTGGCACACTTATAAGTGTGGCCAAGAAAAAAATTCAGCATTGGCCACACGTATAAGTGCGAATAACATTGGCCATAATAATTTATATAATAGTTTGTAAAGCTATGATAGTTCATGTTATATGGCCTACATAATTGACAATCCAAATGCTTTACATGCAGGTAAAAAAATTATTTAAAAAATTGGTTCGATTTTAAGATTGCGCTCAGGTGCAACAGTGCACGGACCGGTAGAGGCCAACCAGACTCGAACCACCAGCTGTCACTGTTCGAGGAGCGTGTGACAACACTGATGGGCTCCCCCTGCATCGTGGGAATACGAAGCGGTGGGGACAAGAGTCCCGAAGCTGCATGAGGGTAATTGTTAAAATACAGTCTGCAGGGATCACTCTTCATTGTACTTTTATAGTATTACTCCATGACATTTATTTGGGCGCCACACAAAATGAGCAGCCTCTCGTTTCCCAGAGATCTTCTCTGTGCTGAAAGTTCCTCTCACGTCGGACAGAAGCTTATTCCTCTAACAACAGATCTGCGATTGTCAAAATGTGATCACGGGCAAAGTGTCCATAAGCTGAGCAACAAAAGAAATGCAAGTTAACTAGTTAGTTAATGTACTCTAATGGTTACTCAGTCAAACTGACTGCAAAATAGAGAGTTTGATGAAACCAGTGTAAATGTGCACGCGCTAGTAATAAATTTGATTTTCTAAAATAATTACACGCAAACTTATTTTCCAGTCTGCCGTTAATTAACTTGCATTTCTTCTGTTGTTCAGTATATATTTGACCGGATGAGCATCTGACATACCACACTGCATATCTGCCAAGCCACGCATTGCGCTTAATCAAATTGATTGTAATTGTCAGCCGTATGGCCTGACAAGCAGGTTGTCTCAAAATATAAGTTTAATTAATTTCTCAACACAGGTTTCTTATTTATTTATTTATTAATTTATTCATTCATCTATTCAGCCTATTTATTAATTTTACTAATAAGAGCAGCAACAGCATGATGACACCATCGCTGCATAAGGATTATTACTCATTTTGACAGCTGCGCTCGTTCCTGCATGTTGTTCGCTGGTTTAAAATCTGCGTACACCTGGTCAGGCCAGGCGTGAGATTTTTGTGGACCGTTCACTCATGTTCAGATTGATAAATGCTTATCCTTGTGGGAGATTTGGCGTACATCCATTTTTTTGGTGTCCGCATGTTTGATAAATGAGGGCCAGTAAGAGGTGATTTGAAATTCACGAGTCAAACTCAAAGGTCAAGGTCAAGATTGCAGAAAAAGCCAAATACAACGCTGCTGGCGGAGGTGTGTGTGTTCATGTGTTCAGCTCTCATTAACTTAAAACAAAGTTATATCTTTGACTTGAATGTGAATAATAAGAGTTAGGTCTCCGAAGGAGACTAATGATCTTGTCGAAATGGAAATTTTTTTCAGTGATGTGTCAGAGGCTGAGGACAGAAATCTGCGGTTGCTGTATGTTTGCTACTGCGCTGAGTCTACTCTACCTGTTCGTCATGCCGGCGGCGTTCGCAAAGGGTCTGCTGCCATGTAGCATTGAGCTCTTCGACCTAGTGGAGGACATGCTGAAGGACACCAATGGGCTGGTGAGAAATTAAATCATTGATCCAAGCTAATGCCTCGATCAAAGCTGATGCATTATTATTATTTTTGTTACCAGCTTCCTCCTGTAATTTGCATGCATATTGCCTGGATTTTGTCACTTGATGTACTAGATGTTATCCAGGGTTATGTCTCCCAACAGCATACTTGCGAACAAAGAGCACTGGTTCAAACCAATTTGTTAACATATTTAGCATCTCCGCTTTTGGATAAATTACCACGAAGCTTGAAAATTGTAACCAAGGAAGTGATTTTGGAGGGGATCTGTACAATGTATTTCAGCAAAGAAAGGCACTCTTTTTGCACTATTATTGGGGATCCCTGACACTAAATCATTCCACATCGATGCAAAAGTTCAGTTTTCAGAGCAAATTGAAACATTACTGTCGATAGAACAATTTTGGTTCAAATGTCAAGCACTCACATGGAAAATAGGGTGTTGGTCCATGTTTTGGCTGCCTCCAAAAATTGTTAATCACTTTAAGAGTAAAATTTACATGATTGGATCATATTTCATGGCATATTTTGGGGGAAAAATTTTTATTTCTCAGATCCCTTTGGATCTGGTTGCGCTGGATATTTATGACTTCATTGTTATTGACAGTTGGCTTTTGACCCATTCACTTCTTTGTACAATTATCCAAAGCAAACTTTGACGCATATTTCAACTTGGTATTCTGCGCTAGAATTCAACACCATTTGAAATGATTGCAAAGAGCAGAAGTTGTCTAGGACCAGTATCATGTACTGACAATCAAAGGTAACATCATGGAAAAGTCAGGAACATTCATCCATTAAGTATTTGGTTCTGCCAATGTCCCAGGTGATTAGAAGATTCTGGTAAATGTTGATAACAAAGTGGAACTGTTTTCATTCCTGTCAAAGATTATTATACAAAACCCAAAACCAGTGAAGTTGGCACGTTGTGTAAATCGTAAATAAAAACATAATACAATGATTTGCAAATCCTTTTCGACCTATATTCAATTGAATACACTGCAAAGACAAGTTACTTAATGTTCGAACAGGTAAACTTTGTAATTTTTTGCAAATATTTGCTCATTTGGAATTTGATGCCTGCAACATGTTTCAAAAAAGCTGGCACAAGTGGCAAAAAAGACTGAGAGAGTTGAGGAATGCTCATCAAACCCTTATATGGAACATCCCACAGGTGAACGGGCTAATTGGGAACAGGTGGGTGCCATGATTGGGTATAAAAGCAGCTTCCCTGAAATGCTCAGTCATTCACAAACAAGAATGGGGCAAGGGTCACCACTTAGTGAACAAATGCGTGAGCTGATTGTCGAACAGTTTAAAAACAACATTCCTCAACGGACTATTGCAAGAAATTTATGGATTTCATCATCTACGGTCATCTAATATTGTCAAAAGGTTCAGAAAATTTGGAGAAATCACTGCATGTAAGCGACAAGGCCGAAAACCAACATTGAATGCCCGTGACCTTCGATCTCTCAGCCGGTACTGCATCAAAAACCGACATCAGTGTGTAAAGGACATCACCACATGGGCTCAGGAACACTTCAGAAAACTACTGTCAGTAACTACAGTTCGTCGCTACCTCTGCAAGTGCAGGTTAAAACTCTACAATGCAAAGCGAAAGCCATTTATCAACAGCACTCAGAAACGCCGCCGGCTTCGCTGGGCCCAAGCTCATCTAAGATGGACTGATGCAAAGTGGAAAAGTGTTCTGTGGTCTGACGAGTCCACATTTCAAATTGTTTTTGGAAACTGTGGACGTCGTGTCCTCCGGACCAAAGAGGAAAAGAACCATCCGGACTGTTATTGGCGCAAAGTTCAAAAGCTAGCATCTGTGATGGTATGGGGGTTTATTATTGCCCAAGGCATGGGCAACTTACACATATGTGAAGGCACCATTAATGCTGAAAGGTACATACAGGTTTTGGAGCAATATATGTTGCCATCCAAGCAACGTCTTTTTCATGGACGCCCCTGCTTATTTCAGCAAGACAATGCCAAGCCACATTCTGCACGTGTTACAACAGCATGGCTCCGTAGTAAAAGAGTGCGGGTACTAGACTGGCCTGCCTGTAGTCCAGACCTGTCTCCCATTGAAAATGTGTGGCGCATTATGAGGCAACAGAGACCCCGGACTGATGAACAACTTACGCTGTACATCAAGCAAGAATGGGAAAGAGTTCCACCTGAAAAGCTTCAAAAATTGGTCTCCTCAGTTCCCAAACGTTTACTGAGTGTCGTTAAAAGGAAAGGCGATAAAACACAGTGGTAAAAAGGCCCCTGTGCCAACTTTTTTGCAATGTGTTGCTGCCTTTAAATTCTAAGTTAATGATTATTTGCAAACGTTAAACATCTTGTCTTTGCAGTGTATTCAATTGAATGTAAGTTGAAAAGGATTTGAAAATCATTGTATTCTGTTTTTATTTATTATTTACATAACGTGCCAACTTCACTGGTTTTGGGTAGAAGTACAATACACAGATGACAAGGAAGTCTACATCACATCAGGTAAAGAAGTTTACCATGTTGGAAATGTTATACCAGTGGGTCAGTGCAATCATGAGGAAGCTAGAAACTCGTGTCCTAGTACATCTTCTGTATGCCCTCAAAATATTGTCACTTAGAATGGTTCATACAAGGGATATAG
Organism: Gymnothorax reevesii; assembly: GCA_029721435.1. Classification (NCBI taxonomy): domain Eukaryota; kingdom Metazoa; phylum Chordata; class Actinopteri; order Anguilliformes; family Muraenidae; genus Gymnothorax; species Gymnothorax reevesii. Next base: position 119,374,763 of record CM056574.1, read on the forward strand.
ACGTTGTTGTGGCCCTTTTGAGCAATTACCGTCACATCATTACTGAATCCGGCTGCAGAAATCTGGGACTCTTTCAAATCGGAAACAACCTAAACATTTTTGCTTCAGGCCAAGGCAAAACTGTGCAAAGTCAATGCCCTGTCCCGCACATTCACTAGATCAGACAGTGCTTTATTCTAGTATAAGTGTAAATTAAGGGTTAAGCAATACTGCTGCAAGTTGTTTCATGCAGTGCTCGCCCTCATGAAGGAAACTGCATGCGTAGCTGAGTCTCCAATTCAAGCATTGAAAGCGTCAATGAACTTTGTCTGTATACTACATTCCAATGACTCTTTTGAAGAGAATGATGTTGACATTGTCCGAAAGAAAATGTTGTCACATGACAGAACTAAGGATGTGAAAGAATCCCGCATCCGATATACATTTTATGTTGGTTAAACTTAGAAGCAGAAGTTCACCAAATGCCTTACAAATGTGAGTAAACTCAGCTAAATGTGAGTTAACTCAACTTGAAGATAAGCTTTATTTCTACTCACAAATTGTCAAGAAAGGCAATGGATAACTTGAAGTAAAATTTTTCAAAAACTTGTGAAGTTGAGTGTTTTCCAGGCAAGTATCTGGACAACAGCCTGTCAGTCCTTGATAAAAAAGCCCACTAATCGTTTGTGGAAAGAAGAGGATGGCAAGCTGCTTCTGAACTAGACCACAATACATCTCGCCAAAGATATATTCTACTTAGATGTGCACTTGCTCAAGAACGAGCTGTGAGCAACTGTATGAGAGCAAAGTTGTAGTGCACATTTCTGTGCATGGGGAAATATGAGGAGTAGCTTGCTGAACAACATCCAATGATTACATGTAATATGTGGCTCATTTGTAGGCCACTTTCTGTATCAAACTTATTGCTCAAGGACTTTTTCAGTGTGACTATTTACAGTACTTACTTCGTATTGTACAGTTTAAAGATAAAAATATTTGTGCATCAGTGTATCTGTGTACATGATTGTAAAGTCAAAAAAAAAAAAAAAACGGGTGTCAAATTAAAAGGTCCATAGCCCTAAAAGCATGAAATACTCTGATCCCCCCTCCACGGTTTTGACGTTGTGGCCTGGAAACGAAGCGCTCAGGAGTGGCGATACAGATGAACAGGAGGATGGATATCCTAGTATCCATACTTATATTCATATAAGTATGAAGAGGCACACGTACACACGCTAAGATGCATCCATGTATGAGATTTTGTGGAAAAATGTTGAAGTTCTGGCACAAAAAAGTAGCGTAACTAATGGACGCACGGATGGACGGATGGGCACACGGAAAGAAAGCATTCATTCCTATATCCCCTTTGTGGCCGGGGTGGGGGGAATAATAAAATGAATGTTGTCATGCCGTGGTTCCCATCGGGCACCATGTACGTGCCTGTCTATCATCTGTCTTTTCAATGTGCACACACACCATAGTCTCAGTACTTTTTCATCTCATTTTAAACACTGCGTTCACAAGATATATGATGTTTATCCAGGCATTTTTTGTTCGCTGATGAAGCTATTTGGTCATCTTTTTGAAACTCTCTAGTAATTAAGCCCTAGGGCCGTGAACATCATTTTGAACCTCTAATAAGCTTTTTGTGACCTCGGGCTTGACCTCCGAAATTGACACACAACCCTAAGAGATCATCTCGTGCAGGTTCAATCGTCATGAACAAGATATACTTCAGCATGACGGGAATGCTCCCGTCAATTTCTCAAACTTGACATGACAAGTGGAGAGACAAAATAAGTTTACATACCTCATTGTGGCTACTGTTTTTCACTGTATAAATTTCTTTGACACCCACCACTGGGAATGCAATGCAAGTTCGACATCAATCAATGTAGCTAACGTCATGTTCTAAAGATAGCACTGAAACTTTTTGTGAATGGAAACATGAAAATTATGAAGGAAAACAGCCGAATAGCGAGAAGTATTGAACGTTGGTGCAGTAAATTTTATTGAGGTTTCTGAAACAAAGTCAGCTCCCAGTTTACCCCTGCCACGAGTGGAGGGTGATGTCAAAGAGTCTTGAAGGACAGCCAAAACAAACGCGCTCTCTCTCTCTCTCTCTCCCATGCACAAACACGCACGCATGCACGCACATACACACACGTGTGCGCACGCTCTGTGCACGCACACGCACACTACCAATGACGAAAAGGTTCAGTATGGAGGCTATCAGTTAGTGATAGCAAAAAAAAAAAAAAATACCCTGCTTGTTGACACAACCTGTTCTAATCAGGAAAGTTAGGGAGAGGCCCAAAATAGGAGACATTTAAGCCCTCCTTTAGCAAGCAGCTCAGGTGTGATTAAACCAGGTATCTTAAATTTTGGCATTTATCTCAAGGGGGTATACACCAGAGGAGAAAAATTAATTGGGAGGGATATTGGAAATTTCTTAAAGTGCATTCCAATTTTAAACATGAATCTCATTTGTCCAGTGGATGTTGGCCCATGCTGAGCACTCCGAGTAAAGGGTGAGATAGCATCAGAGCTTCATAGCCAAAATGGCAGCCTCAATTTTCTTGTCAGTAATCAGTGCATGATAGTGAATGTTGTCTAACTATTGTGGCTTACCTGCTCTCCCCCTCATCTCAAGAGTTCTGTGGACGAGAGACTGTATACACCAAGTGAAGCTCATTATGAGGTATGTGGGCAAGCTAAAAATGATGGACTGCTCTCCTCCTGGGTTCATGCCTAATTCTATGGCTGGGTTTGATTATGCCTGTAATGCAGTGCAATTAATATTTGTTGAAATTACAAACTGGTCATTCAGGCATCCATGAAATATGGCGGTAATCTCGAGTGGGCATGCCTGTGGTGTATTCATAAGTCAGTTTTGGGGCAAATACTCCCCTGAAATTGCTTTAAAAACAGACAGAATATTTCTTTAATCAAGCTGTATTGTGGAGTGGCACTGTGGGTAGCTGGGTTTCCTTACCACAAGATCAGGGGTTCAGAGCTGGTCTGGAGTTTGTTCTCATGTTTTCAAGGGTTTGCCTTGTGCTTTCTGACATTTTTCTAGAGACCATGCCCGGCTAATTGGAGACTCTAAATTGCCCATAGGTGTGTCAGGGTGAATGGTGTGTGATGCCTGCAATGGATTGATGAACTGTCCACAGTGTGTGCCATGTCTAAGCTGATTGCATGCTGGGATTGGCTCCAGCTCCCCCACAAACCTGACTGGGCACAAGTGGTTTAGATAATAGATTAAAGTGATTTTTAAATTGCATTTGATCTATGATTGTGTATTAAAAAAAAAACCCGGCAGACTAGTTAATCTCATCAAGTGACTCGTATTCCTTGCCTAGTCTACTGAATCACTTTGCTCAGGTACGAATTTGTAAAATAACTTTCTCAGCACATAATTCCAGTAATAATTGTGATTTGGCTAAGGTCAATGTTCTCTGAACAAGACAGCCTGAGATAGCGCTTTAAATTTTGTTTTGGAAAGTAAACTTTTCGAGGGAAACGATTTACACCAGATGATTGATACATCCTCTCCTTTCACTATGTTGTTTTTTTTTTGTTTTTTTTTTTGGTGTGTGACTGCTGAAATTTAAACACTAACATTTTGTCAAAATCCAGGTTGTGAAATACTTTGATTACATAAACTTTCCTGGGGTCTTCCTTTTTCCCCCTTTCTTGGGCAGACATGTCCCAAATCCACATTGTCATGCTTTGCAGAGGAGGCCAAAGTGCTGGTATATCACAATCCTGCTCTACATAAAGCACAACTAACCAGAAGACTGATATCAATAAACACACAGGTGAGCATCTCCGTGAAGAACTAGCCCTGCAGTGCTTTTGCACTGAAACTGTGTGCCTCTAGTTTAAGGAGGAATTCCACTGCAGAACTGCATCTAGCACATTTAATCCCAGAGAACCTACGGACCCTTGTAGAGGTCCATCAAATGCAGTATCTGCTGTATTCAAACTTGTGGAACTTAAAAGCTATTTTAAATTCTTGTGAAGATCCCAATGTTTCTAAAGACCCCAATTTGACCCCTGCTCAATTGCAGGGAAATGTGTATGAAATGACATACGGGATCTTGATATTTTTAATTATTTGATATAATGCAGTGACCATAAAAACAGGTACTCTGGGTTTGAATATTTCTCTAAATACAAGTGTAATGTTGCTTCCATGAAGAACGGCAACCAGCAGATACAGAATATGTATGTGACATAGTCTTACAATATGAAAAAACTCTTTCTCTGACTGTCAAAGTACTTAAGGGAAAACTGAAGGGGATAACAGATGAAGGTGTCACTCATTCTCTGTGTGGCTGGCCTTGGTGGAATCTGTGCTAAGGTATAGGCAGTGAAATTGTGTATTTTGGTCAAGTTATACTACATGTAGCAATAACATACACCACTAATCTTCCTCATTTTTGAAGGACTACAGAGAACTTGGTTAATTAAAGTTGACTCTGAAACTGTTCGACCAATTCTCACCAAATTTGATATATTGCATCTCCATAACATTTAGATGTGCCTTTTGAGGGTTTGAACTGCTTTTGAATTTTATTTTTTGTGTTTCCATGGCAACAATTTGGACTTAGGCATATTGAAGGGTGGGATTTGTTTCCGGACCATAACTCTAAAATGTGAAATGGGGGAAGGGGGAGACATCTGTTTTTACGTGTAAACTCATTCTAGTTCAGCGGTGGGCAGCGAGGGCCGTATCTGTCCCTGGTTTTCACACCAACGTCTGGCCTTTAATTAGTTGATTGTCTCAATTAGCCAAACCATTTATGAAATCTGACATTTCATGTGCATTTCTTTAAATGATCATGAAACTACAAAGACTAGTCTTGTCTCCCTTCATAAAACATTTTCCTTTGATCGTATCATTGCGAAAATCTATATTTGTGCATGCAATCAATTAACTCAATTAGGGTAATTGATAGGAATAAAAACCTGCATACACACCGGCCCTCCAGGACCGTGATTGCCCACCCCTGCTCTAGTTAGTTTATGGCTACATGCATGTGACTCATATCTTGGCACTATACATTTCGGGAGGTGGCTGCGAGTATACTTTAAGTACATTATACAGTGGGATTACCCTTTAACCTCGTAAAGGAGCAGTGTGTTGAATTTAGATTGATATTTTGGCAGAAATGGAATATAACATTCATAACTTCTTCTTTAGTATTGTATAATCACGTAAAAACAATAATCTTTGAGTTTCATTTCGCTTAGAATAAGCCCTTTAAATCTACATGGGAGCAAGTGCACCTCCGTGGAGGCCGCTATGTTGCCCTGCCATTTTTTCTACAGTAGCTCAGAACGGGAAAAAAGTAAATGAAAAAAGCACTAACACAAGAGAGCGCCTTTCACGTTTTCACAAGTTTTGTGGCCACTGTAGGTTTTCTGAGAAAAGGAATGGTCAGTTGGTTGCAATCTATAATCTGATCACTGGATGGCTTCAAATGGTACACAATGATCCTTTAAAACTGAATGTCCCTGGTACTGGGGGCAATCAATAAACATCATAAATACAGCATGTTTCCTCATAGCAACATCGTCATGCAGCATATCCACTTAAAGGGAAGAAACTTGGCGAGAAGCACATGAAGACCATTTTACCTCAACTGAATACAATTCAACCACCAAGCAAGTAAATAAGCATGTAGCAAAACATAGGATAAAATAATTTCAGTGCTTGATAGCTAGCGTTTCTACTGAATTTGTGCTATCCATACAAATGATACTTCAACTGAAAGAGGAAAGTCCACAGAATGCAAAAATATTAGCCATCTCATTTTAAACGGACACCAAACTCAAAAAACAGCAGGCATACACTTTACATTCTACAGCGATGAGCAAAACATTTTTCTTACCTTTGATATTTTTGTAATAATAATAAAAACTGTGTTTGAGGGTAAATCTGCGCTGGCTATTGTTAACCCAATATGTTCGTGCTATATTGAAACAAGATCTACGAGTTTCTATGCATGGTTTTTTCGGGGTACTGCTTCCAATGAGATCAGGCCCTGAGCATTCCGCTTGCATGGAATGTATTTTATTCTCTGTGATTGGCTTGTAATGCTGTCATCAAGACTTTGGTGGGCATTTGATTCTATGGGCTCTGACGTTCCCAACAAGCCCTAATCACACAAACCTAGCCTGAGATAGAACCTTGCGTTCCCAATGCGTCAAACCGAGAGTCCATACGGCATTATGCACATGGACGTAGAGCGTGTTGTGTCTTCTCAACAAGTTGTTTGCATATTTTTGAGGTCTCCTTGTTCGTCAATAATTGGAGAGAGACAAAATCTTCAGAAGTTATCTTTATTCCAGCCTTGAATTGTGCAATAATGCAAACCCGGAGAGTAGTCCTTGCGCAAGAAGTGCTAACTCGGTGTTCTTTGCAGAGCAATATTTATGGGAAAAACTCAACCAACTTTGCTCCAATCACAATACTTGGCTCGTACACACATTATCTCTTAAGCTTTTTCTTTCCCCTATTGATTGGCAAGCTCTCTATGGGATTCTCTGGAAAATATTGGTAGTGCAAAGAAGTACTGGTCTCATAAAAAATGAAAGAAAATACACTAAAAAGGAGAGGAAAATTACAGTCCCGAGGAATAGGAAACAAGTAGATACATTAATGATTCAACTGATTATATTTTCAGTTACAACTAATGATTTTCTGAACAAAAATTGATCAAAGCTACAAAAATCAAATACATTTAAGTGATGCCAACCCTCCGGAATCATCCGGGAGTCCCCTGAAAATTTAAAGCAAGTCCCACCCTCCTCCCGAGTCCTGAAGTACTGTGTCTGTGTGCTCTGCTCATGCAAGTGTGAACTGCTTGTTTGCGTGTGTGCTATATGTGTTGTATGTGTTGCTGCTTCTTACATAATCTAGTTATTGATTTACTGATGAATATGATGAAAAATATTTAAATATGATCCTCAACATTCCTCCCGTTGAGGCAATCCCAGTCATGGCCTTACATCAATCCTGGTCAAAAAGTGGCACAGCATTGTCTAATCACGGTCTATGACCCTCATACCCCATACTACACACAAGTGAATTTCTAATGAGTCTGATCACTTGTTGGTCCTAATCACTTTTTGGTCCTTTCCGACTGTAACATTTTGAGTGAAAACAGTCGGTCTTGTATACCAGCATGTGAACTCCAGTTGTTTTCGTGTCAGGGTTTCTCAAGGCCTTTCGTTGCTCTGGTAAATGAAGTCCCCGTCTAATGTCCCACTTGAATCCAGTCATTTTGCTTATTGCAGATAATCAGTCCAAAGTTAGTCCGTATTCCAAGTCCATATTCAACTTTGATTTGCAATTTCTCCATCTCATTGTTTTGGTGAATGAGCCTTCATGGTGGGAACAACTGCTTCAGCATATTCATTCAAAACTTCAGGGAGGCTCCAGGAAGTAGCAGGCCTTGATCGGCTAGTACACTAAACTGCCACCCACACGTCAATGAAGTGAGAGAATAAAATACAAACACAGACACAGGCACATGCAGATTCACTATGCACTCAGCACATACAGCACAAGGGTTACCCACACCTGCATAATTTATCATTCGATGTATCAGATTTTATAATATTTACTCTTGCTGCAAAGAATATGCAGACAATTTGGAGTCAGAACATTTCAAGAATAGTTTCATCCAGGCCTTCCCGAGGACTTGCATTTAGAATGCAATAGCCCATAATAATAATCTCCCAAAATACTTCGATTTCAACAATAACCTGGGGCTCGACTCACCCCTGCCTTAGGTTGTCTTTTCTATACGAGATCTTAACCGTCTCTGGAGTGAGTCACAACACACACGCAGACAGAAGTGTTGAACTTGGTACTGTGGAGGGAATAGGTTTCCTTGCCCCTCATAATGGGATAGTTATGAGATGATTCCAGTTGAACTTGGGCTATTGCAGTAGCTTTGTGGGAATACCAGATGACACAGTTGAAGTTATAACTCACATATAACAATTTGAATCAGATAAGCAAGAGGGTTCACAATTGTGGTTCTGATACTTAGATCAGAACTTAACCAGCCGAATAAGTCCCAATTCAAGTAATTTGTCTTGTGTATTTTGTCCTCTTGCTCTGGATGTGCTTGACAAAATCATTAATTTCACCTTAATTATTTGGAATACAATGCCTTGTCGACCACAGTGCATGTGCCAACCTGATAAATTGATATTATTTAAAAATGTATTCCCAAATTGTTTAACTTCACATCTGAGCCCCTGTCAATTTTAAATCAATATTTTTGGGCAGTGTACTCATAATTTTGTGTTTCAGTGTATTCTGGGTCAAAAAATGGAACAGAGACAATAATATCTTTTCAAAGAGTTTTTCAATGAATTATAATTTAGTAACCCACCTCAGTCTAGGGTTCCACTAAGAGCATGGAGGAGATGCACAGTCAGGGCTTATTGAGCCATTGTGACAGTTCCCCCTGCCATCAGCAGAACCGGATAGAGTTGTTTTAGTCTGTGTTACAATATGCAATTTTTTTTTATTCACAAACATGGGTACGTATCGGGTCTCATTCATGAAACGTGAGCAGAACGAATTTGCGTGTAAACTGTTCGCAGACGGAAATGTATGTGCATCTCCGCATTCATCAATATTTCAGTAGCTCCGATCTTTTCGTAGCTACTAAAAAAATCTTCACACGCTGCTGACAACGCGTAATGCTTGTGTAAATTTAAGATTGCACATGAATAATGTTTGACACTACTGGAAATTACAATTTTAATTCATATTGCGCTCTGTTATGTGCACAATACGTAGATGCCTTTGAAACACGTGACATAGCCTAAACATGACAAACGATTAGAAATAACACATTTACTTAAATTAGTTGGCAATTGGCAGGTTTAAGATCCAGATTAGGTTCATGACTGTGAATTATCTATGTGAATCGACTCAACAGAATGCAAGTTCTTTCTACATGTTGAATGATGATTAAAAAAAATTTAAGTGGAGGCATGTCGCTGTCTCCGTCAGGTATAATTTCTGACGGAGAGGTCTCCTCAATTATGCCAGCGATGCGCTCATCTGCAGTTGATAATTCGTCCCATGAATAACAGAAGTTTGCAAGTGACATTCCTGATGAAACCTGTTTTTCTGCACCACGGCTGTAGTACTTTGTAGTGCTGAAAAACAGGGTTTATCAGGAATGTTACTTGCGACCTTTTGTTATTCATGGGACGAGTTGTGACTGTGAGCCTCCTCCTCCTGTGGCTGATGTATTTTTTTTTTTGCGTGCGTTATGCATTTCTTTGCCTCCAGTTTCATGTAAAACCATTTATGCTTCACCTCGGACAAGGTTCTTTGGACAACAGAGACAACATTAATGGCATCTGTCACCTCCCTCCAGGCCTTCGCTTTGCCTGTCCCCGTCACACCACTACTAACCGATGAAAATAAAATATTTTTTCTTGACTCCACTTCAACCAAAATTGTTTCTATCTCCGCTTCAGAGTAATTCTGTTTTCTTTCTTTCTCTTTCTTTGTTTCATGACTGACAGGTCGACTGGATGCATCTACACCTCCTTATGTGGTGGTCATTGGCAATTAATGGGCGGGGATTTATGCTAATAGCTGATTATCAGGAGCGCGGCGTGACTTTAGGATGGATTGGCATTCACGATCATACACACAAGTTTATAAACAGATCTGAGTTTCCCGCAGTGTTCATGAATCCAGAGTTGGTTTTTAGTAGCATGGGTTTTTATGTGCAAATATACGCACAAATTTACTAATGTTTCATGAATGAGACCCACTGAATATTTTAACTATAATACAGTTTTTCTGTTGGGCCTCCAGCACATAAAGGTAAACAATCATCCCAAATCTGGTCAGCTCAGTCTGTTTCTATTATTTGAACACTCAAGACTCAAGTTGCCGTCCACTTAGATCCTTCGAACCTCCCTTTCCCAGGGCACAGTTCCAGGCTAGGTCCCTTTCCTCAGAGATCTTCGCCCAGGCTCCCCCAGGTTGACAACTCTGCCCTCTGCTTCCCGGTTTCTTCTTTTCAAAGCCCACCGATCACAGAAGCACCACTCACCTACTAACGCATTCACTTTTGGCTTGTGATGGTCTGACTGTACATTGAGCCAAGCGTGGCGGCCGCCCTCTTTCTGGTCTCACAGCCATCTGCATCCTGACCGGCCGGTGACCCAGTCCATAGCGATCCCCGAATCCCGTAGTGGTTGCCAGCCACCCAGGTGGGAACCAACGGTCTGATCCCTACCCCACTTTGTTATGGGAGTAGAAACTTTGACTGTTTTCACCAGCCTCGACTGTTCGCAGAGGTCGTCTCCTACGTTGCCCATGTACCATATGTTACCCTCAACTTACATGAGACAAACACACTGACTATATGGTACCACGGCAGTAGGTCAATTCATACTTCACTGGACATGGGGGCCTACAGTCCTCTCCCCTGCACTATAGAACCTCTTCAACGTGCCCTCGGAACTTTGTAGTTCCGCCGCCGCCTGTTGATGTCTGGGTTTGGGAAACTCAATCCCCTGCCTAAACATCTGTTCGGGACTCTGCAATCCTCACCTCCCGTCTGTCCTCTCTTAGGACCTAACAAACAAACCGCACTCCCTTCGATGCCCTCACTAGACCCACTAATCTGCTAGCTCCTATTGCGCCATGTGTGCTGCGCACCCTTTTTAACAAGTCTAGGTGCAACCTAGTATATGGCTGGGCCGCCAAGTGCTGTATGAGAATGTGGGCCCAAGAGAAGGGTGCTAAATGAGGCAAAGCTCAGAGTTATATGCAAGTTTAATAATGAGCCGGAGCTGATCAATTCTTTATAAAGTGGATGGGGAGGGTGGTTGAGTGTGAGATTAAGAAGGATCCATGATATTAAAGGAGCTTACTATAGATTTTATTCAACAATTTCAAATTTATTTTTTGTAAATAGAATTGTCATAAACATCTTTTCAAGGAATTAGGAAAATGAAAGAGCAGCTATACACCAGCACCAACAATGCAAAATGATGTACAAATAAAATATTTAAAGTAACTTTAATGCAATTGCTTTTAATACAAATAACTTGGAATAAATGAAATTGTTGGCTACTTAAGCATCTATCTCTGTAGAATCTCACAAGCGGTACCAGAGAAAACAACCATGGAGGACTGAAACAAACCAAACCAATCTAGCGTGACAGAAGATTATCCTAAAAACGGTCGGATTGTACACATAATGCAACAAAATAGAATGGAACATTTTTAAAGATTGGGCTAGCTAGGGCAAGCGTAGCATGCATCTGCTGTATTAAGATTTACACAGTGTCTATGTGTCCAAAAACAATTTTCATAAGCGACAGTTACAGCCCAACCAAGCATTGCACTTTGTCACATAGCTAATATAATAATGCATCCCAAGTCCCTTCATTGTACCCGTTTTCTCTCGTATCGGTTGTGAGATTCAATAGGAAGAATAAGGAAATTATCCAACCATTCTTCTTTTCCATAGATTGGTTCGCTTTGTTAAAATTGTCCATCTCCCTATTGAATGTTGTGGACATACTGCCAGCCATTAAGTTGCAGCTTATGTCTTCTACAGTAATTATAAGTGTACATATGAGAGAGCTTTGTTACAGTCCTCAACGGTTGTTTTTTTCTGGTACCGACTGCGAAATTCAAAAGGGATATTGAGGAATGTAACACATCGTACCAATCTAGCAAGAATGAATCTTAACAATGGTCAAAATGTGCTTTTAATTCCCCTATTCAACCTTGCAACTGATACTGACGTCCATGCTTGTGAACTGTTGTATTGGTTGTGAGATTGAATAGGGAAATTAAAAGCACATTCTAACCATTATTATGATTCTTCCATGTAAATTGGTAAGATGCATTACATTCCTCTATCTCTGTGGAATCTCGCAAGCGGTCCTAAAGAAAATGCAAAATACTCTCTGTCTGACAGCCAAAAAAAAAAAGAGGATGATTAGAGCAGATTGATATGGAATTAAAGAAAAAAACCATTATAACAGCAAACAGAACATCCAATGAGCACTCCAATTTATTTACTTGCGGGCCATCTTTTTGTTGGTAGCCAACAGTAGAACGAATTCGTCAACTGTAGGCATGCATTTTGATTTATGTAAACTCCACAACTTCATAACGCAATTATGAAATTGTCATACATGGTGATATCAGACTGAAACAGTACACGTAAACACAACATTGAAATGGAAATCATGAAAATGCGAGAAAATTACTTTGCACGTGAAAATGTGCGTAAATCATGCTTGTGGATGGCAATAAAAGAGGAGAATTTTTGGAATGTTCACATTGTGCCTGATGAACGACGGAAGCATCACTTATCGAAAACACAGCCATTTCGGATCAGGAACTCTACCCTCTAAATGCCAAGACTGTCTGAAAATGATCGGTGGAGGGCCATTGGGATGATTGAATCCGGAACCTCGCAGAGGGAAGTTGCTCATCGCCTGAATGTCCACCGAAACACCATTTGGAACTTATGGCAGCGTCATCAGCAGACAAGACATGTCAGAGACCGTCCTCGCAGCGGCCGTCCACGAGTAACCACTCCCAGACAGGACAACTGGATTCGAACAACCCATCTCCGAAATCGATTCCAACCTGCAACCATAACTGCAAGAACGATACCTGGTTTGAGGCGACTGTCTGCACAGACAATCCGTCGCCGTCTCCGTCATTTTGGCATTGTCCCACGTCGGCCAGCAAGACGTCCAATACTCACAGTACAACACCGACGACTGCGTCTACAGTGGGCACAACAACATCGATGGTGGATCCAACGTCAGTGGGATCTTGTACTCTTCACTGATGAATCAAGATTCATGCTTAACCGATGTGATGGTCGTTTACGTGTATACCGTCGACGTGGAGAACGTTATGCCAACAACTGTGTTCAGGAATTTGATCGTTTTGGAGGTGGTAGTGTCATGATTTGGGGGGGGATCACGGCTAGAAACAGAACAGATTTGCTTGTTATTGATGGAAATCTGACAGGTCAAAGATATCGCGATGAAGTGCTACGGCCATTGGTGGTACCGTTTTTGATGCAACATGGTCCCGGAATAACGCTGCAACATGATAACGCCAGACCACACGTTGCAAGGATTGTACAGCAGTATCTGATGCAACAACATGTCAATGTCCTGCTATGGCCAGCCAGATCCCCAGACATGTCCCCAATCGAGCATCTTTGGGACGAGATGGGTCAACGTTTGCGGCGGTTGGATAACCCGCCAGCTGCACTCCAGGAATTGCGACAACGTCTACGTCAGATTTGGAATGACATCCCACAGCAATTTCTGGCACATCTGATTCGGTCCATGCGCCGGAGATGCGTTGCTTGCATCATGGCACGAGGAAGTCACACCCGGTATTGAAGTGTGAAGGTCACAATTGGTTAGACGTCAGACAAGTGCTTCATGACGCATGAAAATGACATTTTTCATTTTGAGTGACGTTGGCACTGAAAAGTCAGTGTTTCTCCTGTTAAATAAACATATTGATTGCATTGAGATCTTTGCGTGTCATTTATAACATACACATAAATGGTGTCACAGAAACTTTTGTTGCTGAGTATATAATGCACCTTATATCACCTTATAATTTTCAAAAGAAAGACCGAATAAAGATTTGTCCATCTTCAACGGAAGAAAACAGACTAATAAATAGACTGAGAAAAGTCGATAGCTATCAATTTGCATTTTATAAAGGTGGAACACAAACATAGCTGTTTATATGTCTAATAATAGCTGGAATACTGTAAAAGTAGAATTTTTTTGACTTTCGGACACAGAGTATTTTAGGATCTCTGTCCGACAGTCCCTAAATTTGTCATAATTGCACTAAGTCCCGCTCCGATGTCAACATATCTATATTGAGCAGAGCTTAAACATTGGTTGAAATTCTCGGTAATCATCTTGAAGAACTGCTGCCTAATCAAAACAATCACATTTAATATCTAAAAGATTCAATAGGTTTGAAAGAATTAAAAACCATAATCGACTGTCGGACACAGAGTTATTTTGAGATTGATATTGAAACCATCAGACTGTTGGACACAGAGTTATATTAAAAACCCTGTCTGATTTTTGGACAAGTAGACCGTGAACAAACAAACACGTAGGCTACTGTAACTTAAGTCATGAAATGCCCCCATTTTTAAAGGAGTAAACTTTTTTCAACCCATGAACCTCATGCAGGAGAATAAAACTGGGTAGCTAACTTAATTTTCAAGTAACACCGCGGACCTCGAAAGCCCTAAAAAGTGGGTATTCAACTTAATTTTCGAGCAACACCGCGGACCGCAAAAGCCCTAACAAACAAACACATACTCTGCAACACTGCGGAGTGCGGACCTGCATAAGCCCTAAACAAACAAACAAACACATAGACTACTGTAACTTTTCTAAGTCAGAAAAGTGAAAATTTCACTTACTTTCCACAGACAAATTCAAAATCCACCAACAGCAAAGTAGTCCATTTCAAATCCAAGATTGGACAACAGCAAAATATTTCGTTCTTGCTCTCAAATCCAAGATCCAACGACAGCAAAGTATTCAATTTTTGCGACAAAGTGTCAAAGCTGAAGTTCCGAGACCCATGTATTTATAATGCAAATACACAGACCAGTAGATACGAGTGCCGTGAACACCAATCGTCGGGCAACCAATTGTTGAAGTTCTTCCCTGCCGGCTGACCAATTGCTGAACAACTTCCAGCCGGCCAGCCACTCGTTGTCCAACCAGTCGTTGAAGTTCTTCCCCGCTGGCCGACCAATTGCTGAACTTCTTCCCCGCTGGCCAACCAGTCGTTGAACTTGATCACTTAGGCACTCACGCACTCAGTGACGTTCACGTTTATAGGGGCCGGGCCGCTGCCCAGCCCAAAAATAATAAACAACGATAACAAACAACAAAAAGCTAAGTGAATTTGTCAACTGCTGCTCATGCATGTGTGAATTGAAGTGTGTGTGTCTGTGTGTGTGTGCATGTGCCTGAGTGCACTGCCCATGCGTGTGTGAACTGCTTGTATGTACGTGTGTGTGTGTGTGCATGTGTCTGTGCGCACTGCTCATGCGTGTGTGAACTGCTTGCATGTGCGTGTGTGTGTCTGTTCGTGTGGATGTCTTGGTGCTTCTTACACAATCTGGTTATTGATTTACTGATGAATATGATGAAAAATATTGAAATATAATCCTTAACAAGTGCAGCAATATAAATGCTTAACTGGTTTGGCTGTCGTATATTTGGTATAATTATCCGCCAAACACTCAACAGACGTTTTCAAAGTCGTTTTGCGACTGAGAATCCTTGTGCCATTATGCACAAACACTGAGGCACACAGCAGTACAGACGCTAAAGCGGGGTACAGGATATGTTTTCTTGATTCACTCTTCACTCAACGAAACAGCGGGAAATCATTGAGAGACCTGGGCACAAACCTCAGGTTGGTATGTGCTCGTTTTAGGCCATAGAAGAATTATTTGTGTATAAATAATTGCTTAAGTTTTCTTCTTTTTATTTTTTTTTTTAACCATTTTTTACTTTTATCTTTGTATTATTAATTCTGGTTTTTTTTTTTAAACAAATCTGCTCCGTAGGAGTCAGACTTAATTTCCCTTCCATGTATTTTCTCTGAATGGGAAAATATATTCAGGATCGGCAGAAATGTAAAAAAAAATGGTTGTATTTGAATGGAATGTATACCTGAAGTGACATAAGTGAAATGAAATGAAATGAAATATATTGAAACTGGCCAATTAGGAGATGCCACCTAGACATTCCTGAACTAAAACCTTTCTAATTTTGCTCTGATTTACTTGATTAGAATGAGCTTTGGCACAGATAATGATGAGAGTCTGTGCTGTAATTTTCTAGAGGTTTCAGACTGCAACTAAATAATTTCAAAAGGGATAAAAGTACATTTTTGTTAGGTGGATATGAGATTTTTCATTTATGCTGTGTTCCATCATCATTTACTCTGACTCAGTGACATATATACCGATTTTTACTCAACAACAGAAATCCCCAAGGTGTTAACTTTTTTTTTAATTATACCAAGATTGTTTAAATGGACCAAGTAATTGCAGAGATATAGTTTTTTCACTTTGGGAATGTCATTTTTGAGCCAGAGGCTCAGGGCTAAAGAGACAAATGAATCAGTTTGTTCAAAATAACGCAATAAAACATTTGTCTCCAGCAATTTGCCCCAGGGATTGATGATTCAGTCTCAGAGTAGTCTCCATGAGAGAGAAGTACCCGTCTGAATGAGCCTTTGCTAAGATTTTTCTTGCTTTGCCAGATGCGCAGGTGCAGTCCTGTTGCAACTGTAATTTCTGTACTAGATATGCTAATTACAGTAGGTATGTGTTTCTCTAGGAACAGAGGTTGTAGAAAAAAGCTCCTTAACTAGGTGTTGTGTATCCGTTTAGGGATATATGATGTTTAACACTGATTTTTCTGAATGGAATTCATCGCTTGATCCCCCAGGTATTATGCAAAAGTCCTGTTTGTCACCCATTTATGAATAATTCATATCATTGACTCACTATCTAAGGCCGAATTTCCTGCAACAGCTTCTGGAGTTGGGCCAGTCATGGGTGTTTGGACCTTTTTGCACACAATCATGAACCTTGTCGCCTGAAGGACACATAACGTGCAAAACCTACATTTTAGTTTGCATGGAGTTGGGCCTTTATTTAATTCACCGACTCATTTTTATTTGAGTTTCATTTGAAGGCAGTCAATGTTTCTGACAAAGTGAAATTAATTCATATGGGTCTATCTGTGCGAGAAGACTCAAGCACTTCAAAGGCTGCAGAGGAGGCAGAAAATGATTTTGTTTGCCAAAAAGATATAACTCCCGTGCGAGTATTTCATGAAGCAGGTCTGCCATGTAACCTTGAGAACTGTTAATGAAACTTAAAACAGCTTTTTATTCACTTCAGTCCATGTTCCAGATTTTGGAGGGTCCCGGGTTTTACTTATGCTGGTGCATGTATCCAGCTAGTTTTCACTATGATTCCTGTAAATGCACACATGCAGACAAAACTGCATGTACTGTATTTAGTAAGGAAGCATCCTAACTGGAATGGAATGGAATTAATTGGCAGGATGTTTGGTGACAGACATTTTTTTTTTCCTACAGCTGAAAACCCAAATGAGACGCATTAGCTCTTAAAAAGTCTCCATGCCATTTTCTTCTGCTTGTAAGGCTGTGATCCATATGGGCAGCCTTTCTTCTTTATAGTCTTTCTCTGTTGGAGGCTCATTGATGCAAAATATCGAATTGGTCCTCTCGACCAGTTCCGTCGGAGCCAAAAAAAAAAAAAAGTCTGATTTGTTTTTCTATAGTTGTATCGATTGATTTTAGATGTTGCACAAATAATAATACTCTGATTGCTGTTTGGCTGAGGATGTGTGATCCAGGTTCTTATCTGGAAATGTAAAACAATGTCAGACATATAGGATAGGATAGGACAGGATAGGATAGGAATCAGTGTGCTGTGTTTTGATTTCAGTCTTTATTGTCGACAGACTGCAAACAAATGTTGTTAATCGCGTGCAGTGTATTCATCCAAGTCGAGCCGCCCTTTGATTCCGATGAGGACTCTTTGTGTGTGTAAACACATCTGTCTGTTTCTAGTCTGTTTGTAATTAAAGTTGAATGTGTTCTCTGGACCGATGTCATCATTTCTGTTTGTAGTCCTGTTTTGAGTATCGGATCAAGGCAGGTTTGAGTAGCTTTGCTCATTACCAGCTGGTTGATTGGCTGAGCATGCAGTCAGCCCACCAGTTGACCACCAGCTTACTTGACCAGGGGTACATTTCCTAAAAGCGTTTGATCCAGAGCTCTGGTTCTGGTTAACATAGTTAGCAACTAAGCTTTTGGAGCCCAGTCTCATTTTGACTTGTCATTCCTGACCAAGTGTCAATATAGTACATGACGCTAAAGGAGGCCTTTCGCCCCCTTATCTGACACCAGTTTAAGACGAACCCTACCCCCATCTCTCAACCCGAACTGTAAGTGCCAAATAAAGACGCTTAAAGCCTCCTTTTGGGTCGTATATCAGCGCTTGGTCAGGTAGTGTCACTGTATGACAAGTCAAAATAAGAATTTGTTGTCTGTTGGGAAAAGTACCCCCGGTTAGCCTCCTTTGATGAGAAACGAATCAAGCCACGTTTGTTCTTGCAGGAGGACAGTGGCAACTGTCTACAGTGTGAGGTCAACAACATGGAGCCTGTGGAAAAGTTCCTGAACACGCTGAAGAACATTGTGCAACGAATCAATGGCCATGGCTGTGAGGTGCAGCCATGATGAGAGTGGCAAAAGAAGCAGCTATCAATGTCCACAGTTGTGGAGGGCTGCCATGATGGGCACGACATATTTGCCTGCCAATTTTCTTACCTCAATCGACCTCCAGGTAATTTATCCTTCAGAATTTTTCATGGTCAATACCATACATGTTATCTAAGAGCATTTTCATGCCCGAGAGTGTTGCCAACTAGCCAGTGGATTTCTCTCTGCAATCTATAAGCTATCTCCTTGTGTAATAAAATATGACTAGCAATAAGATCATTTAGCTTGTCAACATTCCTGAGATGAATTTGTAAAGCAGCATTGCTGCGATGACTGTGATTATCAAACAAGCTGCTTGCCAGTTAAAATCCAACGTTATACATGGGTTTGGGGTCTTTTTTCACAGGTAAAAACAGTTAGCACTTCAAAACATTGCTTTCGTGAGTAGACAATAAAATGTGAGAAAATTACGATGGAGCCATATGAGTGTATTTAACTTGTTGTAAATGGTTTACCACACACATAGCTGGGTAATAAAGCTATATCTGACTGAAACAAACTCATTTAACTAAGTGCAGCCCCAGCACTCCTTAATTTCTCTTTCACTGAGATGTGTCCTGGCACGCAGCTACTTTTGAGAAATTTGTATGAATGTAAATGATTTAAAAGAGTCGAATGCAGGGTATTGAGGGGCAGTTGACAAACAGGCATTGGACTTCCAAAGGGGGCAGGTGCGGGGGGTGTAGCTTTATAATACTAATGTTGTGAAGTGAAATCGACCTGGGCTGCGTTTCCCAAAAGTGTAGTTGCCAAATACGTTAGCAGCTTACATAGTTTGTCCATTCACAGTCAGTGGGTCCAACTATGTAAGTTAGCATCTGTACTTTCGGGTAATGCGCCCCAACTTGGTGATGGGTGTAGGGAAGGAGGCAGCTGATGTGGCTGTGGGGAGCAGCTGTGATGGGTGTGGCCAGGATAGGAGCTTGATCGATGTGCACAGCTGTTACGGGCAGCCATATTGTGTGTGACCGAAGAAAGCGCTTGTGCAGGATAGAAGTATTTCAGCTCACTTCCTATCCCCTCACCCTGGCCTGCTCTCTGCTTAAGTCCCCCGTAATTTGCTTAATTCTAAGCAGAGTACTGTTGTGGTGGAATATTCATCGCAAGTGAGTTTCTTGAGTGTGTAATAGAAGCCAGCATTGAAAACTGTTTTACCTCCTTTCTTGTCTTTTTTCTCCTCAGAGGGGAATATCCAGTATCGGTGCTCATTTCAGGGCCGCAACCAGTTTTGGAAAGTGCCGGCTGTCTCGTAGACTGTCCTCCAAAGCATTTCGGGCATCGCCTCTTATCCCAACGCTACAGGTTAAGGAGCACGTAGATAAGTCAGAGGAATGCACTTAATTGGCTGCACACCAGGTGGATCTGTTGGCAGCCTGCCTGTGAGTGGCTGATACTAGAAACCAGCGAGATGCAGACCCCATTTACCAACCTTAAGATGGCTACTGAAAGTTATTATTTGCTCTGTGGGCTCCATTGCAGCTGGGATTTGATTATTAGCAGGGCCCGTCTGTGCTGTGGACTGGACTTATGTGTAAGCTGAATACCTGCATTGGGTAAAACCTGCAACTGTCACACAGACTAGAACATGGACTCAAGTGAAGACAGAGTTCCAGGTTTTGCTTGGTACAGTTATCCAGCTAACTCCTTTATACTGTTTCATACAGAAGTCAGCCACCTTATTGCCAAAGCTGTATGTGATTTTGCTGGCTCAACACACTATGCGCATTGATATTTTGACCAGTTATATAGCTAATCTTTTACTAAATGTGATGACTGTATTTATTGGCTACAGTAGAGCTTTGTTATTGCTCATGGTGAGTGCTGTATATTTTTGTTTTTCCTGGAAAAGTGTTTGTCTTCACGAAACGGACCAGCTGTAATTTAATAGGAATGACCTGTCTGAAATCTAGCCAACTGAGAAGATGGGAGCAGCCCTTATCATTTTCATTGTTTATGAAGGAATTTGCTTTTGAGAGTAGATTTTGCCATATGCGAAATTATGCCATTACAAAGTCTTGGTTTGTGTTAGGACTGACGACATTTTCAAATTCCCTGCAGTCAAGAAAATTCAACCACATTCCAGTATATTTTTTCAACATATCATTAGTCATCATTTACTGTACCTGTTTCACCAGCTTAACATAAGTCCAAGCTCTAGTCCCATCTGGATTGCTGCAACTGTCTTGCTCCTAGCCTTCTCAGACCTCCCTTCTCCAATCAGAATTATTATTATTCAAGAGTGTAAGTCATGATTATGAGAAGGATGGTAAAAATAAAAGGTAAATATTAAATTGGTAAAAATAATAAATATTTCAATTTGATCAACAATGTTTGGTGGTGCTACTCTCCAGGCCCTCTGCTGGCTAATTTCTATATAGCACCTTGAGCATCTATCACAAAATTCTTGGTGCTAGCCTTCTGAGCGGCTAAAGCAATCATCAGACCATAAACCAGGGCCGGCATCAGAAGTGAAAATTCAGGGGCAAAGATCCATCCCTTTATGACAACAATTAGTCCTAGCTAGTTTACAATCATTTATCTTTACTCACATGTTTTCCAATTATGGTAATAATCAAGCAGCAATTGAAGACATGGCTTCTCTTCCCCATGTGACTCAACAGCAACAAAATAATGGGCAACATTCAGCATAGAAAAGTAATTAAATTATAATTAGGTCTATGCACTGGCACCCAGCAACAGTAATTTTTTTCCAGTGAGTGTGGCATTTGAGAACTCTTCAGCGAATGGAGGTAATTTCGTTGACAAGTTTGAACACCTGACAAGTACGGTCACCGCAACTTGCTGTAAAAAGCTGCTGTAAAAAACTTGCTGCTATCTCTGCGCACTTACACACTCTGAACAATCTTATGTCAGCTCATCTGTCCCTTATGATTGCACCGTACATTTATCCATATTTTACCATCCATCCCTTATCTAAACCGCTTCCTCCTCATGAGGGCTGCAGGGGATCTGGAGCCCTTGCCTGGTAACTGCACGCAAATGGCAGGGACATACCCTGGATAGCATGTCAATCCATCACAAACCATTCACTCCCACTGATGAGCAATTAAGAGTCTCCAGTTAGCCTGACATGCATGTTTTTGGACTGTGGGAGGAGCCTGGAGTACTCAGAGGAAACCCATGCGAGCATAGGGAGAACATGCAAACTCCACACAAAAAGGGCCAAAGCAAAATTTTAACCCATGACCTGCTTGCTGTGAGACAACAGTGCTACCCCTGAGCCACCCCTATACTTTTTTCATTTGCATATGTTCAAAAAAAGTTATTCAGCTTGCAGCAGAGCAAACATTATAAAACAAGAAATTGAAAACGGAACTGAGAATTACTTTCACATTTTTGAAGCCCACTTTTGTGAAAGCCATTAGTGCCAGTAAACTGAAAAGTTATTCAGTGAATAATTTATTTCATGTTTAATATTTTAATTTAATGAAAACCTGCCTAAATCAATGAAGTGTCAAACTTGTGTGAACTAGGCTGCGAGCACTCATCAGAGCATTTGAGAGCTTTAGTGTTCAATGGCTACATGGATCGACAAACCACAATTTTTCATTTTTGTGGAAAATTGGAGTCAGTTGATGAGATTATCCTGATTGTGCAATTAAAGTATTTTTTTTCTCAAGTCTTTGGATGTTTATGTGTACTCACTGGTGATATGATCTGTGGTCCTTACAGTATTAAAGAAATCACCTCCCAGTTTTCAGATAGTGAAGGGTAGCTTTACATCATTCAAATTCTGAATGATAGATCTGGTGTTTTCCAAATTAAAAAGATTGCTATTGTTCCAACTGCTTAAGCCAAACCATGTTAAAAATACCCTTGATGCTGGTAAATCTAATGGCATGACAATAAAAAAAATAAATACATAAATAATTAACATTACCATCTATAGCTATCCACCCATCCATCCACTATCTAAACAGCTTTTTCCTCACCAGGGTCACAGGTGAGCTGGAGCCCATCCCAGGTAATTATTGGCAAAGGGCAGGAACACACCCTGTACAACTCACCAATCCATTGCAGGATGTACTCACCATTTACTCGCGTGCTCATTCCAATGGGCAAATTCAAGTCTTTAAGTAGTGTGGCTCACTTGTCTATGAGTTAGATTGTCTGAGGTCAATCAGCAAGATGCTAACCAGTACACTTGGCCACCAATCCTAACCATCTGGAACACAATGAAGAATTTAATGATGAAACAAATTCTTATGGAAACGTATTGGGAGGATATTGAAATCATAGTGTAAACATGAAAATAACACTGTAATTTTGCAATTGGAAAATATTCTAAAGTTTCTCCCATAATCTCCATGGTATTCCCCCCATTCATTTGTTTCATTATTTCATTCCTGTCATAGCAATGGTTATTAACTGTGCAATTGAAATAGAATCAAAAACGGAGAGGATAAGAATTGTGGTGTTCGCAGCCAGGGAGATTTTAGAAATAACCGACATGAAGGGGGAGGAGATCCAGGGAATTTTAGAGAAAGGACATGGTGGGAGTCAAACGATTAGTATTTAAATTATACATTGGAAATAATGTTTGTTTAAGAATGCAGGTTAGGGTGGAGGATTTTTATTTTTTTTATTTTTTTGAGAATTAACTACTTAATTAAAAAAAAAAAAGTTACCCTGAATTTACAGCAGTTGGCGGTAATACACAAAAAGATTATCCTGCGCCATAAAACGAAAGAAGAAGAAGAACCTGGAGGTCGAAGTGCGACAACAGAACGGGATATTTCGTTCTTTAAAAGGGTGAGGAATATACTTTTTAAAATTGCGTTGACTTTCAGAATCATCAATCGCAAACATGTAATTAAAACTGTAGTATGTTCTTGCAGTGGTTTACAATGCTTGGCAGCAAGTTAGCTGGCTCGTTTGATGAACTCGAGCTAATTTAATGTGAGTAACATTTGCTAACTAGGCCTGATCGTCTTTCTCTCCCATCCATAGCTACAGTTAGCCGAGTGGGTTGCTAACACTCAGTGGTCGCTGTGATTTGTTTTCTCAACGCCTTATGAATTATTATTGTTATTGCAGTTATTACATGGTAAGGGCAACGTTATAGCGTGGCCTGTATTAGAATATGGATCGTAACATTAATAGCCAGACGAAGGACTGTTTTGGTTAGTGCTAGCTAGCTAAGTGGAAATGGCTAACTCTGCTGCGCATTACGCATCTGCCTCGGTGGTGTAACCGTGTTTTCCCTGTTTTTGCTTTCCGTTGATTTGTGTTATAACGGTTAATGTATAACATTTCGAGATAAAATTGTGCAGCGTTGTTGGGCTCGCCGTCAGTTGGTATTGTATCGATTGTGTTTCGGTGGAACGCAACTATTGGCGAGTTGGCAAGCTTCTGATTAACGTTGATCCTCACCGACAAGTAGCTTTCTAAACCCAGGTTAGTCTTGGCCAACAGACTGGGTGATAATACCATGTTTCTGAAAGCCAAGCTGCTCATTCAGCTCAATTTTATAAATTGTGTATTACCATTTCTTCTCATTCCAATGAATAGCTGACCCGTAATAACACGTATGAAGGTGTAAATTATAACTGGTCGACATGTGTGTTTCAAACAGAACAATCTAAGATGTCAGATAGTGAGGACAGCGACTTCTCCGACAATCAGAGCGAGCACAGCAGCGAGGCAGAGGAAGTTGACGAAAATGAGGTGAGAGTTCTCCGCTTCCTGGTGGTGTAATCCGTGAGTGTTCACATTTAGACAGTGGTATCTGTTATGAGGGTGTCTTCATTGTCTGAAAATGACTTGCATCAGATTTACACCTGATGTTGATGGACTGTCGTCTTTAAGTGCACTCTCCCTTTCAATTGGCCTTTTCATTCATAATTTCTGATATGGGCGCAACCTCTGTTCTAGTTTCTGGGGCAGCGTCTAATCCCCTTGTTCCTTAAGTGTTTTCTAACGAAATTTGTAAGGCTTAAAACAGTGAAACTGTTTAGTTGATTTTCTTTCCCGCGGATTGTTGCGACATTGCTGATGCTTGCAATCCAGTGATGGTGGAGATGGGTACATTTGTCAGTCGGGGAAATAAGGTCATCTTCGATCTGTGTACCAGCAAACTGTATCCATGGTGCAGATTGATATTTCTAAATGTGCCGTACCTGGAATGTCTGTTGAAGTGTACCCCTGTTCCACTGAAAGGTACTGAAGCCAGTGTACTTTTCGACAGACATTTCTTGGCTCCCTTCATTTAAAATAAAGCAATACAAAATTTCTGTCCTGTTTTACTGCCATTCAGTAACACAGTAAACTGCCCAAAGTGAAGAACTATTGGGGCCAAAGGAAAAAAATCTCGGGGGTCACACCTTGAATACTCTGGGCAGGCGACACCACTGTTTGCCATTGAACTTTTATTTGTCATTAAACTAATACATTCGCCACTGTGACTGCTGCTAGTAATTTTAATTATTGAAAATTACATATACAAGTTTTCTCCGTGGTTATTTTGCTTCTGACCTTGCAAAAAATAAGGTCAGTTTTTGGTTTCAAAGTGTTTTGCTTGGGGTCCAGTAGCCATAGTCTATGTCTGTCTGGTGTATTTAGGAGGAGGAAGGCCAAGGAAGTGTTGGCAGCGACAAAGGGGATGACGACGGCGAGGACTTAGAGGAAGAGGAGGAAGAATACGATGAAGAGGAGGAGGAAGATGATGACGACCGGCCACGGAAGAAGCCGAGACACGGGGGCTTCATCTTGGATGAAGCTGGTGAGGTTCCCCGTGCCCGAGAGAAGGAAACATTAGCAGTTCACTTAGAGGATGGACTGTGGTGGTGACTGCATTCAAGTCCAGGCACTGACGCTTGACCTCTGCTTTCTGTCTTTGCCAGTTGTGGATGATGAGTATGAAGATGAAGATCCATGGGAGGAGGGGGCTGAAGATATTCTGGAGAAAGGTTAGTGAACTTTAACCCCCTCTCTTGTGAATTCTTCAAATGGGGCTTAATGTACTAGTTGGACCTTTGTGAAGGAAAGGTGGCCAACCTTCTAAACTGCACCAGCTAATCAGATAAGTTCAGCTTATCCCTTTTTTTACTAGCGGCTACATTAATCTTTCCGTCAGACCCTTAGTTTGTTCTTTGTATAGAGTCTCTCCATGCCGTTTCAACAAACGCTTCCCACCGGACCCCCTCAGATTTGCCTGAAAAAATTCTAAATCAAAGCTTTATTAGTATATAGGAACTGTGCAAAATTTCAGATTTGTATCTAGTAGTTTTTGCAATAAAAGTAAGAAATATTTAGCCACTTTTTGGAGCTCGTTTTACAGTCACGAAATGAAATTTAGTTTTTAAATGCTCATATCTCAACAATTATGACAGGTATGACTAGAGCTGCAACTATCGAGTATTTTTGGAATCGGGTATTCTGTCGATTATTTCTACGAGTAATCGAGTAATCTAACGAATCTTACTTTTTTGTTTTTAAACAATTAAATAAATTTTGTACAATGGAATATGAAAGGCCTTTTAAAATGAACAAACAATTGCGGTTTTTTTCCTCAGAAAAAGGTTTTTATTTTAACAACTTTCAAAGTTGAAACCATTGCTGGCTTAAGAACTAAGCCAATAAAACAATCTTCATCTAAGACAATAAAAATAAATCTTTGCTATGTAAATAAAAAATTAAATACAATTCAGCAGTGGTCCCTGCCTTTGCCCGTAGTCAGCTGGGATAGGCTCCAGCTCGCCCCGTGACCCTAGTGAGGAATAAGTGGGTATAGAAAATGGATGGATGGACAATTCAGCAGTCAGCCATTCAAAGTGGTAATAAAATTCAGCATTTCAGTCAACAATCCAAAGCAGCCTAAACCATTAGGCACAAGAACTAAGCCGATTGGTATGAATTTGGCAAACGTGTATAAGAAAGGGGACAGAGAGAGAGAGAGAGATTAGCTCTCCCTGTATAAAAAAATCAAAACACCGAACTTCTCAATGAAAACTTTAAAGTTTAAACCATTGCTGGCTTAAGAACAAAACTCTTCACCTCATATATGAACTATACTGTATGTGTACCTGTGTGTGTATCAGTGTTGGTGTGGACAGCCGCATTACTAGTCTGACAAGTATGAACTGACATGACAAAAAAGGTGTTTAATACAAGTTTATCTGCGGACACCAACAGGCTATGCGTAACCTCCCCCCCCCCCCCCCCCTTTTTTTTAAATTGCGCTTGACGTGAGTGACTTCCATGCCTCGTTACTACAGACTAACACCACAGGCTATGAATACTGTACGTTTTAACAGGCGCTAGTGTTAATACCAATCTTAAATGAACGTTACTTTGTAACGGTGAAGTGAGGGCGTTTTCTTTTTAGGCGCTGCAATATTGACGATGTGCTGTTGCGATCAGGTTTGCCTGATTAACAATCAGTTTATTATCTGAACAGCTACCGCCAATGCATGACATGTAATAATTAACGAATGACAAAGCGATTATCTGTTGGCCATGTTGATATAATTGATGTGACTCCGCAAGGATGACAATCTGCAAAAAATCTGGAACTTTCGCTGACTTCGCGGCGATTACTTTCGATGTTATCACTCAGCTGTGCGTCTAACAACGCACTTGAGCTGTCACTACATTCAGACGAGAGAACGGATTCTCCTGACTTGTTGCTCAATTAACCTCGCGAACTAATTTACGCAAATCCAGAAATTATAAAGACGTAGGCGATTGATATTTTCCATCGTCATTGATGTGCGGAAGTAAACGCCGTATATATTCGTAGTGCAATGTATAACAAGGCTTTCAAAAATAAATTAGATTCTCATCAGTTCCAGCAATCAGTCTTAGCAACTGTTTTTAATTGGGGAGGTAAACTGCGAGAGGTGTCTGTCATTAAGAAGTGAAAGGTGAGGTTCTTGCTGGCCCTGTGTTTCTGCCGACGGACCGTCACTGTAACGTTACATTTATAAATGTTATTTCTATGTGTATATTGAAACAGGGATATGGCCTATCTGAACAGCGCTATAGTTAACATAAACAGAATGCCGCGATGATACACAAATTAAAATAAAGAGTAACGTGACATTAATTAAACGGAGCCTCGAGGTAAGGAATTTGCCTCGATTATTTTTTGTACTCGAATTACTCGAGTTACCCGAGGAATCGTTGCAGCCCTAGGTATGACCTTGAAATTTTGTGTGCTACATATTTGGCACTAGTACAGTTGATATGTGCAGTTTGAAATGTATTGATATAATTTTTACAATGTTATGTCTGTTTGAAAATGCTTTTCCATTTTTCACTGTTGTATGAAATACCATTTTGATGGGCTATAACTTCAACAATGATCAATGTTTGCGATTTTTCTTAAATTCTATTGTATGAGCTTGATGAATGCCATGAAAAACACCTGTAAGACATGTAGTTTCCAAGAAGTGTGGGTGCCTAATGAATAAATCCAATGGTATTTTTTGTCAGGGCACACAACGGCAAAGTTCCCGAGTGACTCAGGATACGCAAAACGATTGTTTCACAGCAGCAGTAAACAAACCCAAACACGCACCCTAAGCTCTGCAAAACTTACATCTGGTCTAATCGCAGCTTTATCAGCCCAACTTGTACACACACAGCTCATTGCTTTCAATGCCTCTCCACTTGGCTTCAGCTGTAGTGGCTACAGTCGGGTAACGAAATTACCACCTTCATTGCTAACCAAAGTAACACAAACCTACCAGTCAGAATTGATTTACTGCTTATAAGTCAACCGGGAGCGTTTCCAGTAGAGCGAAAAAACGTGGTAGTAAATGAGCGCTCAGAACAACCACAGAGACTAATGTTACTGGGAAATACAGGTTTTTACAGACACCAAGTTCCGTTACAGTGAGCAGATGTAAACGCTCGCGTCTATAGAACTGCAAATTTAAGCACTTGGTTACAGTACTCGACCACGAGATGGCACCCCCAGATCAGCTATTGAATTTTCACAAGCAGGCAGAGCTGAACCGCGATTTAGAGTATGGAGAAGTTCCCTCCAATCCCTGTTTTTCAGGAGTTGCATGAATTAAACTCCTCAGCTAAGCCTAATGTGCAAACTGGTCAATATCCTTGCCCATAGTATCGATCCAGTAGTTTCAAAAAATTATCACTTGCGACAGAAAAAAAACTTAGTACTCTGTAGCAACCATTTTCGCTACAGTGAGCCAACAGTATTCCAATTAGTGGTTAAAAAAATAAGTTTTGTGAAGCAAAAAAATCTGACATTGTATTGATTCTCTCACATTCTACTGTCAATTACAGTCATCGCACACAAAAATGCGTTGTTCCCTCCCATAGATTAACACGTAGATTCCTCCATTGGCAAATGCAGTGCTCCGTTCTATCCACGCAAGTACTGGTGTCGATAGCCAGTCACTCAATTCTATACTCAGATTCATCTGCCTAACTCTACAGTTATAGCTCACATAGACTCATTTCTTATCCAATTCATGAGTGTTTAAACTTTCCTCAATAATTGAAATACATTGATCGGACAATAAGAATAGGATACAAAGCTAAGTGTAAAAGTAAGGTCGGTTGTATTCCTCGAATGTTGGCCACGGTTGCGCAGCTGAAAATGACGCGATATCAAAGAAACAAAGACACCCGAAACCAGCTTGAAGTGTTCAGTTTCATTTACGAGATAAATGTTGCATGGACGCGGTTAATGGGAATTATTCCGAATGAAACCGTACTGGAGGGTCCCTTCTACCCGATGCATCTGTCTCTGGTGGAGGGCATCAATGAAGAAAACTGGTTATACTTCTATTCTGTTTGCATTTTGCTCAATATAGCTTTTTGCTATAGAAATTATACCGCGTTTAAAGACATCGAATGCTGAGGTTTTCGTTTCTCCAAATGCATGCATCCCACGCACGTCGGTAGATCCCTCGGTACGTTCATTACACCATTCTGTTGAATATGAAGGCATATGTCCTTTGATTTTTCCTGAAAGTGAAATTTCTGTTCTGTTAAAATAAGGTATAGTTCAGAATTCAGATATTAATGAGTTAGTGAGTTTTTACCCTTATAAGGTGTGAGGTTATGAGCTCGGATGTACAAGCGGTTAGCTTCTCATTGCAGCGTGAACGTTATAGCTGTTCAATGAGCACTTCATTTAATGCTTGGGGGACTTTGAAGAAAAATGGACAATATTGTTAACTTTATTATGGAGAAAAGGCATGTTTTGTGTTTGGAGAGGTTACTGGTGGCCAGTGATGTTCAGCTGCACTGATATTGATAAATTCATGCTAAACTCAACCTGAAAATCATTAGTTCATGCTGAATTTCATGCCCCAAAAGTTAATTTGTGTTAAATATATGATTAATGTATGATTTGACAGTGAACCATTTTGATGGATCTCAGACTTTGGGGTGACACCTTGATAGCTGCCTAATTTGGCTCATAGCAAGAGGGTAATCTAGAATGTAATGTTCAAGATGAATTGTACTTGTGGTCAAGTGGATTATGATTCCGGAAATGTACAGTTTTAAGCCCCAGCAGTTTTTCAATTGTCAGTATTTTTTTTTTTGCTAATTCAAGGTTGAATTCTCATGAAGATTTTTTGTGTTTGCAGCCCCTTTTTCTTCACCAAAATCATAAAAATAAACTGAAATATGATGAGAGTCTAAATGTTCCAAGTGTCTAGACTCAATTGAGCCAAAGTTTTTCTGTCTGTGAAGCTGCAATCTTGAATTATAAATCCTTAAATCAGGTAACACCTAAATAGCCAGATTTGGCTTCTGCGCAAAGGGGTTAAGCATCCAAATCACAAACAAGTATAAAAAGTTAGCTTCAAATGAGGTCTCTGTTCATACCGCTTCTGTTGAATGTCTCCTTATATTATTGACTCGCACATTTAGGACACAAACATTAGCAACAGTAACTTAGCTATGTTAGCCGTAGATAAAGATCACTAGAGTTCCAGGAGGTGGCGGACGGAATGAGCATAAAAATATATATATATATTTTTTATTCCATCTCTGGGATTTTTCTGAGTGGCGGGCCCGAGGACATGCAAAAAATAAAATAGAATTTTTTTTCTATTTCGGTTAATTTCCATGGCGGCAAGCCCGAGGACACAGGAATAAAAAAAAAAGTCTGACCTAACAGATTTTATAGTTGCGTTTGTATCATATTTTTTAAAAATTCATTGCTAATTAATGAATGAAGATCCCATCATGAAACTGAAGGCAAAGAAAGTTCAAAATATGATCTTTTATGTAAGCCAGGCGTCAGGATGGTGCACTTACACATACTTTGGCAATATGACTGCAGACTTGATAAATTTTGAGTTTTTGTCCGTTTTGCCACCCACATTTCTTAGAAACTATATATGTCTTACAGGTGTTTTTCATGGTACTCATCATGCGCCTTTAGAACGTCCAAGAAAAATTGAAAACCTCTGCACTGATTATTGTTGAAGTCACAGCCATTGAAAATGGTATTTTATACAACAGTGAAAAATGGAAAAGCATTTTTAAACAGACATAACACTAGAAATTATAATACATTTCATCCTGCACATGTCAACTGTACTAGTGCCAAATATGTAGTGCACAAAATTTCAAGTTCAGACCTGCCACAGTTGTTGAGATATGAGCATTTAAAAAATGGATTTCATTTTGTGACTGTAAAACAAGCTCCAAAAATGGCTAAATATTGCTTCCTGTTATTACATTACATTTTCATTACATTTATTTAGCAGACGCTTTTATCCAAAGCAACTTGCAGTAAGTGCATACAGTAAGGTCACTCAGACTGTAGCCCAAAAGACTGGATGAAGTACAATTACAAGCATTAGTCACCTGAAGTCACCATGTCGAGCAAAGACTAAACAGAAGGGAATAGCACACAGGAAAAGAAACAAAGTGAATTGGGACAAACAGTAAAGGGTTTTTTTATTAGTAAATAGGAGCAGGGGATGGGGCGATCAGGTCAGAAGCTGTCTTAACTGGTAAGTCCTAAGGTTAAGGCAGAAGAGCAGCAGGGATGGAGCAGTTCGTAGGGAGGTGGGAAGGTCATTCCACCAATGGGGAGCAAGATGGGAGAAGCTGAGTGATGTGGTAGAACGACCAACTTTCCGACCCCAGGTAGGGGGGCGAAGTCCTCCTCCTGCTGCAGAACGAATTGGCCGGGCAAGTGTGTAAGGTTAGATTAGAAGGGGCTGTTTTGTATGCTGCAGCATGAGTCAGGACTTTGAATCTACCTCTGGCCACAACTGGCAGCCAGTGCAGGGATCTCAGCAGGGGAGTCACATGGGAAAACTTCGGTAGGTTGAAGACC
Organism: Gymnothorax reevesii; assembly: GCA_029721435.1. NCBI lineage: Eukaryota > Metazoa > Chordata > Actinopteri > Anguilliformes > Muraenidae > Gymnothorax > Gymnothorax reevesii. The sequence continues at coordinate 119,406,475 of CM056574.1, forward strand.
AGACGAGCTGCTGCATTCTGGGTGGAGTGCAGGGGTATGATTTTTTTTATTGCAAAAACTACTACAGATACAGATCTGAAATTTTGCGCAATTCCTGCATTGATTTAGAATTTTCTCAGGCAAATCTGAGAAGGTCAGATGGAAAATTTTCTTTAAGAAGCTTTTGCAGGCTATAGGCAAATTTGCCCACAGCCCAATTTGAACCATCTTCTGGTTATATGTACCTACACTACTGCTCAAAAGTGTGGGATCACTTGGAAATTTTCTTGTTTTCCATGGAAACGCATGAAATTAGTCTGAATAGGAAATATAGCAAATGAACAGAACATTCTGACATTGTCCGAGTTAGAAATAATGATTTTAATGGAAAATGATGAATATGTACTTCTAACTTTGCCTTCATCAAAAAAAATAAAATAAAACACATTCACTTTTGATAATGAAACTGGTGTTTGCCGGGAACTATTTAGTGCAGCTGCTAGTTGACAACCTGTGAGGCGTCTTTGTCTTAAACTACACACTCTCAGATATTTGTCTTCTTGCACAGTTGTGCATCGGGGCCTCCCACTCCTTTTTCTGTCCTTGTTAGTGCCAGTTTGTGCTGCTCTCTGAAGGGAGTAGTTGACACCATGGTAAGAGGTTTTAAGTTTTCACTTTCTCACATTGAATAGCCTTCTTTTCTTAGCCCAACAATAGACTGACGGGGCTCTAAAGGAAGTTGTTTCTTTCTGGCCATTTTGAGCCTGTAAAGAAACAAACGACTGCTGATGCTTCAGGTATGAAACCAACCTCAAGAATGCCATGCTCCCTTTTGCACTCCCTTATTAGTTCAATGGTTTTCAGCTGTGCAACATGTTTGCAGAAGGGTTTTCTAATAATCAATTAGTCTTATAAAATGCTTAACTTGGAGTAGCAGCCATAGATTGATGCAGAAGACTGACAGTTGCTGATAATGGGCCTCTATGCAAAAATGTAGATCATTCTTTGAAAATCATCTGATTCATTTTAAATGTTTGTGAAATGGATAAAATTGTTTGTCAAATGGAAAAAAATATTTGTGAAATGCATGAAAATGTATTTTTCTTTGGAAAACAAAGAAATTTGCCAGTGATCCCAAACCTTTGAGCGGTAGTGTACTCGTGGGACTGCCCAGAAAATAGATTTCAATGTGAAATTTGCATACAGGAAGTGAACTGTGACCTGTGATTTCAAGATGTTTGTGGGGCAAGGCCTCAGTCCATATTTAAACCAATAAATGATTGTCCTGAAAAACCAGATGATTTTTAATGGCTACACAACATCATGATGGACATTTTGATACTGAACATAAGTATATATCTGGAAAAACTGAAGAAGTTTCAGACAATTTTCCTATGAAAAATGCCTCTGTCTTGACCAAAATTGATGCAAAATTAATCAACCTCTGGAATGTTAAGGGCCTCGATTAGTAGAATCAGGTGTGCAGCTGCTTGGTTGGTATGAAAGCCTGCACCCACAGTGGCTCTTCCTGGAGAAGGTTCCCTTCCCCTGGCATACAACAATGTTGAATGCTTTGAGGTTCACAAATTCATTGAAGTGTGACCACAAGGGCAGACTATGCTTTGCTCAGTCGAGTAAAAACTACCAGCCTACTGCATTTACATTGACATGTCAACACGCTCTTTTAGGGTCAACATGAAAATGAAAATGCTATTTTTTCTGACTGTTTGAAAATGATATTGAAAACGGCCTTCAACATTTAATTTGCAAAGACTTAACTTTCTCTACTGCAAACAACATTCAAATACATTAAGAAAAACAGCTCTCCCAGTCTATTGCATTTACATATACTATACATATCGCTGTCAGCTAGCTAACTTGTGAAGCTAGAGCAAAAACCAAATCACAGCGATTAAGTATAAAAATAATGACAAACATGTCCCCTAACTAACTAACGAAGGATAATGCCGCTTTAACTAGCTTTTGAAATCTGCTAGCTCATATGTAAGCGCGTTCTCGTCTCCTCTGAATTTAGCACTGCAGCGGATGCGAGTGGGTGGAGCAATGGGCATTCCTTGCCGTCTGTCTGTGTTAAACATTAAAGATGTAGCCAAGTCGGTAAAGTGAGCTGGTGACGTTACGATGCAAATATATTGAGCAACAAAAGAAATGCAAGTCAATTAAAGACAGACCGGAAAATAAGTTTGCGCAAAATTATCATAGAAAATCAAATTGACTAATTGCGAGCAGATCTGGGCTGATCAGAACCACGAGGTCCTCGAGGCTTTACCCAGGGTCTGTCATGCTTGCGATTATGCTGCCCAGATTTACAACGGAGATGTTTATGTGATTGCTTATAAGATGTTTATGGGTCTGCAGTGGGCAAGCAGGCTGCCCTCTTTCCGTACTTGCGTTTCTCAGTGGGTGGCTTCTGGAGTGGAATCGTATAGAAACACAAATAACCACTACTAACACCAGAGAGGCTATCTTGGAAGAACCAGTGGGCTAAACCAAGCAGGGGCTGATCCTGATTTTTTTCAGGGTTTACTCCCATAGATCCGGTGCGTTTTGCGAAACTAGGGACGGCGCCAAGAGCAACAGTGTGCGGTCTTCGGCATGTGAGAGGCTAGGTAGTGCAGCCACTTGCTAATGATAAGCGGTATGTTGCGCATCTCATGCCGTTGGATATGGGGAGACCTGAAATGGGCATTCCTTGCCATCCGTCTGTGATCAGCATTCTAGACGTAGCCAAGAAGGTAAAGTGAGCTGGCGTTACGGTGCAAATTTACTGAGCGTCAAAGGAAACGCAAGTTAATTAAAGGCAGACCAGAGAATAAGTTGTGCGTAATTATTGAATATCAAATTTATTACTGGCGTGTGCACATTTACACTCGTTTCATCAAACTTTTCTTTGTTTTTCGGTCACTTTGTGTAACCATAAGAGCACATTAACTTACTAGCTAACTTGTGTTTCTTTTGTTGCTCTGTATATTTTTGCCATTTTATTTTAATTGATGAATGGCCGTAATATGTAGCAACTCGATTGCCACACTTCATGTAGCGCGGCAAAATGTACAGTAAGCTAAGGCCCTTGTTGTGACATCCTAGCACAGAGGTGTCAAGCTCATTTTAGTTCAGGGGCCACATACAGCCCAATTTGATCTCAAGTGGGCCGGACCAGTGAAATCATAGCGTAATAACCTATAAATTATGACAACTCTAAATCTTTCCCGTTTTTTGCACAAAGAAGTACAAGTACATTCTGAAAATGTTCACATTTAATGAACCTTTTATATATATTTATATATATTTTTTTTAAATATCTTTTTACAAAACATATTATGTACCTGAAATTTCTTAAGAAATATAAGTGCAGTTTCAACAATATTATTCCTCAGTTTATAATTTGCAAATGTGCATTAGAACTTACAGATCACAGTAGACGTACAATGGCAAAAAACATTTAGCCACAGGTATCTGGAACTGAACAATATGGTATTTTACTTGATGAATAAAACAACTTGTCAAGATCTACAAATTATTTTACTTTTACTTACAGTTCTACATCTTAGTAGTAATCCTGACCACCTGAACTGAGTCACCACTCCATACAAACTAAAGTGGGAGTTATTAAGGGAGAAGGTTAAATGATCCCCCCCGCCTTGTAAATGAATGAAACGTATAAAAATGCATAAAAGTTGCGGCAGTGCATGAGCAATAGGGTTCCACCAAACCAAAAAATCTTTTGTACTGAAGCCGCTGACTAATATTGCACAATGTTCGGTGTCTTTTAAATATTTTCCACAGTATGAATTCATTTTCACAGAACTGTATTTTTCAGCGTGCAAAAGTGTCTGAAGCACCATTTTACAAGAATTAGACTAACATTGTTTCATTAGCTCCTGAAACTTGGCATCTTTTAGACTTCACAAGTGCATCAACATCAGGTGTCAGATCCTGAGTAGCAGCCAATTTCAGAATGTCATTAAGTGCTTGTGTGTGAGACCTGAGCGCAGCTTTGCTTTATTGATACTCATTACAGAGAAAACCTGTTCACAAATGTAGGTAGTCCTAAACATGCACAAAACTTTTGCAGCCAGGGCTGTCAATTTGGGGTACCCTGGCAAGATACTGATAAAATGTGTTCAAGCCCGCCGAGGCAAATTTGTCCTTCAAATCTGAATCGCACTGCGAATCAATTATTTCAAGTTGGATGTCGACGGGCACATCAGATGCCTTGACTGTGAATGGCGAGCGGAAAACTGCGAACTCTGTCTCAATTTCGCCTAAGACCTGAAACCTTTGCTTCAAACTCCCGCAGTAATCCTGTTATCTCGTTTTTGTACCGACTCATGTCAGCATTAACTCCGGTCGTACGCACATCTCTTAGACGAGGAAAATGAGCAGGATCGCCTCTTGACAGCTGTCTCTCCCACAGTCAGCTTAAACTTGAACGCGCGTATGCTGTCATAATACTGTGTGACAACTTTTTTGCGGCCTTGAAACATTTTGTTCAAATTATTCAAGTGCTCCGTAATATCCACCATAAATGCAAGGTCCTGCAACCATTCTGGGGATTTAAATTCCAACAATGGTTTGCCCTTTTCCTCCATGAACTGTCCAATTTCCTCTCGTAGATAAAAAAAAAAAAACGCTTCAGCACGGCACCTCGGCTTAACCACCTTACCTCCGCGTGGTATGGCAGTCCATAGGTAACGTCTTTATCACTAAGAAGGCTGTCAAACTGACGGTGAGTTAAACCTCTGGCTCGAATGAATTTAACTGTTCGGACAACCACTTCCATGACGTAATCCATTTTTAACGACTTGCAACACAATGTCTCCTGGTGCAAAATACAGTGAAATTTCCAAAAATTATGTCCTCCATTTGCGGCCTGTACTTTCTCTCTGAATTTTGTCACAACACCTGCTTTTTTCCTGATCATTGATGGCGCGCCATCTGTAGCCAGGCTGACAGCGCGGGCCCAGTCCACTCCGACCCTGTCCAGCCCTCCAACGAGAGAGTTGAAAATGTTGACTGCTGTTGTGGTGTCCATCATAGGCACCAACTCAAGGAACTCCTCGGTGACGGTCAAAGTCTCATCAACACCACGAACAAATATGGCTAGTTGCGCAACATAGCGTCCATGCTCATCAATTGCGATCGAAAATGCAACAATGACTTGACTTTCTGCTTCATTTGGTTGTCCAAATCTATCGAAAGATCTGAAATCCTATCTGCCACAGTGTTTCTCGTCAGACTTATGTTGGCAAGAGCCTGTCGCTTTTCAGGACATACGATTTCTGCAGCCTTCAGCATGCACGTTTTCACGAACTCACCCTCATAGTATGGCTTTGATGCTGATGCTATTTCGCGTGCAATAAGGTAGCTAGCTTTTACTGCTGCGTCGCTGATCTTTCGGCTATGAGTAAAAACAGATTGTTGTTTCCTCAGACCCGCTAACAATTCATTTATCTTATTTCTTCTCCATTGTCCTTGCAAGCTGTTGTATTTTTCGCCATGATTAGTCTCATAGTGGCGCCGAATATTATATTCTTTGAGCACTAAAACTGGCTGCGACCACACCAAGCACTCTGGTTTCCCATTAACCTCCGTGAATAAATAGGAAAGGGTCCATTTTTCTTCGAAAACTCTACACTCCGAGTCCACTTTTCTCCTTTTAGACAAAACCATTTAGAGTAATGCGGGTGCGACAGAGTGTAATTTTGACAGCGAAAAAAAAAAAATTAGGAATAGCAGTTACTTTAATTGAAAATTTGTAGTTCATGTTTTTTCTGTAATTTTTATTCTTTGCTAAGATTTGACCCTCTGGCGGGCCAGTTTTGGCCCGCGGGCCATACGTTTGACACCTCTGTCCTAGAACCATGTACGCAGCCAACACTCACCTTAATTTTTGATTTTAAAATCATAGGGATATATCCATGAACTGAGTTGTATATTTCCATTACTTTAAATAGCACCAATTCACATTACTCTATTTTGACGCGTTATGCATTATGTGTCAGCTGAGTAGCAGCTAACCTAATGTCCTTATGAGTGCATTTATAGCACTTCATAAATTCAGTTCAAACACTGCTTAGCGAACCATTATTTAACCATTCTTCATTGTTAAATTACTTACAGGCCTTCTACATGTTGACAAAACTTTTTAGCAACTTGACAGATGAGATCCAAAATGATAATTTTTTTTTTTTTTTTGTGCATGATCCAAACCACGTGGGTGGAACAATGGTCATCCCTTGCCGTCCGGCTGTGATCAACATTATTGATGTGGCAAAGCCGGTAAAGCGAGCTGGCGTTATGGTGCAGATATTTTAGCCATTTTATTTTAGTTGATGAATGGTCATAATATATGCGATTGGCACACTTCATTATGTAGCGCGGCAAAATATACAGTAAGCTAAGGCCGCTGTTGTGATATCCTAGAACCATGTACGTAGCCAGCACTCCCCTTACGTTTTCGTATCAAAATGATATGGATATATCCATAAACTGAGTTGTCTTTTTCCATTACTTTGAATTGCACCAATTCACATTACTGTATTTAGATGCGGTATGCATAATGTGTCAGCTGAGTAGCATCTAACATAATGTTCATGAGTGCACTTACAGTACTACATAATTTCAGTTTGAACACTGCTTATCAAACCATTTATTAACCATTCTTTATTCTTAAATTAGTTAGACCTTCATACTTGATGACAAAACTTTTCAGCAACTTGACAGCTGAGATCCTAAGTGATAACTTTTTTGTGCATGATCCGAACAAGCACTGAACATACATACTCATTATTTGTGGTACAGCCGTTTTTGGTCGGTGGAAACGTCAGAGTATATGAAATCTGAACATCTAATGTTCGTGAGCAGCATCTGAGATCAATGGGGAGTGATGCAGGTAAATTCAACGGTGTGGCTGATTTCAATCTGAACAAAGACAATACGAGTCCTAAAAAATGCAACAGTTGAGCATGAGACGAAGACCGAATAGATGTACAACTCCAATTTAATAGCTGGGACTAAGTGTAAATTGTGAATAAAATCAAAATGCAATGACTTTCAGTCCTGCCTTTGCCCGTAGTCAGCTGGGATAGGCTCCAGCTCGCCCCGTGACCCTAGTGAGGAATAAGCGGGTATAGAAGATGAATGAATGAATGAATGGCTTTCAGATCACATGAGCCAATGTTACTCAAAATAGAGCATAGATAACATTTCAAATGTTGAAACAGAGACACACATTTTTATCCACAAAATGAGCTTCTTTCACATTTTCTGGCTACAACAGTTCTCAAAAAAGTTGGGACACAGGCAAAAAAAAAAGGCCTGAAAAGGCTGGCCTAAATTACGCGGAGCCGGGCCGCTATCATAAAATTGAGTACCACAACTACAATCGATGTCAACTCGCACTTTAGGCAGACTTTATTGGAAAGGGAATTGTTGGGCGGGGGGGATAGAAAGGCACGGCCTCCGGTTTGCTGACATGCAGAAATTCATGAATGAACTGTTCAGTGTACTTCAAGAGGCCCAGATATCTCTGGGGAAAGACAGAAAAAAGGAGCTTTAAAACAAAGGTTAAAATGCATATTACAATGTGTGTAATATTTCACGGTAGACCTACATTTTACTATACTCCACGGAATGGATTTAATAGCGCAAAGCTAAGTTATGTTACCTAAAAGTAGATTAGCTTGCCAGAATTGACAAAAGTTTAAGGCTCCTGACTTTAAAACTTATCTGTTTATAAGGAAGTGCGGTGCGTTGTGTCGTGTGTTCGGTTTATTTTCTTGAATCCGGAGAAGATAATGGAGTTTGCACGCAGATGAGCAAGAATCGTCTGTCTCCATTAATGTGGTAATTCATCGTTGAACTAAAGACGACACAAGCCTGGGGCGCTTTTCCCAAATGCGCAGCAACTTGCGTAGTTCGTCCATTCACAGTCAATGCTTCCAACTATGGAAGTTAGCATCTGTGATTTCGGGAAACGCACCCCTGAGCAATGTCACATTACACAACAGCAAGTCAACTATTTTGCCGACCTTTTTGAGTTGAAATCAATACTTCCCTGTTAAATAACAATCGTTTTAAACATTTGATATTGCGTTTGTGTTTTAAAATTGTATCTCAAACTATGATTAAACCTTTACCGGCGGCTCTGTTTTTTTTTTTTTTTTTTTCCGTTCCGCTCACACTTACATCAAGGGTGCAGTCTGCAGTGGTCAGATTTCCATTTCCGGAAAAGTGATCGTGAACATGCACCCTGGGTCAGAGTTCCACGAGCGCGAGCTGTTGTCTTGGACACCTCGGATACCAGAGCGTTCATGAGCCCCACACCTACGCGTGTGTGAGCAAAAAGTCACACAGCGCATGTCTGCGTGGGTCTGGAAGCTTGGCCCCCATGTCGGCGTGCTGCGCCATTGAGCAATTTCCATTGAAATGAATGGGCGGTCATTCTCCAATTGTATACCCAGTGAAATAAAAAACATCCTTGCACACAATACACGGCAACCTAGCCATCAGTAAAGCCTCTGTGCGTACAAGCACTACCCAGAAGCTGATTGGTTGGTATGCAAATGAGGAACATGGTTTCCGTTCGCACCCCTAATGAGTGACGTCCTAGCGGAAGACCCGCCTTGATGAGACGATGACAGATTGCATTTTAATTTTCATTGTGTCCCAAACAGAGCGTGGTGACATGTATTTGAAAATGCAATGGACTGGGAAGCACTGTTTCCCTTACTGTGTTTGAATATTGTCCCATGTATTGCAGGATAAGTCTTTGAGAATTAAATGTCAAATGTCGTCATCATTATTGTATCATTGTTATTTCCTAGAGATTAGAAAACAGCATTTTCATCATCATGTTGACCCTAAACTAGCTGCTACCCGCTACCCTTAGTGAAATTGCAATTTTTTTGCCTGCATGACCATTTTTCAAAAATCGGGCGATGTCACGTCCTTCCTGGTGTCCAAGTGGACATTCACACAAAATTTGGTGATAATCGGTCGAGAAATGTAGGAGAAAAACGTGTGCATACTCAGACAGACCGACATCGACCTCTTTTGTAATATAGATGCAATAGAATGTGAGAGATGTTTATCTTATTGAATTTGAACATTTTCCTCAGTAGAGCTAATTAAGTCTTTGCAAATTAAATGTTGAATGCCATTTTCAATATCATTTTCAAATAGTCAGAAAATAGCATTTACATTTTCATGTTGACCCTAAAAGAGCGTGTTGACATGTCAATATAAATGCAATAGGCTGGGGGTGCTGTTTCGCTTATTGCATTTGAATATGGTCCATTGTATTGCGGAGCATGACTTTGAAAATGAAATGTCAAACAGCTTTTCATTATCATTTGAATATAGTCATAGATTTCCCATATGTGTTTGTGAAAATGAAAGTGATAATTGGATTAATGCATTTTCAATTTAATATTGTCTCAAGTAACTCATTCATAAGTGGAAAATTATAATGCAATTGTGGGATTACATTTTAATTTGAATATTGTCCACTATGGGCTTCCATAACAATCATTTATGGGTTTAAATATGGACTTTTCGAGGCCTTGCCCCACAAAAAACTTGAAATCACTAAATAGGTCACAGTTCACCTCCTGTATGCAAATTTTACATTTGAACTCTATTTTCTGGGCATTCCCGCAAGTAGGTACATATAACCAGAAGATGGTTCAAACTGGGCTGTGGGCAAATTTGCCAATACCCTACAAAACCTACTTTGTTGAAACCGTGTGGAATTACTTTATATACATTTTCTTGAAGCAGATTTAGCAATTTATCCGGGAAGCTGACTGACTGACTCAGTCTGATGAAATAAAGTAGCTAACCTCCCCAAGAGTTTTTTTTAAGCTTGCATGTTAAAATGAAATTTTTGTTTAAAATCTTTTTTGGTGTTAAGCTTCTACATTTCTCGTTCTAATTGAGATGCTTGCAGCTTTGTGGGTCTGTGCTAATTTGCATCTGCTTAGATGGTTCTCTGGTTTTCTGGACTGACTTACAGTGAGAAAATGATACCATGTACTGTTCACTGCCTGTTTACCTCACTCTGTACCTGGTATCATGTATCTCTGCAGAATATGGTGACGTTCTCCTCCGTTTTAACTGTATTTAGATAGTATTTTTATCCTGGATTGAGCTTTCAAAAACTTTAAATGTCAAATCTGAATGTTTGCATGTTGAACTTTTTACAGTAAAGTTCATTGATGACATGAGCTCTCATTATGGTGAAAGCCTGGGTTAGTGTGCTTGCTCATTTACCTGAGGAGCTGTGATGGTGCTTTGTTATGACTGGTTCTGGCAAGTCTGGGCAAGAGTCCTTGTTTAGTCTGATTGCGTCCTCTAGTGCAGGCTTGTGTAAGACACACCCACCCTCTGTGCTTCCTGTAGCTTGCAGTTTGTTGGAATGAGTTGAGATCCTGTGATATGATGTCGAGAGGCATTTTGCCTAATTATGGAATGTGATACGATTTATACTTCCTTAGTTGGCTGATAACATAGACGGCGGTCTAAAGAGCCTTATTATTGAAACCACGGACAGCTTCTGAGTTGCATAAAGTGGTCTGTTTTACGTATTAATTTCCTTAAGCTCTCTGTACCCAAGCAATGAGAAAACAACATATTAGCCCCATGCTCTGACCTGTTGTGATACGCCAGTAAATTTGAACAAGCCTACACAAAACATTGCTATGCGTCATAGCCTAAATGATGGCATGGTATTTAGCGATACATGTCCTGAACGCAGACTGATGTGATGCTGCAATAGTCGATGTTGTTATGCATCATCCATATTTTTTGAATATATGTGAACGTTAAGAAATTGGTATGGGTTCAGCCTTTGGCAACCTTCGTCGTGGAATTGTGAAGTTGTCTGAACATTTCCTCGTGGGATGCTCATTAGTTGATCTGAACTAAAGCAAATAAATGTTGAATCTATAATTATTGATCCATTTAAGGCAGTTAAAGCTGCATGATTGCTGGTGATTAATTTTCTGCGCATTTTAAGCTTTATATTGAGAGTGAAAAATGTCTTTGAGCTACTTGAAATGAATTTGTTCTGATTGTTTCTCCTGTGTTTACAACTCTTATTTTTGGCGCATGCCTTCTTCAGTCAACGGTAAATCAACTCAAGACATTACACTGGAGGTAGGGAGCCCGACTCCTGGAGAGGCATAACCTTACATGTTTAGAAGTTTTTCTGCTTTAACACACTTGATTCAAATGATTGCCTCTTCATTCAGAACTTGACTAGCAACAGTCATTTGAATCAGGTGTGCTGGAGTCATCTAACATACATATGCAGGTCTATGTCTTTCCAGGAACAGGGTTTCCAGCCCATCTCTTATGCTACTGTGACTGTTTTTTGTTTAATTGAGTGCGTTGCATTTTAAAAAATAAAAGCCATTTATACCTCCTCATTCTCATGCGCATATTACCACGCATGACTTGTCTGACGTTTGCGCTTAATCGTACAGCCATTTTGCTTTAAGAGTAAGGGGGCATGTAAGGCAATGGTGATGTTTGTGTATACTTGTTTCCCAACCTTATTCCCCCTGCGGTAAATTCTCCAAACTCACAGAATCTCATGTCAGGCCACCCTTACCAATGTGCCATGTTCTAGCATTGGTGCGTGCCATGCCAAAATCACACCTAAGTATTATGTCTGGGTTTGCGTTACTCTGTTAATTGCATCGAATGATTATGAAGCATTCCCTGGCAAGTTTCCTGAATAGGCGACGTTTTGACACCCACCATCTCAGATGTTGCTTAAACTCCATTGAACTGTGTAAACTGATGAAAGAAGTGCTCTACAAACTTTTTTGTCGAAATGTTGGATGGTTTCAAAAATAATTTATACATTCCAAATCAGCCATTTTGACACAATTTTCAACCAGTGCAATCTATCAAGTGTACAGAAATTAATTTGAGAAGCTCAGTATGTTTGGCTCAGTATGTTCTGTCTCTCATAGTGCAGTTATATACATTTTGCTTAAATATTCAAATTATGGGGATCAGACACTTAATGAATGGTCTTTGGTTGTTCATTTGGATAGTTTCATAATTCGCAACAATGGCAAAGTTGGTCTGACTCTGAGTCATAATTTTAAAGTTGAGAGTTAAAAAAAAATCTACAGTCAGAATGGCTAGCTTGAGCCATATAAGTACACCGTTTATGAAACCAATAAATAATTTTACAAAGAAATATGAAAAGAATACTTCTTTCATGAGTGTACTCAATCTGATGGCGTTTCTGCAACATCTGAGATGGTGGGTGTCTGGCCTCAGTGATTCGATTCGGACTCATCCTTAAATGTCTTTTATCGTCCCCTATTTTGATATTTTTGAATGGGATTTGTTCATTCTTGGTGCACATTTTTAAATTCATTTGAACGTTGAGATTTCTTTTTTGAAGACTTTTGACGAGACTACTGGTTGAGAAATGCAATTTTAAATTTTAAAGGGGAACTCAGGGCTAAATCATAATGCTGTTTTATGCAATCGTAATTAGTAAGTAAATATTGTAATATACAAAAATGAGGAATCTTTGTTTTCCAAGAGGAGATAAATGAGGTTTTATTCCCCCGATTAGTTGTCGTCTGCTTCAACAGTCACGTGATAATGACGTAACGTCGCCCGAGAATGACGAACCTACGCCCTTCGCCCAGTGGTATGCGCTGATATTGTGTTGGATAGTGTGATTGTCCCAGTCCATTATTTATGGGAAAAGATAGTTCAATATGGCCCATTGGCTAGTTGCATAAGATGGTGTTAAGTACTTTCTGAAATTGTTGCTTCAACATTAACGGTTTGCTTCTGTCACTTATCAGTCTATATCAGATGCTGAGCAGATGACAGGTATGTCATCCCGGATATGTGATTTAAGCCATCGCCGATATTCCCAGGATTTGGCTGAATTGTTTCGGTTTTATAGTGACTTCCACATTTTCTGATGCAATGGCCTAGCTAGTTCTGCTACATCATTATTTAGTTGTACTCAGCTAACCATAGCTACAGAAGTGATGATCCTGAGAGTGCAACTGATGCCGAGTGGGAAGGTAAACGAAGTATCGACAATATTAAAATATGCGTCGATCGAATGTTAGATCTATGAAAGGGTATTTTGACTTTATGGAATATTTACACATTAATTACCAGATATTTTCACATTTGTTGTCTGTCACCTAAAGCCAGTTCATCAGTCATCCGTGAGAACGGCTGGAAATGTGATTCTAGTTAAAAACCCACTCGTCTCTCGGTGGAGCAGCTGATGTCTGATTAAGAGTGCCAAAGAACAAACATCAGTAATGGGTAATCGAGAAAATCTTGCAAACATCATTCGTGGTTAATTAAGCCAAATCCTGGGAATATCGGCGATGGCTAAAATCACATATCCAGGATGATATACCTGTCATCTGCTCAGCATCTGATATAGACTGAAGAGACAGACCCTGCGTATTTCAGAAAGTACTTAACACCATCTCGTGCAACTAGCCAATGGGCCATATTGAACTATCTTTTGTCATAAAATAATGCACTGGGACAATCACACTATCCAACACAATAACAGCGCATACCCCTGGGTGAAGGGTGACAGTTCGTCATTCTCGGCCATTGTTACATCATTTTCATGCGACTGTTGAAGCAGGCGACAACTAATTAGGGGGAATAAAACCTCATTTATCTCCTCTTTGAAAACAAAAATTCCACATTTTTGTTTTTTACAATATTTATTTACTAATTATGATTGTATGAAACAGGATTATGATTTAGCCCTGAGTTCCCCTTTAAGCTTACGGTCTATCTGCAAGCCCAGAACTCCTTGCATTGAAATTAAGAACAATGCATATACTTGCATTTTCTATGCATTTAAATTTTTCCTCAAACAAATGCTGATTTTGGACTGTAATGGTATCGGAATTTTCTGTGAAATGCTAGAATACTTAGCATCATTCCTTGCCTTAAATGGCTCCTGTTGAATAATAACAAGAGCTGGTTATTTGTCTAAACAGATTGTAAACGTCTGCTGTACACTGCTTCAGTCAGCTTTCACAAGGCAGACAGAAATCACAGCTTCTCATTGCTTTTCCTCATTTCATTTGGTCTCATTCCAGCTCTGTATATGCGTGACACTGATGTTTGTTTTCTTGTTTTTGTCTCACTGTTTTTATGCCCCTCCCCCTGCCTTTGCCTTCACCTCCATTGGCTGGTTGCCTGTGCGGATTTAATCTCTGTGTGCATCCCTCTACTGTGCTGAACAGAGGAGGCAGAAGGTAAGTCTCTCTTTGGACTGCCCCACTTGTCGTAACACCCTCCACCCATCAGCCTCTCCCTTTTTTGTCTTTAACAGTGGATATGCTGGGGAGACTGAATGTATTTACACAACACTTTTTTTTTTTTTTTTTTAATACCCCCAACCCATAAAGGGTATATACCAAAGAATTCTGTGCGTCCGCACAAGATTGTCTGACTGATTTCTCGAAAGCTGCTCATCACATTGTTTTCAAATTTCTGTCATGCATTCTGTACTTCATGCAGAGGTGAAGTGCCAATTTATGTGAAAATATGCCATTATCTCTTCAGTGCACAAGGGTCGGGGGTATTCGCGAGCTGTGCTCTCTTTTTCACTTTGTTTAAATTTATAACGGAAGGGAAAAAATGGCTGTAATTTCAAAGATTGTTACTCTATATGCATGTAAATGCCTCCAAAATAAATGGTGGCTTGACATTATGTCACTCATTTCAAATGATTTTGAATTGGTTGTGGTGGTTATTTCTCTGTAGCTGCACTCACCACTCAATTGGTTTCTGTTCACCAGTGGCCTCTGCTGGTCAATTGGATGCCTGCATTGTAAGTGTTTAGGCTGCACAAGAAGTTTTAGCTCGAGACCAGCGATGTGGTAGAAGTTTGGGCAGAAGTTTGTCTGCACTCTGCTTAATTTTTTCAGACGTCTCTGTAGGCGAACGTGATTGGCTAGTTCTCAGTTATGCAAAAGGGATGCAAGTGATACTGCTGCAGTGTGCAGGTTACATCTCTCTTTTAAGTGCTTACTTGCAGGCGGGACGTTTTTGGGATGGTACTTTTTCCTCTGACCCTGCCGCAGCTCTTTCAGGCAGTGCTTTTGATTGGCCATGTTTGCTTTTTTCTGCAGTGTCCAACATAGAGCACACGGTCCTGGATGAAGACCACTCTGGCTCTCGCCGACTGCAAAACCTATGGAGGTGAGTAATCTGGACACACACACCCCCCCCCAGAGGGTAGTAGAGGGTAATCTACTACCTCATCCCACCTGGACCTGATATCCCCCAGAATTCCTTCTGCTGTACTAGCTGGCAATGTAGTACCTGACGACTCTGCGGCTCCCCCTCTGTAGAAATATGCCTCCCATTGCCTGAGTAGAATGTACTTTTCAGCAATGCACAGGGTTTAGTGTGTGACAGTGTGTCACTGAGCCGTAATGGATGCTGTAACTTGATTTCTGATTGGCTCCGTGATGGGTGGCTTGTTTATGATGTGTTGTATGTCAGGTTGTGTTTCTGCGGGGGTCCTTTCAGTGGGGCTGGTGTTGCTGAACAGTCTCCAATTTTTCCTGTTTGTCGCTTCTTTCAGGGACTCCAGAGAAGAGGCGCTGGGAGAATACTACATGAGGAAATACGCCAAGTCCTCAGGAGGAGAACAGTACGTTTATATCCGTAAACCTGTCACCCCGCAGCAGCATTTATTATTGAGACAAATTAAGTTGAAAGGTCATGGTATTTTCAATATTGTAGTGGTTTTTGTGTGTGTTTTACTGCACTAATTTCCTTTTTCCTTCCAGTTATTATGGCGGATCAGAGGAGCTCTCTGATGACATCACACAACAGCAGCTGCTCCCTGGTGTTAAGTACGTGTGTGTGCGCGTGTGCTTGTGGGAGGGTTACCACACAAAATTAGAACAAAGTCATCCATTTTTTTCAGAAGTGCACATATTTTGTGCCGATTTGCACAAAATGCTGTGAATGTATTGTGACCAGGAAAGTGCATTTTACATATTTTATGAAAAAACACAATTATTACTTGCAATAAGTAATAGCAACTGTTGCAAAATATTGGCTATTTGTGGTCCCCGGACAGTCAGTCGGCTACTGTGGATTCACGTGTGTCGTCTCCGCGTCCACATCCATACACTCTTTCATGTGGATGCTGGACAGGCTGACATTTTTCACTGATTTCATTTTTGGTACGGATATGTGTTGTACTTCTCTTATGACACCTATCGATTTTGGTCGCCATGGCGACAGTATTGGCTGAAAAATATGCAAATTAGTGGCAAAACATACAGATTTCATTGTGGAGGCAGTACAGGCTGCAATTTTTTGACCTATTACTTTCAAATTTGGTTTGATGTGTTACAGTTTACATATGACACCTATCTATTTCAGTTGCCATGGTGGCATTATTGGCCGCATAATGTGCAAATTGGTGGCAAAACCGAGATTTCCTCGTGAACGCAGTACAGGCTGGCATTTTTGACCGATTACGTTCATATTTGGTATGAACATGTCGCACTTCACTTATGACACCTATCAATTTTGGTTGCCATGGCGACAGTATTGGCCAAATAATATGCAAACTAGTGACAAAACATGGAGATTTCCTTGCGGAAGCAGTACAGGCTGCAATTTTTTTACAGATTACTTTCATAGTTAGTATGGAAATGTGTTACACTTGACTAATGGCACCTATGAATTTTTGTTGCCATGGTGACAGTATTGGCTGAGTAATGTTCAAATTTGTGCTGAAACATACACTCTTTCTTGTGGATGCTGTACAGGCTGTAATTTTTGACCAGTTACGTTCATATTTGGTATGTACATGTATTATACTTAACGTAAAATGCCTATCAATTTCGGTTGCCATGGCGACAACATTGGCCAAATAATGTGCAAAAAAGGGGAGAAGCGGGATTTCGGGTGCTACATCCATGCGGTCACAGCCAGCCGGGCTGTCTAGTTTTTTATTGCCTGCAGGATAATGCCAATTAAGATGATCTTTTTATCCTTTTGTTTTACTTCTTAGGGATCCTAATTTATGGACAGTCAAGTGCAAGGTATGCCACTGAAGTCATTTTACACGGAGAACATATTTCCCCTGTATTCATTTTCATCTGTTATTATTGAGAATGCATTCCCCACAAATCTCTCTCTCTCTCTCTAGATTGGAGAAGAGCGAGCAACTGCCATTGCCCTGATGAGGAAGTTCATTGCCTACCAGTTCACTGACACGGTAAAGTTGCACTGAAACTCCCATTTTGGGGCGGGTCCTGTTTGCCTTGTCGTATGTTCATGTAGGCCAAAGCCCAGTTAAGTTTTAACCTTCATGAAACCCAGCACATTGTTACAGAATCACATTTTCAATGACTTCTGACAATCTATGTGCAGTATACGTGCTCGTCAAGCATGTAATTATGTAGAATTTAAAAGTGAATCGGACTCATGCAACCCTATTTCCAGAAAAGTTGGGACAGTGTGTAAAATGTAAATTAAAACAGAATACAATGATTTGCAAATCATTTATACCCTACATTTTAATTGAAAATTTTAATTGTGCAAAAACAACATATTAAATGTTGAAACTGAGAAAATTAATTGTTTTTTTTTTTTTTAAAAAAACATCTGCTCATTTTGAATTTGATGTCAGTAACACGTCTAAAAAGTTGGGATAGGAGCTAAAAAAGACTGGAAAAATTGAATGATGCCAAAAAATACACCTAGTGGAACATTTCACTGCTAATAAAGACACTTACAGCATTTAGAATTACATCGTATTTCAGTTTATTTTCATGATTTTGGTAGAGAAAATGGACTGCAAACTTAAAAAATCTTCATGAGAATTCACCATTAAAATAGCAAAAAAATAATACTGAGAGTGGAAAAACTGCTGGGGCTTAAATCTATACATTTCTCAATATCATAAACTCCTTTACCACACGTAGAATTCATCTTTTACATTACATTCTAGATTACCTACATGCTATCAGCCAAATTACACAGCTATCCAAGTGTCTCCCCGAAGTCTCAATTATGTACTGTCAAATCATAAAAAAAATAATGTATTTAACACAAAAAGTTTTGAGGCATGAAATTTTATATGATCTAATGATTTTCTGGTTGAGTTTAGCATGAATTTATCAATATAAGTGCAGCTGAACATCAGTGGTCACCAGTAACCTCTCCAAACACAAAAAAATGCCTTTTCTCCATAATAAAGTTTAGAGTTTTGTCCATTTTTCTTCTAAGTCCCCCAAGCCAGCGCACACAGTCAATAAATAAACTGCTGATTAAACGGTCAGAACATTCACTCTGCAATGAAACCGGCAGTTCTGACATCGGAGCTCACAAACTCATTTCAACACTTACAAGGAAGAAGTACAACTCACTTACACAGTGATATCTGAATTCTGAAATATACCTTATTTTAACAAAATAGACATTTCACTTTCAGGATAGATAAAACTATATATTTCCTCCCTGGATTCAACAGAACCGTGCAATGAGTGTACGGGGGGGTACAGGATACAACCGAGCCTGCTGATACGCATAGGCTTGTATGCTCTGTGTTTGTCCTATCAATGTGTTTTGCTTACTGTAGAATGTTTTAACACTCGGGAATTGGATAAGAAACGAGCCAATCAATGCATTGTTACCGGGGAAATTTCACGTTTGCATGAAGTGTAATTGTGCAGTTACGAAGAAGAGCCTGAGTGTATATTTGAGTGATTGGCTATCAACACCAGTACTCGGGAGGATATAAGGAAGTGCTGAATTTGTCGATGAAAGAATCTACACGTAAATCCACGGTAGGGAACTACGCATTTTTTGAAAGAGATGACTGTAATTGACAGTAGAATGTGAGATAATCAATACCATGTAGAATTTTTTGCTTCAGAAAACTGATATTTCTGAACAATTAATTGGAATTCCGTTGGCTCACTGTAGCTTAAGTGGTTGCTACACAGGACAACAATTTTTTCTGTCGCAGTAGATCATTTTTTTAGACAGCTGGATCGATACTATGGGCAAGGATATTGACCAATTTGCACATCAGGCTTAGCTGAGAAGTTTATATCATGCAACTCCTGAAAAACAGGGATTGGAGGGAACTTCTCCATACTCTCAATCGCCTTTCAGTTCTGCTTGCTTGTGAATATTCAATAACTGATCCGGGGGTGCCATCTCGTGGTCGAGTACTGTAACTACGTCCTTAAATTTGTAGTTCTATAGACGCGAGCGTCTATTTCACGTGGGCATGAAGTGTAATTGTGCAGTTACGAAGAAGAGCTCGAGTGTATATTTGAGTGATTGGCTATCAACACCAGTACTCAGGAGGATATAAGGAAGTGCTGAATTTGTCGATGAAGGAATCTACACGTAAATCCACGGTAGGGAACTACGCATTTTTTGAAAGAGATGACTGTAATTGACAGTAGAATGTGAGATAATCAATACCATGTAGAATTTTTTGCTTCAGAAAACTGATATTTCTGAACCATTAATTGGAATACTGTTGGCTCACTGTAGCTTAAGTGGTTGCTACACAGGACAACAATTTTTTCTGTCGCAGTAGATCATTTTTTTAGACAGCTGGATCGATAATATGGGCAAGGATATTGACCAATTTGCACATTAGGCTTAGCTGAGGAGTTTATACCATGCTACTCCTGAAAAACAGGGATTGGAGGGAACTTCTCTATACTCTCAATCGTCTTTCAGTTCTGCTTGCTTTTTTTTGTAAAAAAAAAAAAAAGATATTACAAAGGAGTCTGTTAAGTGTTGATCCGCTGAAAGACTATATTAAGCAAGAATAGGTAAACATTTTGCCTCCAGAACTATAGCAGTTGGCCACCTTAGTTCCCAATGCTTCCAGAGTATTGTTGAAAGAAAAGGTGATGCAATACAGTGGAAAAAATTGCCCCTATCTCAACTGTATTGAAACATGTTGCTGTCATATAATTGAAAATGAGCAAATATTTTTCAAAAACAATGGAATTTCTCATTTTCAACATTTGATATGTTGTCTTTGCATTACTTTCAGTTAAAAATGGGGTTTAGGTGATTTGCAAATAATTGCATTTTGTTTTTATTTACATTTTACACAGTGTCCCAACTTTTCTGGAAATGGGGTTGTATATAGTGAGAACATTTATTAAGCAACTTGAGAGTGCAGCTGTGATCTCCTCCCCTGTGTGCAGAGAGCACCATGATTCATTAGATGGTGACTTTTTTTTAACTCCCCCCGGCATGAAATGTGGGGGGATATAGCTATCGCTCTGTCCGTCCGTAAACATGAGTTAGTCTGGGCCATATCTCGGAAACTATATTTTCTAGCTTCACCAAACTTGACACACATGTCAATCATGATGTGTAGATGTGCCTCTTAAAGCTTGTTACACAACCTACAGCCGGGGGGATCTGCCATTACCAGATGGCTCTTGTTTCATTTTGGTTTGAGCTCTTTGACATTGAAAAGATACAGTGACAATGAGGTTGAAGTGCTGATTCTCAGCTTCAATTTTAGAATGTGGGATGAACTGCTTACAAATGACGGCAACTGTTGTAAATAGTTCCTCCCATTTTTGGGACCATCCAAAATATTGGACGGTTAAACATTTAAAATTTTTGGTCGCACATCCTTTGTATGTAATGAGTGCTCAAAAGCTACATGCACATCACCAGATGCTGGGTATCTTACGTGGTGACGCTCTGCCAGGCCTGTACTGCAGCCATCTTCCATTCCTGCTTGTTTAGGGGACTTTTTTTTTGCCTTTAGTCCCCATGCTTGTTCAGTTTGATTTTGGTCTGGTGATTGACTCAGCCTACAGAACCAAAATAATGAAAAATGTGTTGCTGTCCAATGAATTCTGATGCCCGCAGTGTATATTTGGCCAACCTGTGTACTGTTTGACCATCCACAGCCCCTCCAGATCAAGTCGGTGGTGGCTCCGGAACACGTGAAGGGCTACATCTACGTGGAGTCATACAAGCAGACGCACGTGAAGTCGGCCATCGAGGGCGTGGGGAATCTCCGCATGGGCTTCTGGAACCAGCAGATGGTGCCCATCAAGGAGATGACGGACGTCCTGAAGGTGGTGAAGGAGGTGACCAACCTGAAGCCCAAGTCCTGGGTCCGGCTGAAGAGGGGCCTGTACAAGGATGACATCGCTCAGGTGCGGTTAACTGGGTGATTAGCTCTACCGCCTCAGGAGTGGGAGGTTTGAGTCCCAGTCTGGTTCCTCTCTGCGTAGAGCGTGTGCAGTATATTCACCCCCATGTCCTTGTGCGTTTGATGCTGTCCTCCAGTCACCTCCCACTGCAAAAACCATGTACCCCTAGGTCTTCTGATGAATATTGGCTTGCCTGGTTAAGTCTGACACTTGATCTGAAATCCAAAACAATGTGCAACCTCCTCATCTTTGCAAATAAATGTATTACATGCTTTAGTAAGTGAACAGGGATCATATTCTGTCATTGTCTTAAGATTCATTGTATGGGCTGATTATCTTGTGGTTCTTGATTGTTTCTTACTTTTTTGATGACTGGCTGTCTGGTAATAGGAATTTGAAGATTTTTTTTGTTTGTAGGTGGACTATGTTGAGCCAAGCCAGAACACAATCTCGTTGAAGATGATTCCACGGATAGACCTGGACCGCATCAAGGCTCGCATGAGTCTGGTAAGGTGATATGGAAATAGGAGTTTCGCTTTGTGGAACATTTCAGTGAAGTTCTCTCTGGGGAAAAAAAAACAAAATCTTGGACTTCAGTGGATTATGTTAGTTTTTTTTTGGGGGGGGGTGAAAGAACTTAAAGGTTTTTTTTCATGGGTAGGCAGGAGTTGAGAAATTTTTGCGACCATTTTAAACTTTCTGCATATAAACAAAAATGGTCCTTTGTCAAGAATCAATTTAAATCCTACTATGAGGAATTGATGTTTCACTTAGTTGTGAGTGTTACAATCCGGAGACATCCGCGAATGTTGATGTGGTTCTGACCCCAGTTTAATTCTTAGCCTTTATTAATGCTTTGCCTCATACTGTGCAGTTTGTGTTGTTTTACATATTGTGTTCATCAGTATTAAAGCTTGGAACAGTCCAATTTTGATCTCCTGCAATCTGTAGGAGATTAAAAATTTTGTGAACCTGGTGAATGTTGGTGGGCTTGTGTCTTGCCTTGAGGGGCAGTTTGCAATCCCTGAAATGTCTCCCCCTCTCTTGTGATGACCCCACAGAAAGACTGGTTCGCCAAGAGGAAGAAGTTCAAACGTCCTGCTCAGAGACTCTTTGACGCCGAGAAAATCAGGTATGGAGGTAAAAATCGATCAGCCTTTCCCTCCTGCTGGAAGAGATCCATTTACCTTTTCTTCACGTTTTTACGAGATATGAAAATCACCACAAAGGCATCACGGTGTAAGAATAATCTCCCTACAGTTAATGCATGGGCCCTGCTCCTGTAGGTCACTGGGAGGTGAGGTCAGTCACGATGGAGACTTCATGATCTTTGAGGGCAACCGCTACAGCCGCAAAGGGTTTCTCTTCAAGAGCTTCGCCATGTCGGCGGTGGTAAGAGTCTGCAGCACTCTGCCCCCTTGTGGCTGAATCTTGTGTTATCGATGCATGCTAGTTTTGTCCGGTTTATGGAACAAATGCAGTGCCCATTAATTTGCTGCTTGAGCAGTATTGGTGCTTGCAGCTTTCTCAATTTCTCAAGAACCACCCAGCCAAACAACCTCAAACTTGACTCTGCACATCCTTGGGTCCACTCTTACAATAACACCAATTGAAATTTGAAGTTGATCAGATAAACGAATGTTGAGTTTTGCAGAGCACTGACACGTGTTCATACATGCACACGCACATAGACCGAGATTCCTTATTTTATGGCATGATGATATGTTCCGTAATGCAAGCGCATTGGCGTGTTTTGCAAAGCAGAAGTATTGATTTTCGTGCTTGTGTATGTTCCATATTTTACTTGACACAGTTTTCCAGCAAACTCCAATTCTACAATGGGTCATTCCAATATGAACTCAACCAATGTACAAAAATCTTTCACGGTTACCGACCCAGATATGGCTCAAATTTATTTTGGGAGCGCCGCTATATTTATGTATATGCCTCCGACGGCATAAGCCTTGTTAACCAAAGATATTGGCCTCCAAAATCCCAATAAATTAATGTGCAGTGTACGATTTTCTAGCGGCATGGCCCCCCATTTTTGGAAACCCCCAGGAGTGGTAGCCTAAAATTTAGCATGTGTTCATTATGAATGTAGAAGTACTTCCCAAAAATAAATTGGAGCCAAATCTCAGTTGATGACCTGGGAACTTCTGGTTGGCTTCATATGGAATGACCCCAATGACCCCTTTGTTGAACAGGACCCTTATTGACTGTTTGTCCTGCAGCTTAAATAGAAAATTGGCTATAGTGCAATCTCTGATGCTTTGAACGTGATGAGCATGGCCCCATTTGAAGGATTGTCAAATGCCAAGCCTGTTTTTTCAGGCATGTTTGTGATGCATATCCTTTAGCAAGGTTGTCCCGCTGCCCTGGTTGTTTATGTTCCTGTTGTTTGTTCCATAGATTACGGAAGGGGTGAAGCCCACTCTGTCCGAGCTGGAGAAGTTTGAGGACCAGCCAGAGGGCATTGATCTGGAGGTCGTCACAGAAACTTCAGGTATCAACTCCAGCTCAATGTTGCTATTCATATCTGGTTTTTCCTCTTTGTCCGTTAACTATCTGCCCTCTAACCTGAGAAGCTTGTCTGTTTTCTCAGAGTATGAGAGTGATAACCAGTCCTGTTCCCTGTGATCTACCATAATTTTGGGTTTCACTTCAACCCTAACAATGCACTCATTGCTGAATTCCTAATTCTTAATTCCTAATTAGCTGCAACAAGTTGAGAGAACCTGCAGGATGCTAGATTCGAAAGATTTAACTGTGTGTGAGGTATTGAGTTTGTGACTGTAGTCAGTTAAAGTGGAAAGGGAGAAAACCCAGACCAGGTTCTAGCATTTATGAGTTTTGATAAGTGTAAATAAATTTGGCACAGGTTATTTGGTTAATTACCTTCGCCAAGGAGGTTAAGTTTCAGGCAGTGTTTGTCTATTTGTTTGTTTGTTTCTTAGTTAGCAAGATAACTCATAAAGTAATGCACCGATTTTGATGAAATTTTCAGAGAAGGTGGGTATTAAGTCAAGGAACAGGTGATGAAATTCTGGCATATCTAGGCCAAAGTTCAGATTTCAAGTCTTTCAAATGGGCCGGAGTTCCAATCACTGTGCTTCTGGGTTTTGCTGCCCCCTGGCAGAGATCTGCGCTTGGAGTGCTTTTCTAGTTAAGATGGCTAAAGGGAAAATTGTCATTTTTAGCTCGCCGGGACGAATGTCTGGAGAGCTATTGTCGTACCCCCGGCGTCCGCGTCCGTCTGCGTGCAGAAAAACTTTAACCTTGCCCCGGCGAGCTTTGTTGTCTTTCTGACAACCTTTGTTCAGCCTGGATTTGAGCGCTTGATTATCTGGGCGTTTGCAATGGCTGAAAGGCATTGTGGGATTGTTCTCAGGGAAGGAGAGGGAGCACAGCTTGCAGGCGGGAGATAACGTGGAGGTGTGTGAGGGTGAGCTGATCAACCTGCAGGGGAAGATCCTCAGCGTGGAGGGGAACAAGATCACCATTATGCCCAAACACGAGGACCTGAAGGTATGAGCCTGGCTCACTGAGTCCCGTTAACCATGAAGTTTCATATGAATCACCAATCAGACTGTCGCTCAACAAGTCCAATCAGCCATGGCGATTCATACAAGTCGCCAAACTTTCTGCAGCTCACAAAGTCCCCTTCAGCTGTGGAGATTCATATGGGTCACCACATTGCTGTAACTCCCCAAGCCGCATCAATCATGGAGATTCATGAGTCTCCAACCGGAATGTTGCCCAAGGCCCCCCAGCCCTGAGGATTCATATTACTGTTACCTGCTATACATTTGCTGCCATTATTCACGCTGTTTAGCCTGTGTTATAAAACTAATGTTAAACTGCATCTAAACGAAAGCAAGTAAATGACATGGGCATTTTCTAGTCAAATAAGACTGTAATCATCCTTATTGAACAAAATTAACTCTGGCTGGGCCTCTGCCCTTCAGCTACTCCACTAAGCATCTATGCGACAGTCCTGTCAGATTTGCTGTTCAAAAAAAAAGTTGCCTTGTGTGCTGAATTCATCAAGATCCTTCAGTTAGTCTGTTCCTTTACCCCAATACTGCGGTGTGAAATCATTCTCCTTTCCTCCTCTCACTCAGGACCCCCTGGAGTTTCCAGCTCACGAGTTGAGGAAGTACTTTAAGATGGGCGATCACGTGAAAGTGATCGCCGGGCGCTACGAGGGCGACACGGGCCTCATCGTGCGTGTGGAGGAGAACTTCGTCATCCTCTTCTCGGACCTCACGATGCACGAGGTAAAGCGCTCCACTGGCGGGAGGAAAACAAGACCCAGACAGTGCCTCAGTTATCAAGATTATCCATTAGCAGTTTTCTAACATCTCTGTTAACGACCTTAAGACAGTTTTTGACTCTGCTTTCTACTAACAGTTGTAATGGTTTCATCAGCATTTCAATTTTCACAAAATATTTGAGAGGCTTAACCTTTAAAGGGACAATGTGTAACATTTACATTTTTTTTAAAATGTAATTTTAAAATGTAAATTCTTTTAAAGAGAATTTTTTTCTGCATTCATATATATGTCATCATTGGTGTATTATGACCTCCGCTAATAATCTGATATATCTCGTAAACGAAGAATTTTAGACTTGTTTCTACATTGGACGGGTAAGCTGGGAGGGGAGCGCCATGACAGTCAGCCATCTTGAAACTGTTGCCGCTGGCAAGGGACCAATTGCACCAAACTCGGGATAAATCCGCGTTTGCACTGCCAGCCAGTGCAGAGCGATTGAGACACCGGAGGAAATCAGGAAGAGAGGCTATCGTGGCGACATTGAAAATCAGTACTACTGCAGCATAATGCAGGACCATACATATGCAGCATCAGCACAGGAGACCGAATCCTCATCCGCA
The DNA here is from genome assembly GCA_029721435.1 of Gymnothorax reevesii. Classification (NCBI taxonomy): domain Eukaryota; kingdom Metazoa; phylum Chordata; class Actinopteri; order Anguilliformes; family Muraenidae; genus Gymnothorax; species Gymnothorax reevesii. Next base: position 119,432,587 of record CM056574.1, read on the forward strand.
AAAAAAAAAAAAAGAAAAAACGAAAAAGAGAATAGAAAAGGCAGCGCGACCGGCTCGCTCAAAAAAACAAGGGTGAACATCGGGCTAGCCTTCCCCAGGTGGAAGGAGCTAATGAGGAAGAAAGATTTTCTAAGGGACGCTGAAATTGCCAACTTTCTCTTTGACAAGTAAGTCAGCTATACTGCCAAAATTAGCTTAAACACAACTATTCATTCAGTTTTGTTACACAGTGTTGCTTGTTACCATAAGCAACATGATAGTAGATCTTGCTAAAATACTGCATTCTCATTGTTACAGGTGGAACTATATGTTTACGTGGTTTCAGTAGCTTTTCATAATTAGTTTGTTAGCTAGTTGTCAATCTTTTTCCTTTCCTTAACGCAATTATCGTAATTGGCATCTAAGACACTTTCTCTCCGTATGCGATGTAACAGCGATGAAACCGTGGGATAAATTCAGTAGGCCTATACAGTGGCGTAGCCAGAACTGAGATTTGGCTTGCACAAAAGATCTGTTTTAAAAAAATTATTAGCCCTGACCTGTTCTGAGTCATTTTCATAATTAACAAAAGGTTCACTCTGAGAGCTCTCCACGCTTAATCGGAGAGAACAAGCAGCACCTGTTAAGTAAGACCACAATCATTCATCTGGACGCGTGTTTGCTGCTTTTAACTCTACCTTGTTAAAAATTGCATTCCTGTCGACTGTCACGCACGCTTTTAATAGCCTATTTAACAGCAGAGTGCCGTATTTTTTATCAACCCAATACCGAGAGTGAAAGGCGATATGTCATTACAATGCGGACCAGTTCAATCGAGGTGAAGCATTAGCCTTTTAATAAGTAGGCTACATTATTTCTCTCTACCGAATTAAGACCATGACTGTGTCGCTGTTATAGATCGCATATGGAGATAAATCGTGTCTTCAGTTGCCAATCAAGATATTTGGAAAACGCCTCAATGAAGGAAAATGATGGAGAACTAGCCAGGATTAACTGTCATAAAGGACGTGTCTGTGTCCCTTCCAATTATCAGTTTCTGGATGCTGGTCCATGCAGACTTCTTTTCGTTAGACTTCGCATCAGCCTCCCTGTCACAAATGACACCTGTCCGTGCTTTGATAGTCTCTAAGAGGGTCCGCCTCATCCGACATTAAATTTTCACGACGGTGTCTTCTGTTTGCAATTTTGCATCTACAAGTGGTCGAGAGATACTGCTAAATGTGCATCTACTTCCCCTAATGCATTCTGTAAGTAACATGCCGAACAATAAAAGGTGGTCAACTCCGCCTGACCGCTTGATTACGCGAGTACAGCTAAACATCTGCTTATCTAGGGTGAGTGTAGTAAAGTATTAAAAGTTTTTTCCAATGAGCGATTAACACTCTTGTTTAGCAATGCGCGAACAAATGTGTTTTAACTTAGTTCTAGCTCAATACACGCCGAGATAAGCGCTTGCCGACAAGGACTTCTAGGTCAAGCTGATCGCAAGTGACGTGATGCCATGGGGGGCAAAAGGAAATTATTCCATAAGGAACAATTGAAAAAGACACTCTAATAGATCCGTGAATAATTTTTTTTGATTACTGCAAATGATCAATATATAATCTGATTTTTCTCTTATAAATTGCCGGTGGCCTTTTCCGCGGCAGAGACCATTTAAAAAATATTAATTCAGGCTATGCAAACACCGAGGGGACCTTGTCTCTAAGAGCGTTCTCTCAAGCTCCACTACTGCGGTTCTGGTCAGGAGAATCCGTGCCGTCGGCTTATGTCGTTTGCAAGTCAGTAAAGTGAGCAGGTGTAACGACACCAGTGTTTTCAGTTATTGTATTTGATGAATGGCTTTGTTAGCGACTAGACTGCTTCACCTGTCTTTTATGTAACGTTACAGAATAAACCGTGAGGTAGTAAAGGCTGTTGTTGGTTAACTTGGGTTGGATGACAGGTATGTATTTGGTAACTATTGAAGGTGACGTCCGTTAAGCGTGCATGTAGCTAACACTTGCTTTTCTTTTTCGTAATATAAAATATTCGAGATGCACCTAAGCTGAGTTGTTTATTACCATTACTTTGAATATCTTACACCGATTCACGGTACTGTGTTTTGCTGCTTCATTTATTATATCGAGGGCTGACTGCAATAAACAGTTATGTCCGGAACTTATGTATTTGGCATAACTGTTTATTGCAGTCAGTTGCTGGCTTTCAGTTCAGTAGCACCAGTTCTATCAATACATCGATGGTTTCATCAGCGTTGACAAGGCTTTTTGATACACGGTCGCTGCCGTAGTTGCAATACGTGTTTAAAAAGTGAGGCGCTAGAGTGCATTATATTATTTGAATGTAATACACGATTCCAATGCTGGATGGGAGTAATTCCTTCACAATGTCCCTTTAAGGGTAATGAAACCATGCAAGCGGGGGCAGATTATGGATTTTTTTAACCTGGTATTTGCCATTATGGTGCTTAACCACTATTACTTTTGCAAATAGTCAAGTGTATCGGGTAAGAAACTGGAATTTGAAAAGAATTTGCATGTAAGGTGTACTGTATACATATACAGACAAATAATCTGCGTTGTAAGTAGCTCTGGTTTTGGGAATTTCATAAATTGCTTTTCTGTCTGTCCGATTTTGAAATCCGTCATGTCAGTCTACTAATATAGTTATCCCCTTCCCTGACCCCCCCAGCTGAAGGTGCTGCCCCGCGATCTGCAACTCTGCTCGGAGACTGCGTCGGGGGTGGATGCTGGGGGTCAGCATGAGTGGGGGGAGCTGGTGCAGCTTGACCCACAGACGGTGGGGGTGATCGTGCGGCTGGAGAGAGAGACCTTCCAGGTGAGGCCCCCACACACACCTCACACTGCAATTATGGTGCTTTGCGGCCATTTTGTGCTCAAAAGAAGACGTTGTGATTTTCTTGCTTGTTCCATTGCGAGGAAGATGTGTTTGTAGCATTAATCAGTGGGATTGCTGTTTGGGCTTGCTGTACCGCTGGCTTCGAGGGTTATATTTGGGATCCTCAATTTTGAATGCGGTTGCTTCAGATTTGGTGGCCTACAGCTAAGATCGCAAAATCGCCACGTTTCGCTACAAATATGGTTGCTTCTGCTTTCTGCCATTTTCTGTGAGCTATGAAAGCTGATGGTTGAGTTTGTGAGTGGCGTGTGCTCTGCAGGTGCTGAACATGCACGGGAAAGTGCTGACGGTTCGACACCAGGCTGTAAACCGCCGCAAGGACAACCGTTTCGCTGTCGCCCTCGACTCAGAGCAGAACAATATTCACGTCAAGGACATTGTCAAGGTCATTGATGGGCCCCACTCGGTAAGTGGCTGCTCGGGTCTCAAGCCTTTCTTTGCCTTTGACTTCCAACATCCCTTACATATAATGACTGCAGTTAGGGATTCTCACAGCTGTAGAAAGTCCTGGTAAAGTTCTAGGTATTGGCACAGTGATAATTTAACACCTTAGACTCCAATTTTTATTTCCCGCCGCGCAATTTGCGCAAATAACACACACATAAAATTGAGGCGGCAGGGGATATTGGCATGTTTGTGGCAAACACTAGTTCTCGTAAAGCTGCAGTTGGTAAGTTTTAGAAAAGTAACTTTTAGTCATTTTTGCTAAAACTGTCACTGTGTACAGACAGTATTACATAAAACTAGTGAGTACTCTGTAATTTAAAAAAGGCTCCTTTAAACCCACCTAATGCTCCTACTGCAATTTAAAAGAATCGTTCGGACCGACCAAAAAGAACCAATTAGAGCCAGAATGTTATCTGACAGTCGTGAAACAGTGCACATGCACGCGCTGCAGACAGCCCCCTCCCCCTTCCTCCTCAGTTCACGCCAGTGCTCAGTCAAGCTCAAATCTCCGAGAAGGGGTTCAGGAGCTTAGTACCATTAGCGAGGAAAAAAATACCGATGCCTACGTTAGCAGAAACAGCCCACATGGCTAAGACTAGTAAAAAAAGGAAGCCAGAAGAAAAAAAGCACAAAAGAAAGAATTGAACAAAACCCTGGATAAAACCAGAGTGAACATCGGAGTGGCTTTTTAGAGGTGGAAGGAACTCCGTTATCTGGAAGGATTAATAACTGACACAGATTTTGCGATTTTTCTCCTTGACAGGTAAACCCCTGCTTTATTCATTGGTTCATTTTTGCTCTGCAAATAAGCGAGCTGGCGTCGCTGACATGCTCACCAAACTAACCCCAGCCCTAACCAGCATCAATTCATTTTCGCTCTGCAAATAAGCGAGTGAACGTCGCTTACAAGCACAGTCGCTGTTCGAATCGCCAGTCTTGTAATTGTTACAGCAGTGCATGTGATGTTACTGTGATGTTGCAGTCGAGCTAACGTTAGCTTGTTTCGGATGCTAGGGCTAACGTTACTGACGTTGTTTTATTAGAAAGCAGCAGAAAATATTTTTTTAAGTGACCTGGCAGTTTTATCAGTTGTGTTGTTGTCCTATAAATATGTGTAACGTTTCTGTGCTCTCACAGCTAAATGCTGACATACATGATTTACTGGCCATTCAGCTGGATTCACGACAGTTTCTGTACTAAAAAAATTAGGGATGCACCGAAAAGAGAATTTTTGGCGCTTTGCCGAAAACCGAAATAAATTATTATGCCAATTTTTAGTACCATTGCATTTAAAGTCAAGGCATTGCAATAGCATAAATTAATATTCATGCTTCAAAGAATAAATCAATTACAAAATTATGAAAATATTTATTTAGCACTGACATACCAACAAAGCACAATATAAAATAAAATTATTAATAAAATATTAAACTTGGCCCCACTCATGAATAACCTACAGGCCTATAACTGGCTGGTCTATTACTGGCTGCTGAAAAATTGTAAAATATGTTACGTGACCACAACAGCAGCCCACTGATTGGTCAGAGAGAATTGGCTGCGTTAGACAACTCGCTTCCGCATAATCGGTAGGAAACAGGCTTCACTTTCCATCACTGAAACAGGTTTTCAGATTGTGGTTTTGAAACGTGCGTTGTAGTAGGCAGTTTGATAAATATACTGTCCGTTGCCTTACTTTTCAAACAAGGTTGCGTTAATTCACTGAACCCGCTGCATTTATGAAATGCGTTTCTTTGTCCATGATCGTGTTCGTAGCGAAATTAGAAGCAACGGTGTTGTGTCCAATTATGTTTCCCCAATTCCCCTTATTCTGCTGCCCCTATTCTAATAAAATTGCACTGAGAATAACGTTACGGGTGCTGATGAAGCATTTTGTTCTCCGGAAAGGGAAAAGTATCTTAGATGAGATGACTCATTGTATAGCGATAAATTCTAATACTCTGCCATCTCTCGCGATTTGTGCATTTGCTACATTTTTTGCCCTCACTTTCAAAGTGAGGCGGCACGGTGGCTCAGTGGTTAGCGTTGCTGCCTCACAGCAAGAAGGTCGTGGGATCCTGCCTTTGCCCCCGTGACCCTAGTGAGGAAAAGCGGGTATGGAAGATGAATGAAAGAACTTTCAATTTTCAAGTGAAATGTTAAATGATGCCTGCATGACAAGCTAATAACTGTAATGTGAATATAGGCCACTAGATGGCAGTATTAACCTTTTTTTTGTTAAGCTCAGACTAGAGTCATGTTTAGACATGTCCTGGACATGTCTGGGGCAAGTCTCAGAAAAGTAAAAAAAATAGGTCCAAATGTGGGTGGGGTCTGCAAAAGAGTATATAAGGAAAAGAATTGAGACAGTAAAGTAGTAGGAGAAATTGCATGAAGATGACCAGACCTGCCATTCTGTTCAAGACCTGTGATGTTTCTTTTGTGGATTTCTTTGCCTGTGTTTGAGCATTTTCTTCATCCAGGACATCACCAAGCCACCCCACCAAAAAGGGACTGTAATTATTTCTGTTTTTTCTTATTTATCAATCTTGGTCTTTAGTTGTAGGTTGTTATTAGTCTTTGTCTTTGTTAAAAATTAAATGTGTTTTAGTTGTTAAAACTGTGTTTGTCATCCCTTGCTGTTGCTGTTGTGTTATAAATGTAATAACCAATTGGGGCCATAACATAACCAATAACTGTTTTATCATATGTGTTATTTGTTATTAACAACCTCCATGTGTGGTGATTCCATATTTTTCCAAGGGTTGTCTATTTACATTATGGAATACTGATGGTACACGAATGCCTTGAGAATATATTGTCATTTTCTATGAATACTCTATGCCTTCTACGGATATCATTGCTTTGCTTTTTTATGTGGTATGTACTTAATGTGCAACCGAATCGGACACAACACCAGCTGCTATCCTATGCATCAGGACAGTGTCAAACAGAAATTGCAATTCAGCACTCGCGGACTTCAGTGCCATAACGTGGTGATGGTGGTGCTCGTCCCGTGATTTAAAACATACTGACAGAAGCGTGCTGACCGCGGTTTTTGCTTGCTTCATCACAACATTCTGTTTCGGCCGTATTGTTTCGGTGTTAAAAGTCTTTCGGGCGAAAACCGAAAATGCATTTTTTTGCCTTTTTCGGCCAAAAATTTTCGGTGGCTGAAAAATGAGTAACTTGCTGAAATAAGCGTGTGCTGGGTTTTGAGTGAATATATACTGCTTTAGATTACTTTTCATGTCGACATGATTTATTTCTGCTCGTTTGTTGGCAGGCGCGTCATTAGACCTGAAAAATCCAGGGCTAATATCCCTGCCTTCATTGAAAATAGTTAGTCCTGGCTAATTCTAGATGGGTTTTCTTTATTAACATGTTTTCCAATTCAAGAATAATCAAGTGTCAATCGAAGACCTGGCTTCTCTCCCCCATGCGATCTAAAAGCGACAAAATAATGGGCCTCGAAGGTGACCTTTAAAAGTTTTAAAGTGCTACTGTTGACTGTTAAAATTGTAAATGGTTTGGCACCCTCTTATCTCGTTGACCTGGTGGGTCCATATGTGCCTGCTTGGGCACTTCGTTCACAGGGGACTGGCCTTTAGAGTGTCCCTAAGGTCCGTAAAAAGAATATTGGTGAACAGGCCTTTTCATTCCGTGCTCCCACTTTCTCCCGCTTTCAATTACTTGTATCAGCAAAATTGTTACAGATAGGGAATAAGTTTGAATTGGAGAGGTACACTTCCTGACAAAAGTATTAGGACGTCACTATTTATGTGTGTGATTTTCTTACAGTGCAGTTGAAAATAGTGAATGTATCATATTTGGAAATAGTTGTTTATTCAAATAAAAATACAGACCCCATTTTGGATACACCAAACTGAATTATTTTAAGTCTTGACCCTCCTTTTATAGAGAATCAAAATCACTCCATGTGCTGATCATATTGATTGAACTAATAGTAGCCGTGGTCTTCCATTATAACAAAGACACAATTCCAAACTTGTAAATTTGAAGATTACCATCTTGCAAGGACTATTTATTATAATATCTCTTATTTATTACAGACCCAAAGTGAGAGTTTTTTATGCAGAGAAAAAATATGCCAATTTGTATATCTGTAGCATCCCCAAATGTCCAAATAATGTTCTGTGATGTTTACATGTACATTTTAGGACACCATTAAATTCCTACAACACTCACATGTGTAATATAGCACGTACATCAAAGGTTGAGTGAGAATGAGGATCGTCCTAATACTTTTGTCAGGTAGTGTATAGGAAGTCATAGGAACTTTCATATAGTGACTTTCTTATTGACCTATGAAAGTCAAACTTGACCTAGTGAAAATTCAATGACTTCTGTCACTAAAATGGTCACAGATGGAGCCTAAGGTTGTATCACAGACTGAAGGACTTATCGCACAACGACATGATTTTCAACTTGACTGTTTGCGACCTTTGAAGGTCAAACTTGACCTTATACAGTACAATTACAATGCCTTGTATCACTAAAATGGTCACAGATGGAGCCTAGTTTTGTGTTGCAGACCTCTCAGAAGTCTTACATGAACTTTCATTGGGGTCGCATTCAACTTTTCTGTTAGTGACCTTCTAGGGTCTAACTCTGCTGTGAAATTGCACTGACTTGTTTCACCAAAATGGTCACAGATGGAGCCAAGGTTTATATTGAGACATTTGGTAAATCATATATGAAGTTTGTTTGCCTACCTCAACTTGACAGTTCACAATTGTTCACAAATCACATATTGAATTGTGAAAGACATGCATCACTAAAACTGCTTCAGAGCTTAAGAATGGGTATTACAGGGTGTCTTACAAATGTAAGGAACTTTTATTTAGTGACCTTGAAATTGACCATCAATAATTTGACGGTCAAACTTCTCATGAAGTTTACATTACTTGTATCTTCACTCCAAGATTGCTTGCCGGTAAGCTACAGGACCCTTGGTCCTATTTTTATCGTTTACTGTTAATTATGAAGAAAAAGTTACTTTCTGTTTTACTGAAGGGCTTGTGTCTTATTTTTATTGGCATGACTGGTTGTCCCCCGTCGCCCCGCGGAACGTGGGTTATAGAAATGCTGTTCGTCCGTCCGTCCGTCCGGGAACAGTGTACTCGCAATTACTTTTGACAGCTTTGATGGAGGATCACCAAATTCACACCACATATGCCTCTCATGAAGGCCTTGCTCAAATTAAATGATGATTGACCTTGACCTAGTTTTCAAGGTCACTGAGCAAAAACATGTGAAGAACAGTGTACTCGCAATAACTTTTGACAGCTTTGACAGAGGATCACCAAATTCACACCACATATGCCTCTCATGAAGGCCTTGCTCAAGTTCAATGATGATTGACCTTGACCTAGTTTTCAAGGTCACTGAGCAAAAACATGTGAGGAACACTGTACTCGCAATAACTTTTCACAGCTTTGATGGAGGCTCACCAAATTCATGACATTCTTATTGGCTTGTTAGGTTGATCTCAGCCATGGGCACAAAACTATGCCTTGGCGTTGCGTCCATCATCCACAAGTCATGAAAATTGTAATCTCTCGCATAACCCATGGTTATATTTAGCTCATATCACAATGATCCATCCCTCATCCATCTCTCTGTTCAACCAATGAGCTACAGTGTCATTGTACTTCACATTATTAGTGGTACCGTGCACCACATTATTTTCAGCCATCAAAACAGTTTTTGCCACATGTTTCTGGACACTTCTGCGACGGGGGACACAAGGCCTTCAGGCCAGCAGGCCATTTTTATTAATTAGTATTAGAACATAATAGGAGTTAAATTGCCATAGGTATGAGTTGCAGTTGTTAAAAAAAGACAAATAAAAAATATTTGAGATACAGGTATCTTATTGGTGCTGTAAATTAAAAGGAAATCAAGAGAAACAAAAGGCATGGCATATGCTTCCGACTGAAACAGTTGAAGAACATGTACAGAAAGCGAGCGTTCGGCATCATCTGCTATGTATGACCATTCAGGTCACCAAAAAGCAAAAACCTCGGGTGAGTGCGCTAAAGGATTTCAAGATGGCTGCTGTGGCAGCCATATTGGTTGGTGGAGCGAGCTCAAAATCGATAGGCATTGTCCCCCATGTACGACCATTCACTTTAAGAAAAATCATAAACCTCCATCAAGCAGGGTTCACGTTAGAGCGCGTCAAAGGATTTCAAGATGCCAGCTGTGGCATCCATATTGGTTGGTGGAGCGAGCTAAAAATTAATAGGCATCATCCTCTAAGTATGACCATTCACCCCACCAAAATTCATAAACCTCCGTCGAGCAGTGTTCATGTTAGAGCGTGACAAAGGAAAAGTTTGTCAGGACGCCCGGATGGACGGATGGAACGAGGTCTTTTGAGGTCCGGGGCATAAAAAAGGCTGTCTAGTAAAAGATGGGTAGGACTAGTAAGGACTAGTCCTAGTGAGAAGGACTGTCTATTTGGGGAAAAAAAATTAAATTTCCATCCCTGATATACAAAAAAAGAGTGGTATATTTATGTCTAAGGAATGCCGTTTTCATATTTTGCACACTTGTATTTGCACCTTGAATTCCTACATTTCTCTTCATTCTAGACTATGGTCATTTTTATTTTAACATTTAAATGTTTGTCTTGGTTCATAATAATTCCCAGAATTAATTGATTTTACAGTAAAATATTATATATGATAAAAATTGGTCCTGAATATTCACTCATTCACAGCCTGAGCCCGGTGTATGGCTTAGGTAGAACCAACTAAAACTTAGTAATTCCTATTCAGTTACCGAGTCACATGTTAGCTGTAAGTGGGACCCAGTTGGTGAGTCCAAGTAGTTTTAACACTGCAGTGCTACTGTAAATCAACTGCCTTGGTCTTCATTTGACTATGTGGATTAGTGTTAGTACTGTTGGCTAAGTGTTCTAAGAGATGAAAATAAAAAGTTAAAATGCATATACCGACATTTTTGTGAAGTTTTATTTTTGCTACACAGTTCTGAAAAATGCTACATAATGCTATTAACTTCCAGAGACTGCATTGTGCTTTCGCTATGCGTTTTTTTTTTTTGCTTAATGCCAGCCCTGGATTTTTAGAATTTGGGAATATATTGTATTTGGGTGGTAGATGTGATATACCAAGGTGACTGATGTGTCTCTCGACATGCTTTTGTGCATTCTCTGTGTGTATTATTTGACAGGGTCGTGAGGGGGAAATTCGTCACCTGTTCCGGGGGTTTGCCTTCCTGCACTGTAAGAAGCTGGTGGAGAATGGAGGCATGTTCGTCTGCAAGACCCGGCACCTGGTCCTTGCCGGGGGCTCCAAGGTGAGTCAGGACCACTAATCACCTCAGCTGTGTGAGCTGCTCACCCTTCTGTACACCTATGTGTCCTGTTTACCTGAGATGCATTTACAAACCCCAATTCCAATGAAGTTAGGACGTTGTGTAGAAAGTGAATAAAAACGGAAAGCAATGATTTGCAAATCCATTTTGGACCTATATACAGTTGAGTACACTACAAAGGCAAGCTATTAATTGTTCAAACCGATGAACTTAACTGTTTTTTTGGAAATATTCACTCATTTTGAATTTGATTCCTGCAACATGTTCTAAAAAAGCTAGGACAGGGGCATATTTATCACCAGGTTGCATCACGTTTCCTTTTAAAAACACTCAATAAGCACTTGGGAACTGAGGACATGAATTTTAGAAGCTTTGTAGGTGGAATTATTTCCCATTATTGTTTGATGTATGACATTAGTTGCTCAACAGTCTGGCGTCTCCATTGTCGTGTTTTGCACCTCATAATGCCTCAGATTTTCAATGGGAGACAGGTCTGGAGTGCAGGCAGCCCAGTCTATTACCTGCACCCTTTTACTCTGCAGCCACACTGTCGCAACGTGCAGAATGTCTCTTGGCATTCTCTTGCAGAAATAAGCAGGGTTGTTATGTTCTTGACATAATACTCAGCATTGATAGTGGTGCCCTGGGGTACAACATGCAACTCCGACACCCCCCAGACCATGCAATGGGCACTGAGCTTGATTTGCTCTGAAGGTGGCACTTTCTTTCCATCGTTGGTGTAGATGCAGTCGTTTTGGCTGTTGGGAGTTGGGAATAGAGTGGGCACTCATCAGAGAAAACACAGTTTTCCCAGTGTCTTGGGATCATTGTGACTTGCTTCCCTGTAAAAGCCAGCTGCTTCTCCTTTTGCAGTTTGGTAAGGCAAGGAATCCACTGTCTACTGTATGCTCTCAGACCCAGTTTTTTAGTCAGAAAACGATGGATAGTACTCTTAGAGACTGCTTCCCCAAGATTCTTCAGTCTTCAACTGAGTCTGCGGCAGGATTGGTGTCTCTTTTCCTTAGCCTTTCGGATGAGGTCCTTGGCCCTGGAACTCGGGACTGACGGCCAACCTGCACGGTGCTCGTCTTCAAGCACAGCTCTGTCTCTGCCATTACTTCTTCACCCATCGTATGCTTCTGCCAAGGTCCTGAGCTACCTCGCTGCAAGCTGGGCAAGGCAATGGCTTGAGCATGGTTTGGCCATTGTGGCTGCACTACCAAAAAGGTTCTCTTAGTGACAGTTCTCTCAGTTCCTTTGTCTACCAAGAAATTTATAGGCTTCTCACAAACAGATTAACTAATTAAACAACCTCACAACACCTGGCTGACCAGGTGCAACCCATTTTGGAGGCGGACGTTGCCCATTGGGATGCACAAACTTTTGGGACGCAGTGTATACCTTTTTGCATTAATGGCGCAAGTTACCCATGCCATGGGCACTAACATATCCCCATACCATCACAGATGCTGGCTTTTGAACTTTGCTTTGATAACAATCTGGGGTGCGTTTCCCGAAATCACAGATGCTTACATAGTTTGCGGCATTGACTGTGAATGGAAAAACTATGTAAGTTGCTAACTTAGTTAGCAACTATGCTTTTGGGAAGAACAACCCTGGATGGTCCGTTTCCTCTTTAGCCTAAAGGACACAATGTCTATGATTTCCAAAAACAATTTGAAATGTGGACTGGTCAGACCACAGCTCACTTTTTCACTTTGCGTCTGTCCATCTCAGATGAGATCAAGCCCAGAGAAGCTGGTGGCATTTCTGGGTGTTGTTTAAATATGACTTTCCCTTGGCATTGTAGAGATCTAACTTGCATTTGTAGATGTAGCGACAAACTGTATTAAGTGATGGTTTTTTTTGATGTGTTCCTGAACGCACATGGTAATATCCTTTGCAGAATGATGTCGGTTTTTACTGCAGTGCCCCCATTGGTCATGAGCCTTCAGTGTGGTTTTTCGGCCTTGCCGCTTACGTGTTGAGATTTCTCCGGAACTCTGAATCTTTTGATGATATTATGGACTGTAGATGATGAAATCCCTAAATTACTTGCTATTGCACTTTGAAAAACGTTGTCCTTAAACTGTTAGACTATTTGCTCATGCAGTTGTTCCCAAAGTGGTGAACCTCGCCCCATTCGTGCTTGTGAACGACTGAGCCTTTCGGGGATACTCCTTTTATACCTAATCATGACTCACCTGTTTCCAATTAACCTGTTCACTTGTGGAATCTACCAAACAGGTGTGTTTTGAGCATTCCTCAACTTTCCCAGTCTTTTGTTGCCTGTGTCCCAGCTTTTTTGGTTCGTGTTGCAGGCAGCAAATTCAAGATGAGTGATTGTTTCCAAAATAACAAAGTTTATCAGTCTAAACATTAAATATCTTGTCTTTGTAGCATACTCAATTGAATATAGGTCGAAAAGGATTTGCAAATCACAGTATTCTGTTTTTATTCACCTTTTACACAACGTCCCAACTTCATTGGAATTAGGGTTTGTATATTGCTTTCACTTAATGGGCCAAGTGTACTGATGAATTGAGAATCTCAGTATTTAAAAATATCTCCATCCAGGTACCAGAGGTTGGAAGTCCAGGGATGCCATTTTTAATAAGTTCTTAAAATTTCACACTAAAACTTTGCCTCTGCTCAAAAGGTGGAGTATGGTTAAAAAATGTTCTAATTTCTAAAACCTTAGGTGTTCTCAGTGCAGTTTTTACTTTATAAATCGCTATCCACTCTAAATTTTGAAATGTGTTTATGAGCCTATCGATGCATGTCCTTTCTGAAATGTGATCTGTGCCCCTCTCTGTCATGTTAAAACTTTGTGAGCTCTCGTGCTAAATCACCGGCCTTGAAACCCTCAATTTTCTTGCCTCCGCAGCCCCGTGACGTGACGAACTTCACGGTTGGAGGTTTTGCGCCCATGAGCCCCCGCATTAGCAGCCCTATGCATCCTGGCGGCGGCGGTGAGTACGGAACGCAGGTTCTGCCAGCACCTGCTATACTAGACCTTGGCCATAGGGGGCATCAGTGTGCAGTTACATGCATCTTTACAGTTCATCAAAGTCGTCAAAAGTGATATTCAAAGTGTAGAATTCTTTGCAAAGGATCATGGGCCTTTGATTTTGTGTGAAGTAAGGACAGAGACATCTAGACTTGGAGGAAGTATGGGCTTAATTGTCAAGCCATATTTGCAGGATGTCCGCGGGGTTTTAAAAGGTAGTAAATGAAATTAGCAAAAAATAAGGCCATTAAAAGGTAATTAATGCAACATGACGAGGTATCAAATTTTCCATCTCCCCCTAAAAAGTATGAGTTTTCAATTTGTGTTATATATGTAACTGTTGAAATTCGCTTGAGTTTATTTAATATGTGTGAGCAGGACCTGTGGCGATATGTTTGACTGACATCATTCTGTGGCCCGGGCCGTTTATGCTGACTGTCGCTCAAAGATGTAAAAGTGCAGGATGCAATACAAAAGTCTGGCAGTTCAAGTTATGAGAAAGATTAATTTTCATGGTATGAGCAAGTGGAAGCATAATTGGCCAAAAAGGGCATGACCATCATGCATACATTTTCTTGACTGAATGCTTGATGGTTTTACTCACCCAAATCTTTCTCAGGGTACCCAAACATCAAGGTAAGCCGAAAAAGTACTGATTACATTGGATACTGGTGGATATTGCCTACGGAATTCTTTTGCCCTTGCGTTTTTGGCCGATTATGCTGTCCACTGTCTCATACCACGACAATGAATCTTTTTCATTACTTGAGCCGCCAAACTTTCGCACCGTGTCCTGCACTTTGAAATATCGCAGCTGCATTTTTAGTTTTCACGGTCCTGTTCTCTTGTTCTGTGATAACCAGGCGAATGTAACTACACACAAATTATTCCATAACTCTCCGAGTGTCAGTCATGTATCAGACAGCGCAGGTGGGGAGTAACCGGCGAATAGCGAGGCTGGGCGAAATAGATTAGAGGCTGACATGTTTCATAACCGGATGTAAAATGCTCAGATATTTTCTTTGAAATGCCAGACATATCCTGACATTTTGCATTAATCCCTAATGCCCTGCCGTTGTATTCATACCATTATCTGTGGGAAAAGTGCCTTGGATAGCTTATTTGATGACCTTCAAACCATCACTGAAAGGCAGTGTTAGAAGACAGGCGAGTTCCCTCAATATAATATCCGGCGTTTAAATGACCGTCATGCTGATTTGATAGTTCAGCTATGTTCGTGAATATTCAATATGTATACAGCCCCAACGCCCTACTGGCCCAGAGCCTAGCTAGCTACAACCATAGACGGTTAAAGACAACAGATTTTACTGGTCGCATAGTAAGACTTTCTGCGAAACAATGGCAACAGAAAGTTCACAAATATTGACATAAGAGATCCCGAATCTGAAGAGGAGGCCGATGCAATGCTGGAAATGCCATCAACGCGTATAACAATGGACGTTTCATAGTGGTGATTTTACTAGCCTAACTAATAAATTAGACGAAATGATTGATTGCAGAGCTGCCAACTCCCAACGCATTCGGCTCAAGTCTCACGCTTCTTAGTGGCAATCGCGCTTCTGTGCTGTAGTCCGCAATTATTCAATTAATGCACATTTAAGAGGTTCTCTTGCAGAATTACAGTTGTTGTGGATGAATGTTTATCAGTTTCATGTACATCACGGCTCATTTCCCACTAGTGACATGGAAATCAATGATGACTCGAAGTCTCACGCTTCTCTTTACTCAGGCATTGGAATTAATGGAATGGCATACAGACATTTCAAATGGTCTTATTCCATTCAAACAATTGAAACGATCATGAAACGCACTCATTGCTTTCAATCCCCAAATAAAAAAAAAAAGCGCAAGAGGTCAAGAGTCATAATCGCTGTCCGTGTTACTAGTGGTGAAATCCAGCACTACGCTAGTGAAACTGAAACTGCCATGTACAAAGACTCCCATTACGTGTAAGAATCTCATTAATATACACGCTGATTGAACAATTGCTGACTTCGGTGAATATGTCTCGAAAATACGTGATACCTACGCCGTATGCGTGAGAATTCGAAGATTTTTGACAGCCCTGCGATTAGGCTATTGATTTTTCTTAACCATTCTAAAAGTGGCCTAGCTCTCGGAATATCCTACCTGGATGGGCTTTCTTGTTGGTAGCCTATGCATCGAGCCCCAATGCATCATCCCACCATGCCAAAATGAAAACACAACGAGACAGATGTCTCGTCATTTGCAATTGCCAATAGGTCACCCATATCCTTGCCTGTGATAACCCAGCTAAAGTCATTTTCTGGTGATGAATTTTTTTTTTTTTTTTTTTACAAAAGGTCATTCTAAATCATGTAAGGAATGTTCCGTGAAAAAAATCTAACTGATATCTCTGAAATGACCTCCACTCAGTCAATAGTAAAGTTTTGGCAGGCATGAAATGTCCTCAAACCAGGCTGGTTAGCTTCACAAGACGTTAATCTACAAATGCAAATGCATTTTTGCATGAAAAATACAAAATTGAAATGAAAAATGAAAGTATTTACAGTGTGAAAGTATTTACCGTATTATGATTTCTGACACACGATTGTTCAAAAACAAATTAAATTGAGTTAATGAAAAGTTTGTTCTGTTGCACATATAATGAGAAGTCTTGGCGAAACAAGATCAATCATGCCATCATTATTGAAGTGCCATAGTGCACTATCGTAGGGTCAGAAATCACACCGTAGATGATATAAGCAGAACTAAGGTCCTTCTTTATAACATTTGGTCTTATAAATTCGTGGCCTTTTCTGAAATGCACAGCGCACTGTAGAATGGGCATGTGGCTTTTTGAGTCCAAATTTAATAGGCATTTCCTGTTTTTTGTAGCCTAAATTCCAGTGCATGCCTGTGCTGGTTATGGATACTGCTCCTTGTTTGCAGGAAAGGTGATGTATGTCGACCTTTAATTTCAGGTCAACAGCAGAGAGGCGGCGGGGGCGGAGGCATGGGGCGTGGCCGGGGCCGTCGAGACAACGACCTCATTGGACAGACGGTCCGCATTTCCCAAGGACCCTACAAGGGTGAGCAGCGCACCATGAGAAGACACTTTTCCACCCGTCCATTATAGGCCATCACCTGTTGGCCAATAGTCATTGCCGAATACTACAGAGAGTTACCACAGTAAAATCCCCAGGCCTCAATAGTTCCCTCCACCCCACAATGTTCCATTGAATATCGGCTCCTGCTTAGCAGGGGTGGGAATAGTTGAAGGCCCCACGATATGGTATTACCACGATACTTGAGTCATGATACAATATTATTGCAAGATATCTCTGGTTGCACTTCTCCAGCTTCCAACTTTGTTCTGGCCAACTTCTGGCTAAATGCTGTGAGAGTCAGACCTTTGCTGTGCTGACCTTGCCAGACAGTGAGCACTTAGCACCATCTCAGCAATACCTCTGGACTGAAAAGTCAATTATTTTTAATCATTGTGCTACCCAACAGTTGAGTTTGTATTCACAGCATTATTTAGAATTCGTGTAATAAAGACGCGATACTTGGGGTCTCTGAGCTGATACAGTATCACAATATTGCCACACAAAATATTGAGATATTATGCACTGTCAAATTTTTTCATAAGCCAGAGTTAATGGACTGGCATGTGTATGGAGATCATTCTGCTGCTTGAACAACTTGTGGTTCGGCAAATCTGGGGCATATTTCACAAAGCAGGATTATGGAGTTTGCAAGATCATAAAACTTGGAACAGCCTTTTCTCTTTCAGTCTCTTTACTAGTTTAAAGAGGGTTCCAGGTGTTACTCGGTCCACTTACCGTTTGTAAAACAAGGCCCTTCCTGGCTCAGCTTGACTCCAGTCCTTCTGTTTCCCAGGATACATCGGTGTGGTGAAAGACGCCACGGAGTCCACTGCTCGAGTGGAGCTGCACTCCACCTGTCAAACTATCTCTGTGGACCGTCAGCGCCTCACTACTGTGTAAGTTTAAAGGTCACTTCCTGTGTAGCTGACATTTGAGATGATTTCCGAGGTTCTTGTGCCATGCTCATGTTTTTCTTGCCTCCTTAATATGAGAAACTAGTACAGATAAAGATTTCACATGAGCTATAATTGATGGGTTCATTGGGTTGAAAACTAAGAATGTGCACCTTCCAGTAATTTCAGTGCAGTCTAACAGTCACTTGGAAAACACTGCCAGCAGGAAATGACATTACAGTTGAAGCTAACATCTAGTCAAGCTCTTGGCTGCCTGTGGTTAATCACCAGCAGTGCAAGTTTAATGGTTCAGTATTGAATGATATTGTTCTCTGGTGTTAGTGGAATGACCATCCGCCAGATTGTGGGTAATGGAGTTTTTCTGTTGCTTTCATAGCGGGGCCAAGAAGCCCGGAGGAATGACCTCCACCCACGGCAGGACCCCCATGTATGGGTCTCAGACCCCGATGTATGGAACGGGCTCCCGTACCCCCATGTACGGCTCACAGACGCCACTTCATGACGGTGAGAACTCTTGTTTAGTCAGCTATCAGTTCACCTCTGGCCTTAACTCTATGCATTTCACATTTTCTCAGGAGTTGCAATGGATGAAATTTTCACTGGATTACAATCTCAGAGTTCTACTTTTTGGAGGTGTAGGTAGCAGTAAGAAATAATCAAGAAGTGAAGACCAAAAAAGTCTAGTATAACTGCTTTGCTTTTAGTTTGAGTCATATTTCACCTGTAAAACGCCAGATTTGGCATAAAAGCAAGGGCAAATGAAGAACAGATTGTCTTAAAATGAAAAATAATGCTTGTATTGGGCTCAGCTGAATGTTTGGAATGATTATTTTGTGTAAGGGTGCTTGTTGTGGGGGAGCTGGTCTAGTTGCGAATGCCCTTTTTAGTGTGTGTACGTTGTAATATATGACCTTTTCTTAATTATATACCAGGCATATAATGCGGAGGGATATAGCTATCCCTCTGTCCGTCCGTCTGTCCGTCTGTAAACATTCTTTTGTCCGGAGCATAACTTGAAAACCGTTCAGTATTATTTGACATGTAGGTCAGGTGTCATATGTAGATGTGCCTTTTGGTATTTGGGACTTTCTTGAGCAGTTCATCCATGAATGTGGGGGGCTGGGGGGATACGCCATTGCCAGATGGCTCTTGTTTTTATTGAGGGTATCCTGATTTTCCCTGCTGGTCAGTAACCCTTTGCCCCAGTATTCTTCAAAAAACAATCCCAGAGCTTTTTTATTACTAGCAGTGTTAATGACCTCAGTATTGAATTGTTCTGGCCAGAGCATTCTAACCAATCACTTGTGACCTCACATCCTGTTCTTCTGAACTGCTCTGTTTTAATTGGTTTGTTGCCATTGGTAAAAAGGACCTTTTTTTTTTCTCCCCCCTCCCCGCAGGAAGTCGTACTCCTCACTACGGCTCACAGACCCCGTTGCATGATGGGAGCAGGACGCCAGGCCAGAGTGGTGCCTGGGACCCCAACAACCCCAACACACCGTCCCGGTACGGAAACCACCCACCCATAACTAAACTCAGAGAGAATAAAATGCATATATTATGCTTTCATGGAAGTGAGATCAAAAATTGCAGTTGCTGGAATTGCAGGAATGGGTTTCTGGGTTTCAATGGTGCATTTTTTGCACTTAACAGTCTGAGTGTAACACTTGCTTGCACACAGTGTATTTTAGCCTTACTGTAAGAGCTGAGCTGGTAAAAACAAGATCAAATAAAAACACACCAAAATTTTCTTACCAAAATTCATGCTTCATGCATAAACACAGCCAAAATGATAAAAAAAAAGAAGAATGAAAAGCTCGTAAAATGCGCACAACCGTCCGTAAGGGCCACGAAAATTAATGTAAGAACGGAAAATGTATATGTTTTATGTTTTGACTTCAATTCCCCAAATGCTTTGTGGTTGTGGTTTTGTTTGGGGAGAGGAAAACGGTATTATATACAGAAGTGCATTGCATTCACAGGATAAAAAAAAAATACACCTTATCTCATAATTACGAGATCTAATTGCACGCAGATGGTGAAGTACGCTGGCTTCTTCGAATTAAGTA
Organism: Gymnothorax reevesii; assembly: GCA_029721435.1. Classification (NCBI taxonomy): domain Eukaryota; kingdom Metazoa; phylum Chordata; class Actinopteri; order Anguilliformes; family Muraenidae; genus Gymnothorax; species Gymnothorax reevesii. The sequence continues at coordinate 119,452,400 of CM056574.1, forward strand.
CCCTGATATTTTTGACAGCTTTTTCCCATCCATTACTGTACACTAGAGAAAACCACGTGCAGTTGTCAAACATAGCAGAAAGCCATGCGCAAACACATCGGTAGCCTTGATAAGAAAGTAATCGAATTACATATAGCCTGTCTTAATGAAACAGAATATGTGGGCAAGCAGTTGATAGGAGACACTATTCAAATGTTTTGTTTAGATGAATAATTATCTTACCTCCACATATCCTTCCCACAACGACGACAGGTTATTGCATATCTGGATAATTAGCTTCTTCCCGATACAGAAGAAATAATGTTGGCGAAGCAACAGGTGATAGATGGCGCAGTAACATATTTAACCAACAGATGCCGGCCACAACACGGCCTTATTTTACTGTGTATGCATGCGTGGATGCAGCAGAATCACCACCCCCCCCCCCCCCCCCCCACCCAGGGGGGAGGTAGTCAAGGCGGGCGGCATTTATTGTCAAGGCAGCCGCCCTAAATATAAAGCGCTGCGGAAAACCTGCTCTTTGTGTTCACCCCTCCCATGGGTCTTTGTGGACCTTAGTGTAGTGTGGACTTGGTCTGGGAACAGGTTTGGGTAGCTGAGCACTTGTGAGCACCTAACGTGCTTTTGCTTGCGAAAATAGAAGCAGACAAATATACATATGCATATTAATGTATTTGAGAAAGTTAAAAAATGTCAGGCTGGAGAATAAACGCTTCGAAGGCAACGTGACCAAGTTTGTGAGGAAACTAAGATGTTTAATAAGGCATAGCAAGTTTGCTTTCCAGCAGAATCTTTTGCTGTTTTAATCTTAATCTAAGGACAGTCTGGTGAAAGACGTAATCTGATGAGTGACACTATGCTTTTTCCTTTTGGCTCTAATCCTACGTACAAAGCAATACAATGCATTGTTGGGGAAAAAAAGGTCAGTATAAACTGTCTGCTTTATTTTCCTGGTATTTACATCCAAAGTCGGTGATCTTTTTGGGTTTGCAGCCATTTTTATTCAGCGGGATTGTCAGAATACTTATGCATTGGGCTCTCGATCAAGACCGTAAGATTCTTTTTAATTGCTCTTAGTTTTGCTTCAAATATTATTACTTGTGCTGTTTTTTGCATTGCAAATAGCAGATCAGTTCAATGTGCAGTTTATCCCCAAGCTACTGGCTGGGAGCCATTGCCTTCAGTGTAAGGTAGCTGATTTTGTGGGTAGAATTTTCCAAGGCTAAAAGATTGTCATCTTTACTGTAATACAACTTATTGCCATTCCTGAATGGACATGCGGATCGATGGCCCAGGAAGGCATCTTTCCTATTAATGTGCAACGAGTGGAGCAGATGAGTCAAGGGTTTTGTTTTGTTTCTTGAGAAATTTGCGTCATGACTTGAACACTACTTTAGCTTCCAGCACAAACATGTAATCTCGTCCAAGTCTTCACGGAGCGCTGCTGTCTCAATGGGCTGATCTGCCAAGACTCGCTTTCTGTAACAAACTTCTGTGTCTCGCCATAATGGTCCATTTAGCAGCATTTGTGATAGATCCAAATAGGCATTCCTTCCCCCCACCCCCTCCCACCCCCCCATGGCCTTTTGGCTCCAGTATCAGTTGTGGAAATGTTGATGGTGAGATCAAAATACACGTATGTTTCCCACCAATTTTCAGCAGGTAATTGTTCCTCCACCTAATGTCTCCCCACGTCCAAAGACTTGACTTCCTTAATTTTTTGTTACATTTGGACAAATAAAATTTCAATATTTTAAGAAGTTGTCCATTTCTGTCACTTCTGAGGACAGTATCTTGAATATTTGTTGGACGCTTTTGGCTTTGCCTTCGTTGCTGTTGAATGAGTTGACTTTGGTTATGGAGTTGCAACCTACAGGACAGTAGGTCCTCAGTAACCGGGAGAGACAACCCTTTACTAAGTGTATGAGGTATACTTTGTTAGTTTTTGAGTGAAACCATATTAGACAGTTAATCACAAGGATCAGGGTTTAGCAGTCCTGCTCTAGTTGCATGACATACGCTTGGTTAGGTTTAGAGTGAAACTACAATGGGCAGTAGATCTACCGTAACATGGTTTAGGCAGCCCTGCTCTAGTTATTGTATGAGCTGTTTGATGATTGGTTTGGAGTAAAAAAGATTTTTGGGTGGGTAGACCTCCAGTAACATGGTTGGGCAGCCCTGCTGTAGCAGTATGAGGTGAGCTTTGTTAGGATTGGCTACATTTCTCTCCCCCTCCAGAAATGAGGAAGAGTACGAGTTTGGCTACGACGATGAGCCCTCCCCATCGCCGCAGGGATATGGGGGTACACCCAACCCACAGACCCCAGGGTACCCTGAGGTGCCCTCTCCGCAGGTCAACCCACAGTACAACCCCCAGACTCCCGGAACCCCCGCCATGTAAGTCAGTGCACCCTTCCCCTCCATCTTCTATTTACACTGAAAAAGTGTCTTCCTCAAATTTTGTGTTCACAGGCTTTTATTACCGCAATGAGACCTGTCCTCTCTGGTATGAGATGTTAGCTTATTGGCATATCTTGACAGGAGTCATGTGGTCTCAATTGTTTTTGCCTTATTTGTTAAAATAGTTATGGAAATAAGATCATGAGTGCATTGCCTGAGAAGCACATTTTAATTATGGCTGCTGTTGTCTTGCAATGACGCTTAAGATTTACATTTTTGTTCTCAAGATCAAAATACTCTGCTAATATTTGCTGGACAAGTAAAACTTTCTTACACTGTAGGCAAATCTTGAAATATCTCTCTTCCTTTTTTGGCAAAATTCTGGGCCTATTTTAACAAAGTAGGTTCTGGGCTAGGTTGTTGGACAGAGTAAGCCTTGTCAGAGACTAAGGCCCGTATTCAGAAAAGACACTCACACTAATTGAGTGTGAGCGCGTACTAAAACTTATTTTGTGTCAGGTGATACTAAATGAGTCAGAGGTTGCCCAAACACTCATTTGCTTTTAGAGACCTCACTCACACTGAAAACAGCGTCTCTTTCTGAGTGAAGGTTGAGTGCAGGGAACAGATCCCTTGAGCTGCACTAACTTGCGCCGGTATTTCGTTGTCATGGCTTTCAGGTGGTTAGAAACATTGGAAACTCGGCCACGTGCTCGACGCAGTCGCAACAATGCAAATTTTAACTATAATGATGATAAAGATGTCGGTAACTTACTAACTGACCACCGGGTTTCAATGTTTACGAACTGCACTGTGGTGAACTCAAGGTTAGCATTTGTGTACCCACCACTTGCTACTGGCGAACTGGCAATAGGGGAAGCTCAAAACTATCCCTTAACAATAATGATTAGACATGACCTGTTTTCAATTCATTTAAATTACCATTGCAGAAACTCTCATCATTATCAGGTTTGGCCAGTTTTCATTAATGACGCACACCTGTCAACTCTCACGCAATCGGATTTCTCGCGCTTTTCTTTACTGATGGGTTGGTAAATTCTGCGCTCAGCTGGCTCGTGGGGCTCGGATGGATTGGTCTGCGAGGCTCATGTAGCTGTAAGTCATGAGAATCCATCCTTTACTACATTAACCACTGAATGTAGAAGGAAATGTCCGGCACGTTTCACAGCTTGTTGCTTAGTGAGCCTCGCGCGCTGTCCTGCGCCTTTCGCGAGCCACTTGACCACAGAATTTATGAAGACACGTTGATATTTACGTCGTCATTTATGTGCGACAGAAACGCCTCAATTTTGTGAAGCAATGAAAACAACGCTATTAAAAATGAATTTGATTGTCATTTTAACAATTTGTCTGAGAAACTTTCAAATCAAGAAAAAGTAATTTGCGTCAGGTTTAGGTCATTCAGCATTGAGGGGTGAGGATTGAGCGTCCCTTTGCAGCAGCCGACGCACCGCCTGTGGTACCCAGTGCCCACTACTGTCAGTTATGCTCGAGTGGCGTTTATGAATGGCAATTGTAACACTCCAGTTACATTTCAGTCATACTCACTATATGGTAAGTGGAGGGTGAGTGTGAGTTTCGTTTCTGAATACGGGCCTATATTTTGATTTAAGACTGTCCATTGCTGACCTGTATTTGTCTAGTCTCGGGATGTCAAACTCCCGTCCTAGAGGGCTGCAGGGTTTGATTCATTCATGATTCATTCAAGTCACTGATTGGCTTAAGGAGTCCCCATACTTTGCTCTACGACATTCATTGGCTGCTGATTGAAAGGAGAGCACGGAAGCCTTTTATACTGGAGTTTGACACCAGTGGCTGAGTCAGTAGTTTTTTGCAGCGTCGGACAGTTTGCATTTGTAGCTGCTTGAAACCATGCTTGAGTTTCTGAGGGACGCCTCTCTGCTACTCTCGCTGTAGGTACAACACAGACCAGTACTCCCCCTATGCCGCACCCTCCCCCCAGGGCTCCTACCAGCCCAGCCCCAGTCCCCAGAGCTACCACCAGGTGGCGCCCAGCCCTGTGGGCTATCAGAACACACACTCTCCTGCCAGCTACCACCCCACCCCGTCGCCCATGGCCTACCAGGTAATCCCACCCCCACCCACCTCTTAGTGCTTTCACTGAGGAATACCTCAGATAGTCTGTATATTTACTATATGACCAGCTCCTGCAAACTTTCCAGCTTCCTTCTTGATGATATTAAAGGAAAGTTTTATTTGGAATGCGTTTTTCAACTTTATTTTGTCAGTGTTTTAGAACAGCAATGCTTTTCATTACTTATTGTGATGAAAACATCAGCATTAGAATGTCTTGGCAAGAACTTTTTAGCCATGCTGGAGAGCTTGCGCAAGAAAATGGTTCAAAAGAAGATGCTCTTGTTGGTAGCTGGAGTTGGACATTTGTCTGGTGTACTTTGTTATGGATTTTAAGCAGATGCTTCAAATTTAAATTCGTTTATTTGAGAAATATTCTAGTATTGCAGTTGTGTAACTTCCCTACTAGAGCTTAAGCCATCCTTAACATTCAAGCTCTCAATTATCGTTTACCTTATTGTAGTATTTATTATGATCATTATCCTTCTCTCATGCTGTCATGGCGTATAGCATAAACGGCAAGTGCTGACTCATTATTCCCCGCCACTGCAGGCCAGTCCGAGCCCCAGTCCTGTAGGATACAGTCCCATGACCCCAGGGGCCCCTTCGCCTGGCGGGTATAACCCCCACACCCCGGGCTCCAACATCGACCAGACCTCCTGCGACTGGGTCACCACCGACATCTTGGTGCGGGTCAAAGACACCTTCCTGGATGGGCAGGTTATGAACCAGACTGGAGTGATTCGCAGTGTCACGGTACGTCCAAATGCATGTGTTGCCTGAAATTAAGCTGCCTGGTCCTGCACTGTAGCTGCTCGCTCACACACCATAGCTGCTCGCTACCACACTGCAGCAACTAAGGCTATATGTTGTGAAAAAAGTGATATAAGTTCATAATTCAGCAAAGTGAGCATACTTTTATTATTGCTCCCACTTTTAGGAATGGTTTTACTCCAGACAGAGGTCACTATTTAAATTTCTTTAACTTAAAGGATTTGAAAAAAATTATCCAAAATAAATAGCGTTTGATACAAATTGATAGTCCGGATACAATGATTGTTCTTATCAGCATACCTGCCATGCCAGGGCTGAGACCATGTAATATCAGGGCTTGAAATCTGCTTGGTAGCGCTGTGCTCCTAAATTCAAAAAGATGGGAGCCCAAGCCAAAATTTAGGAGCTCACACATCTAGGAAGCACCGATGTAGATTCATTATAATTTTTTAATGTTAAAAACTACAATATAACACTACACATTTGCAACACAACTGTCACTAGCAAGTGAAAGTTCTTAAATAATAAGCAGGATTTTTCTTGAAAAATTTTCAGGTGTGCAAACATTTGCGCCTTTTAACTTTATTTTTCAGCTGTAGGTGTACTTTGTTTATTCCGCTAAAATGATATTTTCTCACCTTTCATAAAAAGTTAAGGCGATATTAATGTTGTGCATAATTCATCTAAACTAATACAAGCGACATATTATAGTAATATTTTAATATGTAAAACTAACTTGGGTAACACCTCCTTTCATTCTTGCATTATGTCCTTATATAGGCACGCAAATGCACATTGTAATCGTAGTTTAAGATCTGCCCGAGCTAGTCAACAGCTTAGATTTGTGATATAGGCACACTACGTGGCCTTGGAACATAAAGTTACAGGTCTGTTAATTGTTAATCTGGAGCTTGGCAGCATTTCGTCTAAGTCGCAGTTAAGTGACTGCGCTGGCTGGGTTGGGAACGTTTACTGAACGCCGCTGACTTTTGCTCATCATTACAATTTGCATGTCGCGATTTAAGGCGTTGTATGTGAATTTGCTTTATCATATTTATTTCTTCAGTAATTTCTTATAGTAGTTATTTAGCTTTCGTTAATATAAAATGTTGTTGATATAAATGTTGTTCGAACTTCCACTCTGGTTTATTTGGTATTGCGGTTTCAAATAAGGAGGAAAACAAGGTGTCCGTTGCGGTAGTCTGTTGTGGAAGAACTCTTCAACCTTTATCAATGTTGAATGTAATCTGGACTTTTTTGGCTGACCTTGATGTTTGGGTCCCCAGACAAATATTCATTGGGTGTATAATAACGTCCGTTATATGCTATTCCCACATATAGCAGCACAAGAAATTAAACTGTAAATTTTCTTGCCAAGATTATGTTACTGATGACACACCAGGATGCTAGGTCACGCGCAGCATATGCATTCGCGATATTAAAATCCAATATTAGCCAAATATTCAAAACCGCCATTCTCACTAATGAATCTCACAAGCGCTGAAATTAAGATCAAATAAAAGGTCATGACCTGAGGGGCTTTATATTGTATTGGGTCTATTCAAGGATTGAATTGGAGGATTGGGGGCGTTTGGGGATATACCCCAAGCCGTTGCCTCCGATGGCATAAGCCTAGTTTACAGATTGCATATTTTTGTTTTTTCCCGGTTTCTCAAAATATAGCCACACCGGGCTTGAATGTTTTCCGTCTGCATCGGCCATGGGTGACGCTATGTTGTGATGGTTGACAAAATGTTAACTGAAACCCAAAGTACGGTTGTTTGCACGCATGCTTGGTTGCGACTTCCGGTTTTCTCAGACAACCAAGACTGAACTGTTTTTTTAGTTAACTAGACAGCTCAACTGCAACGTAGGAAGAATCTATTTAAACATTCCCTATACAACTAATCAGAGTTGTTGCTACTCATTAAAAGGGTCAGATGAGTACTTAAAAACTGGCATTTTTCATTTGCAATTGTGTTTTTTTTCCTCCTCTTCTTCCCTTCAATTTTTGGCTCCTCCTAGGTACCTAAGGTCACATTCTAGCAGGTCTTATGCTATCCTGCTGTTTCCCTGCTGTCTGGGTGAAGGAGATTTGCTCCAGAAGAAATGATACAGCTGGCTTGAATACTACAGCTACAGCAGAGCTCTGAAAACGGCTCAGAAATTTATTTGTTTTTCCCAAGGGGTACCCCCCACCACTTGCAAGGGCCATAAATCATAAACTAAAGGGAACCTAATATTTCACAAAAACTGCTTAGAATAGTCAATTTATTAATGGGTGAAGTTTGAAGAAAATCTGGGATGGTCCAGCTGGGATCATCCTGGAATTTGCCTGATTTCACATGGAATGACCCATTGAGTTAAAATGCCTTAAAGAAACTAAATCTGCAAGGGCCAGTTTTGGCTGGCAGTCCCAAGTAAAATCGACTGGTTTCGAAGTCTCTTTAGAGGAGATTGTGGGAATAAGCCCTTCTCATCCTCAGGCAATATTATCATCTTGTTTTTCCGGTTTTCCCAGGGCGGGATGTGTTCGGTTTTCCTTCAGGACACGGAGAAGGTGGTGAGCATCTCCAGCGAGCATCTGGAGCCCGTCACTCCCACCAAAAACAACAAGGTACACCCCACGGTTCTGCTTAATTTGGGGTTGCATTCAATTTCAGTCCCCTCAAATGAAAGCTACAGGTCTGTTCTGTCTTGGCTGATACTGACCTGTTCATTCCCAATCAGTTAACGTGTCAGATAATTGTAATTTAGAAATCACCATTCTCAATGCAAGTCAAAGAGGTTTCAGTGAAGTACCCACTTCTGGCTTTATAGCATATGTAATGTGTATTGTAATGTATGGTAATGTATTGAGCGTGTTTGTTCTGTGCTCTTCTCAGGTAAAGGTGATTTTGGGAGAGGATCGGGAAGCCACAGGGGTGCTCCTGAGTATCGACGGGGAGGACGGCATTGTCAGGATGGAGCTGGATGAGCAACTGAAGATCCTCAACCTTCGATTCCTGGGAAAACTCGAAGTGTGACGACCCAAGCCCACTTGAAAACACACACACACCTTTCTCCATTAGCTTTGGACGACCACGCAAAGCCGAAAATGTGAACAAGTATGAAAATGTGCGCTTTTTTGTGCAGTTGATTTATTCCCCCCCCCCGATACCCTCTTCCTAAACATAGGAAATACGATGGCAGATGGAATATTTGGCTCTTATTTCCGATTGAATTGAACCCATAGTGCAAACTTGTGATCTTCAATGTTGTCCACATGGAACTTTTACTTTGTGATTTTTTTTTTTAATTTTTCTTTTGGGTGTTTCTAGTTTCCACTTGAGAAATTTAACTGCACCTCAATAAATTTCAGAAATGAATCTCTCTGTTGTTTTCCTTTAGCTCAAATTCTTAATTGCTAACCCCAGGGAACACGGCCAGAATATAACCGCGTGCAGTATTAAAAGGTATAAAGGTTAGTTTTTATTGTGTAAACACCAATTTATTATACACTGCCCGGCCAAAAAAAAAGTCACCATTTGGAAATTAACGAACAAATTCTATAATTGGATCATTATTGTGGTTATTAATGTTTCAGCTGGCAATAATCATTTTACCCTGACTGATGAAGCGCGTCGCTACTCATTTCTTAAAAAATCATGTTGGAAGACACATCCCCTGATGGTGGAAAAGATGTTTCAATATTTCAGAACGGGAAAATTATTGGCCTGTATTTAGCAAAGAAAACCATGAATGACAAAAACAAGTATGAGGAATCATTTTCACAAACAAATTTGCCACCACAAAATCCTGACCTTAAACACATTAAAAGTTATTGGGATGTGCTCAAGAAAGACCACAGTGGTTCAACCATTATGTCGAGAAGACAAGATCTCGGCCAAAAATTATGGCATTTCTGATCTAAAATAAATGTTCTGGCATTACATATAGATGTTAAAACAATGACAAGAAGAATATGCACTGTAATCAAAGCTACAGGGGTTCCAACTAAATATTTCCGTGAACGACTTTTTTTTTTTTTGGTCAGGCAGTGTATAAACTCCATTTGTCAGTCTCTTAAGTTAATTGTCCACTGACACCCATCATTGTGGAAGACGCTCTCCAGGGCAACTGTGTTCTGCCTGTGGACTGGGGGAGTGTGCAGTACGGAGCTCTTAAATCCTTATCCTGTTCTCCATCTGCCTTTACTCTTTTCCCCATAGACTCCCACCTTTCTTTCCCCATAAAGAATACAAATGACAACCCTCGGGAAAAGGTTCACTCGTAAAGGCGGCCTATCGATACCCTTATGCAAAAAGGGCGTAAGTGACAATTTGGGCAAAAGTAAGGTTTTTTTTTTCACTTTTCAGATACATCCATGTAAGACCCATCTTCTGGCAAAATTGCAGGTCTGGATTCATATCCTGAAGGGGTCAAAACCCTTTTTTAAAAAAGCCGTATCTGCAGGTAAAATTTTCCCTCTAATGTTTCGTATTTGCAAGAAGACGCCCCTCTAGCAAATACAAAACATTGGAGGGAAAATGTTAAAAATCCCATGTTAAATGGGCAATAGTGGTAGGTTACGCCATTTTTACAAACTGTATGCATTTTCAGTCCAGGCGTCTCTGCCGCTTGCGCCTTTTTGCCTTTTGCTAGTCCTAGTTGGTACTATCAGAAACTACATGTGCCCATTGTCAATGCGCATTGTATTATCCTTTGTCATATTATCTTTTGTTTATGGCTTCAGATATCATTGTCAGCATAGAGGTAACATAGTGACAAATTCAGAAGTGCCTTGCATTGTTTTTAGCCACTGGCGTTTGTAGTGTATCTTTAGATCTGATGATTCACTTTTACATGCTCAAGTTCTTTGCAGTTTGACAGTAATTTCATGCAGTATACACAGACCAGCCGTTCCACAAAATACTTACAGATTTTCAGAATGGAAACCAAAATGTGTGTCCTGCCATACCGTAACCATGTATTTTTATGGTTCTAACATTTAAAACATTTACTTGGGAAACGGGAAACTATTATGTGTATTTAGAAATTAGAAGTTTATAACATTGAACTGAATACGGGCACTTCCACCTGGTCACCTTCATTTCTGTTAGCTGGGTGTTGCAGATACGCCCCTTTAGGATGTGCGTTTCATATCCTGAACAACTCATCCCGACTCGTGCTAAAAGGGCTCAAGTGACAATATCTGGATTATCCTATCTTTGGATCATGATGAGGAACCAATCTTTTTCAGGCTTCACTATCATCTAATGACCCACTCATTCACCGTGGAAATTTTAATCCATATGGAGGAGATTTACATGGAGCAGTTGTTACCTTCGGTCCGACTTCAGGCCGAAGGGTATTGTCATCAGTTCGTCGTCCATCTGTCCGTGTGTGCACCTCTAAAGTCAGCATCAATAAACTAGTAACCCATGCCAAAACATTCGCGGTAATGTAGGGAATCCAGGCCAGGAAAGAATTTTTCAGATCGGACCGTTTTTTGGGGAAAAAATGGCATTTTTGGCATTTTTTAAAAAAACTTTGTCGTGGACTGATTTTGATGAATCATTTGAGCTAGGGGGTTTATACCTGAGGGAACGATCATATATATGCGGGGCTCTAGATTAGTGAAAAAAATTAGAATTTTCCAGAATTTTTGTGAGACTTTGGGCATTATTGTATTTGTAAATGTATGTTCTGTGGAATTCTACTTTGGTTATTGTGTAATTGTTCTGGGACACTTCATAAGTCAGGCCGAGGGCGTTCAAACGCGGGCGTTTCTTGTTTGCCTCTCCCGTGAAGTTTGTAAAATGTCACTTACGCCCGTCTTGCTTGAGGGTACCAATATGTACTCATAATGGGGAAAAGAGTTAAAGCTGCTATCGAGGCAAAACTGAAATAACACAATAAAGGTTAAAAGTTGACATGCATGTAGGTGTCATATGTCATTAGGGAAAAGAGTTAATCACGTATTTGTCATATTACAGTCAGTTCGCTGAGGCTTTCCATCCAAAAAGCTAATAATTGGTTAGACTATCAGGGACCAATTTTCTCTGGAGCAATGTTTGGTTGGGGCCCAACAGGTTCAGTGATTTTATTGTGCCCACACACTTGCTTTACAGTAACCTGCTGAGTTCCAGTCTGACATCTTAACTGCGAAGCCACACTGAGTGGATTTGGACAATGGATGCAATACACAGAATGTAATATTGACAAAGAGAACCTGAATAAATGCAAACCATAGATATGTTATTTTTTTAATTGCATTACATTTTAAATTTTTTGAATTTCATTAATTTGATTTTAAAATATCTGACAAAAAGGAAAAAAGTTTGTCTAAAGGTTAAAAATGGTCACCAAAAATCTGAACCCCAGCCTGTGCACAGTAGCTGAGGTTATGTGAAGTTGGAGGAGCGAAACCGTTTCAGGGCTGTGTTGTTGAAGACCCCTCCCTCATAGGGATTTTAGGGCTGTCCTTAGTTACAGGGGTGACTGGGGTCCTTAAGGCTGATGGGAAAGAAGTACACAGGGCTGTGCTGGGGACAGGGGTGTCTTGGGGAGGGCGGCGAGGACGTCCGGAAATCACTTGGCTTCCGTGGGGGATCTTGGTGACACCCCAGGGTGAAGTTCTGGTACATGGACACCTTCAGCTGTATCAGGACCTGTCGACCCTGCGTGGACAAGAGGATCTGGTCAGCGGTGGAGAGAGAAATTTTCAAGGCTGCCATGTGCCAGGTAAAATTGAGTATTTTTTTAGGGGGTTTTTTTTTTTTTTGTCCAAGAACCACTTTCTGTCTTTGATTACCGGTATTTCCAGCAGTGATGGTTACATTGGCATTTGGCTGATCAGATGCGGACATTTTTGGTAGGTCTGTAAAATTTAGCTGCTGTATTCAGACCTGTGGAACTTCACGTCTATTTTAAATTCTAGTGGAGATCCCAGGGTTTCCAGTGATCCCAAATATTTCCTGCAGAGTCACCCGGAAATGTGTATAAAGTGATGTTCAAGATCGTGATATTTTTTTATTTGATGTAATGCTGAGGCCATAAAAAACATGGCATCCTAGGTTTGAATGTTTCTCGCAGTATATGAGTGATGTGGTTTCAGTGAAGTGCTGCAACTGGCAGATACAGAAAATAGGCTGTATGTGACATTGTCCCTCAATATGTCTTTTCAGTCTTTGAAACTTTGAACTTGCATCAGGGAATACATTAGTGATAAGTTGGGAGTGTAAGGGATTCTGAATAACCCTTTGAAGAGTATTTTCCTGGAATTTTTCTTTTTTCAAAATTCTCAATCAAATAACACCGTTCAGACTCATCAGTATTTGACTATTCAGACAAGACATCTTTGGTCAAGCATTTGTGATCTCATATCTTAAAGTTGGGTTGTCCAGCCTAATCTGAAAAGGGCTTTAGAGCCAAACACACACCTGGCAGTACGTAACATACCTAGGCCTTAACTGAACACCCTTAACAGTTATGTAGTTGAATCAGGTGGTGTAGTGCTCAGCTAAAACAAAAACTTGCGCCCACACTGGCTACTAAATTGTCAGGAGCGTAGAACCAAACCTTAGCCCAGTGACTCTCAAACTCGGTCCTGGCGCCCCCCTGTGTATGCTGGTTTTTCTTCCCACCATAACTGCAATTCTGGGATTTTAAAAGCTGTTACTTTGTCTTAATTATAGCAGTATTCCATGTTTAGAGTAGTTATTTACCATCTTAAGTCACATTTCAATGGACATATCCATTCTGCCATGAAGAATAAAAGCCCTTGAACATGTTGTGCTTAATTTTCAATATTGTTAGCATTTTCAGGTGAAAACATTTTTAAACGATCAAATTAGACTCTGAGAAAATCAGTAAGCTCCAAATTAGGTTTCTGAACGCAGGTGTTTTGAGTTTTTCCTAAGTAACCTGCCTGAACCAAATTAAATCAACACAAAACACAACAGGCGTGACTCCATTGTTTGCCAAGTAAATTGTTGGGTTTTACCTCCATGTGCCAAGAGTTTCACCAAAGAGAAACCTTTTGATTAATTGTTTACCTTTGCTGATATTTACAATATATCTCAATGTGGATATTAGTATTAATGCACCTAATTAAAACACATCATCAGCTTGTTAAAATCCTATATTGCAATTGTGGCTGGAACAAAAACCAGCGTACACAGGGGGGCACCGGGACCGAATTTGAGAACCACTGCCTAAGCCTGAGGGGGGACTTCAAGGATCAAGGGGACCTACTGTTAAATCAAGACATTTCCTTTTAACAGTGGTGTGCATTAGGAGGCATGAAAGGCCTGCAGTCACCTCACCTTTTAATACATCATTACTCTCTCCCTGTTCCTGTTTATGATCCCCTGACTAACAATCAACCAGTTAGGCACTTCATTATTGAGTAAATATGTGCAGCCTATAATGAGCCAGACATAAAGGCAAAGAAATTGCATATATCGGACTGCTTTTACATACAGTAGGCACCCCTGACGCACTTGGCTGGAATCAGGAACAAATGCCAACAGATGATAAATTTCAGAATTTTTAAATGGAAACAACCAAACTTACTCATTTAATTTTAAATCACTTCCCTCCAAATTGGGGTTTCACTGATGGTATCCCTGGTTTAAAAATTGATGCAATGACCTCTGGCTTGGATATCTGGTTTGACAAGGTAAAGGCACACACATGGTGGAAAATTCCTCCAATCCTCCATTCAGGTCTCTTAAAGATGATTCACACTCCTGGTTATGCAGGTAATCAGTTACCCTCTTCAGTCCAGCCCAGAGGTTTTCCATTGGACTGTAGTCTGGTGACTGGGATTGCCATTGAGGGGGTCATGATGTTTATGTGCATTTCCAGTCAATGATGCCAGTAATTCTGGAGCTCACTGTGTACTTCATGTGACATTGTAAGGATGGAATATTGTAAGGATCTGAGTAATTAATTAGTAAAATAATCCACAACCCTTTCAGAATTCCATCACTTCATAGTTTTTTTTTCCGCAGCGCACTTCAGCATTTGTTCAGAATGTCTTAAGTGTGAAAAGAATACATTTTATGTGGACATTGTCTTTTACAGAAAATAAAAACACAGTATTGATTCAAAGTGGCTTTGCCTAAGCAAATGTACACATCTGTTATTTCATGAGCTAGATGAATTCAAAATTGAATGACATGTTTTGTTATTAATTTAGATGGGAAAATGTCTCAACTTTGTGATGCAACAAAAAAGCTATTTAAAAAAAATAAACTGGTTATTAGCTCTACTGTACCAATTAATCTGAGCACGCAAAGTTGTTAATTAAGCAAAATAAACTGTTACAGGTTGAAAGTAATTGGGTATTAACCCCTTTGCAGAAGCCCAATGTAGTACCTTATTTAAGGCTTCATAATTCAAGATTGCAGCTTCACGGACAGGAAAAGAATGGCTCAACTGAGTCAGGACACTTGAAGCATTTCGAATTCCATCGTATTTCTGTTTATTTTCATGATTTTGGGAGAGAAAAAAGGCTGCAAACACAAAGAAACATGAAGATTCAGCATTGAAATTGTAAAGAAAAATAATACTGAGAATTAAAAATTTGAGGAGGGCTTAAAACTATACATTTCTGGGATTATAAATTCCTTGATCTCAAGTGGCCATCTGAGCAATGAATTCTAAATTACCTACTCTCTAGGACGTCCTGTCAACAAGGGCTGGTGTGGGTGCAGGCATTCACTCCTACTAAGCACTTACACGCCTGATACTACTAATCAATCTCTTTAGCCGAGACTCTTGTGGTTGATTAGTGGTGTCAGGTGTGTAAGTGCTTGGTTGGAATGAAAGCCTGCACCCACACCGGCCCTTGCAGGATAATGTTGAGTAGCCCGGCTCTGGGACCCGAATAAGACAGCTATCCAGGTGGCTCCCCAAAGTCTAAGATCCCTCAAAATGGCGCACTTAAATATGATTATTTTAACACAAATCAACTTTTGACGCATGAAATTCAATGTGAACTAATGATTTTCGGGTTGAATTTAGCATAGGTTTATCAATATCTGTGCAGTTGCACATCATTGGTCAACAGTAACCTCTCCAAACACAAAACGTGCCTTTTCTCCATGATAAAGTTTAGAGTTTTGTCCATTTTTTTTTCCCAAAGTCCCCCTAGCCAGCACACATACTCATTAAGGGGTGTATTCTCCCATTAGCGCGTAAGTCTTTTTTTAACGTGCTTCGAGTTAAGCGCTTTTGAGTTACGCGTATTCTCCCCTACTCGCTTCGATCACGCCCACAGCGCTTAACTTCAGAATGTAGGCGGCCTTATGAAAGAGGTGTGACTGATCCAAAAGAGAGGCAGACTCTGTACAAAGCTCATTGATTATGGCTATCAGGAAAACATGGAAAAAGGATTTTCTGATTAACCATGAAAACGCATTTGTGGTCCATGGAAAACGCAAACCAGACTTTTAATTTGAATATCGTGGGCCTGCCGATAAAACCTTGTATCTCCAAACTGATAAGAAACGAAAACTTGTATGTCCACTATTCTTACATGCAAAATTAAACATTTTTTATTTTAAACTATATTTATCCATTTATATTATTATTATTATTATTATTATTTTATTTTACATTTATTTTTTATTTTCCTGTGAAGTTTGTCATTGTGAAGATACGAGGTTTTATATGCCGCTGTAATAGTAGGCCTATGTATGTCCGTAATGAGGTAATTCAGACATCTCTCTTTTTTTTTCTTTTTTATCCCCCGCCGCGCGATTAGCGCGAAGCGGGGGATATAGCATTGGGCTCCGTCCATACGGACACATAAAATTGCGGCGGCGGGGGATATGTTAGTGACAAACACTTGTTATTTCTTACTCTAGCCACCGTGGCATTAAAGCTATGCAAACAAACAAATTGCCGCGATAATGAAATAATAAATAAAGAATTTAGCGCTTCTCAATCAGCGCAATCAGATCATTGAAAATGTGCCCCTCCTACACCAGCCTGTTTGTTCCCCGGAAGACAGGGAAGAAGACAAAGGGAACATTCTAGTCACACAAAGACAATCAAAGACAGTTTATATGATCTAGTTTAGAAATTGCGCACTTGAAAACTACTCCGATGTCAGGTTTGCAACTAAAGGACATGGAAACGCTTTAACAAGGATTCTTTCCCCGCCCCGAAACCGCCTCAGCAATGACGGAATTCCATAGGCCTATCCATAGCCTATTATCCTATTTGATTTGAGCGACACATTCACTTGATCTTGTGCCTTATACTTTATTATAATCAATTATCCCATTTACTGATAATGATTCTTCCCATGTCGGCTATTCTTTAAAGGCTAAAAT
The DNA here is from genome assembly GCA_029721435.1 of Gymnothorax reevesii. Taxonomy (NCBI): domain Eukaryota; kingdom Metazoa; phylum Chordata; class Actinopteri; order Anguilliformes; family Muraenidae; genus Gymnothorax; species Gymnothorax reevesii. Next base: position 119,469,019 of record CM056574.1, read on the forward strand.
AGATCAACAAATGGATAGTGCTTTGGTATTTGCCAGGGTAGGGCTCAATCTAGAGTAGCCTATTTAATAATATCTTTATTCACACATTAAATTACACAGTATTACCAATGGTTAAAAAATTACTAGGACTCGAGTTAGTTAATACAGATATCCTCAATTAGAAAATCAATCCCCTCACTCGTGAGAATATCACAACTTTTTAGATTATCACGAACATATAGGGCAGTCGCATTTGTTAATAGAACATGGAAGACAATGATGGCAACGTCGAGCCAAAGCCGAAAACCAAATTTCACAGATGTTGGTGTTTTATGGCAAGGAGCAATGAAGGCTGATCCGAGGAATTAAGCTGCGAATCGTCCTGGATGTGGCTTCGGTGGGGAGATGTAAGCGCAGTATCCCCGATTTAATGCATAAATGGAGAGATCTGCGGGGCGCTGTAAAAGCCAGGTTATCTGCATACCGGAGAAGTGTACATGCAACAGGTGGAGGGCAACCATCATCCCTGTGCATTTCACTGCACAGGAAGAGGGGATGGCATCCACTCTTTCTGCAGTGGAAGTGCATGGAGAAGAACTTGAAGCGCCAACGAACTGCGTCAGACACCTTGACACAGATGCCTGTGATATGTGTATGACATCACCAGCCACTCTCTGAAACGACCCAGATGCCAGGAGCGACAGCGCAGTTCTGACGTTGATGACCACGGGTATGTTTTGTGGATAATTGCTGCGGCTGGATAGCTGTTCATCCAGAAGTCGGCAAAGATAGATGATTGCCTCATGCACGGTCCAAGCGAAAGCGCTGGATGCACTCGATATTTGTTTGTCCCAGGATGTCCAAACGAAGCCGATATATGCGTGTTCGTCTTCGAGCTCGGCGCGCTCCTCTTACTCTTTCCCAATCACGCAAGAGTGCAAACAAATGCAGGACTGGCATTTTGGCTTTAGATTTTGAGGGCATGGTAGAATTATGGTCTTATGTATACTCGTATTAATTAATTGTTTTGCGTCTGTAATTTAACTGATTGGAGAAGAGGCTGATGCGTAATATCATGTGATGATTTAGTTTGATAAATTATCATGCCTTTGAGAAATGTAGTTTAAAAATAAGGAAGAACAATCGGATATTAAATGTCTCAACCTTTACCATGTTAAATAAATAAAAGTAATGTTAAAATTCGGCCTATAACCGACATCAAACGCAATATTCAATTTCGCCTAATGTTGGCGCTTGACCTTAATACAGCCCTCAAAAGCGCTTAACAGAAAAAGAGCGTAAGCCAGGGGGAGAATACGCGTAAGTGTTATTTGCATGAGAAACTCCCGGAAACGCCCCGATTTTGGCCTTGCTCCACCCCAAGCGCGTAACTGCCTTCAAGGCGCGTAATGCATCGACTTAAGTCGAGGGGAGAATACGCGTAGGCTGAAAAGCGCGTAGCTACGCGCTTTTTTTCGACTTAAGCGCATGGGAGAATAGACCCCTAAATGAACTGCTTGTGAAATGGTCAGAACATTCACCCTCCAATGAAAAGCTAGCAGTTTCCACTTCCGAGCTCACAACCTTATATAAACACTTTCTACACCTTATAAAGAACAAGTATAACTCACTAACTCAGTAATATCTGAAATATACCTTATTCTAACCGAACAGACATTCCACTTTCAGGGAACATCAAGCAATGTATGCTTCCCCAGATTTAACAGAATTGTGCAATGACTGTAGCGGGGTTTCTACCAGGTGCTTGAGCAGTTCGCGTTTTGAACGTGCAAAAACCTCAGCACTCGATTTTGTTGAATACAGAATAAATTCCAAAACAGAAAGCCACATTGAGCAAAATGCTACCACAGTAGCAGCATAACTCTTTCTTCATTGAATCCCTCCTCTAGAGACAGATATATCTGGTACAAGAAGCCCTCCGGTCCGGTTTCATTAGGAAGAATTACCATTGACCATGTCCTTACCGCATTTAAATGCTATAAATGTAACTGAACTCTTCAGGTCAGTTTTGGGAGTCTTGTTTTATATAAATCGCGTCATTTTCAGCTGCGCAATTGTGTGCAACGTTGAGAGGATAAAACCTACCATGCTCATGCGCAAAGGCTTGTATACTCTTCTGTTTGTCCCATCAATGTCTTTCCGTTACTATGGAAAGTTTAAACACTCAGGAACTGGATAAGAAACAAGTCAATCAATATGTTACCGGGGAAGCTTCACGAGGGCGTGAACTGTAACTGCAGTTACACAGATGAGCCTGAGTATATAATTGAGTGGTTGGCTATCAACACCAGTACTTAGTTTGATATAAGGGAGTGCAGAATTTGTCAATGGAGGAACCTACACGTAAATTCACAGTAGGGAAATACGCATTTTTATATGTGATGACTACAATTGACAGTAGGATGAGTTGGTATCAATACCATGTCAGATTTTTGCTGCAGAAAACTGATTTTTCATAACTACTAATTGAGATACCATTGGCTCACTGTTGCTGAAGTGGTTGCTGTAGAGGACAACATTTTTACCCCCCGTCGTGGGCCGACAGGCCCAGGCCCTGAAAGGGGGGTCTAGTGGAGATCTGCGTACGCATGTACGTCCGTCCGTCCAAACATTTTGCACTATCTCAGAAGCTCCTGGGCCGAATCCAACCAAACTTGGTACCATAATACTTTGGGCTGGGGGAAGGGTGACCATGGTGACCTTGACCTAATTGCATGATAATTGGGTCATAGGGTTAATAAGTGCAAAAATCACATTTATGGCCATTGTTAGCTGAGTGATGAAGTTAGGTGGCTGAAATCTTTACAGCAGCTAGTCCTTCTCCTTGGACATTTGTCAAACCGGCTGATAGGGGGCATGCATGAAGTATTAAATTTTAAGTCTACTGAATCAGTGGAGTATGCAGGTGCATGTGACTTTAAAGTTCAGAAAGATGCGACGGGGGGTTCGCCGCAGCAACGGCTTTCTTGTTTTCTGTCTCAAGAGATCTTTTTTTTTGAACCGCAGGAGAGATACTATGGGCAAGTACTCTGAGCAGTTTGCACATGAGGCTTAACTGAGGAGTTTAATTAATGCGACTCCTGAAAAACAGCGATCGGAGTGAACTTGGCTGTATTCTAAACTGCATTCGATCTTGGCTTGCTAGTGAATATTCAATAACTGATCCGGGGGTGCCACCTAGTGATAGAAAAGGGTAACTGTGTGCATAAATACAGCAGGTCTATGTCCGTGGGTGGACACATCTGCAGAAAGGGGTTAAAAGGAGGGGTTATTTCAGGTCAGTCATGCCTCTGACAGCACGCCACACCCTTTACATGTACTCTTTCATTCACGGATAGGGTCTCCGAAATGGACAGATATTCCACTAATACAGCTGACTGTACAAACTTTAATTTTAACCATAGTCTGGCCTTTAGACTAATGCTTATTGAGGACCAGCATACGGGAAATCGGCTACCGGGGAATGATATATCAAAGACCGGCACGCAAGGAAACGAGTGTTGGTCATCTATATGTTGGCACCTGTCAGGACTAGGGTTAGAAACAAACTGTGGTAATACACAATCATTAACAAAAATATTTGTGTCACTGTTGCAGTGCCAAACTGCTTTGTGGGTGAAAGTGATGCTTGAAATGACGTTGAGCTCACCGCATCATCTTTCATACACTGGATCTCGTGTATGGATCCCAGAAGTGGAGTGAGGGCAGCCTGGAGGTCTTCAAGCTAAACGAAGAACAAGAAGAATTACAGGAGTCCACCCATTAGACCAGCGCTGCCCATCACTGTTCTAGAGAATACAGCCTACAGTAGGTGTTTGCTACAATCTTTGCGAGGCACACCTGATTTATTGGGTGGCATGTGCTCACAAAGGATTGAAGTGAAATCCTAGAGGACGGTTAATGTCCAAAAACAGGGTTGGGCAGCCCAGCCGAAATGCTGTACCAAACTGCTTTTAACATATACTCAGCAACAAAAGTTTCTGTGACACCAATATTGTTAATTATTTTTCATAACGCAATTATGAAATTGTCATACATGGTGAAATCAGACTGAAACAGTACACGTAAACACAACATTGAAATGGAAATCATGAAAATGCGAGAAAATGACTTTGCACGTGAAAATGTGCGTAAATCATGCTTGTGGATGGCAATAAAAGAGGAGAATTTTTGGAATGTTCACATTGTGCCTGATGAACGACGGAAGCATCACTTATCGAAAACACAGCCATTTCGGATCAGGAACTCTACCCTCTAAATGCCAAGACTGTCTGAAAATGATCGGTGGAGGGCCATTGGGATGATTGAATCCGGAACCTCGCAGAGGGAAGTTGCTCATCGCCTGAATGTCCACCGAAACACCATTTGGAACTTATGGCAGCGTCATCAGCAAACAAGACATGTCAGAGACCGTCCTCCCAGCGGCCGTCCACGAGTAACCACTCCCAGACAGGACAACTGGATTCGAACAACCCATCTCCGAAATCGATTCCAACCTGCAACCATAACTGCAAGAACGATACCTGGTTTGAGGCGACTGTCTGCACAGACAATCCGTCGCCGTCTCCGTCATTTTGGCATTGTCCCACGTCGGCCAGCAAGACGTCCAATACTCACAGTACAACACCGACGACTGCGTCTACAGTGGGCACAACAACATCGACGGTGGATCCAACGTCAGTGGGATCTTGTACTCTTCACTGATGAATCAAGATTCATGCTTAACCGATGTGATGGTCGTTTACGTGTATACCGTCGACGTGAAGAACGTTATGCCAACAACTGTGTTCAGGAATTTGATCGTTTTGGAGGTGGTAGTGTCATGATTTGGGGAGGGATCACGGCTAGAAACAGAACAGATTTGCTTGTTATTGATGGAAATCTGACAGGTCAAAGATATCGCAATGAAGTGCTACGGCCATTGGTGGTACCGTTTTTGATGCAACATGGTCCCGGAATAACGCTGCAACATGATAACGCCAGACCACACGTTGCAAGGATTGTGGAGCAGTATCTGATGCAACAACATGTCAATGTCCTGCCATGGCCAGCCAGATCCCCAGACATGTCCCCAATCGAGCATCTTTGGGACGAGATGGATCGACGTTTGCGGCGGTTGGATAACCCGCCAGCTACACTCCAGGAATTGCAACAACGTCTACGTCAGATTTGGAATGACATCCCACAGCAATTTCTGGCACATCTGATTCGGTCCATGTGCCGGAGATGCGTTGCTTGCATCATGGCACGAGGAAGTCACACCTGGTATTGAAGTGTGAAGGTCACAATTGGTTAGACGTCAGACAAGTGCTTCATGACGCATGAAAATGACATTCTTCGTTTTGAGTGACGTTGGCACTGAAAAGTCAGTGTTTCTCCTGTTAAATAAACATATTGATTGCATTGAGATCTTTGCGTGTCATTTATAAAATACACATAAATGGTGTCACAGAAACTTTTGTTGCTGAGTATACTTTTTTTTAAGCCTCTCTGTGAGCCTGTTTTTACAATCACATTAGTGTAGTCCTCACAGCCCCATACTCTCCCCTCGGTTATTATATTTCAGATCAGCTCTGCTGTTTTTATCTTTATGTCCATTTTTCGATGGCTGTCACAGTTGAATTCTACCTTGAGCCTTTGTGTTCTCTGGCATGATGTCTGTAAACCCTTGTTTCTTACCTGGTAAGTTTTGTTGCAGGATGGTTTGATGCCCGCATCCATCAAAGCTCTAGGGGAGAAATGCATCAGTTTAATGGAAAACATTACCTGCACCAACTAATACAGTGCAGCTTTAGGAGGGGAAGTTCATAGGACACCTCGACCTGCTGTGGTCTTTACCTCCATTTGGGCCTCAAAATCACAGTATTGCTGTCTTCTTCCCAGTTTACTTGCATTCGTTAACTCGTATCCAGCCCCTCTCCTGCAGATGTACTATCTAGCAGGTTAAAATTCTGAGCCTAACAAAGCACACCTCATTGAACCACCGCAGACCTCCAGTTGTTAGTCCACTGTGCTGAATTAGTGTTTATTTGAAACCTCGGAGGTAACGAATTCTGACCTGCACCTGTGGCATCTTATTAGATGCACCATTCTTATAATGGGCACTTCCCTGATACTGCAACTGGTCCTCATTAAGTTTACACACTGTGCATTCAGAGATGCTCTTCTGCTTAGCACTGACTGAACGCATGGCTATTTGAGTTACTGACACATACCTGTCAGCTGTGACCAGGCTTACAATTTTCCTCTCTCCTCGCTTTTCACCTGCAAGGCTGCCGCTTACTGGATTTTTTTTTTTGGCTCCACTTTCTATAAAACCCATAGACTGCTTTGAGTTGTAGGAGATCAGCAGTTTCTTAGATGTCTGGTAGCAGGGTCCTTACACCTTTTCAAAAGTCAAATTTAAGCACATTTGACCAGGTTCAAGGCACATTTTCTAGTTTTTAGTGATAAGCTATTGTCATGGTGTGGCATCCGTCATCTGGAACATTTTTAGTCTTTTTTTTTTTTTGGCCAAATTAATTTTTGTGTAAATTTGCACTTACATACTACTTGACCATATCTCCAGATGTTTTTCTCAGATTTTTGATTGAATAATTTTAATCCTTTTCATGGGCCCTTGAAATTTTGGCTCCAATGTTAAGGAAAGGACAGAAATTTAAAAAAATTGTTTCTCAAAAACTGCACGATAATTTTTTTTTCTAAATCAGGCAATCAGCTTACCTTGGTACCATCAATGTACAGTGCAAACGCCATTTTGATTGAATCGACAGAAGTGGGTCTATTGGGGGCACTGTACTTTATAAATATCCAAGATGGCCTGTGGAGGCCAAATGGTTGCAGATAGAGATTAAGTTTGTATTATCGACATGTAGGAAGTCATATATGACTTATGCATTGGCTATGTTAAAGTTGACCTCCGATGACTTTGAAAGGTCAAAGTCGTGGTCAGGGAATATATTAACAATGTTAAAAGATATGAATAGAAAGTTCAAAAAAAAAATTTCTCAAAATAACTGATAACTTCTTTCAAAATCGGGCAATCAACTCACCTTGATAACACTTCATGTACAGTCCAAGTGACATTTTGATTGAATCGACGGAATAGACATTAAGTTTGTATCATTGACATATAGGAAGTAATATATGACCTATATTTTGGCTGTGTTAAAGTTGACCTCAGATGACCTTGAAAGGTCAAACTTGAGGTCAAGCAAAATGATATAATTTTCAAAGGTTTCTAGGCTTGAAAATATTGAAGATTGGGAACATATGTGCATTGAACACTTACAGGAAGTAATATATGACCTTTCATTGTGTGACCTTGAACTTGACCTTCAGTGACCTTGAACAGCCAAACTATGCAGTGAAATTTCAATGACTCCTGTCAGCAACATCGTGACAGATTGAGTGTAGGTTTGTATTAGAAAAGTATAGGAAGTCATGTATGATGTCATGTATACTCAGCAACAAAAGTTTCTGTGACACCATTTATGTGTATGTTATAAATGACACGCAAAGATCTCAATGCAATCAATATGTTTATTTAACAGGAGAAACACTGACTTTTCAGTGCCAACGTCACTCAAAACGAAAAATGTCATTTTCATGCGTCATGAAGCACTTGTCTGACGTCTAACCAATTGTGACCTTCACACTTCAATACCGGGTGTGACTTCCTCGTGCCATGATGCAAGCAACGCATCTCCGGCACATGGACCGAATCAGATGTGCCAGAAATTGCTGTGGGATGTCATTCCAAATCTGACGTAGACGTTGTCGCAATTCCTGGAGTGTAGCTGGCGGGTTATCCAACCGCCGCAAACGTCGATCCATCTCGTCCCAAAGATGCTCGATTGGGGACATGTCTGGGGATCTGGCTGGCCATGGCAGGACATTGACATGTTGTTGCATCAGATACTGCTGTACAATCCTTGCAACGTGTGGTCTGGCGTTATCATGTTGCAGCGTTATTCCGGGACCATGTTGCATCAAAAACGGTACCACCAATGGCCGTAGCACTTCATCGCAATATCTTTGACCTGTCAGATTTCCATCAATAACAAGCAAATCTGTTCTGTTTCTAGCCATGATCCCTCCCCAAATCATGACACTACCACCTCCAAAACGATCAAATTCCTGAACACAGTTGTTGGCATAACGTTCTCCACGTCGACGGTATACACGTAAACGACCATCACATCATGAATAAGCATGAATCTTGATTCATCAGTGAAGAGTACAAGATCCCACTGACGTTGGATCCACCGTCGATGTTGTTGTGCCCACTGTAGACGCAGTCGTCGGTGTTGTACTGTGAGTATTGGACGTCTTGCTGGCCGACGTGGGACAGTGCCAAAATGACGGAGACGGCGACGGATTGTCTGTGCAGACAGTCGCCTCAAACCAGGTATCGTTCTTGCAGTTATGGTTGCAGGTTGGAATCGATTTCGGAGATGGGTTGTTCGAATCCAGTTGTCCTGTCTGGGAGTGGTTACTCGTGGACGGCCGCTGCGAGGACGGTCTCTGACATGTCTTGTCTGCTGATGACGCTGCCATAAGTTCCAAATGGTGTTTCGGTGGACATTCAGGCGATGAGCAACTTCCCTCTGCGAGGTTCCGGATTCAATCATCCCAATGGCCCTCCACCGATCATTTTCAGACAGTCTTGGCATTTAGAGGGTAGAGTTCCTGATCCGAAATGGCTGTGTTTTCGATAAGTGATGCTTCCGTCGTTCATCAGGCACAATGTGAACATTCCAAAAATTCTCCTCTTTTATTGCCATCCACAAGCATGATTTAAGCACATTTTCACGTGCAAAGTCATTTTCTCGCATTTTCATGATTTCCATTTCAATGTTGTGTTTACGTGTACTGTTTCAGTCTGATATCACCATGTATGACAATTTCATAATTGCGTTATGAAAAATAATTAACAATATTGGTGTCACAGAAACTTTTGTTGCTGAGTATATTAGTGACCTTCATATTGACCTTCGAAGGTCTAACTTGACCTAGGGAAAATTCAATGACTTCTATCACTGAAAAAGTCACAGATGGAGCTTAGGTTTGTGTTACTGACATAGGAAGTCACATATTAACTTTAATTTGGTGACATCCAGCTTGACTGTTGATGTCATTTGAAGGTCAAACTTGACAGAATACAATTACAATGACTTGTCTTGCCAAAAAGGTCATAGATGGAGTCTAGGTTTGTATTCCAGACATATAGGAAGTCACATAAGAACTTTCATTTGGTGACATTCAACTTGACTGTCAGTTAGGGTCAAACTCCACAGTGAAATTACAATGACTTGTATCACCAAAATGGTCACAGATTGAGCCAAGGTTTGAATAGAGACAATTAGAAGGTCATATATGAAGTCAATTTGCTGGCCACAACTTCACATTGTGTGACCTTTAAAGTTCGCAATTGACATTGAATGCATATTGACATATGGGTCATTCCACGGAGGTGATGTTACAAGCAATTATACACTGCCCGGCCAAAAAAAAAGTTGCACACTCAAATATTTAGCTGGAATCCCTGTAGCTTTGATTACAGTGCATATTTGTCTTGTCATTGTTTTGACAATTATATGCAATGCCAGAACATTTATTTTTGATCAAAAATGCCATAAGTTTTGGCCGAGATCTTGTCTTCTCGACATAATGGCTGAAGCACTCAGTGGTCTTTCTTGAGCACATCCCAGTGACTTTTAATGTGTTTAAGGTCAGAACTTTGTGGTGGCAAATTTGTTTGTGAAAATGATTCCTCATACTTGTTTTTGTCATTCATGGTTTTCTGTGCAAAATACAGGCCAATAACTTTCCTGTTCTGAAATACTGTAACATCTTTTCCACCATCAGGGGATGCGTCTTCCGACATGATTTTTTAAGAAATGAGTAGAGATGCGCTTCAGTCAGTCAGGGTTAAAATGATTATTGCCAGATGAGACATATTAATAACCACAATAATAATCCAATTATAGAATTTGTTCATTAATTTCCGAACGGTGACCTTTTTTTTGTGGCCGGGCAGTGTATATGGCAAAATGCATTGAAAGGCATCCATGATTAACACATACCAAATTTGTCAGTAATAAAGTATCATCAAGTAGATATTGTAACCGAGTCTTTTCTTGGGTCCGTCCAGTCTAATAGATATGTATATATATATGTGAGCAAACTGAGGAAAGGACATAGAGACAGAGAGTTCCGTAATCCACGGCTTAAACGTTTTTAATAACACACGTGAGATTCACACTCCAGTCTCACCCCCCCAATTACGGCAACTGTCGCAACTCATCAAAACCACTTCCTGTTACAAGGGAACGTCTTCATTTCACAGTATCACTCACAGTTTGTTACATATGTCCCCCCCTCAACTTGAAACGTCCCGTTTCACATAAAACAGCAGGGACACCACAGCATAACTGGAGACCTCCTCAAAGCAGTTACACAACAAACACAACTGCATGTACCAGAACAAGAGAGAGGGAGAAAAAAAAACAACAATTATGCACATCAACTGACCCTCAACAGTAAATAACATACACAGCAATTCAGAACCTCACAAAATCCTGAAGATGTGGGGGTGACCGCAGAGCACGCCCCCCGCGTGACCGCACTGGCTCAGCCCCTGAAAACTCCCCATACAGACTCATGTCCCCACCTACTGCCTGTTGTTGATCAACACTTTGCGGCAGAAACTGTAGTGACGAAGCCCCCAAAAGAGGCGATGCTTGAAAAGCAGGCGGGGAGCCACCTACAGTCCCTGAAGGCACCGGTAATGTGTAACGTTTGAGTCTGTCGTGGTGCACCACCTGAGTCTTCTCCAGAGAGTCCAGTGGGCTGCCGATGCGATAAGTCAGCGCTGCTTCTCCTCCAGACACCAACACCTCCGTGACCTGGTATGGGCCCTTCCAATGTGGCGCCAACTTTGTGCGATTCTCAGTGGGATTACTCAACCACACCATCTCCCCCACCTTATAAGCACGGTGACAAACATTAGCATCATGATACATTTTCTGTCTCTCATGAGCTTCCGCGGCATTGAGCGTAGCAGCTGAAAAAGCAGCCTTCAGTCCATCCACCATAGACAACACATACTCGGGAAGAGATCCAGTCCCCCGAGAGACACCCGGCACAAACACATCAGCAGGGACACGCGCCTCCCGGCCATGCATGAGGTAAAAGGGAGTGAACTTGGTGCTAGCATGTCTGGAGGTGTTGTAAGCAAAAGCCACCTGTTTGACATAAGAGTCCCATTCTCCCCCGCGGGAGAGTAGCATCTTAGCAAGCTGGTCAATTAGGGTGCGATTATGGCGTTCGACCATCCCATCCGATTTCGGGTTATAAGCGGTGGTGCGTGTTTTCTTGATCCCCAACATCTGACAGAGCCCCTGGATCACGTCCGCTTCAAACTGACGCCCTTGGTCAGTGTGCAGGACCTCGGGGACTCCATGCACCAACACATAATCCTCGAAGAGACAGCGAGCAACTGTGTGTGCAGTCTGGTTTGGAAGGGCGTACACATTGACAAACTTTGTAAAATAATCCTCCACAACCAACACATACCTATTCCCCCGAGAGGTCACAGGCAGCTCCAGAATATCTGCGGCGACCCGTTGCAGAGGATGGTCGACCACAGACCCCCCCATGGGAGCCTTCTGCTTGGGAGCCGGAGACCTGCGTGTCTGACAGGCTTCACACTGCTCACACCACGTTCTAATGTCTCTCAGCATGAAAGGCCAGTAGCAGGTCTGTCGGGCTTTCTCCCACACACGTTCTGCTGCAAAGTGTGCCGCAGCTGGCCCCCCATGCAGATGCTGAAGCAGCTCAGGCACCACACATGACGGAATCACCACCTGAACCTGCTGTGTTCCTGAGGATGACGAGAGTACCGTCCTACACAACAGTCCGTCAATGACCGACAAACGGCCAAACTCAGTCCACAGTTTCTTTCGGCGACCTGATGCTCCACCCAGGCGCCTGCGAGGTGGTCGTGCTGAGTCATGCTCCAGCCAGGACAGCACCACCCCAATGTCAGGATCCTCTCACTGTGCAACCTGCAGTTCGAGGTTAGTGCAGCAGAGAGTATAAGCAGCCTGCAGGTCTGGTTGCCTATCTGTAGAGATGGGAGAATAGTCCACCGAGCCCACAATGTGGCCTGTTGTCACTCCAGCAGGGCCAGGGGAGGTCGGTCGGCGGGAAAGAGCGTCTGCATTTTTATGGCTAGGGCCCTCTTTGTGTACAATAGTCCAGTCAAAAGGGTCCAGCTCTAGCACCCAGCGACCTCTCCGCCCTGTTGGGTCGTTATCGATGGCCATGTTCCTAAGTCCCAACAGAGGGCGATGATCAGTCACAATGGTAAAGGTGGACAGCCCCACATAATGTCTAAACTCACGCACGGCCCACACCACGGCCCACAGCTCCCTGTCAAAGGTGGACCAGCGCTTCTGTGCTTGCGTGAGAGCCTGGCTAGCATAGACAATGACCCTCTCCAGGCCGTCCACCTCCTGTGCTAACACTGCCCCTACAGCGTCCTTGGATGCATCAGTATAAACTTTGAATGGGAGTGCAAAGTTAGGCAGTGTGACAACCGGAGAAGACGTGAGCACCTGTTTCAGGTAGGTGAAAGCTGTCTCACATTCAGCAGTCCATTCAAAAGGTACATTTTTCCCAGCCAAGCGGTTAAGTGGGGCAGCAAATTGTGAAAAGTTCTTCACAAACCGCCGATAATACGAGCAAAGACCCACAAAAGCCCTAACCTCAGAAGGAGAGCAGGGAGTCGGCCAGGAGCTCACCTTTTCAGTGTTTCTCGGGTCTGGTTGGAGGCCCTGTTTGGAGACCACATGGCCCAGGAACACCACGTGGTCCCTGGCGAGGTGGCATTTGCTCGGATTTAGTTCAGACCTGCAGACTGTATCCTGGTCAACACTTCCTCCAGGTTGGCAAGATGGTCCTTGAATGTGTTGCTGTAAATCAGTATATCATCCAGATACACCATGCAGATGCGCCAGGGGAGACCTCTGAGGATCAGTTCCATCATGCGCTGGAAGGTGGCTGGAGAATTAGTCAGGCCCATCGGCATGGCTTTCCATTGATATAAGCCACGGCCAGTTGTGAAGGCTGTCTTCTCCCGATCCTCTTCAGCCACCTCCACCTGCCAGTAGCCGTTAGAGAAGTCGAGGGTGCTGAACCATGCAGAGCCAGATAGGGCATCGAGGCTATCATCAACTCGGGGGAGGGGATGAGAATCTTTGATCGTTACTGAGTTAAGGCGACGATAATCGATACAAAATCTCCACTCACCCCCCTTTTTCTTAACCAGCACCACCGGAGACGCCCACGGACTGCAACTCTCCTCCACCACACCATCAGCCAGAAGCGCCTCAACTTGACGGTCGATCTCAGCTCTTTTCTCAGGAGAAGCCCGATAGGCACGCTGTCTGAGGGGCGGATGGTCACCAGTCCTTATATGGTGCTTAACAAGGGTGCACTTGCCAGTATTCCTGCCCGGCAGGTTGAACACACTGCTAAATCTCTGCAGTAGCGCTGACAGCTCTGCCCTCTGTTGCACAGTGACAGGTGATCCATCCAGGGTGACCGGGAGCGCAGCAGACAGTGGACGATCGGGCCCGGTTACAGGAGGGGGATTAAGTGGTGTCACATCCGTCTCCGGAACAGGGTAGAATTCCCCCAAGTGAAGACCCGGTTTAAGATCCACGGCTCTACCAGTGGGATTGAGGACCCGAGCCACGGTCACACCATCTTTCACCCGGGTCACCGTGTGAGCTACCACCAGTCCAGTCGTCTCAGGAATATTGGGATCCAAGTAGCCGTCAAAACCAGCAGGGGGAACACTGGCCCCAGAGGAGTAATAGACGTTGGCTGGTACTAAGGCTTCGCTCAAGGGAGGAATGGTCACTGCATCAGCTATGGATACATTACAGCAGCCCGGTACTAATTCCCCCCCCTGTAGCAGGGGCACGGTAACATCCCATAACTGTAATACTCTCCGGCCCAAGTCCAGTAGTGCATGGTTTTCTACTAGGAAGTCCAGACCCAGCAGGACGTCCTGAGTAGACTCTCTCAGCACAAAGAAGTTGTGCTGCCAACAGGAGGAACCAAGTTTAAATGTCACTGACAAAGAGCCCAACGTATCTAACATCTGCCCATTCACTGCACGAGAATCAATATAATTCTTCTTCAGGGGTCTGCTCCGTAGAGCAGGGACAGACATACGAAATTTCTCACTAATCAGCGACACCGTGGCCCCAGAGTCCACCAGTACAACCACTTCAGTTCCTTCAACCACCCCCATTACATAAGAAGTGGGGCGATCCAAGGAGTCAACAACGGGGTAGTTCTCAGAAACATTATCTTGTACAGGGCCCTCAAAAGGAGGAAGAGCTGATGTCCGGGCCTCCACACCAGCTACTGTCCGTTTCCCTGCTGTCCCCTGTCAGCACGCTGTTGTGGAGACAAGAAACGCACCCCCCGTCGTCCTGGTTCCTCATCACGTCTGGCACGCCACCCAGGGCTAGGGCTCCTGGCCCCCTGCTGCCTGGAGCTGGGGGGCGTCCCTGCATCCTGATGACGGCCACGTGACTGTGAATTCTCACGAGGTGAGAATTGCCCCTGCTCTGGGGAGCGGCTCCACTGTCCATCACGGGAGCTTCTTGATGAGCATCCCCACTCACCACAAGTACAGCGGCAGCGCCCCCTTGAGGGTGAGCGAAACGCTCGTTCTTGTCTGTCATTTTTTTCAGCTCTCAGTCTCTGGTTTTCATCACCAATCTCTTTCATTTCCATTCGCATGAAGCACATCTCCTCTGTCAATTTATTCACAGCTTTCTGTAGATTATCTGTCACTGACACAGACTGTACAATTGAAGTACCTGCAGGTAGCTGGGTGAACGGATAGGTACTCACACCATCTCTCTGCAGAGCGTCCCTGGCGTTTTCGCAACGCTCTGCAATAATCAGAGCTTCCTCCAAATCTGTAGCACCCTGCTCGAGACACTTGACTTTCAGCACTGGGTCCAGGCCAGCCAGGAAGCGACGAAACTTTTCCTCTCTCTGTGCCACGGCTCCGTAATCTGGGAACGCTTCTGCGACGAGCCGGCTCACGTCAGCTGCATACACCTCCAGACTCTCCCCTGGAGCCCGCGCTCTGGCAGATAAATTGGCCTTAAAGCGGTCGATGTATTGTCTCTGTCCAAAAGCCGCTGCCAATCTCTCTCTTACCGCCGCATAATCCGACTTCACTCCTTCGGGAAGGCTGTCCCACAGCAGGAACGCCGATTTACACAGTCGGGTGGGAAGGATGCGCGCCAGCTCTTCATTATAGCCGCCGCTGCAGCCCACAGTCGCTCTGACTGCCACCTCCAGCTGTCTCACCCAGCCCAGGAAACTCTGGCTTCCATCGCCGGCGAAAGGAGCAGGTAGGTCAACAGCAACATCTCGGCCGGACGAACGGCCAGTAATCCTCCCCGTTTCGGGTTTAAAAGGGTCTTCATATCCGCACCACATGTCCGCCGCTTAATAACTTGACGCTGCTCAACAGGTTAGCAGGCTAGCTATACTGAGAAAGCTAAACTAATAAAAAAAACAACAACGTGGAATCCCACCGCTGCCACCAATGTAACCGAGTCTTTTCTTGGGTCCGTCCAGTCTAATAGATATGTATATATATATGTGAGCAAACTGAGGAAAGGACATAGAGACAGAGAGTTCCGTAATCCACGGCTTAAACGTTTTTCATAACACACGTGAGATTCACACTCCAGTCTCACCCCCCCAATTACGGCAACTGTCGCAACTCATCAAAACCACTTCCTGTTACAAGGGAACGTCTTCATTTCACAGTATCACTCACAGTTTGTTACAATATAAAATATTGTTTCAAGAATTTTCCACCCACAATTATTTTGCAATAAAACATGTCGAACGCATTTTTTTGACGGTGCTGAAGTGTGTCATTTTAGCACTCATTAACGAAATAGGCACAGTGTGAAGAAAAAATGGCCAAAATCATGCAAATACTTCGGCAATATCTGGAAAAAAGGGCGCACCTACCACTCAATAGAAGCTCATGCCATTCTAAGGTGAGTCTTTTTAGAGGCGTTAATTAAAAATAGCCCCAGTGCTCGAAACTTTGTCGGTCAAAACGTGTTACGAGCGAACGGCTACTCAAGCTCAAGATTGTAAACAAACAACGACCATTTTACGACGGCTATTTGAAATTGATGCAATAACACCCCAAAAATAATTATAGAAGGTTCAATCCATTGCTTCAGAAGAAGTAGGAGGCAATATTCACTAATATTTTTAAGTGACGGTCAAATTATCGGTCGAGCGTCATGGAAAGTACAAGAAAAACGACTATTTTGCGACATCGATCACCCAAAAAAACCTTCTCGCTTCTGACCAGCCAGCATACGGAAGCATTTGCCCTTGAGGAGAACATGGCGGTGGCGGGAGAGCCAGGCAAGTGTTTTCTAGAAAAGGATGTGAAAATGTTACGAACTTCAACTCTCAAACGGTCAAGTTACTAGCGAGGATGAAAAGCGAATTGTATAGAATTGAATGGCATCTTATTTGATTCATTGAAGGATAAGAGATTGTTGAATTTCGACTGTTTTCTATCGGTAGTGCACAGGCCGTGTTTGTGTCTCCTGACTGCACTGATCACTAGCTCGTAATTTTGACGAGTCGCCGCAGTGTCGGGGATGTGTGCTCATGGTTACGCACATATTATAATACTTATCATTCAACTTGGATTCAGTTCCGATTACATAGGTCCGCCTCTCGAACGTTTTCAACTTTCTATTCAATATCATATTAGTCACTTTTAGAATTTTAGATTTGTAATGATGCAGAATGTTGAAGTTTATCTTGTAAGTACCTCATTGTGTCAAAGTTACAAGCGTTAAACCTGAATTAGAATTAAAGTATGAACAATGTTAATGTTGCCTAGGCTCTAAAACGTTGACTTTACATTGTTTGTCATGTACAAACAATTAGATAAACATAGTTGGCCAAATAATTGAAATGGATGCTAAAATTGCTGAGTGATTGAACATGTCAACATTCAAGCTTCAGGTTGATGGTCTAACTGTGAAAGGTATCATACCAAGTAACAATTCTAATATTGGAAAATTTACTAGTCCTATTAAGTTCTGATATCCACTGAATTCATTCATTTATACCTGTAAATATTTAGGTCCTTCACTTTCTTTGATGTCCTTTCAGTCAATGTTACACACACACCTATATTTGCCCCGAGTAAATTTTTGACTTGATATCCTGCCATGCATTAATAAATTGGACATAAATTGGTTTGTGAACCCACTCTAACCCTAGCATTTGTGTGAAAAAAAATCCCAAGGTTTTCATACAATAAACAGCTTTCCAAGTACACCTCTAGAGTCAATGTTACAAGCGACTAATGGTCAAATAAAGCAAACTATGTATGTTTTTATCCCGTGAACCACTAAATGTGACTGGTATACTTCAAAGAAATTGAACTACCATATTTTCAACAAAATGATTCAGGTTCTTAATTTTTTCTTGAATGTCACAAATTGTGCATCACCTCAGTGGAATGACCCATATTTGAATGACTTGTATCACCAAAACTGCTTCAGAGCTTAGGATTGTATTAGAGAAGGTCTTATAAATATATGTGATAATGTGAACTTTTATTCAGTGACCTTGACATTGATTTTTATTGATTCAAATGTCAAACTTCAAATGAAATTTTCATAACTTGTATCATCGCTGTAGGACTGCTTACCAGTAAGCTACAGGACCCCTTGGTCCTATTTTTCTAACACCTTACTAGTGTGTTAAATTATATATCAAAGCACTAGATCAGAGCAGTAATTTATGATGAAAGTAATGTAATTAACCTTACCTTCTCAAGATCTTTATTCAAAATCCAAGCACTTTTAAACCGTGAAAACATTAAAAATTTAAGCATTTTAAAGGATTTCCAGCACCTATAGGAACGCTGTTGCAGGCCGTGGATGTGGTGCTCACCTTTCAACGTTGAAGACGGCCCGCAGTTTGAGTGTGGTCTGAAAGTATCTGGTCGGGGAGTTGAGCCCCTCTTTACAGGCCGCACATGCTCCATGCTTTTTCCATTCCTGCGTCCTGTAGGAGAGAGAGAATGTGCTGGTTCCCAAGGTATGATTCAAGGCAGAACACAATCATATCTGGACCAGTGTAAGCCCTGACAACCATTAAAACACATGCCATTTGATCTTCAAAATTCAGCCCAAAAGTCTGAATTTTATCTGATGGCGCAGTTCAAAAAAGATCACCACCTGGATTAAACTAAGCAAATAGTTAAGAGCCCTCCATTTGATAATTATTGCAGTAGTTAATGTTTCAGCCTGCAACAAGTTATGAGTTGCTTCTCATTTCTCCAACAACCATGCTGGTCGACATGTCCTGTGGTTGAAGAAAAGATGTTTCTCAGTTTCATAAGAGTCAACTTGTTGGATTGCATCTACTGTAGCAAAGAAAACAACTTAGGAGATTGCTGAAAATACTAAAACTGGGGTAAGAACTGTCCAACGCATTATTAGAACAATGAAGGATAGTGATAATCCATCAACTTAGTGGAAGAAGTTGGTCAGAAAAAAATCAACAATGATCTCATTCGTGATTACCAAAATGCTTGATGAAGTCTTGTCCTTAAAAATCAACACCATGGCGAAATTAAATTGTAAAGTAAGAGCATTTCCACACACACAATGTGCTAAGAACTCACAGGATTAGGAATTAACAGCTGTGAAGTCTTGTCCTTAAAAATCAACACCATGGCGAAATTAAATTGTAAAGTAAGAGCATTTCCACACACACAATGTGCTAAGAACTCACAGGATTAGGAATTAACAGCTGTGTGGCCACAAGAAAACTACTCGTTAGTGAGACTCATTTCAGACAAAATCACTTCAGTTTGCTAGGAACCAAAAAGATTGGACTGTGGAGCAATGGAAAAAGGCCTTGTGGTCTGATGAGTACAGAATTACCCTACTCCAGACCGATGGGTGCGTCAAGGTAGGAAAGGAAGATCATGAAGCGATACACCCCTCATGCATAGTGTCCGCTGTACAAGCTTCTGGAGGCAGTGTTACTATCTGGGATTGCTTCAATTTGTCAGGTCTAGGCTCAGCAACATTATGAAACAATGGAATGAAGTCAGCAGACTACTGGAATGGACTGAATTACCAGGTTATCCTATCAGTGGATTTTTGAATCCATTTTAGGATAGGCATGGTCCAGGATTACATTATGGTCAGCTAGCTGTGAGGGAAGGTCCTACCAGAATTCGAAGTTCGACTTGGACTTCAATAGGGACGGCCAAAGCTGTGAGATGTCGGGTTCGAGTTCCTGGTAGGGGGACAATAGTGTTAGTGGCATCAACCATTTCTGTTCCTCTTAGGAATATACAACCTGAAATTGAAACTGCTCATATGACCAAACATGAGGCTCATGTAGGCAAACTCACACGAACACCAAAGTTGATTATTCTCTTTTGATTTGTATTTGCAGTCTTTGTCATAATACCTGAACAATTCTCACCTCAAGGTCTGATGCGAAAATTGGCCAGCAATCACAGCACATTTCTTCATACATGGGCCTGTAATGTAGAAATATACTTGTTTTATCTCGACAGAAATGCAATGCTACATCTTCTACAAGTATTTACACATTGCCCCCAGACACTTATATCAATTGATCCCAGAAAAATTTTCCTTGATTGACAGGACATTGTTTCCATGGTTTCAGACAGGTTAGCAAAGGATCCTATGTTTTAAAACTGAATGATTTAGGATCTCAAATATATTTACTTTGGACTACTCTAGAACTAACCCAGAAGTGCATTTGGCCAGTGACACAATTTGCATCATTGTCGCTTTCTATGCCACCACAACAAATTTAAAATGAAACGATCAAGACGTGCTTGAGGCGAAGTCTTTCAGCTTTATGGGTTCTCAAAAAAAAAAAGAATTATTTTATTCCTGATGATGCTTTGCCAGGCCATCACTACAGCTGTCTTCAGTGTCTGCTGGTTCTTGGGGCATTTTGCCTCCAGTTTTGCTGTCAGCTAGTTAAAAAGCTCTCGCTCCAGGGAAGGGTAACCTTACCCCAATGCTTATCTGATTCGTTTGCTAGTTCATGACACAGCAGAAGTGGATCATGAGCTCATTCCAAATTCTTATTTTTCAAAGCTATCCTATCTTCACTTCCCACTTTATGTTCTTAGTTCCAACCACAGAGGGGAATAGGAAAAGAAGACAGGAGGGTTGGAGAAGCACAAGTTATCAAAATGGAAATGTATTGTTTCAATATCACATCAATTAATAATAGTAAGAGGTACGGCAGATGTGTTGCAAACAGGTGGAGGTAGATGTCATATACATCATGCATATTTGGAAAAAAAAATACTTGTAGGGCCCGAGTCATGAAGGGACGATATTGTTGTTGACGAGCCGCTACAGTCTATCGTCGGTAAACTCCCAGAAAGGGCTATTCATGGGGGGCTATTTGGTCTTATTGGCCCTCCTTACTGTCCGATCAGTTAAGGGCAGGTAAGTGGGCCCATAACTCTCATAAAAGGACAACAGTTAATATTTAAAACGATGGTGGCATTGATGAATCTGATGCAACAGATGAAATTGATGAAGGAACCACATTTTTCCCCAGTTCTCCCTGCATTTGAGTTCACTTCTGTTCACAATTCCAGTTGTCAAAAATCAACTTCTCCGAGATTTTCTGCCACACAACTTCTTTTTTCATTTGTGCTGACAACAAAATTCTTCGAGATGCATTTCCTCAACTTCTTTGTGTTTCTGGTTCGATACCATTGCTCTATTAAGCTTTTTGTTTTCACACAGCCTGTTTTCCACATTTTCGTCAGCTGTTTTTTTTTTTCTCTGGGCGGCTGACTACATCCGATTGAGCAGTTGCAGTGGCACACTAGGTCACATTCTTAAAATATGCTGGCCATTTTTGCTGTTGGCCTAGCCGACTGCTGTTTGTGATACGTATTGCGTTATAATAGTCTTTTAGCTATCTGTATTTTAGGGATTATCATCCTGAGAGGTCACTTCATGAATAGGTGCCCTGGATGATTTTCTTGGCATTCCTTCACTGAAGTTACCTTGAGGGAAAAGATCCCACTTCCTTTTTTCTTAAGTAATTCATCCCTTTAATGATGGTAGACTTTGATCAACTTCCAGGTTAAACGCAAGGAAGGAATTAAAAAATAAGCACTTGGAATGCGCCCATATCCTGAGATGATGTCACCCAAGCCAGAATACATTTTGCGTAATAAGTGCCTTTTTTGAGGTACAAACCCAATTCCTGACTAGTTGGGACGAAGTGTAAATTGTGAATAAAATCAAAATGTAATCACTTTCAGATCACATGAGCCAATATGTTATTAACAATAGAACATAGATAACATTTCAGAAGTTGAAACGGAGACATTTTACATTTTTATCCACAAAATGAGCTTATTTGAAATTTTCTGGCTGCAAAAGTTGGGACACAGGCAAAAAAGGGCTGAAAATGCAATTAATATTTAAGAGAATCAGCTGAAAAAACAAGTACTTAGCAAGTAATTAAGTTAACTGGCATCAGGAGTGTTACATGATTAGCTATAAAAGGGATGTCTTAGAGAGGCTGAGTCTCTCAGAAGTAAAGATGGCCAGAGGCTCTCCAACCTGTGAAGGCTTGCATAAAAAAATTGTGGAATATTTTAAAAACAATGTTCCCCAAAGTCAAATTGCAAAGGCTTTGAAGGTCTCATCATCGACAGTGCATAACATCATCAAAAGATTCAGAGAAACTTGAAAAATCTCTGTGCGTAAGGGACAAGGCTGAAGACCTTTATTGGATGCCCATGATCTTCAGGCCCTCAGACGCCACTGCATCACTCACCTGCATGATTCTATCATTGACATTACTAAATGGGCCGAGCATTACTTCAAGAACCCACTGTCTGTAAACACAGTCCGCCGTGCCATCCACAGATGCCACCTAAAACTCTATCATGCAAAAAGGAAGCCATTGTTGAGCATGATCCAGAAGCACCGCCGTGTTTTGTGGGCCAAGGCTCATTTAAAATGGACTGTAGCAAAGTGGCAAAATGTCCTATGGTCAGACGAGTCCAAATTTGACATTCTTGTTGGAAATCATGGGCGTTGTGTCCTTCGGGCTAAAGAGGAGAAAAACCACCCCACCTGTTATCAGTGTTCAGTTCAAAAGCCAGCATCTCTGATGGTATGGGGATGCATTAGTGCACATGGTGTGGGACACTTGCATGTTTCAAAAAGCACCATGAATGCTGAAGGGTATAAAAGGGTTTAAGAGCAACATATGATCCCCTCCAGACGACATCTATTCCTGGGAAACCTTGTGTATTTCAGTAGGACAATGCAAAACCATATACTGCAGCTATTACCACAGCATGGCTTTGTAGTAGAAGAGTCCGTGTGCTGAACTGGCCTGCCTGCAGTCCTAATCTTTCACCGATTGAGAACATTTGGCGCATAGTTAAACGAAAAGTCCGTCAAAGAAGACCTAAAACTCTCCAGCAGCTGGAAGCCTGTATTAAACAAGAGTGGGATCAAATTCCAATGGCTAAACTCAAGAAACGTCTTCTCAATGCCCACACACCTCCACTCTGTGTTAAAAAGAAGGGGGGATGCTACACAATGGTAAACAGGCCCCTGTTCCAACTTTTATGAGACCTGTAGCAGCCATCAAATTTGAAATGAGCTCATTTTGTGAATAAAATTGTAAAATTTCTCAGTTTCAACATTTGCTATGTTATCTCTAACAGTTCTAATAGAATACTGGCTGGCGTGATTTGAAAGTCATTGCGTTTTGATTTTATTCACAATTTACACTTTGTCCCATCTATTTCGAAATTGGGGTTGTACATTCATTGACATCTTACCACAGTCCATGGATGATCCAACTCTGGGCGCCTTGTGGTATCTTGCACTCTAGTTTCTTTGTCAGGCTCTGAAGATGTGCACACATTTTGTAAAGAGTCAGGCCTCTTTAACAAACACTGTAAGGCTTTAGCGCCATTTACAAATCCCCATATCATAAGCAGCACAGTGTGTTCCGATGTTGCCTCACAGTAAAATGGTCGTGGGATAAAATCTGGCCTGGGGCCTTTCAGTGTGGAGTTCGCATCTTTCCATCTGGTATACTCGTTCCCTCCCATAGTCCAAAGACATGCATGCTTAGCTGATTGGAGACTCTAAATAGCCTGTAGGTATGACCATGTGAGTGAGTTGTGTGTGATTTCAACACTTCCGTGTAAAGAAATTACACAAAATGGCTGTAAGAAAGTGCTGACCTGTCATTTAACATGAAAATCGCATCATTAGATCAATAATTGTTCCTTAGGGAGCTTGTCGATATACTGAACAGTGAACGTGTTCATTTTTGAACGGACGCCTGTTCATTTTAGAATGCGTTCGAGGCTGCAAACCTGGTCATTGCGTTTGATAATGAACATTCTTCTTTTCATTTTCAGATGCATTCATTTTCTGACGCGTTCATTTCCTAATGCGTTCGTTTCCCGATGTGTTCATTCTCCGATGCCTCCCCAAGGCCTGATGCGTTAATCTAAAACTGAACGCCATTCATATAAAACTTAACTTTGTTCATTATAAAATGATCGCAATCCAGGAATTTCTGTTTGTAGTCATCTGTTCTGAGTTTTTTATTGCAGATTTTGTCAATGTATGTGACAGTCTATGCGGTTAACGCCATCTCCCCATTTTCCGTCATTTACTATAAATAGATTTTATAAATGGAAATTATCGGTGTTATAGCTAGTCTTCTCTCTGTTTTATGCATCAGTTATAAAAAATATTGTCGTCACTCATGTCTTTTTCTGAAATGTAGGCCTACATTTGACTGGCAACGCCGTACCAGAATTTGGAAAATGAGAATCGGGTTGTTGCCCTTTGCCCGCTGTCATCTTCGTGGTCTGGCGGTTGTGTTTTTCTGTATGTCTATCTGATTTTTTTCTACGTAAGCTAAAGTTACATAACATAATAAGAAATATCACCCAACAATATAGATTTATAGCAAGATTTTATTTGCTGCTTTTTTTCAGTGACTGTGCACTGACGGGAAGAATTAATTCTCAGAGAAGGGCTCAGAGAAGAACTCCATACCCCAGGTCTTCCCGACACTGCTGACTCCTTTTGTTTTATAAGAAACTATGTTTTCTTTTGTACATCCTGATTTCTGCGATTTGGTGCTATTGAGGAAATTATGAATGGTGCACTGTTTCTTGAGCTGACTTTGCCTTTAATTTTCTCACAAACTGTACAGTAAAATCCGTCCAAATTTCACATGCCCATAGTCTCAGTCTCTGTGTGTCATGGTTTTTGGAGGCTGGCGAGCTTTCTTTCTTTCTCTCGTCCGAGACGATATCGTTTTGCCCACAATCAAACTCTTTGGCCAGCTGGCATTAATTGTGGGCGACGCCCGGACTCTATTTAAACCCAAGTTCCGCCTCGCCGCCTTTGCTAGAGTGTTAGTGTAACTTTGCACTTTAGCTAGAAAGGTCTCTAGCTAGAGAATTGTTGTTGAGGAATTGGCTGCAAAGAGGAAAGTGGTAGTTAGCAAGGGAATCTTTCCCTCTTTTCTTCCTCTGTCTGGGCACTGTCTGGTGCTAAATCTTCTTATCTCAGTTCCCGAGATTTTTCCCTTTTATTTCGATCTGTCGAGCTCGCTTTGCTTCTTTGTTGTTACACGTACTGGAACTGGGTCCTTTGGAAGCGCAAGTCTTGTTTTGCTGTTCTTCCTTTCGTTCCGGCCACAGCATTTGGCATCTCAAAAAGCCAACCATCACAGCGTGAACAAGAATCCATTGCAATTTTCATCAACTTATTTGAGGAATAAATTTTATGACAGTTAAATATCAGGAAAATTATCAATGGTGTACTGTATTTTGAGCTGACTTTGCCTTTAATTTTCTCACAAACTGTGCAGTAAAATCAGTCCAAATTTCACATGACCATAGTCTGATTCTCCTTGAACAAGAAACCATTGGAAATTTCTTTTACTTATTTGAAGAATCAATTTTATGACAGTTAAAATATTGGGGAAATTATGAATGGTACACCATATTTTGAGCTGATTTTGCCTTTATTTTTCTCACAAACTGTACAGTAAAATCAGTCCAAATTTCACATGACCATAGTCTGATTCTCCTTGAAAAAGAATCCACTGCAATTGTCTTCTACGTATTTGAGAACACACTTTTATGAAAGTTAAAATATCTGGGAAATTATGAATGGTGTATGTATATTCAGCTGACTTTGCCTTTAATTTTCTCACTAACTATACAGTAAAATGGAATTTTCTTTTACTTATTTGATTAATCAATTTGACAATATACAAGATATTGGGGGGAAATTATGAATGGTGCTCTGTATTTTGATCTGATTCTTCCTTTAATTTTCCAAAAAGTGGATCGAAAAATCAGTTCAAAGCATTCCACAACTTCCATTCAGGTTCAATTTTTATGCGCAAACAGTCTTCAGAACGTGTGTTTCATGATGGCGGGGAAAAAAAGTTTTTAATGCTTTTACCCCCAAGTTCAGAATACGGGTGCATGTAAATTTTAGGAGCGTCTGGCTTGACCGCAGAAAAACGAAAGCCGGCTGGCTCGATCGCAGTGCAGCGATGCGGATGTCCTGCTGTTGTTGCTCTTATTAGTAAAATGAATGAATAGGCTGATAGATAAATGAATGAATGGATAAATAAATAAATAATCTGTGTTGAGAAATTTATTTCATTTATATTTTGAGACAACCTGCTTGTCAGGCCAGACGGCTGACAATTAGAATCTTTTTGATTATGCGCAATGTGCGGCTTGGCAGATATGCAGTGGGGTATCTTACACACTCATCCAGTCAGATATATATTGAACAACAAAAGATACGCAGGTTAATTAAAGGCAGACTGGAAAATCAGTTTGTGCGTAATTATTTTAGAAAAGCAAATTTATTACTAGCATGTGCACATTTACACTCGATTCATCAAACTTTTCTTTATTTTGCAGTCACTTTAACTGCGTCACCA
The DNA here is from genome assembly GCA_029721435.1 of Gymnothorax reevesii. Taxonomy (NCBI): domain Eukaryota; kingdom Metazoa; phylum Chordata; class Actinopteri; order Anguilliformes; family Muraenidae; genus Gymnothorax; species Gymnothorax reevesii. Next base: position 119,495,164 of record CM056574.1, read on the forward strand.
TAAATTAACTAACTAGCTAACTTGCATTTCTTTTGTTGCTCAGCCTACGGACACTTTGACCGTGATCACATTTTGACAATGGCAGATCCTCTATTGTTAGAGGAATAAACCGACGTTAGAGGAACTTTCGGCACAGAGAAGATCTCCTCCGGGAAAGTGACGAGTGGCTGCTCGTTTTGTGTGGCACCCAATAAAATGTCATGGAGTAATACTAATAAAAGTACAAAGAAGAGTGATCCCTGCAGACTGTATTTTAACAATTACCCTCATGCAGCTTCGATCAGGCGGTGGGGACTCATCCGTGTCCCCGCTGCCTCGTATTCCCACGATGAAGGGGCAGCCAATCAGTGCTGCCACACACTCTACGAATGGTGACAGCTGGAGGTTTGAGTCTGGTTGGCCTCCACCGGTCCGTGCACTGCTGCACCCAAGCGCAGCAACCCGATTTTGCTGGCGATCTTAAAATCGGACCACTTTTTTTTTAACCTACATGTAAAGCATTTGGATTGTCAGTTATGTAGGCTATATAACATGAAATATCATGGATCTATAAATTGAATTTATTAATGAATTAAATCAAATCTCTGCTGCACTCCGGTTTTCCATCCTAACAGTGTTTACCGCAGCAGATTGTTTTCCAAACTGCAGTCTTCTGGGCTCTCTCTGTGCCACTCTTAAGGCTTCCAAATAAAATTATTTGTTTTTCTCCAACTCCGACGTGATAATTTATATTTCCTCCTCAGTGAAGTTCTTCTTTGCCATCTTTCGTGAGTGGGCAGGACTATGCCTCCCGGGGCGTGTCATGTAAATTACGATGGTTTCAGCCGCCAGATTTATCAACGCCACGCCAGTTCTACACCGAAATCAGCGACATACACAAATCAAACGTGACACCTGGCATATGCTGATATTTACACCAGAATCTACACCAGATCCTATGCAAGTTTGATAAATGAGGGCCATTAAACTTAGGCGACTGAACAAATTAAGTACTAATCGTGCACATCATCCAAAAACCTTGTGACCGGTATTGCAGCATGTCACATGAATTCAGGTCTCACTCCGTGATCGCGTATCCCTGAATCAGCTAATTACCATGGCATCACCCACCCACTTCCTAAAGCGCATGTTCTTCACAAAGGTCATTGGGGAGCTGGAGTCTATCCCAACTGACTATATGCAAAAGGTAGGGACACATGCTGGACAGCTCACCAATCATCACGGGGTGCACACACCATTCGCATACCATTCACTCATACACTCATAGCTACAGGCAATTTAGAGTCTCCAGTTAGACTTACATGCATGTCCTCACATTGTGGGAGGAAACGGGAGTACCAGGACAAAACCCACACAAACACTGGGAGAACATACAAACTCCACACAGAAATACTCTAGGATGGATTCGAGCTAACAACCTGCCTGCTGTGAGGCAGCAGTGCTACCCGCTATCAATATTATTATTATTATCATGATTGGTTACAACAAAACAAAACACTATCCCAATTCCAAAAAGTTGGCACAGAACAAAGATGGAAGGAATCTGGTTTTATTGAGATGTGTACAAATTTTTGGAAAACATACTGTGACATCTGAATGTCACCAGGTCCAGGGACATCCCTGCTTTTTCTAGCTAGACAATACCAAACCAGATTCTCCATGGATTACAAGTGCTTGGCTGCTTAAACTGAGAGTGCGGGTGTTGGATTAATCTCCCTCGGGTCCTAACCGGTCTCTAATATGAATTTATAGGGCATGACAAAGCACAATATACTGCATAAATGGCCCCATACAATTGTGCAGCTGAACACCTGCATAAAGGAGGACATGATGGTCTTACACAGTTGCAATCAATCAAATGTGCTTTTTCTAAAAAAAATCTGTTGCATTCTTTACGTTGAACGTTTTCAATAAGCCATTAAATTTATGTAAAACCTCCTAAACCCGAAAGCCCTCAGTACCAGGGGCAGGGTGAGTATGGTGTGCCATGAGCCTCTGAACTTTAACCCTTACATACTGTTCATATTTGATGCCCTTACAGTATGATCCGGGTCAATTTTGACCCGGACCAAAAATATCCTCATAATAAGTGTCTATACTAAATTTTGAATTACAGATCTACTTTGAATGCAAAAAATAGCCTATCTGAAATTAGTAAATGGATGATTAATCTTTAATTGCCGTTTCAGAGAGCAAGGAAAGTCTATTTTTTAGGTTGTACAACATTCGTTTTTGGAGAAAAACGTCTAATATCACACAATGTCATATCCTGTTTTACCTAAGACATGAAAAGATAACAGCCATAATGACTGAAATAGATTTATAGATTTGACTAAAAGTGAAAATGACAAGAACATTCTGGAACTGTTAGGACATATAATATAACCACATAACCACTGCAACCACTAAACACTTTCCTCGCTGCAATATCATGAAATTCACAATTTTAAGAATCATAGAATCACAATTATCAATATTGATTCAACAATAATTGACATTCAGAACACAAAACATTAAACAAGAGCAACGCAGAGCGTGGCATATGCCCCCGCCTGTATGTTGATCAAGGGCATATTGAGATGGCTGCTGTGGCGGTCATATCAGATATCGCACGACGCTGGTTTTCAAAAGGAACCTTCCTCTAGCCACTCCCAATACGCCATTAAGAAACGGAATCAATCCGACGAGGGATTCTATAGTTATACCACGGAAACGAAAAGTTAACAGACGACGGACGGACGGACATGGTGTCGACATCATGCCCCCTTTCCTCTTTGGAGGGTGGGGGTATAAAAATAATAATGACAAACTAGTAAACTGGTCTGTGCACTGAAAGCAGTGGTAGAAACCTTGTATGTGTGGGACTTGCGGATGGATTTCCCACATTTGCAGCAGGTTGTCCCGGTTTTGTGGTCCTTCTTTCCAGAGCAGAAATTTCATCTCCTCTTCTGTCCCCTTGGGTTCTTGTGTGACTTGTTGATCAGGGCACCCCCACCCTCCCATCCCATATTGATACTAATTTGTTTATTTTAAGATTATTTAGTTACAGGCTTGCATGTGCTGTTCTTGTGTCTATGTCAAGTCACCCTCTGACCTTCTTATGACTAATGTTCCTTATGTGTATCATATATGATCACTCCTACGGTGTTTCACTTCAAAGGCCAGCAGGTACCTGTCTCTGCACGAACCTGCGCAAATCTGGTGTGCCACAAACAGTTCTCGTAACAGTGTCAAGGTCCCCCTTTAACTCTGTCACCACTGTCCATACAAAAAACATGCAGACATCACATATATAGTGAGACAGTTTCAAAATTCCCCACAACCACTATTGTCCTTGATTTGACCCACACTAGTGGATATAAAATCCATCTAAATGGATACGGGTCAAATTTGACCCGGAACAGCCTAAGTGGACAAAAATTTGTAGCACCTGTACAAAAATATAAAACTTTAAAATGTTTTCATTTTTATGTATTTTGGGTCACTTTAGGAAAAGTCATGAAATTTCAGGCTAAAAGAATGACATTCAGGGTATGTTTACTGCTGTCATATTTGTCAAAATGGGTCAAATTTGACCCGAACAGTATGTAAGTGTTAAAGGTAGAGCTGTTCCTGTTTAAGATCGCTTGATTGATAATCACACAGTTTATTTACTTTAATCAATTTATTTAATCAAGATCAATATATAAGTCCGTAATTATTAAGAAAGTATTAAGAAATGACAGATATCACCAAAGGGCTTCAATGACAGTGTACTTAATAGAGGTATTGTGGGGATGGGAGGAAAAAAATAGAATGATTAATTAATCCAGGACCTTCCCTGAATTCCATCTCCTGTTTGAGAATGTTTTTTCAGCAGTGCAACCTAATTCATTTTAAGATTGTACTTCATCAAAATGTTTTCAGTGTTCAAAAGAATAGGCTACATTTGCGGGTTGCTGTGAAGCGATAATAACTAATTTATTAAATTATCTACAATTCTTTGTCAAAATGTTAGTAATTGCATGATTTAGTAAACTGTTTATTGCAGCATAGTGAAAGTTCAACGCATGGCATACATTTAAAATAATTTACAGTACATGCCATGCATCAAAGTTAATGTTTGCAAAACCATTGATGAGGTTTTTATAATCCAGCTTATAATGCAAAATAACGGGAAATATACGCTAATTCTACTCATTGATTCTCGCCACTGAACAATCAACGCTTATTTGCTAATTAGGAAAGGTAAATGGGAACATGTTTGGAGAAGTAATACGCTTTAAGGTGAGGTAAGAGCAGGGCTCTAATTCCTCCGATTGCAAGTCCAGGGTAGAAGAGGTTCATCTAATGATGTGTTGTGGTACTGTTTTAATATAGACAGTGAAAAGACTTTTCAAATCAGTCATTTTTTATTCTATTAGCATTTGCATTCAGTGTCAACTTTTTTTGGAATTGGGTTTCCAGCTGACTGATAAATAATTGATGACCCAAAAAAGAAAAATTTAGGAGCACTTGTGCAATAGGACTCACCATACAGAAAGCACTTGGCCACATGAGTGCAAATGTCATGCATTCCCAGGAACAGTTCCTACATGATGGGGAATAGATTGTATCTTTAGAACACACTGACTGCCCACAGACACCACCTGCTTAAAGCTCTCAGTCTTATCTTCTCTGAAGCCATACGCCTGTACTGAGTAATGTCATTACTTGTGAACTTATACTCAAAAGCCAACAGTTCACTGAAAGAAAATGTGGCCCTGTATAGTGTGAAGTATTTATGGGTAATAATGAGCAAAGACAGTGCTTGCTCCAATAATTTCTTTGTGATTTCTACCCATATACCACCTTATGTGTATTGCCATTGCTGGTGCCAACAAAGTTTCATTCATTCTCAGGCCTTTTCTTGAAAAATCTTTATGTACGCAAACATTTGCGCGCATAAACGTAATTTTTCAGCTTTAGGTGCGCATTTTTTAATGCAGCTCAAATGCTATTTTAGGCGCGCAAACCGCGCCCTGCATGAAAAGTTAAGGTGATATTAATGTTGTACATAAATAGACTAAACTAATAAAAACAATATATTATGGCGATCTTTAAAGTATGTAAATCTACTATGTGCAACACCACCTTTCTTTTCCTTCATTATATCCTTCTTGCATAGGCACACAAGGTTGCGTTTCAATTGTGTCCTAAGATCCCCCCTAACTACAGTTAAGATAAGTGATATAGGCATTAGTTGCTAATTTCGATAGTCTTGGAACATAATGTTAAAGAAATAAAAACTGGAGTTTGGCTAAATTTCCTGCAAGTTGCAGATTATTGAAAAAAATTGAATGAATTTGCCAGCAACATTTCGCTTATCCAGCTCGACTGCGGACGGGGCTACCTCTTGAGAACGGTAAATTAGCTTATATAGTATTCTCTCCGGGCATAAACCTGTTAAATGTGCTTTATAGGTGAACATTAATATTAAGTTGTTATATGTCATATGGTAATTTGAATTGCTAGTGAGTTAGGCTACTTAAATTGAAACTGAATAAAGAGGTGCATCTCCACTGCATCACAAGCAGTAGGCTAATGTTGCAACTTGCAGGTTTAACGCAAGCACAGCCTGCTAATATCTCCGAAAAAGAAAGCGCGATAACTGATGTCTCCGAAGCCAGTCTGATAAGCCTAAACCGTATGAAAACGAACCGAATAAACTTCTTTTTAGTTAATTTCGTTACTTAGTGGAATGTGTTACACCATAACAAACTCCATGTCGAGGATCATTGACCAGCCATGTATTACAGTAAAACAAAAAAACAAAAAAAACACGGTTTTTACTGAACGTCATTTCCGTTCATTCAGCATTACATTTTGCAAGTTGCGATTTCAGCCATTAGCTTTATCCAATTTAATTCTTCAGTAATTTCTTAGATTAGTCATTTAGTTAATAGTAATAATACATACTTACAACTGCTCGACTCAAAGTGAACTTCTACTGGTTTATTTGGGTCATTTCACAGTAATGTGATCATTTTGGGGATCTCTGAATCCAAATATATAGTTGCCAATTTTGGTTCCAAATATGATTTAAACCAAACCATGGGTCATGCGAAAGACGGTACATGCTATTGGCACGCACTTTCATTGACCATGATAGATTTATTTACAATTTCTCCTGGTAAGGTGTCATCTCCGTAACAGTGTGCCTAACTATTAGTAAAGGTAATTTATTGCTCTCCAGAAAAAGGAAACATAATTTTAAAACATACTAGTGTGGTTAATATGGTATCTATCGATAAAGAAATAAACTGCTTTGATTTTTGAGGGAAAAGATGCTTTGTGACGGAGGTGACCAGGTGTTACGGATATGACACTATCCACTATGTGCTTAATAGATGAATATTTGAATAGCAGGCTTAGGAAAACAGTTTTATTCTGAATATAAAACCACACAAACATTGACATAGAGTTGGCATAGAGAACCCATCATCTCCGTCACGCGGAACATTGTTACGGAGGTGACCGTGACTGATATGATACCTATTTGACGTTTGTCTACATGGATGAATAGTACATCTATCTATACCTTCAAGTTGGGTAAATTTGGCAACAGTGCACCACTGCAAAACAGTATATATGCATATTTTTGGGTTTGTGAGGCCAATTGGAAGGCGCCTATAGCAGACGGAGATGACACAGAATAAAGGTACTCACCTGCGACTGCTTTACTTGCATTTAATACTGTGCAAATACGGAAAATTTGAATGCATCAGTGGCCAAGATTTTCAAAAATGGCGCCTTGCAAAACTTCTGGACCATGTGACTCTTCGGTAGTATGTATTCTGGCCAATAGGTGGCAGCTGAAACATGTTGTTACAGATATGACACAAAATCTGGGGACAGGTATAATTGGGCAAATATCATGGAATAAATGAAAAAATACGATTGCACCACAAATATTTTAGTGTGTTAATGTTTATTTCCTTAGACTTAATAAATATAAACCCAGTTTGTATTAAAATCCTGAAAAAAATAGATATGCTGACAGTTTTGAAGTTTAGGGCAACCCACCAGGGACGGTGCTTGTAATGGGGGTAAAGTGTATGGAATTTGATGAAAAATATGAAAAAAAAATTTGAGAGGAAATTTTAAAAAAATCTATAGCAATTTATTTTGACCTATTCTAACTTAAGACTCAAAAATTGTCGAATTATATTCAATTTCCCTTCCATTTTAGCTGTTAGACTCTTGGGGGCACTAAGTGATCACATTACTGTGAAATGACCCATTTACTATTGCCGTTTCAATGAATGAGGAAGAAAGGTATCCCTTGCGATTGTCTGCTGGTATGCAACGTAACTGCAATTAGAAACCAAACAAATAAATTAATTAAACAATTAATGGCAGAAATGAAAACAAAGGGGGTGCCCTGGTGGCTCATCGGCTAAGGGTGCGTACCATAAGGCCATGTCCTTCCCGCAGCAGCCTGCATTCAAATCCAGCCCAGGCAATTCACTGCATGTCTTCCCCACCTTTCCTGTCTATTTCTACAAAAACTACACTGTCAAATGAAGGAGAAAACTCCCAAAAAAAAATCTTTAAAAAAAAGAAATAAAAAGAAAATAAATCTTTCTCAGCCCAATTCGTGATTTAATGTCATTTCCATTTTGTGTCCATTTGCGAGACATTGGAGTCCATGAGAATTGTCGACTTCATGATTGTTACAGCTAACAATAAAACAATACTGGGACTTAAATTCTTATTAGCAGAAATAAGATGAACCAGGTTTATTCAATAAAACAACCTATGAAGTTTTATGGTGGGGTCAAATACAGCCGTCAGTCTATTGTGCAGTCATCCTTCAACTTTTCAAGTGCAATAGCAGGATCATAAAGGTTAGCGAAAATAGCTGGCTCTTAAGAGTTTTCTCATTTCGAACGATTGGGGAAAAAAGGCTGACTATTGGTCAACCAAGATTTGTTTTAGTAGGGGACAGCCCTGGCAATTTATTAATTAAATCACGGCAAAAACTGCATTAAAGATGTGAATGGAGCCAATCTGGTTTGCGCTTCCAGAAATCACTGATGCCAACTTCCATGGTTGGAACCATTGACTTTGAATGGACGAACTACGTTAATTGCCAACATTGGCACCTATGCTTCTGGGAAACAAACCCGGGCTCCATTTATTAGCTGGAATGACCAATTGATCACACCAAGTTAAAACAACCAAAATTCGGCAATGAAAACTTTCGTACGATAGATGAGAGGAAGCTTACTTCCATTACCCACTCCTTCCCTTCCTTTCTGACAGTTTTAACGGGTTTTATGCCCTTAGTTTCGACATCCCATGTTCTATGAGAGGAAAGCTGGGTTAAATGTCCAACCCACTTCGCCATCTTTTGTGGGGTTTTTTATTTATCTTCAGTGGTTGGTGCAAAGCGCAGTTCCATAGGTTGAAGTCTCGCGTGTCCAAGCATGTTCCTCACGGGCCTTCGTGCGTTATGCAATAGACTTTGGAAATGCTGTCTAGATGGAGCTGCAGTTCGGATAGCTAGGCACGCAGAAATTGACAATTTTTTGATGGATAGGCGTGAATTTATTTGTGCACCTAAAATGCTATTTTAGAATAGAATAAAAAGGCCTGCATTCTAAAATGTTTGGTCTTCAATTCGTCGGCTTATTTTCCTCATGCAAAACTGAATGGGCCATTTGCAATGTGTTTGGCTGTTGTTGCAAACACACCACCACAATAACTGCTTGATAACTGACATGGCTCTCGATTAGAAAGGCTTTGGTTGCTGGGAAGCCTGTAGAGCATAGTAGTTTAGGTGTTTGACTGAGACCTGGCCCTGGCTTTATCGAATCAACTGTAAATCCTTTTGAATGAAAGCATCAGCTAAATAACTGCAATGCTGATCTAGCTCTAATGTTGTTCTGTTTTTCAGGGTGTTTAATCAGCTTTCAGCCCCAGCCAAGCGCGCTGTTACTGAACCAACACAATCACATAATTCCAGTATTCTGAATACAATACAAGAAATAAAAAAAAATGTAGACATTCTTATTACTAATTATAAGACACACAACTACCCATATAAAAACTTTTAAACTTCAGTTAATCTACTGTTAAGTGGATTTTAAGATTCATGGCATTTATTATTCCATTCTTCCAATTCAGCAATGAAGAAGAATCGTTAAAAAAAAAATCCTGGATCAGTATCTCTCACAAATTGAAATCACCTCTAGGATTCGCCAAGACACACCACTGGTAAAAATGTCATTACAATCTGTCAATAACTTTTTCCGTAATGTTGCTAACAAAAAAACAAACAGACAAACAAGCATGACCAAAAAGCAAAAGTAAAACCTAACCTCCTTGGCGTTATGACAGGACTCCCCTAGACACCAAAGTCCTGTTCAACTTTCTAACTGACGTGAGCACTTACAAGTCATATAGCGATGGGTATCTTTCCAACTTTACCGTTCTTGCCCTGTGCATGCACGCGGCATAACACTTGCAGACACTCAGCTTGTGAAACCTACTCTTGAGTAGCCCTGTTTTAGGAAAGTGTTTCTGTGTTTGACCTTACGATTTCTCATTCTGGAAGAGGCCATCCGCATTTCGACAGGCGAGGACAGACTCCCAAAGCAGGATGGTAACCAGCAGAAGAGGCACAGCCATGTTTGACCTGTGTACACAGCATACATACAGCATAAGATTTTAAGTTTTTTTGCTCGTGTTTATTTTTCTGTCTGTCTGTGTTTCTGTTTGCAGACAATACTTGTGCAGGCGATAGCATAACAACCTTTTGAGATGCTGTCACAAAACATTACAGACGAGAAGCTTTGATATGAAGGACAGTTACGTTTGGAGATGGTTAAGCTCTGAATACGCTCTCTGAAGGCAAGATAATGAGGGCTGCTGTACTGAAAACAATACCAGCATTGCTGTCGCAGCAGGTGAGGTCCCAGATGATCTCTCATTTGTTAATTGTTACATTCTGATTTTAAAAGGACTGTTCTAAAACTAGAAAAGCAAATTTGTGTGCTTGCCTCAGCTTGTAAAGGCTAAATGTGTGAAGATATCTGATGGAGTAATATTTGTTAAATCAGTGGTTCAGTTTGAGTGTCTGAAACTGTTCGAAATATGAAAGATCTCAAAAAGTCGAATGGTAGTCTTGATGTGCAAAATAAGCTGAAAGTAGGAATGTGCAGTGGGAGTTTTAAAAAGGGCGAAACCCACTGAAAATTAATGGATTTCATGGGACAAAAAGAATTCCCTGCAAATTGAAGTTCATCATTTAAAAACTGAGTCATATCAGCTAAAATATGGCAAGCAGAGAGATAACAGAAATCCCCACATTTTAATTGCAAATATCTGTATGTTTGTTGGAATTTTTACGGTCTAAACAGAAAAAAAAGTTATTTATTTATTTATTTATTATTTTTAAGCAAAGTCTATTGGTCTGCATGTGCTCCTCAGAGTGTGAGATGTAATAATGGTTCTCTTTGGGTCCCTTCATATTTTTTTTGAAATCTGCATAAACTTAAAACTGTGATTTCTAAAAATTGTCTCACAACAATGAACTGCCATTTGTGCTGAGCTGTTCAAAGTTTGATGGATGTTTTTAGCTGAAATATTGAATAACTTATACAAAGGCTGGGTTTCAGCTTTCCTCCCATTGACTTCCATTGTTAAAATGAATTTTTTTTTAAAGTGAAATATTAAATGTATTCATGGTATAAAAAGATAGAAGAGCATAAAAAAATGTATTAAAATATTGATCATTTCAAAAGTTGAAAAGAATTGACAAAAAAGTGTAAAAGAGGGAAAAATGTAAAAAAAAAATTGCGAATTCAAGTGAAAATCGCTGAAAACTGTAAGATTTAATAGGGCCAAAGAATGACTTTTATTATGCCAACCATTCGAATTTATGAACGGTGGCAATAGCTTAAACAGTGTGGAAGGAGTTTGAGGGCAAGATTTTGGTCAGAGATAAAAAAAAAAGATGACTAGAAAAGGCAGCATTCTGCCTTTCTGTTGAAAATTTGTGTGCTGGCTTCAGCAAGAAAAGTTGAAGAGATTGGCTTATAAAATGAAGGTGCTTGGAAATGGAGAGACAAGGGAAATTGCTGAAAAAATGTTGAAAAACTGCTGAAATGTAAACACAAGACTTTAAAGCTGAAAGTAATAGTTTAAGGAATTCTGACTTTTCAGCTGCATCATGACCGAGTCTACTCTGCTTCAACCCAGGAGTAAAGAAAAAATGGTGAATTGGAGTCAATGAGGTTGATGAATCTCTCTCTATGGCTCTGTGTGTATCTAGGTCAACACAGTGCATGCTCAGAAATTAGCTTTATGGTGGAGCAAACGTGGCAGGCCACATTGGCAGACTGCCGCAGCTGTTTTTGCTTATAGCTCCTTGTCAGTGTCTCCCCCAGTCCCGAACTATACAACGCTGACCTCGCCAAGTAGTGAAATGCTACTATTCGCGGCTCTCTGTTAATTTCTGTGCACTGTCTTCGCTAGCTAAGTAGCTAATAATAGCAGGCTGCAAGATATTGTTAACAATGTTGCGATACTATTCACGGCTCCCGTTTTATTTCTGTGCTATTACTAGCTAGTTAGCTTGCAAACACCCAGTGCACAAAACGTGTTCGAAATGGGTCAAACTTCAGTTTTGAAATTGCCGTCACTGCAGATAACTTCAGCTAGCTATTGATTATGTCAACTATTTAACAACTCAATAAGTATGGAAAAGTTACGTCTGGTGGCTTGGCAAGCATGGCAGTTACGGTCATTTTGATACCAGCATTTCACCTGTTTTAGATAGGATCGCAAATATATCTACGAAGTGTGAACAGTTGCTTGTATATACCGTGGTGTGTGTAGGGTTTTGGGAGAACCAACTGCGACAGAGACTGGGGATCTCTAAAAGCCAGGGGACCCCTGACCACTAGGTCCAAAAAGACTAAAATAGGGAGTAGGGGCAGAACCAAAAAACAGCCCTGTAATAACAGGGCGATTTGAATAGTTTCGCTGTAAAAAATACCTTGACGAAAGGGTATATCTCTTAGCAGTTGGAAAAACCGCCAAAGCATAGAGGCTGCCAACAGAACTTTTCAGGAAGACACGAGTAGAATACCCCTAGGGAATATGATGTTGACCACTGAGGGACACTGTGGGGTACCAATAGTGAATACGAAAAACTGTTCCGGTAGAACAAGAGCGAAAATAACTCCTTTACATGAAACTAAATTCTGCAGGTGTGACACCCTGCCAAACGGGAGAAAGTTGCAGGGCTTAGAGACCTGAGGGCTCAAAAAAAAGTACAGGGCAGAGGGAATCCCTGGAGAACTTAAGACGCGATCGCGGATAACAAAAGATAACCCTTGTTGGAGTCCCGAAGAATAACGAAGAAACTAAGTGGGCGCAGAGCGTTTACAATTCTTTTCCTAGTTCTGTGATACCGCTCACACCGAACTGTGCAAAATAAAGAAAGCTAAGTGAGCGCAGAACGTTTACAATTCTTTTCCCAGTTCTGCGATACCGCTCACAAGGAACTATGCAAAATAAAGAAAGCTAAGTGAGCGCAGAACGTTTACAATTCTTTTCCCAGTTCTGCGATACCGCTCACACCATTCTTTACCTTACCGGCTACAGTGTTTAGCGAGAGACACTGAAGCCCCGAATGCAGGAACTGCACAGATTAAATAGCAGAGACTCGGGGCGGAGCGTGCAATGAGCACGGAAATCACCTGCAGCAAACAATTGAGTCCACACACTCGCCATCTCACATATTAACTTGCAGCTTGCAGACCCAGAACCATGACAGGACCCCCTTTAAGGGGTGACTCCCGACGAACCTTCTGCACCTCGGTTGTGAAAGTCTCGAATCAGTTCTGGGTCTAAAATATTTCTAGCTGGGACCCACAACCTCTCCTCCGGCCCATAACCCTCCCAGTCTACGAGAAACTGCCTCCCCCTACCAACCCGCCTCTCAGCTAGAATACGCCGCACAGTGTAAGCGGGTAACCCATCAATCGTCCGAGGCGGAGGAGGAGGATCGTCAGCAGGTGACAACACACGAGTGACAACCGGCTTCAGCCGGGAGACACGGAATGTGGGATGTATTCTCATTGACCGTGGGAGTTGCAGGCGAACTGTAACTGGGTTGATTTTCTGGACAATTTTGAAAGGACCCACGTACCGAGGAGCGAGTTTACGAGATTCCACCCTTAGCGGAAGATCTCGAGTGCCCAGCCACAGGTGCTGACCCACTCGATGAGAAGGTGCTGGACGGCGCCGTCTATCAGCTACTTTCTTCTGATGAGCAGTGGCCCGTAAAAGCGAGGAGCGGACTTTCTTCCAGGTAGCTCGACAGCGCCTAATGAATGCCCCCACGGCGGGTACCTCTATATTTTGTTCTAGTTCCGGAAAAAGAGGCGGTTGTTATCCCATCTGGGCTTCAAATGGGGAGAAACCCGTGGACGCATTGCGCAAGGTATTAAAAGCGTATTCCGCCCAAGCGAGATACCTACTCCAAGAGGCAGGTCTAGATTCAGCTAAGCACCGCAGTGTGTTCTCGAGGGTTTGATTAGTGCGTTCCGTTTGTCCGTTGGACTCAGGGTGAAACCCAGATGAGAGACTTATAGATGCACCTAAGAGGGAACAAAATTCCTTCCAAAACCGAGCTACAAACTGTGGGCCTCGATCAGACACAATGTCTATGGGTAGACCATGCAACCGAAAGATATGCGTCACCATCAGCTTAGCAGTCTCAGGAGCAGACGGCAGTTTCGGCAGTGGAATAAAATGTGCGGCTTTGGAGAACCTGTCAACGACGACTAAGATGACCGTGTGGCCGTCGGACACAGGTAACCCCGTAATGAAGTCTAATGCTATATGACTCCATGGTCGAGCGGGAACAGGCAGGGGCCTTAACAGTCCAGATGGAGAACGCTGCGTCACTTTGTTGCGAGTGCAGACAGAACAGGCTAAGACAAATTCCCGCACATCTCTATATCAGGCCACCAAAACCGTCTGGCCAAAAAATCCCTTGTTCTACGAACCCCGGGGTGACACGTGAGCTTTGATGAGTGTCCCCATTTAAGCACCTGCGTGCGAACACTAGTGGGCACGAAAAGGCGATTGACAGGCCCTCCCCCAGGATCAGGCTCCTGTCGCTGAGCCTCTCGAACTACTGTTTCTATATTCCACAAAATGGGAGCAAGAATCTGTGCTGCAGGAATAACGGATTCAGGGGGCCGATCTTCTTCTGATCTGTCAAAAATACGAGAAAGCGCGTCTGGTTTAGTATTTTTCGAGCCGGGCCGATAAGTCATTAGAAATCTAAAACGCGAAAAAAATAATGCCCACCGCGCCTGCCTCGAGTTGCGTCTCTTGACATTTTGAATATACTCTAAATTTTTATGGTCGGTCCAAACTGTAAAAGGGTGCTCCGCCCCCTCCAACCAATGACGCCACTCCTCCAAAGCCAATTTTACTGCTAGTAACTCTCGATCCCCTACGTCGTAGTTCTTCTCGGCCGGTGAGAGTGACCGAGAAAAATAGGCACAGGGATGCATTCTTTGATCCCCAGGAGACCGCTGAGAAAGAATGGCACCCACGCCTAGTTCCGATGCGTCTACCTCAACAACAAATGGGAGAGATGGATTAGGTGTAACTAAAATGGGTTCGGAACAAAACCTATTTTTCAGCTCAGAAAATGCCACTTCCGCTCGTGAGTTCCACTGGAACGGAGTGGGAGCAGACTTCTTTGTGAGGGCGATGATACCTTATGTGCTAAATGGCAATGGTGCTAAAATTACGGATAAACCGTCTATAAAAATTGGCAAAGCCAAGGAAACGCTGTACTTGCTTCACTGATTCAGGAGTGGGCCAATTTTTAACTGCCGAGACCTTCTCAGGATCGATCTGGACCTTCCCCGCTGAGACCACAAACCCCAGGAACGAAACTGAATCTGCGTGAAAAACGCATTTCTCGGCTTTAACAAAAATACGAGCCTCCAGCAAGCTTGTTAAGACCTTTCTTACATGCTGGACATGCTCGACGAGGTTATTGGAAAAAATGAGGATATCGTCTAAATAGACGAACACAAACCTCTCCAGAAACTCACGAAGTACACCATTAACAAACGCCTGAAAGACTGACGATGCATTAGACAGACCAAAAGGCATGACCAAATATTCCCAGTACCCGTTGTGAGTATTAAAGGCTGGTTTCCATTCGTCACCCTCTCGAATGCGAGCGAGATTATATGCACTTTGAAGATCAAGTTTAGTGAACACCCGAGCGGACTGAAGGCGCTCAAAAGGCCGAATTCATAAGAGGCAGAGGATATCGGTTTTTAATAGTGATGTTATTAAGCCCTCTGTAGTCAGTACAGGGCCTCAGGCTTCCATCTTTTTTCTGCACAAAGAAAAACCCCGCCCCAGCGGGTGATGTGGACGACCTAATGAAACCATATGCTAGTGCCTCCTCTATATACTTCCTCATAGCCTCACTCTCAGGAGCAGAGAGGGAGAAGAGGGAACCCCTAGGGGGAACCGTTCCTGGGTAGAGGTCAATAGAGCAATCATACGGCCGGTGGGGAGGTAGGGTAGTGGCTCTCGGTTTACAGTTGCCAGCTGAGGAGCGCTATTTAAACCATTGCAGTTCTGCAAACCCAAATCAAGCTCGGGGTAGGAAATCTTACTATCCTCCCGAGCTTCAGTCAAAGGATCCCAATCACAAACCGGATCCCAAACTAAACTCTCCTGCCCATCCTCAGGAGCAGGAGGCCCTACTCCTGGGTTGTCTGTAGGGTCTACCTCCTCACTACAGTCTGAGTACAGATCAGACTCTACTAAACCATGGCAAGTGTGCGCCTGTTCGCAATGAGCAGCGCAAGACGGACCCCACCGTAAGACAGAATTTGCTCCCCTGCCCCATTCGATATGGGGTTGGTGCTTAACTAGCCAGGAGTGACCCAGAATTATCGGGAAAGCTGGAGACTTTACCAAATAAAACCGAATTGGTTCCGAGTGCCCCCCGAAAGGCACCCGCATCGTCATGGTGTCAGTGACCTGTCTCACCACTCCAACACCCAATGGGCGACCATCCAAAGCAGTGATAAGTTGCGGCTGAGAAAGAGGTAAAACTGGTAATCCCTGCCCTTCCGCCTAACTGGCGTCCACAAAATTCTCTACGGCCCCAGAATCAATGAAAGCGTCAGCTTCTATGACTGACTCCCCCCACGCCAGTCTTACAGAAATAACAGTGCGAAAGGCTAGTTTTGAAATAGGTCTCACTAGGGGCTTTCGCGTCCCTAGTGATACTGATCTTTTGCTGACAGCTTGGGACATCTTTTTACCATATGCCCTTTTTGTTAACAATAGAAACAACAAACTTCCGCCAGGCCCCTTCTTAGTGTGCGACCAACGAAGGAACTGCCTAGTTGCATAGGTTCCTCCCCTGTGGGAGCCGAGCGAGGAGGAACTGGACTGGCGGCCTTGGCTGAAGGAAAAAATTCTAAAGAAGTGGGCCGGCCCCTTTTTTCTGCCTTCTCCCGCTCCCGTTCTCTGTCTCTGTTGTCAATACGAATGGCAGTGGATATTAGGGAGCCCAAGGCAGCGGGTGGTTCAAGTGTAGAAAGAGCATCTTTCACAGGGTCAGAAAGGGCGTTGGAAAATAGGGTCATAAGTGGCCCCTCTGTCCAACCCGTCTCCCCCGCTAACGCACAAAACTTGACCGAAAACTCCGCTACGCTTTTGTTTCCCTGTCTGATTCTAGTAAGGCGGGTTGCCGCTTCCTTGCCAGTTACATCATAGTCAAAAACTACAGCCATTTCTTACATCAGAGCCTGAGAATTGTTCATAATTGGAGTCTGTGCCCGAATCAGGGGATCTGCCCATTCTAATGCTGTCCCAGTCAACAGTGAAAGAATAAAAGCAACCCGAGAATCATCTGTTGAAAGGCGAGAGGGCTGGGATTTCAAAAATTAAGCACTGACACAGAAATCCACGACATTTTCCCGCCTCGCCTGCATTGCGTAGCGGGAGTTGCAACTTTGGCTTTCTTATACTAACAATGGTTTGGGGTTGAATAGGAGTGGAGGATGCTTGCAGAACTGCAAGTGGTGGCTGTACACCGAGCTGCCGAATGCTGTCGGCTAACCCCAGAAGAGTATCCTGCTGGCGCCGAAAGCGTTCCAGGATCTCTTCCTGTCTATGAAAAATATGTGCCTGTTGATCAGAGGTGGCCACCTGCTGGGCCTGCAGTAATTGCAACCCCTTCCCCTGGTCTGTGATTACTGCCTGTTGCACTAATATAGCCCTTTCAAGAGGGTTAGCCTCCATCCCCACTACGGTTTCTGTCACTGGTATCTCCATAGTGGCTTCAGTGTACTGTGGTGTGTGTGTAGGGTTTTGGGAGAACCAACTGCGACAGAGACTGGGGATCTCTAAAAGCCAGGGGACCCCTGACAACTAGGTCCAAAAGGACTAAAATAGGGAGTAGGGGCAGAACCAAAAAACAGCCCTGTAATAACAGGGCGATTTGAATAGTTTCGCTGTAAAAAATACCATGACGAAAGGGTATATCTCTTAGCAGTTGGAAAAACCGCCAAAGCATAGAGGCTGCCAACAGAACTTTTCAGGAAGACGAGAGTAGAATACCCCTAGGGAATATGACGTTGACCACTGAGGGACGCTGTGGGGTACCAATAGTGAGTACTAAAAACTGTTCCGGTAGAACTTGAGCGAAAATAACTCTTTTACATGAAACTAAATTCTGCAGGCGTGACACCCTGCCAAACGGGAGAAAGTTGCTGGGCTTAGAGACCTGAGGGCTCAAAAAAAAAAAGTACAGGGCAGAGGGAATCCCTGGAGAACTTAAGACGCAATCGCTGATAACGAAAGATAACCCTCTTGTTGGAGTCCCGAAGAATAACGAAGAAACTAAGTGGGCGCAGAGCGTTTACAATTCTTTTCCCTGTTCCGCAAGACCGTCCATACCGGACCATAGAAAATAAAGAAAGCTAAGTGAGCGCAGAACGTTTGCTATTCTTTTCCCTGCTCTGCGATACCGCTCACACCGAACTATGCAAAATAAAGAAAGCAAAGTAAGCGCAGAACGTTTACAATTCGTTTCCCAGTTCTGCGATACCGCTCACACCGAACTGTGCAAAATAAAGAAAGCTAAGTGAGCGCAGAACGTTTACAATTCGTTTCCCAGTTCTGTGATACCGCTCACACCGAACTGAGCAAAATAAAGAAAGCTAAGTGAGCGCAGAACGTTTACAATTCTTTTCCCAGTTCTGCGATACCGCTCACACCATTCTTTACCTTACCGGCTACAGTGTTTAGCGAGAGACACTGAAGCCCCGAATGCAGGAACTGCACAGATTAAATAGCAGAGACTCGGGGCGGAGCGTGCAATGAGCACGGAAATCACCTGCAGCAAACAATTGAGTCCACACACTCGCCATCTCACATATTAACTTGCAGCTTGCAGACCCAGAACCATGACATATACAGGAATAGGAGCTCGAGCAAATTTTTTTTGCTTTGCAATTTTTTTCTGTAAAGTGTACTCATGGAACCACCCTGCGAAAAGGCCGGTCTTTGCTTCCCTAAATGTGCTCTCTTGGAGCTGGTTTGAGCGACTGCACAAACGCTGCTACCAAATATTCTTTCACTGAGTTTGACGCAGAAGAATAAGATTTGTCGAACAGTCGTATCAATCTTAATCCGAACAATGATAATGCTGAGGCCAGGATAAAGTTCAGCAGAGGGCAGAATTGAACCGCAATACAGCTATGCCACAATTTTGCTAAGCCATTTCAGTTAATGGTTAAAGCATTTGGTCCAACGGAGATTTTAGCTAAGGCGTTGCTTACATACTACTGTCTCTACCTCAAAGATAGCAAGTCCAATCCACAAAATGGATATACCATACTTAAGTCTGCTGAGCAAAATATATCAAAATTGTGTGTGTAGTGCCAAAAATGTGGGAACAAGAGCAAGTTATAAAACTGTTTTTCAGCTTTCCAGCCGGAATTTTCTGTCTCACTTCATATAGGAGTTAATGGAGTTTCGATTTGTGCTCCCATCGGTTTTCGGCTCATAATGCCAAAACCGTATGTCCGATTGCTTGCAGTTACATTTTCCTTAACAGCACAACTTTTGCTACAACTTGGATATAAAATATTTATGTGGAGTGAAAACTATGGGAGTTAGAGCAAGTTTAAGAGAAGTCTTCTCGAAGATTTTACTGCTGTTCGCCACTCTAACAGTGAAATCACCTCACTGCAAGTTCCCAGAATGCATTGTAACAGAAATTACTTCTAAAAAATTATAACTAAAAAAAAACTATCGAAGTTACAAAAAAATTGAACAGTGAAGAAAATATATAAGCTTAACTTAGCATTTTGCTGTTTGAATAAAAATTATGTCAGAGTAAATAAATAGCAGAAAATAGCTGAATCTAGTGAATCAGCACAAAAATGGCTTGATTCTGTTGGACCCCAAAAAATAACTTTTAAAATTAAATATCTCAAAAACTAGAAGGAAAATCAAAAATCTGTACAGTTGCAACGTAATTCAGAACAAGCCGAATTTTTTTTAAAGTTTGAACAGAATTAATAGCTTAAACGGTGTAGGAGGCCTTAGTCAGCCAAATTTAGGTGGAAAGAGAAAATATTAGGAATGAGAAGAAGAAGAAGTAAGAGAATAGAGTGTGCTGCTTTTGCTGAAGCGAGTACACAATCAGTGCAAATTGCTGGTCAAACACAGTGAGGAAAATAAGTATTGAACGCGTCAACATTTTTCTTCGTAAATATATTTCTATTGGGGCTATTGAAATAAAATTTTCACCAGATGTTGGTAACAACCAAAGGAAACCAGATATACAAAGAAATCAAAACAAATACGTCCATAAATTATGTGTAATAAAGTGGAATGACACAGGGAATATGGATTGAACACATAAAGAAAAGGTGCCCCATTAGAAATATATTTACTGAGAAAAATGTTGATGCGTTGAATACTTATTTTCCCCACTGTATATGTCACTGCCATATGACAATCTCTCAGTGGGCTACTCAGAACACAATGCTTGAAATGGAACCTCCAATCATGGCAATGATAATACACTAATATATAGTTTGTGTTGGGTGTGCAAGAATATTGCAATGTTGCATGTTAATTACTTCCGCTTAGAAGCACACAAAACTCATCTAGCATTGCTAGCATCAGCTGAAATCTATGTAAGCAGACTTCCTGGAACAGCAATGCTTTGCCGTTTCATGCTTGAACTGAAATCGAGGTAGGTCAGCAGTCAACATTAACAGAGACTGAATTGTTTTTTTTTTAATAAAACAGCCATCTTACAAATAGCTTTCCAAGAAAATGTTTTTTTTAATATATATATATATATTACATATATTATTTTTATTAAATCTTGTCGTTTACTCTCTTGTAGTGCAGGCTATAGCACTGAGGAATATGGGGCTCAAAAAGAATTGCTTCGTCTGAAGAGGAAATAGCCAGGATCAGTTAAATTGTGTTTAAACACACACTATGTGTAAACATTCCCTTTTTGAATAGAAATCCATGTCTCTGTGTGACAGATTAGCAGTAGTAATCTCGGAGGTGAACGTAACTCACCCGTACAAGCAGGCAGAACTCTGTGAATCTAAGTTACCACGGCTCAGTCATCTCTCCTTCTGCGGGAAACTATTTTTACCAGATTCATCAAATGACTGCGCCAAGAGTGGGCTATAGTTACTTCCCATTTTCACGCATCTGCAGAAACCTGCTCAGTTTCAGTTTCCTCATTACTTCTACATAATAATAATTATTATTATATAATAATAATATGTACTGCATGAATTTTGTTTTTGAGTGGAAAAAAAGTTATTTTTCTCATTATTTAAGAACTCTTCATTGTGAAGAATTACATTTTGTTGGATATATCATTCGCCCCCCCTGTCATATTTTTCAGATAACATAGCCTCAGAGCTATGTTATGAGACCTTGGTATGAAATCAAATAACTTTAAATACTATTTTATCAAAATTTAAATGCTGACTGTCATCTGCACTTTCACTAGATGACTCATTTCTCCTTAAAATAGGGCAAAATAATAAAATTTGAAGAAAGTCATGATATTACTATGGAGATACTTGCATAGAGATCATTTCTTTACACACTGATTGTAACACACCTAAATATACTGTTTACAGTGTTATCATACAAGATCACTTCTCTTGAACAGTGCCCTTACAATTTGGTTATTTAACCTGATGTGTAACTACCAATCAAACCTGTATTTGGGGACCCTCCACTGTCATTGCCCTCCTGTTCCTTACTGTCCTTACTGTCTTCTGGGACCTTCCTTACTGCCCTAGCTGGTCTCCTTGCACAAGAAGAAGCATTGGCATCCAACTCCTGTGAATATCATTCACTGAGTTGATCAAAGAAAGCCTATTAACATCTGTATGCACCTACATACCTATCAAGCACAGAGTATGTCTTTGTTTACCAAGTAGCTCCATAATTACATAATGCTGTAGCAGGGTAACATTGAAGAAGATAGCCAAGACATGTTATTTGACTATAAATTTCCAATCACCAGCAACATCAATATGGACCCTCGACATATCATCATTGACCCATGAAACAAAAATGAATAGAATCCAACAAAAAATGTAGTCGGCATCTGGGGAAGTGGGCATATAGAAATATCATGACAGCAAAAGATTACCCCAGGGCAAATTTTTCAACATAGTCTCATCAGTACTCGTCATATAGTGACGCAACATGACCAAACGTTGTTAAGGGTCAAAAAAAAGAGACTTTTGGCATCCTTAGCTGATGTTAATGCTTAGGGTTTGGGTTAAGATCAGAGGTTTGGGGGTAAGGTTCATTTTGGCACGCATCAAATCAGGACACCAAAAGTCTCCTTTTTTGTCCTATATCGATGTTTGGTCAGGTAGCGTCACTATATGATGAGTCGCAATAAGACTAGCCTCAGTTTTCAATTTTCTTCTAAATTAAAAACAATATTTCACTGGATATTGTTAAAATGTTTTAAGGTATATTAATGCATCGATGCATATTTTTGTTTCCATCATTTCGTTATTTTAATGTTGAAATTGTGAGGTTTCACGAAATGAACCAAGTGCGACAGCCAGTAAAATACAAAAAGGAGGCTTTATTTCTGAACAGGGAAACCCCCCAACAGAGCTGGCGACAGTACAAATTCCACAATCCAAAATCATGTAAGACCTCACAAAACAATACCAAAGACGGACATTGCAGCGAGGTGAAGGACTCATGTGTTCTTATTGACTAACTTTAATTCGAGCATTTTCCTGGCTGGTGTGAATCACAATATGATGGATATTTTTCTCCGCCCAAGGACGGGGCATGGAAACGCAACGGTTACAATCAATCTGACTCCATTAAACAATTAGAATACCAAATTTAGTCGCATCCTCGTTAAATATCTGTCTCCAAATTAGAATTAGAATTGATAGTTTTGGGACAGCATGCGTGAATCTCGAGACAGTGATAACCAGTTACTCAGACTCTAAAGAAAAACATGAAGTGATTATACCTTGAAGTCCTAGCAGACAACCACCGCCGCTACATTAATGTTCCCGGGTGTTTACGCCATGTCAGAATCCTAGTTTCGTTGATTAGATTAGAGGTTGGAAGTCAACCTTCACTGCAATAGCCTCTACTGGCATATATACAATGAACCCAGATTATATGTAAGCCCATGGGTTCCTTTAGAGTATTTCAACGGATAACCAACTTTAAGGAGGCCATGGGTTTCCTATATGTTAAAATCTCAGAACCAGCATACATCAATCCTTACAGTAGGTAGATCATAGTCGCCTAAGCCAACTTAACCAAGCAATTCCCACACCGGGCCGCTGGCCAGTCGTTCCTCAGTGGGGATATTACCCCTTGGTATCCGGCGAGACGGGGCTAGGAAGAATAAAAAGATAAAAAGACACGGAGACCACGCAGGCTTGGAAAGGAATAACAATAATTTAATTACCAGGTAGGCACAAACTTGAATTGAACAAATCAACGTTAAGCCAATTACCAGTTACATATAATTTAGATTATATTTTCATACCTGAAGAAAATAATGGCCACATGGAACTATAGCTGTCCCACGTGGCCGGGGAGAATTCAGATGCCCCCTCGCTCTGCCGAGCAAGGCGTCATGTGACTTTCCCCATCTCACCAACGCGCGTCAGATGTTGACAAAGAAGAGAGAGAAAGGGAGAGCCCCCCGGTTAGGATCTCGTACCTTTAAAGACCCAAGACCACGCCTCCGAACAAGGTAGAGGCAGAATCAGAGTTGAACTCGCGAAGGTGATTAGAGTATTTTGCATAGAGAAGTAAGTAGGATCTGACCAATATAAGATCTTCACAAACAGGACTATCCATAATTTCAAAGGAAATGAAACATGTTCCATTCAATTCCTTAGATTTCCCCGAGAATAAAAAGACCAAACATGATAGGAATATGTGCTAAAATGATGCAGTTGTCATGGAAAAGCCTTAAAATGGAGTATTATAGTCCAATTGTGTTATAAATATATGAAGGATTTCTTTATAGTATATTGAACATAAACATGCTATGAATTTGACAGAGATTTAGATTGTTTTAAGCAGATCAATGTAACTGGGCTTAAATTTCAATGGGACCAGTGGGATGAGTTTCAGGACAAGTTGGGCCTGCTAGAACAAATGGCTCCAACCCCCTGCGGGGTAGAACAAAGAGGATTCTACCCCCGCAGCCAGGCAGCCCAGCATCCAGGTTGTAAAAGCTTACTGCTAGATCAACCAAACATTCAGATTTTACACGCGTAATGAGCACTTGTTCCAACAATATGATTTTTGACATATGTTGTGAGCCAAATCAAATATTCAGGTTCTACAATCAGAATCCAAAGGGTGTAATCCAGGTTCGTAAACAGGGCACCAATCACAAAAATCGTAGTCAGACAAAAATGGGTCAATAAACAAGAATGCGGCAAAGCTTGAGGTCTAGGACGGTCCAGTCAGAATGATAATTACAATGACACAAGGTGAGAGAAGCGTGGCACAGGTAGCAAGGAAAGTAACAATCTGACAAGGAAGTGCTACAAACAGACATCTAATATACATTTCCGGGAGACCACAAGACAAAGGAACACAGGTGTAATCGGTGGGGATGATAACAATGGAGAGACACATAGGGAACAAACTAATTACATGAAATTGGCCGTAGCCAAAATGCAGACAAGGATCACAAGACAAGCCTACAGACAATTAAACAGCTCCAATCAAGGAAAACTAAAGTCCGTCCGTCCCTAATCCTTGTCAGCGAGATGTCTCAAGAAAGAATTGACAGATCTTCTTCAAATTTAATGTCAACATGTAATAGTCTGATACCCCGGCGCCGGTAGATTTCGGTGACCTTCGCGCCATTCTCAAGGTCACACCGAGAGATTGTGGATTTTCACACTGATAGCCTTGTCAGCGACATATCTCAAGAACGAATTGACGGATTTACTTCAACTTTCATGTCACTATTAACTAGTGTGACACCCCGGTGCCGGTCGATTTTGGTGACCTTCGCGCCATTCTCAAGGTCACACCGAGAGATTGTGGATTTTCACACTGATAGCCTTGTCAGCGACATATCTCAAGAACGAATCGACAGATTTACTTCAAATCTTATGTAAACATGTATTAGTGTGATACCCCGGCGCGAGTTGATTTTGGTGACCTTTGTGCCATTCTCAAGGTCACACCGAGAGATTGTGGATTTTCACACTGATAGCCTTGTCAGCGACATATCTCAAGAACGAATCGACGGATTTATTTCAAATCTTATGTCAACTTATATTAGGGTGATACCCTGGCGCCAGTCCATTTCGGTGACCTTCGCGCCGTTCGCAAGGTCACACCGAGAAGTTGTTCATTTTGACACGATTTCACATTTTGTGGCGGGGGACAAAGACACGTTAGTGTCAAATACTTGTTAGTACAAAATCCAAAACCAGTGAAGTTGGCAAGTTGTGTAAATCGTAAATAAAAACAGAATACAATGATTTGCAAATCCCTTTCAACCTATTTTCAATTGAATACCCTGCAAAGACAAGTTACTTAATGTTTCAACGTTATTGAAATTTTTTGCAAATATTAGCTCATTTGGAATTTGATGCCTGCAACATGTTTCAAAAAAGCTGGCACAAGTGGCAAAAAAGACTGAGAGAGTTGAGGAATGCTCATCAAACACTTATTTGGAACATCCCACAGGTGAACGGGCTAATTAGGAACAGGTGGGTGCCATGACTGGGTATAAAAGCAGCTTCCCTGAAATGCTCAGTCATTCACAAACAAGGATGGGGCGAGGGTCACCACTTAGTGAACAAATGCGTGAGCTGATTGTCGAACAGTTTAAAAACAACATTCCTCAACGAGCTATAGCAAGAAATTTAGGGATTTCATCATCTACGGTCCGTAATATCGTCAAAAGGTTCAGAGAATCTGGAGAAATCACTGCACGTAAGCGACAAGGCCGAAAACCAACATTGAATGCCTGTGACCTTCGATCCCTCAGGCGGTACTGAATCAGAAACCGACATCAGTGTGTAAAGGACATCACCACATGGGCTCAGGAACACTTCAGAAAACCACTGTCAGTAACTACAGTTCGTCGCTACATCTGCAAGTGCAAGTTAAAACTCTACAATGCAAAGCGAAAGCCATTCATCAACAGCACCCAGAAACGCCGCCGGCTTCGCTGGGCCCAAGCTCATTTAAGATGGACTGATGCAAAGTGGAAAAGTGTTCAGTGGTCTGACGAGTCCACATTTCAAATTGTTTTAGGAAACTGTGGACGTCGTGTCCTCCCAACCAAAGAGGAAAAGAACCATCCGGACTGTTATAGGCGCAAAGTTCAAAAGCCAGCATCTGTGATGGTATGGGGGTGTATTAGTGCCCAAGGCATGGGCAACTTACACATTTGTGATGGCACCATTAATGCTGAAAGGTACATACAGGTTTTGGAGCAGCATATGTTGCCATCCAAGAAACTTCTTTTTCATGGACGCCCCTGCTTATTTCAGCAAGACAATGCCAAGCCACATTCTGCACATGTTACAACAGCATGGCTGCGTAGTAAAAGAGTGTAGGTACTAGACTGGCCTGCCTGCAGTCCAGACCTTTCTCCCATTGAAAATGTGTGGCGCATTGTGAAGCGTAAAATACGTCACGGAGACCCCGAACTTTTGAACAACTTAAGCTGTACATCAAGCAAGAATGGGAAAGAGTTCCACCTGAAAAGCTTCAAAAATTTGCTTCCTCAGTTCCCAAACGTTTACTGAGTGTCGTTCAAAGGAAAGGTGATGTAACACAGTTGTAAAAAGGCCCCTGTGCCAACTTTTTTGCAATGTGTTGCTGCCTTTAAATTCTAAGTGAATTTTTTTTTGCAAATAATCATTAAGTTTCTCAGTTTGAACATTAAACATCTTGTCCTTGCAGTGTATTCAATTGAATATAAGTTGAAAAGGATTTGCAAATCATTGTATTCTGTTTTTATCTACAATTTACATAACGTGCCAACTTCACTGGTTTTGGGTTAAGTTAGTCAAATATACAATGTTAGTGTTGGTTAGTAATTATTAAAAATAACAAACTGTTAGTATGTGTTAGTAAAATAGCAAAAGCAGGAGGAGGGAAGAACATGAGATAATGAAGGAAGATTGAAACCCAGAAACCGATATATCACCAGAAGGAGTGGCACGCTATACAAGGGAATGTGAGCAAAGAGAACACTCATGACAAGACGCGGGGGGGGGACAAAGTGCAATGCATGGGACTGAAAACATGGCATGGATAAACTGAAACAAAAACATGGAAAATAATAAAACAAGAAATCTAATTACCAAAACACAATACATGATCCAAGAATAGTCAGGCATAAGCAGAATTCAAAAACACAGAGGTCAGTCAGAACATGGTTGTATGTATGTATGTATGTATGTGTGTGTGTGTGTGTGTATATATGTATATATATATATGTTTTTGTTTTTTTGTTTTCTTCTCAGTGTTCAATTGTCTGTACATGTTGTGGGATGATTGCCTCACTATAGGTGCCTTGCCACCCTGTGCGATCATTTCCTGACTTCTGTCAAAGCTTAATAAATAAATTCCAAATACCTTGACAACTCTGAGACCTCTTTGCAACACTCTGCATCCATTCTAGACTATTTGATCCATTGGAGCTGTGGAACAGGCATAAGGAAGCCTTGGTCTCTTTTTGATATCATTGAGTGCCATGTTTTCAGCTATTTCTACTGGATGCTCCCGGGCATACGGAAGCCTTGGTTGAAGAATATGCCTGGGAGCATCCAGTAGACATTGCTGAAAACATGGCACTCGATGATATCGAAAAGGGACTCTCTTAAGAAAACTTGTCATGTAAAGATCTTAGTCTACCTGAAGTAGCTGATATGTGTGATGTTAGAAACAATCAGCTGAGCATAGAAAAGCCAGCAGTTACCATAGATATGATGAATGAACAACAAAAACAGGTGATTCAAAATGTACTGAAAGAGACTGAAGAAGTCCAGAGAGGTGATCCTCCCAGGGGCAGATCCCACTTCATTGAAGGTCCTGGTGGTAGTGGTAAAACTACTGTCTACAACTGGCTTGCCTATGTCTTGAACCAGTAAGGACTAAATGTGGCTTCATGTGCTTAGATTGGTATTGCGGCCACTCTCCTCATCAATGGCAGGACAGTGCAAAACCTGTTTAAATGACCAGTCCCAATCTTGGATAAAAGAACATGCAAGGTGAGTCCCACATCTAAACATGCTGAATATCTCAGAAATGTCACACTTTTCATTCTGGATGAAGCATCAATGATTCATCTAGATGCCCTGCGTACCATTGATCTCACAATGAAAGACATCACAGAAGCAGATGAAATCATGGGTGGAAATTATGTTCTTCAGCACCCTCTGGTTGCGTGTCTGTAGCAAAACATGATCTGATGTAATATCATTTGAAATAGACTAGTGCTTTCTAGAAGCTTCTGGCACCTTCCTGCCTGGAGGGGGCGGGATTACCCAGGAATCCTGTAGATCTTTCCAGAATGTTGCTAGCCTATATAAATGCTGTGATTTTTAGTCAGAGCAGAGCAGAGGCAGAGTTTTTGCTTTGGTAACAGAGTTACATAGTGGCATTTGAGTGGTATTAAAGGATTGAACAGTGGATTTTTTGTAGAGATTTTTTTTTAATTCAGTAAAGAATAAATTTGTTAAAGTTTTCATTGCTGGTTTTCTTTGTTGTGATTTTCCAGTCATAACAATTGTAATAGGAACTCTCATTGGTGCAGTATTTCCTGATATCAATGATCAGGATATATCTTGAAAAATCATCCTTACACCAAAGAATGAAGACTCACTGAAGCTCAATGATGAAATTCTGGAGAGAGTAGATGGAGAGAAGAAAACCTACTATAGTGTGGATAATGTTGTCACTGACTATGAAGAGGAAGCGTTTTCCTACTCCCAGGAATTTCTGCACAGTCTCACGCCGATTGGGATGCCTCCCCACCAACTCAGCCTTAATGTGGGAGCGATTGTGATGTTGCTGAGGAATGTACACATTCGTAATGGCCTCTGCAATGGAACCAGACTCACCATTAAGAATCTCTATATACCAAAGTTCTAGATGCAGTGATTCTCACTGGAAGCAACAAGGGAAAACGAGTTCTAATTCCAAGAGTGAAGCTGGCACCATCAGACCCAAATCTCCGTTTTGTGCTGGAACTAAGGCAGTTCCTAGAAAGACTTGCCTATTCTCTGACAATCTCTAAATCCCAGGGATAAACATTTGTCAAAGTAGACCTGTATTTACCAACAGCAGTATTTTCCCATGGCCAGCTATATGTGGCATTCTCCAGAGTTAAATCATTTAGCAATGTATTCGTGAAAATTGATGCTACTTCAAAACAAGGCCTCCTTAAAGATTTATTAGTTACACAAAACATTGTGTATCCCCAAGTACTGAGACTGATCATGCTGATATGCCAAGCCTAATACTGCAACATGGATAGTTATCTGCAGAAACTTAGATCAACTCATTAAATGAAACAATAAAATTTAAACTTGGGCTAAAAATTGGGCCCCATGTGGGTTGAATCTAGAACCCATGGATCCCCATGGGCGACATGCTAGTAATATTAATAATAAATTTATGGCTTGTATTTGGATTGGAATTGAAAACCGGGATTTGAGAATGTTATGACCTGACTGAGGAGGGGAACATGTCAAGACCAAGTATTTGACACTAACGTGTCTTTGTCCCCCACCACAAAATGTGAAATTGTGTCAAAATGAACAATTTCTTGGTGTGACCTTGAGAATGGCGTGAAGGTCACCGAAATGGACTGGCGCCGGGGTATCACCCTAATTTATGTTGACATGAAATTTGAAGTAAATCCGTCGATTCGTTCTTGAGATATCTCGCTGAAAAGGCTATCAGTGTGAAAATACACAATCTCTCGGTGTGACCTTGAGAATGGCGCGAAGGTCATTGAAATCGACTGGCGCCGGGGTATTAGACTAATACATGTTGACATCAAATTTGAAGAAAGTCCGTAAATTCGTTCTTGAGATATGTCGCAGACAAAGATTCAGGACTTAGGGACGTACGGACGGTCGTGAATACTATGTTCCGCGCGGCGGGGGACAATAATTGGGAGAAACACCGTAGGAGATGGGGCCAACTCCAGATTAGCAGGATATGTTAATGAATTTAAGTCTCACTGAAAGGTATGATTTCAACCAGATGAGCGCTCTATCATCAATGTTATTGAATCATTGAAGCTGGAAGTTCAGGCCAGAATTGCCAAAGGCAAAATTAGTGGATGGGATATTTCACATTATATAGGCCCATACACAGTTTGACATTATTCTTTTGACCCTGTAATCTAGCACAGCTTCCCCTGTGGAATGCGGTTGGGTGAGTTGTTTCTCTGGCAACATGAAGTCACATTTTTGAAATTTGCATCATTTCACATTTAACTGCATATCAGCCTATTTTGAAAATCAAAAGGCTTAGGTACAGGGCAGTGTGCTAGTTTTTGCTCTTTCTGCGCTAAGTCGTAAAAGGACTTAAGCACTGCACCAAGAATTTAGCATGAAATTATTTCTCCATTAAAAAACAAATTACTGACATTATACAAGTAGTATCACATGATACTACCCTTTTCCCCCAAAAATTAATTTCTGTAAATTCGAAATAAGTGTGCTTTCTGTTTATATTGCTGGTCTGAATGAAATGTACAATTCTCTCAGGAAGAATTATATAGTTCAGTGGTTGGAGAAACTAAAATTATTGCTGTGTGTGTGCATCAACACATGCAGCAATACACTGAGCCAAACTGTTTTAGAATATAGATCTGCATAGTATTTATGATAAAAATATGAAGCTGACTCAACACCAAAGTCAGGGATGCTGAGTTGACTCAACTTCAATTTCCGAGTTCTTTCAAAAATTAGTTTGACAAACATCTGTCAAAAACTCAAGTTGAGCAAACTCAAAACGGTGTTGCAGCTGGTTGCCTCACTTTTTTTTAAGTTCTATATTTTATAGTGCAGTGTAGTGTATAATTTTTTGATTCATGCCTCGTCAGAACATCATAAACCACTGTGCTTCCTGTGTAAATGCAGAGGTGTTTGTTTATTTTACAGGCTAAGTTTGTTCTCACACGGAGTCCATACTTTGGCTGCGGTTCAAAAGTGCTGCAATATCAGTGCCTGCACTTCTCTGGGCCATGATTAACAAAACAACCAGAAGCTCCACACAGGAACTGCACTCAGCATGAGACACTTACAGGTAAAACCTATGCATTTCTTACAAGCGAGCTATCCTTGCTACTGAGCGTTATCAGGGGGTCAAACAAGACAGCTATGAGAGAGGGAGAGAAACTGGTTTAAAAAAAGCCTTAACACCTGGCTGGTATTTTCTTAGTGTACTTTCACTTCTGTGACACGACATGCGCAGATATAATTTATAGATATAATAACTGCACACATCTGATGTTCTGGGCGAGTTTTTTTTTTTTTTCGTGTGTCTGAGGCAAAAGCACTTTGCGATGAGGAATACAGCTGGTGGGAGACTGATTGAGGAATGTCATATAGGAAATTCACTGGTCATAGTCCTGGAAGATCGGATGTGCCATGCAGTCCAGCAGGTTTTTGATTTTACCACCCTGTTCCTGGATTCAGGCCCAGTAATTGTCCTTGTGAATGCCCTCTTCTGAGAGGAGACTTAAGCGCATTGTTTTTGTTTTTTCTCCCCTCCATTCTTTGACATCCCCAACACAGGTTATTAGCAGGTCATTTAAGATATTTTGTCTAGCCTGGAATTATAAACATTTTCTCATATGTTCATCCAACAAGACCAATGCAGCCAAAATACTTGATTTCGCATGGCAGGAATGTTTTCAGCAGTACTTTCAGAGTTTAAATTTTAGTTCAAAACTAACATGTCATATCAAGAACAACATAGAATTGTTTCTACATTTAGTTTTGACAGTTGTAGCCAAGATGGAGGCTTGTGGTACTTATTACGTGACAGATGACATGAGGATAAGTCCCTCCCCCCTCCCCTGTAGTCTGAGTTCACTGATTGGTTACTTCAGTGAAGAGAGACAGGCATAGGCTGGTATGTGTGTGTGTTCCGTGCACACTGGCTTGCTGTCCTGATTTAACCTTGGTAAGCAGGAGAGTAAGACCAAATTAACTGTGCCCGTAGCCAAATGCACAGACAATTCAAACCCAAATGTCGACTGACACAGTCAATCTGAGAAAACTAGTTTCACATGCTGCTGTCAGGGAGGTGAAATGCCACTGCTTTAAAATATATATTCTATTATGTGTCTTGATTGATTTAGCACTGCACTCCACATTTTTATTAACCCCGAAATAATTTTTGTGAAAACAAAATTAGCATTTTCTTGCTTTATAATTTATATATTTTTCTGTTAGAACAGCTTTTGGTTGTTCTACTGTATTTTTTCCATTGAGAACAACAAATTCAAATGTAGCTTAAAAAACACTCTAAGCTTTTACCCATTTTATGACAATCATATTTTATCTCACTGTGTAGAATTTACAAGACAGCACCGTAATGTTAGGGAATTTTTAATGTCATGAAAAAAGTAATCATTTCTTTCCGCCATATCCTGGCTGGTGATAAAGGCTTGAAGTCGCAGGTGCTGTTGGCAGACCTGTTCTCTATTTTTGAACCCCGTAAAACCTCTATACCCATGGGTCCCTCAAATACAGGTGTTTTATTCAAACCTGTGGAATGTCAGGCCTATTTTAAATACAGCCCCAATTCCAAAATAGTTGGGAAAGTGTAAATTGTGAATTAAATCAAAAAGCAATGACTTTCAAATCACGCAAGCCAGTATTTTATTCACAATAGAACAGAGAAAACATCACCTATGTTGGAACTGGGAAATTTTACAATTTTATCCACAAAATGAGCTCATTTCAAATTTAATGGCTGCAACAGGTCTCAAAAAAGTTGGGACAGGGGCCTGTTTACCATAGTGTAGCATCCCCTCTTCTTTTTAACACAAAGTGGAGGTCTCTGGGCATTGAGGAAACAGGTTTCTTGAGTTAAGACACTGGAATTTGATCCCGCTCTTGTTTAATACAGGCTTCCAGCTGCTGGAGAGTTTTGGGTCTCCTTTGACGGACTTTTCATTTAATTATGTGCCAAATGTTCTCAATCAGTGAAAGATCAGGACTGCAGGCAGGCCAGTTCAGCACACGGACTCTTCAGCTACAAAGTCATGCTGTTGTAATAGCTGCAGTATGTGGTTTTGTATCATCCTGTTGAAATACACAAGGCCTTCCCTGGAATAGATGTCATCTGGAGGGGAGCATATGTTGCTCTTAAACCTTAATATACCTTTCAGCATTCATGGTGCTTTTTAAAACATACAAGTGCCCCACACCATATGCACTAATGCATCCACATACCATCAGAGATGCTGGCTTTTGAACTGAACGCTGATAACAGGAGGGGTGGTCTTTCTCCTCTTAAGCCCGGAGGACACAACGCCCATGATTTCCAACAAGAATGTCACATTTGGACTCGTCTGACCACAGGACACTTTGCCACTTTGCTACAGTCCATTTTAAATGAGCCTTGGCCCACAGAACGCAGCGGCGCTTCTGAATCATGCACAACAATGGCTTCTTTTTTGCATGATAGAGTTTTAGGTGGCACCTGAGGAAGGCAAGGTGGACTGTGTTTACAGATAATGGTTTTTTGAAGTATTCCTGGGGCCATTTAGAAATGTCAATGACAGAATCATGCCGGTGAGTGATGCAGTGGCGTCTGAGGGCCCGAAGATCATGGGCATCCAGAAAAGGTCTTTGGCCTTGCCCCTTACGCTCAGAGATTTTTCCAGTTTCCCTGAATCTTTTGATGATGTTACGCATTGTCGATGATGAGAGTTTCAAAGCCGTTGCAATTTGACATTGAGGAACATTATTTTTGAAGTATTCCACAATTTTTCTTTACACAGGCCTTCACGGGTTGGAGAGCCTCTGGCCATCTCAACTTCTGAGAGACTCAGCCTTTCTAAGGCATCCCTTTTATTGCCAATCATGTTACCCATCTGATGTCAGTTAACTAAATTACTTGCTAAATGTTCTTTCAGTTGTTTCTCTCATATATTAATTGCTTTTTTCAGCCCTTTTTTGCCTGTGTCCCAACTTTTTCAAGACCTGTTGCAGCCCAAAAATTTGAAATAAGCTCATTTTGTGGATAAAAATGTAAAATATCTCAGTTTTAACATTTGAAATGTTATCTATGTTATATTGTAAATGACATATTGGCTAATGTGATCTGAAAGTCATTGCGTTTTGATTTTATTCACAATTTACAATTCATCCCAACTATTTCGGAATTGGGGTTGTAAAATATGTCCAGCTGAATTACAGGGAAATGTGTATAGAATGGTGCGCAAGATCTAAATGTAGTCCATTTGATGTAACGCTGTGGCCATAAAAGTATGGCGTCCTGGGTTTGAATATTTCTCTCAATATGTGATGCTTCTTCAGTGAAGCGCTGCAACCAGCTGATACAGAATATGTATGTGACATTTCCAACAATATCATAAAGAAACATTTTCTGACTTTGAACCCACTGAAGGGAGACCTTAAGTGAAACATGCATTTAAGGGGCAAGTTACCCTCAGTTTTTTCTTCTTTTTCTTTCATGCAGAGCATATGTTCAATAAATGTAAATTATCAGAACAATGAGCCAACACCGATAATTTTAGTTAAAGGGAACTGATGCTACGTTCAATTTCTTCACTCCCCTGAGCAGGGAAGTTCACTTTTTATTTTTGGAAGGTGTTGCGTATATTGGGTGAGAAAATGAAACTGATCTTTGGTGCAGGTGCTCAACTCTGCATGTTCTTATAACCCCTCCCCCCTTTTTAGTTTTAATTCTTTTAAAGGTCACTTTCTTTCCAGCTATACAGTATCACTCCATAATTTATTTTACAAATCAACTAAAAAATTACCCTATTAGATCAATAATTCTTCCAAAATCAAAGGTCACACATATTTTTAAATTAACTGTTTATTAGTCATATCTTTAGGTCACAATAGACTCCCGCAAGTATATGAACAATGTCACTTGACTGGTGAGCAAATGGTGACTGATATGAGTATATGAGTAGAGGGGCTGAAGGGGTTGTCAAATCATTGGTGCTCCCATTTCTTAGCTTGCTTGCTTACACTCAGGGGTGCAGCCTGTGGCATAAAAGTAGGCGACAATTCTGGGGGCTCATAGTTTGGATAGAGGGGTTGAGGCAGCACAGAGAAACATTCTCGTATGGGACACAGAATTCCCAGCTATGCCCCTATTAGCGCTGTGTGACTTTGTTGTCAGGGTAAAAATTTAAATTTGTTTTTTTCAAATATTTCAATTTTTTTCGTTTTCACATAAAATAAATAAAGGAATACAGTCAGTTGCCAGTAAACACCAAGAATCTATGCCTTTCCTCTGCCTCAATTGTTACTTGTGACTTTAAATGCAAATTACCGAAAATCACAATTTTGACTGATTTTCAATCTTGTGGCATCCATAAAATCATTAATATTCATCTGATTGTCTTGAAATTTGGACTGAAGTTGTATCTGTTGGAGATCTATGAAATGACATAGGATTTTCTAGATAGACATATCTCTAGGGGGTTAATTTTGATAATGAAGCAAGGTGATGATAGTGATTTTCTTCATGGTTAC
The DNA here is from genome assembly GCA_029721435.1 of Gymnothorax reevesii. Lineage (NCBI taxonomy): Eukaryota > Metazoa > Chordata > Actinopteri > Anguilliformes > Muraenidae > Gymnothorax > Gymnothorax reevesii. Next base: position 119,530,503 of record CM056574.1, read on the forward strand.
ATAACAGAGCACATGATATATTCATAAATGTTCCAAACGAAAAATATCCAATGTCATTTCATAGAACTATCTTAAAACTTTCATATGATAATAATTTGATTAAAATCTGACTATGGGTAATTGAAATATCAGTGCAACAAACTATTTTCAGATTTTGTCATTAAAGTGCCATTTCCATGGCAACCATGTAAATTTTTGTCAAAATGCTACATTTTATAAGGTTAAAATCATGTTAAGTATGTTTATTTTCTTAGTCTTTACATTATTATGGTTATTTCTACACTTTACCCTGAAGACCCCTTAATGCAATTTTTCTTTTTTTTGTGTGTGTGTGTGTTTTAACTCTACTGTTTTAAGTCTGTTGTTTGTTCTTTCAAGTTAAACTTTTAGTGCAGCTGGCTTGGCCAGGACTCCCTTGTAAAAGAGATTCCGAATATCAGTTGGAATATCTTGGTAAAATAAAGGTTAAATATGGGTCAATCCAAGAAATGATGCTCAGGGAGATGAAAATAACAAACTCAGTGTTACTTAATAACACTTTATTTCATTGATAGCCCTATATCTTGGCTTTATGCAATGCAAACAACTTTATGCAAACAACTCCTTATGGGTCAGTTTTTATGGCACGTGCCATAAAACCTTCCGAAACACGTGAAACACGAGTGATGAAATAAAATGCAACATCAAAAGTACAATTAAAAATTGTCATATCTACACCCAATTTTGTTTACAAACTAGTACAATATGTTACTTAAACTGTACAAAAAATCAAAAACCAGGTTGGAAAATTTATAGAATTAGGAGTCATCGAATATATAGTGCAAAAGATAAAAGTCGGAAAAAATTGAATCACATTCTTAACTTTACCCTTCTCTCCTCAAAACTCATCAGATACTCTTCAAAAATCACTGTACTTTGCCTACAGTGTGTCTATTATACAAAATAGTTACCTTTTGCCATCCATAAATTACTTAAACAGCTCAGTCAATCCCTGCATTGACTCGCGGAAAACCTCTCGTTCGTCACTCATGTTTCACCTCTGACAACATATTCTAAAGTCCACCTCAGCACCACTATACATTATTGGATTGTATCCATATCACTCCTACATACACAAAAGATGTTCTACTATTAAATTAAGAGCATAAATACACATATCTGGCCCATCTAGGGTTTCTACCATGCCTTTGAACATAAAATTTAACTCTTTTTCGCGACATCAGCGCATCTGCGTGGGCCAGCTGTTAACATTAACAAGTATGGTTAGTTTTCATTTACAACGCATACCGATTACGATTACGGACTTCACGTTCTTTTCTTTACTCCATGGTTGGAAGCAATGCATGTGTTTCGCGACCGTTTAAATGAAATAAGATAAATTGAAACGTCTTTATGCAATTCCATCGCTTCCAGCTCCTCCGTGCACAAGGACTTCAGTTCCGCGCCAGAGTCTGCATACTCGTTGATTGAATAATTGCTGACAAGAGCTGTGGAATGAAAATAATTTAATAATATAAATAATATTTAAGTGACTGATTGAAAACAGGTCATGACCAATCATTCTTTTTAAGGAATTGTTTCAGCCTCTGCTGTTAGCAGTTCACGAGCCGCGACTGTGACCAAATATCCAGTCAAAACCCAAAATACAGCCCCCTGAAATTTTTGATTAAAATAGTATGCAGTATCTACATATTGGATGTTGTGTAAGTTAGGAGTACCATATGGCCATCTTCTGATGAAATATGAAGAGGCTGGATGGGGTGGAGGTGCCCTTTCTGATGAAAAAATAGAAATTGAAACGTGAGTGACAATGGGAAAATGTACCTAAAAGAAGTGAAGGTATTGCACAATGTTGATTACTTCTGGTCAGGATATTAGAGATGAGGCCTATCTAAAATATTAACAAGTGAAAATTCCAGGGCTGTGTATATAGAGGTGTGTGGCAGCCATAATCATAGTACATGAAACGTGAGTGACACGGCGTAGCCAAATACCTTTAGGCCTGCACTGTGGCAATATTATACTACCCAAGAAAGGTTGAACGCACTGAAACGATTAAGAGTAGGTGTGGTAAGGAATATAACGTGGAAAAAGCATGTAATCTAGCAAAATTAGGCCGTTTAGGGGGCCAAAAAGTGAAAATTCTGACAAAATTTTGCCATTCCGCCCTTCTTTGGGGTGGGGGGTCGACTCAAAATGCCCAAACATGGCCTAAAAAGGTAGTAACACACATGTGGCACGTAATTCTACAGAATTAACATCGATTTCCAGCCAAGGATACAGGTATTCAAGCCTCAGAGGCCATTTGCGGCAAGGTGGCTGGCCGGTCACTCACGTATCACTTTTCCCCAAACCCACGCCAGGCACAGCAAATGGCTCTGCACACGCAAACCAATGGCAGTACCAGCTTGGAAATTTCACTCGCCGATATATTTTAACTCATAGAACCGAAAATACATTGTTTCAGTACAAATAGAGACATCTGCATACACCCAGACACCCCCTCAACAATATTTTGCAAGAATTTCATCAAAATTCTTTACCTTTCTGAAGAATTTCTCTTGTATTTTAAAGTAAAATCTGCCATAAACTTGCCTCAATCGAAGCTCAAGATCCTCTGAGTTGTTTACGAAGGACCCAGATGTAGTTTACTTTCGTGGGTTAACAGGAAGTCGCTTTCCTCTTCTGTCAACATTTTTGGCGCCGGATGGTCACTCGCGCTTCACACATCGAGCAACGCTCCATAGAGCCAACCTGAATTAATTTTCTTTATTATATTATGTTAAGGGTTGCTACACATACCCCAGAACTTTGTTTGGGTGGTAGGAAGTAATGAAATTAGCAGTAGCTTGCTCTATATATGGGTAAATGTCAGTGAAACGTGAGTGACAAGGCCGGTAATGAAAAATAGTTTTTTCAAGCTGGCACAGGCTCAGGTCAATGTATGTAAAAAAATATTTCTATGAACATAACCCTTGTACGGACCCTCTTGGCTAGATGAAATATGAACAGTGGGACTACCTTCTTAGTATGCTAGTTGAGGGTCTAAAAGTTTAATTAATTCGCATTTCAATGAGTAGAAATTCCAATTAAAAGATATAGGAAAATAAATGTAGGTCATGAAATGGCTAATGCACATGGAAATGTTAGATATGATCCCCCATTAAGGAAAAAATAAGTTTATGGTGGTCTAGCACTATTTGGCTTGACAATACATGGCTTGGAATGAGGTGAAAATGGCCCAAAAATGGCAATTTTGTGCAATTTTTTAACTTTGAGGTTCAATAACTTGCGAAATTATGGGCCAACATATGCAAATTTGCCATTCTTTTGAAGCCCTGGATGTTTTCTTTCAAATGAGACTAGAAGTAGGATGAATGGTGCATTATTTTTTTTCTATAGCTCTCTGAAGTCAAAACGACCCTAAAATAGGCCCAAACATCATTTCTTGGATTGACCCATATATATATATATATATATATATATATATATATATTTTTCTTTTTTTTTTTTATTCATGTTGAGAGGTGAGAATATGCCTGTGAATAGCTTTTTGGGATTGAGGGTTGAAAGTGCAGGTCTGAGGTGATGTCATGTCAGAGAGCTGTAGCACAATACGTTTAAGCTTTAAAATTAATAAAATTAAAATGGACTTATAATTGTATTTGTCTGGTTTGTCCAAATATTGCATAGGGAGGTGAGCAGTACTCTCTAAGTTAGCTTCAAGCCATCTGATTGATATTACCAGGGCTGGCACTGCTTGTTTAAAGCTCTGAGCCAGACTGGAGTCAGGAAGCCACTTGATTTCCAAAGAACAAAGCTAATTTTGTGGTACACATTCACTGCTCCAAACAGCTGCTTCGGCCGAGAGGCCTCCATTATGAAGGAGAGGCCTTTGAGCGTTTTCCTGCTGGTCTGGGTCCTTTCCTAAAGAATGTAAAAATTTAGGGGTGAACTTCAGGACTTCCAAAGAACACAGCACTCTCCCCTTTTCTATTTCCCAGTAAATCATTTATAATCTGCTCCTGAAAATCATCATCAGGTAGACGATGCAGGAATTGTTTAGCCTTGTTTTTCCAGTGCTGTTTTTGTATCCACACACTATGGAGCTTGTGAGCCCAGTTATAGTGCAGCGGCCCCTGCCTTCCAACCTCAACCCACGGTAAATTCTGCCCCTTTTTCCAGAACCTTCAGCGGCTAATGGTCCGTGCTTTCAGCACGACAACCAGGCAGATGAGGAACAAGGTTCCTGAACAGCAGAAGCTATTCCAGGCAAGTGCAATGTGTGTAGTACAGCACTGTGCAAAAGTCTTAGGCACCCTAAATGTTTTTTATTTATTACCCCGCCCCACCCAAAGGGCGAGGGTATTGTTTTTGGTTCAGTTTGTTTCTGTGTTTGTACGTTTGTTCGTTTCTGTGTTTGTTTGTTAACACTCCAGCGGAAAAACTAATGGGCACTTTCACCCCAAAGTCAGTATAGGGATTGCCACTGACCCAGAATAGATCCCTATTGAATTTCGCACAAGTAGGTGAGGGGCAGGGTTTGTTGTGCCTGGCACCACTTGTTTAAATCTGGCATTAGATGTTATTTTTGCAGCATTAGTGTTGCTGAAGGTAAAAAGTATATTTGAAATTCAAAATTCATTTTTTTTTCAGTTTTTAATTTAATATAAACATTTAGCTTTAAAACAGTTGATACAGATAATATAGTCTCGACAGAGCCCTGATGTCAACATCATCGTGGCTATCTGCAATTACATGAATGGATTGACTCAAGTGAGACAGTCTGTAGAAGAATGGTAAAAAAATAAATAAATAATAAAAAAATTAAAAAAAAAAAAAAAAATATATATATATATATATATATATATATATATTTTTTTTTTTTTAATATATACTTAAATATATAAAACTATATCGTTAGGTTAATAGCATAGTTGCCTAAGTCATATTTGAACATTTTCGGAAAACAAGAAAAAACATCATTTTTAGCAAGCACATTGTTTTTTTTTTTTTTTGATATTGCAACAGTAAGCCAGAAAATGATTTAGGCAATTATGCTATGAGGCTAACGAAATATAGCACAACAGGAGTGTCCCAAGCATAGTCAGTCCAAATATTGTTTTAATTTAGTTTTAAACAGTTTAAAGGTCTGTACGGAACATTGCTCAGTTATTTGAAACTTTTAATTTCATTATTTTTGCAAGCATATTTGCCCAACCCAACTGCTTTAAGTGTGCCTACGACTTATGAACACTGTACTTATGTAAGGTACGGTACGTAAGATTTGGAGCTTGTAAGGTCAAAGAGTCTTCTGTCAGAGACCACTCAACAGGAGCAAATAAGATAGGTGATAGCATGACTGCGTCAGGCGGCATTTGATAGCGCTTACATAGCATAGTTACAACTGCAACGTGTGTGTTGTGATCCTTAGTGCAAGTGTGTCAGTGCAAGAAGTGGATTGTGTTAACACAGCTGTTTTAGCCGATTGGTATTTTTCTTTTCAAGCCTCATCATTCGCCAGGCATGAGAGCGGACAAGTGATTTTTAATGACTAAGGATCTATCTTGCACTGTTCAACAACTTCTTTACTGAGGAATGTTAGGTAGACCTCAGGCTTTGGGCAAAACAGGCAGGATTGAGGTTAAGGTTGACTGTGTCTCCTTGTGATGATGCGTTCAGGAGGACAACGGCTTGCCGGTTCATATCAAAGGGGGCACGGTAGACGTTCTTCTCTATCGCTTCACCATGATCATCACCATTGGAGGTAGGCCATGTAACTGCCATTGCTACACTTCTATACTACATTACTTTCATTTAGCTGACTCTTTTATCCTAAGTGATTTACAATTCATCAGACAAACGTTTGGGCACCTAATATCATTCTGACAATGTTACGTTACTGCCCACTTGGAGCCCCTTTCCCCATTTCATTTTTGAGTTGAACTAATACCATAAACAATTGAAATGACAGTGCTGCAAAAATATACTATCCAGCCAAAACATAATCTGCTTCATTCTTACATATTTCGTTATTTTCTATGGCATTTCATATTTTACACAGGTAAAAATTCCTGGAATTCTCCTGTTGTGTCGATAAATTTATTACATATAATCCTAAGGCTTGATGTTCAGTATTCCAACCATATCATTATAAAGGTCATAGCAAATAAAGACCCAGCATAAGTTCTAATAACAACAGCACATTTCACATTGAAGAAAAAAGTGTTTTGAATGTGATCATTTAAAAAATATAAGCAATTATCCGTGTGTAGCCTACTCTAAATGCAGCAATGCTAAAATTACTCTTACAGCATGGCTTTCTGATAACATGACCTCATGCACCTTTAAAGGCGAGATATATTGTGCGCTATAAACATTATGATCAACGTCATTAACGTCATATTAATGATTCAGTAAATATAATTAAGGCAGAAAAGGAGAAACAATGAGCTGTGCACTGTAAATCAGTTTTAGTATCATTAATTTGTGGCAGCATATGGTCAGAGTTTCTGCAGGGCTCACCTGAGAATGTCGAGCAAATAAACTGGGCAGTAGATAGGGTCACTGACCCATTTTTTGAAAGCTAAATTGCCATACAGTTCAGGGCAAGACAGCTTTTGGGAAAGCAGCAGAGAGAAAAGTTTATAAAAAGGAAGTGGAAAAAATACCGTTTACAACAATACCTCCCCTAATTAGTCAGTGCACACCCCCCTCAGCAGCTAATGCTATCACCAAGCGTCAGCCAATTATGCTCAGGAAAAACGCTAAAGAACGAAAAAAAAAAAATGTGACATGAGAACAGTTAATGTGTTCCAAAAGAAAACGGGCTGGTGCAATGTAGAGTTAAGGGCCTTGTTCAAGGGCCCAACACGGATCTTGCTGTTGCTAAATACAGGCTTGAACCACCAGCCTTCTCAGACCCAGAGACCTTCACTGCTAAAGGACAAACTGCCCCTATATTGTGCAAATTTACTTTCAATTTTTTTTCAATTTACTTTCTCAATTTTCTCAAAATGGACATTTTATGACAAAGCACTTTTATCACTGGGGTCTTCAAATATTTTATAAATAAAAATACTGGATGAATTATGTTTTAGGATCAAGCATAAGGGGAAGCCATATAAACACAACAATGAAAAAACAGTGTTAAGTGGGTAGTTCATTTTCTCTAAAACATGCATTTCAAAATGTTTGACACGATTAATATTTCATGGAGACTCTTTTGGAGAGGATAACTGTAATGCGTGTTAAGGATGGTGAATATGGTTGACACTATCTTGAACTTGTCCTCCACCTCGATCATTTCAAAATCCTTGAGGATCTGAAGCTAACTCGGCCCTTTTAAATTCTGGCCACAGGTTTTCAAAATGTTAAATTTGTGGTCCCGAAAGCATTTTTTTTTTTTTTGGTTTTGATGTATGTTTGGGGTCATTGTCTAACTGCAAGGTCCATCCACACCCCTGTCAACTTCCCCGCAGAAGCAATTAGTTATAATTTTTGAAAGTATCATTGTACATAATGGAATTCATCTCACAATCCATCTTGACTCCATGCCAAGAAAAAGAGCAACACACAACTCAAAATGTGCTTTACCAGAAGCCAAGTTGAAAATAAATGGGTTATCAAAACCCCTTGGAACAGTAACAATAAATTAACCTCAAAAGCATAGAGTATCCATCACTGAACCTTCCTGTTGGTACTGGATGTTTCCAGGGTACCCCCCCCAATTTTTTCCCATCCCTCCAAATAACTGTTTCACAAGGGGATAGAATTCAAAAATTGCATGAGAGAATTGATTACCCCCAGAGTGGATTTATCATCTTTGGGTTTTTCTTTGCCACCATAACCATCCTCCTTTCTCAGTATGGCAGCTGTATATGCATTAATTCACTCCAAGCAAATTTCCTCCTGATCCAAACTTTTCAAATCCTTTTGATTATTGCTTTGACTGTACTCAGAGCTGTATTCACAACTGTTTGTACAATCTATTTTATTATTTACCTGACAAATGTTTCTAATGGTGATGGATAAAAAAAGAGATTTCACGTGACCAGCTTTATATTTATATTCCAGTGCAAACATGAAGTGGCAAAGAACAGCAATACAGATTCTGGTGACTGAAAACACCATTTTAAACAATTTAATACTGTATAATTCAAAACACCTTTCTGTTTTATTTTATTGAAAATACTCTCAAGGGGGTATAAATTCATTTTTAATGTACTTTTAGAAAAAAAGTCATGTTTACTAAACAAATGTAAGTAATTTTACCAAATGTTTAAGCTGGAAATCTGAAGCATAATGTTTACTGTTTATTTTATGCATCATGTTTGCTATTTTTCCTAAAGAGAGCTAATAATTATTAATAATAATGTGTACTTATTACTTTCAGGCACTGCATACTCCCTGTACTCTCTTCTCACTGCCTGCAATCCCCAGAATAAGTAAGCAAGAAGGGATGCCTGCCTTCAGCCAAATAACACAAACCACTGTGTGGCCTTTAAATGTGATTATCAGTTTGTTTTGATTAAATAAAAGCTGCTAAAATGGCCTCCTTTGAACTTCCAACTCCTGCTAAAACTCTTTCTCCCTGACATAAAGATCGACCTTTCAAGATGTTTGTTTTTGCTTAGAATGTGTTTCCCATACAACATAAATTCATATTGGGTTAAAAACAGAGTGCAAAGAGAGTGTTATTCTATTTGCATGGTTGGCGTTTTCTCTTCCTGCTGTATGTCTGGAACATGAAACGGCCAGTCTGACAAAGTATGCTGGGAAGAAAAATGATGTCATGATGGAGTCAAGTGATATATTTCAGCTGTTGCAACTTGCAAGATTCCAGTCTCGCATTGAATTCCAATGTTTTCCACAAAATGCATTTTAGAGCCTTATACGCCCTCTAGTGGTCAATGGGAGATATGATCTTAAAGTGCAGAAATGGCGTTTGCGCTTGAATATTGCTGACTCCACTGATCTCGAGCATGTTTTTTCTGTATTCGCAGTAATCTCTGTTTGTTCCAGTTAATCAAATTAATTTTTTTATGTTTATTTACCTTTTGTTTGGTTCAGCCAAAGACCTTCCATAGGTCCTTCTGTGCGCAATTAAAACATGTTTCTCTTGTGATGATTTCATAAACAGTCTAGAAACTGGTCAGAAATGCAAGCTATTCACTGGAGATTTCATCTTTAGTCAGTATGATTCATATGTCAAGACAATATCAAGGGAAAAGAGGAGGGTTTCAACATATCTATTTGTTATGCCCCCATAACTGGACACTATAAGATGACAGAATGAATGCTGAAAGTTCAGCAGCCAAATGCTGCAGGTAACATTTACTCTCCTGTCATTTGCTTTCAATGTCCAATTACACTGAAACTGGGAGCATATGGAATGATTTGCTTTCTGATGGCAATGCATCAGGTGTATGACACATAAAACTGTTTAGAGACTCACAATAATGTCATTTAACATGTAATGTCATTTAACATTTAATATGTAATATAAAACAAGCCATCTATATTATAATAGCCGAGTGGAGTGTGTGTGTGTGTGTGTGTGTGTGTGTGTGTGTGTGTCCAGCCACCTTGGTGTTTATGGAAACACCATAGCAACGTGATGACATTATAGAGGTGCATGTGATGAGATCATAATGGTGCATTGTTCACTATCATATAAAAGCGAAGTTACATAAAACAATAAAATTTAAACTTGGGCAGAAAATTAGGCCCCATGTGGGTTGAATCTAGAACCCGTGGATCCCCACGGGAAAGTGCTAGTTATTCTTAATTCTAAAGATACTCTTTGGATTTTAGATGCTTCCTGCATGTGCATCCACAACCAGTAGAAAGTTGAATTCTGTAATGTCCAGCTTACACGCTCATATTGAATAAAATGACAAAAACGGTTTAGCAAAAAGTCATTAGACATATCATTTAATTCAGTTAGCAAGGATTAATATTTCATGGTACAGTACATTTCAGCTGTCAAGTCCCTTCATTTGGTACATAAGGGATTATTTAGAATCAATGTTCCAGTTGTACACACTCCACTGAAGTAAACCCCATTAGACACATAATAGCGGAAGAACAGGCAAATATTGGCTCAGCAAAGTTCTCCCTCCAAAGAAATAATGAAAACTTTCCCTCCTCAGACTTTAATGGGTCCAAAAAAAATCAACTTTTATGACAGCACATTATGCCATCATGGTTACAAATTGGTTGGGCCAGTGAACTGCATTTTGAAAGCTTAACTATCCAGGATCTGAAAAATATATACTTAGGACAAATTTAACCTTAACCCATAAATGCTCAGCGCACTTGTTTGCAACTAGGAAAAACTCCATTGGGTAAACTAGGGAAGACATCTTCTTCTTCATCTTTCACAGAATAACCAACACTAGTGTCACAACTAGTTTTTTTTAACATTCTTCATTCAAGAATGCAGTAATGCGCCTAAACATTAATTCACATAAAACTAAAATGGAAGGAGGCTCTGCCTGTGACGCCGTCCAACATTTTTCTTGACAACCATTCATCCAAATCACTTCACACTTATTGCTGAAGGCCCAACAGTCGCGTTTCCATCTCACTATTCTTATGTGCATTTTGAAAATTAGCATTGGAAAAAGCAGATGGAAACGGAAAATGTGATTAAACTTCCTCTAAGTCAAATAATAGTTAACCAATTGAGGTGGATTTTGCCTAAGTAGATTCATCTCTGGACAGCGTCAAACATTGCAATCATTGACTGAAAGAAACGCTCTATGACGATTAGCTGAATTGCATGCAACTCCTGTAAACCTCTCTCCTTTTTTACAGTATCGCAATTCTCCTCCAGTTGCTTCTCCTCCGGTTGATTCGCTTCAGTTTGGCTGCGTCCGAATAGTCAAAAACTTATGGCCTATCCACTAATCCCTAACCACTTTTCTTTATCCTTTGTGGAAAACATCATTTTCATTTTTCAGTTAGGAACTTTCCTAGGCAAATAAGAATATTCGGACGCAGCCTTTGTTTCTTTTACGTTTGCAAACCCTTCTTCTTCTATTATTCTATATATGTTACAAGTGTCCTCTACCGCCATCTTGTGGCGAAACTGACCTGATTAACTGGGGTTTATTTGCTCCAAGCAGGTTGATAGAAATGCAGGTAATTCAAATTTTCTTTTAAGAGAGACCAGAGATGGAAGCTCAACTTATAAAATGCAGTATTGAGTGTGAAGTTATTTGGCTGCGTGGTTAGCGAAAATGCTGCAAGCTATAATAACCGAACGTCGTCAAGCAATCAGCCCCTTCTGAACAAGCAAGTTTTGAATGGGCACAGCAATGGTATTAAAGATTATACTAAGTAAGTACAGTCAGGGCTCTACACAAACATAATTCTCTTGAGGCAGATGTGCTCTTTAGTGTACAAATTCAGGAACACAATAATTCATTCCAACAAGTAGAAGCGTTCCCAAATTATCTTTCCAGTTAGCAATCATCAGGATCGATCACTCCAAAAACCAATCCTAGAGCCCAGTAAACATGGTGAATGTAAGACTTCAGTTAAAATGGAAAATTCAATATCATTTCGAGGGCTGACTGCAGTAAACAGTTATGTCCAATGTAAAACATCTGCACATAACTGTTAATTGCAGTCAGCACTCGATACATTTAGTAAAGCAGCATTTATAAGGTCAGGCACTTTCAGCTCTCTGCAGATACACATTCCAGTTTTGAAAAATCCCTTCTGTAGAATCGTGCCACGGAAGTTCCACCAGCTCTCTGGAAAAGCGGCACCATCTCCGAACCTCTCGTGAAGACATTGGACAGATGGTTCTTTAGCGTAGGAAGCGAATGCTCATCTTATGGTCAATGTTCAACCGGTCCAAGGACTGTCAGGACACAAACATAGCCAAGCTGTTTAGTTTATACGGAAAGAGCAGGACATGTTATGTTAGAAAGTATACTCCTCCCAGAATATTATTATATCAATTAACTTTCGATGGTGAATCAACTGGACCAAACAATTGTAAAAAAAATGCGCAATTGGCTCTTGTAATTTGAACACTTGTAAATGGACCCTGCATTGATTTCATTATGAAACAAAACTGTTAACTGCCTTCCAAATGTTTTAAACACCTAGGATTTTTTTTGATAATTTGACATTGAATGTTTTTTGTTTGTTTGTTTATTTTTGTTTTCCACATTAGCATTTTTGCAGATACAATACAAATTTTTTTTTGTGTTTCATAAAAGAAATTTTTGCAGGGGAGCTGTGGTATATTCTGCAATATACTTGGAGCAACCAAATGGCCAGTTACTGTATCTTATTAAAGGAATAAGTCCCGAGAAGCAGTGGGGCAGTGTAACCCAGTGCTTCAAGAGGCTTATTGCTTTTATAAAACAGTTACCCTACATAAATAAACACACAAGAAAAAAAAATTGACAATTTATTGGTAATAATGCAACAATAAAATTGAGAACTTCTTCCTCCAAGCAATACAGACTGGACAGAATGGTTGGCCAGCAACACAGACGCTAAGATTGCTTTTTCATCTAGCGCCATTATCACGTCACATCAGGCTATTTGGGCTCGCTAATGTAGATATACTATGAAAGCAGGCTATTTTGAATGTCTCCTTTGGTATCCCGAAGACCCCATTAAATAATTTTACGTTCGTTTCGGTTTTCTAGTTTCCTTGTTCTCAACTTGCGCCGATCGGCCAAATAGGGAACGATTGACTTTTGTTCTCTGCACTTGCCGGTGTCCAGGAAAATATGTTGAATTGAGCATTAGTTTGCTAACCAGCTTGTCTACTAGCTAGCATTCACTACAGTGGATGTGGTTACCCTACACATAGCCTAAAAAATAAACACACAAGAAAAAAAAGTCTAATAGGCTACTAAAATAGCGAGCTAGTTAGCAACGTAGCTTGCGACGCAAAAGTGATATCGAACTCTGTAATGCAATAGCTAGCTAGGTAGATAGCCAACTGGTTATCGGGTTAAAAGGCTAAACTTCGCTGACACTGAAATAGCGAGCTAAAAGTCAGGAAACAAACGTAACCTAACAAGTCAGTTGAGCGCAGAGTAGTTGGTTGCGCGCAGGGATATTTTGTGCTACGGCCTGCCACAGTGGGTTACAGTAATTTTATACGGACATGGAACGCGGCTCAGCCAATCACGTTTAAGGATGGGAAGCACCCGTTTTATAAAAACTATAAAACTGCAGGACAGTCTTAATAATTTCAGGAAAGGGGCCATCACACAAAGCAGTGATTTGATTTAGTTTCTGCTTTTTTTAAACAATAATTTAAAATATTTAGATATCAATCTTCGCCTCATGCACTGTTATAAACTTGCACCTTTTTTGCCAGTAATTTTAAATGTAATTTTACAATCAATATCTTACAGAGGTTCCGTGTATGTTAACTGGAAACCACAGTTAAATGTGTGCAGGACTCTACTTATAGTTAAAATAACAAGGAGACAATGAGTTAATTCAACTGTTAAATTCAGTCAATTTAAAACAGTGCAGAAATGTTTTAAATATGCCAAAAACCTGTGCACAGCACTGTATGTGTGTGTGTGTGTGTGTGTGTGTGTGTGTGTGTGTGCCTGCCTGTGTCCGTGATTGTGAGCTAAATATGTGTATGTTTATGACGGGATACATGTATGTGTATGACGTGGCATATATAGTACCACTCGCAAGAGATAGGTCACATGACAACCACACAATCACAGGACACATTAAATGAAGTTAAAGGGACAGGCGTAAAATACACACATCATAAGGAAAAATGAAAAAAACTTCTCAAATCGAGCAATGTCTAAAATGTCGTGCACTCATGGCAAAATATGTCAGTCATTCAGTGAGCTCTAGTCTCATGATCAAACTTAAATCTTATTTTTTTCCCCTTCCAAATAGGAAACATTACCTGACTTTAAGTAACTAAACGCCTGATGGGAGAAATTTTCTTGCTCCATTGATAAATCTGACGAGTCAAATTATCTCACTTCACTAGCAGATCTTTTATTGTCTTAGTGACCAAACAAAAAAACAAAAACAACAGAAATAAAGTTGAAGTATGAATACAAGACTGACATACTTGGTGAGATTCTCCTGTTTTTAATTTTTTTTTTTTTCTAGTGCAATATAACATGAATGAACTGCATGTGGACTACTTGGAGCACAAAAAGATTAAATGCATTTTTAAGTTTTGAGAAAAAGCAATGTACAACTTTGAAACAATGTGAAAAACATGATTTCAAATGCTCGGTGCACAACAGAATTGAGTACATTTTTGCTTTAACCAGTAAGATGAATGCAAATCATATTTTTCACATTGTTTCAAAGTTTTACATTCCTTTTTCTCAAAACTTAAAAAATGCACTGCACTTTGTGCTCCAAACAGTCGACATGTTTAAGTTGGATCAAAAGGTCCCCTATTATGTTGCCAGGTGCATAGCCATTAAGCCATTACAAACCACTTCAAAATCTGTTCCTTTGTGATACCATATGGGGAAGGGAACACCCAGATACAAGAAGGACTAATCGACTTCAGCCAGTTTATCACTTCCTTCATTATTCTGGGTGGTCTCTCCCTCTTGTGATGTCACAATGGATAGATTTTGAAATGTCTGTACAAGTGGTAACATGATAGGGGATCTTTACGTAGCATGAACTGCTGAAGGGGAGGAGCAAATGGAGTGAGGATACCTTCCGAAACTCATCAAAGGAGATTCCGTCGTCCCCGTCCAAGTCCGACTCCATGAATGAGCGATCCACAATGCTGTCCAGCTGTTCCTCTGTCACCTGCATCTCCATCATCATACGCAGCACCTGTCAATCGCACCCCAGCCCCGCCTCCATTAACCCATTAGTGCCAAGCACATCACTAACCCGGAACAGGAAATTAAGCGAAGCTCACATCTTCAACATGTTTACAGTTAGGACCTATGTTATAAAGAGGCAACAAAAGGCATGGGCCTTTCTGGTCGGCTGACGTTTTATTAAATTAATCTCAGCATTGATAAGCGAAAACAATCTCAGGAATGTTCAAAGTTTCTTTATTCGACTGAGAAAAATCATCAGTCTGGACACTGTGAGTCATGCTTTATTTTTTAAAATTATATTTATTTGCCAATCAGACCTTCCAGGTCAATCCCTTTTTCAGGTTGTATGACATAGCATGAATTTGTTTTCTAATGCCAGACAGGAAACACCCGAGGGCCAATAAAAAATACGTTGCGTCCAAATTGTGTATTTTTTTTTTATTTGATCTTTAAGTGTGCTGTCTGCCTAGTTTTCCTCCACATTAGAACCCAAGGGGTAAAATGTGCACTGCAAACAGTAATATACAGCATTAAAACTGAACAGGCATCACTACAGTACAAGGAGTAACCAAATGCAGGAAACCGATGTAAACATGACATAGTCTGTACATTCTAATGCAAACTGCATTTGTAATTGCATAATTTAACATACCCAGGGAAAAAAATGTAAACTGTAAAAGTGACATTGGTGCAGAAAAGGTCTGGGCACTCAGTAAGTTCTTGACTAGCACCTCTATTGGGAGAAATGATGACCTCGAAACCTTTCTTGTAGCAGTAAAGCCAGCTGATTTTCTCTCTCGTGTAAGAGAACAGGCATAGTGTAGAGCTCACCTGTAGGAGTTCGGCCCGGGAGATTTTGCCATCCCTGTCCTGGTCATACAGCTGAAAAGCGACTGGAGGGGTGAGATCACAGTTACTCAGTTGGAGCCTCTATCCAAAGCCACTTACAGTTGTTTGGACTCTGCAGGCGTAGAGGCTCACCTGGGATTTACACCAGATGCTTGTGCGGTCCGCCTCTGCTCTGTTGTGTGTTTGCTGCGTGCACAGTCATCGGTCAATTTACATCGGCTGCGTTTGTACTACGCACCAGGTTCAGAGGGCTAGAGAAGCAAGACCAATGAGCAAGCTGGACAAGATCACGTGGTAATGACAAAATTACGTGCAATCGCCCGAGATAACTGATACATGTTGTATAAGTGCAACTACAAACAGGCAACTGCCTTTGTTCTTTACCGAAAGGGTAGAAGAATGGTTGACTTCCTTCGATTATATTTCGAGATTTTGCGCTTCAAACATGGATAAGTAGCCTATAAATGTGCTTAATTACCCCGCCCCACCTAAAGGGTGAGGGAAGGGGTATTGTTTTCGGTTCGGTTTGTTTCTGTGTGTTTGTTAAGACTCTAGCGGCAAAACTAATGGCCAGATTCACCCCTAATTTAGTTGAGGGATTGCCACTGACCCAGAATAGAGCCCTATTGAATTTCGTACAAGTAGGTGAGGGGCGGGGTTTGCTGTGCCTGGCACCACTTGTTTCCTGTTTGTGTTGGGAGTGTCATTTGTTAGGAGAGTGTTCTGTTGATAAACTTTAGCCAACATATTTTCTTTTACTTCAGTTGCTGTCCTAGCCCGCAATATGAACTGGCGCCAATGGGAATTTTGAAAATTAACCGTATGTTTTAAATGTTATGTCTGTGTACCAATCGATTTGCTTTGCTGAAGTGTAGTGTTTGTGCCGCTGCATCCGGCAAAAATAGAAGTCTTGCGCAGACAGACCAAACACGCATCTGGTGTAAACTGGTAGTTAGGGCATCACTGGACAGATAGTACGGCCCCGTCAGATAGTACGGCCACAAGAGCTATAGCAAAGGAGACAGGGCTCCTGTTTCTGATGCAAATTTCTGTTTTCAATGACCTTATTTACACATGAACAAACACAAACTGGACATAAATAAAATTTACACAGCCTACCAACATTTTTTGGGGACTGTGACATAATTTCTCCTGTGTTTAGCTCTGTACTAATACAAAATGGATTTGAAATGAAACAATAAAAAACTAGCTTTACCGTGAGCATATGGATTCCTTCAAAGTTGCCTTAATACTAAAAGCCAAGTTTTTCCCCCATTTAAAGCTGAATATACTAAAAAAATCCAGTAATTTACTAGGCTGCTAAGCCTCAGCATTTACTAACAGCCGTAATGTGACCCATAGACATCAAGAAACACCCAGCAGCCTATATTCCTTGTCTGAAACAATAGAAATTGTTGTCCCCAAACTTTGAACGGCAAGTGTACATATGAAATTATATATTTCAGAAATTTTTTCAAAGATATTAATGTTCCTAAAAAGACATTTTCAAATGTTGGTGCATTAATTCTTTATTGCGGCATAAATGCCACCGCTAGAATTCATCATGTTGTTTTTCTAATATGAAAACATTACAAATTGATCCTTTCATGAAATCCAGTGTAGTTTTCTGATACGTATACGCTTCCAAAGATTCAATGGCATCCCGTCTCAGCTCACCATTCCTACTTACACCGCAGCTTATTCGTTCGGCTGTTGATGGCCTCCGGGTCTCTGGGTAGGGATTTGTCCACGGGTCGGAAGTGAGCCAGAATCCTTACGAAGGAGTGGAAGTCCACGGTTTCCTGCCTGATGGTGACATCAGATCCTGTATCTTGTACCCATACATTGACACGCCCACACTTCCTCCCCAGCCCCTCCCGCCTACAGTGTGAATACAGAGATTCAAGCTGTCCTGGAAGCACCATTCAGCTCGTTATGACAAAACAGGAAAAAAATATAACACAACCCATACAAAGACACATTTGGACCATCCAGCCAGATTAAATGATCAGACTGTTTGCTGGAAAAGAAGGCGAAAAGGCCAGCTATACCACTGACAGAGTGTTTTTTATGAAATTGTCTGAAAGCTATTAAGAATATCAATAATCTTTACAGGACTTGAGGGTTGAAAATAGTGTAAAGACGGAAGCCATTTTAGAACATGTGAACATGAAGTCACTGAATGCCTCTCAGACTTTCTAGAAAATGCTTTTCTTTTGTCTGATGAACCCTGAGCTGGATTTGGCCACAGAGCAGGCACTATACTCACGACACACACAAGGCTTATAACAGGTGGGGACAGCCATGTGAATAGAAACCTATCAGGAACCTGTCAGAACCAGGCTATTATTTGTGATAAAGCAGAGATTTCACATCAGAATAAGAGCATAAGTATCAATGGGTAATGTCTCTGCAAGCATAATTCATACCAGCAGGGGTCAGCAATACCCTGGGGCAAAGGCTAAGAACCAAAAGCTAGCCCTTTTGGGCACTACCCCATGCCCAGTGCCCAAGTGATTCTGATTCCCTACTGACAAATTGAAAACTGAGAAAAAATCTCAAATTTGCAATATTGTGTTCGCTAAAAAGTAACTCTAGTGGCTACCTCAACAGTAATAAGCTGTTAATAAAAGTCATAGACAAGATGTTAAGTCTGAATAGAAAACTGACACACTTGTTGAGTCCAGCTTATTCTTTGGTTTTCGTGAGGTGACCTCCCCAAAATATTCTCCCGGACCTTCTCTGCGCACCTCTCGGTCCCCTAGACCAGGTAAGTTAACCTTGTTCCTACAGGCAGCTCCACATATGAGTACTAGCACTCGCCAGGTTCTTCAACACCTTGCTAATGGTACTCCTGATTGGTCAGCCTAGTCCCACCACCCACCCCCATCCTTAAAGCTTGGTGGTATCAGTTTTCAGAAATTACATTTTGAGCAGGACAGCCAACAATTCTTTTTGTCAATAAGGAAAGAACAGATGGAGTCTAATGCAGACAAATGTACTGTGCACACCAGCATTAATTTCATCAGTCAAAATACCCAAGTGTTCACCTACCCCGCTGTGAAGAATGCTCCGATTATACGGTCTCCAATTGGATTCAGAGCCAGCGCCTTAATGGATTCAAAATCTTTTTGACTGGGGCAAAGAGAAAAACACAGTGAAACAGTGTTTTTAAAAAACACCACATGGCCTTCCTGTGAGACATTGTTCTACCACGTCAGGGCAACTTGTTTCAGTAACCAAGACAACGCAACCAGGCTCCTTGGTCGGACTGGTATTAACTTTGTTGTTTGCCTTACCTCAGGTAACCTTTCTTATCACTGTCCAGAGTCTCAAAGCGATCATAAAGACGTATTATATGCGCTGGGGTAACTGCAAAAAATAAGCAGTATAAATGAGTATGACTCAAGTATGTAAGTCAGTAAGTAAGTAAGTAAATAAATAAATGCAAGATAACTGCAAAAATTAAGCACTGTAAAAATAATTGACTTAAAATAAGGCTTAATTCGCCTCCATATTCAGATTTTTTTTCAATCCACCTAAAATGGTACTTGTGTTATTTTTATTTTCTTCCCAATTTCCATGGCTCCATTTCCTGATTCTCAGGCAGACTCCAAATCTGACCCTGTGGCATTAGAGACAATATCGTAGAGCTCCAAAATCTTGAATAATGACACATTTTACTGTCTTATATTTTAACCTTGACCTTCTAAACATGGCATGATAGACCATATGCTTTTTGACTGATTGCACTATCTGCATATTTTCTAAGCCTCTATAGCCTCATCCACTAAATATATCACTCTGATGGTGATGCAGTTATGGATTACCATATACAGTATCTCACAAAAGTGAGTACACCCCTGACATTTTGACAATTAATTTATAATATCTTTTCAAGGGACAATGCTACAGAAGTGAAACTTCTATATATTCTAGAGTAGTCATGGTACAATATGTGTAGCAGTGTAGATTTACTGCACTGTCCAAATACCTGAACAAACAGTCACTATTTCCAAAATGGATGGCAACAAAAGTTAGTACACACCCCAATTGATAATGGTCAACCAAGCAATGAAACGCAACTTGTTCATCATGTTCATGCTTTTGTCTGTTTGACTGGGCCATATGAGGTTGTGTAACATGTTGAAGGGTTAAATTGTGGTGCTTTGGGTGCGATGCTCTCATTCTGGTCACTGGATAGTCAACATGGCACCTCATGGGAGATAACTCTCTGAGGATCTGAAAAA
Source organism: Gymnothorax reevesii (assembly GCA_029721435.1). Classification (NCBI taxonomy): domain Eukaryota; kingdom Metazoa; phylum Chordata; class Actinopteri; order Anguilliformes; family Muraenidae; genus Gymnothorax; species Gymnothorax reevesii. The sequence goes on from CM056574.1 coordinate 119,550,421, forward strand.
GAGAATTGTTGCTCTCCACAAAGATGGTCTAAGCTGCAAGAAGATCTAGGAAACCATGAAACTGAGCTACAGCACGGTGGCCAAGGTTATCTAGCGGTTTTCCAAGACGAGTTCTGCTCGGAACAGACCTCGTCAGGGTCGACCGAAGAGGTTGAGTACTCGTGCTCTGTGCCGGGTGCACAAGTTGGCTTCAGAAAACAGACGCAGGAGTGCTGGCAGCATTGCTAACAAGGTTGTAGCAGGGGGATAACAGCCTGTCAGTGCTCAGACCATACGCCATGCTCTGCGCAAAGTTGATCTGCATGGCCTTCAGCCAAGAAGGAAGCCTCTTCTGAAGCTAGCCCACAAGAAAGCCCGAAAACAGTTTGTTGAAGACAACCAGTCCAAGAACATGAACTACTAGAACCATATTCTGTGGTCTGACGAGACCAAGATAAACTTGTTCGGCTCAGATGGTGTCCAGCGTGTGTGGCGGCGCCCTGGTGAGAAGTATCAAAACAAGTGTGTACTGCCTACAGTCAAACATGGTGCTGACAGTTTCATGGTCTGGGGCTGCATGAGTGCTTCTGGTCCTGGGGAGCTGCACTTCATTAATGGAATAATGGATCCAACTTGTACTGTGAGATTCTGAAGCAGAACATGATGCCCTCCCTTGAGAAACTGGGCCGCACGGCTGTTTTCTAACATGATAACGACCCGAAACACACCTCCAAGATGACAGTTGCCTTCCTGAAGAAGCTGAAGGTGATGGTATGGCCAAGTATGTCAGACCTGGATCCCATTGAGCACCAGTGGGGCATCCTCAAGAGGAAGGTGGAGGAGCAGCAGGTGTCCAACATCCAGCAGCTCCTTGATGTTGTCATGGAGGAGTGGAGGATCCCAGCAACAACCTGTGGAGCTCTGGTGAATTCCATGCCTCGGAGAATCAAGGCAGTGCTGGACAACAATGGCGGTCACTCTAAATATTGACACTATGGACACAATTTCGCATGTTGACAGTAAGGTGTACTCACTTTTGTTGCCACCCATTTTGGAAATAGTGACTGTTTGTTCAGTTATTTGGACAGTGCAGTAAATCTACACTTCTACACATATTGTGCAATGACTACTCTAGAATATATTCAGTTTTCATTTCTGTAACGTTGGCCCTTAAAAAGATATACTAAATTAATAGTCGAAATGTGAAGGGTGTACTCACTTTTGTGAGATACTATATATGCAGGGCTGCAAAATCGGATCGTCAAGGTGCTTATACAATGTACTAGCGATATTAAGTCTATAACAGCACTAAATTACGCATTTTCTACTGTGTAATCATTGTTTTGACTAAAATAACAGCTTTTCAAGCTGCCAAATTTTCTGTCACTGTGGTTCTATCCTCTCTGACTAAGCTCATGAAGTCTAATGGAAATAGTAAGATGAGCCATTGAGTGGACCAATGGAACATCTAGATTACAACTTTGATGTCTTCCATATTGATCTATATTGATCTCTTGATTGTAGAGGTTCTCAACTACTTTAATGGACGTTTTAAAGTGAATTATTTTCTAATTACTTTTGAAATACAGTATTTTCTGAGGAAAAAATACAGCAATGTTTCAAGATAATCCATGCGCACATTATCTTTTTTCGAGATGATCATTGACATGCTATTGAACTATGAGGGAGTGTGTGACCATGGAGCAGAAATCATGGCCATATCGGGCATTTTCACTAAAGACTAAATTATATTAAACCCCTAACACTCCCCAGATTTTCACAAAATAACAACAATGCCCTGCTTTTTTTTTACATAGCTTTTACTGACTATAAAAAAGTGCAAAAATATGCAGGATACATACTAAACTATAAAATTGAACAAGTAATATCCCCATTTTACAGGACATACTCAATTTGTTATCATTTTGAAACACTAGTCTCATTGGGGTGCTACGTCATATGCAATACCACTGTTCGCTATCTTCTGACAATTTAAAGCCCAGAGGTACATTTACTGTGTATCACTATTATAAACATGTATTACAACATTTCCATATCAGAGTGGCAGATCTATAAGATTTTTTGAGTATTAACGGATAGACAGAGGCAGAGAGAATACACAGGCAAAAAGCAAGTCTCACATGCCATGATCAGAGAGTCGTAATTTAAAAATACTACAGTAAAATTTCACACAATTCAGCATTTAGGAACTGCATTATTTTGTCTCTGATCCCACAGCGTCACACTCCTAAGACATGTTGAGGGAAAGGAGGTAGAGCCATAGAATAGAATGTTGTCACATACCATGTTCAGAGGGCAATAATTAAAATGTATTATACTCATATTTTATCAGTATACTCGAGGGTCAGGGCATAGACCCATAATTAGTGGGAAGAAAGAAAAAATAACGCAGCGCCATTTAACGTGGGCCGAAAAACTGGGGGGGAAAGCAGCGAATAAGGAGCCAAGTTCTTTGAACGGCCACGATACGGAATAGCATCTGGTCTGCGGATTAAGTAACAGCCCAGATCTGGTACAGTACGCGACGTGCAACGGTAAACTACTCGCACATGCCATACAAGCCTTAAAATAATAGTGGCTGATGATAAAACAAAATCAATAATGGAGCAAACATACGGAAGTTATAAAGCCAAAGCATTTGTTTCTTGTCGCACAAGCAGTTCATTAGCTCGCAGTACTTAACGCCTACATACCCTCAAGTCCAAGAGAGCGATTAAAACACAGCTGCTGAAAAAAATCAATTTGCACGTCTGCTTGGCGAGCACTCAGCGGCGTATGCACACAAACACTATTCATGGGAGCATACAAAATATGTAACACATCGTATACTTGGGCAACTAGTTTAGACGAATCAGCAAAAACATCAACTTACATCCAGTTTCTTGCATCAAGACATCTGCGTTTGGTATTCTTGACAGGGTGGAGTTGTTCGAGCCCATATTTTGTTAATTTCACATCGGTGAATTCAAACACAAATCTTATGTATTCAAGAACCACAATTTTCAAATGAGCTTTTTTTTTTTTGAACTGAGAAATGGTTCTCGTGATTGAAAAATAACTTCACTTCCAAATAACAGTGACCGCACTGTCAAGTTCAGGATTTCCTGATGGACACTGATTCTGGCCAATCACTGTGGAAAGAAGGATATCTCAAATGGCCAATGCGAATGTGCAGTACAGTACCGATAGCCACTGCCTACATGTGGAAATTTTGTATCACGTATCAAATAATTAGTGATCTTGTGATTTTTCGCGTCGGGAACCCCCTTGTTACACTGGCTTTCATTCCATTTCCAACAGCAGTCTCAATTCCTAATTACTAGGTTCCTTTCACAAGAAAAGAGACGATTTATGCTCTATATACATGTCGATTAATTAGTCATAGGTGCGTTTCTGGCGGAATAAAATGTGTTTGCCGAAAATGTAAGAAAATGTAAACATTTTATCTGATCAAATTAAAGACAATAAGCCTTCCATTAAACAGATTTCATTTTTTTAACGGCAGTGCTCACATTCATTAATTTATCTATTTCTTTATTTTCAATTTAGTATTTCCCATCATTCATTTGCTGTTCGAACATATGTGAGGACATGGGACTCATGTATGAAAACAATATAATGACACTTCACAGTAATATAGGCTAAACACACACACACATGCACAAACAAGACAGACAGCGCAAAGAGCAGCCAAATGGTAAACAGTGACAATTGTAGGTTAAAGCAGTGCATCAGAATTCTCTTAAGAGTGAGGAATCTTCCATAGTAATGGACAAGAACTGAAAGTAGTCTGGCAAGTAGCCATGACAAGCAATGTCCAAATGGTCTATGGATACTTCTCAGTTCCCATATATTTTCTTGCTCCTCAATCCTTACTTGAACCAGATGTTCTTCAGGCTCCAGTATCTTGCAGGTCATCTCGGAGCTCTAATTTCAGCTGTTTGGAGCGAGGATGGAGCTCTGAGCATCTATGAGCAAGGTTACACGAAAACAGCCTACCCGGAACACTTTCAGCTGAAGGGCATGACGTCAGTCACTAATAACAGACGCTGACAGTAGATCATGATGAGCTACATCCATTTCACACATCCTTTGTTTACCTAGGGTCTGGAGTTAGGCTGAAGACCCTTAGGTGCTGGACAACTAGATTCAGTAAATCATTTGTGCCAACTGCCATTAGGTTTTTAAATTCCAAGCTCAGGCGTCAATGTCTGTATGTATGCATGACTTCAGTCTGTTTATCGACCCTTACTGTTCTAGCCCCCATCTAGTTTTTTCTTCTTTTTTTTAATCTAAGCATTTTTATTATGGTATTAGTAATGTATAATAATAATAATAATGATGATAATAATAATAATAATAATAATAATAATAATTATTATTATTATTATTAATGCATCATTGGTTTTATCACTAGAACTACACTGAACAAAAATATAAACGCAACACCTCTTATTGTGAGAAATATGACCATGTTCAGAAGCTCATTGTACTTTCATTGAGTGTTGTCACATTGTATGACCATATACCAATACATTTCGATCAGTGATTTAAAAAGAAAAACAAGAATCTCACAATGGCGTGATGATAAAGGGGATGGGGTCTATTGTCCAAATTTCACAAATCAGTATTGGGTCTGTTTGGCCTGCTGCACTGCTACACATCTCTGCTGTGTGGACTGTAACAAATGGTCAATGGTGACTTGGGGGACATGTTCCCACTTCTCTTCAAGAGCTGTGTGGAGATGGCGGCTATTGGCTGAAAATGGAACCAATGACAAACTCGTTGCTTGTGGACATCCCAAAGATGCTGGATGGGGGATAAATCTGAGGAATAAGCCAGCCATTCAAGCACACAAATGTTTTCAGGCTCAAGGAACTCTGTGCGCATGGGTGACTTGGGTCTGACATGGTCATGCTGGATGGTTTTTGTTTCGATGGATGAATCGTAGGACGATAGGCAGCAGCATCTCATCGTGAAATAACACTGCATTCAAGCTGCTTTTCATCAACTGCAGTTGGGTGCAGTGTCCTTGGAATATTCCTACCCAAACCAGCACTCCACCACCATGTGCCACCTTGCGCACCACAAGGATGTCAGCATAACGATCCTCCGCTCCGTGATGTTGGAATTGTGACTTGTCTGTAAAAAAAACAGTCCTCCATTGTGCCATTGGCCATCAAACGTGTTGATTCACTCAGTCAAACCAATTTCTTCATTGAGTTGAGGAGAGGTAGGGCAAAACACATAAAGATATGGACTTCCTGGAGATTATTTTTCTTGGTTTTGGCAAAAATGGGGTGATGGTGGGGACCAGCCGTCTCATCTGCAATGGGAGTTACTGGTCTCAGACGATCACAGAGATAAAGAGTCCAGATATGGCGTGGGAGTCTTGGGTGGGGGTCGTCACACATGGTCGTCATGCATGCTGGTGGTCTGCTGTCTTGCCTCATTCCTCAAAAAGGTGTTTTAAGCGACTCATTGTTGAAACATGGACATTAAGAGCCCTTTCAACATCCCTGAGAAACATTCCTGCATTAAGCATGCCAATGGCAGCTCCCTGATGGCTCGAGTCATTTATGGCATTTTGTACAATGGCAAAGTACAGGATGTGCCTGGGCTGACTGTACCTGATTTCAATAGCTCTGGATCATGCCCCACCTGTCTGACAGGCCAATTTTGACAATGGGCATGAACTTGACAATGATATGGAGAAGGTGATTGAAATGCACAGAGACCAGTGGCACACAACCTTTGTCACATAAATAAACCCAACTAAGCCAACCTCAGAAATACTTATGCGTAATATTGAAAGGACTATACTGTTGCGTTTATATTTTTGTTCAGTATATTATTTATTTATTCAACTATTTATGTATTACTCATTTTACCAGCCTTTACAGCTGTCATTTATTTACATATTGGTACTTAGTTTTTCATCACACTTAACTCGTCTTTTTATCATTTTACTAACCATTTTAAGTGAATAGACTCTGGGTCTGCAATGTTGTACAAAACCTGAAACCAGTGAAGTTGGCACGTTGTGTAAATCGTAAATGAAAACAGAATGCAATGATTTGCAAATCCTTTTCAACCTATATTCAATTGAATACACTGCAAAGACAAGTTACTTAATGTTTGAACAGGTAAACTTTGTAATTTTTTGCAAAAATTAGCTCATTTGGAATTTGATGCCTGCAACATGTTTCAAAAAAGCTGACACAAGTGGCAAAAAAGACTGAGAGAGTTAAGGAATGCTCATAAAACATTTATTTGGAACATCCCACAGGTGAACGGGCTAATTGGGAACAGGTGGGTGCCATGATAGGGTATAAAAGCAGCTTCCCTGAAATGCTCAGTCATTCACAAACAAGGATGGGGTGAGGGTCACCACTTAGTGAACAAATACGTGAGCTGATTGTCGAACAGTTTAAAAACAACATTCCTCAACGAGGTATTGCAAGAAATTTAGGGATTTCATCATCTACGGTCCGTAATTTTGTCAAAAGGTTCAGAGAATCTGGAGAAATCACTGCACGTAAGCGACAAGACTGAAAACCAACATTGAATGCCCGTGACTTTCGATCCCTCAGGCGGTAATGCATCAAAAACCGACATCAGTGTGCAAAGGACATCACCACATGGGCTCAGGAACACTTCAGAAAACCACTGTCAGTAACTACAGTTCGTCGCTACATCTGCAAGTGCAAGTTAAAACTCTACAATGCAAAGCGAAAGCCACTTATCAACAGCACCCAGAAACGCCGCCGGCTTCGCTGGGTCCAAGCTCATCTAAGATGGACTGCTGCAAAGTGGAAAAGTGGTCTGTGGTCTGACAAGTCCACATTTCAAATTGTTTTTGGAAACTGTGAACGTCGTTTCCTCCAGACCAAAGAGGAAAAGAACCATCCGGACTGTTATAGGCGCAAAGTTCAAAAGCCAGCATCCGTGATGGTATGGGGGTGTATTAGTGCCCAAGGCATGGGCAACTTACACATATGTGAAGGTACCATTAATACTGAAAGGTACATACAGGTTTCGGAGCAACAAATGTTGCCATCCAAGCAACGTCTTTTTCATGGACGCCCCTGCTTATTTCAGCAAGACAATGCCAAGCCACATTCTGCACGTGTTAGAACAGCATGGCTCCGTAGTAAAAGAGTGCGGGCACTAGACTGGCCTGCCTGTAGTCCAGACCTGTCTCCCATTGAAAATGTGTGGCGCATTATGAAGCGTAAAATACGACAACGGAGACCCCGGACTGTTGAACAACTTAAGCTGTACATCAAGCAAGAATGGGAAAGAGTTCCACCTGAAGAGCTTCAAAAATTGGTCTCCTCAGTTCCCAAAGGTTTACTGAGTGTCGTTAAAAGGAAAGGCGATGTAACACAGTGGTAAAAAGGCCCCTGTGCCAACTTTTTTGCAATGTGTTGCTGCCTTTAAATTCTAAGTTGATGATTATTTGCAAAAAAAAAAAAAGTTTCTCAGTTTGAACATTAAACATCTTGTCTTTGCAATGTATTCAATTGAATATAAGTTGAAAAGGATTTGCAAATCATTGTATTCTGTTTTTATCCACGATTTACATAACGTGCCAACTTCACTGGTTTTGGGTTTTGTATATTTCAGTGTCAGTGGTTGCATGTATGCTGGATCCTTATGTAAAGGTGTGTCCTGTCATTTTACATTGTGTTTCAAATATCCATCTATTTTAGTTGTAAATCAAGTTTCCTGTTTGTAAGATCAAATAAAGTATCTATCATCATCATCAAGTTGTGCGATGTCATCAGAACTGCACAACGCTTCACATTTCACTTCAATGAAAAAGAACTTCACATTCCGATGAAAACATGTGTCCTTGTTACTTCTCTCCTCATAGTTTTCTTGCATCTCTCCATGGAATCTCCTGGGGTGCGTCTCAATTCTCTTAAATTGCTTCCTCACGTTCCTCACTTGTGTCTTTTCCTTGCATTTTAGTTCATCAACTCGGAAATACATGGAGAGATGCAAGGGACCATACAAGGAGAGAAGAGACAAAGAAATATATTTTTAGACCCCTTTTCCTCTGGAGCGTCACGTAAGGTGACATCCATTCCTGATGACAGCACTCAATTGGATCTGTTGCTAGTGTCTGTAATTTGGATTGGAGTGTTCCAGGAAGACTGCTCTTATAACCCCATTTTCAAAAAAGTGTAATGCAGTGTAAAATCCAAATAAAAACAGAATGCAATGATTTTCATATCAGTTGAATTTTATATTTAATTGAAAATAGGACAAAGAATATATATCAGATTTTGAAACAGACATTTAATAGTTTTTTGGAAAATATGTGCTCATTTTGAATTTGAAGCCAGCAACAAGTTTCAAAAAAATTGGCACAGGGGCATGTCTATCACTGTGTTGTATCACATCTTCTTCCATTAACACCGTTTAAGCGTTGGGGAACTTAAAGGAGAATTCCGGTTTGAAATTGACTTGAAGTGTATTGAAACATGATAACGAGTACTAACTTTAGTCGAATACCCAACCTCCGTACACCCGCAACATTTCGGAATACATGGCTTTTTAGCCGAAGCTCCCAACAGGCTTACAATGGTAGTTAATTGGGCATAGCGTTGCCATGCAAAAGAAATCGCTAGTTTTTCATCATTAACAAGGCTCAAAGTCGCTCCAGACTTCATTGATAGAATTCCGAGGGCCCTGACATTTGAAACGAGGCACTGAGAACTTTGAAAATACACAGATAGTTTATTAAAAAAGACCGTTTATGCAGACCGTAACTTGAGGTAGTTTCCAGTCACCTCCTTCTTGAAAGTCACGATAAGTTGATTGATGAGCACGAACGAATAGATTGCAATCTGTTCCCCTATCCTTCCTATTCATTCGTGCTCATCAATCGACTTATTGTCAATAAAGGATCATTTGAGCTGGATAAACCTTTCAGCTGCTTGTCAAAGCTGAAGCAGTTACATCAATCAAGCTGTAAGTAACTATATAACAGCGAATAATGGAAGTGAAGCTAACATGTTATGGGTGGCTAGTAGGACCGCTAACGATTGTCAGCACTAACAACTGGCCTCAAATGCAGGCTTTGTAAAATATCTGAGCATAAATCCTGGATCGGTGACTCACAGACACAGAAGCTGTAAGTTGCTTTTATGGCATAAGCCTACCTAACCTGATGGCCTGTTGATTGTGGCTGTAGCACTGCGGCTAACGTAGCCAAGTTACTGTTACTAACGTTTGTGTCCTAAATATGCTAGAGCAATATCAGGGCAAATTCAACAGAAGGTGTGTAAACCTCATATGAGGCTACCTTTTTATACTTGTTTGTAATTTGGATGCTAGGTACAACTGTCCATGGTAACAGAACTTGCTGTCTGTAAAACCTGTATTGCAAGGGTTTGTCTCTGTGGTTGTTATGACCGCTCGGTTACCAGCTACTGCATGTTAGTTTGCGTGCCATGGTAATTAAAAATGCTCATGGTTAACTTATATGTAGTAATTCTAATCGGTATGCTTGTGTTACTTCCATAAGCATTAATGTGGCAGTTTCATCAAAATGTTTCCCTGATTGTAGCTACTACAGTTGAAGCTAACTTATCCATGAGTTCAGCTGGATACTTCCCCAATATCTGGGTCAGCTCCCTGATGCTACCGTTAAAGCAATCATGAAACACACTATCTGTAATGTGTCTGGTATAACAAACAATTTCTCTGCACTACTGTGGCATAATTTAATCCCCCTTTAGAAATTGTTCTGGCTGATAAAAAGCCGAAAAAGGCGGAGATTGATTGGGAAATTCTTTCCTGTAGGAGTTATCGATTTGCTTGCCCCACATAAGCAACTGTCCATGCTAACAAAACTTACGGTCAGTAAAACCTGTACTATGTTCATAACATAACTGGAACTCTCTCTTGCTGTCCCATATGATCCATTAAGCAGCTTTCACATCAGACGCAAAACAAATTTTTTGCTTGACAGGTTACATTCAAAGTCAATGCAAAGACGTGAATACACGTGTTATGGGCGCGTCTAGCCGCTTTCACACCAGACGCGAAACAAATTTTTCGCGCAACAGATTACATTCAAAGTCAATGCAAAGGCATTGCAATGTAATCTATGGCACAAAAAATTAGTTTCGCGACCAGTATGAAAGCAGCTTATCGCGCCCATTTTCCGCGAGCAAACGCTGGTCCTTTCAACGCAATAAGAAAACCATTATCATGGGCAATTTCCGAAAAGGCCATTTAGCCTGGAGCTTTCGCCTCCCGTCATATACCACCGCAGAAGCTGTTCGTTACTCCATGCTAACGACACGACACACCACAGTTATGCACAGGAACCAGCAGGTCCTAATACACACCGAAGCAGTCCATTAGTTGTTGGTCTACTTTTTGCTGGTCCTCACTGTCCATGTTTCCCTCTAAACTCAGACCCACCGGATTTCTCCGGTCTCCAGTCTACACTTGGGTATGTTGACCTGTTCTACAAATGTGTCTGCATGGGGTGCATTCTAGCTTTCCCTCAATTCTAGCTATAGAGTAGAAACACCGGTGTACTCACCATAGAAGCCATTGGTAGATAAAAAATTCAAGCTTGAGCTGCCAGACTTTCGCACTGCCTCCTCCACTTTCGCCACTGCGTTTATTAGAACTAGTTAATTTCATTAGATGTAAACACATGTACAGCATTTGATTGCGGAATTCCTTAGCTCAGATGGCACAAGCTTCTCACGTTTCAACCTAGGGAGGCAGACTCGGAAAACTGCATTCTGCCGAGTCCCGCCCAGTGCCGCCCTCCACAGAGCTGGCCAATCAAAAGAAAGTGGGCACACAGGGAGGGGGGGCCATAGCGGAAGAGCTACTAAAACGAGGCGTTTCAGGCAGAGACTACAATGGACTATAAATGGGTTTTTTTGAGAATGGCAGTATGAGCTAAATAAGGACCCTTTTTTGGACTTTGAACAATCAGGAGTACTCTAGGGGAGTCCAAGATCAAAATATAGACTTGGAAATGTTGCATAATGGCTCCCCTTTAATACAGTGCCCCAACTTTTGTTGGAAATCGGGTTGTATTCAGTATTCAAAGCTCCTCCCTCCTTGCAGCAGAAATAAGAGCTTTGAGATGGCCTGCAGGATGACTGAGTCTGAGAAAATGGCACTAAAGCAAGAATCAAGGAGCAGGGAAATATCAAATTAAGATTCAGATGTACCATACTTCATGAGAGAAAGGAAGCAATTATCTATTGTTTTTTCCTTCCAGCCAGGCAACACAGGACCAACTTTGGAAGAGAGGGAAAATAAATAATGCACCACAATCCTTTGAGGCGTATCCCAGTATACCTATAAAATTTCCTTGAAACTTTCCCTTGACGTGACGCTTTCTAAGGAAAAGTGAACAGGAAAGGAAAACAAATGCTTTCCTTAGACTATTTAGATACGTCCTGCAATCATGCTCTTAAATTAGTTACATTTTTTTCTTTCAGTGTAAAACCTCCTGATGCTCAATACAGAGAGGCTGAAAATTAAGCATTCTTGTGACAATGCACAATCTTTGCTGTTGCAATGTTTTCCTGTTGATTCATTTTGTTCAACTTCACAAGGTGGCGCCGTTACTCTTCAAAAAGTAAGAATTAATCAAGATGGAGAAACGAGTTACTGTGACAATGGCAGAAAGAGGCAGCTCCAGGCAAAACAAATAAATACCAACCATATTTCACACGGTGTAAAGATGCGACTATGTAGATTTTCCTTGTTTCAACCCACTTCATGAATTCTAGGAAATCAGAGGTTTTATGCAGAACATATGAACGGTTAGGCCTACTCACCTCAACCATCTATCCACCTCATCCCGTAATCACAGACAAATAAAATGTGTGGCTATCCTACAATTCCATTGTGCACTTCCATTGTATTATTAGAATGGAATGGAAGTGCACTTCCATTGTATTATTTCACAGCACTATCACAGGATTCATTCAATTGAGGTTGCCAGAGTTTTCCACATATATACCAAATGGCTTGCACTTTTTTGTTATTCATGCATTTCTTAGTTCCTCAAGGTATTCGTAATCGTAAAAATATGCTGTTTGCCATAGTGAAATATTTTCAGTTTTCTCCTGATGTAAATTCACTCATTGTTATACTTAACAGTAACAGTATATATAACTTCAAATCTGTGACCACAGTGCACTGACTATTTTAGCTATTTCACACCTGTGTCATGAAGGCAAATCTTGATGAATCATGGTGGAATCCAAATGCATCCTATTCCATTCAGAAGGATTATTTTTATGATTTTTCTTTATTTAGTTTATCATTTAACAAACGCAAAAATTTAAAACAATGTCCTGCGAAAATCAAGGTCCTTTCCAGTTATATTCCAGTTAAAAAGAACGAGCATTTTACATTCAAGACGTTGCATGACAGTTCAAAACCGGCGTATTTGACTATTTATCTTAGATACTCGCATTCAAAGATTTTGAATAAACTGCTGATCTCTGATGAAAATAGGAAGCAGTAACTGTATTTTTACAATCTCAAATTATTCTGTTAAGTTGATGATTATTTAGCATTCGGCTCCGAAATCATTCCAGTGCGACAGAAGGGACCATTAGTTTTCAGTGACAGTATACATTCTCAATTCCAAAATAGTTGGGACGAAGTGTAAATTGTGAACAAAATCAAATTGCCATGACTTTCAGATCTCGAGTCAATATATAATTTACAATAGAGCATAGATAACATTTCAATCACGAAGACGTCGGATTTAAGAAAATGAGATTTATGTAACAATGCAATGACATGAAATGAAATAAATTCAGAATTTGGCGATGACTCCGTCCTCGAGGACCCTCAAGCGAGGTGGGGCGCTGATCTGCCTGGGTAGCAGGCAGGGGCGAAGCCATCCCCCATTAGGCAGAAGGGTCATACAGATGAAGTAGATGCTGAAGAGGCCGGAGTCAGAAGTTGGTGGTGATGGAGAGGCGGTCGGCGATGTCGAATCTCTGAAACAGTAAACAGGAACACGTCACGAGCCTATATATAAAGAAGACCGAAGGCGCCGATGGAGTAAGTGCAATTGTTTTGGAATCCTACGTCTTGGTGATTGAACTTTCGTTTACACTCCCATTTCAAATGTTGAAACTAACTTTACATTTTATCCACGAAATTAGCTTATTTCAAATTTTCTGGCAGCATCAGGTCTCAAAAAACTTGGGACACAGGCATAAAAGGGCTGAAAAAGCAATTAATATATAAGAGAATCCGCTAAAAGAACATTTAGCAAGTATTAAGTAAACTGGCATCAGGTGTGTAACATGATTGCCCATAAAAGGGATGTCTTAGAGAGGCTGAGTCTCTCAGGAGTAAAGATGGCCAGAGGATCTGCAACCTGTGAAGCCTTGCATAAAAAAATTGTGGAATACTTTAAAAACAATGTTCCTCAACGTCAAGTTGCAAAGGCTTTGAAGCTCTCACAGTGCATAACATCATCAAAAGAGTCAGAGAAAATGGAAAAATCTCTGTGCATAAGGGACAAGGCCAAAGACCTTTAGTGGATGCCCGTTATCTTGCATCACGCCACTGCATCACTCACCGGCATGATTCTGTTATTGACGTTACTGAATGGGCCAAGGAATACTTCAAGAAACCACTGTCTGTAAACATAGTCCGCCGTGCCATCCACAGAAGCCACCAAAAACTCTATCATGGAAAAAGGAAGCCATTGTTGAGCATGATCCAGAAGCGTCGCCGTATTCTGTGGGCTAAGGCTCATTTAAAAAGGACTGTAGCAAAGTGGCAAAATGTCCTGTGGTCAGACAAGTCCAAATTTGACATTCTTGTTGGAAATCATGGGTGTTGTGTCCTCTGGGCCAAAGAGGAGAAAGACCACCCCTCTTGCTATCAGCGTTCAGTTCAAAAGCCAGCATCTCTGATGTTATGGAGATGCATTAGTGCCTATGGTGTGGGACACTTGCATGTTTTAAAAAGCACCTGTTTTAAAAAGTACCATGAATCCTGAAAGGTATATATAAAGGTTTTAGAGCAACATATGCTGCCCTCCAGAAGACATCTATTCCAGTGAAGCCCTTGTGTATTTCAGTGTATGTCTTCGTAGTAGAAGAGTCCATGTGCTGAACTGGCCTGCCTGCAGTCCTGATATTTCACCGATTGAGAACATTTGGCTCATAATTAAACAAAAAGTTCGTCAAAGGAGACCCAAAACTCTCCAGCAGCTGGAAGCAAGAGTGGGATCAAATTCCAATAGCTAAACTCAAGACCTTTGTCTCTTCAATGCCCAGACTGTTATGATTCTGCTGTAACCTGACTTAGTTTTTGTTATGACCCTGATTCCTTGCCATGTTTTCTGATCTAGTCCATGCCATGTTTTGTATTTTGCCTGTCTTGCTTTGTCATGTCTTTTGCCTGCCATTTCCCATATTCACTGTTTAGATATTCATTCTGGTTTTCGTTATTCTCATACCCTGCATTGCACATTGTCTCCCCAGTCTTGTCTTGTGTTCTGAGACAGTTTTATTCCCCAGTCTTGTGTGCCACAGCTTCAGGTGATTTCGTTTTTTCTGGGTTTCCAAACATTACTTCCAATCTCGTTTCCTTCCTTTGCTTTACTGTTCTATCTTTACTAACAATACTTACAGTTTATTATTTTTGATAAATTACTAACACTAACTTACATTGTTTATAATACTAACTTACTAACAAGCACTAGGGATTGTATAGCTGCACATTACAAATTGACTAACGAGCTCTCATCACTCACTCTGCTCTAGTCTCCGCCCCTTGCCTTCACTCAATTTACTTTGCTGTGCTTCAGCAGATTATCTGTTCTCCCTCTCACTTTGTGCACTTTAGAACTCCCTAATCGAAGCCGTTAGTTTGTCATAGGTTGTCTGTGTAATCCCTGTCCGTGTTTTGGCTTTCACCAATTTCATGTGGTAAGGTACTTCCTCTTGTTCATTCCTTTGTTAATTAGACTGATCCAGCTCACCTGTTCCCTATTATAGTATGTGACTTCCCGTATGTGTATTTAAGCAGTCATTTCACCAGAACATTTTCTCTGGTTTGCTAGTGCTGCGATCATTTAAGCCTTGTACTCTTAGTGTTATACTTCTGACTGGAACATCCCGGATTTTGGATTTGGATTTATCTCTGATATTCCTGTGCCCATGTACCAAACCTGCTTTGCCCGACCCTGAGTTTTATGTTTGCTGCCCTGTGTACGATTTAGATTATGACTCCTGGATTCTGATTTTGGATTGTGGACTCTGTACTGTTTGCTGCCCTGCAGGGGTTTCCACCCCAGATCCAATAACGATCTAGTTTTTTGGATATCTCTGGTCTCGCTTCTGGTTCCTAGAGGCTACCTAACAGACGCTTCCTCTGTGTTAAAAAGAAGAGGGGATGCTACACCATGGTAAACAGGCCCCTGTCCCAACTTTTTTGGGACCTGTGGCAGCCATCAAATTTAAATTAGCTCAATTTGTGTGTAAAATTTCTCAGTTTCAACATTTGCTCTTATCTGTTCTATTGTGAAAAATTACTGGCTGGTATGATTTGAAAGTCATTGCGTTGATTTTATTCGCAATTTACACTTTGTCCCAACTATTTTGAAATTGGGGTTGTATATTCTAGAGAACATTTCAGTACCACAATTGATTTTTGCAAAGCCCACTGTTTTGCAGAGGACAGTTTAACAATTTTACAGAATCTACTGCAAGGCATAGAATGCATCGAAAGTTGCACGGTGGCACGACCTGCCTTATCTGGTAAGGTATTTGGCCACTCATGGGAGCAGCACAACCAGTGCCTTAAATGCAGTTTTACATATGTAAATCGACCTGCTTTAATTTTACCCTGTCTCTTCACTTGAACCGCTGTTTCTAATAAGCCACACCTTTTAAAATAAGCCGCACATTGACAGACGCCACATTAACAGCGAGTGTCTGTGTGACGCATAGCAGCTAAAATCCAATAAAACTCGTGCTGGACCAGCCAGGCTTTTTTCCCCATGTGAGAGACGAATCAATCTTCTCGGAACTTTGGAAATCAAAATGTGATTATTTACGTGTTATGTTCTAATGCTTAACTAAATAAACGGCGAACTTCTCCTTTTGTAAATGTAGGCCCGTCCCTCGTTTAAATTCAGTCATAAGCAGTTATTTTTATGAGCCTGTTTTCTTTCCTCGCTTGCCATAACTGAAAACGAAAGTTTTCAGGGCCAGCAGGCGTTTGAGTGAGGTTTTCCTGTCCGTCTGTACTTTGACCCTGACCATAAAACTGCAAACAGCAATGCAGTTTCGCTGTAAAAAATAAAGCGCGCACACACACACCCAAATAGCAAGCACCTCTACTCCGGATCTGTGCCGACTCCAGCTGATCCGGCTCAGACCTGGGGCAGATCCGGAGCGGAGGTGCTTGCTATCTGGGACACACACACACACACACAGCCCTCCACAATTATTGACACCCCTGTTTAAGATGTGTTCTTTAGCTTCCAATAAATTCAGGTTTTTTTTTCTAAATAATAAAGGACCACAATGAAAAAAAGAGAAAGATCCAACCTTGAATTCAAGTGCATTTATTCAGTGGGAAAAAAAAATCCAACATTAAGAAATAATTCTTTTACATCAAATCATTTGTGCCACAATTATTAGCACCCCTGATGTTAATACTTTGTACAACCCCCTTTTGCCAACAAAACAGCACCTATTCTTCAATGTTTCACAAGATGGGAGAATACAAAAAGAGGGATCTTTGACCATTCCTCTTTGCACAATCTTTTTAAATCATCCAGCGACCTGGGTCCTCTCCTCTGCACTCTCCTCTTCAGCTCACTCCACAGGTTTTCAATGGGGTTGAGGTCTGGGGACTGAGATGGCCATGGGAGGAGCTTGATTCTGTGTCTGGTGAACCATTTCTGTGTAGATTTGGCCACATGTTTAGGGTCATTATCTTGCTGAAAGACCCAGTGACGACCCATCTTCAGCTTTCGGGCAGAGGCCACCAGATTTTGATTTAAAATGTTGAGGTGTTTCAAAGCGTTCATGATGCCATGCACCCTAACAAGGTTCCCAGGGCCTCTGGAAGAGAAACAGGCCCACAGCATCACTGAACCTCCCCCATACTTCACAGTGGGCATGAGGTGCTTTTCTGCATACTCATCTTTTGTGTTCCGCCAGACCCACTTAGAGTGTTTGTTGCCAAAAAGCTCTATCTTGGTCTCATCTGACCAAAGCACACGGTCCCAGTTGAAGTCCCAGTACCACTTAGCGAACTCCAGATGTTTGCGTTTATGATTGTGAGTGAAAAAAGGTTTTTTCTGTGCATGCCTCCCAAACAGCTTGTTGGCATGTAGATAGCGCTTGATGGTTGTTTTGGAGACTTTGTGACCTCAAGATGCTACAAGTTGTTGCAATTCTTTAACAGTGAGCTTTGGAGAACTTTTTATTTCTCTTGCCATCCTCCTCACTGTGCGCGGTGGCAAAACAACCTTGTGTCCTCGTCCAGGCTGTTCCAGTTGTTTTAAACTTCTCAATGATTCCTCTGACATGACATGACATGATTTAAAGAACTTTATAAACAATAATGTTGTTCGAAACTTTGATCTGACACTAAATGTAAGTCATTTAAACTGTCTGTTGACATTGTAGACAGAGACAAGGTGTTTCGTTCTGAAGTGTGGCCACTCGGCATCAAGATACAAAGATTGAGGCTTCGTGGTGATAACAAGGAGAGAACAGAAAGATTAGACAATGGCCCGTAAGTACTGTCATCAGTCTTCAGATAAATTGACTTTTATTAGCTATAACTGTGAGTATGCAGACTCAGCAAGACTTATGTTTTTACAAGATTTGTTTACACAATGGGACTTTTTACTTGTCCAAGAACATGGACTTTTTAAGAGACAGTTTGGCTGGTTTGATCAACTTGGTAACAATGTGGTGACACATGGAGCCAGTGCCATGGATGATAGTGAGTGATTAAGAGGAAGACCACATGGTGGTGTTATGATTGTCTGGAAGGCAAATATTAATGCCAAGGTTACACCAGTACAGTGTAATTCTAGTCGTTTTTGTGCAGTCAGTGTAGACACTGGTCTGCACAAGTTTTTGTTAGTATGTATATACATGCCTTGTGACGATAAACGTCCTGGTCATAACCTTGTTCAGTACTATTCTATTTTAAATGATATTAGTACTATATGTAATGAGGTAGATGTACATATGAGGTTCTTGCAGGTGATTTTAACACCGATTTTAAGCGTAACTCTTATTGCACCAGAGCCTGGATAATTACATTATTAGTGAGAATTTGTACTGTTTTTCTAAAAATGCATCCATAAGTTTCAAACATACTTATCAAAGCAAGGGTTTTGCTTACTGCTCTTTCATAGATCACTTCATTGTTAGTGACAATTTAAGCTCACAGCTATCTAAATATGATGTTACTGATAGTCCTCAAAATTTTTCAGATCATTTGGCACTTTTGTGCACATTACAGTTTGATATTAATTACCATACTATTAGTAATGCAAACACATATTGTAACAATTACGTTATTATGTGGGATAGTGCAACAGTTCAACTAATAAAAGATTTCCTAAATGAGATGGATCGCTTGTTAGATGCTCTGTGTTTGCCCTGCAGTGCTGTAATATGTGATGATACGTTTTGTAATTTACATTGTGAGGATCTTAGTACTTTGTATCATAACATTGTTGATATTCTGTTACATGCCAGTAATAAGTGCATATCTACTCATAAATGTAAAAAGTATGCCAAAGTAGTTTCAGGCTGGAATGAGAATGTGAAAAAATATTTTGAAGCCTCACTGTTCTGGCATAAAATGTGGGTTGACAATGGCAGTCCTAGGCAAGGTGTGATAGCTGATCTCAGGAGAAAGACCAGAGCACAGTATCACAGGGCTTATAAAATGGTTGTTAAGAAAGAGGCTGAGATCAAGTGTGATAAGATGGCTGATGCTTTGGCCAGTAAGTCTATGTTAAATCTGCATAAGTATACCAGTCTTTTAGAAGTAGAAAATGTTCATATCCAAGTAAGGTTGATGATGCAATTGATGAGGAAAATATTGTAGATCTCTTTGCTAGTAAATTTAATTCACTTTACAACAGTGTTCCTTATGACAAGGGAGACATGAGCAAGTTACAATCTGAAATTAATCTGTTAATATATGCTGAGAGTAATACAGATAGTCTATGTGTACATGGTGTTCATTGCATCACAGTGTCGGACATTGTTGATGGTGTCAATATACTTAAATGTAATAAGAGGGATGGAACCTCAGATCTTGTTACAGATCATATCATTTATGGTAATGACAAACTGTATGTTGTACTATCCATTTTGTATACAGCAATGATTAAGCATGGTTTCACACCTGATGGTATGTCAGATGGCACTATAGTACCCATCCCTAAGGGTAAGTGGTCAAATTTAACAGTGTCTGATAACTTTCGTGCCATCACTTTAGGCAGTGTTGTTTGTAAATTACTTGATGTTATTATCCTTTTTAAGGAAAGCAACAAGTTATGTACCAGCAATTTACAATTTGGGTATAAAGATGGTTTGTCAACTGGTATGTGCACTGCAATGGTTATTGAAACTGTTTCATATTACGTTAACAATGGTTCTCATGCGTATGGTCTTATGTTAGATGCTAGTAAAGCATTCGACAGAGTCAATTACTGTCGTCTATTTAGAAAATTAATAGATAGAGGATTATGTCCCATTTTTTGTAGGTTTCTGTTAAATATGTATCTCAGTCAAAAATTAAGAGTTAGATGGGCAAGCACATATTCACAATATTTTTCAATTGCAAATGGTGTTAAACAAGGTGGGGTTATATCCCCTATTTTGTTTTGTGTATATATTGATGATTTGATGAACAAATTGCAAAATCTAGGTGTTGGCTGTCATATGGGCAGTGTTTATGCTGGTGCTTTTAGCTATGCAGATGATGTTAAGTTACTGGCATCTAGTGTTAGCGCATTACAACTTATGATTACTGCTTGTGAAAATTATGCCAAGGAATTTGATATCATGCTTAATGGCAAAAAGAGTGAGCTTATTATATATATTTACAAATGTATTAGGGCTAGACCATCTGACCCTGTTATTTTTGTGAATAATGTCAGAGTTCCTAGAAATGCTAAGGTTACATACTTAGGTCATGACCTTTATGAAGATACAGTATATTTGATTTAAACGCTGACAAATGTGTAGCAGATTTCAATCGTCAATGTAATGTTTTTTGCTGATTTCAAAAATGCTAACTCCTAGATAAGGAATGAGTTATTTCACAAATATTGTACGTCTTTCTATGGCTGCCAAATTCTTCCTTTATATTCAAATGAAATTGAAACCATTTATTGTGCATGGAGAAAGGCTATACGTAAAGTCTGGCATGTACCTTATACTACTCATTGTAATATCTTGCCATATCTTGCTAATTGTATGAATATTAATCTTTTATTTGCGAAGCATTGTATTAAATTTATTGATAAGATGTGACAATTATGTTGTTAGTACAATTACCAACATGGGTATGTTAGGAACACATTCTGTCATTGGTGCTAATAGTAGATATCTCTTGTACAGATTTTATTGTGTTGTTAGCAATGTTTGTGCTTTTTGGCAGCATAGTTATGATGAAAACATATTTAGACTTGCTCAACATATTAAAGAATTGTGTGCAATGAGAGACAGTTGTGAGGTAAATTTATTTAGTGATCAAGAAATTACTGCTATAGTTACTCTACTGTGTACGGAGTAAGGCCTGGTGTCTTTTTGTTTTATTTTGGTTTTCATTTTACTTGTTCATTTTTATTGTACAACTTTTTGTGTTGTGAATAAAGAAATGCAAACAAACAAACAGTAGATATGGGCAGGTGCAGGCGAGTGGCTATTTTCTTGTAGCCATTGTCATTGACTTGTGAAGGTCGACACACAACTGCCTTATTTGAATGGTGTGTTCCTTTGTCTTTCCCATGTTGAAGAGTGGATAAGAGAAATGGCCTCTGTGTCACGTCATATTTATACCCCAGGGAAACAGGAAGTGATGAATTTCAAATTAAATGTTCTTAGATACTCTGATCAACTTTGTAAACTACTGTAGAAATGACAGAAATACTTCAATTACATTAATTCCTGGGAATTGTTAGGGGTGCCAATAATTGTGGAACAGGTGATTAATTTTAACACATCTTAACCAGGGGTGCCAATAATTATGGAGGGCGCTGTAACCCTTTTTGCGTTTGTCAATTTTTTTCTTGGCTGGTAACATTATGGTACCCCCTACTTTGCCTCTGAATGACCAGTGGATGTTACATTTGTTGGTTAGGTTAGTTAAATTTAGCCGTAAAGGGCAAAATCATTGACTGTACATAAAGATTGACAACCTACTAGCTCCCCAAAAGTGAGGCCAAAATATCTTGATCACTATTAAGTGGCTGGCTGCAGAACAAGTTATATGCCCTCCCCCTCCATGTTAGTGGATGGGACATGGGCCTCACTAAAATATTTAAGTACATGTCAAACAAGTTTTTCCCAAAGACTGTCCCTGTCATTTTAAGCAGTTCTTACCAAGTTGATATATGGTAAATTGTTTATTTTTTTGGATAAGTTTTGTTTAATTTATTTGATACTACAAAAGGGGAGTGAACTCAAGATTGACAGTTTTGATTTGATTGGCTTCTCTTAGAGAAGTCCTCACCTGTTGATTTACTTCCGGGAATTGTACAGATCAGGAGTGCAACCATCAAAAAGAGACATAATGTTTACATTACTTGTGCATCAGTTGCTAGGTCCCAGTTCAACTGAATATAACCCATTGTGATTTGGAAGTCTAATGAAAATTTAATGTAAAATGCTCTTTGCTCTGATGATGTATTGTTTCCTGTGATGCTACTGTAGAAAGCTATAGCCCGCTGGCTAGTTTAGCAACATTTTATAATTAGTTGCTGTAGACAGCAACGGAAGTTGGTGGTACATAGCACGATTGAGCATAGCATGATGTAGCTACTGCTCGCTGCGATATAATGTTCAGAGCAAAGTACATTCCAGAAAAAAAGTTCTGATGTTACATAACCTTTACTAACGTTTGTAAATCGAGAAACACCTTGCTGAAAAAACTAGCATGGACCAGAAACAAAACACAACACATGCTGGTCATAGGCATAATAATATACTTTATTGTACCCCGTGGGGTAATTTGTCCTCTGCATTTGACCCATCCTATAGTTAGGAGCAGTGAGCAGCCACAGAGCAGCACCCGGGGACCAACTGCAGTTCTAAAGCCAGTTCCTTGGTCAGGATTAGGGTACTGGTTGGAGTGTTCCTATGAGGCATGTTTTTGTGGGTGGGGGAAACTGGAGTACCCACGCAAGCACGGGGAACACATGCAAACTCCACACAGAAAGGCCCCAGGCCGGATTCGAACCCACAACCTTCTTGCTGTGAGGCAGCAGTGCTAACCACTGTGCCACCTTGCTGCCACTCACCTTGCTGCCATATATATGGGTGTTGTGTCGGCATATGTTGTGTTTTGGTGCTGGTACATGCTGGTTTTTTCAGCAAGGCAGAAGGGTCACTCGTTAGCAATGTGGCTGGCTAGGTGGAACTAATGTTAAAACCCATGATAGTGGAGAGTCTATTCACCCACAGACCAAATTTACCTTATTTTTAAAGGTTTGCTAGTTTGGATTTTAAAGTAGGTTTGTATGATGTTGCTAACTAGCTGCTTATCCACAGTCAATATATTAGCTAACTGGCAAGTACTGAACATCAGTTTAACAACGAACTGCCAGGGATGAGGAAAGCAGCAAATCAGGGTAAGCCAAATCACAGGATAAAACAAACTCAAGGCCTGCTATGGGACACTGGACACAGCTAAATCATTAATCCTGCAGTGCGATACAGGACCCAGCTAACTCATTAATCCTGCTGTGTGATACTGGACACAGCTAAATCATTAATCCTGCAGCGTGAAACAGGACCCAGCTAACTCAGCCATTGTGCTGTGTAATAGCTTACTCAGTCATTGCGCTGTGTGATACTGGACCCAGCTAACTCAGTCATTGTGCTGTGTGATACAGGAGCCAGTGAACTCAGTCATTGTGCTGTGTGATACAGGAGCCAGCAAACTCAGTCATTGTGCTGTGTGATACAAGACCCACCTCACTCCGTAATCTTGCTGTGTGACATGGGGCCCAGCTAACTCAGTATATCCTGCTGTGTGATACAGGACCCATCTGAATTATAAAACCTGCTGCAAGATACAGGAACCAGCTGAATTAGTAAACCTGCTGTGAGATACAGGAACCAACAAAATGAACCTACCGGCAACATCCAAAATTCTGAAATGTGCAGAGGCGCAAACTGGGTCAATTAACCTTAATTGGGAAGGGGGGGCTCTCTCTTTATATTTCTGTGGCACAGGGAGAGGGGAGGCATGCTGTAAGGGGGCCCCCTGTTGGGCAGGGGCAGGCTGATAATGATGGCAGAATGTTCCGGGCCACTGGAGAGCCAGGGAGAGCTGAGAGTTTGTGACAGGAGCAGGAAATCGCACCATGCAGAAGCAGCCTCAAACCACACACCACCCCCCCACTCCTCCACCTGTACTCCACCTACATTATCACCATTCCTGCCTCCCACCATCTCTCGCCAAAAATCTAAAAATAAGCTTATTCTAGTCCTGCATTTAGACAAGTCCTATTACACTATTTTTCCCTGCTAAATAATGCAAAAATACTACCCATGATGGGCGCTAGTTTGACTAATTTTCATTC
Organism: Gymnothorax reevesii; assembly: GCA_029721435.1. Taxonomy (NCBI): domain Eukaryota; kingdom Metazoa; phylum Chordata; class Actinopteri; order Anguilliformes; family Muraenidae; genus Gymnothorax; species Gymnothorax reevesii. The sequence goes on from CM056574.1 coordinate 119,574,251, forward strand.
AAGATTTTCCAGTGGGGTAAAATTTACTTGACAAGCAGCGACTCTTAAAAAAGCTAATATATCATCCAAATTATGATAAAAAAAAAATAGGAAAACATCTTTTAATTCTAATAAAACAGATTGTCTGTGGTGCTTACGTGTTCATGAGCACAAAACAAGATGCGCTCTTGGATAAGATGTTTCGTGGAGGCCAATGTTTGGTTAAGGTTTCCTCAAAGTAGCATTTTGATGGATGGACTAATTACAGATTGTTACTATGTCATACATTTATGTCAACATTATCACAGATTGTTAAAAGCATTTGTCAGGGATACTCTAAATTTGTTTTGTTGTTTTGGCAGAATTGCAAATGCTGAAAAAAAAAACTTTTTAGTACAGAGGAACCTCTCAAACATTATCACTTAGGATTCTGATGAGGAATTGAAATATTTTGTAGGATTGATGGAGAGTTAGTCAACATTACCTTTAACCTCATGTTAGTCTCCTACCCATCTTTCCCTACCTAAAAATATGTAGTTTTCGTAACTTTTTTCCTCCAAAGTTCTACGTTGGCAGTCTAGACCTTCACAGCACTCAATCATGAGCAGTGATCACACTGGAATGCACAATCTACAGAGTTCAACTCACACATCTGTAACCTCACAAAGTTTAACAGGCCTGATTAGTGAGAGGCTAAGTGGAGCTAGCCTGGCATGCGCTCAGCAGAGGTTGGATAGTTGCTCCGAAAACATCTCCCTGCTCTACTAGACTTCATCCAGGCTCTCAAGTCTAACCTCTCCTGCCCACGCTCTCTAGGGCTCCCCTCACGCTTAGACAGCATGTGTGGGCATGTGGGCCAATCATGCAGCATCTCTATCAAAACCACACAGCTGCATGACGGTTAGCACATATGAACCACATCAGAGATCTTCCCACCAAAAAATCCCACTGAACCAGCAAGGATTCCTGAAATGTTTTAAGCTGAGCTTTCAATACTGCTAAAGGGTCATAGCTGTTCTTACTGGTCGCAACTGCTCACGGTGATTGAATAAGCTGATGGCCACGCAGGTGATCCAGCTGACAATTTGTGCTGGAAGTCAGGAATTTTCTGCATGGCAGCCACTGCTTGGCATGTTGGGGATTAAGGGAACTAGGCCTTGCCTTCGGTTGCACTTATTACAAGGCTTTCTGGAATAAAGCATATGATAAGAAGTCCTGCTGGAAAGTCCTGCTCCATCTAGTAGGATTTCCCTTCAACCCTGATAAAGCAAACCTAAGGCAACAGCAGGAGAGGTTCAGTTGATCAGTCACCACCGGGTGGTAGATCTCCAGGAACAAGGGCTGGCAGCCCAAATTGACACTTTCCGCTATGACTTGGCACTGCAATGAATTATAACAGGCGCAAACAAAGACAAAGGGCTTTGTCCTCCGTTTTACAGGAACCTGATCGCTGCGTGGGTTTGGCAGATGTACTGTCATGCATTCTTAATGTAGTACATGTTTTGTAAATGCAGAGTGGCACACAGCCCACGACACTCTGGGCCTCATTCAGGTAAAAGGAGGGGAGGTGATTTGTGACTAACAAGCAGGAATCTCTACGGCAAAGGTGATGACAATCTCTAACGGCTGTATCGCTTTCTTCAGTCACAGCAGGCCTGCAGCGATGCTATCCTCAACATTAAAATCCCCACCCACCACCTACCTTTCAGGATTTTTCAGTTCCCGCCATCGCCCAGGTTCTTTGTAATCCACTTCCATGTGATAGAATTCAATGTGTTCAGCAATAAGCCGTTCACTGGCACATGCACCCATTTGTTAAGGGTGAAAGTTTGCTTTTTTTCCATTACTGGTGACCACTGGAGTTTTGTAGCCTCTGAGCAGGAATATTCATGCCTGTTGCCATCATTCCTGCTCACTGTCAGTCTGCAGACGCCTCCCAGGAGAAGCAGCAGGTGATGGAGAAGGAGAACGATATAATAATGATTGAGTTATATCACTGACATTTATGTGAAGCAACTTACAGCTGATTTGACAATGAAGGGGCCAATTCCCTCAAGAAGTGTGGGGTTTTGGGTCTTGTTCAAGATCCCAATATTATGGCATAGTTACACCAGGGCTATGGTTGAATAGTCAAGAAAATAGTCCGATCGTCTATTTCCAGACCACTTTTCGTCCCATGAATAACGAAAGGTCTCGAATGGCATTGCTGATGAAACCTGTTTTTCTGCACCACTCGTGCAGAAGATTGCTGCTGCATGGAATTGTGTGACGGCCTTATCTCCTTTTTTTTCGTAAAGGATGGTTCAGTGTTCACTTTGCTAAAGGAGATAAGTTAGGAAATACTGAGTACTTAAAAACGACTATTTGAAAACAGTCTATGACTTGAACCACCGTCTTTCTAAATGCCAGTCAAGTACTTTTCCCTTTAGGCCTCAGACTGCCTTCTTTAACAGGAGGTAGCATCAAAGCATCTTGGGATATGGATCGTCCTTTACTCTTCTCTCTTTCAAAGAAGCCGGGGGTGGCCCTGACTGACGGTGATGAGGAATGAAAAGAGAAGAAAAAGATGAAAACACAGGCTGCCACCCCCCCGACTGGTGTGGGCCAGGGTCTTCTGCGGACCCAGCCGATCGATACCCCCTTCCGGGAACAAGAGGAGGTGTCAGACAAGAATTTGGGAGACGTTGGAAAGTGACGTGAAGGAAACTCAGTCAAAGCGGCCGAACAATGCGCTCCATGCCTCGAGGACAGATGGCGAAGAGAAAGTTTCTTGGAGTGCACCCAGCTCGTAATTACTGTGCTCTAAATAGGAGGGTGGGGGGGGGTGGGGTGGCATTAGGGGTTGACAAGATTTCCACGGAACCTTAATTGCACAAATTGCTGGAACCTCATCACCACGGTAACATGTCGCCACCCTAGAGCCTGCTCCTGCCGGGGTTTTGGTGGACGACAGTTTTGTGTGCGTGTGTGTGTGTGTGTGTGTGGTGTGTGCGTATGCATATGTTAAAGTTTGAGCTGTAGATGTGTGTGTGTGTGGGGGTGTGTGTGTGTGCGTAAGAGGGTAGTCAGAGACCCAAAGGGCCCTGTAACTCCTCCATACTGGATGTAAACTACCAAACTGAGTATATTACACAGGACAAAGACCTGTGAACTTAACCTACATCTTGACAAAGTTTTGAAACCGCTTTTATCTACAAATTAGGCAGCAGCCATTTGCTCTACAGGTAAATGACCATGGTAAAAGCAAATCATTTTTTCACCAAACTCATTTGTACATTGATGAAACCAAATTATATTTACAGTAAGGGTTGTTTGGAAAGTTTTGACAATGCATACTGGCATATCAGTTACTCTGTACCACTATCAAAAGTCCCGATGTTGAACTCGGGGAAATTCCAGTTGTTTACACTTGTCAACAAACCGGGTTTCCTTTGTTGTGTGTCGTTCTTCGATGCAGTAACGTGATTTACAAAAACTAATGACAAAGTTGCCCTGCCCAAATATCTGACAGTAGGTCAAATACTGCAACAGATAAGTATCCAGAAATTTTCCAGATCATGAGAGGAAAAAGCTTGTTTTTGTTGGGCATATTTGCAAAATTGTTATTCACTATGTCTGAGATCCTAAAGTTTGTGTGTGCGTGCGTGCGTGCGTGCGTGTGTGTGTGTGTGTGTGTGTGTGTGTGTGTGTGTGTGTGTGCAGGTGTACATGGTGTGGTTAACCCCTTGAACTTGAATTTTTCACTTTCGTTTTCCTTTACCAGAGTCAGAAAAACCATTTTTTCATATTCCAGGACAATGTCACATACATACTCTGTACCTACTGGCTGCAATGCTTCACTGAAGCTACATCGCACTAATACTGAGAGAAATATTCAAACCCGGGATTCCACGGTTTTATGGTCACAGTATTACATCGAATAGAAAATATCTAGATCTTGTACATTATTTTATATTCATTTCCCTGTAATTTACCAGAATATATTTGGGATCATTGGAAACCTTGGGATCTCCACTAGAATTTAATATTGGCCCGAATTTCCAAAGGTTTGAATACAGCCATGGCTTTGGCTTCAAAGGGTTGAGAAGCAATGGACTAATTTTTCCAGTGGGGCAAGAACACTTCAAGTATACATAAATAAATATTTAAATAAGAAAAAATAAGATTTTGATTCTTATAATAAGCTTTTCTCTTTGTGAAGGATAACTGGAATAAAACACTTAAATATCTTTACTGTTTGGAACAGGTCTTGAACTGCGGTAAAATTCAAGGTTTTGCCACCACCCCAGTTAAGGGTACTGCTCTATCGTGATAAAAATGTGGCATACAGGACTCGTACTGTCTCCGGGAAAACATCCATCGTCCCAAGCGGTTCATTCCTTCCTCTGGCCCATGAAGGGCTCAAACCACAGCACTATTCACCACAGGATACAAATAGGACAAAATGATCAAAACTCAGGTTCAATGGTGAGACTCGAGATTAGACATGAAACAAATGGAAGCAACCCATTTTTTCCCCTTTCATTTTGCATTTGCATCATTAGGCAATGCCTGTGATAATAGAGAAATTTCCCTCATTTATGCACAGAAAACTCCCACAGGCGTTTGCTCTTGTTTTCTTAGGAAACATTCTTTCAGTTGCTTGTCACTGAACGGAACTGGAAAATCAAACGGTTAGACAGTATTGTGGTCTATCCAGTTTTTGCGGTATGTTCTGAAATTCCTATATAGATATTAATTACTCATATGTAGCTTTCTGGATGGAATTAAAACACACACACACACACACACATTTTATTAGTTTCTGTATCCCTGGCAGTAATTTTTTCCCCAAACCAAACCCATTACCACAGAAGAAGATGCAGTATATGTCAGATCTATTGAAGTCTTCTTCCCCGCAAAGAACATACTGTAGCATTTATGGTTGCATACAGCATATTATAAAACAAATAAGCAACTCAAACATGGATCATAGAGTTTGGGTGCAAATATCCATAGGCTTAAGAGGACAATTTCTATTAAAACATCATACTCATTGAAGCAGGAGTATAGAGCTAAAAACCACAAATTGTGTCTCTGTCCAAATACTTATAGACCTGTCTGAATAATATATGGTATTGTATTGGCATCTGGAACAATGCCAGCTGGAGAACCAAGATGCTGAGCAAACAGCTGCTGTACATCTACATTACCGCATGTACGTGTCGCTGAGACATGTCTGCTAATCGCAATGGTGAAACGATTAGTGTATTACATGTGATTATAATTAACAAAGAGAATTACAAATCTTCCAGCCAAGCGCATAGACTTTTAAAGTACAACTCCAATTCCGAAATAGTTGGGAAGAAGTGTAAATTGTGGATAAAATCAAAATGCAATGACTTTCAGCTCACATGAGCCAATATTTTAATTATGATAGAATGAAGATAACATTTTAAATGTTGAAACTGAGACATTTTACATTTTTATCCACAAAATAAGCTTATTTCAAATTTTCTGGCTGCAAAAGGTTTCAAAAAAGTTGGGACACTGGCAAAATAGGGCAGAAAAAGCTATTAATATATAAGGAAATCAGCTGAAAGAACATTTAGAAAGTAATTAAGTTAACTGGCATCAGGTGTGTAACATGATTGGCTATAAAAGGGATGTCTTAGAGAGGTTGACTCTCTCAGAAGTAAAGATGGCAAGAGGATCTCCAACCTGCGCTGGCTTGCGTAAAAGAAATTGTGGAATACTTTAAAAACAATGTTCCTCAACATCAAATTGCAAAGGCATTGAAAGGTCTCATCATCGACAGTGCATAACATCATCAAAAGATTCAGAGAAACTGGAAAAATCTCTACGTAAGGGACAAGGCCGAAGACCTTTACTGGATGCCCATGATCTTCGGGCCCTCAGACGCCACTGCATCACCGGCATGATTTTGTAATTGACAGTACTAAATGGGCCCAGGAATACTACAAGAAACCACTGTCTATAAACACAGTCCGTTGTGCCATCCGCAGATGCCACCTAAAACTCTATCTTGCAAAAAGGAAGCCATTGTTGAGCATGATCCAGAAGCGCCACTGTATTCTGTGGGCCAAGGCTCTTTTAAAATGGACTGTAGCAAAGTGGCAAAGTGTCCTGCGGTCAGACGAGTCCAAATTTGACATTCTTGTTGGAAATCATGGGCGTCGTGTCCTCCGGGCTGAAGAGGAGAAAGACCACCGCTTCTGTAATCAGTGTACAGTTCCAAAGCCAGCACCTCTGATGGTATGGGGATGCATTAGTACATACTATGTGGGACACTTGCATGTATTAAAAAGCACGATGAATACTGATAGGTATATAAAGGTTTTAGAGCAACATATGCTCCCCTCCAGACGACATCTATTCCACTGAAGGCCTTGTGTATTTCAGCAGGACAATGCAAAATCACATATTACAGCTATTATTACAACAGCATGGCCTCAAGGTAGAAGAGTATGTGTGCTGAACTGGCTTGCCTGCAGTCCTGATCTTTCTCCGTTTGAGAACATTTGGAGCATAATTAAATGAAAAGTCCGTCAAAGGAGACCCAAAACTCTCCAGCAGCTGGAAGCCTGTCTTAAACAAGAGTGGGATCAAATTCCAATGGCTAAACTCAAGACACTTGTCTCCTCACTGCCCAAACGCCTCCACTCTGTGTTAAAAAGAAGAGGGGATGCTACACCATGGTAAACAGGCCCCTGTCCCAACTTTTTTGACACCTGCAGCAGCCATCAAATTTGAAATGAGATCATTTTGTGGATCAAATAATAAAATTTATCAGTTTCAACATTTGCTATGTCATCTCTGTTCTATTGTGAATAAAATACTGGGAGGTGTAATTTGAAATTCATTGCATTTGATTTTATTCACAATTCCCAGCAATTTCGGAATTTGGGTTGTAATAGAGATACATTTCACCATAATTCAGCAGGTCAGGCAGTGCCATAATTCAGATTGGTATTGGAGAACCTCTTAGTTACTATCAAAAGAAAAATAGATTTTACTCACTGAGAAGAAACTTTGAATCCACTTCCTCTGTGTCATTGGCTGAAACTCCCACTGATGAGGAGCGTTTGACATAAATGATCCTGTCCTTCAATTCCAATAGCTGCTTTCATTGCAACCTGCGAAACCACAAATTCAAGACTACTGCCTAAAAGCACTTCTGTGAACTGATCAAGGCTGGTTAATTCTCCAAAGATTGACACTCAGTGTGCCATAAAACCGCAGGAAAGTTTTGCTTTAATATTGTGAAGCGGTCAGTCCCATTTTTTCCCCCCCACCAATTACCATTTTTAATTATGTTTCTGTAGCTATTTCTTTTGAACAAAAAGCAAAGACGTCTTGCGGTTGCAACCAACAGGAGGGAAAGAAATATCGCTCAGTCGTTCAATAATAATTTTTATGGAGATAAAAAAAAAAATGAAATATAGCCGCAAACGGCAATTCCGGCATTCAAGCCGAAAAGACCATTATTAGTTGAAAGGTTTAACAGCTTAAGTAACAAGTGTTGCCAATAAATGTGTCCCCCGCCAGGTGACGAAAATCGACGGGGGTCGGCGAATCACAAAATTACACATTGAAGCCAAAGATGAATAAAATCGGTCAAAAGCGTTCTCGAGATTTTGCGTTCACTACAAACGGAATGTGACAGACGGACAGCTGGATGGATGGAGCTGAATTCTATATCCCCCACCCCTAATACACCTTGACGTCAAAGATGAATGGAATTGGTCAAACCGTTCATGAGATATCATGTTGACAGGGTACAAAACCCAAAACCAGTGAATTAGACACGTTGTGTAAATCGTAAATAAAAACAGAATACAATGATTTGCAAATCCTTTTCAACCTATATTCAATTGAAAACACTGCAAAGACAAGTTACTTAATGTTCGAACAGGTAAACTTTGTAATTTTTTGCAAAAATTAGCTCATTTGGAATATGATGCCTGCAACATGTTTCAAAAAAGCTGGCACAAGTGGCAAAAAAGACTGAGAGAGTTGAGGAATCCTCATCAAACACTCATTTGGAACATCCCACAGGTGAACGGGCTAATTGGGAACAGGTGGGTGCCATGATTGGGTATAAAAGCAGCTTCCCTGAAATGCTCAGTCATTCACAAACAAGAATGGGGCAAGGGTCACCACTGAGTGAACAAATGCGTGAGCTGATTGTCGAACAGTTTAAAAACAACATTCCTCAACGAGCAATTGCAAGAAATTTAGGGATTTCATCATCTACGGTCTGTAATATCGTCAAAAGGTTCAGAGAATCTGGAGAAATCACTGCACGTAAGCAACAAGGCCGAAAACCAACACTGAATGCTCATGACCTTCGATCCCTCAGGCGGTACTGCATCAAAAACCGACATCAGTGTGTAAAGGACATCACCACATGGGCTCAGGAACATTTCAGAAAACCACTGTCAGTAACTACAGTTCGTCGCTACATCTGCAAGTGCAAGTTAAAACTCTACAATGCAAAGCGAAAGCCATTCATCAACAGCACCCAGAAACACCGCCGGCTTCGCTAGGCCCAAGCTTATTGAAGATGGACTGATGCAAAGTGGAAAAGTGTTCTGTGGTCTGACGAGTCCACATTTCAAATTGTTTTTGGAAACTGTCGACGTCGTGTCCTCTGGACCAAAGAGGAAAAGAACCATCCGGACTGTTATAGGCGCAAAGTTCAAAAGCCAGCATCTGTGATGGTATGGGGGTGTATTAGTGCCCAAGGCATGGGCAACTTACACATATGTGAAGGCACCATTAATGCTGAAAGATACATACAGGTTTTGGAGCAACATATGTTGCCATCCAAGCAACGTCTTTTTCATGGATGCCTCTGCTTATTTCAGCAAGACAATGCCAAGCCACATTCTGCACGTGTTACAACAGCATGGCTTCATAGTAAAAGAGTGCGGGTACTTGACTGGCCTGCCTGTAGTCCAGTCCTGTCTCCCATTGAAAATGTGTGGTGCATTATGAAGCGTAAAATACGACAACGGAGACCCCGGACTGTTGAACAACTTAAGCTGTACATCAAGCAAGAATGGGAAAGAGTTGCATCTGAAAAGCTTCAAAAATTGGTCTCCTCAGTTCCCAAACGTTTACTGGGTGTCGTTAAAAGGAAAGGCGATGTAACACAGTGGTAAAATGGCCCCTGTTCCAACTTTTTTGCAATGTGTTGCTGCCTTTAAATTCTAAGTTAATGATTATTTGCAAAAAAAAAAAAGTTTCTCAGTTTGAACATTAAACATCTTGTCTTTGCAGTGTATTAAATTGAATATAAGTTGAAAAGGATTTGCAAATCATTGTATTCTGTTTTTATCTATGATTTACATAACGTGCCAACTTCACTGGTTTTGGGTTTTGTATTTGTAAGTCGTCAAATGGTCGTAATGAACTTGAGAAAAATGGCAAGGTCACGTAAATCGAGTGGGCTGTGAGCTCTCCCCTAATACACCTTGACACGAAAGATGAATGGAATAGGTCAAACCATTCTTGAGATATCGCGTTCACAACAAACGGGACATGACGGATGAATGGACGGACGGACGGAGCTGAATACTATGTCCCCTGCCCCTAATTCACCTTGACACCAAAGACGAATGCAATCGGTCAAACCGTTCTTGAGATATCACGTTCACAACAAACGGGACATGACGGATGAATGGACGGACGGACGGAGCTGAATACTATGTCCCCTGCCCCTAATTCACCTTGACACCAAAGACGAATGGAATCGGTCAAAGCGTTCTTGAGATATCGCGTTCACAACAAACAGGACATGACAGACGAATGGAAGGACAGACGGAGCTAAATACCATGTCCCCCACCCCTAATACACTTTGACACCAAAGTTGAATGGAATCGGTCAAACCGTTCTTGAGATATCGCATTCAGAACAAACGGGACATGACAGACGGCCGAATGGAGCTGAACACTATTGCTATCGTGGCAGCAGGGGATAAAAACCACTTAAAGAGCATGTTGCAGGTATTTATGTGGACCTATTTTGCCAGTGTAATGATTGGACCAGCAACTTATGATGTATCATCTGATTTGTTGTATGATAGGCTATTTTGTGCATTTATGGCGCCCCTTACAGGTCGATTTGATTGAAACTTTCAGGCTATGTTTCAGGTTCTTATGTGGACATATCCTGTGAGTTTTGTAATGACTGGAAAAAACTATTTATGATTTATAGTCTGATTTGTGTTATACCAGGTTGCTTTGTTTTGCATTTATAGCGCACCCTATTGGACAGTTTGACTGAAATTTGCAGGGTATGTTTCAGATACTTATATCAATATATCCTGTGAGTGTTATGGCTATAGGACAAACAATTGCTGATTTATAGCCTGATTTGTGTAATATCACGCTGCTTTCTTTTGCATTCATAGCGCCCCCTATCAGTCAATTTGAGTGAAATTTTCTAAGTATGTTTCAGGTCCTTTTATGAATATATCCTGTGAGTTTTATTGCAATAAAACAAACAATTACTGATTTATAGTCGGATTTGTGTCATGCCATGCCCATTTTTTGCATTAATAGCGCCCCCTATGGACCGATTTGCATGAAACTGTCAAGGTATGTTTCTGATACTTATATGGACATATTCTGCAAGTCTGCACATATTCTGTGATGATTGGCCCAATGATTGTTGAATTTTGTCCATTTATGTGCTAAGCCACGCCCCTGCTTAAGTTCATTGGTCAATATCTTGGAAACAAAATGAGATTTCAACAAGCTTTACTGAGTCTTTCATAAGCTTGGTCCACTGATGATCCACTGCTAATTTCAAAGGAATCGGACGGACGGCCTAGGAGGAGATGTCAAAAATGTGTTTTTCAAAAAATTCAAAATTCCGGACAATCAAATATGGCAGACCTCAGAGATCTTTCTGGGAAAGATGTTGAGTTTGGACCAAGGAATGTCTGTACCAAGTATCGTGTAAATTGGACTTAATGCATAGGAGTTATGAAAAGCTGTTTTTCTTGAATTAAAGTGCCACCATCAAGCCGATTGAGTTAAAAATGCCTTGGTCAGCATTTACACACAACATCCAACCAATATGCAAAATTTCAGGTCTCTACCATTTACCATCTCACAGGAATTTTCAAAAACATTTCTGAAGAAGAAAAGGAATAATAATAATAATAATAAATAATAATAAACCAGCACAAAAACAACAGGGTTTCAGCCCTACAGGCTTGAACCCCTAATAAATAAACAAATTAGCTCAGCTTTTCATAACCTATGAAGGTAATTATTAACCCCATTTTGGACACTGTCCAGTAGTGTATTTTTTCTTTTGTCGCAGCAACTGCCGGCATCTCTGTATGATTTTGTGTCTGATTAGGTGAAATAAAAAAATATGTAAAACTGATAAAAAAAGTAATAATAATACACAGATAAGGGAGCGAGAGAGGGCAATACTTACACCCACGGTTCATTCTGGGAAGCCACACCAGACATAAAGTGCTGAGTTCCTCGACATCAAGAGAAATACCCTCGTACAGGAACACAGTGAGTCATTAAAATTGCAGCCAGATGTTGGCAAACAATCTGTTTATCATAATTTATAGTTTTTGACTGCTTCAGTAAATTGTGTGCTTTTTTTAAAGAGTCTTTTGCAATTCTTTGCCTCCAAATGGCTTAGGAATGTTAACACATGATAAGCAAGTAAGGATGCCCTTAAATCTATCAAGAACTAAAGAGAACGGTTAAGATTGGGCCTTCCTTGCAGTCATCTGAGCAAAACCACATATTGGATTAATAGATTTATTATTCATAGAGATGCAAACATTTCGCATGAAGTACTGTACCTAAAGGGATAGTTCACTTTTTTTAAACTGGGGTTGTATGAGCTACAAATTGCCAAGACTTAGATGCAGTAGAAAACTCTCTGGTCTCCTCCAAGTAGCCACACCAGCGCATAGTGCTGGGTGGAAATTTAGGCAATACACTGTTGTGAACGGGACCAAGGAAACAGCGTATTTTTGAGGCCTAAAAGAGATCCTACTCGAAAATAATACACCATTTCAGTTGTACGCCACATTAAAAAGAATTACCGCGCTGTACCTGCTCGGAAAAAGCACTGTTGCTCTTGAACTAACCAACTGATGTATTCCATTGGAGTAAACTGCGCACTGTAGCGATCAGCTGTTTGGGTCAGGCTGAGCGATTTGAGACAGAGACGGCATTTCAATGACAAAGAATTACGTCTCAAATTAAAAATAAAAATCCCTATAATAACCAGCACAGCAGATAGGCCTACGCTGTATGTGGCTGTGTAGACCCTATGCAATGTCACTTGGTGCTGCAATGTTACATTAGACTTTTTCACAGGTGTTTCACTCTCTGACCTGATGCATGGGCACAGCAGTGCTCTTCAGCGTGCACCGTTGAGATTTCCCTGAATGTAGCATCAGAAAATCCTCTTTGGAAAAATGAATATTGCAAACTGGAGCTCTTTTAGGGATACGGTTAGCATATCAATATCCTTGCTGAGCACAGCCAGCCACAGCTGCTGAACTCCATCCCGCAGAGGAATGCGGTGGAAGCTGTAAGTGCACCGGGATACAGCTTTGCTTTTACATCCAGGAAAGCAACGCACACGGACCATTTTTGAAATATTTGCACAAGTTTAATGACCGTCCGAGCTCGCAACCACAGTTAAGCCGCATGCACACTGTAAGTGAAACGAATTTTTCACAAGACAGATTACATTCAAAGTCAACGCGAAGACACGAATACTTGCATTTCGCGTGTATTCGCATCTTTGCATTGACTTCGAATGTGTTCTGTCATGCGAAAAATTTGTTTTGTGTCCAGTGTGCAAGCAGCTTTACTGTGATCCAAATAGCTGATCGCTGCAGCGCGCGGTCAATTACAATGCGCCGCAAGGACTATGTCAGTTGGTTAGTTCAAGAGCAACTGTAGTTTTTTTCTGAGCAGGTAATAAGCTATAATTCTTTTTAATGTAGCGTACAACTGAAATGGTGTATTATTTTCAAGTATGACCTCTTTTAGGCCGCAAAAATACGCCGTTTCCCTGGTCCCGTTCACAAGTGTGTATCACCTAAATTTCCACCCAGCACTATGGGCTGGTGCGGCTACCTGGAGGAGATCAGAGAGTTTTTGACTGCATCTAATGTAAGTAGTGGCAATTTGTAGCTCATACAACCCCACTTCAAAAAAAGTGAGCTATCCCTTTAATCAGTCTTTATGGCTGATCAGTATGGGCAGCTTTAATTGCCAGGCAGTGCCAGTCATTCTGAGCACCACAATCTATAAGATGCCTCTGGCCTTGTTTTCCCACAAGTCACCACTTCCTATCAAATTCTGACATCCTGGCAGTCGGCCAATCACAGCTCAGGGCATGCCGCAGTCTCAATCTCAAAACAACAGACATCGCACTGTGCAATTTACCGTCATTCCCTTCTTACGAACATGTTATTTTAGCGCGCATAAATGCACTTGACTTTAAATAATGTTATTGACCCTTTTTTCGCTGGACAGAACCCAAACATTCTGACACTTCATCAAATGTGGATCTGCCCTGGCCTGTATCAGGAGATCTAGCGTCTAGTAGGTTCATCTTTCAACTCATATTTGGCTCACCTGATTCTACTGATTAGCAACTGAAGAAAAAGATCTCTTGCCGTTAAATGAGGTGTGCTTTTCATGGTCGGAGACAAACCCTGAAGAATCGTAGATCTTCTGGAACAGGTCTGGGCAGCCCTGATAAAACCGTTTCTTACGGTTTCCCGGTCGCACTTCCCTACCTGGCAATCCCGTAATCACTAAGCTAATCCTTCCGAAGAGGATACAGAGGAGGATTAAAAAACAGCGCTGCTGTGAAAGTGAAAGATAACAACTAGGGACATTGTGCCAGCCGATAAGATCAATGTTCCCTGGGATTGTTAAACAGGTTTACCAGAAGGCGTACACGCAGAAGGAATGCTGAACGCAAGACAAACCTGGCACAAGATCAAAACACTTTCCACGGATGAGGCAAAGACACACCATTTTCATTTTTTTCATTTTTTGTCCCATCAAAAGATGTCTAATACTTATAAAAACTTAAGCCTTGCAGTTTGAATCTGAAAGTCATGCTATGAGACTCTTTTTTTCTCTAAACTCAGCCAGGTTGGTTCAATAGTTAATTGTACATTCTGGCTGTGGAAATGTGATAACATGCAAATCCCAGCCATGTAATGTGATCTGGATTTCCCCTTTTGACCAACTGAGGGTCCAGTGTGGTAAATTTTAATATGCATGAATATTTCTATGACTTGCGTGCACAGCTGGAGACATTTTTTGGGCACAATTTCAATAGTAAACTTTGGTCAAGGTAACACTGAGTAGGGTTCAACCACGGACCCGATGTCATGAGCAGTAGGTTGTCTCATAGTTCACTGTTCAGATAGCTATGTTGCATGCGAAGGGCGTGGATTCAGGAGTGCATTTCACCCGGTCTGATGGGCTAATCTTTGGAGATAAGATAACTAACAAGGCAATGTACAAACAGTGTAGAGCAGCTAAAGAAAATGTGTCTCCCACAGTTTGAATGATACCAACACCTATACTTTCAGTGATTAAGATTTATTCACGTCTCCTTGCACAATAATAAAAAATAAACAGATTTTTCAATTAACATAATAATCATGAGTTCCTATCCATCCATTTATTATCTAATCTGCCCATTCCTTGTCATGCTGGCCTTCGCAATGGCGGGTACTTAGCTGAAATTAGAGGAGGCACAAAACATCCCTTTAAACGAATGATTTGTCTTGAACTATTTTTCCATCATTTTCCTTGATTCACACTTCATCCAATTAGTACAATAATCCACTGGCATTTAAACACAAAGCTTTCCGCCATTCCACTGAGTGGTAGCAGTGTGCTATTTGAGCTTCGTACTCAGTCATTGTGAAGTCTCGTAACCACATATCTGTGTTGTATTCTAGTCTTTGTATAAGATGTATATCCCCAGTTAAAACATGTATCTACCATAACTCTTTATACTTAGTGCTTTTATTGTTTATTCCAGCACTTTATATTACTCCTTGCCCTCGAGACCAACCAATCCCATCAAGGATCCAACATTCATCCAAGGGGGACAGGAAAAGCCCAAGCCAGGAACTGGACAGTTGGCCATGGCCCGGGACTAGAAGATGCAAATGGATATCGGCTAACAACTAATCTTTCTACCCAAGATTGCATCTACCACCCTTAGGCCAGATTTAGTACTCTGGTCCCCTTCACTCAAGTCTGTGTGGATTGTAGAGCTCATAGTCCCGTGGGAGAATTTGGTTGAAGAGGCCTATGAGCGCAAGAAACTGTGCTGCACAAAAGTGGTTGCAGACGTGCAACAGTGAGGATGGAATGCAAAAGTCTATCCAGTTGAAGTGGGATGCAGAGGATTTGTGGCTTTTTCCGCCATCAGGCTGCTGACAGACTTAGGAAGCCATGGACAGGCTCTGCGACAGACGGGTAAATCAGTCTCTAAAGTGGCCGAAACAAGCAGCCAGTGGATATAGCTCAAGCGAAAGGACCCTTGCTGGGCTCCAAGAGCATCAAGATGACCAACTCACTATCCCTTACCCCCTCCCCCACATGAGAACCCAGGTCAGAACCCTCCAGGAGGAGGGGTACAAGGTATCTGGTCAGCTTTAGGCTTGACTCAGGGAAGAGGATGTCCCTGCCTTACATTGTCACTTGGGATATGCCATTCAAACATCTAGACTAAACTCATGACTGAGCATGGGATATAAGCTCACTCTTGATCACGCTGTAGCTGGCCGCCTTTGATGAGGGTGTCTAGTGTTGAAAGGCCAAAACAACCCCCAATTCAAAATGTACACCACCAATGATGTGTCCCAAAATTGACATCCTTCCTCTGTCTGAGTTACGGTGAGGCCCCACTACACACGGAAAATCTCCGCCCTCCTCCGCATCCCATTCATTTTCTATGGCATGCGTGCGTTTTGGTGCGCGATGCATTCTGGGATACCATCCGATACGATCCGGGCATCCGTGCGGGAAAGTGGTAGGGGTTGAAGATGAAATTTTCTAGCCATATGGAAATGAATACGGTGCCCGCAACCTGGGAGCCAATCTCTTTCATCCGAAAAACTTCCAGAACAAGCAGATCTTCCTGTTTTCACAAGGACGAACAAGAAGCTGAACTGGGACCTGTCCAGTCGAAAGTACTGCTGGAAGAGTGCTGTATCCAAACGGAGCTCTGATACGAGCCGATGATATTCCCCATAATTTTTTCAGCGTTGCAGGATGGGATGAACCCAAAAATGGCGGTGGCGAAGGCGGTTGTATCTATGATACAACAGCAAACTTGCAGTCAGAATCTTCTTTGGACGATCCATGGCAGAGAAATGTTTGTACGAAAATTGATTTGTACTCATAACAGCAGGAAAATCAAAATTTAGCGGGGATGGATTCTATTGATCACACAATGTCCGACACGCCCACAAGCCAGCAAGTCAGAAACGCCCATAAACGAGCAGTTCCGCAGGGAGGTGCGGATAACATCTGGATTTTCCGTATGTAGTGGGGCCTCACCGTCATTCCTCCCATGCCACTCTTAAAATCAAGGCAAACCTCATGTGAGTGCATACCATCTATTGGCACAACGAACAGTCTTAAAATCACGTCTCGTGTTTTATGATTCTTATGGAACCTCGATTCCTGTTTATTTTCTATTTGTAATTGATGCGAGATCAGGTAGACACCAGGAGCGAGGTGAAGGGGAATGAGGAGTTTATTAAAATAAACAAAACTGGCACGAGGGCCAACAAAAATCTCGGCCCAAAGGGTTGCAAAAATGAACTAAAGAGAGCTTCACAGAGCTATGAACTAAAATAGCAAAAACGGCAAAAACAAAAAACCACTGGAAACTCCAGACAGAAATCCAAGAACAAAAATAAACAACAAGACTTTCAATCATGAACTTGAACAAGACTTGGAAACAAGAATTCAAGCAGAAACTTGGCAACAAAACTTGCACACATGAACAAGGACTTGAGACACTGTCTGCCAGCCAACTTCCACCGCATCCAGATAAAGGGTAAGAAATCAAGACATGAGGGGCAACACCTGGAGAAGGAGAAACAGAGGCAGGGCAAGATCATGACCTGGACAAAGATTGGTGGACAAGACTTGCTCATTGAGAGAATGAGCGTGCTCAGCTTAAGTACCGATTAAGTATGCAGTTTGGAAGCAAGCATGAATGTTAAGAACAGAAAAGCACAGCAAGACTTTAAATAGTAAAGCAGGAATCATGACAACAAACTCCCTGTCTAAATTAGTAATATTAGTAATGTGCCTATCTAATGAATTACACCACCCAGTGAGTGTTAGTAAATGTTAGTAACTTAAAAACAGTTAATTGTCAATTAAGCTTAGACAGCCCTGAATCAGCACAGCACAGAAGGAAGGGGGAAATACCAAAGCCAACCATAGCTCTGAAATGTGCAACAACGAAGGCACGGGGTGGAACGCAGACAAGCGGTGGAGTGGCTTGGCAGACCTGGCAAAAACAAAAACATGGAAAAGTAAAAACATGGACAATAAACATGAATAATGAAATGCAATGTCCTAATACAAGAAACTGTTAAAACTGTGACATGAACTGAGGCTATGAACTATGGAACATGAAACTGTTAAAACCATAAATGCTGTCCTGGCCAAAGGCCAGGACCCCAGAACACAACAGTAATACATTGTTACTGCAGCTAATGTCCAGAGTCTTCATTACCAAAAGTGTTTATTAAGGAACTTCGATTCCTGTTTGTTTGGTATTGCTATGTCTGTGCCTTGTGCTGCGCAGTAGGCATAATAAATACTACTGACTCCATCCTTGCACCTGAGTCCAATCCTCAACTTCCTGTCGTCTGTGCACCTGAACTGTGTACGAAGCACAACCTTTACAGGATCAGTAATGAGCTCCAGCAGTATAATGACGTAGCTTTTCTTTGAGAAGGCTCTTAAGAAGTGAAGATAAAAACTGCTTGCATTTCTTTCACAGAGGTATTTTCTCCTAGGAGATAAATTCCCCTTTAACTGGTCAAAGACACACACACACACACACACACACACACACACACACAAACATAAACAGATTTCACAATAAGCTGGCATGTGTTCTATTGTGCATGTATTGTAGGGGGAAAAAAAACAATCCGGTCTTTTCATTTTTTTGTCTAGGTTTACGAGAACAAATTCTGTTAGGGTGGGGGAAAAGTAAAAATGCGAGTGGCGTGGGGGAGTCGATACTGTGTTTGGGAGTGTGAAATTATTGGGCACTATATCAGCTAAATAGACTCCCTGAGATAGCCTACAGTTCCTCAGACTGTACATGCAAAACAGCTGTCTGCAATCTGGCCTATTTAGATTTGCTCATTTATGGCCAACAGACCAGCCACTACAGCCCCAGAAAATGAGATTTTGCGCAATACATTTACATGCCATAAATAATCCCATTCCTAAAATAAGTGATCATGAAAAATGTATAAATAATTGGTTCATTTTGATATTACAAGAAATGTTACAAAAAAAAGCATTACAAAGATGTATTTCTCATTTAAGTTACCTAAAAGAATTTTTACATATATTTACAATATGTTGTAGTATATTTATTTTTTAGGGCTTGTGTATTTATCCCTCTGATTGTTGTTTAGCATGTCCTGTATGACCCTGTTTCCAAAAGAGTTGGGATGCTGTATGAAATGTTAATAAAAACCAGAATGTGATGATTCGCAAATAATTTTTACTCTATATTTCATTGAAAAGAATACAAAGACAACATCTTAGATGTTGATGTTCGGAAAAGTTATTGTCTTTTGAAGCATATTATTTGCTCATTTTGAATTTGATGTCAAAAAAATATTTCCAAAAATTGGGAATGGGGCAACAAAATACTGGAAAAGTTGTAAAGCTGTGTGATGCAAAAAAAAATAAAAATACTCGGTTGAACATCTCACAGCTAATTAGGGTAATTGCCGACAGATCAGTAACATGATTTGGTATAAAAACAGCATCCCAGAGAGCTGAGTCTGCCTGTAGTGAAGATGGTGAGGGCTTCACCGCTCTGTGAAAAACCCTTGGCGGTTCTAGTACTGGGAATTGGGGGGGCGCAGACATGTCCCTTTATGACAATTACTCCTGGCTTTTTCTGAGTCATTTTCCTTTACTGATGCTTTTTCCAATTTTCATAATTGGCAACTGAAGACACGGTTTCTCTCCATATGCGATTGAACAGCGATGAAATCGTGGGATAAACTCAGTACAGTGGTGGTACCAGAACAGAGTGTTGTGACAAAACATCCGTTTAAAACAGTTATTACTCCTGACCTGTTCTCAGTCATTTTCATGATTAACAAAAGGTTCACTCCGAGAGCACTCCACAGTTAACAGGTGCTGCTTGTTCTCCCCGATTACGTAAGGAGACAATCATTCATCTGGACGCTTATTTGCTGTATTTAAACCAACGTTATTCAAATTTGCAATATTTATTTATTTTTTTAATCAACTGCAGAACCGAGTACACAGTACTGAGAGTGAAAGGCGATATTTCATTGGAACACAGACCTGATCAATCAACGCGAGGCACTGGCCTATTAATAAGTAAATTATTTTTCTGTACTGAATTTCGCCCATGATTTCATCGCTGTTTGATCACATATGGAGAGAAACCGTGTTTTCAGTGCTAATTAAGGTAATTGGAAACGCGTCAGTAAAGGAAAATGATTGAGAACTAGCCAAGACTAATTGTCATAAAGGGAAGTGTCTGAGCCCCCCCAATTCCCAATTCTAGAACCGCAATTGGTTATAACAAGGTATGAAAGATTTCTCAGTGCAAAATTGCAAAGGATTTGGGGATTTCATCATCTACAGTAAAAAATATTGTTAAAAGATTGTGAGAATCCGGAGAAATCCCTGTTTGCTAGAGACAAGGCCAAAAACCAATATTGAATGGTCAGTTATATGCCTGTTTGGAGGGCCAAGAGGATGTGGATTTCATTCAGTACACCAGCTGATTTCACTTTTTGACACACCTGTGAAGAGGGAACTACTCACTGATATCAGTCTGTGTAGAGCTTAGCTGGAATAATTGCATGCATACCCTCCATCCTCCAAGGCTCATGATTGGGCTCCATTGCTGTTTAAGCTGAGATAGAAAAATCATTCTCTGCCTGAGGTTCCTCCATTTAATAAGAAATCTGCAGGATATGATATCAACAAGTCTGAGAGGCTTTGGCTCTCAGACCTCCCTTGAAGGACTTCAGTGAGTATTTAGTCAGTGGTGCAGATTTGAGGAACTGTCAATCATTCACTCTCCGTGGACATATACACAGTCTAATTTGAATGCAGACTGCTTGCTATGTCAGGTATGTGCAATACCGGTCAAAAATATTTGAACATTAACAATATTTCAGCAGTCAGAGACAGAAAAATATTACATTTAAATGTGTTTTTTCCATGTCTAAATCTTAGTTTGATCAGAGTGGCCACAGTTTAGTGTAATAACTGCTGAGCAGATTCAAGTCATTTCTTTAAAACACAGTCATGTGGGTCTTAGGGTTTACACATTTCTCTGGACGTTCTGAAGGATGTGGTGCAATGGTGGTGTGCTTCTTGATTTTTTTTGGTCTCATTTGCACTAATATAGGCTGATTTACACCCCTTATTTGAAAATGAAAAGAATGAATCCACTCATTATTACACATTTTTTGTTAACAGCAAGATTTGGGTTGTTATCTCAAATGCACAGATAATTTTAACCTTCTAAATATTCACATTTTGAATTGAGATTGTTTTCATCACTGAGAGCTTTTTTTATTATTATTATTTTTTCCAAAAATATGGTATAAAATCATGAGGGAAATGTCCAGATACAGTATTTCTGACCTGTTGTGCACATCCATATCAAGAATAACAGCCCTTGAAAGTTTTCCTGTCACAAGGCACACGGGCAATCAGCCATTTCAAGCTATTTCAAAACCTATCCTTTGTGACTTCACAAGGAGGAGAGGCCACTCAGAATAATAATGGAACTAATTGGTCAGCTGAAGTTGTTCTGTCCTTGGCTCTGAAAGTAATTTCCCCATGTGATATCGAGAGGGAGAAGATTTTAAAATGGCTTGTGATTGCAAATTAACTGTGCACAGTGACATTACAGAAACTTTCAAAATTGCTTAACTGTCTAAATCATTATGAACCATACAGTATAAATGCGCTCTAAGGTAAGTTTCGCTTTTCGTCAGTTCCATGTTTCGGGTTTTTTGTTTATTTAGCTGAGTTTTGTTTTGTGTAGGTGGTGATCGGTAAATCTGCCACAAGCCTATCATAAACCTGTTTTCCCATATAAGATGCGCTAAGTTTCAGGGATGATTAATCAAGAGTAGAAAAGAAAAAAAAATAGGCCATTCTTAGTTAGGGCTGGGCATTATATCAGTATTATATCGATATTGTGATATAAGTTAAAATATTTTTGAGGATTCTTTGGCCAGCTGGCATTAATTGTGGGCGGTGCCCAGACTCTATTTAAGCCCAAGTTCCCTTTCGCCATCTTTGCTAGAGTGTCAGTGTTACCATTGCACTGTTGCCTGCAAGATCTCTAGCTAGAGAGGTGTTGAGGAATTAGTTGCAAAAAAGAAGAGTGTTGGTTGGTGGAGGGAGTCTCTTTCCTTTCCTCTTTCTGCGCACTGTCTGGTGCTTTGTCTTTTTGCCTCGGTTCCCGAGATTTTTTCCTTTGTTTTGTGCTGTCTGGCTCGCTGTCTGTTCCTTGTTTCACTCGGAATGGATTTGTGTCCTTTGGAAATGCGGGTCTCTCTCTCCTGTTTTGTCTGTGTTTGTCTCTCTTGCATTCCTGTAATTCCTTTCGTTCCAGCCACTGCATTTGGCGTCAGCCATCACAGTACACTCTAACCAACATGGAGACGTCAGCTGTGGCCAGACTGAAAAGGTTGTCAACAGCCAGCAAGCAATGCTTTCTGGTCTCGGCAAGGGGCTCTCCAGCCTGGGCAACCAAATGGCTAGTTTGGCTGAGAGACTCCGCCTTCAGGAGAATTCATTGCAAAAGCAGGAAAACGTTCTGCTTGGCTTGACCGAGAGTATCAGATCCCAGTCTACACAAGTTTCAAAAATGTTGCAAAAGCATCACCCACACACCTTCCTCAAGAACAGAAATTACAATTGTCCCAAAGATGTAGCGGCAAGGCCGGAAAATGTAAGGATTTCATCACCCAATGTGATGAAAAGGCTCAGCTGTCATGATTTGTAAATGAGGATTCTCGGGAGGCATTTATATTATCCCTGTTGGATGGCACAGCACTCACTTGGGTCGGCCCACTTATCAGATCCAATTCACCGGTCGTAAATTCTTCGGAGGCTCTTGTTAGGGAGATGGTGTCAGTTTTTGATCAGGAAGTTTGTGGTCAGGACGCGGCATCCGCGAACGTAACAGATTCCTGCTTGCTGACAATGGGGCCAAAGCTGCTAGTGGCGAGCAGAGATGGGACCAAGTCACACATGTGCACACATGCGCACACATGTGCACACCTGCCTCACCTCTGCCAACGGTATTTGAAATATTTTAGTTGCCTTGAAAATAACAAGAAAAAAGGCAAAAAAATAAAAATCTGAAAGAATAAACATATTATAGAGCATCAGAAACATCTGTATGTGTTTCATCTGTATCATCTTGAGAAACCAAGAGCTCTAAACACTTCAATTTTTAACATTCAGTCCATAGAAAAACAAGTAACAGCTAATTGTTCTTAGAAAAAGATTCCCAGTGAGAATTTAGCCCCATTCATGTGCCTCCGAGGGCTTGTTTTAACATTCTGACATTTACTGGCCCAGCAGAGTCACATGCCGTGCCATTGACAAAACCTGCAAAAATGGAAATCGCCAGACACCACTTGTCTTCTACCGCTGCAAGCGTCAAAACTTTCTTTTGTCTTACCTTGTGTCTGGTGTCGGAGTAACAACAACATATTAAAGATTCGTTTGGCACCTACCATTCATCGTAACTCCCTCTTGTTCCGAAGAATAAGGCTGGAAAAGGCAAAACTTCACCCCTGAAATCTAACTTCCTGCCCGGAATCATTCACGGCAAAACTCCACACAGCCATGAGATTCTGACACTCATGCTGATTGGCTGGCGCTCGAGAGGCCTGCCAAGTCTCTCAAGCACCAGCCGTTCAGCGTGCGAGTCTCAATTTCATGGCTGTGCCGTGAACAAATGACGAACAAAGTTTGAAGTTGTCGTCTGGCTGTCCGAGATGTTTATGCCGCATGTCTTGCACTCTGCTGTTCATCTTTTGCCGTCAAAATGGTCATTCCAAAAAAAAAAAAAAAAAAATCCGAAGATGATGACTTTTGGTACCCCTCCCACTGACATGTCGATGCCTATATCTGAAATAAGAGGGTGTGTTTCTCCAATAAACATGTAAGGTACATAGAGAGGGCATGACTGATTGACAGGGTAGTGATCCAATCATGACAACGCCATTCTTAGCCTGCGCTACAACTGGGTAATCAATATTATTTTTAAAATTTATTAATAAATTTTATATTCAAACTGAAAACATGAACTGAATAACACTCAAGTCATTCAGGTCATTGTGTCTCAAGTCAAGTCCCGAGTCTTTAACTTCCAAGTCCGAGTCGAGTCTCAAGTCTTTCGTTATTTGTCAAGTCACAAGTCATCAAAACAGCGACTTGAGTTCCTGTCTCTGGTGGCGAGTGTGCGGTTCCTATTCCACCCATTTAAAATTCCACTCCGGTTGAGGCCATGCAAGTTGATGGCTCGTTTGAGAGTTGGACTCACAAACCTGCTCCCAGAAGAATAATGTGCATTAATTGTAATAAACCAGGTCATACCCGCCCAAGTTGCCCGAAGCTTCAGGGAAATGGGAAAATCTCTCTAGCGGTTTGGGGGGCGCTAGAGGAGCAGACCTAATTTCCTTTCCGATTACCAATCCCTGTTGAACTGACTGTGGGGAGCAAGAGAATTTTTACTGAAGCGTTTGTGGATTTGGGCACCGTGAATTGTTTCATGGATGTTGAGTGGGCTAGGAGGCACTCCGTTCCCGCCTGTACTCTTTCACAGCCACGCTCTGTGAGAACTTTGGATGGTCACCCGCTTGGAACAGGAGTTATAACCAAGGTTTCTGAACCACTAAAGATGTTCATTTTCTTTGGTGGCAATTCGGAGGAGATTTGGTTCTTTATAATCAGTTCCCCTGCTTTTCCCATTGTTTTAGGGCATTCTTGGCTACGGGAACATACGCCTTGCATCACTTAGGGGAAAAGAATAATCCTATTGTCCACTTGGGCGCCAATTGTAGGTCCCATTGTAGAGAGAATGTGACTTGTTTTCCCAGACATCAAGCGATGGGGCAGGCTGATCCCAGGAGCGAGTGTGAGGAGGTTGTCTCACCGTGCCCTCCAAAACTAGAAAAAGGGGCAGAGGAGGGGTTGGAATGGGATCCTTAATTTGATTGGCGTCAGCCAGAGGATGATTACCTTTTAGAGGATTTTTCGATTCAGAATCAGTCACCGAGACATTAGGTTCTGAACAGGGTGAGGAATTGGGGGCCACCCTGAACTTTGCTTTGCCTTCTAATGTTCCTAATGATTATGCTGATCTCGCTAAGGTTTTTAGTAAACAATAAGCCTCAATTTTACCTACTCATCGCCCGTACGATAGCAAGATCAATCTCTACCCTTGTACTACCCCTCCTAGGGATTCGCTATACTCGCTGTCAGGGCCTGAGCAAAAGGCCATGAAAGAATATATTCAGGAAGCTCTTGCTAATGGTTTTATTCGGCCGTCCATATCTCCTGCAGAAGCGGGGTTTTTCTGTGGGAAAAAAGGATGGCGGTTTGAGACCCTGTATTGTATATAGGGGTTTGAATAAAATTACCATTAAAAACTGATACCCCCTTCCATTGATAAATTCCATGTTTGAACGTCTGCAGGAGGTGTAATTTTTTACTAAGCTTGATCTCCGTAATGCTCATAACTTAGTTCGCATTTGGGAGGGGGACGAATAGAAAACGGCATTACACACTCACGACGGACACTACAAATATTTGGTCTTGCTGTTCAGATTGGTTAACGCCCCCTCGGTGTTTCAGGCACTCGTTAATGACGTCCTCCGATAGATGTTGGAGAAATTTGTCTTGTTTATCTTGACGGCATTTAGACTTTTTCTTCAACACTCTCACGTCAAACATGTGCTTGAGGCCCTCATTCATGCTAAGCTTTTTGTCAAGGCCGAGAAATGTGTCTTTCAAGCCCAAACTGTCTTGTTTCTTGGCTTTATTGTTTCTAAGGGCTCGGTCCAATGGACTCGGACAAGGTGGCTGCGGTCTGGAATTGGCATACCCCTCAAAGTGTTAAGGAGGTCCAACGCTTCTTGGGCTTTGCTAAATTTTATCGGAGGTTTATCCGTAATTTTAGTGCAGTTGCTGCCCCCATTATTGCGTTCACCAGGAAGAATACCTCCTCAGCGTTTTTTTTAGTCTCCAGCGGCTGATGCTGCCTTTCAGGAATTAAAGAAATGCTTTAGCTCAGAGTCCATTTTGGTTTTGCCCTATCCCTCCCTCCCATTTGTGGTGGAGGTGGATGCTTCAGAGGTTGGCACAGGTGCCATTTTGTCCGAGCGCCTTGTTTGGGATAATAAGCTACATCCATGCGCATACTTCTCCCGGTCTTGGTCCGGCACGAACAGGAATTACAGCATTGGTGGCCCGGAAATTATAAGCAGTCAAGTCGGTGCTTGAAGAGTGGCGCCACCGGTTGGAGGGAGCTGAACACCCATTTGTGGCATGGACAGACCATAGAAATCTCCAGTATATTCAGCAGACGTAATTCCTGGCAGGCATGGTGGTCATTGTTCTCGAACTGCTTTAATTTCTTGCTTACTTGCCACCCTAGCTCTAAAAACATTAAGCCTGATGCCTTGTCACGAATTTACAACCACTCTGATCGCGATCCTACCCCGGAGCCAGTTATTCTGGCTGCTCAGATTGTGGTGCCCATTCATTGGGAGATTGAGGCAGTAGTTCAGGAGGCTTTGAAGACCGATCCCAGTCCTGGGGGGGAGCCTCCTGGCTTTTTGTTTGTCCCGCCTAGGGTTAGGCCACAGGTCCACCAGTGGGAACACTCATTCCGCTTGGCAGGGCACCCGGGAGCCCATCGGACCAAGCAGTTCCTAGCCCGATATTTTTGGTGGCCCGGTATGATGAGAGACATTCGGGAATTTGTTGCTGCCTGTGGCTTATACTCCAGGAACAAGACTTCCCTCCTCCCTCCCTCTGGTCTGCTGCGACCATTGCCCATTCCCAGGCGCCTTTGGACGCATATTGCGCTGGATTTTGTCACTGGACTGCCTGTGTCCAGTGAAGGTAACACGGTCATCCTGGTCGTGGTTGACCGTTTTTGTAAAGACACTCATTTTGTCACGCTACCCAAGCTGCCTTCAGCGCAGGAGATGGCCCTTCTTGTGGTTAATCATGTGTTCCGGCTGCATGGGATTCCACAAGATGTTGTCCCTGACTGAGGACTTAAAATACGTTGTTGTCTTTTCCAATTGTTCGACTGTAGTAGCTTATAGCTAGTAGCAACCCAGGGTAGTTAGCCGCATTTAGGTACTTTGTGGACAAGGATGAATGTCCGTTTTACCAATAAACAAAATATAATGCCCTTATTAGTAATTTTAGGACAAACTTTACATACCTGTGGAGCAGTAAAAAGCAGACTCAGTACACTTGTTTGATCAGCTCAATCGACATATTTATTCTGTCACCTGACCAATGGTTTGAGTCTGACGCTCTCCGCTGATATTAAGTCGACACCAACTGGCGTGCAAATGTTGCAACATATTTAAAATAAGCACCTAATGCAAGGGGGGAAATCACAATGAATAGATTAAGTTTTACATTCGATTTCCGTCAAAAAATCGGGGAGTGTTAGTTTTTTTTTTTCAAGCTCCCTATACGTGCCTAAGTTTCTGCAAGAAGTAAAAGAGTCCCCCTCGACATTATCTGAGCGGAGGATGATGTGCTTGTTAAAAAAGGGTTGAAAGAGTTCAATTCAGATTTAGAGGAATCACCAGAAAGCATTCTGTACATTCAATGGTTCTTTAAAAGTGCTACCAAACTCACTCTATATGACTTATTGATAATGAGTAATGCCTTCATAAGAACTACTAATGAAATAACCATACATATAGTCTACTGTCCTACATTTTACTATGGCTTGGACTGGAATTGATGTGTGAACTGGATAGTTTTGTTTCTGTGACATCTGTAACTGCCTGAAGCTTGTTCAATTAGTTGTTTTTCTTGAGATGTGGTGAATGTATTGTTTGTAATGTGCAAAATATTTAATAAAGCTCTTTTAAAATCTGAAAACATGTTCCATACATTTGAAGGTAGTTGAGAACTGAAGTTTCCAGTGGTGCTGAAGTGAATTATTCTGACTGCAAACCAGTTTTATGTGATGGAATGATGCCAACTAACCAACAAAAATACTGCTGTACCTCTCTCACAGACACAAAACTAGACTTTTAACCTCATAAAAACCACCAAAACACTTGCCATTGCTTATTTCAATGGACAACCACAACACAAAGTCAGATTTTGATTGCATTAATTGGTCTAAAGTGTAATCTAAACAGAACAGTATGTTTATTCTCTTGGATTTCCTATCTAATTTTACTTGGCACTAAAAAAAATTTGTAAAATTAACTATAAACATATTAACAACCTTTTTTCGTCTGTGTCTTCGGTTTTTTTTTCCAGATCTTACCAGCACACCCATCACTCCCTCTGGGCAAGTGCTTGAAAGCATCGAATTTTTTGATGGTCAGACAGATTGCATCATGGCAAACAAGACAAGAACTACTGTGTGAGACCAAGCAGCACTTGTCCTATCAGCATAATTGGCCATGATAGTCTATTTTAGACAGCTAAACATTCCCATCAACTTCAATGGTTTCCACCAGTTCAGAAACCAGGTCATCTTAAAACATACACACACACACACACACACACACACACACACACACGGAATATGATATATATTCCAAACCAAAAGCACTAATATTGACATCTCTGAAATTATTTAAAGATTTAAAGTTTAATTATTTAATCCATAAAGAGTAGAGTTTTTATAATTAAAAGAGGATTAATTATAATAAAACCCATGATCAATCAGTATAATTGGCCAATAGAGTTTAGTCAGTCTTTCATTCAGTGCCTAGTTAAATGCTATGGGAAATTCCAGCCACTGTTTATGAAAAAAAGAAATCCTCTCTTGTGCCCAATTATGACCAATTACACTGATAGCACTTATACGCTGCTGCAAATGTGTGAGTCATACCATCCTTTATCTGACGGCATGTTGTCTAACAGCTGTATGCCATGGAGAGACTAAAGAAAATTGTTATAAACCCTAGAGGCATTACTGACCCCTGAGGTCTCCATATCAAGTCACTGAATAATCTACAAAGCAAACAATTATTTTTTGTCATACTGTACTCTCAACACAGAAAATGGTCACACATCCAAATAGATATATAAATCAGACGGACTGAAGATTATCCATTCATGATCAGGCAAACATTAAATACCGCTTATGTGTTTTTACTAAATCAAGCCTTTGTCAGGACGTAACAACAAATGAAACATGGTTAGAATACATAAGTTCCGCAGTGCTCAATCTGCAGCTGCAAGCAATTATACAAATCCAACATGTTCAATTATTCCATTAGTCAATCAGTCCATGTATTACAAAGTCACTCAGGTATTGAATAACCATCTATTCATGCAAAAAAACACTATTACTAAGACACAAAATGGAATGCTATAAATAATATTACAAAAAAACATTTCAGACTGAAGTCTTCATCCTGACCACCGGAAGTTATCTCGTCATGGGGTCTTCAGGGTAAAAATTTCAATTTTTTTTTCTAAAATTTCAAAATTTTTGATTTTCACATAAAATAAGTAAAGGAATGCAGCGAGTTGTTAGTAAACACCAAGAATCTATGTTTTTCCTCTGCCTCAATTGTTACTTGTGACTTTGTATGCAAATTACTGAAAATCTCAATTTTGACTAATTTTCAACCTTGTGGCATTCATAAAGTCATTAACCCTTTGTTGCATGTTGTCCAATATTTTGGACATAAGTTAAGTGGGGTTTATAGATACCCTGAGAACACAAAATGTACATTTTACTGGACATTTCCAGATAATAATTTCCTCAACAGTTGCCTCTCTGACTAGTCACATGATTTACCACAAACAATGACAAATGCTGCATCCACAAGTAAGAGGTCAGTTGACAAAAGTCAGAAATAGTTTTACATTGTTCAAGTTTTGATCAGACTTTTTTGTAGGGGGATGGAAACACATTATATAGCATAAACTGAAAACACATAACCTATGTAATACATCTGATTCTATGCTCAATCAAAAATATTGGGCATTATGCATGCTGAGTAAATAGCTCAAATAAGCAATGTCCAGAACACAGATAGATCATCATGCATATCAATGACCAGGTTTCTTCTACTTCATATTATTTCTGTCACTCCACATGCATAATGTCCAAAATACTGGATGGCAGTGTGCATCCCACAAGCATAATGTCCAAAATAATGGACAGACAGACCACCCACTTGCACAGTGTATATTGCACATAAAAATATTGCACCAAATCCCAACAAATGCTCCAAGGCATTTGTATGTACTCTTTGCATCAAAGGGTTAATATTCATCTAACTGACTTGAAATTGGACTGAAGTTGTATCTGTTGGAGATCTATGAAATGACATAGGATTTTCTAGATAGATGCATCCCTGAGGGGTTAATTTCGACAATGAAGCAAGTTGATGACAGTGATTTTCGTTATAGTTACGTAACAAAGCTCCTGCAAAATTCATAAATTTTCCAAACAAATAAATGTTATGTCATTTCATAAAACTATCTTAAACCTTTCATACGAGACTAATTTAAGTAAAATCTGACCATGGGTTATTGAAACATCAGTGCCACAACATATTTTCAGATTTTGTCATTAAAGTGCTGTTTCCATGAACATTTTTATCAAAATACTACATCTTATGAGGTTAAAATCATGTTCAGTATGTTTATTTCTTAGTTTTTATATTATTATGAATTATTTCTACTCTTTACCCTGAAGACCCCTTGAGTGAATGAATCAAAAACATTTCTCGATTGGCTTCCGGAGATACATTGATACATTGGGTGATTCATTGAGGTCAATCATGGCTCACCCTCCATACTTAGATACATAGGCATTGAGGGAATCATTCCATCCCTGAGAGGAGGTGATATTCTCCGAAGTTAGCCCAAAGAAAAGTGTTTTGTATTTATTGACTTAACTCCATGACTCCCAGTGGTCTGAATGTTTTTGCTGTTATGCTCTGACGAAGGCTTGATTTGGCCAAAATGCGTTGGTGCTTTTTATTGGTTGACTGATAATAAATGGTAAATCTGTGCCTGATTTGTTTACTATTTGGATTAGTGGCCATTCTGTGTGTAGAGAGTGCCACAATGTTCTTTTTGTGGTCGGCACCCTCCGTGGCATTCCACCTGTTGTAGTGCAACTTATTCTCAATTTTTTCAAATAACTATTTTTTTGTCCTTTTCACCCCGAGCAGCACAACGGAGATGCAGCAATAGATTTTAGTCAAGTCATGACAGTGTTGCCCTTGGCTTCTCAAATAGAAATGTACCATGCAATTTGAGTGTATCGTGACAGTTACAATACATGAAAAGAACCCCACTTTGTATGTGGTTGACACCATTTTGGTGCATATACACACAAATTAACACTGACAGTTCCCATTACACAAACCCAATGGCCTGGATTAGAGTAAAATTGGAAAACATTGCTCAACTGTCCAACTACTTAAGAGCGGTATGTTCTGTTATGTCATATACCAGTGACCACTGTAGTGCATTCTGACGACATTTTTCCTCAATGTAGTGTCAGAGTCACTTTACATGAATGTGTAGACATGCAAAAAATGCTAATGGGATGATTAAAAATAAGCAATATTTTGTCCAGGTCTGGCATTGCACTCAATTGTCCCTCATGTCAATTAAGGAGAGAAGGAGAACATGTGGCGCACGCACTGTGATGTAAGAAACTAAATACTCATTTATCTCTGTTTGCACGTTAACACTAAAAATGAGTTTCAGGAAATCTTTACCTAGGACGGAGTTTTCCAACTATGTTTTTAGAGGTCGAAAATGCAATTTGCATATGGAAGAAAGGCCCAAACGCATAGGAAATATTACATTTTTAAAAAAGCTTGCATGGACAAGGCTTAAGAGTGTATGCATGTGTGTGTGTGTGTGTGTGTGGGGGGGGGGGGGGGTCTAAACCGGGCAGTGGTGGAAATTTCGCGCAGACAACAGGATAATCAGTATCTCCGCACGGAAACAAGTCAACAGGATGGCCAACTTCCCCCCATCACCCCTCACCTCCTAACCCCAGGCTCATTTTAGGCCCCCCATTTTACAGTGGCAGGAAAACTCTGGAATAAACTTTTACAGTGGCCGCTCTTACCTGTTTTTTGGGTATTTTCTCCTCCTGGTGGTCCCCTCCGAGCACGGCGTCCAACCGTACGGAGCTCGTCCTCTCAACTTCCTTCCTTTCTCAGGCCCCCCGCTTGTTGTTTCAGCTCAGATTGAAACAACAAGGACACAAAAAGGGTTTTTACGCCCAGCCTTCCTGTGTAGTTTCTGTTTGTTTTTCAACCTTTTCAAAATGGCCGCCTCTCTACGCCTCAGCTGTTTTTCTGTCCGTCAGTGAAAACACAGCTCTGAATGCCACTTCCTCATCAGGCTCTATGTAACAATAACAACAGAGAATGAGTGAACGGACCGTAGCTGCCATCCATTCCGGCATCTGCAAGCCTATCCCTTTCACTTTATCTCAGACATGTTCTCTCGCACGCCGTTTCCGGACCGCTCTGGTATGGCAGTGCATTGGTGCCATCAATCCGAGATCAGATGTGCTGTGAATTATCCGTCTAAAAAATACCTAAAGGTAAAAAAATAATTGGAATATACCATTATGACAAAATTGAAATAGAAAATACCTCAAAACAACATATAGTTAACCCTATAAAACCTACAAATGCAGCATCTGTATTCAAACTTGTGGAACTTCAGGCCTATTGTAAATTTTAGCAAAAAGGTTTACAATGATCCCAAATATGTCCTGCTCAATGAAAGGGCATTGTGTATAAAATGATGAACAAGATCTAAATATTTTCCATTTGATGTAAAGCCATGGCCATAAAAACATGGCATCCTATTGAATATTTTTCTCAATAGAAGAGTAATGTGGCTTCAGTAAAGTGCTACAACCAGCAGATAAAGAACACATATCTGACATTGTCCTATAAAAAATGCCTTTTCTGGCTTCAAACTTACTTAAGGAAAAACGTATGTGAAATGTTAGAGTTTCTGGGTTCACCACCTCAATGTGCAGAATGATCTGCATAGTTAATTTTAAATTTTTATTTTGATAGATTCAGGAAATCAGTGAAGTGTGCTCCCAAAGAATGCATGTGTTCTTTTTTCATGAAGTCATAACAAGTTTGACATGAATATATTGTATACATGAAAGTCAGGCAATGGTTATTGTTAAGTCTTAAAAAACATTTCCTCCTGACCCAGTTGGCCTATTTGGCTGGCTTCAGAACAAGTGTTTCAACATACCTGACATACACAAACATAGCCAGAGGTGCGCCACCAACTACACCCTTCTTTCCACAGTTAATGTTAGAACTTTAACTTTTAAGATATTCATCAGAGATTTGGCTACATTAGCCATGGCATCAAATGACTATTTACAACACACAGTCACGTCATCAATCTTAATGGCGTGTTTGTAAGGATAGTTCCCATTTTACACAGATATTGACAAACTCTAGCAGCCGGATAGCTCACTCGGTTTAGGCAATGCGTTGCAGTGCAGAAGTGATTATTACGTCGCAGATTCGAGCCGCGGTCTTACTAGCCGGCAGTGGTCAGCAGCTTTTTCAGCGTAGTGCACAATTGGCCATCGCGCTACAGGGATTCAAATTGGGAAGGGACAGCCGGGTAAGGGGATATAAATAAACAGCTTTGTTCGTTGCTCAAGCGCCTCCTGTTGGCCAGACAGGCGCTCGTCAGGATGATTCAATGTTTGTTCATGTCCGGGTATCCACCGCCCTCGTTCTGAACTTGCGAAGGTTCAACCAATGAGTGTAAAAGAAGTAGTGGCTGATGGGCACGTGCTTCGGAGGAGAGCCGTGAACTTTCTTCACTATCCTGAGTTAGCAGCAAGGGGTCGCATACGAGCAAGCTTTGTACATAGTTCGCCAATTGGGCATTCCAGATTCGGGTGGGATTGGAGATGCCAAATTTAAAAAAAAAAAAAAAAAACGAACTCTTTTGTTGGGCAATGGGGGTAGTAGGAAATAGCCTACATTCCCTGATAACCAGGTAGCTATTATACCGTCTAAACTTCCCAAATATCGCCAATCTCGGCTCCCTTGGATTTGATTTTGTAGTGGCTGGTTAATACATTCCTTCCAAGTTTGAAGGACCAAAATGCTGGTGCATAACAACAGCGTACCATCCGACTGAGCAAGGGGGCGGTGGTAGAAAACCATAGATATCCTTGTCAATTTATTGACCAGATGGTGGAATTGCATTTAATTTCACTGATTCATAACAGATTATTACGCAAGGGTGGAGAAAGAACACGTAAATCCCGCAAAACGCAAATTGCAGGTTTTTTCATTTGCTTGCAGGTCCACGGGTTTTGCTACTCAAATGCGGGTCGGACCGGCCAGATGCGGGTCACTTGGGAGCTATGTTAATAAACCCGTTCTTTGGCTATAGCTGAGGCTCTAGAATGTATTGATTAAGACAGGACAAATCTGGCCCTCGAATCCAATCCTGCCCTCATTTTATTTTGTTCCAGGCAATTCAGTGAACATTTAATGCTGCTGATTTGCCAGTGTCATCGCACCTGACTCCCAGGTAAAGGGAGGGTGGAAAATCAGCAGTTATGGCTCCCTCCACAAGCTAATCACTTGCATGATTGGGCAGTATCAATAGCCACATTCTTATTTGCGAACGCGAGCATCTCAGCACTTGAAAGTATCTGCAGAGTTGCAATTTTCCTCACTGAAAGTCAAGCGGGGGACCCCGTGTTCGTTGTTTCAGTGAGTGACTCAGACTTCCATCGGTCAGATTTAGCTTCGTTTTTCCATGTTCCCTTTTGGCCCAGGTCTTTGTTTATCTGCAGTGCTCCTGTACGATGTTGTTTTCCGACATGCATCCTGTTTTCTGCGTGAGGCTGTGGAGGGGAGGGGGGCCGAAAGAATGAAAGAGCTCATAGATCTCTTTGTTTCTTTCCTTCTAAGTTTTCAGTTGCAATTTTAAAAATGGTAAAGAGGTAAAGTGGCTGTTGGGAGCATTCACTTCGAGGCTAGATGCTGTAGTATTTGCAAGCACGTGCGAACTGCAGTGTAATCCTCTGGACAAAGTTGTGCTGGGAGACCTAGGGTTCTGGCATTTTTGTGGATGTTACTTTGACATATACCACCCACCTAAACACTGTTGAAGACCAATTACACCCCTTCATTGCAACAGTATTCTCCAATGGAAGTAGCCTTTATTGGCAGGATTAATGCCCTGCACTGCAAAACCTGTTCAGAAATACAAGTAGTTTGAGGACTATGACACGGAGTTAAGAATGTCAAATGGACAACTATATTTTCTAAACCTGAATCCAATCGATCATCTTTGGGATATCAGATCAAGTCGGATTATGGAAGCCCCACCTCACAACTTACAGGACTAAAAGGATCCTGATGTCTGTCTTGGTGCCTGATATTACAGCATGCTCTCACAGGTCTTGTGGAGCCGAAGCCTCAATATGTCAAAACTGTTTTGGCAACACAAAGGGGACCTACACAATATAAGGCATGTGGTTTTAATGTTGTGGTCTGATCAGTCTACACATACATATGCACATGTAGTAGCATACACTAAATCCATCTTGCTAGTCTGGTGAAATTGGAATTTTTTAAATATTTGGGTACCAAGTCATACAAAATTGTACACTGGTAGCCTGTATGTTTAAAGGCCATTGTGGGTTACAGCTCTCAACAAATTATGAATAATTTGGTCTCCTTAAATAAGGGACACAATAATAACCTCTTGAAAGATGGCCCTGATAAAGAAATGGTTTTCTTTCAGTTTGGTGAAAAGGGTAACTTTTTGGGCTGCTTTAAAGTAACAGAGAGAAATCTCCCTAAGAGGGCGCTTATCTCTGAATCCATTGTGAGGTTGATGGAATTTTATCTGATATCCCAAGGGATTTTTTTTGGCTGTGTTTTTTTATGTTCAAAGAAAACAAAGATGTCCGGGGTTCTGAGAGCTGTTTTATACCAGTAAAGTGCTGGTGGGGGGGGGGCACGAGGGGCTCGATTTAGAAGATAGAGGTGAATTTGCTCCTACCTCTTGGAGAAAGAGGTTGTGAAGGACCCTTTGACAAGGGTCCCACATTACTAACCCTGGGCTAACTTTGCAGGGGATAATTTGGAGTGTGATACCACACTAACCATTAACATGAATCAGAGGTGCGTGCTAGAGGTCCAGGGAGCCCCCAGGAAAATTTCCCAACCAAATGCTTGTCTTTTTCCTGTTTATGATTGCACAGATTGCGCACACAGTGAACTACAGAAGCGGATGGTGCTTTGCCTGATATGCAGTAAGGAAACGCCACATTAGTCATAAGTGCGTTGATTTTCCCACCGCTTCTTGCTTCATCAGCGTTTAGCTTACATAAATCAACAGCTTGGGTCCTTGGGGGACTCATTATATCAGTTTTTGTCCCAACAACATTTGCGACTTCTGAATTCATCAAAAATGGTAATTACTTTTAATTCAACATTTTTACCCACACGGAAAGAACCTATAAAAACATATAGGTTTTAATATAGGACCACATATAGGTTTTGTATATATGCGACATATATAAAATTGGCCGTTTTCATATATTATAGGTACATGCAGGTACCTATAATATATGAAAACGGCCAATGAAAGATTCTACATTATCTTGCGGCATTTCCAATTCCACCCTAACCTGGGATGGCCAATTAGGGAACTATGTAGAAGTTCTTAGGCTCATTTGCATATGCGGCCCCCTATTGATGAATCAGTAGAGTGTACACAGCCCACGGATGTTAGCAATTGTTTTTATACATATTTAATGTGCAAATTTTCAGAAGTGTAGAGCAAAGGTGGAGAATATGAAGTTAGTCCAGGGGTCAGAATCTTATTAGCAAGCACCCGTCTAACCAACCGGACACGCCTAGGGGAACCATAATCTACATAACTCTTCCCAGCAGGCCCTTCGCAATTTGCATCCCTGTAGCGCATTGGCCAATTGCGCTCTACTTCTGAAAAGAGCTGTTGACCACTGCTGGCTGATACAAGGCGGGGATTAAAACCTATATGTTTATATAGGTTTTTTCTGTGGGAATTTAAGAATCCTTGTTATTTCATCCCTGTAGGAAAAAGTCTGGGACCTTTAGTTGCTATACAAGCATCTCAGATAAAAGACAAGTGTCTGTTCATTAAAACTGTGAACAGAAATGAAGACATTAGCTTCAAATTCATTAACCACAGTGAAATGCTCAAATAGATACTTTTGAAAGGCATGTTTACTTGAATGTATATTCTTCTGTGTACTTTTATTTTGTTATTTTTGTTTTATAAGATATGATAGAAATAATTGCATTTGGTGCATGTAACAGTGTAGTGTATAACCTTTCAGTGGATGTGTATGAGCTGTAATGATGTGAATCCAATTCTAATGTAGTGGATCTGGCAGTGACTTAAACTAGAAAAAAATGTTTAATTGATGAAATAAACTTAATCAAACCATTTTGTTTTTATATATTTCCTTCTCTCCCACAATGCATAACTCAATCCTCATAGAATAGACTTAAGTATGGTCAAGAAAGAATTGATGACCTTGTTATTGTTAATGTTTCAGGAAAAAAATATAACAAATAGTATTAAATATTTCTGTCGATATCATGGCTTTTTGTCTCCTCTCACTTGCCATAATTAATTATGACTGGTTTACACATTACATGACATCACATGTCAACATGTATTTAGGATCAAATGTGATGCCAATTTCACGCGTTCACATGCGATTAATGAGTTATTGCGTGACATTATTATTATTACTGTAAGGGACTTTGGACTAATATGCAGATATTGCATTGAGAATAAAAATATGAGCTAAGCATCATGTATGACAGTTGCAAAAGTAAGATATGAACTATACAATAGGTATGACAAACAGAACCTGCCACTGGGTATATGAGCTATATAGGAGACATATACCTTGCATGTGCATATAGGGCCTATATGTGGAAATAAAGAAGCAATATAGGAGACCTATATGCCCTCTATGAGCACATATTTGTACCTGAATTTGGCACATATGCGGCATATAGGTTGTGTATATGCACATATATGTTAATATAGATTCTTTCCATGTGGGTAGTGTCAACCTTCCTCACCATTCCAGCTTAAAGCTGTCAGATTTAAGCTTTGGTTTCCAGTTGGTTTTGACTGGCTGAGCATCCTATCGCATTGTCTGTACTGAGGTTTTGTCACAGTTTTCTCTTCTACCTTAAACTGCTTTAACCTGCCACTGACCAGTTATTGCCAGATCCAGATATTAGTGTTGAAAGTTTCAAGTTAAAACTAGATTACTTACCTTACAATAACTTTATCTTTACTGAACTAAAAATGCTATTGTTTCTCATTTATAAATCACTAAATGGCCCTGGACCAAAATATATTTCTAATCTATTCATACTGTATGAACCCCCCAGGTCTAATGGATCTAGCCTGCTAGTAGTTCCAAGGATGAGAAGAAAACATTGTGCAACATTTAGCTACTGTGCTGTAAGCAGCTGGAACAAACTGCTTCACAGGCTATGAAAGAACCCCATGTACATTAACTAGCTTTTATTAGCTCACTTGGTCCAACGGATCGAAGGGAGCTTTTGTGATCATGCAGCATCCTCCAACGTTGGCGATAACTTTGATCTTCTTCTCCCAAACCACTGAAAGGATCAATATGAAATTTGTTAGGGAGGTACGTATGGATGTACTGATTATAAATTGTTTGATTAGTGCAAATCCATCCATAGGTGGCACTATAGAGATATATGACGTGTTTCAGGCTATATCTTCTGAACAGCAATTCATAGAAACAAAAATCTTTCTCATTAGAATCTGTGGATCGAGACAAATCAAGCTATATAAGCCCTACCCATTTGCGTACAAGTACATTTTCTGCCATTTTGAATTTTTATAGAAAATTACATTTTTATCTCCTCCCAGATGATGCAATTAATTTGCACAAAATTTGGTTGGCAGCATCTTTGGACCAAGATCTAAAATCCAATGAAACAGAATTTTGCAGTGAAAAGATGTAGCCACCGTCAGCCAATGAATTTTGAGGGCATGGCCTTTATGGAGATAATGAGCTGTAAATCTTAAATGCAATGACCAATCCTCACTAAACTTGAGATCTGTCATCCACAAGCCAGGTCACTCAAATCCACTGAATCTTGCATAAATCTGTAAATGGGTGGCTCTTTAGCAAACAAATAGTTGTAACTCCTAAACCATTTGTCCAATCACCTTGAAATTTTGCATGCTTCATGTCAGTCAGGGTGACTATGTAAATCTTTAAGAGCAACTTAATACATGAAGCAACATGGTCAACATCAGCCTATCAAATTGTTGGCATCAATGTCGCTGTCTGTGTCGGAGTCTGCATTAACTTTTATGTTCTTCCATCAAACCACTGAAGGGATCAAGGTGAAATTTGATGGGGAGGTATATATGGATGGACAGATTATTCATTGTTTGATTGGTGTAAATGTGTCCATTGGTGGCACTATAGCAAACAAATGGTCGTAACTCTCAAACCATTTGTCCAATCAACTTGAAAGTTTACATGCTTCATGTTAGTTAGGGTTGCTATGAAAATCTATAGGAAAAATTGATGAAAGAAACAACATGGCCAACATCAGCCAATCAAATTTCAGTTGCCTTTATACTCAATTTAGCTGTTACTTGTCATCATCAAACTTTATATTCTTGTTAAAGATGTCAAAAAGAGCCATTTTAATTAAAATTACTTTGATTGGCCGTATGGCCGTGCTAAAGAGAGGTACAATTTTTCTTGGGCAATAACTTCTAATCTTCTTCCCCAATCTTTCTCAGAAAGGGCCAGTGTGGGTCCAGGCTTTCATTGCAACCAAACACTTACACACCTGATATTACTAATCAACCCCTGGACTCTTTGATAATAAGCTGGATCAGTTGCATTAGGTGTGAAGCTGCTAGGTTGCCATGAAAGCCTGCACTCACACTGGCCGTTTCTGGAAAAGATTGAGGACCCCTGTTCGAAACCAATTTTGTAGAAACAAAATTCTGTTTTGTTGGATTCTGAAGGTCAAGACCAATATATTAATGTAAGCCACACCCATTTTTGCATTTGCAAACTTTCTGCCATTTTAAATAGTTAAACCCTTTAATTTTTATCTCCTCCTAAGCAGTGAGATCAATTCACACAAAATGTAAGGGCATGGCCAATATTGATATGAAGATCTATAACTCCTTAATGCAACGTCCAATCCTCATTAAACTTCAGATCACACATCTACAGGCCATATAACTTCTTCACACCAAATTTGGGTTAAATCCATTTTTAGGTGGCGCTATAGCAAACAAATGGTCATAACTCCTAAACCAATTATGCGAGCAACTTAAAATTTTTCATGCTTCATAATGGCAAAGGTTGCCATGAAATCCCGGAAGAACAAGGTGATAGTTAAAAAAAAGGCTGACTTCAGCCAGTTAACTTTTATTAGCCCGTAGACTCACTTTTACGGTCATCAATCATTATACTTTATTCTATTCTTAAGGATGTGTAAAAGGGGAGTCTTAATGCAAATTACTTTGATTGGCCAAATAATAGCGTTATAGAGAGGTACAGCAAATTTGATTGTAATTTGCCAATATGTGGCGCTGTAGAAAGAAAAACAATGTAAAATTGCATATTTGTTTATAGCCATTTGACTCAATGGTTCTAAGGTTGCATATTGCATCTCTGGATGAGAATCAAATAGTCTTTCCAATGAGAAATAAATCTTTAAATATCTGGCTGCTGTTTGTTAAATAGCTGCTATTTCAAAGACATGGCAGTGACTAATAAAAGTGAAATATGCAGGGCAAAGTATACCACGCACAGTTATCTGCCATGAACTGGAAATTGTTTGAAAAACTCGGACTATTTCTGTCCTCACTGCTTCAAGACTGATGATTTCCTCATGTTGTTTGGACCCTGTAGTTACTGCTTGAAGTTATATATATTTTTTCCTACACAAATTGCAAAAGCTGTCCTCATTGTCCCAGTGTTGGATCCAAACATAAAAAATACTACAACTTGTGAGCTTAAATAACGCTAAAGTTTGAAATAAACCAAGTGAGCTACACTGGCCATGGCAATATATTTTTTTAATTCTTATATTACTACTTTTGTTTTAATGTGGTCATATTGGTCATTTTCCTTGTTTTTACCCAGCCCCACGAATGGGAAGGGTGAGGGTATTGTAATTGACTTGGTTTGCTCCTTAGTTTATTTATTTGTTGATTTGATTGATCGTTAACTAGATTACAAGAAAACTACTGCCTCAATTTACACCAAATTTGGCCAAAAATTGGGCAACGACCCAGAATAGGTTCAATTTAATTTTGGAATGAATTGGGTCAAGATCACTGAAATGTTCAAAATCATTTTTTTGGCCTTATCTCTGTCAAAAATGATCTGATTTACATCATACCAACACCAACAGATTGGTAAGGGTCAAAATTTCATTGATCTGAGTTGCCTAATTCACACTTTTACTCAAAAACTACTGTAGACAGCCAATTGGTTACTATTAAAACATATAGAAATTCACCCAGAGAGATTAAGATGGTGTCATTAAGATGGAGATGAAAATGACACCAAGATTTTTTACCTTGTAAATGACACCAAGACTTTTTACCTTGTGTGACTTATAATGGCCAAACCAAAGGTGGCAAGATATAAGGCTATATCTCAAAAAATCTTGTACATTGCCACTTGGTTAATGCTAATCACTTCTTTGAACTCATATACGAATAGCGAGTAAAATGAAGCTTAGCGCAAGTTCAGTTAGGAAGACCGTCCTTTGCACGCTCTCGCCTGGTCTATTTTCATTTAATCTGCCTTCACTAACGCATGCTTTCATTTTAGTCATGATCATGTGGGGCCGTCAATTGAATCAGCTGATCTCATCCATCCAATAACACTGCAACAAACCTACGTTGTTGACCTATTCTCGCGGAGCCATCTTTTTAAATAATTTTCTCTGCTTCTAATGCACGCTGGCTGCCATCACGTGCGCCCTCCATCTCCCCATCACCACCCAGCCTCTGCAGGTTCATCTGCTTCATCTTCAGCAGCCACCACCACCACCACTGTCCGAACTCCATAGGTGGATTTATCCAGCTGTGCCTCAGGCCAGAGGCTCCTCAGTTGCAAAATCTCCCTGTTAAGTCTGAGCGCCAAAGACTTGAAGGCTATCATCACAGTCATTAATCTGTTCATTCTGTAATTCACAATAAATTTTTACCTTTACCAATTCATGAATCTGTACTGATTGAAATGATGTTATGACTTTTGACCTTGAGTGACCTTGAAAGGTCAAACTGAAGATCACATGTTCCCAAAAAGTGCATCAACTCATTGAGAAATTTAAATATGTGTGAGGGGCGGGGCTCGCTGAGCCTGACATCACGTTTTTTTTTTTTTTTTATTTTATTGTTGGTATTACCTTCCTTTTGTATCCTCTGTAAAGCATCTTGAATTACTATGTTGTATGAAAAATGCAATGCAAATAAACTTTACTTTTCCATAGCCGGTGTCATCTGGATTTTCTCTCACTATTCCACTTTATGTTTGAAACAGCATGTTATGAAAAAAAGCACAGAAAAACCAGTGAGATCCAAGGCACTGTAATTATGCAATAAACAGTACAAGACAAGCTAACAGAAAACCAGAAAATTCTTGCTATGATCCAAACTTGACAAATGGACAGATATAAAAGGCTTAGGGTAAGATGGGGCTATTCTGGCCGAGGGGCTATTCTGGCCTACTACTACAAGTCTGACTTGCTATGAACAGCTCAGTGGAGATATTCTAAGATACTGACCTAGTTCTATTTCAGGTTGAAATGTAACGTGATTAAGCAAAAGAATCCATTCTTTGCATGGGCACTGTAGCTGACTGGCAAAGGCAAAGCAAATCAGAGTTCTCTGTTCACGATTTTCAGTTCTGTTTGGAGCTTTATAAAAGGTGAGTCCGATGCCAAATTTAATGTCAAGAAAGAGTGTTAAACTTTTCTTTTGTATTAAGGAGAACCATTTAACCAGAAAATTGAGAAGAAATTATGATATTGCAAGTCATATGTGTGAAGCACTGCTTTGTTTAGGACCATGTGGTTGGGGCTATTTCGACGCCCATGGATGGGGCTATTCTGGCCACCAGATATTCCCTATTTAAAACAGTTGTAAAACATTCCTAAATGTCAGAATTGATTGTAATGCATTGATTATTATTAGAAAGACCATTTTAGTGTTGGAACTTGACAAAACTCTTTAACCCTATCAGGGCTGAACCATGCAGACCTACATTCGCATACTACCTCTCATTTGATTTTAAATGACAGCAAATTATGTAATTAGAAGTGATTTCAGTATGGAATAGACAATACAAGTTCAGAATATACTTTATAATTAGATATGGCATCAGAATTGAGTAATTTTGGAAAAGGCTAAAATAAACCCATTTTCAGGGGGCTAATCCGGCCTCTCTTTTTTTTTCATTTATTTGATAAAAATTACACACTGTTGGAGACATGTAGAAAACCTGTTAAGATCTTGTTTTTGATAGCTCTAGCAATAGTTTAGAACAACTACTGGCCAAAAAAAGGATTGATTAGTGTTTTTACCAGTGAAAGAAGGTAAATGTAGGCTGGAATAGGCCCACCTTACCCTAAGTGAAAAATCAGAGGAGCATGTGTATGGAAGACTTCTATTGATCAAGATATTGATTTGAAACCAATTCCAGCGCACAAAACACAACCATAGGATTAAGATTTGAATTTAACGGGCTAAAATGGCCATTGGATTTTTTTTTCTTGCAACAAAAACATGATACAGTGCAATCGTTCATTTCTGAATGAGAATTGAACTCAAGGGAGATTTCTTACATAAAAAAACCAGCAAAAAACACCAATAATTATTTA
Organism: Gymnothorax reevesii; assembly: GCA_029721435.1. Classification (NCBI taxonomy): domain Eukaryota; kingdom Metazoa; phylum Chordata; class Actinopteri; order Anguilliformes; family Muraenidae; genus Gymnothorax; species Gymnothorax reevesii. Next base: position 119,617,762 of record CM056574.1, read on the forward strand.
AAAAAGGCTCTTCTGCCCAACTGCACAGTTATAGTTCATGCACTCATGAAACTTCCCTGGTAACAATGTATTGATTGGCTCGTTTCTTATCCAATTCCCGACAATCAACAATCCCAATTATGCCCTCCGCAATATCAGGGAAATCTGTGCATGATGATGTATAAGATCTAGGTATTTTCCAGTTGATTAAATACTGTGGCCATAAAAACATGGCATTCTGGGTTTGAATATTTCTCACAATACAAGTATATTGTAGCTTCAGTGAGGCACTGTAACGAGCAGATACACTGTTATAAACTGGCACCGTTTTTACCAATAGTTTTAATTGTAATTTTACAAAAGTTCACCACAGAGTTTCGTGTATGTTTAGTGTAAGCCACAGTTAAATGAGCGCAGGACTCCCTTACAGTTAAAATAATTAGGAAACACTGCATTAATTTAACAGCTAAATTCAGTCAGCTTATAACAGTGTACAGAATATGTGTCCCATTGTCCCATAATATGAAAAAAAGCTTATACTGCCATTGAACCAAATTAAGGGCAAACTTAACAGAAAATTTTGAGTTCAAGGGGTTAATAATTATTATACCTGATATTTACATTTTGAAACACACCCTATGTTATCAGCTATAGCTTTTTTTACTTCTCTTCGTGCACATCTTTTTTTTTCCCAAGCTGAGATTCCCACCTTTTTCCTCTTTCTCCAGTGTGTACACGGTCTGTGACCCCAAAGGGATAAATCCTCTCTTGTGACGACTGACGACAGTTGGCAGCTTAGCACCCCGGTAAAGGGGTCGGGGGTCAAAGGGCTCCCAGTCATCACCAGCCTGACGAATCGCCACTCAGACAGAAGAAGCAGCTGCTAGAGCATCACAGGAATTTCAAACAGTGGCGGCTCTCTTTCAGAACCTTCTGTCTTCAGTGTGTGGTGGGGCTGACCTGGGCTTTCCTACTGTATAGTGAGGTGTGCTCTAAACGCACTCTGTAACTGAGAGAGAGACAGAGAGAGAGAGAAGGAAGAAGAGGAAGGGGGTGAGAGAGTGAGAGAGAAAGAGAGAGAGAGGGAGGGGGGAAGATGGAGAGCGGTAGAATGTGAGAGAGAGACAGTAAGTGAGGAAGAGAGTGAGAAAGATTGAGAAAGAGGTAGTGGAAGAGGGATAGACGGAGAGAAAGTATATTTTGGTGTGTCTGTGTATCAGCAAGTTTTCATTCAGAAGTGAGAGAAAGGAAGAAAGTGATAAATTAACAGTGGTAGAAAAGGAGCAAGAGGGAGTGCACAAGCACAGAAATGGAGCAAATCTAGTTTTATAGAAGTGTATGACTTTCCCGGAAAGTAAATGATTTATGGAGTAAGTTAAAAGCCAGTATTCGACTCAGAGAGGACTGGAAGCAGGGGCCCCAACACACTGACAGTTTTGGGATATCCCTGATTGAGAGGGGTATAGTTTCTTGATTCTGGTGTATTCTGCATTATAAAACGGGAGCTTCCCATCCTTAAATGCGATTGGCTGAGCCGCGTTCCATGCCGGTAGAAATCACTGTAACCCACTGCATTCTGAGGCAGACCGCAGCACAAAATATCCCTGCACGCAACCAACTACTCTTCGCTGAATTGACTTGTTAGGTTACGTTTGTTTCAAGGCCGTTAGCTCGTTATTTCAGTGTTAGCGAAGTTTAGCCTTTAAACCTGCTAACCAGTGGGCTATCTACCTAGCTAGCTATTGCATTACAGACTTTGATATCATTTTAGCTTGCTAGCTACGTTGCTAACTAGCTCCCTATTTCAGTATTAGCGATAAATTGTTGATTCTTTTTTTTTGTGTCTTATTTTATGGGCTATGTGTCGAGTAAACACATCCATTGTAGTGAAAGCTAGCTAGTTGACAAGCTGGCTAGCAAACTAATGCTCAATTCAACATATTTTCCTGGACATCGTTTAGTATGGAGGAAAAAAGTCAATCTTGTTCTCTACTCTCACTGCTGGTTGTAATGATATGGCCGATCGGTGTGAGTTGGGAACAAGAAAACTCGAAAACCGAAACAAACGTAAAATTATTTAATGGGGCCTTCAAGAAATCGATGGAGAAATTCCAAATAGCCTGCTTTCATAGCATATCTACATTAACGAGCCCAAATAGCCTGATGTGACACAATGGCGCTGGATGAAAAAACACCATTCTGTCCACTCTATCTTGCTTGGTGGAAGAATGAATAGTTCTCAATTTTATTGTTGCATTATTGCCAATAAATTGTTGATTATTTTCCTTGTGTGTTTATTTAATGGGCTATATGTGGGGTAACCATTTTATAAAAGCAATATGCCCCTTGAAGCAGTGGGTTACAGTGATTTTATAACGGCGGACTCCGCTGGGCGTCGTGCCTTAGAACGCCCCTCCGCCGTTATAAAATCACTGTAACCCACTGCTTCTCGGCACTTATTCCTTTATACAACACTGAAGAAGACATTAGCAGTGTAGTATGAACTGTCTGTAGGCTGACTTCTAATGTATAGTTCTTTTTAAATGGAAAAAAGGAAAATGGCTCCATCAGCAGAAACGTTGAGTGTATAGATGTTTATTGAGCTTCATTCTGGTTCCTCCTCTCCGCTTTTATTAAAGTGAGGAGGATCACAGCATCATCTGCAGTGACAGAAATAGGCATTAGGTGGGCGAAGGGAATGCCTCTCACAGGCAAAACCATACATGTCTGCCTTTCCCACCAGTACTTAGCAGCCTGCCAGGTAGATGATGTCATGGATGTTTAGTACACACTCGGGTCGGGAGGGATGGACACGGTTATGGGTAATGCGTGTGAGGTTAGGGTTATTGGGGGGTGGTAGTATGGGTAATTTGTGATGTTTGTGGGGTGAGGGGGGATGCGATATGGAGGATCATCCTGCTTCTGTCTTTAATGGGTTCTGCAGATGTGGGAAAGGAATGTGCCCTCCTGTAACTTCAGCCTGGCTGTACACATGAGCCTGAACACTCAGGATTACTCTGTGAGACAGTCCAGAAGCAAGAGGAATGTGAAAATAGGTGGAGGTATGTGGAAGTGGTGGTACTTGGTGGAGGTAATGGAGGTAGATGGAGGTGGTGGAGTGATGGAAATAGGTGGAGGTGGGTGGAGGTAAGTAAAGGTAGGTGGAGGTGATGGATGTAAGTTGAGGTGGGTGGAGATTAGTGGAAGTAGGGAAGGTCATGGAAGTAGGTGGAGGTGGGTTCAGGTGATGGAAGTAGGTTGAGGAGGTGGGTAAAGGTATGCGGAGGTGATGGAAGTAAATGGAGGCATGGGGAGGTCATGGAAGTAAATGTAATTAGGTAGAGGTGTGTGGAGGTAAATGATTATGAGTGGAGGTGATGGAAGTAGGTCGAGGTGGGTGGAGGTAGGGAGTGGTGGCGGAGGTGATGGAAGTAAATGGAGGTAGGTGGAAGTGGCTGGAGGTATGTGGATGTAGATGAAGGTGGTTGGAGGTGATGGAAGTAGATGGAGGTTGATGGAGGAAGGAGGAGGTTGGTGGAGGTGTGTGGTTGTAAGTGGACATGGGTTGAGGTATGTAGAAGTAGGTGGAGCATAGTGGAGGTAGGTAGATGTGAGGGAAGTGGAGAAGGGTGGAGGTAGTGAAATGTATTTGGATAGTGTTTTTTTATCATACGCTGGCTGTTTATGGTCCCTGGGAACACAAAATCAATCTTCAATATTGATGTCATATTTCCATATTGACTTAGTTCTGAAGCAGCCACCAAGGTCTGAACGGAAATAAATGAACATATGAAATGCACAACAAAAATAGTTGTATGCCGGCATCAGAGCTTTCTCAGGGGCTGTATGGGTGTGACCAGAATCAATGCTTCAAGGGCAGGAGGCAATTCATATCACCTCTCCGATTGGTTGTGCTTCTAACTGATGAAATTAAGAGGATTTCTTGAGTACGATGTGATGTCACCTTAGCATGAAAAGGTTCACACCCAATTTAAATTCAGTTAATGGGAAAGAAAATCTTAAGATTTTGTAAATCTATTTTGGGAAAAGTTGTCATCTTCTCTTACTTTATGCACATATACTGTAAACCCCCTGGTCCAAAAAAAGATGGATCAGAGAAAATGGACTATTTTAGTTCCCAGAGACTTTGAGACATTTGAAAGGATAGTTGTGAATTAGTGGCCACAGTGCACTAAAGTGGAAGCTAGTTTCCTTGCATTATGACCCATTAAGCGTCACCCATGTAAAGGCCTCATTGACTGTTTCAGACGCTGCTATGGCACCTTAGTGTTTTGGTGTTTTTTAGTGGGGAACTTTACCTTTGAAGTGGCTGTTCCTCTCAGCCCACTATAAACTGAGGTGCTGATATGGGAGAGGATTGGGATGTAATTGGGGCGCTTTGTCCTTTGAAGTGAAAGAAAGATAATTTAACGTTCCCAGCCCTCCATATCCATTGCTTCGGGTCAGACGCAGCGTGGGAGAAAAAAGGCCCGTCTCCCAAGGACTTGAACAGACAGCTGAGCTTTGTGTCCCATGACTGTCTGAGGAAGGCACACTTCTTCACAACTCTATCCAGGTTTCTCACCCTGTCACTGTGCATACTTCTCAATCTCACCTCCAGGCTTTTAATGGACCTGTGCAGCGCTCTTGCTTTCATATGTATTTTAGCTTCTCTACTATCCAGGAGAATGTCACACCTGCTGATCCCCTGGGGACTGCCAGCCGTAATGGGAATTTGTTTAAAGAAATAGTTCTATTCACCCAACATTCTCTGAATTGAATCCTAAGACAAAGCTTCACACCTATTTTCATTTCAACTATTTTTTTTTAATTCAAGGTCAAAATCCTTTCGAAAAAACACTTTGGGTCAGTTTCATTGACAGGCGCTAGGTTAAGGACAAGAGTAATTCAGTTTTTGTGTGGAGAATATCCATTAAAAATGTAGTTTATTTTAGGATTATTATTGCATTATCTGACGTGGCAGAAGACGTCTTATGGAATGTGCTTTTGTGGCGTCACAGATGACACACTTTGTCGGGGTCGACAACTCACACATCTGGTCATTCTGTGTCATCCCTGCAGTCTGGATACAGTCATTTAATGGACATTGATGCGTCCAGAATCTTTTCTTTGAGATTGGCCATCGTTCAGCATTCAAAATGTTTGATTCTTCTGAGATTCATTTGTTGTGGCATTTGAAGTGGGAGTGATGTGACTTTGTTAATGTGTGTTTTTTTTGGCCCTGATCTTCAACTTTTCATGTGCAAAATGATTTCTCCCAATGTGACTCACAACCATGATCCAGGGAACTGTGCTGCATTTAGATATTCATAATGAGGTGTTAAACCAAGTAAGGATTCAAACCCAGACACTTGACATTTTGCAATTACTATACCTGACAGTCGTCATGTCAATCAGCAAAAGGAAAAACTATCAGTTTTCAAATTAGACAATAAAAAGCACTTTGCGTTTTTAATGCCTCTCAGTATACATTGGGAAACAAAGATATTTTTTCCTGAAGAAAAATATTTAGTGAATAATTGGATTGATAATAAACTCCTTATCTGGATCAGCATAATTAATTACATGTGAATCTTCATTTCTGCAGTCAGTTTGGCTGTGTAGTATCAGGATTTGGTGAAAGATTTTCTTCTTTGGTTTTTTTATCAAAATATTTGCAAAATTTTTGGATGGCCACCCTTCCGGTATGAGACCTGCCTGTGATGAGTGGTTTTCACATCAACGGAGATCTTCTCACAGCAAACTGAGCTGATGTCATTCTGTAAAAGTAAAGTAGTTCCTCTGGCCTTACTGTACATATTTTACTTGAAAGTTTAGCCTCTCAGTTTCCCTTCCTACAATCAGCATATATAATGCATGGAATTTCCTTCCATAAGCAATGGTTATGTCATCAAGACTTTCTGTCAATGTAAAGCGAGAAAAATGTTGGAAAAATACAGTTTTTGCAAGACTGGGCTTCTCAGAAGAAAATGTCTGAGTTTTTGCACTCTCAGACAGTAGATCCAAAAAATTAAGAGCAGGTTTACGGATACAGATTATGATTAATCCTAATATAAATTTATTTTCAATGGATATTCTCCAAACAAAAACTGAATTACTCTTGTCCTAAACTTAGCCCCGTGAAACTGACCCAAAGTGTTTTGTGGAAAGGATTTGATCATGACGATAGTTGAGCACAAATGAAATTCAAAGGAAGAAGTTCATTTGTTGTCACTGTATGCAATGTCATATGTGGAAGGTGAATCATTTGTGCTATTCTTCCCTTTCATGCAACATTTATTGTGCAAAAAAAAAAAATGGAATTACCAGGAACAGTACAGTGTTGTACAGTAAAGGATAGAGGAAGTAAACAAACTCAGTAAGCTTCACTTCCTGTTCTTAAGGAGTCATTTGTCCGTGAAATCAAAGGCAGGAAGCGGCCATTGGACCTTTAAGTGCCTCCATCTTGGCTGCTGGTGGCATCTCACACACTCTCTGGGCTGAAGCAGAATCTCGGCACACGTTCACACCGTCCCGCCAGAAACTTGCTCTGCCTAGAGACGGGGTCTTGCGGAAGCAGCCCACACCTTGCCTGGGCTGTCCCTTTGATGTTTCAAGAGAGTGCCCTGGGACCGTGGTTCCCACACACCTCTCTCAGAGGTGAATCATGGAACTCCTGAATTTGACAACCCATGGGGATGGCGGGGTTGGGGTCTGAGGGAATACTTTCCCATTACCCTTGACACATCCTCTTATCCATGTTTTCTTCTCTGTACAGGAAGGATTTTTCTGCACAAGCTGGCTACTGCAAAACATCTTTTGAATGCACCACAAAACACAAGTCTTAACAAATGTTTTAATCTCAATGATGATTAGATTTAATCTCTTGCTTTTCCCTCAGACTTAAAATATTAGCTCCTTAACTTATTGGTAAATCTTGGATAGAACTCAGCTTGGATTACCTGATTGTTTCTTTTTTTAATCTTTAATAGCATTTGCAATATAGTTGTTGATATAACATTTAAGTGTTGGCATAAGGCTAAATTGGTAGTTTTTTTGTCATAATGTTTTTGCATCAAGTGGCACTCCGTCAGTCTACAGAGGGAAATTCCGCTGTGATCGGGAACTCTTGCTGACATTGCTGAAAGGGAAATGACCTGAAAGTCAATGCCCCTCTCCACTCCACCACCCGCCCCCCCCCTCCCCCCTCCAACCCTGGCTTCTTCTCCCCTCTCCTTTGGCTCTTCGCTCCATAACAGCTGAAAGACATCTCAGATTAAGCCAGAGCCTTGTACAGGAAGTGACCTCTGACCTCAGCGTGTGGAGAGATGGGGGTGGTCATTCCTCTCACTACAGTAGGAAGTGAAATAGAGAGAGTGGACTCTGTGACAGAGGGAGAGAGGAGTCTGTTTGTTCAGTTGCTTTGACATTAATGTCTTTTCCAACATCCCGCAGGTCCAGGCTCCAGTTTCAGGGATTAGCCCTGTGTTTAACCTGGTTTTTACGTAGTTTGTTTGCTGAACATAAGCTTAAGATAGTTTCACCTGTCAAGTAACATTCCTTAATATCTCAGCCAGGAACACACGCTTTGGAAAACCCAGCAGCAAAAACGAAACTAAAATAGCGGTTGCATTCCACTGGCCGGTTTTATACCTGATCAGGACATTACCACTGAGGCTGCAATGTCGCAATTAGCAAACAACTTGCTTCTGTAAAGAGCATAACAGCTTATAAATTCACTGCTGGCATGTGAATGTAAATTTACTTGTAGAGTAGAGCGCAAAATCTTTTTCAGCTATTATTTTCGGCAGAAAACAAATCTTCTTGAGAGGAAAAGACTGACAACCTAGGGAGGGAACTTACTGATGTGAATGCGCTTAGAAAAAGAAATAATCGCAATAACACTCCATGGCACACAGCAAAATAAAACCCATTGTGAGATGTGTTTTACCCGTATAATGAGGCTTAACCTTTTTTTTTTCTCTCAAGTAGAGAGTATTAACTTGGTATATATCGCTGTTGGATTCACAAGTCAAATTTTCTTAATCAACGGGTAAATATTGAAATGAGTCATTTTTGTCATATCTCGTCAGTGACATTCCTGCCTAATAAAAGAAAAAAGGAAACAAAAATTAGATTAGATTAGTCCCTACAGTGGGCTCAAAAATTATTGGCACTCCTGACCAGCAACGCACATACAATACTCCAAAAAATTCAAAAAAATATATTGATAGAGACACTCTGAACAAAATGTGAGAAATAATGTAGGATATTAATATTCCAATGAAACCAACCAAAATGATTCACTGATTTAATTAAAAATCAATTTACTCTAAATCAAGGTTTCACAATTATTGGCACCCTGAAAGATTACTGTAAATAACATCTACCAAAATTAAACCAGGGATTAAATTCCATTTATTTAAGTTTAAGCTAATTGTTAAGGAACTATATTGAGCCAATAGATCAGGCCCTGTTTCACTAGGGTATAAAAATGAGGTAACACACATGCAATATCCCTTTGTCATCCAACACCATGAAGAAAACAAAACAACTGTCTGTTCAAAAGAGGCAGATGTTCAAAGATCTTCATAAATCTGGTAGTGGTGAGAAGAAGCTTCACAGATGATTGAACTTGCCACCGAGCACTGTCAGGGCAATTATTAAAAAATTTCGAAGATATGGAACTGTTGAAAACCAATAGCGTTGAGGACGCAACTGCATTTTGCCCCCCAGTATACTGAGAAGGATGGTGTGAGAAGCAACAAATTCCCCAAGAATCACTGTGAAGGAATCGCAGGCCTTGGCTGCGTCTTGGAGTCATCAGGTTTCAAAAAGCACCATCAGGCGCTACCTCCACAACCACAGGCTCTTTGGAAGGGTTGCCAGAAGAAAGACTTTTCTGACCAGAAGACACAGAAGCAAGTGCTTGGAGTTAATCAAACATTATATAAATTATGACTGGGACCAGGTGCTTTCGTCTGATGAGACCAAAATTGCATGTTTCAGTCAGCTACAGCATCGGCATGTTTAGTGTCAAAACAGATGCATGCAAGGAGAGGTACCTCATACCCACGGGGAAATATCTTGGTGGGTCAGTCATGTTTTGAGGCTGTTTTTACTCAAGAGGTCCAGGGGCACTGGTTAAGATTAATGGCATAATGAATTCCACCGAGTATCAAGATATTTTGGCTGACAATCTGGTTGCCTCTGCCAGAGGGCTGGGGACTTGGCCACAGATGAATATTAAAACATGACAATGACCCAAAGAATACCTCAAGATCCACACAGAAATGGTTCTGTGACCACAAAATCAACGTTCTGCAATCACCATCTCAGTTGACAGACCTTAATCCAATTGAAAACCTGTCGACTGAGTTGAAGAGCACAGTTGATAAATTCAAACCCCAACAATGTGAAGGACCTTGAGAGGATGTGCTGAGAGGAATGCTCCAAAATCTCCCCAAATGTGTGCCTGAACCTTGTCAACAATTACAGGAAAAGACTCCATGGTGTTATTCTTGCCAGATGTGGTTGCACTAAGTATTAAATGAAGGGTGCCAATTACCATGAAAGATTGATTTTGTTGAAATTTACTTTGTATTAAATGATTGTTATGATTCTGGTTGTTTCCAATTGTTGTTTTGTGTGTTGGCAGTCAGGGGTGCCAGTAATTTTTGAGCCCACTGTATGTATGATTCTAAAACACTCACTTAGAAAGATTTATGTCCTTATTTTGGTGGCGCTCCTGCAGTCCTAGAAGATTGTTCTAAATAGCAAGGACCTTTCCCACACACCAGGGCAGGAAAAGGCACCGGGGCAGTTTACAATAGGGGGCTGCACCCCAGGACCTGTACTGTCAGAGGGTGAGCTGGCTTTCATTTTCACCTAAAAATCAGCACTTAATTTAGACCCAAGTATATATGAGAGGTGCATCATCTGTATAAATAAACTCTGGGGATCACAGACCCCTGAACCACACATTTTTACAAGTAAGCAAAGTCGATTCAAAATGCACTGTGCTGCGTCATCAAGTTTGACCTACCTAGTTGGTTTACAAATAGCTTGTCTCGCCCTGTATTCTTGGCCTTTGAATGAGTGTTAGTTATTTTTTGAGTATTTAGACATTTTAGATGGACAGGTTTTTGTGTGCCATGAAAATTATTTTCAGTTATCACTCTTCCTTTCACTTTACAGGAGTCCCAGGGGCAGAGGGGGCATTGAAGGTTTCACCCTTCATTTCCAGATTGTTGTTTACTTCTCATTTGTATTTGAGCTCTGATTAATGACACGAGTGCCCTCAGTAATGTCAGCGAGGCAACACAAATCATGATTGGAAGGAAAGGCTCTCCAAAATGCCTCCCCGAAAAATGACGACCAGAGTTGAATTTTAAATTCAAGAATATATTTTTCTCCCAGTTTCAAATTTTGAAATGAGATGTATACAATAAAAGTAGAGAGAAAATGACAAGACATTGTCAAAGCCTTTCAGTCAGATTATCTCTGTGACAGGGTGGACTCAAAAGACGCCATAGGTCCCAAGGTCCCACTTAGATTTGTCAAGGTCACGCTACTCTCACAACATGTAATGAGACTGTGTTATGAGGTCACCCTGAACTATACTTATGAGCTCATGCTGAGCTGTATTATGCGGTCACAGTGGACTGTGTTAAGAGCTCACATTAAAGTATACTTATGAATTCATGCTATACTGTTTAAACGTCCTGCTAAACTGTGTCATGAAGTCACACTGAAGTACACTTATGAGCTGATGTTAAACTGTGTTATGAGGACATGCTGAACTGTGTTATTAGGTCACACTGAACTATATACTTATGAGTTCATGCTATACTGCATTATGAGGTCATGCTGGACTGTATGTTATACCATTCCCTGGGAGGTTTGGCCACCAGGGAAAAAATGCTGCCACACAGACCTGATTTTTATCACTTCCTTCCTCCTCTTTTCCTCTATTCCCACACTCAGGTGGCCATTGTGCGAGGGGTCTGCCGACTGAGACATGCTTGGTAAGAGAGCCTCAATTTATCAGCAGTTGAGTGGCCCCCGCCCGTTCCCCTGCCCCTCTGCAAAAAAGTTTGTCTTGAAGTGCTTCAGTCCAGTCATCGCACCTAATACCATATTACAAACGGTCAACTGCCGGGAATAAGCCAAGTCTTCAAAGTGATACTAGCCGATACCAATGCTACGCGCGGGCTATATGCACGGGCACGATAACAGCTGATTGAATTAGCCGGTTTTACTTGCAAAAACTGCTTCAAAATGCAGTTTTCACTTCATTACTAAGTTTGAAACCTGGCACATCATCTTTGTCACACAGTAAAACCGGTGTATGCGGACAACAGACTCATTATTCACAGAGGTTTCGGAGGAGATGTGAGTGTGAAATTACAGATATCGCCAACTGCGTAATAATATATAGATTTTGAAATTTGGAATATATTGTGAACATAAGCTTAAGTTCAAAGAGTTCAGTTACATTCCTTATTTATCCCTGCCAGGAATTTTGAAACAGCAATGTTCTTTGGAAAAGCAAGCAGCAATATTGTCAATAGCTCTGTGATAAAGTCAGTCTCAATGTGTGCCAGTCTTGTAATATACTCAGCGCCATTAACAACGTACAGGTGAGGTATGTACTGTATTTGCGGCAAATTGAAGATTTTTATTGCTTTTCCAGTGAGGCACAAGAGGAAATAAAGAAAAGCGCGTGGTATTGTAATCCTGATGCACACCACTTGCACACGCCAAGCACTTCAGTAATAACAAACATTGAGCTGTTTGTGATGTGTACAGTGACACTTGACTTGTTCTTTTTGATGTGGTCAATAGCCTACATAAAGCCAACAAAAAAATGAAAAATGCTACTGTATCAAGAAAATGCAACAGCTTGTGACACAGGAGATAAAAAAAGAGCCTTTGGCATGTTATGGGCAGATCTCAGCCGCCGAGAGGTGGCATTCTCCTTTGGCCAAAGAAATGTCTTCTATATATACTATATATGTCTACTATATAGAAACCATTGGCATATTGTAGCTACTGGCCCTTCTTTAAAAGAACATCTAGATAACCCACCACGGATAGTTTTTAAGAGACCCCCCAACTTGAGAAACTTGTTGGTGAGAGCAGATCATCCCCCTAATTCTCAGATCACTCCATGCACGTTTTTTAGTACTGTAGAATCAGACAATTATAAACGTGGTAACTGCTAACAGTGCAAGTCTTTTCATCATCCACACACAGGAAAAGTTTTTGCCATCAAAAGCATTATTTCATGTAAAACCAAGAGTGTGATATAAATGCTTAAATGCCCTTATGGGTTAGCATACATTGGCAAAACTTCTAGATCTCTTAAACAGAGAATTTTGTAACATAAAAGTTCGATTAGAAATTTTGATCATAAAAGCCCCATGGCTAATCATTTTAAGCTCATGAACCATACTGTGGCCTCTTTTTAAGCTATATTGGTATTGAACATGTTCAGCTTTCTCGGGGGGGGGGGGGGTGACATTAATAATCTTCTTCTAAAACATGAATCATTTTGGATTTTTACCTTAGAGACCTTGTCACCCAAAAGGGCTCAATGAGGAAATGGACATTCGTCCTTTTTGTAATTGGATATCATCTCTATTCTTTTGGTTGTTTGGGCCCCTCATATAAGTCTTTATTATTCTTTTTTACACCTTGACTTAGAACAGATAAGGACCCTCGCAGTTTCCTTGTGACGATGGCTCATCGGCCTGATTGTATGTAGGATTTTTCTGGTCTATCGGATTATTGTGTGCTTTCTTACCACATTTTTAATGTGTATATGTACTTGTATATATGTGGATTAACAGTTGTATTATGCACTACCATGTGTTTGTGACCGTTTGTGTTTGTGTGTGTGTATGTGTGTGTATACACTTGTGTTGGTGTTTTTACTTTTTGAGATGTCTGTCTTTGACTTTGTAGACTATTGGGTCACGTGTCTGGATCACATGATATTTTGCCACGTGAATTTAAGATGTCGCTCTGTGTTAATATTGATTGTCTGATGAAGAGCTGTGTCGCTCGAAACGTCACGTTCGTATCGTAAATAGTGGATACTGGAGCCTTGCAGTGTGCGAGTCATTTGTCTATTTTTACATTTTCTCTATTTTTTGACTCAACACCTGCTCTCTCTTTGGCTTTGGATGTGCGTGGATTCCTTTTTAATTCAGAAAAAAAGAGTCATAGGAATAAGATTACAGTCAAAATGTGACACTAAAATACTTTTTGAGAAAAACTTCTTATGCGGATTCAGCTCTTGCAGCATGAAATTGCATATTGTGTACTCGCACACCGTCTCTCACTGATTCATTTATATACTCCTTCCCTCAGTCACTCCTCCATACTGCACACCTCCATCCAAAGACAAGGTACTTGTCTACAGCTGTCAGGGACTGAGTACTGTTGGTAAATGTGGGTCTGCTTCCTTTAATACATGTGATATTGAGATATTGTTTTTGAAGATAATTACTCACAATGGCTGTTTCGTCCATCACTACAAATTTGCAGTCAACAGGTAGGAAACTAGAATAGTAGTGCTCAAAATCAATCCTTAGGACCCTATGTGTGTGTTTATTTTTGTTCCAGCCACCCTTACGATCCTAGAAATTAATTTGGGATTAATTAAGTAATTTTTTAAATTGCTCCATTTACTCTTGAAGTCACACTATGTCAGAAATAGTTGTGCATACCCTGAGGAGTTCCATGTTCATATTGTTACCTCCGGTAAAGAGTTTTCACCTCTTCTCGTTTGTTTGTTTGATTGGTTTTGCTTTGTCTGTTTGTCTGTCTATTAGTTTGCAATTTCTAGCAAAAACAATTGGCCACATTTCATTCCAAGTTAGCTCAAATTGTTGGCACTGGCATTGAGTTTAGGAGTATTGAAAACAACGACTAGACTCAAGGTCAGGATCAAATGCACCATGACCTTTGACCTTGAAGATTTCGGCATGTCCTCGCAACACAAGTGAATTTGTTTGTTTGTTAATTGCCGAAATCGTATGAAATCGCATCAGTCGGTTGCTTGAGACGTCTGTTTGTCTGTCAGTTACTCGCTAACTCGTTAACTTGAAACTAAGGCCATTCTTTTTGTCAACGTAATGTGGATTTAGCGGTTAGGGCGAGTCACTCTGATGTAGAGTGGCTCCAATAAGTATTTGTACACTACTTGAAAATTCAACTACATAACAGCTTTTGTATATTCGGCTAAATGCTTGCTATTGTGTGTAAAAGTGATTAAAATATTTGATAATCAATATTTTTTAAACAAATATTTAATGTCAAAATGGCATATTTGGTCAGTAAGGCGATTATCCGACCCAATAAGTATCTGTACAGTTCCATTAGTGAGTCACAAAAGTTATAATACTCACCTAAAATTGACTCAAGATGTTTACAGGACATGGTTGACTCACTTGGTCTGATTTGGTCAAGCGTGACCATACTGGACACTCCCTCTGTACACAGACTGGCCTATGTAAATGGCCTGACCATGCCCATAATGTATTCCTGTGATATATGGCTAAGACAGGCGAGATACCCCGTCAAATGCGGGAGCAAATCATTCAGCTACATAAAGAAGGCCAAAGCACCAGAAAAATTGTAACTCGGCTATCGTTACGCCACATGACCGTGCAGTACATCATCAAGAAGTACAAACAGTCTGAACGCATAGCCAATGCAGCCAGGAAAGGACGTCCCCAGAAGACCAGCCAGCGCACTGAGCGGTACATCTCCCTGCTGGTAGAGAGGAAGAGACAGTCCTCGGCCTCCAGTCTTGCCACCAAAGTGGAGGAAGCAACTGGAAGCCATGTTTGTGCCCAGGCCATCCATAACCAGCTCCATGATGTACAGTAGTGTACAAATACTTATTGGAGCCACTGTAAATCCTTATTTTTTGAAGATTGGTATGAGAGGAATATATGGTCTATAGTTGACTTGATGGACACGAATGGCAATTTCTTAACCTATGAACAATTCTGTATAAAATATACAGTGGCTCCGGATCTGGAAGAATAAAAAATATCTGTCTAACGCCAGTCTGCGTGATATTTCTGACCGGATAACTCAGTTCTGTCAAAGGAACAGATGTATGGCGTGGTGGAGGTATGCGCTCTGCCAGGTGCCCTCTAGTTAGCACCGCTGCTGTATTAGGCCACTATTGCCATTGGACAAACAAAAAAAAAAAGAATGGTACCACATTCGAATATTCAGATATTCCAACCCACAGGGGTTTCTGTTAGATATGGGTGGTACATGAATTACCCTCCCATCGTCGCCCCTTCCCCCCCACCCCCCAACTCTCCTAGACTGTGGCCGACCGGAATGAGGAGGATGGGGGGACATGGTGGTGATGGGGAAGGGGGACAGGTGTGCTGGAGATCTGCTAGAGCAATTTGCTCTAATGCCCCGGACACGCCAGCTCTGCTGCCCTGCCTTTCCCACGGCAGAGAGGGTCAGGGGGGCAGGGGGGCACTGGGATGGGGGAGGAGGGAGGGGGTGTTCTGCACATAGCCCTTCCAGAGAGGTAAACCACTGGGACTGGTGTGTGTGTGATGAGGGGATTTCTCATCTATTAAATCCAGTACATCCTTTCAAAACAATCCCATTCTATACACTCATTCTCATACTATACATCTAATAAAATCCAATACATACTTTCCCATCCTATATACTGAATCTCATGGTATACATCTTATATATTGTATACATCCTATCACATCCCTTCCAATACATGCAATGTGACCCTATACAGCCTGTCACATCCTATCCCATCCTATTTATTCGGTCACATTCCATTGCACGCTATAAATGCATTACGTCCCATCATATTCTATTTATGCTTCCATATTCGATAGCATTCCATCCTAACCTATGTATCGTATTACACCCAACACATCCTATCCCATGCTATAAATCCATTACTTCCTGTCCCATCTTATATGGATTGCTCCTTGCTCTGCCTGAAAGGTCAAAGTGCAGCTTCAGTGGACTCGGGCCTCTCAGATGAGAAGATTTATAATCTTTGCTCACAGCAGGACAGCATTTTTCTCTCAGAGCTGATTGAGTGATGAAGGAGGGGGCGGGGAGGGGTTTGAAGAGTTTGCTCCAAGAGGGTTTGCAGTGATTTGCAGTTATTTATTTTCTTTCTTTTTAAATATTATTTTTTAGGGAATTTTTCCTTTATTTGACAGTTATGCAGTGTAGAGAGACAGGAAGGTTGGGGAGAAGAATGGGGGAAGACATGCAGCAAATGACCTGAACTGGAATCGAACCCAGGTCCCTGCAGGAAGGACACAGCCTTTATGGTACGCGCGCTTGGACTGATGAGCCACCCGGGCATCCCAGTTATTTTCTATTTTTGTTTTATTTTGTGTGTGTGTGTGTGTGTGTGTTCTCCTGCTGAGGTTGTGGAAGCTCGGCCATAGAGACTCTCCCATCCGGCTGAGAGGAAAGCGAAACTTCTTCCTGAGATGACCCAGAGCTGCACAGAAGCACTAATACTCTTCCTTCTGGATCACAGGGTGAGTAGCCAGTAAAGAAAATGTCTGCAAAGCACAGTGGTTTCGAAACTAAGAAAAATGCCGTATTCACTCATTCTCAGGAATAAAGGAAAGATTAGAAAAATAGTTGTGTTGGCTTGTGTTTTATTTCATAATGGAGTTTTGCTGGTTGTTTTGTCTGTATTTCAGTATTTCTGTCTCCGTCACCCATACTGCCACCACCTATGCCCCGAATAGTAAATCAGGCCTGTCTGCACAACCTGTGGCTGTTTAACAGTCACTTCCTATTTGTCTTGACCTCTGACCTTCTTTCAGCCAGTGGCAACTGCATTGCAGCAACTTGTGCCAGCCACAAGAGTTTGTCTAGAAGCGGATAAAGTTGTCAACACAGCCCAGAACCACCTGTAGGCAAACACAAGCCTTGACCTCTTGCCTTACAAGTTTTTGTATTGAATTGAGTTCTTAGGAAAAAATTCAGTTTAATTTTGAATGCAGTTTACTCAATCGGCATCTCTTGAAATGATTCTAACCAAAACTATCTTGCCTGATTTTTGTCATACAGTATATTTGAGATTTCAGCTCATGGTTTTACAGAAGATTTCATGCTTGTATAGACAGTTTTTTGTTTCTTTGTTTCTTTTGGCTGGACTGAGTTCCCCTGGAAAAACACAGTAGTCCTTTGTCCACGGTTACCTGTACTGCATCTCTTTCAGTTATCAGTCCAAGCAAAACATGAATCATCCACAAAGTATTTAGGAAATTGTGATTTTTTTAAATTTCAAAAGTACCTAGCAGGCACAATGGGATTTCACCACATCACGATTTGATTGCGGTGGTACTGCCATTATGTTAGTGTTGTGACAGGAAATTGACTGGAATCTGAGAGCTGGGTATTTTCAAATGACTCAGTGCACAGGTGACTGAGGTGATGTCGTTTCAGGGATTACCAACGAGGCACTTATACGAGGCTTAAAGGTGTGATTCTATGACTTGGTGGGAATGAAAAAGGAAATATGAGATTTTTCAGGTTGAGATCCTGAAGCAGATGCAGGGATAAATGTGGGGGTGTATAATGCACCTGTTATTCTCTTGTATTAATATTGTCAGCAATAAAGTCAGATGCTGCTCATTAGTGTCAATCAGAGATATGAAGCCTGATAATCCGAATGAACATGTAATGACAAACACCCTGGTCCCCTCCTCAGGCCCAGATCAGGGAGAACAGGAGGACGAGCCCCTGCACTATAAGAAATAAATGGTTGACTCAAGTGAAAAAAATGCACGGCAACCAGCTGCAAAGCATTTTTGAGTTTGTCCAACTTCAAGACTCAGTAGTTCCACAAACTCATATTTAAAAGAACTTGGATCTTGAAGTTGAGCCAACCTAAAAAATGCTTTGCAGCTGGTTGCCTTATCAATTTAAGTTGAGTCAACCCACATTTTCATAATAATAATAATAATAATAATAATATCTTTATTCACACATTAAAATACACAGCATCATTAATGGTAAAGATAAAAAAACATATTTACATAGATATGGGTTAGTTAACACAGATATCCTCAATTAGAAAGTCAATCTCCTCCATAGTGAGTATAACACAACTCTTTGAATGTGGGCTCACTTGCTTGTGTGCATGTGTATCTGTGTGTCTGTGTGCGTGGATGTGGATTTTATTTTTTTCATACTTGTCACATTTAAATGTTTCAGATCATCAAACAAATTTTAATATTTGACCTCCTGGATGAGTCGTTCATGCGCTCTTGGAGTACTTTTGGTAGGCTGGCCACTCCTGAGGAAGGTTCACCACTGTTCCAAGTATTCTCCATTTGTGGATAATGGCTCTCACTGTGATTAACCGGAGTCCAAAAGCCTTAGAAATGGCTTTGTAACCCTTTCCAAAGTGACTGATGTCAATGACTTTGGTTCTCATCTGTTCTTGAATATCTTTAGATCGCAGCATGATGTGTTGCTTTTTGAGATCTTTTACCCTACCTTACTTAGTCAGGTTCTATTTAAGTGATTGTTTGATTCAATCAGAAATCAGACCTGAGTGTGGCAAGTGAAATTGAACCAAAAAAAAATGTGGTTAATCACAGTTAGTTCATTTAACAAGGGGTGGCAATTACTTTTTCGCATAGGGCCAGATAGGTTTGGGTAGCTTTTTTCCCTTAATATATGAAATCATCATTTAAAAACTGCATTTTGTATTTACTCGGGTTATCTTTTTCTAATTAAAATTTGTTTGATGATCTGAAACATTTAAGTGTGACAAATATGCAAAAAAATATGAAATCAGGCAGGGGGCAAATATTTTTTCACAGCATATTATATATGTGCGGTTGTGTGCTTGTGTGCATATGCGCGCACACGCATGTATGTATGTATGTGTGTGTGTGTGTGTGTTTGAGTGTGTGTGTGAATCTTTTAGTATGTGTGTGTGAGTTTGTGCATTTAAGGGTGTGTGTGTGTGTGTGTGTGTGTGTGTGTGTGTGTGTGTGCGTGCGTGCTTATGGTCCTATCTGTGTGTGTGTGTGTGTGCGCATAGATCTTTGAGTAAGTGTGTGTGTGTTGTTTGTGGGGGTGTATGTGTGTGTGTGTGTGTTTGCATGTATGTGAGTGCGCGCACGTTTGAGTGTGCACATTTGGGATGAAGGTCATGCAGATTGTGCATTTCCTCTCTGCTCAGAAATACAGACTCAGAGACAGAGGAGTAATGGGTCAGATACAACATCCCCACTTCGTAGCCTTCACTTCCCTTTCCCATGTCAGCAGCTATTAATACACCAACAACAGGATACTACCACAGGACAAGGGGTAATTTACATACACACACTCACTCACACACACACACAAAAACACAATCACCCATACACCAACTACATACACACAGACATTGACACAGGGACACAAATACACTACACAGACGTGCACATACACACATGTCCGCGCACACAGACACACCTACACACACAGACACACACACACACTCTCACACCAAATCATACACACAAACGCACATCAACTCATGCACAAACAGAAACTGACACACAAACACACACCAACTCATACACACACACACACACACACACACACACACACACACACACACTGACTCTTGGACACAAATACACGCACAGATACACACACATACGCACACATATTGTATGGCCTAACGCAAACTTATGCACATAAATACTCGTACAAATACACATGGACACTCACACACACACACACACACACACACACAAACTGATAAAATTCTTAGCATTTCTTCCAGGAAAGTTAGTGAAAATGCCGAGCGACCTGTGAAATTCCAGAACAGTCCAGCAGTACTCTGCTGTTGTTCTGAGATCACACAGGCCTTTCTGTCGGGGTCAGAGGGCCCAAAAATGTGAATATTTTACAGAAGGACATATTTTCCAAATATGGCCAGACTACTTTTTCTTTTCTCATGCCATTGTCATAAATTAATTAATTCATTTTAATTTTCTTCTACATTTTTGTATACTGAGCTCTGATTGGTGCAGTTATGCTGTGCCTGGGACAGAATAGCATGAAAGAAGATGTTAAAGCACAATACCACGCACTGTACCACAAGTAAAGCAAACAAACAAATGGAATACGGGTACGGTAATTTTTTTTTTTCTCCAGGAGCCATATCGTACCAATTGATCACTTACAATGCAAGTTGTGATGGGTCAACCAAGCACATTCCTGTTGCAAACAGTACCAGTGCAACTCAGGATTTGGAACGTCATAATTGCATGGGATATTTTACAGTGTGTATCCCTCCATCAAATAATGCCAAATATTACAAACAGACACACACGGGGCCACTACAACTTGCAAGGAATTGAGATTAGAACCACAGATCAGTATGAAATTAGCTTTTGTTGTGGAAGGGTAACGCCAATGAATGGTTGGCCCCTCTCCCTTGCTCGTATCTGATTGGCTGGTGCAGGGATGTGGCCTATGGGAAAAGTTGATGATGATTCTAAGGCCTGTGGCTTGAAAGGGGCCCAAGATGGAGAGGGGGGCACAAACACTACAGTCAGATTGGAGGGGGGTGGGGTCCCAGAATTCTTAGCTGCACTCCTGGATCAGTGGACTGAACATTGGGTGAGGGGCTGATAGTTGGCCCTGTTCAGGGCTGATGAACACAGGTTGCTACAGAAATGAATGAATAACAGAGACTCCGCAATCAAGGCCGGTTTGTTTTGCAGCCCAGTGTCTGTCCTGCGCCTGAGTCCCTCCCCCCACAACAACACACAGGATCAGAGGCAGACAGTGGTCTCGTCCGCACGGCTGAGAGGGAGACTAATGACGAGACAGGGAATGATGGAGTGATGACAGGTGTGCCTTTCATCTGCCCATGCTCTCTCTCTCTCTCTCTCTCTCTCTCCCTTTCTCCCTCTTTTACTTCCTCTCTCTTCTGAACTGATTGCCCTCCTTCACAAGACCTTCAGGACAAGGGCGGGACACAAATATAACCCATAACAGTCATTCAACAAAATCTCAAGGCTATTCTTCACGGGTAAAATTATTATTTTGATTCGCACCAGTAAGCGGTTTAGTCATTAAGAAAAAAAAGAGCATTTAAAAAAAAATAGAGCCCTCTGAGCGACAAGGAAGACCAAAGAAGAATCAGAACCACTTCATTTGAACCGAATGGTTGGTAATAGTTTGACAGTGCTGCCCTGTTACAGGCAAAGCTTCAGGTAATTTGTGGAAAATAGAAGCTTTTCAGTGGAGGATGTCTGGTTTTCCGGCCTCTGTTCATCCAGCTCAGAGTTTCTCTTCAGAAATACAAACTTTTTTTTGTATAACTTACTCCTGTACTAAAATAAAAGCACTTGGTCTTCTGAGCTATTCTCCATTAGGAGCATGAATAATAACAATTGAGATTATGTATCTAAGATTTAGTTTTTAAAAATCTGCACTTTTATGAATGATTGCTACTGCCCTTTGGTCAATCAATTACATAAGTTAGTGTCAGAGCAAAAAGGATAGTTGATTATGTACCCAAATCTATCTACAGATGGCAACAGAGTCAGCTTTGGCCTTAGTTTTATCCATTATTAAAAACCTAAAATTTTAGTGTATTAATTACTGTATTGAAACCCCGTCAGCTACCGATCAAAACATGATTTTTACTGGTGATGGACGTGGTTCCCTCGCAGTAAAAATTTCAGTGAGAAAACAGCTCATATAGTATGTGTCCGGCCCCAGAGCACATTGTACCCTTTTAGAGTCTAAGAAAGATTGGAGATTTAACTGTGCTCTCGGCAGGGTCTAATGAAGAAATAGGAAACTACTTTTTTGAAGTCTTAACAAAGATTTATAACTGCTGACAAACTGTACTTGACATTTGTCTCAATGTGTAAAAAATTTTAAAATAAAAAATATGGCTGTAAACCTTCTTCCTGTCACAAAGTGGCCCTGTTATCTCCAACATTCCCTCAATGACTTATTTGTATAAATGCCAGCTCAAGTTATTAATGTCAGATATTTATTGTAAATGCAGATGTAGACATGTGGGGTGATGCCCTCGTTATTGCTGCATCGATCAGCTGATACTCAAGACTGGCTGTATATTGAGCCCCTGCACAACCTTCATATCCTACCACAGTATATGAAGAGTTCACTTCCAGAACGCCATATATCTATTTTACTCATTTTGAGCAAATCAGCTTTTTCTATGTTGGCGCATACTGCATTTTATAGAAAAACACAACCTTTGACCATGAATACCACCTCATAGTATGAATTTCTAAAATGGATTTTGCTCCACGTGCAAAAAGCACAGGATTATCGCGCTATGGTACATCTCAATTTTTAACTCCGCCCAACGAAACTGGAAGGGGTTATGTGATCTTTACCGTTTGTCTGTTGGTTGGTTTGTTGGCTTGTTGGTAAGCAGGATTACGCAAAAAGTTATGCATGGATTTTCCTCAAATTTGGTGGAATGATTAAGTATTGTTCAAGGAAGAGGTGATTCTATTTTGGGAGGTCAAGGTCAAAGGTCAAAGTCAAGGGCATGCAACAGGTCAAAAACACATTAAAAACATATTTGCGCAAAAACTACAGGACTGCATAAACACAGGGCCTTCTAGCTAATACTGGGAAAAATAACATTGAGCACATTGGCGGAGGTACTTGCGCTCTCTGAGCGCAGCTCTGATTGTAATTTTGGCTCTTATTGCATTTTGGAAACAAAGTCTTCATATTTCTCCTCATTGTCCACAATTCGGCAGTCCCATTCCTGGATAGTTTCATTTCTGGGTGACACAGGATCATTATATGCAATACAGCAATAGCTGTAATGTGACAGTCCGGTTCACCTTCAAGTGTATAATTTGGCCTTATGCTTTTAACAATAAGATGCTGTGGCTAGGTTGTTGACCGTCACTCACAAACATCATTGGACTGACAGCTTGCAATAGTGTGTGTGTTATATTTGGGAAAACTCTCAATTATAAAAGAAATTGGGTGGTTGCATGAGGTTTATCCTGTGTGTGAAATTCTCTGATTGTAACTGCTAATATCCTGTCCTCAGCCACTCAGTGAAAGAGACCATGACTTTCTTTAATCTCTGACCAAGTAGACAGAGTATCTGTGGCTGAATCCACATTTTACTGCTGTGGAAGAAAAAATGGTGAAATTACACTGAGGTCCTACCTGATGGGTGGAGCTCTTGCTACTTGTGGGAGTGGGGGGATTGGGGTTGGGGTTGGTCAAACCACAGACACTCATTCAAATAAGCCGCAGAAATTCAGTGACTTTTGACCCTCTGAAAAGGAAATAAAGACTAGTAAATACTGTAACTCTTCCTATTGCTGCGGAAAGTAGCACACAGCATAATGAACCCCCTTCCCTGCAGTCTCTTGCTAATTCGCCTCTGATATAGCCGAAGACCCTGGGACGTCATGCTATTTCTGTGCAGGAAGAGCCCTGCCGTTTTGAGGACAGCGTAATTGTATATCGCAAGTCCAGCATAACCATCAAAATCAGAGCTGTAGATACACGCACAGGACAGGGATGTTTTTGTGTATGTTTCAGCTGTTTACATTTTGGCACAACTTCAGAAGTGTTCCCAAATTATGAAATTCTGTTTTTCTCCTTTTACTGCTTATTTATATTTACATGCTCTGCCATCACTTCTACAACCTCAATTCCAAAGGAATTAGGACAATGTGTAAAACGTAAATGAAAACAGCAAGCAGTCATCTTTAAATCCTTTTTAACCTTCATTCAGTTCAAATACAGTATGTACTGAAACAAATATATATGATGTTTGCCTCATTAATTTTATTGGTTTTTGAAAAATAATAGCTATTTTCCAAATGTGATGTCTGCAACACTTTCCAACAAAGTTAGGATGAGTGCATTTTCATCAGTGTGTAATATCACTTCTCCTTTTAATAATACTTAAAAGTCATTTTGAATCGGAGGACACTTATTGTTGGTGTTTTGAAAGCAGATTTAATCTCCATTCTTGCATGATGTAGGACTTCAGTGGATCAGCAGACTCTCTTCTGTTTTATTTTGTGCTACATAATCCACCACTCATTTTCAATGAAAGGCAAGTCCGGACAGCAGTCATTACTTGCACTCTGTGACAAAGAAGCCATGCTGTTGTAATACGAGCAAAGAGTGGCTTGGCAATTTCCTGCTGGAACAAGCAGGCCATCCCTGGAAAATGTGACGTCTGGAAGGCTGTATATGTTGTTGCAAAATGTGCCTATGCCCATCTGCATCATTTTTACCATCACAGATGTGCCAGTTGCCGATGGTCAGAGCTCTGACACTGGCCCAGACCATGACAGATGCTAGCTTTTGAACACGTCACTGATAACAGTCAGGATGGTACTTATACTCTTTTGCCCTGAAAACAAGATGTCCATTTTTTTCCACAAATAATTTGAAAGATGGACCTTTCAGACCACACCACACCGATCCACTTCTGAATCAGTCCTTTCTGGATGAGCTTGAGCCCAGAGAAGTCAGTAGCACTTCTGGATGGTGTTAATGTATGGCTGCATCTTTGAGTATTTGAGTCTTAACTTGCATTTGATGATGTTATGACAACCTGTGTTTGCCGACGCAGGTCTTCTGAAGTATCTATTAGCCCTTATAGTTATGCCCATTAGAGATGTATGTTGTTCCTAAACCCCTTTGCGCAGATATAGACCCTGGCATCTGTAAATTCCGAAATTTAATTCCAAAATAACTCTGTGATTGAATTTGGAATAATTAATTAATTAATAATTGCTTCACTGGAATAATTTTCCAGAGTATCTGTGACACAAATACTGAGTTATAAAGCCTAAATAGGCTCAGGCATAACAAGAAGAAATTGGCAATATTTGTTTTCTGCGCAAAAGGGTTAAGTGCAGTGCCCTCTAAGAGCTCGAAGGTCATGCGCATCCAGTATTGGTATTTGGCCTTGTCTTTTATGCGGGGAGTTCAATCCTGTTTCCTTGGATTCTTGGAATCTTTTCACTGGATTATAGACTTTCGTTTTGTGATCCCTAAATTCTGTGCAAGCACATGCACATGAAGGAACGTTCTTAAAATTTTTGACTGATTGCACAACTTTTGGCATAGTGGCAAGCCTCAAAACATCTTATCGATGATGTCTGTGCCTTTAAAAATGTATAATTTTATACTCAAACATGATTGAATCACCAGTAACCTGTTCACCTGTGGAATGTTACAAACAGGTGTTTTGCTGAAGAGTCCACAACTTTCCCAGTCTTTCTATTCCCATGACCCAATTGTTTTGGAATGTGTTGGAGATTTTAAATTTGGAATCTGTGAATATTCGCAAAAATTAATGCAGTTAATGAGGAGAAAGTTTAGATATTTTTGCTTTGTTCTGCTTTGTTTTGAATGGAGAATCTGAATTCAAAATTGAATTTGATTTTGGACTAACCACAATCTCCATCTCTGAAATAAGCCCTATATAGTTAATATATTTCATTGGAGCTTCGAGAGCCCAGTGAGTAAACAGGACACAGAGGATACCGCATGTCCAGCTGTGGCTGGGCTGGGCTGCCACGTAACCGCGTCACTCCCTGCTTTGTGTATGCTACGGTATCCTGTTTTTCCCTAAACCCCATTCAGAGGTAAGGGATCATCAGTCCATAACATCTCAGTCTTTTCTTCTCCCGTGAAGCACAACACTGCGATTTTCTCTTGCAATAATTCACGCTGAGCCCTCGCCGCAAAGCTCGACGTGACACCTGTCAACGGCAATCATGAGTCACACGCATTGGACCCCATAACAAATCGTGCAAGTGTCACAGAATGCAGTGCAAATTTTACTGCCAGTTTCACATGGTAGTTCCTTTCTGTAATGAGTGACTGGCAAGGGCTAGTGTCAGGCCACACCTGAGACAGAGTTACGCAGCCGAATATGCAGCAATTTTCTTGCCCTCTCTTGCTTGCTTTGATAAGTCTGCGCCCGCTTCACACGGGGCAGTGGGTGCGGAATAAGACAACTGGGCCATGACTGAATTTCTGGCTCTAACTTCATGATAAACTCTGGGGCTTGCCTGAACTTGAGTTCTATTGAGCTGTTCAGTGAAAGTTATAATGCTTGTTGTACACTGCTTTGGGGCTGCGGCATGGGCTGTCCAATAAGTTGTTATCATATCGTCCACCACAACTCTGTTGCCAGTTGGGGTGCTTGGCTGGGACCAGACCTCACACAGAGATCTAGGGTCACCAACTGTCACAGGACTCGACAGGTCCATTCAATCCATCCTTCATTCCCTTCCCTTCTATGACAGAACTTTTCGCAAAATGTGGGCTGTTCCAGCAAACTCGCTTTCTGGATCATTTTGAATGGTAATATATCTACCCCCTGGTCTGCTAAAAAATTCGGATGCCTCTTTGTAACGGTTCTCCTCACAAGTGGTGCCATCCATGTCTTCACCTTCCACATCAGCTCCAATTCCCACGCTAATTCTTCCTACTTGCCCGCATTCTCCTCTTCCTTATGCCACAATCTGGAGTCTGCAGCGATTGCCGCATCTATGATTATGCAATCGTTATATATCTTCCTCACGAGGACAATGTCAGGCCTCCGAGCATGAATTACTTGATCTGTTTGAATGCTAAATTCCTAAAAAGTTTCACCTTATTATTCTCACTCACTGCATCTGGCTGTTTTTTTGTTGTGGTTAATGTCACAACCCTCCAGTGAATATCTTTCATGTCTACTCCCATCCAGCAGCTTGTGTGTCTTCTAGAAATATTCTCTCCGGTGGTTGGCTTCTTCCTGCATGCCTACCCCACCAGCTGTTATGCATTTGTGTTTTACGTGTGGGTTTGTGTCTATATATTCTTTACTTTGAGAGTGAAAGTTGCACACACACACACACACACACACACAAATATATATATATATATATATATATATATATATATATGTGGCCAAATCTAAATGGAAATGGTTCACCAGACACAGAATCAAGCTCCTCCCGTGGCCATCTCAGTCCCCAGACCTCAACCCCATTGAAAACCTGTGGAGTGAGCTGAAGAGGAGAGTGCAGAGGAGAGGACCCAGGTCGCTGGATGATTTAGAGAGATTGTGCAAAGAGGAATGGTCAAAGATCCCTGTTTCTGTATTCTCCCATCTTGTAAAACATTCTAGGAGAAGAATAGGTGCTGTTTTGTTGGCAAAAGGGGGTTGTGCAAAGTATAAACATCAGAGGTGCTAATAATTGTGGCACACATGATTTGATGGAAAAGAATTATTTCTTAATGTGGGATTTTTTTCTCCCACTGAATAAATGCACTTAAATTAAAGGTTGGATTTTCCTCTTTTGTTCATAGTGGTCCTATACTAAAAAACTGAATTTATTAGAAGCTAAAGAACACATCTTAACCAGGGGTGCCAGTAATTATATATTTTGAGAGTGCAAGTTACTGGATGGTCACTTGCGATATGCACTTTGGCAACCAGTCAGTAAAAGTTGTAACCTTGTAAAAGTTTATTGTCTTTGAAAATTATTTGTGATCTTTAATGATAGTTAAATGAGGACTTTCTTTTTCTAGTTCTATTAATATGAACAAGCTCCCAAGCCTTTCTCTCAATATCCAAGATTGGGACTAAAATCCTCATAGTCATCCTTCAGTCTGTTCTTCTGCCCAGTTTATTAGGAACACCTCTAAAGCCTTCTTCAGTCTTCAGCATTGGGACTTCGTTCCAGCTAAACTCCAAAGTCCTGACATCTGACAGCTCTGCTCTGGTAAAATATGCACTCAATCTGGCAGCTGACCCAGAAAGCCACTGGCCAGGCATGGGTACGCCCACACAGAATTCACCCTACCTTGCCCAAACCCAAGCCTGTACCATCTGAACTGAAGTGTGATTCTGCTCCGGGCTCTGTACCACTGTCTCATCATATTACTATCAGCAAACACTACTAATGGATGCACTCCAACTTCATATTTGGATCTGGAACATTACAGTTTAGTATACGTCTTAATCATTTTTGTCATAGCACCTCTTGTATTACTTTCATAATTTTGCCATTTTTGTGATCCACGCACTTGCATTTTGGGCAACCCTTTGGAACTCTGTTGGTGCCCTCACCTTGCTTTTGTGGTTGACCTAACAAAGAGATGCTTGTTAGACCTCTGTTATGCATACAGATGCTGCCAACTAGACTTAAGAATTAAAGGCATTTTTTTCTGGGGAGTACTTCCGATACTTGTCTCCCCCCCTGTGTAATGAAGCCAAACCTCAACAGGTACTGACAAATTTTAGACACCCCCCCCCAGAAACAAACACACACGCACACACACACTCCCCCGACTGTGCTGCTTTAGCGCTGTAGCTCATGAGGATGCGGCATGGAAATGCACCCCAAAACCCCTGCCCCTCCCAGCGCTAGGTTCCTCCCTGGCCCCTCCAACAGACGAGATTAAGCAGGGACCCAGGCCCATCTGCTGTCGCCCGTCTGCAGCAGTTTTTTCACTGAGGCGATTCCTTTCACCTCTCCCCAACCTGGCCCCATCAGCGCCACTTCAAACACACACACATGCACACACGCACAAACACACACTCACAGGGCCACAAGCATACACACATACACACACAAACTCACAGGGGCACATCCATATATTCAGACACACACATATACACAGTGCATACGCAAACATGCATATGCAGATATGTATCCACACAAACACAAGTATACAAACACACTGAAGCATGCATACATACACACAAACTGGAATATTCTAACACACACGCATGCAAGCACATATACATGCGCGCACGCACGAGCGCACGCATGCACTCTCTAACGAATACATATACGCCTACACATGCTCATAAACATGCACGCACACACACACACGCGCACACACACACACACACACACACACACAAAAACAACAAATTCGCACATGAACAAATAGTCACCACCATTTACTGAAAAATCTTATTCAGATTTTGCTTAATAAAGTGTGCTAAATAATGTGGAAAAGGTTAGAGGGGTTGGAGGAAATGCAAAGAAATTGAGGGAGAATCGCAACCACATCATTTGCACACCACTGTGGAAAACTCGTCAATTCTTCTGAAGCTCGAAGTTTCCTTGTTGATCCCCTTTCCCAGGCAGTATGGCCTGTCTGTCTGCAAATTTATTGTTGTCTCAGAACATGCAATTATTACTCGACCGGACTTACAACATAACTTTTGTTTATTTATTTATTTAGAGTGTTTAACTAGTTGCCAAGAATATTATTTTTTTTAAAAATAGACACATTCAAGCCATTATGCAAAATACTGTGCATATTCAAACAACACACTCAATGCAAGACAGCAGGGTCAAAACGGATTGAGTGGATTTTTTATTTTTTTTTGCAAATGAAAACCACTGTGCCAGCACTGACAAAAAGGGTCTATTATAAAATCTTTTAAAAAATAAATAAAGACATAAGGCACTTTCCAGGGCAACGAGTTTCCTTTTTTGTATAATATATGGCTCAACTTGATCATTTTTAGCAGATGAAATTTAGTCCATCGATTTATGGCATTTTACTTTACTTTACGCCTTTTTTGTCTAGCCCTGGAGGGCTGAAAGGGAATCCCCCCCCCCCCCTCTTATTTCGCATTGCCTTCCATGTCACCATGTCCAACAAGCTTAGCGGCAGGTGCAAGCTTATCTTAACCAGGCGCTCTCAGCATGGACAGGGACCGGCGGATTTGTTAATGCTTTACTCGCCGTCCCGGCAGCTGAATAAAAACAGACTTACCCTTTGATCAGGCTCTGATAATGCGGGAGTCGCGAGCTGCCAGTTCTCGGGGTTTGATTTAGGACAGCGGTGATCGCAAAAACTACGCGAGTTTCGCCATGCTCTTCCAATCCGCACTTAACATGTAGCCTATGCCTCGGGTTAGATAGGTATACTCTTTGTTCTGAAATTATTCGAGTACAATGCAAAATTTTGTGAACGTACTAAAATGAACGTACAAAAAATGATGTATCAAGTTTACATACATCTACATAACATGACATGTTTGTGGAACTTCTTGTGCATAATCACATTAACTCCATCACTGCGTTTTTGTTTTTCATTGTAGGACTGTAGCACTGCGTTTTCCATTTGTTTTTGTTGGCCATGCTATTTCTGTTAATGTTAATTCCTCAGTGGCAAGACATCAATGAAAATGAGAAATTCTCAGATGACTATACTT
The DNA here is from genome assembly GCA_029721435.1 of Gymnothorax reevesii. Classification (NCBI taxonomy): domain Eukaryota; kingdom Metazoa; phylum Chordata; class Actinopteri; order Anguilliformes; family Muraenidae; genus Gymnothorax; species Gymnothorax reevesii. Next base: position 119,648,006 of record CM056574.1, read on the forward strand.
GTATAGCTTTGGTCACAATTGGCTGCAAATTCAACAGACAAGATTCCACATTCCTGGATGAAGTTGGAAACATAAGGTGACTGCAAATGGTAAAGCAACTCAACTTGGATAAATGAATAAACAGAAAGCATGAGTCTTCAGATCAGTCCAAGCTAAATGATATTAAACTAAAATATGGTCATGATTGGACGATTTTTGATACTCTCACTTCAGCATAATAATCATTATCTACAAGAAGTTTTTAAAAAGCATTATCGATGTAACAAATGTTTGTTGCATCATCTTATGGGGTCACTGTATTAGCCGTAATCTTTTATTTAAGTTTATTGCCCTCTAATAATTAGCTTGCTTAAAAGGGATAGTTCACCATTTAAGAGGTTTTATTTCAGCTTTTTAGCATTCGACTATTACAAACTCCAGCACTCACATACCCCAATTTGGATAAGATTGGACATGTCTGATTTGAAAGCAGCAAATTCTTGGCCTTGCGTAGCCAGAAAATGGCAGCCCCAGTGACAGTACAGCCCAAATCAACCTAACTGGGTCAGACATCTTGTTCGGTGGCAGGAGCATTGTTGGTTCAAGGTCCAGTACTTCACCTTCGTTGAACAGAAAAAAGATAGATGCGTGTGCACGCAAACACACACACACACATACACACACAGGCACAGACACACAGATGCACAAACAAACATACACACAAACCACAAACACACATATGTGCAAACACGTGCCCACACACACATGAACAAACATACAAACATGCAGAAGCACACACGCATTCTCACAAAAAACACAAACACATATAAAAACACTAAAATATATTCTAAACCACACCCACAAACACAGACACTAACCGACAAACAGAATGCGTGCACGCACACGCACACACACACTCCATCATCATCATCACCATCACCATCACCATTAAAGTGAATACAATCCAGTAAATAAGCTAGGAAAAAGGAATGGAGGTTTATCCAAGGTAACTTCAGCCAAGGAACATAATCGAGACAATCCTTCGAAGCATTTTCCATTTTATAATGTGTGACAAGCGAACAAGTGACTTGTGAATCCGTTTCTCTCCATCTGTCACACATCAGCTGCACCAGTAACTGTCGCTAACTGACATCACTTTGAATTCTTATTCCTTACTGTCCTTTCTTTTCATATTTAAGGAAAGGTCCATTGGCTGTGAATAATACACAAGTACAATGACCCCACTGAGATTTTAGGATATTAAAATTATACCAGGTGCAAGAAAAGAAAGGACCACCCTTTTTGCGGAAGTATTTCTGTTTAGAATGAGTGGCCTATAAATGATTAACCTGCCGGTCCATCCCACGCCATCTGGTGCACATCTGCCTCATCCGCAACTGCCTCACTTCTCTCTGACCTTTAATGGACATTCCAGTTTGCTGACTCACATTTCTTCGATTCCCCGTCCTCACTTCCATTTTACACGTCTGTTCCTCGTCTTTACAGAGGGCGGAGCTTTGAGGAAAAAGAGGAAGAAAGGGAGTAGAGCATGATTTATTTAAATGAGCCCATTTATGAAAGGAAATCTACCATCTTAACATGCCTGGTGCAAAAAAAAAAAAAAAAAAAGTCAGTTATCCTTTCTGGGCTGGCAGCTGTTTGCAGAAAAGAATAGAAAATCCCAGCTCTAGTTGTTCTAAAAAAATTTTCTGAGGAAACTTAGAATAGCACTTATGTCAAGCCGTTCAAATTTGCTAAGATTTTAAGCGTTTTTTTCCAGTTTCATTTTTGAATTTTGGGATGGCCTGAATGGCTTCAATGCGGAATTCATTAAACACGGTTTTGTTGTCCTTAGCAATCTGTTTTAGAGCTGAAAATCTTAGAGAGAAAGCAATGGAGAGCATTAGCATATATTATCAGCCATTTCAGGTGGGGCGATCCTGGAGCTCTTTAGCGTTAGATAGTGCCATTGGAACATCGCCTGTGGCTGCAAATATGCCAGAATAGAATTTTTACTCGCTGTACTAATCATTAAACAGGGCCCCAGGGAAGCGCCAATACCAACCTCCTATTTTACAAAAGGCCCCCATTGTTACTCCTTTCTCCATTAAAAATACTTTTGGGAATTAAATCCCCAAAATGAATATCTTACACCTACAACACAACTAATACACATTTAAAGAAATTGAGGCACCAAATGGAAAAATTACCATTTTTCAATTTATTTATGAAAAATATAGATTTCTGACTGTGACAACAGACAAAGAACATAGACATATGTACAATTCTCTTTATAAATATACAATATTTACAAAACTTAAATTATATAGAAAGGATATCTTGAGGCGTTTGTACACATTGCATTGTTAAATTAACAATAATAATAATAATAAAAATAAAGCATAATGATGATAAAAATATTTGGTTTTAAAAATAAGAACAAAATGAAAATCTCACAGGAGTCCTTCATTCTGTGAAAAATATATTATTAAGGACTATGTCAAATGAAAATAAAAACTGAAAGAAACTGACAGAATTATGAAACTATCCTGTTACTTTGAATGGTGTAAATCGCTCACAAGCAAACTAAAAGCCATCTATGCTTACAAATGTACTTAACAAAAGGCATAGATCACTTAAAAAAGTATGAAAATTTGTACAAGGATCAATACTATTCAGACTAGTTTGTTTGCCCTTATAAATATACTCCCAAAAAGATGTTCAAATACAGGCAGGCATTTCAGACAGTGTATAAATGTTTACAAAATCTGGTATTCCAATTTTCATTGTTAAAATACAGTACCTTTTTCCGTATACTATTTCTATGTCTTGGAAGGAAAAGGCACTTATGCATTATAACCCATTGGGTTTCCTTGGAATTCTTTGTTTAGCTTAAACACAGAACATTGGTCATATCCAGCCGGAAACATAGCCATTGAATCATAGAATGAAACCCCATTACTGAGTCAGCATTTTCTAAACAATTATAGTCATTGATTACATTCTGGTCCATTACTATAGAGGGATCCAATTCCATCCATCAATCACTCAGGGGGGGAAACCATCTCTAAGGTTTCGTTTTCCAAAGTGAGGTATTTATTGGAATGTAGATATCTGAGGGTCCAAAGGGTGTCCCAGAAGGGGAGGTGTTTCGCCAGAAAGATCAGTTCTGTACTCCAGAGAGAATCTTGTCAACTGTAGAATCATGAGATGCAAAAAATAACTGATGCAGTTTTCAGTGGATATAGAAGTTCCCCTTAGCTGACCTCTGAAGAGAAAGGCACCGTTGTTACTGTACTGCTCTTAGAAGTTGTATGACATTTGGAAAAGGACAAAAAAAATATATATCTCTCTTTGTTCACCATTTTTCAAAACAAAAATCCTTGGTTCTTTTGCATTCAGTGAGGAATGTTCTCTTCTCTTTCTTCTATTACAAAAATATTTGAAGAGACTTGCGTAAGTAATGGGGAAAAAAATGTAGTGCAAATAATTCCGGTCAGTCTTCCAGCTTCTTATTATGTCCATTAACCCATATTCATCCATTTTTTCCTCTCTTGGAAAGAGTGACTTACAAGAAGTAGTCCTGTTTGTTTTTATTAGCAGCATCAATAAATAATAAATAATATCAATATAGTATAAACTCTTCATTTCTTTGAGAATGTCCTTTAAAAAAAAAGAAAGCTGTAAACATGTCCAGAAAAGGCTGCCTCTGGATGTGGTGCTCCAGGTTTTTTTGGAATACTGGCATTATACCTAAAGGAAATAAAGAAAAATGGTTAAAATCTGTAATTTCACCCAACAAAACGTACAGACCCTTATACAGGTTTGAAAATGCAGCTGCTGTATTCAAACCAGCGGAACTTCAGGCCCATTTTGAATTCTAATGGAGATCCCAAATATCTCCCGCTCAGTTCCAGGACAGTGTGTATAAAACTGAGTACAAGATCTCAATAATTTCCATTTGATGTAATGCAACATGGCGTCCTGGGTTTGGATATTTCTCTCAACATAAGCGTGATGTAGCTTCAGTGAAGCAATGCAACTAATAGATACCGGATACGCATGTGACACTGTCCTACAATATGAAAAAAAAAGTGCTTTAACTATGAACCTTAAGAGAATGAACTTTGAGCCATTCTTAGGGAAAACTTTTTAAAGGTACAGTTCATCCAAAAATCAAAAATACATACATTTCCCCCTTATCTTTTATGCTACTCTTCTATCTGGATTGTTTTGGTGTGAATTGCTGAGTTTTGGAGAAATGAACTGTGGCGATATCTGCAGACTCTTGAATATAATGTTCCTAAATTGCATTTATCTAGTGGTGCTCAGAGCACTAAATAAATACATTTGAAAAAAATGAAAAATTCAAGAGCACTGTCTCTGTCCAGCCATCAAGACCCGGTACTCAAGATAATCCACAAACCATGATGTGATCATCTTAATACAAGACCTACTTTCGAACCACCAAATACTTTTTTTTTCCAACCAAACTACATCCATGGCGTTTGTTCCTATATTAAACTGTTGGCAACATTGTCTGCTGATCATCTGCAGTACCCGGGTCATTATTTCCAAAATGATGCATTGCTTTTGAAATTTTGAATTTTTCAAATGTATTTTTCACCGCTTTGAGCACCGGAAGACGAATGCAGCATAGCTCCATCATATTCAAGCGAAGTCAAAAATCTCTTTGGTCAATAACTCCAAAACAATCTGGAAGGAGAAATAGTTCAAGAAGTAAGAGAAACAATTTGTTGATTTTGGGGTACATGGCCTTTTAAGATGCCAGCTCATGACATATTTTCACAGATGGTGCAATCTTGTTCAATAGCGGTGGTTTATTTACCTCAGTAGCAAAAACACATTGGTCAACCTGCTCAGGGATAATGTAGACAGGGTGATATAGACCATCTTTTGGAAAGGACAGTGGGGGAACCAGGATACTGGAATCAGATTTTTTCCTGTAAAGAAGAAAGCAAAGAATAGATTAACAAATTTGGAAAGTTTCTTTAATAAGGAGTGATATTACAGAGGTCACCCCACAAAATGTGTGGCATTTTGTTTTTCCAGTTCAGTCATTTCCAACCTTACAGAGAAAGGGCTGGCATGGGTGTAGACATTCATTCCAACCCAGCAGCTACACGCCTGACTTTAGCAAATCTTGATTGTAGGTGCCTCAATGGAACAACAAAAGCATGCACCCACACCGGTTCTTCCTGGACACAGTCGAGAACCACTAAGCAAGCCATTCAGGACAGATACTCAAATAAGCCTGCAGTATCACCAAAATTTAAACACTGAGACCTCAGAGAAGCTCGCCAGCCTGTTACGAACTGGGCCGAGGGTGAGCCAATCGCTGATTAACAATGAGCTGCTAGGGCGTGAGTACCATGGGGAGGAAGATTAGAAAAAGGAGGCGGCTTGGAGAGCCTGTTGTACCAAATGATTAGCTCAATAGTAATTTGCTCACTAATAATTTAGCTCACCGAAAGAGACAACAGGGAGGAAAACTAGAATTTAGAGTAAGGGTAACTCCTAGTAATATGATCCAGTTCCAACGGAGACAAAAGCCACAACCTTTACACACAGGACAATCAGTGGCTACGGCTGATCACACAAGCTAATCCATCAATTAACAAGAACAACCTGCAAGCTGCAAGAACATGGGAGGAACCAATTAAATCAGACACTGGCTGTGACATCAGCCAGACCTGTAGCTCAGGTTAGATCTACTGGAAAGGGCAAGCAACCTCAAAGGAGCCATTTCAAAACTGTGACTTACTGCTCCATTTTCGTCTTTGATTTCCTCTCCTCCTCGCTCAGATTGTGGTCTTTGGGCTTGGGCTTGTAGCTGGCATTCCTGCTAGCCGCCTCCGCAGCGCTGAGCTCGGCGTCCTTGTTGGAGACCTTGTAGGGTCCACCGGGGATGAGGAAGGACTCCTTTTCCCGGGGGAAAGAGGCCGAGACCCGGTTGTTGACGGCGTCCAGGTCATTGCGCACGGATGACACCAGGCTCTTGCGGCCTCGCCTCATCTGCCGCAGGATGTAAACGGCGGCACACACAACCAGCGTCAGTGTGATGAGGCCCAGGGCAAACGAGACCGCTAGGGCCACCGGGAAGCCCCTGGGCTCTGGGGGGCTCAGGCTGAACTCGCAGCGAGACCCCATGAAGCTGGAAGGGCACTGGCAGACAGGGCCAGAGAAGTGGGTGAAGCAGGTACCCCCGTTCTGGCACGGGTAGCGACTGCACGCATCAGAGCGAACGCTGCAGTCCTTGCCCGTGTAGCCAAGCGTGCAGGTGCAGGTGTAGTCATTGGCACCGTCGAGGCATGTTCCCGCATTGCGGCAGGGGTTGGATGCACAGTCGTCGATGTTCACCTCGCAGCGGTGGCCCGTGAAGCCGGCCCGACAGCGACACATCACGGTGTGCCCGAGATCAAGGCACTGACCACCTGTGATGCCAAAATAAACTCCGCTTCAATAACGGACTAATGCAAGTAGATTAAACATTTAAGCATATTAAACGTGGGTCTAAAACTGGAGTTGGTCCCTGGGCACTGCACTATAGCTGCCCACTGCTTTGATATAACTAAGATAGGTCAAATGCAGCAGACATGTTACCCCATAGGGTTCAATAAATACAATCTTATGCATCCCATCTTTTCTTAAAATATAGTTTACAAATGCAAGGAATGCGACAGATGACTGAACATAAGATTTAACTAGCTTCCCCCAAAACACTCGGGTCAAGGTTTTGTAATTATGGTTCAGGGAAGAAAACTTTGTGTGAAACATGCCGAACGGCTCAGTGTCATTAAGAGATCTACATCTTATCAGCTGCACAGGAAGGTTTAGTAACCTTAAGTTTTGTTCGCAGTGGTCTGCAACCCTGTTTCTGCAGAGCTACCATCCCTGTAAGTCTTTCCTCCAACCTTAATTTAGGAAACCTGATTTGGCTAATTAGCAGCTCGTCAAGATCTCTAACTGGGAAATAAGGAGTGCTTTGCATTGGTTGGAGCAAAAACCTCACAGATTTCAGTTCACCAAGAACAGGGTTGGGAGACCACCAGTTTAGGGTTTGCCTGGACGGATGCTCACATATTAACCTCGTAAACTCTGATTCCATATGTGGGTTTGTTAAATGCAACTGCTGTACTCAAACATGTGGAACTTGAGGCCTATCACAATTTTAGTGGTGATCCCAAGGTTTCCAGAGATCCAAAATATGTCCTGTTGAGTTATGTGTATAAAATGATGCATAAGATATTTTCTATTTGATGCAATGCTGAGACCATTAAAACATGGAGTCCTGGATTTGAACATTTCAGTCAATATTAGTATGCTGTAGCTCCAGTGAAGCACTGTAACTAGTAGATACAGAATGTGTGACACTGTCCTTCAACATTGGAAAACATCTCTAACTTTCGACATGCATAAGTAGAAATTCAAGCAAAAATCAGAGTTTATGCAGTCAATTTGTTGACATGGAAAGTAGAGTGCTATCTAGTTGCTACTAATTAAACTTGACCGAAGCCACAGTCAATGAGCCTTGTTAGGAATATTGTCAAAGTTGAAGGTGGAATGTCCATAGAAACCAGAGTCTGTCAATAACACTGCTCAGAAAAAAGGGGGTTGGCCAGGAGGTGGGACTGACCGTTAGCGCAGGGGCTATTGCTGCAGCGGTCGAGCTTCTTCTCACAGTTGGACCCCATGTAGCCCTGCGGGCAGAGGCAGCTGTAGCCTCCGGTCATTCTCTCCACGCATGTGCCGCCGTTAAAGCAGGGCCCATCAGCACACTTCATAGCGCTAATCTCGCAATTCTTTCCATAGAAACCTTGAGGACAGGTGCAGGAGTAATCGTTTTCCATATCCTGGAAAAAAGAGAAAATTATTCAATTTAATTGGCTTGTTTTTACTTATTTTACAGAGCATTAATACAGCCTAATGCATACATTTTTAAAAAATCTAAATCTAAACTTACATTACAGCTCCCGCCGTTTTTGCAGGGATTGCTGTCGCACTCGTTCGTCTCGATCTCGCAGTTGCTGCCGCTGAATCCCGGCCGGCACGTGCAGGTGTAGCTTCCCTGGCCGGTGTTGGTGCAGGTGGCGCCATTCCGGCACGGCTTGTGGTTGGTGCAATAGTTCAGGTCCTGGTTGCAGAACAGCCCGCCCCAACCCTCCTTACAGTTACACTGCCAGGGCTGCCCGCAGGTGCCGTGCAGACACCCGGGATAGCGCATGCACTCGTCGCACAGTGGGCCTTCCCACCCCAAGCGACACTTGCACTCGCCGGGGGACTCGCAGTAACCGTGCTTGTCGCTGCAGCCAGACGAGCAGATGGCTGTTGTCCGAGGGGAAAATGAAAAGAGGGAAAAAGGGGGAAAATTAAAATGATTGCTCCCCACTCACATCACCCGCCCCCTCCTTTTTGCAAAAGGCTCAAACTATTTGTTAAGTACTAAACCAAGCAGCTGGTAGACGCACAAAAGGAACACATGCCCCGTCTTCTTTTCACGCAAGGCAGCGCAAATTAAGTTCCTGCGCGTGTCTGTGTCAAATCATGCTCGGCTACTATTGTTGAGGCGAACAAAAGAACGCCGATAAACTGCATTGACCGCGACAGAAGCCTTCTTCGAAGGGGGGTGGTCGAGCGGGTCAAGTCAACCGGCGAATGGAGAATCAACGTAATTTAAAGTACTAAAAGATATCAGTGTAGAAATACAAATGGACAATTACGCATGAAACAAACCTTGTAAAAAAACTAGGCCTATTCAGTTGCAGTAGGCTAACCGTGAAGTAACATACTGACGGTCTTTTCTCCCAAAATTACAATACAGCCTTATTACCCAAATACAATCTTACAAAACCCAGTTCACATGGGCATAGTATTGACAGGACCGTTTGATTGAAAATGAAAGTTTTTAGTCGACTAGACGCAGTCACACCATTGCATGGAAAAAAAAAAAAAAAACTTTGCATGGACTCCACATAAATCAATGGGTACCTCTACTCGCTCGCAGAAGTCAGGGGAAACGATAGATGACTTACGTTCTGAACAGTATTGTCCTTCCCAGCCGGTGAGGCAGACCCGGTTTCCAGATCCATCACATGTGTAATGTCCAAAGGTATCGTTGCGAGGTCGGCAATAGTTGGAGCAGCTGTTGCCGTAGTAATGCTCGTCACATACGACATGGTATGAATAACGCAGCTCGCTTTGCTCTCCTAAGTTGACGTCTTGCGACCAGTCTTCATTAATGGCCAATCTTCTACGGGTGGCAAATCGACTGATCAGATTATTGTGGTTTTCTGAGGAAAAAAAAAACAAGATTAATCGAAATACTTGCTAGATCACACATTTATTTATTTACCTTCACATAAATGCGTAAATCATCATCACCTTCCCCCTAATCCCCACAAGCTCCAACGGAGTATTTTATTGAATTGTTCGCCCCCTTGTGGAGCAGGCTACTGAGGAAATAAGTGGTTACCTGTGGACTGCTCGGTTGAGTCGGCGTTCCAGGCTTCGAGGATAAGCGAGAAAGTACCCTGCGAAGCAAAAATTACTTTCGGTCAAAACTTTAATCGCATTATCGTGGATTTTTTTTTTTTTGTAGGGGATATTGCGCGAAATATTTAATGTTTCACAACTTCACTTAGCAACAGTATGCGACAGGCAACTCACCGGCCACTTGAAGTGAAAGGGAACTTTGATAGGAGCGCTCTTGGATATGGAGCCCTGATCCGCGCGAATGATTTCTGTCAGACCGGTCCCGTAGGTGCAGGGTGGCTCGGGGGAAATTTCATCCAGCGAGTGCTTAAGACACACTCGGAAGAAGATCTGACAATCTCTGAGCCTTCTGCAGACATTGTGAGTACTGCTGAATGAGTGCACCTTCAGCTCAAATATGCCAGACGACTCAGCCTACAGGAACACAACAGAATGTGGGTTAATGCTCAAAGATCAGGAAGGCAGAGCCTAGATTAATGTCTTTTCTCATTGTTTTATAATTATGAGTATGCGTCCTAATATTTTACTCACCAGTTGTGTTGATAACAATGCCAAATAACATGTTAATAGCAGGTAAGCCATCATGTGTTGTTTTCTTTGTCCGCTAATAGCAGACCGTCGCAGATATCCAACTAAATTGAATATATCCACTTGTTCCCAAAATCAGAAAAATGACATCAGAAACGAGACCAAATTACACTGTAAATATAACGCGGACGAGTTCTTCTCTTAAAGCAATGTGATGGAACTGGAGCGAACGACAAAAGAAATATCCTTGGGGTCCCGTCGACTATATTCTCGGTGGGACTATGACATTCAGAATCACGTTGTTGAATGCACAGGCAGTAGGCTACATTTATACCCTACCGAGCCAGACCCGCCTCCCTCAGGAAGGAGAGGAGGAGCGGGGGAGGGAGGGGGAATGGGTGCCAGGGGCACAGGGCAACCATGAAGTATGCAGATTCGATAGCGATTATGTGCGCCTAATTTTTGGTTTCCATTTTATCTTTGATGCAACAGAGTAAGACAATATATCCAAGTTTTGGTCTATGGCTATACTTTCATCAATTAGTTGGTCAATTGTTGGGTGTACTTTGGGTGAGACTGAAAGATGGGGATGCTATCCGAGCATTGGGCGTCTGCACTATTTATTTTGCCTGAACGCAACAATTTGTTTTGTATTATGTGCACATTTAAATCAAGGTGAAAACAGAAGTCGCAGCAGCCTACTGGACGAAACAGAGCCCCAAGTTCATGGAAATAATAGGGACAATATTGGCCTACTACATTATATCTATAGCCTAAAGACACAATTTTGAATATACATATTCCTAATATTTTTTATCTTATTTTTGGCTAATTTCATCGTTCAATAAAATGAGCCTGCTGAGTTTTCATTTCAATTTCGTTTCAATGAATGAAATGACTGAAATTCAGCCACCAGTAAGTCGTGGGAAAAAAAACAAACAAACAAACAGTTTTCATGTGCAAACTGAAAGAGGTCGCGTGCTGCTAATTTTCTTCGAGCATTTTTTTTTTCCTTGGGAGGGCCAATATGGATTGAGCATATCGGGTTCAGCGCGTGGTGTCCCACTCCCCCTTAATTCAGCTCAGAAAAATTAATTGTTCTGACGCGTGCGAGTCGTTACAGCGCCAGGCCTCGGATGGAGAGCCTTTATTGTGTGAGCGGGAGATCCAGAGGGGTCTTTTGTCATCTTGGTTGGGGGGTACATTCGCTGGCGGGGGGGCCTAGCAGCACGAGGAGATGTTCGGATAATTGCTTTTGAGGAGGCTTCATGCTTACAGCTGTATGGTAATCAACAGGCACCTGGCTTTGGCTGCACTGCGCCCGCACCGCGCAGAGGTGGCTCACCATTCCGCTGCGTCATACCCAATTTTGCCATAAACTAATTTTGTTGGTTATCTTCGAGCACCTGATGCTGAATGTTTTAACCAAGACAATCGGCATGAATATAAGCAGTGAAAGGTGAAAGCAATTTTAAAAGATGCATTACTTTTTTGCGCCAACTTGGAATACATGGCAGTAGACATTGGCCGGCCTATATCCTATAAGTGACAAACTATGGAAATTACGAATGTATATCTTAGCTCGTATTTTGACGCACAGAATTTTAGACTTAAAATAGGCCACATTTCCTAACTTTATAACAAACCTGCGTTCGCTCATAATTTGTAACCGAATTTATTTTTCCCTTGGACTGAAGAAAGTAGCTCATTTCAAATCTGCGTCACTGAGTTGGATATTCGTGTCCCCCCTTTTTAAACGTATAGTGCTATAGTTTTGTTAAAAAAAACTTGATTCTAGTGCCAATGCTCTTATTCTCACCCACATTGTAATTAAGTAGACAGCGGGCGGACGATATTCATTGCTGAAGTTATTGTTCTGGCTAAATGGAAAGTTGCTGGTTCTATTATGGCCAGTAGACTGTTGGCCGCAGGGCGGCTCGAATTTGAGCCAAACGATCTTTGCCTGCCTTATCTTTTGAAACTAAGATGGCCTATTTATTATGCTTTGGAAGAAGTTCTCTTAAAGTTTCAGATACCGTTTAAATCTGACAGATAACCAACATGACAATCTTCGTTCCTTCAGCTGCTCGACCTGTCCTTTAGTATTAGTCCTACTTATAAGACTGACGAGTTCTGTTTTGACATAATCGATACCGAATCGATATTTTCAGCAGCTGGACTTGGAGGCATGCTCAGCGAGTTAGAAACCCTTTTGCTTGATGTTTCCAAACATTTATTAGCTTATTCCTTTGAAATCGTGTTGATTCTTACGGGGAGTCTGGCGTGTGTCTTGAAAGCGATTTTCGTCTGCCTTTGCCACATGTCCAACGGAGCTTGTCACTCGGCGGGGTGTGTTTGGCGGGGACGGGGATGGGGGCGCGAACGCAGACAAAGCGCCGCTTTACAAACTGTTGCTCATCTTTGGCGCTCTTCTATTGTGATTCTAATGAAGAGTGCGCGTGCCTCCGCTCGCCCTCACTTTATCCCAGGCACGCTTCGGCTGAACCACATCACAAAAGAAAAGGGGGAAAAAAATACGGAGGGGGGTGGGGGGTGGTGTAGATGAAACTGCATTGTCTCTGTTTAGTTGAACAATTAACCAGACTGGCCGCGTTGCCGTCTTGAGTTGCAAGCCACAACAAAGAGTAGCTAAATACAAATAAATGAACCTTGGGGTAAACAATGAGTTGTTGTAACATGAACCCACAACCGCGCAGATCTTATAAACCCGTGAAACATGCCGCTTGCTCATGTAACCACCGCGTGAAAAATGTTGCATTTTATATTTTTGAAGTTTTAATTTAGATATGAATACCATCACCAAATATGTTTGATAAAATTGGGAAGAATTTTATGACTAATATGCAGACTGTGACTATCTTTTTTCACTGGGGAGCTATTAATTCATTCCTGCGTCCAGTTTAAGGCAATGTTTAATTTGCCTGTCCATATTGCAAAGCAAGAGGTCCTAATTCTGTGATTACTGAAACCCTTGGTGGTATGTATAGCAATCATTTTTCTGCATTAAAAGCTCTCTTACTTAAGCAAAACGTAACATGAAATGCGTTTTATAAATTCGCGGTAACAGTGGTAATACTGTGGTAATACCGCACGTGTGAGAATAGGCCATAGTTTATATATAGCTCATATCCAAATTTTCTCCTGGTTAAAAAATAAATAAATTTACGAAGCGTCGCAGAGGGCGTGAGCCGACACCTGGCGCATCGCTCCACGTGCCAGGCATCCAAATGGTCCTGCTCTTCAGGCTTTTGTCCCAAGAACGGCGTGTGTCTGCTCGAGGTGTCATGACGAGGAGGTGGCAGAGAAGATGAGCCATGGGTGCGGAAGGCACACGGCAAGGGACTTTTCAAGTGTTACCCAATGGCAGAAGGCATAGGGTGCAATAGGCTGCACATTTGCGTTTAAGAAAGAAGGTGTCAAAATCTTCACCCTGAGCCGGGGAAAAACAGATTCCCATGGTTACGATCGCCGGCAATGACCCTTTCTCATCTGGGTGATACTACATTTACAGGAATGGTCGATGCAGTTTGTTCGCTCCATTTGCAAACAGCTCAGCTAGGCTGTTCCCCGCACACGTCGGTGGTTATGAAATCTACAATTGATATCCAGCTAAACTGAAAGAGCCTCTCTAGTCCACAGTGCAAAGAAAAGCATATCATTTGGCCGACTCAATCTACCCCTTTCCCCAAATTCCCAAATTTACAAATTGGTCAGGTGGGCAAATATTTACGCACATAGCCTACAGCTCAAGGCCTCCCCTGACTTCCCACTAAAGATACAAAAATAATCTGAATTTAGACGTAATCTTCTATCATCTTCTAACACAGCCTGGGAAACTCCTGGGAAATTACGACGCGTTGAGAGGCATAGGCAGTGAACGATATTACCGCAAGCAAATTGGCACGTGTGCCGACGTCCAGGGGTGGTTGTTAAAGTTAAGAGCTTTGACACCTTCCAATCTGTGGCTCAATGTGAATCGACCGACCACTTGCTCTTGAGCATCTTCAATTTCTTTCAGCAACGGTTGGAAATCATTGGCACACGTTAACACTCTGCAACATGGTGCACATTTTTGCCATTTGGGGGTGTTAAAATAATAGTTAGGCTACCATTTGTGCATAACGGGGTACAGAGCCTAATTCCGTAGCATCCAAACGAATTCATAAAGAGCGACGTAGGCTTGCGTACTGTCGGCTACATGTAATTTGCTTTATTTGTATCACAGGCATGCGAAAGCAAATTAATGCCAAACTGGTCCAGGAGAACCAACTTCTCGAGACTATCATCAGAAGGCAGCGTTTTGATTTAGAATGACCACTTCCCAGGTGCATGTTCATTTGAACTCAACTAATGTTGTGCTTCACTAGAGTGTGTGATTGCGTGTGCGATACTAATTTGTAATCAATGGATGTCAGAGCTTCTTAAATTAGGCTAGGTAAAATAGTGATAAGGCTCTTTGGTCTCCATGGCTCATGTAGCCAGAAAAATTTGTTTCATTTATTTTTCCGCAAGTGAATGAGTTCAGTAATCAAATGGAGCACTTTCTTGATGTTAAGAAGATTAAGTTATGAAATGCGCCATTCGGTTAAACTGTCGACAAAACAGGTGTAAGTTTCCTTTTGAGTGCATTGAGCGCACGTTTCTTGTGTGGAATAAAACCAACAAAAAACAGAAGGAAGTTTCGACAAAGCAGTACAATTTTTAATTCATTTAATAAAACGATTCATATACTAGAAGATATCGCCACTGAACAAAAATAATAAAAAGCACCAGTCAATAGATTTTTAGGTTTTATTGGTAATGTAGAATACTTCAAAAACACGCAATTTGCAATGTGCCGATCCATCATTTCTTGTAAAAGCACACAGGTGAAGGTGTGCATTTCGCCGTCGGCTCTGATAATGCCACTGAAAGTGACCATGTAATATACAGTTGTAGTGGTAATAAGGGCGGTTCTAGAGCGAGACACTCATTATTGATTGTCAATTACCATTCACATCTATTCATATTCAATTAACTTGGCTGTTTGAAGTGGGCCGATGCGTATTTCAGGAGGTCTTGGCACGCAAAGGACGCAAGTTCGTGTACCTTAAACCAAGACGCGGGAACTGCTGTCCCTTGACAAAAGTGACTACGGCACGCTTTAAAACTTTGGCCGGTGACCTCATGGTTAAGAGGGGGATTCTCGGCGCGAGAGATGCGCGCAGTCTAGAACGTGTGTAGCCCAGGCAACCTTTCAGGAAAACTGAAAACAATGACTAAACCTGTCTTTCAAGCGATTGAAAGATGCTGTCGGGAAGTTGAACTTTTCAACTACCACAGAAAATGTTTCTGCGAACTGAACGTGAAACAAGAACTAAGAGAATGAAAATGTTGAGGTCATAGTGTTTTGGATAAATGTGTTGCCAACGTTGGCATTCGTGACAGCAGGATCGTTGATGGAATTAACCACTTAGGCTGCATTGTATTTCGTGAACTACAACATGACTCATCACAATAAGATAGCCTACAGTTTTACTTTTAACCAATTTATCAGAGTCGATCAGATGATGTGGGTGTTTGACAGATAGCCTATACGCTTACTTACATTATCTACAACTATAACACTGCACTCGTATTACTTCATTGCAGCTCCACAAACGTCCATTATTTTAGTTTAGGCAAGCCTATAGGCTTCCTTTTTAACAGCCAAATGGGCTACAGCATTAAGCTTAAATAACTGTAACTAGTGGTCAAACTTCTCGACGTGGGTCTATTTAATGCCGTCAAAGCCTCCTTAAATTGCAGAAATAAAATTGAGGAAAAAGCGAGATGATGCATCATTTAAACATTTGAACGATTACACAGTATGAAATGGTCAAACTTAATTTTCTCAAAAGGTATGCCTCAAGGTGAGGCATTAATGGAAATGAGTCAATCATTCCGCGATTACCAACTCACGCTGGACACAGAGTTTATACCATTAACTCTTATGTAGGCTATTGATGATGTGAATTAGAATTGATGTCTTAATTGGCAAACAAATATTTGTGTTCAGTATTGTGAGATCCGTGGAGATGGCCTAATCTGTTGTCGCATACCAATGATGGATCCTCGTTGTTTGCGAAGTGCACACACAAGAATAAGGAAGTGAGTTAGAGGTAGGCTACTTAAGAGACTTGTCGTCTCTTATTTCAACCCACATATGATCCGCAAAGTAATCGGTATTAGTGCACCTTTAATAGGATTATCGTATCAAAAGCATGCAAATACCTCAAAGCCTTTTTATGCACCCATTTCAATAGGCTAATAGTCGAACACGAAATTCCACGAAGAGAGAGGGCAAAAGAACTGAAGAGCAGCGTTTAACTTTGTTAATATCTACTGGCAATATGCAAAAAACAAAAGCAACTTGATTTTTAACATAACATACTTAATTAGCATCAAAACGCTTTCCGATAAGTAGAGTAGGCCTACATGGAAATGTTCCCACGGCAACATGCGGCAGCAAACGGTTCCCCATGGGCCTCATACTCACCTCTAGAACTGTAATCGTACGTAATACGTGGCACGAGGAAACGTGTAAACATCATAACGTAAACAAACACCATCAGCCCAGAGGGATTAAGGGGCAGATAGACATAAAGAGTTGATGCACTCCCCCAAACGAAGAGCCTGAAAGGTAAAATAAACACCTTTGAGATCCATACTACAACCTGCGGGGTCGAGTTTCTCAGACCTGGCATTTCTGGCAGCGCTACTACCCGGAAACTGTGCGTAACCTAGGCACATGAAACAGGACAGACGCATTAACAAGGTCCTGCGCGCTGTCATCCTTAAGAAACTAACAACCAAAATCGTAGTGGCTAATGCCCCGGACGCCGGCTCTATTATTAGAGCTTTTCCCGTTATTGACCCGGACGTAACTTCTAATTTAGGACGAGCGCCCCCACTTCGTCCGGCTCAATAACGGGACATTTGAGACAATTCAACCGGACGCCGGCTATATTATTCAGCCTCTACCTGTTATTGACCCGGCGGCGTCCGTGTCAATAGGCCCCACCAATAAAAAAAACCTACAACTTCCAGGTCAATTAGCTGACTCAAGTATACTCTCTATGTTTAACGAGCCTCTCTGTGAAACTCCAATACCTACTTGTGTTAAACAAAAAACAACAACCCAGGATCTGAACAATATAGACCGTTTTCAAAACTGCATTTTCTTTGTTATGCAAAAATTACTGTTTAAAATAAGCACATGCCCTGATAATTATAAATTGCTTTCAAATCTTTTACTTTTTTTTTTTTTTTTGAAGAAAACAAACATTTTAGCCAACATAATTGCCACCCTTAAAATGATATTTCTCATAGAAAAATTGCAAATGTGTTTGAGATGATAGGCCTGTATCTTTCAAAATTTGGTTTGGTGATCATTATCTCTATGACACCTCTCACCAGTTCCTATATCACCACTGCATGATTCTGTGGCTGTGCACATGTAAAATACTTTCATTATCCATCACTATGTATAAAAGAAAAAAAAAACCAAAAGAAAATTCATCTCAAAAGACAAATGATAATTGAATTATAATTGATAATTAGGATAAAGTACAAGAAAATGTATGACCAGTTGAAAATGCCACACGGTAGACAAAGAAATAACTGCTCCACTGGTTGAGGCCAGCTTCATGCCAGCAAGTTGTTTGGAAGGTTTGGACGAAAGAACCACTTACTCAGAGCAATCCAAACATTTGTAGAGCCAGTACTTTGCCAAGCACCATTAGAATAATTGGAATTCTGCATTGTTGTCGGATGAGGCCAAAATGTAACTTTATGGCCATGCAAAGGCACAGCAGCATTCAATGCAAAGCACCTGGTATCCACAGTAAAATATGGCTGTGGATCATTGATCCATCTTCTTCCTTGGTTTTTAATGGCAGTTGACATCCTTTTTGGTGTATTACCACCCCCTACTATACTCAGCAACAAAAGTTTCTGTGACACCATTTATGTGTATGTTATAAATGACACGCAAAGATCTCAATGCAATCAATATGTTTATTTAACAGGAGAAACACTGACTTTTCAGTGCCAACGTCACTCAAAACGAAAAATGTCATTTTCATGCGTCATGAAGCACTTGTCTGACGTCTAACCAATTGTGACCTTCACACTTCAATACCGGGTGTGACTTCCTCGTGCCATGATGCAAGCAACGCATTTCCGGCGCATGGACCGAATCAGATGTGCCAGAAATTGCTGTGGGATGTCATTCCAAATCTGACGTAGACGTTGTCGCAATTCCTAGAGTGTAGCTGGCGGGTTATCTAACCGCCGCAAACGTCGATCCATCTCGTCCCAAAGATGCTCGATTGGGGACATGTCTGGGGATCTGGCTGGCCATGGCAGGACATTGACATGTTGTTGCATCAGATACTGCTGTACAATCCTTGCAACGTGTGGTCTGGCGTTATCATGTTGCAGCGTTATTCCGGGACCATGTTGCATCAAAAACGGTACCACCAATGGCCGTAGCACTTCATCGCGATATCTTTGACCTGTCAGATTTCCATCAATAACAAGCAAATCTGTTCTGTTTCTAGCCGTGATCCCTCCCCAAATCATGACACTACCACCTCCAAAACGATCAAATTCCTGAACACAGTTGTTGGCATAACGTTCTCCACGTCGACGGTATACACGTAAACGACCATCACATCGGTTAAGCATGAATCTTGATTCATCAGTGAAGAGTACAAGATCCCACTGACGTTGGATCCACCGTCGATGTTGTTGTGCCCACTGTAGACGCAGTCGTCGGTGTTGTACTGTGAGTATTGGACGTCTTGCTGGCCGACGTGGGACAATGCCAAAATGACGGAGACGGCGACGGATTGTCTGTGCAGACAGTCGCCTCAAACCAGGTATCGTTCTTGCAGTTATGGTTGCAGGTTGGAATCGATTTCGGAGATGGGTTGTTCGAATCCAGTTGTCCTGTCTGGGAGTGGTTACTCGTGGACGGCCGCTGCGAGGACAGTCTCTGACATGTCTTGTCTGCTGATGACGCTGCCATAAGTTCCAAATAGTGTTTCGGTGGACATTCAGGCGATGAGCAACTTCCCTCTGCGAGGTTCCGGATTCAATCATCCCAATGGCCCTCCACCGATCATTTTCAGACAGTCTTGGCATTTAGAGGATAGAGTTCCTGATCCGAAATGGCTGTGTTTTCGATAAGTGATGCTTCCGTCGTTCATCAGGCACAATGTGAACATTCCAAAAATTCTCCTCTTTTATTGCCATCCACAAGCATGATTTACGCACATTTTCACGTGCAAAGTCATTTTCTCGCATTTTCATGATTTCCATTTCAATGTTGTGTTTACGTGTACTGTTTCAGTCTGATATCACCATGTATGACAATTTCATAATTGCATTATGAAAAATAATTAACAATATTGGTGTCACAGAAACTTTTGTTGCTGAGTATATTTGTACGATTCAATAATTAATTCAGATTTAAGATTATGGATGAAAGGAATATCAAATGGATCATGATGTGGTGGAGGGAGAAAATTGAATGAGGAAAGAGGGAATTGAACGTGTATAGGAACATGGAAAATTTGTGGCAAGAATTAAAGTGGAAGATAAAGGGCACAACCACGTTTTCTCAGAAGCACATGGAATGAGAAAATTTGTTAAAACAGAGATAGGGGAGGTAATTAAAATGAGGAAAACTAGGATGGGCCCTGTAATTGTGGAATGGTGTTTAAAGAAGCAGTCAGGACATTAAATATAAAGCGATACAACAGGACAAAAGTCACTCATTTAATTATGAGGGACAAAATTAATGTAGGGTTATCAGTGGTGTGCCATTATCAGTAAGTGCGGAAGGTTTTATTGAGGTGGATGGCATTTGTTGGGCACGGTGGCTTAAAAGCAATCAAACTAAAAAGAATGTTAGAGCTCTTTAATTTTAGTAGAATTCGATGGGGACAGGTTACAAACGGTGTTCTTGGGTTATGCCAGCTACAGTATTAGGGCATATGAAAGAGTTTCACTGCAGTGTGTCTGGTGTCAGGACTATGGGCATGTAGCGGGAGTTTGTTAGAAAAGAGTGCACAGGTGTAAAAGGGAAGATAGGTGCAATGAAGAGGAAACTCACCAAAGCATGAGCTACATGCTTTCACTGTGGGCTAAATCATGAAGTGGGGGCAATGCCATGTGAGAGAAGGACATAGAACGCAATGCTACAGTACCCTCGGCCGTATGGGCATAAGACAAGGAATGACAACATATAAAAGGTTTTTTAATGTATTCCTATGTAACACAATGTGTTTAATACATTCGGGCTTGAGAGAAGTTTCAAGAGTCAAAAGGAAGACAGAGGTAATTGTCCAATTTCATCTCAGACCTGGCTGGTAGTATGGGAAGTGTGGGACTTTACAACGTTTGGCATTCAGGATATGAAGTCTGACATGATGTGCAGTCATGTAAATTCGATGTTATGTTGAAAGTGACTGAACAGTTTGGTTGATAATGTTGCTACATCAAATTGTTATTAGAAGGTATTTAAAGTAGGTGAAGGCCATGTAGCTTCCATGTCCTCCAACCTGATTATCCAGTGAGTACACCTAGTAAATTTGACATAGCTACACCAAAAAATGTCATGGTAGTGCAATGGCGTAATGAAAGTAACACTGTTCAGAAACAATGTGACCTTTTGACCCCATTAACCAGGTGAAGGTCATCCACCTTTAATGTTCTGCAATCTGATTATCCAGAACATACACGCTGTAAATATTATGTGGCTACTACAAAAATAGTGGATGTAATCAAGGAAACAGTGTTTACAAATAATGTGACCTTTTGACCCCTGAAAGTAGGTCAAGGTTCCCAATCTTCGAACTTGTCCAAGCTACATATCCCAAGAACAGTCCCAGTGAATTTCATTACCCTGACATGAATAGGAAAGGAGTTATTGTGTACACAGGCGGACAGACAGACAGACAGACAGACGCAGGGTCTTCGCAGTGCCCGATGGCCACATTTTGGCCTCAGGTAAAAATGAAGGAAGTAGAACAAACACAGGTGCATTGAAAAATATAATTTGCAGAAGCAACCAAAAGGGTGGGCGCAGACACTGGAATGGCTGGAACAAGACTTGATAAAGCAGGAGTAGGAGGAAAAGAACAAGAGAAATGTGATGTGATAAAGAGGTACTTTGTTCAGACAAATGGAGATTCTTTGCATTCATTGCCATGGTCATTAACAGTGCAAGTGATATTGAGACAAGGTGAGAACGGATCAAGGTGGTGGTGGATGTGGCAAGCGAAATATTAGGTTTTTCAAGATGTGACAGGAGCTGAAATCCAGGGAATTTTGGCTAGAGGGCTTTGAGGGAGTCAAACACTATAGGGAAATAAGGAAGAGTTTATTTTGAAATATAAAAAAGTGGATTGGGGACTAGATTTTTTTACTTTTTTTATTTTTTTTTTAGGTTTTTAATACTGCAAAAGTATTCCAAAAATAAACAAACAGCTGATAACCAAAGAATGCAACTGAAATACACGTTGTCGCGACAAAGCTCTGCTGTGGGCTTGCTTTGCTACTAGCGGTGTAGGACATCTTGTTAAGGTCAATGGCATAATCAAACGCAAGAAATATTTGGATATTTCTGCTCAACACTATGCGGCCACTGCCAGGATCATGGGACTTAGCAATAGATGAACTCCAAGCAAATATCAAAATCAACAAAGACAAGGTTTTTGAAACATAACCAACAATTAGCACTTGAAGACCCCAGTGTTGTAAGTAATTAAGTCACAAAATGTCTATTCAGAGAAAATCAAGGTAGTGTTCTTGAGGTAACTTTTAAATAAGTTTCCCCATCCTTTCCTAATGTTGTGTGGAAATGTGAGTGTAGTACTTTTTGCACTAGGTGCTCCAATTAAGCAATTGCCATCTCAATCAGTGGAATTGAACCAAACCGAAAACCTGGGGCTGGAACTGAAAAGGGCGAATCCGAAGACCTCCATTCTTGGAATGTGTTCATCAAGCTTGTCAGCCATTACAGAAGCAGTTACAGGAGCCATTACAGATAGAGAGTCAGTGCAGCTATCCTCTCCAGAGAAGGGTCACCAAGTATTAATGACAGCAATGTCAGTAATTTCACAGCACATTCTAGAGAATAAAAATATGATAATCCAACCTTGCTTTTTAATGTGTGTAAAGTATTTGGCTTTCCATGTTTTACCCATAAAGATAACTGATTGTATATGTTGATTATTTTTTACAACAATTTTTGGTCATTTTCATGATGGGTGCAAATCTTTCCAGAGTATATCTCAAAGTAAAACGAAAACGATAAAGTTCAATGTTTAAAAGTACAACCTTCTGTCCATGAACCCTTGGAAGAGCACATTATTTGAAATGCTTTACCCCACCCCACAAATTCAAAGCCAGCAAGCTCCATTGCTTTCAATCAGCCATATTGGGTGCAGCATCAAAATATTACAATGTTCAAAACGCTGACAGAATATTTGTCATCTCATTATCTTAATGGCTTAAAAATCTGTATGCAAAATAGCCCAAAAATAGGTGTATAATGCAACTAACGCCATGTGTCAAATAAAGTTGACGTAGTCACAGTAAAGTTACGGCACCAAGAAGTAAACGAGGGTTACAAGTACATGATTAATCAGCCACCCTGGAGAATAAAGTCATAGAACAGCATCAGGAAATAGAGACCCCAATCAAAACAACCAAACAGAGGAGTAATAAAATCAAGCCGATAAACTTTACGTTACAGCCTTTGTCAACTCCAGAGTGGGGTGAAGAAAAACTTATTCTCTGACCACTCTTCTCTAGTCACGTTCCAAGCTTAACATTGTAAGTCAATAAAACTTTCAATTTTTCTTAACAACAAAAGTTGTTGACAAAATTATGTGACTGTTCTAGTTTTAATATAAATATTGACCCACACTCTGTTCTGTACCGTAAATAACACCTTGGAACACACGAGCATTTCTGAATTTGATGAAAGAAATTGCTTTTTTGGTGCATTTAGTCCGATCCTTTATTGAGGACTGACATGGATCTAGTCGGGGAGAGAGTGACCAACCCCCCCAATAATATTATCATGCTGATCTGGGTAGTATGGATAGTGTATCTACATAAACCACCCCCGCAAGCATGCACACACACACACCTACACGCACACAGCGAAGTTCAAATGAGTACTTCATCTTAGTAACAATCAACATTTATTTCAGTGACTGTTGGTTCCTCATGACCGAGCAGAGGGAGAATTTGACTGAAAAATAATTTTGCAATACCAGCTGTTCAAAGTAATTACAAGATGATGCATAAAAATTGCATGCAGCATCATAGTACGGTTTAATTGAAGGTGCATGTCAAAGTTTGAAGGGTAGAGTTTTTGTAAGGCATCATAAAGTCATAAGCATGGACAAGTAGGTAGGACCATATGTTTAATCTCATTATAAATATACTCAGCCAAAATAAAAACTTCACACTTTCGTTGGAGGTCGATAAGTTGAACATACAAGAAATGAGGTTTTAAATAATGATTTTATTCAATTCTGTACTCATTAAAGATGGCGTATCATAAAAATAATGTCCATAATGTAACCAGGTCCACCGGAAATGCTACGGAAATGTCCAAGTGTAAAATTGGTAAGTTACAACTTGAATAAGAGCAGTGCGCAGGCGATTACGTATGGTTTGGGCAGTTACACGACCTCTAAACAATTCATTCCTAGTGGACGTTGCGGTGACAAATCGATTATGCAAATGACGTAAGACAAATTGTCGGTCCTCTGCTTTTGATGTTACACGTGGGCTGCCAGAACGAGGTCGGTCAGCTGTGGTTCCAGCTTGTTGGAGACATGTCCGAAGATCGTGGGTAGTTCGTCGACTGCATCCCATAACCTTTGCAATGTAAGTGACGGACGTTTCCGTATTCACCGAGCCAATGGCACGTTCACACTGAATATTTGACAGCCATGGCATTGAAAATCAACGAATAATTAACTGTGAAAACTTGTTTTTCCGAGATGTCACTTTCAAGTGCTAACGTGAGCTCAGTTGCACATCTCTCATATGGTCATGTGACTAGGAACCCGAGAATACATGGTTTTAGCTTAAAGTACGCTCGCACGTGCTACGTACCTGTGCATGTCGGAGTTGATGTGTGTCATGTCATGTCTTTGACAATGCATTTACTCCTAGTGATAATAAAAACTCTTTTATTAAAAGTTTCAAGAAAATACTTACAAATTTATGAGTGTGAAGTGTCTTTTTTGACTAAGTATATGAAAGATAAATAGACAAGAGCAACGCAGAGCGTGGCATATGCCCCCGCCTGTATATCGATCAAGGGCATATTGACATGGCTGCTGTGGCGGCCATATTAGATATCGCACAACGCTGGTTTTCGAAAGGAACCTTCCTCTAGCCACTCCCAATACGCCATTAAGAAATGGCATCAATCCGACGAGGGGTTCTATTGTTATACCACGGAAACGAAAAGTTAACGGACGACGTACGGACGGACACGGTGTTGACATAATGCCCCCTTTCCTCTATGGAGCGCGGGGGTATAAAAAATTAAAAAGTATACTTGATATTTATCCGGGCATAGGAAGATCGAAACATCAGAATAAGAGTCTAAAACAGATGTTCCACAATGGTGTTGTTCTCGATGTAAGCACATACAGTGGTCTCCAGAATTATTGGCAGTAAATTCACTAGATATACAAGGAAGAATAAATAACATTATAGGGATACACCTAAAATGCCAACATTAGAAATTCTGTACTTAATATTTCAGTGGAACAAACCAAATCATTCATTAATCAGTTTCCACCGAATCAAGGTTGGACAATTAATGGCAACATGAAAGATTGTGAATAAAATTTACTGAATATAAATCAAGAATGAAATCCAACTTAAGTACTATCCTAATTCTGACCTACAAAATTTTGACCATGGGACACAGATGCCTCTGCATCAGGGGAAACGCTTTAAAAATGTATAAATTAAAAAACTGACAAACAAAGCAAGAGATGCAGACCTTTTGGGTCCTGAAAAAGTGCATGTAGAAGCTTAATGAATTCTGTTGAGCAGGTTTTGAGAAAAACTACAAGCCCCATTACAGCGAAGGGAGAGGGAAGCTCATAGAAATTTACCCAAGTTCAAACACCTGAAAAAGCATAAAAATATATTTAAAAATTCAGAGTCAAGGTATGAGATGCATACCTTTAGTGTCCCTACAAGCACACATAAGTTCAGTGAATTCTACTGACCAATTTTTGAGAAGTGGATAAATGATACCTCCCATCAACATGATCAAGTATGCATGGACAGACGAAGGTAACCCGCTATGCCCCCAGAAGTAGGGACATTATGGAAAATGCAAAGACTTGAAATTGAACTGAGGAGCCCACTGACCCTTTACTATACTGAAGACACTAAATTAGAGCAAAACTTGCCAATTTAATTGTTAATTGATAATACAGTAAACATATTTCAAATCTGATGACTCCAAACAGGGGCAATTTAGGACTAATAATATCGTGAAAATACAACGTGATACGCTGTTAAGAAATGGGTGATATGAAACCAGTGAGCTGATATTATAGCACAAAAAGGAGCCTTCAAAAAGGCCCAGTCCCTCAAGAGCAAAGAGGGCTTGATGCTCACCACTTTGCCAGGGGATGTGTGTACAAGCTATAATCAATCACTTTGAGAGCAACTTCCCCGAAAGACAAATCTATAGGATTTTGGGCATTTCATTCTTGAGAGTTTTGAATATGATTAAAAGATGGAAGGAATCCTGCTGAATGTCTGTGCACTAAGAGCAAGTCCAATAACCATTTCTGAGAATGTGAGGTCTTTGGTCACTCAAAGTTCACCATCTTAAGAATGGTCATGTGACTGTAATAGATATCGCAACATGGTGCTCAAAAATACTTGTCAACCTTTTTCAGTTTACACCATTTACCGGAGAATCCACAGATGCAAGTTTAAGCTTTACAATTTAAACCTTGCCTTACAACAACCCTGTCCCAAAGCGCCACCAACTTCTCTGGGCTTGGTGTCATCTGAGACGGACAGTAGTGCAGTGGAGGCATGTTCTGTCGTCCAAAGAGTCAAAACTTCACTGCAGCAGTTTTTTTTTTCTCCCGAAAACCACTCTTTCTCCAGACAAAAGACAGGGACAGCCCAAGCGGTCATCAGTGTCAGGACCAAAAGGTCTGTCATACAAAGACGGTGTGTCAATTCACATGGCATGGGTGACTTGTACATATGTGATGGTACCATTGATGAAAAAAGATATGCACTAGATTTGGAGCAACGAAGCCATCATCAAGATGTTCTCTGTTCCAGGTACATCCATGCATTTTTCCAGCAAGACAACAAAAAACCACATTCTCCACAGATTACAAGTGCACCGCTGCATTAGCAGAGTATAGGTTCTAGATTGGCCTGCCTACATGCCTGATCCCTCTCCGGCTGAGAATTTATGGAACATTACAATGCAAAATACACAGTAACAAAGAATCAATAAAATTGCACAGCTAAATACCTGCATAATTAAGGAATGTGAGAAAATTCCATTTGCAAGACTTGACCAACTGGTGTCTTAAACATCTAAATGCTTAATGAGTATGATTAAAAGATATGATGATATAAATTGGTAAACAGTCTGCATCCACTTTTTTGTACTCCGTTGCAGTCAACACATGCATTTAAATAGGCAATTAAATTAATGTTAGGACATCAAATAATGTGATATACCATTTTCAATATAGCAGAAGGTGAATGGACTTTTCAAATTAGTCCTTGATTTCATTTTCATTCATCATGATGTGCCAACTTTTTGGAATTGGAGTTGTACATCAAAGTTGGAAGGAAGGATTTACAGCACCAATTCTGAAATATTTGGGACAATTGTGAATAAAATCAAAATGCAGTGACTTTGAGATCCCATGAGCCAATATGTTATTTACAATAGAACACAGATAACATTTCAAATGTTGAAACTGAGACATTATAGATTTTTATCCACAGAATGAGCTCATTTCAAATTTTCTGGTTGCAACAGGTATCAAAAAAGCTGGGACACAGTCAAAAAAAGGACTGAAAAAGCTATTAATATGTAAGAGAATCGGCTGAAAGAACATTTAGCAAATAATTACATTAACTGGAATCAGGTGTGTAACATGATTGGCTATAAAAGGGATGTCTGAGAGAGGTTGAGTCTCTCAGAAGTAAAGATGGCCAGAGGCTCTCCAACCTGTGAAGGCTTGCATAAATATATTGTGGAATACTTTAAAAATAAAAACAACGTTCCTCAACGTCAAATTGCGAAGGCTTTGAAGGTCTCATCATCAAAAGTGCATAAGATTATCAAAAGATTCAGAGAAACTTGAAAAATCTCTGTGTGTAAGGGACAAGGCTGAAGACCTTTACTGGATGCCTGTGATCTTCGGGCCCTCAGACGCCACTGCATCACACACCGACATGATTCCGTCATTGACATTACTAAATGGGTCCAGGAATACTTAAAACCACTATCTGTAAACGCAGTTCGCCGTGCCATCCACACATGCCACCTAAACCTCTATCATGCAAAAAGGAAGCCATTGTTGAGCATGATGCAGAAGCGCCGCCATGTTATCTAGGCCAAGGCTCATTTAAAATGCACTGTGGCAAAGTGGCAAAGTCCTGTGGTCAAACGAGTCCAAATGTAACATTCTTGTTGGAAATTATGGGCATTGTGTCTTCCGGGTTAAAGAGAAAGACCACCTGCTCTCAGTGTTCAGTTAAAAAGCCAGCATCTCTGATGGTGTAGGACACTTGCATGTTTTAAAAACCACCATGAATGCAGAAAGGTATATCAAGGTTTTAGAGCAACATATGCTCCCCTCCAGACAACATCTACTCCAATGAAGGCCTTGTGCACTTCAGCAGGACAATGCAAAACCACATACTGCAGCTATTACAACAGCATGGCTATGTAGTAGAAGCTTCCGTGTGCTGAACTGGCCTCCCTGCAGTCCTGATCTTTCACCAAATTGAGAACATTTGGTACATAATTAAACAAACTCCATCAAAGGAGAACCAAAACTCTCCAGCAGCTGGAAGTCTGCATTAAACAAGAGTGGGATCAAATTCCAATGGCTAAAATTAAGAAACTTGTCCCCTCAATGCTCAGATACATCCACTCTCTGTAAAAAAGGAGGGATCCTTCACCATGGCAAACAGGCCCCTGTCCCAAGTTTTTTGAGACCAGTAGCAGCCATTACATTTGAAATGAGCTCATGTTGTGGATAAAATTGTATAATTTCTCAGTTTCAACATTTGCCATTTTATCTCTGTTCTACTGTGGATAAAATACTGGCTGGTAGGATTTGAAAGTCATTGCGTTTCGATTTTATTCACAATTTACACTCTGTCCCAACCATTTCGGAATTGGGGTTGTATATTCGCATTATATCATTTCCCGTTTCACAAGCGTACAAAAAAATGAAGGAAACCGGAGGCAAAATCCTTTTGTAATCCAGAACCATGAAGAAACCTGACAGTTCTAAAGAACCAGTTGGTTGCAGACCTTCATAAGTCTGGTAATGGCAACAAAATGATTTACAGATGATGAAAAATTCCACTGAGCACTTTTACGGCAATGATGCATAGAATACAAGTTTGGAGCAGTTGAAGACTAGGCTGGTATTGTAGGATAAAACTTAATCCAAGCAAGTGAACAAAGTGTTCCACACTGACCCTTGCAAATCTATCTCCGAAAAAATAGATCCATTCTCCAGAGTCTGATGTAATTGGGTTTATTGTAAATCCATCCAGAATAAGCACAAAGAAACTCAGGCTGGTGTGCGCAGACCACATAGCATCCATTCATCATCAGTCACCCCACGTCAACTGCCCTCCAGCTGTCCGAACCCTCATATTTATTAGCCTTTTGGCGGGATTAAATGTGACTCCGATCTTATCCAATATTATTGACTCCGATTGGCACATCGTCCCATAGCAACCCCCCACCCTTAGTAACAGGTTTATCATTACAAAATAGTGTGCCTTCATTTTCAGCCACCTGGGACACTAGAAGACCACACCTAAGTCTCCCAAACCTTGGGTTCACCTAGTGTTAAGTAAGTTATCTGAGGACATGGATGGTTCCAGAACACTCCAGTGCGCAGGCTCAGGTAGTGGGACCAGGCTGACTGGTGTGGTCATTCCAGAAGGTTAGCTCATTAGACAAGCCTTGAGGGTTCTGCAGCAGCATCTTTATCAGTTTTTTTTGACAGATTTATGAGTTTTTGCCTCTTTCTCAGCTCCGAACTCCCTCTCAGTATTTTTAAAGGGCCATATGAACCTGGCTACGTTCTGTTGAACTGTGATTAGAGTGATACTTTGATTTTTACAGTATTTAAGATTATTTTCCCACCACACAGGGCCAAGGACACAAATGCATTTTATCCCTCAGGATAGGAGGGAAGATTGTGCGAGAGGCAAATAATTAGCCCAAGAAACACCACAAAAATTTCAGGGCTTAGTGGCATCATGGGGTCACCAGGTTTCTAAAACCACTATGAGATGAAACCTAAATAACTACAGGTTGTTCATAAGGTTTGCAAAAAACTCTTCACACCCTAAGACTAGCACTTGAATTTTGCTGAAGGTGATTAAAATTATGACAAAGTATAGGCTTCTTTGGTGAGGAAATGGAGATCCATCCAAAGAAAAGCACCACACACCCACTTTGGGTATAGAAGTGGATAAAATGATCTGATTGCGTTTTAATTCCATAAGTTTGGGGGCAATAGATAAAATCAATGGCTCAATGGATTCCAACACGTATCAGTCAATTTTGGCCAAGAATCTGGTTGCCTCTGCCCGAAGGCTGATACTTAGCCATAGGAGGACTTTCCACAAAATGACCCAAAGCACACCTCAAAATACACAAATGAATGGTTCTAGAAAAGCAAATCACTGGTCTGCAAAGATCATCCATGTTACCAGACCTCCATTCAATGGAAAACCAGAGAGCTGAACAGAGGAGGGCAGCTGATGAGCACTAACCCGAGAATCAGAGTGAACTTAAGAGGATCTGCATGTGGGAGTGGTTAAAAAATGTGTGCCTTCTTAACCTTGTCAAACAGTACAGAAAATGACTCCATGCTGTTATCTTTACCAGAGGTGGCGGCATCAAATACTAAACCAGGGGTACCAACAATTATACAACCTTAATTTTGATTGAAGTGCCCCCATTATTGTTTTTCCTTATTTTTATGTCGTAGCATGAACCATATCGTTTTTATGTGCAATTAAAAGGTCTGTGTCGGAAAACAACTCGAAGTCACGTCGAGAAGAGCCGCTCTCTGCCGCAAAATTCAAGGCTCAAGAGCTGACTGAAATGCCCCAATTGCTTCTGGCCATTTTCTTATCAATTGGTGAGGTCAGCTTTTGAATTTTCATGACAAGCACATAGTTTGGCACACCCTTGAATCTATTGGGTTTTGCCCACAAGGCTTTACTGGTAGGCTATATGTTTCTAAGGCAGAAATCCATTTATGGTAAGGGTCATGAAATGGGGCGCAAACGGTGGACCAATCACGAGTGAGAGATCAAGTTGACCAAGGGGTTCTGGGGAGGGCTGTGGCAGGACCTTCAATGGAGCGTTTCACAGACAGGTACTGCAGAATTGGTAAGCATGAGAAAACTCGTGTTTAACAATGATGCATTTAAACCTATTCATGGAGTTCAAGAATACAAGAATGATCAGTGAAAAGTCACATAATAGGGGCACTATATTTAATGATTATATACAGTATCTCACAAAAGTGAGTACACCCCTCACATTTTGACAATTAATGCATTATATCTTTTCAAGGGACAATGCAGCAGAAGAGAAACTTCTATATATTCTAGAGTAGTCATGGTACAATATGTGTAGCTACAAGATCTAAGGTCTAAGCTACAAGATCTGTGAAACCATGATACTGAGCTACAGCACGGTGGCCAAGGTTATCTAGTGGTTTTCCAAGACAAGTTCTGCTCGGAAAAGGCCTCGTCAGGGTCGACTGAAGAGGTTGAGTCCTCGTGCTCTATGCCAGGTGCACAAGTTGGCTTCAGAAAACAGACGCAGGAGTGCTGGCAGCATTGCTAACAAGGTTGTAGCAGTGGGATAACAGCCTGTCAGTGCTCAGACCATACGCATAAGTTGATCTGCATGGCCGTCAGCCAAGATGGAAGCCTCTTGTGAAGCTAGCCCACAAGAAAGCCCGAAAACAGTTTGTTGAAGACAACCAGTCCGAGAACATGAACTACTAGACCATGTTCTGTGGTCTGATGAGACCAAGATAAACTTGTTCGGCTCAGATGGTGTCCAGCATGTGTGGCGGCACCCTGGTGAGAAGTATCAAAACAAGTGTGTACTGCCAACAGTCAAACATGGTGCTGACAGCATCATGGTCTGGGGCTGCATGAGTGCTTCTGGTCCTGGGAAGCTGCACTTCATTAATGGAATAATGGATCCAACATGTACTGCGAGATTCTGAAGCAGAACATGATGCCCTCCCTTCAGAAACTGGGCCGCACGGCTGTTTTCCAACATGATAACGACCCGAAACACACCTCCAAGATGACAACTGTCTTCCTGAAGAAGCTGAAGGTGATGGTATGGCCAAGTATGTCTCCAGACCTGAATCCCATTGAGCACCAGTGGGGCATCCTCAAGAGGAAGGTGGAGGAGCAGCAGGTGTCCAACATCCACCAGCTCCATGATGTTGTCATGGAGGAGTGGAGGATCCCAGCAACAACCTGTGCAGCTCTGGTGAATTCCATGCCTCGGAGAATCAAGGCAGTGCTGGAGAACAATGGCGGTCACACTAAATATTGATTCTATGGACACAATTTGGCATGTTGACGGTGAGGTGTACTCACTTCTGTTGCCACCCATTTTGGAAATGGTGACTGTTTGTTCAGTTATTTGGACAGTGCAATAAATCTACACTGCTACACCTATTGTGCAATGACCACTCTAGAAACTATTCAGTTTTCATTTCTGTAACGTTGTCCCTTAAAAAGATATACTAAATTAATAGTCGAAATGCGAAGAGTGTACTCACTTTTGTGAGATACTGTAAGGGTGATTTTCCTTGGTTCCACTGTAAGACTAATAACCTACATTATCATATAACCTAAGGATTTGTTCTCTCCTGAATGGTCGAGGCAAAGCTCTGCCAGTCACAGTAAACAGTAATATTCACGCGAGACGTGAATATAAAAATCCGACAACTTCCAGCTAAAAGTAGATTAGGCTAGTCCATAGCTCCTGACAGTGTCCATATTTCGTGTCACTTCGTCCCTGTGAGGAGCTTTATGCAAGAGTTGTCACCCTTCTCTTATTTTACATTTTTAAGACGGTCGTATAATAAAACAGTTAATGACTTCAGCTATCGGGCAATCCAGTGATCTTTTCCACTTTGGACAAGTGATACTCATCTCAGTTGCATCGCAGTGAATATCACTTGTCCAAGGTGGATAAATCATTGGATTCACCTCAACTAAGATCAATAATTGTATAATATTTTTCGCACTTGGGCATTTTGAGTTTCCCTATATGGTAACATTTTTAACAAAATTTCAATCAGGGCTGCCAACAATTCTGCAAACCACAACAAAACAGAAGTGGACATATATGAAATTTGCCTTGAGGAGTCAAACAGCATGAAAGCCAGGGAGCCATTTTAACTAGGTTTTCATCGCGATCACAGTACATGTACATTGATTTTCAGATGAATTATAGTTCAAAAAGGCCAATAAGTCCAACTAATCACACATTGTGTTCTGAAATGATCAAAAGGTTCACCAAGACCTGGCCCGACTTACTATTCAATGACAGGATGACCTAGTGATGGTGAGGCCCATTATATGCGACCCCTTCCTTGACATCAACTCTGCTGATCCCATATGTGGCAAAATAATCCTCTCCGATCACCACATCCCTCCGTCTCAGTCAAACACTCGCAAACAGCACGCTTTAGTGACATGTAGCTGTCATTTATTGGAGTCCATAATGGTTTGACATGATCACACATCATAGGACATTCAAACAAGGAAGCAAATCCCACAGTGGCGGCCATTTAAAGTTCCTTCAAAGATGGCGGCAGAGCAAGGTCTCTTCAGGGTGTGGGAGTGGAGTCGCTCCTTGCAGCGGACCCCACCAGTATTCCCGGGAACGAGGTGCGTGCACCAACATAGCAAATTCTCCTCCTAAACTGTCGAAGGGTAAGGTTCTGGAATCTTTCCCCATGGTAGAATTAATAATTGGTTTCCAAAATAAAAAATAGAAGATAAAAAAAATGGAACAATGAGCCCAGGAAATTAGCTGGGCACTAAGTCACTGATCTCTTGCCATTAATGGTTGTCTTAAGTTCAGACTGAGGTTGCTAGGCAGCTCTAATATTTAACACTCTTGTATGCACCACCTGTGAGGACATTGTTCAGCCGGTGAAACAGACAGCCTCAACTTCTCAACCTTTACTTTCGCCCCAACCATCACCAAAGTTGATGTAGATGTTGGGAAAACAAACAAATGATAAACAGCAAAAGCCTCTCCCAGTGTTCATTGGTCATTTCTTTCCCCCTCTTAAACTCCGAGGTGTGCCATTGGCCACTGCAGGCAGACCGGATGTGTTGTGGAGCTCTGCCGCCCTCCACCTCCAAAACTGCTGTCACACTTCAAGTGTTCGGGGAGCAGATTGGATGGTTACCCCACCACCTCCTCGAACGCATATCTTGCTTCTTTAAGTCCCGCTCAATGTTGTCCAACTCGCAGGCAGCTGAGAGGAGAGAGCCAGTGATTGGTGAGTGTGAGGGTGGGCGGGTCACTGCTGTTTAGAGCGGGACCAGAAGCGGCTGGCGATGGAGCTCAGGGACACGCCCTGCTTCTTCTGTTTGGCGAGCTCGGCTAGTCTCTGCTCCTCTTCCTGTAATGAACGCAGCAAAATATATGGCATTCAAAACAACCGAGCACAGCACATCTCAAACAAATATACAACGATCGAAAACCACTCAGCGACAGGATACCACGTGTATGTTTTCATCCCTGCAACTTGAAGCACATATAAAGGCCATTCCTGATGGACCATACTTGGAATAAGTGGTGGAGCAAAAGTAAACCCCCTCCAAATTAACAGGCTTTCCTCTTGGGCAATTAAATTCAGCCCTCAAGCAGAGACCATAGCACACACAACATGAGTACTGCGTGGGTCGAGGGGTCTTCAAGCAACTAAGCAAGATTTCAAATTTTTTTATTTTATTTTATTTTTTTTAAAGGTTATTTTTTGGGATTTTCTCCTCTTATTAGATAGGTACACAGTGGAGAGTGACAGGAAGGCTGGCGAGAAGAACGGGAAAAGACATGCGACAACTGACCCGAGCCGGAACCGAACCCGAACCCGGGCCACCGCGGGAAGACACAGCCCCGACGGCGCACACGCCCAGACTGATGCGCCACCGGGGCACCAAGATTTCAAAAGTTAGCTGAATAACTGTGCCGAGTAAAATTTGAAAATGCTTTTTACTTTAGTTCATGGTTCAGATTTGGGAAAGTTCTGGGTTATATTCAGCGCAGTTATAGAGCGGAGAAATCCTGCCTCAGGAAACAGGCTCAAACTCCTTTAAGACGAGACGCCCCTATTGTAAATTGCAGAACTGAGACAGCTGGATAGTAACTTTGTTGACATCCAGATGACTGTACTTGGCAAGGATCTGTGTGATTGTAGGATGTTGGACGGATCAGCAGACCAAGCCGCACCTGTGCCAGCTGAGCTTGTCTGCGTTTGAAGGCATCAATGGGGTCCTCCTCGTGGGCATAGTTCTCCAGAACCGAACGCACATCCTCCACCCCACTGAGGGCAATGGCTGTAAGACAGACAGAGAGACAGACACAGTCAGATAACAGAGAGACCATGACTTGTGTTACTTTTTCAGTCTCTGCGTGCGTGCATTTATGCGGAAAATGGATATGCTTGTGTACAAGCGTGTGTTAATTTCATGTGGTAAGGTGTGTGCGTGTGCACCAGCATGTGTGAATACATCCCACCGCCTGTCCGTTTCATGATCTGCAAACCAAAAATAAACAAGTGTTTGCCACTAAAGGTAGCCATGTCCCCCGCCGCTTCAGTAAATACCACATACTTCAATGCATTAACAAGAGTTTGAAAAGTGGCCAAAGTGGTGACCTTGAAAATAAGGTGTCTGCATAATGCCCCAATGTAGGCTGATGCCAAATTTGAAGACTCTAGGTGCAACGGTTCATGAGATATCGATTTAATGAGAGTTGGAAAACTGGTCAAAGTGTCGTGGTGACCTTGAAAATAAGGTCAAGGTCCCCATATCGACTGGTGTCTGCGTAATGCCCCAATGCAGGCTGATACCAAATTTGAAGACTCTAGGTGCAACAATTCATGAGATATCGCGCTAACAAGAGTTGGAAAAGCGGTCAAAGTGTCGTGGTGACCTTGAAAATAAGGTCAAAGTCACCCATATCAAATGTTGTCTGCATAATGCCCCAATGTAGGCTGATGCCAAATTTGAAGACTCTAGGTGCAACGGTTCGTGAGATATCGTGTTAACAAGAAACGGGATGTACGGACGGACGCTGCTGAATACTTAGTGCCCCGTTCCGCATTGCGGCAGGGGACAAACAAATAAATAACACAAAGCCCAAATTTATCTCTTGATCATATTCAATCAAAAATCCCTGACCACTCAACTCCTGTGCCACTCAAAGCATATATCAATAGCCTCCAACTCTTGAGCTACCTAACCCTGACATTCTAGGCCACTGACTCTTAAGCTACACTGAGCTGACAAACATGGAGACGAACTCCTAAGCTACCCAAAGCAGTCACCCATTGCCACTCAATCCTGAGCTACCCAAAGCCACCATCCTTGGCCACACACTCCTGATCTACCCTGAGCAAACAAACAAGGTGACACACTTCTGAATTACCCAAAGCTTACAATCTTGACCACCTGCTCCTGAGCTACCCTCAAGCTCATAGACATGGCTCCTTACACTTGCGCTACCTAAATGCTATAATTCCAAGCCATTTGCTCATGGGCTACCCAGGCAAGCCGGTGTGGGCACTCAGTCTTGAACAACCTGAAGCTAACATCCATAGTCACACACTCGAGGTATCCAAAGACAACATCTTAGGCCACTTGCTCTTGAGCAACCCTGAGCTTATAGACATGGCCACTCACTCTTGAGAAAATTGGCCAAGTCGTACAGAGTCCGGTCATCCGAGTTCCCGTCCCATTTCCGTAGTGCCATCCCATTGAAGGGCTGTAGGCTGAAGGCCTCGCGTTTACAGTCGACCACGATCACCTTCGATGTGTCCCTATTCAGACAGGAGACATCCTGCAGAGAGAGAGAGAAAAAGTTCTGCAAATTCCCATATGGCATGGGTGTACTGTATACATCAGTGAAGTAAAGCAGACAGTCTGTACTTTACAAAATCATTGTTCATCAAGTTGAGGTCCCAGAGGAAAATGCATAAAAGCAAAAAAATTTCTCTCTCTGTCAAAAGACTCATGGACTACATCATAAGGACCACTCTATGTAAAATACCAAAGATCATAAGAGAGAGGAAAATATTATTTCCAGACATTATTTCAGACATTTGACATGAAATGAGCAAAAACCCTGAATGCTGTGTCATGGGGACACAGTGTGTTTTTAGTTTGGAGAGGTTACTGATGACCATTGATGTCCATCCACGCCTATATTGATAAACTCAGGCTAAAATCTGTGGGAAAATCATTAATTCATACAGAACTTCACATATCAAAACTTGATTTGCGCAAAACATATGATTTTATAATTTGACAGTGCGAAATTGAGGGCTCTGACAGCATGAGGAGCCACTTGGAGAGCAGTCTTTTTTGGCTCGTAAACAGTCAATTTTGAATATCCCAGTCAGATGAAGTACACTTGTGGTCAAAGAGTGTTCCCAGAAATGTAGTTTTAACTCCCAGCCATTTTTCACTTCAGTATTTCTTTAATAATTTCATTGCTGAATTTTCATGAAGATTTGTGATTGCGGCCCTTACTCTGGTCTAAAATTATAAAAAGAAACAGAAATATGATGGAATTCTAAATGCCAAAAGTGTCTTGTTTCATTTAAACCATTTCCCCCCTCTATGAAGCTCAAATCTTGAATTATAAAGCCTTAGAGTAATTCATGAATAGCCAGACTCAAGTACTGTGCAAAGGGGTTAAAGGTCTATCAGACTTCACAAGAATCAACGTTAATATTTAAACCTTAAGCAAAAATGTCTTTGCCGTGTTTTAGTTTTAGCTTCACCCATCTCTGGATCCAGTGACAGTTTCCAAGCATCAGAAAATATCCATTACTGCTCACACAGAAAAAATAAAAAAAAACTGCCATGACCAAAAAAAATTACAAGTGAAATAGAATAAAAATGAAATTATAGAAACCCAGAATTGGAAAAAAAAATGACAATAAACACACCAACCCAATAAAACAATGAATGTTCAGAAAATGAACATGCGAAAATGGGCCAAAAACCAACACCGGATGAGGGGAAGGTTTCTCAGTGAGTGCCATCTACAACCGAAAATGTTTCTCAACCGCAGACAAGTCCTGGCACAAGCCTTTAGCAAGTTTAGCAATACAGTTCAAACAGTGATGAGTTAACATTGCGTAACATGAAACGGTCGCAGTCTTGAGTACGTGAGAGAGGTTTCGCAAATACCCAATGTCTTGATCACTGCAGTGCCCATTACAAACTTATCTTCACTGGAGAAGGATGCATTTTAACCCCATATGCATCAAATTCAGCTTTGGTGTTCAAAACAGTAGAACTTCAGGCCCATTTTGAATTGCAGTGGAGATCCCAAATATGTCCTGCCAATTACCAGGAAAAAGTATAAAATAATGAACAAGATCTAGGTATTATCCATTTGATGTGATGCCATGGCCATAAAAACATGGCATCCCGAGTTTGAAAATTTCTCTCGGTACAAGTGTGATGTAGCTTCAGTGAAGTGCTGCAACCAGCAGATACAGAATATGTTTGTGTCATCATCTTACAATACGAAAAAAAACTAATGCTTTCCCTTACTTTAAATCAACTTACGGAATAAGTTCAGTAAAAACTTAGAATTTAAGGGGTCAACTCATATATTCCTCACATCTGGTCACTAAAGAAGCCTAACACACAACATTCTGGCTGAAACATCACTTTCTTGTCGAGATTCAGCCCACTACTCTTTTTTTTTATTTTTTTATTGAGAAACACAAGTTCACTCTTTCTAACTATACAGTATATCCAAATACTCCTCAGTATGCGTGACGGTACCAATCCCACAGAGGAATAAACAGGGCAGTCAAACAGCTCTACAGGAGGGAGCACCAGCACTCCCCAGTACTCCATACACTTCACTCCATATAGATGTAAACTTAAATAAAATTTCATGCTTTCCACTTTAATTAGGGGGCATTTACATTCATATCGAGTAAATGCCAAAGGAATTGCAACCCTTAATAAAAAGTGTGCAATAGTCTCAGTCCAAAATCCCAATGGACCATATTGTAACTTTATAAAGGTACAACCCTACATGTAATTTAAAATAATAACAAAAGCCATTATAAGTTTATTGCCAGCCGCAATGGGTACCTCTCAAACCCAATATTCATATCTCCGTTGAAGTGCAAGAGAGGCTGTCTGAATCCAGGCTAAGCTATTTTTGTATCTTAATTCATAGGGAGCCATAAAACACACCACCAGAAATCTCAAACAATCAGTGAGGAGTTAAAGATAAAGCTGAACTGACAATAAGCGAACCATAACATGTAACACGAGCAGGTCTCCCACAGCACATCTTAAAAATAAAAACTTGTGCCAAACATGTACACAGGTGGACTCGTACAAACATGCAGATATAAAAACACGCTCACACGCACGCACGCACACACACACGCACACACTTTCTCCAGACCCAGCTGTCCCCCCCCACGCGCAGTCTTGATGTTTGGCATGGAGCAGATGGACAAGGACGCTATGTTTTCCACTGCTCAATCAGGAGGGTCATGTGTATCCCCCTGAGGTGCTGACACAAGCGTGGCACGGGTGGGGGGGGCATGGGAAACTGGGGGGAGGGGCCGATACACAGCCGCACGCTCCCCGAGCATTTCCAATAAATTACCCACATCTGCCACTCGCCATTACCGCCCTTCCCCAAGGGCCTGGGGTGGGGGGAGAGGGGGGCAGGATTAGGGAACACACATGCACGTATGCATATACTTACGCACATAAACACACACACACACACACACACACCCCAGAGTTCCTCTTCATCTCACCTGCATGGGATTGAATTGATGGCGGGGCAGCGTTTACCTGTGGTGCTGTGTGTGAGCGTGTCTGTGTGTGTATATATACATGCATTGGCCTGCAGCCCTGTAGGTGCATGAGGAGGGGGGAGGGAGTGAACAGGGTTCAGGTTTCTGACTCCATCCCCAGGTGAGGCACCAAGTTCTGGAGACACGGGGCGACCTGGGCCCGGATCTCAGCACACCTGTCAGCCACGCTTCCGTTAGCCGCGCAGCTGGAAGTGCGCTTCCCGGGGTGTGTGCGTGTGTGTGTGTGTCTCTCTCTCGAGTGTGCGTACGGCCATACAAGCAATCCTGCTCCACTTTACTCTGGAGCTTTCATTGGCCTCCAATGAGAAACTTCAATAAGACGTCAAATTAAAACAGAAGATTAGTGAAATCGCCCATGTGGATCAAATGCACCAAATTAAAAGTGATGGCAGGACATTCTTTGATGCCAGTTTTACAGCACAATAAGTCCTTCCTTTGCCAGTTGGCAGTTCATTTTTTTTAGTGAACACCAACGGACGAATAACAAGGCCCTACAGGAGAACCTTCTTGCTCTCCCTCACTCTCTCCTTCACTCTCATCTCCCCCCTTTCTCCCTCATGCTCTCCCTCGCTCTTTCCCTATCCCTTGCTCTCTTTCCCTCTCCCTCGCTCTCTCTCTCTCTCCCTTTCATCATATGCCTCTCTCTCGCTCGCTCTTGATTTCAGGGGGACAGACAGATGGGAGGTGAAGGAGGGAGCAGGGAGGGAGGGGTGAATGAAAGAAAGAGAAAAGAGTGTGGACAGAGGGAGGGGCCGCACTCGCACTGCTGTAATGTTGCGGAAAAACAGGGCACGTGTGTGTGTGTGTGTGTGTGTGTGTGTGTGTGTGTAGCGGAGCGACCCATCCATCAATTATGCCTGCCTGTTACTTAATCCCTTTACGGTGTTGTACCTCAGGACGTTCATAACCAAACACTAACACCCAGGCCACCATCGCCACTGATAAACCGAAGCAAAACACCAACAAAATATGAGGATATAACTTAAGCCTTAATAGGATATGGTCTGAATGGTTAAGAACTCACTGAATTGTGAAAGACTGATTCCTTAACCAAAAATAAATAAATAAATAAATAAACAAACGTATATTGGCTCAATATCATAGCAGGGAGCTTAATGAGGCATGTTCATTAATTTATTAATTTATCGTTTGACATGAATGAACAGTTTTAAAAAGAGTGTGATTAAGATGGAACAAACTGACCTCTGCAAATAATTAATGAATAGGTTATAGCAGAGGTAAACACATGAACTAAACCCCATGGCTTTTACTCAAGGACTTGGACCAATTAATAGAATGCATCTCCCTTCTCGTTTAATACCTATAACAAGCCATAAATCACTGAATGGTGAACGGAAGGAAAAATACATTTTGATTTACCAACTCCATTATCTAGTAGTGCATCTCTCCTCTCGCACAGTCAATAACATAACTGTGCCGATCGGGTAAAATTCCTTGTTAAAAACTGATTATGCCAACAAGCAAAATTTTAATTCACAAAGAGTTAATGAGCCCAGGAGAGGATTAAGGCCGACAATAGGTTTTCCAGAATAGAAAAATCTCAGCAATAAGATGTAAAAAGAATCCTTTCTGGGGAATTTCAACGAGGGCAGAGGAAGTACAGCCAGAATTCCAAAAAGAGGAAAACACAACTTCTGCAGAGTCCGATAAGGGAGCCTTACTTCAACTGCTGTTTGAACGGAAAATAACAGATGCAGAGAGAGAGAGAGAGAGAGAGAGAACAGGAGGGAAAAAGAGTGAGAGGGAAGGAAGACAGAAGGTTAATGAGGCACTAGAAAAGGGGAGGCACTGCCAAAGAAAAGAAGGGAAAAAAAGAAAGACTATTGTCCCGCGCAGGAGAGAGGGGCCGGAGCAGGGCAGCGGGAAACTGAAGAGAAATCAATAGTGAGGCATAAGGACTGGCACGCGTGTGTGTGTGTGTGTGTGTGTGTTTGGTAACCGAAACTGGTGTAATAGCCCATTAAGGAAAACAAGGCCTACTCAACCACCGCAAAACGTTCTCACAACATTGCCACTATGCTATTACATTAACAAAACAATGCACAAATATTGCTGCTACCTTTTGTGTTTGCTTTGCGGGGTTTGAGCGAACGAGCGGGGTCTGAAGTTCGATTAGGGGTTACACTGCATACACCGGGAGTAGGAAGGCGCCTCATGCACAGAACTCAACTTCATTACATGATGAGAAAATGGTCACTTCAAGCACGTTGCAGGGGTCCTTGAATGAATATTTGCACAAGGCATTGCAATGCACACAGACTGCACTACAAACACTCATACATACAAACACTTGCACTGTTATCCATGTGCAGACATTACATTGACTTTTGTTCATTCTTTGTGTGTCTAAACAGCCTCTCTTTAACCCCAACAATAAGCAACATGTCCAAACCCAAACCCTTACCGTAACCTATCCCTAACTCGGTCCTAACCCCTAACCTTAAAGGATACACAAAGGCGACCGTAAAATGTAGCCAGAACAATAGATTGGTGTTTAAAATGCCTACAAGTAGAGTCAAATATTTTTTTATGAGAACAGATTTATTTTTTGAAACTGCATATCGCATCGATTCTGGGCCGAATCAGATGGCTGCCATGACAAAGTGCGGACTGGCTTTAGCCAATGAAACACATCGCAACAGGCATGTGATTTTAAGGAAGTGACGTCTGATCGCTTTAGCTTCAACTGAGAAAGAACAAGAAGACTGCCGAACAGTATGGTCAACCATCATACTATGTTGATTCACAAGCAAAATAGTATTATGAGCAGTTGAGTGTTTTGTGTTAAAACAAGATGTCAACTTGTTGGGCCTTTGGCTGTCAAAATATAGCCGGCGGGAAGAATAACAAGGCCGTCTCTGGCTCTCCCTGGCAGAGGGAACGAGACTCAGTTTCCATCGATTTCCGTGGTCAAAGGCGGAACTGCTGAAATTATGATTCCATAATATCGGGAGAGAAGGAGCCATGCAAGGAAAACAGTCAATACTTTGCTCGGTCCATTTCCTGCACAAATGTTTCGAAGACGATAAGTACGCGAAATACCAGAGGTGCAAAGTCTTAGGCGTGAGTTTCTCCTCTCAGTGGCGTTTCTGTGCCGTAGTCAGCAATTATTCAATCAAAGCGCACAGAAAAAATTCACTCACAGAATTTAAGTCATTGTGCATCAAGTTAATCAGTTTCATGTGCATTACGGTGGATTTCCCCACTAATGACAATGACATCGATTATGACTCGGGAATTCTCAGGCTTGTCTTTACTGAGGGATTAAAAGCTATGGAA
The DNA here is from genome assembly GCA_029721435.1 of Gymnothorax reevesii. Classification (NCBI taxonomy): domain Eukaryota; kingdom Metazoa; phylum Chordata; class Actinopteri; order Anguilliformes; family Muraenidae; genus Gymnothorax; species Gymnothorax reevesii. The sequence goes on from CM056574.1 coordinate 119,690,824, forward strand.
CTGCATAAAAACGTTTCAAATGGTCTTATTTCATTTACACAATTTAAACGACCATGAAACACCTGCATTGTTTCCAATCCCTGAGTAAAGAGAAGCACGAGAAGTCCGGAGTCATAATCGCTTTCCATGTTACTTGTGATGAGGTGCACCTTTACGCAAGTGAAAAGGAAGCTTAAATGCACAAGGATTTTAATTCCGTATGAGAATCTCATTAAGCACTCAATGAATAATTACAGACTACGGTCAATAAGCCTAAAAACTGCGTAAGACCTACGCCGTATGCGTGAGACTTGGCATCTCTGGAAATACATGGGTTTGACTCAGAGACGAACGAATGCCAGGAAGAGGCACCTGAAAGAGATGCCGTCCCCACGTAGTTCGTTCATCGGTGTGCCCCAAAGGCTAGATCAGCAACACTTTCAAGACTACAGAAACGAGAAAGTAGCCAACTACTGAGCGAGGAAATACTTTACTAGAGTTTTGACAGCATTCTGCACAATGTACTTGAAGTTAAAACTCAGTGGGACTGGGTGGGGAATGAATGAGCGTGAAATTTTCCATGACATGTCGAGATATGGGCATTGGGTAATATATCAATAATGTACGATGGTGCTCGTCTTGCTGATAATTTCGATTTGATTAAATAATAGGTCAGAATGATAAGTACGCGCAACAGTGTATACTGTATTGTTATTTCTGCTTGCTGGCATGTATAATCTGACATGACAAGGGCCGGCTGTCACAGAACAAGAGAGATGAAGCATTTTGTCCTTCCCCGAGAAACGCCATGCGGATTGTGGCTTTTGGAAAAAAGTGACTGTCGTTTTCTACCCCCGAGACAAAAGAGCGGCTCAGTATATGTTACGTTATATGTTACTGTAGGATCAAATCGCTAATGTGGCGGCCGTGTAGGGCTCGTTTGCATGTTTATCTGTTATGTACTTAGTCAAAAAAAAAAAAAAAAAATTGGATTTACTTTTCAGACTCTGCTAACATATGTCTATCTTTGTACCGTTACGTATGTGCTGCCTTCGTGTATCCTTTAACCAATCCCTGATTCTAACCTTAACCCAAATCCTAACCTTAGCCCATCTCTGATTCTTAACTTAATAAGTCACAATCTGCCTGTGTTGTTGCAAGGACTGGCCAAAATGTCCTGACATCCGAAAAATTTTCCCCACACAGTTTGTTAAAAATAGGTTCTGGTCTTCAGTTCCCAGCATGTACAAGAACACACATGCACTCACATGCACAAAGACAAGATGTCAAAGCTAATTAATGGAATGGTTCCATTGCATTCCTAACGTTTTTGCGTTCCAATTACACACAAAAACGGAGGTTCTTCAGTCAGACACCAAGCCACAGGAGAATCATCTTGTGAAAGGTGTTTCATCAGAATCACAGAAAGCTTAAGACACCACGTGATGAGAGTTTGCATTACCTTAACGTGGTGTCCGTCCATGTAGCGCGTTGCGTCCCTGAAGAGGCGGTACATGACGAAGCCTTGCGGGTCGATGCTGTCGATTAGCGGGTAGGCCGTCTGTAGATATAAAATGTACAGACACGTATGAAGATGGACATTAGCAAACCTCAGCCAATTAATTACACCACCACTTCAAAAAAACAGAGAGCACTGCACAGTGTTAATGCTTTTACAACACATTTTTTGCTACCAAGCTGAAAAATGTGCAAGCAAACAGGAGTAAATGCTCCTAAAATGGAAGCCCTAGGAAAACTTTCTGATCAAGAGAGGTGGCTCAATTTCAGCTTTCAATTCATCTGAAATCTTATATACTGAAGTAAAAGGAAAACAACATCCTGAGGGGTAGCAAACATTGGTTTCTGAAAAGGAAGGTCATGGCTGAGGAAGCTTTTGGAAGTCTTTGAAGAAACAACTTAATCTTATGACCGGAGCACAATTTATGATATAATGTGGATTCATAACTAGTACACAAGAAGTACAACATATTAGCCAGTGGGATTTCCTCTGAGCAGGGCACGGTAGAAAGTGGTGTCCCACATGGAATAGTGCTTGGATCGCTGGTCATCCTGATCTTAAATATGAAATGAGGAAAACCCTTGTGCTTCTGTCTGAATCCATTTTTCTCCTCAGTCAGTCAGCCAATCAATATGAAACTGCACACTGTCTTTGTGCATTGGCATAGGCAGAGACTGACGAATGCGATTTTGCCATTTTAACTAATTCAAGCAGTTTATGAGCAAATATAACGCGTTTGCATGCATTTTTGAAAAGTCTGCATTTTGGTGCATGCATCCTTGAGGGTGGACTAGTCTACATTGATGACATTAATGAGAAAACTGAAAGACAGCAGTTTAAATTTGCAAATAATCCCAAATTGTGAGTTTAGCAAAAAGTTTAGCTTGCTAAGGCAATGATTTGGATAGAATGTGGAAGCGGAAAGAAAGAAATGAGGGAATAAAAAAATTAAACAGGATTACTTTTTGAGAGGGTCAAAATTGGGATGTGTGCTACTTCAAAAAAAGTCCTGGGGGGGTAATGTTTGGTAAAAGGCTTTCAGTTTCTCGTCAGTGTGGGGATGTGGCTGTAAGCATGAGTTCTTACATTACTCCTTTATCAAACAACGTTTAGTATGGTGGGTGCAGTTCTCAGAACCAGACTACAAGATTAACATTGGGGCCGTGGAAAAGGTTCAAAGATGAGCCACAAAATTAATTCCTGGTATAAAAGATAAAAAGTACAGGATGAGACTGAAGAATCTTCATCTCATCAGTCCAAGTAAGGAAACTTTTAGGATCTCTGTTTGAGGCCTTCAAATATGTAAAAGGGATTAAAAGAGTTAACAATGCCAAACAATTCACGTTATGTCCCGTTTCCATAACTAGGGGTTATAAATAGAAGTTTGCCAAGAGTGTATTTCGCACCGATATTTGGTATATTTCCCCCCCCCCCACACAAAGAATGTTCAGAAAATGTAATAGCTGGCCAGGTTATGCCACAGCTGTAGAAACTCCAGTAGTTTTCAAGACCAGTCTTAATGCAAAGCTAAATACCATCTTGTGCCTAACTGTCAGTGTCAGATGTACTATAGTGGTAATAAAATTGTGAGCAATATTGGGCTGAATGTCTAGTCCTTCTCATCCTTTATGTGTTAGAGTTTGTAATGTTGAATCTCAAAGAACAAAAATTCAATCGCTCTCCCAATGTGATCATCTAATTTGAACTAATTTTCTAGTGATCCATCTTGCTCTTGCTTTTCACTCTAACTGAAACAAAGCTAACATCACTCAAAAACATGAGATCTGGTTGAGCAATTAATGAGCAGAATCAAGTGCATCCCTTGCGGGTTCAAAATCAAAGCCATCCAGGATGAGAACCACCAGGCACGGGAAAGGGCAGCTCAACTCCACGGTAGAGAAAAAAAATTTACAAGGTTAGACATTAATTATCACTACAGGGCTTTCAAATTCCAAGTAGCAAAAGAGAACTTCACTGCTAATGTCCATTGCCAAACAAACATGGTTTGAGCACTTGAAACATGGTTCAATGAAGTAAACCTGATGATAAAACAAACAACCCTGATGGCTGTAAACAATCACGAACATTCAAACAGCAGCACACGATGAAAGCAAGGGGCCTGATGGAGCCTCATTTGCATGTTAATATAACCCATAGCTAAAAAGAAATTCAAGGCTCTTTTGCCATGTAAAACAGCAGACACTCAGGGCCTATTTTATAACCATTTTTGAGGAGAAGAAAGTATCTGGAGGTCAAACCAGGATTTAGGCAATAGCATGTAAACAAAGAGACTATCACTAGTAGATTAGCCACATCCCAGCCCAGTCAGGTCAGATTTATTACACCAACATGTGCCGGGCATGCCCGCTGGCCAGGAACTGTGATGGAAAACGGCCCCGTTTGCACAAACACAGGCGCTGCGAAACAACAGGTCTGCCCCACCCCACGGAGGGAGAAGCACACCTGCGCAGGTGGGAGATGCGACCACTCAGGTGTGACAGGCGTGCCACTCAACAACAAAACAAAAATGCACAGCATTTGCACAATATGACAGACAACAAAGCAAGAACCGTAACAAAAACATGTCCAAACTCCTCCTACCTTGCTCATGTTTAAGGCCAGGACAAGCCTATCACAGTATAACAAACTAATGGTCAATTTTATACACACAGACTCTGCCATTCAGCTACAAGCATTTAGCTTAAGAATTCCGATTCAACAGTTTAATTAGTTAGGCTTATGCTATCTGTTAAGCTATCCTATAGACCATTTAAAGCAGGGGAGGGCAATTCTGATCCCAGAGGGCCAGTGTGCAGATGTGTGTGTCCAACAATTACCGACACTAAATAAGCTACCTGGCTGTGCGCACAAACATTGGTTTGCTCACAGTATAGACTGAAGTAAAAGGTTTCATTCTGGAGTGCAGAAACGGTCATTCATGAGCAATTTTAGAAATGCATCTCAAATGTGAGACTTCAAATATGGTTTGGCAATTTAATTAAGGGGCCTTCCCAGTTCATTTGATTTACCTTATTCCAGAACGTATATGGGTGTAATAAAACTCCAGTTTATTAGTTCAACACAAAAATGTACGATTCCATTGGTTTTTATTTACACTGTTACCATAAAATTTACGTTAGTAAGCAAAATCATGGTCTGGTTTATGGCAAGCCTTACTCCCTAACCACCCAACCAAATCACTTGCTTCTTTTTCCCCTGTTAGATATATGTCATATCTGTGCAATCACATGAGGATTTTTCTTCACATTGTGTATTAATTTTTATTGATGGTTTTTCAAAAAAAAAAAAAAAAAAAAAAAAAAAACACACCTCGAATGGGTCAGTTGAATGATATACACTCCCATGAAATTGATACCTTGAACCTCTGGGATAAGGGAGAGCGCAACTGGCCTCAAGGCCACTGAGACTCAAACAAAACCAAACTCTTCATCTACCACTTTTCCCCATTCAGCTTTTAACAAGAAACGCCCGCGTTTGAACACCCTCGGCCAGACTTATGAAGTGTCCCAGAACAATTACACAATAACCAAAGTAGATTTCCACAGAACATACATTTACAAATACAAAAATGCCCAAAGTTCCACAAAAATTTTGGAAAATTCAAATTTTTTTCAATAATCTAGAGCCCCGCATATATATGATCGTTCCCCCAGGTATAAACCCCCTAGCTCAAATTCTTCATCAAAATAAGTCCACGACAAAGTTTTCAAAAACGCCAAAAATACCATTTTTCCCCCAAAAAATGGTTCGATCTGAAAAAGTCTTTCCTGGCCTGGATTCCCTACATTACCGCAAATGTTTTGGCATGGGTTACTAGTTTAATGATGCTGACTTTAGAGGTGCACACACGGACAGACAGACGACGAACTGATGACAATACCCTTTGGCCTGAAGACGGGCCGAGGGTAAAAATGAGGTTCCGTCCAATTCCTGTATATAATGTACAATATACCAATTTTCCACGGACAGAGAAAATTTGGTTGATAATATTGCACATTGATGGCACAAGCACAGTTTTCCAGTTTTAAATAAATTGTGCCGCATGACAGGCACATGAAAAACCTTCTGCATGAAAATAAGAAATGACCCACACAACTCCTCACCAGGACCGTTTCACCGGGACTAGCTTGAAATGAGGAGAGCTGGAGGATTCAGAACCTAGACAACACACTTTTAATGAACAGAGGAGATTCACCTTTCGACATCAACAACTTCTTCCTCAGAGCCAAAAGACAATAAAAACGTCAGTTTCCACTGTTCATTAAAAACTTTTTTTTACTCTTTCTTTTTGGGAATTCTGAGTGCTCCAGCTCTCCCAATTTCAGGCTGCTCCCAGCTGAATGGTCCGGGTGAGGAGTTCTGTGGTCCGGCCTTACTGTCCTTCCTGCTGAGCACCTCTCCTCCTCTTTTTATAGCAGGCTTCTAGCGCATCGGATTCCCTTTCTCCATACCTGCAGAGGCCTGTGCACGCTTCTCCTGAATATTCATCTTTTAACCCACCATCTAACACCTGTATGTTCGCCACGATGTCCTACCTCATCAAAATTTTTTACATTCCATCACACTTCTACCTTTTGCTTTGCAACACCTTCACTAATTTGGTCTATGCTCTCTATCAAAAGTTGACCAGCATTACATCGCAAAGGACAACCAAAACAATCAAAATTGGACCTTATTGAACCCTTGTTCTGTAGCTGTGCCCTCAAATCTGCAAATATTTCTCTTCACATCGAAGAACTGCTCACTAACTGAGCTATACGCGTCGCACTCACCATGCCCGTCTCTGCTGTGAAGATGACGATCTCGTACAGCGGCGCCAGCTGCTGAAACAGGTACTCGATGCCAGGCCTCTTTTTGAAGCGCCAACCTGTTGCTAACTGAGGGGGAAAAAAGATGGTGAAGGCGGGGATTGACAGGTCAGTACATGCAAAGAGAACAGTAAGCGGTCAGGGTTCTAGAGCGCCACCAATTTCAGTGTTCTCCAACTATGCTCCTATCTTTTGGTTTTGAACTCCTGTGATTTCAGTGTTACAGGCCTGGACTGATTTCACTGTTCAAGATCTCCAATGATTTCAGTTATAGAGCACCACCAATTTCAGTGCTCTATTATCAGCGATTTCAGTGCTGAAGAGCAGCACAAATTTCAGTGTTTTAGACCAGTTCAGTGACCGATTTCAGTGTTTTAGAACTCCAGAGATCAGTGCTGCTCCAAGCCTCTGACGATAGATGAGGAACATCAATGCTGAACTGACCTTGATTAATCAGACAATACTTAAATTTTCGCAAAACATCAATTTCTTCCGCACATCAACGATGACCAGTAACATCCACCGATGCACAGGCTTGCATGTTCTCATACTCAGACACACGCACATGCGGCCGATGGAGGGAATAAGGGAATGAGGGGGTGAATTGGCAGTGCATAGAGACCGTGAGATCCGTACGTAGCCGGTGTTCTAGAGCTCCACCAATTTCTGTGCTCTAGAACTCAACTGAGAATGTTCCAATCCAGGGGTTCACGCCCTTATCCAATCAGAGACTTTGCGGCAACACACATCCGATTCTACTAATCAACCCCAACAGTCTTCGCTGAAGTCCGGTCTGTAATGGAGTGGTTGGAATGAAAACTTGTACCTACAGCACAGTTCTAATCACACCAGTGACCACACAATGGAAAGGATTCAGTGGCCCAGTTTTAGGGCTCTCCCGGACAGCAGTGAGGTACATACGGTAGTGTGCAGTGATGATTATACACCACCACTATTGTCTGTCCTGATAAATTATTCATTCATTCATTCATTCATCTTCTATACCCGCTTATTCCTCATTAGCGTCACGGAGCGCGCGGGAGCCTATCCCAGCTGGCTATGGGCAAAGGCAGGGACCCACCCTGGACAGGTTGCCAATCCATCGCAGGGCGCACACACCATTCACAGACCATCAACTCTCACACTCATACCTATGGGCAATTTAGTGTCTCCAATTAACCTGATAGGCATGTCTTTGGACTGTGGGAGGAAACCAGAGTACCTCGAGAAAACCCACACGAACACGGGGAGAACATGCAAACTCTACACAGAAAGGCCCCAGGCCGGATTCTGACCTTCTTGCTGTGAGGCAGCAATGCTAACCACTGTGCCTATAATTTCTATAATTTTCTAGAATACTATTGTAGGCAATATGAACAAAAAATAAATCATTCCCACAAGTGTATTGAGGTAAAAATATGGGTAATAAATAATGGGGAAACTTGCATAGCCTGAATGCATGTTTTAAGGCTCATTCCACAATTACTGATGCTAAAATATTTGTTAGTTAGAGGCAGCACTATTCGGCAAAATTACCTCTGATGGTAAATTGTTGCAGTATATAAGGTGACATGATCTTTGAGCAGTGTCAAACATGATGGCACGACGGGAGCTCCCAGAGATTGCTCGTAGCAGCATTGTGGCCTTATATGATGCTGAAGACATTAAATGCTGCCATGGTACTGAATGAGCCACCCAGTGTTTCAAAGAGACCGGTTCGCTGAAAACTACAGGCAACAGAGGTGCAAAATGAAAGTTAAGCATCTCTGATGTTCGTCATCTGTGCATGACATAAATAAATAAATAAATAAATAAATAAATACGTACATAAAATAAATAAGCAGTTGTCAGCACGACAACCGATGATTTTAAGTGCAACTCCATGCAAAATGCGACAAGGGCTGGCTCAGCCAAAATGAACAATTTTTGGTGGATATACGTGTCTGACCTAGCTTACTTAGAATGTGCAGTATGAGCAGTTTATTTCCAGTGATTGCAGAATAATAGCAAGATAAAGAATTTCAGCGTTCATTTAAGCACTATTTCAAGGATTTCAATGAGCAAGAGAAAATCAAGTCTTGACAGAAAGTGGTCCAACTTTGGGTACTACGTTTTGGTGGGTGGATTCCCTATACGAAGGCCTATGTCTCCCCCGAAAACATATGAAACATATTATCTTATGTTGGAGCTATAGGTGAGAATGTTACCTCTACCCTAAATCACTGATTTTGAGATGACCATATTCCGAGCCCAATAACTTGCCTTCTGCAGGGAGTTGGATTTTAGGACTCGTACAGGATTAGAACCATTAGTTTAATAACTGGAAACAGGAAAAAAAAAAAAAAAAAAAAAAAGAAAAAAAAAATTTGCGAATGTTTACCGTTTGCCAGTGAGACCCGAATTTGAACCTATGGTTGGGGCAAATTGTCTTTTGCGAGATCAAAATAACCTCAGCGCAAGGCTATGAGTTCCAACTACATGTTCACATTGGACGTCGCCACATTCAGACGTCTCCGATGCTCCTTTGCCTCCTTCTTGCACTGTTACAAAAGAATAACACGGACATCATGATTGTATTTTCGCACAAATCCACAACTGTAAGAATTAGACACTCCATGAAAAGCACATTTTAGTGCTTGACTAGGGGGCTGCTGTTGTACAAGAGCAGCCATTTTTTTGTTGTTGCTGTTGTTCTGTAGCATAGGACTGCACCAATCCAAGTAGACAGCTCCCTATTGGGGAACTGTGAAACTACAAAAAATAGCCAATAACAAGGTTTTTGAAAGCCTAGTGTGAAAGTACGAAAATAGCTGGCAAAAATTCTCTTTCTGAATATAAAAGCATAGACATCCACTCATTTCTTGGCAAAGATCTATTAATCAACATCCTGCAGAAGGTAAGACATCGACCTCAAAATATGGCATATAATTCTGCAGTGTCAAACTTGGCCCCTTTCAAGAGCCCTGGGCCAGCACTACCAGAAGCACAAAAAAATTACTGACAGCAGGGAAAAAAATCTTCGATATGTCCACTTTCATAATACAATAGGGAAAAGTCTGTTCTTTTTGCAATTGCAGTGAAAAAAAAAGTTGAAACATTATCAGTATATTTTGGGGGGAAATGGCTACTCATAAGAAGCGAAAAACAAAAAATGGCCCCTTCTCCTTCCATAAATGATCATTTGACGAATGGCTCAAACAATCACCTCCATGCCCTAAGGCCAACCTATGGTCAATATACCGAATGGATCCACAGACTCCCCGCCTTACCACTGTTTGCAGATTTTACATGGTGGACTCGTGGAGTGACTGTTAATAGCTCCAGAAGTGAAGAGATGAAAGCATCAAGATCTACTATTTCCAGACACCTGTGTGAAAATGGTATAATTGATTGTGTAGCTGCCCAGAGCTGGCATCATCAAAAAATACTCGAGTTTGACAAGAAATTCAAGCACTGGACACCAGTGGAATGCGAACAAGTCTTTTGGATATATTAATTGAAATTCAAGCTTTTCTCACCCGGATACAAAACTTATGTGCACTGGAGAGTTGGAGAATGTTTCAAAAATGATTGTTTAACCCCTACAGTAAAACATGGAGGTGGTAATGTTATGGTGTGGGGTTCAATCTGCTGGAAAGGAGCTGGCGATCTCATAAAAATCGACAGAATAATGCATCATAAGAAGTATTAGGGCATCCTTGTGAGGTATGCGTGGCCATCAGAAAAGAGAACAATTGGTAGAGGATTTTATCTTCAACAAGATAATGACCCGAAACACACTTCTGAGTTTGCGGCAAGAATTCTCTCAGGAGGACAGAAACACCTGGAGACATAACTAAGTAATAACTTAGCCTGCTCAAAGTCCAAACCTTAGGGTGATAGTTTGGAATTTTTGACATGAAGTTGCTTTAAATACTCTTTAGCAATGTAGAGCATGAGGGGTGATTTTTTCATTAATGTATCCTGTAAGTGGTGTTCTGGTCTACAGAAGTATTGAAGTACAAACTGTCGTTCGTAGTTTCAGTAGTTTGCTGGGGTCCCAAAAATAATAAGTTTGCTGCGCGAAACAACGCGTTTTAAAGATATGTTTCTGTCACAAAACCTTGGTCAGTGAATAAGTCGCACTTCACAATCACTTGGCACTATTTTTTTTTTGTCCCATGGTATCAATGCGTGCACCTGTACATCACCCGTTTCAAAGTAAACATACTTGGATGTCAACTGTGAGAGCTACACAGTGTATATACAGTTGCAATCAAAATTATTCAACCCCCATTGCAAATTGAGTTTAATAGCAAAATTTACAAACTTTCAGCTGTTTGTGATAAACAGATTAAAAAAAGAACATTTTAAAAAGGTCAACACAACTAACATTACAAGTGGTTTCTTCAAATTAAACAGAACACGCAATTTTTAATGACTAATGCAGCCTCAAAATTATTCAATCCCGCGAATAGAATCCCTCATAAGAGCATATTTGCAAATCAGGTGTTGTCTCAAGCACACCTAATGCAGCTAATCAAGAGCCTAATTAGTTGGATCAGGTCTGCTTGAGATGGAACAAATGAAATACTTGCACTAGGTAGGGGTTTGTTGACAGTGACATTTGATTGCAAATTAGAAATATGGTGGTCAAAAGAACTGTCCAAAAAGCTAATAGGGGAGATCATTGCCTGGCACAAACAAGGAAAAGGTAGCACAGGCACTGAATTTTCGTAGATATACAGTTGGAAGCATAGTTCGCAAGTTAAGAGTTTAAGAGTGACGACAATACCAGGATGTAGAAGATACCAGGATGTAGACGAAAGAAGAAGCAATCATTGGCTGTCGCCAGATTCCTGAGGAGACGGGTGGTCAAAAACCCTCGAGTGACTGCAGGAGACCCTCAGCAAGACTTGGAGGCAGTGAGGTTTCAGTGTGCACAGTAGGGCACAAACTAAATGGTGAAGGAGTCTAAGACATACACCACAGCTGATCCAAAAGCACAAGCTCCAATATGCTCAAAACCATATAAATAAGCCACAGAAGTTTGGGGGTACTGTCCTGTGGAGTGATGAAACAAAACTGGAATATGAATTCCAAATGAATATGAATTCATATAGGCTTATGAATCAGTGGTATGTCTGCACGAGGAATGAAGAAGCATATGCTGAAAAGTACTTTCTGCCTACAATGAAGAATTGTGGGGGCTTTTTCATGCTGTGCGGCTGCCTTGCTTCCTCTGGCACTGGAAATTTGCAACGTGTGGGGGGGGGGGGGGGGGGGGGGGGGCAACATGGATCCAGTCAAGTACCAGGATATCCAAGGGGAAAATGTCATGCCATCTGAAGGGAAGCTGATGCTGCAGTGGGGCATCATTGGACCTTCCAAAAAGTCCAAAATTTTGAGCCTGCAGTAGTCATTAAAAATGGCATTTTTTGCCAGGAAACATAATTTGCAGTGGAGGTTGAATAATTCTGATTGCAACTGCACATGCTATACCCCCCCCCCCCACCCACATAGTTTAGAAATATTACTGACATTAAGCTGCAGGCAGATTCTGCTTCTACAGATCAGTCACCTATCCACTATGTACCCAATAAAGTATTTTAATGCCTGAGTAAGTCTTGGGGTAATTTACTTCAAGTTAAAATTCTTTTCAGCAGTGTGTCACGGCCAGAATCCCCCCACCCCAAATTCCCGACATTGAGCCACTTTTCACTGCCTGCAGGTCTTTCATTCGGAAGTGAATTAGGAAAATTAAAAATAAAAATGTTAAACGATGACTCCGAACACGAGCAGTAGGTCACTCATTACGGATTTTTAATTACATCAGACTTCATAAGCCATTGTTCTGAGGTCTTGGTTTCTCTTACAGTTTAAAAATGATTAACCCAGAAAAATAACTGTACTTAGTGCCACGTAAACCAGCCCGACAACAGGAAAGCGAGGAAATGTCCACTTCGTCACATCAAATAACTACTCAGCTCTTGGGCCCAAATAAACAACGAAGGTTCTGACTGTTAAAAAAAAAAATTAATGGTGGAGTAATTCACCTGGTTTCCTCGTACACCGCGCATCTTTTCATCTTTTAAAAGTAACAGAACTCCTCACCTAACGGCCTGACTGTAGTTAGCGGATGGCTAACGCGGAGCACAAAAGCACAGAGACTTGAGACAGGATTACCAACTGGAGTATACCGCGATTATGTTTCCTTACGAGTTTCAAGTGCTTCACTGTTTGAGCTCTGATTGGACACAGGACACCTTCTGGTGAATGAGCCCATTAGGCCAATGCTGTTTTGGGGGAGTGGGCGGTGGAGGTTGTGTGGCGTCCCCTTCTCCGTTTTCTTTTCATGCGGCCAGAGGACAGTTGATGTACGCATGTGCTTCTGTAGTAGAGTTTTTTCCCTCCTTTTCTGAAGGTGAAAATCAAAGGGCAGGGGAAGCCGTTTGGGGTCTGATGGCCACAGGTGTCCCGTTACAGGCGCAGCCCACCTGTTACCTGTACGAGTGCGTGTGTGCGCGCGTGTTCACCCCCCCCTCCCCCTCCCCCTCGTCTGTCAGGTGGGGGCCGACAGCAGGGTGAATAGAGGCCTCAGCAGGGGGGCGGGGCTGGATTTTAGGGGAGGAGACAGGTGGCGTGCCTGCCAGAGGGCTGTCCAGATGGTTTGGAGCCGAATCTGAGGGGCAAGGTGGTGTCTGCATGCGCGCCTGTTTGTGTGTGTGTTTGGCTTTCGATTAACTTTGGGCGCAGGTTTTCATGCACTAAGAAAAAAAAAAAAAAAAAAAAAAGCAAATGCTTAAGATTCCCAGATTGTGAGAGGTCTCTCCATCTGTAAATTTATAACAGCCACTCGGCCTAAGTTTCACACCAAGTTTCCACTTTCCCCCATTCATAAAGCAATTGTTGAATTTCAGCCAAAAACATCTAAATCTTTCAAAAATTACTTAATGAATAAATGATCACCAACACTGTTTGCAAGTAACATTTTCAAATGAATAGCAAACCCTCAAAAAAAAAAAAAAGTGTGCGCACATATAGTTGAAAATGCAATGCGCATCTAAGACAGAAATGACACGTAGCGGGGGTGTTGATCCGCAGTTTAATTAATGGCTGGTTAATACACATCTGTTGTTCCTGAGCGTGTGCGTGGGGCTCATTCACAGCGTGTGCCGCGGTGGTGACTGACGGCGGAGAGCCTGGATTTCAGAGCAGTGAAGAGCAGCTGGGCCACCTGCCAATCCCCTCCGGGGCCTGCAGTCAATCTCAGCGAGAGTTCCCCATTACCGCGCTTTCACACAGCCAACATCAACGCTGACATTAACCGCAGATTCACACTCTTATGAAGCCAAAGAGGACTCCTCACCGAGACTGGGCTGAAAACTTTTAACTGGGCTGAAAATCCACACTAACATTAACCATGCAGATTCAATCTCATGAGGCCAAACAGCGCACCTCACTGTAATTAACTTGTAACCAGGTCAAACATCCACACTCACATTAACCACAGAGATTCACTCATGAGGCTGAACATGACACCTCACTGAGATTAACCTTTAAGAAATTTTAAAATGTGTAAGACAGGCTGTGTTTTGCCAAGTCTTTTTGAGCAAGAACCCAAAAGAATAAAGGGGAGGAGCGCTAAAGGCCTATATCCCACTGAATGACAAATGCAGAGATGATTTTTGTGCATTTACAATCTCCTCCAGGCATAAGCCAGGAAAGGATCCGTTTGCTTATGGGTGTGTGTCTGTATGTCTGTGAGTGTCTGCAGCTAATCTCGCAAACAACTGGACTCATCAGCCTGACATTTCTTGTGCACTTTTATGACTGGTTGCCGAAGCACCTCTCGTGCGTTTAAGCGATTCACAATTTTTTTTAAAAACCGATTTATTGACTCCCCTCTCATACTGCCACTGACTGAAAACTCTCCGCCATTTAACTGTCTGGTAGGGGCCACAAGTGATCAACAATGGCCTCAAGTTCAGGATCCTGTTTCAACCAGGAACAATATACGCACCTGACAGGAATCTGCACTCTTAAAGTTCATAAATAGTGATATTTTGAAAACAGCCCAAATCATATTTTTGTCAAATGGAAACAGGCTATTCTTCTGTGTTGACAAAAAAAAAAATGTTGTTTTCCCCCCTTTTTACTCAAAAGCTTAGAAAAAAAAAAAACAAAAAACAATCATCTTAAACAAGTCGACATGGTCAAGAACATCCCCCGCCAATCGTGTGCTTCTTATTTTCGAACTGCAAAGGCCTTTATGGTCTGAAGCTACACACCAAATTTGGTTGTCCCATCTGTAATAGTTTCTAAGTAAAGTTGTCCCCTTTCTCTCGGACGGACGCACACACGCACGGACGGAGGTCAAACCAATATCCCCCTCACACTTCGTGTTGGCGGGGGATAATACTAAAAAAAAAAAAAACAGGACCAAGGGTCCTGTAGCTTACTGGCAAGCAGTCTTACAGCGATGATACAAGTTATGAAAATTTCATGTCAAGTTTTATATTTGGATCATTGAAAATCAATGTCAAGGTCACTAAATAAAAGTTCACATACATTTATAAGACCTTCTGTAATACAATCCTAAGCTCTGAAGCAGTTTTGGTGAAGTCATTAAAATGTATTCAATGTGTCAATGGTGAACTTTAAAGGTCACAAAATGTCAAATTGTGGTCAGCAAATGGACTTCATATACCACTTTCTAAATGTCTCTATACAAACCTTGGCTCAATCTGAGACCATTTTGATGATACAAGTCATTGTAATTTCACTGTAGAGTTTGACCCTCAAAGGTCACTGACAGTCAAGTTGAATGTCACCAAATGAAAGTTCGTATATGACTTCCTAGATGTCGGTAACGCAAACTTAGGCTCCATCTGTGACCGTTTTAGTGATTCAAGTCATTGAATTTTCACTAGGTCACATTTGACCTATGAGGGTCAACACAAAGGTCACCAAGTGAAAGTTCATATATGACTTCCTATATGTCTGTAATACAAACCTAGGCTCCATCTGTGACCGTTTTGGCAAGACAAGTCATTGTAATTGTATAATGTCAAGTTTGACCTTCAAATGTTATCAACAGTCAAGCTGAATGTCACCAAATGAAAGTTCATATGTGACTTCCCATGTCAGTAACACAAACCTAGGCTCCTTTTGTGTCCTTTTCAGTTATAGAAGTCACTGAATTTTCTCTAGGGCAAATAAGATCTCGAAGGACAATATGAAGGTCAACAAATGAAAGTTCATACATGACATCCTATACTTCTCCAATACAAACCTACACTCAATCTGTAACAATTTTGCTGATATAAGTAATTGAAATTTCACTGTATAGTTTGGCATTCAAGGTCACTGAAGGTCATGTTCAAGGTCACCCAAAGAAACTTCATACATGATTTCCTGTATGAACACAATACAAACCTAAACTATATCTGTAATAGTTTTGGTGAAAGAATAGGGCTTCCCATGGGATTCCCGCAAAAACTGCCCTAGCGCCGGCAAGAAAAAAAAAAAAAAATTCAAAGCGGGCCATTACCGCACATGTTTTCAGTGAATTAAGCTGTTTGTACACTGGACGCGAAACAAATTTTTCGCACGACAGATTACGTTCAAAGTCAATATAATCCGTCATGCGAAAAATTTGTTTCGCGTCCAGTATGCAAGCAGCTTTAAAGTACCAATACAAGAACTGCTTGACTCGCACGTTTATTCACGCCCACAAAATCTGAACAGATTGGACATTCAGAGAGTAACTAGCCGATCACTGGGTACGTTTTCTGCCTTGCCGCTGGCCGCGGATGATCTCGAATCGTCCCTTTCGTTGCGCAGCACAGCAATGAGGGCAGTGGCTATACATCTTCATGGCCAATGTCGTCCCTAATTTCTGACATGGTAATCACTAGCCTGCCCGGCGCTGTACATATTTTCGCCTTGGGGACAAGGTTTGCGCCGTCTGCACCTGTCATCTATTCATTAAAATGTTTATTCACCGGACTCGCTTTAAATCAAGTGAATAATTTTAATAATGGGGGAGATGGCTTGTACGTTAATGATTTTTTCTCATGCTGTCAATGCCAGTCTTTAATTTATAGGTGTACGATAACGGTTTGCAAAGTGTCGCCTTCCGTTCTTGTCAATTGTGTTTTTCACGTAGATGTTCCATGCGGATATACGCAGCAAATCCTTGAATAGACCTTCATTTGAACTTAATTTCAGGTCAATCGGTTAAAAGAGGTTCTGAAGATATGGCCAAAATGGTAATTTTCCATCAAAAAGTGCCACCTGTTGGCAAAATATTGAACCATACAGGTATGATGTCATCATGTGACACGTTGAGAGGTCATGACCTTGCAGTTGCACATAGTTTCATGTCAATTGGAGAAATGGTTCCAAAGATATAGCAAAAATGGTGAATTTTGTGTGACAAAGCTCCACCTTGTGTCAAAATTTTGAACCAAACAGGTATAATGTCATCGTGGGACACATCCTCAGGTCATGACCTTTCATTTGCACTTGATTTGAGGTCAGGCAAATATTTCCAGAGATATGATAAAAACAGTGATTTTTTCAGTTTTTGGCCCCTGGTGGCCAATCTAGACATCGTAAATTGTCCAATATTACTGAATATTACTGAAGTTATCGCGTTAACACGTAGTGCGGCGGCCAGACCAAAAACATAATATCCCTCGGAACGCCATTCGGCATTCGGGGATTTAATGAATAGTTGTTACAGTCTCTGATGGTTGTGACAGCTAGCCATAACATACTGAATTCCCCTGAGAAAATTAAAATCTCGCCCCGACAAATTGAAAATCCCCCCCCAAAAAAGTTGGAAAGGGGGAAATCCCCCACTGAAAAATATTTTGGCAGAAGCCCTGTAGAAGTCATTGAAATTTCACCATGTGAAGTTTGACCTTCGAAGGTCACCGAAGGTCAAGATCACAAATGAAAGTTCACGTTTGACTTCTTAATGCATCTCCAATACAAATCAAAACTATCTGTAACCATTTTGCTGATAAAAGTCATTGAAATTTCACTGTATAGCCTAGCTGTTCGAGGTCACCGAAGGTCAACTTTAACACAGCAAAAATATCGGTCATATATTACTTCCTATATGGCAGTAATACAAACTTAATCTCTGTCTGCAACCCTTCAGCTTCCACAGGCGATTTGGCCCATTCTCCATAAAATCCAATGTTAAAGTGTATCAAGGTGAGTTGATTGCCAGATTTAGAAAAAAAAGTAATCAGTTTTTGAGAAATAATTTTTTGAAATTTCAAGTATTATCTTTGAACAATGTTAATACATTCCCTGACCTCGAGTTCGACCTTTCAAAGTCATCTGAAGTCAACTTTAACATAGCCAATGTACAGGTCATATATGACTTCCCATATGTCGATAATACAAACTTAATCTCTATCTGCAACCATTTGGCCTACACAGGCCATCTTGCATATTTATAAAGTACAGCGCCCCAAATTGACCCACTTCCCTCGATTCAGTCAAAATGGCACTCGCACTGTACATTGTCGGTACCAAAGTAAGTTGATGGTCTGATTTAAAAAAAAAATAATAATTTCGCAGTTTGAGAAATATTTTTTCTAAATTTCTCAGTAACATCTTTAACATTGGAGCCAAAATTTCAAGGGCCCATGAAACAGACAGAAATAATCAAAAATCCAGGGGAAAAAGTCTAGAGATATTGTCAAATAGTATGTTATTGCAAATTTACACGAAAATTCATCAGGCTAAAAAAAAAAAAAAGATAAAAAAATGTTTCGGACGATGGACGCCACACCACGACAATAGCTTATCGGCCCATAGGGCCAGTAAGCTAAAAATAAAATAACCATGAGAAATGAGCACAACAAAGCACCTTAAAAAATGATGGGTAATTATGCTATGAGGCTAACGATTTGATTCTCCCCTCTTCGGGCAGAGGGTGGGAGTACGTACCGACCACTCTGGGTGCAGCAGGACATCAGTGAGCTCAAGCACCAGGGTGTAGGGGGGCTGGTAATAGGGCTCCTTCAAGGGATCCGGGAGAAGCTTGGGGCTCGTCGGCTCAATGATCATCTGTGGCACAAGCAAAATCAATAACATTTAGAGAAGGAAAAAAAAAAAAAAAAAAAAACTAATCAAAAACAAAACAGGAACAGGGCAGAGGTAACCAACTTCGTTCCTGAAAATCTACAGTACCATCCATTTTCACTGAAATCCCAACTAATCACCGCTCACACAGCAGCCAGAAACCCTACTGGCTGTCCACATGAATCAAAAATGAAGAGGATGGCAGGTCTCCAGGAACAGGGCTGGTTACCGCTGCCTTGAAACAGTAGGCCAGTATGCAATATTAGGGGTCAGTTTCAACCATAGATCCATTATCAAATATTCCTGGTCAAGGTTATGGGGCAATACGGTCTATCCCAGCATGCAAAGGGCAACAGCTAGATAACCACATGGACACTTACTGGCAAACTAATAATCACAAAAATTTTATCCCAAGTAACTTTTCCAAGGACTAATTTGAGATAAATGCACAACATTTGACCATTGCAGCATATCAATCCATAGGTGTGAACTTAAGCAGTTCAGATCAAGCTTTAAAAGGTGTAAGAGTAGAGTCCACATAAGTAGCTGAAATTATGACCTCTAAGTTAATAGCCAAGTCTGCTTAAATGTTATACTACCCGGGCAAACTATACAGGTGCATTGTGGAATGTCACTGCACTTCTCAATAATTGTTGGAATGCTAGCGGCGCACATCACACGTGCACGAGCTCTCTGGATATACACCAATACAGGGAGCATGGATTGAGCGGGCTTGTTTGTGAAGATCAGAGAGCGTGGTGTGATGGAGGGAGGAGGGGTCTGTGGGGAAAGGGGGGCGGGGGGGCGGAGTATCAGGCCTCCTGACAGAGCAGCAGCTGGTGGAATCTCCATAGAACCCTCCCACAAACCGGCCCCACCCCCAAGCACCAACACCTGCCCCCAGTCTGCACCTCATACAAGAGCATGACTCCCCCCACATGCTAATGCAAAGATCAGGATGATATGGATGGGAAGATATACGATATACGGAAGATATACACAAGCACATGCATTCACAAGCAAATGCGCGCACACACACACACACACACAAGCACGGACACTCAAACATGCGTGCGAGCACAAACCCCCACACAAACACACACAGGCACACAAACATGCACATACACAAACCCACAGCCTAAAACATGTGGGCACACACATACACAAACGTACATACAAAAACACACAAACGCATAAGCACACTCACATTGACCTGACATACAAGTGAAACCAGCTCTGGTGTTTTTTCATCCGGTATCTCTGTCTACACTCACACACACTAATAATGTCTCAAGACAGAACCAGCAAAAAAAAAAAACACTGCTCTGTTTCCATAAGCTCTGAAAAGCATCACTGGTGATGCATCATTCCCTCACTTGTCTGTAGTCCTGGAAATACTTGAAGGTCCTTTTGAGTTGCTGGATGACTGGAACATCTAAGAGAGAGGACAAGAGGAGGATTTACTTGTGTTGACTGTGGAACTTAAACCATTTGTGTTGAATGATCACAGCACAGCAGTGTCAGTGCACACAGAACCAGAGCCGACCCACGTTTGTTTGTTGTTTTTGAGGGGCCACCATTTCAGACCAACCAGTACTCCTCCACACTGAAAGTACACCCAAAACAAAAGTCCGAGTTTCCTATCCAGTGAAGCCATTTTTTTTTTTGCTTCCGCACCCCAATGCACCAGAGTTGAAAACAACGACTACAGGGTCACATCAGAGATTTACAACTTTCAGTAATTTCCAGGAGTGGGAGGGCTTTTTCTACATATCCTTTTTGAGTCAACCAAGTAGGAATCGCAGCCTTAGCCCACACAGGTTCAGTGTGCAAATACTTATAGACATCTCTTTCGCACCACCACAATTACTTCAATATGCAAGGGTTTGGAAATTTCTCAAAGACGCACAGTTCTAAAATCAAGAGAGTGCACCAACAAGGAATACGTACTTAAATTCATTACTTCCACATCAATTAAAAATAATTATATATTTACTTGGCAAGGACAGTACATATTTCCATGTGTACACAAATGTTAGCCAAGGCAACCAATTTTCATCTGTACACCTTCAGTTACATGTCTTCAAATTGTCAGAAATAAAAATATCTGCAAGAAACCAACTATGAATTGGATGGCAACGTGGTTAAAGATCTGAAGGATAGAAACAAGTGATTGCCAAGTATTACCGCCATTCAGTTATTGGTGCAAGGTTTGTTGATCAGTAACCAGCGAAATGGACCATTGTTATTGCAAATTTTAAGAAAGCAGGCCATCAATGGTGACTATACTGTCAACTGAAAATGCAACAGACTGACTGGCTAGGGTACCAGATCTGAGGCATCACTCCAAGATAGATCACCCACCATCTGACAGCTCATAAGCTAGTGAATTGCGAAGCACAGTGCTCCAAGATGGAATGCCACGCCCCAACAGCAGTCACCTCGACAACTCCCCCACCCTGGGTGCGCGTCTGTCCCAAGCAGCAGGGAGAAGCAGCAGAAGGGCCTGTAAAACGATGTGGACCGGGTAAATACCCCAGGGGGACACCACCGCGCCTCTACCCTCCTCCCGTTTTGATTAGTTTTAATCAGCCTCTTTCAGGAGGCTTACAGGGAGCGTGTGACTCTGACCGGACTGGTAAACACTAAACCCCTCGAGATTTACCGATTTAGCACCCCTGCCGGCTGGGGCCATAGAGGCTCCCGCTAGAGGATTGGGCGACAGGCCGTCAGGCCTTCCTTACGGTTTGTTATGGTAATTTGTGAAACAAGACAAGGGGGTTAGGGTTGGGGGGGGATATCAGTGGTGAGTGCACGGCTGTGGAGCGCATCCACAAGTGACCCTTACACGTGTGGATCTTCCCAGTCAGAATGTGAGTCAAGGCAGGGGCACCGTGCAGCCCGAACGAAAACATGCGGAATCAATGGGGGGGGGGGGGGGATTATTTCAGGCCCTTTTCTGATGCAGAGGAGGTGGCGATGCCATCACCCAAGTATATTCCACCCCGTCTGTCGAGTAGCTTACACAAAGACTTTTAACACACAGATGGTCCGTCTTATCGATGCCTACATCAAAGGGTAACAGGCCTTCTGCGGCCATCGATCATAATGTCACGTCTGACACAAACACCCGCCTGTGAGAGATCATACCAGCGCAGTGCCAGAAATATGTATGCATGATCAGGCAACAGGCACAGCTACCAGAACAGGACTGAATTTAAATCAAGAGTGACAACGTAGCACTATCACACCAAAAAACTTGACAATAGTTACGCAAAATCACTGATGCACAGTATTTAGGAAAGTATGTTGTTGGGGTTGCTTTTCCCCACTGCATGATTCAGGCCCGAGAATGACAGGCTCCAAGTGAATTTTTCACATCATGGATCTGCAGACAATATTTCAAATAACAATATATTAAGATGGGTGAAAGAATACAACCTCACCACTCAGCAAGGCACACATAAAACATGCACAAACAAAGTGACAAAAGTAAAAGGAAGGATCCCCTCATCCCTTACCATATTTGCTGTTGTAATAGAGAGCCCTCCCATTGTTTCCCTACACAGGGGCTGTTAATGGTCCAGAGGGATGAATGCTTAAACCGGGTGTGTGTCTGTGTTCGAGTGAGCGCGTGCGTGTTTTTTTTTTTTTTTTTGGGGGGGGGGTCAGCCGCCACAGCAGATCGATAGCCAGACCTCTGGACTCAACAAAAGCCCTTGTTCACCCAGCACCATGGTGGCATATGCTCACTGTGTTTGCCAAAGGCCATTATTACTCCATTCCCTTTCTTCTCTTCTATTCTTTCAGAGTTCTTCCTCCATTTTGGGGCTTGTCAATCCCCCCCCTCCCTTTTCTTTCTAGGTATGATGAACAGTCACCCAACAAGGCCCACACAGAGGGGCCAAAAAAAAAAAACAAAAGACAAAAAGTCAGCTCGGCCTCCTCCCCATTACTCCCCCTCCACACAATCCTACTACATCCTTCTGTTCTTAGAGCACCAGGTGGACCTGGTCAGTCGCATCAGTGTTTGTTTGTTTTCAGCTTTATCTAAATGGCCTACGCTCTTTTGTCCAAACAGAAGCATATCTCAGCGAGACATGGCAGCCTCAAGCATTCTCCTCAGAAAAAAGAGGTTTGAAAAACCCATTGACAAGAACGTTTGACCATGTCCTTGTTTGTTAGTTACTCAACTATCAAAGAGTGTGTCTTTCGTGCAAAATCTAAAGAGAATTTTCAAGGTTAACATAGACAAGGAGTGGTTACCCTTATAATTCCTGCTTTCAGCGCCCTGACTCAGTCATAATAGCACTGAGCTTACCATTTTTATTTAAAAAATAATAACTTGACCAGAAATATGACTACATCCTTCTCAAGGCCACATGGGTTCCAATCATATTAGGACAAAGTCCTGGAGAAATCTGCCACAAATTTAGCAACCTGGACCAATGCTATGGTACAAAAATAGCAATTTCACCAGGATTCTAGTCATGAAGGGCAGTCAATACAAGCAATTTTCCCACAACATAAGTGCAGCACCACTGTTTTCGGTGTTGAATGCCAGCATATCAGAATCCACCAGACACATATTTTACGCGGTGCCAACAGCAGCAAGCTGGGCGATGGGTAGGGTGGCATCGGCAGAGTGTAGTGCAAAAAACGCTACAGTCTGGGAAGCAGGGGCTAGGCTAACCGCTCGTCATCGCTAGGGCTACCATGTATGCCACCCGCGCTGCCACTACGCTCCTCCATCCCCCCGCGGATGCCGTCACTTGGCGTGGGAACAAACCTCCGGGATCTGTCCTGTTTGCATGCTAGACCATCGCGGCCTGTTCCCCAAGGGCACTTCCAGAAAAAACAAGCTCACCCTTCTACTCGCCGTCTGTCACTTTCAGAGAGCGTAGCACAAGGAGGGCAGCTTGGAAGCCCAGTGGCAGCCCGCCCGCACGCTCCCGCGGGGACCGAGGCGTTTTACCCCGGCCCCTAAGGTCATCATTACCCTCCATTACGGCGCGGGGACGGTGTTAGCATATTAGCGCCAGGCAGCAGCTCAACCAGCCCCCGGGGGTAATGAATCTGATTGGAGCCTGATGGCCGAGCAGGGACTGAGGGGGGAAAGGGTGGAATTAATTATGTGATTATAACATCAGCGGCCCGATTGTTCCGCGTTTAGACGGGCCACACCCTCCGACTCATTTTAAATCAGCACTAATAAAATGGCACAGCTGTCTCCCCCTCTCTCTTCCTGATATTGACATAGCTTTGAAACGACATAACCCCCCTGCAGCCTGCTGCCATTTCATTATACAGCGTCTTTACTGCTAGCCAGGGAGTATATGGAGCAAGCTGTGAAAAACATACAGAAAATATAAAACTAAATCCCCCGTCAAAAATATAAACACAAGCAGAGTGGGATGGCTCAACCAGTTAAGACACTGGCTGGATGTTCAAATTGGATTTATCCTGTCTGCAACGCAAAGCCGACAGGATGCTGCACTTGTCCTCGTGTTTGCTCTCAAACTCTCTAAATAACAAAGATAGTTCAGACAACATCTTGAGAAACGTTTCCCCAAAATGGCCTGATAAAGAAAGTTAGTCTGTGTGGCTTAGCACATGCATATGGTGCAGCATATGGTGTACTATAAAATGGTAATTTAAATTAGCGTTGGCGCCATAAAAATCCAAACTGAAAAGCATTGAAACTGCTGAAAGTGTTCAAGAGAAAGAACTAATGTCTGACCCCCCTCCTGTCCAAAAAAAAAAAAAAAAAATCTTGAATTTGATAAATTTACGAAATATGCAACCCAAAATTTTAGCACACCTAAAGCAACAATTACAAGAGATGTCAGTGACTTTAGAACTCATCAAATCACGCAACAGAAATAAATGCCAAATGGCACCAAGTCCTCAGGTAGCACCAGCGCACAGAGGAATTCTCTCCCCTCAGACGTTCCAGCATCAATATTCCTCTACAGACACTCCCACCCCCAGCCAATACCCAGAGGGAACCAGAGCTATTTAAGCCTGCACTGCAGGACTGGAATGGCCAACGCCTCGACACCTGATGTTACGAATACCGCCAGATGCCCCACAGCTGACGAAGAATGGCTGCCCGTCAATCTGAACCCTCCTGACCTCCTGCCCTGTCAGTCCCCGAGCCGCGGCCCTTAGGGGCCAAGATTTTGGCCACGTTCTCCCTGCCCCGTGTACTAAGGAGTCAGGTGTGAGGACAGTGTGGTGGATCAGAAGTAACAGTCCACTTAGTTCTCTTACGAGCAAAGAAAACCGAGGCAGGATTGAGATTTGAGGGTTTTACCATCTCTGTCCTACGGAACGAGTTAAATTAAACAAATAAGTTTCCTTATGAACACTAAGCAGGGAAAACCCCAGGACAGTTCCTCACTCATTCGCTCGCCCGCACGCACGCATGCACAACCCAGTGGCAAATTTATAACTGGAAGGCACTTGGAGAGTACATTCTCTCTGCTGCAATGCAATTTGTTGACGGCGAGTAAATGAGTCATGATAGTGCCATCTTTACACGCATAGAAATTCTTATAGATCATGGATCAAAAATATGAGGCACATCTTCACCAGAATGTAATGACTTCCTCCTGAGCACAGTATCTATAAATACACAAAATTTCACTGACATCCATTCATTACTTTTTGAGGTATCCCATCAACTGAAGAACGAACCACTGAATGAATAAATAAACACGAACAAAAGCATATTACCTACTGGGGGAGGCATGCATAATCATGTCAAGAGACCAGCACTGGAGAAAATGGGAATATACAAAAAGACCATTTGCAGCCACAAGACAGAGAAATTTCCCCAAGTAATACACAAGCCAGTCAGCTGAGTGAAACTGGGTATGAAGTAACCTATAACCTTCACCAAGTTGTTAGCTGTAACCTGGTTTCCCCCTACATTGGGTCATAGTCATGTTATGGTGCACAAGGGGTTAAATCATAGTCACTTTTTTGCATAATTTTGGATGATTACCTCAGGTTTTCATAGATGAACACTTGTATTAACGTAATTATAAATGATTTTAGACAGTTTGGTCAACTCTTTCCACAAAATCCTTTTTGACCTAGTTTCTGGACTAAGAAATTTTTGCTGAAAAAAAGGGTCTCAGAAAACCTTTCTACATAAAGTATGTTCATATAGGAGGTTGATAATCAAAGTTTTTATTTCATTAAATTAATGTTTAAATATGTATATTTGTCCAGTATAAATGCCATTACCATCCTCCAGTGCCCACGGGGTCATCTTGACGACTGAATACAGGGTCCGAAAGGATCATTTTGGCCTGAAGTGGTTTTCAAAGCCCCACAAGTCCCTCATCAATGTTACCATTATCCTAAAACTTCGTTAGATGGTGGGAAAGTTCCAAACTATGAGGGAGAAACACATTTCCAACAGTAACATTCACTGAACCGAATCCTAGGGACCCCCCAAAAGTGAAAAATCATTTGCTGCCTTAAAAAAAAAAAATAAAAAATTTGGATTTTGGGGGCCCTCCTCTCACCCCTCTGATGTCTCATGGTGATTCTGATTCTGGATGCAGAATCCTGATATATGAGCCAGGATACACCAGCACTTCAAATTTCAGCTTCCCATCTCAATTATGTGAGAAGTTCTGGTCCTTCCAAAAATGCAAGACAATAAAATGACCAATTCACGAGTCATAAAGAGGCGTGGCACCCAAATTTCAAGAGGGCGCCAAACGGAAACCAGAACAGATATTGACACAAAACTTCGGATTCTTCCGTTTGGTACCATGAAGTATTTTTGGACAAAGTTTGAGCAAAATCTGAGAGGTGTCGTGTACCTGGGTGGCTGAGTAGACATGGAATGACCTTATAACAAACTGTGGCTGAATGAACACAGCCCTCTGTGGCTCGACAGTACACATGAAGTTGAGGTAGGCAGTGCCCGGTCCACAAAGCGTCTCAACTGCCTTTATTGCACACAAGACACTGGGCATAGCAACACAGGAGGGTATCGGACAAGGGGGCGCCAGACAGGGAGCCCGGGGGGGGGGGGGGGGGAATCAGCTTGGGTGCCCCGCCCACCTTTGTCCAATTCCCCGCCGGGGCAGTCTGGCTGTGATGGATGGGGGAGGGCACACTGAGGGGGCACCGGGTGGCATTTGGTAGAGGGGCACAGCCTGACTGGCACCCAACTGGAATGGGCAGGTGGGCAGATCACAACAGGGTCCATCCATCACAGTGCTCATGCTCCCCCAACCCTGACAGGGCCACAG
The DNA here is from genome assembly GCA_029721435.1 of Gymnothorax reevesii. Classification (NCBI taxonomy): domain Eukaryota; kingdom Metazoa; phylum Chordata; class Actinopteri; order Anguilliformes; family Muraenidae; genus Gymnothorax; species Gymnothorax reevesii. The sequence goes on from CM056574.1 coordinate 119,717,514, forward strand.
GAGACACTGTGTGGTGTGTGTGTGTGTGTGTGTGTGTGTATACATGTGTGTGTGTGCCTGTGTGCGCATGCATGCGCGTGTATAAGGGTGCATAAGTGTCTGTGTGTTTGTAAATACAAGTATGAATAAATGTGTGTGAGAGCATGTGTTTTTATATGTATACAAGTGAATGAACATGTTTGTGTACTCATACATATGCATATGAGTGAGTGAGCGAGCGAGCGAGCATGTGAGTGAGTAAGAGTGTGTATTTGTGTGTATGCGAGTGTGTGTGTATGCGTGTGTGTGTATGCGTGTGTGTGTGTGTGTGTGTGTGTGCGTATGTGTGTGCGTGTGTGTCGAAGACATACATCCAGGAGAGATAAATCAGCAGGGCCAGGTCACGCAGTAACAGAGATACAAAATTGGGAATTTTGTATCATGGCTCCAAAACAAAGTAAGATTTGTAAAAATACGAATTTGTAACTTTGTTACTGACCGGATTTCTTTGCCATTTTCACCCAAAATAAATCAAATGAACAAAATTGCCTATTTTGTTTTTTGAAGTACTATGGAAGACCTACACAAAGGCATTTTAATCATAACTCTATCTTACTTAGTTTTGAAGCCATGATACAAAATACACCACTTCTGTAACTCTGTTACCACGTGACCTGGACCTTCAGCGTTGCACCCCGCACACAAGCCATCAAGCGTAAACACACCATCGCCCAGCTGCTCACTCCCGGCCTACAGGACACACAGTCCAGAGAAAGCATCGTAAAAATTGAGTCTTTTTTTTTTTTTTTTTTTTTTTTTTAAATCGTATGAGTCATTTTCCATTTTATGAGTCTTTCTTCCCTTACCTGCGCATGTAAGATTCGCTGGTTTTGAAATGGTCTTACTGCAGAATCCCAGCGGTAAATCTAGTCATTAGAAAAAATCTCATACCTCCAAGCAATATCAATCTTTCCTTAGTAACAGATGTATAATTTTCAGTCCAAGTAAACCAAGATACTAGTGGAGAATCTCATCTTTTCTTTTGTTTCTACAATAGAAACACTGGGTTCCCTCCCATTACATTATTACACAACAAACAACACTGCAAAGGGATTTTACAAAATAAAAAGGAACAGTTTATACATGTGACAATGTTTAACATAGAGGAGAAACGGGGGGGGGGGGGGGGGGCAAGATCACTCACCATTGTCAAACTCATCTGGGATCTGTAAGGACAAAGAAACAGATTTTAAGATATGGCACTGCTTTTCAGCAGGGTTACATCATTTTAAATTACATTATACAGGCATTAGGCAGACACTTATATCCAAAGTAACACAGCACAAAGAACATTAGCAGGAACAAGTGACATTCCCAGCGCCCAGTGTGTCCAAACAAGCAACACGCAACAAACTATTAGAAGAAAAATAATTCATTTCCCAGTGAGGGTTATTTTGGAAAGGTAAATACGCATGTTGCTCAGACGGGTTTGTGCCTGTCCTGGGGTACATAGCCCAAGAGCTTTGTAGCCAACTATGTAAGCCATTTGCAAAGTTTGAACATCCCGAACATCCCGAACGCCCCAGCTTGTGTTAACAGTGAACAGATATTAGTGTTGGAGATCCGGGACACCAAGAGAGCGTGATAATCGCAACTCCGAAATCCGTCTTTCATCTGTCCCTAGCGTAACTGCTGAGATGATGACTGGGAGATGGTGAGGGCGTAAGGGGTCAGGACTCTGGATTAGTAGGCAGTGAAAGCAGAAGGCTTTGAGAGTTGGGTGAAGGTAATGAAAATAGTTTTTATTACTCATTTTCTATAAGCAGTATTCAGAAATAATCCAGGTATGTACAGCGCCCTCCATAATTATTGGCATCCCTGGTTAAGAGGTGTTAAAAGCCTTAAAAAAAGGTCAATTTTTATTGCAGAAGCATACTCACACTGAAAATGGCAGAGGAATGTAACCTTCAACTCAAGTGAATTTTAAGGAAAAAAAAATCCCTGACTAAGAAATAATTATTTTTCATAACATCACCTGTTCCACAATTATTGGCACCCCTAACAATTCCAAGGAATTAAATGTAATTGAAGTATTTCTGTCATTTCCACAGTAGTTTACAAAGTTGATCAGAGTATCTAGGAACATTTACTTAGTAAATCATCACTTCCCGTTTCCCTGGGATATAAATATAATGTGACAGAGGCCATTTCTCTTATCTACTCTTCAACATGGGAAAGACAAAGGAACACACCATTCAAGTAAGGCAGTTGTGTCGACCTTCACAAGTCAGGCAATGGCTACAAGAAAATAGCCACTCACCTGCACCTGCCCATTACTACTGTCAGAGGAATCATTAAGAAGTTTAAAACAACTGGAACAGTGGTAAACGTGCCTGGACGAGGACGCAAGGTTATTTTGCCACCACGCACAGTCAGGAGGATGGAAAGGGAAAAGAAAAGTTCTCCAAAGCTCACTGTTAAAGAATTGCAACAAATGGTAGCATCTTGGGGTCACAAAGTCTCCAAAACAACCATCAGGCTCTATCTACATGCCAACAAGCTGTTTGGGAGGCATGCACGGAAAAAGCCTTTTTCTCACTCACAATCATAAACACAAACGTCTGGAGTTTGCCAAGCGGCCCTGGGACTTCAACTGGGACCATGTGCTTTGGTCAGAGGAGACCAAGATAGAGCTTTTTGGCAACAAACACTAAGTGGGTCTGGTGGAACACAAAAGATGAGTATGCAGAAAAGCACCTCATGCCCACTGTGAAGTATGGGGGAGGATCAGTGATGCTGTGGGCCTGTTTCTCTTCCAGAGGCCCTGAGAACCTGGTTAGGGTGCATGGAATTATGAACGCTTTGAAATACCAGGACATTTTAAATCAAAATCTGGCGCCCTCTGCCCGAAAGATGAAGATGGGTCGTCACTGGGTCTTTTAGCAAGATAATGACCCTAAACATGTGGGCAGATCTACATAGAAATGGTTCACCAGACACAAACTCAAGCTCCTCCAATGGCCATCTCAGAGTTGAAGAGGAGAGTGCAGGGGAGAGGACCCAGGTCGCTGGATGATTTAGAGAGATTGTGCAAAGAGGAATTGTCAAAGATCCCTCTTTCTGTATTCTCTCATCTTGTGAAACATTATAGGAGAAGATTAGGTGCTGTTTTGCTGGCAAAAGGGGGTTGTACAAAGCGTTAACATCAGGGGTGCCAATAACTGTGGCATGCATGATTTGATGTAAAAGAATTATTTCTTAATGCGGAATTTTTTTCCCACTGAATAAATGCACTTGAATTAAAGGTTGGATCTTCCTCTTTTTTTCATTGCGGTCCTATATTTTTAAGAAAAAAAAAAACAGAATTTATTAGAAGCTAAGGAACACATCTTAACCAGGGGTGCCAATAATTATGAAAGGCGCTGTAGCTCTGGCTTTTCTGGGACAACTGACAAACAATACCGCACTCCAGGGGTCCCCAAATTCAAACCTAGCCCCCCCCCCCCAGATATGCTGGTTTTTGTTTCAACCACAATAGCAATTACAGGCTTTTAATAAACTTTTAATTGGTCCAAATTAGGCACAGTTAATGTTTAAAGCTATAGTGTAACATCATAAGCCACAATGCGACAGAAACATCCATGTGCGCCATGAAGAATGGAAGACCTTTAACGTATTGTGTTTTTGTTTCCGTTACAAGCAATTTCAGGTAAAATGATAATTTACAAGATTAAATTAGAACCAGAAAAATTTAGTAAGCTCTGAAAATCAGTTCCCTGAACACAAGTGTTGAGTCCTTCAAACTACTTATTTGTACTCAACATAAACATGACAAAGTGGGTTTGACCATCACTTGTTTGCCGAAAAACCTCATTCTGGAGACCTTTAGCCCGCGGTTTCACCAATTAAGAGCCTATTGAAAGTATGCAGTTGATTCCAATGCATCACAATCTGAAGACAGAATCTTAACTCTTCACTGAGCATATTGCCATCACTGAAGATGTGGTTTAAAAAGAGTAATAACTCCTCTAAACATATATACGTCCAATTGAGAAAAATACATTGCTTGTAAAAATCCTAAAACTACAATTGCGGTTAGAACAAAAACCAGGAAAAACAGAGGGGCTTGGGACCAAGTTTGGGAGCCGCTGCCATAATCTGGAGTTTTGGGCCACAAATTAAAACCATAAAGTTTATTTGTTGTAAATGCATGCGTTTGTGCATGGAAGTGTGCTTGTGCTTACTCATGCGCGCGTTTGAATGTGCATGTGAACTTGTGAGTTTGGGAGAGAATGCGTGTTTTTGTGAGCACAGGCATGCGTTTGTAACAATCACAGCCCACAAAAATCTCTTGCCTCATGAATATTCATCTCAGTTTGCCTTGGGGCCCTGGAAAGCATCTCCCTGAAACACCACATGCTGCAGTGGGGTGGGCTGGGAGGACTCCCTCATTTGGGTCGATGTCTCATTACAATTTCTGACCATCAGGTGCTTCCTGCTTCATGTGTGTGTTTACGTGCGTGTGTGTGTGCGCGCACGCACAGGTGTATGGATCAGCAATTGCCTATGGGAGCGTACAATACAGACTGCAGACAATCCTGTAACCATTTTTGCAGTGTAATTACGCAAAAATCTCATGTGGTAATCTTTGCTTTCACCTCACATTTCAATATCAGCTGTGCTGGAGTGCTGAACCACAGAATTTCATAATGTCACAAACCAAATATTAATGAACAGCACTGTAAGCATGCCCCCCTGCAAGAACACAAACGTATAACCTCCAGAGTCAGAAGTGTGCATCATTATGTTCGCCACAGTCGGTAAGGGCACAAACAGTGGACCCATTTTCTTCTCAGCCGGAGACGACACATTTCCAAACATGAGTGCTAGTATTTCTGCCGGTGACTGCAGTCATAACGATTTGGCTGAGTGTTTGCGCCGATGTTTCAGGAGAGGCACTTTGAAAGAACCGAGAATTGAACGGAGCCACCAATGCCTTATTTTAGCGTGCCTCCAAAAATTGCGCTACAGAGCTCCCTTGTGGTAAATCACTGGGATTGCAAAATCACAAGACTACTTACAGCTACAATGTCAATTAAAACGATTACATACACTGCAATATTCAAGTAATGATCTAGTACACAGTATTACATAGAACCTTTACGGATATAAACCAAAAGTATTCTTTCAGTCATTGCCTATACAGATTTAAAGTACGATACGTAATGCAAACCATTTGTAATAAAGAAATAATAATTTTGGACAGATAACATTTAGGTCCCATTTAATTTTTTTCATTCACAGGGAGAATTATGCAAAGAGCGCTGAGATTCTACCATGCACCAACCCTGTGCAGGTAGTTAAACGGCTGATGACCGGACGAGGGTTCAGGCCAGTGTCCGTGTTTAGTGAGGTAACGCTGCCCTCTGCTGGTCGATTGCTAAAAAAAAAAAACAAACTGAAATCCGTGACAACAGCTCACCAAGAAGCTTTCAGGGAATTCAGTGACCAAAAACAAAACATGAATTTGACAAAAAAAAAGTTAATATACAATAATCAACAAATTCCCTGAATTAGACGGGATGAGAGAGATTTCCTGTAAGATTTTTAAAATTTAGTAACGGGATATCAAATGGCAAGAAAGCACTCAGAATGCATACCTGCAGCAATAGATTTGGAACTTTACTGCCATCTGATGGATTTAGAGACGTATGGCATTTATTCCAATCGGGCAGTACCGCAATGGTGAAAAATACTTCCCAGATCTGAATGGTGTTCCAGATCACCACCATAATCTGATGGATTGTTCCAAGTCGAAGAGAATTTTATTGAAAAAATGGCCTGCTGGCCTGAAGGCCTTGTGTCCCTCGTCGCAGAAGTGACCAGAAACATGTGGCAAAAACGGTTTTGATAGCTGAAAATAATGTGGTGCACTGTACCACTAATAATGTGAAGTACAATGACACTGTAGCTCATTGGTCATTGGTTGAACAGAGAGATGGATGAGGGGTGGATCATTGTGATATGAGATAAATATAACCATGGGTTATGAGAGAGATTACAATTTTCATGACTTGTGGATGGACGCATCGCCAAGGCATAGTTTCGTGCCCATGGCTGAGATCAACCTAACAAGCCAATAAGAATGTCATATGAATTTGGTGAGCCTCCATCAAAGCTGTCAAAAGTTATTGCGAGTACAGTGTTCCTCACATCTTTTTGCTCAGTGACCTTCAAAAGTAGGTTAAGGTCAATCATCATTGAACTTGAGCAAGGCCTTCATGAGAGGCATATGTGGAGTGAATTTGGTGATCCTCCATCAAAGCTGTCAAAAGTTATTGCGAGTACACTGTTCCCGGACGGACGGACGAACAGCATTTCTATGTCCCCCGTTCCGCGGGGCGACTGGGGACGATTAGCGTCGGCAAAGCGTCGCAATTCAAAATGCATCACATCCCTGCTGCACATAGCACTCCAAAGCTGCAAATCAGTCGGAGTGTGCGATCTAAGCCCCGACCCATGGCTGGAAGGGCCTACAGCGGACATGAATGACAGAACAGGACCTTGGAGCAATTGAATGTAACCTGATCCAGCGAGTCACATTTTCCTTTACATGTGCATCTGTTGATATGTGCAGTAATGTTCCACAGCAAATAAACTTGTCACACAAGTTATAAAGCTGGCGTAAGCACAAATTGTTCAGCATCATCAATAACGGTAAAATGACACAGATACAGAAAATATGCAACCAAACTTCTCTCAATCCAGTTTTGAGAATTGCATCCTATTCCTACATCACAAATTCTTTTCACAAAGTAAAACAATTGGTGACCAAGTAACATTAACATTGCATTTCTTTCTGATATGGTTTAATTTCTCATTAATAGTTTTGCCATTATGTTGGGGCGAGCTACATCTTATGGCCATGGCAAGTACTAATTTTGAGTTCATTTTGAGTTCACCCAATGCTCTGGAAATGTGTGCACATGGAATCAGCATCTCACTGAAAGGTGATCTAGCTTGGGGTCCGTTCATTCATTAGCTAAATGTAACCCATTAATGTCCACACAGCTCTAGGCCCTGGAAGCGAATCTGACGCTGATAAAAAAGGGTGCCGATTCCCCATAGCACCCTGATGCTGATCACCAAGTGCATTAATTCACCATGCGAGCCGGAAGCCGGTGGAGCTTCAGAAGCTAAGAGGGCCGTGAGAATGCTCATTTAGGTACAGTCCCGCTCACTTCACACAGGGCCGTCACTGGGGGGGAGGGGGTGGCGGCAGTCGTCTGGGAACCTCCAGAGGTGAGGCCGGTTCCCAAGCCCAGGTTTATGACCTCACACTCGGCCGACGCAGGGACCGTTCCCAGCCTGGTCTGGTGCTCCCCAACTCGCACCCAACTCTACCACCCCGCCAACACCAACTCTTTCATTCTGAAGGTAGGGAGGCCTGTTCCCATGGCCGCTTCACAGGTAATAAAATGATAAAGGCAGTGGTTTACAATCGTTTCATCAACAGCCTCTAGGCCATTAATGTCTCAGCAAAAACACACCACGCGATTCTTGCGGCTGGTGACTGCATGTTTGTTACGGTCACCATTTCAGCTCATACATCTGCAATTACATCTCATACACCTGCGTGAAGATCTGCAGACCAACACGTCACGACACATACCATCACCAGCTATTTAAGCTTGGGTCTTTTATTTCCTCAATGTATGTTTTTTAAGCATACATTGAGCTGTAGATTTAGACAATAAAATTTAAAAGAGAGAGCAGATGTGAAATAGGTTGCCAAATCATATTCCTGGAACTATGCAGCACTATTCCCAGGGAAAAGCTGCCAATTCCATCAGGTGAATTATCAGGGCAGCATTAATCATCTCACCAACCAGATCTCCTTTATCTTAACATGGAAATTAAAGAGCCAGAGTGATTGAACCGAAATGCATAAAGGCGCAATACCACTTATAAGCAGCTTGCCAATACATGAAGATGAAGCTTGGTGCTTAAACATTGAAGGAAAATAACTCATTTTTAATTTAATTTGCCCATTTCCTTAAAGGTCCCCCATCATGTCTCCAGGTACATAGCCAATTAGCAATTACCAGCAGTTTTAAAATGTGTATTTTATGACATCACAAGGAGGCGGCACTATACCAGATAATGAAGGAAATGATTAATCTATCGGCTGAAGTTCAGTGCTCCATGCCCCTGGCCAGTCTCGAGACAATGTAATGTCACAGAGAGACAGATGTTGAAATTGCTTAACATGGCAAATTAATTTCACCAGGTGATATGATAGGGGACCTTTAAAGCAGTATTTACTGACAAAGAATATAAAGGTTAATTTACTTTCAGGATTTTTATGTTTCTCTAATGGCCAATTAGGCATTTAATTACTTAAGATGAATTTGGAAATTAAGAGCCACTTTGGTCAAAACACTAACTCTATAATGGCAAATATAGAACAGACACTTCAAATCCAATGCCATTTATGTCAGTTAAATTACTATAATAAAGGCACATATCTGGTTCAAGAACATGTTAGTGATCGTTTCCTTCAATGCAGCAGTTTCCTTCTTGCTGAAAAGTCCTTTAGGTTATGTTGATACTAGATTAGTTTTAAAGAGGATATAGATACTCGTGCACAACACCAATTCGGAAATAGTTGGGACAGTGTAAATTGTGAATAAAATCAAAACGCAATGACTTTCAAATCACACCAGCCAGTATTTTATTCATAACAGAAGAGATAACATAGCAAATGTTGAGACTGAAAACTTTTACAATTTTATCCACAGGATGAGCTCATTTCAAATTGTATGGCTCATACAAGTCTCAAAAAAGCTGGGACAGGGGCCTGTTTTATGATAGTGTAGCATCCCCTCTTCTTTTTAAACACAGAATGGAGGTGTCTGGGCATTGAGGAGACAAGTTTCTTGAGTTTAGCCAGTGGAATTTCATCCCACTCTTGTTTAATACAGTCTTCCAGCTGCTAGAGAGTTTTGGGTCTCCTTTGACAGACTTTTTGTTTAATCAAGTGCCAAACGTTCTCAATTGGTGAAAGATCTGGAATGGAGGCAGGCCAGTTCAGCACTCGGACTCTTCTACTCTGAAGACATTGTACTGCAGCTGTTGCAAGAGCTGCAGTATGTGGTTTTGCATTGTCCTGCTGAAATACACAAGGCCTCCCTGGAATAAATGTTGTCTGGAGGGGAGCATATGTTGCTCTAAAACCTTAATCTACCTTTCAGCATTTATGGTGCTTTTTAAAACATTCAAGAGTCCCACACCATATGCACTAATGCATCCCTATACCATCAGAGATGGTGGCTTTTGAACTCAATGCTGATAACAGGAGGGGTGGTCTATCTCCTCTTTAGCTCGAAGGACAGGGCTGCCCATGATTTCCAACAAGAATATCAAATTTGGACTCGTCTGACCACAGGACACTTAGCTACAGTCCAATTTTAATGAAGCCAGGGAACACTGTGGATCATGCTCAACAATGGCTACCTTTTTGCATGACAGAGTTTTAGGTGGCATCTGCGGATAGCATGGCAGACTGTGTTTACAGACAGTGGTTTCTTGAAGTATTCCTGGGCCCATTTAGTAGTCAATGACAGAATCATGCCGGTTAGTGATGCAGTGGCGTCTGAGGGCTCGAAAATCACGGGTATCCAGTAAAGGTCTTCAGCCTTGTCCCTTACGCACAGAGCTTTTTCCAGTTTCTCTGAATCTTTTCAAGATGTTATGCACTGTCGATGAGGAGACCTTCAAAGCCTTTGCAATTTGACGTTGAGGAACATTGTTTAAAGTATTCCACAATTTTTTTTTTTTAACGCAAGCTTTCACAGGTTGGAATGTTTTTCAGCCCAATCTCAGATATTAATAGCTTTTTCAGTCCTTTTTTGCCTGTGTCCCAACTTTGAGACCTGTTGCAGCCAGATAATTTGAAATAATCTCATTTTGCGGATAAAAATGTAAAATATCTCAGTTTCAACATTTGAAATGTTATCAATGTTCTATTGCAAAGAACATATTGGCTCATGTGATCTGAAAGTCATTGCATTTTGATTTTATTCACAATTTACACTTCTTCATCCCAACTAATTTGGAATTGGGGTTGTACCCGTGTCCTCCAGCATCTTCACAAGGTCCTTTGCAGTTGTTTGAGGATTTTTTGCATCGAAACACATTCATCATTAGGAAACAGAATGAGTCTCCTTCCTGAGCAATATGACCCATGGGGTGTATACTTGCGTATGACTTCTACAGCTGACATGGGCACCTTCAGGTGTTTGGAAAATTCCTCCCAAGGTTGAACCAGACTTGTGGAGGCACACAATATTTTTCTGCGGTCTGATTTCTTTTGATTTTCCCATGATGTCAAGCAAAGAGAGACCAAGTTTGAAGGCAGGCTGTAAAATACAGCCACAGGCAAACATCAATTTGACTCATATGTTGTAAATTAGCCCAGTGGTTCCAAAACTCATTCCTGCTTTCAAAAACCAGCATGCACAGGGCACCCCAGAACCAATACTGGGAACCACTGAATTATCTGATCAACAGCTTCTGAAGCAATAATTTTCTGGAATGTTCCAAGCTGTGTAAAAGCACAGTCAATTTTGTGCAATTACACCTCTGACCCACTGCAACTGGTATTTATAATAGTGAATTATAAGTAAAATGATACATCTGTGAACAACTGTCAATTGTGTCATGCACAAAGATGCATCAACCGACTTCCCAAAAATAAAGTCTGTTAAACATGAATTTTCTTAAGCGCTCCATAGATTTAGTTTAAATGACTCCAATCTAAGTGAGTGTAAACTTCTGGCTTCAACTGTACTTAAAGTTCAGTATTTGACTGGCTGATTTCACATCTGATTGGATAAAAGCATCCAACGGATAATATGATTTTGAGTGGAAGGACACAGTTCCTGAAGAAGCTGTAATCACGAGAACAGGGACGGCAGTTTTCTCCCAGGACCACACAGGGCCATTTCCAGCATGACTGCATCCTTCCTGTCCGTGGCACACTCCGCCGACACTATGCAGTGATAACCAGTCCCTTTGAAGACTGCGTTTCCAATCACACGCTTGCGTCTCGGCTGTGGCCACTTTCCACAGGCCTCTCACACCACAATGGGAAGTGTGCCCTTTGAAATGTGTCAGGGTGTTCTCTTCCACACCACACACTATGGATCCAGTCTCGTCTGCCTGTTCCCAAAGCACTGAGAAGTGTGCCCATTGAAGTCAATGAGTTGTCTCAAACACATACAACCACAGATCTCTCTGCACTAGGATGAGAAGTGTGCCTTCGTGAAATAAAGTTACACGTGTACCACCTCCCACACATCATAAACTAGACCTCGTCAACTGGTCATAGCCCTTTCACTCCGCAATGGGAGAGGCTACCTTTTGAAGTCAGTGTCTACTTCCACACATAAGACTCCGGATTCTGTCTGCTGGGAATATTCCCGTAGTATTGGGATCTGAAGTGTACCCTTTGATGTAATTTAAGCATGCCTCCACGTACCACAAACTACAGGTAGATGTGGTCAACAACCCCAAATCAACAGGGCAACACCGTCACTAATATCCCCCGTCACAGTAAGGATGAATATGGAATCTCCCGTGACCATACACAAAAAAAAAAAAAAAAAAAAACACAGAGCAATGACATTATCCACTGAAACGTATGCAAGAAAATAATAAAATGAAGGAATGGATGCCGAGAAAACTTGTCCCCATTGCAAATCCCATACACCAAATCGACGAACAGAAACAAGGACCATAACTCCATAAAAGTAAATTTCTCTAAATCAATTGTCAAACTCATTCAATAGGGTCATCTGTACCAGCCACACACACAATTTCATCCACGTTGCCAAGAAAACTTGTCCCCATTGAACACCCATACACCCAGCTCAGAGTCAAGGGCCATAACTCCGTAAAAATAAATTTCTTGGAATAAACTGTCGAACCCATTCAATAGGGTCATTAGTACTGGCCACCCACAAAATTTCACCCATGAAAGTGCAATAGTTGCCGAGAAGACTTGTCCCCATTGCAACACCCATACACCAAGTCGACGAACAGAAACAAGGACCACAACTCCGTAAAAAGAAATTTCTCAGAATCAACTGATGAACTCATTCAATAGGATCATTAGTACTGGTCACCCACAAAATTTCATCCACGTAGGTACAATAGTTGCAGAGAGAACTTGTCCCCATTCCAACAGCCAAACACCTAAGTCCCCGAACAGAGTCAAGGGCCATAACTCTAAAAATAAATTTCTCAGAATCAATTGTCAAATTCATTCAGTTGGGTCATCAGTACTGGCCACATACAAAATTTCATTCACGTAGGTGCAATAGTTTCCAAGAAAACTTGTCCCCATTCAATGTAGATAGATGGACGGACGGACAGAATGATGCACAGACGAGCTCCATTCCAATATCCCTCGATCCACTTTGTGGCGGGGATAATAAAAATAGTTGGGATGGCATGTTGAAATTGACACTGAACATTAAAGTTTTACCACATCAACCGTATTCCTTCTTTCAAATAAAAAGTTCTGATTCTTGCAACATATTTAAAGAAGTTGGGACAAAGAATTTACCGCTTAGTAATGCTGCCATTCCTTTTCACAGCACGTGGGCCTAATAAAGATTTATTGACTGAAGCTACCAAGTGATTTAGCATTTCACATGCGATTTTGTCCCCGTCAACCTGCAAGCATGCTAAGGTCTGCAACAGTGTGGGGTCATAATTGTTGCATACAGAATTGTGAAAATTCGCCACATACTCTGTGTTGGGAACAAGGCGGGACTACAGGCAGGTCAGTGCAGCACTTGAACCTTGACCTTACTCATCCATACCTTTCTAATGAGGGCAGAATACGGTTATGCATTGTCTTGAATAAAATATGCAGGACATCCCTGATGTTGTCTTTAAGGCAGCAGATGTGACTCCAAAATCAGCATTTTTTTTCAGCATTTAATGGCGCCTTCACAGAAGTGCAGGTTACCCATGCCAAGGGCACTGACACAATCCAATACCATGACAGAGCATGGCTTTGGACTCATTGCTGTAACAGTCTGGATAGACCTTTTCTTTGGTCCGGAGAACAGTGTCCATTTTTTCCAAAAAAAAAGGAGCTGAAATACTGATTCACTTAACCGCAATGCACTTCTCCACTGTGTGTTGGTTTATCACAGATACCACCGAGCCAAGAGAAGTCAACGGCGCTTCTGGCCACAGTTAACACGATGCTTTCTTTTCACACAGTAGACTGACTTCCATTTGTGGATGTAATGACATACTGAAGTGCCTCTGGTTTGTAAACATAATCCTGAACCCACTAGTTATATCACTTAGGCCTATAGATAAATGATAAATCTCGATGCAGTGCCTTTCGAGTGATTGGAGAACACGGGCACTCTTGCCCTGTATGTGCATTCCTGTATGCATATTCCTCCAAATTACTAAAATATTTTAATCATGTTAGGCTTTGATGAGGGAAAACAATCCAAATCCCTTCCCATCAGGGTCATTCCATGAGAAATCAACATTTTCAAAACTTCCCCCAGTGACACCTTCAGAATCAGTTGACACAATGTTTAACTGTTCATCTCTACAAGAAAAGCCAACATGCCAAATGTTCACTTTCCATTTTCATTCGTTTTGCAGATATGGAACATAAAAAATAGGCACTCAGACCCCCTTTACGACAAGTACAAATGCAACAGCTGCGAGTACAAATGTAAATTTTTCCAAGTTTAACAGCTAATGAATCAGCCACAGCTGTCTGGGAGCTTGAATCTGCTAAAAATGATGAACTTGTACCCAAACTTTCAGGACTTTGCTATCAGATTCAGCAAGTAGTGCTTTGGTGAAACCTCATATTTCATTCTGCACGCTCTACAAAGGCATGGTTGTGCACGAGCAGGGTGTGGGTACTGGTCTGGCCTACCAACAGTTCTGACTTATCCCCAGTAGAGAATGTTTACAAATTTTTTATGCAACATGTGACAATGAGGCCCTAGTACTGTTACACACATTGAGACTTGTTGACCAGAAGTGAGGAGACCATTACACCAAGACCACTTTATCACTGGTGTCTTTAGTCTCTAAACATTTAGAAATTGTTGTGCAAAGGAAGGGAAACATTACAAAAAGGTAAATACTTTACTCTTCCAACTTTTTTTGGAAATATTTTTCAAACATCAAAATTAGAATAAGGGTTTTGAAAAAAATCGATAAAATTCATGCGGTGAAACATAAAATGTGTTGTATCGTTTTCCAAATGATACAGCTAAAAGAATTTACAAATCACCACTTTCAGTTTTAATTTCAGTATAAAATGCTATGTCAATTATTTCCACTCAGGAGCTGTAAACCCTGTCTACTCGGCATAGCCCTTTCATACTCCAATGAGAAGTGTGCCTTTTGAAGTGAATGTGTAGCCTTCTACACCCAACACCATGGGTCCTGTCGACTCTGCGTGTTCCCACAGCACTAGAATGAGAAGTGTGCCCTTTGAAGTAAAAAACGCCCCCTTCCATGCACAACAAAAACCTACATCCAGTCTTATAGGCATGTGCTCCCTTTAAAGACTGAGAAGTGTGTCCTTTGAAGTCAATTCACCACCTTTCACACCTCAAACCCTAGATCCTGTCTAACTGAGCATGCTTCCTCAGCACCAGGATATGAAGTGTGCCCTTTGAAGTCACCGTGCCCCCCTACTCACGAAACACACCAGCTCGCATCACCTTGGCACAGGGGTGAGAAGTGTGCACTTTGATAACAGAGTGTTGCCAATAACACCAGACAATATGAATCCCCTACACCCAGGCATTCCCCAAATTGCATGACAATAAAAAGTGTTCCCTTCCACACCCAAGAATCCAGACTCTGTCTGCTGCACACACGCACTGCCGTTAAGAGAAGTGTGCCCTCTGTCTGCTGCACACACGCATTGCCGTTAAGAGAAGTGTGCCCTGTCTGCAGCACACACGCACTGCCGTTAAGAGAAGTGTGCCCGCTGTGGTAAGCAAGTGTCGAAGCACACATCATAGGCCTGACCCATTAACTCCGTGATTGACAGGGATGCAGCTCTATATCCCAATCCTGACTAACAAAATAAGCAAAGAGGAACACGATGGGAGGAGGGCCGTCAAAAGAAATGTGCCTTTTTCATGGGTTTCCCACCCTCACACCCACTGGATCAGGACAGAAAACCAGGCCAAGGCCTAGTGAGAAGCACGTGAGGACAGTGCATTGCCCACAGTGATTCGGCTGGAGCATTCATTCTTTCAATGACAAGTTCACCTGAGGTGAATCATTTATGGCAGTTTCCTCTCACTGCATTGAATTTGGGAAATGCATGCAAGTTTATGGCCAAATAAACTATAGCTTAGAGTGATGGCGAGGACTAGTGACGAACGGCTAAATACTGTAAACTGAACTATAGAAGTTTTAATTGTGAATATGGGAGGTGCACCCAACTGTACAATGAATAATTTTTTACAGAGAGATGATGGGTGTTTCAGTCCAAAGATTGCCAAACAGATTTTAAATGTTAAACACTAGGCTTCACTACCCATCAACAGCAATGTTTTGTGAATCTCTGCCTTTTGAAAACACCTCAAAATGACAGCAGGTAGGCGATTCAGGAGGTATTTAAACAAATATCCCCTCCTTGATAAGACACTGAACCGTACCCCAAACAATATTCTGTTGACGTATAAAAAATTTGTTTTTTTTACAATTTATGGGAATAATAGTGCACTGCTATATTCGAGAGGGAAAAGCCCCATTTTTCCATCCATTTCCATGTGGGGATGATTTTAGTGTCGGTCACAGAGGGGAAATTTGGTTGACAATACCTTGGAATTGCCCGGGTACAGCTGTAAAGACACAGTTGATCAGCACACTGCATTCCCAGTGTTGCAAGTAAAGACGCGACAGCAATAAAAGTCATGCCAATATTAACCAAGAACCAAACAGTATATTCAAAATGCATACACACAACATCCCAGTAGTGTGTATCACATATGGAGAAAAACTGTCTTCAGTTGCCAATTACGATAATTGGAAAACGCGCAACAAAGGAAAATGATTGAGAACTAGCCAGGACCAATTGTTGTCATGAAGGACGTGCCTGCCCCCCCCACTAATCCCAGTTCTATCTGTGCCACTGTATTAGTAACGCGACCGTGCATCCAAATTTTCTGCATGTGTCAGATTGCGGGTGTTCTGTCACATTTGCTACCCATCAAAATATGCAACCTAGCAGTTCTGTGCTCGCGCACACCCAAAATCTCGGGCTGTTTCTTCGCTCATATCCAAATTGTCTTCAAAAATCATAAAAATAGATTTATTTTCAGTGTGCCGTTCTACCTGTAAACTGTCAGCACTCCCCCAAGGACGCAGCATGAGCCAGGCATGAGCATGCAGGCACACAGTTCACTGATCGGATATCACAGATTCAGGTGGGACTGGAGATATTGAATTTAAATTAAAAAAATAATTTGATCATGGTAAAAACAACAGCACAAAGTTTCTTAGTCAGGTGGAGCTCTTCCAACACATAGCAGAGGATGTTAGAGGAAAAGAAAAGATCTAAACACATGGTGAGCAGCCAATAAAGAAGCATCAAAACTCAAACATATTTCTATTTTGGGAAAGACTTGTAAGCTTATTTGAAACACATACCTTGTTTCCTTGCTCATCGACTGAATTGCTACCTGTAAATATGAAGAAAAATGTAATTATAGTCACTAGTTGATGCGATACAGCAAGACTTCTAGGAGCAAAGGTTCGATTCCAGATTTTCCTTAATAAGACTTATGATCCAACAGTTGAACCCATTCATTTTCCTTCAAACACTCATGTTCATATTTACGCTACAGCAGTGGTTCTCAGCAGCTGCGTTTTCATTACAGTTTTGCACAAAATAAAAGTGATATTTCTAAAAATTCGACAAAGCACAATTGCAAGTTGCAAGGGTTTTCATTTGAGAAGTTTTGCAAATAAACCTCGTAATCCCCGTAAACTCTCGTCTCGTGATACACTTTTCAACTGAAGTCGGATGTTCATGGACTGGGTCAGAACCGGTTGTGTGTAGGGAGTGTGACTTGTAAATGCAGAAAAAAAAAAAAGTAAAAACCTTTTAGTGATATTTGAGAAGTTTTTCGAAATTCACCCGTTTCAATTGCCAGTTTTTTTTATTACGCGATTTAGATTTTGCACATTTCTAAGGGTAAAGGAAAGGCACCTAATGCCAGGAAAATGTATGACACTAGGTTCAGGGTCACCTGCCCTACACCACACCAGAGAAATGGACCAAAAAATATGTACAAATCTCACAACAGACTTTTTTTAACAGAATATAAAACAGTGGCAAGAGAAAGAAAGGAAATGCATCAGCGCCAGCTAACAATTCATTGCAAAAATTTAGCTAAAGGAATGGGAAGATGACTTACCAAATATGTACACCATCCCCACAGCGCTTCCAAGCCCCATGAGCCCAGCTAGCCTGAGCACCACTTTTTTAGCATAGGCTGTGTTCTCCTTCTGTTTCTTGTCTTCAGACTGGTCCTCCTGCTTCTGGTTTGGGTCGCCATCTCCCGTACCGTCTGTAGAGGTCTGTCCCACAAATCCACACACGCCACTTTTGGTTACAACTCGGGCCGACAGCACATGCCTAAAATGGCCTCTTTACACTCCATTCTGATTGATGGCAGTAAAAATGTGCTAGAACATCCAAGGCCGCAATGAATGTTACAAATAAGAAACACAGGGAACATCTAGGAAGCCAAATGAATTGCTTGATGACATCAAATATCTCACGCAATTATGAACATTTATAACAGTTTCCTAATGAATCATGCGCTTTCTACTAAGACAGTCTACTTTTCTACATTTCTACTCAGGAAGGTCCTCATGGTATTTGTGGCTCATTTTGAGTAATTCCAGGAGGAACCAGTGACACAGAGTAGCCTTAACGCTACCAATAGAGCTAGTTGCAGCCTTAAGCACTGTGGAGGTACACAGGACACTGGTGGCTAGTGACAAGTATGCAATGCTGACTTTGTGCAAGGTAAACGAGAGGCACGCAAGTGATAGACAGCTCGGAGAAAGCGCATGGCATCTGAGGTACAAGAAGAGGATGGAGGACTGTTGACGGTTTCCAGACTGCATGATTATGAGCAGTCGCTTCAGGGTTAAAACTTTTGTATAGGTTGGAACTTGACAAGAGATCGCATTTAACTCACTGCTGGTTTACATAGTGCCTGACCTCCTACTTCCAGTCTTTTTCAAGGCATCCTTTTCCTCCCTAACCCAAAGTCCATGAATCAACAAAGCACTGTCCCTCACCACACAGTCACTGGCTGCTGCAGTCCTGAGTATCTCTGTTTTACACCAAGGCTCCACGTCCTGGAGCTACAGATGCTACTGCTTGGATTTCGAATTAGATTTCTTACCTGACTTTAATCCGACTTTCACCAAGCAAAGGATGGGCTCGTCCTCTAAAGCCCGATTCCTCCC
Organism: Gymnothorax reevesii; assembly: GCA_029721435.1. NCBI lineage: Eukaryota > Metazoa > Chordata > Actinopteri > Anguilliformes > Muraenidae > Gymnothorax > Gymnothorax reevesii. The sequence goes on from CM056574.1 coordinate 119,736,057, forward strand.
GAGATTTCTTGCCACGGAGGAGATTTTTTTTCTCAACACTATTAAAGGATATTTCCCCCCAACTGCAAATGTTTTTCAAGAACATTTGCCATGCCAGGGATTAGGGTGGGCATTGTATGTTTTTAAACTTAATGAAATTCCGTTGAAAAGTGCTATACAAATAAAATTAAATTGCATTGAACCCAAAAACTGAAAACATTGTTTCATTTCTATTGGCAGAGAAGAAACCGTCATAATCAGGCTGTAGAAACAACCAGATAAGATACATTACATTAGAATGACACTGAGCATCGTAAAATATGCCCAAATATAATTATTCCGAGTCTGTTCGCCGTAATTCCAAATATGCAACGCGTAATGACAATCGTGTCAGAAAAAGGCGCAATAGCGTCACAATGTCAGTCTGTCACTTAAAAGAAACAAGAGGTGCTTCGCATCACAGGTAGAGAATTTGTTCGATCACGGGTACCCTACGGCTTTATCGTAGCGTAGCCGGCGAGCCATTTAATTTAATTTGCCCAGCTATAGTGGGTCAACCACTGTCTACCAAGATAACCAATTACAGTATTAGCATTTACTAGTGGGGGAACAGCGAGCAAACTAACCCACGCAATACCTGCCAGCATAATGGCTTGAGACGTTGAATTAGCAAAGCCAAAACTGCGAGCCAGCGATAGCGAAAGTGCGGATTCATTCATTCATTCATTCATTCAATGTAGCCCATGCAATTTTCTAGGGCGCAGTAACGTTAGCTAAAAGCTACAGTCTAAATGGGGCACATCCTGAAACATTATCAGTCAAGCGCGCTGGATTTAAGTTCACCTAGGGGGATTTAGCCAGCCGATTGTCCAGCTAAGCAGAGTCATGTCGGAAATATTCCCTGGATCCGCATCCTTTAGTGGTAATAGCGCATTAACAGTTGCTTTTCACCCAGGTGCTTACCTGACTCTTCTGCTGCTGCTGTAGCGTTTTTTGAAGTATTGCTTGAGCTAATCCACCCGTGCCATTACCCTCCCCTCCTGCGGGACGTTCTGTCGAAAGCCTCCGGATCAAGTCCAACACAGTCGGCGCTGTACCAGCTCTGAATCCGTAACCTAACCTGAGAAGGCCCCGCGTCGCTCGGACACACATGGGATAGACAGACACCGCCGACATCTTGAATAAGAACGACCGGTCGCAGGAAGACGAGTGAAAAGGACAACCGTCGGTGATTGGGCAAAATCACTTTTATTGACTTTGACGACAGTCAATTAAAGTCCTGGGATGCCATAAACAACCAGAAGGGGTGGGACTTGAAGTATTCTCGCGAATCGAATTCGACTTCCTACTGACCTTCGAATGCAACCTTTAAGACGCCATCATAGGTGAGGGCAGTGCCCCAAAGTTACATCACAACCAATGGTACGCGAAAGAATCTGAAGTTTTAATATCCAAGCCAACTAACTTTATACAAATTCTCTGTACTTCAATGGACATTTTCACTGTTGTAGTGTCAATAGTTTACGTTTCGTCAAAAATGTTTTTTTGTTTTCTTTTTCAACTTCAAACTAAATTTTAATTCATGTAGTAATAAATACATTTAGGCAACACACACCAATTGTGAGAATTTATAATTTTGTACTTTATATCCAGTTTCCTCAGTGGGAGAAGTTTTCCCCTTCCTCTCTGATCGCTCACGCATGGTTTTTTCCTCCATAGAACACACACAAGGAGCTTGCAGGATTTCATTCTTTGTAAATCAGACAGCTCTCTATTAACTTAAGAGACTGCTAGGCACTAAAATCACTGATAAAAGCAATTCCTGAGATTTTAGAAAGGAACTACCAAGCCTCGCATCAGTCATCATACCACAAGTAAGCCTGCATAGATCACATGTATTTCTCATTTCTCGTATTTCTACAGAGAATTTGTGTATGCATTTGTGTGCGTGTGTGTGTGAGAGAGAGATAATGCAAATGCATGTCTGTGTTTGCTCACATATCCAGTGCCCGAGAGAATACTGTGGGTTTGCATGACCATGGGCTCAAGGTCCTGGATTCACTCCATTAACAGAGAAAGACGTCAGCAAAAATAATTCTCAAATCTTAACTCAGTCGCCAATTTTGAAATAATATCACTTCAAGAACAAACGCAGACACGTGATTCCTTCGTTTTTTTGTCATTAAACGAATATCTATGAAATTATGGTACATACTACACATTGCGATGGTAAAAAAAAATAAAAAATAAAAAATAGCGCCAAAGCCAAGCGCCTGCTTGGCCAAATATGGCCAAAATGGAACGCCCCCTATTGGCCACAGAATTGCTATTGGTCCGATTGGGCTGAAAATATACTTGATATATGAAAGGGATTGGTGAAAAACTGAAGACGCTAGAGCGCAGGCAAGCCAAAAGTTTACGCACGCTCGCACAGATGCACGACATACCACCACTAGAGACCCCAAGCATAGCATAAGCCCACTGGGCCTTTTGGCTAGACCTTGGGCCCATATACATGCATATAAAATACGAAAAGGATCCGTTGAAACCTGAAGATACTATTGCACTGAAAGAAAATCTGTGCATTTTATGACCTTTGACCTACATAACCTTGAAATTTAGGTCAAATCAAAAACCCATGACATATATGATGAACCCTTGGCAGCACAACCTACTATAAAAATTTGAGCATCTTAGCTCAACAACGTAAATAAAGTAAACTAAATCATATTTGACTTATCATGTTTTCCATATTGATAAGAAAAAAGCTTACCCGTAACTTACAGTTACCCTAGGGCACAAATATGAGATGACACACAGGCAAATTTCTGTTAGTCATTAATCACAATGATAAAGACAAAAGAGTACAGAAATGATTTTAAGTACACAAAGCTTTCAAACTTTGAAAATGTGAAATGGCAGTAAAGCGAATGCGAGGGCACTCAGCAGAGTGCATATCTCCTCCACAACATGTATCTGTCCTTTTGGTGACAGAATATGTTCCAGATCACTTCCAAAAATAATTCAGCTCTTCCTTGGACTATCACCTATCAACCTACCAAATGTCATGCCAAACCATCCATAACTTTTTGAGTTATCCTGTTAACAGACAGACAAATAAACCGGGTGAAAACATAACCTCCTTGGCAGAGGTAATAACTAAAAAGTAGAAAATACCCAATTCAACCACCAGAGCATTCATTAAGAAGATTAAGGCTATTGAAAATGTTAAAAAATGGGAAAGGAAACCACATGGATAACAGTCTGAGAATTACCAACATCGATTATGTAATAAAGTCAGAGAGTTTTCAAAACTATGATCTGACTCAGTCTACACAAGATGTTTGAGAGGGTCGCCGAATAAAAATCTCACTTGTCATCAAAAAACAAAATTAGGCATCTACAGTTTGCAAAAAAAAATCTGGAACTTCATTGGAACTGGGACAATAAACACATGAGGTAGGTATGGACTTAAAGCAAACATAGCCATTCCATGAAGAACCTCACGCCCCTATGAAGTATCGTGGATTCGGTGAACTCCAGCAGATACTCAATGAAAGCCTGCCAGCCCAACCAGAAAGCTAAGAATGGGCCGTGGTAACATCTCCCATCAAGATAATGATACACAGCGCGCAACATCAACACAGAAATGGCACACCCATCATAGAATCAAGGTTTTGCCATGGCCATCCTCGTCCTTTGACCAAAACCCAATAGTAACCCTGTGATACCGGAGTGCTTTATGAAAACTTTTGTGAATAGATTCATTTTCAAGTATGATTTAGCAAATTGGTTGTTTGTTTTCAATTTTATTGTCATTGTTTTTTAATTAATATTGTCACATAAGATATATAATTTTATCTTGTGAAGAATAAATGAAATGAAAATACCTGCTGAAGAGTAAAGTACTCTATCATATACCTTGGAATTGGAAGGATATGGAGAAATTCTGCATGGAGGACTGGTCTAAGATTATTTGACATGTCTTCCTCAATCTCAACACATGCAATACGACAAGATCAAAAGCTGTTTAGGAAAGGGATGCAGCACAGAGTATATAATGAAGAGGATCCAATAATTCTGGCACACATCCATCCAACCATTATCTAAATCACTTCTTCCTCACTAGGGTCACAGGGCAGCTAGAGTCTATTCCACCAGACTATCGGAGAGAGGCAGGGATACACGCTGGACTGCTCAACAATCCATCACATTTTGAACACAACATTCACACACCATTCACTCACAAGCTCATACCTACAGTGCCCATCAGTCTACGATGAACCTGGCATGCATATTTTTGGACTGTGGGAGGAAACTGCATAACCTGGAGGAAACCCACTCAAAGACGGGGTGAACGTGCAAAGTCCACCCAGAAATGCCCCGGGCTGGATTTTGACACACACTTTTGAAAAAGAAATTGTTTCATGATCATATTTTTTCTTCACTAAGGGTGCCAATTGTAATGGTGAGCACAGTAAATGCTAGGATTAGACAACACTCAAATGGGAACACTGTTGACCAAGTTATTGTTGCGGTGGCGTCGATTCACGAGCAGGAGACAGTGTTTTCTCTGGGTAGTGAAATAATGAATGTCCAATATCCCTGCTGAATGAACAGCTGTGGTCATTATTTCGACGAAAATAAGGATAATTTTTGTCAGTGTAATAGCCACATTTGAGGATCAGGGCATTTAATTATAATAAGTCATTTTTTTAAGATAAAGAATTAATGACCATGTGCATTTTGCATATATAAGCAGAGTACACTGATTTTAAAATAATTTTTAATGACATCACCTAATAGCTGTTTAATCTCCCCAACAAAAAACAGTCATTGTCCCAAATGTGTTATTTTAGGTTATATACAAACCAAGCACAAATTTCTTGCCACTTGCAAGCCCTCAAGGCTCTCCTATTCACAGGTAACTGAATGCCAAAGAGTGAACATAAATTACGACAAATGAAACTAACTTACATTTGAGCAGAAGTTATTTGAACTCCCTGTGGAGACTTCATCTTTGAAAAAAAATACGATCATATAAAAGGCAATGCAATGCCTGTGGGCATTGCTATGATCCCTCCGATTTCAGGGACAAATGAAATTTTATTTATCCTGATGAGACAGCAAATGTCACATACCCATTTGAAAGCTGTGACCAGGAAAAAAAAAAAAACAATTTCATGAGCAAAGTCATATTTTGAAACTAGGAGGAATAACATTTCGCACAATTTCAAGAGTTAACTTCCTTCTTGTCACACTCCAGGTCTCATTTGTGAAATCAACAGCAGGAGTTGATGTCCTCTGTTGCCGCTTTCTGTCCTCCAGGCCACAGAGGGGCACTGTTTATTTTTGAGCCAACTCTAACGGCTTCATTCTGAATGTCACTACTGCCTAGACGTTTCTGGATTTCAGTGGCCATGGTCAGGAATGCCTTTTCCACATTGCTGGCATTCTTTGCGCTTGTTTCCAGGAATGGGATCTGGAGTGACACGGCAAATTCCTGAAACAAACACGGCAGAGAAAGAATACAAAGGTTACTTCTTGTCATGTGATCATTCTGAAAGGGTGCAGGAAATTCCAACAAATACAGGAGTCTATTCAATGACACTGCTTTGTCTCTTGATGCGATATCTATTTGCGATGCCTTAAGAGCAATTGGGCTGCTGAGTGGTAAGGAAGGAAGGTTATTTTAAGCACAAAGACATTCTGTACCTTTCCAGTGGTGAAGTCCACAACTTTTTTGGAAGCCAGGTCACTCTTGTTCCCCACCAGTAGCTTGGAAACATTTTCACAGGCGTAACGATCAATTTCCTCCAGCCACTGTTTCACATTGTTGAAGGACTCCTGGGAGTTACAGCCATGTAAAAAAATGGTTGGTTAGCATCCTTGTCCACCGCAGAAAAAATCCTACCTCCTACAATTTTTTGCTGAAAAAATCACTTAAAATTGCACAAAAAAGTGAGAAAAATGCACAGAATCCTTGTCCATGCAGCATGTCCATTTCAGCTTTCAATTCTGCTCCACTTATGGGTTAGGCAGATTTGATTCCTTATGTTTATACATGTAGTGGTGATTTTGATTTACTGTACTATTTGGATCTCAAGCTATCACTATAATAAAGTTTAAAAAAAAAAGAAAAGAAAAAACTCCCGCCTGCCCCTGAAAATTGAAATGTGAAGGAAGCTAACCAAATAAATATTTAATGGACTAATTGTATGCACACAGTATAAATATCACTTCTAAGCACAGATGTGAAATCCAGCATTATTACCTGGCCCCTCCCCTAGGGGGCTAGGTTAAGCAATGATCATGTCTGTGTGTGTGTGTGTGTGTGTGTGTTACTGTCAGTCTGTCTGTCAGCCCGTGGCTAGGCCCAGGTCTGCTATCTCTAATTGCCTTGTTTAATAAAAAAATCATAAAGAACTTTGTCAAAGCTGGCAAATAGACCTGCCCGAAAATTCAATACAAACATGCGAGAGACAACTTGCTGGTTTAGGCTGAGTTCTTCAGACTTCCAGCAGGTTTTATCTAGTTGACTAACTGTTTTCCAGCTGAGCCTCCAGTAATCATTCAATTCACCAGTAAACACTGCAAAAAGATCTTAACAAGCATTTTAATCCTGTATTTAGACTTAAAGCACTTTCTATAACCTTTTTTACAAAGTAAAACAATAATTCTGCCATCAATGTGAGGCAAGCTTGACTAATTTCCAGATTTGTCCACGGGGTAACAAGAAATCAAGCGCATGGTGACTTATAAATAATATAAATCAACATTTTGAACTTGAGAGAGCAAAATTAAAGGATAAGTGTCAATAAAATTTCTTGTTAAAACAAGTAGTCACTGCATAGAGACAAGCTCACTCCACCAGCATAACCAGGTTTAACATCCCACAGGCCAGGGCAATCCCTCCTGGGCTTAGCTAGGTGTTTGAACGGAAGGGCAGGTATTCCAGTTTCTTACTGTGAAAATAGGGCTGTCTTCATTAGAACAATGTTTCGAATTAGCTAGCAATTTTGTGGTTTTTAAATTAGTCCAATGTAAAATTAGCAGGCTATTTTGTAGTGAAGACGCAAATAGCCCGCTATTTGATCGGTAAATTTTAAATCAAGTTCACTAAATAGCCATCTATTTCATGCCTTAGCCCGCTATTTGTGTTGCGTCTTCATTAGATCTAAACTGAACCAGGAAAGCCAAATTGAACTGCATGCTCTATCTGGAAATGATGTAAAGTGCGCATGCGTCAACTTTGGGCTAATTTCTTGAGCGGAGGGCTTTCGCGCTAATGGAGACCAAAGTCATACTACTGGGCTAATTTCCCTAACTGCAAAATAGCTGGCTAGTTTAACTTTGTTCTGATGAAGACAAACCTAGTGTGATGAATGCTCTACCTGATCGGTGACGTCATAGACAATTATGATGCCGTGGGCCCCTCTATAGTAACTGGATGTGATGGTTCGAAATCTCTCCTGACCAGCTGTGTCCCACTGAAAGACAACCAATGCACTCTGACAGTAATATAGGGCAATACACAAAGCATTGTTTTAAAGGCGCTTCTGGGTTTATATACCCTTGGTTTTTTAGGTGTCAATGTGATTGAATGTGTGGTGAGATGTTGTATCTGACAAAGCAAGCAGAAAACGGAATTAAATATTGATTTAAAAATACAAAGCAAAACTCTCAACATTGCTGCAATGTTAAATGCCATCAGAAGATGGTATTTAAAGAGATAATAAATAAATAAATAAATAAATGTGATATAAGAATACATTAACACTTTAAATTTTCTCTGGACATGCTCCAATGTTCTGACATTTCACAATAATTTAGGAGAGCATGCCCAAAAGTGCATTCTCTGGAACATTTCCAACTGCTTTATTATTTACTCACTATTTGCAGCTTGACGGTCTTCCCCTCCATTTCAATAGTCCTGATCTTGAAGTCGACTCCGATGGTACTGATATAACTCTCTGTGTAAGTGTCATCCTAAATGTGCAGAAGATGGATTGAAATAAGAGAAACATCTGTGTTTCATACATCCAAGAGTTTGTTTTTACATTATCTACCCCAGTGTTGCAATATAGTCAGGTGACCCTGAACAGCGTGTTGTGAATTAAGTAATTGATGCTTTGTTTTTGTATGTTTTTAGTTCCATGATGTTTAGAATTATTTGTTTCTTCGTGTTAGATTTATTTCTAGTGTGATTGTTCATGTTTCATGAATGCTTGTCTTTTGTCTCTCGCTCCCTTGTGTGTCTAAGTGTGGTGTCTTGTTTCCATTCACAGTCTTTTCCCCTGTTTTTTCTGGTTGGGTACTTCCTGCTTCCTTCTTCCTGTGCTTGTTAACTGTCTACACCTGAGAATAGTTTAGCTGAGGCACTGGTGATTAGAAAAGGGTAGGACTACACATTAGAGCAGAGTAGTTAGGCACGGTGATTAGTTAGTTTGAAGAAGCAAGGCACACCTACTTACCCAATCTGTCCTATCACTATCCTTTGCTGCTCTAGATTCTGCCTCCTCTCAGCTGTCCTTCATTTCTTGGGCTAAACACTCTAATTAGTTTGTTTATAAAGACCCCACTTTTCCACTTGTCTTTGTTGATTCATGTCCGTTCCTTGCTCTGCCCGGTTGTTCTGTTTCTGTGCTTTTTCTCTGTGTGTTTCTGCGATTATTGAGAGTTTTTGTCCATTGTGATTTTATGTATTCAAGTAATTGATTGTATTCGTCGAGTGAGTGTGGTGAGTTTGAGTCTCCCGTTTCCCCAGCTCCCTTTATACTTCCACTGTTTAGTTTATTTCTGTCTCCCTCTTTTCCCTTCCTATTACCCTTTCCCCATTCCCTTAGATTAGTTTCCCTTCGTTTCTGTATTCTGTGCTGACTGATTTCCTGGTTTTTTGACATTTTGCCTGTCCCTGACTACGATTGAGCTTTTCTGTGATATTCCTGATTTCTGGCTATTGACCTCTGTTTCTGTCTGACCATGAGCAACGGTAATATGAATAAAAGCTCTTCCGAGCTTGAACCGCGATTGGAGTCTACGTACGTTCATTACACCGAGGTGTCCATTGGTCTTTTTAATAGCTTAAATGGGCCCTGGCTCACATCTTGAGAAAAAAAAAAAATCTCTTCAACTTTGTCTTTTTCAAATAAGCAACACTTCAAGAAACATTTTTTGCAAATTGATTTATTAACTATGCCTGTTAACCCATTGCATTAACCTTCACACAATTTTGTAGTTGAAACAAATGCTGATGGAAATGTAAAAATTACCGGCTTGTGTGGTGACCCTCTGTCTAGACCTTGTCACTAAATCATGAGGAGTAACTCACAGTAGTTACATGTCTTACAAAGCAGGATTGCTAAACTGAATAACTGCATTGAGTAAAATCTGGAAGAGTTTTGGGAGGATTACAAGTTATGTTTAGCCCAATTGAAAGTGATCCTGCTTTGTGAAACACGGCCTTGTTCTGGTAATTCAAGCCTCATGCAATCTGTCCAAAGCTAGAGGTACTCAAATACGGAGGGCTCTAGGACCCAACACGATCCCTCTAAACCGTATATAGCTAGGCGACCGATTCCTGAGAACCAGAATTTGGTATATTTCCTACCGCGAAACGCAGCAGCAGACAGGACTTGCCCACTCCGGAATCTCCAATCAGAAGCAGCTTGAACAGGTAGTCACTGTGAATAAATGATGCCATCAAAACACATGCTCCTCCAGTTCCCTCACATGGTTACAACATCCCAAATAAAAACACACATTTTCATATTGTTGCCCTCGATTAGTCTTTGTTTAGCAAGAAGTCCCTTCAATTCTACACAATGGCAGCTTGAGTAAAAAGATCAATGCTGGGGTGATTCTCCATCACAAACTAGGCAACCACCCAACTATTACTTCAGTGAACTATGGCCTACCATCAGAATGTTTTCAGTTAACATCAAAATAAAACTGGAACTCACGGCAAAGACGTTTCAAAATGGAAACTATTTTCCTCCATTGCTATTGAAGTTCTGGACTTGAGAGGTAATTGATAAATATACACTAATTCTAATGACACATTCAGCACACAAGTTAGTAAGTTTCAAAATATTTACTGCACTTACTATTCAGGATTCATGGCCAGGAGTGTCCAAGAAGCCGGATGACAGTTAGATAATAGGGCCTAGTTCCTTGACGGATGATATTTTCGACAATCTTTCTCCCTTTAGTGGATGCTGTGTGCTCCGTCCTTGCGAGACAAACTGAACCAGGTGAACATGGCCTGCACCCACAAGCCCATTACTTATTTAAGGCCAAGGTTAGATTACAGAGACATTTACCTGGATCTTAAAGTCGCAGCTCGATTGTGGTCGATGAAGGAAGGCTGGACCCCAAGCAACAAGATTAGGAGTCTGTCAGGTTTTCCAGGGGCACCAAATCATCCTCAAAAAATCTCCCAACAGGTGCTGCTACCCTGATGCTCACACCAGGTGTTGTTCACTTGCATTGAAAATGTTGCATGTTAAATTAAAAACTCACACTTGGAAGGTTCCTTTGGTAAATTTTCAGACTCTAACTGGTGGTAAAGCTGAATGTCTTAGTTATGCAACTGTGACTTTCTCCCTTGACTGTTTGGTTAATAAGATGCTGCTAACTGACATTTCTAAAAATAGCCTCAAAATATAACGGGAGTCAGATGCTTCTCCAGCAAAGCTTCTGCCTCTCAGAATTACAGTGACATTCATAGGCATGCGGACAGTGACCTTGAATAAAAAGGGGAATGACTCCTCCCGTGGGTCATATCATTTGGACGTTAACATCTTGCTAATTTAAGCTGACTCTCTCCACCTGACATAATTTAAAATGCCCTTAAAATTGATCTTCAGCCCACACATACATTTCTGGGCTCCATTTGAATAGCCTTGTTTTGCTTTAAAAAGTTCCTAACACCTTGGAAGTGACCCAGTAGTCTTCATATGGCAGGTGTAAGCGCAGTTTGAATTCGGTAAATATTAAGGCAAGGTGCTTTAATGCTTCTGTACTTATCTCCGTTAGGACAGGGTACACTAGATCATCCTTTAAGAAAAAGAGATAATGCCGTTCCAGAGTTCCTTGGGGCAGTCATTTTTAAAGCGATGCACCATCCATTGGTCCATTCACAAAAACAAACATGGCGGGCAAGGGATGTATGATGACCAGAGACATATATAGGTAGACTGGACGCCTTACGGTGGAATCCCAGTAGACTGACATCCGACGGCGGCGGCCATCTTGCCGCGGTCAACTGTGCATTATTGTATAACCAATACAAGCTTTTGGAAATAAATAACTATTCCCCTTGAATATTTTGAAGTTGTAGTGGTAAAGTAGTTATCACAAAAGACTTATTTATAGACCCGGGTTAAACTCTCACCAGAAACATGTTTTTTCCTCTCAGATGCCCATCAGAAAGCATCATTAGACATGGCGAATTTTAAGATGCCGGTCAGTCCATTTGTTATCAATTTTGGTTTCTCATGGCCATATATTAAAAGATTAGGCCTATGGAAGAAATTAAATTAAATTAAACTAAACGTGTCTTTCCTGTGAAAGGTAATCCCTTGTCGTCTGGATTTTGCAGTACGCCGGTTTTTACAGCCGTAGGCTGCACAATGTTGAGGCATTTTGCAACGACAGTGATTTATTATTGTCACCGAGTCCCACTCTGCGTTTGGGCGGTCGACCGCTTTAAGATGGCCACCAAGTCTGCCGTGAAAAAAGGGGTAGGGGCCAATCTAGCCTCCCTTAATGTCTACGATGATGACTATTAGACAGCCGCCCTGATCTCTGCCCCGATGACCTCCAAAATTCATCAATTAATAAGGAGTTACCGTGTCTAAGTTGGTGAAAATCCCTTCATTTCTTGAGTGGATGCAACATACAAGATATTTGTGACTGATGTTGTGACGAACACACAATAGTATGGACGGACAACCAGAAAACAGTGTGCCTCATACCCACTCTGTATTGTGAAGGTACAAGAACAGCCACCATCCAAACACTGACTTAAATGTAGTCACTAACAAACAGCTTTTTGTTTTCTTTGCAGTTTTTTCCCCCTTCTCTAAAGCAAGAGTTTCCCCAGTCCCATATCACCAGTATGTTCATATCCCTCTCTGTTGCCAGCCTGTTGAACACCCCTGCCTTTTGTTGCTTAACCATAACAATGATTTGGGCCCCAGTTTCTCCATACTTAACATCCATTGCCTCACAGAAAAGTCTGGCCTTATCTGGCCTTAGGAGGTGGAGCCTTGATGTGCAGAGTTTGCATGTTATCCCCGCGTTTGCTTGGGTTTCCTCTGGGTACTCCAGTTTCCACCAAAAACATGCTGGGCTAACTGAAGACTCCAAATTGCCCATAGGTATGTGAGAGGAGTGCCTAGTTCCAGACTTGATTGCAGGAGAGTGCAATGGCCGACACAATTAAACCTGAAGAAAAGCTCTGAAAATGTAAGTCAACACAAACAAAGTTATCAGAGTTTTTTATATCACAAGAGTATTGAAAAAATTCCTGTTTATCTGCAAAGCATATTTGTGCAAAATTTCCCTACCAAAGTCGTATGACCCATAACAAAACCATGATAATTCACTGTTGCAGAGGAACAAACCACTGCACATACTCGCACCCACACGTATGCGCGCACGCACGCACACACAGAATGTAACGTAAAGACAGCATTTCAGTGAATGATTTTTTTAAATTGTATTTATTCGCATTGCAGGTACCCATCCATGGCAAATTACAGAACGTTATACACATTGCTCTTGCGTACAGCTCCATGTGTAAGGCAGATCTTCTGTACCAGCACCTCTGCGAAAGGAAATAACAGCCTATCTAAGCAGTGAACCAGACATCCTCTGGCTCTGAACCGACCGTTTGCTACATTACATAGTGTCCCTCGGTCTCCTGCTCTCCCATGTACTGAGGTCTGCAAGTACTGGGACAGTCATGCAATCCCAACAGGCTGCAATTCCTTAATTCCTCAAATCAGAATGGATGCGAACTAAGTTGGAACTTTAAGCATGAACACATCGGGACCAGTGTAGGAACTTAAAACAGCCTTTAAATATTACATGATCTAAATACATACAGACCTAACTATTAAAACTGCATTTGTTAGAGCTTGCAGAGGAAATGGTGAAGAATGTAGCTACTTCGAAATTTGGATTTCACGCCCCAAAGAGTAAGTAATTTAGTGTTTCTCGTAGCAGACGTATTCAGTACATGGGGGACCACAGTGTGAAGTATCACAACATTGCAGTTGCAAAACCGGCAGAAAAATGCTGTCCAAAGTGTGTTGAATCACAGCAGCCGTGACCAAAACGAGTCTTATTCTGCAAAGGAAATTATGGCATGTGACATAAACAAAACAAAACAAAAAAAAAAACAAAAAACTGGGATTCAGTCAATCAAGAGTGACAACTCACCAGAGGCCACGATGGCTTCAGCGAGACCTGTTAGCTTGTACAGATAACGAGCCGTGTCATATTGCAAAACATCAAAATATTGTCAAAATGTTAATCGCTAAAAATATTAAAGGAAAAATACACTAAGAAAAACAAAATGGCTTCTGAACAAAGTTTGATCAAGGAGAGCCTTCTGTGCAATATGATTTTTCATTAGTCATCTCTCACATTAAAGAATAAATACAGGTGAATTTACAGTAGTACCGGTATATTCTTTATTTCCACATGTCTGGGCCAGGAGCCACCAGATGCATTTCTAGGCTTTAAAATAACAGGAGAGAAATATTCTGTACAGTATTGCAAGGTATTGAAAAATCGTTCTTTTACATTTCACAAAAAGAGACCATCTGAGTGTCTGCGATTCGCTGTTATCCCGATGATATTTGCTGAAGTAAACATAAGTCAATAAAAAGAAATTAAAGTTAATTTAAATACAAATGCAACAAGGGGTTCCAGTGGTGCTTTGACGCATTCGTCGTCACTAATGCATGGCAATTTTGGGATGCACCACCCATTTGAAATACTTTGGCAAGTTCTCGTAAAATGACCCGGCAAACAAAAAATGCCTTCTCAATCTTGCTAATATGACAATGCTATAACATTGGCAATATATTCCAGCAACATTGTGAAAACATTTTGTGTTAGTTGGGGGAATACAGCACAGGAGCAGCCATGATTGGCTGGAAAGATCAATTACTACACCCATCCCTCCCTCTTCCCTCCCAAAGCCATCCACTACCATTGGCTCATTGTATTACCGAAAGTCTCTGAAATCACCAGCCTTCTGTTCAACTGAGACTTAAGATTCCAGGCTGATTCTAAAGCTGCGTTCGATTTGGTTCAGAAGTTGGAAGCCTGAGCTGGGAATGTTCGCAATACTAGTTGATAACAACGCACTAGGTAAAGATAAAAGCTATTCAGTACTCTGTGTACAACTGATTTAATGAGACACAACGAAGACAGAAGGGTCAATAAACTGTATATTGCTGCATGCTGACTTTGTTGATATAGGGAGCAGTCATCTTGAACTGGAACTCGACGTAAGTGAGGTTTCTCCGACTTTCCGAGATGGAAATCCGAATTCGGGGGACATTCCAATTGAAATTTCTGACTAAGAGCTCAAAAATGCAGACTTCCCAGTACAAATGGAACGCAGCATACATTCGTTAGCAACATTTACTTGCAAACATTTTTTCATTCGGACTGAAATTACTTAAATCGATGAATCCTATCCAAGAATTTACATGAATGAGCTCAGAAAGATGCCCATTCCTATCTGAAATGTCGACTACAGTCAAAATAGATCTGTTACGTGCATTGTCCCATATTCAACATCTCTTTGTAATCGGTGTTGAGCTTTAACTTATCATTTTAACTAGTTTTGCATCTGAATGACGTTGAGCTGTCATTGTGGATCAACAATTTTCAATTCTATCAAAAATATGTAAAAAGAAAAGAACGTAGTCTAGGTTGCTGAGCAGCTTTTCATAAATTCCACCATGTTCGTTCATCAAAAGGACTACACCGCCTCAATCGATCAGCTTAGATTTACAGTTGGACCAGGGTATTTCATTCAGACCATGGTGCTCACATGAGGAAATTTCATTCCAGCTTCAACCGTATTACATGTGCTCCATGTAAACGTGGCTGTTGACAGGCTTCTACATGTCCGCACTTTTCATTAGCTAATCACTATTCTTAAATAATTACAATAATTGTTCATTTACCATTATACTCTTGAACACTCACTCCAGCAGAAGTCCAGTGCCCCATCTAATACTCTGCATGATTCATAAGAGGGAAGAAACCAGCCAGTGGTTTTGAGTACAGTACAGTCTAAGAGAATGTGTATTTATCAGTGGAATTGGGGTCCGGCTAGCTTATCCAGGTATCTGTTAAACAAGAGCAGTTTTGACCCTGAATCAGGAATGTTCCCTACAGCGCCAAAGCTTTTTACGCACAGCGAGGTCTGAAAACATTTTGACAAACGATAAGATTTTATGGGGCTGAATTTCACATGCATTTCACGCAACATCAATTTAAGTAGTCTCATACACTCTACACTTCAATTTAACGATTTCAAAATCCATACGCATCACACTAGTGCAGGAATCACTGTCATTTAACCCATTCAGAAGTAGTATGTGAAGTGTGAGACTCAAATCAACATTTGAATCCTGATGTAACAAAGGTTACTTGTACGCATTGGAGTGCAAGAATACTGAATTCAAGACTTTGGAGACTCATTCCAAAAACATAAAACTCTACAGACGGTTAAAGAGTAATTAATTACACACTATTTCAGACTAGTTCTTTTCAGCACACACAGTTCAGGAATATTTGTTGGCAGCACAGTAACCTTTGATAGCCTCAGAATAAAGTTTTCTGAAAGTTCATTTTCCCATGTCAAATAATATCATGTCAGGAACAGTAAAACAATGACATGGACTAAAATATTTCATTATTAAATAGGTATAGAAACATGTTGAGTTAAAAATCAGGATATATGACAGTAAAATTGCTAACGGACCTCACTGTACGACACCCCAAGGGAGCAGGGTGATGAGCTTTGGGTGTCTCTTCGTCTACTCTACCCAGCCTCTGGGGCGCAACACCTTAGAGACAACCCCCCCCCCCCCTCCTCCCAACCCTCCAATCCCCTCCACACCACCACGCCTCCACCCTCCTCTGGGGGCGCGGTTACCTGGGCAGCGGTTGCTAAGGCGGCGGGCGGCCGTTGTTGAGCTTGTCGCGCATGAGGGCGAGGGCACCGGTGGAGAACTCGCGGAGCACGTGCACGGTTTCACGCTGCAGACGCAGAGATTCACGGGTGAACTCCTGCTGTGACTCGGTTAGCTGCTGGAGTGATTCGGACAGCAGGGCGAGTGAGCGCGACACCGTTTCCAGCAGGGCGTTGGTGGCGTGCTGCTCACGGACACTGGCCGCCGCGCTCTGAAGCATCCTGTCCCGCGAAGCCGCGCTGGCGCCGGCGGCCGAGCCGGAGCTGGGCGGGGCCGCCCCCCCGGCAGGGGACAGCGAGTGCTGGGCTGCGGAGGCAGAGGTGGATGAGGAAGGGCCGGGCACAACAGCAGCCGACGATGAGGACGATGAAGAAGAGCGGACAGAGGAGGGGGCAGCTGCTGCCACACGTCTTAGGTGATGCTCTTCTTCAGGGGCGGGGCTGGGCTGGGCCAGGAAGGGGGGCGGGGCCAGGGTGGCCTCTCGTCTCTCCCCGTCCGAATCTTCCACATCCAGGGCCTGGTCTGCTGGGACACACCACACGAGAACAGCAATACAAGCATGTACTCATACATCACACATTAGAACAGGTATGTACACACACACACACACACACACCACAGGCATACGCAAATTACCAACATACGCTGCATGTGGCCACTCTAACTCATCCAGGTACATATAGTATGTATTGGTGGCATACATGCATGTATCGGGCCAATGTTCATGTGCATACAGTGGGCTCAAAAATTACTGGCACCTCTGACTGACAATACACAAAAAACACTTTTGAAAAATTCTAGAACATATATTTATAAAGAAACTGTTAATAACACCTGAAAAATATTGAGTGATACCATTTTTCCAAAATCATTTGCTGATTTAATCAAAAATCTATTTCCTCCAAATCAAGGTTTCACAGTTAATGGCACCTTTAAATATTACTGGAAATTACATTGAATAAAATTAAACCAGGTATTAAATGCCACTCATGGGTCATTCCATATGAAGTCAACCAGAGGTCCCCAGGTTACCGACTCAGATTTGGCTCAAATTTTTTTTGGGAGTACTTCTATTTTCTTAACGAATACATGCAAAATTTTTGCATCCTACTCCAAGGGGTTTCCAGGGGGGCCACACCCCCTTTTTCAGATTTGACCTCTCAAATATGAAAATTTTTAAGGGCGGAAATCAAAAATTCAGTTTTCAAGGGCCGCCTATGTGGCCTTGATCCCTTAGAGGTTAAATTGAGCTGGATTCCTTCTCTTTGAGGATAGGTCTGTCAGTACAAGGAAGATTGACTGCACCCAAGGAATTTTAGTGGAGTTAGGAGACCCTGAAAAGGGTCTCGGCTTAAAAAAAAGTAAAGTTTTTGCTAATTTTTGGATTGGCAAGTTCACCATGTGGGCAGTTACCCATGGTAATGAAAATGGTTCTACATTTACACTGTTGAAGCCATTTTTGGCCAGGATTCCCTTGCAAAAGAGATGTAAATCTCAATGGGACCATTTTCCTGGTAAAATAAAGGTTAAATAAAAAAAAAATAAAATAAAAATAAATGTATACATCTTGACTTTATTCATTCCAAATTACAAGTTTTCCCATCTCCTTCACGATTTACAAAAGTCATTATGCTATATCGGAACTTCTTCAGTTAGTCAAGATCTTCTCTTCGTGGTGTCCTCCTCCTCAATGGAATCAAGGTCTGGGGTTTCACTGTCAAAGGCACGAGCAAATTTGGTATGAATCTTACTCTTGATCTGATTAATCTTCCACTCCCCATATGACTCCGCATCTCTCTTTGAAACTGAGGATTTCAATGGAGTGCAGTCCAGAGATCCTGCAACTTCATTCAGTAGTGATCTTCGATTCAATTCTGGTGAATGGAAGTCGCTGTCACTTGAAGACATAGCACTGTCATGGTCCTGCTCACCACATTGATTGAAACAATTGGAACAAAGTTTCTGTCCTGGTTTCAAATTTAACTTCAGAGCCATTTCTTCGTCAACAATTCTCAGGGATTCTGAAAATCAAGTGTATGACAGTGAGAGAGATTAAATTCCTTACTGTAATTTAACAAAACCCGTTCTCTGTTACGCGAAAAAGAATGCAGGGTGACGCCACCACAAACATACTTACTTCTGATTTGCTTCTTATGATGGTTAAATGGATCGGCACAGGACCTCTGCAGACTTGCAAAGCGTGACAAATACAGTTTTTCGTGATGGAAACAGATTCGGTCACCTTCACTGAGTATGACATTGCACCTCCAAGTCAAAAGTTGTTTGTCAGCTGGTTTAAGGTCACAAAATGAAATTTGTCCTGATTTTCGGCAGTATGTATGTTTGTCGCATTCTTCATCCAAGGAAATCCCAATTCTGCACCTGACAGGAGCCATGCTGAAGCTTCAAAGAATTCATAAATGAGCTACTCTATTGTTTTAACCAGAGAGGATGCAATACCCATGGAAGATGATGCAATGCAAGGGAGATCTGATGCAATATTCATGGAGGATGATGCAATATCTGGGAGATCCAAGGCAGAGAATGCAACATCATATCAGATGTCAGATTATCTTAGGAAATGATGCAACTTGAGACAGCACTGTTTATTTAAAATGTCCAGTTGCAGAACAAAAGGGATAATAATGGCCATTTTTACCCCAAAATGCCTATATTTGACAACATGATTAAACTAGAAATGGTTTTCACACGTAAAAACAGATGTCAATATGCCTTAGTCCAAATTGTTGCCATGGAAACAGAAAAAAAAAAATTCAAAAGCAGTTCAAACCCTCAAAAGGCACATCTACATGTTATGGAGAGACACTATATCAAATTTGGTGAGAATCGGTAGAACAGTTTCAGAGTTATGCCCCGGAAACAAATGGGAACGCCGACGGCCACAACAACGCCAACGGGAATTCAGGCAAAAACAATATGTCTCAACCCCCTGGGAAGGGAGAGACATAATAGGAGGAGATGAGAAAACAAGTCGTAATTTTGAACAAATAAAACCAAGATATATCTGCATTTATGCAGAGCAAGTTTCATTACCATGGGTACCTGCCCACATGGTGAACTTGCCAATCCAGAATTGGCAACAACAAAAAAGTTACTTTTTTAAAGTGCCCATTCCACACATATTGTGACATTTTGTGTAAACCACCAATGCCCTGCCATCGTATTTATACTATTATTTGTGGGAAAAGTGCCTTGGATCGCTTATTTGATGACCTTTTTAGCATCACTGAAAGGCAGTCTGAGACGACGGGCGAGTTCCCTCATGAATATCTGGCATTTAAGCAAGCTTCGCGCTGATCGAATAGTTCAGCTACATTCGTGAATATTCAATATGTAAAAAGCCCTAACATCCTACTGGCTCAGAGCCTAGCTAGCTGCAACCACAAATGGTGAAAGACGACAGATTTTACAGGTAGCATCGTAAGACTTCAGCGAAGCAACGGCTACACAAAGTAAACAAATATTGCCTTATATATGTGACCGCGAATCTGAAGGGGAGGCCGATGCAATGCAGACAATGCCACCAACACATCTAACAATGGGCGTTTCAGAGTGGTAATTATACTAGTCCACCGAACAAATTCAATGAAATGTCTTGCAGCCCTCTCGATTACAGAGGTGCCAACCCTCTTGAATTCAGCGCAAGTGTCACTCCTCTTAGTGGCATTCACGTTCCTGTGCTGTAGTCTGCAATTATTCAATCAAGGCGCATTTAAGATTCTCTTGCAGAATTGAAGTTGTTGTGCATGAAAGTTTCAGTTTCACGTGCATAACGGTTCATTTCCTCACTAGTGACAGGGAAATCAATTATGACTCGGGAATTCTCACACTAGTCTTTACTCAGGAATTGAAAGCAATGGAATTGCATTAAGACATTTCAAATAGTCTTATTCCATTTAAACAATCGAAACGATCATGAACGATCAAGAGCTCCAGAGTCATAATTGCTTTCCGTGTCACTAGTGGTGAAATCCATCGTTTGCAAGTGAACCTGAAACTGCCATGCACAAAGACTTTTATTACGCGTAAGAATCTCAGTAATATATGCGCTGATTGAACAATAGCTGACTTCGATGAAAATGCATGAGAATAAAGTAGAAAGTTACCAGCCCTGCGATTACGCTATTGATTTTTTTAAACCATTCTGAAAGTGGCCTAACTCTCGGAATAGCCTACCCGGATGGGCTTTTGTGTTAGTAGCCTATGCATCAAGCCCCAATGCAACAGTATAGCTTACAGTACTGTACAGTTGGCAAATTGATTGAATCTTTGTGTGGGCGGTTACACTCCAGAGTGCATGAGAACCGGCGAGAACATGAATGTTCAATTCGCGGTGTTATGAAACGGTATTATTGGCATAAATTCTCCGCCTATTTACTTTAATTCGCAAAAACCAATACTTCAAGTGATGTTGGAGTTCACGAACCACGACATGTCACAAACTGATTATGGACCTACCACATTCAAATACTAACGGATACAGTACCTCACTAAAGTGAGTACACCCCTCACATTTTGACAATTAATTTATATCTTTTCAAGGGACAATGCTACAGAAATGAAACGAATACATTCTAGAGTAGTTATTGTACAATATGGGTAGCAGTGAAGATTTCACTGTACAAATAATTGAACAAACAGTCACTATTTCCAAAATGGGTGGTAACAAAAGTGAGCACACATCCAAATTGGTAATGGTCAACCAAGCAATGAAACGAGTCTTATTCATCATGTTCATGCTTTTGGCTGTTTGACTGGGCCATATGAGGCCACATTTCACCTCATGGGTAAGAACTCTGAGGATCTGAAAAAGACAATTGTTGCTCACCACATAGATGGTCTAAGCTACAACAAGATCTGTGAAACCATGAAACTGAGCTACAGCACGGTGGCCAAGGTTATCCAGCCGTTTTCCAAGAGGGGTTCTACTCGGAACAGGCCTCTTCAGGGTGGACCAAAGAGGTTGAGTACTCGTGCTCTGCGTCAGATGCAGAAGTTGGCTTCAGAAAATGGACGCAGGAGTGCTGGCAGCATTGCTAATGAGGCTGCAGCAGTGGGAGAACAGCCTGTCAGTGCAGACCATACGGCTTGCACTGCACTAAGTCGGTCTGCATGGCCGTCGGCCAAGATGGAAGCCTTTTCTGAAGCTATCCCACAAGAAAACCCAAAATCAGTTTGCTGAAGACAACCAGTCCAAGAACATGAACTACTGGAACCATGTTCTGTGGTCTGACGAGATCAAGATAAACTTGTTCGGCACAGATGGTGTCCAGCATGTGTGGCAGCCCTGGTGAGGAGTACCAAGACAGTGTGCACTGCCTACAGTCAAGCATGGTGGTGGCAGCATCATGGTCTGGGGCTGCATGAGTGCTTCTGATCTTGGGTAGCTGTGCTTCATTGAGGGAATAATGGATTCCAACATGTACGGTGACATTCTGAAGCAGAACATGATGCCTTCCCTTCGGAAACTGGGCCACACAACAGTTTTTCAACATGATAACACACCTCCAAGATGACAACTGCCTTCCGGAAGAAGCTGAAGGTGAAGGTGAAGGTGATGGCATGGTCAAGTATTTCTTCAGAGCTGAATCCCATTGAGCACCTGTGGGGTACCCTCAAGAGGAACGTGGAGGAGCAGCAGGTGTCCAACATCCACCAGCTCTACGATGCGGCGGAGGATCCCAGCAACAACCCGTGCACTCTGATGAATTCCATGCCTAGGAGAATGAAGGCAGTGCTGGACAACAATGGCGGTCACACTAAATATTGGCACTATGGACACAATTTGTCATGTTGATGGTGAGGTGTACTCACTTTTGTTGCCACCCATTTTGGAAGTAGTGATTGTTTGTTCAGTTATTTGTACAGTGCAGAAAATCTACACTGCTACACATATTGTACAATGACTACTCAAGAATATACTCAGGTTTCATTTCTGTGACATTGTCCCTTGAAAAGATATAATAAATTAATTGTCAAAATCTATAAGTCCATTTTCTCGCAGAATGGGCACTTTAAGCTGAGACCCTTTTCAGGGTCTCCTAACTCCACAATTATGCCTTGGGTGCTGTCAATCTTATTTGTACAGACAGACCTGTCCTCAACTTGAAGGAATCCTGCAAAATTCAGCATCTGTACGGAATCAAGGCCTCATAGGGGACCCTTGAGAACTAAATTTTTTATTTCTGCCCACAAAAAGTATCATATTTGAGAGTTCAATATCTTGAAAATGAAAATAGATACATTTTGATGAGATTCTGAATGCCTAGGCCCAAATTACCCTGGGTAGCAATTCTCAGCCCATACCTATGATTTTTTCCAAAGACAGTGGTCTACAAAATCCCTATAAATTGAAATTTGCGATTTGCAAATGCAAGAAGGGGGCTTGGCCCCAGATATTTGGGGGGCCAAATATCAGAAAACCATTGGAGTAGGAACCTAAAATTTTGCATGTGTTCTTTATGAATATAGAGGTACTCCCAAAATAAATTTGAGCCAAATCTGAGTCGGTGACCGTGGAAGATACTTGTACTTTGGTTAAGTTCAGATGGAATGACCCTAACGTAAGTTTTATCAACGTGTTACAAAACTATATTGAGCCAGTACATCACTTCCAGTTTCACAAGGGTATAGAAATGACTACACATATGCAAAATCCCTGTGTCATCAAAGACCATGAAGAAAACAAAACAAATTTCAGTTCAAAAGAAGCAGATGACAGAGACATTCATATATCCGATAATGGCTACAAGAAGATTCACACACGAATGAATATACCACTGAGCACTCTAAGGGCAATTATTATAAAATTTCAAAGATGGAACTGTTGAAAACCTCAAGTACATGATGCAACTGCATCTTGCCCACAGGAAACTGGGGAGGATGGTGAAAGAAGCAACAAAATCCCTAAGAATCGCTGAGAAGGAACTGCAAGAGCACCATCAGGCGCCACCTCCACAATCACAGGCTCTTTGAAAGGGTTGCCAGAAGAAAGCCTCTCCTGACCAGAAGACACAGAAGCAAGTGCTTGGGGATTGCCAAACAACGTTTAAATTATGACTGGAACAAGGTGCTTTGGTCAGATGAGACCAAAACTGTACATTTCCATTAGATACAACATTGGCATGCTTGGCGCTGAAATAGAGATGCATACAAGGAAAATAGGCGTGCAAAGCAAGGAATACCCCTCAGCTCGATGTCGAAGTTTTTGTAGACGCCCGCCCGCCGGCCCAACCGCACAAAGGATAGCAATACCCAGTCAGCCTTGAGGGCTGAGGGGTGAAAAGCATCCCATACCCACAGTGAAATATGATGGTGGGTCAGTCGTGTTTTGGGACTGTTTTAATTCCAGAGGTCCAAGGGCATAAGCTAACATTAATGGCATACTAAACTCAACCAAGTATCAGGATAATCTGGTTGCCTCCACCAAAAGGCTGAGACTTGGGCCATAGGAGGACTTTCCAACAAGACAATGACCCAAAGCACACCTAAAGATCCGCACAGAAATGGTTCCATTACAACGAAATCAACGTTCTGCAATGGAGAGCTCAGCTGTCAGATCTCAATCCAATCAAAAACCTGTGGGCTGAGTTGAAAAGGACAATATAAAAATGCAAACCCAAGAATGTGAAAGATCTTGAAAGGATCTGCTTGGAGGAATGGTCCAAAATCCCCCCAAATGTGTGTCGTAACCTAGGCAAACGATTTCAGGAGAAGACTCCATGCTGTTACCCTTGCCACAGTGGTTGCACTAAGTACTAAAGGAATGGTGCCAATTATGAAACCTTGAATTTGTTTACATTTATTTTTTATTAATTGATTGTTATGATTTTGGTTATTTCCTTTAAAATGTTAAAGAAAAGTATTTCACAAGCCAGTATATTCCAATTCTCAATAATTTATTTATACACATACATATAATTTTTATTTTTTTTTGCGAGCATATCAGTACCCGTGAGCCTGTAAACTGAAGTAATCTTAACAGTATGTGATACAGTGCACTGTCAGTAAGATCACTATTCAACAATGGTTTACCATTTTAGGGCACAAAAGAAACAAGAGCAATGCAGAGCGTGGCATATGCCCCCGCCTGTAAGTTGATCAAGGGCATATTGAGATGGCTGCTGTGGCGGCCATATTTGATATTGCAGGACACTGGTTTTCAAAAGGAACCTTCCTCTAGCCACTCCCAATATGCCATTAAGAAATGGCATCAATCCGACGAAGGATTCTATAGTTATCCCACGGAAACGAAAAGTTAACGGACGACGGATGGACGTGGTGTCGACACAATGCCCCCTTTCCTCTTTGGAGGGCGGGGGCATAAAAACAATGCCAAAGATGGGCAGAAGAGAAGTGGGATAAATCAATATTTCAGGTATTTTTTGGCAGAAATGGACACTGTACTCCAGACCAAAGAAAAGGACCATTCAGCTTGTCATCAGCAAAAAATCCAAAATCCAAAAGCAATTCTCCATCATGGCATGAGGCTCTGCCAGTGCCCTTGCCAGTGGTGACTTACACTCCTGTGAAGGCACCATTAATGCTGAAAAGGACTCTGAGATTTTGGAGCAACACATGCTGTCTACAAGGCAACATTATTTCCAGGAGACGCTCATGCGTATTTCAACAAGACAACACAAGACAGCTTAATGCATGCATTATAAAGGCATGACCGTGTACGATAACGGTGCGGGTGCTGGACTGACCAGCCTGCAGTCCCATCTCGTCCCTAATAGAGAAAGTGTGGCGTATTTTGAAAGGCTAAATGCAACAAAAAAATTCTGTTCTGTTGCACAGGAAAGAATGGGACCTAAAAATTACATCTGAAACACTTAATCACTTGTCTTTAAACTCCAAATGTATAATATTATGATAAGGAATAGCAATATTACAAAGCTATTACATAGCAATAAATACTTAATTGTCCCAAATATTTTTGAAATATGTTGCAAGAATCAAATCTGAAACAAGTAATTATTCAGAAAAATCCAAAATCATGTAATGAAACATCAAATGAATGTGCTGTTGTATTATTTCTGACTTAAGGTGAAGGAGGATTTAAAAATCACTGCTTTCAGTTTTTTTAAGATCATTTTTTGGGAGTTTTTCTCCTTTATTTCAACAATACAGGAAAGGAAAGATGGGAGGAAGAATGGGGAAGACATGCAGTAAATGGTCTGATTCAAACCCAGTCCACTGAGGGAAGGACTCGGCCTTAATGTGGAGAATGCTGGGGCACCTCACACTGCTCTCAGTTTAACATACTATCTGAACTTTTTATCCCCCGTCGCGCGATTAGCACGAAGCGGGGATATAGCATTGGGCTCCATACGGACACACAAAATTAAGGCAGCGGGGGGTATTGCTATGTTAGTGGCAAACACTTGTTCTGATTTGGGTTCGCAAGAGCTACTTCGACACAGTGCATTTATGCAATTTCATTTTGACAGAGAGCACCAAATTTTTTCATAAATGGGGCTCTGCATAGAGTGTTTATGTAGAAAATTCCTCACCTTCAGTTTGTGGAATTTCATACTGCATTTCGTAAGTATAAGAAGCATCCCCTACAACAGAGGAAACAAGGAAAAAATCAGCAAAAAACCAAACGCAGAAATAAAACAAAATAAGTTCATCTCATCAAGTATCATTCATTCTGACAGAAATCTTTCTGCATGATGACAAAAATGCAGTGCCAACAAGATGAAAATGCATGACCCAATTAAAGATTTCCCAATGAGGTGAGAAGATTTCACCCCGTAGCAAGATTTGTCAACTCGAGAAGAGTCATCATTGTAAGCCTGAGAATTGAAACTGACTCTTTTTGCAGTGAAAATGAAGGCAATTATTATTAAAAAATCAAATTTAAAAGAGCGTCACATGTATATTGTAGGACACAAATATTTAGCCCCACCATCAGCTGAATGGGACTCATGTAATTGCCTGTGTCTGATTGTCTGTCGGCTGGGCTTTCTGCTTATGAGGAAAATATTTCATAAACCATTCGGCTGATATTGACCCAACTTAACAGGTGAGGAGCGCAACACTAATTTCAATTTGATTTAATTTATGTCATAATGTACAGAGCCTCCATGACAGGACATCTTAAAATAATTTCTCGCCGATATCTCTAGAACTAAATGTCCTGTTGCATTACTGCTAAAGCTAAAAGTCAAATCAATTCATTGTCCAAACCTTTCTTATTTAGCGTTATCACAAAATCGAGACAATTTGTGAGATTCCCTGACTTCCAAGATTTTCCTGTTGATGCCAGATGTAGGATTTTCCAAATTTCTTCAAAGAGCCTTCCAGAATTTAACATTGAGTGGAGACAGGTGATTATCAAATATAAAAAATACTCAATGGTATAAAATGGTGACATTACGATGTCATTTTGGTGGAGCTATGTGGTTTATTTAAGTGCCATTCTAGTCCAATTTAGAATTCGTTGAGGAAACATCTACGTGTAATCAGATCCTGGTAAAATTTAGGGACAGTTTGCAGAAAAAAAAATTGAGCACAACCCCAGATTAAACAGAGTTTTGTACAACAAATCTCCATGTAAAATCACTTTCAGACCAGTGCGAGACAATATTTGCACGTAAAACTGGCCCAGAAAGTTGCATGCAAAGGAAATCTACCGTGTATAAACATTTCCTATTTCTGAAAATAGAATCGGTGAACTAGTGTTCAAATCTACATGGCCCGAAGGATTAAAATAAGAGTCAGACAATCAATATTTAAATGTTGCATAATGCTAAACTAAGTCTCAGCACAGAAATAAATTCAAATTCACACTGTTGCAACAAGTATAGAACGGGGCTACCAGACTGCTTTTCCAGGAGATTTGCCCTGCTAAAGGTTTTGATTCCAACCCCAATATTCCACTTACTAGGTCTTGAATGAGGTCTACTCCATTAGGGCTGGATTGAAAGTCTACAGACTGACAAGTTAGATAGATATTATTGGCTTGCCTGCTGCCAACTTGCCAGTGTTCTTTGCCTGCAGTGAGGCAACCACTTTGTATGACCTGGGTATGGATGGAATATCTGCTAGTATTTCATGCTGGTATGTTCTCCTATAGATGTCTTGCAACTCTGTGTTACATGTGTGTGAGGCATATAATTTTACTAACGCAGAAATATTTCGTATATTTTAATATTTCATTCAGATCAACATGATCATTCATGAATTTACTTTTTGGTCTACTGCTTATTGCTGCTCTGCGTGTCTTGACAGTTGCTGCCACAATTGCTTGGCTGCGTTCTGTTGCTTCTTGCTGCTAGCATTGCTATATGCAGCAGAATGGTGTCTGTTGTTGCTATATTACTGCATTGTTATTTTGATTCCAGTTGCTCCACATGGCTTTCGTTCTGTTAAAAGAATTAGCTTTAGTGCTGTGTTTTGAATCATTTTACAGGTTTCTAAACATCCTACTAAGGGACTGCTGTTGAAAATTTGACAGCTGGCTAACACTGGCACATTTACAAAAGAATGTTGATTAATGGGTGTTGTCCTCATCAATAAATAAGGGAAATGAGACAAAATCTCCACGAAAACAAATGAGCAGCCCTGTTCTAGCTGTCATAAGAACTGTGCTTTTTTAGGTTTGGAATGAGAGCCAAGAAAAGATAAAGACAAATGTCAATGAAGATGGAGGGGCATCACCAGTGTGATGTGAACTCATACCTACCAGACATAGGCTGCGAGAAAGCAGGGTCTTGAACAGGGAGGCCATAGACTGAGGAGGGTATGCCCAGGTCCGCTTTGTGTGCCAGTGGGTGCGGGGGCAGATGGGGCATGGGAAGGGCCATCCCAAGGGGGTGGGGGGTTAGGTGGGGGACGGTTAGCATGTGCGGCATATCGAGCCTCCCGTTGGTCGAGGCGCCAGAAGGCATTCCCATTATGTTGTCATCGTCGTCATCATCGTCATCTTCATACCTGCCCGATACCCCCATGTCGTCTCGGGGGGGCAGCCGCAGGATATCATGCACGATGGTCTCCACCGGTGAGAGGTCGCGGGAAATACGCAGCGCTGAGCTGGCCCCGCCTAGCCCCGCCCGCATGGCTGCCACCTTGCGTTTGGTATCGCACTTGAGGTCTGACCACTTCTTGATGATCTCAATGATCTCCCGCGGGCACTCGCTGATCTCGTTTATGCGTGCAGTGATCTCTGCCCAGGTGCGCTTCTTCACGTCCGCCGAGACACCCCGATTGAACTTACCTGTGGGACAAGAAACAAGGGACAGTTGGTATTACTTTTAATAGAAATGGGCATTTCCTGAAGGGCTGTGAGCACTAAATTACGTGATCGTTCAATTTTTTCTCACAAGACCTGAAATGTTGATTCATCGGACCATTATACACGTTTCCACCATCAGTCCTTCCATGTCAGTGGACCTTTCTGACCTGTCAATCAAGTGTAGAATAACTACCAATCAGATTTCCTGATTTTAGGATTCAGATCTTACCAAGGTCCTGCCTGCCCCGACATATTGTCCCACATAAAATGCAGACATTAGCTGTATGTAATGAGCAAGGTGTCTGACTTTTTCAATAATAGTTCTCGGATGCGCTTGGGGAACGGGTAATAATGACAAAAGATACCCGGCCAGGCTACAGAGAGCTCAATTAACCCTTTTCCAAAGCCAAAACGCAGTTGGAAAAGTGTTTTTGATGGATTAAGGCATGTGGAAGCCTCACACGCAACTCAATGTGAATAACACAAGGCTGTTTGCTTGAAGGCAAGCAAGTGAATTCTTTTTTTTGCCATTTTGCTTTCACTAGACCGTTACCAGCAATCTAGGCATTTGTTTTTGCTGAGAAGACAGAAAAACACTAGCGGCATCATTGATGTATACAAAAACATGGTATTGTTTTTCCCCAGTGGACGTTTACACACTACACACACAAAAAAAAAAAAAAAAAAAGATGTGGCAGCAAACCAGTAGCTATTCTGCTTAGAACATGATTTTCATGCCACCCATTACAGTTATTTGCAACACTAGAAAATAACAAGAAACGCCCGCGTTTGAACACCCTCGGCCTGACTTATGAAGTGTCCCAGAACAATTACGCAATAACCAAAGTAGAATTTCACAGAACATACATTTACAAATACAAAAATGCGCAAGGTCCCACAAAAATTTAGGAAAATTCAAATTTTTTTCACTAATCTACAGCCCCGCATATATATGATCGTTCCCCCAGGTATAAACCCCCTAGCTCAAATGCTTCATCAAAATCAGTCCTGGACAAAGTTTTTTTTTCAAAAACGCCAAAAATGCCATTTTTTTCCCCAAAAAATGGTCCGATCTGAAAAATAGACAGAAAACAGACAGACGTCGAACTGATGACAATACCCTTCGGCCTGAAGTCTGGCCGAGGGTAAAAATCATGTAGCTAGATGAAGGATTTTGTAATGGCATGATGTAATCTGCTTAGAATCTGCTAACTAGCTACAATCAGATTCAGTGTCATTCATTCACTTAGCCGAAGTAAGAAAGTTAGCTTGTCATTCACACTGGTTCGGAGAAAAACACCGACATAACAAACATTAGGACTAGGGTTGTCGCTGACAACACTTACGGTCTCCAAGACGCACCGCCTTACGCCCTTACGTTAACGACATGACTTTCCTTCGCGTACATTCCGCAATGGAAGAATAAATAGTGAAATATAATTTATGTATGGTAGAAGAAAGTTTAGCCTTATTTTCAGGAAGGCACTGTTGAAGCAAAATAATGTTGCACTTTCACTGTTTTCACTTGAATGAGACTGAAAATATAAAACCGGGCTCCTTCGTTCACTGTGTTAAGTAGTATTCTTACATCCCCGAAAAGTTAATTTAATTTGGGCCAACGGTTACCCCAAAAGAGTCCACACAAAATCTATCACTTTTTTCACTTGACTGAGAATAGAAATTCAAAATAGGGCCTTGTGATTCACAAAGTTAAGGAGCGGTCTATCTTACCTGAACATTTGAATTAATGGTAAACTCAAAATAGCCTCCTACTTGAAGTTTTTATGCTTTTTCACTTTTTTCACTTGACTAAGAGTGAAAATGTACAATCCGGCCTTGTGATTCTAGAATTTACATAACAGTCTATCATCCCTGAAAATGTCGTTCAATTCGGTCAAATGGTTACTATAGAGTAGTCCACACAAATCCAGTGAGTTATGATCCTTTAAAGTTACAATGAGATGAACAGCAATTTTTTTCCAATTTTCGGACCCCATCATGATATTTCTAAATTTTATGGCTTAAATATGAACATTTTAGTAATAGGGCATATCATATAAAATGTAGAGCTTGCATTGGCGTATGTGATGATTTTAACAATACTTCGATTGGATCATTAGTTAATGAGTCATGATCCTCCGAAGTTCCCTCAAAATTGAGATTTTCGGTTTTAGGGATTCTTCAAGCAAATATAAGAGCAGAACACCGTGACTGATGATTTTTCAAGTAATTTT
Organism: Gymnothorax reevesii; assembly: GCA_029721435.1. Classification (NCBI taxonomy): domain Eukaryota; kingdom Metazoa; phylum Chordata; class Actinopteri; order Anguilliformes; family Muraenidae; genus Gymnothorax; species Gymnothorax reevesii. The sequence goes on from CM056574.1 coordinate 119,766,761, forward strand.
CCTAAATTCATATATGTACCTCCTTCAAAATGAGCTATGAAACGCACAGTTATCATTATCGGTTGCTGCAGTAGAAAATTGCCAACACAACCACCCTCAGAAAACCTGAAAATCGCAAAATTTCAAAGATTTTAATTTATACTCAATTTACAGCTAAACTATTCACATTTATATAATAAAGTATATCAGAGAAATTGTAGATCTCTATATTAGGAACATTTTGATACTATTAAATATGAAATATCATGTTTTGATACTGAGCTACAAGCATTGGAATATGACACCAGAAATTTCACTTTCCAAAAAGAGCCATTTTCAAAGGAAGATAATTCAAGTTCTAAGACGAAATTGGAAAAATGCCTTGATAAGTTTTTAGAGAATTCTATCTGCTTTCATTTGAGCTATTACACATATTTGTCACTACAGCCGTTAGTGAGAAGTAGATTTTTAACGAGGACCTCTGTCAAATTTTGAAAATTTCGAAAAATTTTCAGTTTTTTCGGAATAGCAAAAAATCTAGTCAGGCGCTCAAAAACCGCTATGGGTGCAATCGATAGGGAATGATGTCCTCTATATTTTGGTGAAAGTTTTGTGAAATTACCTTGAATAGTTTGAGCTATTGAGGTTCAAAGATTTTTACGTTTTGAGTTATCCCCCTTGACGCAGAGTGAAAATGAATTTTTTTGCTCTATCATCCCTGAAAATTTAATAAAACTCGGCCCAGTAGTTACTTCAAACGAAAGCACACAAAAAAGTACAAATAATAAGAATAAAAACAGGACGATAACAATAGGTCTCCACGACTTTCGTCTTGGAGACCAAAGAGACCTAATAACTCAATTATGTGTAATGTAGCTAGTTTAAGGGTTAACTGCATTGTGTAACATGATTTATTACAAAGTCTAACGAGCCTATAACCTGACTTGTGGCAAATTGACGTTAGACAGCATACTGGATCCAGTGTCATTTTTAGCTCAGTGATGGCAACAAACATTTAAAAACTACTCAGCCTGTTTTACACATGCAGTGCGACTCCCTGGTTTGATTTCAATGTGTAATTTATTGGGTGCTCCGCTTTTCTGCATTGATCGCCAGCACTTTGCGGTTACTCTTACATCTCCACCCATCATGTTAAAAAATTTGATGTCATGAGTATATCCTTGCAAAAAATAATTAAGTCCTCTCTGGAAGACTTTGCTAGACATGTTGAATGCGCTCGGTACTAAATAAACTGCTATATTTTCAGGAATACGCACCAGAAATTGGTGTTCAAACTTCTGCTGACATGTTGTCAATGTGATACTGACGGCATAGTTGGGGAGTCTCAGCAACAGTACCTATGGGGGTCAGAGCTGGTCGGAGTTAGTTAGAAAGGTCCATTCACACACTCGTTGACAGGGATGACAAGCTAAATCATAATCATAATCATTTTGATGAAATTACACCCTGATATGATGATTAAGTTATATTATTATTTGGCATTAGAGAGTGACTATCAATTTTTAACCCTGAAGCTAATATTAAAGTTATGGGTCTCTAAATATGGTTACAAATTAAGTGCAGGAAAGAAGTGGGCATGGCACCCAAATTTCCCAGGGCCATAATTCCAAAATGACCAAAGGTATGAAGCTGAAATTTGAGATTCCTTCATTTGCGGTCAAAAATTAATTTTAGAAATTTTTTCGGTCAAATCTGAAAGCTGTCACTAGGGAAGTTTCTGGAATCTGTGTGAATTGACCAGAAATGATCCCCATGCAATTGTCCATCACTGATGCCTGTGAGCCAAGAGAAGTTTATGTCACGCGTCTATGTCACGTTACACACGTGAGGCAGCTCGAGAGCCCATTATATAAAAGTAGCCACTGTTACAGTGGGAGCCACTCAGCAGGCCACAAGCAACACAACACAGGCGCCACTTAAGCTACACTAAGCCTACTGTCGTAATCATATCCTACTATGTGGGCCCATTGGTAAGGATGCTTCTTTTAATCGTACGATTGTGTAGATGTGATCGGCCTGCCCCAGGCAAAAAGACTTGGTCCATCCCTGGTTTGGAAATAAAGGCAAATCTCAAAATGCCCGAGTAAAAATTAGGCAAGGATGCAAAAAAAAAAAAAAAACAGAAACACCCGCGTTTGAACACCCTCGGCCTGACGGTGCACACACGGACAGACAGACGAACTGATGACAATACCCTTCGGCCTGAAGTCGGGCCGAGGGTAAAAACTGCCCCTTTTTCTTTGGATTATAATTTTTTTTTTATATTGTTTTGCCAATTACCCCACAGGCTGCATTATTGCTGCTCAAAATATTGTCTCAAGTCCCTAAGGAGTCATGGCAAAGTAGTTGAAAATCATTCTTTGCTTCACAGTTGCAATGGGCTCAGTCAACTCATTCAATTCTGCATGCTTGATGCGAAGTCACGCTGAATTATCATTTCTCTGGAAAAATCCCCAGCTTTAGCCAGTGAGGGCAAAAACTGTCCATCTCATTTCATAGCATGAGGCTGGCATAAACAATAAGATCATGATGGGAGCCATGTTACTACTTCTGAGCAAATGAGAAAAAAATTCTCCAAATTTTTGTTCCCAACACTGGTAACAAAATGGCTCACATCAATAATGCCCATGCATAAACCAAATATTGAAAAAGTACAAAACTTAAGCTGAGATGTCATGACCAGTTAATATCAAAATCAGTCAGCTGCTCTACAGCAACTAGTACCCGCACTCTTTTACTACGGAGCCATGCTGTTGTAACACGTGCAGAATGTGGCTTGGCATTGTCTTGCAGAAATAAGCAGGGGCGTCCATGAAAAAGACGTTGCTTGGATGGCAACATATGTTGCTCCAAAACCTGTATGTACCTTTCAGCATTAATGGTGCCTTCACATATGTGTAAGTTGCCCATGCCTTGGACACTAATACACCCCCATACCATCACAGATGCCGGCTTTTGAACTTTGCGCCTATAACAGTCCGGATGGTTCTTTTCCTCTTTGGTCCGGAGGACACGACATCCACAGTTTCCAAAAAATAATTTGAAATGTGGACTCGTCAGACCACAGAACACTTTTCCATTTTGCATCAGTCCATCTTAGATGAGCTTGGGCCCAGCGAAGCCGATGGCGTTTCTGGGTGCTGTTAATAAATGGCTTTCGCTTTGCATCGTAGAGTTTTAACTTGCATTTGCAGATGTAGCGACGAACTGTAGTTACTGACAGTGGCTTTCTGAAGTGTTCCTGAGCCCATGTGGTGATGTCCTTTACACACTGATGTCGGTTTTTGATGCAGTACCGCCTGAGGGATCGAAGGTCACGGGCATTCAATGTTGGTTTTCGGCCTTGTCGCTTACTTGCAGTGATTTCTCCAGATTCTCTGAACCTTTTGACGATATTACGGACTGTAGATGATGAAATCCCTAAATTTTTTGCAATAGCTCGTTGAGGAATGTTGTTTTTAAACTGTTCAACAATCAGCTCACGCATTTGTTCACTAAGTGGTGACCCTCGCCCCATCCTTGTTCGTGAATGACTGAGCATTTCAGGGAAGCTGCTCTTATACCCAATCATGGCACCCACCTGTTCCCAATTAGCCCGTTCACCTGTGGGATGTTCCAAATAAGTGTTTGATGAGCATTCCTCAACTCTCACAGTCTTTTTTGCCACTTGTGCCAGCTTTTTTGAAACATGCTGCAGGCATCAAATTCCAAATGAGCTAATATTTGCAAAAAATTACAAAGTTTACCTGTTCGAACATTAAGTAACTTGTCTTTGCAGTGTATTCAATTGAATATAGGTTGAAAAGGATTTGCAAATCATTGTATTCTGTTTTTATTTACGATTTACACAACGTGCCAACTTCACTGGTTTTGGATTTTTTAGACTCTTAAAATCCAGGGCGATCGTATAACAAATCTGTGTTAAATGAATAATGAATAATGTTACAATGAGAGATGTAATTCAGAGATTTTTTTCTAATTATTCAAATTATTAGCATTCTTTCAATCTAACAGCATAGCCCAGTTAGGTTTGTCTGCTTTTCACCATCACATCTTAATCGTTACAGGCTACTGAAATTGTTTGATAGTTATTTAGGCCAAGTACACGGGAGAAAATTTAAGGAAGGGCGGAACAGCTGCAATTAGCAAAATCCAAACTTAGGCTTCTTCCGGGCGGCATTTAAAATTGTTTAAGCTGCTTCAGGTGTGTATGTTTCAAGAAATTACACGCGACTGCCTACTCACCCCATGACTGCAAGTGACACTTTAAAATCCTCATTCAACATCGCTACATCCCAACTCAGCATTTCATCTCTCGTTGTAGTATTTTTAGGAGATCTAAAATAAAAATAAAGAGATTTATTTTCAGATCGCGTCTAAAAAATATGAATGGAGGAAAACATTCTGTAAAGCGCATGAAACGTGAGATAAATTATCACAATCACACGAAATGGCTAAATACGCCTTCAGTGCTGTTCTATGGCCATTGAACTTTCATAATGCGGCAATCAAACATGCGGTCTTAAAGAGTTCTACTCATCCAGCAAAGTAAATAAGCAAATCCCCCATTTGACGGCTAATTGAGCAAAGTAAACAGGGACATGATGAGAGTAATCGAATTGGTAAAAAGGAGACGATTCTGCAGTCCTTTACTTGGCTCCGTGCAGCATGTCACTGAAAATGTCAGTCAAATTTTTTTTCCGGAAGCATTTCTCATGCCCTTTGATGTTTGGCACTTTCGTTCAAGACTACGTCGGGTTTAATAAAGTAAAACGGAAAGCTTGGATGTTCGCCCCATGGCAACAGGTGGTGGTACTACGCCTTTAAAAAAAACGTGATTCAGAATCGTTGCCCCCCTAGTTGGGGCAGAATTATTTTGTGCCGGTCCAAGTTGATTCTGTGGCAGCCCGCTACACAATGGTCTATGAGTGGGAAACACTGGTATCTGCTACCACTGAGCCACCTACTCCATTCTTCACCTGCCCTGGTGTCCTGTCCAGTAACTTACTTGGCTTGTACACTGCCTTTAGTATGTTGCAAAGAGTATAGCCTATTGTCCATACAAGCATTTTATTTTGATAACCTCACAACTGTATCAGTTACCATGGTTACCATTACAAGTACCAAACTTAAAAAAGGTAGATGTGGTTTAACTACTACTTCCAAGCAAATATCCATCCACCCTCACACAGTCCCCAAAATGTAGTAAGATTAAAATGATCATAATGTTAAAAGAGGACTCTAGAAAACCATTTTGTTCCGATACTGAGATGAGAGGTAAAGAGACCTCTGAATACTCGCGTCTTTGCATTGACTTTGAATGTAATCTGTCGTGCGAAAAATTTGTTTTGCGTCTGGTGTGAAAGCAGCTTAAGCTTTGTGGAAGACCTCATTGTTAGCTTTACGTAGCTAACAAAGGTCAACAAAGATGTCTACATTTGTTCCAAACAAACTCAAATATCGTGTTTAAGGCAACATCTTGTCACTTTGCTGGAGATTGATATAAAGTTATCTTTTACATCGCTAAGTTAGCTAACGTCAGTAAACTCTCTGGCTAACTTCAGTGCTGACGGACGTTGGCTTAACGTGAGTTCCTGGCTGCGTTGTTAGGAGTTCAGTCACGTCAGGTTAGATTTCTTAAATTCTGTAGCAAGCAACAATAATAAGTAAATAAAATTTATTACCCTGCCGTGCACAAGCAATGCTGATCCTCCATCTTGTTGTGTGAGAGGGTGACGGAAACGAGATACGGTTGATCGCGTTTTCACTGAGACCTGAAAATTTTTGATACCAATTTAAACGTTTCGTTGACCTTCTCCACTCTAAATTCATTATCGTATCCCTCAAACGCAAAGCGTAACCCAATTTGCTGACTTCTTGATGATATTTGAACCTTCTAAATCATCGATAGCATCCTGAAAAATATCTCCGACTGTGATACCAGCCATTAACGCCTGTGGTAAAATGTTCATTGTTTGTCCGAGTCAGTGGAGGGGGCGGGGTTTAGCCATTGGTCAATTCAAAATCTAATCCCCACTTTTCTCTGGCTTTTTATTTGCCAGTACGATTTTGAAAGAAGGCGTCAATATGTTTTGGGGGATTTTATTATTGAGAGGGGGCTTTAGAATATTGATATCGCGAATGTGTGCTGCGCGTGCCCAAGCAACCCGGTGTGTCATCAGTAACATGGATTACCACATATAGTAGCACAATAAATTAAACTCAACATTTTCTTGACTGAATTTCAAAATTGGTAAAATTGCTTCCTACAACTGTCAAACACAAGTCTGTCATCTTGGATTTGCCCGGAGACGCCTGTCAAAAAATAATATTACAACTTGATGGCAGGCGTGAGATCATCATTTACCACCGTTGTCTATTTTCCTAAGAAACTTACTGATGGAGGTAGTGGGCATGATGAAATACAACCCTTATTCTATCAAACATAACCTATGCTGCTATTCACCAACGACGCCGTTTACCGACACATATTCTACGGTTATGCTGCCTATATAATGAATTACACAAGCAAGCAATGAAAAAAGCTTGTCATTTAGACAGTAACATTTACTTACGGGTCTGGCAACTTCAGCGTCCCTTTTAAAGTCTTTCTCCTTCATTAGCTCTTTCCACCAGGGAAAAGCTACCCTGATGTTTACCCTCACTTTTTTTTAAATTCGCCGGTCACATTGCCTTTTTAATTCCCTTTATCACTTTTTTGACAATGAGGATTCCTTCTCCTTTGGCTCGGCGTATTTTTGATCCTCCATTATGACCCAAAGTGCAGTGCAGGCTTTCAAATTTTCCAGGGCAGTGACAAGCGCCTCTCGCTGATCTCCTTCTCTGTTTCAGTCAGGCTGGCTCCAAACCAAAACGAGTTGTGGCTAATTAGCTGGTACCAGGTAGTGCTTAATGTCCCTCTCGGCGATAGTAGTATTGCATAATGGCGGACCAACATGCACGCATCCTTGGACTTACCTGTGCAATGTAAATATACATAAGAAATTCTTTGCTTACGAGGATAAGTCAGATTATTGCTAGAGGTAATTTTACACCAATAACGACATATAAATGAACACAGGCATTGATTTTAGCTAATTGAGACGGCCAAATGCATCTCAGATGGACCACTTACTGTTTAAGAGGGTGTATTTTTTTCAACCAGTGGGTCTATAAACTTATGTAATATGTCAAAAGAAAGGTCTAATTACCCACTTTAACATATAAAAATTTGAACATAAATGATTTGATAGTTTTTACGATATAGCCTTTTCAGTGCACTGTCCCGGATGGACAGAAAATTAATGTCTAAATTTTATATTTTTTTCTAAGTATAAGTTCTTGAAAGTGCTGTTCCCAAGATAACTATAAAATAAAACTTGGGCATTATCATCATTAGGGTGTTCATTTAAAGGTCCAATATAAGATTTATGTAAAAACAGGATTTTTGATGCCTTGATTGCAAGAGTTTTAGAAAATGTCAGTGTCTCGGATGGACTGAGCTAAAAGAGTCTCAGATGCACAAGACAACTAAATCAATCTTTTCTAAGATTTATTTCTATATAATACAATAATATAACATAATATTTTACATAAATGCATCTTGGATATGTACAAAGTAAGGTTTATTGCATTTTGTATCATACTTGCACATGGTTTTAAGTCTGAATTGCTCAGATAAAGTCATATTCAGCAGCACTCTCTGACGAGGCCTGGGATCACTTTCCAGTCCTTAGCATCAGGCGAAAGGTTGGATGTTCTGGAAGAAGAGGTTGGTGCTGGTGGCTCAATCTCACAAAGGTTGCAGTCTGCAGAGATAGTTTCCTGGTCATCTGCCACATGGAAGTGATTAGAACATCCGGCTTTCCTCAAGAAGTTGAACCTCCAGGCATCGGCATCAGCTGGTTCTTGAGCTTGTCCAATAGACCACTTGAAGCTATTTGGTCTGCAGCAGGCAAACCATTTAGAAACTGAAATGGTGGAAGTGGATGCAGAAGCCTGGGGGAGGACATCAAACTCAACACCATCCTTCAAGGATTAGGGAGATGTGGAGATTCTGCCAGGAGCAACAGTTCTGACACAGTGAACCTTCTGGGTGATGGATACTGGAACAGCTGAATCCCACTGGTTGTGAAGAGCAGGGGACTTCTGGTTTACCTCTGCAGCGGATACATATCTGATGTTGATGGTTGAGTTAACCTTGGCAGCACACTCAGTGTAGGCCTCCACATTCTCAATATAGGCTGTACGAGACTTGATGGCACTGTAGATTGTCCTCTTCACTGTGCCGCTGACACCATCTATAGCACCTTTGTCGTGAGAGGTGCCAAAAAAGTGCCAGTTCACAGGAATATTCATTGTTTCAAGCAGGCATTGATTCAAGCAGGTAATGAAGGCATACATGCATTTTTATTTGAAATGCATTGCAGCACCATCAGAAAAGATGTCTAGCTCCCTTAAAAAAAGGGAAGCTTTAGCTGTGAAGTGTCAATCACAGTCTCTATAAATATGGCTGCAGCATATTTATCATGGCTCAAGTAATCCGAGACAATAACAAAGGAGTGGGTGCCATCCTTAGTCCAGGCAACAGCAGTGAATAGCGCAGCTTGTGTGTTGGACCAGTGACCACTCTGTGTCTTGTCCTGGTGAAACAGAGTGGCATTCTCTGAAAAGTCAATCTGGAGAACCACATGGTTTGTTCTGGGAGATGAGAGTTATTTGGAAGTATTGAGCTTGCTGGTTCTTTATAAAGTTGTGAAGTCTGAAGGCAGGTAGTTTCTTACTCAGGACGGTCATGACATCTAAGACAGTCCCAGATCTCTGTACCTTGTCTGTGCCATCCTGTCTTGACCCACTGATACCAGGTAACAGGATCTGAAAGTTGTTGCTCATCTAAGTAGCTGGACAGGTTGTCAGTGGTGATGTTGTCCCTGCAGACTGGACAGTCACCAAACATGCACTCCTCAACTGGTCAAATGGTACCCCTTGATAGTCCTCGAGGCTGGTCAGCAGAAGATTCACGTTTTCATAGTACACACATACACAGACATTGTGTGGCATTTTGTCCTTACACAGAACAAATGGAGGTCTCAAGGCTTTGAAGGATGACAGACGGATCTTGTCCTCTGGGCACTCCTTGGCATACATGGCATAGGTCTCCTTCAGGGTAGTGATGAGGAATCTCTTCTACTCCTTCACCTTGGTGCCATCATCATGGGTGACGAGGATGGAGTCTCTGTGACCTGGCACCCTCCAGCAGATATCCTGGCATTGGTAAAAGTCACAAACTCTCTGTTTGGTATCATCAGGAATCTTAGTGGGATGTGTATACGTTGTCTTGTTGTTCTGTGCGCTGACATTGAGCTTAGCAGCCAAGCAGAGGATGATTTTGGTATGCTTTCGGAAGATGCTGGAAGATTTCTCTCTACCTGACGTTTAGCACGGCTGAAACTTGAAGGAGGACTGTATGGTTCAAAACACTCTGGAGTAGAGGCCAGTTTCTGTTTGGCTCTGTATTTCCATCTAGTCTGCCTTTCTGGAGCTCTGACTGCAGAGCTCAGGATTCTTCTTCCTGGCATCACATTTCCTCTGAGCATATCTCTCCTTGTATGCATCATCTCCAACCTTGGCCTTCAACCTCTCTCTGTAGTGACGGTTTCTCGAAGATGAAGATAAAGGCATTAGAAAAACATTATGTTGTTATATGAAGTGTCATTTGACTTATAATGATGAGTGACAAGGAGATGTCTGTTATACTCAACTAATACTGACTGTGAAAATGCAAACACCCGGGGTGCAAGAAATAGGCCCTCTGATGTCGAGCTAATCACTGATCTAGGTGAGAAATCAGTCGTTAAAGTATGCTCGTCACCTGTTAGTCAGTTGAGCAGATCAGGACGGGTGTTACCTACATTTACCTTTGATTGAGGAGATTGTTGCATTTTGCAGGGAACACCTTGTTCTTATTCATACCCTTTTACCCAGGTGTAAAAACATCATGGGGTTCCAGGGACAAAAGTGCAATTATCATCAGATTAGTTGATAATTAAATTTAATTGTTTGATATTTAGGAAAATAGAACATGAGATCTGAACCCTGCAGATACAGTTGCTAAAATTGTAATTATACAAGAATGTATTCCAAATTTTTACACAGTTTTAACTTTCATAAGCTATTGAAGACACTGAATCTTAATTGTACTTCCAGCTGACTGCTACTCAGTGTCTCGGATGTACACATTTCACTAATATATTTCCATGATAATGGGTCCAAAACACAAAAATTGTTATTAAACTGCCAAAAAAAATATGTTTCTTTATGCTTGCTTTGAGAAATTTTGAAGATTTTATCTGGATTTTAAGTATTTCAAATCGTAAAAAAAAAAAAAACATGTTTTCCAGCGTCTTGGATGGACTGCATTTTTTCTTAAATTGTCCATATTCAAGTCACTCAAAAGCACAAAAATATTTATTTTAAACCTAATTTCAAATATCATATGTTTAAAACAACGTTTTAACTTGATAAAAAATATTTGTTAAGAAAATTGTTTTAACTTATAACCCAGTTCAGAGCATTATTTTATGGCAACAAAAACCAGAGACAAAAAAATTGGCGAACTTCAAAAAGAGCTCCTTTCTTAAACCCCCATAACTTTCAACAATCTCTTTTCTTAAAAATCCATTTGAACATAAAACTAGAAATATAATGCAACCTAAAAATATAAGTTTGGGATAAAGTGGGCCATTTTAAAAATTTACCCCTGATGTTAACAAGTTCTTGGCTGTCCCCTAATAAATTACTTAAAACAGAACACAGTGCCCCTTTAATGTCAGTAAAGCAACTTCACGTCACGTTTCTACAAGCACAGTAGAGTAGAGATGGAAGAAACGGCAAACCGCACAAGAAACCATAGAATACACAATCACTCACTGTCTTTATACTGTTTTCAATGTTGATCATTCACAACATAATGCCCTACATAGTAGGTGAGTGTACATTTCGAACGCGGCCCTATTCCAAACAAATCAACTCCAAGAAAACTGAGCTGAGACAGAGGGCCATGCCAGGACTGGTTCTCCACACACAGAGAGTCGCTATGTCACTTGGAGCCGCGTTTCCATAGGGGTACTTTCGGTATAGTACCCTTGGAACCGTACTTTTGGTACTAAACCCCTAGATCTGGTTTGCGTTTCCACTGCAGACAGTACCCTTCAATAGATTTAGATTAGATTTATTGTCCCTGTGGGGGAAATTCATTTTCACAGCATTGTACACATTTACACAACAACCCAGACAACAACAAATCACACCACAAATCACAGGTAAACAAAATATACACACTCAGCACGGCCTGTTGTTTAAAGCAGCAATGGTTGCAAGGATCAGGCTTCTCCTGAGGTGAGCCCTTTTACACTGCAGTGTCCTGTATCTACGCCGCGAGGGCAGTGGGGTGAGGAACTGGTTGAGTGAATGTGTGATGTCCTGTTCTATTGTGGTTGCGATGCGTGAGATGGCCCTGTTGTTGAGTGCAGACAGATTGGGTGTGGGGAGACCGATTATTCTGGCAGCGGTGTTGGTGATGCGAGAGAGTTTGGCCCAGTTGGTGACAGTTAACAGATTAAAAAAAGCAGGAAGAGCAGTACATGAGGATGGGCTGTATGATGCTTTGGAATAGTAGAAACAGAAGATGGGGTGAAACAAAGTCCTTTGAGTTTGCGGATGACAGATGGTCTTTGTTGGCTCCTTTTGTAGATATCGGAGGTGTGTTGCTTGAAACTGAGTTTATTGTCCAGTGTTACGCCGAGGCATTTAAAACTGTCCAGCATTTCAACTATTTGGTTATTGATGGTGATGGGGTGCTGGAGTGTGGGGGGGGGTCAATGATGAGTTCTTTCATTTTTGTAACACTGAGGTGGAGGTGGTTGTCTTCACTCCACTTGGTGAAGTGCGCCATAGTGCTGTGGTAGTACAGGATGGAGTGGTCGTCTGCCAGCAGGGCAAGGATGGCTGTGTCATCTGAGTATTTGAGGTAGGTGGTGAGGGGTGAAGAGCTGGTGCAGTCGTATGAATACAGTGTGAATAAGAATGGACTCAGCAAACAGCCCTGCAGTGCTCCGGTCTTAATGGTGGGTGTAGGTGATGTGATGTTGCCCACTCGCACCGCTTGCAGTCTGTCACTGAGGAAGTTAAGCAGGAGTCGAAAAAGGCGTGTAGGGCAGTTGAGGTGGAGCAGCTTCTGGATTATCAGGTGCCTCTGGATAGTATTACAAGAACTGCTGAAGTCCACGAAGAGGATCCGGGCGAAGGTGCCTGGGGAGTCCAGGTGCTGGAGGAAGAGGTGCAGCAAGCAGGCCACAGCATCCTCTGTGTCCCTCCTGGCCTTGTAGGCAAATTGAAGGGGATCCAGCTGTGGGGTGATAACTGGGAGAATGATGTTGAGCAAGAGTTCCTCCAGGCACTTCATTATTATGGTGAGGGCTATGGGACGACAGAGGTTGGGTTCTTTGGGAGGGGGTTTCTTGGGTACTGGGATGATTGTGGCAGTTTTCCAGAGGGTGGGTATTGTGGCTGTGTGATAGGATTCACAGAAGAGTGAGTGGAGAATGGGGGCAAGGTCCAGGGCGCAGGACTTTAGCACCTTTGCTGGGATGCCGTCAGGTCCTGGGGCTTTACCTACAATACCCCAGCTGAGTTGGTGCTGTACTTCCTCCACTGAGAAGGGATCCGGTTCTTCAGGATCTGGAGGAGGGAGATTTTTTTAGCCATTCCTCACTCACTGCAGAGAAATCCTGGTTGTCAAAGTGGGAGAAGAAGTTGTTCATCTCTGCTGCAAATGATTCCGGGTTATTTGTGTCAATGAGTTTGGTTTTGGATTCGCCACCTGTTAGAGTTTTTACTTTCTGGAATGCCTGCCTTATATTCATGCTGCCAAATTCCTGTTCTATTTTATTTTTGAATTCCAATTTTGCTTTGAACACCTCATTTTGAAATTTTCGATTAGCCATTTTGAGGCCAGTCCAGTCTTTGAGGCTGAAGGCTGCATGCTTCTCCTTCAGGCAAATGTAAGCAAGGTTTTTTTTTTACCGGATGATAAAGAAGCTGATTGGTTGGTATGCAAATAAGGAACATGGTTCCCGTTCGCGGCCCTAATGAGTGACGTCCTAGCAGAAGACCCGCCTTGATGAGACGCTGACAGATTGCATTTTAATTTTCATAGTGTGTCCCAAACAGAGCGTGGTGACATGTATTTGAAAATGCAATGGACTGGGAGGCGCCGTTTCCCTTACTGCATTTGAATATTGTCCCATGTATTGCAGGATAAGTCTTTGAAAATGAATTGTCAAATGTTGTCATCATTATTATGTCATTATTATTTCCAAATGATTAGAAAACAGCATTTTTATTATCATGTTGACCCTAAAAGAGTTTGATGACATGTAAATGTAAATGCAATAGGCTGGGGGTGCTGTTTTGCTAAATTGCATTCGAATATTGTCCACTGTATTGCGTAGCATGAATTTGAAAATGAAATGTCAAACAGCTTTTCATTATCATTTGAACATAGTCAAAGATTTCCCATCAGTGTATGTGAAAATGAAAGTGATAATATTAAATTAAAAATGCATTAATCCAATTGTCTCAAATAACTCATTCATAAGTGGAAAATTATAATGCAATAGTGGGATTACATTTTCATTTGAATATTGTCCACTTTGGGCTTCCATATAAACCCACCTCCTCCCCTCAAGCCTCTGACCAAAGCCACGCCCCTGAATTCATATTCACAAGAGCATGTCTCACGGTTACCTAGCGGCAACGCTGTACTAGAATCATCAGCAGAGCAAAGAATAGCAGCATTTCAACACATCATAGCTTTCATCTAAGCTACAAAAGCACACCAATCCACTTTACCACAGTAGGAAGACATCCTGTTCCAAATATTATATACAGCAAACAACAATTGGTCATAAACACATCTCCGTCCATTAGAAAGGGCTAGAGACGCTTCTCACACGCGGATCTTAGGGGTACAAATACGCTCTAGCGTTAGCTGTTTGAATGCAACACACGAACACAGCTAAAGCTCTATATTTCATCATCAACCACGGGTAACTAATGGTAATGCACCTACTCATATAACAATAGGGATTATGGCAATAGGCCAATTTGCCAAAATGTTGAAATATATCTTTGAGAAAACCCCTCCTTGAATCGCCACCTTATCGTGGTGGAGGGGTTTGAGCACCTGGATGATCCTAGGAGCTATGTTGTCTGGGGTTTATTTGCCCCTGGTAGGGTCTCCCAGGGCAAACAGGTCCTAGGTGACAGGTCAGACAAAGAGCGATTCGAAAACCCCAAATGAATGTCAAAAAAATCAAGGAAGCTTACGTCGCCCGGATTGGCGTCACCGGGACCCCACCCTGGAGCCAGGCCTGGGGTTGGGGTTGGTAGGCGAGCGCCTGGCGGTCGGGCCTCTGCTCGCGGGACCCGCCCAGGCATAGTCCGAACGAGCGACGTGGGCCCGCTTTCCCGTAGGCCCATCCCCCGCGGGAGGGTTCAGAAGGGGCTGATGCCTTGTGTTTTGGGTGGCAGTCGTGGGCGGGGGCCCCGGCGACCCAATCCTCGGGCTCTGAATCTGGTTCTGGGGACATGGAATGTCACCTCACTGGGGGGGGAGGAGCCTGAGCTTGTGCGGGAGGCTGAGCGATACCGGCTAGAGATAGTCGGGCTCACCTCCACGCACAGTCTGGGCTCTGAAACCCAACTCCTTGAGAGAGGCTGGACTCTCTTCTACTCTGGAGTTGCCCGCGGTGAGAGGCGGCGGGCTGGTGTGGGTTTGCTTATAGCCCCCCAGCTTAGCCGTCAGGTGTTGGAGTTTTCCCCGGTGAACAAGAGGGTCGCTGCCCTGTGCCTTCGGGTCGGGGACAGGTGCCTCACTGTCATTTCGGCTTAAGGGCCGAATAGCAGTGCAGAGTACCCGACCTTCTTGGAGTCCGTAGGAAGGGTACTGGAAAGTGCTCTGACTGGGGACTCCATCGTTCTACTGGGGGACTTCAACGCTCACGTGGGTAGCGACAGTGTTACCTGGAGGGGCGTGATTGGGAGGAACGGCCTCCCCGATCTGAACCCGAGTGGTGCTCTGTTATTGGACTTCTGTGCTACTCACGGTTTGTCCATAACGAACACCATGTTCAAGCATAAGGGTGTCCATCAGTGCACGTGGCACGAGGACACCCGAGGTCGGAGGTCAATGATCGACTTTGTGGTCGTGTCATCTGACCTCCGGCCGTATGTCTTGGACACTCGGGTGGAGAGAGGGGCTGAGCTGTCCACTGATCACCACCTGGTGGTGAGTTGGATCCGCTGGCGGAGGAGGAAGCTGGACAGACTTGGCAGGCCCAAACGTGTTGTGAGGGTTTGTTGGGAACGTCTAGCGGAACCCTCTGCCAGAGGGGTTTTCAATTCTCACCTCCGGGAGAGCTTTGACCAGATCCCAAGGGAGGCTGGACATTGAGTCTGAATGGACCATGTTCTCCACCTCCATTGTTGACGCGGCTGTTCGGAGCTGTGGCCGTAAGGTTTCCGGTGCCTGTCGTGGCGGCAATGCCCGAACCCGGTGGTGGACACCGGAAGTAAGGGATGCCGTCAAGCTGAAGAAAGAGTCTTACCGAGCTTGGCTAGCTTGCGGGACGCCTGAGGCAGCTGACCGGTACCGGCAGGCTAAGCGTGCTGCGGCCCGGGCGGTGGCGGAAGCAAAAACTTGGGTATGGGAAAAGTTTGGGGAGGCCATGGAGGAGGACTATCGGTCGGCCCCAAAGAAAAGCTGGCAAACCGTTCGGTGCCTCAGGAGGGGAAAGCAGTACCCTGCCAACACTGTTTACAGTGGAGGTGGGGAACTGTTGACTTCGACTGGGGATATTGTCGGCCGGTGGAAGGAATACTTCGAGGATCTCCTCAATCCCGCTGTTACACCTTCCGTAGAGGAAGCAGAGGCTGGGGACTCAGAGGCTGACTCATCCATCACTCGGGCTGAAGTCACTCAGGTAGTTCGGCAGCTCCTCGGTGGCAAGGCACCGGGGGTGGATGAGATCCGCCCTGAGTACCTCAAGTCTCTGGATGTAGTAGGGCTGTCTTGGTTGACACGCCTCTGCAACATCGCGTGGCAGTCGGGGACAGTGCCTCTGGATTGGCAGACCGGGGTGGTGGTTCCTCTATTTAAAAAGGGGGACCGGAGGGTGTGCTCCAACTATAGGGGGATCACACTTCTCAGCCTCCCGGGTAAAGTCTATTCCAGGGTGCTGGAGAGGAGAATCCGGCCGATAGTCGAACCTCGGATTCAGGAGGAACTATGCGGTTTTCGTCCTGGTCGTGGAACACTGGACCAGCTCTATACCCTCCGCAGGGTGCTTGAGGGTGCATGGGAGTTTGCCCAACCTGTTCACATGCGTTTTGTGGACTTGGAGAAGGCATTCGACCATGTCCCTCGTGGCATTCTGTGGGAGGTGCTTCGGGAGTATGGCCCTCTACTAAGGGCCGTGCGGTCTCTGTATGACCGGAGCAGAAGCTTGGTTCGCATTGCCAGCAGTAAGTCAGACCTGTTCCCGGTGCATGTTGGACTCCGGCAGGGCTGCCCTTTCTTACCGGTTCTGTTCATTATTTTTATGGACAGAATTTCTAGGCGCAGCCAGGGGGCGGAGGGAGTCCGGTTTGGGGACCACAGGATCTCATCTCTGCTTTTTGCGGATGATGTTGTCCTGTTGGCTCCTTCGAATCAGGACCTTCAGCATGCACTGGGGCGGTTTGCAGCCGAGTGTGAAGCGGCTGGGATGAGAATCAGCACCTCCAAGTCCGAGGCCATGGTTCTCGACCGGAAAAAGGTGATATGTCCCCTCTGGGTTGGAGGAGAGTTCTTGCCTCAAGTGGAGGAGTTCAAGTATCTTAGGGTCTTGTTCACGAGTGAGGGAAGGATGGAGCGTGAGATTGACAGACGGATCGGTGCAGCGGCAGCAGTAATGCGGTCGTTGTACCGATCTGTCGTGGTGAAGAAGGAGCTGAGCCGAAAGGCAAGGCTCTCGATTAACCAGTCAATCTACGTTCATACCCTCACCTATGGCCATGAACTCTGGGTCATGACCGAAAGAACGAGATCTCGGGTACAAGCGGCTGAAATGGGTTTCCTCCGCAGGGTGGCGGGCCGCTCCCTTAGAGATAGGGTAAGGAGCTCTGTCACCCGGGAGGAGCTCAGAGTAGAGCCGCTGCTCCTCCACGTCGAGTGGGGCCAGCTGAGGTGGCTCGGGCATCTTTATCGGATGCCCCCTGGACGCCTTCCTGGGAAGGTGTTCCGGGCATGCCCCACCGGGAGGAGGCCTCGGGGAAGACCCAGGACACGCTGGAGGGACTATGTCCCTCGGCTGGCCTGGGAACGCCTCGGGATACCCCCGGAAGAACTGGAGGAAGTGTCCGGGGAGAGGGAAGTCTGGGCATCCCTACTTAGACTGCTGCCCCCGCGACCCGGCCCCGGATAAGCGGTTGAAAATGAGATGGATGGATGGATCTTTGAGAAAAGCTAAAGAGTAACTAGTGTGAAGTTCGGCTTATTCTGCCTTGGTTAATGCAGTGTTTTTAGAGTTGGTTCTTTTTTTTTTCCCGACCGGGAGGCCGACGTTTATAAACGGGGCATACGTTATGAACAGAAGGTGTTGGAGAATGAGTCATAATGATTGGGCAGCCCGCCTGGTCATTTACCGTAGTGGAGAATTCTGATTAGTATTGGAAATAATTCCATTTTCAACAGTCATCGGTATGAACTGAGATCAGTAGTTTTGGCTTATCTTGGGTACCCAGAGGAACATTTGAGTGTGTAAAAACGTCCATCATACATTCAGTCAAAAAATTTAGAGTTCAATGTCTACTGCAGCTATAACGGCGGCAGCCTTATTACTGATGACAGCCCAGCTGGCTAGGGAATGTGCAGTATATGCATTCGCGATATTAAATATTAATGATAAATTCGAATCGATGAAGGAATATCAAGTGATAATCCAGCCGACCCAGACCCAAAGAAGGGTCGTTCCACCAACCTTTCAGCTCGTTAGGATCCGGATGCCTACACAAACCTTCGTTGTACTCAAGCATAGAGAAATATCTTGGCTTCGCGGCACTGTCAAGGTTTTGTACACATTCAGAGAGCACCAAATCGGTTCGATAACTGCAGGATGCCATACTTCCCCATTTTGTTGTATTGATTTACATTTGTTCTTGCCAACCATGCTAATGTCTGAATATGACGTCAATGTTGGTAAACAAGAACTAGCTAGTGTTACCAAGTCCGCTTATAATACGTGACCTTGGGCTTCATTTTTCAAGTCGCTTGAAAAAATTACAGGTCGCGGTTTATTTGGGCTTGTTTTTAAAAATATGGTTGCTTGTTAGAGAAGTGCAACAAGCGACCTAATTGTTACACATTTATGGTTGCTATTTCCCCTCAATTCATTGATTGACTCCGTCTGCTTACAGCCTCACGAGAAATGTGAGAGAACCTGCCCTCCCTCCTTGCCCCTTGGTTAGCTTCGGTAACGCGTCCCACAAGCCGCGTTTGAGGCACGACTGGCGAATTTTTTTCTTTTGACATCACTGTCCGAATGATCCTTCCTAGTACCTTCGACCTAATTCACGACACGACACTGTTTACGAGTGTTACCGAATGCAGCATAAATGGAAGATAATCTCTTGACAAAATGAAACAGAGCCCGCCTCGCCCCCGCCCCCGGTTCAACAAAACAAAACGCTAGCTGGCATTAAAATGTGGCGAATTAAAAGGTTACCAGCTAAAGCCGCTTTCACACTGGATGTGAAACACGACAGATTACATTCAAAGTTAATGCAAAGTCTTTGCATTGACTTTGAATGAAATCTGTCAAGCAAAAAATTAGTTTCGTGTTTGGTGTAAAAGCATCTTAACATTGACCAAGAAACCAATAAACTAGCTTGCACGCTAGTTTAGCAAGCGTTTTAGCACCGTGTGTTTTAGCACCGCCGCATTAGTATCAGATGGTAACCCTTGGTACCCCAACCAGAGGGGTGACGAAATGTACCATCCACAACTTTTGTAATAGAAACGCTCTGAAATGTGATACGGCCGTACCGAACCGAACCGTTCCGCTTGATGGAAATGCATTGAGAAGTCCTTGCTTGTGCATACCTTGAACTCCTGCTTCTCACGCAAAAAAAGTTCATCCTGTCACAAATGTAACCACATCATTTAAGGCATGAGTCTTTACTGAGTATGTGGATGTCTTTATTATTTCTCTGAGTGATGTAATGTTGGAATTACAGCGATCTAAAAACTGTCTGTTTGCTCTTCCCCCAAAAATTTTTGGGTGATTTTTCAATGGAAAAGATGAAGAAATTTGACGTGCTTCATGTCCTTTGGCTGTTCCCTGAGCCAAAACTATGTGCTTCTGTGCTATAAAAACTATACTGCCGAGAACAAAATTTCATGAAGAGGGATTCAAATTTGTGGAAGTTATCGCGATATGAAAAGCATTTTTATCAGCCTCTGTGCTCCCAGCTCCCACTCTAGGTGTGACATCACGCACTCTAGCAAAGAGAACCAAACTCCCATTCTTTTTTTGTTGGTTTTTTGGGAATATTCTGGACAACGCATGTTGAAACTCAACCAAAATCGATAGGCTTCATCCTCAACCACTATCAACATGCTTCTGAAATATCAAAAGCATCGGAGAAGAATTGCAGTCTGTAGAGCATTCACAAGAAAATCTCTACGGACGCAGACGCACAATGACCCCATCCGGAGATACAATAAATGTCATGCAGAAGCATATTTGCTTCCCGGAAGACAAAAATTAGCTCAGATCCCCTTTTTTCAAGCCACTAAAAAAAATAAAATGTGGTCATTTTAATGACACACAAAGAATTTACACACACAGAAGCAGTCTGGGCCAGTCGCAAAAATACAAAGGGGTTTTGTGAAAATACAAAAATACTGAACAATGGAGCAGTCCAAGGGTCATAGGACAGCACATGATAAAAGGCTGAAACTTGCCGATGACGATGTGGCGGTTGTTCCTCACTTCGTTGAGCAGCAGCTGGACCTCGTCGAAGGTGAAACGCGACTTCCTCTTCCTGAAAGGCGCCCCACCGACCACGCCCCCTCGACCGCGAGGGCTGTGAAAATAACCCGACATCATGCGTTCCCTGACTAACTTTCGAATCCTTCTCCGGGCCTCTCCTTCCGTGTCGTGGTCTCCACCCCTCCAAGTCAGCGAGGGTGATCCCTCTACACTGCACACCTAAAGGCAAAAAAAATAAAAAATTCATCATGCACAGATGTTACATAGGATCCATTTTAAATCTTGAAATATTCATTGATCTGAAGTCAATCTGGATTGGTCATCCATTAATAGGAGCTCGGTGATCCATGTCAAGATGACGATCAGCGCAAGCTCAACCTCATCATTACAAAATATTCCAGTAAATGGTGACCACTGAAATTCTAATACAGCAGCAGTAGGGTTATTTACCTATAGCAAAAAACCATAGCAAAATAAATAAAAAAATAAATAAATAAAATACAAATTTTTTTCAGCAAATGAACCAATTCGAAATTAGTCACTTAGTTTCTGAGTGAAAAACATTTGGTGACAGAGTACATTTTTGAAGCTAGCATTAAAGGAAAAGTTTACCCAAAAAAGAATTCACTCATCTACCTCACCCCAATGCCAATCGAAGGGTCTATGAATTTCTTTAATCCTCAAAACTCTTTGAGTGACAAAGAAAAACAGCATTGAGGATATATCCAAATCAATTGAAGTCAATGGAGACCACTTTTTGGTTGAGGAATTGGTAAAGGAAACAAATCCTGCGAGTTTCATGAAAATCGGAGAAAGTTCCCAGTTTACCATATTTGACTTTTTTTGTGACGTACCCTAACAAAAATGGTGCAAAAAGGGTTAATACCAAAACCAGCCACGGAACTCTCTATAAAGGTCACAGGCCAAGTCCACTACTTCAAGTCAAAATCTATTTCACTCCTTCCTATTTAGCAGTATGACAAAGAAATGTCACATCCCATCCAAAATTAGCGCGTTAAAAGTGAAATTGGTAACAAATAACCCATGGCCCAAGCCAGTCGAGTGCCCAGCCGAATAAAATTTAGTTTCAAATCACGCCGCTAGGGGGCCTGCCAGTGACGTAACAGTTGTCAAACAATTGAAGTTCATTTTATTCATCTGCATGGCATAACAAAGTTTTACACGTTTCCTTGCAATAAATCCCGGACTCTTGACGAGACATGGACAATAACGTTAACCCTACAGATACAATTGATTTTGATGAGGATGAGGAGGCGAGTTCTGTGCAAGTTTCCAGCCTGCAGCCGTATTTATTCGAGCCGGTGTTGAAGAAAGCGGGCAACAAGTCGTCACAGTCAGGCGATTCCGAAGACGACGACGACAGCTCTGCCTCCGTAGAACGTGGAGATTCAGGGGCCGACGAAGTGGAAGGGATACCCCTAAGGCCCGTATTCAGAAACTACAATCACACTCACCCTCCACTCACCATATAGGGAGTACGATTGAAATGTAACTGGAGTATGAGAAAGAGATCGACCTACCACTTACTGTGGGAGCGGTACCACTCCTCGCCAGTTTATATTCACATACGCCACTCGAGCATAACTGACAGCAGTGGGAACTGGGCACCACAGGCGGTGCGCGGCTGCTGCAAACGGACGCTCAATCCTCACCCTTCAGTGCTGAATTGCCTAAACCTGTCGCAGTTTACCTTTCTTGATTAGAAAGTTTCTCAGACAAATTGGTAAAAGGACAATCAAAATTATTTTTGATAGCGTTTTCATACATTGCTTCACAAACTGGAGGCGTTTATTTCGCACATAAATGACGACTTAAATAGCGTGTCTTCATTAATTCTGTGGTCGAGAGGCTCGCGAAAGGCGCAGGACAGCGCGCGAGGCTCACTAAGCAACACACTGTGACATGTGCCAGACATTTCCTTCTACATTCAGCGATTACGAATGTAGAAAAGAATGGATTCTCGTGACTTACAGCTCCACGAGCCTCGTAGACCAATCCATCCGAGTCCCACGAGCCAGCTGAGCGCAGAATTTTCCAACCCATGAGTACAGAAAAGTGCGAGAAATCCGAATGCGTGAGAGTTGACAGGTGTGCGTCATTAATGAAAACTGGCCAAACCTGATAATGATGAGAGTTTCTGCAATGGTAATTTAAATGAATTGAAAACAGGTCATGTCTAATCATTATTTTCAAGGGATAGTTTTGAGCTTCCCCTATTGCCAGTTCGCCAGTAGCCACTGGTGGGTACGCAAATGCTAACCTTGAGTTCACCACAGTGCAGTTCGTGAACACTGAAACCAGGTGGTCAGTTAGTAAGTTACCGGCATCGTTATCATTATTATAGTTAAAATTTGCGTTGTTGCGATTGCGTCGAGCAAGTGGCTGTAAATGATTCAGAGTTTCCCATGTTTGTAACCATCTGAAAGCCATCACAATGAAATACCGCACTATAACCGTTCGCTTGTACTCGCTCCATTTTATTTTTAGATTATTAACCCCCCAATTAAGGACTGATTGCAATTTCTGTCATCGAAAGCCGGAGAATGCAAATTATGCAGAAAATTCTCAGAATTCATCCAAACTCCATAACGTGGGTACTCATTGGAAAGCTCCATTAAGCTATTTTGTTTGGCAACTGCGACGTCGCGCCGCGGGAATACCAGAATCACCTTCAGGTAATGCTGCATTCATGTGCTGTGGGAATTATGGTAAATACCAAAAGCCGACGTGAAAAGTTCATATGAACACCCCAAGTCAGCTGCCGTAATTTTCATCCAAATCCAAATAAGAGGTCCTGATCCATCATGACATGCATAAAATACCTTGGCCGACTTAGTGCACAAGCCACACAACCCCTGGGAAAGTGTGCATAATTACAAAATGTAGTGATTTGCAGCGCCACCTATGGGCTGCACCCCAATTCAGCGGCCGTAATTTTCATCCAAATCCAAATCAGAGGTCCTGATCCATCATGACATGCATAAAATACCTAGGCCGACTTAGTACGCAAGCCACACAACCCCTGGGAAAGTGTGCATAATTACAAAAAGTAGTGATTTGCAGCGCCACCTAGGGGCTGCACCCCAAGTCAGCCGCCAAAATTTTCACATTTTTGGAGAGTCCATACCCAATATACTTGCACTAAAGGAAATCAATTTGGCTCAGTAAGGGCGCACAGAAATACAAGTATTCAAAAACCTAATTTTAGTGATTTTGCCATTTTGGCTGATTTTTACCCCAATATTCCAGGACCCCCTAAAAAAATCAGACCCTATTAAGGATAGAAAATATGATTTTTGTTCGTTTCTAACAAACATCTATCAATAAAAAAAATTTCGGACAAATCCGAAGGGGTCTTGAATCACCCTCTAATATAAATCTGCCTGACTCTTCTAAAAGCTGGCTCAATATGTAATTTTGTGTAAACTGACGATTTGAAAACATAATTTAAGATTTTTTAGACATAAGGACAAAAAAAATCAGAGTAAACGGTGGTCTTTTTGAGCAAGACCCTTAAAAACCTGTTTTTTCAAGTACTACATCATATGACGTAAGAAGAGGTAAACACTGTGCCTGAGTCTGCCTCTGACCAGTGTGCAATAGTAGGTGGTATTGAGTCTGAGCAGTTGTCTTCTGGTGCGTGCAAATGTTTTAGCTCGATTTACACTGCAGTTCAATTCCGGTGACCATGCCGAATCATTGTGTGTGCTACGGCTGCAAACACCTGCGTGATAGGACGTCAAATCCACTGATTTCCTGACAGGAGAAGAGGGAGTGCTACCTTTAGCTCCTGGGTGCAGACAGCAACTTAGCTAAGTGCCACTCTCAAAGCAATATTACTGAAATAGCTCGCCAGCATGAACGCAGTACCTTTCCATCATCATTATGTCATGTTAGTTTGATTGCTAGCTAGCTTACATTAGCTAGCTACTGAATTTACGGAATTGCGAAGCCCTCGCTGACTAGCTTAAACGTGCATATCCACGACTAGCTGAGTTGCAGAGTGATTTATGTTAAGATATAGCGAATGGGAGTAACAGTAAAGGCGCTAACAGAAATGGTGTTTTTTCCCCCAATAAACATACACAATTCAATCGCGATAAACAGAATATTATGCTTCTGATCTTCTTATGAAATGCATTGAGTAAATTGTGGGTTTGTTGCTCTCTGTAGCTGGCTACAAATGCCAAATTTAGCGACTGAACTTGTGACATAACTTTCATATGCGATGGCCATTCGTGTAAGATCCTCGATACACAGAGCTGTGAATTTGGAGACCTACTCACATCTTTCTGCAGTGAAAGACATCTGGGCTCAGAGAGTGGTAACTATTTGAATTTACCAGTTGTAATTAGCTTTCTCTTATGAGCTGTAATTCGAACTTTTGATCGGGAAAAGATGTGGTGACATCTTTTCTCCACTTTTTCCAGGCTTCACTTCACAGCGGTGAATCATTTAGACTTCCCGTTATCACCCCTACCTCGCCTTTTTCTTTTCAGAAGTGAAGATTGGATTCAGCTTCCCCCGCAGAACGTGGTTATATTCAGCCACATAATTACCAAGTGCCGAAAACTCATAACTTGCCCAGTTTGGCTTTTGCTTTTTCTGACATTTAATATCTGACATAGTGTCATCTGTAAACTCAGTTGTGTTGTCAGCAAATGCTCATTCCGAGCAAGTGATTAAGCAACCTAATTTCGGTAGTAAAGCTATCTCCATGTTTAGAGAGCTCTCCCGTTATCAAGGGTCAAGCATTTAGAAATGTTTTACAATCAAAAATAAACTTAGATAAGAATTCCGTGAAGAATTTTTATGAATACATATAAAAGACTCAAAACAAGCATTGGGATCCATATTTCTTAATTTTAATTATGATCAAATTCAGCAATTCTGCTTCGATCAACGACATTTTCGGTTTATCGTTTTTAGACGCGCGAGTGTAATTCTCTCACAAAAAAAGGCTCCAGAAGTGACTGTAATGCGTATATGAGTACATTTTTTTGAAAATCAAGCTTCTAAATCATTTTTCTAAACATTGATTCACTGGGGCTCCAACCTGCAAGTTACATTTTAATTTGAGATGCACCGAATTTTCGAATTTTTGTCAGCCGAAAAAGGCAAAAAAATGCATTTTCGGTTTTCGGCCGAAAGACTTTTAACACCGAAACAATACGGCCGAAACAGAATGTTGTGATGACGCAAACAAAAACTGCGGCCAGCATGCGCCTGTCTGTATGTTTTAAATCGGGGGACGAGCACCACCGTCACCACGTTATGGCACTAAAGTCTGAGTGCTGAATTACAATTTCTGTTTGACACTGTCCTGATGCATAGGATAGCCCATCCCACATGGCTGGTGTTGTGTCCAATTCGGTTGCATGCACATTAAATACGTACCACATAAAAACACAAAGCAATGATATCCGTAAAAGGCATAGAGTATTCATAGACAATGGCGATATATTCTCAAGGCATTTGTGTATTCCATAATTTAACAACAACCCCTGGAAAAATATGGAATCACTACACACGGATGTTAATTTACCTTTTTTCCTTCATGACAAAGAAGCAAATAACACATGATAAAACAATTATTGTTTATTTGCTTGGCATGCAGGCGTCATTTAACATTTCACTTTGAAAGTGAAGGCAAAACACGTGGCAAACACACAAATCGCAGCAGATGGCAGAGTATTAAAATGTATCGCTTTATGATGCGTCATCTCATCGGTGATACCTTTCCCTTTCCTGAGAACAAAATGCTGCATCAGCCCCCGTAAAGTTATTCTCCGTGCAATTTTCGTAGAATAGGGGCAGCATAATAACTTTCTCAAGGGGAAACAGAATTGGACACAACACCCTTGCTTCTAATTTCGTTACGAACAGGATCACGGACAAAGAAATGCATTTCATAAATGCAGTAGCTTCGGTGAACAAACGCAACCTTGTTTGAAAGGTAAGGCAACGCACAATATATTTATCAAGCTGCCTAAAACAAAACACGTTTCAAAACCAAGATCTGAAGAACCTGTTTCAGTGATGGAAAGTGAAGCCCGTTTCCTAGTGATAATGCGGAAGCGAGTTGTCTATCGCAGCCAATTCTCTCTGACCAATCAGTGGGCTGCTGTTGTCGTCACGTAACATATTTTACAATTTTTCAGCAGCCAGTAATAGGCCAGTAAGTTATAAGCCAGCAGGTTATTCAAGAATGGGGCCAAGTTAAACATTTTATTTATAATTTTATTTTATTTTATATTGTGCTTTGTTGGAATGTCAGTACTAAATAATATTTTCATAATTTTGTAATAGATTTATTTTTTGAAGCGTGAATGTTAATTAATGCTATTGCAATGCCTTGACTTTAGTTAGGCAAGTACACAGTCATAACCATAAATGCAATGGTACTAAAAATTGGCATAATTTCTTTCAGTGTTTCGGCCAAGTGTTTCTCATTTTTGGTTTCGGCCAAAAATTTTCATTTCGGTGCATCCCTAATTTTAATGTTAATTATGATCGAATTCAGCACTTCTGCCTCGATCTACGTCACTTCCGGTGTGTTGTTTTTAGACGCGGGAGCGTAATTCTCTCACAAAAACTGCTCCAGAAGTCACTGTAATGTGTAAATGAGAATATACTTTTTTTGAAAATCAAGTTTCAAAATCATTTTTCTAAACATTGATTCACTGGGGCCCCAACCTGCAAGTTACACTTTAAGAGCCAATTTTTGAGAAGTCAGGCAGAATTGTTGACCTCCCCTTGAATTGGCTGATATTTTATTTTTGAGATCGGTATGGAACCCAAACCTCCAAAACCCAAACCGGATTGACCAAAATTCCGATTCATTTTAAAATTGCAGGAAGATCTGAAAACTTGAAAAACTAATTTTGGCCAATCCTTGACAACACATAATGCCATGTGGGATAGTCACTGAATAGTCATTAGTCACTGAAAGCTAGGTCATTTGAAAGAACTAATTTTCAGCTACTTTTTGATAAAAAAGTAAACTTCTAGCCATGAATCCTTCTGTGTCACAAAAACTTTCCAAAATTGCCATAACTGTAAAGTGTAAATCCATTCGTTCAGGTTTGAACATGGCAAATATGACGATAGTTTTTTTCCCCCAAACTCATGCTAACATCATCAGAATCATGCTCAAAGTGAATTGAAAGTTGGAAACACCATGGACAGAATGATAATCAGCTAATTTTGTAAAGTTTTCGTGACACAGAAGGATTCATGGCTAGAAGTTTATTTTAGTATCAGAATGTAGATAGAGATGAGTTCTCTCAAATAAACTGCTTCCACTGACTAATAAGCTATCCCACATGGCATGATGTCTTCTTCAAACTTACCCAATATTTCAAGTTTTCAGATCCTGCAATTGCAAAATGAATCCTTAATGCAGGCACATAGTGCTTATTTTTTTCTGTATCCAGGGAATCAAGTTGATCAAAGGTCTGTTATAAAACTTACATATTTCCAAAAATAGAGATGCTTGAACTTGGCTGCCAAGATAATTGCGATCACAAATTTTCAAAGTTGACTTAATGCTGTGGGCCCACAAATGCACATGGTAGTATTATACTTGATGTTTTCAGAAGAGCTGATACGTGGTTTTCAACCCTGAAATTCATCTACCTACATCACATACAAAGTTATGAGGACCACAAAATGGCAGAACAAATGAAGCCCCAAACTTTGACTTGCACCCCTGTACTTCAAAAGTCAGTTACTCAAAAAAATTTTTTGAATGATCCAAGAAAAATTTGGCATGGGGGTCATTCCATGCCAAATGACCCAGGGCCTCCCAGTTGACCATCTTGGATTTTGATGAAACTTACACAAAATGATCCTAATGGGGTGCAATGAAAAATCCCAAAGTTTCATTGAAATATTCCGAATGTTCTTTTGAGTTATGGCCGTTTTAATTTCAGGTGCCACGTCCCTTTTTTGCTCTCACGAGTCGTCACAAACATTTGCTACCAAATTTGAGATGTAATATATCCATTTCTATAAAAGACAGAAGGTTGAAAATTGCTATCCTGGGTAATTTTCACCCACATTTTCAGAATCTGGCCAGATTATGGCTATGGTTATTCATTTTAAACTTGGCATCTCAAAATCGGATTTTGATTGGGTGGACAGGCTTTTCTTTCAGTCCCAACAGTAAGATTAGACTGAATATTCTGCTTAAACCTTGTTATATAGTAACAAAACTACACAGAAATGCAAGATTTTCTACAATTAACATTAATATAACATTTTAATGACCCAGTGAAAATGGTCAGAATTAAAAAAACACATTTTGAACCCCTACATTCAGGGGTCAGACACCTGCATAGACAGTTCCATAGGCAAATGGATTTGTCACAGCTCAAAATATACCATCTTACCCATAACTGATGAATATATGGTCAACGCAACTCAATCTCTTCAGTATAAACTTCTCCTTAAAAAATAGGTATTTTCCAGTTTGGACCTATGAGCAGTCACAACTTATAACTTGATTTATCATGGGATTATCCACAAAATTCTCACATTCATGATAGAGGAGAAACTACTTGACTATCCAGTTGTTGAAACTATTGTGACACGTTTCTACAATGGTCATCTTTCTTCGTTTAGCAAGTAAGTTTTGTCACCCCAGTAAGAAATAATCCTTGAAGATTTAAAATAGCAATGGCCTTTGCTAACCCCTGGATAATTGGTTCAGAAAAAAATGATACAGTTCCTCCATGACAGAAACTCAAGTCAGAGAATTAAAATGGCTGCTGTATCCCAAAATACTTTATGTGAATTGGCCAATGGCATCATATGGCTAACTTACAGCAATAGGCCTACATCTCAAACATACTGGCATTAGAACATGCCACTTTAGCCTTTTAAAAATTTAAAATACTATATATGAAAAACACATAACATGTATTTTTAATTGCCATCGATTAAATAAAACTGAAGCTAAATCAAAAAAACTACATCTGAAAGATAGTTTTTCACAATGCACAGCCCATTTATAGTGCTCCCAGCCATAGGCTTGACTTTCATTAATTTAATTTAAGAGACATGCACACTGGGTTTAAAGTGCGTGAAAGTCTGAAAAGAAGATACTGAAACAAGACCTGTGTCATTTTGTAGTGAGCAGATAAAGAAAATGCAAAAATTTTAAAAAACTGTTGGGAATTTTTGGAGAAATTCCACTTTTTTTTTTTTTTTCCTCATCGGCACCCAACTTGAAATTTTCAAATTGACGTTAAAGGGTTAAAAAACGTCTGCGCTTTGGTGATTTATTTCTGAAAGTCTCCTCTGCAGGGTTGTTGATCAAAAGAATGTGAAAAATAGTAATAGTAGTCCATCTCCTTTCTTTAACCCTCACGTGGCAAAGCTAAATGTAATGCATAGACATGCGCACTATGGTACTCTATGATGGCTTGCTTTAAGCGCAAACCAAATAGTTTGTAGCTGCTATCCTTTATCTGATGCCTCTCCCAGAATGTTGAGAAGTCAGCGTGAACTACTTCGAAAGCTTGCTCAGAATATCGAGCCAATCCACAACCACGGCACTTACAGAACTCACGCAAATGGTCTCTGATGATGTACTGGCAACCTTTTCCTGTTCCTTCTGGCTCAGCAGTGATGTCAGATTCTCAAGCTTTCTGGCTGTCGTACATTGGTGTCCACAGCCTCTGTATATTCCGCTAAAACAGAGTCCACACAGCCTAAAAGAGGTTTCCTGCTCTTGGGAGTCTTTTGGACGCCCTCTTTTGAGGCTACCTTTTATCTGCTTGGCCTTGAATCCATTAGCTTTCGCCACTTGGCAAATCAAACACTCACACGACTGAACTCTGGGACTGATCCAACACTGGCCTTCAATTACCTTTTCCAGTTGGTACAGACAGTTGAATTTTTGGTCAAGATTACCTTGCCTCATCTTATAAACCTTTGTTTTACAAGTGTCACAAAGTGATGTTGGTAAACGGCGGTCACGTACGTCATACTGAGATATCATATCCTGAATTGCTTTGATGAGGTGAACTTCACCCACAATGGAGAAACTCCCTTTACGAAAGCAAAGTAAACAAACTCTTGAGCGAGCTTCGCTGTGATCCATAATGGTAGGACATCAGTCATGAAAAGGCCTATCTTCCACATGCTCCGGCTTTTATGAACGTAAGGTTATGCAACCTTTAAGCTGCATTAACTCCCAAGTAGGAATAATGATGAAAACGACATGGGCATTACTTCCACTCCAGCTGAGGTAATGGATGAAAAGGCCTATTATACATGATGTAATCAGCTGCCAATTGTTCCTACCACACAAAAGGAGAGTTCTGGACAATTGGACTAAAGCTGACCAACATTTTGAGCAACAGGATGGGTTATATTCGGGGATTTAATATTTTCGACAATAAATTTGGTTACCATGGTAACCATTTTGTATTTTCACCAATCTGACCCTGTGGTATTATTATCTAATAAGTCAAACTATCGAAAAAAACATGATGGCTTGCAATTATTAACCCCTTTCTTAGGATTTTGCAATTCAAGATGACTGCCACATAAAAAATGGATTTTCTTTTCCCAACAGATTTTTTTCTATTTTTGCATTTACTTTATCTGCTCACAAAGAGCTACAAAATGACACAGATCTTGTTTCAGTATTTTTTTCAGACTTTCAAGCACTTTAATCCCGGTGTGCATGCATGACATCAACAACTGTTTAAACTACAAGCACATACCATTCCTTTTAACAGTATATTTGACATAGCTACTGCCAGGTACAGGGATTGCATCTCTGAGTCATTAAAAACGTGTCTGTACTATTTTTTTTTTTACTGTGACAAAAAAAATATTTCTCCCATACACTACAGGCCAAACTATTACGAACATGCCTTAATTTTTCAAAATTTGGTAGATTTTTGTCATCGTAAAGTTAATTTTGAGCTACGAAGGCACACAAAATGCCAAAGGGACAGTTGGATTGACCAAAAATGCTGCTTGCCAACAACTGCATATCTCAAAATTCAAATTTCAACACATACTCCTCCTTAGCCTGGATTAGAGCCCCACAGACAAGGATTAATATTTTAGCCAATCATAACTTTTTTTTTAAAACTTGTTGTCAATCTGATTGTACTTTGTTGTTAGCAAAGATCAGCATATTTTGCCCCCTGGGCAAAGACTGTTCGGTCAGATCTTTGTGCTTCAGCAGGACAATGACCCCTAGCAATCCTCCAAGCTGTGTCAAAGGTATATAGGCAAAAAGGAGGAAGCAGGAGTTCTTCAGATGATGGCATGGCCCCCACAGTCACCAGATTTACCACCCAAAGAGTTGCGGTCGGATGAACTTGACCAGGCAGTCAGAGAAGTGTGGCCATCAAGGTCAGAAAAGCTCATGAATTAACTCTAGAAAGCCTGGAATGAGTTACCAGGATGTTCTCTCTTAAAACTGCTGGAAAGAGTGCCTAAGATACGTCAGGCTGTAATCAAGGCTAAGGGAGGGTACTTTGTCGAAAGTCAAATTTGAATACGTACATCTCTTAGCCAATAGTTTTGCACATTTCTAGCTAAGGTATGTCTTTCTACATTATTCTGCTCTTTGTTGTTGCTGAAAATATACTTTATGAAAAACCAGAAAAAATCTGAAAAATGCAGGGTGTTTGTGATATTTTGTCCCGTAGTGCATGTCCATGAAAAATTAACAGAGGAGCCCGTTTATTCTCAAAATAATTTAATTAATGATTTGACTCGGTGTCATTGGCTCCTCCTGAAAGGGCGCACAGTCAGCCAAAACTACAGCTAACTAAACTTGCGCATTATATAAGTAATGGGGGAAAAACAGGCACCTGCATTTTATTCAACAAAAAGTCTGCATTAAAATATCGGTAATAAACATTATCACGACAGAAAATATAAAAACATACATATTAAATGGTCATCCGCAAAAAAATACGTATTATTTCTCGGGTCTGCATAAATAATTTCTTCATACAGAAGAGCTTTTCTGAATCATTACTTTCAATCATAAAATAGGCATCCGATACTATGATGTATGACCAAAGTTTGATGTCGATCCAACCACAATTGCAATCAGTAGTTAGTACCAGTGCGAATCCGGCATCAAATGCAACTTAATGCCAATTTTCGGAACCCCCAGCTTCCAGGCAGATAAACAACATATTTCGCACGTAATTCTCAAATTATGTACGTATTCATTCAATGTTAGTACGCAGACGCGCTATTCAAATTCCAATATTAAAAATTAAACCAAAGTCGCTCACATCTGGTTACCAGGTTTTTGGCAGCACATAATCATTCATACCCAAGCACTAGAGGCGTTTGTCTTTAAATTAACCATTCGTTTAATTGTACAGTATCCAATCGCCCCACCAATGCGCACAGTCTTCCTGCTTCTTTGTTGAGCAGTCACAGCTAGCTAGCAACCGAAGCTACAATGTGCCTTTCTGGTGTTACAAAACCCGGATTAGCGCCATCGCTGTCTAAGACGGTCTTCCCGTTATCGGCCGAAGTCTAAATTCAGCCAAATTAGCGACAATTATTTTTCAAAGAAATGCGTCCATAAGTGACAGTCTTACGGAACGAATCGGCAGACTTTGAAAACTAGCTAGCCACTACACTCGCTTCGATGCATTCGGTTTCGTCCGCCATTTTGATACGCGGCATATTTATAGTGATGTTTGTTCGATAGCTAGCTAGCCAAATCCACTTGTATATTCTCACGATTTCGCACGGTGCATAAAAATATGCGCTTTATATCACAAAATTAAGAATCTGAGCACTTGGAGTAAGGTTGAATGAAATTACCAGCTCAACGTTGAAATCTATTTTTTTTCTTGGACTGTAGACTCAAATCCAGGAACTTCGTACAGTCAGAGCCCCTGCGTTGCGCAGACTCAGCTAATACTGGTGGTTTTTTCCGATCCACACGGACAGCAACGCAGGATCTACGAAGTCCTACCAGAATACGCCTTTGGCAAATTGCCCAAGTGGCTGTTTGGCGTAGCTATTCACGTTGTAGTAACGTAACCGCCACTATTAACGAAGTACACAACTCTTTGACTCATTAGAAAGTTTTACGCTTGTTTGCACTGCCATATATAGTTTTTAATGCTTGGTTTCTGATGATGAAGCATTCCAGCTGTGTTGATTTATGGCCAATGACAGTAGGAAGGTCAAGTGGGCCAATGGCTTTAACCTTATTTGTTTGAATCTTCGCAGTAGGTCTTCAAAGAAAAACGTCCATACATCGCAATTACTCGTACTTGTGGCGCTGCAATAAATCTACAGTTGACGAATACAAGCGCTGCAGAACAGTGTTGAACGCTCAGTAATATATTAATTCAAGAAATAATGGTAGGTTATAACAAGAACGACTTACACCCGGAGAACAATGGCCCAGTCATGACAGCGTCAGACATACAACTAACTCCAGCCAGTCTCGAGCTTGCATATTTCTGGAATGAAAGCATGAGGAAGGCTGCATTTCCTCGCACAAAACTAAGATGGCCTTGCGTCAATAGCCTTCGATAAGTGGCAAAATTTGTGAGCAAGTCTTTACAATCTTGTTTATATGGACTACATTTGGATAAAGAAATGACAAAACACTGAGACGAGGAAGATAAACCCAGCATTAATTTAATTAATAATCTCCAAAACATCAATAGTCATTATTAGTACAGAGGATTGTCATGTGCCGAGAGAACTGTTCATGGGGAAATTCTGTTTCACAATAGTATTGAGGGTTTGAGAGCCAGAGGTACAAGAAAGGATATCATGACAAGGTAGAATGACATAAATGAGTCCGAGAATGGCTAACACAAAGATGTATGGCTTCACTGTGCTTAAGTGCTTTACCATAAACACTGGACATCTCACACCATATTGTTTTACAGTTCAAGGTCAACAATGATTGGATATTTACACATTTTAGACCAAGAAAACACCTACAATAGTAGTCACATTCTGAGCATTGGAAATTCCTTCGGGATTTTTTTTTTTTTACACAAATGAATTTGATGCAGTGCACTGTTCAACACATTAGTGTAGGTAACAACTTCAGCATTTAATGATTTTGCAACAAGTGCATTAAAGGAGTAAATTTCAACATGACAACAACTGCCATGGGATATTTTGATACTTTAAGTAAGGTATTTTTGATATTAACATTTGAGGTGCAGCATTTTATGGATTTTCACCCCAAATTTTGACTCAACTGCTCTCTATTACCGATAGAAAGAGTCACGTCATCATTAGCATATTCAATTTATTACAGTTTAGTCACATATTTGTGTGCTTACACTGTGAAGGGGTAAAAAGGAGAAGAAAAAGAGGTCAAAAAAATGTCACTGAAAAGGTAATCATTCTCCATTCTAGTCTCTAGGAGGAAATGGATGACATAAATTGATAACAGCATGTGCTGCTCATCACATTCAGTGCAATGACTATCCATGGTCATTTCTACAGAAGCATTGAAAAAATATGAAGCCTGCCTGCCCATTTGTAGTTCTTTCTAAATGATAATTTAAAAATCATTCCAAAATAATGATAGGCAGATTTTTTCTTCAGATATTTTTGGAAAAAAAAATAATGTGATATGAAAACACCCCATTGGGGCATGCGTGATCACAAGAGTATGATCATTAAAAAATGCATTTCAGGTACTAGCGTATCTGAAACAAGATTAGGGCCTTGTCAGAACTGCCTGTGTGGCTACTACAAATTATTTTTGAAGCATTGCATACGTTATTGTATGTAGCGAACAGTTAAATTTTTTCATTGATTACAAAAGTGCCAAATTGGAATTTAAATGTTCTTCATTAGCTGTTGGCTACAAGAGACCATCAGAGCTATTTGGTCAGAATTGTCTCCATCTTGACTTGTTTTTTTCTCAGGTCTTTCCCGCAGGGAATGAAATGGAGTTTAATCAGGAAGTAACTATTTTAACCACCAGAGGGCAGCGGGGATAGTTTTGGAGAAAGGGCAATTTTTTAGCAAGCACTT
The DNA here is from genome assembly GCA_029721435.1 of Gymnothorax reevesii. Lineage (NCBI taxonomy): Eukaryota > Metazoa > Chordata > Actinopteri > Anguilliformes > Muraenidae > Gymnothorax > Gymnothorax reevesii. The sequence continues at coordinate 119,801,893 of CM056574.1, forward strand.
GACTATTTCAGGCTATACAAAAAGAAAAAATGAACCCAAAACAGCTTGACTCATCGAAATAGCAGGATTTTCTTTCTTCAATATTTTACACTTAAGGATGAGAATATCTAATTTGTAAATTACATTGAACAAATTGTTGCACTGCCTTGGAATATACCGCACATTGGAAGGATATTTGGCTTTTTATGGGAGGTCACAATTTATACCTCCACATCAAAGAAAAAAAACAGATGAGACACAGTTCACTTTAAGTGTCCACTGAAGATATTCGGCACTACCTACATGAGAGTGAAGTGTTTCTACTCCTGGTGATTTTCAGAGCAATGAATGAGAGTGGGCTGTGCATGAATTGACAGAGTTTGAGAGGACAAACTTTTTTCTTCTGAAAAGAGAACAATATTTTTGTTAGTTAGTGTGCCAGACTGAAAAAGAGTACTTTTCTTGTTTAAATGTGTTTGAGTATGCATGCACATTTTTCTTTGTGAACATGCTTGCTTGCATGGGCGCTTGTGTTTGTATGTATGTATATTTATGTGTGCGTATGTGCGCGTTTATCATTGCAGGTGTGTATGTGAGCATGAGGGCATATACAGTAGATTCACATTTAAAATGAAGTGTTCAAATCAAATAAGTTGTATGGAAGAGTCAGACGTATGGTCTCCTTTCTGGGCTTATCTTGCTATGAGCTTGTTGGCCCTCTGGTTGGCTTCACTGATGCGAGACTCATTGATGATTGCCTGCAAATAAAACCATTTCCAGATTTTTACTCACGAATAAACCTCAAAGCCAGTGCTCCAGTTTCAGAAAAAAGTGGTTTTCACATTACTCATCCATAATATTCCCATTCATATCTCAATAACACTGTTATTCAACATAAAAATCATTCTATTCCCTCATCTTCCAACAACGTCTATGTCATTGTCATCATCATAGTCATCTTCATCACCATCATCAACACTATCACCATTAACATTATCATCACCACCGACATCATCACTATCATCATCGTCACCATCACCATCATCATCATCACCACCAATACCATCATTATCACCATCATAATCTTCATCACCATCGTCATCATTATCATCACCATCATCATCAACACCATCACCATTAACATCAACATTATCATCACCACCGACATCATCACTATCAGTATCGTCATCATTATCACCGTCACTATCATCATCATCAACACCTTCACCATTAACATCATCATTATCATCACCACCGACATCATCACAATCAGTATCGTCATCATTATCACCGTCACCATCATCATCAACACTATCACCATTAACATCATCATTATCATCACTACTGACATCATCACTATCATAATCGTCATCATTATCACCATCATCATCAACACCATCACCATAAACATCATCATTATCATCACCACTGACATCATCACTATCATTATCGTCATCATTATCACCATCATCATCAACACCATCACCATTAACATCATCATTATCATCACCACCGACATCATCACTATCATTATCGTCATCATTATCACCATCATCATCATCATCAACACTATCACCATTAACATCATCATTATCAGCACCACTGACATCATCACTATCATTATCGTCATCATTATCACCATCACTATCATCATCAACACCATCACCATAAACATCATCATTATCATCACCACTGACATCATCACTATCATTATCGTCATCATTATCACCGTCACCATCGTCATCAACACTATCACCATTAACATCATCATTATCATCACCACTGACATCATCACTATCATTATCGTCATCATTATCACCATAATCATCAACACCATCACCATAAACATCATCATTATCATCACCAGTGACATCATCACTATCATTATCGTCATCATTATCACCATCATCATCAACACCATCACCATAAACATCATCATTATCATCACCAGTGACATCATCACTATCATTATCGTCATCATTATCACCATCATCATCAACACTATCACCATTAACATCATCATTATCACCATCATCATCAACACCATCACCACTGACACCATCATCATCATCATTGTTATTACTACCATCCTCACAATCATCATCAGCATCACCACCACCACCACCACCACCATCATCATCATCATCTATATTCATGTTCCGCATCGCTTTTATGCCCGCATTTTAATTCATACAAATTTTGTTTTTTTACTGTTAAAAAGTCTAGCTAACAATTTCTCTTCACTAGGCTTTTTATCCAACACATGTACATAAAGGAATTATTTTCTTCATGGCTGTGCATTCATTTCCTTTTCTAATACTTTTGGACTGGAACCTATTCAGTAAGGGTATAAACAGTTGAATTTATGTTTATTCTTCGTCTGTAAATAATTATCTGACCTTCCCCTGGATGCGGTTGATCTGCACGTTCTGCGTGTCAATTTCGTTGCCAATGTCCAGTGCCATGCTGCGTAGATTACCCAGAATACTCCCCACATTTGCCAAGTTCTCCTCCATCTCGTCCTCGCGTGCATCGTTTGTGACCCTGATGATGCAAGGTATTATGGGAAGGGAAGTCAAAAAAAACTGTCTGACCCCAGACTTTACTTGCACAGACCACCGAGTACATTCAGTCACAACCATGGGCGATGTGCTTCTGCTTATTGATAAATTTATTTTATTAAATTCTATTCTTTTCTAGAAATTGGTTCTAAGAGAGGGTTCTTCAATGTTTTTTTTCTTCACATTTCCAGGTATTCATAACTAGTTTGATATAACATAGCTGGTTAAGCTGCTAGAGTCACCTGATGAACAATGGACTCTGAGTTGACTATTGGACACTACAAGTGAAAACTGCAAATAAGATCAGAATAGCAGGAAACTCGTTAAAGCAGTTCGACCTCCTTTGGCTAAATTATGCCAGAACTTTTTTGGCACTGAAACACAATTAACCAACTCACCGTGCTGACATGGTTTTTGTTTTTTTTTTAATCGAAATTAAAGTATTTGTCACGCTGAATGAAAGCTGGGTCATAAATGTATCAATAGAGGATCCATGTGCCAATCAAAAACTGAAACCTGCAAAACACACAGATCTCCAGGGCTAGTTTTAGGACTCAAACCGTGGCTTCAAATCATTCAACTCCTTTTAAGACAGAGTGCTGACAATAACTATAAGACTGGGGTCAACCTTGCATGGAAAAAAATGGCCCTTGGTCCTATTTTGCCAGGAGTGGTAACAAAGAACAGCGTTAAGTCTTATAAAGTCTCTGGGGGTTTACATCTACCCACTTCACACTAAGCTGCGATGTGGTTGGATACGGGAGGAAAGGTCAGCTTCAAATGAGGATGAAATTATTTAAATTTCGAGGATCTTGTTAAACTCTTGGCACCACACCCAGATATGTTATACCAGCAGAGTCGAGCATCAGTGCACCTCATTGGGAATTTAACCCCTTAAACTCAGACTTTTCACTTAAGTTTTCCCTGAAGTAGAGTCAAAGTCAGAAAAACCATTTTTCTTTGTATTCTAGGACAAAGCCAGACGCATATTCTGTATATAATGGTTACAGCACTTCGATGAAACTACATCACATTCATTGAGAGAAATATTCTAACCCTGGATGCCATGTTGTTATGGCCTCAGCATTACATCAAATGAAAAATATCTAGATCTTGTACATCATTTTGTACACATTCCCTGCAATTCAGCAGGACATATTTAAGATCTTTGGAAACCTTGGGATCTCCACTAGAATTCAAAATAGGCCAGAAGTTCCACAGGTTTGAATACAGATGCTGCATTTGACAAGCCCACATACGGTTCGAAGGGTTTTATGAGGTTTAAGTTTTGATCGGCTCTCCCTCTCCAAAAATATAAAATTTTGATGTTTATCACATGCTCTGAACTCTGACCGAAGCTGCCCTCTACACCTTCAGACAACTTTCTCTCACCTGCGAATATAACCGCCGCTCATGGTCATCTTCTCTCTCTCGTCCACCACGCGGGACGTGGGCTGGCTGGACACCACTCCGTCCTGGTTGTTCCCCCACACCTTCTTGTAGGCACCACTAGCCTCAAAGTCCTTCAGCCTTAAGACAGGAAGTACTTGTTACCATCGTGACACATTCCATCAGTTTGCTCCTCAAAGTGATATGAATTTCAGAATTATCCCACTACGCTGTAACTTATCATAATACATTATATTCTGTCATATTACGCAATAGCAAAGCCCAAAATGTGTGATGGAAGTGTAAGAGGAGGGTTCTGGAATAAGTGTGCAATCCACAAGGCTATGCTAGTGTGTATTTAATCGGCCACTGAGTGCACTAAATGTCTAAGTTGAATGCTGATACTAAAGTTTAAGTATCAGCGCATTAAAGTATTCTGAATCTCAACCCTATCAAGAGCTAATGAATGGGGTGGGGGCATGACAAATTGATTATATTACTAATTTCCACATGGGTCATTCCATTTCAAAGCACTTTGTTGAGTTTAAGCTTTCTACCTATGTGCATTTTATAAAATAATGTTTGAATATGCCTTTTACGCCATTAAATGCTGTGTGTCCACAAAAATACCATATTTTCAAAAATATATTTTAAGAAAATAAAACAGAACCCCATCACTAATTTTGGAGTTTTTAATAACAGGCATCTAATCTTTATAAAATAGACAATCTTATATATGTTGGTGGATGGTGTTTTATTTTTATTTTTTTTGGTATAACATGTTAAAAATAGCACAAATTTTATTTATTTTTTTTAAAACCTTAATATTTTTCCAGATTATTCATAAGAGAGGGGCAGAATTAGAATACAAAATACACTACATATATGGGAAGCTGTATGTGCAATACCAAATCCCTGTCTTTGACATTAGAGTTTTTACAGTCCTTCAAATATGCTACAGCAGAGCGCAGAGGGAAAATTTTGAGCAACTTTAAGCACCCAGAAATATATAATGAACTAAAGGGACACATTCAGAAGTCCATATTTCTCAAGTTAGAGTAGCAGATTTTTTTTCACCCCTGAAAATCTGAAGGACCTAACTGAAATACTTTTCTAGACAGCCATGTGAAAGTGACTCCTCAGAAGTCGCTGTTCAAAAAGGACCAGAACTTATTTGCAAAAGTTCATTTTTTATGACAAAACTATTAGGAGTTGAGAGCTAAAATTTTGGATTTATCCTATTAGGAGTTGTATGCACCTGCTGGGATTTTTTCAGCCAAATCTGAGATGGTCAAGTGGGAAGTTTCTCTGAAATTTGGACATTTGACATGGAATGACCCACATGTAACAGCCACTCAGCGAGAGTTTTTGTGACCAGATGTACAATATGTCCTGTCTGGCCTTATCTCAGATGGCAGAACCAGCAACCATCAGACTGGAATGGCTTGCTACCAGGGACAGTTCGCTGACATTGAAAAACATTTCAGTTTTTATTATTTATTGCAGCTTTATTTATTTCAAAGTAATGGTGATTTTGTCATTTATTTTATGAAAAACAATGCACAATTATTTACATTATGCGAAATTTTCAACCACGTAAACATGGGATAATGGTGATGGCTGAACTGCTGAATCTTGGAAACAAATACTTGATTCATTTCATTCAATGGTAATCAACCCTGTTCCAGGAGATCTACCAGATCTTTGATTCCAAACCTGATTTAGCACACCAAATTCTACTAATCAGCAGCTTAACAATCACTGTAGAATGAGATGCCCTTTGTTTGGGGTGGAGTGAAAACCTGTAGAATGGTCGATTTCCCAGAAAATTAAATACATAATTCTGTTGGACAACATTAAATTCTCCGCAGGTTACTGACAGAGTCTACCATCTAAAGATTGTGAATTATTATGAGATGCATACTTCACCCACATCAGGAGGAGACCTCAAACATGACCTTCTTTAAAAAGCCCTAAATGTCACTTTGACAAGAAACAGGATATAGGCACTGACAATGAAACAGTTAGAGTTTAGTTTAGAGCACTTTAATGGCTATACGAGAAGAGAATTCAGAGAAAAACGGGTCATTGTGCATAAGGCTTCTTCCTGCCTCAGTGAATTATACATTAACAGGCCTTCTGACATTTAAAACAAATGCGATTGCATTTTTTGAGGTCATCGTTTGTGTCGCAGTTCGCAGCATTGTGCCTTTAATGTTTTCTAACTGAAGCATTTAAGTCAGATGTGGCTTTGAGAATCACAGTGCAGTGAGTGACCTCTGTCCCCAATAATGAATGTGGATCCTCGCACACATGAGAACAATCAAATTAGCAGCTCTTTGTGCTATGATGCTTGCATCCAAGACTCCGGAAATAAATACTGATGATGTCGATTTAGCTCAGGATGCTGGAAAGACCCTCTGTTAGCCGTAGTTTCATTGAAGGACACGGAGGCCCCATTCAGTTAGGCCGGACAGTAGCCAACCCTGGAGTTCTGAGATTCACCGGTTTGTAGTTTTGGAATTTGTAGTTCAAGGTCTGGTAAAACGGGATCTGTATTTCTGTAATGTGGAAGATAAATGTATTTTGCTTTGAGGTTTGCAAAACATGCAAGGTTTGAAAAACACTTATATATATAAAATATATTGGTTCTGAATTTGCACCCTAGGTATGCTTTAAAGATAATGCTTTGGATTCTCAACAGTGAAAACACCATCTTCCCTTAATCTCAGGACTGGCGAAGCTGATTAGGGGCATTCCGAGGTGCATTACAGTTTCAATTGGTATCTGAATGCACGCAAAACTCTTAAGCCAGAGTTAAAATTGCATTACAGAGGCCCTATTGCAACTTTTCTAAAATTCTTATACAACTAGTTGATATGAGTGTACTTTACCCTGGTCTTCTTGTAATGAGACATCAACATTATGTGTGATCCAGAATAATCCTTGGAATTTATATGAACCCAGTTATCAGACTGTGACAAAAGATTAACATATTAATTATAAAAAAGACATTACTTCCATATAAAAATTCAGGATAAGGCTTGGTACATGCAGGGTGATCAGTTGATAGAGCAGGACTGTTTAGTCAAGTTAGCCAATGGGGCAAATCAGGGAAAGTTAAGAAACTTCAGTGTGCCAAAAGCAATCACAGTTTCATGCACAACAAGACGGGTCAGCAAGCCTGGGTAGCAGGCAGGTGATTGGTCAATCAAGCAGGCGTTTAGAACACTGAGGGCCCCCATTTGCTGACCCTGGATCAGTGGATGGAGCTCCAGCAGAAAGCAGGCTGGGTCTGGGATTGAGTACGGAGGGGCTGATCTAGGGTCAGCAGGTTGGGGATGCAATCTCATGCGGAATGGAGGGTCCAAGCTCACTGACGTGCAGTGGGAAGGGGGGAATGGGGTGGGGTACAGGGTGGGGTATTGGGGTGGGGGTAATTGGACAGGGCCGTCATTGTTTTGGACCCTCACCAAACCTTACTTATCACAGGAGCACAGACCACAACATTTGCCGAGGTCGTCCAGGTTCTTTTCTGCTTCGCGCATGTCCTGATTGATCTGGTCCAAGCCTTCTTCAATGTGCTCCAGTTGCTCTAGACAATTAGGGATCAAAGAGTGGTGGTAGGGGTTGGGAGGGGGATGGGGGTGGGTGGGGATTGGATTCAAGACACACAACAGCTGTCTAATGAAAGCTCCGCCCACATTACAAAAGCTGAACTGCCCTTAAATAAAATGGCACAAATGACGATACTACAAAAATGCACGAACATAATTGAAAATAAAACAAATGACTCAAGACTCAAACTGTATGGAAGCAAGTCAGGCATTGTGTGAGTAGAAGGTTCAGAAGCTGCTTTCTTAAGTTTGCATTTGTGTGACTACCAACCTGACTACCAAACTCATCTAAAGCATGAAATATGAAGCCTTTCTAGATAAACTAAACTTACTAAAGGGAAGTTTCCCCATGTTAGAGGTGAATTCAGCAGTCAATATCCTCCACTTAAAGGAAGCCTCAGGTTTACCTGTGCCACTAGTGCATTATTTGATGTTTAAAGGCCAGGAATTTGGAAAAAACAAGGCACAAATACATACATACATACACACACACACACACACACACACACACATGTCCCCACAGACACAATCACACATATCTACAGAGGCACAAACACACACGCACACACACACACACACACGCACTGAACATTTTAATATTGGTACTTGTTCTGGCGCTATTTATATCACATACAACTCAACAGGGAAATCAGTTATTTAAGGGGTAAAGGGGTAAAGCCTTTAAATGAGTTCGGTATATCTTATGTTTCGTACATTATCCTCATACTAATTTTCAGTTTGATGTATACACTGGTGTAGCCATTCACTAGAGCATTCTCCCTCCTTGTGTGGTTAACAAAGTCTCAAGAGTCCCATTGATCCACCCTGAGTAGATTTATAGCCCACTTCTAATCACACAGCCCGCATCAAAACAATGAAATCACAGCACAGCAAAGCACCCTTTGCAAAGATAGGCCTGACGGGTTGACCAATGCACTGACTGACCAATGCAGAAGGATGGACTGATGAGGAGAGGCATTGAGAAGCGGGGCCCATATTTGGTGACCGACTGCAGATGGGCAGAGCTAAAGGGTGGCCCCAGGAAGGGGCAAGGCCTGAAATAGGATGTTGACCTACTTGGCACACGGGCAGACACAAAGCCCGCAGCACTTGGCCATATCTGTGAGGTTTTTCTCTGCTTCTTTCATGTCCTGGTTGATCTGATCCATGCCCTCTTCGATGCGGTCCAGTTGCTCTGCCCGTATTGGCGAGGGGGAGGGGGGATGGGGCGGGGTAAAGACAGAGAAGCAAACGCACACACATACGCGCATTCACAAAATCGCACAACCATGCAGCATACAGTCAAATGTAACACACAAACCAGGGCAGACACACATGTACACTCAGGCAACCATACAACCCACATCCACATACACAAACACAAAAACATACATGCAAATGTACACGCACACAGCCACCCAGTACTCAAACACACAACCACGGAGCACACATAAAGAGTCACATAACCACACAATCAGACACATAACCACACATGGAACCACATGTGACCAAACAGACACATACATGACCACAGAACCAAAAAAAACATATATATTATATATTATATATACACGCATAAACACGGGCAGCCACACACACGAACAAACACCACAACAAAGTTATCAGGACGAGCAAAGAAAGACTTTGTAGTGTGTACTTGCTGCAAGAGCTTCCATTCTATTGTAGAATACCCACTACATTTCTTCTGAAAAGTTCAAACAACTTGATGGTGTGATGTTTTCAGGCAAAAGAAATTGACAGATACAAACTACATATATTCTGAGAAAGAAGATTGAAAGGCACAGACAGACAGAAAGACTGGGGGAAAGGTAATTAAACCTTGCCAGCTCCTTTTCCTCATCCCATAATTAATTTCATACATAATTTGATGATTACAGTGTTTTTCATTTGCTCAATTGCTGTTCATTACTATCAGTCCAATGCTAAGTACCTGAAGCAGTCAAAACAAAACCGGTAAACATGTGGGGGGGACAGTCAGAAGAAGGCTGAGATTTCATTCTGCGACTGAACTCTGCCAAGTAAAAATTATCTGCGCATGCAATTTCAGCCTGTCACCAGGACATCAACATCCATCATCTAATCCGCTTTTTCGTATGCATGAGCAATTTAGAATCTCATATTTGCCTGGTGTGAAGGTGTTTGAACTGTGGGAGGAAACCAAAGTACCAAGGGAAAACCCACACAAACATGAGAAGAACATGCAGCACTGTGTGGTTGAATTCGAACCCGCAACCTTCTTGCTGTAAGTTTACAATGACACACACTGTGCCCTCTGCAGCTTTCTGATAACATTTTTTTCAATCAAAATTGCCGATATCTCACAACATTTCACTTTCCAGCAAGGCTTTTCAATGCCATGTAATCCAACTTTCAGAGATTTATGCAATTACTACATGTCAAAGGTAATACATTCAAATAAACAACCCCAATTCTGAAATAGTTGGGACAAAGTGTAAATTGTGAATCAAATCAAGACGCAATGACTTTCAAATCATTGATGGAAGTAATAACCCCTTCTTTCCCCACCTCTCATCCCCCCATTCCCTTTAAAAAATTCCTACGCATTTCCAGCATGTCGTGTTAATTCCTGATGTGTATTGTTATGTCTGATGTCATCAATATGTTTCTCTTCAGTGTTTAACTGCAACCATTAATTTTCAAAGAAGAAAGTGGAGTTGGCAGCGCGACGCACGTTGCAGCAGCCCGGAGCACTTTCTCTCCAAACGTAATTTTGTTGTTATTCTGTAACAATGAGAATAAATTCATCTGAATCTGAATCTGAAATCACACCAGCCAATATTTTATTCACAATAGAACAGAGATAACATAGCAAATGTTGAAACTGAGAAATTTTTCGATTTTATCCACAAAATGAGCTCTTTTCAAATTTGATGGATGCTACAGGTCTCAATAAAGTTGGGACAGGGGCCTGTTTACCATTGTGTAGCATCTCCTCTTCTTTGTAACACAGAGTGGAGGCATCTGGGAATTGAGGAGACAAGTTTCTTGAGCTTAGCCAGTGGAATTTAATCTCACTCTTGTTTAAAACGAATTTCATGATGCTGGAGAGTTTTGGGTCTCCTTTGACGGACTTTTTGTTTGATTATGCGCCAAATGTTCTCAATTACTGAAAGATCAGGACTGCAGGCAGGCCAGTTCAGCACACGGACTCCTACTACGAAGCCATGCTGTTGTAATAGCTGCAGTATGTGGTTTTGCATTGTCCTGCTGAAATACACAAGGCCTTACCTGGAATAGATCTGGAGGGGAGCATATGTTGCTCTAAAACCTTTATATACCTTTCAGCATTCATGGTGCTTTTTAAAACATGCAAGTGTCCCACACCATGTGCACTAATGCATCCCCATACCATCAGAGATGCTGGCTTTTGAACTGAATGCTGATAACAGGAGGGGTGGTCTTTCTTCTCTTTAGCCTGGAGGACACGACCCCATGATTTCCAACAAGAATGTCAAATTTGGACTTGTCTGACCACAGGACGCTTTGCAACTTTGCTACAGTCCATTTTAAATGAGCCTTGGCCCACAGAACACGGCAGCTTTTCTGGATCATGCTCAACAATAGCTTCCTTTTTGCATGATAGAGTTTTAGGTGGCATCTGTGGATGGCACGGCGGACTGTGTTTACAGACAGTGGTTTCCTGAAGTATTCCTGGGTCTATTTAGTAAAGTCAATGACAGAATCATGCTGGTGAGTGATGCAGTGGCGTCTGAGGGCCCGAAGATCACGGGAATCCAGTACAGGTCTTCAGCCTAGTCCCTTATACACAGAGATTTTTCCAGTTTCTCTGAATCTTTTGATGATGTCATGCACTGTCGATGACGTGACCTTCAAAGCCTTTGCAATTTGACGTTGAGGAACATTGTTTTTAAAGTATTCCACAATGTATTTATGCAAGCCTTCACAGGTTGGAAAGCCTCAAGCCATCTTTACTTCTGAGAGACTCAGCCCCTCTAAAACATCCCTTTTAAAGCCAATTATGTTACAAATTTGATGCCAGTTAGCTTAATTTCTTGCTAAATATTCTTTCAGCGGATTGTCATATATTAATTGTTTTTTATTAATTGCAGTCCTTTTTTTTGCCTGTGTCCCAAATTTTTTGAGATCTGTTGCAGCCTGAAAATTTGAAATAAGCTTATTTTGTGGATAAAAATGGAAAATTTCTCAGTTTCAACATTTGAAATGTTATCTATGTTCCATTGTAAATAACATTTTGGCTCATGTGATCTGAAAGTCATGGCATTTTGATTTTATTCACAATTTATACTTTGTCCCAACTATTTTGGAATTGGGGTTTTACAATAAAAACCATTGTTAGCTGCTATTAAGAACAGTATTCTTACAGGATAAAAGCTGTAATGTAAAAAATTATTACATGGTAGTACATTTATTCTCAGTTTATTTTACCTCCTTGTTCGTCCAACATGACCACCACCTTGATTCCAGCATCCTTACTCTGTCAAAAAAACAACAAAAAAAAAAACAAACAAAAAATCTGATTATGCAGGGCTGTTAAAATTGCCTGTGGTGTATGTGTTCCTTAAGTTAATGATTCATCTTCTTAAGAATGAATGGAGTTGGAGGTGGCCAATAAGAACAGCCACATGTTGGATTTTTTTACATTGTTTACATTACAATTCAGTAATCACAAAAACTAAACCAATTTAGTGAGACAAACCTCAAAACTCACGCGGACACCTGGAACAAGGGGTCCTCTCTCCAGAATCATAACACCAATATTATACAGCATTATTTTGCAAATAGCTTTATGTCTGTGGTTGATTGTATTGCTCCAGTGAAGTTTATGCGAGTCAAATGCTGAAATGAGCCTTGGATGACAGGAGAAGTTTTACACTTAATTCATGAAAGAGACAGTGCTTTCAAAAAGTTTAAGAAAACTAAAATATACTGAGTACAAATGAAAACGTACCACTTGAAAAAAGTCAATATTTAAGTTCAAATGAACTTCAATATAATTTTTATTGAACAACAACACTACTGTGACGTCACCCGACATGCCAGGTGGAAGAAATGCGAGAATTTCAAGTTAACTGTAACGCTAGGCAATTTTTTGCAAAAACGCAACATCTTGCACGCACACCACGGGGAAAATGAATTTCACTCTGAATTTGTGCACACATTGCCTTTAAAAGCATGTGAATCCAAATAAAATTTCACTTCTTCACTGACACTTGTGAAACGTCGACTCTATGCCGCGACTTACAGCCCCTGAACGGGAACGTGCCATAGGCATGCTTCAAATTGGCGCCAGCACCAGGGAAATTGCCAGACGACTACACTGCGCACACACAACGATCGCAAGACTCCATCAAAGGTTTCTGCAAACGGGGAGCCCTCGGGACCGTCCTCGACCGGGTCAACAACGTGTGACAACGGCACGTCAGGACCGTCAGATCGTACGGGATCATGTCCGAGATCGAACACTACCAGCGACAAGAACGGCTGCTCAAGTCCAAGGACGACATGGATTCATTCACCCCAACACCGTACGGAACCTTCTGCGAGCTGCAGGCCTGCGTGGACGACGTCCTTATTTCAGCCCCATATTGACGGATCGTCACCGAAACCAGCGTCTACAGAGGGCAAACAGGCACCAGAATTGGCGACTACGACAATGGCACGGTGTCATCTTTTCTGAAGAGTCACGATTTCACTTAAGGAACGCAGATGGGCGTATACGCGTTTTTGGCGGAGAAGTGGTGAACGTTATAACGCCGATTGTGTCGTTCAAACGGACCGTTGGGGTGGTGGCAGCGTTATGGTGTGGGGTGGAATAAGCTACTGTCACAGAACCCCTCTCCATATCTGCAGAGGAAGGGTGAACGGCATCTACTACCGGGACCAGGTGCTGCAGAACCATGTTGTGCCGTTCTTCAACCAACACCACAATGTCCACACGTTCCAACAGGACAACGCAAGGGCACACACTGCAAGGGTGTCCATGCAGTACCTTGCACAGCAGAACATCCCCGTGCTTCAGTGGCCAGCTCTGTCACCCGACCTCTCCCCTATCGAGCACTTATGGGATGAAATTGGACGACGTCTTTCACGTCGACACCAGATGGACAACATCTGAGAACCTGAGGTTGCCCTTGTTCAGGAGTGGAATGCTATCCCTCAGAACACTATCCAGAGACTGATCAACTCCATGCGATGACGATGCACCGCATGTGTCAATGCAAATGGCGGTCACACCCGTTTTTGACTTTTCTGTTTGACCCCTACACCAGTTAAACCTCTCTCGCGCATTAACATTATCGTGAATGAAATTGAATGATGTTTACATGTCTTCTTAAATCATTCATTATCTCAAATGCATCATACATATATACTTCACATATCAATCCGTGGAGCTATTCCAGATTTCGTGAGTGGTACGTTTTCATTTGTACTCAGTATAAATGAGTGGTATGAAAAGTGTATTGATTTGCGCAACCAGGTCCAGTACAATTAGGAAAAAGCCAAATCTGAGTATATTGCCAATAACGTTACAGATTTCAAAGATCAGCCAAAGAAGCTCTGGTAATTGTTATCCCCTTGTCACTCCGAAGGCCTAGGGAAGTTAAAAACAAACTATGCCATTTATACAGCTTGTATGTAATGTGAGATACTCATGCCACGTATCTTCGGAAAGCTAATATTCTTGTGATTCAATCGATGGTAACAATTCCAAAGTATAATCATCACAGCAGCTTTAATCAACACCTGTGTCAGACCACAAACATAGAAATGAACAGTTACAAAACTGATGTAACTCACCAATGAAGCCCCCTAGTACTCCTCCAGTCAAACATATCCCCTCAAACATGATCTTGTTACATCCATGAAGTTCCAGTAAATCCAATCCAGTAAAGTATTTAGTCCAAAACACACTATTATACTGGTAAATATCCACAAACAGCTGCTACATTGTTTGAAACAAGCCAGTGGATATCCACAAAGTCCGTTGTATTTGTAGTCATAGCTCTAGAGCACATGAAAACAGTATGGAGCCATTGGATAGGCAAATTTTACCCAGAGTGATAAGGGGTTAAAAGGCTAAGGTGCATCATCTAAATGCAATATGCACACTGATAACATGAGTTTGAACACTGAAAATGATGAAAGTGTGTGTTTTGACAAACCAAAAGTTGCTGAACACTTTAATAAATTCTTTACTACTGTTTCTGCTAAATTAGCAGACAAATTACCAACTTGTACTGGTATATATGGAAAACAACATGTACGCAGTTACTATGGTCCTCTCAGTGCCTCTGTAAATGATTTTTCACTCCAGTGTGTCACAGAAGATATGGTTTTCAATTTACTGTTTAAACCAGGGGTCCCCAATCTTTCCCAGAAAGGGTCTGTGTAGGTGCAGGCTTTCATTGCAACCAAGCAATTACACACCTGATACTACTAATTAACCCCTGGACTCTTTGCTTATAAGCTTAATTAGTAGCTTTCAGGTTTATAGCTGCTAGGTTGTAATAGTGCCTGCACCCACACCAGCCCTTTCTGGGAAAGATTGGGGACCCCCTGGTTAAAACTAAACATTAGTTAACCCCTTTGTGCAGAAGCCAAATTTGGCTATTTATGGGTTACCCACTTCAATGCTGTATAATTCAAGATTTAAGCTTCATAAAGAGGAAAATTGTGGCTCAATTCAGAAAAGACACTAACAGCATTTAGAATTACATTGTATTTCAGTTTCATGATTTTGGTCGAGAAAATGAGCAGCAAACATGAAACATCTTCATGAGAATTCACCATTGAAATTGCAAAAAATAATAATTCTGAGGATTGAAAAACTGCTGGGGCTTAAAACTATACATTTCTGGGATCATAAACTCCTTGACCACAAGTAGAATGCATCTCCAACATCACATTCTAGATTACCTACATGCTTTTAGCCAAATTATACACCTATCCAAGTGTCTCCCCAAAGTCTCAAAATGAAGTCCTGTCAAATCATAAAAAAATCATGTATATAACACAAATAAAGTTTTAAGGCAAGAAATTTAATATGAACAAATGATTTTCTGGTTGAGTTTAGAATGAATTTATCAATCTCAGTGCAGTTGAATATCAGTGGTCACCAGCAACCTCTCCAAACACAAAACATGCCTTTTCTCCATAATAATGTTTAGAGTTTTGTCCATTTTTCTTCTAAGTCTCTGTGGAATAGCCCAGCAGACCGCCCACTAGTTGGGGTGTGGACTTGGAGACAGAGACAGAAGGAACGTGCAGGAGAGGTGTTTGCCGGTTCAAAAACAGCCACATTTATTGTGCCAGCTTTGGTTTTGCAATTAATTATCAAAAGTAAAAATAACACAATTGATAAAGGGGAAAAAGAAAAGAAAAACCTAATTTCAAAAATGTTGCCAAAACCATTAGTTCCACATCAAAAGAGCTCTACCTCACAACAGGAGAGACACAGAGACTTAGAGGCATCCATCTCTATCTTAAGTCTGAGGGAGAACTGAGCTGCCCCACCTAAGTAACCTATTGGCCCAAATTGGGCAATAGGACAAAACCAACAAAAAGGGGAACTGACAGCATGGAATGACTCAATACCAAACAAAAAGTCTATAATATATAGGCAACATAACATAAATACTTAGATTTCTTCAAACTTGTTCATAATAACATCTCCAAAATAACTAAAGAGTACAGAAAGAGAAAATAATTATGAAATGAAGGAAACAAACATCCCTTTCCCTTTACACGCCTCATTCCTCCCCCTGGTGGGAATGATGTAAAAGGTCCGTCCCAATGCAGAGCGCGCTTCCGCAATGGGACGGCTGCAGGCAGACAGAATAGCAAGATGTGTTGAGGTAAGTTAGTGTTTGTTACCGGCTGATGGACAAACTTCTACATAATACAAATGGAAAATGGAGAATTGAGATAGCGGGTACCACACTATAAATTACCGTTGACTGAATCAAACAGAAAGAAACTGACATTGCGATGTAATAAAATTAAATCAAACCGTGACAGACCAAACAATCGGTCTTACGCATACAAATGCCAAACCCGCGGCAAATTCCCAGTCATAACATTACCGACATCGTACCAACAATTCAACATTTGGGGCACAAGCACAACACATTTATACACCGTATTTTGGGTCATATTTATTAATTAGCAGACAAGACTGTTGGTGCAGGGATGCGTGTATGCCAGTTTGCATGAGAGCACGAAAGGGCTCGATTTCCGCCTCCCTCTCCCGCAATCGCGGTAAAGTGCCCAAAAGGTTTATAAAAGTTTTTGACAGTGAGGAGGGGAACTGTACAGCTTCTCACAGTCTCCCAAGCCAGCACAAACACGCATTGCATTTTATAAACTGCTGATTAAACAGTCAGAACATTCACCCTGTCATGGAAGTTACCAGTTCCCAAACTCACAACCTCATTTCAACCCTTATAAAGGAACAATTACAACTCACTAACTCAGTAATATCTGAATTCTGAAATATACCTTATTTTAACAGAACAGACATTCCACTTTCAGGGAACATCACAAATTATAAATTCCTCCCTAGATTCAACAGAACGGTGCAATGATCGTACCAGGGGGTCCACCTAAATGCATGGGCAGTTCACTTTTAAACAGGAAAAAACGTCGGCATTCGACTTTGTTGAGTACGGTATACATTCCAAAACAGAAAGCAAAACTAGCAGCCTACCGTTTTTCACGAATCCCTCCTCCAGAGACAGATGTATCGAGTAGAAGGAACCCTCCGATCCTGTTTCATTCGAAATAATTCCCATTGACCATGTCCTAATCTTATTTAAATCCTCTAAATATAACTGAACACTTCAAGGCCAGTTTTGCGCGTCCTTTTTTCTATATATATATATATATATATATATATATATATATAAATATATATATATCGCGTCTGTTTCAGCCGCGTAATGCGCGCAACGTAAACAGGATACAACCGAGCCTGCTGATACGCATAGGCTTGTATGCTCCGTGTTTGTCCAATCAATATGTTTCACTTACTGTAGAACGTTTAAACACTCGGGAATTGGATAAGAAACGAGCCAATCAATACGTTGTTACCGCGGATGTTTCACTAGGCCGTGAAGTCTAACTGCGCAGTTAGGCAGAAGAGCTTGAATGTATTATTGAGTGATTGGCTATTAACGTCAGTACTCGGGTGGATATAAGGAAGCGCTGGATTTGTCAATGAAGGAATCTACACGAAAATCCACAGTAGGGAACCACGCATTTTTTGTATTTGATGACTGTAATTCACAGTAGAATGTGAGAGAATCAATACCATGTCGAATTTTTTGCTTCAGAAAACAGATTTTTCTGAACCACTAATTGGAATGCCATTGGCTCACTGTTGCTAAAGTGGTTGCTACATAGGAAAACAATTTTTCTGTCGCAAAAGATCATTTTTAAAAACTGCTGGATGGATGCTATGGGCAAAAAAATCGACCAGTTTACACATCAGGCTTAGTTGAGGAGTTTATGCAACTCTCGAAAAACAGGAAGTGGAGTGAACTTCCCCATATTTAAAACCGCGTTCGAGGTCTGCTTGCTTGTGAATATTCAATAACTGATGCGGGGGTGCCATCTAGCCATCGAGTACAGTAACAGCGTGCTTAAATTTGCAGGTCTATAGACGCAGGCGTCTAAATCTGCAGAAAGGGGTTAAGCTACTGGTCTTGACCAGACGTCACCTAGGTTTATAAAGGATGGTGCTATGGCCATTGTTTCCCCTCTCACACATGTTGTAAATTTATCTTTGCAGTCTGGAGAAATACCGGCAGACCTCAAGTCTGCAAGAGTCATACCTCTTCACAAAAAAGGTAGCAAGCTTGATGTAGGTAACTACAGGCCTGTTTCTATTCTGAGCACAATATCAAAATTGTTTGAGAGGATTGTCTATGATCAGCTGGATGCTTACCTCCAAGCCCATAAGCTCTTATATGAATATCAATCTGGCTTCAGATCAGCGTACTCTACTGATACTTGTCTTGTTCATCTCACTGACTATATAAAGCAAGAACAAGACAAAGGCCAATATGTAGGCATGGTTCTTCTAGATTTACAGAAGGTCTTCGATACAGTAGACCGCGGGATCTTGATGGATAAATTTGAAGCAACTGGATTACAGCAGTCATATCTTCACAATCAAAAACAGGTGGTGAAAGTTGGAGGCACAGCATCTTCTTTTGCTGATATTACATGTGGTGTGCCTCAAGGGTCTATTTTAGGCCCACTTCTGTTTCTGATATATGTTAATGATATTCATCAGTCATTCACCTATCATCAGTCACCTGCAAATTGCTTCTGTACGCACATGACTCAGCCCTTATTGTACCAGGCAAATCACCAGTTGAAATTGAACAAAAGTTGTCTAACAAATGGCTGACAGAAAATAGGCTGTCCCTACATCTGAGAAAAACAGAGTCTATTTTGTTTGGTTTCAAAAAGAAATAACATGAAAGCAATTCAATAGTGGTGCAATGTGCTGGCAAAGTTCTGCCATGTTGCTCTAATGCAGTGGTTCCCAAACTTTGTCTGTTGGGCCCCCCTTTGGTACATAAGAACATTTTTGCGCCCCCCCAATAGGTAATACATACGCAAATTTTGTTTTCAGAGACCATTGCAGTTTATTTCACGCATTGTAATTTATATAAACCTCAAACATTTTGGAAAAAATATAAGTAAACGGTCATAAACTGTAGATGGTCATAAACTACAACTAGGCTACTTTTAGAATTGGAAATAGCAAAATAACAAACAACCACGGTGTAATTATTTTAAGTGTAACTGTTTCAAGCACCTTAACTGTGTAATTATGTTCAGTGTAACAGGTTTATTTTTTTAATATTCAACAACATTGCTATTTATGCATTTTCCGGACACTAACAGAAACTTACTTGCATACAGCCAGTCAGCGACCTTGTGCGGGACCGCTGAAGGAGTGTCTCGAGACAGTTACATTTTTCTCTCTTCACTGGCCTCGCACTTTTAAGTTGAAATACGTTAACCGAGATCGCGTCAGCTTATTCTAGAAAATATGAATGCACTGCACAGATGATTTTGTCCAGCCTAGCTGGAAACATTAAAAATGATTGGCAGGTTTGGAAACGGCCACCGTTATTTTCCAATTAAGGACACGAAAATTTCATAATGCAAAACCTCTTTTAAAGTATAAAATCATTAGGCTGTATCACACCCCTCAGCCTGAGTATAGCCGTCTACTTAAAATAATGTTTCTATGATGCAGAAAGAAAGCACCATAATCAACCTATATTAACAGCCGACAGCGAAGTAGGCCTACGAAAAAAATTCATGAACGCCACTTGCCGAACCTGCCGAAATGTTTGTAACGTTTAGTTGCAGGGCAAGATAAAAATAACCAGTCGGCATACAGAGCATTCATATTATCGAGAATAAGATGGCGCCATCTCGGTTATTTCTACTTTGTATTCATCGGATTTTGTTCGATGTCACTTAACATTTTATCAATATGCCAGATCAGTGCAGGATAAGAAGCGGCGAGTTGGGTATCGCGAGACTACATTACCGGCTTCAAATATTTGAACAACTACATGCGTAACAAATTATTTATGAAAATGGCAGGCTAGATGAATGATTTGGCGAACAGTTGAGAGTAAGGCAGGCATTTGCGATGTGATCGCAGAATTCTGGGCAGCGAAAGGACTGCATGCAAATAATTTTCTGTTGGTGTCCGGGACTCTAGTGGGGAGGGGGGATCGCTTCCCGCACCCCGTGCCCCCCCCTGCAATTGCTCTGCGCCCCCCACTTTGGGAACCACTGCTCTAATGTCAAATCCCTTGGAGTTGACCTGGACCAATCACTATCTGGAGACAGAACAGTTTCAAAACTTATTGGCAAGTCAAATGCTCAACTCAAGTTTCTGTATTGGTAAACAAAAAATATTGACCCGGAGACTAAAAAACTCCTGGTTTCTGCACTCACACAGTGCCATTTCGATTATGCCAGCACATCCTGGTACTCTGGACTCACAGAGAAGCATAAAAAACGACTCCAGTATACCCAAAACAAAGTTATTCAGTACCTTTTAAATGCACCAGCCAGAACACATATTGGCACTAATGAATTTGAACTGGTCAGGTTGCTCCCAGTTGAGCTTCAAGTCCATCAATTGAAGCTCAATATGGAACATGGCATCATCCACAATCATTCATCCCGTTACCTAGCCAATCTTTAAGTTAAGTTAATCAAGTAAATAGTATAAATACCAGATCCAGCGATTTTTTACTTCATGAACCTTCTGTCAAATCCTTTGGTAAAACAACTTTTTCTTTCTACTTCGACCAAACTGTGGAATGAATTACCCAGATACATCCAAAATACTCAGAACAAGTCTCATTTTAAAATTTTAATCAAAAATCATCTGTTTTCTTATCTTAATGCTCAGGAATCCAGCAGTTTTATATATTACTAATTTTTTTAGTTATTTCTTGTCTAGTCTTACTGTCAAGTCCATAGTGATTTGTTTCTCGGGCCGGTAGGCTACGAGTCTAAGTTTCGGCTCTGTTCTTCTTTTTTTTTTTTCGGGGTCGTGATTGTCCTGCTCATGCACGTGCAGTCTCACGATTGGCCCAGGCCTAGACCCGGTCCGAATGCAGGCTCCGAGGAACCTCTTGTTACATCTCAGTAATTTTTGTAATTATACATCACTAGTGTTTGTTGTTCTTTCATTTTTTTGGAATTCAAATTTCTGGGTTTTGTTATTTTGCAAATATTTTGTAATTCTAGTTCAGTTTTCTGTTTGTCAAGTCATAAATAGGACCACAATGGAAATAAGTGCTTGCTCTTTTTTGTGCTATCCTGATTTTCAATGTATATTGTACATGTCTGTACTTGTACATTTTTTATCGAAAAAATCAAATCAATCAAATATTGGTCATGACACTGGGTGATCAAACTCCAGTGTCAAATTGATGTGTTGTACTGTGACAAGAGACATTGTTACCTATCCCTCCAAAGGGATTGGGCGAGGGTATTGCAATCGACTTAGTTTGTTTGTTAGATTATATATTGATTTGTTTGTTAATTAGCAAGATTATGAGAAAACCACTTCTCAATTTATACAAAATTTACCCAAAACTTTGGCAATGACCAAGAATATATTCCATTAAATTTTGGAATGAATTGTTCAAGGCCAAGATAATTGGAAAGGTTAAAATATTTTTATAACTCTGTCAAAAATGGTCTGATTTACATTAAACCAAAGCCAAAAGTTTGCTTTCTCAATTTGTAAATTATAATCATATCTATTGCTATATTGAAAAGTGCATTGTTTCAAAGTTTCAAATGGGTCAAATTTCAGGGGAGTCAAGGTCATTGATCTGAATCAGCAAATTTGTACTATATCACAAAAAACACTATTGTAGATAACAGCTTGATTACTATTGAAAACGTATGGGAAATCATAAAATTGAGAGTAAAATAATACCAAATCATGACCTTTGACCCTGAGTGACCTTGACAGGTCAAACCACTGGTCACAAGATTTCAGAAGGCTATATCTCAAAAACTATTGTAGATAGCCATTTGGTTGATAATAGTAACGTATGGGAATGGATATATCTTGAGTAAAATGACATCATGACCTTTTACCTTGAGTGATCTTGAAGGGTCTTACCCAAAGTTTCAAGATCTCAGATGGCTATATCTCATTTACTAATGTAAATAGCCACTTGGTTTCTATTAATCACTTATAGGAAATTTGGTACCATAATACCATAATATTATGGTACAAATTGGTACCAATATAATTATTGGTACCATAATATTTGACCTTGTGAAGTCAAACCCAAGAGCACATGTACCCAAAAAGTGGATCAACTCATTGAACAGCTAAAATATGCACAAGGGGCCCGATTTGCCATGTCTGGCAATGCTTGTTATTCAGTTGAGTTCAAATTACAATCGAGGGGTACTAAATCTAACATCTGTCCAATGTTGTAATTTTAACGTCGAACAGATGTGAAATACTGATTACATCAAACACCGGTGTCTCGGTTGATTTCAGTTGTGGTGTTGTGTAACCTAAATTGAATTTCATAATGACATTGAAGCTTGATGTCAAGCAAACATTGGGTTCAGACAACCTGGTTCTTCATTTCTGACCAAAACTCATTTACTATTTGACATTACAGTCCAAAGTTGTAATGATATTCTACTGACATCCAGGGCCATCAGAGTATATTGCTCACTGTGGAGACATTATGAGTGTTATGTGATTCAATAAATTTGCAAGGTGTGTAAAAGAACCAAAACATTACAATCATTTATTTAAAGCGACTTACATTTGTTTTGACAAAGCAGGGACCAGCACACCCTGAGTCATTGTTATGAGTCCAATACTATTGTATTTTGGCCCAAGTATCATGAGTCTTCAGCCAACAACCTTCTATGTGAAAGTCAAATGTGCTACACAGTGCCAACTGTGGCCAGCAGCCTTTTGAGGGCAGTGCATAATGGGCTTCGCACTGTTCAGGGCTATGGCAGGGATACAGTCGTTTTGAGTTAGCAATTGTTCGTTGCTTGAGTGCCTCCTGCTGGCCATCCAGGCACTTGTCAGTAAAATTTAAAGTTAGCAAATGTTTGAGTTTGGTCCGCCCTTATTCTGAGCTTGCGAGGTCTCAAGCTGTGAGTGTAAAGAGGTAGTGACTGACTAGCGCAAGCGGAAACCCTCTAATTGTCTTCGCTCTCCCGAAGTGGCAGCATGAGTCTCGCGTGGCCATGCTCATACTGAGTTTTCCGAGTGTTCATTCCAGAGCGGGGGGGATTGGAGATGGCAAATTTTTATACAAAAAAAAAAAAAAGTGTTAGCTGCTTGGCTATAGGCAATCCACAAAAGGTCAAGAAAAATTGGTTTTTCTCTGAAATATTACGAAATGTGACAAAGCTTGAAATGTCCTTACCTCTTCAGCCATCTGCAACATGCGACGGGTACTCTCTAGAGACTGTAACAGCATGTGGTGGGTGTGGGGGGGTGGAGGAGGGGGGGCGGGGAAAGAGGATGCAATGATGTATTAGAAAGGAGAGAGATCTCCCACAATATCACTCATTTACCTGGTGCTCATGACTAAACCACTGGTCACGGAATACATACAACAAACTTACTGTTACTGGCCGACAGATTTCTGCATTATCTTATAAAGGTGTCAGAAGGCTAAACGTGCGCAGACTAATATGGCACATAAACAGACACTGAGCAGAAACATCACATGACATAAAAATTATTTATTATTTACAGATTCGCTGGGCGCTATAGTGTTCTGCTGACAAATCATAAAGTAATGTCATTTTGTTGCATCACAAATTATTACCAAGTAGTACAAGTTTGGCTTCCTTGCTTGCGGATGCTCTTAGCCAATGCAAAACTGAATCTCTGACATTATTTCATTTCTATATTTTCTTAAAATTTCTTTATGGATTTCCTGCCCACCAATAACATGAGGGAAGAGCCACGAACAAAGAACTCTGGTTGTTGAGTGAGATTACCTCATCTGTAACCTGATTGGCCCGTCGCTGCAGGTCCTCCAGCTCTGTCCTCATGGCTGTATCAGAGGCCATTTTCCCTACAGAGGGAGAGAGGAAGAGAGAAAAGAGAGAGAGTTAGGGAGAGATGGAGCTACAGGTTAAACTGGTTATTGCTTTTCAGTGAAAAAAAAACACCCACTCGTTCACTCACTGAATGAACAGATGGTAGATAAACAAACATTGTAGATGGAGAATCCCCTACTTTGTTCAGTTTTGAAGAATATAATGAACAAAGAAAGGAGAATTGTTCTTCAAACAATGTCTAATGTAAAGACACACTTTATCAAGCGTATATTCAGTATAATAGCACCCTTCCACTCAAAAGAGCAGCTTTGAACAATAGATCAAGCCGCAGCACCATATGCACCATATTATTACATCTGTTCGCATTTCATTTTTGAATGATGAACCCTTTCATCTCATATCCATAACAATTTCCCAGTTAACCCTTTACAATTGCATGAATAGATTTTTAAATTTGGATGCGAGTTTAAATTCAGAATAGGCTATATTCTTTGTATTCCTGACAAAATGAGTCATATTGACCAAAGGATTTGGAGCATTCAAATAACCAGCAAATGTTATTAAGACATTTTGAGTTAGAGCATCAAGAGACCAATACCCCATTATCAATGATTTACCAATATTCAGACAAAATATTTGATTGATATGAAAGCTTCCCCTTGGTATGCAGCACTTTTTCACCTTCATTCAGTTAGACAAGTAAACTGAAACCTAAATTCTCAGCACAATTTTTACATGATCCTAACATGGCCAGGTTCACAGACACAGGTTTGCAGGAATTGGACCAGGACTTTGGCCTTAATCGCAATAACTAGTCAAAGGTGTCGGTTCTTTACGGTCAGTAAAGTCCTCGGTTGGGAGTCTTATCTAAAGGAAGAGGGGTATCTGGCTTGTGCCAGGAAATGAAGTGAACACAGGGCAGCTGTCTGCTGTATTGTTGTGTACACACTGCCTGTTTGTCACCAAACAAGCCCAGCAAGAATGAGATTCTGAGATGAGAAGCACCTCAGTGGTGCAGCAGCCTTTCAAAAGGGGGGTATTTCTGATTATTGGCAAAACCAGAAGAAATCTACAATGACATTTGCAGAGGTGGCCCATTTTGCATATGAAATATACTGATGTAATCCAGTGATAATATTTCTCAGTGTTTGATTGCATTTTTCAGCTTTCCCATGTAAAAGAATATTTTTTTTCAACCACGCTAGTTCTGCCATTTCAAAACCTCAGTGCTACTCAGGGGTGTGCATCAATCAACGCTGGCTTACCATATGTCAATTTTGCAAATTTAACCATTGCAGTAGGAACCACAAAAATATTTGCATGAAATTGGTAATTTTTTTTTTTTTTTTTGCCAAAAATCTCAATTTAGACATTCGTTTAACGGATACTGTGACAAGGCTCCTCATTCTATCAGTCATTTGGAGACGTGAGTTTTTCATAATTTCATGGCAATATACAAAATACTATATGCAAACAAAATGAGGTTAAAATATTTCTACAATTTTTAATTGATTTCCTAGGATTAGCCAATATGGATATCAGAGAAAGTTTGTCCAATTAATTTTCTCCATTTGCCCTGTATATTAAATTGCCTGACTTTGCTGGGCAACTTGGTGAGCAATGTCAGTTAAGTCAAAGAAAGACCAATGTGTTGCATCAATTTTTAAAAATCAACTGGTGTGAGACTGTAAGGGTTGTGCTTCAGACACAGGTCAGGTGCACAGAGGACTCGAAGTTGAGGATTGGACTCAGGTACAAGGATGGAGTCAGTAGTATTTATTATGCCTACTGTGCAGCAGAAGGCATGAAAGAACCAAGACAAAACAAACTGCAATGCAGGTTCCTTAATAAACACTATTGGTGATACAGACTCTGGCATTAGCTGCAGTAACAATGTATTACAAAAAGAAAACAAGCAGGAATCTAAGTATTAAGTACAAAACCCAAAACCAGTGAAGTTGGCACGTTATGTAAATCGTAGATAAAAATAGAATACAATGATTTGCAAATCCTTTTCAACCTATATTCAATTGAATACACTGCAAAGACAAGATGTTTAATGTTCAAACTGAGAAACTATTTTTTTTTTGCAAATAATCATTAACTTAGAATTTAAAGGCAGCAACACATTGCAAAAAAGTTGGCACAGGGGCCTTTTTACCACTGTGTTATATCGCCTTTCCTTTTAACGACACTCAGTAAACGTTTTGGAACTGAAGAGACCAATTTTTGAAGCTTTTCAGGTGGAACTCTTTCCCATTCTTGCTTGATGTACAGCGCTTAAGTTGTTCAACAGTCCGGGGTCCCTGTTGTCATATTTTACGCTTCATAATGCGCCACACATTTTCAATGGGAGACAGGTCTGGACTACAGGCAGGCCAGTCTAGTACCCGCACTGCTTTACTACGGAGCCATGCTGTTGTAACACGTGCAGAATGAGGCTTGGCATTGTCTTGCTGAAATAAGCAGGGGCATCCATGAAAAAGACGTTGCTTGGATGGCAACATATGTTGCTCCAAAACCTGTATGGTGCCTAATGGTGCCTTCACATATGTGTAAGTTGCCCATGCCTTGGGCACTAATAGACCCCCATACCATCACAGATGCTGGCTTTTGAACTTTGCGCCTATAACAGTCCGGATGGTTCTTTTCCTCTTTGGTCCGGAGGACACAACGTCCACAGTTTCCAAAAACAATTTGAAATGTGGACTCGTCAGACCACAGAACACTTTTCTACTTTGCATCAGTCCATCTTAGAAGAGCTTGGGCCCAGCGAAGCCGGCGGCGTTTCTGGGTGCTGTTGATAAGTCGCTTTCGCTTTGCATTGTAGAGTTTTAACTTGCACTTGCAGATGTAGCGACGAACCGTAGTTACTGACAGCGATTTTCTGAAGTGGTCCTGAGCCCATGTGGTGATGTCCTTTACACACTGATATTGGTTTTTGATGCAGAACCGCCTGAGGGATCGAAGGTCACGGGCATTCAATGTTGGATTTCGGCCTTGTCGCTTACGTGCAGTGATTTCTCCAGATTCTCTGAACCTTTTGACGGTATTACCGACCATAGATGATGGAATGCCTAAATTTGTTGCAATAGCTCGTTGAGGAATATTGTTTTTAAACTGTTTGACAATCAGCTCACACATTTGTTCACTAAGTGGTGACCCTCATCCCATCCTTGTTTGTGAATGACTGACCATTTCAGGGAAGCTACTTTTATACCCAATCATGGCACCCACCTGTTCCCAATAAGCCCGTTCACCTGTGGGATGTTCCAAATAAGTGTTTGATGAGCATTCCTCAACTCCATCAGTCTTTTTTGCCACTTGAGCCAGCTTTTTTGAAACATGTTACAAGCATCAAATTCCAAATGAGCTAATATTTGCAAAAAATTACAAAGTTTACCTGTTCGAACATTAAGTAACTTGTCTTTGCAGTGTATTCAATTGAATATAGGTTGAAAAGGATTTGCAAAAATTGTATTCTGTTTTGATTTACGATTTACACAACGTGCCAACTTCACTGGTTTTGGGTTTTGTATAAAGAGTTATACGAAGTATAAAGAGTTAAGATTATATCCGCGATACTTGGGGAATAAGTCTGTACATGACTAGAAATACAATACAGGTATGAGGTTACGAGACATCACAAAGTCAGAGTGTGAAACTCGGTCTTATAAAGCACACTGTTACCATTCAGTGGAAATGACAAACAGAAGCAAACAATGATTAGGAATGTAGTCCGGGTCTTAATAGACCAGTGAGCTGGACGGCTGGAGGCGTGGTCTGACAGTACCCCCTGCTCCCCCTCGAGGCAAAACTCCTGGGGTGTGCCTGATCTTTGGCCGGGAGGGCGCCCTCTGGGGCGCGGAGCAGGCTGGTCCTCATGGGCCTGGTGGAATTCGGCCAGGAGCTGTGATCCAAGATGTTGTTGCGTTTCACCCAGCTCCTCTCCTCCAGACCAAAACCTTCCCAGTCCATCAGATACTGCAACTTGCCTGCTTGATGTCTGGACTGGAGCAGGCTGGGTAGGGGAGACTGGGGTCTGATGAACCATGGAGACCAATGAGCCATATCACTATTTTGCGATCAATCGATGACAGAGCTGCTTGAAATAGGCGAAATATTTGACCATTGACTGATGAGTCATGGGGATAAATGAGCCATATCACAATTTTGCCTATTTTTAACACCTTTGGCATCGATTGATTGCAAAATAGTGATACGTCTCGTTGGTCCCCATGGCTCATCGGACCCCAGTCTCCCCTACCCTGTAGGCTGGGTCTCCGTCTACCTCCAGGACAAGGGGAGGGTCTTTGGGGGGGGAACCTCTGCCAGGGGGTCCAGCAATAACCGACCTACACAGAGAAACATGGAAAGTATTATGAATGCGGTAGTTTGACGGCAACTGAGTAAGCTGCTTCATTGACCTTCCATAGGGGAGGTTGCCGTTCGAGCAAGCACTGGATGGGGGTGAGTCGAGTGGACATGCTTTTCAGAGAATTCTGTGCATATTCAGCCCAGGTCAGGTATTTGGCCCAATCCTGCTGACGCTGGTGGCAGTACGCCCAGAGGAAACTCCCCAGGTCCTGGATAGCTTTCTCTGCCCGCCCATTGGCCTGTGGGTGTAATCCCAAGGTGAGGCTAACTGAGGCTCCCAGCTTCCCGAAGAAAGCTCTCCACACTTGAGATGTGAACTGTGACCCATGGTCAGAAAGAATGTCCTCCGGAAGGCCAAAATTTCTGAATACTTGCGTAAATAGGGTGTCTGCAACCTGGAGAGCAGTTGGCACTGCAGCGAAAGGCACATATTTACAGAATTGAGAAAATTAGTCTATCATCACCAGGATACATGTGTTACCTTTTGATGTGGTATGATCGGTAACAAAATCCATGGCTGATTTTTGACCATGGATGATGAGGGAATGGTTGTGGGTAGAGTTTACCAGTTGGCAGCTGTCGTTGTATTTTGGAAATAAGAGCGAACAGCTGCATCCACATCAGAGGCCAGGTGGGGCCACCAATATTTTCGGTTGATGATGTGTGTTGTTCTTTTGGCTCCGGGGTGTCCTGCTGACAGGGAGGCACGTGCCCATAGAATCACTCCCTCTCAAAGAAAAGCGGGAACGAATGTCTTACCCGCTGGCATCGTAGTAGTAGGGAGATTCCTCCTAGTCTCCTTCCTGATAGGGGCGAGGATGCAGGCGGAGGGCAGAATCGGATCTTTCGCCTCAGAATCTTTCTCAGCCTCAAATCTTTAGGATAGCGCGTCTGCTTTGATATTCTTGGAGACTGGGCGATAGGTTAATGAAAAGTTGAAGTGAGAAAACCTGGCCCGATGTGGATTCTCACTTTGTGCCTTTCGCAGACACGCCAGGTTTTGGTGGTCAGTCAGCACAAGGAATGGATGACGGGCCTCCTCTAACCAATGCCTTTGAGCGCTAGTTTTATTGCCAACAGCTCCTGGTTTCCCACGTCGTAGTTGGCCTCTGTGGGTGTGAGCCTGTATGAGAACTAAGCATAGGGACACAGCTTGACTGGTGTCCTGTGCCACTGGGACAGGATTGCTTCCACCCCCGAGTCTGGTAATTCGAGTATAGAAGCAGTGACGAACAGACGCTTGAGTGCGTCGAAGGCTTGTGGGGCTTCCTGATTCCTTCCCAGGTTTTTGGGTTTTCCCTTGAACAGACATTTCAAAGTTGGGCAACTGCGATGAAGTTTTTAATGAAGCATCGATAGAAGTTTGCAAGCCCCATGAAGAGTTCCTTTATCGTCTGTGGGATTAGCCATTCGGCTACTGCCTTCGCCTTCTTTGGCTCTGTAGCCATTCCCTCTGGTCCAATCACGTAACCAAGGAAGGAGACGGTGGACTGATGGGAGACATATTTCTCAGTCTTGACGTAGAGTTGATGTCGTAATATGCATTTGAGTACTCTCCTTATGTGTTCCACATGTTCTTCATAAGTACTTGAGTAGATAAGGATGTTGTCGAGGTAGGCGATAACAAATCTTCCCGGCATCTCTCGTAGCATGTCATTGATGAATGACTGGAATACAGAGGGGGCGTTAACAAGGCCATACGCCATGACGCTATAAACGTAGTACCTGGAGGTGGTGCCAAAAGCCATCTTCCACTAGTCTCCTTCCCTGATATGGATGAGGTTGTACGTGCTGCGGAGGTCAAGCTTCCTGAAAATTTTTGCATTTCTTAGCTGTTCCACAGCGCTGGGGACCAGGGGGACTGGATATCAGTACTTCACCATGACGTCATTAAGGCCTTTGTAGTTTATGCAGAGGCAGAGACCTCCATCCTTCTTCTGGATGAAGAAGAAACTTGCGGATGCTGGTGATGTGGAAGAACAAATGAAGCCCTGCTGTGGAGCTTCTTGTACATACTGGTCCGTAGAAAACAAAGAGAAATCGAGGTTCCTATGAATACAGTGCTGGAATAAACAATAACAGCACTAAGTATAAAGAGTTTAGATTATGTACGTGCTACGCGGGGAATAAGTTCATACAAGACTCGAAAAACAACACAGGTATGTGCTTGCGAGACATCACAGAGACAGAGTGTGAGACTCGGTCTTATTTCACAAACTGCTACCACCTAATGGAAATGACAAACAGGTACAAACGATGATTAGTGGAGTGAGGAATGCAGTCCGAGTCGTAATAGACCAGAGAGCTGGACGGCTGGAGGCATGGTCTGACAGAAACAAATTTCCTGAGTTGCTAGTTTGCTGAAAGTAGACCATTCCAGCTGGCAAAACGCAAGCAAGACTAACATTAACATGTTAACATTACAATATCAACTAACGGATATATACATGTATATTATATATATATATATATATATATATATATATATATATATATATATATATATACAGGTACTACCCAGAAAATTAGAATATTCTCAAAAAGTTCATGTATTTCTGTAATTCAACTTAAAAGGTGAAACCTACATATTATATAGACAAATAACATGCAACCTCAAATTCAAAAACTCAGAAAATTAGAATATCACATGAAATCAATTTAAAATAAATAATTAAATAAATAAATAAATAAAAAAGGATTTGAAATACAAAAATGTCTGGCCTCTGAAAGGAAAATCTTGCATCTGAAATTAGTACTTGGTTGGGGCCCCTTTTGCACGAATGACTGCTTCAATCCAGCGTGGCATGAATGCTACCAGCCTGCGGCATTTCTCAGGTGTTATCGAAGACCAGCATGCTTCAATCATGGCCTTGAACTCTTCTTTATTGTTTGGTCCTTTTTCGTTCACCTCTTTCTTGACAACGCCCCATCGATTTTCTATGCGGTTCAGGTCTGGTGAGATTGCGGGCCAATCAAGCACAGTAATCCGGTGGTTGTTGAACCAGGATTTGGTACTTTTGGCAGTGTGGGCAGGTGCCAAGTCCTGCTGGAAGATGAAGTCTGCATCCCCATAAAGCTGGTTCGTTGAAGCAAGCATGAAGTGCTCTAATATGTTCTGGTAGACTGCTGCGTTTACTCTGGACTTGAGAAAGCACAGGGAACCAACACCAGCAGCTGACATGGCTCCCCCAGTCATCAGAGACTGGGGAAACGTAACACTGGACTTCATGCATTTTCTATCATGCGCCTCTCCAGTCTTCCTCCAGACTCTTGGACCTTTGTTGCCAAATGAGATGCAAAATTTGCCCTCATTAGAAAAGAGGACTTTGGACCACTGGGAAACAGACCAGTTCTTCTTTTCTTTAGCCCAGTGAGGAGTGGCTTGACAGGAATTCAACATTTAAAGCCCATGTCCAGCATCCGCCTGTGTGTTGTTTCACACGGCTATGGTCGTTTCACCATTCGAAATTCATCCACTAGCCAACTTGTAACCATAGCAATGTTAGAGCTGATATTTGACTGGGTACAACAGAAACCTACCTGGCCATTTATCTCCAGTAAATCTAGCAGCATCATATAAGTTGCGTCCTGCGGGGCGGTTAACAATAGGTACTCAAGCGATAATGACCGTAAATATTGTAGCAGCGAAGTAATCAGGCTCTATTCATTTAACGATTGTTAACTGTGTGCGGTTACAAATGAAGCTGACTTGTCCACTTCATGTATCAGCGACTGCTGACAGTTCGCTAGCTACGTGATGTGCCAGCAGACTGATTTCAGCTCGCTGACTAGTACTCAAGCGACAATGACCGTAAATATTATAGCAGTGAAATAATCAGCCTTTATCCACTAAAAGATTGTAATTGAGTACGGTTACAAATGAAGGTAACGTGTCCACTTCATGTATCAGCGACTGCTAACAGTTCGCTAGCTACGTGCTATGCCAGCAGACTGTTTTCAGCTCGCTGACTACCGAAACCGTCATAAGTTCATGGTAATTGTGGGTGGCAAGTTAGCTACAGTCTAGATGATCGCGCATAATGTTGGGTTATGCATAATCTCCGTTTCAGATTAATGCTGCGATTTGATATTGCCGGCAAATGACCATGGTATAAGCGGGATAATCAACTCGAAGGTGAGCATTCCACGGTTTTAATGCACTTCGCGGAGGCAACCACCCTCCGCTTCGCGTTGGGTGGTTATTTGCCTCTGAGTCGTGCATTAAAACCGTGGAATGCACACCTTCTCGTTAATTATCCCTTACATATATATACTTTTGTATATATATACATTCAACAAAAATATAAACGCAACACTTTTGTTTTTGCTCCCATTTGTCATGAGATGGACTCAAAGATCTAAAATTCATTCCAGATACACAATATTACCATTTCTCTCAAACATTGTTCACAAATCTGTCTAACTGTGTGATAGTGAGCACTTTTGCTTTGCTGAGACAATCCATCCCATCTCACAGGTGTGCCACATCAAGATGCTCATCAGACACCATGATTAGTGCACAGGTGTACCTTAGACTGTCCACAATAAAAGGCCGCCCTGAAATGTGCAGTTTTGTCTCACAGCAAAATGCCACAGATGGCGCAAGCATTGAGAGAGCGTGCAATTGGCATGCTGACAGCAGGAATGTCAACCAGATCTGTTGCTCGGGCATTGAATGTTCAAGTCTCCACCATAAGCCGTCTCTAGAGGCGTTTCAGAGAATATGGCAGTACATCCAACCGGTCTCACAACCGCAGACCTCCACATCCAGCAGGTTCCTCCGAGATCGTCTGAGACCAGCTACTCAGACAGCTGCTGAAACAATTGGTTTGCATAACCAAAGAATTTCTGCACAAACTGTCAGAAACCGTCTCAGGGAAGCTCAACTGCATGCTCGTCGTCCTTATCGGGGTCTTAACCTGACTCCAAATCGTCGCCGTAACAGACTTGAGTGGGCAAATGCTCACATTCGATGGCGTCTGGCACGTTGGAGAGGTGTTCTCTTTACGGATGAATCTCGGTTTACATTGTTCAGGGCAGATGGCAGACAGCGTGTGTGGCGTCGTGTGGGTGAGCGCTTTGCTGATGTCAATGTTGTGGATCGAGTGGCCCATGGTGGTGGTGGGGTTATGGTATGGGCAGGCATCTGTTATGGACGAAGAACACAGGTGCATTTTATTGATGGCATTTTGAATGCACAGAGATACCGTGATGAGATCCTGAGGCCCATTGTTGTGACATACATCCATGAACATCACCTCATGTTTCAGCAAGATAATGCACGGCACCATGTTGCAAGGATCTGTACACAATTCTTGGAAGCTGAAAATGCCCCAGTTCTTGCATGGCCAGCATACTCACCGGACATGTCACCCATTGAGCATGTTTGGGATGTGCTTGACCGGCGTATACGACAGCACGTACCAGTTCCCACTAATATCCAGCAACTTCGCACAGCCATTGAAGAGGAGTGGACCAACATTCCACAGGCCACAATTGACAATCTGATAAACTCTATGCGAAGAAAATGTGTTGCACTGCATGAGGCAAATGGTGGTCACACCAGATACTGACTGGTTCTGAGTCCCCAGACCCCCAATAAAGCAAAAACTGCACATTTCAGGGTGGCCTTTTATTGTGGACAGTCTATGGTACACCACTAATCATGGTGTCTGATGAGCATCTTGATGTGGCACACCAGTGAGGTGGGATGGATTGTCTCAGCAAAGCAAAAGTGCTCACTATCACACATTTAGACAGATTTGTGAACAATGTTTGAGAGAAATGGTAATATTGTGTATCTGGAATGAATTTTAGATCTTTGAGTCCATCTCATGACAAATGGGAGCAAAAACAAAAGTGTTGCGTTTATATTTTTGTTGAGTGTATATAAATATAACTTTAAATTGATAGTTTCTTGCTGTTTGCTTGTTTTCCTGGTTGCACGCATGATGTTTACAATACCAATGATTATTTTGAGATGTGTTGTTTTAATGGTTACACAACATGCATAACTTGAAGAGACTCAGTAGGTGTAGTGCTCCACTCAGAACACGGGTCTCCAAATCCGGCCCTCGAATCCAAACACAGTCCTGGTTTTCTTTCCTTCCAGGCAATTAAGTGAACAATTAATGCAGCTGATTGGCCAGATTGTCATCTCACCTGACTCCCAGGTTAAGGGAGGGTGGAAAACCAGTAGTTCTCGGCCCTCGAAAACCGTGATTTGAGGAGCCCTGACTTAGGCCAATAGTCCACTCATTCTGAATGGCTACATTTTGTAAACATTGAACTATACTACTAGGACTTGTATGTATAACATGTATGTATAACATTTATTCCGCTAAGTCCCAGATGCCCGATGTAACAAATGTGAAAAATAATTTGCGCTTCCTCTCTGTGATTTGGATCTACTCCAAAATTTAATTGGCTCTCCCTTGGCCCATGCTACAATTTTCCACCAAATCTCATGAAAATTGGGTCAATAGTTTTTACCCCTCAGCCCGACAAGGGCACGAGGGGTATTGTCGTTCCTTCGGCGGGTGGGCATCCGGGTGGGCGGGCGGATGCCAATTTTGTCCGGGCTATTTCTCTGTTACCACTTGGGTTAGGAAGTTCATATTGCATTGGACTCCCCATGGGGGGTAGGTGTGCCTTCATGAGGTTTCGTCCCAGTTTGACCTTTGACCTTGCAGCAGTGACCTTCAGGGCTGAGGGCCGCTTCAGCGAGGCCCATTTTCCATGATCCTGCTGAGAACTAAACAAATAAAATTGCTCAGGGAGCTCATACTTGGAAAAATGTGGACATATTTTCTCAAATTATTTGTCAGTTTACCATTCCTCATACCAGGATCATATGGATAGAGGGCAGCATAGGAAACAATTGTGTTGTAAATTATAAATATAGGTAACCAGCAATTCCATGATCTGCAGCGATCGTGAGTAATATTTGGTCAGGTCAGAGAGCATTGCAATCTAGGTGTTTGTCAAATTACAAGTCAATGGGATCAGTATTGACAAAGATTTTAATTCTTGAATTTTCATTAGTGTTAATTGAAAGGGATTTTTTTTTAAGTGATCCCAATAACAATTCTGACCAATATCAAATTTGCCCTGTGGTTTGGGGTTCTCAGCACACATAATTGTTTTTGTCGCTATTGAACCGAAGTTGTGGATGCTATCATGAGGACAGAATGAGAAACAAACAAAGTGAAGAAAGGAACATACTTGGCAATTTCACACAGTGATGAAAACAAGCGAGTTAAAAACTAAACTGAAAACATAACCTCAATGGCAGAGGAAAGGAAAAGTCAAAAACATCTTAATTAAGACTCTAGGTAAAAAACAGAGGATATGAATCACAAAAAAACAATATTTAACATGCAATTTTTTGCCTTTGCTGCAGAGGAAATGCAACCCCATTTCCAGAAAAGGTGGGAAGATTTTTTCTTTGTGAAATATAAATATAAACAGAATCCAATGATGTGAAAATCATTTAAACTCCATATTCTGCTGAAAATAATACAAATACAACATATCAGATGTTGAAATTGAGACATTTTGGTGTTTTTTTTTTTGGGAAAAAAAATGCTCATTATAAATTTGATGCCATCAACACATTTCAAAAAAGTTGGGACAGGGGTAAGTTTACCACTGTGTGGACCACCTCTTCTTTTAACAGCTCTCTGTGTTTGGGAACTGACAAGACCAGTGGCTGTATTTTGACAGCAAAATGTTCTCCCATTCTTGCTTGATGAAGGATTTCAGCTGTTCAATATTTTTTGGCCTCCTTTGTTGTATTTTTTGTTTGATAAATTCGCTGACTATTTTCAGTGGGTGACAAGTCTGGACTGCAGGTAGGATACTTTAGCACCCAGACACTTATGCAATGGAGCTATGTAGTTGTATTACATGCAGAGGGTGGTCTTTGGCATTTTCATGCTGAAATATGGATGGCAGTATATGCTACACCAAAACCTGTCTATATAATTCAACATTAATGGCGTCCACACAGATGTGCAAGTTACACCTGCCAGGTGCACAAATGCACCCCACTACTATCGTGGATGCTGGCTTTTGAATTATGTGCTGGTGCCAAGGCTGATTGTTCCTCTTCTCCATAGCCTAGAGGATGAGGCCATAGACTGTATAAAAAGATGGACGAAGCAACTGTGATGTCACCCAGTGGTTTCAGCACACCATTTTCGAAGCCTCAATTTTGGAAATTTGAGTCGCGCCATTTTGTCATTTTGAAACCGGATGTGATTCCTATCAGACGAGGGCGTGAATTGAAGATCCAGGGAGGCGCGAAGGGTGGATCTACGGGTGGATCTGACCGTATCTGACGAGTACCAGAGGATAGCCACGCCCCTAAAGCATATTCTGGCTTTATCCTTAATTCTAGTCTATCTGGGACCATAATTTACAAAAATGAACATCATGGTATATTGAAAGAGTTGAAACTTGCAATAGATACTATAAAATAATGTGGAAAATCATTATTGAAATAAAAAATCAGGGGGGAAGGTAGGGTCATTTTCTCATAGAATTCAATAGCATTGAACTTCTTTCGGCAACCTCCAACGTTGCCATCTGCTGGCCATTAAATAGAATGCAAATTTTGGAGATACCCGCATTGGCCTCACTTTTCAGACCAAGGTGCTGCGTCCATTTTTATACAGTCCATTGATGTGGCATCCATGATTTCCAAGAAGAATGTCCATTGTTTTAGTCCGACCAAAAAATAGTTCTCCACTTCGCCTTAGTTGATCTTGAGCGCAGGCCCTGAGAATACAGCGGCATTTCTGTATCTTGCTTATATATTATTTTATCTTTACATAGTAAAGTTTTAGCTGGCATCTGTGATTGCAATGACAAACTTTGTTCACTGCCAGTGGTTTTCAGAGGTGTTGCTGAGCCTGTACAGTGATTGACGCAACCAAATCCTGTATGTGTTTAATGCAATGCCACCTTGTCCCTTGTGTACAGAGATTTCTCTGAATTCTTTGAATCTCTTAAAAATATAATATGCCATTGATGATGAGATCCAGAATTTCTTTGCAATTTTATGTCAAGAAACATAACATTGTTGAACTATTTGCCCACGCAGTCATACTCAGAGTGATGAAACCCTGGCCTGTTTTCATTCTGAAAGACACAGCCTCTTTGGGTGCGTATTTTTATTCCTAATCATGTCACAGCTCTTGTGACAATCAACCCAATTTGCGGTAGGATGTTCCTCCAGGTGTATCTTCTCAGCATCGTACAACTTTTCCAGTCTTTTGCTGCCCTCGACCCTACATTTTGGAAAAGTGTTACAGGCATCAAATTGAAAAACGAGCAGATAGTTTTCAAAAAACAATAAAATTAGCCTATTTCAATATTTGACATGACGTCTTCATACTATTTTCTATTAAAAATAAGGTTTAAAAGATTTGCAAATCAATGTATTCTGTTTTTATATACATTTTATTCAGCAGGGCTAATTTTTTAGAGATGGCGTCAAAAGAGTGGTACCCTGAGAGCAAATACCTCTGCCAAGCCCCATATTCCACTCTTCTATGATATGCAAATCTGCAGGGGTACCTGTCCTATTTCTGGAATTGGCTAAGTTTAGTCGCGGTGAATTTTACGATCATCTATTGGATTTGAAGATGTATGGCATTTTTTCCAACCTTCCCGCAATCCCACAATGGTGAAGAATCCTTAAAGAACTTCCTGGATCCATATGGTGAACCCAATCACCACCAAAATCACATGAATTGTTCCTCAAGCCACAGCCTGCACTTCCATGAAATATCATGGAAATTGATGGGGAAATTTTAGAGATATTGTCGGAACAAACAGACAAACAAACAGACATGGGTGAATATATAACCTCCGCCAACTTTGTTGGTTGGCAGAGGTAATAAAATGCATCTCCTCAAGAGTGAACACGAACTACTGTAACGTCTCCATCAAGCCCAGGTTAATTGTGTTATTTTGATCAAATGCAACCGGCCTGCATATAGTACTGTATGTCTTCTAAGCTCCATAGGTATTGGCTCACTGGATAAGATTTCATCCTTCTAACACAATATCACGTTCCAGATTAATGCTCAATACATCACATTAGCAAGTTTGGTATTTTGGCCCAAACAGTGTGTGCAGTAGATGGATCCTTAATTGGAGTATTGCAGTGTAGAGCGAATTTCTATGGCCACTGAATCAGACATTTCAGACTCAAATCCTAAAGGCCCACTGCATCTGCTGGTTTTTTCACGTGTTCCAAACGCTTAACTGATTCAGTCCACACACCTCATTTATGATGCCTGAAGTAGCCGCTTATTGCATGGAGAATCCATAAAATTGATACTGCAACCCTCCAAGACAGGGATTTCAGACCCCTAGCCTAAGAGATATGATTGTACCCCTTGTAGATCACATCCTTTAGAGCAGGGGTTCCACCACTAAAGCATATGATTCTGATTTTAAAGGCACAGGAGTTACTATGACATTAACATCATTCATCGTGCCTCCATAGATGATACTAAAATTGATCATATTACCCACAGATATTTGACATTTGGCATACCTATTTCTCTTTCATCAGCAACTCTTTTCCCTCAAATATTAGAGTTGAAGGAAGACGACAGAGGAGATAAAACTATGGTAATGGCAACAACCTTGAAAAAAGTTCCCATTAAACCAGTGGTCATGGGTCATGCATGCAGTTGGCTCCTGATTGCTTGAATGAAGACTTGACTTGTAATGATTTTGTTGGAAAAGGAATATATCAGGACTCCACCACAGGGGTAGTTCCATTTCACAATTTTGTTCTAAGCTCTGTTTACTTGTTTGAAGAAACAAACTACAACTTGATCTGGCTATGATGATGTGCTACAGATATAGCCGGCGCTTGCACCCAAAATACTCCACAGAGCTTAAGGACAGGTGTGATCCAACATACAGGTACCATCTTGAAAACTACCGTAATGTTTATGTTTGGGTGGCAGAAAAATCAGCCCTCCAGGATTAGAGTTGTGCATCCCAGGGCCATGTAAAACCATTACAGCATGGGAGATGGGAAATTTTAAATGACTAATAATGTTTAGTTTCTTACAAATAATTAATATCTGGATTCTGCCATGTGTATAATACAACTGAATGCAGTTTGTCTATGCAAAATTATGATTTAACCCCTTAAATGCGAATTTTTCGTGAAGTTTCCCTTAAGTAGGTTCAAGGTCAGAAAAAGCATTTTTTCCCCCATTGTGTAGGGCAATGCTACATGCATATTCCGTATCTGCTGGTCGCAGCGCTTCACTGAAGCTACACTCAACAGAAATATAAACGCAACACTTTTGTTTTTGCTACCATTTGTCATGAGATGGGCTCAAAGATCTAAAATTCATTCCAGATACACAATATTACCATTTCTCTCAAACATTGTTCACAAATCTGTCTAAATGCGTGATAGTGAGCACTTTTGCTTTGCTGAGACAATCCATCCCAACTCACAGGTGTGCCACATCAGACACCATGATTAGTGCACAGGTGTACTATAGACTGTCCACAATAAAAGGCCACTCTGAAATGTGCAGTTTTTGCTTTATTGGGGGTCTGGGGACTCAGAACCAGTCAGTATCTGGTGTGACCACCATTTGCCTCATGCAGTGCAACACATCTTCCTCGCATAGAGTTTATCAGATTGTCAATTGTGGCCTGTGGAATGTTGGTCCACTCCTCTTCAATGGCTGTGCGAAGTTGCTGGATATTAGTGGGAACTGGTACACGCTGTGGTATACGCCAGTCAAGCACATCCCAAACATGCTCAATGGGTGACATGTCCGGTGAGTATGCTGGCCATGCAAGAACTGGGACATTTTCAGCTTCCAAGAATAGTGTACAGATCCTTGCAACATGGGGCCGTGCATTATCTTGCTGAAACATGAGGTGATGTTCATGGATGTATGGCACAACAATGGGCCTCAGGATCTCATCACGGTATCTCTGTGCATTCAAAATGCCATCAATAAAATGCACCTGTGTTCTTCGTCCATAACAGATGCCTGCCCATACCATAACCTCACCACCACCATGGGCCACTCGATCCACAACATTGACATCAGCAAAGCGCTCACCCACACGACGCCACACACGCTGTCTGCCATCTGCCCTGAACAATGTAAACCGAGATTCATCCGTGAAGAGAACACCTCTCCAACGTGCCAGACGCCATCGAATGTGAGCATTTGCCCACTCAAGTCTGTTACGGCGACGATCTGGAGTCAGGTTAAGACCCCGATGAGGACAACGAGCATGCAGTTGAGCTTCCCTGAGACGGTTTCTGACAGTTTGTGCAGAAATTCTTTGGTTATGCAAACCAATTGTTTCAGCAGCTGTCTGAGTAGCTGGTCTCAGACGATCTTGGAGGTGAACCTGCTGGATGTGGAGGTCCTGGGCTGGTGTGGTTACACGTGGTCTGCGGTTGTGAGGCCGGTTGGATGTACTGCCATATTCTCTGAAACGCCTTTGGAGACGGCTTATGGTGGAGACTTGAACATTCAATGCCCGAGCAACAGATCTGGTTGACATTCCTGCTGTCAGCATGCCAATTGCACGCTCCCTCAATGCTTGCGCCATCTGTGGCATTTTGCTGTGAGACAAAACTGCACATTTCAGGGTGGCCTTTTATTGTGGACAGTCTAAGGTACACCTGTGCACTAATCATGGTGTCTGATGAGCATCTTGATGTGGCACACCTGTGAGGTGGGATGGATTGTCTCAGCAAAGCAAAAGTGCTCACTATCACACATTTAGACAGATTTGTGAACAATGTTTGAATGGTAATATTGTGTATCTGGAATGAATTTTAGATCTTTGAGTCCATCTCATGACAAATGGGAGCAAAGCCAAAAGTGTTGCGTTTATATTTTTGTAGAGTGTATATCATACTTATGTTGAGAGAAATACTCAAACCCAGAATGCCATGTTTTTATGCCCACAGCATGACATCAAATGGAAAATGTCTAGATCTTTCTTCATCATTTTATAGACATTTTCCTGTAATTCAGCAGAACATGTTTGGAATTGTTGGAAACTAAGGGATCTCCACAAAAATTTACAATAGGCCTGAAGTTCCACAGGTTTGAATACAGCAGCTGCATATGTGTCCGTAAGTTTAATGAACTTTAGATTAATGAACTATTACATAGCTTTTAATATGATAAAAGGAATTTTATATTATTCATAGTGTTTCCCTGCACCACAACACAAAAAAATGGCCCTGTGGCTGTGCTTGCTTGCCTGCAGGCTAAAATTGATTGAAATAAAAAAAAGTGATAATGTGAGTCCTAACAATAGCAGTTACAGGCCAAACTCACCGCTGTCTAAATAATATTGCACTGCCATGCTCTCAGCACGGAAATAACGAGTTGCTATTTCCCTCGTGGTCACTGGTACGCAAACCCACGCATGCACAGGGGTACACCGACTCTGCTCTATTGTG
This sequence comes from Gymnothorax reevesii, assembly GCA_029721435.1. Lineage (NCBI taxonomy): Eukaryota > Metazoa > Chordata > Actinopteri > Anguilliformes > Muraenidae > Gymnothorax > Gymnothorax reevesii. Next base: position 119,843,940 of record CM056574.1, read on the forward strand.
CGAGTCAGCTGGTGACAATGCTCTGCCCTGTAAGTAGGTTATAATTGCAGAATAATTACTGCTTTATGTCAGCGACATGCTGGTTCCCGCACTGTAGAAACCTGGGAGAGAATCTTGCAAAAGAAAACAAAGATATAGCTCTCCAGCTCAGTCTTTCACTTCAAATGTGTTCTAAGATTAGTTTTCTTCGAGGCGACTTTTTCTTTGCGAAAGCTTCCTGCAAAAGCAAGCATCACCTCAGTTTAGTATAAACAAGATTAATTAATGGGGTTAGTTGCCTTGAAATTGTGGACAAATTTCTCTCAAGCAGATTTCAAAATGCTTCATTGCCTCGACATACATGGGCATTTGCATTGCCAAAACATATATGAATGTAGGAAAGAGGTAAGAACAACATGGATCCTCTCTCTCTCTCTCTCTCATTTTTAATTACACCCTCATGTACTTTGCTCCATCCAATTAAGTGCCACATGTTGGCACTTCAAAATGAATGTGCCAACATTCATCCTGTTCATTATACGTATTACACGGTGATCTACAAAAAGACTGAAGCGGACATGCTGAAGGGTTTAAGAGCAGCCACATCTCTGCGGCGCAGCAACACTGTTATGTTTGTGTTGGATTCCCATTGCAGTCTGGGGTTTGAATGGTTGTTCTTCTAGGCAGGTCCCCATTTCACGAAGCAGGATAACTGAAATCGTTGGATAACTGTATCGAATAAAACTCAGAACCCTCAAATATCTGGAACTTGGACAAAAGTATAAACTGTGGTTCTGGGTTGTACTCAGTGCCATTATAGAGCCATTGTAGCACAGTAATCCTGCTCTGTGGAATAACTTGCTGTACTTTGCCATATTTCATAAACTATCGATCCAGTTTATCAGTCAGATTATTTGGTAGTGAAATGAATTAGGGGAGCAAAAAAATGGAGAGCAAAAAAGGATCTGGATTACCAATGCCTTCTTTGACAGTTTCCCCCTGACTACCTTGTATTCCCACATCCCAGGGCAAAATAAATAAATAAATAAATAAACTAAATTGATCCCCATCTACCTGTTCATTTTAGTAACAGTTTAAAGGTTGAAGGTGAAAGGTGAAAGGGTTATAACTCTCAATAAGTCTATCAGCTAAATGACCACAAATGCAAAGTGAAGATCAAATACCAGACTCCTGTTTTAGAAACTCAATGGCTGCAAAACGATAAGCAGCACTTGATTCTGCCCTTTTGGGAAAAGACGACCGAGGGGTTTTGCAGCCATCCTTGGTAAGCCAAACAAAGCCCAGAGCGTCAAACCAAGCCAGCAGACAGTCCCCAAAGCCTTCGAGACATGGCAACAGCAGTGTGCCGAGCCCACCGTCATGAGTTGGTGGTTTATATTCTCTGAGAGAAAGTCACTTTACAAATGCCTCAGAGTATGGATGTGAAAATGAACTAATTGTGGTCACGTGCCCTTCTCTATCAGTGAAATCACTCAACAGCCTGTAAAATGTTGGAATTCTGACTCTAAATTCACATGGGGGGGGGTGTCAATGTAGTCAATTCCATAGCAACCACTGTTCTGCTATTCATTTCTATTTGAGTATCTGTTTACATTTTGTTTTACTGGAACAGAGAGCTTGTTGCAGCTATTAATCAGCATATCTGGGCCAAGCATCCTGAAGCAGGATTACTGAGTTAGCTGGATAACTGCAAAACCTTCGGAACCTTCCCAAAGTTGGAATATGCTATGAAGTAAAGAAACCTAATATTTTACGGAGTACGGTCATGTAGCTAACACAGTAATACAGCTTTGCGGAATACCTCCGGAGAACAGATTTTTGGCTTACATTAGACTGCGCCTGCTGTCTCAGACAATACATCTCAGTGAATCCTCACTCCAGCCAGACTCTGTACAAATGGGCCGAAGAGAGACAGCTTCAGACTGAGTGAAGCAGGGAATCACATTATGGCTTATACTCATTTCAGCATTACCAGGGCTAAATTACCCAAGATATGATCGGGAGGGAACTTTTTCAATGCCAATTTAAACGCAAACACACACACATACACACACACACACGGAAATATATATTCAAAATTTCCATGCAGTTACAGGACTGCTTGAGCCCTAGCCAAGAAGTACCCAATTAAAACAAATTAAATTAAGCTCTGAATGTCACTAGATAAAGATGGCAGGAAGAACATAATGAACACGAGGGAAAAAAATGACTGATGACCCAAACTCTGATGTACATTGTGAACAGGAAGCAAACAGGTCTTGATCTTCCGCTGAGGGGAATCAGCGTCATTTGTCATAACTGATATGGCATCACGGCCATTTGTCTTCAAATGTTCCACATCTAGGGATGACACAGAGACCTGTAACTGTGATTGACAGCGTAACCATATCGCACAGAACAGTCTTAAGCCTTAATACGAATAATTCCTCCTCACAATAAAAAGGAAGAGAGGTCAGGATATCACTCGGTATTTAAGATAATCAGATGCTCAGGATGTTTTTTCATGGAGAATGAATAAAACAAGAGGACTGAGATTGCGAGCGCTTGGAATCACAGCTTGGAAGCCAGGGAAATTGGCACCTTGGAGAGCACCCGCTTTTGATGCTGGTAAAATGGCTGATTAAGTGGAGTCGGGGGTGTATAATTATCTTTTAAAGAGTGTATTCGCCCATCAGAGCATGCACTCTCAAGCATGTTGGTATGGCATATATATTTCTGGCATGACCACCACCAGTAATGAGATTTTTATAAACCAGGCCTCCTCCCCTCACCTGGTTTATGGACAGTGTAGGACTGTAATGCTGGGGCACGGTTGTCACCAGCACCCTTTACAAATTTTCTCCTGAGACCAGGAAGAAAATTAAAGAGAAAAAAAAATTGTCACTTAAAAATTTTTGTGTCGCCTACGAAGCATAGCGGCACATAAGGATCACTTTGTACGCCGTCTGTCTGTCTGTCCGGTAGTCACACTTTCACATTAGCTTCGCAGGCGACACGTGTTCACCTGAAAACTCTATTATTTTTTTTTTTTGTATAAAATTTCTCTTGCTATGTGCATGTTGACCCGGCAGAAGGTTCTTTACATTAGAATCAGAGATATGGGATATGTCCCCAAAAGCATGGACACATATGCTCACGCACGCATCCATTAATGCATGCAAGGATGCACATATTTATATATTTTCAGGGCAGCAGGATAGCCTGGCGGTAGGTTGATTGACTGGTAACCAAAAAGTTTCTAGTTCAAGTTCCCCTTGATGATTAAGATTCTGATTGATTTAGAGCGATTAATTTGGGAAAACTCTACTGTTGGGCCCTGGAGCAAGGCCCTTAACCCCAAAAAGCCCATGAAGCGATGCACCCATCATGCACGGTTCCCACTATACTTGGCCTCTGAAGGCAGTGTTGTGATATGGGATTGCTTCAATTGGTCAGGCCTAGGCTCAGTGCTGTTCTACAGAAATAAAATGAATTCAGCAGACTACCTGTGTTTTCTGACTGAGTAGTAACCCATAAATGGACCTTTTAAGCCCTAATGACACAGGCACATTCCAGGATGTCAAAGCCAAGATTCATTGTGCTCAAATTGTGAAAGAGTGCCTCATTGAGCATGAGGAATCCTTTTCACAAATGAATTTGCCTCCTAAGAGTCTTGACCTTAACCACTTGAAAGTCTTTGGAATGTGCTGGAGAAGGCTTAATGGAATAATTTGACTCACCCATCCTCAGTCCAATGTCTCCGCCAAAAAATGAATGCAAATCTGGTCAAATATAAATGTAACATTGAATAACATTGTCAAAACAATAACGCAACGAATGTGCGCTATGATCCAAGTGAAAAAATTAAGTCTGCACTAAGCCAAGCTGGACTAATGTATGAATGCAATTTGGCCTCCCCACCAGTGAGAAACTGGGCTGCATTGGAGTGCAGAAATGTTTGGATAATGACACACTTTTAACTTTTTGCTTCTGAATGCTGGTATTGAGTTCAAAAATGTTGGCAATGAGATAATTGCCAAGACTGTGGGGTAACATTTGTGGGCATTCACGGCCATATTGTGCGGACTACGTACTTTCCAAATGGCACTGTCCAAGTACTTATGCACAGCAGTTGAATAGCAGCAGTGTGAAATTGCATTATATTAAACTGTTCATGGACCAAAGGGGCACAAAAAATGCACTAAACTGGGACAAAAATAGCCTTTGATTCAAATGAAGCTAGAACAGCATAGCTTCTGTGCAGCATCTAAAAAAAATCACTCATATTGTAATGGCAATCGCCATTGCAAATGACCCTTAATAACCCCACAGGTAACATCCTGTTATCCAGCATAGTAAACTAATCAACCATCTTGTCAACTTCAGGACACCTTAAGACCCACACTATGATAGGTTACATAGGGAAGTAAAACTTTCTGTAATGTAACACTCAGCCACCACACTGTGATGCCCCAAGATTAACCATGCCATGTACCGTATTAGAAAGTCTAATATTGTTTAGGGCAGTTCAACATGGGATTTGGTTGCCTGCGGACCCACCCCTCTGACAAAAACCAGTACCTTCCCACGTCACCAGTTCTTACTCTGGCTATTCTATGCTATTTACTTGGCAGGCACACCGACTCACAAATTCAAGTTCATAAACTGAACCTGTGTAATATGATCCACATTATTGCTGTGCGAGATATCGACATGTACAACTGACGGAGTCAGGAGAACCCCGCGTTGGAAACAGCTGGGCAAAATTAGTTTTACGCCGTGTTGCGCGCACCCAGGTGCGCTGTCAACGGGACACGGTTTACGGCGTGCTAAAGTGTAGTGGTCAGTTCTCAAATCTACGATGGTGGTCAAAGTCACCGGTGGAAGAATACATGATTCAAGTGGTCCGCGTAATGAAATAAAATCAAACCCTCCAAGTAGCTTGCATAGGCTGGCCAAGAAAACAGTATCGCTCAGGAATATTCTCGTAACGAAAGGATGTTGCTGGTTCTTCTTTATTTACAAAGGGTAACTGTTACTTTAAGATGTTTGTTGAGGAACACCAGTCCCCTCCTGAATTAACGAAGCCCCGCTGTGAAGAATTATCTCATACTCCCAGGGACTCTGGTAGTTTTGAGAGTAAGCGCAGCACTGTCGAAACGCTTAAGCTGAAAGGTAACGGATGTAATTACGCGTTGAAAACCTCAAGTTTTCCCATTTCACTTTCTTGTGCCTCGGCAATATTAATCCTTTCCGTTTAATTAACCCCATGAGCTCATTTAACGGTGTCACCAAGAAACTACACGCCAACCGCGATAAAGGTTGTATTATTGACATCATTAATATAGAATAAGCACATTTTTTCAATAAGTTAAACACTGAACACCGGTTGTCGTATAGTATTCACGAATAAAAAAGCGGTTGTGCACTCAAAACCCTGGCACCGTGACGCTCTTTATTCAGTATTAGTCATTAACAGTTCTGTAGCTGATTAAGAAAAAGTGTAGATATCCATTTTCAGAAGAGCGTTTCCACTACCGCATTGTTTTTCACTGTTTTTTTTTTTTTTTTTTGGAAAAAGAAATGGATTCCGATCCAGCTTTGAATTTGCGCATTTATATTCATTTTAATAGAAAAAAGGAGAAACTTCTGTATCCTTTCTCCGCATCAGAACCATCGACTGTGTGGACTTCTCATACCATCATTCAATTTATCGGTTTTACCCTTTATTTAAAAAAAAAAAAAAAAAAAAAAGAGATCACAATGGATACTGATGCCAGTTCGACGCCTGATGGGTACACATACACATGCTTGATAATATTTTTCGAGAAGAATTATACGGTCTTCACGCCACGGACAAACAGGATGTTTCAAAGTACACTTTTTTTTTTTTTGCTTCACCTCTTTAGCAATAACTTAAGAGTTTGGAGCGGGCTCTCATGTATTCATGTGGAATTTATGCCAGACAAGAACCGTTGTCCAAAAGGTGCCATAATGGCCAAACTGCTTAAAGTATCGCACAAAATCAAATTAAAGCTCGAGAACAATATGATGCAAAAAATGTCGCACACGATCACCACGAGGGCTGAAAGCTATGCGCAGTAACTAAGTTTCAAATATAACAGCAAAGTATTTCCAATGTTGAACTTTTTTCCCTTTTGAAAACTCACCTAACGTTCAGATGTTAGTGCTTCCTTCAGCTCGCTCTTTTCCCTTTTTTGGATGACGAATCACCGCTGCCTGTGTTCATCTAATGACCAGTTACTAGCATCATCTCACCAGCGCCGTCCTTTCCAGGTCCCCTGCCTCCAGGTAGATGCAATTGCACGCCCCTTCTCGCAATCGCATCCCGATTGGAGATTCGTTTTCAGAAGTCACGTCACCGGAAATTATATGAATGCGCCATTGGCTAAACCGTTGCCAGTCTTCGTTAATGGACCTCGCCCGCAAACTGGTGGTGGGATTCTTGTTGCTCCAGCAACTGGTACCTGCGCACGTCATGAAAGGCTGTGAGGCCTTTCTACCAGAGTAAATAAAGTTCATTGGAAGGGAGGCTTATTGTTCCACAAATGTGCACTCAAGTTATTAGAGTACGTAGATAAAGGCGAAAAGCGCACTCAGAGGTGTAAGTCAATTGTGAAACTGAGATCGCCAATTTTACAACGGAAGTTGAAATGCACTTTACAAAAACCGACTGATAAACGTATTTGTCCTGAGCCCCTCATTAATCGCAGTCGTTTCTGATACTCTCGCGGGGATGCGACCAAGTTTCTCCTCAACTGTGTTCCTTAGGCACTTCCGAATTTGACCATTAAAGTTAATGTTGTGTAATCCAAACTTTATGGTAAAGTCATATTAATTGCAAGTGACTTACCAAATTCAGCGAAAGTTAAAGGCGCTAAAACGCTCCAAAATAAGAAAAAGACAAAGTAATCATAAGGTATACTAGATAATACAGATAATTGGATACACTGATCAATGTATTGATGTCTTCTATAAGTGCACCAGCAAATGCATTTGACCGCAGCCCAATACGCAGTCTAAAAAGACACAGTACAAAATGAAAACAAGATAGCAATCAATGACAGCACTACTTTCATACATTCTGTGTTTTCTTTTTTTGCAGGGAAAGTATTGGACACAAGTGAATATGAGAGATAAAGATGTTTTCAGTGGACAGATTTAATGAAAAATGTCTGCCCGAGAACCGCTGAAAATTCGAGATAAAACCAGCCCAAGCCGGTCATGCTGGTTTATGCTGCTTCTTCGACAAAGCTCGTCAGCCAGCAATCCGGCCTGTATATAGTCCGCTGATCCACCAGTTTTTAGACCAGCTTTTTGCAGCAGCCTAACCAGCTGTGTCCAGCTTGGACCCCCAAAAGACCACCTATGCCTGGCTAGAAGTGTTGAAATCACAGCCAGGACCATCAAAACTGAGATTTTCTATATTAAAAGTCAGAGGCAAATTAATGGTAACAACCCTTTATTAAACACCTCGTTAAATGTAAGACATCTGCAACAGAATATCAAACTTTTTGGCAAGACTTAGATCGAAGACAACAGTGCAGGATGGCGAGGCATTGTTATCTTCCCATTCAAAACCTCTTCAAAGTTCTGCAATACTCCCACCAAGTGGTGGAACTACACACAGCATCTATTGGCCTACGCGCAGATTGGCTATAGTGTTTAATATGGCTAATATTTATGCATTCTGCAAATAGAAACATAGAGCAAAAAAGAAGTAAAACCGCAAATTAGTTACACACCTAGGAAAATATGAAAATGACTGCTCTAAAGAAATTTCTAAACAGCACAAAACATCAAAATGGTCCAGGGATATTTGGAAAATGTAAAAGGTCCTGTCAAGACCATCGTGTACAGAAGATTTAGACATGCGAAGGATGCATGTGCAGTGTTGAGCTGGGTGCAAAGTTGTGAAGGAGTGCTGCTGACAATCGAGGAGCCATTCCGATGACATTTCCCAGGTTCAAGAGTACATGGTCAACTGCAGCCACTGTTAACAGAAGAGAGCGCTTTCAGTTACTCAACATTGACCAGCCATGTAAGCATTACATTACATATTACCATTTTACACACAGCGTGTATTTATGCGGCGGCAAAATTTATAAACGCAGTTCAAATGAGTCCATCCCTGCCCCCTTCTCAGTGACCACCAGCCAGATCCAGGTCCTGGAATAACTGTACCAGGTGTGCTTGAGGTGGACCACAACGTAGATCTGAATCTGGCCAATGTCCACAAAGACGGTTTACTTCCACTGGTTTAACTCATTAAACTCAAACCTTCTCTTACGTTTTCCCTGAAGCAGGTTCAAAGGCAGAAAAAGCTTTTTTTGTATAATAGGACAACGTCACATACAAATCTGCAGGTTGCAGCTCTTCACTGAAGCTACATTATTCTTGTATAGAGAAATATTCAAACCTCGGACAGAATGTTTTTACTGCCACAGCACTTCAATGAAAAGGAAAACATTTAGAACTTCGTCATTATTTTATACACATTTCCTTGTGGTTCATTTAGAGGAACTTCGAAAATTTTTGCAACAAATTGGCACTTTCAAGGTCAAAGCTCATGGTACCAACTATACTGTCAATACTTTCAACAGTAATAGGGAATAATATCAATAAGAGTAAACATTCCAATATTATAACTTAGAGACTTTATAAAGCCATGCCACCATATATCAACTAAAAGACACGTGAGAAATATTAATTATAATCGTGATGAGGATGACAACAGAAAAAATGAAAAATTCATTAAAAAGTGAAAAAGCAACATTTTCACATTCATAGAACGAACTTAGGAGAACTCGTCTCAAGCTCATCTCAGCACAAATAACAAGTCATTCTGGCAGACTGTTCCGAGAAAGATTATTGAAAATTTGCACGAAGTGACCCCCAGATTTGATATGTCAAGGTCATTCAAGGTCAAAGGTCATGATACCAAATGAAAACCCTTCTATGACTTCATGTCCCTTGTCAATACTATTTATATCAATATCCAATCGACTCCACGTTATAAGCCATTAAATATGTGCAATATTGAGTTTATGGAAAAATTCAACATTAAAAAAAAAAAATCATTAATCAATACTTTCAAATTCTTTGAACAAACTTGGGTAGACCTTGTCACAAGGATGCTCCAAGACAAAGATACTGATTTTGCCCGACAGTTTAGGAGAAGATTCTTGAAAAATTGCTAACAAAGAGAACGATGGACAGACACTGGACGCAGCAAGATGCCCTGTGGGCACCGTTGGACTAAAAATGTTTTTCTATAACTGCAATCTTACTTGAGGGGAATTCAAAATTCAATGAGCAGATGAAAACTATGAAAAAGTACTTCTGATTGTTAGACTTTCCACTGCGGTGTAGAGTATTATTTAAGAAACAAAAGTCAAGCACCCTACACTTTATAATGTGCAATCACTCTGAGGCAGACCAATAGTTTATTTCCTTGATATATCTGAAGGCCTACGTCCAAGGCAAACAGCAATAGAAGCAAGGCTGTGCCGATTCTAAAATATATTTGATAAGCTGACTTTAAAATCAGCCCACGTTTGACTGCACAGAGAAGTGCCGTCTGTGACTGCCATTCAGAAGTTGCGATGTTCCATGGCAGGTTTTCATTCCGCAGTCAGGTTCGTAAGTGATTGGGACTGGAAAAGTTTTACAGGCCCCGTAATTCCAAGCGACCAGGATGCAAATAAATTCAAATTAAAGCTGGTAGTCTATACTCACATTAAACGTGTAGGAATTACAGTGCTTTAACCCTTCTACCAGTCTAAAGAATTTTCTTCAACCACTCGCTTACTGGTACAGCAACATTATTCATACACTTGTCTTTATCGTAACCATGGATATGGTGAATAAACAATTAAAATGAGACACATTTTTGTAAGAAGAATTGATGTTATTGCAATTTTTTTGTTTATTCGTATTAAAAAAACAATAATGGAGTAGTACTGCATAGCTGGAAGAAAATCGACAAGGAAAACTGTTAAAACTTGTCAGTGCCCAAATACTTAAACAGTCCTCACTGCACATAATAGCACATCTACTAGCTTTTAAAAACCCATTCATGGCAGTTTCTGAAGATTCTGCAGCTTATTTCAGACATAGCTATGCCAATATAAACTTAAAATGCATCAAGGCACTTTTATTAAATGTTATATTACATAGCCAATGTAAACACCATGGTACAGAAACAGGGATATTACCTCCTTAATGTTCACTTTGATTGACCCGGAATTGTCCTTGTCAAGAGTCTTGAATGCACCTGCAGGGACACACACAACGAATGAGTTAAATACTGTTGCCTCCACGAATTGAAAGGAGCTCTCAACAGAGCTAGAGCAAAAGGAACATAAGTCCAGGAGTCTGAAAGTGAAAGTCCACTCATTCATTTCAAGTCAGCTAGTTGAAGTTTGTTGGAGAATAATTAGGACCCATTCTCAGAGCATGGAAACACAATGGATATCCTTTTAAGACTATCAAATATTGCAGCAGCATAACAAAGAATGGAGAGCATCACCTGAGTAACTAAGAGTTCTGAGACACTCTCTCCCCAAAGCACTTTTCCCGGTTTGCCTAAATGCCAGTATGCAAAGGTGATGGCATGTTGATGGTCACATTGAATAAAATATTAGGTAGGACTTTCACTCGTTGAACCTGGATTTTCCGCCTGAGGGGAAGACTTACGGCACATTGCGTCCAGGCGAACCAGGCAGCCGATGTAGTTGTCAAAGTCCATGTTTCCGCGCTCGTCGCTGTACCTTCGAATGATCATCTTGAACAGCTGATCGTTGAGAGGGAAACCTAGAATCAACAAATAAGGGAATGTCTCATGGTACATCGCCCAAAATGAATTAAAAAGCAAACATTTAATTCCTCTTGCAGTATCATCCATTTGCTGTGGGAGACACCACCTGAGGCAGCAGGCTTTTTTATCCCCTGCCACATCGTGGACAGGGTTATCTGAATGGGTGATGTCCTTCCGCTCATCCATTACGCTTCGTGTCCGGGCCAGAACTCCAAAACCGTTCAATATTTTGGAATGAAATTTAAATGTGTATATGGCTAAATCTTATTGAATAGATGTGCGTTTTCATACTTCTGTCTGTCCTTCCACCTTGTATTGTTTCCAGGCCAGATATCTGCCATCCCCTGACTGATATCTGCATTTCATGGTTGTTTATGATGCTGTTCAAAGAGGTGGTGATGTGAGCCCCCGGTTTTCGGATTGAATACCACCAGACCTAAACTTCAAAGTGGATCACACAACATTTCTGGTGTTGTACTGCTTACAAACTACCAAAATCGGGCCAGAATCAAAATCTGCTTTCAGGTCCAAATTATTATTATTTTTATTTTTTTTTATTTTTTAATTTGGCATCTCCAATCCCACCCGAATCTGGAATGCCCAACTGATGAACCATGTACAAAGCTTACTCGTATGCGACCCCTTGCTGCCAACTCAGGAGAGTGAAGACCGTTCACGGCTCTCCTCCGAAGCACGCGCCTGTCAGCCACTCCTTCTTATACACTCATTGGTTGAATCTTCTCAAGTTCAGAGCGAGGGCAGAGGATACCCGGGCATGGACAGACTTAGAATCTTCCTGACGAGTGCCCATCTGGCCAATAAGAGGTGCTGGAGCAGCGAACAAAGCTATTTATTTATTTCCCTTTTTCATAACATAACACAACACAACGCTACACAAAATATCACACAACAACATGAATGGCGAGGACAGGCCGTTCAGCCCAACTACGCTCGCCAGTTTCTTTATATTATTGTGAATATATCCCTTCAGATACTCAATGACTCAATGGTATCTGGCTTTAAGTCAAGCCTGCTCTTGAAAACCCCCAAGGTCTCTGCCTCAACAATATGGTCAGGCAAGCTATTCCACATTGAAATTACTCTTTTTACTCTCCTTTTCCTAAGACTAAATACAGTAGATTAAGGATCTTCAGCCTCTTCTCATAGCTTTCATCTTTTATACCTGGAATTAGCTTAGTGGCTCTTCTCTGAACTTTCTCTAAAGCCTCTATATCTTTCTTAAAGTATGGTCCCCAGAACTGTACACAATACTCCAGATGTGGTCTGACGAATGTGTTGTACAAAAGAAGCATCACCTCCTTAGATTTGTACTCAATATTTTTAGCAATGTATCCCAGCATCTGATTGGCTTTTTTAACTGCTGGGGCACAATGGCTAGAGCCTGTGAGGGTTTGGTCAACAATCACTCCCAGATCTCTCTCGTGTGGAGCACATTCCAGTTTTAAACCTTCTATGAAGTAATCCCGTCTAATGTTTTTATTACCTACATGTACAACTTTACATTTCGCTACATTAAATTTCATTTGCCACATTTCTGCCCAAATCTGGATTCTATGCAAATCATCCTGAATCACTTTAGTGGACTCAAAACTATTTGCCAAACTCCAAATTTAGTATCACCTGCAAATTTAACTAATCTGCTCAATATTTTATCAAGGTCATTAATGTAGATGAGGAACAGCACGGTCCAAACACCGATCCCTGGGGGACACCACTCCCCGCCATACCTAGGCTCAGATGAGATACCACTGACTACCACTGTCCTGTATGTTCTGTCCTGTAACCAGTTTTGAATCCACTCCAGAATTCCTCCTGTAACTCCAATGGAGCTCATTTTAAAAATTAGTCTCTTATGTGGCACTGGGTCAAATGCTTTCTGAAAATCCAAGTATATGATGTCATAAGCCCTGCTCTGGTCATAAGTCTTGGTGACCTCTTCAAAAAATTCCAGAAGGTTTGTCAGGCATGACCTTCACCTACGGAAACCATGATGGCCATCCCTCAAGATACTGCTCCGTTCAAGAAATAAGTCCAGCTCAACTTTTATGATAGATTCCAATATTTTGCACGCAATGGAAGTTAAACTGACTGGCCCATAATTTCCTGGCTCAGTACGGTCCTCTTTCTAATGTATTGGTATTATATTGCCCCGTTTCCAATCATCTGGTATTTCTCCAGTTTCTAAAGACCGTCTGAACATGGCGGATAGCGGCTTAAAGATGATCTCACCAACTTCCCTGAACACTCTAGGATATAAGCCATCAGGACCCGCCGCTTTATCCAAGTTTATGCAACTTGTCAAATATGTTGTAATCCCAAACCTCAATTTCCGCCAAATAATCTTGAGCATTTAACATGCCATTTGGCTGAATTAAGCCCCCCTCTGAGGGCTTAATTCTCGACAAAGTAACTGTTTAAGCCATCTGCAATATCCTTGTTATCATATAGCAGTGATCCATTTTTATTATCTCCGCCAAGGAGATTATGCGATTGAGTTGCTTTATTTATTTACTTATTTATTGTCTAATTTGTCTGCCTGTGGACAGGATTTCTCGGAAACTACTGGACGGATCTTCATGAAATTTTCACCAAAGATAGATCTTGGTCCAGGGACGACTCCTTTAAATTTTGGTGATGATCCGGATTCGGATCTGGATTCTGGATCCAGATCGGGATCTGGATCTACAAATTTAGTGACATTTCTCGGAAACTACAAAACGGATCTTCATGAAATTTTCACCAGAGATAGATCTTGGTCCAGGGATGACTGCATAAAATTTTAGTGCTGATCCGGATCCGGATCTGGATTCTGGATCCGGATCTGGATCTACAATCTTTGTGGTATTTCTCAGAAACTACAGGACGGATCTTCATGAAAGGTTCACACAACAACACCCCTCTGATTGAAACTGATTTTGTGGAAATCGAAAAATTTTTCAGGACACTGGTGGCCTCGAACGCGGGTCCTTCAGACTTGGAGCCCCACGCGCTTCCATTGCGCTACGGTTTCATGGCTATGCAAACACGCACAGTTGACGAGTTTTATTCATCACGTACATCAAGCGCATGAAAAGTGTGAGGTAAAGGGTGAAACTTGGGTACAAGGACACTCAGGACAAGACAATTCAAAGTAAAGTCCTCTCACATCACACCGCAGGCTTATATAGGCGATAATCACAGCAAACCAATCATTTATTCCTTAAGTCACATGTTCATCATGTGATCATTCTGTGCATTCGTAGCCCACAAGTACCATGAGTACTTGATGAGTTTACAGAGTGTGGTTCTGTGCAGCCGGCTGCAACCATGAGGGCGGATGGACCCTCGGAGCGGCCATCCGTAAATCGGCACGGGTAAATCTTAGGAGCTATATCGAGTATTACCTCACAGGAAAGCTCTTGTGATGAATGATCTGACAATTGTTTTCACTTGGATGTCATTGCTAGACGAGAACGGGTTGCTTTACACACACAAATCCCAGTTAAACTTGTAGCATGCGTGGTCCTAAAATCTTCCCAAGAGACAGATCTTGCATTTGTATCAATGTCATCCTTTGGCGGAGATCAGAAATCTCGGATTGCTCTCGTTCTTAATGCACTTAACCTGCTCTTTAACTTTCCTTTTTCTGCTACAGTACTGAAAAAAGTACTTGGGGTTAGTTTTTGCCCCCTCTGCAATTTGTCTTTCATACAGTCTTCTAGCATTCCTCAGCTCATTTTTGACTACAGCCCGCATTTTACAGTATTCAGCCTTAGTATTCTCATTGTTATCCTTAATGTACATCTTAGAAAGATTCCTCTTTTCCCTAAAAATCCTGAATACTTCTGGTCATCCACTGAGGATTCTGCTTTTTCAGCTTGGACACCTTTGGAATGAATCTGCATTGTGATTCAAATCCCCCACATCTCATTTACGGACTCACAGTCCAAGAGTCTCTCCCATTTTATTTCACTTAGATATGAGCGCATCCTGTCAAAGTTTGCTCGCCTAAAATTGAAAATTTTTGTTTTTGAATACAACTTTTTAACTTCTTATGAAACATCAAAATTAACAGCAGAGTGATCACTTGTCCCGAGTGGCTCCTTTACCTCAACATTGCTAATTCTATCAGGGTCATTACAGAGCACAAAGTCTAAAATTGCCTTCTCTCTTGTAGGTTTATTAACATACTGCACCAAGAAATTATCATTTATAACATCTAGATATTCTTCCTCCTCCCTACCCTGTCCTTTCACCATTTCCCTATTCAAACCAGGATAATTTAAGTCTCCCATAATAATAGTCCCTCCACCTAAACAAGCTTGCGTAATCCTCATAAAAAGGATTTCATTGATTGTAATGTCCAAAGCTGGTGGTCGATAGCATACTCCTATGTTTAAACCTGTCTCATGTTTGCCAATGAGCCTGACCCAGATATCTTCACAGGGCAAGGAATGTTCAATTTCGGGATTTTCCTGTACATTTGTTTTCGTTCACATAGATTGCTATGCCCCCTCCTCACCTATTACATCTATCCTTCCTAAAGAGCTTATAATCTTCTATATCATATTCATCTCTATCCTCTTCACATAGTTGGGATTACAGAGACATAGCTATGTCATAGCCCTCACTAATCATTACAGCCTCAAGTTCTGGAAATGCATTTTTTATGCTTCTTGCATTTAAAAAAAAAACATTTGAGGTTATTACTAATGCTCTTCCCCCTTGATTTCCCACGTGGCCGCTGCTTCAAGCCCACCACTACGCTTTGTTGCTTTAGAAGTAAATCATCGTTAGTGAATGTAACGCAGTCAGCTTCCATCGAACCAGTTTGTATTTCCCTATGTGTAACACTCACTAACCTACCTGCCCCCCCAAGTCCCTAGTTTAAATAATCCTGTGCTACCCTCAACATACGCTGGCCCAGTGCAAAGGTACCCCTCTGGTTCAGGTGCAGCCCGTCAGGCTTGAACAGGTCACCCCTGTCCCAGAAAAATTTCCAGTGCCCCATTAACCTGTACCCCTCTTTTCTACATCAAGTTCGTAGCCACGTGTTAAACCTCCAGATAAAATTCTGCTTTTCTCTGCTTGCACGTGGTACCGGTAGCATCCTGGAGAACACTTCCGTTGAGGATCTGCTCCTAAGCTTCTCAGGCTAATTCCACAAATTTGCCTAGCAGAACCTCAAACCTACCCTTACGCATGTCATTTGTCCAATCATGGGCCATGACAACTGGATCCCTCCACGCTCTAGCCAGGAGCTTGTCAGCACGCTCCAGGAGGTCTCATACCTGGGCACCAGGCAGGCAACACACCGTACGAGACTCCTTGTCACACAAACAAACTAAGCTATCTATTCCTCTAAGTATTGAGGCCCCCACCATCAATAACTCACTTTTCTGAGGGGTAGAGGCCAACAGGGTGCCCTGCTGCTCATCAGTCCCCTCACTAACCCTAGATAAAAGAAAATTACTAATGCCGAGACAGAAGCTGACAAACCACAATTTATTCATTTAATAATAAGAAGCCCTAAGCAGCAGTCACAATAGAAACCTTGGGGAAACTATGTAAATGGATTATAAGCCTCTTTTAACAAGGGCTTAGTTTCAGTTAACAGAAATGAAATACCAAATTGAGCCAAACTCTATATGTAATAAGCACTCCTTATAAGCCGACATGAGTTTATCTAGTCCCAGTACTATTAATAAACTAACCTAAAAATATCACAGGGCTTAGCTGAGAACCCAGATAAAATAGACTGGATACAACGCCCAGGAGAAACTGGAGGAGGGGAGGAGGCAGAGCACTCCGGTAAAACTTATAGTTTAAATTCCACCAAAATCCGATTGGATGACTCAGTGACTGCTGCCCTACTAACTAAAAACTAAATCTCAGTTCCCCACCCAAAAATGGAAACAGCACTTATCTAGCTAGCTAGCCGCAAATACAACCAAGGGTAACTGAGAAAAGAGTAAAGCCCTGGTTCCCTTTAAATAAAACGGACCGAATAAACAAGTCATTTTCTATGCGAGTGAAATAAACACGGTACCTCCCCCAACAAGCTGTCCCAAGCACTCAAAAAACCAGTTAAAACTTTAATCAGCTGATCAAGGCACAGCAACAGGAGGAAAATACAAAGATAGGGTATTTACAATGTGTTTAATCAGATGCCCTTCGATAATAATAAAATGTGAAAAAAAAACCCGGTTCGCGTTAATATTCGAGCTTGGCAATGCTTTTATGCAGTAATGCAGTCAGGATAGAGAACGAAGGGGACTAAAAAACCCCGGTGAACGTCGGCATGTATTGCCTAGAAGACTGTATGAAAGGCAAGCCACCCAGTATGAAACCAAGCCGGGTTATAGTTAGATATCCAGGTAATTCCATAATATTCTTGGCGTTGATAGCTTGCTACCATTTGTTAGCTAAATCAGCTACAGAAAACCCGGGTGACAGTACCTCAGTCCTTGAAAACAACTGTTTTACTTGTATATCGCACAATTCACCAAGACCAGGGATCGTCAACCCTGCTCCTGGAGAGCCGCAGTGTCTGCAGGATTTTGACGTTGCTCAGCACTTAATTGATGAATGAAAGCAGTTGATTACACCCTTAACTCATCTCACCTGGTGTCTTCGGTTTAAATAGGGTGGAGCAAACCAAACTCGGCACATCCTGTGCTATTAGCAATACTCCTGCACTAAGGGAATAATAAGCCAATCAATCAATTACCAGGAACTCCCCACAAAACTCCTAGAGCCAATTAAACAGACATGCAAGTTGTGACAGAAGTCTATGTAGAAACCAAGATTTGTCAATGTAGTTGGACATTTAGCATAGTTGTAATCCAGACAAAGTAGAGGTTCAAAGTAAAGATAAAAGGGGTAGCGAGCCCTGGTCCTGGAGAGCCACAGAGTGTGCTGAGTTAGGTTTAAATAAGGTAAAGAAAACCATTAAATAAGGTGGAGAAAACCAAAGACACCAGGTGAGATGAGTTAAGCATGTAATGAACTGTTTTCATTCATCAATTCAGTGCAGAGTAATGTCAAAAACCAACAGACATTGCGGCTCTCGAGGACCAGGGTTGACGACCACTGACCTAGACAATTATTGAGCATTTAATTTATTATCTAAATTTAACGTTTAAATCTATTTTACTTTACCTTACTTTGCTCCCGGTAGACAAACTGAAAAAGGGGAGAAGATGGAGGGGAAGATTCTCCTTGCCCCTACTACGACAAAGGTTATATCTCGGGAGCAAATCAACTAATCTCTGTTATTGTTTGAGCCTTAACACACTAATTATTTTCAGAAATAATGAACACCGCTTACATAGTGTAAATTCTCAGCTTCAATCCCACACGACTTTCTCTTACTCTCTCAACTCAAGCAGAATGATCACCAACGAACAGCGCGACAGCACATGCCGGCAGTCCCTTCCCAATTTGAAACCCTGTAGCGCGATGGCCAATTGTGCGCTACTCTGAAAAAGCTGCTGACCACTGCCAGTTGGTACGACCGGGCTCGAACCCGGAAGTTCGAAAATTTAGAGAGAGGATGGGAATAGACCACAACAACTGAACGCCATAACATATTTTACAAAACAAATGCACAAAACACAGGATGCTTTTCTTGAAAATATTACAAAATGACTGCAGCCGGCCCAGGCATATCCATGATGCACTGGTAATACAAAGCACACAAACTCCAAGCTCCACCAAATTTTTCTTTCGGAGACGTTGTTTGGGACATGTTGGGGTGTGACACACTTTTCTGTGTATGAAGGGGCGAGTGGTGCTACTGAGCCTGTGGGGAGGGATCTGGTATGAACAGTGTCTGCAGCCAATTAGCAACAACAGAGGCGGAGGACAAAAAACGAAAAAGGCAAAACTAACAGCCAACGTTGTACACTCATCCTCTGAACAGATACGAATCCTTAATGGAATTGTATGCGTGGATAGCAAAATTTTTTGAAAAGATGAGCTATAAATAGTGAAAACAGATACAGTAATATGTTAGAGACTTCTTTGATTTTTTATTATTTATTTAATTATTTTTTAAACCGCAGGACCGCAGTAAGGCTAAAGATCCTTTATAATAAACATCGAAGGGGCCAAATATGCCAGAACAAGCATGAAATACTCAGATCCCCACCACAGGATGGCTGATATCTGGTCTGGAAACAAAATGCGGGGGAAGAGATGGCCAAATGGATAGAGGGATGGATGGAAGTATGAAAAGGCACATCTACACAGTAAGATGCATAGACATACAGCGCCCTCCATAATTATTGGCACCCCTGGTTAAGAAGTGTTAAAATCCTTAAAATAAATTCATTTTTATTGCAGAAGCATACTCTCATTCTGAAAATTGTAGAAAAATATAACCTTCAACTAAAGTGAATTTTAAGGGAAAAAAAATCCCTGACTAAGGAATAATTATTTTTCATTAAATCACCTGTTCCACAATTATTGGCCCCCCTAACGATTCCTAGGAATTAAATGTAATTGAAGTATTTGTCATTTCTATAGATTACAAAGTTGATCAGAGTATCTAGGAACATTTAATTCGTAATTCATCACTTCCCATTTCCCTGGGGTATAAATATGATGTGACACAGAGGCCATTTCTCTTATCCACCCTTCGAAATGGGAAAGACAAAGGAACACACCATTCAAGTCAGGCAGATGTGTGTCAACCTTCACAAGTCAGGCAATGGCTACAAGAAAATAGCCACTCACCTGCACCTGCCCATATCTGCTTTCAGAGGAATCATTAAGAAGTTTAAAACAACTGAAACAGTGGTAAACAATCCTGGAGGAGGATGCAAGGTTACTTTGCCACCACGCACAGTGAGAAGGATGGTAAGAGAAATAAAAGTTCTCCAAAGCTCACTTTTAAAGAATTGCAACAAATGGCAGCATCTTGGGGTCACAAAGTCTCCAAAACAACCATCAGGCGCCATCTACATGCCAACAACCTGTTAGGGAGGCATGCACGGAAAAAACCTTTTCTCACTCACAATCATAAATGTAAACGTCTGGAGTTCGCCAAGCAGTACGGGGACTTCAACTGGGACCGTGTGCTTTGGTCAGATGAGATAAAGATAGAGCTTTTTGGCAAAAAACACTCCAAGTGGGTCTGATGGAACACAAAAAAATGAGTATGCAGAAAAGCACCTCATGCCCACTGTGAAGTATGGGGGAGGATCGGTGATGCTGTGGGCCTGTTTCTCTTCCTGAGGCCCTGGGAACCTTGTTAGGGTGCATGGCATCACGAACGCTTTGAAATACCAGGACATTTTAAATCAAAATCTGGTGGCCTCTGCCTGAAAGCTGAAGATGGGTCGTCACTGGGTCTTTCAGCAAGATAATGACCCCAAACATGTGGCCAAATGTACACAAAAATGGTTCACCAGACACAGAATCAAGCTCCTCCCGTGGCCATCTCAGTCCCCAGACCTCAACCCTATTGAAAACCTGTGGAGTGAGCTGAAGAGGAGAGTGCAGAGTAGAGGACCCAGGTCGCTGGATGATTTAGAGAGATTGTGCAAAGAGGAATGGTCAAAGATCCCTCTTTCTGTATTCTCCCATCTTGTGAAACATTATAGGGGAAGATTAGGTGCTGTTTTGTTCGCAAAAGGGGGTTGTACAAAGTATTAACATCAGGGGTGCCAATTGTGACACACATGATTTGATGTAAAAGAATTATGTCTTAATGTGGGATTTTTTTCCCACTGAATAAATGCACTTGTATTAAAGGTTGGATTTTCCTCTTTTTTTCCATTGTGGTCCTATATTATTTAGGAAAAAAAAACTGAATTAATTAGACGCGAAAGAACACATCTTAACCAGGGGCGCCAATAACGCTGTACACAGGACGCTGTATAAAATTTCGTTGAAGACGTATTGAATGCTTTGGGAGTTCTGGCAAGAAACAGAAGTGTGATGGACGGACAAACAGACCAATGGACACACGGAAGGACATCACTCATCCATATATATCCCCATCCACTTTGTCATGGGGGATAACAAGAGCACCACACAGCAGCCTGGGCCTTTCGACACACAACTGCACAAGTACTTACATGAACCTAGACTTACTGCGCTTATAATGTGGAAAAAAGAGCCACTAGATAGCAGTATTGACCTTTTTTTTTCTTGTTAAGCCCAGTCTGGAGGGCATGTCCTGAGCATGTCTGAGAGGGGAAAGTCCCAGAGGGGGGGAAAAAAAAAAAAAAAAAAGTCTAAAATGTGGGAGGGGGCTGCAAAAGAGTATATAAGGAGAAAAATTGTGTGAAGTAGTAGGAGAAATTGCAAAGAGAAGGATACATTTGACCAGACCTGTCACTCTTTTCAAGACCTGTGAAGCTTTATGTGGATTTTTGCCAATGTTGGAGCTTTTCCTCACCCGGAACATCACCAAGCAACCCCATCTCAAGGGACTGTAAATATTTTTTTTCTTGCATATGTCAATCTTGTTAAGTAGTATAAATTGTAGGTTAGTTGTCAGTCTTTATTTAATTAAATCTGTTTAAGTTTTAAACTTTTGTCTGTCCCATTGCTGTCTTATATGTCATAACAAATTGGGGCCATAACAGCTACTTCCAAAAAAATTTGCCACGATTATTGCTGGGCTTACCTGCAGCTTTGAAGGCTCTGGGAAGCTCATCACTACTAATGCACCCCGAGCGGTCAGCATCGTGCTGCTTGTAGACACTCTAGAGGAGAGACCAAGAGAGAAAGAGAGACAGAGAAAGGGGGAGAGAGAGGGTGTGTATGTGTGAGCCAGAGTGAGGGAGAGAGGGCGGAGACAGATGGAGGGAGCGTGATAGAGAGCAAGACCGTAAATGAGTACGAGTCCGAGAGAGCAAAAAAATGCCCATCGGGAAATTTTTTTTGCCCAACATTAAACCATTTGCCCCTTTATGCAAATGACTTGCAGGTTTACATATTCATTTCCGTCTGGACTAACCAGTACCGTTTTCCCATCAAAACCGTTCTGGCTCCTGAACCGATACAATCAAAATTCTTTGAACCCCGTTTCATGATACCAAACTGGCCTGTGTTCCCACTAAATCTGAGCAGAACCAATGTCTCATCAACAAAGGGTGTCAATGTCTTCTTCTGCATCCTTCTCTCAACCATCTGTAACCTACTGATGTCATCATGGGTTCAAAAATGACCTACTTTTTGATTCCTATTCTGATCCAAATTTTGAGTTTCCTAATCCATTAATTTTTGGTGCGAATGCTCTGGAAAATGCTCAAACAAGTTTGTTACAGCATACACCACCTTTGTAGTCATTTATATCAATTTCAACATTCTGACACCCAGCTTTTACAAAACCAAATATGACTGCTCTGCTCAAGTCAATTAGGACTAGATGATGGATGTTATCTGTTTTCATTAAATTCTGAGTTTACCATAGCATGGCATGGTCTGAAATGGTAAAATTCAGTGTTGCTAATACATTTCAGCACAAGTTGGATGCATGCAGTAACAGCAAAATGTAGCAGATTTTACATACCGAGAGCAAACATTCAGAGATACATGATTAGTTAGAATAGTAATCTTTGCCGAAGACCCTGATTAGAATAATCAAGTGTGTCACTGGTTAGTTTGAATGAAAGCCTGCACCCACACCAGCCCTTTCTGGGTAAGACTGAAGAGCCCAAGGCAATTGAAAAAAAGGAGATTCAGGCGTAGAAGTCAATTAGCATAATATGGAAATAAAATGGAAATTTCTGTTTGCGACACCAAAGGGTGAAATAAAATACCCAAGCATTCGCACTCCCGTCCTTTTGTGCACTCATTCAGTTACAAAGACATGAACACTTCTTTCAATTTGTCTGCTGCATAACCCAAGAGTCTACCACAGCCACTTATTCATCGGTGAAGAAATTCTCTAAGTGGCCAAGGTACAGTATTAATATAATATCAAGGGTGAGACAAGTTTAAAAAAAAAAAACACAAAATCATTATGGCGCTAATGTTACAAAAACACAAACCAATGCTAGCAACAACATGCACACACTACTAATGAAGCCTTCAAAGGGCCAAAACAAGAGCAGGATCAATGAAATGGACAACGGGGACTAAATGGCAGCAACCCAGGCATTCAAGCGCTTACCTGCCATTTCTTGATGTTGTTCCACAGGTACTTGAACTCGTGGAAGCCCAACTTGCCAGTGCTGTCACTCTAGTTGTTTATGTTAAAGGCAAAATGTCAGTAGTTGGCAAGCAAAGGCAATGTTGAAATAATACTGTCGCTTCCAATTGTAATCCACATCTCTGTATTTCTATACCATCTTCGTCTTCACAAGACTTCTTGTATGGGTGTTTTTACTGCAAGTAAAATTCTCTTCCCATTTAAAAAAGAAAACATAACGCATTACTGAATACCCCTCGGAGTACTGATCCGGACAAGATTTCCTGCCTTAAGGTCACAGCGCTAAGGTCAAAGGTGAAATCCAGCAAAAACATGACCTTGCACATCCAAGTGTCACAGTGAGTTACCATACCAAATTTGGTGAAGCAGCTATCAGTAGTTGCTGAGTACTGACCCAGACAAAATTTCCTACCTCAAGGTCACAGCGCTAAGGTCAAAGGTAAAATCCAGCAAAAAACCTGATGTTGCACATCTATGGGTCATAGTGAGTTACCATTCCTAATTTGGTGAAGCTGCGATCATTAGTCACCGAGTACTGGCCCCTGCGGAGCAGTAGTAACAACCAGGCCCCAGGTTCATTCCCCAGTCAAGCCATCGCCGGCAGTGGCTGGTAGCCTTCTCAGAGCAGCGAAAAATTGTCTTTTTGATGCAGGGAAATAAATTGGGAGGGACTGCCAATTTGAGATGACAGGATTGTAGCATTGTTTGTTGCTGAAGTGCCTCCTGTTGGCCAGCCAGGTACACACCAGTAAAAGTCTGAGCTTGCACATTTGGGTTTCCTCCCCCCTCATTCTGAATTTGCAAAATTTCAAGCTATGAATGTAAAAAGAGGCAGCGACTGACAGGCATGTGCTTCGGACAAGACCCACAAGCTGTTTTGCTATCCCGAGATGTCAACGTGGATTGTGTAATGCGAAGAACAGCCACTAGATGGCAGTATTGACTTTTTTTTGTTAAGCCCAGTCCGGAGATAGGTTTGGGCATGTCCTGAGCATGTCTGAGAGGGGAAAGTCCCAGAGGGAGGGGGGAAAAAAAAAAAAAAAAAAAGTCAAAAATGTGGGAGGGGGCTGCAAAAGAGTATATAAGGAGAGAAATTGAGAGAGTAAAGTAGTAGGAGAAATTGCAAGGAGAAGGATACATTTGACCAGACCTGTCACTCTTTTCAAGACCTGTGAAGCTTTTTGTGGATTTTTGCCTGTGTTGGAGCATTTTCCTCACCCAGAACATCACCAAGCAACCCCATCTCAAGGGACTGTAAATATTAGTTTTCTTGTATATTATCAATATATTATCAGTGGTATAAATTGTAGGTTAGTGTTGGTCTTTGTTTCATTAAATCTGTTTGAGTTTTAAAATTTTGTCTGTCATCCCTTGCTGTCGTAAATGTCATAACAAATAGGGGCCATAACAATTGCATATGATCAAGCTAATGTACATACAGTAGTATGTAGCTAATTGGGCACTCCAGATTGAGATGGAATTGAAGGTGCCAATTTTTTTTAATCAAAGCAAAATAAATAAATAAAAATTAATAAAAAGAAAAAAGAATAATTTCATTCTGCACATTTCAGATTTTCAATCAATATTAGATAATAGTAGCCCCGTCGTCAAGACGACAAAAAAAAAAAAAAATTATAATAATAATAATCTCAGGTTTTTCCCATTGACTCAAGTGAAAGCTGAACAGGAGACTCAACTCCACAGAATAACACATGCAGTGCCAGAAATGGGGAGGCCTTTGTGTGAGGAGACTGTGATAATCCCACTGTCTGAACTAGACAGTCCGGTCAAATGGGCGTAGCCCAGTGGCGTAACGTGATCTGCCTGGGCCTGAGTGTAGACCGGAGGACACGGCCCCCCCGATCATCTGCAGCTGCACGTGTGTTTTTTCTACATGGATGAAAGCGAGTAATGTCGCAGTAATGCTCGTTCGCACGCTCCTCTAAGGGTCCACCCCAATACCCACACTTCCACTCAAAATTGACCCTAGCCTTAATATTTGTGCGTTCCTGTGAAGGGCAAGGGCGTCCCAAACTGTAAGATGATTAAGGGAAGTGCTTTTTAGCCCTTAAAATTCCCACTTAATTGTAAGGGCCGGGCGATGCTCACTATGAACCGAGGGGAAGAATGAATTTCCCAGGATGCACTGCGAGACTATCGAGCTGGGCGAGTTTACCAAAAACATAGCACAATTCTAAGTACCTTTTCCATCAGCATGCATGCAAAAAATCCTAAACATGTCGGAATCTGTTATGTTTGTGGGAATACGCCTTTATCTGTAAGCGTTGATTTAGAATATGAATTTTTAAAAATTGCCAATTCACATTGTAGCCAGCATGATATCCTCAGAGTTCTCTGTACAGCAGTAATGCTGCACGCGTTTGGCTAATGTTATCATTATGCTTGACGAGCATGCCTGCATTTTACACGTGTTATATTCAAATTTCTTAGAAATTTGTGTTGTGACATGACCTGGTTTGTGACTGCGAATGTGAACATACCACGACTGCTACCCGGCTGCAGCTGCGTATGTCCACTTTCAAAGTTGCAATGTTCACTCTGGCAAGCAATGCAATGAGTTGGTAACTGTATAATGTAGGCTACTGTTCAGTGTACAAAACCAATACAGATTACAGGATAGAATGTAAACGCGACGCAGTCGTGGTGGTTACCTGTTGTCACGTGTTATGCTAATTTGCAAGAAGTGGCGTCCAAATTCTTATGTGAAATTCCCTTCCCTTAAAACTACCGCTTCATCCTTGAGGGAAATCTTCCCATTTAGTGCAAATGAAATCAAGGGTTAAGATTAAGGGAAGAGCATTGGGATTGGCTGGCCCTGAGCGAGCGAGTGGACATCGTAAAAACAGTTGATCTTTGCTCACGCTCATGCAGAAAAGGGGAGAGCGGCTTTTAAGACTATTAGCTATGAAACCCAATGTGCTTAATTTCTGCACCTTAACCAACCTATCCTCTTGCTCCTTACGCTCTTGCCGCTTCCTGCGTAAATACCTTGTTTGTAGCCCATCTTGCATGCAAGATTAAACCACAGTCTGTTTTTGGATTAAACGTTCAGACCGTGACATCGCACGTGGGAGGTCCATGAAAATGTTGTACATTACCCAGAAACACTTAGTGTCTCAATGACGATATCAAGAGCAGAATAAACTTATTATTATTTGTTTTATTGAGCATTTTCCAGAAAGAAAGCTAAATTATTTCATATTCTAACAACTTCTGTTCAGTTAAAATGATGAATAATTTACCATGATGACATCGACTTGTCAGCACCATAACTGAGAAATGAATGCAGTTGCAGTGGTCTAAATATCCGGTTGTATTCATGCAGTATTATTTATAGATGTTGGTTAGTAAGAGAGTTTTAACAGTGAAAGACACCTATGTTGATATCCTTCTGTTCCCGTAGGTGCCCATCAACAGGCCCCTACTGTATCCGGGCCCCAGTGCCATTACATTCCTTACACCCCCTATTGTTACGCCACTGGCGTAGCTCCCAAACACCTGCATCTCCAGCCTGTACTGCGTCCACAAGGCAATCTGTTTCAGCACAAATTTGCACATTATTTGGCCAATACTGTCACCATGGCAACCAAAATCAATAGGTGTCATAACTTAAGTATAACATGCCCATTCCAAATATTACAGTCATCCGTCAAAAATTACAGCCTGTACAGCTTCCACAAAGGCGAAGAAGCGGAAGCAGACATGGCTGCGCCAGAGACCAGTACGAATTCACAGTAGTCAACCCATTACATTTGGGAGCGACAACTACCCAATAATCTATCAATGCTCTATCCCTGTAATATCTGTGTGGCTATTTATTACATCACTCTGAAATAACGACTTACCTATAACCGAATGTTCAGTCTACACATTAAAACCAGTCATGCAGCAGACTTGTTCTTTACAAGAATCTCAACCTGTGCGATCTATGTGGAATAGCTGCATCAATGGCCTTCTAGTCCGTTGTTTTGAATAAAGCATCAGTCAAATAAAGCCGAGATTATGTAACTAGACAAGACCCCTGAAAGATATTACACTGGTTTTTTTGGTTTACCCCTTTGTGCAGATGTAGACGCCAGCAGACATAGAGCAGCTCCATTTATGCACGCAATTACACTACTCTCACTAGATGAGTTATTGAATATTTACTAGCAAGCTGGGCTCAAACACGGTTTAGAATATGGACGAGTTCATCCCATTCCTGTTTTTCAGGAGTTGCAAGAATTAAACTCCTCAGCCAAGCCTGATGTACAAACAGCTGAATATACTTGCCCATAGCATCTATCCAGCAGTTTAAAAAAAATGAACTCTTACAACAGGGGGAAAAAAAAAACACTGTCCTTTGTAATAACTAGTTCAGCTATAGTGAGCCAATGGGATCCCAATTAAGTAGTTTTTTTAAAAAAATCAGTTTTCTGAAGCAAAAATTCACCGTGGTATTGAAACAATGTCATTCCACTCTCAATTATAGTCATCACGTTAAAAACAATAATGTAATTATGCATCCCCCGACGGGGAGCATGTATGTATTCAGTAGCGTGAAGCTGCTGCTGTGTCCGCTTGCACAAATATTTTTGCCAATATCTCCAAGAGAATTTTGAACAGCCATTAGATATTAACCACCCATAGTGACCAGGCCTAGGGAATTTTGTTGGGTATGGTGACCTTGACCTTGACGTGATTTTTCAAGGTCATCCGGCGTTATGGGATTCTGGGGTTGTGCACTCTCTAACTTTGGACAGATTTGAGCTAGACACTTGAAATTGATACCACAGATGTATCACTGGAGGGGCTCGGACAAGTTCAAACATGGGTGACTTTCACCTACTTTTTCAAGGTCATTTGATAGATTGTCCAAATTTGGATTTTGGGGGCTTTGAGTTGCCATTACATATTGACCACCCATACTGATCAGGCCCAGGGGATTTTGTTGGGTATGGTGACCTTGACCTTGACCAGTTTTTTCAAGGTCACCCTATCACAGCATCAACTTAATTGGCTGTGTCATATGTACTATCACTTTCCATCTCTATTGTTGATTTTCTTCGCCTAGGATGACTCAAAGTTCAACTGGAGATGGGCTTCTCGGGGGATGCATACCGTATGTTTTCGTTTGCGAAAACTAATATTTCTTGTTTCCTACCATGGATTCACATGTTGATTTATCCGTCAAAGAATTCAGGTGTCTTTTGGAGCCTCACGCAAGCTCTCAGGGTGGCCCAAAAAACCCAACCGAATAGTTGACAAGATATTTCATGCAGTTGATAAGAAATAAATTTGGCAGGACTACTTCATCCCACTAAAGTAAATTAGTTTTTGCACTATGTTTTGGTAGGGTTTTTTTTTTTTTTTTTAATTTCTTATCAACTCCATGAAATAAATGTCTTATCATCCATTCGGTTGGGTTTTTTGGGCCACCCTGCACAATCACTTCAATGGTGTCTCCGTAAAAACACAGCTGTAGTTAACGCTCACATGAAACTTACCTGGTAATTACCTATTGATTAATAAGATTTTTATCCAACTCCAGACAGTGTAAGCTTTCCTCAGTAATTGAAAGACATTAATTGGACCGTCAGATGCGTATTTTAACACTTGCGTAACAGAAGTTAGGTTGTATTCTCTCAACGTTGCACTGATGTCAATGATGTGATTGCATGGTAAACTAGAGTGCCAAGGGCCCTGAAGGTTGCTGGCAGTTACAACCCCAAACAGGAGAAAAGTAACTATCATCAGTGGAATGTCTGTTCTCTTAAAATCAGGTATATATAAGAAATCAGATATTACTGAGTGAGTGAGTTGTACTAGTTCCTTATGTGTTGAAATTAGTTTGTAAGCCTGAAAGTCAGAACTGCTAGCTTTCATTGATGGGTGAATGTTCTTTTTTTTCCTTTTCTTTAAATTTGGCATCTCCAATCCCACCCAAATGTGGAATGTACAAGTCTTGCTCGCATGCGACCCCTTGCTGCCAACTCAGGAGAGTGTGGACAGTTCGCGGCTCTCCTCCGAAGCACGCGCCTGTCAGCCACCCCTTCTTATACTCTCATTGGTGGAATCTTCGCAAGTTCAGAACGAGGGCAGAGGATGCATGAACAGACTTGGCCCCTTTTCTCTATCAAAATCATGAAAGTAAACGGAAATATGATGGGAGCCTAAATGCTTGAAGTGTCTAGACTCAGTTCAGCCACTCCATTCCGGTCTATGGATCTGCAATCTTGAATTATAAAGCCTTAGATAAGGTGACCCCACAAATCACCAGATTTGGCTTCTGCGCAAAGGGGATAATGTGGCGATCTATGGAATTATATTTGTGCCACAATCCTGAGCGAGCAATTGGACATTTTGAGCGCAGAAAAATATATTTCGCAAGCTCACAAATCTTGTTTAGAGAAAAAAGAAATTTTGTGAGCAAACAAAACCTTCTGATTGGGCGAACAAAACTATTCTGTGCTCAACAAATATTTTTGCATGTTTGCTATGATCAATATAAACGTGCAATATTAATCCCCTTCCCTCAGTTTCACTCTATACCCTCTCGAAAACTCATGTTCTGCGCGCTGGCAGACCGCAGCATGCTCGCTCAAAGCATGTCTCTCCCTCTCTCTCAGTCTGACCTCTCTGTGTGCGCTCAACTTCACCTGCGCGCTCGCTCGAGCTGTGCTGAGTGTTACAAATGTGCCACGATTCTGATTGGCTGCTTCGGTCTCCAATTAGATGCATTATGCCCAACCACCAAAGAAAAGGGGGAAAGGTAATGACGAAATTCGTCTGTGACTGGATAACAGTACTGCCCTTGTTTAGGACAGGTTAAGTTTAATGTTAAATCTCTAATAACTTGAGACATCCACTGTTGTGTGACTCTTGACTCATATACCTCTTAAGCAACACTGGCTGCTGCTAACTATAGCATTGCACAATGTCTTCTGAACATCAAAACCAAAATGCCACACCGCAGCCACGAGCACCATGTTTTATGGACCTTTATGAAATTTTGTTGGTTAGTCTGTACACCTTCGGCTTGCGAACCAAGTTAGCTATCTAGTTAGGTTGCTAGCGTCAGGTCAGCCAACTAATGTCCGGAGAAAAGCAGAAGATTACTGACGTTAATGTTATTTCCATGATAGCTGGCAAACTCGACAGTCTTAAAAAATAGCTTTGGCACCATTCTCCGGCTGATTCATTTCAACATATAACGCCTGAAGAAGGCACTTTACAGATAAGTCTATCGACATAAAAGTTTGCCTTGACGTTCATTCACAAATGAACCAACCGAAATAATGACCTCTACCGTGGAGAGTGCTTCGAACTACGGGACCGTTGGTGCCAGCGTCAGCTCAGCTGACCAGTAACACCTGGCGCTAATATTCGTGAAAGCGTGCGTTCGGTGGCGCAACGCGGGGCTTTGATGCGCGTGTCCCCGCTGGCAGCTATGAAGGCCGGCATAGCACCACCGGGCGCCGGCTCCCTGGCTCCGGACTGATGGGCCTCTTCAGCCGCGCATCGTGTGTTATTACCGTGATCTGTTTCTGCATATTTCACGAACATTAGTGCCAGATGATACTGGTGAGCTGAGCCGACGCTGGCGCCGGCGTTCCCGTGGTTCGAAGCACTCGCCGCGTGAGAGGTTATTTTTCCGGTTGGTTCATTTGAGAATAAACTTCCAGGTTTTTCCAAATGTATTCCACATAGGTTTAGATTATGCTTTCAGGTTATTTGTCTAAAGCAGTACCCCAAATATCACTAAACAATCACAACTGCTGTAATTTGACACCACATTATCTTTCGTTCTGTATATACATCCATGCTGCAGTATTAAGCCAGCGCAGCGACACCAACACCGGGAACGACAGCAGCACCCTGGTTTTGTTAGCTACACCAAAATGCAATATTACCCCTAATTAATATCGTTTATCACACCTGCACTTGCTCTGCTATTTCAAGTAAAACTGATTGCTAATAGTGCTTAAGCATTAGAATGAGATGTCAATCACTGCATAAAACACGTGTCTTTGCTTTCACAAAATTAATCAAGGATGATCGTGTACTTCACTTGTGGATGTGTAACATTAGATGATCTGACTTGATATGCAGGTTATAAGTGTAGCCTATTTCAGTTTATGGCGACAGACATATCGGCAAAGTTCCTTCTTCAGGGGTGTTGAAATAAATCAGCTGGGGTAAAGGTGCCAAAACTATTCTTTTTTTAAGATTGTCAAGTTCGCCAGCTATCATGGAAGTGACGTTTAATGTCTGTAAGCTTCTGCTTTTCTCCGGACATTAGTTGGCTGACCTGACGCTAGCAACCTAACTAGATAGCTAACTTGGTTCGCAAGCCGAAGGTGTACAGACTAACCAACAAAATTTCATAAAGGTCCATAAAACATGGTGCTCGTGGCTGCGGTGTGGCATTTTGGTTTTGATGTTCAGAAGACATTGTGCAATGCTATAGTTAGCAGCAGCCAGTGTTGCTAAATAGGGACACGAGCCACACAACAGCCGATGTCTCAAGATACATAGAGATATAACATTAACCTAAACCCGTCCCAAACAAGGGCAGCACTATTATCCAGTCGCAGACGAATTTCGTCATTACCTTTCCCCCTTTTCTTTGGTGGTTGGGCATAATGCATCTAATTGGAGACCGAGGCAGCCAATCAGAATTGTGGCACATTTGTAACACTCAGCACAGCTCGAGCGAGCGCGCAGGTGAAGCTGAGCGCACACAGAGAGGTCAGACTGAGACAGAGGGAGAGACATGCTTTGAGCGAGCATGCTGCGGTCTGCCAGCGTGCAGAACATGAGTTTTCGAGAGGGTATAGAGTGAAACTGAGGGAAGGGGATTAATATTGCACGTTTATATTGATCATAGCAAACATGCAAAAATATTTGTTGAGCACAGAATTATTTTGTTCGCTCAATCGGAAGGTTTTGTTTGCTCACAAAATTTCTTTTTTCTCTAAACAAGATTTGTGTGCTTGCGAAATATATTTTTCCGCGCTCAAAATGTCCAATTGCTCGCTCAGGATTGTGGCACAAATATAATTCCATAGCGATCTGTTTTAGAATTTATACCGCATTCTACAAAATAGAATGCCTTGGATTTTCGCTTGCATTTCTCTTGAATGATTTGAATTGTTGATAGCAACTAGAGCCGAACGGGATTCATTAGAGACACCTGCCATGATTTTTAGGAACTACAAAGAGCAGTGGGAATGGTTTTATGCATTAGCTTTCAGTTCAGTGTATATTTGTCCTCCACCTCCGTCACAAAAAATCCACACCTGACTTTTTCGCTTCATCAGCCTGTAACTGTAACATAACAAACTGTGGGCAAAGGTGTCAAATAACATCTGAAAACAGAGATCCAAAGCTACAAAATGACACCTTATTTATTATTATAGCCCTGATTTTTACTTATGAATTTTAAATTTTTTGGCTGAAAAAAAATTTCAGCTGAAACAAATCTACCTTTTTGGATACCCACCTCATGAGGCATGACCAAGTGTCTCATCTCAGTCAGGCCATATTTCCCCTGTCCATGAAGCTTGAATCTTAAATTATAAAGCATTAAATAGGGTAATGCATAAATAGCCATAGTTGGCTTCTGCACAAATTGGAAGCCTAGATCTTTGTTATGTGGATTTTCTAAAAAAGGATACGTCCATGACTGCCACCATACTCCTGCAGGACTCAATGGAGAAGCCATCAGTCTTCAGATCATCATCTGCAACACAAGGCAAGCCACCACACGCCCCATTATTTACCATACCATCAAAATGAATTACAGTGAAGACACAGGCTAAAGAACGGGACCTTTAAGTTACTTCTGGGGACCGACCAGTACATTGCCTATGTAAACTGCCCCCAGAGCAGTGTTTGCAGCTTAAAGAAGTGTTTTGAAGAGTTAGGTAAACTCACGTTTGCAGATGATTTTGTTAAGAATGTTCATCAGCTCGTTGGGGCTGATTTCCATGTCCTGCATCATACAGTGAAAGTAAATAAATGATTAAGTGGACACAGGACAAACATACAAAATTAAAAATTTTCATTGCTTAAACTGAATGGCGCAAATGCTGTCCTTCCAAGAGCAGTTTGCCAATAAATGAAAACAGAAAACATTCATGAACTTTGTTCTGCAAGTTAAAACATTAAAATAAAAAATGTGCGAGGAGAATCAAGTTATCAAAGTGAGCATAACATAAATTCGCTGTGTGTACATATGCATAAATAATATATACGGATATACAACAGAAACAATTTTTAGACTGCGTAACATTTCGGAATATTGCAACTAGGTCATACTACTAGTATTACAAAAGGAAAAAATTTATTCATGAAAGAAAATCTCTCTCAACTTAAAGGCACTCTCTGCACCCCAGAGAAACCAGTTAGTGATATTTTCACAGGGCACAGCCCACAGACCCAGAAGAATGCAGGGCCACGCCTTAAAAGGACTCTCTGACAGCGAAACGCCCCGACTCACTCCCTGGGTTTCAGGTTGGAGAGCACTAAAGAGTATGGTTTTACTAAATGAAAGATATACAAACAACATTAAGTGGGGGTACCAAATACTGTGCAGTCTGAAAGTATCTGAACAGGGATGCTATTTGGGCTTTGCGGTCCAAACACTGGATTTAAGAATGTACCGTGTAACCATAGAGACCGCCAGCCCATATCTGCACTGTGTCACTGTCCAACAACTTTAGGACTTAGCAGTACAGGTCTGGGCAGGCTGCCCCGCTGATCTCAATGCTTTTCCCCAGAAATGATTAAAGAACTACAATTACTTAATGAAAAGAATGTAGAAAAAAATATTAGCATCTTCCAGGAAGCATCCGTCTAGACTGCAATGAACAAAAACTACCCTGATTAACCATTACGCCTAAAACACGTAGGTGAGGCTGCTGTCAAATACAAAGCACTCTTCAACATATGCAACCAGCAGCATACTTAGCAAAAACTGTAAACCATTTTATTCACCAATGCTTCCGTTTAGTGCCTTGGACAGCAATTGGATGCCACAAAAATTACACAGGTCATGTAACAAATTAAACAAAAAAAAAGATAAATTAAAAGAGTAATCAGCGCAGCCAGTGTTTCCGCTAAACCATTTCAACCCTGACAGACAACACCTATTAGCATGGACAGACACCAAACAGTGTGTGACAGGGGCGGTTAAGAGACCAACTGTGCTACTCAAGGACAAAGCATTCTGCACAGTATGGCTTTTCAGGCTTATAATAGCACTAAATCAAGTGTTGTCTGGCCATTAGTCTCACTCTGACTGACCGACTCGCCAACTCTCATACTGACTGGCACACTCCATCTGCAGTGGGTAGGTTAAGTCCTTCTGCCCACTGCACGCTTTCGTACCATTTCATAATAATGGCCACTAGGTCACATGATCACTACCATCCAATCAGTGCACTCGTCTTGCCTTAAAATTCAGAATCTATGACATCTTTTGTCATTGGCTCCGGGCGACCCACGTGATCAAACATTATGGCTTCCTCCACAACAAGAGACGTCATGGACGTTTTGATGAAAAATGTTGACGAAAAACTGTGCGGTATATGGCATATCGACAGTTTAAGAACCTACCAGATGGAAGCTATAAAGTCTGTGCTGCTGGGGAAAGATGTTCTCGTCTGTATGCCGACTGGCAGCGGCAAATCCTTGTGTTTCGAAGGCCTGACTTCGGCGATTTCAACCGCTCGTGAGTCAGGCCTGTCACTTTTGTCACCCTCGAGCCAGGCTGCAGATCCAGCCGTGTTAGTCGTGTCTCCGTTGGTGACATTAATTAGCACCCAGGTTGCTCATTTGAGGAGCATCGGCATCACGGCGATCGATTTACATGCTGACAGTGACAACTTGGACCGGGTGTTGGAGACTGAGTCTGGGAACAGGTTTGTAAATCTGTTATAATTGTCTAAATCTACAAGTATCATCTTAAAATTCAGTTCAGGCCGTGAAGTGACAGTCTAATTATCCTGATTTAAACAGGGCTCAATTTGGGTCATGATTACGCCTGCTAAATAAGGCTACGGTTTGAGCCTTACTCACGAGCAAGCTAGTTGGCTACCTAGCTAATAATAGGATAGCTAGCAAGCCAAAGTGATGCCAAGCTGTGTGTCATAATTAGCGCGCCATTGTATTTAGCTACATGGCCAACTAGCTAGCGAGCTAAAGGGTTACAGTTCGCTCAAAATTGAATACTCGTGAGCGAGCTGTTTAGCTAGAGACATCGATAACTATAATATATTTTAGCTAGCATGCCAATGTTACGTTATTTAACATCCTAGAGTCGCTTTCACACCGGACACGAAACAAATTTTTCGCACGACAGATTACATTCCAAGCCTTATATCGCACTGACATACCACGCAGACGCATGAAAGCCCTTCGGCACAACGGTTTTTCCTTTTGTTTGGGAGTATTTTCTGCCATGATCATCGCGGATTGTTTACCGTTTACATGTTGCTTCCGCTATTCCATCTGCTGCTGGCGACGCATTTGTAAGCTCGGCACTGATTGGTCCTCAGTTGTCGTCGACCTGCGGTTGCCACCTGGTGGCCATTATTATAAAGTACGAAAGTGTGCAGTGGGTAGAAGGACTTAACCTAACCACTGCAGATGGAGTGTAACTGACTGGCTGACCTACTGACTCACTGACTGACAGTCAATCACCCTGACTGGCTGCCCAAGTGACCCATTCATTCTCAGACTGGCTGCCTGGCTCACTCATTCACTCTGACTGACTCACTAACTCTCCGACCGACTCAATCACTCTCTGAATGATTGACTGACTCACTCAATCGCAGGAAGAGGACCCAATAAGGAGAAATGGGAGATAGTTTTACTTGATTGTACTCACATCCCCAGCGAGCTGCTGGAAAACCTTGCGAAATTGTCTCTCCTCATCATTCTCATGCTGCTCCGCGTATGCCAAGGGCCTGCGGGGTGCGGGCTGAAGATGGCAAAACAACCACAAGACACAGATGAGCCACTGCAAGCCACAGATAAGAAGTCACCAGACACAAATGAGCAAACCTGAGCCGCTGATTTGACAGGGCGGCCACGCCTCCTGCTATCCGGCCGCTCCTCCAAGATGGCACTCCAGGTGTGGGAAAGTTTCCCCGATGTATGTTTTATGGCAAGACCGGCATGGGATTTCATATATAACGTCACATTTGTTACAGTTGTCAATTTGGTCTTTCGGGTGTACCAGTAGTTGTCGTAATTTTATGTATGGTTTTACCGGGGTGTTGATGTGGAATTCTCATGGCCCATGGAATTCGCACTGTGACG
This sequence comes from Gymnothorax reevesii, assembly GCA_029721435.1. Taxonomy (NCBI): domain Eukaryota; kingdom Metazoa; phylum Chordata; class Actinopteri; order Anguilliformes; family Muraenidae; genus Gymnothorax; species Gymnothorax reevesii. Next base: position 119,880,257 of record CM056574.1, read on the forward strand.
CCTCCTATGTATGGTAACGTAACGACTCCTTTGGTTTCTGTTTCATTTTTTCATTTCTTTCTGAATGCGCTGCCAATTTGCTTCTGCTGTACCTGTAGTTTGCCTGTGTTTATGGCCCATAGTGGGTACTGGCATTTCTTCAGTGCATTAGTTATATGTTCCTCTTCCTTTTTCTTGTCTGTGTCTTCTGTGATGATGGATGCGCGATCAAACAGTGTTCTTACCACGGAAAGTTTGTGATTTATAGGGTGTTCAGATGACCAAAGCAGGTATTGATCAGTGTGGGTGGGCTTCCTGTATATTTTAATTTTAATGTCTCCTTCATTAGTGTGATGTATATTTATGTCCAGAAACGCTATGGTTTTATCGGTCTCTTCTTCGTGTGTGAATTGTATTTTCCCAGTGCGGTCCATACTGTTTAAATGATCTGTGAGTTGCGCATGTCCTGATTTTATTTTTTCTAAGATGTCCTCCGTGTATCTTTTCCAGACCGTGGGACGAGTACTTTCGGGTGCCGATGCAATAGCCTTTGTTTTTAGGTCCTCCATGAAAAAACCACACATGATGACAGAGGTCAAAGGAGGTCTCCTCCTTTTTGTCTAAATATTATATTGCGGAATTTGAAATAGGTGGATGTGGCGACGAACCTAAGCAGTTCTGATAGGTCGTGAACGTAGAGATTTGTCCGCTTTTTTAATGATCTGTCAGTTTCCAATCCGTTTTCCACTATTTTTAAAGTGGCGTCTACAGGTGTGCGAGTGAATAAAGAAACCACGTCATGCGAAATGAAAATTTCATCTGCCTCTACTTTGGTGTCTTTGAGTTCTTTGGCTAAGTGTTGAGTTTTTGCAGTGCTTGTTTTCTTTGTCCCAGAAGGGGTTGTAATATTTCTGTGAGGGATGTGTCTGTTTTTTATTGAAATTATTGCCTTTTTTTTTTTTTTTTTTTTAAAACAGTTTATATGGCCACGCTCATTCTGGCAGGGGGACTGCCAATGGAAACTAGCCTTTTGGCTATAATTGGGTGCATTTACATTTTATTATTAAATTGTTCATAAATGTACATTGTCCCTCTATAACAAATAAAGGTAAAAATAATAATAATAATAATAATAATAATAATGAGAAGCAGACAGACCTAGCCAGGCTACCATGTTAGATTGAAAGAATGCCAATAATCTGAATAATTAGGGAAAAAACATATTCTTTGAATTCCACTTCTCATCGTAGAATTTTTGCCCATTAGAATTAATTTATTTTTGATCTTTTATAAGATGACCCTGGTTTTTAAGCATCTAAAAAACACAGTGTGGAAAACCTTTTGTGAAGCATATCAAACGTAAATGGGAGAAAGAAATTATTTTTGCAATGTACAAAATGGTCTAATGCGTCAAAACCCTGGCAAACGCTTTTAGGCAAATCTGTTCCGCAGATGTGTAGTAATTTTTATCCGATAATTGAAAAATTTTAAATAAAGGAGTTCATAACTCTTGATTTTGGTTAATTTTGAGCATCAAAATGGCCCACAGTGCAGGTGGAATATATTTAATTTAAGTATATTAGACGTGTCACTTAAATTATCATATTTACACAATGTGGACATATGTAAAAATAAAAATGATCTAGCATCGGCATTCATGCAAATCTGCCATGTTTTATGGTCATTTCAATTTCAAAATGTGGCAAACAAAAATGTTACTGAAATCAATTAGACAGTTTACCAATTTGAATTGTAAATTGAGCAAATCAGCTGTTTGACTGGAAATTGAGAAAAGTAAATGGGAGCGGCAATAATGGTCAGCTAGAATCTGATGATTCTGTTGACCTTAACGTTGCACTGTTCAGCATGTCGCTGAAAAATGATGAAGTTAGTGAAGCTGCTTTCCAGAAGCATTTCCTATGGCCTCCGATTTTTGGCGGTCATCTTTGGCAGACAGATCAGTTATGCGTCATAAAAAAGATAAAAGGCCAGCTCGTCCGTCTGCCTCATGGCGGCAGTTATTGTGTTTAAAATTATCACAATAAATATATCGCCCAGCCCTAGGTTGTACTATTCTTGGATGTGGCCCCAGTTAACTCAACTGGGCCTCACTAGCAGAGGCAGTGTCCCTTCATCCATTTCTTCCCCTTCACAATAGGTTTTTTTTTTTTTAAATAAACTCAGGAAACAAAAGTAAATGAAAATTTGATTATTGCATTTATATTTATCACATAACTGTTGTAGTTTTCATTCATCCCAGCTCACTACACAACTTTGATATTATACTAGGTATATATCACTCTTGCCAAAATTTTATTCGTTGAGAGCATGAGGGGGGGTGGAATCTGACTGAGTAGTAGTGATGGGAGTTTGCTCATTGCTACCATATAATGGGAATTGCCATCATAGCGCTAACAGAAATTACATTTGTTTGCTATTAAATTCTATAACTCACTTATGTGATAACCAAGAGTATTCGATTCTGTTTATCTCAAATTTAAGTTATAAAACCCATTAAGTAAATTTTGGGTTTGTTTCTCGCTAAAGCACGCAACAAACCCAAAATTTACTCAACTCGTTTCATAACTTTCATATGGGAGAACTACTCATGTAAGATCTTCAATGAATTCATGAACAAATATTAATTCCTTGCATTGCAGCACAGTTTAGCTCAAGATTATACACACACACACAGAGCAACAAAATAAACGCAAGTTAGTTAGTTAATGTATTATTATGGTTACTCAGTCAAAGTGACTGCAAAACGAAGAAAAGTATGATGAAACAAGTGTAAATGTGCACACGCTAGTTATAAATTTGATTTCCTAAAATAATTAAGCGCAAACGTATTGCCTTTAATTAACTTGCGTTTCTTTTGTTGTTCAGTGTATATATACTTTTTCATAAAGAGGAAAAACGACAGGTAATTGAACAGTTTGACTACTGCATGCATCCCTCTACAGTTGCAACCAAGATTATTCAACCCCCGTTGCAAACTGGGTTTACTGGCAAAATTTACAAACTCTCTGTTTGCAATGATCAAATCAAACAAGAACAACTTAAATGGCTCAACACAACAAATATTAGAAATGGCTTCTCCAAATTCAGCACAAAATGCCCCTTTTAATGACTACTGCAGGCTAAAAATTATTCAGCCCCTTCATGACAAGCATCTTTAATATTTAGTATAGCACCTGCTGGAAATGTGAAGCATAGGGAGATGTCAGCTTTTGGCAGCATTCCCAAGGAATCTTAGCCTCATGGACAATGGCCTCCAGTTCACCAATATTCTTGGGTTTGCATGCTGCAACGGTCTTCTTCAAATTTTTTTTTGGGGTTCAAGTCAGGTGACTGATGGACACTCCCGAATCTTCCAAGACTTCTTCTGAAACCAAACCTTGGTGGATGTTCAGGTATGCTTAGGATCGTTTTCCTATTGGAAGGTCCAATGATGCCCCAGCATCAGCTTCCCTTCAGATGGCATGACATTTTCCCCTTGGATATCCTGGTACTTGACTGGATCCATGTTGCCCCCCACAGGTTGCAAATTTCCAGTGCCAGAGGAAGCAAGGCAGCTGCACAGCATGAAAAAGCCCCCACAATTCTTCATTGTAGGCAGAAAGTACTTTTCAGCTTATGCTTCTTCATTCCTCGTGCAGACATACCACTGATTCATAAACCTGAAATATTTCAGTTTTGTTTCAACACTCCAAAGAACAATATCCCCAAACTTCTGTGGCTTATTACCTCCACCAACGAAATTGGGGCGGCGGTTATGTTTTCGCCCATTTGTTTGTTTGTCTGTCTGTTTGTGAACAACATAACTCAAAAAGTAATGCACAGATTTGTCTGCAGTTTTCTGGGTGGATTGCCATTACGTCAAGGATGGACCCTATTGATTTTGACCGCGATCACTGAAACAATATGGCCGCCATGGTAGCCATCTTGAAATCCTATCACACGCGATAACTCAACTTTGCTCCCACTCATGCACATTTGGATTGTGCTGCCTTGGCGGAGGTTTGCACTCTGAGTGCCTCTAGTTTATTTTGGGCATATTGGAGCTTGTGCTTTTGGATCAGTTCTGGTGTATGTCTTTGAGACCCTTCAATATTTAGTATGCGCCCTACTATGCAAACTGAAACCTTAGTGCCTTCTGCCTCCAAGTCTTGCTAAAGGTCTCCTGAAGTCACTGAAGGGTTTTTGACCACCCGTCTGCTCAAAAATCTAGAGACAGCCACCGATAGCTTCATCTTTCAGCCACATTCTGATACTGCAGCCACTATTCCTTTAACTCTGAACTTGCAAACTATGCTTCCAACTGTATCTACGAAAATTCAGTGCCTGTTCTAACTTAATATCCTTTTCCTTGTTTGTGCCAGGCAATGATCTCCTCTATTAGCTTTTTGGACAATTTTTTTGACAACGATCATTGTAATATGCAATCAAATGTCATTGCCAACAAACCCCTAGAAAGTGCAAGTATTTGATGTGTTCCATCTCAAGCAAACCCGATGCAACTAATTAAGCTCATGATTAGCCACATTAGGTGTGCTTGAGACAACACCTGATTTGCTATATGCTCTTATGAGGGATTCTATTTGAGGGTTGAATAATTTTGAGACTGCAGTAGTCATTAAAAATGGCATTTTGTGTTACATTTGGAGGAACCAATTGTCATATTAGTTCTGTTGAGCCATTTAAAATGTTTATGTTTAATCTGTTTATCAGAAACAGCTGAAAGTTAGCAAATTGGGTCAAATGGCAAAATTTACAATGAGGGTTGAATAATTTTGATTGCAACTGTATGTATAAATACACTAACAAGGTTTATACTTACTGGATCACTGGACCCAAACATCTCAGGACCGATATTATCGCTGGAAGAAAAATACAGTAAAATAAAAACACAATGACAACAGGAACAAGGTTATACCTGCTTAAGCCAGATCCTGTGGGTCAAGTCTGGGAATCTGGGAAAAATTAAATCTGAAGGCTATAAAAATTACAGTAGGCACCATAATTCATTGGACAGTGACTTTATTTTTGGCAGTGCACTTTGAATTTAATAGGATACAATGACAATGAGTTCCAAGTTCAGACTGTTGGCTTCATTCTAAGGGCGTTCTCATCCATATCAAATGGGCAGAATTGAGAATTGACAGCACTTTTTTTGCACCGTCTCCCCCTTTACATTTTTAAGCCCATAAAAACACATTTTTAAATACTGCAGAATAAAGTCATAATCTTTACGACTGGGCTGCATACCCGTCGCAAGCAATGACTGCTTTAAGTTTGTGACACATACGCAACACCAGGCGCTGGGCATCTTCCCTGGCAATGTTCTGCCACGCCTGTACTTCAGTTCCTGTTTGTTTAGAGAACTTCTTGCCTCCAGTATCCTCTTCAGCATGTAAAATGCTGTGCAATGTTCGACTGGATCCAGATCCAGTAATCGACACGGCCAATAAAACCAAACTATCAAAAAAAGAGCATCACTGCCCAATGAACTGTAGTGCCGATTGCATGCCGCCTGTCTATGTCAGTCTTCACGGGAACAGTTTGGTGCCTTCTCAGTCAGCAGAGTAAATTAATCGCATCTGACGGAAGCTTGACGGTGTCGGAAATATCCGGGAAAAATTGTGCCATGTTTCAGCTTCCTACAGCCATATATTCATGAAATGGACAAGCAAAAGCTCAATAACAAAGCATAGCTTAAAGACCTACTGTACTATAAAGATTGCAATTATCTATCTTGTTCGACAAATAATTTTAGACTTTTTCCAACCAAGTCATTTCTACCAGTCCACCAAGTGAAATATGTACAGTTGCCATTAAAGAAATTTACTGATGCAAAAGTAGTGGCACCAATAATCAGTAGTAATGAATCTTCAGAGGCATGATCAATCAAGTGGATTAGTTGCACACGCGCACGCACGCACACGCACACGCACGCACAAACGCACACGCACACGCACACGCACACGCACACGCACACGCACACGCACGCGCACGCGCACACGCACGCACGCACACACGCACACACGCACACACGCACACACGCACACACGCACACACGCACACACGCACACACACACACGCACACGCACGCGCACGCACACGCACGCGCACACACACGCGCACACGCACACGCACACGCACACGCACACGCGCAGGCACACGCACACGCGCAGGCACACGCACACACACACACACACACGCGCACGCACACGCACACACACACGCGCACGCACACGCGCACGCACACACACACACACACGTACACGCACACGCGTACGCGCACGCACACACGTACACGGTTATCAAACAGCTTGTTATATCAAACCGCTTGTTATGGGAGGGATGCTAGAATAAAAACTGAGCTCTGCTGGCTGTCTACGTCATCCTATTCATCAGTTGCTTTCAGCGTAGAATCTTTACTACATACTGCAACAGTATGAACTGGGAAATACACTCAACTGAACTCTCAATAATAGTATGCAGTGTAGAAGCCAGTACGCGATAATAACCATGTTGTACACAACACAGTCACATAACCACCAGGCAATTAAGGTCACCTGGATCAGGAGGGACATAACCTCTGACTGCCCTGCATTGTGTGAAACAGTGCACCATGAAGATAGCTCTGGCCGGATAAAGTGAAATTTGGGAAATGTAGTATAGCATCCAGGATAATTTCAATATTGGCAAGAATTTTTAAAGGGAGCTGGATGCAACCTTTTACTTTCAGCTAAAAACAGTATCTCAGTAGTAAGTAGTAGGCGCTTCCAACCCAAGCAGGCCTGTTCTCCAATATACTCCAATTGATCTAACAGTCAGGCCAATATGGTACTATGAAACTGATAATGGTAGTAATAATTGGGGTTTCTTAGCTCATTCAGTTAAATACATTCAAATGTTAGACTGCATGACAATGATGCGGGAGAAAGGCAACACTGAAGTGAGGCGAGAGAGCATGCAAAATAGGCCAATAATAATGATTAACAATACTATCTGCTCAACATTCAACGGGAACAGCATTCGACAAGAAATACAATTCATCAGCCAAATATTCACCATTTTCATAACAGGTATAAAAATAAACTCACCAAGCACAAGCAGCATTTTCTGACCTTTATGACTGCACCATGATGCTAACCACGGTTTTCCACACGCTACAAGATCCAATGAACATTACCTAACCTAATCCTATTCCAACAGTTATCTAAACAAGTTAAAATACCATTTAGCATGCAGCCAAACTCTGCGACCAAAATTCTGCCAAGACGACACATTTAAATTTCTGCAACTTGTTTCATAACTTTGTAAGCATATCATGGCCTAAGGCCAATGAATAGTCTCATTTTGCTAGATGTTATTTTTTTCTGACTGGCTTGCTTTTCAAGCAGAATGGCTTTTAACAGTTATGGAGAGGAATTAAGATGGCAGAATGAGGGGTGACTTTTCTGCAGGCTCTGTAAATGAATCCTAGTTTAGTCCTTTTATAGTCAACCTTTCGGTGCAACAACCCGAATTTTCGATAGAAAGTGTCAAGAATCTGTAAATTTTTCGTTCGAGTTAAGAGACTACACCGGGATAAGCGGCAAATGCCAACATGACTGACCACGATTACGACTTGAGTGCCCTCCACGAGGCGTGTGAGGACAGTGATAATGAAGCTATGACAGTGGACCAAACCCCAAAGGAAAATAGACGTAATCACGGACACCCTCCTATTAAAAGTCCGATTCCGAAAAAGATGAAAACGACTCAGGTATGTGTCAAGAAGGTGCGAGTGCTGCCATTTTACGTGCCATTCAGATCTTAACTAAAAAGGTTGACGAACAGACTGTGCCATTAAAAAACTTTGAGAAGCGTATCGACGATAACAAAACGGCGGTAGACGAGAACAAAAAGGAAATCAATTTACTGCAGAAAAAGTTGACGAACTTAATAAAGAAAACAATTCCTTGAGAGGCACTTGCGGGGAGCATGGCTGCTATAAGCAAATATGGAATTTGAGGCTGACGGGGCTACCTGAAAAGGAAGGACAGCACATAAGGGAAGTTATTGTCGTGATTCTTACGCGAGTGGTCCCAATGTCAGTGGCGCGTCAGCAAGACACAGTGGACACCGTCCTTCAGCTGGGGAAAAAAAAGGGACCCTGCCACCTCGCATAACACACCAAGGGCCATAATTATTCAATTTGGGATGAGGACCATTCGGGATGAGGTCTAGAGACAATCAAGGGAAGCGAGAGTGTGCAGTGAAATGCACATCAGATTCAAGGAAGATTTCTCCAAAGAAGACACAGAGGCTTGCGCCAAACTGTGGCCGCTTGTGCAGGAAGCCAACAGGAAGGGGAAAAGCGCGTTTCTCAAGGAAGGGTATGCACTAAACGACAATCAGCGGGTCGATCTGAAATAAGTAAGGTTTTTTGTTTTTTTTTTTTTTTCTTGCCACTGGCACGTTGCTGAAGTTGTTTAATATGTGGCACAGATGTTCGTAAGGATATTGCACTAAAAAAAAAAAAAAACAAAGAAAAAAAAAAATGATGAATCTATAGGTTGATCAGGACAAAGCTACTCATTCCTGCGCATCATAATGTGAAGGTTATCTTTTATTTCCTTACATACTAGGGGGTTGAAAAATATTACAAAACGAAAAGCAACTCTTCTTTTTTGTAAGGAGCAAAAGTCTGATTTTATTTTTTTGCAAGAGACTCATTCAATGGAGACTGACACCGAATTCTGGAAACAGCAATGGGGGGGGGGGGGACTCTGTTCAGCCATGGAATATCACATTCTGCTGGAGTGATGATTTTGCTGAACAGATTTTCTGGGATTATAATAACCCACAGAAGTGACACAAATGGACATTGGCTGATGGTAGCAATGGAATATAATGACATCAATCACATTTTGGTATGTGTATATGGCTATAATCAAAAACCACTGAACAAAAAATTCTTTTCTTGTTTCGGCAGACAATAGATGGTTGGAAAGTGACTTACTCGACTGATAAAATTACAATAGGAGGAGATTTTACTTTGGTACACGATCTCTGGCTAGATCGTCTTCCTAGTAGAGGATTATGTCACAACTATGAGGAAATTATTCTTGATTTTACCTCTCATTTAAACTTGACTGATTACTGGAGATGAAAAAACCTTGGTGAATTAAAATATACCTGGTTTAATTCTGCTGATAATGGTCAATGCTCAAGATTAGACTATTGGTTAATATCACAAAACCTGATAAAGAGTGTTCCTAAGGGTGAAATTTCAGCATGACCTTTAACTGATCATTATGTAATTTCCCCATCATTCAAGCTGTGTAATACTGAGAACAACTCTAATCCTGTATGGAAATTCAATAACAGTCTTCTTGATAATATAGATTTTTGCAAAGAGGTTATAAAGTTGGTTCAAGAAATCTCTGTCATTGAAATGTCACCAGTAAACAAATGGGAGTGGTTTAAATTTAAAACCAAAGAGTCTCCAATTAAAATCAGTAAATATACTCTTCCAAAAAAAGAAACTATACATTGTTTTTAGCATCAATTTATTATACATGAAATGTGGAAAACATTGAAAAGAAAGTGTAATCAATAATTCAATATTTATATAGTTTCTTTTTGGAAGAGTATATATCAATATGTTTTCCACATTTGTCAAAACATTTCATGTATAATAAATTGATGCTAAAAACAATGTATAGTTTCTTTTTTGGAAGAGTATATATCTCTAAATGGAATAAGGAAAAACAACAGTCATTAATATGCGCAATAGACAAATAATGTCACAAAACAGAACTAGGCTTATGCCGGTCGGAGGCGACGGCTTGGGGTATATCCCCGAATGCCCCCAATCTTCCTATTCCCCAATCCTTGAATAGACCTTGAATAGACTTTCATTTGAACTTAATTCAGGTCAATCGGACAAATGGTTCCGAAGATATGGCCAAAATGGTAATTTTCCATCACAAAGCGCCACCGCGTGGCAAAATAATGAACAATACAGGCAGGATGTCATCATGTGACATGTTGTGAGGTCATGACCTTGCAGTTGCACATAGTTTCATGTCAATTGGACAAATCGTTCCAAAGATATGACAAAAATGGTGAATTTTATGTGACAAAGCTCCGCCTTGTGTCAAAATTGAACCAAAAGGTAATAATGTCATCGTGGTACACGCCCTCAGGTCATGACCTTTCATTTGCACTTGATTTGAGGTCAATCGGACAAATATTTCCAGAGATATGATAAAAAGAGTGATTTTTCAGTTTTTGGCCCCTGGTAGCCAATCTCGAAATTGTAAATTGTCCAAAATCAAATCAGTTCTTCCTCTTGATGATACTTACTTATATGCAAAACATGAAATTTCTAATTGAAATATTACTGAAGTAATCGCTTTAACACATAGGCCGGCGCGGTGGCCGGACCAAAAACATATAAAACCCAGTGAAGTTGGCACGTTATGTAAATCCTAGATAAAAACAGAATACAATGATTTGCAAATCCTTTTCAACTTATATTCAGTTGAATACACTGCAAAGACAAAATGTTCAATGTTCATGCTGAGAAACAAATAATCATCAACTTAGAATTTAAAGGCAGCAACACATTGCAAAAAAGTTGGCACAGGGGCCTTTTTACCACGGTGTTACATCGCCTTTCCTTTTAACGACACTCAGTAAACGTTTGGGAACTGAGGAGACCAATTTTTGAAGCTTTTCAGGTGGAACTCTTCCCCACTCTTGCTTGATTTGCAGCTTAAGTTGTTCAACAGTCCACGGTCTCCGTTGTCGTATTTTACGCTTCATAATGCGCCACGCATTTTCAATGGGAGACAGGTCTGGACTACAGGCAGGCCAGTCTAGTACCCGCACTCTTTTACTACGGAGCCATACTGTTGTAACACGTGCAGAATGTGGCTTGGCATTGTCTTGCTGAAATAACCATGAAAAAGAAGTTGCTTGGATGGCAACAAATGTTGCTCCAAAACCTGTATGTACCTTTCAGCATTAATGGTGCCTTCACATATGTGTAAGCTGCCCATGCCTTGGGCACTAATACACCCCCATACCATCACAGATGCTGGCTTTTGAACTTTGCGCCTATAACAGTCCGGATGGTTCTTTTCCTCTTTGGTCCGGAGGACACGACGTCCACAGTTTCCAAAAACAATTTAAAATGTGAACTCCTCAGACCACAGAACACTTTTCCACTTTGCCACTTTCCATCTTAGATGAGCTTGGGCCCAGCGAAGCCGGCGGCGTTTCTGGGCGCTGTTGATAAATGGCTTTCACTTTGCATTGTAGAGTTTTAACTTGCACTTGCAGATGTAGCGACGAACTGAAGTTACTGACAGTGGTTTTCTGAAGTGTTCCTGAGCCCATGTGGTGATGTCCTTTACACACTGATGTCGATTTTTGATGCAGTACCGCCTGAGGGATCGAAGGTCACGGGCATTCAATGTTGGTTTTCGGCCTTGTCGCTTACGTGCAGTGATTTCTCCAGATTCTCTGAACCTTTTGACGATATTACGGACCGTAGATGATGAAATCCCTTAATTTCCTGCAATAGCTCGTTGAGGAATGTTGTTTTTCAACTGTTCGACAACTGTTTGCATTTGTTCACTAAGTGGTGACCCTCACCCCATCCTTGTTTGTGAATGACTGAGCATTTCAGGGAAGCTGCTTTTATACCCAATCATGGCACCCACCTGTTCCCAATTAGCCCATTTACCTGTGGGATGTTCCAAATGAGTGTTTGATGAGCATTCCTCAACTCTCTCAGTCTTTTTTGCCACTTGTGCCAGCTTTTTTGAAACATGTTGCAGGCATCAAATCCCAAATGAGCTAATATTTGCAAAAAATTACAAAGTTTACCAGTTCGAACATTAAGTAACTTGTCTTTGCAGTGTATTCAATTGAATAAAGGTTAAAAAGGATTTGCAAATCACTGTATTCCGTTTTTATTTACGATTTACACAACGTGCCAACTCCACTGGTTTTGGGTTTTGTAATATCCCCGGAACGCCGTACAGCGTTCGGGGATACAATTATCAATGGAAGAGCATATTAAGCTAAATTACTTGCAATCTGATCGAGACAACTTGTATTTGGAGAAAGCCAAAGAGGCTTCTATACGTTCTAAAGCTCGCTGGTTAGAGGAAGGGGAAAAGAATTCCTCATTTTTTAAATTTGGAAAAACACAGGCAAGCCAAAAAGAAAATTCAGAAGTTAACCATCAATGATGTAAACATACATAATAAAGATAAAGTTGGGGGAAAAAAAAAAAGAGAGATTTTTCACCGTAACTTGTACAACTCTAACTTCTCAAAGCAAAAATGTGATACTTTTTGAAGTAGGATTGGTGAATATAGGAAAATAATGGATGCTGACTTTAAACTTGCAATGGAGGATGAACTCAGAATTGAAAAATTGAAAAATGCAATTTTGCTGATGTCTAAAGGAAAGTCACCAGGTCTTGATGGATTAACTGCTGAATTTTACTTATTTTTTTTTGGAAAGACATTAGAGTGTTACTGTTTCATGCCTTTAAAGATTGCATATCAACCGGCCACCTGTCGCCAACTATGAAATGGGGACTTATCACACTAATCCCAAAACCTGACAAGGATAAACTTATTCTGGACAATTGGAGGCCAATAACCTCATTATGCAATGATTACAAGCTAATAGCACACATGTATTCTAATCGTTTAGATGGGAGATTATCTGAGTTAGTTGAATGTCAATCCGCTTTTACAAAAGGGAAGAAATATACACTACCACACCAGACTGATATTTGATATGTTGGATTACAAAGATTATATTAGTAGAGAAAGCTATGTGCTATTTCTGGACTTTTACAAGGCCTTTGATAGTATCGAACACCCCTTCCTGTTAGATACATTATATTTTTTGGATTTTGGAGATAAACTTTGTACTATCACTAAAATGCTCTATACTGACATAAACAGCTGTGTATCCCTAAATGCTGGAATAACCCCAAGATTCAAGGTTCTTCGAGGCTTAAGACAAGGGTGCCCCATTTCCCCAAAACCTTTCATTTTAGCAACTCAACTTTTGACTATTCCTATAAATTATGCTTCTGAAATACAATGCATTACAATCCTCAAAGAATTTAAAATAAGTCAATTTGCAGACGATACATCCATCTTCTAAAAAAGACAAATCAATGGTTGAAAGAACTCTCAATACAATCTCTGAGTTCACCAATGCTTCAGGCTTCTCCCTTAATATAAACAAGAGTTGTCAGAAAGACAACAAAGCTCGCCGGGGGGCAAGGTTAAAGTTTTTCTGCACGCGGACGGACGTGGACGCCGGGGGTACGACAATAGCTCTCCGGACATTCGTCCCGGCGAGCTAGCAAATGTGAATTACTTCCCATTCATACAAGTTCTGGTACTACCATTGCTTCTATTAAAGTTCAATCAGAAGTGAAATATTTAGGAATAACAGTAACAAATAACCTTCTTCGAAGAGAAGATATAAATATATCCAACCATCTAAGGGAATTGAAAAAAATCTCTTAGTCACTGGCTGACCAGAGACCGAACTATTTTTGGTAGAATTGTTTTATCAAAGGCAGACGGTATCTGACAATAAATGTTATGTCTGCTCCAGAATGTTGTCTGGTTACATTTGTACAATGTACACTTTCGGAAAAATTTTTTATTTTTTTATTTTATTCATTTATTAATTCACTCTTAATTATACTCCCCCTAGTCTTGATTTATGTTTAACTTGTTCCTGAGTATTTATCTTTATCCTCTGTAAGATCTTGTATAACTTTTGTATGCCTTTAATTGAAAAAAAAAAAAAAACCTTGTAACAGTTCCTTCAAGACTAGAAATGCTACTAGCTATATGGGTAATCCAGATAAATTATCTGGATAGAGATCTGATGCTAGGACTTGCATTTAAACCTTGCATTAAACATGCCTTCTCATTTTTTTGAATGTAGCTCAATTGTGATGAGACTTCAGTGGACAGGTTGTTAGGATGGTCATTGTTGGGTCATTACAACGGAAAACAAGAGCAACACAAAGTGTGGCATATGCCCCGCCCGCATGTATACTTGGGGTTAAGACTGAATAGGTAGCTAATTTAGCATGGTGACTAGTGAGACGGAATACTGAAAGGTAAACATGTTAAAAGAGAACTGGTTTTCGAATGAAGATGACGAGTTCTTAAGTTATTGCGTGAAAACTGAAATCAAGATGGCTGCCGTAGCGGCCATATTGGATATTGCACGGCGCTGTTTTTCGAAAGTAACCTTCCGCCACGCACCCCCCATACACCACCTAGAAATGAGATGAATTGGACAAGGCGTTCTTTAGTCATTGCGTGGAAACGAAGAAGTTTAAGGTCGGACGCCCGGATGGACAGATGGAAGGGGCGTTGACACAATATCCCCTGCTCACTCGAGGCGGGGGCATAAAAAATAAATAACCACTACATTTAGAAATAAAACTTGAGTGCGACTTTGCCAGCAGATGCAGCTGCGCAGACAAATTGCAACTCTGCAACTAAGCAAGCTAAATTGGCAACCAAGTCACCACTTCAAAAAACTTAATTACAGCTAGCAGGACAACAAGAGTTAGTCAGCATTAACCTAAAACACAATTCATTTGTTGCTTTTCTCGCCTGACAATTCAATTAAGTTGGTAACGTCAGTCACAAGCAAACCTGGGTCTGTAACACCACAGTTCAACATAAAAAAGCTACAACTAAGTTGTGCAGCAAAATACTTGTCTCTGACAAGCTTTCTTCAAAACAAAGGATTAGTGTTGTATATCATCATATGGCTGCAGCATCAACATGAATATTCATGATTTCCCATGATGAATTTCCTCTTCCTGGCTTGATCAAGAAAAAGGATGAGATTGCAGAAAATTCTTTTAAATTTACCTCCATCCTTGATAAGCAGCACTCCATTTAATTTATCACAGATATCTATCAGCATTTTTCATGATTTGGCTATAGTTTGTCAGGTTATCACTAGTTAATGCAGGTTAATACACCCAAAGAAAATAATATTGTGTATAAAAAGTACATGAATACTGTTGACCATGCCACCTGGGAAAGTTTATCGGGCATATCAAGGCAACATATATGTTGCAGAGCAGCCAAGAAAAGATTAGTTTAGTTAAATAAAAATGCCAGGCCTTGTAAAATGTCCGATACTGAGTTTGGTTCACGTCATGCATAATGTTCATTACAAGGGCAGCAGAATGATTTCATGTCAGAATACTAGGCTTTTAAACTCACCCAACTCTGTCTTTTCAGTCTATTATTCCTCACCATATTTTTTTTTTACCCTGCCAGCTAGTGGTAGTTGGTTACCATCAGTTGACAAGATTTAAATTATTGTTTACAGTTAGAAGCATTGCATCAGGCCTGTCAGGAGAGTGAACACCACACATTAAGTCAGCCAATAATGTATCCACATCTCTCTTGAAGCCAGAGGGTATCGCTAGCACTGCACCTGCATTGGTCTAGAAAACATTCAAATACCAATATAACTATTTAGTAAGCCGCAAAAGTAAATTAACATCTAAAACATGGCAACTGTTTGTCAAATTATATTGTTCTATCAACAGAAATCCATTCTATGCGACTTTATACTCCGACTTTAACGTCAATCAGGTAACATCAGTCACGCATGATTGGGCAACTGTTCTGATAATGCTTTTGATTTGGACCACGGAAATAATTTCTCGAATTTCAGCTGCATGTTACCTTTTATCTTAGAATGGAAAAAAAGCTGTCAACCCTGAATGGCTTAAAGACAAGTTTGCAATAAATTTGATTATTTTTTCTAATGGCCGTGTTTGTGTGACGCCAGTCACGCTCGCAATATCACGTCGTGCTAACTGATACATCACACCAGCAAAGTTTCCTCCTACCTCCAAGTAGACCTAGTCCCTAGTCCCAAGCTGGTCACAAAATATGAACATCCAAGGAGTGCAAGTTTTACCACCAGACCACTTCAAATGGCCTTCCCCATTCCTCTCTGAATGCATCGTCAGACACCGTGGAATTGTCCATACGTACCAGGCGGCTTTGATTAACCCACCCAGGAGCTTTCCGAACATCTTGAATGGATATCGGGATGGACAGAGCACGGAGAATGGGGAACAAGCTAGTAGGAAAAAAAACAGTTTCAGTAACTTCGTCAAACAAGTGACAGCTAAACCAGGTATGAAACTGCCGTCAAGCCATCACTCGTTCAAACCCAGCACAAACAGGAGACAAACCGCTGAGGCTTATGGTTTTTTCACTAAGACAGCAACATAGCACATCTGCATGCCTATTGAGTACGTTACTGCACTCACGCTTCAATAAATGGCTACGATCAACAAGAATCGAAGACAGCTACCAAAAATGAATCTGAAATTGGAGCAGTCGTTTCCAGAAACAAGTAGCTAACGATACTCTGCAACACAAGTTTCCAAACAAATAGGCAATCTTAAAACAATCGGGAAACGTCAACAAAAAAATCCGTCAATTCAAATGTGAACATATAACGACCCAATTTTCATAATGTTGTGAAATCAGTAAAACACAGCTTTCGGCCATATTTATCCTGACTAAAACCAATGGGTAACTCCTAATAAATGGCCTAGTATGTCATGTTAGCGACCCAGCTACGGACGTTAGAGGCCTTCACAGCAATTTTAACCGTTTCTGTTCAGTATCATTGCCAACAGTAAAGGCCATCATGCCTGCAATGCAGGAAGGTTTAAATTTTAGACCATTGAATCGAAGATGAGTCCTGTAAATAACTCACAAAAGTTCATACCGACCCACTTACCACAAAGCCTGGGAGAAGTGAGGCGAGGAAGATGGTGAAGGGCGTTTTCGTCGACTGTAGCTCAGCAGCAACTGTACTTGCAAACCAGTTCTTCAACATGGACCGCCCTGACCCGCCCCTTCTGCACTGAAGCTCCACACCACACCCCAGCGTACGAGTAAATGCCTGATGTCGTCGTGGGGTCCTAGTGCTCATTTCTTTAACTCGTAAAGGCGCTTCCACCCTGGAACAACTCAAAAAAAAAAAACATTCAAAATCCTCCTAGCAGTGGGATGCAGAAATATGTTTTTTTGGGGGAAACTTTTATTTGGTTTTGCCAGCGATTACCGTAGAAATCTTTTTTTTAAACAGTTCTCTTTAATTCTCCTTCAAAATAGCTAAGACATAATTGAGATCATTACATACAATTATGAAATCTCCTCTGTTTATCCCACTTCTCAAGTATTGCTCAAATGGTTATCTCAAATGAACTTCCTCAGTTTCAGTGATGTCTTGTCTCTTTTTAGCTCATCTCTTGCTCCTAAGGGACCTTTAGGAGAAGTAACTCAGAAACAAATGATCACAGAATGATACAAATATGAGAAGCTCAAATTCATCTCAAGAGACAAGATTGAGCAACAGATGAGCAAGACACTTTTCCTATGGGAGCTTACTAATGAACACTTTGGTTAATTTGAAAAGCTGCACCTCTACTAATTATTACTAATTCAATATAGCAATCGCCCTGATCTAGTCTCCGCCTCTTGCTTTGCTTTCTCTGCCTCTCCCTGCGTTTCCGCGAGATCTCTCGCACATGCTTAATTGCTTTCCTGCACTCATTGTCTGTGCGCTTAGAACTCCTGGACTGGAGCCGTTTATCTGTGATAGGTTGTTTGTGTGGATCCTCTCCGTGTCTTGGCTTTTGCCAATTGTTGTGTGCCTACCTCTGTAATTAGTTCTCATCCAATTCACCTGTTACCCGGATAGCATGTGACTTCCCTTGTATCTATTCAGAGTCTTCACTGCTGTTCAGTCCTTGTCAGAACTTTGATCAATATTTTTTTGTGTAGAGCTCCTTGTATGCCAATTGATTATTGTTTCTCCACGACTGTTTTGCCTAACCTTGATTTTGCCTAAGCCCTTCTGTTCTTGTTTTTTGTCGTTTTGGATTTTTGAGCTATTTTCAATAGGCCTGCGTATGACCCTTTTCTGGATTTCGACTAAGATTTTGGCCTGTCTATGTAGGCTACCATTGCACATCTGCTTGACTGGTTTTGACCCCTGTCTGTCAAGTCAACTTTGCTTTCTGGATTTCGTTTTTAGCTTAGAAATTCTTGTGTTTTCTAGCGCCGGTTGCACCAACCATCTCAAGTGCTGTCCTAAAGTTAAGCACGAAAATGGGTTGCACCAATGATGACTTAGGACAAGCCTTGTCCTAAGTGCTTGTGGTAAGACAAATTGGTGCAACGGCTATCATCGGGCAAAAACAGCCGTTGCACCAACTCAAGTTAGGACACGGAATTACGACAGAAACCTACGTGTGGTGGGAGGTGACTTAAGTGTGGTGCGATGATAAAATAAATCTCTCTTTTTAATTTATATAGTCTCAAACAATTGCGATAGTGAGACCACTTCAAGTATGCAAATTTCCCGCAACTGTCTACATACCCCACGGCGGCAAGTGGTCACGCTTTTAAAAAATCGTGGTTTAACATTGCCACATCCCAACTCTGAATTTCATCTCTCATTGTCGCAATTTTAGGAGATTATTACAGATTAAACAAAGAGATTCATTTTAAGATTGATGTGAATTATTAGGCATATAAAAATAGGCTATACAAGGTGGAAAACATCTTGGATAACAAAAGAAACCTGACATTGAGATATAAATTATCGTAATCACGTGAATTGGCCAAAAAGCCCACAAAAAATTGTGCAATCATTCTTGCAAAACTGTGCCATTCTATGGCCATTTAATTTTCATAATGCGATAATCAAACATGCTATCTTGATAAATTGGAGTATCTACTCATTCAACTTATTAAATAAGCAAATCCATTGCTTGATTACTGACTGAGCAAAGTAAATGGGGACAGGCTTAGAGCAGTGGCGTAGCCAGAACAGAAAATCGGGTGTGCCAGGAACATCCCTTTACAATATCTATTAGTCCCGACTTGTTCGCAATCATCTCTCCTAATGAACGATGCATTCACTCCGAAAACATTCCTCTCTATCAGGTTTTGCAAGTTCTCCTTGTGAAAGCTGGAAATCATTCTTTTGGATTCGCTTTTTTTTTTGCCTTTCAATCAGCCATACTCAAAATTACGTACAGGTGTTTTTCATCATCTTTGATTTAATTCCAACAATGTAAGCAATCACAAAGAGCATGTTTGATCGCCTGATGCGCCAAAAAAATGTAGTGCGGAAGATCCAGAGCATTTTCGTAAAGCGTGCGGCTACTAGTAAATTATTTTTCTTAATGGAGTTTAGCCAATTATTTCGTCACACTTGGATCACATTAAGAAAAACGGCGTGTCTATGATTTCCAATAGTGTATTGTTATAATTGTAAAATGTTTTAATTAAGGAAAATGATTGAGTCCAAGTCAGGAGAAATAATTGTTCAACCGCGTCCAAACGAATGATTGTCATCTTACCTTCACGAGGAGAACTAGCAACACCTGATAGTGTGGATTGTTTTCGGAGTGTATTGTTCATTCGGAAAGATGATTGTGAAAAAGTCAGGACTAGTAGAAATTGTAAAGGGATGTTCCTGGCACACCCCATTTTCAGTTCTGGCTATGCCACTGGCTTAGAATAGCCTAATCGGTTAAGCAGAGACGAATTTGAAGCTCTTTGCTTAGAATAACCACCTCTTTGCTTTTGTGTGTGCTATATGTAATTGTCTTATTTCTGTTCATTCTATGATACTCATGTTTATATGTTATTGTTTATGACATATAAACTGCTCATGCATACATACATACATTACACCATCCAAAATTGACTATATGCCACTCAGATTTGACCTTCGTAAAGTTGGAGACACCAGTCAGGACTTCACGGCCAGGGATGTTTGTGTATGTCATTTAGGTCCCAGAATAGTTATGTGGCACGACTGGCAATTCAAGTACCTTACTTTCATGAAACAGGACAGTCACCAAAATAATAGGCCTAGTTGCTCCTGACGGGGATTATGGCAATCATTTACATGTTCTCGCTGTCATCAATGTCCCCGCAACAGCGTGCTCACATAAAACAATATATGACTGAAGTGGGTTTTTCCTTCTTTCTTATGCCCTTTGTCTGTTTTTAAAAAGAAAAGTGTTATTTACTCCTGAGTTGTCAAAACTTTGCTCAGGAAGATCATTATTTAGTCGAACTAAACCCCACGGCGAAGCAGTATACGCCCAAACAGTAGGCTCAGACCAACACAAGGCGGTTTGCTGTCGTTTTTGCACACAAAATTTGATACAGCACCGATGAGTCATGTGTCGTGCATTGTTGCCGCGCCTATCCTAGGAATGGAATTCAGACCGTCGGGGGAAACTTGTTTTAAAGATGGTCGATTTTTCAAAGACAGTAACTGCATTTACCCTGATTGGGTGAGCAAAAATTGGATTAAAAAAAAAGATGACAGGGCGGGCTATGATTATTAACATAACAGGCGGTGTACTTTGTGATTAAGCCTGACTTCAGAACTTAGTAAAACCAGAAACCAGTAAAACCAGGTTTTACTTTAGCTTAAAGTCAGGCTTAGTCACAAAGTCAGCTTTGTAGTACACCACCCTGGATTTTGTTTAACGCTCTGTAAACAAAACCAATAGCCTAATAGCCTAGCCAGAAGATTCAGAAATTCTTTGAAGGACAGGCCACGAACCAATACCGGTCAGCAGGCCTTCGACATATTGGCTAAAATGTATCATTTTGCCGCAAAATAGTGAATCTTTATAAGCTTGACCATTTCCGAGGTAGGCTATGTAAAGGCTATCAAGACCTCTGTAATCAAATGAGCCAGCGAAAACTGGTCCAACATTGATAACAATGTGACTTGGAGTTTAATTTGAAAGAAAACAGATTTTCGAGAATATATTTATCTCAAAATAAGTGTCGAGCCTGTGTAATGAAATATTACCTCAGTGATGCAAAAATAAAATAAAAAAAAGATTAAAAGGTGTTATTTAATTAATGAGGAATATGTCAGTCGGCGTTTTACCAAC
This sequence comes from Gymnothorax reevesii, assembly GCA_029721435.1. Lineage (NCBI taxonomy): Eukaryota > Metazoa > Chordata > Actinopteri > Anguilliformes > Muraenidae > Gymnothorax > Gymnothorax reevesii. The sequence continues at coordinate 119,901,282 of CM056574.1, forward strand.
AGATGTGTTCAAGTTAAGTGCATGTCAAAGTCAGTTTTTTTTTTAGGATTTAAGCGGCATAGAGTTCTATAGCTCCATACTTTTGATTACCAGTGCCGATTGTTTCTGAGTTGAATTTTGGCTGCTGATAAGAATCAATTGAGTTCAAAGAGCTTTATTGACATTTATGTAGCAAAGACAGTATTTGCGAAGCGACAATAAGATTTTGAAAGGTGCAGTTTGTAAAATCAAGAAAATGGGCAAATAGAAAACCGTGAGCTGTGGGAGTGATTGGGTTGTATTCACGCATTTTTCACTTTCCATTTAATTAAGGGCTCAATTCAAAGTCATGTGATGGGCTATATGCCGCACAGTCTCAGATATCTGAGTTTAACGGGGAGCATTATGTTGCTACTCAGTGTCTCGTTGATATCCCTGCCTCCTTGATGACATCACACTTGCTGTAGTGAGCTGGACAGTTTTTCGCTTCAAGTTCCATGGCTTTTTCCTCTTGAAGCAAATGGCGACCGTCACGGACACAGTATTACTTTCAAGAGCCTTATCAAAAGTGTTATTATTATTATTATGTATTTTTCAGATTATTCCGCCGTTATACGCAGTGTCGGAGCCGGGCAAATGGAACTTAAGAGTGAATAGTGTAAGTGTACCAGTCCTTTTGCATGCGCAATATGAAAATGCGTCGATGACAAAATACTTGCATGTGCCTGTTTCATTGTTTATATCCGGTTTATGTGGCCAGATTGTAATATAACCGGTCCTATGGAAGTGCTATAAGCATAAACTGGCAGGGGTTTTTTGGCTACGTTGTTAGTCCAGAGAACATTCGCCTATACGTGTGTCGGTTGTCTAGCCTGCTGCTCATATCAAAGTCATTATATCGTGGCAGTGAGAAATTCCTGTTTAATCGTAAGCTTAAGATTTTACGTTAGTGCACATTTACTAAGTCATTTGTGTGATTTATGTGTTTGTTATTAGTTCACGTAATGTGCAGTAGCTCAACTCGCATTTGCTTGATGGCACAATTTTTCGGAGGAGAAAGCGAATAATAATTTCTGGATTGGATATTCACCTGAAATTAAACTAGTCTACCTTACCGAATGGAGCCTTTACTGAATAGATCTGTGGCGTGAACCGTTATGTCAAAGAGAAGACTTGTGTTTTTTTCTGTTCTTACCTTTTTTCCTTGATGGCATATTTTCTTCCACTGCAACGTAGTTAAACATTATGATAATTATTGTTAAATCAAGAATATTTCTGAAAGAATTTTTTTCTCAATTTCTTCCTGTTTCCATTTTCAAGGACACTTTGAAGAAGCAGAGCTACTTTCTTTTTACGAAGACGATGTTTAGAAACTCCACGATCTACCTGCAATGTAAGCGTCACTCCCATCCTAGTCTTAACTAGGAAGAGTCTGAAGAGCACGATTACAATATTCTTTTCGGAACTTTCAAATCCATAAAGACTGTTCTGTAATCTTCTTATGAAATATTTGAAAACAGATACATCTGATTAATGAAATGAAGTGAATTCCAAGAACGATGGAATTTTGACCGATAGACATCAAGTTAATAACCATACAGCAATACTGGCGTTGCAAGTTTTTTCGATAGTTTTCCAAGGCTGGAAAGTATTCAGTATTAATTGTCATATTAGATGGTAATCAAATTGATTTTGAATCAGGATTGTCCTTTTTAGGTTTTAAGACTATGGTCCTGGTTTACTCAGATGTCTAGCTCATGCTAGGTCTTATAGCATGCACAAAACTGAGACGACCAACCAATGAGTGGAGATAAACAAATAACTTGACAAATTTGTGGTCATGTTACTGGGTTTGTCTGTTTCAAAGGTTTCATAAACTAGCCTGTAATTGTAAGATCTGGAAATCTCAGACATCTCTGCTCTCTTACCAACAAGAAAAGTCGTTTGCACTCAGTTTTATGGTGTAAACTGTGTAGGGTTTTCAACCTTCTGAAATTCTGTCTCTGTACAAATACTTATGAACCTCTCTGCAGCTGAGAAGCATCTGTCTGTCTAATTTTAGGGCTGAGTGAGCGTTGTTCTCCTGCGGTAAACCTCAGCATATCCTGGTACCTGAGAAATTCACACTGCTATGATGAGGTGTTTGGCCTTGACGTGAGTTTATTGACTTCCTGTTATGTTATCAATTGCAATTATTCCTGATCAGGATTGTGGGTGACGGGCATGAAGGTAGGAGGAAAGGTACCAACCCCAGCTCGCATCGGGTAAAATACAAATGTACACCCTCCTAACACTGTGTACAATACTCATCAGCGCGACACAGTGTATTAAATGCCAAATAAAGTGCAATGTGTGTTTATATGATGATTGTGATGCAAAACTGAAAAACTGGAAGTAAACTTATGAGACCACCACATTTTATCTGATGTTTTTCTAGATATTGAACATTGCCAGCCCCATGATATTGGAAATTTCATATGTTTTTTTTGTTTGTCAATGTTGACTACATTGCACTTCAGTAATTTTCTCTTGTCCTTCCTCATTGTCTTTAGATTTCAAAAGCAGAGCGCTACTTCATGTCAAACTTTGTCTTTCGGGAAGGGGGATTTGGCTATTACTCCTACCACAACTATAATCCCATTGAGTGTCGACAGCATGTGAATGCCAATGAGGTAAGGGGGGGCTATGATTTATCCCTTAAAATGACTTTATAGTAGCTTGAAGCCCATTTTGCTGTCCAGGGCTGCGTTTCCCAAATGCACAGATGGTAACTTACATGGTTGGAACCACTGACTGTGAGTGGAGGAACTATATAAGTTGCTAACTTAGTTAGCATCTACGCTTTTGGGAAACGCACCCTAGTATTGAGGAAAATGAACTCTTGCTTCAATGCAATATTTCTCAGTTTCCTGTCTGAAAAAGGGGAAGCACTTGGGCAGAGGTGACCGCTTTACCTTAGCAGAGTGATGATGTTTTTTCTTATTCTGAGGAAGTAGACTAATCAAGGTACAAGAACAGTTAACAGGTTTGTTAACATATTGCATGTGCTGTGGCTTGTCTTTTTGATCAGTGGTAACCACCTTAAACCAGCCCCTGCTGATTTTTCATTTGCAGTTTGCTGTCACATCTTATGATGCAAGAAAGAAACTCATTGAGCCAGAAGTGGAGCCGGTAAGATAGGGTTTCATGTCTTATGTAGTTTAAATTGCTGTACATACAGGCATTGCCCATTGAGGATGTGTTTTTTTTTTTTTTTTTCTTGCAGTGCTGTTAATGTGATTCTTCTGTTTTTTTTTTCACGTGTACTGTATGTATTTCTTACTTTACCTTCAACATGTCTGTGCACTGCTTGCTTGATTTTACTAATATTTGCGTAATGCTGCTAATATTATCCTGTTGCGAGCCTAGAGTACTACATGCTTTTTGTCCCCTGCCGCGCGGAACGCGCGAAGCAGCGGGACATAGTATTCACGACCGTCCGTCCGTCTGTACGTCCCAAATCCTTGTCAGTGAGATATCTCAAGAACGAATTGACGGATTTTCTTCAAATTTGATGTCAACATGTATTAGTCTGATACCCCGGGGCCAGTCGATTTCGGTGACCTTCACGCCATTCTCAAGGTCACACCGAGAGACTGTGGATTTTCACACTGATAGCCTTGTCAGCGAGATATCTCAAGAACGAATTGACGGATTTACTTCAAATTTCATGTCAGCATGTATTAGAGTGATACCCCGGCGCCAGTCGATTTCGGTGACCTTCGCACCATTCTCAAGGTCACACCGAGAGATAGTGAATTTTCACACTGATAGCTTTGTCAGCGACATATCTCAAGAACGAATCGACGGATTTACTTAAAATCTTATGTCAACATGTATTAGTGTGATACCCCGGCGTCAGTCGATTTTGGTGACCTTCGCGCCATTCTCAAGGTCACACCGAGAGATTGTGGATTTTCACACTGATAGCCTTGTCAGCGAGATATCTCAACAACGAATCCACGGATTTTCTTCAAATCTTATGTCAACATGTATTAGGGTGATACCCCGGCGCCAGTCCATTTCGGTGACCTTCGCGCCATTCTCAAGGTCACACCCGAAAATTGTTTGTTTTGACACGATTTCATATTTTGTGGTGGGGGACAAAGACACGTTGGTGTCAAATACTTGTCTTGACTATTGCCTTCTTTCTTTTGCTAATATTTGCTTGCTGCATGTGTTCTATGCTTCTTGGGCTACTGCCTGCTTGCTTCAATGTTCTCATGCTATTTTTAGCTGCGACCAAGCAGCTCTATGAATGCTTCTGTCTGTCTGTTTGTCTGTCTGTCTGTCTGTCCTTCTGTGCCACCTTTTTGACCATGTTCCAGTCGTCGTATCATCATGAAATTTTCAGGAGTTATTCACCTTCACCAAAGTGATGTCCATGCTCAAGGTCGAGGTCAAAGGTCAAGTTCACAGAGGTCACAACCTTGTTTGCGGGTTTTCGCGCTGTCTAACTCCAGTTAGAATTCATGGATCGCTATGAAATTTTGGAAATAGCTTCCAGGAATACAGGAGGTGTTCCCTATTGTTTTTCAAGGTCATCCGTCAAATCACAAGGTCATCCATCCATCCATTTTCTACCGCCTATCCGGGGCCGGGTCGCGGGGGCAGCAGTTTAAGCAGGGATGCCCAGACTTCCCTCTCCCTGGACACTTCCTCCAGTTCTTCCGGGGGTATCCTGAGGCATTTCCAGGCCAGCCGAGAGACATAGTCCCTCCAGCGTGTCCTGGGTCTTCCCCGAGGCCTCTTCTCGGTGGGGCATGCCCGGAACACCTTCCCAGGAAGGCGCCCAGGGGGCATTCGATAAAGATGCCCGAGCCACCCCAGCTGGCCCCTCTCGACATGGAGGAGCAGCGGCTCTACTCTGAGCTCCTCCCGGGTGACAGAGCTCCTCACCCTATCTATAAGGGAGCGGCCCGCCACCCTGCGGAGGAAACCCATTTCAGCCGCTTGTACCAGAGATCTCGTTCTTTCGGTCATGACTCAGAGTTCATGGCCATAGGTGAGGTTAGGAGCGTAGATTGACTGGTAAATCGAGAGCTTCGCCTTTCGACTCCTCTCCTTCTTCACCGCAACAGATCGGTACAATGACCGCATTACTGCTGCCGCTGCACCGATCCGTCTGTCAATCTCACGCTCCATCCTTCCCTCACTCGTGAACAAGACCCCAAGATACTTGAACTCCTCCACTTCAGGCAAGAACTCTCCTCCAACCCAGAGGGGACATATCACCTTTTTCCGGTCGAGAACCATGGCCTCGGACTTGGAGGTGCTGATTCTCATCCCAGCCGCTTCACACTCGGCTGCAAACCACCCCAGTGCATGCTGAAGGTCCTGGTTCGAAGGAGCCAACAGGACAACATCATCCGCAAAAAGCAGAGATCCTGTGGTCCCCAAACCGAACTCCCTCCGCCCCCTGGCTGCGCCTAGAAATTCTGTCCATAAAAATAATGAACTGAACCGGTGACAAAGGGCAGCCCTGCCGGAGTCCAACATGCACCAGGAACAGGTCTGACTTACTGCCGGCAATGCGAACTAAGCTCCTGCTCCGGTCATACAGAGACCGCACGGCCCTTAATAGAGGGCCCTGGACTCCATACTCCCGAAGCACCTCCCACAGAATGCCACAAGGGACACGGTCAAATGCCTTCTCCAAGTCCACAAAACACATGTGAACAGGTTGGGCAAACTCCCATGCACCCTCAAGCACCCTGCGGAGGGTATAGAGCTGGTCCAATGTTCCACGACCGGGACGAAAACCGCATTGTTCTTCCTGAATCCGAGGTTCGACTATTGGCCGGATTCTCCTCTCCAGCACCCTGGAATAGACTTTACCCGGGAGGCTGAGAAGTGTGATCCCCCTATAGTTGGAGCACACCTTCCAGTCCCCCTTCTTAAATAGAGGAACCACCACCCCGGTCTGCCAATCCAGAGGCACTGTCCCCGACTGCCACGCGATGCTGCAGAGGCGTGTCAACCAAGACAGCTCTACTACATCCAGAGACTTGAGGTACTCAGGGCGGATTTCATCCACCCCCGGTGCCTTGCCACCAAGGAGCTGCTGAACTACCTCAGTGACTTCAGCCCGAGTGATGGATGAGTCAGCCTCTGAGTCCCCAGCCTCTGCTTCCTCCACGGAAGGCGTAACAGCGGGATTGAGGAGGTCCTCGAAGTATTCCTTCCACCGGCCGACAATATTCCCAGTCGAAGTCAACAGCTCCCCACCTCCACTGTAAACAGTATTGGCAGGGTACTGCTTTCCCCTCCTGAGGCGCCGGACGGTTTGCCAGAATTTCCTCGGGGCCGACCGATAGTCCTCCTCCATGGTCTCCCCGAACTTTTCCCATACCCACGTTTTTGCTTCCGTCACCGCCCGGGCCATAGCACGCTTAGCCTGCCGGTACTGGTCAGCTGCCTCAGGTGTCCTGCGAGCTAGCCAAGCTCGGAAAGACTCCTTCTTCAGCTTGACGGCATCCCTTACTTCCGGTGTCCACCACCGGGTTCGGGGATTGCCGCCACGACAGGCACCGGAAACCTTACGGCCACAGCTCCGAACAGCCGCGTCAACAATGGAGGTGGAGAACATGGTCCATTCAGACTCAATGTCTCCAGCCTCCCTTGGGATCTGATCAAAGCTCTCCCGGAGGTGAGAGTTGAAAACCCCTCTGACAGAGGGTTCCGCTAGACGTTCCCAACAAACCGTCACAACACGTTTGGGTCTGCCAAGTCTGTCCAGCTTCCTCCTCCGCCAGCGGATCCAACTCACCACCAGGTGGTGATCAGTGGACAGCTCAGCCCCTCTCTTCACCCGAGTGTCCAAGACATACGGCCGAAGGTCAGATGACACGACCTCCGACCTCAAGTGTCCTCGAGCCACGTGCACTGATGGACACCCTTATGCTTGAACATGGTGTTCATTATGGACAAACCGTGACTAGCACAGAAGTCCAATAACAGAGCACCGCTCGGGTTCAGATCGGGGAGGCCGTTCCTCCCAATCACGCCCCTCCAGGTAACACTGTCGCTACCCACGTGGGCGTTGAAGTCCCCCAGTAGAACAATGGAGTCCCCAGTCGGAGCACTTTCCAGTACCCTTCCTACGGACTCTTAGAAGGTCGGGTACGCTGCACTGCCATTCGGCCCATAAGCCGAAATGACAGTGAGGCACCTGTCCCCGACCCAAAGGCGCAGGGCAGCGACCCTCTCGTTCACCGGGGAAAACTCCAACACCTGACGGCTAAGCTGGGGGGCTATAAGCAAACCCACACCAGCCTGCCGCCTCTCACCGCAGGCAACTCCAGAGTAGAAGAGAGTCCAGCCTCTCTCAAGGAGTTGGGTTCCAGAGCCCAGACTGTGCGTGGAGGTGAGCCCGACTATCTCTAGCCGGTATCGCTCGACCTCCCGCACAAGCTCAGGCTCCTTCCCCCCCAGTGAGGTGACATTCCATGTCCCCAGAACCAGATTCAGAGTCCGGGGATTGGGTCACCGGGGCCCCCGCCCACGACTGCCACCCAAAACACAAGGCATCAGCCCCTTCTGAACCCTCCCGCGGGGGATGGGCCTACGGGAAAGCGGGCCCACGTCGCTCGTTCGGGCTATGCCCGGGCGGTTCCCGTGAGTGGAGACCCGACCACCAGGCGCTCGCCTACCAACCCCAACCCCAGGCCTGGCTCCAGGGTGGGGTCCTGGTGACGCCAATCCGGGCGACGTAAGCATCCTCGATTTTTGAGCATTCATTAGGGGTTTTCGAATCGCTCTTTGTCTGACCTGTCACCTAGGACCTGTTTGCCCTGGGAGATCCTACCTGGGGCAAATAAGCCCCAGACAACATAGCTCCTAGGATCATCCTGGTGCTCAAACCCCTCCACCAAGATAAGGTGGCGATTCAAGGAGGGGATCACAAGGTCACAAAGGCAAAAAAGTGTCAATTTTGCCCGATTTGACGGTTTTAGCACCGTAACTCAAGTTTAATTCAATGAATGGCTATGAAATCTTAGAACAAGCTTGTTGGCATAGAGGAGGGGTCCCTAATGATTATCAAGGTCATCTGTCGAATCCCAAGGTCACACCGGTCAAAAAAGTGTCGATTTTGCCCCGATTTCACAGTTTTCGCACCGTAACTCCGCTTTAACTTGATGGATGGCTATTAAATCTTAGAACAAACTTCTTGTTACAGAGGAAGGGTCCCCTATTGATTTTCAAGGTCATTTGCCAATTTCAAGATCACACTTGTACAAGAAACCACCAGTCATGGACACTAGGCCACGTGACGGATGCTAGGCGAGGTCGCAGCTATTAGATCCTTCTGATCTACTTGTTTTAGCCATATCTTCCTTAACATAAATATTTTTTAATGTAACGTTAAGTTTATCAATGCTCTATCATGTGATCTACCCCGTGATTTAAATAATTGTGTTTTATACCGTTTTGTTGTCTTCTTCAGTATTTTGGGAGCCTAGTATAACATCTGTCTAGGGACTACAAATGAAAACTAGCCATATTTATGGCAATTTTCATTAATATGAATTGTCTCTGTGAAATAAAGTAAATAATTAAAATATGAAAACTAGATAAATTTGGTTAATTTAAGTGTGCTGATCTAAATTTTTTTAAGTGAAGGGTGGTTAATTAGCCTTGATGCTAAGGTGTTTCTTTGGACCTTTCTAAACAGTTACATGTCAATGTCCTTCTGACCTCTTTATCACATCCTGTGTGGTGTCATGAACAGGCCTTGGGGCTTCTAACATTGTATCATTCATTCATTTTTAATGTCCAATGCTTGTTGTCAGCAAAGTTGAATGCACTGTAATGTTTCATATTCACTGATATTCTGTGTGCATATTCCCTCTGTTTCAGATTCCCTCTGACAAACAAGGACGAAGGAAGAGAAATGTGGAACTCGCTCAGGTTTGATTAATCATTTTATTACATGCCCACTCCAGAGGATGAGCATATATTGCGATTACCACTGTCGGTCAGTCTGTCTTTCAGTATGTCCATCGGTTTGTCCACAATTACTTTCACTCTGGAGATTACTATTTTTGTTGCATTCTTTTCATTTCCATTTTGAGGGTCAAAGGTAATATGAAGAGGATCCCTATTGATTTTGGTGATAGGAACATTTTTAGTCATATAACATGTCATCGACATGGCTGTCATAAGGGTGTATTGCGTGGCATTGCGTGGCTATCTTCTTTCAAGCACTTTATACGAGTTTTGCTATACTGTCTGCAGTACCCAGATCCAGCAGGTTGTAATGGCATCAGAATATTAATAAGGTTGAGGTAATAATTGCATTGAATATTAATGACTCGCACATGGTTGGGTAGGCCCAGGAAGAAAGCATTCATTATTTGCAATCTAGGTGTGTGGTGTGCAGAGGTTCATCATGTATGAGGCATTGTCATTTTCTCAAATAAATCTTTCCCACTCATGCAGAATATAAGTTCTCACCATGTATGGATGCTGTTTGAGAAGTGAATGGAAACAAACTGAAGTTGCTTCATAATTTTTGCTCCACGTAGCTGTAAAGCTTACCATTCTTCTGACTTGATAACCGCGCTACCTAACCCTGTCCATGTTGGTTTTCTCTCCAAACCTTTTAATCACACCTCATGCAACTGCGGGAGGATATGTTGGGCTACCGTTTTTCAGAATCAGGTGTGCAAAGTTTGGGCTGGAATCAAATTGTTTTGGGGTGCATTTCCCGAACAACGACGGAAGTTCGCTTTGAACTAACATGGTACGATTCATCGTTAAACTAACAAACATCAAAAGAACGATGGTTTCCCAAAACCTTCGTACCTTGTTCGTACCACAGTAGTCTGAACCATGTTGGTTTGAACAACGTTTGTTTGAACCATGATAGTTTGAGCGATTGTCGCTCGAACAACATTGTTACCAGGAGCACGGTCTGATTTCCACTGCGGGAAGCTTATAAACTTGATATTTGTGCCTAAATATGGCAGTTGTGATCGATATTACAATACTAATTTGTCGTTTTGGCATATTATTTTGTGATCATACACAAACTAGCTACAATCCAATTTACCATTTAAAGGAAAAGACACTTTTGGCAACGATTCTTTGGAAGAAAAAAAATCTCAAGAACGATTTGCCATTTCAGTGCATTTAATGAAATGAGCTCCGCCAGCGAGTACAAAGTTTTTAAAGTCATTAATCATTAACATTCTTAATAGTTATATATACATACTAAGCTTCTTTGCGTAACGTAAATTCCGTGGTGTAGCGGATAAAGCCAACTACACGTAATTGCGCAGCCTTCATAGACTGAGGGTTCGACTCCCGCAGAAAGGAACACAGTTTTTTTCGTCCCAGCTGTCTTTATATTCATGGCAACTTGTGCTCTGATGAACAAGTGATCATTAAATTTAGACGATTTGTGTGTCACGTTGTCTCTTTGGATATTTGTAGTAAATATTTATTTAAGGTCACCCACCTTATTCATGGGCGTAGAAATACACACACAGACAAGAATGGAATGTAAAAAGTGAACAGTTTTATTTCTATTTCCTAACCTAAAATTTATTTCATTGACCCAAAGAACAAAACATGGCATAAGACCACAGAAAAAATATATTCTGAGGGCCACGGATGCAGATGCAGTGCAGTGGATATGGGGGGGATGGAGGGATTACCAGCTAGACATATTTTAGGAGAGCCGCAGCTTTAAGGAGTGCACTACAGAGGCCTGGTGATGGGAGCTCCGGTCTGTTGGCCTCCTCTTACTCCTGAGGAGAGTTTTGTCCATGCAAAGCCCAGAGGTGCTGGCTGGAGTCCCAGGGGTACAGGTATCTGTGGTATGCACAGTTCCCTAACATGAGTGTCTTCCCCCCCCTCTGCCCACGTCCTCTTAGCCCATTTACACCTTGTCCCTTGCAGTTTGATTCCCAGGGCCCCCCAACATTGGGCACCCACATGCTGGACCCCTCAACATTGGCCATCCTCTGCTGGGCCACTCCACATTGGGCCCCCTCTGGCATGGCCTTCTGTGTGTCAGGGCCGCTCTTTCCCCTGAGTCTGCAGAATCCTCTCAGACTGGCAGTTCATCTACGTCCTGCACAGCATGGCCGTCACAGCAAATGTCCAGCTCCCTGAAGATGAGGCGATCTTTGTAAAGGATGCTGAAGATGACCGTGCATTCCACAGACCACAAGGAATGACAAATGTTATGCAAAATGACCTCCATCTCCCACACCCCCTTGCTTTTTATCAACACTTTCCCTTCCACTGTCATATATATATGATTTTTACCATATTCACAGTTCCAAGTGGGCAAACAACATCCTCTCCTATCGATACATAAAAATACATGAACGTAAAAAGTGAGATCATATGTTCTTCTTATGACTAGCAACACGAAGTCACAAGTTTTACAGATTTACTCAACAATACTACCGTCTTGAACCATGATCCCTTAAAGTAGGCTAATTAACTACCTCCCACTCTAATGACAGCAGGAAAAAAACAAGTGTTAAATTACTAGACTAACGTAGTTAATCGTTGCCCAACATTAAAGTTTCTTTGCTAAGGCATGTGAAGGCTACAAGAGATATAATTCCAGAGATCCAACCATAGGCCTACTCATGAACGGAGAAATACAACAAAAAGTGTTTTTACCAAGTAGCTACATTTTCAAATCATTGTGTTGATGTTATGTATGTTTTTGTACAGCAAGATCATCGAACAATTTCAGCTACTGACCTTATGTTTACCTTTCATGGACTGCATTTCCGCAATTGCCCGGAACTAAGCTTCTAACTACAGCTGGGGAGCGGTAGTTGGAACTACACAACTGAACGACAGTGGTTGCGAACGTTCGTTCAAACTACGGTTTTGGGGAAAACCTGTGTTGTTTAACGATGGTTCACACTATGTAAGTTAACTTGATAGTTCGAACAATGGTTTTGGGAAACACTGGCCTCGCAACTACATAGTTCAAACTATGTAAGTTGCTAACTTACTTAGCAACTACGCTTTTGGGAAACGCACCCCTGGATAGTCAATTGCTGAGGACAGGGTTGTCTAACATTGCTTTAGAGGACTGTCTGGTCTAGTTATCATGTGCCTGTTTTCACCCTGTTTGTTATTTTCCCATTTTTTGTCCCTCAGGCAGCACCCAAGGCTGATGCACCCAATCCTGGAAAGACAGAGGGTTTGGCTGCCCAAGGAAAATTCCCAGTTTTAAAAAAACCAAAGGTAGGCATCAAGCATCTTTGAAATGGCTTTGATTTTTGGTTGATGCAGATAAGTCAGATGTTTGGCAGAGTAGTGTTTCATCAAGGTTTACTCACAAGGAAGGCTTAAACACACCAGAAAGTTTGTTTTTCTGGGACAGAGTTCAGGGCTGCTACACCCATTGCGCTTTCGCAGTGTGGGGTGCCTTTTTGTTACTATTTTCAATGATTTGAATCATTTCCCTGCTTTCCTATTCGAACAATTGCCAGAACAAAAAAAAATTACCCGGAAATGGCTTTTTCGCTGAAATTTTTCGCTGAAATCTTTCACTTTCTGGTGCGCAGCTTGCGTAGCGGCATGACAACAACAGTTCAGTTATAATTGAGAAACTGCAAATGATATGCAGTGCTGTGAAAAAGTATTTGCCCCTTTCCTGATTTCTTCTTTTTTTTTGCATATTTGTCACTCTTAAATGTTTCATTTTTTTGAGTTCAATTTCACTATCCACACCCAGGCCTGATTACTGCCAGACCTGTTGTATGTAGAAATCACTTAAATAGAACCTGTCCGACAAAGTGTAGTAGGCTGAAAGATCTCAAAAAGCAGCACATCAACAAATCATGCTGTGTCCCAGCTTATTTGGAACATGTTGCAGGCATCAAATTCAAAATAAGTGAATATTTCCAAAAAACCAATAAAGTTCATCGGTTTGAACATTAAATATATTGTCTTTGTAGTGTATTCAATTGAATATAGGTCAAAAAGGATTTGCAAATTGTTGTATTTAAAAAAAAAAAACGTTTTACATAATGTCTCAACCTCATTGTAATTGTGGTTTATAGTTGTCCCCCGCGCTAGCGAGCAGAGTGGGAGACATAGTATTTAGCTCTGTCCATCCGTCACGTCCCGTTTGTCTGTGAACGCGATACCTCAAGAATGGTTTGACCGATTTTATTCATCTTTGGCTTAGTGTGATACGCCGACCCCAGTCAATTTCCGTGACCTGGCGGTGGACATGCCATGTTTAGTGGCAACATTTGTTATAAAGTATATCAGCCATCTGTCTTCACACCAGTGATACCTAACCTTTTCCATGTTGGTTTTCACTCTAACTCTTTTAATCACGCCTTATGGGGTGGCAGAGTGGCCTAGTGCAAGGTCGCCTAACTGGCAGCCTGCCAGTGGGTTTCAGGTTCAAGCCTCCAGTGGAGCTCGGGATTCTGACTTGATCTGAAGCGAAGAAGTTAGGAAGAACTCTGCCTTTGGGCCCTTCAGCATGACCCTTAACCTCAGAATTGCTCCAGGGGCTTTACTCCATTTCTCTTTATCCCTCCTTACTTGCAACTGTTCTATCTGGAATTTCACCCAGGGCATCCTTGAAATACTGTTAGTTCTCTCTAGAATTTCCCTGTTTGAATAAAGGTTTAGAAAGAAAAGATAAAAATGCAGGCGGCAACGTGCTGATTAGTACAATCAGGTGTGCAAGGCTTAGTTTGGAATCACAATGTTCTTGATGCTCAATCTCCCAGGTCAGGGTGTTCTAACATTGCTTTAGAGCAGGGATGGCTAACCTTGGTCCTGGAGAGCCACACTGTCTGCTGGCTTTTGGTGTAACTCAGAACTTGATTGATGAATTAAAGCAGTTGATCACACACTTCACTTATCTCACCTGATGTCTCATGGCGCTTTTCCACTGCATGGTACCGGCTCTACTCTACTCTACCCTACTCGGCCTAGGTACCCGGTACTTTTTTGGGGTTGCTTTTCCATTAGAGAATAGCACCACCTCCGTGGTACCTGCTCGTCGTTGCGACGTAGCCTGTTGCAGCTGCGACGGCATCCTCAGTCATATCAAGTTTACTTTTATTCCATCGATTTTGTTAAATATTTGTGTTTAAATCAGGGGACGCGCAGTACCGGCATCATTTTATGGCAGTAAAGTCCGCGAGTGTTTAATTGATCTTTCTCTTTGACATTGTCCTGATGCATAGGATAGTAGCTGGTGTTATGTCCAATTCAGTTACACATTAAATACTTACCACCTAAAAACGCAAAATGATATCTGTAATGATATCCGTAAAACGCATGGAGTATTCATAGAAAAAGGCAATATATTCTCATGGCATTTGTGTACCATAAGTATTCCATGTATGTGACTACAATGTAAATACATCCCCTGGCAAAAAATATGGAATCACCTCACATAGAGGATGTTAATTTTCCTCTTCTCCTTCTTAAGAAAGAGGCAAATAACACATGACAAAACAATTATTATTTATTTGCTTGACATTCAGGCTTCAAGAAACCTTTAACTTTGAAATTGAAGTCAAAACACGTAGCAAATGCGCAAATCGCAGGAGATGGCAGAGTATTAAAATTTATCGCTTTACAATGAGTCATCTCCTCTGTGATAACTTTAAGAGAAAAATGATTCCTCAACCCCCGCAAAGTTATTTCCTGTGAGATTTTCTGAAAACGGAGGTAGCATCACATAACTTTCCCAAGCAGAATTAGTTAGGGGAACATAACTGGACACAATACCGTCACTTAATTTCACCACGAACGGGGTCACAGGCAAAGAGAAATGCATTTCATGAATGTAGCAGCTTTGGTCAACAAGCAAGACTGTGTTTGAAAGGTAAGGCAACGCACAGTATATCGACAAGTTGCCTAAAACAATATAAGTATATAAGTTCATGATCATAATAACAACGCTAATCTTGAGACTCGTCAGTTTAACTCGAATGTGAGGTCCCAAGTTCGACTTTCGCTGTGACAATTCTCTCTGACCAATCAGTGGGCTGCAATGTTGTCACATCACTTTTAGTACCTACTAGTACCCGGTCGGCTGTTTTTGGAACCCCAGGAGAGCATGTACCAGAAAAAGTACCAACTAGTACCAAGTACCAGGTACTTTTTCCTAATGGAAAAGTAAATAAGGCGAGTAGAGTAGAGTAGAGCCGGTACCGTGAAGTGGAAAGGTGCCATTAGGTTTAAATTGGGTGGAGAAAACCAAAGTCAGCACACCCTGTGGCTCTCCAGGGCCAGGGTCGACCACTCCTGCTTTAAAGCATTGTCTGGTCTACTGATTGTGTGTCTGGTTTCACCCTGTGTTATTTTTCCTTTTTTTTTGTCCCTCAGACAACACCCAAGGCTGATGCAACCAATCCTGGAAAGACAGAGGGGTCGGTTGGCCATGGAAAATTACAAATTTTAAAAAAAACATTGGTAAGCATCAGGCATCTTTGAAATGGCCAAGATTTTTGATTGATGCAGATAGTTTTCTTGAAACATCTGATCTATCTGATTGAGTTTTTGTGACAAGGAGAACTTGAGCACTATTTCAAAACACATTATTGGCATATCAGGTGGTGCCCTTGTGTGAGAGTTCCCCATCACTCTTCTACCCCATAGATCTACTCTTTGCCAGATTGTCACTCCAGCTTTGTCAAAGCACTACTTATTTCAACAGCTAGATATCTGTGAGTGCTGCAGTTAAGAAGAATCAGGTATGCTGTATTAGTTTTGAAATGAAAACCCACTGGACAGTTGATTTTCCAGGAAGGGGCCGTTCACACCAAATACGCTTTTGTGGCATGGGATGCCTCTTTATTAAAAATTTGAATCTTTTCCAATTACTTTCAAGTTGAGGCATCCTTTGATTTAAGATTAAGTTCCATTTTGCCCAAAGATGGTGGAGAATTTAGTTGTAAATGTGAGCACTGTCTGAGCCCTTTAAAGCAAAAGGGAGGTGCCAGTTGCTTATCAGCTGTTTTTAAAAGGCTCAGTTGCTTTAAAAGTAGGCTTCTAGACATGTGAATGAAGCAATCATGAAGCTAAGATAGAGCAGGATGTGCTAAAAGCAAACACACACATCAATATCGTGGTTTATCTTATTTGTAAAGTAAAAAAAAACATTTTTTATTGATTTGTTGCAACATTGCATTAAAGAAGGAAGTCGAATGGTTTAACTGCTGATGGCTTATTGTCATCTTTGGAAAACTTGTTTGTCAAGAAAGGTGATTGAACGCAGGTCTGGATTATTAGTGCTCAGCTGATCTTAATGTGCAGAACTGGCCTGACAATCATATTGCCCTGTCAATCTAGTTGACATGACTCTGGTTCTGCTTAAAAAGAGAGATTTTTGTAACTCCAGTACTGCTGATGTTGTACTCCATGCAAGCGCTTCATTTTATGGGACTGGCCGTTTGAAATCTGATACCATCTGAAAGAAAAATAATTTATGCACCCATCGGCACTGCTTATTACTCAAGGCTTGTCATCAACATGTAGTATTCCGCAGTAAAACGCTGGTTCTACTTGGCCAATTAGCCACCTTGAAATTTGGTGGGAGAAATTTTTTGAAAAGAATTGGTCAATTGACTTCCAATGAGAGAGTGATTTATATTGAAGGTCCCGTATTATGCTGATCCTTCTTGTAATACATACAAGTATAATGTTATAATGTTGGATGTCCATACTCAACCTCTGCAAAGTTTCTAAAGATACAGGGGTTTTGCTGTATCCCAGAACGTGATGTCATGGTTTAGAAGCTTTGAGAGCTCATTTTGTTGCTCTCGTCCAGGACGATATCGTTAAGCTCCCAATCGGATTCCTGGGCCAGCTGGCATTAATTGGGGGCATTGCCCGGACTCTATTTAAGCTCCAGTTTTGTCTCGCGTCCTTTGCTAGAGTGTCAGTGTTTCTATTGCGCTTTAGCCGGTAAGGTCTCTAGAAAGAGAATTGTCAGGGACTTCAGCTGCTTAACAGGTTGAGTGATAGTGAGCAAGGGAATCTGTTTTATTTTCCCTTTTGGCTCTTCGAGCTCGCTTTGCCTTCTACCTCGGACGGCTTCTAGGTCCGCTGGTAGCAGGGGTCTCGCATTTTTATTCTATTTTGAGTCTCTCCTTCTCTGCTGTTTTTGCCTTTTTTTTTCTGGCCACTACATTTGGCATCCAACACTGCCCAAATCAGCACACGTGATTTCTTTTCTGAACAGCTCATCCGGATATCTTCACAGGATCTGGGCAAAACCTGACGTCAGGTTGTTGCATTCAATCAGGACAGACCTGGCCAGAGCCAATCGTGGCGCTAGACCTGCGCACCCCGGAATTCATTCTATCGGACACAAACAAGCCCATATCATTTAACGTGTAGATTTATCAGTATGTCTCCCAAAAAATCTGTTTGCACATGTTTCTTTGGATGCGAAGAAAAGCACCACTATTTTCTCTTCCAAAAGACAATGCCACCAGAAATCAGTGGGTAGCTTTTTTTTGCTTGCGGCAGACAGCCACACTCAAAGGAAATGTTAGCTGTTTGTACTCGGCATTTCACCGAAGACAGCTTTGTCAATAAAGGATAATTCGATGCTGCATATGTGTCTCAGCTGTTCTCAAACCTGGAGCAGTTGCATCGTTCAAGTGCTTGCTGCCACCAGCTGTCAGTAACAATATAAAAGCAAATAATGTAAGTGAAGCTAACGTGTTATAGGTGGCTTGCAGGACCTCTAATGGCGGCACTAAAAACAGGCCTCAAACGCGGGCTTTGTAAAATATCTGAAGATAAAGCCTGGATCGGTACCAACTGTCCATCACTCACAGGCGCGGAAGCAGTAAGTTTTACCATTTTGTGTTGCTGTACTGCATCAGCCTACCAAACGTGATAGCCTGTTGAATGTGACTGTAGCACTGCGGCTAACGTAGCTAAGTTACTGTTGCTATTGTTAGTGTCCAAAATATGCCAGGGTAGATAATACCAAGGGGACATTCAACAGAATGTGTGTGAACATAAACCTCATTTGAAGCCACTTGTTTGTATTTTGGATGATTGGTACAGCTGTTCACGGTAACGAAACTTACTGTCTGTAAAACCTGTATTGCAGGGTAACGTTTGTCTCGGTCATTGTAATGACTGCTCAGTTACTACTGCATGTTAGTTCGCGCTTCGTGCTACTTAAAAAATGCTCTAATGTTAACTTGTTAACATAAATGTTAACTTCTCTGCCGTTATTCAGGCTGGTATGCTTGTGTTCTTTGGTTACCATCAAGGTCGTAGTTTCATCATAACGTTACCTGACCGCAGCTGCTACAGTTGAAGATAACCGGAGAGCGGTTGTGCGTGTCTGCAAAGTAGGGCTGATAAGGCTGCAGTTAAACCAGATGTAGGCTTTGCGGAGCTTAGGGTAGGTGTTTGGGTTTGCTTACTGCTGCTGTGAAATGATCATTTTACGTATCCATAACCGGGGGGACAGCCGGGTACTTTGCCGTGGTGTGGGCTAGCTCTCTGATCCTATCGCTGTGAAAGAAATTGCGAAACACACTATAATGTGTCTGGTATAACAAACAATTTCTCTGCATTGCCAAGGCGGAATTTCATCCACCTTTGAAAATTGTTCTGGCTAATAAAAAGCCAAAAACAAGTGGAGACCGGATACGGATTTCCGGTAGAAGTTATCGATTCGCTAGGTCCACATAAACAATGCTTACCCCATTTGTGTGTTTTTGCTACAAATTCATTTAGTAGCTTAGTGTCAGAAATTTGTTTTGTTTTGGTAGAAATGGTAAACAGGAGCTTTTTGCAAAGTTTCCTTCGGATAGCTAAGTGGGTATGCAACATGACAATGTAACAGTACAGCTACAATCACATGCATGCAAGGCAAGACAGTATGGGCAAAACGCTAAAATTTCAACTTGCCGCTCATCGACATCTCGCTGTAAACATTGCTGCAATACTTCAATTGCTTCCTCCTCACGTTCGGGGTCGGATTGGGGATCAAATTAGTACGGTCTTACAGCAATAGATACTACTGCAGACAGCTGTCCTGAAATACCTGCCATTTTGGTTTCCTGGTTTTTCGGGTCTGCACCTTCCCCCGGAATCAAAGTGGCAATGCAAAACTGCAAAACCGCCCACTCAAAACTGCTCGTGTTCAGGCCAGCACAGAAGGGGTGAGCAAAGAGGTCTCACTAGGCTGGGATGCGTGGTTTTTTTTTTTTTTTTCCTGTATTCTTAACATTATTTTAAAGACCCATTGGACATGTTATAAACGTCGAAATACAGCATAAAATAGCACCTTTAATATTGTAATGTGAATATAGGCCACTAGATGGCAGTATTTACCTTTTTTTGTTAAGCAGACTGGAGTCATGTTTAGACATGTCCTGGACATGTCTGGGGCAAGTCTCAGAAAATTAAAAAAAAGAGGTCTAAATGTGGGTGGGGTCTGCAAAAGAGTATATAAGGAAAAGAATTGAGACAGTAAAGTAGTAGGAGAAATTGCAAGGAGAAGGATACATGTGACCAGACCTGTCATTTCTGTTCAAGACCTATGAAGTTTTCTTTTGTGGATTTTTGCCTGTGTTTTAGCCTTTTTCCTCACCCAGCACATCACCAGGAAACCCACCAAAGGGACTGTAACTATTTCTGTTTTTTTTGTGTATATTCAATCTTGGTCTTTAGTTGTAGGTTAGTGTTAGTCTTTGTCTGTTTAATTAAATGTGTTTAAGTTTTTAAAACTGTGTCTGTCATCCCTTGCTGTTGCTGTTCTGTTGTAGATTGTAATAACAAATTGGGGCCATAACAATATCCTATCTGCAATATATCGAGGGGAAAAGTCTCACCTTGTCATAGAATGCAATTTGTTTTTAATCTTGTTTAAATTAATGACAGCATGTAATCAAAATCGCAGTGGGAGACCGCTTGACCATTTTCGTTATGAGACAAATAATTCATTTGCTTCTTGAAAAAGTATTTCTGAGAATGAATTTTCATTATAAGATTTGAGTTTTTGTTTCATTTTTGTTCATGGTATGGCACGGCACTTCCATAAAACTGAATCGCAAATGAGGAATGCTTTTTACTTCCAATTTGTGATGAAAAGTGTATACATGGACAAGAAAATGAAAAAGCAAAATGGAGGATTACATTTAAATTTTCATTATGATCCAAATAATTTGTTTACTTCTCAAAGGAGGAAAAGCATTTTTGAGAATGCAATTTCATTTTGATAATGTTAGCCAAATGCTTTCATATACTGCTTGCTCTTGTGATCGTCTCTTGTCTTTGCTCCTGTAGCTGAATTACGCTGTTGCGCGAACCTGGGAGGATGGGCCTTACATGTTCATCATTCATATTAATGAGACCAGCCCACCCACTACAGAACCTGCGCCAACACAGACCTGGGCCATCCAGCGTAAGAACCGAGACCTGTCAATCAAAACACTTGTCCCCTGTAACTGCTGGTAACAAATAGTAATCATGATAACAAATTAGCAAGAGACCAAGCATATAGTGACACATTCTCAGGGTTCCCACTGGGTTTTGACAAATATTCTTCATTTTTTTTCCCTCGAAAAATAAAGTCAAGGAAGTATTCTCCACGTAATTGTAGCCCCCGGACGAAGTCGGGCAGCTACTATGGATTCGTGCTTTTCGTCTCCACCGTGTCCGTAGTCATTTCCTTGTAGACGCTGTATAGGCTGTAGTTTTTGACCGATTACTTTCATATTTGGTATGAACATGTGCTATACTTAACTTATGACCCCAATCGATTTGGGTTGCCATGGCGACAGTATTGGCCAAATAATGCCCACATTTGTGCTAAAACGGAGATTTCCTTGTGGATGCAGTACAGGCTGGAGAAGCAGGCTTTTGGAGGCTACACCCATGTGGTTGCGGGCAACCAGACTATGTAGTCACAGTCTTTATTTTTTCTTAGTCACTTATGAAGGTGAAAAAGCATTTAAAGTGGACAAAGTACATACAGCAGGTACAAGGAAAAGATAAAAGCTCAAATATTTGTGCTGAAACAGGCCTCTCCATTATCCATTCACCGTCATGTGCCTTTACAGCTAACTTGGGAGAACCTCCATTCGCATAGCGCAGAAATTGCCAGTCATACCATGGTACATAACATGGCAGCAAATGACATGATTGCATGCATCAAGCAATTGATCAGACTTATATAGGACTTATTAACATGCGCTTGATGTGTCAGTAGGTGAGCGGACATGATGTGGCTATTGAAGTCGGGTCTTACAGCCACTGAAAAAGATAGAAAGGATAGACAATCTAAAATTAACATTAGCTAATAATTTATTCCGAGCACTTAAAATAAAAAAAAATGCATGACAGTAAACTTTTCTTGATGACCAAGCACAGAAATAATAGGACTGCGCTGAATTAATTTTGCTTGTTACTGATTTCTTTTGCCTCTAACATTTTCTGTTGAACGCCAGTCTTCAACCATTTCAATTGACAGCTCAGGTAATCAGCCACTTTAAGGGGCACTGAAATGAGGCACCTAAATCTGTGTTGTCATTCTGTGTGGTAGGTATGGATCATGTAGAAACCAGTGCTATATAGGAAACAGGTTTTGTTACCAAAGTCTGTATTTAATCTGAGATTGGGCTAGTTTGGCGTCCATAGCCAAGGGGAGGCACACAGTACTGTAGATGTATAACTTATGCTCTGCTCACATCACGTTCCTGTCACTTGGGACTCATATTGACATACACGCACTGTATTTCCATGGTTTAACATGAGAGGATGCTTGTGCTCCACCTTCAACCATTTTACAGATAAAAATAAATCCTGTATATTCATTTTCACACACTGCCTGTGTTGGAACAGCATTTGAAATAGTAACTTCAGAGACCTGCCAGCCAACAAGACAGTATTTGGATGTATTTTCTGGTACTAGACCCTCGATGATTGGTCTTTCTTGCCTCCGTTCTTTGAAGATCAAAAATAGAACGCTGCTGTCTGGTTTTACTGACGTTCAGTTACGTAGTGCCAAACCACTGAAAGTGAAGAATCATTTGGGGCTAAAGAAAAAATCTTTGGGGTTACAGCCTCAAATACCCTGTCCAGGCGACGCCATTGTTTGTCATTTAATTTTTATTTGTCATAAAACAACTACATTCACCACTGTGACTACTGATAGTAATTTACTCCTTGTCACTTATTGATTACGTCCGTCAATGGCAATAGTGACGAGCGCCAGTGGAAAGCTCAGAGTCACAAGACCATTCAGCCATTCAGACGGCTCATTTTCCTCCTCTTACAAGTTTTGATTGTGTGTGTGTGTGTGTGTATTCATATGTCTATCTGCATATGGATATTCGGTTTTTTTTGTTCATGTTTGCATGAATGCTTATGTGTACGTCCTTGTAAGATTGGCCTTGTTATTTGCATTTTGACTATTTGAGCCATATCTTGGGGGGCGGGGGTGGAGAAGGCGGGGTTGAGTATTTGATATCTCCTACAGGGATAGAGTGTACCTTCATCTTTGATCATAATGGAATGAATGGAGGGTATTGTGCTGTATGTGTACATGTATACAGTATTTTTGAAATACACTGTTATTTGTATTAAATCATCCTTCTGTGTTCAAGGCCTGTTGTTTACCTCACCCCCAAGCTGAAGGCCACATTTGGGGAGGCACAGCACACTTGCTTTTCATTTTTACTCTCTGGTTTTGTGTGCTTCTTTGTTCTCAGTCAAGTTATCCGGAAGCAGCAAGAGGGGCCAATCATATTGATGACTTGAGTTATTGTACGTGAAAGTGATCTATGAACTTTTGATATATATTATCCTTCAAAGGTCACTGAAAAAACTCAAAGAAAATGCATCTGATTTGAGTGGGAGCCATTTTGAGGTGACCGTCAGTCCTGTATGAAGGCTGGACATTGCGTTGGTCTTGGCTGGTCTTGCGTGAGAGGTTTAATAATGCATTCTCCACCCCTTCCTGTCTCCACAGTGGAGATCAGCATGTATGGGCCCTATGAGTACATCTCCGCCTCCGAATGGCCTCTCATGATCGTAAGTACTACATCATCACCAGTAATCTACCTCAGGTCCATTTTCAGTTTGATATACAGTTCATATCCTTAAGTCTTTGCAATACAGGGCTACACGTCCATACTAATACGTTTTAATTTTAAAACGCATAACTTTAGCTAAGTTTTTGCCTAGTGTCCACACTGCTCCAGCATTTTCTAACCCCTGAAACAGATTTCTGAAAAGGCTGTGGACCGTGTTTTAGTTTGAAAACTCAGAGATTGCATTTTAGTGTGGACAGGGATTGTTTCCGTTTTAAAATGTTGTTTCAGTATGAAAACATATCAGTGTGGACGTAGCCTAAGTTGTTATTTTGAAGAATGAAACTCTGCCATTCTAGAACTATGTTCTTAATATTTCATGGAATTAAAAACAGTAGAAAGGACAATGTGCTTACAGTGGGCGCCATCTTGGGTATGCCAAAACTGTTATTGTGAAAGGCACAGACATGAGAATAGTAAGACTATAGAATTCGACTCAGGCAGGCAAACAGTAGCAGGCTACAGAAGTCTTATGCCTGATTCATGCTTCTTGCAGTCAGTATGGTCGGTACGGCCCACACGGCAAGATTACACAATTGCGGCCGGGGCAACAGAAAGCGGAGTGTCTGCAGAGGCTCAGAACGCCAAGCTGCACACTTGGAGGATTTTGTAACAACGCGGCTGGGATCACACAGACCGCGTTGCAATGATTGGCTAGCTTCAGGACCCGAAAGTACATATACCGATTCGGGGCTAGAGCTAGCTTCTGAAACCTATTAGTCAAATGATTAGCAATGTCAATTAGTCAAATAACTTTACCCCTGGTCACTTTTTTATCTCATGTCCAGGTGTGAAGGTGTCTAATACTAATCGATTTCTTGTAGGTTTTGTTGCACCGTCATTGTATTATTTTGATCAAGCTTTTACTTACAACCATGTGCTGTTAAATGTCCTATCTGACCGTGTGCTTTCTTTTGTCCTTTCTGACTTAAGCCCGGGCCACACTGCCTGCAGTTACGATGCATATTCTGCAAGCGGAGCATTGCAACCGCTTGTCGCATGCAGCTCGGTCACACAGCCTGCGTATCTGCAGCGGCTGGTCTGCCATGGGCTCCTCCTTCCAACTCTGACTTTGCCCAAGAAATCACTATAAAATTATATTATTTCATCTCGCATTGTTATAGCCTACTACACGTGATTTATATTTAGTTTTGACAGTGGGGGAAGCATGCTTGAGCGTAACTTACAAACAATCTAATCACACAATCATATTACAATACACAGCAAACCCTTCTGAATTGGTCTTGCTCTTTCCGAAGGTAATTTCGGGGTAGGGGGAGGGTGTCGGGATGTGGAATGCGCTTTCAAAATG
Organism: Gymnothorax reevesii; assembly: GCA_029721435.1. Lineage (NCBI taxonomy): Eukaryota > Metazoa > Chordata > Actinopteri > Anguilliformes > Muraenidae > Gymnothorax > Gymnothorax reevesii. The sequence goes on from CM056574.1 coordinate 119,925,696, forward strand.
CACTTTACATTAGTCGAGGCTGAAATCATTCCTAAAGGCTAGGCGCAGAACGACTGCGAAAGGAACAGTTCAGACAATTCAGAAACTGGCTGATGTGCTGTACATTCGCCCGGCCATTATATCCAAAGGATGTTTTATAGGTCCATGCTGTATCCAGCTTAGTTTATTTTCTCTCTTTACAAGTGGAAACAGTCACCTGAACTTGCTGATACAAGTGGGGAGACGTATGTAGGTTCAGCAATCGCGTGGGTGTCATGGCCAGAGTGAGAGATACAGAAAAGTTCTGAATCTATATTTTCTGCAAGGTAGCAGTACGGCTTTTGCATGCGTGGGTCGCGCAGCTTCAGCATGCAGTGTGGCCGCTCTCATTGAATAACATAGGAACTGAAACGAAAATACGCATGCGATGTGCGGAATACGCATCGCAACTGCAGGCAGTGTGGCCCGGGCCTTAGCCTCGCCTTCCTTGTTTCCTGTGCTAGTAGCATGCTTTCTTTTTTACGTTACTACGCGATCATTCAACCCAACTAACAGCTGCGTAGTCTGTTGGCTCGAGCATGAGCTGGTGGGTGGAGTATTCCTTCCTAATAAGGGTACAGTAGGCTACACGCGGTTCGTTTCACGCTTCTTCATGACGTTCCTGGAGCTTGCGCCCCGGCCGGGAGACGGAGTGCGGTACGCGAAGTCGGAGAGCCAGAGTTGGCTTGTGAGTTGTGTTTTCTTTGCCAACCCTATATTACATATCAACCCCCCCCCCAAATATTATTGCAGATTTTCGCAAATCTCGTGACCCCACGTTTGAAAGGTCTTCATCCAGTTTATCGTCAAATGTGACTTACAGATCGTCAAACTGCAGGAGAGATCGTCAATTGCGAATTGACGAATGGGTAGCGCGAACCCTGCCGATTAAAATTAAAAATGGAAGACTTCAAAGAGAAGCCAGCTGAACCAGTAAGAACATACAAACATCTTTGCAACAGTTCCTCTCGGGTCTACAAGGATGCTCATATGACTACCAACTCATGGAAAGAAATCTGAAATTTTCAACAGACTGATCCCGACATGTCTAAGATAAAATGGAAAACCTTTCATGACTGGTTTGAGAAAGCACAAAAAAAAGATGAAGGAGAGGAGTGGAGAAGTGTAGAGAAGAGTGGAGAATGTATCTGCATCGTTGTCCTGGCTCATGGTGTTTATAAAACACTGGGAGACAAAATCAAATGGCCATGTAGCGCTCTGTTTAATCCAAGGTTTTCCGGAGTTAGGGTAGCTTTTGATTGAAGGGAATCACGTTGGTGTAGCTTTTGTCATTCAGGAATACCCTTACAGTCATTTCGAATTACATCAACCTCCCCCCACGCCTTTATATTTCATTCGTGGTGTAGGACCCAATATTAATTATCGTGGTATTAATGACATTAATTCACAGTGGGCTAGACTAACTGGCAGACAAATTAAACATAGTTGGCTATATATAATTAGTAATCTTTATGCATCTGAAATCGCATAAAAACAAAATGACTATTGCAAGACATCGGTGCAGAAACTTCCGAAATGCAAACCATGCCAACCTGGTTTTTGCAAGTTTCAAGTGACCCAATTATTGTAGTTCTGCAGAAAGAGTGATGTTTGTTTTGACAGCGACGCACTGTCTAATGTAATTCAAAATAATCGAGCCATGTGTTTGGTAATAATAACAATAATAATGATAATAGTTACAATATGGTAGTAAAAATGAACGTATTGATCACAGAAATAAGATTCAATAGCGCAAGATTAGAGAAGAGGCCTATTCTTGGAGCCACTTTGACTGCATCAAGCATGGAACAACTTGACGTTCGTGGGGACCGTGTTGCCGTCCGCACTGCTGACACCGCGCCTACGGCCTACCGCAAGAAGTATGAATCAGGCTTTATCCAATAAAGCTGACAGTTTGACACATCCGCATGATGGTCATGCCAGTTCACCTGTTTTTGAATTCTGCGCTTTATTTACTAGTTGTAGTGCTTGTGACATCAGCACTAGACTACTCAGGTATGAACTTTCTGATTGCATATTTATGGCCTCATCTCGAGGCTATGAGACACATGTAACATGAATCTCGCTAAAATGGTCTGACCACAAAAAATGTGGATGTGCGGAATGGGATCGCATGAGACTGTATGTGTTCTGTGAGTAAGTCTGGCTTTGACCGCATTTTTGCAGTTCTACATGGTGATGTGCATCATCTATGTGCTGCTTGGCGTGCTGTGGTTGGGCCTTTCGGCCTGCTACTGGAGAGACCTTCTGCGGATCCAGTTCTGGATTGGAGGAGTGATCTTCCTTGGCATGCTAGAGAAAGCGGTTTACTACGCAGAGTTTCAGAGTATTCGCTATGATGGACTGTCAGGTGAGAAATCCAGAACGACGCCCGACAAAGAACACTGGACACCTTGTGCGAACACGTGCATACTCTATGAATAGACATAACATAAAGCAACATAGTGGCGAGACAAGGCCATTCAACCCACATGACTTGCCCATGTCATACCCGTGTAATAATATTACTAAGGTGATGGTACTAAAGAGTCTGATAATATTCAAGGTTGCTTGCAAAACTAAAGACTATTTTGTGTAATGGCCAAAATGAAGGAAAGTCCTGCAAAATAATAGAGACAAACTGACTAAAGGAGAGAGAGCGAGTTGCGCTTCCAACGGACAAAGAACTAGTCCGGTAACAAAAGGAAGCAAAGTGAGCTCGACAGAACAAAATAAAAGGGAAAAATCCTGGGAACCGAGATAAAAAGATTTAGCAGCAGACGGAGCCCAGAAAGAGGATGAAAAGAGGGAAAGATTCCCATGCTAACTACCACTTTCCTCTTTGCAGCTAATTCCTCAAACAATTCTCTAGCTAGAGACCTTACAGGCTATAGTGCATAGTTACACTGACACCAGCAAAGGCGGCAAAGCAGAACTTGGGTTTAAATAGAGTCTGGGCGCCGCCCACAATTAATGCCAGCTGGCCAAAGAATCCGATTGTGGGCAAAACGATATCATCCCGGACGAGAGAAAGAAAGCTCTCCAGCCTCCAAAAGCTATGACAGGACCCCCCCCCACCCTCTAAGGGACAGCTCCAGAGGTTTCTAAGGAACCTCGTGTGCGGAACTCAGAAATAAGCATAGGATCCAGAATATCCCGAGAGGGGACCCAGCAGCGCTTCTCAGGGCTATATCCCTCCCAGTCCTCTAGAAACTGGACCCCATGACCAACACGCCTCTCGGCAAGAATGTGGTGCACGTTGTAAACCGGCCCCCATCAACCATTCATGGTGGCGGCGGGGGTATGTCTGCAGGTGCCAGGACGCTAGTGCTAACCGGCTTAATCCGGGAGACATGGAATGAGGGATTGATGCATAAAGATCTCAGGAGCTTTAACTGGACCATGACAGGATTGATCTTCCGCACTACCTTGAAAGGGCCAATATAGCGGAGCGCCAGTTTTTGGGATTCTACCTTCAAGGGGAGGTCCCGGGTAGACAGCCAAACTCTGATCGACCCAATAAGATGGGGCCAAACGACGCCTTCTATCAGCAGTGGATTTTAGTTTGAGCCCTGAGCGCAACAGAGAAGAACGGACCCTGGTCTAAACTGGCCGACAGCGATGAATGAAATGGTTGACTGAGGGAACCTCGGAATCATTCTCAGTCTCAGGAAACAGTGGGGGTTGGTAACCCACCTGAGCTTCAAATGGGAAAAGACTCGTGGAGGAATTACTCAGTGAATTATGGGAATACTTGGCCCATGCTAAAATTCGACTCCATCAGGATGGATTATCCGCCGCTAAACATCGAAGAGTGTTTTCCAAAGACTGTTTAGTACGCTCAGTCTGCCCATTAGTGTCTGGGTGGAACCCAGAAGAGAGACACACAGTGGTCCCCAACTGCTTGCAAAACGCCCGCCAGAACCTGGCCGTAAACTGAGGGCCTCAGTCAGAGACCACATCTTGTGGAAGCCCATGCAGCCGGAACACATGGTGAACCGCAAGAAGGGCCATCTCCCGCGCTGAAGGCAACTTGGGTAGCGCGACAATTTGAGCGGCCTTCGAAAAACGGTCAACCACGACCATGATGATCATGTTGCCGTCAGATACAGGCAGCCCAGTGACGAAATCTAGCGCAATATGCGTCCAAGGGCGCCTGGGAAGGGGCAATGGTCGCAGCAGACCAGAGGGAGGGAGGTGGGAAGTTTTGTTCCTGGAGCAGATGCCAGAGGCAGCAACAAATTCCCGAATATCCCTCATCATACCCGGCCACCAAAAACGTCGGGCCAGGAACTGCTGAGTCCGATGGGCCCCTAGGTGCCCAGCCAAGCGGGAAGAGTGTCCCCATTGGTGGACCTGTGGCCTAACTATAGGCGGGACAAACAAACAGCCAGGAAGCTCCCCCACCAGGACCAGTATTGGTTTTCAAAGCCTCCTGAACCAGCGCCTCAATCTCCCATTGAATGGGCGCCACAATCTGAGCAGCCGGAATAACTGGCTCTGGGGTAGGATCACGATCAGAGCGTTCGTAAATCCGCGACAAGGTGTCAGGCTTAATGTTTTTAGAGCCAGGGTGGATGGTCAGCATAAAATGATAGCGGTTAAAGAACAATGACCACCGTGCCTGCCGGGAACTACGTCGCTTGGTTTGCTGAATATACTGGAGATTTTTATGGTCTGTCCATACCACAAAAGGGTGTTCAGCTCCCTCCAACCAGTGGTGCCACTCTTCAAGCGCCAGCTTGACCGCCAATAACTCCCGGTCACCAATGCTGTAATTCCGTGGTGTCAGGCTTAATGTTTTTATAGCTAGGGCAGTCAGTCAGCATAAAATGATAGCGGTTAAAGAACAATGACCACCGCGCCTGCCGGAAACTACGTTGCTTGGTTTGCTGAATATACTGGAGATTTTTATGGTTTGTCCATACCACAAAAGAGTGTTCAGCTCCCTCCAACCAGTGGTGCCACTCTTCAAGCGTCAGCTTGACCTCCAATAACTCCCGGTCACCAATGCTGTAATTCCGTTCCACGGCGGACAAAGACGGAGAGAAGTATGTGCATTGGTGTAGCTTATTATCCCAAGAAGGGCAGTGGGACAAAATGGCACCCACGCCAACCTCCGAAGCATCCACCTCCACCACAAATGGGAGGGAGGGATCGGGCAAAACCAGAATGCGCTCTGAACTAAAATGTTTCTTTAATTCCTGAAAGGCAGCATCAGCTGCTGGAGACCTTAAAAATGCTGAGGAGGTATCCTTCCTGGTGAGCACAATAACGGGGGCAGCGACCGCACTATAATTATGGATAAACCTCCTATGAAAATTAGCAAAGCCTAAGAAGCGTTGGACCTCCTTAACACTTTGAGGGGCAGGCCAATTCCTGACTGCAGCCACCTTGTCCGAGTCCATGTGGACCGACCCCTTGGAAACAATAAAAAGCCAAGGAACGAGACAGTTTGGGCGTGGAAAACTCATTTCCGGCCTTGACAAAAAGCCTGGCATTAAGGAGGGCCTCCAGCACGCGTCTGACGTCTTGTTTATGCGCTGAGAGTGTTGAAGAAAAAATCAAAATGTCGTCAAGATAAATGAAGACAAATTTCTCCAACATCTCTCGGAGGACGTCATTAACGAGTTCCTGAAACACTGAGGGGGCGTTAACCAGTCCGAACAGTAAGACCAAATATTTGTAGTGCCTGTCATGAGTGTTAAATGCTGTTTTCCATTCATCCCCCTCCTGAATGCGAACCATGACAATTTTGAATGTGAAAACTAAAGAAACTTTTGTTTTTCAAAATTAGAGGGTAAAAAAGGCTTAGTGAGAATGGAAGACTTTAACACAGCAATGGCCTAACTCATCCAGAATGGGCTGCTGTGGTTTAGATTTTTTATTTAGCCCTATAGCATGACATCTGATTAAATAAATTAGCTTGGTCATGGTCTATTGACCTCTAACCATGGTCTATTCAGCCTCTACTAACTATGGTCTTATAATCTACTTTTCCCCTTATGGTTGCCCCAAAGTAGGTTTTAAGTCAGAAAAAGCATTTTCAATGTGTTGTAGAACAGTGTCACGTTCATACTCTGCATATGCTGGTGGCAGCGCTTCACTGAAACTACATCACACCTATATATTGAAGTATTCAAACCCAGGACACTGAGGTTTTATAACTGCAGCAGCACATCAAACGGAAAATATGTAGGTTTTTTTGCAAACCCAAAACCAGTGAAGTTGGCACGTTGGGTAAATCGTAAATAAAAACAGAATACAATGATTTGCAAATCCTTTTCAACCTATATTCAATTGAATACACTGCAAAGACAAGTTACTTAATGTTCGAACGGGTAAACTTTGTAATTTTTTGCAAATATTAGCCCATTTGGAATTTGATGCCTGCAACATGTTTCAAAAAAGCTGGCACAAGTGGCAAAAAAGACTGAGAGAGTTGAGGAATGCTCATCAAACACACATTTGGAACATCCCACAGGTGAACGGGCTAATTGGGAACAGGTGGGTGCCATGATTGGGTATAAAAGCAGCTTCCCTGAAATGCTCAGTCATTCACAAACAAGGATGGGGCAAGGGTCAACACTTAGTGAACAAATGCATGAGCTGATTGTCGAACGGTTAAAAAACAACATTCCTCAATGAGCTACTGCAAGAAATGTAGGGATTTCATCATCTACGGTCCGTAATATCGTCAAAAGGTTCAGAGAATCTGGAGAAATCACTGCGCGTAAGCCACAAGGCCAAAAACTAACATTGAATGCCCGTGACCTTCGATCCCTCAGGCGGTACTGCATCAAAAACCGACATCAATGTGTAAAGGACATCACCACATGGGCTCAGGAACACTTCAGAAAACCACTGTCAGTAACTTCAGTTCGTCGCTACATCTGCTAGTGCAAGTTAAAACTCTACAATGCAAAGCGAAAGCCATTTATCAACAGCACCCAGAAACGCCGCCGGCTTCGCTGGGCCGAAGCTCATTTAAGGTGGACTGATACAAAGTGGAAAAGTGTTCTGTGGTCTGACGAGTCCACATTTCAAATTGTTTTTGAAAACTGTGGACGTCGTGTCCTCTGGACCAAAGAGGGAAAGAACCATCCGGACTGTTATAGGCGCAAAGTTCAAAAGCCAGCATCTGTGATGGTATGGGGGTGTATTATTGCCCAAGGCACGGGCAACTTACACATATGTGAAGGCACCATTAATGCTGAAAGGTACATACAGGTTTTGGAGCAACATATGTTGCCATCCAAGCAACGTCTTTTTCATGGACGCCCCTGCTTATTTCAGCAAGACAATGCCAAGCCACATTCTGCACGTGTTACAACAGCATGGCTCCGTAGTAAAAGAGTGCAGGTACTGGACTGGCCTGCCTGTAGTCCAGACCTGTCTCCCATTGAAAATGTGTGGCACATTATGAAGCGTAAAATACGACAACGGAGACCCTGGACTGTTGAACAACTTAAGCTATACATAAAGCAAGAATGGGATAGAGTTCCACCTGAAAAGCTTCAAAAATTGGTCTCCTCAGTTCCCAAACATTTACTGAGTGTCGTTAAAAGGAAAGGCGATGTAACACAGTGGTAAAAAGGCCCCTGTGCCAACTTTTTTGCAATGTGTTGCTGCCTGTAAATTCTAAGTTAATGATTATTTGCAAAAATAACTAAAGTTTCTCAGTTTGAACATTAAGCATCTTTTATTTGCAGAGTATTCGATTGAATATAAGTTGAAAAGGATTTGCAAATCATTGTATTCTGTTTTTATCTACGATTTACATAATGTGCCAACTTCACTGGTTTTGGGTTTTGTACATCATTTAATGCATATTTCCGTGTAACACAGCGGGATGCATTTGGGATTGTAGCAAACCTTGATCTCTATTAGAAGTTTAAAAAAAACCTGAAGTTCCACAGGTACGAATATAGCAGCTGCATTTGATGGATCCGCATATGGGTTCGTGGGTTTTATGGGGTTCAGTGGAAGGCTATTTGTGGAAGGCTTCAACACTCATCCAAAACAGGCTGTTGTAGTCGCAGGTTTTTCATTTAGCTCAACAGCTTGACATCTGATTAAATAAATTAACTCTTCATGGTCTATTAAGGCCTGATTAAAAAATAATTGAGTGTCTAAGCTGGGCTAGAACAATGATCTGCAACAATGTGGTTTCTTTGGGGTGAGATTTGCTCTCCCCTACCCTAACCACAATAGGAGCCTGAGAGCTGCAATTTCTCCTCCCACAGTCAGAGGGGCAGTAATATTTGCAGAGATCCTCTCTGCTGTGAAGAGAACTCTGGCCCGGGTCCTCGTCATCATTGCCAGCCTGGGATATGGAATCGTCAAGTAAGTGCTCTATTCGAGTGGAACCAAAGGGTGATGGGATTCAGATTTATTTTTATCTGTAATGGGTAATTATAATTTGAAATGACCAATGCACAAGCGATGTACTAATATTAAAGATTCTGTGGTCCAAATCTTATTTTTGGACAAAAGCCCACTTTAAAGGGACATTGTGCAGAAATTACTCCCATTCAGCGTTGAAATCGTGTATTACATTCAAACGAATAGTGCAGTCGAGTGCCTCACTTTTTCAAACACGCATTGCAACTACGGTAGCCACCGTGTAACAGTGTTCTCCGGAGATGTTGCTATGTCCTCTGTAAAACCCGTGCAACATCTCCGCACGGAATGGGCAAACATAGCACTCGGCATAAATATAGTTTGGAAAAACTATTCATATACCTAAGAGGGATATTAAATGTTGATTAACTAGTTTTATTTAACAGGGAAATAATTTTTGACAAGCAAAATTCCTTGTAGTGTACGAATGCTTAAAGCTCATTAATTCCATCCTTTCTCTATACCTGGAACTGGAGCCCATCCCGGCTGACTCACAGGGTGCACACACCATTCATTAGAATTCAATTTTTATATTGCGAACGCATATGCTGCGCATACTCTCGCAACCCAGTGCGTGATCCGTAACATAGCTACTGCCGTTTATTACCATGTTTAGCAGCACTATAAAATAAACTCTAAATTTTCTTGACTAAATTCACGCTTGAGGTTTTTACTATCCTAATGTTTCTCTGGGTACTCAAACATCAAGGTAAGCCAGAAAAGTTCTGATTTCATTCGACATTAGTGGAGTTTCAATTCTGAATTATTTTCCTTCCCCTTATACAGAATTAGCAACTTCCCAAGTCCGCACATGATCAGCTGCCCAGTTATAAAATATTCATAAAGTCGATCTTATTTTCATTGTCATCGGTTTCTTCTAGTGCCCTCGTGTTTTCTCTGGCATCAGCCGCATCAGAGGCTGCATCACTCCCATACACAGATGCCCCTCACGAACAGTGTGTCGCTCACATCTCATACTATCCAGCGTTTCCAACCCACTCAACACTTCTTAGCTAATAAAGGCTGAACAACAAATACTGTCTCTGTGCGGTGCTGTCATGCAAGTTCGGCGCATGCATAAAATAAGATACAAAATATGAAGCTTCTGTTATCGTAAAAGTTGCTGAAAAGTCATGACATCAAGTATGCACATCTGCTCTTGTTTTAATAATTACGAATGTGCGTGCAATGGTAAATAAATGATTAGCTGTGAAGTTTTTTGGGCTGAAGTTATACCATGCTAAAAGTGCACATATTATGGCCGTAGTCAATGCAACTTAGCCAGCATCTAATACATGAGGCAGCAAAACACAGTACCGTGAATCAATGTAAAATATTCAAAGTAATGGAAATAAACAACTTGGCTTAGGTTCAGCTTGAACTATTTAATACAAAAAAGCAAAGCATGTGTTAGCTACATGCACTCTTATAGGACGTCACCTTCAATAGTTACCGAATACACGTTATCCAACCTAAGTTAACCAACAACAGCCTTTGCTACCTTACGGTTTATTCTGTAACATTACATAAAAGACAGGTGAAACAGTCGAGTCGCAACATAACAGAGCAATTCATCAAATACAATAACTGAAAACATTGGTATCGTTACACCTGCTCACTTCACCGATTTGGTAATAACGTATGCTAACAGTATGGAATCTCCTGACCAGTGCTACAAGCAAAGAATCGCAGCTGCTGTGCTTCTCATGAGAACGCACTTAGAGACAAGGTCCCCTTGATCTTCGCGTAGCCTGAATTTGAAGTTGACTTACTTGTCGATCAGAAGGCTGGCAACTTCAGCGTCCCTTTGAAAATCTTTCGCTTTCATTAGCTCCTTCCACCTGGGGAACGCTAGCCAGTTGTTGACCCTTGTTTTTTGAATGCACCGGTCGCGCTGCCTTTTCAATTCCCTTTTTCCCTTTCTTGGCGGTGAGGATTCCGTCTCCTGTGCTGCTGCTGCATATGGATGGTCCTGCATTATGCTGCAGTAGTGCAGATTTTCAAACTTGCTGCGGTAGCCTCCCTTGCTGATCTCAGTGCCTCAATCACTCTGTTCTGGCTGGCAGGGCAACGCGGATTTATTCCGCATTTGGAGCTATTTGACCCTTGCCGGCGGCTGTAGTTTCAAAATGGCAGACCGTCATGGCGCTTCCCTACCGACTTACCCGTCCAATGTACAAACAAATCTAAAATTCTTGTCTATGGCAATATGTCAGATTATTAGCGGAGGTCATAATACACCAATGATGACATATGTATGAATGCAGACTTAGATTTTGGCCAATAAATAGCTAAAAATGTTACACAATGTCCCTTTAAAGATGCGTGAAGCAGATTGTGGCCATACAATAGTCAAACGAGTAGGAGAGTAGTTACCCAGTTGGGGTATTATTATTTAGCACTTTTAATAAAGTTTGTTATGTAGTTTTTGTAGCCGTGGCCTCAAATATCTCTCACTTACCGCTGATCAATATTGATCTTGGCCTCCGACGCAGTCTTCTGTTGGCACCGTTTCAGGTTGGAAGGCTAGAGGAAGGAGAACAAAGTAACCTGCTGAACAAAATGCACGCAAAAGGCTAACGCAGACTGGCACCTCCGCCACAGGAAGGGGGTCACATTCTTGACTCATTTCTGAGCAGTCACAGACCTTCTCACACACAATGTCTGACACACTCCGATTTTATCATTCTCCTGTATGCCGAAGATTTCTTTTATCCCATTTCATGTTGTGAATCTCTCAATGTTCAAGCGCATTACCAGGAGAGCAAGGTAGAATAAGTGAAACTATTTTGTGACCATTATAACATATTTTAAAAAGTGTATGTTGTACTTTTTGTGATACCAAGATTCCAAAATGTCATAAAAAACAACCCCAATTCCGAAACAGTTGGGACAAAGTGTAAATTGTGAAAATGCTTTCAAATCACACCAGCCAGAATTGTATTCACAGTAGAACAGAGATAACACAGAAAATTTTGAAACTGAGAAATTTTACAATTTTGTCCACAAAATGAGCTCATTTCAAATTTTATGGCTGCTACAGGTCTCAAAAAAGTTTGAACAGGGGCCTGTTTACCATGGTGTTGCATCCCCTCTTCTTTTTAACACTGAGTGGCGGCATCTGGGCATTGAGGAGGCAAGTTTCTTGAGTTTAGCCATTGGAATTTGATCCCACTCTTCTTTAATACAGACTTCCAGCTGCTGGAGAGTTTTGGGACTCCCTTGAAAGACATTTCATTTAATCATGCGCCAAATGTTCTCAATCGGTGAAAAGATCGGGACTGCAGGCAGGCCAGTTCAGCACACAGACTCTTCTTCTACATAGCCATGCTGTTGTAATAGCTGCAGTATATGGTTTTGCATTGTTCTGCTGAAATACACAAGGCCTACCCTGGAATAGATGTCCTCTGGAGGGGAGCATATGTTGCTCTAAAACCTTTATATACCTTTCAGCATTCATGGTGCTTTTTAAAACATGCATGTGTCCCACACCATATGAACTAATGCATCCCCATGCCATCAGAGATGCTGGCTTTTGAACTGAACGCTGATAACCGGGGTGGTCTTTCTCCTTTTAAGCCCGGAGGACAGGACGCCCATGATTTCCAATAAGAATGTCAAATTTGGACTCGTCTGACCACAGGACACTTTGCCATTTTGCTTCAGCCCATTTTAAATGAGCCTTGGCCCACAGGACATGGCAGCGTTTTTGGATCATGCTCAACAATGGCTTCCTTTTTGCATGATAGAGTTTTAGGTGACATCTGTGGATGGCACGGCAAACTGTTTTTACAGACAGTGGTTTCTTGAAGTATTCCTGGGCCCATTTAGTAATGTCAATGACAGAATCATGCCGGTGAGTGATGCAGTGGTGTCTGAGGGCCCGAAGAAATGTTCTTTCAGCTAATTCTCTTATATATTAATTGCTTTTCAGCCCGTTTTTTGCCTGTGTCCAAACTTTTTTGAGACTGTTGCAGCCAGAAAATTTGAAATAAGCTCATTTTATGGATAAAAATGTAAAAGGTCTCAGTTTCAACTTTTGAAAAATGTTATACACGTTCTATTGTAAATAACACATATTGGCTCATGTGATTTGAAAGTCATGGCATTTTGATTTTATTCACAATTTACGCTTCGTCCATACTATTTTGGAATTGGGGTTTCACTATTCCTTGCTGGCCAAAAGCACAGAACAAGCCTCCCACAATTATTCAGAAAAACAGGAAGAACTGGCTTTTGTAACAATACACCAACATTAAAACCAAACAGTCAAGAAAAACAACAAATTGTTGGGATTCCGGATTCTGCATGTCATGTTTAAGTTCTGTGCCTGGCTCAGCCATGTGTAGGATTTCTGTGTTTAGTGACCACTGCCTGCCCTCTGACCATTCTTAGGATTATGTATTGTGTTTTGGTAGTTTGGAGTTCATTGTGTTATTTTTTCATGTCTTAGTAATTTAGTTTCCATGCCATGTTTTCATTTCCATGCTTTGCACTTCGTCTACCCTGTCTTGTCTTGTGTAGGTCTTTGCCCACGGTCCCTAGTCTTGCGTGCCACTCATTCGGGTGATTTATTGGTTTCTGGGTTTTCAATCTTCCTTCATTATCTCGTGTGCTTCCTTCCTCTCTCTTTTTACTGTCTTACTAACACATACTAACAGTTTATTGTTTTTGCTAAATACTAACCCACACTAACCTTGTATATTTGGACTAACTTACTAACAAGCACTTGGGATTGTATAGCTGCACATACTAATTGACTAATGATCTTTCAGCAGTCGCTCAATTCTAATCTCCGCCTCCTTGCCTATCCCTAATTATCTCTGCTGCAGTTTTCCACTTATATCTCATGCTTTCCTTTTCTTTAGACTATGCACTTTTAGTACTCCTTAACCGGAGCTGTTTGTTCATAGGATTGTCTTGTGATCCCTGTCTGCGTTTTGGCATTTGCCAAATTCATGTGATTAGTTTATTCCTCGTGTCTCTCCCTGATCATTGTTACCATTGATTGCACCTGTTCTCCCTGGTCATGTGTTCTCCTGGATGTGTATATAAGATGTCTGTTTGCTTCACACTCTTGTCAGATCGTTCTCCCTAGTTTTCTCGTGCCACGTTTCTCGCCTTGATTGCTCAGTGTTTATCTTTCTGACTGGATTGCCCGACTATTGATTTTGGTTTGCCCTTTTTGGATATTGTTGCATCTGTGAGTTTTGACCTTTTTCTGCCCGACCTTGATTTTGTGATTACTGCCCTGGTTTTGGATTCGGACTGTCTTTGGCTTATGCGTTTGTTTCTCCTCCAAACCTATGCCTGTGTACCGAACCCTTTTTGTCTGACCACGAACTTTGTTATTGGTGCCCTGGTTACGATTCTGGATTACGCCCATTGGATACTGTTTTTGGATTGTGGACTTTGTACCGTTGCCAGCTCTGTTGGGGGGTTTCCCCCTTCAGAAATTAAGCCTCCTTTTTGCATTCTACTGGTTGTCGCACTTGGTTCATTTCGTAAATCACAACACAATGGAGTCTCAGTGGAGTATGTTTTACCTGTGTTACTCCAGGCCAAGACTGGGGGCGCTACTGCATCGAGTGGTTGGGGTCGGTTTGCTGTACCTGATTTTTTCTGTTGTGGAAGGCATCCTTCGGGTTAATTCTGTAAGTCTTGCATTCCTTTGCGCGTGCACACACACACCCACAGCACATTGTGTGGCCTCTGTGCCTTGCCAAGTTCAATTTTTGCCTTTTCCAGTTTCCTGTATTGTACATCTATCCCACTTCCTGTGACTCCAAACCCCATTATCCTTCACTTAGTCTTCCTGTTAGAAATCCACTGGCTAATGTCCAAGTAGGGGTCTCAATCTCAGATCTCACAGGGTTGCTGTGTGTGGTGGTTTATGATTTGCTCCTGCTCTTCCGTGCAGCACATTGTATTTATGAGGCCAGAGTTAGCTGCTGATTGAATTGAAATGTACAAAAACTCGTCAGCTCTGTGGCCCTTGAGAACTGGAGTTTGAGACCTCTTTGCTAAAGGGACCATGTCTCACATGTATTCAGCAAGGTTGAACTTTGAGCAGAGATGGTCATAAGAGGCGCGTTAACAGGTTACAACTGGTTTAATGCAATACATCTATGGATGTTTTTTGTACTCTGTGGTCTTCTCTCGCAAGTGTCAAAAGTGGGTGATATTTTTCAGCCGTATAAGTACTTGTTACCATTTTTAACAATTTTCCATTCATTAGAACGAACCAACAATTTTTATGGATCAACAAGAAAGTTTTGTAATTAAAGATTTGTAATCGTCGTATCAGAATTTTTAAGCTTGGCCGTTCTCGATTGACTTCCATTCCTTTTTCCAGTCGGTTGTAGAGAATGAGCGCTCCCTCGTATCATTATTACCCACAATCCATTGCATGGCCATTCAGAATGAACCTATCATTTGCTCACAAAAGTAGGTTTCTGCAGAAAACCTGCTCTTTCGTGAGTTTAGGGTCAGAAAAATGCAGGTAACCGGCTCAGGATCCCTCTCGTGGTGTCCACTGCTCTGCCTGCTGGGCCTGATGGTCTAACCTGCCTGTCCTCCCTGCAGGAGCACGGGGGGAGTAGCAGGTTGCTGTGTGACATTGTACTGGCCTTCATTGATTCCTGTATTGTGTGGTGGATATCCTTTTGAGAACTGCTGGAGGGCAGGTGTTTGGGGTTTGGTGGGGGTTGTGTCACTGGGGTGTGTGTTTTTATCGGTGACTGCATTTCGCTGTTGCTGGGGTGGTGAGAAAATGGCTCAGCTGTGCAGCGGCTCACTCCGGTATTGTTTGTAGCTATTGTTTTTTACATGAACTCTGTGGGGATATCTGCTCCTCTTCCTTTAACATGTACTCACGGACCAGTGAGCTTGCAACTTGGCCACACTGCTTTCTGCTTAATGCTGGCTGTGCTGAAACATTAGGTGCACGTTGAGTGAACTGGCATTTCAACGTGTCGACCCTTAGTAAAGCATAATCCTTTACATGTACGTTTTTAATCCTACATACACAAATCCATTTTTATATTCGATATGGAATTATCCAGAGGGCTTTAGGAAGTGGGAGTTGCTGTTTTCTTTGAGTTTATTTGGAAAGAGCATTTTGTAAAAGAATTCAAGAATTGCAGTAAGCTTCAGTGTGCTCTGCAAAAAAATTCTTATCGAGCATTTTAATCTTGTTTAGACTTAAAACACTAATTTCTATTTTTGTTTTTTTTCTCTGTTAAACAGAAATTCTGCCACTGATGTGAGATAATGTTGACTCATTTCTAAATTTATCCGTGGGCTATGACAATTTCACTAGTCAAGCAAATGGTTACTAAGATTAAAACAATATTTTATACCTGAGAGAGGAAAAAATAAGTTAAGTCTAATATGTAATAAGCTTAAATTAGACAGAATTAAGTGTTTAGAGTGACACTTCTTGCAGTGTACACTGTGGAAGAATGTTGAAGAAAGCGAGCCAGAGGTGATATTGTTTGCAACAAAGTTAGCACTGAACAAAAATCAAAGTGATTTTTGCTTATGCAAATGTCCTCAAGATACTGATAAGGGAAACTTTAATGGCATGTCAGAGGAAAATTTTAAAGGAACTCGACTCAACGGGCAGCCCATTCTCCTATGGATTCCTGGTTGAGCTGTTAAATTCGGCCAGTTTATGATCATCAAAAACTATTACGGGTGAAAAAGGGGAGAGTAACTGAAGAGGGGTGAGGTGAGTTTGAATACGTTAGAGGATGTATGCATTCGGTCACTAAAGACTGGAGGTGTAGATTTAAGGGCAAAAGCTGATTGTTCGCACTTCAGCCTCATTCATAAATTCATCACATTTTTCTCTGGCAAGATAGAACTAAAAAGGAAAGAATTTATCACTGTCTGAATACTTATAGACTACTCAGTAAATAAAACTCCTAGAGTAGCGATGTCTACTTTGATCTCAGGGCAAACTCCCTTACACCTGTTTCAAAGGGTTTCTTTCAGTCTTGAGGACATTTGCATAAGCAAAAAGCACTTTGATCTTTGTTCAGTACTAACTCTATTGCTATCGAACTATTGCTTTTGACTGAAAATAGTCCATGATAATAACACTGCGTGATTGCATTATGTTTTGCCATCACTTTATAGTGCTGTGGATTTAAATCCTGAAAGTATACAGAACAGATGGCTTTTATTCAGCTGGTATATAAATGATTAGCACGGGGTGGAGCACAGGTGTCACTGCCATCAGTACCAGCTTTGAAGCTTAAGACAGACTGGCTTGTTGAGTCTGTTTCAGACATTGACTGATTCAGTTCTGTGATGTTTTTTAAAGCTGTAGTTCTGTGTTTAATTATCCAATAGTATCCATTTGTCTGTGGCATACGGCTTTGATTTGGTGCTACAATGCTTTTTCGCTACGGCTGTTTCTTGGAATTTTGTTATTATAATTTTTACAGTTCCCCAAACCACCTTAAGTCATGTAGCCACTTCAATCCCTACTCCTGGTAATGGGGGCATTTACGGTTCTAATAGGAACCTGTACATGGGTTAGAAAGGCAAACCTCAGACGAACCCGATCCCTGGTGTGTTTTCTGTGCGTCCACGCCGCCCAGAAACTGAGTGACAGCTCCATCCCCACTTTCTCTCCTCCCTCTCCTACTCCTTCCCTCCTTTTGTTTGTCTGTTCTTCCGTATCCAGGCTGAGGATGATCTGGTCCTGCTGGCTGCCATTCCCCTGGCTGTGCTCGACTCTACCCTCTGCTGGTGGATATCCTGTACTGCACCTATCGCATTCTGAATCTCTGGCTCTGAATCGCTCTCAGGGATAAATCCCCCCCCCCCCCTCTCTCTCTCTCTCTCTCTCTCTCTCTCTCTCTCTCTCTCTCTCTCTCTCTCTCTTTCTGTGTTTCTCTCATTTCTCTCTGCTGGCTGGCTCAGTCTCAGTGTTGGTGTTGCTGGTTTTTCAGTGGCCCTATCCCCTTCCTTATCCTCAGCTAAACACCTCCTCGACCCCACCCCCACCCCCCTTCCACGCACACAGTCCCTGCCCTTCCCATCGACTACTCACATTGGGCACAGAAGAACATTTTAGAAGCACAGACTGCCACTGTGTAAGCAGAAAAAACAAAAGCATCTTTGGATGGGAAAAAATATTGCAGACATTGTGTATTTTATTTTGATTTAATTAGTGGCCTTGTGGTGCTGGTTTCAGTATCACAGTATGCGTGGTTCTCGAGATTAAGGCCAGGGACTCATATCCCCGAAAAGGCAGCTAAAATGAATTGCTGGATCTTAAGATGTTAATTCCTGATGCAGCCAACGAATAATTGATTAATGTATGTCAGAAACTGTGAAGCTCTTCCATGGGCCATACTCTCACAGCCGGGAATGTGTAGCATAGGCGTAACCTATTTAACTTGCCTGTGTTTGGAGCTGTCAGATGTTAATAATTACTGTGATGTCATAGTAACCGGGCTTGTTAAGCAACATTCTGTCTCTGTCGCTGTAAGATTGAATGCAATCTTCAATTGCCACGTGGTTCGAGTGCCGGCTTTTGGAAAAGTAATCTGTACAATCACATTTTGGTAATAAAAGGTTGTTAAAATATCCATAGCCTAAAATATAATAGAAATATGTGTGTTTATGATTCTGTTACAGGAAAGAACAAAATTACCTCTCTTTGGATTCAAATATTTGTTGAATTTTACATCATATGTACTGATTTGAAAGAAATTGGCCACAGAAATGTTAACTTTTATTATGGACTTAATGTTTTACTCTAATGAAATTATAAACTTTCTGCTGTTCATTTTATGCTGGAATTGGGTGACTAGTATCAATCAAAAAATTCATTGTGAGAACGAGTCTCCACGGTACTGCTACACCTGATTGTACACACTGGGTCTTGATCGAAGTGCAAAATTAATTATGTCTCCCCCCTCCTAGGGGGGGAGACATATTGTTTTTGCCTGAATTCCCGTTGACGTCGGCATCGGCGTCGGCGTTCCCATTTGTTTTCGGAGCATAACTCTAAAATTGTTCGACCAATTCTCACCAAATTTGATATACTGTCTCTCCATAACATGTAGATGTGCCTTTTGAGGGTTTGAGCTGCTTTTGAATTTTATTTTTTCTGTTTCCATCGCAACAATTTGGACTTAGGCATATTGAAGGGTGGGACTCGTTTCTGGACCATAACTCTAAAATGTGAAATGGGGGAAGGGGGAGACATCTGTTTTTACGTGTAAAAACCATTGTAGTTAACTAGTTGAATGAGCTAAAAAAAGAGAAAAAAAAACCCTCACTTACCCTTTTCAGATATGAGTGGACTTTCTGCTAAGGCTTTCCTGGGGTGCATCTGAATTCTCTTAAACTTGTAGCCTATTTCCTTTTCTGTCCACTTATGCAGCAACATTTTGCACTCACCTTGGGTTTTTTTTTGGGTGAAACTGGATGTTCATTCCAAGGGTGGTGTTTGAAAATGACTTGAATGTTCCAATCATTGAATGGGAATACTACAATGAGTGATGTATTCAAATTGCTAACACTGTGAAGGATTGTCGTCGACTATCGAATATTCCTTTCTTCCTAGATTAGTCCTGTATTTTTTGCTGGAAGGAAGCAAAGACTGATCTCATTTCCTCCTTTCCTTCATGATGTAAGGAGAGGTCAGAGGAAGACCACTTGCAGGATCCAGAAGTGTTTATTAAACACAAGACACTAAGGGAAAATTTGCAGACACACCTGAAACAAAACACCGTGCACAAGCACTGAACAAATCGGAGAACTGAAGTACACTGCCAAAGGCAGGGGGAAACAAAAATACTCACTCCAAGAGAGGCTAAACTAAGAAAACAAAAACTGAACCTAAATAAACTGACGGACACACTGGGAGACTTAAACACAGGGCAGAAAAGACAAGGTGCGGCAAACTATAAGACTCGGGAATCATACAAGGAGAAACTCGGAAGGCATGAGGAGCAGCGTTTTCACCAAGTAGAAAAGAGTCAGTACGAGGATCCGTCTGACGACCACTCTCCCAACTCTGCCACATATAGTCACGAGAGGAGGCAGGGACTGGGAATGCAATCTCGGAAGGAAACAGAAACACATGGGATTAATAAACAATTACACGAGAACCGGGTTAACTCTAATGACTGGAGACAAGACGCTGAGAATCAATCAAGCTAGACAGTTTAGATTAAGGTAATCTAAACGTGACGAGTAAAAAGCACCACAAGAAAAGCTAAGGAAAGCACAGCTTTTAAATCAGTTAATCAGAGACAGCTTAGGCAGAATGCACGAAAGCTAGGAAACACACGCACTCGCTAATGAGTTAATAAGGTTAATAAAACGTGACGAAATATTTACCCTCAAGTAAGTGCTGTTTAGTAGAGGTTAGTAATATCCTAGCAGAGAACGCATTCACTCAGAGTTTTGCGAGACCCAGAATTAAACACAGCTGGGAAGCAATGAATGAAATACCAGAGCCGAAACCGAAAGAGGAAACCTAATTGGACGACGAGACGCTGGCATGCTGAAGGCTGTCATGCAACATCACTGGAGAATGCAGATTGGGAGTGAATGGTCAGACGGCAGAAATGAAAGCTGAAATATAAAACGAAAGTAAAGCACAAACACAAATAAGCACGAGACAACACACAAAAGGCAGAATCATAACAAATGAAATAGACAATTTGGATGCTCCTTGCCATGGCTGTTAGTCAGACTCTTTCCAGATCATGTCCTTTCTAATAGATGGTTCCTTGCCCTTTAGAGAATTCAGATGCACCCCTGGTCTGCATGCAATGGATAAGGTACTCCAAGATTTAACTGGGGACTGATGGGAACTGTAGTTCATATCGCATTACATGTCTTAGGCAACCAATTGCACTGAACTACAACCCCCATGTGCACTCTAGCACTGACAGTGTTTCCAGAACTTTCCTTGACATCCAGCTACATCTTCGTCAGCCTGGCCCAGACCATGAAGCTCCTTCGTTTGAGGAGAAATGTGGTGAAGCTCTCGCTCTACAGACACTTCACCAACACCTTGATATTCGCCGTCATTGGTGAGGCCTCAAACTTTACTCTAGCAAGCCAGCACACAGCATTTCCCCCCAATGCCAGACTCTGCTATCACGTCATACCTAATCCACTGGAATACAGAAAATAATGACCAATATGTATTATATCACACGCTTACTGGCTGTGCTGCAAGTGTCACATTGTAATGTAGGCACTGTCTGTTTAACATAGCGCAAAGGATGAATTCGGTGGAATTTTCTCTTACAAGTTATTCATAATTACTACTGGAAATGGAATGTTATGGAGTTCCAAGTGCAGTAGATTGAAATAGATAAACTATCCTTCCTGAAAAAGACTGCAGTTATTGTGTTGCCTGTATCAATGCAGGCCTTCAGACTGTGATCCCCAAAATTTTGTTTGTAGTCATTTTTTTTATCTGTCTATCACTGTCTCTGTTTCTCTTTTTCTCATTCTCTCTCTCACAAACACTCTCACTTTTGCAGCCTCCATCATTTTCATCATCTGGACAACGAAGACATTCAAGTTCACTCGGTGCCAGTCGGTGAGTTGCACACCCTTAACCTTTTTAGAAGCTATTTTTTTAAAGCTTTGAAGATATTTCTCTGGTGTTTCACTGAGAGGGCCATTTATTGACTATCAATAGGTGGGGCTGCAGGAAGATAAGAGAGGGGAGGGAAACCTGAACAAAAGACCGGATTTTATGGGCACTTGTTCTCAACGCTAACAATCCGTTTTTTAGCGGGCATGAGTTATTGGAGTGTTCTACACTGGACAGACTTAAGCTCAGATAGCAATCAATTACTGGTAAAATAAAGCATTGCAGTTCCTGAGCACCAACTCAGGGTATTGAGGAAAACACTCCAAATCACTTTCTCCTCTGTGATTAAACTGATGGCGCTGCCTCGATCCTCCTGTTCATTCTACCATATGCTCAGACTCTTCTCTCTTTATCTCCCTCCCTCTCGCTCTCTCTGCTCATGGGCAGGACTGGAGGGAGCTGTGGATTGATGATGCCTTTTGGCGGTTTCTCTTCTCCACCATCCTGCTTGTCATTATGTTCTTGTGGAGGCCGTCTGTAAATAATCAGAGGTGAAGTGCCAGCCAATCACTTTTTCTTTTTCCATGAAAAACGTTCAGTTTCATCTTCACTGCATCCAGTCTGTTCAGAGATTCTTCTTTACTCTCTAATGTTGGTCCTGTTTTGCCTTTGGGCCTGGCAGGGTTTTCAGAAAGATGAGACATTAATACTGTATATGAGGGAAATCTTTGCATACATTTTTGATGATGTTTGACCTCCCTGGTAACATTACACCGCACAAAAAAAATGTGTTTCTCGTTGATCATCTTACTGATGAGAATGTGTGACAGCACGATACTGAAAATGATTTGATGTGGCGCTTCTGTAGAATCTTTGCCAAGGACAGGAACGAATGCCACCTTAAGGCTGTTTTATACTTGTAAGACATGTATGCAGACATTTTATGAATAGTGTTGAACAACACAGGTGCTTTTATGCACAAATGAAGTGTCGGACAATGTCTGCAGCGTAAGCTCTCATCTCTATGGTATGTATTTATTGTTTTGTAACCAAGTGATCTATTTGCAAACGCTACAGTATCGACTGTCTATATTCATGACAATCACCAAACTCTCGGTCCACTCAGCCAATAACGACAGTGTCTGCAATGTTAGAAATATTCGACAGGCTCGAGACACTGTTGGACGTCACTTTTTTTCTGCCTCTGTGACATCATTTTAGTCCTCAGACAACATCGATAGACATGTCTGACAAGTATAAAATAACCTTTACTCTACAAGAAAATGGCGGGAATTGTCATGGTAACAGACTGTCTTTACAGATATGCCTTCAGCCCATTGGTGGATGAGATGAGTGAAGAGGAGAAGGAACAGCTGATGAATGAAGCGTTTGGTGAGAAGAGCAGATCACCAGCACAGAAGGGCACACACTGTCCGGCCAAAAACACAGTCACC
Source organism: Gymnothorax reevesii (assembly GCA_029721435.1). Taxonomy (NCBI): domain Eukaryota; kingdom Metazoa; phylum Chordata; class Actinopteri; order Anguilliformes; family Muraenidae; genus Gymnothorax; species Gymnothorax reevesii. The sequence goes on from CM056574.1 coordinate 119,948,154, forward strand.
GTTTGGAAACTAATGAACAAATTCTATAATTGGATCATTATTGCGGTTATTAATATGTTTCAGCCGGACATAATCATTTTAACCCTGTCTGATGAAGCGCGTTGCTACTCATTTCTTAAAAAATCATGTCGGAAAACACATCCCTTGATGGTGGAAAAGATGTTACAGTATTTCAGAACGGGCAGATCATTGGCCTGTATTTAGCAAAGAAAGCATGAATGACAAAAACAAGTATGAGGAATCATTTTCACAATCAAATTTGCCACCACAAAGTTCTGACCTTAAACACATTAAAAGTTACTGGGATGTGCTCAAGAAAGACCACCGAGTGTTTCAGCCATTATGTCGAGAAGACAAGATCTCGGCCAAAAATTATGGCATTTCTGATAGGAGATAAATGTTCTGGCATTGCATATAGTTGTCAAAACAACGACAAGACGAATATGCACTGTAATCAAAGCCACAGGGGTTCCAACTAAATATTTGAGTGAGCAACTTTTTTTTTGGCCGGGCAGTGTACCTCATTAGGGTTCATGTGCAATCTCATCATTACTTAATAATCACCTAGCAGATCCACTTGACCCACAGGGACTTAAAATTGTGAACATCTGTTTTATTCTCTGGAATATAAAAAAAAAGTGTGATTAACCAAGAAGGCATAAATGCCTGTTCATAATCAATTGTTGTAATGGTAATCGAACAACCAACAATTCTACTCATATCTAAATGTCTGGTGTCGCTTCAACGCTTAGTGGATACATACAGGTCCAGCAGGGACTATATACACATCGATGAGTCAAAACATTAAAACAACTTGCAGGTAAAGAAAATAACACTGATTATTTTCTAACTGCATGCGCCATGGTCCGCAGACTGACCATAGGCAGTAAGGGAACAGCCAGTTCTCTTAGTCGACATAACATGTTGGCTGTGGAAGAAATAGGACCTGAGAGACTGTGACAAATGACTAATCATTATGGCCAGGCAAGTAGGCCAGAGCATCGCCAAAGTGGCAAACAACAGTGGTCCAAGGAAGGAGAAACCATGTACCGAAGACAAGGTGTTGGACATCTACGGCCCATCGATGCATAAGGGCAATGTAGGAGCCAAATTCTGTGAGAATATTTTGTATTTGAATAGTATTAGTTAGTATTAGTTTATTTGCTCTCACTGTGTGTCCTTATACAAATTTTGAATATTATATTTTTGATATTATATATTTCATATATTTTTAGATATTATGTATTTGTTATGAAGGTTGTGGAAATAATTTAAATGAATGCTTGTATGTTCTGCGCGTGTGTGAAAAGTAGGCTATTGGAATGTACAGGAATACAGACTAAGTGAGTGAGAGACGCGTGCAAGCTTTTGGAAGCAAACAGCCTTTTGATTGTCATCCATAACCTGCTGTCATAGTTTACGTTGAGTTATTGTCCAGAAGAATTATGGAGAAGAACTACACGAACGGAATTTGTTCCCTTGTTGATGACTGAAAATAAAGGACGTCAAACTTTATTTGGATCTGGTCCGTGAGCATCCTTCATTATAACTGAGGCGGATGATAAAAGGATAAAAAATATTGGATATGGATACGACGAATCAGAAATGAACTTCTACTGTGTGCACCTGAATGAGGTTGCTTAATTATAAGGACATGGAATTGAAATTTTGCCACTATAGGCAATGAAGGCCAGCCCATCTGGTCTGAACCAACAGAAGGGCGACTATGGTACAAGTTGAAGAGAACTGTAATGACACACAAGGAAATTCTGAACTACGCACAGTGAAACATGCCTTACTGCATTAGTGCTTTGTCGCTGCGGACCAGTCAAAGTGCCGGTTCTAACCGTAAATTACGGCTGAAAGTGCCCACAATGGACCACAAACATTGGAACTGGACCTTGGAGATATTGATGAAGGTCGCCTGGTCCAGTGAATCTCATTTTCTTTAACAAGTTCATCAGCTAGGTATGTGTGCACCGTTTACCTCGGGAAGAGATTGCACCAAGATGCACTGTGGGAAGAAAAAAAAAGCTGGGGGAGGGAGTGTGATTCTTTGGGAAATGTTCTGCTGGGAAACTCCGCGTCCATAAATTTAAGTGGACTTTGGAGCAGTTTTGGGGGCACACGGAGGACTTAAAAATATTAGACAGGTGGTTTTAATGTTGTAGCTGATTGGTTTATATGCCGTGTATGAGTTGATTTGACACTGAAAATGTTATTGCTCTGTATGAAATAAAATGCCACAAGGCAGTATAACCCACAGGATTGTTTCTTCTCAAGCTGTTGTGACAGAAGTTAATGTTAATATAAAGTTCATGTGGCCAATTTGCTGTTCGGTGATAAACGACTGCTGCGATTAAATCTATTGAGGAATTCCGTCTCATATACTTGACAAGGCTCCCATTTTGCTCTCATGTTTATTTCTCTTTTGTCTGCCAGTCTGTTGTTGTCATACAAGCGTCTTTAATGCAGTTTGAAAATTTTGCGTCTCTTTTTCCTCTGGTGGCTTGTTAATTCCCACAGTTCTGTAAACTCAGATTCCTGACTTCAATAGAGAGAAATTCAGTTTACTTACCTTCCACTGCTTCCTGTTTCCTGTTCCAGAGGGTGTTAAAATGAGGGGACTGAAGTCGGAAACAAACGGGACCAGCAAGCCTAACAAAGTGGTGCGTACAGTACCTGCTCCAGGGCATAAAGCTTACGTGTTTCCAGAATTGATGCTTGATTATTATCTTTGTATCAACAGCAGAGTTGTGACCAAGTCATCATGTTCAAGTCAAATCAAGTCACTGGTCATTAGCTCAAACTCAAAGCAGACGAGGGAGAGCAATGAAGAGTGAAAGCAGGGAACAAATTACACGACGAGATAACTAATTAACAAGCAGAGTGGGGAAAGCTGAGAGAGTTAAAAGCTTAGATACATTTAGGATCAGAAAGGGGTCAATGTCAACATGAAATGCAGCTCATGGTTCTCTCAGCTTTCCCCACTCTGGTTATTAATTAGTTAGGTCATTGTCTAATTAGCTCCCCTGCCCCCTTTCATTGCTCTCCCTCGTCTGCTTTGAGTTTGAGCTGCTGACCAGTGACTTGATTTGACTTGGACATGATGACTTGGTCACAACTCTGATATACAGTATGCTGTATCAAGCCCGATTTTTCTGCATGCACTATGTCTGATAATACAGTCACTGACCTATCCCTACGCCTATGCTAATTTTCCACCGGCCACAAGGACTAACTAGAATATTTCCTTAAGTACTACCCACATCTGGGCGGAGAGATGACCATCGAGTGCTTTGCAGGGAGTGTTCCATGTAAATTAGATGACACCAGTGGGAGAGTTATTTAAATGTGGTATCTTTTTGATACATAAAGCAGGCCGTTTATGGCTTGCCAGAACCCCATCTAAAATGAAGCTGGAACCAATTTCTAATTTCCCCAGAAGATACCGACATAAATATAGACTGATTATTATCTAACGGTAATAATGGTAATAACATAAATAATGTATCATGATTGCATCATGTTTAATTGCACCATCAATTTGGATTACTTACTGGCCGGCAACATTTGATATTGACGATAATAATGTAGCTGCTATTTCTTGCAGCTAACTTCACCCGACTGCAGGTTTATATAAGTAGATGGTTGAGTAATATTCAAAACGACATGTCAGATGTGACATAGACTCTGAGATTATAGTCACTTGATTTTATTTATTCTATTCACTCAGTTTGGAACAGTAATTTTTGGTGTGTGGAACAGGCACTGTGGCCTAGATTTGCGTAGATTGACAGAGCGTAGAATACACTACATAACTGCATTTTGTGAATGTGTCCTTCATATTTTTACCTGAGGAAGAATGCCAAAGACATGTTTCACTGAAGTTCGTGGGCATCTTTGCTCTAGTTATCCAAATATCTTCCCATCTGAATACAAAACATTTAATTGGAAATAAATTATCCCGCCATTTTCATATTATGTGAATTTTTCCTCACAAAGCCATACAGATGCTTTGTGGTATTACTACAAAGCAAAGTGTCCACTTGATCCTGTATACATTATCATTCAACGAAAATCAAACTTATACTGGATAAACATTAGGTTATTTTGCATCTATTGATACAATCATGTACATAGCAAAAATAGCAAATAGCATACAGGGGAGAACTGGTGCAAATGTATTAGGGATGAAAGTAACACAACAATTTTCTCCAAAGGCCATACTAGTCTGATATGCCTCACTGCTTTAGTACATACAGCACGTGACGCAACACTAGAGCCGCAAAAAAAAAAAAAAAAATTTGCATATATTCATAATTCTCACACAGTTTACCCGAAAATCTGTTTTGGATCATGGTTAATTCACTTTTTTTTTGGAATGAAATGTTCTGTTTTGTCTTTTATTGGAGTCATGGTCAGCTGACAAATTCACTACTTAAACCTATTCTGAACTTTGCCATGTCTGAGTTTTTCAGCACTGGGGCTTGCCCTTTTAACTGATAGGTATAATTTTTGGGACAATTATCGTGATTCTTTTGTCTTGTTACAATAGCAGCAGCGAAGATTAATAATAAAATAAATGAATAAAAGTAACAATAAAATTGTTACTAATACTCAAATGAAATGTTTTATTTTACATTGTTATATCAATGGTAAGGTCCCACTGGTAAAGGTAAGGTGATTGTGATGACTTAAGTTGTCATGTGACTAGCACAGGACACAGTTACTGACATTTGCCATCTAATGCACTCAATAGCTTGCAATATCTCAAATTGCACAAGATATCCAGTATATACGACACAGTATGTAACAAAGTATAAGATTTTTTAACATGAGCTCTGCCTTAGTGAACTGGCTGGATGCCTTCTATACTTTAAAAAGGACAGAAATGCACCACAGAAGCTTCTGCATAGTACTTAGTTGCACAATCAAAATGTAATAAATAGAATGCTCAAAAAAGACAATTAGGCTATGTGTGCACCTTCCTCTCGTGCATACACTTCAGTCCGAACACAGGGTGGCAGTTCGTCTTATTGTCACTGATCTGGGCCAGCCTCTTTTGACAGATCGCTGCACTTCTTTTGATCCTTACTTGTGGATATTGCATAATGTATGCTTATGTTTAAGTATACTCAAGAACCTCTCCTATTGACGAATTGCGGGATGAGGTAGCGAAGGTCCTTGTGTATTTACACATGATAGGAAAAATCAGGCCCATAATTTCCAAAAAGTTGTATAATTTGTAAGATCCGTATTGTGTATTCAAGTGTAAGAAGCTACATTGATGATAAACTGTTTGCAGATCTGAATCCCTTGGAAAATTAGGGGAGCTTTGTGTGTACAATTAATTGATAATAAAAGTGTTCAAGTACTACCGCGGAATAGTTGATTATACCCCTCGTAACGAAGTTTAGGGGGGTATACTGGATTTGCTTTGTCCGTCCGTATGTGCGTGCGTGCGTGTGTCTGTGCGTGTGTCTGTGTGTGTGTGCGTGCGTCTGTGTGTTCGGACCTAGATCTCATAACCTACTCGTCCGATTTTGAAAATTTTTTTTCTTGCTGGAAGGTCTATTGACTGTGGTACTGTCCGACTACTTGTTGTTGCGGGGGTATCCTGTAAGCCATGCTTACTGACTAAATCTAGTTCTGGTATGGTCATGAATGCTGGTGCAAAGCTCCAGCATATGACAATTACGTAAATGTGAAGCAATGATATATGTGCTAATGTGAAGTATACATATATTAGTTATTGTCGAAAAACGACACTGCACCTCTTCACTATTACAATGACAATTCTTCTCTTATGTGAGGTTGGGTACATTTCCTCCTCCTGCTGTCTGGGACTGGTTCCTGCCTTCACACAATTCTGATTACAAGTTAACAAGTTACACAATGGATGTGTGAATTAATGGGCATCAGAAACAGTTCATAAGTCATTTCAGGAGGGCAGGGTTTTTCATAGTTCCGTTTGACTGGTTTGACTGCGCTGCGTTCGTTGATGCACGACACCGATTCTCTCCGCCTCAAAACGCCGGGAGGTCTGTCACAACCGAGGGCGGCAGTGAAAAATGCAATTTTTGTATTCCAACTAAAGACAGTAAATGAACTGGGCGGTGATAAGGGATTATGACACTGTTTGTTTGATTGCTCTCTCTATGGGAAAGCTCAGGTGTGGAATTGGCATTGATGAAGGCCTGTACTGAGAATGTGTGAGAGGAAGGGTGGGGAATGTGATCATTTTGCTGAAGTGACGCATGTTTTTTTTCTTGGGGGGGGGGGTGGTTAACACGGCGTATTTGTCAACAGGACGAGGACTTGAAATGGGTTGAAGAGAACATCCCATCTTCTATGGCAGATGTGTAAGTGCATTCATTTTACCACAATTTCCCAAGTAAATTACAGCACATTTCCATCACCTCCGCATAGCTACTCAGATTAATGTAACTTCCAAAATCTAGCAAATTCCTCAGCTGCTTTACTCTATCAGTTAATTTCAGAGCGGGGACATTATAGTCTGTGCTGTTGCTGTATAGATGTTTATATGGCGCTGAAGATGGAATATTGGCAATAGGGAATGGACTATTTTCATTGTGTAGATTCAAATATTGTTTAACAGTTTTGGTCAAGCCAGTTGAAACTACACTGCTGGCACTGTGTATGGCTGTAGGAAATTATAATATACAGTGCTGTCCAAATGTATTTAGACAGTGACACAATTTTTGCTCTTTTTCAGCAAGTTTGTATACCATAATGAGGTTACGTCTCAGATTCCCAGCTTTAATTTGTGGGCATTACATTCACATTGTGTGAATCTCATCAGAGTCATAGCCCTTTTCATGTAGTTTCACTGTCCAAATGCTTTCAGACTGTATCATAGGTGTGTATTTTCCAGTGATACAGGATAGCACCATCTGGTAAACCTATGCCATGATAACAATGTTGATACTCTGTAAAAAAATAAAAATAAGAAAATAATAATAATTATAATTATAATAAACGGTCATCATTGTAGCTCGGTGAAATTAATTTACTTAACAGTGTAAAAAAAAAATGTTTATGTCCACTGCAGTGCCCTACCCCCCTTACTGGATTCTGATGAGGTGAGTCATCGCAATTCTCGAGAACGCATGTTATTACCTGTTTGTTCGCTAGGGGGCACCATGTGTACTCATAACATTATTGCGGGATCAGATTTGCATATCCCGTTTGTCCTTGCATAATTATTCCCCCTTTGGATCCCAGGAGAAGAAAGCTCTGCTATCTTGGTGCTGCCAGACTTAGTCTTTTTTGTAATGGAAAATACAGCGAAATTTTAGAAAAGTCTAAACAGGATAATGATGATCTTCTATGATTTATCAACTGCGGGATGGACTATTCATATATGAAGACATTTGTCCTGGCCTCCTCTTTGTGAAAATACAACTGTCAAGACATTTAGTGCCTTGATAGCTCGTAAAATAATGCTGGTGACCGTTTTCATCTTCTAAATGTCTCTTTTTTTAAGTATGCTCTTCTGGCGTAGGAGAGCCAGTCAGTGAAAATAAAGACACTTAGTTGATGGAAATTAGATTTTTTTTAGGCAATCAGATAATTTATTTTAAGGATTGTCTCACTTTGTGTGGCTTCATGTGACTGAGATACATCATGTTCTTTTTGCAGGAGACCATGACTACGAAATTTGAGATGTCAAAAATGGAGTGAATACAATGTATTTATTGTAAATAATTTGTGTTTTATGAAGGTTCTGGGATTTTATTTGCGATTACTGGCCAACTGAGCAATATTTGTAAATATGGGATGGAGGAAATATGTCAAATATTATGCTTTACTTTTTATTGCCTGTTTGTATTTATATTTCCCTCGGATATACAAGTGGTGGCTGTACCATACCGTTGACTGTTCAGACAGTAATAAAATTCTCCATTTGTCTGAAATATTGCTTATGTTTTTGATAATATTCAACCCACCACCCTACTCCTCAACCAAGATCATTTCTATTTCGACTTCCTTTGCTATTTTTTTTTTTTATTAGAAATTGTGCATCAGAAGACAGTCGGCTGTCTGAAAAATTAATTTCATCTAGGAAATTTAAGTGTTAATAATGTGCCATGCATCAAGGGCAATATGTTGTCTTTTCACAGAGAGAAAGAAAAAATGCTGATGTAAGTTAGCTGTCTCATTTTGTTGAATCTTTGTGTCCAAGGTATGCTGGCCAAGAATACAGTATGTCACTAAATTGGAGATTCTCTACCGTAACTGCTGTGATCAGTCATTGTACACTGCTGCACATTGTTCTATCTGGGTTTTATTACTGTAAAGATGGACAGCAGGTTGTCTATCTGCACCGTTGTCCATGACAATGCTTTCCAACAAAATTACAAAATGTATAACGAAAGGAGGAGTTACTTCACATTTAAAAATTTGGACTGTCTTGATGTGCCCATTTCAAAAAGATTTTTGGGTACACTACAGGCAATTGCATGACAATACCTAACAATAATTACATTCATGGGCGGAGTGTAGAAGTTGAAAACGCAATAAAAATTTTGTTCATTTCTGTTCAGAATAAAGATATTATTTTTATTTAGGGTTGATGACAGGTAATTGGTAAAAAATAAAAATTAAATGGGCTTGTTCCAGAGGTGAAGATTGAGAACTGATGCAAGATCAAGTCAGATGGTTTGGTTGTTGTTTACAGACAGTCAAGACTTTGCCAGGACAAATGACCACATGCATGCTTTTGAGTACAAAGACAGGAAGTTCAAAAATATGGATTATGTATGCCAGATGAACATTAATTTGGGGTCGTCACAAGGATGACGCAAACATTTAAAAATGCATAAACATTCCAAATAAGCAGTGCAAGACATGGTAACTATGGTTACTACTGTCATCCCGAATGACGTGAAGATGAAGAATCTGAGTGACTGTCTGTTCGTCAGAATTTACACAACTCAAACACAGAACAGGGCTCATGGTGGAGGGGTGGGGGGGGTTGTTTTCACATTCATATTCACATTCATCCACGACTAAGCGCACGGGCAAGGAGCCTTCAAAATGTCCTACCCAAAAAGCACACTCCAAGTTCAGTATAAAATGCAGAAAGATTCTGTTAATTTTTTTTTCGATGACGGCAAAAAGAGTGAGATTTGCTGGCCTCTTATTCTTTACTTATTGTGAGGGCAAAATTACGATTCATTGAATGAAACCCATGCACAGAGACTCCTGGATAAACGTCCAAAAGCTATTCTTCATGTAAAACCATGCAAATTCAGCATCACCTCCATTGTTTATATGCCAATTGAGATGCCATTTTTCTTGAAAGGGCTAATGGCAACCTCCATTATTCACTGGAGAGTTTTATAATCCTGCAGCCATTTTGAGAAAAAGAGACCGTATATTTTACACATACAGTACTCCTTTATGTCATGTTCGCCCCCCTAACATTTTTTGCCTCCCCCCTCACCCGCCGCACTCCTGCCCCTCCCTGCTGCATGACATCAGAGTATAAATCCAGGTCAGAAAACACACAGGGGCGGAGATTTACTCGCTGCTGACACAATAGGCCATAGCACGGCGGGGCCATCACAGAGAACGAGGTGCGACACGCGCAGCGGTTAGAGGACGGCTGCGGCAGACTGCTTCAGACACAGGGGGATAACGCCGACTCAAACTGCGATGTCTGTCTGGTTCGATACGCTTGGCTCGTTTCCATTGTGAGGCCAGCAGGGGCAGCCAAAAACAAAGCTTTTGCACAATATGATCCAAAACTCGAATCGACGCGCTCGCCCGATACAGAAGTAGGTTTTAAAACGGTAGCGGCTGCCACAACAATTGCTACTTGATATTTTAACATTTCCATAATGCGATATCAACGGGACTTACTGCGCGAAGATTCTTGAACTCTTTGAAAAAATACAAATTTCATTTTGCTTTGGGATATGTGGAGTGCCGTTTAATGAAATATTATGAAAACATTAAAAAGAGAAGCAGAGCTAAACACATCCGAGCCAAACCATACTACAAAGCAATGAGATTTTGTTGTCTTCGATCAGTCTCCTGCTGTATGTAAGGAAACACGATTAAATTAATTCACATTTTTGAGGGTTTATTAATGTACATAAGATAACAGTCTAAAAACATTAACACAGAGATTGGAACAAATTCTTCAGTGAACCACAGATGGAGATGGCTTAGAGGAAGATTACTTCAGATGGGTTCATGTTCCACATTTGCAATGAATAGAGAAGGAAAGCTACGTTCAAACAAAAGGGCATTTGTTAAAAAACTAACAGTCTTTTGGAATCCCAGAATACTGGATTCTTGAAATAAATGTGTCATGGGAAAGGAATGGAATGTCTTTTTTCTGACGATAAAAAATCTCGCTAGCGGACAACACTTACAATGGAATGATTGAAAGAACTGCTCTGATCTTTGAATTATTGCTTTTTGAAACTTGGAATTTTTAATTATACATATTGCATCACTCTCACCACAATGAATCAGGACGTAAACGTGTGAATTTTCCATTTTTGGGGGGGAAAAGCTCCTCGCAGAAAGAGTCCCATGCAGATCTAATGCTCCTTGAGTGGCTTCACCTTTTCCGCCAATTTTTCTGGTGAATGATAACAGAAGAGATTCAGTATATTAAAATGTATATTCAAAAAGTAAGCACTGGTTAAAAAACACAGCAGCACACATGCTAGCATCAGGCAGCCTACGAGCATGAAATCTACTCATTTGCTCAATTAATTTGCAATCAAAATACACCAACACAGATCTCATTTGCTCAGCTCATTTACAACAGAAATACATCAACACAGCACAGCTACTTGACACAACAAGCAAGAAGCATTGCAAAATAGTAAGATGGAAGGCTTAAACAATGAGTCGCATCTTTGGAAAAGTATCCTTATATAAGGAAATGATGTCTATCGGGAAGACCGTGAATGCAGGACGATGGGCACCCTCTAAGACCTAGCAGTTCAACCTGAGGTTGGAGGGCCACTTCTAAACCTGATATGACTGATCGCCTCGACTTCAATCGAATTAATCTTCTCTCCTGGACTTTGAGTGTTAGCGGCTTCAAGATCACCCCAAGCTCTCTTATAAAAGTACTAATTCAAAACCTTCATAGACCCTTCTAATGAGCAAAAACTGACATGCAAACCCACAAAAGACACGAGATGCCAACATAAGAATACATTTCCGAGGACAGCATTCAGTTGGACGTCCGTAGCGCAAAGGTATACGGCCTCCAAAACACTGGAAGCTTGCAGTCTCTATCCAACCACAACATTTTCCCTGATTTATGGACATCAACAAACAACCATAGCAGCCGCTGGGGAAGTAAACTAAGAGCCCTGTTGTAATTTGGCCCCCCCAGACCTAGCAGTCAGGGGCCTCCATCATTGTAAAGATATGCCTAATGACAGTAATTCACATCAACATCCAGGAAGTTGTCACAGTTATTGTTGTGGTAGGAACCCTTGAGCCCATTGTCCAGGAGGTCCTTCTCCTTAGTCAATTGCTCAGCAGCTGCTGCCACCACCGTTCGGACAATGGAGGCCGCAGCATCATAAAGCATCCTCTTCCGCTTTTCCTCTTGATCATTATCCGGTCCAGTCTCCTCGACTGCACCAGGGTAGGCACCACCATTTTTTGGTGGCCCATTCAATATAGGATCTAACTCAAAGCTAGCGTCTAGCAGTGCTACATCCTCTCCAGCTTGCTGGGGCCCACAAAAGTCATTTTCGGTAGGACACTCACCACTTTCAGCAACTGGGTTGCCGGAACAGGGTTTCCCATCGGGGTATTGCTCCTGATTGAAGCTCGCCTCATCCTTCGAATCGGTGGAGCAAGCGTTCTCAGCCTGTAGTGATGCCTTATGGGAGTTGCAGTCTCCTTGGTTGGCAGTTTCTTGGGGTGCATCTTGATGGGGAATCGTTTCATGGTCATGCACCACAATGTCCTTAGGATTCCCATCCTCGCCGTCCGTCCCAGAGCCTTTTCCAATACAACCCAAGGATCCATTTTCCTCATGGGCATTGGTTTCTCCAGAGGCTGGCTCTGGTTCAGCTTGCTCTTTTGCATCTGGGCTCTCTGGCTCCTGATCTGTAGATGCACTGGGCTGTCCGTTGGCATGCACAGCCTCTGCTTTCTCATCACCCCCATTTTGTACAGCTGCAGGAGCTTCAGATTCTTTAACTACGGCCTGGTTAGCAGGGCCGTCCCCCTCTTTGATATCTTCAGCAACAGGGGCACTGGCTGAGGCCTCATCGGCACTCTCTGCACCGTCCTCTTTCTGTTCAGTGGGAGCTTCGCCCCCAAGGTCCACGCTGGTGCTCTTCCCCTTGCGCATTATGAAGTTCTTCAGTGAGACTGCCCGGTTGAAGTGAGTCCTTTTTGTCTTAGCGGACTTGCCCGTTGCCTCCTCCACATGCTCATGTTCTCCTGTTGCCTCATCACCTCCGCCACCACCAGCATCTGACGCCCGCTTTGACTTAGGGATCACCCGTTTTTTGAAATTGGTCCAGATCTCGTTGGCATGGTGATCAACAGACTTCGCACGCTGCACCGCTGAGCCTTTCTCCTCTTCCCGCTCCTGTGGCTCCCCTTCTGCCGCTGGCTTGTGCTCCTCTGAGGATGCCACAGCTCCCTGGTCCTCATTGGCTGGGGCTTCTTCTCCTTTGCCTAAAGAGTCTTTGTCGGAAGCCTTTGGTTTGTGGATTCCAACAACAGAGGGGTCCCTCTTCAAACCTTGGAATGTCCATGACCTCTTAAGTTTCCACCTTTTCTGTCCGTGGTGGTCCAGTTTCCCTGCCGTTTCCAACGCCTCGGGTTCTAATTGCGTGTCGGTCCCAGGACCCTCTGCGCTGTCCATGTCCTTGTGGTCCTCTGCAGCCCTTCTCTGACCCTTTTGGGCCATCATCTTTTTGAAGGAGTGCCAACGTTTCATATGTTTAGTGGAATGATGAGCTGGTCTGTGTGCCTCCCCTGTTGCTTGCGAGTCATCCGTTTGGTCCAAGGCAGCGGCGCAAGCTTCAGGGTCCTCCAGGCGGTCCAGAGATTTGGATCGAGTCTTCCCCTGTTTGAGGGCCTCGGCTTTCTCTGTGCTTTTGTGAGAGAAGATTTTGGCGACGGGCTTGCGGATGAAGTCGCGCACGCTGGATTTCTCCCCATGCTTCAGCTTGCCATCTTTGCCTGAGCCCAATGGTTTTTGCTCTTGTGTGCCCTCCTCACCACCACCTGCCTTCTCTGTGCTCTGCTCCAGAGAACCATCACCCCCTGCCTCGGACTCCTGCCCAGAGCCATGCTCATTGGGGTTCAAGGGAGATGCAGTTCCTTCCCCTTGATTAGTTTGGGGTTTCTCCTGCTCACCATCCTCCACGACGGCATCCCCACCCCCCGCCCCGTGCTCCTTCTTCTTCTTCCCCCCTCCCATAACCTTCCCAAGTCCACTGTTTTTTAGAAAGGAACCCCAGATTTTTTCAGAGGTTGGTTTGGATTTTCCATCAGCCTGCTGTTGGTCTGAGGTGGGCGGCACAGTCTCGCCAGCGGTCGGCTCCTCATCTGCTTGGGCTGCAGCAGCCTCTGGGACTGTGGCCTCAACTTCCGGCGCTTTATCACACGCATCCCCCTCGACGGGACTGGCACATGCTGTAGCCGCTGCCATTTTGTTTAAAATTTTTCCTCAACAAGTGTCTTCCTTGCAATATTCCACACTTCAGGAGTTAGGTTTACTTCCTCCCCCTCTCACAAACGAAAGTTCACTGATCGTGAGCCGTGATGGACATTTTCCTCCTCTGGCTTTCGTTTTGAGAGGGGCACTTCCGCATCTCGTTCCACGATAATATCACGTACAACAAATCTGCCGCGGGAAAAGAGTGAAAGAAAACAGTCAGTACAAATATCAGGCAAAACCACTCAGTTTTAAAGCGCACAATTTAGAAAGAGACAAGCTGTGAGTAATGCTCTTACTGCATGAGTAGCCAGTATGTTTAACATTTTAATGTCTGCCATGTCCGGCTCAGCCGTTTTGTTACGCACATTTTTAAGTTGTTCATTGCTTTTTTCTTTGCCTGGTAATTAAAATAATTAAAATAAGCTACTCTCCCAAAATGTCAAAGGTAACAATTTCAAATGTAAGAAGAAGATAGTTCCCTCTAGTCATGACCGATTCAACCCAAGCTCAAAGTAAACTGAATGAGTAAAGAAGATATCCCAGAGAGCTGAAGATGCTCACGACCATGAATGAGCAGTTCAGTGGATCATTGATATACTTGGCAATTAGCGCTATTTCAGACATTTAACAGCACTTTTCTTCATTGAAACATGAGTAAAACCAGCTGAAGTGCAGGAAGGAATAGGCTACTGGAATAATGAGTCGAAATTAAAGTTTTCCGTTGGAGAAATAAAAATAGACACGGGTCATGGTATGCTGATGGCGTTTGATGCACTTCTAATGGCTCTTAAACAAAATTGTTCCCTTTGTCTAATGTGAAGCCCCAGTCCGTTAATGAAGAATTGAAGTCATGATGCCCTAGCCATAACAAACGGCTAGCACATTAGGTGTTTATTTACATTATTGCCAAATTTCAATCATATAATGTTCTATGGAGATACACAGCCATATTCCGTTTAATTAATGCCTTTTGAGTGTGTATTTTTTAAAATATATGCTCTTATATCGCAATGCATCAACCGACTTGGAATTCTAATGAATTTCCTGTACTCAATATATTTCCTGAACTCTATGTCTAGACGGACATCTCATGAAGCTGCGGCATATTTTAGTACATTTGATTATGAAAATAAGCCTTATAACTACATGTGACAGAAAATGAACAGTAGCCTAACGTACGTCGTAAAACAATTAAGCTGTTTGGGTGTAAGAGACCTGCAAAAAAAAAAAATGAAACGTTTTAATTGGATTTTGCTGTGGATGCGCGTTCTCGAGAAACTGCCACCGCTCCCACCCCCCTTTTTTTCTATCAAAGAGGGACACGTAACTACGCTGGTCGGTCATGACTGACACACGGACAATTGAGCTCCTTTGGCGGGTTCGTCCTTTTCACCGTTTCACCACTCCTCGTTCTTTTGTTATGTTAAGGAAGCTACGAGCGGGCGACGTGTTGAGCTTAGTTTAGAGCTGCAACCTTACGTTACCGAAATAGACCATAATTCTAATGAGGGAACGACAGAGAAGCCAATGCAAATGATCTAGACAGCAGTTGACCATGCTTTTCTAAACCTCATTTGCATTTCTAATATAATTCACAATTTGTTCTCCTAACAGGCGCATAAACACCCAAAGCCTAAACGCCCCGTTTGAGCGTAAACAGAATTGTTGCTTTGTCCTTTTTCGTCCAAAGCGCTATAAGCAATAGATGTATTATGTTATTTCCTTTACCATTGATATCAACAAAGACTATACATATCTTTTAGCGTTTTGCCCTGGGGATATTCTACAGAAGAAACGACGGCCAATTGAAAGCAAGCTTCGTAGTCAGCCCACTACGAGACAGTCACAAACTAAATACAAGCACCTCATTGTCCTTCTGGCGCGCCGCAACGTACTATCAATGAACGACAGAGAAATAAAATAGCCCAGGTGCGTAAAGCTGTGAGGTTCATGAAGCAATTAAGATATCAGTAGTTTGCAAATAACCATTAACTAAAACGAAACAATTATTTTGTGCATAATCACAGCCTATAAGTCAGGTAATTGCCACCTGTCGACCAGTTTTCTGCACAACCGACTGCTTACAAATTTTTTTTCATATTTATACATTATTTTCAAACAAATCTAGTTTTCAGAGGTAGACTAATAACTTGACCCCGTTAAAATTCACCCCTGAGCAGATTCATCAGAATGAGCGAGAGGGCAAGAAGAGATTGCTGGAAGCTGATGGAATGAGACAACAGCCACTGTTTACTACCAAATAAATAAATATATAAAATGCCAAGCTGCAGTAGACTCGGCTACGATTTGTGGTTCACCGGATGGTACATTAACCACACCATAAATCTGCCAGGCAATGGAACAATCTCCCGAAGACATAAATAAATTACGAAAATTAGGTACTGCACTGAAGCGACAGATAGAGCACAATGCCTTTTGTTAAGAAACGGTACTTACCTTCAACACAACCAACAGAAAGCTGCAGATAACCAAGATGTACCATGCATAACCTAGTAAGACGAGCAAATGTCTAACTGAATTTACTACATGCAAAGCAATAAAAGCATCAAGTGCTGTAACAGAATTTTAAAAATAGAAGGAAGACTGGCTAATGAAAAATGATTGAGGCAAATAATACGTTAATGATAGTAATAATCTCCAAACCTTGAGTTCGTGTAGCTAAATCCGTTCCTGCGTGCAGGAGAAAGGCAATAATCTGCTCCAGACGGGAAAAGACACTGAAACTAAATCCGCGCTCGCATCCTCTCGCCTCAAAGCTGCCAACCCAGTGTGGAGAATTGCGCGCGAGGACGAGAGGGTCGCGGCGGTATTAAGAGACGTGCAGCTGGGGTAGCTCCGCAAATACACACCATCTCTCTCACCCTGTTGCCCTTAGCAACCAGATAGAAGACCCCCCCGCCTTTTCCCCTTCCCCCCTACCCACATACAGGACCCCCCCCCCCCCCCCCCCCCCAACCAACTCTAAGAGGGTTAGAGAGCGGAGTCGAGATTGTTTCTCAGAGGAACTAATTCGCCCTCGGAGCTAAGAGCCACTTGGCATCTCATTATTGTAAAAGGTCGCAAATGCGAATGTAAACGTGGAGAATCTGAGCGACCTTTTTGCCAGGCCTACTGACAGCCTTCCACTAACTTGTGTTCCAGGGTTGATTGTGGTCTCACATATCAAGTGGCCCTGTACCCCTTATGTTTCAGGAATGCAGGGATGACTACCATTTTTATCATTATAATCATTATTATTATTTTACTGCCTGTCAATCATCATTATTATTTTATTGCCTGTCACACTGTCGCTGGTACACAGGAGACAATACCCATGGCCACCAATATTTGATATCAGCACACGCTGTAGTTACTTGACCCCTCCCCAACAATTCAAGCTGAAATGACTCAACACACGCTTCTTATGATACAGCTCTTGAAAGGTGAGTCGAGCCCATTCAGTACCAGGATTGATGGCTTGCAAGTTGGTCCAATATATGGTGACACAAAATGTAGAGTGAAGAGGATTCCTACTCCCTCTATACCTCCAAAGCAATGGAAAGAGAGAGGGTAACCCAAAATATTGTGCTTGGCACATGAAATCTATGATGAAACCCAGCATTTTACTTGTCAGTGTCTCTCTCTTTTAATATCAAGCTAAATTTGCCCGCAGAGACAGAAAAAAAAAATGTGCAGCATTCTGGAAAGTATTGCTCAGTGATTAATATTTCATAACACAGTGCATCTGTGAGCACTTCAAGGGTTCATTTTCCTTTGGAGGGTCTCTGTGTGTCTGTCAGTGGGTGCTCAAAACTGCCCTTCGAGATTTGAGTTCACCTGTTGACTGGTCCCAAAAGTGAAAACTGGCCGTTTTCTGTCAATATTTCATCTAATTTTCCCCTTGTTCATCAACAATAGATGGCCAATGATCGGAGAGGAATTAGGACATTTGCCTCATAAATGCACCCAATGTTTAATTGAACAGCCTGCCTGGGTTTTTAATTAATCATTTTGCGAGCTGTTCAGAAACTCGTAGGATCTTCCACCCATGGCGAATGGTTCCCTCCCGCTGGCATCCCTTCAAAAGGGAATGGTTTTCAGATGCATTCCTATTAGCATCGCTGAATATGGCGTCTGGCAGGGCTCGTTTTAAACATCCGCGTTTCTGTCTGTGTGGGCCGACATATTCTATTAACTGTCTCCGCACCACCTCTGGTTCTGGCTGGCTCTGTGAAATGTGCTCTAAAGATTTTATTATTCAACAGTTTCAACGGCTGTTTCAAAATTCAAAAATATTTTGCCTCCTCAGTACCAATTCCAAAAGAGTTTGGGTGCAAAATCCAAGAGAGATGCATGGCATTTGTGTGAGAAAAAAGCTCCAGTTTTTCGGTGGATAGAGACAGAGAGCCCTGTAAGGCTGTTGTGTGATTTCCCCCCTTTTCTCTCCTGAACACAGATCATAACTAATACTGGCATGAAAATCTCAACAGCAGCATCATTACAAGTGACATCACAAGAGGAGTGTCTGTAAAAAAAGGAAAAAGCCAACTCAAGGTGATAACTGAACTCAGAAGGCACATTAGAAGCATCCTTGTGATGTGTTCTGCCATCAAATTGGTCTCTTAAGGCCCAGACTATTTAACAAAAAACTTGAACCTGGGTGAATGGAGCTGAGTAATGCACACTGGGAGATTCACTCGCCTATATCCTAGTGACAGCAAGTAATGTGTGACGGGGGTGTGGAAACCCTGTCTGCTTAACCACATTTCAACAGTTTAGATTGAGTTGTTTTTTGCCGTTGTTGCAGTGGTTGAATTGTTATTCGGTAATATGCTGTCATTGTTGACTCTAATGTAAGCAACATGAACCTAGCATTAGTGGTATACCAGATTACCAATGTGAATATTTCAGATACTTTGTTTACGCTTGTAAGGCGATATCCATGTGATGAGTAACAAATAAATCTTTCCTACTAATTTTATATTAGGTCATAGTACAGAATGATTTCCCCATTCTTTTCCTAATCCTTTGCAATAAACACACTTTAACCTCATTTGACCAGATTATTCGTTTTTTCCCCTATTTTCAGAGGGACACAAATCTCTCATTTAACCCTGCTGTTTGTCTAACTGTGAATGGAACACTCACTACAAAAGACATTCGATTTAATTAAATTAATTTAATGTCAAAAACATTTTTACCGTAACTGTTTGGCCGTCTAAACCCCCCTTTGATTATGTTGATGAAAATTACGCCACTAAACACTTTTGTTATTTGCGCATTTGTTTTCTTTTGGTCTCACGAGGCAAAATATGATTGGCCAGGTTTGGAGACAGATGAGAGGGCAAGTTTTGGGGCAGGGCACCCGACTATGAAACCAGCCACTGGAACATGTTCAAGATAGCCGGGTGAAGCGAGAGGCTGCAAGCTCTTGCCTCTTGAATGATTAAAATATATTTGGTCTTGCATAAATGAATGAGAACATCTGCAAGCAGTCTCGCCTCACTTTTCAAGATGGCGTCCAGAGCGGTCAACATCGGTGACCTCCCTTCCGTACAGCTTGTTCAAAAGAACTTGATGCAAACCTCATGATGCAAACTCCAGTTAACAGCAATGCTGGAAAATGCACAAGAACTACTTGCAAGTAGTTCAAAACACAGGAGTCTTTCCCTCGCGAGCGTAGCGTGAAACCCTTTGGGATGCTCTGCCAAAGTTGAGGTGTCACTCCGAGGTCATCCTACTGCAGCCATGGCAACTGGCTCACGCCGAACGAACCAAACAACTTGCACAGCATGTTGCAGTGTCTATTGCCATGGCCCTCGTGTCTATGTATGGAATTATGCTTTATTTTCAGCGATCTTAAACCCAAAATATGCTAATTATAAAAGAACAGAAAACATTCCTCAGAATATTTTGATCGTCAAATATTAGGCATTTCGTGCCGTGTGTTAAGTGTTCGAGTGAATGTGTTGCTATGCTGTGAGCATAAACCATTGTGAAGTGCTGACCCAGTGACATTGCACTTTTTCAGTGCATTGAACATGCCACTGGTAACTGCAGTAGTCCAATCACTAAAGTGTCCAATCACTGGAGTCAGATGTTCAATGTCTCCCTCTCCTACTGGGTTGCTGAAAATGTGAATTGGCCTTGGTTAGAGAACATACATTTATTTTAATCTAGCTGATTTGAGCCATCTATTAGCATTTAGACTAAAATTTTTGAAGCTGAATGCGTGAAGTGTGGCAGCACTTCTCTCGGGCCGTTTAGATAATGGCGCTTTCCACGGAACATTAATCTGTGTAATTAGGTTGCAGCCTTTCTGCCAAACAGATCACTCCTCGTCTTTCCATGTTTTGTTCTCTCCCGCCTCCCCAAGCATGTAGAGTACAAAAGGTAAACAGAGCATCTTTCCCCGACTAACATATCGATTTTATTCTGATTTTACCCTCACCACCTTTGGGAAACGATGCCAGGTGGTATACTTCAATGGTGGTTTCCTGATGGACAACCCAGAAAGCAGTTGGCCAGCCATCATTGGAAGAAGAAAAGGTGGTGATAATTGCAAAGCCCCTTAGCTGTTGGGAGTGGAGGTTGGAGGGACCCAATGGCCCCACAAAAATTATAATCACATAGGGAGGGGGCTCTGACCAGTATTATTTGAACGGGCTTTGAATTCCTTGCAACGCCCCTACATGTGCGGCTTCCATTGCACCTTTGCTCGAACGATTGAGCCTTATCCTGGTTTACACGAACTGCCTCTGAAAACTTTGATTTGGAGGCTGGTGGATAAGGCATGTGTTCCACTGGAAAGCTGCAAATGGTTGAATGGCCTTGAATCTGGGCAAGCCACATGGTAAGGCTTCATCTGGGCAAACTACTTTGATACAAAGTCTGACTTCTTAACTCACTTTTTTAATCCTATCTTCTGCTTTTCAATTAATGCAACACTACAGAGCGCATTGACCTGTATTTCCATATGCATAATTATGAATATTATTATTATTACTAATAATAATATCTTATTTTTATTATTATTGCAGCCACTACCACCTCAGTGATCCACTACCTCTTAACCTCATTTATTATATTTTACCTAGATGGCAAGACAACAGCTTGCTCTCAGTTTGTAAATAGGGCAGAGGCTGTTGTACTGCTTTATTATGACCCGAGCGGAGGCTACGCTACGCTAGCACACTTTTCATACGTAATTGACCTTTTGAGTCACAGCTGCGAGCCATCCCTGGGTATCCCGAAGTGTTGCCTTCGGTGGGATTGCTGCGTAATCTCTTTATGTGTGCACATGCTGTCGATCCCAATCATCACTGTTGTTGTGTTGGGGGGCGGGGTTGGGGGGGTGGGGGGGAGGGAAGCTTTGGGGCAAGGCCATTGGCTACCCATTTTATGGCCTTCATTAGGTCATGCGTAAAAGGTCCGCCTACCTACAATGAGAGAAGGAAGGGGAGAGCCAATGAGGAGGGATTCTGGACTGGCCCATTTTGCAGCAGTCAGGGGCGGGGCTTTTGGCAGTCTACTCTCTTCTTTGTTGCCTTTCACAGTTGGCTCAGTGAAATGCTGTTGGGCGCTAAGCGACAGCAGAGACTACCGCGCGAGTGGATTACTGGCAGCCTCTCCTCGCCAGTTTGGCTGGACTTGAAACAGTTTTATTCAGCCATTATATAAATCTAGTCCCTGTGTCCTATTGTGTCGGATCAGTAAGTATACGGACAGCTTTTATTGGTGTGAAGCTGCAACTTGTTTCACACAATATGGTTTTAAATATGTGCAAATTGACACTGACCGCCCCTATCCTCCATTTCCAAATCCAAGGAGCATAGAAACATACAGCAAAACTGTGGCACAGTCCAAGTATGTTCCAGTACTCACAGAAGGTGCTAAGCAATAAGTTGGTTGAAAACAAGCACAGATTTTTTAAAACAGGAAGCGCTCCTCACATCATCTCTCTATGGGCAGTAATCAACCGCAGTCAAAATGCTCATGCCAAAACAATCCGATGTACATTTTCTGATTGTGTAAACATAAGTGCGTTTTCAACATACTCTGCTCACAAACTTATTGAATGCAAAGAAGCAGTCAAATTCAATGAATGCAAACAGATTCACACAGTGGGATTTAGTCATAAGACTACCGTGAATCATACAGAACAAAAGGCAACACAAACCCAGTCCATCCCACCCCCCTCTTCCCACCAAAGACTCCACAGAAAGAAAAGCCCCTCAGCATTATTTTTTCTTTAGGGCGAGTTAATGGCCCCCATACATGCTCTCAGTGGAAACCAATGGTCAATGGTGGCATCATAAGGCTGGGTGGCCTGAGAGAATATTGCTCCGGGTCCTCTTTCGCACTGAAATTTTATTGGGTCCTACTTCAAGTTATGGGTCCTGAGAATCATCCTCTAATTGCATATGGTTTGGGTCCTGGCAGAGGATGTCAGTCACCATGATTAGGTGAATTACTGGCTGGAGATGAACTGAAGCTTGTCCATAATAGCATCCAGCTAGACTCACTTGGGATATTTCATCTATTTGTTGTTCCATCGGTTTAATCTTGGGTATGATTGTGGGGGCTGGGAGAACTGGATCCCATTCCAAATGGACTCGAGGCAGGAACACACCCTGGACAGCTGACATCACCATCACCGCCATCACACAGCGATAATACACACGCATAACTATGGGCAATTTAGAGTCTCCAGTTTGCCCAACCTGCATGTCTTGGACTGGGGGTAGGAAACCACAGGACCTGGAGAAAACCCACGCAAACATGGTAAGAATGTAGCAAAAACCACAAAGAAAGGTGGGATTTAAACTCACAACCTTCTTGCTGTGAGGCAGCAGCGCTACCTACATACTGGGCCACCTCATCGCCCAAGCAGGGGTTTTGTTTTCCGTAAATGAAAGTCACCTCCACTCCCTCAAGGCAGAAAATTCAACTTGTATATATTCATGTTCAGTTTTGTGTGGCCTCAATCACTGAGGGAAGGGACAGCAACATCGCTATCCAGAGGTTCAGAATTACTCCTCTGACATTGACATTTCTCATTGTGGACAGCTTAAATCTAACCCTTAACATAACAAAATCATGCTTAACCCAAACCTTAGCCTAACCTCATTTCTGACCCACCAAATAACTTTAAACAGGACCTCAGAAATGACGTTTTGCCGTACTAGGCCTGGGCTTTCGTCCCCATAATTACCACTGATGCCAACAAGGTAAGTGTCGATACCAGAAGAGGTCCCTTATAGGTAGGTAACCAACTAACCATCACGCGCACATACGTACACGCACGCGCACACACACAAAGTAGCTCTACTTGTGAGAACATTGTATTGACTTGTGTTCATTCTTTACACCCATTCCAAAAACCTAACCGGAAGCAAACTATGCCTAATCCTAGTCTTAACCAGAACTGTAACCGTGACCCTAACTTTAACCAATTAGCCATAATCCTTTGCAATTCTCTGTGAAGACTGCCCAAAGTGTCCTCACAAGTCGCAACATTGTGGTTTCTAAAAGGTTGGTTCTAATGTTCTCACAACTATAACGATACAAGCCAACACACATGCACACACAAACACACACACACCCAAAAGCGCGCTCGCTCAATGACCACGAGTCAGGGGCGGATCTACGGGGGGGCAGCGCGGAGTCTGCGCATTGGCGTGTGTCAGTTGTCATAGACACAATGTTGGAGTCTGCGTGCGGCGCAGCAGAGTGGAGCCACTTAGCCACCCAACTTTCTCCCGGTAAATTCAGTTTCCCCTGGTGACGTTTTAACACACGAAGTTAAAATTCAGTAAAATTTGTAATTGATGGAATGTAAGCCAAGGCGATGGTTCAATGCGCTCATTGATCACTGGTCTAAAGCGACTCTCTCCCGTGTGATTTGTTGGCGCATTTTTCCCTTCGGTTAGTTTTGATTATAGTAAAAACGAGAACAGTTTATGAAGCATTTAGCTAGATATCAAAAACAGGAATGTTTGAATCCAGAGGGTCACTGTTACGTTTCGGTGTTATGTAAACAATATCACAACAATGAGGCTGCATAATAAAACTAGGTCCTTACTGTGAAGGCAGTGGCTGCAGGCACGGACCCGTATGCTAAAGGTAAGGCAGCGGTTGGGCTCTCAAGTCTTGAATGCAGGCTAGAGTGAGATTTTCTTCGGGGGGGGGATGCATGATACTCCCGTTTTCAAAGGTGCATAGCAACGATGTACATGTACTTCATTACATTACTGAAGTAATGTACTTTCACTGCGTTACTTTGACACTGCCATAATTCATCATTTACGGTATTATCTGGAATTGGCGTTTTCGAGAACAACAACGGTGTGTCTTTGTGCAGATGTGTCCGCCAGTGAACGTGGAGCTGCAAATTTATGCGCGCAGTTACAATATTATATCACTAGATGACACACTAGGATCAGTTATTGACTATTACGACTGCCAGTGAACTCAAATAAGTGACTCTTCATTCCCCCCAATATCTGTGCATTTTTATTGGGACGCCCCAGCATAACATAGGGTAAATTAAATTATTCTATCGTGTATTTGTATTGTTTTGTCAGTCACAAACAAGAGATGTTGCAGTACCACCTCTGACACCGTATCGTAGCAGGGTTTGTTTTCAGCCAAAATACACTACATTGGGGGCAGAAAGCCCCGACTCTCCCCTAATAAATTACTAGTCAATTCATCTAACCATCACCGCCCAAAGCTGTTAAATTGAGGTAAAATGGACCCATAAAGCAAATATCCTACATAGTTCCTCGACTTCAATAAGCAGTTATTGGAATAAAAAAAGTGATGAAGTGATTACCTGATTTCGGGCTTCTACTTCCAGCTCTTTGTCGCGTGCACACAATAGCATTCGCGCGCGTGGAAGACGTGATTTTGGCGCTGCTATTTCACCTGGCAATAAGATATACTATTTTCTGATTGGCTGATAGGTTGTTGGTTAAGCAGAGCCATCTGCCTTCACCTCATACATTCATAGATAACTAATCTCTTTTACAGTTTATGTTACTAATGTGCGGCGAGTATTATCACTTCTCAGCGTGAGAAATGTCTTGTGTGGCGTGAGAGCGTGTGAACTTATTGAAATGCGTGAATGAGACTTGAGAGCCCTGCAGCGGTATTATTAGCCTCTCGTCTCATTCCATCAAATGCAAAGGTACGGGCGGGTCCCTACCGACTACCATTAGCCATTTTTGCAAACATACGGTATTACAGATTATACAAATTATACATATTTTATGTATTTTTTATTATTGTTATTTTTTTATTTTATTAATATTTAAACAATTATTCCTTTACAGAGGATATAAACTTCGAAACATTCATACAAGGAATAAAGCAAACATGTTTGTATAGATCTGGCAATTCCGTTTCTTGACATAGCTCATAAGTACTCGCGGCAGGAGCAATATCCGCCTTGGCGGAAATTCCACCACACGACTAGAGGTCTATGTAGCCTGACCATCATCAGACGATCGTCTTAGAAATCTAGCTGTTCTCAGTGTAGAAACAGCATGCAAAAGAGCTAGATATGGATATGTTTGCGAGATGCTTTGCTGCAAGGCACAACAATTGTCGTCTGAAGCTCTCTTAAAAGAGATGGCCAATTTCAGTCCTGGTGGACTGTGACTTAAGTACTTTTGCTGTATTTATTTAGACTTTTATTTCATTAGGCCTAAATATTCACTCGACTACATCTCGGAGGGCATGATAATTCAGTGCGTCCAAATAAAAAAGGGAAACTGGGAATAAAATGAGTAGTGTTCTGTTGAAACTTAGTATCTATAAAACTAATAAGGACTATTGATTACACAACTGCGTACTTTTTCACATCAGTCAAAGAAAACAAAATTAGTCAGGCATCGCTGTCTGAACTCATTGTTCTGTTGTCAGCTACATGATTTGTGCACGTCATGCAGCTAGTAGGGTTTCCATTTTAAGCAGTCCACATTACATAACAGCACTAATGGTCCCGACAATGAAAAGCTGAAACTGATCATCCAGGTTCATCTGTGTTTAGGCCTGTCATCATTTTATGCAATTTGGCGCAAAGTGGTTACTGAATTACTCCAAGTCATTTTTGTTCAGTTGAGTGCGGCAAAACCTCAGCTTACTTGACATCATTAGACAGAAGGCATAGTTATATAACACCAAATGTCATTTTTAATTAAAGAATGTTAAGTAATTGTTATAGAATTAATCATTTATTCTTGGTTTCCTTTTTTTGGACAAATAAATACATTGAAGAATTTTTTTTCTGAAATTGGTCCCCAATTTTTATATGCCGTTTTTGGCAGATTGGTGAATCTCTGCCTGTCTTTACTTACAACATCTGATATGTTGTCTATGCTCTATTCTGAATAAAATATGGGTGATTGAGATTTGCAAATCATTATATTCTGTTTTTATGCAGGTTTTACACAATGTCCCAACTTCATTGGAATTGGGGATTTCCTAATACCGCACTGAGGACGTCCCATGCCACCCCTCCCAGACCTCTTGCCACCCCTTTGCCATCCCATTTAAAATTTTCTAGATCCACCACTGCCACGAGTGACCCTGTTTTGATAAATGCAAGCTTGGTGAGAGAGAGCCTCAGGGTCATAACTCCTTTTAAACAATGTGCGCTTACAAGAGGACACTCAGCTGTGGACTTCAAACTCAGGACACTGACACTTTTTTCCTCCAGTGCCTGGATTCACCTTTATCTCTGTTCACACTGAATGGGTAAAAAGGCCACATGCTAACACCAACAGTTATGCTTGTTCGACTTTTTACATGAGGGGCAGGTTTTGTAGATAGTTTAAGCTTAATCCTAGACCGAATTGAGTTTTGTACGGAGACACCATTAATCATCAAGTTTAGTCCTAGACTGGGCTTAATTGGTCTGTAAAACTGGCCCTTAAAAATGGCCTATCCTGGCTGATTTAAAATGTAAAATGAACCCAATTTTGAGATACTATATAGAATTTTTAATCACTTTATGCATTTTAACCAATATGACACATCAGTCAGTGTCAGATATACCAGGTTTAATATCAGTATTTTAGGAAGAATTTGCCTGGCGCAAAAAAAGCTTGCGATCTGAATCTCCCAGGGAAAATGACTTTCTCTGACTTCACGTGTGGTTCCCGCAGCCCATCGGTGGCACTGGTCATTCTGTTGATAATGGATATACTCGGAGGTTACGATATTGTTTATAGTGTTCATTTTTTGCGATTTTGGGCGTAATTTGAAGTATTTGGCCAGACAGCGATTCCATATATCAGATACACTGTTGTTTAGCTGCAATTGGTAAATGTCAGTGCCCGTGCACTAATCCATCTAGGCACTGGGTCTCTCAGTGCCCTGGATATGGGGGAACCACAGGTGACATCACAAATCTGTCTAAATACTGTATTGCTGTGTGTGAATGTTTGATGGTGGTCGGAGGGGCCGTAGGTGCGTACTGGCAGCCGCGCTTCCGTCAGTCTGCCCCATGGCAGCTGTGGCTACAAAAATGTAGTTTACTACCATCAGAGCGTGAGTGAATGAATACTTGTAAAGCGTCTTTGAGTGCCCAGAAAGCAGAAAAGCACTATATAAAATTGATGCATTATTATTACTTGAGTTCATGCAATATACGATAAGGATGCAATCAATTACGCTACATACATCTCTTACTTGCAAAGAAACGGATTGGCAGCGACATGTAAAAAATTCTTGACAATACAGTGCCTGACAAAAGTCTTGTCACTTATCAAAGTTGTTGGAACAACAAATAATAACCTGACTTGTAGTGGATCAATTGGAATAAATAAAATGGCTTATATGAGAGACAAAGACCTCTAGATTATGCGAAATATACCAAAATAGAGTTTTGTGTCATTCATTGAGTTTTATTATTTAATTAGTACAGAAAGGTCAGATTTTGCTTGGACAAAAGTCTTGTCGCATTGAAAAAAATGTGCAAATTATACATACTTTATTTTGAATACACAAATTTGCCACCGTAATATTGTACATAAATTCATGGTGCCTTGGAAAAAAGAATTAATATTGCGTAGCCTCCCATGAGCTTGGAGGACAGTATCCATACATCTTGGCAATGACTGAAATAACTTGATGATGAAATCATCTGGAATGGCAAAGAAAGCAGTCTTACAGGACTCCCAGAGTTCATCAAGACTCTATGGTTTCATCTTGCAAGCCTCTTCCTTCATCTTACCCCTGAAATGCTCAATAATGTTCATGTCAGGTGACTGGGTTGGCCAATCCTGGAGTACCTTCACCTTCTTCGCTTTCAGGAACTGTGATGTGGAGACAGAAGCATGAAAAGGAGCAGCAGTACGAGTCGGGCAGCAAGAACCTCTTGATATTTCAGGCTGTTGATGTTGCCGTCCACTCTGCAGATCTTTCTCACCCCCCCATACTGGCTGTAACAACAAACCATGATTTTTCCTTCATCAAACATGATTGTTTTCTGGGAGAATCTTGGGTCCATGAGGGTTCCAACAGGTCTTGTACGGCGACTGGGATGCAGTTCAATGGATGATTCATCAGAAAAATAAACTTTCAGACACTTTTCCAGTGTCAATCCTTTCTGCAAGCTGTGGGCCTTGGCAAATACAGTGCAGGTTATTTGTTTTCTGTTTAATGCAGGCTTCTGTGTACTAATTCGGCCATGAAAACCACTTTGAGAGAGAATTTGACAAACTCTTCTTGTAGATAACAGGAATTTTGGTGACATTCCCTCATGTAGCTTTGCTGTAGTTGAAGGGCTAGTCTTGTTCAGTTGAAGTAACAAACGGTCCTTTCAGTCGTCATACTGGGGTCTGTCTGACCTGCACTTGCCACGAACATCACCAGTTTCTTCAAATATTTTTCTTATCCGCTCCGCTTGACATTTGGATACATTCAAGAGGTCTGCCGCCTCAGCAGCAGACTCAGTTTTCAGGCTCTTGATGATCAGCACTTTGGCCTGTGGTTGAATCTTTGGCATGTTGTCAGAGGTATAGTCGCACCTCATATAAAAGTCTGATGCGCTGGGGTTATTTCTATACACATCTGGGAATGTGTCAATTATAGTATGTGTCATAGATTAAACTCTAATCTGTGATTTGTTGCATCATCTGAAGAGACAAGACTTTTGTCCCAGCAAAAATACATGTTATGGGCTTTGCCAGGCTGTGAATATCAGAACCCTTTTTGACGGTTTCATTTTGCTCCAAATTATTAATGTGAAAGCCCTTGAAATTAAAATGGACCATTCATTATAACAATTGATTGGTTAGAAATAAAGTTATATGCTATTTTTAGTTACTATGTCTTTATGCGACAAGACTTTTTGTCAGGCACTGTATGGTAAGTTTGGAAGCACGGTTTGACGCATAATGGAATCTCATAACTCACGCACATGTAGCGTGACTCTTTCCTTACACCGTTCTTGGCGCAAACTACCCAAGATTTGCACAGTCTCAACTTTTTTGCAGTCGGCGGGTGCGAACTAGCCAGGTGATCACTGATCAACACCGCTCATACCGTAGTTATCAACAATACAACGTGGTTTCACAATTCGCTCACAACCACCCAGTTATTTTCTTTGAGACAGTTGCAGTAATAATAAATAAAATTACAGTAGTCTCATTTCATTATCATCAAAGTATTTTATTACATCAATCATATGTTGTTCATCTCATTAGTCAAAATAGAAATACATTTTTTTCAAACAGTGCAAGAAAACAGTATAATAAAAATGGCATCATATTCAGTTTGCCAATATACCTGGAGTTTAACCCTTTGAAGAACAGATGCTTTAGAATGTTTTTACATTTTTCGAAGTCAGCATTCCTGCACTCCAGTGATGGTGGCATAATCTTTACCCTGCTCTCCTTAGGAAATTCTCAAGACATATTAATAATCTCACACTTAAGGGCTAAAGCTCTGCTACATCTCAGTTGGTGGAGCTCACCACACAATAAGGTCAGAAAACTGAAAGGTATAAACGGAGTCAGGGGGGATTAATCGTGTTTGTGAAAGGGCCAGTGCGGGTGCCAACCTCTAAGGCAACCATGCTGTTACAAACTAGACTCTACTGATTAAGGCCCTTAAAGACTCTAGAGCACAGGTGGGCAATGAGGGCTGTATCTGCCCCTGGTTTTCACACCAACTTCTGGCCTTTAATTAGTTAATTGTCTTAATTAGCCAAACTATTTGTAAAATCTGACTTTTATGCTACATTTCTTTAAATTATCATTAATGACCACCAGAAATTTGCTAAATTAGTCTGGGTAACTGATAGAAACAAATACCTGCATACACACTTGCACTCCAGGACTGGAATTGCCCACACCTGCTCTAGAGGTTGATAGGTAGAATCAAATGCAAAACACTTTGGTTGGAATGAAGGCTGGCACCTACATAGACTCTTTCAGATGATTGAGAACCCCTGCTTGTAGCATTTCATCGATTTGTACAGAATTGGTAGCAAACAAAGGAAAAAAAAAGCATCCTTCCCTAAACGAGAACTAGTTTATTCCATCCACATGCTAAGCGGAATCTATGATTGTAACCAACTGCTGCACAGTTCGTCGTCTACAGAACCGCATAGTCCCATCATCGCTTAGTTCAGCATGGGGGCAATTCACAAGTGCGGCACATTGCATGTGTATTCGCTTGACAATAACGCGCAATGACACTACACATGTCAGATCCCATTACAGCTCAGCAGTTGCGCTGCCTCTTGACAGACAGCGAGTAAATGCGAGATGTTCTCTAGTGATCAGGAAAAGGAGGCAATAGATAAATTTTTTCCCCAGCAGAGTCTAATGGTTTCGCACCAGATGGGCGAGTTCGTCGACTGTGCATCAAATGCTCATTTTAATCCTCCCCCCTAAAACACAGACACAGAAGAATTATTCCAGCGTCATCTATAACGCAAGGCAATGACAATAAAACCCCTACAAACAAGGGTCGGGCACATTGGTGCGCCATCATTCACATTGTCAACCCCAAACTCAAGCCCTAAGAAATATCAGGAGCAGGGATAAGCAGGCTTCAAACGTAGATTCCTCAACAACCAGCCAGTATTGTATCTATTGCGAACATTCAAGTATTAAAATGGCCAAGAACGACACAATAGCCTTTTTTCTGAGGGATAATAATCAGCGGATAATCCCTCATAAACCTAATGCATATTTTGACAGCTGTTTCAATTTATTATACAGGAAGCATTTAATGCCATAAACCTTTTCTATAATAGACTCAGAAACTTAAGAACTACTCAAACTGGCCATTTAGAAACCCCTCTGTGTAGACTAATAAACCATGCTTGTTACCGCCAAGGAGGATGATGGGTAATTTTGCACCAGCTGTTTAATCAAATAGACCCCGATATTGCATTACATTATTCATTAGCTTAACGAACTTTCTTATTCGGGTTGACTAATGTGCTTAATCACTCATTTGTGTTTCCATGCCAAACATTTTTGCTGAAATAATTCAGTTTAAGTATTTGGCCAAGTGGTTCCGCACCAGGGGTTTCTTTCATTCATCCATCAATTATCAAACCCACTTAGTCCTGGTCAGGGCTGCCACAATGCATGTCACTCTGTGTTCCTCTCTTAGCATAGCAAAGGGGGTTGCCAAGTGTGGAGTGCTACCACTAACTTATGCTTCAACGAAGACATGTGAATTGAGGCAGAACTTAGACTATGTTCTGCATGTAAATTTCAGGGATAGTGTACGTTTATCTCGCAAGTAACTTTTCCTACTCTCAGCATTTCTGAGCTAACTCAGTCAACTAAATATCTTTATTGACAGAAAACAAACATTAGTAAACAAGTATCTTTGCCATGGCAACTTACTGTCCCCCTCTTGGCCAGCCAATCATATGCATCATGCTTCTGAAAGTCTTTGACCTTAAGAGCTGCAAGTACGACAAACCGCTTGCCATCCTTCAGCTGTCTCAGCTTCAAGTCAAAACTGTCAAAATCCACTTCCCAAAACAGTGAGATCCATAAATATTGGGACAGGAACACAAATTTTAAAAGGCTGCGATTCAGTCATGCATGTAGGTACCCTCACACGTCAGGAGACGGCATTTGTAATTTGAGGGCACATACACCCGTATTTTGTTACCCATGCAGGAATTACATCTCTGATTGTGATTCTGTCCAAATACCCCTGGTCTCCACTGCAAATTAATTCATCATGTGGGTGGGGGCCCGTTGACGTAGCGTAGCATGAGATGGAAAGAGCGGTTGAGCGTGTTGCGATAGTGACAGGAGGTGACATGACCCCCGGGCAGGGCCCAGATGAGCCCAGCGAGCAGCAGGCCAATCAGGACGTAGAGCAGGATGGAGGCCCTCAAGAGCCTGGGTATCCCTGTGGCCCCCTCTGCCCAGGAGCCAAAGCCTTTCCTGCTCAATGGGATCCCTTCATGCCTGCAAAAGAAGGGGAGGGGTGGAGGAAGTGCAGAAGGTAAACAAGAGAGACAACATTAGACCAGTACAATCCTCTTAATCCCATTACCGTGCATTATGCACTGTTAGTTCTGAAGCCACGCCCTAATGCTCTGCTAACATGGGCTAATTCACCTTAAAGGCTTGTTTACACTGCAGTCACTCTGCGCCCTGGTGCACACAGCAATCAATGACTAGGATGAATTGCATTGAAACATTTCCCATTTAATTCAATATTACCCTTTAGCAAGAAAACAAAGCCAGCATGTTTTTTGTAAATTTTCAGAATCCTTGCCAGCAACTAAAAGTGCTTTTGTTTTTTTTTGTCAATTCGGACATTTTTTGTTTAGTTTCCAAGTCAGAAAGAGTGAGCCATGAAGTACTTGCTAAACACAAACTATGTATAGAATTAATATATGCCTATGCTTTCTGAACTCACCAATAATAAATAATTCAATTTTACCAAGGTCAGCACTTATGAGGACTATGCACTCTTAAAGCAATCATACCATTACAAAAATACACATCACACAGAGGGGGGGAAATCAATTTTAAATGCACACACACCCTCCCCTCAATCAATTTTCTGAGTTTAAACAAGGTCAATTTTCAAGTGCAAATTCACTGAATTTTCTCAAATAAAACCTAATCTGGCGTACGCTTGATGAAAAAGTTCATGTACAGCATCCTGCAAATTAAATGCCCCAAATTTGCCGCCTTTCCAGGAAAATGAGCCTTTTACTAACATCCAAGCAAAGATTTCCAAAGACAAAATAAAGATTGACCCAAATTAGCCAATTAGTGGATGTGACATGACATAGGTGTTCCAAATGCGAAAGTCACAATAGGAAAACAACTTATTGTCAAAGAATATTATTCCCATAAATCACGGGGAAGAAAAAAGGTGACAGTCAGCCTGTAGGCATGGTGCACCGAAACTAGACACTACTTTCTGAGATTTTTATTAGACCATGGTGAGGAAAGGTTTCCAAATATAGGTAACCTACGTTGACGATGACAACACATGACCATCATTCCACAGCACTCACTCAACCAACAACACGGCCCATGCAGGTCAAATGAAGCCCTGTTTGCACAGCTGGCTGGCTAGCATGCTAAAAGTTCTCGCTATTGAAGTATTATATTACACATGTAAGAGTTTTCGTAGAAACCTGAATTTATTAAGTTAAATGACAAAAAGCGTTAACATGCCAGATAGCAAATTATTCATCCAATTGACTTGAACAGACTGGACGCTAACACTTTTTTCCATTCTCAAATTGCAGTTCCTGGTCTCGTTCTGCTTTCGCCATAATGGCCGAAGTTTTGATTTTACTCAAGCTCGTGGTGGAAGATGGATTTCGTTTCATTTTGAGTAATTTTTTGCATAAAATTGTTTCTACACTTATTTCAGGAAGGGCTCATTAAGCAGCGCCCTGGGCTTATAAACTAACCCATGTCGTGTCCGATTGAGTTCCCCCATCAAAATGTGTTCCCCCTAACGCACTGCGATAATATCCATAAATAGCGTAGAGAGTGAATGTGCATTTTGCTCTGACTTTGAGGACAGAACCATTCATTAAAGCATGGGGTAATAGTGTACTCATTGCTGAGCAGAAGTGCTGAATATTGCAAATGACAAATCACTGGAGGTGGCTGAGTAGCCTATCAAAATTCATTCAACGCTTCACAAGGCGTCGTCTGTGATAACATTCAAGATCAAGCTGATTTATCATGGCTTGTAACATTATTTCTTTCAAGATTTTCTTAAATCAGTGGCAGCTTCGGATAACTTTGGGGGAAACGCGATTTGACAGGGGAACAGAATTGGACACAACACCAACTTTTCTGATTACAGATTAGATGGGAAAGATTCGGGACTGGAGCAATTTGGGCTTGGCTAATTAACCGATGTGTTATTAAGTGGCGATTTCAGTAATTATTATCGAACGGTGATACCCAGACTTCCTGTGACTCGGGATCTGGTTGATAAGAGCAGTCATCAGTGAAGTGTTTAGAGCAGATCACCAATCCTGATCTGGGCTCAGGGAAATCTGCTTGTTTCCTCTTCACAAAATCCACCCATGCCTTTCGAATTGTGGGGTTTTTTTGGAAATGTATGGACCGTGATTGTCTCTGCTCGCATTGGCCTTTTTGTTGCAGCCGTAAACAAGGCAGATATTTGGCATTTTCCCAAAGGCATAATCCACAGTTACGAATCACTGAGTCCAAAGGCATTGACAATGCGTTCTCTGCTGCAGGAGATGCCTTCCGTGATGTCATCGCCGAAGATAGCCGAAATCTTATTTTTGGACAAAAGCCCACTTTAAGAGATACGTGAAGCAGATTGTGGCCATACATAAGTCAACCGAGTAGGAGAGTAGTTATCCAGTTGGGGTATTGTTATTTAGCACTTTTAATAAAGTTTGTAATGTAGTTTTTGAAGCCGTGGCCTCAAATATCTCTCGCTTACCGCTGATCAATATTGATCTTGGCCTCCGACACGGTCTGCTGTTGGCACCGTTTCAGTTTGGAAGGCTAGAGGAAGAAGAACAAAGTATCCTGCTGAACAAAATGCACGCAAAAGGCTAACGCAGACTGGCAACTCCGCCACAGGAAGGGGGTCACATTCTTGACTCATTTCTGAGCAGTCACAGACCTTCTCACACACAATGTCTGACACACTCCGATTTTATCATTCTCCTGTATGCCGAAGAGGGCCCATTTCACAGATACCTTGGCATTCTGCGCAGGAGTGCTAATAAAAAAATGTCCTAAATCTTCCTCCCCAGATTAAAAAATATTAAAGATACTGCTGATACAAACATACCTTATCAAACTGCAATGTGCATTCATAAGGTTTCATATGCCATGTTGCTCTGTATACAGTATGTGCTATTCAGTGTCAATACGTCAGGCTAATTTAAGCTCACAGTGTGTCCAGAAGAGACTTTGACCCCTATAAAAGGTCTGTAAACAGAGATAAGGAAGCGGCGCAGCCATGGTGTACCTGAGGGTTTGCGTGTCGCCCGCAACTTGTTCCAAGGAGGAGGGGCTCATGGTCCCTGGACGGTGGGGGCCGAGGGGTCAGACACTCCCCAAAATCAGGGCTGGAGGCAGGCCTGCTCAGGGAGTGGGTGGGACGAGAGACTGAGCAGGAGACACACTGCCAGGAGAACAGACACACCCGTAAATCACTCGCACGCGCACGCACACACACACACGCACACACACCAACCAATTCAATATGGACAATAGTATATCTTCAGAAGGCCCCGTAGTAATTTTTTCTGTGTAATGACATCCTTTTGTTATGATGGCAGGCTGTGAGTCAGCAGGGACAGGGAGATTGACTCCATTTACTAATCAGATGTCAGAAAACACACCCTGCTCCCACGGGCTCAAATAAAACCAGCAGCAATACAGCTAAACCCCTTATTTAACCACAGCAATACAGCTAACCCCCTTATTCAACCACAGCAATACAGCTACCCCCAACATTCAACCACAGCAATACAGCTACCCCCTACATTTAACCACAGCAATACAGCCACCCCCTACATTCAACCACAGCAATACAGCCACCCCCTACATTCAACCACAGCAATACAGCCACCCCCTACATTCAACCACAGCAATACAGCCACCCCCTACATTCAACCACAGCAATACAGCCACCCCCTACATTCAACCACAGCAATACAGCCACCCCCTACATTCAACCACAGCAATACAGCTACCCCCTACATTCAACCACAGCAATACAGCTACCCCCTACATTCAACCACAGCAATACAGCTACCCCCAACATTCAACCACAGCAATACAGCTACCCCCAACATTCAACCACAGCAATACAGCTACCCCCAACATTCAACCACAGCAATACAGCTACCCCCTACATTCAACCACAGCAATACAGCTACCCCCTACATTCAACCACAGCAATACAGCTACCCCCTACATTCAACCACACCCACACAGCTACCCCCTACATTCAACCACAGCAATACAGCTACCCCCTACATTCAACCACAGCAATACAGCTACCCCCCATCTTTAACCACAGCAATACAGCTACCCTCTAGATTTAAACACTGAGCTCCGACACTCAGCTGCAGCCCCGCGGTTCTTATTGTGACAATCCTACCTGCTTTCTCCTAATTTCCTCTTACCTCAAACATCCAGCTAAATCCGGATGCTGATTGTTTACCACTGACAATTAAGAGCCCTGCAGAGTAATGTCTCCTGGTAACGTTTCCCATTACTAGCCTTTGTCAACTTAAAAAGTCAGAAATCTGATTGTTGCCTGACTACATTATCGGTACAAAGTAGTGCTCTTATTCGATTTGGGTTCAAGAAAGTCCATTAGATAGAGCACTGGTTCTCAAACTCGGTCCTGGGGGACCCCTGAGTATTCAGGCTTTCATTCCAACCACAGATGCAACCCTAGAATTTTAATGAGTGGTTAATTTTCTTTCATTACCATTTTAAGAAATACTGTCAAAATTAGACATTCATCCTATGAAAAATTAATGTTTCATTTTCACATTATACTATATGGGAAACAGCAGAATAATAAGAGAGAAATTTAAACATGTATCAATAACTTCCAAAATATGAGTGGGCTCTTGATTAGTTTAATAATTGATGCATGGTCACCAAATTAAACCATTAATTTGATAATGAGGAGTCAGAAAGCAAAGCAATTGACAATGACCCACACCTATATTGCGTTTATATTGTATAAAAAAATGTAAGAACTTTAAGCGTGTATGCAGAAACCTATAGGAGCCCAACAATTAACTTTTGTATGACTTTGGTCAGGAAATATAATAGACCAGGGGTCCTCAAATCTGGACCTCGAATCCAAATCCAGCCCAGGTTTTCTGTTATCCCAGGCAAGTAAATGAACAGTTAGTGCCTCTGATTGGCCAGACTGCGTTAACACCTGACTCCCAGGTAAAGGGAGGGTGGAAAACCAGCAGTCCTCAGACCTCGTAGGGTATGATTGGAGGACCCGCGTATTAGACCTTGAGTAGTTACTTGTATTGCAGCATTATAAACACAATATTACCCAACAAGTTAAGAGAAAAGAAAATTTAAAAAATGAGCACTCAGGATGCCAAAAAAACCAGCAGGGCAGTACACAGCAAACATAATGCGTTGCTGAATACCCCTCAGCCCGGACAAGATTTCCTGCCTGAAGGTCACAGCGCTAAGGTCAAAGGTGAAATCCAGCAAAAACATGACCTTGCACATTTCATGTGTCACAGTGAGTTACCATACCAAATTTGGTGAAGCAGCGATCAACAGTTGCTGAGTACTGACCTAGACAAAATTTCCTGCCTCAAGGTCACAGCACTAAGGTCAAACGGTGAAATCCAGCAAAAATCATGACATTGCACATCCATGTGTCACAGTGAGTCACCATACCAAATTTGGTGGAGCTGCGATATTTAGTTGTCGAGTACTGATCTGTACAAGATTTCCAGGGTCAAGGTCACAGAGCTAAGGTCAAAGGTCAAATCCAGAAAAAAACATGACAATGCACGCACATGGGTCATAATGAGATACCATACCAAATTTGGTGAAACTGCGATCATTAGTTGCCGGGTACTGCCCCGGACAAGATTTTCAGGGTCAAGGTCAAAGGTCTAAGGTCAAAGGTCAAATCCAGCAAAAAACCTGATTTTGCACATCTATGGTTCGTGGTGAGTTATCATACCAAATTTGGTGAAACTGCGATCATTAGTTGCTGAGTACTGGCCTGGACAATGTCACCCGGACAAGATTTCCAGGGTCAAGGTCACAGCACTAAGGTCAAAGGTGAAATCCACCAAAATACCTGAAGTTGCACATCTATGGGTCATAGTGAGTTACCATACCAAATTTGGTGAAGCTGTGATCCTTAGTTGCAGAGTACAGGCCCGGACAAAATCATGGACGGACGACGGACGGACACGCAGCTGACAACAATACTCCTCCGGCCAGAGTCGGCCGAGGGGTAAAAACCAAACAATATGTCAATCTCAACGGCAATATGTAGTCTTTCATTTGACTGTACTAAAGATCTACGACCAATAGTAAAATCCATTATTCAAATTTTATTGTTTCATGATAAAAAAAAACAAAAGAATTCCCGACGTTTCCCAGGTTTGCTTGATGAAGGTCTAGTACCGAAACGTCACAAAAAAATTATCCATTGCAAGTTGGACAGTGTGCGGGAATTCTTTTGTTATTTTTGTCTTCTCTCTCCAACGCACCTGCCTTGCTCAATAGATGTGCGAAATGCTTCTTATTGTTTCATGATAAAAAGAATTTCCTATGAGGCACTTTGACTAATTACAGGATGAGCAAAATTAGGGTAAGAAGATTCACAATGTGCTTGATGAGTTAACAAAAATTCAAGTATTTTTATCTCTTCTTCTATTACAAAACCACGTAAGAGAGTCTTTCTTTGCAGTCTGGGGCAGGTGGGCCATTTATACCTCCAGGTTATGCTCAGTTTGTACCGCTTTGGAGCAGGGTTTTCGCTCCTGAATGACTGGGATGTGTCCAAGCCAGGTGCTAATGCGCTCCGGGTCGAAGGTAACAGGCTCAAGCAGGTGTTTGCCAGCCGAGGAGGTCTCCAGGGGGCACAACTGGGGATCATCTCCCCCTTTGGCACCTGTTGGGCACGGAAAATACAAACAGAGGTGAGTAAACAGACGTATAATGCTTAGGACTACCGGTCAGCTTTAGGTGTGGCTCTGTGTGTGTGTCCTTGTACTTGCTACAAAATGAGAACCAAAAAACATTTTTTTTATTTTTTTTTTTAAAACACAGAGTGGGGCCTTTTTTCGGAAGTGAGGACATTTTCCTGTGTCCTCACAATTACCAAGGAAAATTGTGACTTTAGTTAAGGTTAGCGGTAAGGTTACAATTAGGGATAGGTTAAAGGTTCGGCTAAGGGTTTGGATAAGGCATGCGTTGCTTATTGTTAAGATTAGGGAAACGCTGTAGCAACGCACAGCGGAATGATAGTCAATGTAATGTCCTCACAAGAATAGAAGTACAAGGATGTGTGTGTGTGTGTATGTGTGTGTATACACATTTTGAGTGTGGGTCATTGCCGGTTTGTCTCCAGAGGCACAAGACCTTTATACCCTTGAACACAGGGTTTTAGTAAAATAAGTCTTCATTCAAGAGTGTTAAAAGAGAATGATATTATCAGTACGATCGATTTATCATCTTGCTTTTCCTCAACGTTACAATAAAAATTGTCAGCATTTCTAAAAATGTGTTTATAGTGGATATATTTTAACTTCGCAGTGAGAATCCCGAGAAAAATTAATGCCACAATTCTTTTTTATTCTGTCTGGAATGAAAAGTGTAAAAACATAAATAGGACAGTGTTTTTCAGCAGAGCAGCAGACAGTGTATAGGGACAGCAGTAATGGACATTGGCATTTTGTGCCAAATACATCAATGAGATTACATGCACTCGCCAAAGTCTGCAAAATGCATGGGCCCATATTTACGGCATATTTTATCAGAGAAACTGCTGCTCTTGGATCAGTTTTTTTCTTCCATCTCATAATAGATATGGTTAGGCTCTACACCAGGGAAAACATCCTAGGTCAGCACTCACACTCTGAAAGTTTTCATGAATTTGACTCCTGTAATGATATAAAATAATCGAAAGGCTTCAATTTCGTGAAATTGTGGAACCATGATCACTAAAACTAACAATGTAGTAATAGACAAAGCAAATTATGATGAGTAAAATCAGCTTTGTGTTATATTTACATTAACTTCTAGGATAAATCACTGGGGAAGGAACCTGAACATCCATGTTCACAAACCAAATCTGCAGCTCGTTGATTCAACAAGGTCTTGAATTTGATTAACTTTATTATTAGCTTAAATATATCCTCCTCTAACCTAGGTACTTAAAAGAAAGCACAATAAACACAATACGAACATTGGCTCTCTTCATGGAACAGGAAGTCATTTCTGTCAAAACATAAGTTAAGAGGCTATATAATTCCTCTGAACAATACGAGGAACTTATTAAGAATCAGATAACAGCCTGTTAAAATGATGGAATCCCTGTTGTAGTTGGAACAAAGATCCACAGTGTGTAGAGTAATCCCCCCCAAAGATCCACAGTGTGTAGAGTAATCCCCCCCAAAGATCCACAGTGTGTAGAGTGATCCCCCCAAAGATCCACAGTGTGTAGAGTGATCCCCCCAAAGATCCACAGTGTGTAGAGTGATCCCCCCAAAGATCCACAGTGTGTAGAGTGATCCCCCCCCCCCCCGACAGATTCTTGAGGCCCCACTGCCCTAATCTGCAGACACAACGGTCTTGTGCCAGTCCATTTCCCATGAGCAGTCAGAAATAAAGTGCCCGTCTGTTGTGCTGGTGATGTGGACCCAAAGACCAAAACACTTGGGACAAAAAGCATACCTGGGACCAGGGTGTTGGCAAATGCTAAGGGACTTCCACATTCTACATGGCTCTCCGTGCTCTGAAACACAGCAAGACAGTCAGACATCAGTGCCAGACCAGGCTCACAATGCACATGATTGCTCACCTAACTGGGACTGCACTTGCTCTGAGTTCATCGGCTGGTTTAGACAAATGGAACTCATCAGGAGTAACATGGAAATCATGTACCGTCACCCAGGACAGTGGGGCACTGTGAGGCGTAAAATACATTTAAGTCTGAATTAAAACAAGCCTCCAGCTGCAAGTACTGCAATCAAAAATATCATGAACCAAAGTGGAACAGTGCTAATTTCGGAGACAAGTGAGACCGCAATGCATTCTGGGTAAAGTAATACTTCACATACCAGACACATGCATCCAAGAAGGGAAATTGATCAGAAAAGGATAATAAACATTCCGAAAGACACATTTAAGGGTAAAACCTTTCTGTGCATCAGCATGGCCAACTAAAATAAACATCGCAAAAAAAAAAAAAAAGAATAAAATAAACCATCATTGATTACAACAATATGAAAAAAAAGGATTAAAACACTGTAGGTAAAGAGCCTAAAAAAAATTTTCCACATCAAACTTATGTCAGCAAATGAAAAAATAACATGTCGAAATGGCCTACAACATCCCCCGCTAATCGTGCGCTTCTTATTTTCGAACTCCATCAAGGTCTTAATGGTCTGAAGCTACACACCAAATTTGGTAGTCCTATCTGTAATAGTTTCTGAGAAAAGTTGTCCCCTTTCTCTCGGGCGGACGGACGGTCGCACAGACGGAGGTCAAACCAATATCCCCCTCACACTTCGTGTTGGCGGGGATAATAAGCCTAATGGATGAGACACCAATCGGACACGTTACCAGATGAAGAATTCTTCTGTTTTCTCCGTGTAAACAAAACAGCTGCGACTTTGTGGTGCATTTCAAGAGAAGAGACGGAGTTAGAAAACCCAGTTTAAAGAAAATAGAGTTTATTCATCATCTCGACCAGCGCAGTGACCAGTATAATTATGATCTGACGGACTTCATTGGGATAGAGCAGGGCTTAAGTACCATTGTGAACAGAAGATATTGACCCAGGAGTTTCGCTACGGAGCAGAAACAATAGTGCCTGATTACCCACGCCCGACGAGGCGGCGTGGGTATACAGTTTAGCATCGTCGGTCTGAGTGTGTGTGTGTGTGCGCGTGCGCGTGCGTGCGTGTGTGTGTGTGCGCGCGTCTGTCCGCGCGACAGCTCGGCCACCACTGAAGCTAGGGTGACCAAACTTTTCGGGGAAAATGATCCTAAGGCACCCTGTCCAAATTTGCATTTTGAGGTTGAAAGGTCAAAGATCAAGGTCAACAAGAGGCATGGGTTAGCATCTCTATACAGTGTGCATCATCTAGTTCTCTGTGTGTGGATAGCCAGTGCCACTCACCGTATCTGGGGTCTCATCCGCTGCCATATCAAACTGGGACCCATTAGAGCTCAGGTGACTTCTCCTCTTAGCCTGTTTGGATGGCCACTCCTCAGCGCAGTTCAACCCTGTTGAATAACTTGAACAATTCAGTCTCACATTTATTGAAGAAAATCATTTGAAAACACAGCCATTTTATTCTGCTCGGATAAAAGCTGCCTTTGATTAAACAAAGAAATCCAGTGCAACTAAGTCAGCCAGTTTTAAAAGTGTACCTGCTTTTAGATTGTGAATTTTTTTTTGGGAACGGCTTCCAAACATTTCCTTCAGATTAACAGTCAGAAATTTGAGTGGAAATATCCGCAGATCCAAAACTGAAGACTGCGGGCTGTGTGCGCGGGAGATTAAGCCGATAACAAAGCATATGATTCTGAAACTTCATTAATCCCTGGCTTCAACTGCCCGCGATTAATGCGCAGGGATAACAGGCTAAGCCTTGGGCAATCTGTGTCTACACACAATTCAAACAGTGACAACCTAAAACAATACTTTGGCAAGCAAGCAAGGACTGTCAATCTGGAAGGAAGTACTCTGAGCAAGGCAGCAATATTTTACCCTCTGCGTTTTTCGTTTCAATATCTGCACATTGAAAAACTACGTACTTCCTGAGGAAAAGCATCCATTGCCAAGAAATTATGACGGCACTGAAACGGTCTCATTCTGTCAGATGAAACTCGGCATATGCATAATTAGTCTGAAAGTACAGTGAATTAATCTGTTAATATGAGTGCACTGACAGCAGTCACCTTGGATTAGTTAAATATGCATGGAAAAATGTCTCGTATTATCTCAGCTCTTACAGAATACATACTGTACCTCCTGGAGTCAAATGCATTCTGTTGCAGCAGGTAACTTGGTTAACTCTTAACATTTTATTTGCATTTTGGCAAAAAAAGAAACGCTTTATGGAAAATGAGGTCATCTTAGCAGAAGATTAGGCATCATTTACATTTGAATTTGGGAAAAATATTTGAAATTCAATATAATTCTCAATGGAAACTGATTTCCATACATTTGCATATAGAAACATTGCTGTATAGAATCAGACCTGAACAATCCCAGCCCCAATTTGACAACCACAACCCCAGTTATTAGATGTGAATTCTACAGCAACCTCACCGTCTTCTTGGAAATCTATAGTCCTGTTCAATGACAAGAGCTCTCACAGAGGGCCCAATTCGTGAATTCAGGAGTGCCAAATTATAACTGGGGTGAAAACCAACAGGACCACAGATGTCCGGGACCAGGGTTTGGATGGCCTGATAAAGAGAATGACTGTTGAAAACTGGATTCTGAAACTATTCTGGGGAGTGGGGGTCTCATGGAGTCTGCTGGTTTCTGTCCCCCGCCACAAATTGGGTGGGTGCATCGCTCCACTTAGTCTGTCCCAGTCAATACTCCTAAATAGTTCAATACTTCACAGGCAGATTTCACGTATGGATACATCTCACTGCAGATGTGCCTTTTCATACTTCTGTCCATCCTCCTGTCCGTCTATCCATTCCTCCACCGCCTTTTCCAGTCCGCATATCCACCATCTAGTGGTGGGGGATCTGAGATTTTCATGCTTGTTAACCCTTGCACCTCTAAGGGGGACACACATGTCCCACAATATTAATGAACATCCTGTTGGAAAATGCAAGTTAATCGCCGTCTTACCCATTATGGCGCTAAAGTAGGAGGAGTCAGCATCATCAAATGACACTGACCCTCCGATATCCACCGAGGGGTCCCACTCCAGGACCTGGTTGTCCGAGCTGGGCGGGGTCGGTGGGCCCTGCACATGGGATGAGCTGCCCTGCTCAGTGATGTCATCGTCCTCCTGCAGGGTCTCGGAGGGGCATCCCGAGTCAGGGGGTGGAGCCAAGAGCCAGTCATCCTCGAACACCTGGGAGAATGAAAGGAATGAGAGTTCTTACCAGCAGAATGTGCTCTCTCACACACACACACACACACACACACACACACACACACACACACAAACATTTTACATGCACACAAATACACACGCACATACACAAGCTCAGACGTACGCATACACACACATGCAAATATTTACATGCATGCGCACACGCATACCCACAAGCATGCACACACGCGCGCACACAAACACACACACACACACACACACACACACACACACACACACACACACACACACACACACACACACACACACACACACACATTTTTGTGAAACTAAAGGCTCTGTCTTGAGGCAGGCGCTGTGGCCAAAGTCGTATATTTCCAAAATTTCAGTCTGATGCAGTTCTTATTTTCATATCCAGCACCATCGCTGTTAAGATGGTAGAATATTACGAACACACATGGGTGAGGTCTTCTTTAGCAGAGGTGCGGTCCTGGTAATTATCGCCGTTATCATGCAGTTAAACGAGTTTGCACCTGAA
This sequence comes from Gymnothorax reevesii, assembly GCA_029721435.1. Classification (NCBI taxonomy): domain Eukaryota; kingdom Metazoa; phylum Chordata; class Actinopteri; order Anguilliformes; family Muraenidae; genus Gymnothorax; species Gymnothorax reevesii. Next base: position 119,992,671 of record CM056574.1, read on the forward strand.
CCAGTTTGATGCAGTATTTAATGGTACAACAGCAGGCTAATTCACCCACATAAGTCACGGTTTAAACTGTGCTCATCATCCAGTCTGCTACACAAGGGAACAGATCAACAAGCTTGGAATAACGAAACTACAATCACAAATGTTATGATTATATATTCATCCAGAATCACCAATAACATGAACACAACAGGCCACTGGCCAATTTACCATCGATCAGTTGAATACGTGTTTGATGACAAGTATATTAAATGCATGAGTTTCCTTTCAATAAAAATACATGAACAAAAATTGCAAACGAGCAACTCCTTGCAGGACTAACAAGATGATCACCAAGAATTATTGAACCAAAATGTTTCCCAAAATACTTAATGTATTGCCCAGTAAGCAGAAGGCATGGTTCATTTGATATAATTAAGGCAGAAGCTTACACTGCTGACTAAAAGTTTGGGGCCACCCTCAGATTAAAAAAAAAAAAAACTGTTCTTTGCTAATTTTTTGCACATGAAATTACTTCAGAACATAAAATACAGGAAGCCAATAGGTTTTGGGTGAATTCCAGACCTCAGACCACATTTTAAAGCATTCTTGACCGATTGATCACTGACCACAATGTTTAATAGTTGAGTTCCAATGCCTTTGTGTTACATGATTTCATGTCACTAGGATGTGAACAATTTTATGCTGTATAAATGCCTTCCCCAAAACCATGGGATCACATTGCACTTGATGCACATTAAAAATCTGAGGGTGGCCCCAATCTTTTGGCCTGTAGTATACTTGTTTATTTTTTTCATCGGAACAATTAATGAGATTTTTTGGGCATGATAGATTCTTTTATTTTGGACATGATTTCAAAGTAAAACTTTTCACAGATTTTTCAAACTTGACAAAATTGTGTTCAAATGTCACAATTTTTATGCATTTAACCCTGTTTTTAGTTTATGTATTTTTTTAATTACATGGAACAGATTTCCATACTTAAAGCATTTGAAACCAAGGTGAATCCACTTGCTAGTACACAACTAAATTAAACAGTTGAAAATAGAAATAAAATTTTAATTAAGAAATATGAAGCCATGAATATAATGAGAAAAAAATGAACTTGCTCCACATTATAGGCTACAGTTCAGTGAGTTTATTGACTGTTGCATCAGGGGTGAATCTGTACTTTCCATGTCTAAGGAAATTCTCAGCCTCATTAGCAATGAACCTGGAAACCAACGTAGCTGACTAAAGGGAATGTCAAGCTGACATTATGATTTGTTTGTGGAATGTTATTGCCAAAATATACCAATTAACAAAGCCACTGACATAGTCTTTGCTTTTTGGATGAGGTGCCACGTTGCGTGGACGATCTGGAATGCAAAAATGGCATACTGTATCCACCCACACCCTAAAAGTATGTAGCATCACTGAATTGATTCTCAGAATATGAAGATGGGGCTACAGGTGTCCTCATAAGATGCGCACACGCGCTCCCCCCTCTTTTTACAGTGCAGTCTTCCAACTCCTGCTCCACTGCTAACAAACGTCTGGAGTTTTAGTGTTCTAAAAGTCTTAATCGTTGTAATGAGAGTTAGGGCCGGTTGCACAAATGCAGATTAAGCTTTGTTGTGGGCTTGATTGTGTCTTTTTTTTTTTTCTTGGAGACTCGCCATTTAAAACTGAATTTAGTTTAGGACCATTTGTCTGTGAAATGGGCTATTACATATTGTTTTTCTCTGGAATAGAATAGAAATAGATTATTTTGTTGATGTTTATTAGTTAAATTGTCTTGTCCCCTTGGCAATCTTGAAATGACTCAAACTGTTTCACCACTGTTGCAGCACTTCTGGACTACAGTGCTGTGAAAAAGTATTTGCCCCCTTCCTGATTTCTTCTTTTTTTTGCATGTAGGTCACGCTTAAATATTTGAGATCAAACAAATTTTAATAGTTGACGAAGACAACCGGAGTAAACAAAAAAATGCAGTTTTAAATGATTTCATTTAAGGGTAAAAAAAAAACTCAAAACCTACCTGGCCCTGTGTGAAATAGGAATTGCCCCCTAAATCCTAATAACTGGTTGTGCCTACAACTGCAATCAAACGTTTGCATTAATTGGCAAAGAGTCTTTCACATCAATGTGGAAGAATTTTAGCCCACTCTTTAAAGAAGTATTTAAATTTAACCACATTGGAAGGGTTTTGAGCATGAACGGCCTGTTTAGGGTCATGCCACTGCATCTCAATAGGATTTAAGCCAGGACTTTGACAAGGCTACTCAAAAATCTTCATTTTGTTTTTTTTTTTTTCAAGCCATTCAGAGGGGGACTTGCTGGGGCGTTTCAGATCATTGTCCTGCTGCATAACCCAAGTACGCTTGAGCTCGAGATCACAATCTGATGGTTGGACATTCTCCCTCGGGATTTTCCAGCAGAGATCAGAATTCATAGCTCCATCAATTATGACAAGTCGTCCAGGTCCTGAAGCAGCAAAGCAGCCCCAAACATCACACTACCATCACCATGTTTGACTTTTGGTATGATGTTCTTTTTATGAAATGTGGTGGTAGTTTTACGCCTGATGTAATGGGACACACACCTTCCAAAAAGTTCAACTTATGTCACATCAGTCCACAGAATATTTTCCCAAAAGTCTTGGGGGTCATCAAGATGCCAGTGGCGGCTGGTGAACTGGCAATAGGGGAGGCTCAAACCCATCCCTTGAAAATGATTTGTCATGACCTGTTTTCAATCTTTCATTTAAATTACCATTACTAAAGCACAGAAAACTGACCACACCTGTTGTTGTTGAGTTTTCATTAATAACGCACACCTGTCAACTCTCTCGCATTCTGCATGAGTCTCAGAGGCGTATTTACATCCCCCTGCTGTAGTCAGCGATTATTCAATCAACGCGTATGTAAGAGATTCTCGCACAGAACTGACGTCCTTGTGCAAGCAGGCTTATCAGTTTCACCTGCGTTATGACTCCGGACTTATCACGCTTGTCTTTACCCAGGGGTTGGAAGCAATGCATGTGTTTCATGATCGTTTAAACTGTTTTAAATGAAATAAGATCATTGGAAGTAATGAAATTGCATAAAGATGATTCAAATTATCTTATTTCATTTAAACTATTCAAACAATAATGAAACACATGCATTGCTTCCAATCCCTGTCTAAAGAAAAGCGTGAGAAGTAGGGAGTCGTAACGCAGGTGAAACTGGTGAACTTCCATGCACAAGGACTTAAATTCCATGCGAGAATGATGTATATTTGGCATTTTCCGGGATGGATTTTGCGATATCTACGAGTCTGGAATCGACGAGCCGAGTAAACAGTCCGTCCTCATCCATATACCTGATTGTGCCCACGCAGAGCAGGTCCGCTAACAATGAGAAACTGAATGACTTCACCCATGGCTTTTTACAAGTTGACTGCCAACTACAAGATAACTCGCGCTGGCTCTGACCTGCCACTACTAGACCTGAAATTTCAGGGGAAATTATCCATCCCTAAATTGACAACAATTACTCCTGGCTAATTCTGGATGGTTTTCCATTATAAACATGTTTTTTTCAAATCAAGAATAATCAAGTGGCAGTTGAAGACACGGCTTCTCTTCCCCATGCGATCAAACAGCAAATAATGAACTACATTCAGTACAGAAAAATAATTTTTTTATTTTTTAATAATTATAATTAGGTCTATGCACTGGCACTAAGCAACGTTAATTGTTTTTTCCCCAGCCAGAGCGGCATTTCAGAAATCTTTTGCAAATGAAGGTAATTTCGGCGACAAGTACCTAGGCCTACACCTGTTTTTGCAGCACGGTCATGCAACTTGCTTTAAAAAAATAGCAGTCTGATTGGAGAATGTAAACGGAGGATACTTATCACCTTCATTCGCTGGAGAGTTCTGAAAAGCCGCTCTTGCTGGAAAAAAATGTACAGTTGCAGAGTGCCAGTAGATAGACCTAATTATAATTACATTATTTTTCTGTACTGAATGTAGCCTATTATTTGCTGTTAGATCGCATGGGGGAGGGAAGCCTTGTCTTCAATTGCCACTTGATTATTCTTGAATTGGAAAACGTGTTAATAAAGGTAAACCATCTACAATTAGCCAGGACTAATTGTTGTCAGTAGAGGGATGGAATATTTCCCCAGAATTTTCAGGTCTAGCGCTGGCTCTGACCCGCCACTACGAGTTATCTTGTAGTTGGCAGTCAACGCGTTAAAACATTTTACAATTATAGCAATATACTGTTGACAATTATAGACACGGCATTTTTCTTAATGCTACCTAAGTGTGACAAAATAATAGGCTAAACTCAGTTCAGAAAAATAATTTACTCGTAGCCACACGCTTTAGGGAACTGCTCTGGATCTTCCGCGCTACATTTTTTTTGGCACACCGGGTGATCAAACATGCTCTTCATGATCGCTTACATTGTTGGAATTAAATCAAAGATAAAGATCAAACACGGTACACCTGTAAGCAATTTTGACTATGACTGATTGAAAGGTGAAAAAAGGGCGGGGGGGGGAAACCGCGTCCAAATGAATGATTTCCATCTTTCACGTGGAGAACTAGCAACACTTGATAGAGTGAATTGTTTTCAGAGTGAATGTATTGTTCATTAGGAAAGATGATTGCGAACAAGTCAGGTCGAATAGAAGTTGTAAAAGGATGTTCCTGGCACACCCGATTTTCAGTTCTGGCTACGCCACTGTTCTATTGGCGAATACTCAAAGAGCTTATGTTACACATGCTCGAAATGTTGAAATGTGCTGATGATACAGAATTATCGTTGCAACAACCCCAGTGAGTGACTAGCAACTCCAGATTAGCTGATAGCTAGCTGCCTGGGCTCATTCAGTAGCCAACTCAGGTTACAACCACACGTGTCAACTCACTCTCACACTCTCTCACACTCTCTCTCACACTCACACTCACACACACTCACACACTCACACTCACATTCACACTCTCACACACTCTCACACACTCTCACACACTCACACACTCACACAGATGACAAACTAGTACACAAATTACCTTAATGTCAAACAACAAGACGAACAAAATAAGCGGTGGAAAAAGTAGCAACAAAAGAGATATGAGCGTAGTTTTAATTCCCTGAGAGAAGGAATAGGTCCTTCATGAGCAGTGTCCACATGACCTCAGAGTGAGTGAAGATGGCAGTCAAAGAGAATGGGTCCCTAGCAATTTGAGAGTGCTCATTGGTTAGTTTCACATCAGAATAGACTGGCAAAGGAATCCACCAATCACACAGTAATAGATAAATTAAGCATATACAAAGCTCTCTCTTAATGGCTGTCTACATCCGGCTGTGAATCATGTCGGATATTGCGTGTTTGCTGTCAAATAGTAGTAAATCAGTTTTTCATTGGGTGGGCAGAGCTTTTCTCAGGATGGGCACTGCCCACCCCCTGCCCCCCCTTCGTAACACCCCTGATTTTGGCAAAATGTGAAATGAGCCTTCCTGTTCTTTTTGGTTTTCGCCGTGTAAATCTCCATCTTATTGTTGAATTATGAACCCTGACCTTAACTGAGGCAAGTGAGGTCTGCAGTTCTTCAGATGTTGTTTTGGGTTTTTTGTGACCTCCTGGATGAGTCGTTGATGCGTTCTAGGAGTAATTTTGGTAGGCTGGCCACTCCAGGGAAGGTTCACCACTGTTCCAGGTTTTCTCCATTTGTGGATAATGGCTCTAACCGTGATTCACTGGAGTCCCTAAGCCTTAGAAATGGCTTTGTGACCCTTTCCAGAGTGATAGATGTCAATTTATTTGTTTCTCATCTGTTCTTGAATTTCTTGAATTCACAGCATGACATGTTTTTTGAGATCTTTTAGTCTACTTCACTTTGTCAGACAGGTTCTATTGAAGTTTCTTGATTCAACAGGTCTGGCAGTAATCAGGCCTGGGTGTGGCTGGTGAAACTGGACTCAAAAAGTGTGGTTAATCACAGTTAATTCAAGATTTAACAAGGGGGGTGGGGGTTGGGCAATAACTTTTTCACATAGGGCCAAGTCGGTTTGGATAGCTTTTTCCCCTCAATAAATGAAATCACCATTTAAAAACGGCATTTTGTATTTTCTCGGATTATCTTTTTCTTACATTAAAATTTGTTTGATGATCTGAAACATTTAGGTGTGAAAAATAAAAAAAAAAGTAAGAAATCAGGAAGGGGGCAAATACACAGCACTGTATTTAGGAGAAAAATATTCAGCATATGATTATTTTAGTCAAAATAAAAGATTAAGCTCCGGCAGAGATTGACTACATCTTTCGTTTTTCCTGTCTCCGAGCCTTAACATCTTCATCTCTGACTGACTCTGGGAATGATGTCTGTGCCAGTTAGCTACAAATGGGCCGGCTTGTTAAACTGAGTTTTACAACACCGGATGTCACCGTTTTATGGCTGATCTGGGCAGAGCTCCAATCCAATCCACTCTCAGATGCACTCCGTGGTCAGGATGTCCCAGTGCAGTGAAAGGGAGCGTTTGAGACTGGGTCATCTGGCTGGCATATCAATGTGAGAGTTGTGAAGTTCCACATTGTCCCTGGGGCTGTTTCACGAGACCGCAAAACAGAATTAGCTGGATAACGTCACTCAGTAAAACCCCGATGTCCCCCCAATCTTGACGAGAGACTGAAGTTGAAAAGATGTGTTCCGGGTTTTCACGTGGTGCATTTATCTAGCTAATCCAGTGATCCTGGTTCATGAAACGATCCCCCGGTCAGATTCCTATCCCGGCTCACACAGCAGGTCTCCAATCCTCCATATCTGATTGGCTAAATAGCTCCCTCTCTCTCAGTCAGTACATTGCTCATGGTTGAGGCGACAGCCCTCTTCACTGTAGAGCAATATGACACAATTACTCATGCTGATGTGTGTCACCTTAATTCAGAGCAGCACAGCGATTCTCCACGTGTTCAGCAGTCCCTTTCACTTATCTCGTGATGTGTGTGTGTGTGTGAGTGTGAGAGAAAGCGCGTGTGTTAGTGTATGTGTGCGCGCACGATGTGTATGTGTGTGTGCGTGCGCGCGCGTGTGTGTGTGTGTGTGTGTGTGTGTGTGTGTGAGGGGGGGTTCTGTTAGAATGATGTACATATGTGCGTTTGCACAGGTTAAAGCTGCTGTAAGTGATTTTTTTTTAGTTTTAAAAATAAATAAATAAATAAATAAATATGTTTACCCTGGAAGTTACCCTTCCAGCTCAGTATTGCAAAAATACAACGTTAGTTCCCCCTGCAGCCACTAGTGTATAAGAACTTTTCTCCATGAATGAAATATTTTTCATATCTCAAAATAATAAATTGGGCTGGAGGGTTAAATAGCTCCACATTCCGACAGAGATAATTTATTTGGAGTATCTGGTCGATAACACAAGCCTCTCAGTCACTGTCTTCTGCAATAAAGCAGCATATACAATTCTGGAGTCACCGACTGCCTCTATCCAATCAGGTGAGAGAACGCCATAAAGACGCGTTTCTCTCTGCTTGTGAACGCGCAGAGCTGAATCAGCATTGTTAGCGCGCAATTTGTTGAAAAAAATATTTGAAGAAAAATCTATGTTGTTGGCAATAGCAAACAGATGAAGCTTCCAATCCCAGCGCTACGGGAGATGGTGCACACAATTAAACAGCCAAAGCACCAAAGAACTGTAGAGGAACAAATAGAACTAAGGAGTAAAAACGCGAGATGGCCAAGAGCTGATTTTATATTGGTGCCACATTCAACAAGGAAAACTGAAGAAATCAAAGGGCTTAAAAAGCGATGCACCGCTAGCCTTGCTGCTACTGGACACTGGACAGGTGAGCTTTGTTATACTCTGTAGTAGTTTTGCAGTTTTATCAGTCCCGGATAGTCCTGTGGTGGTTTTTTAATCCTGCTAATGACAGTTTATGAATGAACTGTCATCGTTCGTGGCCGACTACAGCTCGCTGTAGCTCGCTCCATGTTTTTAGTGAGGCTTACATACGACAATCATTGAGAGTGTCTGTTTATATTGTACTTGTATTGTAAGGGAGACGCTACTCTCTTCTAGCTCTGTCAGAAACCAACGCGCGTTCCTGTGCCTGGCTTGGGGATGGGGGGCGGGGACTGCTTACATAGGCTTCGGACAAGAAGCTACAAAAACCACCAAATCAGTTACAGCAGCTTTAACTTGTGAGAACCAACTCTTGAGAAATCGCAATGTTGTGAGGACATTTGAGGTTGTCGGGGCATTTCGGGTGGTGCTCACGGTACATTATGGTGAAGTGGTAAAGTTATGGGTACAGTTATCGTTAGAGTTAGCCATAATTTGGTTATGAGTGGGTTTTGGGAAAGGGTGTTCAGAATTAATGTAAATCAATAAAATTTCCACTTTGGTATAGCTATACAAAGGTGTGTATGTCTGTGTGTGTGTGTGTGTGTGTGTGTCTGTGTGTGCGTGTACACGTATGCGTCTAGAGGGGTCAGGGCCATAGAAGCCTCATGCGGAGCCGGCCCGTGTGCGCATGTGAGAGAGGGTGTGTATGTTTGCGTGTTCGTGTGTGTGTGTGTGTGTGTGTGCATACGCGCTCGTGTGAGCATGTGCTTGTGTGTGCCTGTATGTGTGTGTGCGTGTGTTTGAGTGTGCATGTGTGTGTATAAATGTGTTTTTCAGTGTGCGTGTGTATGTTTGTGTGTGCATGTTTGTATGGTTGTTTGTATGAGTGTCTGTCTCTGGCGGGCTCAGGGTCGTACCAGCCTCATGCTGAGCAGGCGTGTGTGCAGTTGCCCAACCCCCTCAAACACGCCCCTGCAGTACTGCAGCAGCTCCTGCAGGGAGGCCTCGATGTCGTGGGCGTCGGCCGGGTGACAGGACTGCATCAGCACCTCGCCCCGCTCCAGCAGGCCGTTCAGCCGCAGCGTGTTCTCACCCACTGCTTCCTGGAAGTCCTGAGGTACAAACACACAACAGCCAATCAGGTGTCATCCAGCAAAGGCCACGGGGTCACATAATGGGAGGCAGCATGACTGGCTACCGTCGAGTCGCCGATTTAAGCCTCAGATTGGCTAAATTGGAGATTCTGACTTCATCTGGAAACCTGACGTGGGGAAAACTCAGCTATTGGGCCCTTGAGCAAGGCCCTTAACCCCAAAATTGCACCAGGAGCTTTACCCAGTTTCTGTTAGTCGCTCCCAACCTCCTAGTGTTCACTCTGCAATTTTCTTGAAACATAGAAACAGTCTCAATGGCCAATGGGACTTTAGTTGTTAAATGAAGCTTTTAAAAACAAGCAAACATCTACAGGATAGGACACAGGATGGAAAAGCAGCTACTGTCAAGCACTAAACCTCCAATCACCTCTACTGGGGGCAAGACAGACCAACAAATCTATAAATGCCCTAATGGACAGTGAAAGTGAATGGGGCATGTCAACAGTGATTGATTGATTTGTTCGGTATGCATTTCTGCCTCTCTCCCGTTGCATACTGGGATATGCTCCAGCATTCCCCTGTGACCTCTGATCAGGAAGAGGTGAGGTAGATAACGACAGGATAGGATGGCTTTAGATTTAATGGATGAATCCATTGCTTAACCATGTTGCCATTTAAAGGGTAGGCCCTTTGTAATGCAATTGCAGTTGTCCCACAACACTAAGTGTTATTGTCTTCCAGTTGCCAGTAGGTCAATCTGTTGTTATACGAGCATTAATACATTCAGCAGACAATATTGCAATTGGCCATTTATGATTTTTTTTTTTAAAGGGTGTAAAAAGTAAGGTCAAACACATGCGATCAGAATCTTTCTTAATTTTTTGACACCCTGCTTTTACAAAGCCAAACATGACTGCTCTGCCCAAGTTAATTAAGACCAGATATCAGATATTCTCAAAGTTTTGATTAAATTCTGAGATAACCACAACATTTCATGGTATGAAATCGTAACATGAAATTTTACTTATATATTTCAGCACAGGTCGGATGCATTTATTGCCAGAAAAAGGTAGCAGATTTTATATATTGAGAACAAATACTCAGAGATACATGATCAGTTTGAATTTGAATCTTTGCTTAAGGTTTTAATTCGTAGAATCTGGCGTGTAACTGCTTTGTTGGAATGAAAGCCTGCATTCACACGCGGCCCTTTCTAGACAAGATTGAGAACCCCAAGGCAATTGAAAAACATAGAAAAATCCTTATTCGACCAGAGTCTATTACCATAATATGGCAATTTCCATATGCAGCTGTGAAAGGGTTAACTGAGTTCTACACCACAGCTGAGTTAATGTAAAAACAAAATAAAATTTAAAAAAAAAAATCTTTTTTTAAAAAGGTTGGAAGTTCGAAGAACATTGCTTAAAACATGCCCTGACAGTGCAACGCAATGGCAACACAAGCCCCTCCTACATTTCAGCTGCCGCCAAGTCGTTGGAAAACCGGTTTACGTCAGCCGCAGTGCTTCCACATTGTGCTCATAGGATGCAGGCAAATGTGCACGAGGAGATAAGAGCGCGAGGCAATTACACTGAATCACTGCCTCCATTCTGCAGCGCTGAGTACTGGATGTGGCGGCTTCATGGAGATCTCCGATAAGACAATGCAGCCCGAAGTCGCAGCAGAACACCAAACGATCATTTTCTCACCACACCATGAGTAACTTAATTGAATTGAACAGCGGAAAGAGCTGCCCAAAGAGCTTCAGCCAAGGAAAGGTGATATGGACGTAGTTAAGGAGACCACTATAACCTCCATCGGGGTAATACATTAATACTTAACTGCTGCCCCACTTTACCATTCAGTTAACCCTGAATGAACACGGGTAGGTTGGTGACCTTTGTTTTTTCACCTTAAATGTGAGGCAAATGTCTAATTTGCATATTCTTATTCTAACCCAAACTTTCTAGAACTCAGAACAATAGGTTGACCTGCTGGCAACTGAAAACAACAAGGTAGAAGGCAATACAACGCATTCTATGCCATGTCTCCGCCTGCCATGCCATAAAATTAGATTTTTGGTTCCAGCATACTGCTGACCTTACGTGACCTCGACCTGATGACCAGTAAAACATAATCAATTAAGCAACCCGCAGTAGAAAATTACAACGTGGAATATGGACAAAGTTCGTTCCATCCTATACTAGACCTTGCTCACACAAGGTTTATGTCGAGGGTTTGGAGCGCAATGGTTATATGTCCACTTTAGAGGTTTTGAAAAAATTTGATTTTTAGGTTTCCATGTGTTCTATTATATCAGGTATTTCACAACTTTTTTTAAAACCAGTCACTCTTTTGCTGCATGGTTCAGAAGTATATTGAACACCTAAGTTTTCATAGGAGTGTAACCGCAACATCATGGTCAAAATTGCCAAAAATGGACATGTCACCTCAGTGCTCCAACAATTCTAGCACATGATGTGACATAACACAATGGTGATTGGTTGAAGGTAAGTTTGTTTGCAATGAAAGACTATTCTGTATTTAAATTCATGTTTATTCATCAAAATGTCAATGTTTAATTCATTTAAGCAGATTTTGTTGGACATTTCACAAAATGAAAATGTGAATTCTGATAATAAATGAATGCAGATGGACATACAGTTATTGTGCTCCAAGGATTAGCTGATAAAAAAGCTGTGACGGGGGGTAAAAATCTCAAAACCACAAAACTTGGACATTTAACCATTTTACTCCAAACCCTTGATATCATGGACAAACGGACAACCAGAAAACGGTACACCTCCCGCCTAGTGTAGGGCAGGGATATAATTAGGATTTAGGACTTGGGTTCTGCAACCACCACCAGCGCATTACAGAAAGCAAACACTTTTTAAGGGGTCACATGGTTGAGCACCAAATTCATCCATTAAATCCATACAGGATATGCTTCCCAAACAATTTTGCTTTTTCCTGATCAGACTCATTGGTTCACCTAGACTCGCTGCTTATGAACTCACTTAATCACTTGTGTGCTTGCTTACTCAGACTCAGTAACTCAGACTCATATTTGCTCACTTGCTCAGACTCACTCACTCATCAACTCAGGTACTCAGACTCCCTCACTCACAAAGGCTTACTGGCTCGCTAGCTCACTCAGTCAGACTCATTTACTCTCACTCAGTCAGACTCCCTCACTGCCTCACACTCACACGCTCATTCACTCACAAAGCCTTACTTGCTCACTCTCTCAGACTCACTTGTTAGCACACACTCAGTCAGACAGATTCATTAACTCAACCACTCAGACTCACCCACTCAAAGGAGCAGTATGTAAGAATTGTATATTGATTAATCATGAAATGGCCCTGATATATCACCAGGCATTAAGGAATGATGTTAATTTCAAATACTTATATCACTGACAACAGTAGTCCAGCCAGAATATTCTGATTACAAAAGTGAAGTTGCAGCCCACAACTAATGCTTATGTTGTCATTTTGTGTTTTGGCTGGTTGTGCCGCCCTCCACCCATCTCCCAATCACAAAGTCAATAGCATTTCGGTATCCAGGTTGCCAGTTACCACTGAGCTGCAGCTACCAGCATTTCGGAGCACAAATGTCTGACGTTACTAAACCTAAAAGGCCTCGTTATGATTCTGAAATACATTGTGACAAAATCAGAAACAAAGCAAGGATCAGTATAGGACATGTTTTTGAAAGATAGAGATGGCTGAAAGCGGAGAAGAATTTAGAGACCGACGCCGAAGTTGCTAATTTTCTCCTGGGCAGGTAAGATTCAGCTAAGTTTGGCGAACTTAATTCTATTTAATGTAGGCACGGAAATATCAAATATTCTCTACAGTCGAATAACATTATGTATGTTTGTTCATGGTACGTTAGTGCGTATGCAGGTAGGTCAAACTGACTCAGTAACAAGTTGTTTGAGAATAAAAACTGTGACTCGTTATTGATAACATCAGCAATGCATTATTAGAGTCCGTTTCTCTGGCTTTATGCTGAGACGCAGTGGAAACCGTTCCAACATTAGCACAGCCATTATGGCAATATGAAATGTAACTGAGACAGTACATCGGTCAAATGAGTCCTCATTCATTCCTTACACATATTATAGTATGGACTTTAGTGGGCTATCCACACAGAAGAGTGACAAGCAAGTTGACCAATATGACCATTGCTAAAGTTAGTTAGTAATTAGTCTCCATCTTTTCTGAACTGAACACAACCCTGTGAGAGCAAATCATTGGTGATATTGAAACGTAGCCATTGTAGCTCCGTGTAATAGACGTTCTGGCTGGATCCAGCAACCTAGCTGGCAACCTCTCGTCTGGGGGAGAGGGGGTGGGGATACTGCGCTCTGCAGTATTTTGAATGCGATCGCAGTACCAGTTTTGGCCACAAACTTACATACAGCTCCTTCAACTCACCCACTCAGACTAACTCACTCCTTAACTCACTTTGTCCAACTCACTCATCAACTCGCTCGCTTGCTCATTCACTCTCACTGATTTACGCAGACTCAATTACTCATTAACACACTCACTCGACTCGTTTAGACAGATTCACACACTCAAACTCACTCAGACTCAGTCATTAACTCACTCATACTTCCTCACTCGTTAAGTCACTCACCCGCTGAGTCACTCTGACAAACTTGCATGTACACACACACTCTCAAACTCCGCACACCCTGCATACCTGCAGCTGCTGCATCTTCTCGAGGTTGTCTCTCCCGGAGAAGTGCTCCACCTCGGTGAGTCGCAGGTTCATGTCCGCCAGCCAGATGGCCATCTCCTCCCGCTGAGTCTCAAACTCCTCTCGCTCAGACACACAGAGCTGGGGAAACGTGACAGGACAATCGCAACGAAGCAGTCTCACAGTCAGATTGCAAACCACCATAAGAATCTCCTCCAGAGAGAGTGAGGGAGAGAGAGGGATAGTGTAGCCAACTTCAGACACCTCAGAGGCATTAGAGACCCATTTTTTATGCCAGTGTCAACTGAAAAGATGGAAATTACACATGCCAATTAAATTTCTTGAACAACTGAAAGAAATCCCTTGCAGCTGAGAGACGGGAGAAGGAGGGGTGTGGAGACAGGAAAGCGAACGGGAGTGTGGCCAATTTCCGACTACAGAGACATTAGGGGCCTGCTTTTATGCTAGCATCAAGCTAAAGAACAGAAATCAAAAATATGGAAATTAAATTAACGGAGCGACTAAGAATGCTAAATTGGATAAATCGGGCAGCAAAGTATCCAAACTCTTTCTTCGGTTTTTGTTTCAAATATTTGAATACTTACAACACTATAGGCCTAAGTCACTTAAACCAGACCTGAGACCAGGATTACAGCAGGATTTCTCATGTACCTGCTAGTTAACTGACCACACACTACAAGGTGAGCATGTGAGAGTTCACACGTTGAGCATATGTATGCGCTCACAAGAACAGTGCAACAGAGAATTTTACTTCCAGAATTTAATGTACGCCTGAATGAGAAACAAAATTTAAGGGGCAAGGATTTGTAAAATTCAGGACAATGTTCCGAGCTGGAGGTCAGAGAACCTTGGCCTGACTTTATTGATTGGCAATGGCCAACATTCTTCTGACTGTTGTAGAAGGGGGTAGGGAAGTCCCAAAAAGTTCCTGTCCAGTGACATTACAGCCCAAGAAAAGTTCCAGCAGACATCATATTGATCATATTGTAGCAAGAGGGATTTTTTTTTTTTTTTTTTTTTTTTTTTTTTAAGAGGGAGAATCACAGCCCACTTAGACAAGAAATGAGGAACTGGGCAGAATTTTTGCAGTGCAATAATATCCATGGTTTTAACACCCTAGGTATGTACTGTGTGCACCTACTAAAGGATGAGAAAAGTCCCGATTTGACGGCGCAGTGACTTTGAAAAGCACCTCAGTCTTGTGAAGAAGGTCAAAATCTTTGTTGTTTTCCTCTCAAGTTCAAAGCATTAGCTTGATTCAAGTTTCTGTCCATTAGCACCAATATTCTGATCATACTGAAAAATCCTGAAAGCAGTCAAATCATCCCAATTTATTAGCCCCATTTTGCGTAATCTAGCACAAAATAGCAACAAGATTTTGAGACCAAGATTCTGTCTAAACACAAGTCTGATCACTAGCACTAAATGTTTCATCTAGGCACCAAGTCTCTAGTTGTGTGCGATTAACAAGAGCCATCAGGAGATAGCATATCATAGCTTTGCAGTAAATCGAGCCCTGAGCTAGAAGGGTCATCTCTCGTACCTCGATCTCACGGCAGATGCCCTCCAGGAACTGGCTGACCTGGTCCCATCGCTGACTGCAGTCCCGCACCATGGACACCAGCCTCCTCCCCACAGGACCCCTGAAATGGAGGCCCAGGACCCGCAGCTGCTCTGCGAGATCGTCCAGCTGCAGCAGACGGGCTCCGGTATCGGATCTCAGGGCCTGCAGGGGTAGGGTGGGGGGTGGGGGGGGACCAGGCCAGGTGGTCAGTGAGGTTCAGCTGGCAGTGAAGCATAACAGCTTTTCTGTTTGTATGTGGGGGTGGGGTGGCGTTCAGGGGGGTGTTGGGGAGGACGAGAGGGGAGGGGGGCGCTCAGCTACACAGACTGCCATCTGCTGTCGCCTCTTCCCCGACGTGACGTGCCGCCCTTGGCCTGCAGAAGTGGCTGGTTTTGCTCCAGACAGCCCAAGTCTAATGGTTAGTGGTAATCGCTCCCTCAGTGTGTCTGACTAACGTGCCCCGCTGTCTATGAGTAACTGGACTGCAACACCTCCAGTCTCAACAACTGTGAATTGCACATTTGAACTGTTTAGCAGCATTTATACCCACACACAGGACACTGAATTCCATTATCCCAGATCATTCACAAGTACTCATGTAATCCCTAAGCACTTCATCTAAAAGGCCAGCAGTTTCTACGTGGATAGCATATGGAAGCAAATGCTTGAAAATAATACCAAACAGATGAGTCATTATATTAAAATCCGGTGTGCAGGAGCAGAGAGCAAAAAATAAGAAAATAAAATGAATAAATAGATAAAGAAATAAATACAAGCAGTTTATTTCTGAATGACAGTCCAGCAGTCCAGCAGGGCAACACTCTCTTCATTCAGCTTTCAGATAAAACAAACACAGATAATGGCAGGTCAATCACAGGTCATTTCACACCAGGATAATAAAGACCGAGCACAGCCCGCTTTTACCTCAAACCTCTTCAGCTCCTGCTTGGCACTGGCGTAACTGAGGTGGGAACACTCCGGGGAGGCGGTGGACTTTTCAGCCAATTGTAGCCAGTCGTTGAAACTGGAGTGCGACATCATGAATTTGTGCCATAGTATCCATTTTTCCTCCAGCCTCAAATGGGGAAAGACGGGTATGACAATTTATTTACTGAGATTACTGCAAAAAAAAAATTTCATGACAAGAAAAATCAAGCTGGGCTCATATCAAAGCATCCTATCAAAGCCAATTTTGGGCCCATTTCCCGCCCTCCAGCAGTTTTAAGCAAAGCGTGATTCTTTAATTGCTCTAAAGATCATCATGCCCAATTCTCCTGCGGTGTGATGTGTGTTAAGTGTATATGACATCACTAGATCTGCTGGGGATCCTGTCGGAGCCGCACCGCTTTCAGGTCAAAACTATTAAACAAGATTAATGGTGTGAGGAGCAGAGGGCCACAGGTGACAGTGTGTATTCTCACTTAATAGAGACTGATAGCCAATTGAGAACAGTGCTGACTGAAACCTATCAAGTTGCAAACAAACCAACTGTTATGAACATCCGTTAAAGGGGTCTTATTGTGCTTTCTGGTTTTTTTCTGTCTTTTGAATGTCTACGATTCTAAGAAAGCCCAAAAGTCCACAGTAAAGGGAGTTATTCTTTCCAACTGAAAACACAGTAGCTGAACAGCTGGAGATGACGCATTTGCAGTCCAACCTTTCCCTCGGTAACACGTAAACATCACGAGGCAACACATTTGCATAATGCCTGACTAGTGGCTGGTGTGGAATGCCTTTAAACAAAGCTAGGTAGAGCAGAGGACGAGACCTGTATGGTAAGTGCGATTCGCCATATCGAGAAGACGCCATTGTCTCCAGTGCAAAGGCGAATTCCCCTTGAATTGACTTTGAATGGCAGGCAAAGTAAAGAATCCACTACTCCTCAGCAGTACAACCACAGCCTTTTATTGCATTCCCTTAACTTCTTCATGATCCATGGTTGGTAAATCACAATAGAGTGGGCTTTACGGGAGGAAGGCTTTAAAGAGACAGGAGGCAAAACAGCCCGTTTCCAGCTAAATGAGATTGTGGTGCCGCACACATAGCCCGTGCAGCTGTAACTATGTGGTTTTGGGACCTTAAAACATGCAATTACCTGTAAATAAATCACATAATTAAGAATATTAAGCTGGGAAATGGGCATAATATGACCCCTTTAAATTTCAAAAATTAGAAGGTGAAGGCCTGGCTTCATCTGTGGAGCAAGATGTGAAAGCTTAGTTCACACTCAAGTAAAGAATATGGACTTGCTTTAAGATGCGCTTTGCCTGACAAGTGAAATTATCTACCCATTTGCAAATATTGAAATTGGTTCAATCTCATTTTATTAGTAGGATTACAGTTACACCATATCAGCAGGACTAGCCTTTTCAATCAAAACATCAGACAGACATACTTGTCCAAAAATGTGCAGAAGACCTATCATAAAGTGCAATGAACAGCTGCACTACAAGCTGACACTTACTGGATGCGTCGATTCGCAGAGGAGCCACCATCTTGGCTCATGGGACCCACTGACTGCCAGTCACAGAGGTTTTCATGGACGCATGGTGAAATAGGAAGATGGAGCTCGGTGTAATGCTGGCAAGCAGATTCCTGGTAGGAGTCCATCACCGCCTGCGTCTCTGGGCCTTCTGTAACCTCCACATCACACATCCCATTTCCTCCCACGAGACAGGCCAGGCTGCTTACACGGACACCCTGATCAGCTTCAAACTGGCCCGAGCATTACAGGGGACTACCTATTCCAGAGGACAGTAACGGGATAGAAAGAATTCAGCAGAAAGATTTCAGATATACAAAACAGACCACTTGGTGACCAACCTTGTTTCTGAAGGCCAAAAATTCAGTGATCTTTACTCCACCCATAAAACAACTCATTTGAATTCCTGGAGATCTCACTGGGCTGCCCAATTTTTTTTTAACGGTGTGAGAAAATATGGTTGAAAAGAAAAACAAAATAATGGTAGATGTCCAGAAACCAGGCTCGTTCACACTGCTGCAGACATTTCACCAGGTTTTCCATCTCTTGTAAATGTGGTCACTCACAGGTGTCAGAAATGATTACATTCACTTCCACAATTTTTGTAGACGGCAAAGCAAGCACAATCACAGAAGACCCAGACTACATGAGGTGCCCCTGTGATACAAGATTGCTTGCCTGAGTCTATAATTCATACATTAATATATACATTTTACATATAAATTGCTAAACCTTTTAAGGTGTGAGATCACAACTGTGGTATTAGAATGCACTTAACTGACCATTATACTGCGGACGAAACAATCGCTACAAGCAATTCAAATCAATGCAACAAAGACAGAATTTCTAAAACATTTCAAAAATCTAACCCTGAATGCGCTAACCACAATAAAAATGTTTTATTCATTCAAGTATAAATATTGAAAAATGCACACAAATATGGGACTGTAGGACACTATAGTTGCATCTGCAAACAAAATGAACACATAAAACATAAAGCACATTTATAGGCCTTTGTTATTAAAAAGAGAACAAGCATTTTATTTTATTATCTGAAAAGTTGTACACAGCAGTAAGAACATCCTCAAGTGCAAAAAGGAGTTTAAAAATAAAAAGCACTGGCACATTCAGAGGGATGTAAAGTAACTCTAACATTAGCATTATAGCAATAGACCAATCAAGTGCACCTGAGTGAAACATTAGAAACTAGCTTTTTCGAATGCATGGGCAAATCCTGATTCAGCCGCAATATTGCAAGCATCATTAATAGGACACAATCCCATATTAAGTAACTGCAAAAAACAAGGAATTATACAGCAGCGAGTACCATTTGTATTTACGCAATGTATGTGGAAAGGTGGTCTAGAAGTGGGGTGTTTGACTGGAACTGCAATCCTTGGGGGCGTGTAGACAAATGCACTTAAGTATTTCACAAAACTTTCTGCCATTTATTTTATGACCACATTGTGTCATAGGTCATACTCTTCTAAAAATATGCACAAACTGAATTGCTAATGATACACTCAGATACCCATATCAATGGGTAATTTAGTGTCTCCAATTAACCTGACAAGCATGTCTTTGGACTGTGGGAGGAGACTGGAGTAAACACACATGAACACGCAAACTCCATAGAGAGAGGCCCCCAGACAGGACCTTCTTCCTGCGAGGCAACATTGCTAACAATTGCACTACCATGCCGCCCAATTATTGACATGTATATGGGACTGAAGGGCACATAGAGGACAGGGATAACTGTACCTTCTCTGCCTCAGGGCCCTGACACTTGAGGTGTTGGAAATACAGTGGAGGACTGACACTGGAGTGAAGGCAACTGGCAGGACCCAGAGCAGCAGTCTCATAGCACAACTGCCACCTGGAGCTAAACAGCAATGAGTGACATGTAAGGGCCTCCAGCCATTGATGTGCACCATGTGGGTGCGCGTGTTCATGTTTCTGTCTCATGTAGCAGAGTGCATGGGATTTGTACATGCATGTGCATGCCTACATGGGTGCATATGCTTGGGTTTGTGCGTGTTCATGCATGTGTGCGCATGCTTGCATGCGAGTGTGCCTGTGTTCACGTGCGTTACCACACATGCACACAGGCCCAAGTAAGTATACGCATTTCAGTGCTTCTATGTGCTCAAACAGCAGCCCATCAACTGCTCCAGACAGCCCTGTAACAACCAAAGCACCCCCCCCCCCCCCCTCCAGCCCACAGGGCCAAACCACAGCCAGCACCTTCCTCAGAGCCGCAGATGGCCTGGGGTGGTTTGAGGAACGAGACGCGTTACATGACGGACTCCGATAAAGGCTCACTGCGCGACTCCAATCAAGAGGAGGCGACAGGAATATGAACTGAAACCAAGTCAGGCCACAAGACAATTCTCACCTGTAATAGTGAATCTCCACCATTACGTTCATTTTTGACCCCAGGCTGTTATCACATTATTACCCCATGAGACAATGCTGCCCCCTCCCGTCTCCCCACCCTTAGTCAGCACTGTTGGGCTTCATTCTGCATAAACATGCTCCCTCCATCTTCCTCTCACACTCCGACTGGCTGGACTGCTTTCTCTGAATACAGGTCTGCTAATACCAATAAACACACAGCTAACAGCCTTAAACATGCTCTTCAGAAAATGGTCACTGAATTAAAAAAATGTAATTATATATGCAGAATATCAGGATTCAACTGATTAACATATTTTTGCAACTGCAGAGCATAATATCATTCATCTTTATTTTAGTGTGAGGAAAAAGGACAGGGTAACAGCTGTATCACAAATTATCAATCTATTATTTTTTCAAGAATACAATCATGTTTCCCATGATCACCACACCAAAGATAAATAATGAATGACATACTCTATACACATACAGCACCTGTCAAACGTTGGACGTGCTTCAACTTGTTTTTTTTTTATTCCGTCTTCGCCAAAATTTGAGGTTAAACCAAGAATTTTGGGGACTAATCTGAAAAAAAAAAATCTGTTCGTAAAGGAGCAAGACGACTAATCAAAAAAAAAAAAAAAACAGGAATTAAAATCAAGCCAATGAGGGTCTTATGAGACAAAAAGGTCAAGGAGTAGCACAGCACAAGTGCAGCACAGCTGTGGAAACTTCCACATATAGAGCTCTCAGAATCATAGGACTGTACTCACAGACAGAAATTACACAAGCCTGCTTGGAAATAATGATTGCAAATGGTGATTATTTCCATTAATTTAAAATTTTGGGATTTTTTTGCTGGGTATTTTGGTTCCTCTTCTAACCTCAGCTTGTTTAAAAAATGTGCAACAAAATGTTTTACGTATACTAGGAAGTGTTACAAATATACATTAAAAAAGTGAAAGCGCCTACATGGGTACAAATGCTTTTTTTGGAGGGGTGGGGACAGACCGTGAAGGTATATGTGCCAAATATGACATCACTTTCAGGGTATATGAGTGACCTGCTCCTTGGAGCATAAAAATGTATCTACAGTGCAAATTTACTTCTGGGGATGTACCGTAGGCCAAATTGCTGTTTATAAGGAAGTAATCAACAGAAAAAATAAAATAATAACGTGGTTTATGACCTTCGTTCAGCAGTGGGAACACTGTGTCGGTTCAGCACAACTTCACCCCCACAGGAAGGTATCAAGGTCAGTCAAGTAATCCTAGGGCAGAAAGGAGCTGGGGAAAAAAAAAAAAAAAATCTACAGATATTTAATTACATTTTGAAACTTTAACACAAACTGGATTCCAGTTTAGCGAATGAGTTCTCGGATGTCTTTGTTTCTAAAGGCCATTCACAAATAGTGTTAGCGTGAGAAGGCGAAGGAGGTGTTACTGCTTTTTGGCAGTTTTGCACCTGCCTCAAACATACTGTAATGAAAGCTACAGCAAGCCGGTGAAGGGAAGGCAGCAGTTTCATTAGGTGGGGAGTGAAGATATCCAGTGTCTCACGTGTGTAAGCTACAGGCCTCAATACCTTACAGAAAGTCACAGTTCAGGCAACATTTTACCAGAGGGCAAGAAATGCCGCTCCTCATCATATCCCGTCCTTTTAGAATTCATGGCTGTCCTTTCCTGATATGCAAGGTTCTCTTTACCATCTGTAAACGCGCACGGCTGGTTTACAGTTAACGGCTGTTCCACCACAAACAACACTTTCCACCAGTCTCTAACTCGTTGGAGTTAAAGTGCTATTCTCATGATTTCATTTTTATTTTATTTTTTTAACTCGTATTACTGATCAAAATTATCCACAGTTTCCAAACATTATTAACCCCTTCAGCTATAACTTTTCACTGAAGTAGGTTCAATGTCAGAAAAAGCAGTTTTTCATTCTGTTGGACAATATCACATACACATTCTCTATCTGCAGGTTACAGCACTTCACTGAAGCTACATCACACTTATATTGGGAGAAACATTCAAACCCAGTGAGCCATGTTTTTATGGCCACATTATTTCTTCAAATAGAAAATATCTAGATCTTGTACGTCATCTTATACACACTTCCCTGAAATTCAGCAGGACATATCTGCAAAGGACATTGGAGAACTTATCTCCACAGATATTTAAAATAAGTCAGAAGTTCCATAGGTTTGAATACAGCAGCTGCATTTGAGGGACCCATATATGGGTTTGTTGGTTTCACGGGGTTATAATTGTAGTTCTGATGGGAAGGGGCCCAGGGTCTCTGCATCAGTAGATTAAACCTTTGTAAAACCTTAGGAGAGACTGTCTCTCTGTCAGGCTTTGAAGATCTTACTCTTCGAGCTAAGTCCACACGCTTCCCACACACGCAAGAGAAAAAAAGTGCAGGTAAGTCAGTCATGGGGGAGTTCAGTGTAGATGGGGCGTTTGCCAACATGGAATTTGTGACTTCAGTAGGTGTCTAGGGAGTATCTTCTCAGGAGAATCGACAGCAAGTGTCAGAGAAAGTTCACACAGGTTCCCGTGGGCCTCCTTGTGTTTTTCCATGAAAGGCCTCGGCATGTAAATAAGGGAGGTAACAACAGCTCAAGTTGAATAAACAAAGCAAAAAAAAAAAAGCAGTGATCTGTGTGGGGAAAAAAAAAAAAAAAAAGGAAAAAGAAAAACCAGTCACCTTTGCAGACAAAAAGTTCCAGCATCTGACACGGGGGGAAAAAAAGACATTCAACCGGAGGGCAGAAAACAAAATAATTATTGTGTTAATGACAAAAAGTGGCCGTAATCCGACTCTCGATGACGTCATCCTACAGTACACAACGTTATCACAAAGCTACCGGATACCTGCGTTACCAGGTCACTTCGCACAGAAGGACAGCCACTTGAAGAACGCAATTTGTGATGGAAAAGGTTTGTTGTCCAGGGGCATGTCATCACCACACAGCAAAAAATGACAGATGAAAATACTAGGCAAGATGAATTTACTTATTTTAAGACTTAAAACACTTATTTCGATCAGCATTTTTCTTAGACAAAAGATTTGACAAAAGCTTACCAATGGAATAAGAAAATGATCACTTGTCAAGCAAACAGTAACTTAAAATAAGTTACCATTTGCTTGACCAGTGAAAAATTTCTTATTCCATTGGCAAACTAGTCAAAATTACCTCAAATCAGGACAAATCTTTTGTCTTACTGAGAAAAATGGCGATAGAAATAAGTGTTTTAAGTCTGAAAATAAATTCATCTCACCTAGTATATTCATCTTTCATTTTTTGGAGTGCAGTTCAGACTTCCAAAGAAACAAGTGCTCTCTAGTGACACATCTTAATGAGGCCAAATATTTCTATGGTTCATGTGAGCAAAGAACAAACGCTTACTGTATCTCATGAACCCATCTCATTACTCTCTGTTGGGGGGTAGGTGAGGAAGGACTAAAAATGACAAGAAAGAACATGCTGGAAATTTCTGTTTGAGGGTTTTCATCCCCAGTTTAACGCACTGCAGACAGCTACAATATCTATATACATTATTACTGAGTTGGCGATTTGCATAAGTTCACACATCTCCGACGAAAGCACCGCGAATAAATGAGTCCTTTTTCCGCATACACCGGTTTTACTGAGTGACAAAGATGATGCGCCAGGTTTCAAATTTAGTTATGAAGTGAAAACTGCATTTTGAAGCCGTTTTTGCAAGTAAAACCGGCTAATTCAAATCAGCTGTTATGGTGACCGCGATTATAGCCCGTGCGTAGCATGGGTATCGGCTAGTTAAACCTAATTTAGCTGATGGGTTTTTTCTAAGCAACACAACTGATTAGACAATGCAGATGCAAATCCCCCAGGACCAATGTGGGGTCAAGGCTCTTGCTCAAGGGCCCAACAGCTACAAATCATTTACACCGGGCCAAGAGCTATCAACCTACCAGGTCCCAGTCAAGTCTTTTAACTATTAAACTATCAACTGACCATTATGAATTGGACACCTTTCATTAAACAGCCTTTGTTTACAGGTAGGACAACAATAATGCAGATTTATTTGCAAAAAAATTTTTAATGCTGGATATCTTCTGGCCACAAAGTCCAGCATTCCACAGTCATCGTGGAGGGGGGCTGAATTGCATTAGTCAATGGCTCATGTTAGACATGCAAAACTAATAGACACAACCCATGTCATGTACCTCTAGTCCCTGACTGTCTGGCACAATACCAACTCTGACCTCGGCTGTAGTCAGGCAGAATTAGCTGAAAGTTCCAGAGAGTTCGTCCCTCAGTTTTGCAGGGTTATCCAATCTGACTGAATGCAGTCACTGATGAATATGGTTCGTCGTTTGTCTGATCCCCATGATCCCCAGGTCTCCATTATTTTAAAAGCCTGTCTACCCTAGACTCTGGAACAATCAACTACCGAGCGTCAGATCAGCTGAATCAGTGTCCATTTTTAAAACACGTCTTAAAACAAATTTTTACCAGCAGGCTTTTCCTGGGTCTTAACTAATTTTATTATTATTATTTTCATTTTTATTATTACTTTTTCTTATTTTTTTAATTATTACTTTTTTATGTTTTACTCCTGTTTGTTTTCCTTTGTGCTTGTGTACTTTGTGCTCCTGCTGGAAAAATGCTATATAAATGAAGTATTATTATTATTATTATTATTACTACTACCTCGTTCTCTCACTCCACCCCTGCCTCCCCAATTCAGCTCATTTATTTTATAACGAGACGCACAGGCAACAAGGTGAGTCAAGCGTTTTCAGATTTGCGCATTTACGTCAAGACTGAAAATAGCAGCAATTACCAGCCATTTTTGAAAAGTAAATCCCGCTTATTTTTTGTCACACACTGTGCATGAATGAGTCAGAGAGAGAGAGAAAGACACTGACTGGTGGGAGTTTGAGGACAAACGAGCTACTCAAAAACAGAAAAACTGACCTCCATTCTTTTGGCAGCACAAAAGCCCCCCAAATTTAACAATTCCTCCTTTCTGCTACAGGACAAGGAAGACAGGACAGAGCAGAGATACCTGATCGCAAACAGGACAGGCTAATCCCCATCTCTGCACTCTCTCACACACACACACACACACACACACACACTCTCTCTCTCTAAAGGTGGGGGTAACATCTAGCCAGATTCTCTCTCAGAAGTATTAATGTGAATGGTTAAAATTTTGGGTTAGACAAAGACTCCAGCCTAACAGCGAGAAGAATGTGGGTTCGAGACTGGCTGACGGCCTTTGTGTGTCCAGACTGCATGTTCTCCCCCGCGTTTGTGTGAGTCTCCTGCTAATTCTCATGTTTCCTCCAACAGTCCAAAGACAAGCATTCACAGCTAACTGAAGGCTAATTTTGCCCTAGATGTGCGATTCCTGTGACTGTTTGAGTTGTGTTTGTGCCTCACCCCATTGCATGCTGGGATGAGCTATAGCTCCCTACCCCTCCCGACCCTGCCCGGGTGGGTTTAGCCAAGTGGTCCTCATTCCTGGACCTAGAGAGCCATGGGGTCTGCAGGTTTTTGTTTTCACCTTGATATCAACAATCAGTTTGGATCCAGGCGACCAGGTGGGGCGAGTAACCTGTATGATAAACTGCTTTAATAAATCAGTCAAGTGCTGAGTGCCGCTCTCCAGGGCCAGGACTAAAGATCCCTGGTTTAGATAATGGATGAACACATCTCAGTTTAGAGATCTCAGTCTGAATCAGCCATCCACTCCGTGTCCCCACACGCCCTCCATTTTCAGTCTTCATCAATCACTTCCCATGTAAGCACAGTAACCCATTCATTCTGCTCAGCACTTTCAAAAGCAGGGAGCCAGCCCCATCATAACGACACAAAACCGACAATTCAATACAAGACAGAACATCTGTTATTTCAGTCATCATTCAAAGAAAATGAGTCTCCATTTTGCCATTCACAACTGAGACACGCCTCCGGAGGCAACAGTGCCAAATCTTATGCACAGAGGTGCCTGACAATATACAGACGCTAGCATTATGATAGGCTACATTTCCGAGAAAGGTCTTGCTCGTCAGTTGCTGTGACGAAAATAAAAGCCCAGCCATGAGAACAGGTTCTTGATTATGCTTTTTTCGAATTTTTTTTTGCGCATTTATAACAGGGTAAAAATTAAATGGCTCTGCCCTCTATGAATCTGAGCAGCGGCACTGCATTAGCAAGTGCAAGCAAAAAGCTCTGTCCCTGTTAAAAACAAGCAGGACCAGGACACACCTGACCTGGCAGGATTCACACAAAAGCCTTCTCAGCACACACCCCTGTGTACAGGAAGGCTGTTACCATTTCAGGTTCTGCTCATGCATGAAAATTCATGCCCGAATTTTGATTTTTTTAACTGGCAAGTATGAATTCTCACCTCCTTATTTTGAAGTTCAGTTCAAAAAACAGGCTGTGATGCACAGCACATTTATCAACCAGGATTCACCTAATAAGTTCAATCTACTAATGCTGCAGCTTTCAAATCTGACCGTAAAAGGTTTTTTTAATGTTACATACAGTATGTATTTTAATCTTTTTCTCCTTTTTAAATTGTCATGACATTGTGTTCCCTGCTTATATTGGCTTATGGCAGACATATCCTAAATGAAAATTTCTCTCAGTGAGACTGGCAGCCCATGTGTTCAAACAGGAAGCAGATCAGGTCATAAGACACAAAATTGAAGATGTGGCAGGAAAATGAAAGGGACACTTCATGACTCGAAGGCATGAAGTTCAAATTCACAAACCAGAAGATCTCCTCCACTGTGCCATCATCTCACTGTACACTGGAAATATTTAAAGAAGCTATCAAGTTATTTTGCTGTCACACAGCACATTGTTGTGTTACTTGCAATGGTTTTTCAATATTTCTTTTATTGGTCCTCTTCACGCATCATGAAACAGTTAGCATTGCTGTAAAGGCATTTGCAATATGGAGTGTAAATAAAAGATGACTGATTCATAAGCACTAAGAGTGAATATTTTACCGAAAACAATCCACTGGCCTGTTAGCATTTGAAATGCAACACAAATTTAGTTTTTTGGCTCAATATGCCAACATAGTACATTCAAAAACAAGGAGGATAAAGTATGGACTGTCATTTAAAACAGATATTCAGGTCCATATCATGTGAATAATGTTGGAATTTTTGGTCTTTTTTATACTGCGTCACAATGTTCAAACACCTGCAAGTTTCACAGCACCACAAACCTCATTGCAAAGTATTTGAGAAGTGCTTTTTCCTCAAAATGGCAGGCATTAAAGCAGGTACTTTGCTTAAATTTATCCAGTACGTATTTGTTTTCTTTTCAGCTGACTTCTGGTAGAATTATTCAATTTGGCAAAGTAAGACCTCAGCCACACCTTTTGCACACAGTCCCTGTATATAAGCATTTGTGTTTCCTAAATATAGAAATGTAAATGACCAGAGGGCACTCGCTCTTTTGCATCAGGGCACAGTGCTTGCTGAAACTGAAAAGCAGACCCATTAATTCATGCATCAGCACAGTGGAATAGGACAAGTGTGGGTCAGCTGGCATGTGGAGCAAACACAGTATGTAAAACTGAGAATACAAACAACTTGACAAAACACTGCGCCAAGATAGAAACTGGGCCAATAATGAGTGGATATTGTTTAGCCAAGCCAACCAAACCAGGCGATAGCAGCTAATTGCCCCCTGAAAATCGAACAAGAGATCTTTAATGAATAAGCTTATCCCATTACTCTCTGATAAGGAGAGTGCATCCTCGGTTCTGCACTTTGCCTGCGAAAGCGCAAGATCCATGAAGAAAATGATATTGAACACGGCCTCGCAAAACACTGATTGTAACTGTGGCGTTCCAAAGCATTCATCATCTCTCCATCTATTAAACATTTGATGAGACCATTTCAACATGCAACAATGCCCACAGTACCTTATCATAGGCAACCATGTCACAAGAGCTACCCTCAACTCGAAAGCAAACGTAAGCATCTTCCAATTTGTTCATGAAATCCATCTCCTTATGCATGGAGATGTACAGCACAGTTATTAGGGATGAGTAAGTGGCAAAAGATGGCTAGTTGCCGTCCAACCCCAAAAGAAGCGACCGAGGGCAAGCTGGACTCTGGATGCCACCCTGTCTTTTCCTAAGAGTAAATCAAAATACCCGCCGAAACATGAATATGCCTCCACTTAGCAGAGTATTCATCATTAGCCATTAGCATCACAGCACATTCTGAGCATCAACGCCCGCATGTACTTCAAGGCCCCATTCAGAGGAGAAATTTTGTCAAGGAGGATCAAGAGCTTAACACTCTACACTCAAGTATAGGATCACAGATCAGCGATCAGCGCTTTAAACATTCCAACGCAGAGGACAATCACTACAGGCAAAAAGCACAGAGGCAAAGAAAATGGAATCAAATGAGTATGAGGGCGTAGGTTCAGAATTGTGAAAAAAAATAAAACATTCTAAGGCAGAGGTAGGCAGCGAGGGCCGTATCTGTCCCTGGTTTTCACACCAACGTCTGGTCTTTAATTAGTTGATTGTCTCAATTAGCCAAACCATTTATGAAATCTGACGTTTCATGCGCATTTCTTTAAATTATCATGAAACTACAAAGACTAATCTTGTCTCCCTTCATAAAACATTTTCTTTTGATCGAATCATTGCGAAAATCTATATTTGTGCATGCAATCAATTAACTCAATTAGTCACGGTTAATTGATAGGAATAAAAACCTGCATACACACCGGCCCTCCAGGACCGTGATTGCCCACCCCTGTTCTAAGGTAACCAGCTCTTTAAAGAAGTGGTTCTCAAATTCAGTCTGGGGGAACCCTGCTAGTTTTAGTTCCAACAACTTCCATTTCAGAATTTGCAAGAGCCTGTTAATTTTCATGATTGTGTTTGATGTTTAGAGTGATTATATACTTTTCCTAATGCACATCATGCCAGCAGAGTTATTCAATGCAACAAAGATTCCTACTTCTATATTGTGCTTATTGCAGCACAGTTGATCAATAAAGTAAGAGGCTCCAAACGAGCGAGGTTAATTGGCCAACTTAACAGGTAACCAGGTTAACTACTTGTGCCTCCTTTTAGAGGACCTTCTAGAGGACTAATGTCAGACAGCATTTCACATCTAAAGACAATGATTCAGAGTCAAAGAGTGTTTTCTCTAACTCGGACCTAGAAAAGACTGGGGATCTTGCAGAACACACACAATGGTTGTTGACGATGTTCATGTTTTTGAACTTCAATATATGCAGGAGCTAAGACTAAAGACTTTTGATTAGACTGAACATGAATGATTTTATCAGAATGCCAAGGCCAGAAAAAGGCCAAGTGTTATGACCAAACAAACAAGATGAATAAAGCGCCATCAACCCAAGTGAAACCCTCATGATTTTATTCAACATTAGCAATTTATAAGGGACAGGAAATTGCTTCCAAAGTTGTCAAGCGTAAGGCCAGCGTTAATAGTTGAATACACAAGAATTTGAACTTTTACCTAATACTTCAATACAATGCAGGTGCTGGACCTCATTTGTGTTGTCATTGAGTTCGTAATCATCTTCCAGGTGTTGAGGATTGGTAGCCAGAAGTAGGCTGACATACTAATTAAGAGCATAAAGATTTAACTCCAATTTATTCTTTTATAGATAATTTGTCCATTTTCATGTAATTATATTGAAAATTACTCTGTGAAATGTAATCCAGTATTATATTCCCAATAATTATGTATTTTCATGGCATGCATAGCCATTTCTGACTAAATTTGACAGATATTACATAATCCCACAATATGAGATCCTAGTTTAGAAAAAAAATAATCTTCTAAAAATTCTGGGATTACCATTAAAGTTGGAACAAATATCAGCATGCACAGGGGGGCCCCAGGACCGAAATTGAGAATTACATCTTTAAAAAGAGATGCAGGAGCATCATCATTCCCCTCCTCCCTCCCCCCAGGATGGCTTTGACATGACAAAACATCTACCTCCTCAGTCAAATGCTCCATACGCTACCAGACAACCTTCTTTTCTGAATGCTTAAGAGTTTTTGAGAAGCCAACACTGGGATTGTACGTGATTAGGGCATTTACGCCTTAAATGAGGACGACAGACACTGCAATGCATACAGAGTGCTTTCTTTAGATGGGTTTGTTTGATCAAATGCAGAAGTCTGTAATAATAAAATAAGGGCAGGATGTGGACTCAAAATAATAAAAAGAAAAGGATGTATTATCTCATTTGTTTGTTTTGATATCTAAATGTACACGACCACGCAAAGCCACACACAGGTCATTGTGTGGTGTTCAAAGCCAGTTTTATTTTCCAGCTGAGGCGACTGTTAGCATTGGATCTGACATTAATCAGTGCTATAGAAATAGACTATAAAGAGGTCATCACTTATCACTTATCAAAAAAAAAAAATAAAAAAACATAAAATGCCAACAGTCAACACCCATTATTATTATCAAATGGATTATGATGCAACGCTCAACCGCAATACAGGTTTGCTCGCAATTGAGCACCAAGGCCTTAAGCCAGCCTTTAGTCTGACAAGATGTGCAGATCAAAGCTATCACGTGTAGTACATGGGCTGTATTATGAAGTTCAATTTCAGTATGGTAGGAGAAATATTACATTCATGAACATGACTGAATTTGTTGATCTATTCAGTAATTTTCTCAGTTTCTCATTTACATCAGACCACTTGCTTTATGTGGTTCCCTCTTGGACAAAAACATCATAAAATTCAACAAATTAAGCACTAATCTGCTTTAAATAACTGCAATAGAGCATGCAAAATCAATTTCTTTCAATAACTAGAGGGTGCTCAGTAGAAGGCATACTTTCTACAAACAATATATATATATGTATGCATGTATGTATACATACATACATACACACAGACACAGACACAGACACAGACACAGACACAGACACAGACACAGACACACACACACAACCCCAATTCTAAAAAAGTTTGAATGCCGTGGGTAATGTAAATAAAATGCAATGATTTGCAAATCTCAAAAACCCACATTTTGTCTATGTGCTATTGCTAATAATGTCAGACGTTGAAAGAGAGACATTCTACAATTTCATGATAAATATTCGCTCATTTTGATTTTGATGGCACCAGCACATCTCAAAAAAGTTGAGACAAGGGCTGCAAAAGGCTGGAAAAGTAAGGTGGTACTACAAAACCCAAAACCAGTGAAGTTGGCACGTTGTGTAAATCGTAAATAAAAACAGAATACAATGATTTGCAAATCCTTTTCAACCTATATTCAATTGAATACACTGCAAAGACAAGTTACTTAATGTTCGAACAGGTAAACTTTGTAATTTTTTGCAAATATTAGCTAATTTGGAATTTGATGCCTGCAACATGTTTCAAAAAAGCTGGCACAAGTGGCAAAAAAGACAGAGAGTTGAGGAATGCTCATCAAACACTTATTTGGAACATCCCACAGGTGAAAGGGCTAATTGGGAACAGGTGGGTGCCATGATTGGGTATAAAAGCAGCTTCCCCGAAAGCTTGAAAGCTTGTCACTCACAAACAAGGATGGGGCGAGTGTCACCACTTAGTGAACAAATGTGTGAGCTGATTGTCAAACAGTTTAAAAACGTCATTCCTCAACGAGCTATTGCAAGAAATTTAGGGATTTCATCATCTACGGTCCATAATATCGTCAAAAGGTTCAGAGAATCTGGAGAAATCACTGCACGTAAACGACAAGGCCGAAAACCAACATTGAATGCCCGTGACCTTCGATCCCTCAGGCGGTACTGCATCAAAAACCGACATCAGTGTGTAAAGGACATCACCACATGGGCTCAGGAACACTTCAGAAAACCACTGTCAGTAACTACAGTTTGTCGCTACATCTGCAAGTGCAAGTTAAAGCTCTACAATGCAAAGCGAAAGCCATTTATCAACAGCACCCAGAAACGCCGCCAGCTTTGCTGGGCCCAAGCTCATCTAAGATGGCCTGATGCAAAGTGGAAAAGTGTTCTGTGGTCTGACGAGTCCACATTTCAAATTGTTTTTGGAAACTGTGGACGTCGTGTCCTGCGGACCAAAGAGGAAAAGAACCATCCGGACTGTTATAGGCGCAAAGTTCAAAAGCCAGCATCTGTGATGGTATGGGGGTGTATTAGTGCCCAAGGCATGGGCAACTTACACATATGTGAAGGCACCATTAATGCTGGAAGGTACATACGGGTTTTGGAGCAACATATGTTGCCATCCAAGCAACGTCTTTTTCATGGACGCCCCTGCTTATTTCAGCAAGACAATGCCAAACCACATTCTGCACGTGTTACAACAGCATGGCTCCGTAGTAAAAGAGTCCGGGTACTAGACTGGCCTGCCTGTAGTCCAGACCTGTCTCCCATTGAAGCGTTAAATATGACAACGGAGATCCCGGACTGTTGAACAACTTAAGCTGCACATCAAGCAAGAATGGGAAAGAGTTCCACCTGAAAAGCTTCAAAAATTGGTCTCCTCAGTTCCCAAACGTTTACTGAGTGTCGTTAAAAGGAAAGGCGATGTAACACAGTGATTAAAAAGGCCCCTGTGCCAACTTTTTTGCAATGTGTTGCTGCCTTTAAATTCTAAGTTAATGATTATTTGCAAAAAAAAAAAAAAAGTTTCTCAGTTTGAACATTGAACATCTTGTCTTAGCAGTGTATTCAATTGAATAGAAGTTGAAAAGGATTAGCAAATCATTGTATTCAGTTTTTATCTACGATTTACAAAACGTGCCAACTTCACTGGTTTTGGGTTTTATATTATGTTTTTGGTCCGACCGCCGCCACCGCGCCACCGTACATCTTAACGCGATAACTTCAGTAATATTTCAATTAGAAATTTCATGTTTTGCATATAAGTAAGTATCATAAAGAGGAAGAACCAATTCGATTTTTGGACAATTTACAATTACTAGATTGGCCACCAGGGGCCAAAAACTGAAAAATCACCGTTTTTATCATATCTCTAGAAATATTTGTCCAATTGACCTCAAATCAAGTGCAAATGAAACTTCATGACCTGAGGATGTATCCCACGATGACATTATACCAGTTTGGTTCAAAGTTTGACACAAGGTGGAGCTTTGTCACATAAAATTTACCATTTTTGCCATATCTTTGGGAACCATTTGTCCAATTGACATGAAACTATGTGCAACTGCAAGGTCATGACTCACAATGTGTCACATGATGACATCATACCTGTATGGTTCAATATTTTGCCACCAGGTGGAGCTTTGTGATGGAAAATTACCATTTTGGCCATATCTTCAGAACCATTTGTCCGATTGACCTGAAATTAAGTTGAAATGAAAGGTCATTACCTGAGGGGCTTTATACTGTATTTGGTCTTTTCAAGGATTGGGGAATTGGAGGATTGGGAGCGTTTGGGGATACACCCCAAGCCGTCCCTCCGACGGCATAAGCCTAGTTATATCCCCGAACACCGAACGATATTATGTTTTTGGTCTGACCGCCGCCGCCGCCACCACCGTGTGTCAAAATTTTGAACCAAACAGGTATAATGTCATTGTGGGACAAATCCTCAGGCCATGACCTTTCATTTGCACTGGATTTGAGGTCAATCGGACAAATATATCCAGAGATATGATAAGAACAGTGATTTTTCCGTTTTTGGCCCCTGGTGGCCAATCTAGAAATTGTAAATTGTCCAAAATCGAATCATTTATGTACTTACTTACATGCAAAACATGAAATTTCTGATTAAAATATTACTGAAGTTATTGCGTTAACACGTAGGGCAGCACAGCAGCGGCAGTGGTCGGGCCAAAAACATAATATCCGCAAAACACCATTCGGCGTTCGGGGATATAATGAAAGTCTATTCAAGGTCTATTCAAGAATTGGGTAATTGGAGGATTGGGGGCATTCGGGGATATACCCCAAGCTATCGCCTCCGACGGCATAAGCCTAGTTTACAAATGTTTTCATATAAATGTTACCATAATTTAAACTAAAGGAAAATAGCATACCAAGTCTTATTGCCAATGTGATCTTGTAATAATACC
The DNA here is from genome assembly GCA_029721435.1 of Gymnothorax reevesii. Taxonomy (NCBI): domain Eukaryota; kingdom Metazoa; phylum Chordata; class Actinopteri; order Anguilliformes; family Muraenidae; genus Gymnothorax; species Gymnothorax reevesii. Next base: position 120,026,858 of record CM056574.1, read on the forward strand.
GCATCGTTGGGAACGAAGGCATCACCGGCAACTTCAGCTTGGTCGTGGATTTCTAGCCTTGCTGTGACTCATACATACAGTATAAGGTTGATGACCATTGTATTCCTCCGAATCTGCCAAAGTAAGAACTATTTCTGTCTCCTGATTCCTCAAAGATCAATCCAGTTGTCAAAACTCTCAGTGGAATTTCCGCTAGATTCACTTGAACTGTATGACTCCATTTTGACTTTGCCTGTTTGTGTTCTAGCGCCGATGTCATGCGTACTTCGGGTGAGCTTGGGCCGGGGCCGGCATGTTGCACCAGAGGTGATCAATAAATTTAATTTGCAGTGATCTGTGATCGACTTCTGTAAAAAAAGAAAGAGAATTACTCAAGGATCGCAAAATTTCTATCATATATTGCTTGTCTATCCCCTGGGGTTTCCATGCTCTTAAAGTCTGGAGACTGTGCTGGCCACTCCATGTTTTCAAGCTTACCATCTTGTTATTTCTTTCCTAAGGTAGTTCTGGCAGAGCTTGGACTTATGTTTTAGGTCATTAGCTTGCTGTAGGATGAACCCCTGACCAAGCAGGCGCATACCAGAGGGTACTGCATGGTGCTGCAGAATGCTGTGGTAGCCGTTTTGGTTCAGGATGCCTTTCACTCTATAGGTCACTAACCCTGGATCCAGCAAATAAGCCCCAGACCATCACGTTTCCACTTCCATGTTTGACAGTTGAAGTCACACACACTGAGGGACCATCCTTTCACCTACTCCACGGCATACAAAAAAAACCTGGGTAACCTTGCATTTTGTTTAAAACTTTTGACAGTTCAACATTTGCCTTTGAACCATTTCAATCTACTCTTTGGACTGGAACTGCATAATTTTCAAAAATAGTGCCACAGGCCCTGTAGCTCACCTGACCACTCAAGGGAAACGCCTTGAACAAATTTAGTGTCCTAATGGGTGGGAAGATACTTGTCAAGTTTCTGCTTCATTGGTGAAGTAGTTTTACAGAAGAAGAGTTTTAAAGGTTTCAGTGTAACTTAGAGGGGTCGTGCAAAGTTGAAGGTCAAAGCAAGGTAAAAATTCAAAATACGGAAAAACTCATATGTGATGTATCTTGCTACTTACTACCTACATAGCAAATTTCAGCTGAATATGTGCAATAATAGCTCTCAGGTGGCCGATTATGTGATTTTCGAAATCGGATCGAAACGCCTTGAGCAAAACTTAGTGTCCTCATAGGCAGGAAGGTACCTGTCAAGTTTCACCTTCATTGGCCAAGTAGTTTCGTAGAAGATGATTTTGAAAGATTTCAAAGTAACTCTCAGGGGTTGTATAAAGTTGAAGGTCAAAGCAAGGTCAAAATTTGAAATACGGGAGAAGCCATATGATATGTGATGTATTGCCACGTACTGACTACATAACAAATTTCAGCTGAATATGTGCATAAATAGCTTTCAGATGGCCAATTATGTGACTTTCAATGGATCGGAACCCCTTGGTCAAATTTTGGTGTCCTCATGGGTAGGAAGGTACTTGTCAAGTTTCAGCTTCATAGGCCCAGTGGTTTCGGAGAGGTTTACGAATGACGAATGACGACGACGAACGACGGACAAACAGGCCATGACATAAGCTCATCTGACTTCGTCGTAAAAAAAACTGGAAAAATTGGGGTATCCTAAAATTTGACTGGCAGTGTACGTACTGGATCACTTCCAAAATTAAATCAACTCTTCCTTGCACTCCCACCCATCATCCTGCCAATAACTTTTTGAGTTATCCGGCCAGAAATATCACACAGACCTGCATTAAACATATTTTAAGGAAAGGCTATTCTTCCTACAGCCCTTCGGCGTGAAAGTTAAGAGTGGAGCGGATTATATTATGAAATCTCTTATTGGCCCAGCTGCGGGGCAAATAGCCTAGCAGAAGTGCTTCTGTGATCTGCCCCGCTGTGGTGCGAAAAGCAGAACTATTTCTCTTGTCCGCCCCGCTGCAGGGCAGATAGCTGATCTCTCTCCCCAATTCACCCCTCTGCGAGATAAATAAAAATATGGAAGTGGCAATTCATTTTTTTAATTCTTCAGGATCCAGAGTTCAGGGATGTTCCGGATCACTTTAAAAATTGAATTAACTCATCCATGGTCTAGGACTTTCTATCAATTTCGTGCCGAACCGTTCATAACCTTTGGAGTAACCCTGTAATCAGACAGACACACAAACAAACAGGGACAAAAACAACCTCCTTAGCGGAGATAACTAATTTACACCCAATTCCTCCATTGGTCCAGCCAGGTAGGATCATTGATGAGATTTTCAATCAAAATGTTAAAATGATATAGCCTACGACATATTTTAAACAATTCAAGAAATAAATTTGATCATTGAAATAAGCATATTAATGTCCGCAAAGCCTGAAAGGTGCACACTGAGCACTGTCAAACTATTCATTTTAATCATGTTTTTTTTCAAAGTATAAACATGGAACCGCAATGACGACCCAACGACGAAAAGTGCAATTGGAAAAACTTGATGCTTCCCAAGCAAGCAATTTCTTTGGAAGCAATTCAAGAAGAAGGAAGAAAAAAGAGAGCAATCACATAGCTCGTAATTTGATCAATTACCCTTCCATGTAAACGATTCAAGTACAGCTCAGAGGCAAAGGATCTCAAACAGACAAGGGAAACAGTGGAATATCCAGCTCCAGTAAGAAATGATATACTTAGAATGAGGCAAGAAACTTGCACGAGAGAAGAATGAGTCATTGCGAGCTGCATCTTATTTTACTTCGGAGGTTTAAAACCGGTTCCCAGCTTTAACAACACTGATGTGCATAAATTGAATCTATAGTTTGATGACCACGGCTGCTTCATTTCCAAAAAAAAGTTCCACCTGAAAATCCGTTTTGGGCGTATTAAACAGACATTTATGAAGGGATCGTTTACCAAACAGCCCAATAAGCAACTAATTACGCGTGGAAATGAACTAGCTAATTGCTGAAAACGGATAAAATTTCAAAAAGCACCACGTTTGGCGGCTTAATTTACGAAGATACTGTTAGTGTTCTTCTTTCGTTGTAGCAATCTTTTCAGGGCATAATATTTCATATTCAAAAATAACCAGAATAACTTTTAGAACTGTACGTGTAGAGAACGCTTTTTATCAACGCTCAGGTAAGTTACAACGTATAATTGGCAGCAGACGTTTCGTGCGAATCGCGCAGTTTCCCTGACTTTGGTCTAGACCGCTGCCTTCACTTTACGAAGACAAATACACTTGAATCAAGCCAATTAGAAATATATTTCGGAAGCACAGTCATGTCGACAAGAATGTACTGACAACTGAACAAATAACTCACTATAACGTCCGTCTTCCCGTCATGCAGCTTTTCTTAACCCTTTTCTCTGCAGCACAGTGTCGAATGTTGAATCAGTCCTTCCAAACGAAGGATATAGGCCAATTATTGAGTATCCGGAGCCTGATACGAGCGAATCTTGTTCAAAACAGAGTAGCAGTGGGGTTGATATACGTCTGCAGCCCTCTGTACTTGCTCAGGTAGGTAAACAAGTCTCTCGCCGGGAGCACGTTTGAGTTTCGAGGTAACAGGTAACTCGACACTGCGGGTCACCAGAAACCACTCCTCCCTTCCTTCTATATGAACCGTTTCGCCTGGCATCTTCCCTGGTGCTTCAGTTGCATACATGCCTACTCTACCGCTTTCGGGGCGTTTCATTCTGAAAAAAAAACGCCCCAAAAGTGGTAGAGTTGGCATGTATGCAGTTGTCGCATTTTTTTCTTAACGTCTTTTTTCATTTTTGTCCCAAGCAAAGCATATATATTCGGGTTTATGGATGGAGAATATTGTAAGCATCTTTCCCCAGTGACAGTTAATCAAACACAGTTTGGCTCTGTGTAATGATTACGAATGATGTAGTAGATGCGTCATTGCGGTGCTACTGGCATATATGCCTTGTATTCATACAGGTTATGTCCTCTAATTTTCCTGTTAGTTTGAGCAGATAACACGGAAATAAAGGAAATGAAGTACCCCGACTGTCCACTCGTCAGAACAATATTTATCAGCTTCTTTTTGCTCTTCCTCCCAGTCATTGAGAAACTAGTACCAGGGGTCTCATTGGAGGAAAGTGCTGTTTCAGTCCCCATTAGTCAAACTGTTAGGTAATGGATTCGAGAAAGTGCTGCGTAGGCCTATTAACAGTGGACATCCCATGGTTACTTCCATTCATTGCAGAGAAACAAAAGCAAGGCACTTTATGAGGCAAAAAACCTTTTTTATCAGTGCTAACTCAGACATCCTGTTACAACATGGTAGCCTTTTGCACTGAGTTGGTCTTTTTTTTTAATCAGGTTGAACCTGATAACTTTGAACCCCATTAAAATCTGAAAGATTTGGCAAGTGACTTTCAGTTGTTTCAAGGGAAACAGAAAAATTTGGTTCCCTTATTCAAACAGTAGCTCAGCCTTATGTGTATACACTGGTGTCTTTGACACATTATGAACACGGTTTTTCAAGTGTCCGCACTGAGCACGGTGACTTTCCCTGGCTATGATTGGTTAGAATTTTGCGGTATTATTTGAGCAGATACCCAATGTTTTCAGTTACACGATCAGATTATTAACCGAAGAGAGTTTGGAACAAACTCTCAAATTGCCTTCCTGGTAGAGTCTGATGAGCTGGAACCATGAACAGGGCTGCAGCATTAGTTCAGGAGGGATCCTGGGATTTTTAATCCTTATTTAAACAGGCAGGCCACTTAAGATCAGAATCTCACTTACTAAGACGGACTGGGATAGGTGCCAGAGCAGTGGAGAGCAGGAGAGTGAAACAGTGGTAAAACCCATGGGGTCATTTTGGGGATAAGAGCCTCGCTTGAGGGCCCAAGAGCAGAGTATTTTTTTTTCCTCAACTTCATCTCTACAGCAGCAAACGAGAATCCCAAGCTCTGCCAGGGGCTTAAATCAGCCGTAGCAAGACAAGCGACCGACCATTGGGATATGCTGCTCATGTACAAGCAAACTATCGTGAATTTGTGAGCACCTGTGGTTTTCAAATGAGTGAATAGGGAGGGGGGTCTTTAGTGGAGTGAAATTTACCCACATTTACTGAAAAATGTATGTGTGTGTGTGTGTGTGTGTGTGGAGGGGGGGGGGTGTCACATCCCCCGACAACATTGCAAATCTCGCTATGGTGAAGGCATGATCTGCCCTACTCTGCCTCTGATTGACAGCCTGTTATTCTTACCCTAACCAATCTGACTCATCATGCCTAAACCTAACCAACAATGGCTAGTATACGTTGCCTATCAGAGGAAGTAGTAAGGCAGGCTATGCCTTTGTCATGGCAGAATTTGTTATTTAATGTCCCCCCATTCTACAGTCTGCTGTGCCGCTAACTGTGGCCAGTGGTAGTGAAGGAAAATTCCGTTTTATCAGAAACGGCTGCCGTCATAATGACTGGATGTACTCAAAGGGAACAAAGCCTGCTGTTGCCAGTCAGGTTAGAGTCCAGGAAGTACAGAGGATGGTGACTGTGCAGTTTTACCCAATCAGATTGCTACACTGTCTGTCAGTCTGTTGTTCATGCCCTTCAGGGTAAATAGTAGACACAGCACGTGACTTAAATCTCACCCAATTGTAATGGACAATATTTCCATCTTTTTGTGCTTTTCATAAAAAAGCCTCCCCGCAAACCCCTGTTCCAGGAGATACACCTTACTGCAGGTTTTTACTCATAATGCGACAAAGCATGCCTCATTGAAACAGCAAGAGATCTCACTGAGCTTCCAATTAGTCAGAAGTAGTTTGGCAATCTTACTTTTCAAGTTAAAATGAAAGCTGACCGAGTGGAAGATCTCCAGGTACATGGGTAAGGTAGAACTGATTTGAAGAGGCATTCCATGAGAAACTGACACTCGGTGTGCAGTTTACCCCGCTGGAATAGAATGAAATTGGTAGATATGGGTGTCTCACAGAAAAAGCCAAATTAATTGGTCCGTATCTCACTGTGCCTGCCAATAGCGCCACCTGGAAGCCACTTAAGTGGCTCAGTTTTGCTGTTGACACCACATTTTTACATCAACTATCATGGCTTAAGGGTACACAGTACCAAATATGTTATACTTCCATCATGACCTGTGACACTTCAAGTCCGGTTAGACTTCAGCATCACATCAGCACCAAGCTGGGTAACTATGATATCGAGCCAGAATTATTTGAGAAATAACAATAAAAATTGAAAATGGGGAATGGGAATGAAATAAGATCCCAGACATATAGCAAAATAGAATGCTTTATTATGTGTTTACTCACAACAAGACTATCATTTTCAGTGAAAAGTAATTCGGTATCTTGCTGTGTTTGTGCAATGGACGGCCAGAAAGATGGTCAAATTAATTTTTGGTGCACATTTGCTGTATATTTCCTCTGTAACCCAGATTTGCACTGTCAGGGTAAATGCTGTTTGTTCTGCATTTGGAGCTCTATATTCAGGAATACCAAGCATTTCTTTGGTAATATCTGTACATTCAAGCTAGACGGAGCCAAAGTTGTAGGAAAACTCGAAATTGACCATTTCATGGCAGATTGTGCCTGTGTTTAGGTGGCATTATTTTAAGATTATTTTTTTGGGGATTTTTTTCCTTTATTTGATAGATATACAGTGGAGAGTGACAGGAAAGTTGGGGGGAGAAGAATGGGGGAAGGCATGCAGCAAATAACCTGAGCTGGAATCGAACCTGGGTCACCGCGGGAAGGACATAGCCTTTATGGTGCGCGCTTAGACCGATGAGCCACCAGCACGCCCAAAGGTGGCATTATTTTGTTTACCCAGTAAGATAGAGATCTGAAATTCACTGGATACATCATCCCTTTGCAGTATATTACAACATTAGTAAAATCTCAATGGTAGTATTTTCAATGTGGACAATATTTATCATCAAACATTGGAAAATTTTTCCCCCAGGGGCGCTTTAGGCTGGATGCAAATCCTGGCCATCCCCAGCAATGTACCAAATAAATTGATGTGTAATTGTGATGCAAACATCTCGTTTTCTCTGAAAATGAACAGTTTAGATTGGTACTATTCTGGATGGACAGCTATCTGACCAAAAGTGGTGCTCTTAAGAGCTAATGTTCCACAAACCTAATATTCCATATTCCCAGACATGTACGAAAGTTCCGTCTTTTGACATATATAACGTGCATGCACAGTTATACATAAAATTTGTAACCTCTTTGGTGTAAAGCTGGGTTAGTTGTAAATGGGAAAAGAATGATGGTGGTGATTGTAGCCTTGTGTCAACATGCAAGACATTACCAGTAGTCAGTACAGTGTACAGTTTTGTGGTGTCGGTGCGTTTTCAGAAAATAATCCTCCACATTTTCGCTTTACTATTAGAACCGCAGAACAGGCTTCAGCGTTAATTCTAGGATATCCCTAGGGTATGGTGCTTGAATATGAAAGTCACAATAATAGATGTAATACGTGGTGTCAAAAGCAAAACCGAGCCACTTTGGTGGCTTACAGGTGGCGCCACAGGCAGATTGTGAAATATGGACCTTAAAATTCGGCTTTTTTCCGTGAGACAACCATATCAACCTATGTGCCAAGTTTCATTCAATTCCAGGGGGGTCAACTCCTAAACTACTTCAAAAAGTGCCATTTTCTCACAGATTGGCTCTTAAAAAAAGTGTCCATTCATAGAGATGTCTCACCTATTTAGTGATTTCAATATTTTTGTAGGACAAGGCCTCAAAGTCCATATTTAAACCCATAAATGATTGTTCTGAAAAACCAGATGATTTTTAATGGCTACACAACAACATGACGGACATTTAAATACCAAACATAAGTATGTGTGAAAAACTGAAGAAGTTTCAGACAATTTTCCATTGAAAAATGCATCTGTCTTGACCAAAAATTGATGAAAAATGTAAAGTTCATTTTGGAAAAACAACTAGGTTCCTATTAAAATGCTCCTAAGATATTTTTGCAGAAGTTGCCTCATATAGTTGGCTAAATAACATGCGAGTGTCGTTAAATTGCGGTAACATGGATTCGGATTGCGAAAATTGGAACCATCCCTGTATTTAGAAGTTAATGTACAGGTAGGTGGTCTTTCCTGGTTGGCATTGCTGCATGTCGCACCTCCTCCGGTGCCCACGGTTTCAGCTGCAGGGTCATCAGCTAGGAACCACCATTCCTCGACGTTTCGCTCCTTTAATCACTAGAACATCTCCTGGTGGTGGAGCAGTGACAGGGACGTCTCCCTGTTACCCCCTGCAGCTGATGGATGTTACCCCCTGCGGCTGTTGTCGGGATTAGCTGTTCTTTCCCCAATTCTTGTCCTTCCTCCTCAGCCAGAGCTAAAAGCTGCCTTTCTCAGCCTCCTCTGCCAGATTTTTAATGGCTTTCCTCAGCTTCCTTCCAGTCACTCCCGCGTCCCTCAACAGGCGTGTGGCTGACAGCCCCGCGTAGCTTGGCAGCCAACCTCCACTGGGTAGATGGTAGCCTTCCAGCCAGCCTCCCGGCACTCAGCAGCCAGGTCTGCGTATTTGGCCTTCTTGCGCTCAAAGGCGACTTCAATCCCCTCTTCCGATGGCACTGTCAACACAATGAGGTGCACTGCTCTTGCCTTGCTGGATCACACCACAATGTGAGGACGGAGAGATGTAGTTGTGATCTCCGTGGGGAACCGGAGCTGCTTGTTGAGATCAACCCTCATGTCCCACTACTGGCCGGGGGAGAAGGGCCTCGATGTCTCTCTTGCCCAGTCGACACCCCTCCAGCACCTCAGCCAGTTTCCCCAGGACCTGGTCGTGACGCCATCTATAGCGCCCCTGGGAGAGTGCAATCTTGCAGTCTGACAAGATATGCTGGAGGCTTGCGTTGGGAGCATTGCAGAGTGCGCAGTTTTCCTCGTTCCTGAACCATTGATGCAGGTTACGAGGACAGGGAAGCGTGTCGTAAGTAGCACGTATGAGGAAACTGATCCTTGCCTGTGGGATCTTCCACAGGTCAGGCCAACTGATTTTTCGGTTGACAACTCCCTCCAAGGTTGTCCAGCTTCCTTGTCAGCACTGCGACACAGCCTTGATCTTGTAGCACTCTTCCTCTATCCTCCACACCTCTGTGACCACCATCTCTTTCCTCTCCTTGCGGTTCACCTTGGACCAGAACCGCAGCGCTTCTCCCCATCCTAGCCCTGCCCTTCCTGCCTGGACTCTGCCCATGATCTCTCGATGTTGCAGTCTGCTGACAGCTTAGTCAACCTCAGCTTGGGCGTTCCACCTTCGGCCAGTGGGAACCTTGGCATTGGCATTCCTCACTGACTGGTCAGTGGACTCCCTTACCTCGAGCACCAGCCTGGACTTCTCCTGCATGTACCCCAGCCTGATGGACTGCAGTGGGAGATGTAGCACGTTCTTCCCAAAGAGGCCCGTTTCAGAAAGGCACTGTGGCAGTCTCAGCCACTTTCTGATGAATGTCTTGGCTTTTCCATCCATCTTACTTGCAGCGGAGAATGGGATCTCACTCATTTTCTGGGGCCACATCACCCTCCTGTAGAGTATGTGCTGATAGCACCAGACCTTATACTTCCCGGGGAGTTGGCTCTGTTCGATCTTTGCCAAGCCGTCCGTGAGCTGTTTCATGACGGTCCTTGCCATCTGTTTGTCAGACAGTACAGCGGTGTACTGCCTCCCCAGGCTTTTGATGGGTTGCTCTGATAGGAGGGGGAAAGTATCACTATCTCTTTTGGGTGTTAAAATACAACGCCAATTCTGCAATAGTTGGGACGAAGTGTAAATTGTGAATCAAATCAAAATGCACTGACTTTCAGATCACATGAGCCTATATGTTATTTACAATAGAACATAGATAACATTTCAAATGTTGAAACTGAGACATTTTACATTTTTTCCACAAATTGAGCTTATTTCAATTTTTCTGGCTGCAACAGGTCTCAAAAAAAGTTGGGACAGACACAAACAAAGGCTAAAAAAAGCAATTAAAATAGAACAGAATCTGCTGAAAGAACATTTAGCAAGTAATTAAGTTAACTGGCATCAGATATGTAACATGATTGACAATAAAAGGGATGTCTTATAGAGCCTGAGCCTCTCAGAGGTAAAGATGGCCAGAGGCTCTGCAACCTGTGAAGGCTTGCGTAAAAAAAAAATTGTGGAATTCTTTAAAAACAATGTTCCTCAACTTCAAATTGTAAAGGCTTTGAACGTCTCATCATCGACAGTGCGTGACATCATGAAAAGATTCCGAGAAACTGGAAAAATCTCTGTGCATAAGGGACAAGGCCGAAGACCTTTACTTTACTGGCATGATTCTGTCATTGACATGACTAAATGAGACCACAAATACTTCAAAAAACCTCTGTCTGTAAATACAGTGCGCCAAGCCATCCACAGATCCCACCTAAAACTCTATCGTGCAGAAGCCATTGTTGAGCATGATCCAGAAGCGCCACTGTGTTCTGTGGGCCAAGGCACATTTAAAATGGACTGTCACAAAGCGGCAGTGTTCTGTGGTCAGACGAGTCCTAATTTAACATTCTTGTTGGAAATCATGGGTGTCGTGTCCTCCGGGCTAAAGAGGAGAAAGACCACCCCTCCTGTTATCAGCGTTGAGTTCAAAAGCCAGCATCTTTGATGGTATCGGGATGCAGTATTGCATATGGTGTGGGATACTTGCATGTTTTAAAAAGCACCATGAATGCTGAAAGGTATAGTGCCCTCCATAATTATTGGCACCCCCGGTTAAGATGTGTTAAAAGCCTTAAAATAAATTCAATTTTAATTGCAGAAGCATACTCTCACCCTGAAAATGGTAGAAAAATGTAAACTTCAACTCAAGTGAATTGTAAGGGAAAAAAAAATCCCTGACTGAGAAATAATAATTTTTAATAAAATCACCTGTTCCACAATTACTGGCACCCCTAACAATTCCTAGGAAATAAATGTAATTGAAGTATTTCCGTCATTTCTACAGTAGTTTACAAAGTTGATCAGAGAATCTAGGAACATTTAATTAGTAATTCATCACTTCCAGTTTCCCTGGGGTATAAATATGACGTGGCGCAGAGGCCATTTCTCTTATCCACTCTTCAACATGGCAAAGACAAAGGAACACACCAATCAAGAAAGGCAGATGTGTGTTGACCTTCACAAGTCAGGTAATGGCTACAAGAAAATAGCCACTCGCCTACACCTGCCCATATCTACTTTCAGAGGAATCATTAAGAAGTTTAAAACAACTGGAACAGTGGTAAACAAGCCTGGACGAGAACGCAAGGTTATTTTGCCACCGCGCACAGTGAGGAGGATGGTAAGAGAAATAAAAAGTTCTCCAAAGCTCACTGTTAAAAAATTGCAACAAAAGGTAGCATCTTGGGGTCACAAAGTCTTCAAAACAACCATCAGACGCTATCTACATGCCAACAAGCTGTTTGGGAGGCATGCACGGAAAAAACCTTTTCTCACACAATCATAAACACAAACGTCTGGAGTTCGCTAAGCGGTACTGGGACTTCAACTGGGACCGTGTGCTTTAGTCAGAAGAGACCAAGATAGAGTATTTTGGCAACAAACACTCTAAGTGGGTCAGGCGGAACACAAAAGATGAGTATGCAGAAAAGCACCTCAAGCCCACTGTGAAGTGTGGGGGAGGATCGGTGATGCTGTGGGCCTGTTTCTCTTCCAGAGGCTCTGGGAACCTTGTTAGGGTGCATGGCATCATGAACGCTTTGAAATTCCAGGGCATTTTAAAACAAAATCTGGTGGCCTCTGCCTGAAAGCTGAAGATGGGTCGTCACTGGGTCTTCCAGCAAGATAATGACCCTTGACATGTGGCCAAATCTACACAGAAATGGTTCACCATGCACAGAATCAAGCTCCTCCCATGGCCATCTCAGTCCCCAGACCTCAACCCCATTGACAACCTGTGGAATGAGCTGAAGAGGAGAGTGCAGAGCCATGTCACTGGATGATTTAGAGAGATCGTGCAAAGAGGAATGGTTGAAGATCCCTCTTTCTGTATTCTCCCATCTTGTGAATCATTATAGGTGAAGATTAGGGGCTATTTTCTTCGCAAAAGGGGGTTGTACAAAGTATTAACATCAGGGGTGCTAATAATTGTGGCACACACGATTTGATGTAAAATAATTATTTCTTAATGTGGGATTTTTTTCCCTACTGAATTAATGCACTTGAATTAAAGGTTGGATTTTCCTCTTTTTTCATTGTGGTCCAATATTATTTAGAAAAAAACTGAATTTATTAGAAGCTAAAGAACACATCTTAACCAGGGGTGCCAATAATTATGGAGGGCGTGTATATAAAGATTTTAGAGCAACATATGCTCCCCTCGAGACAACATCTATTCTAGGGAAGGCTTTGTGTATTTCAGCTGGAAAATTCAAAACCACATACTGCTGCTATTACAACTGCATGGTTTCGTAGTGCAAGAGTCCGTGTGCTGAACTGACCTGCCTACAATCCTGATCTTTCTCCAGTTGAAAACATTAGGCGCATAATTAAACGAAAAGACCGTCAAAGGAGACCCAAAACTCTCCAGCAGCTGGAAGCCTGTATTAAACAAGAGTGGGATCAAATTCCAATGGCTAAACTCTAGGAACTTGTGTCCTCAATGCCCAGATGCCTCCACTCTGTTAAAACAGGTGAACAGTGTTAAAACATGGTAAACAGGCCCCATCCCAACTTTTTTGAGACATGTAGCAGTCATCAAATTTGAAATGAGCTCATTTTGTGGATAAAATTGTAAAATTTCTACATTTGCAATGTTTTCTCTGTTCTATTGTGAATAAAATACTGACTGGTGTGATTTGAAAGTCATTGCATTTTCATTTTATTCACCATTTACACTTGTCCCAACTATTTCAGATTTGGGGTTGTAGGTCACTGAATAATAACCATGGAATGCATGTTATAGAATCTAATCCAAATTAAGAGTCTTAGAGTATATGATTGATGAAACATTGGCATTCCGGATCATTTTGGATCATAACTACAATACATCTGAAACACATTTGTCCTTTTAAGATTAGACAAATATAGATTGTAACTATATATGGAATATAGCATATTAATGTATTTCTCCATAATAACATTTTCAGGATCACCTGTAATTGTGATAAGATCAGTTAACGGTGGTGTATTCAAGCCATTTTTACTATATACTAAATATTTCTCAGAAAAGACATTTAGATGTTTTCATCAACAGTTGTACATTGTATAGGTTCTATATCTCCCAGGCCTTGTTTTACTCCAATGAGCAAAGCGTAGTCTGCGCTTGTGGTCACACTTCAATGATTTTGTGAACCACAAAGCATTCAACATTGGTGAGTGCCAGAGGTAGGGAACCTTCTCCAGAAAGAGCCACAGTGGGTGCAGGCTTTCATACCAACCAGGCTGTTACACACCTGATTCTACTAAACAACCTCTGGAAAGTTTGTTAAGGGCCTTGATTAGTGAGAAATATGCAGTATACAGTGCCGTGAAAAAGTATTTTCTCCCTTCTTGATTTCTTATTTTTTTGCATATCTGTCCCACTTAAATGTTTCATATCATCAAACAATTTTTAATATTAAACAAAGACAACCCGAGTAAATAGAAAATGCTATTTTTAAATGATGATTTAATTTATTAAGGGAAAAAACTCTCCAACCCTACATGGCCCTATGTGAAAAAGTAATTGCCCCTAAATCCTACTAACTGGTTGTGCCACCCTTGGCAACAACAACTGCAAATCAAACGTTTGCGATAACTGGAAATTAGTCTTTCACATCACCATGGAAAAATTTTAGCCCACTCTTCTTTGCAGAATAGTTTTAATTCAGCCACATTTTGAGCATGAACAGCCTATGTAAGGTCATGCCACTGCATCTCAAGCGGATGTAAGTCCGGACTTTGACTAGGCCACTCCAAAATCTTTATTTTGTTTTTTTTAAGCCATTCGAAGGTGGACTTGCTAGTGTGTTTTGGATCATTGTCCTGCTGCATAACCCAAGTGCGCTTGAGCTTGAGGTCACCAACTGGTGGTGGGACATTCTCCTTCAGGACTTTCCGGTAGAGAGCAGAATTCATAGTTCCATCAATTACGACAAGTCGTCCAGATCCAGAAGCAGCAAAGCAGCCCCAAACTATCACACAACCACCATCATGTTTCACTTTTGATATGATGTTCTTCTTATGAAATGCTGTGTTAGTTTTATGCCTGATGTAACGGGATTCACACCTTCCACAAAGTTCAACTTCTGTCTTTTCAGTCCAAAGAATATTTTCCCAAAAGTCTTTGGGATCATCAAGATGTATTTTGGCAAATGTGAGATCAGCCTTTGTGTTCTTTTTGGCCAGCGATGGTTTCACCTCGGAACTCTCCCATGGATGCCATTTTTGGCCAGTCTCTTTCTTATTGTTGAATTCTGAACACTGACTTTAATTGAGGTAAGCAAGGCCTGCAGTTCTTCAGATGTTGTTCTGGGTTCTTTTGTGACCTCCTGGATGAGTCATCGATGCACTCTTGGTAGGCCGGCCACTCCTGGGAAGGTGTATCACCATTGTTCTAAGTTTTCTACATTTATGGATAATGGCTCTCACCGTGGTTTTCTGGAGTCCCAAAGCCTTAGAAATGGCTTTGCAACCCTTTCCAGACTTATAGATGTCAATTTCTTTGTTTCTCATCTGTTCTTGAATTTCTTTAGTTCGCGACATTATGTGTCGCTTTTTGAGATCTTTTAGCCTACTTCACTTTGTCAAACAGGTTCTATTGAAGTGATTTCTTGATTCAACAGGTCTGGCAGTAATCAAGCCTGGGTGTGACTAGTAAAATTGAACTTTAAAAAAGTGGTAAATCACAGATAATTCATGATTTAAAAAGGGCTGGCAATTACTTCTTCACATAGGGCCAGGTAGATTTGGATAGCTTTTTTTTCCCTTAATAAATGAAATCATCATTTAAAAACTACATTTTGTATTTATTCGGATTATCTTTTTCTCATATTAAAATTTGTTCGATGATCTGAAACATGAAACGTGAAAAATATACAAAAAAGTAAGAAATCAGGAAGGGGGCAAATACTTCTTCACATTACTGTATAATAAAAATGGTTTGAAAACACCACTGTTAACTGCTCTTATCAGAATTACAGGTGATCCTGTAAGTGTTATTATATCCTAACAAGTGGTGCCAGACACAACAATCCCCGCCCCTCGCACATACTTTTCCTTAATTCTATAGTTATCTATTCTGGGTCAGTGGCAATCCCTAAACCCAATTTGGGATGAATCTGGCCATTGGTTTTGCTGCTAGAGTGTTAACAAACAAACAAAGAAACAAACAAACAAACCGAACTAAAAAATACCTCTTGTCCTCCTCCTTTGGGCAGGGCGCGGTAATAAATTATCATACAACTATTTACTATATATAGTAACAATCTATATTTGTCTGATCTTAAAAGGACAGATGTGTTTCAGATGTATTGTAGTTATGACCCCCCAGGTGAAAAAATACTATACTTGAATTATACTTTTACAGACTGTATTAAGTATGGTGTATGTTTTTTTCGCCCCCTTTATGTGTAATTAAGTGTGCTCAATTAGTCATTGAACACTACTTGTGTACTACTTCAGTACACTTAAAGTGTACACTTTCTAAAAGTATGTATTAAATATTAATTTTTGTGCTTAATTTGCAAAAGTATATTTGTAATAACTTTTGTATGCAACAAATATACTTTTAATATAATTAAGTGTAATACTTTTTCACCCGGGCCAGAATGATTCGGGAGGCCAATGTCTTGTCAATCATGTTCATATACTCTCAGACTCCTAATATTGATAAGTATCTATGACAAGCATTCTATGTTTATTATTTAGTGACCTATTTTGACACCCAAAGGAGATAATGTTAGTAATAATTTCTAAATACAGGGATGGTTCCAATTTTCACAATCCAGATCCTTGTGACCGGTCTCGCAATTTAAGACACTCACACATTATTTAACCAACTATATGAGGCAACTTTTGTGAAAATATCTTAAGTGTGTTTTCATAGGGACCTGGTTGTTTTTCAAGATGAACTTTACGTTTTGCATCAATTTTGGTCAAGACAGATGCATTTTTCAATGGAAAATTGTCAGAGAGTTCTTCAGTTATTCACACATACATATTTGGTATCAAAATGTCTATCATGTTGTTGCGTAGCCATTAAAAATCATCTGGTTTTTTAGAACAATCATTTATGGGTTTAAATATGAACTTTTCGGGGCCTTGTCTCGCAAAAATCTTGAAATCACTAAATAGGTCATAGCTCATTTTCTGTATTTAACATTTCAAATCTATTTTCTGGACAGTCCCACAAGTCGGTGCATATAACCAGAGGATGGTTCAAATTGGGCACAAACTCTAACCATGGACATGTACTGTAGGTACAGAAAACATTGGTCCATATTCTTATTTGTGGTTTTCCTGCATAACCTTGTCAGTTATCAATGAATTGGCAAACTGATCCCAGATCAGCACTCCAACTCTACAATGCATCATGAATATTGGCCATGGTACCTGGTCTCTTCATTTGCTGCATCAATTCCTCTAATGGAAGCTTCCAGAAACCCAGCAGTGTAGTGATCGCTATTGAAGACTTTCTGCATCAGAATCAGATAAAGAGAGCAGCCTTTATATTTTTATTAAAAACACGCCTCCTGCCAGGGTCACCGAGCTGCTTTCCCATCTCTCAGGCTGTCTGGCCTGTTAGAGTCAAACGAGCAGCCATTTTCCCCTAATGAAACACGGCGTGAAATGTTAATAAAATCGGCCCTGAAATATTACTGCTATTACTCCCCTGGTGTGACATCACCTTCCCCCAAACTCCGGGAAAATTACTGCCCGAGTTACTTGCTTTCTCATCCGCGTAGTTAATATTTTAGAGCAAATTTAGCCAGAGTCAGAGGAGGAATCTACGTGTGACAGAGAATACGGAGAAATGGAAAAGGAAAGCGCTGTTTAAGTCTTAGGCTGCTCAGATCCCAGCTCAAAATCTGCATTACTGGGGTAACAGGGTAGCCTAGTGGTTGGTTGCTTGACTGGCAACCGAAGAGTTCCTGTTTGCAGCCCCCAGTGGTGCTTGCGATTCTGTCTTCATCTGGGGAGATGAAGTTGGGAAAAACTCTGTCAGTGGATGCTTGAGGAAGGCCCTTATCCTCCAAACTGTACCTGAGGCTTTATTCCTGTTCCTCTCTGTCCCTGCCCACTTGTAACTGTTCTGTCTGGCATTTCTCCCAGGGCATCCTTGAAAAAGAGAAACATGTACCCAGCGGAACTTCCCTAGTAAAAACAAGCTGAATTCCGATGTGACTGAGTGTTGATTACGGTAAGCAGTGGCCTATTTCCACCCCTTCCTAAGAAACCATAGACACTAGGCTCGACACTGGCCACCCCTGCAGGATCATGAACTGATCATAGAATCAACTATCCAATAAAACCAAGGATGGGACCAGAACCAAGGTTTATCAAATCTGTCATGGTGCTTCATACCCACTTTTTGATCATTTGATTGGATTCTTCCATGGACATGGATAGACATTTTTTCAACTGATACCTCCACTCGAAGTGACTTACAGTTTATCAGGCTAAACTAGGGGCAATTTCTTTTGGATTTATTAAGGGGTTAACGTCCTGACTCTTGGGCGCAACAGCAGTTATGTTCATATTGTGGGCTCACTGGGGCTTTGACCTCCAAAATTTTGTGTTGCTGTCAAATACCTCAACTAGCGGGCTACACTGCACACCACAAAAAGGGCATTTCAAGGCAAATGTCATAAACATATTGATTTACCTTTTTTATTGTACTTAAATTCTCTGTTGCACATGATATTGTAAACTGTGTCATTTCTTGTTGCAACCAATTTTGGGAAGCCCATGGCAAATATCTACTATACTGGACACTTGATTTACGTTCTATAATATTCTATTCTAATTAGACTGCTGTACAATGAAGATGATATTTAATATTTCTGGGCCAGATGTAACAGAAAGGGAGGAGGCATTTAAGAATGCCATAGTTCTATTACATGGGTAATGAGATACTGACACAATTAGATACCATTACTCCTGTCCTGATTTTGCGTCTAAAGTTGTCGTACATTTATGGAAATATCAAACTGACTGAAATATAACTGGCAAGCGCTGGCAAGTTGTGCACTGGGCTGCGATTAAACCTTTTTGTGAATAGTCATTTTTAGTGCCTATATTCACAAGCTTTTTATTGTTTTTGGACCTGCTTGTGTGCATACATCAGACTCATGTTTCTTGTCTTATCTCCCATCCACATTTCATTTTTGGTTTCTTTCATAAAGTTTAATAGTGTAAGCCCCCTCCCCTCAGCCATTCCATTCCCCTGGCTGCCTGCCCTGCATCAATTATTCAATTATCTGTTGTCCACATCCTTGATTATCCTCACCTATTTCCTATCAATTAATCTCCTTAACTAAGAGTATTTTACTTCTGTTTTCCCTCAGTCAGGCAGGTAGACTTTGTCTGGTTTCCCCGTTTGAGTTTGTAGCGCTCCCCTTTATGGTCTCCCAAAGTTTGTATGGTTTGTTTATCCTTGCACTCTTTATTCAATAAACTACACGTCCCTGCAACTGGGTCCTCCTGTCCACTCCTTGCCCTGACATCCTCCTTCACATCTTGGGCTGTCAAGGCGTGACAATCAGTCAGTTCCTAACTTCATTTGTCACTCAGTATCTAAGCAGCTGAGCTGTGACTATAAGCACAAACAGCTAATTTGTACTCACAAGAATACTTGTGCATTGTGTGCTCAGTTGTTCAGACAGAAAAGGACAGAGTGGGACGGTGCATATGGCAGGCATTGCTAGAGGTATGCTGTCAAGCAGTCCCTTCTCTAGTCTCAAATAATCTCTACTCAAAAGTCCCCTATCACATCACCAGGGGCACAGCTGCTTAGCCATTACAAGTGATTTCAAAATGTAGTCTTTTGTGACATCACATGGGGAAGTGACTGCCCAGCGGCAAGATGGACAGATCAACGTCAGCCAACCAGTCCCTTCATTATTCTGGGTGGTCTCTGCCCCTTGTGATGTGACAAAGGACACATTTTGAAAGGACCTGTAATGGCTAACTGGCTTTGCACATGACAACATGATAGGAAATAATACAATGAAAATTTATAAAATTGTGCATGGAGGTTGCAATCACTCTCTGCTGCCCATGGATATGTGTGCGTGTGCATGGGATGCATTCGCAAACTGTCCCAGTTGTTATTGCCTCTCTCCCATTGGCTGCTGGGACAGGATCCAGTCCCTCTTTCACCCTGATTGGGAGTAATTTGGTTTGATAATGGATGCATAGAGAGAGAGAGAGAGAGAGAGATACACTCAGGGGTATGAAAAATGGGCCAAACTGAAAATTGCAAGAAATTGCGTCTTTCCTTGGTTTAGCTAGAAATCAATGGCCACAAAACTAGCAAAAATTAAACAAGTTGTGAAAATAAGTGATAATGGGATAGCTTTTCCCTTAGGTTTCCTTTTATAGAAAAAAATACACAGTCAATATTTTTCTGCTCTGTTTTCATGGATCCAAATAGGTCATCATTGTTTTGTGGCTATAATAACATAACATAACATAACATAACATAACATAACATAACATAACATAACATAACACAACATAACATAACATAACATGAATGGTGAGAACAGGCCGTTCAGCCCAACTACGCTTGCCAGTTTCTATATCCCTTCAGATACTCAATGGCTCAATGGTATCTAGCTTTAAGTCAAGCCTGCTCTCGAAAACACCCAAGGTCTCTGCCTCAAGAAAATGGTCAGGCAAGCTATTCCACATCAAAATAACTCTTTGGGTGAAGAAATATTTCCGAATATCAGTGCTAAATTTACCTTTGATCAACTTCCATTTGTGACCCCGAGTTCTACTCACAACACCTGGTCGAAGGATTCCTACTTAATTCACTTTGTTAATCCCTTTAACATATTTAAAGACCTCAATCAGATCACCCCTTAGTCTCCTTTTCCTAAGACTAAAGTGATTAAGGATCTTCAGTCTCTCCTCATAGCTTTCGTCTTTTATACCTGGAATTAGCTTAGTGGCTCTTCTCTGAACTTTGTCTAGAGCCTCTATATCTTTCTTAAAGTATGGTCCCCAGAACTGTACACAATACTCCAGATGTGGTCGGACGAATGTGTTGTACAAAAGAAGCATCACCTCCTTAGATTTGTACTCAATACTTTTGGCAATGAATCCCAGCATCCAATTGGCCTTTTTTAACTGCTATGACACAATGACTAGAACCTGTGAGGGTTTGGTCAACAATCACTCCCAGATCTTTCTTGTGTGGAGCACATTCCAGTTTTAAACCTCCCATGAAGTAATCCCATCTAATGTTTTTATTACCTACATGCACAACTCTACATTTGCTACAATAAATTTCATTTGCCACATTTCTGCCCAATTCTGGATTCTATCCAAATCATCCTGAATCACTTAAATGGACTCTAAACTATTTGCCAAACCCCTCAATTTAGTATCATCAGCAAATTTAACTAATCTGCTCTCAATATTCCTATCAAGGTCATTGATGTAGATGAGGAACAGCAGGGGTCTCAACATCAATCCCTGGGGGACGCCACTCCCCACCATACCTAGCTCAGATGAGACACCACTGACCACCACTCTTTGTGTTCTGTCCTGTAACCAGTTTTGAATCCACCCCAGAATACCTCCTGTAAGTCCAATGGAGCTCATTTTAAAAATTAGTCTCTTATGCGGTACTGTATCAAATGCTTTCTGAAAATCCAAGTATATGATGTCATAAGCCCTGCACTGGTCATAAGTCTTGGTGGCCTCTTCAAAAAATTCCAGAAGGTTTTTAAAGCATGACCTTCTTTTACAGAAACTATTTCGGCTATCCCTCAAGATATTGTTACGTTCAAGAAGTAAGTCCAGCTCATTTTTTATGATGGATTCCAATATTTTGCATGCAATGGAAGTTAAACTGACTGACCTGTAATTTCCTGGCTCACTACGGTCCCCTTTCTAATATATTGGTATTATATTGCCCTGTTTCCAATCATTTGGTATTTCTCCAGTTTATAAAGACCGTCTAAAGGTGGCGGATAGCGGATTAAAGATGAACTCACCAACTTCCCTGAGCACTGTAGGATATAAGCCATCAGGACCCGTCGCCTTATCTGCCTTTAGTTAATGCAACTTGTCTAATACTTTGTTATCCCGAACCTCAATTTCCGCTGAATAATCTTGAGCATTCAACGTGCCCTGTGGCCAAATAAAGACCTACTCTGAGGTGAAATTTTCAACAAAGTAACTGTTTAAGGCATCCGCAATATCCTTGTTATCATATAGCAGCAATCCGTTTTTATTCTTTATGCACTTAGCCTGCTCTTTAACTTTCCTTTGTCTGCTACAGTACTGAAAGAAGCGCTTAGGGTTAGTTTTGCCCCCTCTGCAATTTGTATTTCATACAGTCTTCTAGCATTCCTCAGCTCTTTTTTTGACCACTGCCCGCATTTTACAGTATTCAGCCTTAGTGTTCTTCTTTTTATCCTTTATGTACATCTTGTAAAGATTCCTCTTTTAATAAACAAGAGTGTTTCATAATCAGTCCGAAACATCAGACTAATGTACAGTATTGTTGTAAAGCGACTTTATGTTGCTATTGGCAGTGTGGCCAGGAGCATTGTCTGATTGAAAAATCATTTCTTTTCTGAAAACAACTCTTCAGTGGTGGGAAGCCAGTCTTTCTGCAGTATTCTCCAGTACTCTACAGTAGTAGTTGACTTATCGCAGTGACCCCACACCATGGGGCATCTTCAAACATGCACAGCTGTGGTGGACATGCATTCACTCATATATCTCTCATTACGTCTCTCTGGAGCATCACTGCACAACTCAAACAAATATCTGTGAGGACACCTCTCTGTTTCAGCGTTATAACTCAAACAACTATATTTCCACATAAATTTGTACTATTCAGCATCAAACTTTCTGCTCTTTGCAGAAAATTCCATTTTGCCATGTTTTTTCTCAGTCTCTCTAACACATTTTCATCAGACAAATCCAGCAAAACACAATGTTCTTCTAATTGTCCCTCCAGGCAGTCTTGTTATCTGAGGACTTGAATTGTTATAACACTTTTCACTGGTTTTTTTTTCTACCTTCGAAGACCACAGGTTTCATACAGTGGTCATCACACCTTGAGGTTGCTTTGGGCCTTCCCTGTCCCGCAACATTACCAGTTGTTTCAAAATGCTGACCCCATTATAGCTGATGGAGAGATATAGTTCTCCACCCTCCCTTTATCTGGGAGTCAGGTGTGATGACAGTCTGGCCAATCAGGTGCAATAATTGTTCACTTAATTGCTTGGAAGAAAAGAAAACCAGGGCTGGATTCGGATTGCATGCTCAGATTTTGGGATTGCTGCTGGGTCATTCCATGTCAGGTGGACCAGGGTCTGCACCACACTGTTTCAGAAAAATTTGAAAAAAATCATGGGTGTTTGCCATCATTTCAAATGGACAAAACCCAGATCTTAAGTTCCAACTTCAATTTTTCATGGAGTTATTGTCAATTTAAGGAGGGGGTGTCTGGGTGTTGGGGAATGTAGAAATGATTTATACACACAGCATGGTAAATAAAAATGCCACAATTTAGAACAAATTGGAAACATGAGATGAATTTTCTACTGTTTATTGCCCTAATATAAGAGCAGCTCCACAAATTTTCTCAGATATTCTTCTCGCACGTCCATATGACCAAATCATGCCTTGAATTTCAGCATTTTTTGGCATTTTTTTTATCATACACATTTTCAGATGCAAGTTACTCCTAACCTGGAGACAGGAGATTGTATCAGCTTTAAGGGGCCAGTGTGCTAAAGCTGCTGAGGATGAGGCTGCGATATGAACCCCTGATTATGCATACTTCAGTTAAGGGGAGCAACTTTAATTCAAATAAAAATTTTGGTTCCGTAGAAATGGTCATTTTCAAGAGCCTATTACAGGAAAATCAAATGAGATATGCCTAATCTGATAGCAGATTCATAACTTTCAGGTAATTTTACCTCTGTGCACCCATTGACATTAATTTAAGACCACTGGAAAGTGTATTTGTATCCCTTCAAAAACACTTATAAGTCATTGGTACATTTCAGAGTGACCAGACACAGCCTTTACATTGGCAAGTATTCCATGAAAAATTGGAGTTGGAACTTCAGATTTGGGATTTGACCATCTGAAATGATGGCAAACTCCTATGATTTTTTTTCAAATTTCTCTGGGAGGGTGTGGTGCAAACTTTCGAAGAAAAAACGCCCGTGTTTGAACACCCTCGGCCTGACCTATGAAGTGTCCCAGAATAATTACACAATAACCAAAGGATAATTCCACAGAACATACATTTACAAATACAAAAATGCCCAAAGTCCCACAAAAATTTTGGAAAAATCAAATTTTTTTCACTAACCTAGAGCCCCGTATATATATGATTGTTCCCCCAGGTATAAACCCCCTAGCTCAAATGCTTCATCAAAATCAGTCCACGACAAAGTTTTAAAAAAAAAAACGCATAAAAATGCCATTTTTTCCCAAAAAAAAAAATGGTTCGATCTGAAAAAGTCTTTCCTGGCCTGGATTCCCTACATTACCGCGAATGTTTTGGCATGGGTAACTAGTTTATTGATGCTGACTTTAGAGGTGCACACACGGACAGACAGGCAGACAGACAGACGAACTGCTGACAATACCCTTCGGCCTGAAGTCGGGCCGAGGGTAAAAACTGGTTCACTTGGTATGGAATGTCCCTGGTATAGATCTTCCCGTGCTTCAACAAATTATTCCACTAATACGTTTGTTATCAAGCTATTGATGAGTGGATTTGTGGGGTGAATCGCTAACTTTTAGATTTGGAAAAAAATATATAATTTGAAATGTTTCTCTTTCTGGACAAGTCTTTAATATTTCAATAATTTTTCATGATTTTCCTTTTGTGTACAAAATGATGCAGGCGAACTTCTGTTTTCACTTCAAAAAGACCCGAGTTTGCTTTGTTTTGTACGATGCCACCTAAATTTACTCTAGATTAAGTTCTTGCGCTAGAACAGCCCAAAGAAGTCACAAATACATTACATAATCACGGGGAACCACCATGTGTAAAATCCATAGATTATTTTTGAGAGCATCATTAATGTCTCATAATTTATGTCCAAATGAATAATCAAAGGCAAAAAAAGCAAATTTGTAATTCTTAAAAAAAACAGAGGTATTTTGAGGTACAGCGAGGGCATATAATTAAAATAGGGTTACGCAGAACTGCATTAGCCTTACGAGCGCACACGCATGAAGTTGGTTTCACTAAATTTCATTGGGCCCGATTCACTTGATGTGGGTTGGGTGGGCTAAAATTAATCAGAAATATCAAAGAGAGAGCCAGAGGTGGAATTAAAAAATAACTCTTTTCCCCAAAACATATCTTCCCTTCCCTTTTCAAGGGAAATCCAGACTGAGATTTTCCTACCAATCTATTATGTTTTAAGGAGGATTTGCAAGCACTAAAGAAATCGCAAAAGGATTATTACACTTTTTCATCTCGTCTTCAAATAAACAACAAAACAAAAGCCGTTTCCTCCTGGTACGGTACTCTTCAATAAAACATCACAATACTCCACTCTGATTGGCTCAGAGGGTGATCTCTGTTTGCTCTGTGAATGTGTTTTCCCGACCAGCACTTTGAACCGCGCTTGAAATTGGTTGCTAACTGTTAATATCTCACTAGAGGGCTGACCTTTGAAGCCCTTTTGTCTGACACTCAATGAAGCTGACATATCTCTCCAGTATTAATCAGAGTCCGACTGATGCAGTTTACAAGTATATAGCTATTGTACGCATTCATGTAACATCACAACCTATTTTTCCTGTAAATTTTTTTGCCAGTTGGTTCATCTTGTGAACTGACGGACTGGCAGAAACCATGGTTATGCCTAAAATTATAGCAATAGCACTCTCTTCAGTGGCACACTGATGTGTGAAAATCCCAAGAACCCATTCGGGAGTGCGGCACATAATCTTCTCTCCCTTTTAATGCCATCTAGAAAAGTAATCTTTCTGCCATTCAAAGATTATTTTCATTTTTTTTATTCATGGGGGGGATGAAATATTCAGTGCCAGGGATTGACTCAGAGCTCCTGAGCTCTAAGACGACACAGTCTGAACCCGGTTGGATTTGTGTGTATATGTACCAGCAGTGTTTAAAGCGCAGACCACATTCACCTGGAACCGGGATCCATTTGGTGTTTCAGTTATTCATGAAAAAAGATGTAGGGAAAACTGAGAGAGATTTTTAGGCCACTCATGAATCCCGGTAGCTGAAGGAGAGCAATAGTGATAGAGTTTCTCTTTCAGTCTGTTATGATGCCTTATAAGTTCCAGGTCAAGGTCCTGCCTCAATTGAATCAGGCAGTTCCCTGATCATTCACAGTGTAAGTCTGGTCATGTGTGGTGGACTGTCCACTCACAGACTGTTACGGTGTCTGTAAAACATTATGTTGAGAATGAAATGAAATAAAAAGGAAAACATGCTGTGTTTGCTGTATACTGTATAGAAGGCTTGTGATGACAATAGACCAGAGATCATTAAATCACCGTCTTCATTTCACCATCCCTTAGCCAAGGAGTCAGGTGTGAAGACAAACAAAAGCACAAATTGTTCGATTAGTTATCTGGAAGACAAGAAAAGCAGATTTGGATTTGAGGTACAGATTTGATGATCTCTGAAATACATGAATCAAAATGGACCACAAAAGACTAGTGCTTTCGCAGTTGCTTATCCATGGTCATTTTTGTCAATCTAAGAGTCAGATACATTTTGCTTGCATGTTTTCACTGCAACTCCTCTACTGTGTGTGTGTGCGTGTGTGTGTGTGTGTGTGTGTGTGTGTGAGTGTGTGTGTGTGTGTGTGTGTGTGTTCACAGCAGCCTTATTCCCTCACAGCAAACACCACAAAAATTCAAACCCATCACAAATTTTTGAGAATCTTTGCTTTTATTTTATGAATATTTAGCAGCCATAGGAAGACTTCTCAATGTCCAAGAAATGATGACGCAATTATGACATAGCTTTGCTAAAATCAATATGTTTGCAGAAGGCTTCAGTAAAGAATGAAGTTGCCGCCCCGCACATTTTTTTTTTTAACTGAACCTAAAAGACCTTTTAAAGTGCAGTCAAGTGAGAAAAATTAAATCACCTTTTCAAATATTTAACATTCACTCATCAAACTCAGCTTTTAAACTCAAACTTAAATTTTAAAGTCAAGTGGACTGATAAGATGAAAGATAAAGTGGGTTTTTATGCATGTTCATGAATATGAAAGTTAGCCAAATTAAACAGATCCATCCATCCATCATCTAATGTACTTTTCCTCACTAGGGTCATGAGGAAGCTAAAGCCCATCCCAGCTCACTATATGTGAAATATAGGCCAATCCATCGCTGGGTACATACACCATTCACATGCACACTCATTTATAGGCAAATTATATTCTGCCTGACATGCATGTCGTTGGACTGTGGGAGGAATCTGTAGTACCCCAGAGTATACCCACACAAACACAGGGAGAACATACAAACTCCACACAGAAAGGCCCCAGACCTGCTTAAAACCATACACCTTCTTGCTGCAGGTAACAGTGCTATCCACTGAGCTGGCTAAATTAAATTGATTTAGCCATATGTTGTCATGAAATGTATGGACAACAAGCGAGGTGGGATCTCACAAGAACATAATTTTTCCTTTTCTCATTCACAAGAACTGTGTGAATTGAATGTGATCCAACGTTGCATTTATGAAATGCAACCCAAGCTCATGCTCAGGGCAGCCTATCTAAATAACAAAATTAATTACCCCATTTCAATTAATGATGGAACACAAACCTTTCTGGCAAAGTAACACCTGGGGCATGTTCAAGATTGAAGGGTCTCCTGCCAAGGTCTCGCAAGTGAAGAATCCTTTGTTTTGAACAGCACACAAGTTCTTGCACGTTTTCCAACTTGGCTGCATACTAGGGTTTGCATCAAAAACAAGCTGTGTGGAAGTGGATGTTATATTGAAAAGTAAGGTTAGACGGCTCACCTTTTTCTCGCTCGGCTACGCAAGACCAAGTGTAGTTTAATCATTCAAGAGGCAAGAACTTGCGGGCTCTCCCTCGACCCCGCAATCTTGAACATGTCCCTGGTGATTAGTACTGCCGACCTGTGATCACATGTAACCAGTGATGTCAGCACAGAGCGGATACTCAGTGCTAGTTGAGTCCATTATTAAACTGGGGCTGGAGTTTTACCTCAGAATGAAGCTGCCTGATTCCACAGCTGTTGCCGGACAGTGCAGACCCCATGAAAAGAGGTAACCACACAATATTTTTGATGCTGTTAATCAGGACCCTTTGAATTATGGGCCTCCATAAAGTGCAGACAGTAAAATCAGTTAATTCAGCTTTAAAAGATTAAATATGGTCCCACTTGTATGCACTCTGTTAATGTTGTACTAGCACTGGAAATTTCATAGAGTAATTTGCAAGGTCTTGATTCAAAGCCATTATCAGTTAATTAGTTCAATCTGGCACTCTAATACTTGGCTCAAACAAAAATCTGTCACCATGCTGGCCCCATCTCAGATAAGTTTAGATCCCCCTGGCCTGTGCCATGGAATTTCACATTATTACCCATGAAAGATGAGTCCCGACTTCAAACTGCTATCAGAGGTGGAATAGTAAGGTACTAATGAATCCATTCATCTCGAAGTAGGCTTTCAGGGTTAGAAATTACTTAAGCAAAGTGTGAAATCACTGGTTCTTTGAAAATCACTGTGCCTATTGATGTTTCTCATTGATTCCAAACATCTGTTGTTTTTTTCTCTTTGATGGAGACCTACCCTAAGAACCATACTAGGCCATCCCGCACTTTTGGCAAAATTGAGTTGAAGTAGTCAGCCTGTGCAGAAAACAGATCTGTATTTCCTAAATGGGCCAACCCAATCTGCCCACATTGATTGTTAATACAAGCAAACGTCTTCTCTGTCACAGTACAAATGCACTGCACTGCCTAAGCCACAGTAGGCTATCCCACAACTTTCCCATAATTCATTGTCAACACGACGGCTAGGTATCTCACTGATGATCTCATTTGTTATGATTAATGATGATGGTGAAGTGGACGATGCCAGCAACCCAGTTTGTCCCAAATGAATCAGAGGATGATGGTTCCTCCACAGAAGGAGGTAGGTTCGACTTTAAATGAAACAAAAAGGCATCCAAAACCTGCATAAGAAGTGCATGTACATAATTTTATATATCTTGAGTTTGTAACATATGCAGTGTTTTTGTTTCCAGTTACTCCAGATGACACAGGAAGCTGGTGACTTTGAGTCCCATTTTCTCAAAAGTACCACAACATGGGTTGATCCAGTATAGTTCTTAGGGGCTCAATTATGCTCAGTTCTTTCGACAACAAATACATTTCAAACAGAAAGAAATGCTCCACAGAGAAACTTGTAGTGAGAGTAACCCCATATGCTAAGAAATAAGGGTGGTCGTTTACTTTTTTTTTTTAATTTTACCCACATGCAAGCAACCACTCAATCATGTTCTGTTTTGGCACTGTTAAGTACCTTTTGCTACACAAAGGAAAAGTGATTTACTTATTGCAGGCTAAGGCCCAAGGGTGCATTTACATCCATCTACAGGTTACTACCCAGGTGACATTTGACTATTGGCACTTCCTATAGTGTCATACTTCCCTTAAAGTCTGATTTTCAATTCATTATTGATACCCCCCACGTGTTTCAACGTGTCCTATGACGAAGTTGTCTATTTTGTCTCCCTGACTTAGTAGATAATACGCAAGATAACAGACCACTGCTGTGTCCACGTGGAGGAAATTTAAGAGGACAAATATGTGTCGAATAAATAAATACGTTTATTCAATCTTAATTTGCAAATTGTCGTCAGTAGAATTCTCCACTTTACTAACTCAAATACATCAACATACATCTTGAGGACTGAAACAGTCCAAAAGTCTCATCTTCGTGACTACCAACCTGAGCACGGGAATAACTGAGGCGACCAATAAAACGCTTGCTTATCAATACATAGATACGAGGCAATCGCCTTTCTTTCCTTGTAAAGCGTGGCTAAATGTATTCTAATAACCGGGTTAATTTCGACCTTTGACAAAATAGTTGATGATGCTTTGCATAATATCACACGTGGGGATCAAAGGATATTAGGAAACCTCAAAAATCTCCATTAAGGGTAGAAACTACCAAGGGCTTTGTTCCTGATGCGGAATGTCACGTGGACAAAATTATTCAGGAAAGAGTCAATACTTCCCGAAGCTCGTTGGAGCTTGTCTCCACCTAGTGGCTGTAAAGCAGATTGCACCAATTAACAAAGGGCAAACATCCGATCCTGTGCCGCAAGAGGCAACCTTGCAACCATAGAAACGTTAGTCTAAATGTGATGGAAGAGATAAATCACTGATTATTTTGCTAATTGTATTTATTTATTTTAAATCCGCGTTTAAACATGAAAACTCACCCACAAACCAAAGTCTCTGTGAACCTTCAAAAAAGATACAGGCTATCACAATTAGTCAACACGGCGTTATAAGCCCAGGCAAACTGAACAGAGGACTTTAGAAATGGCCTGAACGCGAAGGCCGATTCTATTCTACGTTGCCGTTGCCATGCAAGTAAAAATGAAAAAATTGGTTCGGATAATAAAACACCGCGGGCTACAAACGATAAACTGTCGATCGACTTAAAGCACTTCAAATAATGTGTTGAAATGTTTTATTGGTGCCAATAGGCCTGCTGTTTCATAAGTAAGTAATTAAATAAATGCCAACACGTTCACATTTAGCCTATAATAAATATATTAACATCAAACATACCAGGAATACGAGCAGTAGTTTCACAAAAACTAATTCGGTCTACCTATTTTATCCTCACAAGTCTTCAGAAGTTCTAAAAGTGATCCAGTCATAATCAAAGCTTTCCAATTTTCCCTTGACAATGAAGGGCTGCTCTATTGAAAGAGACTTTCAATCGATATCTGTGTATTCGCCCATTGTTTGACAGTTCCCACCTATTCTGTGCAACACACAAACTTCACTGATGTGCTTGGAACTAGCCTACTAACGGACATTACTAGAACGATAATGACGGCTTTGATCTTACATCTCTGTCCTGAGGTGATGAAGGTGGATAAAATCAGGTGAGGTTTATCATAAGATCTCAGAGCAAGAAAGCCGACAGCACTGCACATACTGAAACTGGACCTCACTGTTTGGATTTTGGGTAAGAATCTAGCCCAAACTGCGGCAATGCAAATGTATTACATGGCTTCGGCAAAACCCTCGAACTTTTCTATCGACCACATCATGGGATTTGAATCAACAGGCAAAGGCAAGTCAAGCTCCTCAGCGAATACTGATGCTACCCTTTGGACTCAATCGGACCGTTGCCCACAGCAAGCAGAAATTTACTGTAGGCCTACTAGTTTCCCGGTCTACCAGAAGCTGATGGTTCCACTGTATCTTTACCATAGGGAAATGCCTTACCAATCAATGCTCTACGACGAAATTAGAAACAACTGCTTTGGCCATGCATCCTTCAACTACTATCCACCGTACTTCGGCCAAGAATGTTTCCAGAACGGGGCAGGTGAGGGCATTTAGTTTTTCATTGACTGTTCTTTTTCCATGGTAGGCCTAGCTAATCGGTGATTACTGTAGCCTAACTTGTGACTATGTTGGCCAAACCACAAAGCCTAAAAATTCTGAGCGATAGGCCCATGTCATTCAAAATATAAAACGAATAGGCCTATGATTAAGTGTATTTATGTTGACCTCCTCTCTTAACTCGTAGCCTACTTGATTTGGCATCATCTCTTGATTGGTCTTTCAGGAGGACGCCAGAACCACTTTGTCCACATGTCAGCTGCGGACGTCCCACGGAAAAGGAGTCGCGTGCGCACTGTGTTCACGGAGAACCAGATGCAGAAACTGGAGCATCTCTTCGGTGTCACTGACTACCCAGCGGCGGAGATGCGGGAGGAACTAGCCGCGACGGCTGGGCTCTCCACAGAAACAGTCAGGGTAAGACTGTAAAGAATTTCCAAATTTCTGAAATGTAAAAACGATTAGACATCAAGTTGTCGGTCTCCCAAATTTTTATGCTTTATTTTCTGTGCAGGTATGGTTCAAAAATCGTCGCGCGCGGAGGAAGAGACAGGATGTCACCAAGGGCCGAAACTCTTCTCGTAGCAAAGGAGGAAAATGCGGCTCTCCTAGAACTTACTGGAAGAAATCGCCATGAAATTATTATTCGAAGGATCTCAAGAACGCCAGCAATGAGTAAAACTTTTGTTTCCACGAATGGCATTCAAGGCTTGACGAGAGGTGGTTAATTCGCATTGCCTTAATTTATTGTGACACCACATGCCATTCTTGTAGGCCTATTCAATTTGCGTAGGTATATTGGTGCTGCCGCTGTCAACGATGCTTTCTGCCTCCAAAATGTCGGTTGTGTTTTTTATTAATTCTTGTCACAGTATTTTGCAATATGGCGTAAAATGGATTTCGGCTATATAGGCCTAATTGTTCGCAGTTAAATTTGAGTTCATCAAGCGACATGCAAGATTTCCATCAAAGGTTGCAATAAATCAAAGGAAAATAAACGTTTACAAAACACACATCAAAGTTACTTTTATTATTCAGTCATATTAATAACTGTGAGCATTTTCATGCTGAGAAATACACCTTTGAAAAAAGACGGGATGCTGAGAGCATGCAGTATTTGACAAGTAAATATTCATTTTAGAGACACCAGTACTAATTCCAACGGTACAATCCCAACAGACTTAGTATTGAACAGAGGATAGTTAAAATTTACATATACGTAATACGTGGAAGTTGCAGTCCTGCGAATTTACACTGATGCAAGAGTAGACACATAAAGGCAAATAAATTAAGAGTACACTTAGTGTTATATTTACCAACTGAAAATAAAAATCCATTTGCATAAAACCACAAACAATAGCATAATTTCACAGATATTACCATAATCAGGGCATTTCTAGCCCGCGACTTTAAATAGTTCAGTTATTTCTGCACGAATGTGTGTAAAGACCAGCAGCACAATCAAAACCCACAAATTCACAGCTGAACAAGTATTCAAAGAGCCCTGGACTGGAAGGAATTATGTCACATTGAGAAGTTTGTTCTTCAGACGTGATGATAGTGGTGGACTGTACCTTTAAGATCTATTATTCAGATTGAAATTTAAACTAAAACTGATGAAAATTCAGTTTCTAAAGCTCATGGCTTATGAGTAGATTCTGTATCTGTTCGGAGATCATATTAATTCCTCGCTGAAACGATGTTCAAACAGCCCAACCTTAGCATAAAGGTCATTGAACAGCTAAAGGAAGAAAATGTCCTGAAACATATACCCAACTGTAAAATACAAGGAAGAAATACTTACTCCATGTTTAAGCGGGTTAGCTAGCCGTGTTATGCTTGTAGTGTCTGCTACTTGCTCAACTCAAGTACAAACTAAACATACAAGGACACCAAGCACCCTCCGTTTAAGCACCTCATAGTTTCACAAAGCAAGTAACATTCAAGACAAATTTTAGCAGTCACCAAAGCAATAACTATAATGGGAAAGCAAATGAGGCTCTGGAAGAGTCAACATTCAGGTGAAATTAAAAATGAAAGTGTACACAATTTTAAATATCCTCTCTGAGATATGTAGGTGACTCGTCTTTTTATGATACAGATCCACGGGGTCTGACATGTACTGCCAGCCCAGTGAAGCCCCCTTTCAGGAAGTAAACATTATACAGTTCAAGCTGATTCACTTCTCAGAAAAAAAACCCTGCTTACAGAAGAATTTACCAAACTTTCATTTTTACCTTTGACACTCAAGTGTGTTGCTTAAGCAATGTGACAACAGCACAGCAAACTTACTGCAGCAGCCTACTTGCAAGCAGTATTTCAATTTCTCTGAGCAAGCTCACATGTTCTAATCGACATTCAGTCAGGCTAAGTTTTCCCATTCAGGGCAGCATCTATATATACAGTGCAGTCCGTTATGTATTTGAAGAGAGACGCTGAAGTCCCCATACTGTGC
This sequence comes from Gymnothorax reevesii, assembly GCA_029721435.1. Lineage (NCBI taxonomy): Eukaryota > Metazoa > Chordata > Actinopteri > Anguilliformes > Muraenidae > Gymnothorax > Gymnothorax reevesii. The sequence continues at coordinate 120,060,137 of CM056574.1, forward strand.
ACAAGGGGGCGCAATTGTTCTGCGAGGGATAAAGTATTTCATTCAGCGCGCAGGGATACAGAGGTGAAATTTACGCATTTCCGGGATACATTGCTAAAAATGTAGCTCCGTAAAAACGCAGAAGGCAGGATTACATTTCCCAAAAGTGACGGGATTCTGTCCCCCTCGTACCTCCATTTGCTGGATAGGCACAATATTGATGCAAATGCTCAGAAATTAAAGCTGACAGTCCATACAGTTCCACATGAATCGTCTAATGCACTGACAAGAAAAAGCTTTCATGGAGTCATTGTCCAAATATTAATGGACTGTCAGACTGATCTGGTTCAGTACATCCTGTCTTGGTGTCAGCGTTCAGATCACTAGAAATATACATAACATTAGTCAACACAAGAGAAGAAACTGCTGTTTTTCCAGAAGTGGAGCGATAAAGACGGTTATTGCTGGCAACAAGACAGTTTATTTCCAAGAAATACATCCACTGAACCTACATAAGCAAAGCATGGGGAGTACACAGAGGAATGCTCAGTGTAAGGTGGCTTGAATGGTAGGCACACCAATCAGAGCCGGAACCTCACTGGCATTTGTGGGGCAAGAAGCAGATTGGCTGTGCAGTTGTATGAGTCACAGTGGGGCTTAGAGACCGAGGAAGGTAATGCCTTCACGATAGCTTAGCGATATATGCAAGCCTGTACAGGTCTGTGCAATAGCGGTACTGTAGAAATATTACGGCACTGCTGGAAGGCCAGGTGCTCTCACAAAATGTACTGTTACCAGATACAAACTGCTACTCAGACATTTACTTTTGTATGATTGTTTTTATTTATATTGTTTTTTAAATATATGTTTATGTTTTCTTGGTAAAGCAAAGGGGACAATAAATTATTATTAATTGAATGTATTACAACACCATCTCCAAAAAAAGTTTGGATGCTGTGTAAAATGTAAATAAAACAGAATGCAATGATTTGCAAATCAATTAAAACCCTATATTTAATTGAAAATAGGACAACCTATCAAGTGTTGAAACTGATAAATTTCCTTATTTTTTGAAAAATATTTGCTCATTTCGTAATTGATGGCAGCAACATGTTTTTAAAAAGTTGGGACTGGACAATAAAAGACTGGAAAAGTTGCATGATGCTAAAGAAAGACAACTGGCAGCACATCTCACAGCTAATTAGATTTAGCAACAGGTCAATGTATAAAAAGTCTTTCATAAGCAAATATGGTGAGGGCTGAACCATTCTGAAAGGCTGCATGGGGCAACAGTTCTACAGTTTAAGAATAACGTTTTTAACTTAAAATTGAAAAGAATTAGGAGATTTTATCCTCTATGGTACATAATATCATTAAAAGATTTAGAGAATCCAGAAATATCACTGTAAACATGGGACAAGGCCAAAATCCAATTTTAAATTGCTGCAATTTTCAGGTCCTCAGGCAGCACTCTATTAAAAACAGGCAGGATTTTGTAGTGGAAATCACTGCATGGACTCAGGAACACTTTTGTAAACCATTGCCAGTAAACACAGTTTGTCGCTGCACCCATAAATGCAAGTTTAAACGCTGCCATGTAGAGATTAAACCATATATTAACAAGATCCAGAAACACTGCCTACTCTGGGACAGAGCTCATTTAAAATGTTCTGAGGCGATGTGGGATAACCGCCTTGTGCTTTGACTGATCAAAATGTGAAATCGTGGACGCCACACCCTCTGGCCTAAAGAGGAGAGGGGCCATCTGGCTTTTTATCAGCAAACAATTCAAAAGCCAGCATCCATGACAGTATGGGGGTGTATTAGTACACATGGCACGGGTAACTTATGCATCAGAGATAACACCATTAACGGTGAACTATATATGGGTTTTGGTGTAACATTTACTGACATCCAGATGCCTTTTTTAAGGGAAGGCCTTGATCATTTTCAGCAATACCATGCCAAAAACCACACTCTGCACATATTACAACAATATGGTTCTGTTGTAAAAGAGTCTGGGTGCTCAATTGGTCTGCCTGTAGTCCAGACCCGTCACCCACTGACAATATTTGGCGCATTATGAAATGAAAAATACTGCAAGGAAGGCGGCAAAGGAGCAGCTGAAATCCAACTTAAAGCAAGAATGGGAAAACTTTTTGCTTTCAGAACTACAGCAGTTTGTCTCCTGAGTTCCTAAACAGTCACTGAGAGTTGATTGAAGATGATGTGGTGCAACTCAGTGGTTTACATGCCCCTGTGCCAACTTTTTTGAAACCTGCTGTCTGGCATCAAATTCAAAATGAGGACATATTTTCCAATAAACAAAAATCTTAGTTTCAACATCTGATATACTGTCTTAGTACTATTTTCCAATAAATGATTTGAAAATCACTGCATTCTGTTTTCATGGACATTTAACACAGCGTCCCAACCTTTTTGGAAATGAGGTAGTAGTTTTTTAACCACATCATGTGATGTAAGCCATAAAAAATCTGCATCTGAGTGTGTGTGTGTGTGTGTGTGGGGTGTGTGTTTTGGTTGCATGTGTGTAGGGGGGGGGTGTTATCAAAGCTACTGTACATGCTGAACAAAACATTTAATTCCTTGCCATCAAGGTTGTGTCACCAAAGGTGCAGTCTGGGTCCAGCACAAGCACTTTACAGACCAAGATGAGCTGCTTGAGCACAACAACAGATAGTGCAAGAGTGACGCAGAATAGCCGTGTCTCTCATAATAATAGAAGAAAATTGGTGATTCTCTCGTTATTTCCTGGGAACATCTGCAGCTGGATTGAGTTTCTGTATTTCACTTTTCCACCAGGCATGATTGCAAAATTTGATCATAAACAGAGTTGTATTTGTATATTTTGAAAAAAGCCACCATGGTCTGCAAGCACATTCATGAGAACTGCGCCCCCTACCCTCACTGGGTCTTTACACACAACTCCGTACTGTGCGTGTGTGTCGTACCCCAAAGACACCCTTGATTACACTGCCTACCTTGATACATCTTGTTGCCCATGGAAATCTACATAGACAGGGCAGTCCCTCTGATTGGGTAAGTCTGACGCTGCACCAAGGGCCCCACTTCCTCACAAAGCCTACGTCACTCACCATTTAAAATAATTTTCACCAGTAGGTGGCATTAATGCTAAGGAGGGCTCCCTAAATCATTTATTGCCCAGATCACCCTAACGACTCAAGACTGCCCTGAAAACAAACGTGACACTTTCCATGTTGTTGTCATGTCTTCTCTTGCGTTTTAACGTAAATTATAACCACAGCTGAAAGAGGACTAATTTGTCTTTGCTTCTTGGTAAATGACTGAAACCATTTCCCATGAATCAGTACCAAATGATAGAATTTTAAGGCTCAAAATAAATCTATAAATTTAAATTTGCACTTACATTTCAGTTTTGAAACAGTTATTAGGTAGCAGAGTTTTAGGGGTTCCTGAAAGAAATGCTTCTTTTTTTTTGCTTGTCATTGAAAAAGGCAAAAATAATAATTTTTTTAAAGGTACCAAACATCACAACAATACATCTTGAAATAATAGCACAATCTGAAAAATGGTTATTTAGATCAACGTAGCAACTTAACTAAGCTGAAGAAAATGTGTACAATGAGCTAGCTATTTAATGCAAAGGGAATCTTGAGTTTTGGACAGCATTTTTTAGTTCTTGCTTTGAATTCATTTGAAGAGAAAAGCACAAGCGAGGCTCTATCAGCGCCTCAGAAAACAAATAACGCTAAGGGAAATTAAAGTGAACATGGCCAAACCTGTTTATGCTAAACAGTTTTCACATTGTGAGGTGCATACATGAAAATTTGAAAACAACAACAATAAAAAAGTAGCAGCATTAGGCTCACGTGAACATCTGAAACAAGGCCCTACTGCGGCATAACTGGCGATTTGAGCTTTTGATCCACGGAAGCTCTCCATGTTTGTATTTTAAAATTAAACCAGCATCGCTAGTTTTTTTTCAGACAGTTCAGGTGATTTTGGCAATAATTAACACCGAGAATCAACACCAAAAAAGAAAACCTCACAAACGGGAAACTTATAAAACTAATAGTTCTCTATATATTTTTTGTTCTTTCGTACTTTTCCCCCTGACTAATTTTTTTAAAGGTTTTTTAAAATTTTGTTAGTGTTACAAACGGAATGCAGGACATTAGTTTAGATACAAGGCACTAGATTTTGCTATAGGATTGCGAACAAGGGCTTGGGGTGGGATGAAAGTGGAGGAGGGGTGGGCTGGGTGGTGGTTGACTACAGTAATATTGACAGCAACAGTCAGGTTTGTTCTCAAGATATCTAAAGCAGAAATGATGGACAGGTGCAGACAGGAGGAGCGCGACTGGCCGCAGAGGATGATGTAGTCGACGAAGGGCGTGGTTAAGACTGCATCTCTGCGCGTAGCATCCAGGGGAACCAACAACAAAACAGTAACCTGAGGGCAGGAACAGAGTCATGTCAAGAGTGCAATTGGAGGGCGACAAGCGGCTGACAACATTAGTGACGTGTTTTCGCAACCAACGCCAGAAACATGTTTGTGGTTAGATTACTGGTTGAGCGTCTGGCGACTCCAGTTCTGTGTGAATGGAATGGCATCATTGTTTCAATGAAACGAGAACCAATGGTTGAGGTTGGTTCAGCACCAATTCAAGATGACGCAAAGGAAATGCACTAATATTTCCACGCTTAAAATCACTCTGCGCCATGTTTTTTTACAATACGACCAAGTCCAACCAACAATTTTTGGTCCGTAGTTTTCACGCGCATGTGTAAACGCATTTCTAGTCACCCGTCAATTAACAAACATGTTTCTACTTTGGGTTGAGAAAACATGCCCAGGATTAAAGTGTCAGTCTGTGCGTTTTCCATCTTTGGTAGAGGTTGTGATACCCCGTGGTCAAAAAAGGCAGCAAATATCAGGTATAAGTAATAATTCAGAGCGCAGAAGCCAATCGAATGGAGCCAGCAATCTGCTAAATTATGTTATATTTATGACACTGGACACCACAGAAGTCAGTTTTCATACTTCAAATCCCAGAATTCCATGCTACCTGAATCAATTTAATAGAAGTATATGAACTGCATTACTTTTCAAAGAAGACCAATGGGAGCACATCTGAAGGAAACAGACTGCTGACACAATGATCTCAGATACAGTAGTATCGAGTGACAATTTGAAAGACACTTCTTGCATTTTGTGAGTTTGCCCTTTCTGTATTCACTAACTCATGACCTTAGGGCAAGAAAATTAATTTTAAAACATCAAGAAAAATGCAGTGAATTCATATTGCCACAAAGTTATCGTACAAAGGAGGCATCAATTATGTTTAAAATGTATTATTCGCAAATTGACACCAACTCAAATTGGCAAATGTCAGTTTCCCTTTGCATCAATGTGACTCACTAATAGCACAAACTGAAGAGTAAACTCACATGAGTAGCAGATTTGACAGGGCATGATATGAAGCCATTTCGTATAAGATAGTTGGAGTAAGGGTGCCCTGCCTGGGCGGGTGTAGAATGAAGGGTCATGTGATATAGGCCATAGCTTCTTCCTGTAACCTATATGCCTGACAAAGATCCAGGGTGATCAAAACGTTGCTTGTTTTAATTAAATAAAGTTTCTTTTTTGGAGCCCATTTGCCAGTGCGCAGACCAACCCTTTTCAACTGTCTGACACCATTGTCTGGGACCTGCAAAAAGTGACTTTGGATGTGCGCACCCTACCCAAAACGATAGTTGAAGTAAGGCTATTGAAGTGACCAGAGAAAGTGGACGTGCTATGAGGAATTGATTGTCAATCAGAATAACCTTATAACACCAAGAACCCATATATGGGTCCGTCAAATGCAGCGGCTGTAATTAAACTTGGTGAACCCAAGACCCGTTTTAAATTCTAGCGGATATTCCTGAGGTTTCCCGCGATTCCAAATATGTCCTGCAGAATTACAGGGAAACGTGAATAAAATATGCGCAAGATATTTTCCCATTAAAGTAATGCTTTAGCCATGAAAAGCATGGCATCCCAGATTTGAGTATTATTCTCAATGGCCCTCATTTATCAAACTTGCATAGGATCTGGGGTAGATTCTGGTGTAAATATCAGTGTTCGCCAGGTGTCACATCTGATTTACTAAAAGTGCGTTCTTTGCTGATTTCGGTGTAGAACTGGCGTGGCGTTGATAAATCTAGCGGCTGAAACCATCGTAATTTACATGATACACCCCGTCCACTTTACAACATGAACTCTCGAAAGACAGCAACGAAGAAAGAACTTCGCTGCAGGGTGAAGTTGCCTTCGTCGACTTCCGGGCTGCTCAGCCTGTCAGGCTGCGTAAACGCCCTCCCCAAGTACAAACAATCAGATCGCGAGCAAGAATACAACAAATCCGCTCATGAGGCAGCCAATTCAATTTGAATTCCTTTCCTCGAAGCGGAGCGGGCTTAAGAACATCAATATTGTGAAAAACGAATGCATTAAATCGCGAATTTTGTCATTAAGACACTGATTAGTGAGGTAACTTCAGATATTTCAGCTACTTTGATTATGTTAACCAATGCAAACAAGTACTATTTTTTTGTCTTACAGTTAACTTATAGACCTAACCTTTGCTAAACAGGTCATACTTAACTTAAACACTACTACAATATAACTTCAAGTATAACTCTGTTTGAAACATATAATTGGCCAACTTGTGAGATATTTTCTTCAATAAGCTGTTCAGTTAAGCTTCTTAAAAACTTCAACTGCAAGTTGCTATAACCTTAGCTGCCCTCAAGGCTGATTGTAGAGACTAGTGCCTTACAGGCTGGTTAGAAGGCTAATGTTGATTTCATATTGTACAATCTTTAATAGTATTCAGTCAGATGCCTTCAAGGCTGATTGCAGAGACTAGTGCCTTCAAGGCTGCTTGTACTCTAGCTTGGATTTGATTGGTTGTACTTGGGGAGGGCGTTTATGCAGCCAGACAGGCTGAGCAGCCTGGAAGTCGACGGCTGAAGGCAACTTCACCCTGCAGCAAGAAGCTCACTGAGAAGGAAATATAAATTATCACGTCTGAGGTGGAGAAAAACAAAGAAATTTCATTTGGAAGCCTTAAGAGTGGCATAAAGGGAGCCCAGAAGGCTGCAGTTTGGAAAACTATTGCTGCTGCAGTAAACCGTTGGGGTGGAAAACCGGAGCGCAGCAGACGTTTGATTTAATTCATAAATAAATAGAAGTTCCTATTCGCACTTATTTAATACGTCCAAGGACAAAAATTGATCGAAATTTGCATTAGATGCACTTATAAGTGTGGCCAAGATGCACATTTCTCCATTGCCCACACTTATTTTAAGTGTGTCCAAAGCTAAAAATTTTTTCTAGGCCAAACTTATTTTAAGCGTACTTTCTATTAGCGGCACTGGAATGGTGATGAACTGGCGCACCAAGAAAGAAATTCAGCATTGGCCACATGTATAAGAGCGAATAGCATTGGTCTTAATAAATTAAATGTATAGATCCATGATATTTCATGTTATATAGCCTACATAATTAACAATCCAGATGCTTTACATGCAAGTTAAAAAAGTGGTCTGATTTTAAGATCGCCACCAAAAAAACGGGTCGTAGCACACGAACCGGTCGAGGCCGACAAGACCTAAACCTCCAGCTCTCACCGTTCGAGGAGCGTGTGGCAGCAGGGCTCCCCCTCCATTGTGGCAATACGAGGCGGTGGGGACACGGATGAGTCCCCACCGCCTCGATCGAAGCTGCATGACGGTAATTGTTCAAATACCGTCTGCAGGGATCACTCTTCTTTGTACTTTTATTAGTATTACTCCATGACATTTTATTGGGTGCCACACAAAACGAGCAGCCACTTGTTTCCCAGAGGAGATCTTCTCTGTGCTGAAAGTTCCTCTCACGTCGGACAGAAGCTTATTTCTCTGACAATAGAAGATCTGCCATTGTCAAAATGTGATCACGGTCAAAGAGTCTGTAGGCCTATATATACTGAGCAACAAAATAAACACAAGTTGGCTAGTTAGTTAATGTACTCTTATGGTTACTCAGACAAAGTGACCGTAAAATAAAGAGAAGTTTTTTTTTTAAATAGATACATTTTTGTGGATTTTTTCCTTTATTTGACAGTTATAGAGTGGAGATAGACAGGAAAGTTGGGGAGAAGAATGGGGAAGACATGCTGCAAATCACCCGGCTCACCGCGAGAAGGACGCAGCCTTTATGGTGCGCGCACTTAGACTAATGAGCCACCGACACGCCTCCAAAATAAAGAAAAGATTGAAGAAACAAGTGCAAATGTGCAGGCACTATTAATATATTTGATTTTCTAAAATTATTACTTGCAAGCTTATTTTCCAGTCTGCCTTTAATAAACTTTCTTTTATGTTCAGTATATATCTGACAAGCATCTGACATACCACACTGCATATCTGCCAAGCCACATATTGCGCTTAATCAAGTTGATTGTAACTGTCAGCCGTCTGGCCTGACAAGCAGGTTGTCTCAAAATACAAGAATAATTAATTTCTCAACACAGGTGTCTTATTTATTTCTTTATTCATTTAGCCTTTTTATCTATTTAACCTATTTATTCATTTTAGTAATAAGAGCAACAGCAGCATGATGTCTGCATCATTGCATATGGTTAATGACTCATTTTGACAGCTGCACTCGTTCCTGCATGTTGTTCGTTGGTTTCAAATCTGCGTATGCCTGGTCAGACCTGGCGTGAGATTTTCGCGGACAGTTCGCTCACGTTCAGATTGATAAAAGTCGATCCTTGCAGGAGATTTGGCGTACACGCATTTTTTTGGTGTATGCACGTTTGATAAATGAGGGCCATTATGAGTGGGAAGTAGCTTCAAAGAAGCACTGCAAACAGCAGACACAGAGTATGTATTGTCCTAAAATATAAAAAAAAGCTTATTCTGACTTTGAACCTATTTAAGGTCACTGGTGTTTTATGACACCCACTAGTGACCATTGTAGACAGTGTGAATGCTGCAATACAATTCCATCAGAAGAATGCTAAACACTTAGTTTCGTAATTTCTTGAATGACATCATCTGGATAAATGAACACCGCAAGAACCTCTAACGTGATAATTTGTGCAAATAAGTGAAAGCATTCTGCTGCTGGCTACAGCTAAAGCATTTCCTCTTGAATTTATATGTGCTGGTAATTTTCTAGTAATGAGTTCAATTCAGTTTAATTCCATTTTATTTGTAAAACTCGTGTCACAGCATGACTCAGGCATCTAAGGCCCCAGCTCCGAGCCTTCAGTCTTTACCCGCACATTATACAATCACACTTTCACAAATCTGGCACTGGGTTCCTATCACATAATCTGCAATAAGTTGTGATAACATCGTATAGTGCAAACTAACTTTGGTAATAGAAGTGTACCGTTCTGTTGGTTTTCCATTTTAAAATGATCCCCTTAAACCCAAACAATTAATTTGTTCCTTTAAAAGTCCCTGATCTTTCCTGACAAAACAGAAATTCTGTGATGCAGAAATACTGCACGGGACATTTTATGAAACACATTTTTGAAAATAATGTAATTTTAGAAATATTTCTTTGCAAATAGTTACTCTCACCCATAAAACATCTATTAGCCTATGTAAAAAATTAAGTTTACCACTTGACTATTTTTTAAGCTAACTAGTTAACGACTTCACTGTTTGTTTTTATTTTTTGTTGGATGTCAGAGGGATGTTGTGATGCCCCTCCCTTCTGGCACTGCATTCCCCTGGCTGCCTGCCCTGGCCCTAATTAACAAATTATCTGTTGTCCACTGCCTTAATTATGCCCACCTGTTTCTGTTTTCGTTTATTTGATTATCTCAAGTATTTTTAGCAAAGTTTCTCCCAATTTGGACAGGTAGCCGTTGTCTGGTTTCCCCTTTGAGTTTGGTGCACTTCCCTTTATGTTCTCCTGAGGTTTGTATTTGTTCAGTTATCCCCTCACTCATTGTTTAATAAACTCCATGTCCCTGCAACTGGGTCCTCCTCTGGACTCCTTGCCCTGACACCCGTCTCTACATCTTTGAGTACCAGGGGGGCGTGAAATATGTATTTGTCAATACACAATCATATTACAATGATAAATAAAATAGTTGTGTTATTATATTAACAAAGATGTATAGAAATATTGAACTTGCTCACGGACCAGCTGGGATATGGCAGGGCTCTTGTCTGTTGCCACCTACTCCCACTAGTTTAGCTAATCAAGCAGAAAATAAGGAAAAATGCGCCTTTGCTGACTGTCTGTGTATAAACTTCAAACTATTTATAATTCATTGGGACACCAGTGTCCTGACTGCTATAGGGCCAAGTTTGGTCTATCCAGCTCCTTTAATTCAGCAGCTCAAAAAGATCTCAAGCTGTTGACTGACGAACACTTTGTTAGGGTTGAAGTAAAAACCTGTAGCATGATAGATCTCCAGTAAAAGGACAATTATTACTGACAAAGCAGAGTAATCACTGACTGCAGTCTCACTAAGAGTATGAAGAACAAAGGAACCTGCATGTTTACAGCCAGAGTGCGATACTTAAGCAGAATGTTATCGTTGATCAAAGGTGACAAATGGATTCAGTTCAGCATTAAGATCAATGCTCATGAACTCTTCGAATGTCATAAGAACTACTAGGCCAACAAATGAAAATGAAAGGGGGGGGAGTGAGAGAGCGAGAGAGAGAGTGTTTTGAGTACCGGGATATGGAGCTCTCTGCGGTGATGTCCTTGGGAGTTCGCATTGCCGCAAAGTTGCGTTTGGGCTGGGACACTGGAGTGAAAAAAGATGAGAAGAAATAAGGCATAAAACAAACAAATTATTAATCGGGAGAGTGCACTTGAAATAAAAATGCAGCTTCTTCAAAAATTTTTAATTAGACAGGCACATTTTGCCAATGCCTTCCTCAGTGTCTCGTGGCATGAGTGTACAAACAAGACTGCTATATAGGCTGAACATCAAAGCTGAAAGGTGAAGCACAACACTAGTGCTCACTTAGCCTAAGACATGGTGTGAAATATAAATGTGTATTATACAGTATGTAGTGTGTACAGGGCTCATTTGATACACAATAAAAAAGGAGGTTTTGGTGTCCTTTTTTGGTGACATTTAACCCTTCTTTTCATTGGTAGTCTGACTACAGCGCCCTCCATAATTATTGTTACCCCTAGAAAAGATGTGTTAAAAGCCTTAAAATAAGTTCAATTTTTATTGCAGAAGCATACTCTCACACTGAAAATTGTAGAAAAATATAACCTTCAACTCAAGTGAATTTTAAGGGGAAAAAATCCCTAAGAAATTATTATTTTTCATAAAATCACCTGTTCCACAATTATTGACACCCCAAACAATTCCTAGGAAATAAATGTAATTTAAACATTTCTGTCATTTCTACAGAAATTTTCCAAAGTTGATCAGAGTATCTAGGAACATTTAATTAGTAATTCATCACTTCGTTTCTCTGGGGTATAAATATGACGTGACACAGAGGCCATTTCCCTTATCCACTCTTCAGCATGGGAAAGACAAAGGAACACACCATTTAAGTAAGGCAGATGTGTGTCGACCTTCACAAGTCAGGCAATGGCTACAAGAAAATAGCCACTCGCCTACACCTGCCCATATCTACTGTCAGAGGAATCAATAAGAAGTTTAAAACAACTGGAACAGTGGCAAACAAGCCTGGACGAGGACACAAGGTTATCTCAGTCCCCAGACCTTAACCCCATTGAAAACCTGTGGAGTGAGCTGAAGAGGAGAGTGCAGAGGAGAGGACCCAGGTCGCTGGATGATTTAGAGAGATTGTGCAAAAGAGGAATAGTCGAAGATCTCTCTTTCTGTATTCTCCCATCTTGTGAAACATTATAGGAGAGGTTATGTACTGTTTTGTTGGCAAAAGTATTAACATCAGGGGTGCTAATCATTGTGGCACACATGATTTGATGTGAAAGAATTATTTCTTAATGTGGGATTTTTTCCCACTGAATAAATGCACTTCAATTAAAGGTTGGATTTTCCTCTTTTTTCATTGTGGTCCTGTATTATTTAGAAAAAAAACTGAACGTATTAGAAGCTAAAGAACACATCTTAACCAGGGGTGCCACTGCCAATAATTATGGAAGGCAGTGTATATGCAGGTAAAAGTGAGGGGTAAATGCATAAGGTCACATAGATGCCACTTTCAAATACTACCTTCAGGATACTGCCTTCATGCCTACAATCTCTCCCGCTACGATGGCAACAGGAAGCTGCCTTCAGAACAGAATGCAGACCAGACTGTTTTCAGTTACCATACAGCTCACATCAAAACAGAAAAAATTGCGAGAACACTCCCTAACTTACCGCTGTCTTGCCCTCTTTGTATCGCTACTCTACCGCCAGACTAACTTGTTGTTTCGCGAGATTAATGCTGTAAGCCTTTTAACTGCCGACATTGATCGTGAGGCGGCGCCAGGTAAGAAAATATACTGTAGTTCCTGACCACGTTTGGTTTCCTGAACTGACCGACTCCACATGACCACATATCTTTACCTGTGGGAGGTATTCCTAGATCGAACCGCTAGTGGCTACTATAGGCATTCAGTCTTTCCTTTTGCACTTGAGCGGTGCTCACACTTATGCTAGCCACTGTTCAGTAACAATCGCTTGATGCAGGATATTTTAACATAAGGGATTAATCAAGAGAAGTTAACAGAAAATTTATTGTAGTATATTCTCAGGTACACCAGTGTGAGGGAGTGAGGTGAGCTAAGAACAGGCATCTCTGAGAGTCCAGCAGAGATAGCAGCTGATTTGTGTTGCCTTCTGTACTGACTCTATGCACATAAAACTGAAAGGTTACTGGCTAACCTCAACAGAATATGCATGGTCTTATATTGTTGCCTTTGTAACTTCGATTGTGTCTGTATGAAACATAAATAAATGAGGATTTGTTTGTTATCTCACAAAAACTTAAGTAGCAACATTCCTTATAAATTCAGGCACACTTATCCAATGGAAGGTAAAAATGGGTGTGGACACCACATCGCTCTACATTATAAAATATTGTTTTTCTGTCTTACACAGAAAATCTTTGTCAAAATATTGCTTTCCATAATGTCCAGTTATCTGCCAAGCTGAATCGAGTCTGGATGACGAGAACTGGAACCCCAATGACCTTTGTCAAAACTTTGAGTTGGGATTCCCCTTTTATGCATTCAGTGCGAACCTGCAATAAATACAATCTCAACTTTAAGTTTAAAATGAAATAAGATACACGATGGACCACCTGTGATGTGTATCCTGGAAGGGTTTTGCGACTGGGTACTATATTTATAAATGCTTTGTGTCCCTGCGCTGTGCTTTCTAAGACAACCTACCGCATCTCTACCCTTATTTTGCTCGAAGTTACCGTTACCTTCTCCCAACCCTAGCGCGAAAGAATTCTGTTTTGATGTGATCTGTACTTGATTATTTTGACAGTGTAACAATTTCACCTCCAGCACATGGGATTTGAAAGCTATGAACATGAGATCAAAGTGGAGACTGTCAGCTTTGACTCGCATTGTGTAAATTAGGAAGAGTAGCCCTTTTAATGAAATGTTACTGTCCAAATACTTACGAATTGCACCATACATACTCCCTCTGTGCATACTTACTAGTGACCTGGTGAACTTTCTTCACCATTGTTCCATCGCCCTGGGAGTCCTTGGGTCCACCAATCCTGAGGAGTACAGACAATGCTGATGGTCAGAACACCTTTTTCTACATACTTTATTTGGCTACTGAGAATTACACAGTCGCTAGAAGCCACCTGCGGTCTGAAATTAGATGCTACAGAGGTGTGGCAGCAGACAGTTAGGAGAAGGTATCTCGGTGTAGGGTTAGCCCTTCAAAGAACATAAAGTGGCTGGTGAATATTGTGGAATCATTTTAATATTGATTTATTTGCTTTATTATTAATTGTTTTTCCTTGCTCGCTCTTGCTAATTTTTTCTCGTATATTCTTGCCTGTTTCTGATTAACCTAGGCCTTGTGTAGCTGTAGTTTTTATAAATCTGACCAATGCGCCATTGCATATGGTTTACCTCGAACCATGCAGTCCTGATGGACCCTAACGAAGTCAGGATGGTCTCTTTCTCTCTGAAGTTTATGTGTTCTCAGGAAAAGGAGTACAAGGAGAGCCTGGGACATCAAATTCGGTGAAGAACTTATTTACACTCCAAGTCAGTGGAGACTCCGGACTTATTCACAATAATAATAAAAAAACAGGGTGAATAAAATGGTTTACCTCTCCCTGTGTCTGTTCATTTTAAAACAGGCTGGAGGCTAACATCCCCCAGAGTAAGGAGATATGTCGGGGTGGGTAATCACCTGCCCGAAGCAGACAATCCTTCACACGTATATGCTACTAATTCATGGTGGAGATATGCAAATAGAGCAGCACATTCTGTCAACCGCACTGAGTGTTGTGTGTGCACACACCTACCAGCATCCATATCTAAACCCAGAGTAGAGGTGATACAAGTTGCAGCGCCTACAATGAATATGAACAGTACAGTTAAATGCGCCGTGGCAGTGTCAACTGCACATAATGGATTAGCTTCAATGGACCCCAGTTTACCCCCACTTAATATAGTAATGGATTCTGGGTTGAAATACTGCACCGATAGGGATGGATATCTGTTGTTGGGAAATATGACTTCTAATATCCCACTCATGGTAGTCCATTATAGTTCGGAGCAGAAGTTTTGGCGATGTGTCAAAGGAAATGGCAAAGAGTTTGTGGGGATAACCCAGGGGTGCCAGGGGAAACTATTGATTTTTTGTGGGTATCCACAAATAACAGAAACATCCTTTTTCACTGAGAGAGAAGACAGACTAAATGACATACTATGTCATCTGTGGGCACCTCACCGGAATAGGATGAGAGCTGTGGATGGTTGCTATTGGTTGGGTGGACACCGAATATATGTAGCATTACCACCAAATTGGGGAGAAGTCTGTGCTTACGTACAATTAAATGATGACACATATATTGTGAGTGCAGACAAAAATCTCTCACGATGGATGTCAAGTTCTTTAATAATTGTGCAGCTCCTCACTTGAAATGGACTAAGTATGCCATATGTTACTAAAATTTTCAAAATGGTTCTATGCTGAAATGAATTATTTATCCTGAAAGGGCTTGAAATGAACTTTCTAAAGACACCAAGATCAATGTGATAGGGTAAGAATGGACACAGTTATTAAACTTGGAATTTGGCTAAAGGAGGGGTATGAAATGTCCTTAGTTTCTATTGAAAAAAGAGGAATCTGTGACCGAAAACATGGTTTGCATAAAATGCTATAACTTTTAATTTCTTAATTCTTTAGATATTCCAACGAAACTTTCAGATAATGTTCATTGGAATATATATTATCTGCCTATTCCAAAATGATGAATGAAAACAGAATTGAATTTCGCAATGGGGGCGCCATTTCTGGAATTTTTACGACAGAGTTTTTTTTTGCTGACAGTAGAAACAGACTGCTGGCGCTCCAAATCACATAATTTTTTTGTCTGTTGGATCTTGAGTACTTAATCTAATAGACTGTGCAGTTTTTATTAGGATTCCTACTTCTATGAAATTGAAGGGTGTTTTTGTCACCTCAAACTTTGAAGCGCTCAGGCGGCCATCTGGGAAATCGGAAATTGAAAACAATGTCACAAGGGGAATTCGGGGTAATTTTTATCTCGGCTACGTCTTCTACGGGCGGTTTTGATGGGTATACCTCTGCCACTTCGGGGAATTACGCAACGCGCTATGGGAGCCAATATTCCGGCGGCCGATGCACTGATAGTAGCCTAACATACCTACGTATGCTGCCGAAAATAATTAAACTGGATTCCACTCAATGCTTCCACTCCTTTTTCATTTTTATTTTGAAAAGTTAAGAAACCAATTCAATTTCCAACAGCGTCCACTGGTTGGCAATGCATATATTGCATTAGGTGAAAACCTTCGAAATAAAACAAACAGAAATAATGTGCGCTTAATGTAAATCATGAATAAATCAAAATCATAGCTTTCCGCTGCATAAGAAAACCACTCCGCATTAATGCCATATTAAACACTTGTCTTCCAGTGTCACAGAAAATATTTTAACTCTTCTTATAAAGTTAACTCTTCAACTTTTAACTAAACTTTTCAAACTTTTAACCATACATTTACAGCATTCAAACCTATGGCGTTTTAGCATAAAGCCATTTCAAATCAAAACATCCGTTACATAATTTAACCTATTTAATTAAAACACCTCAAGCCCGCAAAAATAAACACGCCGCTCATGCACAGTAAGCGCTTAACCAAACAGCAAATGACTCTTTAATCAATTAATCAAAACCGGATATCACCGCTTGTCCATGTGTTCCAAAAACCACCGTTCACGCTTTCAAATCAATATCTCCGTTTAAAAGAACATAAATCTACCCAAAGAATCCATTTCGTAAAGATTAGCGCTTTAAAGACCATGATAACGAAGTTGTTGCGCCTGAGCCACGTAGTAGTTCACACATCAACGCAGTTAAAAGTCCAGCGCTCTTACTGGCCTCTTCGGTTTTTTTTTTTTTTTTTTTTGCACACGTTCCTGCACAGTCTTAGCTGAAGAGCGCTCATCAGTCTCCCGTCTGCTGCGTTGCTCACCTGCTGGAAGCTGTCCCCAAATCTTAAAGTCTCAGGTGCACTGGCACCCAGGAAATGTTCCCCTTCCGATTCAATGGACCTATGTATTTTTATCTCTTTTTAGGTCCTTATAGAACAAATTTAAAAAAGAAATTTGACTTTAACTTTCAGACAATTAACTCCACTTATTAATTTTACTTTTGACGGTGTTTTTAAACTCTTTATTAAGCTATTTCTTTGCTTTTAGCATTTTTAAATTAAATCAAAATATTTACTACTGATTTATTCCTTTCATTAATTTAAAGCTACATGAAAAAAAATCTGTCGATTGACTTGACAATGGAGGCGAGACACAGTATCGCAGGATCCAGTGCGGTCGGAACAATGTTCCAGCAGTCCAAAGGTTATGGTCAGTAGGGACCAAGGTTGCCCTTTCCCTGTTCCCAGAGCTTGGAGTTGGACAGGTAATGTTGTGACTGGACTCTGTGAATTATCGTTTAAGTGCACTTGTAAATGAAACCTGTAATATCACAGGGAGTATACAGGAAGAGTTAACAGCCCTATGATTAATGACATTGCAAAATCGAATGGTACTAGACGGCGGCACAGGGGAGGTCTGCCAGATTATAGGGCCCACATGCTGTCCCTACATACCAGCTAATGACGAGGCAGGAGGGGTAATTGATCAAGCTTTGCAACGTTTGAAAGATATATCTGATGCACAACAGCGTGACCTTGCACCAGCCTCAGCAGATTCCTGGTGGGACTGGGTCCTGTCTAGAGGACAGAAAGCAGGAATTACGTGGGGTTCCCATAATTAAAGGATTGATCTCAAAAATGTTGAGTGCTAATCCACAATACCAGATGTTTCTATTGCAGGACACCAATGAAGTATATACTCTGCCCGAGGTGCTGAAAGAATTATGTGATGATGTAATTGAAATAGGGGGCCTGTTCAAACAAAAGCACTGAGGAATGATGATGACATGGTGAAGCATCTCCCCGCGAATGAAGTACATGACGAAAATCGAGAGAAGTGACATGTGGTGGATAATCAAATATAAACAGGTGGGAAATGTGGAATCATTTTAATATTGATTTATTTGCTTTATTATATCCCCTAACGCCAAATGGCGTTCCGGGGGATATTATGTTTTTGGTCCGGCCGCCACCGCCGCATTACGTGTTAACGCGATAACTTTTGCACATAAGTTAGTATCATAAAGAGGAGGAACTGATTCGATTTTGGACAATTTACGATGTCTAGATTGGCCACCAGGGGCCAAAAACTGATTTCAGCGTTAACGCATTAACTGCAGTAATATTTCAATTAGAAATCCCAACTTTTGCGTATTAGTAAGTATCATAAAGAGGAAGAACTGAATTGATTTTGGACAATTTTCTATTTCTAGATTGGCAACCAGGGGCCAAAAACTGAAAAAAATCACTGTTCCGCGATAACTTCAGTAATATTTTAATTACAAATTTCAAGTTTTGCACATAAGTAAGTATCATAAAGAGGAAGAACTGATTCGATTTTGGACAATTTACAATCTCTACATTGGCCACCAGGGGCCAAAAACTGATTTACATGTTAACGCGATAACTGCAGTAATATTGCAATTAAAAATTCCAAGTTTTGCATATTAAGTATCATAAAGAGGGAGAACTGATTCGATTTTGGACAATTCACAATCAACAATTTTTCACAATGGAAAAATCACTGTTTTTATCATATCTCTGGAAACATTTGTCCGATTGACCTCAAATCAAGTGCAAATGAAAGGTCATGACCTGAGGATGTGTCCCTCGATGACATTATACCTTTTTGGTTCAAAAGTTTGACACAAGGTGGAGCTTTGTCACATACAATTCACCATTTTTGCTATATCTTTGGAACTATTTCTCCAATTGACATGAAACTACGTGCAACTGCAAGGTCATGACCTCACAACGTGTAATATGATGACATCATACCTGTATGGTTCAATATTTTGCCACCAGGTGGCGCATTGTGATGGAAAATTACCATTTTGGCCATATCTTCAGAACAATTTGACTGATTGACCTGAAATTAAGTTCAAATGAAAGTCTATTCAAGGTCTATTCAAGGATTGGGGAATTGGAGGATTGGGGGCGTTCGGGGATATACCCCCAGCCGTCGCCTCCAATGGCATAAGCCTAGTTATTAATTGTTTATCTTTGCTCACTCTTGCTCATTTTTTCTTAGGCCTTAGTTGTAGATCCTTGCCTGTTTCTTAACCTAGGCCTTGAGTAGCAGTAGTTTCCATAAATCTGACCAATGCGTCATTGCATATGGTTTATCTAGAACCGCGCGGTCCTGACGGACCCTAACGAAGTCAGGATGTTCTCCTTCTCTCTTGAGTTTATGCGTTCTCAGGAAAAGGAGTACAAGGAGAGCCTGGGACGTCAAAAAGATAGGCCCAGGAGGTGATGAGCTGTATGCGCATACCTCAAGGTCTGCTTGATGTGGGCTGCGTGCGTCTGCAAGAACATTCCAGTGAACACCATGATGTGTAAATCAGTTCAGGGAGAGAAGAATGTCAATATGTACTCTTACTTATACACCAGCAAGAAAAAATTTTGGTCCTTTGGTCCTTGCTCTTGCCTGTAACGAGAGTTCTCGCATGTAGCGGGTATCCTATTTTGCTGCTAAATAGTAAACATGGATATATCTTATTCTCTCTGCCTCCGTCTGAGTTCTTCTTGGGAAGGTAATACCAGGGGTATAATACCAAAAGTGCCACAACAATATTTTTGCAGCTAATGGATGAATGCCATTTTCATTACTAAAATGCGAGTGAACAGATGGTTGGCACAGGACTGGTGATCCAAATGGTGCTTCCCCAGCAAACATTTCCATGATGAAAACCAAGCCAAGCAATTGGAAAAACTACGGCCCGGTATCTAGGCAAAACCTAGCCATATTTTGTTGAAAATTTTGTTCACATGTTGAGTGTGACATAACCAGACTGTAGAAAACATTGTGGGGACATGTACCAATAAAGTGTCCTGACTGTAGTGCACACAGCGGGGACACTCACCTTTGCACGCGGGACGGTGGGGCGAATACTCCGTACTTGGGTAGGCAGCTGAAGTAGCGTACCCCAAACACAGAACCATCGTGCTTCCCGGTAGGCTGTTCCAACTCCACCCCAAACCAGTACCCTGAAAAAACAAACACACACACCAGTGTTGTTTTCGTTAACAATGACGATGACAAAATGATTTGGTTAACGCACCTTTTTTTCATGACTAAAACGAGATGGTGCCGAGCTAAACATAGCTCTTTGATGATGAAAATATGACCAGGCGTATCTCTTGTTTTCGTTGACAAGAGGAGACGAGACAAAAATGTTAGTGGGCTGGCTCGCTGGCCTGCGAACTTCCAATTCCCGAGCCACATAGCAACAGGAGAAGTTTTAACGATTTTAATTGTCTGGAAAATTATGTTTCTCATTTGCATACCAACCAATCAGCTTCTGGGAGTGCGTGTATGCATTAGAGAGGCTCTCTGCCAAAAAGTTTCTGGTACAGTCATGACGGATGACTAGACGTCTATGCGAGCCGCCTTGTATCAAATTACATTGCTTTTTGGATCCAGCCACCCTGTATGCTAGTAAGCTAACAAGCGTTAACAAAGGAAAATATTTGTGAGTGATCATCATTTTGCAGTGATATGATTCGTTTCATGCCCCAACTTATGAACCTTGCCAGCTGTAATAGGCATGAACTTATTTGAGGTTTTGCGGCAGTTCCGTGCATTATGCATTATCTTGTTGCGCATGCTATCGCGTATTGCATTACTTTTCAGATCATGAAGACAGCTGTACTTGCAGGCTACAAGTAGTTTACAGTAATTTCACTGGGAAACAAGTGTTCTATATGAAATCAAGTTTGTTTTGGGTAAAATTAATACCGTTTGGAAATAATTCGTTTTGCGTTCAGAGTGGGGTTGTATTTCTCGTGCAATTTTAATTAGTCATTTGGAAAGAAAAAAGCCTTTTATCATTTAAAATCTGATTGACTGTTTTCTAAATTTTGCTAATCATTTTTCAGATGTGCTACACAATTGCAAATCAATCTGATATAATGATTAGCCAAAAATACTAATAATTTTTTACCCTCAATGTGATCACCGATATTTGAGTTTCTGTGAAACATATGGGGGAAATGTACCTTTTCAGACCAGTTGCTGTTCCTGATGTCTGAATGAGCAGCAGCACACCTGGCTACCAGTGGCGGAGCTACAGGGGGGGTCCTGGCTAGATCAAAATCCTTTTCCTTCATTGATGTCGATTCCAACTGTTGTAATTGGCAACTGAATACACAGTTTCTCTCTAAATGCGATCTAACAGCGATTAAATCACAGGTAAAATTCAGTTCAGTGGCGGAATTGCATAGCCTACCTGTCAACTCTCACGCAAATGGCTTGAGCCGCACGCTTGTTATAACCTAGGCTATTTAACTGCCGAGTGCCAATGTATTTTGTTTTTTTAAATCAACCCACGAAATACCGAGACTGAAAGTCCGCGTTTCATTGGAACACGGACCAGTTCAATCACGCAAAGCATTGTCCAATTAGTAAGTAAATTATTTTTCTGCACTGAATTTAGCTGATGATTTCATCGCTGTTAGATCGCATATGATGAGAAACCATGTCTTCAGTTGCCAATTACAATAATTGGAAAAGACGTCAATAAAGGAAAATGATTGAGATCTAGCCAGGACTAAAAGGGACGTGTCTTTGCCCCCCCTGTAGCTCCGCTACTGCTGGCTACTCTAACGTTAGTAGCATGTTTAGCCAGCATATTTACATTAACGGACAGCGTGGGCATCTTCTATTTGAGTGTTCATCATGGCATGTTTGTGCTCCATCAACACGTTGTGACATGTTGAACGGGTCAAGTTATGTGCTTTGTTATTATGCATCGAGTCTGCTGTTGGGCGAAAGCCACAAGGGTCTGACAGTGACGTCACACAGCCATAACCAAAGACTGTGCTTTTTGCTATATTTTGCTGTGGGGTTGTATAAGCTGTTATACAATCTAGTGCTCATCTAATGCTCATATTGTGGCCTTGTGTGTGTTAATTGCACTTTAATAGGTTCTCAGAAATAAAGCCACAAAGAAAGAATGTTCTGTTTCTTGACTGTCTTGGAGTGATGAACATTGATTCCACTCACTGTTACCACTTTATCTGTGTTTAAAGCATTAATCTTAGTAGATCAGCCAGTACAGCTTGACAGAACTGCATCTTCATGGATGGGACAGTCTAGGCGAGCGCTATCAAACTGGTAAGGAATCTGGTTATTATACAAAAGTGTTAAGAGAGTTAACTGTTGCTTTATGAATTGCACCACAACCTGTCAACCTCAATAACAATTTTGTATATCTGTATTGGCCTAATTTAATCTTTTAAAGTCATTATTTTTTTGAGTAAAATTAATTTCTATAACTGGACTAAAATCCTTTTAGTTTTCGTCGACTAAGACTAGACTAAAACTATCAATGATAGAAATGACTAAAATGTGACTAAAACTAATAAGCAATTCGTCCAAAAGACTAAGACTAAAACAAAATCAAAAATGGCTGCCAAAAACAACACTGACACACACACACACCCACACACACACACACACACACACACAGATACAGACATGTGCACGGAGAAATGCACATACATACACAGACACATTCAAACACAAACAAGCAAACACATGCACACACACAAAACAAAAATGCACTCTCTTAAGATTCCTTTTGCGTATTTGTCATCTTCCATCGATCAAGGTTAAATCCTCTGGGTAAAGCAATAGAAGATGAGTAAGCTTTCCATTCTAATGAAGTCTGAGTGCTGATTCATAATAAGCTGGTAGTGCAAAGATGCGAGGAGGACATCACAAGCTTTTAGCCCATAAATTGCAGTGACAGGGCAGAAAATGGACCCAAGTGCAGTTTATTAGGTCAAAAATCAGTGTCATTCAGTCCAAGTTGTCAACCAGAGGTGGGATTTCAGTACAAAAACAGCAGAGAGGCAAAGTCAAAAAACAGCAAACGATCCTAAAACCAAGTGACAATGCAAAAGGGAAATCCTACACTCAGAAAAAGGCTAGAAAATAGCATATGAAACTGAGACAGACTTGCAAAATGCAAAGGAAAACAAAGGGCTTAAATAGTAGTGAAGGTGATGAGGGAAATATGGTCGGCGACCATATTCCAATGCCTGGTGAAGTGCGGTTGGCAACGGTAGTCAACAGTTTTAAGCATTCGTTTTCATTCGGCTGATGGCAGCACCTCCTGGCATGTAATGCCATTCCAAGCTTAATATAATTGACTTTACAAAGTACTTGACTCCAAAAATCCTAAGGACCCTCTGGTGTCGCCAGTGCTCCTTGTTAAGTTAAATCGAACACAAATAGCTTAATTTTTGATCTGTTTCCAATCATTAATTTAACTTAATATTACAGAAACTCCGAAAACTCTCAACACCATCAGGTGTGGCCAGTTTTCATTTATAACAGATACCTGTCAACTCTCGTGCATTCGGCGTGAATTTTAGTGGCATATTTACGTTCCCCTGCTGTAGTCAGCAATTATTCAATCAACGCGTAAGTGAGAGATTCTCGCGCGGAATTGAAGTCCTCATGCATGAGGTTTTATCAGTTTCGTGAGGGTTATGGTGGATTTCACCACTAGTACTATGAAAACCAATTATGTCTTACACTTTTCTTTACTCAGGGGCTGGAAGCAATGGAATTGCATTACGACGTTACAAATTATCTTATTTCATTGAAACAATCATGAAAGACATGCACTGCTTCCAACCCCTGAGTCTCTTACATACGCGTTGATTGAATAATTGCTGATGTTTCAAGCCCACAGTAAATAAATATTCAGCAATATAAATGACATAAAAAATAAATAAATACAAAAGAAATACGAAAGCATTTCTCAACCAACATTTTAATCATTGAATTTTTCTCTATAGCAGGACCCCTGTAAGTTCTTTCTGGAACCAGCAACCATAGTTGTGGAACATGAGAAAGATTCCTGACAGAACCATATTGCCTGGCAAAGAACCATTTAATTGGATAGGGGCCCTTCTTCAGAATCACAGGGTCCTTTTTGGGACTGGTCTTTCGTCAGAGCGAGTGGGTTTTCAACAAAGGGTCAAAATCTTGCAACATATTTTTCACTCTAAATCACAACAAAGACAAAGTCTTCTTTTAACCCCATTACTGTACACCCTCTCCGTTCTTGTGGCCTGGTGTTTATTTGTTGACTTTTCGCCATCTTCTTTGAAAAAGGTTTCAAATGTTTCGCCGTTCTTCATGATGGGGATTTTTTCAGATAATTCAGCCCTCTCAGAGAACTCAATAGAATGACTGAAAATTATGCAGGATTATTCTTTGTCTGTGCAACTGCTCCGAACAGCTACCCCAATTGAGTATCACACACGCAAAGTACTTGTATTCTGATTTTCTAGAACATTGCTGTCATACTAATATTTTCATCTTGATATTGAACCTTTTCAGCATACCTCTTGTAATCATGATATAAAAGTCTTAATTCTTAGTGTGACATACCATACCATAATAACTACAAATGCTACAGTGTGTCAGATAAAATTCATGTTCAAGGTCACATGTAAACTTGTAAGAACTGTGTTATATCTGATTTGAGTGCAGTAGGTGTTCCAGTGATCTTCAATACATCCTCAAAGCAAGTTACTTGACAAAAGCCGAAGAAAGAGAAATGTAATGTGATGCGATGCGCAAGCAATTCATCCAAAGTATCTCTCCTTGCCACAATATATCCCTAGGCTTGACAAACTAAATGAAGAATTGAGATGTTTTTCCTGAAGTATTTCACAAAACATTTTTATGAAGTCGTATAACTGTTGCAGGCCGGCAGGAATGGGAGAGTGGCATGTGTCAGATGAGTTGCCGTATAAACATCTACCTGGAGCAAAGTCTGTCTTGCCGTAGAAGCGCACGATTCCCTGCTTCTGTCCGGCAACCAGCACCTGATCCCCCAGCTCAATCTTCACCCCCTCAGGGTCCAGACACCCAGAAGACACGGACTTCTTCCGCTGAGCTGAAATGGCCAATGAAAACAGAGCTGAAACAGCCAATAAAATAACTTTATTTAATAACTTTAAGAAGCCGATAAAACACAGCACTTAAACAGCTAATGAAAAACACTGTAAAAACTGCCAATAAAAACAGATTTGAAACATCCAGTAAAAATGGCGAGATAGTAGTCTACACTTCGAATTAAAAGTGCATCAGCTTCAAAATCAAATCATCAGTCAACTGTTGACAGGCAACATCAATGTTGTTTTATCACACAGACAGCAGCGTGGCATGAGATTCTGAAAATTGGGAAAGTTTACCATATATGGTCAGAATATAATGCCCCAGATATTAAACAATGTTGCTATTGTCATCAGTTGCGACAATGTTCACTGATATTTATTTCTCCTTGTGAGTGAGTGTGTATGTGTGTGTGTGTGTGTGTGTGTGTGTGTGTGTGTGTGTGTTTGTCATCATGGCAAAATGTGGGCCTGGGAACAACCACAGAAGCGGTTTAGAGTATTTTGCAAGGTGTTTAAACATCCGTTTGTCTGAGAGCAGAATTTGCTGTCGCATCACAACCATGCCAATCACATGCTTTCAAAGACTCTTTGCACCAGAGGACCAGTTTCACTAGAAGGAAACTATTTAGTAATGCAGGCCCTAAATCAAGTGCAAGAATCAGCGAATCTGGAATCCAAATCCAGCCTTAGTTTTGTTTTCTCCCAGGCAATTATCTAATTAACTGACCAATTACATTTTTGATTGGCCAGACTCTCTTTAAATCTGACTCCAAGGTAAAGGGAGAATGGAAAACAAGTAGGCTGGCAAGTAACCGGACCTTGAGGACCATGATTTCATGACCCCTGCTCTAGTGGTTTTCATCCACCCCTCATGCACCTCTGGCAAGTTCCAGATAATTGACGCATTTCATCTCAATCACACCTGACGGAGCAAGTTTAGTTTTTGCCAAGTTTCATGACATGTGACGAAGGCGGGACACACTGAACACTGGAATCCCACTGGGGCTACACAGGGAACCGGCTGCTCGTCAGACAGAAAGCGCACCACAGAAAAACGAAAAGCCCACTCAAACCTTTCTCTCTCTCCTTCTCCTTTTTCTCCTTCTTGCTTTTGCCGGTGACGCGAGAGAAGTCCATGCGTGGAGTCTTCGGGGTGGATGTGACTGAGGAAGGGGTCTGGTCTGTGGCTTTGGTGATTTTAGACACGGGGGCAAAAATACCTGTGGGGTGGAGGGGGGACATGGGACAATGTAAGAATAAAACTGGGCATGAATGACATTTAAAATGGGGTTGGAGGCAAAGATATTTTACTGTCCACATCGGGCCATAATCACGCAACCTTCCTTGGTTATCGATGGTGGCTGGAGTTCAGAAGAGCTCTGCAGTACAACTCTTGAACAAAGCCGTTAATCCTAAAATTTCTCCAGCGGCTTCATCCCCATTTATTCATGTTGCTCCCCACTTGCAACTTTTCTATCTGGCATTTTTCCCCAGAGCATCTTTGTGAAAAAGAAACATGTTTCCTGTAAAAATTATTTGGTTAAATAAAGAAAAAGCTCATTTTGCTTTAGATGGCATAACTCACCACAGATCAGCACTCCTAATATAATGATGCTTTTAGAATATCTGTGTCTGCGCTGTTCCAGATAAAAACTGCAACTCTGACATCTTGTCCATAAAAGATCCTGAATCTTTTGAAAGCTTAAACCCAGGACCAGTAGCGGCCAGGGCAGTCGCAAGAATATATGTTCCAGAGAAATGTGAAAGTAAGCCTGAGTTTTCAAGCTGAGGGCGCGCACAACCTCTGACATTTGGATACACCCAATAGGAGCGACGCAAGTCCAGGACATATCAGACAGAGATAGAGTATCCTCCACCAGGGTCCAGGATTAAATTTTTTTTTGTAGTGCTTTCAGCAGACAGCAAGGAATCATCGTCCAAAGCAGTGAATAACAAAGCCCATATGCTGGCCTAATTGAAAAAAGTTCCCCCCATTCCCTAATCTGAGCCAAACTAATTTCATTTGCGGGTGATGTTTCAAACCACTATTTTCCACCCTTCCCTGTTAGGTAATACTGAACAACGGCTATATGCAGATCACAGAAATAGGCTTGTTTATTAACTGAAGAAGACTTGGACAAGTTTACTGGGGGGTCAGGAAAGGTGATGTCAAAGGGACTTGTTGATGGGACTAAATCCAGAATAGCAGGCCGAATGAACCACGTCATGCAGACGGATGCACCTTCAAACTGAGGTGAAGGAGAAATTGGAAGAAGCCACCTGCCAGAACAGCAAACAATGGGAAGAGATTCACTATCAAATAGTTCATTGTTTTATTTAGTAGTTCGCTTTGAGGACAGAAGAGACGAAACAGAATATGATGCAAAGCACCAACCCAGCAAAGGCGAGTCACAGAGCAGGAACTTAAATGCACAAAAAAAACAATTAAAAATGGGAAATGGATGAGAGCAGAAGCACAAAAGGAAGCATGAAAGACAAGACAAAAATTAAACAATGAGGATTAATCAGGGAGCCAGAACAATAAACTAACGGGGACGGCTGGATTGCAAGGGAAAACAATGAATGGAATTCAGGATGTGACACTTCCCTGTATCTCTCCCAAAGTATAGAGGGCAGAAGGCATGCAACTCATCTACATTGTGAAGCCAGTGCTTTGCAAACAATTTAATGTGACTGTCATTATGCTTCCTCAATGAAACAATCACTTATTTTCACACAGTCTCACAACCTTTTTTTCCTCATCTAATTTTTTTCTATTTGGGAATTCCAATTTTGTACACTCCGTAATGTATGTGAAATGGTGTGCTACCTTGGCCAGGTCTATCTCGCAAGGACGTTACCGAGGGGGGCAGGGGGTGGGCAGTGCCCACCCTGAGAATAGCTCTGCCCACCCAATGAAAACTCAAGATAAAAAATTGATTTACTACTATTTGACAGCAAACAAGTGATATCTCACGTGATTCACAGGCGGAGGTAGACAGCCATTAAGAGAGAGCTTTACGTATGCTTCATCCAGAGTCATCACTATTTGTGATTGGTGGATTCCTTTCCCAGTCTATTCTGATATGAAACTAACCAATGGGCACTCTAGAATTACTAGGGACCCTCCCATTCTCTTAGACTGCCGTCTTCACTCAGTCTGAGGTCACGTCTACGCTGCTCATATCCACCTTTAATCGCTGATCGTTCTATCTCTCATGATTCATAGGGTGCATCTTATTTTTAGGGATTGTCACTCATTACCATTCGCTGAACTAACATTAAGGGTTAGGAATAAGGAGAAATTTACGGTTAGATTTAGGGCTACGTGTTAGAGTTAAGGTTAGCGTTCGGGAAACCAGTGATGAATCACTTAAACCAAAGCTGGTCAGCAGAGATGAAATGACACCATGTCTGATTGGCAGATAGAATTAAGTAACGACCCTTAAAAATGCAGCCTACGAGGCATGTAGCCTATGCTTTGAGATGCACTCATAGTGGTTCAGAGGACTTGCTGGTCTCCTCCTTCCTGTCGAACTGCTGCTTACATCCATAGAAAAAGACTTTTACCTGGGTACTTCGAAAAGACTACCCAAAAGTATCTGAGGAATTCTGAGGAAGACGCAAGTTGAAACGTCAGTCATCTTTTCCCCTCAATAAACGTGCAGATTAGTAAAGTGTGCTCCAGTGTTTTTACTTTTGGGTAGTCTTTTTGAAGTACCCAGGTAAAAGTCTTTTTCTATGTTTATTGTCCTTTACTGTTGAGCACCTCTCCTCACTTTTGAAACTTGGCTGAAGCGCGTTGGACTTTTGCATGTTGCTTACATCCGTTTTCATCGAACTGAATAGTAGCTTGCGGCTAGCATCTGTTGTACATTGCAATGTGTACATACACATGCATACAGTGTATATTCAAACGCAGAGGCTAGCTAACCTATTATTTATTCGGCCAAAACATTCTTTTATTCTTTGACGAAGACGTGATATTTATTTGGGTGGCTACACGCGTTCCTATAGCCAAAGTAAAAAAAAAAAGCAAGCGTGACAAGACGCCGAGTTGCAATTCACATGCAGGAACTGATTGGCTAGCAACTGTATCAAAATACTTTTGATTCAGCGAATAGTCTGGCAAGCTGTTTCTTTGTTTTGCACAAGGGTAAAAACCCAGC
This sequence comes from Gymnothorax reevesii, assembly GCA_029721435.1. Classification (NCBI taxonomy): domain Eukaryota; kingdom Metazoa; phylum Chordata; class Actinopteri; order Anguilliformes; family Muraenidae; genus Gymnothorax; species Gymnothorax reevesii. Next base: position 120,089,090 of record CM056574.1, read on the forward strand.
CATCACCCGCTCCACTACTGAATTATATCACATTAGCCGTGGGCAACAAGCATTATTCAGAGCACGGAAGTACAGTCCCCAAGCTTCACTTCGCATGCTGGAAAGCACCAATGCACAGAATGAAATATTGATCTCAGTTCAATCCTTCACAACCACTGTAGCTGACAAGCCAAATATTTGCCACAAGAATATAGTCGGCTAAAGCTGACGTTTTTACAAAGCCAGGATTACGATTAAGCACCTTCCAATATTCACTCACGCTACTGGTAAGCCACTCCACTGCTTAATGTCAACTTGTTCAAAAGTGCTAATGTTAGCCTGTATAACTGCTAAATGTGTGGGTTTCAGTATGCATCCCGCGTGTGACCTAAGTTGGCCACTAATTACATGGCAAAATGCTGGTTACTTCACTGGAAAACTAAACTGATCACTGGCTGATAATACTGCTTTTTGTTCGAAAAAAGAATACTTGTTGGACGGATCTTTGAATTGACATATCAGGGGACTGTATAAAGTCTAATACAGTGCATTTCAAATGATTTGACCTTCACATGTCAGGCAATGGCTACAAGAAAATAGCCACTCACCTGTACCTGCCCATATCTACTGTCAGAGGAATCATTAAGAAGTTTAAAACAACTGGAACAGTGGTAAACAAGCCTGGACGAGTACGCAAGGTTATTTTGCCACCACGCACAGTGAGGAGGATGGTAAGAGAAAAAAGTTCTCCAAAGCTCACTGTTAAAGAATTGCAACAAATAGTGGCATCTTGGGGCCACAAAGTCTCCAAAACCACCATCAGGCACTATCTACATGCCAACAAGCTGTTTGGACGGAAAAAACCTTTTCTCATTCTGAAACATAAACGCAAACGTCTGGAGTTCGCTAAGCAGTACTGGGACGTCAACTTGGACCGTGTGCTTTAGTCAGATGAGACCAAGATAGAGCTTTTTGGCAACAAACACTCTTAGTGGGTCTGGTGGAACACAAAAGATGTGTATGCAGAAAAGCACCTCATACCCACTGTGAAGTATAGGGGAGGATCGGTGATGCTGTGGGCCTGTTTCTCTTCCAGAGGCCCTGGGAACCTTCTTAGGGTGCATGGCATTATGAACACTTTGAAATACCAGGACATTTTAAATCAAAATCTGGTGGCCTCTGCTCAAAAGCTGAAGTAGGGTCATCACTGGGTCTTTCAGCAAGATAATGACCCTTAACATGTGGCCAAATCTACACAGAAATGGTTCACCAGACACAGAATCAAGCTCCTCCCATGGCCATAGAAAGAGATCCCTCTTTCTGTATTCTCCCATCTTGAGACCCTGACCCTAATTCTAACCCTAACCCTGACCCCTAACCATGATCCCTAATCCTTATGACAATCCCTTCAAATCGACAGCTGTACCCATAAAATTGCCGTATCTCTAGACACTGCGTTGATTATTGTCTGCTCCTCCGTCGTGAAGTATGCTGCTCGGGAGGATTTTTCCATATCTGTGATTGGTCGTGCAGCAAAAACCGCCCTTTTTATGTGAGCGCACACAGATCTAGATTGGAAATTCCTGGGTTCACTTAACGAGTTAATAACCGCCTTCGTGAGACTGATAATCAAGACTGCAGATGTCTGGCTAAGTGCAGATGGGTAACTGAGGGAAACCCCGGGTATGTTAATCCAGCTTTGTGAGAGGGGCCCCTGCTCTGCTCTGTTCTGTAACTCCGCCCCCTTTGCTTTCCCTGAGCTCTGCTTTGATTACAGCTCACACACCTCACGTGCGCTTCTCTCTCTGCCCTGGAATCTTAACTGTGCACTTCGAACTCCTGTTTACCTGTCATAGGCTGTCTGCCTGGATCCTGTCCGCTTTTTGGTTTTTGCCCATTGTTGGTGGTTTCAAACTTCCCCACGTGAGCTTACCTCTGTAATTAGTCTTATCCAATTCATCTGTTCCCTGCATTGTCTATTTATAATCTTCGCTGCAGTTCATTCCTTGTCAGAATGTTGATCAATTTTCACCTGAGCAGAGCTACTTGTATGCCTTTTGTTAATTGCATCTTCACGAGTGTTTTGCCCAACCTCGAGTTTGCCATTGCCCCTCTGTTCCTGTTTTGCCTTTTTGGATTTTCACCTTTTTCTGTCTCACCACGTTTTCTGTGTTTGGATGCCCTGTGTATGACCCTCTGCTCTGGATTACAACTACGATTTTGGCCTGCTGTCTATGTACCGTTGTTCTTCTGATTTACTGGTTTTGACCCCGACCTGCCTAGTCGACTTTGCTTTTTGGATTTTGTTTTTGGCTTGGCAATCCTTGTGTCTTCTGGTCCTGACCCATTTTGTAATAAAGGCTTAAGATTTTTGGATTATCCCTGAGTTGCGACTGGTTCCTCTGTGCGTATCGTCACAGAATTAGGTGTTTTCAATAAAAAAGATAATTTGAAACGTCTTTATGCAATTTCATTGCTTTCAATGATCTTATTTCATTTAAACAGTTTTAACGATCATGAAACGCGTGCATTGCTTCCAACACCTGATTAAAGAAAAGCATGAAAAGCCTGGAGTCATAACACAGGTGAAACTGATAAACCTCCATGCACAAGGACTTCAATTCTGTGCGAGAATCTCTTACACGTGGGTTGATTGAATAATTGCTAACTACAGCAGAGGCACAAATATACCACTAAAACTCAGCGGAATGAATGAAAGTTGTGCGTAATTAATGAAAACTGACCACACCGGTTAATGTTGAGAGTTTTCTGAGCTTTTGTAATGGTAACTTAAATGAATGATTGAAAACAGGTAATGACCAATCATTATTTTCAAGTGATGGGATTGAGCCTCTCCTATTGCCAGTCAGCCAGCTGCCACTGATATATATATATGTGTGTGTGTGTGTGTGTGTGTGTGTGTGTGTGTGTGTGTGTGTGTGTTTCAAGATGTTGTGCATGTTGTATTTTAGAGGTTCTTTTTTTGCCCCCCCCAAAGAGGACAAATGCCCACCCAAGATTGAAATCCTGGCAATGCCTCTGCTCCCTCTAAAAAGAGATTATGAATCTCAAGGGATCTTCCTGGTGGGGAAAGGTACTTCCATCAGTCAATAATTTATCGGGCACATATTCCAAAAAAAAAAAAATACTGCCTTAAATGATGGTCTCAGTGTTCATTTTCAGACGTTATCTCTGAGTGACAAATTTGGGGCTCAGAACTCCGGTGCAGATGGAAGATAACTTCCACAGAGACACACACAGGCCGGACGTTTCGCCGTTTAAAGCGCGTCTCTATCGCGAACACTTGGGCACTTGATACGGGACAAAAAAAGTGTTTGCAAATGGAAAAAGAATAAATAAATAAACAGACTTAAGAAGAACAATGTGTTGCTTGCCGCGAGCACACAACTAGGAACATATAAAGTAAACAAATCGCTGGGAAAACTCAGAACAGGCACGCAAACAAAAGCGTGACCAGGTGCATCATTACAAACAAAGGAATGAACAAGGTAATAACACACAGAGTGGGGAGGGCGAGCGTGAGGCACAAATGAAAACAAGGATGTTATAAATGACAGCTAAAACAAAATAAAGACAACATCAGGGAATAAGTATAAAAACTCGAAATGAGCACGAAAGTAAAATAAACACATCACAGGACACTGGCATTGGGTGGCATCATTTCCCTTTCCTAGGTCATTTCAGGGATTAATGATGGCGGGTCAAAATCAATTTCAGCCATAAGATGGAAATGAACCGAAAAAAGCTAAATAGTCAGAATTAGCCCAAAAGTCCACACTTTCCTTCATCCATTAACTGAGTAGCTTGTGTCGAGCCAGACCGGCAGGGGTAATTGAGTCTATTCTATCATGCATTGCATTGCATTTCACCCTGGGGCCCTCAACAGCCCATCGAGAAGCAAACATACAATTCACTCGCTGACTCAAACCAAGCGGTCACGTATACTCACAGATTAGTGTCACCTGCATACATTTGCATTCTGAGAGAGAGTGAGACGGTGACCAACTGCACCACTTTCTCATGGAGTTAACCTCGTTCAAGTTTGGACATACTGTAAATGCTGTAATTTGGCATCTTCAATCCCATCCAAATCCTAGAATGTCTGTCCAGCAAGTTTATGTATCAGCATGTCCAAATGTAACCCACGCTGCCATCTCAGGAGGGCGCAGAAAGTTTGCAGTTCACCACCAAACCAGGCGCCCATCAGCCACTGCTTTTCATTACCTCCGCCAAGGAGGGTGTGCTTTTGCCTGGGTTTGTTTGTTTGTTTGTTTGTCTGTTGGTTTCCAAAATAACTCAAAAAGTAATGAACCGATTTTGATGAAATTCACACAGAAGGTGGGTATTAATTCAAGTAACAGGTGATAAAATTTTGGCATATCTAGGCCAAAGTACTGCTGAGATATACGCCAAAGTTCAAGATTTCAAGTCTTTCCAATGGGCCGGAGTTCCAATCGCCTTGCTCTTGGGTTTTACTGCCCCCTAGCGGAGGTCTGCGCTCTCTGACAGATTGAAACCTTGCACTCTCAGAATACAGGAGGAAGCGTTAACCTACGCCTGCTCAAAATTCTAATGATGTGTAGATGGCCAGTAGGATACCTGAGCAAAGAACAATACTAACCCAAACTCACTGTATCCCTCCCATATCCCGACCAGCACAATGCCGATTATGTCCAGCTCTCATAAGGCTGCTGCTCACAGCACCGGCATGGCTGGATTTGATCTGATGCCATTTTTGCATATTTTTTTAATATGGCAGGACAATGTCACATGGATTCTCCGCATCTGCTGTTTGTAGAACTTCGCTGAGGCAACATCACTCTTATATTGAGAGAAATATTCAAGCCCAGGATGCCATTTATTTTTATGGCTAAGGCATTATATCAAACATAAAACAACTAGATCTTGTACATCATTTTATACACATTTTCCTTTTAATTCAGCAGAACATATTTGGGATCGTTGGAGACCCAAGAATTTCTGCTAGAATTAAATAGTCCAGAAGTTCCACAGCTTTCAATTCAGCAGCTGTATTTGACTGACCAATATATGTGCCTGTAAGTTTTATGGGGTAAAGAATTGAGAATTTTTACCCAGTTTTGGTGGGCAGATGAAGTATCGCACCCCTCCTACGCTCCCATCATTCTTGCCCTCTGGTTCGTCCAGCTCCACACCCACCCACTGCCCGCTCGCAAACTCCGTCGTCCCGCAGAACCGCAGCGTTCCCGTCTGCAAAGGAAACAGTACTTTAAGTTAGAAGCACAGGTGGAAAAATTCACATTCCCGAGGTAAGTGTCCTGCTCAGTAATCTGTCCCAATCACCAGGATTTGCTGATTAGACCCGTCCTTCAACCTGGAAGTAACACATATCAGTCAAATCAGCTGACTGAGTTTAGGGGTGGAAACAAAACATTTCGGAACTATTACTTTCTCACTCCAGGAATTTGCCCGGCCAGATTTCCTGCTTCATGAAGCAGAATGAACGAGTCAGCTAGCTAACAGCCCCCAGTAAAATCCAACACCCTCCAAAATCTGGCACACAGACTGAGGTATTCAAAGCCCTTTAGCATTTATTTAGTCCAGTTATCTAGCCAGCTAAGAATACCCCTCAGATACCAGGGTGCAAAGCTAAAGTATAAGCTGCTCTATCCAATTAATTATAACTGTGTCCTGTAGAGTCCATATCTAAGAACAAAATATCGGTCACGTACTTTGAAATAGCGTTTGAAATTAAATACTATATATACAAAAATGAGCCAAAATGCTCTGACCCCTGGCATTGATTAATGTGCCAGCCCAGGCTTAAGTGCTTTCCGCGGTATTATTGCAGTTTTTTTTCTACTTGTTATTTTTTCTCTGATTACGCAATAAGGCTACAATGGAGGACCTCATACGGGTGTTAGTGGAAACTAACCAGGAGGCCCAGTGGGCTTCCCAGGCTGTGGCAGAGCAGGTGGCTTGATTATTGGATATCTTTAAGAAACGACCCCAACAGGAGGCAAGAAGTCCCCAAGAATTATTAACAAAGATGACCAAAGAAGATGAGGCAAGGGCCTCCATATCTTTGAAAAAGTCACACAGAGAGAAAGAGAGAAAAATGTGGGACCAGGATGAGCGAGTTGGCGTAGTTGCTCTCTTCTGACGGGAACAGCACAACAGATGCATTTCAATTTACCTCCTTCTGAAGCTCACAACTATCTGTGTCACAAAGAAGATATCCTTCTCTGCTCGGGCCTCTCTGTGTGCCCCGTGGCTCAAAAGTTCATTATTTAGCCGTACCAAACCGGACTCCCCGTAAGTAGCATGATGGTTGCAGCTGGAGCTACTGCCCCCTGGCAAGATTGTTGACCGGGTGGTGATGGACCACTTTATGTGGGCCTTACTGTACGAGGCAAAAATGCTGGTATGGCAGCAGCCTTTGGCCTCACCAGAGGAGCTGGTTAGCCTCGTGGAGGGGGTAGAAGCCACCCAGAAAATGTTGCAAGGGCCTGAAAGACTAAGAACCCTGGAGAGGCAACCCCCTTATCCTGGCCCTACTAAGGGGGACATCAGTGCCCCACCCAAACAGAGGGAGAGACCCTTCTCGGGTGAGTGCCCACCTAAACAGGCTCCCCCTCTGCCATTAACCTCGCAAAAATCGGAAAACATCACCATGCCCACCAAATCGGGTGTCATGGGCCCCCAGCCAGGCTGGCCTCCCACATGCTTCATAACCCAGCCCACCCTAGTCCTAATGGCAGCAGCGCCCTGGAGGTACTAGGTCAAGGTCCATGGCTGGAAGGTGTGGGCCCTCTTGGACTCAAGCAGCGCCCTTATGCTTATTCAACTGTAGCTGGTACCCTCAGGTTCCCCTTTGGCCTGCCCGAGCCCATTAATGTGCATCCATGGTGGTGTCCAGAACATGCCCGTGGAAAGGATCTATGTGGAACGCCCCCGAGGCTCAGGCCCTGTGGAAGCAGGGGTGGTGAAGGATCTCCCCGTGCCGTTACTGCTTGGGAGAAATTTCCCCTGGTTTAAGAAGATATGCCAAAGTACGGTGGGCGTGCCTGTAAGATCCAAGAAGTGGGACCAGCGGAGACGAGCCACCAGAGATGGATTCACTTCTTACCTGGCCAAGTTGGGGGAGCATGTGGCCACAGGGGATGACGAGGGATAGGCAGATTGAGAAGGTGAGTGTGGACCTGACTTTGCCCTGTCTGATTTTCCCACCTAGGTGCAACCCAAGGGATCATTTTGAGTGGCCGAGCTCTAGTATGACAACCTATGGCAGGCTTGATATCGGATGGGAAGTAGAGGGAGCCCCCCACAGAGAGGGAGAGAAACAGGCCCCGTATTTCTTCGTAAAGAACGAGCTCTTATGTTACGCCATGGAAAAAGGGGGCAAAATTAAGAAGCTATTAGTGGTATCACACCCCTGTGTCCCCCAGGTCATGACCCTTAGGCATGATGGTCTGCAAAGGGCTAACTAAGGACAAGAAAAAACCCTACAGCATATAAATGATTGCCTCTTTGGACCAGGGATCTATAGGGAGGTCCATAGGTTTTGTCGCAGCTGTCCCACCTGCCAGATGACTTCCCCCAATTAAGCTGCTCCCACACCCTTTGTCCTGCTGCCTGTGATCGACATCCCCTTCCAAAGGATTCGGATGGACCTGGTGGAACCTCTTGCTCAATTGGCTAGGGGGTACCAATACATCCTGGTGATTATGGACTACGCCACCAGGTACCCCTAATCCGTGCCCCCGCCGACTGACACCACTAAGAACGTCACCCGAAAGTTGGTGCAGCTGCTGAGTCAGGTAGGAATTCCCGCCAAAATCCTTACTGACGAAGGTACTCCTGTACTCTCCAAGGTTATGGCTGAAGTGTGTCGCCTGTTGTGGATCAATCACCTCCGCACCTCTATGCACCATTTTCAGAGGGACAGCCTGGTATAGTGCTTCAACCAAACCTTGAGGAGCAAGCTCCGACGGATAGTGGCAGCCGGTGCGTGACTGGGATCAACTGCTCCCCTATGCGCTCTTTGCCTTTAGAGAGGTACCTCAGGCCTCCACTGGATTCTCGTCATTCAAACTGCCATACGAATGTCAGCCCAGGGGACTCCTGGATATCGCCAGAGAGTCACGGGTGTCCGAGCCCAGCCTCTGATGGACAATGGTCGAACATGTCCACCAGATATAAGAAAGAATTTAAGCCATAGTGCCAGCAGTAAAAGAGCAGAAAGAGCAAGCCTAGCACGCTCAACAGTGGATCTGGCTGCCCAGCCACGGGACTTCCTGTCAGGAGAGCGGGTCCTTATGCTCATCCCCACGCCGAAGAACAAATGCTGAGCCTTCTGGCGGAGCCCCTAAACAATGGTGAAGAAGGTGAAAGAGGTCAACTACCTCATGAAGCAGCCAAGCTGGTGGAAACTGCAGCAGGTGTACCGTGTCAACCTGCTGAAAAAGTGGGTAGAAAAGCCTGCAGCTGCCCCAGCCACACTGTTCACCACTATCATCAAGCCTGTGAGAAGCCATCAAGGAGGGCTGGGAGCTGACCCCCCGACATGAGCACAAGGTATGTGAGATCATCGCAAAATATGATGACATGTTATCTTCTTTCCCTGGTCAGACTGGTGTAATCACCCACCAGATGGAGACTCATCCCAGCTTGGTGGTGAACTTGCTGCCCTATCAAGTCCCAGGGGCACGGTGTCAAGCCATCATAGAGGAGGCGAAGAGGATGCAGGACCAAGGGGTCATCAAGGAGGCATGCAAGCCTTAGTCAAGCCCAGTAGTCAGGGTACCAAAACCTAACAGGACCCTCAGGTTCTGCAACGACTTCTGCAGGCTGAACGCGGTCATGGAGTTTGATGCCTAGCCCATGCCCCAGCTGACGAACTACTGGAGTGCCTGAGGGAGGCCCGCTTTATCACCACACTGGATTTGACAAAGGGCTACTGGTAGCTTCCACTCTAGCAGGCCACTTCCAGTATCTGGTCCTCTCCTTTGGCTTGCATGGGGTCGTGGCCACGTTCAAAAGGCTGATGGACATAGTACTCCATCAGTGCCAGCACTTTGTCGCCACCGCCTACATAGACAATGCAGTCATACACTCCGCCACCTGGGGAGAGCATCTCCAACACATACAGTTTGTGTAGCAAGGCTTGTGAGGTGCTCCTGTCAGAAGGTGGTGAGCACCCACTGACAGTGAACTAAGGAGGACCAAACCACAAACCGGGCACTGGGTGCTGGAAACCCAAAGCCTACTGACAGGCATGATCAGCAAAAGCTCTCCCGTCTGGTCAGAACAAACTGAAGGGCTACTGGCAGACTGTCCATTCTATCCCCTGTCCATCATCAAAAGTGCCAACATTGGGCACGGGAGAGTCGAAACTGGACCTTGGAGCAATGGAAGAAGGTCACCCAGTCCACCGAGTCTGCTTTTCTTTTAAATCACACATATTGGCTGGGTGCATGTGCACTGTTTAAATGGTGAAGAGATGGCATAATGATGCACTGAGAGAAGAACACAAGCTGGAGAGTGATGCTCTGGGAAATGTTTTTACAGGAAATTCTGGGTCTGGAGATTCATTTGGGAGACATTCAATTTGTTGGAGCTGTTGTGGTGGCACATGGGAAACCAACAGTAAATTCAAATAAGGCTGTTGATCATAATGTTTTGTAATGCTCACTGGCTCATTGGTGTGTATAATTCAGCACTTGGTTATTTGGATGCATAATAAATGTATGTACAGATTCAGACTGCTCTCTCTGGGCATATAATCTAAGGTCTCACATTCAGAGATGGGGGGAGGGGTATTGCATTGTTGATACAGAAATGGTGGGAGAGGAACAAAGAAGGAGCAAAACTGTAGCCAAAAAGATTCAATTTCCTGAGAAAATACGAAGCAAATCCCACTTTTTTATCAACTGATCCAGAAAAAAAAAGACAGTCACAGTCTCCTCCCATAACAGCCCATTATCTGCTCCATTTAAGGCTAGTTTCAGCTTGTTAACTGTGTCAGGTATAGCACGAATCAGCTCAGCACACATGCTCCAGCAAACACAAAAAAAAAGTGAACTGGTGAGATTCTGAGTGGATTAATGTTGTTAATAGACATCACACACACAGGCTACCTACCTGCTTCACGTTGGGTAGATCAGAGGAGTCATCGCTGCACGATTTTGGGGAAAGCTAGAAATTTTTTTTGACAAGTGGGGGACACACGTTTTGGGGGTTTTAGAGTCCTCATTGTATCAGACATGAGCAGTGTTATGCAGCCACTACAGAACATAGCAAGAGATGCTAAATACAAGAGCCCCGCATTGAAATATCTGTATAGTCCTTTAAAAGGGACTTAAAATCCGATTATGTGTTAGTCTCATTCCACTGGCAAATATTGCAATGAATCAAAATATTCTATATGTGGTAATGCCTTGTTTGATTTATGAAAAAGGAATCAATAAAAAGAAAATATTTAGTCTAAATTTAAGACTACAATAGTTGTTGACATTTGTTTTGGAATTTTCAGTGTATAAATTCCTCATTTGGGGTTCTGTTGAAACTTAACCCCTTAAACCGTCATTACGCAAGATAAATACAGCATGTTTCCTGAGAGCAACGTTGTCATGAGGCATATCCACTTCACGCGAAGAAACTCGGCAAAAAGCTCATGTTGACCATTTGTACCTCAACCGAACACAATTCAAGCACCAAACAAGTAAATAAGCATGTAGAAAAACATAGGATAAAATCATAGCGCTGTGTCACTAGAATTTCTCCTGAATTTGTGCTATGCATACAAACAATACTTCAAATGATAGAGGAAAGTCCGCAGAATCCAACGATATACAGTTGGGTGCAAAAATTTGGGCACTCCTGGTTTAAATGTCTGTTACAGTTAATCTTTCATTGATTGAAAGCAAACCTGAACAATAAATGCTACAAAGTTAAACCTGGTACCTTTCTGAAAATTTAAAAGCAAAGTTTCTTTTCATTTTAATTTTTCTGAGTTTTTAAATGGGAAGAAAGGAAAAAGGGCCCTGTGTAAAAATTTGGGAACCCTTTTGGATTATTCTTTGTTACCTTTAAAGAAGATGATTACTAAGGCCCAGACCCAGGTGATTTACTCATTAGGGCTTCAATGAGTCAGGTGAATATAATTCCATGGCAGAACTATATATTCTGAAGTGACTCCACGCCTTCTAAAGTATCCAACTGTGGTGGCTGTCGTGTCTGGTGTAAAAAACCATGTGCTCCTCTAAACAGTTGTCCAAGGATGTCAAAATCCAGATAATTCACTTCCACCAACAAGGAGAGGGCTACAAAAAACTACCCATTTCTACTGTCAGAAACATTGCAAGAAAATGAAAAATAAATGGAACAATTGAAGTCAAGGCAAGATCTGGAAGACCAAGAAAAATTTCAGATAGAATGGCCTAAGATCTGGTGAGAAATGCTCAGAAGAACCCACACATCACTGCAAAAGAACTGCAAAAAAGAGTAGCAGACACAGGTCTACTTGTTCACAGGACAACAAATCAGCGTACCTTAAACAACAAAGACCTACATGGCAGAGTTGCAAGAAAGAAGCCTACGACCTCAACACAAAATTAAGCGTCTGAGGTATGCAAAAGAAAACCTTGAGAAACCTCAAGCCAATTGAAACAATGAGCTTTGGACTGACGAAACCAAAATTGAACTTTCTGGCCACAAAAAGAAATTTGGAGAAAAAAGGGTGAAGCATTTGGAGAGAAGAACACATTGCCAACTGTTAAGCATGGAGGTTGATCCATTATGTTTTGAGGTTGTGTAGCAGATGGGGGCTCAGGCAGTATTGTGCCGATGGAAGAAAGAATGGATTCCACCAAATATAAAGACATTCTAGAGGCTAATGTTCAAAGCACAGTCCAGAAATTCAAGTTGAAGAGACACTGGGCATTCCAGCAAGACTATGACCCAAAGCTTACCTCAAAATCCACCATTAGGTACCTCCAGGAAAGACGGCAGAAGGTTTTGGAGTGGCCATCACAGTCCCCAGAGTTGAATATTATTGAAAATCTATGGAGACACCTCAAACATGCCATGCATGCAAGAAGGTTGAAGAATATTTCTCAGCTAGAGGTGCTCTGTCAGATGAATGGGGAAGAATTCCAAAGACAAGAATTGAATGATTCAGCTGGCTACAGGAAGCGTTTGTAAGCTGTTATAGCTGCCCGAGGAGAAGTTACAAAGTACTAGCTGAGAGGGTTCACAAACTTTTGCACAAGGCTTTTTTCCTTGTTTTATTATTTTGAAACTGTAAAATTGTAAAAATAAAAATTATTCTGCTTTAAAATGTGATGAAATGTGTCATGGTTAACTTTGTAGCATTTAGTGTTCAGGTTTGCTTTCAATCACTTGGAGATTAATTGTAATAGACATGTAAACCAGGGGTGCCCAAATTTTTGCACCCCACTGTATGCCCTGCCATTTTAAACTGACACCACACTCGAAGAACAGCAGGCATACACTTTACTGCCTAAAGAGATTAGCAAAAAAATCTCTTACCTTCGATATTTTGTAATAAAAAAAACATTTGTGGGTAAATTTGCGCTTGCTTGTATTAGCTCCATAGGTCCATGTTATAACGAAACAAGATCTTCTAATCTCCAAGCATGTTTTTTTCTGGGGCATCGCTTCAAAGATCTCAGCTCCTCCGCATTCAGCTTGCTTGCAATGTATTTTCCTCTCTGTGATTGGCTTGTGATGCTGTCAGTAAGACTTTGCAGGTGGATATTTGATTCTATGTGCTCTGACGTTTCCAACGAGCTCAAAAGCACCTTAATCGCACAAACCTAGCCTGAGAAGGAGCTTTGCGTTCCCAGTGCGTCAAAGTGAGTCCATGGGCCATTTGCGTGTATTAAATAGCGCAACAATATGAACACTAACAGGTTTGTTTGTGATATTTTCGGTATAATTATCCACTAAATATTCAACAGTAGCAGAGTCTTTGTGCCATTCCGCATGAATAGTGAGGGCACAGCAGTAAAAATGGGCTGAGTGATGTGCTTTCTTGACTCATTCTTTCTATGGGCAATTTGAAGCCAATTGAACAGCCAGTCACTATAGCCTTGTGATTAGGGTGAAACGTTACGATGTAATCAGCCAGAGTTTGAGTCTTCAGCTTGGTATGTTTTACTGAAACAGCATGAGCATTTTTCCTGTACAAATAATTGCTGGTGTCATTGTTCTTTTTACTTTTTTCCCCTTTTTTTACCTTTCCTTTGTATTCATAGTCTTATTTTTTTATAAATCTGCTCCAGTGGAGTCAAACTTCATTTTCTTTGTATGTATTATCTTTGAATGAGAACTTGTATAGGCTAATTAAATGGTTGTATTTGGATGGAATGTATGCCTGCGGTGACATATAAATGAAATTGAACGAGTTTTGCAGATTGGTATCTGAAAAATCTGAATTGGCACACAAGGTAGCTGAATTGCCAATAAGGAGAAACCACCTTGACATTCCTCTCTAATTTTGCTCTGATTTACTTGATCAGAATAAACTTTGGCACAGATAATGAGATTCTGTGCTGTAATTTTTTAGAGGTATCAGACTGCAACTAAATAAGTTCACAAGGGATAGAAGTAAAATTTAATTAGGCGCAAAATGAGATCTTTTATTTATACTGTGTTCCATCTTCATTTACTCTGACTCAGTGACATTGATATGATTTTTACACCACAGCAGAAATCCCATACAATTCTACCTTTATTATGATACCAAGATTATTAAAATGGACCAAGTAGTTGCGGAGATATACTCATTTAATTTTGGGCATGCCATTTTTGAACCAGAGGCTCAGGGCTTAAGAGGTTCAGCAAACATTGCATATATAGAAGAACTGCAAAAAAAAATGAATTGGATTTTCAGTCCTATAACAAGTGGTTCCAGGCACAACACATCCTGCCTTTTTTTTGATGACCTTGACCCGACTATGTCCAAAAAATAATCAGGTGATCCTTGGACCACAGCACACCTTTCCTGAAAATTTTGTACGATTTGAGCGAACCGTTTTCGTGCTGGATTGCTGAAAGACAAACACCGAAAAGAAGACCCCTTCCCTTTTGGGCGGGGTAATAAGACAAGAGCATGTAAGACAGACATTTGATGTTAGTGAAAACCTCACTGTGAATTTTGCTTCATGCCCTATCCTTTCCACAAGCACTCCCTCCTGCCCAGCTGTCTGTATGAATGGGATGGGGCGGTTACAGTTCCTAGATATAGAGTCGCAACATGAGGGTTCCAGATAATTCTGGGCATGGAGCCATTTTGTTTCCATCGCACCACTGGGCACCATCTCAAAGAGAATGAGTTTTGAATCCGTTTTCTAATTTCTCAAGTCTGAAAATCTCCCCCACTTATGCTTGTAAAACCATTCCTCAATGATTTATTGTTTTTCCCTTGAAATTCATGTTTCCTTTCTGATACTGTGATGTCGCTCCCCTGCCGACAAACCATCGCTGGCTGCTGGTTGCGGCTCGCATCAAGTTAAAGACATTGATGCTGGCTTATCAGGCAGTCAAAAAAACAGCTCCAGCATACATCCAGAAACTAGTTGGACCATACACGTCTACTAGAACACTCCGCTCTGCCATTTCTGGCCACTTGGTTCCATCTCCTCTCTGCTGCTGCTCATCCCGCTCAAGACTGCTGTCTGTCCTGGCTCCCCGTTAGTGGAATGATCTACCCGTCGAGGTCAGAATGTCAGAGTCCTTGAGCATCTTCAAGCGCAGCCTGAAAACCCACCTCTTCAGGCTCCACCTTGCCCCTACCTCACTGCCCTCAGTTTGATTCCCCTGATGTCACGTCCACATTCCCTGCCTGCCATTTGTTAAAGGCCTTTGTTAACTTTACTGGTCTCTTTTGCTGTCTACTGTTTATTCAATTGTCTCTAATCTTATTAAGAGCTGTTTGTCCACTTTTGGCACTTAACTTGCCTCCTTGGAGCTCTGCACTTTTGTACTCAACTTTTGCACTTGTGTACATCGCTCTGGATAAGGGTGTCAACTAAGTCCCTGTAATGTAACGTAATGCTGAGAAAAGAAGAAAGAATCCATTGACTTCCATTCTGTGAAATAACTCAGTTTCACGCGATGGAAACAAAATGGCTCATATTCTTGAGTTATCGGGACTCTATCTTGGACTCTCTCTATCTAGGGACTGTAGGGGCAGTGGGCTTGAAACGCCCCCTGGTGGCCTTGAGACTCACCTTCAGGTCGTCCAGCACCACACGGTCGCCCAACTTCAGCCCCAGAGAGGAGAGCATCAGGTTCCCGGGGATGTTGTCGTAGTTTGGCAGAGTCGCACGCGGCAGGTTACAGCTAAGCGGCACAGCGTCCAGTAGCAGCTGCTTTAGCTCCTTGGCCACCATGGCTGCCTCCGCCTTGTCCAGGCTCATGTCCATGGGGTCGGGCACCACCTCAGCAGGGCCCTGTCCTTTATCATTCTGGTGGGAAGAAGGGGGGGTGGGAATTAGGAACAATGCGTTACATTTTCACCTCAAGCCGCTTTTCTCAATGTGCTGTCATACAAGGAACACAAGGAACATGTGAGAAACAACCCAACATGCACTGCATACACAGAGATGTACAAGTATTATTTAGCAGTGTGTATCAGTCTGTGGCTCTGATAATTTAGTTTGTTTGTCAATGCTTTGTTTTACTTGTTTAGCCTGCACATTTTTTAATAGGAATCATGATAGAAAACCATTTACCAAAAAAGAAAACATCTTCCAGACTTATGATTCTCATTCTTACGGCAATTCAGCTTAACTGCATGAAAGGCAGTTGCCTCATGTACAATTATGAAGTCATATAACAATGAGCAATGATTAATGTATATAATAGAATAAACAATAAAAATAAATGAAGAACTGTGGAGTGGGGTCAAGCTTAGTATGCATGCATAACACTGGCTTCATATTTCATAAAACTTTACAGGTGTAATTCAAGTAGAACACCGTTTTTGATGTAGTAAAGTAGAAATATAGAATGATGGAGGTGAAACAGAGCGGAATGGTACCCGGACAGTGGGGTTGGCTCCATGTTCCAGTAGGCATTTGACAGCTCCCAGGCAGAGGTTGGAGGCAGCGATGTGCAGGGCAGTCCCGTGGTGGAAGTCACTGCAGGTGGAGTTCAGCACTACAAGGACATGAGAGGATATGACGTCTTTTACCAGGGCTTCTCACCACCATATTTACCAAAAGGCAGTCACATATTGTTCTGTTTTACACTTATTACCTCTGCTGAGGACGTTATGGTTTTCATTTTGTTTTTTTGCAGCTTGCAAAAAATGTTTATTGTCATGTATGTCTCGCGGTTGGTTTCTTTGTGCTCACTCAAATGTCCACAACTCTTGAGGTACTCGCTCATAATGCACACCATAAGCAGCAATTCCAAGGAGGAGGGAAATTCAATTTTAGAGGGTCAAGATCAAAAGTCAAAGGTCAAGGACAAAGAAAAGGTCAAAAACACATTTTGGCAAACACCTTGCTTCAGAAAAATGATAGACATGGGACCAGTGCCAATAGTTTAGTCTTATCTTGTGTTTTACAGTTTTCACAAGCATCGCTTTTTGAGCAATTTCATTTGTTTGACCGTTTAGCAGGATTATGAAAAAAAGGGTTAAAACCATAGACTGTATAAAAAGATGAACGAAGCAACAGTGACGTCACCCATTGCTTTCAGCATACCGAAAAGGAAACCTCAATTTGGGCAATTTGAATTGCGACGTTGTCATTTTGAAACCGGATGTGATTTCTATTGGACGAGAGCGAGAATCAAGATCTAGGGAGGGACGTGAGAGGTGGATCTGACCGTATCGGATGAGGACCAGAGGATAGCCACGCCTCTAAAGCATATTCTGATTTTATCCTTTATTCTAGTCTACTTGGGACCATAATTTACAAAAATGAACATCATGGTATATCGAAGGAGACTTGTAACTTGCTATAGCTGCCGTAAGATGATGTGGAAAATTATTATTTAAATGTAACATCAGGTGGGAAAGTAGGGTCATTTTCTCATAGACTTCTATAGCATTGAACTTCTTTCTGCAACCACCCACGTCGTCATCTGCAGGCCATTAAATAGAGTTCCATTTTACAGTACTTCCGCATGGGCTTCTTTTTTCCGACCTGCTGCATCAATCTTTTTATACAGTCTGCAGTTAAAACTGCACACTGACCACATTATTCACAGATGGCAAAGGTGTGTGACTTGTGGTGTGACTCGATTCAGAAGAAGAAGCAGGGGTCAGAGGTCAGGTGAATCCAACAAATTTATTTTGCATGTCATAGTCTCTCTCTGAGTAATGTCATTATTTTATCAATCGTGTTATGGGTGCATTTTCAGTCATGGGTGTGAATAATCCCAGAGCCCGCAGCAAATGGCAAAGAATACAATTAATTTTTGCCAAGAGCAGTTGGTTAAAGTCTTTAAACATCTACAGAAGAAATCTGAGTCATGTTTAAGATGTCACGCCAATAACCAAACTTAGGTTTATGTTTCATGAAGCAGTTCTTTCGGAAACAGGCAGATTTAAAGATTTCTGAAATGTTCCAATGAAGTGTTGAAATAGACTCAAGGTACACAAAAACTGTAAACTGGGTCAAAGGCAGCACACATAGCTCTGCTGACAGGAAGGCTGCCAGGATACACAGTATTTAACCATTTCCATTGAAAACATGTTTTTCTTATTCAAGGATAACCTGGGAGAAATGCAAGCTGGAACAGTTGCACGCGAGAACGGATAGAACCGCACAAATCCCCTGGACCAAAGTCAGAAGCCAGCGACTCTTCTGTTACCAGTGAAGCAACCCTACCTCGAAGTTGAGGAGGTGAGAGGGGGCATGGTAAAAAAGTATATTTTTAAAAAGACATTATCGTTTTTTAGCAAATGAAACATTTGAACTATGTTAACAATTGCTAAACAAAAACCATATTTAGACGATATTTCCTGTGATGAAGGAATAAAAACTGGGTATGAAAAGCAGAGTGTCAGTTCTTCTTGCGCAAAAATAACTTGGCTTTATATTCATCAATATGCCTCAATAAAGCCTAATTTTCTGAAGAATCTGTCTCTCTCCAGTTGCTTAAGGATGGGGAAACCTCATAATATGAAAATATGTCTGAATGAAAACCACAAAAAAATATGTACCAGAGCCGCTGAAAACAGCCTGCCAGTATCGATATGTACCCAGGTTTCCAGCCTAAAACAGCTACAGCAACTAAGAGAAATCTGAGGAGTGAAGAATCTCTCCAGTAAACAATACTTTATAGTAAATACAACCTGCCCATATTAGCCACTTACTGAAACGTTAATTTTACAATATGATCCACAAAATGAGCTCATTTCAAATTTGATGCCAGCTACAGGTCACAAAAAAGTTGGGACACGGGCCTGTTTACCATGGTGTAGCATCCCGCACGGGAAATCAAGAGGGAAGAGCATTAGTAATAACCTGAAATGTTTCTATTTAAATGCAAGAAGAATAAAAAATAAATTTCCAGAACTTGAGGCAGTAATGATTAGTGAGGGCTATGACATAGTTGGGATTACAGAGACATGGCTATGTGAAGAGCATGGAGATGAATATAACATACAAGGTTATAAGCTCTTTAGGAAGGATAGATGTGATAGGCGAGGAGTAGGCGTAGCACTCTATGTGAACGAAAACATTAATGTACAGGAAATTCCTGAAATTGAACATTCCATGTCCTGTAAAGATATCTGGGTCAGGCTCATTGGCAAACACGAGACAGGAGTAGGAGTATGCTATCGACCACCAGCTTTGGACAGCACAATCAATGAAATGCTTATTAGGAGGATTACGCAAGCTTGTAGGTGGTGGGACTATTATTATGGGAGACTTAAATTATCCTGGTATCAACTGGGAAATGGTGAAAGGACAGGGTAGGGGGGAGGAAGAATTTCTAGATGTTATAAATGATAATTTCTAGGCGCAGTATGTTAATAAACCTACCAGAGAGAAGGCAATTTTAGACTTAGTGCTCTGTAATGACCCTGATAGAATTAGCAATGTTGAGGTACTGGAGCCACTAGGGACAAGTGATCACCCTGCTGTTAATTTTGATGTTTCATGGGAAGTTAAAAAGGTTTATTCAAAAACAAAAATTTTCAATTTTAGGCGAGCAAACTTTGACAGGATGCGCTCATATCTAGGTGAAATAAAATGGGAGACACTCCTGGACTGTGAGTCCGTAAATGAGATGTGGGAAAGATTTAAGGGGGTTTTACTTGAATCACAATGCAGATTCATTCCAAAGGTGTCCAAAAGTAAGCTGAAAAAGCAGAATCCTCAGTGGATGACCAAAAGTATTCGTAGGATTTTGAGGGAAAAGAGGAATCTTTATAAGATGTACATAAAGGATAACAATGAGAACACAAAGGCTGAATACTGTAAAATGCGGGCGGAGGTCAAAAAAGAGCTGAGGAATGCTAGAAGACTGTTTGAAAGACAAATTGCAGAGGGGGCAAAAACTAACCCTAAGCGCTTCTTTCAGTACTGTTGCAGAAAAAGGCAAGTTAAAGAGCAGGCTAAGTGCATAAAGAAGAAAAACGGATCGCTGCTATATGATAACAAGCATACTGCGGATGCCTTAAACAGTTACTTTGTTGAGAATTTTACCTCAGAGGGGGTCTTTATTTGGCCAGAGGGCATGTCAAATGCTCAAGATTATTTAGCGGAAATTGAGGTTCGGGATAACAAAGTATTAGACAAGTTGTATAAACTAAAGGCAGATAAGGCGACGGGTCCTGATGGCTTATATCCTACAGTGCTCGGGGAAGTTGGTAAGATCATCTTTAAGTCGCTATCCGCCATTTTCAGACGGTCTTTAGAAACTGGAGAAATACCAAATGATTGGAAACAGGGCAATATAATACCAATATATAAGAGAGGGACTGTACCGAGCCAGGAAACTACAGGCCAGTCAGTTTAACTTGCATCGCGTGCAAAATATTGGAATCTATCATAAAAGATGAGCTGGACTTATTTCTTGAACGTAACAGTATCTTGAGGGATAGCCAACATGGTTTTCGGAAGGGACGGTCATGCCTAACAAACCTTCTGGAGTTTTTTGAAGAGGCCACCAGGACTTATGACCAGAGCAGGGTTTATGACATCATATACTTGGATTTTCAGAAAGCATTCGATACAGTACCGCATAAGAGACTAATTTTTAAAATGAGCTCCATTGGAGTTACAGGAGGTATTCTGAAGTGCGTAATCTGAAGTGCACTCAAAACTGGTTACAGGACAGAACACAAAGAGTGGTGGTCAGTGGTATCTCATCTGAGCAAGGTATGGTGGGGAGTGGCGTCCCCCAGGGGTCGGTGTTGGGACCCCTGCTGTTCCTCATCTACATTAATGACCTTGATAGGAATATTGAGAGCAGATTGGTTAAATTTCCAGATGATACTAAATTGGGGGGTTTGGCAAATAGTTTAGGGTCCACTAAAGTGATTCAGGATGATTTGGATAGAATCCAGAATTGGGCAGAAATGTGGTAAATGAAATTTAATCCAGCAAAATGTAAAGTTGTACATGTAGGTAATAGAAACATTAGACAGGATTTCTTCATGGGAGGTTTAAAACTGGAATGTGCTGCACAAAAGAAAGATCTGGGAGTGATTATTGACTAAACCCTTACAGGTTCTAGCCATTGTGCCATAGCAGTTAAAAAAGCTAATCGGATGCTGGGATACATTGCCAAAAGTATTGAGTTCAAATCTAAAGAGTGATGCTTCTTTTGTACAACACGTTCGTTAGACCACATCTGGAGTATTGTGTACAGTTCTGGGGACCATACTTTAAAAAAGATATAGAGGCTCTAGAGAAAGTTCAGAGAAGAGCCACTAAGCTTATTCCAGGTATAAAAGATGAAAGCTATGAGAAGAGGCTGAAGATCCTTAATCTCTTTAGTCTTAGGAAAAGGAGACTCAGGGGTGATTTGATTGAGGTCTTTAAATATGTTAAAGGGATTAACAAAGTGAATTATGTAGATTCCTTCGACCAAGTGTTGTGAGTAGAACTCAAATGGAAGCTGACCAAAGGTAAATTTAGCACTGATATTCGGAAATATTTCTTCACCCAAAGAGTAATTTCAATGTGGAATAGCTTATCTGACCATATTCTTGAGGCAGAGACCTTGGGTGTTTTTGAGAGCAGGCTTGACTTAAAGCTAGATACCATTGAGTCATTCAGTATCTGAAGGGATATATTCAGAAAAGTATAAAGAAACTGGCGAGCTTAGTTGGGCTGAAAGGCCTGTTCTTGCCATTCATGTTATGTTATGTTATGTTATCTCCTCTTCTTTTTAAACACAGAGTGGAGGGGTATGGGCATACCTTTACATACATCTCAGCATTCATGGTGCTTTTTAAAACATGCAAGTGTCCCACACCATATGCACTAATGCATCCCAATACCATCAGAGATGCTGGCTTTTGAACTGAACGCTGATAACAGGAGGGGTGGTCTTTCTCCTCTGTAGCCCGGAGGACACAGTGCCCATGATTTCCAACAAGAATGTCAAATTTGGACTCGTCTGACCTCAGGACAGTTTGCCACTTTGCTGCAGTCCATTTTAAATGAGCCTTGGCCCACAGAACACGGTGGCGCTTCTGAATCATGCTCAACAATGGCTTCTTTTTTGCATGACTGAGTTTTAGGTGGCATCTGTGGATGGCATGGCAGACTGTGTTTTCAGACAATGGTTTCTTGAAGTATTCCTGGGCCCATTTAGTAATGTCAATGACAGAATCGTGCCGGTGAGTGATGCAGTGGCGTCTGAGGGCCCGAAGATCATGGGCATCCAGTAAAGGTCTTCGGCATTCTCCCTAACGCACAGAGATTTTTCCAGTTTCTCTGAATCTTTTGATGATGTTATGCACTGTCAACGATGAGACCTTCAAACCCTTTGCAATTTGACTTTGACAAACATTGTTTTTAAAGTATTTCACTATTTTTTTTTACGCATGCCTTCACAGAGAGACTCAGCCTCTCTAATACACCCCTTTTATAGCCAATCATGTAACACACCTGATGCCAGTTAACTGAATTACTTGCTTAATGTTCTTTCAGCTGATTCTTTTATATATTTACTGATTTTTCAGCCCTTTTTGTCTGTGTCCCAACTTTTTTGAGATGTGTTGCTGCCAGGAAATTTGAAATAAGCTCATTTTGTGAATAAAAATGTAATATGTCTCAGTTTCAACATTTAAAATGCTATCTATGTTCTATTGTAAATAACATATTGGCTCATGTGATCTGAAAGGCATTGCATTTTGACTTCATTCACAATTTACACTTTGGTCCAACTATTTCGGAATTGGGGTTGTATGTGACATCGTCTTACAATATGTAAAAAAGGCTTTTTTTGACCTTTGCTTAAGGAAATACTTCAGCTAAAAATTAGAGTCTAAGGGAGGTGGCACATAAACAGTTTGTTCCAGCCCTGTGCCTGAGGTTGAGGACAACTGCTCCGGGCATCCTTCATCACACCTCAGTGGGGCAGGGGGATTTGGCCAGCACACACCTCTGGGCTTGGAAGCTTTAAGAAGGACACGTATGAGCTCTGGCACGTCGAAGTACGCTGCATAGTGCAGAGCGTTCATATTGGTCCATCGGCTGCGCAGGCCCACATCAGCTCCCAGCGCAATCAGCTGATTGGACAACCTCAGGGCAGCAGAGGGGTCACCTGGAAAACAGAACAGAAAATCACATGCGCAACAGTCAATATATTACGTGCAGTAGGCGGCGCTCTTTTCCAAACCAGCAGACAGCTTGTGCACAGCAAAGGTCACTGGAACCACTGCAGGACACTAGGTTGGATAAGGTACGACTCACACAAGGAGTCAGGGATCCACAGGCATGAACGTGAAAGCTGCTTTCGCTTTTTCGCATGACAGATTACAAAAACATTGGGTTTAAGTGTACATTTGTGTCTTCGCATTGACTTTGAATGTAATCTGTCGTGCGAAAAATTTTTTTTGCGTCCAGTGTGAAAGCAGCTTATAAGTGGAGTTTGCATGGTAACAACGGCAAAGACGGTAAGTCAACCAAGAAAACAGTGATCTCACAGACAGGTTATAGATATTCAGCACACCGAACCAGACTTCCACATGAGAGGATGACACCAAAGCACTCCTGCCCTTGAATTGGATTTGGGCCAGTGAAAGCTGACTGCATATTTCACTACATTCCTTGCAAGCAGGAGCATCAAGCTGAAATGCCAGAGGACTGCTCTTTCTGAGGGCTTCTATCAAGCCTTTCGGCCATCAGTCAATTCGAAGGATCACAATTTAATTTCCAAACTTTGCTGCCGGCAATGGTACTGTTAGACTCACCCAATCCTTGCGAGTGATTAGCTGACGCCCTGGAGATTCGATGAGATAAATTTGCCGTGTCGGAATATGAACTTCTGGTTAAGACAGCAACCAGGCCAGCGACAGTATACAGCAATGGTATTTGCTTTGCGTGAACATAGAGGATGATGTTTCCAGCAAAGAATTACGTTAAAAGTTCCAAAATGGTGATTTGCTTGAGTTACCTGTAGCATGAGTGCAAAAGAAAAACCAGTTTCACGCGCTGTCGCGATGTATACCCACCCGCAAAGAACCTATATAAACATATAGGTTTTGCATATATGTGACATACATGTACACATATGTACCTATAATATATGAAAACGGCCAATTTTATGTATGTCGCATATATGCGAAACCTATATGTGGCCCTATATTAAAACCTATATGTTTATATCGGTTCTTTCCGTGTAGGAATTTTAGAATCCTTGTTATTTCATCCCTGTAGGAAAAAGTCTGGGACCTTTAGTTGCTATACAAGCATCTCAGATAAAAGACAAGTATCTGTTCATTAAAACTGTGAAATGAAATGTAGACATTGTCTTCTTGTCTTCAAATTCATTAACCACAGTGAAATGCTCAGATTTACATATATAAATATATATATATATATATATATATATACGGCATATATGTGCATGTATGCTGCATATAGGTTGCATATATGCGCATATATGTTCATATAGATTATTTCCATGTGGGTAGGTGATGTAATGAAATTGTATACGGAAGATGTGTTCTGCCGAACTCTGGCAAAAGTAAATTACATAGAATTGAATGATACTTGCTTCCTTTTACCATAGTTGGGCAGTATTATTTACATCATTTGCCCCTGAATTGCTAAGGCTGTCTCCTAAATGAACAGCGCATGTTCACCGCTCGGAAACTCAGAGCCTTTGTTGAGCTCTACAGAATGGGAGAAATTGACACCTCACCTCTCGGAAATACCGTAAATAAGCCAATTCATAGCATTTAAACTCAATGGTTAGTGCAGAGGTCACGAAACAAAAAAGTTAAGTTACACTATTTTGACCCAAATATGTGAAATGTAAAAGCTGAATATCAATTCCAAGTGTTGTGTCCATCATAAGTGTTCACCCATTAATGCCCAAATTTATTTTCCAAGGAAGCTGCATTTTATCGACAGATATGGTGTACAATGAACGTGTAACGCTTAAATTTTGGTGAAGAATAATTACTTTGTCTTCAAGGACCCCAAATATGTATGTCCCATAACAAATGAGCGCAGATCGTGAAAAGCATAAATTAATAATTCTGAGAGAAACATATTTAGATAATGGTGTAATCTCAAATTTTTGTTCTTAGTGTTGCATTATAATGTGTCTCAGAAAAAAAATGGTATCTATGAAAAGTTTCAAGTCTCCTTTAGACAAGAATAAAGGATAAAGCCAGACATGCTTTATAGGGCGTGGCTATCCTATGGTCCTCATCAGATACGGTCAGATCCACTCGTAGATCCACCCCTCGCTCGCCTGAATCTTCAATTCACGCGCTCATGCAATAGAAATCACATCCGGTTTCAAAATGACAAAATGGCGTTGTTCTAATCGCCCAAATCAAGCCTTCCTAAATGGTATGCTGAAACCAATGGGTGACATCACGGTTGCTTTGTCCATCTTTTTATACAGTCTATCGGTGCAGAGAGGCAGCATGTTATTGATGTCAGTCACCCAATGACCTTTGCAGTAGCACCACTACCTGACCAAACTTTTCATTCTTAATGGCCCAGTGTGTAATTCTCTGCCGCTAGAGGGCACTTAACCAAACAATAACAAGAGGCCCAGTTTGATGATCCAGTGGGATCGTGTGGAATCATGAGAGTTGTTGTCTTCATCAATTTACACGCACCCCTGACAGCTAAATTCTCCGACGTGACTCAAACAGGAGCGGTGAAACCACGTACATGGACAAGGGAAGGTTATATTTCTCTACTTTTGTATAACTTCATTTATTTCATTCAAATTAAAATAAAATGTAAGGGATAATGATAAGTCAGCCGTTTACAGCGCTTATGATGTGCTGCAGGTCAGAAGCTGAGATAAGGGGGTGGGGCTAGCTCATGTCGTCCATCTTTGTAGAGGATAATAACAGATGTGAGCACTCTTTTGCTTGATGCAAATGCTAAAGATTTCGAGGAAATACCACTGTAAGCTGGCAATGTATGCTTTCAGTTGCTCCTGCCGCTATTGCTATAGCTTCCTTAGCAACGATGTGCTCAACAGACCAGCTGGCCAGTGGTTATCTGCCGCGACATGCTGATAGACCAAACTGAGTTGAGTATTTTTGTTGTCAAAAAACCATAGACTTTTTGTGGTCATTGCAGGCACGTGGAGGAAGAACCCGTATTGTTTTTCGTGACCCTCCAACTATTCCTGCATATTTTATATTTTTTATATTTTTGAAAGCAATTTCTCAAAAATTACTGATCAGAATCATGTCACACTTCTTGTGATCATTTCTGGTGTTGATAAAAGGCTTTTAATCAATGTTCGTCACCCAATGACCTTTGCTACAGCGCCACCACCAAACCACACTTTTCAAACTGGTTTAACTTGATCATTTTTAGATGAATCAACTGAGACTTCTTGTGTTCATTCCTTGTGCATACAGGACAAATCCTATTATTTTGTGTGACCCTACAAACTTTCCTGTAGCGTCAACCCCAAGTGAGACATTTCCCGATACGATAACTCAGTATTTGTAACAGTTTTGCTTTGAATAAAGTCAAATCTTGCAATTGTTTCTGATGCATGAAAAAGCACAGTTTATGATGTTGGTTATGCTATGACCTTATAGCACTCCTAACCAGCACAAACTATGTGTATTAATTTTTAAAAAATGCAAACACTTGATGCTCAGTAATGTCTTCTGGGGTGCCAAAACTTGGTAAAATTTACATTTTTAAAATGCAGTAACTCAAGTTTTGCTCAGAATCATGTCATGCTTTTTGAAATTGTGTCTGGTGCCTAGAGAATGAGACTGATATTGGTAGGCCAGTGACCAAAATTTGCTTAAGTAGTTCTCCTGTTGACTTTATGGACCCTATGACTAATCATGTTGCGCATCAACTGTTGTCCACCGACAGCATTTTTCTTGATTCCTTTACAACAGTGGTTCTCAACCTTTTTTGAACAAACGCCCCCCTGAGCAAACCATAATCCTCTTAAACCCCCCCCCCCCCCAAAAAAAAACTATATGTTCTGGTGCTTGACATGTTTTTGTAGTAAACAGTGTGTTAAGACCGGAGGACTTCAATTGACATCAGGTTTTCCATGATGAGAGATGCCATTCGTTTGCTTTAAAATCCCTGTTTTTATTGGATTGGAGCTGTATTTATGCCCCAAATAACATGATGAGCTGCTGAAGAAATCTGACCATTTTATAAGAAATGGAAGCATGGATTTTAATTTGAACATTGCCTCCAAACTGTATGTTTTTGACACATACAGTAGGTCATGTTTGTATATAACTCAACAGTATGCCTGGAGAAACTGGTAATCAACATGGAAATGTTATTTTTGTTGTAATGGGACCCTGAGCCCTTGAGTTGCTGGGATTATTCTGGAAAGAGCTGTGAGGTAGAATTTAAGTCAAATTGGTGTTTCTTACTGAGTGAAAGGCCACACAGCCTTTGACGATGATGACTTGCATATTAAGTCAGAATAGAAGTGGTTTATGTTTATATCATTTACATTTACAGTATGACACCATTTGAAAATAACTCCAGGTGTATTAAGCAACCTGGAAGTTAAGAAGAAAAAGACCACCACAGCAGAATTTCGTGAAAATTTGTTTTAGTTGGATAATTTATTCAGAGATGCCAACAGCATGCACACTTCACGTGAACAACAGTGAATGAACCAATAAAAGAACAGAAATCGCTCATGTGTCAATTTATGGCTCTTGGCTTATTAAAATTTTGCAACAGTCATTTCCTGAGGACTGAGATGCTGACATGACCTGGCAGCAAAAAAAAAAAAAAAAAAAAAGAAAAAAGCCTATTTTGAAAAAGGGAACTATATAGGACTGTAAGTGCTTTATTTATTGAAAGCAACTTAACGAGAGCCCTGTGCTTGGTGGGCCGTTGCCAGCTTTTTCACGTCTGGAGGCTGGGATGTTACTTTCAGTCTGACAGCGCCAGAGCTAACCAGGTTAAGACGGTTGCGGTATTTCGTCTGCATGTGGAGAGCTTGGATGAATCCCTGTTCAACGAGATACGACGTGGGGAAAGTG
Organism: Gymnothorax reevesii; assembly: GCA_029721435.1. Classification (NCBI taxonomy): domain Eukaryota; kingdom Metazoa; phylum Chordata; class Actinopteri; order Anguilliformes; family Muraenidae; genus Gymnothorax; species Gymnothorax reevesii. The sequence goes on from CM056574.1 coordinate 120,116,760, forward strand.
AGGAGCAGGAGATGGACCCTCTCCCACAACAAGGGGAAAGGCTGACCTTGCGTTACCCACATCGCACGCCAACCAGAGGTCCAGCTGGCAGCTGGCAGCATCTGCTTGCCATGGGTCCATCACCCAGTCAAGCATGTCTAACTGCTCAAGGTCCCTGAACCTAATCGTCATGTCGGTCTCGACTGCCTTCAAGTGGTCGGTGTAGAGCAGCAGGTGTAGGCCCGTCGCTAGAACAGGGAATTGGGGGGGCACAGACACGTCCCTTTACGACAATTAGGATATTCCTGGCAAGTTCTTAATTATTTTCCTTTATTGACGCGTTTTCCAATTATCGTAATTGGCAACTGAAGACACAGTTTCTCTCCGTATGCGATCTAACAGCGATGAAATCATGGGGTAAATTCAGTGTAACTGAGAATTGGGGTGGACAAAACATCCGTTTTAAACAATTATTAGTCCTGACGTGTTCTCAGTCATTTTCATGAGTAACAAAAGGTTCACTCTGAGAGCACTCCACAGGTAACAGGTGTTGCGTGTTCTCTCCGATTAGGTAGGACGACAATCATTCATCTGGACGTGTATTTGCTTTATTTAAATCAACGTTATTCAAAATTACTCTCGGTATTGAGTGGGAAGAAAAGTGGCACTCGGCAGTGAAATTGGCTATAAAAAGCATACGGTTCCAGCTATTTGCGCAGGTATTCAATTTCGAATAACTTTGATTTAAATTCAGCAAATACGCATCTAGATGAACTATTGTCGTCCTACCTAATCGGGGAAAAAAGCAACATAAGTGCTCTCGGAGTGAGCCTTTTGTGAACCAAGAAAATGACTGAGAACAGTTCAGGACTAATAATTGTTTAAAACAGTACTCAACAGTACTTAACGGTACTCATCCTGAAGAACATCCCTCTTATCAAAACATTCACGTTTAATATCTAAAAGCGTCAGGAGATTTGAAGAAATTAAAAACAATAATAGACTGTCGGACACGGAGATATAGGCTATTAAAACCCTGTCAGACTTTCGGACAAAAGACACTGCTTTCAACGCAATCTGTCGAGCGAAAAAATTGTTTCGCGTCCAGTGTGCAAGCGGCTTAATACTAGGCTACTATTATTGTCACTTAGGTTTTATCGTCTTTAGTGGGGGAAAGGAATACAGCCTGATTGCTAAGATCTCGTACTGAGTTAAGATCACATATTGAAAATAAATGTGTAACGTATCTTGCATTGTCGTCCATGCATGTTAATCCCAAAATTTTAAGCAGCTACAGGCTGTCATCATAGGAACACGCAATCCATCATTTCTCTTTCCAATGAGCAATATTTGACTCGGCTGTGTTATACCCAAACACGCCTTCTTTGCCAACTTGCACTGGAAGGAGGGGCAGAGGCGGGACAGAGGAGCACTTGTGCCAGGCTATGCCTGGCACGAAATTGCAACATACGCCTGGACACACCCCGTTGGCGCGGTGCACCCCCTATTCGCTGCGCCCGCGCCTGGTCTACGAAATAAGAGCCCCATATCTTAATCTGTGCTAATTATCCATCAAATATGCGTTTATGTTGTGATGTATCTTATGTTAGTATGGCATGTCGTTATTTTGTGTGGGAAATACGGAAAGTAATATATTCGATATTATATCCAAACAAAGCAAGCGTACAAATTATTGGTGCCAATTTGTCTGACAGCTTCTCTCCTGTGATTAGGAAAAACCTAATGAATTTATCAGTGGTACGGATTCTTGCAACTGAATAAAACTTGTGGATTCTGGATTTCTCTCCTAACCTAAAAAAAATAATAGAAACTTGATCTAGACCAGTGGTTCTCAAGTTCGGTCCTGGCGGCCCCCGGTGTATGCTGGTTTTTGTTCATACTAGAATTGCAATTCTAGGATTTTAAAAAGCTGTTACTTTGTCTAAATTAGCAGCATTCCATGTTTTGAGCACTTATTTACCATCTTAAGTCACATTTGGATGGACATATCCATTCTGCTATGAAAAATAAAAACCCTTGAACATATTGTGCTTAATTTTCAATATTGCTAAGATTTTCAGGTGAAAACATTTTTTCACAGATCAAATTAAACTCTGAGAAAATCAATAAGCTCCAAATTAGGTTTCTGACTACAGGTGTTTTGAGTTTTTCCCAAATAACCTGCCTGAACCAAATAAAATCAACAGGAAACACAACAGGTGTGACTCCATTGTTTGCCAAGTAAATTGTCGGGTTTTGCCACCATGTGTCAAGAGTTTCACCAAGGAACCTTTTGATCATTTATGTTGATTAAATGTTTGGTTAAATTGTTTCCCTCTGCCAATATTTACAATATATCTCAATGTGGATATTTGCATAAATGCACCTAATTAAAACAAATCATCAGCTTGTTAAAATCTAAAGATTGCAATTGTAGTTGGAAAAAAACCAGCATACACAGGGAGGCGCCAGGACCGAACTTGAGAACCACTGGACTAGAGTAATACCTTGCCATAGATGTAGTAAACAACCTTACATATTTATAATTTGTTCAGTGTGATGCTGTTGGTTTTATCGATATATAAATAACCAAATTGTTTTGCAACTTACCTTCGAAATGGGATTCGTATTCTATGTCGGCACTACTCATGACTTCCGATACGGCTCTCAAGAGGATTAGAACTGAAATCGCTATGTGTTCACTTCGAAGGCTAAATGGAAATTATGACTTCACTTACTCTTCGGTCTGCCTATGTACTGGTTCTGGCTTGCACTATCGTGCAGCACTACAAACATTACTAAACGCTCAGCTCGACAGGTCCGAAGCCTGCCGAAGCTGGGCGTATATATTTTTACAAGTATGCGCTAGCTAATATCATCCAGTTCAGCTTTAAATGGCCTACTGTCATGCCTTAGTGAGGCACATGCTCCAGTTCCTGCTCCTCAGCCGGAGAAGATCCCCAACCTAGAGAGCATCCCTCCTGAATACCTGGTCTTCAAGGAGGTGTTCTGCAAAAGTCCCGAGCCACCTGCTTGTCACCCCATCGCCCACATGATTGTGCCATAGAGCTCAAACCTGGCGCGGCACCCCCTAGGGGGTCACTGTTCTCCCTATCAAAACCAGAGACAGAGGCGATGAAGAAGTACCTCAAGAAATTGCTGGCGGCTGGCCTTTTCCGCCCTTCCTCTTCTTCTGCTTGGGCTGGGTTCTTCTTTGTGGGCAAGAAGGACTGGACCCTCCGGCCATGCATAGACTACTATCTTCTGAGAGACCCAGCCTCTCTAAGACATCCGTTTTATAGCCAAACATGTTACACATCTGATGCCAGTTAAGCCCTTTCTGCAGATGTAGACGCTCACGTCTATAGACCTGCAAATTTAAGCACTTAGTTACTTGACCACGAGATCGCACCCCCGGATCAGCTATTGAATTTTCCCAAGCAGGCACAGCTGAAACGCGATTTAGAGTATGGAGAAGTTCCCTCCAATCCCTGTTTTTCAGGGGTAGCATGAATTAAACTCCTCAGCTAAGCCTTATGTGCAAACTGGTCAATATCCTTGCCCATAGTGTCGATCCAGTAGTTTCAAAAAATTATCACTTGCGACAGAAAAAAACGTAGTACTCTGTAGCAACCATTTTAGCTACAGTGAGCCAACAGTATTCCAATTAGTGGTTAAAAAAAAACGTTTTGTGAAGCAAAAAATCCGACATTGTATTGATTCTCTCACATTCTACTGTCAATTACAGTCATCACACACACAATATGCGTTGTTCCCTGCCATGGATTAACGCGTAGATTCCTCTATTTCCAAATTCAGTGCTCTCTTCTATCCACCTAAGTACTGGTGTCGATAGCCAGTCACTCAATTATATACTCAGATTCATCTGCGTTAACTGTACAGTTATAGTTCACGCCCTCGTGAAGCTTCCCCGGTAACAATGTATTGATAGACTCGTTTCTTATCCAATTCCCGAGTGTTTAAACTTTCTTCAATAGCTGAAATACATTGATCGGACAATAAGAATAGGATACAAAGCTAAGCGTAAAAGTAAGGTCGGTTGTGTTCTTCGAATGTTGGCCACGGTTGCGCAGCTGAAAATGATATCAAAGACACAAAGACACCGGAGACCGGCCTGAAGTGTTCAGTTTCATTTACGAGATAAATGTTGTATGGACGCGGTCAATGGGAATTATTCCGAATGAAACAGTACTGGAGGGTTCCTTCTACCCGATACATCTGTCTCTGGAGGGGGGCATCAATGAAGAAAACATTGATGTTTTCTGAAGTGTTTTCTGAATTTGCAGATGTTTTCTGAATATGCGGATGTTTTGGCATTTGCAGTTCACGTGTTGTGAAATCGATGAAAGTGTTTTCTGAATTTGCAGATGTTTTCTGAATATGCAGGTGTTTGGGCATTTGCAGTTCATGTGTTGTGAAATTGATGAAAGTCTTTTCTGAATTTGCAAATGTTTTCTGAGTATGCAGGTGTTTTGGCATTTGCAGTTCACGTGTTGTGAAATTGATGAAAGTGTTTTCTGAATTTGCAGATGTTTTCTGAATATGCAGGTGTTTTGGCATCTGCAGTTCATGTGTCGTGAAATCGATGAAAGTGTTTTCTGAATTTGCAGATGTTTTTTGAGTTTGCAGGTGTTGTGACCCTTCTGGGCCACCGTACTTTTTTCCTGTGTCCCAACTTTTTTGAAACCTGTTGCAGCCAGGAAATTTGAAAAAAAACTTATTTTGTGAATAAAATGCAAAATTTCTCGGTCTCAACATTTGAAATGTAATCTATGTTCTATTCTAAACAACATATTAGCTCATGTGATCTGAAAGTAATTGCATTTTAATTTTATTCACAATTTACACTTCATCCCAACTATTTTGGAGTTGGTGTTGTGTGTATGTATATATATCAGTGGCAGCTGGCGATTGAAAAATACCATGAAGCATAAACTTGGTGCAAAAATAAAGATAGGGGGTCTGCTCCCTCAGAAGAGCATTTTGAAAAATAAGCCCTGAAATGGTGGCCTCTGCTGAAATTCTGGGAAACAAACAGACAATTGAAAAGTATTAGATCAACCTTCAGGTTCAAATGATTCAAGCCATGATTTATTCCTGCATTTAAGCATTACATGATCAGGCTCCCTCAAATAATTGTCAAATAGCTAAAAAAAAAAAAAAAAAAAAAGGCTGAATGTGCTGACAATGTTTATCACCCTGTGTGGGGTTAAGGAACCAAAACAGTATTCCATTCTCCCATTCTCCTGCCCCAGTAATACACAAACAAACTAAAAGATATAGATTATATTTATTACCAAGTCGCTGGCTGCTGACTGACTGGCTGGCTCTGAAGAGTAGGGCCTTCATTGGCTGCCGTCTAACTGGTACTGCAGAGGAGGGCTTTTATTGGCTGCTGACTGACTGGTACTGCAGAGGGGGGCTTCCACTGGCCACTGACTTGCTATAGAGGAGGGCTTTTACTGGCTGTTGACTTGCTGTAAAGGAGGGCTTTTACTGGCTGCTGAGTTGCTACAGAGGAGGGCTTTTACTGGCTGCTGACTTGCTATAGAGGAGGGCTTTTACTGGCTGCTGACTTGCTGTAAAGGAGGGCTTTTAATGGCTGCTGACTGGTGCTGGTGAGGAGGGCTGGTTTACAGAATGATAGTCACCTTTTAAAGCCACACATTCTTTTTGTTCTTATATTTGTACAAGCTCATACAAGGCACAACTTTATACATTAAATCCTGTAAATTTCAAATAAGCTTGACCGATGGTTCACATTTTATGGCTACAAGAATATGCATGATCATGCTGCTTAATTGCCAGTTAATCGCTGCTGTGTGACACAGGTAAAAAATGGCCTATCATACATTTTCAATGTACTGTAAAATAAAATAGAAAGCTTAGTTTTCCTTGAAGAATTAGAGTTGTTCTAAGCAAGGAAGACTACCAGTTTACTGAAATTCATACTTAATGAAGCATTTCTTGATCTACATATATGGTCTCCAACATGGGTTATCATCGCATAATGTGCAATCAAATCTTCAAGGTAGAATATAAAATAGTACAGCATAGTAAAGCTGTGAGTTAGTTGTGTTATGATCAAATTATGGTTATTAATCCTGGGCGCAAAGGTGGAGCGATCGTGGAACAAGATCGAGACCGTTACAGGGGAGAAGTCCTGAAATGGTTGAATGAAGACGGGTTTTGCGATAAATTAATACAAGAACCAGTCAAAGTATTCCAAAGGAAAATTCTTTGTTTATTTACAAAATGGGCTAAAAAAAAAAAAGCACGTTCATTTAAAATCCCAAATTCGACTTTTTATACTGTAGTTTTATGGGTTTTTATAGACTACATTATGTTTATATTACCGTTTTATACATAACATAAATGGTATGGAACCTGCGCAGGCTCACTATATACTGTAAACCCTAACAGATTTAGGGCCTTGTTTTTCAGCACTAAATGGTAAGAGATTTTCCTTAATTTTGTCCATGATAAAAGCTGGGTTGTATTGAAGTGAAGTAACGAGCGTAACGGCAGTTCCCGACTTAATTTGTGGCAGGCAGATGAGACAGCAAAAGAACAGGGGCAATGAAAAAAATAACAGCCTTCTTTGTCAAAAGGCCGAGGCTTAAGGAGAGAAAGAGGTGACAGATCCGGCAAATTCAGCAGATTTACAACAGGCCAATGGCTCCGTGAGTCAGGGTCAGACCGAACCCAGACAAGGGGGAGTGAGTAACGTCACACGAGCTGGGGTGAGACAGTGGAGAGGAAACACAGGGTAAGTCAGTTTAACTACTGCTTTGAATGACGCTGAGAGTTTATTCACTTACTTTCTGATGGTTTGTATTCGTCATAAAGGGGAAACTGTGTGAGTTAAACCACCTCTGTATTCATCGCGACAACACTCAGCACGTTAACATGGCACTCAAGAAAACCGAATGATTGGCTTAGTCCGACTATGATCGGGTTTTTAAAGTGCATGTAGACATCACAGTCTGACCAAATGAAGTAACCTAGATAACTCGACTGATGGTCAAATTATTCTCTGCTTGTAAACGTCCTATCTGATCAGAGTCGGACTTTGCGTTCTGTGCATGCTCGAGCAGTGTTGTTGTTCCCGGAAACATCAAGTGACGCAAACGGCCTTGACCCAACCGAAAATACACTTTTGGACAGACAAAGAGACGTTTTATGCTTCATCAGCTGTTAGGTTTTATTGTTTTTTGTGAATCACTTAGCTTTGTTTGTATGAAAAATTCTAAACCAATTTATTTAAAATAAATGTAATTATAATGTTCATCGATCAATTTGTGATTATTCACTTAATGCCCAACAATCCGAAGGTGTGTTCATAAACTTGGCACGCCACGCATATTGCTCCCAGCCCTTTGCCACCTTGGTCCCAAAAAAACCCTGGGAAAACCCTGAATTTGTTATGACTTGAAAATCACAACAAAGAAAACCAGCAATGACAACTTAAACAAATTAATTCTTCACTGCTTAAAAAAAACTTCCACAAATAATCCACTGTTAAATCTTATAACAACAATCTTATGCTACTATGTAACCGTTGCCAAAACAAAAACTCTGCTACTGGTGACCAAAAGCACAGCATTTATATAGACTAGCAACATTCTGGTAAGATCTACAGGATTCCTGGGTGATCCCGCCCCCTCCAGGCAAGAAGAAGCCAGAAACTTCAAGAAAGCACTAGTCTGGGCTGCCGAATAGCTCACTCGGTGAGTGAGTGATTATCACGTCGCAGGTTTGGCAGTGATCGGCAGCTTTTTCAGAGTAGCGCACAATTGGCTATAGCGCTACTGGGAAATTGGGAAGGGACTGCAGGGAAGGAAATATAATAGTTGCCTTATTCGTTGCTCAAGTGCCTCCTGTTGGCCAGACGGACGCTCGTGAGGAAGATTCTAAGTCTGTTCATGTCCAGGTATCCTCCGCCCTTGTTCTGAACTTGCGAAGATTCAACCAATAAGTGTATAAGAAGCGGTGGCTGACAGGCGCGTGCTTCGGAGGAGAGCCGCAAACTGTCTACACTCTCCTGAGTTGGCAGCAAGGGGTCGCATACGAGCAAGCCTTGTGCATAGTTCACCAATTGGGCATTCGAGATTCAGGTGGCATTGGAGATGCCAAATTTATAAAAAAAAAAAAGAAAGACAGCACAAGTCTATGTCATCACAAAAAAGTGCTATTGGTATCTGTATACCAATACCAATTGGTATACAGATTACATTCATAGTCAATACGTTTCGCGTGTATTTGCATGTTTGCATTGCATTTTACCGTGCGGTAAAAATACCCCACCTACATTTAAGGGTACAGTCTGCAGTGGAAAAGCAAACCAGTTCTAGGGGTCTGGCACCAAAAGCATGGTCCCAAGGGTACTATACCAAAAGTATCCCAATGGAAACGCAGCTCTAGATGCTGGCAAAGCCTACTATCTGTTTAAATGAACGGCGGGAAGAAGGGAGGGAAAGTTGAAAAGGATTGGCCACTGGCAGCTTGAGCGGATATTATTTCCTCTTATTATTTATTAGTGCGTGCAGTGTTTTTTTTTAACATTTGTTTTAGGACACTAAAAAGTGTGTGTGGGGGGTGGGGGTAATGCTGCCTTTTCAAAAATGCAGGAGACATGTTGTCCCCGTGTCCCCCCCCCCCCGTAAATTACGATTATTATTATTATTATTATTATTACTGCTCACCAACTCCATGGGCACCAGCCTTGCAGCTGTAGTGCAGCAAGGTCATGTCCGTCAGTCCATCCCGGTCGTTGACATGGCAACCTCTCTTCAAAATCTGCAGGGGGTGAAAAGAAGACAGAAAATACAGTATAATAATTAAAGCTGCAAGCAGCGTTGAAAGGGCCCTCGCACCCCTCTTGCATGTTGGGGAGGCAGCAAAATCTTGATGGGTGCAGGTGTGCATTCACAGCCTTTAGACAACTGCTAGACTGTGAACAATGTGGTTTCCTGCGGAGTGTGCAAAAATTTCTGGAGGGAGGCTTTGATATCATTTTGAAATGCCCGTGCGCAAAATCTCCAGCATTGTAATCGTAATACCAGGCTCCTTGAGCTTGTTGATTTTTGTAAATTTTACAGCAAGTTTAGACCCTCAAAAGGGATTTCTTTTAAAAATCTGATTGGGGGCGCTATCGAGCCATTATGCCACATTTAGTGCCAATTGATGGATGACATTGAAGAGTATAAGACAATTATTTGTTGTGCAAGGTTTTGCAAGCTTTGGAGTATTCTAAGGCCTTCAAACGTGTGTTCGTGAAATTTGGAAAAACGCAGGAAATAGCTCATAGCTCACTTCCTGTTTGGCAAAAAAATTTCAAAAAATTAAACATTGCCAGGAATGACAAATGCAATGATCACACCAAATTTCATGAACATTCAAGCACTTTTATCTTAACATGGCCAAATCTAGAGGGCGCTGTGGAGCCACCTGGCACCTCCCGATCTAATATTAGCATATATTTATACTTGAGAGGACAATCCGATGAAGCTTGGAAAGTTTCAGGCAAATCCCACAAAGTATGTGGGAGTAAAAGCAACTTCCTGTTTCATGGCGGGACATCAAAATTCGCCGCAACGCCACGGATACATCGTTCGATAAATCCAAAAAAGCTTCGCAATTTAGTATCAGCAAGGTATTTAGATATTATTCGCCAATTTTTAAGTTGATCGGAAAAAATCTCTAGGAGGAGTTCGTTAAAGAACGACACCTGTGAATGGCAAAAAATCTAAAAAATTTGCAATTTCAATTATAAATGGCGGACTTCCTGTTGAGTCTAGGTCATGGCACCAGGAGACTTTTTTTTAGGTGTTGGCATATTCCACACGTCTACCAAATTTCATACATGTAGGTTTACCGAGCTGCGAGGGCTGCTTATTTGAAATTTTCCAGGGGGCGCTATAATGACATTTTTGCCATGTCGATTTGTAAGTTTTTTGTCAGAGTAATACGAATGATGGTTTTTATACATTTACAAAATTTTGTGAGTTTTCGAACATGCTGAGACCCTCAAAAGGGCAATTCTTTTAAAAATCTGATTGGGGGCGCTAAAGAGCCATTGTGCCAAATTTAGTGTAAATTGATGAATAAAATTGAAGACAATAAGACAATTATAATTTGGGCAACTTTTTGCAAGATTTTGAGTATTCTAAGGCTTCCAAACATGTGTTTCTAAAATTTGGAAAAACGGAGGAAATGGCTCATAGCTCACTTCCTGTTTGGCCAAAAAATTTCTAAAAAATTACCATCACTTGACATGACAAACGCAATGACCACACCAAATTTCATGAACATTAAAGCACTTTTATCTCAACATGGCCTTGTCAAGAGGGCGCTGTGGAGCCACCTGACCACACCCAATCCAATATCAACATGTGGGTATACTTGGAAGTAGACTATTATCAAGCCTGTGAAGTTTTGCGCAACTCTCACAAAGCATGTGTGCGTAAAACCAACTTCCTGTTTCATGGCGGAACATCAAAATTCGCCGCGACGCCACGGATATAAAGTTCGATGAATCAAATAAAGCTTCGCAATTTAACATTGCCAAGGTCTTAAGATGTTATATGCGAAATTTTACGTAGATCGGATAAAATCTCTAGGAGGAGTTCGTTAAAGTACGATGCCTGTGAATGGCAAAAAATTAAAAAAATTTGCAAATTCAATTAAAAATGGCGGACTTCCTGTTGAGTCTAGGTCATGGCACCAAGAGACTTTTTTTTAGGTCTTGGCCTAGTTCACATGTCCATTGAATTTTGTACATGTAGGTTAAACACGCTGCGAGGGCTGCTTCATTGAAATTTTCTAGGTGGCGCTGTAATGCAATTTTGCCACATCTATCTGTGAACCCTATATCCTAGTAAATAGTATGACCAGCTCAATGTGTTTGCAAAGTTTTGTGAGTTTTCAAGCATGTTGATGCCCTCAAATATGCAGTTATGTATTAGGGGGCGCTATAGAGCCACCATGTGACACATAGTGCCAAATGAGATATCGAATCAAGGAACTTAATATTTTAAGCCTATGAGTGAAGTTTGGTGTCTTTTCGAGTATGATAAGACCCTCAAAAATGTGTTCGTAAAATCTGAAAAAACGCAGGAAATGGCTCATAGCTCACTTCCTGTGTGGCAAAAAAATTTCAAAAAAATTGACAAAAAAATATAAGATGACTTCTATGACCCTATAAAATTTCGTGAGAATCCGAGCAAGTGCGTTCCAAAATGGCCGTGTGTTTGGTGGCGCTATAGAGCCACCGGGGCATGACCAAGCACAAAAATAATAATACTTTGCAATTTTCACCACGACTGACGTGTGGGCATATTTTTGTGAGTTTTCGTGCATGGCAAAGCCCTCAAAAATGCGTTCTCGTAGCAGAAGAAGAAGAAGAAGAAGAAGAAGAAGAAGAAGAAGAAGAAGAAGAAGAAGAAGAAAAATCCCATCAAAAACAATAGGTTCCTCGCACCTTTGGTGCCAGGACCCGTTCCGGGCCCTGGCACCGGTCGGTGCTCGGGCCCTAACAAGTATACTCAGCAACAAAAGTTTCTGTGACACCAATATTGTTAATTATTTTTCATAACGCAATTATGAAATTGTCATACATGGTGATATCATACTGAAACAGTACACGTAAACACAACATTGAAATGGAAATCATGAAAATGCGAGAAAATGACTTTGCACGTGAAAATGTCCGTAAATCATGCTTGTGGATGGCAATAAAAGAGGAGAATTTTTGGAATGTTCACATTGTGCCTGATGAACGACGGAAGCATCACTTATCGAAAACACCGTCATTTCGGATCAGGAACTCTACCCTCTAAATGCCAAGACTGTCTGAAAATGATCGGTGGAGGGCCATTGGGATGATTGAATCCGGAACCTCGCAGAGGGAAGTTGCTCATCGCCTGAATGTCCACGGAAACACCATTTGGAACTTATGGCAGCGTCATCAGCAGACAAGACATGTCAGAGACCGTCCTCGCAGCGGCCGTCCACGAGTAACCACTCCCAGACAGGACAACTGGATTCGAACAACCCATCTCCGAAATCGATTCCAACCTGCAACCATAACTGCAAGAACGATACCTGGTTTGAGGCGACTGTCTGCACAGACAATCCGTCGCCGTCTCCGTCATTTTGGCATTGTCCCACGTCGGCCAGCAAGACGTCCAATACTCACAGTACAACACCGACGACTGCGTCTACAGTGGGCACAACAACATCGACGGTGGATCCAACGTCAGTGGGATCTTGTATTCTTCACTGATGAATCAAGATTCATGCTTAACCGATGTGATGGTCGTTTACGTGTATACCGTCGACGTGGAGAACGTTATGCCAACAACTGTGTTCAGGAATTTGATCGTTTTGGAGGTGGTAGTGTCATGATTTGGGGAGGGATCACGGCTAGAAACAGAACAGATTTGCTTGTTATTGATGGAAATCTGACAGGTCAAAGATATCGCGATGAAGTGCTACGGCCATTGGTGGTACCGTTTTTGATGCAACATGGTCCCGAAATAACGCTGCAACATGATAACGCCAGACCACACGTTGCAAGGATTGTACAGCAGTATCTGATGCAACAACATGTCAATGTCCTGCCATGGCCAGCCAGATCCCCAGACATGTCCCCAATCGAGCATCTTTAGGACGAGATGGATCGACGTTTGCGGCGGTTGGATAACCCGCCAGCTACACTCCAGGAATTGCGACAACGTCTACGTCAGATTTGGAATGACATCCCACAGCAATTTCTGGCACATCTGATTCGGTCCATGCGCCGGAGATGCGTTGCTTGCATCATGGCACGAGGAAGTCACACCCGGTATTGAAGTGTGAAGGTCACGATTGGTTAGACGTCGGACAAGTGCTTCATGACGCATGAAAATGACATTTTTCGTTTTGAGTGACGTTGGCACTGAAAAGTCAGTGTTTCTCCTGTTAAATAAACATATTGATTGCATTGAGATCTTTGCGTGTCATTTATAACATACACATAAATGGTGTCACAGAAACTTTTGTTGCTGAGTATATTTCAGTCTTACATTTAAAATCATCATCTTATTTTTATAACTTTCTTCATCATGTGCGTCATTCCATGTCAGATCATCAAATGGGTCACACTATCATCTTCTCAATGTTGGTAATTTTTGGTTTGCATCGGTATAAATATTGTAATGTGAATAGAAGCCACTAGATGGCAGTATTTACCATATTTTTGTTAAGCCCAGACTGGAGATAGGTTTGGGCATGTTTTAGGCATGTCTGGGACAAGTCCCAGAGTAAAATTTAAAAAAAGCCTAAAAGGTGGGAGGGGTCTGCAAAAGAGTATATAAGGAGTAAAATTGAGACAGTAAAGTAGTAGGAGAAAGTGCAAGGAGAAGGATACATGTGACCAGACCTGTCATTCTGTTCAAGACCTGTGAAGCTTTTAGTGGATTTTTGCCTGTGTTAGAGAATTTTCCTCACCCAGGACATCACCAAGCAACCCAACAAAGGGACTGTAAATATTTCTGTTTTTGTATATAATCAATGTTGGTCATTAGAGTAGATACTAGATTAGTTAAAGTGTTTCTTTATTAAATGTGTTTAAGTTTTAAAATTTTTGTCTGTCATCTTTTGCTGCTGTTAATGTCATAACAAATTGGGGCCATAACAATATATATCACTGACAAATCCGAAATTTCAGCTCATTCGGACACAAAAATGTATTTTTAGTGAATTATTTTCTTAGGGTACTGTCCATCATTTTTTTTGTGAATTGACATTTTTCTTGGAATTAACATGGCATAACTTTTTTATTATTACACCTATAGCTTTGAAACTTTGCATCTAAGCTAATGTTATACTGCTTAATCAGAAAATATAGTGCATTTTACACCAAAAGTGCCTTTTGTTCAGGCAGTTCCATGTTTAGGTCCCCGAAGCACTCCGAATTTAAACCCTAGCATAGGCTCTCTGGAATTTTTTTCCATTCATTCGTGTCTGCTGAATATTAATCAGGCTGAATTCACCATGAATTCATCACCAACTGCAGTCTCTGCCTGACTCTGCCAGCCTCCGCTTAATTTCATTTCACTTCAGTACTCAGTCTGATCACTCGGAGCTCTGCCTCGTTTACCATCCACAGAAAATATGCCACGAATTCATCACCAACTGCAGTCAGTAGCTTGCCAAATGTGGAAAAAACACTTAAATGCCACCTGTTCAAACCCCTGTATCTCCAGGGGCACACCTTGGATTTTTTTTTAACTGATTCCTCCATTATAGTAGAAAGATCACTCCAAAAATTGTTTTGATGTGTTTTGACCAATATAAATTTTGAAGTTTTCTGAACAGGAGTGGGTTAATCTCGAGAATTGCTTGGCATTTTCAGCTTCTTACATAATGTTACTGATTATTGAATCACAATAATTGTAAGTTCTCAATTCATAAATGCATGACACTTTCACAGAAAGGTCAGTATATGCAGGTTGGTAAAACATGTTGGCAAGGAGAAACCTGAACCAGATATTGATCAATATTTTTAAAATATTGCTATTGTTTTTCATGAAGCAAAGCAAGAGGACACAAGCATTAACATGGACGACTTCTGAAAAAAGCCGGGTGCCATTCAATAACATTCTCCGAGCTATTCCAACTCCGGATGTCACTGGACACACAGCCCGGCTGTATAAGTTGGAAAAAACTGGGACAGACAACACTGTTGGGCTCTTCGCTGCATTTAGGAAGCAATAATTCTATTAACATAGGATGCAATACAAAGTTTTAATTTGACAGTCAGTTCACAAGAATTTGTGTCAGTAAATTTTATTGATACAAAATGTGATTGTCAAAAAATGCCTGACCCCTATTGAGACAGTTCTGAAATGTATGTCATTCAAGTCACATCAACTATTTTTCTTTTGTTTAGTCTACTATAACACAGGAATTAGTACAATTTAGGATGTGATTAATTAATGATTGAAAACATTTAAAATGTTGCATGGTTAAATATGTAAGTGCCATGCCTTAAGTTTAAGTGCCTTAAAGTGCCATGCGATTCTCAAATTTACCCCATCCCTCTTCAGGCACCTGCAAAATTAATATTGATCAAAACACATCGACAATTTTTGGAGTGGCCTTTCTAATATAATAGAGGGATCAGTAAAAAAAAAAAAAATAGAGGAAAATCCAAGGTGGGCCACTGGAGATCCGAGGGTTTGTACAGGTGGTATTTTAGCATTTTTTTCACATTTGGCAAGGTACTGACTAGCTGTGAGGATTTATGAAATGGACCACTCGCGAGAACCAGTAAAATGCAAAATAGAGGCTTTATTTCTGAAGGGGGAAACCCCCCAAAAGAGCAGGCTGCAGTACAGAGTCCACAATCCAAAATCAGAATCCAAAGGGTGATATCCAGAACTGTAACCAGGGCACCAATCACAAAAATCAAAGTCAGGCGAAAAAGGTTCAAAACACAAGAAGGCGGAAAATTACAGGGAGTAGGCAAAAATAGAATTTCAAGGACGGTCCAGTCAGAAAGATAATCACAATGGGTACAAGGCGAAATGAACGTAGCACAAGTTAGCATGAGAGAACGATCTGACAAAGGAGTGCTGTGAAGAGACATCTAATATACACTTCAGGGAGGTCACATGAGAACAGAACACAGGTGGAAGCAGTGAGACTGATTAAAAGGGAGAAACACATTAGGGGGAACCTAATCACATGAAATTGGCAGAAGCCAAAATGCGGACAGGGATCATGGGACAAACCTATAGACAATGATACAGTTCCAGTCAAAAGCCAAAGAAGGTGTGGAGATTCCACTGAAATGCAGCAGCAAAGATTAGGGAGAGACAAGAGGCGGAGACTAGAATAGGGCGAGTGCTGAGAGCTTGTTAATCATTTTGTATGTGTAGCTATAAATCCCGAATGCTCGTTAGTAAGTTAGTCTTATATACAATGTTTGTCATGGTTAATAATCTAACAAAAACAACAAACTGAAGATTGAAACCAGAAACCAAATAAATCACCCAAAGGAGTGGCACGCATTACTGGGGCTGTGAGGAAAGACAAGAGCAAAGACAAGACAGGGGGAGACAAAGTGCAATACATGGAAAATCAAAACATGGACTGGAATTAAAACTATGGCTATAAGTAAAACATGGAAAAATCTAAACTAAGACTGCATAAAATGAAAAGCAACCAAATACACATTGCATAATTTTAAAGAATAGTCAGACATGGAAAGGAATCAAAATAAACATATGGCAGTCAGAACATGGCAAGGCAAGGCAAAACCAGAATCACAACACTTGCCTGGTAAAGCCAGACTCTGCTACTTAGTTTTGCTTTGTACACAGAGTCTGGGTAGTCGGCATTGACAAGTGTTTACTTCCTGGTGGGTGGGCGCTTGTCAGAAGTTTAAAGGGGACCTTTTTTGCTATATTTCCAAGGCGTTGATCTTGGACTCCCCTAGAGTACTCCTGATCGTTCAAAGTCCTAAACAGGGTCTTTATTTAGCTCATACTGCCATCCTCAAAAAACCCCATTTGTAGTCCATTGTAGTCTCTGCCTGAAACGTCTCATTGGGGTGGCTCTTCCACTATGGCCCCCACTCCCCGTGTGCCCACTTTCTTCTGACTGGCCAGCTCTGTGGCGGGCAGATCTAGGCGGGACGAGGCGGCAGAACGCAGTTTTCTGCGTCCGTCTTCTCAGAGTGAAACTGAGACGCGTCTCTTGAAGGAATCATAACATAACAGGAATGGCGAGAACAGGCCGTTCAGCCCTACTACGCTCGACAGGTATAGTCCGCAATCAAACACAGTACATGCCCATACATCTAATTAACATAACATAACATAACATAACATGAATGGCAAGAACAGGCCTTTCAGCCCAACTAAGCTCGCCAGTTTCTTTATACTGTTATGAATATATCCCTTCAGATACTAAATGACTCAATGGTATCTAGCTTTTGGTCAAGCCTGCTCTTGAAAACCCCCGAGGTCTCTGCCTCAACAATATGGTCAGGTGAGCTATTACACATTGAAATTACTCTTTGGGTGAAGAAATATTTCCGAATATCAGTGCTAAAATTACCTTTGGTCAACTTCCATTTGTGACCCCGAGTTCTACTCACAACACTTGGTCAAACGAATCCTACATATTTCACTTTGTTAATCCCTTTAACATATTTAAAGACCTCAATCAAATCACCCCTGAGTCTCCTTTTCCTAAGACTAAAGAGATTAAGGGTCTTCAGCCTCTTCTCGTAGCTTTCATCTTTTATACCTGGAATAAGCTTAGTGGCTCTTCTCTGAACTTTCTCTAGAGCCTCTATATCTTTCTTAAAGTATGGTCCCCAGAACTGAACACAATACTCCAGGTGTGGTCTAACGAATGTGTTGTACAAAAGAAGCATCACCTCCTTAGATTTGTACTCAATACTTTTGGCAATGTATCCTAGCATCCGATTAGCTTTTCTAACTGCTACGGCACAATGGCTAGAACCAGTGAGGGTTTGGTTAACAATCTATCCCAGATCTTTCTCTTGTGCAGCACATTCCAGTTTTAAACCTCCCATGAAGTAATCCCGTCTAATGTTTTTATTACCTACATGTACAACTTTACATTTTGCTAGAATAAATTTTATTTGCCACATTTCTGCCCAATTCTGGATTCAATCCAAATCGTCCTGAATCACTTTAGTGAACCCTAAACTATTTGCCAAACCCCCAATTTAGTATCATCTGCAAATTTAACCAATCTGCTCTCAATATTCCTATCAAGGTCATTAATGTAAATGAGGAACAGCAGGGGTCCCAACACCGATCCCTGGGGGACGACACTCCCCACCAGCTCAGATGAGATATCACTGACCACTACTCTTTGTGTTCTGTCCTGTAACCAGTTTTGAATCCACTTCAGAATACCTCCTGTAACTCCAATGGAGCTCATTTTAAAAATCAGTCTCTTATGCGGTACTGTATCAAATGCCTTCTGAAAATCCAAGTATATGATGTCATAAGCCCTGCTCTGGTCGTAAGTCCTGGTGGTCTCTTCAAAAAATTCCAGAAGGTTTGTTAGGCATGACCTTCCCTTTCGAAAAACCATGTTGGCTATCCCTCAAGATACTGTTACGTTCAAGAAATAAGTCCAGCTCATCTTTTATGATAGATTCCAATACTTTGAACGAAATGCAAGTTAAACTCACTGGCCTGTAGTTTCCTGGCTTAGTACGGTTCCCTTTCTTATATATTGGTATTATATTGCCCTGTTTCCAATCATTTGGTATTTCTCCAGATTCTAAAGACCGTCTGAAGATGGCAGATAGCGGCTTAAAGATGAACTCACCAGCTTTCCTGAGCACTCTAGTATATAAGCCATCAGGATCCGCCGCCTTATCTGCCTTTATTTATGCAACTTGTCAAATACTTCGATATCCCGAACCTCAATTTCTGCTAAATAATCTTGAGCATTTGACATGCCCTCTGGCCAAATAAAGACCCCCTCTGTGGTAAAGTTCTCAACAAAGTAACTGTTTAAGGAATCCGCAATATGCTTGTTATCATATAGCAGCGATCCGTTTTTATTCTTTATGCACTTAACCTGCTCTTTAACTTTCCTTTTTCTGCTACAGTACTGAAAGAAGCGCTTAGGGTTAGTTTTTGCCCCCTCTGCAATTTGTCTTTCATACAGTCTTCTAGCATTCCTCAGCTCTTTTTTGACCACAGCCCGCATTTTACAGTATTCAGCCTTAGTATTCTCATTGTTATCCTTTATAGACATCTTATAAAGATTCCTCTTTTCCCTCAAAATCCTACGAATACTTTTGGTCATCCACTGAGGATTCTGCTTTTATAGCTTACTTTTGGACACCTTCGGAATGAATCTGCCTTGTGATTCAAGTAAAACCCCCTTAATTCTTTCCAATATCTCATTTACGGACCTACAGTCGAGGATTATCTCCCATTTTATTTCAGCTAGATATGAGTGCATCCTGTCAAAGTTTGCTCGCCTAAAATTGAAAATTTTTGTTTTAGAATACACCTTTTTAACTTCCCATGAAACATCAAAATTAACAGCAGAGTGATCACTTGTCCCAAGTGGCTCCAGTACCTCAACATTGCTAATTCCATCAGGGTCATTACAGAGCACTAAGTCTAAAATTGCCTTCTCTCTGGTGGGTTTATTAACATACTGCACCAAGAAATTATCATTTATAACATCTAGAAATTCTTCCTCCCCCCTGCCCTGTCCTTTCACCATTTCCCAATTGATACCAGGATAATTTAAGTCTCCCATGATAATAGTCCCACCACCACTACAAGCTTGCGTAATCCTCCTAAAAAGCATTTCATTGATTGTACTGTCCGAAGCTGGTGGTCGATAGCATACTCCTATGTTTAAACCTGTCTCGTGTTTGCCAATGAGCCTGACCCAGGACAAGGAATGTTCAATTTCGGGAATTTCCTGTACATTAATGTTTTCGTTCGCATAGAAAGCTACACCCCCTCCTCGCCTATTACATCTTTCCTTCCTAAAGAGCTTATAACCTTCTATATTATATTCATCTCCATCCTCTTCACATAGCCATGTCTCTGTAATCCCAACTAATTAAATGAACTTGTTCTAATAAACGCATCGGCGAAAGTGGAGGACGCAGAGCGAATGTCTGGCAGCTCAAGCTCAAATTTGCCATCTACCTACGGCTTCTATGGTGAGTACACCAGTGTTTCTACTGTATAGCTAGGATTGAGGAAAAGCAAGAATCCACCCCATATAGACACATTTGTAGAACGGGTGGACAAACACAAGTCTAGACCGGAGACTGTAGAAATCCGGTGGGTCTGAGTTTAGAGGGAAACGTGGATAGCGAGGAGCAGGAAAAAGTGGATCAACAACTTATGGACTGCTTCGGTGTGTATATAAGGACCTGCTGGTTTGTGTGCATAACTTTGGTGTGTTGTTAGCGTGAGTAACGAACCGCTTCTGCACTGGTGTATGACGTCGGGGCGAAAGCGCCAGGCTAAACGGCCTTTTCGGAAATTCAGTAATGGTTACTTATTGCGTCGGAATGACCAGCGTTTGCTCGCAGAAAATGGGTGCAATAAGCAGCTTTCACCCCAGATACAAAACAAATTTTTGGCGCGACAGATTACATTCAAAGTCACTGAATTGTCTTTGCATTTACTTTGAATGTAGGCCTAATCTCTCGCGCCAAAAATTTGTTTCGCATCCGGTGTGAAAGCTGCTTAACGCGCCTATAACGCGTGTATTCACATCTTTGCATTGACTTTGAATGTAGCTAATCTGTTGTGCGAAAAATTTGTTTTGCGTCCGGTCTGAAAGCTGCTTGACATGCCCATAACGTGTGTATTCGGGTCTTTGAATTGACTTTGAATGTAATCTGTCGTGTGAAAAATCAGCTTCGCGTCCAGTGTGAAAGCCGCTTAACGCACCCATAAGGCATGTATTCAAGTCTTTGCATTGACTTTGAATGTAATCTGTCCCGCGAAAAGTTTGTTTCACATCTGATGTGAAAGCGGCTTTATGGATAGTAGCCTGCCCGACAGCTAGAGAGAGCTCGGTTATGTTGTGAAAATAATACAGGTTTTGCAGACCGTAAGTTCTGTCAGCGTGGACAAGTTGCTTATGTGGAGCTAGCGAATCGATCACTACTACAGGAAAGAATTAGCTACTTAATCTCCGCCTATTTCAGCTTTTTATTACCCACAACAATTTCTAAAGGGGGATGAAATTATGTCACGGTAGTGCCGAGAAATCCTTAGTTATACCAGACACATTCGAGCTTCTGCATTTCGCAATTGCTTTCAGGGTAGAATCATAGAGCTGGCACAGATATTTGTGATAGGGATCCGGCTTATCCCGGTCATGGATAAGTGAAGCAATCACAAGCAGCCGCTTCAACTGAAGTGGCAATCGGGCAACTGCCACATTGATGCTTACTGAAGTAAAAAGCATACCGATCAGAATTGCTGCATATAAGTTAACTAGGAGCATATTTAATTAGCACGGCGGCATGCAAACTAATATGCAGTAACTGGTAACTAAGCGGTCATAACCACAGAAACAAACCCTTGAAATACAGGTTTTACAGACAGCAAGTTCCGTTACCGTGGACAGTTGTACCAAGCATCCAAATTACAAACAAGTATTTAAAGTTAGCTTCAAATGAGGTTTATGTTCACACACCTTCTGTAGAATTTCCCCCGATATTACTCTTGCATATTTAGGACACAAACATTAGCAACAGTAATTTGGCTACGTTAGCCGCTGTGGTACAGCCCTGATCAACTGGCTATCACGTCAGGTTGGCTTAAGTAAAAGCAACTGTTTTGGATTATATTTCAGTATTATTAATTATATTTACTAATATTAATTACATTTCAGCATTATTCATTATATTTACCAATATTGATTCCTGATATTCACTAATACTGATTATGTATTTTTATCATTATTCCTTTTATTACTCATACTAATAATCAGTAAACTAACAATTAGATTTAGATTATATTTAGCCATCAATAATCATAATCAATAACCATATTATGCAGACAGCAGTAACACAAACGCACAGACACACAATATAACACATACACATACAAGTAGTTCACATACGGAAAGGGAGGGGATGAGCAGTGCAAGCACACAGACACATACACATAAAACACACACACACACACACACACACACACACATACATACAAGCAGTTCACACACAAACAGACACACATATACCAGCAGTTCAGTTCACACATGCATGAGCAGCTCACATACACACAAGTAGCGTGCTTCTGTAGCTTTGATTAGTAAGCAGGCTTCTGTTTAGTTGATTCAAAAACATAATCAGAGGATGTATTTGATTTCTGAAGCTTTGATCAATATTTGTTCAGTAAAATCATTAGTTGTTACTGAAAACATAATGAATTGAATCATTTATCTATCTACATACATGTATCCACTTGTATCTTTTCCTTTGTCTGTATATCATGTTTATTTCTTGCCTGTGTTCATGTCTGTACATGTCCCTTGGCTGTAAGTTTCCACTCCTTTGAAGTGATGCACATGCGTATTTTTGCTTTGAATTACTGAAGGATTAGCTAACAGAGTTTCGGGTTGCCTGTCCAATTGCAGTGTGAGAATGAGAATGCGGAAAGACCATATTTCAAAGATATTTCCTTATTATTGATAAGGGTATAAGACTTGGGTGTGAAAGTTGGGAAATCAGTTCTTCTTGCGAAAAAGGAACTCGGCTTTATATTTATCAACATGACACAATAAAGCCTAATTCTCTGAAGAATCTGTGTCACTCCAATTGCTTGAGGATGGGGGAACCTCATGATTCGAAAATATGTTTGAATGAAAACCACAACTTACAAAAACACAACTTACAGCTTTTGTGTCTGTCAGTCACGGACAGTCGCGACCAATACAGGCTTCATCTTCAGATATTTTACAAAGCCTGCTTTTGAGGCTTTAGATTGTTGGTGCTAACTATCACTAGCGGTCCTGCTAGCCATCCGTAACACATTTGCTTCACTTAGATTATTTGCTGTTATATTGCTACTGACAGCTTGTGGCTCTGAGTGCTTGATTGATGCAACTTCTTCAGGTTTGAGAAGCAGCTGAAACGCTTATCCTGTGTCAAATTATCCTTTATTGACAAAGCTGTCTTTGGTGAAATGCTGAGCACAAGCAACTAACGTTCCCTTTGGCCGTGGCTGTTTGCTGCCAGCAAACAAAAAAGCTACCCACTGATTTCTGGTGGCATCCTCTTTTGAAAGAGAAATAGTTGCTTTTCTTTGCGGCCAAAAGTAAAAGGACAAGCAGTTTTGGGAAAGATACTGACAAAACTGCACCTCAAATGATCTGTAGTTCTTGTTTTGTATTTCCAAAAGGGTAGACACTACTAAAGCATTGGCCCAATCCCAATGTCCACCCTCACACACTCACTGACTTTGAGGCGCGCTCCCGCTAAATCCGTGAGGGCTTAGGGTTGTCCCGTTGACAAATCATGAAGTGTGTGAAGGATCTCTCGCGGACATTTTGAGCCCTTAATGCACCCTTTCCGTAAGTGGGCATCTCCGCAGACTTAGCGTTAGGGAATTACCCATTGTTCATTGCATTGTGACGTATGACATGAATCCCCAGGGGAAACCAGCTGGCGGCCGCTTTGAAAGCAAAGCGAAATGAGCGAATTTGTAAACAAAAAACAAAGAGAGCGCAATTAAAGCAAAAAACGTAAAATAAAAAGTCCCAAAACTGCGATTGTGAGAAACATGATGCATTGCTGTTGACAAACAATCAAAGGGCTGTCCCATTCCCTTTTTATAGTACTTCAGCCCCTTGCAGCCTCACGCACTCAATCACTTTCCAGGTGCTGCTACTTAAGTCAGTGAGGGCTCAGGGCTTAGGGAGGAGATTCAGCCCTAGCATGATCTGCCGTTCTTCTTCTTCTTCTTTTGGCTTAATGGCAGACGGCACTTTGTCTTTAATGCATGCCGCCACCAACAGTACTGAATTTCGTTGCTGTATTTTTACCGTGTGCTTTACTTTAATTTAAGAAAAAACAAAACAAATAATCCTATCACGTATCCTTCGCTGCTTCAATTATTTCCCAGGCTTTCTGTCTCTCCTTACTTTTCTACAGTCAGACTGCCGCCAAACCCTCTTTCCAAAATTCTCTGAATATCTTCCCTCTTTACATCTACTACGCCCAAAATCTCTCTTGCCACATCTACCACCATCTTAACTCTCTCCGTTTTGCTTTCTCTCTCACAGGCACAATATAAACCCATTGAAATGAACGCTAAAAACTTCTTCTGTTCATCCTAATTTCATCCTCCTCAAACTCCTTTTGCTTCTTTTCCACTGGCTGTACTCTGGCCTGCTCTTTCCCCACCATTTCTTTTTTACTCACGACTCTTTTAGTTGCTTCTGGATATGATATTTTCCCCTGCACTCTTGTCCTTTCCACCTCTCTTTCCATTTTCCTTCTTTCACACTGCACTGACCTCATCTCATGACTTCCCCCACGGTGAAAACATGCTTTCGCCACTATACAATCATCCTCAATGCATCCCTCCTGTCCACACCGTCTACACCTGTGCATTTCTTTTTTACATACAACCGCCACAACTCCATATTCCTGACATCGGAAACAGCGCAGTGGAGCTCTTTCATACAATCTCACTTTGTAACTCACATCATCAACAAATATTCTTTCCGGTACTTCACTGTTAAACTCTAATAGCACTGACAGGCTTTCTTGCACCTTTCCCTCCCGGTCACTTCTCAGTCGCTTTGCTCCACACAGCCCCTCCAACTTCAAAAAAATCATTTAAGTCCATGTCCAGTGGAACACCACTAATCACACCCTTAACAAAGTTTTTTCTTTAAAGGAAAGCTAGTCACCTTTATAAGATCATATTGTTTAATTTTTAATGCTTTGTCTCGTTGTTTGACATTGCGACAATCCACAATCACTAACCCTCCCTGTGTTATCCTAACAGCTTTTACATCTCCAATTTCCTTTCTCACAAATTTCTTAATGTCATGAGCATTGCTACTGATCTGCCGTTGTAAGTGCCTGCTAGAATAGTTTCCGGTCTGGGCAGGTCCAGCGCCGTGATTGGCTCTGGCTTGCACTGGACTACTTGGACAGCACAACCTGACGTCAGGTTTTGCCCAGATCTCACAAAGATCTCGGGAGGAGCTGTTCAGAGAGGAAATCACGTTCATGAAATCACGTTCTTGGATTATGGAAAAACCTCTGTATCTTATGTTTAGAAACTTTTCAGAGGTTGAGTATGGACAACCAACATTACTAATATGTATTAAAAGAAGGATCAGCATAATAGGTCCCCTATAAAATCATTGGTGTACCCGTAAACTAATCACTAACGTTTGACGATGACGAATGTTATGCGCCGGCTCAGCCGCCCAGTACTTCCGCTGAAAACTACAGTCCTTCATACCAGGAATGCAGCGAAAAACAAACTGATCAGTACATTAAAGTTAATACTGTACCCACACATATGCCCATCTACCAAATTTTAGCCTTCACTCATTCACTTAAAAGAACCAAAGGCGCTCTTTCTGTTCTCCTTGCAAGAAACAAACTGTTGAGCTATCGTTTTTCCTGCAGATACAGCTGCTGTTAAAAAAAAAAAACATAATAGACCCAAAACCAACAGCAGAATCGGCGAGAATAAAACATTATTTACATCAGGTTGAAATCTGCATTGACACGAAAACTGAGCCATTAACCGTACTTAAACTAACCTCATACCAAGCTCGCCATCTAACTTTATTGCAACACAGTTTGGCTTAGTCCTAGTCCCTTAAATTCCTGTTGCATCATAAACAAAGTCATGAGCTCTACTGTTGATTTTTTTAATGGTGAGACCTCAACAAGCATTTTAGTGATCTCCGATCACAATCAGTCATAATTTTTCTCCAACCCATTTCTACCGCAAAGTTGGCAGTTCACCACTAACCTTCCTGGTTTTAATAAATAATTGGACAGTTCATGACCATATTCTTGTGATTTCAGGCATCTCCTTAGCTTGATGCAGGCAAATAATTTGTCCCTATTGAAACACAGTAACATCTTTTCGGCGACCATGAGATACGTCTTCCGACATGGTTGTTTAAGAGATGAGAAGTTACTCACTGAGTCAGTCAGGATCAAAATTATTGCCAGCAGAAACATGTATATCATTGCAATAACGCTTCAAGCATTGGCTGTCGAGTATTTGCTTATTTTATCCCAAACGGTGACTTTTTTTTGGATGGGCAGCGCATTTAGAGCAGCACTAGATATCCAGTATATACTGATGCAGTATGTAAACAAGTATACGATTCTGAACACAACCATTATTGCTTTAGTGAATCCCCTGCATGCATTTGATATTCCTTAAACAACTAAAAGGCACCTAAGAAGCTTTGTCAATTCAACAGATGTGATTAAATAAATACTTTATTTATGTCCACAACATAAATGCAGGTGCCTCAACGAAATTGCACTAAGTCGAACAGGTCACATGCACCCTCCTCTTGAGCATACACCAGAGCTTCAGCCCAATGCAACAATACAGGTATTGATTCGAGTTGGCCTCTTTTCACAGATCTCTTCATATCATATCGACTTGCGGCTATTCCATAATGTATCATATGTTTTAATATGCTCATGCAAAATATTATCTTGTTTTAAATTTGACCGCAGCAACACATCTCTAAAAAGTTGGAATATGGCCATGTTTACCATTGTTTAGTATCCCCTCTGCTTTTCACGGCAGTCTGTAATGGGTAGTGAGGAGACCAATTGCTGAAGTTTTGGGAGAGGAATGTTGTGCCACTTTTGTTAGATGTAAGACTGCAGCTGCCCAACAGTCCTGAGTCTTTTTTGCTGGATTTTTCATTTTATGATGCGCCAAGTGTTTTCTATTAGTGAATGGTCTGGACTGCAGGCAGGCCAGTTCAGCACTCAGACTCTTATGTTGTTGTGATGGATGCAGTATGTGGTTTGGCATTGTTTTGTTGAAATATGCAAGGCCTTCCCTGAAAGAGACGTTGTCTGGATGGAAGCATATGTTGTTGTTAAACCTCTATATACTTTTCAGCACTGATAATGTCTTTCCAGATGTGTAAGCTCCCCATGCCATAGGCATTAAGGCAACCCAATACCATCAGGTTTTTTTAACTGTCAGCTGATAACAAGCTGGATGGTCCCTCTCCTCTTTAGACCGCACGAAATGGCGTCCATGGTTTCCAAAAAGAATTTGAAATTTTGATTCATCTGACTGCAGAGCAGTTTTCCATTCTGCCTCAGTCCTTTTTAAATTAACTTTGGCCCAAAGAAGACAGTGGCATTTCTGGATCGTGTTCACAATTGGCTTCTTCTTTGCAAGATGCAGCTCTCACTCGCATTTGTACTTGTAGATTGCATAACAAACTGTGTTCACAGACAATGATTTCTGGAAGTGTTCCTGTGCCCGTGCAGTATATTCCAGTGCAGAATCATGTCTATTTTTAATTAATTGCCACCTAAGGACCCGAAGATCACAAGCATCCAATACTGACCTGCGGACTTTTCCCTTGCGCACAGAGATTTCTCCAGATTCTCTGAAACTTTTGATGACACTATGTACTGTAGATTCAAAATCTTTGCAACTTTACATTGAGGAACATTTTTCTGAAATTGTGTACCCAGTCATGCAACTGACCTGTTGCCAATTAACCAATTTTAGTAGGCTCTAGGACCAAGGGCCTAAAGAAAAGCAGACTCTATATGCCAAGGCTGGCTGAGAAAGAAAGGGTTTAATAACAAAACATAAAAGACAAAACAAACAGGAATTGAGGTACCAAATACACCCAAAACCAGTGCAGTTGGCACATTATGTATATCATAGATAAAAACAGAATACAATCATTTGCAAATCCGTTTCAACTTATATTCAATTGAATACACTGCAAAGATGTTTAATGTTCAAACTGAGAAACTATAATTTTTTTTTGCAAATAATCATTACCTTAGAATTTAAAGGCAGCAACACTTTGCAAAAAAGTTGGCACAGGGGCCTTTTTACCACTGTGTTACATCGCCTTTCCTTTTAACGACACTCAGTAAACGTTTGGGAACTGAGGAGACCAATTTTTGAAGCTTTTCAGGTGGAACTTTTTCCCATTCTTGCTTGATGTACAGCTTAAGTTGTTCAACAGTCCGGGGTCTCCGTTGTCGTATTTTACGCTTCATAATGCGCCACACATTTTCAATGGGAGACAGGTCTGGACTACAGGCAGGCCAGTCTAGTACCCGCACTCTTTTACTATGCAGCCATGCTGTTGTAGCACGTGCAGAATGTGGCTTGGCATTGTCTTGCTGAAATAAGCAGAGGAGTCCATGAAAAAAACGTTGCTTGGATGGCAACATATGTTGCTCCAAAACCTGTATGTACCTTTCAGCATTAATGGTGCCTTCACATATGTGTAAGTTTCCCATGCCTTGGGCACTAATACACCCCCATACCATCACAGATGCTGGCTTTTGAACTTTGCGCCTATAACAGTGCGGATGGTTCTTTTCCTCTTTGGTCCGGAGGACACAACGTCCACAGTTTCCAAAAACAATTCGAAATGTGGACTCGTCAGACCACAGAACACTTTTCCACTTTGCATCAGTCCATCTTAGATGAGCTTGGGCCCAGCGAAGCCAGCTGTTGATAAATGGCTTTCGCTTTGCATTGCTGAGTTTTAACTTGCACTTGCAAATGTAGCAACGAACTGAAGTTACTGACAGTGGTTTTCTGAAGTGTTCCTGAGCCCATGTGGTGATGTCCTTTACACACTGATGTCGGTTTTTGATGCAGTACCGCCTGAGGGATTGAAGGTCACGGGCATTCAATGTCGGTTTTCGGCCTTGTCGCTTACGTGCAGTGATTTCTCCAGATTCTCTGAACCTTTTCACGATATTACGGACCGTAGATGACGAAATCCCTAAATTTCTTGCAATAGCTCTTTGAGGAATGTTGTTTTTAAACTGTTCGACAATCAGCTCACGCATTTGTTCACTTAGTGGTGACCCTCAACCCATCCTTGTTTGTGATTGACTGAGCATTTCAGGGAAGCTGCTTTTATACCCAATCATGGCACCTACCTGTTCCCAATTAGCCCGTTCACCTGTGGGATGTTCCAAATAAGTGTTTGATGAGCATTCCTCAACTCTCTCAGTCTTTTTTGCCACTTGTGCCAGCTTTTTTGAAACAAGTTGCAGGCATTAAATTCCAAATGATCTAATATTTGCAAAAAAAATACAAAGTTTACCTGTTCGAACATTAAGTAACTTGTCTTTGCAGTGTATTCAATTGAATATAGGTTGAAAAGGATTTGCAAATCATTGTATTCTGTTTTTATTAACGATTTACACAACATGCCAACTTCACTGGTTTTGGGTGTAATACAGACTAAAAGGGAGCACTGACTGCTGACCATGGTTGCATATCCGCTTTGGGGAGTGAATGCAGAGCAAGTAGGGCTGGCACGAGGGATGCACCAAAATTAAAATTTTTAACAAAACCGAAAACTGAATATGAGAACTGCTTTGCCCAAAACCATTAACCGAAACACTGAAAGAAATTATTATGCTAATTTTTAGTACCATTGCATTTATGGCTATGACTGTGTACTTACCTAACTAAAGTCAAGGCATTGTATTTGCATAAATTAATATTCATGCTTCAAAGAATAAATCAATAACAAAATTATGAAAATATTTATTTAGCACTGACATTCCAACAAAACACAATATAAAATAAAAAAAATTATAAAGAAATGTTTTTTCTTGGCCCCGCTCATGAATAACCTACAGGCCCATAACCGACTGGCCTATTACTGGCTGCTGGAAAATTGTAAAATTAAATATGTTCTCTCACAAAACACAAAATGCATTTAAGTCAAGTGCATTTTCACATTTTCTCTGTGGGACTACTCCAACAAAGTGCATTCAGAACAACTGCAACAGATGAAAGATATAACAATGTTTTCTCTGTAGGCCTACAACATAATAGTGTATCAAAACAAAGATTGCCATTGCCCATATGTTAACCACAGGCCTTTAACAACAACAAATGCACCAAGAATTGCAAATGTGCAAAGTGGAAAACAAATATATAAACACTGCCACAAGCCTATTCTACTTCTTGAGGTAAAGTGACAGGTTTTTCTTGAAGAGTAGCTTCTCTGCTTTATCGCAGTGAAATCTTTTCCATTTCTCATCAAGAACATGAGCTGCAGCACTGAACAGTCTCTCGCTGCATTTATAAAATGTGTTTCTTTGTCTGTTTATTTATTTATTTATTTATTTGTGTCAGACATGTAAATAATTACAGTCCATAGAGTAAAAAATGGTTATTAATATAAATGTGAAAAAAATGTATAAAAAGATGACTAATACACACCCTATCTTCAGTAGCAAGTATAGAGATGCTGATGCCAATATTTAACAAGAGTAGAGTGAATATAAAAGTCAGAGTTAACAATCGTCAAAAAAAAACATTTCTTGATTGACTTAAGCGCATTATGAAATTCAAAATTGCTTTCCGTAACATCTCATCATAAGAGCGAAAAGCACTACACTACACACTACACTACACTACTAGCACTACAGCGACAAAATAAAAAAAAGAAAAAACCTGCTAGAGATAAAATTACTCTTGCCATAAAGACTCCTAACCTTAGTTAGAATGTCATTGTCATCAGTAAGATCATCAGTTACAGTGTGTCCAAGGTATTTGTAGGTTTTGTCATATTCTAATGGGAGATTATTCAGCTCAAGTTCAGTTTTTACATTATAACTATTTGTGTCTAATAACATAATCTTTGACTTATCAGAGTTAAATAAAATATTATGGGACTGACCATAATGGGAGCAATTGTTAAGCAACTGCTGGACGCCCTTGGCAGATGGAGCAATTAGGACTAAATAATCTGCATACATCAGATGAATAAAAACAATTCCCAAGCAACAGCAACCAATAGGGACATTGTTGGGTTCAATACTCAACAATGTAGTATAAAAATGAAACAGGAGTGGGGAGAGTTACCCACCTTGTCGGACACCGTTCGTGACAGCAAAATCCTCAGAGAGTACTGAACTCCAACATACACAATAGACCTGACTAGAGTACCAATAACCAATGACTCTAACAATATACATTGGGACTCCACCGTGGGTCATTTTTGACAATAATTTCAAATGATTGAGTCTATCGAAGGCTTTGGAAGCATCGAGATAAGCTACAAACATCTGAGATCCATGTTTTATATAGTACCGAATCAACTCCTTCAAAGCAAAAACACACAGGTCTGTACCGTGTTTGGATTTAAAGCCAGACTGGTTAAATTTTGCACATAAGTAGGGTTCAATCCTGTGAAGAATTATATCCTCCAACACCTTGGTTGTAATATTAGACAAGCCAATGGGGCAATAGTTGTTTTTGTCACTGATACGTTTGTTTTTATCTGTAAGGATGGGAACAATCACAGTTTTTATCAGATAGTTCGGGATATATCCATGTACAAGAACGGTGGAAAAAAGAATTGCCAAGCCAACTGACACATTAACACTGGCGAACTTAAGATGCTCGGCAGTGAGTTGATCACACCCGGCAGCCTTCCCAAATGGGAGTCCTTTTAGTATGTCAGCCACTTCAGTAGCTGAAACTATCACGCCCTGGTCAAAGATATCACAGGGCAGATTACTCACAAAGAAAGTACAATCACTACCACTGACAAAATTAAATATGGACTGATAATGCTCCCACCACATATCAGGGATTTCATCACCAGCAGAAGAACACAACCTGGTTGGGTAGATTAACTCTACTATTCACCTTATTTCTGACATCTCTCCAGAATTCACAGTCATTCTTCATTAATAAACTGTTTGCCAATTTATCAGCCATTATAGATTCTCTATGATTTTTACACCGACGAAATGCATATTTGAACCTTGAGCGAGGAGATCCCATGAGGTCAAATATCGGACCATTTCTTGGCTTACCTACATCTTTGCATATTAAATATGCATCACGGGCCTCGTCATGAAATGAATTAACTTTGTCTTTCCACCCAGGGATATTATGTTTAGAATTCTTCCTGACCCCACAAAGGTCCCGAGTACATGATGACAATACATTCACAACATCAATATAAAAAATATCAATATCAGCCCTATGGGATAGATCCGTACACTGAGGGTCTCAACACAGTAAGCCATCACCTATAACTATACCAGCCAGCAATGAACCTGTACTACACCTGTATATTTCCACGTCATTCGTGGACAGCTTATTCCAGTTCACCCTCTGGAAAATTTCATTCGACACAGAACTGGACACAGAGGGAACAAAATCTATTCTGTGCCTAAATGAAACTGGGAAACGATCTGATAATATAATGTCATGTAAAACCGAGATATCATGCACACAGCACAATGCATCATCAGAGCACATGATATGATCAAGCCAAGAAGTAGTACTCCTAGCAGGACTAAGATATGAATAACTGTCAGGTGGGAGGTCTTTCTAATCAGCAAGGGTAAAACCATAATCATCACAAAATCTTTGAAGAATTTCATCAAACAGGGACTGACGTGATAAGTCCGCACTGAAATCACCAACCACAGATATGCAAGTGTTATCAATTTCCTAAATCTGGCAGAATAGCTTACCGAGACAATCATTATATTTATCCAGATTATCGCTAGACTGATATGGGAGATAAACATTGAGCAAGTGGAAAACCTTGCCAGATTGGGCTATTTTTAGACTATATAATCAATCAGGTTTAAAATCAAGGGGAGAGATGACTACATCAAGGGACATTTTCCACAGAAAACCAACTCCACCGTGGGGCCTACCAAGAATGATACCTGCACTTGCATCCGCAGGCGAGACACCAGCACCATAAAACTCATCACTAACACTATTAAGAATGCCACATTCCTGTTTAGTTAGCATTGTTTCTTGTAGACATAAAATACACATTTGGATAATACTTCACCAATAACAGACAACTTGCCTTTAAGTCCATTACAGTTATATGATAATATTGTAATATCCATACTGACGATATTTTTATGATTTTTGAACAATAAACTTGCAAACTTATATGCCAGCAGTCCAATTTTCAGCAATGTACAGCTCTGAGGCATTATCACATACAGCTTCAACTTTGAAACATGCATAACTGTCATACCTGGTATTCAGTTTCTCACATTTCACAGAAATATTCACAGTCTTTTACAAATTTCACAATGTCACAGGTAGTATCTGGGCTAAATCGAGACACAAACACAGAGGTTCGACGAGTTCTCATAACTTTTAGGTTAGTCCGTACATTAAAGGTTCCGATAATAGGGGCTTTCCTCTTCTTCCTCCCAACAACCTAAAACCCGTCACTGTCGACTTTGGCACGTCCTTGTGTCTGAGGCTGTTTTACAAAGTTAGTAGTTGACACTGGTTTCGCTTTCTCAGGTTTCTCATTTGTCGACGTAGGAGGGTCCGGGATGTTAACACAGGCCAGTTGCTGTGTAGGGCTAAAATCGGCAGGCTTCTCAGCGATGCGGCTAGGCGTAGGCCATTCCTCAGCTTGGGGGGACTGACCTAGGGAGCTTACTGGATTCGATCTGCTTCCTCATGTCAGCGAACTCATGCCTCATCATGCAGAACTCCTTCAGCATGGAGGTCAGGTCGATAGAGAGAGGTTCAAGGTACTAAAAACAGGGATATCCTTACACTTGTGAAACACAGCCAAAATATCCTGCGCATTCTTCACCTCTTTCTTATCACCCTGTCGTTTGACATAACGGAGCGAGGAATGACTGACAATATCCAATTGAAAGACAGCGGACTTGGCGGTCTCAATTTCTGTGGAAGAATAAAAGTCCACAGCGATTTTCACCAGGTGGTCATGGGCGATCAGGTCAACCTTATTTTGTAGGAAGCACAGCAATTCATTCACAAGAATAGACGGAATAGTCAGAAGAATAGCTGACCCTGTTGGTGGCAAAATTAGAAGCAATGGTGTTGTGTCCAATTCTGTTCCCCTAATTCCCCTTGAGAAAGTTATTATGATGCCCCTATTTTACAAAAATTTCTCGTGAAACAACTTTGCTGATGCTGATGAAGCATCTTGTTCTTAGGAAAGGTATCACAGATGAGATGACGCATCGTAAAGCGATTAAATTCTAATACACTAGCATCTCCTGTGATTTGCGCATTTGCTACATGTTTTGCCTTCAATTTCAAAGTGAAATGTTTCAGGAAGCCTGAATGTCAAGCTACTAAACAATAATTGTTTTGTCATATGTGTTATTTGCTTATAATGCCCTTAGCCTTGGCAGAATCACTGGAAATCTTTCAAGCCTTTTCAAAAACGTCTGCCACAGACGGAGTGGGTGTGCTAGGAGGGACTTTCCTTTTCTGTGCCGCGTTCTTCTCATACTCAGCATGACGATTGGGAGGTTTTGGTTTCAGGAGGTAAATTACACCTGACTTGGAGAAACTCTTTGCAGATGCACCTCCTCTTGAGATTTCAGCATTACACAATTTACAAATGGCTATCGGTAGGTCTTTCTCTGATATATTGAAAAACGCCCACACCGCAGACATGTTAGCTCTAATTCAGACAGGCGCACGCTGGCCGCAGTTTTTGCTTGCATCATCACAACATCCTGTTTTGGCCGTAAAATGAGCTAATATTTTCATAAAATGGTGAAATGTCTCACTTTCAACATCTGATATGTTGTCTATGTTCTATTGTGAATAAAATGTGGGTTTATGAGATTTGGAAATCATTGCATTCTGTTTTTATTTACAATTTACACAGCATCCCAACTTTTTTGGAATTGGGGTTGTAAATAGTTTGACTGTTAATCAGACAACCTTGAAAAGGAATAGCTTGTGGACAATCATGCAGTTACTGACGGCGCTCTAAACCACACACAGTATGCCACTATGTTCCTCTGACATTTTCTCTAAGATGACCACACATTTATGAGAATGAAACACAGCACAGCAGTGGAGGAATTCTTAACATACCTCATCTATATAAGGACCAACGCAGCAGTTCAGCCAGACTGTGATTGTGGGCCAATACCAGGTTATCGGGAAGGTAATCACTAATTTAATTAAAACAGAGATGAACTACTGATACCATTTACACCATTAATCAAGTCCTCCCATCTGAGAAGACTGAAAAACGAATTTTAAAATGAATGTTACCATTTGTATTCACTTGATTCTGTTTTCAAGGCCCCGACTCCCAAGCAAGGTCTGAGCCTGATTATATTGCTGCTAAGTGGTCCTCCTTATTGCATTTAAAACAAAGCATATCCCAAACATTTATATGATGCCCCGATGGCACTGTGAGTGAACGCAGGCCTGCAGCAATTCTTTGTCATGAAAGTCTGATGTGACAAGCCTGATTTACTGCCAGCCCTAATGCAGCACATACAGTATGTGGCTAATGGAAAAGGCCTAATATTGACTCCGTCAATCCTGGGTGGACTGGACTGCAGGAACAGGAGCTGATATCATAGCCAATAACATCACTCATGGGCAGACAAGAGCTGACCCAAAAATGAGTGGTGTGAGGTTGGACAAAGCCTCCTTATACCCTTTCTAACAGGACTAAACCAATGCTACACATAACAAAGCTCAATACTAAATGGAGACAAAAAATATACCAAAATGGTTGTGATTGCAAGAGAATAAATCTCTGTTTAATACTTATCCAGTACATAAACAAACACAATTTGAACTTGATGGCACTCGGACAGTACATTACCCCCACTGTCGCATTATCATTGAACGTGAGAGTAAAGAGTCTCGACAGTGCTGTCTTTGTGCCCATAGGAATTTTTTTCGGATCCAGGATCAAGAATATCAGTTGGATCTCCATCAACACTGAACCACTTTCTGTATAGAACGGTGTCTATCAAAATACAAAATTTAATTGACACTCCCCAATAGCTTTTTGAGATATCCTGTGGATTGACAAATGAACAAACAAACACAAACTCTAGCAAAGAACATATTACCTCCTGGCAGAGTTAAAATTATCAGTATAGGCAAAACTAAAAAACAAGTATTCAAAAAGAATACGAATGCAATAGTTCAATTAACCTAACCCAAACATTACAATGCCAGATTAAGAAGTGAAATGAAGAAAGAGGACAGTTAGGAGAGTGGATTTTTTTTTGTCATTTATGATATATCGCGGTCTTTTCTCAACAAACACCCACTACAGCCTCTCTCTTCCGTAAGACTGCAAGGACCCAAAGCCTGAGGTTTCTATCCTTGGCACAAAACACACAGTCCCAGACTCTTATATGTAACCTACACACCTGGACAGATCCATTTGTGAGGCACATAAATTATGCAGCTGGATCAATGGCAGACCTCCCCCTGGGCAATATTATCAACATGGAGAAATCCTGGCTGCTCCGAGACACTGACACCCAGGGTCTCCATGGCTCAGTCACTCAAGTATAGTATTGATCCCCAGGCAGAACACAAGGAGAGAGTGGAAGACATACAAGAAAAGCTAAATAGACTCATCATTATCCTCTCCATCAATACCAAGCCATTGCTGAACTGAATAAGGAGACACAAGTTGCCCTTGATGGATGGGGGAGGGATAGTGTCTGAGAAATCTGCAGGCCGGTATAAATGGTGTCCATTTTATGCATATTAGACAGCGTAGATAAAGACAGTACACAACCTTTATTTGAAATATCTGGTTATTGAAATGTAAAGCCAGGAAAACATTTCAGGCAATCTTTAGTTTGACATTCCAAAGCAAAAAAACAAACAAGAGAAAAAAGCATTAATAATCAGGAAAATTTCTTCATAGTTAATTGTTGAGAAAAATTCAATTAAAAAAATAACACCATAGTTGCACAAGTCTTCATAAAACTTGAAATTTTAAAAGGGTGTGGACTTTTTATATCCACTGTATGCACTACATTTTCATATTTAATTCTATCTCTGTTGGGACTTATTATACTTTCTAATAAATAATTTTACTTTCAAATTATTTTTGATTATTCAGCTTTATATTATGGTTGTTCTAACTGGCAATTTGTATCCTCAGGGCAGAGCACATTCCCCGGCAGGTCCTCTGAGAATTATATAAATTTGTTTATTGATGGATTGAAAATAAATGTTCATGTGGTCGATTAAGTCTAAAATAAGAGAATGAAAGAATATGCAAATTAATCAATTTGACATTCAGTTAACCCCTTTGTGCAGATGTAGACACCTGCAGACATGGAGCTGCTCTATTTATGCATGCAGTTACACTGCTGTATCACTAGATGGCACACCCGGATTAGTTATTGAATATTCACTAGCAAGCCGAGCTCAAACACTGTTTAGAATATGTATGAGTTACGTTCCATCCCTGTTTCCCAGGAGTTGCATGAATTAAACTCCTCAGCTAAGCCTGATGTGCAAACTGCTCAATATGCTTGTCCATAGTGTCTATCCAGCAGTTTTAAAAAGATGATCTCTTGTAACATAACAAAATCACTGTCCTTTGTAACAACTACTTCAGCTGTAGTGATGAACCAATGGTATCCCAATTAAGTACTTTATAAAATCAGTTTTCTGTAGCAAAAATTCACCATAGTACTGATACTATGTCATTCTACTATCAATGATAGTCATCACATATTAAAAATGCGTAATTTCCTACTTCGGATTTACGCGTAGATTCATCTGTCAAAGAATTCAGCTGTCTTTTAGAGCTTCATCCAAGCTCTCACTGAAATACAATCACTTAATGGTTATTCAGTGGTATCTGTGCGAAAAAACAACTATTACAGTGTTGTCAGTTATACTTGCTCTTTATAGGGTGTGAAAAGCGTTAACACAAGCTTGCGTTTCACCTGGATGATCTTAATTGTAAACAGCAAGCTTTCTGTCTGAGTGAACGTTCTGACCGTAAAATAAGCAGTTTCTTTAATAAGTATGTGCGGATGCAAATGCAGCTTTATCTGAACTTTATCATGGAGAAAAGGTATGTTTTTGGTTTGGAGAGGTGACTGGTGATCATTGATGTACAGCTGCATCTATATTGAAAAACTCATACTAAATTCAATCAGAAAATCATTCATTCTTATTGAATTTCATGAGTCAAAAGTTGATTTGTGTGAAAGATATTATTATTTCATCATTTGACAGTGCACCCAGGAGAGCTGTCTTATTTGGCTTGCTCTTTCAAAGCCAAATAATATTTAATGATCAGATGAAGAATACTTGTGGTCTAGGAGTTTATGGAGTAAATATTTTTTTAACCCCCAGCCATTTTTCAGTCCTCACTATCATTTTTTTTCATAATTTTAATGCAAAAATTCTTTAATATTTTTCAAGTTTGCAGCCCCTTTTCTCCACCAAAATCACGAAAATAAACTGAAATACAATGAAATACTAAATGCTGCAAGTGTCTTGTCCAAGTTGAGCCATATTCCCCCTCTCTATGAAGCTTAAATCTTAAAAGCATTAAATAGGGTAACATATTATAGCCATATTTGGCTTCTGCGCAAAGGGGTTTGCAGGGGCTAACCCTAATGCTTAAAGCCACTGACAGGTTGCTGCCCGGGTGGACCTAATTGACGTACTTGAAGTAGAGTCCAACAAAACTGCTGTGCAGATACTCGGTCCATTTATTTTCCCGATGTCCGTTAAGGTTTACTCAAGAAGACTGTGCTCCAATAAACAAACTGACTGCTGCTCCAATAAACAAACTGATCAGTTTTAGCCCCGCCCCTCTGAGCCCCTTGGGGTGGGTACCATATAATTCACAACTTTGGTGCATATTTGACCAAGGAAGGTTCCTGCAAAATTTTATTGAAATTGGTACCGTGGTTTCTGAGAAGTTAAAAATGTATTGACCAGTTTTGGCCCCACCCCTCAAAGCCCCTAGGGGTGGGCACAATATAATTAATAACCAAATAATTAATTTTGGTGCATATTTGACCAAGGTAGGTTCCTGCAAAATCTTATTGAAATCAGATCAGCAATTTCTGACAAGAAGTCGAAAATGTAAATTGTTTACGGACGGACAACGCATGATGGACAACAATGGACAAAAGGCGTTTAGAATAGGTCACTATGAGACTTCATCTCAGGTGACCTAAAAATCCTATGATCCCCTCGTCATTCAGTGTAATTCAGGTATATTTGTTGACCAGTGGTAATAGTAAGGTTACCAAAGCAAATCTATGTGACAGACAATACTGGATAATCTTCATCAACCATGCTGACTTAGCATCTTAAAATTCAAGGAATTCAGTAACGTAAACACTTCGTGAAGGTCTTTGAAACAGACTGCAGTGTCTAATGTTACTGTGAAACAACTCATAGCCTTTCTGTTTGGTAATCCTTGTTAAACTGTGATTTACCAGCCGTTATTATTTGATTTGCCCATAATGGAATTTAATAGCACTGTAAAACGATACGGCGAGCCTACAGGGAGTGCCTAGAGTAGCGAGCCTCACCTCGTTGCCGATGATGTCGATTTTGTGCTGCACCTGTGGGACCCACTGTCTGATGATGGCAAAGAGCTCAGGGATGGTGGTGCGGGGGTCGAAGAGGATCTCCTGGCAGGCCGGGTCATTTGGATCAAAGAATGTGAAAGCTGCAATAGAAAACATGGGGCTCAAATCAAATCAAGTCAGGGTAATTTCACTGCCGAGAATGACCCTCAAGGTTCACTGACAGTCAAGTTGAATGTCACAAAATGAGAGTTCATATGTGACTTCCTAGATGTCTGTAACACAAGACTAGGCTCCATAAAATGATACAAGTCATTGAATTTTCACTAGGTCACATTTGACCTTTGAAGGTCAATACGAAGGTCACCAAATGAAAGTTCTTCCTACATGTTTCTAATACAAACCTAGGCTCCATCTGTGGCCATTTTGTCAATACAAGTCATTGTAATTGTATTATGTCAAGTTTGACTTTCAAAGGTCACCAACAGTCAAGTTGAATGTTCATGTGTGACTTCTTTTAAGTCTGTGATACAAACTTAGGCTCCATCTGTGACCTTTTTAGTGATAGAATTCACAGAATTTTCTCAAGGTCACGTTTGTTCTTCGAAGGTCAATATGAAGGTCATGTCTCCATTACAAACTATGCCTTATCTGAAGCAATTTTGCTGATCCAAGTCATTGAAATTTCGCTGTTAAGTTTGGCTGTTGAGGGTTACTGAAGCTCAAGTTCAAGGTCACCAAATGAAACTTCATACATGACTTCCAGTATGCCCACTATACAAACCTTAGCTCTATCTGTAATAGTTTTGGTGATAGAAGTCGCTGAAATTTCACTATGTTAAGTTTGATTTTGAAGGTCACCGATTGTAAAGTTCAAGGCCACTACATGAAAGTTCATATTTGACTTCCTATAAGTGTTCAATACACATATGTTCCCAATCTTCAATATTTTCAAGCGTAGAAGCCTTTTAAAATTGGAACATTTTGCTTGACCTCAAGTTTGACCTTTCAAGGTCATCTGAGGTCAACCTTTGCACATCTAAAATATAGGGCATATATGACTTCCCATATGTTGAAAATACAAACTTAATCTCTATCTGCAACCAATTACCTTCCACAGGCGATTTTCCCCATTCTGCATCAGACCCAATATCAAAGTACAGCGCCCCCACTAGACCCACTTCTGTCGATTCAATGAAAATGTACTTGCATGGTACATAAAGTGTATCAAGATTGGTTGATGGCCAGATTTAGATAAAAAGTTTGACAGTTTTTGAGAAATTTTTTTTTGAAATGTCAAGTCTTTAAACATTGTAAATATTTTCCTTGACCTCGAGTTTGACTTTTCAAAGTCATCTGAGGTCAACTATAACATAGCCAACATATAGGTCATATATTTCTTCCTATATGTCGATAATACAAATTTTATCTCTATCTGCAACCATTTGGCCTCCACAGGCCATCTAGCATATTCATAAAGTACAGCGCCCCCACTAGACCCACTTCTGTCGATTCAATTAAAATGGTGCACTGTACATTGACAGTACCAAGGTAAGTTGGTTGCCTGATTTAGAAAAAAAATGCTTCGCGCAGTTTTTGAGTAATAATTTTTTTTAATTTCTCAGTCCTATCTTTAACACTGGGGTCAAAATTCAAGGGCCCATAAAATGGACAAAACTGGTCTGGAGATATGGTCTTGAAGTATGAAATAGCAAATTCATATGAAAATTCATCAGGCCTAAAAAAGATAAAAAAGGTTCCGGACGACAGATGACGGACACCACACCACGACAATAGCTTATCGGCCCATAGGCCGGTAAGCTAAAAAGGGTTTTGCAAAGTCAAAACCTAGTTTTGAAGTCTTGTGTATTGTTTTCATAGGCTGAAAAAATTAGAATCTCCGCAAGTGTTAGTTTTGTATTGGAACTGTCTTTCCTTGTAATTGCAGCACTCTTTTTACAGTGTTTCTCCGACATATTTTCAGGGATTCAAATTTGGCACTGTTTTCCTGGTGCACTTACAACCTCAATTCTGAAATAGTTGGGACGAAGTGTAAATTGTGAATAAAATGAAAATGCAATGACTTCCAGATCATATGAGCCAATACGTGATTTACAATAGAACAAAGAAAACATTTCAAATGTTGAAACATTTTACTTTATTTTTAAATCTGCCATCTCCAATCCCACCTGAATCTGGAATGCCCAATTGGGGGAAATATGTACAAGGCTTGCTTGAGCGCGACCCCTTGTTGCCAATTCAGGAGACCGAAGACAGTTTGCAGCTCTCCTCCGAAGCATGCGCCAATCAGCCACTGCTTCTTTCCACTCATTGGTTGAATCGACGCAAGTTGAGCGCGAAGGCAGAGGATACCCAATCATGAACAAGCTCAGAATCTTGCTAACAAGGCGCCCGGCTGGCCTACAGGAGGCGCTTGAGCAATGAACAAAGCAACCATTTTTATACTACCCTTCCCAGCAGCCCCTTCCCAATTTGCATCCCTGTGGTGCAATAGCCAAGCTACTCTGAAAAAGCTGCTGACCAC
The DNA here is from genome assembly GCA_029721435.1 of Gymnothorax reevesii. Lineage (NCBI taxonomy): Eukaryota > Metazoa > Chordata > Actinopteri > Anguilliformes > Muraenidae > Gymnothorax > Gymnothorax reevesii. The sequence goes on from CM056574.1 coordinate 120,158,402, forward strand.
TGTTGGTAAGACTTGGGCTCAAACCCGCACCGTGATAGTCACTATTGATTCATAATGCGGTGCTTTAACAAAGTGAGCTATCTGGCAGCTGACATTTTACATTTTCATCCACAAAATGAGCTTATTTCTAATTTTTTGGCTGCAACAGGTCTCAAAAAAGTTGGGACAGAGGCAGAAAAGGGCTGGAAAAGCAATTAACATAAAAGAGAATCAGTTGAATGAAAATTTAGCAAGTAATTAAGTTATCTTGCATCAGTTATGTAACATGATTGGCTATAAAAAAGTAAAGATGGCCAGAGGCTCTCCAACCTGTGAAGGCTTGCATAAAAAAATATGGAATATTTTAAAAACAATGTTCCTCAAAGTCAAATTGCAAAAGCTTCGAAGGTCTCATCATCGACAGTGCATAACATCATCAAAAGATTCAGAAATACTGGGAAAATCCCTTTGCGTAAGGGACAAGGCCGAAGACCTTTACTGGATGCCCGTGATCTTCAGGCCCTCAGACACCACTGCATCACTCACCGGCATGATTCTGTCATTGACATTACTAAATGGGCCCAGGAATACTTCAAGAAACCACTGTCTGTAAACACAGTCTGCCGTGCCATCCACAGATGCCACCTAAAACTCTATCATGCAAAGAGGAAGCCATTACTGAGCATTATCCAGAAGCGCGGCCATGTTCGCTGGGCCAAGGCTCATTTAAAATGGGCTGTAGCAAAGTGGCAAAGTGTCCTGTGGTCAGACGAGTCCTAATTTGACATTCTTGTTGGAAATCATGGGCATTGTGTCCTCCGGGCTAAAAAGGAGAAAGACCACCCCTCCTGTTATCAGCATTCAGTTCAAAAGCCAGCATCTCTGATGATATGGTGATGAATTAGTGCATATGGTGTGGGGCACTTGCATGTTTTAAAAAGCACCATGAATGCTGAAAGGTATATAAAGGTTATAGAGCAACATATGCTCCCCTCCAGACGACATCTATTCCAGGGAAGGCCTTGTGTATTTCAGCAGGACAATGCAAAACCACATACTGCAGCTATTACAACAGCATGGCTTCGTAGTAGAAGAGTCCGTGTGCTGAAGTGGCCTGCCTGCAGTCCTGAACTTTCACCGATTGAGAACATGTGGTACATAATTAAACAAAAGGTCTGTCAAAGGAGACCCAAAACTCTCAAGCAGCTGGAAGCCTGTATTAAAAAACAAGAGTGGGATCAAATTCCAATGGCTAAACTCAAGAAACTTGCCTCCTCAATGCCCAGACGCCTCTACTCTGCATTAAAAAAGAAGAGGGGATGCTACATGATGGTAAACAAGCCCCTGTCCCAACTTTTTTTTGACCTGGAGCAGCCATCAAATTTGAAATGAGCTCATTTTGTGGATAACATTGTAAAATTTCTGTTTCAACATTTGCTATGTCATCTCTGTTCTACAGTGAATAAAATACTGGCTGGTGTGATTTGAAAGTCATTGCGTTTTCATTTTATTCACAATTTATACTTTGTCCCAGCTATTTCGGAATTGGGGTGTAGTTTGTTTTTCAGTTTTTAAACCTTCCAAATGATGATCAGAAAACTGGAGCACATTTCTTGGTCAAAAAAAAGTGTTGAAACATTGAAACCTGAGTTTCTAAAGGGTGAGTCTTTATTTTGAAAACCTGGCCGAGTTCATGTGCATTCATACTTTCAGTGCTATGACTGAGATATACCCTCACAGGACCCTGCATGGGTCGGGATTTCGGCACCAATTTGGACAAGCATGAGCAGATTTCAATTTGGCTACGAGGGATTTTGCATGCTGAAAGATGAAAATGGGCCCTCCTACAGCTGTTGGAAGCTATAAATATAAATTTTATTGCATGCAAAACTTTTCCTCGTGTGGAACAAGGAGGACCAGCCCTTACTATGAAAAACTATGATTGGGCAATTATCTCTGCAAGCTCCTCAACTTAGATTTTAGTAACATTAAACTATAAAACAGAATCTGTCAGTGTTTGCACATGTATGAACAGTGGTGTGCAGTGATGATTATACACTTAAAAAAAGTTAAATGAGAAACAAAGTGCTATTCAAGTATTTATTTCATGTCATGTTGCATCAAATACATGAAAAAAGTAATCGGATAACAATATATAGTAATAACCAGAAGAATAATGTCTTATTGAGAGAAAAAGTCAATATCTTGTCATTACCCTTTGCTTTGATTACACCATTGCATCTCTCAGGCTTAGTTTTCTAAAGAGATTATTTCGATGTTACAACAGGTTTGCTCAATCGGATTGTGGTCTGGACTTCGAGCAGGCCAAGTCATAACTTTTACTGTGTGTCACTGGATGATTCTTTCGAACTGAGATAATTCTTGCACAACTAGGAACTGTGTTCAGGGTCATTATCTTGTTGAAAAAAAATCCATGACCAATCAGTGCCTTTCCAAATGGCAATGTGTGCCTCACAAGCATGCGATGATACTTCTTTTCATCCATGATTCTTTTGCTTTTATGAGATCACTGGCTCATTTTGAGCCAACTGAACCGCAAAATATAATATCATCACCTCCATGTTTTACTGAAGGAGTTAAACAGTCATTTTTTGAAATGTTTTCCTACTCCACGAAACACCTAAGTTCTGCCTTTGGGTAAGAAAATTTCAAATTTTGATTCATCAGTCCAAAGGACTTACTGCCAGGACATTGGTGTCCAATTTTTCAATTTCTTGGTAAACTGAAATCTTTTGGCTCACTTTTTCCAATGGACTAAAGAGAGCTGATGGGATCATGCGTCGGCGTCTGCGCAAACTTTGATGTTCTTCTGCCAAACCACTGAAGGGATCAACGTAAAATTTTTGTTAGGTATCGTTCAGGAACCACTCGCGAGAGACAAAAATCCAAAAAACGTATGCCTTTAATGGGGTCTGTTATGGCCCCAATTTGTTATTACATTTATAACACAACAGCAACAGCAAGGGATGACAAACACAGTTTTAACAACTAAAACACATTTAATTTTTAACAAAGACAAAGACTAATAACAACCTACAACTAAAGACCAAGATTGATAAATAAGAAAAAACAGAAATAATTACAGTCCCTTTTTGGTGGGGTGGCTTGGTGATGTCCTGGATGAAGAAAATGCTCAAACACAGGCAAAGAAATCCACAAAAGAAACGTCACAGGTCTTGAACAGAATGGCAGGTCTGGTCATCTTCTTGCAATTTCTCCTACTACTTTACTGTCTCAATTCTTTTCCTTATATACTCTTTTGCAGACCCCACCCACATTTAGACCTCTTTTTTTTTAATTTTCTGAGACTTGCCCCAGACATGTCCAGGACATGTCTAAACATGACTCCAGTCTGAGCTTAACAAAAAAAAGGTAAATACTGCCATCGAGTGGCCTATATTCACATTACAGGTCCGAGTCAAAGCCAAAATACACAGGAATTGCCAAGACACAAGACGAAATCCAAAAACAGTGTTGACAAGATGGGCAGGGGTCAGAACCAGTAAGACAGATGGGCAGAGGTACAAAAACAATAGGTAAAACGTCGTAGTCGATGGGCAAAGCCAATGGTCATACACAGGGCATCCAAATACAGAACTCGTGGTCATACAAAAATAGGTCAAAATCCAAAAAGACAAAACAATACAAAAAGGGCAATGGCAAGAATCAAAGTCGGACAAACCAGTCGAAGAAAAACAATACTCAATGGTATACACGACACTCTATGCAAAGAAATATTGATCAACATTCTGACAAAGTCAGAAGTGCAGTGAGGATTCTTAAATAGACGGGAGGAAAGTCACATGCTATGCAGGGAACAGGTGCGGTGGATCAGACTAATTACAATGAGAGAATCACATGAGGGAAACCCTAACTACGAAAACTGGCGAAAGCCAAGACACGGGGAATCACACAGACAGCCTGTGACATTTAAACAGCTCCGGTCAGGGAGTACTAAGTGCACAGATGACGAGTGCAGGAAAGTAATTAAGTTTGTACAAGATATCTTGCAGAAACGCAGTGGGAGACAGGTAAAGCTGAGCAAGAGGCGGAGACTAGAACAGGGCAATTGCGGAGAGGGAATTAATTAGTAGCGGTGCAACTTTACAGATTTACCAAGAGTGCTCGTTAGTAAGTTAGTAATCTATATACATGTTGTGTTAGTAGACTACGATACAAAATACAAATGTTAGTTTTGTAAGTAATCAGAACAGTAAGGCAAAGGAAGTAAACAAGAATCCAAAGAATATATTAAACACCAGAAATCATTTAAATCGCCCGAAGTATGTGAGCATGCAGACAGGGAAGACGGACTGAACCAACTCGATCACAAGACAGGAGAGACAAGTGCAATGGAACTGAAAAATGGAATGAACTAAAAACCTGAGAATTACAATAACCAAAAAGAATAAATAAAAGACAAAATCATGAATACTGAACTTGAACATAAACATGAACAAAAACCATAATCATGACAAAAGCAGTGGCGTATAATCATCACTGCACACTACTGTACAGTAGCCTATTCTTATTCCCACAGAGGGGTGGGAGCTAATGCCAAATGCATGTTATGTCAGCATCTTGATCCACACAAAAGATATTTTGAACGATTTTTATCTGTAATTTTTTTATTTGATGTGATTTTCTTCTAAAACTATCAACTTGAGGGGAGAAGATGTTCTTTTTTGAAGTGGGCTTTTATATTCTGCCCAGATAGCGTTGATTCTCATTTTCTAATAATCTACCCAAAAAATAAGCTTTTCAAGTCATGTTACAGAAAATTCAGCGTGAAAAGTACATTTTATGAAACAATGAATAATAACTCACAATATAGTTTATTTGAATTGTGTATTTATGAGGGCGGCATTAACTCTTCTGTTAGTGAATGTGACACATGGAGTGGCAGGACCCAAAAGCAACACAATCAGAAAGAATGAAGGTTTACTGGTGTTTTACCTCTCGGCCGACTCCGGCCCGGAGGGGTTTTGTCGTCACCTGCGTGTCTGCCTGTCGTCCGTCGTCCGTCATCCATCCATGATTTTGTCCGGGCCATTACTCGGCAACTAATGATCGCAGCTCCACCAAATTTGATATGGTAACTCACTATGAACCATAGATGTGCATCATCAGGTTTTTGGCTGGATTTGACCTTTAACCTTAACGCTGTGACCTTGAGCCTGGAAATCTTGTCCGGGTCAGTACTGGGAAACAAATCATCACAGCTTCACCAAATTTGGTAGGGTAACTCACTATGACCCATAGATGTGTAAGGTTAGGTTTTTTGATGGATTTCATTGTTGACATTAGCGCTGTGACCTTGACCCTGGAAATCTTGTCTGGGTGACATTTTCCAGGCCAGTACTCAGCAACTAATTATCGCAGCTTCACCAAATTTGGTATGGTAACTCACCATGACCCATAGATGTACAGCGTCACATCTTTTACTGGATTTGACCTTTGACCTGACCGCTGAGACTTTGACCCTGGAAATCTTGCCCAGGTCAGTGCTCGGCAACTAACTATCGCAACTCACTATCACCCATAGATATGCATCATCAGGTTTTTTGCTGGATTTGACCTTTGACCTTAACGCTGTGACCTGGAGCCTAGAAATCTTGTCCGGGTCAGTACTGGCCAACAAATCATTGCAGCTTCACCAAATTTGGTATGGTAACTCACTATGACCCATATATGTGCAAAGTCAGGGTTTTTGCTGGATTTGACCTTTGACCTTAGCTCTGTGACCATGACCCTCGAAATCTTGTCCGGGTCAGTGCTCGGCAACTAATTATAGCAGCTTCACCAAATTTGGTATGGTAACTCACTGTCACACACATATGTGCAATGTCATGTTTTTTTGCTGGATTTCTCCTTTGACCTTTGCGTTGTGACCTTGAGGCAGGAAATCTTATATGGGTCAGTACTCAGCAACTACTGATCGCAGCTTGACGTTGAGGCAGGAAATCGTGTCCGGGCCGAGGGATATTCAGCAACACATTATATTAATGACTTTAAGGCAGAGGCAAACTGAATGTAGTGCAGAGTAGCTGGGTGCAGAACTGGAACTGGAGCTTGTGGATCTTAAGTGGAGCTCTTCAGGTAATTTGAGGGACCAGGTGCTGACGGCAAGATTAGAACCCGGGTCACCCATACTTCAGGCGGGTGAGTCACCACTAGGCCGTCAGAGCACGCTGGCTTAAACCTCGGCAGATGGGGTTGTATCCCCACAGGCAGGCAGTGGAGTGGCAAGACGGGTAGCTTGGACAGGGGGTTGGAAGAAGGCAGACTGGAACCAGGAAGCACACAGGCAAAACTTAGAGTCAGAGGCAGAAGGCAGTCAGGTTTACCGTGGCAAGAACAAGGAGACATTGTCAGAGGCAGGCAGAGTCGATTCAAGGAAGTCAGACCGAAGATAAACGCTGGAAAGTAGTGCATGCTGCAACATCAATCTGGCAAAGAGTTAGTGAAACAGAGCTGCTTATATGCTGGCTGGGTAAAGAGACTCAGCTGAGTGGAAGGGGTGTGGCCAGGCAGAGGGAGAGGCAGCAGCAGCAGAGCAGATTGTGACAGAACCCCCCCCCCTTGCCCCTCAAGGGATAGTTCCTAACATCCCAAAAGGAAGGACCACCAAGGCCGGGAGGGCAGAGGGGGCTGGAGGCAGGGCCTACTATTCTTTTGAGCAGGACCAGTCCATCTCCTCAGCTGGATCATCAGGGGAGCGCGAGTGGTCAGAGTCCGTGTCGATCGATGGCTCCTCAGCAGGAGAATCCCCCACAGGGAGATCAGGTCGGGAAGCGGTGCGGGCCAGTGGACGAAGGTTCCTCAAAGGCACGGTGGTGCCGGAGGGCTGAACTCCCCTCCCACAATGACGGGACCAGGCAAGATGCCGCACGGAGTAAGCTGGACCCCCACCGATCAGTTGAGGAGGAGGAGGTAGAACAGCCGGCGACAGAGGAATCTCAGAACCGGCTTCATCTTGGACACATGGAAGGTGGGGTGAAGCTGCATGGAGAGAGAATGCTTGAGTCTCACCAACATCAGGCTGATGACCCTTTGGATGAGAAATGGGCCAATGAACCTGGGTGCCAACTTCTTTGACTCTACCTGGAGAGGCAGATCTCGGGTAGTGCGCCACACCTTCCGACTAATCTGGTAGACAGGGGCAGGAGAATCCCGCCGAATAAGCGAGGCAATGTAGTGCCCAACAGTGCGCTGGAGGGCAAAGTGAGCCTAAACCCAGGTTCGGCGACAGCGGTGGACGAGAGCTAGGGCTGACGGGCAAGAGAGCTCTCTCTCCAAAGCCGGAAAAAGTGGAGCCTGATCACAATAAATGCACTGGAATGGAGAGAGGCCCGTGGCGGAGCTGGTGAGAGAATTGTGGGCATACTCCACCCACAGGAGTTGCTCGGACCCGGAGTATGGATTCTGGGACACCATGCAGCGGAGGACAGTCTCCATCTCCAGGTTCATACGCTTCGTCTGCCCATTGGACTGGAGGTGGAATCCAGAAGACAGACTGGCAGTGGTTCCCTTCAGGATACAGAACTCCGTCCAAAAGCCGGAAGAGAACAGAGGACTCCCGTCAGACACCACACCCAAGGGGAGGCCATGTAGATGGAAAACGTGCAGCAGGACCAGTTGCGCAGTCTCCTTAGCTAACAGCAGCTCAGGCAGAGGAACAAAGTGAGCCATCTTACTAAAGCGTTCAACCACCGTGAGGATGGCAGTGTTACCATCAGAGGGTGGAAGGCCCGTGACAAAGTCCATGTAGATGTGTGACTAAGGTTGATTTGGGAGAGAAAGGGGTTGGAGGAGTCCAACAGGAGCCTGATGGGAAGTCTTGTGCTGGTTGCAGATGGGGCATGCCTTGACAAAATAGCAAGTGTCCTCCTACAGAGTGGGCTACCAGAAGCGTCGGAGGAGGACGTCTCGGATTCCTTGGGCACCAGGATGGCAGGTGAACTTGGAGCCGTGGACACACTGCAGAACCTCTGACCTCAGGGCTTCAGGAATGTATAGACGGTTGGGGGGGGGCAGGTGCTAGGACCACATTGACCCTGCGTGGCAGCCCTCAATCTCTCCTCAATGTCCCAGAACAGGGGAGATACAATACAGGGGGAGGGAAGGATGGAAGCTGGCCTCTCAGCGGAATCTTCCTCCTTCAAGAACTGACGGGACAGAGCATCAGGCTTTGCGTTGCGGGACCCCAGGCAGTAGGGGAGTGTGAAGCTGAAACGGGTGAAGAGGAGCCTGGCGGGAGTTCAGCCTCTTGGCATTGCAGATGTATTCAAGGTTCTTGTGGTCAGTCCACACTAAGAAAGGTTCCTTGGCGCCCTCCAACTAATGCCATCATTCCTCTAGCGCCAACTTCACTGCCAACAGCTCCCTGTTCCCGATGTCATAGTTCATCTCTGCAGAAGACAGGCAACAAGAGAAGAAGGCGCACAGACGAAGCTTCTGATCAGAGGCAGGTCTTTGGGACAGGACAGCCCATACCCCCACATCCGAGGCATCTACCTCCACCTTGAACTAGCGATCTGGGTCTAGACATTAAGAATGTGCTCTATCCAGGTCTTTGAGAAGATGAGGATGTTGTCTGAGTAAACAAAGACAAAGAGGTTGTGCATGTCACTGAGCATGACATTGACCAGGGTTTGGAAGAGGGCAGGAGCGTTGGTGAGAACAAAAGGCATGACCAGGTACTCGCAGTACCCTGCAGGGGTGTTGAATGCCTTCTTCCATTCGTCCCCCTCTCTGATGCAGACCAGATGATTGGCATTACGGAGATCGAGCTTGGTAAAGATGGTGGCCCCCAGAAGCAGTTCAAAGGCGGAGGAGATGAGTGGCAGGGGGTAGCACTGTGATTTCGTTCAGGCCATGATAGTCAATGCTGGGTCTCAAGGTCTTATCCTTCTTCTCCACAAAGAGAAAACATGCCCCAGCAGGAGCTAAGGAGGAATGGATGATGCCTGCAGCTAGGGAGTCGTTGATGTAAGACTCCATGGCCTTCCTTTCGGGGGCAGACAGATAGTAAAGCTGGCCTCTAGGGGGTGAGGTTCCGAGCAGGAGGTCTATAGCGCAGTCATAGGGCCGATGCAGGGGTAGAGAGGTGGCCATGGCCTTGTTGAATACCTGCTGGAGGTTGTGGTATTTGGAAGGCACCCCAAAGACATCAGGTGAAGGACTGGTGGTGGGACAGTGGAATGGCAAAGATGCTTGAGGCCGGTGAGGTGGCAAGATGTTCCCCACTCGCGGACGGAACCGGTCTCCCAGTTGATGTGGGTGTTATGTTGCCGCAGCCTAGGATAGCCCAGGATGAGTGGCAGACAAGGAGAGTTCAGGATGTGGAATTGGATGGTCTAATGATGATTGCAAGACAGTAGCATGGGAACTAAGGTGGTCTGGTGGGTAATGGTATCCAGTCGGTGGTGGTCTAGAGCTTGGACAAGAACTGGACTAGGCAGAGGAACTCGATCGAGCCCCAACTGTCGGGCCAACTCCTCACTCATATGGAGGCTCTGGAAGGAGACACAGGCTGGGAACTGTCTCTCCCACTCAGCGGTGCCCCACAGATTAGCCCGGCCCGTTACGTGGTTTATAGTCAAGGCCACCTTCGCCTGCTTAGATGCAAAAGTATGGGGCTAGAGGGAGAACAGCAGGGAGCAGTTTGTCAGAAAGGGGCCGCAGGTCTCTGGGTCTCTGTCATAATGCTCAGGGGTTCCAACCCAAGGTTCTGGGGCCCCCATGGGTTAGCACGAGGTCAGAAGCTGGTACAGGGGCAGGAGGGGCAGTGGGCTGAGCCACCATAGCAGTCAGCTGCTGCAGTTAGTCGGCTAATGCCACGAAGGATAGCCTGGTGTCCGAGGCGGCAGCAGACATTGAGGCCTCATGGTGCTGGAGGACGGCTTCAATCTTCTCCAGTCGACTCAGGGGAGTAAGATTGCGTGTTGGATCCATTTCTGGCCAGACTGTACTGACACAGGGAGTGGCAGGACCCAAAAGCAACACAATCAGAAAGAATGAAGGTTTATTGGTTTTTAATGACTTTGAGGCAGGGGCAAACAGAATGTAGTGCAGAGTAGCTGGGTGCAGAACTGGATCCTGTGGATCATAAGTGGAGTTCTATGGGTAACTTCAGGGAGCAGGCGCCGATGGCAGGATTTGACCCGTGTCACCCACACTGCAGGCGGGAGAGTTACCATTGGGCTCCCGGGGCAGGCTGGCTTAAAGCTCGGCAGATGGGGTCGTATCCACACAGGCAGGCAGTGGAGTGGAAAGAGAGGTGGCCTTGACAGGGGTTTGGAAGAAGGCAGACGAGAACCAGGAAGCACACAGGCAGAACTCATACTCAGAGGCAGAAGGCAATCAGGTTTACTGGGGCAGGAATGAGAGGACGTTGTCAGAGGCAGGCAGAGTCGATTCCAGGAAGTTAGACCGAAGATAAATGCTGGAGAGTAGTGCATGCTGCAACATCAATCTGGCAAAGAGTTAGTGAAACAGAGCTGCTTATATTCTGGCTGGGTAACGAGACTCAGCTGAGAACAACTGCAGTGGAAGGGGTGTGGCCAGGCAGAGGGAGAGGCAGCAGCAGAGCAGATTCTGACAGAATGTATGTGACATCACCTGAAAGGAGGAGTTAAGTGCAGTAAATGTAAGGTCATTCAGTGGAAGCTTTGCATACAAATCTCTCTCAGTAACTCCATTCTTCCAAGATGCCTGCCTCACCCAAGCCTCTCCTTGTTTCACAGCAATGCCTTTCCAGGGACTGTGCCAGAAGGAGAATACACACATTCTGGTTCCTGGCAAGACTGCACTAACCAGCCTCACAGCCTGAAGTGAGGCCCAGAAATGACTGGACAGAAACACTGTGCTGCAAAACCCTAGGGTATATACAATACTGATAAACACTAAAGCTATCTCAAATTTAACAGCATATTCATTGTTTTTCCAATTTTCTATTGTCATATAGAGCAAAAAATGTGTCACTGTCCAAATTTAACAAGACCTCTCAGTGTTTCCAGCTGAAGGTGCCTTAAAATTACAGAAATTCATTCATAACCTTGGAATGAGCTGTAGACAATGCTCCTCAATGTCATTTCCAGATTTCATACAGAAATATTGGTTTTTCTCACACTTGTTAGGGACAAAAGGGGCCACAAAAGCTACATTATATGACCAAAGGTATCTAGATACTCCCTACTTTGGGGATGTTTTTCATAGTTTGGACAAAGCCCCGTAATGCCACATCCAGGGCTAACCAGGGCATGATGTGAAATAGACCAACCCTCCCTTCCCAGCTCCCAAAAACCAGGCTCAGACTACACTATGTTAGGGATATAGTGATTTATTAACATGGAAAATGGATTGCAAAACAGGGTGCTAGAGCTATTATCAACTGGAAAGCATTTGCTTCAGAGTGAGCAGAGGTCAAGAAAACTGCAGTTTACAGCAAAAAAATGAAAAGAAATACTGACCTAACAAAAGTAAATAGCACAGCACGTATCTTTACCCCTAAGGCTACTGATAACCAGGAGAAAAAGGATTAGACAAATGGGGACTTGACTCTACAAGACTCCTGACAATCCTGTTTGAGAGATTTCTTACATGAGACGAAATATGTTCTATCAGGATAACAATAATTCGACCCGTTGTTTGTTTGGCAGCTGGAAATGAGCATGTCAGATCCACACAGGCGGGGAAGTTAAAGCCAACTTCATGCCTCTGGGGTCACGCAGGGTAGGCCAAAGATAGGGAAAGTCAGATCATAATACAGTTTTCACTGAAGAGATTCAGAGATCATGACCAATAGTCATAACAGCCCCCTAGTTCCAGTGAAGGAAAATCATAATGCTCCAGCACATTCTCTGTTTTTCATCTTATGGGTATCAAGCACTACAAGCAGGGCCTCTCAACTTACAGAACTGAATAACTCCTAAAGTTATCACACAGTAATCAATGAATTGTGTATTTAATGCACAGAATCTAAACTAAATATATATGTGTAGATATTTTTGGTTTTTAAAAAAATTTTTTGTATTTTTATTTCATACCTCTTAGGTTAAAAAAAATCTACTGGGGATTTTTCAGTGAAAATGTGTCGTCACATAGCTGATTAACATGGTGGAAAAAAATTAATTTTTTTTGGAATTTGCGATTTTGACATATTGGGAGGTAACTGATGGTCACAGAAATTACACGAAGATTCCTCTTTGGAACAACACTGCTCTTTCATGCCAATAAAAAGAAATTTGTATTTCATTTGCCAAATTATTTCCAACATAATGGTTGCCATGGCAACAAATTACCTTTTTCAAATTTAAGTAAATACTAGCTTATTGCAATGACAAAAACAAAAATTAATCCAGTTTTAAATTCAAAAAGGCAAAATCTTTACACTCTAAGATTGCCATGAACTAAAAGTGACATCGGATTCTCGTCTAATAACAAGCTCATTTCCAAAATATCTCATTCACTTATGGCATTCAATGAAACATTCACAAATTTATTTATTTATTTTATTATCCTTTATGTAGCCAGGAGGGTCCAATTGAGATACAAGATCTGCTCTTCCAGGGAGTCCTGGTCAACAAATGGAAGGCATTGTACTCCTTTACAGTTTGTCTTAGCCATAGACCAAAGAGTTTGTTTCCTTTGTCCTTAACAAAGTGGCTGCTCCAAAAGCTGGCAAAGTGAGCATGAATTTCTTCGAAAGCTTGTTCAAAGAACTGGGCTAGACCACAGTTGTGCCGATGACAGAAGGCTCTCAAGTGGTCTCGAAAATGTCACATTCACCTATACTTGCTCCGTTGCTGGGGGGATCATGTCCTTACATTCTGCAATGCTTACATGCAGCTGTCCATCAGTATGACCTCAAAATTTTATATTTGCAGTGGCCATCTGAGAGCCTTCTCTCATCAGTATAAAGTCCTACCCTTTGGCATGAAAAATGCCCCAGCCACATTCCAAAGGATGATACCATCTACAATCGCCGGATTGCCACACAGGAGTGCGTACATTGACGACCTCATCTAATGGAGTGACTCCTGGGAAGAACATCTGAATGATGTAGTCATTGTTCCAGCGCTTGACCCAGGCTAACCTGACTGTTAACCTGAACAAGAGTGACTTTGGTTGTGCTACTGTCACATATCTAGGCTATGTCATAGGCCAGGATAAGGTGGCACCCATAAATGTTAAAGTCCAAGCCATCATGGACTTTCCAGTTCCTGACAACAAAAAAGCTTTGTGTCGCTTCCTTGGAATGATCGGGTACTACCGCAAGAACTGTTGTCTAACCCGGTTCTGTGAACAAGTTTTTAAAGCGGTACATGCTGACTGCCAGGTTTTGGGCTGTCACTTAGTTAAGGACAAAGGAAACAAACTCTTAGGTCAACGACTAAGACAAACTGTATCGGAGTAGAATGCCTCACATTTTCATTGAATGTTTCATTGAATGCAATAAGTGAATGAGATATTTTGGAAATCAGCTAGTTATTGGACAAGAATCTGCTGTCAGTTTTAGTTCATGGTAATCTTAGAATGTAAAGATTTTGCCTCTTTAAATTTAAAACAGGATTAATTTTAGTCTTTTGCCATTGCAATAAGCTCGTATTTACTTAAATTCGAAAAAAGGTAATTTGTTGCCACGGCAACCAATATGTTGGCAATACTTTGACAAATAAGATACAAACTGCTTTTTATTGGCATGAAAAACCAGTGTGGTCTCAAAGAGGAATCTCTCGGCAAATTTTTTAACCATCAGTTACCTCGCAATATGTTTTAAATTTATTTTAAAATAAAAATAAATAATCAAATTTTCTCAAAAAATTCCCAACAGATTTTTTTCTGTTTTTTTCACCATGTTAATCAGCTCAGTAAAGACTACACATTTTTGCGGAAAAATCCCCAGTAGAATTTTTTTAAACATAAAAGGTGTTAAGGCTCAGTGCGAATAAACACAGCTCATTGATACATCTTCAAGTGCAAGTTAAAACTCTATCATGCAAGGTGAAAGCCATGTATCAACAACACCCAGAAACGCTGCTGGTTTCTCTGGGCCTGGGCTCATTTGAGATAGACTCACACAAAGTGGAAAAGTGTGCTGCAGTCTGACAAGTCCACATTTCACATTGTTTTTGGAAATCATGGACGCGGTGTCCTCCAGGCTAAAGAGAAAAAGGACCATCCAGATTGTTATCAGCGTAGAGTTCAAACCCCAGCATCTGTGATGGTATGGGGGTTTATTAGTGCCCAAGGCATGGGTAACTTGCAGCTCTGTGAAGGCACCATTAATGCTGAAAGGTACATGCAGGTTTTGGAGCAACATATGCTGCCATACACGTCTCTTTCAGGGACGTCCCTTCTTATTTCAGCAAGAAAATGCCAAGCCACATTCTGCATGTATTACAACAGTGTGGTTTCATAGTTAAAGAGTGTTGATAATCGACTGGCCTGCCTGCATCTAGACCTGTCTGCCATTGAAAATATGTGGTGCATTATGAAGCACAAAATATGAGTCTCCGGACTGTTGAGCAACTGAAGTCGTACACCAAGAAAGAATGGGAAATAATTCCATCTACGAAGCTTCCACAATTAGTTTTCCACAGTTCCCAAATGCTTATTGAGTGTTGTTAAAAGGAAAGGAGATGTAACACAGTGGTAAACATACCCCTGTCCCAGCTTTTTTGGATCTTGTTGTGGGCATCAAATTCAAATTTTCAAAAAAAACTATAATTTTTATCAGTTTGAACATCACATATCTTGTTTTTGTAGTATATTCAATTGAATATAGGTCAAAAATGATTTGCAAATCATTGTATTCTGTTTTTATTCTTGTTTTACACAATGTCCCAACTTCATTGGAATTGGGGTTTGTATCATGGAGCTGCCTAGCCGGGATAAATAATTGCAAAAGAGACATTCCTGGTGAAAAAGAGGTGAACTTGAATGCCAAGGAAAAGACATTTACCATTGGCGCAGTTAATAATTCTCAGAGATGTTAACGATTTTCATAAAATGAGCAGGGAAGCGGAAAACTCACTGATCCCCCGGTGTTTTTTCTCATTGTAAGCAAACTGCCGCTGTGGTTCATGCCTTGCAAATTGTGGTCAATCACTCATTCACTCATGGACCTTTAGCAGGGACGCTTAGCAGGGACATTTAGTGGGACGCATGCGCATTATGCACTTTGGCCCTGTGTGTACATAACACATTCATTCAGATAAAGACAGCCAATATTTCTGTCATTCAGTACTTGAATGAATTTCCATAAAACACAATGTCACCCCAATCTATTATTACTGCGATAAACCTACATCTCACAGGTTCACTTTATGAAAAGGAAGTCCAAAAAAAAAACTGCAACAAGAGGTCTGTCGGCCTAGAGAGCTCCGCTGAGGATGAGTGAAATGTCCATGTCACAACCTAATTTCAAAAATTCTTGAAAACTATTGCAATATGAACACATATGACACATTAGGTAACCAGAATATACTGTGAAGCATTTTGGTGTCTCAATTTATGTAGTATAACAAAAGAGCCAAATCGCAAATCGCAGTCATTTATTTCAATCATCTTACCACCAAGCAATACTAACAACCAACAAATACTCTTTGCCCCAGTACATCACAAATATAGCAGTCACAATCCTTCTAACACTGTCATAGGACAATATCCTGCGGAACAATATGATGCAGAACAATTTATCCAGAACAATAATCCGGAACAACACAATCCAGAATAATGATCTGGAACAACGTGATCCAGAACAATGATGAGGAACACATGATGCAAAATAACATGATCCAGAACAAGACGAACATTTCAGTCATCCTCAGCAGAGCTCTCTAGGCGGACAGGCCACTTGTTGAGATATTAATGAAAGACTGAAAGAAAATCAGTGTTTGTGCTCATTCTAAGTCCAAAATTCTGAATTTCTCAAAAACCGGGATGTAGAATTTCTCATTTTTGCAGGGGATTTTCAGAACATCATAAGGAAGGCTCACAATAAATAAGACAAAAAGTTATCAAACAGTTTCTGAGATATAAGTGAAAAGTTGATGGCGGACAGACAGACTGACAGACGCAGACAGACAGAGAGACAGGCGTTGGACAATTTGGCATTAGAAAAGCTCCACTGACTGCTGTCTATCATCATAGCGGAGGTAAAAATGCGCACAAACACTGATTTTTTAAGTCCCAAATGCTGAATTTCTGAAAAACCGGGTCGTAGAATTTTCTCATTTTTGCAGGGGATCATCAGAACATCACGAGGAAGGCTCACAACAAATTAGACAAAAATTTATCTGACCATTTTTGAGATATTAATGAATGACTGAAAAAATTAGCACAAACACTGATTTTCTTTTTGGATTTGGATTTTTCTTTTCCAAAATGCTGAATTTCTAAAAAACCGGCATATAGAATTTTCTAGTTCTCACAGGGGTCTATTCTCCCATGCGCTTAAGTCGAAAAAAGCGCGTAGCTACGCCCTTTTCAGCCTACGCGTATTCTCCCCTCGACTTAAGTCTGTGCATTACGCGCCCCGAAGGCAGTTACGCGCTTGGGGCGGAGCAAGGCCAAAATCGGGGCGTTTCCGGGCGTTTCTCATGCAAATAACACTTACGCATATTCTCCCCCTGGCTTACGCGCTTTTTCTGTTAAGCGCTTTTGAGGGCTGTATTAAGGTCAAGCGCCAACATTAGGCTAAATTGAATATTGCGTTTGATGTCGGTTATAGGCCGAATTTTAACATTACTTTTATTTTATTTAACATGGTAAAGGTTGAGACATTTAATATTCGATTGTTCTTCCTTATTTCTAAACTACATTTCACAAAGCAAATTTCGTTATCAAACGAAATCATCACATGATATTACGCATCAGCCTCTTCTCCAATCAGTTAAATTACAAACGCAAAACGATTAATTAACACGAGTATACATAAGACCATCATTCTACCATGCCCTCAAAATCTAAAGCCACAACGCCAGTCCTGCATTTGCTTGCACTCTTGCGTGATTGGGAAAGAGTAAGAGGAGCCCGCCGAGCTTGAAGACGAACACGCATATATCGGCTTCGTTTGGACATCCTGGGACAAACAAACATCGAGTGCATCCAGCGCTTTCGTCTGGACCTTGCATGAGGCAATCATCTATCTTTGCCGACTTCTGGATGAACAGCTATCCAGCCGCAGCAATTATCCACGAAACATACCCGTGGTCATCAACGTCAGAACTGCGCTGTCGCTCCTAGCATCTGGGTCGTTTCAGAGAGTGGCTGGTGACGTCACACATATCACAGGCGTCTGTGTCAAGGTGTCTGACGCAGTTCGTTGGCGCTTCAAGTTATTCTCCATGCACTTCCACTGCAGAAAGAGTGGATGACATCCCCTCCTCCTGTGCAGTGAAATGCACAGGGGATGATGGTTGCCCACTGTTGCGTGTACAGTTCTCCAGAGAACCTGGCTTTTACAGCGCCCCGCAGATCTCTCCATTTATGCTTTAAATCGGGGATACTGCGCTTACATCTCCCCACCGAAGCCACATCCAGAACTATTCGCAGCTTTATTCCTCGGATCAGCCTTCATTGCTTGCTTGCCATACACCAACATCTGTGAAATTTGGTTTTCGGCTTTGGCTCGACATCGCCATCATTGTCTTCCACGTTCTATAAACAAATGCGACTGCTCTATATGTTCGTGATAATCTAAAAAGTTGTGATATTCTCACGAGTGAGGGGATTGATTTTCTCATTGAGGATACCTGTATTAACTAACTCGAGTCCTAGTAATGTTTTACCATTGGTAATACTGTGTAATTTAATGTGTGAATAAAGATATTATTAAATAGGCTACTCTAGATTGAGCCCTACCCTGGCAAATACCAAAGCACTATCCATTTGTTAATCAATTTTAGCCTTTCAAGAATAGCCGACATGGGAAGAATCATTATCAGTAAATGGGATAATTGATTATAATAAAGTATTAGGCACAAGTTCAAGTGAATGTGTTGCTCAAATCAAATAGGATGATAGGCTATGGATATGGAATTCTGTCATTACTGAGGCGGTTTCGGGGCGGGGAGATGACCGCGTGCGGGGTAAGAATCCTTGTTAAAGCGTTTCCATGTCCTTTAGTTGCAAACATGACATCGGAGTAGTTTTCAAGTGCGCAATTTCTAAATGAGATCATATAAACTGTCTTTGATTGTCTTTGTGTGACGAGAATGTTCCCTTTGTCTTCCTCCCTGTCTTCCACGGAACAAACAGGCTGGTGTAGGAGGGGCACATTTTCAATGATCTGATTTCGCTGATTGAGAAGCGCTAAATTCTTTATTTATTATTTCATTATCGCGGCAATTTGTTTGTATGCATAGCTTTAATGCCATGGTGGCTAGAGTAAGAAATAACAAGTGTTTGTCACTAACATATCCCCGCCGCTGCAATTTTATGTGTCCGTACGGACGGAGCCCAATGCTATATCCCCCGCTTCGCGCTAATCGCGCGACGGGGATAAATAAAGAGATGTCTGAATTACGTCTTGTACTTGGTACGGCCTCCTATTACAGCGGCATACAAAAACCTCGTATCTTCACAATGACAAACTTCACAGGAAAATAAAAAATAAATATAAAATAAAATAATAATAATAATTATTATTATAATACAAATGGATAAATATGGTTTAAAATAAAAATGTTTAATTTTGCATGTAATAATAGTGGACAAACGAGTTTTCGTTTCTTATCAGTTTGGAAATACGAGGTTTTATCAGCAGGCCGACGATATTCAAATTTAAAGTCTGGTTTGCGTTTTCCATGGACCACAAATGCGTTTTTATTGTTAATCAGAAAATCCTTTTTCCATGTTTTCCTGATAGCCATAATCAATGAGCTTTGAACAGAGTCTGCCTCTCTTTTGGATCAGTCACACCTCTTACTTAAGACCGCCTACATTCTGAAGTTAAGCGCTGTGGGCGTGATCGAAGCGAGTAGGGGAGAATACGCGTAACTCAAAAGCGCTTAACTCGAAGCGCGTAAAAAAAGACTTACGCGCTAATGGGAGAATAGACCCCACAGTGAATATTCAGAATACCATAAGAAAGGCTCACACCAAATTAGAAAGAAATTTATCAGACAGTTTTTGAGATATTCAGATTGGAAGTGAAAAGTTGGTGCTGGACAGACAGACAGACAAATGCCGGATGACTCAGCACTAGACAAGCTCTGCTGACTGCTGATTATCGTCACAGCGGAGCTAAAAAGCAAGGTTGGTATCTGATAGGTACCGTGTATTGTAATCATATCCAGAAATGCACAATTTAACTAGGCTTATGCCGTCGGAGGTGACGGCTTGGGGTATATCCCCGAACACCCCCAATCCTCCAATTCCCTAATCCTTGAATAGACCTTGAACAGACTTTCATTTGAACTTAATTTCAGGTCAACCGGAAAAATGGCTCTGAAGATATGGCCAAAATCATCATTTTCCATCACAAAGCGCCAACTGGTGGCAAAATATTGAACCATACAGGTATGATGTCATCATGTGACACGTTGTGAGGTCATGACCTTGCAGTTGCACATAGTTTTATGTCAATTGGACAAATGGTTCCAAAGATATGGCAAAAATGGTGAATTTTATGTGACAAAGCTCCACCCTGTGTCAAAATTTTGAACCAAACAGGTATAATGTCATCGTGGGACACATCCTCAGGTCATGACCTTTCATTTCCACTTGATTTGAGGTCAATCAGACAAATATGTTAAAAAAAACAGTGGTTTTCAGTTTTTGGCCCCTGGTGGCCAATCTAAAAATTGTAAATTGTCCAAAATCGAATCAGTTCTTCCTCATTAGGATACTTACCTATATGCAAAAGATGAAATTTCAAATTGTAATATTACTGAAGTTATCGCGTTAACACGTAGGGCGGTGCGGCGGCGGCGGCAGTCGGACCAAAAACATAATATCCCCGGAACGCCGTTCGGCGTTCGGGGATATAATTATACCAGTTTTAGCTTGTAAAAATAGAGTATGAAAAATCAGAGATGGCATGACTGAACTCAATATCAGAAAAAACTATTCCATAGGAACAAAAAAGTACCATCACAGGACATTTATTTTTTTAGAAATGCAGACCAACTAATTTTTATTTCTTGCTCTCCCAAAGCAGAGCTTGCAGTTACCTCAGGTCAATATTTTCAATTCCTTGGCAAATTTCTAGACAGAAGAATCCCCATGTTTGCTTTTTTTTTTTTTTTTTTTGCAGCCTGTCAGTTTTTGAAATGGCGGCCAGTCCTCTGAAGAATTCTGTGAGCTGTTTAACATGCAAATAGTGGCACTTTGGGGAGTTTTGGTTTCAGTGCTGAAGGAGGATCCAATCGCACAGCAATCAATGGAAACTGTCTTTTTTTTCTTCCCTGAGTCTTTATGGTTTTGTACTAACTCCATGTATACATGAGTGAACTATTTTACCTGATTGTACATGTACTTAATAATTCAATTTCTCAAATGTATACGTTTACATACTGCATAAATGGATGTATATCTTCTTCTTACTACTACTATTATTATTATAGTTTCCATTTGCATTACTTTATATAATACATGTGTTATATATTTTTAAGGTCTAAATTGCCTATCGAACCTATTTTGTCCACAATTTATTTTGCTTGTACTTTTGCCGTTTCATATGAAATTTAATATAATAAAATAAATGAATTAATTTAATTTAAAAAAATAATAATAATAACAACAAGTCTTTGCCAGTAACAGGGCAATATACCCCGCCGGTTCAATTTTATGTGTCTGTACGGACGGACGGAGCCCAATGCTATATCCCCTGTTTCGCGCTAATTGCGCGAATAATAATAACCACGAGCCACGTGGAGAGCACATTACCTCCTCCGTAGCATTATCATTGAATGTTAGTGTTAATCGCCTCTCAGTGCAACTTGTACACACATAGGAATTCGTTCAGATCCTGAATCGTACCTTCACCAAAATTGAACCAGTTCCTCCAGTATCAATCAATATACAAAATTTCAGTGACATCCATCCATAACCTTTTGATATATCCCATTAACTGTTGAACGAACAAACAGACAAATGCCAGTGAAAACATATTACATCCTGGCATAGGCAAGATATAGATGCCATTTTACTGGTCACTCACCGTAGTCCTTTGGTAGCGGAGCTGGGGCAGAGGGGTGGACCATTGGCCTTTTTCGGGCCTCTGTAACTGGGCTGTGGTACTCTGAGGCAGGCTGGGCCTCTTCCACCTCAGCGGTGTCCTCTTTCGTCATCCTGTCAGTCTGGAACAGAAACCGGGCATAAGAGACAACTGTTGTCCATCGTAGGATATGCTGGTTGCAGTTTGTAACACAACATTCAAATTTGGCCCCTTGTCCCCAACAATAAGAGATGCCACACAGCCAGCATTCCTTGCCAGTTTCCCTCTTCCATCACGATGTATGACTGAAATTTGTTGAGCTTCTGACATGGGGAACTGACTTTAAGAAAATAGCAAATGAGCCGAATATATCCATTTTTCAACTTGGAATAAAAACAGACCCACAACATTAAGCCTGGAGAAGGACGTGCGTTTATTTTGAATGCAGGCTCTGTGAAGAGGATGGTTCAAGTGGTAAAGCAAACTCAAAGGATCACAGTTTGAGAATTGCTCTTAAAAGTCTTACAGCCCTATTTTAATGATTTAAGCACTCGGTCTGAAATGTGCGGCGCAAGTGCAATTAGGGCGTGTCCAAATCCACTTTTGCTAGTTAAACGGCGGGTTATCTGGGCGCATAGTAAGGCACTCAGTACAAAGGGGTTGGATTTAATCTCTTAATTAATCATAGGTGTGTTTTGGGCGAAACATGGAATAAACCAATCACAGTGGCACCTCCCATTCCCTTGAAAAGCCATGGGGATCGCAAATAACTACAGTTGTGTGAAAAAGTGATTGCCCCCTAAACCTAATAACTCGTTGAGCCACCCTTAGCAGCAACAACTGCAATCAAGCGTTTGCGATAACTTGCAATGAGTCTCTTACAGTGCTGTGGAGGAATTTTGGCCCACACATCTTTGCAGAATTGTTGTAATTCAGCCACATTGGAGGGTTTTTGAGCATGAGCCGCCTTTTTAAGGTCATGCCACAGCATCTCAATAGGATTCAGGTCAGGACTTTGACTAAGCCACTCCAAAGTCTTCATTTTGTTTTTCATCAGCCTTTTCAGATGTGGACTTGCTGGTGTGTTTTGGATCATTTTCCTGCTGCAGCACCCAAGTTCGTTCCAGCTTGAAGCCACGAACAGATGGCCGGACATTCTCCTTCAGCATAAGTATGGAAACCTAATCGCAGTGACCTCCAAAAATGTATCAAAATATTTTTGAAATATTGCTTAAAATAATTTTTATCATACACAGATGTATATGTCAATGAACACCATGGGCCGCAGTTGAACTTTATATTACATTACAACATATTACAACTTTTGCCTAAAACAAGCAAACGAAAAAACGGTTTTAATTCAGGGATTGCTGGAAAAAAATACATGAATAAATACACGCTGGTGGGGAACGGCCAAGAAAACTTATAATGAGTGAGAAAAACAGCTAGCAAGAAAGAACTGGAACTAATGTTATTTTGATTATGTACCACAGCCCCTTTAGATTGAAGGTCAAGTCGAATATCTGGAAGAAATTCAGATTAATTAAAGACGGTGATGACAATGTCATCCATTGCTTTTTCTGTAACATGAAAATGCCACTTTTTAGGGCTACTTTATCAGCCGAACTGTAAAGAACAAATGAAAAAGTAAGCAGAGCTTACTAATATCCCAAACGTCCCCAATCATGCTTTTTCCGTTGGTGATTATAGAAACGATCACATTCCGAAAATCAGTTTTGACAAAAGTAACAACACATCCATGACACTTAGCACTGCACCTCTCCATGTGTTAGGAACTATTTGAGATAAAATTTTATAAGAATTCATTAAATAATATTTGAAATATCGATCGGACAAATTGACATTGAACCCACTTGAAAACGTGTAAGACCAAAAACAGGAAAACTGCAATATTTTGTGAAACATCATCCCAGATGGCCGACACTTTGCGCTGCACCTCTCCCCGTGGCATAGAATATGTGTGCCAGATTTGAAAAGAATCCAATGTATAATATTTGCGATATTGATCGGACAAATTGACATAGAAATTTTCAAGTGGGTTCAAAGTCCAAAAACAGGAAAAATACGACTTTCTGTGAGAAATCATCCAAGATAGTTGTCACTTTGCACTGGACCTCTCCCTGTGGTAGAGAATATGTGTGCCAAATTTGAAAAGAATCCAATGAATAATATTTACGATATCAATCGGACAAATTGACATTGAACCCACTTGAAAATTTGTGAGTCCAAAAACAGGAAACTGCAATATTTTGGTGAAAATCATCCCAAATGGCCGACACTTTGTAATGCACCTCTCCCTGTGGTAGAGAATATATGAGCCAAATATGAAAAGAATCCAATGAAAAATATTTGCGATATCCATCGGACAAACTGACATTGAACCCACTTGAAAATCTGTGAGTCCAAAAACAGAAAAACGGTGATATTTTTGTGAAAATCATCCCTGATGGACGACACTTTGCTCTGCACCTCTCCCTATAGTGTAGAATATTTGTGCCAAATTTTAAAAGAATCCAATGTATAATATTTGCGATATAGATCGGACAAATCGACATTGAACCCACTTGAAAACATCTAAGTTCAAAAACAGGAAAAAGGCGATATTTCTGTGAGAAATCATCCCAGATAGTTATATTGATATTTTACATCATTTATGTGTGGAAGAAAATGCCCCTATGAGGAGGAGAAACTTTACTTCTCTATCCCTACTTTGAAACAGAAAGAACTCAGAATTAATCTAAAGAGGTATACGTACTAACCACCAAAAAAGGTACAATTTGGCATTTTTCTATTTTTGCGGTTGCCATGGTAACCAAGCAAGCTCATTAAATATGCAGAAAACTTCTGGCATGAATTCCTCTTTAACTTTATGATAAAATTCAGTTTTTCTTTCATCATTTAAAAGCCATTGCTTATCCAAATGCTATGACATTGCCATTCTTTGCCCAATTTATCAGTTTTGTGATTTTGGGGCATTTTACTCAAATTTTGAAATCATTTTGCGCAGAGTCTGACGAATACTCAAAATATTCAAAATATGTAACAGATAGGCAAATTTTTCCTATGTCATTGCATTTCTAAGAAAGTGAAGTACCTGCTGCCCAGATTTTATTGATTTTCAATAATAAATAAAAAAATTACGGCTGCCACAAACATGATAAATGTGGAAGAAGTAATACCTTAGGAAATCAATGGAAAATGCATTACACCGCATTGAAAAGTTGAGTTAAGTTTTTAAACCTTGAAGTACTTTGTGATTATTAAAGACGGATTATTATAGAATATTTTCATTCAAAAAACATTTTTGGAAAAATAATCAAATTTTGCCCATTTAACCCCAGATCACCCCTTAAGTTGGCTTACTCAAAAAAATTTTTAGGAAATCAATTTCCACAAAACATTTGAGTTCACCACACCTGTCATGGTTTATAGTGTAGGGAAATTAGGAACAATCAAGAAAACAGAGCAGGGAGGACAGTAGAGAGGGAACCTGGAACCATAATGAAAACTAAATGAAATAAACAAGACAATGAAAAAGACTCAATTAATTAATTACTGGAAACAAAACATAACTAAACACTAACAGAAGTCTAAGTCTAACTGAATAACAACACTGACAAGAATGGTCAAAAAAAGAAAGGTGGCATATTATTTCAAAAATTTCTATCAAGTAAGACCATGCAGCTGTGTAAAACTTCATCAGGATCTCCTTGGAATTTTGCATTTCTGCATCATCCGATTAATTCTGTTTGATTTTCAATGTCAAGTAACATTTTATAGATCTAAAATCCTCAAAGCATATATTTTTTCTACCTATGCACTGTTTAAAAATGTGGCCCTGGTCACCAACTAGTACAAAATCATTTCCCTTCCCACACATATTTAAATTATGCTACCGCGAAAGGCTTTTTTAAAATACATTTGGCATCTCCAATCCCACTAAAACCTGGAATGTCCAATCAGCAAACTACGTCCAAGGGTGCTTCAACAAGGCTCATGCTTCCACCTCGGTCCACCCATCCGCCGAAAAAGCCTTACGTCTGTTCGTTTCATTTTGTGGACGGCAGACCATCAGAACATCACTCATACCCCGAGAAATGGTTAGGATATATAACATATATAACAAATATAACATTTTGCTGGGATAACAGCTATCAATATCGCTATCCGTTAGCCAGCTAGCGTCTAATGAGTATGATCAGCATTATCACATAAGTATGTTCAGTTATGCTGTCTAACAGATGAGTAACTACATTTATAGAGTCAGACATTCTTGCTTGTTTGCGTGTGAACTTCACTATCTTCTCCGGATTCAAGACGACCGAACACACAACGCACTGCACGAGCCTTATAAACCAATAGGTTTTAAAGCAAATTCTGGCAAGCTAATTTACTTTTAGCTAACGTAAATTAGCTTCGCACTGGACTCATAACCATTCCCTGGAATGTAGTAAAATGTGGGTCTACCCTGAAATGTTATGCATATTGTACTGCGTTATTTTTACCTTTCTTTTAACACTCCTTGTTTCTGTCCTTCCCCTGTTATCTCATAATCACCATGTCTTTTCTAAAATGTAGGCCTACATCTAATCGATCTTTGTCTCATGCTCAACTGTTGCATTCTCTTTAAGGACTCGTATTATCTTCGTTCACATGAGAATCAGCCTCAATGTCCACCTGCATCACTGCCGTTGATCTCAGAAGCTGCTCACAAACAGATGCTGGAATTTCACATACTCTGACTTTTCCACCTACCCAAAACTTTGATCTAATAAAGGCTGTACCACAAATAATGTGTTTGTGTGTGTTCAGTGCTTTTCATGGAAGTTCAGATCATGCACAAACAATAGTTATCATTTTAGATCTCACCAGTCAAGTTGCTGAAAAGTTTCGTCATGAAGTATGATGGTCTGTAGTCAAACTAATTAAGAATGACGAATGGTTAATAAATGGTTTGCTAAGCAGTGTTCAAACTGAATTTATGTTGCGCTATAAATGCACTCATATGGACATTACGTTAGATGCTACCCAGCTGACTCATTATGCATAACGCATCAAAATACAGTAATGTGAATTGGTGCTTTTCAAAGTAATGGAAATACACAACTTATTAAAATGATATGGATATATCTATAAACTATGAAAAAGTAAGGTGAGTGTTGGCTGCGTACCTGGTCCTGGAATGTCACAACAGCAGCCTTAGCTTACGGCACATTTTGCCGCGCTGCATAATAAAGAGTGGCAATCGAGTTGCTAAATATCACGGCCATTCATCAATTAAAATGGCTAAAATATACTGAACAACAAAAGAAAAGCTAGTTAGTAATCGTAATAGTACATTAACTAAGTCAAGATGACCGCAAAACAGAAAAGTTTAATGAAACAAGTGTAAAAACGCATATGCTCATAATTAATTTGATATCCTATAATAATTAGGCCCTACACGCAAACTTATTTTCCGGTTTGTCTTCAACACTGCCAACTATGAGATAACTCGTAATGGCGGGTCAGGGCTGGCGCTAGACTTGAAAATTCCGGGGAAAATATTGACAACAATTAGTCTTGGCTAATTCTTTATGGTTTTCCTGAACACGTCTTCCAATTCAAAAATAATCAAGTGGCAAATGAAGACACGGCTTCTCTCCCTCATGCGATCTCACAGCGATAAAATAATGGGCTACATTCAGTATCGAAAAATAAGTCAATTATAAATAGGTGGGTCTATGCACTGGTCTACTCAGCAACGGTTTTTTTTTCCCAGGGAGAGCGGCAATTCAGAACTCATTTGCGAATGAAGGTCATTTTGGCAAAAAGTACGTACACCTGTTTCTGCAACACAGTCACGCAACTTGCAGTAAAAAATAGACAGCTGTCCGATTGGAAAATGTAAACGGACAAACCATGTACTTGTCACCATTACCTTCATTCGCTCTAAAATGCCGTCGCCGAGTGCTAGTGCATAGACCTAATTATAATTCACCTGCATTTCTTTTGTTGAGCAGTCATTATATTTCCACCGTAACGCCAGTTCACTTTTTCATGGCCGCCCCATGGTCACCCACCGACAGAACTAAATAATTTAAAATATCTCCATATGACATCTGAGGCCACCGCCGCATGTCATCCACCCACTCGGTGGAGTTCATTAACCTCGGGTGTACAAGTAAAATACCTCCATCCAACCTTTTGATATTTAATTTTGACTCTTGCCACGTTAGCCTCTCCATCTCAATTTGCTGGGTTTTTTAATGTAGTGGAGGTTTCAACACAATTGCAGAAGAGAAGAAATTTTAAAAATGGGTGTGGCAGAAGGTGATTAAAGTTTTTGAGAGAGACGTGTTTCAAAAACTCTATTAGTCTCTGGGAACATACCGAAAGCCGGGACTTCCGTTGATTGCGCGAGCTTACTTGAAGCATGACTGTGGTATTTTATTATTTTTAGCAAAAAATAACCGCGTTTCTAGAGTTCTGAGGTTACGCGTGGACAAAGCAAACTTGGACACTAGACTATGCGTTCAACGATGGTTTGAAAGTTTGACAACAGAAGTTTTGTGGACTTATTACCGTTGCTACTGGGTGACCCCATTTGCTTCCAGCGAAAAAGTAATTTGAATAATTTTTCAAAACTATACAGTGGCTAAAAAGTTGCACCAGGTGCAAATCAACTTTGTCCATTCGAGACATCTAATGGTGAGTAATTGATATACAAATTATAGTTTTTGGGTGGACTATCCCCTGAAATATATACCTGTTAGCGCAACTTCATTTCTCTTGCAGTTTCAAACATGACCTGCAAGTGATGAGTGCCCAGATGGCCAGTGGGAGACACTTGAGCAAAAAAAAAACTATCTAAACCCAATAAACCAACTGCATCCCTCCCTTATTACTGAGCAGCACAAAGCCAACTTTGCACTGGTATCAAAAGGATGCTGGCCTCCATCTAGTCAGGTGCGGCTGGATTCAATTCAATGCAGTGGTGGTCACTCAAGCACCGCAAGCTGAGCTTTAACCAAGTGAGCCAACCTAGCAGCTGAAGACTTCTTTTTATTACATTATGAATGACTTAAAAGATGATTATGTTTTTGCTCCGTTAGTATTTCTGTTTGCTTGTCAGTTTGTATGTGAGGTTGAGTTCAGGAACCAGTCGCGAGAATCCAAGAATGCAATGAAAGTGATTTTATTAAGCAAACAGTACAAAGTCCTCAATCCAAAAATCATAATCCATAGGAGAGAATCCGAATCGAAAAACCAGGGCAGCAAACACAGTAATCGTAGTCGGGCAGAAAAAGGGTTCGTAAACAGTTGCAGACAAAAGTACCAAATCAGAGCCAAAAATCGAGGACGGTCCAGTCAGAAGAGCAACACTGTGAGTACAAGGCGAAGACAAGAGCAGCGCAGGTAAACTTAGAGAAACGTTCTGACAGGGAACTGCTGTGAGAAGACTCCTAATATACACATACGGGAGGTCACATGCTAAACAGAAAATAGGTGCTGGCAGTCAGACTAGTTTCAAAGAAAGCAAACATAAGGGAGAACCTAATCACATGAAATACGCAAAAGCCAAAGTGCGGACAGGGATCACAAGACAGCCTATAGACAGATATACAACTGTTAGGGAGTTCTAACGTGCATAGATAATGAGAGAAGGACAGGGTGAGCAGGTGTGGAGGATCCACTGAAACACAGCAAAGAAGATTAGGTAAAGGCAAGAAGCGGAGACTAGAACAGGACGAGTGCTGAGAGCTTGTTAATCAATTTGTAAGGTACAGCTATACAATCCCTAATGCTCGTTAGTAAGTTAGTATTAAATACAATGTTAGAGTAGGTTAATATTTTTAACAAAACAACAAACTGTTTGTACGGTTAGTAAAATAGCAAACCAAGGTGAAGGAAGTAAACGAGATTGGAAGGAATGTTTGAAATCCAGAAACCACTAAATCACCCGAAAGAGTGGCACACAATACCGGGGCTGTGAGCAGAAACAAGACAAGAGACCAGACAGGGGGAGACAAAGTGTAATGCTTGGGTGAAAGCAAAACATGGACTGGAATAATAACAGCAATATGGGTACTGGCAAAAACAAAAACATGGCAATAACGAAAACAGGCCAAAACTAAACTAAGACAAAACATGAACATAACCAACCAACCAAATCACAATACACAGTACAAGGCAAGGTCAGGCAATGCAGAGATCAGAGAGCATATCAGACAGAACATCAAAAACATGGCAAACAGAGCAGAATCATAACATCGTAAGCGGAATTAAAGACTAAGTTGTAAAATGATTTTGATTAAACTGAGTGGGGAGATTACATATGACAACAGTGATTACATTCTCGAAGGTTAAGGTCAAAGCTCAAGGTCAACCTTGCAGAAGTCAAAAACAATGGTGCAAGTAGAGACACATGCTCGCTATCGAGTGCCCTTACATCAAAAAATTATTTTTAAAACATGTCAGTTTTAGGAAAATAATTAAATACTATGACACTCCCCTGAACTGACTGCTGATTAACTTATCCATTTTAATGAGTTTTTCTGGATACATCTGTCACAGCTCACCCAAGCACAGTGGCGAGGTAGTTGCCAAAAACCATCAGTATCATGCACAAACGATGTGATTTCAATCTAATGAAGCTTCATTTAAAATGTGCAATCAAAATCAATGGCAGAAATTAGGCAAAGTCATGATTAGCCAAAGCTGTATTGTGATAAGTTGAAGCACAGGAGTTTAGCTATTTTAATTCACCAAAAGATTGGTTTATTCAAAACCAAAGTTCACAGAGGTTCACAGAAGGGAGTTTTAAAAAGCATTGGTCTACTTTACTAAGGAGTAAATACAAAGTACAAATACAAAGGTGAAATAGTTGATTAAAACCAAGCAATGCAATTTCTATCTCATGATGCTCAAGTTAAAATGCACGATTAAGATGCAACAGTAATAGCACAGGTGAAAACATTGACAGCAAGTCCCACCTAGCTATTTTACAATGGTGACTAATGTTCTCTTCCATTAAAGTATTTTGGCGAAGCAAAAGGACTGAAATTGCTGTCCCCTAAATCCATAGCCTCCAATCTACCCTTTAGGTCAGTAATACATTGCTCCTTGCATTGTTCCTTCCCATGAATGATGCCATCCAGTCAGTTTTTCCTGGTTTGTAAGCTTGTACTATGGGGGTATTAGATCCCACAAGTTCAGGCAAAGTGCAAATGACGTTGCAAAATCAATGCTGAAAGAACAGCAAAAATCAAATCCCAGCTTAGAATTGCATCTTCTACCAGCCAAAACTGGTCAAGCTGTCTTCAGCTATTTGCTACACTTGAAGACCACCAACAGGGAATCCCGTAGTCAGACAGCACGCAGCTTTGGTCATCAGTGTGCTCCACACCTGCTTCAACCACCAATGTACCGGTTTTTATCAACCATGAGCACTGAAATGCCAGCTGAAATCTATCTGATTATGGCAAAACTCTGTCCACACTGACCAGGCCCTGCAGGTAACCCAGTCAAAAGCTAGAGGGCATTCGGTAGAATGCATACCTCCGTCACACCGTATATCTGTTTTTTTGGTGACAGAATATGTTCTGGATCACTTCCAAAATTGAATCAACTCTTCCTTGGACTAACAACCAACATCCTGCCGAATTTTGTGCCAAACCATTCATAACTTTTTGAGTTAACAAGTCAGAAATATCACACAGACCCGCGTTAGACAGATAAATTGTAATTCTTCCAGATCCAGAATCCAGAATATGCTCCGGATCACTTCCAAAATTGAATCAACTCATCCTTAGACTACTACCTATCATCCTACTAAATTTTGTGCCAAACCGTTAGTAAATTTTTGAGTTGTCCTTTTAACAGACAAATGGATGGACAGATAAACAAACAGGGTGAAACCAAAAATTGAATGCATTTTTTACAGCATGTTCAGGAAACGTACTCCTTCTTTCAAACATTTACAATAGACATCATACTGAACATCTAGTGGTGAATTTTAGCTCAGATCTACTGAAATCTCAGTCAAAATTCAACTGAAATAACTGTGCAGCTAATAACAGAAAAAAATTAGCTCCATACATGCAGAGATAATACAAGCATGACACACTCACTGAGCAAGAGTTGAGACACATAGGCCAAAGCCTGCGTGTGTGGTACAAACAATTACATTTTTTTTCATCACATCAATTAGCTGTGTCAAAGGGATGAGGTTTTCAATCCAACAAGTTAAGATGTCTCATACAAAAGTACACGCGTGTAAAATTTGATTCGAATATTAATTTTAAGGGAATGTTCAAATGCTGATGGTCGCTGCTGGTGATTAACAGCAATGGAGTTACAGAATGCACACTTGTTTTGAGACAAATATAAATAACAACCCCGCAAAGGGTTAAAAAAAGACTATCCAAAATGGTAGCACCTTTCTCTGGGGTAACACAATCCAATGACAAGTGTATAGCAGTGTTGGCATATTTTTTTCCTTCAGTCGTCTTATTCCCAGATACTTGGCTATAGATACAGCTACCCAATACATGCAGGTATAGACGGCGATGTTGGATAAAAAGGAAACAAATATTTGAGGAAACACGCCCTATCTACTCCATGAACGCGGAATATTTTCATTTGTATCGATTTCTTCCGTAAAACACAATATATTTGCAACGTCTGTATCTATAATGTTGATTAAAAAAGCCAAAAAAAAAAAAGAAAAGAAAAAAACGCCGTCACTCGCCTGGTGGAACATACCACGCAACACAGAAATCTCCATCTTTCTCGCTTCGCATCAACAACGCACTGGGGCCAAGATGGAGCATCACTGGCAAAAACGCAAAAATAGCCACTGTCGCTTTGCCCATCCAAAATAACAAAAACATTCGCCAAAATAATCCAATTTGCTAGATATGCGGAGATATGTATTTAAAAATCATCGACATACCGCGTACGAAGGTCTTACCTCGTTTGATTTCCTCCTTAGCAACGATCTGGCTGTTTGTGATGTCTTGTATTCACGACGATGGCAGGCTGTATGAAGATGCTGCTACTGCGTCCTCCTCCCCTGCTTGCGTCACGATGACTCAACCATGGACCGTCTCAAGCTCCCGGCCATTCGCTGATGCGAGAGCAGCTGAACCGGCGATGCGCATTGTAGAACGCAGAAGCCAACACAGACAAACATAGTAGGCTACCATTTTCCCGAACCGAATCGAATATGAAAGTTCCCGTGCTTTTTAACTGTTGTCCCGACACACAAAGTAAATAAAAAAATTAAAAATAAATAAATAAATACACTGCTTGTGAGGTAAAAATACGCAGGTGCTGCGTGGAACTTTTTATGTAGATCTATCAGTGCCGAATCACGGACAATACGTAACTCCCCTCCAGCACGCGCGGAACTTCATCTGCGAAATTTCAAGATTTAGGTGGCCCAAAACTAAGCACATGTACAATCTTATTTAACAACCAGCTCTTCGAACCGTTGGCTACTCCATCTCCTGTCCACCGCATATCAACTCTCGAAAAAAGTTAAAAATGATTTAGCCTAGGCCCTACCTTTTTAAAATTGGGCTTATTTCACATTACTTAAACGGGTTTAATAAAAAAAAATCACCTTTTTAGACTGAATTATTCCATAATTTATTCCACAGTGCAAAAAGCAGAGGCATAACTTATTTTTGTAAATAACATATTATGATTTCCCTTTCTCCATTGCCTTTTTTCCAACAGTAAACCTATCGGGTTAAAAGATACCATGCAGGGACGTATTCCGTGATAGGCCAACCTGGCTCAAGCCAGAGCCTGTGGGTCAGCTAAATCAAGGAGAATGTGAAAATTGAAGGCTTTAAGAATTATGTCGTGCTTTGGCGAGATTTTCATTCATCAGGGCAAAGGTTCATTCTCAGAAGAGTAAGTGCATAAAGCATGGTCTCAGATGGAAGCTTGATAATATCAGAAATGTCTGGTCAAGGTTGTGCCATCTTTCAGCTTGCTATGAACTCATGCTCATATGAACAAGCAACGGCCCATATCAATGCATGGCATGAACAAATACTGTATTGTAAGTGCTGCATTTATTGATACAATTTGACAAAACCATCGTCTTGCAAGAATGTTGACTTTTTCCTCTAGTGGCTCTTATGCTACTGCAAAAACAAAACAAAAAAAAAATGCACTGTTATCATAATTTTAAGTGGTGAAGTTCCAAAATTTAGGGGCAGCAATGTATGCTGTATCGAAACTGACAAAATGGAAAAAAAAAAAAAAAAACAGAAATCAATGTCTTACACAATACATCAATTAATATGCTATTAAATGGACCAAGAATAAATTCATTGTCTTTTTTATATTTTGTAATACTCCTCTTATATTTTTACTTCCGCCAAGAGATAATGTTTTTTTCAGCATGTGTTTATTCATTTGGTCGTTCATTCATTTGTTCTTTCATTAGTTTGTCAGTTAACAAAATGTCCCAAAAAGTAATGGATGGGTGTCAGTGAAATTTTGATCGTTGTTAAACTGCTAAAGAGGATGTGATTACATTTTGGTGAATATCTGACCCATACTGTTGACCCACGAGTTGAAAATTTTTTTATCCACATTAAGGCAGCACTTGTCGAGACTCAGTTAACACTCATGTTCAATGATAATGCTATATGCTCTCCAAGTGACTTCTAGTTCCAAATGTATTTATTTCAGTATTGTCTTTTTATTTTTTGTAATGCGTCAGGGTACTTTTTTTTTTTTTTTTTGAAATAATCGCAGTTGCCTTTTACAAATAATCGCTGGGGTTTTTGTTATTCTTACTTTTCTTTAACATACTTTCACACTGCCGTTGTATTTATCATTTTACTTAATTGTTTTGTTTTTTAATATGCTCCAATGGAGTCAAATTTAATTTTCATTGTATGTATATCTTTGAATGGGAAATTGTATCGGCAACAAAACTGGCAGAAATAATTTTTTTTTTTCTAAAAATTAAATGTATTTGGTTGGAATGGATGCCTGTAATATAAGTGAAAGTTTATGGGTTTTACAGCTAGGTATTTGAGAAATCTGAAATGGAACACAAGGTACCTAAATTGCCGAAATGGAGAAGCCACCTAGACATTCCTCTCTAATTTTGCTCTGATTGACCTGATCAGAATAAACTTTGGTACAGATAATAATGACATTCTGTGCTGTAATTTTTTAGAGGTTTCAGGCTGCAACTCAACAAATTTACAAGGGATTGAAGTAAAACTTAGGTGCAAAATGAGATCTTTCATTTACACTGTGTTCCATCTCCATTTACTCTGACTCAGTGACATATAGAGTGATTTTTACACCAGTTATGAAATCCCAAATGGTTTTACCTTTATTACGATACCAAGGTTATTCAAATGGACCAAGCAGTCGCAGAGATACTTATTTCATTTTGGGCTTGCCATTTTCAAAAAAGAGGCTCAGGGCTTAAGGGGTTAACATTATAACGACTCTAAACACAGTTTGAAGTTGCGCAAGAATGATCTCAGTTGGAAAGAAACATCTGGCAACATAAAAATAATGATTTAGCTTGCTCAAAGTCCAGACCTTAATCAGATTGAGCAAATCTGTTGTAACATAGAAAAAATCTATTTGGAATGAATTTAAGCCAATGAAATGTTTTAGCGAGAGATTAAATTTAAGAAAATGTGAAAACTATGCCTGAAAGATTAAATGCTGGAATCAAAGCAATGGTTCGCCACACTAGTTATTGACTTTTTCTCACAAAAAGACATTATTTTTGTTTTCACTACATATTATCTGTTTATTTTCATCTATAAGATCCAACATTACATGAAATACTTGGTTTCTGATTTATCTTCATTGTGTTAAGTGTATAATCATCACTGCAAACTGTACATATTGTACATAGGCAAACACACAGACAGATTCCTTGTTGTATAGTCTGATGATGTTGCTGAAATCAATGTGAAGGAGCTTGGAGAGAAAATCTCCCTATCATCCATAAATCAATGTTAGTACAATGACGCTGATATCATTGTTACGACCTGTCAACTTTCATCAAGAAATTGATCTGTCTATCTTTCACTCTGATACTTCACCCACAAAGAAGATGTTAATTGCGATGAAAAAGCAGCATTGTGTAAAGATCTCATACAATGGAAGTAACGATTTCTGTAGAAAGCATTATGTGACAGCTAGGCATGTATCCCAGGTGAAAAAGTATTACACTTAATTATATTAAAAGTATATTTGTTGCATACAAAAGTTATTACAAATATACTTTTGCAAATTAAGCACAAAAAGTAATATATTTAATATATACTTTTAGAAAGTGTACACTTTAAGTGTACTGAAGTAGTACACAAGTAGTATTCAATGACTACTTGAGCACACTTAATTACACATAAAGGGGGCTAAAAAAACATACACCATACTTAATACAGTCTGTAAAAGTGTAATTCAAGTATAGTATTTTTTACCTGGGATAGTCCGTCTATGGAGACTCAATCTATGGGAGTTGACCGTATGACACTGTAAATGACAGCCCGCTCATTAGCCCACAAGTGAATGAAACAAGATGCACTGAAAGAAATACGTTTGGATATATGTTCGGAGAAAAATGCTGCAGCAATATAATGATCAGGAATCGTACCTTCACAATTTCCTTTCAGCAGAGCGGCATTTTATCCAATAGGCTGCGCCAATCGACAACAGTCTATGGTCAAATTGCCCATTCAACGAATGGGTAAAGAAAATACTTACTGTACCTTTGTAGTCTCAGTATTTTTGCGGCATAGTGCAAAGATTCTGTCAGAAAGCAACTTTGAAAATGAATGTAGAATATTTAGCGGATAATTATTTGGACAATACCTCAAACAAACTAGTTATGCATTTATATTGTCGCGCCATTCAAGAACATGCATATGTCCCATGGACTCAGTTTGACGCACTCGGAACGCAAGGCTGTAGCTCAGGCTAGGTTTCTGCAATTAAGGTGGTTTAGAGTTCGTTAGAATCATCAGGACTCATACAATCAAATTCCCACCGCATAGTTTTACTGACAGCATCACAAGCCGAAAGCAGATAGGAAAGTACATTGCAAGGAAGCTGAATGCTACGGAGCTGAGATATTTGAAGCAACGCCCTGGGAAAGAACATGCTTGTAAGGTAGCGATCTGCAACCAAATGCGAGGACACAGGATTGCAAAAATAAAGGGTTTTATTGAGCGAGGGGGGTATCCCCAGCAGGGCAGAAGGCAGCAGTACAGAGTCTGCAATCCAAAAGTCAAAATCGAGTGGGACAGAAAAGGACTCACAACCAGGGCAGCAAACACAAAAATCGTAGTTGGGCAAAACAGATTCGGTACACAGGCAGAGGTTTGTAGGCGAAGCAAACTCATCAACCAAAGGGCAATCCGAATCATTAATAGGGCAGCAATCCACAAAATCGAAGTCGGGCAGAATTGGGTCAAAAAACACAGATGCAACAATAATCAAAAAAGGGCAAACCAAAGATCAGTTTTCGTGCAATCCAGTCAGAATCACAAACGCAATGAATACAAAGCAGGAGAGAAAGCAGCACAGGTAAGCAAGAGAAACGATCTGACAGAGAGTGGCTGTGAGAAGACACCTGATGTACACTTCTGGGAAGATCACATGGAGAAAAACACAGGTGTAGGTAGTCAGACTGATTACAAGGGAGAAGCACATGACGGGGAACCTAATCACATGAAATTTGGCAAATATTTCCATATTCCATCATTGCAGTATTACTCCGGTCCATGTTTTGTTTTTCACCATGCATTGCACTTTGTCTCCCCCTATCTGGTCTCATGTCTTGTGATCACTCAGCCCAAGTATTGCGTGCCACTCTTTCGGGTGATTTAACGGTTTCTGGGATTTCAATCATTTCTTCCAATCTCGTTTACTTCCTTCACCTTGCTTTTCTATATTACTAACAATACTAACAGTTTGTTGTTTCAGTTAAACTTACTCTGTTCTCTCTCCTTTTCGGTGCACGGTATAACTCCTTAACCGGAGCCGTATGTCTGTATGTAGGCTGTCTTCGCGATCCCTGTCCGCGTTTTGGCTTTTGCCAATTTCTTGTAATTAGGAACGCCTGTGAGGATGCGATCAGGAACCAGTCACGAGAACCAAGCAATGCATAGATTTAGTTTTATTGATAAAGGGGGAAGACCCCCGCAGGGCAGAAGGCAAAGGTACAAAGTCCACACTCCAACAACCAAAGTCCAGTTGGGCAAAAATAGAATCAAAACCAGGGGAGCAATCACAGTAATCGTAGACGGACAGAAATGGGTCTGGTTCACAGGTACAGGAATGTCAAAGAAGCAAAACCAGAATCCAATGGGCGTATGCCGAATCGTAACCAGGGCAGCAAACATAGATCTCGTGGTCGAGCAGAAAAAGGGTCAAAACACACAGATGCAACAGTAATCCAAAATCACAACGGAAAAAAACTGAAAAGTCAGGCGGTCCAGTCAGAAAGGTAATTACTGAGAAATCAAGGCGAGAGAAACGTGTCACAAGAAGTCTGAGGAAACGATCTGACGGGGAAGCGCTGTGAAAAGACTCCTAATATACACTCCGGGAGAATCACATGCTACACAGAACACAGGTGTTGGAAATGAGACTAATTACAGAGGGTGGAACAAGAGGGAGAACCTAATCACATGAAATGCGCAAAAGCCAAACAGGGAGCACGAGACATTCCTATAGACAAACATACGGCTCCAGTCACGGAGTTCTAACGTGCATAGATAATAAGAGAAAGGACAGCGCGATCAGGTGTGGAGCTCCCACAGAAAATGCAGCAACAAAGATTGGGGAGAGAAAAGAGGCGGAGACTAGAACAGAGCGAGTGCAGAGAGCTTGTTAATCAATTAGTAAGTGAAACTATACAAATCCTAAGTGCTTGTTAGTAAGTTAGTATTATATACAAGGTTAGTCATTGTTAGTAGCTTCTAGAG
Source organism: Gymnothorax reevesii (assembly GCA_029721435.1). Classification (NCBI taxonomy): domain Eukaryota; kingdom Metazoa; phylum Chordata; class Actinopteri; order Anguilliformes; family Muraenidae; genus Gymnothorax; species Gymnothorax reevesii. The sequence goes on from CM056574.1 coordinate 120,196,562, forward strand.
AAAATAACAAACTGTTTGTACTGTCAGTAAGATAGAAAAGAAGGGTGAAGTAAGTAAACGAGATCGGAAGGAAGACTGAAATCCAGAATCCAATAAATCACCCGAAGAGTGACACGCAGGACTGGGGCTGTGAACAGTGACAAGACGAGAGACCAGACGGGGGAGACAAAGTGCAATGCATAATGGAAAACATGGACCGGAATGTAACTATGGCAAAAAGTAAACTATGGAAAAGTACAACAAGGACAATACATGAACAAAATTAAGTTACCAAATCACAATACATTATCCAAAGAATGGTCAGACAAGGTAAGGAATCCAATAAACAATAAAACAAATATCAAAGCAAGCATGAACATGACAGTCAAAGCAGAATCATAACAATGCTAGGATCCTGGCTGATCTAGTTTCGTTATAACACGAACACATTGGGCAAACAATAGCAAGCGCAGATTTACCCTCAAGCAAAATATTGCAAAATATCAAAAAAAGGTAAGAATTTTTTTCTGCTCATCTCTGTAGACTGTAAAGTGTATGCCTGCTGTTCTTTCAATGCGGTGTCGGTTTAAAATGGCAGGGCTCATATCGTTGCATTCTGTGGACTTTCCTGTTTTATTTGAGGTATCATTTTTATGCATAGCACGAATTCAGCAGAAATCCTGGCGATTCAGTGCTGATGTGATTTTATCCTATGTTCTGCTGCATGCTTATTTACTTGCTTGGTGCTTGAATTGTGTTCAGTTGAGGTAAAAATGGTTTACAGGAGCTTTTGGCCGAGTTTCTTCATGAAATGTGGATATGCCGCTTGACAATGTGGCGATTTGGAAAAATGCTGTATTTATAATGCGTAATAACCGACCCCGGTACCGGGCCGTTGTTCTTAAGGGGTTAAAAAACAAAATCCATGACCAATAAATGTCTTTCCAAGTGTCAACGGGTACCTCACAAGGATGCTTTGATACTTTTTTTGAAAAGTGGCATTTTGTGCTAAAATTGGAGAACCCACTTGTAATATTACTTTTGTAGTTGTGTTGAGCTATTTAAAATGTTCTTGTTTAATCTTTTTATCATTTTTTTATCACTATTATTATCACAATAATTTTGATTGCAACTGTACAATGGAACTTTAGTCTCCAGCACTAAAATATCTGCTATTGATGAAAACATTCATTCCAATAAAAAAACAACATAGTCTGGCAATCTCACACATGGAGGTAGCCATTTTTGTAGCAAGCATACTGTGGGAGTCAGGCATGCACAATCGATTGATGGACTTTGATGTTGATCAACCAATAGGCAAAAGTTAACCCCATGACAGTTTTGAATGACAGCTCCCTCATTTGCCTACAAGCAACTGGAGAAAGACAAGGCTGACACACATTTAGAAAAATAAAAAGGGATGAAAATACAGGAATGTAAAATACGTAATGCATTACGAAATGTGAAAAAACAATGCTGACTGGAAATGTGAATAGTTAGAAAAATGAAATGGCTCATTAATACATGTCTCAGTGTAAAAGGACAGTTTTTTTTATTTTGAATCATTTGAAGGCATAATAATTTATTATATCCCCGAACGCCGAATGGCGTTTCAGGGATATTACGTTTTTGGTCTGACCGCCGCCGCCGCCGCCGCCGCCGCAACACCCTACGGGTTAACGTGATAACTTCAGTAATATTTGAATTAGAAATGTCATATTTTGCATATAAATAAGTATCATAAAGAGGAAGAACTGATTTGATTTTGGACAATTCTCAATTTCTAGATTGCCCACCAGGGGCCAAAAACTGAAAAATCGCTGTTTTTATCATATCTCTGGAAATATTTTTCCGATTGACGTCAAATCAAGTGTAAATGAAAGGTCATGACCATCGTGTCCCACGACGACATTATACCTGTTTGGTTCAAAATTTTGACACAAGGTGGAGCTTTGTCGCATAAAATTCACCATTTTTGCCATATCTTCGGAACCATTTGTCCAATTGACATGAAACTATGTGCAACTGCAAGGTCATGACCTCACAACGTGTCACATGATGACATCATACCTGTATGGTTCAATATTTTGCCACCAGGTGGCGCTTTGTGATTGAAAATGACCATTTTGGCCATAACTTCAGAACCATTTGTCTGATTGACCTGAAATTAAGTTCAAAAGAAAGGCTAATCAAGGTCTATTCAAGGATTGAGGAATTGGAGGATTGGGGGCGTTCGGGGATATACCCCAAGCCGTCGCCTCAGACGGCATAAGCCTAGTTTTATGAGTCATTTATTTACGTAGATCGTTTTTATTTTGGATTTTGTCAATTTTGTTCCTCCATACTTCTGATCAGCTTAGGAAGCATGGTAGTGCAAAACTTGCCACTCGCCAACTAGTATTGCATGACTCTGTGAGGTTACGCTCAGGAACCAGACGCGAGAACCAAATAATCCAAAAAGCTTGTGTTTTATTAGAAAAGGGGGTGAACCTCCACAGAGCAGGAGGCAACAGTACAAAGTCCACAATCCAAAAATCAATCCCTTCGGCTCCAGTTAAGGAGTTCTACCGTGCACTGAAGAAAAGAGAGAAAAGAGTTTAACAAGCGGAGGTTCCGCTGAAACTGCAGCAAGGTAAATTAAGTAAAGACCAGAGGCGGAGACTTGAATAGGGCGAATGCTGAGAGGTCGTTAGTCAATTAGTTATGGGCAGCTATACAATCCCTAGCGCTCGTTAGTAAGTTCTATACACAATGTTAGTTTTGGTTTGTAAGTTTAACTGAAACAACAAACTGTTAGTATTGTTAGTAATATAGAAAAGCAAGGTGAAGGAAGTAAACGAGATTGGAAGAAATGATTGAAATCCCAGAAACCATTAAATCACCTGAAAGAGTGGCACGCAATACTTAGGCTGAGTGATCACAAGACATGAGACCAGATAGGGGGAGACAAATTGCAATGCATGGTGAAAAACAAAACATGGATCGGTGTAATACTGCAATGATGGAATATGGAAACAAACAGACAAGGCAAGAACAAAACATGGCCAGGTATCTAAATCACAATACAAAATACAGAGCAATGGTCAGACAAGGCAAAGTTCATAATCCAGACATGACAGAATCCTAAATAAACATGGCAACAAGCCAGAATCATAACAGACGCAGACACAAGGCATAACAAGGCATATAAGTCAGTCGGTCAGTCAGTAAGAAAAGGATGACAGCTATTTCTGGCTGTACCCCTTGGGTCTGCAAAGTGTCTTGAATGAAATTATTAAATATGCTGTGATCTCTCCTACCCTCACAAAGAAACACTTTTGAAAACCTGCATTACTACATCTCCCTTCGATCAAATTCTCTTCAGTCAAAGTTCAAATTCTCTCTCCAGCTCAGGTGTCACCAAAGCACGTCATGCCTGACTTGCCAGGTGATATTATCCGGAAGCATTCAACAATAATTCCCGTCATGAGAAAATAATGGAAGTGCCTGACAATGTGTGAATATCAAGTAACTAACGACTCTCGGGTCACTCTTTTCCCACAGAGCACCTTTAATCCTTCTCTGTAATTTATGAATTGTGTGGCTCTATCAGACTATTCAAAAAGTTAAGCTTTGTGATTCTCTGAGGTATGAAGGGAGGGAAACAAGCTTTGTGTTGTGATCCGTGGTTTTTCATGTTCAGGTTAGGCTTGTGTTCTGTTTTTAATATTAGGTTTTATTAATAATTGAATTATTATTATGACTTTTAAATTCTTTGATATATTTATTGTCAGTTGGATTTGTTTTATGGTTTTAGTTCTATGTTTCCACATTTTTGCATCTCTCCCATGTTATTCCGGTCCACGTCTTTCCCATGTATGGTACTTTGTTTTTCCCCTGTCGTGTCATTAGTTTTGTCGCCGCTTTTCAGTCCCAGTAGATCGTGTCACTATTTCGGGTGATTTAATGGGTTCTGGATTTCAGCCTCCCTTCCAATCTCGTTTGCGTACTTCACCTTACTTTTCTATCTTACTAACCGTACTAACAGTTTGTTGTTTTTCTAGAATTTACTAACCAATACTAACATTGTATAAAAGACTAACGAACTAATGAGCACTAGGGATTGTACAGCTGCACTTACTAATTGACTAACGACCTCTCCGCATTCGCCCTGTTCTAGTCTCCACCTCTTGCTTTCGCTTAATCTGCTTCGCTGTGTTTCTTGCAGATTCTCTGAATTTGTCTCATCTCTGTCCTGCCTCTCACTCTGTGCACTTAGGAGTCCTTGTCCAGTTTATTTATTCTGTCTATAGGAAAGTCTTGTGATCCTTGTCCGTGTGTTGGTGGTTTCCTATTTCATGTAATTAGGTTTACCTCATGTTCTACCCCTTGTGATTTATATTATTTTCAGCACCAGTGTTTTTGTTCCCCCTCCCTTTATATCCCGAGAAGCAGAAGGGAGACGGGACTTTACTCTCTGATTCTCACTCACATGAGTTCGTTCTGAGGCCTGGACGCTGTGCGGGCAGCGTTTCACAATCATCTGTCAGACGCTCAATTCAACAAACAATCAATGCGCTCTGTGAACCCCATATCATCCGACAGTTTATCCGGTTGCTAATGGACATTCGCCAACAACACAGAATCAAACTTGAATTCATGCACATCTCAAGTATGCCCGGTATCATCGGTGCTATTGACGGGACCCATATTTGAATTATTTCTCCGACCCAAGATGAGGAGGTATTTATAAACAGAAAAAAGTTAATTCCATCAACACCCAAATAGTAGCCTATTTGATGGCGAATACAACATTTTGGACATAGTTGTGAAATGGCCAGGATCCATGCACAACTCTCGCATTTCATTTACGTAAATCCCGAGTTTATCTACGTAACCCGAGTCATCTGAATTCACCGTTCCTGCCATGCTCCCCTTCTAGTGTTCCCTAGTGCCCCAGTTTTTGGTTTTAAGCCTTACTAGTTTCCTGAGTTTTTCTCCATCCAGTGCTTGGCACGGTGATTTGTTTCGGCCTGCGTGGCATGTTTCCCTTCCCGAGTTTGGTTTTCCCCATAGTTTTAAGTTACTATGAATTAAAATTTCTGTTCCCGCTATTGGTGTCTCACCCCCCTCTTTCCATAACACTTTGTGCAAATCTTCTGAGCTGTTAGGGCTTCTCATATGCAGCACATGCAGTTCTGTGAAAAAGTGTTGAAGAATTTGGCTCCAAAACTATACGTACATCCATTTTCATTGCTTTAAGAAACATAACTTTTTCTGGTTTGGAGAAGTGGGCAAAAGAAACGCAGACTATAATGTTTAAAACTTTATTTGCTTACTGTTTAAAGATAATAAAGTAAATAATTCAAATACAGAACTGATAAAATAGTTTTAACCGAAAGAATTATTATTGGACATGGATGATGCTGCCAGGGTTTGTGTTCAACCAATCAGAAGTTCTGAAATTTCTGGAGCTAATTATATATGCACATACTGTCGTGGGAGCCTGGGAGGGAAGCGAACCACATAAGATATCTGCAAGGGGGGCAAACCAGGACCAACATGTCGATAATGTTCATTAGGTGGAATATCTTCAGGTTTCTTCAGTGTTGAAGTTTTTCTAAACACAAGCTCTTTAGCTGCAGCGCACTTCAGTTGGCGCTTCGGTAATTAGACATTTGACACGGGACCTGTCACTGCCAAGGTAAAGTCACTTGAGGTCCTTTATGGTCATAGCTTTTGGCTTTTCATTCTTGAGAACTTTTCTAATATTTACAAAAAGAACGCTAGGCAATTGAAGGAACATCGAGTTGGCTTTTTTCATATACAAGTATTTTCTCTTTCATCAATCCGATTTTTATTTTACTTACAAAACAAAAATCATTATCAACAAGTTTAGGAATTTCTGTTCCCACAATTTTGGTTACTAATATTTAATTGGGGAAACAAGCATTCTGTTCGGCTTATATCGCACAATGCCATTATGTCACGGAACACAAAACCCGACTCGAGTGAGCAGATGTTGTTGTGGAGGGAGGCAAGCTGCATTTGACCTTTGCAATGGAGGCTATCCTGCAAGCTACGTACTTACTTACCTTCCTTTTATATTCTCCCGTTTGTCCTCATGTTTTTGTGAGTTTGTCAGGCAGTATCACCTTACAAGCATTCTTTGATTCCTAGATATCCAGGTTCCAGTGTTTTTCCTTTTGATTTTTCAATTCAATCCTGTCCTCATTGTATGATTGACCTCCCCTGTATTACCATTTGTTGTTTCCTGGCTTCCCAATTCTAGTGGTTTTGAAATTGGCTTCCTAGTTTGTGAGGTATCGTTCTGGAACCAAATGCGGGACCAAAAAGATTCAGCGAAAATGAGTTTTATTGAAGCTGGGGGGTGAACGCCCACAGGGCAGAAGGCAACAGTACAGAGTCCACGATCCAAAATCAGAATCGCAGGGACATAATCCAAACTGCACACAGGGCAGCAAACGCAAAACTGAGTCGGGCAAAACAGGTTCGGTACACAGGCACAGGTAAATCACAGAATCCAAAGCCAAAATCCAGTAGACGTAATCCAAGTAATTAACAGGGCAGCAAAGACAAAACTCAGGGTCAGGCAAAACAGGTACAGTACATGGGCACAGAAGTATCAAAGAAAAAGCCAAAATCAGAATCAGGGACATTCCAGTGAGAAGTATAACACTAAGAATACAAGGCATCAACGCAGCACAGGCAAAACGTGTTGTGTTCCGTGGTCTGAGTGTCTGGTTAGTCAATTTTAGGTTTCTATCATTTTCGTATGTCAGTTTTTAGTCCATGTCTTAGTGTTCACATTTCATTCCTCTCCTGTGTAGTCCAGTCCACGTTTTACCCATGTACTGTCTTTGCTTCTCCCCGGTCACGTCATTGTTTGTATCAGTTTCTGTGTTAATTGATTGTGACACTATTTCGGGTGATTTAATGGATTCTGGGTTTCATCCTTCCTTCTGTTCTCGTTTTCTAGTTTCCCCTTGCTTTTCTATTCATACTAACATTACTAACAGTTTGTTGTTTTCTAAAATTACTAACCAAACTAACCTTGTATATAATACTAATCCACTAACGAGCACCCGGGATTGTATAGCTGCACTTACTAATTGACTAATTATCTCTCAGCAGTCGCTCTGTTCTAGCTCCGCCCCTCGCCTTACTGTTTACTGGCTTTGCTAAAGTTTCCCGCAGAATCTCTGCATTCTTATAATCTGTTCTGGCTCTTTTTCTGTACACTTAGGAGTCTTTTTATCCAGTTTATTTTTCCCATCTTTGGGATTGTCTTGTGATCCTTGTCTGTGTGTTAATGTTAATCTGTTTTCGAGTAATTGGTTTCCCTCATGTTACACCCCTTGTTAATTGGATTCAGTTTCAACACCTGTGTCTGTGTGTGCCCCTGCCCTATTTAGCTGAGCAGTTTCTGCACGCATGCAGATCTGACTTCACTCACGCGCACGCATTCCCACTCTCACTCTCCCTGCCCGGTGCACTTCTCCTCTGGTCCCCTCAGTTTCCTGTGTGTTCTCAAGTTCAGCCTCCTTCTCTGTCCAGCCTGCCCTTCCTGCTGCTTTCAAGCCCCTGGTGCCCCCTGTCTCCTCCAGCGTCTGCTGTGTCCTTGTGCCAGTCTTCTTCCTCTGTCTCGTGTTGTCCTGAGCACCAGCCGCCCTGCCTGTCCTGAGCACCAGCCGCTCTGCCTGTCCTGAGCACCAGCCAAGTCCAAGCCACAGCCCCAAGCTCAAGCCAAGCCAAGCCATGCCATAGCCATTACCTTAGCCCAAGCCATAGCCCCAGCGTTCCTGCCTGCCCTGAGCCCTGTGTCCTGTCTGTCCCCCTCCTGATGTTCTCCCTTACCCTTCTCCTGGCCAGCTGTGCCACCCGAGTTAGCCATCTGCCAGCTGTGCCAACTGTCTTGTCTTGTGAGTAGCTTCTAGAGTTCTGTTGTTCCCAAGTCTCGTTCCATGTTTTAGTCTTGTTTCAAGTTTGTTCCGAGTCTGTCCCCCCCGGTTTCTGTTAGTGTTTTGGATTCTTGAGTTCTCCAGTTTCAGTGCTAGGCACGGTGTTTTTGTTAGCCGGTGTGCCCCCTTTTTTCCCCTGGATTATTTCTGTTTATTTTAATAAGTATCATTTTGGATCCCCGCTTCTGGCGTCTCACTCCCCTTTTGTGTCTCCCTCCTCTTCTGAGTTTCTAAGTTCACGTTCATGTTTCCAAGTCCATGTTCCCAAGCTCATGTTCCCCTAGTGTGTTTCCCTCGTGTATCAGACCGTAACAAAACGTTCTGACAAGAGCTGTAAGTGAAATGACTGCTTAAATACATGTTGCGGTAGTCACATGCTATGTTTGGGAACAGGTGAGCTGCATCAGACTAATTAAGGGAATGAACAAGAGGAAATTCCTGAACACATAAAGTTGGCAAAAGCCAAAACGCAGACAGGGATCACAAAGACAACCTATAGACAAACACACGGCTCCGGTAAGGGAGTTCTAACCTGCACAGATAAGGAGGGAGAACAGAGTTTAACAAGTGCGGAGGTTCCGCTAAAACTGCAGCAAAGTAGATTGAGTAGAACCAAAGGGGTGCAGACTAGAACAGGGCGAATGCTGAGAGCTCGTTAGTCAATTAGTAAGTGCAGCTATACAATCCCTAGTGCTCGTTTGTAAGTTAGTATTATAAACAGTGCTAGTTTGGGTCAGTATCTTTAACTAAAATAATAAACTGTTAGTCTGGTTAGTAATTATAGAAAAGCAAGGTGAAGGAAGTAAACGAGATAAGAAGGAATGATTGAAATCCCTGAAACCATGAAATCACCCGAAAGTGTGGCACGCAATACTCGGGCAGTGAGCAATCACATGACATAAGACCAGACAGGGGGAGAAAAGTGCAATGCATGGTATGAAACAAAACATGGGCCGGAATATAAATGCAATGGTGGAATATGGCAAACAGACAGACAAGGCAAAAACCAAACATGGCATGGAATCCAAATCACAAAGTAAATCATGGTCAGATAAAGCAGTATTCATAAACAAACATGGCAGTCAAGGCAGATTCACAACATAGTTTTTAATTCTTTTTCACAGTTCACTGATTCAGGGCCCATATTCACAAAGCATCTTAGCGCTAAAAGTAGGTCCTAACTGCCGGATTTAGGAGAAACTCCTAAAAAAATGGGCGTGTCAGTCGTAAATTTAGGACTCCTAATTATTTTTACTTAGTGTTATTCTTAAATCATTTTAGGCCTGAGAGAGCTTAATAGTAGTCAAGAGGACTCCTAACTCGCTAAAACCTATTCACAAGGAATCGGATGATCACTGCTGCTGTTGAAAGATGGAATGCCTTGGAAATTCTGAATGATGCACAGTTGTTGAAAAGATATCGGATCGACCGTGAAGGGATTTTAATTGTTGTTGAATTGGTGAGGGAGAGAATTACGTCTCCAACCATGAGAAACAACCCAATAAGCCCCGAAATGAAATGTTAGACAACACTTTGTGAGTTGGCCACCGGAAAAATGCAACTTTGCAATTTAATAATTTCACAATCATCTGTCAGACACTCAATTCAACAAACAATCAATGCGCTCTGTGAGCCCCATATCATCCGACAGTTTATCCGGTTGCCAATGGACATTCGCCAACAACACAGAATCAAACTTGAATTCATGCACATCTCAGGTATGCCCGGTATCATCGGTGCTATTGACGGGACCCATATAGGAATTATTTCTCCGACCCAAGATGAAGAGGTATTTGTGAACAGAAAAAAAGTTAATTCCATCAACACCCAAATAGTAGCCTATTTGATGGCGAATACATTTTGGACATAGTTGTGAAATGGCCAGGATCCATGCACAACTCTCGCATTTTATTGGGAATTGGCTTATGCCAATTATTTGACAGGCATTATGTGCCTGCGGGATGCCACTTGATAGGGGACAGAGGCTACCCCAGCAAACGTTGGCTCTTGGCCGCTTACCTGAATCCATGTTCGGGACCACAACAAAATTATAACAGGTAGGTCATTGTTGATATACCCAAATAGCATATGGATGTAGGCCACATCAGGCAACGATCCAGCACTTTTGGTGTTCTTTTAGCCTGGACAAAATAGAAGTGAGCCTAAAGTGGCCCATGTGGTAAATGCTGAATTTGGCCCGCATATCACAAAACAAATATGGCCCAGAATTGGCAAATATTTGGCAGAGTGACAATAGTCAGTCTGAAAGTGAACCAAAACTGGCCCACATTTGCTGCATCATATGTTCTTGGCTGACATCTGGCATCGTGATGGCTTAGTTGTGGCAAAGTTCTGGCAAACGGGCACAGAGCGCCCAAGTGCCATCATTCCATGTGGTATGTGGGCCGTATGAACGTGTCAGGTGTGGGCCGGATATGGACCAGAAGAATTTTGCTATCTGGGTAGCCTACATTAGCCTATACATGTGAAGATGGCATTATACTGTAAATTACAAATAGGCTATTTAGTCTGCTGCTGTCTTTTTCACGGTGCATGTTATAGCACACAAGATGACACACAGTGTGGTGGAGCGTGGTATTGGGCAGCTGAAGTGCCGCTTTCATGTGCTGCATGGGGAGGTGCGTCTCAGCCCTGAGAGAGCCAGCAAAGTAATTACAACATGTGCCATCCTTCACAATTTATGCCAACAAAGAAACACCTCAACCGGATGATGATGGTACTGCCGACAGCAGTGATGGTGATGATGTTGCGGAGGATGACGATATTTTCAGTGTTGCTGAACAAAGTGGACTGACAGTTTGGGGCAAACAAACTTGAACAACTCGACATTTAAATGATCGCAACATATTCCCATTGGGTAATAAGTTGCCAATTATTGGGGAAAATGTGCGTTTCATTATTGCCTCGTTGTATGCTATTGGCGTTTTTACAACTATCTCTTTCCTCTGTATTTTTATTTGCCTTGAGCTCGATATGTGGGTGCATTTTTGTGCATTTTTCAGGAGTGCACAACGTGTTATTATTTCATATGACAGACCAGCCGCTTGCACTATTTCCTCAATAGGTTGTATGTGGGATATTTTTTCAATGGGCCGCCCTGTAATCAAACAACCAATCACCATGCTCATTGTCCCAAGAGTTGTAAATTTATGAGAACTGATCCATAGCAATCATCCATAGCAATGGAGATTTACTCCCACCTATCTCAGAGCTACTCCTAGTCTAGGAGTTACCAGTTTTCTTAGCTGAAAGTTGCTCTCAGCGGCTTTGTGATTTACTTTTAAGATTTTACCGCTACATGAAATGTTTCAGCGTGACTTAGGAGTACTCCTAGCGGTAAGATAAGATGCTTTGTGAATACGGGCCCTGATCTGGATTTGCTTGTCTGTACTGCATTGTTACTGATCTGAACTGCCTGACTGTTGTTGGGGTTTCCGGGGAAGAATAGCTTATGCAAGGTCTGTGTTCCCGTAACCAAGTATGCCCTAAAACAATGAGAAAAGCAGGGGAACTGATAATAAAAAACCGAACCTCCTCAGAGTGACCACCAAAGGAAATGAACATATTTAGCGGTTCAGAAACTTCAGTTATAACTCCCATTCCAAGCAGGCGACGTCCAACGTTCTCACTGAGCTTGACTGTGAAAGCATAGCGGTGGGAACGGAGTGCTTCCTAGCCCACCCAGTATCCATGAAACAGTTTACTACGCCCCAATCTACGAACGTTCAATAGTGAATCTCTTGCACCCCACAGTCAGTTCAAAAGGGATTAGTGTTCGGGTGGGAAATTGGATCTGCCCCTCTATCGCCCCCCACATCGCTAGAGGGGTTTTCCGTTTTCCCTGTTGCTTAGGACAACGTGGACGGGTATGACCCGGCTTATTACAATTAAAGTAGATTATTCTTCTGCGAGTAGGTTAATTAGTCCGACTGTCAAATGAACTATTAACTCGCATAGCAACTATAGCCCATTTGTCAGCAAGCGGCAATCTGTTTAGCTTCTCCCTGTTGCATTTGCGTATGTGGTTGTCAATTCACACGACCGCACAAACCAAAGAGAGTAAAGTGATGAAGACATGCATCTGGTGAACTTATATTCCAGGTTTCACACTGATAGCATGAGAGTAAGAGAAGAGATGCTGTTTAAAGCAATGTTTGGCTGGTCAAAAGCAACATTTTTGAGAAATTGACAAAAAAAAAACAGATGTCCATATTTTATATAGTCCTATCAAGTACACACACTATGAACTTACTGAAGATTATTTTACAAAAATGTCAAAAACCTTTAAAAAAAAAGCCTATTTTGGGAGTGTCTGCCTACCTTAAAATGCCGATGGTGTGTTCGATGGTGGAGCAAACGCGTGCATAAATCTGATTAGCTTTACTACCGCTCAAAAGTTTGTAATCACTTGGAAATTTTCTTGTTTTCCATGGAAACACACATGAAATTAGTCTGAATAGGAAATGTAGCAAATGAACAGAACATGCAGACATTGAGTTTGAAATAATGATTTTAATGGAACATGATGAATATGTACTTCAAACTTTGCCTTCATCAAAAAAACCACCTTTACTGTTGATACTGAAACTGTTGTTTCATTGGAACTTTTTTGCGCAGCTGCAAGTTGACAACCTGTGAGGTATCTTTGTCTTAAACTACACACTCTCAGATATTTGTCTTCTTGCACAGTTGTGTATTGGGGCCTCCCTCTCCTTTTTCCTGTCCTTGTTAGTGACAGTTTCTGCTGCTCTCTGAAGGGAGTAGTTGACACCATGGTAAGAGATTTTAAGTTTTCACTTTCTCACATTGAATAGCCTACTTTTCTAAGCACAACAATAGACTGACGGGTCTCTAATGGCAGTTCTTTCTTTCTGGCCATTTTTAGCCTGTAATCAAACAAACAACTGCTGATGCTTCAGGTACTAAACCAACCTCAAAAATGCCATGCTCCCTTTTGCGCTCCCTGATTAGTTCAATGGTTTTCAGTTGTGCAACACATTTGCAGAAGGGTTTTCTTATAATCAAATAGCCTTATAAAACGCTTACGTTGGATTAGCAGCCATACCAGGAGATTGACAGAGGACTGACAGTTGCTGATAAGAGGCCTCTATGCAAAAATGTAGATCATTCATTGAAAATCATCTGATTAATTTTCATCGTTTGTGAAATGGATAAAAATGTTTGTGAAATGCATGAAAATGTATTTTTCTTTGGAAAACAAAGAAATTTGCAAGTCATCCCAAACTTTTGAGCGATAGTGTATATGAACTGAGGGTTGGTCAGTGGTGTCATTAAAGCTAGGCTAAATCCAAATCTCCACCCTCTGGACTTGCAGACTGAGCTCTCATGGACTTCAAGCGTATATACGTAATGTGACGTCTTCACCGTCATCACGAAATGTCTGCAATAGCGGGAGTCAGCAGCATTATAAAGGAGCTGATAGACAGGCGTCGAGTGTGTTTCACTCGTTTCCGGGGGAACATTAGAGAGAATACCTATATAGCTTATGTTTTTGTTTTGTTATGTTTTAAATTAGATCTGGCCAACATTATTCAAGGAATGTTTTAATATTATAAATTTAAAATAAGTTTATGTGGTTTTGTGTGTGTGTGAATGTGCTTTATTTCCGTCAGCAATTTGGAAAAATTAAAACGTCACGTCCGCATTGCATTGAATTATGGGTAATTGTATCCCTCAAACGAGTTCGGAGGATACTATGGATTTGGCCTCGTCACGCATCCGCCGTGTCCGCAGAGATTTTCTTGTGAACGCTCTACAGCCCACATAAGTGCACTGATTCCTCTCAAATTTTGCAGGGACATGTATTATGGTAAGTTCACGACACCTATTGATTTTGGGTACTCTAGGACCATCTGGGCCCAACTGGGGGGCCTTCGAGGGATACATGTACTCGGTTGCCGAGTGCTCCAGTTAAACTAGTGAAGTCTGCTGAAGTATGCTCCCCAAACGGACTCCCTGGAAGTCCGCAGAAAGTCCGCTTGAGGTCCCTTGTGGACTGGATGAATTGTGGATTTAGACAGCCCTCAGCACTCCCGGACTTCCAGTGAACGCGCCCGCTAAGCCTGGGAGTTCAGTGAAGTGCGGACATTTGCATGCAGTCCTAGAGTATGCAATCTTGGAACCGCGAGCAAGATTTGAATGTAGCCTCACCTCTAAACCCACAAGCGCAAGGGAGGGAGTGGCCCGCTGGGTGTGCACAAGAAATGATTGTCATTGTCAGTCACTCCTGGCTCTGATTGGTTGTTTTGTCCCGGTTGCGGTAAATCTTGCAGAAGGAATCAGAAGCACTAGATGAAGCCAGATGACTCTGATTTTTGAAAAAATTGCAAATTCCAGCTTTAAGCAGGGGGCCAGGGCATATCCTCAAATAATAAAAATAATAGAACAAATCAAATTAAGATCAAATCAAAAGACATTTTTGTGGGAAATTCTAATTATTAAAGGATATACATACCAATGAGCCATGCATCACCAGCTGCTCCTTGTTTCGAGGTGCATTCCCACGGAGCTGTTTTGCAAAGTGTTGGTATATTTAATTTATTTTAAAATAAAACATGTTCTGTAAATTACCAAAAAAAAAGAGAAAATAAATGAATAACTAGGCTTATGCCGTCGGAGGCGACGACTGGGGGTATATCCCCGAACGCCCCCAATCCTCCAATTCCCCAATCCTTGAACAGACCTTGAATAGACTTTCATTTGAGCTCAATTTCAGGTCAATCGGTCAAATGGTTCTGAAGATATGGCCAAAATGGTAATTTTCCATCACAAAGCGCCACCTGGTGGCAAAATATTGAACCATACAGGTATGATGTCATCATGTGACATGTTGTGAGGTCATGACCTTGCAGTTGCACATAGTTTCATGTCAATTGGAGAAATAGTTCCAAAGATATAGCAAAAATGGTGAATTGTATGTGACAAAGCTCCACCTTGTGTCAAAATTTTGAACCAAACAGGTATAATGTCATCGTGGGACACATCATCAGGTCACGACCTTTCATTTGCACTTGATTTGAGGTCAATCCGACAAATATTTCCAGAGATATGATAAAAACAGTGATTTTTCCAGTTTTTGGCCCCTGGTGGCCAATCTAGAAATTGTAAGTTGTCCAAAATCAAATCAGTTCTTCCTCTTTATAATACTTACTTATATGCAAAACTTGGAATTTCTAATTGAAATATTACTGAAGTTATCGCGGAACAGTGATTTTTTCAGTTTTTGGCCCCTAGCTTGTGGCCAATCTAGAAATTGTAAATTGTCCCAAATCGAGTCAGTTCTTCCTCTTTATATTACTTACTTATATGCAAAACTTGGAATTTCTAATTGAAATATTACTGCAGTTATCGCGTTAACACTGAAATCAGTTTTTGGCCCCTGGTGGCCAATCTAGACATCATAAATTGTCCAAAATCGAATCAGTTCTTCCTCTTTATGATACTTACTTATGTGCAAAATTTGAAATTTGTAATTGAAATATTACAGAAGTTATCACGTTAACACGTAGTGCAGCGGCAGCGGCGACGGCCGGACCAAAAACATAATGTTCCCCGGAACGCCATTCAGCGTTCGGGGTTGTAAAAATTATGGAAATATTACTGTAACATCGCATTTTAATTAACTGCGCAAAGTCAATGCAAAGACGCGAATACACGCATTTTGAGTCATCCACTGCATTTTGCAGCCACCACTGCATCAGCTGACGGAGAAACGTAAACAGCAATCACAATGGTGAACGTTAACTCCTTTGGTAAATAATACAGCCGGATTTTAATAGCAAGCAGTTCAATGTCCGGGGTACAGAGGCGCTTCTTCACGTTCACATGTCCGGGATTACACCTCCTCTCACTCACAAAAAGTGCAAACCCAACTCCCTTGTTGAGCGACTTTAGCCATGTTTCACTAAAGTAAAAAAATGCTACATTCACGGTATTCCCTCAGGGTCTTCACCAGCGCTGCGCGCTCATCCGTCTTGTTCCCCCATTATAATCGCCCTGACCACTGGCTTCCGTCTTCTCCTTTTCTCTTACCGCTTGACTCCAGATCTGCAACTCTGGCGTCTCCTCCATAACTCCTGCGGGATCAGGGTCTGTCTCCGGGCAACAGCACAGTCTTACACAGGGCAATCACGAGTAAACAATGACCCTGCTCCAATTGGCAAAGTTCTCAGTTACGAAAAAAGTTTCCTCCTTCTTCCTCTTTTTTGGAGTTTTATGGCGATTTCAACACCAAAGTTGTATTACCGGGAACTACTGGCTGAATATTTCCAGCTATGGTGAAACGTGATGAGCGTGCACGGGTGGAGTAGGGAGGGACAGAGGGTGGCATGGGCAGCAAAAGGCATCTGATTGATTCTTTCCATTCGGACCGAATGGCAGGGATTTGTCAGAGTTTTTACTGTCCTGCAGCCAACACAGAGGTCTGATTCTTGTCATTCCTTTTTCTGAATACATAATGTGTTTAAAAGGCTATTCTTTTAACCCCTTTGTAAATGGTATCGCTTATTTCCCTATTGGTACGGTCCTGTTTCATAAGGCAGAATCTTTCTGTTATGTAACTTGTTATAACTATGTTATGTGTTCCAACAGTTATTCGGACCAATAAAGTCGCAAGTTTTGTTATTCCTGTGCCATAGCCTGCCTCTATTTTTGGTGTGTGTATACGTAAAGTAAGTGATTTATGAGGTTTTCAATTGAATGTTATGTATAACATTCATTGATGTCCATTTATTGTTCGAAATTACGAGAGTAAGTTGATAATTTAGCATAGCTCGCGGTTGCTGTTGCTAACTAGCTCGTGCCTATATGGCACCGTGAATGCGCATTAATTATACATTTGATCTGTGCAAACCAGAGACCCCTTTTGAGATAGTCGTTAAATTATGTATCGCGAGTAAATAGTATCCAGTAGTCATTCATTTATTGATACCAAACTTTACAGAGTAGAACGCAATATATGTTCATTAGTTCATGGGCATGAACTAGTTGGTTTCAAGCAACTGAAGACCTGTATATAATGTAGTTAATATTTCCAGGGTTACTTCGCTGACAGAGTATGTCAATAAAGTATATTGGTGTTGCATTGATCTATTTCTAGTTGTATAATAATTACCATCAGTCTTTGGCAAGTTTATGATAATGCTGCTCAAACTGTAATTTGTGTACTCCAAGTATTTTCTTACTACATAGTTCTTTGTATTGTAGCTAGTTGGTGATAGTAAACTAATATTATCTTTGTTGTATAGGAAACCACATCTATAGGCAAACTTTTACATTGGAGTACAAATTATCCACAGTCTGAGCCGTGTGTGGTGGTGGCAATAATTAATAAAAGAACTGGATTCACCCATCAGGACTTGTGATTCTGACAGATCACCTGTGGTGGGCTAGTCTTTTTCGGACACAGCATTCACGTAGAATTTGGAGTAGCCGCAGTCAGTTATTCCTTCGTTTCATAATGTATTGACTACTCTCAGGATAGATGGACCATTTCACCCAGTATAACAAAAAGTGTTTATTAACAGGATTACCAACTATGCCTTTAAGAACAAATTTGTTTGTAGGAACGGTTCGTGAATGAGGCCCAATGTTGGTTTGTGCTTCTGGCTCAGCAGTAACTTTGCTTTCACAAATCTTTCAAGTCAAGTCAATCAATCCACAAAAATTTTAAGAGGCACTTGGAGACTGCATGAAATCACAAATTGTGACAGAAACCGAAAAGACACTTTTTGATAAAATAAATGTTCTTGAGCCACAAGCTTGGCCATCACTAACGCCAGCCTTTTATGGAGAGGAAGAGGTGAGGCAGCTTTTTGACGTGTTTAGCAGTAGTTTTGCTGGTGTCAGGCAGACATATAGAGATTTCAAAGATAATCAATGCAATAAGGTAGCTGATGGACGGCTAAAAAAAGCAGTATTGGTATTTTCATGGTATTTTAGTCTGTATGCACGTGGGTCATCGAATTGACTAGGTAACAAATTGTTTGAGAAATAAAAACCGTGACTTGTCATTGCTAACATTAGCAATGCATTAGAGTCCGTTTCTCTGGCATTTTGCTGAGACGCTGTGGAAACCGTTCCAACATTAGCGCAGCCATTATGGCAATATGAAATATAATTGAGACAGTACATCGGTCAAATGAGTCGTCATTCATTCTTCATGCATATTATAGTATGAACTTTAGTGGGCTATGCACACAGAAGACGGCAGTTTGTTGGCCACATAATGCTATACATCATTTCTTTGCGAACCATCAGGCATGAAGCATAAAAATAATTAACAGATGAGACTTACAGTGTAGAACTCTTGCTGTGTAGTTGCTTGCCATGGTAGGTCCTTGTAGTAAACGTTCTTGCTGAATTTGGCAACCTAGCTGGCAACCTCTCGTCAGGGGGAGAGGATGCTGTGCTCCGCAGTATTTTTAATGTGAGCAGTACCAGTTTTTGCCACAAACTTACGTACTGCTCCTTTATTAATCATGTGCTTTTAAATTGGTATTGATTATTGAGCAATATTGAACAGCAACAGTTTGAAAGCAATTATGCATTTAAGGGTCCGAGGACAGCAAGTCAGTTGAATATCCTGTAATGCCGGTGTTACCACCAGGGGGACGTTGGGCTTTAGGAACTTGAAATGCATACAGATGAGAGACTTCGATAAATCCTCTGCTTTGTGCATTACACAGACGACTTTGTTCAATCTAGAGTAGCATATTGCCTGCTTTTTTCCGATTGGGGAATGTCTATTTTTTAAAATTAGTTATATTTCTGATATAACTGTGTTAGTGAGTTATACTTGTTCCTTATAGGGTGTGAAAAGTATTTATACAAACTTGTGTTTACCTTGGATGACAGGAACAACAAGCATTCCGTCTCAGAATTAACATTCTGATAGTAAAATAAGCAGTTCCTTTAATGAGTATTTGTACTTGCTGATGCGGCTTCGTAGAAAAATAGACAAAACTCTGAATTTCAACATGGAGAGAAGGCATGTTTTTGGGATAGAGAGGTTACTGGTGACTATTGATGTCCATCCACGCCTATATTGCTAAATTCTTGCTAAATTCCGCCATGAAATCATTGATTCATATTGAACTTCATGAGTAGAAAGTTAATTTATGTTAAACAGATGATTATGATTTGACAGTGCAATATTTTGAGGGCTCTGACAGCATGGCGAGCCACTAGGATAGCTGTCTTACTTGGCTCACAAAGAGCAGATAGTTTTGAAAAGCACTGTCACATGAAGTAGACTTGTGATCAAGGAATTTAGGATCCCAGAAATGTATTGTTTGGACAATACATTGTCCAAAATAATAATAATTCTCAGTATTATTATTTTGATAATTTCATTGCTGAATTTTCATGAAGACTTCTTTGTTTGTGTCCCTTACTCTGAACTAAAATTCTGTAAAAAGTGAATATGATGGAATTCTAAGTGCAACAAGTATCTTGAATAATTTCACCCATTTCCACCCTCTCTGTGAATCTCAGGTCTTGAATTATAAAGCCTTAAATTGGGTAATGGATAAATAGCCATATTTGGCTTCTGCACGAAGGGGTTAATTAGAAATGAAGTTTTAGATCAAAATGCATTTTCAACCTTTTGTGTGACCTTGACCTTGAATTTTGACATAGAAACTTAAAAAAGTATACTTCTATGGTCGGTAACTGATGGTAACAAGTCTCCAAGTTTTGTTATGATTGGTGCAGGATAAATGGCGAAAGGGTGCGTGACGAATAAACTGACAACTGAAACAGACATCTAGCGCAACCGACTGAAATACTTGCCGAAATCTTACAATTTTGGCAAGTAATAAACAGGGTGAAAATATAACCTCCTTGGCAGGGGTAATTATCAATTTCATTTCTTTATTTGTTTGATTTAGTAACTAAGGGGGGAATTACTTTCTTTCATTTTGGGCCAAATAGGTTTTCTTCAATAAATGAAATCATCATTCAAAAATGGCATTTTGTTTTTACTCAGGTTATCTTTGTCAAATATTAATATCAGTTTGA
Source organism: Gymnothorax reevesii (assembly GCA_029721435.1). NCBI lineage: Eukaryota > Metazoa > Chordata > Actinopteri > Anguilliformes > Muraenidae > Gymnothorax > Gymnothorax reevesii. Next base: position 120,216,562 of record CM056574.1, read on the forward strand.
TGCTCTGAAACATTTTTGCATGTCAAACACGTATGCAAAAAGAGTAAAAATTGGGAAGGGGGCAGATACTTTTTCACAGGACTGGACAGTAATGTTCAGATCTGCAACTTCTGCAGACCATGGAAGGAATATCACTTCATACTGGGGTTTATTGCCCCTAATATAGCAAGATCAGATAAGAGATTCTTTGACAAATATGGTTTTTCTTCTGCATTGCCATCAATGACGTTAAGGCAAATTAATCAAACACAGATTATCACATTGGATGAAGAAACACTGAATTAAAGAGGAGGAATTTACAAATCCCACCCATGCAGATATTCTCAGTTGAATGAAGACAAAATGTCTTCGAAAGAGAGATTGTCTGCATACATTGGGCACATATTTTCATTATCTTACTCGCAGCTATGCATGTTGTTCTTATCAATGCACATCCAGTTCATCTTGTAAAAAAACGCAAGCGAAACAGATAAAAACACATGACACTCAGTCTGTGATTGCTCTTAAGGCACACACAAAGACCTTGAAATATTTATTGGAATTATGCTTTTGTACAATAGGCAGCAAGGTGGAGCGATAAGTTGTGCTGTTGCCTGATCCAACAAGAACATTTGGGGGTTTCAATTCAGCCTGAGTCTTCTACTTGAGTTGCATGTTTGTGAGGGTTTTTTTTTCCCAGGTGCTTTATCAGATTGAGCATGCTATTCTAACCAGTGACTCAAAACTGCCCAAAAAGTGTACGCAAATGTTGTCTGTGGCAGTGATGGTTTTGTTTACCATCTTGAGGGTAATCCTGTATCGTGCTCATTGCACGCTGGGATAGGCTCCAGCCCTATTGCAACCCTGAAGAGAAGTATATGGGTTATGGACGGATGAAACTTTACAATTGTTCGCCATCTTTAGTTTTAATCAAGTTTAACATAATGAAGCCCTTCTTGAAAGTGTTTTTTGGCAATTCCATGAAAAGAGGGACATGATGCGCGAAATTAAATCTGTTTAATATCCAGGAAAGGGCCTCAATCTTTCCACAAGGCCCCCAAGTTTAAGAAACATATATATTCATGGCTGAACCACTATTTTTCAGCAAGAGTTTTGCATCCAAATAGATCTTGCGAGTTTTTTTTTTTTTTGGGGGTGGGGGGTCTGTTTTTATTAGATAGTTACACATTGGAGAGTGACAGGAAAGTCGGGGAGAGGAATGGGGGAAGACATGCGGCGAATGACCCAAGCCGGAATTGAACCCGGGTCTCCGCGGGAAGGACACTGCCTTTATGGTGTGTGCGCTTAGACCGATGTGCCACTGGGGTGCTGAGAAGGTGCGAATTTTACCCTGAAATAGTTATTACAATTCATATCTTTCCATCTTTTATCAAAATTGAGCATCAATTTAAAGTAGAGGGGAGCTTGAACCCTCATGTGGAAGTTTGCTGACCAGAAGGTTGGGGTTACTTAATCTTCCCGGTCAATGTAACGTCTGTCTCGGAAATTCAGAATTATTTTCATTGGAAGAAACTGAGATAGAATATTGACTTAACCTTCAATAACGTTCCATAACGTTCGTCACATGTAACGTCCGTCACAGGAAAAGGGGTCCTGTAACATCCGTCACGCCCCCTGAGAATAGAGGATTGCTCAACATATCTAGATGATAAAAAGGAGAGAGGGATTTTTTGCCATGTATGTTTTTGAATTGGGGGTCAAATGTGTAATTGTGCTCATTTCTAAAGGACTAAGTTTTACTCAGATTGTCATTTCATTGTTAAAGATTGTAAAAGGCCGTCACAAGATTTGCTACATTAACTGGATTTTTTTATACTCTGTCAGCTTTCTCAAGTACATGATTGTTCCACTAATTATTCAAAGGTGGCAGCTGCAGCAGGGCAAAATTTACCCATGATTCAATTGTCCTTCTCCTATCATTTCCAAGGCCATGAAGGCAGGCTTTTTTGAAGTGCTCAATTTCTATTTTCATGAAGCAACATCAAAACTAATCGTCTGTATCCAGTTATTCTGTGCGTTAAACAAGAGGAATGGACAAGGACAAGGCTTATTTAGAAGGTGTAAATACAGGTTTTCTGTGAAATGAGACACGTGCACGGATTGGGAAGGCAGTGCGCCATGTGCATATGGCGCTTAAATAAAGAAAATGGCGTATTAAAAAACTACTTACAGGGCTCCAGAGGTGGATGAGCAGCAAAATGACGTTTATCCCATAAATGATTAAAAATGGGTGTGATGCAACCGATTAGATACAGGTTTAGTATCACACAGGTGTAATTCAGCTTTCTTGTGTCAAAGTTGTTCAGATTCCGTTCATTGGCAAACGTCAACAAATATTTCCACCAGGCTAATTCTTCTGGAAATGATCACCATCGCTGGTGTTTGCATCTAGTTGACGGTTGATTGATTTCAATGGGATGAATAATTCGTTAGCTAGCATGCTAACCCTTTTTGTCTGTAATGAGTTACACATGTTAATGTTATCTTTAACACTTGAATGTAATAATTTAATGTTGAAAAGCATTAGCATGCTAGCTAGTGAATTATTCTGCCCATTGACTTGAATAAACTGTAAACAAGAAGCCAAACGCTATTTTTCCATTTTCCAAATAATACAATGCTGCCATTTATGGGATAAATATAACCTCAAATTCATGAGAAAGAGCCATCAAATATATGAAACTCTAGCAGTAATTTTCATTCAAAGTTATTCTTACCTTTCTGGAATTTTTACACTTTTCTTTTGGAATCGTAAAATGCTCCTAATAAGCGTATGGCATACTAAAATGTAAAAGAAATCCAGTAGATGTTGGAACTCATCGATATTCAATTCTCATATATTTCTGATAAAAGTCTGACCAATCATTTTCTTCGGTCCGAATGAAATGATTTGCTAAGCTTCCTGTCAGTCATCCGTTGCTGTGCCCCTTCCAGTTGCCTACCGCTGTCAATGCTTGCTAGTCGCGCGCCTCTCTGGCAGAGCGGTAGAGACAAAGCAGGTGGCTGCTCAACGAAGTTAGCCTGCAAACAAAGCAGCTGCAACTGCTCTTGATTTAATGACTAACATTACCGGGACAATTCTGGTGAGGTGTGACGTTATGACAGCAGTTTTGCAGGAAAATATGTATGAATTCTGCTGAAACACGAAGCATCTGACTGTAAACAAACAGGCACTGAAATGCTATTATTACTAACTAATGGTAGGTCGTCAGACGTTACGAGGGCATTTTATTTTATACCACATATAGAATTGAATATTATGGAATTACTGTTGGTTAGTTTTCACTTACTGGTGCCTCTGAATCTGACTCCATTGCCCCGTTTCAAGACCCATTTCTGCCCAACTACGAATTCTGTGATTGCTGCCCTGGTAACGGTTTGGATTACGCCCACTGGATTTTGGCTTTTGCTTCTCTGACATACCCGTGCCTGTTTACCAAACCTATTTTTGCCCGACCATGAGTACTGTGATTGCTGCCCTGGTTTTCGACTCTGTTTTTCCCAACTGGATTGTGAATTTTGGATAGTGGACTTTGTTCCTTTGCCTTCTGCCCTGCGGGGGTTTTCCCCCTTGATCAATAAAATCAGATCGACTGCATTGCTTGGTTCTTGCAACTGGTTCCTGAGCGTATCATCACACAGGATACATCAGAATTTTGGGGGTCGTCACTGGTATCCAACACGAAAAGAATCCAGTCAACAGTTAAGATATTGGAATTTATGCTTGTGACCTTGAAATAAAGGTGAAGGTCACCAAAACAGCACGGTACCTTTTTCCCCCCACTGGGATGAACCTAGGTACCAAATATGAAAAGAATCTAGTCAAGGATTCTTAAGATATTCAAGTTTATGTGTTCGGACGTACGGACGGGACGGAGCCCAATACTATATCCCCTGCTTCGCGCTAATCGTGCAGTGGGGGATAAACGTCATAATAAACACCGCAGCAGCTGCAACAGCAGCACATAAAAACAGCAATGAACTGCAGCAGAACAATAAATAGGTACATATTCATCATGGCTAACAGAGCTGTAAAATAGAACCAGCCTTAAAAATTAACCTATAATATAGAAAACCTGTAATACGCGTCAAATTTGTGCAATAAGTTTTCCCTGGGAAAGAGTTCTATATCCAACCTCCACTTTTCTCGGCTTTTTAGTAGTTATAATCTTAAAAGGGACACAAATACAAAACCAAAACCAGTGAAGTTGGCACGTTATGTAAATCGTAGATAAAAACAGAATACAATGATTTCCAAATCCTATTCAACTTATATTCAATTGAATACAATGCAAAGACAAGATGTTTAATGTTCAAACTGAGAAACTTTATTTTTATTATACTACGGAGCCATGCTGTTGTAACTCGTGCAGAATGTGGCTTGGCATTGTCTTGCTGAAATAAGCTGGGGCGTCCATGAAAAAGACGTTGCTTGGATGGCATCATATGTTGCTCCAAAACCTGTATGTACCTTTCAGCATTAATGGTGCCTTCACATATGTGTAAGTTGCCCATGCCCTAGGCGCTAATACACCCCCATGCCATCACAGATGCTGGCTTTTGAACTTTGCGCCTATAACAGTCCGGATGGTTCTTTTCCTCTTTGGTCCGGAGGACACGACGTCCACAGTTTTCAAAAACAATTTGAAATGTGGACTCGTCAGACCACAGAACACTTTTCCACTTTGCATCAGTCCATCTTAGATGAGCTTGGGCCCAGCGAAGCCGGCAGCGTTTCTGGGTGCTGTTGATAAATGGCTTTCGCTTTGCATTGTCGAGTTTTAACCTGCACTAGCAGATGTAGCGACGAACTGTAGTTACTGACTGGGTTTCTGAAGTGTTCCTGAGCCCATGTGGTGATGTCCTTTGCACACTGATGTCGGTTTTTGATGCTGTACCGCCTGAGGGATCGAATGTCACGGGCATTCAATGTTGGTTTTTCGGCCTTGTCGCTTACGTGCAGTGATTTCTCCAGATTCTCTGAATTTTTTGACGATATTACGGACAGTAGATGATGAAATCCCTAAATTTCTTGCAATAGCTCGTTGAGGAATGTTGTTTTTAAACTGTTCGACAATCAGCTCACGCATTTGTTCACTAAGTGGTGACCCTCGCCCCATCCTTGTTTGTGAATGACTGAGCATTTCAGGGAAGCTGCTCTTATACCCAATCATGGCACCATCCTGTTCCAAATTAGCCCGTTCACCTGTGGGATGTTCCAAATAAGTGTTTGATGAGCGTTCCTCAACTCTCTCAGTCTTTTTTGCCACTTGTGCCAGCTTTTTTGAAACAGGTTGCAGGCATCAAATTCCAAATGAGCTAATTTTTGCAAAAAATTACGAAGTTTACCTGTTCGAACATTAAGTAACTTGTCTTTGCAGTGTATTCAATTGAATATAGGTTGAAAAGGATTTGCAAATTATTGTATTCTGTTTTTATTTACGATTTACACAACGTGCCAACTTCACTGGTTTTGGGTTTTGTATATGAGGAACAGCAGGGGTCCCAACACTGATCCTTGGGGGACGCCACTCCCCACTATACCTAGCTCAGATGAGATACCAGTGACCTCCTCTCTTTGTGTTCTGTCTTGTAACCAGTTTTGAATCCACTCAAGAATACCTCCTGTAACTCTAATGGAGCTCATTTTAAAAATTTGTCTCTTATGCGGTGCTGTATCAAATGCTTTCTGAAAATCCAAGTATATGATGTCATAAGCCCTGCTCTGGTCTGGTCTTAAGTCTTGGTGACCTCTTCAAAAATTTACAGAGGGTTTGTCAGGCATGACCTTCGCTTACGGAACCCATGTTGGTGATCCCCCAAGATATTATTACGTTCAAGAAACGGGGGACCTGTTCACGACACCTCCCGCGGTGCATCAATGTCCATTGAGAGTACATCGCCGTGGCAAAAAATGCCCAGTGCGACCGAGCCTTTATATATGAGCGCATCCTGTCAAAGTTTGCTCACCTAAAATTGAAAATTTTTGTTTTTGAAGACGCCTTTTCAACTTCCCATAAAACATAAAAACTAACAGTAGGGTGATCACGCATCCTAAGTGGCTCCAGCATCTCAACATTGCTAATTCTATCTGGGTCATTACAGAGCACTAAGTCTTAAATTGCCTTCTCTCTTGTAGGTTAATAACATACTGCACCAAAAAAATGATCATTTCTAACATCTAGAAATTTTTCCTCCACCCAACCCTGTCCTTTCACCATTTCCCAATCAATACCAGGATAATTTAAGTCTCCCATAATAGTAGTCCCTCCTTCTCAACAAGCTTGCGTAATCCTCTTAAAGAGCATTTCATTGACAATACTGTCCAAAGCTAGCAGTCGATAACAGTCTCCTATGATAAAACCAGTCTCGTGTTTGGCAATGGACCTGACCCAGATATCTTCACAAGGCAAGGAATGTTCAATTTCAGGAATGTTCAATTTCCTGTACATTTATATTTTCGTTCACACAGAGGGCCACACCCCCTCCTTGCCTATTATATCTATCCTTCCTAAAGAGCTTATAACCTTCTATATGATATTCATCTCCATCCTCTTCACTAAGCCATGCCTCTGTAATCCCAACTATGTCATAGCCTTCACTAATCATAATGGCCTCGAGTTCTGGAAATTTATTTTTTATGCTTCTTGCATTTAGATATAAGCATTTCAGGTTATCAAGAATGCTTTTCCTCTTCGATTTCCCACGTGCCAGCTGCTCCCCTCACTACGCTTTGTTGCTTTAAAGTTATATCATCAATAGTGCATGTAACGCTGCCACCTTCCATCAGGGAATCTACAGTAGCTACACTTTACTTTCAATATAATTTTATCTAATACTTGGTCCTATCAAAGTTTTGGGCGTAACTTACCTGGATTCAAACTGAACATGCCAGAATTCTAGCAGTCAGCATTCATGGCTGCGGGAAGTGAATATTGCACGTGCTAGGTCCCACGTTGGGTGGCGCATATGTTGTAAAAACTCCAGCACTGCTAATGTGATAGCGTGCAGATTGTTTGTTTTTATGGTGGTAACACAATATTAGGACTAAGAAAAATTTTCTTTTTTCAGTCAGTATTTTTAAAAGCATGGTATATATGATTGTCTGACAGCTTGTGAAATTTTGAAGCAGGAAGTGAGTACCTTATTTTGCCGAGGTCATCTTTACTCCATTTACATACATTATGCAAATTAAGCAACAGGGATGGACGAAACACGTGAGGACGTCACCGGTTACACCCACGGTGGTCATTTCAAATTGCGTTTCTGAACAGATGAGTCCCGATAATTTAGTGCAGATAATTGAAACAGTTATTATGGGTATTTCTCTGCAATATTTCATTTAACTTTCTTTCAAAGTATCAGCAGACATGTCATGAGCATTTCATAAAGTTGGCTGCCAAATTTTGTAACAAAATCTGTCCTTCACAATGCCTTGGCTAACATCCGGACACCACTTTTTCTGCTGTGATGTTGGACTAATGACTGATTTTTTCTTATGTTTATCTTCAATCCGGGAGTGAGTAAATATGAACAATGCAAATCATTTCGTTCTCTTAGAAAAAAATTTATCGACCATTCTTCTACAACACAGTGAATTGTACAGTTTAGTATGGAGTGACCTAAATACACTGTCCCAATAGAGGTTTTGGCAAGCAATGACACTCACTGGAGAGATCTGCAAAGTTTTTCCATCGTCACCCTGAAGAATTTCAGAATGGGGCGGAAGAGCATCAAAGAAAGGGTACAAGAGGAGGCTCGTTTTTTTCGTGGATGCTTTCAGAGAATAACTTCAAGTGTGTTCTACGATGAAAAAATCACTCAGACTAGGATTGATAAATTAACTTAAAACCAGTGCGAGGGATCACGATTAAATTTCCAAACTTTGCCGCCGGTGGTGCAATTGCGCCCTCACCAAATCACTGCCTTTGATTCGCTGATGTTCTGCAGGGTAAAAGAGGTCAGTTCACTATGTTGAGATATGCACTTCTTGTAAATACAGCACACTGACACCCAACAACAACACAACATCGGGTCAGAGTATGATACACAGTTAGGGCATTTGCTTCACGTTAACATATATAATTATGTCTCCAGAAAAAAAATTAATTTACAGTTCCAAAATAACTCATTTGTATTGCCTGTAGCACCAACATAAAAAGGTAAAATCACTGTAGTTTGCCAAAAACATCAACTATACAACTACTTTATATACATTTATGGCTAAAACCAGAGGTGTGTGTCACAATGAAAATATTCTAGCTCCAACCTGGCAAGGTTTGGACATTTAATTGTGATCCCTTGTATTGACCTCTGCAGGCCTTTCTCCTAATCCAATGGCCATGATATTCCTTTTAGTTTGGACTGCATGTGGGCTGACCTTGCTGTACAATGCCCTCACGAGGCACAGATGCTTGATCAATACTCATAACAAGGTGTCTGTCTGTGAATTTACTTTAACCCTTTACCTCCTGGGGTGAAATACATGCCAGTCTTGTCCCTCCTAAGTTAGCTTCCACTAGTTAGCTACTTTTTGTGTTAACCTCACAAAAAGCTCTGCACTGCAAAATCTATAAGTTAAACAACTTCAAGTTAAAATGAAAAGTTTTCGGACTCTGATTTGACTGCGGTCATCGCCCAAACAGTCCTCACTTTAGGACTCACTTTCACTCCAAGGTAAGTTAGCGAAATCATCTGTGTTAACAGAAGAAACAGTGATGCCACTTTCAGAAGCATCTCTTCTTCTCTTCTAGTAAATCCTCTGGCAAGAATCCCTCAAAAAGTCTGAGGCATCTAAATCGCTGTCAAATATATTTTCTGCCATTTTGATCACTAAAAATTGTGGGCAAAAATCAAATTTTTTTAGTGTAGCTATGCCATGTGATAATGCTGTTGTCATCTATAAGGCTTGTTGTGATTGGTTGAAATAGAATAGCAACAAATGGAAACTTAAAAGAAATGTTTTGATTTGTTTAAACATAGCAACTAATAGTGTGTCATATAGCACTCTTAGAAATACAAAGGCATTATGGGAGAGAGCCATCTGGCACTCTCAAGAGGATAAGGGTTTATGGTATTGTTTGTACTTACTGTGGTGCTCTTTTAGTTGCTGTTGTTAAGTCACTGCGTTATTGTTGTTGTTGTTGTTGCTTGACTGGTATGAAAATGATGAGCTTTGTAGGGCTCAATGGCCTGTCCTCATCTCATTTACGACATGCTAAACCCATTCATCATCTTTTCTAGATTCTGCCTTCAATCCAAACAACCTCTATTATAATGTCATGTCCAATGTGATCTGCTCCATCATCTTTGCCAAGAAGTTTGAGTACAACGACCCGCAGTTCAAGTTCCTCCAATATGGTCTCGAAGCTTAATTTGAATTCCTCAGTAGCTCCAAGGGACAAGTGTGGCTCATTTTTAATCAATGTGTAGGAATGTAGGGTGTGTATGCTATTACATGTACACTATGTTTATCTGAAAGGTGTGAAGTTTAAAGGTATAACATACGTGACAAAAATATTGCAACTGAGGAGAGATGGTTCTAAATAGTAAGATTTTCCTGTGGGCAGAGGCGAAGCCAGGCAATTCTCATCGGGGTGGCTAGACTGAGGCTTTGTTGACTGAGGCCAACAAAGGAAACGCAAGTTAATTAAAGACAGACCGGAAAATAATTTTTGTGCGTAATTATTACAGAAAATCTCATTTATAACTACCGCGTTCACATTTACACTCGTTTCATCAAACTTATTTGTTTTGCGGTCACTTTGACTGAGTAACGACAAGAGTACATTCACTAACTAGCTAATTTGAGTTTCTTTTGTCGCTCAGTATCGTTGCTTGAGCGAGCACCGTCACTCGTAGAGCCAAGGATGTTTTATGCATACAGCACATGAACCACAACTACTACTTCTTCATTGTCTGTAATTATGTTTCAGTATAATTTAGTCAAGTTGAGTGTATTACAGCCTCCATCTGTAGTGGTGGAGAACTACTTGCTTGAGGTTGAATTGCATCACTGTGGGAACACTTGCGGACAGAAAAAGTTGCCAGCAAAACGGTGGTGGTGGGGGGGCCGGAGGGGTGGCCGAAGTTTAATTTATGGTGGCCGTGGCCACCCCTGGCCACCCCCTGGCTCCGCCACTGCCTGTGGGGCAGCAAGAATAACAAACTTTTCAAACTTGTCAGGTGTAATTTGGTCTACTTCAATGAAAAAAAAAAAATAGCAGTCCTCTGAAGGAGACAAATCTCAATTAGAGTTTACTTTTCTTAGTTACCCACCATCTTTTATAGGCTTACTGTGCACCAACCGGCGTATAGTCTGAGGGTTAAGTCTTTGCACAATTCCCATGTATTTCATTTCACTCAACACAGATATAAGGTCCAAACTCTCCACTTTAATTGGCATGCATTAATATCCACACTGAGTGAAACACTTCCATGCAGCCAGGTACTTACCCTCCTCTCAGCTGCTTGTGCGAAGAGCAGGAGGCTCCCGCATCAGGCAGGGTAACCTAAAAAGTTGATATGATTTGTATATTTCATTGACATGTAGGCCAGCTGACAAGGAACAAACAATAGACAAATGGTGTAAATAAATAATCAGAGATGTAAACTCAGTGCTTTACTAATTTAAAGACCGCTATCCAATGTAAGGTTTATGCCACAGCTGCCCTAAATTAAGTGTTGGTAATTACGGAAATAATTGTAATGTTTCTGTAATGGTCAATTCACCAGTAGGGGCAAGCTCTTTAACTGAAATTATATTTGCTACAATATAATTATTGTTGTTTTCCATGAATTTTTCAAATTTACAAAATAGCAAAAAAATAGTTTAGCACATTATTATTATTTTTTGATTAAGATGCAAAATAACAGTCATTTTCATGCATTCCTGAACATAAAAATGAGTTTTAGTGGTTGAATGCAAGCATGCAAGCTGTTAACAAGGCCAAAGAAGGCCATAAAAAAAAAAAAAAAATATATATATATATATATATATATATATATATATATATATTTTTTTTTTTTTTTATATATATATATTTTTTTTTATGTGTGAATAAGAACTATTTAGTGCTTTCAGTTTGTTATTTGACAAAGAAATAACAAAATTATTTTTATTTTTAAAAAACTTTTTGACAAATTTCTTAAATATTCCTGTTTTCTTGTTTTTTTATGACCAATGGTCTAATAAATTTGTTAAGCACTGTATATTTGTGCTCTGGAATGCTGTTCTCAGCCATGGCATCAGCCTTCCAGAGACTGAATTTTTCAATGCAGTGATTCACAAACTCTCTCCTGGAGTTCTCTTGTGAATGCTGGTTTTCATTCCAACCACAATGGAAAAAAATGATTTTCGCATGCAATTCATATTTTTTAACCAAGTGCTTTTCATGCAGGATTTCTCTAACTCTTAATCACATTATGCCAGAAACGGCCATTTGATTTGTACAATATGTCTACGTACATATCATGCTTATTTTGGTTAGATAACTGACATAAGCAGGAAAATTATTCCCGACTGATCAAATTGGGCGGCTAAATCAAAGGAGTCAGACACTTGCCCACCAATTATCTCTGGCAGATAATGAACAACTAAAAAAAAGGCAATGATAAATAGACAAACTTGCATTGTGTGGATGTTTTAAGGGGGGGAAATTATTAATGACACCCAAATTCGGAGCCTGTTGATCTCAGTCTATTTTGTTACCTCTTTTTATGTTATTGTTCTCCATCATGCAACAAGCATAATATGAAACTTGTAAATTATACATATACTGTATTCTTTGTGGCATTGCAAAGCTATTTCTTGTACGCCGGTCCCTACAGCATTGACAGGGAGTCCCAGGCCAGGAAGTATGTCTGTACTTATAAGTACACAGATAAAAAATTTTAAAACCTTTTGATACAATCCAGCTCGGCTGCCGCATCAGTAAGTATGTGTCATGGTTTGGGAGCTTTGAGAGCTTTGAGAGAGTTTATTGCTCTCGTCCGGGTCGATATCGTTTCGGATTCCTGGGCCAGCTGGCAGTAATTGGTGGCGTTGCCCAGACTCTATTTAAGCTACAGTTTCGCCTCGCGTTCTTTGCTAGGGTGTCAGTGCTTCTTTGGCGCTTTAGCCAGTAAGGTCTCTTGAGAGATTATTGTCAGGGACTTCTGCATAACAGGATCAGTGTTAGTGAGTAAGGGAATCTTTGATTTATTTCCTTTTTCTTTTGTTTGCCTCGAGCTCGCCTGTTTTCTACCACGGACGGCGTCTGGTCCATTGGTCGCGCGAGTCTCGTTATGTCTATCTGTTTTTAGTCTCTCTACACGCTGTGAGATTTGCCTTTTATATTTGGCCGCTGCTCTTGGCGTCCTCTTCCAGCTGCTATCACAGTATGATATGACAAATTTCCTTGTCTTTACCTTAGAACCTCCCACGGTATTACCAGACACAAGAATTCTTAATTTAATGATTCATTACTCTTTTAAGTCAACACATCACCAGTTATTAGCCAAAACACAAGCTTAGAGAGTCTGGTTTAACTTACAACAATTTTTTCACCCTTACCGGTTGGAATTAAGCACTGGAGAGCAGTATCACTTTTAGAACCAGGATCTTCCGCGTCTGTTTTACAGTATAACCAGTGGAAGCAGAATTAACTGTTCAAACCTTGTGCTGGAGCTATGAGTTGCAAGATGCAGGAAGACCAGTGACAAAATCTAGGGTAATGTGGGACAGGGGAGTAGGGAGTGGCTGAAGGAGACCAGAGGGGGGTGTGTGAGGTGTCTTTGCTGTGGCACAGACCGAGCAGGCACTTGCGAAACCCTTGACATTGTCCTGGAGGTCCGGCCACCAGAAGCGACGTCTGAGAAAGACCGTGGTCCTCGTAACCCCTGGATAGCCTGAAAACTGGGATTCGTGTCCCCATTGCAGCACCTCTGACCGGAGGCCCTGGGGAACAAACAGACAGTTATTGGGACAGGCACTGGGCGCGACTTGCTGAATACCGCACCCAGGTCATGGTATTCAGCAGGGACTCAGGAGAGATCAGGAGCAGGCTCAGACGACACCTGTGACCCAGGCACAGATGAGGCCACGTGGCGCAAGCAGTGGGCGGAACAGGAGGACTTCCACTCACGAACCTCGTGGGTGGACCAGTCCAAAACCGGGCCATGCTTGCGGAGCCAGGGGTGTCCCAGAACCACCGGGGATCCGGGAGACCGGATGAGCAGAAAGGAGATGGTCTCACGGTGGTTGCCCGAGACCAGGAGCTGGACTGGAGCCATTTGTTGTTGAATCTGAGCCAGTCTTTGGCCCCCGAGGCCTAAGGCGGTCAGAGACCGCGCCAGTGGGGAAAAAGGAATTCAGCATCCAGAAAATTCCCCTCCGCTCCAGAATCCACCAATACAGCAGTGCGACAGCTCTGATTGCCCCAAGAGAGGGTCACCGGGATGATGGTCTGGCTGTTGGAGGAGACTTCGGCATGAGAGGTGCTCACTAGTGCTCCTCTAGTCACTAGCGGGCGTTGGTTTTTCCCGAACAGTTGGCGATAAAGTGCCCCTGCCGGCCACAGTGGAGACAGGCCTTGGACTGCATGCGGCAATCCCTCTCCTCCTTCGTCAGGACCGCGTCCTAACTGCATGGGCTCGGGCTCGGGTTAGTGGGCTCGGGAGGAGGCTTGACTGGGAGGAGCGAGTGTCGGAAACCAGATGACAGGAGTATTGGAGGGGTTGGAGGAAACTGGCCGACTTTGCCCCAAGCGAGTGGCAGCTTCCCCCTGGCGGTTGGGGGAGAGCACTAGCCGACTTCGCCCCAAGCGAGTGGCAGCTTCCTCCTGGCGGTTGGGGGAGAGAGCTAGCCGACTTCGCCCTAAGCGAGTGGCAGTCTCCTCCAGACGGTTGTCAATCTGGATTGACAGATCTGCCACAGCCTCGGGAGTCTTGGGCAGCTCATTAAATATCAGGTGATCCTTGATGTGATTCTGCCAGACCTTCCACAAATATGTCACGGAGTGCCTCAGAGTTCCACTCGGACCTGGCCGCTAGGGTCTGAAGTTCGATGGCATATTCTGCCACCGGGCGGCTTCCTTACCTGGTTCGGGTCAGGTCTCTCCCTGTGGCAGCGCCGTGCCTGGTGCGGTCAAATAATCTTTCCATCTCGGAGGCCAGGGTGGAGAAGGAGGCTACAGGGTTGGCGGGCTGACCAGGTAGCGGTTCCCCACTGGAGGGCAGGACCGATCAGGTGGGAAATCACGAAAGCCACCTTCTCAGGCTCCGTGGCGTAAGTGCTGGGTTGTAGCATGGTTTGCATTTCACAAGTCGTCAGGAAAGGTCTGCAGAATCCAGGACTGCCGTCGTACCGCTCGAGTGGTGGTAGCCAAGGCTCAGGACCAGGAGGAGGTGTAGCTGCTCCAGCAGGAGGATGATGTCGCACCGCGCCCCCAGGGACGGTGGCCTGCTGCGCCGCCAGAGCAGCAGTCAAGTGCTGGATCTGCTGTCTCTGCCGCTGGAGCTCTGCATCGCGGGGGTCCATCCTGCTGGTGTTCGGTAGAGACTGATCCTTCTGTAAGAAGAGGTCCGGGGAACACCAGATGCAGGAAGCAGAAGTTTATTAAACACAAAAAACACTAGGGGAAAAGTTGGCTGGCACGCCAGAAACAAAACACCGTGCATATGCACTGAACAGAAGGGAGAACTAAAATACACTGCCAAAACCAAGGTACACACTCAATGAGTGGCTAAACTTAAAAACAAAAACTGAACCTCACTAACTGACGGACAAACACTAGGAGACTAAACAAGAGGATGACAAGACGAGGGCGCAGCAAATTACTAGACTAAGGACAGGCACTAGGGAAATACTAGGAGGACACAGGAGCAGAGATATCGCCATGAAGACGAAGTCAATCAAGGATCCGTCTGACATTCGCTTCCAATACTGCCACATAAATGGCCACAAGAAGAGGCAGGGACTGTTGGTTTCCAAAATAACTCAAAAAGTTATGGACAGATTTTGATGAAATTTTCAGAGAAGGTGGGTATTAAGTCAAGGAACAGGTGATGACATTTTGGCATATCTAGGCCAAAGTACTGCTGAGATATACGCAAAAGTTCAAGATTTCAAGTCTTTCCAATGGGCCGGAGTTCCAATCGCCTTGCTTTTGGGTTTTGCCGCCCCCTGGCGGAGGTCTGCACTCCCTGAGTGCTTTTCTAGTTTAAGATGCATTTGTTTTGCTGATTGGGTGTTCACCAGCTGAGTATCAGACATCATCAGTTCATCATTTTGGCTGCCAACTTACTCTACTGGCTTTACTAGCTTTGACCTCCCACCCATCAGCAATGACCAGAGACAGAGCAGGTATTGCCAGCAATATGGCAGCTGTAACCCGCCTAAGGAGATAAATGCTCAGTACAGGGTTTCCACTACATGTATTTGATCTTGGCGCACCGCCGCGGCAAAATGAAAGGTGCCAAGTCTATGTAAAATGATTTTACATAAACTCAAAAAATCCTAAGGACATTCAGGTGTTGCCAGTTCTCCTTGTTAAGTTAAAATGAGCGCTACTAATTCTTGAACTGTTAGTCATTTTGTTTGATGAACACATTTTCCAATGAATAAAAATTTGCAATTGGCAGTGAAACGTGCTGCTTTCTTCTTAATGCTATGTGTTAAATGACTAGAGAAAGAACATTTTTTCACTTTGCAAAACAATAAACTACGATGTTAACGTCTGTGTCTGCTGTGAGCACAACCGGCTCTACCTACAGCGCCCTAAATAATTATTGGCACCCCTGGATAAGATGTGTTAAAAGCCTTAAATTCAATTTTTATTGCAGAAGCACACTCTCACACTGAAAATTGTAGAAAAATTTAACCTTCGACTCAAGTGAATTTTAAGGGGAAAAAATAAATCCCTGACTAAGAAATAATTATTTTTCATGAAATCACCTGTTCAAAAATTATTGGCACCCCTTACAATTCTTAGGAAATAAATGTAATTGAAGTATTCCTGTCATTTCTACGGTAGTTTACAAAGTTGATCAGAGTATCTAGGAACATTTAATTAGTAATTCATCACTTCCTGTTTCCCTGGGGTATAAATATGACGTGACACAGAAGCCATTTCTCTTATCCACTCTTCAACATGGGGAAAGACAAAGGAACACACCATTCAAGTAAGGCAGATGTGTGTCGACCTTCACAAGTCAGGCAATGGCTACAAGAAAATAGCCACCGGCCTGCACCTGCCCATAACTACTGTCAGAGGAATCATTAAGATGTTTAAAAGAGCTGGAACAGTGGTAAACAAGCCTGGACGAGGACGCAAGGTTATTTTTCAACCACGCACAGTGAGGAGGAAGGTAAGAGAAAGTTCTCCAAAGCTCACTGTTCAAGAATTGCATCTTGGGGTCACAAAGTCTCCAAAACAACCATCAGACGCTATCTACATGCCAACAAGCTGTTTGGGAAGCATGCACAGAAAAAACCTTTTCTCAGTCACAACCATAAAAGCAAATGTCTGGAGTTCGCTAAGTGGTACTGGGAGTTCAACTGGGACCGTGTACTTTGGTCAGACGAGACCAAGATAGAGCTTTTTGGCAACAAACACTCCAAGTGGGTCTGGCGGAACACAAAAGATGAGTATGCAGAAAAGCACCTCATGCTCACTGTGAAGTATGGGGGAGAATCGGTGATGCTGTGGCCCTGTTTCTCTTCCAGAGGCCCTGGGAACCTTTTTAGGGTGCAAGGCATCATGAACGCTTTGAAATACCAGGACATTTTTTTTTTTTTTTTTAAATTTGGCATCTCCAATCCCACCCGAATCTGGAATGCCCAATTAATGAACTATGTACAAAGCTTGCTCGTATGCGACCCCTTGCTGCCAACTCAGGATAGTGAAGACAGCTCACGGCTCTCCTCCGAAGCACGTGTCCGTCAGCCACTGATTCTTACACACTCATTGGTCGAATCCTCGTTAGTTCCGAACGAGGGCGGAGGATACCCGGACGTGAACAAACCCAGAGTCTTCCTGACGAGCGCCCGTCTGGCCAACAGGAGGCGCTGGAGCAACGAACAAAGCTGTTATTCTTAACCCAAATCCGGCAGTCCCTTCCCAATTTGAAACCCTGTAGCGCGATCGCCAATTGTGCGCTATTCTGAAAAAGCTGCCGACCCCTGCCGGTGGGTACGCCGAGGCTCGAACCCGCGACGTGATAGAATACCAGGACATTTTAAATCAAAAACTGGTGGCCTCTCTCCGAAAGCAGAAGATGGGTCGTCATTGGGTCTTTCAGCAAGATAATGACCCTAAACATGTGGCGAATCTACAAAGAAATGCTTGACCAGACACAGAATCAAGCTCCTCCCATGGCCATTTCAGTCCCCAGACCTCAACCCCATTGAAAACCTGTGGAGTGAGCTGAAGAGGAGAGTGCAGAACAGAGGACCTCGGTCGCCGGATGATTTAGAGAGATTGTGCAAAGAGGAATGTTCTAGGATCCCTCTTTCTGTATTCTCCCGTCTTGTGAAACATTATAGGAGAAGATTAGGTGCTGTTTTGTTGGCTAAAGGGGGTTGTACAAAGTATTAACATCAGGGGTGCTCATAATTGTGGCACACATGATTTGATGTAAAAGAATTATTTCTTAATGTGGGATTTTTTTCCCACTGAATAAATTCACTTGAATTAAAGGTTGGATTTTCCTCTTTTTTTTTTCCATTGTGGTCCTTTATTATTTAGAAAAAAAACTGAATTTATTTGAAGCTAAAGAACACATCTTAAGCAGGGGTGCCAATAATTATGGAGGGCGCAGTAATTGTATCTTCATGATTATTTAATTCCAATTCCGGAGTCATAATCTGTTTTCAAATTGTTTGTGAAATCCACCGTCACGCACGTGAAACTGATAAACCTCCGTGCGCATAGACTTCGTTTATTATATCGCCTACGTGCTGATTAATGAAAACTGGCCACATCTGACAATGCTGAGTATTGACCCTCCGTTGAAACCGTCCGCCACGGTTTCAAAAATCTTTCAGGAAATCCTGCAGTATTAACTTTTTTTTACAGTCCCCTTTCATTAAAGATAAACTTTTTCAGTAGGGACAGTTTGGGCTCTAAATTTATTGACCAGGCGCAGCGAATAGGGGGAGCACTACGCCAACGGGGTGTATCCAGGCGTATTTTGCAATTTTGTTCCGCGTAGCTCGGAGCAAGTAAAATTCTGTCCCACCTCTGCCCCTCCTGCCAGCGCAAGCGGCAAAGAGGGAGGAGAGAAGGCGTTGAGTGGATTTTACACAGTCAGGTCAAATCTTCACCAATCAGATGAGCGCCTCTCCTCACCTTTAATATGTTGGATGTCCTATATCTTCATGATGTGTTAATGTTGCATTTTACTTTGCTGCTTTCGGCAAGTTTCTTGCACCCCTTTCGTCCATATTAAGCATTATGAGTATGAGTTAGTTGGCTAGCTAGCTAGCTATTATTACCATTAGCAAACTTGAATGGAATTTCAAAACGAAACTACATCAAATCATTCAAACTTATGAAGTTGGAATGAAATATGACGGTTGCTCATTTATTTCTTCTGCCCGCATCATTGTGAAGAGAAACGATGGATCGCGTGTTCCTATTATTACACCCTGTTGCAGCTAAAAATTTTGGGATTAACATGCATGGACAACAGTGCAAGATACGTTACAAATTTATTTTCAAGATGTGATCTTAACTCAGTACGAGATCATAGCAATCATGCTGTATTCCTTTTTCACACTAAAAGTGACAATAATAGTATTAAGCCGCTTGCACACTGGACGCAAAACAAATTTTTTGCACGACAGATTACATTCAAAGTCAATGCAAAGATGCGAATACACGCGTGCTACTGGCGCCCAGTGCTGTGGGTGGACGGACGGCGAGGCAGCAACCTACCTGGTGCTAGCCCTGGAAGGTCCAGCACTTCAAATGCTACTCGATCTCGACCCAACTGAACAGACTAGCCTAGCTTCGCTAACCAAAGCGTTAGAAAGGCGATACGGGCAGCGCCAGTCCACCCGTCTACACCGCCAGAAGCTGCTTCTTTGCCGCCGCCAAACGGGGGAACAGTGGGGGGCCGGAGCCGCCGACCTGCGCTTCCACGCCTGCCAAAGCTACCCCACATTCGGGACGCGTGAGCAAGACGAGCTAGCGCTGCACAGCTTCCTGCAGGCTCTCACTCCGGAACAACTGAGGCACAACGTCATGCTGACCACGCCCCAGACGCTCGATGAAGCCCTTCTACAGGCCGAAAGAATAGATGACGTCATGAAGGAAGTGACGGCAACCAGCCCCTGGGAGTCACGCCCACAAGTACGCGAAGTGGCTCGGGAAGAGGAAGAGGAGCAAGTGAGGTGGGCCCATAACCCCAGTCAGGCACAACAACATCGCTGCAACCGCCGTGACGAGCGGGGCTGTTTCCGGTGCGACGAGAGGGGCCATATTGCACGGGACTGCACAGCGCCAGCCCCCGTAGCCATCCTCCCCAGTTGTGTGCAGCCTGCCGAACCTGAACCTAGCCCGGCTGTACCCGCACCTCTAGCTGAACATCATACTGCCCTTTGTAAGGGCGGACGAGCAAAAGTTCCGTACTGCCCTTGTGAGGGCGGATGAGCAAAATTCCCTTTCTGCCCTTTTTAGGGCGGATGAGCAAGGTGTGTTACCGCGGGTGGGCCGGCTCGGTGGGGCCGGTGGGCTGTACCTAGACTGCTGACTGGACGGCCAACCCTGCCGTGCGCTGGTTGACACAGGAGCCACCATCTGTCTCGTTCGGCTGACGATGCTCCCCAACGCCACCTGGGAACCGACCGTGACCAGGCTGCAATCCGTGACTGGCCAGAGGATGGGCAAGAAGACAGTGAGCGTGGCTGTGGATAGCCACCTTGCCGAACAGGAGTTCTCGCTAGCGAATATTGGGGAAGCATGTATCATTGGCTTGTTAGCATCATGGGGAGCTACAGTTGATGTAGCACAGACTACACTCACCATCGGCCAAACCACAGTGCCATTGCACCGAGCTGCAAAAAGAAAGCGGGCGGCGAGAAGAGCTCGCCGGGCCTACACAGCCTACACACGGCCCCCCGCCGACCTGCTAGCTAGCCCACCAGCGCCCATGTAGCACGCTAGCCGGCCCCCTATCCAGCGTGCCAGCCCCGGGAGCAGCCCCGCCACCGTCCGCCAGTCTCCTTCTTCGTGCCATGCTTCCCTCTCAGCCGAGACGGCTGAGGCCGTCCGCGAGCTGTGGCAACGCAGCTGCAGTGGACTCGCCGCTTCTCAGTGCCAGCAACTGTACCGCTTGTTGACTGATAACGCAGACCTTTTTGCAGTGCGCGATGAGGAATGCACGCAGACAGATTTGGTGCAGCACACCATTGATACTGGTGATGCAGCACCTATTCGCCAGCGCCCCCATCGGTTATCATTGTCCAAGCAGCTGGTAGCGGAGGAGAAGGTGAGAGAGATGGCTGCAGCTGGTGTCATAGAGCCCTCAGACAGCCCGTGGGCGGCACCTGCTGTACTGGTGCGTAAAAAAATGGAGAGTGGCGGTTTTGTGTTGATTATCAACAACTTAATGCAGTTACTCGCAAAGACGCCTATCCTCTACCACACATCGACGAAGCGCTAGACCACATCGCGGGGTCCAGTTGGTTCAGCTCGCTGGACCTCCGCAGTGGATGCTGGCAAGTGAGGCTAGCTCCTAGTGCTAAAGCTAAGACCGCCTTCACCAGAGGGGGGGGATTGTGGAATTTTCGGGTAATGCCGTTCGGCCTTTGCAACGCTCCGGCGACCTTTGAACGGCTTATGGAAAGAGTGCTGTCGACCGTCCCTCGAAGTCGCTGTGTCGTGTTCTTAGACGACCTCTTAGTGCACGCCAGCAACTTTGAGCAAGCCCTTGAGAATCTAAGTGAGGTGTTTTCTGCAATTCGACTGGCTGGGCTACGGTTGAATCCCCGGAAGTGCCAGCTTCTCTGGAGGGAGACGGCCTTCCTGGGGCACCTCATAAGCGAGCGAGGGGTGGCGACCGACCCAGTTAAGGTTACTGCACTGTCAGAATGGCCGACACCGGCGGGCATGGGCGAGCTGCGTAGCTTCCTGGGGCTGGCTAGCTACTATCGGCGCTACATGCGGGACTTCGCCTCCATAGCTAGCCCTCTCCACCGCCTCACTGACAAGCACCAGGCCTTTAACTGGACCAACGAGTGTGCGGTAGCCTTCGCACAGCTCAAGACAGCCCTCACTCAGGCCCCAGTGCTAGCGTACCCTGATGTGTGCCGGCCCTTCATCGTGGACACTGACGCTAGCAATACAGGCGTGGGGGCGGTGCTATCACATGCGGACGGTGAGGGGGAGCGTGTAATCGCCTACTACAGTCATGCTCTGAGCCGAGCTGAAAAGAACTACTGCGTCACACGCCGAGAGGTGCTGGCCGTCATCCTAGCCATCCGACACTTCCGCCCCTACCTCAAGGGCACCTCCTTCCGCCTGCGCACTGATCACGCCTCACTCACGTGGCTCCTGCGGTTCAAGAACCCGGAAGGGCAAGTAGCCGGTGGCTAGAGACATTACAAGAGTGCAACTTTACAATTGAGCACCGTGCGGGCCGTCTACATGGAAATGCCGATGCCCTATCACGGCCCCCATGCGCCGAACTGAACTGTAAGCCATGTCAGAGAATTGAGGAACGGGATCAACTTGAACCACAGGTGGTGGAGGTGCGGGGACTAGAGGAGGCGGAAGGGTGGCTGCCGTGGGAAAATTAGCAGCTGCGGGAAGCGCAAGAGGCTGATGCTGTTCTGCAACAGGTGAGGGGTTAGCTGGAGGCTGGCGCATTTCCGACCTGGCTGGAGGTCTCGGCTGGGGGGCTGAAGCTTAAGGCGTACTGGGGGCAACGAGGGAGCCTGGAGCTGCGAGACGGGATGGCGTATCAGCGGTGGCGGGCTCCTGGCTGGGGCAACGACCTGCTGCGTCTACTAGTGCCTCACTTATTACGCTAGCAAATCCTTGGACTGGTGCACGGCTCGGTGGGGGTGGGCCACTTTGGGGTCAACAAGACCCTGCATCGTCTCCGGCAGCATTTCTATTGGCTAAGCTGCTGCCGAGACGTTGAGCTTCACGTTCACTGCTGCGATACTGTACGGCCCACAAGGGTCCCGGCGAGACTTCACACGCCCCGCTGCAGCGTTACGTCGTGGGGGCGCCCATGGAGAGAGTGGGTGTCGATGTCCTGGGGCCATTCCCCACCAGCGAGTCTGGCACCCGGTACGTTCTAGTGGCGATGGATTAATTCACCAAATGGCGTACGCTATTCCTGACCAGAGCACTGAGACGGTGGCCAGCCGCCTAGTGGAAGAAATGTTCGCCCGGTTCGGAGTCCCAGGGGAGCTGCACAGTGACCAGGGTCGGAACTTCGAAGCCAAGGTAATGGCCGCTGTCTGCAAACGCCTGGGCATTGCGAAAACTCGCACCACTCCCCTTCACCCTCAGAGTGACGGATTAGTGGAGCGCTTCAACCGGACGC
The DNA here is from genome assembly GCA_029721435.1 of Gymnothorax reevesii. NCBI lineage: Eukaryota > Metazoa > Chordata > Actinopteri > Anguilliformes > Muraenidae > Gymnothorax > Gymnothorax reevesii. The sequence continues at coordinate 120,239,101 of CM056574.1, forward strand.
TCGCCACTCAACTAGCAACTCTAGCTAGCCAACAGCAACGGGACTGGGACCAGCATCTGCCGCTAGTGCTGTGGGCGTATCGCTCAGCCGTGCAGGAATCCAGCCTCTGTACTCCTGCCGCACTGATGCTAGGGCGCGAGCTCCGAACACCCGTCGACCAAGTGTTCGCCCCCCCCCCCCGAGGAGGAGCCTCGGATAGGTGAGGCTACCTATTACCACCAGCTCCTTGAACGCATGCGAGTGGCACATGACTTCGCTCGGAAGGCCCAGGAAACTGCGGGCCTTCGTCAAAAACGGCACCACGACAACCGTTGCCGCGGGCGAGCTTTTGCTTCAGGGAGTCAGGTCTGGGTCTACTGCCCGAAACGCCAGAAAGGCCTATCTCCCAAACTACAACCACACTGGCGCGGCCCTGCTGAAGTGCTGCACAGACTGGGAGAAGTGACCTACAGGGTGCGTATGCCTGACGCCGGGCAGGTGGTGGTCTTGCACCAGGACTAGCTGGCCCCCTACCAGCCTCGGGCTGCCAGCCCCGCCCCCAGCGCCCTGACACAGCATCCTGAGCCTACCAGCAGGCCTGTCCATCGGCAACGGACACCGGGACATTTTGGGGACTTTGTTGTGGGTTAGTGTTCTATTTCTTTTTCTTTTGTTGTTCTTGTTCTTGTTGTTGTGGGGAGGGAAATGGTTGTGGCGGGGTCGTCAGGGACAGAGACCCCTTAGGTGGGGTCAATGTGGCGATTCTGCCCCAGTTCGTTAAGTTAAATTTAGAAAATAGCGGAGTCTCACTATTGGCTGCACCGGGTGGGGAGAAAGAGCCAATCAGGTCTGGGGCGGGGGGGTATAAGAGGGCTGAGTGGCCAGCATGATGTGTGCTGTTGTTACTGTTGTGTTGTTAGAGAAATGAGTTTGTCTGTTGAAGGAGAAGAAATGGCCCTTTTCAGGGCCGAACAACAAATAAACCGAATCCCGCCCCGGGCGATGCGAGAACCACTAATCCTGCCTCAGTCTCAGTCCCTCTGTAGCGAAACCGCTACAATATGATTGGACGAGGCATTTCATAGAGTGCCTAAGTCACGCTCGGTTGGTACTCTGATGTGTACGATGGTCTGGGTAAGCAGTCTTTGCTCACTGTGCACTCTGTGCTAAAACTATGATTGGCAACAAGACAAAGCTATTCAACACACAAAAGACATTAAAATATTCCTATCGTTACAATCGCTCATTTTACAGAATTGAGTTAAGCAGCTTTCACACTGGACGAAAAACGAATTTTTCGCATAGCATATTATTCAAAGTCAATGCAAAGACGCGAGATCGTCCTGCGGGGCGGTTAACGGTAGGTGCTGCAGCGATAATGACAGTAAAAATTAAAGTAGCGATGTAATCACCTTTTATTCATTTAACGATGGTTACTGTGTACAGTTACAAAGGAAGCTAACATGTCCACTTCATGTGTCAGCGACGTGCTCTGACAACAGACTGATTTCAGCTCGCTATCCCTACGGAAACCGTCATTTATATTTGTTGGTTTGTTGGTCCAAATAAATCCGCCGGCCAGCGTGGGCGCCTGGCCAATCGTGGCCACGTAGGGCGTATCTAGCCAAGAACCAGCCGACATCGTGCCAAAACTGCATATCGAAATACAATACAAGGTGTATTGTATTTCATTGCGAGGCTTTTGGCGCAGAGCTCGAAATACAATACATGCCTCGAAAATACAATACATGAGTAACAATAAATACAATATAAACATAATTTGTTTTTCAATGTCGGTCAGGATTATTCATGACAAAATTAAATACAATGCATACATTGAAATACAATACACATATTGAAAATACAATACACATCTTGAAATACAATACACATCTAAAAAATACAATACAGTTGTATTGTTTTAATTTTGGCACAAATATTCCTGACTCAAATTGAAAAAAAAAGCATTTTTGTATTGTATTTACTGTTACACATGTATTGTATTTTCAATATAAGTATTGTATTTTCAAGATGTGTATTGTATGTAAGCATTTTTGTATTGTATTTATTGCCACACATGTAGTGTATTTTCCAGATGTGTATTGTATTTCAATAAGTGCATTGTATTTCAATGTGTATTGTATTTAATTATGGCACAAATCACCCTCCATAGAAAACATTCCTGAAACAGCAAAGTAAAATTAAAAAGCAACATTAACGCATCATGCAGATATCGGACAGAGGCTTTTGTATTCAGTTGCGAATCGAGACCCGGGAATAGGGGGGGCACAGACACGTCCCTTTATGACAATTAGTCCTGGGTAGTTCGCAATCAATTTCCTTTACTGACGCGTTTTCCAATTATCGTACTTGGCAACTTAAGACACGGTCTCTCCATATGCGATGGAAACAGCGATGAAATCATGGGCTTAATTCAGCCCAGTGGCGGAACCTGAACTGAGAATTGTGACAAAACATCCGTTTAAAACAGTCATTAGTCCTGACCTGTACTCAGTCATTTTCATGAGTAACCGAAGGTTCGCTCCGAGAGCACTCCACAGTTAAGAGCTGCTGGTTGTTATCCCCGATTACGTGTGAAGACAATCATTCATCTGGACGCTTATTTGCTGTATTTAAATCAACGTTAGTCAAATTTGCATACCTGTCGACTCTCACGCAAACAGCTTGAGCAGCACGATGCCTATTTAACTGCCAAGTGCCACTTTTTTTTTTATTTATTTTTTTTAATCAACCCACACAATACCGAGAGTGAAAGGCGAAATTTCACTGGAAAACGGACCTGATCAATAACCGCGAAGCACTGACCTGTTAATAAGTAAATTATTTTCTGTACTGAATTTCGCCCATGATTTCATCGCTGTTCGATCGCACATGGAGAGACCATGTCTTAAGTTGCCAAGTGCGATAACTGAATAACGCGTCAGTAAAGGAAAATGATTGCGAACTACCCAGGACTAATTGTCATAAAGGGACGTGTCTGCACCCCCCCTATTCCCGGGTCTAGATCCGCTACTGTCTGTATTCCAACACAATAAAGGTGAGGAGAGGAGCTCATTTGATTGGTGAAGATTTGACTCGGCTGCGTTATACCGAAACACTCCTTCTCTCCTCTGTCTTTGCTACTTGCGCTGGCAGGAGGGACTGAGGTGGAACAGGGGAGTATTTGCGCCAGGCTGCACCGGGCACAAAATTGCAACATACGCCTGGACATACCCCGTTGGCGCGGCGTACCCCCCGTTTGCCGCGCCTGCGCCTGGTCTACGAATTTAGAGCCCATTATTTGCCTGACTTCCCCAGAAATCTATCAACCTCCTTCAACTTATTCAAAATACTGCAGCAAGAGTTCTTACTAGAAGTCGAAAATATGATCACATCTCTCCAATTCTTGCTTCATTGCACTGGTTGCCAGTGGAGTTTAGAATTGATTTTAAAATTTTAATGCTTGTTTTTAAATCTCTGAACAGCCTTGCCCTACCTTATGGACCTTCTTGCCCCTTACACACCTGGTCGTACTCTTACATCTGCTGACTAGCTTTTGCTCTGTCCTAGAGCAAGGCTTTTGACTGAGGGTAGTTGGGCATTTGCCTTGAGCACTCCAAAATTGTGTAATAATCTTCCAATGAGAATAAAACAAGTTACTTCAGTGTCCTCTTTTCAAAACTCATCTTTATGGAATGGCGTTTACCTGAACAGTTTTTGTTTTATTTCATTGGCTTTTTAGCTGTAACCGTATTTGCAGTGTGTATATTTTCATGTCCGTGAAGCACTTTGTAAACCTGCTTTTGAAAAATGCAATATAAAAAGAGTTTATTTACTACTATTATCACATCATTATTATTATTATTATTATTATATTCATGTTGTTTCTCAGTCTAGCACACATGTTTGGCGCCATTATCCTTATTTTTCTCTTGTAGCTCTTTATTATATATTGTGTGCACACCCAATTTCCAGTCAAGGATTTTTCCTCATGTTATTGATTTGGCCTGTGCATCCTTGTGAGCCAGATTTGATTTTCTCTGCCATGGATTGACAGTGCTTGTCTAATTGTCTTTCAGAACTTCTTGAACTTGAATATTAATTCATTAGCTGACACTGACTCCCTCACTGGAGAGACAGTCCCTAATTCGCCTCGAATGTGGAGAATGCAGACGTATGGAGCAATATCTAATGGCAGAAAAAACATTAGCATCATAAGAATGCTGTAATATATTTTGAGCTATAGTCATTCTGCAGCTGAATTCAGTAGACAGTGTTCAAATCAACTTGAGAACATTCCACATTCCAGTTGGTCCCCAACTTTTCTTTTTCATTGTTATCAGCTGCCTTATCTAGCTGACGTGCAGGTATGTGCCAGCATTTTGCTCAAAATGTTTTGCATTTTTTTCACCGTCTACTGATGTCCTTGTATTTGTAAATATTTGATAAAGCATCAGCTTGCGTAAGCTCCCGATTTTGTGGCTGCCGAGATCAAAAACAATATGCAGTATGACTGATAACTTTGTGCAGTCCCTTTTAATTTATTTAGCAGTAATGAGTCGGCTGAATTCAGGATCTTGTTATCATATGCAGGACAAACAAATGAAAAACACATGAGCTCAAAATTTTGCACCAAATACAGTAAAATGAAGATGAATAAAAAAGGAGCATTTTGTTACAAACAGATTTATTTTACCTACATATTTTTTGTGTGTTTAATAAATTGCCCACTGATTGTATTTCAAGGACTGTAAATCGTGATTCTTCAAACTGGTGTTTTATGGGATCTGATTTGAAAGTAACTGCCACTCATCTGTCCTGTTTCATTTGAGTCCATGGGCTCTAATTTCTTGGCGCAGTGCAGGGTGGTGCAGCATGGTGTTGCCCACGCAGTGGTAATTTTGTGCGGTGCAGCCCGCACAGTGGTAATTTCGTGCGGAGCAGCCCGCGCAGTGGTAATTTTGTGCGGTGCAACACCATGTGCAGCCACTTTGGCAATTTGGTCGACGGACATGCGCCAAGATGGGTGTGGCGGCATAGTAGGGGGAGATGTCACTTATTCATCAAGACGCAGTGACAATTTCGTAGAAAAAGTCTCCGCTGAAGTTGCGCAGAAAACTCGCCAGCTCCAACCTGGTTTACTTTCTGTGCAGTAGTAATTTTGCTGACGGGCGCACGGTGCGCACTCCTCACTGAAACCTCACTGGCAGGTTTCCAGAATGTCAGGCACATTTCAATGCAATAAATAATTACAGCAACCACTATTTAATGTAACTATCTGAATCAGGACATAAATTATAGTATCTATATCGACTGTCCTGATGTCAGATCAAAGGCAGTTGGCAAGCGTAATGGAAACTCGACCTGACAGCCCTCAAGAGTGTCAGTGCATTCTCTGTGGCATGTTGCGTGCTACTCAACATAGCTCTACGCCATGGATGTCACTTTGACCTCACGTAGGAGACATTACAGGACTTGAAACAGAGAGGGGCCGAACTGCATGTGCCGTATCAGCAGGAAGAGCAGCAGCGCGCACGGGAGAAGAGAGACCACCTGGCTGCACAGCTCTGTCTTTAACACTAGAACCGTGGCACTGATGTTAGTAATGCATGCCATGGTATTTAATGTCAGTAAAAGATAAAGAGTAAAAAAGTCCATCCGTCTATGACTTGTTCTAAATTTGTCTTTTCTATGTTATATCAAAGTTTAGAACTTCTTTTATAAAACGTTAGTATCCATAATAAATTACTTTAAGAGCCGTAGCTGCTTTTTTGCAGCAGTGGCTTTGACCGCAAATACCCCTGTCTGCAACATACGAGAGAGAGAGAGAGAGATGTGTGTGCATGTGGACACGAGTGCGTGTGCTGGCTACGGGTCCTAAATTCGTAAATCAGGCACAGGCACAGGCATGGTGAATGGGGGGTGCACCGCGCCAACGGGGTATGTCCAGGCGTATGTTGCAATTTTTGTGCCCAGTGCAGCCTGGCGCAAATACTCCTCTGTCCCACCTCAGTCCCTCCTGCCAGCGCAAGTAGCAAAGAGGGAGGTTTGGGTATAACACAGTCAAATCTTCACCAATCAAATGAGCTCCTCTCCTAACCTTTAACATGTTGGAACATGGAAGCCTCTGTCCTATATCTGCATGATACGTTAATGTTCTATTTTACTTTGCTGCTTCAGGCATGTTTTTTGCACTGCTTACGTCTATATTAAGCATTACGAATATGAGTTAGCTGACTAGCTAGGGCATTCACGAATTATTACCATTAGCGAACTTGAATGGAATTTCAAAACGAAACTACATCAAATCATTCAAACTTAAGAAGTTGGAATGAAATACGACTGTTGCTTATTGGGAAGAGAAATGATGGATAGCGTGTTCCTATTATTACACCCTGTTGCTGCTTAAAGTGTTGAGATTAGCATGCATGGACAACAATGCAAGATGCGTTACACATTTATTTTCAATATGTGATCTTATCTCAGTACGACATCATAGCAATCAGGCTTTATTCCTTTCCCCCACTAAAAACGACCTAAGTGACCATAATAGTAGGGTATTGAGCTGCTTGCACACTGGACGCGAAATGAATTTTTCGCACCACAGATTGCGTTGAACGCAGTGTCTCGTGTCTGAAAGTCTGACAGGGTTTTAATATATCTCCGTGTCCAACAGTCGGTTATTGTTTTTAATTTCTTCAAATCTACTGACTCTTTTAGATATTAAACGCGAATGTTTTGATAAGAGGGCTCAGTTCTTCAAGATGAGTATCAATCAATGTTTCTGCTTAAGCTCTGCTCAATAAAGTGAGTCGAAATTCTTGTAGCCATTGCCTGACTTGTGAAGGTTGACACACATCTGCCTTACTTGAATGGTGTGTTCCTTTGTCTTTGCCGTGTTGAAGAGTGGATAAGAGAAATGGCCTCTGTGTTACGTCATATTTATACCCCATGGAAACAGGAAGTGCTTAATTACTAAGTAAATGTTCCTAGATACTCTAATCAACTTTGTAAACTACTGTAGAAATGACAGAAATACTTCAATTATTTATTTCCTAGGAATTGTTAGGGGTGCCAATAATTGTGGATTACGTGATTTTATGAAAAATAATTATTTCTTAGTCAGGGATTTTTTTTCCCTTAAAATTCACTTGAGTTGAACGTTACATTTTTCTACAATTTTCAGTGTGAGAGTATGCTTTTGCCATAAAAATTGAATTTATTTTAAGGCTTTTAACACATCTTAACCAATAATTATGGAGGGCGCTGTAGGTACGTGTGAGGCAGCCATAGGGAATCATGTAAGACAAACATTCTCGGCAAGTTGAATATGACATTGAGCGTCAAGATGAAATGGCAAAAATTGCTATATCTTGATGAATATGGCTCAGGTCAGAGCTCAGGTATGTTTGGGGCATCTATAGGAAACCATGTATGCTGAATATTCTCAGGCAGTCAGTCAAATTTGATGTTTGGCCTCAAGGTTATGTGACAGAAATGGCCCATATTTGTTTAATGTTGTTTTTAGTTTTTAGCTTTGTTTAGCTTTATCATGCATTGGGCACTAATAGCAAATCGTGCTGGTTGTTTTCGAAATACTGGATTTGACCTTGAGCAACAAGGTACAGGTAATGATAAAATGGCCTAAAAGTCCTTTAATATTGGCTTTAGATCTTCGGTATGTATTGGATACTAATGACAACTCATGTATGCTGATCAAACACTCCTTATTGGATTTGACTTTGGTCTTCAAGGTCAAGGTCATGTGACAGAATCTATCTATTTCCTCTTTTAATAATGTCTTTAGACATTAGAATGTATTAGGCACTAAATTATTCAAATTTTCACGGGAATTGTAACCGGATGGGCTGAGTAAACTCATCTTGCACCCCCCCCCCCAACAAATTGCCATAAGTGCATGAAACTTGAATATTTAATCTACATTTTCTTTTTTTTTCTTATTACCACTGAAAATATTATGACTCAATACCACTCCTGGGGTGTTTTTTGCTGCCACCTGTTTTGGTGTTTTACGTGATCAGAGGTCGGCATAAGACCGCCTATGGAATAAATTCCCTTCCAGTAAAGCGAAAGGCAGTATGTAGCGTAACTTCTACTTACAGAACCATTCAATTAATCAGATGAAGGAGAAACGTGGTGGCATGGGAATCAATGATTAATCAATGATTTTTACTTGAAAGTTAAAAATACGGGAAGTTTATGAGAAAATATTTGAATGGCAAGGCAGCAGGAAAGAGGTGTAAAATACGGGAGAATCCTTGGTAAAACAAAAGGGTTGACAGGTGTGTCAAAAGCAATTTTTTAACAGAATTTAGTCACTTACTTCCCATTACCACCACTCACTATGAGAAGGTCTTATTGTTGGGAGATCAAAATATTCACATAGACAACAATAATGACACATTGGCATCTGTATTCATCAATGTCATCAATACTTTTGACTGCATGTCCCTTGCTCGACCCATCAACACGGTCATACTCTTGGCTTAATCATTACTTATGGCCGTAATTCAGTTAATCTGGAAATTTTGAACATGTATGTTTCTGATCATGCGCTGTCCTTTTTTCTGTTTCTCCTGTGCACTCGAACCAGAGAGGCCCACAACACTTTATACCCACAACCACTCAGACCATTAAGAATTTCTGTAACAGTTATCAGGCTTCCCTGCTGCTTGGCCTGCGGAGGAGCTGGCAACTAGATTTTCAAATCAATATAAGGCGATTCTGGACAACATAGCTCCTCTTAAATTATCCAAAGTCTGTTCTACTTCTACTAAACCACCACTGTAATAAATGACTGTGTTAAGCACAATAGAAGGGCATGTAGATGCGTTGAAAGGAAATGGAAAGCTTCCAAATTGAGGTGCAATCTTAATGCTCTTGCAACTTAAGTCATCTTAACCCCAAGTTGCCATTTAAGACTATTAATTCCCTAGTTCAGCGCGCTCCCGTTATGAATAAAGTGTCGTCCTCAAGGGATGTGAGTCATTTTGATCATTTTATGTTGACAAGGTTTCCAAGAGCTTGAATGGTGTCATCTGTGTGTATTCCTCCCCCTGGAGAACTAACACAAAATTCAAATTCCTTTCTTTCTGTTTTCCACACCTGTCAACCCTCCAGTTTTTCCTGGGATTTTCCCATATTTTACCCCTCTTTCCCTCTGTCTTCCCATTCATATATTTTCCTGTCAATCTCCTGTATTTTTAACCTTCAAAAAAAAAAAATAGGCTGGTGATTTGGACAGCGGTAGGCATAAGACCACCCATGTAATTTTTTTGATAATTCCCCTCTGGTAAAGCAGGTGGCAATCAGGACTCATTCACTGAACTGGACCTGGAGTTGGAACCGGGTAGCAACCATGTCCAGTTCCTTCCATTCTCCGAACTGTCATTCACCGAAATGCACGTGCAGCCTACACAAATGTTTATCCAAATGAAACTCGGGCTGCGCCAAATAGTCAGAAAATTAGGGCCCATCCACTAATTCCAAATCACTTTTCTTTAACCTTTGTGGAAAACATAATAAGGTAAACAAAAGGTGTAAAAGGGAATTCCTAACGGTTAAGCGGCTTTCACACATTCATGGATCGCAACACAGTTCATCCCAGATCATCACTCAGGGATCATCTGTACTATCTTTGGTATCATTGTGTTTACACCGGGCAGGCATCCGGCGTGATCCATAGCGCCAATGTGGGGAAAAAATTAAACGTGCAATTTTTTGTCCCGGAGTACACGGATGAAAAATGATCCGTATCACTGTCCGTAGGCACGGTGTACCTCCGCGTAGCCTCTGAATACATCCGGGAGTCTCCGTGTCGCCACCGGGAGCTCCTTATTAAGACCTGCACCCTCCAGCTGCGAAAATTTCATATTTTTTGCCGACACCAATGACCAAACATGTACTAATTGTCAAGTGACGGCCATTGCTGTATCATTGTCGAAACCAGGAGACAAGACGCCTGAAAGGGAGTGGAGGGAGCCGAGGGGCTGCACTGCTGTAAACCTGCACCTTTTTGCCAGTTATTTTAACTGTAGGTGGAGTCCTGCACTCATTTAAGCGTGGTTTACACTACGGAACTCTGTTGTAATTCTTATTGTAAAATTACAGTTAACAAGAGTCTCCTCAAAGCCTGTACTCGGGGCCAGGTCTAAGCTTAGGCCAATCAGGAAACCGCATTCGTGCATGAGCAGGACAATCGCGACCCCGAAAAAAAGAAGCCGAAAAAAAACAGAGCCGAAACTTAGACTCAAGGCCTACCGGCCCAAGTAATAACCGGCAAAAAAGGTGCAAGTTTATAACCATGTGTGTGTGTGCGTTAATATACAGGAATCGCATGAATATTGAGCATCTTATTGCACACATTGACCAGATATTAGTTTGGGCTACCTTTTCTAGAGTGACCGCAGTCGACACACCGGGGATATCCCAGTGACGAACTTGCACCTCTGTAAAAGAACGATGTAAAAGCCCAGTTCTTCCGTGCTCATCGGTGGCTTCACCAGCGACATCCGCATTGCTGCCTTTTCTATCCGTGTTGACAGCCTACTTCTCCGTGTTAGTGTCCAGTTTGGAACGTATTCCCACCTGCACTGCGACAAAATTGCAGTGTTGTGCGTCGAAACATCACTGATTAAGATCCATGTTGATCTGTGTTAGGATCCGTCAACGTATGAAAGCCGCTTTAGGAAGACAACTGCGCTAATTAGAGAATCCGTATGCACTTGCACTAGACAACATCATCATGAGTCCCCTGCCCATCATATACGTTTTTTTACAAGATTGGCAGGATGAATGGTTGCAGCTTCAAATATTGCTGTTGCGCAGAATTGTGAGATAATGCACTGAGACACATTTTCTTAACATTTAAATAATTCAAATCCACTTATCATGGCTACCACATAATTCTTTCCGGATCGGTTTTTATCCCCCCGGCATATAATGCGGGGGGATATAGCGATCAGTATGTCCGTCGGTCCGTCCTTCCGTCTGTCCGTCCGTCTGTAATAAAACCGTTTCCGTACCAGAACTCGAAAACTATACCACTTACAAACACCAAATTTGGTATGGAACTTCTCCTTATGGTCTAGTTGTGCCTTTTGGGGGTTTTGTTCCGTCCGTCTGTCCACACAACCTGTAGGTTACATAACCTGCAGCCGGGGGGATCCGCCATTACCAGATGGCTCTTGTTAGGAATTGGGACTTCCTGGGCAAAAAAGACTATTCAGATGGAGCCATGGACAGCTAAAGGACACAAGGGCTTATAATGTGGTTAATGCAATGGCTAGCTATATGCAAATAGCAGATTTTTAAAGACTTGGCACAACTAAATTGATAAATATGAAGTTTCGCAGGAGTTTTTATGAGTAAAAAATTTCCAACTTTATTTACTGATGGCTGAATGAATGGAACAAATCTTTACGTGGAGGTGACTCAGTTCCTCATTCACCAAAAGGATTTTGGTACTTGGATTCTGTCACTTGCTGGCTGTGATAGAAAATCAAGTGAGCACGGCTATTTTTATGCCCCCGACCTCAAAAGAGTCGGACGGGGGTATTATGTTTTCACCCCTTCTTTCCGTCCATCCTGTTGTAAACTTTTCGTTTGTTGCGCTCTAACGTGAACACCGCTCGACGGAGGTTTATGATTTTTGGTCGGGTAAATGGTCATACAGGGGATGACACCTATTGATTTTGAGCTTGCTCCACCAACCAATATGGCTGCCACGGCAGCCATCTTGAAATCCTTTAGCGCACTCACCGGAGGTTTTTGCTTTTTGGTTTTTGGTGACCTGAATGGTCATACATAGCAGATTATGCCAAACACGCGCTTTCTGTACATGTTCTTCAACTGTTTCAATCGGGAGAATATGCCAGGCCTTGCGTTGCTGTTGTCGTTGTTGGTGAACTTGGTGATTAGCTAGAATTTTCTCTCATAAATTTGTCTTGTTGAGTGATGTGTCGGCTAAAATTTGTTATCAAAGCTGCCAACTCTCACTACACCCGCAACTGGCCCTCTTCACACGCTCACACGCCACACCTCTGATTTCTGTTGCAAAAAAAAGAAAAAAATATCTTGGGCTACTTTTAGGGGTTCATGGACAAAGCTGGCCTAAGGTACAGTATGCATAAATAAAACATTTTAATTTGATTAAATTTTGTGACCATATTCCTTGTATTTTAATTTGCATGACAGGAGTGCAGGGGTGCTTTACGCTTTTCAACCGGTCACGCGCAATGAGTATTATTGGAGGATTAATCTGCTCGGCTGTGAATCAGTTTGTCTTTCACACACATAGAAAACTGTTTTCAAAGTTACAAACGGAAGCCTATTTAGCGTTAGCTTTGCTAGTGTGATGGAGAACTGAAAATGTAACATGAAATGCAAAAAGGCTAGAACAGTAGATTGATAGAACCTGCACACATTGGTATCAGCAAAAAAATAAATAAAAATTCACGGGAACAGCGAGCGATTTCGCGCTGATAAGCTGTAAAATCACGCCAGTGAAATGGAAAGTGAAAGTGAACATTGCAATTAGAGTTGTTCCTGTCCAGGCTGGGCTGGCCTGGCGATGAATTTATAATTACCAAACTGAACTGACTGAAGAACACTCTGATAAACCAAATAGCTATGGGAGAAATTTGAGGACTCTGATTGGCTGAAAACTAGTTTAGGACATGTTATGCATGATACAGTTCAAGTAAATGCACTAAAGGAAAAGGCAGATAAAGATTGACTCCCATTTCAAGTCAAGTAGTCACGTAAGTGGAGTTAGGGTGACTAGGGCTTGCTGGGTCTTTGCTTCAGAAACTGGCATTCAATCTACCCACTGGCACTATTTGACTGAGTAATTGGGTTGGTTGATTTGGACAACATAGGTCAGTTTTTCTCCTGTCTATCATAGATTAAATTAGAATAAAGATAATTTAAGTCTTATTCTTTATATTTTGAAAAAAAAGTTTAAAAAAAACACAAAAAAGTCTGCAGTTATGTCATAATACTATGGTTTGTCAATGCTGGTGAATATACTATTTTGGAGGAGAAGGGGCTACTGCATACATTTTAGACCCAATATTTCCTTGAGATTGTGAAGAAAATTTAAGAATACATGGCATTCATTTCAATTTAGCTTATTGTGGATACTGGAGTGGGTGTTATGATTCTACATTTTATGTGTTGTCTCGTGCTTATCTGTGCTTGTACCTTACTTTCGTTTAATATCAGCTTTCATTTCTGCCGTCTGACGATCCACTGCCAATCCGCATTCTCCAGTGATGTTGCCTGACAGCCTTCAGCATGCCTTTGTCTCGTCGTCCAATCATGTTTCCTCTTTCGGTTTCGGCTCTGGTATTTCATTCATTGCTTCCAGCTGTGTTTAATTCTGGGTCTCGCCAAACTCTGAGTGAATTCGCTCTCTGATAGGATATTACTAACCCGTACTATCCAGCACTTATTTAAGGGTGATTGTAAATATTTCATCATGTAGTATTAACCTTTATTAATTCATTAGCTAGTGCGTGTGTTTCTTAGCTTTCGTGCATTCTGCCTGAGCTGTCTCTGAATAACTGCGTTTAAAACTATGCTTCCTTTGCTTCTCTTGTGGTGCTTTTTAGTCATCACGTTTAGATTACCTTAATCTAAACTGTCTAGCTTGATTGATGATCTCGGCGTCTTGTCTCAAGTCATTATTGTTAACCCAGTTTTCGTGTACAAAAGTAATTGTTTATTAATCCCGTGAGTTTCTGTTTCAGTCGAGATTGCATTTCGAGTCTCCACCTCCTCTTGTGGCTATTTATGAGGCAGTATTGGGAGCAGCCGTCAGACGGATCCTCCTATTGACTCTGTTCTACTTGGTCAAATCTCAGCCCTCTTGTATTCCGAGGTTCTCCTTGTATGATTCCTGTGTCTTATAGTTTTCTGCGCCTTTGTCTTGCCTGCCCCGTGTTTAAGTTTCCCAGTGTGCCCGTCAGTTTAGTTAGGTTCAGTTTTTGTTTTCTCAGTTTATCCTCTCTTGGAGAGAGTATTTCTGTTTCCCCCTGCCTTTGGCTGAGTACTTTAGTTTTCCCATTTGTTCAGTGCTTTTGCACGGTGTTTTGTTTCTGGCGTGTCTGCCAAATTTCCAATAATGTCTTGTGTTTGATAAACACTTCTGAATCGTGCCACTGGTGTTCCCCTGACCTCTCCTTACAGTGGGGTCTGGAAGCAGGGGTAGCAGTGCTCATTTCTCACCCCAGAACACTCACACTTTTGAAATCACTGCTCCATCCCTGCTGCTCTGTCCAGTAGTTGCCAGTAAACACAATTTTGTTTGTTTATCCTGCATACATAGATCCTGCGTGCCTTTGCTAGTTTATCTTGTACAATCGGGTACTTACATTAACTAGCGTAGGCACTGTGGCTTCCCATTGACTCCTTTAAGAAGGTTTGCAAGATCTCGTCTCACTCCTTCAAAATACCGCTGATCCCAAAATCCGACAAAAACCCTCATTAGGACTGTATCTCGTCACACGTCTCGTCATATTATCCGAACTTCACTGGTAAATTCATGAAAAGTACATGATTGTCCACTCGAGTTGACCAGAAATTAAACTGCCTTGCAAAAAGGAGGACCGTGATGTCACATAAATGAAAGAAATGGCTTGTCTGAATGTGCAACGACTCCTCTAAAATGCAATGCAAAAACCTTTTTTAAATTAACCATACACTAATATTACAATTGGGTCATATATATTAAATTAACAAAGTTCTCACATGACCTCTTCCAAATCAGGTGAAATTTTTAGCTCAGTAACTGCAACATATTTAATGAACCCATGCCAAATTTTTCTTGGATCATGCAAAGATTTTTGAGTTACTGAATTTTGAAGTACACGGCTGCTAGTTGAAATTTAGGAGCTTCATTTTTTCGCCATTTTTGAGTCCTCAGAACTTTGTATGTGATGTAGGTAGATGAATGAAAATTTCAGGGTGAAAGCCATACATCAGCTCTGTTGGCTATATTATTATAATTGTATAGTATTAATTATAATACTGCCATGTGTATTTGTGGTCTCGCAGCATGAACTTTGAAAATTTGTGATTGCGATTTTCTGGGCGGCCAACTTCAAACATTTCTTTGAAAATTTGTAAGTTCAATAACTGAGCTATGATCAGATTTATGGCTTGGATTCAGAACAATAAAAATAAGCATGATTTTTTGCAAGCATTAGGATTTTATTTTGTAATTACAGGAAGATCTGATACTTGAAAAAACAAATTTTGGTCAATGTTAGACCACACATAATTCCATGTGGGACAGGTCATTGGTCATTGAAAGCTAGATCATTTGAAAGAACTCATTTTCATCTACATTTTGATAATAAAGTAAACTTCTAGCCATGAATCCCTTACTTGCAAAGTGTAAATCCATTCGTTCTGGTTGGGCTGAATATTGTAAAATGCGGGCTGTGGTCAAAAAAGAGCTGAGGAATGCTGGAAGACTGTATGAAAGACAAATTGCAGAGGGGGCAAAAACTAACCCTAAGCGCTTCTTTCAGTACTGTAGCAGAAAAAGGAAAGTCAAAGAGCAGGTTGAGCGCATAAAGAATAAAAATGGATCGCTGCTAAATGATAATAAGGATATTGCGGATACATTAAACAGTTACTTTGTTGAGAATTTTACCTCAGAGCGGGTCTTTATTCGGCTAGAGGGCATGTCCAATGCTCAAGATTATTTAGCGGAAGTTGAGGTTGGGGTGAACGAAGTATTAGATAAGCTGCATAGACTAAAGGCAGATAAGGGGGCGGGTCCTGATGGCTTATATCCAAGAGTGCTCAGGGAAGTTAGTGAGATCATCTTTAAGCCGCTCTCCGCCATCTTCAGATGGTCTTTAGAAAATGGAGAAATACCAAATGATTGGAAACAGGGCAATATAATACTAATATGTATAAGAAAGGGGACCGTACTGAGCCAGGCAATTACAGGCTAGTCAGTTTAACTTGCATTGCATGCAAAATATTGGAATCTATCATAAAAGATGAGCTGAACTTATTTCTTGAACGTAACAATATCTTTAGGGATAGCCAACATGGTTTCCGTAAGGGAAGATCATGCCTGACAAACCTTCTGGAATTTTTTGAAGAGGCCACCAGGACTTATGACCAGAGCAGGGCTTATGACATCATATACAGCACTTGGATTTTCAGAAAGCATTTGGCACAGTACTATTTTTTAAAATTAGCTCCATTGGAGTTACAGGAGGTTTTCTGAAATGGATTCAAACTGGTTGTAGGACAGAACAGTGGTGGTCAGTGGTATCTCATCTGAGCTAGGTATGGTGGGGAGTGGCGTCCCCCAGGGATCGGTGTTGGGGCCCCAGCTGTTGCTCATCTACATTAATGACCTTGATAGGAATATTGAGAGCAGATTAGTTAAATTTGCAGATGATACTAAATTGGGAGGTTGGCAAATAGTTTAGAGTCCACTAAAGTGATTCAGGATGATTTGGATAGAATCCAAAATTGGGCAGATTGTGGCAAATGAAATTTAATGTTTCGAAATGTAAAGTTGTACATGTTGGTAGTAAAAACACTAGACGGGATTACTTCATTTTATTGGAATGTGCTCCACACGAAAAAGATCTGGGAGTGATTGTTGACCAAACCCTCACAGGCTCTAGCCATTGCGTCGCAGCAGTTAAGAAAGCCAATCGGATGCTGGGATGCATTGCCAAAAGTATTGAGTACAAATCCAAGGAGGTGATGCTTCTTTTGTACGACACATTCATCAGACTACATCTGGAGTATTGTGTACAGTTTAGGGGACCTTACTTAAAGAAAGACATTTCGGCTCTAGAGAAAGTTCAGAGAAGAGCCACTAAGCTAATTCCGGGATAAAAGATGAAAGCTATCAGAAGAGGCTGAGGATCCTTAATCTCTTTAGTCTTAGGAAATGGAGGCTTTGGGGTGATCTGATTGAGGTCTTTAAATATGTTAAAGGGATTAACAAAGTGAGCAAGCACTAAAGCTGCGGGTATGTCTCACCGAGGCTGCCCCCAAAAACCTTCACCAAAAACTTTAACCTTGGTTAAAGTTTTTGTGGACGGACGCCGACGCCGCAGACGGAAAAAGCGGAGCCAATGTCTCGCAAATCCCTTCGGGGCGAGACAATTATGTAGGATTCCTTCAACCAAGTGTTGTTAGTAGAACTCGGGGTCACAAATGGAAGCTGACCGAAGGTAAATTTAGCACTGATATTCGGAAATATTTCTTCACCCAGGGAGTAATTTTAATGTGAAATAGCTTGCCTGACCTTTTTGTTGAGGCAGAGACCTTGGGAGTGTGCAAGAGCAGGCTTGACTTAAAGCTAGATACCATTGAGTCATTGAGTATCTAAAGTGATATGTTAACTATAGAATAAAGAAACTGGCGAGCCTAGTTCGGCTGAATGGCCTGTTCTCGCCATTCATGTTATGTTATGTTATGAACATGGCAGATATGATGAAAGAGTTTTTCCTCTGAGCTCATGCTGAAATCATCAGAATCATGCCCAAAGTGAATTGAAAGTTGGGTTTCCCCGATTGCCATCATGAAGACATACCATAATGTACATGTACAAGAAGCACAATAAGTTTACATTGCCATTGTCATGGTAAGCGCCCCACCGGATGCCAAAAGCAAGCTCGTAGGACCATGGGCCTAGAAATTGGAGACTCAGGAGCACAGGCTGAATATAAAGACTAGAGTTAATAAAACCCAAAGTAATACACAAAACAGCGATCACACATAAAGAGGAGAGATCGCTAGCATTCCCACTGACCTGCAGTGGGAAGGGAATGCTAAGGAAACTTTGGCTGGCACCTGCCAGCCCTAAATACTTTGCAGTGACCTCCACCGTAAGGCTGCACCTGTACCCCATCAAGGTGGTAGTGAAAGAATGTGGAAGGGGAGGGGCTGTAAGGAGCAAACCCTTACAACCATAGCCAGCATGCTTGCATGACATCACTTTGAAAAATGAAATAGAATTTCAAAAACTGAATGGCAAAACCAGTGGCTGAATACATGTATAGTGAATCAAAAGTCAAAATTTCAGGTAAATGGGGACTTTCAGCGAATTAAAAAAAGGCCAAAGGTAGTGTGTGAATATTGTGAATCAAAATGATATTATTGAATGTTGATGTGTAAATATACTTGTTTAATTCGTGTTGCTTTCTCTTTCTTAGAACATCATAAACATGGTAACACCATGGACAGAATGATAATCAGCAAATTTTGATAAGTTTTTGTGACACAGAAGGATTCATGGCTAGAAGTTTATTTTAGTATCAGGATGTAGATAAAGATGAGTTCTTTCAAATGACCTAGCTACCATTGACCAATGAGCTATCCCACATGGCATTGTGTGTTCTCCAAACTTGCGCAAAATTAGGATTTTAAAGTTTTCAGATCTTCCTGCAATGACAAAATGAATGCTTAATGCAGGCAAATCATGCTCATTTTATTTTTCTGTATCCTGGGCATTAATTATGCCCCGCCAACACGAAGTGGGAGGGGGATATAGGTTTGACCTCCGTCCGTGTGTGCGTCCGTCCTTCCGTCCGTCCGTCCGAGATAAAGGGGACAGCTTTACTCAGAAACTACTACAGATACAGTAACCAAATTTGGTGTGTAGCTTCAGACCATAAAGGCCTTGATTGAGTTCGAAAATGAGAAGTGCACGATTGGCGGGGGATGTTGTAGACCATGTCGACTTGTTTGATCATAGCTCTGTTATCAAACTTACATGTTTCCAAAAATATAAATGCTTGAAGTTGGCTGCTAAGAAAATTGCAATCAAAACTTTTGACTTGACTTCATGCCATGGGGCCTCAAATGCACGTGGGCATTCCAGCTCAAATCAACCAATTTCCAAGAAATTTCCCAGGTCACCCTCTCAGATTCTTCTGAAAAAATTCACTAGAGCATTTTTACCATATTTATGCGAGAACCCAAAATATCTCTGTATCTCGAATATTTTTGAAGTTACAGTGCCTGGAAATTTTGATGATTTTTTTCCATTTTACCAAACTTGCCTCTCGGTACAACTTCAAGCAAGAATATCTCCAAGTGTTTCCAATGTACAGCTTTGAAATCATGTGTCTTGAGCTAACTTTTTACTGTAAATTATGAAAATGCGGTCAGATTTGCTTTAGCTTGTACTTCTTCTTCTCACAAGGCTCTTACAATGGCCAAAAATGAAAAACGTTAAAAATCACTGCCTCCTTTGAGCTCAAATAACTCAAAGGGTACGCTATACAGTGAAATTAAATTTTTTCTGCTGTTATTTTTGACATATTGGGCCAAATCTAGAGGACAACCACATTTATCAATACTTTGGTTAAGCCAGAACAATTTTTTAAAATTTTGGTTGAGATCGAAATTTTCTAAAAATTGCTGATTTTGACATGCTTATTTGGGCATGTGGCCAGCTATATAACAATACCATATTTTTACCATGAATTCCTATATAACTAAAGATATGATGAAAATATTATGTTTTTCAGTGAGCTGAAGTTATTCCCTCCCTGGTGCTGCAATGATACTGTTCTCCTTTACACAGCAGAGAGACAAGCCTGGCAGTGAGTTCCACCATGGCAACCTCATAAGTTCCATCTGGACCCCTTACAACATCCACACTGAGACACAGCCTGCAGATAATGATGAAGTATCTTCACATCCAAGGTGCCTGGAGCCTGCAATCACTTCTAGACAGTGTTTATAAAATCTCTGCCTCTTAACTGACTCTATTTGTTTATCCTAATCACCTTTGATTAACACATAATATTTGCAGGTTTACTATTGTAAAAATGCTTGGCAGATTCATGGCAGGGTTGCCCAAGCCTTCCCCTGGGCAGCAATTGTCCTGTAGGTTTTCACTTTAACCCTAATTTTACTCACACAACTGGAGTCATAAGCAGCTCAGTGTTGATCTCCAGATCTTTACGGCGGAGTGCTGAGACTGGGTTGCCGTGAAACACCTCAAAATTTCAAATTTCCTGGAATGGGATTGGTCAGCCCCGCTGTGGAGTCTCAAGCGCAAATTGGAATCCTCAGTCATTCTATCCACATATATCCAATGGCTGCATTCCATTTATATCCCCTTCACTCTGAGTTCACCCCTCCTCCCTTCCTACCAGGAAGTATTAGGTCCACTAATTCCTACAAGTATTAGGTCGAGGAGAGGAGAATAGGAGACAGGAAGGAGGACACGAGGGAAATGTGAAATGGGACGGTTATGTCTCCACCACTGTATCCATATTCAATGTCCACTAATGATGTAGTGGCCCAATCACAGCTTCTGCTGTTTCAGAATAACACAAGGCCCACTTGGCTGATGCAGTCAGCTTCAATAGGCTTGATATTTTTGTTGGGTTGTGGGTGAATTTCTGTGCATGGTGGGGAATGACTATAAGGTGAATTAGCCGATTGGCTCCATCTGGCAGCATAATGTTTGTGTGTCAATCACATGCGCCTCTGAACTCTCTCAACCTAAAGTTGGATATGCAGTCGAGTTCTACAGCTCCACAGAGACGATGGTGGAAGGCTGGCTGACCATGAGTGCTTACCCTCATTGGTCAGGCGCTTGAACCCTGAATCAGGGTTCATGAACGACACAATTAGCCCATCTAATTGGCCTGACTGGTTTTATGCTATGCTCTCACTTAAGCGGGAAGGTGAAAACCAGCAGTTGTCAGCCGTGGAGGACCATGAGTTTTAGAAACAGGGCCATAAAGGACCTCTGTCTAGGTAAGCTGCTTTTTATTCCACCAGAAACTGCCATCACCACTTTAAACGCCTAGTAACTTTTCATTATTTGTTCCTTCATTTTCAAAGGGATTATTTGCCTTCTTTAGCCATGTTGACTGAATAGTTATACCTGTGGATCATAGGGGAAAGAAAAACTGCTTTATTGCAAACATTTGAAAAAGGGAAGATATTTGGTCAGCTCGTGAGTCAACAGAACCCTGTCATGGTTTCTGAATGTGCTTTTTGCTTTCTTTGTTACTCTCGCTTCTGACGACATTGTTTTCTTTCCACATCGGATTTTTTACCCAGCTAGCTGATTACTCCTGGGCGGTCCTTCCCAGAGTCTATTTAAGCTGGAAGTCACCACGCCTCCTTCGCTAGAATGTTTGATATGACTTTGCTCACTTCGGCTTGATATATTTCTTGTCAGGGGTTCGCCTATTTATGTATATATTCTTTGTTTCTGGGAAGCTTAGCTTCTTTAGGTTATTTGGCAAAATTGTTAGGTACCTTGTTTAGTTTTCTCTCTCATTGAGATTTCTTTTTCTTTCTGGCTGCTCACTTCGTTTTTGGCAATGAAGCCTTTTCTTTAATTCAGAAACACGAGCTTGTTTCTGCAATTATTTAGCTCAATCACCTTCAGCTGCGTCGGCTCTCTGCTTGATGCAGCATTGCCTGCCGTGGAGTCTGAAACTCCGCTCTCACCAGCCATTACAAACCCAAGTAATCCACACATACAGTCATTAAAGTGGGTCACTCTGTAGTGGCACAAGTCTTTAAAAGACAAAACATTAATGGACCACTTTCATGCAGTTGTTTGTGAAAGTAGTTAAATTTTTTTTTTTTTTGCCACTGGTGACTCTATGGAAAAGCATAAAAATAAATGTGATCACTATAGGTTCTGGCACTCAGAACCATGGTGACTCATGTACAGCTATGCAAGTTCAATAATGGGGTTCATCACTCAAGATCTTGAGGAGTGCTTTCGGGTATGTTCGTGCAGGGCTGTTACCACAGCCTCCACGCTGGCCCTTTTTGCCTAAGATTGGGTTAGTCATATCACAAATGGTCTCCAGGGAAACGGGCCTGCCTGGGGGAGGGTATTGCCTGGGTGGAGCTCTTCCTCATCTTTACTTCCCTCTTGTAGCGGTTCACCATCATCGGGATGCAGCTGCCCGAGGAGCTCGACGCCGAACCAGTCTGCTGCTGCTTTGGACGGCTGACCATCCAGTACAACTGCTACATCAAACTCAGAGAATAAGAGGAATGCCCTCAACATGGGCGCTCATTTAAAACCTAACATGCCCTTTTTCATATTCTAATCCAAGTATGAATCTATAAAATTGTGAATCAGCAAGGTGTTTCATGTACAACCCCAATTCCAAAATGGTTGGGACAAAGTGCAAATTGTAAATAAAATCAAAGCGCAATGACTTTCAAATCACACCAGCCAGTATTTTCTTCACAATAGAACAGTGGTAATATAGCAAATGTTGAAACTGAGAAATTTTACAATTTATTCACAAAATGAGCTCATTTCAAATTTGATGGCAGCTACACGTATCAAAAAAGTTGGGACATAAAAACATAATATCCCCGAAACGCCATTCGGCGTTCTGATATTTAATTAATGCTTCATTAATTTTCCTTTGAAACAGAAAAAATTACATTAAACCTCAAAATAGTCAAAAGTATAAATCAATCAACAGACTCTGTATGCTCATAATGTTGTGGGAGTGGGTATTTCTCGCCCTGTGTAGAGTAAACTATTCTCCAAACACCACTTCTATGAGAATCTAAGTCATATGCTTACCCATTAGAAATTCTTCAACATTATGTGTCTAACATCCATATACAGTATTCACCGATTTTTTTTTTTCTGTATAAACTGCATATAAATCAAGCAGTTTCAAACTTGAACTCAGACTCGTTTATTGTCATTTCAACCACATGCTCTTGGAAGTGGAGAAATGAAACGTTTTCATGAGGACTCAAAGTGCATTAAGAATGGAACAAAACTAAAAACAAAAAAAAAAACTATTAAAACAACAACCACAAAGACAGTAAAACCACAAACAATTCAGTATCAACAAGACAGAACATGGCTTGGTTGGGAAAAGAGCAATGAGAGGTTGTTATATTAAGGTGCAGTTGTACTAGCGCAAACTAGGCATTAACCATACCTGTAGCCTACATGTCAACAGATTCACCATCATCTGTAACAAACAGTAACAACTTAAATAATGTACAGGTTTGCAACTTTCACTGAAGCTGGAGAGTAAAAATTTACTCAGTTGTGATGTCAAGAACACCCCAGCACGATTCAGATACAACCAGCTCATGATAACTGGACCATAGTCATTGCATCTGATCCAATTTTACATGAATTCCAATAATTATCTTGCTCAATAATTACCTGGCCCCTCTCCTAGGGGGCCAGGTTAAGCAATGATCATGTCTGTGTGTGTGTGTGTGTGTGTGTGTGTGTGTGTGTGTGTGTGTGTGTGTGTGTGTGTGTGTGTCTGTCACTCTGTCTGTCAGCCCTTGGCTGGGGCCAGGTCTGCTATCTCTGATTGCCTTGTTACCTGGCCCCTCCCCTAGGGGGCCAGGTTAAGCAATGATCATGTCTGTGTGTGTGTGTTTCTGTCACTCAGTCTGTCAGCCCGTGGCTGGGGCCAGGTCTGCTATCTCTGATTGCCTTGTTACCTGGCCCCTCCCCTAGGGGGCCAGGTTAAGCAATGATCATGTCTGTGTGTGTGTGTTTCTGTCACTCAGTCTGTCAGCCCGTGGCTGGGGCCAGGTCTGCTATCTCTGATTGCCTTGTTATCAATGTCCCAATTTTTAGGTGGTCGGACCTATTATCCAACAGACTTCCATCACACTTTCTCTTGCGGAAGCTATTGTATTTGCATTCTCTCATACATACACGTATTACAGTGCTCTGGCAAGTTTGAGACATTTACGAATGGCATACGAATGATTAAAGAAACCTGCGATTGCATAATAATCGTACGTCTTCTACCACAATTGTTAATCCATAAATACTATATTATTACTACAAAATAACTAGGATATTTTCATAAGGGTTATGCTGACCCATTTTGTTCGTAGGACTCAGAAATTAAACCGCGTCCAGCAAGAAGCGTCACCTCTGGTTGCGTTTAGTTAACATGTCACTAGGCAAACATTTGGGGCAGATACGTGGTGCGGACCAATTAGCGGGGGCATTTTGGGTCATATGAAACTCACAGCTCTGAGTGGGAGAAAAAAATTAACTTGTCTCAGAGCGCCGAAGTTGCAGAACAAGACTGGACCTCAGAGTCGATAAATTAAAGAGCGGTTCATTTAATGAAAATGGATTTTTTAAGCGTTCTGGGAAACAATGTCGTCGGTGTCATACTGGGTGTTATTCTTTTTGTTTTATGCTTCATGAATTATTTAGGTGGGGGAAGCAGCACATCGAGACTACCGCCGGGTCCCTCATATTTACCGTTCTTTGGGAATATTTTTCAGGTGGACATGAAACAACCCTACAAAACCTACTTGAAGGTAAGTAATATGAAATCAGTGACGTGCCATCGGAGGTCCTTTAGGGTCGGCAGAATCCACACCGTTAAACAAACGATAACTGCATTACTTTGCTTGATTAGCAATCTGAGGTGTGATTAACTAATTTCCAAGACTAAACGGCAGAATGGCGTGCCAGTTCCATCCGAGACATTCTTGCTCAGTGCATCGAACTTAAAATGCTCACGAGACACCAAGTTTGTTCATACTTGCTTCAAGGAAGCTAACCCTATACCATTAACAAATATTAAAACCTTTCTTTGACACGTTCAATGTGTGGTCAATATGTTGATGATAATATTTCCCCTCTGAAACACGTACTTTTTAATGCCATGTTTTAAAAATAGGGAGTTTATAGTCAGTCTTCTTTCATAATCTGATAAAGTAAAGATCAAAACAATATACGGAATTACCGAGAGAGTCCAGACTTTTTCCTAATGCCGTGCAGAGTGTACAGATTTGGCATTTTTTATTGGTACGGCAGTTGATTTGATGGTATTAGGATAAGGATTAGGGATTATGGTTAGGGGGAAGGGTTAGGGATTAGGGTTAGGTTAGGGCAGGGTTGGAAATGGGGACTGCCGTGCCTCTCTACACGGAAATGCATTAGAAAACTGCCGTACCTGTAGCAACTGCCTTTTGCTAATTAATTATTAAGATTTACTTCCTTGCAGTCTCGAATCATAGCATAAAAGTAAATAAATCTTTTTGTCGCTATCACCTCTTAATCATTACAGGCGAACTGACCAGAAAAAAAGGTCAAATTGACTGATTGACAATCAGGCGTAGTACGTGAAAACAGGTTGACAAAATCTGCCGATATAAAAGGAGAAGTCACTGCCTACCCTCACCGCACGTCTCTGTATGAAATAGCTACAACTGTTTTGTGGAATGCAAGAAAGCGGGGTTGTGTTGAATCTTATCCAAAAGTAGCTATACACCTATGAGTTTTATTTTTTATTTTTTTTTATGCAAAAGCATCAAACATGAACTTTAAATGCCATTTCAAATGAAAGCAGTGCAATGAGAGAAAAGTAATTTCCCCCTACTTCAGTGGCACAAAAAAGAGGGAGTCATAGATTTTTGGAAACTGTTTTGTGTCGTGCTCTATCTGTGTCTCTCGTCGGGGACGACATCAAATTCTTTTCACCAGCTTGTTGCCTGGGTATGGCCGCCTCCTGTCTCTGACTCTAAGGCCTTGGCCACACTGCCTGCGTGAGCGGCGCTGTTGCATCGTGTTTCCTCTCGCTTTTCATTTTGGCTTCCATGTTAACAAATAAGAACGGCCGCACTGGTATGGGGCGCCGTTTGTAAAAAAAAAAAAAAGATATTGTTAATTATAAGCTGGTTAAGGTGGATATGTGACTATCCCTGTGGGGTGTCGGTCAGGACACAGGAGGCAGGTCAGGTTTCCTTTCCCTTTTTTTATTAAACAAATCGGTGCATCCTTGGATAGGTGTGGTCTATAACAAATAAGAATATATGTCTATGGTAACAGGATCATGTTAACTACAGGTCATAACTGCAGAACAACAACAATACAAATAGGAGAGCAAAGATATTACAACTCATAATAATAACTGTAAAGGATATACAATTTCCACAAAGAGGAAAACAATGTTACAGGTAAACAGGCAAGAACAATAAATAGTACAATACACTCCTAAGCCTACAGGCACTAACAGGCACGATTCCCAAGGTCACAGTGCCCCCCTGTGGTGACACGCAGAATACAAATTCCGCTCCAATTAGGCGAGGCATACGGCGAGGCGAGGTTACAAAACAATTTGAACCGTTAAAATACAGGGTAAACATGTAGGCTATTATATAGGATAACATAAATTCACTGGTAAGATGAAAGGGTTATCATAAATTCAGCCGCAACCGACTTACAGGGTATATACCGCACCGACGACGGCGTGGCGCCGTGGTGCTCTCTTAATTATTTCACATGCGTCATGGTCGCACACCTTTGCATAAGAATGGATAACTACGCGGTCACAAATATCAATTATTACAAAGTAAATAACCAAACAACAGAATACTCACTTTAAGTGTCAGGGACTCACACCGAAGGAAAAATGATGCCCAGGATTCAATTAACAGAAACTTAGTACTGATAAAAATGTCCGTCCACTCCCGACTGGCAACTAATAATGAAAGAATGTTACCGACGCCGGGAGGGTCTTGTGCTCTGTGTACTGATTGGTCTATAGTTGTGATGGAGTGCTCCCTGGCCAATAGGGGCCTAACTACCAATTAACAATTAAACCAAGTGAAAACATAGCCTGTACTATATTCTGAGCACTATTTTGTACAGCCGCCCCCAAATTTAGGATAAATTTGGCTCAAATGTGGATACTAGGGAGCACTCGAGGGGGAAACTGAATCTTCTGGGATAGCTGGCAGTTCAATCAAGCGAGCAACAGGGCGAGTATATGTTCTGTCCTTGGTCTTTACATCTGCTACTCTGATCCGGCCATCGTTGCCAGGGTACAGTCGAGTGACTTGTCCAATGGGCCACAGTGCCCTGGGTAGCTGGGGATCTACTATCATCACAGTGGCACCTGCGGTGAGGTCTGGAGTGTCTCGTTGCCATTTCTGTCTAAGCTGTAGAGATGGCAGGTAGTCCTTGATGAATCGGGCCCAGAACTGGTCAGCAATGACTTGACTGTGGCGCCATCGACGTCTGCTCAGTAACTCTGTGTTGTCATAGACTACTTGAGGTAGTGAGGGGTCAGGCCGCCCCATTAGGAGGAGGTATGGGGTTATTGGGTCTGGATCTGCAATGTCAGATGAGGTGTATCCCAGTGGCTTGGAATTGAGAATGGCCTCTATCTCAATCAATACAGTCCTTAACACTTCCTCACTCACTGTCTGTTCACCCAGTGTAATCCGCAGAGCATTTTTGAGGCTGCGTATTTCTCGCTCCCACGTCCCTCCGAAATGTGGTGCGTTAGGTGGGTTGAACTGAAAATGGATTTGCTCCTTAGCGAGCTCTGCCTGGAGGTTTGGAGCCAGGGTGGAGAAGGCCTCGCGTAGCTCCCTTTCTCCTCCTCTGAAATTAGTCCCCTGGTCACTTATCAGTTCAAATGGCTTTCCTCTTCTCACAGTGAAACGGCGTAAAGCCATCAAGAAGGAGTCTGAATCTAGACTGTTAAGGAGATCCAGATATACCACTCTAGTTGTTAGACATTTGAATATAATGCCCCATCTTTTCTCCACTCTGCGGCCCAATTTCACGGAGTATGGGCCAAAGCAATCCATCCCAGTAAAATAGAAGGCTGTCTTGTGGAGGCGCAACCGCGCAGGTGGTAAATCCGCCATCTTGGGTGTGACGGCCTTGGCACGCCATTGTCTACACCCCCGGCAGTTGTGCTGGTGGCGACGAACTGCTTGTCTTCCACGTAGCACCCAGTATCTCCTTCTGAATTCTGAAAAGACCCTTTCTGGGCCAGGGTGACGCAACTTCTCATCTGTATGTTGAATAAGAAGCTGGGTGACTGGATGCCTTGGGTCTAAGACTATGGGATGTAGAATGTCTGAGTCCAGTTGAGTGGCTCGGCGAAGGCGTCCTCCTACTCGAATCAGCTGTCTTGCACTGTCGAACTCAGGAGCAAGGCAGATGAGTCTGCTGGTTTGGGGTACCGGTTTACCTGCCTTCAAGTTGTCAATTTCATCCTTGAAACTGTCTAGTTGTGCTTGGTGCAGGATGATCCTTTCAGCTTCTTTGAAGTCTCCTGCAGTGGGGGCCCCAGCAGGATCTGCCGCCCCATGTACTCTCTGGGCTGTCGCTTCCAGCATGGCTTGGAAAGTGGGATACTGGTGGGCAGTGGGACAGACAGGGATGGCAGTGGTTTGAGTTAGCGCACAAATGGCAGATTTGCGTAGTTCCTCTGTTATCTCTGTTTCTATTCCTACTGGTTGCTGGGGCCACTGGTCAGAGGGTTGGTGGAGAAACAATGGGCCATCATGCCATCTGTTAGGAGGCACAAATTCCTGGAGAGACTTGCCCTTTGTTATGTCATCCGCTGGGTTATCAGATGAGTTAACATAGTTCCAGGTGTGCTGAGAGGCGAGGTCCTGGATTTCAGCCACTCTAGTGCCTACAAATACTTTATACCTGCAGGAGGCTGACTTGATCCAATGTAACACAGTGGTGGAGTCTGACCACAGGACTGTCTTCTCAATAGGCAAGGTTAGTTCTTTGTGTAGGAGGTCAGCCACCTGTGCTCCACTCAGAGCTGCACTGAGCTCTAGCCTGGCTATAGATAATTGGCGTTTGGGGGCTACCCTGGAGCGGGCCATCAGAAATACCACATGTATCTTCCCATTGTCATCCTCTGAACGGAGGTATGCCACTGAGCCATAAGAGTGCTCTGAGGCATCACAGAAAATGTGAATTTGGTAACTGTTGTTGCCAGGGTGGTAGCATCTGGGCAGGGTTATTTTGGGAAGATCTTGCAGTTCTGATTCCCAGCAGTTCCATTCTTGTAACAAGGCATCTGGGAGCAGAGGGTCATCCCAGCTGCGCTCTTTGTCCCATAGGCGTTGGACCAGTTGTTTGGCACGGGTGGTATAAGGGACAAGGTAACCTAGGGGGTCATACTGGCAGGCCAACACGCGGTAGACATTGCGCATTGTAGGGTGATCATACGGGACTGAACGGTTCTGGTAGCTGAGGGTGTCTGATTCACAGTGCCAACGTAGGCCAAGCGTCAGCTCTTGTGCATCAGTTTTGTTTTGGGAGAGCCACAACTCACTACTGTCTGATCTTACTTCTTTAGGGGGGTGACTGATGACCGTGGGTGAGTTGCTAGCCCACTGTCGAAGGTCAAAGCCACCAGTGGCCAGCAGGGCTCGGAGCTTGTCCAGGAGGTTGCGTGCAGCATCAGTGGTAGGGAAGCTTTGTAGACAATTGTCCACATAGAAGCATCTGTCCATGGTGAATCTCACGTCCTCCCCAGGCTGGCTGTGGTCCATGACGTGTTTCTGAACTGCATACATGGCACAACATGGGCTGCACGTTGTGCCGAAGGGGAGGACCTGCCATTCATATACAGTAGGGGGTTGGTCCCTTTTGAGGTCACGCCAGAGAAAACGTAGGAGGGATTTATCTTCAGGCAAGAGGCGGACCTGATGGAACATCCCCTTGATGTCTCCACTGATGCCCACGGAGTACTGGCGGAAACGAAGGAGGACTCCCAGGAGAGAGGAGCACAAGGTGGGTCCAGGGAGCAAGGCGTCATTCAGACACTGACCTTTGTACTGAAAGGAACAGTCAAAGACGGCACGTTTCTTATTGTTGTGCTCCACAAGGTGGTGGGGTATGTACCAGGTTTCCTTTGCCTCTTCCTCTAATCCTGGAGCCAACTTGAGGACATAGCCAGCAGTGTCCAGCTTCTGGATTTCTTCTTGATAGGCAGCAGCTAATTCAGGATTTTTGGCTAGTTTGGCTTCTGTGTTGCGAAGCCTTGGCATGACAGCTTCTTTGGGAGCTCTTAGGGGGGGACTGTCTTTGATGCGCAGGAGGGGTGTAGCATAGCGGACTACTCCATCCACGGTCACCCGGCAGGTTTTGGTGTCTAATAGATGCATGGCTTCCTGATCTTGCTTGGACCTGGTAATGACCTTCTCGTTGCGCTGAGGTAAGGTATCAAGCTGCCACAATCTTTCGACATTCCGGAGTAATTCAGCCTGAGGGGAACTGTAGCTCAGGTGAAAACAGTGAGTGGTGACAATGTCATCCTGGATGTCTTGTGCAGGGCCTTGTAGCGTCCATCCTAACCTTGTTTTCAGGGCCGCAGGACCGCCTGGAGGACCTCTCCGAACTGGCTCAACAGGGGTGATTAAGTGAGTGTTGTCTGCACTAATAAGTAGGAGAGGGCGGGCATGTTCACAGTGTTGCAGTGGAAAACCCTTTAAGTGGCTGTACCTCCTCTGTAGTGCTGCGACAGGGTGCGAATGTTCGGATAAGGTAAGTCCATCCCCTGTGAAGGCATGGTTTATTTTGTATCTCCTTCGAGGGTTCTCAGCAGAGGAGATCTGAAAGGATACTGTGGACCCAGGGAGCATGGTAACGTCATGTCTTACAGTTCTGAGAATCAGCTGCTCCTGCTCTCCACTGAGCTGTAGCTCTTTGGCAGCTTCTGGGAGAAGTATAGTCCGCTCAGATCCATCATCCAGTACTGCGTAGGTCTCAAGAGAGTGACTTCCACTGTAAAGGATGACTTTACTGATCTTCAAAAGGACCCGACCACCAGTAGTTGCTCTGTCCAGGTAATAGACTCTAGCAGGAGGATCAGGCTGTGAAGTGGTCTCAGCTGGGGGTTTGCTAATTCCAGGGGGAGCTGCAGAACTGACTGGTTGGGATGTCTCCTCTGTGGGCCGTTGGTTAATCTCATGCAGAGCTCTGAGATGCTTACCATTGCAAAGGGAACAAGGCTTCTTCAAATCGCATTGTGCGGCTTGGTGGGCACGGCAACATCTCCAACAGCGCTTATTAGCTTTGATCCACTGGATGCCTTGTTCTCTGGTGAGTTTCTTGAACTCTTCACACTGGGTCAAAAAGTGGTTGGTTTGCTGACAGTAGGGGCAGAACATTTTACGCTGCGGTTTCGGAGCTGTAGCGGCAGCTGCAGGAGCAGGTGTAGTTGGGCTGACTGCTATTTCTCTGTCGTGCAACACTGTAGCACTCCCACCTGTAGGCTTTAGCCTCCTTGCATCTTTCTGGCTAGGCGGGGGGCGCTCTCTCCGTGGCTCACATCTGACCTCCTGTTGTAGCCAGGCTGAGAAGTCCAGTAGATTATAGGATGGGGCATGGGGCTTTAACATGAGTATATATCTCTTGAACTGACGGTAGTGGTCAGCAGGAAGTTTATCAAGCAGTCGTTCGACATGTGAACCGCAGGAGAGCTCAGCATTGCCTTCAGGTCCGAGGGTCTGAAGCAGTCCAACCAATGAATGGATTCGCAGGGCAAAACTGTCAAATGCAACCCCGTCTCCTTGGCGAATGTTTGGCAGGTCCATGATGGCTTTAATTTCCTTTTGAGCTAGCTGACGAGGCTGCCCGTATCTCTCATCCAGGGCCTGGAGTGCACGTGTGAAGGGATTAACAGCATTGGAATATGCCAGGGCCAGGCGTCGAGCAGCATCCACTTTGAGATGATCCAGAAGCAAGTGGTACTTATAATGCTCTGATTCATCTGGGGGCAGTAGGTTAATAAGAGCCATCCTCAACATCATATACTGTGTCTCATCTTCCTTTATCAGGTTAGGAAAGGAGGGGCCTTCCACCTTTCCATACCTGTGGGCCCTGTTTTCTGGGTGTGATGGGCCAGCTGAAGGCAGATGAGCTGTAGGCTGTGATGATGGGAAATATTGCTCCGCTGGTGCAACTCGATGCAGGGAGTGAGACGGCCAGGTGGGGTCTGGGTAGGGAAGGTGCTGTTGGGCTGGGGTATATGGATGAGAGGTTGGACGCTGCCACTGTGGATCTGTAGGTTGAGTAGGTGGCCCATATGTTGGATAGTATCCAGTGGACGCATGGGAAAAGGAGCGCTGGACTGGAGGAGATGAAGAATGAGCAGATCGAAAAGGAAGTTGGAGATGGTCACTCTGTTCATCCACAGACATGTCGTCAGCAGCAGGCATGAGCTGAGTGGGGGTTGAGGCCCTAGTAGCTGCTGGACTCTGAGGTGCCGGCAAAGGAGCCGTGGATGATGGCTGGAACTTAGCCACAGGAGTAGCTGTAGCCACGGGTGCACCTGCTCCAGCTGAGTGAAATGGGAATGTGCTCAGCAAAGCCATTTGTTGCTCCAGCTTCTCCATCTGTTTCTGTGCTGTTTGGGCTAGTACTTGGTTGGCCATACTTTGGTTCTTTACTGTCTCTAGGAGCCCACAGATGAGGTCATCTTTGCTGCTCTTTCTAGATGACCGTGAACGGGAGGAGCCAGCTGAAACAGAGGGAGCTGGAGAGCGAGGTCTGGATACAGCGACTTCCTCAGCGGCTTCCTCAGTAGCTTCCTCAGCATCCCACTGTGAAGACTTAGGCTTGGTTTGTAGGTTAGGCTCAGTCACATAATCATCCAGGTAGGCAGGACGGACTGTAGGGCGGGAGGAACGTCTAGGAGATGTAGGCGGAGTGGACTGGTTCTCCATATTCCACAGAAACAGTCAATATCCGGCTCAAAGGACCCTTTGTTAATTATAAGCTGGTTAAGGTGGATATGTGACTATCCCTGTGGGGTGTCGGTCAGGACACAGGAGGCAGGTCAGGTTTCCTTTCCCTTTTTTTATTAAACAAATCGGTGCATCCTTGGATAGGTGTGGTCTATAACAAATAAGAATATATGTCTATGGTAACAGGATCATGTAAACTACAGGTCATAACTGCAGAACAACAACAATACAAATAGGAGAGCAAAGATATTACTACTCATAATAATAACTGTAAAGGATATACAATTTCCACAAAGAGGAAAACAATGTTACAGGTAAACAGGCAAGAACAATAAATAGTACAATACACTCCTAAGCCTACAGGCACTAACAGGCACGATTCCCAAGGTCACAGTGCCCCCCTGTGGTGACACGCAGAATACAAATTCCGCTCCAATTAGGCGAGGCATACGGCGAGGCGAGGTTACAAAACAATTTGAACCGTTAAAATACAGGGTAAACATGTAGGCTATTATATAGGATAACATAAATTCACTGGTAAGATGAAAGGGTTATCATAAATTCAGCCGCAACCGACTTACAGGGTATATACCGCACCGACGACGGCGTGGCGCCGTGGTGCTCTCTTAATTATTTCACATGCGTCATGGTCGCACACCTTTGCATAAGAATGGATAACTACGCGGCCACAAATATCAATTATTACAAAGTAAATAACCAAACAACAGAATACTCACTTTAAGTGTCAGGGACTCACACCGAAGGAAAAATGATGCCCAGGATTCAATTAACAGAAACTTAGTACTGATAAAAATGTCCGTCCACTCCCGACTGGCAACTAATAATGAAAGAATGTTACCGACGCCGGGAGGGTCTTGTGCTCTGTGTACTGATTGGTCTATAGTTGTGATGGAGTGCTCCCTGGCCAATAGGGGCCTAACTACCAATTAACAATTAAACCAAGTGAAAACATAGCCTGTACTATATTCTGAGCACTATTTTGTACAGATATGATTTAAGATTTAAGGTTTAGATTTAACCTGTCATCATAGGAACACTCCAGCCAGTACCCCTGACCAAGGAACTGGCTTTAGAACTGGAGTTGGTCCTTGGGCGCTGCTCTGTGACTGCCCACTGCTCTTAACTACAAGATGGGTCTAATGCAGAGGACGAATTACCCCACGGGGTTCAAGAAAGTGCATATGTCTTATCTGTCGCCAGTAGATGGCACTGTCAGTTTAGCATTGCCAGAGCCATATAGAGAGAGAGTCTGGCCAACTCGAATCATGGGCGCCATGTTTGCTACCAACGGCAGATGATTCTACGTAGTAACCCTATGGGCTGGATACTGTGGTCGCATCAAAATCGCTAGTTTTAAAATACTAAGAAGACTTGACAAAACATGACACTTTGCTTGCAGTATTATCAGGGTCCCTACACATGAACTCGAACATTGAGAACATTGTTCATATAGACCTACGATGAGTTTGCTTAAAAGACGTTTTTGTTAGCACGGTTCTAACCTTTGCGTTGTCTTCCGGGTTGTTGCCTGAGGTGAGTCCAGTGTTAAAAGCGGTATTTAAGTAAACTCCTTGTACACAAAAAATGTTCGAGTTCATGTGTGGAGAGCCAGGTGATACTACGAGCAAGGTTTAATGTTGTTTCGGGTCTTGGTGGTTTAAAAATAGCGATTTTGATGTGATCACAACAGTGCCCAAGCGCTCCCATTCGAAAGCCAATTGACGAAAGTTTGCGTGTATTCGCGTCTTCGCATTGACTTTGAATATAATCTGTCATGCAAAAAATTCGTTTCGCGTCCGTGCAAGCAGCCTTAATCACATAGCTCTAGTACTTGATTAAAAAATACTGCTCTGCATTTCGTCACGCTATTAATATGTCGCTAAATTGAATACCAAGTGTGATGGAGTTAGTGCAATGCTACAATGCCTGCGAATTAACTAACGTTTCCATCAAGGCGATGACGGAAATTGCATTTGTAATTTGACCTAACATGCTGATCCTTCTTTTAATACATATTAGTAATGCTATAATGTTGGTTGTCCATGCTCAACCTCTGAAAAGTTTCATAAACATAAAATACAGGGATTTTTCCGTAATCCAAGAACATGATTTTGTGAGTGTGATTTCCTCTCTGAACAGCTCCTCCCGAGATCTTCACGAGATCTGGGCAAAACCTGACATCAGGTTATGCCGTCCAATTAGTACAGATCTAGCCAGAGCCAACCACTGCGGTGGACCTGCCCACACCAGAAACTATTCTAGCAGGCACTAACAACAGCAGAGAATACTATGCCTTAGTAGTGTCTACACTTTTGGAAAAACAAAAGAAGAACTGCAGATGCAGTTGCAGGTGCAATTTTTGTCAGTACCACTCCCAAAGCTACTTGTCCGTTTACTTTTGGACGCAAAGAAAAACAAATATTTCTCTTCCAAAAGACGATGCCACCAGAAATCAATGGTAGCTTTTTTATTTGCTGGCAGCAAACAGCCATGGCTGAAGGGAATGTTAGCTGCTTGTGCTCAGCATTTCAGCAAAGACAGCTTTGTCAATAAAGGATAATTCGACAAAGGATAAGTGTTTCAGCTGCTTCTCAAACCTGAAGCAGTTGCATCTTTTAAGCGCTCGGAGCCACAAGCTGTAAGTAACCATATAACAGCGAATAATGTAAGTGAAGCTAACGTGTTACAGGTGGCTAGCAGGACCGCTAGCGATAATTAGCACTAACAACTGGCCTCAAACGCAGACTTTGTAAAATATCTGAAGATAAAACCTTCATTGGTCGCGACTGTCCGTGACTCACAGACGCAGAAGCTGTAAGTCGCTTTTACTGCATAAGCCAACTTGACGTGATAGCCAGTTGATTGTGGCTGTAGCACAGCGGCTAACGTAGCCAAGTTACTGCTGCTAATGTTTATGTCCTGTATATGCAAGAGTGATATCGGGAAATTCTACAGAATGTGTGTGAACATAAACCTCATTTGAAGCTAACTTTTAATACTTGTTTGTAATTTGGATGCCTGGTACAACTGTGAACAGTAACAGAACTTGCTGCCTGTAAAACCTGTATTGCAAGGGTTTGTCTCTGTGGTTGTGACTGCTTGGTTACCAGCTACTGCATGTTAGTTTGCATGCCGTGCAAATTAAAAATGCTCCTGATTAACTTATATGCAGTAATTCTGATCGGTATGCTTGTGTTACCACGGTAAGCATAAATGTAGCAGTTTCATCATAACATTGCCCGATTATCGCCACAACAGTTAGTGATCGCTTCACTTATCCATGACCGGGATCAGCCGAATACTTCACAAATGTCTGGGCAAGCTCTCTCGTGCTAACATGAAAGCAATGCGAAACGCAGAAGCTCCACCGGTTTAGAAATGATTTCTCTGCACTACCTTGACATAATTTCATCCCCCTTTAGAAATTGTTGTGGGTAATAAAAAGCTGAAAAAGGCGGAGATTAAATAGGTAATTCTTTCCTGTAGAAGTGATCAGTTCGCTAGCTCCACATAAGCACCTTGTCCGCGCTAACAGAACTTCCGGTCTGCAAAACATGTATTATGTTCATAACATAACCGAGCTCTCTCTAGCTGTCGCGTACTATCCATAAAGCTGCTTTCACATCAGACGCAAAACAAATTTTTCGCGCGACAGATTAGCTACATTCAAAGTCAATGCAAAGACGCGAATACACGCGTTATGGGCGCGTTAAGCAGCTTTCACACCAGACGCGAAACTAATTTTTTGCGCGACAGATTAGCTGCTTTCAAAGTGAATGCAAAGACGCGAATACATGCTTTAAGGGCGCGTTAAGCAGCTTCACGCGTTCGTGCGACAGATTACATTCAAGTCATGACCACTTATCAGCTACTGCAAGTTAGTTCGCGTGCTCTGCTAATTAAAAATGCTCCTGGTTAACTTAAATGCAGCAATTCTGATCGTTATGCTTGTGCTACTTCGGTAAGCAGCAATGGCCACATTGATGCTTACCGAAGTAACACAAGCATACCGTTGCCTGATTGTAGCCACTACAGTTGAAGCTAACCGGAGAGGTGCTGTATGTGTCTGCCGAGTTGGGCCGCAGTTAGACCAGAAGTAGATTTTGCAGAGCTTGGGGTGCGTTTTTGGGTGCTTATGAAACGATCACTTCACTAATCCATGACTGGGGTCAGCTTGATACATCTCTAATGGCTGGGCAAGCTCTATGATACCACCGGTGAAAGCAATAGGGAAGCGGACAGACTATAACCTGTTCGGTATAACAAACGCTGCTTTGCCATCGATTGAATAATAAATTCTTTCCTGTTGAAGTGATCGATTCACTAGCTCCACCTAAGCAACAGTTCACGCAGATGGAACTTACGGTCTGTAAAACCTGTATTATGTTCATGACATAAACGGAGCTCTGTCTAGCTCTCGCACACTATCCATAATGCGCCTATTTTCTGCAAGGAAAAGCTGGTCATTCCGAAGCAATAAGTAAACCATTACCAAGGGCAATTTCCGAAAAAGCCGTTTAGCTTGGAGCTTTCACCCCTCCGTCATATACCGGCGCGGAAGCTGTTCGTTTCTCCATGCTAACGACACACCATAGCTATGCACACGAACCACCAGGTCCTATTTCACACCGAAGCGGTCCATAATGTGTTGGTCCACTTTTAGCTGCCCCTCACTGTCCATGTTTCACTTGCGCATGTCGACCCGTTCTACAAATGTGTCGATATGGGGTGGATTCTAGCTTCCCCTGCATCCTAGCTAGGAGTAGTACAACCGCTGTACTCACCAAGTGTTGCCCTAGCAAACTGTAGCCGATAGTAAATTCGTATTTGAGCTGCCAGACTTTCGCACTGTGTCCTCCACTTTCGCCATTGCGTTTATGAGAACAAGTCAATTTCATTAGATCTATACACATGTACCGTGTTTGATAGCAGAATTTCCCTGCTGATTCTTTATCTCAGTTGGCGCGTTTCACTGTGAGACCCGGAAGGGAAAACTGCGTTCTGCTTCCTCTTCCCACCTAGATCCACCCTCCACAGAGCTGGCCAGTCAGAAGAAAGTGGGCACACGGGGAGTGGGGGCCATAGCGGAAGAGCCACCCCAATGAGGCGTTTCAGGCACAGACTACCATGGACTACAAGTGGGGTTTTTTTAGGATGGCAGTACGAGTGAAATAACTTTGCGCGATCAGGAGTACTCTTGGGGAGTCAAGGACCAAAATATAAACTTGGAAAAATAGCATATTAGGTCCCCTTTAAAATATGCTTCTCTGTTATGTGATAAACAGAATCTTACACTCTTGGTGTACAAGAATTTACAAGAAATGTATTTAACGAGTTGAGTAAGTTTTACATTTGTTGCGAGCTTTAACTTTCATATGACATGCCCACTCTAGGAAGATCTCAAGAAAAACACTTATTTCTCTTCCAAAAGAGGATGCCACCAGAAATCAGTGGGTAGCTTTTTTTGTTTGCTGGCAGCAAACAGCCAAAGCCAAAGGGAACGTGAGCTGTTTGTGGTTAGCATTTCACCAAAAACAGCTTTGTCAATAAAGGATAATTTGACACAGGCCCAAGCATTTCAGCTGCTTCTCAAGCCTGAAGCAGTTGCATCAATCAAGCGCTCGGAGCCACAAGCTGTAAGTCACAATATAACGGCAAATAATGTAAGTGAAGCTAACGTGTTACGGGTGGCTAGCAGGACCGCTAGTGATAGTTAGCACTAACAACTGGCCTCAAATGCAGGCTTTGTAAAATATCTGAAGATAAAGCCAGTATCAGTCGCGACTCTCCGTGACTCACAGACACAGAAGCTGTAAGTTGCTTTACTGTATATGCCAACCTGACGTGATAGCCAGTTGATTGTGGCTGTAGCACAGCCGCTAACGTAGCCAAGTTACTGTTGCTAATGTTTGTGTCCTAAATATGCAAGAGAAATATCAAGGGAAATTCTACAGAAGATGTGTGAACATTAACTTCACTTGAAGCTGACTTGTTTGTATTTTGGATGCTTGGTACAACTGTCCACAGTAACGGAACTTGCTGTCTGTAAAACCTGAATTGCAAGGGTTTGTCACTTTGGTTATGACCGCTCGCTTAGCAGCTAGTTTGCATGCTGCCGTGCTAATTCAAAATGCTCCTGGTTAACTTATATGCAGTAATTCTGATCAGTATGCTTGTTACTTCAGTAAGCATCTATGTGGCAGTTTCATCATAACGTTGCCCGATTGAAGCCACTACAGTTGAAACAGCTGCTTGTGATCACTTCACTTATCCATGACCGGGATCAGCCAGATCCCTATCTCAAATATCTGTGCTCGCTCTCTGTTTCTACCGTGAAAGCAATTGCGAAGCGCAGAAGCTCTACTGTGTCTGATATAACAAAGTATTTCTCTGCACTACCGCCTTTAGAAATTGTTATAGGTAATAAAAAGCTGAAAAAGGCAGAGATTAAATAGGAAATTCTTTCTTGTAGAAGTGCTCGATTCGCTAGCTCCATATAAGCAACTTGTCCACGCTAACAGAACTTATGGTTAAAGGTAAAACCTTTATTATGTTCATAACATAACCAAGCTCTCTCTAGCTGTCGCGTACTATCAATAAAACTGCTTTCACATTGGACGCGAAATGAATTTTTCCCTGGACAGATTACATTCAAAGTCAATGCTAAGACCTGAATACACGTGTTATGGGCGCATTAAGCAGCTTTCACACCGGACGCGAAACTAATTTTTCGTGCGACAGATTACATTCAAAGTCGATGTAAAAACTTGAATACACGCGTTATTGTTATGATTCTGCTCTGTTTGCCATGTCTTTGATGTTCTGTCTGATCTCGGTATTGACTGACCATGCCTTGGATTATGTATTGTGATTTAGTTACTTAGATTTGTTCGTGTATTGTCTAGTTTAGTTTTTCCATGTTTTGTATTTTACCATAGTTTCATTCTGGTTCATGTTTTCATTTCTGCCATGCATTGCACTTTGTCTCCCCCTGTCTGGTCTCTTGTCCTGCCATTGCAAACAGCCCAGTGTTGCGTGCCTCACTTTTGGGTGATTTAATGGTTTCTGGATTTCAACCATTCCTCCTTACTTCCTTCGCCTTGCTTTTTCTATATTACTAACCCATACTAAACATTTGTTGTTCTTGTTAAAGTTACTTACCCAAACTAACATTGTACATAATACTAACTTGCTAACGAGCACTAGGGATTGTATAGCTGCACTTACTAATTGATTAACAAGCTCTCAGCACTCGCCCTGTTCTAATCTCTGCCTCTTGTCTCTCCCTAATCTTCTCTGGTGCGTTTCTGTGGAAACTCCACACCTGCTCACGCTGTTCTTTGTCTTATTATCGATGCATGTTAGAACTCCTTGACCGGAGCTGTATATCTATCTATAGGATTGTCTCGTGATCCCTGTCTGCGTTTTGGCTGTTGCCTATTTCGTGTGATTAGGTTCTCCCTCATGTTCCCTTTGTAATCAGTCTGACTTCCTCCACCTGTGTTGTGTTAAGCATGTGACTTCCTGTGAGTGTATATTAGAAGTCTTTTCACTGCACTTCCTTGTCAGAACGTTTCTCTTGTTTACCTGTGCTGCTATCGTCTTCGCCTCATACTCATAGTGTTACTCTTCTGACTGGCCTGTCCGACTTACGATTTTTGGCTCTGCACTTTGGTACTTTTGTCTGCATCTGTTTACTAACCTATTTTTGCCCGACCACGAGTATTCTGATCGGTGCCCTGTTTACGGTTCTGGATTTCGCCCTCTGGATTCTGATTTTTGTACCGTTGTGCCGACATTGTACCGTTGCCTGCTCTGTTGGGGGTCTACCCCCTTCAGAAATAGAGCTTTCATTTTTTGTACTCTCTGGTGCTGGCTTGTGGTTCCTATACGTAATCCTGACATGTCAAGCCGCTTTCACATTGGACGCAAAACAAATTTTTCCCGCGACAGATAAGCTACATTCAAAGTCAATGCAAGGACGCGAATACACGCGTTATTTAGCAGCTTTCACACCAGACGCAAAACAAAATTTTTGCGCGAGAGATTACATTCAAAGTAAATGGAGAGACAATGCAAAAAATTTTGTTTCGCGTCCAGTGTGAAAGCGGCTTATCGCGGCCATTTTCTGCGAGCAAACGCTGGTCATTCCGACGCAATAAGTAACCATTTCCACGGGCAATTTCCATAAAGGCCATTTAGCCTGGAGCTTTCCCCCCTTCGTCATATACCAGCGCAGAAGCTGTTCGTTACTCCACGCTCACGACACACCACAGCTATACACACAAACCAGCAGGTCCTTCTAATACACACCGAAGCAGTCCATAAGTTGTTGTTCCACTTTCTGCTGCTCCTCACTGTCCATGTTTCTCTCTAAACTCAGACCCACCGGATTTCTACTGTCTGCGGTCTTCACTTGGGTTTGTCAACCCATTCTTCAAATGTGTCTATATGGGGTGGATTCTAGCTTTCTCTCAATCCTAGCTATAGAGTGGATACACTGGTGTACTCACCATCGTAACCGTAGGTAGACAGCAAATTCAAGTTTTGAGCCGCACTGTGCACATTTGCACTGTGTCCTCGACTTTCGCCGCTGTGTTTATTAGAACAAGTTAATTTCATTAGATCTATACACATGTACTGCGTTTGATTGCGCAATATGCCAGTCGATTCCTTTGGGAGACGTGTCTCGGTTTCGCTCTGAGGAGGTGGACCCGGAAAACTGCGTTCTGCTGCCTCGTCCCTCCTTGATCTGCTCTCCACAGAGATGGCCAGTCAGAAAAAAGTGGGCACACGGGGAGTGGGGGCCATAGCAGAAGAGCCACCCCAATGAGGTGTTTCAGGCAGAGACTACAATCGACTACAAATGGGGTTTTTTGAGGATGGCAGTATGAGCTAAATAAGGACCCTGTTTAGGACTTTGAACAATCAGGATTACTCTCGGAGAGTCCAAGATCAACTTATACCCTTGGAAATATAGCAAAATAGGTCCTCTTTAAAGTAAATTGGCGCTAATTGTAAAACTTGGTATCTAGCAAGGAAAGCGTAACCAAGTTGAACGTACAGTGGCTAACTAATTAAGCAAACAAACTGCTATAGCGTGGTGCTGGAAAATTTGAGACGGGAGACTTCTAAGCCTTGACTGTATAAAAAGCGTCCTGAACTCATTCAACCCGGGAATCAGGAGGATCATGGGACGTTTAGTTTTTAGACAACAAAGAGGAGTAGCATGGTGGTGAAAAATTAAAATTATTTGAAATATAGCTTATTCCACTCAAGAAAAATTATAATTGAGCCCCGGCGTACCCACCGGCAGTGGTCGGCAGCTTTTTCTGAGTAGTGCACAATTGGCCATCGCGCCACAGGGTTTCAAATTGGGAAGGGACTGCCGGATGCGGGATACATAATCAGCTTTGTTCGTTGCTCCAGCGCCTCCTGTTGGCCAGACGGGCGCTCGTCAGGAAGACTCTGGGTTTGTTCATGTCCGGGTATCCTCCGCCCTTGTTCTGAACTTACGAGGAATCGACCAATGAGTGTATAAGAAGCAGTGGCTGACGGGGACGTGCTTCGGAGGAGAGCCGTGAACTGTCCTCACTATCCTGAGTTGGCAGCAAGGGGTCGCATACGAGCAAGCTTTGTACATAGTTCACCAATTGGGCTTTCCAGATTCGGGTGGGATTGGAGATGCCAAATTAAAAAAAAAAAATAAAGAAAAATTATAACTGTTTTTAGTTGGAAATATAATGCAAAATCTCGAAAAAGATGGAGGCTTGAAAACAATGGGAAGTCATTCAAAAGTGAACTGAAAAAAACAGTCTATGGGTAAAATGAATGGGAAATTTTACTTCCGACGCAAGCGTGATGTCATCACTTTTGTACTCTATTCCAATCTGCCCTGCCCTGAGCCCTCACTGACTTAATTGACGTCAGCTGTAAGCAACTGCGTCTGAGAGTCTGAGAGGGCTCCAGATCCTATAATTTGGAACAGCGCTTACTCCCAATGAATGTAATCCTTTGTTGCTCGCTCGCTTATAGTAAGCAAAACTAATGCCCTTGGATTAGATTTGACCAAATCATCAGACTGCAATAATCACAAACTACACGCAGTTGTGATAATCAGCGTTAATGCTCACCCGTAAACTTTTTCTTTCTTGCTCCTTCCATTACCTCAATCGGACCGCTCTTTGGTTTATGTAGCGTTTTTTTTTTATTTACATTTCTGGTATTCCGCCGGCATCCCCTGTATTTGACTTCACAACGCTATGAACTGTGGGTAATTTCCTCACTCAAAGTAAGCATCGTTGCTGACTTATGATTGGGGGGCAGTAAGGGGTCGTTCACGGACTCACTGACTTGATGATCTGACAATGGAACAGCTCTCACACAGTCACGGATTTCCGGTGAATGCACCTCTAAGGCTAGGTTCACACTGCAGCCTGAAGTGACCCAAATCCGATTTTTTCGACCCTATGCAACCTGTATCTGATCTTTTAATGACAGTCTGAACGACACAGATCCGATTTTTTCAAATGCGACCCAGGCCACTTCAATATGTGGTCCAGAAACCGATACATATCCGATCTTTTTACATGCGACTTCAGTCTGAACGGCCAGGTCGCATTCATCCGACCTACACGTCATCAACAAGCCACACACGTCACTATTCTGCGCTGAAGCGGGACGCTCGCTGCGTCTTGTCCTCCAATGCGCATGCGGGACAGTTATGGGGCATTTAAAGTTCACACCTGAGATCACATACAACTCGCATCTTATTGGAAATGTGAACGACTTCCGAAAAAAATTGGATTTCTCAAAAAAATCCGAATTGAGCATTAAGCTC
The DNA here is from genome assembly GCA_029721435.1 of Gymnothorax reevesii. NCBI lineage: Eukaryota > Metazoa > Chordata > Actinopteri > Anguilliformes > Muraenidae > Gymnothorax > Gymnothorax reevesii. The sequence continues at coordinate 120,282,473 of CM056574.1, forward strand.
TGCAGTGTGAACCTAGCCTAAGTCAGAGAGTCAGTCAGTTGACAGATTGGAATTGGGCCCATATATCAAATCGGCTGAAGAGACGCATACCTGCGATTCTCGGTAATTACTAGTCAATAAATAGCTTTGTTATTTCTGCCTTGTTGACATATTTTAGGCTTGAGTGAAAGTTTGCCGTCTCACTTAAGTGACCCCAACATTAAACAACCGTGCAAAAGTTACATTTAACGGCAGAATGTTGAACATTTGCACTCAATATATGCAGTATTCCAGCGCTTTTAGTGCCTTAGAATTATTAAAATAGTTAAAATGACTAAACCGAGTTTTGGTCATTTTAAAGAGCGTGTTCCTGCTGTCGATTGCTACGAATTCTTGGTTTGTTCTTGCTTTTGACAACAATGCTTGTTTATTCCCATCCTAATGTTCATGATGCAGGGTAGGGGAAGGAACGTTTCAAAATTCTGTTTAATTTTCTTTCATTTCTTTATTAGTTTGGGGTTTTAATAATCCCATGAAAATGGAGGATCTGAGTTATCAATTCAATAATGACTTGTGTGAACTTCATGACTTATGGAAACGACAGAGGGCCGACAGGTGATTATCAATGAGTTTTAACTGACAGGACTTTTAGTCCCTGCATTATTAAAAGCAGCATAATGTTCAGTGTGGCATTTTCGAAAATCCACTGGAAATAATTACAATCTATCTGGTCATAATTTTTATGTACATCTGCACTTATGTATTGGTGTTTAGTGATAAGTTCAAAACTACTTTTTTATTGACTTTTTGCATGCAGAAGGTTTAAATTTGTCTAGGCTTGCATGTACAGAAATATTTTTAGTGATCATTAAACACTATACATCAAGACAGAACAAGACAAATGAAAACACAAATTTATCTTGTTATACAGGTACATTTTTTGATTGTCTTGTTATTTAGCACTTTTGTATTGAAATTACTTCTTGAATAAACTCAGAAACATGAATAGCATGTGACGCAGTTTGTCCGTGCCCTCTCCTCCATGTTGTTCTTGTATATAATCTTGACCATGGTTTGCTGTGCTGCATGGGGATGCTCCAGTCGCTCCCCCACCCCACTTAGCAAAAGGAAAAAAACGCATTTAAGAAGCATTATTTCCCCTCTAATTTCGCATCTTTGGATGAAATGGCACTGAGAGGACGGAGTTTACAAGTATGCTGCTGCTAATGGTAAGCAGTAGTCACTGTCGCTAACTGTACCTAGATAGTATCATAGCCTCATTTGTTGTCCGTGAAAGTTAAATATCTCTAGAACAGTGTTTCTCAAACCTCTCCTGGAGGACCACCCGCCCTGCCTGTTTTAGATCTTTCCCTGCCCCAGCACAGGTGATTCAAATAATCAGGATGTTTTCAATGAGCTTTAGAGGGTCAATAAAGAGCTGATCATTTGAATCACCTGTGCTAAAACAGGGAAAGATCTAAAACATGCAGGACAGGTGGTCCTCCAGGAGAGGTTTGAGAAGCACTGCTCTAGAATCATGCTGGGGATAATCCAGTAAAATGCTTTACTGAACCTGTTATTTAATTTAGATGTGCTGACAATATACAGTGTAATTCTTTTAACGTCTTACCTTTTGAAAGATCATCACGAACTGTCCATTCCGCTTCAGCTCAGCTGCTGGACTACTCTTGTCGCTAACTTCCAGGAACTATTGAGAGACTTCACAACCCACCATTGCTGAAAAAAGTGGTCCACTGGAGTGAACAGAGTTGACGTGACTCTCTCTCTACATGGCTCCGGGCCGGACAAGAATTATGGCGCGTTCCATTAACATCAGAGGTTGGAAGTCGGAGCTGGGAATGACGTCACAGCCGAGTTATCAGCGTTCCAGTTACGAAGTCAGAAAAAACTTTCCAACCGCCATAACACGGGAAGAAGAGTCGTAAAACAAGATGGCCACATCCATGAAACTATTCTTGCGCTTGCTTTGTCCGAATATTAGCAACTTCTGAACAAATATGCAGTCCTTCTGCATCCTTCAAACACGATGGATGAAGAGGAAACACAAGGTATCCTATAATAATTTTGTCATTCGGCATATTTCATTGCTTACAAATATTACAGAAGCCTCTACTTGTTTACACCTGGGGCAGCTATACTCGAATGTTAACTCGGGGATCGTGAGAATTCTCCGACTTTCCGAGTAGGAAATCCGACATTAGGGGGCGTTCCAGTTAAAACTTCGGACTTGGGACTCGGAAATCCTGACTTCCGAGTACAAATGGAGCGCACAATTAAGTGTGAAGACAACTCAAGCGAGTAGTCAACAGCGCGCTAGAGAGAAATGGCGACGGGTATAAGCTAAGATTTGACAACAGCTATGGATGGCAAATTTGAAGCTTTGACAGGTTTCACAACATTTAAATCATTGTTTTGAATTGTTTTGAAACATTTCAAAACTTGCTCACTCAACATTGGCATCCACTGGCAGAAGTTGTAAGCCTGGTAAAACCAGGCTCTGCTTCTTTGCTTTGCTTCGAACATAGAGGCTGGGTGGTCGTCATTGACAAGTGTTTCCTTCCGATTGGGTAGGTGCTTGCCAGAAGTTTAAAATCATTGGTGTACCCGTAAACTAATCTCTAACTTTTGGCGATGACGTATGTTATGCGCCAGCTCAGCCGCCTAGTACTTCTGCTGTTAACACAGTCCTTCATACCAGGAATGCAGCGAAAACAAACATTGATAAGTACATTAAAGTTAATACTGCACTCGTTCATATGTCCATCTGCCAAATTTCAGCCTTCACTCATTCACTTAAAAGAACCAAAGGTGCTCTGCCTGTTCCCCTTACAAGAAACAAGCTGTGGAGCTATCGTTTTTTCTGCAGATACTGCTGCTGTAAAAAAAAAAAAAAAAAAACACATAAGAGACCCGAAACCAACGGCAGAATTGGTGAGAATAACGCAGTATTTACATCAGGACGAAATCTGCATTGACACGAAACGGAACTGTTAACCATACTTGCTATAACATCATACCCAGCTCGCTATCTAACTTTATAGTAACACATTTGACTCTCAGCCATTTCATTCATGGATAATGACAACATAACACTGAGACAGCGAATCGGTCTTGTGACATGGACAAAAACACAGCTTTCAAAAAGTTTGCTGCTTACTTAAATAGTGTGAAATTCGCGGGCAATGTAACACCAGAAGCTACAAGCTAGCTGAGGAGGTTCTGCTTTCTCTCGCAGAGATGAACAGGGTGCCTATTTCATGATGGCTATTAAGTAAATATGACAATCTGTAGGGAGTAGCAAAACAATATAATTTCCTTTCAAAAAACTAACCAAACATTCATATTGTTGTTGCTATAAGTCGCTGAAACCCGGGATTTTCTCCACAACAGAGCGAATGGCCTCCAATGTATCTATGTCCGTAGCCATTGTTGATTTTGGAGACTACAATTTGAAACTCGGCGCAGTGGCTACATCATGGCTCTCAGCCACACTTTCTGTTGATTGGTTGGTCCGGCGTATTTTCTGTGTATGGTAAAGGAGGCAGATTTCCGAGTGATCAGACTGAGTACTGAAGTGAAATGAAATTAAGCGGAAATACGAAGGCTGGCGGAGTCAGGCTAAGAAGCTATCATTGCAGCCTTTAATTATTGTTGATGTTAATGTGCTGAAGCCCCCCTTTTCAAAAATCCAAAAATATTAATAGTTTTGATAGAGGCACAATCACTAAATTATTTATTTTTTGTATGATATGACTATCTCTTATGATGAGTGCTTGTCAGGTCAGCCTTATCATTTTTTATATATATATGTATTCATATAATAGTGGCGCCCCGGTTCCTAACCGTGGCCCCACAGTGAGCTTCCAGCAACGCCGAAGGGGTCCGGCTGCATGGCGCCGGCGGCCATCGGGACAAATAGTGGAAGGTCAGTACCCGCCTACGTCCAGAAGATTGAGGGGCAGATGTGGACAGGCATAAGCATGACCACTAACCCACACTTTATGATTGAGCAGAGCTTACTGTATCGGGTCTAAGACAAATGAAGAAACGTATAAACAGTTGTTGGTGGCGAGATCTTACAAAACCCAAAACCAGTGAAGTTGGCACGTTGTGTAAATCGTAAATAAAAACAGAATACAATGATTTGCAAATCCTTTTCAACCTATATTCAATTTAATACACTGCAAAGACAAGTTACTTAATGTTCGAATAGGTAAACTTTGTAATTTTTTGCAAATATTACTTCATTTGGAATTTGATTCCTGCAACATGTTTCAAAAAAGCTGGCACGAGTGGCAAGAAAGACTGAGAGAGTTGAGGAATGCTCATCAAACACTTATTTGGAACATCCCACAGGTGAACGGGCTAATTGGGAACAGTTGGGTGCCATGATTGGGTATAAAAGCAGCTTCCCTGAAAATGCTCCGTCATTCACGAACAAGGATTAGGCAAGGGTCACCACTTAGTGAACAAATGCGTGAGCTGATTGGCGAACAGTTTAAAAACAACATTCCTCAATGAGCTATTGCAAGAAATTTAGGGATTTCATCATCTACGCTCCGTAATATCATCAAAAGGTTCAGAGAATCTGGAGAAATCACTGCACGTAAGCGTCAAGGCTGAAAACCAACATTGAATGCCCGTGACCTTCAATCCCTCAGGTGGTATTGCATCAAAAACCGACATCAGTGTGTAAAGGACATCAACACATGGGCTCAGGAACACTTCAGAAAACCACTGTCAGTAACTACAGTTCATCGCTACATCTGCAAGTGCAAGTTAAAACTACAATGCAAATCGTAAGCCATTTATCAACAGCACCCAGAAAGCCGGCTTTGCTGGGCCCAAGCTCATCTAAGATGGACTGATGCAAAGTGGAAAAGTGTTCTGTGGTCTGACGAGTCCACATTTCAAATTGTTTTTGGAAACTGTGGACATTGTGTCCTCCGGACCAAAGAGGAAAAGAACCATCCGGACTGTTACAGGCGCAAAGTTAAAAAGCCAGCATCTGTGATTGTATGGGGGTGTATTAGTGCCCAAGGCATGGGCAACTTACACATATGTGAAGGCACCATTAATGCTGAAAGGTACATACAGGTTTTGGAGCAACATATCTTGCCATCCAAGCAACATCTTTTTCATGGACGCCCCTGCTTATTTCGGCAAGACAATGCCAAGCCACATTCTGCACGTGTTACAACTGCATGGCTCCGTAGTAAAAGAGTGCGGGTACTAGACTGGCCTGCCTGTAGTCCAGACCTGTCTCCCATTGAAAATGTGTAGCGCATTATGAAGCGTAAAATACGACAACGGAGACCCCGGACTGTTGAACAACTTAAGCTGTACATCAAGCAAGAATGGGAAAGAGTTCCACCTGAAAAGCTTCAAAAATTGGTCTCCTCAGTTCCCAAACGTTTACTGAGTGTCGTTAAAAGGAAAGGCGATGTAACACAGTGGTAAAAAGGCCCCTGTGCCAACTTTTTTGCAATGTGTTGCTGCCTTTTAAATTCTAGGTTAATGATTATTTGCAAAAAAAAAAAAAAGTTTCTCAGTTTGAACATTAAACATCTTGTCTTTGCAGTGTATTCAATTGAATATAAGTTGAAAAGGATTTGCAAATCATTGTATTCTGTTCTTATCTATGATTTACATAACGTGCCAACTTCACTGGTTTTGGGTTTTGTATGTTTCCAAGGTCTTGTATCTGGCCCAATCCCACCTTCTGGGTGGCCACCTTGGAGCAGAAAAGGTCTACGAACGCATCCTCTCCCGCTTCTACTGGCCCGGGGTGAAGAAAGCTGTGGAGGAGTACTGCTGACACTGTGCGGATTGTCAGCTACACAGTCAGAAAGCCCACAACAGGAGTCCCATTCAGTCACGTTGCGATGGATATTGTTGGCCTTCTTCCGCGGTACAGCCGAGGCCAAAAGTATATCCTTGTCATCATGGACTTTGCCACCAGGTTTCCGGGAGGCAGTCCTGTTGCGAACGGTGGTCAGGGAGCTGTTCCTCCTGTTCAGTAGGGTCGGTATTGCAGAGGAAATACTTGCTGACCAGAGTTCTTGCATTCATGTCAACAGTGCTGGTGGAAAGGTTCAACTGTACGCTGAAGCAGATCATGACGAAAATTGTGGAAACGGATGGTAAGGACTGGAACTAACTGTTGCCCTACCTACTGTTCTCCATCCGTGAGGTTCCCCAAGCGTCTATAGGTTTCTCTCCGTTCAAGCTGCTGTTCGGACGACGACTACAGGGAATATTGGACCTGGTCAAAGAAACCTGGGAGCAGCAGCCATCTCGACAGGGAATCATTGTGGAACACATTGAGCAGATGCTGCTACGGATGGGCCGCATCTGGCTTATGGTCCAGGAGAACATGCAGCAGGCCTAGCTGGCCCAGGCACGGATGTACAACAGCTCAGGTCCCTACCCATGAATGTAAGTTCCAAGCTACAAAAGTAAATGGCATGGACCCTACGAGGTCGTCGAGAAAACTGGGCCGGTAAACTTCAGGGTCCAACAGCCTGGGCATCATTGACACAGATCTACCACATTAACTTGTTGAAACATTGGTATGAAACTAACCCCTTGCCTATACAGGCCCTGCCCTCCCAGCTCTCTCAACAGGGTGTCCCTGCCGTTCCCATGGGGAAACAGCTGACCATACACCAGACTTGCTCAAACTCCTGGACTGACAAAGGTCTTCTCGAAGCTGCAAGGAATCGACCTCCCTCGCCCCACACAACATTGTCACCGAACCCGGGAAAAAGGTCAGGCTGAGGCCGAATCCCCGAGTCATGGTGGGAAGCCGTCAAGAGGTCAGTAAAATGTTGAAGTTGGGAGTAATTGAGGAGTCCCATAGTTTCTGGGGCAGCCCCATCGTCATAATGCCCAAACCAGATGGTAGTCTGAGCTTCTGTCACGATTTCAGGAAACTTAAAGAAATCTCTCGCTTTGACGCATACCCTATGCCAAGGGTGAATGAGCTTATTGAACGGCTAGGGCTCGCACGCTTCCTCAGTACACTGGATCTCACCAGAGGGTATTGACAGATCCCACTCACTCCCCAGTTCCGGGCAAAGACGGCCTTTCTGACCTCAGATGACATATTCCATTATCGGGTCATGCTATTCGATGTTCATGGATCCCTTGCCACGTTTCAGCGGCTGATGGACCGGGTGCTCCGACCCCATCAGAAGCATGCCGCAGCGTACCTAGACGACATTGTGGTCCACAGCCCAGACTGGGAGACCCATTTGACCCAGCTGAAGGCCATCCTTACGACATTCAGGAAGGCGGGCTTGACAGCCAATGCAACTAAGTGTTGCCTGGGTTTAGAGGAAGCCGACTACCTGGGGTACACTGTCAGGTGAGGATGTACAAGGCCCCAGCTCAACAAAGTGGAGACCATTGCCACTTAGCCCCAGCCCCAGACCAAGAAGCAGGTGAGGACCTTTCTGGGGCTTGTGGGTTATTACTGCCAATTTATCCTCATTGGCAGCCATAGCGCCACCCTTAAAGACACCGTATTACTAGGTGGTTCTTAACGTTGCAGAGCTTCCGTTTCCAAGTAGAACACACGGCCCGGAAAGCTCCATGAGAATGTGGATGCCCTGTCCAGGAGGGAAGAATGTCTGGTCAAGCGCCTCTGGTAACGGCCTGGGGCTGAGGGGAGGGGTATGTGGCACCCCGGTCCCTAACCACGACCCCACAGTGAGCTGCCAGCAACGCCAGGGGTGTCCGGCTGCTCGGCATCGGCGGCCAGTGGGACAAATGGTGGAAGGTTAGTACCTGCCTAATCCATTTCTTGAATATTTCAGCACCACGGAGAGGCCTAACCAGGCCAGGTGGAGGTCCCCAGGGGTTCAGGACCATGGACGGATATGCAGCGGAGCACAACTCTGTAAATTTCCACCCTCCTGCAGCCCACCTGAGGGGACTTGCCTTGATTCGCCTGCAGACTACATAAGGAGCACCGGGAGACCATAGAGGCAGTTGAGGCTGCGGTGCGACTGCCAGAGGACCAATTCTTGCAAGAGTCCAAGTTTGGGGAGCAGCTGCAGTGCCCAGGGAGGGAGCCTTCATACCCCCCAAGAGAGAAGAACCTCAGTTTCCTTTCACTAAGCCCCTCTTCCCTGAGCTTTGACAAAATAAATTACTTTGGTTTAACACTGCAACCTATGTCTCCTGCCTGCTCTGCTTGGGCTACAGTCCCCCTACGGCCACCCGGGCCACTAATATGTATATATATATATATATATAGTGTTATGGCCCCAATTTGTTATTACATTTATAACACAACAGCAACAGCAAGGGATGACACACAGTTTTTAAAACTAAAACACATTTAATTTTAAACAAAGACAAAGACTAATAACAACTAACTAACCTAAAGACCAAGATTGAATACATAAAAAAAAACCAGAAATATTTACAGTCCCGTTTGTTGGGGTGGCTTGGTGATGTCCTGGATGATGAAAAATGCCCAAACACGGGCAAAGAAATCCACAAAAGAAACGTCACAGGTCTTGATCAGAAATGACAGGTCTGCTCACATGTATCCTTCTTCTTGCAATTTCTCCTACTACTTTACTGTCTCAATTCTTTTCCTGATATTCTCTTTTGCAGACCCCACCCACATTTAGACCTCTTTTTTTTAATTTTCTGAGACTTGCCCCAGACATGTCCAGGACATGTCTAAACATGACTCCAGTCTGAGCTTAACAAAAAAAGGTAAATACTGCCATCTAGTGGCCTATATTCACATTACACCTCCATTCCAAAAGGGAAAAATTTTGACTCATAAAGGCAAAATTTTTCTTTTCAATACAAAATGGTTAAGTGAACACTTGTCTATATATACATATCATACAATATTCAAACACATGATATATATATACACATTCAAACACGGGATAAGCAATCAGCAATTACATTGTCTGTACCCTTCACATGCTTAATTTCCAAGTCAAACTCCTGTAAAATCAAACTCCAATTCAACAACCTCCGATTCTTGTTTTTCATCTTACTCAAAAACATTAACGGATTGTGGTCAGTGTACACAATCATTGGCTTTTGTCCTGGACAAACATAAACCTCAAAGTGTTGTAAAGAAAGGACCAGAGCCAACAGTTCCTTCTCTATTGTGGAATAGTTCCTTTGGTGGCGATTGAACTTCCTGGAGAAGTATGCCACGGGATGCTCAATGTCATCAGAGTCACTTCTCTGTAGGAGCACAGATCCACAAGCTTGGTCACTAGCATCGACCGCGATGGAGAACGGTTTGTTGAAGTCAGGAGATTTGAGCACGGGGAAGTGACACAGCAGAGACTTCAGGTGATCGAAGGCTCTCTGGCATGCATCATCCCAGGTGAACTTTACGCCTTTCTTCAGTTGGTTAGTTAGACTGAGAGCAATCTCAGCAAAGTTCTTGCAGAACTTGCGGTAGTACCCGATCATTCCAAGGAAGCGGCGCAAAGCTTTTTTGTTGTCAGGAACTGGAAAGTCCATGATGGCTTGGACTTTAGCATTTATGGGTGCCACCTTACCCTGGCCTATGACGTAGCCAAGATAGGTGACAGAAGCACAACCAAAGTCACTCTTGCTCAGGTTAACAGTCAGGTTAGCCTGGGTCAGGCGCTGGAACAACGTCTCTACATCTTTTAGATGTTCTTCCCAGGAGTCACTCCATGTGATCAGGTCATCGATGTACGCACCCGTGTGTCGCAATCCGGCGATTGTAGACTGTATCATCCTTTGGAACGTGGCTGGGGCATTTTTCATGCCAAAGGGTAGGACTTCATACTGGTACAATCCAGATGGTGTGGCAAAAGCAGAGATGCTCTTGGCCCTCTCAGTTAAAGGCACACACCAATAACCCTTCAATAAATCAATCTTGGTCAGAAACTTTGCTTGCCCTACACTATCAATACAATCATCAATCCTAGGTATTGGAAACACATCAGTTCTAGTTACAGCATTGACTTTGCGATAATCTGTGCAGAATCTAGTACTTCCATCAGGTTTTGGAACTAGCACACAGGGTGAACTCCAATCTGAGTTGGAGGGTCTGATAATATCATGTTTTAACATGTACTCAACCTCTTTCTCAGCAATCTTTCTCTTTTCAGGATTCATCCCGTATGGATGCTGTTTTATTGGTTTGGCATCACCAACATCTACATCATGAGAGGCTATAGTAACTCTCTTTGGAACATCAGGAAACAAATCCTCATATTTCTTGATCAACCTTTCAAACTGATCTCTCTGTGAGGGTTCTAAGTGCTGGAGTTTTACATCAAGATTTTGCAACACTTCAGTGTTTGACAATTTACATGAAAGAACTTCAGCTTTAATTCTTGGTTCATCATCTTGAAACTCCCCCTCATCTTCACACGTTTCGACCATTGGAGAATCTGAAGTGACAGCTGCAACCCTAGCATTTCTGTCATGATAAGGCTTTAGCATGTTAATATGACACAATTGTTTTGGTTTTCTCCTATCTGGAGTCTTCACAATGTAATTGAGATCATTGAGTTTTGTCAGAATTTCATAAGGACCATGAAATCTAGCCTGCAATGGATTTGACTGCAAGGGAAACAACACAAGGACCTTTTCTCCTGGTTTAAACTCAAGGCTTCTAGCCTTATGATCATACCAAGTTTTCATTTTTCCCTGACTTGATTTCAAGTTCTCTTTGGCAAGGTCACAAGCTGCACGCAATCTTTCCTTGAACTTGCTAACATAGTCTAACAGACTGATATGTGGCTCTTTCTCTTGCCATTTTTCACTCAATAATAGCAAAGGTCCTCTCACTTCATGACCAAACACTAGCTCAAATGGACTGAATCCAGTAGACTCCTGCACTGCTTCTCTAGCTGCAAACAACAGCAAATGAACCCCTTCATCCCAGTCTTTCTCATGGTCATAACAATAAGTCCTCATCATTGTCTTGAGAGTGGAATGAAACCGCTCTAAGGCACCCTGACTTTCTGGATGATAGGCACTAGAAAGAATCTGTTTTGCACCTAGTTCATACACAACCTGCTGAAACAATCCTGAAGTGAAATTGCTACCTTGGTCTGACTGAATTTCCCTGGGAAGACCAAACAACGTGAAGAACTTTATCAAAGCCTTCGAGATTGCAGTTGCCTTGATGTTACGTAGAGGTATGGCTTCGGGGAATCTGGTAGATGCACACATGATTGTCAGCAAGTACTGATTTCCAGATCTAGTCTTGGGTAATGGACCAACGCAATCAACAATGACCCTAGAGAATGGCTCCCCAAATGCTGGGATAGGCTGCAATGGAGCTACAGGTGGGTCTAACTGGTGTTTTCCAACTACCTGACAAGTGTGACAGGTTTTGCAAAAGTTGGAAACGTCTTTCCGAAGCCCAGGCCAAAAGAAGTGTTTCATGATCTTATCAACAGTCTTGTTAACACCAAGATGACCTCCTAAAGGTAAACTATGAGCCATTGTTAAGATCTCATTCCTGTAGACCTTCGGAACAACAATTTGCCTGACCACTGCCCAATCTGCATTGGCAGGGATATCAGGAGGGCGCCACTTCCGCATCAGCACACCATCCTTGAGATAATACCCAACTGGAACTGCGTCTATTTCTTTATCAGGAAGGGCTCTCCTCTTTAGTACACAAATTTCAGGATCATTAGTTTGCTCCTCAATCAACCGCTCTCTGGACAGAGACAAGTCTCCAGACACATCAGAATCACCAGACCCATCCGGCTGGCTGAATAGAGAACTGATAAAAGTATCTGATAAGTCCTCAAACGGAGAAACCATAGTAGGCCAATCAGAGTCATGAGGCGAACCACCTGAGTCCTGACTATTCAATGTACTGGACGGCACCACATCATCATCTTCTTTAGCCTTCTTGGCCATAGCACGAGTCACTGCGCAAGAAGGATACAGAGATGGGTCCTCATCCCCATCTTCAGTGCTCGGCTGTGAAGTAAGATGTACAGGGGGAACTACTTTGCCCCCAGCCAGGTCATTGCCTAGCAACAGAGAAACACCCTTTATAGGTAGACTTGACATAAGTCCCACCTTTACCTGTCCTGTAACTAAATCTGACTTCAAGAATATAGAGCGCAGGGGTACAGATACAGTCCTCCCTTCAATACCTTGTACAAGTATGAAATCCCCTGAAGCGGCCTCATCACGTAACTCCAAAGAGTCCATCAACAAAAGTGACTGAGAAGCTCCGGTATCCCTAAGGATATATATGGGGATAGGAGTAGTATGCTCATTCAGAGCCACAAATCCCTCTGACACAAATGGAAGAAATTCCTCCCTCACAAAGTCAGCTGTATTAGGCTTTTTAGCCCCACAAGAAGCAGGCAATTTAGCAGATTGGTTATCCACTACAGGGGTTTCTAACCTTGTTTTCACAAAGGCATTTGGTTTGGTATCCTTTTCTTTTTCTTTCTTAGCTTTAAGGAACCAACAGTTAGTTGTAACATGACCAGATTTCTTGCAATAACTGCAAACTAGACCACTTTTGTCACTGTCAGCTTTCACACTTTGATCAGACCTGTTACTGGATTTCTGAGCACCATCACCAGATTTGTCTTTGTCTTTGGGTGAGGAATCTTGGGTATCACCGTAACCCTTTTTCTGAAATTGGGACCATTTATTGTTACTGCTAGACTGAAATTTGGACTTATGAGTGAGAACATATTCATCTGCAAATTTGGCAGCTGATTGCAAGTTCAGTGCTTGCTTCTCATTAAGGTAGGTCTTAACATCATCCTTAACACAGTTCTTGAATTCTTCAACTAACACCATCTCTTTTAGTGAGTTGAAATCATCCTTGACCTCCATAGAAGTACACCAGCGCTCAAAGCAAACCTTCTTCTCATTAGCAAATTCCACATAAGTCTGATTTTCAGATTTCTTCAGACCTCTGAATTTCTGTCGGTAAGCCTCTGGAACCAACTCATAAGCTCTCAAAATAACCTTTTTGACAACCTCATAATCAGAGGAATCATCTGCAGACAAAGCCGAATAGGCTTGTTGAGCTTTACCCTTGAGGACAGTTTGCAACATCAGAGGCCAGTGTTCCTTTGGCCACTGGCAACTCTTTGCTACCTTTTCAAAACACTGGAAATAGTTGTCAACATCCTTTTCCGAAAATGGAGGCACCAGTTTTACCTCCTGGCTAGCCCGAAATTTATTTTCAGTTTGAATTTTTATTTTTAGTTGCTCCATTTGGAGTCTTTCTTCTCTATCGAATTTCTCTAATTCAAAATCTCTCTGTCTTGCAAATTTTTCTAACTCAAATTCTCTTTGTTTTTCTTCTCTTGCTAATTTTTCTAACTCAAACTGCCTTTGTTTTTCTTTTTCTTCCCTCTCAAATTCCCTTTCTTTTTCTCTTTCCTCCCTTTCAATCTCTAGAATTTTTAATTTAAGTTCCATTTCTATATTTGGATTTTCCACTGGAAACTGTTCCAGATCTCCTGGTGCAAACACATTTTCATCAATGTAATATTCAACTATCTCTCTAGCCAGTCTTGCTTTTCGCATGGCTGGTTTTACCTCTGTCAACTCCAACTGTCTGCAAATTTCTAGCAGTTCTGTCTTTTTAAAAGACTTCAAAACCCCTACGGTTGGTGATGCCAAGAAATCATCCATTGCTGTTGTCAATATATATGTATTCAATTAAAAAAAATCAATTTTACAATTTGAAATGTTAGATTTTCAATAAATTACTCACACAATGGTCTATCCCGGACCTTGAGCCCCCAATTTGTTATGGCCCCAATTTGTTATTACATTTATAACACAACAGCAACAGCAAGGGATGACACACAGTTTTTAAAACTAAAACACATTTAATTTTTAACAAAGACAAAGACTAATAACAACTAACTAACCTAAAGACCAAGATTGAATACATAAAAAAAAAACCAGAAATATTTACAGTCCCGTTTGTTGGGGTGGCTTGGTGATGTCCTGGATGATGAAAAATGCCCAAACACGGGCAAAGAAATCCACAAAAGAAACGTCACAGGTCTTGATCAGAAATGACAGGTCTGCTCACATGTATCCTTCTTCTTGCAATTTCTCCTACTACTTTACTGTCTCAATTCTTTTCCTGATATTCTCTTTTGCAGACCCCACCCACATTTAGACCTCTTTTTTTTAATTTTCTGAGACTTGCCCCAGACATGTCCAGGACATGTCTAAACATGACTCCAGTCTGAGCTTAACAAAAAAAGGTAAATACTGCCATCTAGTGGCCTATATTCACATTACAATAGTATATAAAGTTTTTTTAAACAAACACTAGCCGATACCCATGCTATGCTCAACTGATTGAATTAGCTGGTTTTACTTGCAAAAACGGCTTCAAAATGCAGTTCTCACTTCGCAACTAAGTTCGAAGCCTGACGCATAGTCTTTGTCACACAGAAAAAATGGTGTATGCGGAAAACAGACTCATTATTAACGGTGGTTTCGGAGGAGATTCGTGAAATTACGCTGATCTCAAACTCAGTAATAATATACAGGTGCATCAACTTATTGACACATTGAAAAGAGTACCTGGCAAGCTTTAGAAAATCAATCTCTCTCAGAAACGCAACAAAACACCTCAAACATCTGGAGTTTCCCAGGCATTTAAAAACCTTTCACGGTGGACTGATAGCGATCACGTGACGTTTCGAAACATCTCTCAAACTCAGCGTCGGTACCGGAAGTGTGAAAAGGTTTTGAAATCGTTTGAACTTTGGTGTCGAAATTTCCATCTCTAACAGCAGCTATACAGTTGGCTGTTTCCTTAGGTGTATGAGCAGCAATATTTCTTTCCGTACCGTTAAAGGAATAGTTCACCCAAAAATGAAATTCAGTCATTATCGACTTACCCTCATGCTGATGAGAAGTTCGATGTAGTTTTTTAATTCCTCAAAGTGCAGCTGGAGACTGGGGGGGTTTTCCTCCTGCACCGCAAATCCATATAACGAGCGTCTATGGTTACCGAAAAGAAAAGGTCCATAAAACTATGAAAAAACTTTGTAATATTCCTCCATACAATCCAAGTGTCCTGAAGGGGTAACATCCAGAGTTTACCCGAAACAACGTCATTTTGGACAATTTTATAGCCTATTATTCTCTCTCGTATGTTTGTCTGGAGGCGCGATCGCGCATTCACACGGTACTCCCGAGCAGGGCCTGCAGCAGTTTTGTGTCCCTCCTCTGTTTCAGACCCACAACATGGCCCAGATAAAGTGTCACTATGTTCATGGGTAGATGAACTTTAAATACTGTGCACAATGTTTTATGTCCAGTATAAACTCAGTTTTGGACATTCCCAGAATATATGGGTATTATTTGCCTCCATTGACCCGCATTGTCTTCAACACATAGAGCTTTTAGTATTATATTTTTCCTGGTGTGGGGTCTTAAAAAATCGCACTAATGTTTTTCCAGCGGTGTTCTCTCCACTCCGTAGAATTTGTTGAGGACCACTGAAAACTGCATATCTCCCCCCAGGTCTCCTCCGAAATCTCTACTCCTGCTTCTCTTTCCCATATTTTCATTTTTAGCCAGAAATTAAGCATTATACAGCTTGGAAATTGATCTGGAGGGAATCAAAACAAGTGCCGACTTTAGAATCCTAAAGAACTTAAATTCTGCTTTTGAAAAGTTAGCAGGTCTGCAATTCTGATTAAAGTAATACCGCAATTGGAGGGACCTGAAAAAATTCCCCCTGTCTAGGCCATATTTATCCTTTAAGTATTGGAAACCCTGTATTGTGTTTCTGTGCATAAGTGAAAGGTAAGTTGTAAGGCCTTTCTGTATCCAGGATTCAAATCTTTTATCTCCTCTATTGGGTATAAATTCTGTATCGAAAACACACCACTCAAAGAGCCTGAGCATGTCATTAATTCCATATAATTTAACCACTTTTTACCATATCCTCAATGTACAATTGATCCAGAGGTTATTCTTGTCTTCCAATTGAGCCATCTAGCCTCTGTCCGCAATTACGGCCTGTAGAGGGAAATCTAAACTGATTTCAGATTCTATTTCCTTCCATCTGGCTTTATATTCACTGTTGCACCAATACAATAAGGGAGTTAGCTGTGAGGCAAAGAAGTATTTTTTTAAACAAGGGAGTGCCACTCCTCTTTCTTTCCTCGTCTGATAAATATTAAATCGAATTTTGAGTTTTTTCCCTTGCCAGATAAATCTAGAAATCCATTTATCCCATTCTCTGACTTGGTCGTCATTTATTTCCACTGGTAAAGTCCGAAAAATATATAATAGCTTTGGGAGAGTGTTCATTTTAATTG
Organism: Gymnothorax reevesii; assembly: GCA_029721435.1. Lineage (NCBI taxonomy): Eukaryota > Metazoa > Chordata > Actinopteri > Anguilliformes > Muraenidae > Gymnothorax > Gymnothorax reevesii. The sequence continues at coordinate 120,298,792 of CM056574.1, forward strand.
CACTAATCCTTGAGATTAAATTTAAAAAGGGGATGAGATTCCATCGGTGCAGGTCTGATTTTATGTTTAACGATAATGGTCCATAATTTGCTTGTGTCAATTTTGAAAGGTCTTTTGTTCCTGTTATTCTTAGGTATTTTAATGATTCAGCTCCCCAATCAAGGTTATATGATCCCAAGTTTTTTGAGACCTGTAGCAGCCATCATATTTGAAATGAGCTCATTTTGTGGATAAAATTAATAAAATTTCTCAGTTTCAACATTTGCTATGTTATCTCTGTCCTATTGTGAATAAAATACTGGCTGGTGTGATTTGAAAGTCATTGCATTTTGATTTTATTCACAATCAGCACTATGTCCCAACTCTTTCGGAATTGGGGTTGTATTTAAATGTTTATCCAGCTCATTTTAATATGAGATAAAGTGAACATGAGTAAACACAGAATGTAGCTTTTACATAATCATTTTATTTATTGAAGGTAAAGAGTATTTCTGTGATGGTCCTGCCCTGCAGGCCCTCCCCCCTCCTTCTGTTTGCACCTCCACCTCAACGAGCCACAGTTGCTGCTCGTTGAGGTGGAGACGCTATTAAGAGTATAAAAGAGCTGCACTGCCAGTTTGGCAGTGCTCCCAGTGCCCGCCGGCTTCATGCCTTCTGTCGGCGGGGGCAAATCCATGACAATTTCTAAACCATTGTCATTCATGTGAAAAAAGAATTTCTCCCCTAAGCCTAATAACTGGTTGTGTTGCCCTTTTCAGCAACACCTACTGTCAAACTTTTGCAATTACTGGCAATGAGTCTTTAACATCACAGTGGAGGAATTTTGGCCCACTATTCTTTGCAGAATTGTTAAACTCATCTCCGCCTGGGCTTTAGATTACACACTAAGGGCTGGACATTCTCCTTCAGGATTTTCTGGTAGAGCCAAGTAAAGGGTTCTTTCAAGTTCCCCGGGTTCTGAAGCAGCAAAGCAGCCCCAGACCATCGCACTACCACCACCTTTTTTGACTGGTGGCATGATGTTCTTAGTATGGAATGCTGTGTTAACTTTATTCCAGGTATAATGGGACCCATGTCTTCCACCTTTGACTCGTTTCTCCACAGAATATTATTGTAAAAGTCTTGGGGGTCATCAAGATGTTATTTGGCAAATGTAAAATGTGCCTTTGTGTTAATTTTGATCAGCATTGGCTTTTGCCTTGCAGCTTTACCAAGGATTCCATTTTTACCCAGCCTCTTTCTTGTTGTGGAGTCGTGAACACTGTAAACACTGACCTTGACTGAGGCAAGTGAGGCCTGAGTTCCGTCGATGTTAGTCTGGATTCTTTTGTGACTTCCTGGATGAGCCTTTAATACAGTGGTTCTCAACTGGTCTGGCTTCAGGACCCACCATCACCCCTTAATGATAAGCCATGACCCAAATAAAAAAAGTCAACTTTTCAAATTGATTTAACATAACATTCAGTCACACTTCAGTAACTGTACTCCTAAAGTTCATTCAGTCAGTTATTCTGGCAAAAAAAATTAAATTAAAAATAAAATAAAAAGTGCAAATATGACAACAGTGTACTATGGAATAAATTCAGTTTCTTCAGTTTTTATCCACAAACACAAAATAAATTAAACAAAAAGTGCAATTCAAAAAGATTCAAGTATACAAAATTTACTTTTCTTCTTATTGGCTTATCAGTTGGTAAATACTGAAAAACATCGTGCTTTGAAGAATATTAAGCAGCAGAAACTTCAGCCTTACTGACATCATAGATCTGTGTCTGGAGGACTTAATGGGAGAGCTGGGGATGTTTTTTGGTCCCCACGAGAGTCTAAAAGTCTGGAGTTATAGTGGACAAAGCAACTCTGAGGTCATGTTCAATGTCCAGTCTGTTTCTGTGTTTTGCCTTCAGTTGAACCAGAGCTGAGAAGCCACACTCACAGAGATAGGTAGTGCTGAATGGCAGGAGGACTTTTACTGCTCGAGTGGCAAGGGCTATATACTCGCTCATCACACTGCTGCACCAGAACTGGGAGAGGCTTACCTCCGTGAACTGGCGCAGCCCGCGCAGTGGTAATTTCGTCCGGCGCAGCCCGCGCAGTGGTAATCTCGTGAGGTACAACACCGTGCGCAGACGAACGTGCGCCGACATGGGTGTGGCAGCGTAGTAGGGGGAGGTGTCACTTATTCATCAAGACGCAGTGACAAGTCTTCGCTGCAGTTGCGCTGCACTTTCTGTGCAGTGGTAATTTGGCTGACCGGCACACAGTGCGCACACCTTACCGAAACCTCACAGGCAGGTTCCCAGAATGTCGGGCACATTTCAATACAGTAAATAATTACAGCAACCACTGTTTAATGTAACTATCTGAATCAGCACATAAATTATAGTATCTATATCGATTGTCCACATGACAGATCAAAGGCGGCTGGCACGCGTGATGGAAACTCGACCTGACATAATCAAGGCAACTGAATCAATGATGCAAATTAACGACTTCACATCTTTCTCAGCCAACCACAAACTGCCTCGGCATCAGGCAGTGAGTATATTATGCTTGCGTTCTATGCTCGGTAATGCCGCTTGCACACTGGACGCGAAACAAATTTTTCGCAGGACTGATTACAGTCAAAGTCAATGCAAAGAGCTATCGACTTTTCTTGGTCTTATAATTCGTCTGTTTTCTTCCTTTGAAGATAGACAACAGTCTTTATTCGGTCTCTCTTTTGAAAATTAGTCAGATGAATCGAACAGATTCACGTTTTATTTCCACAGCAGAGATAAAATAGTGCTTGCAATCAGAGAGCAAATCAATTCCATGACCATTGACAGTGTGAATAAATTATCGCATGCACGATCAAGACTGTCCGACGCGAAATGTCCGGCACCCAGCAAAAATAAAAGTAGCCTATTGATATGAGAACAGATTTATAACGGAATAAAGAATAAAAATACATATACATCACCAACCAACAGAACATCCAAAAAAGATGACCCGCAAATAAATTAATCGCAGTGTTCGTTGGATTTTCTGTTGTTAAAATGTTTCTTTTCATTCTTTATTTCGTTATCAATCTGTTCTAATCGTCCTCTTTTTTTCTTTTTTTTTTGGCAGTCAGACACGGAGGCATTGTACATTGTCCCGTGCCAATGTCGACTCGTTTTACTGAGCAGAGCTTAAATAGAAACATTGATTGAAATTCTCGGTACTCATTTTGAAGAACTGAGCCCTCTTATCAAAACATTCACGTTTAATATCTAAAAGAGTCAGTAGATTTGAAGAAATTAAAAACAAAAATAGACTGTCGGACACAGAGATATATTAAAACCCTTTCAGACTTCCGGACACAAGACACTGCTTTCAACGCAATCTGTCGAGCGAAAAATTCGTTTCGCGTCCAGTGTGCGAGCAGCTTAATACTAGGCTACTATTATTGTCACTTAGGTTTTATCGTTTTTAGTGGGGGAAAGGAATACAGCCTGATTGCTATGATCTCGTACTGAGTTAAGATCACATATTGAGAATAACGTATCTTGCATTGTTGTCCATGCATGTTAATCCCAAAATTTTAAACAGCAACAGGCTGTAATAATAGGAACACACTATCCATCGTTTCTCTTGCCAATGAGCAATATTTGACTCGGCTGTGTTACACCCAAACACGCCTTTGCCAACTTGTGCTGGAAAGAGGGACAGAGGCGGGACAGAGGTGTACTTGCGCCAGGCTACGCTGGGCACGAAATTGCAACATACATCTAGACACACCCCGTTGGCGCGGCGCATCCCCCATTCGCCTCCCCTGCGCCTGGTCTACGAAATTAGAGCCCCTTGTGTTAAGGAGTGTGAATAAACGGCACTCCGCTGCATAAAAAAAACCCTCTTCAAAATAAAAGCACAGATTTTTTTATTGACCCGGCAAAGGCCTGCGACCCAATGAAAACGGGTCCGCGACCCACTTTTGGGTCGCGACCCACCAGTTGAGAAACACTGCTTTAATACACTCTTGGAGGAATTTGGTCAGCCAGCCGCTCCTGGCAAGCTTCACTACCGTTTACAGTTTCTCTATTTGTAGATAATGGCTCTCACCAAGTTTTGCTGGAGTCCCTGAGCTTCAGTAATAGTTTTGTAACCCTTTAAAGAGGGATAGATTTTAAAGACTTTGTTTCTCATCTGTTTTTGAGATCATGGCATTTGGCCAACTTCACATTGCCAGAGACGTTCTTCTTAAGTGATATTTAGATTCAGCTAGGCTGGCGGTAATTGTGCCTGGGTGTTTCCTGAGAAATTGAACCCAATAATCAATTAAATTTTTTTAAAATTAATTTAGTGGCCAAGGGGGTAATTAGTTTTTTCACATCGGGCCAGGTAGGCTTGGATGGGTTTTTTTTCTTCAAGAAGTGAAAATGTCAATTAATAACTGCATTTGGTATTTTCTCGGGTTATCCCTGTTTAGTATTATGTCTCCCCCTTCCTGGGGGGGGGGGGGCTTATTGTTTTTGCCTGAATTCCCGTTGGTGTCGGCGTTGGAGTTGGCGTTCCCATTTGTTTCCGGAGCATAACTCTGAAATTGTTCAACTGATTCTCACCAAATTTGATATACTGTCTCTCCATAACATGTAGATGTGCCTTTTGAGGGTTTGAACTGCTTTTGAATTTTACTTCTGTTTCCATGGCAACAATTTGGACTTAGGCATATTGAAGGGTGGGACTCGTTTCCGGACCATAACTCTAAAATGTGAAATGGGGGAAGGGAGAGACATCTGTTTTTACATGTAAAAACCATTCCAGTTAAAATTAGTGTGATGCTCTGAAGCATTTGAGGGTGACAGATATGCAAAATTGGAAGAAATTGGGAAGAGGGTAAATCATTTTTTACAGCATTATATTACCTTGAAAAAGTAATGGGTGGAGAGAAAATAATTAGCTACATTAAGCATATGCTAACAGTGCTTTCGTTTTCCTCTCCAGCTTCGTGAAAAGTATGGCTCAGTTTTCACTATATGGCTCGGCCCCAAGCCTGTGGTCATACTCTCAGGGTACGAGACACTGAAGGAAGCACTCGTGGACCAGGGGGAGGAGTTTGGCGGCCGAGCCAGCTACCCTATACTTCTTGAAGTCACAAAAGGTTATGGTGAGCAAAATGACACCACTTCCTGTGTTTTTAAAAGTGATTCCAATGTCAGGTATTGGTCAGTGCATTCCTGCGCATCCATGTTAAAGTGGCTGTTTTTCATGCATTTTTCTGCCGATGAGATGGGCATGACATGAGGTAATTAAAAAATTTCTGACCCTTAAAACCAAGTAATTTCTTTCACTGCATGCAAAGGTGAGGATTTGAGACCCGTTGATTGCCCACTGCTGTTCCCACAGGTAATTTTGCAGGAAACTATAACTTTCAGTGTTGGCATATCACAGGATGGGTGGGCAGAACTCATGCAAACAGTGGCACTAATACATCATAACATTGACTGTGATGACTAGCGAAATATGGTAACATTGTTCAAGTTTCTGTTACAAAAAAATTGGTGCTGGTCCACTGGAAGATTTCTGTCTCCCGGACGAGTGGGAGACATCCCGGTTACAGTGATTATTATTATTATCACATATTACAGTGATTATTAAGCTTAAAAAGAAATTATTAGGCAGGCTTTATGAAGATACAGCAGGGAAAATAAGTATTGAAAGCATCAACATTTTTCTCAGTAAATACAGCGCCCTCCATAATTACTGGTTAAGATGTGTCTTTTAGCTTCTAATTAATTCAGTTTTTTTCTAAATAATATATACTCAGCAACAAAAGTTTCTGTGACACCAATATTGTTAATTATTTTTCATAACGCAATTATGAAATTGTCATACATGGTGATATCAGACTGAAACAGTACACGTAAACACAACATTGAAATGGAAATCATGAAAATGCGAGAAAATGACTTTGCACGTGAAAATGTGCATAAATCATGCTTGTGGATGGCAATAAAAGAGAAGAATTTTTGGAATGTTCACATTGTGCCTGATGAACGACGGAAGCATCACTTATCGAAAACACAGCCATTTCGGATCAGGAACTCTACCCTCTAAATGCCAAGACTGTCTGAAAATGATCGGTGGAGGCGCCATTGGGATGATTGAATCCGGAACCTCGCAGAGGGAAGTTGCTCATCGCCTGAATGTCCACCGAAACACCATTTGGAACTTATGGCAGCGTCATCAGCAGACAAGACATGTCAGAGACCGTCCTCGCAGCGGCCGTGCACGAGTAACCACTCCCAGACAGGACAACTGGATTCGAACAACCCATCTCCGAAATCGATTCCAACCTGCAACCATAACTGCAAGAACGATACCTGGTTTGAGGCGACTGTCTGCACAGACAATCCGTCGCCGTCTCCGTCATTTTGGCATTGTCCCACGTCGGCCAGCAAGACGTCCAATACTCACAGTACAACACCGACGACTGCGTCTACAGTGGGCACAACAACATCGACGGTGGATCCAACGTCAGTGGGATCTTGTACTCTTCACTGATGAATCAAGATTCATGCTTAACCGATGTGATGGTCGTTTACGTGTATACCGTCGACGTGGAGAACGTTATGCCAACAACTGTGTTCAGGAATTTAATCGTTTTGGAGGTGGTAGGGTCATGATTTGGGGAGGGAGCACGGCTAGAAACAGAACAGATTTTCTTGTTATTGATGGAAATCTGACAGGTCAAAGATATCACGATGAAGTGCTACGGCCATTGGTGGTACCGTTTTTGATGCAACATGGTCCCGGAATAACGCTGCAACATGATAACGCCAGACCACACGTTGCAAGGATTGTACAGCAGTATCTGATGCAACAACATGTCAATGTCCTGCCATGGCCAGCCAGATCCCCAGACATGTCCCCAATCGAGCATCTTTGGGACGAGATGGATTGACGTTTGCGGCGGTTGGATAACCCGCCAGCTACACTCCAGGAATTGCGACAACGTCTACGTCAGATTTGGAATGACATCCCACAGCAATTTCTGGCACATCTGATTCGGTCCATGCGCCGGAGATGCGTAGCTTGCATCATGGCACGAGGAAGTCACACCCGGTATTGAAGTGTGAAGGTCACAATTGGTTAGACGTCAGACAAGTGCTTCATGACGCATGAAAATGACATTTTTCGTTTTGAGTGATGTTGGCACTGAAAAGTCAGTGTTTCTCCTGTTAAATAAACATATTGATTGCATTGAGATCTTTGCGTGTCATTTATAACATACACATAAATGGTGTCACAGAAACTTTTGTTGCTGAGTATAGGACCACAATGAAAAAAAGAGGAAAATCTAACCTTTAATTCAAGTGCATTTATTCAGTGGGAAAAAAATCCCACGTTAAGAAATAATTCATTTACATCAAATCATGTGTGCCACAATTATTAGCACCCCTGGTGTTAATACTTTGTACAACCCCCTTTTGCCAACAAAACAGCACCTAATCTTCTCCTATAATGTTTCATCAGATGGGAGAATACAGAAAGAGGGATCTTCGACCATTCCTCTTTGCACAATCTCTCTAAATCATCCAGCGACCTGGGTCCTCTCCTCTGCACTCTCCTCTTCAGCTCATTCCACAGATTTTCAATGGGGTTGAGGTTTAGGGACTGAGATGGCCATGGGAGGAGCTTGATTCTGTGTGTGGCCAACCATTTTTGTGTAGATTTGGCCACATGTTTAGGGTCATTATCTTGCTGAAAGACCCAGAGACGACCCATCTTCAGCTTTCGGGTAGAGGCCACCAGATTTTGATTTAAAATGTCCTGGTATTACAAAGCGTTCATGATGCCATGCACCCTAACAAGGTTCCCAGGGCCTCTGGAAGAGAAACAGGCCCACAGCATCACCCATCCTTCCCCATACTTCACAGTGGGCATGAGGTGGTTTTCTGCATACTCATCTTTTGTGTTCTGCCAGACCCAACAAGTGTTTGTTGCCAAAAAGCTTTATCTTGGTCTCATCTGACCAAAGCACACGGTCCCAGTTGAAGTCCCAGTACCGCTTTGCGAATTCCAGATGTTTGCATTTTGCGAGTGAGAAAAGGTTTTTTCCGTGCATGCCTTCCAAACAGCTTGTTGGCATGTAGATAGCGCCTGTTGGTTGTTTTGGAGACTTTGTGACCCCAAGATGCTACCATTTGTTGCAATTCTTTAACAGTGAGCTTTGGAGAACTTTTTATTTCTCTAACCATCCTCCTCACTGTGCGTGGTGGCAAAATAACCTTGCGTCCTGGTCCAGGCTTGTTTACCACTGTTCCAGTTGTTTCAAACTTCTTTATTATTCCTCTAACAGGAGATATAGGCAGGTGCAGGTGAGTGGCTATTTTCTTGTAGCCATTCTGACTTGTGAAGGTCGACACACATCTGCCTTACTTGAATGGTGTGTTCCTTTGTCTTTCCCATGTTGAAGAGTGGAGAAGAGAAATGGCCTCTGTGTCACGTCATATTTATACACCAGGGAAACAGGACGTGATGAATTACTAATCAAATGTTCCTACATACTCTGATCAGCTTTGTAAACTACTGTAGAAATGACAGAAATACTTCAATCACATGCATTTCCTCGGAATTGTTAGGGGTGCCAATAATTGTGGAACAGGTGATTTTATGAAAAATAATTATTTCTTAGGGATTTATTTTTTTCCCTTAAAATTCACTTGAGTTGAAGGTTAGATTTTTCTACAATTGTCACTGTGAGAGTATGCTTCTGCAATAAAAATTGAATTAATTTTTCGGCTTTTAACACATCTTAACTAGTGGTGCCAATAAATATGGAGGGTGCTGTATTAACAGAATATGTAGATTTTTCTTTCAACTTTTACCATAGTTGGGCGTTTAAGGGTTAATTTGCACTGATAGACAGCAAGAATTCTTTTTAAATACTGTCAGATTTCAGCTGGTTTCCATCCCTGTTAGCACCCCCTTTTCTTCATGTGTTCAATACTTATTCCCTGTGTCATTCCACTTTATGAGACATAATAAAGCGAAATCCACATATCAACAACACCCAGAAACACTGCCGGCTTCTCTTGGCCCGAGCTCATCTGAAATGGACTGCCGCAAAGTGAAAAAGTGTGCTGTGGTCTGACGAGTCCACATTTCAAATTGTTTTTGGAAATCATGGACATTGTGCCCTCCAGGCTGAAGAGGAAAAGGACCATTAAGGGGCTCGTTTCCCAAAAGCATCTTCAGGCAACGATGATCATAGATTCCCTCTTAGGATGCATTTTACGTTTGTGTAGTGTCTCCAAAAACCATCGCAACTTCAAACGCTCTAGGAAATCATTGTGGATCTAAGAGTGCTGATGACCACTCATAGAAAGCTACGAGTGTCTTAAGACCTACAGGAGTCATCGTGCACTATTATGATATTTTTGTGTGCGTGTTCTTTTATTGCTCTTATTTAATCATGACCTCTGATGCTGTTGGTGAATGGAAGTGGTGATTCATGGAACTTGAGTGGCGATTTTTTTTTTTTTTATTATGCATTAACCAAAACAAACAACAATGATAGACATTATCGCAAAATAATTAGATTAACAAATAAAGACAAGAAATTACACCTTATTACAAAAAGATATAGCCTATATACACATTTCAGCCAATTTATATATTATACTAGAGCACTTGTCAAATTGGTGCCATGGAGGGCCTAGAGGCTGCAGGTTTTCACTCCATCCAAATAATCCACCAGGTGATTTCACTCACCTTCAAGCAGAGAGAAGGGAATAATCACTGAAATCCCCTGGTGGAGTTTTTGGATGGAACAAAAACCTGCAGCCTCTTGACCCTCCATTGCACCAATTTGACACTCCTGAAGAATCGTGAAAAGGAAAATTAAGAAAACACAAATAAATGTGTTGCTGTGGAGGTTGATGCAACTGGAGTGCTGATCATGCAAGGGAAAAAAGGGGCATATTCTAAAAACTTGACATGCCCCGAACTTAGCCATGTATTCCACATCTCTTGGCTGATTTACGCTGGCGAATCTGTTTCCAGCCACCTCCTCCTCCTCGTCACGTAAGGGGCCTTTCGCCCGGACAGTGATGTTGTGCAGCACTGGCACAGTGATGACTGCGCCCCGTTTTGATGGGCAGTGTAGGCCATCACTGAACTTGGGCTTGCACCTGAAGTGCAACTTCCATCTCCCCAGCTCACGAGTAGTTGTGGCATGTACCATCGGCGTAAAGAGGTATGGCCAAAATGGGTACCCACTGTCCCCTTGGAAACACCTGTGAACATGGTTTCTCGCTGTCTCTTGACCATCACATTTCAAGCCCCATGTTGCGGTAATTTTCTTTGCATTGTCTTCACAAATTATGGCTTTGTTTTTAGTAGTAAGGCTACCTTTCAATCTATTGAATGAAGTGACTTTGTTTGCCTCCACTTCATCTGACATGATGCCTATTTCGTCCGGATGAAGAGCCAGCTTTTGGTGTTTCGTCTCCATAATTGTTTTGAATGTTCTATCGGTCTCACAAAATTTCCGATACTCCGTGGAAACCTTTATATATCAAGGGTGATAATTTCATTAGCTACAGAGTGACGATACCTGAATGGGTCACCATAACAGACAGAAATATAAGAACCATGCAAGATTTGATTCTTAATTTGTTATTAAGGGCAATAGATAAATTAATCAGAGCACAAAGCGACAGCTGAGCTTAGGAGGAAGAGGAAACACACCCTTAAACAAATAACTGGGTTTCCCATGAGAACTATCAGTCATTAAAATTAGCAATACCTGAAAACATGATTCAACATTGTCACCTGTGGCCAGTTATCCTTGTGAAGGGGAGAACACAAATAAAAAGTCTTATATCCATGTTAAGTTGCATTTCAAATGACGTTATTAAATTGTGGATTCTTGTTGTGGATCTTTTTTGTAATTTAATCAATCTGGAAGTGAAAAAGCAAGAGAGTTGTATTTTTTTGAATAATATATGTTTCTGAATTGTACTGTTTACTAGTCGCAGCAATGCAAAAAGATGGCAGCTTTGAATTCAACTGCCGATGGATTATTCATATTATTGGAAAACTTGATCAAGGAGAATGCCTGGAAACAAGTGAAAACTACGAGAAACTTATTAGGATTTTTTTTCTTTGGCTCTTTAATTTCAGCTGAGCAGCGGTCACAGGCACATCATCTTTACTTTGTTTAATCTACTTTGCTGTGTTATGTTTGTGAGGTTCCGTTCTTGAACCAAATGCGAGACCAGGAAGTTTCAGCAAAAGAGGGTTTTATTGAAGTTGGGGGGTAAACCCCCACAGGGCAGGAGGCAACGGTACAAAGTCCACAATCCAAAATCAGAATTCCAGGGACGTAATCCAAACAGTACACAGGGCAGCAAACACTAAACTCAGAGTCAGGCAAAACAGGTTCGGTACACAGGCACGGGTTTGTCAGAGAGTCCAAAGCCGAAATCCAGTGGGCGTAATCCGAACCGTTAGCAGGGCAGCCAACACAAAACTCAGAGTCGGGCAAAACTGGTATGGTACACGGGCAGATAAGTATCAAAGAAATAGCCAAAATCATAATCGGGGATGTTCCAGTCAAGAGTATAACACGAAGAGTACAAGGCATCAAAAATCGTGGCACAGGGAAAACGTTCTGACGAGCTGTGAGTGAAATGACTGCTTAAATACACATAGGGGAAGTCACATGCTATGATAGGGCACAGGTGAGTTGGATCAGACTAATTACAAAGGAATGAACATAAGGAAGTTCCTGATTACAAGAAATAGGCAAAAGCCAAAACGCGGACAGAAATCACAGAGACAGCCTACTGACAAACATTCGGCTCCAGTTAGGGAGTTCCACCATGCGCAGAGTGAGAGGCAGAACAGTGATTAGCCAGGTGCAGAAAATCTGCTTGAAGCACAGCAAAGTAAATTGAGTGAAGGCAAGGGGCGGAGACGAGAGCAGAGAGAGTGCTGGGAGCTTGTTAGTCAATTAGTAATGTGCTGCTATACAATCCCTACTGCTTGTTAGTAAGTTAGTACTATAAACAATGTTAGTCTTAGTAAGTTTAACTAAAACAAAAAACTGTTAGTATTGTTAGTGAAATGGAAAAGCAAGGTGAAGGAAGTAAACGAGATTGGAAGGAATGGTTGAAACCATGAAACCACCCGAAAGTGTGGCACACAATACTGGGGCAGTGAGCAATCACATGACAAAAGACTAGACAGGGGGAGACAAAGTGCAATGTATGGTATGAGACAAAGCTTGGACCAAAATAAAACTGCAGAGTGGAATATGGAAGACATACACAGACAAAGCAAAAACAAAACATGGCAAGGAATCTAGATTACAATACTAAATACAGAGCATGGTCAGACAAAGCAGAATTCATAATCAAACATGGGAGTCAGGCAGAAACAAAAACATGGTCAGGCAGAACAGGATCATAACAGTTTCATTTATTATGACTACTTGATGTATGTTTTATTTTGTTTTGACTGCATGACGTAGCTCACACAGGCTTACATTTAAGTCGGTGACTGGCCTAAAATCAAGTAATCAACCATCTGAGCACCATTAAAGAGGACAGCAGCAAAAAGCGAAGTTACGAAGTGTTTAAGTTCTGTGCGCACGCTCCTGCGTAAGTGCTGCTTCGGGAAACGCACGTTAATTTGACAAATTTTCATGAGATTGCTCTTAGCAGACCTTTGTAGACCTGTACAATTGATCGTTACTGGGAAACGAGGCCCAGATTGTTATCAGCACAAAGTTGAAAAGCCAGCATCTGTGATGTGTGGGGATGTGTTAGTGCCCTTGGCAGGGGTAACTTGCACATCTGTGAAGCCACCATTAATGCTGAAATGTACCTGCAGGATTTTCAGCAACATATGTTGCCATCCAAGCGATGTCTTTTTCAGGGACATCCCTGCTTATTTCGGCAAGAAAATGCCAAGCCACATTCTGCACGTGTTACAACAGTGTTGTTTCGTAGTAAAAGAGTGCCGGCAATAGACTGGCTTGCCTGCAGTTCAGGCCTGTCTAATATTGAAAACGTGTGGCACATTATGAAACACAAAATAAGACAATGCAGACCCCAGACTGTTCAGCAAATGAAGTTGTACATCAAGAAAGAATGGGAAAGAATTCCACCAACAAAGCTTCTACAATTAGTGTTCTCAGTTCCAAACGCTTATTGAGTGTTGGTAAAAGGAAAGGTGACGTATCGCAGTAGTAAACATGCCACTGTTGCAGCTTTTTCGGATTGTGTTGCAGGCATGGAATTCAAAATGAGTGAATATTTCCAAAAAAGTAATAAAGTTTATCAGTTTGGTCATTAAATATCTTGTTTTTGTATTTGTTTATGATTTCCCAAAACTTAGTTAACATGTCTCACCTGTGTGTTGGATGTATGGGCTCCAGCAGGTTGACTCGACTGGCCGGACGCCATCTTTGCAAGCCAAGCGGACACTACGCTGTGTTCACAGTGCTATGTGGAAATCGGACATATCAGCACTTAAAATGCGGCTGTTGAACTGCAAAATCTGGCATAATCTATCGCTCTTATACCGTAATTGGTCGGTACTGTCTAAAACAGATTTTTAAATGGAAGTTTGTCACTGGCATCAATTCTTACACTGCCAATCACATGAATATGGCATATATAAATTTTGAGTTGGATTCATTTCAGTTCCTACGTTCCCTGAAGGCACTGTCACTGGGGAAGGTTCCAAGCCTTTTTGTTCAGCTGTCACTCATGATTCCACGCCCAGCTCAGCTGATACCACGCCCCCCACGCCGCATCAGGGTCAAAAGTCTGAAACTCAAAAAACAGATTTGAAAGTGAAGAAAAAAGATCTGAAAGTGAAAAAAAGATTTGAAACTGAAAAAATAAGATCTGAAACTGTAAAAAATAAGATCTGAATCTGAAAAGATAAAATATGCAGCTGAAAAAAATAAGACCTCAAATGTCAAAATATATATGGAAGTGAAAAGTGAAAATAAATAATTTATTAATTACCAAAGTGAATCAAAATTATATTTAACCTGAAAAAACATTCCATACACTGATTTTTATTTTGAAAAATTGTTATATTTGAATTTTCACACATGAATTTTCAGTTTCAAAGTTTAGTTTAAGTACAAAACTTTTGACCCTAATGTAACTCCATAGTATGGAAGTTTAAAAATTTGCTAGTAAGTCTGATCTTCACATTTTGCGCTCAAACTATCAGCTGCCACCCTGGTCACATGATCAAATCAAATATGGACTTGACAGACATTGGACAACACAATACCCAGCAATCACCTTGTTACATTGGCAAATCAGTGTGAAAGAAAAATAAAAAATAAAATCAAATAAAATGAGAAAATTATTAATTTGATAAATTTCAACGTGTAGATTAAGCATATAACTTTGTCATAAAATGCTGTGAATTATTGTTCGTAAGATACCGATGATAGAGATAGGCTTGGCTTCATGAGGGTTTATATATCACTGTTGTTTCAGGCAGTGTAGTTAACATAAGGACACCAATAGAGTTAATAGTATCTACTTAAAAGCAGAATCGTTTTGTATAACGGAAGATTCCTCCCTCCGTGTAAACCTTCATGTTGATTATAAAGCTTGAATGGTGTTCAAGATATCTTCCGGAACGCTGATTAGCGAGTTGTTGAATACTTACACTTTTTTGGGAATTAGACAAAGATTTTGGGGGGAATTTTCCCGATCAAGTAGCATGATCAAATTAGTGTCTTCAAACAGCAAGAATTGCTGGCTAATTTGACATCGGGCTAATTTGAAAACCGCAAAATGGCGTGCTAGTTTAAAACTTCGGTCTGAATAGAACATGCCTATTGGTGACTCAGCTCTTTCTTGTCCTCATCCTGGCAGTTACTTTGTTGCTGAAATTCTAGTTAGAACGGTCTGAACTCTTTACTCTCGTCTGTCCGGGTCGCAAATATTTTTTCCTAACCCTTAAATCCATTGCACCCGCTATTTGGCTCCTGACTGGTCGATAGGTTGACTTCATCATGATCATGAAATGAATATGGCTGCGTCCACACTTCATCACTTCGGATGTGAAGAATTGTCTATCGAAGAGTTTCCTGAACTCAATGTACGTTTTTACAATCAGAAACACACCAGGTTTGAAATATTATCGATTTTGGATGTTATATGACATGTTTTTTTGCAGGAAATTGCAAGGTTATAGGCCTCTTCCAGTGCTGCATATTATGGCAAGTAGAAGACGGCTTGCTCGTTTGATTGTGACAATTGTAACAGTTGTATGGGAAAATAAATCTGCTTTCACCCCAGACGCGAAACAAACTTTTCGAACGACATATTGCATTCAATGTCAATGTCAATGCAAAGAGGGGAATACACGTGTTTCGCGTTAGTTCGCCTCATTGCATTGACTTTGAATTAGGGCTGTCGTGTTAATTAATCGCGATTAATTTCAGTGCAATGTAAGTAACTACCACTATGAGGCAGACAGACGTGATTGCTTATTTCCTTTTCTATGACACTTACCTAATGCGGTCATTTGAAATGCTTCCAGTAAGAAAACTGTGATTTGAACTCCGCTAATTACCAGCGAGGTTGGACAGCCTTCATCCCCACGGCATAATTAGCTTACCTTAAATCAATTCCCGTCTACTTTGCCTGACTTGCAATCAAGCCATTTATTCAGCCAGCTGACTAATCAAAACCAAAATGTGGCCTATAATGATTAAGAAGAGATATGTGTTTCTGATTGTAAAAACATACATTGAGTTCAGGAAACTCTTCGAAGTGATGAAGTGTGGACGCAGCCATGTACATTTCATGATCATGATGACATCAACCTATCGACTAATCACCCGAATAGCGGGTGCAATCGATATAAGGGTTAGGAAAAAAAATTTGCGTGCGAGTCTATGCAACGGAGTTATTCTGGCTGAAGTCAAATATCAGATGAAATTAAATAGGCAGTCTCTGTGCCGTGATTCGTGAATACAGTGTCGTTCGGCATCACTGACTTGTCAGCCAAGTTGGGATGCGTTCTGCACCCAGTAGAATCCCCCCCCCCCCCCCCCCCCCCTGGGGATTTTGCTGGAGCTTGGCTGGATTGCGAAGCCTTGAGAAACATCACTGCTCCTCCGATGGAAGCGGTTCCTACTGTATATGAGTGCGCACGCGTGCGTCCATGTCTGTGTATCCGGTCAATCAAAGCATTCGAGTTGGACGCTGGTTAGATGTGTCGTGGGGGGAAAGAACGTTTTTGTTTCAAATCGGTATTCTAATCAATTGTGTATTTATTCAGCGTATTGAATTCTGGGGCACATACCGTGAAGACTCGGTATTTTTTCAGCGACTTTTAACTTGTCCGGTGGGGCAAGCAAATTTCTCTTGCATTTGTCCAACAGTAAAATCTACTTGTCCCAGACATACGGACAAGCGTTAATGTCGAGCCCTGCTCATACTTGTTTTTCTCATTCATGTTTTTCTTTGCTAAGTACAGGCCATTAACTTTCCCATTCTGAAATACTGTAACCTCTTTTCCATCATCAAGAGATGTGTCTTCCGACGTGATTTTATAAGAAATTAGTTGCAATGTGGTTCATCAGTCAGGGTTAAAATGATTATTGCCACCTAAACATTAATAACCGCAATAATGATCCAATTATAGAATTTGTTCATTTATTTCCAAACGGTGTCTTTTTTTTTTTTTGGACGGGCAATGTATTTGGAGTGATAAGCCCAGAAAAAAATGTCAGTGACCCTACGTCAGAGCAGAACCTCCAAAAGGGCCAGAACCTCACAAAATGGCAGCACCCAGGACCTGCCCTAAACTCAAGGCATTCAGTAAAAAATTTTTGCAAACCAACAATCTGGAAAATTACATGATACTTTTACGAAGGTGTAACAGGTACATTTTTGCGATCACACCTTTGGTATGCTTTAAACATACTTTATTTCTTAGTAAGCACACATCAATTCTCCACAAGCAAGTCTTCCTAAAATGGGAGTTCTCCTCAGTTCACAAAATCACTTCCAATGTGCCAAGGAACACACGGAAGGATCTCTTCTGCTCCAGAGTTGGCCTCCTAGCTGTTGTCGATCGTGGCCATCAGCTCCACGATGTAGTCATCTAGATCCATCCAAGGGTCCAGCTCCAGCTCCGTCCCCCTATCCAGTGAATTGCCGGCAAACGCATTCATCAGTTCATCAAGCTCGTCAAGAGGGGCGGAGCTAGAGGGGTGAGGCGTCGCTGTGCTGTGGCGGCTCCTCTCACCAGTGCCTGTGTTCCTGTTGATGTGCAGTATCCTCCTCTTCAGCAGAGCAGAGGGAGGAGGTGGCGTCTCTTTGGCCTTCACTTCCCATGCTTTGGCTTGTGTCCGAGCCACCCTCTCCCAGAGGATCTCCTCCAACGTCTTCACTCGGATCTCGCTGGGCTGAATGGCGGCCTTCTTGGCTGGGACCTCCCACTGACGAGGCACCTCACTCCTCCCACTCAGCTCCTCCTCCCCTCCTCTGGTCAGCTTCCTTTTCCTCTACAGCTGGACTATAGTGCCACGCGTGCTGTCCTCTTGTGCCGGGCCCTGTCCCTCAGACCTGGCCGCCCTCCCTTGTCGGATCTCCTCCAGTTTTTTGATGCGGATCTCACCCACTGCCTGCGTCTGCTCACCTGCTGGGGCTGAGAAATCCACAGAGGGTCAGTCTCACAATCCCAAGGACATTATTACAACTAATCGCAACTGTAATCTCCAGAATAAACAAACCAAAATCAGCCCTTAGCTAAGAAAAGACCAAAAACCTCTGAGTGGAGAAAACTAAATGTGATCAAAAATGGCGTATTCGCCGACAACACAATACAATTTGCAAAACTAGTACAAGAAAAATAAAGTGCTCTGGATCCGTTTCAATTAAAAGTACAGCAAGCAACATTGCACTCAAATTCTTTTAACCTCATACTGAGACTCAAAGCACATTTAGTGATGAGGGAGAATCTCACTCAAGCCCTCTCAAATACTGATATAATCAGGCTGCAACGATATACATTTTTTAAGTTGACTGCCTTTGGGTCAGTCAGCTATTACCACTAACATGAAAGCATAGAGTTTCAAAAATAGGTTTATTTTAGATCGTTCAATGCTGAAATACTCAACAGTATTTGAAGAGGCAGCTAATCTTTAGTAGGAACATAGTCCTTGTGCTGTGATTACAGATATCACCAAATTCAGGACATTTGCCATTGCATAATAAATGAACCCAGTGTTACTTGGTTATTTTATCCCCGAACGCCGAATGGCATTCCGGGGGATATTATGTTTTTGGTCCGATCGCCGCCGCCCTACGTGTTAACGCAATAACTTCAGTAATATTTCAATTACAAATTCCACATTTTGCACATAAGTAAGTATCATAAAGAGGAAGAACTGATTCGATTTTGGACAATTTACGATGTCTAGATTGGCCACCAGGGACCAAAAACTGATTTCAGTGTTAACGCGATAACTGCAGTAATATTTCAATTAGAAATTCCAAGTTTTGCATTTAAGTAAGTATCATAAAGAGGAAGAACTGATTTGATTTTGGAAAATTGACTATCTCCAGATTGGCCACCAGGGGCCAAAAACTGGAAAATCACTGTTTTTATCATATTTCTGGAAATATTTGTCCGATTGACCTCAAATCAAGTGCAAATGAAAGGTCATGACCTGAGGATGTGTCACACGATGACATTATACCTGCTTGGTTCAAAATTTTGGCACAAGGTGGAGCTTTGTCACATAAAATTCACCATTCTTGCTATATCTTTGGAACTATTTCTCCAATAGACATGAAACTATGTGCAACTGCAAGGTCATGACCTCACAACGTGTCACACGATGACATCATACCTGTATGGTTCAATATTTTGCCACCAGGTGGCGCTTTGTGATGGAAAATTACCATTTTGGCCATATCTTCAGAACCATTTGACCGATTGACCTGAAATTAAGTTCAAATGAAAGTGTATTCAAGGTCTATTCAAGATTTGGGGAATTTGAGGATTGGGGGCGTTCGGGGATATACCCCCAGCCGTCGCCTCCGACGGCATAAGCCTAGTTTGGTTAATTGCTGACTGTACACTGTCGCCAGTACCACACGTGACGCTTCACAAACTAGTGGAACCCATATCAAGTTTTAAACCATGATATTTGATAACTTTTTTTATGATTCTGATCTGTCTCGCCATGTTCATGCTCTGACATGCCATGTCTTGTTCTATTTGCCATGTGTTGATATTATGTTTTATTGGTATTTGAATCATTGCCATGTCTGATTATTCTTTGATATGTGTATTGTGAATTGGTAACACAGATTTGTTTATGTATTGTCTTAGTTCTACTTTTCCTTTTTCTGGATTTTACCATAGCTTTTATCCAGTCCATGTCTTGCTTTCCACCAGGTGATTTAATGGTTTCTGGATTTCAGGCTTCCTTCCAATCTCGTTTGCATTCTTCACCTTACTTTTCTATTTTAATAACCATCTTAACAGTTTGTTGTTTTCGCTAAAAGTTAATAACACTAACTAACATTGTATATAATACTAACTTAGTAACGAGCACTAAGGAGTCGTATAGTTTCACTTACTAATTGATTAACAAGCTCTCAGCACTCGCCCTGTTCAATTCTCTGCCTCTTGTCTCTCCCTAATCTCCTTTGCGATACTTCTTTGGAATCTCCACATCTGATCACGCTGTCCTTTCTCTCATTATCTATGCACGTTAGAACTCCTTGACCGGAGCCATATGTTAGTCAATAGGATTGTCTCGTGATCCCCGTCCGCGTTTTGGCTTTCGCCTATTTTTTGTGATTAGATTCTCCCTCTTGTTCCACCCTTTGTAATTAGTCTCATTTCCTGCACCTGCATTCTGTGTACCATTTGATCTCCCTGGAGTGTATATTAGGTGTCTCTTCAGAGAACTTCCCTATCAGAACGTCTCTCGTGTTTACCTGTGCTGCTCATTATCCTGCCTTGTACTCATTGCGTTTCTCTTCTGACTGGACCGTCCGACTTTTGATTTTTGGCTTGCCCTTCATTGTTTACTGTTG
Organism: Gymnothorax reevesii; assembly: GCA_029721435.1. Taxonomy (NCBI): domain Eukaryota; kingdom Metazoa; phylum Chordata; class Actinopteri; order Anguilliformes; family Muraenidae; genus Gymnothorax; species Gymnothorax reevesii. Next base: position 120,318,864 of record CM056574.1, read on the forward strand.
CATCTGTGTATTCAAACCCTTTTTGCCCGACTACGATTTTGTGGATTGCTGCCCTGTTTACGATTCGGATTGCCCTTTGGTTTTTGATTTTAGCTTCTTCTACAAACCACTGCCTGTGTACCGAATCTGTTTTGCCTGACTACGATTTTTGTGTTTGCTGCCCTGGTTACGACTCTGTTTCTGCCCCACTGGATTTTGACTTTTGGATTGCGGACTCTGTACTTTTGCCTTATGCCCTGCGGGGGTTACCCCCCTCGCACAATAAAATCTCCTTTATTGCAATCCAGTGTTCTCGCGTTTGGTTCCAGAGCGTTACCTCACAATTTTAACAGTTTTTAACATTTTAGCATACTGAGCTGCATACTGACCCAGCGCTAAGACATTTCTAACACCCCTGGGTTCATTTAAGTACATACCTTGGGTGATGGGAAAATGCAGGGGCTGTATGAAAAACCTCCAGATCTCTTTCACTAGGCTAGAGTCTTTGTAGCGCTGATTTTGGGAAGACATCCCTCCACAGCAGTCTGACCTTAATGATGGAAGCAAGTGTTAACATGGCTCTCAATTCACCACCATTTTATCCTAACGAGTCAGAGTTACAAATTTACAATAAGCTGGTCGGAGTTCCCCAAACAACAAGCACATCAGGGTAACAATAAATAAATAACTAAATAAATAATGCTCTTGCAATATTTTACCCTTATTATTATTATTGTCTTTATTATCACTAAGAAGTAAAATATACCATTTATTGTAGGACTGAACAATTTACCGCATTTGCGATGTAATCCCTATGTAATACAATTTTAAAATTGCAAAAGCGCGTGAACACACACATTTCCAGTTGACATTCTGGCGAGAGCAGCAGTCTTCATGAAGAAAACAACTTGCGTGTTATGCGTGCATTAAGGCCCTTTCCACTAGCACATGGATTGTCTACCAACCGGATATCTTACTCCCTCCGTTTGAAAAGAATAAAAATAAAAGTCTGTCCACAAGACCTCGTTTTATGAACTATTTGTGACTGCACGAAAACGTAAAAATGACCACAACTGCTCGAATCTGCATTTTTAGAGTCCAATGCCCGAGGACGTCACACAACGTAAAAGTGGACTTTTGAAAAATGTGCTGTGACGCCATCGTTTCCCGAAACATCATAGAGGCGCTAGCTTCTGGTCATAGCGAAACCATATGATCTCTGTGTAGATTAATATACAGAACAGGAGATTGCTGATGATGTCATGTTTTCATTTTCCAAAGTGAAGCACCCGGCCACCATATTCACACACTTATCTTCTTCATAAAAATTAATGATTTCCTATTTGGCAAATTTCAAATAAGTCAATATGAGTGTTAAAATGCCGAGATGTACGGCTGCCTTTTGCTGCAATATTCGTTTGAATGGCAGTAATAAAACGTTAAATGCAAATTTGTCACTTTAATAGAAAAATTGCGGTTGCATGCCAGCTAGCTAATTTATAATTAATTAATGGGAATTCAATTTCCCATTGACTTGAACAGACCGCTGACTAAAGCAAACGCTAGCGATTGATAACGGTCACCAGCGAGCTACCTTGACACCCTTAAGCCGGGCATACACTGTGCGATTTTTGGCCCTTTTTGCCACGATTTTTCAGTCGTGCGACTTTTTTGGAAGTTGGGCCGAATTTTGGCTCAATCTTGCGTGTGTCATCGTGTAGTGTAGATGGGGTAACGAGAAGCAATGAACACCTCCCGACCACTTCCCGATCGATCGGGAGAAAATCAAACTTGTTTGAAATCCTGGTCGCCCTACGTGAGACTCTCGCACTGTTGAAGCAGCTGCACGAGCCGATTTACCCCAATCTGTCAAGCTGCGCATGCGCAAACATTGATACGGCTTCCGGCTTCTTCTTTTACTTCTTTTTCTTCAACTCCTTCTTCTTCTTCTTCTTCAACTTCAGACACAACAGTCCGACCGTGTCCGACCTGTCGTGTAGTGTGAGCAATCACATCGCACTGGACCATCGAATTGTACAGTGTGAGAACAGGAATCGTGAGCTGCAAAGTTTAAACCCCTGCGATTCACTCGTACAGTATGAACAGCAGCTTATTACCGCGATTGAAAAAATCGCACAGTGTATGCCCGGCATCGCGGGGATTTCATTGACTTAGCAGTTAATAAAATTAACGAGGTGGCTAACAAGCTAGCTACTTGTACTTGACATTCAACGACAATACTCTTACCTGCATAATATTTAAAACAGTAGACAAGTCACTTCTTCTGTTTCTACAGAGTTTCAAAAGACTAGGAGGGGGAAAAGCTTGGCTGTTAGAAGTCAGAATAAAAAACTTGCCTCTTTCCCCTCGATCCGCACTGATCAGTGATCATTTTTGAGAGCAGTGTTTTAACGGGACAGGGGCAAAGATGAAGCTTAATAAAGCCCCTTTCACAATTTGGGTGCGACTGCTTGGAACAATTTTGTCGCATAATCGACCAAAAACAGCGTCTCCCGCAGTTGATCGCAAAAAGCTTTCGCAAATGCAACAGACAGTCGTACAACAGGAGCGACTTGAATCTCAAACAGTCTTACTATGGTAGCACAACGTTGCAAGATTTGATGCAAATTGTCGAACAGTTTCATAGTCGCATCACAAACGCAACCGCAAAACTCTTAGACATCCCTAAGAAATGCAGGTTTGCAACTTTGTACACTAATACTGCTGTCAGTGCGACCAAATGCGACTAGGTTGTTCGCATACGGTCGAATCTTAAATTCTAACATGTTCAAAAATGAGACATGGCTGGTTCCGACCACTAGAGACTCTACAAAGACTGCGCAAAACACCCAGCGAGTGCTCGTGCAACACTGCTATAAAAGTGTTGCGGGTGGTCGTGAGCTGCTTGCAACCCAATTGTAAAAGGGGCTTGAAGGGAGGAGCTAGAGTTAACTAGCGCTTCCTTTTAACAACCTTGGCATAAGCCATATGATTCAATACAAACAATTCGGTTGATGGCAAATATGCTCAACCATGGTACAATGAAGTGAGACTGGCTCTCCTTTTTGACCAATCTAGCTTCACACTGAGGGTTGGATCTCCCACTTAATTAGCATACGGACACAGAAATAAATAAATGTAAAAATGTAGAAATAAATTTAAAGCATTAATTAATTTATGTAATGTTTAAATATGATTTTTTATTCATTTATTTCAGCATTGATTTTTGCATGCATTTATTTATGTATATTTTGCGGTGATTCTTTTCTTATTTTTTATTAATTTTTTTACAAATGAGCTGTCTGTTTTAAAATCACCGGAGGGGTCCGTAAAATGCACGGTGAATGAGTAGAATGTTCATGTTTTTGTTGAAGGAACTATCTGTAAACATTACGGAAAGGAGGTGGCTCGAGGTTCGGACATCTATACCTCGAAATTGACATGGTTTTTTTGTCTTGCCTAGACATTAGGTCTGTCCATTTTTTTTTTTTGCTGAATTTTTTCATATCATGCATCAGATAATGCCTTCAGCTAGCAAGGCAAGAAATCATATAACCTAATTTAGGAACAAAGATTATTTCCAAAGGTAATATATTGACAATAAATTGAAGCAAATATATTATATTGCGAGCTAGAAGGTATTATAATCCAAAGTATAACTTGATGCGTGACACAGTTGCATAGCCTGTATTTAGCTCTGTAACTCCATCCAGGCACCAACATCTCCTGATTAAGTAATTGATTAATGCTTAATTAATTCATTATTGAACCTGTACAGTGACTGAACCTGTACGGAGACTGCGGTTGCATTAGATTACACTGACTGTTAAAGTAGCTAGCGGCTATGTATCCCCCCCCATAAAAAATACACGGACTAGAGGTCTTGTCTCATTTGGCTTCCTCTAAAATTTGCCCCACGCTATGCCAAACCACTGTTGCCATGCACAGTAGTATAGCACTCGCCACTGCTGCCGGAGAGCCCAGGGATAAAAGGTGATCCGTTCTCGTGGTGTCGCAGTGTTTCCCAACCCTGTTCCTGGAGTACCCCTGCCCTGCATATTTTAGATGTCTCCCTAATTTTACACACCTGATTCAGCTGATCAGCTCATCACTGGAGTACCTAATGACCTGATCTGGGTGTGTTAAATCAAGGAGACATCTGAAATATGCAGGGCAGGGGTACTCCAGGAACAGGGTTGGGGAACACTGGTGTAGAGTTTGAATGTTCTCCCAGTGCGTGCCTGGATTTTTTCCAGGTACTCTGGCTTTCTCCAGCAGATTGGAGGCACACAGCCCAAGGTCTAAAGATGAAAAAAACAGCCTCACTAACCTTTGTGCAGTCCCTCCTCTGAAATTCTCATTAACCCTTTCCAGGCGTATAATTCCAAATATGGGATTGGAATTATCTCAATGGAACATTTAACCTCTCACCTCACCTTAATGTGCATTGCCTCTCCAAACCTGTACACATTTATGCTTCCAAGTTAGAGACTAAGCGTATTTCGTTCAGTTGCTCGGATCAATCTGTAGCAATACTGACCATTTCCCCTCAGTTCAGTAATCAAGCATTTTCCTATCCACATCAATGGTGACATGAAACATGAATGTCTTTTGAAGCTGATGAAATCCTGTACCTACAAAATGGGGGGGGGGTCAGTATCCGATTAGATTGTTACCCGAACAAAACGTTTTAACAAACTCTGTTTAGCCGACTCAGGTCCGCGTGTGACGTTTGCTTGGGTAAAAATAAAATTGTCTCCAATCAGTGACATTACCATAAAGCTGGTTAACACTCAACTTGTTTCCAATTTAGAATCAGACAATTAATTAAGATAATTCACTGAGCGAATAGGCTACCAATAAGCTGCGTGGCCATCAATGATTGACAGATCGCTTAGCATCAAAGAAGAAGGCTACAATATGAGATTGCATGGACGGCAATTACTGAAATTTCTCAAAATTCCATCTTAAATTAGAATGATTTGTAGTAAATGCTGCTGAAAATGGTAGTTGGATAACATTTAGACTTTGTTTCTTATTGACCCCTTTCTGCAGATGTAGACGTTCGCGTCTATAGAGCTGCAAATTTAAGCACTTAGTTACAGTATTTGACCACGAGATGGCACCCCCGGATCAGCTATTGAATTTTCACAAGCAGGCAGAGCTGAAACGCGATTTAGAGTATGGAGAAGTTCCCTCCAATCCCTGTTTTTCAGGAGTTGCATGAATTAAACTCCTCAGCTAAGCCTGATGTGCAAACTGGTCAATATCCTTGCCCATAGTGCCGATCCAGTAGTTTCAAAAAATTATCACTTGCGACAGAAAAAAATGTAGTACTCTGTAGCAACCATTTTAGCTACAGTGAGCCAATAGTATTGCACTTAGTGGTGAAAAAAATAAATTTTTTGAAGCAAAAAATCCGACATAGTATTGATTCTCTCACATTCTTCTGTCAATTACAGTCATCACACACAAAATATGCGTTGTTTCCTCCCATGGATTAACGCGTAGATTCCTCCATTGACAAATTCAGCGCTCCCTTCTATCCACCCAAGTAGTGGTGTCGATAGCCAGTCACTCAATTATATACTCAGATTCATCTGCGTAACTCTACAGTTATAGTTCACGCCCTCGTGAAGCTTCCCTGTTAACAATGTATTGATAGACTCGTTTCTAATCCAATTCCCGAGTGTTTAAACTTTCCTCAATAACTGAAATGCATTGATCAGACAATAAGAAAAGGATACAAAGCTAAGCGTAAAAGTAAGGTCGGTTGTATTCTTCGTATGTTCGCCACCGTTGAGCAGCTGAAAATGATGCGATATCAAAGAAACAAAGACACCCGAAACTGGCCTGAAGTGTTCAGTTTCATTTACGAGATAAATGTTGTATGGATGCGGTCAATGGGAATTATTCCGAATGAAACAGTACTGGAGGGTTCCTTCAACCCGATACATCTGTCTCTGGAGGGGGGCATCAATGAAGAAAACAGGTTATACTTCTACTCAGTTTGCATTTTGCTCATTATAGCTTTTTGCTGTAGAATTTATACCGCGTTTAAGGACATCGAATGCCGAGGTTTTCGTTTCTCCAAATGCATGCAGCTCACGCACGTTGGTGGATCCCTCGGTACGTTCATTATACCATTCTGTTGAATATGAAGGCATATGTCGTTTATTTTTTTCCTGAAAGTGACATTTCTGTTCTGTTAAACTAAGGTGTATTTCAGAATTCAGATATTACTGAGTTAGTGAGTTTCTACCCTTATAAGGTGTAAGGTTATGAGCTCGGATGTGAGAGCGGTTAGCTTTTCATTGCAGGGTGAATGTTATAGCTGTTTAATCAGCACTTTATTTAATGCTTGGGGGACTTTGAAGAAAAATGGACAATATTGTTAACTTTATTATGGAGAAAAGACATGTTTTGTGTTTGGAGAGGTTACTGGTGACCAATTATGTTCAGCTGCACTGATATTGATAAATTCATGCTAAACTTAACCAGAAAATCATTAATTCATGCCGAATTTCATGCCCCAAAAGTTAATATGTGTTAAATATATGATTAATGTATGATTTGACTGTGAACCATTTTGATGGATCTCAGACTTTGGGGGGACACCTGGGTAGCTGTCTAATTTGGCTCATAGCAAGCGGTTAATCTAGGATGTAATGTTAAAGATGAATTGTACTTGTGGTTAAGAAGTTTATGATTCCAAAAATGTATAGTTTTAAGCTTTTTAAGTTTTTCAATTGTCAGTTTAATTTTTTTTGATAATTCAAAGTTAAATTTTCATGAGGTTTTTTGTGTTTGCAGCCCCTTTTCTCCACCAAAATCTTGAAAATAATCTGAAATACGATGGGAGTCTAAATGCTTCAAGTGTCTAGACTCAATTGAGCCAAAGTTTTTCTGTCTGTAAAGCTGCAATCTTGTATTATAAAGCCTTAAATCAGGTAACACCTAAATCTGGCTTTTACGCAAAGGGGTTAATTAACTAAATAATTGCCGTTCTAACAGTCTCATAATGGACTCTTCTTCCAACTCTCTTTGAAGCAGCATGATAAAGACCTCATTAATGACTTTGTTATCATGAAAGTTCGGTGCATTGCATGCATTTTAAATCATTCACAGTGGGTTTTAAGGCCTTTTGAGTTCAAAAAAATTTGACTGGAGATTTTTCAGTGAAAATGGGTTGCCTGCACCGAACAGATTGACATCATGAAGAAACGAAAAAAATCCATGGGGTATTTTTGGAGAAAAGGTGGCTTTTTAAAAATGTTGATATTTTGAGATTTTATTACATAACTGATGGTCGAAATTTTGGGCAGATGATTCCAATTCACACTTTACTGCTTTCTCAAGTTGAAAAAAGAAATTTGTACCATCATTGTCAATTAATCATCAATTGGTGGTTGCCATAGCAACTAATTAATTTTCCTTGTCCAAGGTACAATTCAGAAGAATCACTGGACCATGTAAATATAATTTCATTTTCCATATTACTGATCACACTTAACAGCTTTCCTCCTTTCATCAGTTATATCATGAGGCCCACGATGTAATTAATGACTGGAGAATACATAATAAGTCTATTCCTTTCATTCCTGACAAAAACCTGAAGTCCTGATTAGGATGGAGCATTTTGACTGTACAGCACAACAGGTTATAAACTGCAGTCTTGCAACTGCCTCATAGTGCCTTCAGAATGCGACTGTCAGTAATGTCAAGGCCAGGTATGATGTGCTTCTGAATCAATGGCAACGATTTGCCATTCTCAATCTCAAAACTTCCTTTTCGAAAGCGCAGAAGGCAGTCCTTTGATCATGCCACAACGTGGTCCATATTTGTTGTGCTTAGACGGATGCCATGTGCCAATCTTTCTTAATATTCTAATAACCAATTGACTGAATTATTCAGTTACCAATGTTTCGATGTAAGAATTTAAAGGAAAAGTAAAAATATGGTAAACCTACATTGACAAATAAAGTAGATAATTTCTGCCATTCAAAACGTTAAGCCATTTTTTTCTTTTAATTGCTTTTACTTTGTGTAATCTGCTTTTAAACATCGTATAATCCTAGAAATGTCAAATTCTGCCTTTGCTGAATAATTCAATTACCAACGCTTGGACATAAGAAGAGTTGGTAATTTTAAGGGTTCGTCCTCTCTTGAAGAGAGATGACCATAGTCATTCACTTTTTATTCATCCTAGGGAACTGGGTGGGTTCGAAGGTGGCTGATTGGGCCAATCCGAGCCCGGAAGGTTCTAGCACAGTGAGGGCAGGACAGCAGAGCTGGGCCCTGTGCTGGAAGGTTGATGCAACGGGCCTTCCGGGCTGATCGCTTGGTCTTGGCAGTCTCGATGCGTTGTTGCTCGTATGCTGCTGCTCCTATATGGATTGCACTGCCCCATGCTGACCGATCCTGTGCAAGTGCCTCCCATGAGTTGTGGTCCACTCCGAAGTCCTTCATGGAGGCTTTGAGTGTGTCCTTGAAGCGTTTCTTCTGGCCTCCATGACAGCATGCTCCAGTCTGCAGTTCTACGTTGAGAAGGCGCTTGGGTAGTCGTTCATCGGACATCCTGGTGACGTGACCAGCCCAGCGGAGTTGGGATTTGCAGAGCATGGTGAAGATGCTGGTATTCCTGTCTGCTCAAGAATCTCTGTGTCGGGCACTTTGTCCTACCACTTCACTTTCAGTAGTTTGCGAAGACAGTTGAGGTGGAAGTGGTTTCTTTTCGTGCCTCTGGTAGACAGTCCAGGTCTCGCTGGCATACAGTAGAGTGGTGAGGACGATGGCTCTGTAGACACTCAGCTTTGTTGCAAGACTGACGCCCTTGCGCCCCTACACTGATGAGCGCAGCCGGCCAAAGGCCACACTGGCTTTGGCGATCCTGGCATCAGTCTCGTCATCGATGTGCACACTGCGAGACGGCATGCTGCCGAGGTCCGTGAACTTGTCCACAGCTGCCAGTTTCTGTCCGTTCACGGTCACTGTTGGTTCTTGGTTCTGTTTCCCTGGTGCAAGTTGGTACATTACCTGTGTCTTTTTGGTGCTGATTATAAGACCAAAGTTGGAGCAGGCAGTGGCAAACAGGTCCATGCAGTGCTGCATGTCTTCAGGACTACCGACGTGGAGGGCACAGTCATCAGCGAACAGGAAGTCACGGAGCTTGTCAAAGTTGACCTTGGTCTTAGCCTGAAGGCGTTGCAAGTTGAACAGCTTGCTGTCTGTTCTGTATCTGATGTTGATGCTTGATTTAATAACCCCTATTACAAGATCGGTTAACAATATTTAAACATTTTACTCTCATTTGGATTGATGCTGCTGCTGGCTGGTGCCGGCGTCACCTCCCACGATTTCCGCAATTTTGCAGTTGAAGTTGCTTCTTCTTATTCCTCAGCAAGTTTTATCTGGCAGTGCATGTCGCCTTGCATCTTGGGCAATTTATGTATGAACAGTGTGCTTACGATGCACCCACAAAATATCTGCCTGATCTAGTATATATCTGGGAAACTCACTCCCCACGTATAAGTGAACAGCCTACCCCAGAGGTGGGCAACGAGGGCCATATCTGTTCTCACACCAGTTTCTGGCTTTTAATTAGTTGATGGTCTAGATTAGCCAAACCATTTATGAAATCTGACATTTCGGGCGCATTTCTTTAAATTATAATGAATGACCACCAAAGACTGTTCTTGTCTCCTTTCATAAAACATTTTTCTTTTATCTAATCATTGGACCAAAATTTATATTTGTGTATGCAACCAATTAAGTCAACTAGACAGGGTAATTGATAAAATAAAAACTTGCATACACACCGGCCCTCCAGGACCAGCATTGCCCACCCCTGCCCTACCCCCTAAATCTGACATCATTGGTAGTGCGAGCAGTGTGAGTAGTAGGTTAGTGCGCGGTTTTGAACATGGCCTAAGAGATGACAAAAACATAAACTGGTACGTGGACTTGGAGAGGTGGAGTCAGGCTGGCAGACCGATTGATTTTTATTGCTTTTCCAGTGAGGGATGAGAGGAAATAAAGAAAGCATGTGGTATTGTAATCCTAACGTGCGCCACGTGGACGCGCCAAGCACTTCAGTAATAACTAACATTGAGCTGTTTGTGATGTGTGCCTTGTGTCCTTGTCCTTTTTGGTGTGGTCAATAGCCTACAAAGCCAAAAGCAAAAAAAATTAAAAATGCAACTGCATCAAGAAAATGGAACTGCTTGTGACACAGGAGAGAGAAGTAGAGCCTTTGAAATGTTACGGGCAGATGTCAGCCGCCGAGAGGTGGTGCATCATTAGCACTATCACCGTTCAACAATCAGTCGGCTGTCTATCCGAGAATAGAACACAGGCACTGTCACTTACCGACCCCGCTTTGGGCAGCCTCAAGTGACCATGGCAGCTCAAGAGCGCCACATCTGGTTACAGCCTGTATGTGACAGGTTCCGGACAGCAACCAAAACTGATCATAAGAAGAGGGGTCTGAGACGATTGTGGTTGAGCGCAAGTACCGTTTGACGCATCTACGTGAGCAAAACATGCCTGCACACGGCCCCTACAGAATGGGCAAAAACAGGGTTTTCAGTAGGGCCAGTGTGCACGCATGTGGTGCTCACATAGACGGCGTCAAATGGTACTTGCGCTCACCTTCAATCGTCTCGGACCCCTCATATATACATGGAAATGGGAACCAATCACCCAGATTTATGTCTTTTGACCAGGAGATTTTTAAATTATATTTTAGAGCTTTAAGAACTGAATAAATGGATAGAGCTCATACAGAGCAACTATACTTTTGTAAATATCAGATGAATATATCCTGGTCAAATTCACAAGCAAAGTTGGCTAAATGGCCAGAAATAGCCATTTTTCCCATGACCAATGTAGAAGTACAAACAAAAGTGAATGTATTAAATACAACCTCACAGGGGCGCAGATAGAACTGGGAACTGGGGGGAGACACAGATATGTCCTTTATGACAACAATTAATCATGGCTAGTTCTCAATCATTTTCCTTTATTGACGCGTTTTCCAATTATCGTAACTAGCAACTGAAGACACGGTTTCTCTCTCTCCTGTTGACAGGTTTGCAATTTTGAATAACGTTGATTTAAATACAGCAAATGTGCGTCCGGATGAATGATTGCCATCTTACTTAATCGGAGAGAACAAGCAGCACCTGTTAAGTGTGGAGTGCTCTCAGAATGAATCTTCTCAGTTCTCAGTCATTTTCATAATTAACAAAAGGTTCACTCCGGATGGTTCTTTTCCTCTTTGGTCCGGAGGACACGACGTCCACAGTTTCCAAAAACAATTTGAAATGTGGACTTGTCAGACCACAGAACACTTTTCCACTTTGCATCAGTCCATCTTAGATGAGCTTGGGCCCAGCGAAGCCGGCGGCGTTTCTGGGTGCTGTTGATAAATGGCTTTCGCTTTGCATTGTAGAGTTTTAACTTGCACTTGCAGATGTAGCGACGAACTGTAGTTCCTGACAGTGGTTTTCTGAAGTTTTCCTGAGCCCATGTGGTGATGTCTTTTACACACTGATGTCGGTTTTTGATGTAGGACCGCCAGAGGGATCGAAGGTTACGGGCATTCAGTTGGATTTCGGCCTTGTCGCTTACTTGCAGTGATTTCTCCAGATTCTCTGAACCTTTTGACGATATTACGGAGCGTAGATGATTAAATCCCTAAATTTCTTGCAATAGGTCGTTGAAGAATGTTGTTTATAAACTGTTTCACAATCAGCTCACTTATTTGTTCACTAAGTGGTGACCCTCGCCCCATCCTTGTTTGTGAATGACTGAGCATTTCAGGGAAGTTGCTTTTATACCCAATCATGGCACCCTCTGAAACATGTTGCCGGCATCAAATTCCAAATGAGCTAATATTTGCAAAAAATTACAAAGTTTACCTGTTCGAACATTAACTAACTTGTCTTTGCTGTGTATTCAATTGAATATAGGTTGAAAAGGATTTGCAAATCATTGTATTCTGATTTTATTAACGATTTACACAACGTGCCAACTTCACCGGTTTTGGATTTTTTAATACATTTTCATTTTAAAATGTATTATTAATGTTTTGTTTTTGCAAAGCATCCACACTATTTCGTTTTCAAGCCCCAAAAAGAGAGGCTTTAGAAAACGCTGCTGACTGCATTTAGTGTGGACAGAAATCATTTTCATTTTTTAACACCGTTTTAAAATGAGAAGGTAAGTGTGGACGTGGCCTTAGAATGTCAAAATATTCAACAAAATCTTCTCTTCAGATGTGCAGTTCTGGACCAGTGAGAATTGTGACAATAACAAAGAATAACCTTTGCTTGAAAGGGATAATTTGCAGCATTTTTGTCATATTAATGCGTCACTGGTTTGGAACTGAAAATACGCTCTCCTGATAGGGCCTTTGGCAAGCAGTGGCACTCGCTGGAGAGATATGAGAAGATTTTCCATCGTCACCCTGAAGAATTTCGGAATGGGCCGGAAGAGCATTGAAGAAAGAGTGCAAGAGGAGGCTCGGTTTTTGGTTGATGCTTTCAGAGATTTTGGAGGTAGACCTTTGATTCGCCTCTTGAACTTTAAGGGTGTTCTACAATGAACAAATCACTCAGACTAAGGTTGATAAATTAAAACAAAACCGAATTGAGGGATTCTAATTAAATTTCCAAACTTTGCCGCCAGTGGTGCTCCTGTGTCCTCAACAAATCTTTGCATGCAATTGGCCAAGGCACTTGAGGCTATGGGAGGTCAGTTCTCCATGCCGGAATGTGTACCTCCAGTAAACACGGCAAACTGATTGTTCGCAACACGTTGGGTCAGTGTATGCTATACAGCTATGGTGCTTGCTTCTTAGAACATGAATGATTTTGCCTCCAGAAAAAAAATGTTTACAGTTCCAAAGTAACAACTCCCTTGAATAGACTGTAGCATTAGCATAAGAAGGAAAGACCAGTTTAGCGCACCAAAAACATGAACGATATCCAGTCTATGGCTGAAACTGGAAGTGTGTATCACAATGCACATATCCTAGCTCCTCCAGTGGTGGCTAGCCAATAAAATCTAACATTTGCGATGATTACTAATTTAAGGGTGTATGCTTAAAATTTACAATAACATATAATGAATAAAACAGTGGTCTTCAACGTCATTTCCAGGGGACCCATTGTGTATGATGGTTTTTGTTCCAATCACAATTATAATCGCAGGATTTTAACAAGCTGTTAATTTGTCTTAAGTGCATTTAATGTTTGGGTAGTTATTTGCCCTCTTACTCACAAGTTAACGGAAATATCTGTTTGCCATCAGTAATAAAAAATACCATACCCACATTGCGATGTATTGGAAATAATAGAATAAAATGAGAGAAAAAAAAATGTCAACAATCAAAGATGTAGTTGGGTCCTAATTGGTGAAAACTAATTGGCACATCATGACAAATTTATTCAACAAGCAAATAGTTAAGAGTCAAACCAGTTTTGTGTTAAGTTAATCTAATTAATTTCACGAAGTTTTTTGGAGGAACTTGAAACTGTTGTGTCCAGCAGCCTAATTTAGGGTTTACTGATTTCCTCAGTGTCTAATTTGATCTGTTTGAAATTTTATATTACTTCAAATTTCTTGCAGAAATAGAAATAAACACACTATCTTCTAGGGTATTTTATTCTTCATATCATGTATGGATGCTTCTATGTAACATTTACTTTAAGAGAGTAATTAACAATCTAATTATGAAAAACGCCTAATTAAGGCATTAACAGCTTGTTAAAATCCTGCGATTACAATTGTAGTTGGAACAAAAACTAGCATAAACTGTAGGGCCCCAAGAACGACGTCGAAGACTACTGATATAAAATATTAATAAATATTTTTAGTGGAATTGTGAAAAACAAGCGTTCAGGCCATACAGCAGAGATCAGTAGCCAAAAAGGACTGTCGCTGGGGTAATATAAACGTATAAAAATGTAAATCTGGCCAATCAGTGTCATCAAAAATAATGTTCGACAGGCGATTCTGAAAGCTCTTAAGCCTTGTCACAAGCCTAATCTCGCATATCTGACTGGCTAGCCTAGTGTTCTTCAAGGATGACATCCTGTCTCTCGCCACAAGTGTTTCATCCACTACGGTGGCTACAGGAGTGGAGTGCACCAGCAGGGCTTAAAGTAAGTACGACCTCTTAGAATGGTCGTACCTACGTCCAACTTGTGATTTGCATTTACATTAAGTGCACCATGTCTGACTGAACGTGGTAGTTGCTACAACTGGCCGTTCACGTAAATACATGTAAAGCACAGGTCATTGCCAATCAATACCCTTTATGTAAAATTCACTCTAACTTCTGTGTTCAAACAAGCTATCTTACAAGTTAGGTAGCCGGCCTACAGATAAGGTCAACCCAGAGAAATGGAAATAGCCAAATAAAGAAAGTTATTGAGATGGGCTCAGGGAATAGAAATGTTTTCACAACTAAATTAAATTAATTATATTATTTTGATATAGTTTTTTTTGATACTTTTTTCCAAAATGTTATTCCTAAAACTAGACAGTTCGGTCAGCCGCGACCACATTGGTGTAGCCCTGGAACGCCTGTGTCTCCTCTTTATTCGGCCAATACTGTTGCCATGGCAACCAAAATCAATAGGTGTCATAAGTAAGGGATAATCAACTCATAGGTGTGCATCACACGGTTTTAACGCATGAAGCGGAGGCAAATAACCACCCCATGCAAAGCGGAGGGTGGTTGCCTCCGTGAAGTGCCTTAAAACCATGTGATGCACACCTACGAGTTAATTATCCCGCTTATACCATGGTCATTCGCCAGCAATATCCAATCAAGGCATTCAGAAATTTTTGGTGAAAGTTTTGCAGTCAAAAGATGAGCTGGTAATCAATAAATAAGTGCCGCGCCTTCTCATAGCCAATACTATATGCCAAGCTAAACCGAACCGGCTAACTTAGTTCAGCTCACCTTCATGGAAAAAGTGTTTGCAAAAAATCTATCATCCTTTTCCCAGCTAATTATTTGGTAACTGATTCCATCTGTAATCGAGATTTTGCATTACACAACATTATGCGCGATTATGCAGACTGTAGATAACTTGCTACCCGCCATTACAATGAATTTATGACGGTTTTCGTAGAGCCAGCAAGCTGAAATCAGTCTGTTGTCACAGCACGTAACAAGCGAACTGTCAGCAGTTGCTGATATATGAAGTGGACATGTTAGCTTCCTTTGTAACTGTACATAGTTACTATTGTTAAATGAATAAAGTGTGATTATTTTGTTGCTTTAATATTGACGCCCATTATCGTTTGAGCACCTATTGTTTACCACCCCGCAGGACATTACTTAACGCTGCAAAATTTACTGGAGATAAATGAGTACCTTGGATTCTGTTATACTCAGCCAAATGCCTGAGCTCTAACGTTGCTATGGTTATAGATTGGCTAGCGGATGAATGAATTTCTAACTTCAAATGGTGAAACTACAGTAGGCCGAGCTACATGTGCATTTCCACGGTGTTAATCAACACCTGCCAGCCAGTTAGAAAGGAGTATTCACGCAGACCATGGTATAAGTGAAATATGACAAATGTCCATCCCAAATACGAAAGTAATTGGTCAAAAATTGCAGCCTGTACTGCGTTCACAAGGAAGAGTATCCGCACGCGGGTGTGGCGGCGGCAGAGACGACATGCGTGAATCCATCGTAGCTGGCCGACTTCGTCCGGGGGGCAACAATTACATAAGTCAAATCATTGTTTTCAAGTTCAGTTTCAAATGGAAAGCTTCAATCTGCACAGTGTGCAGTATATTATCGGATGTCTGTTTTTGTGTAAAAATTACTCTGATGTTTATTACTGGAATTAAATAATCAAGAGTATTCCATAAAGCACTGAGGTATCCTGCCATTTATGTTGAATCATAGTGGGACGGTCAATGAAAACTGAGTATGACACAGCACAGCCCCACTTGGAATATTTTTCACCAGCCGCCACTGAGCTCCACCCTCGGCAAGGTTTGGACTTTGCGATCCCTTGTATTTATCTCAGCCGGCCTTTTCTCTAATCCAATGCCCATGATATTCCTTTTAGACTGGACTGCAGGCACCTGGCTGCTCAATGCCCTCACGATCCACAGATGCTTGATCAATCCTCATAAGCCTGGTGTCTGTCTGTGAATTTACTTTAACCCTTTACCTCTCAGGAGTCAAATACATACCAAACTCATCCTTCCTGAGGCAGCGTCATTTAGCTACTTTTTATGTTAACCTCTCAAAAGAGCTCTGCACAGCGAAATATATAAGTGAAACATCTTCAGGTTAAAATGAAAAGTTTTTGGACTCTGATTTAACATCGGTCATCACCCCAACAGTCTTCACCTTCAGAATCACTTTCCCTCCAAGGTAAGTCAGATAAATCATCTGTGATGTCACTTTCAGAGGCCTGTCTTCCTGTCTTCTGGTAAATCCTCTGGCAAGGATCTTTAAGGCATCTGAATCGCTGTCAAATATATTTTATGCCACTTTGATCACTCAAAATTGTGTGGAAAAATCTTAACATTTTTGAGCATAGCTACGCCATTTTATTATGCAGATGTCATCAATAAGGCTGTTGGGATTGATTAAAACAGAAAAATATTCAGTTGAAACATAAAACCAATGTTTTAATTTGTCTGAACATAGCAACTAAGAATGTGTTACATAGCACTCTTAGGAATACAAATGCATTATGAGAGAGAACCATTTGGCGCACACAAGAGGTAAAGGGTTAATGGCATTGTATGTACTTATTTTGGTGGTCTTTTAGTTGGGAATTGTGATATAGGTCAGTGATATATTGCCAGTTTTGCTTGATTGGTATGAAAATGGTGAGCTTAATTAGGCTCAATGGTCTGTCTTCATCTCATTTTTGAAATGTTAAACCCATCCATCATCTTTTCTAGATTCTGCCTTCAATCCAAACAACCTCTTGTGTAATGCCGTGTCCAATGTGATCTGCTCCATTGTCTTTGGCAAGAGGTTTGAGTACAACGACCCGCAGTTCAAGTTCCTCCAACATGGCCTCGAAGGTTATTTTGGATTCCTCAGTAGCTCCAAGGGACAGGTGTGGCTCATTTTTAATCAATGTGTAGGAATGTTGTGTGTGTATCCTATTACATGTACGCTATGTTTATCTGAATGGTGTGAGGCATGACCTATGGGACAAAATTTGTGCCAATGAGGAAAGATGGTCTGAAACATTAAGATTTTCCTGTTGGTCTAGAATAACGGACTTTTCAAAATTGTCAAGTGTAATTTGGTCTACTTTAATTGAAAAAGAAAAGATTGTAATCTTCATAAGCAGACAAACCTCGATTTCCATCTTATTAAATTACCCAACATCTTTTGAAGGCTTACTCAGTGCCACCCTTTGTATGGTCTGAGGGTTAAGTCTTTGTACAATTCCCATGTATTTCATTTCACTCAACACAGATATAACGTGCAAACTCTCTGCTTTAATTAGCATGCATTTACATCCATATTGAGTGAAACACTTCCATGCAGCGAGATCCTTACCCTCCTCTCAGCTGCTGGTGCGATGAGCAGGAGGCTCACACATCAGGCTGGGTACCAAAAAAAAGAGAGTTGATAGATATTTCATTGACATGTTGGCTAGCTAACAAGGAATAAGTACCCTTTTGTATGCTGTTTTCATTCCAACCACAATGGAAACAAAATGATTTTCAAGTGCTATTCATATTTTTTAACTGAGTGCTTTTCATGTGGGATTTCTTTAAATCTTGATCAAATTATGCCAGAAATTGCACAATATGTCTGCGGACATATCATGCATATTGGGTTATAATGCAAACATGCTGTGACATAAAAGGAGGCAAATGATCCCTAACTGATCAAATTGGCTGCAAACTCAAAAGAGTCCAGACACTTGCCCACCAATCATATCTGGTTGATAACCAACAACTAAGAGAAAAGCAATGATCAAGAGACAAACCTGCATTGTGTGGATGTTTTAAGGGGGGAAATTATTAATGACACCCAAATTTGGAGCCTGTTGGTCTATTCTGTTACCTCTTTTTATGTTCCTAATTGTTTTCCATCATGCAACAAGCACAATATGAAACTTGTTAATTATACATATACTGTATTCTTTGTGGCATTGCAAAGCGATTTCTGGTATAGTTTTGATTAAGAAAATATATAGTATCAGATCTCTAAATATCAAAGCACCTACTCGAAAAAATAATGTCACAAATAACCGCTTGTTAACAATTATTTGACTGCAATTGTGAATTGTATTAATGTAAAGTGTGGTATGGTATCCTGACATTAAATATCTTTCTTGTCCACTGGTACTTACAGCATTGACAAGGAGTTCCATGCTCAGGAAGTATGTCTATACTTATAAGTATAAATACAAAAATTTAAAAAAACCTTTTGATACAATCCAGTTCGGCTGCTGCATCAATAAGTATGATATGACAAATTTTCTCGTCTTTACCTTAGAAGCGGTATTACCAGACACAACAATTCTACATTTCATGATTCATTATTCATTTAAATAAACACATCACTAGTTATTAGCCAAAACACAAGCTATGCACGCCTGATTTCACTTACAACTATTTATTTTCCCTTGCCGGTTGGAACTATGCACTGGAGAGTAGTATCACTTTCAGAACCAGGATCTTCCACGTCTGTTTTACAGTATTACCAGTGGAAGCAGAATTAACTGTGCAAAGCTTGGCTTGCACTGGGACAATGAGCTGCAGGATGCAGCAGATTTGGTACAGTTGTCTCTCAGCCAGAAGGTTGTGGGTTCGAATCTTGAAAGGGGCCTTTTCTGACTGGAGTTTGCATGTTCTGTCTTTTGGTTTCCTTCACTTACACAGATCCCCACCCACAGTCCAATGACAAGTCCGTCAAGCTAATTGGAGACTGAATTATGAATAGGTATTTGAGAGTGTGAAAGGTATATGTGCCCTTCAGTCAGTGACGTGCTGTCGGAGGACAGTTAGGGTCGGCAGAATCCTCACCGTTAAAGAAATAACCCGTTAAACAAATAATTACTTTGCTTGATTCGCAATCTAAGGATTGATTAAATAATTTACAAGACTAAATGGCAGAATGCCGTGCCCGTTCCATCCGCGACATTATTGCTCAGTGCATCAAACTTAAAATGCTCACGAGACAGCAAGATTGTTCATATTTGCTTAGAGGAAACTAACGCAATGCCATTAACAAATATTAAAACCTTTCTTATGCGGCGTACAATGTGTGCTCAAAATGTTTGTTTACGATAATATTTCCCCCCCTTAAACACATACAAAACCCAAAACCAGTGAAGTTGGCACGTTGTGTAAATCGTAAATAAAATCAGATTACAATGATTTGCAAATCCTTTTCAACCTATATTCAATTGAATACATTGCAAAGACAAGTTACTTAATCTTCAAACAGGTAAACTTTGTAATTTTTTGTAAATATTAGCTCATTTGGAATTTGATGCCTGCAACACGTTTCAAAAATGCTGGCACAAGTGGCAAAAATGACTGAGAGAGTTGAGGAATGCTCATCAAACACTTATTTGGAACATCCCACAGGTGAACGGGCTAATTGGGAACAGGAGGGTGCCATGATTGGGTATAAAAGCAGCTTCCCTAAAATGCTCAGTCATTCACAAACAAGGATGGGGCGAGGGTCACCACTTAGTGAACAAATGCGTGAGCTGATTGTCGAACAGTTTAAAAACAACATTCCTCAACGAGCTATTGCAAGAAATTTAGGGATTTCGTCATCTACGGTCCGTAATATCATCAAAAGGTTCAGAGAATCTGGAGAAATCACTGCACGTAAGCGACAAGGCCGAAAACCAACATTGAATGCCCGTGACCTTCGATCCTTCAGGCGGTACTGCATCAAAAACCGACATCAATGTGTAAAGGACATCACCACATGGGCTCAGGAACACTTCAGAAAACCACTGTCAGTAACTACAGTTTGTCGCTGCATCTGCAAGTGCAAGTTAAAACTCTACAATGCAAAGCGAAAGCCATTTATCAACAGCACCCAGAAACGCCGCCGGCTTCGCGTGGCCCAAGCTCATCTAAGATGGAAAGTGGCAAAGTGGAAAAGTGTTCTGTGGTCTGACAAGTCCACATTTCAAATTGTTTTTGGAAACTGGACGTTGTGTCCTCCGGACCAAAGAGGAAAAGAACCATCCGGACTGTTATAGGCGCAAAGTTCAAAAGCCAGCATCTATGATGGTATGGGGGTGTACTAGTGCCCAAGGCATGGGCAACTTACACATATGTGAAGGCACCATTAATGCTGAAACATATGTTGCCATCCAAGCAACGTCTTTTTCATGGACGCCCCTGCTTATTTCAGCAAGACAATGCCAAGCCACATTCTGCACGTGTTACAACAGCATGGCTCTGTAGTAAAACAGTGCAGGTAATAGACTGGCCTGCCTGTAGTCCAGTCCTGTCTCCCATTGAAAATGTGTGGCGCATTATGAAGCGAAAAATACGACAACGGAGACCCCGGACTGTTGGACAACTTAAGCTGTACATCAAGCAAGAACGGGAAAGGGTTCCACCTGAAAAGCTTCAAAACTGGGCCTCCTCAGTTCTCAAACGTTTACTGAGTGTTGTTAAAAGGAAAGGCGATGTAACGCAGTGGTAAAAAGGCCCCTGTGCCAACTTTTTAGCAATGTGTTGCTGCCTTTAAATTCCAAGTTAATGATTATTTGCAAAAAAAAAAAAGTTTCTCAGTTTGAACATTAAACATCTTTTCTTTGCAGTGTATTCAATTGAATATTAGTTGAAAAGGATTTGCAAATGATTGTATTCTGTTTTTATCTACGATTTACATAACGTGCCAACTTCACTGGTTTTGGGTTTTGTACTTTTTAATGCCATTTTTAAAAATAGGGAGTTTATTTTCAGTCTCCTTTCATAATCCCATAAATACAAAAGTAAAAGATCAAAACAATATACGGATTTTCGGAGAGAGTTGAGATTTACTTCCTTGCAGTCTCGAATCGAAGCATGAAGGTAAATTAATATTTTAGTCACTATCACCTTTTAGACATTACAGGCTTAACTGGCCAGAAATAAAGGTCAAATTGATTGATTGACAATCAGACATAGTACGTGGAAACAGGTCGACAAAATCTAGCGATAAAAAGGAGAAGTCACTGCCTACCCTGACCGCACATCCCTGCCCTCAGTAGAGTGATGATTAAGTCACAAGGGTGTATTGAGTCTTGCCCATTTGACGCTGAGATTGGCATCAGCCCCTCCCCCGAAACTCATGACCTTACTAGGAATGAGCATATTGATGGATACTTTACATTTGTCTAGTAAACTGGAAGCTGGCATGCAGCCACCTCTTGCCTTGCTCTTCCCACAGCTCTTCAATCTCTTTCCGAAACTGGTGTGGTGCCTACCAGGCCCTCACCACAAGCTTTTCCAGCACCTCCAGAGGATAAGAGATTACTTCAGACAGGAAGCGGAGATACGGGCAGATGCCTTTGATGCCAACTGCCCTCGAGATTACATTGAAGCTTTTCTGGTTCAAATGCAGGAGGTAAGGAAGTTGAAAAGTTTATTCAGATGCTCAGGCACACACAATAACTCCCCATCCAACTAAACATTCCATGGTATACAAGCTTAAGCTGGTCAAGATGCATTTCTGACAAATCTGGCTTGTTGATTGGGCGTTCACCTGTTGAGTATCAGACAATTAAGTAGTTTATAATTTTGGCTGCCAGCTTACTCCACTGGCTTTACTAGCTTTGACCTGCCACCCATCAGCTATGACCAGAGACAGAACAGATATCACCTGCAAAATGCCAACTGTAGCCAGTCTCAAGAGATGAATCCTCAGTATTAACTATTTTACAATCCCCACTGGTTAAAGATAAACTTTTTCAGCAGGGACATTTTGACTCAAATGAAGCATGACAGATGAGTGGCAGTTACTTTCAATTCAGACCCCATAAAATAAAACTGTGAAGAATCATTTAAAATTGCATATCAGAATAACGACTTAGTCCTTGAAATACATTCAATGGTGAATTTATAAAACACGCAAAAAATCGTTGGTAAAATCTGTACACAGCAAGATGCTCCTTTTTTATTCAACATCATTTTTACTTAATTTGGTGCAACAGTTGGAGCTTGTATGTTCCTCGTTTGTTTGTCCTGCGTAGGATCACAACATGCGGAATTGAGCCAGCTCATTACTATTAAAAAATTAAGAGGGACTGCACAAATTTATCAGTCAGTATATTGTTTTTGAAGAAGACAGCCACAAAATAAATCTGCAGCTTACACAAGCTAATGCTCTATCAAATATTTACAAAGACGAGGACACCTGTAGACAGTGAAAAAATCCAAACGTTTTGAGTTAAATGCTGGCAAATACCTACATATCAGCTAGATAAGGCAGCTGATAACAATGAAAAGGAAAAGTTTAGGACCAACTGGAATATGGAATGTACTCAAGTTGATGGTAACACATACAGTTTACTGTATTCTGCTGCTGAATGCCTATAGTTCATAATATTTTAGAGCATCCATATGTTAAATATGGAGATGCAAATGTTATGTCGGCCATTTGATATTGCGCCATACTTCTGCATTCTCCACATTAGAAGCAAATTAGGGACTGTCTCTTGAGTAATGAACTCAGTTTCACCTAATGAATTAACATTCAGGAATCAAATGCCTTTTCACCCCTCGGCTGACATCGGCCGGAGGAGTATTGTCGTCACTGGCGTGTCTGTCTGTTGTCCGTCCATGACTTTGTCCGGGCCAGTACTCAGCAACTAATGATCGCAGCTTTACCAAATTTGGTATGGTAACACAATATGACCCATATATGTGCAATGTCCACTGATCTATATGAAAGAACAGGATAGCTGATGACGTCATAATTTTGAAGTAACCGTGCCGCCATATTGGTATGCCCAACTATAATCTCTCAGAACATTACTCACATTGAACACGTTGCAGCCTACGATATCGTTAATTGAGAAGATATCTTTTCACAGACACGGAAGAGGCGGTATTTTATTTTTTCTCCTCAGATCGACCTGACTGTACGAAAAATGCCTCAAGGACCGTAGATTTAACTACAGTAGGCAGCAGTTGTACGTGCCTTTAACGTTTTCATTGGACAATATTATCACTTGACAATATGAACGACCAATGAGTGCGTTCCAGAGAACATCAATATGGATTTTTCTACATCTCGTGTAAGTGGGCCTGTGGTACAAAGAAATTTATGTCCAAAGTCATTAAGACTGAAGAAGACAAGACATCAATCCTGCACGTATTATTATGGTTCTGTGTGGGGGGATTTAAAAACTTCATGAAAAAATAAATTAGCCGTAAGCTGGCATCTTGTCAACAGTTGTCTTTATTTTAGAAACACTCGGTATGAGATACAATCGCGCATAGCGCATATTTAAGTCCCAACGGATGTCTTGTATTGAGTTTTCTCTTGCGATGTCTTCACTCAATAGCTGCCACGAAGCTAGGCTAATTTTCCTATGAAGCAAAAGTGGGTTCGCCGAAGAGAACGCAATGTAAACTCATCAAGGCTGCTAAATCAGCGTTCACATGAGAGGCTTAGTAAGTTGTGCGTTATGGAGATGTATGTAAAATTGCCTGCCATTCATTGGCGAGTATGAATCACATTATTTATTTAAGTAGCTCTAACATTACATCCTTATTGATAACCTGGCAAACTTAAATTTGTCAGTCAACGATAATTTAGTGTCAACAAAACGTTTTTTAGTGCTGGCGTAAATTAGCCTTAATGATTAGACCAGTGAACACCTGGTTTTGTTATCTAGTTATTCGGGTCTATTATTATAGACAGCGTTACACAGCAGTTTTACTGGATTATCTAATTTATGCCGTGTGACACTGATTGATCTGGTTAACTTCAGTATAGTAATCCAGGTCGCTTTAGGCTAACCTGATGGATCACATTAGCTGACATTAATTTAAAATATTCCAATAATAGCTGTTAGCTGGGCTAATGTTGACACATTATCTACCGTTAAGGTAGATCGCCAGTGGCTAATAATAAGCGATTAATTCATTGAAATTCATTTATGTTTATAAAACGGGTGCTTCCCATCCTTAAATGTGATTGGCTGAGCCGCGTTCCATGCCGGTATAAAATCGGTGTAACTCACTGTATTTTGAGGCAGACCGCAGCACAAAGTATCCCTGCGTGCCTGGTCTAGCAACCAACTACTCTGCGCTCAACTGACTCGTAAGGTTACATTTGTTTAAAGACTTTTACTTCACTATTTCAGGGTTAGCAAAGTTTAGCCTTTTAACCCACAGACCAGTTTGCTATCTATCTAGCTAGCTGGAGGATTATAGAGTTAGATATCACGTTAGCTTGCTAGCTACATTGCTCACTAGTTCACTATTTCAGTTATAGCGATAAATTGTTCATTTTTTTCTTGTATGTTTATTTTATGGGCTCTGTGTAGGGCAACCACATCCATTGTAGTGAACACTAGCTAGTTCACAAGTTGGCTAGCAAACTAATGCACAACCCAATATGGCCAATCAGTGTGAGTTGAGAACAAGGAAACTCTAAAACCGAAACGAACGTAAAATTATTTAACGGGGCCTTTGGGAGACCGAAGGAGACATTCCTAATAGCCTGCTTTCGTAGTATATCTACATTAACAATCCCAAATAGCCTGATGTGACATGATAATGGCGCTAGATGAAAAAGCAATCTTAGCGTCTGTGTTGCTTGCCAACCATTCTGTCCACTAGATCTTGCTTGGTGGAAGAACGAATAGTTCTCAATATTATTGTTGCATTATTGCTAATAAATGGTTGATTTTTTTTCTTGTGTGTTTATATAATGGGCTATATGTAGGGTAACCATTTTATAAAAGCAATAAGCCCCTTGAAGCAATGGGTTACAGTGATTTTTTTACGGCGGAGGGGCTCTAAGGCACTAAGACTTAGAACGCCCCTCCGCTGTTATAAATTCACTGTTACCCACTGCTTCTCGGGGCTTATTCCTTTAGTATCTGTCTTTAATCAGGGATGCAAACGGCGCGCCTTTTGGCGGATGCCGCCTTTTTCACGGCTGTCTGGGGGACTTGTATGAATCGTGCAGATCCAATGAGTTTTTTTTTTTCTGGGGGGGGGGGGGGGGGGGGTTGTCCGTTGGAGTGTCTGATTATAATTATCAGGGCTCTCAAGTCTCACGCATTTCAGTAAGTTCGCACGCTCTCACGCCACACATGACATTTCTCACGTTGAGAAGTGATTGAATCGCCGCACATTAGTAACATAGACTGCATATAAGAGATTAGTAATCCATGAATGGATGAGGAAGGCAGACTGCTCTGCATGAACCAGCAACCTATCAGCCAATCAGAAAATAGTATTTCTTGTTGCTAGGTGAAATAGCAGCGCCGTAATCACGTCTTCCACACACGCGCGCGAATGCTATTGTGTGCACACGTCGAAGAAGAGCTGGAAGTGGAAGCCCGAAATCAGGTAATCGCTTCATCACTTAAATTTTTCTTTACAACGGCTGCTTATTAAAGTCGAGGAACTATGTAGGATACTTGCTTTATGGATCATTTTTTTGCCTCAATTTTGACTTGTAACTTATTACGAGGAGAGTGGGGGCTCTCTGCCCTCCATGTAGTGCATTTTGGCTGAAAACAAACCCTGCTTCGATCCGGTGTCAGAGGTGGTATCGCAGCATCTCTTGTTTGTGACAGACAAAACGATACAAATACAAAAAGCAATGATTTAATTTAGCCTTTATTATACTGGGGAGTCCCACTGAAATAAAAAAAGTGCAGGTATGGCTAAACATTATCGTGTTCAAAATCTAACAATTATTCCAAGGGTAATCGCTAGCAAGTTGAAATAAAATTTTTAAGCTCATGTCAAATAGAGTTCGAGAATGCCGTAGCTGTCCAACTAACTCATATTCGTGACGCTGTTGTAAAATGCTTGATGGTGCAATGTAAAAGGAAATATACACGCAATATGCAGATATAAGATAGATACTTGTATATCGCAAAGTTATACTACTTGAGCTACCACTTCAGACAACAAGAAGCAACGGATAACGCGGTCAGCATTCATTCTGCAAATAGCCTTCAACGCGCACAAAACTTCCGCGACCGATCTTGGTGTGCCATCTAGTGGTAGAATATTGTAACTGCATGCCATAGTTTGCAGCTCCACGTCCACTGGCGGACACATCTGCACAAAAGATACACCTTTGTTCTTCGCGAACGCGCCGAATCCGGATTATCCGTAAATGATGAATTCAATTAATGTTTTAATTTTAAAAGAGTAACTAAGTTGCCAGTGTCAAAATAAAGAAGTGAAAATATACTTTTTATCTTTTAAATGAAGTAGAGTTAAAAGTCCATGTTCAAAAAAGAAAAAAAAAACATAAGTAATGCACAAATCCTCAAAAAAAACAACTTAAGTGCTGTAACGAAGTACATGTACTTAAGTTACCATGCACCTTTGAAAACGAGAGTAACATGCACCCCCCCACCCCCACCCCCCCCAGAGAAAATCTCACGCGAGCCTGCATTCAAAACTTGGGAGTCCTGAATTAAAATTTCATCAAAGGAAATTCAGTATTAAAATTACTAAATAAACAAATGCCGTGACAGTCCATGAAACATAGGAAGTATAAGTATGAGAAGAAAACAGTAAATCAGAAAGCTGCGCACGTAAAGCCAATTGGCTGCGCACCATTATCTGCTGCTGGCTGCACTTCACTGCACTGCAAGGATTTCCAACAGTCCGAGATCCCACGGGGGCGTTGGCTTTGATAATCTCACTCCTTTTTGACCATACCTCTGTTTGCATCCCTGTTTAATACAGCCAGTGCATTGTCTCGCCACATCCCCCAAAAAATGTCGCTCTGCATTGGAAAGCTGCACATCAACGCCTCTCTGCCATAGAATACTAGGTAACTGTTGCTTACTACCGGGCATAATAAAATGGCCGCTCAAACACTTCCGCTTGCTTCAACCTCCCAACACAGTTGTCTATCACGTCTGCAATCCAGTTATTCTATATAGATCAGTGGCAACGTCATGTTTTTTGCTGGATTTGACCTTTGACCTTAGCTCTGTGACCTTGACCCTGGAGATCTTGTCTGGGTCAGTACTCGGCAACTAATTATCCCAGCTGTAGCAAATTTGGTATGATGACTTATCATGACCGATAGATGTGCAACGTCAGGATTTTTGCTGGATTTGACCTTTGGCCTAAGTGCTGTGACCTTGACACTGGAAAAATTGTCCGGGTCAGTACTCGGCAACTAATTATGGCAGCTTCACCAAATTTGGTATTCTAACTCAATGTGACACATAGATGTGCCCCATCACATTTCTTGCTGGATTTGACATTTGATCTTTCACTGTGACCTTGAGGCAGGAAATATTTTGCGGGTCAGTACTCGGCAACAAATCATTGCAGCTTCACCAAATTTGGTATGGTGACTTACTATGACCCATAGATGTGCATCCTCAGGATTTTTGCTGGATTTGACCTTTGACCTTAGCACTGTGACCTTGAACTTGGAAAAATTGTCCGGGTCAGTACTCAGCAACTAATTATCACAGCTTCACCAAATTTGGTATGGTAACTCACTGTGACACATAGATGTGCAACGTCAGGTTTTTTGCTGGATTTGACCTTTGACCTTAGCTCTGTGACCTTGACCCTGGAAATCTTGTCTGGGTCAGTACTCTGCAACTAATTATCGCAGCTTCACCAAATTTGGTGTGCTAACTCACTGTGAAACATAGATGTGCCACATCATATTTTTTGCTGGATTTGACCTTTGACCTTAGCGCTGTGACCTTGAGGCAGGAAATTTGTGCGGGTCAGTACTCAGCAACAAATTATCGTAGCTTCACCAAATTTGGTATGATGACTTACTATGACTCATAGATGTGCAACGTCAGGATTTTTGCTGGATTTGACCTTTGACCTTAGTGCTGTGACCTTGACTCTGGAAAATTGTCCGGGTCAGTACTCGGCAACTCATTATTGCAGCTTCACCAAATTTGGTATGGTAACTCACTATGACCCATAGATGTGCAACCTCAGGTTTTTTTGCTGGATTTGACCTTGGACCTTAGCGCTGTGACCTTGAGGCAGGAAATATTGTATGGGTCACAGGGCTCCAGACTAACTTTTTGCATTGGTTGCACTGGTGCGCCTAACCTTTTTTTTTTTAGGTGAACCAGCACAAAAATTAGGTGCACCCAAATTTTTCATTGTGTTGCCTTTAACGCCATAATGTCACCTTTTTATTGCTCTCCATAACTTTCATATAATGTGAATGATTTTTAAACAAGAGTAAGGTGTAGAGAAATGCTCGTCTTTATTTCATTGAACTGCTCTCGCTAAAAGCACAATTATATGTAAGAATAAAAATGAAGTGCTCCACTGAGCTGAAACTGAACATTTCAAACTGAAACACTAAGCAAAATAAAATGTTTCCAAATAAAAGTGCTTGTGCTTAAATTGCTTCGTGGAACTGAAATTGAACATTTCAAACTCAAACATTTCAAGTAAAATAAAGCATTTCAACATTAAATGTGCAACTGTTTAGTTTCACTGAACTGAGACCTAACATCACGTGTCAATCTTATAGCAGGTCTCCCTTTGCTGTCACATGACCCTCAGATGGTTAACTGCAGCACCAACAGCACCTAGAGCAACCGTTTTCCCCAGCCAATCTGCACACTGATGCCCAAGTGCAGAAAATGCTTGCTTTGTGACAGCATAAATTCCCAAAGAAAAAAAGATCATGCAGGTCACTAGCCTGTAATTTGCAAAGGGAAAACTGGTTATGTGATCTTAGCCTCTTATCTTTTTACGTATTCCTTTTTAATAATGATATTTTTATGTCTATTATTTTAATATTTTTTAAATATAATATTTAGGACTATAAAATCTGCGGAACAAGAACAGAGAATTAGGTTGCACAAAACTTCCGTTCAGAACAATTATTAGTCCTGACCTGTTCCTAATCGGGGAGAACTAGCCGCACCTGTTAACTGTGGAGTGCTTTCGGAGTGAACCCTCTGTTAATTATGAAAATGACTGAGAACAGGTCAGGACAAATAATTGTTTTAAACAGAAGTTTTCTGCAACCCAATCTCTGTTCGTGTTCCACAACTGGACTGAATTTAGCCCATGATTTAATCGTTTTTAGATCGCATGCGGAGAGAAACCGTGTCTTCGGTTGCCTATTACGACAATCGGAAAACGCGTCAATAAATGAAAATGATTGAGAACTACTAATTGCAGTCAAAAAGCCAGCACCCCCGCTGGTTACGCCACTGGATCACACACTCCTTGGTAGAGACGTCTGTGTCGCTGTCAATCATGAAGGACATGTATGTGTCGTTTCCGTTGTCCACAGCTGTATTTCGCTTTAAGATGTCAGTTATTATTTCAATGAATTGGGCACATGCCGTATCATTGCAATACGTCGGTTTTACGTTTAATCCATTTTTCTTCGCACACTCCTCTTTGGCAATGTTGTATGCAACATTCTTCAGAGGACCTGATTACTCTCTGCCACTGAAATGCCGCTGGAAGAAGGGCCACTTTCTATGCGCGCTTGTCACTGCACAACGTGTGTTTTTAGACATGTTATGTTTTTTTTTTTTAAAGTTTCAATACGAAACGTTGTTGACCCTGTTGAACGGCGCAGTGAATCCTGCGCTGAACCCGGAGAAAAAGGCGACGGAGGAAAAACTGTCTTTATAGCTCATTTGAGCATATTTATTATCTCTCACAGTTGAGACACGGCATAACCCATTACAGACCACTATTGACTGAACATGGTAGACTCTCTCCTCGCACAGGGAGAAGAAGATGTGGTTTAACACATGTGACAACCTGACATTGACCTCTGACTTATCTGACTGCGACACATAGTGGCATAAATTGTGAACTGCAGTTTAGCAAGAGATAACACAAACACAACTTATTACCTTAAATCTGTTATCATAAAACTGAGTACATAAACTAAAATTCGTCACTCAACACCCCCACTTGTACTCAGGGTGGAGATATTCTTACAGGAACCACAACAACAACAAAAAATGTATTGTTATTATACACACTGGTAAACAATACAGATGTGGATCTCCCCCACTCTCTCAGGTACCAAACATAACACATGCAAACTTTTTCAGTTTTGCCTTGGTGGCAGGTTTTGACATAATATCTGCGACCATCTCTTCAGTGGCGCAGTACTCTAGAGTGACTTTTCCCTCATTTACAATGGATCTTACAAAATGGTATTTGGTATCCACATGTTTGCACCTCTGTCTGCTTACAGGGTTTTTGGCGAGGGCGATAGTTCCCTGGTTATCCTCATACACTACTGTTTGTGTGTACTTGTAGTTGTCAATGTTTTCCAACAGCTGCTCTAGATAGATACACTCTTGCATGGTTGAGGCCAAAGCCATATATTCTGCCTCGCAGGTTGAGAGTGCCACTGTAGGCTGTTTCTTAGTCTTCCATGAAACAAAAGAACTGCTCTTACTCAGGCTCACACAGTAACCTGTGGTGCTTCGCCTGTCAGTGGTATCTGCAGCCCAATCTGC
Source organism: Gymnothorax reevesii (assembly GCA_029721435.1). Lineage (NCBI taxonomy): Eukaryota > Metazoa > Chordata > Actinopteri > Anguilliformes > Muraenidae > Gymnothorax > Gymnothorax reevesii. Next base: position 120,349,520 of record CM056574.1, read on the forward strand.
GTCGCTATAGGCTACTAGACCTAACTTCTCACTGTCATCTCTTCTGAAACACAACTCTTTGTCTGATGTGCCTTTGAGGTACCGTAATACATGTTTTACAGTTACCCACTGTTCCTCAGTTGGTTCACAAAAATACTGTGATAGCTTGCTAACCACAAAGCTTAAGTCTGGTTGTGTACATGTTGTCAAATATATAAGGCTGCCTACAGCCTCTCTATACATTTTAACATCACACATTTTTACAGCATCTTCGGTGTAACACAGTTTTTGATCACAAGGGGTTTCCCTTGGCTTGCAGTTTTCCATATTGAACCTTTCCAGTATCTTGTTGATATATGTCTCCTGTGACATCTTCACACATCCGTCAGATTGAGAGAAATTGATGCCCAGAAAATGTTTAAGCCCGCCCAAGTCCTTCATCTTGAATCTTTCTGAAAGCATCTCCTTTACATCTTTCATCACGTCTTCATTGTTGGCGGCAATAATTCAATCGTCCACCCAGATTATCATCATCACTTTTCCTTGTTCTTTTTCTTTAGCATAGACACAGTGGTCTGCTGGATTTTGTTTGAAGCCATTCTCAGTTAGACACTCATGCAAAACCATATTCCAATTACGGCCAGATTGCTTCAAACCGTACAATGATTTTTCCAGCTTACTTACTAGACCTTCACCTTCCTCATAACCTTCTGGTAGGTCAGTATAGATCTCATAGTCAATGGGAGCGTGTAAATACGCCGTTATTACATCCATCTGATGGATCAGCAGGTTCTCCTGCGCTGCTTTTTGTAGCAGTACTCTCACACTTGTTAGACTTGCTGTTGGGGAGAAAGTTTCACTATAATCTGCCCCCATCTTCTGGCTGTAACCTTTTGCAACAAACCTTGCCTTATACTTGTCTTTACCATCAATGTCGTTTTTAATAGAATAGACCCATTTACCCCCCACTGTCTTTTTGCCCTTTGGCAGAGTAGTCAGAGTAAATGTGTTGTTTTCTTTTAATGACTGAATTTCTTCGTCCATTGCTTTAACCCATTGTTTTGAGTTGGATGACTCCATGGCTTCTTTAAATGTGTGTGGGACACTATACATTGCTCTGTAACAGTAATCAATGGTAAAATTAATTCCATCACCTTTATCACTGTCAGTTACAAAGTCCTTTAAATGATCAGGCTTTCTCCGTTCCCTCACAGGATATCTTCCACTTGTGGATGCGTTATTTGTCTCACTTGACTCTTTGCTGTCAAAAACATCAGATGCACCATCATTTACATTTTTGTTTCTTACACCCGGCCCCTGAGATTTCTCTGTGTTCTCATGAACCTCCTGCCTGTCTCTGTCATCCCAAGAATGTCCTGTCCAGTCCTCTCTGTCACTGCTTTGTTCTGTCTCAACAGTCTGGGTTTGTTTTTCCACATTTACCTTGTGCACAAATTTTACAAGCCTGTGCTTTTGAACTCTCTCAGTGTCAGGGTGGTAAACCAAATAAGCGGGGCTACTTTTGTCATAACCTACAAAAATTCCCGGGTCACATCTGGAGTCAAGTTTTCCCTTAATCTGTCTGTATGTGTAACATTTGGATCCAAATTTTTGCATTTTTGATACATTTGGCATTTTTCCTGTTAACATCTGGTAAGGGATTTTCCCCGTACGCTTGTTAAAACACCTATTTCGTACTGTGGCTGCCGTCTGAACAGCATAGTTCCAGAGACATTTAGGTAGCTGTCTTTCAATAAGCATGCATCTTCCCATTTCAAAAAGAGTACGCCAGCCTCTTTCAGCTGTGCCGTTTTGATGCGGAGAATAGGGCGCTGATGTCTCATGCTTGATATTGTTTTTCCTAAGTAGAGATTGAAAACCTTTGCACATAAACTCTTTTCCATTGTCTGATCTCATGCATTTAACCTTTCCATAAGGAGCAGTATCTGCCAAGAACTTTTCGGTTGCTTGTACTGTGTCCGCTTTTGTCTTAAGAAAATATACAAACACTGCATTTGAATAGTCATCAGTGAATGACTGCACATACTTATATCCATCAATAGACTCATTAGGTACAGGACCAGCTAGGTCAGTGTGTACCATCTGCAGTGGGGCATCAGCTCTTGTATCCGGGTCTCTACTCCTAGTTTGGACAAATTTTCCCTGTATACATACTTCACACTCTTGATCAGGTTTAACAGCCTTCCCCTTGATCTGCATACCATTAACCACCTTTTGTAGTTTAAGTACATCATCATAGTTGCAATGCCCTAAAATTTTGTGCCATGTCTGCATGTCGTGACAGGTATTGCACTTATCATTACCATCAATCTCAGTGTGCAGAAAGAACAATTTACCATACACATGGATGTTAAAAATGGTACCATCTTTGTGCCTTAGTTTGTCCTCTCCTTGTTTGAAAATCACCGTTGCACCAGAAGCTGTGGCTGATTTCACTGAAAAGATGTCCTGGGGATAAGATGGTATGAACAACGCGCCCCTCAGCGTTGCTTTGCATCTCCGCCCCGTGCTGTCGATCAGGAACACCTCTGCGTCCCCTTTCCGTTGAGCCACGCCTCTGCACAGAGTGCCATCAGCCAACTCCACACAGTGCGTCTCGGACTTAAAAGTGTCATCAAAATGTTTAAACTTGTTTATGTCGGTAATAATGTGGGAGGTAGCACCAGTGTCTACCATCAGACCTTTATCCTGGACGTTGTACGCGGGCTGCTGTCCAATCCCCATGCTTGCGTCTTTGATCCTGAAGGCGTAATCCTCTGCTTCAGCTGCAGGTCCGCCGCCGCCCTCATCTGCGATTTTACTTGCTCCGTCCTGTTTATTTCTACGTCTGCAGGTGGCATCACAGTGACTGTCAGTCTTGCAATGGCCGCACCACGTCTTTCGTCGGCATGCTTTAGCGCGATGTCCTTTAGTTCCACATTAAAAACACACAATTTCAATGTCCTCATTCCTTCTGTCTCGCGCGCTTGACTTCGCGGGTCCCCGTCCGGCCCTCGCTGCCGAGCTCATCACATTATCACTCGATTCTGCAGCAGTTAACTTTTCTGCAGCTTCAAAACTTCTCAGCTTAGTTTTGAATTCTGTGAATGTTATCTTATCTTCATTGTTTGCAACGTGTATGGCAAATGGTTTAAAACTTTCAGGAAGTCCCTTCAAAACCGTAGCAATAAGCAAACCATCACCTAAAGTTTCGCCTGCGTTTCGCAGCGCCGTAATGGCGGCCTCCGCCCTGATAATGTAGTCAGTCACTGTTTCGCTGCTTGTCTTCTGCAGCGATGTCAGCATTGTGTACAGGTTAATTATGCGGGGCTTCCCCTTCCCTGCGTAATACTCACGTAGTATTTTCAGTGCTTTTCTTCCATTGTCTGCCGCTTCCCTCATAACTAATGAGAGGCTTTTGTCATCCAAAAGTTGTATTAACTCTGCATAAGCGTCAGCATTCTTCTTTCTGTCCGCCGCTCTTTCTTCCTCTGTGTTTGGTTCTCCCAGAACCGTGTTCTTTAATCCTGATAAATGCAGGTATCCCAGCACTTTAGTTTCCCATAGCTCATACTTGGCTTCATCTCCGTCGAAAAAGAGCCGAGGTAGCCTGCTTGCTCCTCGAGCCTCCATGATGCTAGTTGTTAGCTGTTAGCACGCTATGCATCGCTACTTTCTCTCAGCAACAAGAACATCCACATATAAACTCCTCTCCAGGCTGCTCCTGGGCCCATAACCTGTTGAACGGCGCGGTGAATCCTGCGCTGAACCCGGAGAAAAAGGCGACGGAGGAAAAACTGTCTTTATAGCTCATTTGAGCATATTTATTATCTCTCACAGTTGAGACACGGCATAACCCATCACAGACCACTATTGACTGAACATGGTAGACTCTCTCCTCGCACAGGGAGAAGAAGATGTGGTTTAACACATGTGACAACCTGACATTGACCTCTGACTTATCTGACTGCGACACATAGTGGCATAAATTGTGAACTGCAGTTTAGCAAGAGATAACACAAACACAACTTATTACCTTAAATCTGTTATTATAAAACTGAGTACATAAACTAAAATTCGTCACTCAACAGACCCGCTCGCGAATGCAATATTTCCGGCCATATTCTGACCGCACCCCTGACAGTACACGCAGTGCACTGCGTCACGTCCTTTGTTGTACTTCAGCCAGGGAAATTGTTTCAGCCAGTCCTTTCTGAAGGAATATATTTCGGCCTTTTTAATTTGGGTCTCAGAGCCGGGCTCTATCTCACACTCGGTTGACACCTCCTCTGGTTCTGAATCTGATGCTGTCGCCGAAGGACCGGGGCTTAGCATCTCACCAGGGAGCGGCTCCGTTTCTTGACGGAATGGACACTCGGTAGTGGGGATGGATGGGATTATAGCAGTAGGGCTGGTTAGGGGCTTAGTTTTCTTAATGAAAAAACTTTCAATATTTCGGCCTCTTTTTTCCCCTCGTTTTGTTGCGTTTAGTTTACCGGTATTTTTTCGTTTCAGTTAGTCAGCCACTCTGGCGCTCAGGTCGCGCGCAACTTTTAACACACGCAACTTACAGGACCAATCAGAGGCAAAGACCCGCCCGAGCTCTGTCTCTTATTGGTTTAGAACACGGAATGATCCTACCATGATGAGTGTGTGAGTTCGGTCACAGGAGAACACGGAGCGATGATGCGCCTGCGAATTAAATTTAAGTTTTAAGCTGAGCATCATCAGGTGCACCAGTGCGACCTAGCAAAATTATTAGTCGCACTCTTTAAAATTTTGGTCGCATGGTCTGGAGCCCTGGGTCAGTAGGCTACTCAGCAACAACTGATTGCAGTTTCACCAAATTTGCTATGGTAACTGACTTTGACACATAGATGTGCAATGTCACGTTTCTTTCTGGATTTGACCATTGACCTTAGCGCTGTGACCTTGACCATGGAAACATTGTCCAGGTCTGTACCTGGCAACTAATTGTCGCAGTTTAACCAAATTTGGTATGGTAACTCATGGTGACACGTAGATGTGCAACGTCATGTTTTTTTCTGGATATGACCTTTGACGTTAGCGCTGTGACCTTGAGGCAGGAAATCTTGTAGGGGTCAGTACTCAGCAACTACTGATCGCAGTTTCACCAAATAAGGTATGATAACTCACTGTGACACATAGATGTGCAACATCACATTTTTTGCTGGATTTCACCTTTCGCCTAAGCGCAGGAAATCTTGTACAGGTCAGTACTCAGCATCTACTGAACGCAGCTTCACCAAATTTGGTATGGTAACTCACTGTGACACATAGATGTGCAACATCACGTTTTTGCTGGATTTCACCTTTCACCTTAACGCTGTGACCTTGAGGCAGGAAATCTTGTACTGGCCGAGGGGTTTTCAGCAACACGTTATGTTTTTTGCATGATACCACATTAAATTTATTTATTGGATGCTTTTATCCAAAGCGAAGTTCAAGAAGTTCTGAAAAATATCATGAGAAGAGCATTGACAGTCCATGGCCGAGAAAATCAAATATGGTTCACAAGGAAGCACAGGAAAAATCAGTAGCATGAGGAAAAATCCTTGACTGGAAATTGGATGTGTGCACAAAATATGATGAAATGCTACAAGTACAAAATAACGATAATAGTGCCAAACTTGTGTGCTAGACTGAGAAGCAAGATGAACATAATAATAATAGTAATAATACAAACATAATAATTGTAATTATAGCAGCAATAAACTTTGTTTATATAGCACTTTTCAAAACCAGGTTGACAAAGTGCTTCAGAGACATATAAATATAAACACTGCAAATACAGTTACAGTTAGAAAGACCATATAACACAACCCAAATTCCGAAAAGGTTGGGACGAAGTGTAAATTGTGAATAAAATCAAAATGCAATGACTTTCAGATCACATGAGCCAATATGTTATTTACAATAGAACATGGATAACATTTCAAATGTTGAAACTAAGACATTTTACATTTTTATCCACAAAATGAGCTTATTTCAAATTTTCTGGCTGCAACAGGTCTCAAAAAAGTTGGGACACTGGCAAAAAAAAAAGGCTGAAAAAGCAATTAATATATAAGAGAATCAGCTGAAAGAACATTTCGCAATTAGGTTAACTGGCATCAGGTGTGTAACATGATTGGCTATAAAGGGATGTCTTAGAGAGGTTGAGTCTCTCAGAAGTAAAATGGCCAGATGCTCTCCAACCTGTGTAGGCTTACGTAAAAATATTGTGGAATACTTTAAAAACAATGTTCCTCACATGAAATCACACCGTCACAAGTCACACTGCAAAGGCTTTGAATGTTTCATCATTGACAGTGCATGACATCATCAATAGATTCAGAGAAACTGGAAAATTCTCTGTGCATAAGGGACAAGGCCGAAGACCTTTACTGGATGCCCATGATCTTCAGGCCCTCAGACGCCACTGCATCACTCATCGGCAAGATTCTGTCATTGACATTACTGAATGGGCCGAGGAATACCTCAAGAAACCACTGTCTGTAAACACTGTCCGCCGTGCCATCCTCAGATGCCACCTAAAACTCTGTCATGCAAATAGGAAGCCATTACTGAGCATGATCCAAAAGCGCCGCCGTGTTCTGTGGGCCGAGGCTCATTTAAAATGGACTGCAGCAAAGTGGCAAAGTGTCCTGTGGTCAGAGGACTCCAAATTTGACATTCTTGTCGGAAATCATGGGCGTTGTGCCCTCCTTTTATCAGCGTTCAGTTCAAAAGCCAGCATCTCTGATGGTATGGGGATGCATTAGTGAATACACTGTGGGACAATTGCATGTTTCAAAAAGCAAGGTATATTAAGGTTTTAGAGCAACGTATGCTCCCCTCCAGATGACATCCATTCCAGGGAAGGCCTTGTATATTTCAGCAGGACAATACAAAACCACACCCGTACTCTGGGTTCAGCGGAGATATAGCATAAATTACTTAGACAATGCAGATTACTGTCTCTTTGGATGAAACAGCTCTTCAATTGCTCAATCCTGGCCGCTACACTATAATTGATGGCTATGCCAGGTAGGTGCGACAAGTCGTTGTCAGAAATTACCAAGTATATTGTACTTATGATAAGTGGATCCTGACCATTTGGCCAACGGATGTGTCTGATTCACAGGGTTTGCGACTTGAAGCAGATTAGCACAGGAATGAGAATCTTAGAATGGCTTCATAGTAGAAAAGTGCATGTGCTGGACTGGCCTGCCTGCCTGATCTTTCACCAATTGAGAACATTTGGCACATAATTAAACAAAAAGTCTGTCAAAGGAGACCCAAAACTTTCGAGCAGCTGGAAGCCTGTCTTAAACAAGAGTGGGATCGCTCACTTGGTTAAGGCACTGCATTGCAGTACAGAAGTGACTATTACGTCATATGTTCGAGCCCCAGTCGTACCAACAGGCAGTGGATGGCAGCTTTTTCATCGTAGTGCACAATTGGCTATTGCACCAAAAGGGTTTCAAATTGGGAAGGGACTGCCCGGAAAGGGAAATAGATAAAATAGCTTTGTTCGTTGCTCAAGCGCCTCCTGTAGGCCAGACGGGCGCTCATCAGGAAGATTCTCAGCCTGGTCATGTTCTGATATCCTCCGCCCTCGTTCTGAACTTGCGAAGATTCAACCAATGAGTGTATAAGAAGCAGTGGCTGACAGGCATGTGCTTCGGAGGAGAGGTGTGAACTGCCTTCACTCTCCTGAATTGGCAGCAAGGGGTTGCAAACAAGCAAGCCTTGTACATAGTTCACCAGTCGGACATTCCAGATCTGGGAGGGATTGGAGATGCCAAATTAAAAAAAAAAAAAAAAAAACAAGAATGGGATGAAATTCCAATGGCTAACCTCCAGAAACTTGTCTCCTCAATGCCCAGAGGTCTCCACTCTGTGTTAAAAAGAAGAGGGGATGCTACACCATGGTAAACAGGACCCTGTCCCAACTATTTTGAGACCTGTAGCAGCCATCAAATTTGAAATGAGCCATTTTGTGGGTAAGATTGTAAAATTTTCAACATTTGCTATGTTATCTCTCTTCTATTGTGAATAAAATACTGGCTGGTGTGATTTGAAAGTCGTTGCATTTTAATTTCATTCACAATTTGAACTTTGTCCCAACTATTTCAGAATTGGGGTTGTAAAACAAAATAACTGTTTAGGTAAAAGCCATTCCATAAAGATGAGTTTTTAAAGAGGACACTGAAATAGCTTGTTTAATACTCAGTGGAAGATTATTCCACAGTTGTAGAGCCCTCACAGCAAATGCCCTTCTACCCTTAATTAAAAGCCTTGCTCTTGGGGCAGAGAGGGAAAGCTGGTCAGCAGATGTAAGAGTACGACCAGGTGTGTAAGGGACAAGAAGGTCCATAAGGTAGGGTGGGGCAAGGCTGTTCAAACATTTAAAAACAACCACTAAAATTTTAAAATCAATTCTATACGCTACGGGCAATGCGTTTCATGAGGCGAGAATTGGACAGAAGTGGTCATATTTTCAACTTCAAGTAAGAACTCTAGCTGCAGTATTTTGAATAAGTTGAAGGAGGTTAATAGATTTCTGGGGCAGTCTGGCAAATAATGAATTACAATAATCTAGGTGACTGGAGACAAAGGCAGGAATAAGGGTCTGAGCATCACTATATGAAAGAAATGATCTGATTTTAGCAATGTTCCTGGTTTGACTGATAGCTGATTGGTGATATTGCTAAAATGCTTAGAGAAGATGTGGTCTGATTCAAAGATCACCCCTAGATTTTTGGCCTCATGGGTGCACTGTAAACCTTGGGAAATTAGAAACTGCACCATCCCTGTGTGCTCTGGATCCAAACACCATTACTTCAATTGTTGTTGAGAAGTAGGAAGTTTCTGGAAATTCTGGCCCAAATATCTGTGAGACAAGCTGTTAGTGTGTTAAATGGCATAGATTTTACTGTGTTTGTGGTTTTTAGACTGTCTTTGTGGCTCTTTTCGAAACCACGTCTGTTCCTTTAATTTTCTGATTCCTTCCAGCTGTTTCGTCAGGCGTGGGCGGCACCTTCTTCTGAGCCTACAGTGGCTCCAATAAGTATTTGTACACTACTTGAAAATTCGACTACATAACAGCTTTTGCATATGCGGCTAAATGCTTGCTATTGTGTGTAAAAGTGATTAAAATATTTGATAATCAATATGTTTTAAACAAATATTTAATGTCAAAATGGCATATTTGGTCAGAAAGGCGATTATCTGCCCCAATAAGTATCTGTACAGTTCCAATAGTGAGTCACAAAACTTATAATACTCACCTAAAATTGACTCAAGATGTTTACAGGACATGGTTGACTCACTTGGTCTGATTTGGTCAAGCGTGACCATACTGGACACTCCCTCTGTACACAGACGGGCCTATGTAAACTCCCATGCACCCTCAAGCACCCTGCGGAGGGTATAGAGCTGGTCCAGTGTTCCACGACCAGGACGAAAACCGCATTGTTCCTCCTGGATTCGAGGTTCAACCATCGGCCAAATTCTCCTCTCCAGCACCCTTGAATAGACTTTCCCCGGTAGGCTGAGAAGTGTGATCCCCCATAGTTGGAGCACACAATCCGGTCCCCCTTCTTAAAAAGAGGGACCACCACCTCGGTCTGTCAGTCCAGAGGCACTGTCCCCGACTGCCACGCGATGCTACAGAGGCGTGTCAACCAAGACAGCCCTACAACATCCAGTGACTTGAGGTACTCAGGGCAGATCTCATCCATCCCCAGTGCCTTTCCACCAAGGAGCTTCCGAACTACCTCAGTGACTTCAGCTCGAGTGATGGATGCAGACACGGCGCTCGGCATACGCTTATCACGCACTGCGCGTTGGGCACCAACTGCCTGGGGGGCACCAAAAAAATCAAGCCCATAAAAAAATTATAATAATAACAGTATTTAATATTTAAAATAAAAGTTTGTAAAGCATGTTAATAAATATAAGCAATACAAAAATAACGTAGGCTTATTTACGCTAAAAAAGATTAATCTCCTGCGCGGCCCTCTCATCGGTCTACCTTTGGTGCCCCCTCCCCCCTCCCCCATTCCCTAGTAGTTTGCTCCATTATGCTTCAATCGCAAATTTGGCAGAAGTTTATTCCGGAGATCTGGACATGTCGTCGAAATCGAAAAGGCATCAAGAATCGGGGGCGGAAAAGAAAAAAACTGCGAGATGATGCTCGCGCGTCACTTGCAGGTAAGACAATGTTTTAATTAACAATGATTTATTTTGTAACAGCTACGTTTACATGAACACAATAAACCGATAACTGGGAATAATCGGGTAATGGCAATAATCTGATTTGACGCGTTTTCATGTACTTCAGTCATGTGATAATCGGAAAAACCTGGTTTACATGGTTCAGTCAATAGTTCAGTCAATAGGATGTGCGTTAGGAGTAAGGACTGGTGGGAGAGAGTGGTGCTCAATGAATTTTTTAGATGCAAAATGGAGAGAGAATTTCAGGATGTCTCGGGGAGCATTCGTGAAACTGTGTGATCAGATGAAGGATGTCATGAGCCCAGAAAAGATGACCGCAGTACCTCTAGAAATGCGAGTGGCGATTGCGTTATATAAGCTCGCTAGCTGCGGAGTTGGCCTATAGGCTGATAGCAAATCAGTTTGGTGTCCATAAAGTGTCTCTAGTTAGCTACATCCGTTTTTCTATTTGTACACATTCGCAGATGTATCCCTGTCAGTTTCCTCTGCCGAGCGAAGCTTCTCCAAACTTAAACTCATTAAAACACACCTGCGCTCATCAATGGGCCAGAAGCGTTTAAGTGGTCTGGCTGTCATCAGCATCAATGGGGAAATTGCTCAGAAACTGTCATATGATGACCTGATAGCTGATTTCGCAGCCCGAAAATGCAGACGTGTGCCTCTGTAAGGCCTCGAACAACTGGTGCTTGCATTTTAAAATATGTATTTAAAGTTCCTTACTCAGAACTGTGATTACAGTTAAAAACATGTTTATTTGTTAATAGTCGTGGCATTTTTTTTATTTAGATTATTTATTTTTATTTGAGCATTTGATGACATTGTTAGAGTTTTATAAAGACTTAATTATTGTTATTTATCTCTTAATAATAATAATAATAATAATAATAATATTTATTATTATTATTATTATTATTATTATTATTATTACTATTATTATTATTATTACTATTATTATTTATCTCGATCTCAGTTTTTGAACCATTAATATTGACAACTTATTTTGTAAAATAAAGCAAAACTGACAAATACTCAGATATTGGTATGTGGGGGGGCACCACAAAGCATTTATGCTTAGGGCACCAAAATGGCTAGCGCCGGCCCTGGATGGATGAGTCAGCCTCTGGGTCCCCAGCCTCTGCTTCCTCTATGGAAGGCGTATCAGTGGGATTGAGGAGGTCCTCGAAGTATTCCTTCCACCGGCCGACAATATCCCCAGTCGAAGTCAACAGCTCCCCACCTCCACTGTAAACAGTATTGGAAGGGTACTGCTTTCCCCTCCTGAGGCGCCGAATGGTTTGCCAGAATCTCTTCGGGGCCGACTGATAGTCCTCCTCCATAGCCTCCCCGAAATTATCCCATACCCAAGTTTTTGCTTCTGCCACCGCCGGGGCCGCAGCACGCTTAGCTTGCCGGTACCGGTCAGCTGCCTCAGGAGTCCCACGAGCCAACCAAGCTCGATAAGATTCCTTCTTCAGCTTGACGGCATCCCTTACTTCCGGTGTCCACCACCGGGTTCGAGGATTGCCGCCACGACAGGCGCCGGAAATCTTACGGCCACAACTCAGAACAGCCCCGTCAACAATGGTGGTGGAGAACATGGTCCATTCAGACTCAATATCTCCAGCCTCCTTTGGGATCTGGTCAAAGCTCTCCCGGACGTGAGAGTTGAAAACCATTCTGACAGAGGGTTCCACCAGACGTTCCCAACAAACCCTCACAACAAGTTTGGGCCTGCCAAGCCTGTCCAGCTTCCTCCTCCGGCAGCAGATCCAACTCACCACCAGGTGGTGATCAGTGGACAGCTCACCGTGACTAGCACCGAAGTCCAATAACAGAGCACCGCTCGAGTTCAGATGAGGGAGGCAGTTCTTCCCAATCACGCCCCTCCAGGTAACACTGTCGCTACCCACGTGGGCGTTGAAGTCCCCCAGCAGAACAATGGAGTCCCCAGTCGGAGCACTTTCCAATGCCCTTCCTACGGACTCCAAGAAGGTCGGATACTCTGCACTGCCATTCAGCCCATAAGCCGAGATGACAGTGAGGCACCTGTCCCCGATCCGAAGGCGCAGGGCAGCGACCTTCTCGTTCACCGGGGAAAACTCCAACACATGACGGCTAAGCTGGGGGGCTATAAGCAAACCCATACCAGCCCGCCGCCTCTCACCGCGGGCAACTCCAGAGTAGAAGAGAGTCCAGCCTCTCTCAAGGAGTTGGGTTCCAGAGCCCAGACTATGCATGGAGGTGAGCCCGACTATCTCTAGCCGGTACTGCTTGACCTCCTGCACAAGCTCAGGCTCCTTCTCCCAACGAGGTGACATTCCATGTCCCGAGAACCAGATTCCATGTCCAGGGATTGGGTCGTCGGGGCCCCCGCCCACGACCGCTACCCAAAGCGCAATGCATCAGCCCCTTCTGAACCCTCCCGCGGGGGATGGGCCTACGAGAGGGTGGGCCCATATCGCTCGTTCGGGCTGTGCCTGGCCGGGTTTTTTTTTTTTTTTTTTTAATAATATAAAAATAACAGGCACATGGAAAAACACACAATAAAAACATAACTTAGAATTAATAAGCAGTAAATGTCAGGATTACGTACAGGAACTACAAGCGAGTACCAGAGAGTACAAAAAAGGGAGGCTTTATTTCTGAAGGGGGGAGACCCCCAACAGAGCAGGCAATGGTACAATGTCCACAATACAAAAATCAGAATCCAAAGGGCGAAATCCAGAACCGTAAACAGGGCACCAGTCACAATACTCGTGGTCGGGCAAAAATAGGTTCAATACACAGGCACAGGTATGTCAGAGAAGCAAAAGCCAAAATCCAGAGGGCGTAAAAATAGTCGAATATCAGGACAGCAATCACAAAACTCGTAGTCGGGCAAAAAGGATTTGTAAACAGATGCAGACAATAGTACCAAAGAGTAGAGCCAAAAATCGTAAGTCGGACGGTCCAGTCAGAAGAGTAACACTATGAGTACATGGCGAAGAAATAGCAGCACAGGTAAACAAGAGAAACGTTCTGACAAGTAAGTGCTGTGAAAAGACTCCTAACATACATTCACGGGAAGTCACATGCTTAACATAACACAGGTGGATGAAGTCAGACTGATTACAAAGGAGGGAACATGAGGGAGAACCTAATCACATGAAATAGGCAACAGCCAAAACGTGGACAGGGATCACGAGACAATCCTATAGACAGATGTACAGCTCCGGTCAAGGAGTTCTAACGTGCATAGATAAGAGAAAGGACAGCGTGAGCAGATGTGGAGAATCAACAGAAACGCAGCAGAGAAGATTAGGGAGTGACAAGAGGCGGAGATTACAAAACCCAAAACCAGTGAAGTTGGCACGTTATGTAAATCGTAGATAAAAACAGAATACAGTGATTTGCAAATCCTTTTCAACTTATATTCAATTGAGTACACTGCAAAGACAAGATGTTTAATGTTCAAACTGAGAAACAAACTGACTATATATTTTTTGCAAATAATCATTAACTTAGAATTTAAAGGCTGCAACACATTGCAAAAAAGTTGGCACAGGGGCCTTTTTACAACTGTGTTACATCACCTTTCCTTTTAACGACACTCGGTAAACATTTGGGAACTGAGGAGACCAATTTTTGAAGCTTTTCAGGTGGAACTCTTTCCCATTCTTGCTTGATGTACAGCTTAAGTTGTTCAACAGTCCGGGGTCTCCGTTGTCGTATTTTACGCTTCATAATGCACCACACATTTTCAATGGGAGACAGGTCTGAACTACAGGCAGGCCAGTCTAGTACCCGCACTCTTTTACTACGGAGCCATGCTGTTGTAACACGTGCAGAATGTGGATTGGCATTGTCTTGCTGAAATAAGCAGGGGCGTCCATGAAAAAGACGTTGCTTGGATGGCAACATATGTTGCTCCAAAACCTGTATGTACCTTTCAGCATTAATGGTGCCTTCACATATGTGTAAGTTGCCCATGCCTTGGGCACTAATACACCCCCATACCATCACAGATGTTGGCTTTTGAACTTTGCGCCTATAATAGTCCGCATGGTTCTTTTCCTCTTTGGTTCGGAGGACACTACGTCCACAGTTTCCAAAAACAATTTGAAATGTGGACTCGTCAGACCACAGAACACTTTTCCATTTTGCATCAGTCCATCTTAGATAAGCTTGGGCCCAGCGAAGCCGGCGGCGTTTCTGGGTGCTGTTGATAAATTACTTTCGCTTTGCATTGTAGAGTTTTAACTTGCACTTACTGTACGAACTGTAGTTACTGACAGTGGTTTTCTGAAGTGTTCCTGAGCCCATGTGGTGATGTGCTTTACACACTGATGTTGGTTTTTGATGCAGTACCGCCTGAGGGATCGAAGGTCACGGGCATTTAATGTTGGTTTTCGGTCTTGTCGCTTACGTGCAGTGATTTCTCCAGATTCTCTGAACCTTTTGACAAAATTACGGACCGTAGATGATGAAATCCCTAAATTTCTTGCAATAGCTTGTTGAGGAATGTTGTTTTTAAACTGTTAGACAATTAGCTCGCGCATTTGTCCACTAAGTGGTAACCCTCGCCCCATCCTTGTTTGTGAATGACTGAGCATTTCAGGGAAGCTGCTTTTATACCCAATCATGGCACCCACCTGTTCCCAATTAGCCCGTTCACCTGTGGGATGTTCCAAATAAGTGTTTGATGAGCATTCCTCAACTCTCTCAGTCTTTTTTGCCACTTGTGCCAGCTTTTTTGAAACATGTTGCAGGCATCAAATTCCAAATGAGCTAATATTTGCAAAAAAGTTTACCTGTTCGAACATTAAGTAACTTGTCTTTGTAGGGTATTCAATTGAATATAGGTTGAAAAGGATTTGCAAATCATTGTATTCTGTTCTTATTTACGATTTACACAACGTGCCAACTTCACTGGTTTTGGGTTTTTAGAACAGGGCGAATGCTGAGAGCTTGTTAATCAATTAGTAAGTGCAGCTATACAATCCCTTAGTGCTCGTTAGTAAGTTAGTATTATAAACAATGTTAGTTTGTGTTAGTAACTATAGCAAAAATAACAAACTGTTAGTATGGGTTAGTAATATAGAAAAAGCAAGTCGAAGGAAGTAAACGAGATTGGAAGGAATGGTTGAAATCCAGAAACCATTAAATCAGCCGAAAGAGTAGCATGTAATCCTGGGGCTTTGAGCAATGACAAGACAAGAGACCAGACAGGGGGAGACAAAGTGCAATGCATGGCAGAAACAAAAACATGGACCGGAATGTAACTATGGTAAAATACAAGACATGGAAAAACTAGACAATACATGAGCAAATCTAAGTAACCAAATCACAATACATAATCCAAGGCATGGTCAGGCAATGCAGAGATCAGACAGAACATCAAAAACATGGCAAACAGAGCAGAATCATAACAGTAACAGTGCCTGCAATATTGACAATAATTATTTAAGCACTCAATTGACAAATCAATTACCTAAATCATTAATCCGACAAATCATATATTAATATAGAGACAAAAACTGTTCCATGATGTGATTTCAATGTAAATATTAAATAGACTTAACATATTCTTCTAATGGACCCCAATAATAATCAGCGGGTATGTTTGGGTCAATCCATTTGTTCATAATTATTTTTTTTTTGGTAACCATGCAAATTGAAAGAAAAATATTTCTATTATTACATGAAAGCTTATTGTTGTTCTGTAGGTCCCCAAGAACACATGTTTGAGGATTTAGTTGTATGTCAATTTTATTAGCATTCAGGACCTGTTTAGTTATACCAAACCATCACCCTTTGATTTTATCGCATTCCTATAACAAATGCAAAAGCGATCCTTCACAAGTGCCACATTTTATGCAATTATAATTTTCCCGCTGTCCCATTTTATCCAAGAGAGATGGAGTGCAGTATATGCGGTTAAGAATTTTGAACTGTCTCAATTTGTTTTTTGTAGATCAAAAGGGGTATCTTGCATTTTTCCATGAATCGGACCATGAGATTTCATCCTCTTGTATGCCAAGATCTCTAACCCATCTCAAAGCACATTTCGTGAATAATTTATCAGCTGTTTCATTGAACAGTGCGTAGAATGATGAAATTGAGATTTTTTTCTCTTGAGTTGAAACAGAAAAGTGAGCTTTCTCATTTATTTACATCATTATTCACTTTATCTATTGGTATATTATTTTTTATGGCATATTTTAGTGTAATATAATTTAGATATTCAGACTGTGGTTTCCCTTTTTCTATAATGAGATCATTAAAAGTCCTAAAACAACCATTATTCAGAAGATGATGAACATCAGTAATCCCATTTTCTTTCCATTTAATCCAGTTTATTCTTTTTTATTTCCCACTATATTAGGGTTATTCCATTGTGGTTGAATTTCTGAAAAAATTGAATTAATACCCAAAACATTTTTGCCTAATTTTAACATTTCAAATGATGTTTCTATTGGGCTGTGTACAATTTCCTTAGGTTTTGAATCTATATAGTATAGGCTTTTTAGTCCTATATTTTTCTCCATAGCAACCCTTTCAATTTGCACCCAATCTTTATTGTTCATTGTTGAATTGAACCAATGCCGAATTTGTTGACATCCAAATGACAAGTAATAATGATAAAAGTTGGCCAATTGAAGGCCCCCTTTCCGATTGGAGCTAGATAATCTCAAATATGAGCATCTTGCCTTCTTTTCCTGCCACATAAACCTGGAAATGGTTTTATGTAGACAGTCAAACCAATTCTTAGAGATAACTAATGGTAGCATTCTTAAAATATAATTTAAACTAGGTAGTACAGTCATTTTGACTACATTGATTCTTCCCCATAAAAGAATTGGCAAGTCTGACCATCTCACTATATTATTATTTATTTTATTCATAATTTGGGCAAGATTTATATCTCATGTTTGATTCATGTTTGGTGCGATCCTTAGTCCTAGATAACCTATTTCTGTTTCCTTCCATTTTATTTCTGTGTCCTGTGTACGGATAATATTACAAAGCTTATTTAGTGGCATTAATTCTGATTTTGCCCCGTTTACCTTATATCCAGAAAATTTTCTAAAATCTGTAAAAATTTAAGTAAGTGAGTGAAGATTCAACGTCCGTTGAATATAAGATTATATCATCTGCATATAGTGATATTTTATAAGTCTCCTGTCCTGTTTTTATGCCTTTTATATTATTAGCTGATTTTATTATCTGAGCTAATGGTTCAATCATGAGATAAAATAGTAGAGCTGATGCTGGACAGCCTTGCTTTGTTCCCCGATGTAGGGTAAATGGTTTTGGATGCAAAACCATATTTTTTTAAAGTATGAAACAAAAATGGCCATTCTACCCTATCAAAAGCTTCTTCAGCATCAAGAGTGCAGAGAGTTGCAGAAGTATGATGTTGTTTTGCACACTTAATAATATTAAATAATTTCCTAGTATTGTCAGAAGAATGTCTATTTTTCCTGAAACCAGTCTGATCTGGATGTATCAGTTTTTGTACAACTAATGTGAGTCTTGCCGTTAATATTTTTTGCCAGGATGTTATTGACCAAGTTTGCCTGTGAAACTGGTTTATAATTACTACAGAGCAGAGGGTCTTTATCTTTTTAATGAATTAATGTGAAATGCGAGTAATTAAAAGTAGGAGAGAAGGATTCATTAATAAATGCTTTATGATAAGTTTCTAAAAGTATTGGCGATAGCTCATTTCAGAATGTTTGATAGAATTCAGCATTCAAGCCATCTGGCCCTGGTGATTTATTTCTTGAAAAAGATTGGATGGTCTTTTGTATTTCTGATGCAGTTATTGCTTTTTCTAATTCAGTTCTTTCTTCAGTGGCTATAGAGGGCAGTGAAATGTTTTGAAAAAATTAGTGAAGTAACTCAGATGTATCAGAAATGTCTGACTTGTAGAGGTTCTCACAGAATGATAAAAATGTTGAATTTATTTCCTCTGGGTCAGCAGTAATTGATTGATTTGTTTTGATACTTGATACATTGTTTCTCATTTTCTGTTTTTTTAAGTCTAATGCTTAACATTTTTCCTGCTTTTTCCCATTTTCAAAAAAAAAAAGTTTTGCTTTATTTAGCTTATACTGAATTTAGTTACATAATTTGGCCCAGGAGTCATTATTGAATTGATTAGATAAGGAGATTTGTCGTAATTTTATTTCATTTAATAATTCATTTTCTTCTTGGTGTGTCTCTTTGCTCTGTGTACTTGCTATCTTTATTAGTTCTCCCCTGAGACAGCATTTTAAAGTTTTCCAGACAACGGGAAAGCTGGAAATGGAGTCCTTATTAAATTTCATTAAAGCATCTATGTATTCTGTTATTTTGTTTTTAATTTGTACGTCTTCAAATACAGACTTATTGACCTTCCATTGTTCACATTTTCTATAAATTGAGGGTATTTTAACGGTTATCTGAATTGGACTATGATTTTAAATAACTATTGGGTGTATGGCACTTTGCAATACTAACAATCTCCTGAGAAACCAACTAGATGATGCACACACTATAGAGATGGTAATTCATACCTCTTGTTGACCTTGACCTATGACCTTTCAACCTCAAAATGCAAATTTGGACAGGGCACCCGAGGATCATCTACCCAACAAAGTTTGGTCACCCTAGCTTCAGTGGTGGCCGAGCTGTCGCGCGGACAGACACAGACACAGACACAGACACAGACACGCACACGCACACACACACACACACACACACACACACACACAGATGATGATAAATTGTATACCCACGCCACCTCGTCGGGCATGGGTAAAAAGAAATCAATTCTTGGAAATGTTTGATGTCTATTCGAGTAAAAAGTATAATCTCTAGTAGTTGGTTGTAAGATCCACCATACATCTTGGAAGTTGAGTGTCTGCATTAATTTAAGTAGAGTAAATGTGGATTTTTTGGGTTTAACTACAGCCCCACTTCTATCTAGCTGGGGATTTAAAGTCTGATTAAAGTCACCACCCATGATTAGTGTTGAATTGTGAATTCTAATCAAATTACGCTCAATCGTATTATGAAAGGAAGGGCTGTCTTCATTTGGAGCAAAAACATTTGCAAAAGTCATATTTTTTTACTCTAAGATCCCATTTCTGAATATAAATCTACCTAATGGGTCTGAAACCATTTCATCAACCTGAAATTGTAATTTCTTATTGAACAGTATTGCTACCCCAGCTTGTTTTGATGATTTGCGGTCTTCATTAGCAAGGCCTCTTCTAGCAATCAAGTATCATTAGTCACAACTAAACATTCAGTCATGTTTCATTACGTTATGCAAAGTTTTCCGTTACGTTTTGTGCGTTCATTTTGGGTTCATTATCATCGAAGCCATTTCAAGCTTCTTAGCTAATGTACCTTCCACATGATTGACATCAGGTTCAAGTACGTCCTCAAGCCGTGTGATTTATTCATGCACTGCAGTTTGGCTGGCTGTTATTTTGCCCGCATACCGCCACCCATGGCAGAAACTGTTATTATGACACAGGACAGTGAGCAGCTAGGAATTTAGCGTGCTAATTCAGGTTGATATCTCTGCAGCACTATACCTTGTCATCTTTTTTATGACATCATTGCCCTTGTGTCTTCTCATTCTTTTGTTGTGTCCAGCTCATTGTTTTGGATATTTTAACCTCAATTCTTACACAGGGCACCTTGAAGGGTATTGAGGCCTTGAATCTAATTGGGTAAAAAAAATTGTTTTTTTTCAATCAATTCTTCAGCTGTGAGCTGAAGTTATTCCCTTCCTGGTGCTGCAATGATTCTGTTCTCCTCTTCACAGCAGAAAGACAAGCCTGGCAGCGAGTTCCACTATGACAACCTCATAAGTTCCATCTGGACCCTTTTCTCAGCAGGAACAGAAACCACAACATCTACACTGAGACACAGCCTGCTGACAATGATGAAGTATCCTCACATCCAAGGTGCCTGGAGCCTGCAATCGCTCCTGGACAGCGTTTATAAAATCTCTGCCTCTCACCTGACTCAACTATTTGTTTATACTAATCACCTTGGTTTTGCATAAAATGTTTGCTAGTTAATTTGCGAAAAAACGCTCAGCAGATTCATAGCAGGGCTGCCCGAGCCTTTCCCTGGAGGCAACTTGTCCTGTAGGTTTTCATTTCAAACCTAATGTTGTTCACAAGACTGAACTAATAAGCAACCTTATTGTTGATCTCCAGATGTCGACTGTGGAGTGCTTTGACTGGGTTGCTGTGAAAAGCCTCAGGACTGCAAATCTCCAGGAGCAGGATCGGTTTGCCCTGCTGTACATCCTAGAGCCCAGATTAGGATCCCCAGTCCAGTCATTGTGCAGTTTCTGTCCACATATATGCAATGGCTGCATTCCATTTATGTTCCCTCCTTTCCTAGTTACCCTTCCTCCCTTCCTACCGGGAAGTATTAGGTGGAGGACGGGAGGAGAAGAGAACTGAAGACAGGAAGGAGGACACAAGGGAAATGAGAAATAGGACAGTTGTGTTTCCTCCTGTGTAACCATATTCAAAGTCCACTAATGATGAAGTGGCTCAATCAGAGGTCCTACTGTTTCAGAATAACACTAGGCCCACTTGGCTGATGCAGTTGACTTCAGAAGGCTTGGTATTTTTGTCTGGTTGTGGTAAATTTCTGTGCATGGGGGTAATGGCTGTAAGTTGAATTAGCCGACTGGCTCAGGCATCTAGCTGCATGACGTTTGTGTGTCGATCACATGTACCTCTGAACTCTCCCGACTACAAGTCAGACACGCATTTGAGCACTGCTCCACAGAGACATTTGCGGAAGGCTGGCTGACCATGTGGGCTTACCCTTATTGGTCTGGTGCTTGAACCCTGAAAAAGGTGCTTGATCCTAATTTAGATGAATGGTGTCTTTGTTGGGATTTGCATCTTTGTTTACAACAGTTATGAAACAGCACTCGTGTGGAGGAGACACGATGGGTGTCTGGGTCATGGAGAGAGTGGAGATGTAGGAGATGTTCGAATAGGCCCAGAATAGCCCCCCCCAAGAAAAAAAAATTGTGCTAAGTACTAACTTTGAACTCGTCACTCTCAGAAATAATGGTTGCAAAAGAAACCCCTCGATTCCAGGGCAGGGATCCTCAAATCTGGCCCCAAAATCAAACACTGATTTTTTTTCTTCTTTAGAAATGAACTATACAATTAGCCCAGCTAATTAGCCTGACTGGTGTTACGCAATGCCCTCACTTAGGTGGAAAGCCAGAAGTTATCAGTCTTGGAGGACCATGATTTTAGAAACAGGGCCATAAAGGACCCCTGTATGGCGTTAAAACACTGCCAAAAATCGTGCGCGCGATTGAGACCTGCGCACAACATCAGGGCGCGTAAATCAAGCATCCGAGGAGAAATACATGCTCGCAAAACTTTTTGCCAGGGCTTTCAAAGCACTCGCGAGCCATATTGTATCCTGCGTTGAGCAATGTTTTAGCCTGCTAGGAGAAGTCCATGCTCGCAAAACGTTCACCTGCTCCCGCGCAAGTGGGTGTTTTTGTTTTTTGTTTTTTTTTTCAGTGGCTGATTTACGAGTGGGTTTTTTACAGAGGCTGATTTTTGTCAGTCAGGAGCAATGGTGTTCCCTCAGTAGCCAAAGCATGACCAATCGCAAAGAGCTAACATTAATTTTGTATGTAAGGAAATGTGAAATTACTATTCAGTGCATAATTGAAGCACTGATTACTAAAACCCCACAAGTCAAGTCAAGTGTGACTTATGGGGTTTTAGTAATAGGTGCTTCAATTGTTGTAACATAGCTTGCCTTATTATTTCCTGTGTTTGAAAGGCAATTCTAATTTTTTTAATACTTTACCCTGTGTGATTTGCGTTTATTGCCACGTGTCCGCAGACTTTGAAACAGCTATCTGTCTGCAACAGGGTGTCTCGAAAACACAGACCTCAAAATATTAAAATATGAATACATGTGTCTCGTTTTCGCCTCGGAAATTTTTAAGTATGTATCTTATTTATTACTGTTTAATGGCTAGTGATAACACAAAATCTATATAGATAATTTTAGTCTGTATCGTGTTATTTTTGTTAATACCATTATTGAAAGCCATAAACGGGCCATTCAGAGTTATTCAGGCTGACCGGAGTGCTGTTCATGCACCTTTTTTAAGATTTGTGAACCTTGTTCATGAAAAATAGTATAAGAACAATCATGGACTGTTGGACACAGAGTTATATTGAAACCATCCGACTGTTGGACACGGAGTTATATTAAAACCCTGTCCGACTTTCAGACACGCAGACACTGCGATATATTTTTGGAGAACGCTTATATCCAAGTCACTATTTTTTATTGAACACGATCTTTATGGCCTAATGGCATTCGCCTAAGTACAAAAAAGTGAAGCTTGCTGACTTCACAAACCACTCGTTCAGAAAATGAGTGCTACGAAAAAAAAATGAACAAGGAATTTCAAAGTGTCAGTGACCGGCAGCCGGTCAAGGTTTTAAATAGAAAACATGACCAGCAATTGAAATGTTTTTGTACTTTTGCCTAAAAAGCATTCCTAGTAGCCTGAATAGCACTCCGGTTAGCCTGAATAGCTCTGAATAGACTTTTTTATGGTCAGCTTTCAATAATGGAAAGGGTAACATGATACAGACTTAAATTAGCCATAGTTTTTGTGTTATCACT
This sequence comes from Gymnothorax reevesii, assembly GCA_029721435.1. Taxonomy (NCBI): domain Eukaryota; kingdom Metazoa; phylum Chordata; class Actinopteri; order Anguilliformes; family Muraenidae; genus Gymnothorax; species Gymnothorax reevesii. The sequence goes on from CM056574.1 coordinate 120,372,422, forward strand.
GTCCATTGAATTGTAATAAATAAATATGATACATACTTAAAAATTTCCGAGGCGAAAACAAGACACACAGCCTATATTCATATTTCAATATATTGAGGTCTGCGGTCTGTGTCTTCGAGATCTGTGTTTTCGAGACACCCTGTTGCGGACAGATAGCTGTTACAAAGTCTGCAGACACATGGCTATAAACGCAAATCACACAGAGTAAGGTATTAAAATATCTGTATTGCCTGTCAAGCACAGGAAATAATAAGGCAAGCTATGTTACAACAATTAGTTATTATACGTTTTCTTACATAAAAAAATTTACGTACCTCTCTGCGGTCGACCATGCTTTGGCTACTGAACGAACAGGCAGAACGCGAACAACTTTCACGATACAAGTTATTCAGGGCTGCATGGTTTGTTCCGTTTGTCCCAATGGTGTGCCGTGCCTTGCTGTCCAACTAGCGAAGTCGCTCAACCATTTATATTCGGGGGTTGGCATCCCCTCTGGCCCGCCTCCTTATTGCCAATAACCGCCTCCTCACCATTGCTCCTCAATGAAAAAAATCAGCCTCTGTTAAAAAACCCATTCAAACTCAGCCTCCATTAAAAAAAAAAAAAGCCTACTCGCAAATCAGCCACTGAAAAAAAACCCCACTCACACGGGAGCAGGTGAACGTTTTGCGAGCATGTATTTCTCCCAGCAGGCTAAAATATTGCATGAGGGAGCAAAGATGCAGGATACAATATGGCTCGCGAGTGCTTTGAAAGCACTGGCAAAAAGTTTTGCGAGCATGTATTTTTCCTTGGATGTTTGATTTACACGCGCTGATGTTGTGCGCAGGTCTCATTCGCACGCGCGATTTTTGGCAGTGTTTTAACGCCATACCCCTGCAGAGTTCCCACGCGTCCTGGAAAACCTGGAAAACCTGGAAAATGATTGACCAATTTTCCAGTCATGGAAAACACATGGAAAATGAGAAAAAAAGTAAAATGTCCTGGAAAAGCTTGAGTTGTCCTGGAAAATTATTTTTCCTCCCTCTGCTTCTCTCTTCCTTGGGGGTGAATCCAAACGGGTTAAACATTTTACGCATGTGTGTCTGTTTTCAGCTGCCTTTAATGGGCAACGCTGAGCTGTAGCGTTGCCCATCAGGTGTCTTTGTGCATTAAAAACACAGACTCATTGTTCCCAGTGAAGTAGAGTTGAACAAAAGATTTGTCTGCTTAAGGCCCCTAAACATTGTAGAAAATTACGTTAGTTAAAAATGGTAATCTGACTTTGAAATCCATGATGAAATCTGCTCAATAACAGCTAATTAGCGAACTAAACGAGGTGCCAAGTTTACATTATGATGTGTTCAAGGTCGGCTCAGAAAAATGCCAATTAGGTAATGGTGAACAAAAAAGTCATGGTGTGTTCAAATGCAATTTCAAGAAAAAGAAAATGTAGACATGCAACAATAATATAGCTGTGAAGTGCACATTAATGATAAAATTAAAGCAAATGTTTAAAGTAAAGTACAAGGTAATATTATCTAGTAATAGATACTATAATTATTTTATCAATTACTGCATGAAAAGGTGATTACACTTTTACATGCAGTAATTGATAAACTAATTAAGTTTTTAGTCAAGTAAGAATAATTTGCATGACTAAGGGTATTTTAAAAATGCGATTAATCATGATTAATCACAGCCTAAAACTGTGATTAATCAAAGTAAATTATTTATTTTATTGATTGACAGCACTAATAAAAGAGAATTTGTTTTTATTTGTATTATTATTATTATTATTATTATTATTATATTTAATAATTGATAAGCTCAGACATTATCAGTTATTTTATCAGTATTTCGTTTTGGTGTAATTTGTTATCACATTGCTGCTTCTCCTCTCCTGAGTTCCTCCAAATACACACACACACACACACACACACACACCTGCAGTTAAAAATGCTGAATTAAATACATTTTTTATTTGTACGAATTTGTGTCATTATCAGATAAAAGCCCGTCCCCACTCCAACCAAACCCCTCCCAAAATCTCACTCTGAACTCAGTTCAAAACTTGAGAACCCTGACAATAAGTATAAAGTGATAACCATAAATTTATAATAGTAAGAAAATACATAAAAGCCAGGCTAAAAAGATAGCTAGCAAACCATATTTATGTCTGAGAGTAAGCAATAAGTATATTTTAGGTTCAATGTGATACTGTGGTGCTATTAATGTTTCGGTGATTTATTGAACATATAGCAATGTTTTGTGGAGAAAGTACGAGAGAGAAAGAGGGAGAGGAAAAAACATTGAAGCAATCTGGTTAAATGTACAAAATATAAGGTACAAATGTAGAAAATGACACTTCCCCAAAGCTTGGGGGTGGAATTTATTCGTGTATGTTGGGATAACTTGACTCGTACTGTGGCAGCTGAAAAAGTCCTGGAAAAGTCCTGGAAAAAAATTTCAAGAAAAGAGTGGGAACCCTGCCCTGTCTAGGTCAAGGTTCTTCTGCAGGCTAAGTGGCTGCATCTGGGAGGTTTCACAGCTATGATATAGGGCTCCATCAAAAACAAAAAAGATCTGGCCTGTTTTTCCATCCTCCAAAGTAATGCTACATTCACATGGATTCAGGCAGACAGTGGACAGCAAAGCAGGTATCATTTCAGGAGATTAGAGCAAGACAATAAAATTAGGTGAGGCCAGCAAAGAACACTGGCAATGGTAATGGTAGACGGCATTGCTGTTTAAAGTTAAAATAGCTTCACTTTTTCCTGCCTATGCCTGGAATTTTCAATCAGTTTACCTAGTTCCCTTCCCGTTGTATCATCTGTATATATGGGTGTAGGGTGCTGTCATAGGAGTCAAAGGGTGGGTCTTTTCTCCTGAAGAACCCCTGCAAAAGCTGCTTTTTATTCCACCTGCAACTGCCATCACCACTTTAACCGGCTAGTAATTTTTCATTACTAGTTCCTTCATTTTTTTAGGGATTGTTTACCCTCCTTAGCAACATTGTCATCAATTTTCAAAAAAGTCCGGACACTGTGGCAAATGTGAATAAAACTTAATGCAATGATTTGCAAATCAGTTAAAATCCTATATTTAATTGAAAATAGGACAAAGACAAAATATCATATGTTAAAATTATATTGTTTTTAGTACATTTTTTATTTTTTTTAATGTCTGATCATTTTAAATTTAATGACAGCAACATGTCTTTAAAAAGTTGGACAGGACAGTAAAAGACTGGAAAAGCTGCATTATGCTAAAAAAACTACAACTAGCAGAACATCTTACACCTAATTACATTATTTATCCAGTGTAACATGGTTGGGTATAAAAAGTCTTTCATAATTAAATATGGTGAAGGTTTAACCACTCTATGAAAGACTGCATTGGGAAATAGTTCAACAATTTAAGAATAATGTTTTCAACTTAACCCCAAACTCTTTGCAATTTTTTCATCCTCTATGGTACATAATATCATTAAATCATTCCCTGAACCTCGAAAAATGTCTATACGCATGGGACAAAGCCCAAGTCCAATTTTGAATTGCTGTGATTTTCAGGTCCTCAGACAGGATTCTGTGGTGAAAATCACTGCATGGATTCAGGAACACTTCTGTAAACCATTGTCAGTAAACACCGTTTGTCATTGCATCCACAAATGCAAGTTAAAACTCTGCCATGTAGAGATTAAACTATACTGGGTGTCTCAGAAAAAGGTATATCCAACTTGAATCATCAATTATATGAAAACTTCTACATTTTATTTTAAGTGTAATATGTGTAATATGTCATTAGAAAGAGAAGGATTTACTCTTTTTAATGCTTTTAAACAAACTCACAACATCTGCCTTTGTACTACTTACAAATAAATATAAAGTGTAAATGATTTGAAAATCATTGCACTGTTTTTGTTTACATTCCAAATGGCGTTGTAAATGGCCATAGCTGTGAACCACTTGGGAAAGAAAAACTGCTTTATGGCAAAGATTTGAAAAAGGGTATATGTTTGGTCAGCTCGCGAATCAAGAGGATCCTAATTCCATTGCTAAACATGTGACTTCTTCCACTTTAATGCAGTTCAGGTTTCGCTCATTGTAATTACCTGGCCCCTCCCCTAGGGGGCCAGGTTAAGCAATGATCATGATCAAAAATGAAATCCTCATTAAAATTGTGGGACTGCAGTAGTGGGTGGGAATACAACCAGCATACACAGGGAGTTCCCTGGACTGTGGTTGAGAACCAATGCACTTGGGGTTGATTATTAGAATCGAGTGTGGAAGAACATAACTTGGATTGAAGGCCTGCAACTTCACCTGCTCATTCTGGATTGGGTTGAGAGCATGAAATTTTACCCTACGACATCACAGCTGATCCTTGTTTCTCTAGAGCGGGTTCAGAAAGAGATCGATGAGGTGGTGGGCTCAGCCAGAGCACCCTCAATCCAGGACAGGCAGAACATGCCCTACACTGATGCTGTCATTCACGAGATCCAGCGGTCCATGGACCTCGCCCCAACATCCGTTCCACACAAAATGATGAAGGACACGGAATTCAAGAACTATTGCATTCCTGAGGTGATGTGATAGCTTTTTATTATCCCGAGGACCTGACAAGATGTACTGTATTATCCAGGTGAATTGAAATATTGTTTGTTTGCTTACCCAGGGTACAATGGTCCTCCCCCTGCTGTCATCTGCTCTGTCCGACCCAAAACTATGGAGAAACCCTCGCGTATTTGACCCAAAAAATTTCCTGAATGAGAATGGGACCTTCAAAAAGAATGATGCGTTCCTGGCCTTTGGATTAGGTGAGAGATTCATTTATTGCTTTATTATGGATTTCTTCTGTCGGATTTTGTCAGATTTTCTCATCAACCAAAGCATTTACCACACACTGAAACCAATACCCCAGGGGTGCATCTAAATTGTCTTAAACTGGCAGCCTTTTTACTTTGCTCTCCACTTTTCCTCACCTCGATAGCAAACGTCACACAAGTCAAGGGAAGGTAACAGGGAGATTTTTAAGTTAACTTGGGTCATATTTGAAAAAAAATTGATACAATTTCCTTTAATAAATCATGGCAATTTATGACACGACTGATTCAACAGCAAAACAAGGATGAATGACATATCCAGTCTCTTGAACTGCAATCGGAAGTGGTCCATAATCTTTGATTCCTTTCTTCCAAAGTTGGTTCAGCATTGCCTAGCTGGAAAGATGCAACAAAGGAGCCATTTGCCTCTTTTTGTTTATGCAATAGACAAATCGAGCACTCCTTGTCATAGCTAACAATCAAATTACTTTATTATTAATGGACCACTTTCATGCAGTTGTTTGTGAAAGTAGTTAAAATTATTACTTTTTTGCCACCAGTGATTTGTGGTTAGTGTAGAATCTAGGGAAAAGCATAAACACAAATATGATGACTATAGGTTCTGGCACTCAGAACCATGGTGACTTTAGGCACAGCTATGTAAGTTCATTGATGTGGATCACCACTCAAGATCTTGATGAGTAGTTTCAGGTAAGTTCTTGCAGGGCTGTTACCACAGCCTCCACACTGGCCCTTTTCGCGTAAGATTGGGCATTGCTGTTGAAAGGTCAGTCATATCATCAATGGTCTCCCCATCTTATTGTCTCCAGGGAAACGAGCCTGCCTGGGGGAGGGTCTTGCCCGGGTGGAGCTCTTCCTCTTCTTCACTTCCCTCCTGCAGCGGTTCACCTTCATCGGGATGCAGCCGCCCGAGGAGCTCGACACCGAACCAGTCTGCTGCAGCTTCGGACGGCTGCCCATCCAGTACAACTGCTACATCAAACTCAGAGAATAAGAGGAATGCCCTCTTTAAAACCTAACATGCCCTTTTTCATATCCTAATCCAAACACGAATCTATAAAATTGTGAATTAGCTTGGTGTGCAATGTAGATCTTTGAATATTTTCATAGACCTCTATTCGTTGACGTTTTGGCTGTAGCTACTCTTCCTGGAATCCATATATATTACTCAAAGAACCAAAGCAAATTACTGGCAAAAGTCCATTGAAATGAATTAAGCCATTCACAAGGGTGTACAGGGATTTTAAGATATGGTGGCATTGGCATTCTGAATCACTCATTCTCCTAGTGGGTTCTCTTCTAGTGCAATAGATTCTGTCTGCATGCCAAAGACGCATGGACTGAGCAAACTGGATGTAAGAGTGGTGTGAGAGCCTGGAAATGGATCGTCTTACCCATTGGTCACCAAACCCGTTCTTGGACTCTGACGATCAATAAGCCATTTAGAGAACTTGAGGATTACATTACATTACTGGTTCTTAGCAGACGCTCTTATCCAGAGTGACGCACAAAAGTGCACAAGAACATTACAGAAGAGCAGAGCTCCTTGGAGACAAGTACATGTGCCAACAGTAAGTGACGGAACACGTTCCATTGTTACAGATCTAAACCAATAACAAAACGGCAAGGTCAAGGTCAAGTGCAGAGGCAAGTGCAACAAAGGGGCAGAGTCAAGTGCAAGAAAAAGGCAATAAAATAAGTGCAATAAAAGGGCAACAGGTCAAGTGAAACAAAGGGGCAGGAAAATCAAGTAAACTGACAAAATAGGGAGCAACAAAATGAAGGGAAACCAAATCAAGCAGCAACAATCAGGAAGTAAGGTAAACAGAATTAAGTGCAACAAATCAAGGGATGTAGGGACAGGATTCAGGGCTGTGGAGTAGGCGAAAGGTGGAGCCTGAAGAGGTGGGTTTTAAGGCGGTGCTTGAAGATGCTCAAGGATTCTTGCATTCTGATCTCGATAGGTAGATCATTCCACCAACCAGGTACCAGGACAGACAGCAGCCTTGAGCAGCAAGGGGAGGAGCCAGGCGACCAGAAGTAGCAGAGCGGAGTGCTCTGGCAGGGGTGTAAGGTCTGAACAGTCTCTGGATGTAGGCTGGAGCTGTTTTGTTGACTCCCTGATAGGCTAGCACCAATGTCTTAAATTTGATGCGAGCAGCAACAGGGAGCCAGTGGAGCTTTGTGAGCAGGGGGGTGACGTGGGAGTGTCTCGGGAGGTTATGGACCAGGCGAGCTGCAGCGTTCTGGATGAGCTGCAGGGGTCTGATGGCAGACGCTGGGAGGCCAGCTAGGAGGGAGTTGCAGTAGTCCAGGCGGGAGGATGAATACTGAACAGCGATGCCTGCAGGACGCTTGTTTTAATATTTGCCAATTTTTTTCAGGTCTTGATTTGAAGGCAAAATTCAAACATGGTCAAACATTGCAATTATTAGCCACATTCTTGCTTTATCACTCAATAAATTTGTAAACTCAGAAAATCATTCAAGGCAGTCTGAAGTCATTCCAAAATTGCAGAAGCCTCATCTGTACCTAAATGAAATACACCAATGGATAGTAACTAGGGCTGTGACTTAAACGCGTTCATTTCCATGAATTAATTACAGAAAAAAATAACGTTTTCAAAAAAATGCATTTAATCGCACCTTTCTCAGTTCCATAGTTTCTGGGACACCGGTAACACTGATGCACACTCTTCAGCCCAGTAGGTGGTAATGCACCAAAAGTCTTTAAATGTTGAATATTATGGCTATAATTGCACTTTGAGTTCGCACTAATCTGTGACTGTAGTTGACAGATGAAAAATGCACAGACAAGTATGGATGAAAAATATACCGGAGCGTAAACAACAAAAATGTTTATGTCTATTCATTGATTCAGTTAACAACCAAAATTTATTTGAATTGAAAAACTTTTCTTATTGTGTCAAATTTATATTTGATAAAAATGTGATTACTCAACTTTATTTATAGAGCACTTTAAAAACAACCACTGCCGAAACAAAGTGCTGTACATAAATAGAAATAAAACAAAGCAAAAAACAATTAAAAAAACAATAAAAACATAATAGTAAAAACAATTACAATAATGAGAGGCACTAAAACAAGAGCAGAGACTCATGCTTGGTCGAAGGCCAAAGAATACAGATGGGTTTTAAGATGAGTTTTCAAAATGGGTAGCAAGGGGGCTTGTCTGATGTGCAATGGAAGATTGTTCCATAATTTTTGAGCAGCAATATAAAAAGCTCTGTCCCTCCTGAGCTTCCTCTTTGACCTTGGTACCTCCGGGAGCAGCTGATCAGCTGACCTGAGGCACCGAGCAGGAGTGTAGGGATAGAGCAGCTCAGAGAGGTAAGTTGGGGTGAGACCACTTAATGATTTAAAAACAAATAAAATAATCTTAAAATGAATTCTAAAGTGCACAGGCAGCCAGTGGAGGGAGGCCAGAAAAGGAGTTATGTGCTCCCTTTTACGAGTTCCAGTTAAGAGACGAGGATCCGCATTCTGAATCAACTGGAGACATGCGAGGGAGGAACTCCAAAATAAAGTATAATCTAATTCAATGAAACAACAGTGTCACAGTTAAATGGTCTAAATGGGCCTTTTGGAAAGCTCAGCTGAGCAAATTTTTTACAGGTAGCGAGTACTGTGATTACTCTAACAAGTAGGACAGGCGCGGTGAACACCTGATTTGCTTTCTGCACAAAAAATGTATCAAGAAAATTTAACGAGTGCACTATTTCAAATTATTCTAATTCGTTGACCAGCACCTGTATATGTCACAAGGTTTGTCTGGGTACTCCGCTTTCTAACAAAGCTTTTTTTTCAAATACAATTCAAGATGATTATGTTGCAGCCAGTGATGGACATCAATAAAATATGTGGTCTGCTCCCTTTCAAGGTGACTCAGCTTGAGCAAACATAGCTACACCAAATTGGTAGCCAGCCTCTGGGCAACTTGTAGGTAGGTCATACGTTGTATATCCTGACACACAGTGAAAACGCAACACCCATATTTAATTACCAAAAACAAGAAGCAACCAATGTTTTTCGATTCAATTTTAATATGAATAGAAAAAGTATTTCATTGTCCATGACAGTTTAAAGTTTCATCACATTATCACAAGAAATGTTTCTGATATGCCATTTTGAATGCACAGACCCTCCTCAAACTGTCAGTAGCGAGTGTGTCCTCCCTGTGCTTGCACACCAGCGCATAATTGGCGAGGCATCGATTCACACAAACATCACACAGTTGTCCGGGAAAAGTTCCTCCACTCCTGTAGTGTTGCTGTCAGCTCGGCGACGTTGTGTGGTTGACGTTGGCGCTGACGTGCACAACAACCCAGTTCATCCCACGTGTTCAATGGGGTTAAGATCAGTTGAATTGGATGGCTAAGGCAGAGCATCGACCATTGCTTGTTGGAGAAAGTCTCTAGTGAGGCGTGTGGTACAGGGATGGACATTGCCGTGTCGGAATGCGAATGGTAATCGTTGTTGTCCATGTTTGTTCAACAGTGGTAGGAGAACTGGTCTTAAAATCTCATCCACATATCGCTGTGCCGTTAGACCGATGCATCACAACCAGTTCACTCCAATATCTCACATTAACGGCAGCTCAGACCATGACACTACCCCCACCAAACCGATATCTCTCCAGAACGCACCTGTCTTGATGACATTGATATTGCCTCCTGTACATCCTTTGTCGGCCATCAGCAAATGACACACAGAACCTTGATTTGTCAGAAAAAAACCCAACGATGGAAGACTTGTGGCGGCTCAAGATAATGACGTTGAGCAAACTGGAGTCTGTTGTCTCTGTGATGTTGTGTCATGATGTTGCCTCAGTATGGCCTCCGGCACCTTAACCCCGCAGCTTGCAGTCGTCGAATCACAGTCATTGCATGGATGGTGCATCCATGGTGTCCTATCATGTTCTGAGCCTTGTCTGCTACTGTTTGGAGCCAGTTCCTCAGATGGATCCACCGGATGTGTCAATCCTGATGTGTCGTTTTAACAGGAATTTGTCCTGGTAGGGGGCGGTGGTGAACGCTTCCTGTCTGTTGGTATCGATGCTCCAGTCTGTTGATGGTGGATGTACTGACCCTGAACTAGCGGGCAACTTTGTACTTGCATGTCATTCAAGTGATGCATTCAACCAACCTGCTGCAAACGACATGACAAAGTTGCGTTTTGGAGAAGTGATCCCCTGACAGACACAAAAACTTGGGCTGAACACGGGCTTGCACAAATTCCAGCTTTTAACCTTCATACCACAATATTTCTTTTGTGGTAATTCTGATGGCTTCAAAAAAATCAGCTACAATTTAAAAAATTAGGTGTTTCGTTTTCAGAGTGTTTCAGTATATGAACAAACTGAAAAGCAGCAGACCAAGGATTGAACCTAGCTTGTGTTGCAGAAGTCTTAAGTGGTTCGTTTCACAAACACACTTTCGTCTGTGCGCTACAGCCGGGTTTTGAGTTCTGTGATGTAATGGTAATGTTCTATATAATCAGAATGCTTGATAGACGATAGTCCTTTTGGGTTTCCCCAGTCAAATATTAATATACAAAAACGGCGGGTACAGAAAGTTTTGTATTGATAATAAGAATCGGTCCGAAGAAAGAAAAAATATGTGCGTATGGAAAAAGCCAACTCAATATTCTATCGATAATAAGTTGTGTTCTTTAACTAAAGTCTGCTGTATGCTGTGTTTCCTCAAGTGATCTGTTTCGTTCATTCATTCAATCTTTATTTCAACTCAAAAATTCAGAGAGGGCCAGCCCTCATTTTCAATGATGTCGGGCACATACATTTAAAAAGCAATAAATACAATACAATAAATGTATATTAAAATTCAAACTGTGCAGTTAATTAAAACAGCTGCAGGCTATTTTCCCAAATTTTGTTGAAACTCTCGGAACTTTCGGTTTAAGCTATTCAGTGGAACGAGTATCATGAGCTCCAGAAGCCCACTCTTAAAGTACAATTTGGGCAATCACCAATATGGCTTTATAAAGAAATGGTTGCCGGTGCAATTCTCATCTCTTTGATAGGGGGGACCTCCCAGCCTTATTACAAACCCCAAGTCCAATGATTTGCAAATCCTTTTCGACTTATCTTCAATTGAGTACGCTATAAAGACAAGATATCTAATGTTCAAACTGATAAACTGTTCTTTTTTATATTCACTCATTTTGAATTTGATGCCAGCGACATGTTCCAAAAAAGCTTGGACGGGGGCAACAAAAGACTGGGAAAATTGAGGAATGCTCAAAAAACACTTGTTTGGAACATTCCACTGGTGAACAGGTTAATTGGAAATAGGTGAGCGTCATGATTAGGTATAAAGGGAGCATCCCCGAAAGGCTTAGTTGTTCATAAGCAAGAATGGGGCAAGGTTCACTACACGGTGAACAACAGTGTGAGCAAATGGTCCAAAATAAGTTTCTCAACGTGCGACTGCAAGGTATTTAGGGATTTCATCATCTACAGTCCATAATATCATCAAAAGATTCAGAGAATCCGGAGATATCTGTACACGTAAGCGGCAAGGTCGAAAATCAAAAATGAACACCTGTGACCATCGATCCTTCAGGCAGCACTGCATTAAAAATCGACATCATTCTGTAAAGGATATTACCATGTTGGTTCTGGAAGACTTCAAAAAATCATTGTCAGTTAACATAGTTTGTCGCTACATTTACAAGTTGAAACTCTACCATGCAAAGCGAAAACCATATATCAACAACAACCAGAAACGCCACCGGCTTCTCAGGGCTCAAGGTCATCTGAGATGGACTGATGCAAAGTGGAAGAGTGTGCTGCGGTTTGACGATTCCACACTTCAAATTGTTTTTGGAAATCATGGACGTCTTGTCCACCGGGCTAAGGAGGAAAAGGACCACCCAAATTGTTATCAGGGCAAAGTTCAAAAGCCAGAATCTGTGATGGAATGGGGATGTGTAAGTGCATATGGCATGGGAAATTTGCATATCTGAGAAGGCGCCATTAATGCGGAAAGGTACAAACAAGTTTTGGAACAACATATGCCGCTATCCAAGCAATGTCTTTTTCAGGGATGTCCCTGCTTATTTCAGCAAGACAATACCAAGCCACATTCTGTACGTGTTACAACAGTGGGGCTTCGTTGTTAAAGACTGTGGGTAATAGACTGGCCTGCCTGCAGTCCAGACCTTTCTTCCATTGAAAAAAGTGTGGCGCATTATGAAGCGCAAAATTCGACAGAGACCCCGGACTGTTGAGCAACTGAACTTGTACATCAAGAAAGAATGGGAAAGAATTCCACCTGCAAAGCTTCTATAATTAGTGTCCTCAGTTCCAAAATGCTTATTGAGTGGTGTTGAAAGGAAATGATGTGACTTCACAATGATAGTGACCAGCCCCGCGACAAACGTCTAACCACTGAAGCGCCAACAGAAAACTTAAACACTGAAGAAACATGGAAAAACTCCACCTTTTGAACATTTAACTTGTTAGTGATGGTTATCCTCCTTTACAGACGTCTTACGCATTTTGCATACCTCCCGCAACAGTACGTGCCTACAGCTTCAGAAATTTCAGAGCTCTCTGATTGGTTGAACACAAAACCCTGCTCGAGTGCACAGACGTTGGCGTGTGAGGAAAGCGAACCACATAAGACATTTACACATAAGGCAAGGATTGAACCTTGGGAAATACCTGAGGAGTCCACTTGCAAAGCCTTCTAAGTCATGTTGGAGGATTTTTTTTTTTTGTAGGCATAGAAATTACCTTTCAAAGGTACCAATTTTCACTTTACTGAAACTATTGCCCTTGCAGAAATAAAAAAAAATAATTAATTGCCTCATGGATTAAGAAATGTTTTTGATTTTGCAACACAAAGTTTTGACTTAGCAGATTTTGAAATTGGAGTGGAAATTTAGCAGGTTTTGACAGTGTTTAAACCAGCTTAGTTGCTCAATAGGTGAAGGCATTTGACTCAGGACCCACTGTACATGCAACAAAATGCTACAGACAGCACAGTGGTTGAATAGCTGCTATGACAATGACAACGTAAACATGAGTCCATGGGTTCAAATCCCCCCTTTATGATTTCACTATCATCACACTTTTCTGAACTGCCCAAACCAACAAACTAGAACCCAATGTGTTGACAGTGATAATGAGATGTGGTGGTGCTGACCATGACTGCCTGGCATCTATTGCTGAGGAAACTGTGGCTCCAATGAGCGAGGAGAGCTGGAAGGTGGAGCTGTCAGAGTTTGTTGATCATCAGATGGCATTGAATGGTGTAGAAGGCTGAGCTAAACTCTATGAAGAGGACCCTGGCATTGTGGCCAACGGAGTTCAGGAGTTGGGAGAGGGTGTGAAAGAGACATTACGGCATCCTCTGTCCTTCTTTAGACTCTGAAAGCAAACTGGTGGGGGTCCAGCTGTAGACTAATAGTATAGTAGAAAGCATTCTGCATCAGTCTCAAAACATTTCGCAATGATGGAGGTTAGAGCTGCTTAGCTGTAACGATTTAGTTCAGAGAGACAGGGTGACGGTTGATGTTTTCCCAAGGCATGGTTGCAGTCCATAGCGACTCACTAAAGATGGAATGGAGAACAGGGGAGCTTTATCACCTGGCTGTTGAGCTGCTTTCCTGAGGATCTTACCAGATTTACACCTCACCAGATGATGGTGGACATACCACTCTGTGAAAGGGACAGAGTCAAATTGCTCAAGGGGGGATTGGATCCCCAGCTGACTCTCAGACTGAGTAGAGCAGTTGAGGGTGTCAAAACTGGCATACAAATAGTTCCGGTGCCTGGAGAAGGAGGTGGGGTCAGTGGTTGTAAAGTGTGGAGGTTTTTAAAGTGGACCCTGTGAGAATTCTGACCTTAAAAGGTCTGCCTGGAATTCATGCTGTTAAAATCCTGTTCCCAATTGTCATTATGCAGGAAGTTTTCCTTCTTGATTTCAATTTTTACAGAGTTCTTTGTCTTGCGATACCAGATTGAGACCTCCCCAGAACTAATGCTCTTCTCCTATTTTTCTCTGTCGTGAGACAAACTGATGTCATTTTATGACTTAGAGAGTGCCTTTCAAAACGATTAAAATGGATGTCCCGAGAAACATTTGTTTATTTGTGCCCGTTTCAGTGAATGTTTGCTCAGTTCACAGGACTGCGGCAATGACGGATTTACAGCAACTTTCGAAAAAACTTTTTTCAACGGGTGTACAGGAATTTTTGTTGTCTTTCCGACCAGATGTTTGCATATTTTTGAGGCCCCCTCGTTCGTGAATAATTGGAGAGAGACAAAATCTTCAGAAGCCATCTTTACTCCAGCTTTGAATCGTGCAAAAATCCAAACCCGGAGAGCAGTCCTATGCACCAAGAAGTGCTAACCCCGCGTTCTTTACAGAGCCATATTTATTGGGAAAACCCAACCGACTTTGCTCCAATCACAATGCATGGGTTGTACACACCTTTATCTCTTAAGTTCTTTCCCTATGACTCTGAGAAACCATGGCAGCACACAGCTGTATTGATTTCTTAAAAAAATGAAAGAATATATACTAAAAAGGAGAGGAAATTTACCGTTAAGAGGGGGAAAATACAGCCAAAGGTGTAGGATACACATGAATACATAAATGATTCAACTGATTATGTTTTCAGTAACAACTAATGATTTTACTGAACAAATATTGATCAAAAGCGACAGAAGTCAAATACATTTAAATATCTCGCCTGATTATGTTTTCAAATCAACTAAACAGAAGCCCACTTACTAATCAAAGCTACAGAGGCCCGCTGCTTGTGTGTGTGAGCTGCTCATGCATGTGTGAATTTAATTGCTTGTATGTGTGTGTGTACGTGTGTGTGCGTGTGTCTGTGTCCACTGCTCGTGTGTATGAACTGCTTGTATGTGTGTGTGTCTGTGTGTGCATGTGCTACTGGTGCTTGTGTCTGTGCACTACTCGTGTGTGTCAACTGCTTGTATGCGTGTGTGTTTTATGTGTATGTGTCAGTGTGTGTATGTATGTGCATGTGTGCGTGTGCCTGGGTGTGTGTGTGTGTGTGTGTGTGTACTGCTGCATACATAATATGGAAATTGATTTATTGATGAATATAATGAGAAATATTGAAATGTAATTGTCAACATTATCAGTGGTGCTGGTCATCTGCCCTGAGCTGTTGATAATAGAGGAGCAGGTAATGTTACAGTTTTTGAAAGCAAAGGGTATTTGCATTATTTTGTGAGAGGCTGGGTCGCGTAGCTGTTGAAAAAGTACAGACTGAAACACAATGGTAAGTTTGAAACCATGATGAATTTATAATCACTAGATTGCCTCCAGACTGCTGAAGCAAAAATCCTCTAGAGGAGCGCATGCCCTTCTGAGCTGCAGACTCGGTGCTGTAGGTACACATTTTGCCCCAAGTCTGCTTCTTCCATAACATTGCAAAACCATACAAAGACTCACCAACAGAACTTGTCCTGTAATGTCCTTCTAAGCAGCTCTATTGTCTGGTTGAATGGATGAATCATGTTCCAACAAAGGTTGCATTTGTTTTCAAGAGCAAGTTTTTCTTCGGCTTTGGCAGCTAACCATTAGGGTGTGATAAACAATGTCTCATATTCTGCCCAAATATTTTACAGATAGGTATGTGAGCCCAAGTGAGAAAATTCACATTTTTAGTGCCCAATGGCCTGTTGGTAATTTTTGAGGGGCCTCCAGGGGGGCAGGGGTGAAAAGTGCACCTGAGAAAAATCAGGTTTTAAAATACAAATATTTCAGTGCCCCCTAAGTTTCCCAAAGTAATATTCCTCTGAGCAATGCTATGGGGTGAAGTCTTTCAGTTGACGTCAGTTTTTGGTGGGCGACTTAGGGCGCAGGACATAGGGGGCGCTCAATATCGCCACTTGTGGCTAGGGGCAGGGACCTTGAGATAAGGCCTCAGAGTGAGATAACTGTGGGGAGGAGTCTTCCTTCTGCTGGGGCTGATGAGGTTGTTGGGACCTGATGTACGTAGGATATGTGCACTCAGCTATGGAATTCTGGGGGTATATACTCTGTGTTAATTAGCTCCAAAGAGGGGGGGTTTGAATAATAAGTACCTGTAGAAAAGAGAGTTATAAACTATTGGGGAATATCTGCCGCAGGGGCGTACATTTAAGGCGTTGTGCTCATACAAATATCCAAGCAAAGGGGAATCCCTTTGTCCTTGTTCTGCATGTAACTCGGACCCTATGTGCATATAGTAAAGACTGGATCCTATTTTACTATCTCTGTCTCTGAGTGTTTTCTTACAGGAATAAATTAAATTTCCACCACACAGACCTCAGAGTTACCCAGCAAGGGTAAATGCTTCAAGCTTCAAGCAACTCTTTTGTTGTACTGCTGGGGTATACTTCTGAAGCAATTTGTAAATGAAAAACTGATGAAAATAGTTGTCAGCTATGCATTGTCAGTAAAACTTGCGATTTATTTTTAAGACAGTAATTTACACTTCTAGATGGACAAGTCAATGTTGATTGAATGATAAACATGTAACAAGCTTCTCTTATGTGTGCTTGTTCTGCTAGTCTCACCTTCCTTATAAATGTAGGTGGCAGTGTAATGCAGTGGTGTAGTCTGACGTGATAGGCTGGTATAAGCCGTATACCCAGTGGAAAATGATTTACGTATACCCCCTTAAAAATGTATGAGGATACGTAACATTTTGTAACGGAGCTTTAATGCATTTATTAATTAAATTCACCCCGGACTTCGTCTATGTTAGAATTGAAGCACGACTTTTAGACCTCTGGGGCTTCCATCGCCTGCGAGTCTGTGACCTGTTGCTAGGCGACAGTAACAAACTTGCTTGGCGGACATTCTCTGTTCAAATGCGAATAGATGCCTAAAGAGATAAAGTATGAAACTATAACAATGGCAAACTACACTCTTTCTGTGTTTTTAGAAAATTGCCAAACTTGCCCCTGAAACTACTACCGGTGTTCTGTCAATTTTTGCTACCTATCAAAATATGCTACCTCGCAGTTCTGCGCTTTCGCAGACCAAAAATCTTGCGCTCGGTTTCTTCGCTCACATCTTAAATCTTAAATATCTTCGAAAATCATGAAAACACATTTTTTTTAGTGCGCCTTTCGACTTGTAAGCCTACGTATATTTGCATGTACAGGCTGGGGTTTCCTGAAAATGCAGAAATTAGATGATAATGGCGTGCGGCATATATCTTTTTGGACAAACTTGTCCAACACATTGTAACATCTGCTTATGTTAAAATGAAAGCACCAAAGGTGCTGATGCCTCGGTGCTTACAGCAGTGACAAGTATGTCCCTTAATGAAGCTGTAAAATTCTGTGTGGACATGTCAGAGTGCCCTTGCTGTGCTTCTATGCTTGACATAAGCTATGTTTCCATCCACTTGTCAATCGAATTATCTGAAGTTCGCCAGAAATATTAATGCAAATAAAGGCGATGAAAATGCATTTCCATCTAACAGCACTAAAGCAAATAAAAACTTATGCGTAATGACGTTACTTGCTGCTATGCGTTCAAATCGGTGTATCGAATAGATTTCTGACATTTTAAGCTGTTTCCATTCATTTTCTCACTGAATCGCTGAACCTTCGAGTGAACAGTAGTAGTGTGGTAGGCAACAAAATTTACTAGTTAGCAATAATGGATCGCGTTTCCCAACTAGTGATGATAATTGCTCAGGTTGTAAAAGTGCTTATGTGCCAGCTATTAGCAACATGCAAACCATTATCAGAAGGCAACAACAGCATCGAAACACCGTCACGATACAGTCGCAGATTTATTCGGTAAATACCGTTTCCATCAGTAGTTATCACATAAACCTTTTACAGATCAAGAAGAAAATCCGATGAGATCAACCGTAAAAACTTAACTTTGATATCTTGAAAATCAAGTCAAATTCCACCATTTCCATGTGGCATTTTTTATTCAATATGACTTCCTTTGCATAAGAACATGTGGATGGAAACATGGCTATTCTCATGTATTTAGCCACCAGTGGCCGGTTGCCATAATGAGTTGATAAGCAGCTTCGTAGGACTGCTTAGCGAGACTGCGGTTGTTAAGCTTAGTCCAGCAATAACTGAAAGCATAGTTCATTTCCACACTGTTACTGTGTGGGGGGAGAAATCATTTGTGATGTTTTATAAAGTTGATACAGCAGTAAGTTCAAAAATCCATGCACTGCTGTATTTAACACAGTGCGCAATGTGTGTCTACATGAATCACTGATGGCATTATGCTCCGTTTGCAAGTTTTGCCATCAGCAGTAACTATTGCTGTGACATAAATTGAACTCACAAGTTGTAAAGCAATCCACTGTGAAGAGCTTTATCTTCATTAAAGTCTTAGTCGCTCGCATCAGCCATCGTGGTAATCAAATAGTGCTATAACTGGAAAACAAAGCTCTCTCTCAAAAATCTAGCAAATTTAAATCCAAGAGGTCGTGGTATTTAACCCATAGAGCCATATTCTAGGACTTAATTTCGACCGGTGTAGCAGCTATCCCGGTAACAGACAGAATGAATGACTGACTTAATGAATAAAGCATACGTACCAATATATAAATGACTACCCTGTAAACCCTATAAGTTGAAGTTAACTATACTCGCAGTTGGCGTTGTTTTGGCCCCAATTTGTGATGACCTATCGGACAGCAAGGGATGATAGACAAAATTTTAAAACTTAAATAGATTTAATTAACAAACCACTGACTAAGATTGAACGACTAAAAAGGTAAACCTAGGTATTGGAAACACATCAGTTCTAGTTACAGCATTCACTAAGCGATAATCTGGACAGAATCAAGTATTTCCATCAGGTTTTGGAGCTAGCACACAGCGTGAACTCCAATCTAAGTTAGAGGGTCTGATAATATCATGTTCTAACATGTACTCAACCTCTTTCTCAGCAATCTTTCTCTTGTCAGGATTCATCTGGTACGGATGCTGTTTTATTGGTTTGGCACTACCAACATCTACATCATGAGAGGCTATAGAAACTCTCTTCGGAACATCAGGAAATAGATCTTTATATTTCTTGATCAAACTCTCAAACTGATCTTTCCGTGAGGGTTCTAAGTGCAGGAGTTCTCCATCAAGATTCTGAAACACTTCAGAATTTGACAATTTACATGAAAGAACTTCAGCTTTAATTCTAGGTTCATCATCTTGAAACTCCCTCTCATCTTCACAAGTCTCAGCCATAGGAGGATCTGAAGTGACAGCTGCAACCCTAGCATTCCTATCATAAGGCTTCAGCAGGTTAATGTGACACAACTGTTTTGGCTAGGTCACAAGCTGCACGCAGTCTTTCCTTGAACTTGCTAACATAGTCTAACAGACTGATATGCGGCTTCTTCTCTTACCACTGTTCACTCAACAATAGCAAAGGTCCTCTCACTTCATGGCCAAACATTAGCTCAAACGGACTGAATCCAGTAGACTCCTGCACTGCTTCTCTAGCTGCAAACAACAGCGAATTAACACCTTCATCTCAGTTTTTCTCATAGTCGCAACAATAAGTCCTCATCATTGTCTTCAGAGTGGAATGAAACCGCTCTAAGGCACCCTGACTCTCTGCATGATAGGCACTGGAAAGAATGTGCTTCGCACCTAGTTCATACACAACCTGCTGAAACAATCCAGAAGTGAAATTGCTACCTTGGTCTGACTGAATTTCCCTGGGAAGGCCAAACAACGTGAAGAACTTTATCAAAGCCTTCGAGATTGCAGTTGCCTTGATGTTACGTAGAGTTATGGCTTCAGGGAATCTGGTAGATGCACACATGATTGTCAACAAGTACTGATTTCCAGATCTAGTCTTGGGTAATGGACTAACACAATCAACAATGACCTTGGAGAAGGGCTCCCCAAATGCTGGATAGGCTGCAGTGGAGCTACAGGTGGGTCTAACAAGGGTTTTCCAACTACCTGACAAGTGTGACAGGTTTTACAAAAATTGGAAACATCTTCCGAAGTCCAGGCCAGAAGAAGTGTTTCATGATCTTGTCAACAGTCTTGTTAACACCATGATGACCTCCTAAAGGCAAACTATGAGCCATTGTTAAGATCTCATTTCTGTTGACCTTTGGAACAACAATTTGCTTGACCACTGCCCAATCTGCATTGGCAGGGATATCAGCAGGGCGCCACTTCTGCATCAACACCCCATCC
Source organism: Gymnothorax reevesii (assembly GCA_029721435.1). Taxonomy (NCBI): domain Eukaryota; kingdom Metazoa; phylum Chordata; class Actinopteri; order Anguilliformes; family Muraenidae; genus Gymnothorax; species Gymnothorax reevesii. The sequence goes on from CM056574.1 coordinate 120,392,457, forward strand.
TTGAAATAATACCCAACTTGAACTGCGTCTAGGGCTCTCTTCTTTAGTACACAAATTTCAGGATCATTAGTTTGCTCCTGAATCAACTGCTTTCTGGACAGAGACAAGTCTCCAGACACATCAGAATCACCAGACCCATCTCGCTGGCTGAACAGAGAACTGATAAAAGTGTCTGTAAGTCCTCAAACGGAGAAACCATAGTAGGCTGAACAGAGTCATGAGGCGAACCACCTGAGTCATGACTATTCAATGTGCTGGACGGCACCACATCATCTTCTTCTTGAGCATTCTTGGCCATGGCACGGATCACTGCACAGGAAGGATACAGAGATGGGTCTTCATCACCATCTTCAGTGCTTGGATGTGAAGTAATATGCACACTGACCCCAGCCAGGTCATTGCCTAGCAGCAAAGAAATCCCCTTAATAAGTCCCACCTTTACCTGTCCTGTAACTAAATCTGACTTCAAGAATACAGAGTGCAGGGGTACAGACACAGTTCTACCTTCAATACCTTGTACAAGTATGAAATCCCCAGAACTGTCTCATCATGTAACTCCAAGGAGTCCATCAACAAAAGTGACTGAGAAACTCCGGTATCCCTTAGGATATATATATGTGTGACAGTTGAGGGGTCCTGTCACTAGAAATGTCTCCTAATAAGTATCAGCCTTGGCTATTCTGCCGAAGAGCCAGGCGAAGTGGTCAGCGCATTTGACTCTTACCCAGGAGTCTGGAGGTTCAAGTGCCCGCCCGGGCCCTCCTTTGGCCTGCTACAATCTGGCGTAATTGGCAGGATCTGGGAGATCCTAATGGATGGCAGCATGCGTAAAGCATGGAGCGTGAGGACACGCTAATGAAAGAGGTGGAGAGATGTGACAGTTGAAGGGTCCCGTCACTAGAAAGGTCTCCTAATAAGTATGCACCCTGGCTCTTTGGCAATGTGGTCAGTGTGTTTGACTCTTACCCGGGAGTCTGGAGGTTCAAGTCCCCGCCCGAGCCCTCCTTCGGCCTGCCACATATGGGTACAGGAGGAGAATGCTCATTCAGAGCCACAACTCCCTCTGACACAAATGGAAGAAATTCCTCCCTCACAAAGTCAGCAGTATCAAGCTTCTTAGCCTCACAAGGAGCAGGCAATTTAGCAGATCGGTCATCTACTACAGGGGTTTCTAACCTTGTCTTCACAAAGGCATTGGGTTTGGCTTTAAGGAACCAACCAGTTAGTCGTAACATGACCAGATTTCTTGCAATAATTGCAAACTTGACCACTTTTTTCACTGTCAGCTTTCACACTTTGATCAGACCTGTGACAGGATTTCTGAGCACCATCACCAGATTTGTCTTTGGGTGAGGAATCTTGGGTATCACCGTTTCCTTTCTTCTGAAATTTAGACCATCTATTGTTCCTGCTGGACTGAAATTTGGACTTATGTGTGAGAACATATTCATCTGCAAATTTGGCAGCTGATTGCAAATTCTCTGCTTGCTTCTCATTAATGTAGGTCTTAATATCATCCTTAACACAGTTCTTAAATTCTTCAACTAACACCATCTCTTTTAGTGAGTTGAAATCATCCTTGACCTCCATAGAAGTACACCAGCGCTCAAAGCAAACATTCTTCTCGTTTGCATATTCCACATAAGTTTGATTGTCAGATTTCTTCAGACCTCTGAATTTCTGTCGGTAAGCCTCTGGAACCAACTCATAAGCCCTCAAAATAACCTTTTTGACAACCTCATAATCAGAGGAATCATCTGCAGACAAAGCCGAATAGGCTTGTTGAGCTTTACCTTTGAGGACAGTTTGCAACATCAGACGCCAGTGTTCCTTTGGCCACTGACAACTCTTAGCTACCTTCTTGAAGCACTGGAAATACTCATCAACCTCCTTCTCCGAGAATGGAGGCACCAGCTTTACCTCCTGGCGAGCATGACATTTGTTTTCAGCTTCCATTTTGATTTTTAGTTGCTCCATGTGAAGCCTAGCTTCTCTGTCTAACTTCTGTAAATCGAAATCTCTCTGTCTAGCTAATTTTTCTAACTCAAACTGCCTTTTTCTTTTTCCTCCCTTTCTTTTCTCTCTCTTTCTCAAACTCTCTTTGTTTTTCTTTTTCCTCCCTTTCTTTTCTTTCTTTCTCTCTCTCAAACTATCTTTGTTTTTGTTTTTCCTCAATTTCAATCTCCAGCATTTTTAATTTAAGTTCCATTTCTACATTGGATTTTCCACTGGAAACTGTTCCAGATCTCCTGGTGCAAACACATTTTCATCAATGTAATATTCAACAATCTCTCTAGCCAGTCTTGCTTTTCGCATGGCTGGTTTTACATCTGTCAATCTGTCTAACTGTCTCATTATTTCTTGCAGCTCTGTCTTTTGAAAAGACTTCAAAACCTCTACGATTGGTGATGCCAAGAAATCATCCATTGCTGTTGATCTGTCAATATATATCTAGGAAAATAAAGAAAAATTTTTACAATTTGAAATGTTAGATTCTCAATAAATGACTCACACAATGGTCTATCCCGGACTTGAGCCCCCAATTTGTTATGGCCCCAATTTGTTATGACCTATCGGACAGCAAGGATGACAGACAAAATTTTAATACTTGAACAGATTTAATTAACAAACCACTGACCAAGATTGAACTAAAAAAAAAAATGCGATAATTACATTCCCTTGGTAATGGAGATGGGGTTGCTACCTTGCGATGTCCTGGGACAGGAAAAAGCTCCAACGCAGGCAAAAATCCACAAAACGCTTCACAGGTCTTGAAAAGAGTGACAGGTCTGGTCAAATGTATCCTTTCACTATTTCTCCTTGCAATCTGAGGGCGTGTGCATGGGTGCAGTGACAGTCATAAACAGTACATGATTTTTATTTTTAAAATATAATATTTTATATTAAAAATGTGTCTTGTGTTTGCATTGTTATTGGGGCTTAGTGTAAATGACAAAAAGTTAATAAAAATGGACATCTGTTGCAAAATGTTGAAATTGTCTGTGTGTGCTATTGTGTGCCTCTTTGTGTATGTGGCTATGTGTGTGGTGCGTGCTCAAGTGCTTGTGAGTGTCTGTGTGTGCATGTGATGTGTGTGTGTGTGCATGTGATGTGTGTGTGTGCGCATCCCAAACTTCCCTCATCTGTGAAATCTGTCCTCTTTGCTCTTGTCCTAACTGTATGTATGCGAGTAAGTGTTTGCTTGTGAGTGTGCGTGTGTGCATGTGTGTGTGCCCCTTCCATACCTTCTGCACAGAGCTGTGGCCAGCTGTGTACGGTAGTCTGTGATGCATACCTGTTAAGATGGGCAGGTTTGTGTATGTCTGCATGAGCGCGCACGCGTGTGTGTGTGTGTGAACGTGTACCTATTTGTGTATGTCTTCATATTTGTGATGTGTGCCCGCGTGATTGTGAGTGTTTATGTGTGCATACTTGTGTGTAATTATGCGTGTTTGCATGTGTATGTGCCATGCTGAAATGTGTTTGTGTAAATTTGAGCCTGTTTCTGTGTCTATTTAGTGATCCATGTGCTTCTAAGTGTGTGTGTGCACATCTGAGATCGCATGCACACACACAGACACACGCACACACACACACACACACACACACACACACACAGATAGTCTCTAGATGGTCTGCCGTGCAGATTATAGACAGTTAAGATGGGCAGGTTTGTCTGTGTGCGTGATTGTGTGCCTCTTTGTGTATGTGTCCATGAGTGTAGTGCATGCTCAAGTGCTTGAGCGTCTCTGTGTGCATGTCAGACAGCAAAGTTGGTTGAATATGGGGGGGGGTAGTTTCAGGATAGTGCCCTTCACACAAACATGCTGCTTTAAGGAGGGTAAGTGTTTTATGTGTGTGTGTGTGTGTGTGTGTGTGCGGGGGGGGGGGGGGGGGGGGGGGGGGGGGTATTGAGTGTGTAAGTGAATATGTGCCTGTTTGTGCATATTTATTAAAGGCGATTCCACACGTGGAGTTCGGAACCATTTTAAATATGTTTTTGGACCCTGCTTAGTAAGCACTCAACTTGGCAGAATTATTGCACCACGTGGTAATGTCAACGACAGAGAGAATATTAGGAAAAAACTTGTGTGGCGTACGGGACGAAGACATTTTTTTCAGGAATTATTTCAGCTATTAAGGTCTGTGAGTTGGTCAGTGGAAAACTATCCTCACCATTCTTAAAAAACAAAGAGAGCCTTAAAGCAACTAACAGCAAATGGGCACAAGTCAAACAATTCTACTTTACTCCTCACACTACCCACTTCATTCTGATGGTTGTACAAATGCCTTCCTTTCTTTTCTTGATCCCACAATCTTTTTAACGGTTGCATATGTTTACCCCAAGGCAAATGCCGCCTCTGCAACCCGCACAATATTTGATGTTGTATAGAAAGTGCAGTCCATTTCACCAGAAGCTTCAAATTTTATACTGGGTGACTGGGTGTCTCATGTCTCAATACTGTACAATACTACAAATTTTTACCAGTGTGTCACCTGTTCCAACAGACAGGGTAAGACTTTGGACTTGTGCAACAAGTCTATGAAATACGCTTTTAGATCACTCCCTCCTCCCCCCTTGGTCACTGCAGATCATAACTGTGTGTAACCTCTCCCCACCTACAAGACTGCCTGAAAGAGGGAAAAAGTCCAAACAAAGGATGTGAAAAATCTGGACGAATAATGATCTGCCCTCTTTGCAGAGATGTTTTGACTGTATGAATTGGGAAATGTTTAAGAAATCTTGTAAAGATTTGGATGAACGCACTGATGTTGTCTGCTCATATGCTGCTTTCTGCAGAGGTATGCTTATTTCCAGTAAGAGGGTTAAAATTTACCCAAACAATAAGCCGTGGGTCACAAAATCTGTTAACCATTCTCTGAAAAAAGAAATTGGCGTTTCAAAAAAGAGAGGCATCAGACCTACACTCAGCCACCAAGGAGCTCAAAATGGAGATCTTAAAAGCAAAACAGAGCTATAGAACTATACTGGAGGACAAAGTGGCTTCTAACAGTCTTGGCTCTGCCTGGAGGTGCATGACAACTATTGCTGGCAAAAAAAGACAGCACCAGTATCACTTATAATGGCTTTAGCGCAGATGCTGATTTTTCTCATGCTTTAAATTGCCTCTATAATCATTTCAACATGTTTGATTTTAGCAGAGAGGTAAGGAACTAAGCCTTAAAGTGCATGATAATCGACACTTTTCTATAATGAAGAGGATGTTGAAAAAGCCTTCCAGTGCACAAAAGTCATGGGCCAGTTAATATCTGTGGTCGGCTAATTAAAACTTGTGCAAAAGAACTGAGTTCAGTTTTTCATTATATTTTTAATAGATCCTTGGAAATGCAGGATGTCCCTAAAATCTGGGAACATGCTGTTATTGTCCCAGGCTCCAAATCCAGCTGTCCCACAACGCTGAATGATTTTAGACCGATTGCTCTGACATCAACTACAATGAAAACCTTTGAAAAACTGGTACATGTGTAAATTTTGAAAAACACAATGGCCCTCATTTATCAAATTTGCGTACACCAAAAAAATGGGTGTACGCCAGATGTCCCGCAAGAATCGGCATTTATCAATCTGAACGTGAGCGAATGGTCTGCAAAAATCTCTCGACAGCCCTGACCAGGTGTACGCAAATCTGAAAACAGCGAACAACCTGCAGGAACGAGAGCAGCTGTCAAAATGAGTAATAAACCATGTGCAGCCATGCGGACGTCATGCTGTTGTTGTTCTTATTAGTAAAATAAATAAATAGACTAAATAAATGAATGAATAAATAAATGAAGAAAAGCAGGTTGTTTCCAAATATAAGTGTAATTAGTTTCTCTACACAGATGTCATTATTTATTTATTTAATAAATATATTTAATAAATAAATTGAACCTGTGTTGAGAAATTAGTTACTCTTATTTGGAAACAACCTGCTTGTCCGGCCAGACGGCTGACAATTACAATCAATTTGATTAAGCGCAATGCGCAGCTTGGCAGATACGCAGTGTATGTCAGATCCTCATCCAGTCAGATATATACTGAAAAACAAAAGAAACGAAAGTTAGCCGAATTAAAGGCAGACTGGAAAATAAGTTTGTGCGTAATTATTTTAGAAAATCAAATTTATTACTAGCACGTGCAGATTTACACTCGTTTCATCAAACGGGGGTGGGGGGTGGGAGGGGGTGGTGTGGAGACTCATCCATGTCCCCACCAGCTCGTATTCCCACGATGATGGTGGAGCCTATCAGTGCTGTGACAGCTGGAGGCTCGAGTCTGGTTGGCCTCCACCGGTCCTTGTGCTGTTGCAACCCGTTTTTTGGAGGCGATCTTAAAATCGAACCACATTTTTAACCTACATGTAAAGCATTTGGATTGTCAATTATGTAGGTAATATAACATGAAATGTCATGGATCTATAAATTGAATTTATTAAGGCCGATGTTATATGCACTTTTACATGTGGCCAATGCAAAATTTTTTTCTTGACCACACTTGTAAGTGCGAAAGTTGATGACCAGTGCCGCTTAGAAAGTACCGCTTAAAATAAGTCTGGCCAAGAAAAAATTTTAGCTTTGGACACACTTAAAATAAGTGTGGGCAATGGAGAAATGTTCGTCTTATAATAAGATAATAAGTGTGTCTGACAAGAATTTTGGTCATTTAAGTGCGTCCAAGCACAAAAATTAAGTGCGTCCAAGCACAAAAATTGAGTGCGAATAGTCACTTCGATTTATTAAAGAATTAAATCAAACCTCTGCTGCACTCCGGTTTTCCACCTCAACGGTGTTTACTACTGCAGCAGCAATAGTTTTCGAAACTGCAGCCTACTGGGCTCCCTTTGTGCCACTCTTAGGACTTCCAAATAAAATATACTGAGTACAAATGAAAACGCACCACTTGAAAAAAGTCAATATTTAAGTTCAAATGAACTTCAATATAATTTTTATACAACAACACTACAGTGACATCACTCGACATGCCAGGTGCAAGAAATGCGAGAATTTCAAGTTAACAGTAACACTAGGCAATTTTTTGCAAAAACGCAACATCTTGCACGCACACCACGGGAAAAAATGAATTTTCACTCTGAATTTGTGCACACATTGCCTTTAAAAGCATCTGAATCCGAATAAAATTTCACTTCTTCACTGACACTTGTGAAACGTCAACACTATGCTGCGACTTACAGCCCCTGAACAGGAACGTGCCATAGGCATGCTTCAAATTGGCGCCAGCACCAGGGAAATTGCCAGACAACTACACTGCGCACACACAACGATCGCAAGACTCCATCAAAGGTTTCTGCAAACGGGGAGCACTCGGGACCGTCCTCGACCGGGTCAACAACGTGTGACAACGGCACGTCAGGACCGTCAGATCGTACGGGATCATGTCCGAGACCGAACACCACCAGCGACAAGAACGGCTGCTCAAGTCCAAGGACGACGTGGATTAGCTCACCCCAACAACGTACGGAACCGTCTGCGAGCTGCAGGCCTGCGGGCACAACGTCCTTAATTCGACCCCATATTGACGGAACGTCACCGAAACCAGCGTCTACAGCGTGTACAGGCACCAGAATTGGCGACTACAACAATGGCACGGTGTCATCTTTTCTGACGAGTCACGATTTCACTTCAGGAACGCAGATGGCCGTATACATGTTTGGCGGAGACGTGGTGAATGTTATAACGCCGATTGTGTCGTTCAAACGGACCGTTGGGGTGCTGGCACCGTTAAGGTGTGGGGTGGAATAAGCTACCGTCACAGAACCCCTCTCCATATCTGCAGAGGAAGGGTGAACGGCGTCTACTACCGGGACCAGGTGCTGCAGAACCATGTTGTGCCGTTCTTCAACCAACACCACGATGTCCACACGTTCCAACAGGACAACGCCAGGGCACACACTTCAAGGGTGTCCATGCAGTACCTTGCACAGCAGAACATCCCGGTGCTTCAGTGGCCAGCTCTGTCACCCGACCTCTCCCCTATCGAGCACTAATGGGATGAAATTGGACGACGTCTTTCACGTCGACGCCAGATGGATAACATCCGAGAACTTGAGGCTGCCCTTGTTCAGGAGTGGAATGCTATCCCTCAGAACACTATCCAGAGACGATGCACCGCATGTGTCAATACAAATGGCGGTCACACCCGTTATTGACTTTCCTGTTTGACCCCTACACCAGTTAAACCTCTCTCGCGCATTAACATTATCGTGAATGAAATTGAATGATGTTTACGTCTTCTTAAATCATTCATCATCTCAAATGCATCATACGTATATACTTCACATATGAATCCGTGGAGCTATTCCAGATTTCGTGAGTGGTGCGTTTTCATTTGTACTCAGTATAATTTTGTTTTTCTCCATCTATCGTTGCCCTGCTGGTAAAACCTCATATCCTCAAAATGATAAACTTTACAGGAGAGCAAAAAAAAAACAAGGTTTAATTTTGCATGTAAGAATGCAGTTGAGCTGTGTTCGAGTAGGATTACTATTTTTCCTCCAAGAATTTATCCAATCAATGAAATTTTGTATTTTGCAATGTTTATGCTATTATCGTGGACATACGAGTTTTTGTTTCTCATCAAATTGTAGATACGAGGTTTATCAGCAGGCCGACAATATTTCCTCCTCAGTTAAGTTCTTTCTTCTTTGCCGTCTTTCGAGAGTCCATGTCGTAAAGTGGGCAGGACTATGCCTTCCGGGGCATGAATTTATGTAAATTACGATGGTTTCTGCCGCCAGATTTATCAACGCTACGGCAGTTCTACACCGAAATCTGCAACGTACACACTTTTAGTAAATCAGACGTGACACCTGGCTAACGATGATATTTACACCAGAATCTACACCAGATCCTACGCAAGTTTGATTAATGAGGGCCATTATGTGCACTTGATCAACTGCAGTTTGCTTATAGGCCTAAAGGAGGTGTGGAGGCTGCTACACTCACTTTGCTCAACCTGCTGTTCAAACATCTAGGAGGGAGTGGATGCCATGCCCGGCTTTAACTCATCGATTTCTCCTCTGCTTTTAATACGATACAACCGCACATTTTTACTAAGAGATTTTTAGAACATTTTAACCCGAGTAATAGTCTTGTGGGCTGGATTTTAAATTTCCTAACAGACAGGACTCAGAGTGTCAGGGTCAATGGGTCCTTGTCTGGCAGAGTGTGTTCCTCTACTGGCTTACCACAGAGGTGCGTGCTCTCACCCCTTATTTATTCTATACACAAATATGTCCCAGAGCACTTTTAAAAAAAAATTGTTTTATCGTAAAGTATGCTGATGACTCTGCAATCGTTAGTCTGCTCCAGGGAAATGAGAGCAGCCATGGCCCTGTCATTGATTACTTTGTCAAGTGGTGTGAGGATTCACATCTTCAGCTTAACACATCTAAAACCAAAGACATGGTCATTGACTTTAGAGGAAATGCCAACACACCTGAGCCCACTATCATCAAGGGACAAACCATCAAACGGGTACAATCCTATAAGTATCTCGGGACTATTACTGACTCTACGCTGAACTTAAAAGATAACTGTGAAGCTGTGTGTAAGAGGGGACACCAGCGTCTGTTCTGCTTGCGGGCGTTGTCCGGCTTTCATTTTAACAGGACCATGATGACACTTTTCTATCGTGCTTTTATTAGCTCCCGCACCACGAGCGGCAGGAGCTATGGTGTTGGGCTCTGTCCGTGCCTGCATCCATCAACACATTTTGCTTTATCTCATAAACTATTTCAGTTACAGGCTCCTAATTCTTACTGGACATGCATCTCCTAAAGGCCTACAAATGACGTGCTTAAAGGTGACCTTGGCCTATTTTTTCAAGGTCACTGGCCTAAAAATATCACCAAAAACTTCAACATTTTGCTTTATCTCATCAACTATTTCAGTTACAACCTCCTAATTTTTACTGGACATGCATCTCATGAAGGCCTACAAATGATATGCCTAAAGGTTTTCATGGTCACTGGCCTAAAAGTATCATAAAAGTGGGTAAGTAAAATGACCATATCAAACTTGCCATCAGTTGGTGTGTATTTAGCTATTTATAACAATTTTCAAACAGGATGTCCATTTCTCCATTTAACATGAGGTCCCGACCCCTTGGGTCTGTTGGCCATCACCCTGACAACTAGATTATAGATAAAGACACATGGAGTTAATTCTCTGGAAGCACTTTGTCTCAACTAACTTTGTCTGCAGTTTCATTGATAAAGACGCACATTTTCTGGGTAAACCAGGCACCTTTAGTAATCTCACAGTGTGTCATTGCCAGTCGGTTGGAGCGGGTTATTTTGCCCAACTGAGCTGCAGATGACTTTCTTCATATCAAAGTGTAGGTTTTCTTCAATGAAAGTTATATATTCTGAAAGCACTTTTTGAGAACTACACTTTTATCAAAATTCTGACTTTGAAAAGTTAAATACAGCATTTTTGTAGCCTTTATCTTTGAATCTCCTCTGTATTTGTTAGGCAGTCAGAGGCTTGAGGCAGGCTGCTAGCAGGATAGGTCAGCAGAACAACAGGCCTCTATTCTGCAGAACGTTAATATTTTTTCATTAAAATTACATGGTTAGATAGCACTTTTTGAGAACTACATTTTGATCAAAATTATAACTTTGTGATGTAAAAATAAGAAGATTTCTAACCTTTTCTTGAATCTCCTTGTTTGTAATTGTTAGGCAAGGCAAGGCAAGGCAAGGCAACTTTATTTGTATAGCGCATTTCATACCAAAACAGCAGTTCAATGTGCTTTACAGAAGATTGAGGCAAAGGCAGTCTAATGCATCATTCATCATAATACAGATTTAATAATATTGACAGCAGAGGAGGTAAAATTTAGATTAAAACCAGACAGACAAAAATAAAATAATAAGAATAATGATAATTATCAGACCGATAAATACAAAAGAGATATTAAAAACAAAGTTGAGGATAAAAACAAAGGCAGATAATGTGAGATATGTGCATACATTTATACATAAGTAACACATATACATATATACATACACATACATACATACATATATATATAAATATATGTACATATATACATATACATACACACACACACACATACATACATACATACATATATGTATAAAATGCATATGTACAAAAGCCTGACACACATGTATACACACATACATACGAACAAATGTAAAATGTAGAAAGAAAAAAATTAAAATAAAATAAAACAGGGCACCCTGCATAGAACAAGTGAAGTAAATGTAAAATGGAGAACGGAGAAGTTAAAAAATAAAGTAGGGGCAGCTAAAAAAATGAGAATTAAGAAACAGTAGATAAAACAAATTAGGGAAAGGCATCAGTGAACAGTTTAGTTTTTTATTTAGATTTAAAAATGGCAACTGAGGAGGCATTTTTAATGCTTTCTGGGAGCTGGTTCCAGAGATTGGCTGCATAGTAGCTAAAAGCGGCTTCACCAGTCTTTGTCCGAGTGAGGGGCTTAGTTAAAGTATAATGTTGCAGAGACCTAAGCGTCCTTGCAGGGATGTAGCGATGGAACATGTCCTTTAAATAGTTTAGTCCCATCCCATTTAAGGATTTAAAAGCAAGTAGCAAGGTTTTAAAATCAATTCTGTAATTCACAGGGAGCCAGTGCAAGGACTGCAGGATCGGGGAAATGTGTTCTGTTCTTTTTGTTTTAGTGAGAACCCTGGCTGCTGCATTCTGAATCAACTGGAGCTTTTTAATGGTGATCTTAGGAAGCCCTGTAAATACGCCATTTCAGTAATCAAGCCTACTAGAAATAAAAGCATGAAAGAGCTTTTCAAGATCATTCTGTAGCATAAGATCACGTAATTTAGTGATGTTCTTGAGGTGATAAAATGCTGATTTTGTTACTGCTTTAATGTGGCTGTTAAAATTCAGATCACTGTCAATGATCACACCAAGGTTTCTGACAGAAACTTTAGCTTTTAGCCCCTTGGTTTCAAGAAGGTTAGCGACCTTAAGCCTTTGTTCTTTCCGACCAAATAGAATAACTTCTGTCTTGTCTGCATTCAATTGAAGGAAGTTACGAGTCATCCACTTATTAATTTGGTCAAGGCACTGACAGAGAGATTCAACAGGGGTAAGATCATCTGGTGGCATGGCTAAATAAACCAGAGTGTCGTCTGCGTAACTGTGATAAGTGATTGAGTAATTCTTCATAATTTGTCCCAGGGGTAGCATGTAAAGGTTGAATAATAGGGGTCCTAGTATTGATCCCTGGGGGACTCCACAGGTCAGGGTTACTGGTGCTGAGGTACAGTTGCCAATAGTGACAAAAAAGCTTCTCTGCTGCAGATAGGACCTTAACCATTTGATGACCATACCGGAGAGGCCAACCCAGTGTTCAAGTCGGTGTAGTAAAATATTGTGGTCGATTGTGTCGAACGCAGCACTGAGGTCCAGCAGCACCAAGACTGATGTTTTGCCTGCATCTGTATTAAGGCGGATATCATTAATAACCTTAATTAAGGCAGTTTCAGTGCTGTAACTTTCTCGGAAGCCCGACTGATAGTCATCAAAACAATCATTTTCAGTCAGGAAAGTAGTTAGTTGGTTAAAAACTATTTTTTCAATGATTTTTCCAATAAAAGGCAGTTTAGATATGGGTCTGTAATTGTTTAGAACTGAAGCATCTAGGTTATTCCTTTTGAGCAGGGGCTTCACTGCTGCCGTTTTTAATGACTGAGGGAAAAGACCAGTCTGTAATGAAGTGTTGATGATCTGAAGTATATCACCTTTTATAAGGTGAAAGACAGATTTAAAAAAGTTGGTGGGCAAGGTGTCTAGCCCTGATGTAGAGGAACTGAGCTTTTGCACAGTTTTATCTAGGATGTCAAAGTCAATCAGATTAAATTCTGACAACACGTTTGGGACTCTTCTCACTTTGCTGGGTAACTCAGGCTGTATAGTTAGCTGGGATTGAGATATATGCAGTCTTATTTTATTGATTTTTTCTTTGAAAAAGGATGCAAATTCATTGCAACTACTGACAGAGAGAAGCTCAGGTGGTAGTTGTGGTATGGGGTTTGTGAATTTCTCAGCAGTGGAAAATAGCACTCGGGCATTATTCAAATTTCTGTTGATGGTGTTGGAGAAGTAAAGCTGCCTTGCTTTGCTGATTTCTAAATTATACAGGGAAAGAGTCTGTTTATGGATTTGATGGTGAATATGAAGCTTGGATTTTTGCCATTTCCTTTCAGTTTTCCTGCACTTTCTCTTTAACTGTTTAACTGTTGGATAGTTTTTCCAAGGAGCTTTTGGTTTATGAGTGACTTTTTTAAGTTTCAATGGAGCAATGCTATCCATAATTTGCATCATTTTTGAATTAAAATTGCTAACTAGCTCATTAACAGAGTCTGATAATTGACAAGAAGTTTGTGATAGAGCATGCTCAAAAAGAACTGCAGTGTTATCAGTTATGACTCTCTTACTGAAAGTCAAAGGCCTGTTATGGATATAAGGAGACATACAGGCATCAATAAAGACACAAAAATGATCAGACAGGGCCAAGTCCATTACATTGGTGGAGATGTTAAGTCCTTTTGCAATAACAAGGTCAAGGGTATGACCACGGGAGTGTGTTGGCCCATGTACATATTGTGTTAAGTTGAGTGCATCGATTAGTGCGAGAAATTCCTTGCCATAGGTATTGCTGGGGTCATCCACGTGTAGATTAAAATCTCCAGATATAATAATGTGGTCAATGTCCAAGCAAATGACTGACAATAGTTCAGCAAACTCCACCAAAAAGACCTTCGCTGAGTGTTTAGGGGGTCTGTAGACAGTTAGTAGTAGGATGTTTGGAGAACCCCTGATAAGGGCACATAAATATTCAAAGGATGCATGGTTATCAAATGACAGCTGTTTAAAATGAAAGAGGGCTTTAAATATGTTCGCAATTCCACCACCTTTTCTGTTTGTGCGGGAGGCACACATAAAATTAAAATTAGGGGGGGCAGATTCAATTAGAGTGGCTACGCTTTTTCCTTCATCTAACCATGTTTCAGTAAGAAGCAGAAAATCAAGTATATGTGAACAAATGAGCTCATTGATTAAAAAGGACTTGTTTGAGAGTGATCTGACATTCAGAAGAGCTAGTTTTATGTTAGTAGAAGAGGGGGTGTTCACTGAGAGAGTCTGAGGTTGTTTAGGAATAGGCCGAAGATTAGACTGATTAACTCTCAAGTGTACTCGACCTCTATTTATTTTAGTCAATCTTGGACGGGATAGTGTAGGGATAACCTGATTTAACGTGCGATATGTACTGATGAGCCTTTGACCAACAGTCTGAATGGGACAGTAAAACGGTGAGAGAGAGGATGCCAATTTTGGACACAGGGGGGAGCTGACGCTGGGAACAGGTGTGTACTTGGGAGGAGAGGAAGAATTTGGAGAATGTGAGTCAGGTCTAGATAGTCACTCACGTGGAGTTGATTGTACCGCATATTGAATGTTAGCAGCGAGCATATGTGAGCCTAATTTGTTTGGGTGGACGCCGTCTCTGCTGAAAAGTGTATAACGATTCCAGAAGAGGTTAAAATTGTCTATAAAAACCACATGGTGAGTTCTACATGTGTGCTGCAGCCAGATGTGTTAGACCAGGGATACTCATTCTTTTCCAGAATAAGCCACAGTGGGTGCAGGCTTTCATTCTAACCATGCAGTTACACACCTGATTCTACTTATCAAGGGTCTATGGCAAAAGCTTGAAGGGTTGATTAGTAGAATCAGGTGCGTGAGGTTGGATAGAGTCAAAGCTTGCACCCATTGTGGCTGATTCTGGAAAAGAGTGAGTATCCCTGTGTTAGACAGGCAGACTTGAGGCAGACTGCTTGCAGCAAATGGCCGAGAGCTGCTGTCACTTCCTAGCCTGTTACACATGTGTACCCCTAAAGCTTAAAAACAGTGTTTATTGTCACAACATGGTTTTAATTATCGATTATGCCTTGCACTAGCTGGAATTTATGTTATATACTACTCAAAATTTGATAGGGATCATACTGATTTTTTTGTGAAATGACATGCAATTTTGGTAACTGCCACTGATGAACAATATATTGGATAAATGACATGCAGTCAGACCCAAAACACAATTGCAAGTGCATTTAATGACATTAAATGAGCATGCAACCTCACACTTTTGGCTTTCATGAACACTTCATGGTTTCACCTGTGGAAACATTTTTTATTGATTAATTTTATTATTATTAATTGCTTATCCTTGCTTGCTCATATTCTGTTTTAGTTCACAACTTCATAGGCCTAGAGTGTGTGTGTGCTTACATATTTCTGATTTAGCAGGGGCCTGCATAACTGTACTAGTGTGTCATGACATGTAGCCTATCTAAAGTCATGAAGTCTTGAATGTCTGTACCAAGGGCAAGATGTTTTTCTCTTTCTCTAAGTTTATATGTTCATAGAAAGCTCCAGAATCCATAACAAGATAAGCTGGAGCCAGAGCTGAGAGAGAAGGCAGGTGCTCTCCTCCCTAGCAAGATGTGTGTGTATCCCTAGATAACTTGACGTGGTTACGTACCAACTTGACGCAGTTGCGTGCGACGGCAAAGGCTTGCGTGATGTGTAAATCAGCACGAGGGGGGAGGAGAATGCCATGGAGTATTCCTACAAATACCAGAGCACTTTCTAACTCTGTATCCTCCATTTTGACCTGAGCTTCTGTACGTGGGGATCCTTTTTTCTGCAGAAAAGAGTAAACAATTTTGGCTTGGATATTAACTTCTCTGCCTCCGACTGATTTTTTTCCTGAGTCATCTGAGTTTCTCTTGTGAAGGTAATACTTGGAATATGAAAATCAAAATTCCTTTAACACACCTCTTACATGTAAAGTGAAAACAGACAGTGTTTGTTTGATGTTTCATTACTACAGTTAATGTCAATAACGTGTATGACCTCCCCTAGCTTGAATGACAGCTTGACAACGTCGGGTCATACTGTCAATCAGAACCCGGATGCTTGCAATTGGAATGTTGTTCCATTCTTCAACAAGGGCATTTCCGAGCTCTTCTAGAGTTCTGGGTTGTGCCTACGACCGGAAATGGTGACCAGCAGCATGTTCCACACATGCTCCATAGGGTTTAGGTCCGGCGAACGTGTGGGGCAGTCCATGCAGACAATTGTCTCCTGCTCTAGGAATTGATTCACCACCCTAGCACGATGGGGCGGGCGTTATCATCCATCAAGATTAAATCAGGGCCAACAGCACCAGCGTATGGTCTTACGTACACATTGAGGATCTCATCCCTGTACCGTACCCCTGTCATCGTCCCTCTCCCCATGACATGCCGGTCCGTTCTGCCGTTCCTGCTTATTCCTCCCCAGACCTTAATTGATCCGCCACTATTACAGTCATGCTCGTTGATGTAGGCATCATTAAATCGCTGACGTTGTCTTCACCACACCCGTTGCCTCCTGCCAGTAAAGTCCAAGCAATATCGGGACTCATCAATAAAGAGAACTGGAGCCCAATTGTTGTGTGTCCATGTGACATGATCGTGAGCCCAATCCAAACGGTCACGCCTATGATGCACGGTCAGTGGGATTCGAACACATGGCCTTCTTGAGTAGAGGCCGGCAGTATGAAGACGATTCCGTATCGTCTGAGTGGAAACCCTGACCCCCGAGGCATTATGAAGGTCATTTCATAGGGTGGTGGCTGTCCAGAAAGGATGACGTCGTGCCTGAAGTGTGAGAAAGTGGTTTTGTCGTTGTGTAGTCGATCTTTGACGACCACCCCCATGACGGTGTGCTGTTGTACTAAACGTTTGATGCCGGTTCCACGCTCTGTTCACAACGCTTTGGCTGACATTAAGTGCATTAGCAACGTGATGATGTGAGAAGCCAGAGTCAAGCATTCCGATGCATCTTCTTAATTGCTCTGAAGTCAATCGACGTCTAAGACGTTGAGGAGACATTGTTATTGCTAAATGTAATGCAAAAAATTTGGGAACTTCCAAATTTTCACCAAGCAACACACATGTCTGAGTTGAAATGGTGACGTGTTAGTCAAAGCCAAAATGTGAGGCTGCACGCTCATTTAATGTCATGAAATGCACATGCAAATGTGTTTTGCGTCTGACTGCATGTCATTTATCCAATATATTGTTCATAAGTGGCAGTTACCAAATTTGCATGTCATTTCACAAAAAAATCTGTATGATCCCTATCAAATTTTGAGTAGTATATTTTATCTATGAATAGTTGACACTTGTGAGTGCCTGTTGTCTGCTGTTTTAAATATCTGTGATGTCCTGTAATGGATGCTTCTCCTTTTTTACTGCAAAACAGTAAAACAGTAAAGGGTATAAATAAAGTCAACTGAACTGAACAGCAACTGCCATTTTTTATTTGCCTAACGTTACCTCCACTCAATATTCTTCCTCTCTTCTCTTGATAGTCTACCTTGTGCATCTATATTTCCTTTCTGTGTCGCTCGTTTGGTTATTTTATCCAACTTTCCATTGCCCAGGATGCCAATTGTGCGCAGGGACCCATATTAATGCTACCTCTACACCTTGCCTTCTTACAGCTGTATGAGCTGCCATCACTTCATACACTAGGTTTGTCTGCATCGAGATGTTCCAGTCCTGAAACTGTGAAGCACTGATGTTGAGTCACTGCAGATTTTACATGCTTACCTTCCAACTACCGAATGAGGTAACCGAACTAGCCGCCTACCAACACAAGCAGGAGGTGAAAGCGGGAGGACCGAAACTAAAGGTGTCTCTCGCTATGCCTGCAAGGAGTTGTTCAATTCTTTTAATACGCTTGTAATTATTGTCTTTCATTTTGAAATTTCAAGCACTTGTACTTACCGGAAGTGAGTGTCTTTATTGGAGCAGGCTCGCATTCGGCAGTTGAACTGAACATGCCTACAGTTTCCCTTTGAAGCCTTGCAAAGTTAGCTTTGTGTTGGATGCAAGAGAGGTGTTTTACGTGTACCAGCTGATGTGACCACCATGGCTGTCGTCCAGGGTGATGGAAATGTCACGGTGGAAGGGATTCGGGGATATCTGGCGAAACTTCATTCCTTGCTTGGCGACACGGAAACGAGAAATGTGGCGTTGCAGTGTCACGATACTATTGGGGACTTGGGACAGGAATGTATGATTGCAAGGACAGAAAATGAGATGGGTAAGAAGTTGCGAGATCTTGGCATGCATGTTCATCGCTTCGTCTGATCCACCGGAATATAGGAAGCAGTGCGGTTATGGAGAGTGATAAAACATTTATGCTCTTCCTTGATCACGGACTGTCCAATTTGGAAGTTGTATTATTGGTGGACAACGTGCGACGGAGTCTGTCTGTGGTTCATAAATTTTATGCAAGATGACTTGATCAAGTTATGGTCAAACGACTGTCAGTGATAACTTGTGTTGCTTTTGAATATTGATCGAGCTAATGCCGACGTTATGCAGTCAGTTACCTATTAATACCCGCTCACTTTGGTTGTGAAAGGTTTGTTAGCACTGTTGTGTAGTAAGTGGTGGAGAGTCTTATAATATGAGATGGGCGATGAAAGTGTTCTGGGATTAAAATGCTAATGGTAAAATCTTAATATGTCCAGCACAAATGCTTACGTGTTCTCTCTGTCAAGTTCTACAGATATCATTGATATTCTCAAAGGAAGATGGTCTGCTTGGGTTTGTCCGAAAGTCTCTGAAGAGCACAGAAGTGAGCTTAATGCACATGAATTTGTTCATTAGCACAAACACAACCTTGTGTTTTTTGTGCCTGAACAAACTTTTTACTTCCTGCAGCTAACAGATGCTCGAGTTGAGATCCTTGGCCTTTTGGAAAAGGTCTTGCAGAAGTTCGCTCCAAGCATTAAAGAGTGGGAGAACAGTTATGCCCTTGATCTCAAGGTATTATACGAATGCGTTCATGCTTTATTACCTCTGCCAAGGAGGTTATGTTTTCATTTGATTGTGGGTCATTCCATATGAAATCAACCATAGTACAAGAATCTTCCACGGTCACCTACTCAGATTTGGCTCAAATTTATTTTTGGAGTACCTCTGTATTCATAATGAACACATGCAAATTTTAGGCTGCAACTCAAAGGGGTTTCCCAGATATGGCCCCCCAAAATCGGGGGGGCCAAGCCTCAAGCAAACAGCGAATGTTAATTTAGGGATTTTGGAGGCCAATATCTACGAGCAAATCATAGGTATGGGCTGAAAATTGCAATCCAAGGTGATTTAGGTGCACACTTTCAGAATCTCTTGTCAAAGTTTATGTATCCCTTTTCATTTTCAAGATATTGGCCTCTCAAATATGAATTTTTTTATTGGTGGAAATCAAAAATTCTGTTTTCAAGGGCCCGTATGTGACCAGGAACCCTTACAGAGGCTAAATTGTGCTGTATTCCTTCTATTTGAGGACAGGTGACCCGGGGACCTCAGGTTGACTTTATATGGAATGACCCTTGTGTCTTTTCGGTTGTCAAAATTGACAACCATGGGTGCCCTGGTGGCTCATCAGCCTAAGCGCGCCTACCATAAAGGCTGTGTCCTTCCCGCAGCAACCTGGGTTCAATTCCGGCTCAGGTCATTTGCTGCACGTTTACCCCAATTCTTCTCCCCAACTTTCCTGTTTCTCTCTACACTGTTTAACTATCAAATAAAGGAAATTCCCCAAAAAAAGATCTTAAATAAAAAAATAAATGTATAAAAAATTTGGCAACCATGTCACGTTGTTCTGTTATTCTTCTGTCTGTCTGTCTGGTTGTCTGTTTGTTAGCAGGCTATCTCAAAAATGGCTGCATAGATTTCAACCGAATTTTGCAGGATGTTAAGGTAGCACAGGAGGAAAAAGTGATTAAATTTAGGCATATCTAGGCCAAAGTACAACTGGGATATAGGCCAAAGTACAAATCCAGCTATGCTGGCGGAGATTTGAAGTCTCGAGTCAGACACCAGACATTTTGTATGTCTGTCTGTTTGTTTACAGCATGACTTAAAAAGTTATGAACGGTTTGGAATGAACTTTGGCAGGATGATGGTTGGTAGTCTTGGGATGAGTTTATTGAATTAAAGTGATCTGTAACATATTCTAGATTCTGGATCCAGAAGAATTACAACATATCTGTCTAATGTGGGTCTTTGTAATATTTTTAACCGGACAACTCAAAGAGTTAGGAATGGTTTGGCAGGTAATTTGGCAGGATGATTGGTGGTAGTCCAAGGAAGTGTTGATTTGATTTTGGAAGTGATCCGGAACATATACTGTAGCCAAAAGAATAGATATATGGCGTGGCGGAGGTATGCACTTTACCGAGTGCCCTCTAGTTTTTGCTCTGTTATTTTTTGAGGTACCCTCAACTAAAGATTTGTTTACAGCAGAACATTTGCACTGCTAACTGCACCCTTAGCTGGGTCGATACATTTTTTTGGTGGCAGATTTATATCTTGAAAACTTTTGTAATCCATGTGAGATGTTTATTTGCTGAAATAAAGCTTCTGTAAAATGAATTGGCTATCTTAGGAGGCTACCATAAGGGATGTAAGCAGACTGTCATCCTTACTTTATGGATTTTTTCTGTTCCTGGTTCAGATAAATCACCATTCCCTAAATGAGTTTTAGTTGCAATGAACAGTTAATTGTATTGTGCACATGGTACATTCTGTAAGTCATTTGAATTGTCTTTTTTGTTTCTCTTTATTATTATTTCCAGGACCTGTGCCTCGTTGTTTATACAAAGGACAAGGCTGCCAAGTGTAGGTCCTCAGCACTTGAGCTGCTGATGAAGGTAGATCTGCATTTGATTTGCATTTTGTCAAGTCATGGTCCTGCATTTGTGGCCCGTAATAGCTCGTGTATTATGTCTCTCCCTTCCAGGGGGGGGGCATATTGTTTGTGCCTGAATTCTCATTGGCGTTGGCGTCGGCGTTCCCATTTGTTTCCGGAGCATAACTCTGAAACTGTTCGACCGATTCTCACCAAATTTGATATAGTGTCTCTCCATAACATGCAGATGTGCCTTTTGAGGGTTTGAACTGCTTTTGAATTTTATTTTTTCTGTTTCCATGGCAACAATTTGGACTTGGGCATATTGACGGGTGGGACTCGTTTCCGGACCATAACTCTAAAATGTGAAATGGGGGAAGGGGGAGACATCTGTTTTTACGTGTAAAAACCATTTCTAGTTAGCTGTGTTGTTCTCTGGAGGGGCCTACTCAGTGCCTGTAATCAGTTTGATCTGTGGAGTCGTTAATGTAATGCCATCCATGATGTCACTCTGCTTTGTATTTCTACTGATGTTTGTTTTTTTTTCCCCAAGGTTACACATTCTTTTACTCTTAACATGAACTTACCTTGAATTTCCCCATCTTCATCAGGTCCTTTACATGACCAAGCATTCTGCCATAGTGCAGGACTTCAAAGTTGGTGACATCTGCAACAAGTTTTATGGCGAGCTCTGTCAAAAGAATAAAATACCCGACACAGGTCAGTCCTGCTGTGCCTTTAATATTTGCTATTTCATAATGGTAGTATAGAATTGGATTTCTGTTGTTCAAGAGGATCATGGAACTTACCGCTTCACTGCTTGACCACTTTTTAAAATTTATTTCTTTTATTTGCCAGCTTGCATGTGAATGGCTTCTTACAATTTTGTAACTGCTGTTACATTTGCATTTCAACTATTATTGGTGATTAATTTGAGTTTGCATTAGCTATTGATACTCTGTGAATGTTTGTTTCTGACTGCCAATAATAGAAGAAATCTATGGTGAAGCATGTTTTTGGTCCATGGTGGCCAGTTTCCTTTAAATCTCTTTGAGAGGAAAATGATAATTCATTTCTGTTGCACTAAAACAGGGAAGTAAATCAATATTTTCTCCTTTGCTTTGTGTTAAAAGAAAAAAAAGTTTATGTTTTTAAGTTTTTGAGAAGTTTATGGTACAACCCCAATTCCAAAATAGTTGGGACAAAATGTAAATTATGAATAAAAATCTAAACGCAATGACTTTCTTATCACACCAACCAGTATTTTATTCACAATAGAACAGAGATGGCTTGGTACCTTGATAACCGCTGGTAAAGAAACCATTACAAGGCATTGGTTGCTCCCTGACTCACCCACAATACAGGAGTGGATAGATATAGTAAATGACATTTATCTTATGGAAAAGATTACCTTTTCCCTGCGCCTTCAGAAAAACACATTTACTCAACGGTGGGCCAGGTGGGTTAGATATGCTAGCCTTGAACAGACAGAAGTATCGAATGGATGACCCTGTAATAATGTCTATATATTTTATTATTGTATGTTTTATTGGCCTAATGATTTGTTTTTACCACCTAGATTTTATTTCAAAACTCCCTGGTGGACATTCCTTAATTTGCACTTTTATATATGTCTATCTTTCCCATACTGTTCAAAGTGTTTATAGTTTTCAAACATAACTTATTTGACCTTTTGTATTCTCATTCTTGTTTATACACAAAAAATTAATTGTGAGCAGCAGCAATAACATTGTATATTGATTGAAAGTAAGCACTGTACTATAATGCTCTCGCAAAATAAAAATAAACAATGTCAAAAAAAAGAACAGAGATGGCATAGCAATATTGAAACTGAGAATTTTTGCAATTTTATCCCCAAAATGAGCTCATTTCAAATTTGATGGCTGCTACAGGTCTCAAAAAAGTTGGGACAGGGGCCTGTTTTCCATGGTGGGGCATCCCCTCTTCAACACAGAGTGGAGGCATCTGGGGATTGAGGAGATACGTTTCTTGAGTTTAGCCATCAGAATTTCATCCCACTCTTGTTTCATTCAGGCTCCCACCTGCTGGAGACTTTTGGGTCTCTTTTGACAGACTTTTTGTTTAATTATATGCCATATGTTCTCAATCGGTGAAAGATCAGGACTGCAGGCAGGCCAGTTCAGCACACTGACTCTTCAACTAGGAAGCCATGCTGTTGTACTAGCTGCAGTATGTGCTTTTGCTTTGTCCTGCTGAAATGCACAAGGCCTTCCCTGGAATAGATGTCGTCTGGAGGGGAGCGTATTTTGCTCTAAAACCTTTATATACCTCTCATCATTCATGGTGCTTTTTAAAACGTGCAAGTGTCCCACACCATATGCACTAATGCATCCCCATACCGTCAGAGATGCTGGCTTTTGAAATGAATGCTGATAACAGGAGGGGTGATCGTTCTCCTCTTAAGCCCGGAGGACACGACACCCATGATTTCCAACAAGAATGTCAAATTTGGGGTCGTCTGAACACAGGACACTTTGCCACTTTGCTACAGTCCATTTTAAATGAGTCTTGGCCCACAGAACATGGTGGCGCTCCTGGATCATGCTCAACAATGGCTTCCTTTTTGCACGAGGGTCATTCCATGCCAAATCACCTAATTTTCAGGAAAGTTCCCAGGTGACCCTCTTAGATTTTGCTGAAACTCCATGAAAATTTTCATATAAGCAAATAACAAACACACCGAAAATTTCAGGCCAAAAGTCCAAGCTGTTTTGAAATTACGGCCGTCCGAAAATATGGCCAGACCCCCCCTCTTTCGCCGTCACGCGCTGCATCGCAGATTTTTTTCATTTTCAAATGATCATATTTTTGGATTTGAAAAAGCTACAAAGCTGAAAATTGCTACTTGGGGTAATTTGCACTCGAGCTTTCAGAATCTGCAATCAAAAACAGTGTATCTTGCTTCCTGTTGAAGATATGGGCACCTGAAAATGAAAGTTTTTTCTAGCGGAAATTATTTTTGCGATTTTTAGGCTTACCTGGTGCCCGAACCATTGATCTGAGGATACCCAAATTGCTGATACATAATCTCTACATACAGCTAAATAACTCCCTGCAAGCATAGACTCATAAAACAATCAGTAAAGGTATGGTTAGGGTCCAACTTTGGACTTTCACAAAAAGATCTCAAAAATCACATCTTTTCAGGGGGTCTGTTGACCTTGTGAACAGTTACTCAGTGTAATGAAATTTGCACCACAGAATTATATGTATTTGACCTTTTATATGTACCAAATTTCATTGATGTGACTTAACTCCTTCATAGTTAGGCAGTGTTCCAAAGAAACCCACTAATTTGATCAAATTATGCTACTTGACAATATATAACAACATCCTTGAGCTCTTTGGCTTTCAAAAGGCCCCAAATTAAGAAGTAAATACCCACGTATTTCTTACAAATAAATTTTCCTAATAATTAAGTAGATTTAAGCTGAGATTACCTTGAATACATACATTGTACTATCTTTCAGGAGCATTTAACCATGTCATAAACATGCCCGTAACAACTACATTTTTAATATCATTGTTGAATATGAGTCCTTCAATGTTTTGACGTATCACAATCTTAGACACTTCTACATGCATGATATTATTAGAGTTTCTACATTATAAGGCATCCAGAAAAACTAAGTTTAAACAATTAGCTAGTTTGAATGGAACAAGTTCATCAGTATTTTACCTGATTTACAGATATTTTATCTACTGAGGAAGGTTGGCAAAAGAGCATTAATACGGTCATAGTCCGTACGAGATAACATACTGGCGACCTCCCTGTCCTTGCAGTTCTGGAACACTGACAGTACAAAGAATATCTTGAAAAGGAACCCAACATTCATTTCTTCATTACTATTCCTGATGTACAAAGTCATGAATTTTACAACTTTCTAAGAATTATTATATATAAAAAGGTTATCAAAGATTACTTATTCTCATTTTATGCCCTTTGACACCTACCAAAGACATTGTAATGTACAGCAAAATGGTGTAATTTGATCAAATTAGGCAGTGTTTCAAAGAAGCCCACTAACTATGAAGGACTTAAGTCACATTAATGAAATTTGGTACATATAACGGACAGATACATATAATTCTGTGGTGCAAATTTCATTGCCCTGAGTAACTGTTCACAAGGTCAACCGACCCCCTGAAAAGGGGTGATTTTTGAGAATTTTTTGTGAAAGTCCGACTTTGCTCCCTAGCCATACCTTCACTGATTGTTTTATAAGTCTATGCTTGCAGGGAGTTATTTAGCTGTATGTAGAGATTATGTATCAGCAATTTGGGTATCCTCAGATCAATGGTAAGGGCACCAGGTAAGCCTAAAAATCGCAAAAATAATTTCCGCTAGAAGAAACTTTCATTTTCAGGTGCCCATATCTTCAAAAGGAAGCAAGATGCACTGTTTTTGATTGCAGATTCTGAAAGCTTGAGTGCAGATTACCTCAGGTAGCAATTTTCAACTTTGTAGCTTTTTCAAATCCAAAAATATGATCATTGGAAAATGAAAAAAATCCGCGATGCAGCGCACGACGGCGAAAGAGGGGGGGTCTGGCCATATTTTCTGACGGCCGTAATTTCAAAACGGCTTGGACTTTTGGCCTGAAATTTTCTGTGTTTTCGTTATTTGCATAAATGAACATTTTCATGGAGTTTCAGCAAAATCTAAGAGGGTCACCTGGGGACCATTTGGTGATTTGGCATGGAATAACCCACAATGGAGTTTTAGGTAGCATCTGTGGATGGCAGGGCGAACTGTGTTTACAGACAGTGGTTTCTTGAAGTATTCCTGGGCCCATTTAGTAATGTCAATGACAGAATCATGCCGGTGAGTGATGCAGTGGCGTCTGAGGGCCCGAAGATCACAGGCATCAGCCTCGTCTCTTAAGCACAGAGATTTTTCCAGTTTCTCTGAATCTTTTGATGATGTTATGCACTGTCGATGATGAGACCTTCAAAGCCTTTGCAATTTGACATTGAGGAACATTGTTTTTAGAGTATTCCGCAAATTTCTTATGCAAACCTTCACCGGTTGGAGAGCCTCTGGCCATCATTACTTCTGAGAGACTCAGCCTCTCTAAGACATCCCTTTTATAGCCAATCATGTTACACACCTGATGCCAGTTAACTTAATTACTTGCTAAATGTTCTTTCAGCTGATTCTCTTATATATGAATTGCTTTTTCAGTCCTTTTTTTTTTTTTTTTTTTTTTTTTGCCTGTGTCCCAACGTTTTTGGGACCTGTTGCAGCCAGAAAATTTGAAATAATCTCATTTTGTGGAAAAAATGTAAAATGTCTGTTTCAACATCTGAAATGTTATCTATGTTCTATTGTAAATAACATATTGGCTCATGTGATCTGGAAGTCATTGCATTTAGTTTATTCACAATTTACAGTTTGTCCGAACTATTTCAGAATTAGGGTTTTACTTTGCAATGGACATTTTCCAAACGGTACTAAATACCAGACATTTTAAGGCTGCTTTTCAAGTGGTCTTATTGCATTAATTTGGTCTGGTTTGCTTGGCGACACTTTGCTTGTCTTTTTTGTAGTCTTGGGTAGCATCTATGAAGTTCTGGGGGTACTGGGAGAGGTGCAGCCCAGCGATATGGTTAATCATGCTGACAAACTGTACAAGGCCTTTTTGGGGGAGCTGAAATCTCAGGTAAATCTTTTATGTCAGGCTGTTTATACACTTGTTCCTTCACTATTCACTCTTGGTGGCTGTTCTGTTCATCCAACTGTAACCCCTCCCCAATCTTGCCACAGTAATTTGGCAGACTAGGTAAGCTAAACATCACTTACAGTTGATTTGATAAATTAAGGGTCAGTCTTTCCTTTAGAAGTGAGGGAATATGACTCTGCGGCTGATATCTTAATGACTTACCTTAGCTAAGAGGCTATTGGCTACTCCCCACAGCTTACAGTTTTGTTTTTGTACTTATTTTCTGAACTTTATGTTTGTTTTAGATGATGTCGAATACAAAGGAACCCAAGCTGCCTGTTGTTGCTGGATGCCTAAAGGGAATCGCTGCACTCATGGTCAATTTCACCAAATCCATGGAAGAAGGTATAGTATGCCTCTTGCCTCAAAAGCCTTTTAAATATGATTCATCAGTGCTTGGTTCACCAGTAAGGGGTCACTGGTGCGCTATCGTCCGTTGTGACTGATAGTTCCTGTTCCTCTGCGATGCTGGAACTTTTTGTCAGAGTTATTTGTCCCAGCTACTTTTTGTCTTTGTAACCTCTAAATTGCCCTCTCGCAAGCAAGTGGGCTCAATTGGCTTGAGGCGCCCTTTTCTGTTAAGTTAACATAAAAATCATTGATATTTAGATGTATCAAAGGAAGTCATCTATACTGATGGAGTTTAAAAAACTTATAAGTCTGACCAAACAGAAATAGTATACAGTATATGACCAAATATAAATATACTGAGATTGGAGTTGATCTTTCTTGATTTTGTTGTTAAACTTGTCAAGGTTGATTCTTTTGTCGCGCTTTTTTTGTTGATGTTATCTGACATTTTGTCGAAGTTGTTGTTAAGGGTAAAGTCAATAAATGGTTACAAATTTGAATCCGAGTTTGGGTACAATTCTGGTTATAAGTTTTTAAAGTCCATCAGTGTATATGAATAGATACTAGGGGTGTAACGATTCTGAATCTATTGTTATTATTTTTTTATTCTTTTTTTTTTTTTTTTTTTTAAGCGTAGTAACACCACTTGCAACCATGGGGCGAACATCCGAGCTTTCCCTTTTCCTTTATTAACCCCCGTGCTGTCATGAACGAAAGTGCCTAACATCAAAGGGCATGGGAAATGCTTCCGGGAAAAACTTCCGGATACTGGCATCAGTATTTTCTGGCTACGTGCTGAGAGGAGCCAAGTAAATGAAAACAAAATCTTCTCCTATTAACCGGTTAGGCAACTCTAAGTAAATTATTCCTGTTCCTGTTTACTCACTTGATTGGCAATCAAACTGTGGATTCGTTTACTCTAAGTTGAATGAGTAGAGCTGTTTATGAAGACAACATGTTTGATTGCTGCATTTTGAAATGGGCACAGAACAGCACATTTGCATGAACATGATTGCCATTGCCACGACATTTCGTGCGACTGTGATAATTTATGTCTCACATTCAGTTTCTTCCCCTTTTCAGAATGTTTTCCACCTTGTGTATTTTTAGACGCTTCAATTCCAGGGCGATGTTTTGACAAATCTGTTTTAAATTAATCTTGAATAATGTCCTAAAATGCTGCAATGAGAGATGTAATTCATAGGAAGATTTTTTCTAATTATTCAAATTTGTCATTCTTTCAATCTAACACCATACCCCAGTTAGGTTTGTCTGCTTTCCACCATCGCATCTCAATTGTTATAGGCTACTGGTTAAATTTCTTGATTGTTATTTAGGCCAGCTACACAGGAGCAGATTTAAGGAAGGGCGGGGCACCTACAATTAGTGAAATCTAAACTCGGGATTGTTCCCGACGGCATTTTCAATCGTTTAAGCCGCATCAGGTGTGTATGTTTCAAGAAATTACACGCGACTGCCTACACACCCCATGACGGCAAGTTGTCTCATCACCGTTTAAAAAAAATCCTTGTTCAACATGGCCACATCCCAACTCAGCATTTCATCACTCATTGTCATATTTTTAGGAGATCTCTAGCGTAATAATAAAATCGAAATAAAGAGATTTATTTTCAGATCGCCTTGCATTTCAAGAGTCTATAATATATACAAGGTGGAAAACATTAAAGCGGATGAAACGTGAATGTGAGCTATAAACTATCACAATCACACGAAATGGCCACATAGGCCTATGCGTTCTTGCAAATCTATGCCCATTTAACTTTCAGAATGCGGCAATCAAGCATGCTGTCTTAATAAACAGGGACAAGATTAGAGTAACCTAATTGTTTAAAAGGAGACGATTCTGTAGTCCTTTACTTGGCTCCGTGCAGCATGTCGCCGAAAAATACTAATATCAGTCAAGTTTTTTTTTCCGGAAGCATTTCTCATGCCCTTTGATGTTTGGCACTTTCGTTCAAGACTGCGTCGGGGTTTAATAAAGGAAAAGGGAAAGATCGGATGTTCGCCCCATGGTGGTCCTATGCCTTAAAAAACATTGATTCAGAATCTATTCAGAATCGTTACACGCCTAAGAGATGCACAATTCATTGCAAAAGGAGAATAAGGTATTGCTATATCAGCAGTAAATGTTGCAGTAATTTGATTGATCTTCTTTGTGGAATTGAATAATGTCTAAAAAAATAAATGGTATTTTCTGCACAGATCCAGGAACATCGAAGGAAATATTTGGTTTTGCTCTGAAGGCAATTAGTCCTCAGGTATGCAATCATTATAGCAATTGCAAACGTTTGAATAAAACTTCTTATGTAACGCTCACAAACTGCATTTCATTCATACAATACCATCTTATTTTGTCCGGACGGAGAAAGTTGTTGAGCTGGCAGTGGGAGGATAGCTGATTAGACATGAAGATTGCATGGCCCAGCAAGAAATTTTAGTATTCACATATAAGCTGGCTAATTGCATTTCTTATGAACAAAATACTCTAAATGCTATATATTTTTCATGTGTATTGTTTAAGGAATGTTGTTAGATTTTTCGTTTATGGTTTGTAAACAGAACAGTCAAATTTGGCTCCTCCTGCCCAGCTCAACGATTCCAAAGGCGCTACACTGCAGTGCATCGATACGTCCCGCCCTCACACCCTGGTCTTCACATCCAATACTTTAAGGCTTAATCGTCCTGTAAAAAGAAAAATAAGAAAATGCAGGCAAAGGGCAGGGTTTGATCATGTAGATGCAGATACTGCCACAAGCATCTAGTTGGCCATGAGTGATGATTTAGAGGGATTATTTTTGTATGAGTCCATTAATTTTTTCTTTTGGAAAATTCTACCCCGTATACTGTTGGTTTAAGAATCATTTAAAAAATTTTGGAATCCCTTCAATTCACAATTCAGCATTTGATCAGAATATTTTAACCCCTTTGCACAGAATACAAATGATGCCAAATGTTTCCTGTCATGCATGAGCCTATTTAGGCTTTATAACTCATTATTTGCATCACAGAAACTGTGGAAAATTATACCAGTAAAGCTAGCAAGGCAATTCAATTACAGAATTGTTTATCAATCAAATTTCAGAATTTACGGAAGTTGGCATCTATATCTGTGCAAAGGAGTTGGTCTCAGCCTACATGGAGAATGCATAAATATTTGATTGTTTTTATTATTTTTGTTCTCATTCCTCTGATATTGTTTTATTTCTTGCCTGAAAGGAGGAGCTGAAGCGGTATGCTGTAACATTTGGTGAGTTTTTGCTTGACTGTCACAGTCTTGGCTTGTTGCTGCTGGTCGTACAGTGTTGTTTATTTTGATTGTGCTGCAATCGTCTGATGGTTTTTCTCAGCTGGGCTCAGGCTGTTCGCGAAGCATGCTGCTCAGTTTAGCAGCTGTCTGATGGAGCACTACAGGATGGTGTTCGACATCATGTCCAAGCTGTGTGGACACCGAAACGCTGACATGAAGAAGGCCAGTTACTATGCATTGGAGTCCTTTCTCAAACAGGTAACTGTGGCTGACCACTGCTGGAATCATGTAGCATTGCGTGTATTTTTGTGTCATATGTTTGCAAAATCAGAACCAAGCCTTGGCTTTCAAAAGACTCTTCAGTTTTTGAACTTCACATTTTCCGATACACTGGCCACAGAGAGGGAATTGTATCTAACAAACAAGGACCCCTGTACAAT
Source organism: Gymnothorax reevesii (assembly GCA_029721435.1). NCBI lineage: Eukaryota > Metazoa > Chordata > Actinopteri > Anguilliformes > Muraenidae > Gymnothorax > Gymnothorax reevesii. The sequence goes on from CM056574.1 coordinate 120,423,062, forward strand.
CCTGCTACAGTCATTTAGCAGACTTATAGCTAGCTATACTTACAGTTTATTTGACAAAGTGGGAGCCAGTCTCAGTTGTAGGACAGCTGTGCTGGTAGGCTTAAGCCACCAGCCTTGGACAGTTGATCCCAGTGAAGTACCTTAGCAATGAGTCCACTGGCCAGTCCCTGGTGTTTCCTCTATTCTATGCATCCTTTTTGCATGAGCACCGTGTTTTTTTGGAAGTGAAATGTGAAGGGACACAAGCTGGCTTTTGTAAAGCATGGTTTTGCATCATAGGTTTGCTACAGCAGAACTAGGAATGGTATTTTTAAAGACTCATCAGTGCCCAAATTAATTAATTTATTAAATTATTTATGCATTTTTTCATTAGGAATTTATTTTTATTTTGTATCTCCAATTCCACCCACATCTTGAATGTCCAGTAATCAGACTACAGTGCTGAGTCCCCTACACAATTTCCTCTATTTTTGGGCTGGGTCACGAATAGCCAGCCTGGTAAAACCAGACTCTGCTACTTCCCTGTGCTTCGTGCACAGTCTGGTCAGTCGTCATTGACAAGTGTATTGACAAGTTAATGCTGTACCCATACAAATGCCCATCTACCAAATTTTAGCCTTCACTCATTCACTTAAAAGAACCAAAGGTGCTCTTTCTAGAAACAAAATGTTGAGCTTTCGTTTTTCCTGCAGATATTGCTGCTGTTAAAAAAATGCAATAGACCCGAAACCAACGGCAGAAACTGCAAGAATAGCGCATCATTTACGCAAATCTGCGTTGACATGAAAACTGAACCGCGAACCATACTTGCGCAAACATCATACTGAGCTTGCTATCTAACTTTATAGCAACACTGTTTGGCTCTAAGCAGCAATTTCATTCATGGATTATGACAACATAACACTGAGACAGCGAAAAGGTCTTGAAACATGTACAAAAACACGGCTTTTAAAAAGTTTGCTGCTAACTTAAATAGTGTTAAATTCACGAGCAATATTGGCCTAACAATAGATGCTACGAGCTAGCTTTGGTGGTTCGGCTGTCTCTCACAGAGATGAACAGGATAGCTATTAAGTAGCTATGACAATCAGTAGGGAGTAGCGCTACAACATTTCCATTCAAAAAACTAACCAAACATTCATCTTGTTGTGGCTATAAGTCACTGATACCCGGGATTTTCTCCACAACAGAGCGAATGGCCTCCCTTGTATCTACGTCTGTAGCCATTCTTTATTTCAGAGACTACAATTTCAAACTCTGCACAGCTGCTACATCCTGGCTCTCGGCCACGCCTTCTGTTTGTTGGTTGGTCCGGCAGACTTTCTGCAGTGGTAAACCAGGCAGAGCTCCGACCAGACTGAGTATTTAAGTGGAAGTAGGAAGGCTGGCGGAGCCAGGCTTGCGAATAGTGGCCAGGCCCCTATAAACGCAAATGTCGTTGAGTATCTGAGTGACTGACTGGCTGGCTGGGCGTTTGTCACACTTATCTCCTGGGGGGTATGCTACGAAGCAGGTTCAACATAGGCGGGCTGTATTTGAGTGAGCCGGCTCAACAAACCCTGAACTCGCAATCAGAGACCACAACGGTGGTTGTAATCTCTCTTTGTTAATCTCCTTTTCATGCTTTCAACACTGTATGCGCGCTCAACAAAAAAGCGTTTCATGCGTCAATTGACACTATATCTATTCACAAAATGACCGATTGCGCGCTGCACGTTCCTCGAGGACATTATCCCTGATCCAGAATCAGTAACACTGTGCGTTATCCCCCCGCGGCACCAGGGGGCGCCGGAAGCGGCTTAAAGGATCCATCGCCGGAAAATCCATTTTTTTCAGGTTATTGCATGTATACCTCAATCTTCTCTGTCACTGACAATAGCTGACATGTTTTCCGGGCAAAGAACAAAGAACACTCTCGCCTCCTCCCCCATGAATTCAGTAGGAGGGGGCAAAAAAGCGATTACAGATTGGGCTTCTTGTTGACGTCAGGAAGAAGTCGAGGAGTGGCTCCTCGACTAAGCAAGCAGGTGAAATAATGCTTCAAACATGCACTAAATTTCCGCTAGCAAAAAGCTAACGTTAGCTAGCCAAGTTAATTTATGCCAGCAGTAACCTTGCACATTCTGTTAATTTGTTGAATGGTTGCTGTAGCCATATTGTTGTCTTTTCATGTTGTTCAAATGCAGTGCATTACTCTTGATTTATATGATCACGGAACTTAGATGTACTAGCATTAGGTTGTACCGAATACGTAAACATTTCCCTCACAGCCCACAGGCTCGCCTGACATGCCATATTTCCAAGGCTGTAGCGGGCTCACTTTCAGCTTCAGTGAAGATGCACGCATCATATGAAACTAGACAACCTAAAAAATCTCTTGATGTCAAAAACGCTATGCTATAATGTCAGTAAGCAGGCGAAATAGCACTCCAAACATACGCTAAATTTCCGCTCGCGAAAAGCTAACGTTAGCTAGCTCAGTTGGGATGGCTGTATATTATTGTCTTTTTATACTGTCCAGCGTGACGCAGCGTGTCACTCTTCAGTATACGATCATGGAACTGAGAAGTACTCCGATTAGCTTGCATGTGGCATTTATATTCCCCCCGTTTTGAGGCTATTTCGCTAGTACATCTCACGCAGGGCTCAGTGCATCACACTTGGACAGCAGAAGCACATCGAAGTCACCCAAAGTGGTCGATAGATTCAGCCATGGTGATGTTACACGTTGTGTTACTATCCTGGCGTTGCTATGGCTGCGCTTTCAAGCCACTCCTCCCTCCCTCTTCCCTCGCCCCACCCCCCTCCGCCCAGCCACGCCTCTATCTTCTGGCCAAGTCAAAATCTCGAAATTTTCTTGCGAGAGCAATATTGGCTTGATAAAAAGGGCAAAATTAATATAAATGTTGCGTAATGTTTGCAAATTGCCATAAAACATTATGTTTTAGACCCAATTAACTTATTTTTAACAGGTGTAAATACCAGGTAATGGATCCTTTAATGGGATCCTTTAGACGGGCTATATTTCAGTGAGCCGACTCAACACCCTGAACTCGCAGAGATAATTGATACCACTACCGTGGTCGTAGTCTTTCTTTGTTAATGTAGGTTTTGTGCTTTCAACACTAATCAACAAAAAGAGCGTTTCATGCAGCAATTGACCCTATTTCCATTCATAAAATGACCAATCGCGTTCTGTATGTTTCTCCGAGGAAGCTATCCTTGATCCAGGATCAGTAACACTGTGGCTTAAAACCAACATTGAATTCCCGTGATGTTTGTCCCTCAGGCGGCACTGCATTAAAAACTGACATCACATGATATTACCATGTGGGCTCAGGAACGCTTTGAAAGACCATTGTCGGTTAATGCATTTTGTCATTACATTTACGAGTGCAAGTTACAACTCTACCATGCGAAGCGAAAGCTGTATATCAACAACACCCACAAACATTGCTGGCTCCTCTGGGCCTGAGCTCATCTGAGATGGACTGACGTAAAGTGGAAAAGTGTCCTGTCGTCTGACGAGTCCACATTTCAAATTGTTTTTGGAAATTATGGACGTCGTGTCCTCCGGGCCAAAGAGGAAAAAGACCATCCAGATTGTTATCAGCGCAAAGTTCTAAAGCCAGCATCTGTGATGGTATGGGGATGTGTTAGTGCCCATGGCATGGGTAGCTTGCACATGTGTGAAGGCAGCATTAATGCTGAAAGGTACATACGGGTTTTGGAGCAAGATATGCTGCCATCCAAGCAACGTCTTTTTCAGGGATGTCCGTGCTTATTTGAGCAAGACGATGCCAAGCCACATTCTGCACGTGTTATAACAGTGTGGCTTCATCGTAAAAGACCGGTATGAGACTGGCCTACCTGCAGTCCAGACCTGTCTCCCATTGAAAATATGTGGCGCATCATGAAGTTTGAACATTAAATGTCTTGTCTTTGTGGTGTACTCAATTGAACATGGGTCGAAAATGATTTGTGAATCATTGTATATTGTTTTTATTCACATTTTACACAATGTCCCAGCTTCATTGGGATTGGCGTTTGTCATAAAATACAGTTTTCAAATGATTTCATTTATTCAAGGTAAAAACCTATCCAACCCTACTTTGCCTTATGTGGAAACAGCAATTGCCCCCGTATTACTAAATCAACCAATTAAAAAATGTAATTGACAATTGGGTTCAATTCCACTGTAAAATGCATTGAAGTAATTGTGTATGTTCTTATGGTAGGAATTTGTGCTCCCTTACTTTAATTCTGCGCAGAATTCTCATCCAGTTCTTTCAAACATTCTTTGTGCAGTATAAAAATGGCCCGTTTGCTTTATTGTTCACCTCAGCATTGCACTTTGTGCAGGTGGCAGTCCTTGTGGCAGAGGATGTGGAACAACACAAGGGGAAGCTGAAGTTCTTCATGCAGAAATTCTGTGACATCATTAGGACTACGGAATCGACGCACAAGGAGCTCTCCATCGCTGTCCGAGGATATGGGCTTTTTGCAGCAGTATGTGCTATTTTCCGATACGCAGCCTTCATTTTGTTTCTGGGGTATTCTGAGAGGTTGGTTTGAGCTCTGATGTGTCTGCTTTTTTGGAGAGTTAGTCTCTCACAGGACATTATCGTTTTGGGTGTTGAGAGGATGTCAGCTCCTTGAGGCTTTGTGTGGTCACTCATCCTGTTTGTGAATATAATTTTCTTAGCTTGATGTTCTAACTGTGATGGAGCAATCACTTCTGGTGACCGATAGCAATGGTGATGTGGAAGAGTGATGTAGAAATGTTTGTTTTCTTTGTGGGGTGTGTGCAATTTATTTTTATTATGCATCATTAGTAGAAATGTATGTTTTATTGTTTTGATGGTATTTTTGATTTTTCTTTTACTGTATATTCCACTGATACGCTGAATAATGGCAGTATGTCTTGTGTTTTTTTGTGTGTGTCTCTGTGTGTATCTATGTGCATTTGTACATATATGTGTGGGTGCGTGTTTCTGTATGTGTGTTTGTGCGTATGTTTTTGCCTTCAGCCGTGTAAAGTTGTGTGCCCGAAAGATGTGGACCTGATGTTTACGGAGCTGATTCAGCGCTGTAAGCAGATGTACCTGACTGAGTCCGACACTGAGGACGACAACATGTATCAGCTTCCCAGCTTCCTGGACTCCATTGCCAGCGTCCTATTCCACCTGGACCGGGTAAACTCTGGTTTTTCGGTTTATTTTATTTCACTGAGTGAAATCACAGAGCAAATGGTCACTGACAGAGAGATGGATTAAAAAATGGTACACAAATCAAGAGAAATATCCCTTTTGTACAAGTAAAAGTCGGCATATGCTCACATAGTTGTAAACTCCATGTGGCATCAATATTTGACATGGGACGTTTATATTTTTGTTCAGTATTTTTATTTTGCCTTCTTTTTGCTGTTTCTTACACTCCAATTTTCCCCTTTTTTGATCAACAGATTCCTGAGGTGTACAGGCCAGTGTTGGAGCACCTGTTGGTCGTTCAGATCGACTGTTTCCCCCAGTACAGTCAGCGAATGCAGCCCATCTGTTGTTCCTCCATCATCAAGGTGCTGGTCGCCATCGCAAACAAAGGCCCTGTGCTCTGGAGCTTCATTGCGACTGTGGGTCAGTTGGCATTTCATCCATCCATCCATCAACACATTTATACCTGCATCCATCCAACCCACTTACAGTTGTGCTTGAAAGTTTGCATACCCTGGCTGAGTTTGTAAAATGGGTAACATAAAAAAAACATGAATGGCTTGGCAAAACACATTTCTTTTATTTCTTCTTGGATTCATATCCAGCTGTTAGTCATGTAAAATGGCACAATCATCAAATAAAAATGGCAATTAGGGAAAAAAATTAAATGAACCCTGTTCTGAAGTGTGCATACCCTTAGTTCTTAATACTGTGTAGAGTCTGTGCAGAGTCTAGGTGGGGGGCCCGGAAGCTCTGGCAAATTATGATTTTTGAGGCCTATTTAACAGGCTATGAAAACTTATGATCAGGGCAGTTTGGGTTATTTCAGTCGTCTTTATGATTGAAAAAGGAGCCAAACACCTTTGTGATTGCGAAGATAAATTACTTCACATAATCACTATCCTTAAAGACAATTTTTTTGCATGATGAGTCATATTTTCAAAATAATGGCAACATTTCACAAATTCAGCGAGGGTATGCAAACTTTTGAGCACAAATGTATACCTGGGGTGCATTGCAACACTAAAAATATATCCTTCTTTCCTCTGCTTCCCCCCTCTCTCCATAATTGCAGCTGGGAGAAAGGAATGAGTTGAGGATAGACTGATACATTTTTTTTAAGACACTCCTGGCAAGGGTTGCAGGATGGTGCTTGAATCTATCCCAGGATGCATTGGACAAGACATGGGAATACACCATGATGTGTTTGCTAGCTGGGCCAACAATTCAGTCAATTCAGAAAACTTTTTTTTCACTTGACTGTTCTGTTTTTTTCAGTTCACCAGGGCGTGGTTCGTGTCTGCTCTAAACCTGTCCTTCTCGCTGAGGTGAGGGCTTGCTAACGTCCTTACTTAAATATATTTTTCTTTTTTATTTCATTGTAAATAATCTAATTTCTCTTTTACTTACTTAATCTAATCACTGCCTTTACTCATGAGTATTATTTATAACGACTCATTGATCACAAATGTTTTTGATGAAATTATTGTATTTGACTTCAACCGAGAGAAAAAATATCCCTGGATTCTAATATTTGAAGTGCTCCAAGAATTTATTAATTTTTTTTCTACGCATCAATTTTTAGGTGCCGACATCTCAAAACTATCGGCGCTGCAGAGCCTTGCTTTAAGATGGTTTTCACTAGTAACCCATATTATATTAATGATTTTGAAGATTTATGCAGTAAATCAGGGGGTTGAAATCCTATCCAGAAAGGGCTGGTATAAGTATAGGCTTTTGTTCCCGCCACCATCCCGAAGGTTTTCCCTCCAACCCAAGTAAAGCGCACTTAATTTCCCAGTTAGAGATCTGAGCTGTCAATTGGCTGAATTAGGTGTGCAGATTTGGGGTTGGAGTAAAAACCTGCTGGATGGTAGGTAGCTCTCCAGGGACTGTGTTGGGGGCAACTGACCTAGGGGTTGGTTACTACTACCAGGTGCATGGCTGTAGTGAAAGCCTGCACCCATTCCTGCCCTTAGTGGATAAGGCTGAGATTTTTTTTTTTTTTAATTCAGCAGAAGAGTTGTCCTCCTGCCTGTATCAAGGATGTCAAACTCCAGTCCTAGTGGGCCACAGTGTCTGCTGGCTTTCATGCTCTCCTTCCTGTTAGCAGTAAATTTGTGCCTGGAGAACAAGCAATGTGGACTCTTTAGCCAGTCTGTGACATAAATGTATTATTACAGCAGAAAGGCACCAAAAATCAGCAGGTGCTGTGGCCCTCCATGATGGCAGTTTGACACCCTTGGTTTAAATGGTCTTTTTATGGGAAAGGGCCACCTGAAGATTCAAGGCTGATGATTCTGTGCTTTCCCTTCTCCAGGGTGTGGTGGGTCTTCAGGCCGATGTGAAACCTGCGGATAGTGAGGACATGAGCGAGATGCCGACGGGCAAGCGGAAGGTCCCGTCCTATCGCGACTATCTGGATCTGTTTCGCGGCTTGCTCGACTGTGCTCACTTAACGGTACTTTTCAAAACTGTCACAACAAACGTTTGACTGCCTTGAGTTGAGAGGAGCGTCGACCCTGATCAGGTTTAAAGTTAAGCTTGTGACTTTTTGTAGCCGTTTTAAGACCTTTAACTCCAACTTTTCACTTATGTTTTTGCTAAAGTGGGATCAAAGTCAGAAAAGCATTTTTTCATATTGTAGGAAAATGTCAAATACACATTCTGCATTTCCGCTTATCACTGAAGCTGCATCACACTTGTATTGAGAGAAATATTCACATCTTGTTGAACAAAATACAGATTTTCGCTTAAGACTGTGACACCTATGACTGGCATACAATTGATTTCATTGCAGTTTTTAATAGTGTGCCGATATGTCTTTCAGCTCTGAAAATTTCATTTAGCCATCTTTAATACCAATGAAGTCACGAGGGCTCAAAAATGCTAGAAAAAATTACGCGAGTTAGAAGGCACAAAATTTCGACCTATATACTTATATACTTCCCATCTACTTTTAGTGCCTGTTGCTCAAAAAGTCTTCACCAGATCAAGGTAATATTTGGTGAGGATTCATTAAATAAATTTAAGTTGTTACAATAATCAGCTGATTCGGAGGGGGTCAGGTCGTAAGTACTTATAGATTTTATATGGAATTATGCAATATTACGACTAAAAAAGAAATACCAAATACCAAATAAATAAGTAGGACAAAGGAAATTCATGCATAATGGCTCAAATCGCAAATTGATTGTAATCCCAAGTGAACATAAATATGTCTCTATCGTAAAGATGTACCCTCTGCGGCCACCTATCGTTTTAAAGCGTCGCCACATTAATAAACAATTAAGTTGTGCTAAAAATGCCATTTATGCCCGGCGAATGTTCCGTGACGTGAAGTTTTAATTGGTGTTATCGCATTATACAAATAAATGATTGCCTTCATGCGAAAGATACAAGTTTTATTTTGTTAATTGGCTCTAAATTTATCAAATGGATTCGGCTAGTTAAACTGCAGTGACCAGCATCTGTAACCGCGCTCTGAAGGCTGAATTCAGCATAATTCCGGGGGGATTCAGCTCCAAGTTCCCGTTAAGACGGTGGCTGTTTTTACGGTGATTGTTAACTTCAAGTTGCATGTGGACTGCTCGCGATATAGGCCTAATGGAGATGCATACACCTATAAATACAGTTTCAAATTAAGTAGCCCATAAATAATGTGGTTCGCATTACTATAGCTAACATGTAGCAACTCAGTCTTAATGTTCACCGATCCGATTAAGGACATAAAACGCATTAATGCACGGAAAGAATATTCAGTAAATTGCTGTTTTCAATTGTAGCCTGTAATGTTTGTTGTTTAACTGGTTAAGTGAAAGTTTGCTGCAAAATAATTTGTTTTATTCGATGGTCTGAGACTGAAAAAGTAATGCTGCTAAGCTCTTTTTATTTCACATTCTATTTCAAGGCTATAGCGAAATGAGCAATTAAATTAGGCCTATGCTATATCACTAATCTTAACTGTCGCTTAAAACAAACCACAAGCCACAATTAAAACGCTCATTTGTGTGCATATTTAACAAGGGCATAATGTGACTATGAGAGGCGTTATATGTTAGTTTTACAAAACCCAAAACCAGTGAAGTTGGCACGTTATGTAAATCGTAGATAAAAACAGAATACAATGATTTGCAAATCCTTTTCAACGTATATTCAATTGAATACACTGCAAAGACAAGATGTTCAATGTTCAAACTGAGAAACTTTATTTTTTTTTTGCAAATAATCTTTAACTTAGAATTTAAAGGCAGAAACACATTGCAAAAAAGTTGGCACAAGGGCCTTTTTACCACTGTGTTACATCGCCTTTCCTTTTAATGACACTCAGTAAACCTTTTGGAACTGAGGAGACCAATTTTTGAAGCTTTTCAGGTGGAACTCTTTCCCATTCTTGCTTAATGTACAGCTTAAGTTGTTCAACAGTCCGGAGTCTCCGTTGTTGTATTTTACGCTTCATAATGCGCCACACATTTTCAATGAGACAGGTCTGGACTACAGGCAGGCCAGTCTAGTACCCGCACTCTTTTACTACGAAGCCATGCTGTTGTAACACGTGCAGAATGTGGCTTGGCATTGTCTTGCTGAAATAAGCAGGGGCGTCCGTGAAAAAGACGTTGCTTGGATGGCAACATAAGTTGCTCCAAAACCTGTATGTACCTTTCAGCATTAATGGTGCCTTCACATATGTGTTAGTTTCTCATGCCTTGGGCAATAATACACCCCCATACCATCACAGATGCTGGCTTTTGAACTTTGCGCCTATAACAGTCCGGATGGTTTTCTTCCTCTTTGGTCCAGAGGACACGACGTCCACAGTTTCCAAATACAATTTGAAATGTGGACTCGTCAGACCACAGACCACTTTTCCACTTTGCATCAGTCCATCTTAGATGAGCTTGGGCCCAGCGAAGCCGGCGGCGTTTCTGGGTGCTGTTGATAAATGGCTTTCACTTTGCATTGTAGAGTTTTAACTTGCACTTGCAGATGTAGCAACGAACTGAAATTACTGACCGTGGTTTTCTGAAGTGTTCCTGAGCCCATGTGGTGATGTCCTTTACACACTGATGTCGATTTTTGATGCAGTACCGCCTGAGGGATTGAAGGTCACGGGCATTCAATGTTGGTTTTTGGCCTTGTTGCTTACGTGCAGTGATTTCTCCAGATTCTCTGAACCTTTTGACGATATTACGAACCGTAGATGATGAAATCCCTAAATTTCTTGCAATAGCTCGTTGAGGAATGTTGTTTTTAAACTGTTCGACACTCAGCTCACGCATTTGTTCACTAAGTGGTGACCCTCGCCCCATCCTTGTTTGTGAATGTCTGAGCATTTCAGGGAAGCTGCTTTTATACCCAATCATGGCACCTACCTGTTTCCAATTAGCCCGATCACCTGTGAGATGTTCCAAATAAGTGTTTGATGAGCATTCCTCGTCTCTGTCTTTTTTGCCACTTGTGCCAGCTTTTTTGAAACATGTTGCAGGCATCAAATTCCAAATGAGCTAATATTTGCAAGAAATGACGAAGTTTTCCTGTTACATTAAGTTACATTAAGTAACTTGTCTTTGCAATGTATTCAATTGAATATGGGTTGAAAAGGATTTGCAAATCATTGTATTCTGTTTTTATTTACGATTTACACAACGTGCCAACTTCACTGGTTTTGGGTTTTGTACATGTATATAAAAAAAACAACTTTGCCGACTATGAAATGTTGCGTTTATTAGTTCAGATGAATTGTACACATCAATATTACCTCATGAATTTCGATTTCATAAGAAGTCATTATTAATTCAGAGTAACTTAATTTAAAGTTGAATTATTCAGAGTAAACTCAGGCCAGGGCTGAGAATGAAGGACTGTCACGACAATACCCGCCGCAACCCAAATAAATTATACTATTGTGTTATTTGCGATTGCTCTGCCAAAACAAAAGCTTATCACTCAAACAATCAACCAGACCACTACACGTGGACAGCCCTCGTGGTTTTTCCAAATAAAAGATTACTGTTCGTTTCTTCGATCCAGAATGAATCTGACCAGCTTTCTTCTGTCCGAAAGCCGTACATGATGATTGAAAGTGAACTCTGAACCTTTTCCATCAACAACTGTAAATTTGACAACAAGGTAAACCATCTCTAAATTGGAAAACAATTCAGAAATAGTTTTTAAATACATACTCAATTAGTATTACTACGCTCTGTTCCAAGACTGTCAGTCGATACTGCATATTGATATAAATGTGAAGTGATATCAAAGAATTTTCTCACCAACTCATTCAGCCGAGAAAATAAACTCCAAATCAGTCTTTCATGTGATGGAGATTTTCACAGCCTCACAATGGTGATGGGCCGTGCGTGGGCCCAGGACTAGAATTTATCGATCATCAGAACGTACTGGATCAACTGCGATCAGCATAGTTTGTTCAAAGAATTTTGGCATTATCCATCCATCCATTTTCTATACCCGCTTATTCCTCACTAGGGTCACGGGGCAAGCTGGAGCCTATCCCAGCTGACTACGGGCAAAGGCAGGGACCCACCCTGAACAGCTTGCCAATCCATTGCAGGGCGCACACACCATTCACACACCATTTGCTCTCACACTCATACCTATGGGCAATTTGGTGTCTCCAATTAGCCTGATATGCATGTCTTTGGACTGTGGGAGGAAACCGGAGTACCCGGCGAAAACCCACGCAACACGGGGACATGCAACACATGCAAACTCCGCACAGAAAGGCCCCAGGCAGGATTCGAACCCACGACCTTCTTGCTGTGAGGCAGCAATGTGAGGCACTGTGCCACCGTGCCGCCCCGAATTTTGGCATTATGTAATAGGAAAAAAATACTTAGACTTAATTGAGTGGCTTTACAATTCGCCATATTTTTAATCTATGCACCATTTGCACATGGCGCGTGTCCTTCCCAACCCCTGTATTCAAAGTCAGGACGCCATGTCTTTATGACTACAGCATTACATGAAATGGAAATTATATAAATCTTGTGTGCCATTTTATAAACATTCACCTTTAATTCAGCTGGACATGTTTGAGTGGAGACCATGGGATGATGGGATCTTTACTAAAATTTAAAATGGGCCTGAATTTCCTGCGGTTTGAACACATCAGCTGCATTTTACGGACCCATATTTGGGGTTTTTATTTAATAAGTTTTTATTTTATAAAGGAAGCTCATTTTCTGTCAGTATTCATCTCAATTCTGAGCTCTTCTGAGATGAGATCCAATGTTTTCTGGATATTATGTAATTATCTGAATCTTCTCTTTTAGCAATCTGGATTTCTTGATGGTGCTTTTGAGATGCAAATGGCTTCGTTGAAGAGTCTGAATCGCCTGCTGTACGATGAAATGATAAAATCAGTTCTAAAAATCATTGAGAAACTTGACCTTTCTGTTCAAAAATTGACACATGAGGACGAGGAGGTAAGATGAGAAAGCTTTTCTTTTTTTACATTGCTGCGAGTTTTGCCATCATGGTTTTTTCCCATTAAACTTGTACTGTTGGTCTCTCCCTCAGTGTTTTACGTTTAATGGAATAAACGGTGATACTTAAAGGAGTATTCCACTGCTGGAAAGAATGGCCTTTTATAAAACTTTGCTGTACATGCAGTAGAAGGGAAGATTTTATTTATTTATTTTTTTATTGGTGCTGTATGATGCGAGAAAACATAAAAAATGGGCTGTGGCATTCTGTTTTGCTCAAAGGGTAGAAAACATACAATAACCAGAATGCACTGGGCTCACTGCTTTTTTTTGCTTTAATTTTTTTTTTGATGAAGCATTTTTCTGAATGAATTATGCTGTGGAGTTGGTGAACATTATATTCTGTTACAGAAAGGGGTGGATATCAGCACTGTCCAAATTACTTCCTCTGATCCAATGGCAGACATCTTGCCGAACAAGCCGAAGGATTTCACAGCTTTCATCAATCTGGTGGAGTTAAGCAGGTGAGACCCAGGGTTAAAAAAATGCAAGTTTATATGTCGGCCAGGCATGGGGCGATGAACTTGTTGGATTAACTAGTTAAATTAAGTTAATGATAAACTTTCATCGATTAAGTTAATGTCTATTTGGAAATTAACTAGTTAAGATAATTTTGACAAGTTAACTAGTTAAGTTAAAGTATTTTCAAATATGTTGATTGACTTAACAACTACTGAGTTAAGATGAGGTTTTATTACCCCCCGCACGAAGTGGATTGGGGGATATTGGAATGGCGTCCGTCCGTCCTCCCTCCCTCCCTCCCTCTATGGGGACAGGTTTTCTCGGGAACTGTTGCATCTACATGAATGAAATTTTGTGTGTGGCCAGTACTGATGCCCCTATTGAATGAATTCAACTATTGATTTCGAGAAATTAATTTTTACGGAGTTATGGCCCTTGACTCTGTTCATGGACTTAGGTGTACAGGATTTGCAATGGGGACAAGTTCTCTCTGCAACTATGTGGATGTAATTTTGTGGGTGACCTGTACTAATGATCTTATTGAATGAGTTTGACAATACATTCTGAGAAATTTATTTTTATTGAGTTATTGTCCTTGTTTCTGTTCGTCGACTTGGTGTATGGGATTTGCAATGGGGGCAAAGTTTCCTCTGCAGTTATTGCACCTACGTGGGTGAAATTTTGTGTGTGGCCAGTACTAATGCCCCTACTGAATGAGTTTGACAATTGATTCCGAGAAATTTAGTTTTACGAAGTTGTGGCCCTTGACTCTGATTGTTGACTGAGGTATACAGGATTTGCAATGGGGACAAGTTTTCTCTGCATGGGTATATGGAAGGTTCCATTGACTTTTGGATTTAGTATACTGTGTTTCTTTAATTTTCTAACCTGAAAGTATTTCCTGTGAAATGGATTTTGTTGCAAATTCCACATCAATTGTTGTCACTGCAAATCATATTCTTCACCTTTTTATGTGGAAGTTTTTTTTTTTTTTCCCCCTGGATTTGAGGGGATATTTGAAACACTTCTCCACACCCAAAATTGTCTCCCTCAGTACATTTACTAACTTTCCACTGCTTCGCCTTTTGAAGTTGATTATTGTCTCCCGTCACAAAGTGGATCGGGGGACATTGGAATGGAGCTTGTCCGTCTGTCTGTCCGTCCGTCATTCCATCCGTCTGGGTTCAATGTGGACAAGTTTTCTTGGAAACTATTGCACCTTCATAGGTGAAATTTTCTGTGCGGCCAGTACTAATGATCCTATTGAACGAGTTCGACAATTGATTCTGAGACATTAATTTTTACGGAGTTATGGCCCTTGACTCTCAACTTGGTGTATGGGTGTTGCAATGGGAATATGGAAGCTCCCGTGACCGTTCTTACCGTGGAGGGGGATATTGGTGACAATGTTGTCGTGTTTCAACTGCATCTAGTTTTGTCAGTACACAAATAAATATATATTTGAAAACAAGTCATCATATTATCAGCAATGTATCATATTGTAATCATGATCTGAATGTAATTCATACATAGCATACAAAAACTCATAGCATACATTTACATACAGTTGTGCATTTCATTCTATTAGCCAATAACCTTTTGAGTTAATATTATCTCCAGCGAATGTCAGACTTTCGGGGCTATAAATTCGTAGACCAGATGCACGCGCGGCGCAGGCGCGGCAAATGGGGGGAGCGCCACGCCAAAGGGGTGTATCCAGGCATATTTTGCAATTTTATGCCCGGTGCAGACCAGTGCAAGTACTCCTGCCGGCCCAAGAGGCATAGACGGAGGAGATAAGGCGTCAGTGGGTTAAACACAGCCGAGTCAAATTTTCAACAAACAAATGAGCTCCTCTCCTCACCTTTAAAATTAAAATTGAAAAAAATTAATCTGCGAAAATCAATTAAGTTAACCCCTTTGCGCAGAAGCCAAATCTGGCTTTTTAGGTGTTTCCTTGATTTAAGGCTTTATAATTCAAGATTGCAGCTTTACAAAACTTTGGCTCAATTGGGTCTAGACACTTGAAGCATTTAGACTCTCATCGTATTTCAGTTTATTTTTATGATTTTGGTGGAGAAAAGGGGCTGCAAACATAAAAAAATCTTCCTGAGAATTCATCATTGAAATAGCGCAAAAAAAAAAAATACTGACAAATGAAAAACTGCTGGGGCTTAAATCTTTACATTTCTGGGATCATAATAGTCTTGACCACAAGTACAATTCATCTTGAACATTACATTCTAGGTTACACGCTTGCTATTAGCCAAATTAGACAGCTATCCTGGTGTCTCACCAAAGTCTGAGATCCATCAAAATGGTTCATTGTCAAATCATACATTAATCATATATTTAACACAAATTAACTTTTGGGGCATGAAATTCAGCATGATCTAATGATTTTTTGGTTGAGTTTAGCATTAATTTATCAATATCAGTGCAGTTGAACATCATTGGTCACCAGTAACCTCTCCAAACACAAAACATTCCTTTTCTCCATAATAAAGTTAACAATATTGTCCATTTTTATTCGAAGTCCCCCAATAGCCCCCAAGTATTAAATAAAGTGCTGATTAAACAGCTATAACATTCACGCTGCAGTGAAAAGCTAACCGAGCTCATAACCTTACACCTTATAAGGGTAAAAACTCACTAACTCAGTAATATCTGAATTCTGAAATACACCTTATTTTAACCGAACTGAAATGTCACTTTCAGGAAAAATCAGACGACGTATGCCTCCATATTCAACAGAATGGTGTAATGAACGTACCGAAGGATCTACCAACGCGCGTGGCCTGCATGCATTCGGAGAAACGAAAACCTCGGCATTCGATGTCTTTAAACGCGGTATAAATTCTACAGCAAAAAAATCATATTGAGCAAAATGCAAACAAGAGTAGAAGTATAACCTGTTTTCTTCATTGATGCCCTCCTCCAGAGACAGATGTATTGCGTAGAAGGAACCCTCCAGTACTGTTTCATCCGGAATAATTCCCATTGACCGCGTCCATACAACATTTATCTCGTAAATGAAACTGAACACTTCAGGCCGGTTTCGAGTTTCTTTGATATCACATCATTTTCAGCTGCGCAACCGTGGCCAACATTCGAAGAACACAACTGACCTTACTTTTACGCTTAGCTTTTTATCCTATTTTTATTGTCCGATCAATGTATTTCAGTTATTGAGGAAAGTTTAAACACTCGGGAATTGGATAAGAAACGAGTCTATCAATACATCGTTACTGGGGAAGCTTCACGAGGGCGTGAACTATAACTGTAGAGTTACGCAGATGAATCTGAGTGTATAATTGAGTGACTGGCTATCGACACCTGTACTTGAGTGGATAGAAGAGAGCGCTGAATTTTTCAATGCAGGAATATACGCGTTAATCCATGGGAGGGAACAACGCATATTTTGAGTGTGATGACAGTATTGATTCTCTCACATTCTACTGTCAATTACAATGTCGGATTTTTTACTTCACGAAACGTATTTTTTTAACCACTAATTGGAATACTGTTGGCTCACTGTAGCTAAAATGGTTGCTACAGAGTACTAAGTTTTTTTTCTGTCGCAAGTGATAATTTTTTAAAACTACTGGATCGATACTATGGGCAAGGATATTAACCAGTTTGCACATCACGCTTAGCTGAGGAGTTTAATTCATGCTACTCCTGAAAAACATGGATTTGAGGGAACTTCTCCATACTCAGAATCGCGTTTCAGCTCTGCCAGCTTGTGAATATTCAATAGCTGATCCGGGGGTGCCATCTCGTGGTCGAGTTCTGTAACTAAGTGCTTAAATTTGCATATCTATAGACGCGAGCGTCTGCATCTGCAGAAAGGGGTTAATATCCCTTCTCAAAAGTTAACTAGTTAATTTAATGGGATTTTAACTTAACTTAATCGCTAACTTAATCAAGTTAATAAATCACCCCATGCCTGATGTCGGCCATATTCACATTATTGCCAGACACAATAAGCACATTTCATGATCCGTTGCAGACACTGTGGGCCTACGCTAGTGTTGGAAACGATTTGTGGCAATGGCTGTTAGCATGGTTCAAAACGTATCAGGAGAATTTCACTTATTGGGTCTCATTCATGAAACGTTAGTAAATTTGTGCGTAGATTTGCACATAAAAGCCTACGCTACTACAAACCTACTCCAGATTCTTGAACACCATGGGAAATTCAGATTTGTTCGTAAACTCGTGTGTATAATCGTCAATGCCAATCCATCGTAAAGTGACGGCGCGCTCCCGGTAATCAGCTATTAGCATAAATCCCTGTCCATGAATGGCCAAAGACCACCTTATATGGTGGTGTAGATGTATCCAGTTAGCCTGTCAGTCATGGCGCAAACAAAGAAAGAGAGAGAAAGAAAAAAGAATTATTTCAATGCGGAGATGGAAATAATTTTGGGTGAAGTGGAGTTAAGAAAAAACATTTTATTACCCCTCAGCCCTCAAGGCTGACTGTGTATTACTATCCTTCGTGCGGTTGGGCGGGCAGGCGGGCGTCTGCAAAAACTTCGACATCGGGCTGACGGGTATTCCTTGCATTGCACGCCTACTTTTTTATCTTTTACCAGTGGTGTGACAGACACAGGCAAAGCAAAGGCCTGGAAGGAGGTGACAGATGCATTAATGTTGTCTCTGTAGTCCGAAGAACCATGTCAGAGGTGAAGTGTAAATGGTTTGACATGAAACTGGAGGCAAAGAAATGTATAAACGCACCAAAAAAAAAAAAAAAACATCAGCCACAGGAGGAGGAGGCTCACAGTCACAACTCGTCCCATAAATAACAAAAGGTTGCAAGTGACATTCCAGATGAAACCTGTTTTTCTGCACCACAAAGTACTATGGTGCAGAAAAACAGGTTTCATCAGGAGTGTCACTTGCGACTTTTTGTTATTCATGGGACGAACTATCAACTGCAGACAAGCGCATGGCTGGCATAATTGGGGAGACCTCTCTGTCAGGAATTATACCTGACGGAGGCAGCGACATGACTCCACTTTTTTTTTTTTAATGATCATCATTCAACATGTAACAAGAACATGTAATGTATTGAGTCGATTCACATAGATAATTCACAGTCATGAACCTAATCTGGATCTTAAACCTGCCACTTGCCAACTAATTTAACTAAATGTGTTATATTTTTAATCGTTTGTCATGTTTAGGCTATATCATGTGTTTCAAAGGCATCTACGTATTTTGTACATAACAGCGCAATATGAATTAAAATTGTAATTTCCAATAGTGACAAGCATTAGGCTATTTATGTGTACTCTTAAATTTACACAAGCATTACGCGTGGTCAGCAGCATATGTAGATTTTGTTAATAGCTACTAAAAGATTGGAGCTACTTAAATATTGATGAATGCGGAGATGCACGTAAATTTCCGCCTTGGAACAGTTTACACACACATTCGTTCTGCTCATGTTTCATGAATGAGACCCATTGAGAGTAATATTAACACCAGACGATCAGTCGGTGATACTGTGGATCAGCGATTGCCACACCTCGTCTGTTGGGATTTTCTTGTGAGCACTCGACAGGCCACAAATTTCAACAGATTTGTCTCATATTGGGCGCGGGCCTAGTGTGTATGTCAGGTCACAAAGGCTATCAGTTTCGAGAGCCATTGCTTTTGGGGGTCTTGGGATACACATTGATCAGTGGGCAACTGACTGTCTAGTTGTTATTTTGCTTTTATGGTGCCTTCTCAGGTTATTGGATTGTTATTTCTATTTCCTTTTCACAAGCTGTATTTTAAATGTTCCTGATGCCGGACCCTGCTAAAAAGGAGACTCTGGTCTCAGTCAGACCCCCTGCTTAAATAAATCTTAAATGAATAAAAAATATATAAATCTCTAAGACTGGAATTGCATTAAAATTTGACCCCGTTAATGGCTTTGTTGTCATACCCATGTTATGGTATGTTCTTCTCTGCTGTAGTAGTATTTTGTTATGTGCAGTAACTTTTAAGTTGGATTTAATATAATTAATTAAGCTGCCCTTAAAAAGAATAACCTCAAAATGAAAGATGACTCATTTGCAGAGAGGCTGAAAAACACTATAGATATGTTCTTTGCCTCAAAGTTTGTGGTCTGCAAAGATGTAATGGTAGACCTCTCGTGACAAAGCGTACTTATTGGTTATGGGTTTAATGGGAGACATTTCACAATATGGGAGTCAATAATGGAATGTTGATTTGGGTGTAGTATTATCCATTGGCCAATCGCTGATCACCAGACGGCTCACAGCTACTAAAGTGTGACCTGAGCTGTTTCTGTGCAGTGAGCTGCTTCTTCAGAAACACGTGGGCTATCTGGAGCAGTGGGTCTACCCTCTCAGCCACAAACTCATCCTGCAGTCCACGCGGTTTCCGCTGGTCAGTGGCTTCTACAAGATGCTCTCTGTCACCATGAAGATCGCCAAAAAAATCAACTACTTTAAGGTATTTTGAATTAATGTTTTGCCTTGACACAGACATCATTGAGAGGTTGTTGTCACATCATGCTGAGTCTACCAGCCCTGCTGACAAGCACCTGCAGGTCCTATAGCCTAGCAGCATGGCTATCAGTTGTTCAACGTGTTCAGTGCCCAGTTATGCCCAGAATTATGTTGTGTATCTGCAGAACGAAGGAGTTGGTTCACACTGGAATACGTTCTGATACAGTGGAGAAAACTGAAACGCAGTTTGCTCTGGGAGGAATCTGAAATTCAAAATCTTAAAACTTTTGGACAATTTTGGTTGGAGAGCAAGTGCTCCAATGTCAGCCACTGCAGATGATTTTCATGTCCTTCTGGGAAAAAAAAATCATCATTGGCAGCTGTATCATCCCTCCTCCTCAGTCATCTGATGTATGCAGTAGCACTAGCTGTACTCGCAAGGCATTTCGCATTAGTTGTGTTAGTGCTCAATTTTCTATATTCCACTAGGGAAGGTTATTCTCCCCAAGTTGACACATTCCAAAAGACTATGCTCGCATTGTGATGTCTAACTAATCCTGCAGTGGAACAGCTTAATTTGATCCATATGTAGTGAACAGTGAAAGAATTAAAACCCTGTATAACTGCATTGCTGCCCAAATATGTACCTAATTGTTGTTGCATATGTTCAGAATGTTGGTCAACTTGGTCAGGGTTCCCACGCGTCCTGGAAAACCTGGAAAACCAGGAAAATGATTGACCAATTTTCCAGTCATGGAAAACACATGGAAAATGAGAAAAAAGTAAAATGTCCTGGAAAAGCTTGAGTTGTCCTGGAAAATTATTTTTCCTCCCTCTGCTTCTCTCTTCCTTGGGGGTGAATGCAAACGGGTTAAACATTTTACGCATGTGTGCCTGTTTTCAGCTGCCTTTAATGGGCAACGCTGAGCTGTAGCGCTTCTCTGCTTCATTTCTGCTTCTAGCCGGCACAGCGCCCCACGTGACCCAAATCAAATTGCATATTCCCTTAGCAGTTCTGCTGCCCAGTGTTTGACTTTGTTGCTAGATTTACCGACTTTTCAGACCCAAGTAAGGATTTATTTTCTCCAAGGAAGCACCAAAACTAGCGACTTTCAGTTCATGAGTGATGCCATCGCTGTATATCGAGTGTGAGGTGTTTCTCCCTCTCTCTGTCTCTTCTGTTGAGTGACAGAGGAGCAGTGGAGAGCTATAGTGGGCGTGCCGTCACTTTTGGCTGTGCGCTCTGAGATGAAATACATCTCTGGTTTCAGTAGAGCCACAGCAACCATGACTACAGCTTCGAGAAAGTGACGGGTAACAGGTAGTCTTACTGGGCCACGTTTCACTTAGTATTTCATACTTGCTCCTTTGTCCCATTAGGAATTCTATTAAAATACTGTGTTTGTGCACAGAGAGCAGAGCTCCGACTTTCATGCAGTTATTAGCTAGCTACTTTGCAATGAAAGTAATTTAGATGTCAACATCCAAGTGAGATCTTATATATCCATGAGTGAGATGCACACCCCATAGCCTAAATGAGGAACGAAGGCAGTGAAAACTGAAGACTTGCATGTTCATTTGAACAATGTTGTTAGCGTAGTAAGCGTTTAGGGACGTCTGTCAGTCACACGCACAGACGCACACACACACATGCACACACGCACGTCTGTGAAGTTGAAGTCGTACGAACACCCGCCAATCAGAGGCAGAGCAGGAAGAAGCAGCCGGCACTTCACACTGGTCTGTTAATGTAAATAATGCGAGAAAAGAGGGGAAGGAGAAAAAACATCGGAGGAGAAATTTCTTTGCAAAGTGGAGGTTTAGAGACGGAGGTGTGCCCAGTATCTGAGATATGACGCCGAGGCGCAGGTCAGTGCTGTACAGGATGTAGCCGGTATGCTAACGAAAACGGCAGAAACAACTCGTTTGTTGTTGGTAACAGAACTATGAAGCCTGAGAACATCGCGACCACGAGCGTAACAAGTGCCACAACACTTACATGTGTGTGTCCCGGGCCCAGTCGGAGCCTCTCCTTAAAGCTGCTCAAGGCTGCAAGTGGAGGATGATTGACGTTTATTCCTCTCTGCAGTGCGTCCCTGCATCAGGTGTCTTTGTGCATCAAAAACACAGACTCATTGTTCCCAGTGAAGTTGAGGTGAACAAAAGATTTGTCTGCTTAAGGCCCCCAAACATTGTAGAAAATTCCGTTAGTTAAAAATGGTAATCCGACTTTGAAATCCATGATGAAATCTGCTGAATAACAGCTAATTAGCGAACTAAACGAGGTGCCAAGTTTACATTATGATGTGTTCAAGGTCGGCTCAGAAAAATGCCAATTAGGCGATGGTGAACAAAAAAAGTCATCGTGTGTTCAAATGCAATTTCAAGAAAAAGAAAATGAATACACGCAACAATAATATAGCTGTGAAGTGCACATTAATGATAAAATTAAAGCAAATGTTTTAAGTAAAGTACATGTTAATATTATCTAGTAATAGATAATATAATTATTATATCAATTACTGCATGTAAAGGTGATTACACTTTTACATGCAGTAACTGATAAACTAATTAGGTTTTTTGTCGAGTAAAAATAATTTGCATGAATAAGGGTATTTTAAAAATGCAATTAATCATGATTAATCACAGCCTAAAACTGTGATTAATCAAAGTAAATTATTTTATTAGTGCTGTCAATTGATTGACAGCACTAATAAAAGAAAAAAAAATTTATTTGTATTATTATTATTATTATATTTAATAATTGATAAGCTCAGAAAAAGGAAGAGCTGCAAGCTCCAGGAAAAGCACTGAAAGACCTGCAGGAGAGTGTCAAGAAGTTACAATAACTGAATTTTTTTAGAGGAACATTTTCATTTAAATTGCTTTGCTTTGTTTTATATTGACCTTTTTGCACTGCAGGATAGGATTTGATTTTGATATTTTTATTTTTGCAGTGATTTTGATTTTTACTTTAAGAATGCAGGTGCCGGATGCACAAAGTAAACTGTAAGTAAACGGTAAACAGATGAACTAAAGGAAAATGTTTAGGTGATTTATTTAACATATAACAATGTTTTGTGGAGAAAGTACGAGAGAGAAAGAGGGAGAGGAATAAACATTGAAGCAATCTGGTTAAATGTACAAAATATAAGGTACAAATGTAGAAAATGACACTTCTCCAAAGCTTGGGGGTGGAATTTATTAGTGTATGTTGGGATAACTTGACTCGTACTGTAGCAGCTGAAAAAGTCCTGGAAAAAAATTTCAAGAAAAGAGTGGGAACCCTGTTGGTAAATCAGAACTTGCATTAATTGCGTGTTTTTTAACAGAAAGTTAGCCTCAAAACTTCTGAGCCGACCCTACAAGACCCAGAGAAGTCTGCCTGCTTTGCACTCTTTGCTAAGTTTGGACAGGAGGTAATTCCACTTTTTCTTACATTTTCCTGTTTAGGAATCTGATTGAAGCAAATTCATTTGTAATAAAGTGAACAAAATATATGCCGGTCGAATGTATTTTAAGATGAATGATAACTCATTACTTTTCGTTAGTCCATTGCATGAGTGGCAGTTCAATGAGTCTTCAGGTTTGATAGGGTTGAATGAGCATTTGGCAAGAGTGTTGTGTGATGTGTTCAGCGGTTTGAATTGAGTTAGTTGCGTTTAGAGTTGATTGAGTTATGTGCTGCCATTCTAATGAGTTAAGTGATAAGTCTGAGTTGAATGAGCTTTATGACTGAGTGTTGACAGAACCCCATTCTTGGAGATGAATAAGTTCTGTGCTGTTAGAGTTGGATGGCTTTTGGGAGCTGAAATGATAACTGTAGGATAGATTTCAGAGTCATAGTTTACAGAGTTTTGATCAAAAACTGAAATTGTTCTTTATGGAGTGAATAATTCTGTTTTTACAGGTGTCTGTAAGGCTGAAGCGCTATAAAGATGAGCTGCTGGCATCTTGTTTAACCTTTGTCCTGTCGCTGCACCACGACATAATCGCTCTGGACATCACCACCTACATACCTGCTCTAAAGGTGAGAACCTTTAGTTGGCGTTTTTTTGCTCAGTTTTCGTTATTTTTGCTAGACCATCAAAAGTGAATCCTTTCAGAACTTAACGGGCAAGTGATAATTGAGGGTATCGCCAGTATGCAAAAAATGCCGGGATGTTGCATTCGTGCCCAGTATCAGATGCATTAACCCATTTAGACCTGAACCCTGTCTGAGACACGCCTCTGAAAACCTGAGGGCAATTTTGAGAAGGGCCCCCAGATCCTGAGGTTTTCTGAAGTGTTGAAGTTTACACAAAAGCTGATATCTCGGCCTCTGTAGCAGATAGAAACTAAATTCAAAAGGTATTTGAGAGCTTACACGTGTGGCATTCAAGATAATTATCTTTTATATGTCCAAACCTTCAGCACATTATTGAAAACCTTGAACAAACAAACTCAAATGAAATAAAGCGGCTGTATAAATAAAAGTAAAGGCACTGCACTAGAGAATAACAAACAATTTGCTTTCTGTAAAACAAGTGGCAGTCATGATAAAGCGTCCATTCAATACAAATGTAAATATATAAAATAAAGTGTTGAAATGGCATGCAGCTGCCCTTGTATAGTGCCAGTACAAAAGCAGCACTAAAAAATAAATAAGTGGCTGACCGTGTGTTCATCTCTGTGCTCACCCGAAGTCATGCAACACTCACAGAAAATGCCGATAGTGTGAGCCAAAGCACTCAATATGAAGAGGTTATTCAAACTGCTTACAACCACAGACTGTAGGTCCACCAGCTCTCTCATTTTCAGGGAGAAGTTGACACTCCCTGCAGGCCTTTCTCTTCTGAAAAATCTTGCCGAAGTCATGCTTTGGGGGAGTTGTGGCTCCACTGGCCACTGAAGCAGGAGAAGGAGAGGGACAGGGGGAGGAAGAGGGAGAAAGAGAGGGATAAGGAGAGGAAGAAGCAGAAAAAGGAGGACGAGGATGAATCCCAGGAGCGTATCTAGCTGTCACTGGTGTTATGAGTTGCTCTGCCAGATCCCCCGGCCAGTTCTTGTATGCCCTGTACTTCCTCTTGAAGGTTGTCCCTCCAACAGACTTTGCAGCAACATATGTCTTGTGGCAGGACACTCCCAAGAAGTAAAAGAAAACCCTCCTCCAACACTTTTTTTTGATCAATGCTGGAACCCATAGTAGCCGATCATCTGACCGAGAAGATCCACACCTAGCACAAACACATGACACGCACACAATTTCACTCAGGACCATAGTAGGAATACGCAGTCAAGCTTCTGTTTGTTTTATCCTCTTGAAAGATACAATTCATTATAATGGAAGCGCTCCACCCCAGTGTAGAAGTTGTCCATGTAAATGGACAAATGAGAGCCGTAATAAGGCCTGGCTAAATCCATTACTACACGGTGTGCAAGTCCCCTCTCTTGAGTCCCCTCACGACGCGTGTACACCTAGAGGTTTGTAAAAATCAGAGAGAGGAATAATACATTACTGTAACACAATAACTTTACATGTCGTTATACAACAATGCATCTTTACATATGCGAGCTACTTGGTGCATTGATTCTACTCTTTTTTTTTTTTTTTTTTTTTTAACCTGGAAGTGTGACACACAGCCTGTGGAGCTTTCCACCATGACCCACTCCTTGATGACCCATTTTGTTGGTTTTATGGGGAGATATTGTAGGAAAGAGATGTCCCTTGAACTTCATCTAGCTCTCATTCACAGTGCCATCAACCTCATAAAGTGATTGGAACTGAACATTGAGGTAGTTCAGGAACCATCTCATTTTCCAGGGCTTGTCACTTCAGTTGACATCAGCTGCCTGGTTGTCCTTGAGGTGTAGATATCTGAAATATAAAAATGATAATATATTATCATGCCCTTTATCAATCCCTCCTTGCTATAAAAGTCATTATTTCTTATCACTAAAATAAAACTGAAAAAAAAACTACTATGAAACTAGGAAAAAGTAACATTTATACTTTAGGATGTAGAATTGGTGTCATCATAATTTTCTACATTTATCATAGTAATAATGCAACACAACTTCGCAGCCATTGGCCTGGATGGTGTTTTACATATTGTCAGGGAGGCATAGATATTTGTTTGCCTGACAAGGTGTGACCAGAGCCCTCTGTAAAAATATGTGCAAATGCCTCCATCATAGTTACGTCTGTAGGCAGATCAACTTTTACACCTGGTCTGCGGTTGAAAGACCTTGAGAAATTACGGTGGTAATCATCAGTTTTCCACTCTGTTGCGAAGCCTTTAAATTCTTCTTCTTCGTCGTCCAAAAACATTCCTCTCCTCCACAAATCCCAATCTTGTGGCCCAGAAGGTTCAAAATAGGGGTCATCGACATCATCATTTCTGTCAATATCACTATCTTCGCTAAGGCTGGATGCTTCTCCTCCGAAGCTCCTCTCTGCCTCCGTCATTGTTTACTTTCCTCACGAAGCATGTAGCAAGATCCGAGCATGAATCCGATTTGCTTTTTTAAGCTTTATTAGCCTTTCAGAGGCAGACAGGTATGATCATTTGATTCGCCACCACTCCAGAAATGATTGAAAAACTACAGAATGTTACAAAATGATGTATCCGTGCTCCCGGCTTGAAGGGTAGAAATGCGCAGCAGCGCAACCAGCTTGATGGGTATAAATGCGCATGAGCGCCGCCGGCTTGGAAGGTTGAAATGCGTACATGCAACCGGCTTTCCGAGTAGAAATGCGCAGCCATGCTCCCGGCTCGGAAGGTTGAAATGTGTACGTGCTGTCCTGGTTTAAATGGGTTAAGGGATAGTTCGGTGACCCAGTCGCCTCCGGTCTCTGCAGAGCCCAACAGTAACTGAACTGTAGTCATTAAGGCCATGGGTCGTTACTGTGAAGCTGCCATGTGTTCGTCGAACGAAAATAAGCAGGAAAAACTTCAGAAATACCCCCTGGATGAGAGACTTGTACACGCAATGACCGCATATATGTGTGCATGTATGCACTTCAGAGACGCAGCTAGCTGACGCTACATGATAGCCGTGATCTCACTACTGCTCGGAAGTGAGAGTAGCAAGATATTCTGCCGAAAACGCTACATCCGGATATTTTTTGCATATTGGGGATACCAAGAATTGGGCAGTACATGGTCACGCAAACGTCAAAAAAATTTTACTTCCCTATCTTTGAAAATTTTAATCTCAATGTGTTTACCGCTGCACAGGGCAGACAATAAGTACTTGTACAGTGATGCATTCTTAATTTTTTAGCTCGTCACTTCAGCACTGGATTTGGACACCAAAATGAGCTTGAACAGGGAACGGTTGACCTTAATTTATTGGCTTTTACATTTATACCCTGGGAATAACATTAGACAGCATCACTGTCCAGACAATTACAGGCTGCAGCTGCTGCACTATGTGTTTTACTGAACTAATCATTAATAAGAGTTTATTATTAGATTTTTTGGCTCATAAGCTTATTTTGCATACTAGTGTTGAGCTGTGTGATGCAGTGTAATGTGGAGTAATGCAGTGTTATGTTGTGTGATGTAGTGTAATGCAGTGTTATTTGGTGTGATGTGGTGAGATGCAACCTTATGATGCGGTGTTATTTTGTGTAATGTAGTGTGATACAATGTAATTTGTTGCGATGCTGTGGTATTTGGTGGGATGCAGTGTTATTTAGTATGATGCATTGTTATTTGGTGTGATATTTAGTGTGAGGTAGAGTGATTTGGTGTGTTGCAGTGTTATTTGGAGTAATGTAGTATTATTTGGAGTGATGCAGTGTTATTTAGCGTGATGCTGTGGTATTAGGTGTGATGCAGTGTGATGGAGTGGTATTTGGAATGATGCAGTGGTATTTGGAATGATGCAGTATGATGCAGTGATATTTAGCGTGATGCTGTGGTATTAGGTGTGATGCAGTGTGATGGAGTGGTATTTGGAATGATGCAGTGGTATTTGGAATGATGCAGTGTGATGCAGTGGTATTTGGAATGATGCAGTATGATGCAGTGATATTTGGTGTGATGCAGTGGTATTTTGTGTGATCTGCTGCTGTAATTTTGATCAGTGTTTGGCCCATGTTAATGGCTGCGCCCCTTATGCATTCAGGCAGCGTTTCGGCTGGGTCTGAGCCACCCTCCTCTGGCTATCGCAGCGCTGGACGCCCTGGAGGAGTGGTCCTCCTGCCTCTCCCGGGACCTCATACAGCCCTACTACAGAGAGGTTCTGCCCTGCCTGGACAGCTACCTCAAAACTGCCACCGAAAACGGTGAGATAAACTCTTCATCGTGTGTTCTTCTGATCATCTATTTTATCATCAGTCCGCACAGCTTAACTGGGATTGTCGCTGCTGAAATCGGATTTGGCTCATTAAGGAGTCACTCTGGAATGCAAAGGTGGTGCATTTGGTATCAGGATAGTGCTGTTGCCTTACTGTGGTGAGGTTGAAGGTTCAAATGCAGCCTGGGACTTTTCTGTGTGGAGTTTGCATGTTGTGTCAACATTTGCCTCAGTTTCTCTCCAGTTACTCGAGTTTCTACCTGCTGTCCAAAGAAATTCAGTACTCCGATAAATTCATTGGTGGGTAATCAGTGTGATGAATTTGTATTATCCAGGTCAGATTTAACCCCATCCTTGCATTGCCACTTCCTGGGGCTGCAGAGGCTTCTGCTTGGATTTTTTTGTGAGACTTTATTCAAACTTTTATTGATTAGCTTGCCAGTGAAGTGTAGGCTCCCCCATTATGGCTGGGTTTCTTCTGAAATTTCCTCCTCACCAGGGAGTTTTTTCTCACCGTTGTTGGAAGATTTTTTTTTCTCCCTTCTGGTATTTTCTTTCCACCTCTTTTTGTATTTCAGGCATTAGGCTGGGCACTGCCTTTTTACCCCTCAGCCCTGAAAGAGGCTGTGGGGTATTGTCATCACACGCCGTCCGTCCGCCCGTCTGTCTGTCCACATTTGATTCCATGCCATAACTGAAAAACTGCATCACCGATCATCACAATTTTTGGTGACTACATCGGGGTACAGTCACTACACAAGCCTATCGACTTTGGGCACAATCTGAAATCAAATACGGCTGCCACCTTGAATTTCCATTCCATGCGAAAACTGAAAAATGCCATCACCAATCATCACGATTTTTGGTGAGGACATGGGAGTATAGTTGCTACACAAGCCTATTGGTTTTGGGCGTGATCCAAAATCAAATATGGCTGCCACGGCCGCCATTTTGAATTTCCATTCTGCACGATAACTCAAAAATGCCTCCGTCAAGCGTAGCCATTTTTGCTGTGTTGCTTGGTCTTGTGTACCTACAGAAGCCTATCAATTTTCACGGCACTTGGATGTTCAGTGTGGCTGCCACAGACGCCATTGTGTATTTTGTTTTCTGTGGGATAACTTCCAAATGCCTTCTTCATTTTATGTTCGTTCCAAATAATCCAGAGGCTGAGCGGTAACGCCCCCCTTTGCGGGGCTATTTTATTTACTTTGTAAACGGTCTTTCTGACAGTCCTTCTGTGAAAAGCGCTATGCAAAAAAAAAATTTAATTCAATTCAGTTGAACCTTCTTGATTCTACCTCTCACGTTGCAGGGATAGGCTCCACCTGCTTGAGCCCTGTCCAGGAATAAGTAGGTTTGATGGTGAATGGATGGAAATGCTTTTGTGAGAGGCTACCAAATGGAGCACTTCCTCTTAAAAAATTCTGCTTTGAACCTTTGAGTTGCATGTTTTCCAGATGACGATGAGGATAAGAGCTGGGATGTGTCAGCTATGTCCTCGGGGACAGAGAAGGGCTACAGTAAACTCCTGATGAGACTACTGAAGAACTCGAAACGCCTCGCACTGGTATGGGCACTGGCAGGGCTGGACATGGACTTCGAGTCTTGTTTCGTTTTTGAGGAAGGGAATTGAAACTGTTTTACACTGCATGCATTTTATTATGCAGTAGATAACTGTGCAATTAAGTGTAAAAAAAAAACTTATTTTTAACGTTGATATCACTTCAACACCACATCGTGGACAGAGAATGTTACACTCTTTACTTGAAGACAACTTAACTTAATTGGCCAGAATTTGCTGCATCCTTGTTAGCCATGACAACGCTGTAGTCATAATACACAAACCACCTGATATCGTATGTCAAATATTGGGACCTGCCTAATCACACATTACGCCCAATATAATCCAAGCCAACTTGGCCTGTGATATTGAGTCCCTTGGCAAAAGTAATTTGGGCTCCGCTCCAAATGACTGGGACCTTCAAAGTCTTCTGCTTGGAACCAAACCATTGCTGACGCTACACCTGAGGGCTCTAGCTGCAGATAAACAAAGTCTGAGCTTGAGGTCTTCAGCCTGGTGTGTGTAGTGGCAGGGTTGGCTCTGCCAGCCGATTTGTAGCTACCTGCCCGTCCCTTCTGCATTGAGATTGTTCACACAGCGTCGATAGTTGGTGTGGGATATTTTAAAGAATGTTTATTTCAATAAAACTTCTGCCAAACAAAACCGAAATATGCACCTTGTTTGGTGAGGTATAGATCAAGAGACTTTGAAGTAAATCTAACAGAGAAAGGAGCACATTGTTCCCCTCTCTTTTTTAGGTCAGAAACTTGTTATTAAATCACGGTCCTTGAGGGCTGAGAACTGCTGGTTTTCCACCCCTCCTTTACCTGGGTGTGTGGTGTAAGGACAGTTTGCCCGATCAGAAGCTCTACTTGTTCAGTTAATGAGTTCATTACTTGGAAGAAGAAGTCGTGGCTGGATTTGGTTTAGAGGGCCAGATATGGTAACCCCTGCTGTAGATGCTCGATGCTGAAAGTGTGGTAATAGGCTGTGTGTTATTGCCCCCACCAGGAGGAAGACGCTCCCAGTGTGCTGGTGAGAAGGAGGGTGGTGCAGCTCTTGGGGCATCTGGGTGGGCAAATGAACAGGAGCCTCGTGACAGGTGAGACCAGGGGATTGCCTCACAAAGCAGGATAACTGAGTTAGCTGGATAACTGCACTGTGTAAAACTCAAAGTCGCTTTTTACTACAGTCTGTGTTCCAGATTTTGGATTGTTCCAGGTTTTATTCAGTACAGTTATCCAGCCAACTCTATAATCCTGCTCTCTGAAGTAGGGCCAGTTATTGGCATAGAGTACGGGTTTAAGGTTAGGAATAAGACCCCCTGGTACTTTGTTGCCAAACTGAGAGGGATGTGGTACTTCTCACATCATGGTCCTCAAAGGCCTAACTAAAGCTGCTGGCTTTCCACCCTCTTATTACCAGGGAGTCGGGTGTGCTGACTGTCTGGCCAATCAGTGGCAATAATTATGCACTTACTTGCCTGGAAGGATAGAGAACTTGGGCTGTATTGGTGATCAAGGGCTGGATTTGGGCAGCTCTGGAGTAAATGATCGCTGTCAGACAAGGTGCACAATAAGCATCATCTCATTATATATGGTTTCTCTGATCATGGCTTCTGTGGAAAATGCATCCCTTCCATCATGGTCTAACATTTCAATATTTTCACTGTGTTCTGGAGAAGAGTGTTGATGGCCTGTTGTTGGCGGAGTCTCACAATAAATGAACTCTGATAAATACCACAAATGCATTTCAAAGTTATAAACTTTGAATTTACCATTTTGGGAATTGAGCTTCAGAGTAACAAGATGATATGTAGAAACGTAAGTAACACACCTATTTCAAGCAGTTCTGCATTCACATTAATGTGTTTATATTTTTCTAGCCACTTCATCTGAGGAAATGATGAAGAAATGTGTTACGTGGGACTCTGAGAAAACCCTCAGCTTTGCTGTGCCATTTGCTGACATCAAACCGATAATTTATCTTGACACCTTTTTGCCTCAAGTAACAGAGCTGGCCTTATCCACGAGCAACAGGCAGACAAAGGTATATTACACAGAACTGGCAAAGCTGCAGTGTATTGCGGGTAAAAACTAAATTTTGCACCTCAAAAACATTTGGTGCTTTTTCAATAAAGATTTTACATCTCTGATCTCTTGTAAGTTTTTGCCGTGTCTCTAACCATTAATGCAGGGCGCTACCAGAAATTGATATATGCATGTAGATAATATTATTCAGAATGCATTAGCGCTCTCCAACTTTCTTCAATGTGGGTTTAAATTGTGCTACTACACCATTTACTGTTCATTACGAGAAAATACGCATTCATTTGTGTGAAATGGCCACCAATTTCACCAAAAATCAAACATTTGCGCGTACCGCAGATTCAGTAATGTCATTGGCATTTTAATCATTCATTTTTGGACATTCATTAGCGTTATTCGGCACACAGTAGAGAAAAAATACTTTCATTTGTGTTAACATGAAAGGCATTAAGACCGTCTTTCAAGTCATTTGCAACAATCGACAAACATTAAAGTGAATTTAACATTTTTAGAACTCCGTTTGACTTTCAATAGCATTTCTGGACCGCGTTAGTGCAGATAATACAAATAGAGTAGAGTGGGGTAGAGTGGGGTAGCCCAGTAGGTGGCTCTTGACTCAGACAAATGCACTGCCTCCTGGATGGAAATCCTGAGCAACAGATGAGTCAACAGAGCAAGTGATATCTGAGTACTCAAAGTATTTGTGTTTTTACTGTCTTTCTTATAATAAATGACCAAATGAATCATTTTGCCACGAGTATGCTTTAAGAGTCTGCAGGACATGACAGTGTGACTCTCCGATGCCTTCTCTATGTATCAAAGGGGGTCCTGTGTGGTGATAATCAGAGAAATTGAGCCAAAGCCAATATGGTAGTGCTGGAGGTTAGATGCCGTTTTTGGTTTGGGTCGTATTTTGAGTCGTATTCATTCTGTTTTATGAGTTTTTTCTAAAAATGATGTTCAATTTATAGGAAATGTTTATCGGACATGATGATTTTTATAAAAAACCCGGGAATGGAAAGTTAAGTGTATCCATGCATGTTCAAAGTTGGGCCATATAGAGTTACACAATAATAAATCATGTATTCATCAATACCCATAAGGACTTCAAAAGAAATATATATTGGGTGAAATGCATTATGGTCACTCTTAATTTTAAAGACTTTTCATGGATACTTGTATACATTCCATACTGCTATATGTTTATCTAATGTGGTGCCTCATATTTTTTTAGTAGTCCACAAGATATAACTATCGATTGCATTAATGCATTTAATGCCAACAGTATCTTGCCATCAGTTGTGCCTTAGAGTGTAGTCAGTTAATATTAACAAGTCGAGTTTAGGAGAATACACCTCTTTCTTCCCTATTTCTTTAGCAAGGCAACTTCTGAAAAGATGTTGATCTTTCATATGATGTGTACCTGCCCATTAAGACAGCTATAATATGATACTTGCCCATGTGAAATGCAGTAAAACCAGCATGTATTAGGCTTTACAAGTTATTCTAGATAATATAAAACAGATGCCCGTGGGGGGCATCTTACCCCATCCAGAAGGGCATCTTACCCTAGGGGTGGGGTAAGATGACCTTTTTTTAAAAAAAACAAAAAACAAAAAAAGAATTAAACATTTAAAAATATTTCTACAGTGACTGTGTCATAAATCTTCCTATATGTGGTAGCCAACTTTACATACTATCCATTCAGTCAGAAAAATGATTAATTCATGTTGTTTACCTTCAGTTATGCAAATTCCTACTTAAGGGGGGCAGTTTTTCAGTTGAACAATGGCCTACATTTTCCTCATTCTTGCATTATCAGTGTGATGTACAGTAAGATTAGTTATGCCCTCTCAATTAGCTGTCGAGTATTCTTTATTGAGAATGGCCACAGCAAAAGCATCAGAAAATTTTGTCCAGTTCATTTGGTTCGTCATTTCTTCATATAGTCAAGAAAATCCCACTAAGACGCAGAATTCCTCTTGACAACAGAGGCCCATTAGAGTATTTGAAAGTGAGATGCTAGACCACATTTTAGTCGCAGACATGCTATAGGGGTGCGCCGATCCACGGCAAGAGGCATTGTGGTCCGCTTCATCAGAGAAGGCAGGATCCATGAGAGACCGAAAGGTGGGCGAAACAACTTGCAGGTGAAGAGAGATGAGATGAGCGATGAGAAAGTCAGAATCAAATGAATATTAAACTTTATTGATTTACAGTACAGCATTTCATTCTTAAATTCAGTTTGCCCTTCAGTAATCTCGCTATTCAAACATCTTGGCAGATCGGTCTGCATGAAGCAGTACCACTGCGCGCTTTTGGCTGCGGTCACAGTATTGAGGATTTTGTGCAGAGCTTCCAGCAGGAGTTGTGTTCGAAACTCTCCAATCTAGTTGAGAGGGCATACCTAATCTTACATCACACTGAAAATGCAATAATGAGCAAAATGTAGGCTACTGTTCAGTTGAAAAAAGATTTTTGTGAATTGAATGTTAAGAACGTTCAATTGTTTGTACAATCGTGCGAATATTTGTGTTATCCACACACTATTTGCTATTTCACACAAATAATTTCCTCGTATTTGCTTATGCTTATATATTATTATGCTTATTTCCTCGTAATGAACAGCAAAAGGTGTAATTTCCACATAGAGCCCTGAAATGTGATTTTTTTTTTTTTTTGAAGCTGAGATTATTGGGAATATTTTTTTGTCATTGAAGCGTAACTGTGTTAGTAAAAATCTGATTGGTTGTGGCAGTAATGCCAATTTGTAAGCATAAATCTGATTGGCTGTGGCCCATGTAGGTGGCTGCCTGTGAGTTGCTCCACAGCCTGGTGGTGTACATGCTGGGAAAAGCCTCTCAGATACCCGAGGGCGGGAAGGCAACCCCTCCGATGCACAATCTGTACAAACGCACATTCCCAGTGCTGCTTCGCCTGGCCTGTGATGTGGACCAGGTGAGCTCACGCAAACGGACTGCAAATTCATTTACTTTGATTAATAAATGGTGTACCTGAACAGTTGTGCAGTGGATCGCAATGTCTCGCTACAAGAAGTGCCTCTGTGGCACAACCGCTCATTCATATCATCCCCCGATACTAATGTACAGGGGATACAATTGATTGTTCTTAATTGCCTGTATAATAGGTATGAATGAATGGTGTATGTGTCCTGTGATGGAGTGTCTGCCTCTCTAGTGTTTATTCCTGCCTCTCACCACAATGCATGTTGGGAATTTTGGGCTCCAACACCACATCCTGCCCTGAAATGGAATAAGCAGGGTAGATATTGATGGATGGATGAAAAAAAATTTCCTTCTGAATGCTGTGTAAAGGGTTAAGTCTGTACACATGATGTCATTTAGATCCATCTTTTTTAACAGCATTTTCTTAAACCTTGTATCCCAGGTTACACGACAGTTGTATCAACCCTTAGTCATGCAGATTATTCACTGGTTCACCAACAATAAGAAATTTGAAAGCCAGGACACAGTATTGCTGCTGGAAGCCATCTTGGTGAGTATATTTACCTCTGCCAAGAAGGTTACGTTTTTTCCTGGGTTTGTTTGTTTGTTTGTTTGTTTGTCTGTTGGTTTCCAAAATAACTCAAAAAGTTATGGACAGATTTTGATGAAGTTTTCAGAGAAGGTGGGTATTAAGTCAAGGAACAGGTGATTAAATTTTGGCATATCTAGGCCAAAGTACTGCTGAGATATACGCCAAAGTTCAAGATTTCAAGTCTTTCCAATGGGCCGGAGTTCCAATCACCGTGCTTTTGGGTTTTGCTGCCCCCTGGCGGAGGTCTGCGCTCTGAGTGCTTTTCTAGTTTATAAATGCTTCTTATTAAACACCGGCAGCGGGCAATGTGAGTAACTAGAAGCAGGAGAAGCAGATTTGGGGAAAAATGCATTTTAAGTTACTATGTGCTGCTTCTAGGTGCTACTGTGCTTTTGAGTGATTTTAAATGAAGTGCTTGATTTTGATGCTTTGAGTCAAAAAAAAGTCAAAAAGTGGAACTTGACTATTGTACATTTTAAATGTACTCCTTGCATTTTTATTTATTTATTTATTTTTTGTGATGAGGCACTAAGGGTATACATACTTTTTTCAGCTAATAGTTTAGAGTTATCTGGCCTGCTCTGTATGCAGGAATTCAAAACCATTTTGTGGGGACGAAGGTATGCCGTTGGGCACCATTCTCATCATACGAATGTTGACAATTGACAGCCCCCAGTGCACCCCAATTTAACCTCATAGCCGTTATCTTTACAGTGTGACAATGGTGCCCGAACTCAAGCGTTGTGAAACTATCCTAATAATTAAGTACTGTTACTGTGCTGTTAATGTCTGCTTTTTTTTGCAGGATGGAGTTGTGGACCCGCTGGACAGTACTCTCCGCGAGTTCTGTGGCCTCTGTATTCAGGAGTTCCTCAAGTGGTCCATCAAGCAGACCTCACCCAAACAGCAGGAGAAGAGTCCAGCCAACATCAAATCTCTGTTCAAGCGCATTTACAGCCTTGCTCTGCACCCCAGCGTCTTCAAGAGAATGGGGGCTGCGCTGGCCTTCAATAGCATCTACAAGCAGTTTAGGTGCGTGCTGAAACTTTTAACCCCAGAAAACTTGCTGTCTAATGCAGTGGCTGTATTTAAACCAGTGGAAGTGCAAGTACAGTGGCTCCAATAAGTATTTGTACACTACTTGAAAATTCGACTACATAACAGCTTTTGTATATTCGGCTAAACGCTTGCTATTGTGTGTAAAAGTGATTAAAATATTTGATAATCAATATGTTTTAAACAAATATTTAATGTCAAAATGGCATATTTGGTCAGAAAGGCGATTATCTGACCCAATTAGTTTCTGTACAGTTCCATTAGTGAGTCACAAAACTTATAATACTCACCTCAAATTGACTCAAGATGTTTACAGGACATGGTTGACTCACTTGGTCTGATTTGGTCAAGCGTGACCATACTGGACACTCCCTCTGTACACAGACTGGCCTATGTAAATGGCCTGACCATGCCCATAATGTATTCCTGTGATATATGGCTAAGACAGGCGAGATACCCCGTGGAATGTGGGAGCAAATCATTCAGCTACATAAAGAAGGCCAAAGCACCAGAAAAATTGGAACTCTGCTATCGTTACGCCTCATGACCGTGACGAGCCCCCACCTTGTTACGGCCGGCTCATCAGCCGCAACCAGTAAGGGAGATGTAGACAAGGCAGCTCCAAAAGTTAGCAAAAGTTTATTAATTTATACAATAAATTCTTAATGGGGTGTGGAAGTAAATGTCAGTAGTGTATGAAGATGTATGAATGCAATGAAAAATATGAAGTGCATGTTGTAAATGCAAAACAAAAGACAAAGAAAGGACAGCATGGCTTGAGAAGGGGACAGACTGCAACCACGACCGCTCCAACTACTCCCGCGATTACGAAGACCCAGATGGCTGAAGAGGTGGGATTAAGTAACCTGGGAACACTAGCCAGGTGTTCCCAGTTACCCAATGCCAACTCAGCTGCACCTGCAAAACAGAGCACACAAGTGCCTATGGAAAGACTAAGGCCCCATGGCCGTCACAGTGACATTATCCTACATCGTGAAAAAAATGCTTTTTCTGTCTTTGACCTATGATGTGAAAAGTGAGATTTTAAGGGATAAAAAAAAAATGTGGGTTAGTGTGCATTTTGGTTCTTTTTTTTCTTAAAATTGTGGAGCAGTATGGTTTGGCTCTGGGTAGCACTGTTGTCTCTCAGTATGAGGGTTCTAGGCTTGAGCCCTGAGCTTGGTAATTGGCCTTGGTTGAGCATGAGTGGTAGCATCAGTTGAGCATGAGTGGTACTAAACATTCACATGGGAAATCAGTCATTTTTCATTGCAAAATTACTTCACAAGAAATGGTATATTCATTGTATTTGCAGGGAGGAGAATTCATTGGTGGATCAGTTTGCTTTTGAAGTTCTGGGTATATTTGTGGAAAGCCTGTCTCTGGCCCATGCAGATGAGAAGTCTTTGGGTAAGAAGCACAGCCCTGCATGCCAAATCACTCTTCATTCTCAGGCTTCCCACATAGGCCAAATGTATCTAAATATTACAGATACTGTATTCAACTACAAGCACATACAGTGAATTTTAACTGCCAACATACTTGCAGAGGATATCTACTTATGAACATACATAAAGACAATACCTGATTATGTTGCACTTGCACATTGAGTTTAGGCTGTTGTATCCTTGTTATAGAGATGTCTCACCATACAGATGCTTCTACGGAATGTCGGATGACATTTACTGTGCAAAGTGTCATCTCCATGGTAACTATTTATGGTAGTTATTTATAATCAGAACAAACCGATTTTTCTTCAAGTGCTGCTGTATCAGCTCCCAGTCCATCCAGCCAATTAAATAATAAGACGACCAACAGTGTCTTTGACGATACAGATATTTGACAGGTACAAGACACTGTCGGATGACTCTTTGTTTCGTCTCTGTGACATCATGTTGGTTTTTGGTCTTAACAGTATGAAACGGCCTTTATGCAGTCTTAATTAGTCTAAATGTTAAAAATCTGTCTTGCCCTGCAGTAAATACAGTGTATGTCTATGTGCACAGGGACTCAGCAGCAGTGTGGGGAAGCCATTGACCACCTCAAGAGGATCATCAAACACAAGGCTTCCTCGCTCAACCAAGCCGCCAAGAGGCGAACTCCCAGGTTTGAGTAATGGACTCATATTTTTAACTCAACGGGTTGTTGACCTGCTTAGTTGTTAAGTCAGTGTAAACTTTGTAGTCCATCGTTGTCTGTTGTCGGTCATCTTGTCAACAATTCGACCTGTATCCTCTCGCGGTCGCTAAAATTGATCAAATTTAACTAAATCTGGTGTGCAACATCTTTGGCTCATAAACTATTTTGAGTTTTGATTTCAGCCCCACACCCCCAAAAGTGGGCGTGGCAGGGTGGTCATATTGAAAAAGTGAAGTTGTCCATTTTAGACCTTTCTTATATCGAGAAAGATGCAAGTAGTATGCGACATGTCTGCATATAAATTATGGGTTTTGACGATGTCTGAAAAATTGCTGTTTCGTGACGTTTGATATTCCATCACCCATAGTCACCTATTTGAATGATCTTTAACCTCAAGTGGTCTCAAATATTGATCAATTTGATGGAACTTTTCACACAACATCTTTAAGACATAAGCTAGTTTGGTATTTTGTTTCAGCCTTGTACCCCACTCCCAAATTGCCCAAATGGGCTTGGCAAGATGACAGACCAGTTGAGTTTCAGGTTCACTTAAACCCCTTGTTTTAACATGAATGCACTGAAAAAGCATTTTGGCCCTATAATGCGGCTTAATATCTTTTCATCCACTGAAAGTGACAATGTTTGCTCGCTGTGTCTGTTTGACAAGGGTATTTTTAATTTCACTGAGCCATTTCAAAATGTCAAACTGCCTCTCCTCTTTGACATTATTTTTGTCTTATTTATAATAAAGTAATAAAAATCTGATTTTAAGTTGAAATATGAGACTAA
Source organism: Gymnothorax reevesii (assembly GCA_029721435.1). Lineage (NCBI taxonomy): Eukaryota > Metazoa > Chordata > Actinopteri > Anguilliformes > Muraenidae > Gymnothorax > Gymnothorax reevesii. The sequence goes on from CM056574.1 coordinate 120,462,152, forward strand.
ATTACTTGCTGAGGTCAATTAATCCTCAGGTTTTTCCATTGTGCCAGTTCAATGCATTTTCTTTATTAGCGCTACGGAGCAATTCGAAAATAAATTTCTCATATTTTTGTCTCGAAGGGGCTTTCCTGTGGACCAGAAGGTGTCTTTGTCAGACCTCGTGAAATGGATTCTGCAGCAGTGTGGACGACCTCAAACAGAGTGCAGGCACAAGTGTATGGAGCTGTTCTATGAGTTTGTGCCCTTACTGCCTGGTAATCCCCATAATGCTTTTATATTGACCCTCCTCAATGTGCTGGCTGAATTCCAGTTTAGTTGTTTTCAACACTTTTAGCTGGTCCAGCAGCTGTGGACTTGCTTACCAGCTTATTTAGTCAAAAAGAAAATCATATGACCACTACTTTCTCTGCTGTAAATTAAGCAGAAGCACCTTGAGGAAAATTGTCTGAAACTGGCTCAAACTGGTCGAAGCTGAATAACCTGATGGTCAGCTGCTGTCTAACGGGCGAACTAGCCAATTATATTGGCTTGTTAGCTGGTGAATGCTAGTAAAGGAGGTGGTTGACCAGTTGACTACCATTAGCAGCTTGTAAGATGGAATCTTATCCAGGGTAGGATATGCTGGTAGGATATGTCTTTGCAGGAAGTCATACATTTATACACTATCTCGCTTCCTCTAGGAAATAAAAACCCAGCATTGTGGCTTGAGGATTTGTTGAAGGAAGAAGGCGAAGACTTTCTGGTGGGGATTTTCGAGGGAGGGGGGACTCCTGGCGAGTGTGGACTGCAGGCCCAAGTCACTATTAGGGACTTGGATGGGCCGTTCACCTTGAGGGCCACTCTGCAGTGGATGGACATGCTGCTTGCAGCCCTGGACTGCTACAACACATTCATCGGGCTCCATCTCATAAAGCCACATGAGATGCTGGGTAAGGCCTTAATGCACACGGCCATCAGCTGCACAGACTTGTCTTGGAGTGATATCCCTTTAAGATTGTGAACAAGTAGTCTGTAATAGTCTGTAATAAAAACTGCTTTAAGGTCTTTATTCTTTCTTTTCTCAGTTGCGTAATTCTTTCTGGCTTCTCTTGTTAGAGATACAATTGTGTTCCTTGGCAGGAATCTTCAAAACACCATCCTTAAGGGCTAAGAAATTTTGTTTGTTTTCCACCCTCCCTTTACCTGAGAGTCAGGTGGAAAGATGGTCTGGTTGATCTTGGGTACGTTTCCTAAAAGAATAGTTGCTAACTTCCATAGTTGGAACCATTGACTGTATACGGTTCACACGATGCAAGTTGCTAACATTGTTAGCGTCTGAGATTTTTGGAAACATACGCCTGATTAGTTCATTAATTACCTGGAAAAAAGAAAACTAGGGCTGGATGTGCGTTTGAGGGCAAGGGGACCTTCACTGGTGAAATGACAGCTAAGGAACCTGGAGATGTTTAAAAGTTCTTGTCGATTTCAGTGTGTTGAGTTCACTACTGTGCTACCTTTCAGGTTTGAAGAAGTCAAATTTTTTGAAGGCCATTCAGTTCTTTGTGTCAGAGCTGGCCAGGCACGATCTCTCAGCAGCTGTGAACTGCTTCACCGTGAGGCAGAAGACTTCCCTTTTCAGCCCCAAAGAGAGGGAAGATTACAATTTCAGTAAAGGCACCATCATCGTACGCCTCATGGAGTTTGTTACCATGGTGACAAGCAAGGGTCAACAGAACCTCTGGAAGGTATACGCCATTTGTTGCGTTGAATCAGTGTTCATGAGCAGTTGCGAAATCTGAGCGTGTCTTTGAAGATTCTGTTTGGTGTGTATAAATTGGGTAAACGTTGTGTCAAATGGGCTCATTTCATTTCAGCGTGGGGTCAGTTATTTTCGGTCATACCTGTGCCACACACAGTGGGCGGGAAGCATACCGTTTTCTAGTCACCTGTTCATCCGTTATACTGTCCTACCAACAATAAAATCTTGAGTGCATGATGTCAACTGAAGGAATGTAGGCATTTTGGTTAAATCAGACATGTTTACAGTACTCCCTACTGAGGTTATCTGAACTGTTTACAATTTGGAGGTGATCTGGCCAAAGGTCAAGGCCACACTTTCAGCTGTATGCAGGTAATGAAGATCAGCTTTTTGGCCTTTATGAAGCTATGGCAGACGAAGGCATAGCGATCCACTCTTAACGTTAACTTCTGCCTTGTTTAACAATGTGGCCTTAGGCTTAGAACAGATGCAGTCCCCATAATTTTCAAGATATTAATGTTTTTTTATTGCCCGGTGTAGTTGCCTAATAAAAATTCAAAATGTTTTTGTTCTGACTCTTCTTCACAGTTGCTTGCAGAGATCGTAAATGCATCCTTTGTTGAGCTTGTGGTGGCAATCGTTTGCGAGCCTTCGTCCATTGGGTTCAACATGGCCAATATGGAGGTGACAACAAACCTGCCTGAGGTCTGTGTGCCTCTGCTCAAGGCCCTGATGATGTCACCTTTCAAAGACGACATGGTGGGCAGCATCAGCAGGAAACTGTCCCCAAAAAGGTTAGTTTCTATCAAATTAAAAGTATTTTTTGCTGCAAAGGCTGAGTATAAAATCTCTCAATTAGAACATTTGTATGAAATCAGCTATCCTCATATCCATCCATCCATTTTCTACTTTTATCCGGGGCTGGGTCGCTGGGGTAGCAGACTAAGCAAAGTGGCCCAGGCATCCCCCTCCCCAGCTACTTCCTCAGATTCTTCCTGAGGGACCCCCAAGACATTCCTGAGCCAGCTGGGAGATAGAGGGTGAATTCCAATTCCTATCTTAACCTTCAAGCTCAACCCTTAATCTTAGTAGCCCTCAAAACCAAGTACTAAGGGCTATTTTGTGACTTAGAAAGGGGACACCTCTTAAATGCAGCTACATCCTATGCCAAAGCTGCATTCAGTCTGTAAATTCAACAAAAATATGGCATATACGTTGTCCGTAGTCGTCCATTACTGTCAACATATATAGATGCGACGTGTTATAATCAACAAAATCTGCAACAATTTTTTTTATTGTATATTCAGTTCAGTTTACAAATACTGAAATGGATAGAATTAAAAAAAAAGAACATAATATAAAAAGTAAATACAAAATTAAAATGATAATAAAACAATCAATTTGGGGTATACGGACAAGAGAAAATAAACATTAATAATAAATCAATCATAAAGTAATTCACAATGATTAATTCAAGACACAAAACAAATCTTTGTGGCTTTTTTGTTTTTAAGACCATTCAAAATTCTAAAATAATACTCATTTTCTGTTTTAAATTGCTGTTTTTTAAATTAAATTTTGTTTTTTCCTTAAGCCATTTACATTTATGGATAACATATTTTCCATATTATCGCGCACTCCATAATTATTGGATCCCCTGGTTAAGATGTGTTAAAAAGCCTTAAGATAAATTCAATTTTTATTGCAGAAGCATACTCTCACACTGAAAATTGTAGAAAAATGTAACTTTCAACTCAAATGAATTTTAAGGGGGAAAAAAAATTCCCTGACTAAGAGATAATTATTTATCATAAAATCGGCTGTTTCACAATTGAAGCACCTATTACTAAAACCCCATAAGTCACACTTGACTTGACTTGTGGGGTTTTAGTAATTAGTGCTTCAATTATTGGCACCTCGAACAATTCCTAGGAAATAAATGTAATTGAAGTATTTCTGTCATTTCTGCCGTAGTTTACAAATTTGATCAGAGCATCTAGGAACATTTCATTAATAATTCATCACTTCCGGTTTCCCTGGGGTATAAATATGGTGTGACACAGAGGCCATTTCTTATATCCACTCTTCAACATGGGAAAGACAAAGGAACACACCATTCAAGTAAGGCAGATGTGTGTCGACCTTCACAAGTCAGGCAGTTGCTACAAGAAAACAGCCACTCACCTGCACCTGCCCATATCTACTGTCAGAGGAATCATTAAGAAGTTTAAAACAACTGGAACAGGATGAGGACGCAAGGTTATTTTGCTACCATGCACAGTGAGGAGGATGGTAAGAGAAATAAAAAGTTCTCCAAAGCTCACTGTTGAAGAATTGAAACAAATGGGGTCACAAAGTCTCCAAAACAACCATCAGGCGCTATCTACATGTCAACAAGCTGTTTGGGAGGCATGCACGGAAAAAACCTTTTCCCACTCTCAATCATAAATGTAAACGTCTGCAGTTCGCTAAGCGGTACTGGGACTGCAATTGGGACCGTGTGCTTTGGTCAGATGAGACCAAGATAGAGCTTTTTGGCAACTAACACTCTAAGTGGGTCTGGCGGAACACAAAAGATGAGTATGCAGAAAACCACCTCATGCCCACTGTGAAGTATGGGGGAGGATCAGTGGTGCTGTGGGCCTGTTTCTTTGAATGCTTTGAAATACCAGGTCAATTTAAATCAAAATCTGGTGGCCTCTGCCCGAAAGCTGAAGATGGGTCATCACTGGGTCTTTCAGCAAGAAAATGACCCTAAACATGTGGCCAAATCTACACAGAAATGGTTCACCAGACACAGAATCAAGCTCCTCCCATGGCCATCTCAACCCCATCGAAAACCTGTGGAGTGAGCTGAAGAGAAAGTGCAGAGGAGTGGACCCAGGTCGCTGGATGATTTAGAGAGATTGTGCAAAGAGGAATGGTCAAAGATCCCTCTTTCTGTATTCTCCCATCTTGTGAAACATTATAGGAGACGATGGCAAAAGGGGGTTGTACAAAGTATTAACATTAGGGGTGCTAATAATTGTGGCACACATGATTTGATGTAAAAGAATTATTTCTTAATGTGGGATTTTTTCCCACTGAATAAATGCACTTCAATTAAAGGTTGAATTTTCTTCTTTTTTTTTCATTGTGGTTCATATATTTTTTTTTTAGAAAAAACGGAATTTATTAGAAGCTAAAGAACACATCTTAACCAGGGGTGCCAATAATTATTGAGGGCAGTGTTGAAAAAAAGATTCAACATGAATATCCTCTCGTTTTCAATGTCCTTCTCTTCATAAAATAAAATTAGATCCTTTTTTACAATTTGACTTTTTTGCTGTAGAATTTACATATATGAAGAGTTTGGTTCCAAAATGCAGTATATCCATTTTAGTCATTTCGAGTAAATCAGCTTTTTCTATGTTGGGGCCTATTGCATTTTATAGAAAAGCACAAACTTTGACCATGAAAAAATACACCATATAGGCTGCTTTTCTAATGACGGGTTTTTGCACCATATGTAAGAAGCGCAGGACTATCGCTCTATGGTATAATCTCAATTTTTGTCATTTTGGCACTTATTGCGCTTTGGAACCAAACTCTTCATATATTTCTACTTCCAGCCAAAAAAAATGAACGTAAGTGCAATAAAAAAAAAAGATGACAGCGATTCGGTATAGCATTGACAGAAGGCACAGTTATCATCAACATAAATTTTTAATTTTTTTAACAACTGGTTTGAAGAGTATATTGAATAATCTTAAAGGAAACTTCTCTTACATTGTTGGTGACACAGTGCATGTTGTTGTAATTCCAAACGACTTTCCTTTTGACCCATCCAATGAACTATTTTTTGCTTGAGGAGCTGTAACTGCTTTGCACACCTTCCTTTATAATTTGTTTGAACATTTTTTATCTTACTTTACACTGTTTATTGTAGGATTTACACTATAAGGATCATTGAAATCTGTGGGTTTATACCCTTGCATTAGTTTCAAAAGCCCTGAAGGAATAGGTTTAAGAATAATTGTCATTTCTTTTTTCGATTCAGGAAATCCTCATTTCTTCGCAAATTTTGTATGTGTGCACAAGTTTCCATTTTTAGTGAGTAATTGATACACAAACAATATATGGTTTTCAGCCCAGTTATTAAAATATAAGCTTTTATTTTTTATCTGATGTCTCTATTGTGCCAAATCAAACAACTATATGGGGAAAAATTATGGTTATAGATAATTAACCATGATAACAAAACTTGTGTGTGGAAGTTTGAAAGTTTAGCTGTAGAATCAGCGACAATGCCATCTGCAGCTGTGCTGATGTCTTTTGCGTAGGCTTTAGGTCCGGGCCACACTGCCTGCAGTAGCGATGCGGATTCCGCGAGCCAAGCACTGTAACTGCTTACCGCTTGCAGTTCAGTCGCACTGCCTGCATATCTGCTGCTTCAGGTCCGCGAGCTCCTCCTTCCAACTCTGTCTCTGCACGACTTTGCCCAAGAAACCACGATAAAAGAATATATTGTTTTGTCACACGTTGTTATAGCTTTCTACACGTGATTTATATATTTTGTATTGACCTTAGGGGAAAAATGCTTGAGCGCTGAATCATACAAACAATTTAATTGCACGATCATATTACAATACACAGCAAACCCTTCTGAATTGGTCTTGCTCTTTTTGAAGGTACTTATGGGGTAGGGCGAGGGTATCGGGATGTGGAGTGTGCTTTCAGAAGTGCTCTAATTTACATTAGTTGAGGCTGAAACCGTTTGTATAGGCTAGGCGCCGAACGACCGTGAAAGGAACAGTTCAGACTATTCAGAGACTGGCTGATGTGCTGTAGCTACGTTCGTCTAGCCACTGTATCCAGCTTATTTTTTTTTCCCCCCCCCCCTTTACCAAGCTCCCAAGGGTGGTGTAGAATCTCAATATTGAGGGCTGTACAGCCCTTAAACTTGTCCCTCAACTTAACACTCTGAGAATCGGGACATCACTAGTACTTCGCGGGAATTCGTATTTTTGAGATTGAGGGTTAAGACAGGAATTGAAATTCACCCATAGTCCACAGCTGTTGGTAAAGGGTTGAAAATGCATCTTAGCTGCCGGATAGCTCACTCCGTTAAGGCACTGCGCTGCAGTGCAGAGGTGACTATCACGTCGCGGGTTCGAGCCCCGGCGTACCCACCAGCAGGGGTCGGCAGCTTTTTCAGAGTAGCGCACAATTGGCCATCGCGCTACAGGGATCCAAATTGGGAAGGGACTGTCGGATTAGGGGATACAATAACAGCTTTGTTCGTTGCTCCAGCGCCTCCTGTTGGCCAGACGGGCGCTCGTCAGGAAGACTCTGGGTTTGTTCATGTCCGGGTATCCTCCACCCTCGTTCTGAACTTACGAGGATTCAACCAATGAGTGTATAAGAATCAGTGGTTGACAGGCACGTGCTTCGGTGGAGAGCCGTGAACTGTCCTCACTATCCTGAGTTGGCAGCAAGGGGTTGCATACGAGCAAGACTTGTACATAGTTCACCAATTGGGCATTCCAGATTAGGGATTGGAGATACCAAATTTAAATAAAATAAAATAAAAGAAAATGCATCTTGAATAATGGTCAAATTAGCCTTTGGAAATGGTGCAGTAACTCTGATTAACTCTGATTTTTTTTTTTTTAAACAGAAATTGCGAATTTTTGTTGGTGTTTCATCTAGAGACGGACTGAATGTGTTGCATCTCCTCAGGGTGGAGGAGTTGTGCGACGTGGACCTGTTTGATCGCGATTCCCCTGGAAATCATGAAGAGGTTCGGCTCCTTCTGTCTGCCTGCAAGCAGCTGCATCGAGCTGGTCTTCTCACCGCTATCCTGCGTGGGGAGGTAGGACAGGACTGAATCTACCTTACAATAAAATCCTTCATTTTTATACCTCCACTAGGATATAATATTTACACAGTTTGTTCGTTGGTAGATTCATCAGTTAAATTGAGATCTCAAAAAGTATTTGATGGATGTTAGTGGTCGGCACTGTCAAAACTCGTTTCACAGTCACTTTCAATGAGTATTCCCCTGCCAGCGAATATCAAAATGGTGGAGGTAATTTGCTGTCTGAGTGCCTTCTAGTTTTTATAATACATTTAGCTTCTGTTGTTTGGAGATAAACATGAAGCAATGAAAAACTTAGAGCAGTTTCCAAATTCAGCGTCACCTCTGGCAGAAAACAGCACTTGGAATGATTCTACGCCAGGGCCAGTGTATTGTCATGAAATCAGTTTCAGTGTCGCTCACTTGGCTTGCAAACTGCTATGTTTGCAGTGCAAGATTTTGGCAACACTATGACATATCTAGAAGATTTTGAACGGGATGTGCGTTGCATCAGTTTCTGGAATGCAGATGGCTTATGTTCTTTTAAACATTAAATGGAGTAATATCTTGTGGAAAAGGTGGTTAAAATGTTTGCTGCAGATGGAAATACGTAAGTTCTTTGTATCTAATCAGTTGTGCTCTATTTGGAAAAGGTTCATGGTCTTGACGTCTCGCTTGGATCCAGACTTCTCTCGGGAGTGTACAGGGGGATCGGACCTCGTGAGGAGACAAAAGCCTTGCCCACTATGGATGTGAGCGGCAGGAACCTGGCCAATGGGCTGCTTCAGCTGGCATTCTCATTGGGAGGACAGGTGGGATTTTATATTATGGAAGCCATTTCATCTCTGGAAATGCAATGGGTTTGTCTCTGTGCAAGAATTTGAATGGCCGGGGTGGAGAGGGTTTTACCCAAAAACTATATCGAAGTATGATTCCTCCTGTCCAGGGAGCTATTTCATCATTCAGATAGTTTGATTGGATTCATAGATTTCAGGACTTCTTATTTCACCATGATATGAGAGGCTTTAATGAATATAGAACATTTGCGTTTTTTCTGTCAAAACATAATGCTATGGCTCCTCATGACCATTATCTTAGATAAATGCCCTCACCATTTTATGAAGATCTGCTATAGCTAACCAAAGTACTGCACATCATTGAACAGTCTTGAGTTTTTTACCTGTTGTATTTCATACTCTTTTCTCATGGGACTCAAATTTGTTTTCCTGTCAGAGTGAGCAAGTGGTGAATCTGTTGCTGAATTCCCAAATGCTGTCTGTTCCTCTGCCGGGAAGCTCCACTCGGAACTACACCAGCTTCACTCATGGGGAGTACTTCTACAGCCTTTTTCAGACCACAGTGAACGGCGAGCTCCTGAAGAACTTGGACACCTCCATGCTGCTGCTTATGAAGATGGCCACTGTCAACTCCAGCATGGTGAGGTCATTCATCAAGTCATTGTCCTTGAGTGGTGAGAACTGTTAGACAAAGGGACTTTGAAGTAAGTCTTTCAGAAAAAGGAAACTCATTGTTTTTCACCTCAGTGCATGATTTTTATTTTTAGATAACCTTTCAGACCAGGTATCATCAAGTCACGGTCCTCAAGAACTGAGAACTGCAGGTTTTCCACCCTCATTTTACCTGGGAGTTGGGTGCAAACTTAGTCTGGCTTATCAGAAGGTCAATTTTATTTATTTATTGATTAGTTGATTAATTAGGAGTAATGAGGACCAAGCTGGGCTTGGATTCAGGGTCCAGATTTTGAACTCTCATTTTAATATCTTTGATGCATTCTTTTGAACAGCCATTATCAATGATCGTTTTCATGCCAATATTATACCGTTTGATTGTTGTCTTATCTATGAGTGAATCCGACTTGGAGTATGTGACCTCATAGCATTGAAACAGGTTGTTAGAAAAACCTGGATATGCACCATCCCTCCAGGACTAGAGCCATTCACTCCTGGCTTAAATGCTTTTAAGCCTTATGGTGATTCTGTTGGAGGTAGAAATCTTGTATGAGAAAGCAAAGATGCGCCTCCGTATTTTGTTCTGGTCATCTGAATTTCAGCCTAGCTGCAAAACTCTTTGGTGAAATCGGTTGACTGAGTTCATGGTGGCAGTAATATGTGGCAGGACTGTCACTTTCTGGCATTAGGACTTTCCTCCTCTGGGTTCTGTGCTTGCGGTGAAATAACCATCACCCTCCGTACTCCACCCCCATCCTCAACACTATCCTTTGGTTTTACAGTTTCAATCCCAACACTCTGTTTGGTCTTTATCATTCTAATCAGTCATGGCTTCAAACCTGTAGCCTTGTTCTCTGTTATGCTAAGACCCCAAAACATTTTTAAATAAGGTATGCGGTTTTGAATTTTTTGTATTCCAGCCACAAAGTGCAAGAGGGGTTTTGGAATGAGTGTTGTCCTTCCGCAGGTGTCTGTCTGTTTGTCCGTCCATCAGGCTTCTTTTCTTTTTCTTTTTTTGGACTCCTAAACTGTTCAGTATTTGTCATTGAAGTATCAGGTATGGATATATGTGCAGATGCTTCTGTCATTCTTCTGTCTGGCCGTCCACCGCTTTTTGTCTGTGGACTAGATATCAGCCATTGTGTTTTTGTTCTGGACCAGAACTTCTAAACCATTCAGCGTTTTTCAACTAAATTTTGTATATGGGTACCTCTTTTTGTGAAGATGCGCCTTTTGACGTCCATCCCCCTGTCCTCTGTCAGTCTCCTCTGTTCACTGTGTTTTGTTTCCAAGCCAGGTGTCCGCTAACCCTTGGCAGGGCATCTGAGTATTTCACTGTTGTCATTCTTTTGGACGGCAGGTCAGTGTCCTCCTGAATGGAATGCTGGATCAGAGTTTTCAGGAGCGGTTGATTCAGAAGGACCAGGGAAGCCGGCTGGTGGAGTGGATCCTGAAGAGCTGGGACTTCCTGCGTCCGTGGTGGATGGGATCTACCTCCTCCTCAGAGAGCAAGATGGCCACCCTCACCCTGCTGTCTAAAATGCTGCAGGTACTCCACCCAGCGTGGACCTTAGCACTCTGCATTCTCTCACCTTTCATTTGATAGGTCTGGAGGAGAAAGTGAACTTATGCTAATAGCTGCTAACAGGCTCTTTTTGTTTGTTCGTATTTCCAGATTGATTCAACCATCTGCTCAAACCCCAGTCACAAAGCATTTAATGTGATTTTCACCACATACACCAGTCTTATTACTGACGCGGCCCTGCCATTGAACCTCAAGGTAAACTGTTGCTGCTTTCAAATTTAAGTCTTCTTAATTTGAATCTTACGGACTGTGGGAAATGTCAGTCAGAGGCTGGGGGTTAGTTAGGAAGTACAGCATTTTAAGCTTTGGAAGGTTTTTTGTCAACTTGCTGGAGACAGCTTGTGGCCAAACTGAGATTCTGGATGGCGAAAAGGCTGGACTATAGTGTTATTAGTGAGTGATAAAACAGGCCAGTGGCTGAGATGACAGAATCGCAGAAATGAGGGTAGAATTCAGTCAATTTGCCAGCCAATCACTATTTTAAAAAATGATTCAGTTGAACTGTAATGAAAATAATTGAGCCAAGTGGGTTGTGACATTGAGTTAAGATTCAATGAGTCAGTGAGTCATTCACTTGGTCAGTTGGCCTGTGAAGCTCTCCGCATCTCATACAAATTGACAGATGGTGGGTAATTAAGGAATGGAGTGTCCAGAATCGATTGTAATTCATCAGTGGATTATTTGTGCTTGACTCCAGTGTATGGATATGCTGTACTGCGTATATATACATCATTTGTTCAGACTCAGGCGTTGTTGGTCCTGCCGTTCTTCACCGAGCTACCGGACGTGTCGTTGATGGAGCTGCAGAGGGCTTTGGACGTGCTGGTGGCCTCCCATTTTCCCATGCAGTCTGACGAGTTTCCCAAGGGCTCGCTGGAGTTCAACAATTACGCTGACTGCATTAAGAAAGTGAGTGTGTGTGATGACGGATTAACTGTGTTGTGTTTAATAGGCATGGTTATCAGCCCTGTTCTTGGAGATCATCCACTGGTTTTGGTTTTAATTTTAAACTTGATTTGGCTGGCTTGCTTGACTGCTAACTGATAACCTAACCTCATCTTTACTCTTATCACACCCCAAAAGTTCTGATAAATGTTTTAGCTGAATGACTTTTCAGTGAACTGAGAACCCTCCCAGCTCTAAAACATGGACTGGAATAATAAAAACTGTTCCAGGAGCTGACTCAGTTTCATTATCCAGCTAACTCTATGATCCTGCTTTGGTGAAATTGCCACCACGCAGTGAATTTCTGCTAAATTCCTTCTGCATTGCAGTTTCTAGAGGCCTTGGAAGTCTCCCAGAGTCCCTTGCTGTTGAAGATACTGGCAGAGGTCCTTTGCCGGGATGAAAGACATGTTTTGGAGGAGCTGTTTCAAATTTCTTTCCGAAAAATCGCGGCCTGGTAAGTCCTTGATTTCCATGTTTTAAGTACGGTCTGTTCTTCGTTTGGCTTTGTGTGTTGGTAAATCGAATATCCAGACTCTGTCAATACAACACTAGCTGAAGGAAACCTTTTCAAGATGCATTTTTAGGTACAGTAAGTAACAAACATGCTTATTCAGAATGAACAATATGTGCCTTCATGAAGTTGGTTGACGCTGATGTGTAATAGCGCTCTAAAGTGGAGATTGCATTTATAATCAGGTTATTTAAAAGAAATATATTTGTCTGTGGTGTCTGGCTGGATATGATCTGCCCATGAACAACAATTTAGGTTAATGAAAGGTAATTTCTTGAGTTTTATGAGGAGTTTTATTAATGACAATAGTCAGCTGTGCTGCCCTGGCAAAGTATGTCTCCTTTCAAAATATAGCCAGCCAGCCATGAGAGTTTGAACATGTTGGCGATTGGGTCTGTGAATTTGGCCTTGATGACTCTGTTTGTGTCATCACTGTGCTTACAGGTCAAAGTGTGAACGACAGGTGTTGCTGCTAGACACAATATTTGGGATGTTCCAGACTGAGGGTCCGACTTCCAGCACCAAGTGTGACATCGTAGTGGATCGTATCCTACTAATGCTGATCCTACACTGCAGCCGAGATGCCCTCAAGAAGTTCTTTGCCTCTCATATTTCAGAGCTCATGACTACTCTGCAGGCCAGGTTCATTAAGGTACCTGCTTTTATACCTGGAGGTATTATTGGCTGTTATATTAAAACCCAATAGAAGTACGACTGTTGATATTTCTACAGTTTTTACACCAAAATTAGTGCATATGCGAGGTTTTTTAAATGTGGGTAAACCTGTGTAGCAGAGGCGATTTGACTTCTTTCCCATCGTCAGTAGAGGAGTTAGCCTTCCTGTTTTATGTGTTTCGTGCGATGTCACAAACGGGCCAGAAAGCAGGGTTAGCGAACAGTTATAAAGCCTAATGGTGACCAGTGATAAACTTACAGTGGTTACTTTTCTATATCTTTTACCTCTGACTTTTATTTCAAAGTCAAACACAATCATCGTTGTATCTTGAGTAATATTAAGACCATATTCGCTGTTGCACATTATTTACATTGAGTGGAAAGGGGGAGAAAATGTGCCTGTCCAGCCGGGTATCATGTTTGCATCACTGGGAATCAGAGCTGCCTGGAGCCGATAAATACCCGTGACTGCTGCGGAGTCATGTGACCTGAGAATAAATGCCAGTTGTACCGTTGGGGTTGTATAGAATATGACTGCCGATATTGATGTTTATTATTGTTGAATGCATGATAAACAGTGTTTCTTTCTGCTTTTTTCAGTCAAATGAAGTTGCATTTGAGGCCCAAATAAATAAGAAAAAGGGTTGCTATAAGTTACTCGAAGTGCTGTACTCTCGGCTTCCTAAAGAAGACGTCTATTCCAAGGAATCGGAGATCAACCAGGCCTTCACTGGAACGAACAAAGTTGAGGGGAATGAACTGTCAAAAACCCTCCTTAAGTAAGGACCTCAAACATGTCTAAATAAAATTACATTCTGGTGCAAATTCAGAAGTTTTTCAGATGTTTCTAAAATGAGGCTCATGAGGCACTGAATCTTGTGTTTTTAAAAATTGAAAAGCCAGTGTTTGTTATGTATTCTCTGAGAATTGGTCTTGTTGGCCTGACCTAAACTAAATAGTTGTTTTTTTTTCCCCTCATCTTTTTTACAGCAGTTCATCAGTTTCTCAATGCATTGAAATCCTTAACTTGACACCGTAGATATATGCCAAACTCATGTTTTATATAAGAGAGGGGATGAAAAGTTTATTTATTTTAGTTAAATTTCCCCATTGATTGATTCAGAGACAACATATCATGAGAGAAGTAGATCTCTGACCAGTACACAACGTTGGTCCATGGTGAAAGTATATTTTGTGTAATACCATAAAACATGAGATTGGCATTTGTTAAGTTCTTGCACTGAACCCTTCAATTACTTTTTAGAAGGAAAAAATGCTGTTTTATATTTTCACTAAATTTGTGCCAGTATATTTCCAGTATCACAACAGCTATTTGTATGATATATATTGAGGTCTATAAGTAATGGCAGTGACAGAAATTAACTCAACATAAGTGTCTGCATCCTTTTTCTTTGAACGGTGTTGGAATTAAAACCCTTTAGAACGGTCGCTGTCCTCATAATTGTGGACCTTGCCTTATGTCTTGTTTATATTAAGCCTTTGAACAGTGATCGTATTTGGCAACACTCATCCACATGGTGAAAATTCGCAGGTCCTGCTTTGAGGCCTTCACAGAGAACATGTCCGGTGAGACCCAGCTTCTGGAGCAGAGGCGGCGGTATCACTGCGCAGCATACACTTGCGCCATCGCCCTCGTCAGCTGCAACTTCATCGAGCCCAAGTTCTACCAGGGCTTCCTGTTCTCTGAGAAACCGGAGAAAGTGAGAGGCTTTGTGTTTGCTGTTCTGAGACGAGAGTGCTTTATTTGCTGGGGGCACGGGGGAGTTGGAGTCAGAGTAAATTTTGAGTTAGTTTGGCTGGAGTATGAGCGCAGTAATGTAGTGCGAATGGGCACCCTAACCCATCGTTGTGTAATCGTGCAACTACTTTTTGGTGCAGAGAAAGTATTTGCCCCATTTCCGATTTATTTTATTTTTGCTTATTTGTCCTATTTAAATTTTCAGATCAGATCAAAGACACTGGCCCTCATTTATCAAACTTGCGTAGGATCTGGTGTAAATTCTGGTGTAAATGTCATCGTTCGCTAGGTGTCACGTCTGATTTACTAAAAGTGTGTACGTCGCAGATTTCGATGTAGAACTGCCGTGGCGTTGATAAATCTAGCGGCAGAAACTATCGTAATTTACATGACACGCCCTATGAATTCATGCTCCAAGAGGGATAGTCCTGCCCACTTTACGACATGGACTCTCGAAAGACGGCAAAGAAGAAAGAACTTAACTGAGGAGGAAATATCGTCAGCCTGCTGATCATCGAAATGTCGTCGGCTTGAAACCTCGTATCTAGAATTTGAAGAGAAACAAAAACTCGCATGTCCACGATAATGGCATTAACATCGCAAAATACAAAATTTCAATGATTGGATACATTCTTGGAGGAAAAATAGTCATCCTATCCAAATACAGTTCAACTGCATTCTTACATGCAAAATGTATCTCTCTTTTTTTTTTTGCTCTCCTGTAAAATTGATCAATTTGAAGATGCAAGGTTTTATCAGCAGGCCGATGATAGATGGAGAAAAACAAAATTATTTTATTTGGAAGTCTTAAGAGTGGCATAAAGGGAGCCCAGTTGGCTGCAGTTTGGAAAACTATTGCTGCTGCAGTAGTGAACACCGTTGGGTTGGAAAACCGGAGTGCAGCAGAGGTTTTATTTAATTCATTAATAAATCGAAGCGACTACTCGTACTTAATTTTTGTGCTTGGACACACTTAAATGACCAAAATTCTTGTTAGACGCACTTGTTATTGTGGCCAAGACGCGCATTTCTCCATTGCCCACACTTATTTGAAGAGTGTCCAAAGCTAAAAATGTTTTCTTGCCAAACTTATTTTAAGCGGTACTTTCTAAGCAGCACTGGAATGGTCATCAACTTGCGCACTTACAAGAGTGGTCAAGAAAAAAATTTAGCATTGGCCACACTTAAAAATGCGAATAACATCAGCCTTAATAAATTCAATTTATAGATCCACGATATTTAATGTTATATTGCCTACATAATTGACAATCCAAATGCTTTACATGTAGGTTAAAAAAGTGGTCCGATTTTAAGATCGCCTCCAAAAAACGGGTTGCAACAGCGCACAAACCGGTGGAGACTCGAACCTCCAGCTGTCACAGCGCTGATGGGCTCCCCCTCCATCGTGGGTATACGAGCCGGTGGGGACATGGATGAGTCTCCCCCGCCTCAATCGGAGCATCATTAGGGTAATTGGTAAAATACTGTCTGCAGAGATCACTCTTTATTGTACTTTTATCAGAGTTACTCCATGATATTTTATTGGGTGCCACAGAAAACGAGCAGCCACTCGTCACTTTCTCGGATGAGATCTCTGTGCCGAAAGTTCCTCTCACTTCGGACGGAAGCTTATTCCTCTTACAATGGAAGATCTGCCATTATCAAAATGGGATCACGGTCGAAGTGTCCGTAGGCATCTATATACTGAGCAACAAAAGAGAAGCAAGCTAGCTAGTTAGTTAATGTACTCTGATGGTTACTCAGTCGAAGGGACCGCAAAATAAAGAAAAGTTTGATGAAACGAAGGTAAATGTGCGAGTTATAAATTTGATTTTCTAAAATAATTACGCTTAACTTGTTTAACTTATTTTCCAGTCTGCCTTTGATTAGGCTAACTTTCGTTTCTTTTGTTGTTCAGTATGTATCTGACTGCATGAGCATCTGACATACACTGCATATCTGCCAAGCTGCGTATTGCGCTTAATCAAATTGATTGTAATTTTCAGCCATCTGGCCTGACAAGCAGGTAGTTTCCAAATAAGAGTAACTAATTTCTCAACATAGGTGCTATTTATTTATTTATTTATTAAATAAATGTATCAAATAAATAAATAATGACATCTGTGTAGAGAAATTAATTACGCTTATATTTAGAAACAACCTGCTATTATTCATTTATTTAGTCTATTTATTTATTTTACTAATAAGAACAACAGCAGCATGACGTCTGCATCGCTGCATATGGTTTATTACTTATTTTGACAGCTGCATTCGCTCCTGCATGTTGTTCGCTGTTTTCAGATTTGCATACTCCTGGTCAGAGCTGGTGTGAGATTTTTGCGGACCGTTCGCTCACTTTCAGATTGATAAATGCCGATTTTTGCGGTAGATTTGACGTACACCCATTTTTTTGGTTTACGCAAGTTTGATGAATGAGGGCCACTATGAGCAAACACTAAATGCAGCTTTTAAGTTATTTCAAACATCTCCTTCCTCGCTTTGGGACAATAAAGTTTAAAGCTGAAGAAGTCTTCTTTTTAAAATTACACACAATAAACTACAAGCTCATTGAGCAATTTTTAAGAGCCATTCCATTAGAGATTGACATTCTGTGCACTGTTGACCCCCCTGGAATTCAGTGAAACTTGGCACATAGGTAGATATGGTGTCTCACAGAAAGAGTCGAATTTTTAGGTCTGTTTTTCACTTTACCTGCCTATCGCACCACCTGGAAGCCACTTAAGTGGCTCAGTTTTGCTGTTGACACCACATTTTTCATCAACTATCATGACCTAGGGGTACACAGTACCAAATATATTATATTTCTTTCATGACCTGTGACACTTCAAGTCCCATTAGACCTTAGCACCACATCAGCGCCAAGCTGGGTAACTATGTTATCGAGCCAAAATTATTTGAGAAATAAGAATAAAAATTGAAAATGGGAATAAATAATACCCCAGACATATACCAAACTAGAATGCTTTATTATGTGTTTACACACAGCAAGACTATCATTTTCAGTGAATAGTACTTTGTTATCTTGCTGTGTTTGTGCAATGAACAGCCAGATAGTTAGTTGAAATTCATTTTTGGTGCATGTTTGCGGAATATTTTCTCTGTTTCCCCGATTTGTACTGTGAGGGTAAATGCAGTTTGTTGTGCTTTTGCAACTCTATTTTCAGGAATGCCAAGCATTTCTTTGGTAGTATCCACGCTTTCAAGCTTTCAAGCCAGATGGACCCAACGTTGGAGAAAAACTCAAAATAGTCAATTTCGTAGCAGATTGTGCCTATGTTTAGGTGGCATTATTTTCTTTACCCAGCAAGATCGAGGTCTGAAATTCATTGGATACATAGTACCTTTGGGGTACATTACAGGATCAGTTAAATGCATGCCTTGCATGCCTTCATTCCTAACCCCTGCCCATGATACCAAGCCTACGAGATGCCCGATGTTTGGGAGGGTGGGGTTTCTTTTACAGATAACTGGCTCCATGGGTAACATCGACCCGGATCTAACGAAGAAGGCCATGGTTGGCTGCTCAAGGCCAAGGCCAAGGAGCACCTCTGGTACACATCACCAGGTGCCGTCAACCCATAATCGAATTCCAAAAACAGATTGACGGATAGAGCTAGTCACATGCTGTGTTGATTTTGCTTTGGATGACATGAAAAGTGTAAAACAGTTTTAACTTTCGTACTAGACATTCTTTCTTTATGTACACAGTTGTGTGACGAATATTGTTACAGAGTTCAAATTATGGACTTTTATTTTATGTAGGTGTATGTATACTGTTGACGCATGTCTGCGTACTTACGGTGGTATGCCCTTTACATTAGTTCTTTTTTTTTTTGTAATTTACTTTTTATTGAGTTTTTCCTCAAATAACAGAGTACAACAATTCCCTTCATCCTGGTCACAATGCTGAGGTAGTTATAATCCTAATCAAGAATAATGAAAAGACAAAACCAAACAAGACAAAACAAAACAAAAAAGACAAATACAACCATGAACCTGAGATTCGTGACATAAATCTCACATCTTACAAGGAGTAATTAGTAAATTCAAAAGTTGTCAAAGACTCTCCAAGAGATGGCAGTAGTATTCAAATTATATAAAATCAGGTCTTGATGCTGACACAAAATAAACCCAGATTGACCAATTCTCATTAAATTTGTCATATTGATTTTTCATTGTGAAAGTAATTCTCTCCATATTATACAGGTCATAAACTACATCTATCCAGTCGTCTATTGTTGGTGGGACCTTCTGGAGCCATTTCCTTGTCAGGGCCTTCTTGGCCGCCACTAATAACACTCAACAAGTATTTAGTTACTTTTCCACATTGTAGTTCCTCAAGATCGCAACGGTACAGTGTTTTAAAATCATAGTTAATTCTAATGTGGAAGGCTGATTCCAAGTTGTTGTGAACACTTTCCCAGAAAGGGGCGACAGAGGTACACTTCCAAAAAATATGAAAATGCTCTGCTACAGTACACCCACAACATCTCCAGCAGTCGGTTTGGTTAGAGTATCTGGCTTTTTGGGCTGGAGTGCAAAAGAATCTAATAATATTTTTCCAGCTAAAGAATCTCCAGGAGGGGGAACTTGTCATCTTCCATTGGTGTGAACAAATCCTTTCCCACTCCTCCTGTGATATTGTTAATTTACTCTCTTTTTCCCATTTGGCCTTAATTGTCATTGTGTTGTCACCTGCTACATTAGTTCTTTTATTGGCATTTAAAAAGTTTGGACTGGTCATGTCTTATAACATGCTGTATGTTTCTGACTGCGCTGTACCCGTACTTGGTAATAGCCCATGTATTGTGTGTTGGATAATGCTCACAGTCACCACCAGTTTACAACCAAACAAGCTTTATGCCAAAGCGATTAAAAATTTTATGTATAACTGCGTATGTGCTCCGTATATTTCAAAAGACAGAACTTTAGTATGTCTTGGAATATGGAATGTTAGGTCGGTGGAACATTAGTTCTTTAGGGCACCACCTTTAGTCAGAATGCTATCTACCCAGCATAGTACCAAACCAAGCTCTTCACTTTCTGTGAAAACTAGCTGGGTATATCACAATTCAAACAGATTGTTTATTTGGTACATAGCTGGTGATGGCCAGTACTTGCATCCAGCCTACAGTGCCCCCTGGAGGCAAATTTTTCTGACTTTTGATGTTTAAAATGATCTACACTGAAAATATTACCATTGAGATTTTACTAATGCTGTAATGTACCCCAAAGGGACTATGTATCCAGGAAATATCAGATCTCTATCTTGCTGGGTAAATAAAATGATGCCGCCTAAACATAGGCACAATCTGCTATGACATGGTCCATTTTGAGTCTTCCTCCAACTTTAGCTCTGTCTAGCTTGAAAGTGTAGATGATACCAAAGAAATTTTTGATATTCCTGAAAACAGAGCTCCAAAAGCACAACAAATAGCATTTACCATCATGGAACATATCTGGGTTAGTGAGAGAATATACTGCAAACATGCACCAAAATCAATTCTGACCATCTTTCCAGCCATCCATTTCACTAACCCAGCAAGATACCAGGAGAATATTTACTGAAAATGATAACTTTGTTGTGAGTAAACACATAATAAAGCATTCTTAATTGGTATATGTGTGGGATATTATTTTATTCCCATTTTCATTTTTTACTGTGATTTCTCACATAATTCTGGCTCAATAACACAGTTACCCAGCTTGGCGCTCATGTGGTGCTGATGTCTATCCAGACTTGAAGTGTCACTGGTCATGATATGAATATAACACATCTGGCACTGTGTACCCCTAAGTCATAATAATTAATGTAAAATCTGGTGTCAAAAGCAAAACTGAGCCACTTCAGTGGCTTCCAGGTAGCCCCACTGGCAGACTTCTTGAGATACGGACCTAAAAATTTGGCTTTTTCTGTGAGACTACCAAATCTACCCATCTGCCAAGTTTCATTCAATTCCAGGGGGGTCAACTCCTCAACCTCTTGAAAAAGTGCCATTTTCTCACAGTATAGCTCTTAAGTATACTGCATTGAGTGTAGCTGTTCAATAAAAGCATTCTTATCTCTTTTATTTCAGAATCAGTTTATCCTGGAGAACATCATTGACATGCAGAGGACCTACAGATTCCCTATAGAGGTTGAGGTATGTCCTGTGAAAATCTGTCATTGTTCAATATGTGCCCTCTTATCGTTTTCTATTCAGCTCTATCAGTAGCACTGACTGACATTGAAGTAAATGTCATGTCGCTGTTATGAATATGTAGTGTTACACTATCTGACGTACCAGTGTCAAACACAAACAAAAATGGGAAAGTTCTTCCCTCTATTGACAGGATCCTGCAAAGATTTTGGGAGTTTATTTATTTATATTTTTGCTTTTTTGGATATTCAGGTGTGGGTTTTGTCCTTTTTTTGTTCCTCTATTACTTGCTAAAGTGTCTTGGTGAACATTTTCTGTAAAGCTGTACACAAATGAATTCAACTGAAAAAGTAAATTAACCACATCCTTTCTGGAAGGTTCCTCTCGAGAGAAAGAACAAATTTGTGACGATTCGAAAAGAGGCCAGTGCAGAGAATGAAGGTGAGCCTGGTGTACTTTATTTTGTATTGACCTGGATACCAGGTACGCATTGAGGTGAGTTACATATTGACTGTAGTCACTCATTGATGATGGTAATACACCTGCAGTAGTTACTCGTCAACCATAATTACAACCCCAATTCCAAACTAGATTTAGTCAGTAAGCATGGCTGACAGGATACCCCCCGCATGTATATCAGTACATTCATACTGAAACCATCAGACCTACAATAACAAAAAGTAAAAAATTTTTCAAAATCGGATGAGTTGGTTATGAGATCTAGGTCCAGACGCACGCACACACACACAGACACACGCACGCACGGACGGACAAAGCAAATCCCGTATACCCCCCTAAACTTCGTTGCAGGGGGTATAAAAAGTTGGCATGCTGTGTAAATTGTAAATAAAAACGGAGTGCAATGATTTGCAAATCTCATAAACCCGCATTTTATTCTCAATAGAGCATAGACAACGTAACAGATGTTTAAAGTGAGACATTTTACCCTGAATGAAACATATTAGCTAATTTTCAGTTTGATGGCAGCAACACATCTCAAAAAAGTTGGCAGAGGGGCAACAAAAAGCTGGAAAAGTAAGTGGCACTAACTACAAAATGGCTGGAGGAGCATTTTGCAACTAATTGGGTTAATTGGCGACAAGTCAGTAATATAACTGGGAATAAAAAGAGCATTAAGTAAAGATGGACAGAAATTCACCAATCTGCAAAAAACTGCATCTAAAAATAAGGAACAATTTCAGAAAAATGTACCTCCATGTAAAATTGCGAAGACTTTAAATCTACAGTACATAATGTGAAAGGTTTTCAAGAATCTGGAGAAATCTCTGTGCATGAGGCACAAGTCTGAAGGTCAGTATTGTATGCTTGTGGTTTTTGGGTCCTCAGGCGACACTGCATTAAAAACAGGTGTGATTCTGCACTGGAATGGGCTACACTGTATGGGCTCAGGAACACTTCCAGAAATCACTGTCTTTGGACACAGTTTGCCGTGCAGTCTACAAATGCAAGCTAAAGCTGTATCATATATTACAACAATATAAGCAAAAAATCCGGCAAAGAAGACCCAGAATTTTTAGCAGCTAGAATCCTCCACCTGGCAAGAGAGGGACAACATTTCTCTCCCAACACTTCAGCAACTGGTCCCCTCACTTACCTGGTGTTTACAGGCTGTTGTTAAAAGCAGAGGAGATGTTACGCAATGGTAAACACAGCCCCGTCCCAACTTTTTTGAGATGCGTTGCTGCCATCAAATTCAAACTGAGCTATTATTTTTCACGAAATGGTAAAATGTCTCGCTTTCAACATCTGATATTTTGTCTATTTGTTCTATTGTGAGATGTTTGAGATTTGCAAATCATTGCATTCTGTTTTTATTTACATTTTTCACAGCATTCTAACCTTTTTGGAAGTGGGGTTGTACGTATCTAATTTATTCATGGATATTTTGACAGCTTTAGCTTAGCTTTAACAGTTATTAGCATTGGCAGTGGTGGTGGCCTTGCGCCCTTTGTGATGAGCGCTGATTTGAAGCTCTGATTTGGTTTCAGCAGCTCCGCGGTACCTCTCCACTCAGTCCTTCATGGCCGGCAGCAGTTTGAGTGAAGAGATGAGCCAGTTTGATTTCTCCACCGGTGTCCAGAGCTTCTCTTACAGTTCTGACATCCCAGGTCGACAAATGGCCGTTAGCAGCAGGGTATGGGATCATCTGATTGCATCTTTTCTGAATGTGGAAAATGTGAAGGACCACTCCCTAGCTATATTTTTTGTTCTGCTATAATTTTTTATCACCTCTGAAAGCAATTTTCGAAAGGATGTTGTTGTCGCCCCCTGTTTGTCATTGTGAGAGTGAGTCTACAGCAAACTAACAATATGCGCATGCTTGATGCAACACCTCTTTGCATCACTAGGGGCTGCAATGTCATGACTAATGTAGGTCAAGGTGGTCTTGAGTGCCAAGGCATGTTTTTTTCCATTTATAATCAGCTTCCATGTGCGTCACACTTTGAAAATTTCATTTCAGGGAAGCACTGGTAGTTTCTTTAAAGATTCTTGAACCCAGGTTTTATGGGTAATCACTTCAAAAAATGAGCAGTCCATTGCTGGTGGGCACACCTTGGCCTTTATTTTTACTGTTGTCTTGTGGACAAATACACAGAAGTGTTCGAAGCCAGAGCAAGGCTGTTGTGCGCATCTCTTAGGCTTGGCTCAATCTCGGTTCAGATAAAGCATAAGCACTTATTATCAAAATCTCTTTCAGTTCAGGTTGCGTATTGCACAATAGCCTGTGGCCACATCACCTCTCCACAGACTCCTCCTCAGAATTTCAGTCCTGAATATTTGTCGGGCATCGTTATCGAGGCATTGTTTTTCCTGGGCTTAGGCCAGGGTTCTCTGTGATGTGCGCGGTCCTGTTTTGTTTTTGAAATGGACATTAAAGATGCATTGTATTTGCATTCATCTGGCTGCCTGGCAGTTGGGTGTCCAAATCCCAGCCACAGCATTAATGACAACGGGCAGAGCTCCACATTGGCTTGGCAACAATTGCCAATGCCTTGCCGTTGGTTTTTAGAGAAACTTCTAAATTTTGTTAGTCTCATCGCTCTCTGGCTGCCACTCCTGGTTGGCCAGGTGCTTTATTTGCATGTGCCAGATGTAAGCTGACTGCGTAATCCCCTGACAGCATCGGCTGGATGTGCTTGGTGGTGTGCCTGCACAGTCCAAACCTGAGCCGCTGCTTCCTCCTCCTGAGTCCATTGTAGCAGGTGGACTTGGACTAAACAGCTGTGCTCAGAGTGGGGGAAAAAAAACATACTTTATTTCATTTGATATGGAGTCATGAACTTCTCTGCGTGTGATTTGTGTCTCAGGCGCGGACAGATACAGCCCCTCAGGATGAGACGATTGAGCTGGAGATGGATGAGCTGAATCAGCACGAGTGTATGGCCAGCATGATTAGCCTGGTGCGGCATATGCAGAGGATCTCCCCCAAACTCGAGCAGGTGTGGCCTCCATATACTGCCTGACATGGGTTACATTATATGTATTAAAAAGGTCAAATCTATGTTGAATATGCTTTCTAAGAACAGGACCTTGTTGTAGAAATTTGTGTGCATTTGAAACCTACATGTAAATATTGTGTATGTATTGTAAAAAAATATCCTAATTTGTGAAAGTGTTAGTACTTTTGTAAGATGAACTGAATGCCATTATTATTTAATTAATCAGGATTAACTACAAATTCATCTTAGTTGTGTAATCAATTTGATGTGTTTTTTAATGCCAAGTTTGTTTTTTGAATCCAAAATTTGCAAAGAAAATGGCGGTACACATCACTCGGGTTATTGAGACCCCTGGCATTCCAGTTTTGTAGCCTTATGGGGATGAGTCTCCAAATCTACCATTGAAGTTCTGCAGAAATGTGGCTTTTTATTTTCACTGCCAAATATTGTTGCCATGCAAGACATTAACATATATATACTAAAATACCCTTTCCTGGCTAATGAGAGGATGTCATCAGTGGGTTGAAATTTTCTTTTGTCTTTTCTGAATTTCTGGACATGAAATTTTAAAGTAAAGCTCATTTAGCTGTGCTTTTAGACAATTTTAATTGATGTTCTTTTCCTTTGTGTTTCAGGATGTGGAACCAAATGAACTTCCACCCTGGATGAAGTTTCTCCAAGGAAAACTGGGAAATTCCTCCATGCCGCTGAATATCCGTCTCTTCATTGCGAAACTGATCATTAACACTGAGGAGGTAAAGGCTTCACTTACCTACATCCTGTGCAAAACATTTTACATCCTTAAAGGGGTCATTGACTGTATCCAGAAAGGATCAGTGTTGGCACTGGCTTTCATTCCAGCCATGCAGTTCACACTAGATTCTACTAATCAGCTCCAGCTGTCTTGGCTGAAGTGAAGTGACCTTGAGTGGTAAAATCCAGTGTGTAACTGCTGGTTTGGAACTAACCCCACAGCAGTGGTTAGCAGAGACAGTGATGCTTGTTATTCCTGCTGTAGTTTCACCAATATCTCTTCCACATACTCAAAACCCGGCACTGATGAAGCTCACTGAATTTGGGCTCTACCAAGTGCTGGAACCATTCACGAGACACTGTGATCATGAGTAAGAACCAATTTTCTCTTTAGTCCTTTGAGTTTTTTTTTGGATCTCTCTTTGTCAGTCTTGCTTCCGACTGGGAGATTTTTTTTCTGTTTTAGGGACTCAAAATGTAATTCAAGGCAGCGCAGTTAAAAGTCGAAACCTTTCCATAAAATATGTGGATCATGATGCACAGGTCCGGTTTCAGCCATAGACTGTATACAGTCAGCGGTTTCAGCGCGCAAAACTGCTTTTCCCTTTCTATGTTGATGCCACAGGCAACATGGGAGAGTGACAATTTTGGAAATTTTATTGTATTTTTTTGTTGAGACAATCATTTGTTTATGCAAAGCAGATACTGTAGCTGTTTATCATACATGGACTTGATGTAGCATTGCCAGCAAAAACATCAGTTGTGGTGTTTACTGAAAGTGCACTTTCCAACACTGAGAATTGACCTCCCATAACCTCCTGCGTGTCAGCCAATCACATGCAAGGAAAGACAGTAGTTGCGCCACAGGTGGCATTTAATTGCGACATTAAATTGCGATCTCTCAAATTGAGAAGAATATGCAGAAATTGATTATTTTTGTCTCTCTTTTTTTGGCAGGTGTTCCGTCCTTATGCCAGGTTCTGGCTGGGGCCACTGTTGCAGCTGGTGGTTTCTGAAGACAATGGAGGTGCTGGAATCCACTTCATGGTGGTGGACATTGTCGTCACAGTCCTTTCCTGGACCAGCATTGCCACCCCAAAGGTCCTTCTCAATATTCTATCCTCATCTCTCCTCCTTATGACATTATATTGCGTTACCAGTGTTTGCCTGATGCTCTTATCTGAAGCACAACTATGTAGTGAGCAGGAACTGACATGCTGAAATATCTAGAGGAACGTTTGAGCAACAAGTGGCAACATAAGAAGGATCTGGACCCTGTAGGGTGACCAGCAGAGGCAAAAGAATCGCTAAAACAGTCCAGACCGATAAGAAGCCAGCAATAATGAACAAATGTATGGTTAAGCTATTATCAACATTCAATGGACTAAACTAGAAAGGAATGACAATTATTTTCTGCTTTTAAGTGTAATTTGATTTGATAATGTCAAATATATTGGTTTAAAGTCAAGACTATCAGCTGAGTGAACCACGTTAGTCGTGCAGAACATTTTATTCAGTGTCACCAACTAACTGCAGCCTGCACTGAGTGTGATAGAAAAATGGCACGATGTCATCTCCGGTGTGGTCGCAAATTCATTACCCTGAATGATTTCAGATCTTTGGACAAAATGTAACACTAAACAAAGGGAACCTGAGTAAACACAAAAAAACTGGAAAAAGACAGTATCACCCTTTTAACTTGTTTCATCACCTTCAGTGATGCTTTCTCACAGCACTGTACACTTTAAATTCGGCACTGTAGGCTGTTAATATGAAATGATAAAGTCAAAATACCTGTTAACAATGGTGTGTTTTTGGTTGTCCTCCCCAGGGTAACACTAGAGATGAGGTCCTGGCAAACCAGCTGCTGATGTTTTTGATGAAGAACTGTTTCCACAGTAAGAGAGCGGTCTTCCGGCACAATCTGGAGATCATAAAGACAGTGGTCGAGTGCTGGAGGCCCTGTCTGGATGTGCCATATGGGTCAGGAGCTGTTTTTCTTCTTGTAAAATCAATTATTTAACCCCTCATTTTCCTGTTTATAGTCTCCTCCTACAGTACTTGGATATATGCCTGCTTGGCTGACTGGATGGCCTACATTACCCATAGGTTTGAGTGTGTCTGAGTGATTTAAATATGTGTGTTTGTGTGCAAGAAAGATTGGTTACATAGCATAGCATCCCACTGGAACCACATCCCTGACGAGTGGGTGATGGGGCAAAATAATTTAAGGTCCCCTGTTACAGCACCTTCCATAATTATTGGCATCCCTTGTTAAGATGTGTTAAAAGTCTTCAAATAAATTCAATTTTTATTGCAGAAGCATACTCTCTCACTGAAAATTGGAGAAAAATGTAACCTTCAACTCAAGTGAATTTTAACGGGGAAAAAATCCCTGACTAAGAAATAATTATTACCTCCGCCAAGGAGGAGGTGCCTGGGTTTGATTGTTTGTTTGTTTGTTTGTTTGTTGGTTTCCAAAATAACTCAAAAATTTATGGACAGATTTTGATGAAATTTTCAGGGATTGTAGAGATTGGTATAAGGAAGAAATGATTAGAAGCGATCCGGATCTCCGTCTGGATCTAGGAATTTTTTAAAGGATTTTAACTTTAACATTGGGAGATAGGGCCATTTTCGACATTTATGCATATAACTCCACCAAAAATGGTCAGGGTACTTGGGAAAAAAATACAGGACAAGTTTTGAACATGTTCTACAATATATCAAAGACTGATCCTGAAAATGGAATAATTCTGCATACTATGACACGATGATCCAGAATACGAAAGTAGGGGACCTTCGGAACTTTCATTATAGGAAGAGAACAAATGAAGCTACAAACATGCGACAAACACCATTATATAGCCCAGATATTGCAGAATTAGGAGGGTGACACCGGATTTAGCGTATTTTCAAAAGCCATGGAACTAGATCCAGAAGAAAACCACCATTACGGAAAATTAGATTTTCGTGAATAACTACTGAACTAATATTAATATCAGTATGAATTCAGTTGCTAATGGTATGTTTTCTTGGTCAGGGAATCTGAAAAAATAGATGAAATAAATGTAGGACTAATATTTATGTGTAAATCACAACATGAGGGGAAATTTTGTGCTTCATAACAAAAAAAAAAAACTAATGAAGCTAGAAACATGCATCAGACATCTTTAAACAGCCAAGACGCTGTGGAATTAATATTGATATAGCATTATCAATCAAATTTCCATGTTTTCATGGTCAAGGAATCTAAAAATGAAGATAAAATAAATGTAAGACTAATATCTATGGTGGAGGTCGCAATATGGAGGGAAATGTTGTGCTTGGCAGAGGTCTGCGCTCTCCGAGTGCTTTTCTAGTTTTTCATAAAATCGCCTGTTCCGCAATTATTGGCACCCCTAACAATTACTAGGAAATAAATGTAATTGAAGTATTTCTGTCATTTCTACAGTGGTTTCCAAAGTTGATCAGAGTATCTAGGAACATTTAATTTGTAAATTCATCACTTCCTGTTTCCCTGTGGTATAAATATGACATGACAAGAGGCCATTTCTCTTATCCACTCTTAAACATAGGAGAGACAAAGGAACACACCATTCAAGTAAGGCAGATGTATGTCGACCTTCACAAGTCAGGCAATGGCTACGAGTCAAATAGCCACTCGCCTGCACCTGCCCATATCTACAGTCAGAGGAATCATTAAGAAGTTTAAAACAACTGGAACAGTGGTAAACAAGCTTGTAGGAGGATGCAAGGTTATTTTGCCACCACGCACAGTGAGGAGGATGGTAAGAGAAATTAAAGTTCTCCAAAGCTCACTGTTAAAGAATTGCAACAAATGGTAGCATCTTGGGGTCACAAAGTCTCCAAAACAACCATCAGGCTCTATCTACATGCCAACAAGCTGTTTGGGAGGCTTGCAAGGAAAAAACCTTTTCTCACTCACAATCATAAACGCAAACGTCTGGAGTTCGCTTAGCAGTACTGGGCCTTCAACTGGGACCGTGTGCTTTGGTCAGGTGAGAACAAGATAGAGCTTTCTGGCAACAAACACTCTAAGTGGGTCTGACGGAACACAAAACAGTATGCAGAAAAGCACCTCATGCCCACTGTGAAATATGGGGGAGGATCGGTAATGCTGTGGGCCTGTTTCTCTTCCAGAGGCCCTGGGAACCTTGTTAGGGTGCATGGCATCACAAATGCTTTGAAATACCAGGACATTTGAAATCAAAATTTGGTGGCCTCTGCCCGAAAGCTGAAGATGGGTCGTCACTCGGCCTTTCAGCAAGATAATGACCCTAAACATTTGGCCAAATCTACACAGAAATGGTTCACCAGACACAGAATCAAGCTCCGCCCATGGCCATCTCAGTCCCTAGACCAGGAATACTCACTCTGTTCCAGAATGAGCCGCAGTGGGTGCAGGCTTTCATTCCAACCATGCAGTTACACACCTGATTCTACTTATCAAGGGTCTATGGCAAAAGCTTTAAGGGTTCATTAGTAGAATCAGGTGTGGGACAGGTTGGATAGAGTGAAAGCCAGCACCCACTGTCGCTCATACTGGAAAAGAATGAGTATCCCTGCCCTAGACCTCAACCCCATTGAAAACCTGTGGAGTGAGCTGAAGAGGAGTGTGCAGAGGAGAGGACCCAGGTTGCTGGATGATTTAGACAGATTGTGCAAAGATGAATGGTTGAAGATCCCTATTTCAGTATTCTCTCATCTTGTGAAACATTATAGGAGAAGATTAGGTGCTGTTTTGTTGGCAAAAGGGGGTTGTACAAAGTATTAACATCAGGGGTGCTAAAAATTGTGGCACACATGATTTGAGGTGAAAGAATTATTTCTTAATGTGGGATTTTTTTCCCACTGAATAAATGCACTTGAATTAAGGGTTGGATTTTCCTCTTTTTTTCCACTGTGGTCCGATATTATTTAGAAAAAAACTGAATTTATTAGAAGCTAAAGAACACATCTTAACCAGCGGTGCCAATAATTATGGAAGGTGCTGTATATCACCAGGTACACAGCCAATTAGGATTTCCAAGCCATTTCAGAATCTGTCCGAGGGACCACCCGGAATAAATGAAGTGAGTAACTGTTTTGCTGAATTTGACTAGTGAGGGTGGTCAAAACATCATGTGATGTCACAATGGCGCAAATTTTGAAAGAGCTTGTAATGGCTTTGTACCTGGTGGCATAATAGTGGACCTTAAAATAAAATGGTGTCTTGGAACATAAGGGCATTCTCCAAATTAAAAATCAACTGCAGTTGTAGGCCTGGCGAATGTTTCTCAGGCCAGTGAGTATTAATTCACACAGTAGTGAAAGTTTAGTGTGATAAGCGATGTTGAAATGCTGTTGTTTTCTCTGCAGTCTGATATACGAGCAGTTCTCCAGGAAAGATCCCAGCAGCAAGGACAACTCTGTAGGTCTCCAACTGCTGGGGATTGTGCTGGCCAATAACCTGCCCCCCTATGACCCGCGGTGTGGAGTCGAGTATGAGAGGTAATGTGACGCGCAACCAAATACACACATGACACGCATGCATACACAGGCAGGTTTGTTTTGTATACGCGGATGAATGTCTGCACATACACCCATGTAGGTACACACAAGAATGCGCGCGTAAGTACACATGTAAGCGCATGCTTTGCAGTGGTAGATAGGGAGCAATTTGCAGTACTGCCCACAAGAGGGCAGCACCCTTTTCATAAACAAGCGTGGCCATTGGTGAAGTGACTTGCAATCACCTCAGCTGAAGCTCATTGCCCCTAATCAGGCCCCTAATTAGTCTAACTCCCAGGCCTGAAGGGACAGGGAGGAGCCCAGAGCAATGACTGCATGGTGGATGGGGTTCCTTTGTTTGTTTGAATATTTTATAGATTTAAAGTAATAGATTTAAAGTATGGGTCACTGGTTTTGTCAACCATTTTTTTATTATTATACGCCCGTCTTAAGACGGGACGTATTATGTCATCACCCCCGTCCGTCCGTCTGTCTGTCTGTTGTCTGTTCGCAATTTCTTGTCCGGGGCATGACTCCTGAGCGGCTTGAGCTACCTTTGTGATACTTCACATACACGTGCACCATCACTAGGCGCTGTGTCGCACACCATGATTTTTTTCACCCGGTCATGGCAAAGGTCAAAGGTCACATTGGGCCCAGATGGGGCTTGTCCGGAGCATGACTTCTCAACCGCTTCAGATACATCCATGATATTTCACACACACACGTGTACCATCACTGAGCGGAGTGTCGCGTACCATGTTTACGGCCCTCCCTCCAAGGTCAAGGTCACGGACAAAGGTCAAAGCTCACATGGGGCTGTTGTCTGTTGGATATTGGTATCATGTTGTCTGTCCACTTCCTGATCCATGTTCATGACGGGCGTATTATGCACCGTTGGCGGTGCTCTTCTTGTTCCAAATGAGTTTTGAGGACTTCAGTTAAATAGCATTAGGCTTCTCTTTTTTTGGGGAACTCTTTGTTGTTTGTCGTCTGTTCACAAGCCCAGCCTACTGCCACAGCGTACATGCACTCCGATGCACAGGCACAGATGCATACAACCCCTTTTCTGAAAAAGCTGGGATGCAAAGGAATCTGTTCATTAAAAGAAGATAGCAGTGAATTGTCACCTTAGACCTATATTGAATAGAAGGCATTGACCTGAAAGCTGTGGTGCTTAAAGAAGGGCAGACCACGAAACTGAAGATCTGGGACATCTTAGCAGCTGAAGAGGTATATGTATCAGGGAAAATGGGGGGGGGGAGTTTAAATCGAGAATGATCTAAGTACATTGTTTCCAAAATGATTACTTGGTGGGCAGTTATAAGGTAACGTTGTAAACACACTGAACTTTTCAGGAACAATACTTGCAAAAAAATTGGTGAGTATTCCAAAAACTACAGGGAGAGAAAGGAAAAGCAATAAAAACCTTGACTTTTCACCATTTTCTTCATTTGTTAGCTTTTTCCATATTGTCCCAACTGTTTCAGAAATGGCATTGTGTTTGCACATGTGCAAATACACAGTTAATCTCACACACAAGCACACTTTTACTTTTACGGTCAAGTGCACAAGCAACAGATAATTATTGCTTTCTAGTTACGCTGCCAATTTGATTGTATACCTGTATACCTCTACAGTGCCTTGGAATAACCAAAATGTCTTCTCGTGTGAAACTTGTGTTTCAGGTATGTGCAGGCTCTGACGAGCAACCTCACCTTCTCCTTTAAGGAAATCTTCTCTGCGGCCGCAGAAATAATCGGCCTGAGCATGCAGTTTACGGCTGAGAAGGAGAAGGCATGTGTACACTTTTTTTTTTTTTTTAATCTCAAAATGTTGGAACTAATAAATCAAATTTTTTTTGTATTTTCAATGATTAGAGACAGACTAGCTATATCAGGGATGTTTAATTTTATCTGAAAAGGCATTATGTCACTGTCTTGATTGAAAATTATGGTTCGTTGAACAGTTGAGTCCCTTGGTGGTTGTTCTGCGTTTAAGCAAATAATTTGAATAATCTGCACCTTACAGGCACTCTTCTGATGAGACTGAACACCTTTGAATTAAATTCGCATTGATTCCATTCTGACTGCACTGGCATTTTGATAATGAATTTTGGAGAGTAATTTTTTTTTCCCCCCTCAATTTGAATTTGGACCTTCATTTAAACAAAGTTTCTGTGGAATTTTCAGCAATCAGAGGGAGTGCTGTTCGATCTCACAGCCACTAAACTGAAGGAACTGAAGAAGATGAACAAAGATGACCGATTTATCCTCTGCTTGAGCAAAGTGTCCAGACACTACCCCCCATTTGTTGATGGGTAAGAGTAATCTCTCCTTTCAGATTTCAGCAAAGTATTTAACAATATGGCTGTGAAGATGTTCTGCTTTTAGAAGGCATTTCTCCTGCTGCATCTCATATCAATGTTATTTTTAGATACTGTGTGGTGCATAAGTATTTGTGCAGTGGTAGAACTCTGCTATTACCTCCACCAGGCAGGTATTTTTTTCAATTTGCTTTGTTTGTCCATTTGTCAGCAGGATTATGCAATAACTACTGCCCCGAATTTCAGGAAACATGGTGGAATTCTGTTGCATGAGCAAAGGAAGAAACCAATACATTTGGAACAAGATACTTTTTTTTTTTTTTTTTTTTTTCCCTAATTTACAAGACTGATCTTTTGGGTTTTGGCATAATAAATGCCATACGTACATCTTAAGATCTAGGAGATGGTTCAATAGTGCCAATTTAAAAGTGTGGACTATTTGCCGTAGCAGAGGTCTCTGCTCTCTGAGTGCCCTTCTAGTTCTTATTTGGTCCACTCAATATGGATTTTTTTTTTTTTTAGCCTCAAATTAAAGTGCAGACTGCATGAGTATTTACAGTCATTGGGTGTAAACATCTATATCTGGGAATTAGATTTCTTTAATACCGTCACTGTCCATTAAATCATAATGATAAACATAATTTTTATTTGTATATTCTTATTATGGTTTCAGGTTTTTGAATCAAGTGTTCTTCCTGCTGCCTAAGTTGCACGGGCTGCTGAAGACTCACTGTCTAGAGTGTGTGCTTAGCTGCGCGGATAAGATCCCAAATATCTATCTGGAGTTAAAGATGAAGGACTTCAGCCAAGTCATGGGGCACAGGTGAGCCACTCGCCATTCTCTGTTTGTTTGTCTTTGAATTTCAAAATATTAACTTTACTGTTAATCTGTGCATTGCCTATATATATTGACTCTTGTCATTTAACAATGTTGAGCATTTACTTTTAAGCATTTGGCAGGATTTTGGCTGCAATTTTTCAGTGTTTTTTATTACAGGTCAGTCTTGCAACAAAATATACTTGAGTCGGGTGTAGGTGTGCAGTGGTGTAGGGTCATCGGTAAATTGAGTAGTGGCTTGGGTCATAGCTGTTATGCTATTGTAGGATAGCGTTATTGATAGACTTAGTTGCAGGGCTTGGTCACATGTGTACATTCTGATATCTGATGGATAGGTTGACTCATGAGTATGTGCCATAATACGGTTGGGTTGTGGGCCTTTCTAATAATTGGGTGGACAATTGCCCAGTGGATTTGGCATGTTCCCGGGACCAGAAAGGTTGTGGTTAAAGGAGAATTCCGGTGCGAAAAGATTTGGGGTGTATTGAAACATGATAATGAGCACTTACTATTGTCAAATACCCCACCTCCGTACGCACGCAACTTTTCGAAATAAATGCATTTTTGTCTAAAGCTCCCAACAGGCTTACAATGGTTGTGAATCGGGCATCGCGTTGCCATGCAAAGAAATCGCTATTATATTATCGCTATTATAACAAGGCTCAAAGTAACTCCACACTTGATTGCTAGAATTCCGAGGGCCCTGACATTTAAAATGAGGCACTGAGAACTTTGAAAGTGCACCGGTAGTTTATTTAAAAATACTTTTAATGCAAACAGTACATGTTTTTCCAGTCGCCTCCATCTTGAAAGTCACGATAAGTCGATTGACGAGCACGAACAAATAGGAAGGATAGGGGAACAGATTGCAATCTATTCGTTCGTGCTCGTCAATCGACTTATTGTGAGTTTCAAGATGGAGGAGACTGGAAACTACATCGAGGTATTGTTTGCATAAATAGTCTTTTTTAATGAACTACTTGTGCATTTTCAAAGTTCTCAGTGCCTCGTTTTAAATGTCAGGGCCCTCGGAATTCTACCGATGAAGTGTGGAGCTACTTTGAGCCTTGTTAATGATGAAAAAAATAGTGATTTCATGTTTCAATACACCCCAAGTCAATTTCACACTGGAATTCTCCTTTAAAGCCTCATTGTAGCCACAATAATATCAGCGCAGCTGTTTGGCCCTCGAGCTAGTTCAAATGAACAGCTATCCACATAGGGTAAAGACATCAGCTTCATGACTGGTGTGATGAGCTGTGTCATAGGTATGACCTGTAAGAGTCAGGTTTCCTTTGAGTGCTGGAGATTTTTAAAAATGCTTGTAAATGCATTACTTGCATTACCTACATAGTACGTTGCTATCTGACTGAGTAATTTTATAAATATATAATTTATGACAGCTGTAATGTACTGGAAAAGCTTGAAAATGTAGCTTGAAAGTGCATGACAAGTGCTCGAATATGATTTTGAACTGATGTAGAAACCCTGTAAATAGTTGGTGCGCTGGTATTCCCAAAATCATGGTTGGGTCGTTGTGAGCAGGTAATAACCAAGCCCCTTACATATTGTTCGTACCTCAGGGATGTGGCCAGACAGGTGGTCTGCCTGAATATCCTTCATAAGATTCTGCCTGTCATGAAGCCAGGGGAAGTGCAGGAGATTCTGAGTGTGGTCACCTCCTTCACTGGCCACCCGTCTTCCATGTGCAGAGAACACATGTATGATATTCTCATGTGGATACATGACAACTACAGGTACCGTCCTCATCTGCTTTTCACTGGTGATTTGTTATGGGTTATGATCCATATTCATAGTGCTTCTGATTTCATAAGAAGGTGATTCAGTGCTAATTTTGCTTTGTCCGTATGAAAAGCTTGTGAGGTGAGAAATGATTACAAAAATACTTAAAATGTTTCTAATTGCATTCAAATAAAATGTAATAACCAACATTCATTGCTAAAGTGCATTTTTTGATGAAGCCATTACGAGTTTACCGTTGTTATTTAAAAGAGTATTTTGCTATGCTGGGAGTTATGGTTAGAACCCATGATTGTGGGCTCATTGAGTAAAGAGTGACCACCATGGCCACTGATCAAGTGTAGCTGTACCACTGCCAACTGTGGCCAGCAAACTCTCCAGAGGAGAGCATAATGGGCTTCACAGCTCACTGCCCAGGGATTTGAATGGGTTACAACCAATTTGGGTGTCCATTATTTGTTATTCAAGCGCCTCCTACTGGCCACCCAAGTACTCATCGGTTGCTTTCTCAGACGGCTCATGTTTTGGTTTCTTGTGCACACATTCTGAGCATATGAGGTTTGAACAAGTGGTGGCTGAAGGGAATGTGTTTTGGTGGAGAACTGCAAATTGTCAGAGCTCTCCTGAGATGCCAGGAGGAGGCATGCACAAGGCCTTTTTACATAGTTCCCTGATTTGACATTCAAGATTTGAGTGGGATTTGAAATGCCTAATTATGAGGAATATATACGCAATTGTTTTCAGATCAGTTAACTGCAACATCTCTTTGATCAGAAACCACTATGCCAGCAGCTATACTCCTATTCAATCTGCTCCAACCGTGTGGCTGAAGCTAAGCGGGTGTGGGCTTGGTTAGTACTTGGATTGGAGACCACCTGGGAAAACCAAGTTGCTGCTGGAAGAGGTGTTGTAAGCCAGTAGGTTGCGACTTTCCCTGAAATAATCCCCAATGCCCTAGTGCAGTAATTGGGACACTGTACTCAAGGAGGCGACGTCTTTTGGATGAGACTTTAAACTGAGGTCCTGACTCACTGTGGTCGTTAAAGATCCTTTAATTAGGACAATTATTGATATGAGAAGGGACTTCCCCAGTGTCACTGCTAAATTCCCAACCTGGCTCTTTCAACCTGTCCCCTGATCTAACTGACTGCGCAATTGGTCCTCTCCCTCCCCACCTCAACCCTCAGGGCTCCCTTGAAAAGGAGATTTCAATCTCAATGGGACTTCCCTGGTTAAATAAAGTTTGTCGGGACGTATGATTGGTATTGCTGGATTACTTCTGGTATGACAGATAATGACACGTGCAGCAGCACGGTAAATGTTGATTTGTTCTTGACACCTGATGTTTTTGCTCAGTGACGAAGAGAGTCAGGCTGACAGCGTATCGCTGGACGTCTTCAGTCGAGCGAAAGACGCGCTGCTGCAGGGTCTTCTGGATGAAAATCAGGGTCTACAGTAAGTCGATAGCATTTGTACTGTAAGCGTGTCTCCTTCACTCACCCTTCATGAGCACAATAATTTGATTATTGAATGCTCTTAAAACTGAAAGAACATTCTAGTGTTTCTGGTGTGTGAAAGTTTATGCAGTTCAGGAAAACTGACCTAGAATATTTAGGAAAGCATTCCAAAGAAAGCATCTGTTCAATGAGTCTCATTTCCAGGTCTACTGTAAGGCTTATGGTTTTGGTCTTGTATTCCATTTATTTAACTCTCTTTGTTGAATTCAGTCTTTCACACTGTGAATTATTTTTTGATGCCTTTCTTGAATGCTCGCATTAAAGATATTTTTTTTTTATCTCAATGAGTTTATATTGATGAACAAAAACAAAAAGGACAAAAAATAGTTTAAAAAAAAGTGTTTCTTACTCTTTGTCGCTTCATTCTCTCTCTTGTCGCTTCATTCTCTCTCTCTCTCTCTCTCTCTCTGTCCGCCCTCTCCCTATCAACTCCTTTCTCACCATCCTTCTCCCTCTCTTTACCCCTCCCCCGTCTCTCTCCCTCCCTCTCCCCTTCTCTCCCACTCCCTGTCACTCTCTCCACCCTCCCCTCTCTCTCATCCTCCCTCTTCCCTGCTCCCCCCCCCCCCCATCCCCCTGCAGGTTGTATGTGCATAACTTCTGGAGCCATGAGAAGCGTCTCCCTGTTAGCACGGCGGAGCGCATATTAGCACTGCTACACTCTCTGTACTCCAGTGGCACAGAGACTCGCTTCCTCAGCCTCGCCACTAACCTGCTGCTGGAGCTCACCAGCCGGAGTCCGGACTACAACCGGCCCCTGTTTGAGTACCCGCTCTCCGAGTGCAAGTTCCAGGTACAGACCCGGGGATGCGAGCGATCGGCGCGAAAGCCTCCGCGAACAGTTCAGCAGCGGGGAAATGCGCTTCATGCGCTCTGCAATAAGAGTCAGGCTAAGCTAGAGCTTTAGGGCCTGTGTGACTGACACAGATTGAGCGTGATCCTCCAATTAAAGGAACTGTGTCAGGATAACTGTGCATGCTTGGGTTTGGCAGATGCAAATTAGGTAGCCACTGCTAAATTAGTGCGCACATGAGGCGGCCAGAAGTCGAAGTGCGGCCAGAAGTCGAAGTTTTTTCACACCTTTGTTGCCTCCTTCCATGTCTTTCCAAAATTTTATTTGATGTCACCATGCATCAGATACTCTGATATTGATGATCAGGTAGCAGTCTTTTTTTTTTTTATTAAACTTCATCGGGTTTCGACTGCAAAGCTGATCAAATTTGTCCATCAATCATCTGTTCCTCACCAGTTGACATCCTTTCACGCATGTTCAAATCTATTGCTGTTTGGAATGTGCGTTCACGTAAGTCAGTTAATTGACCGCAGTGGCTTAGCCGTGATGGCTGGTAGCAGCAGTGCAGGGTTGAGAACAGTTTGCGGTGCTAATGTGGCTTCCTCTCTGGTTTTAAGGAGTACGTGATCAACTCTCACTGGCGGCAGAGGAGCACAATCCTCACGCCCATGTTCGCCGAGACCCTGGCCTCTCAGGCGGCGCCCCAGACACAGTCCCCCTCTCAGGATGGGAGCTGGGTCCCCGGGGGTCAACTGCGAGCCACTCAGGCCACTTTAGAGTTCACCCCAACGCAGACGCCAGGTACTGCTTCAGTCGATCTCTCCTCCTCCATCATGAGGTTCATACCTTGATTGCTGTTGTGGTCAGCCCGCGGATTGGGCATTTGTATTCATACTAACTTCCGAGTAAATGAACCTCTGTCCCTCATGTTGATCAATGCCAATAACTGACTCCATAGACATTGAAAAGCTGAAAATCAAGATGAGATTCATATAGCAAGAAGAGAAATAACAAAGGGTTTTTGACCTTTTTTCTATTACTTTTTAATGACATTTGCGTATTTAGGATTTGGTCATGCCATTATTGGCTGGAGTTAGTGTTTTATTTCACGAGAGCAGTCATTTTAGTTTCACTTTTATTAATTCCACAGTTTATATTGTACCCATAGTCAGGTTGCTTCTTCAACACCAATGCAAGTAGTGCTAATGCATGGCAGCATATAAATATCTCTGTAAGGAAATGAAGTTGAGTTGAGTTGAAGGTTTTTATTATTAATTGTTTCTTTTTCTTGTCATTTATGTTGCAGGCAGGCGTAAGGCCTTTAATTGGCTCACTGGCAGCAGCGTCGACACGGTAACTGAGTACACCCCGCCCTCCTCCGGCTCCTTAATGGTGTATGGGAAGACGGACAGACAGCAAACCTCCAGAAAGGCCTTGGGGGCTAATTTTGGACAAAAAAAGCTCAGTGCCCCGACGGACTCTGTAGACGGTGCAGCTGATGGTATGCTCATTGCAGGGATCACTGGGAACCAGATTGAAGAATTTGTTTGATTGTGTCATTTGGATGAGGTTTATACCAAACCAGAAGAAGGGGAACCGCTGTTTTGATGTTAGTTGTTAGTTAATGAGCACAAACCTTTAATATTTGAGAGTAGTTGATGAAACTTCAAGTATTAGTCTGCACTGAGAGAAATTGCGCGCTCATGAGTTCACAGCGTCTGAACGTAAGACTGTTTTCGCAGCCGCGACGGAGAAGCGCGCTCACATCCTGCGGCTGAAGAGGAAGTTCCTAAAGGATGTGGAGAAAACCAGCCTGAGCTTTGCAAAGAAGGAGATCGTCAAACAGAGGCAGGAGAAGGTAATAGAGAAAGGGAGGATTCTTAAAATTGGCCAAAAAACTTCTCTCAGTGCTGCTGCACATGATATTGTTTTTTTGTCATTGTGTGATACTTCTGCCTGTGACTGCATTTATGATATGCATCATGTCATAATGTTGAGTGGACTGCACTCCTGTCTAAGTGCTTTGTTTTTCTTGAAATTTAACTCTTGCAGGCTCAAAAGTCAGAAATTTAGAAAAAGTTTTCTTCACTGGATAGTGTCTTGAAATTTTGAACCAATGAAACAAGACTATATTTGGCTGTATAGGAAGTCAAAAAGAAAAAAAAAAATTGGGTATGCTCAAACCTGTGACTTATTCTGTTTGAAAATGCAATACTGCCTTTGTCAATACAATAGGACAGAGCTCCCCAAATCACGGTCCTTCGGGGCCAAAAACTGCTGGTTTTTCACCCTCCAGGTAATTTTAACTGGATTGCTCTTTATATGCGTGTATGTATGACCTTGCATGCTTTCAGTAAATGAGTGGTCTGTGAAATCACCCGTGTACACCCGCAGGAGAAGGCAGCGGATCAGAAGGTTCGGCGGGATGCCCAGGTGACGCTGTACCGGCGGTACAGAGTGGGGGAGCTGCCCGATATCCAGATTCAGCACAGCAGTCTCATCGCACCCTTACAGGCCCTGGCCCAGGTCTGTCCATCCGGCTGTTAACCTCCAAACTAACAAAGCTCTTTCATTTTTGCCCCTCCGCGATTCTTGCCAAAGGGGTATATTGTCGACCCATCTACCCTCCATCTGTCTGTCTGTCTGTGTCTTGCTGTCTGTCTGTTTGTCTTTCCATTGATTTTTACTGCTCAAGCTGGTGGACTGTTGTAGGGACAGCCCGCAAATTTGAACGGGTATTACATATTGGGTGTCTCCAGAAGCCTACTTGTCGTCAAAGTCATAGCTCCGATTTTGACTTAATTTTTCGTGGGTCAAAGGTTGGGCATGCCCACCTGTAAGGCACACCGAGGGGGTATATGGCGCTAAGCGCAGTCTGGTGTCTTCTTATTTTATATGGAATCATGTTCCTCAGTCCGCTTTTCTCCATGCCTTATCTATATCTCCTGCTACTCTCAGTTGGAATTTGTTGATGTAAAAGATCGTAAGACTAATTATTCCACTGAGACTGATAATCTTTGGGATGAAATCAAAGCCTCTGCTCCATGAGCAGTCCTGAGAATCTTAAATATTTTGAGAACTGAACACTAAAGGCCAACATAATTAATGATCTACCATCTTTAGGATTTGGCTTGAAAACAATGCAGCCATTATTGTCAAATTACTTTTTACTCCTCAGCCCGACAAGGGCACGAGGGGTATTGTCGTCCCTTCGGCGAGCGGGTGTCCGGGTGGGTGGGCGGATGCCAATTTTGTCCTGGCTATTTCTCTGTTTGACCTTTGACCTTGCAGCAGTGACCTCGACTTTCTAAACTTTGACCGGGCTATTTCTCTGTAAACACTTGGGTTAGGAAGTTCATATTGCAAAGTGGACTCCCCATGGAGGGTAGTTGTGCCTTTTCGAGGTTTCGTCCCAGTTTGACCTTTGACCTTGCAGCAGTGACCTTCAGGGCTGAGGGGTATTGCCTGCTTCAGCGAGGCCCATTTTTTTTATTTTTACTATAGTCAATGAAATGTTTTACATAGGGTTACCCTAGTCCATCTATAAGTACTCATGTACAGTTGTGTTAAAACAAATAGCATTATGTTAAAAAAATGTGAATAAAACAAATATTTTTTAATAGCCTTCAGGGTCATTCCATGTCAATTCAACAAATGCCTCCCACCTGACCATCTCAGGTTTGTCTAAAAAAATGATCACAGAAATATATTAATATACTTAATAGGATGTGTTCCAAATTTCAGTTAAATATGTCTATTAGTTTTGGCAGAAAAAAATAATAAAGATGGTAGTGTTGTGCAAATTTTCACTCGTTTTTGCAACGTCAAATAAAAGGGAGTTTTTCGGAGGCAATATCTCTTGTCAT
The DNA here is from genome assembly GCA_029721435.1 of Gymnothorax reevesii. Classification (NCBI taxonomy): domain Eukaryota; kingdom Metazoa; phylum Chordata; class Actinopteri; order Anguilliformes; family Muraenidae; genus Gymnothorax; species Gymnothorax reevesii. The sequence continues at coordinate 120,503,663 of CM056574.1, forward strand.
ACTTATGTCATTGTCTCAAAATAGGCATCTAGGCCCAGTAAACTAAGCAAGCACATTTTCAGTGGCTTTTCTCTTTTCCTTAGGGAGGTATGGCAGTTTGAAAATACTAATTTATTTAATTAAGTTGTCCGCGACACCAACTTTGAAGTCCATTTATGGCCAAAGTAATGCAGGTAGAGAGCTGAATTTTTTCTGGGCAAGCTCTCCTCACATAGTGCTATTGGTACAATAAACAGCAAGCATGTCAATTTCATGTTTGTCCAGAAAATACACAGCAAATTCCTAAAAAAGCCAAAATTTTATGAAATTTGACATCAAATTGCCGAGGTGTGACAACCTGTAAATTCTTGAAATCTTCACCATCTTAAAGCTTACATTCTTGGCTATCTTTGATTCAAAGGTGGTTGTGGTGCAACTCTACATTAAATAGCTATGAATTTTTTAGTAACACCTTATAAACGCTCGTTTTTCAACTGATTTTTAATGTTAATACAAATCTGAGATCTGGTCCTAACAACCATTGGTGTCTGAAAGTCCACACCAAGGTGTTCCCTGTTCCTTTGGGGTTTCTCTATCTTTTTCCAGTGTAAAACGCTAGATACAATGTGCCTCAATTTCATGTCCCATGGGATAACGAAAACCGCAGAGAGGATTCAAACCTGCATATGTATTTCTCTGTCAAAAGATATATTGAGCACAAATGTGAATTTTCCAATATAATAATTATGTGAGTCTGGCAGAGAAATGGGTACTTACAACCTTTTTACATCCAGGGCTATTTCTATTATATAGCAGGTCATTTATCAAAATTAGGAACACTTTAATTAAACTGCTGTTGTATGCACAATTAAAAATGTCAATTTGGGGAAATAAACTATTTGTAAGTCCTCCAATGCCATCCAATGTTTGAGATTGTCATCATTCATCAGTTTTGTTAACATGTTTCAGCATGTCTCAGTGAGAGGCAAGTCCTAATCTGAGCACTCTTGCCACTGATGACATCAGATTAATTTTCATGCACCACGTGGACCAGCTAGAAGTTTTTACTGGCCACACTGGGAGGATGTTTGCTGGGTACCAGTACAACATGTCATCACTAAGATGCCAGCACCTACAACTGCCACGGGGCGCAGTGGCATTTGAGAACGTCTGCAAATTTTCTAAGGGTTCTGATGTGAATTGTGACCCTCAGCCCCATAAATACGAGAAGGGGGGTGCATGTGCAAAATCGCACCTCTTATTCTGAACAGGTTTTCAAATGCCTGTTACTGGAAAGATATACAACTTAGATGACTGAAATTTGGTCATCCCACAGATAATTTTTGTAAAGAATACCTGGCCAAAATTTGGCAGAGTTTGATCAAATAAATATGGTTATTTTGGCTGCCCCAAAATGGGGGTAAAAAAGGCATTTTTACTTTTTCCGAGAACAATTTTTTTGGTCTCTTTTGGCCTGTTATATTTTACCTACATAGTTCAAATTGCTGCCATATATTGTCAGACACCCTGACTACCACTCTGTAGTTCTTGGAGCAAGTAACTATCATACTTTGTCTATTATTGACCCTTCAAATTTCGAATTTTGCCATTTTTGCTCAATTTTGGGGGCAAAAATGAAGATGTGGGACAGGTCCTAGGATCACCAAATTTGGCCTGTACACAGATCTTAAGTGTCGAAACAACATATTAAAATTCTAGGATGGTGTTCTGTCCCATTCAGATTTTATTGCAAGTTGAAAATAGAGGGTTTTTTTCAATAATCGGATTTGCAATATCTATCATTTTATGCACTTTTCATTCATTTCAAGCCCCTGTCAACCACAGTTGACTGCAAATAATGTCCTGAATGGGATTTGCTACCCTTGCAGGGTTTTTTTTCACTTTTGAGAAAATTGGTTGATTTGACAGGGAATGACCCATGTGATACTTTTCTGCTTACTAAGCTTTTGTGTTCCGCCTGACCCGCTTAGAGTGTTTGTTGTCAAAAAGCTCTATCTTGGTCTCATCTGACCAAAGCACACGGTCCCAGTTGAAGTCCCAGCACCGCTTGGCGAACTCCAGACGTTTGCGTTTATGATTGTGAGTGAGAAAAGGTTTTTTCCGTGCATGCCTCCCAAACAGCTTGTTGGCATGTAGATAGCGCCTGATGGTTGTTTTGGAGACTTTGTGACCCCAAGATGCTACCATTTGTTACAATTCTTTAACAGTGAGCTTTGGAGAACTTTTTATTTCTGTTACCATCCTCCTCACTGTGCGTGGAGGCAAAATAACCTTGCTTCCTCCTCCAGGCTTGTTTATCACTGTTCCAGTTGTTTTAAACTTCTTAATAATTCCTCTGACAGTAGATATGGGCAGGTGTAGGCGAGTGGCTATTTTCTTGTAGCCATTGCCTGACTTGAGAAGGTCGACACACATCTGCCTTACTTGAATGGTGTGTTCCTTTGTCTTTCCCATGTTGAAGTGTGGATAAGAGAAATGGCCTCTGTGCCACGTCATATTTATACCCCAGGGAAACAGGAAGTGATGATTTACTAATTAAATGTTCCAAGATACTTTGATTAACTTTTTAAACTACTGTAGAAATGACAGAAATACTTCAATTACATTTAATTCCTGGGAATTGTTATGGGTGCCAATCATTGTTGAACAGGTGATTTTATGAAAAATAATTATTTCTTAGTCATGGATTTTTTTTTTTTCACTTAAAATTCACTTGAGTTGAAGGTTACATTTTTCTACAATTTTCAGTGTGAGTATGCATCTGCAGTAAAAATTGAATTTATTTTAAGGCTTTTAACACATCTTAACCAGGAATGCCACTAATTATGGAGGGCGCTGTAGCCCATAAAATAAACACACAACAAAAAAAATCAATTTATCCCTAATACTGAAATAGCAAGCTAGTTAGCAATGTAGCTAGCAAGCTAAAATGTTATCGAACTCTGTAATGCAATAGCTAGCAAGGTAGGTAGCCAATTGGTTAGCGGGTTAAAAGGCTAAACTTTGCTAACACTGAAATGGCGAGCTAAAAGTCTTGAAACAAACGTAACCTAATGAGCCAGTTCAGCTCCGAGTAGTTGGTTGCGCGCAGGGATATTTTGTGCTGTGGTCTGCCTCAGAATGCAGTGGGTTACAGTGATTTTATTCCGGCATGGGACGCGGCTCAGCCAATCACATTTAAGGATGGGAAGCACCCGTTTTATAATGGTAATTTTATATCATCATTGATTTTTCTGAAGTGGATGATTGGCTGAATCTTTGCCATTCTGACTGTTCTTCGATCTATCTGTTTTAACAGTAGTTGCTTGTTTCCTTCTGCGTCTTTCAGGTTTTTGTTGCCATTTTAAAGCTTGTTAGAATTTTATTTGAGCATCCTGTAGTTTGCTGCACTTCTTTATGCCTTTTCCCCCCAATCAACTGTTTACTCAAATTACATTGTTCCTTCAATATTCAGAAGGAAATATATTTTATAACAATGTGTAACATTTGTGTCCCTTCTTCCTTAATAAATGAAAATTCATGAGATCTGTTTCTTCACAGAATGAATGAATTCTCAAATTAAACTCCACACAGCTATTATTTTGAGAGTTGGGTCTGTTGTTTTTCTATTATATTACTGCATCTACAAGTACATTACTTGCCATGCAGAAATATCACTACTACTAAATAACAGCGGTTCATCAGGTTCTTGATGCACTGCTATTTTTTTTAACACAAATGTATGTCCTTATGGGGTTCATCATGTTGATGGGCAGTATAATTTTTCTACTTCTTAAAAACCAGTCAATATAATTCATTGAACTAATACATGTACTTTGTCGGGACACTAAAGGCGTGCATCTCATAACTTGTTTCTGAATTTTTAAAACTTTGACAGTTTTTCAGGTATCTGATTTTTGGTCAATTTTGTTGAGTTTCCCAGATGCTGGAGCATCTGTCTGTCATGGAAGCAATTTTTTTTCCAGTTTCATTTTTATTTTACTTTTTTCCATTTCTATTTTTCCCCTCATCTGTTTTTTTTTTTTTTTTTAAATATCTGAAACCATGGGAGCTATAGGTATTAGTATGTGAGTATGGAGGCAAGAGAAGGGGTGGGCCTGTTTATAATGTGTCTTCAGCTGTCACAGAGTCATCTTTACCTTTGGGTGCCTTTGGTTTTCTTTTTGTCGTAGAGAGACCCCACTCTTGCGAAGCAGCTGTTCAGCTCTCTGTTTGCTGGGATCCTGGTGGAAATGGGAGGTGATCGCCGAAGAGTCACACAGCAGCTTCTGGACGACATCAACAATTTCCTGAACAAAAGCACCGTGTACTTCCCACCTTTTGTCTCCTGTGTTCAGGTTTGCATCTCCTATGGTCTGAGATGTACCCATTCTTCCAGGAAGGAGCATGTGTCATTAGATTGGCCTGCATTCAGTGGGCAATTTAAAGTCCCTGAAAAGGAAAACTAAATATGTTTTATGAGTTTATGATGCCACAGAAAAACATGTTATTAATCACTCAAATATGAAGAACTAAAAAGGTCGCTTAGTATATAAAATTAGGCCTCAAAGTTGTTAAGAAATAAGCAGCATTCTCTGCCCCAGGACAGTGCGGGCGTGTCCCCTGGAGGCACGGAAACCACGGCCCTTCGCGGGAGAGGTCCCGCCTCTCTAGTCCAAGCATCTGTACCTCCCAGGCATGAGCAGTTGCCACATCACGCTCGCGTATTGGAAAGCGCCCCAACCTACCAGATATAGCCACTGTACAATTGTACAATAATGTCCGAATGTACAGGGTAATGCCTTACTTTTTAGATAAAGAGTGAACTCTGATTCTCCATGATTTACCAAATTTACCTTGCTCTTCTCTGATAGTAAAAAAGGGTAAATGCACGGCCATAGTTATGAATAACCTACAATGCCACGATCAGTGATGAGTGTCACATGAAATGCTTTTGGCACAAAAAAGCAGCTTAATTATACCTCAATCACCATAATCAAGCATTGCATAGCATGTGGATAAAAAAAATAACATTTCAATTCAAGACAGTGTAGATATTCATAGCTTGGGCGAGAGTGGCACCGTAACTGGTGAGCTAGGTGCTTTCGACTTCTGAGTAAAAAAAAAAAAAAAAAAAAGCGTTAAGTCCGGAGTCGTGATTGGTATGCGTTATAAATTAAAACTGACCTCACCTGATAATGTTGAGTTTTCTGAGTTTCTGTAATGGTAATTAAAATTTAATGATTGAAAACAGGTCGTCAACAATCGATTATCACCAAATTTGGTAATATCCACTTGTACACCAGGAAGGACTTGACGTCGCCCGATTTTAGAAAAACGGTCATGCACGCAAAAAAAAAATGGCAGTTTCACTCCGGGTAGCGGGTAAACTTGTATAACCTCATGCGCGTAGCAATATCCGGTTGCACCACTAGGAGCTGCAGTGCCCTTACGAACATGCGTTGAGGTAACCTGCGAACAGGCTAATGTTTGTGATGGGGCCGAGGGAGTGACAACACAGCCTGTACGAAAGCCAGGCTTTTGAGAGGGCACCGCGTTCGTCCACGAATGCAGCATTCTGATTACTCGAACTTCACAGCTCCCAAATACAAATTTGAAGGTGAACACTCACAGGGCTGGGGATTATTCACAAAAATTAGTCCTGGCTGATTCTAGATGGTTTCCCTTGATTAACACGTTTTCCAATTCAAGAATAATCAAGTGGCAATTGAACACATGGCTTCTCTCCCCCATGCGATCTAAAAGCGACAAAATAATGGGCTACAAAGTGGGTAGCAGCTAGTATGTACACTCAACAAAAATATAACGCAACACTTTTGTTTTTGCTCCCATTTGTCATGAGATGGACTCAAAGATCTAAAATTCATTCCAGATACACAATATTACCATTTCTCTCAAACATTGTTCACAAATCTGTCTATGTGTGATAGTGAGCACTTTTGCTTTGCTGAGACAATCCATCCCACCTCACAGGTGTGCCACATCAAGATGCTCATCAGACACCATGATTAGTGCACAGGTGTACCTTATACTGCCCACATTAAAAGGCCACTATGAAATGTGCAGTTTTGTCTCACAGCAAAATGCCGCAGATGGCGCAAGCATTGAGGGAGCGTGCAATTGGCATGCTGACAGCAGGAATGTCAACCAGATCTGTTGCCCGGGCATTGAATGTTCATTTCTCCACCATAAGCCGTCTCCAATGGCATTTCAGAGAATATGGCAGTACATCCAACCGGCCTCACAACCGCAGACCACGTGTAACCACACCAGCCCAGGACCTCCACATCCAGCAGGTTCACCTCCAAGATCGTCTGAGACCAGCTACTCAGACAGCTGCTGAAACAATTGGTTTGCATAACCAAAGAATTTCTGCACAAACTGTCAGAAACCGTCTCAGGGAAGCTCAACTGCATGCTCGTCGTCCTCATCGGGGTCTTAACCTGACTCCAGATCGTCGCCGTAACAGACTTGAGTGGGCAAATGCTCACATTCGATGGCGTATGGCACGTTGGAGAGGTGTTCTCTTCACAGATGAATCTCGGTTTACATTGTTCAGGGCAGATGCCAGACAGCGTGTGTGGCGTCGTGTGGGTGAGCGCTTTGCTGATGTCAATGTTGTGGATCGAGTGGCCCATGGTGGTGGTGGGGTTATGGTATGGGCAGGCATGTGTTATGGACGAAAAACACAGGTGCATTTTATTGATGGCATTTTGAATGCACAGAGATACCGTGATGAGATCCTGAGGCCCATTGTTGTGCCATACATCTAAGAACATCAACTCATGTTTCAGCAAGATAATGCACGGCACCATGTTGCAAGGATCTGTACACAGTTCTTGGAAGCTGAAAATGTCCCAGTTCTTGCATGGCCAGCATACTCACCGGACATGTCACCCATTGAGCATGTTTGGGATGTGCTTGACCGGCGTATACAACAGCGCGCACCAGTTCCCACTAATATCCAGCAACTTCGCACAGCCATTGAAGAGGAGTGGACCAACATTCCACAGGCCACAATTGACAATCTGATAAACTCTATGCGAAGATGTGTTGCACTGCATGAGGCAAATGGTGGTCACACCAGGTACTGACTGGTTCTGAGTCCCCAGACCCCCAATAAAGCAAAAACTGCACATTTCAGGGTGGCCTTTTATTGTGGACAGTCTAAGGTACACCTGTGCACTAATCATGGTGTCTGATGAGCATCTTGATGTGGCACACCTGTGAGGTGGGATGGATTGTCTCAGCAAAGCAAAAGTGCTCACCATCACACATTTAGACAGATTTGTGAACAATGTTTCAGAGAAATGGTAATATTGTGTATCTGGAATGAATTTTAGATCTTTGAGTCCATCTCATGACAAATGGGAGCAAAAACAAAAGTGTTGCGTTTATATTTTTGTTGAGTGTATGTATGTATGTATATATATATTTGCACTAGTGTTTGGCAGTATACTGCATATGTTTGTATTGTATATATATTTACTCTAGGATTCTGCAGTATATTGAATAGAGTTATATTGCCTGTATTTACACTAGTTTTCTGCACCATATTGAATGCAGTAGTGTTGCATGTTTTCCTGCAGGAGATGTGCTATCAGCATAAAGAGCTGCTGAAAGTACACCCAGGCGGTATAAGCTCCAGCTGCCTGTCCAGCCTGCAGCAGCCAATGGGCATCCTCCTTTTGGAAGAGGCTCTGGGGCAGGACTGGAGCCCCGCCGAACCTGCAGCGAAACGCCCTCGCCCCCAGAAACGCTCCTCCCCTGACACTGAGCGCTGGATACACCTGGCCAAGTACGCCGCATCACCTCCCTCCCCCACCCTGTCTTACCCTTCTGCTCCCATTCATCCATCTGTACCGCCATGAGATCACTATTCTTACAGTGCTGCTGGTGTGACAATTTTTTAGCATCTTGTTTACTGACAGTCTGTGCCAAAGAGTTTTTAGATGTTGAAATCATAATTCAGGTATATCATTTTCGATGCTTTTTGATTGCTTTCAATAATTAAGAAAAGATTAGGAATGGATTGCAGTAATTGAGTGTGAAAATATATGAACTACGTTTACTAAGTGTAAAAATTCCATTTTACTTCAAATGTACATACACATTTCATTTTAATTGTAATATTTATGCATTCCTTCAGAAAAAAAGGTATATGTACTGATTTTATTTATTAATTTCAGTATTTCTGAATGTTACTGTGGCTGCTTGCAGTCACCCCTGCACAAAGAACTGTAGGACTGCTGTTTTGTATGAATAATGCACGACACTATCCTTCCACTGAGTGATGTTCTTAATGTTTCGATGTTCATTATCCTTTTGTTGGAGGCCTTATTGGTCTGCTAATTTGGGTGCTTTTGCAGAATATAGCCAGATTTTTCGAAAGCTAAAATTGTGCTGAAAAAAATAAACACAAAAACACAAATCTTCTCCGTCATGATATTGATCGATCACATTAATCACGTTTAGTATTCCCTGTGAACAGACTGTACAGGTCTTTGGGAGACTATGATGTCGTGCGAGGGATCTTCAGTGGCAAGATTGGGACCAAGCCCATCTCAAACCAAGCCCTGCAGGCAGAAGCGAAGGGCGACTATACTGAAGCTGTTAAACTGTACAATGAGGTAAAGTATCCTAACTGTCCCGGGAGGTCATTCGCTGCAGCCCTTTCCCTTAAGATGATATGCTGGGGCTGTACAGGCTTTGTTACTGTAGGATACGTAACAAAATACAAGCAATTACTACAATACATCAATTTGTATTGATTGTATTGATGTATTATTACAAGACATAAAAAAATTGAGTGGGCCGCAGCAGCAGCTTGGGCATTGTCAGACAGACTTGATATCAAAGTCTTACTTCGGCTGTTTACTGGGGATAAAAAACTGATTTATAGCCAGGTATTATGAGTGAAATCATTCATATTTTTCTATTAACCTGCCCCTACCTTGGGGATTTGGACCCACCATTACAATGAAGGTCCTCTGTCATGTCTTCAGGTGCACAGCCAGTTAGCCATTACAGGCCATTTCAAAATCTGTTCCTGTGTGACACAACATGGAGAACTGACTGGCCAGAAGCAAGAGGAACTGAATCAGCTTAATTCAACCACTTAATCAGGTCCTTCATTATTCTGGGTGGTCTCTCCCCCTTGTGATGTCACAAAGGATAGATTTTTGTTTGGGCTAATTGGCCATGCAACTGATAACATGATGGGGGAACATAAAGCAGAGTGAACTGGATACTGTGCTGTGAGGTCTGATGATGAGGTATTGTTATTTTTTGGAGGTCAGGTTCTGCTTGACACTCTCCGAAAATAGTTCTACGGGAAGATTGCATGAGGATATTGCAGGAGGGCTCTCATTTTGAAAGTGTTCTTTTTCATTAGGCTTTGAACACTGAGGAGTGGATGGACGGAGAGCCCACTGACACAGAGAAGGATTTCTGGGAGATAGGCGCCCTGGAGGCCTACTCTCACCTGACGGAATGGTCGGCACTCCGATATTGCTGCACTGTCAACTTGGATGACAACACACCTGCGAGTCTGCAGAAAATATGGACTGACCCCTTTTACCAGGTATTGTGGGAGGAAACAGCCACAGGTGCTCTGATTGGCAGTACATGTTATGCTATGCTAACAATGCTAACAGTAACGCTGTGATTTCATGCTACAAGAAGTGTACCTGCCCTACCATGTCATTCACTGTTATGCTATGCTAACAGTGACAGCAGTAACCCTGTGATTTTATGTTAAGGAAGTGTATTTGCCCGACTATGATATGCTTTGTTGTGATATGTTTATAGTGCTAACAGTAACACTGATCTGATTCTATACAGGAAGCATGCATGCTCTACCAAGTTATGTTAGGTTGTGCTATGTTAACTGCGCTAACAGTAACATTGTCATTTCATGCTACAGGAAGCGTACCTGCCCTACCTAGTGCGCAGCATGGTGAAGCAGCTGCAGTTGGGCCAGCAGGACCAGGCCTTGCTCACCTTTGTGGACGAAGCCATGAAGGTGGAGGAGAGGAAGTGTATTATGGAGACTTACTACAGCCACGAGCTCAGCCTACTCTACATACTACAGGAGGACTACCACCGTGCCCAGTACTATGCTAACAACAGTGTCCAGGTCTTCATGCAGGTCAGTACTTCATTAACAACAGTGTCCAGGTCTTCATGCAGGTCAGTGCTTCATTAATAACAGTGTCCTGGTCTTCATGCACGTCAGTACTACACTAACAACAATGTCCAGATCTTTATGCAGGTCAGTGCTACAATGAAACTGTTCAGGTGTTTATGCAGGTCAGCAAGTGAGCATGGAACCAAAATAATCATTGCTTTAGTACTTGACTGAGACGTTTATGGATGGCGGCTCATGTTGCAGTGTCACCACAGTAACAACGACTTCTGCTGCAGGGCCCATGAGCGAGGCCCTTAGACCCACACTGCAACGGGGCCCACTGGGGCCTGCTTATTCTAATCAACTGACTGCAGCTTTCAGTGAAAACCTCATGTAAATATCTCTCAAATGGCAAAAAAAAAAGATCGAAGATAAGTATTCCATTTACCAGTAATTATTTTTATTTTTATAGAACTATGCCAGCATCGACTCACTCCTGAACGAAAGCCGCATGATCAAACTGCAGTCTGTGCAGGCCCTAACCGAGACTCAGGAGTTCCTTAACTTCATCACTGGAGATGGTAATCACTCCTTACTGCCCTCTATTCATTACCTATGAATTTATTTAAGATTGAGTGGGCTGCTTTTACTGAAACTGTTGATTTTTTTTTTTTTTTCTTTTCTAAGTGACACTCAGTTCTCTCAAGAGGTTGATAGCGCTTTGGACAGATCGGTATCCTGATGCAAAAATGGATCCCATGAATGTTTGGGATGACATCATCACATCTCGGTAAACTGTTTGTTATTTTGCGTGGGGGCCTTTCCAAAGAAATATGGATACGTTTGTATCAAAGTTTCTTTCAACATTTTGTGTATGGGGGAAAGCGTAATGTCTGAGTGTTTAGCTTGTTCCAAATCTTGTATCCAGCTATGAATTGTCTTCATTTGAAATTGATCAGTATGTAATGATAAAACTTTTTCCTCAATTATTGATGCTTGTAAGTTTATAATGATGCTGCCAATGTTATATACTTTCTTTGTCTAAATACTAAAAGACTCTATTGAACCACAGCACTGGTCATGGATCCGTACAGGGTCTGTATTTAGAATTTATTTCTTGGTTTCAGGTGCTTCTTCCTGGACAGGATTGTAGAGAAATTCACCGCCTCAGGCTCCAGTGAGTGTATGGAGGTAGATGGCGATGGGGTCAGTGAAATGAACGCGTCGCCTGACCGCCCAGAACATCTCACTATGATGATAAAGGAGTGCAAGTTCAACATGAAACTTCAAATGGCCGACAGTGCGTGGCTGCAGGTAAATGCTAGATGCTGTCCTCTGGGATAATTGTTAAATGGAGTAGAACGTCCTTGTAAAGCAGGTGGTTGTTGAAGTAACTGGGGTATGTAGGAGGGATAATTGCATTCCTTATTTCTTCCATGTTTTTAAAGGGTCTCTCCCTGCTGTCCCATTCTTATTGATTCTCCCTAATTTTACTCCTCAAATGGGGACTTAGCTGTTTAAGTTACTGAAACTAGTCGACGCCTGGGACTGCGAGGGCCGTACCAAAATGTAGACTTCGAGGACTGCAGGGCAGCAAAAGTCAGCGTTTATTTCCTCCATAAATAACCAAAGCAGTTAAAGTGCAATAACAAAGTGACAAAGTCAACAGTCTTGTAACTTTATTGACTGACACTCAGATGTAATAAAATGCATGTATTATGCTTCCATGGAAGTGAGATCAAAAAGTGCAGTTTGAATGAGTTTCTGGGTTTCAATGGCGCATTTTTTGCGCTTAACAGTCTGAGTGTAACACTTGCTTGCACGCAGTGTATTTTAGCCTGACTGTAAGAGCTGAGCTGGAAATAACAAGATCAAATAAAAACACACAATCTTACCAAAATTCATGCTACTTGCATGAACACAGCCAAAATTATATTTTAAAAAGAAACAACAACAATGAAAAGCGCGTAAAATGCACACAACCGTCCCTAAGGGTTAAACGAAAATTAATGTAAGAACGGAAAATGTATTTGTTGTCTGTATTGACTTCAGTTCCCCAAATGCTTTGCGGTTGTGGTTATGTTTGGGGAGAGGAGAACGGTATTATGTATGGAAGCGCATTGCATTCACAGGATAAAAAAAATAAGCACCTTAACTTGTAATTACGAGATCTAATTACGCGCAGATGGTGAAGTAGGCCGGCTTCTTTGAATTAAGTACCTTGATATTTTGGACTGCTTTTTCCCATCCATTACTCTGCCCATGTGCAATTGTCAAACATAGCAGAAAGCCATTGGTCGCCTTGATATGAAGCTAAACAAATTGCATTTAGCCTGCCTTAATGAAACGGCGTAAGTGGGCAAGCAGTTGATAGGAGAGACTATTCCATTGTTAGTTCAGATGAATAATTATCTTACCTCCACATGTCCTTCCCACGACGACAACGGGTTATTGTATATCCAGATAATTGGCTTCTTCCCGATACATAAAAAAAAATGTTGGCGAAGCAACAGGTGATAGATGGTGCAGTAACATATTTAAATCAAGAAAAAGGTACACTCAGAACTTAATATGCACAAAGTTTTTATTTTATAGTTTCACCACTCGGGGTTTGGATCGCCTCCCCGCCTCACCAGGTAAGTGAAAAAACGATAAGAGTAGTGGTATTTCACCGGCGGCCGAGGCCTCCCACTTATTCTGCATCACTCATGTCTCTTCAGTGCCAGACTAGAGTCAAGCTCAACAGGGTCTTCTTTCCCCGCTGATTCTGCGAAGCCCGTTCCCTTGGCTGTGGTTTCACAAGATAGTTGGTAGGGACAGTGGGAATCTCGTTCATCTCGTACAATAAGTGGGAGGCCTCGGCCGCAGATGAAATACCACTACTCATATATATTTTTTTCACTTACCCGGTGAGGCGGGGAGGTGAGCCCTGAACGGTGAAAATATAAAATAAAAACTTTGTGCATACTAAGTTCTGAGTGTGCCACGACACTTTTTTCTTGATTTGAATTCACATAGTCAGTGAGCACCTCATAAGGTGTGCGTTTACAAGTTAGTTGAGCGTTAACATATTTAACCAACAGATGCCGGCCACTATTCGGCCTCATCGCTATGCAGCCTTATTTTACTGTGTATGCATGCGTGGATGCAACAGAATTTTTTATTTTTTTTCTCCCGGGGCGACGTAGTCAAGGCGAGGGGCATTTGTTGTCAAGGCGGCCGCCCTAAATTTAAAGCGCTGCAGGAAACCCTGCACTGTGTCCTTGAGTATCTGAAGTGATATATTCACAATACAAAAAAAAAAAAAACTGGCGAGCCTCGTTGGGCTGAATGGCCTGTTCTCGCCTGTTATGCTAGGCTATGCTATGCTAAGCTTAAATAGAAAGATCAGCTTCATCAGTCTCTACCAATGCTCATGAGCAGTTTCAGGTTGACTGACCTACGTACTGAGGAGAAAAATGGATTCAGACCGCAGGACGGATCAACAGTTTTCCTCATTTCATAGCAGGATGAAAATATTTGACTCAAGTCACTTTTTCTCAAATTTCTCAAACAAGTTTTACAGAATAGCAAAATTGTTTTTCAATGTTCAGTGTGTTCTACTGTGAGCTCCAAAATGACTGACAGCCCTAACTGTCAGTTACAACAATAAACTGGCAGTGCACAGACAAAACAAAAATAATTAACAATATAATTATAGAGAAACAGAATATACTTAGATGTGTGAAATACTTTATTAATGTTTTGAAAGAAACAACCCAAAATCATAGCATTCATTGAATGCAAAATGAATTTCTCAAAATCAAGGTTTCATAATTACTGGCACCCTTAATTTAATTCTTAGTGCAGCCACCTCTGGCGAAGATAACGGCATGGAGTCTTTTCCTGTATTTTTTTTTGACAAGGTTAAGGTTCAAATCTGGAGGAATTTTAGACCATTCCTCAAAGCAGATCCTGTCAAGATCCCTCACATTCTTGGGTTTGCAATGTTATTTACGATAATCTTTAAGAGTGATATTAATTGCGAAACCTTGATTCAGAGGAAATTGATTTTTAAGTAAATCCGTAAATGATTTTGGTTGGTTCCATGGGAACTGTAATATGGAACAATATTTGTCACGTTGGTATTTAGAGTTTCTCAATAAATGTTCTACAATTTAGTGTGCATTGTTTGTGCATTGCCAGTCAGGGATGCCAGTAATTTTAGAGCCCACTGGATCTTATTGATAATGAGAGGTTACTGTACTTTCAGAATAACTTTTCTGTGGCGACCAAGCTGCTGAAAGAGCTTCACAGGGAAGCAAAGACGCAGAGCGATTGGCTGCTGCCCTGGGTGCACAGCTTCACCCGCTACAGCCACCGCCGTTGTCAGAACCAAGGGGGTGCCGAGCAGATCATCACCGCACTCAAGACTGTGCCTCTGCTTGGTATGTCACCCTATGGTATACTATATCCATTCATAAAGACCATACCTCTGTTTTGTATGTCACACTGGCACATCATGTTCCTAAAGACCATACCTCTGCTTCCTGTGTTACTCTATGTCTGTTCATGACAACAAAACCTCTGCTTTATATGTCACACCATGTCACACTGTGGTCATAAAGGCCGTACCTCTGCTTCCTTTGCCACTCTATTTCTGTTCATAATGACTATAGCACTTCATATCTCAAACTATGTCACATTGTCCATTCATAAGCCCATACCTCAGCTTAGTATGTCACACTATGTCTGCTCATAAAGACCATACCTCTGTTTCGTATATCACTCTACGTCTCTTTATAAAGACCTTGTCTCTGCTTGGTGTGTCACATTGTTTCACACGTTACGTGTTCATGAAGGCCTTCACCTTTACCTGGTTGTCACGCAATGTCACCCATTATCTGCTCATAATGATTGCCTCTGTTTGGTTTGCCTTTCTATGTCACACTCTCTGCTCATAAAGACTACCTCAGTTTAGTATGTCATGCTATTTCACACTATATCGGCGCACAAAGTTTGGTATGTCATGTTATATCACTCTATGTCTGCATGTAAAAACTGCCTCTGCTTGACATGACATGTTGTTTCGCTCTATATCTGGTAATAAAGGCTCTGCCTTTGCTTGGTATGTCTCATCATGTCTGCAGAAGATACTCAGGCGAAGAATACAGAACAAACTGCAAAGTTCTTCCAAGACCACTATATCTTACTTGGAACCACATACTCCATTTTGGGGTCGGCTGTGAGTAAGGACTCCAGCGTCCTGCAGTCCATCGGGGAGGAGAAGGCGGAGAAGTTACTGCAGCTCTCTAGAGTGTCATCAACTGCCGACCCTCAGCAGGTTTACAAGCTTCTGCTCCTTATCTCCCAGTCTGAGCTGGGAAAATGAATAATTTAAAATATAACAGTGCGTGTAGTAATATAATTACAAATGAAAGCATTTGGTTCACTTTTAATGGTCTAGATGTATTGCATGGTAATAGAAGAACGCAAGAGCACTCTGAGAGTGCATACCTCTGGCAAGGCATTTGGAACTTTACTACCATCTGGTGGATTTTCAGATGTATGGCATGCATTATTCCAATGTTCCGCTCCCACAATGGCGGAGAATCCTTTAAAAAATTCCTGGATCTGGAATTTGATCAGGATCTCTCCCAAAATGAAAATCAGCTCTAGGATTGATCAAGAGACGCATTTGGTAAAAATGTAATGAAACTCTGTAAATTTGCCATAATGTTCCTAACAAAGAAACGAACAAATAAATAAACAAACTGAAGGGAAAACATAACCCCTTGTCACAGGTAATGGTATAAAAGCACCTAAGCTCGGTGTTACGACTCGGCAGAGTAGGGGCCGTAACACTCGGTCATCAGTATTTTGACACTGAATCCCTCTTTTTCAGGTGGTAGCGGGGCTACAGTGCAGAGCCTATGAGCTCCTGAAGGACGCGGTGAAGACAGTGGAGGGGAAACCGCAGCCCAGCTCAGCTGACACCTCCAGTACAGTGGAGGCCTACATGGCCCTGGCTAACTTCTGCGACAAAAAACTGCGGGAGAAGGAACAAAACATTGGTGGTGAGCGAGGAAGGCAGCGGCTGTCAGAGTTTGGCAGCAAAGACAGCTTTCCCTTCATCTTGTTCTGTGGGCCCCGTATGATATAGACATGTAAAGAGGATGTTTAAAATTGTCACTGTCAAAACTTTATGGACGTCTCTCTGTGTAGCAATATTCTTAGGCCTTAATTTCTCGAATCCTTGTATGAACGATTTGCTGTTCACGTGAATTCAGAACTGTGTAACCCAGCGTTGGGTTACGCAAAATTAAGTTGGTATAACCGATCATTTGCGGCATTGGTTATGCAGAAATTAAAGGTTTAAATTCCTGTTACTAGTTACTAACCTGCCCTCCTTTATGCTGGTGTCATCTTGAAACTTCAAACATTTACCCAAGCTATGATAGGATAACATCAAACCTGTTTACCACAGTTGTTGCTGACCGGTTAAAACTCCGACCTGCCAGTAGCCTAGCTTGGCTTGGTGTCTGTAGTAATGAACATTCAGTTCAGAATGATCAAACTGCAGTATGATCTTGTCTCTTGTAATGTGTAGAATACTCCAAATGTACATGTTTAATTATGAGAACTATCCAAACTGGCGAATGCTAACCACTTTCAAACTTTTGAGGCAAATGTGTATGTAAACTGAACCACAAAAGACTGGGTAGACAGATATTTTAGGCTGCAATTTTATGACTGGATATGATGGTATGAAATAAACATTGCATACCTCTCAAGTTTGAAGGATGGAAATGGTGGTCCATAACCATAGCGTTTCATTTCGTTGAGCTGGGGGGGAAGAGATTCCCTTTCATTTGTTGGGGGGAGGGGTGAAAACGATTGATTTCCTTATCATTTTGTTGAACAGGGGGTGGAATTTCTGTTTAGTTTTGTTCATTCATGACACATTATTATGCACGGGTGGAGGAATAACGCGTCAATCCCGCAATGCGCAAATTGTGGGTTTTTTCATTTGCTTGCGGGTCCGCGGGTTTTGCCATTCTAATGCGGGTCGGACCTGCCAGATGCGGGTCACTTGGAAGCTATGCATTGTTGGTCCGCTCTTGGATCTTTGAAAGAAATAGATTTATTGTTTTTACTAGGAAGCAAATTTTGAGTTAAACAAACCAGCCTGATCTCTACACGTAGTGCAGCCCCTTAAATGCCTCTTTCACTGTGGTGTTTAGAGGCACCAATCTTGTCCGAAAAGAAACAAAGAGAATCCCCCGAAGAGCCCTGTATTTGGCCGACAGCAAACTCAACTGCCGGATAAAGATCCACGGTCAGGCAAATCTCTGAGGAGACAGTTGTTGGACTGCAAGGCTATGACCACCGTATGATTTGCGAGTCTGTATTGTTTCCTAGTAACAAATTTTACGTCATGAATATGCCCATCTCTGTTTTAATATGTTGCCGTTGCAGCTTTTTGTGGACAACAATAATCCATCATCGCTTGCAAAAAAATATTACGAAAAACATAGCTTGAGAATTTTAACCTCTTAAGTTAAATAAATAATATTTTAAAAAATGGACGAAGTCAACCGTGACGTTACCCACAGATTTCAGCATGACATTTAGGAAGCCTCGATTTTGGCAATTTGAACAGCACCATTTTTTCATTTTGAAACCGGATGTGATTCCTATTGGACGAGAGCATGAATTGAAGATCCGGGGAGGAACGAGGGGCGGATCCATGTGTGGATCTGCCCGTATCTGACCAGAAGATAGCCACGTCCTTAGGCCATGTACACACGTAGCCGGGTATTTTTAAAAACGAATATTTCCCCCCCTCCGTTTATAAAAAAAAATTTATCCACACATAATCGAACATCTGCGTTTTCAATAAGCCTCCAAATCTGTAGATGGCATTATTTCCCCAAATCCTACCCAATCACATCAGAATAGCCCTCTGTTGGCGTCACACCGACCGCAATGTTGTCCGTCGCCTGTGCTCTTGGAGCAGTAGTTGGGCTTCTAAAATTAAACGGGTATAAAGCGCCTGCACAATAATTAACGCTATCACAGCTTTCAAGGCACTACTCCGATCCATTACTCTTTGTCCATGCTTCTGCTCTGGCTTCTGCAGTAAACAAAGGTCGCATGTTTGACGTCAGTGCAGATTTGTTGTCATTTTGGCGCAGGTTGTGACGTTCGAAAACCCAAAACTCCGGTTATCTCTGTCTACACGCAAATGCATTAACGGAGTTTTCAAAAATCTTCACTTTGCCTCGAGTTTTTTTTAAACATTCGTTTTTGATGCGTTGTCATGTGGATGACAGGTCAAAACGTAGGAAAATATTTTCGATTTAGTAGATACTAAAGCCACTAGTCATGGCTTAATTTCTTTCGTCTCGTAACCTAAACAATCGTTCGCGCCTGAAATTAAGGCCTGTGCTCAGTAGTTTGCTCTTGATGTGAAGAGCATCATGAACTGTTTTGGTTTTGAATTCTACTATTTGTGGAAAATGTTGCTCTGCACAACCCCACAGGAATGATTTGCGATGACAAAACCATGTATTTCCTGAATAATGCCTGAACCCATTCAGAAAGATTGTAGAGCACTGTAATATTCTGATTTATGAATGAAATGCAATGCAAAGACAAACTAGTTCTCGCTTATTGGTAACTCTTCTTATATTTTCCAAGGATAAGCTGCTTGGTAAGAAATAGATTTTAAAGCACTTCTTCAATTGCAAGTTGCTCTATCTTTTAAGAAGTTAAGAATTGTGTGATAAAGAAGGTGAATAGTCGCATGAAAAGAAATCCATCACCAGAGGGAAAAACTGCAAATGGCATTCATTTCCTTATTTCCGTAGTTTCTGAATTCCCTGAACTGATAGCGTTCCCTGTCACTGTGGTGGAGATGCTGTTGAAAGCCCTCAAGATGAATTCTGAAGAGGCCCGGCTGAAATTCCCGCGACTTCTGCAGATTATTGAGCTGTATCCCGGAGACGCCCTCAATTTAATGGCCAAAGAGGTCTGCGTCATTGCTGCATGTGGTCTTTAGTGGGAGTGATAATGAAATGTAATGGAAGTAATGATAATAATGAATTAATTTTGATCAATATTTATTTGCATTCTTTATTTTGATCTTGGATATAATCTATATGATTATTTTATACATGTTTGTGAGTCCTTTATTTAATGTCTCTACTTGTTAAATTAAATGTAATTAAAAATCATCAATGGGTCCCCTCCCACTGTTTACATGCATGGAACCCACTGGCATGACATTTTAACAAACGTAAATTCAACCTTTAATCTTCGACTAAAAGGTGTTTCACCGCCTTTTTATGTTAATCTTGACAGTGGCTGCTCCTGTGTTTTTTGTAAAGGTCTTGACAGTGCCTTGCTGGATGCTGATTGGCTGGATTAATCAGATGATGGCCCTACTGGACAAACCGCAGGCGATGGCTGTGCGGCAGATCATCCAGGAGATTGCAGAGTCCTACCCTCAGGCCCTTATCTACCCCTACATGATCAGCAGTGAGACCTATGAGTTTCAGGACTCTGCCACTGGACACGCAGACAAGGAGTTTGTCACCAGGTGATCCACCTTGCCAAAAAAAAGTCGCTCTCAGGATGTTGGGGAGGCTGGGGTCCGATGAGCCATGGGGACTTATTAGCCATAGCATCAGTGGCGGCTGGTGAACTGGCGATTGGGGAAGCTCAAACCCATCCCTTAAAAATAATGATTGGTCAAGACTTTTTTCAGTTATTCATTTGAATTACCATTACAGAAATTCCAGAAACTCTCAACATTATCCAGTGTGGCCAGTATTCATTAATAACGCATACCTGTCAAATGTCACGCATTCGGCGTGAGTTTTAGTGGCATATTTACTCCTTTTGCATGGAGGTTTATCAGTTTCACATGCGTTAGGGTGGATTTCACCACTAGTCATTGGGAGCAGATTATGACTCACGCTTTTCTTTACTCAGGGGTTGGAAGCAATGCATGCGTTTTATTATCACTTAAATTGTTTAAATGAAATAAGATAATTTGAAACGTCTTAATGCAATTTCACTGCTTCCAATGATGTTATTTCATTTTTTTATCACTTCTTGTCAAATGAGATAAAAACATTGCGGAAGTATTCCGAAAATATTCTTGGGCACCTATTAATTTACCCGTCACAGTAGACCAAAAGGGAAAACGTGGCCCCTTTTGATAGAGCTTTAGTTCGAGTACTGATCTAGGATCAGTTCCTTTTTCCCTTCATAGTGGAAGGTGGTGATGAGGTCGGCAGGGAAAACTGATATGGGTTTTAAGGGTGCGGGCTGTTGTCTCTCAGTGGAGATGATGTCAGTTCTCTGTTTGAGAAAATGTATAATTTTAGCCTCAGATGACACTCTGATTCGATGAACTCTGGTTCAATCTGTGGAATTTTAACTGACCCCTATTCTTCTTTAGTCTTGAATCTTGAGTTTTCTTAAAATTTGCCTCCTTACTCCAGAGGCACAGAGACACTGTAAAATTGTCTATATTAAAAACTTGATTAAGCAGCTTAGTAACTTTAAAAACTTGTGTTAAATGGTTTTTTTTTCTTTGTTATGCTGCTTTATTTGGCTTTTCTTCTCGTTCAGAAAGCTGAAGTGTCTGCTAGATAAAGGGGGTGTCCATAAAGACTTCATTGATGCTTTACAGCAACTTACAAACCCTGAGATGCTTTTCAAGGTAACGACCATTTTGCACTGCCTTCTAATGTCAAGTGAATTCACACACAAGTTGAACATGTCACTTTGACAGACGAAATGGAACATTTGACAAATAAAAAGATTTTAATGATCATCCTATCGCTTGATGTTTGACTGCCATTGTTTTCTATGTTTTTCTGGAGAAGTTTATAATGAAACATTGTTTCTCAGGACTGGTGGGACACTATGAAGAATGAATTGGAGAACCCAAACCTGGACAAGAAGATGATGAAGAACATGTATGAGGAAATGCACTCCATGCTTGTTAATCAAAAAGCTGAAGGTTGCGGGTCTTTCCGCAAGAGGTTCATACAGGTAATCTTTCTGTCCCCCCTCCATGACCCAGAGTTGAGCGGGTGATATTTTTGTGGAGCTTGTCTGTCACTCCGGATACGTGGGGGCAAGTTGTCTCAAAAAATACATTACCTAAATAAATAAAATTTTGTGTGAGTACGCTACTGGTCAGGACCTTGATTGAGTTCGAAAACTATGATGGCAGAGGGTATTGATGACAATGTATTACACTGGAGGAAACAAGCCCCTTTGCCACCCTGCAAGGCTTAGCATTGTTTATTTATGTATTTATTTAACTTTTTAGTAGGTTTTCAAATTCTTGTCATGCTGGTGTGGTTAGTGTCAGGGAACAAGCTTCATTGGAAAGCACAATGGCAACATCTTTTGGTCAACATATGAACTCAAGTCAGGGGTCCACATAGCGGTTTCATCCAATAATTATCTTTTCATCTCCTGAAGCTGTGCCTCAAAGCACTCCCAACTGTCATGACACGCAAATGTCATGTAAAAACCTCATGACATCAGGACATGTCTAGAAAGAAGCGCAAAAAAACTTTGGACAGTTTCTTTTTTTCTGCGTTTGATGAACTCTGGAAGGGATTGTGAACCCGACGGTAATTACCGAGAGGCATCTACTGAGTCGATCTCGTTAGCCTGGTGGTGGTTTGACGAGGCACAGCCGGTGTTCGGTGCCGAAAAACCTTGCAGTGCTGAAAAGCTTAATTGCAATTAACACGTCTGGGCAAACGAGGCTTTTTCCCCGCAGCACAGCCGAGTATTTCTGCGAACATAGGTGGTAAACGCCAAATCAATGAATTCAGTTCTGATTGGTTGGTCGACCTGAAATTTAGCGGATGGCTATACAAGACCGAATACGGTGAGAATAAACCCGTTCTATGCGATTGAAAAATTCACAAAGTTGGGCCCACTTCTGGTGCAGGGTGACTCGGTGAAAACAAAACCCACGTGGCCCGTGAAACCGAATTGAAAGTGATGCGAACGAAGTAATAATCGATCAAAAAACATGCCCATGTCGTGTGTAGCGTTTGGTTGTTCGAATCACAACATGAAACAGGGAGAGAAATTTTCATTTCACGTATTTCCAAAGGAAAGTAAGCGACGTGAAGCATGGATACAAGCTGTCAAAAGACAGAACCCTGATGCGTACATGCCAACGCTGCCCCTTTGGCGGTAGACTACCGCTTTCAGAGCGTTTCATTCTGAAAAAAACGCCCCAAAAGCGGTAGAGTTGGCATGTATGCGACGGCAAGAGGGAACCGTCAGCTCATGCAGTGCTGTGTGGGAAGCATTTTATAGCTAATAGCTAAATATTTCGTTAACTGGGAATTAACTGGGAATTACCTTTGCCATTTGCTCTCATGCTTTTAATTTACAACTCTAAGTACCAGCAATATTTAGTGTCTGTGACACAATGACGATCAAAATAGTCAAATGACATCTCTAGTACCTAATGATAACTCCTACTCGATGTATTTACTCGCAGAAAAGTAAAATCGCAGATACAAATACTAATAAGGTGGATTAGAAATTTACATTTGTTGATGAGATAACGCAAACACGAACACACAAGGTTAAATGTTTTCACCGAGTGCCTAATGGCTTGCCGGAAGTGACGACACTGCGACTTTGAGAATATTATAGTCAGCGCGAGTTTTATGTTCGTTTTGCATGAAAACACTTCTATTAAATTTAGTGTTGGATAACTCTTGTTTTAGAGCTGTGTCTGTTTTAAGAGTCAGAATGTCATCATAGGAATGTTTTGCAGACAGCTATTCACCGGACTCGAGTAGTCCCAATGTGTGGGCGATTCCGTCGCCTTACCGTTACTTGTTCTTAATTAAATGGCTTTCGTGAACGACCGACCGGACCTTTTTCAGTTTTCCAATGAATGGTTGAAAATGATATGCCAAATACAGTCTCTGGTGTATGTCTGTAAACTTTTAATTTAAAAAATCAATTTTATACAATACTGCAGCATGAGCGAATAAGAAATTATGAGTGATTCATCAAGTACTACATTAACACAAATTGTGTGCGCACTTTTTCATATATAGAGAGATGATTTACTGCAGTCATTTAAGGTCAAACTGACCTTAAAAAGTACTGCCTAATTTGTCCACTCCTTCATCCCTATTTACGCAAAAATGCACACTGTCAATTATCAATTCGCCACATTCGCTGTTAAACAAAATCAGTTTCCCCAATCTGATAAATGCCCGAAACCACCTAGATTATGCCCTGCACTTGTGATAAAATATCACCAGATTAACTAAACAACTGGCTGCAACGTCTTCATGGTAAAATAGCTTGCATACTGCTTAGCTGGCAGTCCTGCCAGTATGTTAACGGTTAAATAGCGACAAAAATCGCTTGTCGGCAGATCACCTTGGCAAAAGGGATTAAGTCCGAAAGTGATACACCTGTGCATGTGTACCAGAAGTCACGGCCAAATAGCCACAGAAATGTAAAACGGGTTCACCACAAATTTCCGATCAAATTCCAACACTGATTCAATGCAGGGCCCTATGGAATCTCAACCTTTAAACTCAACTACTCCATTCATAAGTTTTACCTAGAGGGTCCTGCAGTCAATCAGTTGCTGGCCTGTGTTGGGCCCCTGTCACAAAAAAAAAAAACAACACTTGTTCGCTGCCGATGGTAAAAAGATAATTGCAATCGGGCTTAACAACTTCTTTGGGGGAAACCCTGGCCGTTTCTCAATATGCGTTCTTCCCTGTACTTCAGATCTTGTGAACTTGAGAAATGTCATCCCTCTGAGACCATGTACTGTCTCAATTCAAAGTTCGCATCTCGACGGCTGTGTCCCAATTCAGCGGCTGCCTCCTTCGAAGGATGCAGCCTCTGAATTGGGACACAGCTGACGAGAACGGTTACCAGTCCCGGAAGTGTTCTTGACACTTTTTTTTTAAAAATAATTTGCGTCTTTACATTGACTTTGAATGTAATCTGTCATGCGAAAAATTTGTTTCGCTCCCGGTGTGGAAGGGGCTTAAGTCTTTTGTTGTTGCAGTATTCGTTCGCTATTTCTTTGCTAAATACTCTCCTGGTAATTTTAAGACGAGGAACCATTATTGGAGTAGATTTGGAATATTGGCCGCTTTATGATATTATATGTCAAATATGCTCCAATGTTTTCGTAGTAGAGAAACTCCGCAACGACCTGCAGAACGTAGCTACACTAAGCACCTTAGCTAGCTTACGCTCACAGACCCCTCTTCCCCCACAGATAACATTACTGGGAAAAAGAAGGATGATGGCGGGGAAGTTGCGGCTCTCTGGCTGGCATATTGTGTAATTCCAACGAGAATGCATAGTCTCAAACCGTCGACAGCATTCTGAGTACTCGTAGCCTTGGAATTGCACCCTTCCTAGAATGACTAGAGAGAACATTGCTCACAAGAATGCAAGTTCGTTCTTACAATTCTTGGTATTGTGAAACGGCCCCTGAATATATTGCCCCATGACCCCATTTTCTCGTCTCCCTTCAAAACAGAAATTCGGCAAAGAGATCGAGAAACTGCTGGGAGCTGGAGGCACTAAGCTGTTCGAGAAGAGGAAAGATAAGGCCTATCAGAAGTCGGTGGATGCTCTGGGAAATTCCATGCGTGGATTCTGCCCAAAGGAGCCGGGGAATCTGAAGGAATATTCCCCCTGGCTCAGCAACTTCAGAGCGGATGTCCTGAAAACCCAGCTGGAGATCCCTGGTACTTTACTATTTATTACCTCCACCAAGTAGGGTATGTCATCGTTCATGTTTGTTGGTTAAATAGCAGGATCGTGCAAAAATTAATAGAGGATTAGTGTGTGAATTGTACCAGAGAAGGGTCTTGCTCAGACCTGGAAGTAATTAGATTTTGGGAGTGACCTAGGTCCGGATCTGGATCCAGGATTTAATTTAGCAATTTTGAGAGAATACAAATTTTGACATTCTCAGTTACACCTTCACAATTTGAAATGAGAAAGTTAGGTGGCATCATGCCAATGATATCAAGAAAATATCCCAAATCAATCTGGATCCAGGAACTCAATTTATATAAATTTGGGGTGCATACAGTAACTAATGGAGGTAGACATCAAACCACTAGTGAAGTATTGCTGTAGATTTCTACTGCATTAAAAGAGAAAACAAATTAGAGAATTATTTGCAGGGGTCTTGACAAATGATTGTTTGGTTTGCATTGCAATCAGTAATTCCTCATTTATTTTATTTGAATTTCATCAAGAATGTGTGGTTTTCTGAAGAGTGTTTGAGCAGTACATTTGAGGCTTTCTGTTTCACAGAGGTATAAAAACAAGATCTACCTGTCCCAAGAAATAATGATTCTTGACTGATCTTTTTTAATGCTTCATAATTCCAGGACAGTATGATGGCAGATCGAAACCTTTGCCAGAATATCACGCGAAGATCGTTGGATTTGATGAGAGGGTATGTACATTATTATCCCCCTGGCATATAATGCGGGGACATGGGGGCGGTTGTCCATCCGTCCATCAGTCTGTCTGCGAACATTTCATTTCCAGAGTATGACTTGAAAACCGTTCAATATTTTTTCACAAAAATTGGTGTGCACATTAATCATAACCTGACATGGTGCCTTTTGCTAATCTGAAGTTGATGACGTAGGGCCAGGGGGATATACCATCCCCTAATGGCTCTTGTGTTAAATGTAGACGACAGCCTGGGACAACAATTAGAACATAAAGATTTCTAGGGGAGCTGGGCCCTAATATGAGGTATACACTTGTGACCCAAAAATCCACAAAAGCACTCCAGATGGCAGTGCATTTTGAAGTTTTATTTAAAGTAGCTGTGACACTTTTTAACCCATCATAGATAAGTCTAATCTCTGACACATAAGTACACTTGTGCACATTGATATTTTGATGTACTGTACATTTTAAGAGACTTATCACCATCCAAACTTCCCGCACAAAATTTCCATCGCTCGAAAACTCGTGGCTCTTGCCGCCTGGCAGAGGGCAGTCGTCTGACGTCACATCAGTGTATTTTCGTGCACGCGGTGGCTGTCGACCTTGTGGGTTCTCGTTCGAGTTTGCTTGAGTAGCAATGGCGGGAAATGTAAACACTCCGTCTTGCTCAGTAGCTTCTGCTGAAATAACGGCACCCAGATCGGCTTCTACTGGTAAAAAAGGAAGGGAATAAACTGTGTCGCTTTTGGTTGCTCCAACACGACTGATAAGGGTATGAAATTGCACAAATTCTTCAGGCCTTGGCTTCGCTGATGAGTATTGCAGATCAGAGAGCAACTTCCGTTATATCAGAAAGTGAGGGAGATGTTCGAGTTTATCAGCCCCAAACCACAGTCTGCTTTGTGACCATAGACTGTTCGTGACAGGCTCCTAATTGAGACTTTGAGCTGATAAGCATATGATCTTCACTGGAGTACATTGGTGAGACGTTTCCAGTTAGTCTCTGATCCAGAATTTTGAACATCCGCGGCAATCAACAAAATACTATTCAACTGACCGCTGGCTAATTATCGGAACACCAAAGAAAATAGACTGTAAATCTTTGAACTGCAGCTTTTCTCATCTTTATTGTACTCTAATGGAAATAAATCATCTTGCACCCGGACCAACCAGTCAATGATTTCATACATGCTGTGCGAATAATCGTGTACATGCGCGACTTGTGATTAGAGTGGAAGAGCGCATTCCATCTTATCCATCAGGATAGAAGGTTAGTGATTTATGTTGATGCAAGCTAGCTAAATGAAACCATTTTCCACTGGACACATGCATCCATAACTGGTAATGCCTCCCCAATGTACTCCAGTGATGAGCATATGCTTATCAGCTCAATGCCTCAGATAGGAGCCTGTGTCACGAACAGTCTTTGGTCACGAAGGAGACTTGTGTTTTTGGGGCTAATAACTATGGACATCGCTGCGTCCATCTTTTTATACAGTCTTTGCTGATGACACACCGGGTTGCTAGGGCGTGCACAGCATCTGCATTGGAGATATTTAATATTAATATTAAATTCTAAACCCCCTTCTCACTGATAAAACCCCACAATATATTGGTTCCCCTTTTAAAATCGTTCTGGCAAATAAAAAACTGGAAGAAGTGGGAGTTGGACACGGAATTCTACTCTACTAATACAATCAGTTATTTTGCAGCAATAGCCATGTACAATACCAATACATGGTTCCAACCATGTCAGTTTAAGCAATAAGTTAATAAAACACTGATTTATTTATACCATGCAGCAATTCTAAGGTGACCAAGGTTACTGTTCGCTGTGGTCCACGCAGCTATTCGCCTACAAATGCGTTATCCACTAGACGTCCCCGACCACAACTTACTGATGATTACTAAACGATTCATTATAAGCTTCAGAGACGTTATATCGAGAGACCAAATGCATTAAAGTATGTTTGTGAGATTTACTGTACAAGACATCCTTTTACCCTTGTTCATGCGAAAGCAGTGGAAACCAACCATCTGGCCACAGATCACAGTATGACCCGTAGGTAGCCAGCATGCTACTACTCTTACATCAGCAATAATGTTAATTGTTGATGTTGTGATATTTTGTTAATTGGGCAAGAACTCCACAATTTACTTAGTCTAACTGGCTTTGCGGATCCTTTTACAGGCATAGGGCCACTAATTTTAAACGGCAGGGTTAAAGTTAGCTATGTGATTGACATTCTGGACACACACCCGCGCACACTGATGTGACGTCACACATGCCAGCGAGTACGAAGTGGAACTTGGCAATATGAAACCAATCCATGGGAGACAAAATACACGGAGAAAAAAAGCTGATTATAACCAACTCGCTGAATGGATTTTTGTGTATCAAATGACAGGGAAACTATCCGGAAATATAGTGTTGTCTTTTATGGGTTTAAAATTCATGTCAGTGCCGCTCTTGAAAAAACCTAATCTCGACACCACAGTTCTAAATAATTTTAGACCTGTATCTAAGTTGTCATTCCTGTCAAAAATTTTGGAGAAGGTTGTCTTTGACCAGCTTTCTTCATATCTTAATCAACATGAAATCACTGACAAGTTTCAGTCTGGTTTCAGGTCTTTTCACAGTACTGAGTCAGCACTTTTGAAAGTGTCTAATGATCTGTTATTATCTCTCGATTCAGGGTCCTGTGTTGTGCTCGTATTACTGGACCTCTCTGCGGCCTTTGATACCATCGACCATGGCATTTTGTTGGACCGCCTTAAATTTAGTGTCGGTATTCAGGGCAATGCACATGATTGGTTTGGATCATATTTAAAGGACCGGTCATTTTCTGTACAAATAGGAAATCTGTCCTCGTCCTCAGCTGCAATCACCTGTGGTGTTCCTCAAGGGTCCATTTTAGGCCCCCTCCTGTTTTCCCTTTATATGCTCCCACTGGGCTCTGTTTTCCAGAAACACAAGGTTTCGTACCATTGTTACGCTGATGATACTCAGCTGTACCTTTCCCTAAGACCTGATCAAACCTCCTGCTTGCAGCCCTTAGTCAATTGTTTAAATGATGTCAAAACTTGGATGAACAACAATTTTCTTCAATTAAATGAGGGAAAAACAGAAGTTATTATTTTTGGGCCCCCTGGCTTGTCTGAAATCACTAAAGGAAAACTTGGTCCCCTCTCTGTCAACACACACTCTGGAATAAAAAATCTCGGTGTCTTCTTTGATTCTTCTCTCAATTTTGAAAATCAAATTAGTGCAGTGGTTAAGAGCAGCTTTTTTCAACTCCGACGTATTTCTAAATTAAAACCTCTGCTCTCCCAAGCAGACCTGGAGACTGTTATCCATGCTTTTATCACATGTCGGTTGGATTATTGTAATTCTCTATACTTGGGTATCTCACAGTCCTGCCTCTCCCGACTTCAGTTAGTTCAGAACGCTGCAGCTCGCCTCTTAACTGGGTCAAGAAAGAGGGACCACATCTCCCCTGTCTTGGCAGCCCTGCATTGGCTACCAGTTAAATTTCGTGTTGATTTCAAAGTTTTATTATTTGTTTTTAAAGCTCTCCATGGCTTGGCTCCAGGGTATATATCAGATCTTGTCTCGCCCTACTCCTCTGCACGGTCCCTAAGATCATCCAAGAAACTGCTCTTGTCGGTTCCTCGGTCAAACCTGAAAACCAAAGGTGACCGCGCCTTTTCAGTCGCAGCTCCTCAACTGTGGAATAAACTACCTCTAGACATCAGGTCCTCACCTTCTCTTGCCATTTTTAAATCGCGTCTGAAAACTTATTTTTATTCTCTTTCTTTTTAATCCGCTTGTTTATCTGTCTTTGTCATGTCAAGTTTTTTTTTTTTTTTTGTACCATTTTCCTGTTGCAGTTCTATGCTTGTCTTTTGACTGTCCCATTAATTGTGTGCATTTTTATCTTTATTTATTAATTTATCTGCTTCTGTCTGTTTTATATGTGTATTCTTTTATGTTGACTTCGTTTAACTGTTTATTGATTTTATAATTGTTTTAGTTTTCCCCTTTTTTTTTTTTTTTTTGCCAATTGCCACTGTACAGCACTTTGGTTCAACTTCTGTTGTTTTAAATGTGCTTTATAAATAAACTTGACTTGACTTGACTTGACTTGACTTTAATTTTCAAAAAATTCCATTTAACCAGAAAAAGGCCCATTGTGATTGAATCCCCATTTGGAGTAGTGAGCCAGTATACAGAACTGTGCAAAAATTTCAGGCTCCATTGGAGTTTTTTTTTTTAATTTAATTTAAATTTGTTTTCAGATGGATGTATTTGTTTTTCTTTCTTCATAAGGATTATTTTTGGGGAATTTTTCCTTTTATTTGATGGTTATGCAGTGTAGAGAGAGGAAAGTTGGGGAGAAGAATGGGGGTAGACATGCACTAAATGACACAAGCCGGAATTGAACCCAGGTCGCTACAGGAGGAGCACAGCCTTTATGGTACGCGCATTTAGACCTATGAGCCAGCAGGGCGCCCCCCGCTTTTAACAAAGAAAAAAGGCCCAATTGAGACTCCAGATGTTAATTTAAATATCAATTTTGCAAAAAATATTTGTATTTAGCAAAAGGCAATTGATATACAGTTAGGCCCGGAAATAATTGGACAGTGACACAAGTTTTGTTATTTTAGCTGTTTACAAAAAACATTCAGAATACAATTGTATAATTAATATGGGCTTAAAGTGCACACTCTCAACTGCGATTTGAGTGTCCACATCCAAATCGGACACAGGGTTTAGGAATTATGGCTCTTTAAAACATAGCCACCTCCTTTTCAAGGGACCAAAAGTAATTGGACAATTGACTCAGAAGGCTGCTTGGGCTTCTCCCTCGTTAACCTGTCATCAATTAAGAAGTGAAACTAATTGACTTGACTTGAAAAGGTCTGGGGTTGTTTCCAGGTGTGTGGTTTTGCATTTGGAAGCTGTTGCTGTGACCATACAACATGCGGTCAAAGGAGCTCTCAATGGAGATGAAGCAGAAGCATCCTGAGTCTGAAAAAAAGAAAAAGTCAATCAGAGAAATAGCAGAACTGCTTGGAGTAGCCAAATCGACATTTTGGTACATTCTAATAAAAAAAGAGTGCACTGGTGAGCTTGGGAACTCAAAAAGGCCTGGACGTCCACGGAAGACAACAGTGGTGGATGATCGAAGAATACTGTCCATGGTGAAGGAAAACCCATTCACAACATCCACTGAAGTGAAGAACACTCTCCAAAAAGTAGGTGTAGCTGTCTCTAGCTCTACTATAAAGAGAAGACTTCATGAGTGTAAATACAGAGGATTCACCACAAGGTGCAAACCATTTATAAGTACAAAAAATAGAAAGGCCAGAATTGACTTTGCCAAAACACACCTCAAGAAGCCAGCCCAGTTCTGGAACAGTGTTCTATGGACAGATGAGACAAAGATAAACCTGTACCAGAATGATGGGAAGAAGAAGGTTTGGAGAAGAAAGGGAACGGCACATGATCCAAAGCACACCACATCTTCTGTAAAACATGGTGGAGGCAGTGTTATGGCATGGGCATGCATGGCTTCCAGTGGCACTGGGTCACTTGTGTTTATCGATGATGTGACAACAGACAAAAGTAGTCGGATGAATTCTGAAGTGTACAGGGATATACTTTCTGCCCAGATTCAACCAAATTCAGCAAAGTTGATTGGACGGCGCTTCACAATACAGATGGACAATGATCCAAAACACACAGCAAAAGCAACCCAGGCGTTTATTAAAGCAAAGAAGTGGAATGTTCTGCGATGGCCAAGTCAGTCACTGGATCTCAACCCAATTGAGCATGCATTTCACTTGCTCAAGACAAGACTTAAGGCAGAAAGACCCACAAACAAACAAGAACTGAAGGCTGTTGCTGTAAAGGCCTGGCAAAGCATCAAGAAGGAGGAAACCCAGCGTTTGGTGATGTCCATGGGTCCCAGACTTCAGGCAGTGATTGCCTCCAAAGGATTCGCAACAAAATATTGAAAAAAAACATTTTGTGTAGGTTATGCTTATGTGTGCAATTACTTTTGAACCCCTAAAATGTGGAGTGTCTGTATAAAAATGTGTACAGTTCCTTCATTTTCAATTAGATATTTTCGTTCAACCCCTTGAATTAAACGTTAGAGTCTGCACTTCAATTCTGTTGTGGATATTTCATTTCAAATCCAATGTGGTGGCATGTAGAGCCCAACTCATGAAAAATGTGTCACAGTCCAATTATATCCGGGCCTATCTGTATAACATAGTCTTGATGGAGTCCAAGGGCTCTAATTTCCTGGCGCAGCGCAGGTGGCGTAGCGAGGCGCAGCCCGCGTAGTGGTTATTTCGTGAGGTGCGCAGCCTTCGGTAGACGAAGGTGCGCTGAGATGGGTGTGGCCGCGTAGTAGGGGGAGGTGTCACATATTCATCAAGACGCAGTGACAATTTCGTAGAAAAAGTCTCCGCTGGAGTTGCGCAGAAAACTCGCCAGCTCCAACCTGGTTAAATTTCCGTGCAGTGGTAATTTGGCTGACCGGCGCAGAGTGCGCACACGTCACCGAAATCTCACAGGCAGGTTTACAGAAGGTCAGGCACATTTCAATGCAAGATATAATTACAGGAAGCACT
This sequence comes from Gymnothorax reevesii, assembly GCA_029721435.1. NCBI lineage: Eukaryota > Metazoa > Chordata > Actinopteri > Anguilliformes > Muraenidae > Gymnothorax > Gymnothorax reevesii. Next base: position 120,535,938 of record CM056574.1, read on the forward strand.
ATTTAATGTAACTATCTGAATAAGGACATAAATTATAGTAGGCCTATCTATTTCGATTGTCCTGATGTCAGATTAAAGGCGGTTGCCACGCGCATGGAAACTTGACCTGGCTTGATCAACGCAGCTGAATCTGTGATGCAAACTAACGACTTCACATCTTTCTCAGCCAACCACAAACTATATATATATATATATATATATATATATATATATATATATATATATATATATATATATATATATATATATATATATCTATCTATATATATATATATATATATATATATATATATATATATCGAATGCTTGCGTTCTATGCTCATTAAAGCCGCTTGCACACTGGACGCGAAACAAATTTTTCACACGACTGATTACAGACAAAGTCAATGCAAAGACGCGATAGTCGGCGGGGTTTTAATATAGCTCCGTGTCCGAAAGTCATAAAAGTTCTAATTTTTCTGAGTATTCCAGGAATTATTAGATGTGCAAACTTGGCTATGTTTGTGTTCGACCTTCACAGAATGCAAATTGATAGCTATCGACTTTTCTTGGTCTTTTTAGCCTATTCATCTGTTTTCTTCCGTTGAAGACAGACATCAGTATTTATTCGGTCTTTCTTTTGCAAATTAGTCAGATGGATCGAACAGATTCACACTTTATTTCCACAGCAGAGATAAAATAGTGCGTGAGCAAATCAATTCCATGACCATTGACAGAGTGAAGAAATCATCGCATGCACGATCAAGACTGTCCGACACGAAATGCAAATTACTCCATGTCCAGCAGCCAGAAAAAAAGTAAAAGTATTGATATGAGAACAGATTTATAACGAAATAAAGAATAAAAATATATCAGCAACAAACGGGATATCCAACAAAGATGACCCGCCAATAAATAAATCGTAGTGTTCATTGGATGCTCTGTTGTTAAAATGTTTCTTTTTATTCTTTATTTCGTTATCAATGTTCTAATCGTCCTTTTTTTTTTGGCTGTCAGACACGGAGGTATTGTACATTGTCTCGCGCCAATGTCGACTCACTTTATTGAGCAGAGCTTAAACAGAAACATTGATTGAAATTCTCGGTACTCATCTTGAAGAACTGAGCCCTCTTATCAAACACTCTCGTTTAATATCTAAAAGAGTCAGTAGATTTGAAGAAATTAAAAACAATAATAGACTGTCGGACACGGAGATTTATTAAAACCCTGTCAGACTTTGAGACACAAGACGCAATCTATCGAGAGAGAAATTCATTTCGCGTCCAGTGTGCAAGCGGCTTAATACTAGGCTACTATTATTGTCACTTAGGTTTTATCGTCTTTAGTGGGGGAAAGGAGTACAGCCTGATTGCTATGATCTCGTACTGAGTTAATATCGCATATTGAAAATAAATGTGTAACGTATCTTGCATTGTTGTCCACTCATGTTAATCCCAAAATTTTAAGCGGCAACAGTTTGTAATAATAGGAACACGCTATCCATCGTTTCTTTTGCCAATGAGCAATATTTGACTCGGCTGTGTTATACCCAAATACGCCTTCTTTGCCAACTTGCGCTGGAAGGAGGGACAGAGGCGGGACAGAGGAGTACTTGCGCCAGGCTACGCCGGGCACGAAATTGCCACATACGCCTGGACACACCCCGTTGGCGCGGCGCACCCCCCATGCGCCACGTCTGCGCCTGGTCTACAAAATTAGAGCCCCAAATCTCCACGTCATCAAGGCTGCCTGAATACCTGGAGTGACAGATGCAAGTGAGACTGAGAGCCTGCAGGGGAACTGTAGTATATTCTCTATTATACTTGGAGCAACCAAACGATGAATTAATATATGTTATAAAACTATAAGAATACAGGTTATTGTGAATAAATTCAGGTGTCATATTAATGGTAATTATCATCAGGCAAGGGCCATCACACAAAACGGTGATTTGAATTCGTTTTAAACAATTTGCAGATCTTTATATTACATTTTCAGAAACCAGTCTTCATGATTTTTGGGATAATCTTTGCCTCATGGACTTGTTCGATATGTGTGTGAAACTTATGCACAGTACTGTAAGAAACAAAATTAAGACCATTGTCGATGCGATGCCTGAAATATGTCCCACATCCTCAGGTGAAGGTCATGACCTCCATCAGGAAACCCAAGCGGCTGATCATCCGGGGCGATGACGAGAGGGAGCACCCATTTTTGGTGAAGGGTGGTGAAGACCTGCGTCAGGACCAGCGTATTGAGCAGCTCTTCGGCATCATGAACATTGTCCTGTCCCAGGACTCCTGCTGCTCGCAGAGGAACATGCAGCTGCACACCTACCAAGTGGTGCCAATGACGACCAGGTGAGTGGGTTCTGTCAGGGGCAACACCCTGATATCCACGGAAAGTCCGCCGAGTCGGATGGCTACCATGATTTCTAGGTATGTTCATCCTGTAGGTGGTTACTGTGGGAGTTGGGCAAATGCCTCTTTTCTGGTGCTTTCCATTACATTCGTTGTGTGTCTTCATTAGAACGAAGTTGTGTGTCCGTGCATCAATAAGCTTTTTACCTTTTCAGCGCTCTAACACCTTCAGTTTATCACACATCCTTTTCTTATTTTATATGCTTGTATACGGGATGAAAATTATGGCCAAGTTCAATTGTGGCCATGTTTGGCTTTGCCGTTATTTTTTTCTTACGTCATGTAAACACACTCAGTGAGCTCCACAGGTATCAGGACTTGTGGAAGGAGGAAGCATTTCTCACTTACCCTCCCTCTGTATCTGTACCTGTCGTACCCCTCTATCCTCTTCCAATTGTTATCATTTGAACTTCTCTCCAAAACCCCCTTTTGGTCATTCATTGGTTTTCCCCTTCATTTTTTATATTTCCATGTCCAATCAATATGGACTGCTTTGAAGAATAGCCCACTTTGTTCCTGTATAGAATTTGCAAAGGCCCCTCCTGGGGCCCTCCTTTCTAGTTCCAGGGGGGGTCACAGACATCAGCAGTCTATTCATTTGCAATATCTTCGATAAAATTTGACTACCAAGATAAAGAGAATAAAAGCCTATCGTCTTCGTAATTGGGTTCCACTAAAGTCTCATGGTATATTTTCTTGATTCTGCTCTGTACTCCACATTTTCAGATTTGTACATGCTTGAATGCAAAGAAAACCCCTTTTTTTTTTGGTTGCTCCAACATGACTGATAAGGGTGTGAAAAGGTTTCTTACTGAAAAAAGTATTGTTCCATAAATATTTTTTGTGATTGTTATGTACCAAGTAATCAAACCTCAAACCTCTGAAATATAACTAATGAGCAGAAGTTCATGAATGTCACCATTCTTATATGCTAGCCAGTCCAAAAATACTTTGTGTGCTAATGTCCCGGATGTTTTGATGCGCTTGGACGCCAAGAAATCAGCTGATCCATATAAAGTGTATACATATTAGTCTTTAATTTTACTTGTGCTACAGCCTCATTTTACGCTGATTGATCATGGTCTGATGTTATTGTTATCATTGTATCCCATCATTGTTAGAACCTGAGCGACAAAATCAATGGTAATGCCGCTGTGTGTGGCTGTTGATTACTCCTACAAAACGGGAAACTCGGACCTTTATGTGCATAAACTTGCACAGATTTCTCTGTGTGAAGCCTGACTTGTTAGGCTAGTGAATTCAACCAGCGGCTGGGGGCACAGAACATTCCTATATAACAGCAATTAGTCCTGGCTAGTTCACAATCATTTTCCTTTATTGACATTTTCCAAATATAGTAATGATCCATTGGCAATTAAAGACACGGCTTAGCAACAAAACAATGGGCTAAATTCAGTGCAGGAAAGTAGTTTGCTCAAAACTAGGCCGATGCTTTTGAAAGACAAACTGCTTTGAAACTTCCAAGATACCTTTTCTGCTCGTCAGGCGATTTAACTTGCACTTCAAGATAAAGTGTAAGTTCTTTAAATGCAATAAAAGACCAATTGAAACCTCTATTTGCAATTTCATAGCTTCTGATCCCCGAGAAAAGAGAAGCGTGAGAATTCAGGAGTGATAGTTGGTTTCAGTGCCACTAATGGTGAAATTTACCAAAACGCAAACAAAACTGAAAAACCTCCATGTACTAAGACTTCAACTCTGCGTGAGAATCTCTTAAATGCATTGATTGAATAATGACTGATCCGCATTCTAATGAAATATCGCCTTTCACTCCCGGTACAGCGTGGGTTAATTAAAAAGTGGGACTCCGCAATTAAGTGTAAATTTTAATTTGGAAGAAAAAATTTTTGGTTATACGGTGTGAGAATGTGATATGCCACTAAAAAGCGTGACACTCACCATTTTGAGAGTTGACAGATATGCAATTTTGAATGACGCTGACTTATATGTGCTAAATTACGCGCCCAAGTGAATGATTGTCGTCTTACTTAAACAGGGAGAACTAGCAATGCCTGATAGTGTGTAGTGTTCTCAGAGTGAATCTATTGTTACTTATCAAAATTATTTAGAACAAGTCAGGACTAATAACTATTTTAAACGGATGTACTGGGCCCACCAAATTTTCGGTTCTCGTTACGCTACTGGTTTTATTTAATTTTTGACCTCAGCATGCTCAAGAGAACTGGTGTCCAGGTGAGGCTGCGGGCTGCCTCAATTCCAACAAACATGGCGCACCACCAACAACCTAAAATATGATCTTCTCAGACTGATTTAGTCATGAAAAGAATTTTCAAAAATTACCCAAGAATATATTTTAATAGTAGGGGCAGTGTACTTTTATTGGGTAAGAGCTGAAAAAAGGGTTTTCTTTGCCTTTAAAGTGCAGATTCTCACCTTCTGCTGAAGAGTATTAAGTTACGTTTTGGTTCCAATCACAAGTGCGATTGTGTTTAGTAGTGTAGACACTATAGCGGTTTTATATATATTTGGTTTGAGATTGGTTCCCGTCAGCAACTTAATTGTGATAGTAATGGATTGTTCTTCCCTCAGGATTGGTCTGATTGAGTGGATTGGAAACACCTGCACACTGAAGGATTTCCTGTTCGACAGTCGCACTGAAGAGGAAAAGCAGACTGCTTCCAGGTCAACGCTCTGACATCGCTACATGCAACCAGCCAATCACAGCTGCTTTTACATTTGCATATTGCACATCCCCCATAGTTAAACAATATTTTTTAATTAGTTTATTATTCAATGAAAGTGACAAAGGTAGAATATACACAGTTCAAAAAACATTTCCGATAGTACTGTGTACTTGTTACTACACTGAAAAAAGTGAAACAAAACTTTTCTCCCTCACTCCTAAAGCTGAAGACTGTAATTTTGTTCATTCCAGCTAAACTGTCTAGTTTATGTTTGTGGTTTAAATACAGGTTTAAGTTTATAAATGATTTTGGAGTCATTGTCAAATTATTTTTTGAGACTGACTACATAAAAATTTTTAAAAGTCGATCCATTGTTTTATTTTTTTCAGCGTAGCCAAAGTTAAACTGACATGCTGATGAATATCAATACTTTGGCACATTTTTAGCATGCTAAAGTGGTAAATATTGTTGAAATAAATTCTCAGAATTGCATTATTCAGCAAAAGCGATTGCAGTGTTGACCCATGTAAAGCTGAGCCTTTGTGCTTGGGAGATAATGATGGTTTTAGTTTTTCGGGAAATTTTTTTGTATAATTCCAAAACTTTTTGTTTCATTGAAAGAGCAGAGATCACCTGTATGTTCATCAATCTGTTATAGATTTTCTGTTCTGCTTCCTCCATTGATGTGTATTTCTATATTTCAGGCCAAATGATTTGTACAACACCTGGCTCAGTAAAGTGGCTGGGAAGGTTGATGGAATTGCGCGCTACGCTGAAGCGTACAGGTGGGTTCTGTGACATGGACAATAAGACGCTCAAACATTTTGTTCAGGTATGAAGAAAGTCTGTGAAGTTTCCCTCCTTGCTGTCCCTTATATCAAAATTCTTGTTACTTCACTCCTAAAGTTTTGTAAGCCAATAAGAACGTAGTTTTTCCTAATCGTATCTCCCTGAAGACGATAGTCGGGAGATACCATTGTTAGTTCTGCGGCCGCTGCCGCCGCAGTTCCGGGCTCTAGAAGCCACAATTATTACAGGAATTTCTCCAAATTTCACACAGGTGAAGATATTGATTGGACAATGCTCATGACGGATTTTCGCGCATTTCGGACGTCCAATATGGCTGCTGGTGGTCATTTTGTCCGAAATTTGGGAGATACATGACTGGGTCCCTGTGGCGACACAGTTTTCTAGTTTGACACTGAAATTCACATCTGCATATCGAGGGCTGTGTGCAATTCACCATTTTGTCCAATGTAAAACATCTGGACATAACTGTATATTGCAGTCAGCCCTCGATATGATCTGTTGCTTGCTTTTTTTTAGCTCACCTGGACCAAAGGTCCACATGAGCTATTGCCATCACTCGGAGTCCGTTGTTGTCGTCGTCGTCTGTTGTTAACATTTTTCAAAAAAATCTTCTCCTCTGAAACTACCGAACAAATCCAGGCTGAAATTGGCCACAAGTATCCTTAGCATGTCTGCTTTAAACATTGTGTTGCCCGCCATCAAATAACATGGCTGCTGTTACTATAATTAGAACATAGGGGTAAAACCACCTATTTTCAGCTATATCTCAGGAACCAAAGCATCTAGAGAAAAAAACGTTACCTCAAAATGATCAGCAGATGAAACTCTGCAAAAGTTGAAATCATACAATGCCGAAGTGTCAAATTTGACAATTTTGTGGTTTTTTTTTTTTTTTTGGCCTTCTGTATATAATGAGAACTATAAAAGATTGAGAAAAACTTTCAATTGCTAAAATAATCAGCAAATAAAGCTCTACAAAAGTCTTCTTTACACTGAAATTGTACAATGGTTTTTTGTAGGAGTTATTCGTCTTAAAACATCAAATATTGCATTTTTTGTTGTATTTCACTATCGTATCTGAATAAAGCATCACATTCAATTTGCTCATTAGATTCTTGAAATGATTATCAGAATCCCCAGGAATTTCTGTTTCAATCAAACTGATTTATTTATTTTTTTTTCCATTTAAAAATCGATTTTGCTAAATTATGGGACAAGGTAATCATGTTTTTTGGTATTAAGATCCTGAACCTTGTTACTTTTGAGTGCTGCAGTAGATTATGTTTCTGTAATTTTAAGAATTAATTAATTTTCATACAGATCCAGGTGAGCGATTCAGGCTCTCTAGAGCCTCTAGTTTACAATATAGCATGAAAGCAAAGAATATTGTCTCCCATGTTCTCAAATAGTGAGAATCTCTTACATTGTCTGCACAGTCTTATTGTGCCCCGCTGCGCGGAACGCGCAAAGTGGCGGGACATAGTATTCACAACCGTTCGTCCGTCCGTACGTCCCGAATCCTTGTCAGCGAGATATCTCAAGAACGAATTGACTGACTGTCAACATGTATTAGCACCAGTCGATTTTTGTGACCTTCGCGTCACTCTCAAGGTCACACCGAGACATTGCTCATTTTGACACGATTTCAAATTTTTTGGCGGGGGACAAAGACACGTTGGTGGCAAATACTTGTTATTTTTCATAGAAGGTTGCCAGTCGACGAAACCAAGCCAAAGAATATGATGAACCCGAAGAGTTTCAGAAAAGATGTTTCTTGACCATGTTCAGTTTGTCAGTCTGCAGAGGAACGGCTCCACGACTTTAGCTGGGTCATTTTAGGATTTTTTCCCCACTGGGGAGTCATGCACAAGATTTTCATCAGTATTGAAGTCAGTCTTCCTTTTGCATGTATATGATTTTTCCTCCTGAACTTCATGTTAAAGTTTACCTAATTTTAGCATTGGCTTCATGTGATATGGTCATTGATATGGTCATTATTCATGGTCACTGGCCTTTTTTGTTTTACAGAAAAGCAAATCGTAATGAGGCAGTCACCAATTTCAGGAGTGTAGAGCGCCTTGTCCCTGAGGATCTTCTGAGGTGTGTATTCGTTACGCGCGTGGAGCAGAGACTTTCAGAATCAGTACTTTACAGCATTGGAGGCATGAACTGAGAGTGAGAATTGTTTGTCCTTTATTCAGGCTCTACCTTTGTCTCGCTGAATGTCAAATAAGAAAACCCTTGCTGGTCCTCTCAGCGGTTTTGAGCCTAACTAGAATCATGGGATGAATAATGTGCTTGTTTCTTTTAATGAATTTCTCTCAAGATTTGTCACAAATGTATAAATATATCCAGCATTTACTTCAGTGATGCCAGAATCTTCCTAGTCCAATGCCGGCCTGATGCCAGTCGAGCATCAATTTCGCTGTTGCACCATTATTGGAAAAAAGTCATTGCAGTTCTGCTAGAATTTTGATGTGCTCCCGTCATCTCAATCCTTTTGACTAAGGTGGGCATAAAACTCAGTCAGACTCAGTCATTTTCTTGTTCTGGTGTTCTAATAAAATCAGATATGTTAATCTTAAGTTTGGGCTCAAACATATTGTGAAGTTCAATGTCATAAACACTGTGAACAACCAACAGGTGCACTCTGCAAGACCCCCAGTCTTTGCAGAATCTTAGTCTGTGAGTGAAAACTCAGTGACTGTATGACACATTGTCTTTAGCTATGCAGGAGTGTCTGACACTAGTCTTTTTAAAGTCTTTTAAAAATATTTTTGAAGTCTTCGAGTTTATGATAGGCCTTATTCTCTCCTCAAACCAAGGAAAGGGTGCGATTATATAGTGTTATACCATGGTCTGGGTGAATACTTTTCTCTGATTGGCAGGCAGGTATGCATTAAAACCGTGGAACCACACAGGTAGTTTGGCTACGGTCGTTTCACCATTCGAAATTCATCCACTAGCCAACTTGTAACCCTAGCAACGTTAAACGTGGTATTCGGCTGGGTACAACGGAAACCTAGCTGCTAATTTATCTGCAGTAAATTTAGCGGCGTCATACAAGTTGCGTCCAGCGGGGCGGTTAACTATAGGTACTCGAGCGATAATGTCGGGAAATATTATAGCAGCGAAGTAATCAGGCTTTATTCATTAAACGATTGTAATTGTGTACGGTTACAAAGGAAGCTAACGTGTCCACTTCATGTATCAGCAACTGCTGACAGTTTGCTAGCTACGTGCTATGCCAGCAGACTGATTTCAGCTCGCTGACTGCGGAAACCGTCATAAGTTCTTTGTGCTTGTGGGTAGCAAGTTGGCTACAGTCTGCATAATCGCACATAATGTTGCGTTATGCATAATCTCCATTTCAGATGGAATCCGTTATCAAATCAGCTGGTAAACGGATGTAAGCGTGTGCAAAAAAAAATCTTTCTCCATGAACGTAAGATGAACTAAAATAGCTGGTTCAATTTAACTTGGCCTATAGTTGGCTATTGGGTATGAGAAGGCACGGCGCCTCTTTTATGATTACCAGCTCGGGTTTTTTTTAGTGCAAAACTTTCACCAAAATTTCTGAATGCTGCGATTTGATATTGCTGGCAAATGACAATGGTATAAGCGGGATAATCAACTCGAAGGTGAGCATTCCACGGTTTTAATGCACTTCGCGTCGAGCATTAAAACCGTGGAATGCACACCTTCTCGTTAATTATCCCTTACTTGTAGTTTGGTGTAAATACAATTGAGGTGTGATGAGAAAAATGTTTCTTGGGGGGAAAAAAAAATTATCCTTTTTATTATTATCCCCGGCATATAATGGGGGAGGGGGAATATAGCGATAGCCATGTCTGTCTGTCCATACGTCCGTAATCATTTCGTTTCCGGGGCAGAAATCAAAAACCATTCAATATTTCTTCACGAAATTTGATGTGTAGATCTGATGTATCATGTAGATGTGCCTTTTGGTATTTAGGAATTTCTTGAGCAGTTAATCCATGAATGTGGGGGGCCGGGGGGATACGCCATTGCCAGATGGCTCTTGTTTTGTGCTGAAAGTGCTGGTATCCACATTGGAGCAAATTAGCCTGTTGAGCTTAAGGCAACAGACTTGTTGCCTACAGGGTCGTTTGCAAATGATTAAACTCAGGGTCTCGCGCAGGTATAATCAGTAATTGTTTTGCATGCAGTCTGTAACCAATAGAACGTATGACCTCTTCTCCAGACGAGCATTTCTGAAGATGAGCAGGACCCCTGAGGCCTTCCTCTTCCTCAGATCACATTTCTCCAGCTCCCACGCCCTCATATGCATCAGCCAGTGGGTGCTGGGCATTGGGGATCGCCACCTCTCCAACTTCATGGTCAACCTGGAGACGGGCGGCGCCATCGGGATCGATTTCGGCCACGCATTCGGCTCTGCCACGCAGGTAGGGTCCCATCACTTATTACGGTATCGGAATCCATTTTTCAGTCATTTTTTTCATGATGATGGATGACATAGAGCAAGATTGTCTACTTGCACCCCCACGCAAGTCTTTTTCCTGGTTTTATAACACAAAATTCTCAAAACAAAAAAAAAAAATTTCACTGGTGTTTGTTTTTTAGTTTGTTCATTCATTTGTTTATCAGTTTAGGGAATACCTCAAAAAGTTATTGAGGGATGTCGATGAAATTTTATGTGTTGATAAATACTGCGCTAAGGAGGAAGAGATTAAATTTTGGTGAAGATCCGAATCATAGTCTTGATCCAGGATCTGAAAGCATTTCTGTCTAGACTCCATCAACAAATTGCAACACAGAGGTAAGGCTCTCAGAGTGCCTTCGAGTTGCAAATTTGCCTGATAATTTTACACTGTAGTCTTAATGTCTTGCCCCACTCTCGTTCAGTTCCTCCCGGTTCCCGAGCTGATGCCCTTCCGACTGACTCGACAGTTCCTCAACCTCATGCAGCCCATGAGGGAGTCAGGTCTGATCGAGAGCGTCATGGTGCACTCCCTGCGGGCTTTCAGAGCCAACCCGGACCTGCTCCTCAACACCATGGACATCTTTGTCAAGGAGCCCTCTCTGGACTGGAAGGTACCTGCTACAAATGCCTATGATTGGGCAATATGGACAAAATCAAATATCACAGTTATTTTTACGAAATACCCCCATATTGATAATGTGGAAATATTGTCAGGGTAACTATTAGTACTTTGATGAAATATTTACACAGTGTGATTTTTTTTTTTTTTTTTTTCTTTTTATAAATAGGCATTAGTTATGTGAGTAGTTAGTTATGACCGAGCAGGTGCTGGCAACAGCTAGGATAGTCTGATTAGTGCAGAAAACTGTATCCCTTTACTGTAAAGCAGTCTTTAAAACCAGGAAAGCCAACAATAATGTCACATCACGGTATTACAGTATTCAAAATCCCCAGCAATATCTCAATCTTGTATCCCTATATCTAATGTCAATGTATTGCACAGCCCTACGTATTGCTTCAGTGTTATTTAGCTGACCAATTGTATCCAAAGTGAGTTACTGCATTTGTGCATAAATCTGACTAATTTAGCTGGGGAAAATCCTACTGGTGCAGTGTGGTGTTATGGGCCTTGTTAAAGAGCCCAACGGCTGAACTTACCCTATTGTGGTTATGCTAGGATGTATGATTTTGTGACTCTAGGTTAGCTATAGGCCAACCGTCAACAACTGATCATTGGCTTGAGTATGTTTACTGTAACCACAAAGGTAGATAAATGTGTTCATTCATTCAAACTGGGGGGCAAGTGTCACTGACTTGTTAGCCAATAAGTAGCTGCAGAGTTTGCATGTTCTTTCAATGTTCGTGTGGGTGTCTTCAAGGTATTTTGGTGTCCTCTCAAACCGTGAAGACATGATAGCTGGTCTAATGGACCTTTCTGACTAACTCCGACCAGCTCCACCCCCCTAGTTACTGTTGCTAAGACCCACAACTATGCAGTTTGAGCACCACTCTCAGGCATGTATTCTCGAAAATATTGCGGTTTATTTTGTAGCGAATGCGTCCAAGTTGTCCGGCAAAGTCATCCAGAGAGGCCTTAACTATTTCATGCAAGGATACAGTATACCCATGACATCAAATTTTTTTAAAGGAACAGGTAGAGATGCAAGAGTGACAGCAAAGTGCTGGCGATCAATGCAGAAAAGCCGAGAACCCAATAAAGTGCACATTGAAATCAAACCAGGCAAAACAGAGGAATCATACTGCACGTGTAAAGCAGGGTAAGTAGTTTTCATACGTTTGTTGCGATCACCAGGGCTCGAATTTCATGACAATTGCCGTCAATGCCCTACCTGTTTGCCGTGCTGCCCACCTATAAAAGCCCCAGTTCACGGCAGTAGAATGCCGTGCCCTTTCCCCGCATTGCCGTAAGTGCCCCTTGGCCAAAACACCTACCCAAAATAAATAAATCACACAGCACTTACTGTTTTTACCAGTGACGATTTGTCAGCCGTAACAAAGGGAAGCCAAGACCTCGCACTTCAAAGCTTAGTGACACAAACCTTTCGCAGTTTACTTTTCTTGATCAGCAGTTGCTCATACGAATTGGTAGAAGGACAGTCAAATTTATTTTTGATAGCAAATGACCATGCAAATTATCAATACGTCTTTATATATTAGTTTGCGAGGCTTTTCGCAAGAAGCCACGACATGCCATTTTCTACAATCTTAATATAGAAGTAAAGAATGCAATGTTGCGCAACTTATTGCTTAATGATCACTAATCAATTAACAAATTTATGCCGTTTCATGAGCTACTTGAGCACGGAATTTATAAAGATTTAAGCCTATGGTAATTTACGTCGTAATTTATGTGTGAAAGAAAACCCCTCATGATTTTTTGATGCAATGTAAACAATGCTATCAAAAATAAATTTGACTGTCCTCCTACCAATTCGTATGAGCAACTTCTGATCAAGAAAAGTAAACTGCGAAAGGTTTAAGTCATTAAACTTTGAAGGGTGAGGTTTTGGCTTCCCTTTGTCACAGCCGACGAAAAGCCACTGGTTTTTAAGACTGTCTTTTTCGCCCTTTTCTTGCAATCGTGAGCGCAGAATTATTCTTAAATAATTTATGTATCTCCTCTATTTTGCCGACAGGTGAAAGGAACAAATAAAGAAAAAATAAATGCCAAATTACAGTTGGCAGCCTCAGAGTGTGGCAAATTGACGAAGTTTTGGATGCACTGAAATTCTCTTAGGTTGCATGTTGTGTGTTGATAAAGCTCGGGAAGTGGTCTTTATAGCCAGTATCTAGCGCTGTTGTCAGTGTGAGTGTTGGCATGACAGGAAAAAGCCTGAATTTCGCGGGTGGCAGAAGAAGGACAAAATGGCTAAATGTGATTATTTTTTTCAATGACCCGGCTATTGATTGGCATGTCCTTCGACTGTAAGAGCAATGCCCAAACGATGTCCCAGTGCAATACTGAGCCAATTTCCAAGAGAGCAAGTGGGGAAAAATACGGGAAACATTTTCTTTCAAGAATGGTTTTGATTTGCATAGCGCACGCTGATTGGTCAATTTATGTGAAGAACATCTGGGACTACAGACCTTTACTTTTTAGCTCACTTGACGACAGTCAGATGAGCTGATGTCATGGCCTGTTTGTCCGTCGTCGGCGTCGTCATTCGTCGTCCGTAAACATCTTCTCCTCCGAAACTACTGGGCCTATGAAGCTGAAACTTGACAGGTACCTTCCTACCCTTGAGGACACCAAAATTTGTTCAAGGCGTTCCGATCCGATTTCAAACATGGCCGCCATGGCGGACATATTGAAAATCACATAATTGGCAATCTGAAAGCTGTTTATACACATATTCAACTGAAATTTGCTATGTAGTCAGTATGTGGCAAGATACATCACGTATCATACAGCTTCTCCCGTATTTTGAATTTTGACCTTGCTTTGACCTTTAACTTTATGCAACCCCTGTGAGTTACATTGAAATCTTTCAAAATCATCTTCTCCAAAACTACTTGGCCAATGAAGGTGAAACTTGACAGGTACCTTTATGCCTATGAGGACACTAAGTTTTATTCAAGGCGTTTCGCTCTGATTTCAAACATAGCCGCCACAGTGGCCATATTTAAAATCACATAATTGGCCATCTGAAAGCTATTTATGCGCATATTCAGCTGAAATTTTCCATGTAGTCAGTACGTGGCAAGATACATCACATATCATATGGCTTTTTCTGAATTTCGAATTTTGACCTTGCTTTCACCTTCAACTTTCTACAACCCCTGTGAGTTACATTGAAATCTTTCTAAATCATCTTCTCCAAACCACTTGGCCAATGAAATTGAAACTTGACAGGTACCCTCCTGCCTATGAGGACACTAAGTTTTGTTAAAAGCGTTCCGATCCGATTTCACACAAGAAAATCACATAATTGGCCATCTGAAAGCTATTTTTGCACATATTCAGCTGAAATTTGCCATGTAGGTAGTAAGTAGCAAGATGCATCACACATAATACGAGGTTTTCCGTATTTTGAATTTTGACCTTGCTTTGACCTTCAACTTTGTACGACCCCTCTAAGTTACACTGAAACCTTTAAAACTCTTCTTCTCTGAAACTACTTGACCAATGAAGCTGAAACTTGAAAAGTATCTTCCCACCCATTAGGACACTAAATTTGTTCAAGGCATTTCCCCTGAGTGGTCAGGTGAGCTACAGGGCCCATGGCACTATTTTTATTAGCTATAGTGATGACCTAAAGCTCCATGGTAGATTACTGCTGTGCCCCCAAAGTAGCAGCAGACTTTGCTGTGGTGCTCCTTATATGGAGGCACATTTGCCGTAGTGCCCTTATCTCTTCAGCATGGACCACAGCAACTTTTGCCGTACCCCCTATCACTTGTAGTTCAAGGCCTTTATCACTGAGCTAAAAATAACGCTGGATCCAGTATGCTGTCTAAAGTCAGTTGGCCATGAGTCAGGCAGCACGCTAGCTAGACTATTTAATAAATCATAATACGCAATGCAGCTAACCCTTGAACTACATACATTAAACATAATTGAGTAATTAATCGAACGTTTGTTATGTCGGTGTTTTCCCCCAAACCAATTTCAGTGACAAGCTAACTTTACCCATTTCAGCTAAGGCACTGACATTCGGAATCTGGTCATAGCTAGTTAGTAGTCTTCTCGCGTTGAAGTTCCTAAGCAGATTACATTATCCCATTACAAAATCCTTCTCCATCTGGCTACATGTTTTATATTATCTAGTGCTGTGAATGCCTGTGCTACGTAGCATGAAGGAATTATATTCTAAGCAGAATATTTACTGATTTGCTGCTACATCTAGTATTGCATGCGAAAGTCCAATTGGGAAAAACAATACGATGTGAGCGTTTACACCAATGATGTCATGGGTTTAATTCTGTCTTCTCAGCAAAAACTTATGCATAGATTGTTGGTTACTAACTAGTGTAGGCAAAAAAAAATTTCACTTGTTTACCTTCATGTGTTATTCACATTAAGTTGCATGCAAGGCTTTCCACATGCCTTAATCCATCGCAAACAGTTTTCCAACTGTGTTTTGGCTTTAGAAAAGGATTCATTCGGCTCTCTGTAGACAGACCTGGTATCTTTTGACGGTATTACACGTTCCCTAAGTGCATCTAAGAACTCTTTTTTTTTTTTTAAGCTCGCCGGGACGAATAATGTCCAGAGAGCTATTGTCGTACCCCCGGCGTCCGCATCCGCGTCCGTCCGCGTGCAGAAAAACTTTAACCTTGCCATGGCGAGCTTTGTTGTCTTTCTGACAACTCTTGTTTGAAAAAGTCAGATATCTTGCCCATTATGCACAGCTAATGACTGCATTTCATGTGGGACAATATGGTGGTCCTGTCGGGGCAGGCAGGACCTGAGTAAGTTGAGGTAATCTGATTGGTAGATATTCTACAGTCGATTGAGAGGTCGGAACGGTGCATTAGAAGACCCCACCTGTCCCATGTGTGTGAGAATGGGGAGCTTTTGCCCGACGTTTGATCCTCTTGGGAATAAACAAGTAAGATGGATGGAGGATGGATGCATGAATGGATGATTGTAATTATTTTTCAGAACTTTGAGCTTAAACAGTTGAAGAAAGGGGGGTCTTGGGTCCAGACCGTGAACACTAAAGAGATCAACTGGTACCCAGTTCAGAAAGTCAACTTCGCACGGAGAAAACTGGAGGGGGCCAATCCTGCTGTCATCACCAGGTATGAAGACACTGCACGTTCACGCATGTTAGAATGTGGATGCCGCTTAAGGTGGAGTCAGAGACAAAATAACAGGCATCTTATAAGTAATAACTAGAGATGCACCGAATTTTCGGCTACCGAAGATTTTCAGCCGAAAGAGGCAAAAAAAAAAATGCATTTTCGGTTTTCGTCCGAAAGACTTCTAACACCGAAACAATACGGTGGAAACAGAATTTTGTGATGACGCAAGCAAAAACCACGGCCAGCATGCGCCTGTCTGTATGTTTTAAATCAGGGGACACGCACCACTGTCACCACGTTATGGCACTAAAGTCCGCGAGTGCTGAATTGCAATTTCTGTTTGACACTGTCTTGATGCATAGGATAGCAGCTGGTGTTGCGTCTGATTCGGTTGCGCATTAAATGCGTACCACATAAAAACGCAAAGCAATGATATCCGTAAAAGGCATAGAGTATTCATAGACAATGGCAATATATTCTCAAGGCATTTGTGTACCATCAGTATTCCATAATACAACTACAACCCCTGGAAAAATATGGAATCACCACACACGGAGGATGTTAATTTACCTTTTCTCCTTCATAACAAAGAAGCAAATAACACATATGATAAAACAATTATTGTTTATTATCTTGACATGCAGGCGTCATTTAACATTTCACTTTGAAAGTGAAGGCAAAACACGAAGCAAATGTGCAAATCGCGGGAGATTGCAGAGTATTAGAATTTATCGCTTTACAATGCGTCATCTCATCTGTGATACCCTTTCCTGAGAACAAAATGCTTCATTGCACCTGTAAAGTTATTCTCCGCGTATAATAGGGGCAGCATAATAACTTTCTCAAGGGGAATTGGGGAAACAGAATTGGACACAACGCCGTTGCTTCTAATTTCGCTACGAACAGGATCATGGACAAAGAAACGCATTTCATAAATGCAGCAGCTTCAGTGAACAAACGCAACCTTGTTTGAAAGGTAAGGCAGGGCACAATATATTTATCAAGCTGCCTAAAACAACACACGTTTCAAAGCCACTATCTGAAGACCTGTTTCTGTGATGGTAAGTGAAGCCTGTTTCCTAGCAATGATTGGCTGTCTATCACAGCCAATTCTCTCTGACCAATCAGTGGGCTGCTGTTGTCATCAGGCAACATATACTCTTCCAAAAAAGAAACTATACATTGTTTTTTGCATCAATTTATTATACATGAAATTTTTTGACAAATGTGAAAAACATATTGAAAAGAAAGTGTAATCAATAATTCAATATTTGTATAGTTTCTTTTTTGGAAGAGTATATTTTACAATTTTTCAGCAGCCAGTAATAGGCCAGTCAGTTATAGGCCTGTTGGTTATTCATGAGTGGGGCCAAGTTAAACATTTTGTTTATAATTTTATTTTATATTGTGCTTTGTTGGAATGTCAGTGCTAAATAAATATTTTCATAATTTTGCAATTGATTTATTCTTTGAAGCGTGAATATTATATTATGCCATTGCAATGCCTTGACTTTAGTTAGGTAAGTATGCGGTCATAGCCATAAATGCAATGGTACTAAAAATTGGCATAATAATTTCTTTCGGTGTTTCGGTTTTCGGCCAAGCATTTCTCATTTTTGGTCAAAAATGTTCATTTCGGTGCATCCCAGGTAGTAACATCTAAACAGTAACACTTTGCTTTCTTAATGCTCAATTTACTTAAGTCAAAAATGTCCATTTTATGAAATTTGAGGTGGTGGACTTAAAAGACATCTATAAAAGACTTGCCTCACGGCGTGTGAAAATATGACTTAAGTACGTTACACACTGGGCTTTTCAGTTAAAATTACTGACCATTTGGCCTGGCCGATGTCTACCCATAGTTAACAAATGTTTCAGATTATTATTTACATATATGGCACTCCCAAAGTCCCAATATGTACTTTTCATGATTTTCCTTTTTCAAAAAAAGATTTTTTTGCATGTTTATACCATGTCAGGTCCAAAAGTATTTAAACAGAGATGCGTGGCTGTAATTCCTAATGTCACGTGGATTCAAATACCCTCAATTAAAACTGACATCCATGTGGACCATGTAGGAATTTCAAGCATTTAACTCCATAAAAGCTACAGACCCATATATGGGCCTATCAAATTAACCTTCTGTTTTCAAACCAGTGGAACTTCATATCTAATTTTATTAATAGCGGAGATCTCAAGGTTTCCAGCAATCATAAATATGTCTTCCTGAATTATAGAGAAATTTGTATAAAATGAAGTACAAGATCTAGATATTTTATGCTTGATGTAATAATGTGGTCATACAAAAATGGCATCCTGGTTTTGAATATTTCTCTCAGTTGAATTGTGATGTAGCTTCAGTGAAGCATTACAACCAGCAGATACAGATCATGTACCGCTGTTCTCAAAAGTTTGCATACCCTAGCTGAATTTATGAAATTCAGAAAGTATTTGAGAGCTTACACCTGTGGCTTTCATAATAACTATGTTTTTTATTTGTGCAAATCTTCATCACAATATTTAAAACTCTGAACTAACTATAGCAAACTATAAAATATAATAAAATCAATAAAATAAATAACAAATCTCTATCTACATAACATGCATAACTCAAATGGAATAAAGAGGCCTAATAAATAAAAGTATAAGCTCTGCACTAGAGAATAACAAACATTTTTACTTTCTCTGGAACAGGTGGCAGCAGTGGCGAAGCTACAGGTGGGGCGAAGACACGTCCCTTTTAGTCCTGGCTAGATCTTAATCATTTTCCTTTAGTAACGTTTTTTCCAATTATTGTAATTGGCAACTGAAGACCGTTTCTCTCCATATGCGATCTAACAGCGATTAAATCGCGTGTTAAATTCAGTACAGTGGTGGAACAGAGAATTGAGTTGCACAAAACAGCCGTTTAAAACAATTATAAATCCTGACCTGTTCTCAGTCATCTTCATGATTAAGGTTCACTCAGATGCTGCTTGTTCTCCCCGATTAGGTAAGACGACAATCATTCCTCTGGACGCGTATTTGCTGCATTTAAATCTACGTTATTCAAAATTACATAGCCTACCTGTCGACTCTCACACAAATGGCTTGAGCCGCATGCTTGTTATAACCTAGGCTATTTAACTGCAGAGTGCCACTGTTTTTTTTTTTTTTTGTTTGTTTGTTTGTTTTTTTTTTAAATCAACCCACAAAATACCGAGAGTGAAAGTCAGCGTTTCATTGGAACACGGACCAGTTCAATCACGCGAAGCATTGGCCAATTGGCCAAAAAGGGACATGTCTTTGCCTAACCCCCCCCGTAGCTCAGTTTTAAAGGTTAAAATGGGCACGTGCTGTCCTGCTTTAAATGGGTTAAATCAACCAAACGGCCCTGATCACAAGTTTACATACCCTTGAATGTTTTGCCTCGTACCATTTAGACCTGACTGTGTCACCTTGTGTCTACATAACTGTTATATAGACACAAGGTGACACAGTCAGGTCTAAATGGCTATTAAGGGTTTAAATTGTAAGTAGTGTCTGTATATTGGCATAGGTTTGTTAGCTCCCAAGTGGATGCACTGATCTGGCTTGACACTGAGCCATGGAGAGTGGAAAAGAACTGTATAAGAAACTTTGTATCAAGGTAATTCAACTATTTAAAGATGGCACACTTTCAATTAATAAAATCATATTTTTAACGCAAATCAAATTTGTACTCATGAAGTTCAATATGAATCGATGATTTTCTGGTTTAATTTAGCATGGGTTTATCAATATAGGCGCAGCTGGACATCAATGCTCACCACTGACCTCTCCAAACCAAAAACATGCCTTTTCTCTACAATAAAGTTCAGAGTCTCGTCCATTTATCTACAAAGCAACGTCAGCAAGCACATATACTCATTAAAGGAACTGCATATTCACGGTCAAAATTTTCTCGCAGACGGAAAGCTTTCTGTTAACAATTCCGATCATCCCAGCAAAATGCAAGCTTGTAACAAGGCTTTCCCCACCCTCCATGGAACAAGTATAAATCAGGTCACAGTAATAGCTAGGGATGCACCGAAATGATTTTTTTTTTTTTTTTTGCCAAAACTGAAAATGAGAAACTCTTGGCCGAAAACTGAAACACCGAAAGAAATTATTTTGCCAATTTTTGGTACCATTGCATTTATGGCTATGGCTGTGTACTTACCAAACTAAAGTCAAGGCATTGCAATTGCATGAATTAATATTCATGCTCCAAAGTATAAATCAATTACAAAATTATGAATATATTTATTTAGCACTGACATTCCGACAAAGCACAATATAAAATAAAATTATAAATAAAATGTTTTAGGCCTACTTGGCCCCACTCATGAATAACCTTCAGGCCTATAACGGACTGGCCTATTACTGGCTGCTAAAAAATTGTGAAATTAAATATGTTTATAATAACACAGCAGCCCACTGATTGGGGGCAACTTGCTTCCGCATTATCGCTAGAAAACTGGCTTCACTTGCCATCATTCAAACAGGTCTTCAGATTGTTTTTTTGAAACGTGTGTAATTTTAGGCAGCTTGATAAATATTTCAATGAACAAACGCAACCTTGTTTGAAAGGTAAGGCAACGCAGTATAAGTGCGTTGCCTTACCTTTCAAACAAGGTTGCGTTTCTTCACTGAAGCTGCAGTATTTATTAAATCTATTTCTTTGCTTGTGACCCTGGTTGTAGCGTAATTAGAGGCAGCGGTTTTCCCCTAATTTCCCTTGAGAAAGTTATCATGCTGCCCCTATTTTACGAAAATTGTGTGGAAAATAACTTTATGGGTGCTGATGAAGCAATGTGTTCTTCAGAAAGGTATCACAGATGAGGTGACACATAAGCGATAAATTCTAATACTCTGCTATCTCCTGCGATTTGCGAATTTGCCTATTTTGCCTTCAATTTCAAACTGAATTATGAAGCCTGAATGTGAAGGAAAAAAGGTAAATTTACATCCTCTGTGTGTGGTGATTCCATATTTTTTTCCAGGGGTTGCAGTGACATTATGGAATACTGATGGTGCACAAATGCCTTGAGAATATATTGCCTTTTTCAATGAATACTCTATGCCTTTTACGGATATCATTGCTTTGCGTTTTTAGGTGGTACATTATTTAATGTGCAAGCAAATCGGACACAACACCAGCTGCTATCCTATGCATCAGGACAATGTCAAACAGAAATTACAATTGAGCACTCGAGGACTTCAGTGCCGTAACGTGGTGACAGTGCTTGTCCCCTGATTTGAATGCATAAATATTTAATTAACAAAATAGACAGAATAAAAGTCCAGACAGGCGCGCATGCGGTTTTTGCTTGCATCATCACAACATCCTATTTCGGACCAAAAACCGCAAATGCATTTTTTTGCCATTTTCAGTGGCCGAAAATTCGGTGCATCTCTGTAATAGCTGTTAGCACTTTAAAAGAGCGAAAATGCATGGCATTCCGTTTCATTGAATGTGGTATAAATTCTAAAACTGATGGCCTAGTTAAGAAAAATGCTAGCACACTGCAGTATCGACGACTCTTTTGTTACCCAATGTGACAAACTAGCGAAAATGCATGGCATTCCGTTTCATTGAATGTGGTATAAATTCTAAAACTGATGGCCTAATTAAGAAAAATGCTAGCACACTGCAGTATCGATGACTCTTTTGTTACCCAATGTGACAAACTAGCTGTCATCATGGTGATAAATCAAAAATAAGAAATAGCTGGCTCGTTAGCAAGCAGGCTAAAAGTAAGATAGAGCTACACCATACAAAGACAGCTTTACTCACTTTTCAATAATATTATTGAGCTGCTCCTCAAAAGTATCAATGCTGTCAGCCCTCTTGTCTGCTCCATTCAGAATAACTGCTATTTTCCATCTCAATCACATTTCCATCCCGCGAATAAGTTCAGCTCTCTAGTCTCAGTTCTGGAGGTTTTTGTTCCCATGCAACCACGTCAGTCTGAGCTGCGTAAAGTTTATTGAATACAATGTAACCCTATCACGCAAGTATTTTAATATGTTTTTAAGGTCCAATCAATGTCTTTCACTTACTGAGGAAAGCTTATACTGTCTGCAGTTGGATAAAAATCATGTCAACCAACTGTTAATTACCAGCAGAATTTCAAGTGGGCATGAACTACACCTTGGTTTTCACGCAGATACCATTGAATCACCATTAAAGTGATTGGATTTCCAAGAGAGCTTGTATGAGGCTCTAAAAGACAGCTAAATTCTTCATCTGACATATCTACGCATTAATCCACAATAGGAAATTGCACATTTTTAACATGTGATGACTGAAATTGATAGTAGAATGATATAGTTTCAATACCATGGTGAATTTTTGCCTTAGGAAACAGATTTTTTTTTTAAACTACTTGGAATACCATTAGGTCACTGTAACTGAAGTGGTTGCTACAGAGGACAAAGATTTTTTTCTGTCGCAAGAGATCATTTTTTTTAAACTGCTGGACAGATACTATGAGCAAGGATATTGAGCATTTTGCACATCATGCTTAGCTGAGGACTTGAATCCATGCAACTCCTGAAAAAGAGGGATAGGAGTGAACTCCTCAATATTCTAGAACAGAGGTGGGCAGGGAGGCCGTATCTGTCCCTGGTTTTCACACCAACGTCTGGTCTTTAATTAGTTGATTGTCTCAATTAGCCAAACCATTTATGAAATCTGACGTTTCATGCGCATTTCTTTAAATTATCATGAAACTACAAAGACTAGTCTTATCTCCCGTCATAAAACATTTTCCTTTGATCGAATCATTGCGAAAATCTATATTTGTGCATGCAATCAATTAACTCAATTAGTCAGGGTAATTGATAAGAATAAAAACCTGCATACACACCGGCCCTCCAGGACCGTGATTGCTCACTCCTGTTCTAGAATGTGTTCCAGCTCTGCTTGCTTGTGAATATTCAATAACTGATCTAGTGTTAGAGTAGTGCAACTGCTTCCATAAAAAGAACCGCTCTATGTCCGCAGGCGTCTACATCTGCAGAAAGGTGTTAAACAATGAGCTGCATGGTCGAATTTCTGGAAAGAAGCCATGATTGCGCCAATCCCGCAAAAAAGCCCGCCTAAAATTATGGCAGACAACACCTTAACACACCTCACAACCTCTGAAATACTGTCATTTGGAGTGATGAGGCCAAAATAGGATGTTATGGTCACAACCATAAGCGCTATAGTTGGAGAACAGTCAACTAGGCCCATGGTGAAAAATATACCATTCACACTGTAAAGCATGGTGGTGGCTGTCTGATGTTTTGGGGGTGTGTGAGCTCTAAAGGCACAGGGAATTTTATGAAAATCGATGGCAAGATGAATGTAGCATTTTATCTGAAAATACTGGCAGACTATTTGCATTCTTCAGCACGAAAACTGCGTGGGGCATGCAGTTAACTTTCCAGCATGACAAAGCACAAGGCCAAGTTGACCCTCCAGGGGTTACAGAAGAAAAAGGTGAGGTTCTGAAGTAGCCATCACAGTCTCCTGACCTCAATATCATCGAGTCGCACTGGGGAGATCTCAAACATGCAATTTATGCAAGAAGACCAAAGAATTGGCAGGAGCTGGAGGCATTTTGCGGGGAAGAATTGGTAGCTATACCACCTGAGAGTATCAGAGGCCTCATTGACGACTATCACAAAAGACTGCACTGTTATTGATGCTAAAGGGGGCTAAGAGCTAAGGGTGTGCACACTTTTGAACAGGGTTCATGTAATTTTTTTCCCCTAATTGCCATGTTTTATTTGATGATTGTACCATTCTACATGACCTACTGTTGGATATGAATAATGAAAGAAATGTGTTTTGCCTGGCCATTCATGTTTTCTTTAAATAATGTTACCTATTTGACAAATTCAGCCATGATATGCAAACTTTTGAGCACAACTATATGTGACATTGTCCTACCATATGGAAAAAATAATACTTCTGACTTGAGAGAAAAGTTTTGGGGAAAATGTAGTTTGAAAGTTTGAAATAATGTCACAGTCCAAATATTTGCAAAACTCCATGTTTTCTATAACTGAAATAGCTGAGGAGAGGAGATCAGTTTGTTCATAGTTTTCTCATCTCTGATCTGGATGATCATTTCACCCACTCGCACGTATTTTTTCCACAGCGAGGAGCTGAAGCTGGGCTTCGAGAAGGACCCTGCGTTCAGAGGCATGATGTCGGTCGCACTGGGGCACGAGGAGCATAACGTGCGTGCCCGTGAGAGCCCAGCGGGGCTGTCAGTGGAGGCCCAGGTGGACTGCCTTCTGGACCAGGCCACGGACCCCAACATCCTGGGGCGGGTGTGGGTGGGCTGGGAGCCATGGGTGTGAGCACTGTCAACTGGTAACTGCATCAGGGGATTTAGGAACATCTATATTGAAGTACTTACCAGAGACATGAAGAATCTTTCAGGGTATGCAGTGGTGACGATGAAATTTATCATGCTTTTGTTACGCAGGGTCTGCACACTGTTCCTGGAAAGACTGCACTGTTTTAGTAAATGATCTAAATGAACGAGGATGCTTTTCACCAATAAATGCTAATCTTTTGGTAAAAGATGGATTTTCCTGTCTTTGTTAACTTATTTGGAATGCCCAATCATGCACAAGTTTAGTTGTGCTGCGATCTTTGGAACTGATCAGAGTGGAAGTTGGCTTGTGCTCATTTAGGTGATGTCACCAGTCGTATTCCACACCGCTGCCCTCAAGCCAGGGAGTTTCCTGTGCTGGAAAACATGCATTCTGATCACTTCATGACCCCACAGTGTATTTCATGTGTTCTTACACAACCCTGACTGTGACATTGCATATTTATTTTTACTAGTACTGTATCAGTAAAAAGTAAGAACACAACAACATGTTTCAAACAATCAATTATAAGGAAAGTGACAGATGCCTTTTATTAAAAAAAAAAAAAAGATTGAAGCCTTAAAACTGGCCACCCTTTGTTATAATTAGTGCTGCACGTGCTGCAAATGTGGTTTTCCTCTCCTGATGTCCTAGTGCAGTAGGTCCGAAGCCAGCTTGATTGTACAAAACCCAAAACCAGTGAAGTTGGCACGTTATGTAAATCGTAGAAAAAACAGAATACAATGATTTGCAAATCCATTTCAACTTATATTCAATTGAATACACTGCAAAGACAAGATGTTTAATGTTCAAACAGAAACTTTATTTTATTTAATTTTTTTGCAAACAATCATTAACTTTAACTAGAATTTAAAGGCAGCAACACACTGCAAAAAAGTTCGCACAGGGGCCTTTTTACCACTGTTACATCGCCTTTCCTTTTAACGACACTCAGTAAACATTTGGGAACTGAGGAGACCAATTTTTGAAGCTTTTCAGGTGGAACTCTTTCCCATTCTTGCTTGATGTACAGCTGAAGTTGTTCAACAGTCCGGGGTCTCCGTTGTCATGTTTTACGCTTCATAATGAACCACACATTTTCAATGGGAGACAGGTCTGGACTATAGGCAGGCCAGTCTAGTACCCGCACTCTTTTACTACGGAGCCATGCTGTTGTAACACGTGAAGAATGTGGCTTGGCATTGTCTTGCTGAAATGAGCAGGGGCGTCCATGAAAAAGACATTACTTGCATGGCAACATATGTTAAATGAAAGCAGATAGAATTCTCTACAAAGTTTTTGAGGCATTTTTCCAATTTAGTCTGTAATGTGAATATAGGCCACTAGATGGCAGTATTTACCTTTTTTTTATTCAGCTCAGACTGGAGTTATGTTTAGACATGTCCTGGGCATGTCTGGGGAAAGTCCCCGAAAATTAAAAAAAAAAAAAGAGGTCTAAATGTGGGTGGGGTCTGCAAAAGAGTATATAAGGAAAAGAATTGAGACAGTAGTAGTAGGAGAAATTGCAAGAAGAAGGAAACGTGTGACCAGACCTGTCATTTCTGTTCAAGACCTGTGAAGTTTCTTTTGTGGATTTTTGCCTGTGTTTGAGCCTTTTTCCTCACCCAGCACATCACCAGGAAACCCACCAAAGGGACTGTAAATATTTCTGTTTTTTGTATTCAATCTTGGTCAGTAGATTAGTTAGTAGTTAGTTTGTCTTTGTTAAAAATTAAATGTGTTTAAGTTTTAAAACTGTCTGTCAGTCATCCCTTGCTGTTGCTGTTGTGTTGTAAATTGTAATAACAAATTGGGGCCATAACAAATTGGGGGCTCGTCCGGGGGGAACCATTGTGTGAGTAATTTATTGAAAATCTAACATTTCAAACTGTAAAATTGTTTTTTGAATTTTCCTATATAAATATATTGACAGATCAACAGCAATGGATGATTTCTTGGCATCACCAACCGTTGAGGTTTTGAAGTCTTTTAAAAAGACAGAACTGCTAGAAATTTGCAGACATTTAGAGCTGACAGAGGTAAAACCAGCCATGTGAAAAGCAAGACTGGCTAGAGAGATAGTTGAATATTACATTGATGAAAATGTGTTTGCACCAAGAGATCTGGAACAGTTTCCTGTGGAAAATCCAAATATAGAAATGGAACTTAAATTAATAATGCTAGAGATTGAAAGGGAGGAAAAAGGAAAACAAAGAGAATTTGAGTTAAAAAAATTAGCAAGAGAAGAAAAACAGAATTTGAGAGGGAAGAAAAAGAAAAACAGAGAATTTGAGTTAGAAAAATTTGCAAGACAGAGAGATTTTGAATTAGAGAAATTTGATAGAGAAGAAAGACTCCAAATGGAGCAACTAAAAATTAAATTCAAACTGAAAATAAATTTCGGGCTAGCCAGGAGGTAAAATTGGTGCCTCCATTTCCGGAAAAGGATGTTGACAACTATTTCCAGTGTTTTGAAAAGGTAGCAAAGAGTTGCCAGTGGCCAAAGGAACACTGGCCTCTGATGTTGCAAACTGTCCTCAAGGGTAAAGCTCAACAAGCCTATTCAGCTTTGTCTGCAGATGATTCCTCTGATTATGAGGTTGTCAAAAAGGTTATTTTGAGAGCTTATGAGTTGGTTCCAGAGGCTTACCGACAGAAATTCAGAGGTCTGAAGAAATCTGAAAATCAGACTTATGTGGAATTTGCTAATGAGAAGAAGGTTTGCTTTGAGCGCTAGTGTACTTCTATGGAGGTGAAGGATGATTTCAACTCCCTAAAAGAGATGGTGTTAGTTGAAGAATTCAAGTACTGTATTAAGGATGATGTTAAGACCTACCTTAATGAGAAGCAAGCACTGAATTTGAAATCAGCTGCCAAATTTGCAGATGAATATGTTCTCACACATAAGTCCAAATTTCAGTCTAGCAGTAACAATAGATGGTCCCTATTTCAGAAAAAGGGTTACGGTGATACCCAAGATTCCTCACCCAAAGACAAAGACCAATCTGGTGATGGTGCTCAGAAATCCAGTAACAGGTCTGATCAAAGTGTGAAAGCTGACAGTGACAAAAGTGGTCTAGTTTGCAGTTATTGCAAGAAATCTGGTCATGTTACAACTAACTGTTGGTTCCTTAAAGCTAAGAAAGAAAAAGGAAAGGATACCAAACCAAATGCCTTTGTGAAAACAAGGTTAGAAACCCCTGTAGTAGATAACCGATCTGCTAAATTGCCTGCTTCTTGTGGGGCTAAAAAGCCTGATACTGCTGACTTTGTGAGGGAGGAATTTCTTCCATTTGTGTCAGAGGGATTTGTGGCTCTGAATGAGCATACTACTCCTGTCCCCATAGATATCCTAAGGGATACCGGAGCTTCTCAGTCACTTTTGTTGATGGACTCCTTGGAGTTTCGTGATAAGACCGCTTCAGGGGATTTCATACTTGTACAAGGTATTGAAGGGAGGACTGTATCTGTACCCCTGCGCTCTATATTCTTGAAGTCAGATTTAGTTACAGGACAGGTAAAGGTGGGACTTATGTCAAGTCTACCTATAAAGGGTGTTTCTCTGTTGCTAGGCAATGACCTGGCTGGGGTCAAAGTAGTTCCCCCTGTACATCTTACTTCACAGCCGAGCACTAAAGATGGGGATGAGGACCCATCTCTGTATCCTTCTTGCGCAGTGACTCGTGCTATGGCGAAGAAGGCTAAAGAAGAAGATGTTGTGGTGCCGTCCAGCACATTGAATAGTCAGGACTCTGGTGGTTCGCCTCATGACTCTGATTAGCCTACTATGGTTTCTCCGTTTGAGGACTTATCAGATACTTTTATCAGTTCTCTATTCAGACAGCCGGATGGGTCTGGTGATTCTGATGTGTCTGGAGACTTGTCTCTGTCCAGAAAGCGGTTGATTGAGGAGCAAACTAATGATCCTGAAATTTGTGCACTAAGGAGGAGAGCCCTTCCTGATAAAGAAATAGAAGCAGTTCCAGTTGGGTATTATCTCAAGGATGGTGTGTTGATGCGGAAGTGGCGCCCTCCTGATATCCCTGCCAATGCAGATTGGGCAGTGGTCAGGCAAATTGTTGTTCCGAAGGTCTACAGGAATGAGATCTTAACAATGGCTCATAGTTTACCTTTAGGAGGTCATCTTGGTGTTAACAAGACTGTTGATAAGATCATGAAACACTTCTTTTGGCCTGGGCTTCGGAAAGACGTTTCCAACTTTTGCAAAACCTGTCACACTTGTCAAGTAGTTGGAAAACACCAGTTAGACCCACCTGTAGCTCCATTGCAGCCTATCCCAGCATTTGGAGAGCCCTTCTCTAAGGTCATTGTTGATTGTGTTGGTCCATTACCCAAGACTAGATCTGGAAATCAGTGCTTGTTGACAATCATGTGTGCATCTACCAGATTCCCTGAAGCCATACCTCTACATAACATCAAGGCAACTGCAATTTCAAAGGCTTTGATAAAGTTCTTCACGTTGTTTGGCCTTCCCAGGGAAATTCAGTCAGACCAAGGTAGCAATTTCACTTCCGGATTGTTTCAGCAGGTTGTGTATGAACTAGGTGCAAAGCAGATTCTTTCTAGTGCCTATCATCCAGAAAGTCAGGGTGCTTTAGAGCGGTTTCATTCCACTCTCAAGCCAATGGTGAGGACTTATTGTTATGACCATGAGAAAGACTGGGATGAAGGTGTTCATTTGCTGTTGTTTGCAGCTAGAGAAGCAGTGCAGGAGTCTACTGGATTCAGTCCATTTGAGCTAGTGTTTGGTTATGAAGTGAGAGGACCTTTTCTGTTATTGAGTGAACAATGGCAAGAGGAAGAGCCGCACATCAGTCTGTTGGACTATGTTGGCAAGTTCAAGGAAAGATTGCGTGCAGCTTGTGACCTAGCCAAAGAGAACTTGAAATCAAGTCAGGGAAAAATGAAAACTTGGTATGATCATAAGGCTAGAAGCCGTGAGTTTAAACCAGGAGACAAGGTCCTTGTGTTGTTTCCCTTGCAGTCCAATCCATTGCAGGCTAGATTTCATGGTCCTTATGAAATTCTGACAAAACTCAATGATCTCAATTACATTGTGAAGACTCCAGATAGGAGAAAACCAAAACAATTGTGTCACATTAACATGCTGAAGCCTTATCATGACAGAAATGCTAGGGTTGCAGCTGTCACTTCAGATTCTCCTATGGTCAAAACGTGTGAAGATGAGGGGGAGTTTCAAGATGATGAACCTAGAATTAAAGCTGAAGTTCTTTCATGTAAATTTTCAAATTCTGAAGTGTTGCAAAATCTTGATGTAAAACTCCAGCACTTAGAACCCTCACAGAGAGATCAGTTTGAGAGGTTGATCAAGAAATATGAGGATCTGTTTCCTGATGTTCCAAAAAGAGTTTCTATAGCCTCTCATGATGTCGATGTTGGTGATGCCAAACCAATAAAACAGCATCCGTACCGGATGAATCCTGAAAAGAGAAAGATTGCTGAGAAAGAGGTTGAGTACATGTTAGAACATGATATTTTCAGACCCTCCAACTCAGATTGGAGTTCACCCTGTGTGCTAGTTCCAAAACCTGATGGAAGTACTAGATTCTGTACAGATTATCGCAAAGTCAATGCTGTAACTAGAACTGATGTGTTTCCAATACCTAGGATTGATGATTGTATCGATAGAGTAGGGCAAGCAAAGTTTCTGACCAAGATTGATTTATTGAAGGATTATTGGTGTGTGCCTTTAACTGAGAGGGCCAAGAGCATCTCTGCTTTTGCCACACCATCTGGGTTGTACCAGTATGAAGTCCTACCCTTTGGGATGAAAAATGCCCCAGCCACATTCCAAAGGATGATACAGTCTCCAATCGCCGGATTGCCACACACGGATGCGTACATCGATGACCTGATCACATGGAGTGACTCCTGGGAAGAACATCTAAAAGATGTAGAGACGTTGTTCCAGCGCCTGACCCAGGCTAACCTGACTGTTAACCTGAACAGGAGTGACTTTGGTTGTGCTACTGTCACCTGTCTTGGCTATGTCATAGGTCAGGGTAAGGTGGCACCCATAAATGCTAAAGTCCAAGCCATCATGGACTTTCCCGTTCCTGACAACAAAAAAGCTTTGCGCAGCTTCCTTGGAATGATCGGGTACTACTGCAAGTTCTGCAAGAACTTTGCTGAGATTGCTCTCAGTCTAACTAACCAACTGAAGAAAGGCGTAAAGTTCACTTGGGATGATGCATGCCAGAGAGCCTTCGATCGCCTGAAGTCTCTGCTGTGTCACTTCCCCGTGCTCAAATCTCCTGACTTCAAC
The DNA here is from genome assembly GCA_029721435.1 of Gymnothorax reevesii. Classification (NCBI taxonomy): domain Eukaryota; kingdom Metazoa; phylum Chordata; class Actinopteri; order Anguilliformes; family Muraenidae; genus Gymnothorax; species Gymnothorax reevesii. The sequence goes on from CM056574.1 coordinate 120,566,730, forward strand.
AAACCGTTCTCCATCGCGGTCGATGCTAGCGACCAAGCTTGTGGATCTGTGCTCCTACAGAGAAGTGACTCTGATGACATCGAGCATCCCGTGGCATACTTCTCCAGGAAGTTCAATCGCCACCAAAGGAACTATTCCACAATAGAGAAGGAACTGTTGGCTCTGGTCCTTTCTTTACAACACTTTGAAGTTTATGTTTGTACGGGACAAAAGCCAATGATTGTATACACTGACCACAATCCGTTAATGTTTTTGAGTAAGATGAAAAACAAGAATCGGAGATTGTTGAATTGGAGTTTGATTTTACAGGAGTTTGACTTGGAAATTAAGCATGTGAAGGGTACAGACAATGTAATTGCTGATTGCTTATCCCGTGTTTGAATATGTATATATATATATCACGTGTTTATTTGAATATTGCATATTTTGCCTTTATGAGTCAAATTTTCCCTTTTGGAATGGAGGTGTAATTTGAATATAGGCCACTAGATGGCAGATGGTCTAAATGTGGGAGGGGTCTGCAAAAGAGTATATAAATAAAAGAATTGAGACAGTAGTAGTAGGAGAAATTGCAAGAAGAAGGATACGTGTGACCAGACCTGTCATTTCTGTTCAAGACCTGCGAGGTTTCTTTTGTGGATTTTTGCCTGTGTTTGAGCCTTTTTCCTCACCCAGCACATCACCAGGAAACCCACCAAAGGGACTGTAAATATTTCTGTTTTTTGTTTTCAATCTTGGTCAGTAGATTTGTTAGTAGTTAGTTTGTCTTTGTTAAAAATTAAATGTGTTTAAGTTTTAAAACTGTGTCTGTCATCCCTTGCTGTTGCTGTTGTGTTGTAAATTGTAATAACAAATTGGGGCCATAACAAGTCTTAGAACTTGAATTATCTTCCTTTGAAAATGGCTCTTTTCAGAAAGTGAAATTTTTAGTGTCATATTCCAATGCTTGTAGCTCGGTATCAAAACATGATATTTTGTATTTTATGGAATCAAAATGTTCCTAATATATAGATCTACAATTTCTCTGATATACTTTGTTATATAAATGCGAATAGTTTAGCTGTAAATTGAGTATAAATTAAAATCCTTGAAATTTTGCGATTTTCAGGTTTTCTGAGGGTGGTTGTGTTGGCAATTTTCTACTGCAGCAACCGATAACGATAACTGTGTGTTTCATAGCTCATTTTGAAGAAGATACCTATATGAATTTAGGAAAATTACTTGAAAAATCATCAGTCACGGTGTTCTGCTCTTACAATTGCTTGAAGAACCCCTAAAACTGAAAATCTCAATTTTGAGGGAACTTTGGAGGATTGTGACTCATTAACTAATGATCCAATCGAAGTATTGTTAACATCATCACATACGCCAATGCAAGCTCTACATTTTCTATGTTATACCCTATTACTAAAATGTTGATATTTAAGCCATAAAATGTAGAAATATCATGATGGGGTTCGGTCATTGTAACTTTACTCACTGGATTTGTGTGGACTACTCTGTAGTAACCATTTGACCAAATTGAACGACATTTTAAGGGATGATGGACTGTTATGTAAATTCTAGAATCACGAGGCCAGATTGTACATTTTCGCTCTTAGTCGAGTGAAAAAAGTGAAAAAGCATCAAACAACTTCAAGTATCAGCCTATTTTGAGTTTACCATTAATTCAAATGTTCAGGTAAGATAGACTGCTATTTAACTTTGTGAATCACAAGGCCTGATTTTGAATTTTTATTGTCAGTCAACTGAAAAAAGTGAAAAGAGATAGATTTTGTGTGGACTCTCTTGGGGTAACCGTTGGCCCAAATTAAAGTAACTTTTCGGCGATGAAAGAATGCTACCTAACTCAGTGAACGAAGGAGCCCGGCTTTATATTTTCAGTCTCATTCAAGTGAAAACAGTGAAAATGCGACATTATTTTGCTTCAACAGTGCCTTCCTGAAAATAAGGCAAAACTTTCTTCTACCATATATAAATTATATTTCACTATTTATTCTTCCATTGCGGAATGTACGCAAAGGAAAGTCATGTCGTTAACGTAAGGGCGGTCTTGGGGACCGTTAAAGCGGCGTTATACTTTGCGCATCCGCGAACGCATTTGTGCGCACTCGGACGCAGATGCGTCCACTGCCTGACGGTGAAGCCCCACTACACACGGAAAATCCGGATGTTATCCGCACCTCCCTGCGGAACTGCTCGTTTATGGGCGTTTCTGACTTGCTGGCTTGTGGGCGTGTCGGCCATTGTGTGATCAAATAGAATCCATCCCCACTAAATTTTGATTTTCCTGCTGTTATGAGTACAAATCAATTTTCGTACAAACATCTCTCTGCCATGGATTGTCGAAAGGAGATTCTGGCTGCGATTTTGCTGTTGTATCGTAGATACAACTGCCGTCGCCACCGCCGTTTTGGGCTCATCCCATCCTGCAACGCAGAAAAAATTATGGGGAATATCATCGACTCGTATCAGAGCTCCGTTTGGATACAGCACTCTTCCAGCAGTACTTTCCACTGGACAGGTCCCAGTTCAGCTTCTTGTTCGTCCTTGTCAAAACAGGAAGATTTGCTTCCTGCTTGCTCTGGAAGTTTTTCGTACGAAAGAGATTGGCTCCCAGGTTGCGGGCACCGTATTAATTTAATTGATCCGGGCATCCGTGCGGGAAAGTGGGAGGGGACTAAGATGAAATTTTCTAGCCATATGGAAATGAATACGGTGCGGTCCATCTTAGATGAGCTTGGGCCCAGCGAAGCCGGCGGTGTTTCTGGGTGCTGTTGATAAATGGCTTTCGCTTTGCATTGTAGAGTTTTAACTTGAACTTGCAGATGTAGCGACAAACTGTAGTTTTTTTTTAAATTTTTATTTTATTTAACCCTTATTTAACCAGGGAAGTCCTATTGAGATTGAAATCTCTTTTTCAAGGGAGCCCTGGGGGAAGAGGTGGGGAGGGACAGAGGAATTGCACAGCAATAAGGGGATGATTAGGCGGCAGATCGAAAGAGCCAAATTGGGACTTTAGCCATGACACCGGGGAACCCCCTACTCTTATCGAAGTGTGTCATAGGTTCTTTAATGACCACTGTGAGTCAGTGTAACGTCTCATCCGAAAGACGGCGTCTCCTTCAGTACAGTGTCCTCGTCACTGCACTGGGGCATTGGGGATTATCCCACCAGAAGGAAGATCGCCACCTACTAGCCCACCAACACCTCTTCCAGCAGCAACCTGGTTTTCCTCAGTTGTCTCCCATCCAAGTACTGACCAAGCCCACACCTGCTTAGCTTCAGCCACGCAGCTGAAGCAGATCAAATTGTTGTATGGCTGCTGGCATAGTTACTGACAGTGGTTTTCTGAAGTGTTCCTGAGCCCATGTGGTGATGTCCTTTACACACTGATGTCGGTTTTTGATGCTGTACCGCCTGAGGGATCGAAGGTCACGGGCATTCAATGTTGGTTTTTGGCCTTGTCGCTCACGTGCAGTGATTTCTCCAGATTCTCTGAACCTTTTGACGATATTACGGACCGTAGATGATGAAATCCCTAAATTTCTTGCAATAGCTCATTGAGGAATGTTGTTTTTAAATTGTTCGACAATCAGCTCATGCATTTGTTTACTAAATGGTAACCCTCGCCCCATCCTTGTTTGTGAATGACTGAGCATTTCAGGGAAGCTGCTTTTATACCCAATCATGGCACCCACCTGTTCCCAATTAGCCCATTCACCTGTGGGATGTTCCAAATAAGTGTTTGATGAGCATTCCTCAACTCTCTCAGTCTTTTTTGCCACTTTTGCCAGCTTTTTTGAAACATGTTGCAGGCATCAAATTCCAAATGAGCTAATATTTGAAAAAAATTACAAAGTTTACCTGTTCGAACATTAAGTAACTTGTCTTTGCAGTGTATTCAATTGAATATGGGTTGAAAAGGATTAGCAAATCATTGTATTCTGTTTTTATTTACGATTTACACAACGTGCCAACTTCACTGGTTTTGGGTTTTGTAGTTGAATTAACTGTTTCTTGTCATCAAAAAAAAAAAAAAAAAAACCCACCACATTAACAGTGCCTTGTCGTGGCGTGGTGGCTTGTGTGTCTCTGACCTTGCGGGCTATGCTGACCAGAGTTCACACTTGTGGTAGGGACACCCATGTCAGAAAGACCAATGGATAGAGACCCAACTAAATCTGTACAACTTTGAAGCAAAAACAAATTGTTTTTAAATTCTAACATTTGGAAAATTTTCACTATGTTGTCTCTAGTGTCAAACCGGTCATCCTCATAGGTCCAGCTACTATGAGGAGACCGCACTTTTGCCCGCGGGCAAACGTAACACTAGTTATTATTATTATTATTATTATTCTTCAGAAATGTTTTTGCAAATTCCCGTGAGATGGTAAATGGCAGAGACCTGAAATTCTGCACACTGGTTGGAAGTTATAAGTGCTGACCAAGGCATTTTTAACTCAATCGGCATAATGGTGGCGCTATAATTCAAGAAAAACAGGTTTTCACTTAAACAGTAGGAGTCATGACCTTTAAAGTCCAATTTCCACAAAACTTTGTATAGACATTCCTTAGTCCATTCTCTACAACTTTGCCATAAGGACCTTTGCCATAGGTCCCATTCCTTCGAAATTTGCTGTGGATCATGAGTGGACCAAGCTTATCAAAGATTGCCTAAAGCTTTTTGAAATCTCATTTCGTTTCCAAGATATTGACCAATGAACTCCAGCAGGGGCGTGGCTTAGCACATAAATGGACAAAATTCAACAACCATTGAGCCAATCATCACAGAACTTGCAGAATATGTCCACTTAATTACCAGGAACATACCCTGACAGTTTCATGCAAATCGGCCCTTAGGGGGCACTGTAACACAAATCAGAGTGTAAATCAGCAACTGTATGTCCGATAGCCATAAAACTCACAGGATATATTCATATAAGTACCTGAAACCTACTCAGAAAATTTCACTCGAATTGACTGATAGGGGGCGCTATAACTGCTAAACAAAACAGCATGGTATAACACAAATCAGACTATAAATCAGCAATTGTTTGTCCTAAAGCCATAAAACTTGCAGGATATATTCATATAAGTACTTGAAACATAATCTGAAAATTTCATTCAAATTGACTGATAGGGGGCACTATAAATGCAAAACCAAGCAGCGTGGTAAAACACAAATCAGACTATAAATCAGCAATTCTTTGTCTTATAGCCATAAAACTTGCAGGATATATTCATATAAGGACTTAAAACATAATCTGAAAATTTCTTACAAATTGACTGATAGGGGGCACTATAATTGCAAAACCAAGCAGCGTGTAACAATACAAATCAGACTATAAATCAGCAATTGTTTGTCCTATAGCCATAAAACTTGCAGGATATATTCATATAAGTACTTGAAACATACTCTGAAAATTTCATTTAAATTGTCTGATAGGGGCGCTGGGATACTAATCTGTTGCCTGATAAGTCAAAAGTGGAACTAACTGGAAGACATGGGTCTCATTACATCTAGCATAAAGCTAACACAGCATTCCACAATAACACAAAACAAACAAGGTGGTAGTAGTGCAATGGTCTCGGGCTGCATTGTTGCTTCAGGACCTGGGGAACTTGCCATAATTCATGGCGCCAAAATTTCTGCTCACTCACAGAAAATTCTGAGGGAGAATGTCCAGCCATTTGTTTGTGGCTACAAGCTAAAGCTCAGTCGGGTTATGCTGCAGGACAAAGATTCAAAGCACACAAACAAGTTCACCTCTGAAACACTCAGAAGAAATAAAAGTTTTGGAGTGACTAGTCCCAGTCCTGACTTGAAGCTCATTGAGATGTTGTAGCATGACCGTGAACAAGCAGTTCATGTGCTCAAAAACCCTCCAATGTGGATGAATTAAAACAATACTGAAAAGTCACATGGGCCATATTTCCTCTACAGAGTGTATCCAAAAAAAGTTCACACTTTGAAAAATGTCTCTAAAATTGATATAATTTTCTAAATATGTGTTATGATGTATTCATGGACCATGCCCTCATGCTCCTATTGACACCTTGTTCATCGCCTGCTGTTCCGCATGAGAGAACACAAGTTGTTGATTTTCACCCAATTTAAACTGGCTTGCGCAAAGAATTGAGGGGGTTATAAACACTATAGTTTTCAGGTGAACACGTGTCGCCAGCAAAGCTTTAGTTTGGAGTGTGACTACCAACTGAAAGTGTGACTACCGGACAGACGGACGCCGGACAAAGTGATCCTTATGTGCCGCTATGCTTCGCAGGCGACACAAAAACAAACAGGATTGTTGGAAAGATTGCCGAGGTTGCCATTTTGAGGCAAGTTCCTGCAATGGTCCGACGGTCTGTTATTGACATGCTGAGGAGAGCAGAAGTGTACAAAGGAATGGAGCCCATGTTGAAGACTGAAATTTGAATGCAATGTTCCTTGAACCATGGACTTAAGTACAGTCATGCTGTTGTAAGTGTGCTGAGAATAGCAAAATGTGAGTCCGATGTTAGTGGGCTGGTAGCGGACAAAGGGTTAATTCAATTTTCATGAAAACTGAAGCATTTCACAAGGATTTACAAGGTGGCAATAGGAGCATGAGGGCATGGTCCATCACTACATCAATAGATAGATTTTTGGAAAATGATATATCAATTTGGGAGACATTTTTCAAAGTGCACACTTTTTATGATACACCCTGTATTGCGATATAAAAGACAGTTATCACTAAAGTTTGATAACAGGTTGGGCTGCCATTAGCAGCAATTTTTTCACTGTAATGTGAATAGAGGCCACTAGATGGCAGTATTCACCTTTTTTTGTTAAGCCCAGGTTAGAGATATGTTTGGGCATGTTTTAGGCATGTCTGGGACCCAGAGAAAAATTTTTTTAAAAAGCCTAAAAGGTGGGAGGGGTCTGCAAAAGAGTATATAAGGAGTAAAATTGAGACCGTAAAGTAGTAGGAGAAATTGCAAGGAGAAGGATACATGTGACCAGACCTGTCATTCTGTTCAAGACCTGTGAAGCTTTTAGTGGATTTTTGCCTGTGTTAGAGCATTTTCCTCACCCAGGACATCACCAAGCAACCCACCAAAGGGACTGTAAATATTTCTGTTTTTGTATATAATCAATCTTGGTCTGTAGAGTGGAGTAGTTTGTTGTTAGTTGCCTTTGTTTAATTAAATGTGTTTTAGTTTTCAAATTTTTGTCTGTCATCCTTTGCTGTCGTTAATGTCATAACAAATTGGGGCCATAACACACATGCATGATAGATTTCTGAATAATTCTTTACCTTCAATAAATTAAATGATCATTTAAGAGCTGCATTTTGTGATTACTCGTGTGTCTCTCAAATGAAAATCAATTGGATAGACTGAAACCTTTAAATATTACAGAGAAGCAAAAATGGAAGAAACTGGCAAGGGGAAAAACACTTTTTCACAGCACTGTGATCACAAAAAACTGGATTTGTCATTTAGGAAAGGTCCATTCCTCTCAGCAAATTTTATTCTTAAGCATGGGAAAAAAGAAAATGCTCTGCTCATATGAAATTTGGTTTGTAGAACTTTATTTTTATGATTATTATGCTGTACATCATTCCATCGCAATGACCGTAAGTGGTGTCGTGTAAGTTCATCTGGGCTGAGCACCGCTGATCATGACACTAAAACAAAATAAATAAGAATAAATACTGACATGCCTAAATGGCACCGTGATTACACTGGCTGAAATCATTTTGGGCGTCTTTTCCCCACATACAGCTGGTCTCTACATGTTACATATCCGAAGACAAGCAAGTATAGATATCTGGAATTTCTATAAAGCTCACTTTCTTGATCACATTACAACCAGAACCTTTTCTTAAACATTCTTTCTCATATAATAAAACCATGCCCATCTGGAGTCGGAACAGTCACAAAGGTATGTACAATGAATAGATTTTCAAATGGACAAAAGTTGCACTAAATCCTTTCTAGAGCTTGCTCTTACATCAGCAAGAGTGTAACTTTAGAGAGAAGGGACTTGTTGTCACAGAATAGTATAAATAGCAAAATAATCACGATCATTTGTCAGGATTGCAAAGTGGGTTTCAAATCAGCCAATGCTTTGAAAAGCTAAAATGTTCACAAGGGTTCATACTCCTCTAAACTCAAGAGCATCAGCCTGTCCCCAGTTCAGCAGTGATATGTTTCAAAGGTTTATCAAACTGAAATAAAATAGATCTCTGAAGACGGGAGCAAATGGAAGAGCGTTATAGTTCAATATCCAAAGAGGAGAGCCAATAAAGACAACAATATGCACAGAATCCAATTTGGGTGGAATCAAATGAAATCCGCCAATGGGTGGGACTAATCGGAGTCGAAATGAAGGAGGTAATGGGAGTGCACTAAAGCAAGGAGAGGGGAGCATTCTACTGCCACCATGTGTCGAGTCGGCGTACGCGCACTTTCTGCTTGTAGTGGTACTCCTTGAGGTGCTCTTTGAGGGCATTGGGAATAGGCAGCCGGTCAATACCGTCATACGTGGTCCGGCTGCTAATGACGGCCCGACACACATGCTGCAGACTAAACGGGTGCGTGCGGTGGATAGGCCGTGACAACAGGGGCTCGAAGAACATGCAGGAGTTTGGGTCTTTGTAGTGCTCCAGCAGGCCAGTCACTGTGGGAGCGTGGAAGACGCTAGGGTCGTGAACGTCAAAGCTAAAGTTGTGGTTCCACTGCTCAATGCGTGCGTGCAGCGAGCGCCCATGGCGACGGAAGCTGACGGAGAACAGGTAGTCCTCCTGCGCCGAGTCGCGGAGCAGGAAGGTCCCCTCAGGCTTACCCTCCAGTAAGGTTTCTGCCTCATAGCGGTCCATCACACCCCAGTAGCAGGGCAGGTTAGTGATCTGCAATAGGTCTGGGACCAGGCAATGAATGTAGTCAATTTGGGTGTGCACCCTGTAGCTGTCCTGGGACTTCAGACGTTCTGGGTAAGGGGTGACTGCCATGGATAAGGGTCGGACGGGTCCGGCTGCCCCAAATTCAGAATCGGAAACTGAGGAGGATGGGGAGGACGAGAAGGGGGGAGGGGTTGAGGAAGAGGCTGCTACTTCATCGAGAGTGTCCAAGCAGCTCTGCAGTAGGAGCTGGTGTTGCTGTTGCTGCTGTAGTAATGTCGCCCTCTCGTCTCCCGCCAGCTCATTCATGCCATGCGCCAGCTTAGGCCCCAACTTGTAGAGAGGATTGATTTGCGCAGTGACCTCAAATGTGTGGATCTGCGCGTCGGGTGGAGGCTCTACCCCTTGTTCGATGCTGATTCGCCGACGCTCCCGCAGCCGGTCATCCTCATCCTCTACCAGCGCAGGGAGTGGCGAGCCAAGGGCGGGGCCAGCGGAAGCCTCCTCCGTCGTGTCCATCGAGGTGGGCTGTGAGATGGGCACCGTATGCTGCTTGATGAGGTACCACTTCTGTGCCAGGTCTGAGCCTGCCGGGAAGGGGCAGTCCTCCAGCATCAGCTCGCTCAGGTGGATCTTGCGGCGGGACGCTGAGCTGGAGAGAGTCTGCTGCACTTGGGTGGCAGTGTTGTGGGTTTTAATAGGGAAGCACTGCCCCACTGCATCCTGGATCTTTTGCCTCAGCGAGCGGCTAGCGCCTGCCGTTTTTCCCCCCTGATCCACCTCCTCTACCACTGCCCCTACTGCAGCCAGCCTACAGGCCCCTGACTCCGCAAGCCCAAACGGAGCCAGCCAGGGCCCCTGACCCCGCGTCTCCCCCTCCAGCGTCGAGCAGGACCCCCTGTCCCTGGACTCGCGGCCGCTCAGCAACTCTCCATACTCAAACCCATCGCTCACTGGCCGCTGCAGCACATGTTCATGAGACACCCTCCCCTTTTTCTTCCCCCTTCCGCCTTTACGCCCCCCGCCCCCTTCCCTCCTCTCCTCAGAGCGGCTCTGCCGGATTTTGGGGCGGGCTCCTCGCTCCCTGTCCTTACCACGGTCCCCTCCCCCCTGGGCACAGGACATGGCGGCGCTGGAGTCGGCTACAGAGAGCCAGAATAATGGGGGGGGGGGGTCCACTCAGAGCCGAACTATGGTGTAAAAACCACGTCTCTGCACGATACTTGATCCCAGCAGCAGTCAGGTGTTGGCCAAAAGTGCATCCATCCCTGTGGTATAGTATTGAAAACAGAAAAAGTGAGAAGAACAGCATCTTTATCATGCATCTATAATCCAAAAATATCCCAAGCCAGTAATCAGCTTATGTTTAGTTTTTAATATTGCCCAGAGCATCTAAATATTTTTGGGGAAAAAGATATGCATTCAAAAAAAACTTTAATAAGACAGTGCAAAAATGTATTTTCTACTGATCTTTCACAAGCCAATTATGCCCACCATCAGACTTGTGTGACCTGACCAGAAGTGGGAAAAAAAAAGGGGGCAGCCATTTTTGAGAGGAATCAAACACTGACTAATGGCTAAGTGTTTAGGGTCATAACTTCTGTCAAAGGCACCAACTGCCTAAAACTCCTGGGCCATTCCATCTCAAATGGACCAGTAGCCTGGGCATTTGTAACCACCATCTCTCAGATTGTCCTGATTTTTCCACCAGCAGTTGCAATATGTACATGGACAAAAATCCCAAAATTTGGGCTGCCCACTCCATCTGGTCACAAAATGGCAGCCATTCTAAAAATTGCAGTTTAGGCCCACTTTTTCAAACCCCTTTTTCCCAATAAATCAAAAACTATAGCACCTATTGGCACAAAACTTGGCTGTAATTATGTAATTTTTCATGCTGATTTTATTTTCTCCAGTCAAATAAGTGATGGCTCATATGGTTTGGAAACTATATTGGATGAAAACCATTTTGGGTGTACCGAACTTCGGCCCCCCTTATCTCAATTAATTTTCGATAGCAAATGACGACGCAAATTATCAATACGTCTTTATAAATTTGTTTGCGAGACTTCTTTCGAAAGAAGCCACGAGAATCCGTTTTCTACCATCTTAAGTAAAGAATGCGATGTTGCACAACTTATTCTTTAATGAGCCTCACTAATCATTTGCGAATTTATGCCGTTTCATAAGATACTTGAGTGCGGAATTTATAAAGACTACGCCTTTGGTAATTTACATCGTAATTTATCTGTGAAAGAAAACTCCTCACTTTCGTGGTGGAATGTATAACAATGCGATCGAAAATAAATTTGCCTGTCCTTCTACCAATTCCTATGAGCAACTGCATCTCAAGAAAAGAAAACTGCGAAAGGTTTAAGTCATTAAACCTTGAAGGGTGGGGTTTTGGCTTCCCTTTTCCCGGCCGACGAATTGCCACTGGTTTTTACAACTGTCCTTTTCGCCCTTTTCTTTCGATCGTGGGCACAGAATTATTCTTGAATAATGTATGCATCTCCTCTATTTTTAACTCCGATCTCGATGCCGACAGGTGAAAGGAAAAATAAATAGAAAAAAATGCCGCAGCCGCAATGTGTAGCAAATTGACGAAGTTCTACTGAAATTCTCTAATACACACAAAAACTTTGAAATGCACACATTAATCATGGAAATAGCAACAGAAAAATTAAACCCTGCTACCGAAACTGTAAAAACAGCAACATAAACTTTTGACTCGATAGCATAAGACAATGAAAACTGCAACATTTTCTATCGCATCCGTCTTTGCCAGTTTATGTTGCTGTTTTTACAGTTTCGGTTGCAGGGTTTAATCTCCGCGATTAATGTGTGCATTTCAAAATTTTTGTGTGCTGAGACTACGTTTTCTTTGGTAGGCCTGTCAGTGTGAGTGTTGGAATGACAGGAGAAAGTTCGAATTTCGCGGGTGGCAGAAGATGATCATTTCTCCATTTTGTCTATTTTTTTCAATGACCCGCCGCTTGATTGGAATGTCCTTTGCTTGTACTTGCCTTATAGTTATGCCCAAACGATATCCCAGTGCAAGACTAAGCCAATTTCCAAGACAGCGAGCAGGGAAAAATATGGAAAACGTTTTCTTTCAAGAATGGTTTTGATTTGCATAGCGCACGCTGATTGGTCACTTTATGTGAGGAACATCTGAGACTACGGGCCTTTACTTTTTTTTTTAGCTAGTGTGATAAAGCTCCATGGTGGATGTGCTGCAGTTCCCCCAAGGTAGCGGCAGACTTTGCTGTGGTGCCACTTCTATGGAGGCACATTTGCCGTAGTGCCCTTATATCTTCAGAATGGACTACGGTAACTTTTGCCGTGCCCCCCATCACCTGTAGTCCGAGGCCTGAATAATAATAATAAACCAGCACAAAAACAGTAGGGTTTCAGCCCTACGGGCTTGAACCCCTAAAAATACCAGCCAGCAGTGGCTGGTAGCCTTTTCAGCACAGTGTACAATTGGCTTCGCTCAGCATGAAAATAAATTGGGAGGGACGGCCGGTTTGGGATAATTGAATTACAGCATTGTTCGTTGCTCAAGCGCCTCCGGTTAGCGCTTGTCAGCAAAATTCTAAGCTTGTACATGTTCAGGTATCCTCTGCCCATGTTACGAACGGCAAAGTTTTGAACGAAAAGTGTAAAAAGGAGCAGCATCTGATAGGCCCGTGCTCAAGAGGAGAGCCATCAACGGTCTTCATTCTCCCGAGATTGGCAACATGAGGTCACATACCAGCCAGCTTTTATGTCCTTAGTTTGCTAATTGGGCATTCCAAATTCAGGTGGGATCAGAGATGCCAAATTATATTTAAAAATAAATAAATAAAACCTCCAATCCTTGGACTCAAAGAAGGACCAAATTATCCCGAAGACACTAACAATTCTTTAAAATAGTTTCAGATTAATTAAACTTTTTCTGATTTCGGAGATATAGATTTTACCGTTTTTTCTCTCTATACAGACCATTGAAGCCCTTGTCTCGATAAAAAATTGCAATTCTTAGACTCATGAAACCAGGGCAAGATTCACAGTAAGAGCCTATACTGTGTTTTAATGAGTCTCTGGAGTGTGCGTTGTATTCTACTCCAGATTTGACCAGTCTAAGTATGGAGATTTTAGAACTGTAGTTAATATGATATGGTCCATATGGGGTAAAAACAGTGAAATCAGACCTTTTCAGTTTTAACAAAAATAAGTGTGTAAAATATGAAAACTGGTGGTGTAAAGAATTTTTCTCCTCTCAAAGGTGATCTAGTGCAGATTTTATGAGGTAAGGTACAGTAATTTTTATAATAGTCTTATGTGATCTGTATGGGGAAATAAATGTAAAATCGCATTTTTCATTATTTTCACAAATCAGAGAAAGGTTTTGCTAATCTGGAACATGGTTTAAAATGGTGTTTAGGGTCTCACTGTAAATTTAGCTGAGGTTTGATGCGTCAATATATTGTGCTTTTTTTTTTAAATTAAACTAGGTGGTATGTGGTCTGTACCGCCAAAAAGAAAAAGAAAAAAAAATTAAATCAGTCCTCCCAGTTTTTACAAATCAGAAAAAGATTTCACACATCTATTTCACATGGACTAAAAGAGCATAAAGCATCCTACTGTCAATCTAGCCCTAGTTTGATTAGTCAAACTACGGCAGGTTTTTTTTTTTTTTTTTTTACTATACCCGGTGTTATGTGGTCTCTATGGGGAAAAACTGAAATCAAACTTCTCTGTTTTCACAAATCAGAAAAAAAGTCCAAAACCTGAAATTATCTTCTAAAGAATCTTTCACCTTACTGGTATAATATGGTGCTTGATTGAGGAGTCAATGAATATAAGTTTTTTAAACAAGACCTGATTTTCTGGTCAGTACAAGGAAAAACAATAAAATGGGCATTTCATCAGTTTTAATTGATCAGTAAAAAAAGTTTTACAAATCTGACACTATGTTCTGAACAATCTTAAACTTCCGAGGAACATTCTACTCCTAGTTTGTTGAGTCCAAGTAGTTTTTATTTATTTATTTTTTTTTTTAATATAATACCTGGTCTCCTGTAGTCTATATAAAGAAAAAACCATTACAATTGGCCTTTTCTGTTTTCACAAGTCAGAAAATTTTTTCAAAATCTGAAACTATGTTTTTAAAAACCTTTAGCCTTACTGGTATAATATAATCCTGGTTTGATGAATCTATGTATGGTAATTTAAAAAAAAAAAGACCTGGTCTCATGTAGTCTGTACAGGGAAAAATAATTTAAATTGTCCATTTATCCATCTTCACAGATCAAATGGAAAGTTCCACAAATCAGAAGCCATATTGTAAACAATCATTGATCCCTCAAGGATAATCTAGTCCTTGTTTGATGAGTATTATCTATACTAGTTTTTAACAATATCTGGTCTTATGTGGTTTGTATGGGGGGGGCATTAAAATTGGCCATTTTTCTGTTTTCACAAATCAGAAAAAAAAGTTTCACAAATTTGAAACTATGTTCTAAATAATCATTAAACTCCCTATGATGATGTAGTCCTAGTTTGATGAGACTATATATTGTAAATTTTAACAAAATCTAGTCTTAGGTGGTCTGTCTAGGTAAAAAATAAATAAAAAAACAAAACTGGCTTTTTTTCCCCCAATTTCACGAATCTGAAACTGTCCTTAATCTTAAATCTCTCAGGAATAATCTAGTCCTGGTTTGATGAGTCTACATATTGTAATTTAACAAGATCTGGTCTTATTTGGTAAACACTGGTAAAATAAAAACATTAAAATTTGCCTTTTAGTAGTATTCACAAATCAGAACAAATTTTCATAGATCAGAATTTTTTTAACAATCTTTATAAGCTCTTCGATAATCAAGTCCTGATTTGATTTGTCAAAGAATAGTAGTTTTTAACAAGATCTGGTCTTATTTGGAATGTATAGGGAAAAAAACATTAAATGTGGCCTTTTATCTGTAGTCACAAATCAGAAATGTTGCAGAAATCTGATGCCATTTTCGAACGAATAGTTAACCCAGGGTTTTTCCGGGCTCAGAATGAGCTGGCGGTGGTACTCAGTCATAGGCTCCTGCGCATGGCACTGAAAATTTTGTTGAGTGGGTGGGAGGGGGGGTTGTGAATTAGGAAAACGTTTCACAAATCCAAAGCATGTTTCAAAGAATATTATAAGTTATCGTGAATATTTCTCTGGTTTGATGAGTTTCAGCATAGCAGTTTTTGATTGGATGCGTCTCAATCTGCTCTTATGTGATTAATGTCAGGTGGGGGAAAAAAAAAAAAAATATATATATATATATATATCTCCAAACAGGTCTTCCTGTGTTTTCACAACTCAGAAAA
This sequence comes from Gymnothorax reevesii, assembly GCA_029721435.1. NCBI lineage: Eukaryota > Metazoa > Chordata > Actinopteri > Anguilliformes > Muraenidae > Gymnothorax > Gymnothorax reevesii. Next base: position 120,581,975 of record CM056574.1, read on the forward strand.
AGCTTTCACAAGTTTGAAACTGCGTTTAACAGTCACTGATGTCACCTTGGTGATCCAGTCCATGTAAAAATGAAGTGGCTTTTGAACAGGCCCATTATGATCTAGATGTGAAAAGCTAGGGGATCTCTAGAAAAAAAAACGCAGCAGTTCAAACTATCAACATCATGGATTGCAATCAATTAGTGACCATTTCGTTCAGTGATTCCTTTCCATCTCTCCTATTCCCCGTCCGATACGTTACGTTTTAATTTCACGAATTTGCTTGAGATTGTCAGCGCAGCATATACGGACATTAAGCCTTTTTTTAAAGGTGGACCGGAAAATTCCAGCCGGAAGCCAACTTCAGCTTCGTAGACCAGCAAGTGTTGAAATAATGTAACACATGGCAGCACAATTACAGCAAGGCCTTAACCAGCTTAACCAGTGGTTCTCAAGCTCAGTCCAGGGGTCCCCGCACTCTGTTCGCCGGTTTTTAATTCAACAACAAACTGAAATTAAATAAACCAGAAGAATCTGTAGGCTACCAGTTAGTGAAATTGTAGATACATGGTCACAACATCTTAAGATTAGTGGATAATTAAGAATCAAGAGACAAAGCAAATGATAATTAGGACACAAATCGGTTTCTGGCTTAGAAAATATAGTTCCCTTAAACGCAATTACTTGGGGAGTTACATTATCAGTACAAGAACAAAGGGCTTATTTCTTCGTAAAAGGCATATATATGGTTCTTTAAGTGGGTAAGCAATCTTTCTAAGCATGAAAATCGATTCATTAAAGAAAAGGAACAGCTTACTAAAAAGCAACTGCTGTAATTAGGACTGGAACAAAAACCGGTTCGGGAACCTATTGAAACTACACGTGTGGCCGTCAGTTTCTGCATTTGTAATTTACGCTTTTCGATATAAATGCGCCATAATAACCATTGCTTTGTCAGGAACTCTCCACATTACGACGAAATTTGAGAACAGTATTCTAGATTCAGCAACTACAAGTGTCGAATCTGCTGATCGGAAATGAAATGTGGCTTTGTATGTTCCCACAATTCAAGGTTTTGTAGGCACATCTGTCCAGGCTAAGGAATTTTCACGGTAAGAAGAAATTTCAGGACAACGTTAGCTCTCCAGGACCATTCAATATATTCCTTATACGTGTCATTTTAAAGATGAAACTACGCTGCAAAAGTAGATTGCAGGCTAATCTTTCAAACCTGATTTACGCGGAAATCTTAAAATTTGTCGTTATCAACTCACCCCGTTTTCATACAGTTTTTTCACGCTCATACGAGAATCAGCCAGTACAGTCACTTCAAATCGGCACACCAGATGAAGCAGCAAATCACCCAGTATATTCTGCCTTTGTCCAAGCTAAAGCCTCACGTACTCCGAAGCGGTATCTAACCTAGACAAAAGTTCCTTTAGTCTGCAGTTCAAATAAGACGTTGGTGGTAGTTGTCGCAGTCTGCCCTTTGTGTGGTACAACAGGGGCCTATTCCGATTCGGTAAAAATGACACCTCCCCTCCCTTCCTCCATCCTCCCTTTCTCCATGACCCGGAAACCCAACATTTCTTTTCCACGAGAATGCTTTTCAAAAACTGTGAGAAACGAGGATACCAATCCGAAATTCCTCCAAAATGTCGCCTCCGAACGGAGAATCCATACATGTATCCTTTCAGGAAGTATTTTTGCATGACATCATCGAGCACACTCCCACACGACTTGAAATCCCTGCCCACCGATGCCTGTTAATACAGTGGTTCCTAAACTCTGTCATGGAGTTCCCCAAAGTATGCTGGCTTTCGTTCCAACCGCAACTGCAAACAAATGATTTGAACAAGTTATTTTTTCTCAATTAATTCGTGTTTAAAGGGATTTGCTGCAATTAATAGCCTTGTGAATAAACTAATTAATTAGAATACACATACTTCTCCCTGGTTCTTAGTGTATCATGGCAAACAATTGCATAAAAAGAGGTAAAAGACTGCAATTAATAGGCTCCTAATTTGGTAGTCATTCATACTTTCTTCTTGAACATCAACTCCAATGCAGGTTTGTCTCAATCATTTGTTGTCTTTGAGCTGTTCATCTGCATGAATCAATTCAAACCCTAGCAAGCTGACGCCATAGCTAAGGACTGCATTCCAGTGCACATTCGTAAGTTCAAGGTTATGCTTCTTCATTTACACTGCGTCTACAGGTGCTGGTCAACGAATTAGAATTATTTGAAATAGTGCGATCATAAAATTTTTAAATGCATTTTTGTGCAGAAAGCAAATCAGGTGTTCACCGCGCCTGTCCTACTTGTTAGAGTAATCACAGAACTCGCTACCTGTAAAAAAATTTGCTCCGCTGAGCTTTCCAAAAGGGCCATTTAACTGTGACACTGTTGTTTTATTGAATTAGAATAATGGAGCAACTGAATTAGAATAATTTTTATTATAATTAGAATCATCACTTTCTTAGTATTTTGTGGCTGCCCCCTTGGCTTGTATGACTGCCTGAAGTCTCCGCGGCATCGATTTGACCAGCTTGTCGCAAGTTTCTGCTCTCACTGCTTCCCAGGCTGTGGCGATGTTCTGCTTCAGTTGGTCCAGCGTAGTCGGCCTTCTGTCGCGAATTTTCCACTTGACGATGACGATGGTTTTCAATGACATTGAGGTCAGGCTAGTTGGCTGGCCATGCCAAAACTTCAAGCTGTTTTTCGGCGAACCAATCTTTGGTCGACTTTGGCCCATGAGCCGGTGCAAGATCCTGTTGAAATATCTTCTTCGCCGAACTGTTCCTCAACAATCGAAATCAGGAACGTTTCCAGAACATGTTGGTATACGGCAGCATTGACAGTCTTCTTGAGGAAGCAGAGTTTCCCTACACCCCGAGCGGACATGCATACCCAGACCATTACGCTCTGGGGAAACCTGACAGATCTTTTCATGGCCTCGTGGTTGTAGGTTTCGCCACCACAACGCCAGACACGAGGACCTTAGTCACCGAAGGAGATGCAAAAGCGTAATTCGTCACTGAAGACCACTTTCTGTCAGTCTTCAGCAGTCCATTCGCTGTGTTCTTTGGCCCACTTCAGCCGTTTCTCCATTTGTTTCTTGTTCAGCATCGGTTTTCCTGCTGGAACGCGAGATTTGAAGCCGAGTTCGCGCAGACGACGGTAAGTGGTTGATCTCGAGACATTAGTGCTGGTCTGCTCGTTCCACAAGTCGCTGAGCTCGGAAGTGGACTTGAACCAGTTGCTGACTGCAATCTTTCTCAGCTGCTTGTTGTCGCAAGCAGAAGTTTTTTGGACGCTGGAACAGTTGGTATGTTTGCTCCAGTCTTTCTTGAGAGCTTTGCAGACGGAAGACTGGCTGATGCCGAGCTGCTCAGCAATTTTAGTTTGGGTCAAGCCTTGTTGGCAAAGGGTTGAATTTGAGCCACTATTCCGGTTGAGGTCGCACTGCTGACGCATGATTGATTTTACAACTTAGAAATTCTACTCAACCCTGACTTTATACTGCACAGTGAACACTCTTCACGGAAAACAAAAATTCAAGCACTTACTCTAATTCAATGAAACAACAGTGTCACAGTTAAATGCCCCTTTTGGAAAGCTCAGCTGAGCAAATTTTTTACAGGTATCGAGTTCTGTGATTACTCTAACAAGTAGGACAGGCGAGGTGAACACCTGATTTGCTTTCAGCACAAAAAGGTCCGTGCAAGGTCACCGTGGGGCCTATTTGGGAAGAGAAATACATTGGCCTCGCCAGTGACAGCCTCAAAAAAAATAATAGTAAAAACAAGCTGTGTTCGTGGCACACTGATGCCCCCAGCGGCAGGTTAAAGTATTGCAGGTTAAAGTCCCCGCTGGAGACAGACGGACGGACGGACAGACAGATGGACAGGTGAAAAACTATATGCCCCCGAATCTTCAATTCCGGGGGCATAAAACACTGGAGAGTCATATACTTGCTCTTTCCAACTTCAAGCCATGGTCCCAAAACTTTGAGCTAACTGAACACTCACATTACTTATCATACAAGCCAGATTTCAAAATAAGATTTCTTGGAATAAAAAAATAAATCTTTAATTTGAACAATTTAACATGGTAATAACCTGCTGACTATGCACTTTAGGGATCAATAGAAGTAGACACTGAAGAGCACTGAGCAGATGTAAAAATTGTATTGTCTGTCTTATTTAATGTAAAGTACCAGAGAGTGGCATAATAACTCCGCAAATTCTTATTTTCACTGGAATTTCCCCTTGAGCAGATTCAAAGATTAAAATATATTTTTTCAATTCTGTAGGACAATGTCACTTACATATTCCGTATCTGCTGGTTGCAGCACTTCACTGAAGCAGTGTCACCCTTATATTGAAATATTCAGATCTAGTATGCCAAGCTTTTATGGCAACAGAATAACATCAAATGTAAAATATGTAGATGTTGCACATAATTTCATACACATTTCCCAGTAATCCAGTGTGGTACACTTGGGATCTTTGGAATCCCAACTAGATTTAAAATGGGGCAAGAATACCACATTTGAATGCAGCAGCTGAAGTTTACAAACATACTCATTAGATTGGCAGAGTGTAAGAGGCCAAATCCGTGAACAGAAAATACTGACCAACGATAGTGGATAATAATTTGAAGTTCCCATGCATTAGACTTCACTGCATCAAAAAAATAATAGGTAATTCCACTTTGTGCCGGACCAGGGGACATCATCAGAATGGTCTTTAAAATGTCAAGTGTGCTCCATTTCAGTATAATTTTAGTATATAGGCCAAGAAAAACAAGGACACAAAGATCTTTTTAAATGTATTATAACAAAGGTATGAATTTCCTCAAAATAATATTTCAGACTTCATAAACCAGCAAAACATGAACAATTTTAATAAAAACCTTTAGATTTTTCTCATTTCCATTCATGTAACTAGCATTATCAGGGAAGGGCGATTAAAAAAAAAAAAAAATACATGACCTCCCCCTCCCTTTCAGAAGTAACATACGTGTTAAATAATAGTAAATAATTAGAACAATGACAATTATAATATTAATGACAATAATAAAAGGTTCCACTTCCCACTTCAAGGCTGGTTAATTCGGCCTCGTTATTCTGTCTGTAATCAGTGTTTCTTTGCACCACGCAGGTAAGAAACATCAGTACCAATTTCAAACAGTAAACTGACAGTGAAGACAGAAAAGAATCTGGCTGTGACCGCAAACAGATCTGGCGTACACGTCTCCCAATCCAGTCAATCACAGTTTAAGGTCTTCATCATGTAAGTCTAAACCAAAACCCCTCCCCCTTCCACATCTGCTCTGCATGCCGCATTCGGATTGGTCCCTGGCGACCAAGCACAAACCAAAGAAAGGGCAGCACGTTTCAGAGCCACGAAGATTTCGTAATGCTCATTGGCCAGCGAGAAAAGCAAATGTGGGGGATGGGGCATGAGGGGGCGGGGATGGGGCGGGGCGGGGTGGGGGAAACTAACAGAATCAGAGATAAAGGTCCGTGGAACCTGGTAGAAAGAAGAAAGTCTCATTTCGACTGGGACTGTTCCAAGGGAATCTGGGCAAGTGAGCGTCTTGGGGATGGTCCGCGAGCCCCCTGGGGATCCTGTTCCCAGTAAATCCAGCTGTGAACAGTTCCCAGCATGCCCCTGTGGTGCTGAGGCGTGTAGTCCTCACAGGGGTCGCAGTGCCAGGGTCGCTCCCCGGCCAGACGGGACGGCATTTAGCTTATTTCAGTTCTGACGGTCCCAGCCGCTCAGCTCACCGCAACCCTCCTCTTCAGCGCACATCACTTCCATTCATTTATTTTCTCATTAAACTGGGACCCAAAATAATAACAACAACAATATAATAATAATCATACAAAAACACAGGATAAAGGCACAGCCACATTTGCATTAACAGGTTGGAATTTCTTTTTTTTTTTTCTTTAATCGTTCCCCCCCTCCACTGTCTCTTGTAGGCATGCAGCAGTACAGAACACAAATAATTGAAAGGTAAGACGAGAGCTGTGCACCTGTAGCCAGTAAAAATCACTTACACAAAGCTGCATTTTAACACACACTGGGGTCGGGGTAGTTACTATGCAGTGTTAGCGTAAGCCACCTCCCATCCAACAACTGCAGGGGCTGGCTCCTCAGCCCCGCCCCCTGGAATAGCTAGCCAATGGGCTCAGGTTCTGTCAATTCTTTGGTCAGCTGAAAAAACCAATCAACTTTGGGCGCAGCGCGTCGCTTGCTCTTCCTCCGTCAGAAAATGCGAAAATTTTTACCCGGGCGATAAGTTTAAAAAATGGCTGCATATCCACAGGGCCTGTACTCTTATTTACCTTCAAAACCATTTAACTACTACTGAAGAAAAGGGTGATATGGAGGCACTCAAGAATGATCTTAAACTGGACTTTATATGAGATGAAGAGAGGGGAATGCAACGTGAGTCTTGAGGAGAGCATGGAGTCGGTCAGTGATGGTTAAGACTTCGCCTGAGGTGGAAACAGTCATTAAAAAAAGGACTAAGTGGAAAATGCTTCATGAAGCAGGGGACGCTGATGTCAAGCCGATAGTTTAAAAATAAGCCAGCCATTATCTCAGCTGCTTGAAACAGGAGATGCATCAAATGCTGTGTGTGTGTGTGTGTGTGTGTGCATGTGTGTACGTGTAAAATGAACAGTCAAAAAGTGTCATCGCTCCTAATTACACATCAATAGGCCCAATGAAGGTTTTCTGTTATCACAACCTACTGTCCCACTGTGGTAAAGTGAGCACCCAGGCCTCGTATTCTTGGCCCTACTGGCAATTCTAATGAAACCTGCTCACCTCACATCAATAACAAGTTTTCTGAAGATTGGGTGGCCTTGCATTAAACCGTCTGAAGGAAGATATTAAAGAGACATTGCCATAAAAAAAAGTAACTGCTGTCAATGCATCAGGTTTCCACTTTTGAACTGTCCCAACTACCCAATAAAAGCCATGTCATAATCATAGCATCATCTCCACTACAGTGAACCCTTGAATGATCACTACTAATGGTCAACCCTATGTGATAAAAAATGCCTATCATCAAACCAGCCAGACTAACCTTATCTATTTGTATACCTGCTCTTTAGTCTGTGCGACTAACCTTGTCTCTTGTTAATGTTTTCCCACAATGTTCAGACAAATGCCGCGTCAAACTACATACATTTTTTAACCCCATTACCAGGCGAGCCTAACTTTCCGATTTCATTGTACTTCGTGGTTGCCTTAGTGTCGAAGGTGAAAGACAGATTTAGCATGGGATGACAGTTGTTCATCTCATATCAGTACAAACATTAATTAAACTGAAACTGTAAAAAAGCACAGCTTTGACCACACAAAATGAATCAATTAAACATTCTGTCACCTCATACGCTTTCACAAAGCAAAGCAACAACAAACCAATGCAAAACCAGTCATTTACACAAAAGACACTCAGAACGTTGTCATGGATACCTGCCACAGCAATTACAAACAATATTCATAGTAAATGTATCTAAAATAACATCATTTCTCACAAGGGCGACCCACCCCCTAAATCAATGTTCTTTTTCCATTTGTAGAAATAAGTAGTTTAGTCAGTGTAAATCGACTGTTCGATGACAACAGCCCCGGAGATGGTCATGTACAGAAAGATTTCCTCTGTATGGCATAGTTGGGTCACCGAAGTCTGTGTGTGAAAGGCCGAAAGTTCAACATGCATATATTAGCAGCAAACCAGAACCCTTCTCTCTCCTTTGCATTTGGTAGTGATCTTACAGTCAGTGCCAGCTTTACAAAGTGAAAAGTGTCATTCGAGGTAGCTCTAGCAGCCTCAGCAGAGTAGATCGATTAGTTTTTTTTCCAATTCTGATACTTTACAATCTAGTCTCACTCCACAAAGGGTAAAAACACTTCTGCATTCATGCAACAGTAGGACACGCTCAGCATTTACCGAGAAAAGACTGTTGCAGTTCAACACAGAGCTCTGGTTTTGTTCTCAAGTATTCCATAGTTTTCTATCCAGAGGGGTTTTTGTAATGTACAAGCATTTCACTTCTCTCTGAACCATTCACAATGTCAGCAGGGGGAAATCTGTGAAATGATGTACAAGATTTCATCAGTCGATACAATAAAACAAAACTTGTGACAAGACTACCAGCGGACATTTTAATCGGTCGTGGACAGAAATGGCAGTCATGTGCATGCCAACAAACAGACTTAGGAAAATATGCATAATACTTAAAAACAACCAGTGTAAAACTTAATTTCAAGGACAACACTCATGGCTTTAAGGGAAGTCCTATATATATTAAATAATTACATGAATAGAGAAGTAGGCTCACTGTAAATAGAGCTCCCAGTGTTCTTACCCTTGAAGTGAATCAGACTAGATTGCAGTACAGATAACAGGATCGATAAAAAACCAATTCATCCAGTCTCTGTCAAAGCCAGTGCTCTAGTAAAATAATCTTGTCATAATATCAGTTCCCATCTCAATGCTAAACACACATTACAAAACTGATAACATGACTGCAAAACATCAGGGTGCAGGAACGGAAAATAAATTAGAAGACTTTGGAAAATTGACACTGCATATCTTTTACAGTTCGAAATGCTATGCGAAATTCCATTTTGTTTTAGGATGTTTGCATCCGAGTGGACACTAGATAAAAATCAAGGCGAAACGCACGTTGGGACCAGCAGTGAAAAACACAGTCTCAAATTTCCGCCACGCGTTCCATCCGCCGGTAAACTCAGCCAGTTAATTCCCCCCATCCAATTAATTTTTCAGCCACACAGTGGAACTAAGCAAGATGGTGAGTTCAGCTGAATGGGACAAAATACCGCAAATGGACTTTATCGTTCAGAAACTGAATGGTACATATTTTGTTGACGCCATGACTAAAAGCAGCAGTGCCTTCACTAAACTTGAATCTAACCCGAGGACCGCAGGAGCACAAACCAAGTGTGCAATCATTTTACACCTCCTGAGACCCAGCTCTTGTGCTCCTCTTCCTCAGAACAAAGTCACAGTTTAGCCCAGCAGAAATGCCAACCCAAGCTTCATCAGTCAGCAAAATCAGAGTCAAAATGAGCCAACAAGGACAAACATTGGCAGTAAGACTCAGCAAGGCTTGTAAATATTGCCCAGTTCTTACGGACTGAAATTCTCACCAGGTTCAATCCCTATTTCCCTGAAATTAAAGCAAAGAGCCCGCACCTCACATGTGCAAGCGGAGTGAACTCTATTCAAGCTACGGCCCTTTAAATCTGTATCATGGTCCAAACACTACTACAAGTTCGCTAGGAAGAAACCTGTTGGGTTGGGTGACTGGCATGCCACGTAGGTGCCAAACTGACAGTACCTAGATATATAGGATCACCGATCAAACCGAGCAAATGATACAAAGTCCACTCCACTTCGTCTTCAGTGTGCACACCTACAAAAATCAAAGATCACACTGATCAAGATCGATGAGTTTTGAGTTTAAGAATCCGTGAAAAAAAAAAAAAGGGCAAATTCAATTCCTTTCAACTTCAGAAGTAAATCCCACAATGTCACACAGGGCAAGTCCTAGTGAATATGCAACCAACAGGACGCATCTACACATACATGTGTCCACTCCGTGAGGAACTACTATAAAACTGATGAAAAGCTTTGTGTGTATAATTTCTTCCACATGGCCGAATGGACATGATCTCATTCAATTTGACTCCTGTGCATTTAAAATAATATTAATACACCCAACCAAAAACTATTACAATTTAGCAGCCGGAGTTTTCCATATCATAATTTCACTATTAATTTTAAACAGACTTAGTCACATGCTTTGCGGTATTACATGTTGCAATGTGACTGAAGTTCTTGAAAATTGCAGCCAAACAAACAGCCAAATGATTTAGCACAAGTGCAAGCCTTCGGCTCAGGTTTCTGACAAATCGTACCTTGGAAAAAAAGAAGAAAAAAAAAGTGGCTCTCACATCGCGAAGGATTTCTACATTTGAGGCTGAAGAGGCTGACCATCTTGGATTTGCATTTCTGACTCTGTGAAGACGACCGTGTCCCAGCACAGGGTCAATAGTGTTTGTCACATCCAGAATGTTGCCAAACAAATAACAACAACATGAATAACAGTATTGAGTTAGCTGTGCGTAATGCGCCAACAGGTTCAAAGCTGGCACAAGTATTCGCAACATAAAATTCAGGCTCCTGTCAGAGATTACCTCAGAAATGTAGTCACAGAAAATAAAACCTCAACCTCTGTGTTGAAATAATTACTATTCAAATTTGCTGACAACCTAAAAGGAAAGCCCACATGCTGTTGGTCGCCTGAAATCAAAACTCAGGCTGGGGTCTTGAAACTTCTCACACACGTTTGTGAAAACAATATCTTCAGCCAGCACACACCCTATATGACTGAGTGTATCCCTATCCACCAATCACAGGGCACCAAGGAGCCCAATTCAGGGTCTTGCAGCCTATCAAGCAACCAATGTGATGTCACAGTAACAAAGGCACAGTAGAGGGCAGTTGAGCATAATTTCTCTGTAGCCAGCAGAGCACATATACAATAGCAGGGGGCAGTGGAGAGCACAAGCAGAGGGTCGGTACATTAAGTCACTTGGGATAAACCAGAGAAGCACAGCTTACACCAAAAAGCAAGAAAAGAGCAGTAGGACACCTGTCTCTCAATTAGCACCAAATATCAGACAAATCAAAAAATACCTCTACTAGACAAGTACAGAAAAGAACAACAGGAATTAACCAACACGAAACATGCTATCAACATGCGTTTCCAACAACAATGGTGATTAAATTACTAAAATTTCAAAAGATCATCACCAGTGAAGGAGAACACAAAACACCAGTATCCAATGGGGAGAGCAAAAAACACTATATGACGAAGCGCCAAAGCTCGCCATCAGTGGTCGATGGAGAGGATAAATCAGACATAATTGCCACTCATCGTTGCTGTATTAAGTAAGTTTAAGGCCCAACTAAAACTGGTGGGTTGGGGTCCTTATATTGTGGTGCAGGTTCCCTTAATGAATTGAACCAGGAACAATACATGGTCCAGCCAGCCATTATGAAATAAGCCACTTCTGCTGAATGAGCCCAATGTGTCAGATTAACTGTTGGGAACAGATTAGGTTCATCAGTCCACATTCACCGTCCATGGTAATGCTAACACTAACAATGCACTGTGGTAGGACAGACTGAAATCAAACCTCAATTCTTCGCTTAAAGGAAATATTGAATTATAAGGAAGATAAAATTCTGGTTTACACCAACTTTGGCCAAGTTTTTGAAACTGTGGGCTTGCAGTTATAAAGTAAGGATAAGTAGCCAAGTCGAGACTCGTCGTAGGTTAAGAAACTGGATTGAACAATTCAAAATGGCTGCTTTGTGTCCGCAGACAATGGACTCCTATTGCCCAGCAAATACAAACTGCAGTTATGATGGCACTTCCTGCATCAACCCATTCCCTGTCCTATCATTGGCCGGGAACAGCATGTGGCCACACCCCCAAAACACTGCCACCACATCAGCGCACTTTCCGATCTCACATGGGAAGATGCCCCTTCTACATGCTCGGGAACATCAAATAAAAAAAAAATTCCTGCGATAGTATGGGCTTGGTTATGAAGAAAAATTTTACAACTGGGCCATTTTGAGAAAAACCCATCCATAAACTGGGCTGGCATACTCAGGCAAATCGATTGCCACCACACCCTCGGTTTGACAGAGTATTTAAAAAAAAAAAAAAATGAAATAGTGACGCACTAGAATCTAAAATGGTTAAGATACTCCCTATAGAAAACTTCAAAACTCAGCTCTTTTTAAGTATGTAGAAACAACAACTTCCAAGCTAGTGGCTATCGCAGTCTTAAGTACCAAAACAAAAAATGCCATTTACAAATTGATTAAAGAACACCCAAATGCACACAGAAGTGGACACGTTACTTCGGGACAGACACCGAAAGACACCTTACACTTCAGGACAGAACAGCTGTTGACCTAAAAACATTGGTAATCTATGATGACTTAAACACAAAACTTTTGGACCCAAGTGTTGCAAAATACCAGCACCCCCATGCAAATTACAACAGCCTTGATTTGTGCAATCCGGAGGATCATTTTTTACAGACAATGGGAGCAGATGGAAGGTCTGACTCCTCCAGTCCAACCAACAGGGAAAACACTCCTCACAACAGAAATGGGATCAGAGGGTGAAGATTATATTTATTTTGCTCATTTCTCCACCAAAGAAGTGCAGGATCACCATTTAAATTTTCTTTCAATGTAATGTATGCAAAATAAACCTCTCTTTTTTTCTCAATGTCATACTAATTTTAAATATTTAACATTTCATCAGCCCTTATTTTACATCCCCTTGTCAGACTCTAATAAGTGATTTTCTCTTCTTTTATTATGTTACTCTGTGACTTTATCCTCAAACTCCAGGTTCTAAAAAAACATCTGAAAGTGGTGTGGTGTGTTTTTTCTTTTTCAATTTGTGACAGCCCTAATAATAAGAGTTTGAATCTACACCATTTATATGATTCCTGGACTACCTCAAAATGCCAGTCAACGAGACAGAAAAAAACAACTGTCTGTCTTTTTCACGGAGGACGACAAAGGCTGTGAGAAAGGGAAAAGCCCGATTCTGAGCTCTTCGCCATTTCCCAGAATGCCCGGGTGATCCCCGTGTAAGGAGACTGAGTTTGGATGACACTCCTGGCATTTTGGCTTTCAGATGGAATAAAAGAGGAGATTTTTTTTGGGAACTGCACCCTCACATCAGCACCAGTCTTCACTCACAGCGTCAGAAGAAAACAAGCTGTAACCGCAACCCACTGCCCTCTTCCTCAACTACGGCACTGCTCGTTACATCAGCGGCCTACAGGGGGAGACATTGAGCAGGCTTGAAAACCTAAATGACTCAGCACTCAGACGCTCTTGCGATTCTTTAGTTTTCTCACATAATATCATAGTAATCTGTATTCCATTTATAATAAACCTTAGTTAAGTATAATAAAATAGAAAAATATCAGAGAACATATACAGTTAGTCTGCATTTTTGTAGTGACCATTATGTTTATGCTGATTGGTGTTCCACAGCTCCACAGAGCTGAACAGGATTCAGTTATAAAGTGTATGTTTCTTTTATCTTTGAGTCGATTATTTGTTTGATTTTCATATTGTTGAAGTTCTGTCCATTCCATCTGTGAAGGGAGGTGGGAGAGAAAGAAACACACTATAAGAACTAACACTGAAACCATGATTTCAACAATACCAGGCAGAGGGATTCATCGTTCGTGTCCAAGGAAGTAAACTTCGTGTCTTTTACACTAAAGCAAAGTTCTCAATCAAATACATTCCCATAAAAGCAGGAAACAAAAGTGTAGACAAGCTCAAAATAGATCAATCTTTCAAATGCAACTTTTACGAAGCCAGTAGGGGGCACTAAACTACAAAACATCCACAGAATGTGCTCTGGTAAACTGTTCTTTTAAAAAATGTCCAATGTTTACGGTACGCTTTGGTGATAAAAATCAGGCAATCAGAAACTTGAAACATTTAATGGCATTAAAAATAATGACTACATCAAATTTACTACTCTGTATCCATTCAAACCAACCCTGAACCGGACAATCTCTCATCCTGGAGGTTTTCACTCCAGAAAGAGTCAGACTTTTCTCACCAGCTAGAGATTTTTTGCCAATTAGTGGAGTCAGGTCTGTTAAATTCAGGTTTGAATTCTTGCAGGGCAGTAGAGCACCAAGTGCAGGGTTGGGCAGCTCTGTTCTGGATGTTGAGTGACAAGTGAGGTGGGCTAAGTTAAATGTCATTTAAATCCAAACAGGACAGTAGTTCTCCGGTTGCCCGGAAGGTAGATGACCCCTGCTTTGGACTCAGAGACAGCTGTAGAGAAGAGGCGAGCTCTCCCACTCACCCCCTAAGGCATGCTCCGTCATACTCAGGCACAGCGACTCCAGCGTCGGGTTTATCTCCAGATCTGTCGTGCCCGGAACTTGGCATTCTGGATAAAGTGGGGAGGGAAAGTGCAAGTGAGCAAGAGAGAGAAAACAAGTGGGTTGGAGGCCTTTAAAACATTCAGGAGTGAAAATGAATTACTTCAATTAACAAACTTCAACTAAAAATACGTTTACAGGCTGGAAACAGTCAACACTCTGAAAACTGGAGCCCTGTGGATGCCAAGGTCAGTCAAACTGAGCCGTCAATCAAAATAAGGCTTGGAAGGGGTGGCGCCGTGGAAACGGTGGTGGTAGTGGCGGGCGCCTCACCGGGCTGCTGGAACATGAGGATGGCCTGTGGGGAGGTGTGGACAGGCAGCGAGTGTGTCCTCTGTACCGAGCTGCGGCTCTGACTGGGCATGCTGTTACTGCCACCGGGGTTGGCAAACCACAGGTTCTGCAGAAAAGGAGAAGAGACGTTTTCATGGAAACTGTAGCAGACGTGCCTCTAAGGTGCTTCGCAAGGTATGACGATGCCTTTTGCCAATGCCAATGCCAATCACAATCCAGTCGATCCTTGTTTTGATCACACTCGAGAAGAATACACTGGTGCATGCAATGGTTAAAAAAATTTTCAATATTGCGCCATGGGCACTGTAGCTCACTTGGTTTAATTCAGGCTTTAGTGCAGGGCTATTCAACCTTGTCCAGAAAGGGCTAGTGTGGGTGCAGGTTTTCATTCCAGCCAAGCAGCTACACACCTGATACTACTAATCAAGCTCTAAAGAAGAGACTCTTGGGGTTGATCAGTAGAATCAGATGTGTAGCTGCTTGGCTGGAATGAAAAAGCCCGTTTCCACCAAAGTTCCTAGTAGTATTTGGTGGGCTGGAACTACTACAGGAACGTCCTCTCACTCGGCCCCCTCAACTGCCGAGTCTCCAACGAGAGGGCGAAGTAGGAGAACTCCTTTTAAAAATGCAACCCCTCGTCGTCTGCTGAGTTTTAAAAATGCCGTCTATTTTGCTGCTATCTGTAGACGTTACATCCCGCCCTGAGTAAATCCAATCAGCGCCTAGTAAACCCCAAGCCCCACCCAGGAGTTTTTCAGGGCTGTTCAGAGTACCTACTCCGAGTCAGAGGCAGGGACTTTTTAAGCCCCTGTAAAAGTTCTGGTACTCTGTCCTGCGGGGGTGGTTCCAGCAGTGGAGACACGCAACAACGGCCCCAGCCCCGTAAAATTATCCTGACGTTCCTGCGGTGGAAACGGGCCTAAAGCCCGCACCCACACCGGGCCTTTCTGGACAAATAGCCCAGTTGAATAGTTGAATAGCCCTGCTTTAGGGTAATGCAAGCTCACAAGTGTTACAAAACCTAAAACCAGTGAAGTTGGCATGTTGTGTAAATCGTAAATAAAAACAGAATACAATGATTTGCAAATCCTTTTCAACCTATATTCAATTGAATACACTGCAAAGACAAGTTACTTAATGTTCGAACAGGTAAACTTTGTAATTTTTTGCAAATATTAGCTCATTTGGAATTTGATGCCTGCAACATGTTTCAAAAAAGCTGGCACAAGTGGCAAAAAAGACAGAGAGTTGAGGAATGCTCATCAAACACTTATTTGGAATTTCCCACAGGTGAACGAGCTAATTGGGAACAGGTGGGTGCCATGATTGGGTATAAAAGCAGCTTCCCTGAAATGCTCAGTCATTCACAAACAAGGATGGGGCGAGGGTCACCACTTTGTGAACAAATGCGTGAGCTGATTGTCGAACAGTTTAAAAACATTCCTCAACGAGCTATTGCAAGAAATTTAGGGATTTCATCATCTACGGTCCATAATATCGTCAAAAGGTTCAGAGAATCTGGAGTAATCACTGCACGCAAGCAACAAGGCCAAAAACCAACATTGAATGCCCGTGACCTTCGATCCCTCAGGTGGTACTGCATTAAAAACCGACATCAGTGTGTAAAGGACATCACCACATGGGCTCAGGAACACTTCAAAAAACCACTGTCAGTAACTACAGTTTGTCGCTACATCTGCAAGTGCAAGTTAAAACTCTACAATGCAAAGAGAAAGCAATTTATCAACAGCACCCAGAAACGCCGCCAGCTTTGCTGGGCCCAAGCTCATCAAAGATGGACTGATGCAAAGTGGAAAAGTGTTCTGTGGTCTGACGAGTCCACATTTCAAATTGTTTTTGGAAACTGAGGATGTCGTGTCCTCTGGACCAAAGAGGAAAAGAACCATCCGGACTGTTATAGGCGCAAAGTTCAAAAGCCAGCATCTGTGATGGTATGGGGGTGTATTAGTGCCCAAGGCATGGGCAACTTACACATATGTGAAGGCACCATTAATGCTGAAAGGTACAAACAGGTTTTGGAGCAACATATGTTGCCATCCAAGCAACGTCTTTTTCATGGACTCCCCTGCAAATTTCAGCAAGACAATGCCAAGCCACATTCTGCACGTGTTACAACAGCATGGCTCCGTAGTAAAAGAGTGCGGGTACTAGACTGGCCTGCCTGTAGTCCAGACCTGTCTCCCATTGAAAATGTGTGGCGCATTATGAAGCGTAAAATACGACAACGGAGACCCCAGACTGTTGAACAACTTAAGCTGTACATCAAGCAAGAATGGGAAAGAGTTCCACCTGAAAAGCTTCAAAAATTGGTCTCCTCAGTTCCCAAACGCTTACTGAGTGTCGTTAAAAGGAAAGGCGATATAACACAGTGGTAAAAAGGCCCCTGTGCAAACTTTTTTGCAATGTGTTGCTGCCTTTAAATTTTAAGTTAATGATTATTTGCAAAAAAAAAATAAAGTTCCCAGTTTGAACATTAAACATCTTGTCTTTGCGGTGTATTAAATTGAATATAAGTTGAAAAGGATTTGCAAATCATTGTATTCTGTTTTTATCTACGATTTACATAACGTGCCAACTTCACTGGTTTTGGGTTTTGTAGTTTTCATTTCTTGGGTGCAACATTGGGAAACTGAAGAAACCTTTAGTAATTTGTGTAGCCAAAAAAAAAAAAATCTAATAGGAATTCAAGCAAAATTCATCATCAAGGTTTGATGTTTGATTATGTCATTTTTTTTTTTTTTGCAGCTAAGTGCTCTTTTCATACTGCAGTTCCACTGAAATATCAAGCCCCGGACACCAGATCATTGCACCCAGCATGAAGTACTGAAGAGTTAACCAGCTGGCTATTGGGATGAAGCATGTCGCTAAAGGGAGTTGTAGCAAATTAAGAGCTAAGCTTTTTTATTTTTATGTCCTTAAAAGTATGTGTGTACAAACCTTCAGCATTCTAGCGGCTTTCAAATGCTCTCCAGGATGATATAAAGCAATTTTATTTAAAATATGGCCAACTGGCAGCCATGTTCAATATTGAATTTTGACGCCTCAAACAAATTTTAATCTGCACATTCATATCTACCTCCCCACCAGATTTCACAGTGATCCCTTCAGCGGTCTGGCAGAGGATCAGAGTTGGTGGCAACACCAACGCAGATGCTGCCACGTGATCCCATAAGCTGCCTTTGGTCCGCTGGACCAAGAGAGCTGAAAAAGGGGAAATTTTGGCGGCCGAGAAGAACAATTGCGAAAAAGAGTGAATTTGTCTCAATAATAAAAGTATTTTTCAGCCATTTTCAAGTGCTCCCTTACGACGGAGTATTAGGGCCACATTTGAGATATAATACTCCGTCGTACTCCCTAACACTGCACCCAATCTTTTTTCTTCATAAAACTTTTTTCCCTCCCCCCAAAGATTGAAATTTTTTAACAGAGGACCAGAACACAAGTACTGACAGATCTCATTAGATCAGATTAATGCAGTCATTATTTTGTCAATTTTGAAAAGATTTCCACTCCCCTAAAATTTGAGCACACTTATGAATGACTTTGGGAAAACCCATAACTCCAGCTCGCAATCAAGGATAAGTGCAATGGAACAAAGCCTTTTGATCAGGGATCAGCATTTTTGTCTATGGTTTAAGGTAGGGCTGGATGATAGATGTGGCGATTCATTTTCCTGCCAACACACAGCAATTATGTGATCAAGTGATAATTGTTTTATTAATCATTAACTTTAGCTACTCAACAGCACGAAGAGTTCAAGACCACATACTGAGTTGACATTGAAAAAACTGGACTTACCCCAGCACCGATCACCAGCCCCTTTTTGAGCCAGAAAACACCTTGGGTGTATTTACAGTATGGCGTTTTGAGTTGTTTTTATCATTTTGCATAGTGTTTTTGGATCTACATTTGGGGTTTTGGGCAAGCCATTTAAGTTAAGTATTCAGTTTTATGCTAAGTGTTTTGGGTTTCATCTTCATAGTTGCTAAATGTAGTTATGGGATGAGTATTTACAGTTTTGGGTACAGTGCTTCAGGCTAAGTGATTGTAGTTTTGGTCTACAGTTTCATGCTTAGCGTATAGTTTTGGGTACAATGTTTCTGTTTATAGTTTTATATGCATCATTTTAGGTTTAAATTAATTTTCGGTGTGCCAAGGCAGTAGCGTTTTAAGCTTTTTTTTTCAAGAGTTTACAAGAGTTTTACTTTGGGTTTGGCTTATGCAAAGCACTTGCTATATTTGGTATAGTATTTTAGGCAAAGTATTTGCAGTATTAGGCATAGAATTACGCAAAGCGTTTATAGTTTTGGGTATGTTTTTTTTGGTATTGCGTTATAGGCTCAGCATTTATAATCTTACTTAGTGTTTTAGGCCAAGTGTTTACATGTTTGGGTACAGCGTAGGCTAAGCATTTATAGTTTTGGGTAAACCCCTTCAGGGTAAGTATACACTGTAGTTTTGGGTATAGCGTTAATGGCGCAGCATTCATAAACCTGGGTATAACACTATTGGCTCAGTGTTCGCAGTTCATACTTAAGTGTTTCAGGCCAAGTGCTCACAGTTTTGCGTACTGTGCTTAAGTTTTCCGGGACTTACCTGTCGGCCTTGGGCTCCCAGGGCAGGGCTGGTGAGGGTGTGGCGGGGAGAGGCTCCCCCGATTCCCCCCGGGCTCATCAGGCCCATCCTGCTGGGGGGCAGGCCGCGGGGGGGCATCTGGAACTGTCTCTGGCCCCTGCGGCCCAGACCGCCCCCTACAGAGCCTGCTGTGGGGAGGGAGTTTGAGCCGTACGCCCAGCTGGGGAGAGAGAGAGGGCTGTCAATCAGACAGACGGACAGGGTAAGGCATACTACAGTATGTATGTCTGAACAAACTGACCGAGCAAGGCACCAATCACATCACAGATCCTCCACATAATTTCCCTCTACCACAAGGCAGATGCACAAACACATATGTAAACACACACACCATTGCGCACACATGAATGTATGCACATGTTATGTTTTCATGTTAGTGGGGACTTCCATAGACACATTTATCCCCTAAACCACAGTTAACTGACCTTAACTTTGCACACGACATGCCTAACCCTCACCCTCACCGTAACTGAAAGCCCTTTAGGTAAAATAGCTCTGTGGGGCAACTTTCTGTAATCACACAAAAAAAATCTCAATGAATATTACAGTACTTCTCTGATTTCAACCCTTCAGCTATTTGACATGTTTGCGCGCAATGGTAAACAGAATCTCCACACTTCCATTACACATCAAATAAATAGAATCAAAGTTTTGATGTGTGGGTCCTCCCACTGCTATCCCAGAATGCACCTCACCCTTTCTGTCGGTACACGGGAACATCCAGCATAGACTTCCGGGGAAAGAGGCGAAGCAACTTCAGCACCTGCTGTTTCCAGGAGACCAGCCTCTTCTTCTGCGTTTCTGTGAAAGCCTACGGCAGTGAAAAAGGTGGAGCGTGAGGAATCCGGAAGCCTCTATAACATCCTATGAGTGTATAGGCTCCTGTTAAAGGCAGCAGCTAACACAGAAGTGAAACTGATGGAAAAAGACTAAAAAAAAAAAAAAAAAGGACTAAAATGCATTTATTTTCTTCTTCTTATAACCACAAAGCATGAAGGTTTTACTGGTGTGTCTTGGAGAACTCCAGTGTCATCACTAGCATTACAAAAGGCCTAATCCTGACAGTGCAGTTTGTGCTACAATGTCCGACCCATTTCAGGGAAAGATGGATAAACTGGCTGGTAATTTGCTTCACTCAAGACAACAAGATGTTTTTGTGAAACACTGATGCCCCCGTACATAACATGCACATGCTAACCATTAAAGGCCTATCATGAGTCAATCAAAGGTTAAAGGTCAAGGTCACAAGGTCAACATTCATGACCTCATCAGAAAGGCCTTATCTTAAGGAATACATATGGCCAGGTATCAAATGCCTATTACTAGCTAATGAAAAGTAATGGCCCATGTTAAAGTTTTTGTCACCAAACGTCAAGCTCCAAGGTCAAGGTCACAAGGTCAAAAGTCATGACCCCAACTGAAATGCCTTCTCACAAGCAATGCATATGCCAAGTATCAAAGTCCTATCATGAGCCGATCAAAAGTTATAGCCATGGCAAAGTGCGGAGAGACAGACAGACGGACAGACGAAAACTATATGCCCCCGAAACTTTGTTCACGGGGGCATAAAAATAATGGCAAAGCCACTGCGCCCGCTTGGCTAAATGTGGCCAAAATGGAACGCCCCCTATTGGCGAAAGTATTGGTGCGATTAAGCTCAAAATCGAAAGTCTAGAACTTATGAGTGTATATACACATGAAATATGAAAAGGATTGGTGAAAAACTGAAGACGCAGACAAGCCAAAAGTTTACGCATGGACACACGACAGTGCACAACTTAAGACCCCGAGCATAGCATTAAGCCCCTTAGGTCTTTTTTGGTCTTTTTTGAGCATCTTCGCTTGTAGATCAGAGGTGGGCAATGAGGGCCGTATCTGTCCCTGGTTTTCACCCCAACTTCTGGCCTTTAATTAGTTGATTGTCTAAATTAGCCAAATCATTAATGAAATCTGACATTTCAGGCGCATTTATTTAAATTATCATGAATGACCCCCAAAGACTGTTCCCGTCTCCCTTCATGAAACCTTTTTCTTTGATTTTATCATTGGACAAATCTATATTTGTGTATGCAACCAATTAAGTCAATTTGTCAGGGTAATTGATAAAAAAAAACCTGCATGCACACCGGCCCTCCAGGACCGGAATTGCCCACCCCTGTTGTAGAATAGGGGAACTACAGCTGTAGTTGTGTGCCCCCTGATGGCCACACTGAGAATCACAGCACACCCAAAATTGAACTGGGGCTAGATCTTGGACCCATATACATGCATATAAAATATGAAAAGGATCCGTTGAAAAGTGAAGACACTATTGCAGTGAAACAAAATCTGTGCATTTTAGGACCTTTAACCTACATAACCTTTAAATTTAGATCAAATCAAAAACCCATTACAGATAAGATGAACCCTTGGCAAAACAACCTACAGTAAAAATTTGAGCATCTTCGCTGGTAGAATAAGGGAGCTACAGCTGTTTGAATTTTGGCAGAAAAAGCCCCCTGGTGGGCAAACCAAGAATCGCAGCATGACCAAAATCAAACTCAGGCTAGATCATGGGCCCATAAACATACATATGAAATAGGAGAAGGGTCTGTCGAGAACTGAGGGCGCTATGGCGCTAAAACTAAATCGGCACATTTTATGACCTTTGACTCATGAAACCTTTAAAATTAGGTTTTCCCCTGACTGATGAAGCGCATCGCTACTCATTTCTCAAAAAATCATGTCGGAAGACACATCCCTTGCTGGTGGAAAAGATGTTACAGAATTTCAGAACAGGCAACTTATTGGCCTGTATTTAGCAAAGAAACTCATGAATGTAAAAACAAGTAGTACGAGGAATCATTTTCACAAACATATTTGCCACCACAAAGTCCTGATCTTAGACACAGTAAAAGTTATTGGGATGTGCTCAAGAAAGACCACCGAGTGGTTCAACCATTATGTCGAGAAGACAAGATCTCGGCCAAAAATTATGGCATGTATGATCGAAAATAAATGTTCTGGCATTGCATATAGTTGTCAAAACAATGACAAAATGAATTTGCACTGTAATCAAAGCTACAGGGGTTCCAACTAAATATTTGAGTGTGCGACTTTTTTTTTGGCCGGGCAGTGTATATATACAGTATATATACAGTATATATATATATATATGATGAACCCCTGGCAGAACAACCTACAGTAAAAATTTGAGCATCTTCGCTCCAAGAATAAGGGAGCTAGAGCTGTTTGAAGATTTGCAGAAAAAGCCGCCTGGTGGCCAAACCAAGAATCGCAGCACGCCCAAAATCGAACTGGGGCTAGATCTTGAGGAAGGATGAGGGAGGAGAATAGGATGGCTGAATAGAGTGATGGAGATGTTTGTGAGTCCCGCACCTCATGAGTTAGACACTTCTCAATGAGCTGAAGGTAGCAGCTGATGTTCTCCTCGTCCGGCCGGGACACCAGCAGCTGCGTGCACACTGCAGTAAAGAACAGAGAGAAATACTCACTTAGGACTACCCTAAATACACATAGCCAAATACCACACTGCTAAAACAGAGAGAAACACACCATAAGGAGTAGACAACATGCACACCGCCGTAAAGAGCAGGGAGAAACATACATTCAGTAGTACACTGCAATACCAGCACAAACAAGAGAAACATCAGACTACACCCTGCCATACACAACACTGCCACACAAAGACAGAGAGACATATGTTGTTATGTTTTCGGTTTGTCTTTGTCAGATAGTCGTTCTGTTTGTGTTTGTGATTTTTTTTCACTTGACTGTGTTATTTTCTTTGTTTATGTTTTTCAACTGCTGTACAAATTTTTACAGGCATGGCGCCTGCATTTACAACATTTTTTATTTTCCGATTAGCTCTTCCATTATGCCCAGAAAGCACTCTGCTGGAATATTTGACCATCCAAAATCCTACTCCATTAATCCTAAATTCTTAGCCTGTAAAAAATGGGAATAGATGAAATCACTATTGCCAGTTATAACTGTAATGGCCTCGCTGATAAGAAGAAAAGACATCAAATATTTACATGGTTAAAAGAGAAAGACCACACTATCTTTTGTATTCAAGAAACTCATTCGGTAATAACTGATGAAACTACATGGATGGAGGAATGGGGTGGACAAATATTATATGCACATGGTTTAAGAAATTCAAGGGGAGTCATGATCATGTTTAAAAACAACTTTAATTATACTCTTCAAGCTTTAGAATCAGACCCTCAAGGAAGGTGGATCATTTTAAATATGGCCATTGAGGATAAACAAATATGTTTAGTTAATTTATATGGTCCAAATAACGATGAGCCACATTTTTTTGAATCAATTTACAACATCATAAAATCTTCAAAATTCACAAGTAAATACCTCATAATGGTTGGAGACTTCAATACAGTACAGAATAATTTAATAGATCGTAAGGGAAATAATTCAACTAATAATCACCCACATGCTTCAGCAGAAATCACATCAATAATGAATACAATGGATCTGGTTGATGTTTGGAGATTAAGGAATCCGGAATTACGTAAATATACCTGGAGAAGACAGAACCAGGCAAGCCGAATAGACTATTTTCTTATTTCCTTTTCTTTGTTACCTAAAATAAAAAAGGCAATAATTGAAGACAAATTTAAATCTGATCACCAACTTGTATCGCTACATTTGGTTTTACATGAATATCCACGAGGACGGGGCTATTGGAAATTTAATCAAAAGTTACTGGAGGACCAGACATTTGTAGAGCGTACAAAAGAATTTATTACAGATTTTTTTACACACAACATAGGATCAGCAGACCCACATATTGTGTGGGATACTTTTAAATGTGTTTTTAGAGGCCACGCAATTCAGTTTGCTTCACGAAGACAAAAACTTTTAAGATTAAAAGAACAAAATCTTAAAAAAGAAATTGAGATTCTCACATCAATACTGGATAGCTCACAAGCAACTTGCGATGTAACTGACAAATTGGACCGAAAGCAAAAAGAATTGGAACAATTAATTTGTGACAGGTCAACTATAATGCACTATAATAATAAAGCAAAATGGATGGAGAAAGGAGAGAGATGCAATAAACTATTTTTAAGCCTCCAATATAGAAATACAGCAAAGAAAAATATACAGAAATTAAAAAGGATTGATGGGACGATTCTCATCTCTCCTACAGATATTCTGAATGAGGAAGAGAGATATTTTACAGAGATATTCTCCCCCCAGTTATCAGCTGTTTCACTATGTAATACTGATAGTAATTCATTTTTCCCTCAAAATCAAGTTAAATTATCAGAGGAACAGAAAGCAACATGCGAGGGGCTAATTACAGAACCTGAGCTTTACAATTCAATCATGTCTTTTCAGCGGGGGAAATCGCCAGGGTTAGATGGTATCCCAATAGAAGTCTATCAAACGTTTTATGAACAGATTAAAAACCCCCTGCTCACATGTTTTAATTTTTCATATGATCAAGGTATTCTCACCGGGACTCAGCGAGAAAGTGTAATTTCTCTGCTCTTAAAACAAGAAGCTAGCGGCCACTATAAAGATCCGGTCCACTTAAAAAACTGGAGGCCACTCACTCTTCAGTGCTATGATGCGAAAATATTAGCAAAATGTATAGCATTGCGTATAAAGAATGTCCTGCATGATATTATACATCATGACCAGTCTGGTTTTATACAAGGTAGAAATATTTCAAATAATATAAGACAATTACTTGAAATTATAGAATATTATGATAAAATAAAAAAACCAGGTTTGATTTTTATAGCAGACCTTGAGAAAGCCTTTGATAAAATCAGATGGGATTTCATCTACCAATGTTTAGAATTTTTTAACTTTGGTAAATCTTTAATACAGTGGGTTAAAGTAATGTATCATAACTCCGTCTCCAAAATTATAAATAATGGTTCTCTCTCAAACCCCATTATACTCTCTCGGGGAGTAAAACAGGGCTGCCCGTTATCACCGTATCTGTTTATTATGGCAATAGAAGTACTTGCTATAAAAATACGAGCAAATAATAATATTAAAGGTCTAGAATTGCCAGATCTAAATACAAAAATTTCAATGTATGCCGATGATACCATTTTTTTACTGAATTCTGATTATGAAACACCTCAGTGTCTTACAAAAGACCTGGATGAATACTCAAAACAATCTGGGCTGAACCCTAATTACGAAAAATGTCAAATACTGAGACTTGGTTCCTTGAAAAATAAAAATTTCACTCATCCATGCAATCTACCACTTCACTGGACAGATGGACCGGTCAATGTTCTCGGTATACACATTCCAGAAGATATTAGTGAAATTTCAACGGTTAATTTCAACAATAAACTGAGTAAAATTGAAAAAATTCTGCTCCCATGGAAAGGGAAACATTTGACCATTTATGGCAAAATAACTCTGATTAATTCATTAATTGTATCCCAGTTTACATATTTATTCATGGCATTACCAACTCCTAAAGAATCATTTTTCAAAATGTATGAACAGAAGATATTTAAATTTATATGGAATGACAAACCTGATAAAATTAAACGTGTGTATTTCTACAATGATTATGTATCTGGTGGCCTAAAATTATTAAATTTAAAAGCCTTAAATCTTTCACTGAAGGCCTCCCTTATTCCAAAATTCTATCTCAATTCAAACTGGTTTTCCAGTAAGTTACTTAAAAGTGTCCATCCTATGTTTGAAAAAGGATTCTTCCCATTCCTGCAGATTAAACCTGTGCATATTAAGTTAATTACTGACATGTTTTTTAGTGTTTCCACCTTTCTGGAAGAAGCTCTACAGAGTTGGTTGCAATTTCAGTTTCATCCACCAGAAAATACAGAAGAAGTTCTGCAACAAATAATATGGTTAAATTCCAATATACTTGTTGATAGAAGAATGATTTTCTGGAAACACATGTTCGATAATGGAATTATTTTTTTAAAGGATATAGTGAATGAGGAAAATAAAATTATGTCCCACAGACAATTAACTAGTGTTTATGGAACTGTCTGCACACTGCAACAATATAATCAACTTATTGGAGCTTTACCAAATACTTGGAAATCAAAAATTATTAAAAGACCAGGAGGACATTTAGTCTATCTGCCTCAAATGAAAATGGTACAATGGTTAAAGAAAATAAAGATTAATAAACATATATACACATTTTACTTAAGAACAAAGAATTTAGTTGCGACACCATATAGAATTCTAGATAGTTGGGAAAATTTGTTAGACACACCAATTCCATGAAATAAAGTCTTCAAAATTCTTTACAATACATCACTTGATCCGAAGATAAGATATTTTCAATATAAGCTAATATATAAGTTTCTAGCAACAAAAAAGATGCTAAATATCTGGGGAATTGAGCCGTCACCCCTCTGTCGATTCTGTCAAGAGGAAGCGGAGTCAGTAGTCCATTTGTTTTGGTACTGTCCTGTAACAGCCCTTTTTTGGATAAAGGTGCAAAATTGGATATCTCAGTATAATAGTATACAACTAGATTTATTTAAGGTATTACTGGGTGATGTAACTAAAGAAAAACACCAAATATGTAATATAATTGTATATCTTGCAAAAATATTTATTTTCAAGTTGACATCTGTTGGGGAGTTAAGACTTGAGAGATTCAAGAATTTTGTCATGTATTACAGTAGAATTGAGTGTGCGATGGCCTATGAGACGGGTCTTGTAATTTATGCCAAAAGATGGGATAAAATTCGGGAGGCTGAAGGTTGGGAATAACAAAGAGATGGAATGGATGAGCTAATGGTTACAAATGCCAAAAATATAAAACTCTGTGAATGTAATCCTTATTGTATTGTATTTTTTTTTTTTTTTTTTTGTTTTTTGTGGGTGTGTGTTTTGTTGGGTGATGGTAGGAGGATTCATACTTAATTATATAACTGATTAAATTAATAAAGTTGTCCTCCAAAGTGGGGGGGTGGTGGCGGGATAGAAAAAAAAAAAAAAAAAAAAAAAAAAGACAGAGAGAAACACCCCACAGGGATTACAGCACACCCTCCCTTCCTCCATAGGTCTTACAAGGCACACCAGCACACAAATAAATCTATAAAAATATAGCCGCAAGTGGCAATTCCGGGGTTCAAGCCAGGAAAGACCATTAGTAGTTGAAAGCTTTAACAGCTTAATTATCAAGTGTTGCCACTAAACTTTTCCGTCACCTGGCAGGGGACTTGGCTATCGACTGGGGTCGGCGTATCACAGAAATACACATTGAAGACAAGGATGAAAAAAATTGGTCAAAGCGTTCTTGAGATTTTGCGTTCACAACAAACGGGACGTGACGGATGGACTGACAGAGCAGAATACTATGTCTCCCGGCCCTAATACACCTTGACACCGAAGACGAATGGAATCAGTTGAACCGTTATTGAGATATCATGTTGACAAGGTATTTGTAAGTGGTCAAATGGTCATAATGACCTTGAGAACTAGAGCACTCGGCAACCGAGCACATGTATTCCCCAAAGGCCCCCCAGTTGGGCCCAGATGGTCCCAGAGTACCCAAAATCAATAGGTGTCGTGAACTTACCATAATACATGTCCCTGCAAAATTTGAAAACAATCGGTGCACTTATGTGGGCTGTAGAGCGTTCACAAGAAAATCTCTGTGGACGCGGCGAACGCGTGATGAGGTCAAATCCATAGTATCCTCCGACCTTCGTTCGGGGGATACAATATGGCAAGGTGGCGTAAATCGAGTGGGTTGTGAGCGCCCACCTAATACACCTTGACACCAAAGATGAATGGAATAGGTCAAACCAGTCTTCAGACAACGTATTCACAAAAAACAAGACTGAGGGATGGAGCTGAATACTACGTCCCCCGCCCCAACTTGACACCAAAGATGAATGGAATCGGTCAAACCGTTCTTAAGATATCATGTTGACAAGGTATTTGTAAGTGGTCAAATAGTTGTAATGACATTCAGAATAATGGCAAGGTCACGTAAATCGAGTGCGCTATGAGCACTCCCATAATACACCTTGACACCAAAGATGAATGGAATCGGTCAAACCATTCTTGAGATACCGCGTTCACAACATAAGGGACATGACTAATGGACAGACGGACGGAGGAAGCTGAATACTATGTCCCCTGCCCCTAATACACCTCGATACCAAAGAGACTTTTTTTTTTATGTCTCAACCATAGTCCACATGGACACCGAATTTCATACATGTAGGTTAAACGTGGTGCGAGGGCTGCTTCATTCAAATATTCTGGGGGGTGCTATAATGCCATTTTGCCACGCCCATCTGTGAACCCTATATTATAGTACAACATCCAACCGGTTTAATACGTGTGCAAAATTTTGTGAGTTTGAGCATGCTGAGGCCCTCAATAATGCAATTATGTATTAGGGGGTGCTATAGAACCATAATGTCACATCCAGTGCCAAATGAGATATCAATTCGAAGACCTTCATATTTTTGACCTCTGAGCAAAGTTTGGCAAGTTTGAGTGTGATACATCCCTCAAAAACGTATTCATAAAATCTGGAAAAATGCAGGAAATTGCTCATAGCTCACTTCCTGTGAGGCGAAAAATTTTTTTAAAAATGAACAAAAAACTTCATTATGACTACTATGGCGCCACCAAATTTCGTGAGAATCCGAGCAAGTGCGTTCCAAAATGGCCGCGTGTTTGGTGGCGCTATAGAGCCACCGGGGCATGCCCAAGCTCAAGAATACTAATACTTTGTAATTTTTCGCACGCCTGATGTATGAGCAAATTTTTGTGAGTTTTTGCGCATGGCAAAGCCCTCAAAAACGCATTCTCAAAGAAGAAGCCCTTGAAAAACAATAGGTTCCTCGCACCTTCGGTGCCAGGACCCGTTCCGGGCCCAGCCACCGGTCGGTGCTCGGGCCCTAATAAACCAGCACAAAAACAATAGGGTTTCAGCCCTACGGGCTTGAAACCCTAACAAGACTTAATACTTGCGCAACACATGATTATTTGACATGCAATCATGATGTAATTTAAAAAAAAAAAAAAAAACATTTACATATCCATCACTGAGCCAACAGAAAAGACTCCACTTCACGCACAGTTCTGAGGACCTACCTTTGCCCATGACGCGGGTGAACTGGCCGGCAATGTCTCCGTCGGAGATGGGCGTAGCGGTGGGCTCGGCGTCGCAAGGAGGGGGATTGTGGGATGGGAAGCTCTCTGGGGAGGCCGCTGCTTCCTTGCCCTCCCCCCCGGGCTTGGCGCTCTTGTCTACAAGTGGAGCGTTGGGCTCCGCCTCCTTCTGGGCAGTGGTGGGGAGGCTGTAGGCTTTGATTGGTGTGATGATGATCTGCTGCAGTTCCTGTAATGCACTGCGCAGGTTACCGCCCTCCAGGATGTCCTGTAGGGAGCACCAATAAGCGAAGTGAGAGGGATTGGCAAATCATGAAGGTTTAAGACATAAGCATTTTAATTCTTAACCCTTAAGAGCCTCAGGTGTGGAGCTTTCATTTTTGACTTGATAACAACTATCAGTTTGGATCCAAGTGACCAGGTGAATTGAGTTACCTGTACAATAAACTGCTTTAATTAATTAATTAAATGCAGAATAACAACAAACACCAGCAGATACTGCATCTCTCCAGGACCATGAGTGGAAATCACTGCCCTGAGCCCTCACAAGCACACGTGCAGGAAAGCACCGCAACACCGCCATTTTGGGATGTGGGACGCGGTGCAGGTCGGTGCAGCAGAATGGAGATGATGCGCGGGCCAAGTTGCAGGGGTTGAAACGTGCTCACCTTCTCTAAAGATTTGAGCACGCTCTGTCTCTCCCTCAGTTTCTGGATGCTCAGGGCGATCTTGTGCCGCGCCCCTTTGGTGACGTTCTGAAACAAACACACACACACACACACACACAAACAGTTAGCTTTTAACACAGGTACTCAGATTGACCCATCTGATCAGTTCAATCTCACCCATACCCCCAAGTTCAGACATTCAAGATTCAGCCAAAGAAAACTACCATGGCTCAGGACATGGTCACAAAATTAACTCTCCTAAAAGTGCTTGTGATTAGTAAAAAAATACACAAAAACAAATTCCAACTGAATGCACCTGTGTCAACGACAATGAAAGAACGTTTCTACACACACCACAGAATACAAAGAAACAAGAAGAGTAATAAATGAACAGTGAAAAATGAGAATATTTACATTAAAACGGGTTGATCAGTTGGCGTACTAGTCTGTGCCCATTCCACAAATGCTACAAATACTTCAATGTTACAATTTTTAGACTGTTTTTCTCTCCAATAACACCGCCCTAAACTAGTCAGCAACACAAGCATGTCATGATCAGGAGTAATCCAGAGACACACATCTCTTGTTCTGAATGCACAAAGTTCCTGTTGTTGCATAACATCTACAGCTAGATCTGCAAGTATTTGGTCAGTGACAATCAAAGCCTTGCCAGTCAGATTTATTTTAAGGGTCTGCATCCATATCCAATGAACAGTGCACACGGTCCCAATATTTACGACACTCATCGTAAAGGAGCAGAGAACAGCCGTGCAGTATGAATGGCAGGCTGTACACATTTATACAGTTATAACACAGAGCTGACACACAGGATTCATCTATACTTGGCATGGTGGCATAGCAGCATTTCAGTAGATGGGCAGCAAATGAAGCGCAGTGTGGAGACTAAACTCTACCGTTTCTGCCCCTCCCCTGGTCTGTGCCTCTTTTAGTTTTGGACATCAAAGCACAGATCTTTAAAGAGACTCTGTCACGGCCGAGGATGCGCAGTGTTGTTCACACGTTATCAGTGAGACTGTTCAGCAATTCGCACTCTTGGTTTTATCATGCGACTTTGATCTCTTGCAATATAACTGATAATATGAGGCCTTGGAATACCTGTGATTTTATGCATTTTGGATTCCCTTTTATTTTCTAACATACCACAATATTACAGACAGTGAAATCAGAATAGATTCCTTGAGGTCAAGATTTGAACAGCTATGAGTAACCGCTTCAATTAACTGCAATATAACATTAAACTAGCGATTTCCACTAGCGAGGAACGTAAAGGCCAATTTCTCTTCAGCGTAACAGAACACTACTGAAATAGTCCTTTCCGGAAGTTCATATAATTTTCCTGTCCACTTATATTCCTTCAAATTCACTCAGTGTTGAACAGCGCCTTGGATAAGAGCGTCAGCTAAACATCAGTAATTTACTGTAATTAACCCCTGCCCCAAGCAGAAACTCCGTCCCCCCAGTCACCTTTGACTCCAGGTGCTGTTCAGTCAGGATCATCATCTCATCGTAGGTGAGCTGGGAGAAGAGCGAGGCGTACTTGTGCAGACGTAAACTCTTCAGCCACGCGGGGACATCTATGGAGCAAACGGAGGGAGTTGGTGTTACTGTGCAGAGCTGCTATACTGCAGGCGTGTATGCTTTTATGCAAGGGAGAGTGGATGTCAGTTAAGGAAGGTCAGTCGGCCAAGGTCTGTCGACAAACGGCAAGGTCAGCAAACATCTCTCAGTCTGTCTGCGGGCGCAGGCACTAACAAAATATATTAAAACTACCTAAGGCCACAGCCCAGACTACTAGCTCCTAAAAACTGAGAAAGTGCACCTTTTTTGGAGAAAATCCTACAAAAACTTAGAATACACTGAGGTTAACTGAAGATTTGAGGCCAACTCGGTACACCTCGGAAAAATTTTACCGAGGTAACCCGAAGTCTGTTCGGTTAACTTAAGTTTGGACAACACCCCTATGTTCACTTTCTCTCAAGGTGCCCTCTTTTTAAAATTACATCGTGCATCTGATTTGTTCGTAAATTGGTGATTTACAGGTTGAATATACTCTGAATACTGAACATGTGTTTTTGTTGTTCTTAATACAGTATAATGGTGGTGGTTTGCCCTTTGCCAGTTCCTGTATGCAGTACAGACACAGCAGGCTGAACTACAGTACTGACCATTCCAAAGCTCCCACAAAATTCGGCGAATATTCATTTTTTTTCATATATATGAAAATGTTTCGGTGGCTGAAAAACTTTTTGGATTGTTTTCCATTAAAAATGTAGGAAAATTCCCAGAACGAATTATCGCTGAAAATTCAGCGAATTTCAGATTGAGGAACTTCGGAATGGCCAGTACTGCAAGCTGTACTTCATCCACACTGCATCTAGGGCCTGGCTTAATTACACTGCACCTCGTTAAACAGGCAGTATTGGTCATTTGCACGATTAATTGGTGTTTGGACTGCAGTACTGGTGGGAGGTCGTTAATGAGGCATGTGTTTTGACTGTCTTCACACCTCCCCTTTGTTCTGGTGTGAGCATAAGCCTAGCAGACAAACTTTGGTCTACCTCTGTGAAATTTTCCCGAGGTTAACAGAGTTTGCATCAAATCCTCAGTGAATTCCAAGTTTTTATAGGAATTTCTCAGAAAAAGGTGCACTTTCTCAGTTTCTAGGAGCTACAAGTGCGAGACAGAAAATTCTGAGAAAATGGAAAGTGGAGTTACAATTTTTTGGTAGCTGGCATTTACAGCCTATCCTGATCATTTTGTACCGGCTGCATTAAGAACCCAGAGGTTTACAGGTCCTAACCTGTAAACCTAAGCTTGATAATGTTAATAAGCTGGCTCTTTTGCAAGACTGCATCAATGACGTTAAATCTTGGATGTATGATAATTTCCTCCAGTTAAATTCTGAGAAAACAGATGTCCTCATCATTGGCCCGGAGCCATCATTAAAACTAATCCGATCTAACTTAGGGCCTTTAGCTTCTTATCTTAAATTTGTTTTAAGAAATTTGGGAGTTTAATTTGGCCCAAACTAAAACCTTGATCAGCACATTAAAAAACTGGTTCAGTCACGCTTTTACCAACTTAGAAACATTGCAAAACTAAGATGAGCCTTGTTGTTTAAGGACACAGCGTATTATACAAGCTCTCATTTCATCTCGCCTGGACTAAAGTAATGCCCAGTTTTCATGCCTCAACCATAGGACACTGTCTCCTCCTCCAGCTAGTACAGAACTCTGCTGCCCAACTTTTGACAAGGACAGCAGCTATGTCCCATATCACACCGGTGCTGGCCTCATTACACTGATTGCCTGTAAATTTTAGAATTAGTTTAAAAATTTTATTAATCTCTTACAAAGCGCTATATGGCCTTGCACCAGAATACATTACAGAGCTGCTAAATCCTTGGTAACACTGAGGCCTCCTAGATCCTCTGGCCAGGGTCTTCTGGCTGTTCCATAGTCTAGGTTAAAACTCAAGGGGGACCGTGCCTATGCAGCAATGGCCATAGACTCTGGAACAGTCTACCACCGAGCGTCAGATCAGCTGAATCAGTGTCCATTTTTAAAACACGTCTTAAAACACATTTTTATCAGTAGGCTTTTCCTGGGTCTTAACTAATTTTATTACTATTTTTACTTATTTTTTTATTTATTTCACCATTATAATTTTTTTTTACTTCTTTTATTCATTTTAAATAATGTTTTACACCTTTTTGTACTTGGAGCTGGAGGAGAGGCAATTCAACCTTTTCTCTTTTCAAACTGAAAGAAGTCCCCAGTCAAAGGAGACGTAAAAACAGTTTTGTCAGAGGATCTCACCAAGATGGACTTGAGTGGTGCTTCTTTCCCTTGTAGATTAAGTGACCTAATGACATCCGACAAAATTAAAGGTTCTGGGTAAGCCTCGTTGCTGACGCATCGTCACTGCAGGATGAACCACCCTCACCTTTCATGCCGCTCCCTTCTTCCTGGAAGGTGTTGCGGGCACCGCCCTGTTCCTCCGTCTGCTCGCTGCCCGAGGATGCCACGCTGCTCTGGGGGGAGAGGGGAGCGTGATCCTGGGGCAGAAAACCCGGACGGGCCGCACCGAGATCCTCCTGACTGGGCCATTCGGCCCCACAGGCCTGGGAACTGGAGGGCAGCAGCGACATGGCCCTCTTCAGGGGACTGGGGTGGATCTGTCCAGACAGTCCTGCCGACGGGACGTCCCAAATAGAAAAGAGTGAGCGATTGGGATTAGAGAGAGAGAGATGAGGGAGTCCTGCATTAGGTGGATGTGTTCCAGCGTAAGCAGACTTGATACAGCTACTCAGGGCATGATTTTCACAGCCCCAGAAAACTAGGACAATAACATGATGTACAAGATCTCAATATTTTCCATTTAATGCAATGCTATGGCCATAAAAACATAGCATCCCGAGTTTTAATATACTGAGTACAAATGAAAACGCACCACTTGAAAAAAGTCAATATTTAAGTTCAAATGAACTTCAATATAATTTTTATACAATAACAACACTACAGTGACGTCACCCGACATGCCAGGTGCAAGAAATGCGAGAATTTCAAGTTAACTGTAACGCTAGGCAATTTTTTGCAAAAACGCAACATCTTGCACTCACACCACGGGAAAAATGAATTTCACGCTGAATTTGTGCACACATTGCCTTTAAAAGCATGTGAATCCGAATAAAATTTCACTTCTTCACTGACACTTGTGAAACGTCGACACTATGCCGCGACTTACAGCCCCTAAACGGGAACGTGCCATAGGCATGCTTCAAATTGGCACCAGCACCAGGGAAATTGCCAGACGACTACACTGCGCACACACAACGATCGCAAGACTCCATCAAAGGTTTCTGCAAACGAGGACCACTCGGGACCGTCCTCGACCGGGTCAACAACGTGTGACAAGGGCACGTCAGGACCGTCAGATTGTGCGGGATCATTTCCGAGACCGAACACAACCAGCGTCAAGAACGGCTGCTCAAGTCCAAGGACGACGTGGATTCATTTACCCCAACACTGTACGGAACCATTTGCGAGCTGCAGGCCTGCATGCACGATGTCCTCATTTCGGCCCCATATTGACGGATCGTCACCGAAACCAGCGTCTACAGTTGGGCAAACAGGCACCAGAATTGGCGACTACGACAATGGCACGGTGTCATCTTTTCTGACGAGTCACGATTTCACTTAAGGAACGCAGATGGCCGTATACGTGTTTGGCGGAGACGTGGTGAATGTTATAACGCCGATTGTGTCGTTCAAACGGACCGTTGGGGTGGTGGCAGCGTTATGGTGTGGGGTGGAATAAGCTACCGTCACAGAACCCCTCTCCATATCTGCAGAGGAAGGGTGAACGGCGTCTACTACCTGGACCAGGTGCTGCAGAACCATGTTGTGCCGTTCTTCAACCAACACCACGATGTCCACACGTTCCAACAGGACAACGCTAGGGCACAAACTTCAAGGGTGTCCATGCAGTACCTTGCACAGCAGAACATCCCCGTGCTTCAGTGGCCAGCTCTGTCACCCGACCTCTCCCCTATCGAGCACTTATGGGATGAAATTGGACGACGTCTTTCACGTCGACGCCAGATGGACAACATCCGAGAACTTGAGGTTGCCCTTGTTCAGGAGTGGAATGCTATCCCTCAGAACACTATCCAGAGACTGATCAACTCCATGCGACGACGATGCACCGCATGTGTCAATGCAAATGGCGGTCACACCCGTTATTGACTTTCCTGTTTGACCCCTACACCAGTTAAACCTCTCTCGCGCATTAACATCATCGTGAATGAAATTGAATGATGTTTACATGTCTTCTTAGATCATTCATTATCTCAAATGCATCATAAGCATATACTTCACATATCAATCCGTGGAGCTATTCCAGATTTTGTGAGTGGTGCGTTTTCATTTGTACTCAGTATATTTCTCTCAACGCAAGTGTGACTTGGCTTCATTGAAATGCTGCAACTATCAGATAGAGAAGATATTTGGAGCATTTTCCTACAATATGCAACAAATACTTTTCCTGAAAATGAACCTAATTAAGGGAAAATGTCAGTGAAAAGTCTGGGTTTAATAGGTTAAAATGGTGGACATGGAATACCATGACGGTATTAATCAAGGGAGATGCAAGGAGGGGTTTGGGCCACACCGTTCGACAACATTCTGACAGCCTACTGAGGGTTCAGTGCTTACATTTCCAACTGACAAAAACTGAGTATCTTCCCCCAAAGAGCAAATGGACCCATTCGAGAGCACTGTTGAGCCTGGTACCTCACACTACTGCGTATGGCCACAGCACTCCAAGAGATATAACTGCACAGATCTGTCTCTTCGGTAGTATAGTGTCCAGGTGGTGTCCATCCTGTGCTATATTATTAAGGAGCTCTAAGCAGTCTAGCGAGACAAAAATTGTGGTTTGTTATGCTTGACAGGTGCGCCTGTGAGCCATTAGGCCAGCTTTAGGTTTGCGGTGGCCTCCACAGGCTTCACAGACAAAATTTTAATGATCACGAAGTGATTGTCTAATTTGGCGGGGTTTCTGGTACTCCAGATACCAGCTTGCACCTTTCGTGAATCAGGCGCGATGGCTTGCTACCCTTCATGGTTTTATATCATGGCGTCAACAAACGCTGGTGTCAGGCCACAAATGCTTTTCTTGCAGACTGAATGCTCCCATCTACCTCCAGTTCTGCAGAGTTGCTCGAGGTGACTGTGCTTGCCAGGTATGTGAAAGATTCTGTGGCCATCAATGCTTCTCCGTTCACCAAAATATTTCTACCCTGCTATTTGTTTTGGCAGCTAAGGGGTCACTCCACACTCCCCAGAACTCCAATCATCCCTGAATGGAGGCTTGGCATCAGTTGCAGTTTAACGTTATAGCCAGCCAATAAGATTTAAGAGTCCAGCCATTAAAAACAAGCCAACCAAGCTAAATGAGGTTATTTGAGGTCAATGGGCCACACAATAACAACCCTGCAGTGCATGAACTCCTCGCTTTTCTAATTGGATTTAGTAGTTTTTATCTTCCCGATTTAAAGACAGCCTTAGCAGGCCCAGGGTGACGCAGAATACTCTAGATCAAACTGAAATTTAACGGCCGTGTCTGCTGGGTTAATTAGCTGCGGAGGATTAGACAGGAGAGGATATATGATGCAAGCACCGCGAGTACCTCCAACACACTCCACTACTCAAGCCCCAACACAGAAGAATCAGGTAAAAGGGGTTTAGGGCTATGGTGTGCTACTGTAGGGCTGTGTACAGTACATCATTATTACTTGTATTATTATTATAATACAAGATAGAACATGGGATTTTAGACAACTTGGTATTGTGATCTGAATCAAGAGTTGTCTTTTCTGGTTTTAAAGGCTGCATTAGAGTAGAGAGATACAGCTGTCTGCTTATTAAACTGTTCTAGCAGTTGCCCGCTTGGTCATCAGATCCACATTACAAATCATTATTTATCAAAAATCACATTATGTAAATATTTTGTGAAAGCACCTTAACCCCACAATACTGCCACAATATCAATATCAAGGTATCCATTCTAAAATATTGATATTTTAGTGCAAGTCAAATAAAACAGAAGTGGATTCGGACAAAAACACCGGCAAAATAACAATACTTTGCTGGCATTGATTGTGTTTATAAAGAAGGTAGAGCAGGCACAGCCACTCGAATACAGGTGCAGGGCAATCTGAGAATCCGCGAATGAAATTATTAAATAAAGCCCGCACACTGAAGGACAGTGCTTCCCAAAAAATGTATTCAGCATGTCGACGTTGATCTTCTGATCGAAACTTCGCCACGCTGAATACATTTTTTGGGAAGCATTTTCCTTCAGTGTGCGGACTTTATTCAATCATTTCATTGATGGTGTTAGTACCATCTGATAAGGATAGTCGGGAGGACTGACCTGTGTTGGTTCCCGTGGCGATGCTGTTGATAGGCGACGGCACCCCACCAGACCCGTGGAAGGGCAGGTGCCCATTCTGCCCAGCAGTCGAAGACCCCGAGCCAGAGGGGGGCTTGTCGGGCCAGCACTGGGCGGGGTCCAGGGCATCGGCGGTGGCAGACCACTCGTCGGAACCCTGTCCGGAATAGCAGGGTGCGCCGGGCGGGGGCCGCGGGGTGCCAGCGGTGTAGCCGCTGGACAGGTGCTCCTCCAGGTGGTTGAGCCAGAGAGCCAGAGAGGTGCGGTCCTCCAGAGAGGTGGCGGGGTGGATCAGGGCGTAAGACAGCAACTGACGAGACTCCTCCACGAACAGGCTGCTCTCGATGGTGTGGCTCAGTACCTTTTGAAGGAGCTTCATGTACTGGCACTTAGCCTCGTCATTGCGCGGCTGCAGCAAGGGCAGGTGTGAGAGCAAAAGGGAGACCACCTTCTCCTTCGGCTCCTGGTTCCACTGGCTGACTATAGCTGTCGGGGGGGGGGGGGGGGGAGACAGGGTGTAAAATGTACATTTCTGACAGGGTGGACATTTTCTCGTCCCCAAATGTAACTGCTGTGCTAAAACCTGCGGATCTTCAGGCTAATTTCACATTCTGGTGGAGATGGCTCAGTTTCTCACAATCCCAAATATGACCATCTGAAGCACAGTGAAATTAGTTTAAATTGATGCCAACAGTCTCGATATTTTCCATTCGATGTAATGCTAAGGCCTTAAAAAACATGGCGTCCGAAGTTTTAATATTTCTCTCAATACAAGTGTGATGTAGCTTTGGTGAAGGGCCGCAAACAGCATAAACAGAATATGTACACCGTGTCCAAAAAGTTCATGCACTCCAATGAGCACCAAATGGGTTGCACCTGGTCAACCAGGTGTTGTGAGGTTGTTTAATTAGTTAATCTGTTTGCGAGAGGCCTATAAATTTCTTGGTTGACCAAGGAACCAAAAGAGAACTGTCACAGAGAACCTTTTTGGTAGTGCTGCCATGATGGCCAAACAAAAATCTGGAAAGGTTGCTCTTTCATAGTCTCAGGTCCACGCTCAAGCCATTGTCTTGCGCAGTGCAGGGCAAACTCGCAGGGAGGTAGCTCAGGGCCTTGGCAGAAGCATACGATGGGCGAAGAAGTAGTGGCAGAGACACCAGAGTTGTGAATCCCTTGAAGACGAGCCCCGTGCAGGTCGGCCCTCAGCCTTGAGTTCCAGGGCCAAGGACCTCATCCGAAAGACCAAGGGAGAGAGACACCAATCCTGCCGCAGAATCAGTCAAAGGCTGAAGTATCTTGGGGAGGCGGTCTCTAAGAGTACCATCCATCATTTTCTGACTGAGAAACTGGGTCTGAGAGCATACAGAAGACAGTGGTTTCCTCGCCTTACCAAACTGCAAAAGGAGAAGCGGCTGGCTTTTACAAAGAAGTATGTCACAATGATCCCAAGACACTGAGAAAACTGGGTTCTCTCTGATGAGTGCCCACTCCATTTCCAACTCCTAACAGCCAAAATGACCGCACCTACACCGATGATCGAAAGAAAGTGCCACCTTCTGAACAAGTCCAGTTCATCGCCCACTGCATGGTCTGGGGGGTGATGTCATCTTCAGGGCAGTTAGAGTTGCATGTTGTACCCCAGGGCACCACTATCAATGCTGAGTTTTATGTCAAGAACATTCTCCAGCCAGTCCTACTTCCCATACTCATCAGGAAAAAAAAAAAAAAAAAGAAATCGGGGCCCGTCACTGCTAGGAAGATGTTCAACAGGCGTGCAGAAACGGTCTTCGTGCAAGATGGCACCCCCGCATATAATGCTCATTCAACTCAGCAGTGGTGTTCTGAGCAGCTTCCCGGCTTTCTGCTCAAAGAGGAATGGTCAGCCAACTCCCCGAACCTCAACCCGATAGAGAACTCCTGGGGTTTCCTGAACAGTCGGGTCTTCCACAGCTCACCCCCTACCACCATGAAGCAGCTCAATGCGAGGGCTGTGCGGGAGTGGGGCAACTTTGCATCTTTCATTCTAAACAACTTAGTGCATTCTATGCCCCACAGTGCTGAGGGCAGTAATTAAGATGCAGGGGGGATACACTGGCTTTTGAATAAACACATTCTGTGAAATATTCACAATCTGAGTTGACTTTCTCTGTGGTGCATGAACTTTTGGGACACGGTGTAAGTGACATTGTCCAACAATATGGAAAAAAAAAAAAAAAAAATAGGACCAAGGGTCTCGTGGCTTACCAGCAAGCAATCTTATGGTGATGATAAAGGTATGAAAATTTCATGTGAAGGTTGACCATCATTGGTCAAGTTCAGGGTCAGTAAATGAAAGCTCGCATAAAACGTACAAGTCAGTACATATGCAATAGTAGACATATGACGATCACCGCGCTCCACAACTAATGTTATGGGAGTAGTAGTACTGTGTCAGAGAGCAATACACTGAACTGGCATTCTGCTGTACAAATGATAATCTGCTTGTTGCAGTGACAAAGCACTGATACTGATCAGAGTTTAAGTAATGTGATACTTTTCTTAGTTGGATAGAGCACTTTTTGAGTGTCTGTTGAGGGCATAAATTACTCTTCATTTTGAAAAGAGTATTCTGAAAGGAAAGGACGTACGGTAAAGCAATTGGCACAGCTGACGCCATTTGACCCAGATAAAATTTGGTCAAATCAAAAACCCGTCCGATATGTGATGAAGGGTCATCCCATGCATCCCATAAAAATTTGAGCATCCTAGCTCAATGCATAAGGAACGTATAGCCATTTTTTAATTTTCACCAAAAGGCCCCTGGTGGCCAGAAAAGGAAATTAATTTAAATTCTAAAGGGGTTGGGCACCCCTCTGGATCACTACTTTACACACAACAAAGTTTCACATTGATTCGTCTAACAGCCTAGGAGGAGTTACTGTTTCGGACGGACAGGAAGACGAACAGACAGACGCCGAACTGTATTACAAGATCTCCTCGCTTTTTTCGGAAGCAGGGAGATTATTATCTTAAGATCTGAAGAATTTTGGCGATATGAACACGGCACCAACAGAGATGAAGACTATGAATAGCTGTCCAACTTCATCCTGGGGCTACACCTGAACCACAGTGGTAGTTTGCATTGGGTTAGCGTATGTTGAGGGTAGCACAGGGTTATTCACACTAGGGACTAAGGGGGCAGGGAGTGTGTTGTGAATAGGGAAATGCAGACGGCCCTGATGGAAGCTGACATCCCTACATGCACTATTAACGATATCCTTTTAAAGAAAAAAAGCATATTGAGAGGCTTAGAGCAGCTGACAGCTGGGGAATCGGAGGGCAAGTGCACTCGCAGTAGCCTAAAATGTTTTTTATTTAAATATTGGATACATAAAAAATAAATTTGAGGCTGTTATGATTAGTGAGGGCTATGACAGTTGGGATTACAGAGACATGGCTTTGTGAAGAGGATGGGGATGAATATAACATAGAAAGTTATAAGCTCTAAAGGAAGGATAGATCCAATAGAAGAGGAGGGGGTGTAGCACTCCATGTTAACAAAAACATTATTGCGAAGGAAATTCCTGAAATTGAACATTCGTTCTCCTGTGAAGATATCTTGGTCAGGCTCATTGGCAAACACCAGACAGGTCTAAACATGAGTGTGCTATCCTTCGCCAGCGTTGGACAGTATTGTAAATGAAATGCTCTTTAAGATGATTAGGCAAGCTTGTAGAGCAGGAGGGACTATTATTATGGGAGATTTCAATTATCCTGGTATCGACTGGGAAATAGTGAAAGGACCAGGTAAGGGGGGAAGAATTTCAAGATGTTATAAACAATTCTTCGAGTGCAGTATGCTAATAAACCTACAAGAGAGAAAGCAATTTTAGATTTAGTGCTCAGTGATGATCTTGATGGAATTCCCAATGTAAAGGTAATGGAGTCACTTGAGACTAGTGATCATTCTACTGGGTCATTCCATGCCAAGTGGACCAGTTTTCAAAGAGTCTGCACCACACTCTCTCAGAAAAAAATGAAACAAACCAAAAAATGAAAAAAAAACAAAAAAAAGAATGCGTTGCTGAATACCCCTCGGCCGCAGATTTCCTGCCTCAAGGTCACAGCGCTAAGGTCAAAGGTGAAATCCACCAAAAACATGACCGTGCACATCCATGTGTCACAGTGAGCTACCATACCAAATTTGGTGAAGCAGCGATCAGAGGTTGTTGAGTACTGACCCAGACAAGATTTCCTGAATCAAGGTCACAGCACTAAGGTCAAACGGTGAAATCCAGGAAAAAAACATGATGTCGCACATCTATGTGTCACAGCAAGTTACGAAACCAAATTTGGTGAAGCTGTGAGAATTAACTGCAGAGTACTGACCCGGATAATATTTCCAGGGTCATGGTCACAGCGCTAAGGTCAAAGGTCAAATCCAGCAAAAAACCTGACGTTGCACATCTATAGGTCATGGTGAGTTACCATACCAAATTCAGTGAAGCTGCCATAATTAGTTGCAGAGTACTGACCCGGACAAGATTTCCAGGGTCAAGGTCACAGAGCTAAGGTCAGAGGTCAAATCCAGCAAAAAAACCTGACATTACACATCTATGGGTCAAAGTGAGTTACCATACCGAATTTGGTGAAGCTGCGATCATTAGTTGCCGAGTACTGGCCGAGTACAAAATCATAGACGGACGATGGACGCCAGACGACAGACAGACACGCACGCAGTTGACGACAATACCCCTCTGGCCAGAGTCGGCCGAGGGGTAAAAAAAAATCATGGGTGTTTGCCATCATTTCAAATGGTCGAATCCCAAATCTTAAGTCCCGACTCCAATTTTTCTTGGAATAATTGCCAATTTAAGGAGGCGGTGCCGAGTCACTCGCAAACGTAGCAATGACAGTGTTTTTGAAGGGATATATACATACACTTTCCAGTGCTCCTAAATAAATGTCAATGGGTGCACATTGGTAAAATTACCTGAAAGTTATGAATCTGCTTTCAAATTTGGCATATCTCATTTAATTTTCCTGTGACAAGTGATTGAAATGACCATTTTTACTGAGCCTAAACTTTTGAGTTTTAGTTGGGCCCCTTGACCGAAGTATGTATAATCAGGGGTTCATATTGCGGCCTCATCCTCAGCAGCTACAGCACACTGGCCCCTTATACTCAATCCAATCTCCTGTCTCTAGTTTAAGAGTAACTTGCATCTGAAAATGCTTATGATTAAAAACACCCAAAAATGCCTTCATTCAGGGCATAATTTGGTTATGTGGACATGCATTAAAAAATCTGAGAAAATTTATGGAGCAACTTTTATATTAGGGCAATAAACAGTAGACAAGAGCCGTCTGGCAATGGCGGATCCCCCCGGCTGCAGGTTGTGTAACCTACAGGTTGTGTGGACAGACGGACGGAACAAAACCCCCAAAAGGCACAACTGGACCATAAGGAGAAGCTCCATACCAAATTTGGTGTTTGTAAGGGGTATAGTTTTCGAGTTCTGGTCCGGAAACGATTTTATTACAGACGGACGGACGGACACACTGATCACTATATCCCCCCGCATTATATGCCGGGAGGAAAAAAATTCACCTTGCGTGCGCAACTCCTTAACTCATTTAGGCCTGAGGCCTATTCAAAAAACACCTATGAAAACCTATGGGCGATTTTGAAAAGAACCCCTAAAACTCTCTTAAAGGACACTCTGTGCCACATACTAACCTTGTAATGACAACGAATTGAAGCTAATGGACAAGGTAAAAATTTGCTCCTTTAGCCACGGTCCAATGACTTCAATTCATTGTCATCACAAGGTTAGCATGTAGCAGGGCACATCTCTGTAACACCCCATACATGAAATCTAGTTATTGGACCGATAAGACCACTGCCTCAGATTCCATCACAGCACATCAGCTGATGGAGTCATGGGTTGCATAGTGAAGCACCTGTCTGGCCTGGGTTGAAGAGAGATGCTTACGCTCTCTGCTCAATCTTTTCATTATTTACCATGGTAGTATATAGGGAGGCCGGTAAGTATTCAGACAGGGACAAAATCTTAACGTGTTTATCCCAGCACCAATTCCACATGGATTTGTATGGTACAGACATTGTTAATACGATTTACATCCACATTGAGGAACTTCTAAAATAAGATCCATGTCCAAATACTTACGGAGTTCACTGGACCTGCATGGTATCAAATTCACATTTAGAGCCTGTGTCAGTCACTTCTCTCTCAGCAACCATTCAAAATCAAGAAGAAGGCGTGACTTCCAACAACAACAACGCCAGCGAAAAAATTGATCCTGGCTGCCGCAGTCGTGTTCCCAATCAGTTAGCTATACTTTCCATTTGCCAAGAAGTTAGCTAGCTGGCTAGTATAAGAGCTGTAGCTAGGCACCCTGTTATCATCCAAGTTCCCATCAACAGT
Organism: Gymnothorax reevesii; assembly: GCA_029721435.1. Classification (NCBI taxonomy): domain Eukaryota; kingdom Metazoa; phylum Chordata; class Actinopteri; order Anguilliformes; family Muraenidae; genus Gymnothorax; species Gymnothorax reevesii. The sequence continues at coordinate 120,626,160 of CM056574.1, forward strand.
TCCGATTAGCAAATACTATGAATTGCAATATCTTTTCAAGGATTTAGCTATCCTTTCTTTGGTATTGTTAAATCATAGACTTCATAGTCACAACAATGGATTGAAAAAGTGCTTGGAAGGTGATTTTTGTAACCTAGCAATAATAAGCGCCTGGGAAAAGCACTCTAAAAATGAGGTCATAGGGCTTCAGAGCAAAAAAAAAAGGCATCTGTTGACACAGGTCCTCAGAACTTTCTGGAAAAGTTACCACCATCAAAGAGCAGAAGGGGGTGGAGGGTGGCTCACCTGCGTTGTTAGCTTCGGCCTCCAGGATGTGCATCTCGGTGCAGTCGGCCAGCGAGTGCTCCAGGCAGATGTGGAGGAAGCGGGCCTGGGTTCGAGTCACCCGCTTCAACAGGGACAGCAGAGCAACCGTCTGCTCGCACTCATTCCAGCCCTTAAACCAGTCCGTCAGGACGCCCACCTGGTCGCGGAACATCATGGTTGGTCCCCCTCAAAGGGGGGGGGAGGAGGGTAGGTGCAGGGTTTGGGGTATTGGGACGGGAGGGGTGAGGGGAAGGGGGGGGGGGTCCTGGTCTACACGCGGGAGGCCCTCCCAAATTTCACCCCACCCACCAGCAGGTGGAACTGTTCCCACAACAATGGCTCTCAGACACCCCACAGCTCGGGAGGTGGGGGGCCCCTCACATGGTCCCAGGATCAGGGGTCAGGAAGCTGGGGGAAGGGGGGGGGGCAATAAATCCAGATAGACAGTGTCCAACAAGTCAGGTGTCCACGCTAGAACATTCTGGGATGGCGACTGGGTCCAAATTTCATCAAAGCCTCCGTTAGTGTCCTCTTCCCTGGCCGGGCCACCACTCCTGTGAGCGAAAAACAGCCAGTCAAGCAGCATCACCCCAAAAACACCCAAATTACAGTGGAGCTGCCTTTTAGTGATGAAAAGTTCAGTTGGTACATTGAGCATAAAATTACATGCGTTTCCCCCCAGAAAGATAACACCTCCTTTAGACAAAAGAAACATCACCCTCCTAACATATTTATTCTCTATACGTTTTGCGATGCTTCAGCAGTTCTAAATGGCCACGGTGTCTCACCCTTCATACTCTTACCAGTCAAAAGCAAGTATATGAATCACACACCATTCACTCACGCAGTCATAAACACACTTACACCAACAAGCAATTTAGTCTCCAATAAGCCACCATGCATGTTATCTGACTGAGAGAGGAAACTGAAGTACCCAGATGAAACCAACTGAAACATGAGGACATGTAAGCTCAAAGAAAGGTCCCAGACTGGGTCCATAGCAGAGTTCAAGTAATAAAAGCATGATAGAAGAACACCACTGTGGCCAAAAATGTTGCTGTGTATCAGTGTTAAGGACAGTGAAGTCTATTGAATCCATCTAATAGACTTTAGGAGCTCAGCCACTTACTCCGGGTCCTACTGGGAGCACATAACATGATGAATTCCTGCTGGCAACCCCAGCACTGAGGGGACTAGACCACAACTGGCATTCTCCCAGAACCTCCAAACACTAGTGGTCATCAGAGGTACTGCAGCTCACTGAACAGAAAATTTCCCCACTCAAGTCTTCTCAAGGCAACTTCTTTACCCTGGTAAATTTAATCTACTTTGGACATGAACTAGTCAAAGGTTTTCAAAAAGGACTTCATCTCACTGAACTAATTATTCCCTGGGGAGTGATCCATTTCTCCCAGCTGTGAAGCAAAGGCTAGTATTGTTCTTTGTGAGCATGTGTGTGCGAGCGTGCGTGTGTCCAGATTTAAGCTGTTATATACTAGAAACATCCCAGTTTCAGTGTCTGTTTTGTCATACCTTTGGTAAATTTGAGAACTTTTAAATGCTACCCTGGAAACTGATGAAGGTTGGTAGGTATATGGCTTGACTGGCTATCTAGCTTTGGATTTAAAATGGGGCTCATCAATGTACAGCTTGGGGGAGTAAATGGGGGGGGGGGGGGGGGGGGGAGGGGGGGTCCCCTCTTCAGATGGTCTTGGGTTTTCTGGGCCACACAAAAGATACAAGATCCTCCCCCAATTTTTGAATTATTCCTTCTAGTTTTGGTAACCGGTGTACATCCTCCAGAGCCATACCAGTCCCATTGCGAAAACTGTTGTTGTGCCAAACAACCCTATACATGAACAAAACAACCTTGATGACCTGACAATGTACCATTTAGTCGCCCAAGAAACCTGCCAGAAGTTGCCTCCAGTTCTTCTTCAACTCAAAGGCTACGGCACACTCCACCAACCTGCTTTATTCAGGTCAGCTTCACCAATAATACTCCAATGAGATAATCTCCTTTATAGCGCGGAGAAAGTAGAACGCTATTTTGCCAACATCAGCACTCCGCACAATTAGATTACACCAACCAGCCAGGGTAGGCCCATATGTATATATATGTATATATATATATGCACACACACACACACACACACACACACACACACACAGAGAGAGAGAGAGACAGAGTCCACAAGCGCTTGGAAGGTAACACATTTCAAAACAGCTGTAATTCCTGTATAGTTCAGTCATGCAGAAGGTCAAATTTAATTTAAGAGTGTGCATCCAGGTAGGAAATTATAGCCCTTACAGGTCGTTTGTGCTATTGCTGGGTTCACAGAAGGTTGACAGATGAAAACCTAGATAGTCGATTTGAAAATTCACCATCAAATAAATTCATGCTATTCTGAAGCTTACTGCATGTTTTAAACTCAATCAGCATTTGGCCAGTGATTTGGTTTTAACTACACCGAATCTCATTTTACTTTCCAGACTACTCGACAAAGGTGCTGAAAATGATGCCGCAAAACATGCCAACATGCAGTTTTCATGCTAGCCTTTATAATATGGAAATGACTGAAGGTGAACAATTAAACTTTTTTTAAATGAATGAAAAAATTAAATGATCAAGTCCCAGAAGAGCACATATTCCAGATGACTGCCAATATTGCAGTCACAACAGGGAAACCAAGAAAAACTGAACAGGTTGGAAAGTGTCCATGAAGGATTGAGGGTCTGGCCAAGCGGTTACTTCACTAAAATTTTGATGTTCATTGGGCTATAACTTTTAAACCAGATAACTTATATAAATTTGAAATACATGTTTCTAAAGGTATTTACAAGTACTTTAACATGGTATACTCAATGGATTGTTAAAATAATTTTTAAATGTGAAATTAGCAAAAATGTGCTTGATTACAGTACTACCAAAAGAGGACATCAGATTTGACAAGGTGTATGCAAAGATGCATAACATGCTGTTCTCATTACAAATTGGAGTCAATCTGGTTTCAATATTGCAATTAACCTATTAAACTATGTTCTCAGCAAAAATTGTAGCAAAATATGGAATTTCTTAGATTTAATTGGGAAAAGAATATGGTTATGGTCATTACAAACTGTATTGGTTGTCACAACAGAACTAGATGTTCATGAGAAAAAGTAAGGTTTACTTCAAAAATATGAATAGTAAAAGGTATTAAATCGAGAAACAAGTACATTATGTAGTTTTAGATATTGTATTGTTGAGATGAAAATTGTGAAAAATAGATTTCCGAGTATGTCTGTAGTTTTCAAACTTCATACACTTTAAATGGCTGTAATTTTTTTTCCACATCAAGTATTAAAAAAACAAAGTCAGTTCCATAAACTAGACAGATTAAGCTTCAAGATCAGACCATTCACTATGTGTTACAAGGAAATATAATTTTCATCATGCATGTTCACTTTCCCTTGGTCAGACCCTTGAATAAAGAGGCCCAGTAAAAAAAGAGCTTTTTTTCCAGCTTTCCTGGCATAAATTGAAGATGATTAGACCACTTAATTCCAAAGGACTGCCATGCAAACGTAGTCAGCACAAAACACAAGTGAAATTCGACATATGCCATACCATTTATGCCGGCAAATAAGCCTCGTCGACCAAGACTGGGAAAAGTTACGACGATGAACGAGAACTCCATTTTGATGGATAATATTAGTCACAAAACCAATCTGGGCAAAAGAATTAAATAAGTAGCCACCACCCAAAAACACCACAGATCTGTGCGCAGACAGCTAGAATGAGATGAAAAGCACGAAGAACAGAAGAGACAAAGCATTCAAAAAATTTCTCAGGGCAGCTCCAAACTGTAAACGGAATGCGGTGTGTGGCGCTTTTTTCGGCCTATGAGAGCCAGAAACCATTTCCCACAAAAAGGACTAGAAAACTAAAGAAATTAACAAATCATTAAGAGGAATGAATCCAGCAAATATCATGAACAGAAACCTCCATTCAGACCATGCAAATCAAATTCTGCCACAGTGATGTTGGCAACAGGTTTCTCAAACTCTCAAGACAGAAACTGGAGGTAAAAGCAAAGCTCTCTGCTCCCAAAAAGTCCACAAAATTAAATTGTCTCCTCAAAAAACACTAATCTGATTTCTTTCAGCGGCAGACTTTCTTCAAATGAACCACAGTGCAAAAAAAAAATCTACAAAAATGGTTTGATCTTGAGAAACAGCCACGTACGCCGTCACAGATCACGATCTTCATAATGTTCATTCTGAATAGTATCATTTCCCACCAGTGGGAATCGACGTCAGTGGATAACAAGCGAGCACATCTGGAAAAGAAAAACGACGAAGACAGAAACTAACGCAGTCCTATTACACAGTGCCAGATGAAAGATCAAACCATGCGTGCACGGTTTGGTGCAGACTGGATCCTGTAGCTGTAGCTGCGTATTCAGTGCTGCAGCAATCACTTGCCTTTTGACAAAACCTTAAAAATTCAACAAGAATGCCTTCCAGCGGATACGCAACTCCAGACCCAAAGCAGTGCGTCCCGAAAGAAAACATAAATAGATCGGAAGTCATCAGGCTGATTGACACGCATAATGCAACATGTTCATTTATACTGCATTGAGGTACCTGACGTTACATTAAATCACAGTGGAAATCATGCAAAAAAATAAAAACTTATGGTAGGAACCGTTTGATGGTTTTATGGTTTTATGAAGCAAGCAATTGATTGACTATGAAATAGCTATGGAGTAAACTGACCGGTGGGGAAAAATATATATTTACCCCTGACATCCCGTTTTCCTGGTTGAAAACATTTTTTCCAGTATCAGCGTGCAAAATATTTTTTTCGCACCCCTCCCATTTTAGCCTATGCATCGGCACAGCTACGTAGCGAGTGAACCATTTGAGGTATCTACGGTTTCAGCTATCGACTTGTTAGCTATCTACTGTGTGACAAGGCAGAGAGTACAGGGCTGCCACTTTGTGTCACGTATTTAGTTGCCGATTAAGATGTGCAAGCTACATCCCAGCGATATAATAAAATAAACAAGAAACGGCAAACCAGCATCAAACGCCGGCCAATGCGCAATAAATATTCCCATAGCTAGCAAGACCAATATGACCTGTAGCATTAATTAACAGTCTGCAGCTTTCTGACTGGGAAACCTCGGAAATGGATTACTTCAGCCGGATCACTCCAATCCAATGCTGCGACCACAGCTGGGCAACTTCGGACACACCGCATGCCAGCGAACGACAGAAATTATTTTAACGCGTCAGAGAAATATTCGAGGCGACATTCAGTTCGGTTAGCGAGCGAGAAGCGAACTGGTGTCCAGCCAAGTCCGTCTGGGAACGTAGACGTTACCAGCAATAATGTACAGCTACATGCAGTTTGCTATCGTTAGCTTCTTTAAAGCAAATTAGCTAACTAAACAACACACCTCCCCCTACAAATAAACACTGAAAACACTTTTAAACAATTCTAGCCAACTGCTTGTTCGCTTTGACTTCTAAATTTTTCAAGTAACGTTAGTAAAACACACACTGCAGATTAACAGCATTTCAAACACCAGCCCGACAGCGCTACACACCCAGTTATTGCTAACGTTACATGTAGCTGTATGCGGCTAGCGTGTAAACCAGCAGTAGATACGTCGCTGTTTCTGCGTTATCATCAGAAACAGACGAACAATAGCAAACGCGAACTAATTTTATATAGGCGTACAAACGGAGTAGAGCCGCTTTCACACTGGACGCGCAACCAATTTTTCGCACGACAGATTACATTCAAAGTCAATACAAAGCGAAACGCGTGTATTCGCGACTTTGCATTGACTTTAAATATTATTTGTGGTGCGAAAAATTCATTTTGCGTCCGGTGTGAAAGCAGCTTAAATCCATGCGAGCAAACCTGCTGTGGCGCCGAGTCCTGCAGATCCAGCCAAGCAGTTGCGGTGCACTGCGAGTTGCAGGGTCCGGCTGGTTTAGGCCTCTTGGGTTCTTGTTGCTTCTCCAGTGGATGGGAGGGATTCAAAAGGATACTGAACACTTTCTGTCGTTAGCACCACTGTTGCTCGCAGCTAATGTCCTTTCTGGGGTAGTGTCGGATGATCTTCACTCTATTCGTGGTTCAAAGTTCCTCCGTCTTTTCGCTCAAGTCTGTGTGAGAGCTTTTTCCGCAGACAATTTCCCCCGCTGATTTGTTTATACAATATTTTAGCTAGCTGGGCTAGCAGTGGATATCGCTTTCTTCTGCAAATGTACGTTATTTTGGATAGTGTTCAGTCATTTATGGTATTCCTGTTTTGTGAATATTATTCTGCTTTTAGATCGCAACGATTACATATTTACAGTAAATCCACAAAACAATTTCGTAAAACAAAACAGAAAAAAATCAGACAGAAAAGCTTAAAAAATCAACTCCGATTGAGATCTGACGTAGAGACGCAAACAGACACAATACGTAACTGCGTCTGGGAGGGGTATTCATGAATGGGAGACGTAATATCGCTTTGTGTCTTTAGGATTGGGTAAGACCCAAGTGACTGACGTATTAGAAAATGTTTGAGGGGTTGGAAAAACCTGGGAGCAGGATTTGGCATGTCTTTTTAATGTAAAATGTATCGTTTTCCGTCCGCAATGTTGGTTAAATTCGTGATTGATGGTTGACAGCGAAGTTAGTTTAGTATTTTCATCTTTAATCATTTCAAGCTACTGCCTTACTGATGTCAAACATCAACAGAATGCATTGCTATAAGAGTATTTATGGTCTACTATGCCTATTTGTGCGGATATACTTTGGCTTGACCCCCAGCTGTTTGCTCTGGCAGTAACTGACGATTTATTGGGTGTGACTGCTGAAAGCATTCACAAACTATAATATTCATCTTCCCCATTTTCTTTATCATTATTATTATTATTATTATTATTCCGCCGCGTTTTTCTGACATCAATGCGGCCCGAACCGTTGGTCCGGGACGCACAAGAAAGGTATTGAAACATGTGACTCGATCTGGACACTATGGGCCTGATTTACTAAGACCTTTTGTACATGCAAAATCTTTTTGCCCGTGCAAAACCAGAAACCTTGCCACTGATTGGTGCAAGGCAAGTACTCTGGCCAATCATGGGCAATGTTATTGGTTTTGCACTGGCAAAAAGATTTTGCATGAGCTAATGGTCTTATTATATCAGGCCCTATGACTTATATGATCCTTAACCGTAATTGTTTCTGCTATATTCGCATTTTCGACGCATTTTCCCCATACAAGTCAATGGGCGGTCGCGCACTCTAGGATTGGAGTGCAGAGAGGCAAAAAATGACTCGGAGAAAAATTTTGAAATCGCTCCCCCGGCTACAATTTCCAACGTACACACACAAATTCTACAACCCCAATTCCGAAATAGTTGGGATGAAATGTAAATTGTGAATAGAATCAAAATGCAATGACTTTCAGATCACATAAGCCAATACAGTGCTGTGAAAAAGTATTTGCACCCTTCCTGATTTCTGACTTTTTCCCATATTTTTTACCCTTGAATGTTTCTGATCACCAAACAAATTTTAATATAAAATGAAGATAACCCAAGTAAATGCAAAATGCAGTTTTTAAATGATGAGTTTATTTATTAAGGGGAAAAAGCTATCCAAACCTTCCTGGCCCTCTGTGAAAAAGTAATTGCCCACTCCTTAAATCATGAATTAATTGCAATGAACCACATTTTTTGAGTCCAATTTCACCAGCCACACCCAAGCCTAATTACTGCCAGACCTGTTGAATCAATAAATCACTTCAATAGAACCTGTTTCATAAAGTTAAGTCGGCTAAAAGATCTCAAAAAGCAACACATCATGCCGCAATCTTAATAAATTCAAGAACAGATGAGAAACAAAGTAATTGACATCTGTCAGTCTTGATAGGGTTACAAAGCCATTTCTAAGGCTTTGGGACTCCAGTGAACCATGTTGAGAGCCATTATCCACAAATGGAGAAACCTTGGAACACTGGTGAACCTTCCTAGGAGTGGCCAGCCTACCAAAATTACTCCAAGAGTAGTAATACAACTCATCCAGGAGGTCAAAAAAGAACCCAGAACAACATCTAAAGAACTGCAGGCCTCACTTGCCTCAGTTAAAGTCAGTGTTCATGATCAACAATTAGAAACAGACTGGGCAAAAATGACATCCATGGGAGAGTTAAAGGCGAAAACCACTGCTGACCAAAAAGAACACAAAGGCTCATCTCACATTTGCCATAAAACATCTTGATGATCCAAAAAACGTTTGGAAAAATATCCTGTGGACTGACAAGACAAAATTTTAACTTTATGGGAAGTGCACGTCCCGTCACATCTGCCTTAAAACTAACACTGTATTTCATAAAAGAGCATCATACCAAGAATCAAACATGGTGATGTGATGGCTTGGGGCTGCTTTGCTGCTTCAGGACCAGGACGAACTGTTGTAATTGATAGAACAATAAATTCTGCTCTCCACCGGAAAATCCTGAAGGAGAATGTCCAACCATTAGTTAATGACATCTCTGAATGGCTTAAAAAAAAAAAAAAACGAAGATTTTCGAGTGGCCAAGACTTAAATCCACTAGAGATGCAGTGGCATGACCTTTAACGGGCCATTCATGCTCAAAAACCCACCAATGTGGCCGAATCAAAACATTTCTGCAAAGAAGAGTGGGCTAAAATTCTTCCACAACAATGTGAAAGACTCCTTGCCAGTTATCGCAAATGTTTAATTGCAGTTGTTGTCACCAAGCGTGGCTAAACCAGTTATTAGGATTTAGGGGGCAATTACTGTTTCACACAGGGCCAGGTGGGTTTGAATAGCGATTTCCCCTTAATAAATGATTAATCATTTAAAAACTGCACTTTGTATTTACTCAGGTTATCTTTGTCTAATATTAAAATTCATTTAATGATCTGACACATTTAAGTGTGACAAATAGGCAAAAAAAAAAAGAAATCAGGAAGGGGGCAAATACTTTTTCACAGCACTGTATGTTATTTACAATAGAACATGGATAACATTTCAAATGTTGAAACTGAGACATTTAACATTTTTATCCACAAAATGAGCGTATTTCAAATTTTTCTGGCTGCAACAGGTCTCAAAAAGGTTGGGACACGGGGGGGGGGGGGGGGGGTTACTTTACTTATTTACCAATCTTAAATGGGGGCACAGCAGCCCCAGACCATCACACTACCACCACAGTGTTTAACTGTTGGCATGATGTTCTTATTGTGGAATGCTGTGTGAGCATTACACCAGGAAAGGTTCCCCACTGCTTCACTGTTTTTCCATTTGTAAATAATGGCTCTCACCCTGGAGTTTGCTGGAGTTCCAGAGCCTAAGAAATGGCTTTGTAACCCTATCCAGACTGATTGATGTCAACAACTTTTTCTTCATCTATTCTTGAATTTCTTTAGATTGCTGCATCATGTGATGCAACAGATTCAATTTAAATAATGTTTAGATTCTGAAGGGCTGGCAGTATTTTGTTAACAAAGTAGAGCTTGCACATCTACTGGAATACAGGTGCAGGGCAATCGGAGAATCCGCAAATAAAATGGCTGAATAAAGTCCACACACTGAAGGACAATACTCCCCAAAAATGTATACATTTTTGGGGAGCATTGTCCTACAGTGTGCGGACTTTATTTAATCACTTTACTGGTAGTATTTCATTCCTGGGTGTGCCTACTGATATTGAACCCAGTTATCTATAAACAATTAAGTGCAAAAAATATAACATATACAGAAATTGTTAAGGGGCAAACACTTTTTCACGGTGCTGTAGAATGGGAAACCAAGGGAGATGAGTTACTTAAGATACCGCAAAAAAGTTCAGCATGTACATTTTGTGGACAAAATCCAATTGTATTGAATGACAGGGACATGTTTCAACAAAATACTTTCACAAAAATATAATTTCTTTAATTTTTAGTGCAGTGTTCCTTGAATGGATGTTTGAGCATCATTGAAGACCCACTTCCTGGGACTGCTGCCAGAAACTCATGCCCAGCAGTCCCACAGAAATTAATCTATGGATCTAAGAAGGCAAGTATTGACCCTTGGGGAACACTTGTTGTATGAGTGATCACTGATAGAGTTATGATCTACTCTATATGTGAGATCTAAGTTGTGCCGCTTGCAAAGGAAGCTGTTGACGGTCAATTATGCTGTTTGTGGGACTGTTGAAGTCTCATAAAAAAGGGTTCCTTGGCTTTGGTTCTCTGAATGCCTTTTTGTTCTTTATAAAACCATCTATTGCAGGTTTGAACAGCATTAAAGCTCCTGGTCAACTAACCATTTTGCCCAACAAAGATGCCAGACATGGTTTTAATATGACATTAAAAGTTTATTTTTTGGAACATTTTTTTCTGATAATGTTGTGGGGGAAGCTACTGCAATGCACTCCAGAATTCAATACAGACCACCTCAAAAAAATTTAATACATGCTAAACTCCATGTCCTTTTCAATATCAATTTTTCAGAATAATTTCTACGGCCTGGCATGCTAGGTTAATATTTTCCTCTGATGCAAAGTACTGTCACTAACACTGAATGGAGTCCTCTGAACAGTTTCAGATTATGATTGCCTGTCAGGACAAGCACTGTAACAGACTGCCACCCTGATATTTTCAGAAGATATCTGGCTAATGCTTCACTTCTTTGGTAAATTTCTTCATTCAACCACTTTTAGGATTTATTTATTTATTTATGTTTACCATTTATAATCATTTCCAATTCATTCTTTGTTACAGAAAGCATATGAAACATCTTGGCATGATAAATGAGTACAGCCAAAAAACATGCATGAAATATCTCATCAAAATGACAGTTTGCCAGCTTCCTGTGAATTCAGGAAGTGGTTGTGACAACTACCCTCTCTGTTTTCTAGCGTACATAGTGTGCCGTGTAGATTGCTGTGGCGGAAATTTTGGCCCACCCCTTTCAGTGCTGCATGCATAGAGGGGAACTGTGTGGACTCAGTCAACATCCTGTCACAAGATCTACAGGAGAAAGTGAACCTGTGCAGCTGTAGTCTGTCGCTTTGTATCTGGAAAGAGGGACGTGCATGCATCACCTCTCAGAATGGTAAGGGATTTTCTTTTCTCGTTCGTGTGACGTGCAATCTGTAAACTGTTTCTTCAAGTCGCAGAGGGGTAGTTCATTAAAAAAAGGCATAGTTTGCTGCGTGCCTTGCGGTACAATACTTCCTTCCCTAACTTGCCGCCTCATCCTCCCCAGTGGTGGCAGTATTAGGTCTTTGAGTTGCAATCCAAGAGGCAGTCTGTATGAGCCCCAAATCTAGGCTACGGTCTGTCATTCTAAAGATGCTTTTATGGTAACTACTTCAACATGTGGCATAAATGTGCACGATGCATGAGTAGCATGTTTCCACTCTGAAAGAAGTATGAAAGATTGACTTTCCCTTCCTTGAGTGTGATGAGATGTTCACTCTGTCATGCACCCGAGATATGCTGTGGATCATAGTGTACTGTGCTGCTTAGTCAAAAACAACTTGAGCTCAAAAAGGGAAAACAAAAACTTCAAGAGGCATAAGACTTGGTCATCGCAGTTGTGTCAGTTTCATATTCTTTGCACAGGATGCACTGATGACGTTCAGTCATTACATTTTTTGTTACCAACTAACACTTCATAAATCATACTTCTATGAATAGGGATTAACCAACAATAAAACAATGATTTAAGGATACCCTTAAGTGCTAAAATTGTATTCACAAAATCCTTCCATCATTTTTTTGGTCTTTTTTTCGGGTGTCTCAGCGACTTGAAATGAAATGCCAAAACATTTTATTCAGTGAGGTCTGGATTTAGAGAAGCACAATTCTAAAGGATTGTTACCCCTACATAGTCCATTTTCCCATTACGTTCACCTTTAAGGAGAGCTCAACTGGATAGACGAAACATTAGCTGATGGTTGGCACACATACAGTAGTGGTTACCTCTGAAATGGAATGGTTAGCATGGTAGAATAAATAGTTGACTCCTTTGGGTAGTGCAGCAGGACAGTTGTTGCTGGGGGTGAGGAGGGATTACAAAGAAAACTTCATGAACACTTTAAACAATCCTGTAAGAAATGTAATAATTTGTGCTGGCAGGTCAGCTGAAAAATAACCATCTGATGAGTCGTTTTTTTTTCACATTTTTTCAGCATTTGTTAGTCTTCTAGGACTCCATTATAATCACTTGCCACTATTGGATAGTGTATCTGAATCAAAATGTCCAGTTATGAATATTTTAGTCACATATTTTTAATCTCATATGCACACTGTAAAAAAACCAAAGTTGTCTCCACTGAAAAAAGTTAGTTTCCAGGCTGACTTAAAATTTAAAGTTAACTGAATTTAAGATTATAAGTTGAATATACCAAAGGCCGTCCCACCAACATATAGTACATGGATGACTGTTGTTGTCTTTCTTATTTTCTCTGTACTAGTCTGACTCACTGGTGGTGTGCGATGTGGATGACAGTCTTAAAGAGAAACTGAAAAAATTCCGCTTCCGCAAAGAGACCAACAATGCTGCCATCCTAAGTGAGTAAAAACTACAACTTGTAAAAACTACAAGTCCCACAACCACAGACCTGGGGTGCTGGCCTCACATTTCTAATGTGCGCCACAATAAACTGTACAGTTATGAATCTTAATCACTTTGTATCACCCAATAATCTGTAACTGCTGTGATAACTTTTTTGGGGGGCTTTCAGGATTCAGTCATAAAATGATTCACGATGTCCTTGGCCATATAAAACTATATTACATTGGGCTCCAGAATTATTGACCCTCCTGACAGTAGTGAACTAACTTCGACAAAAAAATAATAATAATAGATAACTTTACAGAGAAAACTCAAAATACTGTACTTCATTAATTTTTCAAACGAACCGGCCAAAAAGTTATTTAATTAAAAATCAGTTTCCTTCAAAACAAGGTTTCGCAATTAATCCCCTGAAGATTATTGAAAAGGTAATCCAGCATATAAACACCTGGAATGAAAGTCAACTGAAAGTGCAGCTAAGTTTTAAGGAACTATAACTATTTGTCATTTCATCATTTGCTGTTTCACTGGGGTATAAAAAAATTAGGTAACATGCTCTCAAAATCCCTTGATCAACCTTCTTCATGAAGAAAACGAATGAGCTGGCCATTCAAAAGCTACGAATCGTCAAAAACCTTTGCAAATTTGGCAGTGGTGACAAAAAGTCCCCCAAAAGATCAAATATACAACCCCATTTCCAAAAAAGTTGGGACGCTGTGTAAAATGTATATAAAAACAGAATGCAGTGACTTTCTAATCATTTGAACTTAATTTTTTTTTTCAAAATAGTACAAAGACAATATATCAGATGTTGAAACTAATACATTTTATCATTTTTTTGAAAAATATCTGTTCATTTTGAATTTGAAGACAGCAACATGTTTTTTAAAAGTTGAGATGGGACAATAAAACTGGAAAGTTGCATGATGCTAAAAAATGATGGCTGGCAGAACATCTCACAGCTAATTAGCAACAGATCAGTAGCATGATTGGGTGTAAAAACTCTTTCATAAGTAAATATGGTAAGGGCTTAACCACTCTATGAAAGATTGCATGGGGAAATACGTAGTTCAACGATTTAAGAATAACATTTTTAAGTTAAAATTGTAGAGAATTTGGAGATTTTATCCTCTATGGTACGTAATATCATTAAAAGATTCCAATAATTCAGAAAAATCTGTGTACACATGGGTGAAGGCTAGAATTCAATTTGAATGGCTGTGATTTTCAGGTCCTCAGGCGGCACACCATTAAAAACAGACAGTATTCTGTGATGGAAATCATTGCATGGACTCAGGAACACTTCTGTAAACCATTGTCCCCATACACAGTTTGTCACTGCATCCACAAATACAAGTAAAACTCTACTCTGCCACGTATAGATTAAACCATATATAAACAAGAAACGCTGCCCTTTTCTCTGGCACCGAGCTCATTTAAAATGCACTGACGCAAAGTGTAAAACTGCCCAGTGGTCTGATTAATCAACATGTGAAATTCTTTTTGTAAATCATGGATGCCACATCCTGCGGGCTAAGGGGGTGAGTGGGCATCTGGCTGGTTATAGATCCCTTTTTTAAGGAGAAGCCTTGCTTATTTCAGTAACAGCATGCAAAAAACCACACTCGGCATGTATTACACAACATGGCTAAGCAGTAAAAGAGTCTAAGTATTAAAGTGGTCTGCCTGCGGTCCAGCCCTGTCACCCACTGACAATATTTGGCACATTATGAAATGAAAAATACGACAAAGGAGGCTGCAAAGTATTGAGCAGCTAAAATCCTACCTGAAGCAAGACTGGGAAAACATATTGCCTTCAAAACTTCAGCAGTTTGTCTCCTTAGATCACAAACATTTATTGGGTATTGATTGAAGAAGACATAATGCAACCCAGTGGTAGATATGCCCCTGTGCCAACTTTTTTGAAATGTGTTGCTGGAATCAAATTCAAAATGAGCACATATCTTCCAAAAAAACAATAAAATTTCTCAGTTCTGACATCTGATATGTTGTCTTTGTACTATTTTCAAATAAATATCGAGTTCAAATAATTTGATAATAATTGCATTCTGTTTTTATTTATATTTTACACAGCATCCCGACTTTTTTGGAAGTGGGTTGTAAGACAGAGCACTGTAAGGGCAATTATTCAAAATCGGAAGTGTGTGGAACAGTTGAGAACTTGACAGGCAGAGAACAAAAATCTATTTTATCCCTCAACATAGGAAGGCGTGTGGTGAGGGAAGTGCATTTCATTTCTTGAGAATCACTGCAGAACATAGGCAGGCCTTGGTCTCATCTTGGGGTCATCTAGCCTCCATTGCCATATCAGTGCATTTCCAGTTAGGGGCGCTAGTAATTCTGGATCACTAGAAATGCTCTGTAGGCCTAATTATGGGCAAGAATCTGTGCCTGGGAACAGATTACAAAGCCCTGTAGGAAAGGCATGAGTTAGACAAATACCAGGTGCACACACCAAAGACAATGAGACAGATGAACTGCCAGAGATGTGTTCAGTCAAAATTTCCAAAGAAATATGCAGATGAATGACAGCTTAAAATTTTCATAAAACGTTTCATAATTTTGTCAATTCTTGATCATTTCAGTGAAAATTGATAAGGACAAACAGATGGTGATCATGGAAGAAGAATTCGAAGTATGTTTTTCAACTTCTCAAAGTCATGCCCCTTTTAATGTAATTTAATGGCAGACTAATTCAATGACTTGAATCATTTGGAATAGGAGTGAAATGTGACAATGTGACTTCATGGGTTTTTGATCATTCAAAACAACAAATCTAGCGCAAGAAAAATTGTTTGCTTCCAAGGAACGCCTGGTATTGCCATTATAAATCATATACTTTTAATAACATGATAATTTCCAAAAATGTCATGGAAGAATATTTAATGTCACAACACTTAAAATACATGATGGCATACATGTGGTTAATAAAAAGTTACTTAAATTTATGCCACATTTACTTACATTTAAGCCTGTTTCTTCTCCTTCCCATTTTAGGATATTTCTCTCGATGATTTGAGAAATGAGATTCCAGAACGACAGCCCAGATATCCTTCTGATAACACTTTCTTCTGTTCTGAAAACTGAAGTCAGTGGTGACAAAATCCTGTTTGCCACAGCTTGACTGTCCACAAGACAGCCAAGCTAACTTTAAATGACTTTGACCATAACCACGGAAAGGGGGGACACTCCTTTTTGTAATGCAAGACATCCCAGACAGCATACGGATGCAGGCCACATCAGGCAACGATCCGGCATTTTTAGCATTCTTTTGGCCCGAACAAAATTGATGTGAGCCTAAAGTGGCCCGTGTGGTAAATGCTGAATTTGGCCCGAATATCACAAGACAAATATGGCCCACAATTGGGAGTCTGTAAGTGAACCAAAACTGGCCCACATTTGCTGCAATATATGTTCTTGGCTGACATCTGGCATTGTGATGGCTTGGTTGTGGCTAAGTTCTGACAAACGGGAGCGGAGCGCCCAAGTGCCATCATTCCGTGCGGTATGTGGGCCAAATGAACGAGTCAAACGTGTCAGGTGTGGGCCAGATATGGACCAGAAGAATTTTGCTATCTGGGATCCTGCAGTCCTTGTAACTCCAAGTGACTGTCACAGTTATGACTTCTATATTGCGTTCGTTGAGAGAGGTTTGTTTAATTCCCAGGCAGACCGCTTTTGTTCTTGTTAATTCATTGCTATTAATTTACGTTTACCACAGTTTGCTGAGACATATCCTGTTAAGCCTTGAGTCGAGTATTACCTATATATTTAATTACGCCACAAAAATACAGTAAGATGGCATTTTAGAGTCTATAATTGAAACCTGTGTAAGGAGAGACCAAGGCCATTAGTTTTTTTTAACCTTTCTTTATCATTTCTTTGCAGCTTGCTTCAAAATATTGATTGATTAGCTAGGGATTTGATCCGCTGGTTATGCTTTCTTATACCGACATGACCAAGCTATCTCTTGGTCAACAATTGAGGTATTGGATTAAGAGAATAAGGGGATAATTGAGAAAAGGATTTTTCAGTTTTTGCGGCAGCTAAATGTTAACGAACAAGGAAAAAAATACCATAATTCTCAAAGCACTCGCAAAAGTTGAAATTCATTCTTAACCGTGCTGCCAAGTGAATACATCTTGGTGCGCCTATGGTATTTGCATGTATTTAAATTAGTCAATATGAATACATTTGGTGCAAAATTTGCCCTTTTCTATGCACTTGTGCCTTGTCGCAACAAAGGTACAATTTACAAATACCATTGCTAATAGCCACTTGCATATGGAGGGAAAGTTATTTGTGTCTCCAGAGTTGGCAGTCACTGAAATGTATTTATAAATGGTGTTACCTCCAGAGATATTTAAAGTAGGAGGCACATATTTAATCAATGTCCAGGTAGTTTACAACACTAATAATGTCTTCATGAATGTGGTTCCTAAATTTCCTGAAAGCATGACAGCTGCATTTTTAGCTGCATTTTTAGGAACGCCAGTCTCTGCGGTGTGGTGCACACTAGGGATGACAACCTCTGTCAACTATAGGTAAGAGAGTTTTAGAAAAAAACATTTGTGCTGCAATTATGGCTTGTACATTCATTTTTTTCAAACTCAATATTTCTGGACATTTACCACATAAGATTAGACTGCACTAAAATTATTAGTACTATCCTATTTGTACAATTAAATGCCAGTGGTGGCCAGTGGTGTAAAATTGTTTCTGATTCGCATGATCCAAACACTTCCAATAACTTCAGAGCGCTGTCAGGTCCAAAATTCAAATGTTATAAGAAATAGAAAGATGCTACAGTTTCCAAAATTCAGATTTTTGTTTGATGAAACATTCTGCTTCAATCTATATCGGTTGGCACTTTGCCATTCAAACTGGAATTTTCTCCAGAGGTAAGCAAAGGGAGGTACACATCTGTATTAACAGGACTGTCTAACGGTAATCTGCCAGCACCATGAATTACAGTGCTGCAAAAAAGTATTTGCCCTTTTCCTGATTTCTTAATTTTTTGTATATTTGTCACACTTCAATGTTTCAAATCATCAAACAAATTTTAATATTAGACAAAGATAATCCGAGTAAATACAAAATGCAGTTTTTAAATGATGATTTCATTTATTAAGGGAAAAAGCTATCCAAACCTTCCTGGCCCTATGTGAAAAAGTAATTGCACCTCCTTGTTAAATCATGAATTAACTGTGATTAACCACATTTTTTGAGTTTAATTTCATTAACCACACATAGGCCTGATCACTGCCAGATCGGTTGAATTAAAAAATCACTTACATAGAACCTGTCTCACAAAGTGAAGTAGGCTAAAAGATCTCAAAAAGCAACGTATCATGCCATGATCTAAAGAAATTCAAGAACAGATGAGAAACAAAGTCATTGACATCTATCAGTCTGGAAAGGGTTACAAAGCCATTTCTAAGGTTTTGGGACTCCAGTGAACCACAGTGACAACCATTATCCACAAATGGAGAAAACTTGCAACAGTGATGAACCTTCCCAGGAGTGGTTGGCCTACCAAAATTATTCCAAGAGTGCATCGAGGACTCATCCAGGAAGTCACAAAAGAACCCAGAACAATAT
Source organism: Gymnothorax reevesii (assembly GCA_029721435.1). Taxonomy (NCBI): domain Eukaryota; kingdom Metazoa; phylum Chordata; class Actinopteri; order Anguilliformes; family Muraenidae; genus Gymnothorax; species Gymnothorax reevesii. The sequence continues at coordinate 120,644,677 of CM056574.1, forward strand.
CTAAAGAACTGCAGGCCTCACGTACCTCAGTTAAAGTTAGTGTTCAAGCTTCAACAATAAGAAAGAAACTGGGAAAAAATGTCATCCATGGGAGGGTACCAAGGGGAAAACCACTGCTGATCAAAAGAACACAAAGGCTTGTCTCACATTTGCCAAAAAAATATCATGATGATCCCCAAGATTTTTGGGAAAATATTCTGTGGACAGACAAGACAAAATTTGAACTTTTGGGAAGGTGTGCGTCCTGTTACATCTGGCGTAAAATGAACACAGCATTTCATAAAAAGAACAGTCAAACACACTCAAAAAAACCAGATTGGGTGTCTGCTAAATTAATCTAAGTGTAACATGTTGCTTCTACCATATATAGTCATGTTTTGTGGTTGAACATCATTAAGTAATGTTATTTTAGCATGATGTGCAATAACTTAACATTTACTAAATTCAGTTATGCTGACAGAACCTAATGCTTTTTGGGTAGGATATCAAATGGCGTGTACAACTCCAGAACAGAGGGTGGCAGTAGTGTGTGAGCAGGGAGTGCATTTACAAACTTTACTTTCGGAAGTTGCAGAAGAAGGCAGAGCAACGCACGAAAGAGACGGGTGGGCGGACAAGTTAAATCTCAAGAAATCCTGTTTGCTTTTAGGTTTTTTATTTTCCTAACTTGATATCAACTGTCATAAACTTGGATAACAAATGTTTCAAATTACTTGATATCAACTGTCATAAACTTGGATAACAAATGTTTCAAATTACTGTTGAATGACTGCATGGTGGCACAGTGGTTAGCACTACTGCCTCACAGCAAGAAGGTTGTGGGTTTGAATCTGGCCTGGGGCCTTTCTGAGTGGAGTTTGCATGGGTTTCCTCTGGGTACTCCGGTTTCCCCCACCCATAAAACATGCAATGTAGAAACATGGCTGTGTCAGAATGCTTGGTGGAAATACTTTCCATAAATTTTGTATGTTCACCCAACAAATTATTTTGTTGAGTGCATGGTGGTTTTAGTGTGATGGCTAGGGGCTGGTTTGCTGCTTCAGGACTTGGACAATTTTCCGTAATTGATGGAACCATGAATTCTGCTCTCTACCAGAAAATACTGAAGGAGAATGTCTGACCATCAGTTAGCCACCTCAAGCTCAAGCGCACTTGGGTTATGCAGCAGGACAACACACCAGCAAGTCCACCTGTGAATGGCTTAAAAAAAACAAAATGTAGATTATGGAGTGGCTTAGTGAAAGTCCAGATTTAAATCCCAATGAGATGCTGTGGCATGAACTTAAACAGGCCATTCATGCTAGAAACCCTGCAACGTGGTGGAATTATAACAATTCTGCAAAGAAGAGTGGGCCAAAAATCCTCCACTACAATGTGAAAGACTCATTGCCAGTTATCGCAAACCCTTGATTGCAGTTTTTGTCGCCGAGGGTGGCACAACCAGTTATTAGGTTTAGGGGGCAATTACTTTTTCACATAGGCCAAGGTAGATTTGGATAGCTTTTTCCCTCAATAAATGAAATCATCGTTTAAAAAACTGCATTTTGTATTTACAACGTACTTGGGTTATCTTTTTCTTATATTAAAATTTGTTTGATGATCCAAAACATTTAAGTGTGACAAATATGCAAAAAAAAAAAATCATGAAGGGGGCAAATACTTTTTTACAGCACTGTACATTGATATAACCACAATAATAAGAACCTGTTTTGACTCTAACACTATTATTGCCTGTAATATTGATTGCAAAGGTTTTTTCCAGCCTGAAGTTTATAAAACTGCCTTGTGGTTTGAGAATTGTGGTTTGCGTTTTGAGAATATTGTTTCTCTCTCTCTCTCTCTGCCATTGTCCTGCCCACTGCATTCTTGGTGCAAAGCTACTATTTTTTTGTCACAAATCAAGGGCGGATTGCACTAAGCTACAGAACGTTACGGGCATGTCTGTGCTATCATATTAATAGTACAATATCTTTTGTTAATTAGACCCTTGAGGCGAGGTAGATTGCGGGTGCAGGTGATGCCCGATTTATGGTGCTTTAAGCGCCGCAATCCATCCCTTGAGAATTTGCTCCTAAGACTTTTGTTCTGAGACTGTACCAATACTGCGCCCTTGTGGTAAATATGGATTTTTCCAGTGTTCCTTGACACTTCCCCCCACATTCATAGTCTACAGCTACAAGTATATCCATGGGGACGGCAGGGTGTCCTATCCGCTGTGCTTCATTTTCTGCAGTCCAGTGGGTAAGAACACAAACGCCAAAGTCAAATACAATTCAAATTCACACACCACAATGGCCCAAAAAAAACCTGGCAAAAAAATATGTTAGTGTAAGCACAGGTGAATTGCAGCACTGCTGAAGCTATCTTAACCACTCCCTCTTGGTCAGGGGGGCCCAGCGCTGAACCGTTGCAGGAAACATTTTTTAAACTGTTATTAAGCAAGATAATGGTCTACTGAAAACTTTTTTCTCTGAAAGGGCACTCTGAGAGAATTGCTAGGTAGAACAATTGCAAGTGAGGAAGGACACAGAGAAACAGGAGTAAAGCCCCTGGAACAATTTTGCATTAACAAACGATCTGTATCCAGCTGCATTATCCAGAAAATGGAAAATGCATATTAATGTAAGGTGTATATGCATGCAGAATGCGTTAAGATCAGAATGTAATCTGATCTGCCAGACCTCATCACATGTTCTCTTGCTCACTGAGATATAAATCTTGCCCAAATGTGAATGCAATCTATACACCTGGGACACACTCTGAGAAACCCGCACATACAAGTTGAAAAGGTCACCGTGCCTCATCTGTTTGACTCGGTAACTTATTCAGATAAAGAGAGCACGTTTAATCCATCAGATCCCTATCCACAGAGAGATTGCATGTTTATGCCAGGTTTAAATGGGGCCTTTGAGTAGAACAGATCTCCCATTTGGCAATAAATCAATGCCATGCACTGGAATGAATGCAGCAGGAGTATCTGTAGTCACTTATACTGCAACTGAGGTCAGCTCCTTAAATGAAGACAGTGAATTCACTTGAGTGGAATCTGTCCTTTACCACTTACTGTTAAATGAACTCAGCTAATACATTTCTGCTTCTACTATAAGGCCAGGATTTTGTTGTCATGTCTGAAGCGGGGTCAAAAATATTTGAGATGCCTTCTCTTTTTTCCCCTCATTTCAATAATTTTATTTATCTTTTAGCAATAAGAAACAGAAGCAGAAAGATTTGTGACAACTTTTCACCAAAAACTGCACTTAGATATAGGGGAGACTGTGGTCCGATGAGCCATGGGAACCAATGAGCCATGTCACTATTTTGCGATCAATCAATGCCAAAGGTGTTTAAAATAGGCAAAATAGTGATATGGCTCATTGATCCCCATGACTCATCAGTGAAAGGTCAAGTATTTTGCCTGTTTTAAGCAGCTCTGTCATCGATTGATCGCCAAATAGTGATAAAGCTCATTGGTCCATGGCTCATCAGACCCCAGTCTCCCCTGCATAATGGGCTCTAATTTCTTGGCGCAGCACAGGGTGGCGTAGCGTGGTGCAGCCCACGCAGTGGTAATTTCGTGCGGTGCAGCCCGCGCAGTGGTAATTTCGTGCGGTGCAACACCGTGTGCAACCACTTCGGCAATTTGGTAGACGGACCTGCGCCGAGATGGGTGCGGCGGCGTAGTGGGGGAGGTATCACATATTCATCAAGAAGCAGTGACAATCTCGTAGAAAAAGTCTCCGCTGAAGTTGTGCAGAAAACTCGCCAGCTCCAACCTGGTTAACTTCCTGTGCAGTGGTAATTTGGCTGACCGGCGCACAGTGCGCACACGTCACCGAAACCTCACAGGCAGGTTTCCAGAATTTCAGGCACTTTTCAATGCAATCTGAATCAGGACATACATTATAGTATCTATATCGATTGTCCTGATGTCAGATTAAAGGCGGTTGGCACGCGTAATGGAAACTCGACCTGGCTTAATCAACGCAGCTGAATCTGTAATGCACACTAACGACTTCACATCTATAATACAACCACATATATAATGCTTGCGTTCTATGCTCAGTAAAGCCGCTTGCGTAATGGACGCGAAACGAATTTTTCGCATGACTGATTACTGTCAAAGTCAACCCAAAGATGCAAATTCACGCGTCTGTTTATTCTTCTGTTTTCTTCCGTTGAAGATAGACAACAGTCTTTATTCGGTCTCTCTTTTGAAAATTAGTCAGATGGATCGAACAGATTCACGCTTTATTTCCACACCAGAGATAACATAGTGCTTGTAGTCCGTGACCAAATCAATTCTAAGACCATTGACATTGTGAATTAAATATCGCATGCACGATCAAGACTGTCCGACGCGAAATGCTCCATGTCCAGCAGCCAGCAAAAAGTAAAAGTATTGATATGAGAACAGATTTATAACGACATAAAGAATAAAAATATACCACCAACAAACAGAACATCCAAAAAAGATGGCCCGCAAAAAATTAAATCACAGTGCTCATTAGATGTTCTGTTTGTTGTTTTTTTTTATTCTTTATTTTGTTATCAATCTGTTCTAATCATCCTTTTTTTAGCTGTCAAACACGGAGCATTTTGCATTTAATGTTCGACAGGCATTGTACATTGTCCCGCGCCAATGTGGACTCACTTTATTGAGCAGAGCTCAAACAGAAACATTGATTGAAATTCTTGGTACTCATCTTTAAGAACTGAGCCCTCTTATCAAAACTTTCACGCTTAATATCTAAAAGATTCAGTAGATTTGAAGAAATTAAAAACAATAATCGACTGTCGGACACGGAGTTATATTGAAACCATCCGACTGTCGGACACGGAGATATATTAAAACCCTGTCCAACTTTCGGACACGCAGACACTGCGTTCAGCGCAGCAACGCAATCTGTCATGCGAAAAGTTTATTTCGCGTCCAGTGTGCAAGCGGCTTAATACTACTATTATTGTCACTTAGGTTTTATCGTTTTTAATGGGGGAAAGGAATACAGCCTGAGTGCTATGATCTTGTACTGAGTTGAGATCACATATTGAAAATAAATGTGTAACGTATCTTGCATTGTTGTCCATGGATGTTAATGACAAAATTTTAAGCAGCAACAGGGTGTACTAATAGGAACACGCTATCCATTGTTTCTCTTCCCAATGATACAGGAAGAAATAAATGAGCAACTGTATTTCATTCCAACTTCATGTTTGAATGATCTGATGTAGTTTTCGTTTTGAAATTCCATTCGAGTTTGCTTATGGTAATAATTCGAGAATGACTCATATTCATAATGCTTAATATTGACGTAAGCGGTGCAGAAAACAAGCCTGAAGCAGCAAAGTAAAATGCAACATTAATGCATCATGCAGACATAGGACAGAGGCTTCTTTATTTCAACACTTCAAAGGTAAGGAGAGGAGCTCACTTTATTGGTGAAGAGTTGACTCGGCTGTGTTAAACCCACTTAAGCCTTTTCTCCTCCCTCTTTGCCTCTTGCGCCGGCAGGAGGGACAGAGGAGTACTTGCGCCAGGCTACGCTGGGCACGAAATCGCAACATACGCATGGACACACCCCGCTGGGGCGGCGCTCCCCGCGCCTGCGCCTGGTCTACGAATTTAGAGCCCGTTATGTCAGACTAGTCCTGAGTCATGCCACCTCTGCATGGAATAATAGGTTCAACTGTTTTTAAGTAAGCATAGAGCGGTTATATGCATGCATTATAGCATACGTTAGACTCTGATTTGGAATAAAAGCGCAAGCACCGCATTCAATTCCTGTGCAAAACAATAAGTTGGGTTCAAAAACAAGCAGAGTAAAGCTGTCTAAAACAGTAATCTCCAGGCTCACAATGGGATAGAACACAAGGCCTATGAAAGAATTGCAGGTCATGCCTCTCAGAGCAAGACATCGTCTACACGTCCTCAAAGACAATCAAAAAACAGTGACTTTAAGGGGAATAAGTTCGTTTTAATTATAATGCATACATTTGCACATTTTACACTTTATAATTTCAACTCATCATACCACAATCATTCCTATGGAGCACTGCGACCCCATGACCTTTGAACCCCTGACCTTTGTATATTCCCCCCCAACAGGCTGCAGGCCGGAACAGCAGATGATGTACGCGGGCAGTAAGAACAGACTGGTACAGACCGCTGAGCTGACCAAGGTAGCGTAAAGCACAAAGCCAGTATTACAGCAGGGCATATGAAGCCCATCCCATCGATAAGTAATGCCCACAGGAATGATTTAGCTTCCCCTAAGCAGCAAATACCCATTAGGAAGGCAATATATCACTGAGCCCACACCAGCACTGGCGTACACTAGCGCTGTGAGACTTGGGCTAACATTTACTGAATCACAATAGACTTTTATGTTAATGACAAACATCAATGAGCCAAAACATTATGAGCCCCCCCCCGAAATGACTGGGTCAGAACATCTCCAACAGTGAGAATGCTTGTAGGGTGCTCCCAGTCAGTAGTGGTGCGTACCTAATAACAGTGGTACAAGGAGGAACAGACCGAGAACCGGTGGGTGTTGGGTGCTCAGACCTTATTAATGTGTGAGGGCAATGACGGCTATCCAATCCGATCTGAACGGACAGAGGAGCAACTGTGGCACAAATGCAAGTAAATTTAAGGATACTTACATGAGCAATGCCTCACAACACAGTTTGTTGCACCCTGGTACGCATGGGGCTGTGGAGCTGCAGACTAGAGTACCCATGAGAACCTCAATCCACTGTCAAAAGTGCCTACAGTGGGTCTGTGATCATCGAAATGGAAGAAGGTTGCTGGGTCTGATGAGTGTCATTATCTTTTACATCATCTGCAAGGCTGGGTATGTGTATACAAGTGCTGGTCAACGAATTAGAATAATTTGAAGTAGCGCAATCGTTAAATTTTCTTGATGCATTTTTTTGTGCAGAAAGCAAATCAGGTGTTCACCGCGCCTGTCCTACTTGTTTGAGTATTCACAGAACTCGCTACCTGTAAAAAATTTGCTCAGCTGAGCTTTCCAAAAGGCCCATTTAGGCCATTTAACTGTGACAATGTTGTTTTATTGAATTAGAATAATTGAGTAACCGTTTCACTGAATTAGAATCATTTTTATTATAATTAGAATCATCACTTTCTCAGTATTTTGTCGCTGCCCCCTTGGCTTGTATGACTGCCTGAAGTCTCCGCGACATCGATTTGACCAGCTTGTCACAAGTTTCCGCACTCACAGCTTCCCAGGCAGTGGCGATGTTCTGCTTCAGTTGGTCCAGCGTAGTCGGCTTTCTGTCGCGAATTTTACGCTTGACAATGGCCAAAGGTTTTCAATAACATTGAGGTCAGGCGAGTTGGTCGGCCATGCCAAAACTTCAAGCTGTTTTTCGGTGAACCAATCTTTGGTCAACTTTGCCGCGTGAGCCAGTGCAAGATCCTGTTGAAATATGAGGTCTTCTTCGCCAAACTGTCCCTCAACAGTCGGAATCAGGAACGTTTCCAGAACATCTTGGTATACGGCAGCATTGGCAGTCTTCTTGAGGAAGCAGAGTTTCCCTACACCCCGAGCGGACATGCATCCCCAGACCATAACGCTCTGGGGAGACTTGACGGATCTTTTTACGCACTCGTGATTGTAGGTTTCGCCACCACAACGCCAGACACGAGGACCTTAGTCACCGAAGGAGATGCCAAAGCGTAATTCGTCACTGAAGACCACTTTCTGCCAGTCTTCAGCAGTCCACTCGCCGTGTTCTTTGGCCCACTTCAGCCGTTTTCTCCGTTTGTTTCTCGTTCAGCATCGGTTTTTCTGCTGGAACGCGAGATTTGAAGCCGAGTTCGCGCAGACGACGGTAAGTGGTTGATCTCGAGACGTTAGCGCCGGTCTGCTCGTTCCACAAGTCGCTGAGCTCGGAAGTGGACTTGAACCGGTTGCTGACTGCGATCTTTCTCAGCTGCTTGTTGTCACGAGCAGAAGTTGTTCGGACGCCGGAATAGTTGGTGCGCTTGCTGCAGTTTTTCTTTAGAGCTTTGCAGATGGAAGACTGGCTGATGCCGAGCTGCTCAGCAATTTTAGTTTGGGTCAACCCTTGTTAGCGAAGGGCTTGAATTCGAGTCACTATTCCCGTTGAGAGGTCGCGCTGCTGACCCATGATTGATTTTACAAGTTAGAAATTCTACTCAACCCTGACTTAATACTGCATAGTGAACACTCTTCACAGAAAACAAAAATTCGAGCACTTATTCTAATTCAATGAAACAACAGCATCACAGTTAAATGGCCTAAATGTGCCTTTTGGAGAGCTCAGCGGAGAAAATTTTTTACAGGTAGCGAGTTCTGTGAATACTCAGTGTTTGCACTGATGCTACTACTGACGTTAAGATACCTTCCTCTATTAGTATACAAGATATGGTCCAATTCATGTTGTGGCACATTCACTCATTAGTGTACCATTTGTCCCAACTTATGGACTGCATAAGAACTCTCCTGGATTCTGATGATGCCCCCCCATCCCCCATATCTCTTTTTCCCCAGGTGTTTGAGACACGACATGCTGACGAACTGTCAGAAGAATGGCTGAGAGAGAAGCTGGCTTTTTTTCGCTAAAGATGTCAATGACTCAAAATCAGCGGCACAATTTCTTCAGTGTAAGACGGGAACATCACAGTATCACTGTCAGGGCTTTATCTTCTATTAAAAGGTGCAAGATCACAGTCAATGGTTTATGTACTGCTGAAGATACGATCTGCACAAGATCAGTTAGGAATTCTACCAACCAAGTGTACCGGTTAGCAGGACAAACTCTCTCTGTGATGCAGTTGAATTTCTTTCATTAAAGTCCATGGCAAGACTATATGCAAGATAAGCATAAAGTGGCAAACTTTCCTCAGCCAAAGTCTGCACAATAAAAAGCATTACCAGAGGTCTGACACTAGATCTAACACAGCACTCTTCCAAACTGTGCTTTAAAGGAAAATCCAGCAGTTTATTTACACTGTAACATAATACAAATGACAGAACAGTACAGTACAGCTGGGACACAATACACTGAAAAAATTCATGATCAGTTTGAGCACTGTGCTCGGGTAAAGAATCAAAAATGACATCACCACTCCCAGAAATCTGGAGGAAGAGTCTTTGTTGGATCTAATAATACAAAATAAACAAAACAAAATCCAGTTGGCAGTTTAGTCACACATTCAGGCTAAAAATCTTACCCGTAGTGCTTCTTCACTGAGCAAGAAGAAAAAAATAAATCCATCAATGAGGTGAGATTGCAAACGTGCCAAGTCAGGCATTTCTTGCAGCATATTTTCTTTCAGTGGCTACCATTATTAGACCTTGAGGAGAAATAAATGTGATCAGTTGTTAAGTAACATTCTAGTTGCTGTTTTTATATGTGGAAGCAGCGTCCAGTACTGCCCTGCAAACACAGGCATGTGAAAAGGTTATAAAAATTTAATTTTAAAACCCAACAGTCAGAGGCAATGTTGTGGGTGACACCAGGAGAGGCAGCAAAGCAGCACTTTCAGCTTTACTTGTGTTTTCACAGCACAGGAAAAAAAAATTAAATGACTTCAATCCATTTATTGCTACTTACATATACACACACACTTCCACTTTCACTTATTAGAAAGGTTCTCAAAGCTGGTAAAGAAAATAGGTACATATCTTCCTGGACTGCTATACCAGTATCTCAGACTGGTAAAGCGGCATCTATACGCATTATATTGTAGCGTCAATATTACAAACGGAAATTTACAAAGAGCTGCGAAATGTACTGCATCCTGGTCCAAAGTTCAAGCATTGTGATTTTAATGCGATGGCGATACAGACAGGCTTGACAGAGTAAAGACAATTATGTACAAACTATAAACAGTGGTGAGACCTCCAATTTAACTAGACCAAAATTCATATAAATCAAACAAAGAAAAGAAAAGAAAAAAAACTGCAAAATGGTAGCACAACATTTGCCTCTACACCTGTCCCCGTGACTCATTTGGACAAGATTGTAAAAAAAAAACAAAAAAAAAAAAACACAATGATTCCCCCGCTCGAGGTTGCAGATTGGTTGAGCCAGTTATATGGGATGAATTGGCCAGCCTTTAAGAATGGGCGGGGCTTTGATAATGGGAGGGGCAGGATGGTTGGATAGGGCTGGGACAGTAGGCTGGGCTGGGATAGTGGGTGGGGCTTAGATACTGGATGGGGCTGTGAAGGTAGGGAGGGTGGAGATAGTGGGCAGGGCCAGTAGAGAGGGTGGGGCAGTGAAAGTGGGGAGGGTGGAGATAGTGGGCAGGGCCAGTAGAGAGGGTGGGGCAGTGAAAGAGGGGAGGGCTGGGACATTGGGGGTTGCTTGGATAGTAGGTGAGATCCGTCACTCGCTGTCACTGGCCTCGCTGGAGTCGGACGCCTGCTCACTAGCGCTGCCGCTGTGTCGCCCTGCGTCTGAGTGCTCGCTCCTGCTGCGGCTCCGCCTCCCAGCCCCGCCACCTTCCTCTTCCTCCTCCTCCTCCTCCTCGCTGGCGCTGCTGCGGTTTCCATTCTTCGGCTCATCTTCGTCCCCGCTGTCGTCATCGCTGCCAAAGATCTCCTCCTCGTCCCGCATCTCGCGGGCCTGCCGATCGTCTCCGCTCTCGCTCCCGCTGCCCTTACTGCGCCGTCGCCGTCGCTTACCGCCCTCCTCATCCTCCTCTTCCTCATCCTCTTCCTCCTCACCCCGACGGCTGCCCTCCTCGTCATCCCGCTCCGACTCGCTGCCGGAGTTCTCGCTCTCGCTGCCCTTCTCCTTCTCCTCCCCTAGGGGGGAACAGAGAGCACAAGTGAGACTGAGTAACTGGGGGGCCTGCTGACATCTGAGTATTTTACTTTTAATGCTTTGAGGCTCCATAAAATATTTACAAAGTAAAATAATTCCACAAAATGGAAGCAAACCACCTTCAGTTAGAAAACGCACAAGTATTACCTTTATTACATTCTTCATTAACCCTTTGTTGCATGTCTCGTCCTCTTTGCCAACTAAGGTGGGTTTGTTTATTTTAGTACCCACTACGCAACAAAAGCGGGTGGTTTTGCTTATTTCATTAACCACTATGCAACAAAGGGTTAACGTCCATTATACCGTATTGATCCGAATATAAGACGATATTTTTTTCCTTGAAAAATGCCTGAAAATGACACCTCGTCTTATATTCGGGGTCTAAGGAGTTACCCATGTAAAACAATATGTGGTGCCATATGAGCGCTTTTCTCTCTGTCAGTGTTTAGAGCAGTGTGACCCTAGCGTGATCCTGTAAACAAGTCGGCTGGAGTGGGTGTGTTAGCTTACATTTGCATGAGCTACTTAATGACAGAAAGATGCAGCCAAGGCACAAAGATCCACTTGAAAAAAGTGCTTCCAAAATCGGTAAGGTGAATAAAAATCAGAGGAGAAGTTATGATGTGAAATTTAAACTTACGGTTGTAAACGAAGCTGAGAGAACGAACAACGTGAGGGCAGGAAAACGATGTATGACAGAGTGCAACGTAATTATCGTAATTGGCAACCGAAAAATGAAACAAACGTTTCCAGATGAATGATTGTCGTCTTACCTAATCGGGGAGAACAAGCAGCACCTGTTAAGCGCTCTCGGAGTGAACATTTTGTTAATCATGAAAATGACTGCGAACAGGTCAAGACTAATAATTCTTGAAAACAGATGTTACGTCCACCCCAATTCTGTTTTACGGAATTTACCCCATGACTTCATCGCTGTTAGATCGCATGAGAAACCGTGTCTTCAGTTGCCTATTACGATAATTGGAAAACGCGTCAATAAAGAAAAATAATTGAGAACTAGCCAGGACTATCCTAATTGTCATAAAGGGACGTGTCTGTGCCACCCCAATTCCCGGTTCTAGCTTCGCCCCTGTACAAAACCTCCGTTTAAAACAATTATTAGTCCTGACCTGTTCTCACTCATTTTCATAATTAACAGAAGGTTCCCTCCGAGAGCCCTCCACAGTTAACAGGTGTTCCTTGTTCTTGTTGTTGTGGGACAACAATCATTCATCTGGACGCGTATTTGCTGTATTTAAATCAACGTCATTCAGAATGAATTTGGAAAAAAACTGTTCATAGTGTTTTTGGATGTTAATGCTCTTACATTTTGCAGACTTTTCTGACAGTGTTTGTCAAGCGAATGAGCGCCGTTTATTGCACAAGTTAGGCCAGTAGGCCTAAGCCCGTTTTATTGCACTGTTTTCATGGCATATAACCGTGAAGTGCATTCTGCGCTTTTCCTATTTGCAGGGCTATGGATGATTTTATGATTTTCTCCCCCATGATAAACACCAAAGATGTTGAAATGTGCGAGAAAAACAATGAAATGTTTTTTGAAATTTTGTTCAAATAAAAAGTATTTTTCCAAATAAGGGTCTTGAAAAGAGGAGTCGTCTTATATTCAGGGTCGTCTTATATTCGGGTCAATACGGTATTTATGGGATACAAGTTATACTTTAAGAACATATTAAAATGTTTATTCAAAATCATCAATACAGGGGCAAATAAACATTTTGATTTCAGCACGACTGTGTTTAAAGGAACAGTCCACCGTACTTTCATAATGATATATGTTCTTCTATGAAATGAGACGAGAGGATACGTACCTCTCCGAGCTTTGAGCAACCTCCCAGTCAGCCAGACGCGCTGCCACTCCTGTTAGCATTTGTAGCTAGACTCAGTGTGGGCAACGGTAATTTTAGGGGCTGTAGTTAGATGCAACCAAAGTCTTCCACATTTTTCCTGTTTACATAGGTTTATATGACCAGTGACACAAGTTCGGGTTCGGGTACACAAATCCAAACGTTTCGCTTCGACAGCGCTATGATACCTTCACTTCTGATTTCTTTTCTCTCCCACGACCCCCCCTACTTCCGTAAATACAAGCAAAGTGACTGCACTGCACTACTTGGTACACAGTCAGGAAGCCAGAGCTTGCAGAAAATTATAAAAGAAAATACTCAAGTGTGCTACTATGGAACATTTTCAAATGGAGGACATAGATGCTGACGACTGGCTTGAGGCGGAGCCGGAGCCATATCTATTTGAACCGGAATATACCGAGGAGGAGATAGTCGAAATGGACCGTGAGAGGGAAGAAGAAACGGACGAAGATGAATCGGATGGAGCCATGGTGAGGACACGGGCAAACAGCACCTGGTGGTGCAAGTGTGACTGTTGTAAACAGATGCCTACTGAAGTAGAAAGTCTGTGCTGTGCTGAATGGGACCAGGTGCTGCCATCGGTACAATTGGAAGACCATGCGAATTGTGTCACGGCAACACATGCGTTTGCAGCGATGATTCACCCGTCAGTTGTGGACCTTTTCTTCAGACGTGACAAAATCAATTAGAGGAAACGACACACGCCTAGTGGTCCTGATGGCCAGCTATCCTCAGAGTAAGTGCTCTCTGAAACCATTGAACCTGTTTTGTAATTCCACCGTTCGTCAATAAGCTGTGTATTTACCATCTCCCTGTTTCATTAGTCAACTAAGGTTGGTGTCCTACCGAACTGTGTACCAAGTAGTGCAGTGCAGTCACGTTGGTTGTATTTACGGACGTAGGGGGGGTCGTGGGAGAGAAAAGAAATCAGAAGTGAAGGTATCAATGCGCTGTCGAAGCACGCAGAAGATGTTACTACGCCTGTCATTATAGTACGCACTTCCCACAGCATAGAAAAAGCCACGTTTGGATTTGCGTACCCGAACCCGAACTCATGTCACTGGTCATATAAACCTATGTAAACAGGAAAAACGTGGAAGACTTTGGTCGCATCTAACTACAGCCCCGAAAAATACCGTTGCCCACACTGAGTCTAGCTACAAATGCTAACAAGAATGGCAGCGCGTCTGGCTGACTGGGAGGTCGCTCAAAGCTCGGAGAGGTGCGTATCATCTCGTCTCATTTCATATAAGAACATATTTCATTATGAAAGTACGGTGGACTGTTCCTTTAAGAGCAAATCCCTCCCTAATCAGATAACATAAGTCTTTCCAAACAAAAAGCTAACAGCAGGTCAGCTCGAGAACGTAGCACTCAGACACAAGTAAGGTAGAAGGGCTGCTTTGGAATGTGTTAGTGCACCTGCTGCTTTAACACCTCATACAAACGACTGAGCCAACACCCTATCAAACCACTTCCTTTTAAAATTGGACATCATTGTCAAGAAAGGGTTGAAGAAAGGGGAGCACTTTACTTGGGTTGAAGATCTTACCAGAGTCCAGTCCATCTCTCTCCAGATCCATTTCCTCCTCCTCATCTTCCGGCTCGTGGTTCTCCAGCTGAGCTTTACGAGCTTCCTGTCAGTCAATAAGAGCATCAACAAATCAGGTCAGAGGAATTGGCAATGAGGGCGGAGTACTAACATCAAACAATCATCATAGCCCCGATGACAAGCTAAGCCCCCTTACACACACTCACCCAGCACCAATGACCGCAAACTATGCCCCATTACATACTCCGTTTCACACCGAATACACACATCAAAGCAGACCCAAGACATACAGACAGCCTTTACAAACATTAATGCGCTTACAGGCCTCTTTTAGCTCTGTCTGAGCTTAAATACAGATAATCCACAGGACAGAGTGTAGTCTGAATTTGGGGCCAGAATTTAGGTACTATGGTGGACATCACCCCTTGAATCCTTATTCTGATGCAACATTATCTACATGGTGCTCAGCTTCTTGCGCACTGACACCAATCAACATGCAAAAACAGCAATACAAAAAAACCTCTCCCCCGCCTCAAGACACTGAAATCCCGTATTAAATGGAAACAGTACCATGGTGATACAGAGAATCGACTTTTCAGCCCTAGAACAAGGCGCCAAAAAGTGCGAGTTAAAAGGTACGAGAAAAGTGGGCATGAGAGAAACCGGCGCGGCTCACCTGGGCCTCGAGCTCCTTCTCGTTCATGTCGCGATGCTTACACACCAGCACGGCGTTTGTGGTGGACTGCGCCCCCGCCTTCGCCCTCCTCTTGCTCAACCGCACTCTGCCCAACAAAACACAGAGGTGAGGGGTTGAAGAACAGGCCACCGGAGACAGGGAGGCGTGCGCCGCGCACACTCACACTCACACTCACACTCACACTCACACTCACACTCACACTCACACTCACACTCACACTCACACTCACCTTTCTCCCAACCCTTTAAAATTCAGAAATACACCATTGTGCAGGTTAGTTTTGTTCAGTAGGAAAAAAAAATTTCACCTGAAATATTTCACAATCTGCTGAAAATTGGATAAAAAAAACCTGAATGAGGCATAAATAAAGATTAACTTGAAGTTTGCTCAGCAATAGTTATTTCCGTATTATAAAATCATCATTGCAATGCACCTCACAGGCCTATAGTCAATATCCTTATGTCATGTTCAAATAGCGGGCAGGCTGAGTATCTTTTGGCCGCAACAGGAAACAGGTCATCAGATTTATAGACTTGCCTCCCAGCATTCACAGGGGCGTCTCCTACCATGAGCCACAAATCTAATCGCATCAATAGCATCAGTTGCAGTGACGCTGCGGGAGACAAGCGAGGAGTGCTATAGTGCCGGTGGTTTGAGCGTCCTGGCCGCACAACTCACCTGGTCTCCAGCTCGTTGTAATAGACGCCGTCCCCATCTCTGAAAATGAAGAAGTAGTTCTCCTCATAGCCCTTGCTGGCCTTGTTTTTCACGTTCCAGTTGTACTCCCTGGCGATCTTGTAGTCGTACCTGCATCAAAACATCAGGGAACTGGATTTGCACACCACAGTTCACATGGTAACGCAATGCAGCCACTTTCGAATTTGATCTTAACATGCCATGCTCAGAACTGGTGGAGAGCCCGGACTATTGGACATCCTACAGCTCACACAGTCCAACAAGATAGTTACTTGCTATTTTACATACTACCAAGCCCAGAGAGAACTACAGGACAACAAGTGACTATTTTAAATGCCCACTCAGAGCTCCAGGAGAGCCAAAAACTACTTTACAAACAAACAAATCTACTAAGTGCGCTCCAGTAGGGCGATAGCTAGTGGCTATTTTACACACTGGAGGCCACAAACCATGCTAAAGTGTGCCAAACACTCCTTTATACTTCACAATGTCATCAACAGGAAGTGACCCGGTTCTTACAATTCCTCTGGCATGTAGTCCACATCCTCCTCAAAGTCCCTCTTGCGTTTCCTCATGGTTTCCTCGTTGGGCAGGAAGTAGGCCACAAACTGGTTCCCTTCTTCATCCATCATCCCCCTAGTATCAGAAACGCCACATTTTAATAATCAAGGACTGACATCGACTTCCCTTGCTCGCCATGCAGCCAATTCTATAATACATAGCCAGTGATTTTTTTCTGAAAAAGAAAAATCTTAGAAAGGGGGATTGAGCACATGCCGAATTAGTGCACTTGTGAGGGTTCGAGTGTGTGCAGTTCTTTCACAAGACATACACTTTCTGACTCTCTGACAGGAGCCAATCAAACAATCCAAAGATGGCATCCATCGCCACAAATCCAACGCTCTCACCTGATCATGGCCTGTGACATCATCTCCACCCCTGCGGGGCCCGACATGTCTTTGGGAGCAGGGTCCGAGTCGAAGATGACCTGGGCGCATGGGTTAATCCACATCTGGAGAACACAAGGCCATGCCCAAGATTAACAACGGTAGCATTAACCAGGGGCTCCCAAGAGCGCTGACCTGGAAGCCGCATGTGTACAATTCTGTTTACAGTCAGAAATACAAGCCTAGGATGCCACCAAGCATCATAATTAGAATGCAGAAATTGTGTATTTGACATAATAAACATTATTTCTTGCCAATGGGACAAAAAAATACTTCCCTTAACTTTCATGCAACAAGGAAACTTTTTTTTAACCATTCATCTACACTCAAGTTCCATGACACATAAGTGGAACATCACTGCCTTTGCTCAAAACTGTGGGCCCAGAACATCCATGGAAGGGTAAATGTTTGAGGTTTTGGCCAAATTTATGATTGACAGCCCCAGTTGCCAGACACTCACCTTAAAGTCAGGGAACACAGGCAATACCTCGACTGGAGTGACTCTGGGCTTACTGTAGTGCTGTGAGATCTGAAAAAAACATGCAATAGCAACAAATACATTAGTAATCTCATAAATGAAACACAAGAAATTCACACTTTAAACATCTGCTCAAAGATTGCAATGGAACCGCTTTTCAGCTTCAGTGTTAGATTATCCCAATTTTAGATCCATAATCTCTTCTGAAACAACCACACTGATGAACTGCATTCCAAACCATCAGTGTGTCATTTCGGAAATATTAGCCCCTTTATGCAGATAACAATTAATGCCAATCCTTGTCTGTTGTGCTTGACCCTATTTCAGGCTTTAAACTCATGATTTGTGTCAAAGAGACCAGAGAAATTATTACTATTAAGCACGACATTAGACTCATTTTATATTCAATTACAGAATCATTTAGCAATTAAATTTCTACATTTTATAGACGTCAGCGTCTATTCTGCAGAGAGGTTAGAAAAACACTTAAACAGATAATTTTTTGAACCAGTGATGACAGGTAAACGCTGTAGCATTTATCCATTTGGAAAATTTAAGAGGCATAATGGCGAAAACAAGGCAACTCCACACAAATCCTTGATTACTGTGCCTCCGCCTGCCACTGCTTCACATTGCTTCAAAAGCCCTGTAACTGTCACCTTGACGTTTGACCAGATGCCCTCCAAAAACTAACCAGTTCAGCTACCTGCTGCCATGTCTGATTTGGTGAAAATCTCTGCACTCCTTCAGTATATATAGCGCAGACAGGATATTTGTGACGGACGGCGTGACAGACACATGCACAGACTGAGAGCTGGAAAGCAAAATGGCTCTCATCCACTGCGTGGGCAGTGGCAAAACAGTTCTCCCAGGATGCCAACCCCTTCTATAAAATCCCTAAAAATTACTACGCCTCTGATGTTGAGTGCCCGCTCAGACACCAGCCAACAGTTGAATGGTCTACCAGGTGCAGTTCTCTCATTTACCGTTTTCTGCGCATCCTCAAACGTCTTCTCGATGGCGGCAATCTGGCTGTCCCTGTCCTTGTATATCTCCTCCTCAGTGAACTGCTGCTTGACAGAAACACCAATCCTGGGAAAGATTCAGAACACGTTATCCGCCAATAACATGACTGCATTAATGATCTGATAACCAGATCCTCAGTCTAATATAATAAGAACCGTCAGCACATGGCAAATCCTTCCCTGCCCCGCTACACACTCAAAATCAAACATGTTTCCAGAAAAACAGGAAAAATAAAAATCATGAAAAATTCACAATAGCAAAAGGAACTACCGCAATATTTGGTTGATGTGTGTACCGCACTTTCTTAAAGAAGACAAAAAAGGGAACCTTATTTTAAAGTTATGTACCAGACAAATACACTGGTAGACATGCAAAGCAATAGCTATATCATGCCACATTATATACCAGGATAAAAAGCTTTACCCAATCAGCATCCACTAAAGTCTTGAGCATGGATGACAGAGTCCCGAATCCAACCACAACCCATTGCTACCTCTATTTCACCTCAAGACTAGCAGTTGCCCCCTGAAACCAAGAGTGCATAAAAACAGTCCAAGCCGCACTTACTTGACCTCCACCTTCTCGTTGGAGACGCCATAACGGTTGAATTCAGTCGAGATGTATTCGGTCTTTCTCATCCAGGGAACAACTTTGGCATGTTGCTGGGATCTAAATAGAAAATGTGAAAGAGAGAAGAGTTCAGCAGAAAGATTTTCCAAACTGTATGGATACATCTGCAAAGCTACAGACCTCACGCCCACGGCCAGTTCTTACCGCTTTGAGCTCGATGGAGCCTGGATGTCCTCTTCTAGCAGTTTCTCATCTGCCGGGTCCAAAAGAACTATGACAAGAATAATTTTATAATTACCATCCGTCACAACATCCAATACATTGTGAAATCACAAATACGAAAGCTTAAGACGGGCAAATACGACCCGAAAACAGCCACCAAGGGTTGGTTTCAATCAATCAAAACTCAGAGAACCCAATGACTATATAAATGCCATTCAATGATTTTTTTTGTGCAGTGCGCCCATGTAATTATAAGCCGAAATGAAATTTCCAGAAATTACTCTTTGCTTCATTTCATACCGTGGAATTACTTAGTGATCATTACACTTCCAGAGTCAAAGCTCATGAGCATTTATGAGATAACTGGTGACTTTCAACAGAATTAACTAGTCCATCTGTCTTCATATGGCATCTGAAGCATTTAACCTGACATGAAAAGTTGATGTGATGTCCATCAGCTTGGGCTGCACTTCATTAATAGTGATTGAGCCAACAATCCAATTTGCACAAATCACCGAAGCTAACTGAAAGCATACTAGCAAAGACTTAAGCAGGAAGAATTGCTTGTGCAGCCAACTCATCGCAGCCTATGCAGCTGCAGGAAGGTGAGGCGATGGTCTGAGCTGCTCACTGTTAGGGTCGATGCGGTAGGTGTCAGGGTTGATGAGATCAATGGTGACGCCCAGGTCTGGCTCAGTCAGGAGCTCATGTTTGTGCTGCTTCTCCAGAGATGTGGCTTTGTACTGCACAAACCTGGGCAAAACCAAACAAGTAACCACAGGCAAAATACCCCAACACAACTAATTATAGCCGCAAACCCAAATGCATTACCGCAACCAGAATACCCAAACACCACACCTCAACCTCATCTCAAACAAGTCACCACAGCCACAACTCAAACAAGTCACCACAGCTACAAACCCAAAAATGTCACCTGAACCAAGGACAAAGAGCTAGATTACAACACATTAGAGGTCAGTAATTTTTAGGGGACAAAGAACTTTCACAAAGGCCTGTGTGCCCTGCCTACATTTTCCATTATACCAACAAATATCAGCATAAAGACTTAATATTTTCCCAATACACTGTTATCATATTAAGAGTTCTTTTAAGATCCATGACTTACACCTGTACTTTAAAAAAAAAACTGTAATGAATAGTTCTGCATACAAGACTACCTAATGTACGAGATATGGCTGAGCAAATTACATGTAGCTAAAAGCTTAATGTTAAAATTTTTAAATAAGTGAACTTGAACTGTTGGTACGTAATTACTCTCGTTAGACATATGCTGTCACTTTGTTACGTTATGATTTGTGCCTCTCTGTCTGCACATGAATAACAGAAACAAGGTTAAATGAGCGAAAACTGCAGCCTTTTAAAATGAGCCATGTCACGGCCAAACCAGCCTCAAAAGTTCTAAGCTAGAAATTCAACGGCAGCCTTAGTGACTGCAGTAAAAACCCACCTGTGTTGGTCAAACGGATAGGTGATGAATTTCGGGTCAAACGGGATGTCCGGGAGACCATTGCAGTATTTCACGCGGCAGACAACTCCAGACCTGAGACAACGCAAAGAATAAATCACATCCAGGTATATAGATCCGGAGTCGGACAAGATACTGTGTAAATCAATAGAGGAGCCAAGATCTGTTCAATAAAGGCAGGAAGACAGTTCAAGGAAGCCTATGCATGTTTGACACCTGGATATCCGAAGCTAGCAAATTTAGTGTAAAACCTGGCGCCACGCGAAAAACAAAAGCTATAGATTGAAAATAAAACTATAAAGTAACTTACCTTTCAGGCACAGTTCTGTGGGACGCGCTCCTGCAATTCAGACGAAAATCGCATAATCATTCTCTTTATGTAATCGTTCTTTACAAAAGTCCATCTTGCGTGTCTAGGAATTAAAAGATAACTGGACGACTCGATGAGCTTTGACTTTCATCATTTGGCAACAGACTTCATTGCATTACAAACCTGTGACAACCGAATTAAAAGCAGGAAACGCGGTGCATAAAACTGTGCGTACAGCGCCAATGGCAGCGGGCTATACGGTCAGGTACTCAACAGCAACTAGAGTTAGACTAGGCTTAAGAATTGCAGAAATACAGCACCAAGTTATCACCCCAGCCTGAATTTGAAAGCTCGTCGGTGTTAACAGAGGTTGCATGATCATCTGAAATGTTACAGCCAAATGTGCCAGCGATCTTGAGTTAGTTACCATCCTAGACAGGTTTCCATCAAAGTTAACATCACTTTACCTGTGCCCGTCCTCTCGTTGGGCCTGAGTCTGGATGGTGGGCGCCATTTTTACCGTTGAATGCCCACAGTGCTCGATAAAATATCAGAAATCCCAACAGATGAGAAAATTAGATGATTATCACAGTCCGTCGTCGCAAATTTGCATTAAAATTCATCCAGTCATACGCTCACTGTCGCCCCTCGGATATCGCTGTTCTACTAGCATTAGGACCCCAGAAAAGACTATTTGCTTTTTTCTGGACACTGCACCGTTCCCTCTTTCTTCTTCTGAGAACAAGTTCCGGTTCATGTCTCAGATCTAACTGAATCGGTGTTGGTATCCGGCGAAGGGAAGTTTAATAAGCCTGAACGGACATGCATCTGAATGCATCTTGCCCGTATATATTTTCTTTTAATCGTATAGCTTGCTAAACAAATGCCAGAATAAAAAAAAATCAGCAGATGACAAGCCGTTGCAAAGAGACTGCCTCTATCTGCCTCTCTATAATAATAATAAAAAAACTATTTTCAAAGTTATTTCTGTTTGGTATGTAACTACTTGAGAAGTATTTTTAGTAAGATTAAAACAAACATCTACATTGTGACAGGTAGGAAACCAGCATGAACATCGTCAGTTATGTATTTTAGTCGTGGGACAATCATACATTGCGGAGGGCTATGTTTGAAAATAAATAAATAAATAAAATTCTATACAGCAGTATAGACACTAATCAAGCAAGCAAAAAGACTACGATACTTTCGTCAACTGTAAAAAATGTGCCTAAGTCACATGGGTAGCTGCTGCCTGAAACGACAGTACGTCACAAAAACATCGCTACCCGGATGTTGATGTGAGGAAAAGTTCTCAAGATGGCATCGCAGCAGCAGATGAACCAGTCTGGTGGTGCACAGACACAACCCGGCATTCCGGCGGCTACGTTACAACAACAACAGCAGCAGCAGCAGTTGAGCCAGCAACAGGATTTTGACCCAGTGCACCGCTTCAAAATGCTAATACCACAACTGAAAGAAAGCCTGCAGGTGAACAAACCTTGGCTAGCCGTAGCAATAGCATTGCTGTGACTAGATGCCCAGCTAGATAATTGTGGGTGCGCGATTATCAATACAGTAGTTCATCTGACGCTCTGTTTTAGACGTCCGTTAGTTACAGCACTAGACAAAATATTTCCCGTTGGTGAGAATTGGGATGTACTGGTTTATGAAAAATGGACATATCTCATTTATATGAACAGTGTGCCTTCGAAGTAACATACTAACTTTTTGTCATAAATGCAATATAATTCTATTTCTGTGAATGCATTATTGGTGATGTGCGGCACTACCATGGTGCCACCCACGGTGGAATATGGATCCCGTTGAGCTGCTCGGTTGTTGGGCAACTAATCTTAGTTTAAATCAGGTCGTTCTGAAACAGAGTCGGCAGTTATCGTTCTTGTTCATAATCCAGATTGACATGTAGATATGGTCATTTGTGCAATAGTGGAAAGCCCAACGTGTCGTCAGTTAAGCGTCTGGAAATCAGTGTCACTAATGTGAATATCAAATGGTCATCATACTAATAATGAATATTACTTTTCAGAATGTCATGAGGATTGCTGCGTTGAATTTAGGACACAATACAGCAATTGATAATAGTGGGTAAGTAGGTGTATGACATTATAGTTGCAAATGAATCTAAAATCTGTACTGTTGAATTTGAATCCTTTTTCCTCTTAAAATTGTAGTATGAAGGATTAGGATTGCATGGAAGATTCTGCAGTTGCGGGTAAATCAATTTACATATTTTTCCTCTGTATTTCTAGTAAAAGCAGTGATGCTGCTGTGCAGAGGTTCGATAAAAGCTTGGAAGAGTTCTATGCCCTCTGTGACCAACTGGAGCTGTGCCTGGTAAGGCCCAATCATCTGCCCTCTTATTAAAGTGTCAATAGGTTTGAAATTGCAGTCACAATGTTTTAAGAATATTTGTTTTAACTGCAGAAGTAAAACCTCATAAGATGGTATAGGATCATTCCATGTCAAATCCACCAAGAATTTTCCTTGACCTCTCAGATTTTTTTCAAATTTGGGGAAATGATTGAGATCCACGAATAATGGTTGGAACTGGAAAAAATTTTGCTCTAAGCCTCTTAATTAGGGAGATATGTGCTAACGAACTTTGAGCTAATTAGTGATACCTCGCGACTTTATACACCCGTATCTCCGAAAGTATAGCTCCTAGAGAGCTGATTCTGGTGTCATTTTGAAGGTAATTTAACCAGCCCTATAAGCCCACTCTACACTTCTTCACTTCTTCCCACTTCTTGAGGCCTACTAAAAAAAGTTATCACAAATTATAAAATTCAAAGATGCACCCCAAAAAATCATGTTTCAATTTTCCTGTTATTCATGTTAGAGGTACTTTATGATGTAAAGCTTTCCTGTAAATTTGGTGATGGGCACTGAAACTGTTTCTGAGAAATCAGCAATTATATATGACATGTCCATTTGAAAATGCGCCATTCATAAGGCAATACACACATTACATTATTTTTTTACAGTCAAACCAGACTGCTTATTTTCAAGGGAAAGATCAGGAAGCCTCAGGGGAGCAGGGTCCTGCTCAGGATGCTCAGAGTGCTGGATGGAAAATTTCTGCCATCTCCTAAGCCGACTATCTGCCTTCACGAGCTACAAAGCGTAGTACACATTACTCATAAAATTTGAGGGGCCTAGGTTTAATCTGAGATTTCGTATGAATAGATGTAATGTGAGCGCGTGCAAAATGTTTGCGACAATTTGAAAGCAAATATTGCCTCTGAGTCACCAGAGATTGCTGTGTTTCTTTGTTCTCCAAAGTGCACAGTGAGATGCCTGTAGTTTTCATAGATAGATGCCATATTCATGCATTTGTTTTCTATTTTGTATCCAAATACTTTTGTCTAAATTTCTGAATACGACTTAACAACTTTCATTTATGTTTCAAACATTTCTTCAGTGGCACTCTAGGGACAGAGAACAAGGAGGGCGATAAACATCTTTAAACCGCTTATTAGTCTTGATCTGTTTTCAGCCAGTTTGCTTGATAAAGGATACTTTAACCCCTTCTTCTGAGGTGTAGCTAATTGTCTAAGTTAAGACGAGAGAAAATGCGTCATTTGCGCATTTTGATCTTTGTTTCCAATTTAACAATCATGAAGCGAAGGTTTGATGGCTTTCTTTGTAGGATATGGCAAAAGTTAACGCGGAAAATCCACAGTAGTTTTTTTTTTCGTGAAGGGTTACCTACAATAAAACATTTTTATTGAATTTTTTATTAAATTTATTATCATTAAAAGGGAAACTGTGTACTTAACCGCCAATGGATTATTCATATTGTTGGAAAACGCGTTAACCAAGAACAGTGATTATAATTTGGTCAATAATCTTATCCGTTTCAAGGTATGTTTTCCACCCCCTTGGTTTTCTGTCCGCCGACCGCCACTGTTATTTAACACTGATAGATTAATATGTAAAGAATGTTACTGTCCACGACAGAGATTTATTTAGCTTTCCTGTCATTTATATAACAACTTTTCTCTCGACATGTGAAGCACAGGGCTTCAGAAATCATTCACCCTGCCCCTATAATAATTGCTTGTCTTTCATTAGATTGAGACAACTGCACCGATCATATCCCCACATCCTCAGATTCAATTTGCCCATGAATACCCAGCACAGGCAGGCTCGGATGGCGCTCGGTGTTTCCATCACTGTTGGGAAGGTTTTTCAATATCACTGACGACCAGCGTAGACGGAGAGCAGGTCGAAAACGAAAGTTTGATATTCTGGCAATAACAAGAAGGGGGGAGCATATTTAGGGAAATCTGTGTTTTGTTTCTCGTGTTTTGTTTCTTTGTTGTTTTCTTTATTGGACACTGGATGCATTCATTTTAATCTGGACTGAGCGGTGATCTGTGGATTCCGAGTGCTGGTCAGTGCATTCTGAGTGCTGGTCGGAGCCGACCACTGCCGATCAGTATCGGCAGAACCCTGGGGGAGGCCCATCTAATGTGGGGGGGGAGTGGAAAGATTGTAAATAAATTCCCCAGCTTTTGTTTCTTTGCAAATACCAATAAATAATCCTGTTCTTTCAAAAAAAAAAAAACCTGATAATGTGCAACAAAATATTCTGGCTCAACCAAATCCCCCCCATCAACATTAAATGGTGGACCCCTTAGTAGAATTCCCGCGGGAATTTTGAAGTGATACAATGTTTCTTACTCCAAAGTCTCTCTGAGAATATTCCAGTGAGAACCTGAGGTGCTGCCCTTCCTTTCTCAGCAGAACATTCCTGGCAGTGGTTGTCTTGGTTCTGTCAAGATATTTTGCACAGTCACTTCTGAATTCACTTCAAGAAGATGTCAAAGTCTAAGTCACTCTTTCTCTTAAGGCAAACGTCCTGCTGTGACCGCTTTGGGGTCCATGAAAAGGGAAAGACATCAGGTTTAAGAGATGTAACTGAAAAGGCTATTGCAGACCACCCAAGTCGCAAACTAAAACGAGGGCACGCAATGATTTGCGCACAATGTCGGAAGAAACTTGCAAAACAACTGCCAGATTTGGAAGAGCCTAAAGTGCTAGTGCCTTTGGTTTTCATTCTGTTGAGAGTGACCTAAGAATACTGAATACATCTTTGGAACTGCTTGGAGAATCACCTAAAAACGACTAGATGCAGATAAATACATGAAATATAAGACAAAAAATTGGTGAAACTGTCATTAAAGTTGGAAAGTACCATGGAACGGTCAGTGACCAAACTCCTGGATGCTGGAGAAGAGATGATTCAACAACTTGAAGAAAAATTAAAATCAACATTGAAGAAAAGTGAAAAAGCACAGGTGCCAACTGTTCTCCCAAGAAGCTGGACAGTTCTTGAAGTCCAAGAGGAATATGGTGCATCAAATTATATGGCAAGGAAAGCTAAGGCATTGGTCAAGGAACAGGGGATTCTAGCAATGCCCAATCCCAAGGGAGGTAATCCAATTTCAAAGGAAAGTGAGAAAATTGTTGGGGATTTCTAATTGTCAGAGATTGTAAGCAGACAAATGCCAGGTATGAAAGACTATGTTTCTGTTCTTCAAGGAGATAAGTCGATTGACTAGCACGAATAAATAGGAAGGATAGGGGAACAGATTGCAATCTATTTGTTCGTTCTCGTCAAACGACTTGTTGTGACTTTCAAGATGGAGGCGACTGGAAACTACCTCAAGGTACTGTTTGCATAAACAGTCTTTTTTAATAAACTACCTGTGCATTTTCAAAGTTCTCAGTGCCTCGTTTTAAATGTCAGGGCCCTCGGAATTCTACCAATAAAGTGTGGAGCTACTTTGAGCCTTGTTAATAATGAAAAAATAGCAATTTCTTTGCATGGCAAAGCTATGCCCAATTCACTACCATTGTAAGCCTGTTGGGAGCCTCGGCTAAAAAGCCATGTATTTTGAAATGTTGCGTGCGTACGGAGGTGGGGTATTCGTCAAAAGTTAGTACTCGTTATCAGGTTTCAGTACACCCCAAGTTAATTTCACATCGGAATTTTCCTTTAATAACACCACAATACATTCAAAATGTGCTCATGCATTGATGAGAATGGCAACGCATTTGACCTTGTCACTGTCAGCTGAGTTGTGCATGCG
This sequence comes from Gymnothorax reevesii, assembly GCA_029721435.1. Lineage (NCBI taxonomy): Eukaryota > Metazoa > Chordata > Actinopteri > Anguilliformes > Muraenidae > Gymnothorax > Gymnothorax reevesii. Next base: position 120,671,487 of record CM056574.1, read on the forward strand.
GCAAATTTGTAAATGCTCGCCTGACAAAAACTATAAGTCCTCCACAAAACGTGAAATTACAAGTAAACTAACTGGTCTGCTGCGGAAGTTCAATATTCTAGCTATTTTTATATGAATATGTATATTCATGTATTAAATATAGAGGAGTTGGTGTAGTACAGTGATTGAGAGAGAGAGTCACACTGCATATCCGACATTGAACATTTATCTGTGTCCCTTCCGCCCTCTTATTTACCTCAGGAATTTCCACAGTTATTTGTAACACTCGTCTATATTCACCCGAGGGCTAATGCTGACTTGGCAACCGAGGTAGGTATGGCACATAAAAATTTCAAATTCACCCAACAGCATTGAAATTATGATAGCTGAATAGCTGGATGAACACAGAACTCAGAAAAGTTTGAATTATAAATAATAATAATGGTAATAATGCATCAATTTTATAAAGTGCTTTTCTGCTCTTCTGGGCACTCAAAGACGCCTCACAATGGATACATTATTCATTCACTCACACATTCATGCTCTGATGAATTATCTCAATATCTCATTTAGAACCAGAGTTATAGCAATTTTAAGATTTGTTTTCAGGGCTCTAAAATTAAAAGGAGATATGAAGTAATTAAGACACACTTTACTCCTGGAATTTATGAAAAATCGCCATAACTTTTTTATATTTGGAGATATTAAGATGAAATTTGGAACTTAGGGGTATTTTTGGGTGCTCTTTAACATGCTGCAATCAAAATCACTGTAAGACAAACAGTTTTCAAGCTATCCTGACAATGTCGACTTCCTTAGTAGCCTGAAAAGTATTCAAGGTGCCAGTGTCGCTGAAAGAAAAGGACAAAAAGCATTTTCAAACTCAATGTGTTCTTTTTTGTAATTTTTCAAAAAGGATGACAAATGATAAGTTGATAATAAAATGAAAAGGAATTCACAACAGCCCACTACTATTTTTGATATGATAATGATATAATACAATAGACTCCTTGTTCTTTATTCCAAACTAAATTGTACCAATCATCCAACAATAAATGAAAAAAGTCAAGGATGCCACCCCTGTCAATACTCACAAACCCCACCCGCCCCCGTCCAAATGTGTGGTCCAGCCTGGCTCGACTACCTTTTTTTGGAAGTCAATTCGAAATTCCCGCAAGGAGCCAGCTGGAAGACGTCATCAATCTTACATGAATAGAGGCCCAAAAAGTTGATTTATTGCATAAAAAAGTTAGTTTAAGGACTCCTTACCTGCTTGTCCCTCGTTTGAAATGTTCATTTGGTGTGTAATGAGGGTTAAATCTGTAAAATTTCGGCAAAAATTGCATCAAAAGTTCGACTCGCAGATGAGTTTTCAAAACCAAAACTTGTGTAACGGAAAATTCTACTAGGCATGCGCAGCACGCAATCCGGTAAAACCCTGCCTGGGTTGAGTGTACTTCATAAACACGACCGAAAACGCCAGTGGTGCGGTGGTGGCGCCCCTAGCGACAATTGCCATACCTAACAAAGGCTATAGTCAGGACTGTGCAGCGGTTACAGTAGATTTCTCCTGATCATGCGCTGAGCCTCATTATGGGCTATTGTAATCATTGCAACCCCCAAAAGTCATTGTGTAACTTTTACAAGTACGTGACCTGCACAACATGCCAGGGTAAATGCTTGGACCTCTGTTATGGCTCCGTGAAAGAAGCACATACATCCCTCAGTAGAACTCCACTGGGCTTGTCCAATCATAGCACTGTGTATTTGGTTCCGTCATACAAATCAGTCCTGAAGAAACGCAAGCCACTGCATCGATCAGTTCTGGTTTGGTCAGCGGAGTCAATTCAATGTGTTCAGGAGTGTTTTAGCTATACCGACTGGGACTTTTTCAAGCAGGGATGTGACGACCTGGACGACCTCACAGAGACAGTCTCAGCTTATATCACCTTTTGTGAGGAGGTAGTCATCCCCCGTAAACTAATATCCATCTACCCTAATAATAAACCTTGGGTTTCCAAAGCCCTCCAAAACATTATCAACCAGGGCAATATCAGTTTTATCAAGGAAGACATGACTCTGTACAGAGAGCTGCATAAGCAGGTTAAAAAGGAACTTAAGCTTGCTAAACGTAGCTATAAAGACAAAGTTGAAAGCTTACTCTCTTCCAGCAATTCACGTCCCGCGTGGAATGGGTTGAAATCCATGATGGTAATGCAGTCCAGGAAGCGCCCAATCTCTCTCAATAATAAGTCCAACCTTGAACTTTCTAATGAACTAAATACTTTTTATAACCGTTTTAATGTGCATGATTTTAGGGAGGAGCAATCATTATTCAGAAATGTGGCGCCAGGGCAGGATTCTATCTGCGTCGATAGGAGCACAGTTCTGAGACTCTTCCGGGGTGTGAAGAAAGAGAAAAGTCCTGGCCCTGTTAGTAAAGGTGGCCACATCCTTAAGAACTGTGCAGATCAGCTGTCCGATATTTTTTGTTTTATTTTCCGGTGCTCACTGCAACTCCACAAGGTACAGCGCCTTGAAAAAGTATTCACCCCCCTAGGAATTTTTCACAGTTTTATACCTCACAACCTGGAATTAAAATGTATTGTTTGAGCATCTGCATCATTTCATGTACAGAACATGCCAACAACTTTGAAGATGTGATTTTTTTTTATTATTGGGAAACAAACAACTAAAAGGCCAAAAAACAAAAAACTTTAGTGTGCATAATTATTCACCCCCCTGAAGTCAGTACTTTGTAGAGCCACTTTAGAGCCACTTTTTGCAGCAATTACTGCTGTAAGTCTCTTTTGATAGGTCACTATGAGCTTGCCACATCTTTCAACTGGGATTTTTGCCCATTCCTCATAGCAAAACTTCTCCAGCTCCTCCAAGTTGGATGGTTTCCGCTTGTGAACAGCAGTCTTCAAGTCAAACCAAAGATTTTCAATTGGATTGAGGTCCGGGCTTTGACCAGGCCATTCTAGCACATTTAACTTTTTCTCCTTAAACCATTCAAGCGTAGCTTTAGCAGTATGCTTCGGGTCATTGTCCTGCTGGAAAGTGAACCTCCGTCCCAGTCGCAAATCACAGGCAGACTGAAACAGGTTTTGCTCCAGAATGTCCCTGTATTTAGCACCATCCATCTTCCCCTCTATCCAGACCAATGTCCCCATCCCTGCTGCTGCAAAACATCCCCATAGCAAGATGCTGCCACCACCATGTTTCATTGTGGGGACGGTGTTCTTGGAATGATGGGAAGTGTTGGGTTGCCGCCAGACGTAGCATTTTCCTTTGTGGCCAAAAAGTTCAATTTTAGTTTCATCTGACCAGATCACCTTCCGCCATACATTTAGGGGGTGGTCCACATGCTTTTTGGCAAACTCAAAACGTGCCTTCTTATTTTTAACACTGAGTAAAGGTTTTTTTCTGGCCACCCTTCCATAAAGCCCAGCTCTATGGAGTGTATGGCTTATTGTGGTTCTATGGACAGACACACCAGTGTTTGCTATAGAACTCTGCAGCTCCTTCAGGGTTACCTTTGGTCTCTGTGTTGCCTCTCTGATCAATGCCCTCTTTGCCCGGTCTGTGAGTTTTGGTGGCCGGCCCTGTCTTGGCAGGTTTGTTGTGGTCCCATATTGCTTCCATTTGGCGATAATGGATTTGATGGTGCTCCGGGGGATCATCAAAGATGAAGATATTTTTTTGTAACCCAGTCCTGACTTGTATCTCTCTATAACTTTGTCCCTGACTTGTTTGGAGAGCTCCTTGGTCTTCATGATGTGGTGCTTCTTGCTCAGTAGAGTTGCAGCCCATTGGGGCCACTCAGAGGAGGTGTGTTTATACTGACACATCATGTAACACTCAGATTGAACACAGGTGGACTTCATTGAACTAATTCTGTGACTTGTGAAGGTAATGAATTGCACCAACACTTTTTAAGGGGCTTCATAGCAAAGGGGGTGAATACATATGCACATGCCAATTTCCACTTTTTTATTTCTTTAAATTATTCTTTTATATATATTTTTCTCATTTCACTTCACCAACTTAGATTACTTTGTGCAGATCCGTCACACGGAATATTCAGATGAAAAACATTTAAATTACAGGCTGAAATCTAACAAAATAGATAAAAAGCAAAGGGGGTGAATACTTTTGCAAGGCGCTGTAGCTCTCTTATAGAAAGACTCCATAATTGTTCCCTTTCCTACAGTCAAGGCCCCAAAACAGTTAAATGACCTTAGGCAAGTAGCACTCGCCTCCCTTTTCATGAAATCATTTGAAAAGATTGTGAAGGATGCTATTCTTAACACTGTTAAAGACAAGTTGGACCCGCTTCAATTTGCCTATAGGTCAAGTAGGGGAGTTGATGATGCCATTTGTACCTTATTGAATATGGTCCTTGCACACTTAGAAGGCGCTAAAACCCTTGTACGCCTTATTTTCATTGATTTTTCTTCTGCTTTTAATTGCATTCAGCCACATATTTTGGCAGAAAGGTTTAAAAAGCAGTCATGGCATTGACGTGCGTCTGCTTTGCTGGCTGATGGATTTTTTAACTGTCAGATCTCAACGTGTCAAGGTCAATTAGCTGATCTGATCTAATCTGATGCTCTTTTTTCCTCCACTGGCTCACCACAGGGGTGTGTCCTCTCGCCTCTGTTACTTATTTTATATACTAACGTGTCAAAGTGAGCAGACCAGTCGGTATATTGTAAAGTTTGCAGACGATTCCAACATTGTTTCTCTGTTCAGATCATTTTACTCATGGTCCTGTAGTGACTGATTTTATCAACTGGTGTGAGTCATCTTTTTTAGAGATAAATGTAGGTTAACCAAGGATCTTCATTGATTTTAGGAAAAATCAGAATGACGTCCCTTCAGTGGAGATTAAAGGTTAGGCCATGGAGGTTGTACAGCAGTACAAATACTTGGTACGATCATTGACAATAAGCTGACATTTGAGCATCAGGTGGATGCTGCTTGTAAGGAAGCTCTTCAACATATGATTTTTTATCGGAAACTCAGGAATTTTAATGTGGACAGTACTTTTATGAGGATGTTTTATAGAATCTGTTGTTGCCTTTTCTTTTATTTTTTGGTATGGGTTGTTGACTCAGAAGGCCAGGTCCCGCTTATGGCATGTCATTGATGTGTGCAGGAAAATAGCAGGTACGCCCCTAAAGTGCGTCACCGTCCTGTTCAAGTATAGGTCCCTCAAGAAGGCCCTGTCTATTCTGGCCGACCCTTGCCACCCCGTTTGTAGAGTTCTCTTTGGTCTCTTAAGGCCGCAGATTTGCTTTAAGGAAGTGCAGAACTAACAGATACAAGAACTAATTTGTACCAGCCATTATTGCCTTCTTAAACACCCTCAACTGAGTAATTTACTTATTATTTATTAAGTTTTTATCTCTTTTTTTATTATTACCATTTTATTTTTTACAAAACCCAAAACCAGTGAAGTTGGCACGTTATGTAAATCGTAGATAAAAACAGAATACAATGATTTGCAAATCCTTTTCAACTTATATTCAATTGAATACACTGCAAAGACAAAATGTTTAATGTTCAAACTGAGAAACTTTATTTTTTTTTTTTGCAAATAATCATTAACTTAGAATTTAAGGGCAGCAACACATTTCAAAAAAGTTGGCACAGGGGCCTTTTTACCACTGTGTTACATCGCCTTTCCTTGTAACGACACTCAGTAAACTTTTGGGAACTCAGGAGACCAATTTTTGAAGCTTTTCCAGTGGAACTCTTTCCCATTCTTGCTTGATGTACAGCTTAAGTTGTTCAACAGTCCGGGGTCTCCGTTGTCGTATTTTACGCTTCATAATGCGGCACACATTTTCAATGGGAGACAGGTCTGGACTACAGGCAGGCCAGTCTAGTACCCGCACTCTTTTACTACGGAGCCATGCTGTTGTAACACGTGCAGAATGTGGCTTGGCATTGTCTTGCTGAAATAAGCAGGGGCGTCCATGAAAAAGATGTTGCTTGGATGGCAACATATGTTGCTCCAAAACCTGTATGTACCTTTCAGCATTAACCCCTTTGTGCAGAAGCCAAATTTGGCAATTTATGGGTTACCCACTTGAATGCTGTATAATTCAAGATTTAAGCTTCACAAAGAGGAAAAATGTGGCTCAATTCAGGAAAGACACTTACAGCATTTAGAATTACATTGTATTTCAGTTTATTTTCATGATTTTGGTAGAGAAAATGAGCAGCAAACATAAAAAATCTTCATGAGAATTCACCATTGAAATTGCAAAAAAAATAATTCTGACAATTGAAAAACTGCTGGGGCTTAAAACTATACATTTCTGGTATCATAAACTCCTTGAGCACAAGTAGAATTCATCTTCAACATTACATTCTAGATTACCTACATGCTATTAGCCAAATTATACAGCTACCCAAGTGTCTCCCCAAAGTCTCAAAATGATTTGCTGTCAAATCATTAAAAAAATCATGTATTTAACACAATTAAAGCTTTAAGGCATGAAATTTAATATGAACAAATGATTTTCTGGTTGAGTTTAGTATGAATTTATCAATATCAGTGCAGTTGAATATCAGTGGTCAGCAGTAACCTCTCCAAATATGAAACATGCCTTTTCTCCATAATAAAGTTTAGAGTTTTGGCCATTTTTCTTCAAAGCCAACACAAACACGCATTAAATAAACTGCTAATTAAACGGACAGAAGATTCACCCTGTAATGAAAGCTACCAGTCCCCTCTTCAAAGCTCACGAACCCATTTCAACACTTATAAGGAGCAAGTACACCTCACTAACACAGTAATATCTGAATTCTGAAATATACCTTATTTTAACTGAACAGACACTCCACTTTCAGGGAATATCAAATCCATTGCGTCTCCCGATTCAAAAGAAACGTGCAATGAACGTACCGGGGGTCCACACCAAAATGCACGGGCAGTTCGCGTTTTAAACAGGAAAAAAACCTCGACATTCGACTTTGTTGAGTACATACACTTTCCGAAACAGAAAAAAAAAAACAAACAAAAATAGCAGCCTGACCTTTTTCGTGAATCCCTCCTCCAGAGACATTGACTGTATAAAATAGAGACCGATGTATCCAGTAGCAAGAACCCTCCGGTCCTGTTTCATTCGAAATAATTCCAATAGAGCATATCGTTCTCATTTAAATCCTGTAATGTAACTGAACACTTCAAGGCCAGTTTTGCGAACCGATTTTCTATAAATCCCGTCTATTTTAGCCGCGTAATGTGCATAACGTAGACAGGATACAACCGAGCCTGCTGATACGCATTGGTTTGTATGCTCTGTGCTTGTCCAATCAATGAGTTTCACTTACTCTATAATGTTTAAACACTCGGGAATTGGATAAGAAACGAGCCAATCAATACATTGTTATCAGGGAAACTTCACGAGGCCATGAAGTGTAACTCTACAATTATGCAGAAGAGGTTGAGTGTATGGTTGAGTGATTGGCTATCAACGCCAGTACTCGGGTGGATATAAGGAAGCGCTGGATTTGTCAATGAAGGAATCTACGCGTAAATCCACGGTAGGGAACTACAATTTTTTTTGTATGGGACAACTGTAATAGGCAATAGAATGTGAGAGAATCAATACCATGTCGATTTTTTTGCCTCAGAAGACTGATTTTTATGAACTACTAATTGGAATACTGTTAGCTCACTGTGGCTAAACTGGTTGCTACAAAGGATAACGATTTTTTCTGTGTCAAGATATCGTTTTTTTAAACTGCTGAATCGACACTATGGGCAAGGATACTGACCAGTTTGCACATCAGGCTTGGCTGAGGAGTTTAATTCATTCAGCTCTCAAAAAACAGGGAGTGGAGTGAACTTCACCGTATTCAGAACCGCGTTCGAGGTCTGCTTGCTTGTGAACATTCAATAACTGATCCGGGGGTGCCATCTAGTGATCGAGTACAGTAACAGCCTGCTTCCAATTTGCAGGTCTATAGACGCGGGCATCTACATCTGCAGAAAGGGGTTAATGGTGCCTTCACATATGTGTAAGTTGCCCATGCCTTGGGCACTAATACACCCCCATACCATCACAGATGCTGGCTTTTGAACTTTGCGCCTATAACAGTCCGGATGATTCTTTTCCTCTTTGGTCTGGAGGACACAATGTCCACAGTTTCCAAAAACAATTTGAAATGTGGACTCTTCAGACCACGGAACACTTTTCCACTTTGCATCAGTCCATCTTAGATGAGCTTGGGCTCAGCGAAGCTGGTGACGTTTCTGGATGCTGTTGATAAATGGCTTTCACTTTGCATTGTAGAGTTTTAACTTGCACTTGCAGATGTAGCGACGAACTGTAGTTACTGACAGTGGTTTTCTGAAGTGTTCCTGAGCCCATGTGGTGATGTCCTTTACACACTGATGTCGGTTTTTGATGCAGTACCGCCTGAGGGATCGAAGGTCACTGGCATTCAATGTTGGTTTTCGGCCTTGTCGCTTACGTGCAGTGATTTCTCCAGATTCTCTGAACCTTTTGACGATATTATGGACCGTAGATGATGAAATCCCTAAATTTCTTGCAATAGCTCTTTGAGGAATGTTGTTTTTAAACTGTTCGACAATCATCTCACGCATTTGTTAACTAAGTGGTGACCCTCGCCCCATCCGTGTTTGTGAATGACTGAGCATTTCAGGGAAGCTGCTTTTATACCCAATCATGGCACCCACCTGTTCCCAATTAGCCCGTTCACCTGTGGGATGTTCCAAATAAGTGTTTGATGAGCATTCCTCAACTCTCTCAGTCTTTTTTGCCACTTGTGCCAGCTTTTTTGAAACATGTTGCAGGCATCAAATTCCAAATGAACTAATATTTGCAAAAAATTACAAAGTTTACCGGTTCGAACATTAAGTAACTTGTCTTTGCAGTGTATTCAATTGAATATAGGTTGAACAGGATTTGCAAATCATTGTATTCTGCTTTTATTTACGATTTACACACCGTGCCAACTTCACTGGTTTTGGGTTTTGTATTTCATATGTTTTATTCAATGTCCACGTTATATTTCATCTTTGTCGGTGCTGATGTTTGTTTATTTGTTTGCTGGCTGTATAACGAATTTCCCCCTTGGGGGAATCGGTGACTGGTTGGTCCGAGTGCAAGATGATTTATTTTCATTGCAGTACGATGAAGATGAAGTACAATGAAGATAAGTTGCGGTTCTTTAAGATTAATAGACTATTTTCTTTGGGGATCCAATAATTGGCCAGCGGTCAGCAGAATTGTACTTGGCCACCCCAATGTACTGCTGCGACGACCATATGCATTATCAGCGCAATGCCTCAAATAGGAGTCTGTGTCACGAACAGTGTGCGATCACGAAGCTTTCTGTGATTTTTGGGCTAATAACGTCGGCATCGTCTTCACTCTCAAGGTGCGTTTCCATTACCCTTAGAAATGCGCAAAATTTAAATGGCGAAATAAAAAACTGGTAATGGAGACACGGTGATATCACGAAATTTGCTCTCCGATCTGCTGTATTAGTCAAGGCCTAATAAATACACTATTTGACTTCTACAGCAGACTAGTGAGTGTACTAGTGCAATTTCGCATATTGTGGAGCACTTGCATCAATATTGTCAGAAGAGCATTTCCAAATTTGCCGTGTGCTCAAGTCAGTTGTCGGTGATGAGGTCAAATGTGTTGCCATTTTCATCGATGCATGAGTACAGCCGAGCTCTGATTGACTGATGGCACATACAATTGTACCACAACCGATCTGTGATTGGCTGATGTACGCAATGCTACCAATTGACCTGCAGAAAAATATTCTGACATGCCGTGCAAGCGGCAGCCTGACGTGCCGTGCAGTGGTTGATTTGACATGGAATGACTCTATACTGTATTGAGGTAATACTTCAATGAACTATATGATGAATGCATCATGGGTGCACTGCAACATATAGGAGTGATGCATTCTTAGCATAATATAGCAAGAACGGATCGAGTGTGCATTGTGCTGTTTTGAATCAGTGCAACATTGACGTAGCAGTGTCTACTATGAATGCATTGTGGATACATTGTGTACAAGGAATGCCTTATTAATGGAGTGCACTATGTGAAAAATTCAAACTCTTAACTCTGATCTTCTTCCCTAGCGGTTAGCATACGAGTGCCTTTCTCAGAGCATAGACAGTGCCAAGCACTCCCCGAACCTGGTTCCCACTGCCACCAAGCCGGACACCGTGCAAACAGAATCCCTGTCCTACTCGCAGTATCTGAGCATGATCAAATCCCAGATCTCCTGTGCAAAAGACATCCATAACGCTCTCCTGGAGTGCTCCAAGAAGATCACAGGAAAAGTTCAGCCACAGGGCATTCTGTGATGATCCGGGTTTGGATGGGCCTTTAGCCTGCATCTTCCTTTGTTGCTATTTTCTGTTTATAATTTTATATGTTCCAGAAATAAATGTACAGCTCTCATCCAACTGTAAAGCATCATGTGAATTTGTGTGAGTACTATTCAGTTGACTACTTCCAATTCAATGGTAACATAACATTATTAGAGATCTACCCTCCTGTAGATTCTTTACTCGGTCATATAATGCAGATCATACTCCTCCGCTGGAAGCCTTGTCATGCTCCTGATTAATGGAGTAATGTGTGCCAAATGAGGGTCGAAATGGTATTATAGTTGGTGGCACAGAATGGCCCAATCCCAATGTCCACCCTCACACACTCACTGACTTCGAGGCGCGCTCCCACTAAGTCCGTGAGGGCTTAGGGTTGTCCCATTGACAAATCATGAAGTGCGTGAGGGATCTCTCACGGACTTTTTGAGCCCTTAATGCACCCTTTCCATAAGTGGGCATCTCCGCACACTTGGCGTTAGGGAATTACCCACAGTTCATTGCATTGTGATGTATGACATTAATCCCCTGGGGAAACCAGCTGGTGGCCCCTATAAAAGCGAAGTGAAACAAGCGAATTTGTAACCAACATTTGATTCCTCTGGCGTCTTGTCTTCGAGCAAAGTAAAAAACGTAAAATAAAAAGTCCCAAAGCTGTGATTGTGAGAAACATGATGCATCGCTGTTGACAACCAAACAAAGGGCTGCCCATTCCCTTTTTATAGTACTTCAGCCCCTTGCAGCCTCACTCACTCAATCACTTTCCAGGTACAGCTACTTAAGTCAGTGAGGGCTCATGGCTCATGGCTTAGGAGGAGATTGAGATTCAGCCCATCTTTCGGAACAGGGTTTGTTTCCACTGTTCATATTTGTAAACTGCTACCACCTAGTGTCCAAATTAAGTCACAGTGTCCATACCTCAGGCGCTTGAACACCTGCTGTGAGCGGGAGGAGGTGAAACCAGTTGTTAAAAAAAAATAAAAATAAAAACCTAGAGACACTCAGAGTGCAAAGCTCCAACCCTCCGCCATGGCAGCACAGTGGAAATCTTGTGGCATGAACATGGCTCATAAGAAATTTAAGGTATCTGCAACATAGGATTTTGAGATGGTTGCTCTGGTGTCCATGTTGTATGACCGATTGCAGTCAAAATCAATAGGGTCCCCCCCCTGATGTAATAGCAACCCACCCACAAAATTTCAGAGATATCCGTTCATTACTGTTTGAGTTATCTAGTACACAAACAGACAAACCAACGTTGGCAAAAACATAATCTCCTTGGCGGGAGTAATAATATTCTTAGCAGAATCTGGGACGCCTCATGTTACCAGCATAGGAGGGTGAAAACGCTTTCCAAAACACATTTCAAATCGGCTCCACCGTACTCAGAAGCAGAGCTTTTATTTAGTAAACCACCTAGTTGTCTCACATTACCTTTGTCCATCCTTTCGTTCAAGTAAAAAAAACTTTTCGCCCTGTCATCAGAACGACATGAATGTGTACAAGTTATCAGCGTTGCATATCTAAGTATTTCAAAACTGCACAATGAAGCGGGGCAGCGCTGTAATTTTCCAGTTTTTCAACATTTCAGCCAATCCTTGTGTGGCAAGTGGGGTCACGTCACACTACAGTCAGTTCAAACCCGTTTCCACTGGTTCTGCTCCAGTTTAATTTGATCAATGATTGTCTCATACAGCAGTACTTCTCAAACCTCTCCCGCATGACCAACTGTCCTATCTGTTTTAAATTTTTCCCAGGTCGGGCACAGGTGATTCTAATAATCAGCACATTATCAATCAGCTTTAGGGGGTTAATAAAGAGCTTATTATGTGAAACGCCTGTGCAGAAGCAGGGAGAGATGTAAAACATGCAGGACAGGTGCGGCTCCAGGAGAGGTTTGAGAAGCACTGTCATATGGCACAATGACTTTAATGGAAAATATCACAAGGACAAAGAGTAACCCAAATAATACCATCCATTGAAAGCTAGCTGGAAAAAGAGACATTCCAGAATCTGTAAGGATTCTGCAATATGCATAGGCTGTTTGACACATGATCACATTAATTTACTGCATGTTATCAACATTACGATGTTCATTTTCCACAATTACCGTTGACTAACAAAATAATTGCACTTGTAAAAATATTTGACATCCTACTGTCCACAAATGTCACCACATTTAGAGTAAGGATTAGAAGCGGCAGATGCATTGTCTCTGCTTGTCTCAGGAAGCGAACTGAATGTTCCATCACCAGTTTGCAGGTACTGCCCTGCTGGGCCCACTTTGCCCATTCATATCCATTTCAGTTCCAGCTTCTCAGTCCCAGGGTCCCCAAACACTGACAATCAACGTGGCAGCCAATCCCCGGAAATTAAGTTAGTCTCGATGAAATGCATGATGGTTTATACTGAACAATCTGCGGCTATAACGGAGATGCTCTCAGAATTGTCGGTTCACTGGTCAAAAAAAATTTGGGAATTACTTTTCGAGTGTGATTTGTTATATGAACTCTGATCAGGATTAGCCATTTGTTTCAAGCACAATCCCAAGTGTTTTCAGTCATAAACAACTTGATTGCCCTGTTTTATAGTTTTAAAATGCAAACAAAGGATATTTGCTGATTTTCATCAAGTCCCCTTATTTGACCCCATTCAGTTAATTGCTGAGGTAGAGTGCATACACATGTAAAAGCATTTCAGTTAAGAGTTATATTAAAACATTGTTTGTTAGATTTTAAAGTCTGCCCCCCGCCCAAAAAAAAACTAATTTGTGGCGTTCATACCATCATCAATTTGTGGGTAAAACAGACTTACTATTTTTTGAGACACTGTCACAAGCCATTTTCAAATTGAGAGCTTTTCTGAATATTTTTGTGAGTAATAGATATAAACTGCCCAAATGCATTTCAGTATCAGGCAACAATCAAGAGTCACACTCCCTTCAAGAAAAAAATCAACTTTAATTCTGTTACAAAACCAAACCTAAGCAGCAAGAGAATCTGATAAAAAAAAAAATTTGTCATAGATATTTTGTCACATGAATTGTCTTAGATTAATGTGTAATTGTTTTTATTTTATGGATGCTTTGCCAATAGAGTGCTTGGTCACAGATGACTGTTCCACTTCATTTAAGAACTTGAGATTTTCCATCAGAAAAAAAAAAGAATTTGGAGAGTAATGAAAGCGAGCCACCAAAACCAAGAACCCAAGGGCTGAATAGGGATGCGAGAACACTAGAGGTACAAGGCTATGATCATAATGGCTGTGCGGTCCCAATATATTGAATCTGCATCAAACAAAAATATAGGAACACTCATGAACTACTAACAAAAATCTGTGGAATTACTTGCAAATGTATAAATACACTTAATTTTTTGGGGTCAATAAAGTCTTATAGCATTTCAAAATCTCAACTGCAGCTCCATCAGGGTTCTAATTAAAACACCCATTTCTGATTCCTAAATTTAAACCTTTATGCTGAAAAACAGGCTTTCCTATGGCAGTTTTTAGTGCTGTGGTACCACATAGGAGCAGCTGGCCCTCAAATGGGAGTGATATTTGTTTTACCCAGACAGCAAACATCCTCATATAAAAAAAAAGTTAGGTTCACTGTTGATACATGCATTCATTTCAATCCATGTCTATTTGTCTAGTCATGTACGTGCAGGCTCACATCAGCCTTTGCACCGAGACCCTGAACCAGCCAGGGACAAGAGCAGCATCTAAGCAGTCAGGGATTAAACCGCTTTCACTCCAGTTCTGGTTTCAGTATGAAGAGGCCAATCCAGATCCCACAGATTTCCATGCAGTTTGCAGAATTGGATTTAATATGCACCCAGGGCATTGAGTGATCTCCAAGACATTGTTCTTACATGCTCAATCAATCATAAATAGCATTGATTTACTTGCATCCGACAAAAATTAATTTAAAAATAATGAAAGGTGCTTCCCCAAATAGCTTAGCATATTTCCCTCTTGAATTTCAACATTCTTTGAGATTTAAGACAACTAAAGAGTTAGCCTGTGATAGTTCAGCATTGTAACCTTTCACAGTGTTAAACCACAGACAGTTCTACGGTTAGGAAACCTATTTCTGAACAAAGACACTGTGCATGACCGTCAAATTCAGCAGTCTAAGTATATGGGATGCAAATCAATTCCTAAATCTGATTCTTATTCTTAAATTTTATCCACCCACATCAATTGATAACGGTACTCATTTCCTAAGCCATAGCTGATATTAAGAAATCATAATTCCACACAAAATGAGAACACATTTCATGTCTCCATTAATGCTTAAGTACAGCGTCCAAATCCTCCTTTCCACCTCCTGAAGCATGGGGTTTCTGGCTGGCATTACCCATCAGGCATTAGACGAGTTATTCGGTTCAAATCAGTCAGCTGTGTAAGTGTGGGTGGAGATAGGCTGACATGGGGCCGGGCTATGTTTGTAGGGGCGGGGATACGGCTGTATTAATACGAGGCTGTGTAAATGTGTGCAGGGCAGTTCCAACAGCCCTTCCAGCACCCGCTGGGCCCACAGTCCCATTCTGCACCGGAAGTCCAGCACCCAGGCTGCGCCCAGTGTAACTGTCCCAGGTAGGCAAGGTTTACCCCTGGGTCAGCGTGCAGAAGTTCCCATTCTCCCCTCCCCGGCTACACTCCTCCTCATCTTCCTCAGGTGTGGGCCTGACCCGACCCGTCCATGCTGCAGGCAAGAGACACACTCTCACATATACTCACACGACAGCTTTCTCAAAGGCTACGAGTTCACTTTATAAACCTACAACCACTTATGCACAGACCAGCATCAACATAAGTCCTCTAAACAGAAGTAGGAGAGTTGCAGAGGACAACCTTAATCTGAATATGAAAATCTTCAAGTGAAGTAAGTTTAATTTTTACTACAATACTAACAGGTCGGACACAGTCAGGGTGCATTATAGTTTTACTGGATGTTAGTCTTATAACATCTATATTATAATAGCCGAGTGGCCTGTGTGTGTGTGTGTGTGTGTGTGTGTGTGTGTGTGTGTGTGTGTGTGTGTGTGTGTGTGTGTGTGTGTGTGTGTGTCCGGCCACTCAGAGCTAGATTCCACCGAGCACATAGCAGGAGCAACGCTGTTTGGTTCCGCCTTGCAGGCGACTGTTTCCGGCCAATCAGTGCTAGACTCCGCTGGGCGCGTATTTACAGCATAACGTGAGCGACGCTATTATACTATAGACATACAGGGGGATTCCCCCTTCGTCCTCTCCTGGGGATTCCCCCTTTTGAACTCAAGCTAATTCATCCATTCGAGTCCCGAATCCCAAAAAACAGATGCCAGACCGCAAGAGAAAGTAGCATGTAATCTGCAGCATAACGTGAGCAACACTATTATGCTCCGTCTTGCAGGCGACTTTGTGTTCCACTGAGCGCGACATGTCAGCGCAGCGTATTCCCCTTGATAGTTACATAGTTTCAGCTATTATAAAAAAAATAGGCGTGCAATGCACAGAATACCCCTCAGCCGGATGTCGAAATTTTTGGAGACGCCCGCCCGCCCGCACGAAGGATAGCAATACCCAGTCAGCCTTTAGGGCTGAGGGGTAAACATCAGTCGCATGACAGCCACCTTGGTGTTTATGCGCAGCGTCTTACCCTTGATAGTTGCTTCCTGCCTGACGCGAGATGGTGTGCGATTCCCATGAGCACAAATGCCAATGTAGTTGGATCCAATGACTGCATATGGTCGCACAATTGGAAGCTTATCCCTGCTATATTCAGATCTGTGCAGCGTCCTGCCAGATTTCGCTTATCTCGTCATTTTTACTGGCACATTTGTGGAACAAACCTTTCTTTCCCCTTGATGGTTACTTAGTCTTAGTTGCTACAAAAAACATTGGTCGCGTGACAGCCACCTTGGTGTTTTATGGAAACACCATAGCAACGTGATGACATCATAGAGGTGCACAAAGTTACATAAAATTGAACCCGTGGATCCCCACGGGCAGAGTGCTAGTGACTGTTTAATATGTAAATAGCATATTACAAGTAGTTTTGGGTTATACTTTATGTGAACGCCACCACGGTGTATTGTTATTTGATGCTGGACATTTTTGGGTGATGGCGTGGATCTGATGAAGGTGCCTTGCAATCAGGCATATTTAGGCCATGGGCCAGATATGCCCCTCGTGCACACCCCCCCCCCCCTCCCAAACCTGTTTTTTTAGAAGCTCTGGGATCCCCTGAACATGACATTAACTGGTAACAATGAATAAACTGGGACTCTACTGTCATTTTTAACATAAGTTGTGCCCTACCGTCAAAAACGTTGAATTCCAGTAAGCGATGCGCTTCGATTTACTGTTCAGCAAAGTCGCCAATAAGCATTATATATCAACTGAAACAGAAATCTCTCCTGATTACAATGATGTATAATTTAACTACTCTAGTCCAAAATATCTTACTCAAATTGCCAAGATTAGAGAGGAACCCTATTTTACTGAGAGATGTTCCCCACCGTACCAGCTGACTGCAACCTATGCCACTGTGTAATATGTATGCATGTGATTAATTGCAATTAAATTAATAACAATACATTTTTAATCCTCAGAATCACTGTCACCTTCATCTGTATCAATCTCTATTCCAGGCACATCTGGTATGTCCAAATCTGAGTCCAAAGCAGGATGCGTAGATGATGGAATAGTCGCCTGTTTTCGTTTGGGAGGCGGGTGCGCCATGATGTTAGATCATCCGGAATTCATCAGACAGCATCTGAAAATATATAGAAAAAAGTTTGATCCTGAACCCCCACATTAGTGCATAATTTATTCTTGCCCATTCAAAAAATTATTCTGTCTATTTAACCAGAACATAAGTTGAATTTGCTGTTATGCTATCTGAAAAACTATAAGAAATAAATAGATAAGACTGAATAAGTTTTTGAATGGACAAGAATAAATTATGCACTAATGTGGGGGTACAGGATCAAACCTTTTTCGGTATATTTTCAGATGCTGTCTGATGAATTCCTGATGATCTAACATCATGGCGCTGCCACCTCACAAACAAAAACCGGGAACTATCCACTATCCATCATCTACGCATCCTGTTATGGACTCAGATTTGGACATACCAGATGTACCTGGAATCGAGATTGATACAGATGAAAGTGACAGTGATTCTGAGGATTAAAAATCTATTTTTATTAATTTTATTGCAATTAATCACATGCATACTAATTACACAGTGGCATAGGTTGCAGTCAGCTGGTACGGTGGGGAACATCTCTCAGTAAAATAGGGTTCCTCTCTAATCTTGGCAATTTGAGTTAGATATTTTGTAGTTAAATTATATATCATTGTAATCAGGAGAGATTTCTGTTTCAGTTGATATATAATGCTTATTGGCGATTTTGCTTAACAGTAAATCGAAGCGCATCGCCTACTGGAATTCAACGTTTTTGACGGTAGGGCACAACTTATGTTAAAAATGACAATAGACTCTCGGTTCATTCACTGTTAGTGAGCTTTGTAAGCGCATAATGCATGTGTTTTCATCACAACCTTTCAAGGTGGAAGACAATTGATCTGCCAAAAAACTGGTAGTGTCCGTGACATGCTCTCTCATCTCCTTTATAGAGCCAACAGCATTTATGCCAAGGGGTTATCTTTTCACATTGTGTCAACCTAGATGATATGACACCTTTTAGTGTTCAATCTTAAACCATTCCTTATAGTAGGGAATAACCATCTGTCATGGACACTACGCGTGTAGTGTCCGTGACACGAAGGACACCTGCTGTCAGTTAATTCCCATGTCTATATACATCCATTTATATACCATGTGTATAAGAATGTTCTTGAACAATGTTCTTTTTTTATCAAATAGGAGGACAACATGTTAGAAATCTAGTGAAACAAGACGATTAATTTATGGTAGTGGCCGTGACATATAATATACGCTCTGACAGGCATATGTTTAATTGTTGATCTCTGCAAAACTACGAAAGATCTGCACCTGAAATTTGGAGGTCAGTAACACAAATGTGTGCTTAGCATTAAAGGTGTTTTCAGGTTTTTGGGGCAGAGAAATAATTTTCATGACAGTGACATGCCATTGAGCACCCTAATTGTTACCGACCCGTAACTATTATCAGTTTTATGAGTAATAAAATGCATATCATGCATAATCCAGGGTATTACTACCATCATTATTAGCAGTGAAGGGTCTAAAATACTCAAGTATTTCATGGCCTAGTCACACAGTGCAGAGCTGTGTCCCTCCTCATAAACCCTGTAGTTGGCTGTACTCACCTGCCCAGCATGTACAACATGTGACCTGGATCATCAGCAAAAACTCTGTAGGAGGAAATGCAGAAGAGCTCAACTACAGCAGAGGTTAAAAGCCAAGATAATCCCTTTACTTATCGTGATACATAGAAGGAAAGAGCAAACAGAGTGTCTCTGGACTGGATCTCTGATACTGTTGAGAGACAACCAGCTTTTGGATCAGAGGAAACAAGAACATGTTCCATCCCTCACCCCATGTCAGAAACACCACGCTGGCAAACAAAAAAGGGCATTCTATTAGGCGTTGACAACAACCTAATGGTGGAACCCTCAATTTCTTCCAGTTTAAGGGCCATTACCATGACATGTGCACGCGTGAATCTTTGCTCCAATCTTGGAATCGTTCCCCTAACATTTTCAAGAGAAGCAAAGAATTTCAAGGATCTTAAAGTATCAAATGTTTTTGTTCCAATCCCTGCACTCTAGAATATTTCAGCTGTTTCGTCATTCAGATTGATTATCGTTTTGTATTTTTGAGCTGTATTTTTTCTTTTGGCATCCAAATATGTAAATGAACTCAAATTTTTTGTTAAAAATTTTACATTTTTATGAGTTCATTCATCAGAATGAGAGCCATTTCAAATAAGACTCCGCTGGTTTGAGTTTTTAATCTCCTTGGCGCTTCTAGCCAATGGGGTATTATCATCCACTCAACTCTCCGTTAGGGCTGTCCCGATCAATTAATCACAATTATTTTCGGCGCAATAAAAGTAACTGCAACTATGAGGCAGACAGACATGCTGGCTTATTACCTTTTCTATGACACTTGCCTAATGCGGTCATTAGAGATGCTTCCGGGAAGAAAACTTATTTGAAGTCCGCTAATTACCAGCGAGGTTGGACAGCCTCCATCACCTTGGCATAATTAGCTCACCTTAAATCAATTCCCGTCTAGTTTTCCAACTTGCAATCAAGCCATTTATTCAGCCAACTGACTAATCAAAACCAAAAACGTGGCCTTTAATGACAAAGAAGAGATAATGAGAAGCAGACAGACCTAACCAGGCTGCCGTGTTAATAATCTGAATAAAAAGCAGACTTCGGAATTCCACCTCTCGTGGAATTCGTACATATCAATAAAAAGATTTCTTAAAAATAAAATCATTTTAAGATGGTCCTGGTTTTTAAGCGTTTCAAAACATATGCGAAGTGGAAAACATTCTGTGAAGCATATCGAACGTGAATATGAGAGAGAAAATGTTTGCACTGCACGCAATAATCAAATGCACTGAGGATTTGGCAATGCACGTTCAGGCAAATCTTTGCTGCAAATTTGTGGCATTTTTTTATTAGATCATTGAACGAGAGGAAGTTATAATAAAATAACTCCAAGCACTTGGTTTTATTTACTTTTGAGCATCCAAATAACCGACAGTGAAGGTGGAAAATATTTTGTTTAAGCATATAGAACACAACACATTTGCACGCAGTGCTGTGGAATGCAAAATTAGAAATAATCTAGCAAACGCATTGAGGCAAATCTGTTGTTTTTCATGGTTATTTAAATTTCAAAATGTGACAAACAAAAATGATAGCCTATCTAAATAAATCAGACTGTCAACAAATTTAAATCGTGAGCCTAATTGAGCAAATCTACTGTTTGATTGCAAATTGAGCAAAATAATTGGGAAGGGGGAGAGAGCAATTGTCGGGTAGTGGATGATGACTTTGCAGACCTTAACTCTGCATTGTTCAGCACGTAATTTGCCAGAATATGCTTCCTAGATTAGCCTATTTCTAGATTTACGTTTGGCCGCGCTGCGTGCAAAGTGCGAACAATTAACATGTCCTGTTCAATAGGCTAAGCTTAAACACAATGTTTTCCACCTTCACTGCTATTTAGTTGCTCAAACCAAAACCAAGAGCTATGAATTACTTTTTCAAATTAATCTTAATTAATGATCAAATAAAAAATGCCACAAATTTGCTTTCGCCTGAACGTGCTTGCTAAGTCTTCGAATTTATCTATTGTGTGCAATGCAAAAATTATTTCTCTCACTTTCATGTTCGATATGCTTCACAAAATGTTTTCCTCTTTGTGTATGTTTTGAAACGCTTAAAAACCAGGACCATCTTAAAATGATTTTATTTCTAAGAAATCTTTTTAATGATTGTACGAATTCCATGAGAGGTGGAATTCAGAGGTCTGCTATTTACTCAGATTATTAACACGGCAGCCTGGTTAGGTCGGTCTGCTTCTCATTATCTCTTCTTTATCATTATAGGCCAGATTTTAGTTTTGATTAGTCAGTTGGCTGAATAAATGGCTTGATTGCAAGTTAGGTAAGGTACACGGGAGTTGATTTAAGGTAAGCTAATTATACCAAGGCAATGGAGGCTGTCCAACCTCGCTGGTAATTAGCGGACTTCAAATCACAGTTCTTCCCGGAAACATTTAAAATGACCGCATTAGGTATGTGTCATAGAAAAGGTAATAAGCAAGCACGTCTGGCTGCCTCATAGTGCCAGTTACTTTTATTTCACTTAAGAGTCATGATTACTCAATTGGGACAGCCGTAGCATCCGTACTTTTGTCTTTCCATCTGTCTTCCCATCGCTTGTTACCACCCTAGCTGCTGAACCGTTGTGGGGACAGCCCTCAAATTTAAACAGGTTATGCATATTGGGTGTCTCCAGAAGCCTATTTGATGTCAAGATCATAGGTCCAATTTCAATCTCATTTTTTTATAGTTCAAAAGACAGCCACCAGTAAGGCATGCCAAGGGGGTATATACAACCGAGCACAATCCTGTTGTTTGTGCATAGTTCTGATGTGATACCCCGATAGTAAAGAATGCAACGCTCATGATTTTTTCCCCTTACACAGGCATCCTCGATTGCTTTGTCATGTTCTCCGCAAGCACTCTCACACTTGGTAGCGATAGGAGTCACCCAAGGTAATAATATCTTTGTTAGCTTACTTGCAAAGCTGAAACTAGGACAGCGAACATTTCAGTGAGGAAAAGAACTTTACCTGGTTTGTCTCCTCTGGATATGTCTCCACATTCATCACCATTCATTGGATCAAAATATCCAGAAGTTTCTCCCAGAAACTCTGAGTTTGTGACCTTTGCAAATCCTTGTATATGACTGAAGTTCATGTGCGCGCGAGTCGTGACAGTGTCCATTTAAAGGTGCCCTATTATGTCACCAGGGGCCTCGTGTACTAACAATTGCGTGGACTTTATACTTAAATATTGCGTAGGTTCATAAACAGAAAAGTAGCATTTTGTAAAAAGTATTAAATTTATAATTCAGCTTGCAAATTTGAATGAAAAATCTGAATCAACTTTAATTTTGCAAAAATGCTAAATTCTATTACTTTTTTGCATTTTTTCTAAAGTCACATTTGTTTTCATACATCTGAAATCCGCAAAAAAAAGTAGCGTACGCATCTTTTCTGTTCGTACGCTCTCTTCATACATGAGGCCCCATGTGCATGGCGAATTTGTCATTACAAGCCGTTTCTAAATCTTTCCCCTCTTGACATCACACTGGGATGCAACCAACCAGAGGCAAGAACAGCTGATCAACTTCAGCCAAGCAGTCAATCAGATTCCATTATTCTGGGTGGTCACTCCCCCTTGCAATGTCAGGAGGGGGAAATTTTGAACTGGCTCATAATGGCTAAATAGCTGTACACATGGTGACATAATAGGGGACCTTCAAGAGTTTATGTGTCAGTAATGTGTGCAGCAGTGTGCTCTCACCCGTCTCCCCAGTGATAAAAGGCTCTGTCCTGGTAGAAATTGCAGAGAAAGAGCCAGACGCTTATGGTCTCCATCCAGAAGATGACAAAAAGGAACCAGATGGAGGTCAGCAGGAAGAGCTCGCACACCATCATGGGCCGACCGGACGTCCCTCGGTTGCCGTGGTCCAGAACCACAGCCCTGCAGAGATAGGAGCAAGAGAAAGACTCTCAGGCTTAAGTTAAGAAACTAAAATGATCTGCGAGTAAAGTCATGGTGTCTGACTGATATTACAGGACACACTGAGAAGTCTGCTGAAGCCCCAGCCTCGATCAGTCACAACCGTTTTGGCGACACGAATAGGACCTACAAGCTACGCAAATATTCGGCAAATGGTTTTAATGCTGCGGCTGATCAGGGCACTGCATACGTGTTGGCCGATTAAACGTTACTTCACTCAATGTCAACAAAAGGAAATCGTTCATATTTGCCGGGAACTTCAGCTAATAACTTCGCTAGCTAGCTACCAACCATCGGTGGACAACCAGAATTCCTCAACTTCTACAAAGTAACAACACCGTTAACTCCAAAATGAAACCAATGCAAACAGCTACATTTTCAATTCACATTATTTTCTGATAACGTAAGCACACACTAGCTAAATTTAGCGAGTTTCCTGCTTGTTGAGCAAACACATCAATACCCAAAGCATGACAGGTAAACAATTTGATGATGTTTACATGTGCATAATAAGCGACAAATTTAGAAATCCAGCCAACAACTTTAGCACTAACTCCAGAGAGAACACTGATGCCGCTGTATAATTTGATTACCGATGAAGGAGAGTCAGTGGTCCTGCTCTTCGGCCCACGTTCCTTCCCGGTGCGCTGTCCTCTACGTTACCTTAGCTCGCCAGTTCAGTCCGCGGATATCCGAGGCCTTCAAAATAACTGCGCTGCTCTTTGGAGCGAAACAATATTGTCATTTGACCGCTAGGCACTGTCACAATCAGAGTTCGGTAACTATGATTAAATCTTTGCTTAATCAAGAAAAAAAATGAACATTAAAGACTGAGGTGATTCAAAGAATCAAAACTGCTGTGACCGCAGCCTCTGCCAATCCCAACTCAGCCCTCACTCGCTTCTCTCTACATACTAGCTACGTAAGGCTTATTACGCAGGTTGGCTGAACAGCATCGGTAGAGCGCGTGAAACAAGTTGGTTATGTATCATTTGTACATTTGAAACTGCAGTGTTTAAAAACTCATTCAGTTTTTAAAACACTAATTGAGTTTTAAATGAAGGATTTTAATAGGCTACAACAGTTTCGGTAAGTCATGAAATAAAAATACAAACACTTCTTGGCTATCTGCGGCTTCACGATGGGGAGCAAGTGGACTTTTGGAGGGTTCTTGATCTAAAATGGTAAAATGCACCAGAATGGAGAGCATTTTCTGATTTCTGAATGACTGTGAATTACAACTAACATTTCGCAGCCCTGTCCAATGATTTCTGGGAGATGATGATTCATAGGGTTTACCCCTGCTCTGGCATCTCCCTGTAATGTACGGTTTCAATTCATTGGTCTTCACTGAGTTCATATTTTTGTGGAGAAATAATTATAATACTAAAATAGTTTGTATGACATGTTACAACTCTATTCTCCAAAAAGATGGCACGCTGTCTGAAATGTAAAAGAATAAATAAATGATAATATAAAATAATAATAAATAAATAAAAACAGAAAGCTAGAAACCTTACACTTGATTGAAAATAGTACAAAGCCAACATATCAAATGTAGGAACAAAGAAATGGTTTTGTTTTCTTGCAAATATCTGCTCATTTTGAATTAGATGCCAGCAACGTGTTTCTTTCGAAAAATGTCGGGACAGGGCAACAAAAGACTGGAAAAGCTTTATGATGCACAAAAAGAAAAAAAAAAAACGTACAATTATGGAGCATCCCACAGCTAATTAGGGTTACTTGGCAAGAGTTCAGTAGCATCTTTGGGTATATAAAAAGCATCCCAGCGAGGCTGAGTCTTTCAGAAGTAAAGATTCTGAGGGTGAGGGCTTCAACGCTCTGTGAAAGACTTGCATGATGTAAAATAAAAAAACATAGTGAAGAAGGATATGCACAACATGGAAGAAACTTAAAAAAACGGTTTTGTGAAGAAAAGGTAGAGTGTGACTCAAATTATCAGTGCAAGCATAATGTTAATGCAGGAAGACTATATAAATCAACACGACAAGGTCTGCCTGAATCTTCATTGGTATTTCTAAAAAATGTATGGGTGCAAAGTCAGTGACCACTGGCACCAGCATTCCCTGAGGACGGTTTTGGATGGTGTGGTCAAGTATTAAATCTTATGAGATGTTGATATTTTTTGACGGATAGAGAGATTTGAAATCTGAGGCCTAAGTTTGTCATCTTTAAAAATTGCCAGTACATTGATTTTGCATTCCCTGGTGACTATAACATCGTACAGAAAGGGGTGGAAAAGATACATGACCTATGGGTCATTCCATGCCAAATGGACCAGTTTTCGGAAAATTTGCACCACACAGTCTCAAAAAAATTTGAAAAAAATCCTGGGTGTTTGCCATCATTTCAATTAGTCAAATCCAAAATCTTAAGTTCCAACTCCAATTTTTCATGGAGTAATTGCCAATTCAAGGAGGGGGTGTCTAGTCACTTGCAAATGTAGCAATGACTTATAAGCGTGTTTGAAGGTTTACAAATATACTTTCCAGTGCTGCTAAATTAATGCCAATGGGTGAATATTGGTAAAATTACCTGAAATGTATTAATCTGCTATCAGATTTGGCATATCTCATTTGATTTTCCTGTAATAGGCTGTTGAAAATGACATTTTCCCAAAATTTTTACTTTAGAGATGGCAATTTCGAACCTTTGAAACAGTTTTGAAACCTTTGAAACGACCACTGTTTCGAAATGTTCCGAATTGTTTCGAAACCAGATTTATTTCAGAAGCCCGCAGCCTAGTGGCAAAAACGTTTACTGCAGCTATTAAAATGTTTTAAAGAGAAACAAAATACATGATCTTTGCCGGGCGGAGCAGGAAAAACCTCAATAGTCACGTGACAAACGTTTTGCATTAGAGTCGTAAACCCGTGTCAAACCCAAACAGTTCGAATCTGCGTGTCGAAATTGGCATCTTTATTTAACTTGATTTTTGGTTGGTACCCTTGACCGAAGTGTACATAATCAAGGTTCATATTGCAGCCTCATCCTCAGCAGCAACAGCACTCTGGCCCCTTAAATCCAATCCAATCCAATCTCCTGTCTCTAGTTTAGAAGTAACTTGCGTCAGAAAATGCTTATGATAAAAAAAAGCCTAAAAATGCCTAAATTTAAGGCATGATTTGGTTATGTGGACACACCAGAAAAAATCTGAGAAAATTTGCGGAGCAGCTGTTATATTTGGACAATAAATAGTAGAAAATTCATCTTGCATTTTCAACTCATTCCAGAAAAATTCTGGCATTTTTATTTACCATACTGTGTGGTTTATATCAGCCTTATAATACGCATTAATTAGAGTGTGATTGTGTATAATTTGGGTATTATAAATTCAATTGCTGAGACTATTTCTCAGAAGTCTACTTATACATTCTGGTGCTAATAATGCTTGGTGTAGTCTTCACTTTCGGGACGTGGAAGTATGATTTTAGGTTAAAATAAAAATGGATATCGTAGCAGAAATCTCTGGCTTTCCCATGCCTTTTTCATCCTTGAATCTCTGTCTTACCAACTAAAATACTGGTTAAAGCAATTTGAGTTTCATTTAAGAGCCACAAGGAAATTAGTTTCCTCATGACTGCCTTACCTCCCCCAATTTATGGGCAAATGCTTGCATAAATTGCAATATTACTTGAGTATTAAGCATTCATGAATGACTTGCAGTTCTTGCATTTTTGTGATCCTTTATCCTTAATTTTATTATGCATATGTCAGCCATTTACAAACAAGTTGACAGGATGTACTGGATGTTATCGGGGTCATTCCATATGAAATTAACCAAAGTACAAGAATCTTTAATGGTCACAGACTCAGATTGGCTCAAATTTATTTTGAAAGTACCTCAGCATTCATAATGTACACATGCAAAATTTTAGGCCCCTACTTCATGGGGTTTTTGAGATATGACCCCCAGAAATCTGGGGCTACGCCCCCTTTTTGCCCTCGTAAATCATGAATGTTCATTTATAGGGATTTTGGAGGCCAATATCTTTGGAACAAATCATAGGTATGGGCTGAAAATTGCTACCCAGGCCCATTTTGGTCTAGGCTTTCAGAATCTCTTTTCAGACTTGGGATTTCCTTGGATGAAACAAGCATACATACTCTCTCATTCTTTATCGAAGGAAATCCCAATTTTGCACCTGTACCTTAATGTTTTAATGAGAGATGATGCAATACCCATGGAAGATGATGCAATAAACGGCAGATCTCATGCAATACCTGGGGGATCCAAGGGAGGGAATGCAACATCATATCAGATTTCAGGTTATCTTTGGAAATGATGTAACTTGAGTTTATGTGTAGGCACTGTCTATTTAAAACTTCTAGTTGCAGAACAAATGGGATTATAATGGGTGTTTTTACACCAAAATGTCTATAATTGATCACATTATTCAATAGTGAAGGAGATGAGAAAACATGTAGTAATTTTGAACTAATAAAGCCATGATATATAAATTTATGTATAACAGGTTTCATTACCATGCATAACTGCCCACACGGTGAACTTGCCAATCCAAAATTGACAAAAAAAAAGTGACTTTTTTTAAGCCGAGATCCTTTCCATGGTATCCTAACTACACTATTATGACTTGGGTGCAGTCAATCTTCCTTGTACGAACAGTCCTATCCTCAAATAGAGGGAATCCAGCAAAATTTAGCCTCTGTAAGGTATCCTGGCCTCATAGGGGGCCCTTGAAAACTGAATTTTTGATTTCCGCTCATAAAAGGTTTCATATTTTTAGAGGTCAATATCTTGAAAATGAAAAGAGAGAGATCAAATTTAACATGAGACTATGAAAGCCTGAAAGTACTCCTAAAATAAATTTGAACTAAATCTGAGTCGGTGACCTGTGTACCTCTGGTTTACTCCATATGGGATGACCCACAGGCTGATATAAGCCACACAGCATGGTAAATTAAGATGGGAAAAGTTTTTTAGAGCAAGTTGGAAACACAAGATTAATTTTCTACTGTTTATTGCCCCAACATAAAAGCTGCTCCACAAATTTTATCAGATTTTTTCTGGAGTGTTCACATGACCAAATCATGCCTTGAATTTGGCATTTTTGGGTGTTTTTTTAATCAAGTATTTTCAGATGCAAGTTACTCCTAAACTAGAGACAGGAGATTGGATTGAGTTTAAGGCGCCAATGTACTATAGCTGCTGAGGATGAGGCTGCAATATGAACCCCTGATTATGCATACTTTGGTCAAGGGGACCAGCTAAAAATCAAATAAAAATGTTGGTTCTGTAAAAATGGTCATTTTCAACAGCCTGTTACAGGAACATCAAAAGAGATGTGCAAAATCTGATGGCAGATTCATAAATTTCAGGTAATTTTACTCACATGCACCCATAGACATTCCATGAGGAGCAATGGAAAGTGTATTTGTATCCCTTCAAAAATGCTTATAAGTCATTGCCACATTTGCAAGTGACTAGACACCCCCTTCTTAAATAGGCAATTAAATAGGCTAAATTGGTGTAGGAACTTAAGATTTGGGATTTGTCCATTTGAAATGATGGCAAACATCCATGATTTTTTCAAATTTTTCAGAGACGGTGCGGTGCAGACCCTGGTCCAGTGGGCACGAAATGACCCATCTCTGAGTTAAAGGTAGAGATGGGTAGGATGTGGGACTTGGCCCACACAACAATGAAGATGATACCGCCAGTGATTTAAGCACTATGGTCAACCTCTTGTAAACTCTCAAGTTATTTGGACCAGCTGAACATATGACAACAATGTCCTGCAGGAGTCAGATGTGCACAGAACAGAGCATGTTTTGTGCAAAGTACTGCAGGTCTAAGGTCCTTGTTGTTACTTGACTGCTACAGTAACAGCTACAGTTGCTGCTGTGAAAATTAAAGACGGTCATAATCATTATAATTTTGTTCATATATCACCCATAGGGCAATACGGAGTGCTTTAAAAAGAACAAAAAAGCAAAATAAAAACATTTTGAGACATAAAAATTGGAACAATGTAAGAAAGTAATAACAAAACATACACAACACAGTATGATCTGATTGGCTATTGCAGTTCAGAGACAGAAATACTTAAACTGGCAAGAGTACTGAAGTATCAGACAGTCAAGAGATTCTTAACTGTTCTTTTCTTTTGCCATTCCTCAAAACCTATTCATCAAGCCAACTTGTAATATAGTACGCAGTACACAGTACTGTGATCTACAGCATTGATTTGAAAGAATGCAGACAAACACATACAGCCCTCCAAAATGTGATTTCCTGCAGCTCATTGCTGCACATTTCACAAGTCTTGCTCCCACTGACCCAAGTTGGTAGTTGAAAGAATCAAGATGCCTGAATAATGGAGATAGCCTCTGTGTACCAGTTCCCTTGATTCCAACGGAAGTAGTTCATTGCCAGGTGAAAGCCAGTTCATTGAGGCAGCTATGTTTGACCATAAGGCTTCTTTGGTGCCCCACAAATAATCAGTTCTGGGAAGTAGTCATTCCGTTGGAGTTAAAAATGTTAAGGTGTAAAAATACAATCCAGTTTTGCAAATTTAGCTCAGAAAATGTCATTGTTTTGAATGGACGCAAAAGATGAAAAGAGAAATTTCACTACTTGAAGCTTAATAAGCTTCAATACCTCTGGTAACCACTGGACTTTGCAAGCATCTAAGGCACACGCTTATTTTTCCTAACCACGTAATGGTACAGCCTCCGCTCTGAGCCACACTTCAGCCAATCAGATTGTGCCTGACTGGAATTGTAAACCAATTTTTCCCTAACTTTTCCCTAACTTATGACCAGGGGTGCAGGGGGCAAGGGGGACGAAGGGGACATGTCATATAATAGGAAGAAAAACATATGGAGAGAGATGGAACTACCATGTCCTAAATTTGGTCACCTCATCAGTAATGCATGATGGTGGTGGTACTATGGTGATGGCATGCATGACTGCCGGGGAAACTGGCTCCCTTTTATCTCTTAATGATGAGACTGCAGGGAAAAGCGGCAGGATGGATTCTGAACTGTACAGAACTACGTTACCTGTTTTGATTTGAATAAATGCTTTACAACTCATCAGATTTCAGAGATAGACAATGACCCAACGCATACACCACAAAACTAACCAAAGACTTATGAAAATGAAGAAGTGGACACCTCTACAATGGCCAAGTCAGCCACAGTTGAACATCCTTTTAACTTTCTGAAGGCAAAATGTCTAAAGAACAAAAAAGAACAGTTGACAACTGCGCTGAAATGTGGCAGAGCATCGCCTGAGAAGGAACCCAAGGTCTGGTACTGTGCATGGCTTCATGGATTCAGGCAGTCATGGACCGCAAAGTATTTGCAACCAAGGTTAAAAATGATTTAATTTGTGATTATGTGTTTGTCCAATTGTGTTTGAGCCCCTAAACTTGAGGGACAATGTGTAAAAGTGGTTGTAATTCCCACATGGATCATGCAATATTAAAAAAAAAAAACCCTTAAAGTAAACTCCTCACTTAAAACTCATCTTGAAATCTACTGTGATGGGTTTCAGGGCCAAAATGATGAAAACGGTGTCACTCTCACAAATATACTTAAGTGGTTAATTTCAGGCATTTCAGTGCTATGGGCCCGCCCCCGAGCCTTTGGCGTTGAAATGCCGCAGCTGTTCATTTGTCACTTAGAAGTGAGCTGCTCCCCCTTTTCGCTGCATTGGATAAGAGACATTTTTTTAGGCTAATGCATGTGAAAATTGTGGTTCCCTAGCCCTAGTGGGTCCCGCGGCAAATTCCTTAGGAAGTTGGTAATCATTTGCGTAGTGAACAGCTTGGACCACCAGGGGGCTGATTCGGCTATGTACTACCATGCGCTTCCTTAAAAATCATTGATTCCAACCAGGGCAAAAAAATAAACAAAAAATAAAACCTTGCTATAAATTGGCACTGATTATCCATTAATTTCACTGCCAATTCTTTATCGGCAGAATTAATCACAGAAGTGATTTCACGCGAATAAAAATTTCGCTGTACAATGTAAAATTTCACAATTAAATTTTACTGCATGGCTGACTGCATTAGAGCCATCTGCACTGTACACCAGCGGCGGCTTGTGAACTGGCAATAGGGGAAGCTCAAACAATCCCCTAAAATTAATGACTGGTCATGACCTGTTTTCAATCATTCATTTAAATTACCATAACAAAAACTCCGAAAACTCTCTACATTATCAGATGTGGCCAGTTTTCATTTATAATGCATACTGATTACGACTCCAGACTTCTCATGCTTTTATTTACTCAGGGGTGGGGGTTCGAAGCAATGCATTTGTTTCATGATCGTTTAAATGAAATAAGATCATTTGAAACGTCTTCATGCAATTCCATTGCCTCAATGTCCTCCATGCACTAGTAGGCCTACTTAAATTCCACGCGAAAATCTCTTACATACGCGTTGATAGAATAATTGCTGTCTACAGCAGAGGAACGTGAAAATGCCACTTAAACTCATGCCGAATGCGTGAGAGTTGACAGGTAGCCTATGCGTTATTAATGAAAACTGGCCGCATCAGATAATGTTGAGTTTTCGGAGTTTCTGTTATTGTAATTTAAATGAATGATTGAAAACAGGTCATGAACGATCATTAACTTTAAGGGATTCTTGGAGCTTCCCCGGTTGCCAATTCACGAGCCGCCACTGCTGTACACTCACGTGAAATAGAAATGTTATCATAAACAGTGTAATTTGTAGTCATT